>OY292465.1:7385000-12385000 GCA_958496255.1 Camptogramma bilineatum | reverse complement strand
GCATAATACGAAAAATATCGCGTATTTCTATCGTTTGAATACAGAACAAAACTGTTGGTCTGAATTTATCAACCGCAAATGCAGGATGCGATCCACATTTTTAGACCGAACGATATCATTAAAATCCCACCATTTTAATGACACTATCTAATTCAGTTCACAAAACCACTACAGCGTACATCGCTCCCGTTTCACCTATCATTCAAATATTTAATCCTAAGTCTAAAATAGTGTGCTAGCAAGTGTGAATAAGTACCAAAGATAGACTCACTAAATAGTGAATGCACACCGCAGAATTGCGGTAACATGGAGGTAATAGTATTTGTATGTGTATTGTGTATGCTTTCATTTGCGGTGTAGGTAAAAAAAACTTTACCTACATTACATTAGTACGCTCTAGTAGTATTGAATGCCAAGCAACGCTAACA
This sequence comes from Camptogramma bilineatum, assembly GCA_958496255.1. Taxonomy (NCBI): domain Eukaryota; kingdom Metazoa; phylum Arthropoda; class Insecta; order Lepidoptera; family Geometridae; genus Camptogramma; species Camptogramma bilineatum. Next base: position 12,384,572 of record OY292465.1, on the reverse strand, counting down.
AACAGGTAGCCACATTTACTACTACCAAATAGAATAAAAACGCAAACAAAACAGGTAAAGCTTGAAAAGTGAAAGAGGCTCTCACAAGCATAAAGCTCTTTCACATGCCTATAAGGTATGATCTAGAAATGAAACTGTATAAAGCCGTCATCACAAATTTTCGAGTAATCAAGCTCCTTTGAAAATGTGTGGTATTCAGAGTCACTCCCGAACACAGATTTTGTTCATGCCCTCTTTTTGCATTCTATTCTCTATTTGCAATATTCTATGCGTGATAGACTGAAAACCTATCATATATACGAAGTGTTTATTGACTGTTCTCCTCCTAATCTTTTCCTTTATTTACATACTAGCGGCCGCTCGCAAGTTCGTCCGCGTGAATTTCGTCTTATTTTGTGTTTTGTTTTACTTAGGTACCTAGTTACTTACTCCTTCTAACATCAGTTATCTGCCAGTGAAAGTCCCGCCAAAATAGGTCGAGTCGTTTAAAGAGAAAGAGGACCAAAGTACGAGGACACAGGACCAAGATACGAGGAAACGAACCTTCAAAACAAAAGCCGATACACCTCCCACTAGGCCGACACGGCTCTAGCCCATTATAGCAGCTTAAGCTGGAAGCGCGACTAGTGGAACTTACGCGCTAATTAATGTATCGCCGTGTAATTTTGCGCCTGCCGCGTCGAAGTTTCATGTACCTACCTACCGCATCATATAAGGGAGTGTACACATTGCGTTTTTTGCAGCGCGTTTGATACAAACGCGATTTCGAACGCGATGCGAACGCGCAGCCCCCCTCCCGGTTCGCTTTTGTATGGAAAAAAACGCGTTGCGAACGCGCGTTTGTATCGATACAAACACGCAGCTCAAAAACGCGCTGCAGAAAACGCAATGTGTACACTACCTAAAGCGCTCGTGGCGTATTTTGCTTACACGTTCTCGATAGATCGTTGAAGTTAAGTTTAGAGCGGTCACAACTTGGATGACTACAGTTACTACTATACTAACTTGGTGACGGAGATTTTAGACCGTCTGATAGCCCCGGTAGCTTCACGTCATTATAGCCAGGACCAACAATTTAACGTGCTCTCTCAAGCATGAAGCGCTCATTTGCCACTAGGTGACTCATGTATTCCATAATCGAAAAACGACATTTCCTTTTTAAGTGAGATTGTGGCTAAATTAAAAATTAAAAAAAAACCGACTTGAATGTATATAGGTGTGTATAGATATAGGCTTAGGTGTTTGTGTGTATACATATACATATAGGCTGAGCAATTTTCGGCACTCTAGAGGTGCATTTCTGTTCATAACTCCGAATATCTTCGACAGATCCTCACCAAATTTTTGTGGCACCAATCGTCAAGTATACCCTTTCAAACAAAAATAATTTTCCAAATCGGTCGAGGCATCTCCGAGTAATCGGTGAACATACATAAAAAAAGCACAAAAAAGCAAAAGTTTTATGAAAATCTGATCAATGGAACGCATAGAGGACAAACTTTATGTTTTTACGTAGATTTCTTTACAAAGTCATTCGAATTAAACACAAAGATCCCGAAACAAAATACGAAGCGTCTTATCAATGGTGGTTGTGTCCAATGTAACCCCTTATCTGGCGATATTACATCCCGTACAATTTTTACCGGACTGCCGCCGGTGGTGAGGTCTTATCTACCCGCATTGCGAACGCAGATGGTACAGGAAAAATGTGTTTAAGGCACGGAGTTTGCTGATTTGCTCATGTTTATATATTTTTCAAGTAGAATTCCACAAGACAATTTGCAAGCCCATTGGCATTAATGACATTCAATTTAAATAAAAAGTACTTACCTACCTACTTGTGTTTGATCAGTATGTTTTTGCTGTGAATAAAAAAATAAAAATAGTAGGTAGGTACTTGAATATTTTTTTCAGTGACTTGTTTTTGACGTGTTAACGTCTTATAAATCGATGAACGCTGCTCACGCGAAAAAGTGTCACGTTCCTGATATGATTTATTTGATTTATTATGATTCTGCTATAATGGCCTTATTAGCCCCGCTGATATCTAAACGAATGAATGGTCGGGTTAATTAGTTAACCAAATCCTCATAAAATACTTGTGTGTCTTGAAAGTTGGGCGTCGCATGCCGCAATGTTTGTACTTTATTAGAGCAAGTTTGTCTTGCTTGCATACAAGTTTGGGGACTGGTTTTATTTACCCGCGGAGTGCTTTGCCAAGTTTATCTATGCGAACTCGTATGCAATAACCTTGTAGGGGCGGAAAGTGTGATGTGACTTTGTAATGAGGACGTTGTATTTGCTGTTTTATCAGTTTTATGCACGTAATGGCTTTGGCTAGTAAAGTTTGGAGAACTGGGGTAAATTGAACTAGTAAATGATATGAAGTTCTTGATATAAGTTAAGACGGTCCTACTGAATGAATGTTTGTATGAGCTAGTGGCCAATTCTAGTGACGGAGTTTTTGGGCCGCCTAAAGGCCTCTGTCATGGCTTAACGATTTAACAGCCGGGACCGACAATTTAACGTTTAAAGTGTGCTCAGCTCGTAATGCCACTTGCGGTCACCCATCCACAACCGCGCACAACGCTGCTTAACTTCAACGATCAATCGTCTAAGCAAGCTACGCCAAGTAATTTTTGAAGTTCTACTGAAAATTGTTTTTTGAATGGGCTCGATTATAAATATTAAGAGAATAAAGACGAAAGATGTGTGTCGGGATCGTAGCAGGTGGAAATCTGTGGTCTCGATCTATCCCTATGAGAAAAATGCGTGAGTGTGTGTATTTTCGATTAATCAATACATATAAAAAAAGGTCTGACGTGGCCAAGGAATGCGAACAATGAAGGGAGGGAAGGGAAGTCTTTGCCGTCCAGTGGGAAATATCAAGCTTGATAATAAATAATAACTGAATTCACTTGATGGACAAAGTAATAAGAGATTTAATTTTTTTCCACTATAATAGCAAATGGAGATGGAGTGGATTGGAAATGGGCGGGGCACTTGGCCAGGCGGGACGACGACAGATGGACTATAGCAGTTACCGAATGGTGGCCAAGAGATATGCGGCGGCCTCGAGGCAGACCACCTGCCCCATGGTCAGATGACATTGTGAGGGCGGTAGGAGAGCAATGGATCCGACTAGCACAAAACCGCCAGGAGTGGCGTGATAGAGAAGAGGCCTTTACCCAGCAATGGGTGTTACAGGCTGCTTAGATAGATAGATAATAGCAAAAGACGGGATTGTTTTCCATACAAATCGTAGTTTTTCTCCCATAGAATCGTAAAAAAAGCACTTGCTACTCATCTGAGTTCATCAAGGAAACAAACAATCCACAGGTTCAAGAATTTATCAGACAACATTCAATATTATTTGAAGTTTGAAGACGTCCAGGGGTGACTGAAATCTGATGAATAGTCAAGATACTTATCCCACTTGGGCATGTACAAGATCGGCTTTCAAATAATCACAAATGATACTTAAACCAACGCATTACAGTACATTTTAAAATAAACACTTCCCCGCGTTGGGCGCCAATATAGGTACATATTGGCGCCCAACGCGGGGTAAGTCTGCAATTACGGATATTTAAATTAACTTGTGCGTTTTGCGCGGGAATACAAAATGTTCCGTTAATTGAATACGTGGCTGGGGTGTGATTGGGTGTTGTTTGCTGCAGTTAGAGCTGATTGGTTCTGGTGATTGTTGGCCCTTTTAACGTTTATTCGGATTAGGTGCAGGATATCACAATTACTGGTTTGATATGTTCAGTTTTAATGGCGATATCGGCGATGGAAACAGAATTCGAAACGAAATGGTTAAAATTGAGGATTTCACTATGGGTCCTATGCAGATGCCAATGCTAAAATAAAATGTTTTCCTCCATTATCTTTATTCAAGATGGACAGTTATTCTGATACTTATACATATTGTACACTTAGTATTAGTAGAAGTTAGCTATAATGGATGTTGGTATATCTAGCATATTCTAAACGTTGGCTGGATTCGAACCAAAAGTCATCTTACTCCAGAGTAGTTACTCTAGTTAGCCAACATAATTCGAAATACAATTGTTTAGAAAGCGCAACCGAACATTATTATGTGCATACAAATTATCCTGCGGGCTTTAACAGGTTGCTAAAACAGAATCACAATATGAAATGAACTATAATGCCGTCTCTTTTCACTCTCAGTCAATGAAAAGAGATGACATATAGTTTAATTCTTATTGCGATTCTGCAATAGCGACCTATTTAAGCCCGCTGGTTATAAGGTGTCAACTTAACAATGTCAAAATATTCAAACAAACAGTAGTTTACTCTCGAGTAAAAACTTAATCCAGTTTGGTCGAATCCAGCCTAAGTAATTACTTATTTATACTGAGGTCATGTTTAAGCCAAGCGATATCTCTACAAGCAGGTACCGGGAAGACGGGAATAAATATGTTTGTTTGCGAATAAATTATTCATTTATGGTAATAAGTGGCTCGATGTCCGAATTTGGGTTCCTTAGCGGTTTCTTGGATGTTTATGTAGAGTTTAGGTTTGAAATTATTTAGGAAGACAAGTTTCCGAACTAACTTGAATTAGAAAAATATCTAATAAGCAACAAGCAAGTCAGTGTTGGTAAACATCATCTCACCATTACTCAATAATTACCACTAATTCACAACAACACAGCAAAGCGAGCACAAGCCCGTGTTTTATTAACATCTTGAACTTGTAGCTTTGTCCATACTGCACACATTTTTGCATTTTTGATTATTTAAATATCTACATTAATAATATAAAGGTGTAAGGTTTGTTTGTGTGTTTAAATGTTGAAAGTAATCTGTACTATATCCCTAATAGACAGGTTCAGCTGCCGTATTCTCTTAACTCAATTTGTATCGATACAAACGCGCTGCAAAAAACGCACTGTGCCCACTCCCTAAAACGCTAATAATAAAGTTCAAAAAATTCAAAATTCAAATGACCACTTTGAAACGTCTTAGCAGCTAGGTGATTCTACTCCTGTTCTTTCAAGATTGAAAACATTGATATTCTGCTGGAATTCGGACCCACGGCCTTAGGCTGTGTCTCCAGTAGGCAAACTGTGAGCGGCCGACTAAGTTTGCGGCGTATCGGTTTAGTACGCTCTTCCATATATTTGAAATGGAGTGTCCAGTTTGCTAGTTTTGCGCTCACTGTACGCAGTTTGCAGCGTTACGCGACAAACTAGCAAACTGTGGACACTCCATTTCAAATATGGAAGAGCGTACTAAACCGATACGCCGCAAACTTAGTCGGCCGCTCACAGTTTGCCTACTGGGGACACAGCCTTAGGAACAAATGTTGAAACACTAACATTCGATCAACACGATTTTACAGAAACACATAACCGATTATAAAATATGTTCAAAATGGAAAACTGCGTTCTCTAAGTGCGATACTTAGGCTCAACTTGAGACGCAGAGTCGAAGCGAAGCGAAGAAGTCAATGCGAAGTCGAACGTCATGTTTTTTACGCTGTTAGTACACCGACGCATTCGCATGCGACTGCGACGTTCGCATCGCATTGCGATGCGAAACTCTAATGCCAATCGGCTGCGTCGGTGTAACAGCCATTTCGCAGTTGCTTGCGAAACAATACAGACAAGGATGCAACTATTTCATCTAGCTATATGATAGAGCGAGACATAACACATGCGAAACATTGCCATACAACTTACAGTTTTTTCGTCGATTCACTGTCGCATGCGAATGCGTCGGTGTACTAACCGCGTTAGACTTCAAAGTACATTCAATAGAGTTGAATATACTTTGAAACGAACACTGCGTCAGTGTGAGTTGAACCTTAGGCTATTTAGTGCTAGAACTTGAATCAAGTTGAGTTTGCGTGTCCAAAATAGCACTAGTAGCGACTAACAGCGGTCTACTAAACAAAACTAAACATACGATCGTACCAGTGTACGAAATCATGCGTATGCGCAAGACGGAAGATGCAATCACACAAGTGTGCACGTACCTCATTTGTGTCAATTGGCACTAATGCGGCAGACCTCGGGAACATTTGGGCCGTTATCGTTGTAATTGGCATTTATTGGTTCGTTTAAATTATTTTCCGGGTGTTATCGAAGCATTTGCTTGTTCAAACTTTTAAAATAAGTTTATGTGCAATAAAACTATATAAAGCACTTAAAACGGGCAATATGCAATTTAATCAGACGAGTAGGAAAAAGTCTGTTATAAAGTTAGGCTAACCTACGAATGTTTTTAGATGCAGCTAACTTTTGCAAAATATTGCGTTTATAAGAAATAATAAAAGAATATTATTGCGATTACATAAATATCTTTGGAATCACTTAGGTATAAATTTTATTCAAAACAACAGTAAGTGCTTTGGTAGGGAGAATACGCGAAAGTTTCATGGCGCGTTCACTCGCTCGCGTGCAAAACAGACATTCAACAAGCACATTATCTTCTGTCGCGTTCTGTCTCCTTGAGATGAGAGTGACAGAGCTACTTCGTGCTTGCTCAGTACCCCGATCGCGAGTATGCACAGAGTCTACTATTCGATCCGTGACTGTAGTATAGGTAGTCTCTCAAATGTATTGGGATTTTAGTTCAGTCAAGTTACCAATGGAGGCGCTGCACCGGAATCCCATACATTTGAGAGACTATACTACAGTCACGGATCGAATAGTAGATTCTGTGCATACTCGCGATCGGGGGTACTGGTCATTTCTGTCTCGTAAAGGTGATATAGGTTGTGTTATTTAATTTGTGGCTTTATTATGTAGGTATTAAGACTAAACTCACCGTGAACAGTCAGCTCGGAGTCCCGGTTCAGCTCGTACAGCCTCAGGGCCTCGTCCAACTCCAACTGTGTAGATATCGTGCACGGATCCCCTTCTTCATCAACCCATTTGGCAGTAAACACCTGAAATAAACAAATTCATAGTATTGTATTAACACACGTGAATTACTGACTTAAAAATATCGACCATTTAGATACCTGGATCGTAAGAAGTGGAAGGATATGGGGGAGACCTTTGCCCAGCAGTAGGACACTTTATAGGTTAAAAAAAAATTAGGTGTCAACTTTACAATTTCAATAATTTTATTCAAACAAACAGTAGTTTACTCTCGAGTTAAAACTTAATTCAACTTAACTTTGGTCAAATCCAGTCTTAGTATTTGTTTTGTATGTTAAAATGAGTGGAATGAGCAACAGGTGTTTGTTTATCTTTGACTATTATTTTATATGGTGCCAAACTTAAAGCCTTGACCAAACCAGAGCGTCCGCGATGGCGTGCAAGGTGGCGATCAGTTGTTGTCCAATCAGAGGATGCATAGTGACACCGATGATGACAATTGGTGTCACGATGCGTTCTCTGATTGGACAAAAACTGATCGCCACCTTGCACGCCACTGTGGACGCTCTGGTTTGGTCAAGCCTTAACAGGACACTGTACTGTACTGCCGGGATAAAAAGTAGCCTATGTCCTATTCCCGGTCATTATCTATCTATATTTTGAATTTCAGCCAAATCGGTTCAGTGGTTGTCAAACATCCATCGATCCATCCAAACACCCATCCAAACATCCATCCATACATCCAAAAATTCGCATTTATGTATTAGTGTGATGTTGTTCAAACCTGATCAGGTGGAAATCTACAAATAGCCACCATTTCCTGCATAAACTCTTCGAAGGTGATGTTATGGTTGATGTAAGTGATCATCACATCACCACTGTAGACAGTCTTCACTCTCACATCCTTAGCATGATTCTCCTGATTCGCGAGCTGGGTCGGCATCATGTCAATTGTACCCGTACCTTGATTCTGAAATAAGAGAAGCACATTATGAGTTTCTGGGAAACAGTTGAAATAATATTGAATGGAAACTACATTGTTCCATAATTTGGTATTTTGATACTCTCTACATAGTACTAAAACTTGTATTTGGATGGTAATTAATGAACTAACTGTACAGTACCTATGCACAATGGATTTAGGCATTCGTGAAGTTAGCTGTTTCGCTGCATAGTAGAAAATTTTGTATTAAAGTCACACTGCACATCGAAACGGTTAACTTCACAAATTCCTAGATGTAGGTCCTAGATAATCAAATTTATCCTATCCTATTTATTCCTAGATTCTAGGACATGTGCTTAGACATGAAAGGTAACTGCTCCAACTAATTATTATGGGCAAAGTCATGGGTAATCGACGCATTGGTAGACGCAAAAAGTCATGGTTCAGGAACATCTGAGAGTGGACAAATATCACCAGTGTTGAAGACCGCTTTCGCTTGGAGCAAGACCGAGAAAGGTTCAATGAGCTGATGACTAACCTCCAGTAGTGGAGAGCCACCGCAAGAAGATAAATTTGATTGAAACAAATAAGCCATAATAACCTACCTTTGAACATTTAGTTACAATAGCATTTCTGTAATGTAGGTATGATGTATCTTCAAACTTTAGATCTTAGGTAGTTTTTCAGGACAATTTATGCATGTAAATCGCGATGTAACAATTCTGAGAGGCCTAAACAGTGCATTTGCTGCACTCTGCAAGAACTTTAAGGTTTCTGCTACACATAGGTAGTGCTAAATAGGATTACCTTACCAACCTAGTTTTACATCATAATACAAAGAAATATAGCATAAAACGATATCAGATCGCAGCTGCAAACACCATGCTTCCTGTTATGGAACACATAATAGATGCTTTATTACAATAACTCGTTTACATTCCCCTAACATGAATCACTAAAACGGGAGTAATTAAGTACACAATACACACCTTATCGACACTCAACGTGAACTCAACTGAACTTTAAATAGCAATATTACGCACAGGGATTACAATCCCATTGATAAAACCGATTGAATAGCGAACGCACAAAAATTATATCGCAATTACAAGATATCAACAAAAGTTTGACACAACATTCAACACCATGGAAGTGACATTTCTCAAAAAACGGAAATGGAACTTGACATTCGTCAGAAACTCTTTTTCGCAACGGTATTTCCAAAAGGTGTGAAAGAGAAAAATGAACCGGCGTCCGTCAACGTAGCCAATATTTAGAAAATGATTTATTTAGTGACGTGCCAGCTGTTTCCTCTATTTTTATTAAGTCTATGGTTAGTACGTAGACCGAGAATGGCGTTTTTCCGTTCAAAAACTTATCAGAACACGCCTACCTATTTCGCCGATTATCTTTCTCTACGGTCCTCATTTCTAAACGAAAATCTCTATGTCAAATACGTTAGCGATGTTACGAGTTGATTTTATTCCAACTCGGATAACTCGAGTTGACTCGGCCGCTAACTCGAATCGCAACGCGAGTTGACTCGACTCGCATCAACCGGATGGGATCCGCTTCGCGGCAGCAGCCAAACGGATAGGCGCGGCGAGTCGAGTCGAATGCACCGCATTCGTATTCTTATTCTTGAGTCGAGTTTCGGTTTCGAGTTGGCGAATCGCTGACTCGCGACCTCGCGTGCACTCGCATTCGCATAACTCGCATTCGTTATCCGCATTCTAGTAGATAGGTAGGTAAGCGAGTTGATTCGAGTTGCGAATGAACTTGATTCGAATCAACTTGCTTAGGCTTGTTTCACTCTTCAGCGTGTCACCGGTCGCGTCCGACGCGGTCGGTCGAGTTGACCTTTCACAGTTCGGCGTGCGACAACGTTGAGCTGGACGTGTACAATCATGTAAACAAGTAATAAAAAAAGTTATTCTTATTTCTGTGATAGCATTAAAACAAAAAACGCCGTGTCAGTCCAAAAGGAAAATTATTCATGCATCCTATAACTTCAGCCCATCTAACGTAACGCTGTATTCGTATTCACAACTACGAGAAGATGCAAAAAAAAAAGTTTAATTAGGTAGGTACTTATGTAGGTACCTACCTCTCTACTTCAGAATGAAGAAAAAGAAAATCTGTTTGCGTCCCTGTCAACATTTTCAAATAACTTTTTATTCATTTTTAAAGTACCTACACACACATCATTATATTTTTATCACTTTATAGAAAGAAAAAAAAAGTAACGAATTCTGAAATACCTACCTAGTTATACGACAGTTAAGGTGTAGGTAGGTACTATAACATTAACTAATTCCATCCAACAACTCTGTTTTTATACAACAGGTTTTGTAAATCTCAAATAGCAGGCTTTTTTTTACTTCTCCTAACAACAGTCGTCATGACTGTACGCAAAACGCACACGCGCACGTCCAACAGTGAAAGCTCACGTGGCAACACTGGCCCGCGCGCCAACCGGCATACGCGGGGCGCGCGGGCTCCGGTCAGCCTTTTGCGCCGGTCCGGCGTCTCGAAAAACGCGACCGACCGCGCGCGACAGAGTGAAAGCCGCCATTCACTCCCATGCTACTTGCATCGGTCGCGCTCGCACGCGACCGACCGCACGCGACAGAGTGAAAGGGGCCTTAGACTCTGATTCGAGTTATTCGAATCAGCCAACTCGACTCGCCCATCGCTAAAATACGTCAAGTAGGCAATTTGGGTTGGGATTCTGGAATTATTATTTTCTGTAAAATATTAGTAAAATCTAAAAAAAAGGCTTCAAAAGCACTCCCCTATCCTAAGTATTATTATTAGTACAACACACAAAAATGGTGAGTAAAGCCGTGAATTTCTCCGACCTACAAAACTACAATGTTTGTTATGATGACTAATACTTAAAAATTATCTGTTATTCTTGATAATACAGACTGACCAGCAAATGGATTGTGCACTCGACCTGATGCGGAGGCTGCCTCCCCAGCAGATCGAGAAGAACTTGACGGATTTGATTGATTTGGTGCCAAGCATGTGCGACGACTTGCTATCGTCTGTAGACCAGCCTCTAAAGATCGCTCAGGATAAAACGAACGGGAAGGACTACTTGTTGTGTGATTACAACCGGGACGGTGACTCTTACAGGTCTCCTTGGTCAAATACGTACGACCCACACTTAGAAGATGGTTCAATGCCATCGGAGAGGCTGAGAAAGTTGGAAATGGATGCTAATCTTGCATTTGATCAGTATAGGGAAATGTACTTTGAGGGTGGCGTGAGCTCTGTGTATCTATGGGACATGGACCATGGGTTTGCTGGTATGTGTATGACTTGTGTTTCTTATGCTTAATTTTCCTGTTAGTTCTAGTAAGGAATGTAGTAATCAGCTCTTGCTGACTATGCATTCACTGTTGCAGCACAGCATAGTTGACAGCTTGGCGTAATTCTAAAAACATTTAGGCCATCATCATTCTCCTTCCCCTATCCCACGCGAAGTGGGGTCGGCACAACATGTTTTCCTCTTCCACTCACCTCTATCATTCGTCAACTCAGAATCCACTCCTCTCACATTAATATCCTCTTTCACACAATCCAACCACTTCTTCTTCGGCCTTCCTCTACTTGTGTACCCTGTCACACTCATATTTGGTAAAAACATATTTGGGTATGGCCACATTTTCCAATAGTTAGCAATTCTTGTGACAGGTTGTAGGCTGAATGCCTATTAGAATACTAACTAGTTTCTTTAGAACACAATGTGCACAAAATTAGGAAAGCAAAAAATGAGATTTGTTCTCATGACTAAGCTAAATAAAATATACCATGAACTTTACACATTTTTATAACTTCAAAATGAAACTAGTAAACTATTGTATTTGCATAATTTTTGTCCAAATTGAAAGGCTCCTTGACTCCTAGCTGACCTAAATCTAACTTCTAAATTGCTGAAGCTCTGTTGTGTTTGCTAATGAAAATGACAATCATAAAGACCATGATAATTCTACATAAATATTATTATCAACAGGATAACTACCATGATTATTGAGTTTTATTGCTTCTCGATATTTCGACGCAGTTGCATGCGCCATGATGATGATTTATGTTTGTAACCATGATAGTTTCAAAAGTCATTATCATGATAATTCTGCCTTCTACACAACCACTAAACCAATACACCTCTCAATTCCAGGAGTAATATTGATAAAGAAAGCAGGCGATGGCTCCCAAAAGATCAAGGGTTGCTGGGACTCCATCCACGTTGTTGAAGTGATAGAAAAGAGTTCGGGCCGCAATGCCCACTATAAGCTGACCTCCACTGCAATGCTGTGGCTGCAGACCAATAAGGAAAGCAGCGGGACTATGAACCTAGGAGGCAGTTTGACTCGGCAGGTAAAACAATTAGAAATTTCTAGTTAAGTAGGTACTAGTTTGTGAGATAAATTTACATAATAATCGAAAAACATAGGGGCTTAATCTATACAAATTTATAAAGCGGAAGAGTTTGTTTGTTTGAACTTAGAAACTAAAAAAAAATATATTTTCATGAAAAAATATTTTTACAGTCGATAGCTTAACTCTTGGGAAGTCTATTAAGCTACTTTTCATCATCATCACCATATACCATCACTACGGGGGCAACGCCGCGAGGGCGCTGATAGTAAAAAAAAAATACGAGTGCGCAAATGTTAGTTTAGACCACGCGACTGAAGTAAAACTTCCGTTCGCCTCGCCCGATCACACTTTCGTAACGCTCTCGTCACGCAATCACCAGCTTACTCCCCAAGTCAAGCGTGCGTAAAGAAGTTTTTAATAATAATAATCATTTATGTCAGACGTAATTGTGGTAATGTCCATATAATGTTCGTAAAACAAAAAATTGCCTTAAAAATAAACCTTACAAACTATGTTAGTATTTCCATTTATTTATTTACCTACTATCTACTTCTACTGAACCACTAACACTGCTGGTGACTTTATAATTGCAATACAGTGCTTCACAATAGCGCTAGAGAGATCATTATCAATGATGTTCAGCAAGCTGTTTTACTTCAAAAGTAACCCCCTTACTTATGAAAGGTGTTTAAAGTTGAACACTGGTTAAACAATGTCCCATCTCTGTTTGTCACTATCCACAAATAAAGGCAGGACGTTGTTTAACCAGTGTTTAACTTTAAACATCTTTCCTAAGTAAGGCCCTAAATGTTGAATTTCAGGCGGAACAAGACTCGGCAGTCAGTGACGTGACCCCTCACATCGCCAACATCGGCCGTATGGTCGAGGACATGGAGAATAAAATTAGGAACACGCTCAATGACATCTATTTTGGTAAGAAAATTAAATGTCTTTCTGACTGTAACGATGCTGCTTTGTCTGCATGTCAACTATAACGGTAATTTTAGTCCCCGGGGTCAATTGGTTCACTATCCAATACTAGTGATGCAACGAATACGAGTACGAGCATTTTTACGAATATTCGTATTCGTCGATTATCGTGACGAGATTCGTATAGGTATTCATTCAGTAAAACGGAACGCAACCTTAGGCAGTGTCATGCTATCGGCTACAAACCGTGAATCCTAACTGATTTTGTTGCGTCGTTTTGTTTACACTTAATAATTTCGGAGCCTATTTAAGTTGATGTCTATCTCGAATTGCAATCTAATCCCATGGAATTCTGGCGCAATGATTTACCTATTTACTATTTCTGTATGAATGGAATAGCCTGTAATTGTTAATATGGAAGATACTTTCGTGTGTTTATAGGTAAGACGAAAGACATAGTGAACGGTCTTCGGTCCGTGGTCCCCGCAGACGTGGTCCGTCGTACTGCAGCTCTACAGCACGACCTGGCCTTCGAGCTGCAACGTCGCCGCGTGCCCCGCGACGACTGAGCGCACTCTACCCGTATGTATAAATCCATACCCATATTATAAATGTGAAAGTGTGTTTGTTTGTTTGTCCTGCTTTCACGTCTAAACAGAGAGACGGATTGACGTGATTTTTGGACAGTTGGAGGGCTGGAGAGTGACATAGGCTACTTTTTATCCCGAAAAAATGCATGTTTCCCGTGGGATAAAAAAGTAGTAGTCCACGAGGGCGAAACCGCGGGCGGAAGCTAGTAATAAGTGAATAAAATATTGGTGAACATTTCACACAGCGCCATCTAGCCCCAAACTAAGCAAACCAATGGGTACAAGGCAGAGGTACTACCAAATAAACTTCTTTTTTGTTCTTCATCATCAGATACACACGGTACGACACGAGCTTATACTGTAAAGGAAAACATCGTGAGAAAACAAAACCACTCCACATCACTTTGAAAAAGTATTCATGAAAAAAGTGTAAAAGGCATCCATGCTTGTTGATTTCTAAATTTAGGCGCACAGGATCATTTCCAATCCTAACTTGGTTTACAATTTTAGTCAAATTCAAATAAGAAATTCGCATTAAGGCTGAGCGCATACCTATCCGCGTAAGAACTGCCAGATTCGGACAATTCGACGCGGCAGTGTTGACGACAGGGTGTTACCGACTGCGATTTACTCGGCAGGTGTGCCAAGTTTCATACGATTTCATATAAAGAATTCTAAAATTCGTTTCGGTCGATTCGTTCGACGCGGTTAGGTGTGCGGCCATCTTTAAGAGTGTCAACTTTAATGTATTGCTTGTCTTTTTCAGGTGAGTTGGATATATTTGGGTACTACTTAGTGCTAACGTTAAGATACTACAAGGAACGCATTTTGTGCAGTGTAATTATTATAGTTAAAATATTTTCGAAACTTATGAAGAATAGAAAAGTATTTCTCATCTAGTTTATTTAAATTAGTTACTACAGTGCGGCCATTTGGTGCTTGAACAGATAAATATATTTACTATTGTATATTGTCTTCATATTAAATTATTTGGATAATTCTTGTAAATTTCTGTAAAGTGCCCTTTTATTTATGTATAAATTTGAAATTGAATTCGCCCAATTATAATCCATCTCATTTTTATTTGCATTTTTAATTGCTTAGTATTTTTACGTATTGTAGATTTAAATTTGTATTTAACATAAGATAATGTAAGAGATTTAAATAATTATGTTTAGTTATGTACAGCGACTTCTCTGGGGTTGCAATATTTCACTTGATTTTATAATTAACAGTAGTTATATTGGCCTCTCTAAATAAAGGTATATTTATCTGAGTGTGTTTTTTACAAAGATGCCCTATATTTATTTTTACAAACTTTTGTATAACTTCACTGTTGTATGTTTAGTTTAGATAAGTACATACGTCTTGTCAATCACACTAATCACGCTCGTGGCGTAACTTGCTGAGACGTTCTTGATTGATCGTTGAAGTTAAGCAACGTCGTGCTCTGTCGCAATTTGGATGGGTGACCGCAAGTGGCATTACGAGCTGAGCGCTTCCGTGCTTCGGAGGGCACGTTAAGTTGTCGGTCCCGGCTTTTAAGTCGTAAAGCCATGACGGAGGCCTTTAGGCGGCCTAAAAACTACGTCACCAGAGTTTGGCCACTTGCTCATATCATACGAACTTACATAAACTAATCATAATCACACTAATATTATAAAATGCGGAAGTTTGGATGGATGGGTGTGTATGTTTGTTCCTATAGAACTCAACAACTATTTGGCTGAATTAGAGGTAGATAATTTGAAATATTGAAATAACGATATATAATGACCGGGAATAGAACATAGGATTTTTATTCGGGTACCACGCGAGCGAAGCCGCGGACGGAAGCTAGTAAAGTCGGATTCACCACCGAAGTCCGATAGACGCAGCGCTGCTATCGCCACAGATTACTAATTAGTAATCTGTGCTATCGCAGAACTAGGTTATGTAAAAAATTACTAATTGTCCAAATATGGCTTAAACAATAATAATTATGCTAGTTTGTACGTTCGTTAGCTCTACGCACCAGAACAACTGAACGACCTTGACTAAAAAAGCAATAAAGTAAATATAACAATTTGTTCCCGCTTTTGCCGTAGGACTTGAGTGCTGAATCGTAGTACTCTAACTGTATAATGTTTCTGTCGTGCGAAGCCAAAAACTCTGTCAAACAAGCAATTTATTCAAAAATAAAAAAACCCGGCTGAACTGAAAAGTTCAATCACAAAACAAAATTAAATTACGATTTTATTATAATGTAGGTGGGCAAAAACGCGAGAATCTGTACATTGGCATTTTCGAGGTGTCCCCAGGTAAAATTGACTGCTACGCAGCTCTTTATAAGTTTTACAGGAGTTGTAACCACATTATCTGATTCATGGTGAAATTGGCATGCCATATTTATTAAAATGTAACGCTTAAAACAACATTATGATATCGAAAATTAATTTTAAAAAATCGCAATTTTAGCCTGTAGTACTGTCCCCTAAACAAAATCCGACCTTTAGCAGCGTTTGGTTAAAAATAATTCCACTAGACTGGCAAACTTTTAGCTATATATTTGAAGTTTAGTGGGTTACCTAGGGTTCTAAATGTACAATTTGCTGCAAAAGCCAGAATTTCTACTAAATAAGTAATATTTAAGCCTGTCCCCGGGATTTGGGCCAACTGGACATGTCCGGATTCCGTTACCGCGTTTTCGAATGATTTTACAGTTTTTTTGTTCCGAGGGGTAGTTATTTTTTTACTTATACAACAACATTGCAACGAGACAGACGTAAAAGTAAAGGAGATGTCCATAGTTTTTAAGCCAAAATATTCAAAACAATTGTTTGATATTCGGCGTCAGTGAGAGGTTGTGTTTTTTCGGGCACTGTCCGGTGAGTATTCAATTTTTTTTTCATGTTGAAAACGTATTTCCAATGCATATTTTTATTTCAAAACTGAAATAAACTATCCAAGATTAACTTAGTGTGAAAAATCGTGTGATAAATATCAGCAATTTGAGATAATTCATATTTTTGTGAACAGGTACCCAAGTTCGTTACTTCCGATTCGATACCATAGAGCTGATAATCACGTTAAGCAAGGTTTACATAGCGTACACTTTATTTTATCTAATATTATTTACCCATTATTTTGGTAAACCTAAGGCCACCATAGGTATCAAAATTATTCGTTTTGACCTATGTTCCGAAGAAAAAGTGGTTAAATATCAGTAGGTACCACTATTTGAAAATATTTTTTTTTGTGACGAAACAAATTATTATGCTTAGTTCCTTTACTTAGTTAAGACTAATTTTCACAAGTTCTAGTTTACTTCTAAAATCATTAATTTCAACGATTTTATAGCTAGTAAATAAAAATTAAAAAAGATTTAGAATTAGGCGCTATGTAAACCTAACCTTAGATGTCTGTCCCCCAAATCCAAGTTACAAAAATGTTAAGTTTGTATTAAAAAGTTTAAAATAAGTGTAGACATTGTTTAGCAAAATGATGTGGTTTCTCAAAATACTCAATATTTAAATAGTTAATTAAGAAAATAGTCAATTTTGGGAATTTTATTAAAACTTTAAAGGCCATTTTAGAGCATAGGTAACGAACTGGAAAGGAAAAGTTGATAAAACTCGTGTATTTCTAAGATATCAAACTGATTTTATACATTTATTATTTAAAAACATGTTCTCTTTCTTTAATAAATAAATTAATAAAATAATTTTGAGTTTTACTATCTTAAAAAACCAAAAACCAGCGGTAACGAATTGGATTAAAATTTCTCCTTACAGTAATAAACTTGCTAATTTCTCCTAAAATATCAATTTTACGAGAAAACTTTTTCGTTTGTAGATAGAAGAATAATTATAGATAGCATATAAATAAACATTTCAATTAAATTCCACAAAAAAAAACAAATCACAATTTTGAGAAAGTGTACAGTTTTGCGCGTTTTTGCCCAGGTGTATCTAGGGTTCGATGCCGTACGCATTTTCCTAAACGTTGTTGTCACAGTTGACACACAGATGGCTCTGAGAGTACCTAAATTAAATGCGTAAGTTATTTCTTAAATATGAGATATCTCCTAAATGGCTAAACCAATTTCGATGCAGTTTGTTCTAAACGTTGCGTGTGACTAAATAGAAAGTTTTAGTTTGCGTTTTGGTTAGCAATTCTATTTAGGGCGAAAAATAGATTTTCAAAAATTTTGAGACTCGATTTAGTCTTCGAAGATGTCATGTTAGATTTTTAAAAAAATTATATTTGATATCAGTCCACCAACTTCTTGATTTTGACATGGATTTTGATATGATAGCGTGATTTTCATTTTGAAAATTCACACATTGTTGCATTTTTTAGCCGCACTATTTGATTTATCGAAATAAAAAGTATCCTAGAGCACAATCGAGATGGAGACGATTCTAACGATACCTCATTCATCAAAATCCATCCAGCCGTTTAGGAGAAACTGGGAGAAACGTGGTAATAAAGAATATTACTTACATACGAACGAACGAACGAACATACATAGAAACGCGCGATCTACAGTGCCACAAGTATAAGTTGGCGGTGGCGATTTGAGGAACTAAAACGGAAAAACGGAAAAAGAGTAATATGATGCGAAATATCATTAAACTATCCTATACAAATACGCAAATGATTAAATCTTTCTTACATATGTTCCCAAATTTCGTGGTATTTTCTGTACAATTAATTATATTTTTTGAACACAGTGGCGCTCAGCCGCGCCAAGTTATACTTGTGGCACTGTACATAACCCGGGTGACTTGACAGTCAGCCGGGTAAAAAATGAACTGTCATGACTGTCAAAAGTCAAAACAAAGACAAACGAACGCAACGAAACGCACGAAGTAGCGATGTTACGAGTTGATATTATTCCAACTCGGATAACTCGAGTTGACTCGGCCGCTAACTCGAATCGCAACGTGAGTTGACTCGACTCGCATCAACCGGATGGGATCCGCTTCGCGGCAGCAGCCAAACGGATCGGGGCGCGGCGAGTCGAGTCGAATGCACCGTATTCGGATTCTTATTCTTGAGTCGAGTTTCGGTTTCGAGTTGGCGAATCGCTGACTCGCGACCTCGCGTGCACTCGCATTCGCATAACTCGCATTCGTTATCCGCATTCTAGTAGAAAGGTAGGTAAGCGAGTTGATTCGAGTTGCGAATGAACTTGATTCGAATCAACTCGCTTAGACTCTGATTCGAGTTATTCGAATCAGCCAACTCGACTCGTCCATCGCTAGCACGAAGGTGTTGTGTCAAAAAAATAATTGTGATTGTGATATTTTTGAATACGTTGGATTAATTTTTGTTGTAAATGTATTTGTTTAAGAGAAATGGAAGCAAATTGCGCCACATCGTGCTTTGAAGATCAAGCAACAGAGGTAACCAAGCCATAGCTTTTCAGGTTATTTTCGTATTCGTAACCAAGTTTGAATTTCTGTGTGGTATGTTTTCTATCTTGTTATTTTTTAGTTTACTTTTCTTTCTATTACCTACTCGATTAGAGACGACTTTTTATTCTAGATAGTAGGCATGTTCCTCACTTGCTCAGAAACTTTGTGCCTATTATATCCTACCTATCTGGTTCACATGTATAACAGCTGTAGGTACCCACTTCTTCACTTCATAGTATTGGTCGCGAAGGAACAGAAGTAGGATCACTTAGCTTTTGAGACTAGGTACCTATTTTAAGTAATCCCAGCAGTCCTCAATAAATACTTATTGGCATAAACTTTTTTATTCTCGAACAACCTTGGAAGTATGAGCAGCAAAGGTTAAACTAAACTTTAGAGGTATGAGTTTAATTATCATTGTGTGACTATATTTACACTATCTACAAATATTAGGCAGACAGAGGCCTTCAGACGGCCTAAAGACTCAATCACCAGAGTTGGCCATTTGCTAATACGAACTTACTTAATTACTTTTAGTCTGATGACGTGATTGTCATGTTCAAGCTATACATGCTACGTAAAACACTGACTACAGCCTGTCTATGTAGTACCTTAAGCAGAAGCATATTTTAATTAATCATTCTGTATTGTAGGATTACTACCTTACAGAATTATAAATAAATAAATAAAAATAAAAATAAAATAAAATGACTTTATTTCAGGCACTTAAGATTGACCCATATCACAAAAAATGGAAGACACAATAAAATAAAATAAAATAAGATAAGATAAGATGTCTAAGAAACATAATGTAGGTACCTTCCTACTTTTTATTTGCGTCCATGTGCACACAAATCCAGTGCTTGTAGATTGGATTGGTCAAATAGTCAGACACAGCCCTCAGGACAGTGTTTTTGGAGCGACTTAGCCGACTCCAGAAAGCTGCTATCCTTGCCCGCCTAATAGCAAAAAAGTCAGGAACTCCCGCCTCAGAGAACATGGTCGACGCACTACAGTATCGCGGCAGCCTCATAAGGGCCCGGTATACATTATTATACTGGACCCTTATGGTGCTGAACGATTTCTGAGTGAAGTTGTACCACAGCTGGCAAGTGTACATACCCAAACAGTAGGCTTTAAATAGGGTATTCTTCACGTCAGTGCTACAGTTAGCGAATCGGCGTGCGAGCATGTTGCCTCTGACGGCGAGAGCTCTCCTCTCTCGCTCTATATCTGCATCATCCTTTGATGACTCCGTCAACAGGTGGCCAAGGTACTTAAACTGCTTAACTACATTGATCGGCGTGTTTCCCATACGCACCTCTGGCACCCGCTCTGGACCTTTTCCAGACCTGAACACCATCATTTCGGTTTTAGTGACGTTGTATTTTAATCCATGCGCAACAGCATATTGCTCACAGATTAAAAGCAGCTTTTTTAAACCCTTGACCGAGGGACTGAGAAGCACCATATCGTCTGCATAACTGAGATTATTTATACAGACACTGCCTACATGACATCCGATCCTAGTGCTTCTCAGCTCTCCGATCAGATCGTTAACGTATAGGTTGAACAGGTCTGGAGAAGTCAACCCTCCTTGACGAACACCGCAGTCTAGCCTATAGTCGCTAGAGGTCGTGTCGCCCCACTTAACATTGTTGATTTGGTTTCCGTACCAGTACCTCAACAGATTGACCACATGATTGGGAACTCGCGCGTTTACTAGTTTTGACCAGAGAATTTCATAATTTACAAGGTCAAAAGCACGGCTTAAGTCTAAGAAGCACGCATAGACAGATGTACCTTGTGTCGTGTAATAATTGACTGTAGTCTTTAAACTCATTATGGCCGAATCTGTTGAGAGACCGGGACTGAAACCAAATTGTGCGTCATCAATTTTTAGGTTTTCTAGCAAATCTGAATAGATAAGTCGCTCCAGCACTTTTCCTATCACCGTACCTAATGAAATCGGGCGGTAGTTTGTAGAGGAACTAAGATCGCCGGTCTTATTTTTAATAATAGGTACTACTATTGTCCTCATAAGATTTGTTGGCAAATAAGAATATCTAAGGCATAAACAATAGAACAGACTCAGGTGATTAAATAGGTTGTCGCTAGCCCACAGAATGTGTTCGATGCTGAGACCATCGTGACCCGGTGACTTACCGCGCTTCATACTTTTGACCGCCCTTCTCACGTCGATAGCAGTGATCCGAGGTTGATAGTCACTTAGTATGGTCTCAGCAATCGGCACACTCTGTACAGGCTGCGGCTTAATTTTAAAACGTTTAGCAAACAATTCAGCTATGGGTAGGGGCCCCTGTAGGCCATCCATTGAAACCGGTAAGTTTTGTCTGTAATTTAGTTTTTTAGTTGCTTTCCAAAATTTTGAAAAGTTCTTGTCTTTTTTATGCATTGCTAATATATTCATTTTAATTTGTTCTTCATTTCGCTGACACCATTTAATTTTATTTTTGAATTCCGAACGGGTACTACGCATTTTGTCAAATATTGGCCCAACTGCAGGCCTACCAGCCTCCACCCAATAGCTGAAATTTAGTCTGGCTGCCTGATGGCTGTCTCTGACATGGTAGTTCCAACCAATCACCTTCTTACGTTTTAAATGAGCACTGCGTTTATGGACACTTTGTACTGCTGCATTTTGCATTGTCCTAGTTATATGGTCATAATACTTATCAATATACTTATGATAGTCATTAAAATGAGTGCAGTTTATAATATTATCACACAAACAATTAAATTTAAAATTATCACAGTTGTCAATATTTTCAAAACAGTATTTATTATACATTTTAATCTGAAGAGGGTCCCTTTCCCCCCATCTTATATCTTTCATTACATCACGTTTGTTTGAGCTGGCTGAAACAACTTGCACACTTCCCAAGTTACACACAACACGTAAAGGAAAGTGATCGGACCAAGTGACTTCGTAAAGTACATCCACAGACACAACAGTATCCCATGCAGCTCTTGTTACAAGGCAGTGGTCCAACCAGCTCATACAACCGTGGTGCGCGTCACTGACAAACGTATACGTGCTAGATTCCGCACCGAGAATGTTCATATCTGCGCATTCCCATTGCTGTTCTTATTATAGCTTTACAGTTGTCACAATGGATCTAGGCGTTCGTGAAGTTAGACTTTTCGCTGTGCAGAAGTTGTACTGCGCATCGAAACTGCTAACTTTACGAATGCCAAGATCTGTTGGAAGAAGTAGGTACTATTTAATTTTATAATAAACAATTCTATTGACATAGTTTTATTCAATCAGTACTTATCTCATTTTTCAGGAGTTTTGTTTCGAAGTGCCTATTACAAAAGAAAAAAGTGCAGCAGATGTCTTGTGTGCAAATAATAATGTTAGCAGAGAAACAAGTAAAAATATCACTAATTCCGAACCTATAGTTATTGAGGAGACTGATGATAGAATTGAGGATCAGAAATGTGATCCTACCAAAAAAGACAGTACAGAACATATTTCAATAGCCATTGATGATGAAGAAAAAGATAACTTGATAAAAGATTCAGATTTAGAAATAGCAGCTATAGATGCAAAGATAAATAGTGAAATAATCGACAAAAATGCTAAAAGTAGGAAAGAAAAAGATACTACTACAATTGATGTAGATAAAGAAACGGACAATGTAACAGTTTGCAGTAGAACAGATTCCGATGTTATAATTTTAGATGGAAACAAAACTGATTCAGAAACCACTATAATATTAAATGATGATGAAATCAAAGACGATGAAAATGAACACACTAATGTAATTGATGTAGAAAAAGACACAGATTGTAGTATAGTACAAAATTCTGTAAATATTTATACCGGAACTGATAATGAAGCATTAAACCAGCTGATACAGAAATGCCTTAACATGAAAAACTCTGAAGGAATGCCTAGAGTTATAAATAGAACTCTACTTGTCATCTATAAAGATATTGATGAGAGATATAAAAAATCGGATAAATTCAAAAATTTAATTTACGAAACGATAACACAGCTGAATATTGAGCCAGAAAGAAAGTTCTCACATATCAAAAACTTATGTGATAACATAAAGCTGCATAAGACTAAGAAAAGAGTACCATTTATAACATTGGACAACAATAAAGGTATTTTTTTTCTTGTATGCCTTTGTACTTCAACAATCTGTCAACTGTATGTCATATAAGGAGGGGCAGATAGGCTTAATTTAAGGATGGTTTGGTATAAAAGCAGCTTGCAATCAATAGATAGTTTAGAATTTAATGTAAGGGGTCATAACAACTAATTTTTATGTTTTAACAACTACATTATATTCTGATTTTTCAGAAAAGTCAACCACCATACCAAACAAGAGAAGAAAAGTGGTTGATATCATTGATTTGGATGATGATACGAATGACAGACAAAGTAATGGAACTGCTGTAAAATCCAGAAAAAAATCCTATCCAGCTGGCAAAGTGTATCCATCCATAGAACTCGATAGCAGTGAAGATGATGTCTTACAAGATGATAATGATGCAATTGTTTTAATTATAGAAAACGAAGAGACTGTTCAAAATTCTAGAACTGTTAAAAAAAGGAAAAAATATACAAAATTAAAAAAAATACAGCAAAAAGTAAATAAACCAGTAAAAAAGGCTACAAAAATTACACCAAGCCCATTTATAGAAAGGATTAGCCTAGCAAACTCCGACATGTTTTTGGAACCAAGAACTGAAGGAGTCGAAATCTCTGAGTCTAATCGAGACTTGATCGATTTTATTGAAAGTAATATAGCAAGGTTAAAATTGCGGTTGGAGAAATTAGAAGAGGCTGAAGTGCTATCGGATACCAGAGGCTCTCCTTACTTAGTTTGTGAGCAGTAAGTGTATTTTATCTTATCCTGACTAATTATTATTCATGCGAATGTAAGTATGTTTAGTTGTGTGCTCGATTCCCACCCTGGACAAACATTGCGTGATAAACATAGATGTTTGTTCTGTGTCTGGGTGATATCATATGTAGAGTACGCGCCACCACTGAAGTCCGAAAGACGCGGAGCTGCTATCGCAGAAATGGGCTAAGTAAAAAAATACTACTAATTACCCAAGACCATAATAAAGTAAATAAAACAAGTACTTCCTGCTTCTGCCGTAGGACTTGAGTGCTGGCGCGCGTCACGAAAAAAGAACGCTGGAAGAAAGTGAAGGGGGTTGTTTTGTCTCATGTTCGCGCATGGGTTACATATTCGCAAACATGAGACAAAACACACCTCTTCACTTTCTTCCAGGGTTCTTATTACATGACGCGAACTATACCTATGTATTGACAAAAATAAATATGTATTCTATCAGGTATCTGGTTCCCATAGTACAAGCTTTGCTTAGTTTGGGGCTAGACGGTGCTGTGTAAAATGCCCACCAATATTTATTTATTTATTTTTTGCTACGCTTTCACTACATAACTACCCAACCAATCATCATAAAACTTTGCATGTATGTTGGGGTACAGAAAAGGGTAGGTACAGGGTACCTTTTATCCAGAAAAAAGTACTTTTTCCGAGAGATGGCGCATGTAAGTATACATTAAATTTGCATTAATGATGTCAGGGGTACAGAAAAGGACCTTTCATTCAGAAAAAAGTACAATCTAAGGATACTAAAATAAATAAAGTTAAATAAATAAATAAATATAGGTGGACATTTCACATAGCGCCATCTAGCCCCAAACTAAGCAAAGCTTGTACTTAGGGATTGCAATCCCGCAGCCCATTCAATCCCGCGCGGGATTAGTGCGGGTTTAGTCAATCCCGCGCGGGATCCCGCATCTTAGAAATTATGTATAAAATCAAATTGAAACAACAGATTTTGAGTAAAAAATCAACTTTTATTAAACGTTTCTTACATTAAGCAACAGGAGCTAGCATTATACTGAGACTGGGCCTACTTGGCACCACAAAAATTAGTAGGCAGGTACGCACGCACATTATATTGTTAACAGTTTTCTTTAGATTTTAGTTATTTTTGTTTGTGTAATTGTTTATTCATTAGGTACCTACTTTATGCTGTGCTTTTCCCAATGTACTTACTGTAACTTGTGTGTGTCAAATAAACATTAATATATCCTATTGTATTCAAAAAACATTATATTAACAAAAACAAAAACCACCATAATGTTTCACGCAACTTTTATTATATTACTATTTACGGCACAATCAGCTTTTAAAATAGCACAGAAAAAAACTAAATCAAAAACATTAAAGTTTAGGTACTTACGTAAAATGCCGGACGGTGAGTACGAAAACACTCGTCACCTACAGAAAGACGTACGCAGCGCAGTGCCATTTATAAACAACTAGCTGCTGCCCGCGGCTACGCTCGCGTAGTACCCGGATAAAAAGTAGCCTATGTTACTCTCCAGCCCTCCAACTATCTCCACGCAAAAAATCACGTCAATCCGTCGCTCTGTTTTGACGTGAAAGCAGGACCAATAAACAAACAAATAAACACACTTTCACATTTGTAATTGGGTACGGATGACAGGACAGCCCGCCAACCGTCTGCTAGTCGCTGGCGCGGTGGTCTGTGCGAAAGTCTGCTACTCGCGATTTACGCGAAAGTTTTAACGGCAAATTATTCATTTGCGGGATCCGCGGATCCGCGCTTTGAAGGTGCGGGATCCAGCAGACCAATAAAAGCTGCGGGATCCCGCGGGATTGTGGGATCCCGCTTTGCGGGATTGCAATCCCTACTTGTACTATGAGAACCAGACAACTGATAGAATACTTATATTTTGTAAATACATACTGCTACTTGAGACGACTTTTGATTTCAGAATCAAAACATCAATAGTGGATCTGTACAAACAACTGTGTCTGATCACTGGAACAGAGGCCACGAAGCGGCATGAAGTGAGGCTCCAAGTAGTTTCAGGTAGGTTTACTCTGAATCATAGAATAGATAATAATACGTATAGAAAGGCCACTGCCCCAGGGGCCATCAGGGCTTCCTCACCGCGCGAGTGAATTTGGGAATTTGGGCTGGCGAGGGGCTGACTTTGAGCTATGTAAATAGGTAGTTAGACGCCGCTTTTGCATAGAGATTTCGTCGAGTGTCCGGGGTGTGCTCTGAATCAGCGGGTCTAAAGAGCCCACTTTAGCTGTATGAGTAAAATATGATATTTAAGATTATCTGATACTTGAATATACCTAAACTCAATGTAATTTTTAACCGACTTCAAAATTATAAGCTGAGCAATTTTCTGCACTCTCGAGGTGCATTTCTGTTCATAACTCTAAAGATCCTCGACAGATCTTCAACAAATTTTTGTGTCACCAACCTTTTTAAACAAAAGAAGAATTTTTCAAATCGGTCCAGGTGTCTTCGAGTAATCAGGAAACATACGTAAAAAAAAAGATTCCGACGAATTGAGAACCTCCTCCTTTTTTTTTGGAGTCTGTTAAAATAGGCCTTGCACAGTCGTGATAATGTTTCGTTTCCTATTCCAGGTCATCCGGAAGGGCCCGTGCGGTGTTTGGAAGAATTCCTGAATGAGAACATAGACGAAGACGGCAACCCTCCCTTCCCAGACATTTCCGATGTGCTGGGATGCGTTTTGAAGGCCAACAGTAAATACTCATTGTGTTGGACCCCTGCGCAGGTCATGATCGAAGGTATATCTTCAACAAGCAGCGCCCTCGCGGCGTTGCCCCCGTAGTGATGGTATATGGTGATGATGATGATGAAAAGTAGCCTATGACCTTGCTCAAGAGTTTCGCTATCAAATGCAGAAATAATTTTTCAAATCCGACTGCTAGTTCCTGAGATTAGCTCGTTCAAGTAAACAAACAATCAAATAAACTCTTCAATTCAACATTTATAAACTTTACCAGCAGCGCCCTCGCGGCTTTGCCCTCGTACTTGTGTAATGGTGATGTAATGGTGATGATGATGATGAAAAGTAGCCTATAAACTTCCTCAAGAGTTTAGCTATCAAATGCAGAAATAATTTAGGCAAAATATGCATTAACTGATGGGCTAAATATACAAATTGCATATAATCCGGTCTCTATTTATAATCATGATAATTTCAAAAGTTCTAACTTTAACTGTTTCAGCTAGAGCTCTGTTCACACAATTCGGTCAGACGATGCAGAAGCGCCGTCAGAAGCGAGAGTGGAAGGATCTGATGAGTCTCGTGAAGCGCGAGGTCACTGACCCCGCTGACGAGGACCCGGCGTTACAGGCTCGTCTCGAAGAGAACAAGAGAATCGCCAAGCGGAACGAATTGGATGTACTGGACAGGTAAATATACTAGATATTATTTAACACACGGGAATTACTCACGTAAAAATATCGTCGATTTAGCCGCAGGTTTCCTCGCGATGTTTTCCTTCGCCGTTTAGAGCGGACCACTAACAATCGTTGTTATTACATTTTCCGGCAATAGGGAACTCCCACAATTTTTTTTTTATGATTTTATACGATATAGTTTATATCGTCAAATAACCGTAATAAAAATTCCAGCGCCGAAAAACTAAAATTTTATAACAAAAATAATTTTTAAAAGAACCATGGGCATCATTGCTTGAACACTGGACCCGCTTCGTCCAACAGCGATGAAACATATGTCATATGAAAGCTCTTGGAATGTACTTTATTTCATTCTATCACAGCTAAGTTCAAATCGAGCGCGAAAATGGTGTTTTGGTGCAAAAATGGCGCGAGAATGGTGGTTTCTTGAACGAAACTAGAAAGCTGAAACTTGGAATGTAGCTTTCTTTTCTATTAAAACCACCCACTAAGGCATTTTATTTTCGAATTTCAACCCCTAAAGGGGTGAAAAGAAGTGAAAACGTTTGTATGAAACTTTTTAACGCGTAGTATTTTTTGCTTGAAACTCGGTTTGCATACTTAAAATGCAAAATAAATGGACACGTATTTCAGGATTATTCAAAACAACCCTTAAAAAGGACTGAAATGGGGTGTCAAAGTTTTTATGGGTACTTTTTAATAGGTTGTGCGATTTGCTTGAATCTGGGTTTGAATACTATTGATGACAAATAAATGAACACATATTTCAGGATTTTTCGAAACAACCCTTAAAAAGGGGTAAAATGGGGTGTCAGAGTTTGAATTGAAACTTTTTAAGGGCGGTGCGATTGGCTTGAGACATGTATATTATAAATGCAAAATAAACGGACATGGTGTTTCAGGACTTTTCGAAATGGTGTGTTGAAGTTTGTGTTGAAACTTTTTAAGGACAGGGCAGGCAAGTACCGGCGTCACTTGCATGCACTTCCCCACCGGCTACACGGCACTGGTTATCCGGTCCTTTGGTCCATTTTCGTAACTATTTTTCAGAACCAGTTACTGATTCTTAACTGGTTATTAAAAAGGAATATTTATTTATTCCATGTACGTAACCATGTTTCATAGCCAGATATTAATTTTTTTTCATGTTTTGGTAACCAGTGACGAAAATGGATGGTTTTTTTTTTTCATTTTTCGTAACTAGCTACGAAAATGGAACCTTGTTTACTTTTTTTCGTAACTGTTATCTAGCTACAAAAAGGGATGCTTCTTTTCTTCTTTTTATAACATTTAGGACGATTGATATTATGATGTCGATGTTGAACTGTATCTATTAGTAGGTAGGTACTAAATGTTCCAATATAATTATAGTTTGTTTATTTTTTTTTTCTTCACTCGATCACCGTCTACGATAATAGAGACTGTTTTTTTTATACTATTCAAATAATTATAATGTGGAAACTTGTTATTAGCCTTAAGTATCTATGTCTTCTTTTAATCTATTTCAATTTTAGGGAAACTTACAGCTAGACTCTAGCTGTAAGTTTTCCTAAAATTGAAAAACTAAAATAAATTAAATAATGTACTACTTCCAGATAAATAATAGGCATTGGCTAATTTCGTGTTTTCCAAATAATGGCCGATTATGCAATTATTTCTGATGTTTTCCCCATTATTTATCTGGAAGTATTGTATAAAGTTTACTAATAAAATTCGTAGCTGGCTATAAAACATGGTTACGTACAAGGAATAAATATTTATTTTTAATACCCAGTTAAGAATCAGTGAAAAAAAATCTTCTTTCGTAACTGGTTGTGAAAAGTAGTTACGAAAATGGACCAAAGGACCGGGTAACCAGTGCCGGGTAGCCGGTGGCGAAGTGTATGCAAGTGACGCCGGTACTTGCCTGCCCTGGGCGTCGATTCTCGTACCGAACTTTTTATCAACCTCAACCAAAACCTCAACTAAAGCGACTGTTTCCATGACTACTAATAACAAACGACTCAGTTGTGGTGAGGTTTTGAACTTTGGCAGTACAAATTTTTGAAAAGCTATTCTACTATTTCACCAAATGGCTGACATTTAAGAGTTCGAACCAAAACCAAAGCGGTTGTCATTTAATAGAATACAGGCCCTGTCCTTAAAAAGTTCCAGCACAAACTTCGACACACCATTTCACCCCTTTTTAAGGGTTGTTTCGAAAAATCTTGAAACACCACGTCCATTTATTTTGCATTTATAATATACAACCCGGGTCTCAAGCCAATCGCACCAACCTTAAAAAGTTTCAATTCAAACTCTGACACCCCATTTTACCCCTTTTTAAGGGTTGTTTCGAAAAATCCTGAAATATGTGTTCATTTATTTGTCATCAATAGTATTCAAACCCAGATTCAAGCAAATCGCACAACCTATTGAAAAGTACCCATAAAAACTTTGACACCCCATTTCACTCCTTTTTAAGGGTTGTTTTGAATAATCCTGAAATACATGTCCATTTATTTTGCATTTTAAGTATGTGAACCGAGTTTCAAGCAAATCATACTACGCGTTAAAAAGTTTCATACAAAAGTTTTCACTACTTTTCACCCCTTTAGGGGTTGAAATTCGAAAATAAAATGCCTTAGTGGGTGGTTTTACTAGAAAAGAAAGCTACATTCCAAGTTTCAGCTTTCTAGTTTCGTTTAAGAAACCACCATTGTCGCGCCATTTTTGCACCAAAACACCATTTTCGCGCTCGATTTGAGCTTAGCTGTAATAGAATGAAATAAAGTACATTCCAAGAGCTTTCATATGACATATGTTTCATCACTGTTGGACAAGGGGGCCCAAAATGTCGCAACGTTCTTTACCAACATTTTCAGGCATCTGAAACACGTTTATTATTGTTGTCACAGATTACTGTTGTAGTAACAATTTTTGAATTGTGACGTCACGCGTCAAAGTTCACAAATTGATACTAAGTACAACAGTAATCTGTGACAATAATAAGTTCGAGTTTAGGAATTGTGAAAATTAAAAAAAAAACTTATCTATGGATCGTTATATCTGACTCGTCCTTGACTTTTCTTATGAACTCGTGACGTCACATCCTTTCACATCCTTCTCAAGTATTTTGAAATTCCTACTATTTTTTGCAATTTTTAAAATTTATTTTCTAATCGAAAATGGTTTAATATTAAAAAATAATTACACACATACCTCTAAAGCAAGAATGTTCATAATAAAATACATTTAACCCGCTTTTGAATCAGACGCATATTGCCTATTATGTGTTGGTATTAGAAAATAAATAATCTCTACCTTTTTTAGGTATGCTAAAATGGAACAAGGATTATACCCATCATCTGACCCAGGACTGAGGCTGAGAGTAAATGAATCAGAAGAAAGTGATGAAAACATTGAAGATCCAGACTATGATGATAATACTGATGCTACTCGTCATCAGGTTTCTCAAACAGATACGACTGAAGTGACTCCTAGTGAAAGAGTAAACGGAAATGTCTTTGAAACAGATACCGAAGATAATGTATATGGCCTAAAGATTACTAACGTTTCAAGCGATAGTGCTATATTTTTAAGAAATAAACTTGTTGGAGATGTTGAATATGGAAGCACAGCTACTGTTTCTAGCGGGCGTATAATCGTACAACCAACAATTCAATACGCAAATGAAAATACAACATGTAGTAAACCACAAGCTTCGAATCTAAATACTCCTTTCGTATCAGAATATAGCAGGTTTTTGAATACTCGGACTGAACCTGTTTTGTTACCTACAAATCAAATTCCAAGTATTAATACTAAAACAATTCCTGAAAAAAATTCAGCAATTCAAACGACAAAATGCACCGAAACAGATTTTGAGATTGCTACTAAATTTGCTGAGGATATATTAAATCTTGTTCACTCTGATCTGTATTTAGATTTAGCAAGCGACAAACTCAATGACGTCAATAATGCGATACCTTTTAATCCTGCAGTTAGACTGACCAATCCTAATCTAAACGATTTCGGTAAAAATAATATGTCAACAATTTTCGTTCACAGTGCCTTGAATTCAGATAATAGCAATGCTAAATGTGAACATAGTGAGATTCTGACTCATTCTCCGAAAGATGTAGATACAAATGAGAACATAACACAAAGCAAAGAACTAAATAAAACTAGTGACAATATAGATTCTAACGAGAATGAGATTAATGGAATTGAAGATGTAGATGTGGAAAACGTAGTCAAACCAGAACCTTTAGATATTCCTAGCATGCTCGAAGAATTGGGAGAAGATTTCACAGCAACCATTTTTGATATCGAAGACCCTTTTCTGGTGATAGAGATTTCTGATAGTTCTGAATCAGAAGACGAGACCTATTTAGAATTAGAAGATTCAGAAGACGAGAACAATTCAGAAGATGCATGACGAAAATTTGGAAACTTGTATAGTTTTCACATTTTTAAACCTGAACTGTATCATTTTTTAATGTCAACAAAGATGAGCGCTTCCGTGCTTCGGAGGGCACTTCGTGACTGTGGCCTAAAACCTCCGTTACCAAAGCTGGTCACTAGCTCATACGAAATCAACAAAGAGGGATGTTTTTATTTTCTGTGATCTTCAATTTCATATTTTTAATTTGTTTTTAAAAACTATAAGTCAACTCACAAAACACGGTACCTACAAACGTAACTTATTATAATTACTATGAATATTAGCTAGTTGTCTAGAGTTAATCTTGTCTTATTTTACATTAAATTATTATGTGCGTTATAAAGAAGGTAACTTCATGCTTAGACTTTAGAATAAGATTAAGTTGATTATAAACACTGTTATCAAACGATTGATGTAAGTACTTGTTTTTAATTTATTTACTTTTCCATCTAAATAATATTTAATTCTAATAATAATTTCAGTCCAGTAAAGCTGTTAGTATAGGTAATAATTAATACCCAACTGAAATGCCCGACGAGATGTAGGTACTTAGCAACAAGCGGTGTCTTTTTATTATATTTTTTTCTCAAAATCATATAGAACAGCAAATTCCTTTAATATGTACTTTATAGTTTATGTGCTAGCGTTTGTAGGTATTGATGTGCACGTACAGTTCTCACAATGCATCTAGGCATTCGTGAAGTTAGCCGTTTCGCTGCGCAGGCAGTAGAAAATTTTGTACCTATGAAAAAGTTGCACCGCGCATCGAAACGGCTAACTTCACGAATGCCAAGATCCGTTGGAAGTGCAAGTAATATGAAAACACAACGCTTGTTGGTTCGATCTTCAGATGTTCAGTTGTCGAATTCCGACAGGCGTAAGTTCGAATCCCGGTGGTTCAACGAGACGGGTTTCCGTCCGCACCTACCCATTTTATAAAAACGTGAAAGTGTGTTTATTTGTCCTGCTTTCACGTCAAAACAGAGCGACGGATTGACGTGATTTTTTGTGTGGAGATAGTTGGAGGGCTGGAGAGTAACATAGGCTACTTTTTATCAGGGTACCACGCGAGCGAAGCCGCGGGCAGCAGCTAGTATTATATAATCAAACCGAGCACGAAGTATAATAATTGACACTCATTTTTAGACCGAACGCGACAAAAGAGCGCAACGATTAAGTATCGTCATGAGAACGTTCCCGTTTAATGACTGTTTGTTCGCGATCGTGTAAACGCGCCAGTGCTCGCTTTGATTATATTGTCTCGTTGAATGTCTGTTTGCTCGGAAGCGGTGCGATTCACACTTCGGAATGCATCCGATTCGAATATTTTCTTGGGAAAGTTGACGTTTTTTCAGCGAGAAACATCACTTTCCGTTTCCGAATAGGGAAATCATTCCGAGAAGTGTGAATCGCCCTGCAGCATACTGATGAATTCGGGTCTAAGACGCTGAATGATTCATTCAAACACCAACCCTTGCTGTAAGTCCTACCTACATGTTATAGTTTTCATCTCAGCTTTTTCTCCTCACTCCAACTGCAGCGATCCTCTTGAAGTCAGCCACGCCAAATCTGCTTATTCGGTAAACACGTTCTCTTAGTTTTCAGACAATTTGGCGTCGATTCTGTTCAGCTTTGATGGTACGTTTACACGCTTTCAAGCTAGACTTTCAATCAGTACAGAGACCGAACGCGACAAAAGAATGTACACACTGCGTCACCAATTGGTAACCCTTTATAGTGTAAATGGAAAGTTGCCGTATGCAGGCTACACTAACGAAATTGTTTGCCTGAACGACTCAAATAAATAAAATCTTACAAAAACTTATTTGCTTGCTAGGATTCGAACCACCGATGCCCCAATTGAACGTGAGCGAGTCCACGCTTTTCCGACTGAGCTACTGCACCAGTTGTCAACAGCGCTGAATTTATAAGTTACATTATTCGTTTACAAAATAATAGTAGGTAACTCTTTACACGACTACCATCACCCCGCATCCACACGTTGGGGCCAACGTTGGTCCCAATGCCTCTCACCAACGTGTGGTGCTGACAAAATAGCTTGGCGCCAACGTTGGGGCCAACGTTGGGGCTTGGCCGTGCCGTGTCGGTTTTATCAAAGGAAGTTGGCGCGCCAACGTTGGGGATCCGTCCACACGTTGGCGCTATGCTCAGTCCCGTCTCGACGCGCATCGTGAGCGCACGTGTCGACTGACGAGCGAGAATGTCATCGTATTCCTTATTTATTGTGTTTGTAGAACTATCGGGCTGAAATTTTGCACACTTATAGATTCTCGGTGACAATTAAATATTATGGTATCAACAAGCTGATCTGATGATGGAGTCAAGAGCTGTTCAACAGAACTCCTCAGTAAATAGGCCGATTGAGTTGAAACTCGGCATATTTGTCAAGTTCTGACTACAATGTAATAATATGGTGACAGCGAGCTGATCTGATGATGGAGTCTACTATTTTTTTTTATGTTACGGGAACCGTGCAATTTTTTGGGATAAAAAGTAGCCTATGTCCTATTTCCGGTTATTATCTATCTATATTTCAAATATCACCCATATCGGTTAAGTGGTTGTAGTGTTAGAGAGGAACAAACATACATCCAAACATCCAAACTTTCGCTTTTATAATATAGTGTGTTTTGTGAAGTGTGATAGTGACATGATGTGATGTGATTGTGATAAAATTGGTCTTCAGTAATGTAAAATCACTTAGAGAAATTTCAATTTCTGTATCGGACGCGCAGACATCGGACGTCTGCACGTTGGCTCTGACGGAACAAGACTGGTGTATCGCCAACGTGTGGATGGTTCACGAAATCTTGGCGCCAACGTTGGGACCAACGTTGGGGCCAACGTATGGAGCCGGCGTTAACTAATAAAATTGTATTGAAGGTAGTTGTGCACTAAATTCTATTGAACAATAAAATTAACTGACTGGTTTTGTTACTTGTTTTATTTTCGGTGCGTGTAGCATAGCAATGGTGCATTTTATCAATTTTGAAAGGACAAAGATAGTTGTTCTTTACGAACAAAATATAAGCATAAAAGAGATTGCTTGGCATCATGGAATAATGGTAAGTCGTAAATATTAGAAGAATCTTTGTGAATAAATAATTGCCTGAGTATAAAAGTATTACACTTATTTTACTTTTCGTAGGTCAAATCGGTGCAGTTCTATCGACTGGTGATATGAATCATATAAAGCCACACAAATCAGGCCGAAAGAACTAAGAAGTCTAAACAGATCTATGTGAACGCCACAAACATTATTATTAATACCAGCAAGTTGCAGAATAACGTTAGGTAAGTGGTATGATAATTGATAAGTATTACAGAGGTTGTTTTTTTATCTTATAACCTATGCCATTATGTAATAATGTTCTTATTTTCAGGTTATTGGGGATGGAAAGATGTCATAATATTGGCCCAGCGAGTTGCTTATCGAGAAGGAATACCTAGTGTATTTAGTCATGATAACTGCGCTTCATCGTTCGCGAGCTGTTACTAACTTTTATAAAATTGAAAGATAACTGATATTGTTTTAAATTGTAAGTAGATAATATTACTTAGTCTGATCTGATTTGCGAGAGATCTAAATTGTTTATTTTTCACTGGATTTTATACGATAAGTATAAACTGTTCCAATGATAACATGACATGTTTGTTCACTCGTTAATTTTATTGGATTAAGTATTAGGTTTGTGTTTAAATAAATTTACTAAGACCCTACTAAAAGTTGTTTCATCTAACTATAACTTTACTAGGTAACTTACTACATACTCACAACGTAGTTCGTTGTGAAAGCAAAAATAAAAATAAAATAAACAAAAAATACATAGTCGTGTCAGGATTTGAAACCAAGCCCGGACCCACGCAGGAGCATTTGAATTGGGGGTCGCTACCGCTACACCAATCGGCCGCACAGCAAGGTGCGTGAAATTACTTATCCATACGTAAGTAAGAATAAGAAAGTAAGAATGACAAATCTAATAAAAAAGGTAAATGTTTTACAAAAAGTTGAGATCAACGGGTTGCGAACTGACGTCTTAGCAGGGGAGGTACTTAATGGTGACGCTTTGTGTACTCGTTAATGTTTTCTTGTTTGTGTGCATGTCTGTTTGCTTGGAAGCGTGTAAACGTGAGAAGATAAATTAAACGCCACGCGCCAAGCCTTTGCCTATTAGATTATTTTCTTTACACGACCGACGTCGTTGGTCAAGAATTGAATTCCGGTTAATAAATACAGGGTTTCAAACAGAACATTAACTACAAAACGAAAACTAAAAGGTACTACGAATCACAAGTCACGGTATTTCGTTTTGTACAGATTTAATTCGACAGACTGTTAAATACTTTTACTGCAATTACATTTATTGGCCATTGCTATTAAATTCGGTAGTGTTTGCACAATAACATACACGACAAGTTCCTTGTCAGCATTACCAATTTTAATTCTGAAGTTTGAGAAAGTGCAACAACAAGGCTATGGGAAAGAGCGCGGTCATAGAAAGCGCGATATTTGACATCTCTCCCTTAGAACTGCCCGTAGTCATTGCACAACAACCAACCTTATCCTGCCATTATTTACAAACCATTAGTACTAACCGTCACAGCTATTCGACCTGACCCTACGACCCAATATAAAAAATAATTTCGAGTTTCCTAAACTTAATACGCTCCATTTAAGTTTCTTACACAACAATGTCGACCATCTCTTAGCTTTACGGCTTTCACCTTCCCCTCACTCGATCACATACTCAAGACGTTCCCTTACATTGAATTGGCAATCGTATTTCGTCCGCGAAAAAGCATACGATGCGTCGTTACAATTGTTTTACACGAGTGATTAATGGATGTAAACAAAGTAAGCGAACAGACGTGTGCGACAGGATCAATTCCTAATGATAACTAATCGGGTGCGCTGGAAAACTAACGATACGATACCTACGAATACAAGTCACATTCAACTTCACTATATCTAACGGTTACTAAACAAGTAGTGCCACATGGAAAGATTACAAGGTACCGTTGTTGGGGTAAGACACGTGGTCAACAGACAAAAAAAGTAGGTATATATTACTAAAGTATTTATTATACACCTCCCGATGTCTTTACATAATATAACTTAGGTTTTTTTTTATAAAATAAAAACCTGATTACAAGCTGCTAAGTATAAAAACTTTACCAACAATAACGATTATGCAATTTCGAAAAAAATGTACACTTCAGAGAACATAAAACTGTTGCCAGTATCTAAAACAGCCTAAGATAATCTACAACCTGCGATGTAAGAATTTTGAATGCTTAAAAAAATATCTCTCCTATTAGGGGGGCCTTACCTTACGTTCTTACATTAATTTTCGTATATCATATCGTCTTTGACAATCTGATGTTTTAAAAAATTGATAAGTCCACTAGCACACAAGTGGATGGTACTATACCCTAGCCCTGAAGGCGACACTTGCTAAGGAATGGCTTCACATTCTACTCAAACATGGAATTAGGCAACGGTAAGCCACTCGAGTATGTGTAACATCGCACGTGTTCAAATGGGCAAATAAAGAGAGCAAGGAAGGCCGATATACGCGAGTAATAAAATCATCTATACTTTTTTTTATAAAATGCAATGTCGGTCTACACCAAGAATCAATCAAGGGAGACGTCCACAGTCAGTCTTCATACGATTTAGCACGAGTTCAAATGATAGGACCAGTTAATCGTGTTGGAATGCACGGGGCAGAGCCGCATTGCGTCTTTCGGAGCCCCGTCTCGGAGTTATTTGAGAGCAGGAAGAAAGACGCAATGCGGAAAGTGCCCATAGTGCAGTGATTAGATTTGAACAGATTGCAAGTGTTACACATGAAGGGATACGCCGCGGGCACGACGCGGCAGCGGATCGCGCCGAGTCGACGCTAATCCAAAACAGGACCAAATCACACACCACATTCAAGAATTTTCATTTATTTCTATTTTTTTTTGCATTTTATCGCGATTTTTTTCTTGTATGTATTAATTAATTTAGCATTAAAATAATGGTAATAACTTCAAGTTTGCGTCCACCTTTTCGTCAGATATATGAACCACTATAAAACAATATCCACCACAGGAATTTCTGTCTATCGACGAGCTAGCGCCGCGCTGAACGCATCCTAAACTTAACGTTTAGATGTCGAAGCGAAAAGAGAACAAACAAAACAAAAACAAACGTGAAGTTCCGGCGGCGCCGCGGCACCGCTCGCTGCCTCAACCCGCGTATACTATTACACTTACAATAAATAAATTAATGCATTAGCGCACGGCTTCATCGCGCTAACTATTTCATTGATTTATAGGCGCGAACAATAATCTAGCAATCATCGTACAATAAGTCGAGTCTACTTTCCTTGTGCTGAGATTTGCAGGTCGGCTCCGGCACGCTTGCTAGGCATGTGAGCGATCAGGTTCAATCTCAGCATAAGGACTAGAGCCCTGTCGAACCAGAGCCATCCCAAGTCTCTAGAATCAATTCCATAAAACAATAGACTTAATTGTATCTGCGATAGAATTGCGTCGATTATTGGCAACGCGTTAGTCGTGAGTTACCGCGAGATCAGGCGAGCATAGCGAGCACCGCGACACCTATATTTTACGTTAAATTATAGTACATAATATTATGTTTTACATTTATGTAAGAGTGTTTGATTGTAAAAAATTATACGATGTTATAACCCTATAAATGCTGTGTTGGTTTATTTGTCGAGAGCTGTGTTTGCCTTTACCGCGATCACGCATTCCTCGCCGCAAGATTTCAGCACGGTGCACTGAAACAATCAGAAACGAAACGTTAGGTTCATTAGAAAGCTACAAAGGAATAAAATATCAAGGCACAAAGAGTGACGTGACACTTAGGTCACTTGAAGGGTCAAGTGTGTCGCATTATAATGAACCTCAATTTTCTCGAGTAGGTATGTATTGGCTAGGTTCAAGCGTCACGAAACTGTAAGCTCATTTCTTACGTTACTTCGGTGGTCGGTCAATACACACCTTTTTCTGATTTTAATGATATCGCTGATAAATCGAACCGCGAACTTACGCCACGTCAACAAGGTGACATCACCCTTTGTATTCAAAATAATTCTGAATCATGATAATTGATGCATGCCCAGCACAATCTGACCTTAGTATTGGAAAGTTAAAAGGCCAATTCAATTTATCTTCCTACAATGTTATTATTCACAAACAACTGGATTTTCTTACCCAAATACAATATGCATATTTATGTGTATACGGTTGTCGCGTTTCAATTTAATGTGAAAAATGTCTAAATGCCCTTTGGAATCCATATTAATATTATAAAGAGGTAGTTTGTTTCTATGTAGGAGTTTATCTCCGAAACTATTCATCTGATTTCAAAAATTCTTTCACCAGTATTTAGAATGAACTTTCACTTTATACCTCGCGGGAAACGCCGCGGGCAATAGCCACTGCTTGTATGATATATAGAAATTAATGTCTCAGGATTTAATATTATCGATCGAGCGAGCGAAGCGAGCGAAGATCTTAGTGGTAAGTTGGGCGATTTTGCTTTGTATGTTTGTATGTTTGTATGTTTGTATGTTTGTATGTTTGTATGTTTGTATGTTTCACGAATTGTTGTTCGAGCATAACTGTCGAACCGTTCATCCAATCTGCATGAAACTTGGTAGGTCAATAGGTTGTGGTAAGGAAATTTACGGTGGAGCATATGAGCTTAATTGATGAAGGGGTTGTGAAGATATTGGGTTCCCAAGGGGGTAAAAAATTATGAAAGTTACACAAATATATTGAGTGGGGTGTCATACGAAAGGGCTCATTTTGTACATTCCAAAATGGTTTTTATTTTTAATCTAGGATGTATAGTTTTTGAAATACGACCAAAGACCAAAAACTACGAAACCAGAGCTGCAAGAGCTCCCGTTTCATAGAGTTTCGATGTCTTCGTAGCTCATTGACTGGTCGGTCTTAAAAAGAGAGTGGCATCGTTGCGGTTTGGTTTGCAATGATTTTAGATGCTACTTGATTTATTTTCATGATAAAAAAAATTTTGATAAAAAATGAAAATAATTGGGGTAAAAAAAGTTAAGTAAACAAATATATTGAGTGCGGTGTCAAATGAAAGGTCTTTATTTGTACATTCTAAAATAGTTATTATTTTTATTCTAGGACGTATACTTTTAAAAAAACGACGAGAATTCATAAATATGAAATAAATGAAAAATTAGACACGACATTAGGTATTGCATGAATGCTAGTATTTTTTACCATGAAGAGCTAGCGCAATAGGCATACCCGGCAGTAGTAGCACTTGAAATTATAGGGGTAGTCAGAAGAAAGTCCAAATGTTGGCCATCTACGGTGCGCGAGATCTCAGTTCGGGGCGAACTACTAGTTTTTTACGTTTTTAAAAACATTAGTAAACAGCACATAGCACAATGCTGGATAGCATAGTTACAATCTCAATTATGTTTTACAAAAGTGAATCCGCGTGTTATAATTTAGTTATTTGATAGCTCTCTGATAAATAGCACAACGATCTCTGGCTGCCCTTGAGAAGACAGCCGTCTAGCCAGAAAAAGTACATTATTCAACACAAACATGAATTGAGCATAATTCAAGTGATCTTGTATTTTTTGTAAATAAGATGTTTTGAAATCATACACGAATAATTCGTTTGTATTACTGTTGCAATAAGTTACAGTAAAAGTGAAGTAAATTAACCATATTTTAACTATTATTATGTGGTTAATGATACAAATGAGAACCACAAAATCGTGGTTAATTATTTTCTAAGTTACACTATCTATTTTGCCACAATACTGTTATCATATCAATCACACTTATATTATAAATTTGAAATGTGACATGTTATTTCTTCAACGCCGAAACTGATTTTGATGAAATTTGGCATAGAGGTAGCTTACACCTTGGATAACACATAGGCTTAACATTTATATAAAGCTATCTAAAACGAATTGCTAATGCGTGCTTAAAACTAATTTCGCCGAAGTTTAATTTCCGCAAGAATCATTTTATAAATAAACCGTTTAACCTAAGGTTATCCCCCTTACTTATGAAAGTTGTTTAAAGTTGAACACTGGTTAAACAACGTCCTGTCTCTGTTTGTCACTATCCACAAATAAAGACAGGACGTTGTTCAACCAGTGTTTAACTTTAAACATCTTTCATAAGTAAGGCCCTAAGCAACTGCGAAGCAGACCAGTAGGCTCATTCTGTAAACTCACTTCGAACGTCGGAGCGTTGAATCCGCTGTGAGATATCAAATATCGTATTCGAAATTTGGATCTTACTACAAACACTTACAATACATTCTTGCGTATTTAGTGAGCTCGGTCACTTGAGTGAATTCGAAGTGAGTCTAGTACAGAATGCCTCTGCAGCCCCCTGATTGTCTATCTTTGCTAACGACAAAATCTGTCTCAAACTGCCAAATATGATAGTTCAGTGACCACGCAAGTAGCTCTGTCACCTGTCACTCTCATCTCAAC
This sequence comes from Camptogramma bilineatum, assembly GCA_958496255.1. Classification (NCBI taxonomy): domain Eukaryota; kingdom Metazoa; phylum Arthropoda; class Insecta; order Lepidoptera; family Geometridae; genus Camptogramma; species Camptogramma bilineatum. The sequence goes on along the minus strand of OY292465.1, from coordinate 12,343,199 downwards.
GAGACCGAATGCGACAAGATACGCGATCGTTTTGACTGTTTGAGACCAATTTGAGGTTAGAGACAAGTTAGACAATCAGTTTCCTGGTTTATGAAGAAATGTTCTCAAAACCCATATTGTCCATATGACTAGCAATAGTGCGTGGTCCAGGTAAAAGGCAGAGTTTTCATCTACGAGTGGATTTAGCACCAACACATCATGTGGATATGTCAGAGACTCTATACTCGACTATAATACGAATTAAGACGTACACATTTTCCTTATTTTACTAATTATTATATTTATCCTTGATTCGACAGTCTCATGTCTGAATAAGTCATCAAAAATTTAGCGTGTTTGTCCCTACACGAACGAAATGATAGCTATTACGTGATGAAGAGTCATATTGAAGTGTAATTGCAAAAAGTCATAACATTTGATCACGCGTGTGTTACTAAAATGTGGCAGCACGAAATATTTGTAGTTACTTACTAGACATTTTTTAATTTAGGTCAGAAATATGAAAGCATGCAGTAATATGAATAAATAAATCAATTTAGCAACAAACACAAAACAGTAATAACTATAACAAAAAACAGTAAAACAGTTATAACTATAGTATACTATACTAGCATAGAAAACCACCTACACTAATATTAGATAGATTTTTAAACTCACGAATTTGATTTTAAATACCTATTTAATTATCCATTATTATTTAAGTAGCATAGAATTCGCCGGTTCTCCCACTGCAACGCAACCCGCAGTAGTGTGCGTGACTGCAGATTTTAACATTGTATGCAAATATCTCAATTTGTATCGAAAACACGCATAGTACAACGCATCGACGTGCGGGATATACAATGTTAAAATCAGCAGCCACGCACACCGCTGCGGGGTGCGTTGCCAGTTCGAGAACCGCCTTTGCTGATACGTCGTGACCAAAGCCGCAGGTGATATTCGATAAAGTAATTCTCAACTCGAGAGCCGTGTTGGCAGAGGGGTATAGTACCTCGACTTTCGATCCGAAGGTCGTGGGGGTTCGAATCCTGGCCGTGCATCAATGGATTTTTCGTTTCGAAAAATTTATATGCGCATTAACACGAGCTCTAAACGGTGAAGGAAAACATCGTGAGGAAACCCGCGGCTTAGCCAGCCCCACACGTATTGACCATGTCTTTCCTGTGGATATGGCCGGTTAATCTGAGAGGATGGTGTAGGTGCTGGGCAAGCCTACTCCATCTCAACAAAGTCCCAGGCATTACAGTGTCCCGATGAGTGTAGGCAAAGATTGCCTCCTGATACTGTATAAATCATCTAGTAAAGACGTAAAAAGCTTAAGTTTTTTTTAATTCTCAACTCACCAACAACTCTTTGCCGCTTTCAAAATCGGTGCGCAGTTGTCCGCCGAGGTCGCCGTCGGGGATCTTAAGGTCTTCGCGCAGGTCGCCGTTATCAGCCATCAGGGTCAGGTAGTTGTCGTCAGAGATGTCGGTCAGTTGGTAGTCTTCACGCTTAACGTGGGGCACGTCCATGTTGTGGGTCGATGGGCAGATATCTTCGTATCTGGGGATGAGATTGGGCCATTGAGACTCGCGTGTTTAGACGAGATCAGACTTATAGCCTATGCAGGGACGGCATAGCAAAGGATTCAAATTGTTTACCAATGGACATTCAAACATATCCAAATATAAATCCGTACCCATATTATAAATGTGAAAGTGTGTTTATTTATCCTGCTTTCACGTTAAAACAGAGCGACGGATTGACGTGATTTTTTGTGTGGAGATACTTGGAGGGCTGGAGAGTAATATAGGCTACTTTTTACCGGGTACCACGCGAGCGAAGCCGCGGGCAGCAGCTAGTACAATATAAATTCCTATGCTTTAAAATGATGCCGTGGCATCGAAAGGGATATTTTCGATGCTACTGCATCATTTTAAAGCATAGGAAATATCGTATTTCTATCTCCATAAGTTTGAAATTGGTAAAAATTTAAATTCTTTGCCATGCCGTCCCTGCGTAGGTAGAGAACACACTAATTTTGTGCGATTAGTCCGCCACAGAATAAGCAATAGTCAGAGCGACGAGCTCATCAAGTTAGTAAATCGAGTCACATTTTTATAAGAGTAAATGTTCTTTAGTATGATCGTAGACGAAAACTTTGTAGGGGCAGCATGTGATATCTTGTGTTTCGGGGGTAAATGGTTACATATGAGCGTATGATTGTCATATTAATGATGTAATAATGAAACAAATATTTATTCAGAAAGGTCTTATTAAATAAATGTGATTGTGGATTGAAATACTACCGTGATTACTGATTACGATTGTTGAAGATCAATATTAATATTAGAGCAGTATTACGTCCCTAGCTTTGCACAGATGCTTGTTTTAGCTTTAGCTATGAAAATGGATAATGTGTTCTATGCAAGTGTATACGTGGTCAAGATAAGTGTTATGTTGACACTAATAGTCAACTGTGGACTGTTAACATACTTCTAATGGCTCGTAATGCCTATGTTTAAATGGCACCGGGAGAATTTCATCTATCCAACAGTAAAATTCTAATATGGTTTAAGAAAGACTATGCTATGCTTATGATCAATATAAAATCTCAGAGAAAGGCGTCTAAAATTAGCCGCAAAATACTTGGCTTGTCATTACTGCTTCTTAACTTTTGACGTGGTCAAATTACATCATATATTTCCTTTCACTCGTCATATCTACATACGTGTTCACTGCGTATTTCTTCTTGGCTCGTATCGATTTTCTAGATACGAGTCGAAAACATAAAATATTTCTCAGCAATCGTTTATAATTATTTAAACTGAACTTAATAAATGGCTTATGAAAAATAAATTTTATCGGAAAATATGGGAAAATTCGTTTTCTCGGCATCTTCACGCAAAAAGATTTACCAGTGCAATGTGGTTCGTAATTTCACGGAATTTGTTGAGACTAGAGTGGCTAAGTGGTTAGCCGAAGGCTGCGAGTTCTAATCTCAGCCAGTGAAAGTTTATTTTTTTCTTTTTTAATTTTTCTCTATTTGCCCCCGAGCAGAGCTCGGTCGCCCAGATATTTTAAATAAACTGAGGATATGAGAGATCTAAAGTCAATAATTTTGCGAGTACTGAAGCATCTAGTAATAAAGCGACCTAGTTCCGTAATAGGTATAGAGCGCGGTTCAAGCTTTCCCGGAAATCTGCTGCAGGCAACTGTGATTTAATAGGAATTTCTCGTTTCGACGATTTACATATTCAATTTTCAAGACTGCAATATTGGAAATATGATCTAACTAGATCTTGCAATAACATCATAAAACATGAGATAATTTTTGTTTGATTTTTTTTCTCTACGTGAATTGAATATTGAATCATAGATAACTATAACTGTGATGAGTAACAAACTACCAGAAAGTGTGATTAGTGAGAGATAAGGATCATCATCATCAGCCTATAGAAGTCCACTGCTGGAAATAGGCCTCCCCTAATGAGTGCCACCGTGTCCTCTGCTTGACGCATCCAACTTGTGCCGGTAGCCTTTCGTAGATAAGGAAAAGAATTTCGTAGATAAGAAAATATAATTTAGCAGTAAAAACAAAACATCATCACGACTGTATCCTCAAGGTGCGATAGACATTTTCTAATCTTGAGTCATTTAAGATTTTTTCTAAGAGGGTAGCCAATGTAGCCATAAGTATGTCTAACTCCAAATATTTGGTACACGCCCACATTTTTCATAAGTTAGCATTCCATACGTGACAGGTTGCAAACCCATCGCCGCTATTAGATTGATAAGTGGTTCCAGCAGTAAAATGATGATAATAATGTATCCCTGGACGGTGATCCCACATAACAGTTGTGATGTGAGACGCATAGTCGGGATTGGGAGATAATGTTCGAGTACCCGCAGCACGATGGCAATATGTGACTGCAATCGCGACTCTATGGGCTCGTATTTACTACTTTTTTGTTTGTTTGATCGCGCTTATCTCAGGAACTATCAGTCGGATTATAGAAAAATGATTTCTGCATTTGATAGCTAAACTTTTGAGGAAGGTTATAGGCTACTTTGCATAACCATCATCATCAACATTGGGGTGTCAGTGACTGATCGTATAAGTGACATTCAAGGCTCTAGGTGTGCAATTGGCCTATCTCCAGCAGCAGACTGCTGCAGGCTGATCATGATGATTTATAGTAATTTTATAAGCAGTAAAGTTAGTGAGTTTTGTTGGAGATAATCTCCGAATTTCGATCGATTTAAAAAAATATTTTACGTTGCTACGATATCCTTGGGTGTCATTCATTATGTGGTTAGTACCACGTGGCTGAAGCCTCGGACGGGACTGCTAGTCTAAGTTGAAAAGGTAAGAATGTATTGTAGAGATTCTATGAGCACATAATCTTGACATCGGTAGGTAAGTCTTGTCAAACTCTAGGAATGTTCTAGATATCTGAGATCCAAGATAACTTCAGTCATCCATTGAGAAGATTTATTTTACTTTTTATATGTTCGACACCCCACCAAAGTCGAGAATGTATGTAGGTATATGGATTGCAAGGCTTAAATGGAGATGGGCGGGGCACTTGGCCAGACGGGACGACGAAGGCAGTTACCGAATGGTGGCCAAGAGATATTCGGCTGCCTCGAGGCAGACCACCTGCCCGATGGTCAGACGACATTGTGAGGGTGGCAGGAGAGCAATAGATCCGGCTGGCACAAAACCGCCAGAAGCGGCGTGATGGAGAAGAGGCTTTTACCCAGCAGTGGGCTGTAGCACCCACTGCTGGGTTAGATAGATAGGTTTAGATGTACCTACTGATGATGAGTGCTCGTGTCAATGTTGTATGTAGACGTACGTGTTATTTGTAAAGGTGTGTTGTAAACATGCCTTCAAGAATGTGATTTTGTGGTATTGATAAATGATAAGATTTCGTTAATATTAATCAAGTAATCAATGTGTCACTTTTCCATTGTTGTCTAAAGGGTTAAGCAACTTTTGGATTATTATTAAATTAAGATATGAGTTTAGCTCAAAACAAATGAATATATAAATCTACGTAAAGAAAAATTTAAAGGCTATCGCAAATCATATCGAATCAACACCTTATGATTGTAAGCAATTATCCCAAAAACTTTGGTAATCATTTTTTGTTGGATTTGAAGTTCGAAAGTTTTTAATGAGTACTTTGACAAGGTAACAACCGGTTATCCACATCACGCAAATGGCCTGATAAATTGTGAATGTTGAATTAAGTTGAGTCGAAATGATTTAAAAGGGTCATTATCATAATTAATTAATTATGAAGAATTGTGACGCAGTGGACAAAGGCCCGCCTGAATCACAGAAGGTTGGAGGTTTGATTCCCGCTGCGAGGCAAATGTTTGTTTGTATATCTGCATCTGTTTTTCTATGTAAATGAATGTATTTTAAAAAAAGTACCTATTTAGGTAGTATATTAGTGGGCGTGGCTTATAGGTACTTTTAAATTCACAGGGTTATACCGCGTTTATTTTACCTTTTTTTTTATAAATTATATCCCAACGTTTTGGCTGTGTGTTGCAAGGTAAAATCCTGTTCATTTAAAAGTATGAGTGATTGCGAAAGTTTAAGAAAATTGCTTACTTCTTTCCATTGAAAATATCGATTCCGACCATGTGTACTTTAGCGTGGCCGTGTTTTCCAGTCTTTGAGGTGGACATCTCAACAATCTTGCATGGACGTCCCTTGAGCATGACAAAGCCGTTCTTGCGGAGAGCCGAGCATTGCATGGGGAAGGTGGCCGAGGCACCGGAGTCCCCGGTCTCAAAGTGTGTATCCTCGATGTCACCCATGGCTGTGCACTGTAATCTACGGTCAGGAGGTGATCTGTGGATAAATAATTCAAATTATCATCTGTATACACATTCTAAAAAAACTGGCGCAGTCTTCAGATTTCAACCATGTCCTAATCTAATCCAGTGTTCCGCAAAGGGTGTGCCGCGGCACCCTGGTGTACCGTGGTCATTAGTTAGTGTTCCTCAGAAAAATAAGGTTACCTATCTCAGTTAAGTTACTAAAAATTTGGACCGCATATGCTCAACTAAACAAGCTCATGTTTCGCATAAAAAAATTAGTGCATTTGTGGTGTTACCTCCAAAATTTCAGTGATAACCAGCCAGACCAGAAAATCCCGAGAAAAACTGGACTGGAATCTAATTTTTAGGGAACTTTTGTCCGTGACCCACTATGCCAGTTCCATACAAGTCTTCTACTTTATACTACTCTTCGACTAGCCGGTTTAGGCTTAGCGCACACCTATCCACGCGAATTCCCGAAGTACTGGCAGATCCGCGGGCAGCAGGCTTAAAAAGGTCGCTATAGAAGTATCGCCAAAATATTTATCTGATCTAATGAAATAGGATTCAAAGATTTTGAAAAATGTATTTATTCTCTTATTAATGTCGAGATTACTAATTTATTTGTTAAAACTGTCATTGCGTCACGTCTCCGTAAACCGTCATTTTCTTTCTTAGTAACTATGTAGGCATCACTGGTTGATATACCGAGCCGTGACGTAATGACAGACGCCATGACACCGGCGAGCGTTTTGGCGTGAATTTGAAAAATTAAAATTAAATGTACTTTTATTGCACAAAAACCTTAATTTTCTACAGAAATATGATATATTTTAGACATAATAGATACTTCTGAATATCATAGAAGAGATTTTGAAAATTAGTCATCATGCCTATTAAACTAAATGCCGTGTCTTTTCATTGACTGAGAGTGAAAAGAGACGGCATTTAGTTAAATTCTTATTGTGATTCTGCTACATCGACCTTTTTAAGCCCGCAGGGGTGCGAGGTTTCATACGATTTCGTATACAGAATTCTAAAATTTGATTCGTTCGGCGCGGGTAGGTGTGCGGCCACCTTTATAGACGCGAAGAGCATTCTAGCGGTGTCCAAGGTCGGCGCCACTAGAATGCCCTGAAACAAAAAACTGGACTTGTGACTTATACCCAACAAAAGAACTAAATCGTTTCCAATAGAAATGACGACTTCAAATTATGGTCTTTGGAACTTATTAAATATTAGGAAAAATTTGACTTCCTTTCCGCTTTAACCACTGCCCTAAGGCTATTGATTTTACAATTAGATTGTAATGCTACCTTCCTATTAAGATTTCATGCCAAGAATGTTTGGCCTTGATTTGAGTAACCTATTTATGAAAGAATAAATTCCGGAAATTGTAACAATTTGACCTAAATTGAACAAAAAACTTACTCACAATTTATGAGAACAGTAAGAGTAATGATAAAAATTTACTTGATTAAACTGTGACCAGATAAAAAGAACAGAAAAAATATTTTCTCATTAATATTTCCATTGAACTCAAAAGGTAGGTAGGTACCTACATCAGTTATTGATCATACAGCAATTTCTAACTACCTATGAAACCTGACAAAAATAAATAAATTGATAAAAATAAAATAATAGATGAAATATTTTAACTTTTAAGTTTTTTAATAAGAGGCTACAAAAATTAGATAAATGTACCCCTGGACGGTGATCCCACATGACAGTTGTGATGTGAGACGCATAGTCGGGATTGGTGGATAATGTTCGAGTACCCGCAGCACTATACCAGTATTTGACTGGCATAGCGACTCTATGGGCTCGCTACAACTCAATGTTCATCTCTAAATTTATATTTTATACTAAAATTCTATTATGTAGCGACAGGCTTGCAAACTGTGAGAAATGATAACTAGTTGCAAGATGTAGGCATGTGCTAACTAAAATAATATCGGCAATAAGCTATATAGAAGTATAAATGTGGCAAAATACTAGGCGTGTAAGCTTAAAATCTAACCTTAAGTTCGAGATAACAAATAAGATCTAAGACAAAAACCATACAAAGAACTTAGTACAAAGAACTCTATGAGATGTCTACTGTAAAATAAATCTAGTAAATCATTTGTTGACAGTTCCTAGAATTGTTTGAGCCAACTACCAAGTTGTAGGTAGGTACCTACCTATTCAAAATGTAGTGTAGTGTAGAGAAGAGAGTAATATTGAAATATTAATTGAATCACCAAATTCGCTAAGGTGGTTCTCACACTGGCAACCCACCCCACAGCAGATCTGCCGTGGTCTGCAGATTATAACATTGTATATCATACACGTCGATGGGTTGTCAGTGAGTTGTACTATGCGTGTTTTCCATACAACTCAATTTTTATGTCCCTACGTACAATATGTACTTGCATACAATGTCAAAATCTGCAGCCACACACAACACAGCAGGGTGCGTTGCAGTGTGAGAACCGCCTTAGATGCTAAATATGCACAACAGAATGAAATGAAAGCTATAAAATATCCAGAAAGTACCTGAAATAGTGTTAAACCAAACTGAAATCGTGACAAACTTCTAAAGATAAAAATTCAAGATTACAGCTTCACCTTGAACTTGTGTATTCCCAATTGACTGAATGATATTTCAATAACCAGTAGAACCTTGACAATAACTGTAGTTCAATGATTCATAGAAGAAAATTTGGCAAAAGGGCTGTTGACCTAAGGTCAATGACCTGTGTAAGATATCAGAAAATGTAAAAGAAAATTAGTTTTAGTCTCAGAAAAACATTGAAGATTTCATTTCAGAATTTCATAATTTTTACTTGTTTTGAAAATGCTTGTTTAAATTGAATTAAAGTGTTTATAGGTAATTTTGAGATAGAAAGGTGAAAGTGAACATTGCCCTCACTGAATTTACTTTATGCTGATTCATTTTGATGACACATCTCAAAATTGAAGAATTTATATCTCAAGAAATAAAAAAGTACCTACACTATCAGCCACATACAATGTTGCAAAAGGGTGGGCGATAATAGGAAGTTATCTTTAATAACTGCAAAGGAAGCTGTTAATATTTGATGTTTGGAAGGATATAGATCTTTGATACCTACTTATTCTATTTTTCAGGCTAGTTTTAAGTACTAAAGTATTTTGTTTATTTTTAGATATTACCTATAACAGCTGATGTTTCATGTTACACTGTAAATGAGAAAAGTACCTACACCAACTTTTATGTATGGTCAAACTCTAGATAGGTATCTTTATGAGATTAATCATACAGAAACAATGTGTCAACCTCGAATTTGTCAAGTCATACATGAATCAGTGATGAAAAGCAAGAGTACTGAAGAGAGTCCGAGAGTAGTGAACTGATAAGAATTAAAATTAATTTGAAAAATTTATGCTTAACCTAACCCCACCTACACAACGAGAATACAATCCTTTGTGGGAGTATTCTCCAGACATCAAAATAGTCATTAGCAAACCCAACATTGCAGATAATTTACAACAAATTAAAGCTTGCAAAATTATCAAGAGAATGAAACCAGGCCTGATTTGGAGTGAAGATAACACGGAACCAACGGTGTGGTGTCCGAACATGTGGCTCCCGAAAGGGACATCTTGAGCATGTATTATTGAGATAAAAAGCACACAATAAACTCACTAACTGTTCAATTTGCCGCAAAACAACAACTAGCACACTCAAATTATAGCAGTGCGAAAATAAAGCACGATCTCAATTCCGAACTGGCGTTATTGAAAATTGGGAGTTTGACAAACGTGCCGGCGCCGCGGCAGATGTAACTTCTTCAATATTTACACAAATTCCACACTGCTGTTTCGCCGGATTATCACCAAATTATGTTCACCACAGAAAATACTTACAAAAACTGTATTTTTAACTAAATAATAGGGTTTCACTGTAAAAATACGATATTTATCGACACTTACATGTGACCGACGGGTTCTTCAACCGAAAGGTCAATTTGCGCCTGCGTAGCACCTATAACACTCACTTCCGTTCGTGGGGTTCACAAAATGGCTGAAATGCCACTGAACTGTGGCGGTAAATATAAAAAGTGAACCGATAACTCATAAATTGTAAAACATTTCCTAATATTTATTTTAAAACTTCCTGTAAAATAAAATGAAGTTTTTTTGAATTCTTTTTTCAGTTATTTAATTGCGAAATTTAATAAAAAGTAATTAAATCACTAAGTTTCTTCAGATTGCTTTACCGACTTAGCATTTAATCTTCAAGATTTTGCTACATCGTCTCACTAGATGGCAGTGTGATCACATCACAGCATCACAGACATCCACAGATAATAAAATAAACCACAGGCTATAAACATGTTTGTTTAATAATTTTGAACTGGCGATGGCGGCCTAAAGACCTTCGATGATATTTTTTATTTAGTCATATAATTTTAAAATTAGTGATGTCTGCACGATATACTACCCATTTTCGATACTAGCTAACTTTAATATTTTATTTTATGATGGTTGGTAGCGACATCTAGTAAGCTTTCAAGTATTTTGTACTTGTTAGTTTCCAAAAAAATTCACTAGATGACTCTAGTTGTTTTTCTTGGGAGTTATTTCTCTGGAAAAACGAAAAAGAGGTATCTACTTTTGTTGCGGTTTCTATAGGTACCTAGGTACTTACTTAATTTCCAAATTATAAGAACATAAATATAGGTAGGTACCTACCTAGCTAAATATATAGGTAGCTAGGTATCTACCTACTTATACCTTATGTGATTGATGATGATGATGAACTGTTCATCATCAATATCATCAATCACAGCCCGACTTCATCCACTGCTGGATATAGGCCTCCCTTAGGTACCTATCTAGTCTGAGCCAGCCATTTTTAGTGTTAGGAGTAGGCCTACAGCAGAGCTTCTCCTCCTAATCTCTGAATCTCACCCCCGTATTTATAAACAAGTAAAAGTGATTACTTTAGTAAAAGTAATTACTCTAGCAATGATTTTTATCCTATAGGTTTAGGTAGTTAAGTAATTGCATGAAGTTAGTACCTACTGTCAAAAGTTAGAATTCTTCGCCAAGTAGGTAATAGTCACCATTTTCTTTACTTGAGCATTGAAAACTCAACCATTTTGCGTTTGATTTTGACATACATTACTCGACTATAGAATAAGATTTTATAATGAAGAAGCAGCAAGTAATTGCTTGTCTATAAATACGGGGGTAAGTCTAAAATATCTTACTTGATTTTTTTCCAATCAAACCGTACGAATCATCTTGGCGTTGTAACACACCAAGGTAAGGCTCGTTGGCTTGTGGTAGCTAGTGCATCTTCCAGAGATTCTTGGCACCTTCCGCCCCGCTGGAACAATGCTGGAGCCAGGAGTAACGGGGCTGCTGTGAGGACTGAGGGTTGTAGCGTATTGTCACATTTGTCACTGATGTTGTGGTGGTGGTTGAAATGTTGGTGGTCGTGGCGAGATTTTAATCATATTCTCGTTCGTTATGCGGCAGGGGGTAGCACGACGTAGTACAGAAAGCGTCATTAATTGGTATCCCCCTAGTAAGAGGTCGGTTTGCAAGCCGTTGATCTCAACTTTTGTAAAAACTTTTACATCCTTGCTTACTTATGGATATCTAATTTCGCTCGAGTTCCTAAACAAAAATAGCTGATATAATACCCGACTGAAATCCAAGATTGAAATGAAAAGAGTCTTTGTTGAAATCAATAGGGGGATACCGATTGTCGACGCACACATTCGCAGCCCACCGCCACACCTTGGAAGCAGCTGACGGCGCTGTTTCTATCACTATAAAAGCGGCGACACGCGCCCCTTTTGCATTCGCAATACTGACTATCGGAACGCGCGCACCTAGCTATAGATAGACTACTTACGTACCTTTGTACCTAATATAAATTTCGCATTATTAAATTTTGTATGAAGAGTCTAAGTTTTCTTAATCAATCAGCTAGATTAGCACAGCGCATATCACATACGTAGGCACAGAAATCAATCTGTGATATAGGTAGGTAGGAATCAACCTACGTACCTACCTACATACCCACAAACACCGATTGATGACGCTGACTGTACGTCTTGGGCAGGTAGCTTTGTTCGGTCTAATACAGGGATGACTTACAAAAATAGGTAAGTAGGTAAAACCCTTAAAAAAATATAAAAAGAAAAACTAAAAACTGATAATGTTGTATGGGAATCGCCTCTATGGAATATGGACAGTAAATACTAAGTAGATATTTTGTTTAACAAACGATTTTTTTCCAATTTTTTGAATGGTTAAAATGTCAATAACTTCTAAAGTGTCTCAAATTAATTTAAGTTGGGTCAGTCTTCAAAACAAAAATTTTTGGTGTCCGAGTGGAGAATCCTACCTTACAGTAATAATTTTTAACAGGAGTTTTTTTTTGTTGGATAGTTTGGCCTGTTAGCTATCTTGGGCACTCAGAATTATTGATCTTAAGTTACTGTAAATATATTTAAAAAAAACAGAAACCTCGAAAACTTGATTGCTGTGGGCTGTCCTGACTCCAGTTTGATTCAGAAAATAGTACGTAACTTTTTTGTGTTCACAAATTACGATATGTTCTTTATTTATTCTACAAACAAAAAGGTTTATTTGACTTGAATCAAATTAAATGTTAACAATAAATGAATAGTTTCGCTTTAATTCGAAAAATAAGTTGTGTCCGCGTGTTTTTGTTGATTGCTGTGGATCGACATGAATCCGTGTCTACATCCCTAGCTGAACTCTTTAACCAATCGGTTTTCGCCATGTACGCTGTCATCAGGTGTGCTCTGTCTACTGAGGGGGACAGGCATGTACCTACTGCATTGCCATGGTGCTGAGATATAGACATAAACAGTTGATTACTTTGTCTTTGGATTTGTGAATGTTTGATTGCTACGCTACCTTTTTCTCGTTTGTTATTCACTTTCTTCAGGTTTCAATTCAATAATTAGAAGGGTTTTAGGGATGTATTTACCATGTAAAAATTATAGCTTTCTACTGTTTTGCATCTCTGCAGAATCATTTAATAAGTTACTTTTTTTGATTGCTTTGGTATTGATCGCTGTGGTCAAAAAGACTAAATCGATCACAATATTGCATTTTATGGGAAAAAGGAAGCGTTTTAACAGCTTTTATTTACTTTCATCTGTCTCAGTATCGTCTGTTTGTATGTCTGTGCCTCTTCTACTTATATTTTTTTTATTTGAGTGTTTACAATTTACGAGTAAAAGAGTAGATTGTACACAAATTATCGGAGGGATATGCGTCTAATTGTGTATTAGTTCTTTTTTGAACATCATGAGGTTAGTGACACTCCTTAAAATTATTTTTATGATACAGCTTTGGCATCAATATTGATCGCTCTGGTCTTGAAATTTTCACACCTAAATATTTCAAAAACTAGTTGATAAAATTAGGGGCCAATATGAAAATAAGCTTATTTAGACACGTTCTTTTCGAAATAAAAATACAGAACAGTAATAATATCAATATTCAAAAAGCACCATAGCGATCAACCAAATACGCCAATTCTGGAGATCGACCCAGTTATGATTCCTGATTTTTTTATGACGTCAAGTTAGATTAGTTATGTATAACTTGAGATCAGTGGATGGGAAATGTGATGGAGATGCGTGCGGTCATCGAGTCATCGAGCTTTTGCGGTAGTTGAACCTCTGTGGCGCAGTTATAAGGGTTGTTTTGAAAAATCCTGAAACAAATGTCCATTTATTTTACATTTTTATTATCCAAACCGAGTTTCAAGCCAATCGCACCTCCTTTAAAAAAAATACAAACTTTGACACCCCATTTATCCTTTTTTAAGGGTCGAAAAATCTTGAAACACGTGTCTATTTATTTGTCATTTTTACTGTCCAAACCGAGTTTCAAGCAAATCGCACTACCTATTAAAAAGTTCCATACAAACTCCTTTTCACCCATGTAAGTAGTGTAGGGGTTGAATTTTGAAAAATCCTGCTTTAGGTGTTTTTACAATAAAAGGAAGCTACTTTCCAAGTTTCAGCTTTCTACCTTCAGTAGTCTGTGAAACGATATAACAGATCATGAATTGGTCATGCTGGGAATAACCTTATGCAAACAGCCGTCTGTAACCCTATCTAAAATTAAAATCAAAAGAAACATAGACTTCATCATAAGAGACTTAAAGTCGGTAGACTGGGAAACTCTACTCAACTCGGACGATGTCAACCACCTAGTACTAGTATTTACTAAAACACTACATGATATTATAGATAAACATACAACAAAGATTGTACTACCCCACTCTAAACGTATACTTAAACCCTGGATCTCTCCTGGTTTGGTTCGTTGCATGCGACACAGGGACCGCCTTCACTCTCGATCCAGACGCAATCCAAATGACCTCGTGCTTCGTACAGTTTATACCAGATACCGCAACTTCTGCAACGGTCTCTTACGTAAAATCAAGCGTGAATATGAAACTAAAGAGCTAATTGCAAACAAAAACAATAAAAAGAAACTCTGGAAAACAATAAAAAACATATGCCACTTGACATCTAACAAAAGAGAACCAGTAGAACTTTTATCAATTAACGACAAAATCTCACCAGAGGATTCGTTGGCCTTAAGCAATAAGTACTTTTCGACGGTAGGACACTCGCTTGCAGATGAAATACTTGTTGGGCTACAAACAAGTCAGGTAGCTCTGGCAGAGGACATTAAACATTCGAAGCATTTCGTTAACTCTTTTTTTATGACCCCTGTAGATGCGACCGAAGTGGAACATCTAATCCTAAAATTACAAAATGATAAAGCGCCGGGGATTGATGGCATTACTAATCTTCTTATAAAACAACTAAAAGACTATTTAATCATTCCCCTAACTCACATATTTAACGCTAGCCTCTCATCTGGTACCTTCCCCGAAACCTGGAAACTGGCCACTGTAATACCAATTTTCAAAGCTGGTCGAAGAGGACCCAATAACTATCGCCCGATATCCTTACTTTGCGTCTTCTCTAAACTGCTGGAGAAGCTCGTGAACAATAGACTCGTTCAGTATACACCGTTTATTTTTGGTCAGTTTAAAGCCGGCGCCTACGTAATCTATATCGATACCTTACTCAAAAATAATATTAAAAATGAGATCTATTTTTTTGCAATTAATAATATCACGAAACATAGGCAGGATAAATCACGGAGATTCGTGCTCTGTGCTCAGCTGTTGCTACGGCGTAGAGTCTATGCTACGTCGTAGTCATACATACATACCTAGGTCATTAGCTCTGCGCGCCTACGACACCTTACCAAGTGTTTTCCTCACTTTTGTTAATCTTTTCAACTTCGAAGTTTCGTATGAAATACTTATCAAATTCAAAAACTAAACCAACGACACGAATACGATTAAGCAATACAAGCAGTGGGTGCTGGCTTTAAACTGACCCAGAATTAACGGTGTATAGAAAGCCATCCTTTCGGATAAACAGTTCAAAATCAAAATCAAAAATCAAAATCAAATATCATTTATTCAGTAGGACCGTTATGACCACTTTGAATCGTCTTAAGAGCTAGGTGATTCTACTCCTGTTCTTTCGCGACCAACACCGTGAAGAATCAGGGCAACAAACACGGTATGGGGCCTAGCTTTCTTTTCGGTGATCCATCCGCTTAAAATCTAAATAGTCAAGTTCCAGTGTGGAGCCAGTCAAACAATGTGAGTCTCGTCAAAGTCGTCAAAAGAAAAAAAAGGAGGATTAATACATCAACAAAAATTCGCCCGGCATCACACGCTACACTTGGCTAACTTAGGTGGTACCTAGCAGTTACCTACTTGAAAATAATTATAAAACTAAGCAAGATAGTAAAGACATTGCACAGTACACATCAGCTGTCGAGGGGCAGAGCGACATCAGGCCACGCGACTTTATCATTAATATAATTATCAAGAGAATAGTACGCTTTCTTAACAAGATTATTCTTTATGTATGTTTTAAATCTGCGAATGGGAAGTTTTGTTGCGTTTTCTGGAAGTTTATTATAAAAGAGTACAGTATTTCCCATAAAAGAACCATTTACTTTTTCTAGTCTAAATTTAGGCACACATAGTTTATTCTTATTTCTAGTGTTAATATTATGCACTTCTCTTTTTTTCTTAAAGTTGGTTATATATTTGTGAGTGTGCAATAAGTTTTCATAAATATATTGCGAAAAGACTGTGAGAATATTAATTTCTTTAAAACGTTCTCTCAGCGAGTCCCGTGGTTTTAATTTGTAAATAGCACGGATCGCTCTCTTTTGCAAAACAAAAACAGTTTGAATATCTGCTGCTTGTCCCCAAAGAAAGATACCATATGACATCACACTATGGAAGTAACTAAAATATACTAACTTAGCCGTTGCTTCATCAGTCAGTCGCCTGATCGTTCGAACAGCGTAAGCAGCGGAGCTAAGTCTATCTGCAAGTGTATCAATATGAGGACCCCATTGCACTTTGGAATCAATTGTTAGACCTAAGAAAATAGTTGAATCTGCAAGATTAAGTGCAACTCCATTTAATTCAATTTTTGTAGGTCTCTGAACTACATTAGGCAATGTGAATTTAATACATTTAGTTTTTTTCGCGTTAAGCAAAAGATTATTAGAAGTGAACCAGTTTAAGACTAAGGATAGAGACGCATTAACATCATCATAGTTATCTTTGGACCTATTAACTTTAAAAACCAAAGAGGTATCATCAGCAAAAAGAACAATGTCGCACATTTCATTTACGAAATAAGGGAGATCATTAATATATACTAGAAATAAGAAAGGGCCTAATATCGAGCCCTGAGGCACACCCATATCAATGATAGACCCTGACGACCTTTCACCTCCTACTTCAACTTTAAGGACTCTATTGGAAAGATAAGATTGAACAAGGTCAATAGCTCGATTGTTGACGCCATAATATTTTAACTTTGAAATCAAAGTCGCATGACATACGCAGTCAAACGCTTTCGACAGATCGCAGAATACTCCGATAACATCTTGTGATTTTTCAAAGGCATCATAAATGTGCTTTAGAAGCAGTGTTTGGGTTCAGACAAGGAAAATCAACAGAAGAAGCAATATCTTTATTACTAAATAATATAGTCCCAAAACTAGATAATAAACTCAAGTGCCTGGGAGTGTTTCTAGACCTTGCTAAGGCGTTCGACACAGTCTCTGTCCCGATTCTGCTGAGAAAACTAGAAGTCTACGGTATAAGAGGTATTGCACTGAAATGATTCGAAAGCTACCTCACGGAACGGAGACAGTGTCTAAGCGTTAATGGCATTGTCAGTCCTCCCCATTCCATAGACTTTGGTGTTCCCCAGGGCAGTATCTTGGGGCCCACCCTCTTCATTATATACATGAATAGCATACATGATCTCTCGCTAGGTAGCGCAGAAATTATCTGCTTTGCGGATGACACTGCCATAATTTTCAATGGCTCTAACTGGCAGGAAACAGTTGAATCGGCTGAACAAGGTCTAAGTAAAATAAACAATTGGCTTCGGAGAAATCTTCTTACTCTAAACACTGACAAAACCAAGTTCATCTGCTTCCACAAAACGAAAGTCTCCGGGCCATATAATTCTGTCTCCTCTATCAAAATACACTCTTGCGACTTGGCTCGTAGTAACGACTTATGTAGTTGTAGCACCATAGTTAGAACCAATGTAACTAGGTATCTTTCCATCTTAGTTGATGAAAACCTAAACTTTAATGCTCATATTAACAGCCTTTCTGCCAGAACGAGAAAATCCATCTACATAATGAAACAGCTCAGAAATGTAGCTAATTTTGAAACCATTAAGTCAACATACCTAGCTTTGTGTCAGTCTTTGCTTAACTACTGTATAGTTTGCTGGGGTGGCGCCTCCAAATCTACCATGATACAGCTGGAGAGAGCCCAGAGGTCAGTTCTTAAAACCATGCTCAACAGGCCTCGCCGATACCCCACGCGTTGCGTGTATAACGACAGTGGATTCCTCACTGTACGCCAGCTGTTTGTACCGAGAATATGTCTCTCTGAACACTCTAAGATAATCCACAGCTCCAAATTTGCTAACATGCTCGCAAGGCGTGTTTTCAAACTGCCAACCGTCTCTGTCAAAACTTCCTTCGCAGAACGATTCAGTCCTTTCGTTTCCACCCTAATATACAACTATGTTGTCAAGCTCTGTGATGTCAAACACTCCTCTCTATCTGAAGCCAAACCAAGGAATTTCTATACTACGTAGTTTAGAATCTTCTTGAGCCAAACACAAAATAACAGAACTGCTTCTTTCTCTATCCTACGACAGTACAGAGAATCTACTCTCCACCCCAGCCTGATATCCCAAGTATATTGCACCTATTTAGTTTATTTACCTATCTTATCGCATTATATTTTAATATTTACAATTATTTTAAGTAAGTATATTCCTTATCCTAAGTATATCTTCATAAAATATGTAACTTTTATTATATCTCATTCTATATTATAAGCCATTTAGGTAGTTTTACATTAATTATCTTCTTTTGCTAATTGTTACACAAATAATCCGAGGCGTCGAATCTGTTGGTAATCGTACTAGGTACCCACGATACAGATATTCTCTAGTGTGGGTACCACAGGAAAGCGTTTTTTGTTCCTCTCTCCTCAGTAAACCTCAACAAATTAGGTAGGTACTTACTTTAAGTTAGTCAGTAGGTGTACCTGTACCTGTACTTACTGAGAAAATAAATTTCATTTCATTTCATTTCAGTAGTTTCAATCAATCACCACCATTTTCGCACCATTTTTGTACCATATCACCATTTTCGCGCTGGATTTCAACTTAGCTGTAATAGATTGAAATAAAGTACACTACAAGTCGAGCTTACTAAGACAGTGTTTCATCACTGTTGGACGAATTTTAAAGGTGGGCCCAAAATGTTTCACGGTCCTTTATGATAAGTACCTAATCAATATCAAGCCAAAATGTGTAGAAGGTCGTAATCTATTATCTAAAACAACATCAAATTGTTGTATAATTAGGTACCCGACTACGGCGAAGCAAAAAGGAGGGTTATGATTTTATCTCTGACCCCAGACTTTTGACTTCTTGCAAAATGTAGGTACCTAAAGGTTCCGTACCTACTTATTTCATTATCTAATTGATTTTTCACGGAGAAAAAACATAAAAGTGAGCTATTTTAGAAAGTTAGGTATATTACTATATTCACAAAATCCATAGAAAAGTCATCATAAATGCGCTGTGAAGCTGTTTAAACCGCGGTTTTCCTTACGATGTTTTCTTTCACTTTAGACCTACTGGTACCTAAGGACCTAAGGTACCTACTGACTGCGTTCTTCTTTCTACCAATGCAATAACATATTGAATTATCATTTTCATACACATAAATATTCTTGAATGCTTCTGTTTTTTCATAAGAAAGAGGAACTCGAAAAATGAGGGAGCTTCCTCCAATGATTTATTATAGAAAGCTTTTAAACCCTTGCGGTCTCTTTGTTGGTCCATAGATCATTAATTACCGGCTTTGCTCTATTAATTTAATGATACATTTGTTATTATTTTATTTTTCGGTTTTTTTTTGCGAGATCTTGTATGCCATGCTAAGGGAGACAGCCGTAAGTGTGTCTACTAGTTTCAAGAAAATAAGGGACCGAGCACACCGCGGGTTTTCTCTCGGACGATAGATAGTTGGATCGGGCTGCTGTGGTGCGCACACGTATCCAACTATAGTCGTATTGCTCATTATAGGGACTAAAATCGGACTAAAATTGAAGGAAAAAAAACCGGTCAAGTGCGAGTCCAACTCGTAAGCCGAGGGTTCCGTTCCTACCTATTAAGTTATTGGACAATTAGTTTTTTTTTTCATATCCTAGTTCTGCGATAGCAGCGCCGCAAATGTTCTGCGCACTCGAGCATAATATTGCAATAAATATTTTTCTTATATTTTCTTTCACACAATAGCACAATTTTATTTAATTACCTTATTTGAGGAGCCAATTACTAAGCTAGTCCGCTTAATTGTATGAGCGCCTATACAACTCAGAGGACAATCTTAATTGGCGTCAACTATGTATGTATGGGAACACCCTTTAATTTTCAACTTTTTTAATTTTTTGGAATTTTTCCTTTTATTGTGCTATAAGACCTTGCTTTTTGCTTAAGGGACCGGCGAACGTATCTACGTACCTAGGAACGTAATACCAAAATAATTTAAAATTTGAGCATATTTGTATCACTTTATGTTATTATTTGGATAAAGGCAGTATTTATCTGTTCCTGTTACACTTTTGTTCCAAAAAACTTACTATTGAACAAATGAAAAGAAAAAATGCCGTTTTTGGAGTACCTACAAAGATTTCAATTCAATTTGCTTACATTTCTTTTTAGGTAAGTTTTTCGGAACAAAAGTTTAACAGGAACCTAGATCAGAAGTCAAAAGTCAAAAGTCAAATTCGTTTATTCAATAAGATCACAAGTGTACCACTTTGAAACGTCTTAAGAGCTAGGTGATTCTACTCCTGTTCCTTCGCGACCAAGACCGTGAAGAACCAGGGCAACAAACACGGTTTGGGGCCTAACACTCTTTTCGGTGACACACTTTTTGTTTGTAATTTTTTTTTTATGTATTTTTTTTATGTACCTAAGCAATTATTACAAATGTTATCTAATTTTTACAAGTATTCTTTATGTATATAATAATAACTGAATTGGAGCATATTCTTGATCACTTTGACACGTCAATGATAGTTATGATTATTATTTGTTACAATATTTTTATGATTTAATAATAACGGAGTTGGAGCATATTCAGTCCCAGGCGTTTTTGTCATCCAAGTAATCTGATATTTTATAATACGCTTTTTTATAGAGATGACGTTTAATTGATTTCTTAAATTTGTTGATTGATAAGTTTTGCAATTCGCCTGGGACTTTGTTGTAGAAGCGTACACATTGCCCTATAAATGATTTACTAACTTTCTTAAGCCTAATTGTGGGAACAGCGAGTTTATCTTTGTTTCTGGTATTTACATTGTGATTATCACTTTTTTTCTTAAATAGTTTAGTATTTTTTCGAACATACATTAGATTTTCATAGATAAACTGGCAAGGCATAGTCATTATAAATATTTCTTTAAACTTATTTTTAAGTGACTCCCTGGGACCCATACAATAAATTGCTCGAACAGCCCTCTTCTGCAGCACAAACACGGTGTTAATATCTGCA
Organism: Camptogramma bilineatum; assembly: GCA_958496255.1. Lineage (NCBI taxonomy): Eukaryota > Metazoa > Arthropoda > Insecta > Lepidoptera > Geometridae > Camptogramma > Camptogramma bilineatum. The sequence continues at coordinate 12,322,124 of OY292465.1, read as the reverse complement.
GCACTCCCCCACAACAGAATGCCATAAGACATGATGCTGTGAAAGTAGCTGAAGTAGACTAGCCTAGCAGTATCTACGTCCGTGTATAGACGAATTTTTTTGACTGCGTATGCTGCAGAACTAAGTCTCTTCGACAATCCATCTATGTGCGGACCCCATTGAAGCTTATTATCTAAGGTTATGCCTAAAAATGTAGTGGTGTCCACGAGATTTATTTGTTCGTCTTTTATTGTGACTTTGCATTTTACTTCTTTAACATTTGGTAAAATAAATCGTATACATTTAGTTTTTTTCTCGTTAAGTAATAAATTGTTCACATTGAACCATTCTACAACCATAGAGATAGCATTGTTTACTTCATCAAGGTTAACCTGTTGTCTTTTCAACTTGAATAAAAGTGAAGTGTCATCTGCAAACAGTACAATCTCATGGTCATTTTTAACTATTTTCGGTAAATCATTTATATAAATTAAAAAGAGAAATGGACCTAGTATTGATCCCTGTGGCACACCCATTGTTACCAACGACCCCGGAGAACATTTTCCATTTACGTCAACTCTTTGTATTCTGTCACTTAAGTAAGAAGTGAGAAGGTTAAGAGCAACACCCTTAACACCATAGTGGTGGAGTTTCCTTATTAATGTTTCATGATGAACGCAATCAAATGCTTTTGATAGATCACAAAAAATACCAAGCGCATCATGAGATTTTTCCCAAGAATTAAAAATATGTGATATTAGCTCAACACCGGCATCAGTGGTTGAGCGACCTCTTGTGAACCCAAATTGTTTGTTGTCAAGTAGGTTATTTTGATCAAAATGTCTTTGAAGTTGTATGAGGATTAGCTTTTCGAATATTTTACTGAACGTTGGTAAGACTGATATAGGTCTAAAATTGCTGGGGTCAGAATGACTACCTGATTTGAAAAGGGGTGATATTTTACTATGTTTCATTAAATCCGGAAACATACCACTATCAATGCATTGGTTGAATATTAAAGCTAGGTCAGGTGCAATGATGTCAATCAATGGTTTTACAACGCTAACGGAAATCCCCCAGAGGTCTTTGGTTTTTTTGACATTGATTAATTTAAAGGCTTTTATGATATCTTGTTTATCCACATAATCGAAAGTGAATTGAATGTTACATTCTGGTAAATTATCTTTTAACAAGGACTCCGCGATTATGTGGGATGACTTCAAGGATTTAGTAGTAGAGACTGGAATGTCAGTGAAAAATGCTTCAAATGCTTTGGCTACCTCATCATCTTGGTTAATGATGGAATCACCAATTTTAAGATGGTATGTATTACAGTGATCTTTGACTTTTCCAGTCTCACTATTAATCACACTCCAAGTTGCCTTTATTTTATCTTGGCTGTTTTTTATTTTATTACTTCTAAACAATGATTTTGCTGTGCGGCAAACATTTTTAAAAACTTTTGAATATTTCTTAACTTTATCTTTAAACTCTTCACTAAAATTATATTGTTTTTCATCATAAAGTTCATATAAAGTTTGTCTGCTTTTATGAATTCCTGCTGTTGCCCACTCACAAAAAGTTAAACCTTCTGTAACCATAATCGATTTGGATGTATATATTGCATTAAATTGCTTGTTAAATTCATTGAAAAATGTATTGTATAAGGAATTTAGATTATCATTATTATAAATAAGGTTTGGTAAAGTATTTATGAGTTTTGATTTAAATTTCTCCAATCGATCAATGGTCATTGGTACATAAGTAATTTTTCTTCTTACATTTTGTCTTCTTGCATTTTGTGAGATGAATACCTACTCTCCTAATTTAGCAACATAAACTGATAAAAATATGCTTAAATTGTAAATGATTTCGGTATTACGTTTTTATGGAAATTCGCCGGTCGCAGGCCTCTTAATTTCGTTATTCTAGGTCAACGGGAACTACCATTTAGGTTTTCGATCCAAAACCTCTAGGGTACTTCCGGTTGACCTAGAATTGGCAATTTTGGTTACAAGCAAAGTCTTACAGCACAAGTAAAGGAAAAATTCCGAAAAATAAAAAAAAATGATAATAAAGGTATGTTTTGGTACTTACAAGTTTTCACGAAAACATAAATTTGCCTATATCTTTTTATAGTGTTGACTCAGGACCTTGATTTTTATACTTACAATAGGGACTATAGACCTCAGTATATGGTATAAAAGCCTATGCCGGAAAGTGTGCCTTTTTTGTTTCGCGCGGCCATCAACCAAACATTAAAATATAAACTCTTAGGAGTATAATAAACAATATTTGTGAGAGCAGTATACAGCTTTACTCAGCCAGGACCGAGTTATACAGGGTGAGTTGTTCAAGAGTGCACCTAAGGCCAAATCTGAAACTATTAGCAATAGCGAAAAACACTCAAAAGAGTCTTATAAGCGATTTTGACAAGAAGTAAAACTGAATCATTACATTTTAAAAATAATAATTTTCTTGGTCAGGAATCGAACCTGTTAATTCACAAAAAAAAAACTTTTTATATTATTATACCATCCGATAGTGTAGATGATAAGCATCAATTTCTGAGAAGGAACTTCATATGGCAAACTAATAAAAAAATAGTTATGGGTAATCTAAAAGTTTTAATCAGTTTATTAAAAATCAACACGTTCCATTAGTTTGACAGATATAGTTTTTTTTTCAGAAATTGATCCTTATTATCTACACTATCGGATGGTGTAATAATACAAAAAGTTTTTTTTTGAACCAACAGGTTCGATTCCTGGCTAGAAAAATGATTATTTTTAAAATGTAATGATACAGTTTTACTTGTAATCAAAATCGCTTATGAGACTCCTTTGAATGTTTTTCGCTATTGCTAATAGTTTCAGATTTGGCCCTAGAGGCACTCTTGAAAAACTCACCCTGTGTAACTCGGTCCTGGCTAAGTGAAGCTGTATACTGTTCTCACAATATTGTTTGTTATACTCCTAAGAGTTTATATTTTAATGGTTGGTTGAAGGGCGCGCGAAAAAAAGGCATAAACGTCCCATACAAAATCGGCATGGCCCTTTCAACTTGCTAGCTCCACCCGTTCCTGAGATAATCGATGGTGACACACGGACAGACGGACAGACAGACAGACAGACGGACAAGAAAGTGATCTTATGAGGGTTCCTTTTTTTACCTTTTAAGGTACGGAACCCTAAAAATGTCATTTTTCATATATTTTTAGTCCGTATAATGAGCAATACGACTATAACAATCTGTATGTTCTCTTCTACAGGTCGCATTTCTCAACCATTTCTCATGAAATTATGTGAGCAGGTTTAATAATTTTACAGATCTTTTTGTCTTGATCTTGATTTTCGATTACTTCCTCCAAAAAGGAGAAAAAAGGGGGCTACCTCCTTCATATGACATCCAATTTCGATGGTTCTTTTTTGATTGAAAGGTTGTAACTTTAAGTTGGACACATAAAAATTTGGTGAAGAACTGAAGAGGATCTTCAGCGAGATGAGCAGAATTAATCCTCAAAATGCAGTATTATATTGCTCACTTTTAGATTTGTACCAGTGAAATCGGCCCTTTAACTACTAGGTAGGGATTGATAAAGGACCTGGGACCACCTTCTCATCACAAAACTAGGGAATTACGAATATTCTGTTTTAAGTTATGCGAAGATAGACTCGCGAGGTCTAGGTACCTACCTACAGCTCACAAAACCACTAGCAGGTATAAGTAAATTTATAATAAAATACTTAAACGATTTTATAATTGATGAACTATATAACAAAGCTACTGTATATTGAGTTAGAGAAACCTGGCGGAATTAGTCTAAATAAGCTCTTAAAAAATAAATCATATCATGTGGCATTATAAAGCTCAAAGTGGCAGGCAGTGTACCAAACGTAATAGTTTTCAAATAGCAGACAGGATGCTGTCGGAGCCATTGAATATGTATGGGACGGCATAAAGGGCGATAAAGTCAAGTGCGGCAATAAAACCTAGCAAAATAAAAATAAATTCGACGCGTAAATGAAAACGCGCGGACAATGAAGCGGGAGTTGCCACGGACCATTACCCGCCCGAATACGGCAGTTCAAATGAAATCATTTACCATATTATTTTTTCATTTCGTCCCCCCCACAAACTCCATTTCGCGTAAACTCGTACGCGGCTCAACCAATTTTTTAAGTGTACCCGCTCAAAATAAATTATGTAGTGAGCTGAGAAGGCGCGCTACGGACAAACAAGAAATAAAACGGATAAGCGTGACTGCGAAAGGGAGACGGCACGATGCACGCCCCTCCCTCCCCCCGCGCCCCCCGCCGTTCCACTTGAAGACGGCCTCGAGAGCTAAGCTCCCGTTTTATTGTCACTTACACCTCGACTAAGATTTGTTTACATCTGAAATTGTCTTGTCAGGAACCATCATTGACTTATGCCCTTTGTCAGAGAGGTTATTTCAGACTGAATGTTTCCGGAAGGACGCAAAGTTTTCGTTGCAAAGGAATATACAAGACAAGTAAATTTTGAATCAGTGCTCTGATTAAAGAATCAGACGCTGAAACGATTGCTTATAAAGTATTAAGATAAGACGCTTATTTTGTATTGTCCGAGAATATTTGATAGTACGGTCTTATTGTTTTGTAAAACTTTGATTACTTACTATAAGAAATGAAAAATCCGCTAATTTGTTAAGAATATGTAATAAATACTCGTATCTTCATGACACCATTTTTATTTATCAGGCAGTCTTAAAGGTGCCTACATAAGCCCATTGGATGAAATCAAGCTGCAGATTATGACAATGATGTCCATTAAATATAAAACACATAAACCGTGATACACTTCCAGAATAGCTTTCATCACTAATTTTGTCAAGTAAATTCACATTTTCACTGCTGGAAATAAAATCGAAGTAAACGTAACAGAGCTCTACCGGTGCTTAGTACAGAGGTCACGAACGCTTTCAGAAGTTTTCCTTCTAATACAATGATAGTTAATTAGATAGGTTAACTGCGGATCAGGTGGTCCGCTCGTAATTCGCTCGAGTTCTGATGAATTCAATAAAGATTTTCTGATTATCTGCCAAGTTTTGGGCGCCTGGTAAGTATTTGGTAAGTAATATATTATATCAGCTTAATTAATAACAAATATATTTTGTTAAGTAAGTAGGGATACTTACATATACTTTTCTCTTATTATATCTATAATTTGATTAAGTTACAGTAATAGTTTAATAATGCTACTTGAGAAAATAAGCAAAAGTGAAATTCCGTAGACCCTCTACGAGAGGCTCTACGTGATTTTTGGTAGTCAGCAAACTTAGCAAAAATTTGTAACTTTCTACATTATAAGGAGTTTATTGAATAAAAATGATTGTGCATTGATTTTAATGATTTTAATTAAAATTTTTGTTTCTACAGATTTATTATTGTGGATATTATCAAAAATTAAAAAAAAAAATTAAAAGTAGAAACGTTATGAAGCAATTCTAAACTAATTTGTCCAATCAGAAAAAATATTTATCAAAAATGTACCCAATGACAGTCGAGCTTTATAATACTTTTAAAAGTATGTACTTACCTTTAAAAGTAATCTGAGACTGGATCTTATGTGATTAGTGTAGCGCGTCCCGCGTGGTAATCCACCCGGTCCACTCACTTAATTCAGCTTGTTTTACCCAATCTTTTTGGAGGCCCAAGCATGCCGTTAAAAGTATTTCCAAACGAATAAATAATTTACCAAACGAGGACATAAAGTTTGCGAAGCGACCCCCGCATGCAAATCGAGTTGGAAGAAAGAAGTGTCCGCGACCGCGGCCGTCTCTTTCCAACTTTTGATTTCTGAACGGATTCGAGCGAGAGAGGCGACGCGGTGCAGGTTACGGATCGCGCGAGAGCGAGAGAGAGGGAGTGGGTAGTTGCGTTCGGTTAAGTGAATCAGTGCCCGCGTTCGCTATTAAATCAGGGCGCGGGTGCGGGGGAGGCGCGCGTGCTAAAATGCTCTTTACGGCGGGTGGGGTTTTGTTGGACGAGGGCGGTTTCGGAGCGATTACTCGACTCGACGTACTCGCAGTTCGGTTCGTCGCGGCTGTCCGCCAGTCGCTCAGTGCCGCCGCTCGCGACGACTCGCGCCGACTCGTGTGTTTCCGAACGGAATGACAGTGACAGCGCGGTGACCGCGCTTTTTTACACGTGACTTCGGCGGGAAAAGTTCCCGCCCACAATACAACAACATATTTTCGGACGCTAATAAGGTAACGTAACTTTTTTTATTTTTAAAAGTATTTATAAAAGTGTTGTTTTATCTAGATCTGAATTTTATGTGACAGTAAGGACCGACTTTTATCATCAAATGAGTCATGTTTACTTATAGTTGTCTAATTGCAAATTGATTTGTGAGATTAAAGCGGCGATTCACATTTCACGGAATGTATTTCAAATTCTGATAGTGAGGTTTCTTCGCTGAAAAAACGTTAACTTTCCGAAGAAAATCTTCGTATCGGATGCATTCCGAGAAGTGTGAATTGTACTGCTTATACCTAATTAAAAAATCTGGCAATCACAGCAAAGTTATGTAGTTTACTAGGTAAGTGCCTATAGATACCTATATGTATTTTTATATTGACGTATTTGCTGATTATTATAAATTGCCTTAATTTTATCAGATACCTACTTACTTTAATTAACTTTCCTAATTTAATTCCCAAATTTAATCAATCAAAATGAAACATTATTGAAAACAAACATTATTAAATTTCTCATTTGAAACATTTAAGTAAGCACTTAGTTTTATAATAAGCATGTTAGGCAAAAAAAAAAATTTTTTTTAAAACATAAGTACCGACTTACCTACTTGAATAGGTATAGAAAATAAAAATAGCCGTTACGAAGTTCACCGGGTTAGCTAGTTAAGAATTGGAGAAACTTGATTTCAATGCTAAAAGTAATATAAAACGTAATATAATACAAGCGAAATACCAGTGTCAATATCTCAAAACTACTGAGAATGTATAAACTAAGTTGTTTAGAATCCAGCTCTCAGTCCGTCGGGTGTTCGATATTAGTTTTAACTTTGCTTAAATACGACCACCGTAGAATTATCACCGACAAATCGACACCGACATCGACTTCGACCGAAATCGACACCGACATCGACTTGGCCCTCATTTTTCCTTTATTTCCCGTGGCACTACCGCTTGGCTCAACTAGTAGAGTGAAGGGAAATTTTACTTTCCCGTGACTCTACTGTTAGTGCTACGGGTAAAAGTACCAGTGACACTACACTGTTTCCAGTAGTTTCACGGGAAAAAAAAACATTTGACTATCTTGATTTATCTTTCTAAGTGCCTTTTCATACGTCCCGGTTTGCCGGCAGAACCGGAACGTGTAAAAAGCCACTATATTATGATGGAGACCTTTAAAAAAACTTAGGCCTTTTAACATCTTTACTAGATGTGTTAGATACAGTGTCAGGAGGCGATCTTTGCCTACACTTATCGGGACACTGTAGTGCCTGGGACATTGCATTGTTTTGAGATGGAGTAGGCTTGCACACCATCCTCTCAGCTTAACCGGCCAATAAGTATATCCACAGGAAAGACATCGTCAATACGTGTGGGGCTGACTAAGCTGCGGGTTTCCTCACGATGTTTTCCTTCACCGTTTAGAGCTCGTGTTAATGCGCATATTTTTTCGAAACGAAAAATCCCTTGATGCACGGCTCATGGAGACCTTTAGGCGGCCTAAAAGTTCAGTCATTAGAGTTACCCACTAGCGAATATACAGTCATGTAAACATGTATACATAATTCCCATCAAATTTCTAAGTAGGTAGGTAAGTATATTACGTTCGTCATGACGCTTACTGTTTTGCCGAAAACTGTTCAGTAGATAAGCTGTTAGTTAACTTATTAATTTACTCCAGTCTGAGTTGGTTATCCGAGTTAAAGTTATAAGTTGTTGATTGAGTTACAGCTTTACCTATGCTAGGTGTATTTACTACGGACACAGGTAAGGGTATGAACGGTTCATACCTTTAAGTTTTCAGATTTTAGGAACACATAGATTCATTCATTTACACTTAATTGCTACGGTCCCGACTCACATTTTTCGCCTTAATAATTCTTATCATATCGTTCATACAAGCATACAAACTCACCAGTTAAATGAGCTTATTTTGAAATAATTAGCCAAGAAAAAAGCTCTTGGTTTTTTTATTATATTTATATTTGCTTTAGCAATTTAAGTAACCATCAAACAAAAGTACTTATTAAAAGATAAATACCTAATTTTTTTTGAATGTTCAGCAGGGACCTTCTCGGAATGTATTTCGAATTCGGAAATAGACGTTTCTTCGGTAAAAAATGTTAACTTTACAAAGAAAAACATCAAATCGTATCGGATGCAAGTCTGAATCACACTGCTGGTCCATTTTTAAATCAATATTCGAAGCCATTCTAAAAAGAATGGTTAAAAAGTTCAGCATTTCAGAGATCCAGAAGTATCTCTCCTAATGTGCTCCTAAACCTAAATCTACAGTAACAGAACACTATATTGTAAACCGAAACTTAACAGTCTTAGCCCACTTTGGAATCTACAAAACAACACGGCCAACTTCATATAGGAGTATGCGTAGCAGTAGGTTACAGCAAACTGCCAATAATGATGATCATGAAATCAAGGTTAGAAATCACTATTTCAAGTTTCGAGAACAGTCATAACCGCCAGGGTTCACGCCGAAGACCGAGGCCAGCCCCCTGATTGTATATCTTTGATAGCGACCAAAATCGGTCTCAAACTGTCAAACATGACAGTTCAGTGACCACGCAAGTAGCTCTCTCACTATCATCTTCACGACACCGAACGCGACAAAAGAAACCTACCCGATCGTTTTGGCAGATTGAGACCAATTTGAGGTTTGAGACAAGTTAGACAATCAGCCCGCATAGACAGATAAAGAAAAAGGAGATCGTTGTTATTTAAACTGATGGTTCTCTGTCTCCTGTCTCTTTCACGCGCCTCTACAAAGCCTATCTCGGTCTTCGGTCTCGGTCTTTGGCCTCGGCATGGACCAAATGGACTGCTGGACACGCACACACTCACTCACATAAAACAAAGAAGGATATATACAAAATTCTCGTGATAAAAAGAGATAGAGCATAATATATTTTGTCCCTCATCGTGTGCCGGCTCTTTGTAGGTAGAGAACATCTATGTTCTATAAATCTGTTCTAATATGGATCTTATGTGTACTACGAAACATGGATCTACCTACTTAATTTTTTGTCCCTTTCGGCGGCACGCTAACTGGTAGTCCATATCCATAATAGGTCCATGGGCCTCGGTCTCCGTTCTCGGTCTTTACACGTGCCAGCTTGTGCCATACACCAAGCCTGCAGAGACAGATAAAGAAACAGGAGATCGTTGTAATTTAAACTGACAGTTCTCTATTTCATATCTCTTTCACGCGCCTTTACAAAGCCTGTCTCGGTCTTCAGTCTCGGTCTTTGTCTCCGGTCTCGGTCTTTACACGTGCCAGCTTGTGCCATACACCATAGTTATTAGTGCGAGAGCAATTCCCAAACAACTCAATTTGAGCTACTTCACTATTCACAAAGAGATTGTTGTAATTTAAACTGACAGTTCTCTATTTCATATCTCTTTCACACGCCTCTACAAAGCCTGTCTCGGTCTTTGTCTCCGGTCTTGGTCTTTGTCTCCGGTCTCGGTCTTAGTCTCCGGTCTCGGTCTTTACACGTGCCAGCTTGTGCCATACACCATAGTTATTAGTGCGAGAGCAATTCCCAAACAACTCAATTTGAGCTATTTCACTATTCACAAAGAGATTGTTGTAATTTAAACTGACAGTTCTCTATTTCATATCTCTTTCACACGCCTCTACAAAGCCTGTCTCGGTCTTTGTCTCCGGTCTTGGTCTTTGTCTCCGGTCTCGGTCTTTGTCTCCGGTCTCAGTCTTTACACGTGCCAGCTTGTGCCATACACCATAGTTATTAGTGCGAGAGCAATTCCCAAACAACTCAATTTGAGCTACTTCACTATTCACAAAAGCTAGTTGAATAATACTCCCCAAGTTTCGGCGTGCAGTTAATTCCATATAGTGCTCGAATTTCCTCTACTCAGTTTATGTTTAAAGGCAAGTGAATCGCTGTTTTCGATAGTGTTTTGGATAAAGTAGAGATATTTGTGTTATAACGCTAACACGGCTTTGTAAAGTATTATTTAAATCCAATTGTTCTGGGTTTGGATCCCGGGAATCAATGATGATTTTTTTAATAATTTTTTTTTGAAAGATTTAAGCACATTTTGGACGAGACGAGTTTTATTATATAAATTGTTGGTATTTAAATACATACATAAAATAGCATCGAAGATCGTAGTAAATCAATAGTTTGTTTATTAGGGAAAGCAAACTGCACTGCTACGATATATTACTCGTAGCATTTCCGTAGCACAGCCGTAGCAAATTCGTAGCATTGTTAAACTGTTTAAATAAAAACCAATACTTAAGTGCATTTTGAAAAAAAAAAAAACAAGAAAAAGCATTGTTTATGCTATTACAGATGTTTTGTCCAAAATGGTACATAATTTATCAACAATTTCAGCTAAGTACCGGATTTATTCTACTTTGAAATGAGTTCATCTGAGTTTAAGCTTATTAATTCCATTCCGACACAAAAATAAAACATAACCGTGGCCACTATAGTAGAGCCTTAAAAAGATAAGTTTGGAAATCTTTGGAACTTTTTATCCAGTTGCAAGTTATTTTTTTCCTGAGATCCTGGAACCTTTAAGGTTCGAGCACATTATGGCGGACCGCACCGCACCGCATCGCACAGTAAAAATCACTTTCATACATTTTATATGAACTATCGCACACTACACACGAGTCGCAACGGGCCGTTATTCATAGGAAAAAAATGCGCAGCGGCCCGTCGCGGCTATAGTATGCGCGAGCCTTTAAAAGTCTAGGCAAGCTAGAGTCGGATTCAGCACTGAAGTCCGATAGACGCACCGCTGCTATCGCAGAACTAGGTTATGTAAAAAATTACTGATGGTCCAACTAAGGCTTGAGTAATAATATTATGCTAGTTTGTACGTTCGTTAGCTCTACCCACCAGAACAACTGAACGACCATAAAAGAGCATATTAAAGTAAATAAAACAATTAGGTAGTTCCCGGTTATTTCGTAAGACTTGAGTGCTGAATCCTACTCTACACTACGATCGCTTTTACATTATAGGTATAGTTTTGTCGAGCGTCATAGCGCCGCGATACAATTGCGTCGGGCGCCGCCACGATTGCATATCAATGTAAACATATTTGCGAGTAATTGAAGTTATTGGACGCGCGGCTTATTGCCCTTATTGTGTTACCACTGATTGAGACTGCAGGCTACTGTTGCTACTCGGTCACGTCTATTTATTCAATTTCAACGCAAATAAACAGTTAATTATAAATTAATTATTAATAAGTAGTAAGTAAAAACAGGAAACTTACTACAGAACAAAGGTTTCAATTCAATTTGCTTACATTTCGTTTTAGGTAAGGTTTTTGGAACAAAAGTGTAACAGGAACCTAGATAAATAGTGCCTTAATCTAAATAGGTAATATAATAACATATCCTGATAAAAATAACTGGTATTACGAGTATCTTTGTAATTATTTACATTCTATCGCAGGCCCCTTAAGAGATGCATGGAACTAAAAGTCATCAAAACAACTAGCTGTGACTTCGTTTGCAATTGAGCCGCGGCGGCCCTCGCTAATTGGCTGTAATTGCTGCGAGCAAAGGGTGTGCTCGCTGGGCGATATTGATATCATAAACAATTAGTGTAGAAAATATTTGAACTCTGAAACATAGCGGGCACTGGCGAAAGCCATAGTCCAGTGTAGGTTGCAGCGGTCAAGTGACCTACTGCATAAAACTCCAACCGAAAAAAAGCAGAGTGAGGGATAGCCTGGCTGAAATGTAGGTAATACACACACATACAGGTTCAATTTTACATTATAATGTGTGTTACCGATGAACGACTTGCTTTGATATACTCGTATTAAAATTATTTAAATGCTTGATTGACATTTCTCGATCATCACTCAACATCACATCTACACATTCACAAATGATTTGCCTATCAAGCATTAGTGACAAAATAATTTATGGAGTGACCGAAAAGATTGAAGGCCGTAAGATCATCATGAACTAAATAAACTGATGCAACGATTCATATTTAGCTAAAAAATTGATGATGATGTCAAAAACTTTTTTTCGTGCTGATAAAAAAATATATAAATACATATGTATCCGGGTATTTATCACGTAAATTAAGACGTTTCGACTGGATTGCACTAGCCGTGGTCGCGGGAAGACTGATAAAAATTGCAGTATTTTAGTGATGCAGTATCTAATTTTGGTAGAAGCCGCAAGATATTAAAATGGAAGCAGAATATGAAGAGCGTCGCATTAAACCGATTAAAGGCCAGATAGACCCAGTTACACAAACGATGAATGACAGGTGGGAGCAGGGCTGCCCCATAGTACAACACACCGCGAATTTTGAAATAATATTAACTCATCAAAAACAGAGCTGGGCCTGTATTCTACTAGATGACAACCGCTTTGGTTTTGGTTCGATCTCTTAAATGTCAGCCATTTGGTGAATAGTAGAATAGCTTTTCAAAAATTTGATCTGCCAAAGTTCAAAACCTCACCACAACTGAGTCGTTATTAGTAGTCATGGAAACAGTCGCTTTAGTTTTGGTTTTGGTTGAGGTTGATAAAATGTTCGGTACGAGAATCGACGCCCAGTTCCATGTTTTGATTAGAACTTATATGCAGGCAAAATAGGAAAGAATAACTTAAATTTTTTTTTTTAATTATTTCAATTTTTTATCGAAGGATTTCGGTATAAAAAAAAATTTGCGTTACGTGACATAGAACTAAGTAACAGTTTTGATTCTTGTATTTACAAGATTTTACACTGGTAAAAAAAAATGATCTGCTTACTCTAAACTTCTCTAGACTTTGCACATTAAAAATATATATTTTGTTACGTGTACGTATTTTCCTGCAGCTAAACGAAGCATAATTGAGAGCCAATATAAATTAATGAAAACAAATAGAGCGAGCGATATCAAATCAAAATTCATTCAATACAATTTGAAACAATTTATTTTAGTATTGAAACCCGCTTGTAACTAAACAATCAATAGTATTTAATCAGAGTCCGATCAGTTTTACACTGTGTAATGGAGATCAATTGAACAATTTAAATTAACTATTATCGTAGACGGTTCAATCTGGCTGCAATTGAATTGAGGGAACCACTCACTCACAACATTCAGTGTTTTGTCACACTTTTTTTTGTTTATTGCATAAGTTTATTCTTATAATATTACATCGAACCGGTACCGAAACCGTTTGTCCTGCAAAAGACCACTTAATGAAATTAAAAAAAAACAGCATCAAAAAAGGTACAATAAAAACTGTCGCCGTTTGTCAGGGGAAGAATTATAAAATTACGCAAACCGTCATTTTTGATTACGATTCTGAAGAGTAAGAACGTCTCAAATAGATAAGTACGTCTCAAATATTTATAGTCGAATTGCTCATTGTACGAACTAAAAATATATGAATAATGACATTTTGACCGTCAATTTTAGTGCGTATAATTAGAAATACGACTAAGTATAAGTAGCATTTCAGTATTTGGCCATGAGCCTGGTAAAAATATAATTAGGTAAGTACCTACACTATTTTTCACCATGTTATTTCAATACTATTATTGTCTTGAACTGTTACAATGTAAAACTTAAATGTTCTAAAAATATAATAATAACAAGGCAATCCAATGAATATACCTAGTAGTATTATTACGTGCCAGCCCTATTAACGGATAAATTACATCAATTTGTGATATGGATCGGCGAACACCGCCATGCCGATAAAATTACATTACTATTTAATTAATAATCAAAATCAAGCATCCATCCACAACATTTCAAGAGTTACCTGGTAAATCAATTAATTATTTTTCCATCTAAAGAAGCTAGATATTATTAATAAGATATTCTAAACGAAAATGACCTTAATGTTATTATCAACGGGATAATTACCATGATTGTGAATTTGTTAAACTTTCGCGATTTGTTAGCTCCAGTACTTCAGTCATCCCGTGACCACGAACGCTGTAACGTGTTCGAAACGTCGGGAAACAAAATAAATAAAAGGTACTCGATAAAATCCCGTAATAATAATTATCATCACGATTATGAAAATGACTTATCTAAAAAAGTGACCTATCTAAAAATATCCAAGACCAGCAGTGCGATTCAGACCTTCTCGGAATGTATTCCGAATTTAGAAGTGTTTTTTCGCTGAAAAACGTCAACTCTCTGAAGGAAATCATCGAACCGGATGCATTTTCGGAATTCTGAATCGCACTATAGGACAACATAATTTAAAATCAAAATTATTCTTAAAATATCATTCTAAAAATTATTGTTTTTGGATATTTTTTTAAATTTTATCTGAGGAATTAATTTTGCAGACTCATATCGTATATGACGATTAAAAAAATTTTCAATTTTTAAAAATAGCTCTTTCCACTATTAAGTTTTCATAAAAAATTTGCAAAATCTATAGCGATTTCATAAATAAGCTGCTAATAATATAATCAAATATGAATGGGGTTGCTAGATTAGGATCTTTCCCACACTTCGTAGGAGGACAAAAATCTTCTAAAGATCTTGGTTCCACACAAACGACGACCGCTTTATTACTGCTAACTCGAAATGTGTCGTGGGCCTGGATATTGACTCTGATGACCATGACTTAGTTATTTTTATGAAACAAATCAATAATAGCCTTAATTTCAAACTATACAGAGTTGTTATAATAACACATCAATTGTCAATTATTCATCATTTGAATCAGAGAATTGATTGTGTTGACTCTTAACTTACCTCCAAGAATCTTAGTGGGATAGAGCAGTGAGACGATAAGTATTAGATGATTAGATGTTTGTTTTTTAAAGTTAAAGTCAAAGTCAAATTATTTATGCACTTATAATGTTGTTTACATTAAGCTTAATAAGAATTTAACCACTTTTTGATTGACTCTTTACCGATTTGAGTGAATTTAAGAATAAGTAGCTGTAAGCGACGCGATTTGAAAATGCATTTTTTTTAGAGTAAGGTACTTGTACATTATTTTTAGTTTTTTAGTCGTCTGTTACCCGCCGCTGCGATCGGCACGCCCGCGCTTTGCAAAGGCTAAATTTATGTTAAAACGTCTAAAATCGGAATAAATTCAGTTTTCTAGTGCTAAACAAGTTGTTCTCATTTGTGTGGTGAAGTCCTGACCCCTACAGTAGCCAATATAAGAATAAGAGTAAGTTCCTACTTATAAATAATTGTTGTCATAGCATGTAATTTAACTCACTTTCAAATCTATAGGTAACATTAAGAATTTATCCTGTTGCTTATCCACAATATCCACATTGTCTCTTGTATAAATAAATAAATAAATAAATATTGTTGGACATTTCACACAGCATCATGTAGTCACAAGCTAAGCAGAGCTTGTGTTATGGCAACCACATGACTGATATACTACTTATATAATTTTTTTTTTTTTGTAAATACATACATAATATACATAGAAAACACCCAGACCCGAGACAAATATTTGCAGATCATACAAACATTTGTCCCGCATTAAAAATTAAATAAACATTTGTATGGTCGTTATATGACGATCACTGCTTTTAGAAGACTTAACACTTCCCCTTAAGTGTTGTGTCGGCGACAATAATCACGCCTGTCAGTAAAAAATAAAAAAGCGGCCAAGTGTGTGCCTTCAAAGGACATCACACTTTTGTATGTAGTTTTTGTCGCTAATAAATTGAATAATTCAGTTTTGATGTGTGTGAAAAGGCTCTTCAAAAATGCTGAAGAAACAGGTCATACTGATGGTTATCTCTTTGGTTTCCTATTCAAAAATGTAGAGAACTAGATTATCAATTTCATAGATCGATGAAGAGGATGTCCTTTTGAAGATTTGAGGACTAGATCATGACGAATTCATAATATTTGAAAGTCAAGTTCAATACTGTCATCGCCGTGGGCGAAGGTGGGCGTAATCCGGTAATCCGCGGATTCCTGACTGATTTGATTTGTACGAGCTAAAGCGTGGTAATGGACGAAATACGTACTTACCTTGTTAGAGATTAAAATTTTTGCATTATTCTTTATTTAACTTTTAGGAAACTATTGTTTTATTTTGAGGAAAGTTTGCTGTTTTACATTTTTGAAAAAAAGTACCTACAGTAAGCCTAAAAAATTCCATTTGTCAAAAAAAAAACAAGTTGGTCTTAATCGACTCTATTCTATACTTACTCGATTCTATACTCTATCTCACATAATAAAAAAAAGAATCCGATGAATTGAGAACCTCCTCTTTTTTTTGAAGTCGGTTAAAAAGTTCATGTGGATATGGATAGAGAAATAGAGAAAATAAAGAGTCTCTGGTTAGCTTTTTTATTTTTTAACAAAACAAACCAGTGGTCTCTGTCTACCACTGCGGAAAGAGGCGTGATTTTATATTGGTTTGACAAAGAAAGAACCAGTGTGAGGATAAGTGATCGGAAGGTCGGTGCAGCGCGGATGCGGCCGTGGGTGACATAATGCGGTAATCGCGATAATATAAATAGGATTAGCCGCAACGGGACCCCACGCGAGTAGACAGGACGCGCCAATACACGCACACTGTGTGCAAATAACGTTCATTACAAGTTTTTTTTTAACCGACTTAAAAAAAGGAGGAGGTTCTTAATTCATCGGATTCTTTTTTTTGTTCTTTTTTTGTTACCTATGTTGATTGTACAAATCGTATCTCTTCATAGCGAACGCCGGTTGGCTAGGCCCTCTGGACCGATTTGAAAATTTTTTGTTTGAAAGGGTAGGTATGCTTTTTGATTGGTGCCACAAAAATTTGGTGAGGTTCTGCTAAAGATCTTCAGAGTTATGAACAGAAATGCACCTCAGAGAGTGCAGAAAATTGCAAAGTATAAGATTGAAGTCGGTTTTTTAAATTTTTAAATTTAGCCAATTGTCTTCCTTTATAATTATGTTATTGATTGATTGGTTTGGTATATAGACAGGACGCGCACACTACATATGTACAAATAACAAAAAATTCCACTTCCAATGTCATTCTGTTTTGGTCTTTCACGTGAACGAAATAAAAGCTTTCGGTTTTAGTGAAAAATAATTAGTCATTGGACAAAATAATCATCGCTAATGTGGATTACTCCAAGCTAAATCGTGCTTGGCCGAGTGGAACTCTACCGATGGTGGAGACGTATGTTTGATTCTCACTCAGCGGCTAATGAATGAATGAATGAATGAATACTTTGTTGCATGTAAACAGGATACAAAACTTAAAATTACATAAATTAGCAGATACAATAGGCGGCCTTATCGCTTGAAGCGATTTCTTCCAGGCAACCAGGTGAGTTGAGTAAAAACTGAAAACTGGTCAGTAAACAGGGCTTTTTTTATAAGTATCACATAAATGCTCAGTGAACAGTGTTACAAAAAGAACCAGTAGCACCAATCCCGGCGACAAACCACGGCGGTAACGTTATTTGCGAGAGGAAAATGGCAATGAATTCAATTGATCGTAGACCCACGTGTTGTGTATAAATGACGCTAATGGCGACATGAATCGGCCGAACGATGCGCGGGCGCAGCGACACGTGACGTCAATGTTGGCTCAAATGATTTGAACTAGGAGATACGGACATTTTAGAAAGATTTAAAAAACTGAACCTTTTAAATTTTCAAAGAACCTTGAATGTTTAAAGTGAAGAATTGAACGGATGTCGTGAGCCTTGTTTTTTTACATACCAAAATGTATAGAATAATAAAATACCTACCTCCTTTGAAATACTTTTTGAGAGCCATGTCGAGCAATGGACTTCCTCAAAAAATAATATTTGTATAGCTATTTAGGTACCTATGTTCCATCCATTTCTATATGGAGGGCATAGATTTGCGTTCACTGGGCATGGACGAATAACGATTTACATTTGATTCACAAAATTAAAATAAATATGAGAAAAAATTCGACAAAATTATAAAAACTCGAAGTGCCATTCAGTCTGCTATATGTTAAAAAATCATTAGTGGAAACTAGGAATTTTTCTTTAAACACGATAAACTCAGACATCCATCCTACAACTAGTAGTTCGCCCCGAACTGAGATCTCGCGCACCGTAGATGGCCAACATTTGGACTTTCTTCTGACTACCCCTATAATTTCAAATGCTACTACTGCCGGGTATGCCTATTGCGCTAGCTCTTCATGGTAAAAAATACTAGCATGCATGCAATACATAATGTCGTGTCTAATTTTTCATTTATTTCATATTTATGAATTCTCGTCGTATTTTTAAAAGTATACGTCCTAGAATAAAAATAATAACTATTTTAGAATGTACAAATAAAGACCTTTCATTTGACACCGCACTCAATATATTTGTTTACTTAACTTTTTTTACCCCAATTATTTTCATTTTTTATCAAAATTTTTTTTATCATGAAAATAAATCAAGTAGCATCTAAAATCATTGCAAACCAAACCGCAACGATGCCACTCTCTTTTTAAGACCGACCAGTCAATGAGCTACGAAGACATCGAAACTCTATGAAACGGGAGCTCTTGCAGCTCTGGTTTCGTAGTTTTTGGTCTTTGGTCGTATTTCAAAAACTATACATCCTAGATTAAAAATAAAAACCATTTTGGAATGTACAAAATAAGCCCTTTCGTATGACACCCCACTCAATATATTTGTGTAACTTTCATAATTTTTTACCCCCTTGGGAACCCAATATCTTCACAACCCCTTCATCGATTAAGCTCATATGCTCCACCGTAAATTTCCTTACCACAACCTATTGACCTACCAAGTTTCATGCAGATTGGATGAACGGTTCGACAGTTATGCTCGAACAACAATTCGTGAAACATACAAACATACAAACATACAAACATACAAACATACAAACATACAAAGCAAAATCGCCCAACTTACCACTAAGATCTTCGCTCGCTTCGCTCGCTCGATCGATAAGTGCCTTTTCATACGTCCCGGTTTGTCGGGTAGCCGGTGGCGGCGAAGTGTATGGGCTTGTACGGTAACTTTCATACCTAGGTACCGGTGTAATTTGCATGCAAACGCCGCCACGCCGGCTAGCCGGCACCGGCCACCCGGAAACCGGAACGTGTAAAAAGCCACTAAGTATAGTAAGCCACAGAGGCGTGTAACATTTTTAAAACTACAATAACTTTGAATCTCATACGTTTTTGAACTTTAGAAAAACACTTTGACCCCTATTTGAAATGCTTTTTTAAACCAAAAATCTGTTAATGTACCTACTCCTGTTGTTGACTGTACAATGTGACGTAGTAGGTAGCAGAGTGGCATTGCAGAATGCATCCGTACAATCTAACAATTTATCCATCGAAATTAATTGATTTATGTGAGTCGTGTCCTTTACTGCGACTAGTCTCTGGGGAGAACCGCGTCTGATGTATGTTGTAGAACAGTGGAAAAAAATATTATTAAATAATAGTTACCTAAACAGTTGAAAAAAAATTTTCTTAGTAATAGTTATACAGTGGAAAAATAATATTACTTAGTAATAGTTATACAGTGGAAGATAATAGTACCTATATAAATCTACACGTATATAAAAGTAATAAAAATAAATTGCAGCATCATGGTGTGAAGATAGAGGGCTGGAGAGTAACATAGGCTACTTTTTATCCGGGTACCACGCAATCGAAGCCGCGGGCAGCAGCTAGTAAATTATAAACCACATTATAGCTACGAATGATCAGCACTTGAGATCGGCTAGACAGATTTAACTGATTTTTTTGTTGTGTTCGTAATTGGCAGGACAAGGTTTTATAAAACAAAAGTTGTTTCTAGTAAAATAAATTGTGTAGATACTTATTGTTATTTTGTATAACTAACATTATGCTAAACTTTGTTTTTGCAAATAAAACTTTTATTTTTTCCATTAGCCTCGAAAATAAAACATTGAAAAAATCATTGATGGCAATGATTTGACCCCAAGATCTGTATCAAAAGTCGATGTTCATAGGCCACCCCTCTCTGCAGGTGTAGCCAATAATAAATTCATACAGTGTTAAGTTACAATAGCCACAACAATACAATTACAAAATTGACACCTCGCTCAAACAAACCGCTCAATCCACCTGCGATCCAACTTATTATTCCGTCGATCTGTGAATTAATGACCAAGTGGTGCTTTATAGTCCTTTATCATACCACACCGATGGCTATGGACTACAATTACGCGACATAGGGATTTTTCGCACGTGTAGATTTTAGTTGCCCAACTTATTTAATGGGAAAATGAAGTAACAACTTTAAATAGCTCGTAGTATGTTTTCTGGTGTCAGACCTTCAAATTAATGTTTAATTTATTAGTAGGCGAACTGTCCCGGCGAGCTTTGTACTTTTAATTAGAAAATAGAATAATTATGTTAATTAAAGAATGGAAATTTATTATAAAATTAAATATGTTTAAAATTAAATTGTATTTTTTTTAAATTGCTCGGGATAGTTGCCTCGTTCATAGCAAGCTTTATAATCTATCGATTAAAATTCATCTAGTGTAAAACATTGACACCGCTCGAGCCTTATGATTAGCGGCCTCATTGCAATGCAAACATGAGATAGCATTAGATTGTAATCGCTATTTTGTACGATTGTTTTATAATTGCCGGTCTGTTGCTCTACTTCTGATAATTAGTCGGTATTTCAAAGTTTTGAGTGTAGTAAAGTAAGATTACTTACCAGCCTTAGGTAAAAACGTTAAGTAGGTACATCAATTTAAATTTTATTTCAATACTACAAAATCAAAAACATTTTTTGTACTATCCGGCTTTGTAAAATAATTTATCAATAGATAAGTAAGTTTACTATAAAAGCAGAATAAATGTTATTATCTATTCTATGCTATAGATGACTTTAGACTTCCGATTTTTATGAATAAAAAAAGGGTGCTAATTAAACCGACTTCTATTTAATAGCATTTTTCGCCTCTAAAAATTTACATTGACCTCTGAATTACTAAGTCAGCCACTATCAATGTGCCTCTAAAAAATACTATCTTAGGCAGTAAATATCCTCGATGTAAGCCACTGTAAATACAACTCAGCATGGCAGTTATTTTATAGCATCTAAATTTGTTTTTGAGGATCTAAATTTGTAACACATATTCAAGCGGGAACTCCTAAAATATTTAAATATGACAGCAATAAAGTAAGCCTATCTACTTCTAATTTTATAACAGCATGTTTAAAATTCAGTGTAACATTAATTGTAATGCCAAAGCTTAAAATAGCGAATTTCAAAATCAAGAATGTTTGAAATGTATAAAGATCGATTGATCGAAGTTTATAAAGACGATACCTGAAAGGTAGAATGCTTAAAATGTCAAAAAAAAACGGAGTA
This sequence comes from Camptogramma bilineatum, assembly GCA_958496255.1. Classification (NCBI taxonomy): domain Eukaryota; kingdom Metazoa; phylum Arthropoda; class Insecta; order Lepidoptera; family Geometridae; genus Camptogramma; species Camptogramma bilineatum. Next base: position 12,300,581 of record OY292465.1, on the reverse strand, counting down.
TAATATATAATTGTATTCTTTATGAACTAGATTTCTGTCGCTTCGGCGGCCTCTGCCGCGGCACGCTCGCTACGCTCGCTTACCTCGCGAGTAGTTATTTCATAATCTAACCTAACCTAACCTAAACTGTTGGTTAGTTGTAAAATCCGTGGCTGAGTTAGTAAATTTGATGGCGATGTATAAATCAGTAGGTCAAGTAAAAATAATTGTTGTTATTTACTTGATATTATGCATGCCTGTTAATAATAACTGTTATTAATTATGATCGTGGTTATAATGGAATTTGATTAGTCTGGCTTTGATACATCATTGTAATCATAGAAGGAAGGCAGCACCTGCAACACAAGTCTCACCACTTAGTGCAGGTACTGTAGCCCAGCTTTTGAAAACAAGCCATAAATGTATAAAATGCTTAGATTAGATTATTATTATATTATTATGTGATACCTTGTAGCGACATCTACCTGTCGCTAGATGAACTACAGAAAACATGCTACGCACTACAGATGGCGCCACGCTCGACATCAACGACTCCTATCTGAGTTATCCTTGGATAAAGAACGTCCAAGCTACTCCAAAGCAACTTCTACTGCAAAAAGAAGAACACGCTGGACAGTATCAGACCTCAGACCAGATTGCAGGCTAAAGGAGCAACGGAATCACACGCAACATCGGAATAACATCGGAATTCCCTAGATCTCGCAAGCGGAGTTTCTACCGAGTTGAAGCTTGAATACAACTATTGTACTTTATGCTTGAAATGAAATAAATTGAAATTGAAATAAAATCTATAAATTTCGTCTTAATTTCGTCTTTGGAATATTTAGTTGATGCTGTAAAAAAGACGAGTTAGTTTATTAGAAGGTTTTTTATTTTCCCGTTGCTTAGTTATAAAATCTGAAGTTAGGTTCCGTGGCCAAAAAATAATTAAAAAATCAAAATCAAATATCATTTATTCAGTAGGACCGTTATGACCACTTTGAAACCTAGTTGGTTTTAAGTAAAATCTTAATACCGTGCGGTCACTTCTTTGTTGCAACAGTTGCCTAGTTGGTCCAAGATTTCCATTTCAAGTTAACCACTGACGTCTGTTTGTCCTTAGCTGGCGAGCGGCGGAGGCGGGGGCCGCGGCCTGTTCTGCTACCACTGCCCGCCGAGTTTGCCGCCACACCAACACCGCTTGCCCTCACTGGAGTATCCCTTCACCGCTTCTCATCCTTGTAAGTATTTACCGTCTTATTTCAACTTGATTATAGCAATCTCTCAGTTTATAGTAGCAGTTTTTCTACCACTGCCCGCCGAGCTTGCCGCCGCACCAACACCACTTGCCCTCACTGGAGTAACCTTTCACAGCTTCACATGTAGGTACCTATACCTATCCCTTGTAAGTACCAATATCGATCGTCATATTTCGACCCCGCAGACAGCAGTCTCTCAGCCAATAGTAGTAGCCAGTTCTGCTACCGATGCTAGCCGTGCTCGCCACCGCATCAATACCACTTGCCCTCTTTGGAGTATCCCTTCACAGTTTCACATCCTTGTAACTACCTACTGGAGTATTTTGACTAATAGATTTTTTGATAGTCGATATACAGTCTATTCTGCTAGCACTGCTCGTAATTTTTGCCGCCGCAGCAACACTACTTGCCTTCGTTTTATTTAGACCCCACAGAATATAGCAGTCTATTTTAATCTAATAGGTACCTTAGGTTGTGGATCTTTATGAAATAAACAGGGATTATGGGATAACCTACTGGAACCGAGAAAGTAAGATTTTGAATCGTATTTTAAAAAACAAATTGAATTTCTCTTAAATTCTAATCCCTGTGTAATGTACGAGTATTCGAGGCCTCGATTAGTCCACTTCTCGGTCGGCAAACTTCCCTAACGCAGTTTGCAGAGCCGCTCCGGACTAACCGCGTTACTCTTGTCTTGTTGCGATTTGCTAACTCGATCCTACACCAAACTCGATTTTAAAACGATATCGAATAAGTGGCAATTTGAAAATTGGCATGAAAAAGTTTAGGGTAAGCCACACGTGAGCAATTAAACATTTTTCGCGACAACAGGCATAATGTATCTAAGTACTATCCTGTTTTTCTTAGCTCTACGATATGTTAGAAAATACATAAACATACCAACAAAAGCCTATTCAATAGAAAAAATCACCCTAAAGGGTAACAATAACCTCAAAAGGCAAAAATCAGTTTCTTTTACGTTAACCCATCTCGCGTGGCCAAGGGGTGGTAATGTGCTAATGAATAGAGAAGGCGGGCGGGGGTGCCGCGGGGTGCGTCGCCGGGGGAGGGGCGTGGGCGTGCTCCCCCGGGATTGGTCGCCGGCGGCGCCATCTATTATTCATAAAATAGTTTTTGAGTCACGCCACCGCTGGTCGCTTTAACACGGTTACTCTCGCTAACTCAATAAGTATCATGTCACTTTTGATTAGTCCCTCGCTCCTCAGTGTAGCTTTTTTACAACGATCAAAGGAATTAAGTTAGTTAGCTGTAATTTTATTTGGGACGTCTCGCAAAGTGACAGGCCTGCGAAGTAATTGCGTAAATGTATTAATTTTTAAAATCTATTAACGTATTGCGGGTGGTTGCCTCCCCGTGGAAGTTTAAAAAGCCAGTGGCTAGTGGATAAAAAAGCGGCTTTAAACGAATCTATTAAATATGTATAAGGCAATTTCGCGGCTCTGTCGGAACACTCTCGCTGGCGAGCGCAGCGGGCTCATTAGCGTGCAATCACACCGCGCCGTGTGTACTGCCCTTTATTTTCAATGATGATGTTTGCAGAATGTCGTTAAAGAAGAACCTTGCTTTCAAAGATAGAAAATATGAAATGTTTTAATAAAAAAATAACTTAAAGTCACAATAACCTTAACGTGATTTTATGGACCAATAATGTCGTCTGAAATATGGAGATGTAAAATTATTATTATTAACAGCTGTGAGTATCCCACTGCTGGGCAAAGGCCTCCCCCAGACATCGCGGTCTTCAGCAACAGCCCAACAAAATCTATTTGAGTTCGCTTCTGTTGCAGGTAGGTAGGTACTTTTCGAAATACTGGTTGTTTGAATACTATTTCTCTCAATACACTTACGAAAAAATGGTGTCAGAGATTTCATTTATTTATTTAATCACTAGTTGCTGCCCGCGGCTTCGCTCGCGTGGTACCCGGATAAAAAGTAGCCTATGTTAGGCTCCAGCCCAGCTATCTCCACACAAAAAATCGCGTCAATCGGTCGCTCCGTTTTGACGTGATTCCGACAAATAAACAAACAAATAAACACACTTTCACATTTATAATAGGGGTACGGATTGTCAGAGATTGTAACAACTCCATCCTGAAGCTTTGTAGCCTTCATTGCATTATATAAACTATTTAATCCGCGCGGTTTCGCTCAACTTTTTCCACAGCAAGCTTCCACTTCCGGCGGATGTTGAGCACTTTTTAATTTCCGCCGAGGGATTTTTCTACAGTCTGATGGACATTAAATTATTTATGTTCAATTAATGTAAATTATAAGCCTTCATCAGAAAGGATTCGGCTTAATCCGGTTTTTAAAATTAATTTGAGAATTTGTTTTTCTCTTGAATTTTGAATGGTTTTCTTTTAGAATTGGATAGTCCTAAAGATGCTTTAAATTGCAATGCAAACCTTACCATAATTTTTCAGTTACAATCCCTGCCTCACATACTTAAGTTACCATTTAATACAAAATCTTTCTGCAAGGCGAGTCAATTTACATTATTATTTTTGAACAAAAATAATATGTAAGTACTTAATAGTGTAATAATATTAAGGTACCTATCAAGTAAAATGTGTTTTTGCTAAATTCGAAACTTTTGCCATAATTCACGTTAGATGAATATTTATTCACCGAGGTAAATTCAAAGCGGTTATTTTAAAAGCACACGATAAACAATTCGTTATTCTCGAGTTCAAAGCGAGCGAGCTAATGGAGTGAGTTAATTGGACCAATTTATTGGCATTGCGTCGTATCATAGCATTGATTTTGTTAACGTGCGTGAATTTTGGTTTATTCTCGAAATTAGAATATAATTTTTGTGGTAAAATAACTAACTGATACCAGTTTAATGATAAACTAAAATTTTATAAATGTAGTTAGGAAAGTAAACGTCGTTTGTCTCACGTCTCTTAATTTAAAAACAAATCTTCGAAATGTATTCTTCATTTTTGGATGTCATTATTTCCTTAGTACGAGTACTTATGTAGGGATGTACTTGTTCATATGAAGTGGCCAAATATGGTAACGCAGTTTTTAGGCTGCTTAAAGGCCTCCGTCATGGCTTAACTATTTTAAAAATCAGGACCGACAATTCAATTTCCACACTCCCAAAATCACAAATAGAATAACTAGTAGTTCGCCCCGAACTGAGATCTCGCGCACCGTAGATGGCCAACATTTGGACTTTCTTCTGACTACCCCTATAATTTCAAGTGCTACTACTGCCGGGTATGCCTATTGCGCTAGCTCTTCATGGTAAAAAATACTAGCATGCATGCAATACATAATGTCGTGTCTAATTTTTCATTTATTTCATATTTATGAATTCTCGTCGTATTTTTAAAAGTATACGTCCTAGAATAAAAATAATAACTATTTTAGAATGTACAAATAAAGACCTTTCATTCGACACCGCACTCAATATATTTGTTTACTTAACTTTTTTTACCCCAATTATTTTCATTTTTTATCAAAATTTTTTTTATCATGAAAATAAATCAAGTAGCATCTAAAATCATTGCAAACCAAACCGCAACGATGCCACTCTCTTTTTAAGACCGACCAGTCAATGAGCTACGAAGACATCGAAACTCTATGAAACGGGAGCTCTTGCAGCTCTGGTTTCGTAGTTTTTGGTCTTTGGTCGTATTTCAAAAACTATACATCCTAGATTAAAAATAAAAACCATTTTGGAATGTACAAAATAAGCCCTTTCGTATGACACCCCACTCAATATATTTGTGTAACTTTCATAATTTTTTACCCCCTTGGGAACCCAATATCTTCACAACCCCTTCATCGATTAAGCTCATATGCTCCACCGTAAATTTCCTTACCACAACCTATTGACCTACCAAGTTTCATGCAGATTGGATGAACGGTTCGACAGTTATGCTCGAACAACAATTCGTGAAACATACAAACATACAAACATACAAACATACAAAGCAAAATCGCCCAACTTACCACTAAGATCTTCGCTCGCTTCGCTCGCTCGATCGATTACTCAAAAATAAAAAAGTAAATGAAAATCAAACATTGAAAATAATGTCATCTAATAGGCTATTAGGGGCAATTCAGACGATGACATCGACAAGACTATCAGGGGTAATTCTCGCCAGTAATGTATGGAACGACATTATCAAGATAATAGAAAAGAGGGCGCCGGCGATCAGCCCTAGCATTTGTCACTGAATCTATTAGTAGTAAGTCATTCGGGTAACAAAGATTTCTATCAGTGATTCTTTTTATTTTTTTAATTCTTATATGTAGGTAAAAAAAAATTCCACTTTAGTCAGTTAAATAAATTTAAGATTTTTCACATACTTAGAGATGAAGATTTTCATTTAACGCTTCTGAGATTCTTAGAATTCCAACACTTAAAAAATAATATTTAGTATTCCGAGTTTCGAAACCGACCATGGTCGCACTACACGGTGTCTCCACCTCATCAATTCCCATAGACACTGGCGCTTCCGACAGCGGGCGTAGGGCTGCACTCGTGTGTAATGGCCCTAATATCCGGGCCATTTTCAAAGCTTTGGAAAACAAAGTCATTGCAGTTCTTTGCAATAATGCTCATGACGAAACGAAATGATAAAAGCAAATGTCAATTACGCAAGTCGATCAATTAAATCTGCCAAAGGGCAGGATATTGTGCATTGTGAAACTTAGGATTTTTAGAAGACCCATTTCGTGAAATATAGAAAATTTCAGAAGAAAAGTAATATGACTTAGGTAAGACCTAAGTACAGTTTCTGGCATACCTATTAACAATTTGAGAATATTTTATTTTAAAGGATTTAAGTATGTGATTATTAGGTACAAGTTTTTTATTATTTGAAAACATGTTGTAATTTTGCTAACGTATACCTAATGCCTATATGACTAAAAAATAATACCTAATAAAAACCTATTAATTTAAATAATGATCCTTATTTTGTTGCAGATACGAGCTACTCGTACCACCCGGCTATACACGATGACACTTTCGTGCGCCGAAAACAGAGGCGGAATCGGACCACATTTACATTGCAACAGGTAATTTAAAAACGCATTTAAATCTTAGATCCCAACGATCATAGCCCAATTGATTGATGAATTCAATAAGATCGTCTGACGAAGCCACACGGGCTGCAAAAAATGTTAATTCATCTTCATCAACAGACCGATCTGACCCACTGCTGGCCAATAATATGATTTTTTTACCAATTGAGAAACTATGTTGCTACAAACTATTAAACGAAGCCTTCGAACATACAAAACAGACTCTTTGTCTTCATATCATAATCTTATTTTTTTTATAACCTACCTAGATGAAATAAAACCAATTTCACGTATGAACTTTTTGGTTCTCAGAAGTTATAATGCCATGCTAAGTTTAGCAAAGAGGGTTTCCTCACGATGTAATCCTTTACCTTTTTTTTCACTTGCGTTGATGTATTTCACTTGTTTTGCATTTGCAAAATATTAAAAAAAAAGCAACGGGTGCTATTTTCACGCACAGTAACAACCTGGACTTTTTGGCGGGAATTTGAGAAGTCATAATTTCGTTTTATTTTTCAAAACTTGTGTTTCTTCGAATGTTAATATGCAATAATGGTGGATTATTAACCATTAAGTGCTCGTGAACATGCATAAGTGTGGGCAAATGAAACAAAATTAGATAGCATTGCTTTTCGAGTTTTCCCAAAAAGTCCGTGTTGATGTTTCAGTAAAGCCCCACATCTTTACTGAGGCACAAGGGGAGGGGTGGGATATTATATTTATGTATTGTAACTTGTATTTAAATAAGTACTTACTTATCTTATTTATCTGTAAACTTGAAGTTTATTAATTACTTGACACTGGCTGAATGCACAATTGCACAAGCCGTGCGAAGCCAAAATAAAGAAGAAAAAAAAAAGTTTCAGTAATACAGTCTAGCAAAGATATTGACTGGCGATAATTTTTGCAGTTGGAAGAGTTGGAGACAGCGTTTGCGCAGACGCACTACCCCGATGTGTTCACTCGAGAAGACCTGGCGCTCAAGATCAATCTCACTGAGGCTAGAGTTCAAGTAAGAACCTACATATTTATCTACCTCATACATACTCCAGCAAGCCTAGCAATCCACAAATTGTAAAAATTTTCTCGACTCCTTTTCTCATGCCAAATCGAGTTAACTCGTTATGTCAATCTGCGCCAACATGGCAGCAAAACAACTCGTCTTATTCTGTCAAATGAAGTCATAGATAACTAACGAGATAACTCAATTTTCCACGAGAAAACGAGCCGAGAAAATTTGTCACGTTGCGCAAGCTAGGCCTACTGCCCCTTGATTGTTTTCTGATCTTTGACACCAAAATCGGTCTTAAACTCTTAAATATAATAGTTCTGTGACCTGACCACGCAAGTAGCTCTGCCACCTACACGCCAACGTTTTGACAGTTTGAGACCAATTTGAGGTTTGAGATAAAATATACAATCAGCTTGCTGATCCCTCGAGCTAGGCCTCTAACTACTCGAGGATTGTCTATTCTTGATTATCAGAAACGAGTTCCCATCATCCAGACTCGGGATGAAATCTGAAGAATAATAATTTTGCCAACAATTTTTACTAAATAAGTACCTACTGCATTAAAATCTTGCGTCAATTTTTCCAATAAAATAAATCATCATCCTTTATTTTATAGTCGAGTATGACAGTTTACTTTACGCAGTAAAGCTTGTTTTACGATGTCTTGTCGGCGTTAGAGCGTAGTAGCACCGAGTGGGTGATGGGAGGCGACAGAACTGTCACATGTCAATGTCATCGCTCATGCTTTGGCTTTGCGACTGAAGAGTTTGGGTAATGCGATGAAACGGTACCTTAATTTATTTTTAGGATTTATTTTTAGGATTGACCGTGGAACGTCGGCCTTATAATGATGAACCAATCAGTAATCGGTTCGAAATTTTAAAATGTCTGCATCAATTTCGCAGTTTTCTTTGATACGAGGGTGGATTGAAAAGTACTCGGCCTGACACAGATGCAGTCAATTTTTTTAATCAAAACAACTCACATTATTTAGGCCAGTTCAAAATAGTTATCTGTGCGAAGTTCGAAACCTGAGCGATTATTAGTTGTGATTTTAAAAATTTATTTGTCAAGCAATCCGACGCAATTTCCGGAAATGGAGCAAATTGAGCAGCGTGCTGTCATTAAATACCTCTATAAGAAGGGGTTATCATCAAAGGATATCAATGAAAATTTAGTCAGTACCTTAAGGGATTCCGCTCTGTCTTATTCATCAGTAAAAAAATGGATAGCTGAATTTGAGCGTGGTAGGGAGAGCGTATAAGATGAACCCCGCTCTGGAAGGCCTTCAACCTCCACTATTAAAGAAAACATTGAAAAGTACTGAATTTTATTATGGAAGACCGGAGATTAAAAATTAGAGAGATCGCAGAAATGGTAGACATCTCATGCATACAAAACATAATATCCAAAGAATGGGGTTTCCACATGGTGTCCAGCGAAGTGGGTACCGCGGCTGTTTTCAATCGAGCAAAAACCAACGCGACTGACTGTTCCGTGCACTGTTTGGAGTGATTTGAGGCTGATCCAGATGATTTTTTGCAACTATTTGTTACGATGGATTAAACATGGGTTCCCTACAATACACCGGAAACAAAACAATAATCAAAACAGTGGAGTAGGTCCGGTTCAGCACCCCCAAAAAGGCGAAGACGATTTTGTCGGCCAGTAAAGTGATGTTTTCAGTATTTCGGGACTCAAAGGGAATTTTTTTTATTTATTATCTTGAAAAAGGCCAAACTATAAACTCAGATTACTACTACCCCTTACTACGTCATTTACGCGAGGAAATTAAAGAAAAAGCCCTGGAAAACTCACAAGGAAAGTTTTATTTCATCAAGATAATGCTCGTGTTCACACATCTGCGAATTCAATGGCTGAAATTCAAAATTGTAACTATGAACTGTTACCACTTCCTTCTTATTCACCTGTTTTGGCACCGTCTGACTTTTTTTTATTCCCTAACCTAAAAAAACACTTGGGGGGTCAGAAACTTTTAACAAACGACGTCGTCAAAGCAGCTAAGGGGGCATATTTTAACTCTGAAGAAGAAAATTTTTTTTCAAGGGTATAACTCTTTGCAGGGTAGCTGGCAGAAGTGTTTTGATCTTAGTGGTGATAACGTAGAAAAATAAAAACATAATTTATTTCATATGAGTTTGTTTTCTTGGTCAGGCCGAGTACTTTTCAATCCACCCTCGTATTATATACTTACCACAATAATAAATAGATTGGTAGTAGAAAAATATGTTTTTACAGAATTGCTACAAAATCAATCAATCACATAAATTTTGTTTTATTTAATTCATTTCAATTCAGTAAACACTTTTTGAGAACTTAATGTGTATGCAGGCAAATAAAAAAAAAAGCAAAAAACAAAATATTAAAAAACATTAGTAACCTCTTTTAAGCCTGTTCCAATTTAACAAACAAAAAAAAGAAAATGAAAAGACCAATTTAAACTTCCCAAGCGTACTGCCAATAACGGTAGGTATTCACACTCCCGAATACACCAGGTTTTAGGCAAATTGCGCCTGTTTTATTTATGCCCAAATAAAAATGGCCAATTCAGCCGGTGAGCCGTCAATACGTGTTATGTACGGCCGACGCACGACACGGGGAAATCAGCTAAGTGATAACACTGCTATGGATAAACCAAGTGGTTTATTTCAGTGACAAACATGTTGATTTGGTTTTCATATTAATAAAGACTAAGGTAAAGGCTCCTAACTCCGATGGTTTCTGAAAATGGACGGTAATTGCGAGGTATATAGAAAATCGTTAGTTTCAAGCTATTTACAAACCCTTTTTAACTGCAGGATACATTTCTCAATTAATAATATATCTGGTCGTGCTTACGCAAACAAAGGAGTGCTTTAGTGTGTTTACTTTTTACAATAATCGGTTAGTTTCGTGCCAGCAGCTGTGCCGAACGGTCGCTCCATACATTTTGGACTGTGCACGTGAGTACTACGGTTTACTAAATAGTGATTTTGTCTTTAATTTTGTACTGTGTGTGTTTTTCTTTAGGTTGGAATATTGAAAGGAGTATATTTGCAAGCGGAATCACTTAAAAATTCTGTATTTTCCTTCATAGATTAGTTAAAAATACGTTTTGAAAATACATCGGCATTAGCTGCCCAATATTTTAGGTGGTTCCTAATTTCCGATGTATACCGCGGAATTACGATTTCGTAGACCTCGTGTTATTTGAATTTTTTTAAGCTGGTTTTGTAGTTACGCACTTTTTGTTTTGGATTTGACTACATAAAATGTCAATTCACATTAAAATCTAAATCCGAGGTACGTTTTGACGTCGCATTTACTAATTATACCATATCAAAGATTATCAATTTGGGTAGTAAGAAAATTAAGTTCTTGACGTATTTCGATACAATCTTGAATAGAATTGTACATGTTTTTGAAGGTATTGCATTGAAGCATTAAATTGTTTATGTGTTTTTGAAAAATCATTTACTTTTTAACCCTCGGAATTAGAAAATGTGTTTGGTATGAAAATTTTCAATTCCGATGTATTTACCTCGGAATTAGATCCTCATAGAATCTAATTCCGATGTATTGACACAAGTAACATACAGAGTGTTCATTATTTTAAGCAGCTTGTCACTCAGTTTGAATGATTTTAAAAACACAAATAATCAGTATCCTATTATTTACCCTCAAAAATAACTTTCATTACAATGTAGGTAGGTACCTACCTATCTAGATATTTAGTAAGATACGTTTATGAATAAAATTAATACTTACACAAATAAAGTCTATCAATAGTTTCACATAATTGACCGAGCGAGCAAAGCGAGCGCAGCGTCTCTACTTCAGCTTGGACAAAATTGCTTTCGTTTGTTCGGATGTCTGTTCGTCTGTATGTTTTCATCTACAGGTCGCATTTCTCAACTAATTCTCGTGAAATTTTGTGAGCAGGTCCGATGATTTATAGAATTACTAGCTGACGCCCGCGGCTTCGCCCGCGTGGACTACTATTTATCCCACGGGAATCGTGCATTTTTACTATACTAATAATAATATAGGTAAATATAAATATAGGTAAATATAGGTAATAATAATAGGTACTGTTTGATAATAAAATGTGATAATTTTTGAACACCATGTATCCATTCCTTCCATCCGTTCTCCTTTGTATTTTGTACACTCGGAATTAGGATCCAAATACATCGGAATTAGAATTTTTACATCGGAATTAGGAGCTTCCGACTTTTTCACATTTTAAATTATTTTAGACGCTAAATCAAATTTAAAACAACAAACTTTTTGTATATTTCAAGAGTAAAAACAATAACGTTTCTGATAAAAATAGCCAATTTCACAAAAATGCATTGTAAATGCTTAATTTTTAATGACCTTTCTAGTTTTGGTGAAAATAACGCGGAATTAGGAGCCTTTACCTTAGTAGTTCGCCCCGAACTGAGATCTCGCGCACCGTAGATGGCCAACATTTGGACTTTCTTCTGACTATCCCTATAATTTCAAGTGCTACTACTGCCGGGTATGCCTATTGCGCTAGCTCTTCATGGTAAAAAATACTAGCATGCATGCAATACATAATGTCGTGTCTAATTTTTCATTTATTTCATATTTATGAATTCTCGTCGTATTTTTAAAAGTATACGTCCTAGAATAAAAATAATAACTATTTTAGAATGTACAAATAAAGACCTTTCATTTGACACCGCACTCAATATATTTGTTTACTTAACTTTTTTTACCACAATTATTTTCATTTTTTATCAAATTTTTTTTTATCATGAAAATAAATCAAGTAGCATCTAAAATCATTGCAAACCAAACCGCAACGATGCCACTCTCTTTTTAAGACCGACCAGTCAATGAGCTACGAAGACATCGAAACTCTATGAAACGGGAGCTCTTGCAGCTCTGGTTTCGTAGTTTTTGGTCTTTGGTCGTATTTCAAAAACTATACATCCTAGATTAAAAATAAAAACCATTTTGGAATGTACAAAATAAGCCCTTTCGTATAATAATAATAATAATAATAATCTGTCATGGCCGATTTCGACCACAGCGACTGATTTGGACTGGACAGGCATATTTAACTTTGAGAACTTGGGTGTGGTTGTTCCACCCTTTGGTGCGCTCTCTGGTGGCTTGCATACCCGAGTTTGTTGGTGAAGGTACGAGCGCACTTTGGGCATGTTAATACCCCGCCGACGTAGTTATAAGATATGGCCACCGGTGGTCGGGCCTTTAACTCATCACGCTTTTTATCGAGCTCCTCGCGACGCTCAGTTTCAAATAAATTAATGTGTTCGTGGATGAGTCCTTTCGTATGACACCCCACTATATTATATTTGTGTAACTTTCATAATTTTTTACCCCCTTGGGAACCCAATATCTTCACAACCCCTTCATCGATTAAGCTCATATGCTCCACCGTAAATTTCCTTACCACAACCTATTGACCTACCAAGTTTCATGCAGATTGGATGAACGGTTCGACAGTTATGCTCGAACAACAATTCGTGAAACATACAAACATACAAACATACAAACATACAAAGCAAAATCGCCCAACTTACCACTAAGATCTTTGCTCGCTTCGCTCGCTCGATCGATAAACACGCTTCTGATTGGCAGTGACTTGGATCAGTAGCGGTAACTATAGATCGTATGCAACGATTCTTAGTTAGCTTAACTGATTCTAGTGTGTTTTAAAGAGCTATGTAAATGTGATAAGTATTAAGCTAATATATATATATTAGCTTTTGTAAACCAATTTTACTATAAAGACAACTTATCCACCAACATAAAAACTACCTAATAAAATAAGTTTTGAGAGAACATCGCATTTACTTACTAGTTTCATAAATTAGGTTGATCATCGTAATCATAATAGGAAAAAGGTTTACCATTTTTATTTTTACGGAAAAAAAGAATGGATTTCCTTTTTGTAATCCCATTATATTAGGAACCATCAGATAGGTACCAAAATTGAGCGCCCATCTCGTAATAGCTCCAATCGCCTACCGACACGGGCCTGAAAACATGTATCCGGACTCTTTTTTTAAATTCGTTCAAAAAATTCAGGCCCTAGATTTAACTGAAATCGCCGCGTTGAAAGTTATGATCAAGTTTAGTGTCGTTGATTATGAAGTATTTCATAGTTCGATACAGTAGGTATAGAATTCTGTAGGTAATCTTAATTATATTTTTAGTAGGATCCATCAAACACTCACAAATTCAAAAAATTCTGTTATTATTGAAAAGTGCCATAATGATTAAATCTACTCGTATTATGCTAAACGTCTCGTACTTGCCTAGGTATATGATTTGTCTGTATCCCCTATATGCCCACGGAATGCGTAGTTATTTATGGCAAAATTACATTTTATACGATTTCAGGCACTGATTGTATTTATTTTAAAGATAAGTGCAATCGAATCAGCGCAACGATGACTGAAACTGCAGCGCCGTTTCGACGTCATGTGAAAAGGCACTAAGACAATATCCAATTTCGTTCTGTCGATTCCACTTCCATTAGTTAACTAGTCCATTGTCAAAACCCACTCTAGTTGCCAAAACCGCCAAAACAGTTGAGAATTGGACACACACGTGGCCAATCAAGGCTGATCCCTATATGCTGCCATCGATATCTTTTGAATCGGTCTTGTTAAACTGGTGGTCTGTAACGTGTTTAAGTCGCTCATCTCGGAATGGTATTACGGTGTGGCTGCCGAGGCGTGTCACTTCGATTTAGCTTGCAGCGGAAAATAAACTTTATTGTCATAAGTTTAGATAGATTATCGGCAAGAATCAGAATACGAGTTCAAAATAGACTGTCTCGTTATGCATTTCAGTAATATATTATTATTATTAACTAAGGCTGACCTTTTCATCCTGATCTGCAAAGATTTGAAACTTGGTTAGCGTGGTGGCAAAATATTAATGAAGCTTTCATACGAGCGAAGCGAGCCGAATTTTTTAAGACAAATGCAATAAGTGACAGTGCTTATGTGCTCAAAAAGAAGGCTGGCTATTTGTCGATTCCTATTCTGCAGTCAGATATAACTCACGTTGCTCGCAAAACCCTTATGCGAGCAAAGCGAGCCAAATTTTTTTAAGGCACAAGATGCAGATGTTTGCCTAATATCGCCTTATTCCCTAAATTCCAATTTATTTTGTAACAGAAACCACGGCATTATGGTTTTTTTAGATTATTAATTGTATGTTGAAAATTGTTGTGTTGTTTGACTCTCTCAAACCGATTTACCTAGATATTTTTTTAGTAACTTTATGTTACAAGTAAGATTATTTTACAAGAAAAACTCCTGAAAAAGACCTCCCAACTTTTGGAGGAGAACCTGGGAGCTCATGAACCACCTGCATGGATACCCCATGTCGGATACAAATTGTTAATACCTATTCCGCGGATCTTTTTTTTTTCTCTTGCTAAGAGGGGGGTCCGGACAGCGTCAACCGTAAAACAGTTTTCATAGAACCCTGCTACGCACCCCCTCCGTTTTTCCACTTGCTGAGTGCGCTGCGCCAGCGCCCCGCCCGCCGCCGCCGCCGAGCGCCCGCTCCGTGCGGAGTGCTACAGCGGAGGCTCTTTATCCCTTTCAGGCCCAAAATTTTTATTTTACATTTTATATTTTTTTTACACGGGGACGTGCTAAGGGGTCCAAAAGGCTTATGTTACATTAGATAAAAAAAATCTAAAGCACCCCTAGGTACCGTAACTACCCCTGCACGATCGTGACGCTTGGGCTTCAACGTTACTAGTGCACGATCGTGACGGTATTGGGTTTTTTTACTTTTCTTTTGTTTTTTAGTAAGAAAAACAGCAATAATTTTAGAATAAATACTTTTATCAATTTCTTTAACAAATGTAATGTCCATTTTCTAGTATTCATGAAGGTGCGGTAGTACTCCATTGACTGGTCAAGGATGTGCACACCGCCCATGTGCCTGTTGTAGATTGTGATTGTTTTTGGCGCGGAGACATCAATAAATCCTGATCCCCGAGTTTTACAAGTTGTGCCGTCCGCAGAAGTGCAGTTTGATCAGACGAGCACCTACTTGTTGTCCAATTGTCCATCTACCTGATGACAACAACATCGTCTCAGCCGAACTACTGTGATTCATCACGCTGCATTCGAAGATCAGGTTTTAAATCAATGTTCTTGCCTTCTAGAAGTCGGTTCATCATCAGCACCCCAATGCCGTCCAGTCCAATGGTGTTCAACTTTTAAAGCAAAGGTATCGATGAAAAGTAGCGATCAAAGTAAATGCAGCTTCCTCTTGGGCTAGACTTGGAGAGATTCAAGATTACTGATGCCCCTTACCCCCAAATCTCTGTCACTGAAAGGAGTGTTGGCACTTCTGTACACTTCAAAGTATATCATCAGTCCTTTGTGAGTCGTAAATAAAAATTTTAAGAGGATCGGGGCTTGCTTTTGATCACCTGTCGCAGACGAGCGACGTGGACAAACACGGTTGAGGGGCAGCATTTGTTCGTCGATGGAAAAAAATCCAGACTGTCCTTCCAATTGGCCACAGGTTTGTTTGACCAGGTCAAGTATTGGTTGGATTTCCCAGAGTGCGTTTATATCACCTGGTGGAGCAGTGTCACTGTCGAAGACGTGTAAAGCTGACGCAAAGTTTGCTCTAGCCATGATGTTCGTAATCAGGTCCATTCGCATTCCATCTCGCCAATACTTGACCAGCCGTGGGTATGGGTTGTCACCCATGATCTACTGAATGCCTGCAAGGTCTTTAAGTTCAACAAAATTTGTAAAATCCGTCATCAAAGTAGTCATTGAAATATTCCAAGGGTATTCTGATTGCTACTGGAGGAGCCCGTGGTAGGTCATCATGTCCCTTTTGGTTAAGTGGTACCTGTCTCCATATTCTTCTTCTGACCTTCGACCGTCATTGAACCACATTTCTAAGACGTCTTCGTGCAGGTGGAGGTGGCACCGGGGATGGTGCAGTAATTGTTTGATCAGAAGGGTTTGGGGACTTTTGGAGGGGTAATTCTGCTTCATCATCTAGGCCTTCTATCTCTGAATCGTTGTCGTATCCAAGTAAATGAATTACCGAATCACTGGAAAGCTCCACCCCTACAAAAAATAAAAATAATACTAAATTAATTCAACAAATAACATCCGATACCTGAACCTTCTAAAGTGGAGATAGACCCAAACGTCACTATCGTGCATACTTGGTTTCAAAGAGTAATTTTGTTTGACAAACTGCGAGTATCTACGTAAAAAATGCATCGAATGGGTAAATAAAGATTACGACTACAAAATAAAATCACTATCACAATGATTTTATTAAAATTTCAACAAAATAATCATCACTTACGTCCACCCTCACCACTGTCGAAAGACGCCGCCATCTTCGTCACCTCACAAAGGTCAAATGACCAGCTAAAGTCGCAATTATTTTTTGTTACTATGATAGCTAAATGCATGCACGATCGTTCAGCGCCGGTCTCGCTCTACAAAATAGAATCCGCGTGGCGCAGGAATTAAAAAAAAATATGTGCACTTTCGTGTTGCGCGGGCCTGAAAGGGATATGTCGCGAGCGGCTCTAGGCGCCCCCTTACACCCAGCGCCCGGGTGCACTGCACCCCCTGCACTATAGGTAAAGCCGCCCCTGTAACAAGGTTTAATTGTTAAACCTTGTTAAGTATCTATCTATATGCTTAACAAGGTTTAATTACCTTTGAAAATGTCAGCTTTAGTTTATTTTTTTTAACTTGAAAGATAATTTACTTATATGACTATACTTATAAATAAATAATTTGTGGACATTTTACACAGCGCCAAACTAAGCGAAGCTTGTATTTGTTATGAGAACCAATTAACAGATACAATACTATTAGACATATTTTGTAATAGATACCTACATACTTGTATGTATACCTACATCTATTTTCATCACAACAAATGTTTTTCTTGGGCGGGATCCACACATGGCAAAGAAAGCTGCCAACTGAACTGAGAGGCCAGTCATTGGTAGTACCTAGTTACTTTAACTGTACCTATAGGTGTCAAGAGTGAACAAGTGTCTTCTAGACCTTTGTGATCCATCGTCAGCCACATCGTCACTTACCATCAGATGAGATTGTGGCTAAACAAAGGTCTATCTACATTAAAAAAAAAAAAAAAAAAAAAAGGTTTCATTTACCATTGGTATGTCTGTAGGCCGATTCTACTAAAAAACATTTTATCAACCAAAACAAAACACCAACTATTTCGTTTTGTTTCCTAATCTACTAATGACCAATGAAGTTGTGATGACGTTTTCAAACAAATTACCAATGAGGTTGTGCAAATTACTATCATTTTGGAGAACGAAACAAAACGCTGCGGCAATAATACTTGAATGGTTGACGTTGTAAAATAGAGGAATTGGAGCCAACCTAAACCCTTTCGTATCGCCACAGAGAATCGCCCCTCGCACCTCAGACACGTGCTTTTGGGATTAGGGGTGTCACCGAGTGGGTTGAAACTCTGGACTTCCATTCATTATAATTGTATGTGAATGTGACTTTGACTAATATATTTCGGGAACTTGATACGTTTGAGACAAATTGAATTGGATATGAAATACTTAGGATGTAATATAATAAACCTTTCCCTAATATTGTTTTTCATTTAGTATTTCATCTTTTTCTTGCAAAACTCCCATAAATAGCGGGTTTTTATAGTATGTACTTTAATGAGGAAATATCAACGTATCATAAAAATATGTCGCTTTTCTAATCACAAATGTCAATTTTTTCCATGCCAATTTTCTTGCGAACTGTATAAGGCTGCTATAAATCATTCTATGAATCAAATTAACATTATAATAATAATAACTACAGTTATAAGAATGACAGTTCATAATAATAAATCAGACATATCGCGGCCATTTTAGTTCCACAGATATAAGAAGCAATCATTTTACGCCGCAATTTCAACAAAATTGTATCCCATAAATCATATTTCAATTCGAGGTATGCTCCACGTACGAGTAATCCAATATGTCTGCCGACCATAGCTTCCTTTTATATTTTTCGGGCGAATTAGCCCCGACACGGACGAGGATGGGAATCAAATTGAAAGCCGACTCAATTATATTAGGGCTAAGGGCTGTTGGTTTGTTTTGGATTGACGGGTGATCGATAGGATAATCCATGAATCCGTGAAAATTCTTCGGTCTTGTGATCTTGTTTGGAAATATCATGTTATATTCACTTTCATGTGTAGTCTAAAACAAAAAAAAAACTATTTTTGTTTATTTTCACTAATTTTTGTTACTCAACAGTCAACGAACTATTGACGTTAAACAAAACTAGTTTGCTGTTTATTATAGTACTACTAATCTATTGTAAGTCCAAAAAACTATTTTTGATACTAAACATTAGATTTGTTATAGTTTAGTTGCGGAAACGGCCGTACCTAAGGGTATTTTTGTATTAAACATTCAATGCTACTAAAGACAGTAAGAAACTTAAAATATTCTACCAAAAAAAAACTTCAATTATTTTTAACAATGTTTACACACTCTGTTTAATTTAATCTCAAAAACGTACTTCTTCAAGCGCGAAAAACAAAAAACCTCAAACAATTCCCCCAATTTGACATTGACAAGAGATCCTTGTGTTAAAACAATAGGGCTGTCATGCAAACAAAGCGCGAACGACACTTGGCGTTGTCACAACCCTATCGCATAGGGCTGTTAATAGTGAGTAATTGTTTGTAGATGATTTTGTTTGTTATAGATGAGTGGTTTGTAAACGTGTAAGGGGTATTTGTTAATTGTATATCAATAAGACAGTTATTCTCACGAATAATAATGACAGCCTCAAAAAAATTGGTACTTACCATTTTAAAATTACACACATTTTTGTTAAAATTTGTTTCTTTACGTTAGATGCAATTTGAATTATTGTCTTTGTTTCTAGAACTGGATGTTGCTAACCATGGGAAGTACCTACTTTGAATTTATTAATCACAACAGGAAATTCTAGTGTTGGATTCGAGTGTTGGTTAATGTGTAGGTAATTACTTTTTCAAAACTTGGGCAAGTGTTATCAAAATTTTCATTATCATAGTTCCTTATAATATCAATACTACGACATTTTGCGAGCCAACCAATTACAATTCCCCGGGTGGTAACCCTACCGGCGTGCGACAACTCTAACGACGCGTCATATCGAACTCGTGTTTGCTCACAAGTCGAGGGAAAGTTGGGGAACACACGGCAGCATAAACTGACTTAGAACGCGCTTGAACAAAAATCAATTGTGAGCTTTTATGTTTAAAAAATGTTTCTTTTTAATTCCAGTTAAGTAATAGAATGTAGCCGTGTTAACAGCCGTGTTGGCCGAGGGGTATAGTACCTCGACTTTCAATCCGAAGGTCGTGGGTTCGAATCCTGGCCGTGCATCAATGGATTATTCGTTTCGAAAAATTTATATGCGCATTAACACGAGCTCTAAACGGTGAAGGAAAACATCGTGAGGAAACCCGCGGCTTATTCACCCCCACACGTATTGACCATGTCTTTCCTGTGGATATGGCCGGTAAGCCGAGAGGATGGTATAGGTGCTAGGCAAGCCTACTCCATCTCAACATTGTCCCAGGCACTACAGTGTCCCGATAAGTGTAGGCAAAGCTTGCCTCTTGACACTGTATAAATCATCTAGTAAAGATGTAAAGGCCTAAGTTAATAGAATGTAGCAATGTGAGGCAGCTTTGGTTGTCTTTTGGATGAAATGTTAAATAATGATAAACTGAAATTAACACTTTCTAAATAGGTGTAAAGTCTTCACTAAACATAGATTATGTTTATGATTAGTACCTAAATTAATAAATTTGGAATGTTAAGTTCTGCAAAACGTGGACAAGAGCCAAATAATTATGTATTTGGACGTGCTCCTGACTACTTCTACTGAATTCTAGATAAGTACCTAGTAAGACATCTTCAAGGCATCGTGAAAGTATTATGAGATTTGCGAGAATGTATTTTGTGCCTTAGGGAGTATACAGTCATGACCCGTTTTTCTAAAATTATAAATTTTTTGTAAATTCATTTGTAAAATACCTTTATATTTATAACTTTGCCTGTTTATATTTTTTATTCCTTAGCCTTTTATTCTTTCACGCTCTATTATTAGGTCTTTACCTATGAAATTGCCGTTTTTTATGAAAAAAGTTAACGTAAATTTTTTTCTACATTTTTTATTTCTATTAATCAAAGCAATCACCCATGCAATCAATGGATATTTGTCAACGCCATGGCAGTTCATTATGCCCTTCTTGAAGAAATTAGCTGGACAGGAGGCAACAAATTCTTCCGAGGCATTTTGTACTGCCTCTCGGGAATTCAATTTTTTTCCCACCAAGAAGTTATCCAAATTCTGAAAAAAGTAGAAGTTTATACGCACAAGGTCTGGTGAGTACTGTGGACGACGGAGAGCTTCCAATCCTAGCTCTTGTAACTTGGAGACCGTCTACTGTGCAGTATGAGGTCACGCGTCGTAGTGCAGGAGCAGCGGCGACGAGCGATTGATCAAAGCTGGTTGGGGATTGCAAGTTTCTCCATCATTGTGTTCAGTTCTTCACAGTACACATCTGCAGTAATGCTCATCCCATTTGGTAAGAAGCTGTGATGAATCACACCGGCGCTAGACCATCAAACAGTAACCATCACTTTTCTAGGGGCAATTTTTCGTTTAGGGGATTGTTTAGGTGCTGAATCCGGATCAAACCAACGTGCTAAGTGCTTGCGATTGTCAAACAGAATCCATTCTTCGTCGCAGGTTATGCGGTTCAAATTCCTTCGTATGTTTGCCTGGTGAGCAGTGTAAGGCACATCTCGACGCGTACTTCGCGCTGGCGATCATTGAGTTCGTGGGGCACCCCTTTGTCAAGCTTTTTTACCTTGTCAATTTGACGCAAATGGACCAATATTGTTTTGATGCTTACGTCGAAAGCTGCTGCTAATTTAGCCGTACATTGAGTATCATCAGCCTCCACAATCGCCTTTAATTCGTCATTGTCAACCAAAGTTTTTGGATGAGTACGGGGTTCATTTTCAGGTCGAAATTTCCAGAACGGAAGCTGGAAAACCAATAACAGGTGGTGCGTTCGTTTGTAGTGTTCGCTCCGTAAACGTCGTTGATGTTGCGTGCCACTTGTGTCGCGTTGCTGCCACGACGGTACTCGTATTCCATAATTACTCGATTTTTTTACGTATCCATGATGACGAAAAAGATTCAAATGTGATGAAAACATAACGCTAATCAATAAACAAATGACTAATTTTGAAAAAAGAAACCCATGTTTTTAATATAAAATTAATTTGGAATTAAATTTCTTAGTCAAACCAAAAAATATTTTGATTTGAAATGACCAGTACTGAAGAACGGCAATTTCATAGGTAAAGACCTATTATTTTGTGTCGTATGTTTTCATTATCACACAGCAGCAACCCTACGGGCCGTCGCTCTATATCAATCATTGTGTGAATTAAATCAGGGGTGAGACGAGGTGTCACTTCTACTACGATTGGTGCTTTCTTTATGATATTGATTCACTTTTGGTATTTTATTTTTTTACTGGCAATTTTTCGCGTGTCTTTTGTTTGTTTTCGATTTTTAAATCGATTTCGATAAGATTTTTGGACCAAACGAAGACTCGTTGAGGGTCTCACACGACTGTGTTATGTGTGTTGTTATTCGCTAAGTAAATACAGGAGGTAACAGTCTTTTTTAAACTTTTGCGATCAGAACACATTGATAAAGTATTTGTAATTAATTACAGAAGGAAAGTTACACATTAAAATGTGTGTTGAAAGATTTCAATGTAATCACTTACATTTAATAATCTTTTTCTTACTTCGATTCGACGATGTAAGTATTTCGTTTTCAATATCAACAATTCTAAGTCAAATTTCAACATGGTATTCTTTACATGTTTAACATTAATATTTGATTTCTTCAAAATACATTAATTTCAGGGTAGGTACGGTAGCTCTACGGTTTGAAATCTCTGAGAGAGATTTTAAAGCAAAATTATCATAAAAATAAGCTAACTTACTCTTGATTAAATTATTATAACGATACAAAAATTTAGTAGAAGAACAATGTCCAAGAATTCATTATACCGTTGTCGCTAGAAAGTAAATCGACACTTTTCCGAGAAATTGAATTGCAGCCAACTACGAGGCTCTCTGATACCAGACAATTTTCTACTGAAGGATTTCAAATGATTTCAGTTCATAAGAATTGGATATTTCTGTAAAATATTGCATTGCAAGTTTATCTTTGATAACATTTTTTACTTTTATAAATTAGCCGACTAAAGTTACAACCTTAATTATCTAGTTATTTTAATTTTCAAATAGTTCATCCTAAATTTACCCTTCTAGTTTCAAATTCGAAAACTTAAATGTTTAATAATTAATTAATTAATGATCTTTTGTGGCTAAACTGACGCTTAAGACACTTGACTTAAACCTATACTTAGTACTCGAACCTTTATATGAATAGTTACACAATTCCTCTATTTTACAAAGTCAACCATTCAAGTATCATTGTCGCTGCGTTTTGTTTCGTTCTCCAAAATGACAGTAATTTGCAAAACCTCATTGATAATTAGTTTTAAAACGTCATCACAACAGAGTAACCTAACCTCATTGGTCATTAGTAGATTAAGAAACAAAATGAAATAGTTGGCGTTTTGTTTTGGTTGATAAAAAGTTTAGTAGAATCGGCCTACAGGTGTAATGGTCATAGCCTTGTTTTTATTTAGACAAAGAATGAACATTATAGCTGAACCATATTATCATCATGCCCATATTATTTACGTTAAATTCGACGTACCGTGAATTACACCACTCTCAACTTGGAATCTAATTATTCTGTGGTTAGGATGTGAGAAGAACTTTGGAGATGGTAAATAAATGATTCGTAATGTAGTTTTAAATTTGATGAATGCATATTTAATTTTCTTAAAAAAAGTACAAAGCAAAAATGTTGATGTAGCATTTACACTTCGTGCTACGATCTCGTAGCGCTCATCGTAGCAGTCTTGCGTCGTAGCAAGAATCCGTATTGTTACGTTTTGATCTAGTCATAACAAATTATTTTATTAAAAAGTCACAATATTCCCATAAATCAACTGAGGTGTAGCTTGTGTCATTCTAAGGGCTCTACCTCACTAGGTCACTACAGTTGCGCCACCAACAAAATGTACGTAATTGACCTGGTAGACACCAGGTACCATTTATGTAAATTTTATTTGTGCATGTCGTACATGGTATCCTAGTGAGGTAGGGCCCTAAATCCCTTGATGTCCGAAGTAAAAAAAAAAAAATACTTAACAAATCAACATTGTCAATGTCTTGGTCACTCTTTCGACTGATAGTGACTTGAATCAGTTGAGCAATTTTGTTAGAATGATCCAGATGGCTGTAATGAAATACATACACAAAAACATAAGTTATTAAGATTTTTGAGATACCATCTCAAAAAGTTCTCACATCGAAGCTAAGAAAGCTCTCCGGATCTCGTCGAGATCTCTCCGCTCCCGCCAGGGCGCTAAGGGGGTGCAATTTGCCCCTAATCATGTGATGAAAAACTTACCGCCACATTCTATCCTCTTCTCATACATTATGTATGACAGCTCGACTCTAATCTCTTTTGGAAGAGTATAGCAATTAGTTAATAAATTACTGTTTAGATAAACTGGGTTAGGATTAATTTGTTCTGATCTTTTAGATAGATTATAAAGATTTTCCAAAGGTTGTAGCTGACATGTCAACTATGCACCCGCACCGCGCCGCATCGCCTTGTGCAGTTAGGCATTCTGTGTTTGGAATTCTATGGACCAGCGCTCACTACATCAACTTCGTTACATCACTGGATCGCCATCGCAAGCAAAGAAAGGAGAGTCGAGAAACCAGATTTCTTGATCGGTTTAACTGCTCTAACGTATGCGTCAGTTTGACCGATCGAGATATCTCTCTCGATGTTGCACATGTTAGTACCTACTCTAATAGTACTCTACTTAAAACTCGTCTACCGTGCTATACGATAGCTTGCACGTACTGTTTATTTTAATTCGAGTTACAATGTTTATTCTGTAGACATTCCCGCTTCAAACAAGTAACAACATAGCTTTTAATAACCCACCCGAGTCTACTTAAAAATTAAAAAGTTACGGTTGAATTACCGTACACGGCGCCATTAGGGTCTTTTAATAAACTCTCTAGCATCGTGTGCGGGGGCCCTAATAAACTCGCATGACACTTCGTGTGTAAGAGCTTTACGCGTCTTGTGTAATGCTGGTTAATTAAGAGCTAGATGGTAAGTGCTGGAGTTTTGAGCGTTTAAAATTTGTCTGGAAGTTTGAAAGGCGTTATAGGACTATGATAGAGAATAAGTTAGACAGACGTTGTTTTTATTGTTTGTAAGGAAAATTTAGATTAAAAACTGATATATTTTGGAATGAAACTACAAAATAAATAAAGAGCTTGAAAAATAAGGAGGATTAATTAGTATAGGGAACTCGATCCTTACTACATTTTTATGGGTCCAGACTGGGAGTATGCAACTCTTGAATAAAACGGATTTATATCGAGGGCCATGAATCACTCGCGTCGTTCATGATTCTAACACTTGCACCCTTTCAAACAAAAAAAAACATTAAGTAAGTAGGTATATCATTTTATCGCGGAATCATCGCGTAACAAACATACAAAATAAAATAGTCGCATTGAGAACCTCCTCTTTAAACTCAATTAAAAATAAAAATCTACTCAACAAAGTAAACAAACTCATGTTAAATTCCGAAAACGAAGCCAAGTTTAAGTTAAACTCACCACTTCAGCTTTAAGTTAAAAAGCTAACTTATCACTCACCTAATTACGAATAACATTTTCATACGTGAAAGTTAACGTTAAGTTCTGACGTGAAAATGTGTTAAGGATGGGAAACGGGTTAAGTAATGTTTTATGAAAATACAGTGTCCGTAACATGAAATCAGTAAAAAATATGGTGGACGGACATCCATCGTATTTTTTTACTGATGTAAGTACGTATTTATATGTGTAGGTAGGTTATCTTAAAAGTTAATGTATCTTTATTACATCTATACGTCCATTTTTTTAGTGTTTGTGTTTTTCCTATTTGTACCTACCTTTGTACCTACCTGTGTTTTTCTTTAAGCCTATTCTATTAGTCTTTAGGGCGGGGGCCCTTGCTTCTTCTTCTTTTGTACTTTTTGTTTGTTTACTATGTGTGCTAAAAATAAATAATATTCTATTCTATTCTATTCTATTCTATTCTATTCTATTCTATTCTATTCTATTCTATTCTATTCTATTCTATTATATTCTATTCTATTCTATTCTATTCTATTCTATTCTATTCTATTCTATTCTATTCTATTCTATTCTATTCTATTCTATTCTATTCTATTCTATTCTATTCTATTCTATTCTATTCTATTCTATTCTATTCTATTCTATTCTATTCTATTCTACATTAGATTGATTATCTCTGCCACTTTCTTTAAAACGGTAGATAAACTTTATTAAACTATTAAACTAATTGCAAACAAGAATCATTTTTGGTTTAAACTTCTTCATCATAAATACGAGTATAACCAAATTTCATTTACTTATTTCAAGATTTAAGGATTTTATATAAAATCTTTGTAACGTAAGCAGTTTTGAAGAACATTTTGAAGATGTATTTTACAAATAAACGACTGGTTAAGAAGCTTTTAAAGTACGAGTATGCGAAGAGACTCAATTTTACAGTCAGTAAGTTTTAGGGGGTGCAAATTAATTTAACTTGACATGTGTATCTGATGTGATGAGCATTTTAAAGGCTAACGTGTTCGGTGCCCGACTCACAAATTGATCTTAAACGCAGTCAGATCCCGCACTCTCTTCCGGTGAACACCACAGTGAATGGCAAGGAATGTGTTAATCAATAATACTAGGGCTCAATTATCGGCATTTTATTTTATTAACCGACTTCAAAAAAAGGAGGAGGTTCTCAATTCGTCGGATTTTTTATGTATGTTCACCGATTACTCGGAGACACCTCAACCGATTTGGAAAATTATTTTCTTGTTTGAAAGGGTATACTTTCCGATTGGTGCCACAAAAATTTGGTGAGAAGCTACGAACAGTATTTTTTAACAGGTTTTTTTTTAATTTCTTATTTAGCCACTTGTTTCTGAAAACTATTAGCATTATGTAACAAGTACAGTCGTATTCCTCATCAAGTAAGTACTCATAAGAGTTAAGTACAAGGAATTTCTATACTACGTACCTGGAATGCTGACTGAGACAGAAAACAAGGTCCGCTTGAGAGATAAAACTTGGGCGGCGTGTCTCTTTCTAAAGGGTGACCATAAACTAAACATTCCTAGTCCTTATGGGGCCTTTTCCATCATTTTCTGATTTACGTGATGTTTCAGGGCATGATTTTTGAATTAAAATACTGATACAATTTTGATCCTTCATTTTGATTCTTGAATGTTGAATCTTGATTCTTGAATCTGAAAACTGAAATCTTGAATCTTGAATCTTTAAAGTGACAGCTGTCAAACTTCAAATGACCATATCTCGGGAACTACTCGTCCTAGACTCCCCGTTCCCAGTTCAAATGAAAGCTAAGACCAAGATCTTCATTTGAAGTGACAGCTGTCAAACTTCAAACGGCCATATCTTGGAAACTACTCGTCCTAGACTCCCCGTTCCCAGTTCAAATGAAAGCTATGACCAAGATCTTCATTTGAAGTGACAGCTGTCAAACTTCAAATGGCCATATCTCGGGAACTACTCGTCCTAGACTCCCCGTTCTCAGTTCAAATGAAAGCTATGACCAAGATCTTCATTTGAAGTGACAGCTGTCAAACTTCAAACCGCCATATCTCGAAAACTACTTGTCCTAGACTCCCCGTTCTCAGTTCAAATGAAAGCTATGACCAAGATCTACATTTAAAGTGACAGCCAACGTTTGAACCCAACGTCGGAGGTTTCCGCCACCAGAAGTAATTTTTTAAAGAGGTTTTCTTCCTCATGCAGCCCACAGGCTCGTTCTAGCAGCACAACCCTAGCGGGTGCGCCGCACGACTCGCCTTTCGTTGGGCCGCTAGAAGGGGACCGGCCTCGCTCCGTTCCCCCTCAGCAGCTTCTTCCCCCAGACAGTTAAGAGACTGGTGGCAAGGCAAGTCAGTCGACCTTGACCTAGCCCTGAGGTCCACCACGACCGAGTCACCAAGCCACCCACATCCCAAAACCATCGGAGGACGTCCGCCAGGGTAATTTTTTAGAGAGGTTGTCTTCCTCGCAGCCCGGGTGGCCATAAGGCCAGCCTAGCCCTCAGTTCCTCAAGGCCCTAGGGACCCTTCGGAGTTCCGAGCTCGGGACGCTGGCACGGAAGAACCCACTCCCGATGCCTACTCGGCGGCCGTGAGGAAGCACGCCAAGCACGTCCCAGCTTCATCCACTGCGCCCTCTGCTATTCAGAGGGACGCGCGGAGAAGCTACCCCCCCTGTCAGACCATTGGTTATCCGACAATAAGATCCCGGGACGAGAGAAGTTATTGTCGGACTTAACAGGGCACACCGTCCCTCAGCTGCCGTTCCCCCCGAATCCCCCACAGAGTAGGCAGCTCAATGGGGAGGGAGAGATTCAAAAGGGACAAGCAGCTTTGGGCTCACGAGAAGGTTGTCTGACCTGGTGCCCCAAAATCAAGGATCTAATTCAAGGATCGAAACCATGGATCGAAATCAAGCGCTGATTTTGTCGAGCGCGATAAGGTAAAAATATCCTGAAATTTAAATGACATGGGCACACTACTAATCCAACAACGAGTGTGAAAGAGACAAAGCACCCAAGAAAGCCTCTCAACAAGACCAACAATCCTTATAACCAAGATTAAATGATAATAGATCGTTGTGTAGTCGTGATAAGGTTCAAAATCCTTTGTACATTAAATGTCAGTAAGAACTCCAGTTACGTAGTTTAGAATCTTCTTGGTTAAGTATTTTAAAAGCATGTTTTGATATCAGTCCGGCAAAAAAGTCATTAGACCATACCTTTCCATGACTTTAAAACTCACTAGGGTTCACCATACAAACATTTTCATCACTATTAAAAGCCATAGGTAATTACAATAAAACACAATGCACCACAATACCTTTCAGCTATTATACTGTAACAAAGAAAGCAATTGCCCGACCGCCCGCTAAGTAGTGTTATGCTCTTCACACCAAACAATATTTGTTATTGTTTAACCGGAGTGCACTCGATGTGGCGATGCAAACAGTTATAGCGATTGTAGCACCCCTATTGGCTATAACTGACAGGGTTCGCACAAATTATGTATTTTAGTATATTTATGCGATATCGTTTTATTATGAAGCTGGACGAATACGAGGAAAAAAGTAATTATTTCAACTACTTATGGTATTATCGATCGAGCGAGCGAAGCGAGCGAAGATCTTAGTGGTAAGTTGGGCGATTTTGCTTTGTATGTTTGTATGTTTGTATGTTTGTATGTTTCACGAATTGTTGTTCGCGCATAACTGTCGAACCGTTCATCCAATCTGCATGAAACTTGGTAGGTCAATAGGTTGTGGTAAGGAAATTTACGGGGGAGCATATGAGCTTAATCGATGAAGGGGTTGTGAAGATATTGGGTTCCCAAGGGGGTAAAAAATTATGAAAGTTACACAAATAAATTGAGTGGGGTGTCATACAAAAGGGCTTATTTTGTACATTCCAAAATGGTTTTTATTTTTAATCTAGGATGTATAGTTTTTGAAATACGACCAAAGACCAAAAACTACGAAACCAGAGCTGCAAGAGCTCCCGTTGCATAGAGTTTCGATGACTTCGTAGCTCATTGACTGGTCGGTCTTAAAAAGAGAGTGGCATCGTTGCGGTTTGGTTTGCAATGATTTTAGATGCTACTTGATTTATTTTCATGATAAAAAAAATTTTGATAAAGAATGAAAATAATTGGGGTAAAAAAAGTTAAGTAAACAAATATATTGAGTGGGCTGTCAAATGAAAGGTCTTTATTTGTACATTCCAAAATAGTTATTATTTTTATTCTAGGACGTATACTTTTAGAAATACGACGAGAATTCATAAATATGAAATACCTAAATGAAAAATTAGACACGACATTATGTATTGCATGCATGCCAGTATTTTTTACCATGAAGAGCTAGCGCAATAGGCATACTCGGCAGTATCAGTAGTAGCACTTGAAATTATAGGGGTAGTCAGAAGAAAGTCCAAATGTAAGCCATCTACGGTGCGCGAGATCTCAGTTCGGGGCGAACTACTAGTTATGAAGTTATTAAAACAACTTCAACATATCTTATGTAGATATTTGACGTTGTTTTAATTAAGATGCAATAAAATATTGTTATGATGGTTACCTACCAGTAAACATTATGAGCTCTCATGAACAAAATCAATCACAAAAATCAGTAAGTACTTCAGAAAATGTTATTCTATAGTTTCCGAAAGTGGGACAGCCCTATAGCACCCCTGTAGCAAGACAGGCTAGTGACAAATATCTGAAGAGCCCTTACTCAATACATTCCCTAAACAATAAGAGAGTGGGGTCAGCTCAACTTATAATAGTCGAATAGATAAAGCGACATAGTTGCATGTTGACATCTGTTCTTGTAAGTTACAACTTTGTCAACTTAATGGGAGGGGTGAACATGAATAATTAATAGACGATCGTCTCAATTTGGGTTAAATGAAGGTTTTGATATTTTATCGATACAAAATAGTTTCACTACATTTTCTTTTGTTCTGCCTGTTTTCTCACAAATTATATTGAGATATAAGTAAATGTATTAAAAATCCTGTAAATTATGCACGAATTTTAATTCATTTTCTTTTCACAATCAAGCGATTGTATTGATTGTAATTGTGTGAGTACAGAAGTACAGATCGTGACGTCACTTAACAATAAATAAATATACTTAAGTAAATTCATTTATTTGCAATTACTTACCTACAATTCTTAACATTTTACCTAGTAAATGTATGTAGTAATGTATGGTATTTCACTTTCAAAACTTTCGTGAGTCCCTCGTCCCGCGCCGAGCGTTACATTGCTCGCAGTGTGAGACGCGACCGCGAGGAGTAACCTTGCCGCAACTCCCTCCTTACCCAGATGAAGATTCTCCGGATGAATCGAAACATTGTCGGTATCTAAATCGACGATAATTTTACGTGAGTAATTCCCGTGTGTTAAATAATTTATGGTATTGTTGAGATACCTATGTTCGTCTCAAGTCAACACCCCTAGAAAAAACAAAAAATAAAATCATCGTTACATCGTAGGGTGCGATCCTCTCAGCGCGTTCAAATATTAATTCTACCCTTGTAAGATAAAAACTATTAGGGTAGGATTATGGTGGATTATTATTTTAACTAAATTAGCTTAGTATCACGAGGGACCGGTCGGACCCTTGAGGTCAAAGAGTAGGCAACTATTAGACTGTACGTTGGTTTTGTTACCTGAAAACATAATTGTTAGCAAACTTAGAAAAGCAAACTTACCTAGTTAGAAAACTTACCTAGTTCGTATGATCAAGTGGCCAACTCTGGTGGCAGAGTTTTTAGGCCGCCTAAAGGCCTCTGTCGTGGCTAAACGACTTAAAAGCCGGGACCGACAG
This sequence comes from Camptogramma bilineatum, assembly GCA_958496255.1. NCBI lineage: Eukaryota > Metazoa > Arthropoda > Insecta > Lepidoptera > Geometridae > Camptogramma > Camptogramma bilineatum. The sequence goes on along the minus strand of OY292465.1, from coordinate 12,269,536 downwards.
GATAATTGTGAAATCATAATTCGATTTTGACTTCAGACAGCTGATCAAAAATAATCTGAAATTGCATCGAGGCTCTGTAAATTATTTTGTCATTGTCACTTTTCCATATGAAAGAAAAGAGATGGCAACAAATTTAGCCAAATTTTGAATAACTTAAGTACCTAGAGAAAGTCTGTGGTAAGTATTGTTTAAAAATTCGACGTACCTTATGTTTGTCAAAGGTATTAAACAATTTGCTATCATTAAAGTGGGCTTTAGACTTTCACTACCTATACATATTACTTCTATGTTACTTATTATTGGTACACCTGCTTTCTCAAAGTCTTATCTGTACAATTACAAACTTTCTAATCTATGCCACAAACATTTCGTAGCACTCTACCAGAGGGCTTATTAAAACCAAATTGCGAAAATTGCAGTGCAAATGTGGCCCTGTACTTGGCTAACCGGCTTACTACCATCCAGTCTCACCAGACCCTTTGTTTCTTGACTCTAGTTCTACTTACCAGCTCTGGAGTGTCTGGTTATCGGCGTGATCAAGCCAGTGTAACATGAGCTGGAGGTTAGAGTTAGTTGGTCTGAGAGGCAGGTCAGGATGTTTTGGGCTGGTAACCCTTGGTGTGGTGAATGATTTGTAATCTTGGAGTAATAACGACAAGGGGGCTAATGATGGGATATTACGACCAGCGGTGTTGACAGCTCGTAAGGATTACTGTGTAGTTATGGTTTAATATTTAATGATGGTGTTGCCAGGAATGTGTGAGCACTTGGGCATAAAACAAACATCGTGTTATATTCGTATTTTAAATAATATTGGTATACTTACTTGTTGGCTTATTAGTGAATCCAATTTATGTATTTCTTGTGTAATATGAAAATGACAAAGTTAAGTCTAAAAACTTTACTGAATAGGTATGTAAGTCGTTAGAGCAAGAACGAAAGATGTTAGATAATATCTGCTATGGAGACTTAATAAATAAAAAATGCCGGACATTTCACACAGGATAATTTAGTTCCAAAGTAAGCAGAGCTTGTGTTAAGGGAAACAGAAAACACACTTAACCGAGACAAATATGTGTAGATCATACAAACATTTGTCTCGCTTCGGGGATCGAACCCGCAACCTCATGCATCACCCGCTACACTACAGAGGTCGTCGAAAAAATAAACCAAGACTTTTCTATGTGACACTCATGGTTAATGTATTGTTGTAGGTATGGTTTCAAAATCGGCGTGCGAAATGGAGGAAAGCGGAAAGGTTAAAAGAAGAACAGAGAAAGAGGGAAGGAGCCGATATAGTGACTAAACGAGACCCGTCTGATGATAAGGTAACTTTAGTTATAATGATTAAATATTTCTAAATTTATAGAAATTTAAAAATCTTTATATACTTACACTGTTCTGTCTTGCCACATCTTGTAAATGTGAACATAACGTATAATTTTTATTGAACATATACAGCTTGCGTAGAAGAAGCAGTTACCTACTTATGGAATCATCACAATGATGAAACACTTGAATATTTACATGGCTAGAAACCAACCTGTTCCAAGATGAGAGGACCGACTTTGATAGCAGCGCAAAGCACAAACGTCACGACATCATTGATTATGTTCTGCCGCGCTGGACTTTTTCATCCAAAGGGTCAGCTCTTTCAACGTAATCTGAAACATGTATTAATTAGCCAAATTAGTTTTTAATATGAGTACCTACTACATACTACCTACCTTAGTATTAAGACATAAGAGTCAATCAAACTATTCTTGTTGACAGGGTTCATCGGAATGTGGTATGTCCCGTGGCTCAGCGGAGGCGTCGCCCGTGTCAGGAGGGGGATCGCCTCGCGGCTCGCCACCCGTCACGCCGGGCTCGCCGCGCCGCTCGCCGCACCGCTCGCCGAACCGCTCGCCGAACCGCTCACCTAGGCACGAGAGGTATTAGTTATAAGGATCGGTTTAGAATTACATTACAAATAAATTTTATTATGGTGTACTGAGGATGATTTTTTACTAGAATCTTGGGTTTTTTGCTAGAAATTTTCGTGACCTAGGTACTTAATTACTTACTTTATTATTATTTCATCCGCACCGTACGCGCCGTATTTCATAAAATGCGGCAGGTATCCGCATACGATACGCGTACGATGCTTAAGGTACATGTGCGACCAGCGTTATGCTGAGCGCACACCTATCCGCGCCGAATTCTCGAAATACTTACGTACTACAGAATCGGTCGATTCAGACGATTTGACACGGCCAGGCGTGCGAGGTTTCATATGATTTTATATAAAGAACTAGCTGCTGCCCGCGGCTTCACTCACGTGGTACCCGGATAAAAAGTAGCCTATGTTACTTTCCAGCCCTCCAACTATCTCCACACAAAAAATCACGTCAATCCATTGCTCAGTTTTGACGTGAAAGAAGGACAAATAAACAAACAAATAAACACACTTTCACATTTATAATATGGGTACGGATTCTAAAATTCGTTTCGTTCGGCGCGGATTGGGGTGCGGCTACCTTTAGTATCCTGTCTTTACATTCTATTGTAAAATGGAATGCACATTTTAATGTATATTTTATTTCCGCTTGCCACCAGTAGGTCTGAGACGAGTTGTGCGTCGCCCGCGCCCTCTGTCGGCAGCGTGGGCTCTAGAGACGCCGGCCCGGACCAGCGACCACCGCATAACATCTTCTCGCCTTTTGATCAGTAAGTGTCTATATCACAAAACACACTAATAAATCAATAATTAAATAAATAATGCTGGACATTTGAACGTATCACACAGCATCATCTAGCCCCAAAGTAAGCAGAGCTTGTGTTATGGGAACCACATGATTGATAACTTACATACTTACCTTTTTTAAATATATGTAAGTATAGGTACTTATTATACACAGAAAACACCCAGACGGGAACTTGAAATGCAGACGTGAAACTTTTTTAACCCTTTTTAGTGTTTTTGCTATGCTTTGGCAAAACTACTAAACAGATTTTAATGAAAATTTGCAGTAAGTACTAAAGCTCATCAGAATAGTAATATATAGCCTATAATTTATAAAGATCCATACGAAAATGAAGTCAAAGATAATCTTTAATTTACTGTAGGTACAACCATGTTCAATAGGCATGGTGTTAAAACCCACAAAATACGAAAACACACACTCTCAACTCTAATTAATAGGCCTCTTGTAATTCTTACCACAAACAGCCGCATTAAACTAGCGAATCGTAATTGATGCGGTAATGAGATGAATGAGTTAAAAAGCCGGACTACGTAAAAAGCCGGCTAATATATAGAACAATAAAAAATTAAAAAAAATCAACTGTGTAGTCAGCTTAATCATCAACATTTATTTATAAAAGCTACTTTCTTATAAATACTGGGATAATCTGTGCAGAAAATATAATTGGTCACTAAAAGTACCTACCACAACACCATACTACCCAGATTATATCTACCGATCAGGTAAACATTAATCCTATCATCGCCGCCGGGCGTACCTACATACACCGGATCGTTTGCATTCTATATAGGTAATCTTCAAACTGACAAAGAAACATCTTTCCTCTTTTTTCTGCCTTCGTTCGTTTAGTTTAGTCATTTTATGTCATTCTGCCTTACTCTATAGCCCAAAACTATTAGACAACATTTCTTGCAAAGTTGCAGAACTAAATATAAGTATTTTAAAAATAGGTGGAAATCGTTACGTCTGCGACGGCGCATCGTGTGATATTTTACATTGGATATCAGTTATCCGTAGAACTCATGCGCATCTTTATACATTTCTTCAAAATTTGAGTAAAAATAGCCGGATTGATATAAAATTCGCCGGACAGCAGACACCCCGAACCGTAACGAAGTTTATTAGTGTGTCGTCATGCAGTAACGAAGATGTGAGTTTATGGCAATTACTCGATTAGGCCATTTAAGCTCCGGACTCATCAGTGGTAATTATATTGCGCTCCCGACTCGCTTCATGAGACTCGATGGCGAAGTTGAAAGATGGACGGAATTATGAGATTATTTACTTTTCTGTTGCGAATTTATCTCTTTATCTAAAACTAAGTTATCTTCATGTTAGGTGATTTTTAAAAATAATTTGATTTGCGAGCAGTCTCACTTTAGGTTGGTAAAGTGTTGGCTAAAGTCGAGGTTGATGGCATTGTTTAAGTCTCACGAAATATTGGTGACACCGATCTGAGATAATGGTGATAATGATGAATAGGGAGTAGTGAGACTCTCCTAACAAATAAATTATACTGTACACAAGCTTTGCAGTAAACAATTATGAAACCTGTTATTTATTGAAACAAAGCGGTCTCGAATATCACGCCCCGCATTGATTGACAATGATTTAATGCCCCCAATTTACTATAATTTACCAGCGCTGAAGTATTTAGGCCAGCTATTTTATTTGTAAGTCGTAAACATTTTATTGAATATAATTTCGAGCACAGATTTTCATTGATAAATATTTACCTACCTACAATACTACAGTACTAATACCTATGGTATGATTTTTTCACAATTAAATGAAATCGTTTTCTAAGAGTTTATTTTCATTAATTATTACGCAAATATTTAACTACATTTATTATTAAACGACTGTTTCTTTAATATATTTACATTTTAAGACAATTATTAAGATAGAAGCTATCAATTTCGAATTTTAAACAAGAACCATTGAAGTCCAGCAACTCAAAGTTTTTTTTTTAAAGTTTCATATATCTGCGGGCTGATTGTCAAACTTGTCCCAAACCTCAAATTGGTCTCAAACTGTCAAAACAATCGCGTAGGTTACTTTTGTCGCGATCAGTCTCGTTGAGATGAGACAGAACTACCTACTTGCGTGGTCCTGGAACTGTCACATTTGACAGATTGAGACCGATTTTGGTCGCTATCAAAGATAGACAATCAGGGGGCTGGTATATGAAGTTTGCAGTTTAATAGCTATACGAGATAGTGTTCAAAATAAAAACTACAACCATTATTTATGTGAAAGGTAGAGAATATACTTACTCAAAACATAAAAACCCTCCCTATTCCTTTAACACAAAACTCCGTCTATGAAACATCGCTTTGGAACTTACCCGTTAAGCAACAGTTTACTTAACTTAACTTAAGTCTGCAAGATTCTGTTTAATCGAATCAAGCAGAGTTTAATTGTCAATATCGAGACTAAACCCACTTTGTAAATTAACTTTAAACTTTAATTGGTTAGGTATCGATCCTCTTAATTATGATTGAGACTTCGTTTTGACTTTGACAAGAATTAAATATGATTTAAGCTGGGAGATTGGAGTGGGGAAAATGGTCTCATGTTAGTTAGAAACTTTAGAATGATAAAGAGCAATAGAGCGAAGATGTATGATGTATGAAACATTACCTGCCCGTGACAATGGAAGAAATCCATTTAGATAATTTTTATTATAGTAGTAAATAACATAGTCTTTATTTTGTTAATTTAATATTTTTCCTTTTATGTTCATTAAAAGTGTTCGAGGTATGTCAAAAAGGCTTCGATATTTTGTAATATTTTTGTTTATGCTTGAAAATCACGTCTGTTTACCATCATAGGGGTAAACAGAGACCACAGATCTCCATTTGCTACGGTCCTGACACACTTCTTTTTGGTTTGTTTTACGCGTAATTGATTCTACAAACACAACCAAATAGCCAATGAAAATACGATAACATTCAGAACAAACAGCTGACAATACAATTTGCTGTAAGGATTAAGTCACGCTCTGGATTAGCGCGTCGACAAATGGTCGCTTAACGAATTTATGTGTCGAAACGGCGGGTGTGCTCGTGTTAATGCCACTGTGTTAGCTAGTGAGGAATGATTTTGGGAAATTACATTAGATAGATTGAAAAATTAAAATACAATTTTATATACCTCACACAGCATCATCTAGCCTAATTTCACACATCATAATCTACCCCCAAAGTAGAGCTATGGGAACTAAATGACTGATATACTCCTTAGTTTTTTTTTAAATTTTTATCTACACATTAAGGCGGGTATCCATTTTGTTGCCTATTGCGTTTCACGCTCCTGCAACTGTTCCCGGTAGTGGGTTCGCGAACGTTACACGCTCCATGTTACGAAGTACTTAGTTCTAAAAATTTGTTATAAAAACGCTTGGGCATCGAAAGCGGCAAGCGAATCGCAAACAACCCTTCAGTATCACATCGCGGGTACAACAGGCCCCGTAATCTATTTGTCATATTAATGTGGACAATTAGGCCGGTATGCGGGCGCAAGGGTTGACGCGAAACGGGTTCGTTACACCGACCAATTACCCGCGCGACTGTACTGGACTGTCGCCGAGAGAACTCGATAAACAAATTGACAAATGGAATTAATACATCGGTTTTATTTGATAACCCATAGCACTTTAAGCTGATATTGTAAGTACAGATGAGTTGTGTTGGTGTAGACTTTCGAAGGTTACTAAATTCAGGTCGTACATCAATAGATTTTTTTTTAAATGCGAAAATATGATATATTAATAGTGAAAGATAATTATGTGAAAAACGTCGGCTTAGTAAACTCCATCATTGTTGATGTCTTTCCTGTGAATAAGACCGATTAATAGAATGATTTAAGAAAATGCGTCATGGGGATACTGTCGTAATCCGGTTTAGTTTGTTTTTATTTTAATACAGCTATCTCAAATCTATATTAAGTAAAAAATAATGTTTATTATATGCTTGTCCTCTATACGTTCTTTAACTAGAATTGATCTGATTGTGATGAAATTTAGGTAGGGTCTTCTGAGATCGTCCGCTAGGGTTTTGGAAAAAAGAAATTGAGGCAGTTCGGAGTTCTCTGGGTAAGCTTATGTTTCATAAAAAGTAAAACTTCCTTTGCTGAATATTTTTATTGAATTAAATCCACACAAAATTCCAGTTGAAATGTAAATAAAATTGTAGAGCCGTCTGTACAACGTAATGTGGTTTTAATCGACGCTTTAATTTGATTCTCCGATAGCGATTCCAAAATGGTGTTGAATTAATGGCTGTAATGAGAGTACGGCTTAATTGATGAATTGTGTAAATTACATTTTGTGAACCACACGATATTTTTGGGAGTGATACTAGATTCGTTTTAAAACGGTTAGGTATTATTTTCTGTTGAGTCAATTTTTTTGTTCGGAGAGATTGGTGGGATTTTCAAGGGAAGCTCGCTCCATCGTCGACTTCAGCCATGCCCAGGCAAGGAGCGAAGTCAAGAGCTAACCTATCTTAAATAAAAAAAAAAAAGACCGAGAGAAACAATTGGGGGAGACCTTTGCCCAGCAGAGGGAAAATATAGGTTAAAAAAGAATGAAAAGTCAATTTTTCTTTGGAAATAAAATTTCCCGAATTAATTTGAAGCGCGCGCTCACTGCAAACTTTCTGAAGGTATAAGCACACTTCACCGATTCGGTATCGGCAGATAAATAAGTTTGAAGGATTTTCTAAACTATCAGCAGACTGCTTGATCAGTACGGCGCACTATAGCAGCTCAACCCGACAAACTATCGGCCGAGAAAAGTTTGCAGCGAGCGCGGGCTCTTAATAGTATTTTGGAATAAAACCCTGGGTACGTAAAATATTGTTTTTGTAAATAAAACCTCTGTATTTACCACGAAGTGTAGTATTTTTTTGGCTTACGTAATTGTTGCTTGACAATAATATCAAATACTAGACAAGACATTGCTCAAAAATGTATCTTACGAAAACATCAAAACTTTCTTTATTTTTAGTAAAGGCCAAAGTTTTACGAGTTTATAAAAAAACTCCAACTATATTACAATCACAGTAGCTTAAACATTTCTCAAGCCTACAGAATAAGCAAGCTTTGAACATTGACAAGTTCTTTGATTCTTGACTGTATTTTCTATGTTATTACGTAAATCAGCGGCACAAAGAGTTTCCATGCCTATATCACAAACTTGGTAAGGAAGCTTACAATTTTTCTGTCCCAACGCACATCAATGATTCAACATTTTTCAGCCGCTCAATTCAGTTACGCGCATAATTCAATAACAATTCAGAATACAAATTGCCGTCGCGACTCTAGACAGTTGATACATTTATTATGATAATACATTGCTCATGAGTACGTAGAGCACAAGAGTGTTGTATTATAGAGTAGCGCGAGTGTGACTTCTCTGGTGTCGCAGGCGTCCTTAGGCTACGGTAACATCTTACCATCAGGTGGGCCGTATGCTTGTCTGCTACTTTAATAGTATAAAAAAATATTGATCTAAAAAAACTTTCTTATATACTTATATTACTAGATATTGAGCACACTTTAGATATTGAGATCACGCTACAGATATTGATAAATATTTGACAGCATTATACTTGTGATGGTTATGTTATATTTTAGTGTGTTTTTTATTTGTTTAATAAATTCAATAATACACTATTTATTTGCTGATTTTAAGTAGAGAAAATCATACAGTAAAGGTACCTTTTTACATCAAGGAACGATATTGATTTTAAGAAACTGTTCATTAAATTAACATTACCTACTTCGTATAAGGCACACGTAGAGACTTTCTTTACGTCAGTTCTTCTATACATTAGTACATCATTGTACAATAATGGGTTACGTGTTAATACGCTTACAAAACAAACCAGATAAAATCATATGAATCACTTTGATGAAACGACAATAAAGCTAAAATAAATACCTTACTTTCTTTCAAAATGTAACTATTAGAAAAGGAGTAAATAGGTACTTATCATATTTTTTTTAAAAACAATGCCTAAAGATTTGAACCTACCATGTCCGGATATTGTCCATGTCTGTTATCAAAATGTATTATTTTATCAAACTTGCTTTTCTATTTGTCAGGTACTCGTGTGCTCAAATATGTAGAGTTGTGTAATTTAAGATGTGAAGTAAAACCACTCTGCAGTGGAGCCGGTTCAAATTAATTTCCTCTACAAATGAAATTCGCGTTAATTTCAGCGAAATTTCGTATTTGCTAATGCTAAATAATTTGATGCAAATATTTTATTAAGGCTTTTACGGTGAAAACATTATGTGAATGTCTAATTAAATGATCATCGTCATCTTCTTTACCTCATTTATATGAGGTAAAGAAGATGACGATGATATAATTTCTCATATAATATGGCATAGGCACAACATTTCTAATTAAATTATGGGTAAAATAAGTTGATAATCGGGGATGTGTTTGTTTTTCAGCAAATTAGGTACCTACCTACCTAGTTTTAAAATTTCAATAGGATTTCGACTTTAAATTATCAGTTGCTTTTGCTCTTTAAAATTAACGGAAATAAAGTAAAGAAAAAAATTATAAAAACAAATAATATTGAGGATATATTCAAGAAGTTTCAGTGAATGCTGAATATGATCCAACTCCGTTTATATTGAAGTTAACATTTGTGTTTTGTTTATGGGTACAATAAAGTGTTAATTCATTCATTCATTGACGTGTCAAAGTGATCTAAATGATTTTAGTGGATTAATATTTTTTAATTTTGATTTTTGAGTAGGTACAATTACTGAAAAAAAAAAAACAAATCAAGGTCGATTCTCGTAACCTATGAATAAGGTCTTAAATTTCATTAGTCTCGAATAAAATTATATAAACCATCGTGCGCACGCGCTGACGTATTCAGCTGATTGCCATAATGTTGGCGCTACGAGAATGTATTGTTATTGAGGTGGCAGTACGTAGGTCACAAACATAACTTATTATAGTTATTTATTATTATATGCATACGTTCCAGAGATACCTACTAAGATGCTGATGATATAGGCAGACAATTCAATTGTACATAAATAATCTAATAGAAAAGAATACATTTTAATAAAAGAAAGATTAGTTTGACTCATATTAGCGACACACATTTTTCGTCTCATCTACTCATTTTAAATTTAAAAGTTTTCCACCTAAATACACAAACTACACACACACCTAATACAAATTAAAACATTTCAACAAATGTCACTGTCAATGTCATGCTGTATTGGCATTGGACGCGAACGAATTACGAACACATTTTTCTTTAATTAGTAAGTAAAATCAGCATTGCAAAAGTAACAATCACATGCCGGTAGTAAGTTCCCATAAATTCCTCCAGCTCTGAAGGCACACAATCCCGGCTGATCGCACGTGTCGGCGCGATAAGCCGTATATCGCATTAGAGGCACTTCCGACCGGACGCGCCGCCATCTTGTCCAGCGAGCGTTTGTTCAAATGTCTAAACGTCAGGATGTTTGCGATTTTGTTTCCGCAATTATTGTCTGCATTTGCACAAAATATTATCAATCGCGTGATGAAACATTTGTAACCTCGACGTTTCGGATGATATTATAGTCACCATGGTTACGAGAAGACTGGCTATATAACGCAAATATACATGTAAGTAATTATTTTTCTACAGGATTATGTCATGACAACATACCTATTACACCACACGAAAATGTGATAATATGACACGAAATTTATTTTCTATGTAATTTTATTCACAGAAAACCTCTGTTGTGTCTTTTGACTCAGTATTATTACCAATTTATTATGTTACAATGTAAACAAGTAGGTATGGTATATCCCATTGTCTTATACGTACTATATAACTTAGGCTTGTCTGTGAGCTGGACCGTTTTGGCACACACGGATCAATTGTAGGCAATTATAAAGGCACTTGTCCACTAGCGGGTTGCGGTACACTCGCATAACTAATTGCGCTGTTTAAGTCAATTCAGCGCTAATTAATGTGGTTAATGGAACTGTTGAGACGCTCAACCGTCGCGGCTTCCTGTTGCCAGAGGACGGCAACATTTTGTAATAGTGTTTCTTTAAAAATAAGGTTAAAAAGAACCATGCGACATTTTGGGCCCCCCTGTCCAACAGTGATGAAACACATTTCATCGCTGTTGGACGAAGCGGGTCCAGTGTTCAAGCAATGATGCCCATGGTTCTTTACCTTCGACATGCGCACACTTTGCATACATTCAGTATTCCAGGGTTTTTCTTACCTGGTGCAACCAGTCTGATTGAGAAGGTGGTGAGAAAGCCTGATTGAGGGTTTTTCTCACTCTATATTCGAGCAACTCGACTGGGGAAGAACATCCGCCTTACAGAATATCGCAGCAAAATAACATCATTCTTCTCGAATGGTGTTGTGTTCCTGCGATGAGTAAGGTTGCCAATGCTCTGCGAGGAAGCACTGTGATGACATATGGCGGACCGGTCTTGTCCTTTGGGTTGTCGGCGCAGTGATGTCTCTTATAAAGGGTCAGCAGAGCGAATCTCTCCAGCGGGCGTCCATAGGCTACCGTAACCGCTTACCATCAGGTGGGCCGTATGCTTGTCTGCTACCTTAGTACCTAGTATAAAAAAATTTTGCTTTACAGCTCGTGTGTAGGCATATTTTTGTTTTCAACGAAAAATCTATTGCTGGTTTGTTTGTTTCGGAAAATTTGTGAATATTCTAACAATCGGCAATGGTTTTAGTTGCAAGCCCATTGTCCCCTAAAACAAAAAATGTGCTTGCAGAAAATGAACAAATCGTATGAAATATAGAATAAAACAAACACATGGAAAATACCAAGTGAACGAGTTCGCGTCTACATGATCCAATTGCCGTCCGCTAAATTGATACTCTATTTGGCTCAATTAAACATTAATTAATGTCATTAACGAACACCGAGCCGGCCCGCTGTGACTCAACGCGCTTTGTAAGTTTTGGTGACGTCATTACATGTACTTGTATATTTTTTTACATACATTTGAGCATTGGGATCATTTTTCACATATTCTCGGTACTTTTTGATTTCATGTTATAATAATATTAGTGTAGTTATCAAGTGATTCTGATAAAAATAAATATGATGTCTACTTAGTTTAAAAAGATTTTAATGTTAAATAAGTAAAAAAAATATTGATTTCTTATGTGCACTTTGCATAGTACGCAGTCACTTACGCTAATTCATTATCTCCATACTACCTGCTCAGTATAAGTACTACGATAGCAAAAAAAGTTTTTTACCTTAAAATAATTTTTCGTTTGAATTACAAAAAAAAAAGCTTCTAAATAAGCTTGCCCAAAATGAATTTGAAGAAATATCAACCGAACTCTTTCATTGACTATAATAGAAAGTTTTATTCGCATTATCATCGGTTAGTTTGCGGTCACAATCCAACCCATTAAAATCATCGCCACTAAATCAAAACGCCATAACCCGGCCATAAAAATAAAATAAATGCTTCCCAATATGACTCCGGAACTGATTCCAATCAGAATCCAAACATTAGGGCACGCGCACACTGTCCGTAAAAAATTGCGCGACACTACGATTTAAGAAAAGCTTAATAGCCTCAAGCGAAGTAACTATTTATTTATTCGTATGGTGTGTCACCCTAAATCGGGATAGGCGATCGCTTAACGCTAAATTGCCCCGATTCGGGATAAACAAAGCGAGTAGAGCGAGTAGAGCGGCACGCGACGCGAGCGTGGGCTCAAGTGGAGCTATTCATGCTAAATGTACCGTAATTGGATCTTGATTTTGTTGCTGAATTACGTTTGATGACTCATTTAAGACAGCTTTGATAGGTTCATAGAAAATCCACTTCGATAAATAATAGCGTGAAAATGAAAAGATAAAAAGAACTTAGTAAGAATAGCAACAACATTTATTTAAAACAAACTAAGAATACATTACAAACGATGGAACAACATACATAAGTCTCATTTATACGGAGTATTTTATTTATCTTTTTTCGTTTACAAACACGCTAATCAGTTTAATTTGTTTACCTCAAATAAGTTTAAGTGTACGTATTGTGAAGCTTATAGACGCTTCACAATACGTACACTTAAATATTATTTTTATTTGTATAAAAAATACAGTTTTTTTACTCAACATTACAATTAAAGCAATTGTATTGACTTTTTATCGTCTATTAGAGGCAAATATAGGGGCTATCATTTTCGCTTCATTTACGTTATTTCAACACTAACCACGGTCAACAAGGCGTGCTCAGAATGCCACCCGCTGCGTCGCCGCGGGCGTCGCACAATATTGTGCGATAATACGGCTCGCACGTGCCGCGATTTCGAGTGTGTACACAGCTTTACAAAAATAATGGTGTTAAAAAACTACAGATATTGTTTGCATAACTACTATGTTTTATGATACTATGATTTCTCACTAGCGATTCTCTCTGACTTTACCCGGGTGATATAATTATGTCCATCTGGAATAATGAATATTACTTAGTGTTTTTTTTAATAGATGCTGATGATGACATAGTGGTTTTCGAGATTACTTTTTACATGTACGTGAAAGCTTCATATAGATAAACTTTTAAGTAAGTTTAATTAGGTACTTAAACTTTTTAGTAAGTTATATTAGGTGATGAAAATTTTAGATGCGTGTCATAATAAGTTATAAATGATTTCTACATCTTGATTTTTGATAGTTTAGGATCAGTATTAAAATAACATTCTTAAAGCAACTGTAAGCTTCTCACACTATCCCTATTAAACTATTGCATCTAATGTGGCGTATCAACCGCGATTTAACCCATTGGACATTCGTGACGCCAGTATACAGTAGCCGTAAAAAATAAATCAAGTGTGCGTTGATCGCCGACGCGGAAAGATCGAGTGTGGCACGACCTTTATTTGACCATCATGCGGGTAAAAGGATTATATATTATTTTGTAGGATTGGATTATGAAAATTATATTTTTTTGATTGTTACAAAGGGGCCAAGTTGAGTCAAGTTGATTCAAGTAAGAGGGAGAATCCTCCACAAGAGTGACTTACGTGGTTTACTTATAGTCACACGTAATCACGTTAATGCTTAAAAGGTAACATATTTTTTATAAAGTAACATATTCTATATAAGTCTATATTATATTCTTCGTAGTAGTTATGTAGTTAATTTTATATTATTTCTAAAATATAAATGGCTTTCAAAATGGCCAGATAATTACTTACCTCTCGCTTATTTTGTATATGGTTAGTATCATTTTATATTCTACGCAGTAGAAGCAGATTATCAAAATGTATAAAGTTTTAAGAGAAAATTAAAATACCTCCAACTTTCAGAAATTAAACATTGTTTATTTTCATTAATATTAACGAAAGCCATTATCTCTGCGCTGTCTGTGAATCTCGGAAATTATGAGCTTATTTTATCAGCCTCCTCTACACAGCGCGACTTTTAGTCGCAAAACTTACCAATAACTTTAGTTGTCGACTACACTTTTTTTTTTAACCTTACAATAGGAAACAAGAAAAACATGGGAACCGAATTAAATAATCATTAGCTGCTGCCCGCGGCTTCGCTCGCGTGGTACCCGGATAAAAAGTAGCCTATGTTACTCTCCAGCCTTCTAACTATCTCCACACAAAAAATCACGTCAATCCGTCGCTCTGTTTTGACGTTAAAGCAGGACAAATAAACAAACAAATAAACACACTTTCACATTTATAATATGGGTACTGATTAAAATCGGTTCATTTGTTCAGAAGCTACGATGCCACAGACAGACACACAGATACACAGTACAAACTTATAATATCCCTATTTTTCGTGAGGGTTTAAAAAATAACTCCTACTATTACGAGCTATTTTATTCAAAGACAAATCACATCATAATCACTCATTAGTGTTCAGTAGGTATCTATGTAGTTTTCTTGTCGTTTGAAGATTATCAATATCTTCTTTGGTCGCGTCTGACAAAACTCGTATCCAAATTCGCTACGTCATCGCTACGGCGTATAGCTTCGTAGAACTAATTGCAACTCATACAAATTAAAATATTCGTCGAGTAATTTGTAAAGGAGACGCTCTATTATTCGATTCTATGCAATTTGCATTTCAATGTTGTGGTGCAAGGACTATTTGAGTTGAGCTGATATTTATACACAAATTGTGAGGATCTGATGATTTCGATCTTAATTTAAAATGTAAATGCAAACATATACATTTAAATGTAAAAATATTGATAAGTCCGACTGAGCTCTTACCAATAAAACCAAGTTAACTATACCTCAAAGAACTTTCTATAACTACCGAAAATCAATTCAACTATTCAAGCACTTAAAATATGCGATTAAAACTTTGAAAAATATTTATTTTCGATAAAAGTACTTCTTCTTAAACCTAAAAGATGTCATAAATGAAAAAGCCCTACCCTGTCAGATCTCTACTTCCTCATCACCGCACATTCAGAGTAGTCAGGGGCAAGTCCAAACATTTGACGTGCCCATATTTCAAGAATTTATAGACCGAGATTAGCCAATCTATTTAATCTCGACAAAAATCAAATTTAAATCGTCCTTAGCGGGTCAAAGGCAGCTTTAGCTGAATCATAATAAGAATAGTCTCTTTTCATAGACATGAAAATGACAATCATAATTATTTTTAATTTTCCTGAAAAAAAAAATGAAATATGATCACAACTGTATCCCAAGGCACGGTAGACGTTCTCTCAGATCTTGTCTTTTTTATGCCTTTAAAGATCCTTTGAAGATGTCTAAGGAGGTAGTCAGAGGTATTAGGTAGTCCAAATACATATCTGGTATCTACATGCCCACATTTTGCAGAAGTTTTCATATGTGACAGGTTGCAAGCCCATCGACGCTATTAGAAAGCTAACTGGTTTCCTCACGATGTTTACCTTCACCGTTTAGAGCTCGTGTTAATGCGCATATAAATTTTCCTATTTTTAGTATATTCTTAACAGCAGTCAGGGGCACGTCTAAATATTTTGAAGTGCTCACATTCCACCAGCTATACCGGAATAAGCCAAAGAGCCAATCATATCTAATCCCGGTCTAGAAATCAAATTTGCCGTGTCGTCGCCGCGCCGGAGTCGTTTGCAATCAGTATTTGCGCCGGAACGAGGTTAGGCGGTCGTGACTGGCTTGCTTATTCATCTCTTTGTAAGAATCCTCAGGGGTCTAAAGTGTGAATCAATATTGTATGGGGAGACATTTATTTTGTTTAGGAACAAACTCGGGGTAATTTAGCGGAGTGTTTAGATTACTAATTTAGTATTTAAATGTAATAAAACAAAGGATCAAAATCAGATACTCATTTTAAAAACTCACATTTTGAAAACTAAAAGGGATATAATCACGACTGTATTCCATATAAGATGTGGGAGATATTCTCTTATGTGTTTAAGCATTCAAAATATATAAAAAACCAATGTTTTGAATAATTTGCATTATGACTGTTCCAAGCCAATCAACACAAAGATCTAATAACAGGTGATCTAATAAGATCTAATACACTACGATGTAATTTTTTCAAAGTTACAACAGAAAATTGCCGCGAGGAAAGTGTTTGTATGAACTGCAAATGTTTGTGATAAGATCTTTTTTTATTTTGGAAAATTTATCGATGTACGAGTTCAGCAGCGATGAGTTCAAAAAATTTAACAAAAGTTATATCGCAGTATCTCTTCTACTAAACTGATAATAACATAATTCGAGCAAAAATTCCATTCGAATACATAATTCCCGTGAAAGTTTGAGTTAAACTCGTCTCATTATAATCGAACAAGCGAACTTCCCAAGCGGCCGGAATTCGATTCTCCGGATCGGATTCAGAACTCGGTAATCGTATCGTGGCGCGCGCAACACAAATTATTCCTCCCGAAACTCCATAACTTCGTAAACTCAAAGGAGAGAACAAAGCGGAACCACAATTGGTCGTGTACCTGACTCGATGGAACTTTTAAAAATGGCTGCTCTTTGATAGCAAACTCGATAAGACCTCGCCGCGGGACACGCAAATTTAATTCGGCGGGAATCGGTCGTGCCTTTGACGTCGTGTGTCGTTTGAAGATTTGCTTGTCCGACTTGATCGCGCCTCAAAAGTAAACTCAGAGTGTAAATGAATAAAGTGATATTCATGTTAGCACGCTAAGTAATTTTCTTTTCTTCTCTGATTTGTCACGTATAGACAAAAGTCAATATAGCGATAAAGACAAAATGGATAGTGGTGTCAGAAGAAAACTTCGATTAGTTTTTTATCTAAACAATGAGCATATTTTGTCAGTTTATTTTTACATTAGCAATGTGTTACACAAATATTAACTTACCAACTAAATATTCTACAAAATTTGAATCGCTTTTCAAACCACAATGATATTACGGAGAAGTTATTTTATAAATTCTTAGTAATTTTTAACGTGAAAAAATTCTTGGTAAAATATGATTTCTGTCCGTAAAATTGTAGACAGCGAATATACGCAAAGCATATTCATTAAAATTCCAGAATGTGTGTTGTCTAAATTCAAAAACGAGTAACACAATATCTTAGTTGAAAACCGCAGCGCGTTCATTAACGTTACTCAAACTAGGGTTGCCTGAAATTACTGCATTTCGTGCTAAATTAATTCTGAAAATGCTTACCTAGAAAGTACCATGTTACCATATATTTCCTGTAATTCACACATCTGATAAATCTGTTGTCATCACTTTTAATTTCCATGAGAGTGACAAGAAGAAAAAAAACGTTCCCCCTTACTCATGAAAGATGCTTAAAGTTGAACACTGGTTAAACAACGTCCTGTCTCTATTCGTCACTATCCAAAAATAAAGACAGGACGTTGTTTAACCAGTGTTCAAATTAAACGTCTTTCATAAGTAAGACCCGTTGTCTAAAGCCTTGCTAAAGTAGGTTAGGTGAATATGAATAAAGGGGTAAAGATATAACTGCATTTTTACATTTATTTTATTTATTTACTTGATACAATAAGATAAAAAATTAAATAATATCGCTGACGCCTTATAGAAAACGAACAAAGTAAATTAAGTAGCAAAAATCTGTTTTTTTTTGTCTTATTGACAAGACGTTGGAATACGGTACAATAACGGGATAGTCCCTATGTCCCTATACATCGTTACAGCTGGCAACCCTACTCAAACCGAGCCCGGCATAAAGATGAAAATAACAAGCCTCGTTCGCCGTGAGCAAAAACTCAATTATCATATTTTATACCTCATAATACTTACGGAGAAGATATTCAATTATATAATTTTTCCTCTGAAAAGGGAATCCCTTTTCATTTTTCATTTGGATTTTTCTCTTAAGCAATTACGGCGGCGCCCGGGGAAGCGCAAGATTGGATTCGGGTCCGTCTCTGCTTCTCTCTCGAATTTTCTCATTTATGTTTTAACAAGCTGCAATGTTAACTTATATTCTGTTTCTAGCTTAATAGAAGTGTGTCTCGGATGATTTGAGAATTTGTTTGGAATATAAATGAGCTCATTACCTACATTTTCGACGTTGGAACTGTCTTGGATAATTTTTCTTCATCTAGATGACTATTTTAACAGGATTAAAAGTTGGACGTGCGCAACTCTTTTCCTGAATACTTATATAGTGTAACAAATTTCAGATCAGTGGGGCGATTCACACTTTTCGGAATGTATTTCGAATTTGGAAAGTGACGTTACTTCGCTGAAAAAATGTTAACATTTCGAAGAAAATCTTCGAATCGGATGCATTCTGGGAAGTGTGAATTGCACTGTTGAGTGAATCGCACAGTAGACGTTTTTTTAAGATTTTTGTTTCTATAAATAAACATCAAAAAATCAAATAACAGAAACCATGGACCAGAAAACGATTATCAAATAAATCAAGTACCTACTTTATGTATCAAAGACCTAAACACAGTTTAATAAATCATGTATAGAACCTACCCGGCTAGGGCGGGGCGTGCACCCCAATAACGGTATCGCACAAACGTTATAAATAACTATACATTGTACAGGTGCTCATGAATAATGCATCGCCGTCCGCCCAGTAAGAGCGTTACGATTTTTCATAATAGCTCTCTTTGATACTCCTTCAAAGTTATTTTTTACCTTTTATGAAGCAGTTTACTTTTACAATATTTCTAGTGGATGTTCCTTTATTTATTTCCGGCATGAAACTAGCGTAAATGGATTCTGAAGCTACGAAACGCAATAAAATATTCTTTACTTACAGGATAGAGCAGCAATTTTGATACTATTTTTATAAAGGAATCTCTATTGAATATTTTCACCTTTTATGTTACAAAATACGTATTCCGCCATTAATGCAAAATACTGTTTTTATACATATTTTAGATTCGAAGATTACATAATTATTTTAGTTGTGGCCGTAGACATTTTTTTGCTAAACAATGACTCTCACAGAGTTATTTTGAACACAATTTTTCAAACCTCAGCTTAACATAAAAATGGATATACTTCGGTATAAAAAGTTTTAGTTTCAGTGCTACAGAAGTACCTACCTATGTTCAGTTTTTAATTTCCATTAGAACTCATATTACACCCTGCTTAAATATCGTGTTACAGTTAATAATACTGACTAATCAATTACAATTTATCTACAAAACAATTCATTTATTAATAACCCGATTAAATATGGTAATGACCCCCATACTATGAGAACAATGACGGATGGGGTTCTGTAGGTATGTTGTTGGATTCCAATCGACGGAACCCTTTAAACGCGTTCTAATTAATGCAATAAAGCGAGTAATTAAAGCACGTGTGACTCAGAATAGTGGTGGCCTTTTATTAAAATCTTACTGACTGCTAACTTCTGAAAAATGCGTGCATGTACCAAATATGTATCTACGAGTATATACCAATACATTAAAACGGAAGAGTTTGTTTATATGTTTGTTTGTTTGAACGCGCTAATCACAGGAACTACCTTGGACTTGAAAAATTATTTCTGCAGAGCTTGAGAGTTAAACTCTTGAGGAAGATTATAGACTACTTTTCATCATCATCATCATCACCATATACCATCACTACGGGGGCAAGGGCGCTGCTAGTGATAATAAACCTCTGACCACTCCCTCAGATATTTTAAATACATATAGATTTGAAAAAGATCTGAAAGAATATATTTCCGCGCTTTGAGGATGCAAAGGTCGACGAAAATATAATCAGGAAACTAGTTATGTACCTATACGCGGTGCGGTGCGGCGAGTTTGCAACTTATCACAAAATACTGCGTAACTATTTTCAAAAATGGGAAAAGTTTCATAATCTAGATCAAAATATCAACTTCTTAAGGAAAAAACCTAGTTGGATTTTGAATATCTATTATCACGCTTTCGGCTGGCAGTGGCTAGGATCAGTTGAGTTATATACATGTAAAGCTATGTAAATATATAGTACTTTAGTTTCTGTAAATAAAGAATAAAGTCTGTAAATAAAGTCTGCTAGGTACCTAAGTTCGTGTGATCTTATCGCTATCTATTTAAATGTCTGTTAAATGTATAATAATATCAGCCCTCAAATTGAACTTTCCACTACATTCTACACACCTACTTAAAAACTATTTTTCCCATCTCTACTCTTCAATTACTAGAATTGCGTCGCATCCCATCGCCACATTAATTTATGCCTTTTTTACGCAATAACGCTTAATTGTCCTTTATTTATCACTTTTAATTTTTCTAATTTGATCATTCACGTTTATTAGAATTTATGACGCGCGTAAACGATACTGTCTCTATTTGAATGTGTAATTCGAACAAATGGCTTTCGAACAAATGTGCTTCGGTTATGAGAAGTGATGGCTTTAATTCGATTAAGTTATGAATATTGATATGGTTTTAAGTTGTGATGAGAAGAAATGAGAGCATGGGTGAAGAGGAAAGATTTAAATAAAATTACTTCAAACATACCCATGGCCATGTGTACCCACTTTGCCGGTTTTTATTGAAATGTGGTTAAAATTGGAGAATGACTAAAATTAATTTTAATTTACTGCTCGAAAATACCGCAATCCTTTTAAAATATTTCAGTCTTCATTCCATTCTTCCATTTAGCGTCAATATAACTTTTAAACTTATTGATTAAGTTTTATTCACAAAGAGAAAACATTATTGATAGCATTAAAATATTTTTCTAGCATAAGAACATTATCTCTTATAAACTCAAAAAGACAACCGCTACATCGGTATATATTATTTCCCAACGCTTTACTAAAATCTTCTATTCTTAACCCTCGTAAAAAAATCCCATCAAAAATTCAGCTCTCTTCCGTACTTATTGTTGAACCTCTTACCGAACGGCTTATAAGCGGCTAGTAGGATTTTTAAAGCAATGTAAGTTAAAGTCCGCTGGGACTCGGTACATTAGCGGTCGGCTAAATGTTATTATTTCGTTCACTTTGTAGACTTGCACTGAATTTAATACAAATGATAGAATTTGAAAATATTTCAGCGCAAATCTTTAAGTAAACGACTATCGATATTCCATCGACTTGGAATTGTAATAATGTGTAGGTAAATTGCTAGTTAAAGACAATTACAAACACATTGATTTTTGTCTCGATTTCATACCAAATGTTTGCACTACTAGGTTCCATCTGCAGCTATTCTTGTGTTACCTAAAATAAATATTGCTGGACATTTGACACAACGCCATCTAGCCCCAAACTAAGCAAAGCTTGTACTATGGGAACCAGATAATTGATAGAATACTTACATAAATACTTTTTTTTTTCAGTTTGTAATTAATTATGAAAAGCATATTAAAAGCTTTTATTTAACTTCACTTGTATCTTTGTAGCTTGCTTTGTTGCCTGCTTTGTTGCTTTATTTATTTACCTAAATACCCCCACAGTCACATAAACTTACAACAAGAGAGATTTTTTAAACGAAAATGTAACTTTAGTAGTTTTTCTAACAAATACCTAAACTCTTAAGAAACGAAAATATAATGTTAGCAGTTTGAACTCCTCTGGGAAAGGCGTCGGTACATTAGCGTGGATTTGCCCAAATGTTATTATTTGGATCCGGATTACCGGTCGCTGATTGACGAGTGACGGCTCTACGGGAATGTGAGTCATCGATAGAACCTCGGTTTCATTCAGAATCTATATCTATACCTATATGAAGCGGAAGTTTTTGTTTGTTTGAACGTGCTAATCTCAGGAACTATCAGTCGGATTTGAAAAAATATTTCGGCATTGGTAGCTAAACTTTTGAGGAAGGTGACGTGCCTTTGCCTAATTTGACTTCCTCAAAGGATCTTTAATTAAAAGATCTGAAAGACTGTCTACCGCGCTATGACGATACAGTCGTCATAACTTTTGATTTGAAATATTTCTTGCGGATATTGCTCTTTGTTTGCTTAAATAGTAAAGTAATCAATTATTATTGATTAAGCTCTTGTTCATTTATGTTTTCCGCCAAAAAATGTGTTTTTATGAAAATTACAACCTCATTAATTCTTTAGGCATCAACCAAGCATTCTACATGTTAATTTTCAATGTTATTCAAAAATCAATGCTACGTTTTGCTACGCACTTATCTACAAAGTTTTATAAAGCATATTTGATAACTTAATCTCACTTATTTACATAAGAAACTCATTTAACAACATGCTGTAATCGATTTTTATTACCAATATTATGATGTAGACTTATTCTCAACCCTCATGTTACATGTTGAATCGACTTTTGATTTGACCTCGGGGTAGGGTTGTGGCTAGCAGCAACTGTTACGAAATGTGTTTATTTTTTTGACAGCTCAGAGGGGTAATGATCTACTGATGTTTTGATACCGCAAGGCTTTTTATCGTTGGTTTGAAGTAGTCAATGTTATTCTGGACCGTTGTTTAATTTTCGCGGTCACATTACGGGACACATAATATAGTAATCACGCGATCAATTATTACTATTAGTAAGTATGTAAATAAAATTGTTATTTGTATAATGATGCATTTCCATAAAAATTGTGAATATTCTCCATTTGAGTTTATATCTATGCCACGAAGTCCTTAAATAAAATAAGCTCTTTCACTCGCTCTGAAGAATAATCTAAGCCAATTTTTCGTGTGCGAATTTTGTGACACGAGACACTGAAAAATGCACACACTCAGGACTCAGATCACGTAACAAGTAAAAAATTACTAATAACAAATGCAGGGAGATGGAACAATATCGTGGAATACAGTAGCATTAGGAGGTACAGTCATTTGCAAAATATACTTGACGTTCGACATCCGTAGGTACCCATATTATAAATGTGAAAGTGTGTTTATTTGTTTCTTTATTTGTCCTGCTTTCACGTCAAAACAGAGCGACGAATTGACGTGATTTTTGTGTGGAGATAGTTGGAGGGCTGGAGAGTATCATAGGCTACTTTTTATCCGGGTACAACGCGAGCGAAGCCGCGGGCAGCAGCTAGTCAATTTATAAGTCGAAGTAGTCGTTGATGGCATGTGATATAGTAAGTTCGTATGAGGTTCTGGTAAGTTTTTAGACCCAGGAAGGTCACAGTCCTGGCTCAACTAATAAGAAGATAGAGAGATGATGATGCAATCTCGTGTAAACATACGAATAATATTTGAACAAAACATAAAAAAACTGTTTTAAAAATTGATAAGATAGTTTAAAAAAACAAAACACTGCTCTAAGTAAATGTTTTTTGAGTCAGATCGTAAATATGTTCACAAAATAATTGGAAGTTTGATTTAACCATAAAGTTATGATCATTTTTAATAACAAGAATCAATTCTTGGAGTTGGTTCCGAAACTTTCGCAGCCGACTGTACCAACAGTAAGCAAGATCATGCAACTAAACTTGCTTATTTATACTCGCCGTCGCGAACGCATTACGCGATTAGGTCTTACCCTCAAAACAATCGTATTTTGAACCTTATCTTTGTAGTAATAGAGGTGGGTTTAAGCCACCGTAATCCCGTAAATGGGTGTAACCTGAAACGCGCGGGTTTAAAATTGAAATTTATATGCGCGCATTATGTATGAGAAGGATTATGGGAGGAATGATCGTCGACCCCGGGCCCTGGAGACGAAATAGTTTTTAGAATAAGGAAGGCTTGCACATGCTTTGAAGTTTTATAAAATTGAGAATTTAATCAAATTGAATTCTTTATGATTTTAGTTCCTGTCTTGGATAAAGACGATACTAAAATCTAATGTGTAGTAATTCAATCCAGCGCGGTACTTAATGCTGCCAGTGTTTTGGGCACACTTCCCACTGGCAGTGGCTTAGATCAGTTGAGCTACTTATAGATCGTTCCCAACGATCCTTAGGTGGCTCAACTGGTTCTTATTGTATTTTATAATGTTGTGTAAATATGTAGTAGTTTAGTTTATGTAAATAAATTTATTATTTTTTGTTATCTATGTGTAGTGATACCTAGTAAATAAATGAATAATTTTTGATTTTGGTTGCTTGAAAAACATAAAACATTTATTGCAAATGATTGTGAAAAGATTTCGTGATTTATTAGTAATTTAGGGTTCCGTACCTTAAAAGGTAAAAAAAGGAACCCTTATAAGATCACTTTCTTGTCCGTCTGTCCGTCTGTCCGTCTGTCCGTCTGTCTGTCTGTCCGTCTGTCCGTCTGTCCGTCTGTCCGTCTGTCCGTGTGTCACCATCGATTATCTCAGGAACGGGTGGAGCTAGCAAGTTGAAATTTATACCATATACTGAGGTCTATAGTCCCTATTGTGACTATAAAAATCAAGGTCCTGAGTCAACACTATAAAAAGATATAGGCAAAGTTAGGTTTTCGTGAAAACTTGTAAGTACCAAAACTTACCTTAATTATCAACTTTTTTTATTTTTCGGAATTTTTCCTTTATTTGTGCTGTAAGACCTTGCTTGTAACCAAATTTGACAATTCTAGGTCAACCGGAAGTACCCTAGAGGTTTTGGGTTGAAAACCTAAATGGTAGTTCCCGTTGACCTAGAATCACGAAATTTGGCAAAAAGCAAGGTCTTATAATACAAATAAAGGAAAAATTCCAAAAAGTTAAAAAAGTTGAAAATTAAAGGGTGTTCCCATACATACATAGTTGACGCCAATTAAGATTGTCCTCTGAGTTGTATGGGCGCTCATACAAATAAGCGGGCTACAATAACATAATGGGTATAATGGGTAGGTACGGAACCCTCGGCGTACGAGTTCTACTCGCACTTGACCGGTTTTTATTTTTCTAAATGTTCATGTCAGTTCACAATCGTAGCAACGATATAATCTTTAAATGAAATGTCTACAAAAATATGTATTTAAACAAGTCTTGGCGTCAGCAGGTAATTTTGTGAGGGAGAGAGACGATTACAGCTATTAAATATGCATTAACGAATTTTTCTCCTTAAAAGCTGAAAAAAATGGCGTAAAAAAGAAAATTGCCAATTACGCGCGAGGCGGGCTCGCTTACCTACAGAAATTAAATTTATATCTTAAAGATGTACACAAATTGAATGTTGAGATGCTTTAGTATTTTTCTTTTGAGAAAACTTTGCTGATTGTAAAATAGCGACGACCTCTGTGGCGCAGTGGGCGAAGGCCCGCCTGTGACGCAGGAGGTTGCGGGTTCGATCCCCGCCGCGGGACAAATGTTTGTATGATCTGCAAATATTTGTCTCGGGTCTGGGTGTTTTCTATGTATATTATGTATGTATTTACAAAAAAAAAATGTATATAAGTAGTATATCAGTCATGTGGTTGCCATAACACAAGCTCTGCTTAGCTTGGGACTACATGATGCTGTGTGAAATGTCCAGCAATATTTATTTATTTATTTATTTTATTTATTTCAGTGTTGGTAATAGGCGTGGTCTTGGAGGCTTTATTTACTTACATAGAACGCAAAAATATTTAAATAAAAATTGATAAACAACGAACGTAAAAATAATAAAAATGGACAGAATACCTTCTTAGCTACAATACAAGTTAACATTTAATATTCCCCAAGACACAATTATCTAAGGCATTTTTAGGCATTTAAGTTCTTTTAAAAAAGTCTAAAGCGGTGTCTACATGGTGCGAGCTTTTTGCCTAAAGATGCACGAAACTCGCTCAGTGACAAGCTATTATCGACCATCCATGTACTAGTATGATATCAATGTTAAGTTTACATTGTCATATTTTAAAATTTGCTTTCGATAATCGCAACTTCGATTTGAGAAACTAGCACCATGTAAACGGCGCTTAAATCGGTCAAAGGCACGTTAAAATTTGACTCATGTTCTTATACGAAGCGTCAAAACTATAAAAATTATAAACAAATGGATATCAAAACACATTGTCTACTTCAGTGGTATTATCTATCCTGCAGTGAAACCATGTGTAATCTAAATATCAACACGTAAACATAGCGTCACGTAATTACTGTCAATTTATGATAGTGCATAATTAAGGTGCGGCGCAAGTGCCGCCTGTGATCATTTATTCACAGCAGTCGGATATTTCGTGGCGATGAATATCAAAGATGTCTTGCTTTGTCTTGCGGGTTTTTTGTTAAGGTGTATATTGACAATGAGAGGCTGCCTCGCAGGACTGCTCGCGAGGCAGCTCGTTTCAAAGCAACGTTCAAATTAGCTCGCTAGGAAAACGCGTCTTCACACCGGGAGGCGACATGCCTCGCGAGGAAGCCTCGCAATATCACTACACGCCTTTAGAATTTTTTTATTCTTGATTTGACATAAATACAAGAGATATCCAGTGGTTCTAAGTGCTAACACTAGCACGGATCGAAAGTCGAGATACACTATTGGTACAATCTCACTATGCTATCATGGCTCTAGCCAAACTATAAATTAAAAGTTTAATGAAATCCCCTGACCAATCCCTTCATAAACTCTAAACGGCTGAACACATCTTCATGAAACATAGCTATGAAAACTCTCGACAGACAACTTGCAAACAAAAAAAAAATTATTGAATATTTTTGGGTTCAGTCCGGTTCATCCGTTCAAGAGCTATGATACACAGACACACAGATACACAGTCACAGATAAACAGACTCACAGATACACACTACACTTTGCTAGGCTAGTTATAAGCTAGTAGTAATTCACTTAGGCTGCGCAAAGTGACATACCGGCAGGGGTTCGAGGGTAGTATAGCTATAATCAGTTAATTGCATGCATAATTGAACGCACTCATTACCTACGCTAGTGCTAATATGTATGTTTAATGGCGGATTATAATACGTAATGGGTAATTGAATTGTCAGGATAGTTTTGAAGTAGGCCCAAGAAATAATCAAAAAATACTGAAACTCTACTTATTTTAAGTGGTGCTTATCATTGACATTAACTGTCACTAGCTGACATTTTTGTAAGTATACGATTCTAAGGCTGTGTCCCCAGTAGGCAAACTGTGAGCGGCCGACTGAGTTTGCGGCGTATCGGTTTAGTACGCTCTTCCATATTGGAAATGGAGTGTCCACAGTTTGCTAGTTTGCAGCGTTACGCTGCAAACTGCGTACAGTGAGCGCAAAACTAGCAAACTGTGGACACTCCATTTCAAATATATGGAATGGTATACTACCGATACGCCGCAAACTCAGTCGGCCGCTCACAGTTTGCCTACTGGGGACACAGCCTTAAGAGTAAGAACGAGTAATAAGTACGTTTCAAATATTTAAATAAATAAAAATCAAATAAATAAGTACATTTCAAATATTTAAGTAGCGTTTCAGTATTCCTGAGTGAGGGATGATGATGTTATTATATTACAAGGCTTTTCAGCGGTGAGTCGCAAGTTCACCTTATTCATCACTAATACCACTTGACTTGTTTATCAAATACAACTACAACTCAATGAATAATTAATGAGCACTCAATTTCAGCGCGTCTTAATCAAAGCATTAATATTATTAACTGTGAAATTCTCTTTACAAGCAGCTTGAATATTAAGCCAAGGTCTGCGTCCCTTGGAAATCAATTAATAGGGGCACGGTTGGTTACCGACTCACTCTTGACCCTTTCGTAATGGAATTTGGGGTGCAATGGGTGTCTCTTTGATGTGATAGACGTTAAGATGGTGTCATGATCAATCATTGTATACAGCCTCTAGTTTTATCTTATGCTAAGAAGATGTCACGATATTTAATGGAATTAATAAATATGGCCATTTCATAACTCCATGAATCCTAGCCTCTACCGTTTAAAAATAGGAAACAAATATTTTAAGCTTATGCAGAAGCCTTCAAAGATTCAGCACTCCTAAAAACTTTTATCAAAATTAGTTATTTACGGCTTAGTAGGCTGGATTCGACCAAAAGTGGATTAAGTTTTTACTCGAGACTATTAGCTAGCCGACATAATTCAACCGCAACCGAACATTATTATGTCCATACAAATTGTCCTGTCAACTTAACAATGTCAAAATATTCAAACAAACAGTAGTTTGCTCTCGAGACTAAACATAACCCAGTTTGGTTGAATTCAGCCTCAATTAACATGCATAAAGTTAAAAACCGATTTCATATTACAGGATATCTCATGCAATAATATAAGTTCGTATGAGCAAGTGGCCAACTCAGGAGATGAACTTTTTAGGCCGCCTAAAGGCCTCTGTCATGGCTTAGCGACTTAAAAGCCGAATCGACAATTTAACGTTCCCTCCGAAGCACGGAAGCGCTCAGCTCGTAATGCCACTTGCGGTCACCCATCCAAATTGTGACCACACACAACGTTGCTTAATTGTCTTTTTTATATGTTATAACGTTGCTTAACTTCAACCATCAATCAAGAATGTCTAAGCAAGCTACGCCACGAGCGCTTCTCATGCAATAAAAACTAAAGAAACTTTCAACAAAAATAAAAATAGTTTATCTGTGAAAAAAGCGCCGTAGAAACTTGGTGTCAGATCAAACAGATTTCTACGTCAATCCAGTCAAAAAGAATCAAAAGTCCAGCAATTTATCAGTAGTGCGCTTTCGCCGCGAGTGGAGCCGTCGGCAAATAGCACTAAAAGCACGGCGCAACCGCGCGACACATCAATTATTTCGGATCGTAATGAACACAAATCCTTTGATTCCATTGAATGGGTGCCAGGGGGGATATGGGTAACAAGTGATAAGTGGTAAGAGTGTGAGAGCACCGGTAAGTCAAAGTTGCAGGTTTAATCTTGGCTGTGTGCAGTTTTAAGAAGGCATTTTAATTTTTTTTTTTTACTTATTCTTATAGTTCTGTTAGTGTGTGGTCGTCATTATAAAAATCAAGTCAACAGTGTGTGTGATTTTTAAAACTGCCTACAATAATTAAACATTACATTTGTGAGCATAATTACAAAAAAGATTACTAACGTCGAAATGTATTGTGTAAAATAATATAAAAAAACAGTAAGTAAAGCACGTAATATTTTCCAAATGATGACCTAGTTGAAACGACACGCGTTGAAATCTTTTATAAGAAACAATGACAAGATTTTTGCAAAAAATATATTTAATTTTCTGCAGTTTATCAGAAGACGGGTATAATTACAAGTACATTACGTGACGTAGGTACACAATTTTAAATCTCACCATATATAAACTAATATGTAAAATAAAGCGAAAGAGTTTGTTTGTATTTGAACTTTCTAATCTACAGTCGGTTTGAAAATATATTTCTGCATTTCTCGAGGAAGGCTATTCAAGACACAATCAAATGGCGGGTAAAACCACCGGGCACAGCTTGTGAATGTATGAAACCGGTACCGTTCTAACAGGTCACGAGAAAACACGCCAGACAAATATATGTATACATTCTCCTTTAATCTAAACTGCATTTGGGTATCCACTTGAGCAGCCTCGTGACGCGCCTAGCTGCCTCATCCTGAGCGTGCCGCGGGCTGCGGAAAGTACATGCGTCTCCACTTGGGCTCACATAATATCGTATCGAGCGGCAAGCCTCAACCCGAGCCACGATTTTCTAAATTCTTTATTAACACATTATCCCTTTTGCCGCGTACCGAGCACACGTACGTACTTAGAAACGTCTGCAATTCCCGCTTGCTCTCCTCCCGTGTCCTGCGTCCTGTTTCGGCGCATCAAGTATTCACTGAGGGAATGCCGGAGTGGCGCGACACCTCGGCCGTTCATTTCATTGTCCCGGCATCCCAAACAGAGATGAATTCAGGGCTCGAAGCTAGGGTTCTTAGGGTTTTGGTTCAGTTGTTAGAGAAACGATATGTCGATTAAGTAAAACGACATGAAACTGTTGGCAACTCAACTCTGAGGAATTTCCATTACACAAGGTAGGCTGCATGCAAGTTGAATGCAACTTAAATAACGCTATTGCGATACCAAAACGAACTGGGAACGAAGTTCGAACTTTGAGGATGATTATAACAATTTTAGCAACTCAAAAACATTTATATTGGCGTACCTATACTTTGATATTGCGAATAAACCTGCGTGGTTACAAAACCTGGTCGCGTAACTTTCGTCCCTATTTTGTTATCATACGCCTTGCGTGTGGATCATCGTTAGAGTCAAACACACCCGCTGTGTGCGCTGCACTTTAGTCATCATCGGCCTTTGCGTCTATTTCAGACGGTTTGAACAGTGCCTGTTTGTGCTAAGCACATCATTTTGTGGCTATATAAGCCGATTTGAGAGCGGACAGTACGCCCAAAATTGGTAGTAGCACTGTAGTAGAGCCGCGACAACACACATCTGTGTTTAGCCGCAAAGCCGGAACGTAAACTTCGCTTGCACACCATGTGTGTGCGCTCGCACTCACGTAACTTTACAAAAAACATAAACGTGTGTTTTCAGCAGTCAACATGTATAGTGGAAAGGTTAACATGCATGCAAGCTACAAGTTGCATGTAGGTAATTTTAACCTTGATGAACATGACGTCTTGCGAAACTAGAAACAAGTTGTTGTTGTTGTAGTTCGGGTGGTTTTTTCCTTTAGCTTTACGCGAGTGTGCGAATGTGACCAGCGATGGCTCTCCTTCACGTGCTGATAACTCTGGCCAACTCTAGTACTAAAGCCCCTATTTCAAGCTCTAGAATACATCCCTGGTTCCCAGCTGTGATGCGATATAGCCTATTTGAATTTTGCACTAGTTTAGCGAGCACTGTCTTTGTAAGCTGCGTAATGCTGTCTTTGTAAGCTTGTAAATCTGACGTCTTGGAGACAAAGGGCATAATGGTGCGCTTGACGATGTAGTTTAGTGGATCTCAAGATCTCTTGTGATGATCTGACATTATACGTGTCTAGATTATATTTATATTATCTAGTTTATGGTTATACGTGTTGGTAGGGACTAGATACAAGGGAGTGTGAGTTTTTTTTATCTTTTAAGTAAAACGAACGAATGACAGGGGTAGTAGGTAACTGATATGTATTATGTTTGTTAAAGTTTGAAACTTTAACTTAAAGTGATATTAATAAAAAGTTATTTTAATTTGAATCTCAGACTTTACCATTGCCAACATAAAGTTGATTGAATTCCAAAAATTAAAACCACCATTAAATACAACCACCAAGACTAGGTACAAAGATAAAAGATAAAGAATTTATTTGTTTACAACACACGTACACGAACAGAAAGACAAAAAGAAAACTTGAAACAAACATAACAGTGAATAATACAATAATTAAAGTACAACTTTCTTATCGTTTCAAATCCATCTCATTATTAATAAAATCTCATCAAAATCCATCTCATTACAAAACAAAATCAGAAATCAAATGGACAAGTTGGTAACAGAATATCAAATTGATTGTATTAGTGAAGTTTCAATGAATTGAGAGGCGTCTTGCAGGCCCTGGACGGTTGGTTGCCTGCCAACGAGGTTACCGATCAAAGGACGCTATCGATATGCACCCACTTCCGAGCCAAACTGATTTAAATAAAACATTTTATGGAGATTGACGAAAGTAGATGGCATTCCGATAAGAATGGGATGGAACGATTTTGCTGCATACCCTTGCGTTTAAATTGGGCTAATGTATAAGTACAAGAAGGTTGTTTATGCAAAACGATTTAGGGTGGGTTGTCCAACTGTGAACCAGGCAGATGCAATGAACCACCGCTATATTTCAAAAATGTGACATTGCCGTTCTTTACGATTACTGCCAACAGGAACGCATACGCATCCCTCACTCTCTCCCCAAATTACAAGCAGCGCAAGCTTAAGACGTACGCCCAGTGATCGAATTTATAAAAATGTATCATAAAAGTCAGTTTTTTGTGTTGATTTCATTCTTTTTCTACATTTTTTGGGTCTTACCTACAGTTTTTTTTGCCTGTTACGTATGATAACACATACATAACGTTGTAAATTACACTATAGTTAGTATGCTGTATCATCATTTACCAGGTGAAATTCTGAGGTTTGTTTTGTCAATGGGGTGTGTCCAGCAATGAGCCATGACATAGTGTCCTGCATTGAACCATAGTACTCACATACATTTTCCCAGTCCGAGCTGCACCTACCATTTTTAAACGTTGAAAAACTAAACCACCACTTATTACAACTAGATTTGTATGATAACCTACTTATAATTAGTATTATGATAAAAAAAAAACCATATTGCTTGATGTCAATACATAGATTTTATTAAGACTAAAATACTCAAGCCTAAATATAATTAACAGTACCTCTAACGGCTTATATTTCGTAGTTAGTAATAATTTTGCTGATAGGTATTAATAATAAAGTAAAAACATTGCCCTTTCTCTTGGTAAATAGGTGGTTCATTGCAGAATTCGGTCTGGTTCAATGCGTACCACCCGTGTTACGCAATGAACCAATTCTCATTTTTTGCTAAATCTGTATTTCTAAGAAATCTAAAGATTATATGAATAAACTAATAATGCACAATCTTAGCCAGATTAATCACCTTACTTCACGCCAAATCTTAGATCCGTAAGTCAAAAAATGTAAAAGATATGGACGTTTGAATTTTACCTGGTTCATTGCTGGACAACCCACCCTACATACTTACCTAACATAATTTTTGAGGAGTGTTTTTAAGAGATAAAAGTTTTTATTACTTACTTATATAATATTAACATTAGTGTTATCGGCTAATGTTTTTCAAGGATCAGTTTTTTCCAAGTTTTTTCAGTTTCTAACTCTGTCATTCAAAGTTATCCACACCATACTGCGGCCGGCAATATAATTTAAAAATGGAACTTTTTAAACCCGACCATGAACTAAAGAGGTCACTCACCTGTTTTCAAATTTCGAACTGGTACTACAAAAAGAATGTGCCATTTTATGAACTAGAAAGATAAGTAAAAAAAAAGAAATCCATATTTGAGCGCCGCCATTTCTATTGTCTGGAACTTTTTAAACCCGACCATGAACTAAAGAGGTCACTCACCTGTTTTCAAATTTCGAACTGGTACTACAAAAAGAATGTGCCATTTTATGAACTAGAAAGAAAAGTAAAAAAAAAAGAAATCCATATTTGAGCGCCGCCATTTCTATTGTCCTTATAATTTAATTAGTCTATGTTGACTACCAACTTTAATTTTGATTATTACTCGCATATTTAAGAAAAGCACTAGCCTTTGCCACAACTGAGCATCGCCGGACTCTATGATGCGGCCCGCACGTGAGTCCGGCGATGCCCCATTTGCGGACCACGGCAGTAGTAATGTAGGGGAACCTGTTGAACCTCGTCCATTGATATCCCTCGGCCACCAAGGCTTATTTCGTAATCTGTGCGTGTTTTTTTGTTTTTGTCTGTGGTATTATAATCGTCATTGGTCAACACCAACATGAAGCTAGAATCGAAAAACCAGCGTGGAGTGAGTGAGGCGTGCGCATTAAAAATATAAAAAAGTGCTTAAAAAGATGGTATTTTTAATTTTACTTAAAGTTAATTCATATATAACAGTACATACTTACGAGATAACCATTTCGTACAATCAAATATAGGTGAAATGGACTTTAGATAGGCATAGAAATATTGACCCAAATCGAACTCAAAGTGCATTTTAAAAATTCGTTAATTTAAAATGAGGCAATGTTGTACCTTTGCCACCATATTTGCTTTGTACTTTGGACAGGGGCTCACGTACAAAGAACAATGCCCAAAAATGTATGGACACCGTCCCCACCCTTGTAGCACTTTAAAACCTATGTTAATCGAAGGGCCATAGTCATCTTATCATTTTATTGTATCACAGCAAAACTGAAATGTGAATCCGAAAAAAGTTATATCGACATAAAGAAACCGGAATCAGTCAAAATTATTTTACCCATTACGATGCTTTTTTTTAAATTATTACTGTGGGATGATTTCGTTCGGAGTTTTCAAACAACTCTTTAGAATTAAATGGTGACTCCCGCACGTGATCAACTCACGGAGCAGAAAAAAGTTCAATTAAGAATTCTGCTGATTATCGTTTTTGTGAAGTACCTAGCCATTGACGTTTTTTTTAGGAGTTTTCAAATAAAAATACCTTCTTTAAACACAAATAAAACCGTTGACTTTTTATTACAACAAATAGATTAGCCAGTGTTTTCAGTATCTATTGAAATATTATCCCACGCACTGGCTGGCCCAACGAAATTCTCTAAACGCCTTCCTATCCCATAGTACCACACGATACTGACGACATGCGCGCGTATAGATTATATTATACCTATATTATATTTATATATTACATATATCGCAAGCAATTGTTTGATTTAGCCATTCAATTAAATGCCTAGCCATTTCATTGAACGCTGCCATTCAATTAAATAGCTGAACGTCGGTTAGTCAAATAGTTGAACACAACGATCAACACTACGGCTAAACAAAGGTCAGTCATTTAATTGAATGGCGTTTTTCAATGAAATGGCTAGCCGGTTCACCTGCTCACAGAAAAAATAAGTAGGTTTTGGTTTTTTTTATGGCACGCGTATCACACACCCACGCAGAAAGGCTGCTTAAAGGTAAATCTATTATTTTGTGGCATATGAATAACACTGGGAACTTATTGTCTTTGTTTTTCACGACAAAACAACACACAACTTTCGAGAAACACAGCTGTAGACGCCATCTTGTAAACAAAGCGAAAGTAGTGCCGCGGTGGCGGAAAAACATACTAATTCAATGAAACGGCGGCCTTTCAATCAGGCAGAGTGTTGAACGTTTTAAACGCTTCAATGATTCAACTATGCGCCTAGCCATTTAATTGAATGGCGACGCTCAATGAAATGGCTAGGCACTTAATTAGATGGCTAATTCAGCCAGTTGGCTGCGACAGATACATATTATAGCCCCGGCTTCGCACTGGTGCAATTCTGATACTTAATACTCGTATATGGGAGCATTGCACCCATGCGAAGCCGGGGCGGGTCGCTAGTTATACATATAAACCTTCCTTTTGAATTACTTTATCTATTAAAAAAAATTGTGGCGAAAAAGTATAATAAACGGCAAAATAATTGTGACTGATTTCGGTTTCTTCATGTCGATATAACTTTTTTCGGATTCACATTTCAGTTTCGCTGTAATACAATATAATGATAAGATGGTTATGGCCCAATGATTAACATAGGTTTTAAAGTGCTACAAGGGTGGGGACGTTTTGAACATTCTTCTTTGTATGAAGATATCAAACAGGAAAAAAAAACACAGAAGAAGGTTTATACAAAGAGAGAAGTCTATCTTGTCCTAAAAGCTGTAAAGTATTTGGACTTTTGTTGATAAATTATTATAATAGGACGCGATAATGATCTTAAGATAACAGAAATTACTTATTGTTTTTTTATTATTCTAGCATAACTTAAGCTAAAAATGTAAATTATTTTTATTTTTTTATCTAAAGTATATACAATAAACATGTTCTTTCCATTAATTTAAAAATAAACCATTATTTGATTCGATAACATGGTATTTTCATGAAAAAAGACTAGTAAGGTCAAGGTACATCTTGCAGTGACCAAGGTATATCTGGTGTGTTGTACCTTCGACAATTTCCCAATTTTTGTTCAAATCTCTTTATCTTCTAAAGTATCATTAAAAATACAAAATTTATATCATAAATATGTAGTCAACTAGTGTATCTTTACATGTGTCCATATTTGGTAAACCTAATTCCAATCTTTATAGACAAAAAAAATTAAATAAAATCGTGTGGCCGAGGTTCAACAGGTTCCCTACTATAACTTTCATCGTAAGTGAGTGGACACACTGCGTTTTTTGCAGCGCGTTTGTATCGATACAAACGCGCTGCGAACGTAATGCGAAGGCGCTGCTTAAAAACGCGCTTCAAAAAACGCGAAACAAACGCGCAGCTCAAAAACGCGCTGCAGAAAACGCAATGTGGCCACTCCCTAAAGCCGGGGTCCCACGGCCCGTATTATCACAGGCCAGGCCGGATCGCGCCACGCATGTGGATGCCTGTGCGGCTGATTCGACTGCTGATCGACGACAGGCATCATCGGGTGCGACGGTTCCCATGGCCTGTCGGTTTGGCCTGACGCGATCTGGCCTGTTATTTTACAGGCCGTGGGACCCAGGCCTAACAGTTCTCCTTATTGCAGTTCAGGGTCGTACCGGTCGCCGGCAGGAGGCGCCGAGCCCCACTCCGCGCCCCCGCCGCTCTTCCTCCCCCCGCACCTGTCGCACCTGTCACAGCACCTCAACCATTTGTCGCAGCCTTTCTTCCCTTCGCTCAAAGGTAAGAAACGACTGTTGGTAAAGTAAAAAATATAAATATAAGTTTTACCGATTTTTATGATCTTTAGATATGTTAGATTTGTCTTCGCTCCGAATAGCGAAATTTCGTGGTCTAAATAATGACAATACTAAAAGAACGCTATTTTAATACTCTTACTAATCCAAGCAGTTTGACGTCAAAATTAGCTGATTCTGATTATTTTTTGTTAAATCTGTAATATCCTTTTTAATCGAAAACATGTTATTCTTACCCTAGGTTGGGGTGCACCGTGCCCCTGCTGCCCCAAAGAGGAGGCGCGGTCCACCAGCGTCGCCGAACTGCGCCGCAAAGCGCACGAACACTCCGCCGCTCTACTACACTCTCTTGCCAGCTTCCAGTCCCGGGCACTTTTACCCCTGCCGTTACATTTACCCCCTTTACCCCTGCATTTGTTACCGCATGATACTTCGCATTCGGCCGCTTCCGCGCCCGCCCCTGAGCCGGCGAAACACCACGAATAGATCCTGTGTGTGTAGTGAATTTTACCCCTTTATATGTTGAGTTTTACCCCTTATCTGTTGTGAAAAATCTAGAAGTGAAATATTTTCAAATGAATTTTAATTGAAGAACTATTTAGAAGGCACCTCAAAAATAACATCTTGTCTAATGAAATAAATTTTAATAGTAAGAAAAATCCATGAACGATTTGAATCAACTAAAAAACATTTAGGTACCATAGATCTGATTTAATTCCAAAGGAGACTGTTTAAAAGTGGTCTATGAACCAATAGCGATACTGCTATGGTATTTCTGTGGGGATACCTCAACTACATCCTTGTGCAAGGCGGCATCAAAATCTAGCCCGGCAGTTTTGAGCAAAATAATATTTTAGAATTCACATTTCTTGCAACATTTTTTTATTTTAGAAACGTTTTGAACGGGTATTGTGGTTAGTGTCTGTAAAGTCCTGACTACAATGTAATAATATGGTGACAGCGAGCTGATCTGATGATGGAGTCAGAAGCTATTCAACAGAACTCCTCAATAAATAAGTCGATTGAGTTGAAACTTGGCAAATCTGTCAAGTTCCAACTATAATGTAATAATATGGTGACAACGAGCTGATCTGATGATGGAGTCAGGGGCTGTTCAACAGAACTCCTCAATAAATAAGCCGATTGAGTTGAAACTTGGCAAATCTGTCAAGTTCCAACTATAATGTAATAATATGGTGACAACGAGCTGATCTGATGATGGATTCAGGAGCTGTTTAATATAACTACTCAACACACACACAGATATGCCGAGTTTCAACTCAATCAGCTTATTTATTGAGGAGTTCTGTTGAATAGCTCCTGACTCCATCATCAGATTAGCTCGTTGTCACCATATTATACAATCAGCTTATTTATTGAGGAGTTCTGTTGAACAGCCACTGACTCCACCATCAGATCAGCTCGTTATTACCATATTATAACATTGCAGTTAAAACTTGACAGATATGCCGAGTTTCGACTCAATCAGCGAATTTCTTGAGGAGTTCTGTTGAACAGCCCCTGACTCCATCATCAGATCAGCTCGCTGTCACCATATTATTACATTGTAGTCCGAACTTTACAGACACTAACCAAAATAACCGTTCAAAACGTTTCTAAAATAAAAAAAATGTTGCAAGAAATGTGAATTCTAAAGTATTATTTTTCTCAAAACTGCCGGGCTAGATTTTGATGCCCCCTTGCACAAGGATGTAGTTGAGGTATCCCCACATAAATACCACTACAGTATCGCTATTGGTTCATAGACCACTCCCCATACAAAAAAAAAACAGTCTCCTTTGTTTTCGACGTTATTGTTTGAATCTGTAACTTATTTGTGGTAAGAAATATTGAAAACTTT
The DNA here is from genome assembly GCA_958496255.1 of Camptogramma bilineatum. Lineage (NCBI taxonomy): Eukaryota > Metazoa > Arthropoda > Insecta > Lepidoptera > Geometridae > Camptogramma > Camptogramma bilineatum. The sequence continues at coordinate 12,231,249 of OY292465.1, read as the reverse complement.
TTTGTCAGTTTATGCGTTTGTCCTCGCTTGATAAGATTGCCCCAAAACAGGGGATACTAAAATAGGGTATTTATACGGTACGAAGTTTATTTAACTTTTTAATTAGCAATGTAGAAAGGACCAGTTTTATTTGATGATTTGTGAATTCATAGTGCCATTTGAAATCTTGTGCTAAATATACTGTGCCAAAAATATAATTGTGCCATATTATACAAATAAGTACAACATTCCACTTTAAGACACTACTTATAAATAAAGCACAAAAAGCTTATGTAAAAGTATACGACGCCATATTATTATTATGTAAATAAGTTTATTTTCTTTTTGTAAAATTTATTTAGATTAAGCTTTTAGAGTAACAATACATTTTGTAAATAAATATAACATTACCGTTTCAGTATTTGACCAAAAAATTTGTACATATAATTTTTCATCGTTTACGAATATTCTAGCAAATGTAAATAGATTCGATGTTCACATTAGAATTAGAAATTGTAAATAGCAATTTTATAGATTAGAAACTGGTTATGAAATGTAGTATAGGTTGGTTAAATTAATAAGACGTCATCTTTAAATTATGTTAGGGAGTGGACACACTGCGTTTTCTGCAGCGCGTTTTTGAGCTGTAAAAAACAATACAAACGCGCAGACAGCTCCCTTCCCACATAATAAATAGGTATTGTATTCAAACAAACGCGATGTGAACGCGCGTTTGTATCGATAAAAACGCGCTGCAGAAAACGCAATGTGGCCACTTCCGTAGTGACCACGAATGTGCTACACAGAGTGCTACGACGCGGCTACGGCGTAGCAAATAAATCTTCACTAGAGAACTATATTATAGTATATTCACCTTGTATTTCAAGATCTTATAAGATTTATAGGAAAATTATATAAAAAAGATGAAAAAATCATAATTCTGATGTTTTTGTTCATTAAAAATTGTATTATTTTTGGTAATTTTCCATATTAGTAAGATTATTCCTCAAATCAAATCGTTGCAAAAGAATAGTTGTACTTTCTTATATAAATCAAAATTGTATATCTCTGAAGCAATAGATGTAAAGCAATATTTAAAATAATTTAGCGTAAGTTCTGCCCGCGAAACGTACGTAAATAATTACCTATCAACAAAAATACCACGGAAATATTAGAAAAATCAATATTAAAACATTTTAAATCTTAAGGAATTAAATAATTTAAATTGTTTTAACCATCAAATAATTCCGTGATCACACAGTACGCGCTGTATTGAATCTAGCTTTCGAGAAATCACACTAATCACATCACATCACATCACACTAATAATTATAAATGCGAAGGTTTGGATGTTTGGATGGCTGTTTGTTCCTCTATAACTTGACAACTTATACATTGGTAAAATTACAAAACACATCCTTGGCCAATTATTGGGCTGTCTAGTCTAATGTTAAAGTAGACATGGTCAAAAACATAGAGGCGTTAGTTTTTTATAAAAATTGCTACATTTAAGGGAAATTTGAGTAATTTTAACAAAAAAGTGGGAATTTGAAATTATATTAATTTATTAGCACATGAAACTATATTTACATATTTGGGAAATATTATTGTGATTCCTACATGACCCTTTCGGTGGTTTTATAACACACAGAAAACACAAAAAATAAAGTAGAGAAAAAAAAAGTCACTTAACTTTTATCAGATTTCACACAAAAAAACTAAACCTCGTACGAGTCGAAATAAAGTAAAAGTAGCACATACACGGCGCGTACTGCACAACAAACAACTGCTGAATGCACGACTAGGTGGAATTGGTCTCGCGGGCAATTTGTATAAATAATATGTTAAAGTTATTGAATAAATAGTTAATAAATACATTGTGAGATAATACAGTAGCTTAGACTTATTAGTTGTTATGACTATTCTGAAATATACCATTACGTGCAATTTTTGAGAGTTTCAATCATTTTTACTCCCTATTATTTCAAACCTTAGGCGCAGGCCACACAGAAGAGACGTAAGATGAGGACGCGTCGCGGACAGGGCGCCAGCGAACTAGCGTTGAATATGACGTGACTGACGCGGCTCGTTTGTCCCGTACAAAATTCAACTTTGTGTGATCGGCTCATTTTCTAAAAATGTCATGCTTCAATTCATGTCATGTGACCGTACACAATATGACAAAATCAGCTGATTTTGTCATGCTTCATTCAATCTTCAATCACACCTCGCCTACTCACTATGACAAAGTCATATAACATGACGCTACTCACTCACTCTAATGTAGTATGACGTCAAATCAAATGTCATAGCTTCACTCAAATGACAAGGATGGAATCTTTGTCATATGACTATCTCTTCCTCCTGCTTCAAATCACTCCTCGCAGACCGAACAGATTGTCATAGAGTCGGCGTCAGCACTGAAGTCCGATAGACGCAGAGTTGCTATCGCAGAACTAGCTTGTAAAAAATTACTAATTGTCCAATTATGGATTGAACAATAATAAGTTTGCAAGTTTGTACGTTTGATAATTCTACACACCAGAAAAACTGAACTAGGTACCTTAACTAAAAAAGCATAATTATGCTCTTTTAGTTTCTAGTAGCATTTGCCGTAGGACTTGAGTGCTGACGCCGACTCTACTTTTTGAATTGAACGAAACGCAGGCGGCTCGTTTTGAAAAAACGTGTTTTGAAAACAAAAATTGGTTTTCGATGTTTTTGATTTTGCGGGTTTTTCAAACGAACGAACGAAACAAAATATCACCGGACTGCCTAAAGGGCAATAGTAGAGTCGGTGTCAGCACTGAAGTCCGATAGACGCAGCGCTGCTTTCGCGTAAAAATGACTAATTGTCCAAATAAGGCTTGAACATTAATATTTAGGCAAAGTTGTATGTTCTTTAATTCTATACACAACAACTGAACGACCGTGACTAAAAGAGCTTAAAGTAAATAAAACAATTAGTTCCCACTTTTGCCGTAGGACTTGAGTGCTGACACCGTCTATATGATCTACTATAAAAAAAATCTATTCAAGCGTTACAATTCCTCAGTATTTGTGCAAAAAAATTGTTTTTTCTAAAAATGTTCTACATAGCCCCAATGTACCGTATGCTCATTATTTGGCGACATTATGATAATTATGTAAATAAATGATTAAATTTAAATCAGCGTTTGTTTTTTCTTATAAATCAGCACGATTAGAAATTACATTTTTCCAAACTCACTTTTGAAATAGTAGTTACAGTCCGTTCACAGTTATTTTACCTCTAGCCGTCATGTTGGCCAACCTGGGCGTAGGAACAAATTTGCTATGACCTTGTAAAGTTTGTTCCTACGCCCAGGTTGGCCAACATGACGGCTAGAGGTAAAATAACTGTGAACGGACTGTACCTAACCTAAGATCGCACCATGAATGAACATTAGACCGGCTCTTCGAGTTCGTCAATGCGTAGGTCATTATGAACTGTCAAGTTGAAAATGATCGGCTCAAAAGAGCCGGCTCACTGAACCGGCTCATTTTGAAAATGAACCTACTCTTACAAAAGTCAATTTAAAATCATGTCATACCCAACACTACAGCGAACAGCGTTGCGCCCGCGCCCCGTCTCTTCTGTATGTTTTACGTCGTGACGCTTCTATACATTTTGTATGAAAGGGACGCGGAAGAGACATGTCCGCGCCCCGTCTGCGTCTTACGTCTTTTCTGTGTGTCCACTGGGACTTGATGCGACGTCCAGTAAACTTGATGGTGTTAGACTTGTCATGCACACCCATAGTCACACACCGTCATGTTTACTGGATGCCGCATCAAGTCCGCTGCAAACTTGACGGTGAATTTGATCGTGTATGGCTGGCATAAGGCTCAACTCACTCTGATGCAGAGTCGAAGCGAATCGACATAAAAAACATGAAGCGTCGGTCGCTTCGCTTCGACTCTGCATCAGAGTGAGTTGAGCCTTATGCCAGCCATACACGATCAAGTTCACCGTCAAGTTTGCAGCGGACTTGATGCGACGTCCAGTAAACTTGACGGTATTAGACTTGTCATGCACACCCATAGTCACACACCGTCAAGTTTACTGGACGTCGTATCAAGTCCGCTGCAAACTTGACGGTAAACTTGATCGAGTATGGCTGGCATTATTTTCATGCCCAGCAGGGACTAAAATGTAAACTGAAAATGGAATGAAACTTTATCAAAGTAACTTATAACCACTATGCAAACTACACCACAAGCCCTTCTATAAAACCAGGGGCATTGCCAGAGGTTCAAATACGCTAGTGTACAACCTCCCAGACTCATGGCATTAAACACATTGAGGCAAAAATGGATGTTATGAAATTTTCTTTATGAATTAGTTAGATGAAAATTCTGCAGAAGTTATATTTAGTACAGTTGTCATAATGGAAATTCATAATGTGGATCAGAAAAGGAATTGTTTATTGACTGTTTTAGTTACAGTTCTTACCTAACTATAGGAAAAGCTCTAAATAGCTAGATTCTAGAAAATAACACTAACCAGAATCATTGTCACGTTTTTCCTGGTGTGATTCTTAGCAAAAATCGACTCTGGGTTGTTTCGAAGTTGTTGAAAATTTCTGAATTCTATCATTTTTTATTGCTCACTAAAACTATCCAAGACCACCAAATCTACCAATGATATTCTTTGAATTATCACTTTAAAAGTCAAACAAAGCTCTTATTGTTTCATTTAAGCTTAGGACCATTATGCATAGGGTTAACTTGCCGGAACGCTGTTCGAGTTTGACTAACTCACGCATAGATTCATTTCTCACTTTTCAACGTGAACTATCCACAAATTGATGCTTAAAATGCGACGAACATGATGTAGGTACAATCCCAGGCCCTACTAATGGCTCTTTTACATAAAGTATAAGGGCACAACCGAGCTTGGCAGTGAACGCGTTTAAGTATTCTTTAATATAGCTGACAAGGCTATATTCTCAGAGACTATCCAATCAGATTCACTAGCATTTAAAAATGTCAAAAAAGTAGACAGAGGTAAGTCCAAAGACACTTTAGCAGGGTAGATATGATAGGGTATGTAACCGTCATAGCTCATAACGTCATCATATTTTAAACATCATATTTCAGAAGTCTGCTCTTAAGTCACAAGTTTAACAGTTAATCATAACAAGAAATAAACAAACATAAATATCATCTGATGAATTTATGCACTGAGTTTGTAATTCTCGATGTATTTATGTAATAACTTTGAAAGTTATTCTTTGTTTCAGTATTCACACTTTAATAAAAGCTCGGAGAAGTGGTCCAATGGTTTTTATGGAGAGTATTTTCAACTGGGTTTAAAAGGTAACTACAAAATTGACAAAAAGTATATATAACATCACAGACTACTATCAAAAATGGTATACCTACCTACTCACTCATTTATTTTATGTGTTAAAGTGGAAAAAATTAACGGGACATGAAAAATTAAAAGTAAGTAGTTAACTTACAATAATTATTAAAAAAAAACCTTTCACTAACGGTAAAAACCTTATATTTTAAAAATTACTTATGCAAGTTTTTCCTTAGCTTGTTTAGAAATGAAAAATCTGAAATAATTAGTTATATAGGTACCTAAATAAAAGAAAAGATTTCAAAAAAGCTTACCTGGGCCTGGAATTAAACCAAGAAAGATCTTCACCATTCGTAAGACACATAATTCCAAGTATATAGGCTATTTAATAAAACAGGTGAAGTCGAAGCGGGCTGCTAGTGATTTATATAAATACCAGAAAGTTTCCTGCACAATCGAATCGTATTTCAGCATCCTGTCTACACCAATACCAAGACAAAACAATTTAGAATTCACCAGTTAATATTGCAGTGGATTTATACACAAAGTTCGCGCTCAGGTGTTGAGACAGACAGACGGTCCAACTTCGCAATTTAGTGCGCAATAAACTTTTGTTATGCTCCCCTACTTTGTATGCTTATGTGATTATTTTACTATTTTGTAACTTTATCATAACAGCTTGCACTTAAGTGTATGTATAGCATTACATACACTTGTATTACCATTAAACGTATTAAGTTTTTCGTAAGTTATGAAATTAAAACGGCCTCAAACGGCTAAGAAAATTGCTAGGTATTTTCTATACACTAGGCCGACTACTCAGATAACCTAATTCCTAGGTATATTAGCTAGGCAAGCCGATATTAAAACATTGTGAGACTACAATGTCCCGTAAAGTGTAGGTTTCTGCTTCCTGACACAATATTTGAGTAAAAATTTTAGATTTTTGAATAGTTAATTTTAAACTATTCAAAAGACTTACGGTTTTTAAAATATAAATGAAAAACAAGTACTTAATAAGTTCATGATTTATTAAACAAAACGTTTATATTTACAAGTATGAATATGTTACATCTTTGAAACAAGTAAGCTGTTTTCAGATAACCCATTTTTATGACCTTTTTTTGAACTTACTATTTCGACTATAGTTATTTAGTTATCACGCTTATATATCAAAAGCAGTATTAGGCAAAATGATGATCTAAGACCAAATTGGTATTCAAAATCTACGATTTTAATCAGTTCGCTATTTGATCATAAATTTGGAGTATTTCAAAAACTTGCACTTTTTAGTAAGTTCTAAAAATTGTACTACTCGAAGCTAAAAATTGAAAACTCAGTTCGTAAGTTATCTCGAAACTACAACAAATCCTTAGTCCGTACATTCCTTCTCACGGCATTATTGAACCCTTCTCTATACTGGTAGAAGACACCGCTCGACGAGATCACGTTGGACGCCGCATCTGTAAATAACAACTAAATTAAAAATTAAATGAAAAATCCACATATCCCTACATAATCTCCGAACGGCTGAACAGATTTTCATGAAACATAGCTAAGAACACTCTCGACAAAGTCACCTTTCAAACAAAAAAAATATAATTGAAATCGGTTCAACCTTTCAGGAGTTCTCATGTCACAGACAGACACACAGATACACGCTACAAATTTATAACACCCATCTTTTTCTTCGGAGGTTAAATATGAAACACAAAATTTACCTTTCTTATCATTAAAAAAAAGGTAAATTTATATTTTTTCTGTTTTCTTTAAAACAGAACGTGTTTACTTGTTTTTAAGATTGAAATCCATTTGGGAATATTTGAGTTTTAGGTTTTAGGAAGGCATTTATCGTCACGAAGATGTTAACTTATCTTTTCTGATAAGTACGAAATTCGTCAGTTTTTCATTCAATCAATCAAGTTATTTTGTTTACTAATGACCGAATTGGAATCGTCAAATAATTTTAACCTGAAAGTTAAATGTGGCGAATGAGCTGTTTAATCGTAAAATTATTTATTTAAATAGTATATGAGTTAATTTAAAAATAAAAAAACTCCGTCACCAAAACTGGCCACTTGCTCATACGAACTTACTTTTTTTTACTTTAATAATATCATATACTTAGTGGTATGGTAGGTACGACACTAGATTTCTCGCATGAAAAGTTAAAATAATTTTCCACCCACACTGAAAACGCTTAGTATTCAATTAATTACGGGCCTGTTCATTGGCTAGACTGTAGTCTGCACACACCCTTACAAGGGGGCTGGGGGTGGCTCTTACAATTCTCGTTAAGGTGACTGTTTAATAATCTCAACGCGATTTGTAATGGGATTGAGATGACTGCGAATATCTTATTGTTTCTATAATTTCGGAGTAGCGTCGGGAGATTCATTATAATAAATGGATTTTGAGAATAAAGTTAAAAATAATGCTTTCTTAGATCGTTTTCATACCTAAATAACAAGATAATTTCAGTTCAATGTTGTGTTGTTTTATTCCCTAATAAGTACCGCTCAGTTTTAAAAACATCCAAAAAGATGCATCCACATTTTGACTTAGTGATGTTAATCTTGTGAACTTTGTGAACTTTGATCTAACGTATGACACCCGTCTGTGTGACTTATATGAAATGCGACATGTCTAGCTTGCTTCAAAACATAAAATGAACAACTTTTTTAAGATTAATCTCTGCCTTTTCCCCATTTGTATGTGTGTTTATCTCAAGAGTTTTCAGCAAACTATCTCAAGTCCATATGCGGACCGTACACTTGCAAAAGCAATCTTCATATCCGGCGTGAGCCAACACTCGGATTATGATCCACGCGGCACAGCGCGAGTTGTAACGAGGGCGGATGATATTTAATTGTTTCCATCGCTCGCGGCTTGCCAGAATGGAGTTATTGTTTGATTTAGTTCACTAGTGCTACGTCTTCGACTTCGTTTGAGGAAATTCTCGGAAATTTCAATACTTACTCTTTGTTTTTAATACATAATTTTGACTTTTTTGAGGGAATTAAATATGTAAATAAATAAATAATGGCGGATATTTCATACAGCGCCATCTTAGCCCTAAACTAAGCAAAGCTTGTACTATGGGAACCAGATCACTGATAGAATACTTATATATTTTTTGTAAATACATACCTACTTATTATAATAATGGTTTTACAATGCTGCTTTATCTTTTGATAACTCTTTTTGTTAACAAGAAAGTTACAGTGATATAATTTTTTGTAGAGCCTTGACAGACAAATCAAATAACGGAAAGAGATTGGAATCAATTACAATGAGCACAAAGCTCATGATTTAGCAAAAGTCAAAATACTGCAAAATTTTGTCAAGATTCTTCCTAGTACGCAGAAAATGATTTTTCTAATACAATCCTCGTTTATGACGCGTAGGTAATCAATATCGTCAAGTTTAACAACAGCCAAGACTATGAAGACTAGCCAAGCGAAGCGCAAGGGCACTACCTACCTTTTCTCGAAGCGTTTCGTCGTTTTTCTGATATTTATTTCAATATTCATATTGAACCCCGATCCCGTGCATCTCTGATACCACTAGTTGGTTTAATTTAAAACCACAAAAACTATTTCGGCATATTTTAACCTAACCATGCCCTAAAGCAAGTTAGTAAATCAACACTCAAACAGTCATTCAGTTTTGTATATACGGATTTAGCTGCTTACACAGATAATGGAAAGCCTGATTCGTTCATACCCCGAGCAATGCGGTTAGCGGAATGAAATATCAATTTTCAGCTGTAATTTGCGAAAGTCGATTGATTTTGTGATTGAACATTATATTGTTTGAACAAAGTATGCGAGATTATTGAAAGGAGGTTTACTAAAGCGATGGATAGAATTAATCAGGAGGTTGCGGGTTCGACCCCCGCCGCCGGACAAATGTTTGTATGATCTGCAAATATTTGTCTCGAGTCTGGCTGTTTTCTATGTATAATAGTATGTATTTACAAAAAAATATATATAAGTAGTATTTCAGTCATGTGGTTCTCATAACACAAGCTCTGCTTAGCTTGGGGCTACATGATGCGGTACGAAATGTCCAGCATTATTTATTTATTTCTTTAAAATCATAACATTTTGGATATTCTCTATTATAACGACCTTTGTGGCGCAGTGGGCGAAGGCAGGCCTGAAACACAGAGGGTTGCGGGTTCGATTCCCACCGCGAGGCATATGTATGTATGATTTTCAAAGATTTGTCTCGGGTCCGCGGGTCTAAAAAGGCTATAATTAGCTGAATCACATTGTCATCATCATAATTCTCCTGCCCTTATCACACGCTAAGTGGGGTCGGCACAACATGTTTTCCTCTTTCACTCACCTCTCATATTGAAACATGTTGTGAATTGTATTATTATGCCGTCTCTTCTCATGGACATAATAGTTACAAGAACATAATACGAATCATACTACCACACTAATTTCATAAATGCGAAAGTTTGGATGGATGTGTGGATGCATGTTTGTTCCTCTATAACTCGACAACCACAGAACCGATTTGACTGAAATTTAAAATATAGATAGTTAATGACCAGGAATAGGACATAAGCTACTTTTTATCCGGGTACAACGCGAGCGAAGCCTCGGGCGGAAGCCAGTGACCATAAAACGAATTGTGTTGGCGGCCATTTGAGCCTCTCTGGGTGTTTTTCTATGTATATGTATGTATTAACACTGGATCAATGTAAACCAATAAGCCTTCATACGTCAAAATATAACACCAAAAATGTATTAAACGGAGACAATAGCTAAACTCAAACAGTTGGTAATCACGCGTCGTCAAATAAGTGTAATTACAAGAGGGGAGGTGTTTGCGCTTGGTAATTGCCACATTGTACAGTCTACACCCCTACACCCCGCAAGGCAGGGCATATCAAATAGGTAACTACTGTTTTAGTTCATATTTTTACCCGACTGCGGCAAAGCCCAAAGGGGTTATGTGTTTGACCGGTATGTATGTCCGTTTCTATTTCCGCTCGTAACAACGGCTCAACCGATTTTGATAAACGATACGTCATTAGATCCGTCTTGATAGCGCGAGTGTCACTGAGTAAAATTCTTAAAAAATCGAAATGGAGGATTTTACAATGTTTTAAACATTTACCCTGCAGTTCGTTTTTTTTTTTTACACTTGTTTATATAAAAAAATAATAAGACCTGATTTCTACTAAATATGAGAGTGATAACACAAACTCTGCTTACTTTGTGGCTAGATGATGATGTGTGAATTGTCCAGCATTATTTATTTATTTTTACGCTAATCGGCAGATATAGGTGAAGATTGTGAACTGGAAATATTGGTACTACGCGAGCAAAGCCCCAGGCGGAAGCCCATAACACGTAAACGTACAGTAAAACCAGAAAAAGAATGCTGTTGCGGCCTAATCGCCGAACGAAATAAACTGTCAATGTCAACTGTGAAGTGTTGTGTCAAATATGACTTTTTGTGTGATCTGTGGTTTTGCGGACAAATAACTGACAGAGACTATTATTCCGATGAACTCGCTACTTTTTACCGGCAATGAACGGACACTATAATTTCAAACTTAAATTTTTATAAAGCCTAAAACTATGTAAAACTCTCATTATACGATCTACTAGACATCTGCATTTTTATTGGAGAAAGGGAGCTGCTGTAGAATCGGAAGAACCCAACAAATTGGTGACCCCGACGTGATACATCGTCTACGCTGGAAGGCTGAAAACCCCTTCAGGACAGGTGAAACAATCCAATTCCGAGGGAAGTAAGCCCCATTTCCATTCATCTCTATCCTTCTTGATCAATTTTGCTTCTTTTGTGCGTAATTTTGTCGATATTTCTCATCTTTTTACATCTTTGTGGCGTGTTCGAATCTACCCGCTACTGTTTTTTATTCAAGTATCGACATCATATTTTTCGTGAAATATCCTGATTTTACAGCAATCCCATCATTAAATCGTTAGTAGACATCTTATTTAGCCTTGTTTCATCGAGTTCAGTACATATTTCCCAGTATTTTAGCCAATTTAGAGTTTTACATTTGAAAAAAGTTCACGTGTCGTCTTCGAATTTAAAGTTCTTCAAACTCCAAGAATATCAACCAAACCATTAAAATATCGTTATATACAGCTAGTAAAGCATAGTAACTAACTATTCCAGGCATTTCCCGGGTGAAAATCGGTGAGAATTGCGAACTACAGGCGCCGACATTGTCATCTAGTAACCGGCGACTGCGCCACGGCGGCGCCTCTGCCTGAGTCTGAGTCGGCGGCCGGTGAAGTAGTGCATGCTGAGCTGATCCTCCACGAAGGGTTTGTGCAGTATAGCGCGAACGAGGTTGTATTCATTGCTTATTTTTCTTTATACAGAACTTTATTCGTTCATCTTTATTTTGAGTGTAACTTTATTTGTAACTTTATTTTGAGGGTCTGTTTATTGTTTGCGCCTAGTATGTCGGATCTCAAGGAACTTATTGCACAGCGCGGTCGCATAAAAACTCGCATTACTTTATTTGAAAAATTTGTGAAGCCTCTCTCGGAAACTAAATTGAGTAAAGGTAATTTCATCGAGTTAACCCTGCGGCTAAGTAAATTACAAGAACTATCATACAGTTTTGATGAATTACAATCCAAAATAGAATCTTTAGATCTTGCTGATGATCAAATGAGTGAGAGGGAGGAAGTGGAATATAGGTTTTTTAGTCTCATTGCTAAAACTCAAGAAATGTTAGAAACATTTGAAGGAAAAGTGAATAATGAGTCATCATCATCAGCCTCTCATGCCTCCCACTGCTCAAATCATCACCAGCATATAAAGCTGCCAACGCTCAAGGTCCCACCGTTCAGTGGTGATCCTGGCAAATGGCTAGAATTTAGGGATACTTATTCATCGTTGATCCATGAAAATGATAGGATAGATAATGTGAGTAAGTTTCATTATTTGAAATCTTATCTTGAGGGAACGGCTAAGGCAGTTATATCTTCAGTGACCGTCTCAACAACAAATTATGATATAGCATGGTCTCTTTTGTGTGATCGGTTTAACAATAAAAGATTATTAATTAATGAGCATATTAAGGGCCTATTTTCATTGGAGCCTATGACAAAAGAATCTGATAAAGGTCTTCGTGGCATGATTGATGCAATTTCCAAAAATCTAAGTGCGTTGAATTCTTTAGGTGAACCCACAGCGAGTTGGGATACAATCATAATATACATGGCTTCTGAAAGGTTGGATCCTGACACTGCTAGGGATTGGGAGGAGCATAGGAGTAAATTAAAAACAACTTCATTAGAAACATTCTTTGATTTTCTTCGTCAGCGAGCAACGGTTTTAGAAACAATACGTGCGAGTAAAACCTCAAAGTGTGAAAAGCGAAACACCTTCATAAAATCAAAGTCATTCATTGCTTCTTCACCTCAATCATCCAACAATGGTCCATCCCATGGTGCTTCACACAACAATAATAATTGTTTAGCCTGTAAACAAAATCATAAATTATATGAGTGCATGAAATTTAAAACATTGCCGATCGAAGACCGAATTTCAAAAGTTTTTGAGTGGAAATTATGCAACAATTGCTTACGCAGTGGTCATAGGTCGATTCAGTGTAGGCTTGGTGGTTGTCGTATCTGTTATAAAAAACATAATACTGTATTACATAGACAGTCTTCTCTACAAACACAACCACAACCAGAAAAGGGTCATGAAGAAACTACATCTCTACTGACTACAACTTCTGTTTCTTGTCATGACTCACCTTCTTCTTCTTTTTTGCCTCACCATGAGGGTGAGGAGTCTTCTCGTGTAGTCAGCATGTCCTCTGTCTCCTGCGACCAAGTCCTTCTTTCTACAGCATTGGTCAAGGTGACTAGCAATGGACAAACATTTAAATTAAGGGCTTTGCTTGATAGCGGAAGCCAGTGTTCCTTTATAACAGAGGCCGCTTTATCTAAGATTGGTCTCACTGGAACAAAAATACAAACACGATACGTGTCAGGCATAAGCAATGCCATCTTAAATATCACAGAACATTGCGATCTTGTGATAACTTCTTTGCACTCTTCTTTTAGTGCACCAGTCACATGCTTTGTGATTCCGTTGGTAACGGATAGATTGCCTCAGTTAGAAATCCGAGTTCAGGAGTTAGGGCTTCCAAGCCATATTCAGTTAGCAGACCCAAGTTTTTATTGCCCATCTGACATTGACATGCTTCTAGGAGCCGATGTCTTTTGGAAAATCATCTGTTCTTCTCAAATTAGATTAGGTCCTAACAATGGAGCCTTTTTGCGTGAAACCCAACTCGGATGGATAGTAGCTGGCCCCATGGGGGGGAAGCAGCGCGGCAAGTCAAACCAAATGGTTTGTAACTTCAGCCGAAACATTCAGCAGCAGCTTGCTAAATTTTGTAAACTGGAAGAGGTTCCAGTGGATACTCCTCCATCGATAGAAAATGACTTTTGTGAAAAGCTGCCGTCTATAGTGAGCAACAATCCAAGCTCTTTAATTCCCAAAGACTTGGACGCTACCTCTTCATCCAGCGCACTGGGTCTTAAGTGGGACCCAGCAGCTGACGTCTTACATTTCTCTACAAACATTGAGAATCCTTCACAAGCTACGAAAAGAACAATTTTGTCAAATTCTGCTAAATTGTTCGATCCACTAGGTTTATTGAGCCCATGTACTATTATACCTAAGATGTTTCTTCAAAAATTGTGGATTTCCAATCTAAATTGGGACGATCCAATTCCCTATGATATCGAGAAATCGTGGCTTGATTTTGTAGCTAATTTGAACGCATTGTCTTCTCTACAAATTCCCAGGTACGTCCTATGCAGCGAACCTGAGACTATCGAAATGCATATATTCTGTGATGCTTCCGAAGTAGCGTATGGAGCATGCCTCTACCTGCGATCGATAGATAAGTCAGGTCACGTCAAAACGAATCTTCTTTGCGCAAAGACTAAGGTCGCGCCTTTAAAGCCACAAACCATTCCTCGCTTGGAACTATGTGGAGCTGTATTAGCTGCTCGTCTTGCTCACAAAGTGCTACAAGCTCTGAGACTCCACATAGACAATATATATTATTGGTCAGACTCTTCTGTGGTTCTTGGTTGGCTGTCATCGCATGCACGTGACCTCAAAACATTTGTTTCTAACCGGGTTGCTGAAGTTCAGCAGCTTACGTCTTCTGGTTCCTGGAGACATGTTCCTGGAACACAAAACCCTGCAGATCTAGCCTCGCGAGGTTTAGATCCTAATCTCATCAGTGAAGCTACCTTATGGTGGCATGGCCCTTCTTTTTTTGCTAGAGCCAGAGTCTAATTGGCCAACAAAAATCAAACATTCGGTAGAGTTACCCGAAATTAAACGTAATCCTATTTCTAATAATCTGGATTTTACAACGAGCTCTACATTGCACACAAACTCTGTAACCTGCGCTACCACTGCAAAAATAATTCTTCAAATCCTATAGGGATTGTCAATTTTGATAGGTACTCAAAGTGGACTCTACTTCAACGAAGAGTAGCGTATGTTCTTAGATTTGTTTACAATGCAAACTCTAAACGTACTAGTCATTTAACTACTGATGAATTGACAGCTTCTCTAAACGTTGTTATTAAACAACATCAAGCCGAATGTTTCGGGAATGAAATTAATTTATTGAAAAATCAAAAATGCGTCTCTACACGTGCTTTTCATTTGGAAATTGCATCGGACATGAGCACTGAAATCTTCATTTTATCTTTAAAACGTTTCATCAGTCGCAGAGGAAAACCAAGCGAGATTTACTGCGACAACGGCCGAAATTTCGTGGGCGCAAACAATGAGCTAAGTCAAATTTTAAATACATGCAATGAATCAGTCTCTTCATTTGCCGCCGACGAAGGCATTACGTTCAGATTTTCACCGGTTTACATCCCACATTTCGGTGGGCTTTGGGAGGCCGGCGTGAAATCTGCAAAATATCATTTAACTAGAATGTTAGGTAACAATCACCTCACTTATGAGGAATTATCGACATTATTCGTGCAAATAGGGGCAATTTTGAATTCAAGGCCCCTTTGTCCTCTTTCATCTGATCCTACTGACCTCTTCCCTCTTACTCCGGGGCACTTCCTGATCGGCAAACCACTCACCTGTCCGCCTGCGCCAGCGCTGCTCGACATCAAGACAAGTCGACTATTAAGATACCAGGAAATCGAGCAGATGCGTCAACATTTTTGGGAGAGATGGCGGAAGGAATTTTTAAGCGAATTACAACATCGATCAAAATGGCGTACAAACCAAGGAGCACAGAGGGAGACATGGTTATTCTCAAGGATGCAAATTTACCTCCACTACAATGGAAAATGGGTCGCATCCATCGACTCTATCCCGGACCGGACGGGGTGTCACGAGTTGCGGACGTCTTCACCAGGAAGGGCATCGTCCGCCGAGCTGTGGTCAACCTGAGTCCCTTAGTGGCTCGAGATCCCAGGGTTCTCGAGGGAGGGGAACTTGTTGCGGCCTAATCGCCGAACGAAATAAACTGTCAATGTCAACTGTGAAGTGTTGTGTCAAATATGACTTTTTGTGTGATCTGTGGTTTTGCGGACAAATAACTGACAGAGACTATTATTCCGATGAACTCGCTACTTTTTACCGGCAATGAACGGACACTATAATTTCAAACTTAAATTTTTATAAAGCCTAAAACTATGTAAAACTCTCATTATACGATCTACTAGACATCTGCATTTTTATTGGAGAAAGGGAGCTGCTGTAGAATCGGAAGAACCCAACAATGCGTTTACAAAAACAACTGACGAAAAGTCATTTGGAAATGAAAGCTACTCATAATTACAACTTTATCTCAAACAAATAAATATCTAGGTATGTCATTTTTAAGAAAAGCAAATTAGAGCTGCTTTCGCAGTCTGTTTTGTGGAATCATACACGGCTGTCGGACGAATTCGGAAAACACGAGTATAACCGAGATCCAATCTAGAGCTTGAAGTACTGTACATGTTTTTTTGAAAAATCCATTGCCGAGATTCGAACTCCCGATAAGGTACCCCTCTTGGCCAACACGCCCGCTACGTAACAGTTGGTAATAATATAAAGTGATCACCGTAATCCAGTGATTCGGAGCATTATAACGCTGATCGGGCGCGACCATTACTCTCCATTACGCGGAAGGGTTGTTTGTTTTAGTCGCGCTCGCACCTGATACCGCCATTTCGATATTAATCGCCAGCTTAATACGATTGGTGAAACGTTTTTACTTACCGTTTCGTTGAATTTGTGATAGCGGTACGATTCGTCCAAAGAAATCTTTATGCACCTGCAACAAAAAAAAACTATAAATGACAAGAAAAATAATCTAAGGGAGGGGCACACTGCGTTTTCTGAAGTGCGTTTTTTAGGCCTCGGTCTCGAATTTTGCGGGCAGCGGAGCGGTGGCGGCGGCGGCTCTGGCGCGGCGCGGTGGCGGGTACTCCAGTCAAGCGGTGATAGCCCGCCCCCGCACCGCGCCAGAACCGCCGCCGCCGCCGCTCCGCTACCCGCTAAATTCGAGACCGAGGCCTTAACAGCGCGTTCGCAGCGCGTCATTATCGATACAAACGCGCGTTTGTATCCATACTAAATGCGAACAGAGAATGGGCAAACTGAGTTTTTTGAAGCGCGTTTTAGAGCAGCGCGTTCGCATCGCGTTTGTATCGACACAAACGCGCTTCAAAAGACGCAGTGTGCCCACTCCCTAGAGGCCTACGCAGACCGAGACGGCATGGCAAAGGATTTAAATTTTTACTAATGGACATACAAACTTATGGAGATAGAAATCCGTACCCATATTATAAATGTGAAAGTGTGTTTATTTGTCCTGCTTTCACGTCAAAAACAGAGCGACGGATTGACGTGATTTTTTGTGTGGAGATAGCTGGAGGGCTGGAGAGTAACATAGGCTACTTTTTATCCGGATACCACGCGAGCGAAGCCGCGGGCAGCAGCTAGTACGATATAAATTATTATGCTTTAAAATGATGCCGTGGCAACGAAAACATCTCTTTCGAATGCCACGGCATCATTTTAAAGCATAGGTGAATGTGAATAACGTGAAAAATGTTCTACATGCTACCGACTGTACCTAGTCTAATTCCACAGACGAGTTACCTAACCGCTGCAGTGCACTCGTCGACGCCGACTAATGACGTATCACGACAATCGCCTAACGACGTCTCCTGAATTGCCCGAAGCGAGCTGAAGCGTGCTTGTGCGATTGTAACCTTTGTTGTTGTCAACAGTTTTTAGCACAATTAGGGCTTTGTTGGACAAACTGAAACTTGTAGCTTTGAGAGATTGTAAACCTAAGGAGTGTAGTTTCGAGTCCGCATAGTAAAAATAGTTTTACATCTGCGGGGCTAAAAAGGCCATTACAGCAGAATCATATTATGATTCGTATTACGTTTTGTTCTTGTCATTCTCATGTCTACGAAAAAAGACGGCATATAGTGCAATTCAAGTTATGATACTGCTATACCTAACGGCCTTTTTAGCACCGCTGAAATATTTTTTTTTAAATTATAATACCATATTAATATTGTAGACAGCGCAGCGCCTAAGAAAACCTATTTTTTTTTTGTTAAGTACTTACCTAATACTTTATTTTCGTATACCCAGTCACAACATCTGTGTTCATTACACAAATATTTGTCCTGGATGGGAATTAAACACACAACCTGCAAGGCAGAGGTATCACCACCAACTGCAAGGCTAGATGATTTATGTTTAGCCTATCTTTTTAATTAGACAGTGATTCTATACTGCGATACAATTGATTTTCTTTCCAAAGTGCGGTCTAACGTCTTACTATTTAAGTCGGTCTTTTACCATTATGATTTTATTAATATTGAAGTTTTGCTTTGCGTTTTTTGGGAGATATATTGTGAAGCAAAAAACATTTTTGTTTGTCTCTAAAAATCACAACACAACAATTTTTATAGAAAATCTACACAATTTGACAAAAGCAGAGTGTCATCAAAAATATTCTATACAATCTTCCGCGGCCCCATACGATAAGCCCTCGTAAATCAAAACATATTAGTCGAAATAACCTTTTTTCACTCACGACGTTCCCCAGT
Source organism: Camptogramma bilineatum (assembly GCA_958496255.1). Taxonomy (NCBI): domain Eukaryota; kingdom Metazoa; phylum Arthropoda; class Insecta; order Lepidoptera; family Geometridae; genus Camptogramma; species Camptogramma bilineatum. The sequence continues at coordinate 12,212,805 of OY292465.1, read as the reverse complement.
AATTGACATTATAACCGATACACCGACGTAATAGGCCGTAAGGTTTACCCAGGACACCTCTGGCAACTTCGCAAGGGTGTGTACGTAAAGACATGTGTATTTCAAAATATGCCTGAATTTGCTTTTTTTTTTTTGCAAGTGTGCAAAGGAACAGGCAGGGAATGTGTTAACAGTGTTTTTTGTGTATTTTGGAGGTACACCACAAATGAAAAATTATTATTTTTATGCGAAACGTGAGCTTATGTAGTTGAGCTTATGCGATCCAAACTTGGCGTAGCTTAATTGTGATAGGTAACCTTATTTTTCCGAGGCACAGCAACTAATGACCACGGTACACCAGTGTGCCGCGGCACACCCTTTGCGGAACACTGTGGTAAACAACAATGTGGCCGCATCTTTACCCAATACCCCGTAATACGTATATAAGATGGCCATAAGGTTGGATACACGAGTCATCCCCGCGATAACTTTTATGAGTGCAAAATTGTGTTTATGTCTGTCGCGAGCTACCGCGCCGTCGCCCGTAATCGGAAATATTGCGCAAGAATAAAGTTACACTACGGTACAAAGAGTAAAAAGCAGCGATAAGTATAGCTGGAGAGTTAAATTGGGCTTCATGTAGTTTGGTTTATTAATCAACTAGCTTCCACCCGCGGCTTCGCTCGCATGGTACCCGGACAAAAATTACATGTCCGATTCCCGGTTATTATCTATCTATATTTAAATTTCAGCCAAATCGGTTCAGTGGTTGTCGAGTTATGGCGTTGCCTCACTCTCACTCTCGCCTTGCATCGATTCGCCTTCTCGCTCGCACACGCCCAGGCTCGCCTTGGCTGGCCCAGCGTGTATTTGAGCCATTAGACATCATTGTCTAGTGAGTGAACTCAGTTGACGTAGCACGTAGTCAGAAACAAGTCCAAATCTACGCTATCAACGCAACGGTGCGCGAGATCTCAGTTCGGGGCGAACTACTAGTTTATAGATGGTATAGACAGGGAAATACAGTGATTAGCTGAGGCTGGTTTTACTGTCACGCGTACCGTCGGCGCTGATAGGCGAGTGATTTTTATTACAATGAAATAAGGATACTGATTCTTCAGCACTGACAAGAGCGATCAGCGTAGCCATTTCTGCTAAACAATCAGTATCCTTATTTCATTGTAATAAATATCACTCGCCTATCAGCGCCGACGGTACGCGTGACACTAAAACCAGCCTTAAGGCCAGTTTTAGTCTCACGCTCACCATCAGCGCTGATAGGCGAGTGATCTTTATTACAATGAAATAAGGATACTGATTGTCCAGCACTGACGAGAGCAATCAGCGTAGCCATTTTTGCTAAGCAATCAGTATCCTTATTTCATTGCAATAAAGATCGCTCACCCATCAGCGCTGATGGTGAGCGTGAGACTAAAACCGGCCTAATTTGAACTCGCCTCAGCTAGTGCCTCAGACGGTTCCTACCATCGGATCCAACTCGCTTTATTGTCGATCCCGCTCCACTCGCGGGTAACAAACTAGTAATTGGTTTGCTATTGGCTGCGTCTGTTGATACTGTTGAATGATCCGGTTCACTATTTGTATTGTTTGAGGTCAATTTATCGGGGTCTGATAAACTATTGAGGTAAGTGATTTGTTTTTGATATTAGCATGGCAAAAGATAGAGACAGATTGAAGAACTGATGGGAGACATTTGCCCTACAGTTATAATAAAACTAACATGGCTTTAGTTAATGAAATCACATAACACTAATATTATAAATACGAAAGTTTGGATATTTGAATGTTTGGATGGATGTTTGTTTGTTCCTCTATAACTCGACAACCACTGAACCGATTTGGCCGATTTGACGGAAATTTGAAATATAGATAGATAATGACCGGGAATATGAATTAGGCTACTTTTTATCTGGGTACCACGCGAGCGAAGCCCCGGGCGGAAGCCATCCATATTATCATCCATATTAAAAAATCCATAAATAAATAAATATTGGTTATTCATATTTTTTAATCACATTGAGAAAATTAGGTTAGTTCATTACGCAGTTGTTAGTTTAGTTGTAGTCGTTTAAGGAAATTTGTTTATTAGAATTAGGTTTCTTTTTCGAACCAAAGAAGTTCGTTATTGTATGAAATTTAACAAAAACTATTATTTCCAATAAAATGTACCAAAAAACACACAAACTTTTTCTGTATGTTTATTTCCCCAGAGCTCCTAAAGGCAAAACTAATGGAATCTGACAGCACACCATCAACGAAATCCGTAAAATTCCTAAAACAAGTTAATGCTATAATCCGTAGCAGTGCTACACCGCTACGAGCGTAGCTAATCTCGTAGCGTTGTGAAATGCTACGATATTCAATTATGAGGTTTTTGAGCACGGTTTTCTGCAAAGCCTGATGGAGTTATTAGTTTCTATCTGATTTAGTTTCATTAAAATTCATTAGGAATATGTTATGTTTATAATTATGATAGTTTATTAACTTATTGAATGTATTGATTCAATTTGTCATACTTAAAATCCGAAAGCCTCGATATTCAATCATCCTTAACATAACCCAATACACAGGCCATTAAAAAATCTGACCGAGGCAATGCACCAAAAAAGTGATACGTACAACGTACACCGTTCAAATATTTATCGAAAACAATATTTCAGTATACATTTTTCCGGATGGATGCACGGGGGTAGGGGTAGGGGGTAGCTAGGCAATACGCCCCGCCCCGCAAACAATACAATCAGAGCCAATCTGCCGCGCAAATAGGAAAATAGAGTGCTTGGTGAGACAGGGTCGCCGCGGGCTAGGCGAGGGCCGATATTATACGCATCACCACACGACACGCTGTTACCAATACGAACAAGATAAAGAGAAGCCTGATTTAACTACACAAACGTTAACATCCTACTAGTTTATGATGTATGGATGTTTGTTACTCTCTCACGCAAAAACTACGGAACGAATTTTAATGAAACATGGGATGTCAACAGTTTATGAGCTGGAATAACACATAGGCTACTTTTTATCCGGGTAGGTATCACGCGAGCTAAGCCGCGGGCGGAAGCTAGTACATAATAAATTAATAACAATCTCTGATCACCAATGTCTGAAAATGTGTACCGCGCTAGAGAACACAGAAGTCGTTTAATTTATTTAGGACAAAGAAAAGGGCCACTTTCATAATAGTAGTTAATTCAGCTCATGGTACTAATACGTTTCTTGATAATAGGACAAATCACAGAACATGTTAATATTTGAAAATTAATAATAAATGTTAATATTGCAATTCCACAAGCTCTAAACGGTAAAGGAAAACATCGTGAGGAAACCCGCAACTTCAGCCCCACACGTATTGACCATGTCTTTCCTGTGGATACGGCCGGTTAAGCTGAGAGGATGGTTAAGGTGCTGGGCAAGCCTACTCCATCTCAAATTGTTCCAGCAGGGCAATTCTACTAGATGACAACGTCAATCATTCCGCTGCGGTTTGTTTCGATCTCTTAAATGTCAGCCATTTGGTGAATAGTAGAATAGTTTTTTAAAAATGTGTTGTGCCAAAGTCCAAACCTTAGCTAAAACCTTACCACAACTGAGTCGTTTGTCATTAGTAGAATAGGAAACAGTTGAAAATCTAAGGTTTAGTTGAGGTTTTGGTTGTGGTTCATTAAAAGTTTTGTACTAGAATTGCCAGCCAGGCACTACAGTGTCCCGTTAAGTGTAGGCAAAGATTGCCTCCTGATACTTTATAAATCATCTAGTAAAGATGTAAAGGCCTGAATTTTGTAGTCCCAGTCCATCCCTGGGCATCTTAAGCAGAGATCGCGTCTCTTCTCCCGGTCGGATTGGCGCACAATCCCGCAATTTTCCACCGGTCATTTTTCATTGTTTCCACTCGCGAATCTACCCGATACTTATTTGCTGCCGGCCGTAAATAGGGTACGCTGGGGTACGGCGAAATTTGTTTGAAAGGATTTTTATTTTGTTCGAGTTTTCGGGAAGTTTTATCATGTGTGCACTCTTAAAATGCTTATTTTATAACAAGCGACTTGGAACGAAATATAAGTAGCATACGTCCATTTAGATTAGAATAATGCGCTCATCAAATTATGAAAGATTTTTTAAGAACACTATTTGAATGACATATTTGAAAAAATCTACTAGCTCATTCGTCTCACTGCTGGGACTTTTGCTTTTAAATATCGAGATTCGAGATTAAATTCAACAAATGAAATCCTTTTCAATTTCTACTACGTTTTTGATTATGTTCGGTTTGTAGACGTATTGTCTCTCAAAAACAAAACTTGAAATTATCTAGTAGTTTCCCACTAGCATACATACATACAGTTAAGTTATTTTAACATTATAAGCATTTTCAGAACCTGGTCAGAGGCCTATGAATCCAGTTCTAAAATCTTTACGATGTTTTAAGATACTGTACAAATACATATAAGCATGTTCAATCTTATCCATCCAATTCTTCCGTAATGCCCTAATACATATTCTCCTCCGGCCATATAAATACTTCGCCGAGAAATATATTTACCGACAAATTGCCCATTTGTACCGTAAATATCCGCCATAGATCGCGGCCCGATCTCGGTAACCTACACGATATTTATTTAATGCCCGAAATACACGTAAACGATTTTGGAAATGGGGATTTTATAAGGTAAGTTTGGCTGGATATTACTCGGGTATACTGCTTTAGTTTAAGGTAAACCTTGTAATAGTAACATGAAAAGTTACCTTACAACCATTTTCAATTTTTGTAATATGGCGTAAAATAAAACGAAATTCGTATGTAACTCTCGGAACTTTATTTTGATTAAATTGATCTGACGAGTCGACGAATGAAAATAATATTTATTTTGAACTAGCTGCTGCCCGCGGCTTCGCTCGCGTGGTACCCGGATAAAAAGTAGCCTATTTTACTCTCCAGCCCTCCAACTATCTCCACACAAAAAATCACGACAATCCGTCGTTCTGTTTTGACGTGAAAGCAGGACAAATAAACAAACAAATAAACACACTTTCATATTTATAATTTGGGTACGGATTAAATGGACCAACAACTTAAGAGATCTAACGCTCTAGCATTTATATTCATCGATGTTTCTCATTTGTTTTCCAAAATCTTTTGCAAACACAAATCCATTTCCAAGTAAGTAAATCATTTTCCCGAACCCCGCCAAAGAACACATTTGCTACCTATTGAACAACTATTAGCGGTAACAAAGGACAATATATTCAGTTCTAATGTATCGCCGGACAATAAATAGCCATAAACAATTCAAGAGGACCGTAGAGGAAAAGCTGATATTTCCATTTTCCTATTATTCTCTCTATTGTCTTTGGGTGATTTATTTTTACTGATTATATGGGAATAAAGATCGTTTTTATATATAAATTAGGAATGGATTCTGTTGTTGTGGACCTGTAATAAGTAGAGGTAGGTATTATGTAGGTACTACCTTTTAAAAAAAAATGACCGTATATAGTTCTAAAGTGTCAAACATTAGAGTAAATTATAAGCGATGTAGTGTGTTTTCAATAAACTATATTCTATTCTATGTATGTTTCGATGTACTATATGTAATAAATGTATGAATGATAATTAAGTTCAGGATTATTTTTATTTAGATTTGTCATTATTAAGGCTTATTTTACTTTTGTATTTTTTTGGTGTACATTAAAATAATATTCTATTCTATTCTAAGTTTTTACGAGCTATCTCTATTTAGGAAAGAGAGAGAGATTTATATCTACACTATTATCCGATAAAATTATATCACATAAGTATTCTATCAGTTATCTGGTTCCCATAGTACAAGCTTTGCTTAGTTTGGGACTAGATGACGCTGTGTGAAATGTCCAGCAATATTTACTTATATTTATTTACTACCAGCTGCTGCCCGCGGCTTCGCTCGCGTGGTACTCAGATAAAAAGTATCCTATGTTACTCTCCAGCCCTCCAACTTTCTCCAAACAAAAAATTACGTCAATCTGTCGCTCTGTTTTGACGTGAAAGGAGGACAAATAAAGAAATAAATAAACACACTTTCATATTTATAATATGGGTACGGATTTATTTATAAAATTAGTTTGGAGTTAGATGGCGCTGTGTAAAAATGTCCACCATATTTATTTAAGTAAGTCTTTATTAAATTTTCGAAATTGCAAATTCTCAAGGTGCCGATACATCTCCTGATTAAAGAAGCGAGTATAATAAGGCAACGCTCTCAAGCAAATTGTATTGTTCCGCAGAAACGATTTGCTACGGAAGAGAATTGTAAATTATCGGGCCCCGACGGCAGCCGATGATCAATCGCGTATCAACGTCAATAACACCCATTTATATCGCTTCTTTAACTTTTTCTGGCGTCAATTTAACTAGAGCGGAAAAAAAGAAAAAAAATTAAATGACATAACTAGTTGTACATAGAAACATTGTTTATAAAATAAGATTTGGCTTACTTACGTCTAGAATATATATTTTTTTTTATTATATTTTTTTTTAGATAAGTACTTGGGAAGTTGGTTTACTGAGAATTATAATTAAATAAGTAAGTAAGTAATCTTATCAAAATTAACATTTCTAATCCATAAGCTATTATTATCCCAAGTTAGAACTACCGCCGCGCCAGTTCAAGCAATAATAACGTACTTACCACATATTACGTGTCTAATAGTAATTCCTCTGTTTAAATATTCACAGGACTTTATACACCGTAATTTTCATTTCAGTCCGCATTATCAGGATTACGCGCCTAATTTTCCGGCCCCTCTCACTCTATTATTGTAACTAATCTTGTCACTAAATCGTAGTCCGATTATGTATCCGAACGCGGTTCCAAATTCAAATAGGCTTAAATAATGCGGTTCGAAATTTAAACACGCGTATAATTTTGAAATTGGAAGTTCACGCCATATGCAGCGCTCGCGGCTATGTTTTTTGGCGCCACAAAGTCGCTTGGTTAGTTCGGATACATTGTACGACGCTAAACGAGCATTAACAAAGCGGAATATATTCTGAAGTGGGGTGAACGGATAATAAACGGTTTTATTGGCTTTATTCCGTTGTCTGAGTGTGAGCCAACAATGCTACGCTTTCTTTCTGGTAAATAAATTTGAATATTTTATTAGACAAAATTTTCTTTGATAAAGCGCTGTTTCATCTCAAACTCGCCTTCTCATCTGTAAGCCGATAAATCCTTTTTCATTTGAATATCTAATTCTGTATTTGCTATTCATTAGTAGCTCAGAAGCATACTTACCAATAATTTTGACAAGCCTTTAGTGTAGGTTTTATAACACAAAATCGATTTAAACTTTAGAGAGTTGTCTCTACTCGTAGCTCTCTAGCTAGCTACTCGTAGTTAGACAATTCGACAATTCGTTCAGATATCGACCGGACAACTCAACCTCTGCATGATTATCGCTTATATAAGAACCTTTTAACCTGCAAATGCTGCTTAGCTTAAAACCATCATTTGCATTGAAAAGTAATCATCTTTTGTGCGCTATACAAACATGTGGCATATTGCAAAACCCTATCTGATTAACGCAAACAATTTTCGAAAGGCGACCGCAGGCCTGCTTTGACGGCCTATGCCAGTAGGCGCTCCGGGCCAAAAGCACATAATGTAAGGGTTAATAGCAATTTGTTTGAGGAGAGCTTTCTTTCATACAGCCATTATGAAACCGGTTTAAGAGTTGTGACGTCATTGCGGTTTAGAGAGCGATGAGTGTTTAATATTTAAGCGGTTTTCGTCTGCTTGTTAAGAGTTCTGTGTTTTTGTAGTTTTAATGTAAGCTGTGCATTTTAGAGATGCGGATTTTACTCTACAAATTTTATTTCAAACCAGTCAGTTTAAGACGTGGGCTAAAAATAAGCTGAATATGTAATAAATAAGCTTTGATCCTACTGTTTAGTGTAACAGAACGTCGTCATTAGAATGCTTGGTAATAATTAAACACTTTCCCCCTTGCGTTTGAAAGATGTTTAAAGTTGAACACTGGTTAAACAACGTCCTGTCTCTATTTGTCACTATCCACAAATAGCCGGCTAGGACGTTGTTAGATTACGTTGTAGTTACCCTTTGGGTCTTAATTATAAACTTTAACACTGGTTAAATAATGCTCAAGATTTGCCCTGTCACTATTTGACACTATCTAACAAAAAGGATGGCAATTAAACGGTGATTCAATTTTAACAGAATTTTATAAGTAGAGCGGTTTGTGCCCTAAGCCGCATGATACTGTAACTGGTACGAACACTTTGAACATATGAAAACGAACAGCCCTCGAACACCGGGGGGTATTTGATAGTTTTGGATTGTAATGACTATTTATTCTTTGTTGGCGTGTCATGTGGTGAGATCGGGTATTGAAACTTGTTATTTTTTTAAAGTTGATTTTTTTAGTTGAATGAATGTGTTTTCTTGTAAACTAGGTATCTAATTAGAAAATATTTATTGAATAGGTAGTGACCTAATAATACGGAATGTGATTTCTTGTAAAAACATAAAGGCGCTATACAACAAATCATAAAATTTTGGCACGATACTATTTAGTTGTGCTTTATTTATCACCATGATCGTTAGTTAAATTCGTTAGTAATAGTAGTGAACTTTAGCATTCGAACATAAAAGCAAAAAAATTGATGAACCGAACTACGGAAAATAAAACGGCAGACTGGCACAACTATGAACTAGAAACGAAACAATCCGCGTCCAATCTGTACGGTTCGTCTAAATAACCAACTGCATTGATGCAATTCCACTGACAAAGGGGTTGCCAGCGTAAAAACTAGCTAACAAGCGCGGGGCGTGCGCCCGCGGCGAACTCTAATTCACAATTTGCCGCGCGCTCGGGGAGCGCATCCTAAATTCAAATTTTCACCGTGTTGCCAGTTACCAAATGGATTCGGCAAAGAAATTGTTTGAATGTTGAATTGGCTTTAGCGTATTTTTGCAGCGTTGTTTAGTTTTTTCTAATTTTTTAAATTCTCAAATGCAAACTTTCGAAACTGAGTAAAGCAAATAATGAAAGGAAAAAACTAGTCAGGTGTGAGTTTGACACTTACGCACCGAGGATTTTAAATTTTTACTCGATACTTCTACCAATTCCTAAAAAGGGTCTTGATAGATTAATCAAGTAATGTAAAAAAATTTTTTTTCAGTTGGAATGCTGGGATCGCATACCAGTATCACATACAAGTATTTAAAACAAGGTGACTACTCCTGTTCCTTCGCGACCAATAATGAAGATCCAGTAGACTGATTGTCTAACTTGTCTCAAACCTCAAATTGGTCTCAAACTGTCAAAACGATCACGTAGGTAGGTAGGTATATTTTGTTGGGAAGGATGGATCATACTTTTTCTTTGTGTTTTTGCTGAGATGCAAGCGACAGAGCTACTTGCGTGGAACTGTCATATTTGAGAGTTTGAGACCGATTTTGGTAGCTATCAAAGACAGACAATCAGGGGGCAGGGCAACAAATACGATTTAGGGCCTGATCTAAGACGGATAGAGAAACAAATAAACAATATAGTGATCCTAAGGTTCATTTTTTTGCCTTTGGAGTACGGAATCTTTAAAATACTTTTCAATGCATGCTTGGTTCGTGAAAAATCGGTCCCATTACCTCATAAGTAAGGGGTGATTGGGTTACAGGCTATTTTTCCCCGTCGACCGACCGCCGCTGCGCCGTCCTTCTTCTGAGGGGATTAGCGTAAGCCGCGCGCACTGATATCGGTCTGATGGTATCCGCGGGTTCAGAAATGTAATTTTATGGTGAAAAATGTTGCGTAAATCACGAATCATCAATAGTGATTATTTTGAAGAGTTTTTTTTTATGAAAGGACATATTACACAGAGAAAGATAAATAAAAAATAAAAGAATAATAAAAAAAGAACAGTTCCAAAAGGTAATTTTAAACCACTGTCATTATAAAGTTTTGCTTTCACAGACTTGAAAAGCATTATTTAATTAGATTAGTTTATGTGTTATTATTACAGAACCTAAGATTTCTACATCCCAAATTTCAGGAAAATCGCTTTAGTAGTTACGACGATACGTGGAAACAAACATTTAATTTCATATTTGAATTAAGTTTCTGTTGATAAACGGAGTGAATATTGACCAAGTAGCAAAATATTAAACGTACAACAAAACGCCTGCAAAATATACACTCCGGTTAAAATTAACCGCCTGAAATATATTCATTAATTTGGCAAAAACATCGTGTATCTGGTAAGTTATTCTGCACATTAACCGGCTCCCATAAAGGCAATAACAGAGTAACGCGGAAAGCGCCCTCTATAATGCGTCTGGTAAACGAATATGTGGGGAAATTGCCTTCGGGGCCGCGCAGATGCGATTGCTGGGACGGGCGATAGTGATGGGAAAAAAGCCATGTGATGTGGAATTTTTTCTTCTACCGTAACTGGTTACGAATCTTCAGTTTCGTATGCGGCTGAAGGGGGTCAAAATACGTGATTGTAGGTTGTAGTAATTTATAAGGATCTTCTTTTTCTTCTTCTTTCCTTTTTCTTAGATGTCTTGAGCGATGCCATAAAACTCTTTATCTTTCTCATCAACGCTTTGTTAAATATTATTTTTTTACATAAGAAACAAAAATATTTTTTTTTTTTCAAATCTGAGACGGCTTCCAAAACAGCTTCTCGCGAGCTACTCGCGTGGTCGCTGAACTGTCATATTTGACAGTTCAGTGACCACGCGAGTAGCTCTATCACTCTCATCTCAACGAGACCGAACGCGACAATAGACACCTACGCGATCGTTTTGACAGTTTGAGACCAATTTCAGGTTTGAGACAAGTTAGACAATCAGCATGCTGAGCTATTAATTTATTTTTATTTTTTTACTGTACAGATTCAAATTCATTTATTTTTCAACTCTTGAGTAATTAGGTCTACCTATCATAATATAGCTGCAGTAGGTTTGCAAGCACTGGTTACTTGTGAGAGACTGGTGCCTGTTGTAGGTTCTGGAAGAACCTGTATTACAGGTCACCAGCCAATATAATAATATAACACGAGTCTAGTTTGGTCCCATCCTTACCCGGATACGCGCAATCATCAATCTACCCCCTCGGAGGCTGCTCGTAAATCACGCGCACAATGGCCGCAGGAAGTTCTTAAGAAGAAAAACTATAGGTTGTATCCTTCCGCGCCACCGGCCAATCGGAAGCCGGCTCGCGAGACGCCCTCAAGGGTAAGGGTTAGATATGTAATTGCGAACGGGCCAAATGATGATGCGCTCAACTGGCTAATGAAGTAGATTTAGATGTGGATTGTTTTAGTTGATTGTTTGCGAGTTCAAGAACTGGGTTGCTCGGAAGTCGGAATTGAATTGTACACGGAGTAGATGAAGGAGTTTTTTCTTTTCTAAGTTTTAACTTAGGTGTACGTCAGAACGTAGATAGGTTAAACATTGACACGAGTGTATCCCCAAGGCAAGGTAGACTCTTTTTGTTAATTGAAATGAAAAGTCTTCTCAATTTTTTTTTTCTGCGAAGTCGACATCGGACTATTTCAGATAGATATTCAGATATTTATTTATTTAACCATTTTGTTACATTGCATAACTTTGGCAAGTCAAAATAATACAGGCATGAACGTGCTCAATTAATAAACAACACACAATTACATAAGTACTCGTAAAATAATAAAATCTACTTACTAATACCTTCATATTACTAAATTGCTAGATTATTACTAGATATAGGTACTGCTACGCATGCATTAAAATGATAAACAATTATGGGTTTTTTTTCTAAATATGTTTTGTTACTTGTGATGTATTGATGATAGTATTGTGACATCTGTTTAGGTATTATTGGGTACATATTTATTTATCGGGGTGCCTCAAGAAATTATGAGAAAAATACAAATTGTTCATTGAAGTTTGCGGTTTAAAGGACTAAAAATAATCCTTTTAAAATATCTCGTTGCACGTCTACGCTCTTGCTACAGTTTTACGCTACGAATGGTACTAGACATTACATTTGAAATAAAATGACATTGAAAGTGACATTTCCAAAATTACCTTGTTTTGCGACGTTATGTCCGATCAAAGGTAGTTTTGTTAAGAATCTGAAATGGCCTCGACTAAATAAAAAAAAGGCAAGAAAGAAAGAAAGAAATAAATATAAATATTGCTGGACATTTCACACAGTGCCATCAAGCCCCAAACTAAGCAAAGCTTGTACTATGGGAACCAGATAACTGATAGAATACTTATATATTACTAATGTCACTCAGGCTGTCGTTTTTTTAGTGTGAACAAAATAAGAGCTATGGTTTTAGTTTTAATTAAATTAGTCAGTGTACAATCTCAGCGCCAATAGCCCCTTAAAAACTCCATCACCAGAACTCGTCTCTACCTTACGAACTTTCCTGTTTCTGGTAGCCCAAACTCTCCCATTGTTGGTCAAGTTTCTCTCCCACCCCTACCAGCGGGCTTAAAAAGGTCGCTATTGCAGAATCGAAATAGGAATTGAACTATATGCCATCTCTTTTCATTGACTGAGAGTGAAAAGAGACGGCATTATAGTTCATTTCATGTTCTGCTTTAGCGACCTTTTTAAGCCCGCAGTATGAAAACAGTATGGTTGCGTCAAAGCTTCCTCGCCAGTACAAAATTTAAAAAACAATGAGCATTCCACAATGAAATGTTTCTCGATATCCCCCACAATAAAAGGGTTGGTCTGTTTATTAACAGATATTAGCCCGGTCCATTACGCCGGCGAAGCGCAAAAATGTGTTCACGCCCACGTAATAAATTTACTCACTGTTAACTTGCCGGCCGTTGTGCACGCGACCTGAGTGCGGTGCGATTGAGAGATTATAGCGGTTTTTTTTACACCTGCGTCCTTTACACTATTTTATCGCGTTTGCAATTATTATCGCGCAAATGTTAAGAATCTTGGAGTAGTTAAAAGTTTTTGGATAATAGACGATAGTCAAACGTACTTATTAGATAACATTTTGTTAAAAGTTTAATTGATAAACTGACTGTTCAAACGGTTCATATAACTTCGAAAAAGGAAGATTAGATCTCAAAAATTAATGAGAAAAGTACAATTGACCTTTCGCTACGCTTGCAAGTTGATATTTTACAAAGAATTTCAATATACGCACCCGTTTTCTTAAAATTTGTAGATACTATTTTATTTAGAACTATGGTTAAAAATGTAATTCACTTCATTCCATTCTCCTACACAGGGAAAAATATCCGTATTTATCGTTCGTATCAGTAATTTAAATGGTCCTATTTCTAATCAGTCACAATACAGATTTTGATCGGCTCGCTTTGCTCCACATTAGCAAACTTTCGCTTGCAACACCAAAAGTAAATCTAACTATGTTCAGAACTAAAAGACTATCGTAACGTAAGGCCGTTTGTCCACCGCCACCGTCACCGGGACGTCAACGAGAACGAGATGACGACGCCGAGGTAGCGACCATACATTTACTATAGCCGCCTGTCCACCAGAAGACCATCACGTCATCTTGATCTCAGCCAGAAATGATATCGTTCTCGTTGACGTCCCGGTGACGGCGGCGGTAGACAAACGGCCCAAGTCAAGGCTAGTCCTTTGAACTAAACAATGGATTGTAGTGTAGTATAACTAAACAAGGATAGTTACTACGATGGCTAAAAAGCTAATCGTCAGCAGTCGCGCCCCACCCTGCCTCGTTTAAGTGGTAGTTTAGTGGGATGGACCTAAGTGATTCGTTGTGATTTTATGTTCCGCGATTAGGGAGTGATGCAATACTGTAGAATGGTCAAAACTACGTAATTACACGAGCTCTTAGTGGAGCTTTGCCAAAATTGTAGGTTTAAACGCTTCTTATTAAGTGCTCGGGTTTGTACGTTTCCTCTCTTAAGCCATTTTGGCAAGCGATATGAATGTAGTGGTGTTTTGGTGTACTAATATAATTCTATATGTTTATTCATCTTTAAGACATCGTTTAGGGACCTACTCTAATATGTTCACAAGAAAACAAGTTTATGGTGTAGATAAAGTTATCGAACTAAGGCTGAATTCGACCAAACTGGATTATTTTTTTACTCGAGAGTAAGCTACTGTTTGTTTGAATATTTTGACATTGTAAAGTTGACACCTTATAACCAGGATAATTTGTATGCACATAATAATGTTCGGTTCCGCTTTCTAAACAATTATATTTCGAATTATGTAGGCTAGTTACTCTGGAGTAAGATTACTTTTGGTAGATTAAATTCATCCGGTAGCATCAGTACCAGAAAACGATTTAACTAAAACTAAAAGACCACAACAATCTCAAATATTCAGCATATCGTAATCTTCTTTTATTTCAAGGCAGGACATCTGCCTAGAAACAAAAATTTGCTGCTAGTGTAAAATATAAATATTAAACAAATAACCAGTTGTAATATTCCGTGGAATAACAAATTAGCTCGGAATAGCTATTTAAATAACGCGATGAATCGACGACCGCCCACTCCGCCGCCATTAGCGAGGAGAAAAGTTGCAACAAAAAATATGGGAAAGGACGACGCACACTTAGGCCTGTCTACATTACACGCCCATTGTTCTTGATTTACTTTGATACTTGATTTACAACAACCTTTATATCTTCGAAATGTATTGAAGAGATTTAAGAAAAATCATGTTCATGTTTCAAAGATCATGTTCAGGGAAAGTTAGTAGTTTAATTTGTAAGTAAATTTTTCAGCAAAAAAATCTAAATTCAATACTAAAAATAATATAACAGTAATAATATGCCATTTTTAAAATTAGTTTTGTTTGATCAATAGAATAAGCTAATCTAATCATATTAGTAGAAATAGGCTCACGGCTAGGCTGTACCCCCGAGGCCAGCAAATATCCTTTCAGATCTTCAATTACGTGATCATCGCAAGTTTGCTTTAGTTCGAATTGACATTGCATGGATGTCTATTAGGACACATAACTACGCATGATTTAGCGTAATCGCGTTCGTCAGAATATTTGACACTATGCCTATTTTTAATGGGTATTATTACCTATAGTATAATGGGTGCCTAACATCGCAAATTAGTATACTAAGGCTGGATTTTACCAAACTGGATTAAGCTTTATCTGGAGATTAAACCACAGATTAAACTGCTGTTTGTTTGAATATTTTGACATTGTAAAGTTGACACCTTATAACCAGGATAATTTGAATGCACCTAATAATGTTCGGTTGCGCTTTCTAAACAATTGTATTTCGAATTCTGTCGGCTAACGGAATAACTACTCTGGGAGTAAGATGACAGTTTGGTCGAATCCAGCCTAAGAGTTTTTTATCGAAAGTCGAGGCACTCTCACACACTTCAAATTTAAAATCGCTCAATGTCCGCCATCCCTAACCAACCCTCCTCCGGAATTCTTCCCGAGTTTTTAATAGAACCACAACCCTTTTATTGTGATTAGTTATTGTGTTTGCGAGGGGCTTACTGCCGGCGCGTATTCCAGATACTTAATGGGAATTAAAAATCGCAACTTCACTGACACTGATCATTTCTGAAAGTATTCCTGATTTATTTCTTTATATTAGGGCTGTCTAGCTTGCAAAGTAGTTTTGAACAATTGGAGTACCACCGACTCACATGAGTAAAGTAGTCATAATGGATCTAGGCATTAGTGAAGTTAGGCTTTTCGCTGTGCAGTAGAAAATGTTGTATGAAAAAGTTGCACTGCGCATCGAAACGGCTAACTTCACGAATGCCAAGATCCGTTGGAAGAAGACGATCGATTAATGGTCAGTATCATTTAGATACAAATATATTTTATATGAGTTATTTCCGTGGTTTAATGTTACATGCACAAAATTTTATTTTTATTTTTTCACGAGACTTCTCAATTTTATTACATACATAAAATACCGCCTATTTCTGGTGTGGGTATGCAAATACCAAATATTTCTACTTTTTTCATACTTTTAATTTCAATTCAATTTCCAGCTCTTGAGACAACCCTACTCTCAATGGGCTTTTTAAATAATGGACGCTGTAATTAGGGAAGTGAGTTTGAAAGAATATTGGGTTGAAAACTGAAGGGTAAAAAGATAAATATAATAATTTATCATATTGATTAACAACTCTTTTAAAAGCCTCTAAATGTGATAAAAAAATATATTATCCAAACAAAAAATATATGAAACCTTCACTATTTCCTCAGATCTATGTATAAGGGATTTAAAATATTTTGAATGTGTAAGGGAGAAATCAGAGGCATGTCCAAATAAAAAAAATATTAAAGTCCATTCAAAATAAAAGCTACACTGGTATCACAACATGTATAGTATAAGAACCGGCATAATACAGCAAATAAACTGAATGATTTAACAAATAAACTTTTTGAATTAATGTTGAATTTCATAAACAAAATTAAAAAGTAGTAAAAAGTCCGTTGCTAGCTATTAAAACGCTAAGGCTGAGGGCCTAACTGGTTTTCTCACGATGTCTTTCTTCGCCGTTTAGAGCTCATATTATTGAATTATAATTTCCGAAACAAAAAATTATTTGTGGAGCCCTAGCCATATTACAAATCATCTAGATTAAGTATTAAACTCGTATATAAACTAGGATCTACAATTTTGCATCAGCACACAATACAGCGGCATAGAATACGAATGCGCTAATTAAAACTGTGTTTGCTAAATTCGCATCGTGTATTGTGAGAACGTGAAAGCGCTTCAGAGGGGTCATAGAGTAAATATTTCAGAGACAGAAGGGATGTTTAAATCTTACTTCTCTTAACTTGAGGTGTCTACTTTTCGTGGGGATATTAAATTCAAAAAACATAAAATAATGTCTAGAGCGTAAAAGTTTATTTTTGATGTCATGCTTAGTAGCTTCCTTATAAATAGTAATCCTGGAGCTTAAATTATCGCTACTAAATTCCTACATCTGTTTTTCGTATTATGATTCTTAATTCGAATTCGCACATCTTCCTCTTTCACTTCCCTCTATCAAGGCGACATCTCAGCACATCCCTTTCTTACTCATGTCATCCTTCACGCATTCTATCCTTTTTTCATTTATTATTTTTTATCATTCATCTTTTCTTTGGTCTCTCGTAAAGTAAACAGTAACAGTCAAAGTTGAATACTACTGACGGCAACCACTGACGGTTACTAACTAGTTATCTATTGGGAATTCAACTGACGGTTACTGACTGTCACTGTTAACTTTGTTAGATTTTCGGTACAATCTAGTACCTTTATTTACCAGTTTTTCTCGAAAGCTTCTAACTCATCCCGCCATTGCGTAATCTGCAACGCCTTCGTCTCTATTCGATTGTACTTTTACTGAGAAGTTCGGTACATCTGCACCCAATTCTATGTAACTAAACAGAGTTCGCGCGGCCAAGTCACGTAATCACGGCAATCTCGCGACGAGTGTGCGCACAAAAAGAAATAATTAACCCATCCGCGCGGCTCGCACTTGTCAACGCTTTGCCTCTTATAATGTAACACGGAATGGGTTTGGACTTAAAGAGATGAATGTGATGAATGTCGGCTTTGATTGAGGCTAGGGGGATAGGCTTGCAAGTAAAAACTGTCACGTGAAACTTGCAAAGAGTGACAATATGATTAATTAATTTAGACATCGTCGTTTAATTTCGGCGCCGCTGAAAACCAGCGCTCTAACAGCCATGGCGCTGCTGGAGCAAATGCTGAGGGGTAGCCTTATTTTCTTGTCACTGTAATATAACATTTTTGATCTGTGTGTATGTACCGTAGTGGCGAAAATAAAACATACATACATACATACATAAACTCACGCCTGTATCCCATCATAGGGGTAGGTTGAGACCACAGATCGCCACTTGCTACGATCCTGACACACTTCTTTCGCTTCATTCACTCTCATCACATTCTTCATGCAAGCTCGTCGGTTTAGGGTACTCTTGACCTGGCCTTTTTCCAATAATTCGCCAATTTGGTCTAGGAATGTGCGCCTAGGTCTTCCCCTTCCGACGGTCCCATTCACACTCGCCTTATGGACCTGTTTCGTCAATCTACTTTCATTCATCCTCTCAAATAAAACTTTTTTCTATTTCTATAATTAATGTAGATTCCATAGGTGTTACCAGGCTGGATTCTTATCGTCTAGTAACAAGTTCCGCAACGAGTGTAGTAAGCATAGCAGAATCACAACAGGAATTGCTATATTTGCCGTTCCTGTCACTCTCTCTCTCTATGAAAAGAGACAGCATAATAGTTCAATTCCTATTGTGATTAATATAATATAATATATATAATAATATTGCTGGACATTTCACACAGCATCATGTAGCCCCAAGCTAAGCAGAGCTTGTGTTATGGCAACCACATGACTGATATACTACTTAAATACATTTTTTTTTTGTAATAATAATAATAATAAAACGTTTATTTCAGGCAACAATAGTACAAGTGAAAGATGTTAAATACTTATAACTACGGCCCATATAAATATATACCTTATAGTCTAACATACATATTATAAACTTATCTACTAGCACGTAATGTCTGTGACGTGTGACACTCGGTATGTGCTGTGATCGGTAGTCTTCCCCGAAAACGCCGGAAATACATACATAATATACATAGAAAACACCCAGACCCGAGACAAATATTTGCAGATCATACAAACATTTGTCCCGCGGCGGGGATCGAACCCGCAACCTCCTGCGTCACAGGCGGGCCTTCACCCACTGCGCCACAGAGGTCGTCGTAGATTGAATTGATTCAATTCCTATTGGGCCATAGAGGTGGCGTCATATTGGAGCAAGCTAATTTAAATACCGTATATTAGTATGAGCATATTGACACGATGAATGAATGAATTGTGATTCTGATATAACGGTCTTTTAATCCCGCTGTTTCCAAAACACAAGCTCTGCTTACTTTGGGGCAAGCTAAATGATGCTGTGTGAAATGTCCAGATTTTTTATCTATATCTATACTAATATAATAAAGCCGAAGAGTTTGTTTGTTTGAACGCGCTAATCTCAGGAACTACCAGTCGGATTTAAAGAAAAAATCTGCATTTGATATCTTAATTCTTGTGGAAGGTTATAGGCTACTTTTCATCATCATCATCACCACCATATACCATCATTACGAGGGCAACGCCGCGAGGGCGCTGCTAGAAGCGAAAGAGTTTGTTTCTTTGTTTAAACGCGCTAATCTCAGGAACTAGCAGTCTGATTAAAAAAAATCTTTCTGCATTTGATATCTTAATTCTTGAGGAAGGCTACTTTTCATCATCATCACTATCACTACGCGGGTAACGCCGCGAGGGCACAGCTACTTATGAATAACAGGTTAAAACATCGAAGCTCTTTAAGTCTGTATTCACAAGTTTTTTTCTCATTAAGTCTGTGAATGAAGCAATCTGTAGTAATATCTAGATTGTAGATACTAACGCGGTGACGGCTAAGGGAGGCCATTACGAGATGAATAGGCCGCGTTTGCACGCGATGATGGAATATATTAACGCTTCTCGTATTTGTAGAAAGATAGTGTTTAGTAAAAGTAAGTTTGTAATGTTCGTATGAGCTAGTGGTAACTCTGGGGACGGATTTTTTAGGCCGCCTAAAGGCCTAAATGTAATATAAGCAGACAGAGATTGAAAGTGAAATGTAAACATTTTAACGGTGGTGTAGTCCTCCCAACTTCTATAGGCATCAGTGCAAGTAGTTGGGTATGCGAGAAATGGAAGTCATGACTGTGCTTTCTATATGTTTTCTTCTTGTCTCTATTTAGATACCGTCAATGATTCGATTGAAAGTAAAATAAATATCTTACCTGTGGTGTAGTTCTCTCGACCTCTACCGACCTTCTTGTCTCTCTTAAGATACGTCAATGATTCGATTGACACATTAAAAGTGAAATAACTATCTTACCTGTGGTGTAGTCCTCTCGACCTCTATAGGCTTCAGTGCAAGTAGTTGGGTATGCGAGAATCGGACGCCATGACTATGCTTTCTTTAGGTGCACTCTTCTTGTTTCTATTTAGATACCGTCAATGATTCGATTGAAAGTAAAATAAATATCTTACCTGTGGTGTAGTTCTCTCGACCTCTACCGACCTTCTTGTCTCTCTTAAGACACGTCAATGATACGATTGACACATTAATTGTGAAATAACTATCTTACCTGTGGTGTAGTCCTCTCGACCTCTATAGGCTTGTCTTTGCAAGTAGTTGGATATGCGAGAATCGGAAGTCATGACTGTGTTTTCTATAGCTGTTTTCTTCTTGTCTCTTTTAGGTAACGTCAATGATTAGATTGAAAGTAAAATAAATATCTTACCTGTGGTGTAGTCCTCTCAACCTCTATAGGCTTCAGTCTTTGCAAGTGGTTGGGTATGCGAGAATCAGACGTCATGACTGTGCTTTCTTTAGGTATTTTCTTCTTGTCTTCCTTCGGCTGAGCGTTCGGCTTTCTTGTATTGGTTACTCTGCTTGTCTGTAAATTTAATATTTTTAACGACTTGGAGGAGGAAGATCTTAATTTTATTGTATATTTGAGTGTAAGTATGTATGTATTTTTAATATTAACTTTATCGTGTAGGTATAATATTGTCGATGGTTTGATAAGGGTCCCAACTCTCCTTGTGTTGGTAAACAGGTAAAGCCAGGCTAAGCCTTGTCTGATTGAATTATTGCTTGTTCAGTAATGTCGAGGTCACGTCCCTTGATATTGTGAGCATGTTACCTGCAGTACAAACACTTTCGTAAGATTCTCAGAAATACCTCAGAAATTATATTTCCAAATGTTAACCTCACCACAGAATAAATATAGGACTATTATAGGTCTATTCCTGCTATCAGCTGATTGATCTGTAAGTGCAATGTTAGTAAATATTGCATCTTGGGTTTGGCCAGAGTACAGATCGCACAGTCTACGAACTAGAATAAATAAAGGACAAAGTACCATTTCTTCATTCCGCCTTATCATTTCCAACTGCTGCTCTCTTGATATCGCTTGTCTGATGGCGGGAGGCGGTCGAAGTTTTTCATCATTTCCTGTACAGAAATTTAATATTTTAGAAAATTGATACAAAGTACAGGACCGTAAAAATGGCATCAAACAATAAAAGGCGTAAACCCAAAAATGGGTGATGAATGATGATATAGTAGATTCGTTTTTGTAAAGTAAGTTCGTATGAGCTAGTGGCCAACTCTGATGACGGAGTTTAGGACATTTTTACTATTGGACATTTTTATTATTGGACATTTTAACTTATGGACATTGGCTTTGGACATTTTTCTTTTTTTGACATTAGTCGTGCAAATCGTTTTTAGGCCGCCTAAAGGCCTCCGTCATGGCCTAACGACTTAAAAGCCATTACCGACAATTTAACGTGCCCTCCGAAGCACGGAAGCGCTCAGCTCTTAATGTTACTTGCGGTCACCCATTCAAATTGTGACCGCGCACAACGTTGCTTAACTTCAATGATCAATCAAGAACGTCTAAACAGGCTACGCCACAAGGATCCTATTAGTTTTTGTAAAAAGTATTTATCTTAACTCTGCATAAAATATATTAAACTAGCGATCCGCCCCGGCTTTGCACGGGTCACAACACACATCACATTAAAACCTCTAAAATTATCAGTGTTTCTCTACTATATTATGCATGTATTATACATAAACCTTCCTCTTGAATCACTGTATCTATTAAAAAAACCGCATCAAAATCCGTTGCGTAGTTTTAAAGATCTAAGCACACATAGGAACAGACAGCGGGAAGCGACTTGTTTTATACTATTTGGTGAGTAGTAATAGTGATTCTTACCAAAAAAGGCCTGCTTGTAAATATCTGGTTCTAACATAAATGCATAAACGCCCTCTGGTGTGCGTTGTTGTACATATTGCAGCCCGTAGTCGCACATTGCGCCTGCGCACGCTTTTAGCGCTTTCCGTTCATTTTCGCTGCACAGCTGTGAAAATACAAAGTTTAGAAAAGGGTTCCAGTAAGAAATCGCGCGAAATTACTAACAAATAGCTTTATTTTAAAAATCAGGTTTCGATTAGTATGTTGTTTTTTAGGGTTCCGTACCTTAAAAGGTAAAAAAAGAAACCCTTATAAGATCACTTTCTTGTCCGTCTGTCTGTCTGTCCGTCTGTCCGTCTGTCTGTCCGTGTGTCACCATCGATTATCTCAGGAACGGGTAGAGCTAGCAAGTTGAAATTTATACCATATACTAAGGTCTATAGTCCCTATTGTGAGTATAAAAATCAAGGTCCTGAGTCAACACTATAAAAAGATATAGGCAAATTTAGGTTTTCGTGAAAACTTGTGAGTACCAAAACTTACCTTAATTATCAACTTTTTTTAATTTTCGGAATTTTTTCTTTACTTGTGCTGTAAGACCTTGCTTGTAACCAAAATTGACAATTCTAGGTCAACCGGAAGTACCCTAGAGGTTTTGGGTCGAAAACCTAAATGGTAGTTCCCGTTGACCTAGAATAACGAAATTTGGCAAAAAGCAAGGTCTTATAGCACAAATAAAGCAAAAATTCCAAAAAGTTAAAAAAGTTGAAAATTAAAGGGTGTTCCCATACATACATAGTTGACGCCAATTAAAATTGTCCTCCGAGTTGTATGGGCGCTCATACAATTAAGCGGACTAGCTTAATTGGCACCATGGCAAGGTACGGAACCCTCGGCGTACGAGTTCGACTCGCACTTGACCGTTTTTTTTTAAATAATCGTAAAATTAATTAGGCTGGCCCCTGCTAATACAGAATAAGTTTTTTTTTTTTCGGATGTACTTTTATTATCTAACTCTGTGACCGCTGTAGCTTCACCAGACAGAGCTTCAAAAGAAAAGGTAGCTTATTTTTGCCCCATCTTGTATATCAATATCTTAATTTTACCTGCACGTTGGCTGAGCGTAATTGAGGGCGTAGTATATGTGGTAATAGCGGTAACACATCTAACAGTAATGCAGTTCGGCCGCGACTGTCGCCGCAAGAACTGCCGCTCATTACTGCTGACACTATACTTTCATACACATACATACATACATAAACTCACGCCTGTTTCCCATTATAGGGGTAGGCAGAGACCACAGATCGCCACTTGCTACGATCCTGACACATTTCTTTGGCCTCATCACGGCAATCACATTCTTCATGCTCAAGCTCGCCGGTTTAGGGCACTCTTGACCTGGCCTTTTTCCAATAATTTGCCAATTTGGTCTAGGAATGTGAGCCTAGGTCTTCCTCTTCCGACGGTCCCATTCATACACGCCTGTAAATAACTAAGTATAGAAACTAATGTCTAGTTTACCTGCACGTTGGCTGAGCGTAATTGAGGGCGTAGTATATGTGGTAATAGCGGTAACACATCTAACAGTAGCGCAGCTCGGCCGCGACTGACGCCGCAAGAACTGCCGCTCATTACTGCTGACACTATACTTTCACACTCCATTTTCTTTCGGTATACCTATAACGAAAACAAATATTTAAAATGGGCGTTACAGGCGCATTGGCCACTTACACTTAGTTTTAGCTTAACACCATTCATGAAAAGTCAACTATTTCATTTTGTTTCATAATCTACTAATGACCAATGAGGTTAGGTTACTCTGTTGTGATAACGTTTTCAAACAAATTAGCAATGAGGTTTTGCAAACTGTCATTTTGGAGAACGAAACAATACCGCAGCGGCAACGATACCGGAATGTTTGACGTTGTAAAATAGAGTAATTGGGGCCCAGGGCCAGCACTTAGGATCCTCAGAAATTTAGCAAATACGGACAAAAAAATGAAGGAGATAACACTCTCCAATTTTTTTCTTTAAATGACAAATCCTAGATTATTTCTTGTCTCGAATTATAAGGATGAAAACTGTCATTCAATGACGAATTATGACCTCTCTGTAGCGATATCTACCTGTCGCTAGACATACTACAAAGACATGCTGCGCACTACAAGCTTCAGCGAAGATGGCGCCACACAACATCAACATGTCTAGATCGCGCAAACGGTAATTTCTGGAGCGATAGACATATAGCCGACCAACCGACAACTGTCGGTCGAAAGACCACGGGCAAGTGGGCCAGATGGGCCGGCCCGTTGCAGAGGAACCACCTACTCTGCCTTTGGAAAACTATTCCACCCTGTTTCCCAAACTATCAATTTTGAAAATTGGCAAAATCACGCTAAATTCTTACCTCCTGAGCTTGCACTGGAAACTTAATCCTATGCATTGTCCTAGAGGCCAGTACATGTCGACACCTTGCTATACAAAGCGGTAACATTCCGTACAGCGAGTAGTTCTGGTTGCGTAATGTCCACGAGTGTACACTGTCGAGCAAGCGGAGCCAGGAGAGAGTCTCGCAAGCTATTAGAAGACGGGCGTCCACTTTCACTGTCAGATAGTTCTCGAATATTCCGTCGGCTAATCTGGAATGTAACAAGTGGCTAAATTATTTTCTATTTTCTTTGAAAACTATTTTCTTTGACTTTTTCTAAACATGAAAATCAGTCAGATCAAATCGGTCAGGTCAAAGTTTAAGAGAAACATCAACTCTGAGCTTTTTGTCGGGAATTTGAGAAGTTATGTTTTTGTTTTCTTTTATTTTCCAAAACTTGTGTTTCTTCGAATGTTAATGTGTAATAATGGTGGATTATTAACTGTTAAATGTTCATGAATGTGCATAACTGTGGGAAAATAAAAGAAAATTGGTAAGCATTGCATTTCGAGCTCTCCCGAAAAGTCCGTGTTGATGTTTCAGTAAAGCCCCACATCTTTACTGAGGCACAAGAGGGGTGCGATATTATATTTATGTTTTGTAATATGTATTTGTATATCTTGTGTATTTATAAACTTGAATTAAATAATTACTTGACACTGGCTAAATGCACAAACCGTGCGAAGCCAAAATAAAAAAAAAACATCATCTCTATCAAGTTACCTATCATAATCCCCAGCTGACTGTATAACCCGCATTATATCGGGTTCTTTGTCGTTGATAGTGAATATAGCTTGCAACGCTTGCATCATTGTCTTGTTGCAATCCTTTGTACCTATCGCTGCGTTCTCAACATCTTCTATGTTCAACTGGAAATAAAAATAACAATCGAAACGTCACGAAATGTCGTCATTATGAAAGAGAGAGCTCAGGCATTCATTAGAGAGAAAGAAAAAGACGCTGTTTTGTTGACTGTCACAGAAAAAACAATGAAACAGATTTTAAGCGTTAAGCTGTATTTACGATTTACTAGCTGATGCCCGCGGCTTCGCCCGCGTGAACTGACATTTTATTATCTCACGGGAACCGTGCACTTTTTCGCGATAAAAAGTAGCCTATGATATAATAATAGATAAATAATAACCGGGAGTAGGAATTCCCGGTTATTATCTATCTATATTTTATATTACAGGCAAATCGGTTCAGTGGTTGTCGAGTTATAGAGGAACAAACATCCAAACTTTCGCATTTATAATATTAGTGTGATGTGATGTCAATAGCCAACTCATGAGTTTTAAGGGCTCTATCTTACATTGAAGTCGGCAATTTAACTGCTCAATAAATACGACTAAAACAGACCTAGACGTCCCAATATCGTCACGATTTGTCTGAATCATACCTGTGCCTTAGCCCTAGCTTTGATAAAGCTGAGCACTTGTATCGCGGCGCGCACGTCTCCCTGCGCCCGCGCCGCCAACGCCGCGCAAACATGCGGCGCCACGTTGAGACCCTCGCATTGCGCAACTCGTGCTAGCCTACCGGCTAATCTGGGGATGGATACTCCGCCAACGTGGACAACTAGTGCTACCGCCCTGAAACATAATTTTAACAAGTCATAATCTCCTTACATTAATAAACTAGTAGTTCGCCCCGAACTGAGATCTCGCGTACCGTTGTGTTGATAGCCTAGATTTGGACTTGTTTCTGACTACCCCTATACCTACGTTAAGTGCTCCTTCTAGTGTTTACCACACAATGATATCTAATGCACTACCTCAGTATGGTAAAGATTATAGGCATGCATGCAATACATTAAGTCGTGTCGTGTTTATATTCAACTAGCTGACGCCCGCGGCTTCGCCCGCGTGGACTACTATTTGTTTATCCCACGGGAACCATGCATTTTTTCGGGATAAAAAGTAGCTTATGTCCTATTCCCGGTCATTATCTATCTATGTTTCAAATTTCAGCCAAATCGGTTCAGTAGTTATGGAGATACGTGGCAACAAACATTCACACACACACGGACTTTCGCCTTTATAATATTATATTCAATAGTTGACCCCGCGAACTTCGTACCGCGCCTCAGGGAAGGCCTCTTAGTTCGAGAAATTATTAAAATAGCAGTTCAATACAAAATGTATGAGAAAATCAATTCCCTCCCCCTCCCCCTCCCCTCCCTCTCCCTCCCCTCCCCCTCCCCTCCCCCTCCCTCTCTCTCCCCTCCCCTCCCTCTCCCTCCCCTCCCTCTCCCTCCCCTCCCTCTCCCTCCCCTCCCTCTCCCTCCCCTCCCCTCCCCTTCCTCTCCCTCCCCTCCCCCTCCCTCTCCCCCTACCCTCCCCCTCCCCCTCCCCTCTCCCGCCCCTCCCCTCTCCCTCCCCTCCTTATTGTGTATGCGATAAGTGTTTTTATAATATAAATATGTTTTTGGGAATTAATTGAATACTAATTTATAAATAATTACTTTCTATAATCTAAATTAATTAATTATACGACATTATTTAAATTAATATGACATGGTAGTAAACTAAATATAGGTAATTAAGAAATGTAATGT
Source organism: Camptogramma bilineatum (assembly GCA_958496255.1). Lineage (NCBI taxonomy): Eukaryota > Metazoa > Arthropoda > Insecta > Lepidoptera > Geometridae > Camptogramma > Camptogramma bilineatum. Next base: position 12,186,009 of record OY292465.1, on the reverse strand, counting down.
ACATAATCTGCATGACATAACTAGTTATTTTATATGTAAATTTTTGCATGTAGGTCTTTGTACCACGGAGTATGTGCTACTTATAATTTATTTTAAGAACTTTTTCTACCATACTTCACGCAAATAAATTATTTCATTTCATTTCATTTCATTTCATTTCATAATATACATAGAAAACACCCAGACCAGAGACAAATATTTGCAGATCATAAAAACATTTTTCACGCGGCGGGGATCGAACCCGCAACCTCCTGCGTCACAGGCGGGCCTTCACCCACTGCGCCACAGAGGTCGTCAAACATTACTCCTTATTATCCTTATTATTAGATAAAAAGTAGCCTTTATCCTATTCCCGGTCATTATTTATCTATATTTTAAATTACAGCCAAACCTGTTCAGTGGTTGTCAAGTTATAGAGGAACAAACATACATTTGAAAATGAAAAATACATCCATCCATTCAAACATCCAAACATTCGGATTTTTAATATTATTAGTGTGATATCTTTTTCATGACATGAAATCTTTATTATTATTACCTTAGAGGCCTCAGCGAAGTAGCATAAAGATCGTTACAGATGGCAATAACGGGCCTTCTCAACGGTTGTGACTTCGCCTTTTTCTTCCCTGTCTCAGTAGTTGCTGTGCACCATTTCACTAACAGTTCTACTGTAGGTAACGGAGCGCCGTCTATTTCATCTGAAAACCACAAAATCGTCTCGTCTTAACCTCGTTTTAATGATAATTACATAATGATCTCAGTTTGAATATGGTTTAAAACTGAAAGTAGGCAAACACAGGTAGTGACTTGGATAAGAATCGTTATAAAGAATCTATAGATAAGATAGCTCAACTGTCCCTACCATGAGTTTTGCTGCATGAATTGAAACACACACTGAAATTTATAAAGAACTAGCAGCTGCCCGCGGCTTCGCTCGCGTGGTACCCGGATAAAAAGTAGCCTATGTTACTCTTCAGCCCTCCAACTATCTCCACACAAACTGAATGTGACAGTTAAGTGACCACGCATATAGCTCTGTCACTCTCATCTCAAGGAGATCGAACGCGACAAAAGATATCTACGCGATCGTTTTGACAGTTTGAGACCAATTTGAGGTTTGGGACAAAAGTCAAAAGTCAAAAGTCAAATTCGTTTATTCAATAAGATCACAAGTGTACCACTTTGAAACGTCTTAAGAGCTAGGTGATTCTACTCCTGTTCCTTCGCGACCAAGACCGTGAAGAACCAGGGCAACAAACACGGTTTGGGGCCTAACACTCTTTTCGGTGACACACTTTTTGTTTGTAATTTTTTTTTTATATATTTTTTTTTATGTAAGCAATTATTACAAATGTTACAATTATTATTTGTTACAATATTTTTATGATTTAATAATAACGGAGTTGGAGCATATTCAGTCCCAGGCGTTTTTGTCATCCAAGTAATCTGATATTTTATAATACGCTTTTTTATAGAGATGACGTTTAATTGATGTCTTAAATTTGTTGATTGATAAGTTTTGCAACTCGCCTGGGACTTTGTTGTAGAAGCGTACACATTGCCCTATAAATGATTTACTAACTTTCTTAAGCCTAATTGTGGGAACAGCGAGTTTATCTTTGTTTCTGGTATTAACATTGTGATTATCACTTTTTTTCTTAAATAGTTTAATATTTTTTCGAACATACATTAGATTTTCATAGATAAACTGACAAGGCATAGTCATTATAAATATTTCTTTAAACTTATTCCTAAGTGACTCCCTGGGACCCATACAATAAATTGCTCGAACAGCCCTCTTCTGCAGCACAAACACGGTGTTAATATCTGCAGCACTCCCCCACAACAGAATGCCATAAGACATGATGCTGTGAAAGTAGCTGAAGTAGACTAGCCTAGCAGTATCTACGTCCGTGTATAGACGTATTTTTTTGACTGCGTATGCTGCAGAACTAAGTCTCTTCGACAATCCATCTATGTGCGGACCCCATTGAAGCTTATTATCTAAGGTTATGCCTAAAAATGTAGTGGTGTCCACGAGATTTATTTGTTCGTCTTTTATTGTGACTTTGCATTTTACTTCTTTAACATTTGGTAAAATAAATCGTATACATTTAGTTTTTTTCTCGTTAAGTAATAAATTGTTCACATTGAACCATTCTACAACCATAGAGATAGCATTGTTTACTTCGTCAAGGTTAACCTGTTGTCTTTTCAACTTGAATAAAAGTGAAGTGTCATCTGCAAACAGTACAATCTCATGGTCATTTTTAACTATTTTCGGTAAATCATTTATATAAATTAAAAAGAGAAATGGACCTAGTATTGATCCCTGTGGCACACCCATTGTTACCAACGACCCCGGAGAACATTTTCCATTTACGTCAACTCTTTGTATTCTGTCACTTAAGTAAGAAGTGAGAAGGTTAAGAGCAACACCCTTAACACCATAGTGGTGGAGTTTCCTTATTAATGTTTCATGATGAACGCAATCAAATGCTTTTGATAGATCACAAAAAATACCAAGCGCATCATGAGATTTTTCCCAAGAATTAAAAATATGTGATATTAGCTCAACACCGGCATCAGTGGTTGAGCGACCTCTTGTGAACCCAAATTGTTTGTTGTCAAGTAGGTTATTTTGATCAAAATGTCTTTGAAGTTGTATGAGGATTAGCTTTTCGAATATTTTACTAAACGTTGGTAAGACTGATATAGGTCTAAAATTGCTGGGGTCAGAATGACTACCTGATTTGAAAAGGGGTGATATTTTACTATGTTTCATTAAATCCGGAAACATACCACTATCAATGCATTGGTTGAATATTAAAGCTAGGTCAGGTGCAATGATGTCAATCAATGGTTTTACAACGCTAACGGAAATCCCCCAGAGGTCTTTGGTTTTTTTGACATTGATTAATTTAAAGGCTTTTATGATATCTTGTTTATCCACATAATCGAAAGTGAATTGAATGTTACATTCTGGTAAATTATCTTTTAACAAGGACTCCGCGATTATGTGGGATGACTTCAAAGATTTAGTAGTAGAGACTGGAATGTCAGTGAAAAATGCTTCAAATGCTTTGGCTACCTCATCATCTTGGTTAATGATGGAATCACCAATTTTAAGATGGTATGTATTACAGTGATCTTTGACTTTTCCAGTCTCACTATTAATCACACTCCAAGTTGCCTTTATTTTATCTTGGCTGTTTTTTATTTACAAGTTAGACAATCAGCCTGCTGTTGGAATTATAAGCTTCCTAAAGCTCAAATGATGAAAAATGGGGTAAGTTCTTCTGAATGTCGCTTACCTAAAATTAAACAGTTTGGTCTCCTTTCAGCGTCCAGCACAGATCTCATGAGTGTTGCACTTTTCAACGCCGTGCTGAATGCTTCTGTACTTCTCTCATCTGAAGCATTTAGTTCCACTGGTCTGTAACCTGAAAAAATATATATAAATATTGAACCAAATCTAATATACCAATACATAAAGCGGAAGAGTTTGTTTGTACGCGCTATATCAGGAACTAGCAATCGGATTTGAAAAATGTTTTTTGCATTTGATAGCTTAATTCATGGGAAGGTTATAGCCTACTTTTCATCATCATCATCACCATTACCAACAATACGTGGGCAACTCCGCGAAGGCGCAGCTAGTATTCAATAATTCTATCATTTGCATAGGATCTACTTAACAAAAATATCAATAGGTAACTTGTCGATTTAGCAGCTATTTAAACTACAAAATATCTACAAACCCATAAGACAGGTCATAATTTTTGTGAACTAGCTTCCGCCCGCTGCTTCGCTCGCATGGTATCCGGATAAAAAGTAGCCTATGTCCTATTCCCGGTCATTATCTATTTACATTTTTAATTTCAGCCAAAGCCGAATCAAAAGTCCAGTGGTTGTCGAGTTATAGAGGGCCAAACATACATCCAAATATCTAAACTTTCGCATTTATAATATTAGTGTGATTGTCTCCTTACCAGCTAATTTGGCTAACAAATGTGCGAGTGTAGTCTTCCCGACCCCGGGCGGTCCACACAACAGCGCCACCTTGTGGTGAGGTCTGCCATCCTCGCCCATCTCGGGCTCCGCCTCTCTCTTTCCTCTCCACTTGCTTATCAAACCACTTTCGGAATGTTGGTAACATACAAGGGAAGCCGGGGAGCAAGCCAGTTTATCTATATCGATCTATCTATACTAGTATAATAAAGCGAAAGAGTTTGTTTGTTTGAACGCGCTAATCTCACGAACTACCGTCCGATTTGAAAAATTCTTTCTGCATGTACCAGCTAAACTCTTGAGGAAGGTTATAGGCTACTTTTCATCATCATCATCATCACCAAAAACCATCACTACGGGGGCCACACCGCGAGGGCGCTGCTAGTAATGTATACTTCTGTACATACTTTAGTTATCTATTAATATTTATTCCAATATATAAAGTGGAAGAGTTTTGTGTTTGAATGAATGAACGAATTAACACTTTATTTTTTGATTGTTTGAACATGCTAATCTCTGTATCTACCAGTCGGATTTGAAAAACTTTCTGCATTTGATGGTTCATTTCTTCAGGAAGATTAGCTACTTTTCATCATCATCATCACAATATACCATCACTACGCGAGTAACGCTGCGATGGTGCAGCTAGTATTAGTCCCTCACCAGGCCTAAAAACTCCGTCACCAGAGTTGGCCACTTGCTCATACGGACGTACTTACCAGCTAATTTGGCTAACAAATGTGCGAGTGTAGTCTTTCCAACCCCGGGTGGTCCACACAACAGCGCCACCTTGTGGTGAGGTCTGCCATCCTCGCCCATCTCGGGCTCCGCCTCTCTCTTCCCCCTCCACTTGTTCGTCAGCTGGAACTGACCGGTGCGCTTCACGAAGCTGGTTCTCTGTTGCGGCTCTTTCATTTTAACTTCCTTTTTAAACACTATCTGAAACATAGATTTACAATATTTACAAACAAGCGAACGCCCGCGTGATTTTACACAAAAATACTTAGGAGTTAGGAGTATAAAATCGAAAGGAAAGAATAAAAATTAATTAACAACGCAAAAATAAAACTTTCATTTATTTTTGTTACCGAGCAGTAGTATTATGTTTGGAAGGTTAGGTTCTGAAACCACTAATTCTGTTCTAAACATCTTACAGTGATATAATATGTACTTACTACAGCTAAACTGAAATACTAGAAAAAGTAATATTCACCTTCTTTCTTAAGTAATGAAAGATTTTATCCAGTCCAGCATGAAATTAGTAAATGGTAATTACTTTTTGTGGCATTTTGTTACGCAGGAGACACATAGATTTAAGACACACTACTTTTATCATTAGTAAATATGTTATGCAACTATATTATGTTATTCAACTAAGGGCCGATTTTTCAATTGATAAATTACTTATTAATCTGAGGCATAAGACATATTTCCTTTACAATATCTGTCAAATCTTTCGTCCGAGGTCAAATCGCAAAGTTATTTCCTGAGATAAAAGTTATCTAGGTATTGAAAAATCGGGTGTAAATATGTTATCATAGATACCTTGTCCCACAAATGAAGCCAATGCAGTAAGGCTCGGTTCACAGGCTCATCAGACAGTAGGTCCAGGTAGCACTCGGGTCTGTATTTGTCTACCCATAACGAGTCATGCACTATTGTTGGCACAATCTCAACCTCTTTGATGACGGGCTCCTGTTTCGTTTCTAGCTGGAAAGGAACAACAAAGTTTTTACTAACAAAATACTTTATTATTAATTACAATGCTCTGGTGGGAATTTGAAATGAATAACTCTCAATGTTAAACTTATTGATTTGAAAAAAATCTTAATAGACAAGAAATTCTGAATTGTATTACTAACTAGCCCTCGCGGCTTTACCCCCGTAGTGATGGTATATGGTAGTGATGATGATGATGAAAAGTATCTTATAACGTTCCTCAAGAGTTTAGCTTTCAAATGCAGAAAGAATTTTTAAAATTGGATTGTTAGTTCCAGAGATTAGCTCATTCAAACAAACAAACATACAAACTCTTCCGCTTTATTATATTACCATACATTGACATCACTAATTATAGTCTGACCACAAACTTTAGTGTGATTTTCTACAGTTCAGAATAATATATTGTTTACTATAAAAATGATTAATTTCACTAAATATTCATGAATTCTCTTTTACCCATACTTCCTTTTTTTTTTCTTTTCAGAAGTTCTTGAACATATCTAGTATCTAGTCTATATTCATAGAACAAAGGTTAACCAAAAATTGGGAAAAAACATTTTTTTTCAGGGTAAAACTTTTCTAATAAATGGAAACTACTCACAAGTTTCCTAGCTTCCTCCCATGTCTTAGCATACATAGCCTGAAGTGACACCTGTCCTGCTGTGCTATCTATAGCCTGGTCCCAGGTTTCCTCTGACTCTAGCTTCACATAGATACGGTCCCCATCTGAATTGGTTACGGGCATGAACGCCCAGCTGGAAAATTAGACTATGAATATGAATCTTTATTACTTTTAATAAGGATGAAAGGCAGAGAGGCTGATGGGGCAAGTGTAATGCATTAAAATATTGTCACAAGTATTACAGCATTATACTCTATTTGTATGTTAGTATGTTAAAACAAAATAACTTTCAATTCTTTAACTTAAAGAATTCTGCACTACTCCTAACATTATGTGGCTATCTCTATCAGAATATTTTAGATACACTTCTTCCAATGGATCCAGTTATTAGTGAAGTTAGCCTTTTCACTGCGCAGTATAAAATATTGTATGAAAAAGCCACACTGCGCAGTAAAAAGCCTAACTTCACGAAAGCCTACATCCATTGTGAGAAGTGTACATTTTTAAAACCACATTTTATATTTAAAATACCTATTAGTAGAAAAAATTAATAGTTTTACCGTGGTATGTCCAAAGACAAGTTCTTCTTAGCATCATAACCTGATTTCTTATCATTCTGCAGTTTTGTTGGCTCCGCCATTATCTGTCTCAACCTCCTACCTTCAATAATCTTGTCTATCAATTCCATGTCATTCTCCTCCTCTGTCTTTGGTCTCTTGCTCGGCAACTGGATGTCATCGAAGTCAATATCTCCGATGTCACCGAAGAGATCTGCAGCTGTTCTCTTGTTGGTGCCATTGCTGGGGGAATTAACTAGCTCCTGGATTGGTGAGTCTTCTCTAACAAAATTAGGAGTGATCGGTACACTGGGAGATAATTCTTGACTTGGCAAGGGTTGTATGCTTTGAGACAATGTTATTTCCTTTGTCTGTTTCGTTGTCTTAGCAGAGGAAGGACTGGAGAAGTTAAGGCTTCGTTTGGCGGGAAAGTTTTTCGGTTTGGCAATGTTCGGATCTACAAAAGTTCGTAAGTTTAGTAAAATCCTGTATTAGCAATGAATTCTCCTCCGTGCTTCGGAGGGCACGTTAAATTGTCGGTCCCGGCTTTTAAGTCGTTAAGCCATGACGGAGGCCTTTAGGCGGCCTAAAAACTCCGCCATCAGAGTTGGCCACTTGCTCATACGAACTTACTTTTTTTAGCAATTAATTAATTTGTCTTTCATATAAATAGAGATGTACTACCATCGTCATCTTGCTCCCGCATCATCTCCAACTCTTCGGCGTACATGAGCTCGTATTCTTCATCAGGGTCGGGAAAATCACTCATTTTGTCGCCTTTCGATACTATAGGCAGCAACACAAGAAATGAATGTACCAGCTCCAAATGTTCTCTTCGTAGAAAAGGAAAAGGATTATCTATTCTAGCGAGGAAGTTTTTTCAAAGTTTGTTTGGTACAGGTACTTTGTATTGTAAGTAAATTGAAAATCTTGAAATTCAAAACAACTCGCGTTGTGCTGTCATTGACAATTTGACAGTACCTTGACCAATGACATAAATGTCAATTCCACCAAAAATGAATTTGTTATGTCACTGTCAATGTCAACATGTTAACGTCAAATAGCATCTCTAGAAGGAATGGAAAAGTATAGCACCAAGACCGCACCTTAATCTTTAGTTTAGCTACTCAGCGGTAGATGGCGTTATTTCACAATTTAAAACAAAAGCTTTCAAATCAATCAATGAGGTTACTCAAGTAAAGCTTTTGCCGATGTGTTTAAAAATTTAAAACATTTGAATTTTGTTACGACTTGACCGATTTACGTAACTTTTAACTCTTGCAAGTTTGCAGACCTTTGTTTTAGGTAGGTACGTACTTTGTTTTAGGTAGGTATGTAAGTACAACTTTGTTCCAAAATTAAGAGGATTTTCTGCAATATCTCAGTTTCTTTTATTATTCCAAATTAATATTCTCCAAATAAACGAACAAGACTTAAAATATTTATAACACGCAACCATGCACATGTAGGTAGGTACAATTCTACTGTAATGCCTTTAGTGCTACGAAAGCTACGAAACGTAGCACTGTGCTACGAGATCCATGTTTCATATTTCAAAAGAGAAAACTAGGCTACATTAAATAAAACAGCACAGTTTGTATATACGAAAGTTTTTTTAATAATTGGGTATATTTACAATAGATTAATTAACAAACGTGAGTTACATGAATAGAAGGGGTTTTGACAATTACCTTCCAATGGATTATGATACATTCACACTCAATATCAAAGTTACGCTAAATAATATCTTATGAGATCATCAAAATTCGACTTTGGGCTCCGTCCGAAACTCCGGTCTCTTAACAAGACCATCCAAGAAATCATTTGTCTAAGGAAGAATAACTAAATTAGACGTGGCAGTACGGATGTGGATTCAATTTAATTTAATCCTTGCATCTGCTCGACTGGCGATATTTAATGCCCGGTTTTTATAATCAACGAATTGTCGTTAGTAGGTAGGTACCTACTTATAACATGAAGCAATAAAATAGGTACCTACTTTGACTTTGACTTTAACTTTGACTTTGAATTAATTACCTTAGCAACTTTGTAATGTCAAAAAATGTACCTAGCTACGTGTTATTTTGACAGATAACAACGTTGCTAAGGTAATTCGATTCGTTGAATATAGAAACTAGGCACAGCCAAATCTAGTTATTCTTCATAAATTTGTTATCTATTGCCATCTCTTTTCAATAGCATGTGTGTGAAAAGAAAGAAACATTCTATGTATCGTTTCTAAACTGACTGATGTATTTTTCTGTTTTCTTTAAACAAGTGACATCTAGAGCGTTTTATAGCGTTGCGTGATACATAGAAATAACGATAGAAACGTTCACAGCAATCTGATCAATAATTGATGTGACGATCTTCGTACATTTCCATACAAAACGGACCTATTCTGATCTGAATAAACTACTCAGTTCACGAAAAAACCGATTTCCATGAAAAACCGGTAAGTATTCAGTATTATTTTATTTGTAACCGATACTGTGTATTCGGTTAATATGGATCTTTTTTGTGATTAGAGGTAAGTAACTTGTTTAGATGTAGAGCTACCTCCAGACGAATGTATTTTAAATCAATATTGTTCAAGTCAGCAACTGAGGAAATTAAATTCTACAAAACAAATTACAAACCGGTAAACGCTCAATAAACCGGTTTTCTTCGTGAGTGTACCTACATCCAAACTTACTTGACTTACTTATTTAGTAATTGGAATGTAAACATGACTATTTCATACGTGCATACCTTAACTTTACTTATTGAGATCAACATTCACAAATAAATATAAGGAAATTTTCATTTCAAGGAAAAAATATGTAAATCCAGATTGGAATCTCTTTAGCTTGAGTCACGAAGGTCATAGAATGAAATATGCCTTTACTTTATAGGGGGTGATTCATTGGCGAGCTAGCAAGCCAACTGAACCTATAAGTAAACTGATTTCGTCAAAGAAACTGATGGCTCGTCAATTCGCGTTGGTGATCCATTGTTGGATAAAACCGTCGATTGCCGATAGCCAGCTATCTTCAGGATTTCAAACCCAACCAAACCACCGTTTGTTTTAACCGCGTTTTAAAAGACGCTCCATTGGCGATCTAAACCATTGAGGGTTTCACTCGCTGCCGCCCCGGCTTGCTAGCGTACCCACCAGGTTTTACCCGCCGATGGATCACCCCCTGCACCCTTTTATTAGCAGAAGTAATTGTCAAATAACACACCAGTGAAGTCAGTGACCCTTAGTGACTATAAAATACCCAGACATTACAATCAATCCTTCTCAGTTACCTACTTACATGAATTCAATCGAATATGGTATAGGCATACAAATGATCACCATGGCTATTAATTAAGTACCTACTTATATATTTGAGAAGTTCTTTTACTTTTCTATTTAACAAACTCCGAAAGCCAAAAATCTATTTTCAGTACCCGATAGGTAAACCAAGAAACAATAAAAATTATTTAACAAACTTAAAATAAATAATTTAAATTGAAGCAGAAACATCACATAATTAAAGATCGATAAATACAAGGTTAAATAATGAATAGAAAAATAATACTTACTTGATGTAAATAACAATAAGATGACCATGTCTCTCCATATCGAACTATGCTCAAATGGCTTCCTATCCGTCTTCGCCGGGATATGCATGTTCTTTCACTACTCTATACCATTCTCTTTCATTCTTTCACTCCAGGTTATTTGAAAGACAGGTTTGAATTTCTTTCTAATCAAAATGATCGTAATCTTAGGTCATCAGAAAACCTTTTACTTAAATTCCCTGTCCATAACCGTTCTTTTTATGGTAATTCTTTTACTGTTCACGCTGTACGTCTCTGGAACGCCTTACCGGTAGAAATAAGAAAAGCTTCGTCGCTTTATTCTTTCAAAAATAAGGTAAAACTTCATTATCTGTCAACTATAGTTATTACCACTTAGTTTATAATTTTTCATTAATATTAAGCAGGTATATCTTTATCGACTCTGTGTTTAGTTATCTATCTTTACTTTCTATTCTAATTAGCATTTTATTTTATAAATTTGTTATTAGTATGTGTATATTTGTATATATTATTTGTATGTATATATTTGTATATATTATTTTTATATAAGTATATATATTTATATTATTATTTACATAGGTATATATTTTTGAAATTATCTTTAAGTAAGTACTTAAGTACCTACATTATTTTCTTTATTAGTTGGGCACTACCTTCTTTCTCTTCTTACACTGGCTTTTTACTCAACTCACCCGGTTGCCTGGAAGAAATCGCTTTAAGCGATAAGGCCGCCTATTGTATCTGCTAATTTATGTAATTTTAAGTTCTGTATCCTGTTTACATGCAATAAAGTGTTCAATCAATCAATCAATCAATCAATAAGATTGGATACGACAAAACTTTTTAATACCTAACCTAGCTTCCTTCTACTCGGTGCGGTGCGATCAGAATCAAGCAATTGACATAATTATATAAATAACCATTATATACCACTAATAATTGTATTTATATAATAATTATTATATTTCTGCCTATTATTTTCAAGAACTTTGATAAAAAACCTAAGTAGTAAAAAAACATGCAACTTTTAATATTGCACAGAGTAGGTATTCACTTTCTCTCCTTCATTTTTCCATCTAAATTTGATTGGCACCTCTTTAAAAGAAGTTTTTTCTTTTTCTCTTTAAGTGGAGATCTAGGTCTCTGCCTACCCCTATGATGGGAAACAGGCGTGAGTTTATGTATGTACTTACCTCTTTAAAAAGAACTGAAGCTGAAGATATAAATGGCAGCTAGGCCTTGTAATTATCGATCTATCTAAATGAAATATAACTAAGCTAATCTCAGAACATCACAGACATCTACATTACCTAATGACTCGAACACGTTAATGAGAATATTATCATTAAAATACTTACACCGTAAGATAGTCAACAAACTTACCTATGGCACTTGGATTAACATAACATATACCTACATGACATAACATAAAAAAATACAATAAAATATACCACTACTATTTTTTTCGAAGTCATTTTTCTCGGAATGACTCGAATTTCGAGGAGATTCATCACAAAAATTATACAACAAAAAACAATGCCTATGTAATCTTCAAGTTCACCACCTTTTAAAGTTGGTAATGATCCATGAACTCACTTTTATTTAGCTGTGTAAATCTAAATAAATTTAAGTTGATGGATTCCCTCTTTCAAGGTGATGTATAGGTCTGACTCATTCATTGCGAAACAGCTGAGCTATTACTATATAATTCATCACTTTCGCAACAATTGTGAAGGTGAAACCTTCATTTGAGTTAGTATTCATGATAAAATAAATCATGTAGAGCTTCGCACAGCTCTGAAATTAACAACTCAATTTTAAATGCCAAGTGCCTACCCTCCTTCCAAACCTTTTCTAACATATTCTAACGTTAAAGACTTAGGTATTCGTTAACTGTACAAAATGCGTTTACTCAATCGCAAAAATTTGACCTATTTTAACGCCCCACTGAAGTCATTCCCGCTTTGAGCCGGCTTTACGTACACTTCGATGAAGGGATTACCAGATACATCACAAGATGTTCGGAAAAGGTCAACTACTAAACCACCCCCATTCAACATTCTCGTCGAGACTGAAGTCTCTGACTGCGCAAGACACTTAAGCACACTACACACAGCAGATAATATATCTTATGAAATATAAATCCTGACAGATCACACAAAATATATTTTGTAATTTATATTCGCTGTGTGTGGTCCTCCATAGAATTTGTGTGGGCGCGATCTCAAGATTTATATTTCATAAGATATATTATCTGCTGTGTGTGTGATGCGCTTTATCGGAAACATTCGGTAAAACTCGGCTAGAATCGTGGATCCTCATTTTAGCGTTTTATTCGACTTTTACCTTGCCCAGCTTATGTTTACTTACTGATATTTATGCATTTTAAGCATTAAAATACGTAATAACTGACCCTCCCCGAACATCTACACGGAGTCACCGCATATTGCACCCTCCCGCCCTGATACATTTCACTAAATATCTAACTATAATGGCATACGATTCACTACTTTACGAAGTAACTTACAAACTAACCGCTGTTCTATTTGGACTAACACCGTGGAACGGTAGAAAGTAACAATCCGACAATTGTCTACGAAAACATTACCTATACGACTTACGGTGCAGACTCCCGACCCGTGTTGCAAAAATCCGCAAAATTCTCAGTCGTCCTTATCCACCCTGGCCAAAATGTCAGCCAACATTTTACCAGGCCTGACTCACTTCTCACTTTAGGTATTTATCGGACGCGCGCCGCCTGAGGCGGCGCGCGACATAGGTTGCCACTTGCCGCTCGCTCGGCTCGCGGACTAGACGCATTGTGTGTAATTATCGTGATCTCGTATACATCGTTTCTTGTGATTTTTGCACGATGACTAAACGATCTAATCCGTATAAAAGATACTGCTGTGTCTACGGGTGTCTAAACAAAAGGAAAAGCAATGAATGGACATTAACAATCCACAAAATTCCGGAAGATATTGAAAGGGTGGTAGGTACCTACTAAGCTTTTCTATAATTTGTTGTAAGTACCTATTTGAATAAATCATCAATAAATACCTAGGTAGGTACTTACTTTTACTCTGTAACTGTAGGTGCATAATGAAAACGAGATTTTATAGGTACCTATTCGATTCCTTTTTGATTGAATAGGTACCTGTTTACAAATAAACAAACATAATACACCTACAAAACTACCTACCTACAAAACTGTAGATAGGTAGGTACCTACAGTTTTGTTTATTTACATATGTACCTAAAAGTAACTTATCCATTAAGTAGGTACCTAACCTACTTAATATAATAATTGTAAGTGTTTAGAAGTTACATTACATTCATAGAGCCATGTTGGTCGAAGTGATTAGTACCTCAACTTTCGAGACGAAGGTCGTGGGTTCGAGTCCTGGCCGTGCATTAAATTGCAAATGTGATTGCAAACCTAACATTAAAAGGGTGATTATCGGATAACGGCTCCCGGTCTAGTTGTGTGATGATGATGATTGTGTGTGTCTGATCGATGTCTAGGTAGGTATGAAGGTATAGATATTTTGAAATGCAATTGTTTACAAAACGAACGAGATGATAATGTATCTACCTACTTCACCTACCTACGTACAATACGTAGTACCTACTTACTATTATTTATTCTGTGGTAACGGTAGATTAAATTATATTTAGGCCTACTTATTTTAGAACTTAAGTAGGTACTGTTTTTGTGACAGATAAAATAAATTAATTTATTTGTGTTGTCGCATGCGAAAATTCGACAACCCTTACGAGTCGCGTCACACCGCGCCAGACAGTGACACAGTTACGCATTAGAGCAGGATGGGAATGTTTAGGCAAATATCTCGATAGGTAATAGGCCCATAGGCGAGTTGAATTGCACTTTATAGCTTCGCCGCGAGAGTCTCTATTTAAACAAATTTACTCGCGAAGTGACCCTTCTGTACGTAGTACTAGTATTCTGTGATTTTACTGTGAAAAACTCATACCCACGCCAAATTACTTTTAATACTCTAAACTCGCTACGGCTGTAGCGCCAACAGATCACTTTAAGTCGAGAAAAACATTGTTGCGGTTCTTTACAAGCGCAGGTCCTAACAGATCGGCTGACTGGGTAGCTACAGAAATAAACTCCGAACAAAAAATCATAGTTCAGTTAAATACGAAATATTTGACAACTCAAATATCAGTCTAAAGAACTGAGACGCACCGTTCGGCATCTTTTCTCATTATCACCCAGTCAGTATTCTGGTAACCACATGCTAACCACATTTTCAACATATTGAAATAACCTTCTTAAATAAGTTCTGAGTTACAAAGAATTAGTTCCAGTCTTTGTATGAAAATTGGCATTTTATGATGAAAATGTGCGGATACATAACCCGTGATTGACATTTCAAACTGTATGGAACTGGCAATAACTATGTCGTAACCATTTTGTAAAATACCCAAAGCAACGGAACCAGATGGTTTTACGGTTTTACTTAATCAATAAAGAGCATTGACATTCGATGCCTTTATCTAAATCCGAATAAGCATTATACTAAGCCAAATTGTATTTAATTTTATCCTAATTTTATCCGATGATTTCTCGGTGTCATCGAACAAAATTAAATTGATTCGGGCAAAAAGGATGGACTATCAAAGTGAACTGAGCTGACCCCAGCTCTTCTTTCATTTTAATACCTATCTTTAATATCTGTCTTTCTGATTCTAGTTCACAGGTTCTTCGTGATTTTTACAAATTGGTTAGACCCATACTCATCAATTTATTTATCTCTAAGGGCGGATGGTCTACCTTTCTCATAATCTCTCGAAAACGGGACGTTTTGCGAACTAACTACTGGAACACAAGTTCGACAGCAGCCCTTGAACTCTTGGTTAGAATATGACTTATTCGAAAACCTTGGTCAATCCTTGCGTTACAACGATTTTTGAGCAAATTTTTTGCCATAGGCTGGTTGGGAACACCATGCTGATGATTGGATCGGCTCAACCCACGTTTTAGTGTTATCCACCTAGCCCCATTAATTGGTCACATTCAAGTGACCTTAGATAATCTACGAAAGTGCTATAACGAGCCGCAGCACTGTCCGTCATGACCAAACAATAACAAGAAATCTGTAACGCAGCACAACTAAAGCTCCTAGTGCCTATCATTGTTAAAAAAGGATTCGTTCTTATTTGTCGTGACCCACTCATGATGAACAGATTGACCAAGCCTTTCAAACGTCAGAAGCCGACATCAGACTCGACTGGGGCGGTCAGTCAGCGCCAGCCGAAGCACGGCCACCTCCGTATGTCAGGCAGCCGTGAGGGCGTGAGGGGGGGCAGGCGCGGGGTGGGCCGGCGCGGGAGGGGGGAGGACGCTATCCACCCCGCACGCCTTCAGCTCCGTGAACACTTCAGTGAAGAAACCTGGTTCCGAGTTAATTCTGAGCATGTTGAAGGATAGGCGGTCGACGATGAGTAGGCATCGGTCCCAGAACTTATCTTTAGAGTCTTCGACGAGGAAGGGTTTGAGCGGGTAGGAGATCTCGTTGCCCATGTAGGAGTAGGAGAGGTAGAGGCAGGTGAGGACGACGGCCTGCAGCTCCTGCGGGCGGCCGATGCGCTCGCCGTCCACCAGCTCGCGCACCAACATGTACACGAAAACCACGTTCGCGGGGTTGATGAACGCTACGTCCTGGAACAAGTGGAAAAATAACAGTTAGTTTACGGTAAAAAGGATGTGCCGTTGCTCATAAAAAGATATTATGTATGATCTTGATAGAACGAATTAATAAAAAATAAAGAATCATACAGTAGTAGTAGTAATCATAGGTACAGGATAACAATAAACAATTCTTCTAAAAATTTGAAAAAACGTTTCCTATGGACCTAGCGTTCTGCTAGTGTAATAGACCGAAATAAAACCCCCAAAATGGGACACAAATCACACCTAACATTACCCTAGAAGATCTAACTGGCCGATAAAAAACTACCCCCTCATAAAGACTCTCTACAACGCCAAAAGTAGGGCAACGTTGGTCGTAATCTCCACCAAGATAGATTCAGATCATTAGCACTCGACTGACACAGAAACATTGAAAAACTTAGACCTTTAGATCTAGATAATTTTAACAGGGTCATAATCATGAAGCGATCTGGACCTACACTTAACGGGACACTTTACAGCCTGGGACATTGTTATGATGAAGTAGGTTTGCCCAACAGATAAACCATCTATGACGACCTCTGTGGCGCAGTGGGTGAAGGCCCGCCTGTGACGCAAGAGGTTGCGGGTTCGATCCCCGCCACGGGACAAATGTTTGTATTATCTGCAAATATTTGTCTCGGGTCTGGGTGTTTATATGTATAAGTATTATGTATGTATTTACAAAAAAATATGTATATAAGTAGTATATCAGTCATGTGGTTGCCATAACACAAGCTCATTGTCTAATTGAATTGTCTCTGCTTAGCTTGGGACTACATGATGCTGTGTGAAATGTCCAGCAATACTTATTTATTTATTTATCTGCTCCAGCTTAATCGGCAGCATCAGGAAAAGATATCGTCCATACTTGTGAAGCTGACTAACCTACGGATTTCCTTACGATGTTTTCTTTCACCGTTCAGAGCATTTACCTATCAAAGTGCATAATTACGTAGTTTCACAAGAAGAAAAAAATCATTGATTCACGGCCAAAATTCGAATCGACGAGAGAGATAGCTGTGAGAGATAAAGGCATTAATGCAATCGAGTCTTAATGAACCCAACCCAGATAGAAGCGTGTATTGAAGCTCGACCTTCGATCCAAATGTTGTCCTTCATATCGAAAGCTAAAACTATCCGACACAACACAGAAATACCGACAGTGCCTAAAACAGTCCGGAAATTACCATACCGTTTACGAGTGGAACCCTTATTAGCGTTTGTCATACCTCATATTGATCCAATGAATAGCAGTCGGTTTACGATTTCATTTTCTAACCCTTTCTGCCATACCAAAATTGGTATCTACCTGTCTCTACGTAGATTTTAGTTCAGTTTTCTATAAAAATCATCTTATTTATTTCTGTTTAACTATTGAACACCTACTCATATCTAAGCAAAATTATCTCTACCATACAGGTATCACCCAATAGCACCAACACCGAACGTTCTACTGAATCCTATTCTAATCACAGACACTGTTATTAGTTTTCGAGTTCATAATCCCTTTTTAATAAGAATTGTGATAAAAATACTTCAGATATGGTTTACGATGCGCAGTAGGTGTAACTTGGGTGTGATGACGTCATGGCCTTAAACATTTATGTGGTTGGTATGGGAGTCCTAGGCTATTAAAAACCTCATCAATACCAAAGGTGTTACCTACGTGAGTTTGGTAAAACTTTGGGAAACCACGAGCACCATAATATGGCCCACGCGGTAGTTACATTTAGTAGCGTGAGATTCAACAATTAAACCAGCTTGTCTGAATTGTCTGAAGTAACTTCAAACCTTCGTAAGTTGAGGAAACCAATCATGTTCTATTCAGAACGAATGAAGGTTTGGGTGACCGCCGTCGACGCCGTCGACTTCGCTTTAATAATATATTACTGGGTTACTAAACTGGGGCGGCATTGAAATGTTAAGCTATTCATGAGCCTAGCTCGCGCTTGAAACTTTATTTGCTTAATATAATAGCAAAACAGGTGAATCAATAACACCTATTAACTACGATGACTTAACTTCCTCTCCCTGGGAAGAAAAAAAACACCTAAGAAACTAGAGAAGTCTCTACGTAAAGTATTATTGGTAAGAATTGTCAAATTTTAGAGTAAGTAGTCCTGTTTGAGATGCACATATTGCACATCCCTACGAGTATCTTTATTGTCCGTTCAAACAATGTGGTGTGCCTCACAAGTCACAACGGTATTATTTCAAACGAAAAAAATCACATGAATACGTTGGTGTTATTATTATGGAATATGAAAAACCACGTAGTAAGGTTCACACTGGAAATGAGTGAATCAGTTACACACCGAAATTTATTCACACCTGTCATTTGAACGTGGAAACTAAGGAATGAATTAGGCAGGTATTTAATTTAGTATGTACAAACTTACGTACTAAAGTTATTTAGATATACTTCATGTTGACTTTTTCTTGGCTACCTACGAACAAAAGTTTATTCGCTATTCAAGATGACACAGCGTTAAAAAGCTTTTTAACTTTGATGACCGCTTTGTTCTATTTGTTTTCAACTGGCGCTTGACTATTATTTACGAGGATTAAGAAGATAGATCACTGAAAAGAAAGCTTGGCCCCAAACTATGTTTATTGCTATAGTTCTTCACGGTATTGGTCGCGATGGAACAGGAGTAGGGCCACCTCTCTTAAGACATTTCAATGGCATACCAGATGTCCTACAGAAAAAATGATTATAAACTTTGACTTTAACATATTGGTTCGAACAGTGTTTAGAAGGCTTGGCCAGCACCGAATACCATCATCTAAATCTAGTCACATACCTACCTATGTACATAATCAATGAGTTTTTGTAAATTACTGTCAGTTTGGAGAATGAAATAAAACGCAGCGGTAATGATACCGGAATGGTTGACGTTGTGTATTAGAATTGAGGCCCTCCCTAGAGCCGACTAAACCCTGAGTTTTCCCACGATGTTTTTTCCCGAAATATTTCGTGCTCCGATAACAACAGATAAAAACCAAAACAAAACAGTTTGTTAGTTAACCAGCTGCTTATCTTATCTTATCATTTAATTAATCAATGTCCTGACAGATTCAATGAAACTGATTTATGATTGAAAACAAGTGCAATGCAAACATGTCTTAAAACTTCAAACTTCGAGCTGTGTTAGTTATTATGAGCTTAAATAGCTATTATTTTCAATTTACCCATGATTTGTAAGTTAATGGAAAGAACCTGAGGCCCTAGCCATATTACACGATCTACCGTCGCTGTAGAACGATCTATCGTCGCTGTAGAATAGAACACTTCAAAATGTACAGGAATTGACGTTTTGACCTCGTGACTCATCTACTTGAAACGTCAAATCCTATACACTTTGAAGTGTATCTATTCTACAGCGGCGATAGATAGTGTAATATGGCTAGGGGGCCTGTTCTCTGACATATTTTGAATCAGTTATTTCTTGGTATCTTAGTAAACCATGGCTCATAATGCTTAGTTAGAATAGATGAGGGCACTACGGTCAAGGGATACCTATTGGGCACTCAGCCAACGAGATAACAACCTAATACCCTTGACTTATCCAATGAAGATGTATTAAAGTTGCTCAATCCCACCGAAAAAAGCGCTAGGCCCTAAGCCTTGTTTGTTGCCCTGATTTTTTACGGTGTTGGCCGCTAAAAACGAGGTGTAGCATCACTTAGCTCGTTAAAGTTAAGTGACATTCATAATTTGGATGGGTGACTGCAAATGGTATAAACAGCTAAGCGTTCCGTGTTTTGGAGGGCACGTTAAATTGTCGGTCCCAGCTTTTAAGTCATTAAGCCATGACAGAAGCCTTTAGGAGGCAGTCTCCATCATCAGAGTCAGTCACTAGCTCTTACAAATACATACATACATACATACTAAGCTCTTAAGGTGGTGGTTCGCGCCCTAGATCGAGGCAGGAGACCGAGACCAGCAGAGTCATTCTGTAAACTCACTTCGAACGTCGAAGAGCTGAATCCGTTGTGAGATTTCAAATTTCGTATTCGAAATTTGATCTCACTATACATTTTTGTGTATTTAGTGAGCTCGGTCACTTGAGTGAATTCGAAGTGAGTCTAAAGAATGACTCTGCTGAGACAGGCATTGTAGGGACACGAGATAGAGAACCGTCAGTTTACCTATTTATGACAACGGTCGCAAGGTCGCAACGTCTCTGATCTCGGTCTCGGGTGTAAACCGCCACCTATAGACACAAAAGGGGAAACGTCCAATAGAATTCGTATAAAGCTGTATCGGCAGCCCTGCCCCATCACCAAAACAAACAGCGCCAGCTTCTCTACCGAAACGTCGCGATCGATTGTTGCCCCTCGCTCGCGAGCTAGGGGTGACAAGTCATGACGGATTTCGTAATGAGGTTTTTGCTACTTCGCGACAATGAAAAAAAAAGAGTGTGCTTTAGACTACACGACTGAAGTTCACCGTTCGCCTCGCCCGATCACTCTTTTCGTAACGCTCTCGTTACGCATTCACCAGCTTACTCCCCAAGTCAAGTATGCGTAAAGAAGTTTTACTTCTAAAATTAAATATACTTAATTATGATCACGACTGTATCCCCAAGGCACGATAGACATTCTTCTAACAAACTTTTTATCAACCAAAGCAAAACTTCAACTATAACCATAGAGTTCGGTTTGTTTCCTAATCTAATGACCAAATGTTATAGTGACGTTTTCAAACAAATTAAGTACCTTCTACGCGATTTTTAATATAACTTGTTTCCCTAATTTTACTTAAAAAAATAAAATAAAAATGGCAAATGCACAAAGAGTGCGACGCCAAAAAAAAAAAAAAAGTACCTACTGTCATAAAAATAGTCAAACCATAGATAAAGAATCGTTGTCGTTCCTTCTGAGTCCAACCATAGATAAAGAATCGTCGATACTACTTTTATGAGTCAAACTGTAAAATACTCAACGAAACAAGACGCAGCGATTATGATATAGGAATGGTTGACGTTGTCAATTAAAAGAATTGAGACCCAGATCTATAGGCATTTAAAGATCCTTTGAAGATGTCTAAGGGGGTAGTCAGAGGTATGCTTAAATAATATTTGATACATACCCGAATTTTGCTGAAAATGGGCACGTAATATTCTCGCCTTCGGCTTTTAAGTCGTTAGTCCATGACGGAGTGGCTTTTGGGTGGCCTAACCATATTAGGAATTTAGGACTTAAAAATACTTTTGTGGTTTCGTCATATACGTCTGTATCTCTATCTGTGGCTAGAAAGCTGTAATGTGGCATGGATGCATAATTTATTACGCTGAAAAAGTAGTAGAATAAAATCTTACAATATTTTTTAAGACACGTAAGGTGATGTTTTTTCTCGTCTACCCCATGGTGTCGATACATAGGTTTTAAAAAAAAGTCTTAAAAATATATTTTACTGAAGTTAATCTTTGTACAATTTTTTCGGTTTCTTGGAAATCTAAAGGCGCGAATACACGCTGGCCCGCATTCTATCGCTCTCGCCTTGCATCGATTCGCCTTCTCGCTAGCGCTCGCCTAGGCTGGTAGGGATGGCAACAAACACCTACTTACATATTGAATGAGTAGCCGGAAGGGAAAACCTTGAAACTGTCGCGTTTTCTCAGTGGGCTCGCTACAACGTAATTTTACGAGCTTACCACGCAATGTCGCGATCGGAAGTTTCTCGAAGAAATAGGGTCTGACGTTTCTTGTTAACTTATGTCTTTACTTTCTTTTCTAGATCTCACTAGTTTTTTCTGATAACATTCGTTTTACAAGATTTCCAATCATAAATACAAATACAAAATACAAAATTAATTATTGTCCCATCAAATAACACTATTAATAATTGTCTTATGAAAACGTTCTATTGATATAATCTTCTATGTATGAACCCAGCGTCATACAATCTAGGTACTTCAATTAATTTTCAAGCCTTCTTTCAATGCTCTCGTTACATGCATATCTCTCTCTCTCTCTCCATTCATTCTGAGACCCCTCTCAGAATGAATGGAGAGAGAGAGAGATATGCATGTAACGATGTATGTAAGATATGCATGTAATGTTTTACCCCTAAAACAATATCACGAAATAAAAAATTAAAGAGTACAAAATAGCAGTTGGTTGTTTTCTTCCGGCCTACCCTAGATGCCCTACCAATTAGGGTACATGCCTTTACATACAACCCTTTATAAATGTGACAACCCTACTCCTACACCCTACAGAGTCAAGTTGCGTAAGTTACTGGGTGCCTCAGGCTTGAGTTGATGTTTTCATCATATTTGGAATAAGGAACAATATATTTAAATATTTATTTTGACTGGCCTCTTAGCTCTGCCTTCTGCGCTGTAGGTCGTGGGTTCGAGTCCCACCCAGAATAAACATTTGTGTGATGAACATAGATGTTTGTTCTGTGTCTGGGTGTTATAAGTATGTAGGTATGTATTTACAAAAAAAAAGTATATAATTATTCTATCAGTATTCTATGAGTTATCTGGTTCCCATAGTACAAGCTTTGCTCAGTTTGGGGCTAGATGGCGCTGTGTGAAATGTCCAGCAATATTTATTTATTTAACAGATAAGCGGCGCGATTCAACCCTTCCGGAATGCATTCCGCATTCGGAAAGTGATCGCGTTTGTTATCAAACATTTTCGTTCTTTGCTAAAGAGGCCCATGCGGAAGTGGCAACATCGACCACTTTACTACTAAATAAATTTTGCCTGTGCTGCTAAGCTACGCGCAGTTCCAAACTAACCTTTTACGGGATTGCCTCGTAAGTTTCCACTGAGTTATGTTTTTGGGGGACTAAAGAAGAGTTGTACTTTTAGCATTAGTTTGTAATGTTATTTCAATAGATAGCGCAAATACGAAAATAATGTGACCATTTCGTTGAAGATGACTGTATTTCTATTATTGCGACTGAGCACCCAGGGCGCAGTAGACCTTCTTTCAAAAGCTATTCAAAATCTTTTGAAAACGTCTAAGGGTAAGGTCGTTGCAATAACTGTAGTTAGCATTCCATGCGTGACCAGTAAGAAGTCCCGCCAACTATTAGAAAGATATCTAACTGGTTTCTGGATGTGATAGTGTGAAGTGTATGATACCTAGTGTGATACGACCGAATACGAAAGTGTCTATAATACTGTTATGAATTTATGATACACTGATTAGTTGGGCTTGTCTTCATGTTTATGGATGTCGCATACAAATGAAAATATGATTCGTTATAGAAAAACACAGGCAGCAGTTATTTGAGAAATCAATCCACATAATATTTATGTACCTTCCTATTATAATGTATCTAGCTAGTACTTTACTAGTATTTTTACTCCTTATTGCACTCTAGGTCCGCTTTGAGACTGACGAAATCCCGCAAATTAAACTACAATAAATGATAAATGGTTCTTATTATCAAGACGATATTCATTCGTTGAAATTATCAGTCAGGAATTCCAGAAAGCTATAAAAGCTTTTGAACTTTAACAATATTTGATTTTGATGGTGAGGATTTTTTTCAGGTAGACATATAAAGCCTTTATATAATGTATTGAGTAATATATAGCTATAAAGCTAGGGTAAAGTAGGAATGGACCGCTAGTAACACATTTATAATTGAATTTGTTACAAAATTTACATTTTGAACTTTCAACAACACAGTGCTTGAGACACTTTAAAATCATTTTTTCATTCGAGCCTCACTTTCGTATAAGTTACTGAAGTACTCAGAAACTGGTGTTGAAGGTGCAAAAATACACTCGCGATACTCGCTACGTGAAATAGGTAGAACGATAATAATTTGTGCGCAACCATCGTAGCGGGTTGTGGAAATATGTAGACTCAAGCCTCATTTATCCGACGTGTGTGCTTTATCAGTATCAGAAACTGGATATTTTTCATTGATACCTGCATATATTTATTTGTTTACTATTAAGTATATATACTCGAAGACGCCTGGGCCGATTTAGACAATTTTTATTTGAAACTTTCCGATTGGTGCCACAAAAATTTGGTGAAGGGTCTTTGGAGTTATAAACAGAAATGCACCCTGAGAGTGCAGAAAACTGCTCAGCTTGAACTTTGATGTCGGTTTTTTAAATTTTTAATTTGGCGCACGTCAATTTTATAAATGTAGGTAGGACAATATTACTGTGGACTCTATATATATTACATGTAGGGGCCCGTTGCTGATCCCTACATACGTTTTGATAATTGCTTTTGATTGATTGATTGGGAGAAGATGGCAATAAAACGACCGCTCGGTGCCGGAGTGCGTTTTGAACTGATTTATTAAAAGTAAAGAATGATGTATTGCTATGCTATGCACATGCTGATTGTGCGGGTTGGCCCGTACATTACAAATTGTATAAATAGGTAATTTATCTTGACCATCCTTATTGGTTTTATACCACAGGCCACGCCACGCCACGCCTTGTGTCTTGCACTAATCTATTTGAATCCAGCATGTGTCATGCATGTGCATCAATCACTGTTATGTTTGCTGCACTGGACACTGTCAGGCAAACATATAGGAGTGTTAGTGTTGTTCAATTACTAGATATAATGTTGTGCTTATGTTATGGTGTACTACCGAATGCCCGCAGCTTCGGCTGTGTGGACTATTATTTTTTTATCCCACGTGAACCGTACATTTTTCCGGGCTATGTGTTATTCCAGAATCTTAACTATCTACATTTCAAATTACATCAAAATTGGTTTAGTAGTTAGAGAGTAGTAGTAGCACAGAATACTAGTACTACGTAGTAGTAGGAGATACGTGGTAACAAACATTCACACACACACACACACACGGACTTTCTCCTTTATAAAATTAATAGGATAGTATGATTGGTACCTGGGACCTTACTATGAACTCTTAAAGCAATGTCAAAGTAAGATTGTTCTGATTCCGTACATAGATAAGACTAAGGTAAGGTTAAAGTAAAACTAACGCAGACCTAAGTTAACCTTGTTTTAATCGTCATCGTGGAGTGTCAAGAAATGTGTCAAGTGTCTAAGATTTGGTTATGAGGTTGGTATAAAGCTCTATTATGAACCTCTTTTATTTTTTTATTATCGCTTCAATGCCAAATGTCAGAAATTACATTCCACGACTGCTATCAAAATTCCGCCCTTGGCACTCCGTTGATATGAAGCCTTGGTCGTGAAAGAAATGCGTGGATATTTCCTATGTTGAAGGACATTGAGAGATTGCAATGGTATTGGTACACACAGTGCGTGAATAAGACACGCAATGCAGATGGAAGTGACACAATGCTTTTATGTAACGTTTTAGTACATGCGGCTACTGTGGCTGAAAAGCGGTCCGTTCAAAGACAGTGAAGCGCACCACACACACACAGCAGATAATATATCTTATGAAATTGAAATCTTGACAGATCGCACCAAATATATTTTATAATTTATATTCACTGTGTGTGGTCCTCCATAGAATTTGTATGGGCGCGATTTCAAAATTTATATTTCACTAGCTGACGCCCGCGGCTTCGCCCGCGTGGACTACTGTTTTGTTTATCCCACGAGAACCATGCATTCGGGATAAAAAGTAGCCTATGTCCTATTCCCGGTCATTATCTATCTATGTTTCAAATTTCAGCCAAATCGGTTCAGTAGTTATGGAGATACGCGGTAACAAACATTCACACACACACACGGACTTTCACCTTTATAATATTAGTAGGATAAGATATATTATATACTATGTGTGTGATGCGCTTGAAAATCTCTTTTTTGCAAGAACACGAAGCAAAATAATATCAACGAGGCTATTTTCATATCTGCATGATTGTCTAACTTGTCTCAAACCTCACATTGGTCTCATAGGGCCTCCAGACTCTCGGAGAGAACCCCCGAGAACACCCGAGAAGCGTGAGTGTGAGGAGCTTCTCGCCTTCTCGTTCTCGGGCTCGCCTGTTCTCCGATCGGTGTCGGTATTTTTGGCCGAGCCAAAGGATTTCAAACATCACGACGGAGAAAAATTGAGAGTGTGGATAGCTTGTTTGTTCTTCGAGAAGTCTCGGCGAGACTTCTCGCCGAGCCTTCTCTCGAGAGTCTGGAGGGGCTATCACACTGTCAAAACAATCGCATAGGTATCTTTTGTCGCATTCCGTCTCGTTGAGAAGGAGTGACAGAGCTGCTTGCGTGGTCACTGAACTGTCATATCTGACTTTGAGACCGATTTTGGTCGCTATCAAAGATAGACAATCAAGGGGCTGAAATACTAAAGGTCTGAGAGGAGAAGTCAACTACCTTTATTCGTGAGTCAATTTTGTTATTATTTCTTCTAGTTTGAAAAAGAAATACGGATAAATTTATTCATTAATTTATTTAATTCTTTCTCCTGTATCCCTATGATGGGATACAGGCGTGAGTTTATGTATGTTTAATTCTTATTGAATTAATGCAAACTTTCAAAGCTATAATTTCAAGCAAAAATTTTCAATATTAGCCCTGAGGACCATAAGAAAAAAAAAGTTTTAAAGCATTTATTGATTTAGTCATTTAGGATCAAATATTTACGGCTAACCATACAGAAGCTTTTTTGCCTATCTAATTGAACTTGATAAGTACAACTAAATTATTTATTTTATTCTTATTGAATTAATGCAAACTTCCAAAGCTATAATTTCCAGAAAAAAAATTCAATATTAGCCCTGAGAACCATAACAAAACAAAAAGTTTTAAAGTATTTATCGATTTAGTCATTAGATCAAACATTTACGGTAAATACATACTTTACCTACCTATTTAACTTGATACAAATCATATAAGTGGCATCATATAAATCCACGTGTATAGAACTATTGTTAATCCACTTGTAATATGTACGTCTTTGTGAGATTCCTTCAAAGCCTCCCACGCCCTTGAAAGGTTACCTGTTGTACTGTTAATTCGAAGCCTGACAAGCACAAATACAATCCTACGCAATATTACAGAAACGGGCTTCGTTTAAATTAATGAAATCTATCTTTTAAGTAAGATTTGATCCTTTTGATGAATGATATGAGTCTATTCAAGTTGATGTCTATCAAAAATTGCCAAATAGATTGCCATCTGAGGATTCCCTGGGATCCTGGCGCAAAGATTTACATTTTCCTACACTGAAAAAACTGCTCAAACCTTCTATATCTTTGAAACCGAGCATTGGTTCAGAGCCTGGGGGTAATTACCCCTCCGGGAGTAAAATAGCTTTTTGGAGGGGTAATAGAACGAAACGAACATAAGGTTTAGTAAAAAAAACAGTTATTTTTAAAGATTACCAAACAAATAAATTTCACTCGAAAACCTTGTGCTGTCGTTGAAATACTCGTAATCAAAAGCGGTTTAAGACCAAATTCACAAAAAAGAACGTTGCGACATTTTGGGCCCCCCTGTCCAACAGCGATGACTTATATGTCATATGAAAGCTCTTGGAGTGTACTTTATTTCATTCTATTACAGCTAAGTTTAAATCGAGTGCGAACATGGTGTTTTGATGCAAAAAAGGCGCGATAATGGTGGTTTCTTTGAACGAAACTAGAAAGCTGAAACTTGGAAGGGGGAGGAAGGGGGGGGATAAATGAAAGTTAAACGGGGGTAAAAAAAATCGTTTGTTGTCGAATATTTATAAAATTTGTGCTTTCTAAACAAAAATCTATCAGCAGTCGATTATAATATAAGTAAATATATAAGCATCTGTCTTGAATGAAAAAATATCACCCTGTTATTCTAACTAGCTTGTACCTTTATTGTGCTCAATTACTTGTTCATTCTGTTTCTATCTGTGAAAACTTGTCATTAGCCATATGTTTCTAACAACTCGCTACGTAGTATGTTTTTAGTTTTCCTAAAAATAAATAAATAATTATTGAAGTTTTTATCTTACGTAGCAGGATCACTAGGTAAAACTACATAGTATAAAACGAAGTCGCTTCCCGCTGTCTGTTCTTAGATCTCTAAAACTACGCAACAGATTTTGATGCAGTTTTTTTAATAGATAGTGTGATTCAATGGGAAGGGTTATATATAATAGGTACATGTTTACTTAGTAGAGAAACACTGATAATTTTAGAGGTTTTTAATGTGATGTGTGATGTGACCCGTGCGAAGCCGGGGTGGGTTGCTAGTTAAAATCCGTCGCAAAATGAGCGTCTTAGAACCCTGAAGCCGAGTCATTGACTGAATGTCAAGTGTTCACGCTCAAATCGTTTCATAGAACTGGACTTTTGTGAACCCATACTATTATACAGGGTGGAAAAAATGAATGGGCCCCGGAGGGATACTACTTTAAATCCTTAAGATACAGTATTTTACTTAAACGAAACATTCCTTTATTTTTAAAAAGAAACAAAACTGCATTCATAGATTTTCTAAAATTCGCTTGCCTCACCCGGAATTGAACCAGCTAAAAATTAAAAAACAAACCTCGCTCTATTTAATATCACTAATCGATAGGATTAATGCCAGGATAAAATCTTTATAACACACATTTGGATTTAGAAATAAAAAAGATCATGAAATCTAACATTAATTTTCACAATTATTTTCATTAATTTTTATTATTTCACCATTCGCGATAAAACTTTTCTAGCAGGTATTTGTCTATTGGTGAGATTCAGACTTCCGAAAATGCATCAGATTCGATGATTTTCTTCGTAAAGTTGACGGTTTTTCAGCGACGAAACGTTATTTTCCGAATTCGGAATACATTCCGAGAAGGTCTGAATCACACTTTTGGATACCTCTCACCATTCTACTGTAGAGCTAAATTGCAATTAAAGCCCTTACGTACTACAATATTAGATTTCATGGATTTTTTGTACGACAGACGAGTGTAAGACCTCATGTTTATTTGAAAAGTTTTATCTTTAGTATTGAATGTATCGACTAGTGGAATAAAATAGGGAGTGTTTAAATTTTGAATTTTTAGCTGGTTCGATTCCTGGGTGAAGCAAGCGTATTTTAGAAAACCTTTGAATGCAGTTATGTTTCTTTTTAAAAATAAAATAATGTTTCCTTTAGGTAAAATACTGTATCTTAAGGATTTAAAGTAGTTTCCCTCCAGGGCCCATTCATTTTTTCCACCCTGTACATATATTATAAAGGTAATGTTTATTGTGCGATAAAAAAGTAGTCAGTACTGGCCAACGGCAATAAAGCCCGTCACAGACTTAGCTATAATATATATTAATATTTTTATAGCTAGGCATATTACTATATATTTTCTATACTAATTTTCTCGTGACCGCACACTCAGCTATAATATATACGGTATAATAGTACGGTATATTAATATATATTATAGCTAAGTCTGTGACGGGCTTAAATGAATACAGTACCGCAATTAGTGAAAAACAAAAAATACATAATCCGTACCCATATTATAAATATGAAAGTGTGTTTATTTGTTTGTTTATTTGTCCTGCTTTCACGTCAAAACAGAGCGACGGATTGACATGATTTTTTGTGAGGAGATAGTTGGAGTACTGGAGAGTAACATAGGCTATTTTTTATCCGGGTACCACGCGAGCGAAGCCGCGAGCAGCAGCTAGTATATAATAAAACAAATTCTGTGGGTTACAAGTGAAATTGCAGTGATGTAGCTTCATTGGAAATAAATGTTTACTTTTCGAATTATCTTTAAATGTAAGCAAAATTAATTGAAATCTCGTCTATAAAAAGCGTAAATATTTTTAGATAGCAGGCCGTTTTTAATACAGTCATCAACAACATTCATAAATAGTAATATTTATTTAAAGAATAAGTTTTCCAGTGAAAAACTATTGTATAAGTTTTCCAGTGAAAAATCAGTGTTCCGCAAAAGGTGTGCCGCGGCACACTGGTGTACCGTGGTTATTAGTTGGTGTGCCTCAGAAAAAGAAGGTATCTACCTAGTTAAGTTACTCCAAATTTGGACCGCTTATGCTCAACTAAACAAGCTCATATTTCCCATTATAAAAATGATTTAAAATGATTATAAAAAAGACGACCTCTGTGGCGCAGTGGGTGAAGGCCTGCCTGTGACGCAGGAGGTTGCGGGTTCGATCCCCGCCGCGGGACAAATGTTTGTATGATCTGCAAATATTTGTCTCGGGTCTGGGTGTTTTCTATGTATAATATGTATGTATTTACAAAAAAAATGTATATAAGTAGTATATCAGTCATGTGGTTGCCATAACACAAGCTCTGCTTAGCTTGGGGCTACATGATGCTGTGTGAAATGTCCAGCAATATTTTATTTTTATTTGTGGTGTACCTCCAAAATTTTCCGATTTCCCAGATGTACCTTGAACACAAAAATTTTGAGGAACATTGCTTTAAATAACAAGCTTTGAAAGAGATAATTGCAAACTGATTCAAAGTTATATCCCGCGAACATTTCCTGACTCCATCATCAGATAAGCTTGTTGTCAACATAATATTGCATTGTCACTAAGAATCTATAAGTATGTCAAATTTAAGCTCAATCGGTTGAGGGTAACTGCTTTTAAATTCAGTTGCAAGATTCCAATTATACAAACATTCATAGCAAGTTAAATAAAAGCTTTTATAAAAGCATTGTCTGCCATATTCAATTCAATGTGGAATTAAATACATTTAGAATAGACAGCACAATATGGTGTTATTGTTCTGGTATCTGACTACTTACGACTTGTATGAAACATAAGTTTAGCCATAATGTCATTAAAAAAACTACAGACACTAAAAACAACTTCAATATCACTCTGAAGGGCGTAGCACCTCGTAGCTAGACGTAGCAAACAGCGTAGCTAAGTGCTACGACTGTGTTTTTTATTGATTGAGCAAATCGTTTCAATAAGTTATTTGAGTCTATTTTTAGAAGGTATTTTGACTCGATTCATATAATTAGAGAGTTCGTGAAGGTTCGTGACGATCGATGAGCCTATCTGTGACTACTAGTTTTATGCTATGACTCAACTCGACGAATGGAATGTTGAAAAACGATATTCTTTTAATGTTTTGTGAAACAGCTTATTTATAGGCATACGGCAAAAAGAGCAATCTAAGGGAAAAAAGCTATGTAATCATTTGATCTGATCTCAGCACCCTCAACGCGTTTGCGCGTTTTCTCACAGATTTGCCTGTATTACAAAATACGGAAGGGTGCGAAAGAGACCACTAGAGGGAGAGAGAAATACGATCCCTGTTTTCAAATCCATTGTTTTAGCAACAAGACTTTTGAGCTTTTATGTTTGGTGATTCAAAATTTGCGAAAACGAATTCTGTTAAAAGTATTTTTGTTTGTTATAATGGGTATGACCATCAGCCAGGCATAGAGGTCATAGAGAGGAAGACAAAGGTAAAGAGTAGTGCCTTGTTATGTAAGCATTGTTTACCTGCCATCCTTGCAAAAGGAGCGATCGGTCCACCGTCCTCAGCCACATGACGGCGTCCCCCGCTTGGAAGTCACGCAGGCGGTGACAGCGCGAGTGCAGGAACAGGCCCAGGCACTTGAGCAGCTCCGAAGTGGAGGCCTGGATGACGGTCTTGCGCGGCTGCACCGGCGGCCCGGTGGTCGGCAACTTCTCGAAGCACACGTTATTGTTGAGCGCGTTGGCGCGGGCCACGTCCAGCGGCGGCGGGCGCGGCGTCAGCGCGGGCGCTGGCCGGGCACCCCCCGCGTACCCCGCAACCGACACATTCTTGTTGCGGTCCAGCGGCGCATTGTCCGTCAGCGGCGGACGGAACGTCGCCACGCTCTTGCTCTTGCATTCCAACTTCTTTTTGTTATTGTTCGCCGTGGAGAACCTCTTCCATGACAGCGCGTTGATGAACAGCGAGTGCTTCTTCAGATTCTTCTCCAAGGCCGTCTTCTCGGAGATGATCTTGGCGGCGTCGTCGAGGGTCGCGCGGCGCTCGTCCCTCGGCAGCTCGCGGTTCTCTCGATTCTTTGCGTTGTTGAGCCGTTCGTAGGAGTAGGCGAGGTGCGGCTGGTGCGGCGGCGGCGCGGCGCTCGGCACGCGCCGCTCGCGCGGGCTGAAGCTCAGCACGGTGCCCATGTGCGGCGCGCGCGTGCAGCCGCTAGGTCCCCGCATGCATGACGTGCGCGGCGCGCGGCGGGTCCACTGCGAGTGGCGCGGCGGCGGCGGCGCCTGCGCGCTGACCCGCCGCTATCGACCGCGCCAGCTGACGCCGCCCTGCCCGCCGCGAGCCGTCCCGCGCCTACCCCTTGTCCCACACTCGCCCCTCCGCCACCACCCCTTGATAGTAAGGGCTGTAATCTATATTCATTTTGCCTGAGTTTTTCTGATTTGGAAAATGAAACAAACCGGAAAACTATCCCTTCATCATCAGACAGATGTTAAAGCTCATTGCGGGTTTTGTGCAAAGTTGTGATTTTCTAATAATTTTTAATCAACACCTACACGTCATGCAGTCTACCTTACAGGAAGTGTAAAAGATTGCTATCTAGCGATTTTTTTATTATATTGGAATATGTCTTTAGTTTTTGATACTTATAACAATATCATCCAAAATAATCCAAGAAAATACAGTTTTGTCCGTCCAATATCCGGCCAAATTTCCCGGCTTTCCTTATCGCAACGTCCGGTTACTCGGAAACTCTACCTGAGACCCGTAAACAAACCCTCTCATATGAATCGAGTACTTATAGGTTAATAATTATAATTAAGACTAGGCTGGCGCCGAGATGTCAAGTTAACGATCTTTGCAGATGTAGTCATTACCCGACCTAGTTTAAATAAATACACCTTCATTTTCTTAGCTTTTAATTTGTGATGAATAATATTTAAAGCCGTTTCTCACTCCCACTTTAAACCTATTTTAATGAAAAGCAATCAAATATAAAAACTGAAACTGGTTTACAAATGTATAAATAGTAGGATTTTGGTTCAGAGATTTAGGCTTTGAATAACCTTTGTTAATGCTGAAGAGAGCCCTTTTTGCTTTTTGATACATGTTTATAAGTATGAATGATTAAATCATGTTAAAATGAGCGTATTTATTTTGTCAAAGATCACATACAAAAAGGTGACACTTCCATCATCCCGAATACCATTCAACTCGTCAATGTCAATCCTCAATTTTCCCTCGTTTAATTTATTAAAAACGTTCAAATTCACTGCAACAGGAACGTAAAACAAAACAAAAGCAATACATAGGTACAAAAAAGTAATTCCTTAAATGAATAAAACCATCAGCATTGCACTTTTAGAGAACATCATCTGCGGGCTGATGGTCGAACTTGTCTCAAACCTCAAATTGGTCTCAAACTGTCAAAACGATTGCGTAGGTATCTTTTGTTCAAAGTACTTGCGTGGTCACTGAACATATTTGGCAGTTTGAGACCGATTTTGGTCGCTATCAAAGATAGACAATCTGCAGGCTGATTTCAGAAACGCTACTCATATTGTATGTGATGGAGTTCATGTTGTGGTATCCTGTAATTATAAAAACACTGTTATGCTGTTATGGAATATATTAATAAACTAACTGAAAACATAACTGTTCACTAGCTAAAATATACTATTGTTTTATGTACATCGATGTAATTTCAGTCCGGGCAAATGCATCATCGTACGGCCACGGAGTAATTAGTTGCGGTCAGCAGTTAACCTCGTTGTCAGCACTCATCAAAGCTTTGAACAACCTACTGCAGTTGCAAGCAACCCTTGAATATGGCACCAGTGAACACATTAACAAGGTTGCTCTGGTCTCGCTTTTGTAGTATTGCAACTTAGTAATAAGACCGTTATCTGCACCAACTAATATTCTAATGGATATTCATTGTGAATGGGTTTAGCGATTCAAAAAATATAAAGGAATTTACTTCAAAAGTGTCGTACTTGGCATTTATAATTTAGATATTCTATAAAAAATAAAATTGGATGGGCAGTAATAGGAATCCCAATAATTAAAAGAAAAAACCAAATTGAGTTAAGTATATTTTTGGATCGGACAGGTTTTTTTACATATTCTATAAGAACAATAATACAATAAAAAAGCGGTGACGGGCTTGCAACCTGTCACTTTTGGAATTCTTACTTCTTCAGAATGAGGACATCTACCAAAAATATATTTGGAAGTGCCTCTGACTACCTGCTTAGACATCTCCAAAGGATCTTAAATTCCTAAAACTTCTGATAGTGTGATATGTCTAACGCGCTTTCGGGATACTTGATGGGGATAGTGTAAACATATGCGAGCATAATCAGTAAAAGAAAATAAAACATGGAATTACTTATATCCTCAAGGGACAGGAACGGGGACGGACGGGAAGTCGCGTGTTTTGATATCAAATCGAACAAACTTACACTTTTGCAACTCCCTCCTTACCCAGATGAAGATTCTCCGGATGAATCGAAACATTGTCGGTATCTAAATCGACGATATTTTTACGTGAGTAATTCCCGTGTATTGAAAGTTTTCAAAGTGAAACTTACACTTTGGTTCTCTGTTACCTATTGATTTGTCAACAATCTCAGAGAAAAATTCAATCTTGGGAACTTCAATCTTTCAAAATTAAATTATATAGTCGCGAGCCTGTTAACGTAAAGAAAATAATTTGAATTTATAAAATCTTTTCTAATATTTTTCAAGTAAGCTGAATGTCAGTCAAAGAAATCACTTCACTCGCCCGAAATTGGATATCGAAATGAATGAGAGCGTCAATAAATTAGAATTTCTGAATAAAATGGAGCACGTTATTGTAATATGTAGTAGGCATATTGTAGAAAACGCCAGGTTATATAGTGGCTAGTCGGTTTCTGAATAGGCAACATTTTGTAAAACGTGCAACCGGATTAACATTTGGCGCTTCACTAACGCCGCTGTGAAATACTTAGTACGAAATCATCATCATCATCATTCTTTCCTGCCCTCTTACTTACGTAGGGTCGGCACAACATGTATTATTCTTCCATTTCCCTCTATCAGTCGTCATCTCAGCATTCACCCCTTTCTTACTCATGTCAACTTTCACACAATCCATCTATCTTTTCTTTGGTTTACCTCTACTCATATATCCGTCCACTTTCATATCAAGCACTCTTCTCGTAACATGACATTCATCTCATGACATGCCCATACCATATAAAATATTACGAAATATTAGGTGAAAGAAAACATCGTGATTCGTAAGGAAATAAGCCTGTGTTCTAATAAAGTGGCGATACGCTTGCAAGCGTATAGAACGCTATTTGCCACAAAGTTGTATGCATATGATTTGAGCCTCTAACTACTCTTCTTTAAAATTATTCAAATTATCCAATTATCTACAGTAACTGGCGATTTTTACTGTTTAAAATGTATAGGCATTGATTTTCTCAGTACTAGCTCACAAGAGAAGAAAATACAGTGAGCGAGAGAACCTAACCACTAGGAATCAAATCAGTAAGTCTGCAAACGTACGGTCAGCTACATAATTCATTGCAACTGCAATATTTCCTCTCAGTTGTTATTTAGAATCAATGGATTAGACGCTTGAGTACATTGATGAGAGATAATAGCCCACAAACACGCCAGTTTTAAAATGAGTAAAATAAGTTAATTTTAGTAATTTGATAGTCTATACAGTTCCCAAACTTTTTTTTCTCATGGACCCCTTTCAAAATTTTGCTGGTTTCGGTGGACCCCCTGCTGCTACATTTCTACCATATTCCCAAAACTCGTCAGAAAATGAGAACCATCGTGGACCCCTTTCGAGTCTCCCGTGGACCCCTGGGGGTCCACCTGGACCACTTTGGGAATCACTATTCTATATATAGAACAAAATAAGAACGTAAACAACATAATCTCTCCCTCGTAAATAGATTTACGAGGAAAACCTGTTTTACATTATTCCCGTCAAATTAAATTAATTGCTGGATGAGACACTGTTATGCTCTAGATCCTGTGAGAGATCCAATTCAGCAACTGAACTGACAGTTTTGACCACCTCCGTGGCGCAGTGGGTGAAGGCCCGCCTGTAACGCAGGAGGTTGCGGGTTCGATCCCCGCCGCGGGACAAATGTTAGTATGATCTGCAAATATTTGTATCGGGTCTGGGTATTTTCTATGTATATTATGTGTGTATTTACAAAATAATAATAATAATGTGTATTTAAGTAGTATATCAGTCATGTGGTTCCCATAACACAAGTTCTGCTTAGCTTGGGGCTACATGATGCTATGTGAAATGTCAAAAAAAAAGTTTACCTTTTATTCAGCTTCCAATCCAGTGATGCAGATTAGCCGATGCACTATGCGCTTTACGTGAGCCATTTGTTATTGCAGTGAGCACGTGAGAGTGTCATATTATCTAAAACGCGTGCTTAATGAGCACTTAAATACGTAAAATAAGATTTATGACCCCACCTGCAACAAGATATTGCGACGACTATAAACTAGAATAATGTAAGCAGGGCTTTATTTATGAAGCTTATTGATTTTATTCTATTTTAGTACACTTTCAACACAGAACAATTAAAAGTAGTAGGGGGTTGACAAGGTGTAGGAGACGATCACCATGGCTACCGGGGAGCGGTGGGAGAGAGATAAGAGTGGAGGAATCAATGGAATTTTTTTGGTGGTAATATTTATTGAAAGACAAGGGCTACGACTCTAGTCAATCGTCCAGACCTTTACATCAAAGATTATTTTGAAGTCTTGGTGTTAGTAACTTTTGGCAATTTAATAACTTATTGACACTTTTTTTTGTTAGAATCCCACGTGACAGGTTGTAAGCCCTTATTAGAATATTAAGTAATTAATTTGTTCTATGTTCGCCCCGCAGAGACTTTATTTGTTTTCTTTCGCCATTTGACGCAGCTTATAAATTTTCTAAAACGAAAATTATGAAAATTAATTGATTCGTGAAGGTTATATGGACACCACAGACACACACCTTTGAAAATTCTGATCTTTGGGGTATAAATACTGTCATAAATAAATAAATAAAAAAAAACAAGTTGGTCAATTTACAGTTGAATAAAGGTGGATTCACGTTACACGCCCGGCCCGGTGTAACGTGAATCCACCTTTATACTGTCATAAACAAATTAAAAACAAATATTATAACAAGTTAGTCAGTTAAACAGCTGACTGTACACATTGCAGAGGTAGGCCCAAATTCGATTATGCCCCGTGGGTCGACGTCGCATTATTATATAACCTCCGCAAATCCTCCTATAATCTTGTTCAGAGGCATGGATGAAAAACATCGTTATTATGTTTTTAAACCCACAATTCAGATGCTTTATTAAACTTTTGACACAACTGAGTAAGACAGAGTGTTTGTTTGTATTCGTTTTTTTTATCAAGGTGTGGTAAAAACAGGAAACAGGACAATGGACATGATTATTTCCCTACTATATTTACTTTCCCTATATTCACGTAGGTGATTGTGACCAACTTACTCAGACATCTTCAAAAGATCTTGAATGTCAAAGTTCAGAGGGGTTTAGTTAGATTGAGAGTAAAAATAAAAAGGGTTTTCACAATACGGTTGTGCGTAGAGACGCTACTCCGGCCGCTAGCCGAGAAAATGCACGCGTCGCCGCTTGTTTAAAGGCAATTTCGGATTAGTGTATTTTTTCTACGCGTTGAGTTTCTTTATAAACCGCGCACTGTGTAGACGCACTTATAAGCTTCGTATACACGTGACCAGCTCCTGCGGTTTATCCGGCGTGGTTTAAGTGCGTATACGCGTGTACGGTTTAAATGTAGAGCGCGTGTAAGCCCGGGTACCTACATATATCTTACTTATATCTCAATACAAATTTAAAACGCGCAGAAAAAGCTAAGCTGAAATCGAATTTGGACATTTCATGAAGCGACTCTTTACTTCGATTATATGATAATGTGCAGCTTTATGGACTTACACACCACGAGACTAACCTGACAGTAGACGACTACTGTGAGAGGCGATTAAATACCTACAAAAAATGCTGCAATAAGTGCTTTTTCACACGTCCCGGTTTCCGAGAAGCCAGTGCCAGCTTCCCAGCGGTGTTTCTATGCTAATTGCACCGGTACGTGTGAAAGATACCGTAAATGCCCGTACACATTGCCGCCAACCGGCTACCCGACAACCGGAACGTATGAAAAGGCACTTACTCGAATACGAGATACTGACTGACATAATGACAGTAAGTGCCTTTCCACACGTTCCGGTTTCCGGGTAGCCGGGTATCCGGAGGCGTTTGTATGCAAATTACGCCGGTACGTATAAAAAGGCACCAACTCATATGATGGTCACACGGTGCGAGTAGAAACGCTGCAGTAACTGACTATACCACCTCGGCCATTGTGTAGCCAGGCCTTTACAGTAAAAAAGCTCTTAAAAGCTAGTGCCTTGAAATGACGGAATTTTCAGGCCGCTTATGGCCTTCGTCATGGCCTAACGACTTTCATAGCCAGAAACGACAATTTAACGTGCACGTTACCTTTAACAAAACTTTTATTATGTCATAAAAATATTTTTCATCTTTTCATTCCGCATGTTTATTTGAACAGCAAGTGTTCAAAATATTCGGAAAGGCCCAGAATACACACGGCATTAGATACCATACTTTATTTTACAACACAGGAATGTAGATATTTTTTTTACTGAAACTGAAAACACACAAATTACACAAATCACACTTATATACTCGTAGATAGATAGATAACTCTTTATTGTATCCAACTTAATACTAACACAGTAAAAATTTAACACAGACAAAAACTAAAAAGTAGGTACAATGGGCGGCCTTATCACTATAAGCGATCTCTTTCAGGCAACCAAAACACTTCACACTAATTTTATAAATGCCAAAGTTTGGATGTTCGGATAGATGGATGTATGTCCTCTATAACTAGACAACCACTTTACCGATTTGCCTGAAATTTAAAATATAGATAGATAATGACCGCGGGAATAGGACATAAGCTACTTTTTATCCCGAAAAAATGCACGATTCCCGTGGGATGTGAAATAGTCCACGCGGGCGAAGCCGCGGGCGTTCGCACTCATCAACAAGTATATTCAGGTTATTTACG
Organism: Camptogramma bilineatum; assembly: GCA_958496255.1. NCBI lineage: Eukaryota > Metazoa > Arthropoda > Insecta > Lepidoptera > Geometridae > Camptogramma > Camptogramma bilineatum. The sequence continues at coordinate 12,146,824 of OY292465.1, read as the reverse complement.
ACATTTATGTGTAGGATTATAAAAACCTGAAGTTTGTAAGTACCTATACATACCTATCCTACACCTAAACGCAGGTTTTTACTTTTTCTGTGGCAAAAAACGAAGAAAACGTATTTTCAGGGGAATTTTCACTATTTTACTGTGTTTTATTTCTCTCCAAATGAAACATTAAGTGAAATCAAAACAGAATTTAATGCATTTCGAAATCAATTAAAATAAATATCAAAATATATCTAATGACTGCTCTTAGCTCAGTTGGTAGTGGCTCTGCCTTCTGCGCTGTAGGTCGAGGGTTCGATTCCCATCCAGGACAAACATTTGTGTGATGTACGTAGATGTTTGTTCTGTGTCTGGGTGTTATAAAATATTCTATGTATGCATTTTAAAAAAGTATATAAGTATTCTATTAGTTATCTGGTTCCCATAGTACAAGCTTTGCTTAGTTTGGGGCTAGATGGCGCTGTGTGAAATGTCCAGCAATATTTATTTATATCAGTTACATAGTTTATTTTCGTCCATTCATCCAAAAGTACTTCAGATTTCTCAGATATAGGTGACCCGCTTACCTGAATACAATTTTCATTAAAACCGCGCCATTACGATCGATGCAAACAAAAGCTTGTTAACGAGCGGTACTTTTACAGGGAAAGGGTTTACGCATACACGTGTCTATTGAAGGCTAAGGACGTCACAGGGTTTGTCAAATCTATGTTCTCCAATACATGTACTGTACTGTAAAACCAGAAAGAATGCGTTTACAAAAACCATTGACGAAAAGTCATTTGGAAATGAAAATTACTACTCATAATTTCAACTTTATCGCAAAAAAATAAATATCAATGTAATTTTTAAGAAAAGCAAATTAGAGCTGTTGTCGCATTCTGTGTGGAATCATACACTGCTGTCGGACATTATGTCAAAATCATAAAACATTCTTTATATTAATGTATCAGATCGGATTATTTACCAAAATAAATTACTTCGTAGCTAGTGCTACGTGAACCGTAGCTCTCGCTACGTCTCGTAGGCGGAACGTGACACTTTTTCGTACATGCAGCCGGTGTTCATCGATTTATAAGACGTTAACAAGTCAAAAAATAGGCATATACATAAAGTACAATCCTAATTATAAGAGACACGCCTAAAGTCTAGTATTACACTACTGTAGAATTTTTGCAGCAGTTCTCACAGACGTTTCGCATGTGTGCGTGCATCCTTACCTATCCAGTGTTGAGTGGTATATTCTCGTACACTTGTGTTCATGTCAGTACTGAAGGCTAGCACTCGTTTTTGTCTCTATTAAGATATCCTACCGAAACCAATCTTGGGTTAATCGGCTGAACCGCAAGAGATGTGAATTGTATCTTATAAATAAGTTACGCTGGACATTTCACACAACATCATCTAGCACCAAAGAAAGCAGAGCTTGTGTTATGGGAACTGATGACTCATATTTGTACTTTTATTTTAATACATACATACCTATTATACATACAAAAACTCCTTCACCAGAGTTGGCCACTTGCTCATACGAACTTACTTACTTAATACAAAAACACCCAGAGACACATTTTTGCAGATCACATAAAGATTTGCCTCGTGACGGAAATCGAACCCGCAACCTTCATTGGGTGACCTTAACGCGCTCAATAAATCTAAACCCAACCAAAAGATTGAGTTTCGGAGCTCGGTACAAAGCTCAAAAAGTCATAAAGTTGTGCTTAGAGTCAAGCGGGAACAAAGTCGTAATTCTCGTCTAGACGTCGAATATGAGATCCATCGAGGCGCCCTACTAGGGCTCGTGGTCATGACTTTTATAGCGTATACTTCGGGATTTAGGACAAAAGAAGTTTTGTTAGTTTGTTGTGATTTTGTTTATTGGGTAAAAGAGTTATTACCTACCTAATATAAACAAACAAATAAAAACCACAAAACAGGTTTTCTGTTAAGAAATATTTGTCAAAAAACAAGCTTTTTGATCGCGAGCTGATTGTAATTACCCTACATGACCCCCCCCACCCCCCTCCCCCCAAATCCTTGACAAACCTCTAACATCCTGCAAAAAAATAGGTAGGTACTACAAACTACGGTTGGTACTAGCAAAAAACGTGACCCCTCCAAAATCAAAGTCTGCGACCGACCCTGTTTAAATTATGTCTACAGATCGCGAAAGTTGAAAATGTGCTAGTAGAATTTTCTTTTTTGAAGTAGTTTAAAATACGGCACAGTAATATAATTTGACGAAGTTTATGAGGGTTACAAGATCAACGGTGAAAGTGAAAAAGTTTGGCTTTGTAAGTCGCTCAAAGTATCTATTTAATGTAGAATTTTATACTAACTTTGTTCAAAGAGGACACCCTAATGGGGGTGCAAAAACACAAGTTTTCACAAGATTCTTCTTAGTCATGCTGCGGTATTTCTTTTGTAGCCTTGCATTCCTTGTTCGTGACCAGTTGAAACATTATATGCGAGACCTGAAAAATACCGAATACTTATAATATTTAGCCTCGTACATCATACGTGTTTTTTTGCGTTAAATGATGTTAATGATTATGTCGCCACACTCACTTCTAAGAGCGGTTGTAGACGTTCGTTTTTTTCGCCGGACAACGGACCGTGTTTTTCGCCCGGATTCGCGGTGGTGTATGGCGCGTAATGAATGCGTGTACACGCGCCGGATATCGGTCCGGAGAACAATTTATGCCGTTTTTATGGATTTCGTTTATTGACGGTCCGTTGTCCGGCGAAAAAAACAGACGTCTACAACCGCTCTACGAATAAGTGTGGCCTCAGTTGAGGTAATAATAACTTGCAACGATCCTCAGTTATATCAACTGGTCTTAGTATATTTATAAATATGGTGACTCGGTGTAGGTACTTCGTATCGCCTCAATGATTTTATTTTACATAGATTTTTTGGGCCTTTTTTATTTTACATAGATTTTTTTTTTCCCTTGCGATCGTCCAACCAAAGTTTCATCACAATCTTCAATGGTTTAGGAACGCATAGAGGGACACACAAACATTAATTTTTATTTAAGTAGGTACCTAGATAGATGAACCTAGTAAAGAAGTTTTTGTAAATTTTAATCTGTTAAAAATATAATGACTGAAAAATTATTTATTCTTCATTTAAAATATATTCTTATTTAAATTAAAATCTAAACGCGATAAATGTCAGTGTTATGTACAGCTTTTATTTTGATTGTGAAAGCTATAATTAAAGTTTGTCTATGGATTCCTTTTGAAATCAAATTCAAATTTATTTAATCGTCAATTATAATTATATAACGGAATAGAACTGAAATTCACATTACAAGTTTTACATACACTTATAGATTTATCTGCTTTTTGGGGAGGATCGGTTGCTCAATGTGGGTTTGAATATGTCGGAATCGAAAATTTTGATAAGCATTTTAATTTTCGATGAAATGCTACTTAGTAACACTTTAAAATTTAAAAATATAAGGATTTAGTTAGAAACACAGCCCATATATCCATTTGGTAGACATTTTGCTATTATATTTGCAAGTGACAGGTTGCAAGCTCATCACCCCACTGTATAAAACTGATCTTACCATGATGAAAAGGAAATAAAAAGCTGTAGGTAGCGAGTATATACCATAGATATAGTACCATAGATATAGTATCGTAATGAAAAGCGAATCAAAGCGTCATCACTGGAAAGGACCGTGACCAGAGCGAGGCCACGCTTAATGGGCTTAGTGGAAGCCCCACGGACTCTCGCAGTCTAAGCTAATGTTTACAGACTCCTTTAGGGCTGGCAACATAAAATCTTGGCTGTATATACTTAATCCTGCATATATAAATCTGCCCAAAATTAAAAAAAAAAAGCAGGACCACATTAGGTATAGTGCGTCGTATGGATTCAGTGTGTCAATCTCTGATATTTTTATGCATTCAAGATCATTGATAATATCTAGGGTTGGTCAGGGATACTTACGTCCAAATGCATATATTTTTGACAGAATGAAAATGTTATCTCGTTCACAGAATAACAATAGGATCTAATATTGACGCGAGAATTTATAACATAGTCTACTTATTTCAAGGTGAATAGCGCGATAAATTCCTGGAACACGGTTACCTTATTGACACAAGAATTTAGCGCTTATTTAAGGGTAAATTACCGTGTTTTGTGACATAATTCCCTTGCCAAAAAGTTCCTTGGTAAATATGAATTGCTAGCGGACGCCCGCGGCTTCGCCCGCGTGGACTACTACTTTTCCATCCCACGGAAAACATGCATTTTTTCGGGATAAAAAGTAGCCTATTTCAGCCAAGCCTATTTCAGCCCTCCAACTATCTCCACACAAAAATCACGTCAATCCGTCTCTCCGTTTTGACGTGAAAGCAGGACAAACAAACAAACAAACACACTTTCACATTTATAAATGGGTATGGATAACGGGAAATAAGTACTATCGTTTAGAGTTTGAAGGGACATTAATGCAATGCTTAGAAATTAATATGCCTCTGTCTGAGTTAAGTATGTATTTTTGAAGAATCTGGGAAGTGAGTGAACACTGACATACGCTAAGCTTGACGTAGTTTACCTTCTATGTCCCTTACTAATTTTAATTAATTAGTTGAGTACCTAGTAATTCAAGCTTTATCAGAACTTTTATTCCTTAAATATTTTGTGATTGTTTGAGAATTTCGCAACGGTTTTCGGTAACTCTTTGTTCTTGTTTTCACATCTATTTTCATCGAGCTCCTAACAATGACGAACATTTTCTTTTGTTCATTTTAATTTGACGGAGTTTGTAAGGATTCCTCAAATATTGCGACAAGCGCCATGATTAAAAATCATTAATTAGGTAATTTAAAAAAAAACTCTTACTAAGTACCTACAGTAAAAAACAAAATGAGTAAAATCTACATTTTAAAGGAAATTAGTATCGGTTCCTGTCAAAATAGTCAACTTAATAATCATAAATTAAAAATTTAAAGAAACCTCAAACATAGCTAAGAACACTCTTGATCAAGACACCTTTCAAACATAAAAAAACCGCATCAAAATCGGTCCATCCGTGCAGATGCTATTATGCCACAGATAGACACATAATACACAACTACACAAGTAAGTACACAGATAATGTGCCCACCCACTCCCTATCCCTAAACGGGTAGTTAAAGGTTCGTCCAAATGGGTAGTTCCCATCTGCAGAGCTAAAATGGTCGCTAATGCAGATTCACAATAATATGATTCACGGGTGATTTGTATTGATATTGCTAAAGCATTTCATCTTTAATTACCGTCAAAATGTTAGCTGAATTGTACGCAATTCAATTCACAGCAGAATCACATGCTAGGCCTTAAATTGCCACACGAAAAAAAATAACCCGGTTGGTTTTCATTTAATATTGCATCGTATTATTACTACTAATACTCTGTAAATAAGTATTTGGTTTTTAAGTAAGTACCTATTTAGTATGTTTTATTCAAGGAATTTATAAACTAAAGTAACTGGAAGGTTCACTGAAACAGAAAACGCGTTCCGCTTGAGACATAAAACTTGGGCGGTGTGTCTCTTTCTAAAGGGTGACCATAATTTATGAACTAAACATTCCTAGACCTTTTACATCATTTTCTGATTTACGTGATGTTTCAGGGCATGATTTTACTGATACAATTTCGACCCTCGATTTCGATCGTTGAATCTTGAATCTGAAATCTTGAATCTTTGAAGTGACAGCTGTCAAACTTAAAACTGCCATATCTCGGAAACTCCTCATCCTAGACTCCCCGTTCTCAGTTCAAATGAAAGCTATTGAAGAGATCTTCATTTAAAGTGACAGATGTCAAACTTCAATCAGCCATATCTCGAAATCTACTCATCCTAGACTCTTCCTTTTTAGCTCAAATGAAAGCTATGACCAAGATCTACATTTTCAATAACAGCTGTCAAAATGACATCTGTCATCTGAAATGTAGGTCTTGGTCATAGCTTTCATTTGAACTGAGAACGGGGAGTCTAGGACGAGTAGTTCCCGAGATATGGCCATTTGAAGTTTGACAGCTGTCACTTCAAATGAAGATCTTGGTCATAGCTTTCATTTGAACTGAGAACGGGGAGTCTAGGACAAGTAGTTTTCGAGATATGGCGGTTTGAAGTTTGACATCTGTCACTTTAAATGAAGATCTTGGTCATAGCTTTCATTTGAACTGGGAACGGGGAGTCTAGGACAAGTAGTTCCCGAGATATGGCCATTTGAAGTTTGACAGCTGTCACTTCAAATGAAGATCTTGGTCATAGCTTTCATTTGAACTGGGAACGGGGAGTCTAGGACGAGTAGTTCCCGAGATATGGCCATTTGAAGTTTGACAGCTGTCACTTCAAATGAAGATCTTGGTCATAGCTTTCATTTGAACTGAGAACGGGGAGTCTAGGACAAGTAGTTTTCGAGATATGGCGGTTTGAAGTTTGACAGCTGTCACTTCAAATGAAGATCTTGGTCATAGCTTTCATTTGAACTGGGAACGGGGAGTCTAGGACGAGTAGTTCCCGAGATATGGCCATTTGAAGTTTGACAGCTGTCACTTCAAATGAAGATCTTGGTCATAGCTTTCATTTGAACTGGGAACGGGGAGTCTAGGACGAGTAGTTCCCGAGATATGGCCATTTGAAGTTTGACAGCTGTCACTTCAAATGAAGATCTTGGTCATAGCTTTCATTTGAACTGAGAACGGGGAGTCTAGGACAAGTAGTTTTCGAGATATGGCGGTTTGAAGTTTGACAGCTGTCACTTCAAATGAAGATCTTGGTCATAGCTTTCATTTGAACTGGGAACGGGGAGTCTAGGACGAGTAGTTCCCGAGATATGGTCATTTGAAGTTTGACAGCTGTCACTTCAAAGATTCAAGATTCAAGATTTCAGATTCAAGGTTCAAAATTCAAGAATCAAGGATCGAAATCCAGGATCGAAATCCAAGATCGAAACCAAGGATCGAAATCAAGGATCGAAATCAAAATCAAGGATCAAAATCAAGGATCTAATTCAAGGATCGAAACCATGGATCGAAATCAAGCGCTGATTTTGTCGAGCGCGATAAGGTAAAAATATCCTTAAATTTAAATGACATGGGCACACTACTAATCCAACAACGAGTGTGAAAGAGACAAAGCACCCAAGAAAGCCTCTCAACAAGACCAACAATCCTTATAACCAAGATTAAATGATAATAGATCGTTGTGTAGTCGTGATAAGGTTCAAAATCCTTTGTACATTAAATGTCAGTTAGCACTCCAGTTACGTAGTTTAGAATCTTCTTGGTTTTATTATCATTATTAAACATAAATAATATTTGATTGACACTTAGTGCAATTCCAATTCATAGGTGGCCATTTTATTTTACGATTCTCCACAAAACTGTCAAACAATAAGATGATATTGCCGGTACGGAATTGTCAACTTTGTGATTTCTAATACGAGAATCTCGACGCAAATCATTTGTGAATCTGCATTAGCGACCATTTTAGCTACGCTGATCTTAATGATCCGTTTGTGGTTGCATCTGATCACACAAAAAGATGCCATCTGATCATTGATCAGTTGCAACTGTGCAGAGCCTCTCCACGCTATTCTATAAACCCTCAATTTTCTGTCTCAATGAAAAAATCAAAGTGCACAATGTTCATACAAGTGCAAGTAACGGATCCTATTAATTCACACAAGAACAAATTCATCGAGCGATTACAGCCAGACTGATTATGACGTAGACGTAGCCAAGGGTGAGGGGACGCACACTAATCAAATAAAAACAGGCCATTTTAAACCTTACTCTTACGTTTTACAGCTTATGTTGGGAGAGACGGTTCTGCACGCATGTCAGATTTTGCAGTGAAGGTATAGTGCAAGAGTTCGATGACCCGAAGGGGTGTTATGTCTAATTAAAACGCAACTAGAATATTCTGAGTGAAAGATTTAATTTTGGTATATTTTAGTAGGTAGTATATTTTATTGGAAACTTCGAAAACATTTTGTAAAAATTGGCATTTTCAATGTTTCGATTTTAACACGTTGATTATAATGGTTTCTTACAATAATTGAAACACCAGCTTGTTCTTTGAAATAAGTCTTAGTTTTCTCAGGGTAATTTTAATAAGGTTGAATCACAGAACAAAATAAATCAGGCGTTTGAATTTGAAGGGTTAAAACTCTACGATAGCTACTCGCTAACAGATGGCGCTGTAAACTAGTTCTAAGTTATGAGAAGTTTCCTTAAAACTAATAAAATAACTTTTTCAGTGTTCTTTTTTAGTTTGGAATTTAAAACAGCTCTTGATTTTCAAAACTTTTGTCCTATGGTCTAAAAATTAAAAAGCTTTTTCGTGATTTGATGTAACTATCTATACTTACCTATCTAGGTAAATAAATATAAATGAATGTTTGCATGTTTGGTCTATATGCGTTCCTAACCATCGAGATAATAACTAGAGAAGAAAGTACAAACCATAGACGTGTCACAAATGAGTCGGAACATGGGAGGGAGATTAGACACCGCACAGAAGCGACACAGCTTTTTTACCTACTAATTATTACTCTGCCTTATCTAAATAAATTGACTAGGTCGTGGGTTTGATTCCCACCCAGGACAAACATTTGTAGGATGTATTATATTATTTTATAGTATTATAGGTACCTATGTATGCATTTCCAAATAATAAGTATTCTACCATTTTTTAGCCCTGAATAGCAGAATAACTATTAAAATATCAAAAAATTCACGGAAAAAAATTATAGGTATAGGTAGGTACTACTTACAGGAAACTTAGTTTTGAATAAATTAGGTTTGGGTTTGGTTAGTATCTTTAAGGTGATGATGATGAAAAATATCCTTTTTAAACTAAGTAAAATAAAAATCTACCATTACAATTTGATAATAAACTTTAGTAGGTAGGTACTGATAGACAAACAGACAGACAAACGGCATAGGCAGAGTAGGTATTTTATGATCTAAACAATAATCAGTTAAGTATTTATACCTAATTGAGTTAAAATAACTAGGTGCATATATTATGAGTTCACCAACATTTATTACCTACCGTGTCCAATCTGTACAGTTCCATTTTCATATTCTATGATTTTCTAGAAATGGCGGCAAATTATGACAAAAATTAGTTTTGCTTGGTTTTAGTTGATGTTTTGTTTACTTACCGATGATAAGTTACGCCACTATCCTTTTTTTGCGTTTTTGTAAGATTCTAAAATGCAAGACGGCATTTTTGAAAGTCATTTTTATACCTTTCGTCAACATTCAACACCATAAAGCCAGCGACCGATTGCGATGAACGTGAGCTAGTGAATGAATGAGCTGACGCTGATCGGCTTCAATTCGATGGCAGCAAAGTAGATGCGGACATCTACAAAAACGCTACTTTACAGGAGAGCACATTTAGTAAAAACATGTTGCCTTTTTGAGAGTTATGAACCGATTAACATGAAATTTTCTGAGGTGCATTAAAATAACCTTCTTTATTGATTGTATAACAGATTTTTTTGATATATCACTGTTTTACTGAAATAATGTAGATGTACTTTTATACTCTGAAAAAACTTCGACGTAGAAGAAGACATTTGCCTGATATCCGTTTATACGTTGTGATAAAAAAAGCGTTCATTCCACCTAAAATATCTAATAAACTAAGATAATGAGCATCCGGTAATATTTCTAATAATATTTAAAGAAAATCTAAGCACCATGCAAACAGTATTCTCCTTTTTTTGACCAAATTTTGTAGATGTCTTCATTTACTTTGCATTTAACATTTCACTAAACTTCATCTACGTCTATCAGTTAAACTCATTTAGTTCCCAAAACTCACAAATTAGTATAGGTATTAAAAAGTAAGTAAGTTCGTATGAGTAAGTGGCCAACTCTGGTGACGGAGTATAGGTATTTATACCTTTTTTAAGAAAACATCATGAAATTTATTATTAAGTAGGTATTACACTAGATACCAGTAACTATCAACTAAAACAAAAAAAATCAAATACCCATCAAATTCTAACGTCTCTCTTTCTTAAAAAATAAGTCTTAGAAAGTTAGTTAGTCAATTAATTATAGGCCTTATTGGCCAATAGGTACATGGGAGTTTATTAGTAATTCCCATTGTTTATCATCATTACCCAAACCTTAAAAATAAATCAAATACCTACTTACCTACTTCGTGTTACTTCGTCACTAATTTTTACAGTTTTCGCATGGGAGCTGCACATCTTTTTATTTTTTTATCAATATTAAGAAAAAAAATCTTCTTGTATCGATCGAATTCTCTTTTCTGCATTTTCTGCTTTACTTCCTAACGTCAACTGTAAATTTACATCGTTTTCTCCGAAGGAGAAAAGCTTTCATTAGAAGCACCATTGCTGATGATGTTGCACTAGAATCAGTGATTAAAATGTATGGTAAAGTGATTTGTGGATTGAAAGAACGTAAATGATCATCCTCAGCAATAAGTTCCAGCAAATGCGATTCTGTTTCAAATGAAATAAACCCATGAGGTATAGGTGTTATTGCGCGTGATTGAGGGCAAACAGTTAAATTGGCTAGACTAGCATTTGGCTTATAATGTAGTTTAGCAGAAGTTGTAAGTGATAACGCTCTTTATCATCAATCAGACGATGTTCAAGTGTGTCATTTCCTAAGATCAGTAAGCTGTAAATAATATTAACTTATGTAACTAGTCATATTAAAAATTTTATGGACACGGGATTTTATCGCGTAAATAAGGTAAATTACGCGATAAAATCCCGTGTCCATAAAATTTTCAATATGAATAGTGATCGCGAAAGTTTAAGAAAGACTATTAAGTACCTAGTGGTTTGATGTAGAGGAAATATGTAAAAATATTAAGGGAGGACCTAATAAACGCCACAGACGATGGTGTAAAGATGGCAAGGTTCTACACGAATTTAATTTATTTGTTGTAAACCTGAAGATGTAGTTGAAGAACATTCTAAATATTTTTTAAAGAACTTTTAATAAATGGTATTAACCTGCTTTTATGAAAAGACCCTCTAAACATATAGGTGTCTTAATTGCCGTAAGTGTCTGCTTGTAGATCAATTAGCTGAATTAATTCATTTTCTGCATCTTAATTTGAAAATAAAACAAAGAATTTGATAAAACCAATGTGTAAAATAGTGTATCTACAGAAAAATTAATGAATTTCCTTAAAAAACACAGAATAGTAAATTAATTAGATTGGGATAAATGCAAAAAGTACGACGGATAAACGGATAAGTGGCAGATGTCCGTGCTTACGTCGTACACATTTTTGGGCCACCTGTCGAAGCTCCGAAGTAAAGGCGGTCATATGTAAATGTCCGTTTCTACTGCGACGTTTTTTAAAATTCGTGTGTAGATGTCTTTTTATACGTGCCAGATTTTCTTCATTATTTTGAAATTCGAAATTATTTTAATGCAGACTTGTAGATAAGGTTAAAATAAGCTCATTTTTGTAAAAAAAGCATTTTCGCAAAAATGCAGATGTCCGTTTCTACTTTGCTGCCATCGAATTGTGGCGTCAACTGTGAGTTCGCCGGTGTCCGTTCTAGTTTACATATTTCTTCAAAGTTCCTAACATGGACGTATATAAGGGGGGGGGGGGGGGGTTAGCCCCCCTTAGCCCATTAAGTTCGGAGGAAACCTAGTGTATTTTGGAACCCTTGGACCCCCTCCATAACAAAGCTATAGCTACGCCCATGGTTCCTAACCATTGATCAATGAAACTAGTAGGGTCTTCTGAGAGTTTTTGGACCAAAAAAAATCTGAAGTACTTTGTCTTTATAATTTAACACGTGAGAATTACTCATGTTAAAAATGTGGTCGAAATACCTATCTACATGGATAGGTACCTACCGATTTCGGTTCATCCGGAGAATCTTCACTATCTCTCCGGCATTTTTAACCGACTTCATAAAAAGGTGGAGGTTCTCAATTCGTAGGAATCTTATTTCTAAGTAGGTAAATTATGTTACCCGATTACAAAGACGCCTGGATCGATTTGAAAAATTCCCTTTTTTTTTAAAGGGTAGGTTTCCAGTTGGTGCCATAAAATTTGGTGAGGATCTGTTTAGGATCTTTGGAGTTATGAACAGATATGCAACTCGAGAGAGCACAAAATTGCTCAGCTTATAACATTGAAGTCAGTTTTGTACAAATTTTTACTTTCATCTTTATCGGCACCAGCAGTGCGACTCTCACACGTCTCCAAATGCATCCGATTCAAAGATTTTCTTCGGAAAGTTGTCATTTTTAAGTAAAGAAACATCACTTTCCGAATTTGGAATACATTCCAAGAAGTGCCAATCGCCCTGCAGACTATAAATTATTTGTCTCGTCGCTATTTACCTTTGGTTCTTCAAATAAATAAATAAAATAGGGTAATAAATGAGATGAAAATAAATTAAATGTTTAACATTTTTGTACATCTTTATTAATTTTAATAATAACTGGCAGTCAAAATTATAGTATGCATCAAAGAAGCTACATGTGCCCACTAAGGCCTCCTTCGTACGAGAGTTAAAAAAACGTTGCGTAAAACCTCAACGTTGGCGAATTTAAATTTAAATTATATGCCAACCGCCCAGCGCTTAAAATTGAACGTAGCTCGATAAAAAAGCGCTGACGTATAAATACATAGAAATTCATATAATTCAATTCAACGCTTTTTTAACGGACGTTAAAAAACTCAGGTGCGAACAATGCCAATTTCTTAAATACATAAAACTACGCACAAAACTATAGAAGAGAGTCTTTATAAAAAGGAAATCTTAAAAATTACAATTTATTCTCAACATACAAAATGTTAGAACTTTTTGGCAATTTTAAGTGCATTATTACAACAATAGCAGACATTTTTAATAATAAATGCTTTGGATCAACAACCTACACATTTAAGTTTTGAATAAACTACAAACAATAGTTAACTTATTTATATAGAAAATAAGTAACTATGTGCAAATATTATTCTCGTACTTGAGTAGACAAGAAAACATTTCAATACTTTTCATGAAAATACACAAAGATTAAAACAACTTAACTACATAACCATAATATCTTTCTGTGACCTATGCTAAGCATCTCAAAAACCTTATTATAAGAAATGTATAACTAAGTCTGAGATTTCTTTCTAGCAAAAACCAATTGAGAAGAATTTAAAAATGTAATTCTTCATATAAAATGGCACTTGCACTAAATACTAAGCACCTAAGTGCGTTACACGCTTGACTTTAACTTAAAATTAAATATTTACAAAAATCCCTTACTACATTTTAAGTAACAATAACAATTTTTCACAAACCATTCCATTAATAATTCATTTGATGTTTTTATATTTATCGTATTTTTTATATTTTTATTTGTACTTTATTGATTTATATGTTTTTTATTTGATTTTTTGGTAGTAGCAAGGGATTGCGTTTAAAACGCTTCGATAACTCAGTCGCGCACTAAATTCAAAATTAGGTCAGAATAATTTTCCAACCAAAGTTGAACAAGGGTACTTCACTTATTCAGATTGTGATGTATTTGATATTCATTACAAGGCAGTGTAGTTGTGGAATGCTAGCAATGTAAATACATTCACGTCAGTGCATTAAAATTCTTAAATCAAGCGAGATAGAGTTCTTTATCATTAGACTTTAAAGACTCATCAAGTTGGTATCTACAAAAAGCTTGTGGTGGTTTTAGGCCAACCGCTAATTCTTGTGTAAAACCACGGGAAAGGTGAACTTTTCGCTTAAATTTTCAAACATTTAGGCCTCTATTAATAAACTCCGTTCATCTTCCCCCTTACTTATGAACGATGTTTAAAGTTAAACACTGGTTGAACAACGTCCTGTCTCTGTTTGTCACTATCCACAAATAAATACAGGACGTTGTTTAACCAGTGTTTCACTATAAACATCTTTCATAAGTAAGGCCCCTTGTGTCTAAGTTGCACCACGGATTTAACTATTGCCATCCTTATTTGTCACTGTCTAACAAAAAAGGATGGCAATAGTTAAATCCGTGGCGCAACTTAGACACAAGTTGAGCGGAGTTTATTAATAGAGGCCTAAAGTGCATAGCTGACCAGTTGCCTCCTTACCGCATGCCTCTTCTGCGTTCACTAGTTCCTTCACTTTTGGATTGCGATGCGGCGATCTGGTGACGTTACGAAGTTGATGTAGTGAGCGTTGGTCCATAGAATTCCATACAAAGAATACTGAGGCGATGCGATGAGGGTGCGGCAGCTACTGGTTAGCTATAACCTTAATTCTTGTGTAAAACCACGGTAAAGGTAGACATTCCGCTTTGATTTTCAGGTATTTAAACCCCCTGAATACTTTCATCTTGTACGGGAAAATACTTGGTTAACTAACCGAACATTATATTTTTCTTCTTGGGTTTTCGGACATCCAAGAATTTTTTTTCCAAAATTGTCGGTAAAATATCTTTGAACCATGAACCATCATATCTTACAAGTTCTAGACAATTCCTAGTACTGACTACTAGGACATGATAGGTTTTTCAGTCACAAAACATGCTACCTACATTTAAAAGGTAGAAACATAGTAGATCTATATAACCTACAGACATAGTTTGTTGAGTTCGAAACATGCGACAAGCTCTAAGACAAGACTACGGACAAGTTGGTCAACTCATCCGAATAAGCAGCACCCAAACTAATCCTATTTAGAGATCCATGCTGAAAGTCTCCTGGCTCTCGTCGAACGAGATGGAATTAGACCTGGTCTTCTGCGGCAGGACTGGCACAGACCCTGAGGGGTTCTTCAGCATTGCGGCGGGGAGGGGACACTTCGGTGGGGTTTGGGAGATCGGGGACTTGCTGAGCGACATCATGAAGGAACGCTCGTAGACTATTCTTGTGCCTGGAAATAAAAAAATTATGGTCAATTTTTATCTTTTTATACGACTTCCAAAAAGGAGGAGGTTCTATGTTTGGTTGTATGTAGATATGTTTTTTTATGTAGGTGTGTTCATCGATTTCTGTCTTGTGGACCGATTTTGAAAATTATTTTATGTAAGGTCACTTCACTTTTTCTTTATGGTTACTGTGACTAGTGCTATAAGAAAACAAATATTTTCGGGGCAGACAAGGAATATAATGTGGGGCGCACGAACATGGAACCTTACATGTGGGGCAAAACTGCGGGGCAAATCATTAATTACCTACTTAAACAATAATTAATATGATTAATAAAACAATAATTAATAAATAAATAATTAAATCATTAATTAATTTATGATGAGGATTGTTTGCTCATGTATTTCCTGGATAATAAATAGGTTACGACTTCTCTCAGAGTATAACGAGATTTAATAAAAACATCTGATTCACATGTGAAATATGTAACACTAAACCACTAAGAAGTTTTTGTCAACAAAAACATTTAAATCCCGTGACAAAAGGTTAGCTAAAGTCATCACTGATAAGCTGATAAAAACCACTAGGTACTTATCTAAACAATCGTAACAACAAAAACACGAAGTATTTACTACGTGCGCGGGCGCAGGCAAGTTTCCAAAGTAAACGCAGCCGTTAGCCTAAATACTTCTAAAGCTATTCCTATCCGTAAAACACGTTTTTGTTTTGCACAATTAAACCGGTTTAATAACTTCTATTGTCATCGTTTATCTATATCAAATTCTACCTACAGAGAATTCTAGGCATTTACAATAATAGACACGGCACCAATATACGCAACATGGTTATTTGCTTGGTTAAAACTTGATCGTCTTCTCGATGTCATTGCATACTTTGATTTATTTGAGTAATAGCCAGCTTGGTTAGAAGATTTCCCTCGGAAAGACTGACCCCGAAAAGTTAGTATTTTTCGGTAAGGTAAAAATTGAAGGATTGTTTGAAAAATTACATGATCAAGAAAGGAGAGAAAAATGTGACTTTAATTATGGAAAACGCATGATACACATACCTACACATAATAGGTAAGTAGTGATGGACAAGGATAAGCAAATTATCGAGTCTAATTTGGTCCACCAGTTTCGGTGTGATTAAATACTTTCGTACTCGTCAATTTTAGTATATACGTACCCTACTAATAAGTAGGTACTAGCTAGTATAGTATTATATTATCTGTGGTACTAGATATTTATATGTAAGTCTAACAGTCGATTAGTTTCTTTCCGTACAGCAGCGTAAGAAAACAACCATGCACTTATCTAATCAATATTCAATTCAATACAGTCTAGGTAAATTGTATTCTAACCTTAACCTATATTCGATCGTAATACCACGTGTGTACACATAGTAACACATACACATTAGTGTGTTATATTTATGTTTTCATAACCTAAAAAACAAAAACTCACAAAAAACATGTGGTTTTATTACATAACTCAAGGCGAGTGTGTATGTTTGCGAAAGATAAGAGTGTGTGATTGTATACACATGACTTTACTTGGAAGTTTCATCTACATTTATTTTATGCTAATCTAATCGTACTGGCAACCGATAAATGAAAAAAAAAAAATATTACCTATTTGAGTGTTACTTTTTTATTTGTTTGGATTTGAGTTGGTAGGTATTTTCAAGAAAATGAAAGAAGGAGGATTTCCTTATTTTTATATTAGGTAGGTACTTTATTAGGTTTTTTGCTTAATTTCTGTGCTATGTACCTACCCATAATAGTGAATAAATTAATTTCACGTGTTGTTTTTTGTATTTAAATTATGTGAGTATGAATCACCTACTGTTTTTTAATATTTTTTTATTATTGAAATAATATTATTAAGTATACCTACAGTAGGTATTTATAATAATATTATTTAAATACAATCTAGTAGCTAAAAAGGTAAGTTTACACTTTAATTTATGTACGATTTGTCATATCTCTCTAACAATTTTTAGCTCTACCTTTCAATCTCTATAAATCTCTCTACAATATAGGTATGAATGTAATGTAAGTTAATGTGTGAAATACTACAATACGAGTATTATAGACCTACCTACTTATGTATTGTCAGTAAATATGTAAAATATCGATCTTTTTATGGTAAAAAGAAAAACATAAGATTGTCTGGGGTGGGGTCTACGGGTAGAGTTAACTTAACGGCATAAGTATACCTAGGTATCACAGTAGGTAGAGCACTTACTACATAATACCAATGAAGACAACGCTGGTAGAGTAAGTACCTAATCAGATTCTACTGAAACTGGTAGAGTACCTACATACTTGAACTGGTATAGCAGAAGAACAGAATGACTAGTTGACTCTACCTAAGGTTTAATCTTCCCGCGTAGGTACCCCAAGCAAAAATTAGAAATCCGATTATAGAATATTTTACTGAAAGCTACTTTAAATTAAATTCACTTGGGTTTATTCCGGAAAATAAAAATAATTCCTATATTTGTGAAACCACGTGCGTCAAACTATAAACTAGAACATTCCACTGAGTTTATAATTAATGGATGAATTCGCAATGTTGTTCGACTTAGCACGTGTAAAAAAATAAACAAAACAAGTGCTCTCGAGGTCATTGTCACGGCTATATTTAGATCACTGGCATCCCAGTATATTAAATTGTAATGTAAGAACGAGCGTAGGGTTTAATAGAGTTTAATGGGTACTACGTTTCTCTGTAAGTTTTATGGATGTGGGCACGTACCAAATATGAATTTGGAAATACCTTTGACTACCCCTAAAAGAATGTCTACCATGCCTCGAGGATGTAATCCTATTTCGTTTGTTTTCGATTTGCAATACAAAAACAAAATTCTTCTAGCAATTTTCGATCGAAATACTACGAGCCGAAATTTCGCGATCACTGTTGCTATTGAATAGATTGGTGACTGCGGCCTTACTAATGTAGACTAGGCATGGGTTTGTAAAATATGGAATTAATTGATAGCGATATAACTCCATCGTACAGTTCATATTATTTTACACTGTATAAATTCTTTGTGTAGTATTTATTTATTTAGTTACGGTCTTATCTCGGCTATTAGTTTTATCAATGTTAAAAAGTTGTGTTTCTATGTTGTCTGTTGTTTATGTAACTACATACAGTACCTATTATCATTTGTTTTGATTCCCGCAATGTCATATTGGTCTTTTATTGGTCGATGCGGCTTTGCACATGCGTATTTCTTTGTAAAGAAATGGTTTTCTGTCATTGAAGGTTTTACTACGCCTTATTTTGTAGATTTTTACCGAGTTTTTCGAACAGAGAGAGATTGCTTTGAAATTGAAAAGTATGTTGATAACATTATCATATCAGACATTAGCTTATCAGAGCCGGTATGGAATTGAGGTCAACTTGTTCAATTTAAGCCAATTGATCTTATTACCTCCTGGTGTGGTCGAGTACAAGGTGCCTCCAGGTGTACTGGAGTATACATCTGGCATCTGCGATGGGTCCGTTATCATCACACGTCTAGAAGGAATACTTTGGCTGATAGTAGCCGCTCTTGCGATCGGAGACGCTGACATTTTCAACCTTTTATTAACAATATAAAGTTCAAAATCACAAATCACTGACACTGTTGGTCGCTCGGGAAGACAAGAAAGACTGAGCCGGGTGTTAGTGATGCCTAAAATAAATATGCTAGTAGCTACGCACGCACACAGACGCGCTCCGGTGTAAACATTCAACACATGAGCGGTCCTCATCAAAACAACCATAGATAAGTTACTAGGTAGGTATGCTATTTTGCTTTTGCAAAACGTGTTTGTGTCTTTCTTAACCTTGTCTTTACTCTGGCATGGTAGAGTCATTCTATAATACCTATTCAGGCACTTTAATTTTAATCATTTAATACCAATTGGGCAGCCAGAGACATGTCCAATCCAAACATATTTAACTTAATGTCCACATGTTACAAGTAAGTTTTTTGCAATAACATCTAAACATTGCTATGGTTTTATTTTCACATGTTTTTGAACGTTTTAAAAGTTCCAAAAGTTTTCCCACAAGGGAATAATAAAACATTGTTTTTTTTTCCGGAACTTTCTAAAAATTTCTCACGTTTTTCGCATTTTTTAATTTTCTTAGAAACCTACACGTGTTTGTTTGGAACTTTAGAATTAAGTATGTTTCCTTATACGAATTGCCTACTTAGTTAATTTACCAATTTTATATACGCTAGCTTGAAACTACGTTTAACAATAAATATTTTTGCTAATGTAAATCATGTTTTTTAGTTAATCTTAAAGCTGTAGCACAGAATACTAGTACTACGTAGCTGTAGCTCTATTTAAATAATATTTAGTGTTTTGAGAGAATGGAAAATAAACTTACTGCGCATTTTCTTAACCAAAGATTGTAGGTTTTGTTTTAAGCTAGGTACCTACTTACTCTGTCTGAAAAACCTTGAAAATCTCTTCATGGATAACAACAAAGGTAGGTAGGTATACTTACGTAAGTAGGTAGGTACTTTGTTTACAATTTGTACTTAGAAATATCCACTCAATCATTACATAATCTTTGACCACGCACACATAGACAGCGTTATCACACGGCCCACACATACATACAATCGCGAGGTAGATGCGTAGTTTGTTATATCTTAGTAACTGCTAGTTGGTCTGTGACAGGGCACCGCGTGGTCACATACAAAATGAATCCTAACCTTCCTATCGTACTAATTATTATAAATGCGAAAGTTTGTGAGGATGTATCGATGTCTGGATGTATGGATGTATGTTACTCTTTCAAGCAAAAACTACTGAACGGATTTTAATGAAACTTAGAATATACTTAAGTACCTAAGTTCCTACATAGTTTATGACCTGGATATGACATAGGCTACTTTTTATCCGGGTCGGTACCACGCGAGCGATGCTGCGGGCGGAAGCTAGTATAGCATAATGTTGATAATCTTCGAGCGAATCCCGAATACCTACCTATTGTTTTTATAGTAGGTAGGTACTTATTGCGAATTGATGACGAATTGGCAGATTGCCCTGCGTCGAACATCAGTGTGGCGTGTAGAATGCGAAAACAATATTTTTAAATAGGCACCGAAGAAACGTTTATTAGTGCAAGCAAATATTAAAAATTTAAAAATCGAACATTGTAATTTTAGATTTATTAAATGCAGACTCTTTGCATTAATTATGAAAAACATCGTTAAAGTAAATTACACATCACACTAGATTTAATTCAAGGTTTTTTTAATACCTAAGTAAATGGCTCTGACTCTGCTAATGTAAATTTTCTACGATCCAGTCGTTAAAAACTCTAGATTATGAGGATATAATTAGGTAGGTAAGTAATAATTATTATGTTAGTCAAATTCAAATACTTAGACACTAATCCTACTAGTTTGTGAGGATGGATGGATCGATGGATGGATTCTTTTACTATGTTCTGAAGCTGTCTAAAGTGGGTAATCAGAAGCATATCAGAGATAACGTTCGAACATACACAACTCTATAAAAAGTATAGGTAAACATAGAAACATTGAAATGTAGGTAGGTACCTACATAAGTAGAAAAAATATCTACCTATGCGTCGATTTGAGAACTTCTCCTTAAAAAAATACTTTTTATATGAATCATGGTTGTTGTTGTTGATAATTAAATGACTTGTTGTACTCGAGATAATCACGTACACAAGCAGACAACGATTCCCTGTGCAGAGTGCAGACGATGCGTCATTCATTATTATATTTGGTCAAATGTATAGACATAAACAATACTGAAAACTGAAACAGTGTAGCTATGTATAGGTACAGATACATCTAAAATCAAATCAAATTACATATTCCAAGTGTAATTCTAATTAAAAATTAAAAAAAACTGACTTCGATGTTGAGCTGAGCAATTTTCTGGACTCTCGAGGTGCATTTCTGTTAATTCCGAAGATCCTGGACCTAGATGCCTGGACCGATTTAGAAAATTATTTTTTGTTTGAAAGGGTTATTAACTTTCCGATTGGTGCCACAAAAATTTGGTGAGGATCTGTTGAGGATCTTCGGAGTTATGAACAGAAATGCACCTCGAGGGTGTAGAAACTTGCTCAGCTTATAACATTGAAGTCGGTTTTTTTTTTTTAGTTAGGTAGGTACCTACTTGTTTGTTTTGTGGTTGTGGTCCGGTTACACGTGTTCAATAATAACCTAACTGTTATTTTAAAACAGATAAAATCTATTCAAAGCCGTTTAGAAAGTATGTAAACAAATAAGTAAGGAGGTAGAATGCAGACATTTCAAGGTCGGTCGGATGAGAAACACGAAGATTCGCGATATTTTTTTTCGTTTTTCTCTGCCACATGGGAAAACATCTGACGTAGATATTAACTATGCGGTAGTATTTGCATGTTTTGCATATTTTCTGATTATCTCTGATTCCGATTGTATTTGTGTTTGAAGCTGATTTTATTAGGTACATAGCAAGATCTGACTCCAGGGCGTGATCTTCCATGACCAGTGTGGAAACGCATTATTCGACTGCGGTCGCATTTCAGCCGATGTAGAGACGTGGGCCATAGCTACTTACAAAAGCCTCACAACTTTGAACACTGGTTAAACAACGTCCTGTCCTTATTTGTTAGATAGGTAGTAACAAATAGAATCAGGACGTTGTTGAGAGGCTTTTGTAAGTAAGGCCTAGTATGTGCAAATGGGGCTACCGCGACCTTACACATCGCCACTATGACTGCGGGGTCCCCATTCAAACGTGAAACGATGCCCCACCTGCTTGTTTGCCCCTTGTGCCCTACCACCTGCACGGGTGGTCGATTCTACACAGTAAGTCAGCTACCGTGGGGCTGGTCAGACCCTTCGGATTATATGTCACTTTAACACTATGTCCTACCACCTGCACAAGGGAGGACCTTATAAACGCCACAGACGATAGAGGTGGCAATGTTCTACCTTCTCAAATTTTTTTTTTAAGTTGTTATTGTAACCTTTGATATGCTAAAAGAAGTAGCTCTTTGCAAGATTTAGAACTTAGAACAGGGTTTCAGAGTTCTTATAAATTTTGCTCACAGTTAAACAGGCATGATGACATACTTTGGCATCATCATCATCATCATCTCAGCCCCCACCCATTGTTGGGTACGTATATGTATACAGATCACATTCAATATCTGTTACATTATTATTGTCGGAGCTCTGCTATTGTTCATTGTAATATGAATCAGGATAGATGCAGGATAATCTTATTAACAATCCTTTATAGACACTCCGCCGAACACGTGATGCCCGTCCGCGATGAGAGCCGGTTCGATGTGTAATCCTGAATGATGACCATCGAATTGGTCTCCTCGCTCAGCACCAGCGCTCGTAGTTGTGTCAGAGTGACATAACCTCCATGTAGTTCTTGTCACTC
Organism: Camptogramma bilineatum; assembly: GCA_958496255.1. Classification (NCBI taxonomy): domain Eukaryota; kingdom Metazoa; phylum Arthropoda; class Insecta; order Lepidoptera; family Geometridae; genus Camptogramma; species Camptogramma bilineatum. The sequence goes on along the minus strand of OY292465.1, from coordinate 12,124,489 downwards.
TTATCAAGGAGGCTACATACATATAGGCCTCTTTTACGCTATTCTCTTTGATCCCTCGCGAGTCTCATCCACTGATCCTCGATCACGCTTACAATGTCATTCGACCATCGCATCGTGTGGTTTGCCTCTAGGCCGTTGAGCGTCCCGAGGCCACCATTCAATACTAACAAGTGGCTTAGGGGGCATCCATTAATTACGTGAGGCTTTTAGGGGGGGAGGGGGTCGAGCAAAATCTCAACCAATATCACGTGGGGAGAGGGGGGGGGGGACTCGGCAAATATCACGTAAGTAATTTTTTTTTTATTTTGAGCAAAAAACATGAAATGCCGGTTTTTTTATTTAAAATCACATAGAGATGTTGGTTCTAATCACTCTTGAGACCACATAGAAATCCTCGTGGACTGATTTAGAATGAATATTCATTTACCAATTTGAGTACTTACTTCCCTATTTATGAATTTTTTTGTTCAATTTTCAATCTCACTTGAGATTAGGGGGTGGGGGAGGGGGTCGAGCCAAATCTCACGACATCTCATCAAGGGGCAAAGGGGGTCCAAAAATCGCAAAAATCACCTCACGTAATTAATGGACGCCCCCTAAGATAACTTGTGTTTTATTGACTACGTGAGTGAAGTCACAAACAAAAATATTTTATTTATATCCGAGCTCTACCGTCGAGAGTCTAATGTAGTACGCAAATATACAAAGTTTGTTTTGCTTGTTTATTTTTAATCTAAAGACCAACGCAAACGCACTGAGCGCAGTATCCGCGGACAGAAATAATATTATGAGCCAACACTTCATTTTAAACGATAAGTATTCGAAACCAATTCAATTCAAATTATTTATTGCACATAAAATTGTAAGTCATCTTACTCCAGAGTCTAACTAGCCGACATCATTCGAAATAGGTACTTACAATTGTTTAGAAAGCGCAACCGAACATTAGTGCATACAAATTATCCTGGTTAATAAGGTGTCAACTTTACAATGTCAAAATATTCAAACAAACAGTAGTTTACTCTCGAGTAAAAACTTAATCCAGTTTGGTCGAATTCAGCCTAAGTATAATTAATATTCTTATGTGGTAGTATCTAAAGTCGCTCAATATTGTTATATTCATATTATTTTCTTTTCTTTATCACAAACTGCGCAGTTGTTAACTACTTACTTACTCCTCTAGGTACTTACCAATGCAAAAATAATGTTCTAGATTCTCAATAATACCTACATCGGTTACGCCGCGTAAAAACTAGAACATTGAATTCTAAAATAATTTATAAAAAGAATTTATTAGTCTTTGGTGAATTGAGTCACCGAATACAAGTTTAAATACAAAACAATTCTTACAATTAAACATGTATTTGCAAAACAAAAACACAGGGTACCTACCTAACAAGAAAGGTGTAAGAAAAATAGGTCATGAAGAGGTCCAACTATGTTCTGTTTCAAAGCGTCCAAAATTAAATAGGTAGGTACTTATTTTCAAAGATTAGGTGAAACATTAATTAAGTAATTCAAATACTTAGTTAAGTACTAAGAAAATAGCTGTATTTACATTGTGGACAATACAATTTTATACATAAACGACCGACGTCCTCTAAAAGTTTTAAAAAGAAACAATGTTGCCACAAATATTGAGAGAATAGTAGAGCAGTTTGCAAATTTTGATAATTTAATCTGGCATGCAAGTTTTCAACATGAGAGAATAAGAGAGAAATAGAGGAGTAGTTTGAGAGAACCTACGAATTAGTTTCTGTCAAGTTTTACTAATTTTAAACTAATTTTCCTGAAAGATTCAGCTTCATCGGCAAAGGTCTAGCTAGAAATTGGGCTCTCAATTCAGATACTTAAGTAAATGTGTTTCTGAGGCGCGATTCATACCTTCTCGGAATGCATTCCAAATTCGGAAAGTGACGTTTCTTCGCTGAAAAAAACGTCACCTTTCCGACTGAAATCTTAAATGTAGGGAAGGAACGAACGACACTGATAAATAGTAGTACCTTTATCTTTGCTGAAATCATCGAATCAGATGCTAATTCGGAAGTGTGAATCAGGGTGTTGGTCTTAAAGCTCATAGTGATCACGTGCTTCCACTTCCTATTATGGCGACCTCATTGTTTTCAAACAGTCGCTAATTAAATTTTATCTAAATGACGTGATGCGTGGGCCCGTGGGCTCGATGTGGGGTTAGGGCATGCCGGTATTTATTCAGTGGTTTGGTCAAGGCCTCAACGGTTCATAAAATGCGTGCTAATGAAAGCCAATGATCTTCTATATAAACTGAGGTAGATGCGTTTTACCCAGCTCTGCGTGGCGAACAAAAATCAAGCTAATTAGCTTGAGTCAACTCAGTCGCACTTTGTCTTGCTCCGATGTTACACGCGTTTACACGCAGCACGCTCATAATTTGTCTCTTTCTGACAACGGGGTTTTATATACTTCCTAGGTACTTATCTCTGCTATTTTTTTAGTTTTCTTGGTTGATATTAAACAAAGCTATATTCTACCCAAGTTGCTAAGTATAACAAAATTTCGCCGCGTTTTAGAGCTTTTTCTATTGAGCATAACGTCTCTATGGTAAAAACTCATTGATGAAAGTTACAAAACAAGTTCCACGCATGTTCCAATTAAAAATTTATTTTTCTGTTTTATGCGCCTCATTTTAATTGAACGGGCCATTTTTGAACAGTCTCTAATTTTGGTGACTCAAACCATGAACACAATAAAACATGTTGATTATCACGTGATATTAATTATCAAGTCAAACAATGTCCCAGGCACTAGTACCTATCCCATTCACCTTCATCTTCAGATCAGAAGGCGTCATTAATCGCCAGATAGTTTTTTGCAATGTCTATGCGTAAGCCAGCATAGTAAGTACCTATAGCTGCTCTGTGGTCTAAGGTAGGTAGTTTAACTAGTTTTGAATTACCTACCTAAGCATTTTGTTTCTGTAAATAAATATGTGCATTATAAATAGGTTCAGGTAAGTATTCATGATTTATAAAAAACTTTTAACTGTAGGTATGTGTGTAAGTATTTCTTTTAAAAATAACTGTGTAAAAACTTAAATTTTCAAATTACAAAAAACATAGGTAAGTAAATTACTAATTACACACAGTGGAACCCAGAACCTGTTATTTTTTAAGTTAGAGAAAAATTCTAATGTCGTGTTATAAAATTCATGATATATTAGGTCCCCATCCTATCCCATTTCCGTAGCACATTGATCAGCATGGATACAAATGGGTATCATAATAAATTCCTTGAAGCGAACTATCGCATTGTGTCGAATATTTAAATGGCCTGCAAGTTGTTATTCTACACACGAGAACGCCAGCTATAAACCTTAGTGTTGCCAACTTCCAGACCTCATAAATACTTACCTACTTATTGTTTTTTCCCAGTTTTTTTCCAGTAGGTACAGTAGGTATTCTTAAGAGGGCACCAAGCGTCCAAAAACCAGGCGGGATAATGTTTTCTCATATAGGAGAGGGCAGCCGTAGGTAGACTTTCGAAGTCTTCAGACAAAAAATTAGATTTTTTTACTCTTTTAAATAATAATTAAGTAAGTACCTATATAGAAACGAACTGAATAAAAAGGTTTCTTGGCTAAATAAAATTTACTGTCTCTTGTGCTACTTCTGAGATAAGTAATCGCAAAATAGTAAAATAGTTTTTTTTTATCTGTACTTAAGTAGGTATAGGTACCTACCTACCTACTTACCTACTGAATTTTTTTACCATTTGTGTTTTGAAAGTTTAATGTTTTTCCATGATCCAAAAATTCAAGCAAAAGCATAGACAGAAACTAAGATTATCGAGGATTCTCTAATAATTTGAGGCCAATTTTGACTTGTATGCAACAAAAATTATAATTAAGTTAGATAGTTAAGTAATTAAATTATTAAAAAATAATTAATAAATTAAAATTAAGTTTAAATTAAAATTAAGTTTCCAAAAAAATGTTTTTTTTATTTATTATTCATCCGCATGATGGATATTTTTTCATCACCAAGCAGAAAATAAGTGAAAATCTCAATGAGATTAATTTGGTTTTTTAAAATAATAACTGAAAAATGTTTAGTAAGTAGGTATACCTACCTAAGTACCTACTTAGAAGTTATTACTGGAACTTTGCTCTATGTAGGTATGTAGAAAATAAAAATACTTACTTAAGTAATACTTACTTAATATTTTTTTGTACATATTTTACTCATAGAACTTTTATTTATCTACTTTTATCTAGTTTTATTTGAAAGTTATAATGTTGGCAACACAGCTAGTCTGGTAACGTAGCCTTGAATTTAAAAGTTGTTTTCAAGAAATGTTTGTATTTTAAATTGGTAGGTACATTAAATAGAAGTAAAAACATATTTTTCTCATTTATTACTCGTAATACCTGTATAAATAGATACATAAACTACTTATGGGTACATACCTACAACAATATTTGCAATTTAACAAGTACTTAAATACATTTTGAAAAACTTATCTGGAACCCGACAACACACACAATACATATAAGTACTTACCTACTAAAGAGAAAATAATGAAAAAAAAATGGTCATGATAATATTATGACCTACCTTCCTACTAAAATTCCTATTGAGGAAAAAAACTAGATTTTTAAGTGGATAGTCTTTGTAAACTTACGTGAAGATGAATAAAATAAAATACAGCTGGCACTTCAAATTAGGTATGAAGATGAAAATGAAAGAAAAAAAAGATGAAAAGAAAAGAAAAAAAAAGAAAAGAAAAGAAGAACTAACTAATTAACTAACTAACTAAAAACAAGAAAACTCAATTAGGTATGAACCTATCACCAAATCCTAATGTTAGCTGGTGGTAGGTACTGGTGTCGTAGTTTACTTTTAGACGTTCTCGATAAATCGTCGAACAACCGAATAACATTAAAACCAGTGAGCCTTCTGTCTAGGAAAAGAGAGCATCACGCCATATCAACCTTGAACATGTTTGTTTCATTATTTAAATGTATAAATAATGTACGTACCTACTTACATAGGAATGACGAGTCACTACGCATCGGACACACCCCCGTGTTTACAAACAACTAAAACCTCAGTTTCAACAATACACGACCGTTATAATGACGAACGTAGTCGCTTGAACGATGATTGGTCAATCTTCAGAATCAGCGCACCTGGTTGATCGCTATGGCGCCCCTTAAAAATCGAAATTATTGCTTTTTTGCCCCTTCAGGGACCAATATGAAAATATGCTTATTTAGACACCTCCTTCTCGAAATAAAAATACATAAAAGCAATAATATCGATATTTAAAAAGCACCATAGCGATCAACCAAACACGCTGATTCTGAAAATTGACCCATTAGTTCTTTTATCCTCCACATCCACACGTGTGTGTTTCCTGTGGATTAGCCTTTGCTGAGATAATAAGCGGCCCAGGCGCGGATTCACCCATCTATGCATGTGGGTGATATTCATTATTACCACGTTGCTCCTAAACGGCTGGATGGATTTTGATGAATGAGGTATCGTTAGAATCGTCTCTATCTTGATTGTGCTCTAGGATACTTTTTATTTCGATAAATCAAATAGAGCGGCTAGAAAATGCAACATTGTGTGAATTTTCAAAAAAAAATACGCTTTCATATCAAAATCCTTGTTAAAATCAAGAGATTGGTAGACTGATATAAAAAATTTATATATTTTAATCTAAAATGACATCTTCGAAAATTAAATCGACTTTCAAAATTTTTGAAAATCTATTTTTGCCCTAAATGGAATTGCTAAATGGAATTCCAAAGGCATCGATGTTCAGAAGTTGAAAGAATCTGATGTAAGAGTCCAGGTGTATAATGAAGTGAATGAATGGGCCGCAGACAATAAAACCTCCAGCGATCTACATGGCATCTGGTCTAGTCTGAAATGTCGATTTTCCCACATTAATGACGATATCATCTGTCGATCTGGCGTTAAAAAGAAGCAAGTGTGGATGGCCGACGACATTATTAAATTAATTGAGGAACGCAGGATACACAAAAACACCAATAAGACTAAGTACCAAGAACTTGACCATAAGATTCGCAGCAAATGTCGGGTTGCAAGACAACAATGGTACGAAAGTCGATGTGAAAAGGTAGAGCTCCTCATGAAGCAACACGATTTATTCCAACTTCACAAGGAAATAAAAGATATGGCATCCCTGCACAAGAAACCTCGTCAGACTTTCATTACTGATGACTCAGGAAACGTTATTCTTGATCCTAATAAGAAAAAGAAATGTTGGGAGAAATATGTCGAAGATATGTTTTCGGATCGCACACGATGTTTAGTGGAGGATCAGACTGAGATGATAGGACCAAGTATCCTGAAGTCTGAAGTACTCCGAGCCTTACAAAGGGCAAAGACCAGAAAGTCACCAGGTCCGGATGAGATTACCTGCGACTGCCTTAAATTACTGGAACATGACAACATCGATGCACTAACCAACATGTTTAACTTCATTTACGACACGGGTGAAATACCCGAAGATTGGCTGAAGTCTGTTTTCGTCACTCTGCCAAAAAAAGCCAATGCCAGAAAGTGTTCAGATTTTAGAACTATCAGCCTAATGAGCCATGTATTAAAATTATTCCTCTCAATAATACATGACCGTATAAGACCTAAGTGCGATGACCAGCTCGGGGCCAGCCAATTTGGTTTTCGTTCTGGAATGGGGACAAGAGAGGCACAGTTCGCGCTAAACGTCTTGGTTCAAAAATGTCGAGATATGCAACAAAACGTGTTCCTTTGTTTCATAGATTATGAAAAAGCTTTTGACCGTGTTAAACACGAGGTACTAATGAAGTTGTTAAAAGACATAGATCTGGACAGCAAAGATCTGCGTATTATCCGCAACCTGTATTGGAAACAGAGTGCGACGGTGCGTGTGGATGGCGAGCAGACGAACTCGGTCTCTATACAAAAGGGTGTGAGGCAAGGCTGTATTATGTCTCCAATTCTTTTCAACTTGTACTCAGAAGCTGTTATCAAAGAAGCGCTTGAAGAAGTGGAACACGGTATCATAGTCAACGGACAAACAATTAACAACTTACGATATGCTGATGATACCGTTTTAATAGCAACCACTGAGGAAGGCCTTCAAGAGATAGTTAATAGAGTCTCGTTGCACAGCAAGAAAGTTGGACTTAATATGAATGTCTCGAAAACGAAAGTCATGGTAATATCACCTTCTCAGAACATCCGAGCACACATTCAGGTTGAAAGTCACGTACTGGAGAATGTTGACAAATACAGGTACTTGGGGTCGTGGTTAACTGACACATGGGAAAGCGATACAGAGATCCGGACACGTATCGAAATAGCTCGAGCTGCATTTACAAATATGCAAAAGGTCCTGTGCAGTCGACAACTCTCCATTAAATTACGAACCAGGCTTCTCCAGTGCTACATCTGGCCCGTAGTTCTATACGGATGTGAAGCATGGACCATGAAAGCAGAGCTCCGGAAAAAGGTTGAGGCTTTTGAGATGTGGTCGTACCGCCGCATGCTTCGCATCAGTTGGACCGATAAAGTTACTAATGTTGAGGTTTTAGACCGTATGGGGAAGAAATTGGAACTTATCCGGACCATTAAACAGCGAAAGGTCGCTTACCTCGGACATGTACTGCGACATGACCGGTATCATCTTTTGCAGACCATCATGATGGGCAAAATACCGGGGAAGCGTAAGGTTGGAAGACGTAAGATGTCATGGCTCCGTAACATCAGGGAGTGGACAGGCATTAAGACGGTGGAACAACTGTTCAGACTTGCGCTGGACAAGGAGAATTTTAAGAAGCTGACTGCCGACCTCCATTAATGGAGAGGCACTGAAAGAAGAAGAAGGAATTGCTAAACAAAACGCATACCTACCTACTAAAACTTTCTTTTTGAATTAATTGCTTGTTGCGGTCAGTATTTTACGGTCATTAATTTACGTTTCCGTTTTTAAATAAAACAACCGCAAACATCACGTGGCTGCGCTTGTGTTAATGGCTAAGCATGGTGTTCATGCGCTTTATTAATTAATGAGACAATTTTATTAAGTACAAGGAAGTAATATTTGTCCCCTCAAACTCAAAGGCGACAATATCTATCGATAGTACGAGTATCTAGCGTATATAATATAGGTGCTTTGCTTACTTACTTAGATAACGTGACTGGCTCGTACCGTGACGGCACAAAAATGCGTTTCAAATTGTTTCAACACAGCCTGGACCTACATCTTACATTTTGTAGGTTATGGCCATGGTCATAAATCTACCTGCGGGTCTAATGCTAAGCTATTTTATCGCTCGGCATGATAGGACGAATGTACACAGTTATCGTGTGGATGATGTCACTACAATAGGCGGCCAAGAGTGCTCGCAAGATATAGTCCGGCAAAAACGGGTAGACACGGCAATTTAAATTTCAGTACTTTGGAAACCCTTTCTCTACTAATCTATGGTAAAGTACAGGTTTCTTGTCTATGGTATAGGTTCCGAAGACGTCAGTCAGAAGTAATAATTTACTTCTAAAAGATAATTTATCAATTTCGCGTATTTAGCTTGCACAATGGCGCCCCCATTTATTTCTATTTTTTTGAGTCGGACTATAACTCAATTACCAATAGGCTCGTGTAGTTCAGGAACGATGAACTTTAAAAGAACTAATTCCTTTCACATAAACTCCTTCCAAATAATACTCTAGAGTGCGCGCAAGATAACTGCGCGATTTTATTATTTGTTTATTTTTATGATTCTTTATCCAGTCACGCGCAGACTTGTCTTGCGAGCACTACGTGCCATCGAGATGGATCTCGATGGATTTGTTTGGTCAAACAAAGGAGAAAAGATTTAAAATAGATTTATTATAAAAATAGGCTATAACATTTCGAATAACTTGGGGGTTTTTTTTACTTGAGTTTTACAAAATTTGAAAGTGCGTTGGCAAAGCAGTTGTAATGGCGGCGGCCGAGCGCAGCGCAAAGAGATCGAAGGACCATAAAGACATAAGATTGATTTTTTATTTCATGTTTCGTGAATCTGCCTTATCTTGTAAATAATGATGTGGGTTAAAGCTTAGCAAGATATTATTATTGATATAAGTGTAATCTTTAGATTAATTAGGTATGTAGGTAGGTACCCAAAATTATCTGTTTACCTAGATCTATTTTCTAATGAAAACCACTGGCTAGACACAATCAATAAAATGATTTCTGTGTACAACAATGATTTTCAATTAAAGTGTTGAATAGTTCGGCCACAGATTGAGATTGCTAGTTACTTCAGTACCTACGATTGCTAATAATAACAGACTAGCTGTTTCCCGCGACTTTGTCTGCATTGTTTAGCGTTATCTCGGCTCCCCATACAAACATTCACTCCTTTTATATGATTTTTTAGGGTTCCGTAAGGTGGAGTGCCGTAATTGCAACTATCCGGTAATTGCAACTGGAGTCAATAACTCCCTCTAGGATCACTTTTTTGAACATCGATAGATGTGGTATTGAACTTCTTCTAAAAGTCTTAGTCTAAAAATATAGATGGTGTTGGTAGGACCAAAACTGAGCAAATGACAGGCCTTTTTGTAAAACTGCCAATTTTTCGGAAGTGACGCCGCTCGGACGCTCTTCGTAATTTATTGAAAAACATTGCTTTTCGTGGTTTTTCGCCGGTGTGTTCACAGTGAGAGTGATTATAAGAAACAGTAAGTTGTTTTTTATGTGTTTGTTGTATTCTACGATAAATCTACTCAGAGTTATGGATGTAGTTACATTTGCCAGACAAAAAGTGCATAGTCTTGTAATTGTAACTATTTTGTTTCTTTTTTGACAGTTGCAATTTAACGACCGGTTTTGTATGAAGTTTGAAAAACCCAGTGATGTAACAATGACGATGACTATGTCGATATGTAATATTTTATTGAAAGGGATACTATCTACTTCCATACTATGCTATGAGTTCTTAGCAATTAGTTTGAGTGATTGAGTCCCTTTATTATGTTGGCGCTAGCGGAGCCCTTTCAAAAGTCGTTCAATATGTGAAACCAGTATAAAAAGGCTGTTTAACTTCTAAAATATTACTTATTGCGATTGAAATAAAGTTAGAAAAAATAATTAGTAAAAGATAATAGAAGACTTTAAAGATAAGAGTAAAAGAGGCTTTTTCATAACTAAAACATTACTGTGATAAGAATAAACATCGAGTCGATAAAAATCACGATAAGGTTCCCATCACTATTTGTAGTAAAATAGTTGCAATTACCGGATTCTTTGCTGAAAAGTGTTTTCGCGCAAAATTTGACATTAGTAGCAAGGGAATAGCTATATAAATCGAAAGAACGATATTCAAGGCATGTGTTCTGTATTTTCCAGTAGTAAGCGCCATAGAAAAATAAGAAGTAAAAACAAGTAGTTGCAATTACCCGCAAAAACGGGTAATTGCAACTATTGCTCCCTCTGTCATGAATTTATGCAATATAATTTTATTCATTATCGCTTTACTTTATTCATAACAATGATATAAATCTACATAAAATTTACTATAGAACAGATCTTTCAAAAAATACATTTATGATAATAAAATATGGAATTATCAAGCGATGAAGTTAGGACTCCACTTTTTTTAGTTGCAATTACGGCACTCCACCTTACCTTAAAAGGTAAAAAAAGGAACCCTTATAAGATCACTTTCTTGTCCGTCTGTCCGTCTGTCCGTCTGTCCGTCTGTCCGTCTGTCCGTCTGTCTGTCCGTCTGTCCGTGTGTCACCATCGATTATCTCAGGAACGGGTAGAGCTAGCAAGTTGAAATTTATACCATATACTAAGGTCTATAGTCCCTACTGTGACTATAAAAATCAAGGTCCTGAGTCAACACTATAAAAAGATATAGGCAAATTTAGGTTTTCGTGAAAACTTGTGAGTACCAAAACTTACCTTAATTATCAACTTTTTTTATTTTTCGGAATTTTTCCTTTACTTGTGCTGGAATACCTTGCTTGTAACCAAATTTGACAATTCTAGGTCAACCGGAAGTACCCTAGAGGTTTTGGGTCGAAAACCTAAATGGTAGTTCCCGTTGACCTAGAATAACGAAAGAATCTGGCCGGATCCTGCCCCAGAGCCGAATATCGAATTAGACTATGCGTCTGAATAATATAATTTAAATAAAATATCACAAAATTAACTGGTACATACAGAATACTTAGATATCTCGTGCCCTGTGGGAATATAATTATGTTATTTTATTAGTAACTTTAGTCACTTCCGGTACTACAGTCCGTAATGCCTCTCCAGACTCACGGCGAGAAGTTTCACCGAGACTTCTCGAAGAACAAACAAATTATCCACACTCTCAATTTTCTCACTCGTGATCTGTTTGAAATCCTTTGTCTCGGCCAAAAATAGGTACCGACACCGAAGCGCGAGAACAATAAGGCGAGAAACTCCTCACATTCACGCTTCTCGGGTGTTGTCGGGGTTTCTTGCCGAGAGTCTGGAGGGGCTATTAGGTATCACAGAGAATATTTTTATCAGATAGACCTACCTTCTTTTTCGCGGTTGACATGACACTCAAATAGTAAACAAAACAGACGGACAAGAATTTGACAGATGTAAAAGGAATTTCGTTGAGTTTCAGTTGTGTGATTGTGTTGTGATTTATCATATTTTATTTAAAATTACAAAAAGTACTGACGCCTTGGGATATGCATACAGACTAAAATGGAAGTGGGCTGGACATGTAGCCCGTCTACAAGATGGAAGATGGACTAGGAGAGTGACAAATTGGGAGGGTCCAAGAGGTCGACGCTGCATAGGAAGACCATACGCTCGCTGGGACGACGACATCAAGAAAACTGCTGGACCAAACTGGCTCCGAGTAGCACAAGACAGGGACAGATGGCTGGCTTTGGAGGAGGCCTTCACCTTAGGGGTTCTCTAGTACCTACTTAGATTATAAGCATTAGTGATAAGAAAAAAATGTTAATTATAGAGAAATAAAAGGCTTTTTGTTTTATTTATTTATAGATATCATATTTTATTTTTGGCGGTTAGTACAGAATCACTGCACACGAGTGTAGATAATTTTATTGATGAAATTCCCAATTTTTCCTAAGTACTTTTCTTTTTTACTTGAAATTGTAGGTACTGGGAGCACTTGTGTGCGTCATTTATTTTCTATACCTACTTCACTTAAAATTCTGCTAGTCCTAATAATAATGAAAAAGTAAATGTTCACACAGCGCCATCTATCCCCAACGTAAGCAAAGCTTTTACTATAGGAACCTTAAAAATATAGTTTCCTAGGTTCTCCGTTCATGCTGGGCAGCATAGCCTGCTGCTTTATATTAGAATAACTTTTAAATCCCACTTTTTAGAGGAAGAAGATGAATGGACTCTCATTATAAAATAAAAAAACAAACCCAAAAATCCCAATTTGGTCATGACGCAAGCATTCTTTCCTGTTGGCATCTGTGGGGCAAATTTATTCAAGGAATCGGCCATCTCTTTTGGCAAAAAGCAAGGTCTTATAGCACAAATAAAGGAAAAATTCCAAAAAATTAAAAAAGTTGAAAATTAAAGGGTGTTCCCATACATACATAGTTGACGCCTATTAAAAGTCCTCCGAGTTGTATGGGCGTCCATACAATTAAGCGGACTAGCTTAATTGGCACCATGGCTAGGTACGGAACCCTCGGCGTACGAGTTCGACTCGCACTTGACCGGTTTTTTTATTTTTCAAATGGTTGTCTGTAAAGTCGGTTTTCGGACGATAATTTTACGTGATAATGTCATAAGAAAACTTTGATGATAAATTGCCCGGATCGTATTATTTTCCAAAATAAATTACTTCGTAGCTAGAAAATAAATTACTTCGTAGCTAGCGCTACGAGAACCATAGCTCTCGCTGTCTCGTAGCAGCGCTACGGGTTGTAGGTGCAACGTGACACTTTTTTGTGCGTGCAGCCGGCTGGCATGGCAATCGATTTATAAGATGTTAACACGTCAAAAATAGCCCATTTCCTATGTCAAATTTTATCTAAATCTGTTCAGTGATGGTTTAGGCGTGAAAGGGTAACATTATCTACAGACAGGCAGTTACTTTTACATTTATAATATAAGCAGGTAAACACTACTATATACGGATAATGTACGACATGGTACGATTTTATAATGAGGTCAATCGATTTATTTTGCTTTGCATTTCATGGTAACATTATTATTATATTATCTTTATGACTTGTTTAGTAGTAGTTATTTCTCTTCTACCACCTCGGTGAAAAATAGGTATGTACTTACATTGAAAACTGAAATAATTTGGAACAATAAACTGTACTAAGTGCGACAGAATTTACAAATAAAATAAAATAGAAGAGTAGGTATTTCCCAAAAATTAAGGCAAGTGGTAGGTACATTTACCTAAGTACCTAGGTAGGTCTTTTAGTAAAACTTCTTTCATATTTTTATTCAATAGAAAACGGGACACATTTTCGCTGCCAATTTTCTAATAGTCTCCTTGGCTTTTTTGCGGATTCATATAATATGAGGACGAGAGGAACGTTAATAAAAAATATTTGCCGGAAAATGTGGAAAATGTTTTTCCTCGTATCAAAAATAAAACACGTGCCGCGAAGTTTTTTTTAAAGTACCTACTCGTGGAATAAAATAGCGAGTGTTTATTTTTTAGCTGGTTCGATTCCCGGGTGAAACACGCGAATTTTAAAAAATCTTTCAATGCAGTTTTCTGTCTTTTAAAAAATAATGGAATATTTCCTTTAAGTAAACTAATCTTCCCTCCAGGTCCCATTCATTTTTTCCACCCTTTAGGTAAGTAGGTATACTAAATAATAGACCTGAGTCAATAGTTCTTTCAGGCGAATTATGATTTCGAGTGGATGTATCTATGTATGTAGGTACCTTACAGCTACACTACACCTTTATCAAATTCTTTGGCATGCTCTGCAGCCTAAACGGTTAATTTGTAGGTATTAAGTACCTAGGTACTTGTTTACTTAAAATGGTGTTTCGAAACAATAAAATCTGCAAGTATCCATCCGGAACACCAAACTATAGGCTCGGAACAAAACGACCTTGGTCTTGAATTGTCGCGTAGTTTACGCAGATATTTGAAGTTCAACATACCTAGAGGATTTTTGTTTTGTGAACTTCGACACGTGTTTGACATACATTGCTGGCTCTACAAACGTGAATTAAAACATGTTTGTAGTAAACCATCTATGTCCGTCATGTCATGAAGTGCGAAAAGATTGCTATTTTGATTGGAGATTATGAAAGTTTTTGTTGTATTTGCATCATCCGCACACATCTTTAGATTCAATGCCACGTTTTATGTTATTTATGAAGTCTTAAATAGTATGGAATGGAGTAGAAGCTATTTTATAAGACGTAGGTCCTACCTACCTACCTAACTAGTAGTATGCCGAGGTAAGTAGCCTATAATGTTAAATACCTACCTACTTAGGTATGTGTCTATACTATACCTAGACCCCCTTACTTATGAAAGATGTTTAAAGTTGAATACTGGTTGAACAACGTCCTGTCTCTGTTTGTCACTATCCACAAATAAAGACAGGACGTTGTTTAAACAGTGTGTCACGTTAAACATCTTTCATAAGTAAGGCCCAGAATGTGCAGAAGAGCTAACGCAAAATTACAACAGACTTCAGGTACCTACTTACTTACCTAACAGGTAAGAGGGTTATACTTATAGGTAGGTACCTAAGTAAATGAGTTTTTCAGTAAGTAGGTACCTAGTTAGTAGATAGGTACAGAAAAGGGAACAAACTTAGTACTTATAGGTACCTACCTAGTAGCACAGAATAAATACGTCTAGTAGTGGAACCTACTACCAGAAATTACGAAAAATTCAAGATTATGAGTTAGGTATTTATGGAAAACAATGAGAAGTTGTTTAAAAGAGGTAAGTACCTAATACCGCATTTAATAAACAAATAAAATTTAAACTATGCCCTATAATAATCTACCTGGTACCTACTTACCAGTACTTACTAGAATACATTTTTTCATCAGCCCCCCCCCCCCTCCATATCTTAATGCCCCCTAATTTTCTCCGGGTCAAGCTATTTTCGGCAGACCAGAAGACTGCCTCTACGACGTAGCACCGTAGCACTGCAATTTGGAATACAATCTATCCCAAAAGTTTACACTAATTCTAACCTCTATCACAACTCCATAGAGTTGTATATTTCAACACGTGTTTTATTCGGATTCATGTACCTAACCTAAATATTTCTTTACCCAGTTACCTAGATATGAGGTTAGTAACCAGACATATTTATTCGCCGATATTTTTAACCTTGGAGAGCGATGTGTGTGTTTTAGGGCCTGTGGACACTATACCGACTCAACA
Organism: Camptogramma bilineatum; assembly: GCA_958496255.1. Classification (NCBI taxonomy): domain Eukaryota; kingdom Metazoa; phylum Arthropoda; class Insecta; order Lepidoptera; family Geometridae; genus Camptogramma; species Camptogramma bilineatum. The sequence continues at coordinate 12,109,083 of OY292465.1, read as the reverse complement.
TTGATTTAAATTAAGCAGTAAAAGCATCGTGTTTCTTATAATATCTAAAATAAATAAATAGGTAGGTAGGTAAATAATGCTGGTTATTTCATACAATCATCATCTAGCCCCAAAGTGAGCAGAGCTCGTGTTATGGGAACCACATGACTGGTTTACTATTTACATGCCTACTTTTTTATAAATACCTACATAGAAAATACCCAGATCCGAGACAAATATTTGCAGATCATACAAACATTTGCCTCGCGGTGGGAATCGAACCCGCAACAGCGGCACAAAGATCGTCAATAAAAATAGTTAGAGAGTGATTTATGTCAATGGTTGGGAGCAGAAATATTACGCCATGACGGAGGCTTTTGCTGTGTTTTGGATGCCATAATAACTCTCACTAGTAGCTATAATAAGGCCGCATAAAAACCAACCTTCCTATAACTTTACATTTCAATTTCACTGCTTTCCAGTGCTATTGTTATTTCCTTCAAGCACCAGCGGGCTTAAAAAGGTCGCTATTGCAGAATCGCAATAAACTATATGCCATCTCTTTTCATTGACTAAAAGTGAAAAGAGACGGCATTATAAGTACCTAGTTGATTTCATATTGTGATTCTGCTTTAGCGACCTTTTTAAGCCCGCAGTTACCTGCTTCAGTGGACATACGGACAATTGCCTTGAGCTTTGACAATCTCGTCATACACATTTGTATGCTAATAGATAACAGTTTATATAAATGACTGGACCGCATGTTAGATAACTATAAAGAGGTAAACAAGTATTATTAGATATTCTTACGTAGGAGCTAACAAGATAAAACACGGAACAAGACTAAGTATTTGAATTACAATTTTGTTGCCTCTCTCTCTCTGCCAAGATATGCGTCCCACATGTGGTGGGGGATCAGCTTTCCTGCAGTGCGATTTACTTCCGAAAATGCATCCGATTCCATGATTTTCTTCCGAAAGTTTACGTTTTTTCAGCGAACGACGTCACTTTCCGAATTCGAAATACATTCCGAGGTCTGAATTGCACTAGATACTGGCATTTCTGGTTTGCCTCCACTCCACTACGCTCTATCCTCGACGTCGTTTTCGGAAGCTTGAGCACTCTCTTATTATCCTCCTAACAATATATCTCTCCATCGATCTCGTCTTGAGTCTAACTTATCTACCCTATAAACATATCTTCTATAAACATATCTCTTACTATACCTATGCTGTCTCTTTTCACTCTCAGTCAGTGAAAAGAGACGGCATATAGTTCTATTCCTATTGTGAATCTGCTATAGCGACCTTTCAGGAACGGAGAGTTGTAGTGCTAAACCCATGTATTCAGAAAAATCTCTTCACGAGAAATATTAAAAATTGGTGAATGGAAAATATGGAAATGGCATGCATGCCTAAAGGTATGCAGAGGCAAGTCTTTAGATTTGGCACATGCTCTGTCATAAAGCGAACAAGGGACACTGTATAGTCTTTGAAGAAAATAGTACCTAGTTGACATGTCCTTACGTGACAGTTTGCAAGCCCATTACAATACTGTGATGTTTTCCTTCACCGATAAAAGCTGTTACATTTTCTCCACCCACTTGGCCAACATGGCTCTTTAACAAAATAATTTCTCATAAGTAGGTATAATAGGCTTCTGACTAAAAGTGGTTTTAATAGGCTGCTATGGATGATGAACTATACAAAGTTTCGTTCGATAGATTAGCTATTATATTGGGATGTTACCTATTTATCCCATTCAGGCACGAAAAGGTGCTGCCATCTAATAGGTTGGGGAAAAAGTTTCTTCGCATTTTTTAAGAAAATTCAAAACATTTTTTAATATAGTTTATTTATATTTAACTAAAGTATGTAGGTACCATTTTGTTCGATAATTTTTTGCCATTTTGTGGGTAGGGACATGATCCCATTGCTATAGAAATTTTGGGACTTCTGATCAAAATACCGCGACAAGTGGTATTGGCAGTCCTCTCGTGATGTTAACCTGACACTGCCTAAAGAATTCTGAAGAGACCGAAACAGGTGGAAATCTTAAGGTGCAAGGTCAGGACTATACGGCGGATGCATTAACACCTCCCAGCCAAACTCTCTTAATTTTTGCTGAGTGGCTAAAGATGTGTGAGGTCTAGCGTTATCATGATGAAAAACTACACCCCTTCTGTTGATTAATTCCGGCCGCTTTCTCTCAACTTCTTGCTTTAATCTCATCAGTTATTCGCAGTAGAGTTCAGAATCGATGGTCCTGCCTGGTAGTAACAGCTTATAATGAATAAACAATCACAAATGAGTACAGGGTTCATTAGGTTTACAGTGAGCTCGTGAGGTATCCAAATATCGAGCTTTTTTGTGTACCCAGTTTTTTTCAAATGCGCCAAAACTGTTTTGTGGTCAATTCCCAGTTCTTCAGCTACGTTGTAACTACTGATATGCTGATCTTGCTCCACTTTTTCAAAAATGGCATCCATTTTATCCGTAATAGGGCGACCAGAGCGACGTGCATCTTTGACATCAAAATTTCCGGATTGAAAACGCCTAAACCAAATTGGTGCTACTCTCACAGACACTGCACTAGGTCCATAAACATGGCAAATTTTTTTCGCGGCTTGCGTTGCATTTTTACCTTTTTTGTAGTAAAATTTTAAAATGTATCGAATTTCTTCATTAGATTCACTCATCTTGACGGTACGAAAAACAAATGAAAATCACACATTTTCCTAATTTTAATTAGGAATTATGTTCTTTAAAATTTAAACTTTTAATGATACCAAAACCAGCCAGATACATATAGTATAGCCAAAGATATTTTATTACAAGTTCATACATACTATAATGCGAAAAGACTTTTTCCCCAACCTAATATTTATAGTCCATTTCATTTCATTCAAATAACACTAAGTGTAGGTATGGGCTAAAAGTATCAGCTAATAAAATACAATCTCTTTTCATTGGATATAACCCACATCACGTGGAAAAATCTCGTCTTTCTAGATCCCGAAAATATTACAATTTTACTCAGTAACAGGCTAACAGTGGTATTCGCGGTACGATCTCTCTTCATGGAAAGTTCTCTCTCACACCAAAAAATTACACTTTTGAAAGTACTTAAATATAAATCTTTTGTTCAAACATTCCACTTCCATCACATCAGCTTTTAAATACAAACTTATGATGATGAGTCACGCCCACGTTTAATACCCACGAACAAACGGAATTATGTTATTGTAGATATATTTGCACAAGTGGACTCGGAAAATACCTATAAAGAGTAGGTACAGATTGAAGAATGGTTCAACAGTTTGACAAATAGATTCTCTGACCCTGTTATTTAAAATAGATTTCTATAGTCGGATTGCTCATTATACGAACTAAAAATATATGAAAAATGTCATTTTTACCGTCAATTTTAGTGCGTATAATTAAAAATACGACTATAGGCTTTTTATAGCTCAAACAGCTTCTTTTGCTGTTATCAAATAATCCGCCATTTTGATTTTTAAATATAAAAACCGTAACCTACTCAGTAGGGTTGCCAACCCTACTATAATTTTTTTAATTCAATTCAAAGTGATACACAAAGTGATCTTATTGATATTGAACTTCTATCTAGGACGGGATATTAACAACAAATACAAAAATATCAGTTCAAATAAATATAATTAGATATGGCGATTTCTTACATTGTACTTACAAACGATAAATAATAAATTGTACTTGTGTACGAGGTGTAAAAAGACTGAAATCTGAAATAATGCTTTGCCCGGTACTTCAAATAATATTAAATACAAAATCAGTACTTAATAAAACTACTTCCAAGTTTTCGATTATAATCTTCTTACACGTTTTAAATCAATATTCGAAACGAGATCTTTTTATTTTTACAATGCTAATAATCTCACTGTTTTAGTGCAGTCAGGGGCCGATTCTACTAACAAACTTTTTATCAATCAATGCAAAACGTCAACCTTAGATTTCGTTTTGTTTCCTAATCTACTAATGACCAACGACTCTGTTGTGGTGAATGACGTTTTCAAAAAAATCAAGTTACCGTCATTTTGGAGAACGAAACAAAACGCACAGGTTATTATAAATAGCGGAATGGTTAACGTTGTAAATTAGTAGAACTAGGGCCCAGTAAAACTTAAATAAAAATAAATTAAACAATTTTGTTAAATAAATTAAAAAACTCTACTAGAAATTGTACTTATTCTTAAAACAACAAGACCATTTACATTGAATGGCCAAATTAATATTAAAAATTCTATCAATAAAAAACCCAAAAATTACATACATTTAAATTACTTTACACCCAATTTACACCCAAATATTAAATGACTCTACACTCGGTTTACTTTCGAGGGTATTATTACACCAGTATCATAACACCCAGACATACTACACACAGTGAGCGCAAATAAACATGGAAGCATTCCTTCAAGGGAAGTATGCTCGCAATATGGCACATCAAACAAACTCACTTCGAAACTTCGAGAGTCAAAACTTCTAGTCGCACAGTTAAAAATCGACTTTATTCCCTCGACGTTTGGGTTTTAATTGTTTTCAGCGTAGTTTTCAAGCCCCGCCTACCGCAGCACACTTTTCGTTGGGTCATTTTCTAGCGCAAGGAATTGCTTCCATGTTTCTTGCGTTCAGTGACTATACACGAAAATCATGCTACATTTATCCTTAACCGGGAATTGAACCAACACCTTACCCACCTCATTTTGACTGATCAGTACTTTATTGACACAATCATAGCCTTTCAAGATATCACAATTATTTTAGTTGTGCAATAAAATCTGTAGTCACTTATTTATTATTAATTATTAATAGCAATAAAATGAATTGACTCTTATAAATTATTATCTGTGCGTTAATGACAAATATACATTTAAATAAATAATCGTAACGGGTTCATTACCCTATTAGCTGCCTCTTGTACGAAAACTTTTTTGGAAAATTCGTTTGCGGATGTTAATGTTATGACTATAATGCCGCCTATAAATGCTGGGCGAGCCTAAGCCAGCGCGAGCGAAGGCGAATTGATGCAAGACGATTGTTACCTTCCACACGTTTGGCGAGTCTATGCAAACTAATGCAAATGGCGCTTTTATTCACTCGGCCAGCTAGGCGAGCACTGGCAAGGCAAGGCAAATGGTGCTGTCCACACTTTGGCATTGGCGTTTACTCGGCGAGCCTGCGCCAGCTTGTAGTAGCTTTAGAGCTTCAGCTGGGCTAATGTGGCCACTTTTGATGTTTCATAATTATGTTTCATTTTATGTTTCATATTGTTTCATAATATTCTTTGTATATGCTTCATAAATACTTCATATATGGTTCGTCTTACCTGAAATTGATTTCAAAGAATTTCAGTGACATAAGTTTGGCGGTTTGTCGCTTTTCAGAGTAGACTTATTGAAAGATGAGTTATTGCCTATTGCCCTCACTAACTTTTATCACTACATTCACACCCGCAAACTACAAAATTGAGTCTTTACACTTTGTACGAATTGAATCCTTGATATAAACAAGAACTTTCAATAAATATGCTTTGGATTAGCACTGGTCGAACACGCATCTTTAAAATTACTCGCGTTAAAACTAGCGAAATAATCATCATGTATAAACCTAACTATATTCTCTATCGAGCATAGATATGTATTATAAATCTTCATGTCATCTATCGGATGAACCACCTTCATAGCTATATTTGTTCTCTTTCGACAAAAACTTAACATATTCGTGACATCTTCTCCATTGTACACTACTCGAAAGTAGAAATCTTGAGCAACAGCTTTCCGCTTTGTAAACTTAAACTCATCAAGCAAATCTTTTTTTCTGTACACTTCAAAAATCATTCTCGAAGCGTATTGGATGTTAAAATGTTGATAATTGTTCAAACCTAGAGCTAGTATCAATGCTTGCAGCGTTTTATCGTGACCGGAGTAAAGGACAAACTTGGGTTTGTTTTCCGAGATCATTCTTATCATATTTTGTACTATATTGTGTATAAGTCCATACGCTAGCAACAGCCCTCTCTTTCTATTATTCACGTTCTTTATCTCTTGTCTGTACGTCCATTCGAGATACGCAAACAGTGACATGACGTGTTCCTTTCTTACGCAGATATTTTCTGAAGTTTCTTGTGTAGGTTCCTTGTAGTCATCTTCAAAGTCCGTGTCCATTCTAGCGTCATTGGGAAAGTTGAAATCTGCGTCTAAATTCTTCTTCACTATAACTACATCATCATACGCTTCAGCATTATCGAAGTACCTCTGTTGGTAGTAGAGTAGTTTCTCTCTCTCCATTTGCGCGTCGAAATCTAGCGGTTGTTTCTTATTGCTGTCGTAATACTTGCCTATTATGTCTCGCGCTTTCCTCCCTATCTCGTTATTGAAGTCTAGTTGGTTGTTAATGTAATCTAGCTCCATGTTTAGCGTATCTATATCAACATCTAGAATGCCTCTGGCGTTGCCGCGAAATTTCTTGTGTCTTTTCTCTAAGTTTAATTTAGTTTTTATGTTCCCAGTGCAAGGGAAGGGTTCGTCGTGGCACATGTAGGCTAGAACGGCGTCTCTTAACACATCCGCGTCAGGATGCTCTTGAGATTCGAATAGCACTTTGGACAGCTTCGCAACGAGGTCCTTGATGGCCGGATGAGACTCCAACCGGTTCTTTGACTGCGAGTTTATTTTTCTGAAAGGAAATAAAAACATTTTTCATTACTCATACACGGAAAGTACGCTTGAAGTTACCTGAACAGAGGGATGAAAGTAGTACTTTTCCGCCCTGGGAAGCAATTTTCCCTGCTGTCAAATTAAAAAAAACATTCTATTTTGACATTTCTATTGAGTCATGTTGAAACTTTTTACACAGCAAAAGTAATATTTGACATTTCTATTTTACCTTTTTATTGAGAATTGCTGTAAAAAATATTTTCAACAATTTATTACATGAGTATTGTTATTAATAATTACTTTTCACTAAATTATTATTATTTAAACAAGATTTTGAGCTTGAAATATTTACCATCTTCAATGACAAAAAATACTGGCTGAAAAAAAACAGGTGTGCGCCATTTTTGTTTTTTTTTTTTCAGTGGCAAGCTACCAACCAGTATTTTTTTTAAAGCACCAATTCGATTTTTATCTGTTTTGTCGATCGAGAGCAGAGATTTTTATAAAATGAGCTAATCCTGTTTTTATTTACTTTCCTAATATTCGAAATGAAAAGCAGAGTGTTTACCTCGGATGAAATACCTATTACGGCACTCGAACTATTAGCGCCCTCGCTACGCTCAGGCGCCAAACCATCTCGTGCCGCAATAGGTTACTTTCAACCCTCGTGCAACAATCTACTATTAGTGGCTGATATTCTTATTTGAATAGTAAGTAGACAAATTGGTAATAAAACATTTACTACCTGCGTTCATAGCGACCAAAATTGGTTTCAAACTATCAAATAGTTTAGCGACCACGCAAGTAGCTGTCACTCTCATCTCAACGAGACCGAAGTCGACAAAAGATATCTACGCGATCGTTTTGACTGTTGAGGCCAATTTTGTTTGCTTTCAAAGTTAGACATTCAGCCTGCTGATGATCAAAATTCTTGACGTCTGACTTATTTAGATCAAATAAAAGAATTATTTTTCGTTTTTGAAGATTTATGCCGGTATCTAGTAAAGTGAGATGAGTGAATACTCCGTTTTTTGGGCTCTCTTTCACGCTCTCGACTAGTTCGTAGATCCACCGGTATTTGATAGGCACAGTGGTAACTCGATATGACGATCTAGTAAGAGTGGTATCCGGTATTGGAATGGTAAACCGGTATTTAGTAAGTACAGTGGCATCTATAGTGGTATCTGAGGTAGATGCGTTGTACCCCGCTCTGCGTGGCAAACAAAAGTCAAGCTAATTAGCTTGATCAAGTGAATTGCACTCTGTCTTGCTCCAGTGTTACACGCATTTACACGCAGCACGCACATAATTTATCCCTTTCTGACAACGGGGTTTTATAATATCTCTGCTATCATTTAGTTTTCTTGAGTGATATAAACAAAGCTGCGTATATTCTACCTAAGTAGCTATAACACTATTTCACCGCGTTTAGAGCTTTATTTATTTATTTATTTAATTTAGCTTTTTTTTCATTAGCGTAACGTCTCTCTCATTAGTAATATCGCACGTTGAAAACAAAAATGACACTAAACAAAAATCCCAATTTTTCAGTATGGCCATTTAAAGTTTTTGTAATATTTATGAGGTCAATAACTATCTATACATATAGATATCTAGTTAAATACGGATCAATGGAGTTGATGTAGTTTTTTCCGTAGATTTCAGATGTCGCTGTAACTAAATATCGCCAAATTTCGCATCGTGTCACTTTTGTTTTCAACGTGCGATATCTCATTGGTGGTAATGGTAACTATATAGCTAAATACATACTTATTCAACGCATGATGGTGCGAACAAGCGCAGTCGCTGAAGCAGAATGCGACGGAATGGCTCTCCCTCGCGGCGGCGGCTCTATTACCGGCCAAGTGACGCAACGCTCCCCACAATACACCCACTAGTGATTGGAAGGTACGACGATATCTAGTACTGTATGCTATTACATCACCTGGAAATAAGATAATAGCAATAATAGTACTACGTACTATGTCACTTCGCGAAAAAAATATATAAATAGCGACTCTTGTAGCGACACAACAAAGTGCAATTCAGCTCGCGTAAGCGCTTAGTGACTATCGCTCTGATCACCCAAACATTGCCTCTCTTTCTAATGCATAACTCAGTCGCTGTCTAGCGCGGAGTGACGCGGAAGGGTTGTCCGACTTGTCGCATAAATAGGTAATCGTCGCGGGCGGCTTGCATGCGAGCCGAGCGGAAAGTGGGAACCCACAGCCATACGCCTCCCCGAGAGGCGAACGGCCGAACGTACCTAAACTGCGGAGTGAGACCCCCCTACTATTATTCTGTTAGAATCTAAAAATATATTGGTGAAATACTCTCGAGTTAGTATAGGCGGAGACACGATAACTGGCCCGATATATTAATTGTTGATTTGTAGAACCTGTAATACAGTGCATCCAGAGAATTATTCTAGGAGCCTGTACCTTACAACATTGATTTTAAAAAGAGCATACAGCTAACCATAATTACGTACAACCGAAAATCATTAGGTATACAATTCTGAGTGATTTCGAAAAATACAAAAAATACTTTTACATTAACAAGCTAACGTTTGACTTATCGGCAATGAAACAGTAGGTACAGGCAGGGATACAATCTTAAAAACAGTTTTAAGACTGTACAAACTGTACAAAAACTCTCTACGATCTATGGACATTCATTTCGCTTACCGGTATCTTTTTTCCCCTGCACTTCTGGCATGTCTATGCCAAGTATTTCGCCATACGAATCTCTCAATATGTTGCCTGTAACAGAAACAAGAGAGATATGCACTTTCGTTGTTTTACTCGGTTACGTTCAAAAAGAAAAGTCTAAACTGCGCAAATGATTTTCTAACTTAGACTTTGTTGATGATGTTGAGTATCAGTTTATTTAATGTAAGGGGGCGTCCATTAATCATCGGCATTTCACGTTTCGAATAAAAATTACGTGATATTTGCCGAGACCCCCCCCCCCCTCTCCCCCACGTGAGATTAGGTGACATTTGACTCGACCTCCTTCCCCCCCCCTTGTTTTTTTAAACGACTCATTCATCCTCTCTACATGCCCAAACCATCTTAACATGCCTTTCTCAATTCTTATCACTACATCTTCTCTCACTCCACACCGTTCCCTTATCATAACACACAGGAATTACTTACCTACATAAAAATATCGTCGATTGAGATTTAGATAGATAGGTAGAGAGAGAGAGTGAGGGAGGCAGTCTTACCAACAGTGATCATCTGCAGTAGTCCCCTCGGCGTGAGCTGGCCCAGCGCACAGTGAGTGCGCGGCGGTAAGGAGGGGAAGTTGTGGAAAAAAACTAATAAGGAGAGAGGGAAGTAGAGAAAGTCAGGGAGACAGTCTTACCAACAGTGATCATCTGCAGTAGTCCTCTCGGCGTCAGTTGACCCAGCGCACAGTGAGTGCCAGCGGTCCGAGGTGGTAAGGAGGGGAAGTTGTGAAACGGACCCGGCCCGCCCACCCACCAAGCGCGACCAGACGCGCTCGCGTTTTGCACAAACTCCTCGTAACTGGAATATTTACATTTATAAAGTCGCGTCACGTACAGTTGGGCCGACGGATCTAGGCGTTCGTGAAGTCAGGCTTTTCGCTGCGCAGTAGAAAATTTTGTATGAAAAAGTTGCACTGCGCATCGAAACGGCTAACTTCACGAACGCCGAGATCCGTTGGCCGTACTGTAAAAAGAAAGCTGGAAGAAAGTGGAGAAGTGCGTTTTGTCTCATGTTTGCGAATAGGTAACCCATGCCCAAACATGTGACAAATGTGTGGTCTTTCAACCAAGTTGTTGTTGGTTGGTCGTATGCCAATCGCTCCCGAAAACATTACTTACGCGATCTAGACAAATGATTTTGTGTCGCCATCTTTTCTGAAGCTCTTAGTGCGTAGCATGTCTATGTTAGTCAATCTAGCGACAGGTAGATGACGGTACAATTTACAAACCTTTTTAATAAAGGTGAGGCTGGTGCAGCATCACAAGGCAGTTTGTCTCCTCCTCGGAGATGAGTGAGTGGGCCTCGGTCCCCGTGCCTTGTCACCACCAGAACTCCATGGAGGAGCCATGTGTCTGTGTCTACTAAGCCTGGAATATATATTTATGTATGTGCGTATTACCGCGAATAGCGCCGTGTTGGCCGAGTTGGTTAGTACCTCGACTTTCGATCCGAAGGTCGTGGGTTCGAATCCTGGCCGTGCATCAATGCATTTTTCGTTTCGAAAAATGTAAATGGTCATATTAACACGAGCTCTAAACGGTGAGGGAAAACATCGTGTGGAAACCCGCGCGGCTTAGTCAACCCCACACGTATTGACCATGTCTTTCCTCTGGATATGGCCGGTTAAGCTGAGAGGATGGTTTAGTTAGGTGCTGGGCCTACTCCATCTCAAACAATGTCCCAGGCACTAGTGTCCCGTTAAGTGTAGGCAAAGATTGCCTCCTGACATTGTATAAATCATCTAGTAAAGACGTAAAGGCCTAAGTTTATGTTCGTATGAGCTAGTGGCTATGAAGGTGGCAAACATATACGCGCCGATCGAATCAAATTTTAGAATTCTTTATATGAAATCGTATGAAATCTCGCACACCTGCCCGCGTCGAATCGTTCGATTCGACCGAATCTGGCAGTACTTCGAGAATTCGGCGCGTTCAGCGCGGATTAGGTGTGCGTCCACTGATACTCTGATGATGGAGTATTTAGACCTCCTTCATGGCTTCATCATGGCAGGGCCTTCATCATGGCTTAATCACTTAAGGCCCTGCCTTGAGCTGAACACTGTATTTCCCAGTCTATACCCTCGATAAATAAAGTAAGTGGAAAGTAACTGAAAAGCCAACATACATCTTTTACATTTTATCTTTGAATTTAATGTTTAATATATTTTTTTTTATTAATTTGCTTGATCAAAAATCAACAAAAAACACAAAATATAAGATAAATCTTCATCTTCTAAAGTTGATGTTCTTTATGTTATGGATTACAAAGAGATTTATTGGAGTTTTTGAGTTGAGCTTAAGATGGATACTCACCTTCTGCACCTCTTATAATGTTATCAGCTGGATTACAAGCTCTCATAAAAATACGCCTAAACTTAGCATCACTTTTGGATATGTACTCCATTTGAACAATTTTCTTCACCGGCATTTCTTCCCCAACAGACATGTATTTGTACATCACTGGAATAAATATTATTAATTATAATAATAATAATAAATATTGGTGGACATTTCTACACAGCGCCACAGAACAGATACCCCACGCAAAAAGGACCACTTTTGAGTCCAATTGCGGAAAAGGGAGTCCCCATACATACATACATACATACACAGAACAGATAATAACACTATGTATGTATAGAATGGACACTGTGAGTTTGAGCTGGCGAGGAGCTGACTTTGAGCACGGAACGTGTTTTTCCTGGGTGGGAATCGAATCCACAACCTACAGCACAGAAGGCAGAGCTACTACCAAGTACCAACTGAGCTAAGGTTGCGGGTTCAATCCCCACTGCAGAACACAATGTTTGTATGATCTCTAAATGTTTGTCTCGAGTCAAAAAAGAAAAGTATTTATGTAGTAAATTAATCATTAGTTCCCATAATACAAGCTCTACTTACTTTGGCGATCCCACGTGTGATTTGTCCTGCATTATTTATTATTATTATTTTTTATTGAAGTAGGCAATTGAAATAAAACTGTGTGAGACAGTGAAAAGTAAAGTCGACATTCTAATAGCAGTAGAAAATAAGGATTGTACCAGGTCTAAAGTCAAAGGTTTGTTCTTACCTGTTATAAGAAAGAATATCCAAATACTCATGCCAAGATAGCAGTAAAAGGCTCTGTGATGGAACGAAAACTTCATCATTTCTGCAATCACTTTACTTTTGCTAGTCGTGCACATTTTACAAAAATAATATTATGGATAGCAGCTGTGCATGAGGCCAAAACGTGAAAATCTTTGTTCAGCCATTTCTTCAGAACTTTATGTTCTTCACGATGTTCATGATAGCTGCATTTTTTATTTCATCAAGTTCGTAATTTCTTCAACAATTTCAAAAAAATGTATTTCGTAAACAAAACACCAAACATTGATCGGCAAAAGGAAAGAACGAGATGAGATCGAGATCACATGTCATCTACAGATTATATATATTTTTTTTGAGTTGAATGAGAATCTTCTTGGTTGAATGGCAAACGAATGATATGTCATGTCAAGCGTATGTATATATCATTGTCAATCAATTATAGAATAGTTTTTAATGTCTACTATTCACTGGAATAGTGCAGAGCAGGCATTGCACCTCCAAGCGTTCGTCGAGAGGTTGCGTGCAGCGTGGAAAAGTTCAAACAAGAAAATGACAATCGGCATCCCCTTTACGACCACCAACTACCTCCGGTCCGTTTAAAGAGCCGTAAAAGTTTTCTACGTTGTACGAGCCCCAACGATGAAAACTCTAAAAATATCAGGTGCGAATTGTGGTCCACTAAACACCCAGCCCCATCTAACTGCCTCCCTCCTGCTGAGCACCTGCCTCCCGGTCACGAGTTGCAGTGGTCAACTTGGAAGTCCCTGAACCGACTCCGAGCTCAAGTTGGCCGCTGCCGCCAAAATCTTGCTAAGTGGGGCTACATCGACCCATCCCGGAGCGAGTGCAGCTGTGGAGCGCTCTCTCAGAGCATGGAGCACCTGCTCTCATGCCCTCTCTGTCCGACCACCTGCACACGAGAGGACCTGAACCAGGCGACAGAGAGGGGCGTAAGAGTTGCCGAATATTGGGCAGGAAAAATATGAGGTCAAGCCATTGACACGAAAGAAGAAGACTGGAATAGTCCTCCTCCCCTCCGCTCCGTAGCTTATTCTAGTGAGTGCCCGGCTTTAAAATTGGAAGGTCAACGTTTTGCACATTCCTGCAAGTTGAAACTTGAATGAATTCAGTGATGCCAGATGGCGGAATTCCCTGCTAATTCGGGGGTATTTCTGGACCCTGCCCTGGGGCAAAACCTCTGTGGGGATTTTTGCAAGAAAAATTAAAAACACGAACTTTTGTACGCTAGCCGTTTATTGTATATTAGAGTACAATACTTTACAGGTTCTAAATGAAACAGGATGTTATCTATGGACTATAGCAAAATTAATCTGTAATTATTTATTATGATGAGATTGAGATGACCCTATAAGCTTGGTTGGGGTTTTTTTTTTTCAAAAAACTTGTTTGTTTTGTCGGGGGGGATTATTGGGGGGAAATTCACTTAGCCATCTGGCAACACTTCATTTGACTTCATTGCAATCTTTTGATTTGAATGGCCCCCTATAATAATAGTTTTTGTTTGTTTTGTTTTTGGGTTTTTCGAGTTTGAGTTGATTGAAAATTAATTACTCTCGGTGGGTGCTGTTTCCATTAACAAGTTCACAAAGTTGAACACTATTTCGCAGGGGAAAAAATTGAATAGAAGCTACGTCGGCGTGTTTGCGGTGCAAAGCAAATACCGGTGATCATCATCACAAGTTCTTGCGCTGCAATGGCTCCGAAGAAGGTTGACCAGGGTGCGATTATAATTCTGGACGTAGGACGAAACGTCTCAACCCCAGATGAAAAGGGCACGAAGACTTTCTTCGAACAAGCTAGAGAATGCGCAACTCGACTGATAGAGCGCAAGATCATAAGCCAGGGTAATAATTTGGTTGGTATTATGCTGCTCGGGTCGAAGAATACTAAGAATGAAATGGCTGCACAAGTTGAGGGGGCTTTCAGGCACATTGAGATGTTTTCTGAGTTGGTGACACCTACTTGGAAAATGATTCGGGATCTGCCGGATACAGTAAGTTTTCCGTTTTATTTAAGCATAATCTAAAACTACACCAAGGCTGCTCAACTTTTTCATCAGTCTGGCCAAACGGACAATTCAGATATTTCTAGTGGACCACTGATGTTTACTATATGTGGGCATAGGGTTGAGCAGCCTTGTACTAGATCAACTGCATATGATGCACTTACTGACATTTTGTGGGAGTTACTTATACTCCCTGTAAGAAGCTTTTCCTTTGCATCACTTACTGTGCAATTCCAGCCTAAGACACAACAGCACAGTAATTCCTATGAATGTTTTCTTACCTATTTTAGCCATCAAAAAGTAAAGGAGATTGGGTTGATGCTGTTATAGTAGCTGCAGATCATTTCAAAAACCTCAGCGGAGTCAATATTGAAAATAAGAAGATCATTTTGATGACCAACTTCAAAGTGCCTACATGTAATGATCCCAAAGATGTGCAAACGGTAAATATTCTATCAATATTTTGAATATGCATTTACTTAAATTTACATTAACAATGTGGGATAATACAAATTTTATTGCAGGTTTTGGAGGGTTTGAAAGAAGACAACTTTGAAATAGATGTTATTGGCCCTGATATATTCGATGACATGGCTAAAGGTGATATAACACTGGCTCAGCAGTTTGTAGAAGCTACAAATGGGGCTACAGCCACCTTTGAATATACTATGAGATACCTACTCTTCCATAAGAAGAAAGGAGTGTCATCCAGGCCCTGGAATGTGGATCTCAGCATTGGACCAAATATCAAGATCCCAGTTTCAACATACATACGACTGCGAGATGATTCAGTAGTCAAAAGCTGGCAGAAAGCTGTTAAAGATCCTGTCACAAACACAGCCAGCAACAACGAAGGAGTCATGTTCAAAAAAACTTTTGTCAACTCAGAAAACCAAACAGCACTGAAGGAAGGTGAAGAACCAATCAAAGGATACCAATATGGACAACAAGTGATACCAATAACAGAGTTAGACAAGTCAACATTGTATGAGAGTGGAGACAAATGCTTGGCAGTCTATGGCTTCACACATGCCAGTAGCATAACCTGGCAAAACCTTACTGGTGATGGTCTACAGTATGT
This sequence comes from Camptogramma bilineatum, assembly GCA_958496255.1. Taxonomy (NCBI): domain Eukaryota; kingdom Metazoa; phylum Arthropoda; class Insecta; order Lepidoptera; family Geometridae; genus Camptogramma; species Camptogramma bilineatum. The sequence goes on along the minus strand of OY292465.1, from coordinate 12,093,476 downwards.
CTTCGGAAGGAAGGGAGATAAAAAAGCGCAGGAAGCAATCACATGTCTCATAAAAGGCCTGCATGAAATGAACCTAGTTGCTATAGCTCGAAGGGTTTACAACAAGAATAATGCACCAAAAATGTTTGCACTATTCCCAGTTATAGATACAAATGACTATGTCTGTCTCTCCATGGCTTCTATTTGCTTCAAAGAGGACATTAAATTCATGTCATTCCCATCTACTAATTTAAAAAAGTATCAATGTACAGATTCACAAGTGAAAGGTTTTGTGGATCTCATCAAAGCAATGGATCTGACTAAAGCGTATGATGAAACTTTTGATAATGGAGAAGCATTTCCTATCGGAGAAACAGTCAGTCCATTTGCTCAGCATATGCTTGATTGTATAGCATTCAGGGCAATGAATCCTGGGAAACCCTTGCCTAAACCACGAGATGATATCATGGACTTATTCAAATTGCCTCCACAGATTGAAAAGAGATCCAGGGAACCATTGGAGAAACTGAAATGTTTGTTTGAACTGGTCAAGGTTGAGAAGAAAGAGAGAAAGAAGTTTACATATCTTCCTGAACCATCAAACGCTCAGGCATCAAGTGATGCACCTGATGATTTGAAAATAGAACCAGTAAAGATTGGTCTGCCTGTGAAACCTCAGAATGTGGTCAAACGTATTGGAACTTTGGATCCTGTAGGAGACTACAAAATACTCAAATCTAATGAAAAACCTATGGCAGATCTGGTCCAAGAAATTACTGCTGCTTTGGAAAGCATGATAAATGGCAATCTAGATGGTAACTACAGCAAAGCATTTGAAGCAATGCTGTTCTTTAGGAAGGAATGTGTTGATTCAGACCCCTCATATTACAACAATTGGCTGCAACAATTTAAAGAATCATTGAATTACCGCAAGAAACATGATATTGTTGGCATGATAAGTGACAAAAATGCCAATTTTATACTGAAATCTGAGAACAATTTGAGCAAATATGATAATGAAGACAGTCACAATGATTCTCAATTGTATGAAAATGACACTATACCTAATTCTATTGAACTAACACTGCAAACTGAGGATGATATGTTTGCAGACTTTTAAAAACAATGCTAATGTACCTATTGAAGTATTTTGCTAACTATTGAACTATTCTGTTATAAAAATAAAGTTATATTTATCAAAACTTTTAACTGGTTTAATTCATAGTAAAACACTGAATTTAGGCCAGAAATGTTTGTAATATTTTTTTCTCATAATTCTATCAATCTCAAATCTGCACACAATAAATTCATGTTAAAATTTTGCCTTATATCTAAATGTTTGCAATGAATGATCATGGGAAGGAAGTGATTTTGTTCTGTGAGTGGAGCAACTCTAGGAATTCTTGTAGAGACAGGTCCTCTTGGCAGTCTGTGTCCAGGTCATGTTCTAGTTGAGCCTCGGCAGAGTTCGCGTCGGGGCTCAGAACGATGTTTTCGTCGAGAACGACGTGATTTAGTCTCGATTTCAAGCTCTGAAGTATCTCCTCCAGTTCTGCACACTTGTTTCTTATTGAAGTGCCGAGATCTGAAGCAGGATCGATGTCGTCGATTGTTGCGTTCTCAGAGAACGAATTAGCGGGAGTTCTGGTGCGCGGAGGCTGTATCATATTGAACAGGTTCTCGGGAATGCCGATACCATTCCTTGTTGGGGGCGATCTGGATTCCGTGAACTCAGCCAGAATTTCGTCGATAATATCTTCGGCGTTATGCCTCGGATCCACAACTTCTTCAGGCGTATCGGCACCGCTATCACTGTTCACCATTTTATTGTTCGAGTCAAGCTTCATTTTAGCCAAGAACTCGCCCAAATATCGATTTCTTTACCAAAATAAATAATGGAATGAACACACAACAAAAGTCAGATGATTGATTATTTGACGTTTCGGTGTTGCCATTTTCAAGCTTTTTTTTTTTTTTTTTTACTTTATTTTGGCTTCGCACGGTTGTGCATTCAGCCAGTGTCAAGTAATTATTATTCTTCAAGTTTACAGATAAATAAGATAAATAAATACATATTACAATACTTAAATATAATATCCCACCCCTCCCCTTGTGCCTCAGTAAAGATGTGGGCCTTTACTGAAACATCAACACGGACTTTTTGGAAGAACTTGAAAAGCAATGTTAACCAATTTTGTTTCACTTCCCCACACTTATGCACGTTCACGAACACTTAACAGTTAATAATCCACCATTATTACACATTAACATTCGAAGAAACACAAGTTTTGGAAAATGAAACAAAAATGAAACTTGACTTCTCAAATTCCCGCCAAAAAGCCTCATTTTCAAGCTTCTTTCAAGTCCACCATCCGCCATTATCGTAATGATACCACACAAATACCGTCCAACAAAATTTAATTATTACAAAAACGACGTTGCGGGAAATACAAATCCAAATAAGCTTCTTTCCGAAGCTTCTTCACAATCTCTTCACTCTTCATTATCTTGAGGGCAGCCTTGCAACTGTTGTGCGCGTGAGCGAAGAAACAATCTCTTACAGACTGCAATAGTACAAAAAGTAAGTTAGGGATTTTTCATTGTAGGAACTTTATTATTTACAAAAATGCTGTTAATAACTAAGTAGGTAATACCTACCTACTATTATGTTTAAATTCACCTCTTTACGAACTGAACGTTAGATTGTAATTTGTAAATTACCCTCAAGCGTGTTCAAGCTCTAGCTACCTTTCTGAAACTTACTTTGAACTCTGCCAGCTTAGCTCCCTGGAACTTGGCTAGACAATGCTTGAACAATCTCGTATAGTGTTTTCTACAAAGAAAGATTCTGTTTTCAAACTGCCAGTAGTCCCCTTGAGCTGAACAAGAGCATCCACAAGCTCCACACGAGTCCAAGTTGTATGGCACGCATTGGATCTAAAATTAATTAAAACGTTAACCAGTGCAGTGACCATAATTTTTGCATAAAGGAGGATATCACTAACGGGTTGCACCGTTTTGGTAACTTAGACCATTAGGGTGACAAATCTACATCGAGCTATGCTGCGCTGTACTGCGCTGTGCTATGGTTACGTCAAACAAAACGTCGTAAACAGAGCGTAGCCTCACACAGCGCAGCACAGCATGGTTTGTTTGTAACGTCATTGAAATATTAGACGAGCGAGTTGACCAAACATAGCACAGCGCAGTACAGCGCAGCGTAGCTCGATGTTGATTTGTCACCCTTAGGGTTGGTTGGTAATGACAAAAAAATTTTTTTCTCTGTCATTGGACTATAAGAACTTGAAATAACGTTGCGAAATACCTTTATTTCATACGTAATAGGGTACATAATTATCTTAAAAGATGAAGATTATGAACGATTTCAGAATAGCGTTTCTCCTGCACGTTTTACGTACCTACACAAATTTTTGCGTAGGTACAGTTACCTAGATAAGCGCGAACGGCGAGCTGCTAATCTGAAATCGCCTTAGGTATGTTGATGAATTTAGTATTTTAAGTGCAATAAAACGCTATTATCTAAGCTAAGATACTGTTTAGTAGATAATCATAATCTTATTAATAAATCATGTTATTCATGTAAGTAAACTTACTTGTACTGCACACTTCAAGACCTTTTTGCCAGAGAAGCTGTATGCGAATTTCATCTCCAGTTTTTTATATTCAGGACAGTAGTCACACGGCCTAAAAAAATATTTGTTGATACTCGTATGTTCCTAAATATAATGTTTTTAACCTGAATAATCAGCTAGTAACCTGTTTTATAAGAGGTAAGTAGTCATTTAATATTTTACAAGTCAATTTATAAAAAAGTGATAAAAGTTATTAGTTTTTGTAGTTTTGGGCGGTGGTGGTGGCGATAGGTTTGCAAATTTTGCAATGTTTAAAATGAGCATACGTTTTCATCACATTTTACTACAGCGCTGGCTGATAACTTGGGATGGTTTAACAATTCAAAAGTAAGTAGATGTATGTAGGTACGTATAAAATAAATAGGTAGGTACCTACCTACCTAATTTATAGGTACAGATTTGATTAAAATACTTACGCAGGGTAATCGCTCGCCTTGAATATTCCTTTTCTTTTGGAAGTTTGGTTAAAAGGAGCACAATTCTGTTTAATTTTTTTCTTCAGTGGTGGCTCTTTTAGTGGTGGTTGGTACTCATGCTTGACTATCCACCTTGGGGTTTTTGCGCCTACACCAACCGTGCTATAATGCTGTAAAATTAAAATAAAAGACTTTTACATTGTAATTATAAACCTTAAATTACAATTTAGGTAGCTAGGTACCAAAATAAGAGAATCTTGCTCATCAAAATAGAGACATTAGCTAATATACCTACCTAGTAATATTCGGGAAAACCTACCCTGTGAGTTAGATCGTAAAAAGCATCCCGATCATTATCGTACTTCCCCGGCCCTAAGTTAGGCTTTACTTCAGGAGCGGTCCGTCTCATAAAGGGACTCATTGCTTTCCCTTCAGTCGGCAAGACTTCCCGTTCCAATCCTGTACCGAAGCATATGCGAGGAGGAGCCTTCTTGGTGACGACATATTCGAAGTCTAGGAAACACAAATAGGAGTTAGGTAGGTAGGTATGCTTACTAATTAATTAGGTTAGGTTAGGTTAGCCTAACTGATTAAATAACTAAATTTTTAAAAGTCAGTCAAAACCAGTTGTTGCCTGATTCTTCTTAGTAGATTTGGAAAAGTTCAAAGTAGTTTTATTGGTGTAAATTCAATGTTGTTTTTTACTTTGAGCTAATCATGTCTCTATACTAGTAGGTAGGTATGGTATTTTTGAAAGTTAAGAGTAAATTATTACGATCTAATAAGGTGACCTTCTACCTGGTTAATTGAGTTGTAGTACCTACTGATGAGGTATTTAGTAGGTACAGTGCAATAATCTATTTTAACTACACGTTACCGCCATGAAAAGTCTCCTGCATATTATTTGGAGGCAGATACCGTCGCACATAGGGCCGCTGCATGGCTGTTTAGAAAACCGACTAATATCGTGGGAACCCAGCCCGCAGCCTTCGTGATTGTCGAGACAATAAAAAAATATGACGAATTCGAACCATTACCCTTTATTGGGGCATTTCAGGCGCACGGTATGGGAGGGTGTGTATAATTTAGAGTGCTGATAGATATTTTTATATTTTTTTTAACATTCTAAGAAATGCATTGGGTTAGTGAAATTTACCCTTGCTATGACCCGAAGGTCGTAGGTTCAAGTTCAAATGATTGGGTTAGATTAAAAAAAACATACCTACAACACGAGCTTTTATTGGTGACATGAGAAAACAAACAGGAAACATGTTTTATTAAGGATAGTTAAGGTAGATAGTTAAGGTAGTAGGTACTTATTGATTAAAAAAATTCAACCAAAATTTGATAAACTAGGCTAAGTCTAAATATTTTATGTAAAAAAGTAGGTACTTACCTACTTACTTACCTATATTAATAATAATGATAATTATTATTACGGGATTTTATCGCGTACCTTTTATTTATTTTGTTTCCCGACGTTTCGAACACGTTACCTACAGCTTTCGTGGTCACGGGATGACTGAAGTACTGGAGCTACCACCGTGAATTGAGAGTAGGATCCACGACTACCCCCAATTCGTCTTCAGAATCAGAAAAGTCCTCGTTCACACTACGACACACAACACTGACGCGGTACGCGATAAAATCCCGTAATAATAATTATCAATATGTTAACAAATCGCGAAAGTTTAACAAGTTATATATTAATAATGCCTAATAATGAGAGGTTTCACACATCTAAAAAAATATTTATGATTAAACAGCGTCAACTATAACAAGTCATGGAAACTAGTACCTGCTAACTAGCAGCGAACCTACATAATGAAACTACCTAGGTACCTACTCACAAATTTTACTAAACCAATAATAAAATATAAGTAGGTACCTACCTAAGTTGATGTTAACGTGAGTGTGATAATAAAAGTAAATTACTTAAATGTCCTGCAAAACTATGAAGCTTGGTCACCACAACAAAACAATTCGTGGGATGGAATTATTCGCAGACATGAAAGTAGACGACACGAAAAATTGCGAAGGTCGTGTCTTTTTAGATTATAGCAACCTACGAGCGCCGGTGTTGTTTGTTTTGCGTGCATTTGGTTAGGATCTTATTGCCTCGTGTAATACGTGTAGGTCCTCAGACAAGTAAAGGTAGGTACGTAACTCCACTCTACGTAGGTCCCTAATTGGATTGGATCACTTGGGGTCTATACAGGTACATCTTTCTACTCTACCTTTTATATGGTAGGTAAGTGTACACTACCTACATGGTACACGTCTTGAAGCGCTTACCTAGTGTTACATCCCAAGTCATACTAGGTAGGTATGGTTTTGTAGAAATTATGTCCTACCGACTTATACCAGCAACAGTTTGGATTTAAAAATGCTAGGACGCAGTAATTCTACGTAAAGTTTTGCTGTGGGTATCCAGGCATTTAATTATGTAATAAAGATTAAACCATGGGAAATGCGTGTTATTAGATAAAACTATAATTCATAGAAAAATATGCTATAATTCTTTGGTTGGCTTGGTGAATGTTTGACGGATACCTGCCAAGATACAACCTGACAAAGTCCTGAAAATTGCAAAAAAACGCAAGAAAATTTGAATTTCGCGGGCTACTCGTGCCGTGCTACACATGCTAGTTACTAAAACGTAGTATTAATTTCGCTGTGCTAGTTACTCGCACAAAAGCATGCCCGTGATTTCGACTGCGCTGCGACTGAAATCTATCTATAAAATGTCAATGTCAGTCAAATTGACCAGGCTTTTGTTAAGTAAGTCAATGTCACTGTCACCAACAGAACACAGATGATTTCTGTGATTTTCGAACGAAGCGTTCAATTTTTTCGAATATTTTGAATCGCCTTGAAATAAAGCGAAGCATTGTTTTGTTGTGAAATTAGAGCACGTGAAAATTCCAACAGCTTCAAAATCTGTTGATTCACAGCTGCTTTTAGGAGCTTGCTGTTGAAACGGTGCAAGCAACGAAGGTAGGCCAATGGAACCAGTGAACACCGAGTATCATATTACTTGTGAAGTAATTTTGTTCTAGTTATTATGTCATACCTGCTAATAGATGCCTCTTCACTATAATAGGACAAGTAGGATGAATGATAAGTTAAAAGCTTTCACACCTTTTATCGTTGTCAAGTATTCTCTATAAAAAAGAGATTCAAAATGAAATTTTTAACGTGTTAACGAAGTTTTAAAATACTTATCCCAACTTCAAAGGTTTTTATTCTAAGGCTTATAAAATGTGATGTTACTTGCAGAACAATGTCTTCTAGTTCAAGACTGATACTTCCCGTGGCCCTCGGCTTGTCCATAGTGACTGTCACTGCTTTTGTAGTGTACTATGTCTTCAAGAAGGATGAAGAGGAAACGGAAGCGGGAGGCACCATTAAATCTTCCAAAATGAACATCATTGAAATTAAGGTGTCAAAGAGTATTGTCCCTGCATTGATTGGTAAGATTATATATAACTTCTCGATAGATACCGTAGACACCCATAACTTCGCCTGGTGTAGGTATCTTTGCCCAAATTATAAAAAGCATGAAACACACCACACACACAGCAGATAATATATGTATCTTATGGAATATAAATCTTGACAGATCGCACCAAATATATTTTGTAATTTATACTCGCTGTGTGTATAAGCGCGATCTCAAGATTTATATTTCATAAGCTGCTGTGTGTGTGATGGGCTTGATACTTATTTATTTTCCTCACAACAAGAAAATAAATAAGTATTGTAGGTACTTTACCTCAATTATAAAAAGTACCTACAATACTTTTTATAATTTAGGCAAAGATACCTACACTAGGCGAAGTTAGGGATGTTTACTGTAATCCAAAACTTTACTATGTTATTGCATGTTTGAGATGCTATTACTCTTTTGAAGAGCTCATGGCTTAGCCTGTTTAGACATTATTTATAGATTGTTGAAGTTGACATTCTGAGTCGCCACAATTTGGATAGGTGACCACAATTTGCATTAAGCTGAGCGCTTCTGTGCCTTGGAAGGCTCATTAAGTTGTCAGTCCTAGCTTATAAGTTCTTGAGCCATGGCTGAGGCCTTCAGGTAGTCTAAATACTCAGAGTCACCAGAGATAGTGACTATCCTGTACAAACTTACTTATTCTACTACTTTAAAGCAGTAACAGATTCAGGTTTTTCGCTGGACTGATCTCACTGAATACTAATATGAAAGAATGTGAGATTCAATTTTGGCATTCAAATCTCACAGCGGATTAAGCTCTTTGATGTTCGAAGTGAGTTTACAGAATAGCTCTACTGGTCTCTCAAAACTAAGTACATTTGTTACCAATTTTTTTTTTGTTTTTATAATATGAGGTGCTCTAATCTAAAATCTGTATCTGTTTCTATAATCTGTATCTGTAATCTAGTATCTGTTTTTGCATTGTTTCTTGCTTCATCAATGGATTTGTATTTTTCTGACATCATAACTCGTTCAGATAGCGAAAATAAACAATGTCTCACTGTAGACACTTTTATGAGATCATAATCTTAAGCCAGAGTTCATCAACATAATAGGTAATTGTTAAGCATAATACTGTTTTGTTATTTGTTATGTGTATCTATATTTTCTTCTGAGAATGTATCTTTTTTAATTCAAGTCAACAGTTTATAGCAACACCAAAAATCATCAGGCATTTGACATTAACTGTAATTTTTGTATTACGATTCGGAAGAGTAAGAATGTCTCAATAGATAGTAGATCTCAAATATTTAAGAAGCGTTTCAGTATTCATGCATTCATCTCAGAACTACATATTTAGTTAGTGTTTTTAAGATCCTTGAAGATCTCTAAAGGGGTAGTCAGAGGTATGTCCGAATACATATTTATAACCGGTTTCCTCTCGATGTTTTCCTTCACCGTTTAGAGCTCGTGTTAATACGTATGTAATTTTTTACTAATTTATACTGTAAGTTAAATGTAAAGCAGTATCATATTGCATGCAACAATGTTTAGCCTAACTTCAGTTTGGCCTTCACATGACAAATTAATTCATATCCTATTTCATGTTATCTGATACAGTAAACTTAGATTTTATTTTACCCTAACATAGTACCTACCAAGGTCGGTTTAATGAAACACGTCATGATGTTGTTGGTTTTAATTTAACATCAACTAGATGACATGTGTGAGTAACGAAATTCTATTGGTTGTTTAAACACATCTTCTCTCATCTCCACTTTGGAGCCTTAAGGCCCCTCCAGACTCACGGCGAGAGGGCTTGGCGAGAAGTTTCGCCGAGACTTCTCGAAGAACAAACAAATTATCCACACTCTCAATTTTCTCACTCGTGATCTGTTTGAAATCCTTTGTCTCGGCCAAAAATACCGACACCGATCGAAGAACAAGCGAGCGCGAGAACGAGAAGGCGAGAAACTCCTCACATTCACGCTTCTCGGGTGTTCACGGGGTTTCTCGCCGAGAGTCTGGAGGGGCTTTTAGGCTGATCGAACACCTGTCCGCGCCAAATTCTCGAAGTACTGCTCGGACGATTCGACCGCGGGAAGGTGTGCGAGGTTTCATACGATTTCATATAATGAATTCTAAAATTCGATTCGTTCGGCGCATTCGCCGGGCGAATTTTGTTGAGGTATTAATCCTCTTTTTTTTCTTTTGACGACTTTGACGAGACTCACATTGTTCGACTGGCTCCACACTGGAGCTTGACTATTTAGATTTTAAGCGGATGGATCACCGAAAAGAAAGCTTGGCCCCATACCGTGTTTGTTGCCCTGATTCTTCACGGTGTTGGTCGCGAAAGAACAGGAGTAGAATCACCTAGCTCTTAAGACGTTTCAAAGTGGTCATAACGGTCCTACTGAATAAATGATATTTGATTTTGATTTTGATGATAGGTATGCGACCACCTTTATGGATACAGTCGTGTCGTGATTTCTTTTTTTGTTTCAATGTAAAAAATAATTACAGGTCGCAACGGCGCAAACATAAAGGAAATAGAGAGGAAATCGGGCGCGCTCATCAACTTCAAAAAGTTCACCGACGCCGACCACGATGTCTGCATGATCCGCGGGCGCAGTCAGGCGACGCAGCTAGCTGAGATGTTGGTGCTCGAGTTCATTAAGCAACAGCCTGAGTTGTTCGATGAGAGCATTACTGTGCCCAGCTGGGCGGCCGGTAGGATCATTGGTAAGGACTATGTATTGTATGTGTAAAAGTATGTATTTTTGAAAAAGGTTTAACAAAAGTAGATCAGCGGGCTGATTGTCTAACTTGTCTCGAAACTCAAATTGGTCTCAAACTGTCGAAACGATCGTGTAGGTAGAAGTCGCGTCATGTAAAAAGAACGCTGGAAGAAAGTGGAGGGGGTGTGTTTTGTCTCTAAATGAATGAATGAATAAACTCTGTTCTCTGCTGAAAACTTGTTTCAATACACTTTTTCAGGAGCTGGCGGTGCGAATATAACCGAGATTAGTCACCGTAGCGGCGCGCGAATCAAAGTGGAGGGGCTTGTGACCGACAAGACGAGTGAACGCGCCGTCAACATACGAGGAACCAAGGAACAGATCGAACAGGCCAAGAAACTTATTGAGGGACATGTAATACTGCCTTTTCAAAGTTTATTGAAATACTAGCTGCTGCCCGCGGCTTCGCTCACCCGGATAAAAAGTAGCCTATGTTGTTCTCCAGCTCTCCAACTATCTTCACACAAAAAATCACGTCAATCCGTCGCTCTGTTTTGACTTTCACGTCAAAACAGAGCGACGGATTGACGTGATTTTACGCAGGACAAATAAACAAACAAATAAACACACTTTCACATTTATAATATGGGTACAGATGTAATTTAAAGCGCTCATGGCGTAGGTTACTTAGGCGTTCTTGATAGAACTTAAATGTGTTAGTTTGTTTTGACAACGCAATATTATGGTGAGCGGATACGATGTTGGAGTCAGGAGATAATGAACGGAACTTCTCAAAGAATAATCTGATGATAGATTGATGTCAATAACATTATGGTGACAGAAAACTGATCTGATGATCGATTTCAGCGCTGTTTCGGACACGTGTAATGGAACTTCTCAGTAAATATCACCTAAAAGTCTATCAAAAGCTTGTTACTCGAATTTCTTTGAACCAAAATGTGCAAGTTATTCCGTGTTTCTCCTCTTTTCAGTGTTTTTTTTTAAATAAAACTTATTTTCTTTCCAGGTAGCGCAAGAGAAGTGCCGCCGTGAGATAGAGCAAGCCAAGTCCCCGCGTCACGCCACCCCCCCTTCCCCCTCCCCAGCCGCCGCACTCGCCGCGAGTGACCGCGCTCTCAGCGAGCCGCCCGACGAGACAGGTGAACGACCGCATGCCAAGTACAAACGCCCCGGTAAGATCTAACTGCATGCTGTGTTTTACAATTAAACTAGTGGCTCTGTGAGTAGCAGAGTCATTCTGTAGACTCACTTCGAATTCACTCAAATGACCGAGCTCACTAAATATAAATACACAAGATCGTGAGATTCAAATTTCGTATGAAATTTGAAATCTCACAGCGGATTCAGCTCTTTCGTTTCACGTTCGAAATGAGTTTACAGAATGACTCTGCTGTAGACCCAGAGTTGGCCACTTGCTCATACGAACTTACTTACTTTTACCTCGCAAGTCTGTGTTTGCATAGTTTAGAGAAATCTAAAAGTGAGCAATTTACTACATTTTTAGGAGTTATAACGCTGAAGATCCTCATCAGATCTTCACCAAAGTTTTATGAGACCAACTTAAAGTTACAACCTTAAAAAAAAAGAACCATCGAAATCGGATGTCATAAAGCGGAGATATCCTGTAGCCCCCTTATTGCCCCTTTTTGGCTAAAGCAGAGACGCTTCGCTCGCTCGGTCAATTAATTTTTTTAAGAAAAACATTCCAACATAGTTGATGAAGTGAAATCACTTTATCAACTAGAAATGTGCCGCTGATCTTCAAACGCCTTACCAAATCTTCATAAATTGTACTTGCTTTCTTGAAGTCTAAATCTCAAATATTTTATAAATAGTTATAATAAATGGCAATATATAAGGACCCGAAGAAATGCAACATGGCGACCATACACCAGATAACGGCAATTCATATGAACAACATGATAAAAATATCATCGGTAAGATTTATTGAAGGTTGTTTCCATAGCTTCCATTTTAAAATTGGCAGTACACATTTCAACAGTAAATTAGTATAGCTAGGGTATGCTTATACAAATCATTGGTGTGTATAAAGTAGATGTACCTATAGTTTTTACATAGTTAATTCTGAATATGACGCCATTTAATTTCAGGTGTAATATGTAGAGTTAAGGTATACATTTGCTTGACACATAAACTATGTAGTCAGTATTTTGTAGTTCAGCGGCTGTAAAAAAGCCGCTTAAGCTGAATCATATGATGAATTGTAAATGCCGTCTCTTTTCATAGAAATGAGAGTGAAAAGAAAAAAACATGATACGAATTATATTATGATTCAGAAAAGAAATTGCGACATTTTAGCCTCCTAGTTTGATATGTTGATAGATCAGTGTTTTTGTAATATAAATGGTTTTCTTTACCCTGTAATGTGTTATCCTATTTATGTTGATTTTCGTGATGTCTGCACAATATCTTAGGGTTATGTTCTGGGCATGAGTGTGTTTTTTTTTTTTGGGTAGAGGCACAGGTGAAATGTTTGATGCTTGGGTTGGATTATGGTGTTTTGAGTATAATATTAGTATTTTGAGTGTCGGAAGACAAAAAAAAAAATTAATAATAAATAATGCTGGACATTCCACACAGCATTAAAGCCCTAAAGTGAGCAGAGCTTGTGTTATGGGAATGCATGAATTCATACAGAATTCAATATGAATGTTGTGAATTCATACAGAAATACACCCAGACTCGAGACGAGTATTTGTAGATCATACAAACATTTGCCTCGCAGCGGGAATCGAACCAGCAACCTTCTGCTTTAAAAAGAAAAAAAATGAAATAAGATCACGACTGTATCCCAAGGCGCGGTTGACATTCTCTCAGATCTTTTTAGACATTTTTTTAAGATCCTTTGAAGATCTCTAAGGGTCTGAGGTATGTCCAAAATTCCAAATACACGTTTGGTACATGCCCACATTTTGCAGAATAGCATTCCATACGTGACAGGCTGCAAGCCTTTCGCCGCCATTAGAAAGGTAGGCGCAGGCCAGATAGAAGAGACGGGGCGCAGACATTTGTCTCTTCCGCGTCCTTTTCATACAAAATGTGACGGCGCCCCGTCTCTTCTGTATGTTTTGCGGCGCGACGCTTCTATACATTTTCTATGAAAGGGACGCGGAAGAGATATATGTCTGCGACGCGTCCTCGTCTTACGTCTTTTCTGTATGTCCCGCGCCTTATGCTAACTTTCATCTACACCTTGTTTATTTATCATATGATTTGACAGAATCAACAACGCCATCTATCGAAGTGTACGTGTCAGCCGTCTCTTCTCCGTCCCGTTTCTGGGTGCAATTCGTGGGGCCGCAGGTAGCGCAGTTGGACGACCTCGTCACTCATATGACTGACTATTACAGCAATAAGGAAAACAGAGCTGCTCATGCGGTAATTATTATTCTGGTTACATTTTTTCGTATAGTCGTATTGCTCATTATACGGACTAAAATTGAAGGAAAAAATGACATTTTTCCTTCAATTTTGATTAGTTTTGATACGATTTATGTCAAAATTGAAGGAAAAATGACATTTTTTCCTTCACTTTTAGTCCGTATAATGAGCAATACGACTATAGGAAGATTGCACTCACACACTCACATTCACTTACATATACACTTACACACTCATTCATTTAGTAGTCTCCTCGTCCCTCCATAATTATTATTCTGTTAACATTTTTTCGTAGGAGACGCTTGCACTCACACACTCACATTCACTTACATACAGTTGGGCCGACGGATCTAGGCGTACGTGAAGTCAGGCTCTGCGCTGCGCAGTAGAAAATTTTGTATGAAAAAGTTGCACTGCGCATCGAAACGGCTAACTTCACGCACGCCGAGATCCGTTGGCCGTACTGTACACTTACACGTCACGTTTCTGGGTGCAATTCGTTGGGCCGCAGGTAGCACAGTTGGACGACCTCGTCACTCATATGACTGACTATTACAGCAACAAGGAAAACAGGGCTGCTCATGCGGTAATTATTATTCTGTTAGCATTTTTTTGTAGGAAACATTTGCACTCACACACTCACATTCACTTACATTTTTTCGTAGGAAGCCCTTGCACTCACACACTCACCCACATTCATTCATTTAGTAGTCTCCTCGTCCCTCTATAGTTATTATTCTGATAAAAAAATTCCCTAGGCGACACTTGCACTCACACACTCACATTCACTTACATACACTTACACAGTCACCCACATTCATTCATTTAGTAGTCTCCTCGTCCCTCTATAATTATTATTCTGATAACATTTTTCTCGTAGGAGACACTTGCACTCACACACTCACATTCACTTACATTCCTTACCCATTCATTCATTTAGTAGTCTCCTCGTCCCTCTATAATTATTATTCTGTTAACATTTTTCTCGTAGGAGACACTTGCACTCACACACTCACATTCACTTACATTCCTTACCCATTCATTCATTTAGTAGTCTCCTCGTCCCTCTATAAATATTATTATGTAAACATTTTTCTCGTAGGAGACACTTGCACTCATACAATCACATTCACTTACACACTCACCTACACGCATTCATTTAGTCTTATCCTCGTCCCGCTTGACGATCTTATCACTCATTGTGAGATACATACTCTTACTCAAACTAAGTAATTGATTTTCACTCACAGTCACACTTATTCACTCATACTCACTCGCTGACTCTACATCATTCTCTTACACTAATTGAAATGAGACAGAGGCTACACATCTATCAATATTTTTATAATAATACCTGTAAATTCCCATAAAGCAAATTTTAATACCAATTATATTTTACTTGAAATCAACACATGTTGTTCCGACCCCACGTAAGTGGGAAAAGGGCAGGAAGATGATGATGATGATGATTTTACTTGAAATCTGTTTTAGTTGAAACACGTATCAGTCGGCCAAGTGGTAGCAGCGGTGTTCCGACACGACGGCAAATGGTACCGAGCTCGCGTCCACGACATCAGACCTAACGAATTCGACGCCACTCAAGAGGTAAAAACCTTTACGTAATTGAGAAAGAAACATCCAAATAAACAAACTTTCTAATTTATATAATTAAGGATTCGATTTTCTGTGTATGTTTATTACTTGTTCTCTCTGATATTCAGTTAATTTGTCACATTTAGGATGGGTGACGAGAGCAATCAGCGTAGCCATTTCTGCTAAACAATCAGTATCCTTATTTCATTGTCATAAAGATCACTCGCCTATCAGCGCCGACGGTACGCGTGACAGTAAAACCAGCCTTAGATAGGACTTAATTAACCCTAGACGTTCTAGTCTTTTTTAAACTTTCGCGATCACTATTCATATTGAAAAGTTTTATGGACACGGGATTTTATCGCGTAATTTACCTTATTTATCCCGACGTTTCGGCTATGTTGCAATAGCCGTGGTCGCGGGCAGACGTTCTGCTAGTCTATACTATTATAATAAAGCGGAAGAGTTTGTTTGTTTGTTTGTTTGTTTGTTTGTTTGTTTGAACGCGCTAATCTCTGAAAGTACCAGTCGGATTTGAAAAATTCTTTCTGTATTGGATAGCTAATTTATTGAGGAAGGCTATAGGCTATTCAACATCACGAAAATACCCTCAGAAGCCATGCAAAATGAAAGAAAGCCTGAATCGTGCTGACGAAAACATGCGGTTAACAGATGATCACAGAAAACTATTACCATAGAATATAACAAGCGGAGACGATCTCCATCTCCATACAAAAGAAAGCGTAAACCGGTTTTTTTTGTATGGAGCTGACCATCTGATGTGTTCTATGGTTGACAAAATTATGTTTTTTTTTTTTTTCTTCTTTTATTTTGGCTTCGCAAAAATTATGTTATCTTCGTATTCTTCTGATTCATGTTTTTTTCTAAATGACAATATACAATATTTGACACTGACATTTGGAAAGAATTGATACATTCAGAAATCAGCAAGGAATTTATAAACTAAAGTAGGTAACTGGAAGGTTCACTGATACAGAAAACGCGTTCCGCTTGAGACATAAAACTTGGGCGGTGTGTCTCTTTCTAAAGGGTGACCATAATTTATGAACTAAACATTCCTAGACCTTTTACATCATTTTCTGATTTACGTGATGTTTCAGGGCATGATTTTTCAATCAAAATACTGATACAATTTTGATCCTTGATTTTGATTTCGATCCTTGGTTTCGATCCTTGAATTCGATCCTTGATTTCGATCCGTGGTTTCGATCCTGGATTTCGATCGTTGATTTCGATCCTTGAATCTTGAATCTGAAATCTTGAATCTTTGAAGTGACAGCTGTCAATCTTCAAACTGCCATATCTCGGAAACTACTCATCCTAGACTCTCCGTTCTCAGTTCAAATGAAAGCTATGACCAAAATCTAAATTTTAGATGACAGATGTCATTTTGACAACTGTCACTTCAAATGAAGATCTTGGTCATAGCTTTCATTTGAACTGAGAACGGGGAGTCTAGGACGAGTAGTTAGCGAGATATGGCTGTTTGAAGTTTGACAGCTGTCACTTCAAATAAGGATCTTGGTCATAGCTTTCATTTGAACTGAGAACGGGGAGTCTAGAACGAGTAGTTTCCGAGATATGGCGGTTTGAAGTTTGACAGCTGTCACTTCAAAGATTCAAGATTTCAGATGGAATGGAACTTTTTAGTGATAATTATGGGTATCAAATGAAAGAGCTTGGTGAGTGAAACACAATGCTGTTATGATGATGGAGTCAGGACCTTCATGGAACTTTTTGGTGATATGGGCATGGGTTTTCTCTCTTCAATGCTTCCCTGATTCTCTCCTTCCATGCTTCTCTGCTTCTCTTTATACATGCTTCTCTTCATTTATGCTTAAAGCAATACGAAGTTTGCCGGGTCAGCTAGTATTTAATAAGTCTTATTATTGACTGCGACCGTGATTTTTTGTATTGTTTTTGTAGGTAGCTGATGTTTTCTTCCTCGACTACGGTGACAGTGAGTACGTGGCGACGCATGAACTCTGCGAACTAAGGGCTGATCTTTTGAGGCTGCGATTCCAGGTTCGTTACACTACATTTGGTACACAGGTTTGTTACACAGAATAGAAAACACTTTATTGTACACAAAAACTAAGAAACTTGTCATAAGTTGTTAAAAGCTGGCGCAGCCTGTTGGATACATTTATTTTATTAATGTAAACGTTTTAGGCGATGGAATGCTTCCTAGCAGGCGTGCGTCCGGCAGACAGCCCGGACGGAGAGAATCGTTGGGACAAGTGGTCGGCCCCTGCGGTCGAACGATTTGAAGAACTGGCGCAGGTTTGTGAAATTCACACACATTTTGGGGAACTTTTGTGGAATAATTCCCCAAAGGCAGAGTAGGTGGTTCCTCTGCAACGGGCCGGCCCATCTGGCCTACTTGCGCGTTGTATTTCGACCAACAGTTGTTGGTTGGTCGGATAATGTCGATCGCTCCTGAAATTACCGCTTGCGCGATCTAGACATATGGTGTTGTGTCGCCATCTTTACTGAAGCTCGTAGTGCGTAGCATGTCAATGTAGTTCATCTAGCGACAGGTAGATGTCGGTACAACATCTTTCTTCATACATACAGTACGCACAATGGATCTAGGCAGTTAGCCATGCGCAGTGTAGCTTTTTCATACTCAATTTTCTACTGCGCATCGAAACGGCTAACTTCACGAAAGCCTAGATCCATCGTGTGTACTGTACATAAAATTACGCCTCTTTAGAGCAGAAACCACAGATTTCCCTGTTTCATTTGCTTTTTACTTATCTTGGCTTTAAAATAGGTTGTTTCAACTGATCATATCTGAGGTAGATAATTTCAAACTTTCTAGTTTTTTAACTGATTTGAAATTTTAGGTGGCAAGATGGAAGCCTCTAGTGTCAAGAACGTGCACTTACAAGAAAACTCCTTCCGCTGAAGGCGAGAAAGAGAAGGAAATACCCGGCATCAAGCTGTTTGAAGTTACTGACGGTATGATTTATTATTTAAACTAACCGTGTGCATTATTTTTATACAAATATTCATGGCCTATAAACTCCCGGGAAATTTATTAACTAAAAATTTTCATCCAAGGTTCGTGAGATACTTTCATTTAAGAATATCATGCTTCTTGGCCCGTTTTGTCCTGTCAGTCAGGGTTTTATCTATTAATTAACTTAACTATGTTATTCTAAACAATATTGTTTTCCTTTTTAACCGACTTCAAAAACATAGGAGGTTCTCAATTCGTCGGAATCTTTTTATTTTTTGTGCTTTTTTATGTACGTACCTATGTTCACCGATTACTCGAAGACGCCTGGACCGATTTTGAAAATTCTTTTTTTTGTTGAAAGGGTAGATATACTTTTCGATTGGTGCCACAGAAATTTGGTGTGAAGATCTGTCGAGGATCTTCAGAGTTAACAGAAATGCACCTCGATAGTACAGAAAATTGCCCAGCTTATAACATTGAAGTCTGTTTTTTAAAACTTTTAGTTTAGCACCTTGTTATGTTTGATATCTACAGAAGGAGAATTAGACATCGGCGCGGTTCTGATAGAGGAAGGTTTCGCTGTAGAAGGCGGACATACGGAACACGCGCACCCTTCCGCGCCCGGCACGCCTTTCGGAGACCTCGGGAACTCAAGGTACCTTGGAAAACAGGCTTATGTGTGTTGTAGAGAGGATGAATGAAAGTCGTTTAACAAAACAGGTGTATGAGGCGAGTGTGAATGGAACAGCTGGAAGAGGAAGACCTAGGCAAACATACCTGGATCAGATTGGTGACATTTTAGAGAAAGGCCAGGTCAAAAGTGTAATGTTGAATGAAGACGGACTATCGCAAACTGTTTATTGTGCCAATGCGCGGGCCTACCCGCAACTAGGTGCATAAACACTACATTTTCTCCCTCTTAAATAACAACAATTAAAAGATATTTCTATCAATAGAACAATAAAGTTAGGTAGGTACATAATATCTACTTATTTTATCTATGCAATAAACAATAGAGGTTATTCATAAGAACAACTTATATCTATATTATCGGGAACCTACTTAGGTAAACGAGGTCTCAACTTCATAGCGTGAGGAGACGGGTGCTGGCGCTTTTTAGCTTGTTGGGGAACATCCGGTACATGAATGGGCGCGGACGGGGTACTGCTTCCCTCATCACCACTTGTAACCTGCACGGACCTATCTGAACAAGGAGATTGAGTCACTGGCGTTGACCAACTATCATTGTCATGATTGTCTATGTGACGTTTTGGTATTCTTTGTATATTGGATCATTTAGGTAGACATAATGAAACTACACTTTGACTAGCAACTGCCAGGTATGCAGGGACTACCGTCTCGCTCCAGTGCCACAGCACGGCTGAAGCTTCCGAGTACCCGCACACCTTGACAATCATTTATTTAAATCCCCCACAGTGTTGCCAACTACATTCTCAAAACACCACATCATTTCTTTCTTTTAAAACAATAAAAGCATTCCTCAGTTTCTATTAAAAACATAATGACAAGGTAATTACAAGAAATGACAATTATTATGTTCTATATGTGTGTAATAATTATTATCGTTCCTAATAACAAATCAGAGTGGGTCTTTATTATATTCGGGCTAGGTTTTCTAAGATACTTCATAGACTAACTTACACTTACTTCCTTGTAGCTTACCTACCCAACAACAAAGTCCGTAAATTATCTTAATCATAGAATCCATGTCACTGTCCACTAAAACTCATGCACTTTTCTTCAGTGATCTCATCACCAATCAGATCTTTGCTTCCTATACTCATGTTATTCTCCCTTTTCTTTCGTGATTTTTTTTTTTAACAAAACATAGGTATCAGACAATTTACGCCTATAAGAGGAACTTATGTAATTACATAGCAAAGCATAGGTAGGTACTTAATTAAATAATTTACATTTACATGTAATAGGGCTTACGATAATGTTTCAATTTCAATTTATTTACCTATTTTGTCTGTGAACCTAGGTAACAAATAGGTATTTGAGCTTAAATTAGAGCCACTAGATCCTGCTTATTAGCGTACAAACAATTATTACATTAAACATTAAATAAGTCATGAAATTTTAAATTACTTAATACAATTTTAAATTAAATGTCAGTGACACATTGTTATGCTGAAACTTTAATGTTCAGTTAAGTTTTATTGTTGGCATTCTCACTAGGCTAAAGCCTGTATTGAGAAAGCCTGGATAGGATAGAATAGAATAGTTTTTTTGTAAACTATTGAATAAATACAGAGATGGTAAATTTGTTGAATAATTGTAGAACAGTTTGCCCTTTTCGGACATACACATTAAAAATACTTAAGTAAGTACAGACTAAAACTTACAAGCAAATCATTCATTTTACATTCATCACTGTAGAATTCTTCAAGATCATAAAAAACTTTGGAAATAAGCCAGTTCTTAAGTTTATTGCCGAAAGCATATTTTACTTAGTGATTTCAGGGGCAAAGGTAAATGATTAGGTATACATTTTAATTAAATAATAGTGAGCACTCTTGTGGAAAATAGAACCTGAGGAATACTTTAACATTAGAATAGAATATTACCTACTTCAATGTACACCATAGGTAAACATTTAAAATTAAAATTATATTATATTTACTTTTAAATTGATATTATGTAACTTTGGTACGAGTATACAGATTGTAGCGTCGTCTGCATACATTACGGTATGAAAAGTATACAAGATAATATTTGTGAACATAGCTGACAGACTGCATTTTAATCAGGCATAATAATGCCTATTTAAGTAGGTAAGTATATTATCACCTAATTATCTTTACTTAGTTCATACATAAGTAATTATTTATTCCAAAAACAATTAGGAGGTACCTACTTGCCCCGCAACACAGTCATCTAAGAATCATTTGCAGTGATATACTTACCTATTTCATGATTTGTTTGTGCTCAAAATGTAGATTACTCAAATTTTTTTGTTATTATTAAAAATACTTAGTAGTACTTATTCAAACTGGATTTCTTTTTCCTTTTTTTCTTTAAACAATTTATTTCAGTAGGTTCTTATTTATATTTATCTACATTTCAGAATTATAGTTTTCATGATTTTAATTTCTTTGTATCTATCAAAATGGTTAGTCTTAGACCTAGGAATTCTACAGCGCCATCACCCGTGCTTGTAAATGGCAATGTCTTTTGATTTTATTGACCGAGTCGGATTCGGCTGTTTCAGCCGTAGCTCGTGATTGAACACGGATCAAGTTCTGAACGACGAGTGAGACTTCTAAACGTCAAACGTTTTATCATGAAGTTAGCTATTGTTTTAAATGAATACCATAGTTCTCTACTATTTTTTTTTTTTTTTTTTTTTTTTTTGAATGTACCAATAACAGGATTGGCAGTATTTTAATTACCGTTAGTCAAAATACGTATTAATCGGTGTTTCAAATACCTGCGCTGACGCTGAGGTAGGTATTTAGAATTTTTATTTTTTTATTTTTATAGTGTTATTCATTGAAAATGAAAATTCCGTCGAAATCACAATCTTGATCAGACGTTTCAGTTTCAATGAGGTGATTTTGAGTTCGCATTTCAAATACATTTTTTTTGTTAGCATTCAAAATAAATTTTAACCTAAATATACATTTTAGACGACCACTAAATAATGCCAATCTTTAGATGAATGATAGCAATCAAATTATTAAAATTCAAATACCTACGCGATAATCCGAGTAATCTGGATATCATTATTTTGTCAATTCGAAACCCTTAATTTAATTTTATTAATTTAATACGTGCTTCAATTCAAGTGGACTTGAATCTACCGTCCCGAACGTCAAATGTTTGACAGGAAAGTAGGTAGAACATTTTATATGGTAAAATAAAATACGGTATTTTGTATTTTAAATACACGCGAGATGTATTTTACCCAGCCCTGGCACACTAACACTTTAGAATGACAGCTCAGATCCCAGTTTTTTTTATTTTTTTATTTTACTAAAACCCACTTTCTGTAACTATCTATCAAAGCATTGCTCTCTTTCGAAAAATGCAATGTGAACCTTCACCACTAATACCATTACAGCCTACCTATTCGATGGCTTTCAATTTTTTTGAAATGATCCACTTCAGATACAAGTACCTAGGTACTTATAATAAAATAATGTAAGTACAAAGTCCTGGGAACACCGGAATACCTAGTTTAGGTTTACCTAGTTTATAAGTAACATTTAGGTAGGTACTTGTATCTAAATATGATCTTTTTTTTTTCAATTTTCTAAATTCAAAAAGTTTGTCAATATTTACTTTTTATTTTTATTTTATTTTTTATAGTGGGTAATATTAATGCATTAGCTTAGAAGATCCTATTACAGGTAGGTAATGTTTCCCACTTGTAGTTGTACTTGTACCTAAGTTTTATGACTTTGTGAACTACCCATCCATTTAGGTATTTAGGTAGGTAGGTACTTACATTTTGTTATTGACAACTACATGATTATACATCATGATTTTTTTTTTTTTTTTTTTTACTCACTCGAGTCATGTAACATTGTTTAGTCCAAAATATCTTACAAGCCCCCATTTGTGACGCTTGTTCAATATCTATTCAATAATATAATTATCTCAATAATATTTATAGTAGGTAAGTACCTAGGTAGTAGGTAGGTAGTATGTGTAATTCGGTTCATTCCACTCGAAGTTTAACAAAAGTACATAGGTACCTACTTAATAAAAAGTTCTATTAGAAATCCGATTTTATTCGGGTAGGTACTAACTTTGTCCAACACCACCGAAAACTACCTTTAAATATCTACTATTATTCTATGTAGTATGACAGACTTTAGAATACCTTTAAAATACCTTTAAAATCTACTATTATTCTATGTAGTACCTATGATAGACTTTAGTACTGCACAAATTGAATCAGTAAGGTAAATACTTATATAGTTTAAGTATCACTAATTAATAAATATTATAAATTAATAAATATTAAGTATCAATAAGTAATTAGAAATAAATATTGCCGGACACCCAACACAGTGCCATCCAGCCCCAGGCCAAGCAAAGCCTGCACCACGGGAACCAGACCACTGATAGAATTATACTTATATACTTTTTTTAAAACATACTTATTGTATATACTTTATTTGTATAAATTAAATAAATATATAACTTGATGAGTCTTTCCTCATTCGTCTTTTGTTGTTGTACACCTGGTACACACTTTGTTATTTGCATAAATTGAATCAATTTATGATGAGTATTTACTCATTCGCCTTTTGTTGTTGTACACTCGGTACACACTTTGTTATTTGCATAAATTGAATCAATTTATGATGAGTCTTTCCTCATTCGTCTGTTGTTGTACACTCGGTACACACTTTGTTATTTGCATAAATTGAATCAATTTATGATGAGTATTTACTCATTCGCCTTTTGTTGTTGTACACTCGGTACACACTTTGTTATTTGCATAAATTGAATCAATTCATGATGAGTATTTACTCATTCACTTTTTGTTGTTAGGTACTTAAACCTATCTCGGCCAGGATGTTCTCGTTTAACATTCTGACTTGGCTAAAATATACAGGCACATCTTGTTGTTGTACAGTCATTAGACTGCACAACATTGGTATATTTTAGCAGGCACAGACCTGGCAAAAATGCACAGGCACAATCTTGTTGTTGTACAGTCATTAGACTGCACAACATTGGAACATTAGTATATTTAGCAGGCACAAATTGTACGACTTCGTCAATTATTCTCAGTTGATTAACATAAAATCCATTCTTAAAATATTAATTACAGTAGGTATGAATAACCAACGATCTTGTTCAAAACGATTAGATACGAATAAGTCGAAAAATATTCGCTTATTTTCTATGGTTTATGAACTTTGTTCTTTTTTTTTATTTTTATTATTATTACGAAGTGGAAGTTAAGTAGGTAAGGCAGATAAAGTAGATTTTATGTTTATCAGCTTGTTAACTTTTGAATTTATCAAGTCGTATGGCACTTTCACATTAGTATTATCGATTTACTTACGATCTTTATCATCGTCGCCAATGTGACGTTTTGGTATTCTTTGTATATTGGATCATTTAGGTAGACATAATGAAACTACACTTTGACTAGCAACTGCCAGGTATGCAGGGACTACCGTCTCGCTCCAGTGCCACAGCACGGCTGAAGCTTCCGAGTACCCGCACACCTTGACAATCATTTATTTAAATCCCCCACAGTGTTGCCAACTACATTCTCAAAACACCACAGTCTACAACAGCAATATCTGGCTCGTTAACAGATTCAGGGCAGTTAACCGAATAACGCGATTTTCTCGGTGCTGTCTTAGTTAAAATCTGGTCAATATGTCTCTTTCCAATTTTATTATCTTGAGTTTTAACTTCGAAAGAAACCGGTCCAGTTTTATTGACGATAACCCCCTCCTTCCACTTAACATCTTTGTTAATATAATCGCGTACGAGAACCGAATCCCCGGGGCGCACGTCGCGCACAACGCCCCCGCGCCGCTCCTCCGCCGCGCCCTGCGCCTCGCGCACCACGTCGGCGGTGCTGGGCCGCAGCAGGTCGAGCCTACCGCGCAGGCGACGACCGAACATTGCTACTGAGGGCTCTTTTTGTGTGGTGCAATGTTCGGTGTTCCTGTACGTAAATAAAAATCTACAAATAGCTACATCGTAATCCTCTTTCTCGATTGTCGCTTTTTTGAGAACCTGTTTCACAGAGCGTACGGCGTTCTCTGCAGCGCCATTACTCTGTGGCCTATACGGGGCGACGAGAACTCTTTTGATACAATTACTCTCTAAGTATTGAAGATACTCTTTCGAAGAAAAAGGTGGGCCGTTATCACTAACGATAGATTTCGGTAAACCGAATCGCGCGAAAATCTTACGAAGGCACGATATGACCACCGCCGCGGAGGTACTCGACACGCAGGCGACCTCTAACCATTTTGTATGTGCGTCGATCAGTACAAAATAATATTTATTTTTATACGGACCTAAAAAATCAACATTTAATCGGCTCCAAGGCTCCTGCGGCCACGGCCACGAGTGCAAGGGCGCGGGCGGGGGCTGGTCGCGCTGCGACGCGCACGCAGCACATTCACGACATACGCGTTCGATGTCTGCGTCTAAACCTTCCCACCAAAGATAATTTCTAGCAGCTTGCTTCATTTTGACAACTCCGATATGCCCACTATGCAATTCTCTTAGAACGGTCTCTCTTAAACTGCAAGGAATAACTACGCGATAACCCCAAACTAAGCACCCGTGCTCAATAAACAAATTATCTTTCTTTAGATAAATTGCCCTATCTTTTTCGCATTCTAAACGTTCCGGCCAACCGAACTTGACATACCCAATTATTTTATTTAGTTGTACCTACGTCTTTTTTAGTTTCAACTTTTACTTGATGAAAAGTTACCGGTAAAACATCTTGAACGAAGTTCAAATAACTTCCCTCCAAAAGGTTCTCATCATAATTATGCCTAACCGAGCGATTCAACGGCAAACGAGATAAAGCGTCGGCGAAACAATTTCTAGAAGACGGAACAAAATCTATATCATAGTCATAAGCGGCCAACCGCACCGCATATCTTTGCAAACGACTGGCGGCTGTCTGCGGAATGCCTTTATTTTTGCCAAAAATATAGCTAAGAGCGCGATGGTCACTTCGTAACAGAAAATGTCTCCCGTACAAATATTGGTGATGTTTTGTCACTCCAAATATAATCGCCAAGGCTTCTTTATCTAACTGCGAATAATTTTGTTCATGCATATTGAGCGTCCGTGAGGCACAAGAGACGATGCGCTCCGATCCGTCAGGATAGCGGTGAGCGAGTACCGCGCCCAGCCCGTATGAGCTGCTGTCTACCGAGAGGATGAGCGGCAACGTCGCATCATAATGCGCCAGCACCGGACTACTGCTTAGCACGCTTTTAATTTTTTTAAAGGCTATTTCACACTGTTCACTCCAAAACCATTTAGTTTCTTTTTTTAGGAGTTCATACATAGGTTTCAGAACCTCGCTTATATTCATACAAAACTTTGAATAAAAGTTTACGAGTCCCAAAAAACTTTTTAACTGTGACACGTCTTTTGGAACAGGAGCTGAAACAATAGCTTCTATTTTCTTTTCATCGGCATGAAGACCGTGCTTATCAATTCTGTACCCTAAATAAGTGACACTTTCTTTAAAAAACTCGCATTTAGACCAATTTACTCGTAAACCGGCATCGCTCAACCTCTTTAATACCAATCTTACATTTTTTAAGTTATCACTAGCATTTTTACCACTTACGCAAATATCATCACAAAACACTACTGTGCATGGTAAACCACTAAGAATTTCTTCAATTACTTTTTGAAAATTTTCGGGAATACATTTAATTCCAAAGGGGACTCTTTTGTATACCCAAGTGCCCACGTGAGTCGTTATGGCTGTCATTGGCTGAGAATCTTCAGTCAGACAAAATTGCTGGTATGCGTGGGACAAGTCCAGTTTTGAGAAAACTACACCCCCGGCAAGGGTCGCGAAAATCTCCTCAATGCGAGGAAGAGGGTAATGGAAATCCTTAAGTAGTGGATTGATGGTTGTTTTATAATCACCGCAAATGCGAATATCGCCATTTCTTTTAACTACTGGGACTATTGGAGTTCCATAGTCTGAACGGTCCACTTTAAAAATAACATCATCACGTTGTAAACGTTCAAGCTCGCGTTCGACCGGGCCGCGCAACGCCAAGGGAAGGGGGCGAGCCTTCACATAAACAGGAGTCTTATCTGACAAATGTAACTGCATACGAATATTACAAGTTCCCAATCCATCAGCAAAAACTTCCGGAAACTCATTTCGTAACGAATCTACAGAAAGGTCGTGTTTCATATCAAAACAATTGTTTATGTCTAATTGCAAAATTCTTATCCACATACGTCCCATTAACGGAGGACCACCGTTATCGATAACATAAAGTTGCAATTTATGCGATTCTGAGCCATACTCGACATCTACATTTATATAACCTAACGGTTTGATAACATCGCCCGTATACGATCGCAAAATTAACGATTTCTTATTCAGTTCCAAATCACAGAATCGTTCATCATAACACGATTTTGAAATAGCAGAAAATTTGCATCCAGTGTCCACCTCGAAACGCAGTACATGACCTTCGACCTTTAAGTCGGTGAAATACGGATCGTCCCCTCTATCACAAGCTAGGTTATAAAAGTTCACTTCCTCAGCTTCAGAATCAGAGTCAACCAAAAAGAACTGACCTTTGGACTTCCGCGTAGAATCACCTCCGCGATCACCTTCGTACTTAAGGCACATCACTTTTAAATGACCCTTTTCACCACACTTGTCGCAACTGTGATACTTATATCGACACTTTGACGCCACATGTCCCTCCCGGCCGCACCGCGGGCAGGGAGACGTCGCGACGGGCCCGGCGGCGCTCGTCGTCGCCGTGGCCGCCGCCGCACAATGGTCCCGAATTTGGTGCTCCATACACATAGAAACCAAAACTCGCTTTATTAATTTTTTTTTATTGGGGAGTGTTCTAGTACACAATTCTTATTCAAATATGTAGGTACAGTCACCATAGCAAGCTTCATGATGGAATAAAAAAATATTTAGTTTTTTTTTGTATGGAGGAGAACACTTAAATAGGATTATCTCTCGACTCTTAGAAACTCAAGGGCTGCCGCTTATAGAGGGTGTACACCCACACAAGGCCGTCCTCATAAGCTACCAATCTTGCACAGCTGGGCACGGTTTTAGCACCCAGAGCAAACTGAATATTCGAAAATTTGCCTACTACACCAAAACTAGAATTTCTTAAATGTTTGCATGGTAGATTGTTTTAATTCACTATTTTTATCTAACTATGTAGGTACAGTCACCATAGTACGCTTTACGTAAGAAAAAAAAAATATTTTGTCTTTTTTTGTGTATGAATGAAAACACTTAATTCGGATTTTCTCTCGACTCATAGAAACTCAAGCGCTGCCGCTTATACAGGGTGTACACACTCATAAGGTTGTCCTTATAAGCTACCAATTTTGCACGTCTGGGCACGGTTTTGGCCAAAAAACTAATAATTCGAAAATTTTACAGCAATACCGAAACCAAGATTTCAAAAAAGTTTGCATGGGGGATTGCTCTGATACACGACTTTTATCAAAAAATGTAGGTACAGTCACCATAGCAAGCTTCATGACGGAATAAAAAAATATTTAGTTATTTTTGAATGGAGCAAAACACTTAAGGGAGTGTCCACATTGCGTTTTCTGAAGCGCGTTTTTGAGCTGCGCGTTTGTATCGATACAAACGCGCGTTCGCAACGCGTATTTTTCCATACAAAAGCGAACCGGGAGGGGCTGCGCGGGGGGCTGCGCGTTCGCATCGCGTTCGAATCGCGTTTGTATCGATACAAACGCGCTGCAAAAAACGCAATGTGGACACTCCCTTAATTGGATTATCTCTCGACTCTTAGAAACTCAAGGACTGCCGCTTATACAGGGTGTACACCCACATGAGGCCATCCTCATAAGCAACCAATCTCGCACGGCTAGACACGGTTTTGGCGCCCAGAGCAAAATGAATATTCGAAAATTTGTCAACTACACCAAAACTAGAATTTCGTAAATGTTTGCATGTTAGATTGTTCTAATTCACTATTTTTATCTAATTATGTAGGTACAGTCACCATAGTAAGCTTTACGTAAGAAAAAAAAAATATTTTGTCTTTTTTTGTGTATGGATGAAAACACTTAATTCGGATTTTCTCTCGACTATTAGAAACTCAAGGGCTGTCGCTTATACAGAGTATACACACACATGAGGCTGTCCTCATAAGCTACCAATATTGCACGTCTGGGCACGGTTTTGGCACCCAGAGCCAAAATACTAATAATTCAAAAATTTTACAGCATTCCCGAAACCAAGATTTTTAAAAAGTTTGTATAGGGGATTGCTCTAATACACGATTTTTATGTAAAAATGTAGGTACAGTCACCATAACAAGCTTCATGACAGAAAAAACAACTATTTAGTTCTATTTTTGTGTGGAGGATAACACTTAAATTGGATTATCTTTCGACTCTTAGAAACTCAAGAGCTGCCGCTTATACAGAGTATACACCCACATAAGGCCGTCCTCACAAGCCACAAATCTCGCACGGCTGGGCACGGTTTTGGCGCCTAGAGCCAAATGATTATTTGAAAATCTATAAACTACACCGAAAGTAAAATTTAAAGCTTGCTGTCGTGACTGTACCTACATATTTAGATAAGAATAGTGTATTAAAGCAATGTCCCATGCAATCCCCCATGCAAACATTTACGAAATTCTAGTTTTGGTGTAATTGACAAATTTTCGAATATTCAGTTTGCTCTGGGCGACAAAACCGTGCCCAGCCGTGCAAGATTGGTAGCTTATGAGGACGGCCTCATGTGGGTGTACACCTTGTATAAGCGGCAGCCCTTGAGTTTCTAAGAGTCGAGAGATAATCCAATTTAAGTGTTTTCCTCCATACAAAAAATAACAAAATATTTTTTTATTCCGTCATGAAGCTTGCTATGGTGACTGTACCTACATTTTTAGATAAAAATCGTGTATCAGAGCAATCCCCCATGCAAACTTTTTTGAAATCTTGGTTTCGGTATTGCTGTAAAATTTTCGAATTATTAGTTTTTTGGCCAAAACCGTGCCCAGACGTGCAAGATTGGTAGCTTATAAGGACAGCCTCATGTGTGTGTACACCCTGTATAAGCGGCAGCCCTTGAGTTTCTATGAGTCGAGAGAAAATCCGAATTAAGTGTTTTCATTCATACACAAAAAAAGACAAAATATTTTTTTTTTCTTACGCATAGCGTACTATGGTGACTGTACCTACATAATTAGATAAAAATAGTGAATTAGAACAATCTACCATGCAAACATTTACGAAATTCTAGTTTTGATGTAGTTGACAAATTTTCGAATATTCAGTTTGCTCTGGGCGCCAAAACCGTGTCCAGCCGTGCAAGATTGGTAGCTTATGAAAATGGCCTCATGTCGGTGTACACCCTGTATAAGCGGCAGCCCTTGAGTTCCTAAGAGTCGAGAGATAATCCAATTTAAGTGTTTTGCTCCATTCAAAAATAACTAAATATTTTTTTATTCCGTCATGAAGCTTGCTATGGTGACTGTACCTACATTTTTAGATAAAAGTCATGTATCAGAGAAATCCCCCATGCAAACTTTTTTGAAATCTTGGTTTCGGTATTGCTGTAAAATTTTCGAATTATTAGTTTTTTGGCCAAAACCGTGCCCAGACGTGCAAGATTGGTAGCTTATAAGGACAGCCTCATGTGTGTGTACACCCTGTATAAGCGGCAGCCTTTGAGTTTCTATGAGTCGAGAGAAAATCCGAATTAAGTGTTTTCATTCATACACAAAAAAAGACAAAATATTTTTTTTTCTTACGTAAAGCGTACTATGGTGACTGTACCTACATAGTTAGATAAAAATAGTGAATTAGAATAATCTACCATGCAAACATTTAAGAAATTCTAGTTTTGGTGTAGTATGCAAATTTTCGAATATTCAGTTTGCTCTGGGTGCTAAAACCGTGCCCAGCTGTGCGAGATTGGTAACTTATGAGGACGGCCTCGTGTGGGTGTACACCCTCTATAAGCGGCAGCCCTTGAGTTTCTAAGAGTCGAGAGATAATCCTATTTAAGTGTTCTCCTCCATACAAAAAAAAACTAAATATTTTTTTATTCCGTCATGAAGCTTGCTATGGTGACTGTACCTACATATTTGAATAAGAATTGTGTACTAGAACAATCCCCAATAAAAAAAAATTAAAAAATCGAGTTTTGGTTTCTATGTGTATGGAGCACTAAATTCGGGACCAACGTGCGCCGCCACGTTGCGCTGGGGGCGACGCTGAGCGCGCGCCGCGGCCACGCGATGCAGGCCCAGCGACGCGCCCTCCGCGCCACCGCCACCGCCACCGCCACCGCTCGCCGCCGACGTTGCCGCATGCCTGTCCGCCGCCTCCAACGCCAATGCGAGCTCGATGGCTCGCTTGTAATCTAGTTCCCGTTCGGCAAAAAGCCTGGATCTCATATCCTCGGAGTGTAGACCAGACACGAATTGATCACGAATATTCTCTTCCAGCGAACTTTTGAAGTTGCACGTTTTAGCTAGATGTTTTAAAGATTGTAGATATTCGTTGACGGTCTCTTCCGATGCTTGCTTTCTTTGTCGAAAGATATGACGTTCTGCGATCTCCGACCTCTGGGGCTCGAGATGATCTTTCACTATCTTCTCGAGGTCATCAAAATTCTTGTCTTCCGGTAATTCGGGTGCGCACAAGTCACACATTAACTCGTAACACGCCACACCAACATGCGTTACTAACACCGCCACATGTAAATTCTCCGCGATGTTATTTAACGCCACAAATTGTTTAACACGCCGGCAATACGCGTCCCACTTGTGGATACCTATCTCAAAAGTCTCAATTTTGCCGATAGGCATTGTAATAAACGTAATGAGAGCGAATTTAAATGAAAAGTTATCGGCTGCGCCACAATGTAATGTTGAATGAAAGACGGACTATCGCAAACTGTTTATTGTGCCAATGCGCGGGCCTACCCGCAACTAGGTGCATAAACACTACAAAAAGTACCCTAAACCGGCCAGCTTGTATGAAAAATGTAATGAGAGTGAATGAGGCGAAAGTGGTGTGTCAGGATCGTAGCAAGTGGAAGTCCGTGTTCTCTGCCTACCCCTGTGGGAAAGAGGCGTGATTTTTATGTATGTATGTGTTGTATATGTATTATGGAATGTAGACATCAGGGGGTCTAAAGTTGGCCACTTTTGATGAAACATCAGATGTTTCATAAATGCTTCATATTATGCTTCATCTATAAAGCATATTTCAAAACTCCTTTTTTGACAGTTCTCTATAGAATCCATCTGTCAAAAAAGGCGTTTTAAAATATGCTTCATCGATGCTTCATCAATGCTTCATCAGATGTTTTAAAATATGCTTCATCAATGCTTCATCAGATGTTTTAAAATATGCTTCATCGATGCTTCATCAATGCTTCATCAGATGTTTTAAAATATGCTTCATCAATGCTTCATCAGATGTTTTAAAATATGCTTCATCGATGCTTCATCAATGCTTCATCAGATGTTTTAAAATATGCTTCATCAATGCTTCATCAGATGTTTTAAAATATGCTTCATCGATGCTTCATCAATGCTTCATCAGACAGATGGATTCTATAGAGAACTGTCAAAAAAGGAGTTTTGAAATATGTTTCAAAGTGGCCACTTTAGGTACCCTGGTCAGTGTTTGTTACCATGATTCTTCACGGTTTTGAAGATATGTCGTGAAGGAATGGGAGTAGAATCATCTAGCTTTAACACGTTTTAAGTGATACGGATGTCATCCTATTGAGTAACTGCTTAATTAATTTTGAGTAGAGCTCAAATGGTCGGTAAACTCTTAATTCTAACTCACATCACTAATTGTTAGTAGGATCACTATTCCAAATTTAGAATAGTAATTGACTAGAATATGCTGTAAATATTGCTAATTTTTATTTATTTTGTACACGCAAACCAGGCCTAAAACTGCCAAGGTAAGTTTTGAAAATAAAGCCAGATATATAATTAGTGTGCATAGGCTCACTGCTCGGAAAAAAATATGTAAATAGCTATTCTTGCTGCGACGCAACAAAGTTAAATTCAGCTCGCATAAGCTCTTAGTGCCTAACGCGATAATCACCTAAACATTGCCGCCCTTTCTAATGCATAATTCTGTCACTGTCTGACGCGGAGTTCCGTGCTTCGGAGGGCACAATAAATTGTCGGTCCCGGCTTTTAAGTCGTTAAGCCATGACGGAGGCCTTTAGGCGGCCTAGAAACTCCATTACTAGAGCTGGCCACTCAACTAACTGTGTATACAGGGTGCTCGGAATGCTAACGGGCGGTGCGCGGGCATCCTCTCTGCCGAAGGATCACAAAGACGACCGAAGCGAACAAACGCTAACGAAAAAAGACGAATTTACCAAAGGTAAGGTTGTACTTTGTATTTTCCCAAGTGATCCCAAATACCTTTAGATCAAACTTATAAAGCAAAAAAGCCGTCTACTGTATGTAACAATTTAATGTAATAATTAAGTGGTGGTGTTTCGGCCTTGATGTTTGTTATTTTTTTTAATGTATCACTATAGGTACTTGCTTGCTATAGTCGTATTGCTCATTATACGGACTAAAAGTGAAGGAAAAAATGTCATTTTTCCTTCAATTTTGACATAAAACGTATCAAAACTAATCAAAATTGAAGGAAAAATGACATTTTTTCCTTCAATTTTAGTCCGTATAATGAGCAATACGACTATAGATGGTCTGGACTCAAATTACATATATAATTGAGAGTTTAACATTTCTACAAGGGGATATAAATGTGAAAGATTCAAACGTGAGTTTATCTTTTCTACAAAGGGATATTCACTACAAAGCGTCCTGGTACGGAAAATGTTGAAAATATTGCTAAGGTTGTTAGAGCCGTATAAAATTTAAACACTTGCTGTATTAAAATTCTCTATTATTTCAGTAGGTTTATACCCATCTTTCTTTTTCCCATAAAGATCATCCATAAAGTACGTCACACGTCGACGAAGTGTGACATTGTGTGACAAGGGGTGGGAGGGCTCCTAAGTTTCTTGACGTCACATTTACAACAACTTAATTTACGACAACTATTAACGAAAATATTTTTTATTTTAATAAATTCTAGATGTAAAATTGTAAGATATGTGACGTCACACTTGTCTCACAAATGTGACCGACTGTGACAAGGACGGGAGGAGTAAAAAAATCACGAAATTAGTGTAACGTACTTTATGGATGACCCCTTATGAGAATGAAGACAAAGAAAACATTTATTTTATATCATTTATTTATTTATCTCACATACAATAATAATATGCAGTAAAGTATATATAAATCAGGGTTCGCCGATATATATCAGCGGATATATATCATGATATATATCACGATATATATCAATTGATTTTTATCTTGATATATATCAATGGATTTTTTCCTGTCTTCTGAACTAAAAGTTTTGGAGATTAATGTTAACCCTGGCAACACGTAGCGAAAAACTACAATTCCGAATAATTTAGATTGTTTTTTGAAGTGTTTTTTTTAAGTGTTCAATAAAAAAATATTTTGAAAATGAAAAATCTTATAAATATTGTCAATTCAAACTTTGGATTCGGACCCGCAATGATACATAAATGTAAATACCTAAGTGTGGTTTAACACTTTAACAAATAAAAGTTATAAAAAATATTTCTCAAATAAACACTAATTCTTTTGATCCCTTTATTAAGTTTTTTAAATAAAAAATGTGGTTATTTGACACTTACATTATTTTACAAATGACTTTAACATTTTAAAGTGTTTAAGTGTTTAATATAGAATGAAATTCGCTTCTTTTTCTTAGTCTGGATATATATCCGATATATATCGGATAAATATCAAAAAATCGGATTTTTGATATTTATTATAAAAATCGGATTTTTTCGAACCCTGATATAAATACAGAATAATTTATCAAAAAGTAGGCAATTATAAAAACCTGTTTTGTTTCAGAAACTGAGGTGATGCTCGCTTCGAGATCCCTCGCGGCCGGCCTAGAGTTTACCGACAAGCCGCTCAGCATATCAAATCTAGACCTGAGCGACAAACCACACGTCAACGGCTCCTCCGATTTCCTATCTGCTGAACGAAGTATGGACACACAGAACGCCTCAACAGAGACCTTAACTCCCAAGCCAGAGGGCCTAACGAAGGTGCAACGTGAAGAATGCAAAGCTAATATGAATAGGATCGACTCGCATCATAGTAATCTGGAGGCGTTAGGACGGACGCATGAATCGCATTAGTTTGATGATTGTACTGTCAAAATTGTATTGGCTGATTTTTAATGTTGAAATTGCGAAAATTACAAGAGATTGGCAATTTGTCATAGCTTTCTGATTGTGACTTAATGAAACGTTTGGTATACATAATGGGTCTTACTTATGAAAGATGTTTAAAGTTGAACACTGGTTAAACAACGTCCTGTCTTTATCTGTGGATAGTGACAAAAAGAGACAGGACGTTGTTTAACCAGTGTTCAACTTTAAACATCTTTCATAAGTAAGGGGGAATATCATATCAAAACAAATTACTAACACTCTAGTCTGTGATTGTCAATAACATAGATTTTTTAGGTACCAACAAGGTCACTGTATTGATATAGCGTTACGAATAACATAATTATTGTGTTGTTAATTAATATGTAAGGTAATTTTTAGAAGAGGGGGTTTAAACGTGTCTTATTACGACCGACTCCCAATTACTTGACTGGCCTCTTAGCTCAGTTGGCAGTAGCTCTGCCTTTTGCGCTGTAGGTCGTGGGTTCGATTCCCACCCAGGACAAACATTTGTGTGATGAAAATACATGTTTGTTCTGTGTCTGGGTGTTATAAGGTATTTATGTAAGGATTTACAAAAAAGTATATAAGTATTATCTATTAGTTATCTGGTTCCCATAGTACAAGCTTTGCTTAGTTTGGGGCTAGATGGCGCGGTCCGGTATTTACAAGATCGTATTATCCGCCGCTACTGAATTTTGCTTTTTAACCGACTTCAACGAAAGGAGGTTCTTAATTCGTCGGGATCTTTTTTTTTGTGTTTTTTATGTAGTATGTTCACCGATAACTCGGAGACGCCTGGAAAATTCTTTATTTGTTTGAAATTGGTGCCACAAAAATTTGGTGGGGATCTGTCGAGGATCTAAGGCTCCATGTTTCACGTGCAGAGAGTCGCGAAATAGAACGCAAATGTCTTGAACGGCTCCTGTGTGAGCTAGAACGCAGAACGCAGAACGCGGAACGCAGAACGCTCTCTGTCTGCGCGGAGCCTTATGCACCACAAAATTGCTCAGCTTTGAAGTCGGTTTTTTAATTTAGCTACTTGTTACTGAATTAGCAATACTATCGTGTGTTTGAACACGCTTGTTACGACCGCATACGCCATCGACGAATAAAAACGTAGGTATACTTTTTTTTAAACGTACACGTTAAAACGGACCGCTGCGTGTATGTGCACTTACTCGAATGCATTAGGTTAATGTTGCATGTTTTTATTTCTCATGTCTTATAAAGTTGAATAGCGTCTTGTTAATAAATTGTGGGTCACCAATTCACTATTGATGTTTACTAATTACATAAACAGCATGAAATATAGTACTCCTATTTTGTTCTGGGTGCATCTTAGGTTGGCCGCAGACCTATCCGCGCCGAATGCGCCGAATTCTGTACTGCCAGATTCGGTCGAATCGGACGATTCGATCGCGGGCATGTATGCAAGATTTCATACGATTTCATATAAAGAACTCTAAATTTTCATTCGTTCGGCGTGTTCGACGCGGATAGGTCTGCGGCCACCTTTAGGTTCCTTCTGGTAGTGGTTTTTAATCCCGTCCAGTATTTAGATTTTATGTACGCCTGAGTTTGCAACATGTAAAAGTGCTTTTGAATGTTTGTTTTATTTAGAAGGAAAAAGAAACAAAATGTATGAAAGTTATGTTGTTAACATTACTTTCATGCAACGTCTACTGTATTATTCAAGGTTTATTTGTAAGGCTTTGTTTTATAGTAGATTTGTTTGTTCGTTTATAAGTACATGGTTTTGACGTAATCTATGAATGTAAGCTTTAGGTTGTGCTAATATAGGTATTTTGCATTTCATAACTAACTACGTAATTTTTATTATCCTAGTAAGTTATAGGGTGTATAAGGGCTACTCCAGAAGGCTCAAACAATACCTTGAGATTGCGCCTTTCATCTGAATAAAATTTGGTCAGATAAAGAACACTATCGAAGTCATTTTTTAAAATCACAAATTCTTAATACAACATACAATTTTTTTGTTTTGGATTTGCGGTCAAAGTTATGCTATTTGCTAGTTTTGATGTCAAATTCTATACTTTTATTCGCTATATTTATGTCACCCTAAATTGACAAGTATGGCTTAGGCTTACACTCACACGATATTTTTGTTTTGTTTTCTGAAGTTGACCTATAACACCCAGTAGTCATAATACATACTTAAGATCTATGGTGCATGTTAGAATTGTTAAATAGAAAAATTGTGGTTATATTTATCACTTTTTTTTGTTACTTTATAGTTATCGAAATTCGTATTAACCCAGATAAAACGACGGGACTTTTATAAGGCTCAAAAAACTAATGCAATCTACCTGCAATTTTTGTTTCTTAAATGTAAGCTGAAACTAAAATTCATACTGCAGTGTGAATTAGTACATTATAAAGTTTAATTCACAACTGTAAAGTTTTTATAATATTAGTGTTTTTGTCTTATTTAGGTGTTTATGTACAACATGAAAGTTTTTTCTTACGATGTCTGCACAAAAGTAAGCTAATATCACAATTGTATGCGGTAATCAAATATATTTCAGTTTTATTTTCATTCTTGATGTTTAGTCTACACAGCCTCATAATCATTTGGTTTTATATTTGAAATAATTAGTACTTTTCAACCGTTGAAACGCGATGGCCTTTTATAAGTCCAGTCGTAATCTGTACCTACATCCATGATATTATAAAAACAGATTCGATTATTTTGTAGATAATGACCGAATAAACCGCTCAAACTCACATAAATACTTGATGAGCTGGAGTAAATTGATAAAGAATCTCCATTGCCAACCAAAATCACAATATTCCCTCTTGAAAATGCCAACGCGTAAGTAACACAATGGAAGAATCCGGTGATGAACTGCATAACCTTCCAGGAATAGCGGAACAGAAAAAGGGGGGAAAATAGGGGGCAAAACAGGAGAATGACAACAGCATCGCAAATGCTGTAAAAATACTCCAGCCCTTACAAAAGGTGAAAAGAGTTTCAAAAGTTCTTATGCGATATTATGTGCTTCTAGATCAACCATCTGTCACTAAACAGTATAATGAAAATGGGAGAGGTAGACAGATCCAATCCAAAACATAGGTCTTTACCGAACATCAGATTCGCGGGAAAAGTGGTAGGTACTTTTCTCTTTTCAGCCATAGCCTGGATATGGCTGTGAACAATGAGTGGCAGCTATACAAACGTGACAGGGGAAAAAGGATCACCTGGCTTTTCGCAGAACAGTAGCTCGAAGTTTGTTTGAAACTTATAAGAAAGTGATAAGAGGGGACCATGTCCTACGACAAGTTCTCATCAAGAATCATCCTGATTGACGGAATTGATCACTTTACAGTACTCCTCAACTTAGATGGAAGGTTTGAAAAATGGAATGTTACATTATTTACAAGAAATGTAAAATACATTTACACCCAAAACACTAGTTTTTGGCATCCTATAATTAAAATTAAAAAAATATGTGGTTTATTTATAAAATATGTATTTGGTTGCTATGTTTCATTTGTTGTACTTCCGGGTATTTCATAGTAGCCTAGATTGCGACGGGCCTTATAAAAGGCCATCATTTTCCGGGTTTTCTAAAAAACTTAGATTTTTTTAAAGTTCATTTCCATCCATTTTGATCCATTTGGAGACACATATCCAAAATTCACAATAATCGGAGGAATAAAATAGTTTCAGTAACATCTGGGTTAATGTATGCTCAAATTTAGTTTTGCTTATATTCGAATCACGACGTCATTTAGGCCGTTTAGATATAAGAAGAATATTAGTTAGCCACAAGCAAGCCCGAATAAAAAGTCTATAATTTCAAAATTATCTTACTACTATTATAAATGCGAAAGTTTGGATGGATGTTTGTTACTCAATCACGACTGAACGGATCTGGATGAAACTTCGAATACACATAGCTTATGATCTGGAATAACACATAGGGTGATCTTTATCCGGGTAGATACCTCGCAAGCGAAGACGCGGGCGGATGTACTCTTATGTTCGAAAAGGGGGCATTTCGAAAACGTGTGCCATAATAATGTACAGTACAAATTATTATAATGACGTAAAAGGCTTAATTTTTTCAATCGATCTTTGAATCAAAACTCTTGCGTATGCTGATTACTGTAACAACCTGTAAAAATAAAAGAAAAATATTAAAAATCTTGTATACAAAATATGATAGTTGTAAAAATGTTTTAACTTAGTAAGGTCAAACGTTAGATTCGCTATGATGCCATAAGTCCGTGGCATTCTGGCTGTCATTGGCATGTGACAATACAGGGTTCTTCTTTCTCTCACTGCAATTGCAACATTTCTTTTTCGGACATGTTTTAATAGAATCTCACAATGCTTACACCGGCCATATTATTTCACTACCCTCCAGACACTAGCATGACACGTCCGCTAGCAGAATTGTGACAAAAAAAAGTACTGAAGATGTGAAGTGACGTGTGAACTCACTCTTACACTATGACAATATTTTCACGGGGCGCATCTAACTGTATATCAGGGCAAAAACGCGAGAATCTGTACATTGGCATTTTCGAGGTGTCCCCAGGTAAAATTGACTGCTACGTAGCTCTGTATAAGTTTTACAGGAGTTGTAACCACATTATCTGATTCATGGTGAAATTGGCATGCCATATTTATTAAAATGTAACGCTTAAAACAACATTATGATATAGAAAATTAAGTTTAAAAAATCGCAATTTTAGCCTGTAGTACTGTCCCCTAAACAAAATCCGACCTTTAGCAGCGTTTGGTTAAAAATAATTTCACTAGACTGGCAAACTTTTAGCTATACATTTGAAGTTTAGTGGGTTACCTAGGGTTCTAAATGTACAATTTGCTGCAAAAGCCAGAATTTCTACTAAATAAGTAATATTTAAGCCTGTCCCCGGGATTTGGGCCAACTGGACATGTCCGGATTCCGTTACCGCGTTTTCGAATGATTTTACAGTTTTTTTGTTCCGAGGGGTAGTTATTTTTTTACTTAAACAACAACATTGCAACGAGACAGACGTAAAAGTAAAGGGGATGTCTATAGTTTTTAAGTCAAAATATTCAAAATAATTGTTTGATTTTCGGCGTCAGTGAGAGGTTGCGTTTTTTCGGGCACTGTCCGGTGGGTATTCAATTTTTTTTTAATGTTTAAAACGTATTTCCAATGCATATTTTTATTTCAGAACTGAAATAAACTATCCAAGATTAACTTAGTGTGAAAAATCGTGTGATAAATATCAGCAAGTTGAGATAATTCATATTTTTGTGAACAGGTACCTAAGTTCGTTACTTCCGATTCGATACCATAGAGCTGTTAATCACGTAAAGCAAGGTTTACATAGCGTACACTTTATTTTATCTATTATTATTTACCCATTATAACCCTACTGTGCGAAGGCAAAAGAAGGTATTGTTTTTAGCAGATTTTGTACTGTGTGCATGTAGGTAGGTAAATTGTAAGCGAAATCTTTCATTGTATCTCATTCATATATTGATCTATCTACTAAACTGATTTTGATAATGAGTTCTCAAGTTAAATAAAATGAGCAAAATTTGTTTTTTTTTCGGATACGTATCTACCTACTTAGTGTTTGATATTAAACGACTTTTTTTAGGAAAAGAGGTCAAAATATGAATTATTTTGGTAAACCTACGGCCACCATGGGTATCAAAATTATTCGTTTTAGACCTATGTTCCGAAGAAAAAGTGGTTAAATATCAGTAGGTACCACTGTTCAAAAATTTTTTTTTTGTGACGAAACAAATTATTAAGCTTAGTTACTTTACTTAGTTAAGACTAATTTTCACAAGTTCTAGTTTACTTCTAAAATTATTAATTTCAACGATTTCATAGCTAGTAAATAAAAATTCAAAAAGATTTAGAATTTAGCGCTATGTAAACCTAACCTTAGATGTCTGTCCCCCAAATCCAAGTTACAAAAATGTTAAGTTTGTATTAAAAAGTTTAAAATAAGTGTAGACATTGTTTAGCAAAATGATGTGGTTTCTCAAAATACTCAAAATTTAAATAGTTAATTAAGAAAATAGTCAATTTTGGGAATTTTATTAAAACTTTAAAGGCCATTTTAGAGCATAGGTAACGCACTGGAAAGGAAAAGTAGATAAAACTCGTGTATTTCTAAGATAACAAACTGATTTTATATATTTAATAATTAAAAACATATCCTCTTTCTTTACTAAATAAATTAATAAAATAATTTTGAGTTTTACTATCACAAAAAACCAAAAACCAGCGGTAACGAATTGGATTAAAATTTCTCCCTATAGTACTAAACTTGCTAATTTCTCCTAAAATAACAATTTTACAAGAAAACTTTTTCGTTTTTAGATAGAATAATAATTATAGATACCTAGCATATAAATAAACATTTCAATGAAATTCCACAAAAAAAAATCTAACCACAATTTTGAGAAAGTGTACAGATTTGCGCGTTTTTGCCCATCAATGTAGTAGTACCTACATGCTTGGTCTGATCTTTTGTGCTTTGATTTAAAATGTTAAGTAGGTATTGATTTGATTAGACAATTAGTTATTATGATCTATGCTTTTGTTATTATTGTTTTCAACCAAGTTAGGGTGCGTCCATTGATTACGTGAGGCTTTTAGGGGGGGAGGGGGTCGA
Organism: Camptogramma bilineatum; assembly: GCA_958496255.1. NCBI lineage: Eukaryota > Metazoa > Arthropoda > Insecta > Lepidoptera > Geometridae > Camptogramma > Camptogramma bilineatum. The sequence continues at coordinate 12,051,554 of OY292465.1, read as the reverse complement.
GCCAAATTCACCCAATCTCACGTGGGAGAGAGGGGGGGGGGTCTCGGCAAATACCACTAATTAGGTAATTTTTTTTTCCCGCAAGAAACGTGAAACTCCGATGATTTTATTTAAAATCACATGGACATGTTGGTTCAAATCACTCTTGAGACCACATACAAATCCCCGTAGACTGATTTAGAATGAATATTCATTTAGGAATTTGAGTACCTACCTACTGAATTTTATTGTTCAGTTTTCAATCTCACGTGAGATTAGGGGTTGAGGGAGGGGTCAAGCCAAATCTCACATCATACAAAGGGGTAGGGGGGGGGGGGTCGAAAAATCGCAAAAATCTCCTCACGTAATTAATGGACGCCTCCTTATATTAATTTCATCTGAGAATCTTATGCCTTTGTATAAAAGATTGTGGTATTTTTTTTAGACTAGTTTTCGGTAGGTATTATGTACGGCTGTTACATATTATGTAAATATCTTATTTTATGTTTTGTTAAATTGCTATCCGATTGTTTACCTACCTGCAATTATAGACTGTTGTATTTTTATTTCTTAGAAATAAATCTGTATTTCTGGTAACATGAAATTCATTTCAAGGTTCTACTAGAAGTATCAAGTAGATAATTTTATGTCTGATAGTATCACACAATAAGAAAAACATATCCCTCCCATTTGGGCTTCGCCGCAGTCGGGTAATAATAGTGCAATTGTTTAATGAATCTTCGCTTCACGATATCTACAGACACTACAATTAAACTGTCGTTTCGAATCTTACCATCAAAATATCCCTTTAATTACCGTACAACCCCCGAACTTTGCCTACTTTTTCGAGTTTTTTTAAATTTTGCGCCAAACTGATCATAAATAATCGGTTCTGTCATGCTGAAGTCAACCAATTACTAAAGGGCTTTCAATGTGTGTGTGTGCTAGGCTCACAGCATTGAAAACCTTGACAGTAGAGGCTGTCAAAAAAGTAGGCAAAGTTAGGGCAACGAGCCTAACTTTGCCTGAGGTCCATATTTTCTGTAAAACTTGGTAAATCATATAGATTTTAATGCAGTTTAATCATATATTGAACCATTTATAGATTATATTCTCAATACTACTCCAAATAATTATATTTAACTTTATATGATGGCAGGCAAAGTTAGGGCATCATTTACCGACAAAATGCGCCAAAAGTCAGGGCTGTCACAAAAAAGTAATCATCATCATCAGCCTGTACAGTCCATTGCTGGACATAGCCCTCCTCCAATCTGCGCCATTTTATCCTGTCCATGGCTTGTTGCATCCACGGCGCGGCGATCTTTGGAAAATCATCACTCCACCTAGCCAGAGGGTGTCCTACACTACTTTTTTCAAGTCGTAACAATAAAATTAGGTACATAGATGGATAGTAAAATATTGAAAAAAAGTAACGAACATCTAACCGCTTTTATTGGTGCTAAAGTAGCAATGTCTTAGTTAAAAATACCAAAAGAAAACAGACGGGAGTGGTTTGAAATTCATAACCCTCATTTTGTTCTGTTGGTTAAATCTAAAACTGACAACCCTAGGGTAGGCAAAGTTTGGAAAACTTTATTCAAAAAATTGCGCCTAACTTTGCCTTCTCAGATATTTATGTCAATAATCATAGTATTTAGATGAGATAATTGTGTTTCGAAAGCCGATCATATTTGCCAACTACTGTAAAGATATGAAAGACGTACCTCAAACCAGTTCCTCACAATGACATAATTTTGTGGGACAAGTCAAAAAATTGCGCGATTTCCACCGAAAACTTTTTGCAACTACTATGAAATGGCTGCCGTTATTTTAAAGTTAAATAGTGCAGTATTGGCTGTTTATGATTTGGGTTTCTACCAACGAACAAAAATAAGTGTTGTTGTGATAGGAAAATAAATATCGTACTTTTTATAATTTAGGCAAAGTTACCTACACTAGGCAAAGTTCGGGGGTTCCACGGTACGACCCGACAAGGTACATTCCGGTATTTTATTTGTATTATTTGACTGTGAACCTTAACTTTTGAAATATAAGGTAGATAATTGTAGTCATTGTTTCACAACAAACAATGCGTTACAGAAAGTAGAAGCTCTCTCCGTACAAATTGTTATTTATTTGCCTTTTGAAACGGTTTCGAACCGGCTTTATTGACTGAAATTATGTTGACGTGAAATCTACCTTACAACTACAGAATATTCTAGAGAAGGGATCGAAGTACTGCGTGTTTCCCTTGATTTTTTTTAATTCATCGTTACTAGCTATAGGTACTTGGCACCTACCAATGTAGGTCGCTCTTTGCCTAGGCAAGGATAATGTCGACAATGGAGCGAGCAACCCTAGAAAATATCTATTAACTATCTTCTTAAAAGTACCATCTCCATCATCATCAGCCCACAGAAGTCTCCTATTGAACCTGACTTCTCCTTTATGACTATCCAATACTGAAGTCAACTGGCATAAAATTTACTGCATTCCACAACGAAATAATTACAGCTATCATCTCTAAGTCTCTAACTACTTTTACCTATTTGCAGCGGAGCGATTTGTCACGCGCCGGTGTTATGTAAAGTTACGTAAAGCTATCACAGACCGATACGGTACTAAACATGGCTGTTATTGTCTAAACTCTAAATTGTCTCAGTTGGGAAAGTGCAGATAATTTTCTGTCGCTCTAACTTCTGAATGTTTTCTAGAGCCCTAAGAGTTTCTAGCTAATTAAGTTAAATGTCTGTTTTGATATTTAGGCTTTAGAGCTTTCGCGGAGAAAACAAGCCTGATGTTAACGTCCTTGGTTCTTTCCCTATCCTGGATATTATTTACCTGAAACGACAAAATAAAATAATATCTATTACCTACCTACTTACATAATTGTACTTATAAGGTTGTTTTTTTACAAAATGTGGCTAGTGACGAGAAGACTAAGACGTTTGCAAAAAGGAGTGAAAACCGTACCTACTCAGGTACCTAAGTATACCTAATAAAAACAACTAAGATTGTTTTTTATGTAATATCCTGGATAAGGAAAGAACCAAGTGATTATAATATTTTAAGTAGGTAAGTACTTAAGTGCCTATTCTTTTACTGCGTTTTACTTTCACCGAAAAACTTTATCTACCTACCTACCTTACAAGACTTCTTTCATAATTCCATGAAATTAATTAAAACGATAAAATCTTTAATGCGATACAAGCAATTTCATAATTTTGATACGGTTTACTTTTTGCTGTAGGTAAGTACAAATCTTTTGTAACTTAGGTACTTCTCTACCCATAATTATGCATTTGGTTTTAGTACGATCAGCAAAACAAGCAATTTATTCAAAAATAAAAAAACCCGGCTGAACTGAAAAGTTGGAAACAGCATTATCATAATTATCAATCACAAAACCAAATTAAATTACAATTTTATTATTATGTAGGTATCTAGGGTTCGATGCCGTGCGCATTTTCCTAAACGTTGTTGTCACAGTTGACACACAGATGGCTCTGTGAGTTTGAAATTAAATGCGTAAGTTATTTCTTAAATATGAGATATCTCCTAAATGGCTGAATCTATTTCGATGCAGTTTGTTCTAAACGTTGCGAGTGACTAAATAGAAAGTTTTAGTATGCGTTTTGGTTAGCAATTCTGTTTAGGGCGAAAAATAGATTTTCAAAAATTTTGAGACTCGATTTAGTCTTCAAAGATGTCATGTTAGATTTTTAAAAAAAATATATTTGATATCAGTCCACCAACCTCTTGATTTTGACATGGATTTTGATATGATAGCGTGATTTTCATTTTGAAAATTCACACATTGTTGCATTTTTTAGCCGCACTATTTGATTTATCGAAATAAAAAGTATCCTAGAGCACAATCGAGATGGAGACGATTCTAACGATACCTCATTCATCAAAATCCATCCAGCCGTTTAGGAGAAACATGGTAATAAAGAATATTACTTACATACGAACGAACGAACGAACCCACATACATAGAAACGCGCGATCTACATAACCCGGGTGACTTGACAGTCAGCCGGGTAAAAAGTTGTGAGTTCCGAAGATATTTGTCTACGAGCGTAGTAAAGGAATCTTGATATTGTCTAAAAACTATTACCTACTAGGTACCCAGGTACCCTGTTATTCATAATGGACTTATAAGATTGCTAGAGCTCAAGCGGCTGCTAAATCCGTTTTCATCTCTTTTCATTTTTAAATGAGCACCTATCAAGAGCTGATTATGAATAATGGAGTTAGCTTTTGATAATATTTTCAATTTTGGACTACCATCTTGGTAGGTAGGTACCTACCTAACTTTTATTTAAAGTACTTAAATAGGTACCTAATGCATGCTTACAATCACAAAACAAATAGGTAGGTATGTATCTACCAAAACAACTAAGTATTTTCCGGGGAAAAAAACGACAACTTACCTAATCGTTTCATCAACTTTTGTCGCAGAATTGAATGTAAGTTCCAATCTAAAATTTTGTTCACCTTTTGTTGTTGAATATAGCATGATTAGGTGCACAATGGGAACACGTTATAAACATTGTGCAAACAAGTTTAATTTCGCATGCATCGCTCGTTTCGTTATTTATTTAGTACGTGGGCATAGGAAGTTGCACAGACAGACCAAAGTAAACTGTATCTACTTATCTAGAACATAAAAAGTAGGTAGGTTACTTAAGGGCTCGGCGAACGTATCTACTTACCTAGGGACGTAATACCAAAATAATTTAAAATTTGAGCATATTTTTATCACTTTACGTTATTATTTGGATAAAGGTAGTATTTATCTAGGTTCCTGTTAAACTTTTGTTTAAAAAAACTTACTATAGAACAAATGAAAAGAAAAAATGCCATTTTTGGTGTAGGTACCTACAAAGATTTCAATTCAATTGGCTTACATTTCTTTTTAGGTAAGTTTTTCGGAACAAAAGTTTAACAGGAACCTAGATAAATACCTACTCTCCTAATCTAACAACATAAACTGATATAAACATGCTTACATTTTAAATGATTTCGGTATTACGTTTTTATGGAAATTCGCCGGTCGCAGCCCTCTTAAGTAGGTACTTAATTGGGAAAAAAAGACTTATTCGATGGTTCATAATTTATTCCTACTTCAGCGAGCTAGGTGGCGCTTATTTGAATTAAGAACAAAGTGCTTCCCTGTAACGTAGTACCTACTAGTATTCTGTGCCTGTAGGTAGGTTAGGTACCTACCTGATGTTCGAATGGACTTTCTTGGCCAAAGTAGTTACGAATTTAAATTAAGAACCATCGAATAAGGTGGCACTGTAGACAATGTTGACAACTCGTAATTTCATAGAAAATGTATGTTTTTTTTTAATTATTGCAAAAACTTACGTTTTGATTTGGTAAGTTACTTCATTGGGAAAAGTGATCCTTGTAGGAAATAGTGTCGATTAAGATCAACAACTTGATTTCTTTGACAAATGCAATTTTTTATGCTAACTGTACTTACCTAATTTTTTTCAAGAATACAAAAATGCAATTTATCTTAAAAATAAACCTATAGGTAAGTAGTTTCCTAAAAACAAAGCATTCTACATAGGTACTAACTACAAAAGAAAAGGTCAGTCCCAAGAATTTGCCACACCCTGTATATGGACTGTCTTGAAATTTTGGAGCATTTTATAGTTTCGTTTTTGATGAATACACAACAAAGCATAAGTAATACATATGTAATTAAGTACCTACCTACTATAAATATATGTACTTACCTACCTACCTTAATTTCGTGTAACAAAAAGCTTCGCCAAGCCCTATAATAATTATTGTAAACTATGTATAAGTTTATCCTTATAGGTTTGCAATTGCAATAATCGCATTGTTCTTTAGGTCAAGAGTAGCAACAGCGAGTTTGAGTAGGTAAATTCTTAATTATCAGCCGGCCAAGGCGATGATTTTACTTTTTTCCAACAGTTGGGGAAATAAGTAAGCAAACTGGTTTTTTGAGTCTGAATCAATTTTAATTACATATTGCGTTCTTGTCCTTGAGTTCTTTTAGATTTATGAATGGGACGATATACACACATAAGCCACAATATTTACATCTTTACTAGATGATTTATACAGTGTCAGGAGGCAACCTTTTCCTACACTTAGGTACACGGGACACTGTAGTGCCTGGAACAATGTTGAGATGGAGTAGGCTTGCCCAGCACCTCCGTCTTCAGCTTAACCGGCCATATCCACAGGAAAGACATTAGTAGTACTTTTACATTTTTCGAAACAAAAAATCCACTGATGCACGGCCAGGATTCGAAGCCATGACCTTTGAAAGTCGAGGTACTAATCCCTTCGGCCAACACGGCTCTCATGGGGCGATATAGGTTACGGTACCTAATAAAAAAAAACAACACCAATTAGTTTATTAAAGAAGCAGGTAAGTTATTCAAATCAATCAGGTAAGTACCTATCAATATCGTCTCAAACACAACAAATTAATTAACCATGCCACAAGGCGTTTCCTCCATAAATTAAACAAAAATGTCACAGTGCAGGCGCAAGGCGCAAGGTCATCCAGATTTCAAAACGAAAGGAAACAAACCTGGTCCAGTTTTTATGTAAATCAACAGTTACCTACCTATAGTAGATTAACATGTCCGAATGATCCTTTGGAATAGTTATTTGAAGTTTTTAAGTACTATAATTTTGAAACATAGGTAGGTAAGTATACATTCTTACTTATAAAGATTTTCGACCCGACAAATCCATATTTGTAGGTGGACGAGATATGGGCATGCTTTGATTTCCATCTAACTAAACTTACGAACCTACGAACTGAACATTTCAATTGAAACTGAAAACTCTGAAAAGTCTCATCAAAATTTTTGATTTGATTCGTTGAATGCGCGTTCGAATCAAATCAAAAATTTTCAAAATTTTGATGAGACTTTTCAGTTTCAATTGAAATGTTCAGTTCGTAGGTTCGTAAGTTTAGTTAGATGAAAATCAAAGCATGCCCATATCTCGTCCACCTACATTAGTTGGTGACCTTTAAAGGTTTCAAATCTTAATAGAATCAATGCGCTTTTGTTACAATTCAAAGCGGACGTGATCGGTGAGACCCTGGACTACGAGTTTTCACCGAGTCACGACTGTTGCTGTTGGCTAGCGAGTGGGCAGCGCTTATCAAATCAAAATATCGTGTATGTAGTACGGTACACCATAGTTTGATTAGCCAAACGCTGTTATGCCACCGTGAAAAAAATCTGTTCATCGACAACCACCTAAGTATTCTTTCTAATAAGGCTACAAACCCTTTAGTCCAGCGTCTGTAGCCAATTTACTTTATCTACTATCGTTAACGGTTAACGCTTAGATAGGTAACAGAGAAAATGTATTATAGGGATTATAATTCAATTGACTGACGTTAAGTCACTTGGTCAGAAGTGTCAGACAGAACAAAGGATTAGCGATGATAGAAGAGATTCGATACGAAGCGCTTATAATACGCTTCCACATTCAAACTGAAGGAACATTTCCAAAGAATATTTTAGTGCATTGAAGTTGTTATAGGTGGATAGTCTATGGCGGTTTAAAATTAACTCACATGCCTTAAGGCAACAATAAACCAGTAACCATGGATGGGCATCTGGCAAGCGCAAACAGTCCCTATCCATCTTTTCAGAATCCTTTGTTCACGCCATAGCCCCCCATCAAAAGTAGATCAGCCCGACTGGCCTGTAGAAAGTGAAACTTGTCCAAAAATGCTATAAAAATTGTAGCAGCGGCTAAAGCGAGCTCAGTTGGCGCGAGCGCGAGATCGGTGACAGTCAGTGGTACCAACATGATGGCAATGGTCAGTGACGTTTCATTTCACTTTCTTTGTGTTTGTTTTTAAAATTAGAATGCTCGATGATATAATTTTATGTACTAGAGGATGGAGGGACCATGTCTCCCAGCAGCAAATGAAGTATCCAGGGGGTTTGTAAAAGTCTTCAAGCGATTGTAGAACTTATTAGAAAATTTGTAAAACCTCTAGAAAAAAAGTTATAGCACATTTTGTATGGTCCCTCAGTTCTCTCATTGAATTTTCCAGATCTCGGAAAGTATATTGAAACTGAAGATAACGTGACTACAGACCTTTTGTAAAAAGTTTCCCACGACGAATTAACTGAAAACCAGGTCACGAAGTCATTTCTACAAAAAGATATAACGTAAAAACTGTGGTCCCTCAATCCTCCAAAGCATTTTTGTAAATATCTCTCATTTAAATCAAAATAACCAGCTCTCTACCATTGTAAAAGTTTGTAAAAGTGCTATAGACATTTGTAAAAATAAAAAGAAGCAATAATACTGTCACGATTCCGAGATAGACGCGGTTTTGTGTGGTCCCTCAATCCTCACTTTAAACAATTGGGAATAACTTTTTGTAAAAAGGAGTAATAGAAAAATAAACCTGCTCACCTTTTAGTAAATTTTTTTTACAAACGGATAGCAAAGTTACATTTGGGATCAACGATATATTTGCTGAGTTATTCAATAAAAACTAATCCTATGATAGTAGTGTGACCACACATTTAAACAATTAAGGAAAAGTCTTGGACGAACTAGATGTCTAGACCCCGATTTCGAGCGTCAAAACGCCAACATAAAGATCAACCAACTGTTGGTTGACTCGTTCGTTTCGCTCATTCAGTCGCGCTAAGGTCGTTGTACTGTAAACATGAATTTGGCGGCAAACAAAAAAATGGCGATTTGTGCCATCAAAGTGTGCAGGAATTACAAAGGACGACTAAAAATAAATAAGGAACTTACATAGCATCGGTAAGTAAACTATAAATAACTATAAGTTTTGAAAACTAGAAAATCAAACTTTGTAATTTTATCCTAACATGTTTTAGGAGGGTTGCCATAATTATTCTTTGATTTTACCCATGTGAGAGCGTGAGCAAATAAAAAAAAATGTTGAATCCAAGGATTTTATATACAAACAAGATGGTTAAGTCGACTTTAATGTAAAAGGGACTTTGAACCTTATCACGACTGTACAACGATCTATTATAATTTAATCTTGGTTATAAGGATTGTTGGTCTTGTTCAGGGGCGTATTTACCCTTAGGCCAAGAGGGCCATGGCCCGGGGCGGCAGGCTTAGAGGGGCGGCGCAAGCCGCCCCTTTCAGCCGGCACGAAATTTTTTCAGGCATATAAGGACAAAAAGAAAGGCCCAAGACATGAAGGTGAGAGCGAGAGGCGGCGTAAGCCGCCCCTCGTTCTCAGCTTCTTGCGCTTTTTTTTTCTTTATATGCCTACATACATTAAAAAAGCCAACCTAATTTACAACTAAAACTCATTTAGTGGGCGGTGCAAGCCGCCCCTAGCTCTCAGCTTCGTATCGTATGCTTTTCTTTTTGTCCTGTGCCTGAAGAAATTAAAAAAGCCTATCTAATTAACAACAACTAAAACTCATTTGGCTGAGAGCGAGGGGCGGCTTGCGCCGCCTCTCGCTCTCCCCTTCATGTCATGGGCCTATCTTTTTGTCCTTATATGCCTAAAGAAATTTAAGAAAAGCCTACCTACCCTATTAACAACAACTAAAATGAGGGGCGGCTCGCGCCGCCCCTCGATCTCAGCTTCATCTGCCTTTCTTTTTGTCCTGGTATGCCTGACAAAATTTAAGAAAAGCCTACCTAATTAACAACAACTAAAACGAGAGATGGCTCGCGCTGCCCTTCGCTCTCAGCTTCATGCGCTTCTCTTTTTTCCTTAAATGCCTGAAGAAATTTAAGAAAAGTCTACCTAATTAACAATTAACTAAAACACATTTGGGTGAGAGCGAGGGGCGGCTAGCTTCATGCGCCTTTCTTTTGGTCCTTGTATGCCTGAAGAAATTTAAGAAAAGCTTACCTATTAGGTAAGCTTTTCTTAAATTTCTGCAAACAACAACTGAAATCGCTATCGTATTACTGACCGGTCATTTTCAGGGACTGACCTTGCGATTTTTAACTTGTCAGGAAACTGTAGGTAGGTAATCTTTTAAACTCGAAGGGATAAATCCGTTACAATATAAATCCTCGAGGCATTTTTAGGCAAACATTTTCTTGAGTATCACATGTTGCATTTGTCTTAAAAAAAAATCGGCTCGCTTCGCTCGCATATAAGCTTCATGTCATAAGTGTTTTGCAAGCAAAGTGATTTGTGTCTGACCTAGTGTTACCAGGTGTCCCGATTTTCGCGGGACGTCCCGCTTTTCAGGGGTGCGTCAAAGGTAAATTGGGACGCATCCCAATTAGGGCTTGAATATCGGACGCTTTTTCAATTCCGGAATTGTGTTTCGATATTCAGTATTTCATGTCCGGAATTCCGGAATTCCGGAACTCAAAAGTATATTTTTGTATCTACGAATGATAATAAATTAAAATGAAATATCTAGTTAAAAGTTTTACTTACCTACTCTAATTTTGCAAAATTTTCCAAAATTTTTAATTATTTAAATATGGATTTATGGATTTACTTCCTCAGTAGGTATCCGAAATATAAATAAATAAAACAAATAAAAGCATTAAGTTTTTGAACTTTAATAAAAAAAAAGAAATCATTAATAATTCAGAAATTAAAGAAGAGTGTAGTAATTCAAATCGCATACGAAGATTACGAAGCTCACTAACGGACGACAGCTGTTAAGTACTATTTTTTTTCGTAATGAAATATCAAAAACGTAAGCGCATTTAAGATGTCGTCGTTTAGTGAGCTTCGTACGCGATTACAAATGTAAGTGACCGCTGAAAAAGCTCTTAATCAAGCTGCGTAATAATATTTTTTCCAATATCGAAATTCCGATACTGCTCTCGCTAATTCCGGAATTGGAAACGATATTGGATTTCATCGGAATTCCGGAATTGAGTCAGTTCCGGAATTCCGGAGCTCAAGCCCTAATCCCAATATAACCTTTGCGCGGGACGCCAAAAGTCCCGCTTTTTGGGGATTAAAAAAATCACCACACTTTACACACCTGGGCCTCGAGCACGAGTATGCACAAAGTCTACTATTCGATCCGTGACTGTAGTATAGTCTCTCAAATGTATTGGGATTTTAGTTCAGTCAAGTTACCACTGGAGGCGCTGCACCGGAATCCCATACATTTGAGAGACTATACTACAGTCACGGATCGAATAGTAAACTTGTGCATACTGGCGATCGAGGCACTGAACACAGTACCTACAAGCACACACAGAGGAAAGTCGACGCCATACACAGCTTCACTGCAGTGAACACTTGTTTGATTGCTTGTGTGGCACTGGCAGGATAGGTACTTTAGACCAGTGGTCGTCAAAGTGCGGCCCGCGGACGATATTGGTGCGGCCCGCGGCCAAGCAAACAATTTTAGTAGGTAGGTAATGATGCTACCTAGTGGGAAAAGGGCAAGGAAATGATGATGATGAATGATGCCATCTACGTTGCTACAATAATAATTATAACTGATTTAAAAACTTCGAGATAAGGAAGCTCGCTTTGTTTGCTTTTATAATGTAATAGGAACTGGCAAGCAGCGAGCCTTTCTATGAGCCCCGCAAACAAAATCAAGTGTCACATGTTGCATTTGTCTTGAAAAATTTGGCTTGCTTCGCTCGCATTTAACTTCATAAGTAAGTTAAATTACGAATAAAGTGAGTTTAGTCTAACCACAGAATAAGAACCGATAAGCAGCGAGTTTTTTCTTTGAACGTTGGAAACAAAATCAAGTGTCACAGTATGTTGCATTTGTCTTAAAAAATTCGGCTCGCTTTGCTCGCATTTAACTTCATGAATACGGTATACAGCGAGTAAAGGGAGTAAAGTCTAACCACAGAATAAGAACCGATAAGCAGCGAATTTCTTTCTATGAACACCGGAAACAAAATCAAGTGTCACAATAATGTTGCATTTGTCTAAAAATTCGGCTCGCTTCGCTCGCATTTAACTTCATGAGTAAGGTATATTGCGAGTAAAGAGAGTAAAGTCTAACCACAGAATAAAAACCAATAAGCAGCGAGTTTTTTCTTTGAACACCGGAAACAAAATCAAGTGTCACAGTATTTTGCATTTGTCTTAAAAAATTCGGCTCGCTTCGCTCGCATTTAACTTCATGAGTAAGGTATATTGCGAGTAAAGTGAGCAAAGTCTAACCATAAAATAAGAACCGATAAGCAGCGAGTTCTTTCTTAGATCACCGCAAACAAAATCAAGTGTCACAATGTTGTATTTGTCTTAAAAAATTCGGCTCGCTTCGCTCGCATTTAGTTTCATGAGTAAGGTATTTTGCGAGTCAAAATCAAGTGTCACATCACATAAAGTGAGTAAAGTCTATCCACAGAATAAGAACCGATAAGCAGCGAGTTTTTTGTTAGATCACCGCAAACAAAATCAAGTGTCACAAAGTTGTATTTGTCCTAAAAAATTCGGCTCGCTTCGCTCGCATTTAGCTACCTGACTAAGGTATTTTGCGAGTCAAAATCAAGTGTCACACACAACACATAAAGTGAGTTAAGTCTAACCACAGAATAAGAACCGATAAGCAGCAAGTTTTTTCTTTGATAACCACAAACTAAATCAAGTGTCATATCGTCAGGTTTATGGTAAACTCCCCTATCTGCAAAAAGCAAAATGTTCAGGAGAGAGAAAAGACTGGGAAAAAAACATACTTTTGCACTTTTGAAATAGTTCCTATAGACCTATTTAAAAAAATTAAATACATTTGCGTATTAAATGGAAAGCATGTTTATATGTATTATTTAATAATACATAATATTGTTTAGATAGCGTAATAATGCAGATTCGCGACTTTACAGCTACATACAAAAATTTTGGCAAAAAGTTTTTAGCCCATGGTAAACTCTCGTATGTGTCATATTCGCTACTTTGCACCGTCAAAATTGCTTTTCGTTTAATTTTTCGACTGCGAAAAAGTGAATCTAGTATAGAAAATGAGTTTAAAAACTTTTTAATAGATTAGAAGTCTTATATTTGAGACAATTTAGGGGTACAAATAACAACATTACACACAGACACACTAAATTTAATAATTACTATAAAAACAGCCAAGTACAAGTTCTGTGGTTTGAGGTTCCGTAGTTATTTATCTTAATACTAGCTTAACAGCTAGTATTAAGATAAATAACTACGGAACCTTTGACGTCGTACGCGTTAGATTACTTTGATTAGTACCTACGTAAGCAGTAACGTTTTTAACGAAGCAAGCTTCCTTTTTTTAGGCCAATGCAATATTGGAACACTTGATTTTGCCTAGTATAGTATTATATTATCTGTGATTTTGCTAACCGTAATCAAAGGAACGGCTAGGTGCTTGTTGTTTCCTATTCTGTGGTCAGACATAACTCACTTTGCTCGCAAACACTCATGAAGCTTAAACGCGACCAAACTGAGCTTCCTCGCGAGTATCCTCGTGAAGTGAGCCGAAGTATTTTTATACAAATGCAACAGGTGATAGGTACTTGATATTGTTTACGGTGTAGAAAGAAAAGGCTGACTACTTGTCGGTTCCTCTTTTTTGCTCAGACATAGTTCACTTTGCGTGAAAAAGACTCATGAAGCTAGAACTCGAGCGAAGTGAGCTTCAGATTAGGCTGATTGTTTTTAGACAAATGCACCGTCTTACACTTGATTTTGCTAACTGTGCTCAAAAAAAGAGCTAGCTGCTTGTTTGTTTCCTATTCTGGGGTCAGACAACTCAGTGCACGCAAAATACTCAAGAAGCTAAAACGCGAGTGAAGTGAGCTTCCGTTTCTCGTCAACAGAGCCGATTTTTTTAGACAAATGCAACATTGTAATACTTTGTTTTGCTAACGGTGCTCAATGAAAAGGCTGGCTGCTTGTCGGTTCCTATCTGTGGTCAGACATTACTCAGTGCGTGCAAAATACTTATGAAGCTAAAACGGGACCGGCTGGATTTTTTTAGATAAAATGCAACATTATGGTAACACTTGGTGTTACGGTGCTCAAAGAATGGGCTGGCTAATTGTCAGTTCCTATTCTCTCGTCAGACATTACTCACTTTGCTTGAAAAATACTCATCCTCATGCGAAAACGCGAGCGAAGCGAGCTTTCTCTTCACGTGAAGCGAGCCGATTTTGTAGACAAATGCAACATGTGAAACTTGACTTTGCTTACGGTGGGTGCTCAAAGAAAAGGCTGGATGCTTGTCGGTTCCCATTCTGTGGTCAGACATTACTCACTTTGTTCGCAAAATGTAATGAAGCTAATGCTAAACTAAAGAATGCGAGCGAAGCGAGCCGAATTAGTTTTAAGACGAATGCGTGATGATATGATTTTACATTCAAACATTTTTACCCCTTTTCATCCTCTTTGGGGTATAATTTCCAAAACTACTTTTTTAGGGAATCATTATAGGTACTTACCTACCTTCCTCTCTTAATCCATTTAAGAACACTTATAAGATCGAAGCAAATCGAACCACCTCTTCTGGCACTCCCTCTGAAGGGTAGTTTTGAGTTTTGAGAAAACTTTTATACTGGTTTATCTTAGGTATTTGTATTGCAAAAAATGTATAGGTACCTACCGAGTTTCAAGCGAATTCAACCACCCGTTATAAAGTTCCCATACAAACTTAGACACCCGTTTAACCACTTTTTAGGGGTTTGTTTGAAAAATCCCGAAACAGTGTCTATTTATTTTGCACTAACAAGACCTATTAGAATCAAATTTCAAGCAAATCGCTCTACTACGCGTTAAAAAGTTACATACAAACGTTTTCAGCCCTTTTCAACCCTTTAGGGGTTGAATTTCGGAAAATCCAACCTTAGTGGGTGGTTTCAAGTATGTGCTCTCTTAGCTAAATAATGTTGGCAGAACGCGAATCTGCCATATTCGCTAGTTTACCGTGATCATTTTTCTGTTTAAAACACAGGAACTCGGTAGTAAAATGTCTTATCTACACTTACGAGAGTTTACCTTGTTGCAATATCAAAAATTGCTCTGATTCGCTTATTTACTGCTATGGTATCTCAAAAACTATGGGAGCTACAGCCATGAGAATTTTACACAGTGTGTATCACCGCATTTTAAACTATTTGGCATTTAAAAGTCATTTTCGTCAAAAACGCAGATAGGGGAGTTTACCATAAACCTGACGATATGTTGTATTTGTTTTAAAAAATTCGGCTCGCTTCGCTCGCATTTAACTTCATGAGTAAGGTATATTGCAAGCAAATTGAGTTATGTCAGACCACAGAATAGGAACCGACGAGCAGCGAGTCTTTGAGCACTGCAAAATTATGCTAAGAATAAAAGTGCGCAAATGTTTGATGCTGTGTCTGGCGAGGGGTTAAAATATAACAGTTTGATACAAAGCTTGTTTTTTTTTGTCATCCCTAATTATAACACAAAGTCCCGCTTTTTGTAACTTGCCGTCCCGAAATATGGCATATCAGACCTGGCAACACTAGTTTGACCGCAGAATAGGAACCGACAAAAAGCCATCCTTTTCTTTGAGCACGTTAGTAAAATCAAGACGTGTCGAATGTTGCATTTGTTTGGTTATAAAAAAATTAGGCTCGCTTCGCTCGCATATAGAATAGGAACCGACATGCAGCCAGCCTTTTCTTTGATTACCATAAGAAAAATAAAGTGTCAGCATTTGTCTAAAAAAATTCGGCTCGCTTCGCTCGCATATAACTTTCATAAGTATTTTGCGAGCAGAATGCAAACCAAGTTTCAAGCCCGAGACAAATATTTGCAAATCATACAAACATTTGTCCCGCGACGGGAATCGAAGTCATTAAATGCGTTGGGTATACGGTAATCATAACGCTTACGAAGTCGCGGTCACAGTTAGCATACCTACTAGGTGTGTACTGTGTGTGTGTTCAATACCTTGAACCTAACTATTGCCTTTTTTTTTAATTCATTAAGTAGGTAGGTATCTGATTTGCATTTTCCGCTAATTTTTGGGGCGGCAAACCTTACAGGCCCAGGGCGCCGAATTCTTAAATACGCCTCTGGTCTTGTTGAGAGGCTTTCTTGGTAGCTTTGTCTCTTTCACACTCGTTGTTGGATTAGTAGTGTGCGGCACACTACTAACGGCACACTGTGTGCCTAAGTCATTGATATTTCAGGATATTTTTACCTTATCGCGCTCGACAAAATCAGCGCTTGATTTCGATCCTTGGTTTCGATCCTTGAATTCGATCCTTGATTTCGATCCTTGGTTACGATCCAGGATTTCGATCTTGATTTTGATCCTTGATTTCGATCCTTGATTTCAATCCTTGATTCTTGAATCTTGAATCTGAAATCTTGGATCTTGAATCTTTGAAGTGACAGCTGTCAAACTTCAAACCGCCATATCTCATGAATTACTCGTCCTAGACTCCCCGTTCTCAGTTCAAATGAAAGCTATGACTAAGATCTTCATTTGAACTGACAGCTGTCAAACTTAAAACGGCCATATCTCGGAAACTACTCGTCCTAGACTCCCCGTTCTCAGTTTAAATGAAAGCTATGACCAAGATCTTCGTTTTAAGTGACAACTGTCAAAATGACATCTGTCATCTGAAATGTAGATCTTGGTCATAGCTTTCATTTGAACTGAGAACGGTGAGTCTAGGACGAATAGTTTCCGAGATATGACCGTTTTAAGTTTGACAGCTGTCAGTTCAAAGCTTAAAACGGTCATATCTCGGAAACTACTCGTCCTAGACTCCCCGTTCTCATTTCAAATGAAAGCTATGACCAAGATCTTCATTTTAAGTGACAGCTGTCATAATAACATCTGTCATCTGAAATGTAGATCTTGGTCATAGCTTTCATTTGAACTGAGAACGGTGAGTCTAGGACAAGGAATTTCTATACTACGTACCTGGAATGCTGACTGAGACAGAAAACAAGGTCCGCTTGAGAGATAAAACTTGGGCGGCGTGTCTCTTTCTAAACGGTGACCATAAACTAAACATTCCTAGTCCCTAAGGGGCCTTTTCCATCATTTTCTGATTTACGTGATGTTTCAGGGCATGATTTTTGAATTAAAATACTGATACAATTTTGATCCTTCATTTTGATTCTTGAATCTTGAATCTTGATTCTTGAATCTGAAAACTGAAATTTTGAATCTTGAATCTTTGAAGTGACAGTTGTCAAACTTAAAACCGCCATATCTCGGGAACTACTCGTCCTAGACTCCCCGTTCTCAGTTCAAATGAAATCTATGACCAAGATCTTCATTTGAAGTGACAGCTGTCAAACTTCAAACGGCCATATCTTGGAAACTACTCGTCCTAGACTCCCCGTTCAAAGTTCAAATGAAAGCTAAGACCAAGATCTTCATTTGAAGTGACAGCTGTCAAACTTCAAATGGCTATATCTCGGGAACTACTCGTCCTAGACTCCCCGTTCTCAGTTCAAATGAAAGCTATGACCAAGATCTACATTTTCAATAACAGCTGTCAAAATGACATCTGTCATCTGAAATGTAGGTCTTGGTCATAGCTTTCATTTGAACTGAGAACGGGGAGTCTAGGACGAGTAGTTCCCGAGATATGGCCATTTGAAGTTTGACAGCTGTCACTTCAAATGAAGATCTTGGTCATAGCTTTCATTTGAACTGAGAACGGGGAGTCTAGGACGAGTAATTAATGAGATATGGCGGATTGAACTTTGACAGCTGTCACTTAAAAGATTCAAGATTTCAAATTCAAGATTCAAGAATCAAGGATTGAAATCAAGGATCGAAATCCAGAATCGAAACCAAGGATCAAATACTTACAAGAAAAATTAAGTAAACAAAAACCAGTATTGACCGCAAAAAATTTGAAACAAAAGAGATGGCCGATTCCTCGAATAAATTTGCCCCACAGATGCCAACAGGAAAGAATGCTTGCGTCATGACCAAATTGGGATTTTTGGGTTTGTTTTTTTATTTTATAATGAGTCTCCATTCATCTTCATCCTCTAAATAGTGGGATTTAAAAGTTATTCTAATATAAAGCAGCAGGCTATGACGCCCAGCATGAACGGAGAACCTAGGAAACTATATTTTTAAGGTTCCTATAGTAAAAGCTTTGCTTACGTTGGGGATAGATGGCGCTGTGTGAACATTTACTTTTTCATTATTATAATTAGGACTAGCAGAATTTTAAGTGAAGTAGGTATAGAAAATAAATGACGCACACAGGTGCTCCCAGTACCTACAATTTAAAGCAAAAAAGAAAAGTACTTAGGAAAAATTGAGAATTTCATCAATAAAATTATCTACACTCGTGTGCAGTGATTCTGTACTTACCACCTAAAATAAAATATGATATAAATAAATAAAATAAAAAGCCTTTTATTTCTCTATAATTAACATTTTTTTCTTATCACTAATGTTTATAATCTAAGTAGGTACTAGAGAACCCCTAAGGTGAAGGCCTCCTCCAAAGCCAGCCATCTGTCCCTGTCTTGTGCTACTCGGAGCCAGTTTGGTCCAGCAGTTTTCTTGATGTCGTCGTCCCAGCGAGCGTATGGTCTTCCTATGCAGCGTCGACCTCTTGGACCCTCCCAATTTGTCACTCTCCTAGTCCATCTTCCATCTTGTAGACGGGCTACATGTCCAGCCCACTTCCATTTTAGTCAGTATGCATATCCCAAGGCGTCAGTACTGTTTGTAATTTTAAATAAAATATGATAAATCCTCATAAATCACATCACAACACAATCACACAACTGAAACTCAACGAAATTCCTTTTACATCTGTCAAATTCTTGTCCGTCTGTTTTGTTTACTATTTGAGTGTCATGTCAACCGCGAAAAAGAAGGTAGGTCTATCTGATAAAATATTCTCTGTGATACCTAATAGCCCCTCCAGACTCTCGGCAAGAAACCCCGACAACACCCGAGAAGCGTGAATGTGAGGAGTTTCTCGCCTTCTTGTTCTCGCGCTTCGGTGTCGGTACCTATTTTTGGCCGAGACAAAGGATTTCAAACAGATCACGAGTGAGAAAATTGAGAGTGTGGATAATTTGTTTGTTCTTCGAGAAGTCTCGGTGAAACTTCTCGCCGTGAGTCTGGAGAGGCATTACGGACTGTAGTACCGGAAGTGACTAAAGTTACTAATAAAATAACATAATTATATTCCCACAAGGCACGAGATATCTAAGTATTCTGTATGTACCAGTTAATTTTGTGATATTTTATTTAAATAATATTATTCAGACGCATAGTCTAATTCGATATTCGGCTCTGGGGCAGTATTCGGCCAAATCTTTTTAGAGACACCTCGAAATCATAACATATTTTCCCCTATTTTATGGGAAATTTTCAAGAGCTGGTATCACTAAAAATGGATGACAATGTTGACAGGTGACGCAAAGCACTTGTATAGACAATAGAAGATTTGCATACTTGTGTGCGTAATACGCACACTAGCGTTTCAAAGCTTGTTCTTGTTGCGATTGAAGCGAAAGAGTCCATCTAGACATATAATTAATCAAAGGGAAAAGTACATGTAAGTTAGTATGTACGTACCTACCCACAATGTTTTTGTTTTACTAAGTAGGTAGGTAAGTACTTTGTAAATATTAATAATAATATATTTATTTATTCAGACTACTTGGGTCCATTCCATACAATATGTCTAAAAGAAAATTATGATTAAACGAACTTACCTTAGTAGGTTAGTAATATATGAACACAATGTAGTATCGCGTAAGTGATTCCACTTCAGCACTTAAGTTTAGAAAATAAAATAGAATAAAATAAAATGTTGCCGTAAATGGCAACACAGTCTTTTATTTTTTCAAAGTTTCCGATTAACCCCCACTCAGCCCATGTTTCCTGTTTGAGCTCAGCCATTTGTTCATCATTACGTTTAGAGGATATTTCCGCAACGGCTTGGGTTAACAGGGAGGGTGGGTGTTGCCCTACTAATGTCTTCGGACGGAGCCCATCGTATAATTATGATAGAACTTCACGTAGGTACAGGTAAATTCGTTAAATCATTAATTATACTCGTGCTCTGTCCTCGACATTAGTAGGTTAGTAATATAGGAAAACAATGTAGATGTTGAGAGCATGTGAAGGAAATATCAATACTCACTCAGGTTACTGATGAACCTGAAATACAAATAAACCTGGCATTAGGTACCATTTATTTATATTTATGAAGTTCATATTATTTAAGTATCTATTTATTTAATAGTTGCATCAAGGTGTGCACTAGTACATTCAAATAAAATAAAATAAAATACAAATACCTTGGTACTTAAACATAAACTGTGTGGCACCTCAATTACACATGCAAACGTCACTGCAATAATGTTGTTCAATTATTGACAATAATAGATACAATAAGGTGATTAATTGAATATTAGAATTTAACAGATTAGAATAAGGATTAATAGAGTCAATGATTATTATACCCTAGTTAAGTTACTTCATAGTTACCGATTATTACACAGTATATGTGTACTACGAAACATGGATACACTTAATTTTTTGTCCCTTTTGGGGGCACGCTAACTGGTAGTCTATATCTTTAATAGGTCCATGGTACATACTAACGTACATTGTACTTTTCCTTAATTGTTTAAATGTGTGGTCACACTACTATCATAGGATTAGTTTTTATTGAATAACTCAGCAAATATATCGTTGATCCCAAATGTAACTTTGCTATCCGTTTGTAAAAAAAATTTACTAAAAGGTGAGCAGGTTTATTTTTCTATTACTCCTTTTTACAAAAAGTTATTCCCAATTGTTTAAAGTGAGGATTGAGGGACCACACAAAACCGCGTCTATCTCGGAATCGTGACAGTATTATTGCTTCTTTTTATTTTTACAAATGTCTATAGCACTTTTACAAACTTTTACAATGGTAGAGAGCTGGTTATTTTGATTTAAATGAGAGATATTTACAAAAATGCATTGGAGGATTGAGGGACCACAGTTTTTACGTTATATCTTTTTGTAGAAATGACTTCGTGACCTGGTTTTCAGTTAATTCGTCGTGGGAAACTTTTTACAAAAGGTCTGTAGTCACGTTATCTTCAGTTTCAATATACTTTCCGAGATCTGGAAAATTCAATGAGAGAACTGAGGGACCATACAAAATGTGCTATAACTTTTTTTCTAGAGGTTTTACAAATTTTCTAATAAGTTCTACAATCGCTTGAAGACTTTTACAAACCCCCTGGATACTTCATTTGCTGCTGGGAGACATGGTCCCTCCATCCTCTAGTACATATAATTTTTGTGGGTCTTGTGCAGCGATCTACAACGATTTCGCAATGGTAATTTGCATCGCAAAAAAGGCTTGTTTTAGATTAACTAATGGAAATTAGTTCACCGAGTATTTGTTTTTTTAATTATATAGGTACAAAATAATTTCTTGTTTCAATGCTTATTATTAGATAGGTAGTAAGGTGCAGCGGGGCAATTCTGGCCGAAAATTTTTAGTCAAAATTTAAAACTTCAATGCTCTCGTTCCTTGTTGAGTTACGCTAATTCTGACAAATTGGTGTTATGTAACCTTTATCTGCCTTTTTCTTTATTGTATTTTTGTTAAAGATAAAGCATATTTAAATGGTGAAATAACACAATTTTAACTAAAAACTGGAAAATGCCAGAATAGCCCCTCAGCGGGGTAATTCCGTCAGGTGGTGATATTATTCGAACAAATGATGCTATGATACTAAATCCAGAAGCTTTACAAACTAGACAACACAATACACGCGAATTTTAACATTCTAATCTCCTACGATGGTCCAGTTTCTATAAAAAACCTGTTAAACATTTTGTGGGGTAATTCTGGCATCACTCTTTAGTCGCCCATACATGCTAGTGTTGGGACGCTGACTATCGATAAACGGAGTAAGTATACGCAAAAATCTCGCGCAAAAATGATGTTGTATCCTCATACAACATCATTTTTGCGCGAGTTTTTTAGTTCGCCCCGAACTGAGATCTCGCGAACCGTAGATGGCTTACATTTGGACTTTCTTCTGACTACCCCTATACTTTCAAGTGCTACCACTGCCAAGTATGTCTATTGCGCTAGGTCGTCATGGTAAATAATACTGGCATGCATGCAATACATAATGTTGTGTCTAATTTTTCATGAATTATCGTTGTATTTTAAAAAGTATACATCCTAGAATAAAATTAATAACTATTTTGGAATGTACAAATAAAGACTTTTCATAAATGACACCCCACTCAATAAATTTGTTAGTTTTTTTACCCCCTTGGGAACCCAATATTTTGACAACCCCTTTATCGATTAAGCTCATATGCTCCACCATACATTTCCATTGCACAACCTATTGACATACCAAGTTTCATGCAGATTGGATGAACGGTTCGACAATTATGCGAGAACAAGAATTCGTAAAACATACAAACATACAAAGCAAAATCGCCATACTTGCCACTAAGATCTTCGTTCGCTTCGCTCGCTCGATCAAAAATTTAATGCGTTTTGACTATGGTTTAATTAAGCTCACACAAGGCCACAAACAAATACTTATACAAAGCAAAATCGCATTAGATCTCCCTGAGATCTTCACTCGCTCGATTAGTTAAGTATTATTTTTATCGACGTTTACTTCAATGCTGTGGACATCACTGGTTTTTGGCAACTTCATACAAAATCGGTGGGGCAATTATGGCAACCGATTTCGATAAAATTACATAAAATCAACACTTTGTGGGGTAATTATAGCGGATGAATTAACACAGAAGAAACAATGAGTAGTAACGAACTAGTACGATTAAAATAATCTCCAGTCTAAAATACACCTCCTTAGCTTGTTCAATTTTCAATTAAACCGCGAAAACCACTTAATTTTTACAAAAACTCGAGGAGCTAATATTTTTACACCCTCCGAAAAATAGGTGACTGTCAAAATGATGCTGTCAATCAGTCAGTTTTTGCGCTAGAAATGCCACCTATCGTTTATGAATGAACAAAACATTTATCTACGCGTACATAGATGTCTCTTCGAGGTATAAGTCATAGAACGAGAGATATAACCATGTGCCATAATTACCCCGCTGCCAGAATTGCCCCGCTGCACCTTATATAAAAAAAGTAGGTATATAAGTAGGTAAGTAGTATAACAGTCATGTGGTTCCCATAACACAAGCTCGGCTTACTTTGGGGCTACATGATGCTGTGTAAAATTTCCAGCATTATTTATCTATTTATAAACATAGTAGTACATAGGAGTACATTTTCTTCAGTCAAATTATTCTGAAAAAATATTTCGCGGATTTCGAGTAAAAAGTATTAATTTTACCCTAGAAAAGACTTCAACGCGCTCTCGTAGAACTTTCGTAGACCTCCAAATTGACTTTTCTTACTAGGAGGTGAAGAGTATTTTCCTAGCCCTAGCAACCTGCTTTTTTTTAGTTTAAATTTCGGTTAAAGTTCTAAAAAAAATCCTACTTAAGTACCTACCTACTATTTTTTGGAGTGAATGATAAAAAGAATAAGCAATATTTATGGTACGAGGAACTGAAATCTACATAAGTACATCTACATAAAGTGATTTCAGGCTTTCAACTTTGCGTAAAATTATTAGAGCAAGGTGTGACCGACTTGCACAAGGCCAGTCCATAATTAATTTTCATTTCATTGCAATTATATTCTAATTAGCTCGGTGTAATTACCACGATTGTAATTACCTCCTACCTTATTATGCAGATGCCTAACCTATTTACCTAAATCGTGAACGTTTCATGAAGTTCTAGGTAAATATGTATTGAACTTGTATTTGAAATAAGTTAATTTGTAAGTAGGTACTTATCACAATTTAATCTTTGCTAATAGTTTTAATAAAATTAAAATCTCGTGACAACAATGTAGAAGTTTTTTAATCTAGCGAATCTTCAATTCAATTAATTAAAATTCTTGATTAAATGTTTTCTTCTTCACCTTCATAAACCAGTTAAGAAGATATTCTAGCCTTGTGCCTAATTACCACACTACCCCTGACCAAGAGATAATTTAAATATCCTCATCAATTTTACGCATTTATCACGACAATAGATATTTTCAATCATGATTTTACACTTTGAAGAATTCGATCGTCGTTTCGTAAAAAAAATTTACATACATAAATAACGAATAAAATGAAACCTAATGCGTGCTCTGGAACTTTACCTACTCTACAAATCGACAATCGATATCGATTGTCGATTTGTAGAGTAGGTTCGACATATCGATTCGATATTTCAAACAACTAACGTGGTTTCGCTTGTATTGGTAGAAAATGAACTATGAACATTTCAGCAACGCTGAACTTCGAAAATTGGCACGATTTTGTTTTTAGTTTCATAATGTCCTTTGAAAATTTCCTAAGGGGGTAGTCAGAGGTATGTCCAAAGTTTCAAGAATAGGGGCCCTGAATATCATCAACAAACTTTTAAATTCTTAAATTTATGTCTCTAGGTAAGTATCTCTTACTTTGTAAACCTATGCAATATTCTGAAACTTGAATCTGACTCAATACCTAACAGTGATTGTTCACCGATCTAGCCTTGATATTGTGACAAATACAAAGGTATTGCTTTTTGTTGAATTATCCAGCCAGCAGCGGTACCTTTCACCTGAACGAAACAGGTAGGTACTAAATGTAATAAAACACCAAGGCTAACTGGCATGCGGAACAAAACATTGAAAAATAATGTACAGTCGGAACTCACAATAAAAAAATTAAGATAAGGTGAACAACTCCTTTGTTGTATTTAATCGATTTTACTGACCATCGATTAATATTTTGCCTTGGAATGAATGTGCCAACAAAAAGATTTTTTTTAAATCGAAGCAGGTTTATGATATCTCCACACTTCGAAAATTTAGTACTTACAATTTATAGAATTTTTCTAAAAGCTCGATGATCTCCACACCACATTACAAAACATTTAGGTGGTATCTAAGTATTCGCCTTTATAATATTAGTAGGATTTAAACGTCTTCAGACACAAGGAGAAAAGATCGAAAAACGCTGCAATACCATCATAATTCAAATCTAGAAAAAAAATTAGCATTGGCATCAGCCATTGTGAATATTATTTCGAAGTAATCACCAAAAAAGTAACGAGCACAACAAATCGATACGAATTTAAACCGATTGTGTAATTCGGCTGATCTCGATAGGGCCGTGAAATCGCACTTACTCTACTTTCTAAAATGTACGTAACTTCAAATAATATTGGACGTAACATTTTCTCGACGGAAGCGGAAGAAAATAAACTTCGATTTTAATTTATAAAACTGCGAAGATTTTTAGGAGGTGTCGAGCATGTAGAGATTGTTAAATCATAAAGAATGATTTTTATATTTTTTTGAAGAATGATAAAAATAGGTGGATCAGCCCCAAGGAAAAATAAAAAAATTATCGATGTGAATTTTTGTCAAGAAGATTCTAAACTACGTAACTGGAGTGCTAACTGACATTTAATGTACAAAGGATTTTGAACCTTATCGCGACTGAACAACGATCTATTATCATTTAATCTTGGTTATAAGGATTGTTGGTCTTGTTGAGAGGCTTTCTTGGGTGCTTTGTCTCTTTCACACAGTTGCAAAAAGAAAGAGACACACCGCCCAAGTTTTATTTCAAGCGGACCTTGTTTTCTGTCTCAGTTAGCGTTCCGGGTACGTAGTATAGAAATTCCTTGATTTTTGTACATAGGTACCGACCAAAAGTAAAGGTAGACTTAAAAACGCGGTAGAATAGGCCTGTTTGTTTTGACATTGCTGCGGAAATTGAACCCACGACCTCTCTATTCTCACCTCGTCACGGAGGTCGCGTATAATTTTAAACATGTGATTTCGTGTCGCAAATACTTAATTAGGTAAGTAGGTAGGTAAGTAAGTACTTCCCACGATTCGGAGTATCGAAACCAGCACAATAACAAAACTAAACATTTGGGAACATCCCACGTGTTTGCGTGATACTCAAGTTATTGGGAAATAGTTAAACCTAGTGAATATAGGTAGATAATTTCTGTGGGTGGAAGTTTCTAACACCTACGTTATGATTGAGTATTAGGTCAAACCCTTTAAACTTTTCAATAACACTTTTGAAGGCTAGTTTTAGTTGTAGGCAGCCTAGTTGTAGTTGAAAACCTTTATGGACGAGAGTATAGCCTATTTTAAGCACTGCTCTTTGCGCTCTTTCCAGTGGAAGTAAATGTGTCTTAGC
Organism: Camptogramma bilineatum; assembly: GCA_958496255.1. Classification (NCBI taxonomy): domain Eukaryota; kingdom Metazoa; phylum Arthropoda; class Insecta; order Lepidoptera; family Geometridae; genus Camptogramma; species Camptogramma bilineatum. The sequence continues at coordinate 12,025,393 of OY292465.1, read as the reverse complement.
GACTCCACCCCAGGAGTCTAGGCAGTAAGTTATTAACAATTGGCATAGTGCAAAGTTTCCTGTTTTCAATTGTTACTTGTTCGCCGCGTACCGTAGAGCTTATAAAACAGACGTACGAGATGCAATTAGTTAGCATCTTTCACATAATTCATTCAAATATTAATACCTAACATAGCTGTTCAATCTCGGTTTATTTTTATTTCTTCGTCTTGATAATATCATCGTCCTTGATAATACTACGGTAGATACTATACTTACCTATTATGGTTAGGTATCCAGTGTTTTTAGGGTTCCGTACCTTAAAAGGTAAAAAAAGGAACCCTTATAAGATCACTTTCTTGTCCGTCTGTCTGTCTGTCTGTCCGTCTGTCTGTTAAAATTGACAATTCTAGGTCAACCGGAAGTACCCTAGAGGTTTTGGGTCGAAAACCTAAATGGTAGTTCCCGTTGACCTAGAAAAACGAAATTTGGCAAAAAGCAAGGTCTTATAGCACAAATAAAGGAAAAATTCCAAAAAGTTAAAAAAGTTGAAAATTAAAGGGTGTTCCCATACATACATAGTTGACGCCAATTAAAATTGTCCTCCGAGTTGTATGGGCGCTCATACAATTAAGCGGACTAGCTTAATTGGCACCATGGCTAGGTACGGAACCCTCGGCGTACGAGTTCGACTCGCACTTGACCGGTTTTTTGTTTATATTCATACAGCATACCACCATGTGCCTATGTATAGGTAAGTATGTAACACTGATAATTGATTAGTTATGAAACGCAGGTCGACCCAATGCGGTAACTTTTCGCTTTAGAAAATGATTATTATCACATTAACACCTTAGCGCTAGCTTAGCGCATGCGGTAGCGAAATGATAGAGAAATCAAAAATAGTAACCTTGAAATTGTGAAACACAACATTTGATCATAAAGAAATTGAATGGATGGATATGGTTGGCACTAGACTGCCATGGATTGTTGGTGTGAACGGAAGAGACTCGTATCGAATACCGCTGCGAGGCCTATTCTTATAACCGCACGTAGGTACCTACCTATGCTAAGGAACGTACCTACTTATCTATTCAAAATATATTTTTTTTGTATAGTAATTATCCCTTTTGTTTTACATACAGTTTTATTTTGTTTATTGCCATTTTAAAACACGTAAACTGTAACCTTAATCTTTCACCTAATTAGCCCATGTTTAAGAACAGTAATGAAGTAATACTTTGTCATAGTCACCTTGAGCCGAAGTTAAGCCATCGTGAGAAGCACCCTACAATAGGTCATTTATGATTGTAAGGTAACAATCCTCATAGGTCATAATAAGTTTATACAGTACCTAACAATAGTGATATTTCGGTCCATTGCGCATGTCTCGGCGTTACGCAAGGCACTGCGACCGGTCCAATTAGGGACTTGCAAAACACCCAAAGGCGTAACTAGAGCTACCGTTTGATTGCACCAATGAACCAACTGAGGGGTACCACTACTGTTGAAGTCAGTAAACGCAAAGTTGAAGCTAAAAATTGCTTTAGGATTGGTCATCAATAATAATGTTCAACCTTAGGGCAAAAGGGAGGGCTTTGCCTGTATTTGTGTCTTCTTCGACTCTCCGCAAATTATCACTGTTAGGTAGGTATAATAAAAAAAAAAAAATCTCGAATGGACATTTAGACAAAATGGCGAACCAGTGTAGGTAAATAAACTGTTGAACTCTATTCAACTTTCCCTTCAAGGGTTTATTTAAAATCAGGCATCAACACAACAGCCATTGGAGAATCGAATGATGTTTGATTAGGAAGGAAAACTTCCGGAACTCTCTACATAGTTTTGACGTCTCTTTAATTTTAAGCGAAAGATGATAGTTTTCATATTCTGAAACTAAGTAGAGTCTTAAAAGTTTTAATGGTTCTTGTTGTGCTCTAGGCTAAAACATTACACCAACAATGTCTGTCTACCTATGTCTAGGTACTATTAGTCGTAATGTCAGTCAGTCTATCCAAATGTAGGTACAGCGAGCGTTGAAACTGTTGGGAAAGTGGACTTAGAGGTAACTCAAGTACCTCCTTTCCTTCATTCTTATGGAGCGTGATGTAACGCGATTGGTACGAAATTCAGGTTTTATGTGGCAATAAGTATCTTCGTTATGGAACAGCTGATCTTATATTCTGTACCTACATGCAGAGCACGTTATTTTTGTTCATGTTTTTTCTGACGAATTACAATGTAGCTGAAATACTTAGACTGCATATGGAGGACATTACGCATGTTGTGTTTACTGTTCTGGTTACGCAGATGTTTTTAATAAGCGTAGAATGTAAATACTTAGCTAATTATTATAGTTTCACGCTCTCCAGGAATGGTAGATCCTTTGAAGATATCTAGGAGTAAAGTCAGAGGCTTTGATTATGAAGTAGGTATTTAATATAAATATACTTATACCTGATAAAAGGTCAGAGGCACATCCAACATGCATCCTGCACATGTAGGTCGGTATTTGTTAAATTTCTATGACAACCTCTAAACTCCAACAAAAAACAGGATATCTAGATTAGACCCATTCTAGTTGCTTCTTTTTCATTTTCACCCTTCCCTGAAATCCATAATTTGTTGGCACAACAAAATTTACTCAATTTAGTTTTTTTTTTTTGCAGCACTCAATAATCTTAGCCACACTAGCAGCAGTAGCCACTGCGATGCCGTCATACATAGCAGTCCCAGCTGATCAGATAGCCTTCCTGGACCTCCGAGATTTGAAGATCAGGGTGCCACGGCAGACCCTGACGCCTCCTCCACCACCGCCGCCGAATCACCAACTGTATACCCAGGATTTCCAGCCAATACTGCAGCAGTACCAGAGACAACGTGAGTTCTTTTTTTTATTTTGGTCTGGCTTTTGTCTTTTATTTTTAAGAGTACCTACCGCAATACGGAAATCCGTAGGAGGACGAAGGTAGCTGATATCTATATCAGCTACCTTGCAATACGGCTTATGTGGCGCTGGGCAGGACACTTGGCCAGATTTGGTGATGGCAGGTGGTGTAAAGCCGTGACCGAGGGAGGAGGCTTCTGTCTATCCTCTAGCTAAGATATCTTCAAAGACTCTTATGTATAAAGGCCTGAGTTTCGTTTGCTAGTCTGACAACTCTTTTGTATTTGCTTTCACCATCTTTAATCTGCTGAAGGCAAACAAAAGACCAATCTGATTAGGTAAGATTATATTTTCAAAATCTTGCATCGATTCGTCACACACGTGCATCTTTTTATTTAACTTTGCTTTGTACTGCAAGCTGCAACCGGTCCGCAGGCAAAGAGAGCGTGGTGCCGCATTGTCACTTCGAATGTCAATCAAGATTACCACAGCCAGTCGAGCGGCCTGCTATCTGAACTTCCCAATGCTTTCACTTTCACTGTACTCTCAAGTCCATACTCAGAATATTAACAAGAGTGACTTACGAAAGCCAACTAAACTAATTAGGTAGGTAACGATTTCTTTTTTAACCGATTTCAAAAAAAGGAGGAGGCTCTCTATTCATCGGATTTTTTTAAAGCTTTTATATAAATTCACTTGTATTGTATGCATCTCTATAGGTATATTTGTATGTCCTGGAATTTTGCCATCAATATTTTTTAAAACAATTTCTTGCTTTTGTATTCCAAAATTTTGCTCGCACTGTAGGCACCTAGCTCAATTTCTTTAATATCTTAACCCACAAATGAGACACAAGAGGAAAGGAAAAGTCACAAGCACTAAAGTAAACAATAGAAGCTTCAGAAAAGCTTCACAGCAGCATTCGGCGAATGTTTAGATTGTGTAAAAAGTGGAGCTAAGTAGGTACCTACCTATATAATTTATCTTATGATAGACACGAGACGCACAATACGAAAATATATCGGGCTGGTTCATCCAGGGCAGTCAAGTATAATCGGCCGTCCCTACGGACCAAACCAGACGCTTTCTAAAGCAATTCTGAACAAAGGATCTCACTTTCTTCCGTAACGAGTCCACATTACATTCAATACAAATGTTATCGGCGCATATTTATGCACTAACTGGTTCTTTCCTTTCACATGCAGTACAAGTAATAACAATGGTACGTACCTACCTAAACAAGATATCGAAATATAAGAGATATCGAAACAAACGCGCCTTCCTTATGAGACGCTAATTTCTGCTCTAGATAGTAAAAATAATTCAATTTTGGAGTTCAATTTCCCTTGACAAATTGCTGAAGAAAAAGAAATCGTTAAATTGATTTCTCATTTACTTATCGGAATTAAAGCGGAAGTAATGGCATGTCTTTATTTTTTCTGCGGTTGTATTATGGCGGATAGGTCAGAAGTCAATCCGAATGAAACAGACGTAGAAGTTGCTACAGATAGTGTTTATCTAAATTATCAAGATACAATCGTAACAGCTTTCTCCTATTGTTACCCCATCTATTACACAAGAGATAGGTATCACTATCTCGGGGTCTATCTAAAGTCTAAACGTTTCGTGTAATTGTGAATATTTCCGCATTTGTAACATAAGTGCTTTCCACTTCGTTACGTCAACAAGCAGTTATTATCAACCTTTATGATCTTTATAAGAAGTTAATAATTGATTGATTTCATATGATAAAGTAAGATCCTTCGAAAGTTTATTATGTGTATGTGTAGGTTTGTGTATGTGTAGGTTATGTTATAATGTATGTTTGGCTACAGCAGGTAAAACATTTTTGCGAAACACGTGTTATTTTAAGACAATTAAACTACACATGTCATAAAGTAAGTCTATCTACTAGTAAAATCAAAGTACCTACTTATAAGGAGTTTAAGTTAATGAAACTTGGAATACCTATACCTATTATACATAGGTAGTTTAATAATACCTACATCGTTTAAGATCTGGCATAACACATTTATCCGGGTAGGAATCACGCGAGCGAAGCCGTGGGCGGAAGGTAGTAAACAATAAATCAGTATATTGAATGCATCAATAAACATTCCATCATCACACTAAACTGTAATATTGCAAATGATTGCCCAAGGAGTGCACGTTTGTAGGATCTACGCGTGCAAATCGCAGTAGTTTCGCAAAATATAGGTACCTTACATAAGTAAAAGTTCGCACGTTTGTTGCGGTTGCATTCTTGGAATGTGTTCCATGTCACAGTAGATCAACCTACCTACCTAAGTAACAAACATCAGGTACAAGTTCATAGCCTATAGTCGTTTATAGGAACAACTTCAAAACAGCAATGGAACTTTGTATAACTTAGCGATTTTCTTATCTCTAGGTATTATTATTTGTCTACAAGGAAGGTCAACGTCGCTTAGGTATTACAGATCATTCCGTATGTGCCTAAACCTCGTCGCCATTTATTCATAATTCGCGTTATTTGTTACAGCCGTCGCAATATCTCCAGAACCAGAAGCCCCAAGACTAGCCCGGATCCAGTCCCAGGAAGCAGGAGCGACTACACTAGGAGGAACCGCACAGTATGCGGAGAGGCCTCCAGATTTCGGTGAATATGTCGACTTTGGAGCCCACACTGGCGACCACGGAGCATTCGGTTGGTACGCCGACTATCCCATCAATAACAACCATGACAATTCTGGATATTAAACTAAAGTAGAATAAAGGTTAAATGCTTCATTAAGAAGCTGCCGCACAAATCTTACCAAAGACAGTATTAAAAGTGTCGTAAGTTTAGAGAATTGCCGCACATTTGTTAAAAACGGTCAATTCTAAATGCACTTTCGAAAACAAAGTTCCTTTTATAGTTTTAGTAATTTCAAATACACTGTGATACGCGCTATGGTAGTTCACATTTTTCTATCTTTTTCTAAGTTTACCTACTTCATTATCATGCTCACGCTTGCTTGCCACTATTTTATGCTCATCGCCACTATCAATACACTTAGGTATTCTGATTATTTATTTTTAAATTTTCTATGTAGGTACTTACCTTCTTTCATTTTTTAGTACTTATCCTTCTCTTTCTCCAATTATATTTCAAATATTTTTGTTTAGTTATTATAATTGCAGACATACTTTTCTCGTTTACTTTGTTTCATTTTTTACTTTTCTTGTGTTTATACTTTGTTTAATTTTTCACAACAATGTTTTTCCCCTTACAATTATATATCTTTCTGCATGCATTTTTCACACTTTTTGTCTACTTTTATTTCCATTTCATCTTGTCTATCACATTCACTTTTCTCGTCTCAGTATAAAAAATATTCTTTATCTTATATTTTCTTGTATTTTCTATTCCTATCTCGAAGCTATTTTGTTCTTCATTGTTAATATACCTACCTATTCCTGTTAAATAAGATGATATTCTTAGATTGTACTTTATATAGTTTTACTTCATTTTGCACGCTTATTTATGTTGTTTGATTTTTATTGAAATTATTAAAAATATCTCTACATCTTGTGCACAATCGACTTACGCTTTCTATAAGCTTTGACTACATGTTTGTTATTACATTTGATTTCTATTCTCAATAACATTTTATCGTATATTATTTCCAATCATTATATCATTACATTACTTTTCACTCTTAATCTTTATTTGTTTCTTATCACCACTATGCTTTTTGTTTTAAATATATATATTTCATTAAATGCTTCGTTTCATTTCACATTATCATTTCATACTTCACACTTCCAACCTATAGTTTCCTAATTTTATGTCCTATCTCTCTAATAGGTATTTACTTACTCATTTAATTAGTACCTACTTCCTTAGTATCATGTTTTATTCCTCTTTTTCTGTGATACTGAAACTGCTACCTACACTATATCATACTGTTCTTATTTATTTTTGTTTCACTACTCTATCCCAACTACCTTCTTATTATGTACCTATAATACCTACTTATTATTTAGGTAGGTACTCGTCTCTTCTATTACCTATTTCTGCTGTCTCTTATCTTCATGAATGCAACTTATGACTATTCTTCTTCATATTGTTTGTTTCCAATATAGCTCTCATCTTTTATCTATAATAATCTCATCTGTTACCTTCATCTAGTGGTTTATATCATATTTATTAACATTTTACTTATTTTTATATTGCATACCTACCCAAATTCTCTCTTGATTCTTTTCTTTTTCTACACGATGCCGATTAATAATTTCTACCTTAGATCTTACATCTTAACTTCTTTATATTGTACCCATACCTATTTTCTCTTGATTCTTCTGTTTCTACTTGATGCCGTTTAATAATTATTTCTACCTTGTTTCTTGTTCTACTTTTTTTTTCTTGATACATTTTTTCAATCTCTCTTCTGTCACCTACTATCCCTATAGCTTAATTTCTGTTTTGTTTCATACAGTATTACGATAAAAATTTATTTTCTCTATACATACAAACTCTTATCTATTGCTAACCAATCTATTTCTTTAAAAAAATACTCTACTTATTTCTCTCTATTTCAACTTAATTCCTTAATCATTTTATATACCTACTTACCTACTTAACCTATAGCTTAATTTCTGTTTTGTTTCATACAATATTACGATTAAAATTTATTTTCTCTATACAAACTCTTATCTATTGCTAACTAATCTATTTCTTAAAAAAATACTCCACATAGTTCTCTCTATTTCAACTTAATTCCTTAATCATTTTATATACTTACCTACTTATCTTTTCTTTGATTTTGTTGTTTCCATTAGCTTTATCCTACTTCCTGCTTTCTTGGCAGCTGTTCTGTGTACCTACCTTTTTTTAAAAAGCTCAGGCTATTGTTTCTTCATTTATATCTAAGCTTTTCTTGACTTCTTTCGGAAATACCTATACTATTTAAAAGTAGGTAAGTAGATACTTTTAGTATTCGTCTGATGTATCTTTATTTTCTCTCAAACTTTTCTTTCAGTTTCACTGTTTTTTTATTTTTCTAAATATCCTTTCATTCTTTTTTAATTTATTATGTACCTACCATACCCCAATATCTTCCTACTTTCCGACTCTTCATTTTCTATACTTCTTAAATACTTTAGTTTAGCCTTCCTCATGCTATGTTCACAATTAATCACAAACTATGTGTAAAGTCTTCAATTCTCCTTCAATTATTATGTTTCTCTTCTACATACAACTATTTTATTCTTTAAGACTATCATCTTTACTTTTTTGAAACTCCATATCTACTTCCAACATTATATTACTTACTTCTGATACCATAATCTTTTAACTTTTCTATTTTTCCATCAATGTTTTCTAATTAGTCTTTTTTTCCTTCATGAACACTAGATTATTTTAAGGTCTTTACACTTTCCAAAAACGTATTCTTCCAAACTATAGTAAACCTTTACTACGATATAAGTAGGTACCTACTTATATCGTTTTTTTTTCTCTTGTTGTCTTTTAAATACTTATTTCTAATTCTAATTCTACTAGCCCATACTATCCCATTGTTGGGCAAAGGCCTCCCCCCACTTTCTATTAAATACTTACCTTTTACTTACTTATCTTTTATTTTTCAATTAATCTTCTACCTCTACCTACTAACAAAATCCATCTGTCTTAATCTGGCATTATCCATTACACTAGGTACTTATTTATCGATTTTTGTCATACGCTATTGTTTCTTACTTATTTCCAATAATTATTTTCTAATCTAGACTTTTCTCAGACTTTAAGCTATTTTTCATTCTTCAACTGACTACCTATATTCTGTATATCTACCTACTACATTATATTTATCGATTTATCGTTACACATCTCTATGTTTCTTACTTATTTTCAATAATTATTTTCTAATCTTATCTATTAGACTTAAATTATATTCTTAATTCTTCAACTCGCTATTACTATAACATGCACTATCACTCTTTTCATACCTACCTTACTTCTTTAGACTATCCTCTTGATTTAATTAATTCTTTAATTATTTTTTATTTTTATTTTCTATTCTTTTTTTCAAATCTCCTACTGTGGCTGTGGGAATACAATGTCCACAGGTCAGATATATCTTTTTCTATCTGTTTCTTTACTACTCTATCATACCATGTGGGTATTTCTAAATGTCTGTGTTTAATGCGCAGCTTGACATGAAAAGGGCAATAATAAACTACCATACCAGACACAAGATGCATATAACTTGCTTTAACATAGAATGAAATGAATTTCTAATAAAAACCTATTTCACATTTGTTGTCAGATGAATAGTTTCGAGGTGTCTGAACTAGAAACAAATAAAACTAATAGTTACTTATCTTTAAAAACAGTTCCTTATAATTTCTGTTCCAGTTCCTGATAAGATTCTTTACCGTTTTCTTCTTTTACAATGTGACTTCTATCTAAATTATTTTTGAATTTTCTTCTTCATCTTTTTCTCTTAGCTTATTTCTTCTTCTTTTACTTCTTACCTTATTACTTAGTTACCTACCTACTTTACTTTCACTTCACTTTTCTTTCCTGAATTTCTTCATTTCCTTTTATCTTTTCTTTCTTTCATTTATTTTCTCCTTTACCTACAAACACTTCAGTTTCTTGTTTCTTTAATGCATGCTAATTTATTTTAGAACTATTATATTTTCTTATTTCCTTTTCCGCTTTCTTCTTTCTCTAATTTTACTTCTATTCTTCTTTTTCTTACTTATTTCTGTTACTCTTCCTTTTCTGCTTTCTTATATTTTCTTCTTTTACTCTTATTATTCTATTTTGTTACTATTTCTTTTCCCGTTTTTTTCTTTATCGTTTCTTTTATTATGGTTTTCTTAACTTTTACCTGTGCTTTTACTCTTTTATTTTCCTTGTCTTATTTCCTTTCCCGCTTTCTACTTTCTTTCTTTTCTGTTACAATATTCTCTACCTATATATTTTTCTCCTCTGTTTTACTAATTATATTCTTCTGTATCTTCCCGTTTCGAAACTTTCGAACTACCAAGCGTGATTTAAAGATTAAGTTTTGCACGATTTTATCCTTTTTGGTTGTTATTAAATATTGTTGATTGTTATTTTGTTGTTTAATTTATTCCCCGAAATTTTAGAATAATGGCACAGTTTCATTACGATTGTTTTTGATATGGTTCCAGAGATTTTGAACTTAAATCTAAGTAACAAATAGGTAACACGTAGGTGAAACAAAAATAGTGATAGTATTTTTTAATGTTTATTTCATACAATTAACATATAATTTCATACACTGATATTTAAAATAGATTTCTTTGATTTTATCAACAGCAGAGTATAGTAAGATTAGATGTTTAGGTTTAATAGACTAGCGCACAGGTCTAACTCTAAACCGATTGAAATTTTAGGGGAACTCCCACATTATTCAGATCGGTCATAAAGTTTTCCGACCTCTAGGAATATACATATTACAAGTTTATCCAAATATATACAATATAATAAATACGCTAAGATGGAATCTAAGATAGGAAAGAGAAAATGCTTAGAAGATCTTGTTGACATACCTAAATCAGTGTCGCTGTTTAATAAAGTAGGTAGGTATATAATAGGGTCACGGGACAAGCACGACTAGAATACTTTTTAGAGTTTTAGAGTCATTTCAAGTCGTTTTAAAAGATTTTTTTGCCAGTACGTAAGTCTTTGAATGGCATACAATTCCACAATTAACACTATACAGTCCAACAAAAATTGATAAACATCCAGTAACAACAATCGCAATTTTTTAAGACTTACCTACTTGTCACATTGATATGAAATTTCATAATTTAAATAAATAAATACCTACATCAAATTGCAGAATTACAAGTTATAGGTATTCTTTCGTTTTAAAATATAAAAGTGTCAACTTTTATTGTTGTAGGTACCAATATATAGTAAGTAAATACAGTTTAGATATAGGTATATTGTATTTTAAATCAGATAATATAGGTATAGGTACTTTAGAAAGTGTCGCAATTTAAAAATTTAACTCCTGAATACACATAGCCAATATTTTGGCACATATCAATTTGAACACTGTTTGTTTTTAACCATAAGAATAATTTCCAATACAATCCAACATTCTAAAAAGCAAACATTGATTCCAATTCTATTTAACAGTTAAAGCATTAAGGTTACGCGCACACTTACAAATAAAAATACTTTAATTAATATCTACAAATAGCAGTAATTGACGTAAGAATCTTCAATAAATAATATCAAAGTTGATAATTATTTTGAAATCGTTCGAATACTTGCTTTTTTACGCCTTCGTTTTAACAATGTCACAGGTACAACTGAGTGGCCCGTTGAGTGTAGGCATAAGTCCTGACATAAGTTGGCATAAGTTGTTGTTTTATGTAAAGTTCTAAGTTTTTTACTTTACAAGTGTGCGCTTATCCTTATTAGCTTCTTTCTACCGACAATTAAATCTTACAAATATTTAGTGCCACCAATCTAATACTATTTCTATACAATAACTTCTATAAAAGAACGCTGGAAGAAGGTGGAGGGGTGTGTTTTGTCTCATGTTTGCGAATAGGTAACCCATGCGCAAACATGAGACAAAACACACCCCCGCCACTTTCTTCCAGCGTTCTTTTTAGGTGACGCGAACTAGAACCTAGACGAAATCAGTAACAAAATAATACTGAAGAGTTAAACTCTAGATTAGAGAAAATAAAATCACAGCTCTGACTTACAAATTATATAGAATCTCAAAAAAATGTGTTTGAGCGTAAGACATAAGAAATCTAAATAATATATTAAAGCGCGAAAGTATGTATTTTATTCTACTTGGATTACTACGTACCTACGCATTTTCAACAATTATTTTTGATAAGACGTAGTAAGAAAAAACTATTTACAAAGTATTTGAAGTAACTAGAGAAAAAGACAGTTTTTTTCGAGTTCAATTTGTACATCATAAGAAATCCAATAGGCCCAGTCCCTACGCTTAAAGTTTTACGTGAAAAGGACGGGGTAAATGTATTAGAAAGTATTGCGAAGAATCGCTAACATACCCTAATAAGACACTGCCATACAATCACAACTTCAATTCCATCATACATTCACACGCAATGTTATTCGAAAACATTCTAGGTAAAAATAACACTTCATTTCCGAATTGCGCATGTACAAAAATACAAAAACATTTATTTTGTATTTTTTGTATGTTGCGCATGTATTCTGTTTGTAGAGGGCGACAGCAACGTGACAAAGCTCTATTTTTGATTGGATAACGGCAAAGAATTAAAGGACCTTGTAAGAAGTAACATACCTCATTAAATACTACAATATACTCAGTAAATCATTTCATTTCATTTCATTTCTCACCAATCACATTGATTGGTTAGAGATGGCGCTAAAGATTTTTCTTAGATTTTTTTACAAATGGCTTCTGATTTTTTTAAAAATGGTTAAGTCCAAACAATCAATCAAATTTTGCTTATTTAGAATGAAGTTTTCACACCAGCTCAAGAAAGCTTTTTTTTATATGAATAAAAATAACTAAAATAAGTAGGTATGTAACTAATAAAATATTTGGTTTGAGAGATCGAATTAGTCTTTACGTAGCATTACTTAGATTTATTAGATAGCATTACATAATAAACGTATTTTACATTCAAATTACATCAAGTACACATTTCAAAACCTCTACTACGTATCCTACAAACGTTCAGTATATTATTATCAGAAAATACACCGTTTTATTAGTAATGATATGATGCGAAGCTATGTAGTCGGGAAAAAAATATTTACAACAACCGATTAATTTTAATAAGGACACAAGTGACTTGCAAATTATTTATGGAATAGGAACCTTTTAAATACGCCAATATTAAAGATAAAAAAATTAGGATAAAAATATATTTTAATAAACATTTTTCGAATAAAAGTTACTTACATATGAAAATTTTATTAGTTTTCTCCCCGACCTTACATACGAAAGCTATACTTACTATAAATATAATAATATCCAGTCGAATTCAATATACAGGGTGTGGCAAATTCTTGGTCACTGAAGGGTAGCTACCTTTTCTCTTGTAGTTAGAAAGTTTTGTTCTTAGAAAACTTCAGTTTTATTTTGAAGAAAAAAATAATTGCATTTTTAGATTTTTGAAAAAAAGTACAGTTAGCCTAAAAAATTACATTTGTCAAAAAAAACAAGTTGGTCTTAATCGACTCTATTTCCCACCAGGAACACTTCTCCCAAAGTAACTTACCAAATCAAATCGTAAGTTTTTGCAATAATTCAAAAAAACACATCCCATACATTTTCTATGAAATTAGTAGTTGGAAACATTATAGTGCCACTTATTCGATCGTTCTTAATTTAATTTCATAACTGCTCCGGCAAGCTGGGAGGCTATTGTAAAGCGCGTATTTACATTTAGAACAAAGTGCTTCCCTGCAGATGTACAAATGGTATGCTCCATGCATACCAACATCTATTGCGGCTCTGTCTGAAGCGCCTAAGGCTTTACAATAGCCTCCCAGCATGCCGAAGCAGTTACGAATTTAAATAAATAACCTTCGAATAAATGGCACTATAATGTTTACAACTACTAATTTCATAGAAAATGTATGGGATGTGTTTTTTTGAATTATTGCAAAAACTTACGATTTGATTTGATAAGTTACTTTGCAAGAAGTGTTCCTGGTGGGAAATAGAGTCGATTAAGACCAACTTGTTTTTTTTTAACAAATGTAATTTTTTAGGCTAACTGTACTTTTTTTCAAAAATCTAAAAATGCAATTATTTTTTTCTTCAAAATAAAACTGAAGTTTCCTAAGAACAAAACTTTCTAACTACAAGAAAAAAGGTAGCTACCCTTCAGTGACCAAGAATTTGCCACACCCTGTATAATATAATACTAATAAGCTATTTTTGAAAGTATGTAAATACGAATAATTGTGTAAATATAAATACAAACAAAAATGCTAGAATTTTAATACTTTATAAATAATATATAAAAATAAGCACCATATTAATGTGTGTGAGCTATCTATATACAATAAACACAACCTGAAATATTAAGCAATACGATACTTTCTTGCAACAAAATAATTATCGATATATTCAAACAGTAGCTTCAATGAAAATAATATATAAAATCCGACTGCGTAGAATTTTGTTAGCACATTACATACTTTGATTTGATAAATACAACGACGGCCTCGTGGTAGACCCAAGCGGCGATGGCGGGATAAGCTTGACTCCTATATCAAAGACTGGTTCCAACGAGCACAAAACAATAAAAAAAAACACAAGATTAAAAGATAAAAAAAGATAAAGGAGGATCGCTTGTATCAATGCGGGTTTAAATCCCGTCGGAATCAAAAATGTTGATTAGAAAATTTAAAATTTCGATCTTATTTAAGTGTGATAAGCACTATGTTAAAAAACTGCACAAAGCAGATTTCAGTGAAAAAAGGGGGGAGGGGCCTTTGCCCTGCAGTGGGAAACATCAGGCTTATAAATAAATTACTCTAATTACAATTGTTGCCCAGTACTTCCCAAAGTATGATGGGTCGAGTGAATGTAGGTTGAGCCCTGAAAAATTAAACGACAGATAGACCGACCGGACCAACCAACATGCGGGCGAACAAAAAGGAACACTTTGGATTCGAATGAATGTTTTTTTTTCTTGTTTGAACAGTCCTTCATTTAGTTAGGCCATTTTCCTTCATGAAAACCAAGAGGTGAGTCCCGAATATGGAACTTTCTGTTAAGTGAGTCGCGGTCCAGTCAACTTTGGGAACCACTGGCGTAGCCTATGTCACTCCCACAACCAAGATGATTCTAACGAAATCTCAATCTATGAGCGTGTCAAAGAAATAGACATAGATATGTACTCAAACTTGAAAACATAACCCTCCTGATGCAGTCGGGTAATAATGGCGGTTAAGTTGATCATCATTTTATCAATATGACTTAGTGCTCTATGGTATGGAACAAATATTTTCTTTTGGTTAAAATTCCTTCCAAACGCGATATCTACAATCTATTCTATACTTAACTCTAATTCCTTTATATCAGAAATATGAAGGTTAGAGAGCAATAGTCAAATAGAAAGTTACTTTATTTTTCAGAACATAAGATTTATTATTCCGTAACTTTCTATTTGACTGAACATACTTTAGAACTTAGGCTTACATTTACACACACTAATGCATAAAATTAGCCTACGACAGTGAACACAGTTCAAATATAGTTCTTATATCCATAGTTTTTGGGTTCATAATATCATTGCTTGACTAGTACGACAAATACGTAGGTATATAAATTGTGCAGTTTGTAAAAATTGCGCGTGCATTTTACTAACTATCGATTTAGGCCCAATGTTTTATTATTTTAGGAAACATTATACATTCTATAAATGTTAGTGGCAAAAGTACTTGTTTCTTGATAAAGTTAATGAAAGTAAATACCTTATCATTTGTTATTATATACAGACGTACGTACTTATGAATGAAAACAGTTGACTAAATACAGGTTATTCAGTTTTGAGTGTAAATTAATCAACTTGTAACTGATATCTAACAATTTTTCTAATTTCAAATGCTGGAAATGCACTAATTATTATGTTACAGGAGGTTTTTACTGCTAATTTTCTATATAAGAACAGTTCTTTTAAATGCTATGACTTTTACATAATTCTGTACATAAATACAGAAACACTTCTATAATCTCTTTCGTTAAATCTGCACATTTATTGAGATCAGAATACTAGGCAAACTTTCGACTAAATTTGACAATACCGAAAAATATTCCGCTAGGATCCTATTATAGATACGCAGTTTCAAGTTTTTTTTTATGACTAGAACAATAATAGACCCAGATCATAGAACTAGCACACTAGACTGCTAGCTAGCATACCGCCGAAAGGGACAAAAAATGTAGCGAACCCACAGTTTCGTGGTACTTGTTTTAGAACATAGATGTTCCAAACCGAAGAAAAGGGCGGCACGCGCTAAGGGACAAAAATATTATGCTTTGTCTCTTTTTTCGCAAGATTTTTGTATTTATCCTTCCTTGTTTTGTATTACTGAAAAGGAAAGTGTCCACCAGTCTAAATGTTGCTCTACGCTACGAGCCTTTCTTTTCGCTTATTTTTTAGGCTGTGCCCTAGTAGGCAAACTGTGAGCGGCCGACTGAGTTTGCGGCGTATCGGTTTAGTACGCTCTTCCATATATTTGAAATGGAGTGTCCACAGTTTGCTAGTTTTGCGCTCACTGTACGCAGTTTGCAGCGTTACGCGCAAAACTAGCAAACTGTAGACACTCCATTTCAAATATATGGAAGAGCGTACTAAACCGATACGCCGCAAACTCAGTCGGCCGCTCACAATTTGCCTACTGGGGAAAAGTTCCTTAAAGTTCCTTAAAGTTCCGCCGGTATCCGCTTAGGTTTAAAATGTCACTTGAAATAAAGCGGCAGCGAAAATCGCTCGTATCTGAATAGGCCGTCACACTTCAACCTTACACTACAATGTATAGCCGTTAATTTGCCCAGACCATAACTAACAAAGATAATGGTAAGACTAGAAGGGTAAACAAACATCATCCCAATTATTATTTACATTTCGAAAATCTCAAGTATAAAGTTCAGTTTGTATGTATAAAGTCACGGATAAGTAGTTTTATACATTGATTTCAATACTATTTACTTACCAAATTTCCTGCACGTAGAGATTAAAATGCACTAGTCAGTTTAACATTTTTCACAGCATTTCGTTTCTGTCACAATCAGTCCATTCATGCCGCACTATCTTGAGTTTGTTTTTCCTATCTCGATCATTAGATCTTCTTCCAGGCCATAATTTTATATTTACACGGTCATTCTGTTAGCACAGGCCATTACAATTATAAATAAATAATTTGTTTTTGTATTGTTCTTCTTAATATATTCTAGGGCCTAGAATCTAGTAGGCCATAGTCATTTAAGATGATTTGTTTTTCATAGTATGATCAATCATTCTTGTTATAAATGTTTTTTATTTAAAGTTCATTGTAAAGGTTAAAACTTCTTCACATCATGTTCACTTCAGTTTGTTTAAGCCAGTTTAATTTATTTGTCTAACTAACTTGTCTCAAACTGTCAAAACGGTCGCGTAGGTATCTTTTGTCGCGTTCGGTCTCGTTGAGATGAGAGTGACAGAGCTACTTGTGTAGTCACTGAACTGTCATATTTGACAGTTTGACATTTTGGTCGCTATCAAAGATAGACTCTCAGGGGGCTGATCATTCTAGTTGGCCCAGACCATAACCATTTAAATCACTTGTATAGCACGATTTAGTTAGCCCAGTGACTATTTCTTATCAATAACCATAGAGTTTCTCACCAACATAACCACAGAGTGCTTATCAGATCATTCAAGTTGGCCTGTTCTTCATATCACATTTTCTATATGTTCTTCTCGTAATTCTAGTTGGCCCAGGCCATAACCATTTCAAATCACTTGTATAGCACGGTTTTTAGTTGGCCCAAAAGTTCTTATCTTAAACACCATAGAGTTTATTTTTGTTTTTTCTAGATTTTCTTCTAGATATTTTAGTTGGCCCAAGCCATGACGACTTTAGAGAAGGGTACGAATAGAGCGGTGTATTGTGGTGGGGTGAGAAAGTATCGTCGGCCTCGGTGTGTCCCGTCGTTCTTGGACAAAGTCGGGTGTTGCTGTAGAGAGAACTCTGCGCCAACGACCACGCTACTTTCGGCAGCCGTGCCGCCTGCAAGGCCGACGTATCTGAAATATTGAGATAAATGGAGAATGGACCGTTGTGCCGACTATACTTAGTGAGAAGGGAGGTTATAAGGGCAGGGAGATGATGTTAGTTTTAGGACAGTTAAAAGATCCGAGCTTCTGTGAATCGACTGATATTTGACAAGTTTTATTGTTTTATTTCGAAGCCCAAACACGAAAGCGCGCGCTTTAAGTAGAAACAACTCAAGACGCATAATATTGAGTGTCATCGTATAAGCTTAACGACATTTTTGGTCTCGGATGCAGCCCTGTTAACTAGTTAGTATGGGGCTAGATGGCGCTGTTTGAAATGTCCAACAATATTTATTTATTTATTTATCTATAAGCCATAAAGATGAACAAAAAAGTGTAACATACCTCACTCGACCAACTGCGATGCGTCCGTGCGGGGTTATGATTTTCACAGTGTGTCCAAGACGGAGTTGCTTTGGCCCCGCGGGAATGTATGGCTGGCCCGTGTGGTTTGAACTCTCGCTCGCTAAAATATTAAGGTAAAACAAAAACTTAGGCCTTTACATCTTTAATAAATGATTTATACAGTGTCAGGAGGCAATCTTTGCCTACACTTATCGGGACACTGTAGTGCCTGGGACAATGTTGAGATGGAGTAGGCTTGCCCAGCACCTATACCATCCTCTCAGCTTAACCGGCCATATCCACAGGAAAGACATGGTCAATACGTGTGGGGCTGACTAAGCCGCGGGTTCCCTCAACCGTTAATGTAAGTTCGTATGAGCTAGTGGCCAACTCTGGTGACGGAGTTTTTAAGCCGCCTAAAGGCCTCCGTCATGGCTCAACGACTTAAAAGCCGGGACCGACAATTTAACGTGCCCTCCGAAGCACGGAAGTGCTCAGCTTGAAATGTCACTTGCGGTCACTCAAATTCACTCATCCAAATTATGACCGCGCACAAAGTTGCTTAATTTCAACGATCAATCAAGAACGTCTCAGCAAGCTACGCCACGAGCGCTTATCTAGTAAAGATGTACAGTACTTCAATCTATAAATGGACTTCGGTTATTTTCGTGTTTTCCGAATATGTCCGACAGCAGTGTATGATTCCACAAAACAGAATGCTACAGAAGTGCACGTTGTTATCAGCACAGCTCGAAGAACTTGCAACTAATTTGCTTTTCTTAAAAATGACATTGATATTTATTTGTTTGCGATAAAGTTGAAATTATGAGTAATTTTCGTTTCCAAATAACTCAATCGTTTTTGTCATTTTGAGCGTAGCGGCATTTACACGATAGAGATTATCCCACGGATCCGGACTGTAAAGATATCTGTAAAGATATCTGTAAAGATATCTTTAAAGATATCCGCGGATAAAACTAGCGGCCTTTAAATGCTAAAGATTTTCCCACGGATCCGGACTGTAAAGATATCTGTAAAGATATCTTTAAAGATATCTGTACAGATAACCGCAGATTTTGGACTGGCGCGTGGAACGGTATAAATTTACAAAGTTTTTTTCTTGATTCTTGAATTTTGAACCTTGAATCTGATAGCCCCTCCAGACTCTCGAGAGAAAGCTCGGCGAGAAGTCTCGCCGAGACTTCTCGAAGAACAAACAAGCTATCCACACTCTCAATTTTTCTCCGTCGTGATGTTTGAAATCCTTTGTCTCGGCCAAAAATACCGACACCGATCGGAGAACAGGCGAGCCAGAGAACGAGAAGGCGAGAAGCTCCTCACACTCACGCTTCTCGGGTGTTCTCGGGGGTTCTCGCAGAGAGTCTGGAGGCCCTATCAAATTTTGAATCTTGAATCTTTGAAGTGACAGCTGTCAAACTTCAAATGGCCATATCTCGGGAACTACTCGTCCTAGACTCCCCGTTCTCAGTTCAAATGAAAGCTATGACCAAGATCTTCATTTGAAGTGACAGCTGTCAAACTTCAAATGGCCATATCTCGGGAACTACTCGTCCTAGACTCCCCGTTCCCAGTTCAAATGAAAGCTATGACCAAGATCTACATTTTCAATAACAGCTGTCAAAATGACATCTGTCATCTGAAATGTAGATCTTGGTCATAGATTTCATTTGAACTGAGAACGGGGAGTCTAGGACGAGTAGTTCCCGAGATATGGCCATTTGAAGTTTGACAGCTGTCACTTCAAATGAAGATCTTGGTCATAGCTTTCATTTGAACTGGGAACGGGGAGTCTAGGACGAGTAGTTCCCGAGATATGGCCATTTGAAGTTTGACAGCTGTCACTTCAAATGAAGATCTTGGTCATAGCTTTCATTTGAACTGAGAACGGGGAGTCTAGGACGAGTAGTTCCCGCGATATGGCCATTTGAAGTTTGACAGCTGTCACTTCAAATGAAGATCTTGGTCATAGCTTTCATTTGAACTGAGAACGGGGAGTCTAGGACGAGTAGTTCCCGAGATATGGCCATTTGAAGTTTGACAGCTGTCACTTCAAATGAAGATCTTGGTCATAGCTTTCATTTGAACTGAGAACGGGGAGTCTAGGACGAGTAGTTCCCGAGATATGGTCATTTGAAGTTTGACAGCTGTCACTTCAAAGATTCAAGATTCAAAATTTCAGATTCAAGGTTCAAAATTCAAGAATCAAGGATCGAAATCCAAGATCGAAACCAAGGATCGAAATCAAGGATCGAAATCAAAATCAAGGATCAAAATCAAGGATCGAATTCAAGGATCGAAACCATGGATCGAAATCAAGCGCTGATTTTGTCGAGCGCGATAAAGTAAAAATATCCTGAAATTTAAATGACATGGGCACACTACTAATCCAACAACGAGTGTGAAAGAGACAAAGCTACCAAGAAAGCCTCTCAACAAGACCAACAATCCTTATAACCAAGATTAAATGATAATAGATCGTTGTGTGGACTGTACAGATATCTGTAAAGATATCCGCGGATAAAACTAGCGGCCTTTAAACGGTAGAGTTTTTAGCACGGATCTGGACTGTACAGATATCTGTAAAGATATCTTTACGGATATCCGCGGATAAAACTTTCAAAGGTTGGAATGGCAGAGATCGATCCGCGGGAAAATCCGCAGGCCGATCTCTGCGTGTAAATGCTGCTATTGTTTCCGATGTTTTCCGAAACGCTTTTTTGGAAAGGGAAGAGTATGACATTTATTCTAGTGACAGATTGCTTTGAAAAAGGTTTGCACTTACAGTCAGTTTCCGCAGTGTGTAAATTGTCGATGGAGCGACGAATGAAGATTTCAGCCTCTTCAAGTAATTCATCCGTGTCGTCCCGTCTCACGTCCGGAAGCGAGCCTCGCCATGGCCGGCCATAGTCCACTGAAGAAATAAAAAGAATATAATAAACTAGCAGAGCCCTTGCGGCGTTGCCCCCGTAGTGATGGTATAACGGTTATGATGATGATGATAAAAAGTAGCCTATAACCTTTCTGCCTGGTTGAAACCAGACGCTATTTTTCAGCCTTACCTATGAGGAGAGGGAAGGAGATGGGACAGGAGGGTGATTAAAAAAAAAGTAGGTATAATTAGTTACTTCTAAGCGGTGGCACGTAGACGTGATGCGGCGTCCAATCAGAGCTGCGATCAAAACTGGGGCACGGCGAACGGTGTGATGAGCCGCGCGACAAGAATCTACAACACAAATAAACACTCTTCGAAGTGTAACAAGTAGCAAAATTAAATGAAAAAACCCACTTCAATATTGTAGGAACCTAAAACGCAAGGGTAGATTTATATTAGACCGGGGCGTGCCGTGAACGTGGCCCGGACGGAGCACGGATTTCAAACGTTACATACATTTTCCTATGGGCTCCATTCCGGCACGGCCGGGACACGGCCCGGCCTAATATAAATCATTCCTAAACCATCCTCGAAGTGTAACAAGTGGAAAATTTAAAAAAAGTTCATTTTAAATAACAAGTTAAGACTTCAATTAAAATATAAGTACATTCAGTCATTAATTTCATCAATAATCTCATTAAGTTTTTTTTAGTCTGCTTTTCTGATGATTAGGTAGGTACTAACTTTGAAGTAGAATTGGTGATGGTTTCATCAGAGAGTTGTTTCTTGGCGAGCGCCCACACAGGATCGGCGGAGCGAGACAGCTCAGGAACCATCGATGTAAAACCTGCGTGTAAAACAATTCATAACTATCATCAGAATAGGTAATATGCACGTTTTTTTGTTCTTAATTCATTGTTTACATCTTTTTACCACAGAAAAAAATATAAATACTTAGTCTTGGGAATGGGCCAGTTTTAAAATAATATTTAAAACATTGAATAAAGAGCCTTTTGAATGCCACCATTTTTTGCGGGGTTTGGATGTCACTGACCGCAGGACAGGAAACAGTATGACGCCGAACGACCGAAATGCAGCGAAAGCCGTTTCGAGACGTTCGTTTCTCCCAATAGTGACGCGTTTCGTGAATTTGAATTTTTCGAATAATATGAACCATTGAATAAGATGCACTGATGTTTACAACTCGTAATTTCATAAGATATATGGGATTTGTTTTTTTTAATTATTTCAAAAACTAACGATTTGATTTGGTAAGTTACTTTGGGAAAAGTGATCCTGGTGGGAAATAGAGTCGATTAAGATCAACTTGATTTTTTTTACTAATGTAATTTCTGCTTTTTTCCAAAAATCTAAAAATACAAATATTGTTTTCTTGAAAATAAACCTATAGTTTCCTAAGAACGGGTTGCCTACGGGCCCAAGAATTTGACACACCTATCTACACTTATTTATAACAGAGGAAAGATTTTTTGTTTTTTTGTGACGAATAGGCTCCGAAACTACTGGATCGATTTCAGAAATTCTTTCACCAATAGAAAGCTACATTATCAGGGAATAACATAGGCTATAATCTAAAATATACCCGTGCGAAGCCGGAGTGGGTCGCTAGTATAAAATAAATTAATAAGTACTTCTGTTTCAAGCTGTGTAACGTTTCAATTTGAATAAGACAAATGTAACGTACCGATATCGCTAAGAAGCACGCGCCTCGTTTCGTCCGTGCGACGCAGCGGCGGCGGCGGGCGAGGCGCGCGGCGCGGCGCTCGCTGCGGCAACGTCGGCGGCACAACACTGCTCGCTAGCGACATCTGACATACACACAACACTATTACTTACTACTTTACCAATCACACTATCACACTTCACACTCACACTATAATATTATAATGCGAAAGTTTGGATGTTTGGATGTATGTTTGTTCCTCTATAACTCGACAACCACTGAACCGATTTGGCTGAAATTTGAAACATAGATAGATAATGACCGGAATAGGACATATGCTACTTTTTATGCCGAAAAATTGCACGGTTCCCGTGGGATAAACAAAATAATAGTCCACGCGGGCGAAGGCGCGGGCGTCAGCTAGTAATAAATAAATAAATAATGCTGGACATTTCACATCATGTAATCCCAAGCTAAGCAGAGCTTGGGTTATGGGAACCACATGACTGAAATACTATTTATATACTTTCTTTTTGTAAATACCTGAGACAAATCATTGCAGATCATACAAACATTTGTCCCGCGGCAGGGAAGCTTCTGCGTCACAGGCGGGCCTTCACTCACTACGCCACAGAGGACGTCAAACACAGTGCCACAGACAAAAATACAGATACACTGAGACACATATACACATTACAAACTAACGGCTTATTTCATTATGCTCCCACTCTCGTGATCCCAGTGGGATCAAACAAATCTTTTTGTATGTTTCAATGAACTCAAAAGTTTAGTATGATCCCACTGGTATCACGAAGTGGGAGCATAATGGAATAAGCCAAACTAACATCCCTCTTTTTCGTCGGGGGTTAAACAAAAATACCTGATTGTGCGCCAGATATCCGTCCGAGCTCCATCTATTAGGGAGCGCAGACAGGTCGGTTTGCGCCGCGTTCTCCCTTCGTGGATACCCGCTTTCTCTAAGCACGGGGCGAGCGCGGGAGAGGGGGACCTTGAAAGGACCAGGGGGCCGGGACACTCCACGGTAGGGGGGCGGTCTGGAACACACCAAAAACTTAGGCCTTTACATCTTTACTAGATGAATTATACAGTGTTAGAGACAACCTTTGCCTACACTTAACGGGACACCGTAGTGCCTGGAACATTGTTTGAGATGAAGTAGGCTTGCCCAGCACCTAAACCATCCTCTCAGCTTAACCCACGATCTTTGGATCGAACCTCGAAGGTCGAGGTATTATCCCCATAGATATTTTATAAGTATAGATATTTTATAATTAAAATCTGTAAACTCGTTTCGCCTTTTTTTCAACTCATTTTGCTCTACAGCAAAATATATGTCACATAGGAATGCGTAGTTTCAAAAAAATGTAGATATGTAGGTACCAAATATGTATTTAGATGTCCCTTTGAATATTAGTAGCGAGTAGTTATCATTCTACGTGACAGTTCGCAAGCCCATAGTCGCTACCAAATGTTGTAACAAAAATAAATTAAAAACATGAGTAGGTACAGTTGTTCTCCTGTTTATTTCCTGATTTTGTTTTTCTATGATACTTCTATTTCAATAGGCTTCGAAAGGAAGACAAGCTTATTTGTATTTGCAACTCACCTATACTGAAACGGATTCGGACAAGTATTCCGCCTTATATTCAAGCTGAGAGCCAAATCGTCCTCCGACGTTCCACATTTCGATATATCCCTCTCAGCGAACACAGAAAACCGATGCCCCAGATTATGATCCGTCAATATATCCATACTGGAACCCATCTCGAAGCTACATGACTTGGTGTTATCGAAGCTCAATCGATTATAATCGCTGGTTAAACTATCGACGCTGTTCAATCGATTTCCTTTTCTGTACAGCATGTTATCGGATTTGTTGTCGCATGTTTTGAGGATTCCTCTCCCTGGGAGGTCCAAGCTGTCTTTATCTTTGTTAAAAGCCACGTGACGGATTTCTTTGTCGTTGGGGAGAGAGACTCTCTTACGCATTGTGTCAGTTTCTGGTTCTGGCGCTTGGAAGTCAGGGTCCAGTGTGTGGAACTTGATGAGGACCGGAGTAGAGTGTGTGGAATTAGGGGCCCATGATTCTGATGTGTCCGTTTCGCGGATAGAGACTAGGTCCTCCTGCGAAAAAAAAAAACCGGTTGTCTGTAAAGTCGGTTTAAGGACGATAATTTAACGTGTTAACGTCTAGAAAACTTGCATACTTTTATGAATTGCCAAACGCTTATTCCGATCGTGCCTCTCTATCGCTTGTTCCGCTCTCTCGCTTGCACGTTCGGCTCAGGCGGAACGTGACACTTTTTCGTGCGTGCAGTCGGCACCGGCGTTCATCGCTATATAAGACGTTAACACGTCAAAAGGTATCATAAGAGAAGAATATTCACGATATTAATCTTTGTCTGAACTGAACCCTCTCATATTTATATAGGTATACCTACCCTCTCAAAATCTTGATAAGCTAGTTTTGCGAGCTTATCAAGATTTTCGACCTGATGAATATGGTGGCCGACGAGTTGGTTAAGGCACTCCGGCTTGAGGGGGACCGCTTGAATCCCGTCAGAATCGAACATTTTAATTTCATTTCAAGTACCTGCAAGTTCATGCTCATATCCTTAGACTCGTGCGTGGTGAAGATGAGCTCGATATCGTCGACCTCTGACTCGTTGCCGCTGCCGTCCTGCTTGTCCTCCGCCGGCGGCTCCACGGGCGTCGCGACGCCTTCAGAAAACACAGAGTTGTCGCCTTCCGAGAGCGATCTGGGAACATTTTGGTAGAGGATTTTAGGCGTGAAGAAAAATGAATTTGTTTGATTCACCAGCATCAGTGTACCAGTAACATCACAAAAGCTAACAAAAATTATACCTAACCTAACTTAAAGTCAATCTTTTGTTTTATAATAAGATCTCCCGCTTTGATTGATTGATAAACCGATACACCTCTTAATTGCTATTTCAAGTCTCAAATGTTACCTATTCAGAGTTTAATTCAAATCGATTAATATGTCCTGACTTGATTGTAACACAAACAAATATCTCCACGAACTTTCACTTCTCAAAAGAAGTTTAGATATTAAAAATTTTAATGAAGTATTAAGTTTTTTCAACTAGGTGCATATCTATTTACACTGTGAACCATTCGCCAACACTCATACAAAGCCTTTAGCTTGTGAATATCACTTGAGTGTATTTGACAAAGGGGTTTAAGAAACAATTGAATGTTGAGGTTTTGTTTCTGCGGTTGCGCCGTCACGCACTGGAATATCATCACGGTTCAAATATCAGTCGCTTACGGTCAGCCTCATAATAGACAGGCGCGGATCCATTCAATTGGCATTTTTAATTATTAGTATGATAAGATACTAAACAAATTAGAAAAGACAATTATTGAGATGATATACCAACTCACCTAAGACTCAGATCATCTACATCAAGATTAAGAGTATCTTTTCTCCGAGTGCGTTCAGCAGCCTCTTTCACCACAAGATTCTCCTCGGAAGTGATACGCACTTGAACATCAAATTTATCTGTCTTCGATTTAGCATCGACCTCACTCGGTAAGGCCATCTTAACGTTCTCTGTCGCTACTTTCTTTAAACTTATTTGGTTTCCTTGCAAGTTCTCTTTGGTATCGAATTCTTTACTCTTTTCTTCGAAGTGGAAGCTTTGGATGCTTGTGTTTGAATCTTTTCTTGGCTTCTCACCAAAAGTGGAATCACTGTCAGATGTGCTACTTGATAGTATTGTACCTTCTTTGACAGTGCGCACTTTTATTCTCACATCGAATTTGGAGAGTAGCTCCAGTTGGGTTTTGTAACTCGGCTGCTTCTTTTCCGAATGACTGACCAGATGACTTATGTCATCTGACTCTCTATGTGTATCTTCTTCACCAAACTCAGCAGCATCGGCTGATGGGTTTGATTCAGCAGACTCGGAAACTTTCTCTTCTACTTCAGATATCTTGTTCAAGTTTTCTGTTGAAGAGAAATGACTAATTTCTTCAGAAAAAGGAGGTTCAACAGCCGGGCTCTCACTTTGGGGTTTAGAGTCAGTATCGCTATGAGCACTGTGTTCACTGTGTTCACTGTGGTCACTGAGCTCTTCAGTAGCAGTTTTTATCACAACTTCACTAGCTGGGCGCTCAGTTTGAGACTGTGGGCTGTAAGTGACTTCCAACTTAATGTTCTGGGCAACAGGGTCTCTTTCCTGCAAGCCTAAGTCTATAACCCTACGTCTGAGGACATGGTTTTCAATCGTCAACTTTTCTATAACATCAGCATACTCAAGGCAGTGAGAATGCTTCTCATACTTTTCCTTCAGCTCCTTCAATGAATTCTTAGATACTTCTAGTGCAGTTCTAAGGGACACTACGGTCTGGTGCAGCGCTCTCACCGTGTCTAAGTGCACAGTCCCGCTCGGGACCGCTTCCAGCCTTCCACTATCCATTCCACCTTATTACCGGCCTTTATTCCACCATTCATCCCATACATGACTATTGTTTTTCAGATACAGTTCAGTTTACAATCTGTCCATCTGAGGTATCGCAGATGCCGGACCTTGAATAAATAAACAGGTGTTAGCGAAGCCATTGCGACTAGCTCTCCGCGTCAACCGGGCACGCACACTGATAGTTCGATAAAAACTTACCGGTGACCCAATTCTTCAATTCCTGTGACACACATAGCGTCGCGCATTTTTAGATCTTTATCGAGGTCCGACTATGAGCACCCGGGCACGGAAAGGTATGCAATCGATAAAACAAATCGCCCCAACTCAGGCAATTATGCTTTTAGCTGTTCCGAAGTTCGGAGCTCGGCGTCGCTGGCACGAACCACTGATAAGCACAGACACGAAAACCAGTAATTAGGCTAAAGTATTATCTCTCAATCGTTCTCACAAGGCTACTGGTATAGCTATCCAACATTTATCACGAGCCACTTGAAATGAAAAATCTCTTGTAAACAAATCAATACTCGGTCGGATTTGGTTTCGAATTCCGCCGCTAAGAGCGAAAGAGACCAACTAAGATTTCTTTCTCACTCATTTCACGGACTGTCAAAAGCTAGTTTCGTTCAGGAACGTCTTCCATTTTTATTATTGAGGATCCATATCCTACTTTTACAATTAATTGCATTTAACTGACTGAATTTGGATCTATTTTAAATTTGTTTGCTCTATAATCGGTCCGCGGGGTGAGGCACGTCAGCGGATAAGAAAAAAATTGTAAAGTAATAGATCTATTCCATCACTTCTAGATTATCTAGAGACTTCATTTATGAAGTCTAATCTTTTTATAGACGGATGTGCGGCATCCATAACTTTTTGAACGAGTAAAACGAAGTCTTGGGAAGTCATTGTCAAATGTCAAAATCTCTAAATTTTTCTAACCTCAAAACAAAAACAAACAAGACTTTGTTTTGTTTCAAAGTTTTTCTTTCAGATCATAGTAAATTATTATTAATTTATTTGGACTAAATTTTCATAATGTTGACTGTATCTAATATTTGTAAAAATGCATATAAATCTACTTTCATTTTGATACAATCTAGAACAAAATCTAAAACTCATTGGGTGAGTTATGTTCAAGAAATTTTATACAAATTTTAAATCCATATTCTTGGTAATTACTAAATATTATGCTGCAGGCAAAATTAAAAAAGAAAGATGGACCCAAGTACAAAGCTCTGAGCCATTTCGACGATTTCTACGGGTCAGTTTTTGGAGACCAATGGGAGCCGATGAGAGAGGCTCTGTTGCGGCGAAACAAATACGTTGCGGTGGTAAACAACTACGGAGACACGGAAGAAACTGTAGAATTTCTTCAAAATAGAGGTAACTTGTTAATACTTTGAGTTTTGTCAATACCTAGGTATACTCCTAGCCAATACCAATGTACCTACCTACAATATTTACTAACATTGTACTGACAGATCAATCAGCTGATAGCAGGAATAGACCTATCACAGAAAACTGAGATTAAATTGCAGTGATTCAATATGGCCAATTGTCAAATATTGTACATTGGTTTTGGCTAGAGTATAGGTACTCAATCATGCCAAACTTGACAATTGGTCCGATCACTTAAAAACTTTTGTACTTACTTATTTTTTTTTTTTTTTTGTTCTCTCTGTTACTGCAATCTGTCTCCTGCAATGGGACATTCAGCTGTATGTGTGTCGGTGTTTGGGTTGGCTTGCTAGGTGTGTGACCAGTGTCACACCCTGTAGTATTTTACAGAGGATTCTGTTTAGTAGAGTCTTGCGGTATTCTGCGTTTGAGGCGTCGCTTGTTTTGGTCTTCGTCCATTAGGCTCTGTGCCAGGATGTTTGGATGGTTTTTTATACGCTCTTTGTATGCTATGGTATATCTAATTATTTCCTCTTTGATTGTAGGTATTCTTAGGTCTCTATGTAGTAGGTCATTTGGTACAAACCAAGGAGCGTTGGTTATTGTACGCAGTGTTTTGTTTTGGAATCTTTGCAGTATTTCAATGTTTGAGTGGGATGCTGTTCCCGATAATGGGATCCCATATGTTCAAATTGGTTTGAGTATTGCCTTGTATAAAAGGATTTTGTTCTCAAGAGAGAGTTGTGATTTTCTTCCGATGAGCCAGTAGAGTTTTCTGGTTTGTAGTCCAAGCTGTTTCCTTTTTGTGAATATGTGCTTTTGCCAGGTAAGGCGTTTATCCAAGTGTAGTCCCAAGTATCTAACATGTTCCGCCTGGGGAATTTCTGAGTTATTTAGTTTAACAGGTGGACAGATTCCCCTTTTGAGTGTGAATGTTACGTTTACAGATTTTGTTTAGTTGGCTTTTATTCTCCACTTTTTAAGCCAGAAAGATATGTCATCTAGTCCTTTTTGAAGTAGAGCAGAAGCCTCCTGGGGGTCACTGTGGGACACCATGATAGCGGTATCGTCGGCGAATGTACCCGTAGTGATGGTGGGGTCGGTTGGTAGGTCCGCGGTGAAGAGGAGATATAGTATGGGGCCCAGCACACTGCCCTGGGGGACTCCTGCGTTTATAGGGCGGAGGGTTGACAGTTCTTCTCCAGTTTGTACAAGGAAGTGTCTGTGTTGGATAAATGATTTCAATATATGGTATATATTGTTTGTTAGGGTTGATCTAATCTTATAAAGCAGACCTGCGTGCCATACGCGGTCAAAGGCTTGTGATATGTCGAGGAACGCGCTATTGCAGTAGGTTTTTTCTTCGAGAGATTTCATAATTTTTTTAGTGAGTCTATGGACTTGATCGATGGTGGAGTGTTTGCTGCGAAAGCCAAATTGATGGTTTGGAATGAGATTCCTTTCTTCGATGATGGGAAGCATGTGCTGGAGGAGCAGCGTTTCAAAAATCTTCGAGGGTATGGATAGTAAACTTATAGGTCGGTACGATTTTGCCTCTTCTGGTTTTTTATCTGGTTTCAGGATCATGATTATCTGGGCTACTTTCCATTGGGGAGGGAAGAATTTTAGCCTCGTGATAGAGTTGAACAACGATGTAAGGTAGGTTATGCCTGAAAGGGGTAGTTCCTGGAGAATTCGGTTCGTTATGAGGTCGTAACCGGGCGATTTTTTTGGGTTTGCATTTCTTATTGCTCTGAGTACATCTGCTTTTGTAAATTTTATTGGCGCTTCGTTGTCTGTGTCGTTTGTGGTTTCATCGTTTAGTAGGTCTTGGACATTCTGCACATGTGTGCCAGGGCCCTCGTATGGATGTGGTTTGAAAACGTTTGATAGGTGGTCGGCAAAAGTATTTGCTTTTTCTTGATCCGTGCGTGCCCAGCTGTCATCGTCTTTTCTTAAGGCTGGGGAGGCATCGGTTGATTTTTTAAGTTTTTTGGTGGCTTTCCAAAGAGAGTAGTTGGAGGAAGCTGTAGAATCCAGGTTAGCTACGTAGTTCTGGAAACCCTGGTTGCGGTCCTGCTCAAGTGCATGTTTTAGTTTTCTGGTGATGGAGTTTAAGAGTTTCTTAGTAGAGGGACTTCTGGTTTGTTGCCACTGTTTACGTATGCTGCGTTTATAGGAGACCTGGTCCAGTATATTTTTGTTTACTTTTATGCCTCCGTTAGTATTTTGTGGAGGGGGGGTGGCGGTCCATGCTGCGTTTTGTATACAAGTGTTGAAGTGTTCGACAGACTCCGTTATGTCCGAAGTTGTTTTCAGGCGAGCCTGGTGGTTCAGGGATGCATCAACTAGGTTCCTAAAGAGCATCCAGTCCGTTTTGTTACTGTGCAGCGTGCATTTTTTTGTGACTTGTTTAACGTTAGTAAGAAGTTCCAGAAGAATTGGAGAGTGGTCCGAGGATAAGTCGAAGCAGCTGCGGCAGGAGATATTAGTTTGAGGGATACCTTTTGTTACACAAAAGTCGATGAGGTCGGGTATTTTATCTTCATCGGTTGGCCAGTAAGTTGGTTTCCCTGAGGATACGACGCCTAGGTTTTTGGCCTGAATGCATTTGTACTTATTTAGTATTGTTCTCCAGGAGCCCACTGTCTGAAAAAGCTGATTTCTGTACAAAGCGAGTTCCACAAACAGTATTCACCAATTGAACCCAAAGTGACCACGGAGACTGAGCCAGTAAACAGATTAGCGGACTACGCTGAAAAAATGCACTCAGATGAAATAGCTCAGCTATACCCTAAAAGTGAGAACATGCCTGAGAAACTTGATTTTACTGAAGGTGGAGATGATTTTAAAAAACCTGTGAAAATTAAAGATGTGTGAGTAATGTCCATTTAGTATTGAAATCTTTAGATACCTACTCAATACTCTAATGATTATTTATTAGTTCAAAATCTTTAACTGTACTATACTAAAACAGTGCCTAGAATTAACAATTAGGGTGTGGGCACACTGGGTTTTTTGCAGCTCATTTGTATCAATAAAAACTTGATGTGAACGTGCTGCCCCACTCCGTCCGCGGATGGATACAAACGCGAGATGAATTGAGTTCATATTCTGATACTATATTTATATCCTGCAGCCAAATATCAACTGACACACTAGAGAAGTCCCTCTCAGAAGCTATCATTGACGAGTCCCGAATCATCGACCCATCTATGGGCATCACATCGGAAGCATTGTACCAGTTTATACCAGCTACTAAGCTGAAAGGAATGGATGAATGGGTGTCCGAGTCAGTACACTACTCTTACTATTCAAGTAAGTAATACTTGTGGTGTTTACAAACATACACACTTAAAATCACGCCTCTTTCCCACAGGGGTAGGCAGAGACCACGAATTTCCACTTTCTACGACCCTGACACACCTCTTTCGCCTCATTCACTCTCATCACATTTTTCATACAAGCTCGCCGGTTTAGGGTACTTTTGACTTGTGGTATTTGTGATGAAATATTTAGAAGCCAAATGGTTTCCTCACTATAAATTATTTATGTTACAATAGATGTGGTCTCTAACTTTGTATAAAGATCCAAATCAGTCCAACTATAATTCATTTTTAAAACTCAAATCATTGATATGCCACAAAGTTAGAAAAACTCACAGCCTTTTCTGATTTATAATAAAGTATGAATGTTAAAATACCGCTAGAATGCTCTACAGCAAGGAGGTCTCAGGGTTTATGGTCACTGACAAAAGTTCCTTAAAAATTCGATTTTAAAAAGAATGAATGTGTTAGAGTAGGTACATCTGATATATAATGAATTTAGTATCATCATAGAATAAGACAGCGCCATATACCAATACAAATTTTCTTAATACTTAGGGTGAACGCATACCTATCGGAAACGAACACGCCGAACAAATCGGAACAAATCGACCAGAACTATTTTAGAATTCTTTATATGAAATCGTATGAAACCTTGCAAACCTGCCAGCTTCGAATCTTCGATTGTTTTTATTGAAACTTGATCGTTCATTTGAAAATCCCTTTGTGTTTTGTACTTTCAGAGGAAACAGATTTCCCGCTAGTCATTGAACCCGAAACAGAACTCTCATACCCAGAGCATTTGAAAGTGTACACGTACGAAATGGGCAGCGAATCTACGGAGTTTCCCGAGCCAAGGCGTGGAGCCACAGGTAATTTCTTATTTATTTATTTATTTATATTTGGAAAACCAACAGCTAAATATACAAGATAACAGCTGGAATAGATAACAGAGAGCCAATTATAGGTTTTCCGATGGAAACATGATGGTCAATAAATGTGAACACTCTATCACAAAACAACGCGACTACCTGAGAAGTGACGCGTGATCATTATCCAGATAGGATATTTGCAGAGCAAAATGATTTTAGCTGTTCGCTGCGCTTGCGCTTAGTTTACGTCCTAAGCTCAGGTGACGAGTTTTCATTTCTCTCAAGTACATCAGTTATATTTCATGTAACTAGCTTCCGCCTGCGGCTTCGCTCGCTTGGTATCTACCCAGATAAAAGTAACCAATGTGTTATTCCAGATCATAAACTACTTATGTCTTTTCCAAGTTTCATTAAAATCCGTTTAGTAGTTTTTGCGTGAAAGAGCAACAAACATCCCATCCAGTCATCCATACCATACCATCCTCACAAACTTTCGCATTTAGGTACAACTAGCTGACGCCCGCGGCTTCGCCCGCGTGGACTACTAATTTGTTTAACCCACGGGAACCGTGCATTTTTTCGGGATAAAAAGTAGCTTATGTCCTATTCCCGGGCATTATCTAATTATGTTTCAAATTTCAGCCAAATCGGTTCAGTGGTTGTCGAGTTATAGAGGAACAAACATACATCCAAACATCCAAACTTTCGCATCACACTAATCACACTAATATTATAAATGCGAAAGTTTGGATGTTTGGATGTTTATATGTTTAGATGTTTAAATATTTAGATGTTTTTAGTGTGATATCAGTAGGAAGTAGGATGTTGAATTTTATTAACCGTTTTTTTAATTCTAGGAGTATTAAACTACTATCCGATGGATGGCGGCAGCGTTCTCGCGGTGTTAGCCCTAGGCCTTCGCCCCGGAGACCGCGTGTTGGATCTTTGCTCCGCGCCGGGGGGCAAAGCCCTAGTTGCACTTCAGACGTTACTACCAGACGTTATTGTCTGCAATGATGTGTCGATTTCTAGAAGTAATAGGTGAGATTTTGAAGCTGAAGTTTATAAGTTAGTGAGCGAAGCGATCTATGAAAGTTAGCGCTTCAGTAGGATCGCTAATAATTGTTATCTATTTGAGTTGGCTGTATCTGGAGTGTAGTATCTCTGAAAGTTCGGGAATAAAATGTAGGTATTTACATAGATCGCTTCGCTTACCGCTAAACACAATATAGCCATTCGTAACAATTTAAATTTTGACTGACCTCTTAGCTCAGTTGGTTGTAGGTCTGCCTTCTGCGCTGTGGGTCGTGGGTTCGATTTCCACCCAGGACAGACATTTGTGTGATGAACATAGATGTTTGTTCTGTGTCTGGGTGTTATAAAGTATAATAAGTATGTAATTACAAAAAAATATATAAGAATTCTATCAGTTATCTTTTCTTCTTTCGGTTTCCATAGTACAAGCTTTGCTTAGTTTTGAATTAGATGGCTCTGTGTGAAATGTCTACCAATATTTATTTATTTAAATGTATTTCATAGCTGGCAAAAAAGAACTACTGTTACAGTTTTAAAGGACTTGTCTTCTAATTTTTATATATTTTCAGAATTCACATGATATTCAAGAATTATTTCTTTGATTTCGAAACAAGCAATAAATGGCGAGAACGTGTGATACTAAAGCGGCTAGCTGCACAAGAGTTCTCGGATGATGAAGGCTTTGACAAGGTGAATATTACATTACTTTACATTACTTACTTACCTACTTACTCTTAGGTCTAATTTTGATTTCGATTCGTCGCCATAAATAAATTCAGGGACAGAAATTCCTGCCTGTCCCCGAATTAAAAATTGGAGACAGGCAGGAATTTTGATTCCTGTTTGTCTCCTTTCGGGGACAAGACGCGGTGACAAACAGGAATAACCCATTACTTTCATGATTATCGTAACTTTCTTTAATCACTTGGTTCTTTCTTTACATCTCTCTCAGAAAGTATCGATTACATAAGGTGGACGGACACCTAACTGCGCCGAACGCGCCGAACGAATACCGAAACGAATTTTTAGAATTCTTATATGAAATCGTATGAAACCTCGCACACCAGTTGTTCGCGTCGAATCGACCTTTTCGACCGAATAGAACCGGCGCGGATAGTTGTGCGCTCATCCTTAATCTGCAGTAATGGTCGTTTGTGTATTGGTAAACTTGAATATCGATGATTACCTAATATAAAAGCTTAATATGATTAATATAAAATTAATTAAAATAATACAATAATATAAAGTAAGTTCTTATGAGCCAGTGACCAATTCTGGTGACGGAGTTTTTAGACCGCCGCGCTGGAAGGCCTGAAGCACGTTAAGTTCCCAATCCTATTTCACTTTTCATGCTCAGCCCTAGTTAAAAAGTTGAAAGACATTATAGGCGGTGTTTGAGCGATGAATCTATAAACCCTAAACATACTCAAGTTGACATAAACTATGGGTAAAATTAATAATTTTACATACAAATTCCAAAAAAAAATGTTTTCTTTCCAGGTGTTGGTAGATGTTCCATGCACAAACGATAGACACTCTGTAATGAAAGAAGGCAATAATATCTTCAGAGGGGACCGGATTAGGGAGCGGTTAAAAATACCCGAATTGCAGACTCAGATATTAGCGTAAGTTAAAATAAACCTGTATTCACTACACTTACACTAGCACTAAAAAAACTAAGTTCGTATAAGCAAGTGGCCAGCTCTGGTGACGGAGTTTTTAGGCCGCCTAAAGGCCTCCGCCATGGCTTAACGGCTTAAAAGCCGGGACCGACTATTTAACGTGCCCTCCGAAGCACGGAAGCGCTCAGCTCGTAATGCAATGCGTTTGTATCGATAAACGGGCGTTCGCAGCGCGGTTGTTTCCATACAAAAGCGAACCGGGAGGGGTGCAGCGCGTTCGCATCGCGTTTTTATCGATACCAACGCGCTTCAAAAAATGCGGTGTGTCCACTCCCTTAATCTTCTGTAATTATTTATTGGACACATGCAAACATTTACAAATAAGACATTAAACAGTATGTACTTGTCCAAAGGCGAGCTTAATCCTAAGAGTTTTTTATCATAAATAAATAAATCAATCTTCTCCAATACATTCCAGAAACGCTCTAAAACTGGTGAAGCCCGGTGGGACAGTAGTGTACTCGACTTGTTCGCTCAGTCCCATACAAAACGACGGTGTGGTCCACGCGGGTTTGAAGCAAGCGTTTGAATCACACAACGTCGTCGCGGCGATCAAGTAAGTTAACGAAATAAACATGTCACGACTACATAATACAACTTCTCCAAAGCGAGGAAGATATTCACATAATATTTAGGCATTTAAGGAACTATGTACTACATTATTTTGATGTATCTCTTTTGGTTTAGCCAGCATCAGATTAAAGGAGAACGCATACCTATCGGAGCCGAACCGAAGTTTAGAAATATTTATAATGAAATCGTATGAAACCTCGTACATCTGCCGGCGTCAATTCGTCCAAATCGTCCGAATCTGGCAGGTGTGCGAGGTTTCATACTATCCTACTAATATTATAAAGGCGAAAGTCCGTGTGTGTGTGAATGTTTGTTGCCACGTATTTCCGTAACTACTTAACCGATTTTGATGAAATTTGGAATGTAGATAGATAATGACCGGGAATAGGACACTTTTTATCCCGAAAAAATGCACGGTTCCCGTGGGATAACCAAAATAGTAGTTCACGCGGGCGTCAGCTAGTTTCGTATAAAGAAGTCTAAAATTCGTTTCGGTCGATTCGTTCGACGTGTTCGGCTCCGATAGGTATGCGTTCACCTTAAAAAGCAAAAAACAAATATATACCCCTCCTGTACACCCCCCGCTATTCTGACGATTGGCTATAACACTCGTACAATCAAGCCAAATCTAACGATACTTCATACAATAAAAAATCCATAGAGCTGTTTAGAACACACAAACAAAGAAATAGTCATACATACAACTCGAAAAACATAACCCCCCTTTCTAAGGGCAGTAGGTTAAAACCTGTGGTGCTGTGTTTGTTAATTTACATCTTTTTCAATCCACGGCCGCAACCCTCCTTTCTGGGGGCAGTCGGGTAAAATCCTGAGGTGCTGTTTATTAATTTACATTATTTTCTATCCAGGGACACAACAGCCTGGATGTCCGGTCTCAGTAGTACATTAGTGCTGGGCGCGGGGAGTGCTGCGCCTAAATACGGACAGTTGGTACTACCCTCTGTGGAGGCTAACTTCGGACCTTCGTACATCGCCAAACTGATGAGGGTGAAGTAAGGTACGAATCAATTGATACAGAATCTAACGAGAGTCAACTAATGTATCATTTCATTAAGCCGACATTACACCATGCTGGGCCTCGAGCACGAGTATGCACAAAGGCTACTATTCGATCCGTGACTGTAGTATAGTCTCTCAAATGTATTGGGATTTTAGTTCAGTCAAGTTACCACTGGAGGCGCTGCACCGGAATCCCATACATTTGAGAGACTATACTACAGTCACGGATCGAATAGTAAACTTGTGCATACTCGTGCTCGAGGCCCTGAATTCAGTGCAATAACTAACTGATTGTTCATTCACTGTAATGTTATTAAATTCTATGCGTAATAATAATAAATAAATAAATAATAATAATTCATAAATTATTGCTCTGTTTCGCTCTTTGGCCTAAGAATTGCGTATTGTGCAATTTATGCATTCTACCTTTACAAATGATAACTGACTGAAATTAGCCTCAGTAAAAGTAGGATGCACAATACGCAATTTTTAGGCCAAAGATCGAGACAGAGCTCTAATTTATGAATGAACAAGCAGTTAACACACTGAATTCAGCATCGTCTAATGTCAGCTTCAGTGAGTGTTTAGTGAGAGTCAAATAAAAATAAGGTACGATTTTCTTGGTGCAGTGTTTAGTGAGAGTCAAATTAGATAGAGAGTAGTATATTTGTAAAAAAATGGCAGATAACTTTTATAAAGTTGCCTAGATGTAAAAAATAGGATTTTTGTAAATATTAGTAAGTCCGAATAAAAAAATATGTTTATACTTATGATGTTTATTATTAAAATACAATATTTATCAATTTAATCAAACATACGAAATAACTTATCATTTATGATTTTAATAGCTTAAAAATAGTTAAGTATCTAGTATTCATATAAATGCCTAAAAAATACTTCGAGCTTACAAGATGAATAGTTTTCAATTAAAAATGTTTATTTATTAAACCTTTCAGTTTCCACTGAAAATCAGAGGCCTTAGTTTTTAAAAGTCTCAATATTTAAAAAATACAGTAAGTAAGTACAAAAAATACTTAAAAACTACTAAGTAAATTCTTATAAAATAATCAGCCTAGTTCTAACATAATTTCCACACTATTTACCTATAGGAATAATACATTAGTTTTATAAAGGTCTAGTAGCTAGTGGGTGCACTAGCCCAAAATGTAAAAAATACACTCGTCAAAAAATTCATATAAATGCTAATCTTGCTTCAATCCTGTCATTCATTGTTGTACATATTCATTGTAAATTGTAATAGTCCTTTCACATCACTGAGTTTTTCTTTATTAACTAATTAGTAGTTATAGTATGAAATAAAGTTTTTCTAAAACTAGCTCCTTTTCAGGTAATCGTTTTTTGCTTTTAAATATGTTTCTGATAGTTAAAATACGCGAAATTGATTTTAATATTGACCTTATCTAACCATTAATCAGGCTCGTATAAGATAAGAACAACATTTTTAAAAATATTCCTATCGAACCAACCAAATGGTAAGGTCGTTGAGAAAGAAAATTAGTCCGTTAATTAGATCCGTTGATCGGACTGAAACAACATATTCCTAGAGAACCGACCAAATATTTGGTTCGTCGAGAAAGAAGAGCAGAAAAGTACTTCGACTTTCGATAAAGGTCATGGACTTTTCGTTTCGAAAAATGTAGGTACCTATATGCGCAGTTGATCCGTTTAAGTTGTTCCATTCAGTTGGTCGGAATTAGGGCATCGAGAACCGGGCATTATTTGAGAACCGGTTTTTTCGATTCCAGTTTCAACTCAGAACCGGGTACCCGGTTCTTTCGGTTCTTGTGATAATTTTTATTCGATTCGAATCTATGTTTGTCCTTTTACACAAAAAAGGCAAAGAATGTGAAAATTACCGGACTATCGCTTTAATAACGCACGCAAGTAAGATCTTCCTACCCTACATGTATTAAAAAGACGTCTTAGCTACTTTTTAGCCCGGCAAATACCTGAAGAACAGGCAGGTTTGTTAAAGGCAAGGGTACGCATGAATCAACATTTGCCAAATAATGGAGAGGAGTAGAGAATTCAACAGCCTAGTAATCCTATGCTTTATTGATTACTAGCTGCTGCCCGCGGCTTCGCTCGCGTGGTACCCGAATACAAAGTAGCCTTTGTTACTCTCCAGCCCTCCAACTATCTCCACACAAAAAATCACGTCAATCCGTCGCTCTGTTTTGACGTGAAAGCAGGACAAATAAACAAACTAATAAACACCCTTTCACATTTATAATATGGGTACGGATACCAAAGCTTTGACTGTATCACAGATTACTAATTAGGTAATCTGTGACTGTATGCAATTGTAGAAATTTTGGGATATACTACTGGAGATGGGAGCTCCTGAACACTTCATCAGTATAATCAAAAGAACATACAGAAAACCGTTCTTACATCAGGTTGGGCACCGAATGCTCTAGTATGTTCTAAACCAAGAAGGAAGTGAGACAGCGTTGCATCCCATGCTCTGTCTAACATTATATGAAGAGTACATATTTCGTAGCACCCTTGAAAACTGAGGGAAGGGATTCCCGACAGGCGGAAAGAGGATATCAAAATTTAAATATCATTTATTTAGTAGGACCACTATGACCACTTTGAATCTTCTTAAGAGCTAGGTGATTCTACTCCCATAGAAACCTTCGGTACGCCGACGATACCGTTCTCCTAGCAACATCCGTGGAAGATATGGAAGAATTCTTCCAAAGTCTAGAACTTGTCTAGTCTGAGTCAACAGGGCGAAATCCAAAAAAATTGGTAGTAGATTGTGCGGGGAAACCAATACATGCCACCTGCAACATCTCAAGCATCGACACCGTTGACCAATATATATCTACCTAGCTAGGGCCACAAATACTGTAAGGATGGCAGCTCTGTCCCGGAGATAAAGAGGTGTATTGGAATGCCAAAAGGTACAATGTACAATGACCCCGCCTAAATAACATCTGGAAGAACAGAGGAATAGAAATCAAAAGAATAATAACTAAGATCAGACTGTTACGGGCATTGGTATAAGTATTTAGTATTCCCTGTATTTATGTATGGAGTGGAAACGTGGACAATTCTGGCCAGAGAAAGACAAAGGATCGATGAATTCGAGATGTGGTGCTGGAGGCGACTGCTAAGAATACCCTGGACCGATAAACGCACCAATGTGTCGATCCTATCCCAGCTCCAAATTAAAACCCGATTGCCTACTTTAAGCCACCAACGCACTCATTAATACTTCGGCCACGTGGTGCGCAGAGGCGACGAAAGTCTAGTAAAACACAAAGTCTAGTAGTACACGGTTGTAAGGGACGCACTAGACAGAAACGGGTGGTGGCCGATCATCCGTTCCGAAGACAAACCCGAAGCAGACCACGATCCTCAGATATGAGAGAACGACGAGAGAGAGAGATAGTTTATTAGAATTTTGTAAGTAAAATCTTACAAAATTCTACAATGGGATCAAAAATCAAACAGGGAATTTATAATCACAGCTATAAACAAGGTACACTATGCTGCCTGTACACACCTAAGAACTCGGCACGCTTTCGAAGAGAACTTTTCAAAAGAACCGAAAGAACCGAAAACCCGGTTCTTAATATTTTGAGAACCGGTTCTTGTTGCAGCTCCAAGAACCGGGTAATCCCGGTTCTTTCGGTTCCGGGTAAACCCGGTTCCTATGCCCTAGTCGGAATGGAATTACTGGACTTAAAAATATTGAGTGTAATGTATTGGTACCTACATAACTAGTTAAGCGTAACATTCTTTAAAGTTTACTTAGGCGTTATAACGAAACTCATACAATTCGAGTTGACAAACACATTAAACATTTTCGTATAGACTATTCAAAGGTGAGTTTTCTCTCCATTAGTGCCATTATTCAACGGCTCAGTTTCAATATTCTCTTTCTCCTCTTCAACTCTATTCCACGGCTGCTCTTCTCCCGATCCGAAGACAGTGTACACGATTATCTCTATAACGTACAACGCGATTGTCACGAAGAATATCACGCGCCAAGCCGATATCGTTTGCTGGAAATAAAAACAATGTATGTGAAGTTATGTATGTATAGGGATTCCCTTTTCCGCATTTAGACTCAAAGGTGGTCCTTTATGAGTGGGGAAGACCTGGCTCACTAGTTGTGAAGAGGCCTGTAAGTATGTGAAATTAAGTTACTATGCTAATAAAGAGGGGCGAGCGAAGCAAGCTTTACTTGGTGTTTCAAGGAGAGCAAAGCGAGTTACTCAAATTCTAAGTAGTACTGGGAGTATTTACGAAAAGATGATTTAAAAAGAGCAAATTGACTTAAACCTCTTCTCAAAATAAAAGTAAGTTTAGCAAGAAGAGCGAGCTACTCGATATTATTTTAGATTTAGAAACCAAGATCTAAAAAAGAAGCCTAGTGTATTTTGCACATTAAAAGTGTCCTTTCTAGTAATATTTGAACTAAAAGTAATTTTTATATAATTTACTTCTCATGCCCAGTTTACACGCATGCGTGCAAACAGACATTCAACGAAAGATAATATAGATACTTATTTCGCGCTCGCTTGAATCATATCATGATTCAAGCGAGCGCAAAGTAAGTCTGTCGCTCTCATTTCAAGGAGACCGAACGCGACAGAAGATAAATGGCCCGTTGAATGTCTGTTTGCACGCACGCGTGTGAATCATCATACTTACATTCCCATGAGTGAGAAATCCGACGAAAATGGGCATCACAATACCGGGCACGGTGGCTAAGGTATTAGTAATCGCCATGAGAGTTCCCGCGAAGTTAGGCGCGATGTCGATATGGTTGGACATGAAGCCACAGAACATGCCTCCTATAGATGTTACGGCTATAGTCATAAGGGCTACTGCTGCGGCGCGGTTACAACCGATGTAACATAGTGCTAAAAGACAGCAGGCTGGGACGAACGATGCTGGAATAAAAATATACGGTACAAGTCACACTCACACTCGACGAAATCTCTATGCAAAAGCGGCGTCTAACTACCCATTTACACAGACACTATAGTGCGCCGCAAACTTTATTTCGGCTGAAGTGCGCGGCAGATTCGACTTTGCGCAGGTACAGTCAACGCAATAGAATAGAGTAAACTTTAATTACATAGCCCGCCCCCGCCCCTCACCGCCTTCACCTCCCCGCAATTGCGTTGACTGTACCTGTGCAAAGTCGAATCTGCCGTGCACTGCGCCATAAAGTTTGCGGCGCACTCTACACAATGTTATTTTTGTACATGCGCAAAATTGTGTGCGTGAACTAAGGTTGTCCCCGGATGAATAATTACTGTACACTGTGGTCTCGGTCTCGTCATCGTGTCTGGGAATACTATACGTAGTATTATTATCTATTCTATGATAGGTAACTAATTTGAAAATTTAAAAAAACCGTCTTCAACTGAGCAATTTTCTGCACTCTCGAGGTGCATTTCTGTTAATAACTCGGAAGATCCTCGACAGATCCTCACCAAATTTTTATAGCATCAATCGGAAAGTGTTTTCCTTTCAAACAAAAAATAATTTTCTTCTCTGGAAAAGGATCCGGTTCAAAGGACTATTTTCTAACAAAGTCAATGTCAACTGCAATTTTATTTAAAAGAATATCTTACCGAACAAAGTTCCAATCTTTCTGGCAGTTGTAGTGGTGATAATATTTTTCTCTCGCAACCAATCTAAAGTTCTACTCAAAGCCATGCTGAATATCCAAAGCGACAGGAATGGTAAAGCTGTTGTCAGGGCATTCTGGAAAAAAAATCCATAATCAGTCCAAAGAATTTTTCTTTTCAAATAAACAAAAAAAAAAATCTAGTATCCGGTAAGCCACATAATATGCCTCCTATACACGTCACGGCATGGCCGACTCCGAGTGAACGTTCATTGTTGTGTTCAGACTGTTCATTTTTCTTTCATTCAGATTGCGAGCGAAAGATGCTAA
This sequence comes from Camptogramma bilineatum, assembly GCA_958496255.1. NCBI lineage: Eukaryota > Metazoa > Arthropoda > Insecta > Lepidoptera > Geometridae > Camptogramma > Camptogramma bilineatum. Next base: position 11,982,481 of record OY292465.1, on the reverse strand, counting down.
TAAACCGATCCAACATTGTTGGATTGATTCATTAATGAATTCACTTTTCATTTTTATTTTATTTTATGTTCAGACGCTCCATTCGAAAGATGCCGAATGAAGAACAGGGTACCTAAAGTGACCACTTTTGATGAAACATCAGATGTTTCATAAATGCGTCATATATGCTTCATCAATGCTTCATATGAATTCCAAAACACCTTTTTTGACAGTTCTCTATAGAATCCATCTGTCTAAAAAGGTGTTCTAAAATATTCTTCATAGATGAAGCATTGATGAAGCTTTGATGAAGCAAATATGAAGCATTTATGAAACATCTGATGTTTCATCAAAAGAAGCCACTTTAGACCCCCAGAAATGAACGAAAAATGAACCGTCTGATTCAGTCTTTACGGTCGATAACCTTACCTCAGTCATGTTCAACTTCAGGACCTGTTTCATGTAGAATGGCAGTTCTATAAGCAGCATGTACCAGCCCCAGTTGGAACACGCGTGGGCGATCAGAATGGCGATGAAAGCCGGCGATGTTAACACTGCTTTCCACGGCACTGCCATTTTCTGGGGAACGAACTAGATTTTATATCGATTCAAGACAATTCATATTATGTTGTCAGGGAAAAAAGGTTAACCTCTAAAATACTGATTAAAATTGACCTCAAACTTTTAGTTAACTTTAAGTTGAAAATTAATTATTAAGCTGAAAATGTTTGTAAATGTAACTTTTTATTTATTTTACTTTGTATAAACACGGCTGTTCAACATAATTATGTTATGACAAAGGTCCAATTCAATTAAGATGTTTATGTTTAGGAATGCTAACTTCTGTAAAATGTGAACATGTATCAAATATGACATCTTCAAGAGATCTTGATGAATGCCTACAGATCTATTTATACTATATATACAGATCTATATATCGATAAAATGTCTACCGCACCTTGGGGATAGTGATCATGTTTAAATTTATTCGTTAAGGTTTTACTTAAGTTAAGGTAGTCTCGAAAAGTGGGTTGCTACAGTGACAAAATCAACACAAAAATGTATAGAAAATTACAATTTTGCGCACCTTATGTGAATTACCATCAGCCTTTCCTCCAAGAGAAGTGATAATCATATTCCGTTCTTCAAAACTGATCAGCGGCTGCTGTTGAGGAGAATCCTGTACCAGGATAACCCATAGCACGCACCAGATGCAAGAAAGGCCGCCCATTACGTAGAATACACTTTCCCAGCCTGAAGAAAAAAACGTGACTGAATGTACCATATTTGAGACTTTATTTAACACACGGGAATTACTCACGTAAAAATATATAGTCGATTACGTGAGTAATTCCCGTGTGTTAAATAATGTCTAGTACAACTCACGAAAGTTTTGAAAGTGAAATATTTGAGACTGTCTAGTGAGAATTTGTCACTCTGTGTGACTTGAACTTTATTATGGCAGAAAGTTATTTTTTATTTTGAGAGCATTGCTCTAGTTCGAAGGACCAATTCACATTTCTAACCTAGAGTCAATTTATAGTAAAACTAGCGGCCCGCTTAGGCTCACAACCTGTTCCGTAAGGTATGTACCAAATATGAATTTGGACATGGTACCTCTGACTACCCCTTAGAAATCTTCAAAGGGTTTTAAAAAGTCTAAGAGAGAATGTGTACTGCGCCATGCGCATTAAAGATGGTTTTTGGCCATAGTGGTCCTTCTAAATAATTTTTTTTTAATTTTGATACAACTTACCAATGGTAGCAGTTAGAACACCAGCCATCAGCATAGATATAACCGTGCCTAGTGAGGTCCCTGCGTACACAAGAGCTGCCATAACACCACGCTCGGCCGGCGGCGCCCATTTCGACAGCAAAACGTGCATCGCTGGGAATGTTACACCCTGAAACAACGAGATTAATACAACATACTCATTAAGCTAATATGCGAGCAAAGCGAGCGTCCTAATCTCGATTTTTTTTTAAGACAAATGCAACATGTGATACTGACTGCTTACGGTGCTCAAAGAAAAAGCTGGCTGCTTGTCGGTTCCCATTCTGTGGTCAGACAACACAACACCCACTTGCTCGCAAAATGTATCTAATCTACTCATGAAGCTAAATGCGAGATCCACGAGCAAAGAGAGTCGAACTTTCTAAAGACAAATGTGTGATGTTTTGACCCATTTTCATCCCCTTAAGGGTAATACCAACTTGAACACCCCCTGGCACTCTCTTTGAAAGGTAGATTTTAGAACATTTTTGTATGGATTTTTTCTGCCAAACAGCAGGGGGGTGTCACGGTGGACCACGGTGGCACCTCCCTGGTGCTTGGCGCCCGGGGCCGTTCGTCCACTCCCCTTTACGCCGCCACTGCTTTATGACTAAAAAACCGGGACATTATGAGATTAAGCTGATAGATTAACTCACCCCTCCAATCCCCTCTCCCACTCTCATGACCACAGCGGCAATATAATGCATCTCCGCCATCACGGGAGTCAAGAGTGTGCAGACCACGTTAATGCTTACACTGAAAAACATCACCCATTTCGCTGAAAAAAGCTCTGCTACTCTTGCGCCTGGAACAATCAAATTAATATAAACTAGTAGTTCGCCCCGAACTGAGATCTCGCGCACCGTTGTGTTGATAGCCTAGATTTGGACTTGTTTCTGACTACCCCTATACCTACGTTAAGTGCTCCTTCTAGTGTTTACCACACAATGATATCTAATGCGCTACCTCAGTATGGTAAAGATTATAGGCATGCATGCAATACATTAAGTCGTGTCGTGTTTAGGTATATTCAATAGTTGACCCCGCGAACTTCGTACCGCGCCTCAGGGAAGGCCTCTTATTTTTTTTTTTTTATTTTTTTTTATTTATTTATCATAGAATCAACAGCACTTAAACTTTCTAAAATAAACAATTAGACTTAACTTACTGCCAATAACAGATTCTTACTTTTTAAAAAGAAATTACTAAAATAGTCGCTAGGTAGGTAGGAAATAAAAAACATTTACGTAAAGGTACGCCAGTTAGTTCGAGAAATTATTAAAATAGCAGTTCAATACAAAATGTATGAGAAAATCAATTCCCTCCCCCTCCCTCCCCCCTCCCCTCCCCTCCCCCCCTCCCCTCCCCTCCCCCTCCCCCTCCCCGTCCCCCTCCGTCTCCCTCTATAATTTTGGTACATGCCCAGCCCACTATTTGCAGGAGTTAGCATTTGCATACGTGACAGGTTGCAAGCCCATCGCCGCTATTAGAACGTTAACTGGTTTCCTCACGATGTTTTCTTTCACCGTTTAGAGCTCGTGTTAATGCGCATTTAAATTTTTCTAATCGAAAAATCCATTGATGAGCACGGCCAGGGTTCGAACTTACGACCTATGAATCGAAAATCGAGCACTCTTCCACTCGGCCAACACGGCTTTTATTTTCAATCTCAAGAAAAAATATCAAGAAGCAACTAAAATCATTGCAAACCAAACCACAACGATGCCACACTCCTTGTCTGTTAACCAGACCTACGAATACATCGAAACTCTATGAAACGGGAGCTCTTTCCATACATCCGTTAATTGGTTTTCATCATTTTTATTTTTCTCTGTATTTCAAAAACTATAGAACCTAGAAGAAAACTAAAAACCATTTTGGAATGTATAAATTGAGTACTTTCATATGACACCCCACTCAATATATTTGGGTACCTTTGAAAAAAATTTACCCCCTTGGGAACCCCATATCTTTACAACCCCTTCATCGATTACGCTCATACGCTCCACAGCAAATTTCCATAGCACAACCTATTGACCTATCAAGTTTCATACAGATTGGATAAGCGGTTCGATAGTTATGCGAGAACATAAAAATGAAACATACAAATATACAAACATACAAACATACAAAGCAAAATCGCCTAACTTACCACTAAGATCTTCGCTCGCTTCGCTCGCTCGATCGATAACAGTAGAACTAAATGTTTTACAGTTATTTTATTTATACCAAAGGTCCCGTCTCTGAAATTCCCGAAAATCTCCGAAAACTAGCGGACGCCCGCGGCTTCACCCGCGTAGACTACTACTTATTTATCCCACGGGAAACATGCATTTGAAAGAAACATGCAACATGGCTAAAAAGTAGCCTATGTCACTCTCCAGCCCTCCAACTATCTCCACACAAAAAATCGCGTCATTCCGTCTTTCTGTTTTGACGTGAAAGCAGGACAAACAAACAGACATACTTTCACATTTATAAATGGGTATGGATTGCTGATTCTTTCAGCACCTACTTTCAGGAAATTGGTGATTAATTAAGTTGATATGATACATACACAGTTTCGAAATTAATAGGTATAATTAGGCTTACCAGGTATTTGAGAAAAGAAGTATCCCCAGAAGTAGCAGCTAAGAACTATTCCCTGAACTTCCGATGGCCAGATGAAAGGTCCATCCAATTCCTCCTGAAATTATTAAATAATGTAGGTAACTTATAGGAATCACAGTGTAAATAAGACATAGCTAGCTATAGCCGGGGCGGGCGGATGTTTATGTAAATAAATAAGTTTAGATTATCTACTATTTACTAATCTAAACTCTAATACCAAACTTTTTATAAGCTGCGCATAAATACGGTTGTAGAATTTTACATTTTTAAAACTTCACATTGTTATCAATTTATGTTTTAAGCAGGTGTTAATAATACAAAACAAACATGAGTTTAATTCATCAAAATCACGCGCTAGAAGAACTCGTGGCCTAAAAATTTACGTTAGTGACGTTCGTGACAATGAATAATCAAGTGTCAATTGAAAACTCGTAATAGCCCCTCCAGACTCTCGAGAGAAGGCTCGGCGAGAAGTCTCGCCGAGACTTCTCGAAAATCAAACAAGCTATCCACACTCTCAATTTTTCTCAGTCGTGATGTTTGAAATCCTTTGTCTCGGCCAAAAATACCGACACCGATCGGAGAACAGGCGAGCCCGAGAACGAGAAGGCGAGAAGCTCCTCACACTCACGCTTCTCGGGTGTTCTCGGGGGTTCTCGCCGAGAGTCTGGAGGCCCTATAATAGGGCGAACAAAGGATTTCAAACATCACGACTGAGAAAAATTGAGAGTGTGGATAGCTTGTTTGTTCTTCGAGAAGTCTCGGCGAGACTTCTCGCCGAGCCTTCTCTCGAGAGTCTGGAGGGGCTATCAAAAGATATTCCAAGAATTATAAAAACAACAAAAATCTTTCTTCAATACAGTCTAAGTTTGTACTATGCGAACCGGATGACTGTGCTTTTTTGTGTCCCGGAAAAAAATATTGTCCCGGAGAAAAAGTTTGTCCCGGAAAGGAATTGAACCTACGACCTTTAGCGCAGAAAGCTGAACTAACTGAGCAATGAGCTAGCGTCGTAATGTGCTATATAGACATAATAATGGTCAATAATAATGTGGTTTTAGCTCACCATATTCTCCAGAGAGAAATAGATTTTGGAATCGATCCAAGGAAATAATCAGCTCAAAAGAAAATGTTGGTTTTACTATATCTCTCAACAATAAAATGATCGATTTCTTAATATTTCAATGTATAGGATAGCCTATAGATACACCACCGAACAGTGATTGTCCTAAATCTCTACATTTCAAAGGATAATTTTAACTGGTCATTTAGAAACAAAAATACCAAAATGTTATTTATAAGATACTACTGGATAAAGAAAGTCGAAGTATACCTAAAGGATTTCGTTTTGATGACTTTATTTAAATTGTTAACAGAAGGGTTTACTCATTACAGAATCGTTCCGATTGATGGTGTGAGACTTACTAATTTTAACGTGCTAAATCAGAGTTCTAATTATTTAGTGCTTATCTAGAATTTCTAGAATTATACTATTATACGAGGGTGTAATAATTAGTACCTAAATATACAACCTTTATATCGGTAGGTAATCATATTATAGCGTGATTTTTTTATCAAACAAAATAACATCTTAAAAAAGTACCGTACGTAAGGTACCTAAGCCACACTGTAATGTATAGTTTATAAACTAGTAGTTCGCCCCGAACTGAGATCTCGCGCACCGTAGATGGCTTACATTTGGACTTTCTTCTGACTACCCCTATAATTTCAAGTGCTACTACTGCCGAGTATGCCTATTGCGCTAGCTCTTCATGGTAAAAAATACTAGCATGCATGCAATACAATAATGTCGTGTCTAATTTTTCATTTACTTATTTCATATTTATGAATTCTCGTCGTATTTCTAAAGTATACGTCCTAGAATGAAAATAATAACTATTTTGGAATGTACAAAATAAGACCTTTAATTTGACACCCCACTCAATATATTTGTTTATTTAACTTTTTTTACCCCAATTATTTTCATTCTTTATCAAAATTTTTTTTTCATGAAAATAAATCAAGTAGCATCTAAAATCATTGCAAACCAAACCGTAACGATGACACTCTCTTTTTAAGACCGACCAGTCAATGAGCTACGAAGACATCGAAACTCTATGAAACGGGAGCTCTTGCAGCTCTGGTTTCGTAGTTTTTGTTCTTTGGTCGTATTTCAAAAACTATACATCCTAGATTAAAAATAAAAACCATTTTGGAATGTACAAAATAAGACCTTTCGTATGACACCCCACTCAATATATTTGGGTAACTTTGAAAAAAATTTACCCCCTTGGGAACCCCATATCTTTACAACCCCTTCATCGATTACGCTCATACGCTCCACAGCAAATTTCCATAGCACTACCTATTGACCTATCAAGTTTCATACAGATTGGATTAGCGGTTCGATAGTTATGCGAGAACATAAAAATGAAACATACAAACATACAAACATACAAAGCAAAATCGCCTAACTTGCCACTAAGATCTTCGCTCGCTTCGCTCGCTCGATCGATAAAACATTCATCACATAACGCTATCACCCCACCCCTCGTACATACATCACGACAACCCTCTTCTAATCTGTTTTTACGACACTTTCTCAGAAGACGGGGCTTGAGACCAAAGGGCAAACTCCGCTTTATTTAACTTGTCAGGAATTCGGTCGTAAAAGTCCGTTGTTTATTATCTGTAGTACCTTTTCCATCAACCACAATTTGGAGCAGACTTCGTGTAAAAAAAGGAACCAACGGATGTTATTTTTTTATCACAGCCCCTTTTTTTGCCCCTCATACTACTGTCTCAGTATTTTGATGTGCTGCTGGATGAATACGGATAGGTAGTAATCTCTATGCATTCCTAAACCATTGATCAGATTATGATGAAACTTAAGTAGGGTCTTCTTAGGATGCCCGCGAGAGTTTCTGGCCATAACATCTTTGTAAGTAAGTAGGTACCAACTTACCTAAATAAAAAAATGAGGTGGTACGAAATTCGACGGATCAATAAGATAGTAACAAATAAATGAAACATACACTCACAGTGACATTACTAGCTCCACCAGTGGGCAAGCATTCGGCTTCTTTATCATCCGTAGCATTTGACTCCTCGTGAGAGCCGAGTGCAAGTTCGATTCCCGTGTGGTTCAGCATTCCTACCATAGCCACGGATAGGTTGACCTTTAGCCCGTAGACTATTGCCATGCCTATGGATCCTAGGACGGCTAGGATATATCGCGCTGGGACATAGGCTGAAAAGAGAATAATAATCAGTGTAAGTGGTAGAAGTAAACTCGTTGTTGATTGAGTGGTATAGTCACAGTAATACTATCTACAGTGCCTCAATTTTTGATCTGAATGTCGTGGGTTCGAATTCGAATCTTTGTTTGATTGAGTTTTTTTGTTACCGGAACTACTCTAGTATTCTGTGCCGGAACATAATGCGCAGTCGGTTTCAGCCACATAATGTTTCAACGTATGAAACTCTTCTCCGCCGAATTTCCCTATTCTCCCAACCCAAAGTGGGACTATATTGAAATCCTCCGAGGTTTTAAAAGCCTTATAGAACTCAAACTGGTTAATAAAAACGAAAGATATTTCCTAAGAACGGTTTAAATTATTTTCCAAAAAAAGGGGCATCATATTTCACTCCACCCCAACCTTATCCCAAAAAGCCAGAAATAGTTTTTCTATGGAACATCCCAAACTAGTCGTTAAGATACCGGTCGAGCTAGTCCCTTATAGCGTCATGTGCATCATGTGTGCTTCATAGCACGTCCACATGTCCATGTCCTCAATTTGTGCATGTTTTTAATTTTAATTTGTTATGTTTAATTTTGTTGTTTTTAATTTTAATTTTATTTTATTGTTCTATTTCTTAAGTGTTTTTACTTTCTGATGTTTATTTTATGTGTATATTTTATTTATTAGCTATAATGATTTGGAATTGTTCTGTAATGAAATAGCTAAGTTTTGTAAATAAAGAATTTGAATTTGTGCAGTTCGGCAAATAGACCTGTGTTATATACACAGGTTCTATACGATTTTAATTTTTTTTTAAATGTCGCCTGTAAATTCTTCGTAATCCTCTCGGCTTGATCTAAAGTCGGGTAAATAAACAGTGCAAAATATCAGCCGGTCTGTTTTTAGAACACAGTCATAACGTCAGTTATCATGGGCCTTCGTACGTGTATTGAGACACGTAAAAGTTATCGATCGACGGAGTACAAACAACTTTTGATGAAACTGTTGGCTTAGTGGGAGGCAGCATTATTTTCGATCTAGATGTCGATGAATCGAATGCTAGACCGTGTTTCAATGATGACATTATAGATTAGCACATGCATAAAACGGTGGAGACGAACGTCATGAGGTAGTAACCTAATCAATTAGGTGAGCAAGCAATGAAGCGGCGATAGGCTTGTTGTAGGTGTGTATGATTTCTGTTTAGGTACTCATGCAATGCCAATATTGAACTAGGTAGGTAGGTACCTGGGTATAAAGACCTTATACTTGCCTAGGTATGACTTGTGAATATATTGCCAAATAGGTACTTACCTACTTACCTAAGTATACCTACCACTTGATGCTGAAATTTTTTATTTATTGTTCGTAATGGTCCTTTTAAAATTCTAATTATTTTTAGAGAAAGAGTGGTAAAATTGGGAAACCTACTTAGGAAAAACTTTAAAGAATGTATGGAATTTTCGAAAGGACTCGAAATTTTAATGGGACAATGTCTGTTGGGTCGGCTAGTCTAAAAATGATAGACACAAATAAATAGATAGGTAGGTATCTATATAAAATAGTAGATAGGTACCTACCTAATCTTATTGTCGTCCTGCGACCCTGTCAGTGTGACCTCCAAATGCCCCAATGACTAATTTCGAAGGGTGTTATTTCAGTCACCCCTCGCATTGTGATTCCCAAGCTAAGAATAAATGGTGAATTTCCTCTAACCTTTATACCTACTTACTTAATTTTTTTTAGATGAGTAGGTACTACATATTGCACTATTTTATTTGTTTTTATCTAATTGGAGTAAGTACCTACGCATATTCTTTAAAAATAACTTTTTATTTAGAATAAATTAGGGTGTAGTCTGTGGTCATGGTGTAATCTTAAAAGTTCTATAAGCTCGAAGTCTTAAAATGATTTTGGGGATTAATTGTGAGAAGTCACTACCAAAAGGTAGGTATTAAAGTTGTTATTAATATTATTAACTCTACATTAATTTTCTGGCTACTTAAAGTTTATAAGTTAAAATATAGGTACTCACTTCCTAATACGTTTCCTTTAGCTGGAACATCCATCTTCAGTCCTTATTTCAAAAATTTAAACAACGATCGTTAATAAATTTTTAAATGAATACCGGGACTTAATCGCGCATTTAAATTATTTTTAAAATATGTAACGCACATTAAATTTCTTAAAATAATGATTGAATACCTAATTCTTAACAAAGAATCCAAAGAAAACGATTTACGATAACATTAGAGCTTTCGACAAGACCGTCACCGACGACAAACCCAAGCTGACTGTGTGCTCAAAGCAGGGTTGCCATAGCGATGGGCGAGTCGAGTTGGCTGATTCGAATAACTCGAATCAGAGTCTAAGCGAGTTGATTCGAATCAAGTTCATTCGCAACTCGAATCAACTCGCTTACCTACCTATATAGTAGAATGCGGATAACGAATGCGAGTTATGCGAATGCGAGTGCACGTGAGGTCGCGAGTCAGCGATTCGCCAACTCGAAACCGAAACTCGACTCAAGAACAAGAATACGAATTCGACTCGACTCGCCGCGGCGAGTCGAGTCGAATGCACCGATCCGTTTGGCTGCTGCCGCGAAGCGGATCCCATCCGGTTGATGCGAGTCGAGTCAACTCGCGTTGCGATTCGAGTTAGCGGCCGAGTCAACTCGAGTTATCCGAGTTGGGATAAAATCAACTCGTAACATCGCTAGGTTGCCAGGTGGCGAATTCAAAATCTCGTACCAGAGCTGCCAAAAATCTCGTAATTTCAATACAAATCTCGTAAAAGTATATATAAATACCTATTCAATTTTATTAGGTACCTATATAAAGTCTCTTATATCTAATTTACACTGGGCCTTACTCATGAAAGGATACATCTAAACTACGACTTAAACTGTGCTCAATGGAACCACAGTGGAGCGGTCTCTCAGGTTTAAATCAGTCATGAAATTGGCTTCACTTTATGGCAAAAAAAAAAAAATTCTCTGTTGTTCAGCCGAGAAACCCACAGATCCACGAAATTTGAACGATTGACACGATTTTACATGAATAGCCGACTTTAGACGAACGCAATCGGCAAAACCACGATTTTTGCATCTGTGTGGTGACAAACAAGTCAGTCAGTGTCAATCTGTCAGTCAACTGATTTGTTTACAAAACTTGGGATTGTTTTTATTTCTATTATTTTGTTTGACCTACATTTTTTTATAATGTTTTTGGTTTGTATATTTAAGTTATCGCACGCAGTCAACATTATTAAAATCTCGTAAAAAAGTTTACGAGATTTTTACTTTTCTCGTTTCTCGTAAGAGACTGCTAAATCTCGTAAAAGTACGAGATTTCTCGTAAAAATGGCAACCCTGGCTCAAAGCAAAGGAAGCAATCCTTGCTCGTCTCGCGTGGCTTACTCAACTGAATAATTTTCAGCGCAACTAAATCAAAATATGAAATAACTGACTCAGATCGGCTTTTAATAACAGCTTTTAATGGCAGTCAGTCGGGTAAAAATACGTGATATATGCCATGCACGCAGCTCGTAACTTCCAAAATTGTTTAAGCTTGGCGCCAATGCAATGCTCCCAATTTCAACGTGCGTGCTTCTTCAAGGTGACCTCGCGCCAACTCATACTAAGATCGCTGGATGATGAAAAAGGAGGCTATATTTTCTTTTCATTGCGAAATATCAAATGTTATCATTTGTTAGATAATAGTGTATGTTTTACCGAATTTGCAAAAAGAAAAATGCACCTGAGAAAATATTACTTTACGAGCTTTTAGATTTCTCTTCAAAAACTAAAAACTACATTTTTAGTTTTGATGGTTCAGAATATTATTTAAATTTCGCGCTGAATTTAAGGTTGCCATGATGAAAAATATTTCTATTCTCACATTCCCACAATAGATGTCGCTGTTCAAAAGCTTTCGTTCCGACTTCCGCATGCCCATCACATCAGTCAACTGTCAACGTTTTTACCAATGTCAACTTCACAATGTAGAAAACTTGTCAATGTCATTTCTTATCAGTGTTGCCAATTTAGCGACTGTCGCTAGAAATAGCAACGTTTGGCTAGACCAAACTTGTTGTTAGTGACTTAAAATTAGTTTTAGCAACAAAATAATTATATTTAGCGACTTTTAGACTTCAACCTGCAAATCAAGACAGTTTTAAGCAAGTAATGCAAAGGTGGAAAAGACAAAAGCCAACTTGAAAATAATAATTATAGATGTTTAATTTTCATTTTTTACTGAATAGACTTTAGACTGCCGTTGTAACTATGTTTACTAACCTATTTGTTTGATGATCTTGTTTAAATCTTTTCAACCGAACGACGATGAATAATAATAAGTAGGTATAACCCGGTTCATTAAAGAAAGGAATCTAAAATGGCGGCGCTTATCATGTTCTCTCGCTTCGTGAGTACTAGACGGCACTAGTGTGCAAGCGAGATAACATGATAAGCGCCTCGTTCGATTAGATTCCTTTCTTTATTTGAACCGAGTTATATAGGTAGGTAGGTAATTTTTTTATTTTTTGTCACTTAATTGTACTGAACAAAAAATTCCTGGCAAATAATGATTAAAACATGAAGCTGATCAAATGTTTGGGTTTAAACTATTGCTTTCTATTTAAGACTGCTCCGCGGCTATGCCGCTCGTCAGTTTTAGGTACAGTACGGCCAACGGATCTCGGCGTGCGTGAAGTTAGCCGTTTTGATGCGCAGTGCAACTTTTTCATACAAAATTTTCTACTGCGCAGCGCAGAGCCTGACTTCACGTACGCCTAGATCCGTCGGCCCAACTGTATTGACGGGCGGGAAACGTAGCGCTTGTTAGATTCTATAAATATATTGGTAAATAACATAAAATCAATTCGTAATTTTTTAGATACCTTGGTAATTGTAAAGTGAATATTGTATCAGTATTTCGGATTTATTATTTGATATTAGACTCATTTCCGTTGTTATTTAAATTGGATAAATATTAACTGTTGAAAAGAAACATAATTTCGTATAGGTATTTATAATTAATAATATCTATGATTTTTAGAATGTAATTCAACTTCATAACAAGTTATTTTGATATCTATTAACGGACATCCGTTTAATTAAAAAATATATTTTAATTAATTGTTTAAAATGTGATATATAAGTGTCGAAATTCGTAATATAATTATTAAAGTGTATTTCAATAATAATAACAATTTATTTCAATAAATAAATTGTTATTGGTAGTCAGAGGTGGTGCAGAACAAGTAGGGTACTATATAAACGGTGTCAAAGTCGATAAGGGGTTCAGTTCGTCAGTTTTGGCATAGTTGGTCAGTTTGGCAGTTTGGCTCAGTTGGACTCTGTTGGAGGGAGTTGGTTGGAAGACACGAGAAAGGCAGTACCTGGGAATACTTGTTTTGCACCCTGTCGGTGCTTTGTCCGGCTCTGAGTACCTACCTACCCATCTTAAAACAAGATAAGTAATTTTTATCGCTATATTTTTCATTGCTGTTCGCTACATTCAAATATTTTATTTAGAAGGTTATTTGGCTATCCTAGATTAAAGTAATAAACTTTAATATAAGATTTACCTAGTTTTAAAGAAAGGTAGTTCTTCAAAGAAGTGTATCACTATAATAAAATACAATGATTTTGATTTTAAGACTATTTATTTTTATGATTATTATCATTTTTTTTAAAAAGGTAGGTATCTCTCCTTACACGCTCAAGCTTGTGTGCGTAGAACGCACACATTGAAAGCGCCACGCAGTGCGGGCCGCTCTGACACAAAGCGGTCAAAGTTTCGGCAAACATTTTTTACGTTTTAAAATTTATAACTTCATAACGATTTTGTATTGACATCTATACCAATCTAATACCAATTCTGTAAAGCGGAAGAGTTTGTTTGTTTGTTTGAACGCGATATTTTACAAGTCAGATTTGAAAAAACTTCGCATCTTATTTATTTATTTATTTATTTATTAGACCAAATCCACAGCTCTTAGTAGTAATAAATCGACTTATTTATGTTTCTTACAGCCAATGACGGATTTACATTTTTTAGAGTAAAACATATATTACGACAGTCACTATAGTCACTAGGTAGTATAGGTTTTAGAGAAAAGTAAATAACAATAAGAATAAAAATAGTTACAACCAAGCACTTTCGTGGTGTGTGTGTGCAGCGCGTGTGTGTGTGTGTGTGTGTGTGTGTGTCTTCGTAACTTCGCAACTTCGCATCTTCGTATCTTCGTAACTTCGCAACTTCGTAACTTCGCAACTTTGTAACTTCGTATCTTCGCAACTTCGCACCTTTGTATCTAGAAAATATGAAGATACGAAGTTGCGAAGTTGTGAAGTTGCGAAGTTGCGAAGTTACGAAGTTACGAAGTTTTGAAGATACGAAGTTACGAAGTCACGAAGTCACGAAGATACGAAATCACGAAGTTACGAAGGAACGAAGATATGAAGTTATGACCATATGAAAAACTTCGTATCTTCGTATCTTCGTAACTTCGCAACTTCGCAACTTTACAACTTCGTATCTTCATATCTTTTAGATACGAAGGTGCGAAGTTACGAAGTTACGAAGATACGAAGTTAAGAAGTTACGAAGTTACGAAGTTACGAAGTTAGGAAGATAGGAAGATAGGAAGATACGAAGTTACGAAGATACGAAGTTGCGAAGTGACGAAGATACGAAGTTACGAAGTTTTGAAGATACGAAGTTACGAAGATACGAAGTTCCGAAGTTGCGAAGATATGAAGGTAAGAAGATACGAAGTTACGAAGTCACGAAGATACGAAATCACGAAGTTACGAAGGAACGAAGATATGAAGTTATGACCATATGAAAAACTTCGTATCTTCGTATCTTCGTAACTTCGCAACTTCGCAACTTCGCAACTTCACAACTTCGTATCTTCTTATCTTCTAGATACGAAGGTGCGAAGTTGCGAAGATACGAAGTTGCAAAGTTATGAAGATACGAAGTTGCGAAGTTACAAAGTTACGAAGTTGTGAAGTTGCGAAGTTGCGAAGTTATGAAGATACGAAGTTGCTAAGTTGCGAAGATACAAAGGTACGAAGATACGAAGATATGAAGTTGCGAAGTTACGAAGATACGAAGATACGAAGTTGTGAAGTTGCGAAGTTGCGAAGTTATGAAGATACGAAGTTGCGAAGTTGCGAAGATACAAAGATACGAAGATATGAAGTTGCGAAGTTGCGAAGTTACGAAGTTACGAAGTTACAAAGGTACGAAGATACGAAGATATGAAGTTGCGAAGTTACGAAGATACGAAGTTGTGAAGTTGCGAAGTTGCGAAGTTATGAAGATACGAAGTTGCGAAGTTGCGAAGATACAAAGGTACGAAGATACGAAGATGCGAAGTTACGAAGATACGAAGTCACAAAGATACGAAATCACGAAGTTACGAAGGAACGAAGATATGAAGTTATGACCATATGAAAAACTTCGTAACTTCGTAACTTCGCAACTTCACAACTTCACAACTTCGTATCTTCTAGATACGAAGGTGCCAAGTTGCGAAGTTACGAAGATACGAAGTTACGAAGTTACGAAGTTGCGAAGATGCGAAGATGCGAAGATGCGAAGATGCGAAGATGCGAAGTTGTGAAGTTACGAAGATACGAAGATACGAAGTTACGAAGTTGTGAAGTTACGAAGATACGAAGTTGCGAAGTTCCGAAGTTGCGAAGATATGAAGGTAAGAAGATACGAAGTTACGAAGTCACGAAGATACGAAGTCACGAAGTTACGAAGTTACGAAGATACGAAAATATGAAGTTATGACGATATGAAAAGATAAAGATATGACGATGACGATGATGATTGTGTTTCGCTCATCAAGCCCTTTCATTTGATACCCATATAAAAAAAAAGTTCCATGGAATGGAACAGGTCCTGCCTGACTTCATCATCAGAACAGCATGGTGTTTCGCTCATCAAGAGAACAGCACTGTGTTTTGCTTATCAAGCCCTTTCATTTGATACCCATATCGATAAAAAGTTCCATGATCATCATCATCATCATCAGCATCATCATCATCATCATCAGCATCATCATCAGCATCATCATCACCTAATCCAGATGATAAAAACATAAAATGACTGTAAAGCTTTCTATGTGGATGTGCATGCTTCTGTACGTATACTTTACCTATAGGCACCTAGGTACTTACTACTTACCTATGCTGTTAGAAAATAGTCAATTTTTATGCCAGGCAAAATCTTTATCAAAAGATGCCTTACATACTGTAATCTGATTTTATAGAAAATATGACATAGCACGTTTACGCGACCGCTTCTCATGTAAGAACACAGTCACGTAAAGGGGCATCCACACGCTGGCTGTTTGTCACAAACACCGCAAACAGCAAACGAAGTCCCAAACACCAACCACAATCACCCAACACAAACAGCCATCCACATGCTTGGCGAACGTTCATAACATTCCGAATCGGCAAACATAAATCCTTTGATCTGGCAAGAAAACCGACACCGATGCCGAACACTGCCCGACACAAACACAAACAGGCAAACAGCGACAAACACCCATCCACACGTCCGTGTTTGCTGTTTGCTGTTCGCTGTTTGCCATTGTTTGTCAAGCGTGTGGATGGGGCTTAACGTCATTGGCTCTGCCACAGCTTAGCTAATAGTATTTACGCAATGTGACGTGCTCCCAGCTCCAATGGCCGCGGCCGTCTGACGATTTTTGGCAGTGAATCGTCCTTTTATTCATCGTAGCTACTCCATAGAAAAAATGTATGGAGAGTTTTATCTTCAACTTTCTTGCCTTTATTGTGTTGAATATAGCTACACCTACGAAAAAAAAAATAGCTCACAGGATAGATAAAATATTGAACTTGTTGTTTTCGTATTTTTTAATTCAATTGAGTAATTTAGTGTTCGGTCAGGCTTAAAACCCCGCGCTCATATTTTGTGTACTTTGTCCAGTAATTTATTAAAAAAATACATAAAATATCGAAATATAAAATAGCTCACAGTGTAGATCAGTTCATTGGTAGTACTTAGAGTATGTTTTTCACTATCTTAATACGATTTGCTTTAAGAAAATCTTTAAAACGGTAAACCTCTATTTTGACAAATTCACCTCAGTTGGCCCTTAGTGACTTTCTGTGACTTTTCAGACTTTATCTAGCGACTACGATTTATTGGAGTTGGCAACACTTTCATATTTTCAGAAAAGCTCACGGGTAGAAATGTTCCTAGTCAGAAGCTTGGACTTGTATATAATCTGTGCTTTGATTGGAAATTGATTGGAAAACGATGTATGACATTTCGTTCTCCGCTCCTCAACTCTTCCGATTCCGAATGAGTTGCTATTTTGATGACAATGTCAATGTCAATGAATGATTGAGATCTTTGAGGGTAGGTATCTCTGTGGATGTGGGTAGTCTGTGCTCTGCGGTCTAATGTCTAACGATCATTGTGTATTTAGTTTGTTGATTTTCCCCGCCTATTTCTGTTCCTTATTAGCTGCAAACGGTTTGTACCTTCAGTACCTACGATGTATTTTATGTGTTGTGTTAACTTGTGTTGTACCAGGTTGTACAAATTTGCGAAAGGCCGCTGTATTCCATATTCCCAGTGTGTAGTGTAATCAGACTCAAAAAGTGGCTCGATTGTTTATGCAGTGATTTGTTGAGAAACGTGAGTTTGAACGAGATTTCGAGAACGAGAACGAGACGCACTGGTCACATCACACATCACAGAAACCTAAGATTTATCAGTGCTTCTCTAGGTACTATATTATGCATGTATTATACATATAAACCTTCCTGTTGAATCACTCTATCTATTAAAAAAACCGCATCAAAATCTGTTGCGTTGTTTTAAAGATCTAAGCATTGTTGCTTAAATCTTTAAAACTACGCAACGGATTTTGATGATGTTTTTTTTTTACATAGGGACAGACAGCGGGAAGCAACTTTGTTTATTATACAATACCTATACCTACTATGTAGTGTTAAGAAAAAATTTAAAAAATAATAATAAATGATTAACTATGTTTCGTTGTTTTCTATCAACAACACCTTCTTTCCCTTAGGCCACTGACCTCTACTATGGCATTGATCTCAATAGTACACATTGAGATCAATGCCTTAGAAATATTGAATGAAAAAAGCAATCCTACCAAATTAATTTGTTTGGTAGAATGACAATTCTGCTCGGTGCCGGTGTAGCAGAAAAAAAAAAAGAAACGTCATACATCGTTTTCTGATAGCCAATCAGGAGCGAGTAACATCTATATACAGTGCCACAAGTATAAGTTGGCGGTGGCGATTTGAGGAACTAAAACGGAAAAACGGAAAAAGAGTAATATGATGCGAAATATCATTTATCTATCTTAAACAAATACGCAAATGATTAAATCTTTCTTACATATTTTCCCAAATTTCGTGGTATTTTCTGTACAATTAATTATATTTTTTGAACACAGTGGCGCTCAGCCGCGCCAAGTTATACTTGTGGCACTGTAATCTGTGAACACAAGTCCACACTAAAATGTTCCCGACATTTCCATCTGATACGTAGTATCTCTAACTAATCTGTGGAAAAGCTACTGCGTCAAAGTGAAGCTGTTGCTGTGTTATGTAGTAGAGGATGGAGGGACCATGTCTCCCAGCAGCAAATGAAGTATCCAGGGGGTTTGTAAAAGTCTTCAAGCGATTGTAGAACTTATTAGAAAATTTGTAAAACCTCTAGAAAAAAAGTTATAGCACATTTTGTATGGTCCCTCAGTTCTCTCATTGAATTTTCCAGATCTCGGAAAGTATATTGAAACTGAAGATAACGTGACTACAGACCTTTTGTAAAAAGTTTCCCACGACGAATTAACTGAAAACCAGGTCACGAAGTCATTTCTACAAAAAGATATAACGTAAAAACTGTGGTCCCTCAATCCTCCAAAGCATTTTTGTAAATATCTCTCATTTAAATCAAAATAACCAGCTCTCTACCATTGTAAAAGTTTGTAAAAGTGCTATAGACATTTGTAAAAATAAAAAGAAGCAATAATACTGTCACGATTCCGAGATAGACGCGGTTTTGTATGGTCCCTCAATCCTCACTTTAAACAATTGGGAATAACTTTTTGTAAAAAGGAGTAATAGAAAAATAAACCTGCTCACCTTTTAGTAAATTTTTTTTACAAACGGATAGCAAAGTTACATTTGGGATCAACGATATATTTGCTGAGTTATTCAATAAAAACTAATCCTATGATAGTAGTGTGACCACACATTTAAACAATTAAGGAAAAGTACAATGTACGTTAGTATGTACCATGGACCTATTAAAGATATAGACTACCAGTTAGCGTGCCCCCAAAAGGGACAAAAAATTAAGTGTATCCATGTTTCGTAGTACACATATATTGTGTAATAATCGGTAACTATGAAGTAACTTAACTAGGGTATAATAATCATTGACTCTATTAATCCTTATTCTAATCTGTTAAATTCTAATATTCAATTAATCACCTTATTGTATCTATTATTGTCAATAATTGAACAACATTATTGCAGTGACGTTTGCATGTGTAATTGAGGTGCCACACAGTTTATGTTTAAGTACCAAGGTATTTGTATTTTATTTTATTTTATTTGAATGTACTAGTGCACACCTTGATGCAACTATTAAATAAATAGATACTTAAATAATATGAACTTCATAAATATAAATAAATGGTACCTAATGCCATGTTTATTTGTATTTCAGGTTCATCAGTAACCTGAGTGAGTATTGATATTTCCTTCACATGCACTCAACATCTACATTGTTTTCCTATATTACTAACCTACTAATGTCGAGGACGGAGCCCATCGTATAATTAATGATTTAACGAATTTACCTGTACGTGAAGTTCTATCATAATTATACGATGGGCTCCGTCCGAAGACATAAGTAGGGCAACACCCACCCTCCCTGTTAATGTTAACCCAAGCCGTTGCGGAAATATCCTCTAAACGTAATGATGAACAAATGGCTGAGCTCAAACAGGAAACATGGGCTGAGTGGGGGTTAATCGGAAACTTTGAAAAAATAAAAGACTCTGTGTTGCCATTTACGGCAACATTCTATTTTATTTTCTAAACTTAAGTGCTGAAGTGGAATCACTTACGCGATACTACATTGTGTTCATATATTACTAACCTACTAAGGTAAGTTCGTTTAATCATAATTTTCTTTTAGACATATTGTATGGAATGGACCCAAGTAGTCTGAATAAATAAATATATTATTATTAATATTTACTAAGTACTTACCTACCTACTTAGAAAAACAAAAACATTGTGGGTAGGTACGTACATACCAACTTACATGTACTTTTCCCTTTGATTAATTATATGTCTAGATGAACTCTTTCGCTTCAATCGCAACAAGAACAACTTGCCAGATTTGAAACGCTAGTGTGCGTATTACGCACACAAGTATGCAAATCTTCTATTGTCTATACAAGTGCTTTGCGTCACCTTTCAACATTGTCATCCATTTTTAGTGATACCAGCTCTTGAAAATTTCCCATAAAATAGGGGAAAATATGTTATGATTTCGAGGTGTCTCTCAAATTAGACTATGCGTCTGAATAATCATCATCATCATCATCATCTCAGCCGTTGGACG
This sequence comes from Camptogramma bilineatum, assembly GCA_958496255.1. Classification (NCBI taxonomy): domain Eukaryota; kingdom Metazoa; phylum Arthropoda; class Insecta; order Lepidoptera; family Geometridae; genus Camptogramma; species Camptogramma bilineatum. Next base: position 11,962,199 of record OY292465.1, on the reverse strand, counting down.
TCCACTGTTGGACATAGGCCTCCCTCAAAAATTTCCATGTATTGCGGTTGGAAGCGGCCTGCATCCACCGCCGACCTGCAGTTTTTACAAGGTCATCTGTCCATCTTGTCGGTGGACGTCCAACACTACGCTTGCCGGTCCGTGGCCTCCACTCGAGAACTTTTCGGCCCCATCGGCCATCTGTTCTGCGTGCTATATGGCCTGCCCATTGCCACTTCAACGTGCTAATCCGTTTGGCTATGTCGGTGACCCGAGTTCTTCTACGTATCTCCTCATTTCTGATTCGATCCCGTAGAGAAACCCCGAGCATAGCCCTCTCCATAGCTCGTTGAGCGACTCTGAGCTTATTCATGAGGCCAATAGTGAAGGACCACGTCTCTGTTCCATATGTCATCACTGGTAACACACATTGGTTGAAGACTTTTGTCTTCAGGCACTGAGGTATTTTGGACGAGAAGATGTTACGAAGTTTCCCGAACGCTGCCCATCCGAGTTGGATTCGACGATTGACCTCTTTCTTGAAGTTGGACTTACCTAGTTGGACGGTTTGTCCCAGGTATACATACGCGTCGACAACTTCAAGAGCCGAGTTCTCAACCATAACAGGGGTAGGCACAACATGGGCATTCGACATAACCTTTGTCTTGTCCATGTTCATTTTGAGGCCTACCCTTTGGGAGACTCGATTGAGGCCTTCGAGCATCGTGCTGAGTTCTTCCATTGACTTTGCCATGACCACGATATCGTCGGCGAATCGAAGGTGAGTGATGTATTCGCCGTTAATATTGATGCCTTGTCCTTTCCATTCCAGGAGCTTGAAGGCATCTTCCAACGTGGTCGTAAACAGTTTCGGAGAGATAACATCTCCTTGTCTTACGCCTCTTTTTAAGGGAATCGCCTTCGAACTCTGTTCCTGTTCTCGGACTGACATAGTGGCGTTTTTATACAAACACTTCAACACTTCGATGTACCGATAGTCAATTCGGCATCGCTGGAGAGATTCAAGCACCGCCCATGTTTCGACCGAATCGAAGGCTTTCTCATAGTCCACAAACGCGAGACAAAGCGGCAGGTTATACTCTTCGGTCTTCTGTATGACCTGCCGCAGCGTATGTATGTGGTCTATGGTACTGTAGCCTTTTCGGAACCCGGCTTGTTCGGGAGGCTGGAAGTCATCAAACCTGCGATCGAGACGATTTGTGATGATTCTCGAAAACAGCTTATAAACATGGCTCAACAACGAGATGGGTCTGTAGTTCTTCAATAAGGTGTTGTCACCTTTCTTAAAGAGCAGCACCACCACGCTCTTGTTCCATGCTTCTGGCGTAGTACCTTCGAGCAAGACGGAGTTGAAGAGCTTCTGAAGGACTTTAAGTACCGGTGATCCACCCGCTTTCAAAAGCTCTGACGTTATTCCGTCTTCACCCGGCGCCTTGTTGTTCTTGAGCTGCTTCAGGGCCATCCTGATCTCGTACAGGCTGATGTCCGGGATGTCTTCGGTATAGTGTCGGGTCAGTTTGGCTCTCGGGTCTTCTTTAGCCGCACTGCAAACAGGTTTAGTGACCGAATCGTAGAGCCGTCCATAGAACGTTTCGACTTCCCTTAACACTTCTGCTTTACTTGACGCTACGCTGCCATCTTCCCTTTTCAGCTTCGTCATCTGGCTCTGCCCAATAGACATATCTCTTGTGAACACTTTGGAGCCTTTATTCCGCTCAATCGCATCTTTAATACGAGCGGTATTGAAGGTGCGAATATCGTGCCGCAAGGATTTCCAAATTTGTCTATTGAGCTGCCTATGTGACTTAGCATCATCGGGAGACTGCAGTCGCAACGAGCGTTGTTCAGCCATGAGGTTAAGGGTGTCATCAGAGAGTTTCTGTGTTCTATTTGTACGGGGCGTCTTAAAGAACTGGGACCCCACCGTATGGACAGTTTCTACGAACCTGTTATTGATCTCATCCACCGATGCATGCTCTTCTAGGCAGTCGAAGCGATTTGACAGCTCGAGCTGAAAGCTCTCGAGGTTTTGGATATGCGCGTGAGTCGGTCGGAGCGTAGACTTCATCAAACGAGACCTTTCAAGTTTAACGTTTATATTCAATGTGCCTCTAACGATTCGATGATCACTACCGGTTTTCACCCTGTGAATCACGGAGACATCATTGAATATCCGTTTCTTGTTGGTCAAGATGAAGTCAATCTCATTTCTCGTGAAACCATCGGGGCTCATCCAGGTCCATTTCCTGTGAGGCGGCTTCTGGAAGAAAGAATTCATCATAAAGAGTCCTTCTTTCTCCAGAAAATCAGCCAGCCTCTGTCCCCTGTGGTTCCGTTGTCCATATCCAAATTGCCCCACTCTCAACTCATCATCGCTTCTCTTGCCTAGCCTCGCATTGAAATCCCCCATGACAACAGTGAAGTGAGTGTTGTTCATATGTATGGCTCTACTGACGTCCTCATACATAGACTCTACTTCTTCATCCGGGTGTGTCGAGGTCGGCGCATAGACCTGAACGACCTTCAACGAATATCTTTTAGATATTCTGAGTGTTAGGTATGCGACCCTGCTCGACACACTGTCGATGGTAATAATGTTGTTGATGAGAGATTTGTGGATGAGAAACCCGACCCCACCTTGGGACTGTTGGTCGCCCTCCCTGTAGTAGAGCAGGTTACCTGACTTGAGGGTTATCGTGTCCTCACCCTCTCTACGGACTTCGGATAATCCCAAAATATCCCAGCGTAACCTACTCATGTCTGAATAATATTATTTAAATAAAATATCACAAAATTAACTGGTACATACAGAATACTTAGATATCTCGTGCCTTGTGGAAATATAATTATGTTATTTTATTAGTAACTTTAGTCACTTCCGGTACTACAGTCCGTAATGCCTCTCCAGACTCACGGCGAGAAGTTTCACCGAGACTTCTCGAAGAACAAACAAATTATCCACACTCTCAATTTTCTCACTCGTGATCTGTTTGAAATCCTTTGTCTCGGCCAAAAATAGGTACCGACACCGAAGCGCGAGAACAAGAAGGCGAGAAACTCCTCACATTCACGCTTCTCGGGTGTTGTCGGGGTTTCTTGCCGAGAGTCTGGAGGGGCTATTAGGTATCACAGAGAATATTTTATCAGATAGACCTACCTTATTTTTCGCGGTTGACATGACACTCAAATAGTAAACAAAACAGACGGACAAGAATTTGACAGATGTAAAAGGAATTTCGTTGAGTTTCAGTTGTGTGATTGTGTTGTGATGTGATTTATGAGGATTTATCATATTTTATTTAAAATTACAAAAAGTACTGACGCCTTGGGATATGCATACTTACTGACTAAAATGGAAGTGGGCTGGACATGTAGCCCGTCTACAAGATGGAAGATGGACTAGGAGAGTGACAAATTGGGAGGGTCCAAGAGGTCGACGCTGCATAGGAAGACCATACGCTCGCTGGGACGACGATATCAAGAAAACTGCTGGACCAAACTGGCTCCGAGTAGCACAAGACAGGGACAGATGGCTGGCTTTGGAGGAGGCCTTCACCTTAGGGGTTCTCTAGTACCTACTTAGATTATAAGCATTAGTGATAAGAAAAAAATGTTAATTATAGAGAAATAAAAGGCTTTTTATTTTATTTATTTATATCATATTTTATTTTAGGCTGTAAGTACCTACAGAATCACTGCACACGAGTGTAGATAATTTTATTGATGAAATTCCCAATTTTTCCTAAGTACTTTTCTTTTTTGCTTTAAATTGTAGGTACTGGGAGCACCTGTGTGCGTCATTTATTTTCTATACCTACTTCACTTAAAATTCTGCTAGTCCTAATTATAATAATGAAAAAGTAAATGTTCACACAGCGCCATCTATCCCCAACGTAAGCAAAGCTTTTACTATAGGAACCTTAAAAATATAGTTTCCTAGGTTCTCCGTTCATGCTGGGCGTCATAGCCTGCTGCTTTATATTAGAATAACTTTTAAATCCCACTATTTAGAGGAAGATGAATGGAGACTCATTATAAAATAAAAAAAACAAACCCAAAAATCCCAATTTGGTCATGACGCAAGCATTCTTTCCTGTTGGCATCTGTGGGGCAAATTTATTCGAGGAATCGGCCATCTCTTTTGTTTCAAATTTTTTGCAGTCAATACTGGTTTTTGTTTACTTAATTTTTCTTGTAAGTATTTGATCCTTGGTTTCGATTCTGGATTTCGATCCTTGATTTCAATCCTTGATTCTTGAATCTTGAATTTGAAATCTTGAAACTTTGAAGTGACAGCTGTCAAAGTTCAATCCGCCATATCTCATTAATTACTCGTCCTCAAGGAATTTCTATACTACGTACCTGGAACACTGACTGAGACAGAAAACAAGGTCCGCTTGAAATAAAACTTGGGCGGTAAGTCTCTTTCTTTTTGCAACTATGTGAAAGAGACAAAGCACCCAAGAAAGCCTCTCAACAAGACCAACAATCCTTATAACCAAGATTAAATGATAATAGATCGTTGTTCAGTCGCGATAAGGTTCAAAATCCTTTGTACATTAAATGTCAGTTCGCACTCCAGTTACGTAGTTTAGAATCTTCTTGCTCGTCCTAGACTCCCCGTTCTCAGTTCAAATGAAAGCTATGACCAAGATCTTCATTTGAACTGACAGCTGTCAAACTTAAAACGGTCATATCTCGGAAACTACTCGTCCTAGACTCACCGTTCTCAGTTCAAATGAAAGCTATGACCAAGATCTACATTTCAGATGACAGATGTTATTTTGACAGCTGTCACTTAAAATGAAGATCTTGGTCATGGCTTTCATTTGAAATGAGAACGGGGAGTCTAGGACGAGTAGTTTCCGAGATATGACCGTTTTAAGCTTTGAACTGACAGCTGTCAAACTTAAAACGGTCATATCTCGGAAACTATTCGTCCTAGACTCACCGTTCTCAGTTCAAATGAAAGCTATGACCAAGATCTACATTTCAGATGACAGATGTCATTTTGACAGTTGTCACTTAAAACGAAGATCTTGGTCATAGCTTTCATTTGAACTGAGAACGGGGAGTCTAGGACGAGTAGTTTCCGAGATATGGCCGTTTTAAGTTTGACAGCTGTCAGTTCAAATGAAGATCTTAGTCATAGCTTTCATTTGAACTGAGAACGGGGAGTCTAGGACGAGTAATTCATGAGATATGGCGGTTTGAAGTTTGACAGCTGTCACTTCAAAGATTCAAGATTCAAGATTTCAGATTCAAGATTCAAGAATCAAGGATTGAAATCAAGGATCGAAATCAAGGATCAAAATCAAGATTGAAATCCAGGATCGTAACCAAGGATCGAAATCAAGGATCGAATTCAAGGATCGAAACCAAGGATCGAAATCAAGCGCTGATTTTGTCGAGCGCGATAAGGTAAAAATATCCTGAAATATCAATGACTTATAGTCGTATTGCTCATTATACGGACTAAAAGTGAAGGAAAAAATGTCATTTTTCCTTCAATTTTGATTAGTTTTGATACGTTTTATGTCAAAATTGAAGGAAAAATGTCATTTTTCCTTCACTTTTAGTCCGTATAATGAGCAATACGACTAGGCACACTACTAATCCAACAACGAGTGTGAAAGAGACAAAGCTACCAAGAAAGCCTCTCAACAAGACCAACAATCCTTATAACCAAGATTAAATTATAATAGATCGTTGTATAGTCGTGATAAGGTTCAAAGTCCCTTTTACATTAAAGTCGACTTAACCATCCTGTTTGTATATAAAATCCTTGGATTCAACATTTTTTTTTATTTGCTCACGCTCTCACATGGGTAAAATCAAAGAATAATTATGGCAACCCTCCTAAAACATGTTAGGATAAAATTACAAAGTTTGATTTTCTAGTTTTCATAACTTATAGTTATTTATAGTTTACTTACCGATGCTATGTAAGTTCCTTATTTATTTTTAGTCGTCCTTTGTAATTCCTGCACACTTTGATGGCACAAATCGCCATTTTTGTTTGCCGCCAAATTCATGTTTACAGTACGACCTTAGCGCGACTGAATGAGCGAAACGAACGAGTCAACCAACAGTTGGTTGATCTTTTTGTTGGCGTTTTGACGCTCGAAATCGGGGTCTAGACATCTAGTTCGTCCAAGACTTTTCCTTAATTGTTTAAATGTGTGGTCACACTACTATCATAGGATTAGTTTTTATTGAATAACTCAGCAAATATATCGTTGATCCCAAATGTAACTTTGCTATCCGTTTGTAAAAAAAATTTACTAAAAGGTGAGCAGGTTTATTTTTCTATTACTCCTTTTTACAAAAAGTTATTCCCAATTGTTTAAAGTGAGGATTGAGGGACCATACAAAACCGCGTCTATCTCGGAATCGTGACAGTATTATTGCTTCTTTTTATTTTTACAAATGTCTATAGCACTTTTACAAACTTTTACAATGGTAGAGAGCTGGTTATTTTGATTTAAATGAGAGATATTTACAAAAATGCTTTGGAGGATTGAGGGACCACAGTTTTTACGTTATATCTTTTTGTAGAAATGACTTCGTGACCTGGTTTTCAGTTAATTCGTCGTGGGAAACTTTTTACAAAAGGTCTGTAGTCACGTTATCTTCAGTTTCAATATACTTTCCGAGATCTGGAAAATTCAATGAGAGAACTGAGGGACCATACAAAATGTGCTATAACTTTTTTTCTAGAGGTTTTACAAATTTTCTAATAAGTTCTACAATCGCTTGAAGACTTTTACAAACCCCCTGGATACTTCATTTGCTGCTGGGAGACATGGTCCCTCCATCCTCTACTACATGCTGTGTTTCATTTTTACAGCCGATTTAATTGAATAAATGTACTGAAATTAGTGGATTGTGAATGAAAGTACAGTTTTAATCGCTTTCTTCAACTATTTGGCACAAAGTGCAAACGAATTAGCTAAGCAAAACAAACATTGAGACCAGCTGATAACATTCCACACAAAAAACAAGTTTCTTGGAACGCGAATTGAAGCCGCGCCGCTCGTATAGTGAATTAGTTATTCCGTAAGTCAGTTTAGTTGAGTCGTGGCGCTCCTAGTCGAGTACCGTGGCGTGCCGCCGCACACTGACTTTATAAAACGTTGGTGAAAGTCGTACCGCTTCGCGTGTAAATCATCATCCAGTTGTCTCTTATAGGTACCTTGAATAAATTAATTCGAATTTCGAAAGCGAACCATGGTGAAGACTGTGCTAATTTCTAAATAAATGTTTGGTGAAACTCCTGACTCCTTTTGTGTGTAAATTGTTTTTATCAGGTTTAGTGTAAAATGGCTCTTAAAATGGAGCAGAAAACCACCAATGCCGACTTTATCCTGAAGAATTTGCTGGCTGGTGGTAAGTGATTCAAAGTCATTTTAAATAAAAAAAATTCCAGTAATTTTTTATTCAGTAAGTACATAATTGCAATTATTACCTATATAAAAACATAATTTTTAACTAATTTTTAATTTTAAAGAAAATCTTATATGTTCACATATCTTGTAGACCGAGGTAATTACAGGAATACAATTTACAATTTTTATACACAGGTGTGGCCGGTATGTGTGCGAAAACCACAGTAGCGCCTCTAGACCGCATCAAAATCCTGCTGCAAGCTCAGTCCTCCCATTACAAACATCACGGAGTCTTTGGTGGTCTCCGAGCCATTGTGAGACAGGAGTCACTTCTAGCATTGTATAAAGGGAATGGAGCTCAGATGGTCCGAATATTCCCTTATGCGGCTACACAGTTTACCAGCTTTGAGATTTACAAAAAGGTATGTTTACTTTAATTATCTAATTATGTTTCTTTTCTTTCCTTTACTATTTTCACTGGACGGTGAGGAGTGGCACAGAAAAGCATAGGCCTATACCCAGCGGTGGGTGAAGTCATTTTGCCAAAGATGATGATGTTTACCATTTGTGAGGGGAAAGGTTTCATTAACACTATTTTTACTTTAATACTTTTGCTGATTATGTGCAGCTGGTGGTGTTCATCGATTTATAAGACATTATCATGTTGAAATCTTAAAGCTCATTACAAAATTAACTACAATTAAACCATTTGGAGAAGTAACAGGGCTTAGCCACAGCCAGACAAAAAAGCTTAAAAAAAAATCAAAATCTTAAATTTAAAAATAAACATTGTAGGTACCTACTAACTAATAGACAAGCATTGAAATTACCATATTAAGTCAAGGTATTTAAAGTAATCTAAGTGCTCGAGAAATCGTCTAATTATACTCAATTATGTGACCTCGAACTTGAGCAGAATTTTAAATGCACACATTCAATGTTGAATGAATTCATACCGTACATAATCGTGCGTGTGTAAGTAAGGCAACTACTGTTTCTCGATCGCACGAAACGAATCAAAACAAATTATCATACTCAAATCACGAGTGATGTGTGTCAGTCATCAAAGTTACGATGTAAGTAAGGTCACTATGGACCTTAGTGCTCTGTGATAAGGACGACGTCTCCGTCCCGTCCGAGGTTTTGTCTCGTTACGTATGCAGCCTTTAATATTTTTTCTGTAAGATTTTTTAATCCAAGAAACTGCTGTAGGTATCATAAACATTTAGTTATGGTATTCACTTAGCTCGTTAACATTAAGTTAGTACTCGAGACCTGCAAACGACTATGGCGATATTTGCTGTTAGGTGCGCCACTTCGCGGTCACTGGCCTCACGCAGCTTACAATTGTAGGGGACTGTGTAAAGACCAGCCAATGGCGTATCGTACGAATAGAATTAATGTTTTATAACTGTCTCGAACTCTGAGATGAGTAAGAACACCACATTCGCCAGGATAAAACAAAAACACTGCCAGGAACAATGTAACTTTAAGTAGGTAAATACTTTGTTAAAACAGTAATACAAGTCACAATGGATCTAGGCATTCGTGAAGTCAGGCTTTTCGCTGCGCAGTAGAAAATTTAAGAAAAAGTTGCACTGCGCATCGAAACGGCTAACTTCACGAATGCCGAGAAGATCCGTTGGTAGAATTGTACCTGGGCGACCGAACTCTAGTGAAAATACCGAGAAAACAAATTTTTCGACTTCAGAAATCCGTTAACCTTTAAAATCTTTCTAAATATCATCAAGCTGAAACCAACATCAGAAACTTTATCTTTAAAACTGACATTTTATTGATAAGCCAAGGAAGGAAGCTTGTCTGTTAAAACAAGAGATCTTTATTTGGAATGTGACGGCCGAGGGCAAAGGTCATCTTTCAACATTTTCTCATCTCGTCATTTTGTGACCTTCTTTTTACTGTCCCCAAAAAGGTTTCAAAAGTAAATTTCATCATAATCTTACTCAAATAAATTTCATCATATTCCATACATACTTAGGTACATTAATCTCATAAATAAAAAAATTTAATACTTAGAACATAATAATTTCATTGTCGTAGATGTAAGCACATTAAAATGAGTGCCGAAAGACAAGCAACACATAACAGAATTTATTTATAGGTACCTACGATGCAAAATTTTGTAGAAATTAATCTCCTGCAAAACATTTATCCTCAATCAAATATCATTGTTCTCAACACATTTATAAGTAGGTAGGTACCTATCTAATTTCTCTATGTGTACACTTGACTGTACTAATCATAATCCATCCACCAATATTTCCAAGTCGCTAATTATAATTTCTGAGTGCTATTTTAAATCATACTTTGGATCTCTGACGTATCTGTCTATTCGTACCTATAAATTCGTCTGCGGAAACTAGTGTGCCAGACAGTACACAGTCCTCCTTACCTATGAAAGTTGTTTAAAGTTGAACACTGGTTAAACAACGTCCTGTCTCTGTCACTATCCACAAATAAAGACAGGACGTTGTTTAACCAGTGTTTAACTTTAAACATCTTTCATAAGTAAGGCACACACAGTATTTCTGTGACCTACAGACCGTACTCTGACCCGAATGAAAGAGAGAGTGATGTGATGATGCCACGACAGGTATGTGTTGCCCTGCCCACAGGTGACTGCGCAAGCGGAACCGTTCTTATCCGTTTGCACAAGGGGTTTTATTGCGTTGAACACGCGACAATGTTAGTACATGAAATGTACATAGTGAGTACAATTGTACATCCGAATACACATCGGAATATATCGAATACATATCGAACTTAGAAAGTTTGCGTGTGTTCAGAGCACAGAATACTATTACTCCTAGCGGTTCAGAGGCACTGATGCCTATTTTGGTGAGCATTGGTACTGAAGCTTGGCTATTTAGATTTCCAATAGTAAGTATTTAAGGAGATAGATCACCAAAGCTAGGCCCTACACTGTGTTGCTCGCATGATTATTTTCAGTTTTGGTCGCGAAAGAATAGGAGTAGGATGTGAGTACACGAAAACTGTACCTACCTATTCGGAACATTAGACCACCATAAGCAGGAACTATGAAAATTGGCACGACATAGGTATGCTTTTAGTTTTGATAGTAGTTCCAGACCTATCGAAACTATATTACAACTAGCAGCGCCCTCGCGGGGTTGCCCCCGTAGTAATGGTTTATGGTGATGATGGTGATGAAAAGTAGCCCATAACCTTCCTCAAGAGTTTAGCTATCACATGCAGAAATAATTTTTCAAATCCGACTGGTAGTTCCTGAGATTAGCGCGTTCAAACAAACAAACTCTTCAGCTTTATTATATTAGTAGAGATAACATACCTGCGGCTAATGTATAGAGGGGCATTTTAAAATCGACAGGAACTTGTTCAAACTGCTCTAGGTTAATTGTTTATGATTCGAATAAAAAATATTTGAATAGACAATATCAAACATGATGATGCGATGTGAGAATCACAGAATTGGCAAGTTATTACTGATATGATAATATTAGTAGCCAAACAAAATCTATTTTTGTTGACACCTAATAGATTGGTTATCTTTCTATATGTTTTTGAGAACCACTAATGGAAATGTTTTATCACCTCCATACGTAGTACCAACCTATTATATCATCTATCGTAGGAGTACCTAATGGGTATATCTTGTATGCCCCTCACAGACGGGCAATACTTTGTTTATTGTATGATTTTCCATTTTCCAAAACCTAGGCTAGAAAAATAAGTGTTGCTATTTTTTTTTCATCACTCAGCAGCAGTCTCGCGCATCTTTGGTGCAAAAGCAGCCTTGCTTATGAAACTAGTATGAAATCAATGGTGTTTTCCATTCCAGTACCTAGCCGGTCTCCACATACCGTGGGTGCAGCACGGGGACAAGTTCGTGGCGGGCGCGGGCGCCGGGCTGACGGCCGTCACGCTGACGTACCCGCTCGACACCATCCGGGCCAGACTCGCCTTCCAGGTCACCGGCGAGCATCGCTACACCGGCATCGCACATGCGGCTACCACCATGTTCAAAACGGTCAGTAGAGTCGGATTCAGCACTGAAGTCCGATAGACGCAGCGCTGCTAGAAGTAGGTTATGTTTTTTTTTTCATTTATTTACCGTTTTAACAAAAAATAAATCTTAAAATAATACATAGTATCTAAAAACCACCAAGGTTTGTCTTGAGACTCACTAGTTTACGCTAGTACATCAGTTTTACTTAAATAAAATATCTAAGAAGGTAGCTACATGCAATACTTACCTACCCACCCACTTAGGCAGAAAGGTAACAATGCAAGCCTTATTGCTACCTACTTACTGGCTAGTATTTACTAAAAAATATATTTTTTTTTTTTTGTAAAAAATTACTTGTCCAAATAAGGCTTGAACAATAATAATTATGCTATTTTGTACGTTCGTTAGCTCTACACACCAGAACAACTGAACGACCTTGAATAAAAGAGCATAATAAAGTAATTAATAAAACAATTAGTTCCGGCTCTAACTACTGAATCAACGGGTAAAAAGTAAGTTCGTATGAGCTAGTGGCCAACTCTGGTGACGGAGTTTTTAAGGCCTAAAGGCCTTCGTCGTGGCTTAACGACTTAGAAGCCGGGACCGACAATTTAACGTGCCCTCCTGAGCACGGAAGCGCTTTTGTAACACCACTTGCGGTCACCCATCCAAATTGTGACCGCGCACAACGGTGTAGATCGGCTCGGCTTAATCGGAACGCGAGCCTACCCGCCCACACGGCCATATGCCAGAACGTGGATCCCATATTTTCTACTAGCAGCGCCCGCGCGGCGTTGCCCCCGTAGTGATGGTGTAAGGTGATGATGATGATGAAAAGTAGCCTATAACCTTCCTCAAGAGTTTACCTATCAAATGCAAAAAGAATTTTTCAAATCGAACTGGTAGTTCCTGAGCTTAGCGCGTCCAAACACAAACTCTTCCGCTTTATTATGTTAGTATAGATTATGTCTGGAATGCAGTTTAGATTGACCTGTATTTTGTTACCAGGAGGGCGGTATACGCGCGCTATACCGCGGCTTCGTGCCCACAATGGTGGGGATGGTGCCGTACGCCGGCTTCAGTTTCTACTGCTTCGAGTCACTCAAGTACTTCTGTATGAAGTACCTACCCACTTCGCTTTGTCGCAAGTGCGAGAGGAATACTGGTCAGTTGCAATCACTAACTACCCATATGCCCAGGAGTCCGAAAATGACCCAACTATTTACTTGGTCAGCTCTGACGCCTCCTAGATTAAAACTATGAAATAAAAATTAAAAAAAAAAATTCCAGATATAAGAATGCAAACTTATTTTGTTGGCTGCACATGATGATGATGAAAGACCAAAACAGCATGAAAGGGACATTTCTAAATGTACATTATTTTAAATAATAATATCTGGGCGACTGAGCTCTGCAAATGCCATATTACAGATTTCATCGAAACCGTTAGAGCCGTTTTCTAGAACGTAAATACAAATATTGCTCGTTTAGGATAGGATAAAATATTTACAGCACCTGAAATTATGGTTGTAGTCCACGGTTAAGAATTGATTTAGTTCGTTAGCGCCATGTTGGTCAAGCTGAATAGAGCCTCGACTTTCGTTTTAGTAGCAGCGATGGGCTTTACGTATGAATCCTAACTTCTGCAAACTTCCTCCCCTCTCTAAAACCCTAAAGATCTGAGAGTATGTCTACCGCGCCTTGTGTTAGATATTTAGTCAGTATAGAGGGGAACACCCGTTTAGGATAATATATATATTATCCTAAACGGGTGTTGCCCTCTATACTGACTAAATATCTAACACCTTGGGGATACAGTCGTGATCATAATATTTCATTTGTATGTTTCCAGGTGGGTTAGTCCTAACGGTGCCGGGTAAGTTATTTTGCGGCGGGTTGGCAGGCGCGGTGGCGCAGTCCGTCTCCTACCCGCTCGACGTCACGCGACGGCGCATGCAACTCGCTTGTATGGACCCCAAGACTGAGAAATTCGGGTAAGAACCACCGTGCTATTTCACTTTCAAAACTTTCGTGAGTTGTACTAGACACACGGGAATTACTCACGTAAAATATCGTCGATTTAGATACCGACAATGTTTCGATTCATCCGGAGAATCTTCATCTGGGTAAGGGAGTTGCGGCAAGGTTACTCCTCGCGCGGTCGCGTCTCACACATATTTTTACGTGAGTAATTCCCGTGTGTTAAATAATGTCAACTACAGTGCTATTGATAAAAACTAAATTGTACAAGTGACTAAATTAAATTTTTCATAAAACCGACCGAGATTTTCTTCACTAGCGAGGTGCATTTCTGTTCATAACTCCGAAGATCCTTGACAGATCCTTACCAAATTTTTTTGGCACCAATCGGAAAGTATACCCTTTCAAACAAAAAAAGATTTTTTCAAATTGGTCCAGGCGTCTTCGAGTAATCGGTGAACATACATAAAAAAAGACAAAATTCATAGCAACCGGTCGTATTAATTATTTAGATACAAAGTTTCTGAAATTCTGGCAATTTTTATACCATAAAAGCAAAAGTTTATACCATACAACAATTTATAAAACAACAATGATGCTCTTATTTATAACCAGCACCAAAATGCACTCAGATTATATTTTAGGGAAATCAAAGAGATAATATCACGCCCAATTATATTAATATCACTTCTTGTTCTGCTTGCATTTGTAGTCTATTTACACTACATTGGTATTCTTGTAATATTAATATTTTTATATTGAAACTACTATTGCAATAACTTACTGTGCACTAATATTTTATTTACTTTTATTGCATGTCACTGACGTGGTGTTGGCAACACTTGTAGAAGGTTGGTTATCAATAACTTTTAAGTGTGGCGTTTTATCATTTATCATCATTATTGGCTGCGAAACGCTCGTGGCGTAACTTGCTTAAGCTCGACGCAAACGGGCTACCGACCACAACCACAAAACGCCAGCGACAGCGACTTTTCATATATTTTGTAGCTGTAGCGAGTGGCCGCCACCGGCTACACGTGTGCGGCGCGTCTATACCAAATATAGATAGATAGATAGATTACAGCTTTATTGACACACACTTTAACAGCACAGACACACACAAAAAGTAGGTACAGAAATAATAAGAACTTAACTAGAGAAATAGACAACACAAGAAGGAACAAAGAAGAGATATAATATGAAAACTACAGGAAGTAGGTCGGTAGCGGCGTTTTGTGGCTCGTATGCGCCAGGCTTTGTCGTGTATATTCATGTCAGTTCGATGAAGTTAAGCGACGTTCTTAGTGGTCACAAATTGGATGTGTGACCGCAAGTGGCTATAACAGCTGAGCGTTTCCGTGCGTTCCGAGCTGATCTGATGATGGAGTCAGAAGCTGTTCAACGGAACTCCTCAACAAATTACATTAAAAGTTAAGTTTTAATCAACTCGCGGTTAATAAAAAAACGGACTAACGGAGACGGGTAAATTGAAAACCAGCGCTGTATGATCTACGTTGAGCATACGCTGAATTTACTCCCTTTGTCTCAACCTAACTTTGTGCACCTAGCTTTAATGTTACTTTGTGTTATTTGATGGGACAATAAATAATTTTGTATTGTATTTTATTTTATATTACCTACTAAAAGCTTGTAAGGCTCAACTCACACTGACGCAGAGTCGAAGCGAAGCGACGCGAAATGACGCGTCCGTGTCAAGGATAATATGGAAATAGAGTTGAATTTACTTTAAAAAACAGGACGCGCGGCTTCGCTTCGACTGCGTCAGTGTGAGTTGATCCTAACATGAAATATACTCAGCAAAAAACGTGTTTCTGTGTGAGCTCACTTTTAAATTTCTGTGCAGTCGCTCAAAGCGGCCCTATTTCAATGCTAACTTTGTTTCCAGCATGGGTATGATCCAAACGTTGACGCTGATCTACCGCGAAAACGGCGTGGTTCGCGGCCTATACCGCGGGATGAGTATAAACTATATCCGAGCCATTCCTATGGTGGCCACTTCCTTTTCCACCTATGAGCTGATGAAGCAACTCTTGCAACTTGACACTGGAATGAAGGTCTCATGATGAGGAACTCAGATCATCATAGATAGTCAGGTTAATTTTATTTATACCTAATATAAAAATGAATGCTAGGTAGCATTCAACAAACTCTAAAAATGACCTTGAAAGAATAAACTTTTGATATGAATAACTTTTATCAAAAAATTACTTTTAAGTTATGTTTTTATTTACCACTTTAGTACAATTTCAAATGACAAAATCTACTTATATTTTTATACTTACCGTATTAGTATTTACTCTTCTGTGCAGTATTCATAAATCACAAGATAATGTAAACAATAACTAATCCAGTTGTAAATTTAATAATAAACTTCGATAGTTATGTTTTAAAAATCTATTGCCATAGATGGCTAGATAGAGTGAAGAATGAAATGTTTTATTAATAAAACTGATAAAACTAAGCCTCTATTGTGTGTCGGAATTGCCTCCACTTGCGTACAAAAACCAAACCATCAAATTGTAAGATCATTTACATGTAGAAAAATTTTAGAGGTATATAAGGCATATCTACTAACGACAGTCAGTCAATTTATGCAAAGACAAGTGGTATTCTTGTTAATATTTATTGAGCATAAAATGCACAAATTGTCTTTAAAATTGTTGCTTGTGTGAATATTGTGCCTTTTTGAATTCTAGGCTTGTAGAAAAAGTTAACTATTTTAAATATTCGTGTTGCTACCGGTAGTCAAATTGGTAGTAATAAGGATAATAGGAACCTTATTAACGCTGATGTCGATTCAATCATTTGCTTTAATAAACTAAACTTAATTTGAATCCGAAAACGTGGTGTGTGCTGATCAAAATGACTAAAAGACAATCATAATTTTAGAATTACTTATAAAAGTAAATGTAAAAACAAAATGTCTATCGCACAGTTAGCACCACAGAAAATGTGTCGGTGGAAGAAATAAATGTATCTAGAATATGCAACACATTTTTCAGTATTCTTCTCTTCACATAATTTTTTGTGGTGCTCTTTAGTGCGTTTTATTAGGAGATTATTGTAGTCACTACTTTGATACTCGATACCAATGCTACTTATAAAAATGCTCAATTGTTTAGAATGTACCGCAATTACATAGATTTGTAAGCGTATTTTGCACAATGTTTTTAATTATCATCTTAGTAATCACATAGGTCATTCCATTACGAATTTATTATGTAAATTCTGTTCATGTTTATTTGAATGTTTATATTTTGAGATTATTTATGCCAACTGCACCAGCTTTTGACTTCACTTTGTCAGTATAAAATATTTTCATAAATGTCCTAACGTTTAAAAATGCATATTTAGTATTTGACGTGCCTGCAAATAATGTATTGGGTTTTTACTTGGTCATCTGTAAACCAGTAATAAACATTTTGGTGGCTCTTAGAAGGGCTTAAAGACGATAGAAGTACACTTCTCACAATGGATTTAGGCAATCGTGAAGTTAGCCGTTACGCTGCGCAGTAGAAAATTTTGTATGAAAAAGTTGCACTGCGTATCGAAACGGCTAACTTCACGAATGCCAAGATCCATTGGTTGAAGTGTAATGTGGTGAAGGTCAAAGGTATCAAACACCAAAGATACAAAACTTGTAAATAAGATGAGGTGTGTATTGGTAAGATCAAATTATTTATTGAAATATAAAATATTTTTCCTATGACTTCGTTTACTTCCTACTCGTAAGTTCCATTCCATTCTATAAAGCTATGGAAAAAAGAAAATACGATGTATTCATTAATTTTATTTATTATCTAATAATTCTATTCGGGCATAGTACATGGGCATGGTTGCAAGAATAAATTATTTCATCAGTAATAATGTATTGTATGTAATACACGTATTATTGCCATTACGCAGCGGTCCAGTCCGAAAGTAACATTATATCAAACAGGCGAAATAATACCTCCCTTTTAAAAGTTTTTACACATGAACACTCGACGCATACAAAAGTTCATTTCTGAATAACGCCTATGCGAGAAAGCCTTACTTTTAATTTAACCATGAGCCTCGATCGGGTGAAATGCCGCCGGGAGCCGGGAAACCAACCTTGTGCATTTGAATATAAAGTCCAATTTCACACGAACGAGGCTCGATACATATTTCATTATATTTTTTTTACATTTTCCAGTTTATTATTATTTAATATATAACTTACATACTTAATACTTAGATCAACGTACGTGTGGCTTCAGGTGTTATTGGTGGGTAAGGTCTTGTTATAACACACGTTTTTATACTTACTATGAATTTGGAAATTAACAATTCCGACTTTAAAACCAGTAGGAAAATGGAACTGACAAAAGGAAAATAACACTGTTCAACGTAAACACAGCGCCTTTTCTAACGTGTACGGTTTTCTTTAGATTCATTGTGATCAAAAACAGGACGATGACATTAAGTTAGAGAGAATGAGAGATGCAAAACTCGCATTCAATGGACTGGAATGCATTTGATAGCTGACAAGAAAACCATACAAGATTGAAAAGGCAAAACGATTTGTGTAGAACACTGATCTATTACTTTTATCAATTGAAAGGAAAACTGTTGAATGAAATACAGTAAAAACCTTAACAAATTCTTATTTTACTACATTTATGACATAATAACCCAAGTCAACAGCTTCCAAACTCTTGAATTTACAGGCATTTCGACTGTCACCATCACTCGCCGATGGGTTTACTTTAGAATAACGTTTATATACTTACCTTTTTAGTAAAGTGTGAAAATGAAAATGAAGTGTTGAGTACATTTTATGGGAAAATATTCGCACTAAATTTTAAAATAACCTATTTTAATGCCTTGATCTTTATAATAAGTTTAGGTATGTACACAATTACCTAAAATAAAAAGAAGTTTATATTAAAGCTCCACCATTGTGAAACAGTTTGTGTTGCCCCAAACGGTGGCAAGTAAAAGTAATTTTGACGAATAAATCTCAAATGCACGAGTACATTCTATGACAGAAACATTGCACTGGTTACAATAATCTAAAAAATTTAAGACTTACAGTCGTGTAAATTATAATAAAATTCTGTCATAAAACTAAATGCTAGCCGCACAACAACGGCCCTTCAACTTTTAATTGTGTACCTACTAAAAATTGGCTATAAACTTAAAAATTTCATTTCACATTTCACAGATTTGATCTACAGTAACTTAAAACTTTCAAATGCTATAGTGCCGAATAGTGAAGTGTTGCAACAATAATTCAGTGTAGCGTTAAGTCACAAAGGAATACTATGATGGTATGTCCATTCGTGTGAAAGGCGACTTTGGAATTGGAATAAAACTACGGTATTAGCAAATGGTAAGCTTTTAATGAGGTCTAAGAGTCTTTGATACATCAATAATAATTGTATGGATACAAATATGAGCCACAGTTAAATGAACATACCAGCATAAATAGGTGTGGGCGCAGTTTGAACGGGCAAGAATCTAAACTGACAACAAACAGCGCTCCGAAGCGACGCCGCCTCGACACTCCACAAGGACGAAACACATGTTCAAAGCACATTTTTATATCGATGACTGAGCTCATTCTCATGTATCAATTCAACTTTAAATTCACTCTCCCGACTTACGATTTTGATTAACATATTCATAAGAAGTACCTATTTTGAAATCAACTTGATACATAAAATGACTCGTCTGTAAAAAACCCGTGTAAAATATTTGCCAAGCAAACCTACATACTAGCCTAATAGCGCATGAATTTTTGTGTGGTATGTTTAAGAGAATGATTAAATGAATTGGATACTTAAGCAGCGATCAAAATTGTGACTAGCGCGGTATAGGTAGAAAAAAAGTCGACAATTCCATGGCAAAATATGTCACAGGCATGGGTCCGAGTAACGTTGAAACCCCTATTTCAAAGCTCCTATGCAGAATGAAACAAATATTTGTCTTTGAATCAGTATTTATTGGCTCTTCATATGATAATAAGGACGCTAAATCGGACCCCACAATAACGTAGATCGATTACATTATAATTACTTCCACCTTTCTACAAAAAATTTAACTCAGGTCTTCTCAAAAGACTGAGCTTGAGTGAAAGGACCTTGCGCCGAATCAAACATGACATCTAATTTATAATAAATGAAGGATTTTGAACTTGAAGAGCGCTTTACAACTTCGTTAATCGAAACCGACCCGTATCTCGATCACGTACGGTTCACAATGACGCATGAACAGAGAAGGATTATGGAGAAAACTCGAGTCATGCATGCGAGACTATCGAAGCTCTCAATGTTTCGTGCTAAGCGATCCTAAGTGGCTCGCTCACATTGGTCGACACTACTACCGAATATCCAATAAAAAGCCAACGGAAAACAGTCATGACAGCTTACATACATTGTATAATAGTATTGGTAAGATGTTGGTGAATATTAGTAATAATGAAACTACGCACATTACAAAAGTTTGCGTAGAGTGTAGAGGAAAGTGAGCGAGCCAGTGTGATGGGGCATGTATGAAGCGTGTTTGTAAAGTGTGCGAGGCGACGCCGCGGGTCGCGACTCGAGCGAGCGCCCTCACGACTCCTGCTTGATATGCGCCAACGCTGAAACAATTAATACACATCATCAGGATCGGAGTTTGATTCTATAGTTATATTTAAGTTCATTATAAACTAGTAAAGCGCATTTTAGACTACGCTATAATTTGATAGCGTACTTATAGTTCATAGCACAACAATATCGCGCACCATACATTTTTATAGTAAGCCAATAATATATCGTACAGTGAAGTGTGAACGTGTCCATAATAACTGTAAGGTGCGCGATATTGTTGTGCTATGAACTATATGCTATCATATTATAGCGTAGTCTGAAATGCGCTAACACAATAAGTGAAATGAATATCAAAATATAAGTTCCGTATCTGAAAACCAGGTCGCATCCGAAGCGGGCCGGGTCAGAGAATCAGGTCAATCCTATATTCAGTCTTGACCTAATTTGCAAAATGTAATTCCACTTTTCCTTTACTGTAGAATGGGACCTATTCCTTCATATCCGTACCCCTATTATAAATGTGAAAGTGTGTTTATTTGTTTGTTTATTTGTCGTGGAATCACGCCAAACCGGAGCGACCGATTGACGGATTTATCAAAACTATATCAAATAATTGACGTGTCAAAGTGATCAATCTACATGATCTTATTGAATAAATCATCTTGAGTTTTGAGTTTAGACGCGATTTTTTGTGTGGAGATAGCTGGAGGGCTGGAGCCTAACATAGGCTACTTTTTATCCGGGTACCACGCGAGCGAAGCCGCGGGCATCAACTAGTTTACTATAATTTGAACTGTGACAGGTGATAGATATTATTAAACTTTAGCTTAGGCGGTTCTCCCACTGCAACGCGCCCCGCAGCGGTGTACGGAGAGATAGAACAAAATTAACTCGACGGAGCTCCGGACGCTTGAATTTTATTCTGTTGTCCCGCAGACCGCTGCGGGGCGCGTTGCAGTGGGAAAACCACCCTTAAACTATTGAATTACTGTTATATAGAAAAACTCTTAGTGAAACTCTTACTTGGCACTCAAGAGTTGACTATGAGCTCATTGTTCTATGACGGAACAATACACACATAACCCGTCACGGTCTAGCACACACTATGACGTACTTTAGTACTTTCCCTGCCGAATCTCCGAACAATGAAGCACTTATCTCATAAATTCCAAACTTATCTGTTATACTTTTCTTAAAACTTATGACTGGTAGATAATGCTTCAGCATTAAGTCCTTGCACAATTTGTTACGTGTGAAAGTGTTTTATAAATAAATAAAACAGAAGATTAATTAGATGATTAGTAACCATCAGGATAGTTTGATGTTATAGGTTAGGTTAGTTACAATAAACGATCAGATGATGTGATTACCTAATATTTGCGGGGCAAAAAAGGTCGTTATAGCAGATAATATGATTCATAGCGAGATTCTCGTATTTGAAATCACAAAATTTACAATTCCTATATCGGCAATTCATCTTTTGACAGTTTTGAGGAGAATCGTAAATTGGCCGTACTGTTGATTGACTTGTCATTTAATTTGGTCTTGAATAGCCTAAAACGTTGACATTGTATTAACCACACGGGAATTACTCACGTAAAACTTTCGTAAGGCCGGACTTACACTAGTGAGTTTTCACGTAAGTTTTACTCATGCAAGTGACAATGCAAAGGAAATAAAGTAGCTTTTCCTTTGCATTGTCACTTGCGGAGAAAAACTTACGTAAAAACTCACTAGTTTTAAGTCCGGCCTAAAAACTACCTCCTTACCCAGATGAAGATTCTCCGGATGAATCGAAACATTGTCGGTATCTAAATCGACGATATTTTTACGTGAGTTATTCCCGTGTGTTAATACAATATCAAGTACAACTCACGAAAGTTTTGAAAGTGAAATAGCCTATGAGCTATCGAATGCAGAAATATTTTTCTAATCCGACTGTTGGGTTCCATAGATTAGCGCGCTCAAAGAAACTCTTCCGCTTTATAATAATATTAGTTAGTATAGATCTGCCGTCCGCTAGCTAAAGCGCTGTTAAGTGACAAAACTATTTTTTGAGATATCGCTAAAAACGCGCTGCTTCTTTACTATCTTGCTTCGCGCTTGCCGCTTTCTTAGTATCTCTAATTCGAAAACTATAAGCGATAGGAACCCAGTTCCAAGACCGATCGATAGAGAATTTAGTTTAGAGCTATATAAAAGCATTTAAAAGTGAAATTTGACCAATTGTCACTTAACGGCGCTTTAGCTAGCTAGAGATGAGAAACTTACGAGCAATCTACATGAAGTAATCGGGCGTCCGCCGGGTCACGTGGGGCTCGCCGCGACGCGGGGCGGGGTCGAATTGCAGGCTGCAGACAGACAAAACGTCAACACAAGCACATATATGTATATTGTACTAGAGCGCTAAAGAAAGTCATAAAACTTAAATATCCACAGATATCTAAAAGATAGAGAAATCGATTCGTGATCGTTTTCTTAGTCATCACTTTGCGCTTCTAATCATTTCAGATTTTATCTTGATTGTCAAAGTCAGATTGTTTGTTTGACTTTAGTAATTGCGTACAGGCAAAAAGTGCTAATTCAATCTGTTTTGTTTGACTTAGAATCCGTACCCATATTATAAATATGAAAGTGTGTTTATTTGTCCTGCTTTCACGTCAAAACCGAGCGACGGATTGACGTGATTTTTTGTGTGGAGATAGTTGGAGGACTGGAGAGTAACATAGGCTACTTTTTATCCGGGTACCACGCGAGCGAAGCCGCGGGTAGCAGCTAGTAACTTATAATTGCGTACAGGCAAGAGGTTTTTCATTCAATCTTGTCTATGCAATTTTTCTATTTATTCGAAGTAGTTACTAGGGCTTGTAGTCGCTTGCAATACATTATGCATCTCTCACGCATCGCCAATTTTTATGTCAACACTTTTCTCTCAGCAGTCTTTTGTTCTGATTCTATAACGATGATTATGCCTCATATAGATGATAACTTCGTTCAAAAGGTTTACCGACATATCGTTGTACCACTCCAAAAGGCCGGTCTACCAATGTGAAATAAGTAAGTAAGCTCGTATGAGCAAGTGGCCAACTCAGGTGAGTTTTTAGGCCGCCTAAAGGCCTCCGTCATGGCTTAACGACTTAAAGCCGGAACCGACAATTTAACGTGCGAAGCGTTCAGCTCGTAATGCCACTTGCGGTCACCCATCCAAATTGTGACCGCGCACAACGCTGCTTAACTTCAATGAAGAACGTCTAAGCAAGCTACGCCACTATGTGTAATGCTGGGGCCACACTACGGGGATATGGCAAATTATTTGCCAAATTTCGTATAGCCACAATACAGAATACCGGCAAATAATTTGCCATATCCCCGCAGTGTGGCCCCAGCATAAAGGTAGTAGAAGATACCTAACATCACAAAAAACCCCAAATGGGTTCATTGACTTTATCATCATCATCCGCAGCCCGATTTTACACACTGCTGGGTATAGGCACACCCCGGACACTTGACGAAATCTCTATGCAAAAGCGGAGTCTAACTACCTATTTACACAGACACTACACAATGTCATTCTTGTACTCGCGCAATAGCGTGATGTAAGGTTGTCACCGTATGAATAATTACTGTACTGTTGTCTCGGTCTCGTCGTCGCGTCTGCGCGCGTGGCGCGTCCCTAGCTCAAAGTCAGCCCCTCGCCAGCTCAAATACGGTCGCGCGGTGAGGAAGCCCCGATTGGTGGGGAGGGGACAGTGGCCATTATATACGTAGTATTATTACCTATTCTATGGTATAGGCCTCCGTCAGTTTGTGCCATCCTCCGCGGTCCTATGCCAGTTGCAACAATTGTCGCCCCGTGACATGAACTATGTTGTCTTTAGTAGAAAAAATAACAAGTAAAACTTACAATGAGTACTTGAGAGCATCATCCAATTCCATAATAGCGGCTTGATTTCCACATCTGAAACAAACATACATAACTAAGTTTATGATTCTATTTATAACATGTACTAGAAACTATGTTGATAGTGAAACACTGGGATTTACTGATTAAAACAAGTTACAGCTGATTTAAATCCGGATTTGAAAATAATAATATCAATAGAGGAATCTTTTGGTTTCAACTTATCTTTGTATGTTTAATATATTTATTTGGAATCAATAACAATGAAGAAGTAGTTGGATTTTGTGGAAGAGGATATGAATGTGAGAGGAGTGGATTCTTAGTTGACGAATGATAGAGGAGAGTGGAAGAGGAAAACATGTTGTGCCGACCACACTTAGCGTGACGAGTATGATGATGATGATGGAATCAATAACAGTGAACTTAGAGATAATTTAAATGATACTGATAGCAATAGTATTAAACTGTGTCGCTAAAATTGTATTAAGTACTATAACTTTAATGAAAAATATTTTTTCAGCTCTCCGATTTTCCTTTAATCATAGGCTCCACCCACATCATCTCCTACGCATTATCAGACATTTTAAATCTCAAATGAGACATTTACACCCAAATACTGAAACTACTTAGTTTAAAAAGGCGCTTATCATTGACATTATCTGGCACTAACTATTATTTTTGTATACGATTCTGAAGAGTAAAGGTCTCAAATATCTAAGTAGCGTTTCAGTATTTGAGCATTATCTTACAAGGTGCCTAACAAATAGTATTCTAGGACATATCTTAACAAGAGACAACACACCCTGTGTTTCTTCATAGATGTGCAAAGAGGTTTGTGATGTACAGAAGATTTTAGCCAATACGAACATTCGTCTGAATATTTTCACCAATTTCCACCAATTATAGCGCTGAACTAAGCAACGCTAAGAAAATGAAGAGATAATATTGGAAGATATTTTCCTCGTCTAGTTTCCTAGCACAACTCAGGTGGAAACGCACAATTATGCAGATGTCTTCTAACAGTTACAGTTGAATGCACTCAATGACATTGCCCACAATGCAAGGCAATAGTCTCATTACGCACATACCATTTGCGAATCAAAACCGCGAATAACCTTTAACTGTCTTAGAGACGACCTTGTCATAGAAGCATTTAATTAGTGTGGTTGAACTCTAGCGAAAGTTGCAAAAAGTTTCATCAAAAAAGTCACACAACATAATAAGGTCGTTATACAGATTCTCATGGTTGATTCGAACCTTGTTTTTAAAATGTTGAGGTAATAGATATTTTTCAATCGCTTACTAACTTTACAAGGTGAGTTTTGAACTTTGGGTAAAGCGAAATAATAATATAGTCGTATTGCTCATTATACGGACTAAAAGTGAAGGAAAAAATGTCATTTTCCTTCAATTTTGACATAAAACGTATCAAAACTAATCAAAATTGAAGGAAAAATGACATTTTTTCCTTCACTTTTAGTCCGTATAATGAGCAATACGACTTATAGTAGTCAATTTATTGTCAGCGATTCATGGTTTCTTTGTTTTATGTCAAAAAATATTACCTACAAATAATGAATGAATATTCACACCATCATCTAGCCCACATTTACTTATATCCTGTCTAAATTGACAGTTGAATAATAATAACGAAGTTGGTACGTTTCATTGAAAATTAATAGTCTTATCTTTTCAATTCCGACGGGATTCGAACCCGCAATGATACAAGCAATCCTTCCTCATGAAATGATAAATGAGCTTATCAAGATTTGCAACCTGACGAATATGGATTCCGTGGGCGAGTTGGTAAAGGCACTCCGGCTTGGAGGATCGCTTGTATCATTGCAGGTTCGAATCCCGTCAGAATAAAAATTTTGATAAGACTTTTCATTTTCAATGAAATAATACCTAAGTCTCTGCCTACCCCTGTGGGAAAGAGGCGTGATTTTATGTATGTATGTATGTAATACCTAAGTGTGGTTTGACAATATAAAAATTGAAATTATAACAATTATAACCTTATTTCAGGCAACATTAGAATAAGTTACAAGATGTTATTTTACTTAATCTATGGCACATAGAAATGAATACCTTAAAACTAACATAACATAATATAAGTTGGTATGCGCTATGTACTCATACTCACCTATAGCAGTAGTTTGGAGCAGAGAATATAGTGACGACGTTTCGATCGTGGCACCAGTTGTACCCCTCCATAACCAGCTGGTGGGCTCGGGAGACTAGCGTCAGCCCGTTGCTGTGGTTGAACGTCTCAGAGATGTCTTGGCCGAAGGTGTAGCCGGCGCCTCGCGGGGATATTCCCCACCCACCTCTGAAATACAAAGAATAACACATTTATAACTAGTAACTAATTTGGGAGGCCTGTGTCCAACTGAGGGAGGCCTGTGTCCAACTGAGGGAGGCTTATGTCCAACTGAGGGAGGCCTATGTTCAACAGTGGACGTCCAACGGCTGAGATGATGATGATGAGTAACTAATTTAAAAACTTTATAAAACCGACTTCGAATGGAGCAATTATCTGCACTCTCGAGGTGCATTTCTGTTCTTAACACTGAAGATCCTCGACAGATCCTCACCAAATTTTTGTGGCACCAATCGGAAAGTATACCCTTTCAGCCTTTCACACAAAAACAGAATTTTCCAAATCAGTACATATGTTTTCGAGTAATCGGTGAACATACATTGAGAACCTTTTTGGAAGATGGTTAAAAATTGCTCACGTAAAAATACAGGCGATTTACACTTCTCGTCGTAAAATGTTCATCGAAGAAAGACGGAGGTAGGACTCGCGGTACTGTCACTTCGCGATTGAGTCTCACACATTACAAATATTACAGTACAATAATTTAATTTAGAATTGACTGCCCTAAAATCGGTCTGATATCGAACACTTTTGGGTCATCTCGGCCCTCGGGTCTTACGGGAATGTACAATTGTTGATTACCTATGATAAGATTTTAACTATAAATACCTAGATTGGGGGCCACTTCTTTAGATAACCCACAATCTTCACAGCGTGAATTATGCAGCAGATAAGTTAATATTATAAATTATACTACGGTTTCGTATACTTATATATAACGTAAAGCGATGGGCTTGCAACCTGCCACGAATGCAAAAATGCTAATAAATTGTAAAATGTGGGCATTATGCTATACTTGTTTGGATTTGCACACCTAAAATCTTCAAAAAATCTTCAATGCCTGTAGAGTCAAGATGTATACGTTTATGTATGTTATTGATATAAACTTGGTATAAATGCATTTCATATTCCGGAACCGTAACCACTTGACCTTGCATCAACCGACTTCCATCAATAAAATATCATAGTACCAAGAGTAAACGCACAATCAATAGTAACCTACTCTAGAATTCTAGATAACAAGCAAGACAAAACAAAGACAATTTGTCGCTGGGAAATCAACTAATTGGTGATGATAGCGTGTGCAGTGTCCTTGAGTTCACATACAGACGAAACCTGTTCTATACGAGTCTATGTGTGAGTGATTTAGGACGGAAAGGTTAAGACGACTTGCCATTTCAGTTTATCAACGCGATAGAAAGATCTCCGATTTAAGGCTGAGACTCCACCAAAGCGGAGATGTGTGAGATGTGTTTTAAACAACCAATAGAATTTCGTTATTCAAACATGTCATCTCGTCTTTTGAAATTCTATTGGTTGTTTAAAACACATCTCACACATCTCCGCTTTGGTGGAGTCTCAGCCTTAAGGTGTGATGCTATACAAAGTTATATAATATGCTGTCGTGGACTGTACAACGGGACAGTTGAACTCTATGATTCATTACAGGGCAGGAAACAAGGTTAGAATTACCGCGTTTAAAATAGACTGCGTGTTGTGTTGAAATAAAAATAAATGTTATCGCTAGATTGTAATTGAATGAATTTTGATAATCAGACTTAATTTTGTAAGGTAAGCGTAAAAGGAAATTTAACAAAAAAGGCCATTTTCTGAGGTACAACTAAAAGTTTTGAATAACTAAGTTTGAGGAACCTTGGTAGAATATTCACACTAATAGTAAACGGTGTAAATACTTGGCTTATAAGACTACCTCATTGTTACTATGGCATAGTAGAAATCAACAGTATTTTTTTCTCCCCAGTACCTGGTCTACTGGTTAAGACAAGAAAACCTGAACATCAGTCTTTAGTACGTTTTGAAGTCCAATGATGCCTTTTGACTATGAATTGATGATGAATTTAGCGGTACTTCAAATAATATTAAATAACCACCAGCGCCCTCGCGGCGTTGCCTCCGTAGTGATGGTGTATGGTGATGATGATAAAAGTAGCCTATAACCTTCCTCAAGAGTTTAGCTACCACATGCAGAAATATTTTTTCAAATCCGACTGGTTCCTGAGTTTCTGAGATTACCGCGTTCAAACAAACAAGCAAATAAACTCTTCCGCTGCATTTATTGGTGTGTAACATAACAGAATCAAGAACCTATTTCCTCACAGCACTGTAGTCTCTATTCTTCAGGTATTTAGAACCATTTGCCTAAAATAAGATTTCCAAGGCACTTCCAAACATAATCTAATATTTTCCTTACGAGACATTCTACGGAGGCCATCGCCGCCTATTACAACACTAACTCGTTTCACAGTGTTTTAATATTTTAAATTTATACTAAGTTATCATAGTCGTATAGTGTGACGTATTCTATGGTTCATGCATGAAAAGGAGTAGATAGATAAAAGTAATGACAATTCTCTTCGTACGGCCCGTGGGAGAAGGCGTGGCGGCCGGCTTTCATCGCTAAATAGATCGCCGTGAATGCCTGGCGCTAACCGAGTTGTACATTGAACGTGTGCGTGGTACGGTTTATTTTTATTTTATTCAATCCTAAAGCCGGTTTGTGCGTGTCTTGTAGGAAAAAATATAAGCTGAGTGACGCGTAAATCAAATTATTTCTGGCCCGTCCGGCGCGTAAGTCAAATTAGTAGAGTATTAGTATTACTCTTCCGCAAGCCAGTATCTAAAGAAATTAAAAGCATAATCTTAGTTTGAAAGTGATGTGAGTTAATATTATATTTTTTGCACGAGAATCGGCTTAGGATTGCGACGACTAAGATCCATCGCCAGCGCCGGCGCCGACGCCGTAATAAATGCAAATATCAAAAGTCAATAAAGATCATGTATCTGTGTGGTTTCTTTAATTTTATGCAAATACAGATCAATATTACGTTTAAACTTTTGTATTTTTCGACCAATCCGCGTAGTGAAAAATGTGACAATGGCAAACTTTGCTAGGAGATTTTCAACATCTCTATGCGGTCTGTCTGCCTCCTAAAAACTTGCCAATATAACAAAGCTTTACAGAATCTATTTTCTTGACATTCTCATATCAATATCAAAAAGTGTTTTATTCTTAACGTGAGTACGGATCATGGAAAAGCTAGTATAATAATGAACGTTTAATTTAAAAGATGAAACATGATAATAAGACTACCTAAGAATGATGGAGCTATGACCTAACAGGAAGTGTAGCGTCATAATGCGTGTCTTATTGAGGTCAAGGTTGTAACGCTGGAGGTCAAACAAACAATGAATTTTACTTGCAGCTGCAAGCGTCATTCATTAATAATTTATTTTCTTGTTGTATTATAATAGCTCGCTTGGCCTAATAATTACAATCAATTATATTTCCATGTTGACTGTAAAAGTAAGTTCGTATGAGTCTTTGGTCATTTCAATGCTTTACGATTTGTTGACAGAAACTAGCTAGATTATTATTAACCCAAAATAGTGAAATCAATATAGCACTAAGTACATTCTACAGTACGAATCTCATAATAACAAATTTAATTTCATATCTAATTCGAAGTCAACTATGGTGGTAGAATGATCTTTGCCCTTCTGTGAGATGATAGTATAATATTGTAAAGATGTAAAGTATGAGGAGGTAATTTCCGAAACTTATCATAGTATTAATCAAATCTTTTACGATAGTGCAGCATCCCTACCATAGGCTGTATTGGTATGGTACACCACATTTTCTTCGAAATCGGTCAAGTCGTATGAAAAGAAGAATTACGAAACACATTGATTAAAAAAAACCGAGTGTGCTTTAGACCACACGACTGAAGTAAAATTTCCGTTCGCCTCGCCCGATCACACGTTTCGTAACTCTCATCACGCATTCACCAGCTTACTCCCCAAGTCAAGTTAATTTTCATCAAGAAAGTAGTGTAAAACTATTGAAACTATCATGGTTGTAAACATTGTAAACATTATACCATTGGCGCATGCAACTGTGCCGAAATATCGGGAAACTCAAAAATCGAAAAATCATGGTAAAGTAAATATCCCGTTTATAGTGTTTGGGTCAAAATCAGAGAGGTGGGCATTTTACGTTTTCAAATATCTGAAAAATTAAGTTCACTTCTGATAGAGTTTAACAAAAGATGTTTATAGCGCCAAATGTTATGAAACTTTCCTGAGAAAGGCCACGCAAAAAAACACGTATTTCCAAAGTTATGGCGGTTAATGCAAATTATGGGCTAATCGGACGTCATTTTGGGAACGATTTTTAAATTGATTTAAAAAAATATATAAGCAATATAATAAAGAATTGTTTTTAAAAACCTGTAATAAGCAAGTTTCTGAATCATAAAATATTGTGATTCACTTAATTTTTATTCGTAAGACATCACTTTTTTTAAAATACCCTTCATTATTTTGTATTTGGTCTAAATTCTGATACAAAGTCTAATTTTTTTGTTTTGACAGCTGGGCTATGCGGTTACTAATAATATAACTATACAAGTATAAAAGACATTTGATTCTGTGTATGCAAACATTTTACGATAAATCATTATTTATTGATTTATTTGCAGTTTTAGTGACGTTCCCGGAAATGACGATAACGTTCTCAAAATGACATTGTAGTTTCTTAAATGATCATAGCGTTTTCTAAATGATCGGAACGCACCATCTATGTATCTATGGCAATATTTTTATATGTTTGTTTGAACAGTTTGTTTAAAAGTCCTGGGTGCTGATTCTACTACCAAACTTTTTATCAACCACAAGCAAAACGTCAACTAAACCTTAGATTTTCGTCTGTTTTCTATTCTACTAATGACCAACGACTCTGTTGTGGTGACATTTTAGCTATGGTTTGGACTTTATCAGAATTTTTTTTTTTGAAAAAACTCAAAA
Organism: Camptogramma bilineatum; assembly: GCA_958496255.1. Lineage (NCBI taxonomy): Eukaryota > Metazoa > Arthropoda > Insecta > Lepidoptera > Geometridae > Camptogramma > Camptogramma bilineatum. The sequence continues at coordinate 11,931,136 of OY292465.1, read as the reverse complement.
CTCATAAATTATTTATTCAATAAGATCATGTAGGTTGATCACTTTGACACGTCAATTGTTTGATATAGTTTTGCTACAATATTTTATGATTTTAATATAAATAAACGGATTTGGAGCATGTTCAGTCCCAGGCGTTTTCCAAAAAGCCATTCTACTATTCACCAAATGGCTGTCATTTAAGAGAACGAAAGAAAACGCAGCGGAATGTTTGACGTTGTCATTTAGTAGAATTGCCCTGCTGAAACATGACATGTGTTTATTTATTTTGCATTTAAAGTATCCGAACCGAGTTTCAAGCAAATTGCACCATCCATTAAGAAGTTCCCATACAAACATTTCCACCCCATTTTACTTTCACTTCTCTCTTTCAGACTTTTCACTTAGGTACCTATACTTATTGTGAAACAGACCCTAAGTCTTATAATCGTCTTCTTCCAAGTTGATATTATTTTTGTTGTTGGATTACACCATTGGATAGGTAATTTAAAAATTTGACATAATGTACGATAACTTTTCAGATTGGTAATAGTGATGAGAAAACTCCAAAAAAACTTGCATTTTTATCGTGTTTCGGAGCGTACAGTTGTCGTAAGCGCCACGACCGAACGAATTTACATTCATCTCTCTTTTACCGAAGCTAAGTCAAATATTTGAAGTTGTACTCATCGATGTGCTAATTTTAGCGCAGGGTACGGTCTTAAGGCGCTATCTCGACCTAAAATTAGGATACCCGAAACACGACCAAAATGCAGTTATTTGGAGATTTCTCATCACTTTATCAACCAATCGGAAAAAGTAAATTATTAAATGACCTATCCAATGGTGCAATCTAAAAACATAAATAACATCAACTTTAGAAGAAGATGAAGATTTTATTATAACTCACAGGAATTACTCACGTGAAAGTTTTGAAAGTGAAAAAGATGAAGAATTATTTTATTTTTAGTGGTTTTTTCGTTGATTTATGATCAAGCAAATATGAAGTTAAATAACAATATTAAACGGAGAATTAGAAGATAAAATGTTAAAGATACATGTTAGCTTTTCAGTTACTTTCCACTTACTTTATTTATCGAGGGTATACAGGGTGAATTTTTGAGACGGGGCAGTAAGGGCAGCTACTTTAGCCGTTCTAAAACGTTCTTAGAAGACTATCCTTAACTTTTGAAGATATTTCTATACGCATTCACAGATTTTGAAAAAAATGTACAGTCAGCGAGAAAATGGGCAATTTACACAAAAACTTCTTTGATGCCAATCGATCCTGTTTCATCTGAGGATTAAAAGACTCTAAAAGACCAACTGTGGCAAGAGTACTAGAAAAGTCAGAAAACCTAAAAAACTTTTACGTACTTGTACGAAATGTATTCGTATCGTACGTTGTCATTTTTCATCATTTTGTCGAAATATCTTCAAAGGTAGGGGTAGTCTCCTACGAACGTTTTCCTGTAGCTACAACGGTTAAGGTAGCTGCCCTTACTGCTCCGTTTCAAAAATCCATTTTGGCAATTTCTGACTTTTCTAGTACTCTTACCTCAGTTGGTCTGATAGAGCTTTTTAATCCTTAGATGAAACGGGATAGATTGGCATCAAAAAAAGTTTTTGTGTAAATTGCCCATTTTCTCGCTGACTGTACATTTTTTTCAAAATCTGTGAATTCAGGTTGAAATATCTTCAAAAGTTAAGGATAGTATCCTAAGAACGTTTTTCTGTAGCCACAACGGTTAAGGTAGCCCTTACTCTCTTGTCTCAGAAATAAATTTTAGCGTTTTCTGATTTTTCTAGTGGTTCGATAGAGCCTTTATGAAACAGGATCGATTGGCATCAAAAAAGTTTTTGTGCAAATTGCCCATTTTCTCGCTGACTGTACATTTTTTTCAAGATCTGTGAATGCAGGTCGAAATATCTTCAAAAATTAAGGATAGTCTCCTAAGAACGTTTTCCTGTAGCTACAACGGTTAAGGTAGCTGTCCTTACTGCCCCGTCTCAAAAATTCACCCATTAGACAGGAAAATACAGTGTTTGGCTCAGGGTAGGCCTTTATGCTACGTTGTGCGCGGGCACTATTTGGATGGGTGACCGCAAGAGGCATTACGATACGAGCTGAGCCCTTCCTTGCTTCGGGGGGCACGTTAAATTGTCCGTCTTGGCTTTTAAGTCGTTGAGCTATGACGGAGGCTTTTAGGTGGTCTAAAAACTCCGTCACCAGAGTTGGCCACTAGCTCATACGAACTTACTAATGAACTATTGACTATGCAGTAACATTGAATTTCATACACAAATTGTCATTTTGGGAACGCCTGTCATATACGGAAACGTTCCCAAAATGACCGTTCCCGAAATGACTTTACGACGGATTTTTTCACGTCACGCATCATGACGCTATTTTTGAAGCCGGTTTTAGAGGTTAATAACAAGTGAGCCGTAATATTTGTCAGAATTGCACAAAAAACACATGCTATTTCAAAAAACTAATTAGCAAACAGCGTTCTCGTAATGACAGGGAATTAAGGTACGCTAGACATTTTATCAAATTAACGGTACTTATCAGCAAAATAAAGTATTTATTTCCGAAAAAACATTGAACATTGTTTATTTTGACTTGTGGACTTCACATTTCCGTTTATGCGACATCTGCGCAATGCTTTGTTTTAGTTATATAAAACAATATTGACCACGTTCACGAAATGATTCTACAAATGTCAGACAACATTTCAATAGCCCAAACATGAAAATTTAAATGTTTTGAATTCATTTAACGATAATTCTAATATTTTAAATAAATGTTAAGCTAATATTACAGACATTCGATTGATATTTTATCTTCGTTTTCTTTATTGACAAATCTGAATTACGAAACATGGTATATGGACGCGTTCCCAAAATGACGATTTAGACATATTTTTGTTCAAAAATCAATCAAAACATAATTACTAAAAATAAACACGCGAGGTGCATATACTTTGAGATGATATCAGTATATTTAAACGCATTTTTACTGTTTTCATGTTATTTGTTACACAAAAATGTTATCAGAAGCAAAATGTTCACCTCTCTGATTTTGACCCTTATAAAGAAAGTAGTGTTACCTGTCGTCGGGATCACTCCAAAGCAGGTCGCACATTGGTCCCTCATGCGGCACCTCCTGTAAGCGGTCGAGCGCGCGGATGTGGTCCAACGTATCGATAGAGGGGCTGAGACCACCGTGCAGGCAGAATATCTGACCGTCCACAAGAGCCGTCAGCGGCAGGAAGTCGAACAGATCGGTGAAGTGCTTCCATACAGACGCGTTGCCGTACTTGCGAAGGCATTCATCGTAGAATCCGTATACTTGCGTGATCTGACGGGACTCGTGGTTACCTCGCAGGATGGTTATTCTCTCGCGGTATCTGACCTGCAAAATATATTGGTGTGAGGAAAACTAGAAAATGACCGCAACTGCGCGACAGCAGAGATTTACAGTATCAGATTTTCTAATATCATTCGTCTCATACGATAAAATCTATCAGTGGAGATGTATTTTTGACCAATATATTTTTGACATCGTTACTTCGAAAACCAAACAAAGTAAATGAGAAAATAATTACAACTTGGGTGGAAATAAATGCGGTAACTTTCCTCCCGACAAACCTAATATTGCCTAAATAACTTTCCTGATTCCATTTTTCTGTTAATTTTGTTACAAGGAAGTTTTTGGTATAAAGACTTGATAATAATATAAAACACGGGAATCCCTGACGTTATGGCTGAGACTCCACCAGAGCGGAGACAAGAGATTTGTTTAAACAACCAATAGAATTTCGTTATTCACACATCTCGTGACACCTTCGTGACACAGACAAGATTGGCATTAGTTTAAATCGATAAAATAACAAGACATTTCTGCTATCTCGATTTATGCATCACTACCGCAACTAATATCTGGACCAGACACTAGACATTGTTACAAATGTTTACAAAATGGATTTGCAAACATAACAATTATTGTTTCATTGTTATGTGTCACGAAATCGCTAAACACGAGTTACAATATATCTATTTATACTTCTAAATCGTGAGATACAATTAAATTTGAATTCTAAAATTAGTCCATTTGATATCATAGGCCTGAATTGGAACGTAATAATCGGATGAGATTTATTATGTTTATATAACCCTCCTTTTATGATTTTGTCGTAGTCAAATAAAAGATACTTTACAAAGAATACAGTCTATTTATATCACTAAATTTAGAGCTGGTACAATATTATTCAGCCTTGAATATAATATTCCCACTAGAGCCAATTCCGTAGTACTTCGGAAAAGTTATACTAAACCTGCCATCGAGAATGTGAAGCGAAAAGTTATGCATAACTCGACGGAAATGGATTTTCCCTACGAATACGTTTATAGAAAGCTGAGGTACTTGCAGTTTAATCCATAATCGTGAATTACTATGGTTCAGGGCAACGACTTATCGCCAAGGTGAGTGAAATTGCGAAATTGATATAATGAAAATGAAATGCGGTTCGTTGGTAAGTGCAAACTTGAGAAAGGCTCGACCGATATATATAGCTAATTCTTTTTTTAAAATAACAATAAATTTAATTAATTCTAAAAGGTAATAAATGTAGTATTGTTAAGTATGTACGATACGAGTAGTTTGCGTAGGATGATGATTTCGCAAAGAGTAGCAAATGAATAGAAAAACACTTCAACGCTAAGGACATGTTTTAGCAATGTGTACACAATATGATGCATTTTAAAGTGCCTTTGTTGATCGTTGAAACGCACGGAATTGATGAGGTTACCAAATGTTGAAGTACTGTGTACGTTATCATGAATCTTTGTTGTGTCTGGGTGTTATGAATTATTATTCAATGTATGTATTCACAAAAAACTATAGGGATTCTAGTTTTCATAACATAAGGTTAAATTAATTTGGTGCTGGATAGCTGTGTGTGCTATGTCTCCCGATAATAACATAAAACACATTATTTCATGCAATATTTAATTGAACGCCTAGTATTATTTTACCGGACTCAAATGATAAAATGGTCGACATCACATTTCAGGTTGATACCAAAGAGAAAAGAATAATGGCATGTAATTAGAAGAGTGCTTGATTTATGATTAATGTGGATGGATAGATGATGATGGATGGATATATGATGATAGATGGAGGTAGACCAAAGAAAAGATGGATTGTGTGAAAGTTGACATGAGTGAGAATAGGATGAATGCTGAGATGGCGGCCGATAGCGGAAAATGAAAGGAGAATACAGGTTGTGCCGACCCCACGTAAGCGAGAAAAGGCCAGGAAGACGATGACCTATTAATGAAGAAAACATCTGTGTCCGAATATATTTTTCCAAGTAATAGACTATTTAATTTCGTGAAAGTAAACACGCCCAGATAAGACAAGGTAAACATCACTATCAAGATACCCAGCGATAAGATTACCGACATAAACTGTGATGAAAAATGTTATTTTTGTTTTGCAGCAAAGCTCTCGCATAGGAAATATTGATCGAGTTCATTCATCTCCGTAGTAACGAGAATGAAAAGCCGGAACTTTGGGTCAATGACCGTCTATGTGTTTTATTTTTACTTGATTGTTGATTAGAATTTGCACCTTATCAGAGTATGTAATAAATGTGTATTCGTTCGTGCTAATTCAAATTTTCACTGGTACGAAGAGATACCAACGACCTACCACGTAACACTAAATGCATACTAAAAAGATAAGTTTCTTATATGAATTTACCATGAGTGCGATCATAAAATTAAATTTATCAATATTGAAATAAATTGGAAATAGAGTTGATAAATAAAATAAGGTAAGTACTTAGCGGGAAAGCATTGGATTCGACTGGCGCAGGATCGAAAAAGTGGCGTGAAAATGAGGAGGAGGCCTATAATACTCAGCAGTGGGTGAATGTGGGCTGATTATGTAGATAGAGTAGGTAATAGTAGTACCGAATCATGTAAAAACAAAAATATTGTATACTTAACTTTTGCAATTTTTTGAAAATAAAAAAATTATATATCTAAAAAATGTGTAGATTATATTTGGACGAAACCCTATAAAACAACTTCAAGGGATTATGAGTTTCCGAAAATCTGTGTGCATTTTGACCGACTTTTGTGACAGGTTTTTGCTACCACTTTAGACTTGATGTGAAAAAAAAAAGCTCTTTATCATTGATCTTACCTTGAGGGCAACTAGCAATGTGACAGTCTCAACGCTGTAGTATCCACGGTCCACATAGTCCCCCATGAACAGATAGTTGGTGTCGGGAGACCGTCCGCCGATGCGGAACAGCTCCATCAGGTCGTGGAACTGTCCGTGGACGTCGCCGCAGACAGTCACCGGGCATTTCACCTCTTGGACGTTCGACTCCTTGGTGAGAATTTCCTTAGCCTGCAAAGAGGTTGGCATTATTATTCAGTCATTTTGACCTGCGATTTTTTTTAAATTCTAGATAGACCTTTGTTTAGCCACAATCTCACCTGATGGTAAGCGACGATGTGGCTGACGATGGATCACAAAGGTCTAGAAGACATTGGCGGCATGTTCAAACTTTGAAAGTAGGGGTTTTCCGTTACATGATTTTTCTATTTTTTCGGCCACTGATAATGATAAGTAACACTCACAAGATGCATGCATTAATAAGATTCGAGTAGATATATTATATCCACAGGACCTAGATACATTGCAAGATAAGAGACCGACCGTGTCACCTCTACATAGCGACTTTATTTGCGACTAAAATTACAAAAGCAGTAACGAAAGTTCAATGAGAGAGTAGTACACTGTAACTGATATTTATTATCAGTGGCCACCCGGATTTAGCAGTGGTAAATAGGGCTACATCCAAAATGGAACAATGTACTCTTTCAAATGGTGATACAATTTTTCAAACAGATGCAGTGGTTCTAGAGATAACCCTGCACATACACAATGAACTCACGAAATTCGTCTTTGTTTAAAGATATTGGTATACCTACCTACCGACTAGTAGTTAGTCGGTAGGTATTTTTGTACTAATATGGTGTGACGCCTTTCATTCGACATTTCAATATCACTGCGTTTCACATCATCACACGTCAATAATAGTCATCTAGTATAGAATTTTATAGTCAATGTCTGTACTTTTCCTGTTAGGTACATCTTTGAACTAGAAAATCGATAAATCATCAATCGGCAAAGGCCTACTCATAATTTCGTCAGCATTAGGTATAAGTAAATGAAGGTATCAATAATCCAATTAGATGGTCCAGTACGTGTTGGTAAAATGCCTCTCTGCAGATTGAAGATTATAATAAAACAAAATTAACGGTTAATTACCAAATTATCATTTACGGATTCAAGACGACGTAACCACAAGGTTTTCGCGAAATCGTGGGTTAAAAATATGAGACTTTTACATAAACATAGAGTGAGAAAGCTGTGTGCGTATCAATCACCTTTTCAATATTTTAAAATAGATTCTGGGGAGGTCACAATTCCGAGATTGGTTTTTATAAGAATTGTATGTTTGTTTTATTACACGGAAACCATTACTTGTATGGTAAAAGACGAAGAGGTTACGGATATAGACTTTTACGGATTGCAGGCGGTCTCAAAAACATCAATATTTCTTTTTTTTTAAACAGCAGATTCAAATTTAAATATCATTAATTCAGAAGGACCGCTATGACCACTTTGAAACGTCCTAAGAGCTAGGTGATTCTACTCCTGTTCATTCGCGACCAACACCGTGAAGAATCAGGGCAACAAACATGGACATTCGATGGACAGGCAGGAGGTATTCAAATATTTTTCAAGAGGTTTTATTTCTAAGGAACATTAAAATAACATAATACATTGTGACTCAAAATAATTGACGTGAGAACCCATCACGGATGATACTTATTCGCTGTGATTATGAGAACGTCTAAAACACGTAAGTTAAAACAATAACAAGACCGCAAAGGTATCTCACAAAAACAATCACTATGACGTAATTTCATTTATTAGTTTCCTCCAGCAATACTCACAAACAATACAATCAAGATTTTCGTAGACCAAAAAGTACTGCTCTAATTCCCTCGGCGATCAAGTTATGAATGAACTAGAATCCAATCCAAATAACTATCAAGTTACTTCAAGCCGTTTCTGAAGGGAGTAAATACGATCTTTTGAAATGCAAGAAGCTATGTAGTGAGACTCGGTGAGAGGTCAAAATGTAGCCTCTTCATTTAGAGGCCGTATGATAGTTGAGACCTCCAAGCGAAGAAAAGTACTCAAGATTGCTTGAAGTTGAAGAGCATTTTATAAGTGTGTTTGTACATTGTATCTAGTACTTTTTTTATGCTATAAAAAAGAAAGATTAGGACGAATTGAGAACCTCCTCCTTTTTTTTAAGTCTATTAAAAATAGCTCAATAAATCGATCGGAAAACTTTGATGCTTACGAAGTAAACTTGAAATGACTGCACGTCTCAGTCTAGAGACTGGGCACGTGTTGAGTATCGTGTGTATGACATCATACTGTGACCCAAGGTTTAAAAAACCTTCCTCGTCATCTGCACGCGCCAGTCGGCGAGGAGGTGGTTTCCTTTTCTAACAGGCGTGGAACTTTTTACTTCGATATTGTGAAGAAAGTCATAATGAGCCCTCTCAGAAGTTCACAGGTTTAACTCAGAAATCCGTTTAGTTTTAGCATAGTAAATGTTAGTCATTGTCACTTTTATCTTCTATACTAATATTATAGAGGTAAAGTTTAGTATGTAGGAGGTAATCTTCGAAACTACTCATCCGATTTCAATAATTCTTTCACCAGTAGTGAACATCAAGGTACACTTCTCACAATGGATCTAGGAATTCGTGATGTTAGCCGTTTCACTGCGCAGTACAAAATTTTGTATGAAAAAGCTGCACTGCACATCGAAACGGCTAACTTCACGAATGCCTAGATTCATTGTGAGAAGTGTACATAGGTACCTACTTAATTAATTGAAAACTGCAATCTCTCGCGTGGCCTGTTGTCGCTCAATCACTGTGGGGGCATTCCATTGTGACGGGTGGGACATTTTCACCCCGTTTTGCTAAAACTTTATTTATTTTCTCCTAAAATAGCAATGCAGTTCGTTCTAAAATAATAACATTTGGAAGCCAGATATTTGTTTGAAATAAAACCATCAAAATAAAATCCTAAACTACGTAATTAACCGAGAAAATTGACTTAATCTAAGTGTGACGGGTCGGACGCGCTTGGCACTCACCTAGCTGAGTAGATGGCTTCGCTTTCAAAATCAAGACAAACCGTAAATATTTTGTTCAACAGTTTTTTCGTATATTGTTACTAGAATGTTAAGGTCCCATTTTATATGTAAATAACATTATAATACTAGCAAATTTTCTAAATAATCAAGGAGTAGTTTGTGACGGGTGGGACAAGTGACTAATGACAACAATATAATTCGTTAATAAAACGCCCACAAATGTTTAGACTTGTATATTTATTAAATTAATGATGAAATTACTTTAATTAAACAAATAGAAACGAAAAAAAACTACGCAGGTGGACGAAATAAACCTTTTATTTTTCAAAAATTTAAATGGAATTTTGAAATAAAAAATATGGTTTATCCTTTATTGTTTTAATAGTTTGTTCCGAAAGGATGTTTAAAATTAGTTTTTTTAATGTAAAACACATCTTTTTCGCTTTCACTGTAAGCATCAAAATAACTCAGATTGTCTTTTTGAAATAGCAGTACAGTTTTGAAATAAAACACAATAATATAGAAAATAACTACTTCCAAATGTAATTAATCAATAAATAAAAGGATAAAACACAGTTTAAAACACGAATTCATCCAGATTTAGTTTGCCCTATCCGCCGCTGTGACGGGTCGGACACCCTTTTAAATCTAAATATCTCGATAAAAATGTTCTCTAGCTCAATGACATATTAAGCCAAAACCGTTACCCATAGCATGATTGTTACTTTTGGAAAGCCGAAAAGCAATAGGATAGATAGTTTTACGTGAGGATAAAAAAATATATGTTTTGCAGTGACGGGTGGGACACGAGGTAAGCATGTCGTTGAACTTTTACAACTTTTTACCAAAAATAATCACATGCAATAACTTAACACTGTTTTAAACTTCTTGAATTGTTTGTTCTTTTTTGTATTATTACTTTTCACAGTAACTCAATAGACGACGGAGAAAAAAAAATACAACTTAAAGAAAAAATACTGTACCATTGACGATCGCAGCACGGCTGCATTCACAAGCAATATAAATAATGAAAATCGTAAAAATATTTTAAAAAATGGTTGATTCCTGTTGAATTAACTTATTGGCTTTACTGTAGTCACAGATTCAAGTACATATTATGCAATTTAGTTTTTCAACCTGAGGTGTCGTTTTCGCTGGAATGCCCCTGTGGCATCTCCTTTTGTTATGGTGTCCATTTATATAACGGCCAGCCGTTGCAACACGCGTACCTACTTAGTTCGTATCGTATATTTTATCCTCAGCACACACTCATGAAAACGAATTAAAGCGGCAAATATTCCTAGACCGATCAAAGAGTTTTCAGGCATGGATTAACCAGAGACGGAAAGTTGAATGACAGTACAATACTCATTATCTTGATGATTAGTGTGTTAATGATTCACGAATCACAGCTGATTACTTTGAGTCATCGTTTAAAAAAGTTGTACTTGAGAATCCATGAATGTGCTGCTAAGGTTTTGTTACCCTCCCAATATAAAAATCAAGAACATCATAATTTTACGACACGAACGAGTTATCGTTTCACCGTTACTGTGCATGGGGTGTTTTTATTTTATTTGAAGGTTTCATCATAAAAAGGAAGGAAAGCGGTAAAATTGCGCGTAAAACTCTTGTAACGAGGAGGCTACGTAATAATATTTTCTTACGCTAGATACTCGTAGGTTAGTGTTTGATTAGCTTCAATTAATGTCAATTCCACCGATTTCCACCTACAGATTATTGAATAATATTCCATGAATCATTGCATTACTATTAGGCCTCTTGTGTCTAGAAAACAATACAATAAACACCTAACTAACACCTAGTTTACACTACTACAATGTCTAGATAAGCGATACATGACGCTGTATTTTAGACGTTCAGTTTTTCTGTTTTGGCTTTTGGAAAATTTTAGTTGTTGTTAAACGCTTGCCGTGTAAACTAGCTCTTAACAAGAGTTCTAAACGGTGAAGGAAAACAGCGTGAGGAAACCAGGTAGTTTTCTTATAGCGGTGATAGATGGAATACTAATTTCTGCAAAATGTGGACAATTACCAAATTGTATTTGACTACCTCCTTAGACCATCTTCAAAAGATCTTATATGCTCTGGCTTGTCAGAGCACAGGACCGGAGTATGTGGCGTTAACAAAGTGAGGCCTACGCGCCCAGCAGTGGGAACCTATGGGCTGTGGATAATGATGAAGTTGGTGATCAAATGTAACACTAAAACAAGTGGCTAAATTCTAAGCTGAGCAATTTTCTGCGCTCTCGAGGTGCATTTCTGTTCATAACTCCAAAGATCCTCGACAGATCCTCACCAAATTTTTGTGGTACCAATAGGGAACTCCCACAATTTTTTTTTATGATTTTATACGATAGGTTATATCGTCAAATAACCGTCATAAAAATTCCAGCGCCGAAATACTAAAATTTTATAACAAAAATAATTTTTGAAATTTACCAACATTTTCACGCATCTGAAACACGATTATTATTGTTGTCACAGATTACTGTTGTAGTAACAATTTGTGAACTTTGACGTGTGACGTCAAATTGATACTAAGTACAACAGTAATCTGTGACAACAATAAGTTCGAGTATAGGAATTGTGAAAATTAAAAAAAAAAATTATCTATGGATCGTCATATCTGACTCGTCCTTGACTTTTCTTATGAACTCGTGTCGTCACATCCTTTCACATCCTTTTCAAGTATTTTGAAATTCCTACTATTTTTTGCAATTTTTAAAATTTATTTTCTAATCGAAAATGGTTTAATATTAAAAAATAATTACACACACATACCTCTAAAGCAACAATGTTCATAATAAAATACATTTAACCCGCTTTTGAATCAGACGCATATTGCCTATTGTAAAGTACCCTTTTAAACAAACAAAGAATTTTCAAAAGTCGATGGGCTTGTAACCTTTCATGTATGGAATGCTAACTTCTGCATAGTGTGGGCATGTACCAGATATGTATTTGGACTATTTTGGCCTACCTCTGAGTACTCCCTTAGACATCTTCAAAAGATCTTAAAATGTCTAAAATGATCTGAATTAATGTCTACCGCGCCTTGGGGATACAGTCGTGATCTTATTTCATTTCATTTATTATTACAATCTTTCATTAAAGTACGTAGTATTATTATCTAAGTATTCTATGATTAAAGTCAAAGTCAAAAATAATTTATTTAGTAGAAACCTCTGGGGTCACATTGAAATGTCTTATGAGCTAGGTGATTCTACTTGTTCTACCGGGACCATGATGAACCAGGGCAAAAAACACAGTTTGGTGCCTAGCTTTCTTTTTTTTATCCATCCTCTTAAATCTAAATAGTCAAGCTCCAGTGGGGAGCTTTGAGCCTAAATGCGGAAAAGGGAGTCCCTACACATACATACATACAGTGGAGAGCCAATCGAACAAAGTGAGGCTATCAAAGTAAGCAAAAAGTTAACTTTAAAGTTAGTTAATGGCTACAGATTATGATCACAACGATACAGGGAATTGAGTGGTTTAAAAATATATTTGTACTGTTGGGCGTTAAAAAAACAGATAATACATTATGGGGCATTCCATTGTGACTCCTGGGACATTTGACTCCAGAATTTGACCTATTGGGAGCTATAATTATGCTATAGAAACTTATAGAATTGTGAAATATACTTTCTAACATAGATTAATGTCTAATGTATCGAATTCCTATAAAGAAAAAACGATATACTTTATGAGCTCTTTGTAATTACTTCTTGAGTGAGTGTGACTTCCGGGACACTGAAAAATCCCTGTCTGTTTTCTTTGTGCACTCAAAGACATATTTCAGTCCCACCACTTAACTTTCAAATTAGATCTTTCAGTGTTGTAAAATATAAACTATACTCCTTCGATTTCATTGAAAATTAAACTAATAACGTTTGTAGAAACAACAAAAAAAATATTTTAAATTGTGACTCCTGGGACAGGTGTTTGTGACTACTGGGACGAGTGCGAAATTATGTAAAATTGTTGTTGATTAAAATCAGTTTTATCGTTGTTTCAACTTTATTAATGTAGTTGTTACATTTCCACCTTAAAGGAAAACTAAAACAGTGCAAATATAAGAACTAAACTAAATTTTTGTAAGTTTTGGTTCTCTATTATGTTATTCTCTCTCTATTTGTTTGAACGCGCTTATCTGAGGTATTAGAAGTCGGATTTGAAAAATTATTTCTACATTTGATAGCTTAATTCTTAAAGAAGGTTATAGGCTACTTTTTATCACTATCATCATCACCATATACCATCACTACGCGGGTAACGCCGCGAGCGCGCTGCTAGGTAATAACAAAAAATAAAGAAAACCTCTTTCCTACAATTTAAGTAAGGAAAATAAATTTATCCGTAATTAGAAAATAACTTTAAAGGTATTAATATTAAAAAAAAAATAACAATTTCTGTAAATTGGTAGAAAAATTGGTCTCCCAACTGTTTATTATCGGATCAGTATTTCGTTTATTTGAAATATCGATCTGTACATTTTTCGCCCAGTTAATAACCATGTTAAGTAAAAAAAAAGATTAAACACTTCTATTATACAAAGAAATATGCTAAAATCTCTTTAAATATCAAAGTTAGCCAGAGTTGAAACATGTTTCATGAGGCAAGTGTGACTACCGGGACACATTTCAAAACAGTCTCTAGATCATAATTTTGATCTTATAACCATTAAAAGATGTTTAAATGGTACACCAACCGTTTATTGTTACTCCTAGAAGAAACGGAACTCATAACTTCATATTTGAGGCGAAAAAAACTACTTTTATATCTTTTGGTGTGACTTCTGGGACAGGCAACATGCATCTTTTTGGAAAATAATTACGCAAGAACTAACAAACATTTTCACTTTTTTTTTCTTTAGTTACTTAGGTTTTTTCACGCTTTCAGTAATATACACGCGCCAACTTTCTACAACTGACAGAAAGACCGAAAAATGTGCTGTCAGTAAAATATATTTTTCCCCCAGAGTATTTTTTTGGCTGAAGTAAAAGTTCGCACTGACGAAAAAGACATTTATTTTGGTTTTTTTAAATATTTTTCTACAGATTCAAGTAGATTAGATATTTAGCTGTAGGTAATTACTGAAATATAAACGTTTAATGGAATTTCAATATTTTAGTCACTTTCCTCTTTTACATGGAATGCCCCTTATGTAGAAGTATTTCATTAACCCCATTAGTCGGATAGCCATATCAGTCATTTAGCATGTTTTCATGGTACTTTCTTTCATACAATTAGTATTGCGATGATCTGAATTAAAATTCAAATGAAAGATATTGCAGCTAAACAAATTAGGTAAGTACTTACTACAAGATTTTTAGGACGATTTTTAGGCACTCATGAGTTGAATGAGGGTCAAGATAGAGGCAAGTTCAAACACTAATCAGAAGTCACTAATTTGTTTATATTTTGTTTATTAATTTTTTTTATACTTAAAATCATACCTGTTTTTACTCTCTCTCCTTCAAGGAAAAGGCAGTAGTTATAGATATCTATGTGCCATGATCCAGACACTTTTTAACAATTATTTACTTTTATAAAAATATATAATAATCTTAATGGACAAGGTTAAAAAAGGAAGTAGGTGCATAGTTTCAAGATATGGATGAATCTGTACAATTTTAAGTGTTTATACCTAGGTACTGTTATTATTGAACATATTTTCTTCTTTCTATTGAACATAATAAGGTGTACACATATAGGATAAAATAAGAATCATAAGTATTAGATTGTGTCTAACTCCAACTTCAAAAACTTCTTATATTTACAGGAAATCTTGATTTTTTTATTGTTTTTACTTAAAAAAACTACTTAAATATTATATTATTGTGCGTTTAAACCCTATTGGGTTTGTGATTTTCTTTGCATATCTTAATTAAAAGTTGATAATAAGGGTAACCAACAGTTTGAGAGGAAACATGAATATTCTGAATGTTCAAGAAAGCATCTTCTAAGTGGTTATTGGATGCAAAGGTAGAAGCGAAACTACCGCCAAAACAGCTTTTGGAAGCCTACCAACAAAATCAATGCATCACAACTGCTACAGGCCTACAGATGCTCTCAGTAGAAGAGCAGACCTGCAGTATGAACTACTGTTTGGTTTGATTAGTACCTACGGTTTTTGAGCCTAGGCTATAAATACCCAACCACCAATTATAAAATAATATCAACTAAAGAAAGTGGAGTCGGGTGTGGTAAACAGAGAGAAATACATCCTTGCAGTTCAATCTAGACGACCCATAACAACGCCACTAACGCCAGAGGGACGATATACTCTCCTACAATACAACCTAACCGATGATCGCGTTCTTGCAACTTGTCAGGTAGGTACATGAATCATACAACTATAGCTAGTAGATGCACGGGAAATTGTCATAGATTCTATCAAATTCGAACCAATTACAACTCAAACTACGAAGCACAACGAAATTCAAGTGTACGTTACCTTGTCGCATAGCGTTTTTACTTGATTTTCTGTCAATTGCTTGCATTCGTTTAGTTGTTCTATCCATTGATCCAGTTCCTTTAGCGATGCTTTGTCCTCCATACTTTGTGTCTGTAGATTAACGTACAAGACGTTAGTTGGGTGTTTGATTGTTTTTATGTTCTAAATGTCCACAAAACCATGCGAATTATCTATTTTTCACTGTGCCCAGAAAACTGACTACGGCGAACACTTTACAAAATGGCGTTTGTGTGACGTCAATTTTCATTTCAAGAAAAGAAATCCACCAAGCGGATGCGAGCCGAACTAGAATACGTTCATGATGCCAATCTTCGATGCGTTCACAACTCACTCTAAAGGCGTTAACACACATGTTGAACCCACCTAAGCCAGCTTAGGCGAGTACGAGCGAGAAGGCGAATCGATGCAATGCGAGAGCGATAGAGAGGCAATGCGTCTCTGGGCCAACATGTGTCAGCGCCTATTAAATCCTCTTCTCCACACTCGACACGCGTGCTGGCGCGGACTCAATAGCGGCATTTACACGATAGAGATTATCCCACGGATCCGGACTGTACAGATATCTTTAAAGATATCTTTAAAGATATCTGTAAAGATATCCGCGGATAAAACTAGCGGCCTTTAAACGGTAGAGTTTTTCCCACGGATCCGGACTGTAAAGATATCCGTAAAGATATCTGTAAAGATATCTGTACAGATAACCGCAGATTTTGGACTGGCGCGTGGAACGGTATAAATTTACAAAGTTTTTTTCTTGATTCTTGAATTTTGAACCTTGAATCTGAAATTTTGAATCTTGAATCTTTGAAGTGACAGCTGTCAAAGTTCAAATGGCCATATCTCGGGAACTACTCGTCCTAGACTCCCCGTTCTCAGTTCAAATGAAAGCTATGACCAAGATCTTCATTTGAAGTGGCAGCTGTCAAACTTGAAAGCGTCATATCTCGGAAACTACTCGTCCTGGACTCCCCGTTCCCAGTTCAAATGAAAGCTATGACCAAGATCTTCATTTGAAGTGACAGCTGTCAAACTTCAAACCGCCATATCTCGGAAACTACTCGTCCTAGACTCCCCGTTCTCAGTTCAAATGAAAGCTATGACCAAGATCTTCATTTGAAGTGACAGCTGTCAAACTTCAAATGGCCATATCTCGGGAACTACTCGTCCTAGACTCCCCGTTCTCAGTTCAAATGAAAGCTATGACCAAGATCTTCATTTGAAGTGGCAGCTGTCAAACTTCAAAGCGCCATATCTCGGAAACTACTCGTCCTAGACTCCCCGTTCTCAGTTCAAATGAAAGCTATGACCAAGATCTTCATTTGAAGTGACAGCTGTCAAACTTCAAATGGCCATATCTCGGGAACTACTCGTCCTAGACTCCCCGTTCTCAGTTCAAATGAAAGCTATGACCAAGATCTTCATTTGAAGTGGCAGCTGTCAAACTTCAAAGCGCCATATCTCGGAAACTACTCGTCCTAGACTCCCCGTTCTCAGTTCAAATGAAAGCTATGACCAAGATCTTCATTTGAAGTGACAGCTGTCAAACTTCAAACCGCCATATCTCGGAAACTACTCGTCCTAGACTCCCCGTTCTCAGTTCAAATGAAAGCTATGACCAAGATCTTCATTTGAAGTGACAGCTGTCAAACTTCAAACCGCCATATCTCGGAAACTACTCGTCCTAGACTCCCCGTTCTCAGTTCAAATGAAAGCTATGACCAAGATCTACATTTTCAATAACAGCTGTCAAAATGACATCTGTCATCTGAAATGTAGATCTTGGTCATAGCTTTCATTTGAACTGAGAATGGGGAGTCTAGGACGAGTAGATCCCGAGATATGGCCATTTGAAGTTTGACAGCTGTCACTTCAAATGAAGATCTTGGTCATAGCTTTCATTTGAACTCAAAACGGGGAGTCTAGGACGAGTAGTTTCCGAGATATGGCGGTTTGAAGTTTGACAGCTGTCACTTAAAATGAAGATCTTGGTCATAGCTTTCATTTGAACTGGGAACGGGGAGTCTAGGTCGAGTAGTTTCTGAGATATGGCACTTTGAAGTTTGACAGCTGTCACTTCAAATGAAGATCTTGGTCATAGCTTTCATTTGAACTGGGAACGGGGAGTCTAGGACGAGTAGTTTCCGAGATATGGCGGTTTGAAGTTTGACAGCTGTCACTTCAAATGAAGATCTTGGTCATAGCTTTCATTTGAACTGGGAACGGGGAGTCTAGGACGAGTAGTTTCCGAGATATGGCGGTTTGAAGTTTGACAGCTGTCACTTCAAATGAAGATCTTGGTCATAGCTTTCATTTGAACTGAGAACGGGGAGTCTAGGACGAGTAGTTCCCGAGATATGGTCATTTGAACTTTGACAGCTGTCACTTCAAAGATTCAAGATTCAAAATTTCAGATTCAAGGTTCAAAATTCAAGAATCAAGGATCGAAATCCAGGATCGAAATCCAAGATCGAAACCAAGGATCGAAATCAAGGATCGAAACCAAAATCGAAATCAAAATCAAGGATCAAAATCAAGGATCGAATTCAAGGATCGAAACCATGGATCGAAATCAAGCGCTGATTTTGTCGAGCGCGATAAAGTAAAAATATCCTGAAATTTAAATGACATGGGCACACTACTAATCCAACAACGAGTGTGAAAGAGACAAAGCTACCAAGAAAGCCTCTCAACAAGACCAACAATCCTTTTAACCAAGATTAAATGATAATAGATCGTTGTGTGGACTGTACAGATATCTGTAAAGATATCCGCGGATAAATAGCGGCCTTTAAACGGTAGAGTTTTTAGCACGGATCTGGACTGTAAAGATATCTTTAAAGATATCTTTACAGATATCCGCGGATAAAACTGTCAAAGGTTGGAATGCCAGAGATCGGTCCGCAGGAAAATCCGCAGGCCGATCTCTGCGTGTAAATGCTGCTAATGATAGAGTTCACACTCGCGCCATCACTGAAGTCCGATAGACGCGGCGCTGCTATCGCAGAACGGTTAATGTAAAAAATTATTCATTATCAAATTATCTCTCGAAAAATAATATTTAAATAAGCAAGTTTGCACGTTCGTTAGTTCTACACACCAAGTACGCATCGAACAACTGAACGACCGTGACTAAAAGAGGTTAAAGAGTAAATAAAACAATTAGTTCCCGCTTTTGCCGTAGGACTTGAGTGCTGGCGCGGACTCTAGGTAGGATTGGCAGTACTGTGTCTAGTGTCAGTCATTCATCTGTCATCTGCTGCTGTCTGTCATTGTCAATTTTCGTTTCGACTCCGCCTCGTTGGCACGGCATTTCGAAAATCTGTCTTTTCAAGTTTGGTTTGCGTCGGGGTCGCGTCGCGCAAATCTTTGTGGTTCATGCACATTACAGAAGTCATGACTGAAACATTAAAACTTAGAGGTCAGCTCAGCGGCCACAATGGCTGGGTTACGCAAATTGCGACGAACCCTAAATACCCCGACATGATTTTGTCTTCTTCCCGAGGTAAGGTTATTTCATATTTTTCAAAGGTTATCCACTTCCATCCTCATTCCCTCAAGCTATATTTAATTTTTAACAGCGGTAAATCCATGCGTGCCATGTGCGCTATTGACTGCCGTTACTATTTTTCTTGTTACTATGATGAAACAAAACCTTTGCCACGCGAGTCCTGAGCGGCAAGCGGATATGGGGCTGAAGTCTACAACGCCATTTTTTTAACCTATTTCGTGTGTTCATTCGTAATCAGTAAACGATTTTGCTTTCAGACAAAACTCTTATCGTGTGGAAATTGACAAGAGACGAGACCAACTACGGTGTGCCACAGAAGCGCCTGTACGGTCACTCTCACTTCATCTCCGACGTAGTGCTGTCTAGCGATGGTAACTACGCCCTGTCCGGCTCGTGGGACAAGACCTTGCGTCTTTGGGATCTTGCTGCGGGCAAAACCACCAGGCGTTTCGAAGACCATACCAAGGTGTGACAGAATTACATGTTAGGGTTGTAATCCCATGTGTTAGTAATAAGCGCCTATGCGAGGCAGAAGACCAGTGTATTGCGCCTTTGCGAGGCAGAAGAAATCAAACTGCAGCGATAGGATCGCTCCATAGCATCCTTGGGTATGTAGTTGATTATGATCACTTGCAAAATTCTAGACACAGTAGATTTGCATTCCCTAGTAAATAGATTTATTAGATCCAACATAGCTGTATTATTCCATTTTATATTTTATGATTCTAATGTAATTTTGTATATACAGGATGTCCTCTCTGTGGCGTTCTCAGTTGACAACCGTCAGATCGTATCTGGGTCTCGGGACAAGACCATCAAGCTGTGGAACACACTTGCTGAGTGCAAATACACCATCCAAGATGATGGTCACAGTGACTGGGTGTCATGTGTGCGCTTCTCACCGAACCATGCTAACCCCATCATTGTTTCCGCTGGATGGGACCGCACTGTCAAGGTATTTAATTTAAATCTGGCTAATATATTAGTCAATAAAGCAATAACTTTTATCAATAAAGAAACAACACATTTATTCTATTTTCTTCTATCAGGTCTGGCACCTTACTAACTGCAAGCTGAAAATCAACCATCTTGGTCACTCTGGCTACCTGAACACAGTCACGGTCTCCCCTGATGGCTCTCTCTGCGCGTCTGGAGGCAAGGACATGAAGGCTATGCTCTGGGACTTGAACGATGGCAAGCATCTTCACACATTGGACCACAATGACATCATCACAGCGTTGTGCTTCTCCCCCAACAGATATTGGCTCTGTGCTGCGTATGGACCTTCCATCAAGATTTGGGTGTGTATTATTCCTATAACATGTAACCCTATACTTTATTCACTATAAATTTTATCTTTACTGACTTGAAAATTGAAATGAACCTGTTCAAAGTAAATAGGAATACAATTTGTCCTGTTTCACTTGGGCATTTATCCTTTTTACTCTGACAAAGTTATGAGAAACTAATTTTATGATTTTCTTTGTCCAACAGGATCTGGAAAGCAAGGAGATGGTTGAGGA
This sequence comes from Camptogramma bilineatum, assembly GCA_958496255.1. Classification (NCBI taxonomy): domain Eukaryota; kingdom Metazoa; phylum Arthropoda; class Insecta; order Lepidoptera; family Geometridae; genus Camptogramma; species Camptogramma bilineatum. Next base: position 11,910,353 of record OY292465.1, on the reverse strand, counting down.
ACTCAAGCCCGAGATTGTCAACCAGAACCAACCATCAACAAAGTCCGACCCACCCCAATGCTTGTCCCTTGCCTGGTCCACTGATGGACAGACCTTGTTTGCCGGCTACTCTGACAACATTATCCGAGTTTGGCAGGTGTCTGTATCTGCACGATAAGACTAATGGGAAAATGGTTTCATTTATTTTTGCTCTGCATTTATGTTGTTTATATAGAGGATAAAAATAAATGGAATTGTATGATGATTTATTTTAGCATTTTTATTAGTCTGATCTCCTTGTAAGTTAGTGATAAGTTTTAGGCAGAAATGCTTTGTATATTGTAAATACATTACTGTATTTTATTTTTGTAAATAAATTCTTATTTTATATTCAAATATTGCTTTTTTCCTCATCTAAAATACAATATACCTAGCATCATATTACTTGCATAGACTGAAGGTACATAACCACATAAAATTAGGAATGTTCTTGTGATCTCATGAATGAATCATGTCATGACCCTTATAATTGTACAATACATGAAAAGAATACATTTTCCAAACAATACCCTGAATGATCCAATATCACCATAAATAGATTTAGACTCAAAGTTCAGCAGATTTAGGGAATCCTTTTTCATTCAAGAGATGACATTCTGTAACTTCAGTTGGTCCATCACCAACTTTAGTATGAATCACATACTTTACTTGATCTGTTGGCTTTGGCTCGCATAGGGCTTCTAAGATGTCTATGCTTAGACCCTCTCCTGCTATTTCAAGCCCTCTGACAAAGTTATCATTAGAGGATGGGTAGGCATACTTGATGAGAGAAGTAATGTTAGCAACTTCATCCTCAAGTAGGTACAAACAGGCATTTGGGCCAGCGTCAAATGTGTAGGCAACTTTAGGTGTACCACAAAGCTTATTGTATTTATGTGTCAGTTCTACAATACTGTGCGAGATATCATTCATGTAAACAAATGGAGGGTAGGAGTCTTGGCACACTGCATGGAACTGATTGCTGTCTTCCATAGTTATCTCGGCAAACTTTGTAAAGTCTTGGAGCTTGATAGCATTGCAAATTTCCTCAGTTCTTCTCGGAACACAGTGTTCTATTCTGTACTTCAGTAGCTCGGAGGTTTGAGCTGAGATTCTCATTCCATCGGTGGAGCTAGTTTTCTTTTTTGTTTCTCCAACAACTAAGATAAGAGCTCTCATTTGTGGCCATGATGGTGACACTTGCATGGCGACCGAGTCTGTTCCGAGGGGATTTGAGCCGGCGCACCACCTCACGAAACCCCCATACACACTTCTGCACGCACTGCCGGATCCAAGCCTTGCGAGAGAACTGATGTCGCTTTTTACTTTGTACAACTTAGCGAGAGCTACAACCAGACAGGCGTAGCCCGCCGCAGACGAGGCCAGTCCTGCTGCCGTCGGAAAGTTATTTTCGGAGCAAACATGAACTTTCCACGAGAGAAAGTTTTCGTCGATCGTGTTTTCGGCGAGAGCTCTCGCTTTCACTCCAAGCAGGCAGTTCTGCAATCGCTTGTTGGAAAATGACTCCTTTTTCCCGTTCAGCCAGATCTCATCTTCCTGGAATTCTGGATGAGCGCATACCGAAGTTTTCGCACACATAACACTTGTATCTAAAGTAGCACTAACGGAATCATTCAGTGGTAAAATTAATTCTTCATCACGTTTTCCCCAGTATTTTATTACTGCTATATTTACAGGAGCAATTACTGTAATAATTTTGCTCATTTTTATGTTGGAACAAAATTTTTTCGCTTTTCTCAAATTCTCAAACGTTTCGTTTGTTTGATCTGCCCGCGTCAACACAACAATGAGCGAAGAGAGGCAGTGCTGCCAGGATGGCTAAGTGAATTTACCTTCAAACTTAATTTAAATCCCCCGAAAAACAAGTTTTCGGGAAAAGCTCATCGCATCGTCATCGTCAGGAGCTATTTTTATCCGCGCCTACCGTGGTTGCGGGACCACAACACTCGTACGAATACGTAGTACATACAAGGAAATGTAGATAACAATTTTCCAATGCGCGTTACTAGCTCAAGGGGCGGGTGCGGTTGATTGCGTAAGTTTATTTTAGTTAATTGGAAATTCTACAAAAAGCGCGATAAATAAATAAATAGATTTCTCATTTTCCATTCATAATTTTTCTCCCCATTTGTCCCATTTTTCCCATTTTTCTCCTCAATTTGTCTCCCCAAATTTCTTCTCGGAGTCCAGAAATACCCCCGAATTTGCAGGCAATCCCCCTCATTTGGCATCACTAAAACAAGGTGTAACGAGGTCAATAAACCAAACCCAACCAATAAGAGCAAAGTACCAGTGAATGGTGGTGAGTGAATGTGAATGACAAAATTGCAAGAAAAATAAGACTTTGACTTTAACATTATATAAAAATTTTGACAGATTTTTAGACTTTACAATCGTTGTAGGGTGAATTCCTCAATTTTGAATGACGTCGAACTATTTGATATTAACCAAACAAATTCAATTGACTCGGTTTTCATGAATACTGCTAACAAATCGAGAATTCCTAATCAAATCGGGTTATTTACAAATTTCAACGCTGCCATTTTCGTTTTGTGGCACGGTTAGCGGCTGTGGAAGTGTAAATTGTACTAAAATAACGAGCATTTATTTACATTCGAAGTGCTACAAATGTTTCGGAGTGTATCAGCGTTACTGTGAAATAAATAAGCTAACAATACTGTGTTAACTTCGACGTAAAAGTTGCCGTTCTCAATAGGTGGTGAAGGTGAGTGGTATTCAATTTTTCTCGGTATTTGGAAGTTTTCCGACGATTTATTCTGCATTTTCACTACATTTTATGAACGTTTTATATAAGAAAGTAGTCCTTTGGATTATATGCGTAATAATATTGTCGGTTCTATTCGCGCACTGCAATGGGGTGACTAAAAGGGCGTTGTGATCATGATTGAAGATTTATCATTCGTACGGCCGTCGTCACCGGACGGTGAGACTTTGTTTGCATCGGCAAGAACTGCTCAATACCCTTCTGTTGTCTAAGCTATTTATTTAAATGTTCTGAAAACATTTGAGTTATTCCCAATGTTTATCTGTAACTGGCTGGAAATCCCCACAGAATCAGTCTGTCTAATGTTTTATCAAGGAGTATACTATCTGACCCCCCAAAGAGCTAGAGCTTTGAGGCCAAATTTCTTTTTATTTAAAGGCAAAAATTTGTGGCCAAAGTCTTGTTATTACTGTATGGAATTTACCTATTTATTTAGGATATGATTTCTCTCTCTTGTCTTCGTCTCTAAACAGTTTGTAAATTTTGTATTAAGGTAAACATTTTGTTGGTGGATATTTTTCCTCAACAATTTTTATGTTCCTGTTATATTCTTTTATTTATAGGCCTATGAACTAAGACACATCTTATAAAACAAGTTGTATCTATGTTCGGAAATTTAGGGCTTTATTATTATTATTATTATATTCTTTCATTTGACTGGCCTCTCAGCTCAGTTGGTAGTAACTCTGCTGTCTATACTGTAGGTTGTGGGTACAATTTCCACCCAGAACAAACATTTGTGTGATGAAAATAGATGTTTGGTCAGTGTCTGGATGTTATAAAGTATTATAAGCAATTACAACAATAACTGTGTATTCTATCAGTCTGGTTCCCATAGCTTTGCTTATTTTGGGAAGTTGGTAAAATGTTGTGTGAAATATCCATCAATATTTTTGTTATAGTGGCTATGACTCCAATACTTAATTATTTTATACTGTGGTTCTTTATCCAGGTCACTGACCTTTCTGATATTAGCTCCAATGTTTACCTTGTAACAATTAATATGATGAAAGGCCCTACAATAGCAATTCAGAATATAAATTAAACAAGCAAAATATGGCTATAAGCCAAAATATGTTTGGATGTGCATTCTTAATACACCTTGAAGTTTTTCGATGTTTAATTCTTAGGTATCAACCTCCCACTGCTGGGCGAAGGTCTCCCCCTATTGATTTTCAAGACTTGCGCTGCAATGCTTGGGTTGGCCATTTTCATAATCATAATATATTTATTGCGAATTAAATTGTAGTTAATTCATTGTAGTTCCAAATGAATTCAGATCATCACACCATCTTTTCCTGGGTCTGCCGTGCCGTCTTCATTTTTCTAGAGAATTTCAAAATTCAGGTTATCTAGGGAAATAGAATAGGGTGTTATTTGGGGATACATTTAAACCTGTTTTACTATCAAATAAATTCTTACTGATGTAAAGTATGTACGAATGTATTTTTCCAATAACGATGCTAAAGTAACTAAAATGATACATCTAATTTACAGTACTAGTAGTTTTCATTATATTTTAAAAAACTTCATCAGCGAGTGTCATTCATTTTTGTTTTGACCCCAGTTAGTTAGGTACTACCAAGTATTACATAGAAAATCTCTGAAACAAAATCATAAATCTACTTTCTGCCAATCACGTATTCTTATTCCGTTACTCCGATCAGCAATCATCTTAACATTCATTCATTTCTTAATCTCATGTCATCTTTCACTCAGTCCGTCCATATTTTCTTTGGTAGATCCGATAGATTTTGGAACCGTCGAGATACCTACTCTCCCATTTCCAGCAATGCTGTTTTAGGGGAATTCAAATAAAAGTTACATGGCAGGACAGGAAGTGCTCATTACAATTACCTACAATAAAGTGTTTATGCGTGTCCTGTCGTAGACGCAAAAACAAATAGATGATATACTGCATCACGACACGACACTATTCGAAACATCCGTGAAGCATGATTGCACATAAACGGCAAATTAATGAGATTATTAATGAATTATTGACGGATTTGATGGTCCGTTTGTCATAAAATAACTATCTCTGAAAATACTATTAAACGAGCAATATTTGTTTTACTTATTTGTATTTACGTTCTCGAAAACGGCTCTAAGGATTTCGATGAAATTTGCAATTCTTCCCCATCGAAATTAGGGACGGGAAATTGGGAAGGTTTATGGGGGCGAAAGATCTATCTAGCTTGGTCTCATGTGAGAAAACTCGTTTTCTCGGCATTTTCACGCAAAAAGATTTAGGGTGCCTTAAAATATGCCGCAAAGTGTCTCGCGGAGGCAGCGCGTCTGCAGCGCTGCGGCCGTGCTGCCGTCGCTAGGTTTGAGAATAGTAGCGTTGTACATTTAGTTTCACGATGGCCTCTGACGAAGAAACACTGCTCCTAGTGTTACTATTAAAAAGAAAAGGATTTAGGTATTTTAAAGTTAGGCTCTGTTATGTTAGACAGCTCTCAAATCCGTGCCGTAGTACCTAGGCCTGCGAGTCCGTCAAGGCCACTTGAGATCAAAAGATATCGCTCTCTTAAAATAAGTACTCTTCGAACCCTTAATACCCTCGGTATCGTTCGAGCTTACTCAGTCGCGTTTATGACACCCAATTTACCTTCCGCTTCAAATTACTCGTTTTTATCCCGAACTGGGAGTATCAAAATAAACAAACCGTAAGGGCTTTGGAGGCTCGTTGGAATGTTAAATAGTATTTTAATCAGTACGGATTTTTAAGTACTTTTTAGGGTTCCGTACCTTAAAAGGTAAAAAAAAGGAACCCTTATAAGATCACTTTCTTGTCCGTCTGTCTGTCTGTCTGTCTGTCTGTCTGTCTGTCTGTCTGTCTGTCTGTCTGTCCGTCTGTCTGTCCGTGTGTCACCATCGATTATCTCAGGAACGGGTAGAGCTAGCAAGTTGAAATTTATACCATATACTAAGGTCTATAGTCCCTATTGTGAGTATAAAAATCAAGGTCCTGAGTCAACACCATAAAAAGATATAGGCAAATTTAGGTTTTCGTGAAAACTTGTAAGTACCAAAACTTACCTTAATTATCAACTTTTTTTATTTTTCGGAATTTTTCCTTTACTTGTGCTGTAAGGCCTTGCTTGTAACCAAAATTGACAATTCTAGGTCAACCGGAAGTACCCTAGAGGTTTTGGGTCGAAAACCTAAATGGTAGTTCCCGTTGACCTAGAATAACGAAATTTGGCAAAAAGCAAGGTCTTATAGCACAAATAAAGGAAAAATTCCAAAAAGTTAAAAAAGTTGAAAACTAAAGGGTGTTCCCATACATACATAGTTGACGCCAATTAAAATTGTCCTCCGAGTTGTATGGGCGCTCACAGTGGCGTAACTATAGGGTGGCATGGCTGGCAAAATGCCACGGGCCCCCGACCCAAGAGGGCCCCGGCTCAAGAGGCCGCGAGCTCGTGATGATTTTTACTGAAAGGGCCAGGGACGTATATAAGGGGGGAGGGGGGTTTAGGGGGTCCAGACCCAAAAAAAATTCGGCTCGCTTCGCTCGCATACAGCTTCATGAGTGTTTTGCGAGCAAAGTGCGTTATGTCTGACCGCAGAATAGGAACCGATCCTTTTCTTTGAGCACGTAATACTACTTCATGGTCATCACCTACCAAAAACCAATTTAAGTAGGTAATTATCATTAAGTAATTTTGAAATTCGTAGGTAATAAAAAAATGTTTAAAAATTTCCATGAGTGCAAAAAGAGGAGGTCAGACGGTCACCCATCCCAACATTTTGTTCCCCATACAAGCTTTCAACCCTTATTTTTTTATCTCAACCATGATAACATATGAAAAAAAAGTAGCCTACGTCCTTTCCTGGGATATAATCTATATCCATGCCAAATTTTATCGTAATCTTTTCTTTAGAAAACAAAGTGTTTAGAAATTTAGTTAAATGTACATATCTTTTTTATTTGTGAACGGATTTTGATAAAAAAACTTCTATTTTTTATAATAGTCTTTTTTAAACTTTCGCGATCACTATTCATATTGAAAAGTTTTATGAACACGGGATTTTATCGCGTAATTTACCTTATTTATCCCGACGTTTCGGCTATGTTGCAATAGCCGTGGTCGCGGGCAGACTGGAGTATGTTTTCAAGGTCCATTGTGAAGCGGCGGTAGTATCCAAAACTACCCTCACTGATCTTAAATTACGCGATAAAATCCCGTGTTCATAAAACTTTTCAATATTCTATTTTTTAATCCCAACTTACCATAATACAACAGTCAAAACTACATCCAATTCAGTAGAGCCGTTTTTGAGATTAGCAGCAATAAACACACAGAGAAACTAAAGTCACAGTAGAATTCTTTAAATAGATATATCTTTTTTATTTGTGAACGGATTTTGATAAAACAACCCTATCTTTTAATCCCGGCTTACCATAATACAACAATGAAAACTGCAACCAAATCAGTTCAGTAGTTTCAGAGATCTTAGTGCTCAAACACACAGAGAAACGAAAATTTCAAAGTCACAGATTACCAACAGTTACTATGAAGTGTTTGCGTTCAAGGTCGTTCTAGATCGCGCTTATGACATTTTCGGACGTGATAAGGTTATATGGATCAAAAACTGACTTCACTTAATTGAATACTTATAAGTTTGTTCTTAGACTTCATTCTTATTATATGTATAGATAAGTGTTTTGCGAACAAAGTGAGTTATGTATGACCGCAGAATAGGAACCGACAAAAAGCCATCCTTTTCTTTGAGCACATAAGCAAAATCAAGTGTTAGGTACGTGTTGCATTTAAGATTGGAAATTGGTTCGCTCCGCTCGTATAATAAAATAGGAACCGACAAGCAGCCAGGCTTATGGTGCTCAAAAGCATCATAAGAAAAATTAAAAATCAGGTGTCATTTGTTGCATTTGTCTTTAAAAAATTTGGGCTCGCTTCGCTCGCATATAAGCTTCAAGATTATTTTGCGAGCGGAGAGTAAACCAAGTTTCAAGCCCGAGACAAGTATTTCCAGATTATACAAACATTTGTCCCGCGACAGGAATCGATGTCGTTAACGCGTTGCGTGCGAGTACGGTAGTCATAACGCGTACGAAGTCGCGGGTCACAATGTATTGAACCTATCTATGGGGTGGCAAAAGCCAGTGGCCCGGGGTTCTGAATTAACATACGCCACTACTTGGAACCCTTCAACCCCCCCCCCCCCCCCTTATCAAAGCTATAGCTACGTCCCTGGATAGGGCCCCATCAAAAGAATTTGCCACGGGCCCTAGACGGTATAGTTACGCCACTGGGCGCTCATACAATTAATACTAGCTTAATTGGCACCATGGCTAGGTACGGAACCCTCGGCGTACGAGTTCGACTCGCACTTGACCGGTTTGTATTTATTTCTAAAACGTGGTGTGTCTATCGCAGAAAATTTTCTTTGAATTATTTTATCTATGTATTTGATAAAACTACATAACTCTTTAATCTAATCAGTCCACTGGATCCCACTGATGGGCAAAGGCCTCCCTTCCCTTTTACCATTCACCCCGGTGTAAGGCTTCTGTCGGCCAGTTAGTGGAGTAGTCGTCGAGTTCGTCCCACCATCTCTGCTGAGGCCGCTTAGCGCCTTGTGTTGTGGGACCTACTAATCATTCCTATTTACTAAATAAAGTTGGATTTATTTAAACTTATTCGCTGCACTATCAATGATATATATTTTTAGCTCAAATTAATCAATTATCAATTTGTAAATAGGTAAGAGATAAGTTTGCGAAGTAGCGATAAAAAGTAAAAGAACCAAGCCCGTAAGTCTGTGTGAGCAAAGAGCATGTCTATGTCTATACAGACGGCCTAAAAGCCTCACTGATTACTTGCACAAAGCGTTTTGTGTGTCTCAATATAGTATTTGGATCCATAGATTCCCAGAAAGTATCGATGTCCTAACAACAGAAAGTTTATCCTACTTTCTATCAATGTATTTATAAACCTAATGTACCACGACCAGCGGGCTTAAAAAGGTGGCTTTAGCAGAATCACAATAGGAATTGGACTATATGCCGTCTCTTTTCACTCTCAGTCAATGAAAAGAGATGACAACAGTTCAATTCCTTTAATGCGATTCTGCAATAGCGACCTTTTTAAGCCCGCAGTTCAAAATATTTGTTAAGATTTGCATCAAACTCGATTATCACTGTTGATACATTTTGTGTATTCTCTTTACATTCTTGACATAGTGCATGATAGAGTAATATTGAAGACGTCTCATGCAGAATGCATACAAAAACTCAAATGTTAATCTCTCAGTCGAAGTGGTATCGGTATTGCCGATCGTATAACTGTGACGGAATTCCAACCGTTATTAGGTGAAAACATGAATAATATTTTAATTCCATAAATCTTCCATACTATATTGACCGACTCTTGCGTGCTCCAACGTTGTAAACGTAATTCGACTGAAAATTAAAGCTTTTAGGTCAATGAAGTTTGTAAACGGGACATGAATGAAGATAGCCGTGATGGTAGTAAGGTTCAATAGCTTTTTGCGATAACATGTTGGTGTATAAATATACTAAATACTCGTACGTTACCTAAAGAGGTGTATCATTTGATTAGGCACGGCTCCCTGTAGGATTGAAACCGTAGGTAGATATGCGATATTGAAATGTTTCGAATATTTAGAATATGTAAGTACCTAATAAAATTCATTAGAACATCTAGAAAACACAGATCAAGAACCTCATGAGAGGATGTTTACCATTTCAATTTGATAATGTATATTTGGATATTTGAGGTTGACGGTTGATGAGGTTTGTATGATACGTATAGTTTTTGATGAGGAATGACTTGTGATGCGTTTCCAGTAGATATGGACGAGGAAGCTGATCATGCGCGAGGAAAAACACAAATAGTTCTATGTATTTATTTCACTAGCTTCGCTCAACCTATCTGTTGTTTGTACTGTTATCCTTTACGCACCGCTCACTTTCCTCGCATATCGGTTCAGACGCACCCTCAATATTGGTAACATGTATTTGCTACATAAATCGGAAAGTTACAAAACATCCCCGAAACATTCCAAATACATTACAAAACCTTACTAACACGAAATTCTTCAGTAAAATATTAAACTCAAGAGAAGAGAGAAGAACTGAAAGAGGCAAAAGATATCACGATAAGCACTTGGCTGACAAACATTACAGAATGTGCAAATCCTTGTGTGTAGGTAGGCACCGCTATCGTTCGATTACGAATGCATTAGCACGCCCGGATGTGTCAATTTGTGTTCACCCACTCACTAGCAGTGTGTGTTGACGCCAGTATGTCTGTGCTGCTGCCGGGATCGAAAAAACTTTCATTGTCTTTTATTATTCTCTAAGGCTGATTTTAGTCTCACGCTCACCGTCAGCGCTGATAGGCGAGTGATCTTTATTACAATGAAATAAAGATACTGATTGTTTAGCAGAAATGGCTACGCTGATTGCTATCGTCAGTGCTGGACAATCAGTATCCTTATTCCCCGCATTCTGACCGTCCGCTCTAAAGCATAAATCGCGTCTCATGCGATGAAATTAGGTGCTCAATTTTACTTTCATAAAGGACTGCCAAAAATCGGTGCTTGAGCTCAGACAGAAGTCTGAATTATGGGCTCTGAATACGGACCTTAGTGTGGATGGCTTTATTCTTGAAGAATACGCTTTTGCCGTTGAATACAGCAGTAGGTTAAAATGAAGAAATCTCTTAGAGAAACTGTTCCGCTTTACTAAAATAAGTGATAAAGTGTATAACCCAGTCGAAGAAAGAAAATGACATCAAGGAATTATGTGTGTGACGTGTAACATGTTCATTTTTGTAAATGGCACGCTCTATTTGAAAAACACTTGTTATCCGAAATTAAACGTAGAATTAGCAGTAGGTTCTCCTGTTTAGTTTCAGCACAGTAAATAAACGAACGGATTAAATTATAAACACACTTTGGTTTAGATAGTAGTTCCAAGGTAACGATTGTGCAATATACTGCAAAGGTCATTGCAGTTTGTGAATAGGATGTGTTAGTTGCATTGCAGTGCAGATTTGATGCAGATGCTTTATCAATAGCAACAAAAACAATATATATACACCCACATAAATACACGTATAAAATCACGCTTCTTTCACTTAGGAGTAGGGCTAAGACCACATTAGACTAAGATGGAGAAAATTGATCATTGTGAAGTCGATGGGCTGTACGCGGTGATGTATTTATTACTTTTAATTAATTGTATGTGAGATATAGATTCATGCACCTATGTATTTAGATGGCATAAATAGCCAGCAGTAGGTGATGCCAGACTACACAAAAATAATACAGAAATGATGACTTGAGTATGTGGCAACGGCAAAGGATATCTATATATTTTGAGTGTACTAAGTCCATACGTGTGTTGCAAGCTCATCGCTATTCACTTTATTTGCGCACAACCTTCACCGTTTCAAAGCACTAGTTAAAATCGACGATTCAATTTAGGTTTTATTCGCTCGCACTGTCAGGATAATCTTATCAGGCGTGCGGAAGCATTCTATTGTCGTCATCTCCTGATATAGCTCCTAGCTTTGAGTGTCTAGTGCCTATGCGCATAGTTTCGCGCGGACTTTTTGCGAAACCTGTCTTTTATGGGTGACAATGGAGAGTTTATAGCGGTTCTTGATGCTTTTGAAGAGAAATGTGAGTAATATTTCAAGGGAGAGACATTTACGAGCGCATCACCGTCACAGTAATATTCTAAACTCGATAGATTCTGTGCGAGTATGGTAGTATGTTTGTGTCTTCATCACGCTGAAATAGACGAAAGAAAACGAACGAAATGTAGAATGGATGTAAATGGTAGCAGTAAATGTTACTTGGATAAACATTAATGGTAACCTTTAGTATTTTTTACAGCAACATTTTAGATAAAGAAAATAAAGATTCATGACTGACCGACCTCCAATATATGGGTGATCCACGTTTTATAGTCAATTTATCTAGCGCTAATAGTTTAAAGAGACAAGTAACCTATAGAAGTGTCTACTTAGTGCTTTGGTATTGCGTTTTAGCCTTAGTAGGTAGGTTGTATTCTCAACATGACGTAATTCAACTACTAAGTGTGCCAGTGATGTCAACTCCTGAGGCCTCGCAGTGTATAGCAACTGCATTCTGGTGCAGTGGAGAAGGTAATTAGCTAATTAGGTTGGAAAATTGTCAGTAACATTTTTTTCTTCATGGTTTTTCTTCATGTAAATGGACTACTATGTTAGTCCTACAATAAAACAAAACTGCTTTGTGCAACAAAATTTCATTTAAACTGATATTCAGTCAGACTATTCATTATCTGTCCGATTTAAAAGGAAAAGTTAGTATATCAGGAAATGTGATTCTCACTCAAGTAACAACGCGGACTGAAGCAAGGAAGATTATCAAACCGGTCATGATTTTAGGGAATTACGAAACATCTAGCTACTTTTGCTCTAAGCCATGACCTTGCTAAACGGAATTCAAGCAATCCAGCATTCCATTAAACCATCACGACAAATCCGAAAGCAAAAACTATTAACCCGCAAAATAAAGCACGAAAACGTCTGATACAGAGCGTGACAACAGCTGTAATAAAATCATACGAGACGCTCATACCTACTTTCCTTAGTAAAAACGGATTAAATAATACAGTAGTACAAACAGACAAAAACAAAGAATGGAAACTAGTTAATACCAGCGCGCACTAGATAAGCACAATTGTTTGCCAACTATAACGCGATCTATGCACCTCGTAATATTGTTAGACTTCAGTCCGCCAAACGGCATTTGAGAGGCGGTTTCGTAACCTTTATTGCACTTAGCCTTATTATCTCTTGCAAGTTTTATATAAACGTCTAGGTTACTGGCCGATTTGCGTTCCGCACTGAATAATTCGCCAAAGCTCACCAATATACCTATTGCTACATCTCATACTAAAAATAAATCATTATGATGAATCATTTAGAAGTGGAACAATCAAGAGATCGGCCAAACTAAAATTGTTTGCTTCTGTGTCACTCTGACACTAATCATTCATTCGTCTCAAACACGTCTCAAACTTATTCTCTTATGGTTAGGTTAAATAAAATAAATACAATTCAAAGTCTTCCTCTGTTGTGCGTGGTTCTATAAACAATTGCTAAGAAAGTTTGTAATTTAACCACTAAACTAGGAGAGGCATAAAGACAATCACGTAATCAGCCGGGTAAAAAGTAGGCCGACAAATATTTGCCAACCAAACATTTAACTTTCTTCTGTTTATAAGGCACGATACAATAGATCAACAAAAAGGTGAATGACCTAAATTAGTTGTATTGTGACTAGCGAGCGCTGAAATCAGCATATCAAAAGCATGGGAAGGCGAATTACTCAACCCAAACGTATTCAACTCATACAATTGTGGTACACACAAGAATATATCCTGAAGCTAATCTAGATGGGAATAGTATTGAAAGGCCTTCATTATAATAGTTCTCCCACTTCTCACTATCCTCGTCATTCTTCTCTGACGCATTGATTTTCAGCTTGTATCTCTGCTAACATCTGTTCATGAAGTAATCATCTTCCTGCCCTTGTCCAACATTATGTAAGATCGCCACAAAATGCTCTTCCATTTCCCTTTTATCAGCCGTCATCTCGCCCCTCACCACTTTCTTATTCATGTAATTTTCATACTTTCCATTCATCTTTTTTTGGTCTACTCTACTCATATATTTATCCACATTCATACTATGAATAAGAACCTATACTGTAACCAAAAGTGTAAGGTTCATAAAACAGGTTTTATTGAGAATATTCCTCCCTGAATATTTTTGAAATTGACTGCTCATTTACACTCCCATTTGATTAGCCTTTTGCAGTCTCCCCGTGATACTAATTTGATTCGTTTATGTTTGACCTAAATTGCTTGTGGTGTTCGAGTTTCACGTCTGCTATTAAATTAAATAGTTCGTTGTCACTGGCTAGACAAATGATTAGTACTAGGTTCAATAGTGCTTTAGTTGCCCATCACTCGATCATTAACATCTTCGAAACAATTGAAAAGAACCACTCCAGTACTACATAACTTTTCTGATCAGCTTACAAAAATAAATGTTAAGAAATGGTCCAGTCCTTACGTTTTCCATTCATAAGTAACAATCGGGACTGCAGAGAAACTGTTAACGGAACCAGAACCCAGTTCCCACTTCCACTGTTCACGCATGGAAGCCTCACGCCAATTCCGACGGATGGACTGTTGGTCTAACGAGCGCCAATTATCGCCCGACGGAACAGCGAAAACTAAATGCATTTTATGCGCATATTTTTGTAATTGCAAACGTTGGACGGGAATCCATAGAGTCCCAAAAAAAAAATCAATCCTAAAACATTCAGATCAGTTTTGGGGCTGGTTTTCCTAGTTTCTGATACCTACAGATTTGTGGCAGTTGATTATGGAATGTCTTTGAGCTTAACTACATTCACGTAAGAATTTGTGAACCAACTCTACGATTATGGTACTGTGTAGCGCTGAATAGGTCGAACAGGTAGGGCAGGGACCTTCCTTCCTGGATACGAAAATTGTTCCGGCCCCATTTCAAAGCAAGATTGCCTGCATAAATAGAGATGATATTTATATTTGTGATGATTATACAAGCTTATTTTGAAGAGCACGGCGTAAATTAGTTTCGGATGTTGTTTCAAAATATTGCCAACTTCTACAAAATGTGGACATGTTCCAAATCTGTATTTGGAATACCTTTGATGTAGATAATTTGAAAATTCTAAGGGAAACTAAGCCATCTTCAAATTATCTTAAATGCCTAAAGTTCTGACAGAATGTCTACGCTCCTTTGGGATGCCTTCGTGATCATTATCATTCTTTTTTCCACTTTCATAATCAATTTTTCTCGCAATAATAGAAATCTTCTAGCGGTCCGACCTGCCCCGACTTCACCCGAGATAATATGCCCTATATCATGTTAATGTGGCCTATTAAAAAATCTTCGTTTAACCTATTAAAAAATATCTTTCGGGGATTCCCCTCTACATGCACACAAACTCGAAGAGATTCTAAATGTTGTGTTTTGTTGTTCCAGTGATGTATTCGAGGTAGCTGAGGGCAGGCGCCAGCGATGCCGCTGCCGAAGCGGTGCGTGGAGCCCGTGCACGTGTCGCGCGGCACCGTGCCCGAGCGGCTCGCAGTGCCCTCCGAGCTCGAGGCGGTCACCAATGGCACGCTCGCCAATACTGTCAGGTGAGAAACTAACAAAACAGCAGCTGTACCATGACCTCTTAGTAAATAATTCAGTTTAGGTTCCTAATCTGGATCGCAAACTATTCGTACCATGACCTGTTTTAAAAGTGACAGTTTTGACACAACAAAACGCTCGCTTGTGGCCCCTTTGATGGCGCCCTTGAAAAAAGTAAATCCTCTGGTCATTTCTGTGCTCTTGCAGGGCGCAGACCCAGAAGTGATTTCATTTGTCATTCATAAATCTTAGATGAGTATTTTCCTCAATTATTCAAGTAATAAATAACCAATTAATTTGTGTTACACTAGATAAGAAATTATTTATTACATCGACTCTAACTGGTACTTGTAAAGAATTGTGTCATAAAGACATGTTATTCTATTTACAACAAATGAACGTTCTTATTTCGTTCATGCTAAAGATCACAAAAGAATTAAGTATTTCGTTCAGTTAGGTATATTATATCTTTACGCATGTATTTTACTAGACTCCAGTTAGGATACTGCATTGAGTTTCAATCGTGAAAATCAAATTTCCAATTCCGCCCTGCATCGATAAATCAATAAGTTTCGCAAAACTTATATTGTGCACTTTCAAAAGGTGAAGGAAAACATCGCGAGGAAACCCACGGCTTCTTTAGCTCCACAAATATTAACGATGTCTTTCCTGTGTCAATAATCATCTAGTGAGATGTAAAAGCCTTTTATTCAGACGACAATATCAGACGATTTTTCTTTCTCCGCAGACAACTATCGTCTCTGTCGAAACATGCGGAGGATATGTTCGGCGAGCTGACGCGGGAGGCGACCGGTCTAGCGGACAGAACGAATGTACTCCAGGCGAGGATAGACAGGCTCGCCATCAAGGTTACACAGCTCGATTCTGGCGTTGAAGAAGGTAAGTGCTCATTTGCCAGAAAGGAGTGTAGATTTATTGCTTGATTTCGTTACGACGAATATTCTAATAAATGTGAAGGTAAATGAGCTTGATCAAAAATAGAAGTTTACTTTTCTCAATCGTTGCCGTGGAAATATATCATTGTTAGCGCAGAGGACTCAATTTGTTTTGCAATCTGTATTCCAAAAATATTGTGTTGCTGTAATGGTTAGCACTTTTGCTAACCATTACAGCAGTCAGAGCGTGCACTTTGCGGTTTTTTGAAGACGAGGTAGAATATCAAACGCTTTCAAAGAGGCAGACTTATCTCCAATGATGGTAAACATTAACTCAAATCATCGATGTCTAACGGAGGTCAAAGGCTCGACCATAAACATTATTTGGCGTATTTCCCGATATGCATTAAAAAATTAATGCTTTCAAAAGTTGCATATCGACGGTTAATAATCAATACTATCTATCTCAAGTTTTGGTGGTTTTCACTTTTAAATGCAGTTAAATTCTAAAAAAAATTGTGCGTCGCCTACCAATTCAATATTTTTTAAATTGCAGAAATTGAAAGAGTTATACCCTATTAGAAATACCACCTATCGTTTCCATGCGTATTTTTTTCTGCCAATATAACCTATCTCACTTGTGTCAGGGCCCAATTTTTAAACTAGTGCCGTTGAAGCTGAAACTTTCAGGAAAATTAGTTAAAAATTAGTAAAACTTGATGCAATTATCCATAAACTTCTGTAACGTGAAATAATAAAGTTATGACCAAAAGACTTGGGCCCTCAATCCTTACGTTTAATTGAAGTTTTTAAAATGGATTTTCTCCTAAAGTATTTCACTTAAAGAAAAGGACGATACGTCAAAATTTAGATAAAAAAGGTTTAAAAATTGGGCCTTCAATCAAGATAGACACTCACTTGTTGACGTCCTCATTCCTACACGGCTGCTTGCATTTGACTGATTAACATAAAATTAAAATAAATACCTACAATTTTTGTTGCTGATTTTATTACAATTACTTACTTTACGTTACTTAACTAAACTAACCATAAAAATATTTGTTTACTATTAAAAAAGTTGATTTTCTATGTTGCTGTTTCAATTAAAAAACGACTATCTTCCTGATGTACAAAAAATATTCAAACCATTAGGCATCAATACCACCTAACTCACATTATTTCTGTGTAGGATAGTCGTATGCTAATAGTACTTATTGTATAATAATTGGAGAAATTTAAGTTAACTTTTTATAAAAAAACCTTATTAGAAAGGCTTTGAATAAAAATTTTAAACGTTTTTTTCGTCTCCTGTAAAGTTGGTTAAATTGAGATAGATGGTATTGATTATTAACCGTCGATATGCATTATTATGTCAGAGTGTGACATTATAATTTAAATCTTAATATTTGTACAAAAATACATCTGCTTTTGTGAGCTGTCCCGTTCTAAAGATTACATAAATATAAATTAATTTTATTCCAGTATCACTGCAAGACATCCAAATGCGCAAAGCTTTCCGCTCCTCGCGGATATTCCACCAGCAACTGTTCTCTCGCAACTCGATGCCATCTGCAATGCTATCGACATACGCGAAGTGCGACCGTCCGCCTCCACTTGAGAAATTAAACGAGTTTAGGGACGATGGCCGAGACGCGAGGAAGTTCTACACGGATCCTGATTACTTCTTCGAGCTATGGCGTAGAGAGATGCTGCAGGATACTGAAAGGATCCAGCATGATCGGGGGAAGAAGGTGAGTTGCAAGAGTCATTTTACGCCCAGTTTCAATATTCTGTAGTAAGATATTTTTAATTTGTATAGCAGTAAGCATAACCACAGATAGACATAATATTGAAACTGGACGTCATTCATTAGGATTTGTCATTATTGATTACTTTCTAACCCCGCGTTTTCACCAACGACAAAACATGTTGCAAACAGCTACCTATTGCACTCACTCTTTGAGAGTTAATAAAGATAGATAGATGTCTGCAACATGTTTTGTCGTTAGTAAAAACCCGGGGTAAGACAATTTTCTGTCCAATTCCAAACATAAAGAAAAGTTAATATGTTGTTTTCTTTCACACATATTTTATAGGAGGGTAGTTGCATATAATTTTGTTTTTTCATCAGGTCCGCCAGCCCCGTAGCGGCGCCAGTGCTGACGGGAGAGGCGCGCGCCGCGTCCGTCCCCCTCACTCCACCAACGATCGTATGAAGGAAGCCGCCGTGAGGAAGGGAGAGCACATCATGGCGCCGGCTCAGCTTCGGCAATACAACATCGAACATTATAGTCGGCAGCCGGAGCCGCTTTACCGTGAGTACTAGTTTTAAATTAGGGATTTTTGGGAATAACGTACATACACGGCGTATTGTATGATGGAAGTTTCATCTCGTTTGACCAGCTCCTTAATTGTCTATCTTTGATAGCTACCAAAATCGGTCTCAAACTGTCAAATATGACAGTTCGGTGACCACGCAAGTAGCTCTGTCACTCTCATCTCAACGAGATCGAACGCGACAAAAGATACCTACGCGATTGTTTTGGCAGTTTGAGACCAATTTGAGGTTTGAGACAAGTTAACTTGCCTTGACCAAACCAGAGCGTCCGCGGTGGCGTGCAAGGTGGCGATCAGTTGTTGATGACACCGATGATGACAATTGGTGTCACGATGCGTTCTCTGATTGGACAAAAACTGATCGCCACTTTGCTCGCCACCGCGGACGCTTTGGTTTGGTCAAGCCTTTAGACAATCAGTCCGCTGTTGATACCTCTCCAAAATGTTAGCACTTTAATTTATATAGCATTCCACATTTTACAAGTGGTGTAAACTTTAGAAGTCTGTTTCGTTGAGGAATAGAGGCGGCTTATTCATTCAACCGCAAGAGGCATCCATAGATCTATGTGTATGTGAACAGACAATGTCACGGTTTACAGCTTACGTTTTAATATATATTTGAACTTACTTATCGTCGGCTAAATTCGAAAACCTCGTAACTCTGTCTTTTTTACGAAAATGATTTTTTGATGCAGTTTGGTAGAGTTGCGAGGTTTTCCAATTTAGCCAACTTTATGAAAGATGTTTCAAGTTGAACACTGGTTCAACAACTTCTTGTCTTTATTTGTGGATAGTGACGAATAGAGACGGGACGTTGTTTAACCAGTGTTCAACTTTAAAAATCTTTCATAAGGGGAAACAAGACAACAACATTTAGATAATTCTTCAACGAAGTTTTGTATTGCCCATAGAAACCACAGTAACAGACGGTGGTTACCGAGTCGGGCTGAACCGGCCGGCGTCGACGCAGCCCGCCCGCCCCAACTCCATCGAGATCGAGAACCAAATACGACAGCCCAGGATCACAGGGAATGGACATGGTATGTCAAAGATTCCATCCTTCCAGGGGAATTGTTACTAATTTTTAAGCTAGTGATTATTTTTAGATATTTTTTGTTGTACAATAAAGCATTATCTATCTATATTATTCTGTAAGTCCAAACAAAACGTAACGCGGCATTACGTGGCTGGTTATCATTTTTAAAATAGATTTTGAACTGATGACGTAAAATCTAAACGCGCCATAGACAACCCGTCTATGTTAGATGTCACGTAATCAGTTAAAAAACGATAACGAGCCACGTAACGCCGCGTCAATTATACCGGGGCCACAGAATAAGGCCCCGGTATTATTGAAAAACCAAAACGTTTATTTGTAGCGTCTACCAAGGAAGTAACAATAGGGAACTCCCACAATTTTTTTTTATGATTTTATACGATAGGTTATATCGTCAAATAACCGTCATAAAAATTCCAGCGCCGAAATACTAAAATTTTATAACAAAAATAATTTTTGAAATTTACCAACATTTTCACGCATCTGAAACACGATTATTATTGTTGTCACAGATTACTGTTGTAGTAACAATTTGTGAACTTTGACGTGTGACGTCAAATTGATACTAAGTACAACAGTAATCTGTGACAACAATAAGTTCGAGTATAGGAATTGTGAAAATTAAAAAAAAAACTTATCTATGGATCGTCATATCTGACTCGTCCTTGACTTTTCTGATGAACTCGTGTCGTCACATCCTTTCACATCCTTTTCAAGTATTTTGAAATTCCTACTATTTTTTGCAATTTTTAAAATTTATTTTCTAATCGAAAATGGTTTAATATTAAAAAATAATTACACACACATACCTCTAAAGCAACAATGTTCATAATAAAATACATTTAACCCGCTTTTGAATCAGACGCATATTGCCTATTGTTAATGACATTATTTGTAAATAAAGGAGACTGTAAACGTGATCAAAACAAACAATGGAAACTTCACATACTGCATTACGTGATTTAGTTAGCGTGTGAAATAATTATGTTTCATGCCCACTTCATTACACATTCCAGAGATTACTCTCCACAAACACAAATTTACAATCTCCTTCCGTTTGATGAATCTGTTCCAGAGATTACTTTCCACAAACACAGCTTCACAAACTCCTTCTGTTTGATTAATCTGGTCCACATCTCGTGTGCTCTCAACATCGGTTTTGCCTTGTGAATGATGAAAGGTGTTGTTTCCAGTGCGAAGCGGCGAGGAGTCTCCGTACGGGTCTGTTCAGGAGTGCATCTACGGCGGCAGCCAGGCCGGCACCCCCTCCCGCCGCCCGCGCCCCTCCGTGCCGCCCCCCGCACCACCCGCCACAGACTCGCCTTCCGGCACTATCTCACCACCAAGGTAGAATCACTACATAGTATAAAACAAAGTCGCTTAGGGAGTGTCCACATTGCGTTTTTTGCAGCGCGTTTGTATCGATACAAACGCGATTCGAACGCGATGCGAACGCGCAGCCCCCCGCGCAGCCCCTCCCGGTTCGCTTTTGTATGGAAAAATACGCGTTGCGAACGCGCGTTTGTATCGATACAAACGCGCAGCTCAAAAACGCGCTGCAGAAAACGCAATGTGGACACTCCCTTACCGCTGTCTGTTCCTATTTTTTTTTTTTTTCAAATCAAATCATTTTATTCAGAACAGACAAGTAGGAACATAGTTTACAGAAGTACGATGAAACTGCAAAAAGTTAATAACTGTGTAGCAGCTATGTATGCTTAGATCTTTAAAACTACGCAACGGATTTTGATGCGGTTAGTTATAATAGAGTGATTCAAGAGGGAGGTTTATATGTATAATACATGCATAATATAGTAGAGAAACACTGATAATTTCAGAGGTTTCTATTGTGATGTGTGATGTGGCCCGTGCGAAGCCGGGGCGGGTCCGTAGTATAGTTTATTGACAACACACAGAAGACAGAGGACAGAGCATAAATTAACAAAAATGAGTACGTATAGGTCGCGTCACATAAGAAGAACGCTGGACTGGCTGGCTAAGAAGACAGTGGAGGGTGTTTGCGCATGGGTACACTTGCACACGAAAGTACTAGGCCTACTGTTTTTCTTTATTGTTTGTTTGTTTTTTATATGGTGATGATGATGAAAAGTAGCCCATAACATTCCTTGATAATATTAAAAGGAACAAGAACCAAAGAGGACAATGAACTGTGGTGGCCGAGAAAGAGTATCGAGTTTCGTTTTTTACTCATTATTGATTCACTAGTGAACGCCCGCGGCTTCGCACGCGTAGACTACTATTTTTTATCCCACGGGAACCATACATTTGTACAAGGATAAAAATTAGTCTATGTGTTATTCCAGAACCTAAACTATCTACATTCAAAATTTCATCATAATTCGTTGAGTACTTATGGAGATATGTGGTGACAAACATTCACACACACACGGACTTTCGCCTTTATCGATCGAGCGAGCGAAGCGAGCGAAGATCTTAGTGGTAAGTTGGGCGATTTTGCTTTGTATGTTTGTATGTTTGTATGTTTCACGAATTGTTGTTCGCGCATAACTGTCGAACCGTTCATCCAATCTGCATGAAACTTGGTAGGTCAATAGGTTGTGGTAAGGAAATTTACGGGGGAGCATATGAGCTTAATCGATGAAGGGGTTGTAAAGATATTGGGTTCCCAAGGGGGTAAAAAATTATGAAAGTTACACAAATAAATTGAGTGGGGTGTCATACGAAAGGGCTTATTTTGTACATTCCAAAATGGTTTTTATTTTTAATCTAGGATGTATAGTTTTTGAAATACGACCAAAGACCAAAAACTACGAAACCAGAGCTGCAAGAGCTCCCGTTGCATAGAGTTTCGATGACTTCGTAGCTCATTGACTGGTCGGTCTTAAAAAGAGAGTGGCATCGTTGCGGTTTGGTTTGCAATGATTTTAGATGCTACTTGATTTATTTTCATGATAAAAAAAATTTTGATAAAGAATGAAAATAATTGGGGTAAAAAAAGTTAAGTAAACAAATATATTGAGTGGGCTGTCAAATGAAAGGTCTTTATTTGTACATTCCAAAATAGTTATTATTTTTATTCTAGGACGTATACTTTTAGAAATACGACGAGAATTCATAAATATGAAATACCTAAATGAAAAATTAGACACGACATTATGTATTGCATGCATGCCAGTATTTTTTACCATGAAGAGCTAGCGCAATAGGCATACTCGGCAGTATCAGTAGTAGCACTTGAAATTATAGGGGTAGTCAGAAGAAAGTCCAAATGTAAGCCATCTACGGTGCGCGAGATCTCAGTTCGGGGCGAACTACTAGTAATATTAGTAGGATATGCTTACTTTTCGATAAATATTAGGGGATACTGAAAGTATACCATTACAACCCAACAATTATTACAAAGTTTAATTTTAGTAAATGTGAACAAGCTGTTCAAATTTCCAATGCTACAGATCGTCGCTGCCGCCGCCGCCGCCGCCGCCCGAGGTGACTGGCTCGCCGCCCATGCTGAACGGAGCCTCGCCGCAACATCGCACCGCGCTCGATGTGCATCTCGACCAGATGCACGTCGTTATTGGTAAACATTTATTATAGTACCGCCATGAATATAGAACTATATTTCTCCGTGTACCTTTTCCTGTTCTGTATCCTGTGTGTGTGCCAAATAAACGTTATCTTATCTTATCTTATCCATGTTAATGTAGCAGTTTTGACGAAGAGTAACTTGACTTGATTTTTCAATGGATGTTTTGAAATCGATACATTCAGATGAAGGATTGTGAGGATCCTTCCAGTGGCGTAACTATAGGGTGGCAGGGCTGGCAAAATGCCACGGGCCCCCGACCCAAGAGGGCCCCGGCTCAAGAGGCCGCGAGCTCGTGATGATTTTTACTGATAGGGCCAGGGACGTATATAAGGGGGGGAGGGGGGTTTAGGGGGTCCAGATCCCCCCCTTAGCAAAAGCATAAAAAAAAAATTTGGTGGAACAGGTATTTCCGTGCGTAAACAGATGGTTCATTCATGACGTCCAAAGAAAAAAAAATTAAACTAGGTACCTACACCCGATGTTTTGACAATTTTTTAAACTTATAAAAAAATTGGGAACTATAAAAAACCACAACTTCTTTTATTAAATACCCCTGGGCGTAATGTTAATCTTTATAGATTTTGGAACCAGTGGTGTATTTTATTTACCCTTGGGTCAAGAGGGCCATGGCCGGGGCAGGCTGCGAGGCTCTCAGCTTCATGCGCCTTTCTTTTTGTCCCTAAAATAAGAAATTTAAGAAAAGCCTACCTAACTATCAACAACTAAAACAAACTCATTTGGTTGTAAGTTTGATATACATCAAGACTTGTATAATTGATTAGTAATCTAATGACTAATTGACAGACCATTTTCTGAGACTGGCCTTATGATTTTTAACTTTACAGGAAACTGTAGATATTCTTTAAAACTCGAAGGGATAATCCGTTACAATAATTGGGATTCTGGGAATAAATCCTCGAGGCGATTTTAGGCAAACATTTCCTAGTGTCACATTTGTCTTAAAAAAAATTCGGCTCGCTTCGCTCGCATACAGCTTCATGAGTGTTTTGCAAGCAAAGTGCGTTATGTCTGACCGCAGAATAGGAATCAATCCTTTTCTTTGAGCACGTAAGCAAAATCAAGTGTCACTTGTTGCATTTGTGATAAAAAAAATCAGCTCGCTTCGCTTGCATAATAGAATAGGAACTGACAAGCCACCAACCATTTCTTTGAGCAATATAAGAAAAATCGTGTGTCACTTGTTGCGTTTATCTTAAGAAAATTCAGCTCGCTTCGCTCGCATATTAGCTTCATAAGTGTTTTGCGAGCAAAGTGAGTTATGTATGACCGCAGAATAGGAACCGACAAAAAGCCATTCTTTTCTTTGAGCACATAAGCAAAATCAAGTGTTAGGTACGTGTTGCATTTGAGATTGGAAATTGGTTCGCTCCGCTCGTATAATAAAATAGGAACCGACAAGCAGCCAGGCTTATGGTGCTCAAAAGCATCATAAGAAAAATTAAAAATCACGTGTCATTTGTTACATTTGTCTTTAAAAAATTTGGGCTCGCTTCGCTCGCATATCAGCTTCGTGAGTATTTTGCGAGCGGCGAGTAAACCAAGTTTGAAGCCCGAGACAAGTATTTCCAGATTATACAAACATTTGTCCCGCGACAGGAATCGATGTCGTTAACGCGTTGCGTGTGAGTACGGTAGTCATAACGCGTACGAAGTCGCGGGTCACAATGTATTGAACCTATCTATGGGGTGGCAAAAGCCAGTGGCCCGGGGTTCTGAATTAACATACGCCACTACTTGGAACCCTTCAATCCCCCCCTTATCAAAGCTATAGCTACGTCCCTGGATAGGGCCCCATCAAAAGAATTTGCCACGGGCCCCAGACGGTATAGTTACGCCACTGGATCCTTCGATATTTTAAAACGTATTGAAAATTATATGGACACGGGATTTCATCGCGTAATTTATCTTATTTATCCCGACGTTTCGGTTATATTACAATAGCCATGGTATACATATAAATACATAATATAATACATATAATTTGCAATATGAATGGTGATCGCGAAAGTTTAAAAAATACTATTTTAAAACGTGTTTTTAAAGATCACTCGTGATCGAGACATACGTCATATTCCAGCCACAATATAATTCGAATGTAAACTAAGCACATACATGATATTCCAGGCATGATGTCCGAGGAGCCAGAAGCTGTGGTCCCCCCTCCCCCGCCGGCGCCGCTGCCCCCCTCCCCGCCGGCGCTGCCCCCCTCCCCCCCGGCCGCGCCCTGCGACGACCGGCCCCGCCCCCCCTCGCCGGGGTCGTTGCTCCGCGGCGCATCACAACTGAAGCCGCCGCGACCCGCTGCAGAGACGCAGGTCGACCCAAGATCGGATTTACTCAAGGCTATAAGAGATGGTATGTACTAACCCATTCTTATACAGTGTAAAACTCATTCCCTGTCCCGGTTTTGCGGTGTTATTCGAAAGAGACAGTAACCGACTTAACACGCCGTCTCCGGGGTCATTGCTTTGCGGCGCCTCACAGCTGAAGCCGCCGCGACCCGCTGCAGAGACGCAGGTCGACCCAAGATCGGATTTACTCAAGGCTATAAGAGATGGTATGTACAATCCTTTTGATGTGAAACATCTATTATTGGTGAGACCAATATTTGACTTCGAAGTCGTGGCAAGGCGTAGTAAATATCTTATACGGTGTGGTGAAGGAAAATAATCTCGATGTTTCACATCTGCCAGGCGTCCCGTGACGGCAAACTTTTAATTTTTTAACAGCACAGCGACATGTTGCGTCGATGGATGTGTTTTTAACAGCACAGCCTACATGGTGCGTCGATGGCAGTCAATGTGATATACTTTAGCCTGGAATATTGTTGAGATGCAGTAGGCTTGCCCGGTAAAACCATCACAGATTATTTTTATCCTTACTCACAGGAAAGATGTCGTCATCGTGAGTCTAAGCCATGACGGAGGCCTTTTAGGCGACCTAAAAACTCCGTCACTAGAGTTGGCCACTTGCTCATACGAACTTACTTTACCGTGAGTCTGACTAAACTGCTGGTTTCCTCACGGATTAATTCAACACCGACATTACTGAAGTAAGCATTGATCACTTCTAACCTGCTATTACCTTTCAGGCATAAAACTCCGCAAGGTGGAGAAGCGCGGCGGGGACGACACATCCGGCAGATACGATACACTCCGCGGCGTGCCCGCGTTCCTCGACGTGGCGTCCATACTGGCGCGGCGCGTCGCCGTCGAACTGTCCGACAGCAGCAGCGACGACACAGACTCGGAGGATTCCGACCAGTGGACCAGCGAGCCTCGCGCGTGACGTCGCGCCTCGCCGCGCCGCCGCCCCCCGCCGCAGCCGGACCCCCTCCCCGGCCACCCCCCCACCCTCCCACCACCAAACAGGATCCCCCCCGGGGCCCCTACCCGCGCTCTCACCACCGTCATCGCAAACAAGACACCCAAGATCGAAACGGTCCTCATAGCGAAGACCAAATCCCCCCCTAAAACGACACCTCCGATGCGGCAGAACTCGAGCGAGTCCTTTCAGGTGGCCAAGCAGAATTTCAGCGAGTCCTTCCAGAAGGTTCCGAGGCAGGATTCGAGCGAGAGTTTCCAGAGGGCGGTGAACGCGTCGAGGCAGAACTCGACGGAATCCTTCCAGAGGGTGAGAGCGGCCGAGGCGCCGGCGCCGGTGAGGCAGAACTCTGATCCGAAGAGCGAATTCCTGAAGGTCAAGATTGCGGAACCTAAAAAGGAAGAAGTTAAAGATTCGGTCAAGGCCGCTTCCCCTCCCAAGAAAGTGGCGTCACCGCCGCAACGCATCAACATTCCGAAGGAATCCACTCCGCCCCCCAAGGTGACCTCTCCTCCCGTCCTCGTATCGAAGTTGACGCGCGTCAACTCCCTGGTCGACAACCCCGTTCAGAAGTCGTTCAAACCCGACGTGGTGATACAGGAGACCTCCAGAGTGGAGAAGCCGGCGTTCGTGCCCACGATGCCTCTCCCCGCACCTCCCACGGAGAACCCAACCGAGGTTGCCGATCTTCCGGCTCCTATTCCAGAACCAGATAAATCAGCGGCGGGCGAGGAAAATAACGGGGTGGGGGATAAAATAAAGATATTCGAGAAGGCGGCTGAGAATGCGGCATCCTCCGGCCGGCTGTCCCGGCCCGGATCGATGCGGCGTCCGCGAACCGAGAGATTGCCTTCCGACGAGCTGCCGCCGCCGCCGCCGCCCGCCGAGCTGGCGCTGTCTCCGGCACCGCTATCTGCTTTCGAGAGGCAGCCGAGCCTCACTCGAGCGGAGTTCGGCTCCTCTCGTTGGCCGCGCAGCGACGGAGACGGAGAGATCGACCCCCCTCGCCCGCGTCCCGAACCGCAACGGATCATCCGACCCGAGTTCCGCCCTCTCGCCTCGCCCGCCGAAGTCACCATACGCTCCCCGAGCTTAGGCGCGAAGATACCCGAACGCTTTCCTTCCCACGGCACCGCGTTCCGTAACGTGGCCGCCGCTCCCCCCGCTCCCGCACCGGTCGATGACCCCGAGGATCACCATAAAAGCTGCAAAACCAGAGGAAAGTATTCCGTGAGCCGCGGCTCGAGCTACTTCACTCGCGGCTCCGAAGAGATCTGGCTCGTCAAAAAGAAAGATATCGAAGAGATCGAGGAGCGCGTGCTCGATTCGTTCAGGCGATCGGGGGGACCACCTAGTAACAGTGGAGCGGCGACGTTAGGCCGTGGGCGTAGACAGATGTACGCACGGAGCGAGTCTTTGGAACCTACTAGCGTCGGTCCTAGGGCGCATACGTTGAAGCGTCAGTCCTCTGTCGCGTGTACTTGTGGACATGATAAGAAGACTCGCGCGCGTAGTGCGGACTCGACCGCGCCGGCTCGTGTTCGTTCGCGCTCGCACGGTGATGAAAATAACCACGCACATGTGCTAGATAAGTACGAGACACTCGTCTAGTAGTGAATACATTGATACGTTGTGTTATGAAGGCGACATTCAATTTGAAAAACATTGGTAATAGTCAAGTGATCCTTCATTGTTTTTTAACTAAATAGATCAGTAAAATGTATAGAATATTACAAAACTCCAATTTACAACAGTGTTCAACACAGGACATATTCCGAGTATTTTGAGATATAAAATGGTCGAGAGTATTCGCTAGTCGCCTACATAAGACAATGTATCAATTCGTGTAGTAGCCGCTTCGTCCAGACCTCGCGACTTTCAAATTAACATTTCAAAGGATAAGGCACACTCGATTGCTCGTAGTTTTATATTCTTTGTAGTCGATATCGGTGTATGGATATCCCAAGGTATGCGATTATTGGGAAGGAAAATAAAAATAAAACCAAAAAATATACCGTAACGGGTGCAAGTAACGAGTTAGATTAGATGGCCATAATGATTGGTCGATTCGACCTTCCCTGTAGACAAGTGTATGTTGTATTCTTCATCGACGGTAACTTGTCTAGAGGGCTAATTCTTTAATCTTTTCTACAATATTAACTATTCCTCCTGTAGATAAATGCTGATTTGGTGGTTAGCATCCCAAGAAAACACTAATGTTCTCGACTTTTATGAATTGTGTCGTAGTCTCATTCAACCGTCTTTTGCGCGCATTTCTAAACATTAGCGTTTTCGCTCTGTTTCCCCTCAGATGAGCGTATGTCTATAGGCCCTATTATTCTAACAGACAATATGGTATTTAGAATTCGTAATCAGATATTTGTGTATGAAGAATTGTAATGGTAAGCCCACCTGAGCACAACCGGTTTGTAAGGTGCTTTGCTTGTTGATATAATGTGTTTGTATACTTTGTATAGAGGTCGCTCCAAGCTCTATGGCCATTGGCCATGTCAGTGATTCTGGTCTTAAAGTTTTGCGCGACCTATGTATTGCATGTTCGGTTTCGATAACTGTTTTTAGAAACGGTTGTGAAATTACTTTGAGATTCATTGTAATTGTGTTAAGCTTGATTCAGAATTATTGTAAAACTAGTCTATAATTTTTGATCATTAGATGTGTCACATAATATGAGATGTTATGTAATCTAGTATTCTACTATTTGTATCACTCGTATGAACAATTTATTTAATTCAAGATGTAGTGTTTATCAGTAGGAAAAGGTAATGTTTAGATGACTAATCTACGCTAAGATTGCAATAAATTTGATTATAAATAACTACATTTTGTATTTTCGTAATATTATTATGTGACCTGTAACTAATTGTAGTGCCAATTATAATCCATGTATATTTCATTAAAAAAAGGTATCTATTTTCCACTCCAATTTATTATATTTGTTTAATTTTATGTAATAGATTTATGAACTTAATTTTTTTGTATTTTATGGGAAGAAATCTCAATGTTTTTTTCTCTAAATTCTCTACTATATTGTGAGTTATCATTTCCGGAAAATACCTATACATTCCGAGATATTTGGTTGCTCAGTGATCCCACACGACTTTTCTGTACCTATTTAATGTTTAAAAAGAGCAACGAATGTGTACCAAATTATCTAAATAATGTAGTGTTGTACCTAGATAGATGTAAGCTTACATTTTCTTATTGTACCTCTGTATCTTATTATTTTTAATAGATAGGGTAATAATATTCTTTTTGAATTATGCAACTGCTCTTCCACGGTGCGTAATATTTTCGATACTTTGAGGATTTTGTTGGTTATTTCTGCTACTTATGTGTTTAATTTTTTTTTGTATTTTATTTCTATGATTTACTTAGACGTTATGTACTCAAAAAGCATGTAACCAACACAAAAAAAAACAAATAGTAACCTGTTCTCTTACTATGAGCACCGCGAAAGACAATTTATTTACGTAAGAATAAAGAGAAAATAATTTTTGATGTAGAAGGTTGAACCCAGACGGTTAAATCTCAGCTGTACTAATTTAAATGGGTTCTTCATTCGTTTATAAAGATTTATCATAATCACATCAATACAAAAAGTAAAGATTTGCGTCGGATTCTACACGGATTTATTTTTTCTTTATCCTTTTGTAGATGAATCAAGTATGAAGCTCGTTGTAAGGATGATTAGTATTGCGCATCATTTGGTACGAGCATGTCGTGTAGCGGTGTAGCACAGTAATGTACGTATCGATCACGAATATAACTAAGAAATGTAATTATTAGCTGTAAGGAAGTGCATAAAGCATGTTTTATATTGTAGATTATGTAAACGCCTCTTTATTTTGTCGTAAATGACAAAAGCTGACTATTTATTTGCATTTTTCTTAAATGTTTCTAATTTTTATTATATGAGAGTTGTTGTAATCGCTGGATAGTCCAATATGATGAGTTTTAATTCATTAATTATGACGTGATATATCAAAAGACAAATTTGATCGGAAAGGGTCTCCCTTGTCAGTTAAATAATTAAAAATTACCTAAAACTAATACACTTATCATGTTATAATTAATGTATGTTTAAAAAGAAAAGTGCTTAGTATCCCGGACTATTATTGTCTAATAAAGAATATTTTATGAATTGTTTATTTGCTAATACAATAAGTTAAAATAATTATGTTGTTTTCTTTAACAAACCCTTCCTTACTATTCAGCCAACTCTTTCAAACACCACATCGCGAGCACCAGGAAAAAAAAAAAATGAAAACACTTCTTTATGTAAAATATAGCGTATAATAAGTGGGTGTAAAGCTTTGTGTTTTTGTTTGACTGATATTTAAAATTCATACTTTACCCTCAATAAATTCGTCAACATAAATCATCATTACATCAACTAGGTAGCCCCCCTCCCCCCTGAGGGTAGAGAGTATTATTTTTTCCTTTATTCCTTGCCATCTGAGCCATCGGCTGGCAACGCCCCTAGGTTCAGTAGAAATTGTGAAAGTGTTGAATCGCGAAAAGTGATGGAAGAGAAGGAAGGCCTTTGTCCTGCGATGGGATAATTAATAGTGGCCGAATAATAAAATTGTATCGACCGACGGTGCCATAGCCCCATAGTTTCTCCCTTAACCAGTCCCATAATAGCCCACTCCCAGTCCCATCTTATAGCCGGTAGTAGTTTTTTCAGCCTCTGCCTATCAAACAAAGTTACTTCGTTTCAAATATTAGCGCCAAATATCGCAAATTTTTTTAATGTTCGTTCTTCACGGCATTTTCTATTTTCATTCATTGAACGCCATTTCCGGTTGAATCAAGCACAAGCAAGCAAGCAAGCGAGAGTTTCCCATCGTTCTCATTCATTTCGTTCATCAATCATTCAATGAAAATTGAAATTGTTTGCTTGGATTAGGTATCTATAGTTTTTACGAACTGTTTTTTGTTTTATTTTATTGCAGAGATAAATGAAAAGTTGGTGAAAAGTTAACCATTATTAATTAAATGAATAGCTGTAAGTTCAGTGATGTAACTATACGTAGCTTCAGTTCGTTAGTAGTCGAGTAATTGCCTAAATTTATTGTGAAGCATAGTACGCTTACGACTTTCATTTTCGCGTCGTTACAAAATATTATAAAATGACTTCAGCTCTCTATCTGGAGCACTACTTGGATAGTCTGCAACACCTTCCGATTGAACTGCAGAGAAATTTCAAACTCATGCGGGATTTAGACGATCGGGCCCACGGTCTAATGAGGACGATCGACCTTATGGCCGACGAATTGTTACCAAATATTCCTAAAATGGATGAAGAAACAAAAAAGGAAAAGGTAAATACTATCCAAGGGCTGTTCAATAAAGCGAAGGAGTACGGAGACGATAAAGTGCAGCTGGCGATACAGACGTACGAGTTGGTCGACAAGCATATTCGTCGCCTTGACTCTGACCTTGCGCGGTTCGAATCAGAAATTCAGGAGAAAGCTATGAATGCGCGCGCAGCGCAGCAGGCCGCGGCTGATCAGGAGCCGAGCACCACCACCGTCAAGAAAGGTAGGAAGAAGCACAAAGGTGCTGAGAAAAATGCAGCTAGCACTGGAAAGAAAAAACGTGCTGCCGCCTCCAGCGAGGACGACGCTGTCACGAGTGGCAGGTCGGCCGCCAAGAAGAAAGCTCAGCGCAAAGGAGCCTCCGCCTCGGCCAACTCATCCAAAGAACAAGAGGAGAATGCTGATTTGGATGCCAGCATGGCACACCCAAGTGACGTGCTTGATATGCCAGTCGACCCCAACGAGCCCACATACTGCCTGTGCCATCAAGTGTCTTACGGTGAAATGATAGGCTGTGACAACCCAGATTGCCCTATCGAGTGGTTCCACTTTGCTTGTGTCGACCTCAAGATCAAGCCCAAAGGGAAGTGGTACTGCCCCAAGTGTACACAGGATAGAAAGAAAAAATGATCCACAGTGAAAACTCCACTAAAAACTGTGAATAGGACTAAGTCAGTAAAGAAGCCAAATGGCTGCTAACTTGACACAATAAATAGTGAATTGAAAGATAATCTATATTGAAATGTGATAATATAATAAACATAGGGTTAGTTTTGCGCTAACTTATGTTAAAAATTTGTTTTAAAAATATATAGTGAAACAATGTTCTTTCACAACATTCTGTTGTTCTAAGAACTGTTCCTAATTAGAATGAATAAAATTTTATATTAGCACAATTAGATTAACTTATTAGCTAAAATCATGTTGAATTAAATCAATAGACTAGATATATCCGAGCCAAAACTAATTTGCTAAAGTAATGATACTGTTTCTATAACTATAGTCACAGCCATACTGTACAAAGTTAATTTTGTGAAGTAGTTATAATGTACATGAATTACAAATGTTAAATAACTTAAACTACACACACACTTCTCACAATGGATCTAACTGTTTAGCTGCTCAGTAGAAAATTTTGTATGAAAAAGTTGCACTGCGCATCGAAACTGTTAACTTCACGAATGCCAAGATCCATTGGAAGAAGTGTACTTTAACTGATAAGCAATTGAAAAGTTCTTCCACAAAATCTTACTTTGAATTATTAGAATTCAATATTATGCAAGTGCCTAGTATTGCCTAATACTACATCAGGAATAACAGCAACAAGTGCCCATGTTTCACATTATTGATAAATATTATGACACCAAAATACAATAAGTATTGTTAGTATAAGTTAAGTATATTTACCTTTACTATGAGTTTTTCTAATCTACACACGCTAGCGTGTCGATTGAATATGTATGAAAATGTGTATAGATGAGGTAATAACAAGTTTTCATACATATTATATGTATGACAAAACTCATGGTACAGGTACTGGTCACCAGCATCAATCTAAGCATCATACAGAGAGGTAAAGAAGGTGCCATTTGCACAAACTCTTAGTAAAAAAGTTACAAGTTTTGTACTAAAATTCTCACCTTGGAAAAACCCTCACTGCTTTATTTATAAAACAAAGCCTAAAGATAGCTGTGTTGTAAGCTAAGTTAAAACCAGAGATTATAGTCAAAAGAGAACATACTTTTTAATCGTTTTTTTATCGAACTTGGATTTGATACCTCGATATAAAGAAAGTGAAGTCAGTTTTTAGTTTTTTCAAAAAAAATCTTGAAAAATTTCAGTAACTATACCTAATCTAGTAACCTGGACTATCTATAGTGTTGGTTTTATGCTAAAATAGTCTGTGCTTTATATTCATGTTGGTACTACTGATAAATCATTGAAAGCTCCTGCATTTAAATGCTATGGTGAACTATATTATGTTAAATTCGACTTTCGTGTCCTTCTCACCAAGTCCTGCAAAGTTATTATTTATGATAATGTCTGTACTCTTTGACAAGTTCATGCCTATCTTTCTTTGCAATATGTTTCAAAATTACACCATGAGTAAGCTTATTTCATCTTTATTGTTTGTGATTAGATTGGCTATGGTCAGGTTTGCCTTTAGTTTTTTTTTTTCAATTTCTTATTTTTTTAGCTAGGCATAGTTCGCGTCATGTAAAAAGAACGCTGGAAGAAAGTGGAGGGGTGTGTTTTGTCTCATGTTTGCGAATAGGTGACACATGAACCAACATGAGACAATACACAGCCCCGCCACTTTATTCCAGAGCGTTATTTTTACATGACGCGAATTATACTATGATCTTTGCAAATTGACTTGCTATTTTGACCATGAATGTATGTCCAAGAAAGCTAGGCAAGAATGTAAAAAGCTTATTGAAATGGTCAATAAACTTATAATTTCAGGACTTTGAGGGAAAGAGCATAATGGAAAAGATTTTTGTTTCAAATCTTGATCATGTAAATATGGTAGCAAGACATATTTCTAAGTTATTAACAATTCACTATTTTGACAAATGTTAGCTAAAGTTTGTATGTATTAAGTTCTTGATTGTACAATCATTATTATTATTTGCTATAAAATATAAGGTAAGTCAATGCAATATAAGTACATAATAATAATAATGAATTGCTAAGAATAATAATGTGAGTTGGCTAGTTGTAGCATTATCCAACAACAATGTTATTTATTTTATTGCATTTCACATTAAAAGTTTTAGGACTTTTAATATTACAATGTGACCAGCGCCATCTATTGAACAACTGAAAAAATGCCAAGATTGCAACTAAAACAAAAAACGAAAGCTGCTTTTTATGTACATTTCATTTTCAAGTAGAATGTGATATGCAAGTAAATAAAATAGCATTGTGTGAGGGATGTCATGAATGAATATTTTAGCGACTAAATATTGTGTAAGGTTTTGTATTATATTTGAATAAGCTGTCATATTTTTATAATGAAATGAGTCCTCCTCAAAACGTAAGTTTGTATGATATTACCGCCTTTTTACTATAAACAGACTGTTATTCATAATCGACTTCTACACATCCTATGGCTCTCATGGTTTGTAAATCTGCGGGGCTAAAAATGCCGCTATAGCATACTTAATCACAATAGGAATTGCAATAAATGCCGTTCTTGTCACTCTCAGTCTATAAAAGGAGACGGCAAATAGTTCAATTCATATTGTGATTCTGCTATAACGGCCTTTTTAACCCCACTGTTGTCATGTTTTTAAAGGTGAACGCACACATAGTGGAGCCGAACGCTGGCTGCGATAGGTATGCGTTCACCTTTATTGACATTTGGATATGAGCGTCAAGAAAGAAACTAAAGCTGGAAACAAACTATCGGACGCGGCTTACGGACGCGGCAGACAGCCGCGACTGAATAGGTATCTGGATATAGAACGAACTTAG
Source organism: Camptogramma bilineatum (assembly GCA_958496255.1). NCBI lineage: Eukaryota > Metazoa > Arthropoda > Insecta > Lepidoptera > Geometridae > Camptogramma > Camptogramma bilineatum. Next base: position 11,875,259 of record OY292465.1, on the reverse strand, counting down.
AACTGTGCACATTATCTGACGAAAGTCGCGGACGCGTCCTTGGACCTTCAGACGTCCGAAGGCAATCTGGCCCGCTGGGTGTTCGGACGGTGTGCACACTTATCAGTCGCGGCTGTCAGCCGCGTCCGTCAGCCGCGTCCGATAATTTGTTCCCAGCTTAACTAAAGCCATGGAAACTTGACAGTTGAATATGAATAATGGGGAGAGTCCAAAAAAAAAATTAATTTTTTATTTTTTTATTTTAATAAATGAATGTGTTTTTGGATTCTGAAAGTACCAGACCAAAAAGAAAACAAATAGTTTTACAAACATGTTGCAAGCTTGCAACAATGATGATTTAAAATGTTCTTATTTTTCTCGAATTCAAAGGTGATTTCTGTGTAAAATTTATTGGTTTTTAATACAAAATTGTTTCGGCAATGTATATAATTATCCTAAGACCAAGAAAGCAATAATTATTATGTATTTATTAAAGAAAGACTTAATAATAATTATGTTGTAAGTGGATTTCTCGAAGGAAATGTTATTATAAATTATGTTGCCAAGTTGAATAAAATGAGTTATGAAATAAAGCGTTTGTTTATTTAAATGTACCTTTTACTGTATTTCTTACGTATTATTTAGCTATAGTTACTAGTAACTGCACGAAACCAACAAAAAGTAGTTGTATGAAAGAAATATTTTTTTACGTTTAGATTATTCTAAATTACTAGTCATTTTAACTAGCTTTAGATAATTTGAGACATTTCCTGTTTATCCAGGTGTCTTTTTCACTTGAAGAAAAAAGTTCGAAGGACCATAATTTTCAACCCGATAGGTGGGTTCGAATCGAATGTTGTAATTACGCCCAATCCATCGTAAAAACGAGCCTACTGCAAAACACTGCGTAGTTGAAGCTGAGATGGAAAAGCTCTGTATTGCATCAGGCACCAAATGATGGATGAAATTTTGCACTTGCATCAGACAGGTAATTGAGCACTATAGAAAGGTTTGGTAGGAATTTTGTTCGTGGAATTGGTTTTGGTACATTACCAATGCAATGTTATCTATTACGGTCTAAGGCTAAGTTATGCCAACGTGTGAAAGTTCAAAGTCAAAGATTTTCTATTTAAAGTCGCTAGAATTTGAAATATTTGAAATCGTCTTATTTTAAAACGAGTTGGAGTAGGTATATTCAGTCCCATGTTTTTATAGTTTAGTAAGTAGTCTGATTTGTTTTAGATTGTTTTTGTAGAGAAAGTAGGTAGGTCCACTTCCCAGGTAGGTCCAGTACAGTTGCTCTTGCTCTATTTAGGTACCTACCTCCTAATTATGTCGCGCCTAATTAGAATTTGTTCGACTAGTAATTAATGGTCCAAATTGTTTCTAACTTAGACCGCAAAAAAGATGTCACTTGAAGGGGCTAAATGGTAGTGATTCTTGGCAAAATTCTAATGTAATTTTTCTTTCGTGTACCTACGCCACCAACGACACGACTATTTACCTTTCTATTAGTTACCTACTCTCCTGTGTAGAGCGTTGGTAGAGGGTCGACGCGGTAAATTAAACGGATAGACTGGTGACACTATCCGTAATTCGGCCGACTACTGTATACCCACTTATCTCGTTCCCTCCACAGATCAGAGAGGGTTGATCGAGAGGCGAGTACGCTGTCAGTGCACGGATAACTTTACGCGGCAAAAGTTGTCTTCTGATTTTTTTTTTCGAAAGTTTAGCCATTGAGGATGACTACGTTGCTGCGTAAGATGTGGAAAAATCATTCCAAGCACAAAAGTGAGTCTTACATAATTTACTTACCTACTTAATTACCTAATTTAATTAGGTACTTATAAGTAATTTATTCATTCGGAACAAAAATACAAAAGAGAACATTAAAAACAACATTCTTATTTATTAAAGAATATATTACTAGTACTCGTAGTTCGCCCCGAACTGAGATCTCGCGCACCGTAGATGGCTTACATTTGGACTTTCTTCTGACTACCCCTATAATTTCAAGTGCTACTACTGCCGAGTATGCCTATTGCGCTAGCTCTTCATGGTAAAAAATACTAGCATGCATGCAATACATAATGTCGTGTCTAATTTTTCATTTATTTCATATTTAGGAATTCTCGTCGTATTTCTAAAGTATACGTCCTAGAATCAAAATAATAACTATTTTGGAATGTACAAATTAAGACCTTTCATTTGACACCCCACTCATTATATTTGTTTATTTAACTTTTTTTACCCCAATTATTTTCATTCTTTATCAAAAATTTTTTTATCATGAAAATAAATCAAGTAGCATCTAAAATCATTGCAAACCAAACCGCAACGATGCCACTCTCTTTTTAAGACCGACCAGTCAATGAGCTACGAAGACATCGAAACTCTATGAAACGGGAGCTCTTGCAGCTCTGGTTTCGTAGTTTTTGTTCTTTGGTCGTATTTCAAAAACTATAAGTACATCCTAGATTAAAAATAAAAACCGTTTTGGAATGTACAAAATAAGCCCTTTCATATGACACCCCACTCAATATATTTAAGTAACTTTGAAAAAAATTTACCCACTTGGGAACCCCATATCTTTACAACCCCTTCATCGATTACGCTCATACGCTCCACAGCAAATTTCCATAGCACTACCTATTGACCTATCAAGTTTCATACAGATTGGATAAGCGGTTCGATAGTTATGCGAGAACATAAAAATGAAACATACAAACATACAAAGCAAAATCGCCTAACTTGCCACTAAGATCTTCGCTCGCTTCGCTCGCTCGATCGATAATATATTATAATAGGTATATTTTCTACAATAGGAAGGTACACTTTTAAAATTATTAAAATTAAAATATGAATTTAAATGATGAATTTAAAAATTAAAGAAAATTATTAGTAGGTACCTACCCTGGAACAATAAGAATAAAAAAAAATTACAAAGTACCTACTTATTAGGTACTTACTTAATAAGTAGGTACCTAGGTACTTACCAAGTTTCTCTGAATTTCAAACACAGAATTAAGTTTCAGGAAGCTTGGGCGGCTTGCACCAAACACTAAATCATATTTTGTAGGTATTTTTTTTAGTTAGGTATAAGTACCTAAGTACTTATGTTTAAATTGGTAAGTACTTCCTTTTGTTTTTTATTTGGATTTGTGAGATGATAAAACGAATACTAAAAAATGATCCTAGGTAGTTTACCACAGTAGAACAATGAAAACCTGAGATTAGCGCGAACAACGCACAAGCGTTGACGGGATTCTATAAATGAACATATCTTTTTTATTTGTAAACGGATTTTGATAAAAAAAAACAAACCATGTAGAATGAACCTGATTAACCACAATTTAATATTGAAAACTGCATCCAAATCGGTTAAGCCGTTTCTGAGATTAACGTGAACTAACTGTGCAAACAGCCAACAGAAAAACATTAGGTATACTAACCTACTTAGGTATTCTATTGCGCCTAAAAATAGTTTTTCTAAAATCAAACAAATTGCTAAGTTACATTTTTATTATAATGTAAGTAGGTACCTATCTAAGTACCTAGGTACCTATACATATATATTTTAGTAGGTAAGTACTACAGCATGGCACAAACTCTTTTACTTGGCACGGTGTACTTTGTCATTAAAGGTTCCAAGTTCGGTATAGTTCACATCCTATAAGGCCACGTGCACGTGTCCGGGTGCTAGTTTCTCTCTAATTACTTAGGAATTAGGAGATCTCGCTAAGACCTCTTTGCGAAGTCTATCAGACCGCATTTACACAGAAAGCAGGCGTCAAAGCTTGTGCCTCCCACCGCCTAGGCGACACTAAAAATCCGCGCATCGTTCCCTGGATCTAGGCAATAAGCTGGGGCCCTAGCCATATTACATTATCTATCGTCGCGATCGCTGCAGAACACTTCAAAATGTATAGGAATTGACGTTCTGACCACGTGACTCATCACCTCCTATATATTTTTAAGGCAAGGCAATGTTACCTACATTTGAATGAGAAGAAATTACAAACAATATCTATTGAAAATATTTTTTTTGTGCATTATGAACTGGACGAAACCAGCTCTCCCGATAACTTTATCCTACTAATATTATAAAGGCGAAAGTCCATGTGTGTGTATGTGCGTGTGAATGTTTGTTACCACGTATCCCCATAACTACTATACCGATTTCGATAAAATTTAGAATGCAGATAGTTTAGGTTCTGGAATAACATATACCTAGGCTACTTTTTATTCCGAAAAAATGTATGGTTCCCGTGGGATAAAAAATTGAAATTAGACGAAGTAGTTACCTAAATTATTTTGCATACAAAATCTATAATACTTAGTAGGTACCTACCTACAAATTTCCACTTTCGCCGATCGATGTCAAATGAATTCTTCCAGCGTTTTAGATCTCTGAAAACCTGCTTTCATTCGTACTGGGTCTGTCTATCAGACACCAGAAAAAGTTGCCTGGCCAGTCGACGTTGTCATCTGTGGTTTATAGCGGATTCATTGCTTAGGTGCAGCTTTTGATAAGTTGTGGCCATTATACATACCTATACCTACATAGTACAACTCTAAGAGGTACCCTTTAAATAAATAAACATTTCTTCTAAAATATACCTACTTATCTATTTGTTAAAAAAATTAATTTGCCCACTTGATTTTTTTAATTTGGCCACTTAGCCAATTTTTTGTCCAATTTTTTATTTGGCTACACTAGTAGATAATTTTCTTCGTGTGTCTATTGCGCTGTCTTTTTCTCTCACGAGAAAAAAGTCAAACACCATCTCGTATGGATTTTCGCAGGTCCCGTCATAAAGCACAGTTCATGGTAAAGGGTCAAATAAAATAAAAAATAAAGTAGGTGAAGTAAGTTCATATGAGCTAGTGGCTATCTAGCCCTCCGTAAAAGCCGGAACCGACAACTTAACGTGATGTTTGTGGAACATTTCACATCATCTAGCCCCAAAGCAAGCATCAGCTGTGTTATGGGAACTAGATGACTAAGTAAGTACTTAAGTAAGTTCTTATGAGCAAGTCGCCAACTCTGGATACGGAGTTTTTAGGCCGCATATAGGCCTCCGTCATGGCTTAACTTAAAAGCTGGGACCAACAATTTAACGTGCTCTCCGAAGCACGAAAGCGCTCAGCTCGTTATGCCACTTTGCGGTCACCCATCCAAATTGTGACCGCGCACAAGAACTAAATGACTGATATAAATACTATCTACCTTTTTTATTTTTTTTGTTAATACATTAATTAAACATCCAGCCAAACCCGAGACAAATATTTGCAGATCATACAAACTTGCCTCGCAGCGGGAATCGAACCCGCAACCTTCCGTGTTTAAGGCGTGCCTTTGCCCACTGCGCCACAGAGGAAAGACCCACCAGGAATGCATGAAATAAATATTTATATTTAAATTCCAATAGGTTAGTTTACCTCGGAAAGTAAGATAGCCCCTTGTAACCCTGACCTGACTTTTATATAAAGATCATGTTTGAAATATAAAAAGAACTTCCTATTTCTGATAGAGTGTCTGTGTTTTCGAGGCTATAACATATTAAGTGAACTTGCGGGCATGTGTTGATAAATATATTCTTAAAAGATCTTAAACGAATGCTTTCATCTTAGATAAGTATAAGGTAGTCACGAGTATTTTTTTTACAAACAAGTTTACTTATTATTTACTTCCACAGAATTAGCGTTTTTAGGTACCTACCTTATTTTGTCTTAAAGTTTATTCACCTACATTTTACCTCAAGAAAAAAACTTAGCCGATTCATACCACGTAAACATTTTTAGTCAATCAATTTTAAACGACCCTTGCTACGCAGTGCTACGATCTCGCTACGCCGTAGAGGGTCTATTTTCAAAACCACTAAACAAAAATAAAATCTACTAAGTATTTATTGATTAAAAAAATGATTATTAGTGAAAAGAAACATTTACAAAATCAGTGTTACTTGATGGTGGTCCCGCAGGGTGTCTGTTTGGCTGGAGACCGCGTTTTACAACCAGAGTTCTCAAATATGCAAAAACAACGCGTAATATCTTAATACCGTCATAGACATGTCGTCAATAGATAATAGTTTCATCATAAACTAGAATTTTCTAATCAGTTTCCATGTGCTACGTACCTAATCAAAATAACCAAGAAAGGCTCTCAATCACAGAGCAGAATAAAAAAAAAAAACAAATCTCTTCCTTTTTAGGGTTCCGTACCTTAAAAGGTAAAAAAAGGAACCCTTATAAGATCACTTTCTTGTCCGTCTGTCCGTCTGTCCGTCTGTCCGTCTGTCCGTCTGTCCGTCTGTCTGTCCGTGTGTCACCATCGATTATCTCAGGAACGGGTAGAGCTAGCAAGTTGAAATTTATACCATATACTAAGGTCTATAGTCCCTATTGTGAGTATAAAAATCAAGGTCCTGAGTCAACACTATAAAAAGATATAGGCAAATTTAGGTTTTCGTGAAAACTTGTGAGTACCAAAACATACCTTAATTATCAACTTTTTTTATTTTTCGGAATTTTTCCTTTACTTGTGCTGGAAGACCTTGCTTGTAACCAAAATTGACAATTCTAGGTCAACCGGAAGTACCCTAGAGGTTTTGGGTCGAAAACCTAAATGGTAGTTCCCGTTGACCTAGAATAACGAAATTTGGCAAAAAGCAAGGTCTTATAGCACAAATAAAGGAAAAATTCCAAAAAGTTAAAAAAGTTGAAAATTAAAGGGTGTTCCCATACATAGTTGACGCCAATTAAAATTGTCCTCCGAGTTGTTTGGGCGCTCATACAATTAAGCGGACTAGCTTAATTGGCACCATGGCTAGGTACGGAACCCTCGGCGTACGAGTTTGACTCGCACTTGACCGGTTTTTTATTTGAGGGGGTTTAAGTTAAGTAGAGGGCGTTCAGAACGTTCATTTCAAATGATAAAATTTCAGCTTCTAGAACCTTAATGATAAGAATAATGATAGATTTCTTATTAAATATCAGTTTGACGCCACTGGTTCTCGTGCCAAGAGTACCTACTTCTTGTTTATCTGTCCGGTGTCGATAATATGTTTTATCATACGTCTATAATCGCGAGATCTGTACGCTATTGCGCCTAATAACTGACCTATGGCCTAGTTCGACTATCGGCCTGTCTGGCCTAGATAATGCGTGATATCTCCGCCGAGCTCGGAATAAAGTTATTACGTCCGGAAATACTTTTGATGTACCCGATAATATGCGCAATACAGTCTGAAATCTAGAAGAGAACTTTAAAGGAAAAAAGTACAGATTTTTTTTTAAAAGCTTGATTGAACTGATTGATTCTCTGTAAGGCGATTGCGTTACGGCTTCAGTTGGCTCTCTCGAAGAAATCAACATTTTCGGGATCTTTGAGATCCTACTGCCTTTAAAAAAAATGCAACTCTTATACTTTTTTACGTATTTTTTCAATTCAGTCTGAGTAAACGTAATTAGCCCGTTGTGTCCCACTGCTGGGCAAAGGTTCCCCCCTGATTTCTGGGACTAGCTAATCACGGTCATTGTTTTGATGCATGAATAATGATAATCATGCGACTCTATCATGATTAATAGAGTAAAAGAAGGTAGTCATGACGTGCTATTTGCAAATATCGCCGCCGGGACTTTTGACGCATTTATTAGATTCTGTTGTCAATAAAAGCGTTGTAATTATACGTCGATGCTGCGTCCTCTAGATTTAAAGAAAACCATGTAGTCCGCCTTCCATGTATAGCATCGCAACACTGTTTAGCGCTATTTTTTAGGCTAATTTTGAAGATCTGAAAAATATTCAAACAGAAAAAATGAGAGTGTAACACTCGTTTCTGTTACTGCTACCCGCGGCGCGCACGTCATTCGTTTTTCGTGTTCCGCATCGTCAACATCGACTCGATTATTCAAAGTGATAATTTTTGCAAAGTGAATGTTGTTATTATGGAGTTTATGGAGTTTATGGAGAGTAAAAAAGTTGTTATGGAGTGATAGTGATATTCGTCCAAAGATTTCTACGATTCGAAGAAAGAAAATTGGAGCAAAATAAAGGTTAGCAATGCACAACTACCCACACTTACGTACCTCTTAATGTGATAATACGAGATATTATCCTGATGGTTACAAAATTTTTATTCCTTAGCGTGGTAATACGTGGTATTATCCTGAAATAATACACTTTTTATTCCTTAGCGTGGTGATACGTGATATTACCCTGGAATAATACATTTTACTTTCTTAACGTGGTGGTACGCGATGCCATCCAGAAAGTAAGGAGCTTAGAGGATTTATTTCTTCTATACCTACAGATCATAATCATAGATCAGAAACTCCGGTGTGGTTACTACTAAGCACAATTTGACTATTCACAAATGCTACCTGAACATAATATACACAGGTAATAACCTGATGACATAACGTGGCGATTCGAGGTTTACAATAGAATATTAATTAATTTTATTTTTTCTTAACGTAAGGGTACGTATCTACGCAATGCCGATGTAAGGAATATAGAAAAATATAATGTACCTACATTATTATATTATTATAATTGTTTCTATACAAATTCCGGTGTCCGTCTAAAATGTGCCTAAGTGACGAGAGAAACTCGTCCAATATTCCGACATGCCGATCGGATGATGGCCTCCTAGAGGAAGATTAGCCAGAGCCAAGTACGACGTCCACGTGATGGGTGAGGCTTCATCAGCCTCAGTTCGCAAGAGCGTGCCAACTGCACGGCAGTTGGTTGGCTCCCATGCGGTGCCAGTACCAGATAAAATCTTGGAAATGTTATGATGAAAAATGGGGTGAAAAAACCCCACTAAAAATCTCCAAACGTTGGGGAAGACACTGCTGGACGGTCTCGACGGGAAGAGGAGCTGGAGGGACGCCCCGAAAGAAAAGTTGCTGATTCCTGAGATTTGTTGCTAGTACGTACTCCGAAAGGCATCCCTTAGGTAAGTGCTGTCTTACTTAATTATTTACTATGATTATATATATATATATATATATATTTTTTTTTATTTATTGTGATCCGATAAGAGATTCCCAAAAGCCGCTGGGACCACGAATATATACCTGGTCCAGTTAACCTCACAAAATACCTACCCGACACTGTATGTAGGTATGACGTTGCCAAACTTGAGATCATCAAGAAATTGTCGGAAGTGCCATAAATGTTGTTAGTCTCTCACCATGACAAAGGTCATCGAAACGTCAAGCTGACATCTTAATAAATCCAGTACCTCGTAGAACAGATCCCAACTTAAATATTCTGGATCGAAAACTTTGCGATTCCCACGTCGTCAAAACACCGCGAAGACAACTGCAGTCCAGAACCGGTACCTACTACGAGCAGCAGCCGTCCACGTCGACGATGAGGAGTTCGAGTTCAACACGGCCGTCAGACCTTCCGCCGCCGCCGCTACATCGCAAGCCGCCACCGAACAAGTCCCGCAACCGTCGACGACAATAGAGGTACCTCACGCTGGTAAATTTTAATTTTACCAGCGTGAAAAACTGATTATCAATTACTGATGACCCAGTTGTATTGCAAGGCCTTTAAACTTCTTTTTAAAAAATTTTATACTTACACAGTTTATTGAAGCCTGTGACCCACCATTTCCTAAAGTTGAAATGAGCAACACCGTATCAAAACTTGTACCTAACTTTTACAACGGTGACATTTAGTTGCAAATCAGCATGTACTGAGTAGGTGGGTCAGTTTGTTTCACTAGTTTTGATTGTTATATAAACAAAACAGGACACCTTCTATAATGCGATTTATATTTTGTCAAAACATTTAACAAATACTGATAATGGTAATTACCATTGCGCCCCATTTTAATATGGAGGACATTTACACTGTAAAAGCTAGTAGGTAAATAATGGGCGTATCTACCTACATGACTACTACTGATCTTAAAAAGGCATATTTTTCTTTTAATTGCTTATAATTACACCACAATTATCATTTCTAAAAGCCCAAAGTCGCAGACTAGTAGCTTATCTGGATGATATATTATATCAGCTCAACCAACCTACATAGAATGAAAAACATAACATAAAGTAAACTCATTTGGGATCGTTATTTGATAACCACTCAATTGCGTAAATATTTAAAAATGAGGCTTAAATCAACACAACATAATGATATATATATATTTATATATTTTTTATGTCACTGCAATTACCGAAGATTCTAATACCTTTCGTGATTTTGCTAAATTTATAAGTATGTACAATCACTGCATTTTGTCCTGTACAGAGCATACGGCTCGGTGTAACTACTGTACACAAAGCGTTTTTAACGCGAAAAATAAAAGGTATTTCAACAAAGAAAAAGACAAATCAGACTTAATTATGTCAAAAATATTTCATTGTTAATAATGTATTAGATATTAAAGATATTATTATAATCACTGAAAGTGTTTAAAAATATCTGCTCGAAGCTTATAGCCCAAAATAGATATCTTCTTCAACATCTACAATTTACAAACTATAAAGTGCTGATCCGTCAGTTAATGGTTGGGGTGTCATAAGTGGTGATTGATGATATATAATTATGGCTATAAGTCAATCGCTGATCTGCAACCGAAACGGCTTACCATAGCCGCCTTTTTAGGTTTAAACATCATTTCGTCAAAATTACTGCTATACCTACTGCAGTAATCTTTACATACAATGTGTTTTAAATAAACTATTGTTGTTATTATTACCTACTATCATAGTAATTTTTTCATAGGTACTTAAAATCAATAACAGGTACCGCTGTCATATATAAATAGGATGGATGGAATACCTATAATTTCCACATCTCAATCAAATTTCAAATATAAAATGTATTGGCATTAAAGTACAATAGGTGTTCTATCAGTTATCTGATACTACCTTTGCTTGGTTTGGGGATTGATGGCGCTGTGTGAGAAATGTCCACCAATATTTATTTATTATTTAAAATTGTCAAGCTATAAATATATCTATTTTTTGCTTCTTAAATTATAATCCCGCAATATTAGTGATTCAGACCGGGATCCTAAGCAATACTTACTTGCCATCTAGGTAATCTGGAGTAAATACCCAAGTGTGGATTAACACTATAACAAATAAAAATCTGGAGTAGTTATAATAACTTTATTTTTTAATAATATTTATGTTCTATAATGTTAGGTCAACCAAATACCAATTTATTTGCGTCTAGGTTAAATTGAAAAATGTAATCGATACGTCTTTTGCTATAAATTAGGAAAAGTACCTACTGCTTCTACGCATTTCCTCTATATGAATTGGTACAGAAATATTTTTTGTTAAATTGTAGAAGACGAAGCTCCTGGTATACTTATTCTTCCTAGTCAACCAAGGGGACATCACCCGTTTTGGCGCAACCTTGCCCAGGCGTGCGCCATATTATGCAGCAGGCGTACCTACCTACCTATCTAAAACACGGCATATTCCTAGTGACTCCGTTGACAAAATTTATAATTCCTTAACAAAAAACGTTTTGAATTTATTATAATCTAACTTTAAAGCAGTGGTATATCTTTTGTCAATCAAATAATTTAGATTGTTACAGATCATCTATCTAGCTGTTATGGAAATACTTTTTCGACAGAACAGTTCAAAAGGAGCTGTTGAAGGAACTTAATTAGTAACGGTCAGCGTTATCATAAATGTTATTGGTAAGAACACTCGTGCACTACATAGTACACATAGTAGATTCTTTACAGGTATTTTTTAAAAAAAGACAACCCACTTTTTTCAAAATATCATTCGACTTGGCAGGAGCATTGCATTAGAATATATTTATTATATCAAATCAATTATCGAAATAACCAACCATTCTAGGTACCTCACTGGATGTACTGTCGAGAAAATTGGTACCTTTTCTACGTTGTTAACAAGACAACGCTCGCAGACTTTATCTGCCATATTTTATATCAATTTATCTACAAATATTACTATTAGACCCTGACTTTATTCTACGTATTATCATATATTATATTCTCTATTCTACCTTAGTAGGTATATCATTATTTAGAAAGAAATTGTCGAATTCTCCTCCGTACACAATCCATTTGATATTAACTGTGAAATAACCTGTCCACAACGCAACCTTTCAAATAATTATTCGATGGATCAAACAAATACGTTGCATGAGAGCGGAGTGAACGTGTCCGTGTTTATTTGTTTCTTTCTCGGCCACCTCCGTCACCAGCCGGGCTGGGTTTTCCATCGACACTTGACAAACACTATTAAAAGTACGGTCAGGTGGACAGAACGCTTTCTCTGTTTCGCAAAAATTTTAAAAAATATTTTTTTTTTCTTTCTTTCTTTCTACTGAAGACACGCCCTTTTCTAAGGTTGTATCGATGAAGTACTGATAAGTACTAATAAGGGTATACTTACGTATGATGCTTATAAATATTGAATATACTTAAGTAGGTATATGAATTTATATTTGTGATTTTATTTATGTTCATTCTGCAACAGACGCTAAACATCTACATGGTTTTCTTTAAATCTAGAGGACGCAGCATCGACGTATAATTAATGGTTAAAAGAACTTACCTGAAGTGAATTTCAACCATAATTATACTAGATGCTGCGTCCGAATAGATTTAAACTCCCGCCCACCCTGAAAGGCACAACAATTCTGCGTGCTTCGCGGTTATTGTGCCAAACCCAAATAAATAAATGAATGTTGCAGAATGCTGATCGTGCTGAACGTGCTCTGAAAAGAATGACGTGCGCGCCGCGGGTAGCAGTAACAGAAACGAGTGTTACACTCTCATTTTTTCTGTTTGAATATTTTTCAGATCTTCAAAATTAGCCTAAAAAATAGCGCTAAACAGTGTTGCGATGCTATACATGGAAGGCGGACTACATGGTTTTCTTTAAATCTATTCGGACGCAGCATCTAGTATAATTATGGTTGAAATTCACTTCAGGTAAGTTCTTTTAACCATTAAAAATATTGCGTTTGATTCATGATAGTGAGAGCGCGGCCTATTGCACTTGGCACAAATGTCTATGGTATGTACGTCAATTTGGGTTTTATCTCTAAACACTTTCATAAGAATAGCTTGATACTATTTTTTCTCTAAATAACTATTATGAAAAACGATTTAATTACTGACACCTTTATGTTGATTCTTGACGTTAGTAAAGTACTAAATTGAGATTTTAGTGAAGAAGGAAAACTATGCTAACATTTTAGATATTGACAATATCTTAGCTAATATATATTCTGGCTTTAAACTAAGTATATCATCAAAAAAATATCACGTAGGAATCATAACAGTCAATAGTCTTTTTTAAACTTTCGCGATAAGGTAAATTACGCGATAAGGTAAGGTAAATTACGCGATAAAATCCCGTGTCCATAAAACTTTTCACTATCATAACAGTCACTTTTAGTTATAGGACTTCTGGAAGTGTTCTTCCGCTGAACTTCTATTTCTACTACTATCTTTGCAACAAGTTGTAAACTTGACACGATCAGTGACTATAAGAATGAATATATTATTATTGTGAAATTATAGAACGATATCTACAAAATAGTTTGATGCGAACTGCGTAGTATAGATAATTAGATCGCAATAAAATCGTTCACAATTTCCTTTCGCCGATATAATTAGCTTCTCCTAGATTCGGAGCAATTTGCATGATAGATATCCTCCATCAAGATCGTTGCGAAACTGGTACCTACCTCAGAGATACCTATTAGCTGTGCCTAGTTCTAATTCAGGTGTGGACAACATTTTTATGCCACTTTTACTTGGCCACGGAGGCAATTTACATTTATTATTAGATCGACTTTGCACCTACTTTACCTGTTGATTTTTTATCAAACTCCATTTTCCCGCTGTTTTCTTTAGGAGAGTATCAAGAATTTATTTCTTAGCACAGCCGAACAGGAACACATTTATCAAGCGTTATGCTTTTAGGATTTAGCCCTGGCCCATCTCCGCGGTGCTGTTCGAAGGAAAGGGCACCTAAATCTGCTTTCTCTTTTTATTAAGTTGACCAGAAAAATACTTGCTAATTGACAAGTGAATATGACTAAGGAGAAAGACAATGCCAATTTTGTATGGGAGGTTGGTGCTATTTTTCGCGCGGTCATCAATGAACCAAACATTAAAATAACTAAGTTCGTATAAGCAAGTGGCCCACTCTGGTAACGGAGTTTTTAGGCCGCCTAAATAAACTCTAAGAGAAGAATATTTGTAAGAACAGTATACATCTGCTCTCAGTCAGAACCGAGTTATACAGGTTGAGTTGTTATGAAGCCAAAGGTTGATTTGATCTGCAAGCTAATGCATCAGGCTGAGAAAATTACTCTCCAAGTTTGGTATGGAATTATCAGAGAACGGAGACATCCGTTTACGAGTGGCAATACGACGATCGGTGGCTGTGAAACTCTTATCATAATAATGAAAAAGTTGTAGAAATGTTGGGATCTAAAAAAATATTGCTTTTTTGATTCTCTACCAGAAAGTATACGGTAGAAAGTTACTAAAAAACCAATCATTATTAAAAAAAAAAAACCGGTCAAGTGCGAGTCGAACTCGTACGCCGAGGGTTCCGTACCTAGCCATGGTGCCAATTAAGCTAGTCCGCTTAATTGTATGAGCGCCCATACAACTCGGAGGACTTTTAATAGGTGTCAACTATGTATGTATGGGAACACCCTTTAATTCTCAACCCCCCTAGGGGTCGCGACCCACAGATTGAAAAACACTGTTCTAGGTCAACGGGAACTACCATTTAGGTTTTCGACCCAAAACCTCTAGGGTACTTCCGGTTGACCTAGAATTGTCAAATTTGGTTATAAGCAAGGTCTTCTAGCACAAGTAAAGGAAAAATTCAGAAAAATAAAAAAAGTTGATAATTAAGGTAAGTTTTGGTACTCACAAGTTTTCATGAAAACCTAAATTTGCCTATATCTTTTTATAGTGTTGACTCAGGACCTTGATTTTTATACTCACAATAGGGACTATAGATTTTAGTATATGGTATAAATTTCAACTTGCTAGCTTTACCCGTTCCTGAGATAATCGATGGTGACACACGGACAGACGGACGGACGGACAGACGGACGGACAGACGGACAGACGGACAGACGGACAGACGGACAAGAAAGTGATCTTATAAGGGTTCCTTTTTTTACCTTTTAAGGTACGGAACCCTAAAAATCCAATAAAGGAGTAAAACTTCAAATTACTCCTTCATTGGATAAATATATAAATAAGTGAACAATAAAATAAATTAACTATGTTTATGCTGCAGTCCATTCAAGGGGTAAACATACTGTAATAAGTCTTGATAACAGAAAAATTGCTAAGTTTGTAACCCTTTTTGAACTTGCTTCATAAAGCTGTGTTTGAACTGACGGGGAAAACCGCTTCAGACATTCGGGTTTCAGTGTACATAACAGTGGATTTTGAATAAGAGGGAATTCTAAAACAGAGTGATTTTAAAGCTCATTGATAAAATCGATTGATCGAGTTTTGGTCTGGCTAGTCTTGGAATCCAAAATATTGGATGGTGTTCAGCATGGTGATTCACACTTATGGGTTTGATATAAAGATCTTCGAAAAGTTCACGTTTTTCAGCGCAGAACGTCACTATTGTAAGAAGCTAAGAAGATCTTCGAATCGAATGCATTCGAATAACTCCTCGTACAGTTGGTCCGGCGGATCTAGGCGTTCGTCGCCGAAATCCGCTGGCCGTACCTACTGTAAGAGGAGTTACAGTAGGGCCAACGGATCTCGGCGTTCGTGAAGTTAGCCGTTTCGATGCGCAGTGCAACTTTTTCATACAAAATTTTCTACTGCGCAGCGCAAAGCCTGACTTCACGAACGCCTAGATCCGTCGGCCCAACTGTAGCTTGTTAGCTCCTGATAACTAGATGTAAATTATTTTACTCGATCTCGGTGGCACTGGAGGATGAGAGGATGAGGATGAAAGGGTGAGAGGACACAAGAGATGCAAGTTTGATTCCCGCAAAGGAACGAATATAAACGAGTTCGATGTTTTTCCAGAATTGTGCGAGGAATGGGCTTTGGCGGAGTGTGAGGGAGAAGGCTGGTGGCGCGAGGCGCGCGAGGCTGGCACCGGCGGGATCGACGTGCGGTACGCGGGCGCAGCGCCCGTCGAGAGGGCCGCTTCCGCCCCCGCTACCGCTATCGCTGTCCGCTCCGCTTTGCACACCGCTAAGTGTAAGTGAAAACTTCTCAATTCAACCAAAATAAAAGAACAAAAGTTATTATTATAGTATTTGACTCGATGACCATAATAAACTATTAGCGTCGGTTTTGCTGTAGCTTTAGTGGCCACACTGCGTTTTCTGCAGCGCGTTTTTGAGCTGCGCGTTTGTATCGATACAAACGCGCATTCGCAGAGCGTTTGTTTCCATACAAAAGCGGACCGGGAGGCAACGCGTTCGCATCGCGTTCGAATCATGTTTGTATCGATACAAACGCGCTGCAAAGAAGTGTGTCCACACCCTTATGCTGTGTTTAATCGTTTGCGGTACTAGAGCAACAGATAATAGGTCAATTTGATTAGGCCATTCGCATGCGATTATTATTAACTGCACAAGTACAAAGTTTGGCCATTACCGTATTAACACCAATTTTGAGCACTTATTAATATCTTGATTTGACCTTAAATACATGTACTAAAAGTTAATGAGACTTTGATCTTACAACATTTTGTTGAAGTGGTTTCGTGCTGCGATAAAAAGTACTTACTTATAGTTCAGAAAACTGAAATTGTGGATGAATTTAAAAGATTAGTAGAAAATACTTAAGTACAGTTATAAAATCGCATGTCAAATCGGTCATTTACAATTGTTGATATTAAGTTATCGTACGACGCAATAGTAAGCACATTTCTGTAGTGTACCTAACCCACATTTTTTAACGCCCTCAACTCTTTAGTAGACTGCAACTGTAGCTAAACATACGTCTTATAGAACCTTTTTTTAATTTATTTTTAGCATTAAACAAGAAGCTGCCGCGTGTTAACTTGGAAATAAGCGCGAAGGGGATCATAGTGACCGATGCAGACTCGCAAGACAACGTGCTCAGCGTCTCAATTTACAGGTGAAAATCATATGAAATCCAAGAGCGCATTAACTAACCAACAATGAAGTTAGTGCCATCAACGCAAATGGTAGTTAACCATCTCAAAGTCAAAGTGAAAGTCAAAGTCATTTATTCAATAAGTAAATATACTTTTATAAAAAAGGGCCTCTTGTTCAAAGGACGTCTGAGGCCGGCATAGACTTTATTCTGTGATAGAACGTCACAAACGTTTTAAGCCATCACAAAACGTCTCTTACATTTTGTGATGGCTTAACTTAAAACGTTCGTGACTCATTAACAGAGCTCTTCCTTGCTTCGGATCCCGGCTTCAAAGTCGTTTAGCCATGATGGAGGCTTATTTTAACAAAATATTTAAATCCAAGAACTTGGAATGTATCTAACTTGACTGTTCCAGTTATAGCCCACTAGGATCAAAAAACCCTCCCCTGGCGACAGCCCAAGCCGAGGTCCGTACCTAAGTGGTGCCCTTGAGCTTATTGCCCCAACCTAACTTTCTCCGGCGTAGAGCCTTCTACTCTCGCCATAGTTCGGTGGAGTTGCCAAGGCCGACACGAGACCGCTTATTCCATTCTGTCCTCCTAGTAGTCCGATCGTCGAACTGTTTGGACAGAAATATTCCAAATTGTTAGCCTGACTAATCGAACTTTTTGGACATGCAGATTTTATTCCAAATAGTACAAGACCAATCAAAATAAAAGTAAGTCCGAAAAAAAAACATCCCACTAGGCCACGGCATTGTACAATACGATCAAAATAACTTTATTTCACAATAAAAAAGATAACATAAGTATAAGTAAATTGTTTTTGTTCTGATTGATTTAAATGTAGAAAAAATAGAATGCAGTCAACGACTCTACAATATTTATTACTTGTTTCGAGTCGCTTATAATAATTTATGTTGCCGGTGATTTAATACTTTGTTGTGGAGTTGATAAATTTATAATTTTTCCGTGAATGGTGGCGACATCACGTAAAGTGACTTTTATAAATGACTAGCGGATGCCCGCGGCTTCGCCCGCGTGGACTACTATTATGTTTATCCCATGGGAACCGTGCATTTTTTCAGGATAAAAAGTAGCCTTTGTCCTATTTCCGGTCATTATCTATGTTTCAAATTTCAGCCAAATCGGTTTAGTGGTTGTCGAGTTATAGAGGAACAAACATACATCCAAACATCCATCCAAACATCCAAACTTTCGCATTTATAATTTATTAGTGTGATTAGTGTGATAGTGTAACTAGCTGCTGCCCGCGGCTTCGCTCGCGTGGTACCCGGATAAAAAGTAGCCCATGTTACTTACTCTCCAGCCTTCCAACTATCTCCACACAAAAAATCACCTCAATCTGTATCTCTGTCTTGACGTGAAAGCAGGACAAACAAAAAACAAATAAACACATTTTCACATTTATAATATGGGTACGGATTCGAGAACATTATTTCTAACCGTAGGCATTTTAGTAATCATGCCTCGTTCCCATAGCAGTAGACAAAGACCACAGACTTAATAATGCTTTACCCATCTCATGAAGGTTTTAAACCGCGTTGACACGATCAACGTACACTACATCCTAGTGCTACATGGATGACTCTGATTGAACGCCGTCGTACGAGTGAGTCACGTGAGTCCGACGGCGTCCAATCAGAGTCATCCAAGTAGCACTAGGATGTAGTGTACTTTGATCGTGTCAACGCGGCTTTAAAACTGAAATCTCCTCAATGTTTTCACTCTTGCAGAATATCGTACTGTTCAGCCGACGCCGCCAACGCCCGCGTCTTCGCCGTGGTGGAAGGCAAGAGCGAAAGCCTGGCTCTCGAGTCTCATGTGGTCCACGTGTTTGTATGCTCCCGGCGAAAACATGCGAGGGCACTGGCCTTGTCTCTGGCACATGCTTTCAATGACGCTTTTCAGGTAGGTACTTACTTACTTACTTATATAATCTTAAGATTTTATAAGTATTTAATAATTGATTTTACTAACATTAGATTTTAAGAGGGCTGCGACCGGCGAATTTCCTTATAAACGTAATACCGAAATCATTTAAAATGTAAGCATGTTTATATCAGTTTATGTTGTTAGATTAGGAGAGTAGGTATTTACCTAGGTTCCTGTTAAACTTTTGTTCCGAAAAACTTACCTAAAAAGAAATGTAAGCCAATTGAATTGAAATCTTTGTAGGTACACCAAAAATGGCATTTTTTCTTTTCATTTGTTCTATAGTAAGTTTTTTGAAACAAAAGTTTAACAGGAACCTAGATAAATACTACCTTTATCCAAATAATAACGTAAAGTGATAAAAATATGCTCAAATTTTAAATTATTTTGGTATTACGTTCCTAGGTAAGTAGATACGTTCGCCGAGCCCTTAAGGCATTGTGTGTTACTAACCAAATGGATCATGTTGTCTGAATAAATAATTATATTATTATTAACTTTTTTTTTACCGACAAATAAGGTTGTTAAGTGGACACGTATGATGTAATTACTATAGCGGCGTTGCCCGTGAGATACTTACATAACATAGCCTATGTTCATCCTAAAAGTTCATTCCAATGCTGGTGAAAGAATTTTTTAAAATCGGTTGAGTATGAGTAGTTTTGAAGATTCATACATACAAACAAACTTTACCTCTTTATAAAATGAGTATAGTGGTGTTTGTAATTTTTGGAAAAAAGAGGAAAATTATTGTCGTTACAATTTAAAACAAGCTAGAAATAAAACTTGAAGTTTCATGATGAACTTGAAGACTTGAAGCCCAAACATCTGCTTTGTTGGCTTTGTCTGATGCTATCTGCTGCTATCGTTGGTAGGTATGCGGTTGAACACTAGACAAGAAAAAACATTCTCTAAAATCTGCCTAATTTGGACAGATTTTTAAAACGTTTTAAAAAGTCAAACCACATTTTTTTCTAAACGGCAAATTCGAAATTTGAATTTAATAGGTGTTTGCTGGCCGTATACAGAGAAAAAATAAGTTCGAAGTTTGAATTATGTGGTCTAGCTTTTCCGTAGTAGAAAAATTCCTTGATCTTTTTTAACGTAACCAACCCAGTCTTCATTCAGAAAAATTGCATAGAATGAATCTCAGTAATATTATTTCTCTTTATTCAGGCATGGCAGTCAAACCAGCCAAGTTCACTGTCTTCAGATGGGAAACGATTAGCTCCATGGGTGAGTTTTATTCAAGTACTTACCTAACTTTAACAAATTCTTCAGAAAAAATACACGAAAAGTCTGATTCAAAAGAGTTCAACGCGTTTCGTAGAGCCTCTACGAAACTATGAAGCATTTTGTAGTAGACTTCAATATTGAACATTGAACTTTGTATTGCTTACTAAGTATATGTATTTTTTATTATTTCAGAAAGTGTTGAGTACACCATAAATTACTAATTTCGACTCTAATATTCATTTAAATAAAAACGTTCTTTGAGAATGGAGCCGTGTTGGCCGAGGGGGATAGTATCTCGACTTTCGATCCGAAGGTCGTGGGTTCGAATTCAGGCCGAGCATCAATGGATTTGTCGTTTCGAAAAATTGATAAGCGCATTAATACGAGCTCTAAACGGTGAAGGAAAGCATCGTGAGGAAACCCGTGCTTAGTCAGCCCCACACGTATTGACCATGGTGTACCTGTGGAAATGGCCGGTTAAGATGAGGATGGTTTAGGTTCTGGGCAAGCCTACTCTATCTCAAACATTGTCCCAGGCACTACATTGCCCCGTTAAGTGTAGGCAAAGATTGCCTCCTGACACTATAAATCACCTAGTAAAGATGTAAAGGCCCAAGTCTTAATAAAATAGTTTTGTTATTCGATTATCCCTTCTTACATTTTAAAATGTATTACAGGTTCGATTCCCAGACGAGTCAGAGGAGGAGATTGAAGAGGACTGGGGGTCTCCCGCGCCGCTTGTCACTTTTGCTTGATGAAGCTTCACTTTTTATAACCTACGCAGGAATCGCTTAGATGTAGGTAATAAAACATGGCTTTTCAGAACGAGATTAATTGATGTGAATTGCTAAGAATGTTTTGTTTGTGAAATAGATTTATATTTTTTAAGTTTAGGTAAATGGCTATGATATTATTAAGAAATAACAGCTATTAGCTGTACGGAATTAGCTGTACTGTATACGATAATATCAGCTATTAGCTGTATATTATTCTATAATAATTTGAAATCGTTAATTTAGTGATTTTTATAATGATATTATAGTAGTGATATTTATTAGGAAATTGTATGTACTGTATCTCTATAATGTAAAGTACCTACCTAAGTTCATCAATAAGTGTTAGTTATGTAGTTACTAAAGCGTAGATACTGAATATTTTCACCATTTGGGTAATTTGTGAAAAAAGATTAGATTTTTTTTTTAAATTTGACGACGATCGCTTGGTAGCTAAATAGGTAAGTATAGCTATATAGCCAGATTCGGACGAAACGGACGATTCGACGCAGGCAGGTGTGTGAAGTTTCATACAATTTAATGTAGAGAATTCTAAAATTCATTTTGGACGAATATTCCGGCGCCTTCGGCTCCGCTATATGTGCGTTCACCTTTAAACTGAAGATTTTAATCAATAGTCCACTATTCAAAATTATTTTAATATCTGCATTTAAATGCAGTAGGTTTATGTCTACATGGTTTTGCTCAAAATAATAAACGAAGGACAAATTTTTATAATTTTAATAGGAGTTAAGATAGAGTTCATATTTAGTAAAGTAAGCAAATAATCTCAAATTATCCTAGGATTATAATTGACTGATGCAAGGGACTAAACAAATAAACTTAATTCACATTCTTTTTTTTGTATTTTAATTAAAACTTACTTAACCTAGCTAGTGAAACAAAAATTGTACTTCTAAATTGTAAATAGAGTATAACATTCCAGATTCTTAACAAATCCGGGTTGGATTTTGTAAGAATCGACTGCTGAAGACAATATTTCACCAAAATCCCTTCTATTTGATAACATTGTAAAGTAAGTACCTAAGTATTTATTTGTACTTACGTATCTTCAAAGAATGTGCTATATGTGAAGTATATATGAAGCTGGTGGTTCGCGCCGGAGACCGAGACCGGATACCGAGACCAGGAGAAAGAGAACCATCATTTAAACTGACGGTTCTCTTTCTCCTGTCTCTTCACTCGCCCCTACAAAGCCTGTCTCTGGTTTCGGTCTCCGGTCTCAGTCTCCGATGCGAACCACTGCTTTAGGTAAGTACCTAGTATAGTTCGCGTCATGTAAAAAAGAACGCTGGAAGAAAGTGGAGGGGTGTGTTTGGTCTCATGAATAGGTAACCCATGCGCAAACATGAGAAAAACACACCCCATTCACTTTCTGCCAGCCTTCTTTTTGACTTATACAAAAAAACTATAAGTACCATATATTCCTAGGTTTTGATACCCACCGTATGTCTTGAAGTCGTACAGTTTTTTGAAAATACTTTCCTGCATGACTATGCTCTGCAGTTTCATTGACAATGATAAAGAGATGATTGATACTTTGGTCAGTGATAAAAGCCTTAGGAGTGTTGAAAGAGCATCTGACACTGCTGGAAGGTAGCGAGCCAGCGCTGACCGTGGGTAGTCAGCGCGAGGGGTCCAGAACATTCTCTCCCGCCGTGGTAGTTTATCATCATGTAGTCCATACAGTCTGTCACGCCGTCTCTGTTGCAGTCCTGTGCCGATAATGACGTCTAACGATTAAATGAGCAAAACGTGAGATTTTCCTTACTAACTTTTTAACTTTTTCTTTTAACTAAAGGAGAAGTTAAATAAAAACATGCAATTTTATGCCATAAAAATAAAAGGGCTTGGTCTCTAGATTAATAGAGGAATTTAACTCGGAACATTTGCTTGTCCGTGCCTTAGCTCTACCTCACAATTGAGCTACTGGGTAACCGATGTCATGGAATCTAAGTATTACTTACATAGGTATATTTTTCATTCCACGTCCGAAAAAAGTTCAATTAAGTACCTAATTATTACCTAATCGATCGAGCGAGCGAAGCGAGCGAAGATCTTAGTGGTAAGTTGGGCGATTTTGCTTTGTATGTTTGTATGTTTCACGAATTGTTGTTCGCGCATAACTGTCGAACCGTTCATCCAATCTGCATGAAACTTAGTAGGTCAATAGGTTGTGGTAAGAAAATTTCCGGTGGAGCATATGAGCTTAATCGATAAAGGGGTTGTGAAGATATTGGGTTCCCAAGGGGGTAAAAAATTATGAAAGTTACACAAATATATTGAGTGGGGTGTCATACGAAAGGGCTTATTTTGTACATTCCAAAATGGTTTTTATTTTTAA
The DNA here is from genome assembly GCA_958496255.1 of Camptogramma bilineatum. NCBI lineage: Eukaryota > Metazoa > Arthropoda > Insecta > Lepidoptera > Geometridae > Camptogramma > Camptogramma bilineatum. Next base: position 11,851,852 of record OY292465.1, on the reverse strand, counting down.
TCTAGGATGTATAGTTTTTGAAATACGACCAAAGAACAAAAACTACGAAACCAGAGCTGCAAGAGCTCCCGTTTCATAGAGTTTCGATGTCTTCGTAGCTCATTGACTGGTCGGTCTTAAAAAGAGAGTGGCATCGTTGCGGTTTGGTTTGCAATGATTTTAGTTGCCACTTGATTTATTTTCAAGATAAAAAAAATTTTTGATAAAGAATGAAAATAATTGGGGTAAAAAAAGTTAAGTAAACAAATATATTGAGTGGGGTGTCAAATGAAAGGTCTTTATTTGTACATTCCAAAATAGTTATTATTTTTATTCTAGGACGTATACTTTTAGAAATACGACGAGAATTCATAAATATGAAATAAATGAAAAATTAGACACGACATTATGTATTGCATGCATGCTAGTATTTTTTACCATGAAGAGCTAGCGCAATAGGCATACTCGGCAGTAGTAGCACTTGAAATTATAGAGGTAGTCAGAAGAAAGTCCAAATGTAAGCCATCTACGGTGCGCGAGATCTCAGTTCGGGGCGAACTACTAGTTAATACAAAGTCAATATCGATTGGTTTGGTAAATACACTTGGTAGCGCAATTCGCTCAAACTACGTTATATTTACCTTTCCATATTTCAGCATATAATTCTTTACTATTTTGATCGAGCAGTGGTAGTCTCTGGCGCAGTCCTGGAACGCTGTCAAACAACATACACTTTAATTCACACAGATAAGTAATACCTATGTAAGTAAGTAAGTTCGTATTAGCAAGTGGCCAACTCTGGTGACGGAGTTTCTAGGCCGCCTAAAGGCGGCTAAAGGCGGCATCATGGCTTAACGACTTAAAAGCTGGGAAGCGCTCAGCTCGTAATGCCACTTGCGGTTCCATCCATAGATCCGTATTATAGATCCCATACAGATTAGTTGTACATAAATATTATCAAGACGCCTAATGCCTATGTCCTATATGTCCGCCGACAAGATGGATCGAAGACGTAGTAAAATCCGCAGGTCGTACCTACATGGGTAAGATTCAGAGAACAAAGGCGAAAGGCAAAAGCGAAGAGAGGCCTATACCCAGCAGTGGGAAGAGAAGAGCTGATGATGATGATGATGAGTATCAAGATACCTTCCTTCCTCGTCGGGTCATCCTCTGGCAGCGTGGGCTTCCCCGCGTCGACCCAGTACACCCGCGAGATGTAGAAGGGTCCGCAGTATGAAACGCTGCAGCCGTATGACGTGTCACACCCCGACACATTCAAAATATCCAAACTACATACTAGTTTTACCTAAATAGTATCAAGATGCCTATATGTCCTATATGTCCGCCGACAAGATGGACGAAGAAAATCCGTAAAATCGTACATGGGTAAGATTGGTGCAGGACAGAGGCGAATGGCAAAAGTGAAGAGAGGCTGTGCCCAGCAGTGGGAAGAAAAGGGCTGATGATGATGATGATGATGATGATGATGATGATGATGATAATGATGATGATAAGTATCAAGATACCTTCCTTCCTCGTCGGGTCATCCTCTGGCAGCGTCGGCTTCCCCGCGTCGACCCAGTACACCCGCGAGATGTAGAAGGGTCCACAGTAACCGTCGCTGCAGCCGTGGGATGTGTCGCAGCCCGCGACATGGCAGAGGCACCGAATGCACGACTCGTTTAGATTTGTCACATGGATCTCTGGAAGAAAATGTTTAATTCTTCAAATCAAACATCTTTTTAAAAACTGCACACGGATATTTTGAATTGATTTTGAGATGCTAGGAGATCCACGAGGTCCTTCCTCCCAATTTGGTTATGGTCTTGCGGTAGAGCCACTCCTATCCCGATCTTATTGCAGGCATTTCTTGTCTACGCATTGAAAATCTACAGATGGCACTTACTGCGAAAGTAAAAAGTTAATACTTATTCCGAGTTAGTGTTGGATTTGCAAATAGAACTATGTATTTGGTGTACACTGTACAGTGAGAAGGTGCCTGAATGTCAAAGACTGAGTTTTACTTCGGATCCATCACATTTGGTGTACGGTTAACGTAACATTTTATAGCATTTCATAGCATTTTTCACTTATGATTATACAGCAATAATAAATCAGTGCCAACAAGCCACTCGGCCGGTTCGGTTGTTTTCATTTCCTCCGTTCCCGCCTACTTTATCATTATCACGACATAGCAGCAAAGGGTAGTTTTCACCCTTACATTTTGGTCCTTCGAGATACTTTCGACATTTGGAACCCGGTTTTTCCGCATTCCTGAACTAGGACAGTGGACGACTATACAGTTCAGTGAAGAGACATTTATTTACATCAGTGTTGCTTTGTACATCTTCAGTGTTATAGCGAATCGGTTTAGCTGGCCTCCCACAAGCGGGTCTCACCAGTTAAATTGAGAAGGCGCACATATAGCACTGAAGTGGCAAGGACACACTTGACGACATTATATCATATCATATCTTTGACATCGACATAACTCGCCCATCATCATGGAAGCCATGGAAGCTGTATTCACGCGTCAAAGTGAACTTATCACGGAGATCAAGCGCATTAAGACCAACTTCGACAAGGATAGTTCAAGAAGAAAGACGAGTGACTACATCAAGGTACGAGTAACCGCTCTTGATCAGTTATGGGGAGAGTTTAAGCAGAATGACAAAATTTTGTCGGATTATCCGGACAAAAATCACGAATATTTTACCAATACAATCTTTGACAGAATAAGAGAGTTTTATGACTCGCTACGACAAACATTATCTGATTTTGTTGATTCTTCGACATCCAAGGAAGCTCCGGCAGAGCCCACGCCCCTTCCGAGAGGAGAGAAGAAAAGCATGTTCGACATTCTTGACATCGATAAAGGGGGTCGTGACTCGTGGTCCCACTAATTTGACCCACTGGTGGGACAGTGTGTCGATTTAATGGGCTCGTGGTCCCACTGTTCGGTGGGACGATCAGTCAACGTAATGCAGTCGCTCGTGGTCCCACTGATTTGGTCATAAGGGCTATAACACAAATATATTTCGCTTATTCCAATCTGTCCTCCTAGTTGTCCTCCTAGGACAGTGGTTCCCAACCTATGGTCCGCGGACCACTGGTGGTCCCTGGAACCATCCGAAGTGGTCCGCGAAGCTATCCGAAAAAAATGAAACAAGTGACAAAGGTTCAAAAATTGAAAGAGAAAACTTTTCTGCTTTTGATGTTGAGTCAAATTATTGGTTGACTATGTGTTGAGTGAGATTAAAGGATTAAAGGAGAACAAAAGAACATTTTACTCCAATGAAGAATAGGTACTTACCTATTCAAGCTAACTTATTAGACAAAGGCATTCGGAAACTACACTCAACCCCCCCCCCCCCCCCCCCCGGCCCTCAGTTGGGTACTGTTGGTGGTCCGCGACAAGTCAGAAAGTTTATCAAATGGTCCCTCATCACAAAAAGGTTAGGAACCACTGTCCTAGGAGGACAGATTGGACAAAAATATTCCAAATAGTTACGACCAGGCGAACTATTTGGACATGCAGATTTTATTCCAAATAGTACTCCTATGAATTTTACGGTACACTCATGGTCCGAAACGTTAGGACGTTTCGCCGACAGGCCTTTACTGCTACAGAATGTACACCGACACGACGATAAACGTTTAGCTATAGCATATCTACAGCTCATGTCAAAAATAACAGATATGCGAAAATGACAGTTAATGTCAAAAAAATGACAGTTAATGTCAAAAAATGACTAAGGTAGATTATGACGCTAGATGTCAAAAATGACAGACATGCGAAAATGACAGTTAATGTCAAAAATGACAGTTAATGTCAAAAAATGACAGTTAATGTCAAAAAACTACAATTATGGTAGAAAATGACACTAGATGTCAAAAATGACAGATTATGTCAAATTGACATATTATATTAATTTGACAGATTGGCCATATCTCGAAAACCACTTATCCTAGACTCTCCGTTCCCGGTTCAAATGAAAGCTATGACCAAGATCTACATTTTCAATGACAGCTGTCAAACTTCAAACGGCCATATCTCAGAAACTACTCGACCTAGACTCCCCGTTCTCAGTTCAAATGAAAGCTATGACCAAGATCTACATTTTCAATGACAGCTGTCAAACTTAAAACGGCCATATCTCGGAAACTCCTCGTCCTAGACTCCCCGTTCTCAGTTCAAATGAAAGCTATGACCAAGATCTTCATTTGAAGTGACAGCTGTCAAACTTCAAAGCGCCATATCTTAGAAACTACTCGTCCTAGACTCCCCGTTCAAAGTTCAAATGAAAGCTAAGACCAAGATCTACATTTAAAGTGACAGCTGTCAAAATGACATCTGTCATCTGAAATGTAGATCTTGGTCATAACTTTCATTTGAACTGAGAACGGAGAGTCTAGGTCGAGTAGTTTCCGAGATATTACCCTTTTGAAGTTTGACAGCTGTCATTGAAAATCTAGTTCTCGGTCATAGCTTTCATTTGAACCGAGAACGGAGAGTCTAGGTCGAGTAGTTTCCGAGATATGGCCGTTTGAAGTTTGACAGCTGTCATTGAAAATGTAGATCTTGGTCATAGCTTTCATTTGAACCGGGAACGGAGAGTCTAGGATAAGTGGTTTTCGAGATATGGCCAATCTGTCAAATTAATATAATAAGTATGTCAATTTGACATAATCTGTCATTTTTGACATCTAGTGTCATTTTCTACATTAATTGTAATTTTTTGACATTAACTGTCATTTTCGCATATCTGTCATTTGCAGTGGGGCCACGAACCTACGATTTTAACTAAGACTGGTAGTCCCACTAAGCAGTGGAACCACGAACCCATGATTTCAGGGATGGTGGGACCACGAGTAATAGTGGGACAATCCCAGTGGGACCACGAGTCACGACCCGATAAAGGATCTAATGCCATGTCTTCGAGCGACTCGATAGAAGAGCTACTGTCTCAACAACGGACATACTTTAGAGCTTTCACACGAGTTTGTAAGCGCATCAACATTGACAGCATTGACGAAAAATGGGAGATTGAGGATCAACTCAAGGATCTTCAACACCGTTGGCGTACGATTGACGAATTGCATATGCGTATCGACAACATTTTACAAGGTAGAAATCAAGACTATGAGGACGAATTTTTCCAACTTGAGGGTTCATTCACTGACATCAAGAGAAGTCTCAATAGAAAGCTTAGTTCGTCGACTCATCTACAACAATCAACACCTAAGGTTGAAATCCCGGCATTCCATGGAAGTTACAGGCAGTGGCCTACTTTCTTCGACCTGTTTACTGAGACTATTCACAACAATAATGGCCTCAGTAAGGCCCAGAAAATGCAATATCTGAAGGGCAAGCTGAAAGGCGAAGCTGAGAGACTCATCCAGCATCTGACAGTATCAGCAGAGAACTACGATACCGCCTGGGATCTTCTAACTCATCGCTACAATAACCCACAAGTTCTTTTTACCACCCATATGGAAACATTTTTGAATCAGCCTACGCTAAACAAACAGACGTCATTCGAATTAAAGCGCCTACACGACACTACTATGGAGTGTATACACGCGATCCATAATCTTGGAGTCGACACGACAACATGGGATCCACTCCTAGTACATTTGATTGCCAAGAAATTGGATGCTGTGACATACTGTGACTATAAAGAAGCACGGAAGTCGCCTCGAGATCTACCATCATTCGAAGAACTCATGCACTTCATAGAAGGAAAATTTATAGCATTGGAACCTATCACTAAAAACGAATTGACAGAACAAAAATCTACCTATCAACCTTATCAAAAATCAGGCCACAAATCCAACAATCAAACGAAGTTCAGAGGGCAGAACTATAAGACAGTGGCCACTTTTACACCGAAATGTCCACTTTGTGCCGCAGAGCATGACTTGTACCAATGTAAAAGGTTCCTTAACATGACAGCAGAGAATAAAATTGGAACAATTACAAAACAAGACATCTGCAAAAATTGTTTGTATAAACATAATAGCAAACCATGCACTTCTACTAAACGGTGCAAATATTGTGACGAATATCATAATTCAATAATTCACGAAGACATAGTTCAATTGGAAATGAACTCGCTGACACCGACATCAAGTTCGTTACCCTCGACGTCATATGAGAATCGCAAGTCGGCGCTTAGCAACAAACAACATAACGTGAATCACGTTGCAGCAGACGATGAAGAAATTTTATTGCCAACTGTTTTAATAAAGTTGAAAGCTGCTGACAATACTTTCGTCACATTGAGAGCATTATTAGATCAAGGATCTCAAATATCCTTAATATCAGAGCACGCAGTGCAGATGTTGGGCCTGCCCCGACAACATCATAACGCATCCGTATCAGGCATCGGAGCAACAGCTAAGCGAGGCAAAGGAATCGTTAACTTGGAGTGCACGTCCATATATGGCGATTTCACCTTTACGACACAAGCCTTAGTAATATCACGTGTTATCAATAGCCTTCCAAATAACACGTTTCGTAAACAATTCTGGCAGCATCTACAGCATATAAACCTCGCCGACCCTGAATACAATATATCGAAATCAATCGATCTCTTACTGGATGCAAGTGTGTATTCTGACATCATCATGAGTGGACTCATTAAAGGTCCACCACAGGCACCCATAGCTCAGCAGACAAGATTAGGCTGGGTGTTATCTGGCAACGTCAAGGTATTCCAATGTAACGTCGTTGTAAATGACGTTGACGCGATATCGAAGTTTTGGGAAGTCGAGGACATAAACGACAGCGAAAGACCCTTGACTGAGCAAGAACAATATTGTGAGAATTTTTATCAGTCCACGACAAGAAAACTCGATAATGGTCGGTATGAAGTTGGTCTCCCAATGAAGGAAAACTTTGAAGAACATCTAGGAGTATCCAAAGCAAAAGCAATTTCGCAATTCAAGCAACTTGAAAAAAGAATGACAAAGGATTCCTTCTTATCACAGGCATACAGAAAATTCATGAATGAATATCAAGAGTTAAGTCATATGCAGCCAGCTGATCACATGACGTCATGGCCTACGTATTACCTCCCTCACCACGGCGTACTGAAATTAGACTCAACTACTACAGCATTAAGAGTTGTTTTCAACGCGTCCGCAAAAACATCGTCGGGACAAAGCCTCAACGACTTAATGGAATGTGGTCCTAATCTCCAACAAGATCTTCAAGGACTCATTTTAAAGTGGAGGATGCATAAATACGTAATTACCGCAGACATTGAGAAAATGTATCGACAAATTCTTGTTAGAGACCAAGACTCATATCTGCAAACTATCGTATGGAGGGACACGCCGCATGACGTCATCCAGGAGTTCTTCTTGACCACCCTGACGTATGGCACTAAGGCCGCGCCCTTCTTAGCTATCAGGACACTTCGACAAATAGCCAAGGACAACGCCTCCAAATACCCGCTAGCAGCAGCCGCTTTGGAGACATCATTTTATATGGACGACCTTATGAGCGGACACGATAGTAAAGATCATGTAATGGAGTTACAAAGACAGTTGATGACAGTTCTCAAAGATGCTGGCATGAATTTAAGAAAATGGTCTAGCAACGACCCGGAGCTAATCAAAGACCTTCCGACAACTCAACTTAATTCACCTTTCGAGTTCAAGGACACTGAGTCACGAAAAACGTTGGGACTAAGATGGAATCCCTCGTCAGACACGTTCACGTTTCAAAACAAAATTAATTATGAAGACAAAATTATCAGCAACACTAAGCGAAAACTACTATCAGACGTTTCAAAAATCTACGACCCGCTCGGTTGGTTATCACCTATCACAATAAAGGCTAAATTGCTATTCCAACGAACGTGGTTGTGCGACATGAAATGGGACGATGAACTACCGACAGATATTTTCGAAGACTGGATTAAATTGAGAGACGACCTGAAAAACATAGAAAAGTTTGACATAGATAGATACTTGGGCGATCGACATACATTTACGTTGAACGGATTTTGCGACGCATCAGAAAAGGCTTATGCATGCGCCGTGTACTTAACATCATGCAATGATAAAGGCGGTTACACAACGAGACTTGTTGCCGCCAAGACAAAGTTAGCTCCACAGAGCAAGCAAATATCACTACCGAGATTGGAACTTCTCGGCGCAGTTTTGCTATCTCAGCTGTTAGAGAAGGTCGCACAGTCGATATCTTCCAGTGACATCCCTATTACCGCTTGGACAGATTCAATGGTCGTCCTAGGTTGGCTACAAGGCGACATCTCAAGATGGAAACAGTTCGTAGCAAATAGGGTACGACAAATTATGAAAACCATTCCAGCATCCCAATGGCACCACGTGAGGTCAGAAGAAAATGCAGCTGACTGTGCCACACGGGGATTGACAACCGACACATTACAAGGACATCAGCTTTGGTGGATGGGACCCCCATGGCTTAATACTCTCCATTCCAAGTCAGAACCTTCATCGATGAAAATTGAGAGTCCCACTATCGAAATAAAAAAGTCAGGTGTGACCGCAGCCTTACAACGTGAAGAACATGACATTATAACCCAATTACTACAAAATAACAGCTCTATTACAAAGGTCATTCGAACTGTAGGCTGGGTGACACGCTTCATCAGCCGATTGCAATATAAACAAAGTGCATCGAAATTGCAAACGTTCGCATTGACAACTACCGAGCTACAGGCGGCTCTAAATATCATTATAAAATGTGTTCAAAACATTGAATTCAAAGACGATATTATTTTCTTGAAGAAAACTGGACACGTGCGACCCACGAGCAGATTATTAAGCTTGAACCCATTTTTGGACAATAATGACATTTTGAGAGTGGGGGGAAGGCTACAGAATGCGCCTATCAATTACAACTCGAAACACCCTGTAATTTTGACACCAAACTGCCGATTTACCGAACTTATAATAAATCAGGCACATATCACGACACTTCACGGCGGACCGCGACTAGCGCTATCATTTATTCGAAACAATTATTGGATCATCGGCGGCATACGCGTTGTGAAGACCATCATCAGGCTGTGTGTAAGGTGCCGACGTTATAATCAAGACAAACCCAATCAGATCATGGCTGACCTACCCGCACCAAGAGTGACACCGTCGCGCCCCTTCACCAATACAGGGGTGGACTTCACGGGTCACGTGGACATTAAGGCCAACAAAGGGAGAGGCGTTAAAACTACCAAAGGATACGTTGCTGTGTTTGTGTGCTTGGTTACCAAGGCCGTGCATTTAGAATTGGTATCCGATTTGAGCACTCCCGCTTTCCTGGCAGCCTTTCGTCGAATGTGTGCACGACGCGGGACTCCATTGCACATGTACTCAGACAACGGGACAAACTTTGTTGGTGCGGACCGAGTACTCAAGAAGGAGTATAAGGCCATTATAGAAAATATCAACACCGACTTCCTCAACAATATAAGTGAACTGGGAATCACATGGCATTTCAACGCTCCTGCGTGGCCAAGCGCGGGCGGACTGTGGGAAGCGGCCGTGAAAAGTATGAAGTTTCACCTCAAACGCACTCTGGGAGAGCAGAAGCTTACATACGAAGAGTTTATCACCCTTCTTTATCAAATTGAGGCATGCATGAACTCACGACCTCTTTGCTCATTGACAGAGGACCATGAAAATGACATCCTGACTCCTGGACATTTTTTGATTGGAGATTCACTGTTATCCCGACCTCAAACTGACCCAGACACAATCAATTTATCTATTCGTTGGCACCTCATTCAATCTATGAATAAGAATATCTGGAAGAAGTGGTCCCACGAATACTTACAACAACTTCAGACGAGGTCTAAATGGAGGACACCATCAAAAAACTTGGAAGTAAATGACATTGTGATCATCAAAGAGGACAATTTACCGCCGGGAAAATGGGCCCTCGGTCGTGTTCAGGAAACCCATCCGGGTAAGGACGGCTATGTTCGCGTCGTCTCGTTGAAAACTCAGAACAACATCATCAAACGCCCGGTCAACAAACTCATCACTTTACCTATCAGTGACGGACCGCAGCAACCATCATCCGGACTGTCTTCACAGCCTCAACAACCTACTGACACCAATCAGGACAAGCGAGGAAATCGACGAAAGAAGAACGCTCTATCGCACTTCATATCATTGACACTGCTACTCTTCATGGCATTTTTATCGCCGAGTGTACAGCAATCGACAACCCCATTTAATATTACGCTCCTGAAAAATGAACAAGGTTTTTATTTCGACAAGGTGTCAGAGCTGAAGCACATCAGAGACGAATGGAAGTTAGTCATCTATTACAATATGACAACCTACTGGCGGGGACTATCAAGCATACGAGAATACGTCACACACTCAAACTCGCTATTTCAAGGCGATAAACAGTACCACAGCATCATATTCCAACTTCAACACGAACTCCAGGAAATAGAGCCCTACGAATTGGACAAAATTATCCCTACTCCTCAGAAGAAAGGAGACAGAATTCTTCACGTCATATCATCCTATCCTTATATCGCATTCAATTTGAAGAAGGACACCGCAATATTGTTATCGGAAGGATATCTGCAAAACTGCATTAAAGCCGAGAGAAACAGCCTATTATGCTCATTAGACGAACCGATTTACGATTTGAGTTCAAAAACCTCTATGTGTAACATGAAACTTATAAACAACGACAGGACAGTCAATGAGTCACCGTGTACTTCCTATCTGTCTGGATGCATAGCCGACAGGTGGATCAAATTGCACTCACGGAATCACGCACGAACAAAGGACTTCGCCATCAACTATGCGACGTTTGAGAATTCCTAGTTTCTAATATTTTACATTCACTTTACATTTATTTACATTAATTTTATATACTTATTCTTCTTTCTTTAAATAGGCAAGATGTACGGTTAACGTAACATTTTATAGCATTTCATAGCATTTTTCACTTATGATTATACAGCAATAATAAATCAGTGCCAACAAGCCACTCGGCCGGTTCGGTTGTTTTCATTTCCTCCGTTCCCGTCTATCTTATCATTATCACGACATAGCAGCAAAGGGTAGTTTTCACCCTTACATTTGGACTTATCAAAGGATCTAGCTAGAGTGCTTCAAGATCTGGAAAGCCTAGCATGCAGAAGAATATAATAAAATTGTGAGTATGTTTTATGAGATTGTAAGAAAAAGACTAAGTTAAAAATATTTACTACGTTTAAAATTCTTACCTGCAAATGCACTTGTCGATAATCCAATAATGAGCACCGACCACAAGAATTTAGACATTGTTAACATTTAAATTATAAACACATAATTTCTAAAACAATTGGCCTAAAACAAAACAATAAAAAGGCTATGCTTCGTTTAATTTATGGAGGTATAGCTTCCAAAACAAACAATAGGTAGAAAACCGAGATCAAAACCAGAACTAAATATTTTGTCCATAATTTAAACACTGCCTTGACTCTTTTACACACGATCTTGATCTAAACTAAATCATTTCTAAACGGACATAGCGTTGTTCGCATTGACATCATACTACGTGGTAAAGGATCACAAAAAACGTGATAAAAACTAAAGGATGAAACACTTACAACAAAACGATACCTTTTATTATAAGTTATTATATTTGTAGTTTTGGGTTTCAGACGATTGAAGGCGGCGTTCGTCGGTCGCGTCGGGGTCGGTTGAGAAAACGATCTTCTAACCTTCGAGGAAAGATAGTGGGATTCATTATAAGTAAGTAAGTTCGTATGAAAAAAGTGGCCAACTCTAGTGACGGAGTTTTTAAGGCCTTTGGATTCAGTGAAAGACAGAGACGGTTGGAGACCTTTACTCAGCAGTGCGACGAACAAGGACAAAAGAAAGAGGACGAAGAAAAGAAAATTCGTTTTCTTTGTATTTTCTGAAAAAAAAAATATCAGGAATTTTTTAAACTTAGTGTACCGTTGTAGTGTATTCTTAGGGCTTGTGTCCATCTCTGAGTACCTAAGGTCCCAAAGAGTGTAGTTCAAACAGGAATAAGCCAAAGTAAAAAGAAACACACACGTATTCTGACGGTTGTAATTTGTAGGAGTTATTGATTACTTTATTTGCTAAGTAACTTTATAGAGGAAGTAAGTAACTACTAAATTAAAATTTTCACTTACGTTCTTTTCTCTTTGATGTTATTTCTCGTAGGTAACCCGAATGGGGTTGGACATAAGTTTTCCACAGTTATTTATTTTTTTCATAATCAGCCCTGTAGCCGTACTGTTTTCACCGACTGTTTTCACCTTGTTTTGACATTGCTCTAAGACTTGGCAGTACGACCGCGGGAATAAATGGAATAAAACTGATAAAACATAGGCTAAAAGTAGTTTACTTTTTTATTACATACGCGAGTAAAGCTAACTGCGGAAGCATGTAGAGAATATAAAATTGGATAACATGAATCGTGCTACAAATAACCTTACTACCTACACGGAAAGTACGAAATTAAAAAAGCAAATTGCATGAGTAATCGTTAAGTAGAACTTTGTGGTACATCCGTAAACAAGATCCTGATCGATAAATAATTTAAATAACGACACGATTGAAAGAAGAAAATATTAACTTATGTCTAGTCTTTACTATACAACCCCATTATTCACAACTAAGTACATAGTTTCAATCTTGTACTAAAAATCTGTTGGAAACTCAATAATAATTTAAGTAAGTAAGTATTTAACTGGTACCACTTTTTTATTTTTAAGAATTCGTGCGCACGTACACTCAGCTAAATAGGCGAAACATTATTATAAGCCGAATTGTAATTTTATTGAAAATGTCTAAAAATTAATAATGTAGGCATTCTGAACTTGAAATAATTTCCGGGTTCGCCACAGACCGATTTTCCCCCTTAGATTTAACCCCTTTAAAGGTACTAGTAGGTACATAATATGTGGTCATTTAGGTAAATAAGTAAATTAGTTTCAGTAAAAAAATAACACCCAATAAATTCAAAAGTATTTTATTTGCTTGATCACTCGTCAGCACAAACTACGGTACTTAGGTACTTTTTAACAGTAAGAAAGAAGTTCGTCGATCGTGTAGGGGCGTAAACCACATTCATCATCGATGATGCCCTTGCTGTGAAAATACCTGTAGTAATAGTAATAATCCGATTGGTCTGAAAAGAAATATTTTTTTGAATATTTTCTTATTATGTATGATGCACGCTTAGTTTTGGTATGACAATGGTTTGGTTATTGTTTAGATAAAATTACGCATATTTATAAATACATTGGCAACGGAAAATTATGTGTCAATGAGCTTAAGTAAAGTAATATTTCGTAAATGGAGCATTAAATCGAAAAATAAATTAGCAACCCCTAAGTCATTTTAAAAAACTTATTCTACGATACCCCACACAATGGGGTAGAGGACGAAAAAAAAAAATACATCCCCACTTGACATGTAGGGGAGGTACCCTAAAAAATAATATTTTCCAAAATTTTATTTTACCACTTTGTCGGCGTAATTGATATACACACCCATACAGAATAACAGCTTTCTAGTACTAACGGTCTCTTAGCAAAACCTCAGACAGACTATACGATAAGGAACTAAGAATACGAAACTATAAGGGTTCCTTGTCAGGACTACGGGACCCGATGCACAATTACTTACCTTCGGCAGGAAATTCATAATCTTCGTTGCAGAGAGTTTGAAGAAAAGCTAGTTGTTTACCGCAGAAGTGCACAGATTGTGAATAGGGGTAGCCCTCCACACTGCACAGAACTGCCATGGCGACGCCTAGGAGAAGGAGCTTCATGCTAGCTGAAATGAATGAGTGAATTAAAGATAAGTCGCGTCATGTATAAGAACGCTGGAAGAAAGTGGAGGGGGTGTGTTTTGTCTCATGTTTGCGCATGGGTTACCTATTCGCAAACATGAGACCAAACACACCCCTCCACTTTCTTCCAGCGTTCTTTTTACATGACGCGAACTATAGGTATTTATGTCACACTAGCTGCTGTCCGCGGCTTCGCTCGCGTGGTACCCGGATAAAAAGTAGCCTATGTTACTCTCCAGCTATCTCCACACAAAAAATCACGTCAATCCGTCACTCTGTTTTGACGTGAAAGCAGGACAAATAAACAAACAAATAAACACACTTTCACATTTATAATATGGGTAAGTACGGATTTATACTCGTATGTTACATTTCTTAGCTTATTAATTTTATATGGAGACGATATGTTTTGTTCATCTATCTAGGTACCTATACTGAGACGGTAGGTACCTACTTTGACCAGCAGCAGCATAACCTAATGGAAAATTTCTTTGATGGATTTTCGAAGTTAGAAGAAAATCAAAGTAGGATTGAAATTAGGATGTGCCATGTGTGTGAATGAAGGTCTTGGAATATTTCTAGATTTTACTTAATTTATTTATTTTTAGAATTTTTGGAGTAATTACAGCTGAAAACATTATTGTCTATGAATACCTACACGCGAAACATGTTGGTTCTAATCACTCTTGAGACCACATAAAAATCCCCGTAGAAATGAATAAGTATTCATTTATGAATTTGAGTACCTGTACCTACTTACCTACTATTTAAGAATTTACAGATATATAATGTATTTATTTACAGAAACTAAACTACTACATATTTACTTAAAAGTATAAAATACAAAAAGAACCAGTTGAGCCACCTAAGGATCGTTAAGAATTTTAGTGTTTAATTTTTAATCTCACGTTAGATTAGGGGGTGGGGGAGGGTCTCGAGCCAAATCTCCCGACATCTCACCAAGGGGGGAGGGAGGGTCAAAAAATCGCAAAAATCACCTCACGTACCTAATTAATGGACGCCCCCTTAAAATTGGTTAGAAGAAAATGATAGTAGAGTTTACGAAATTAAACACAAAAGAAAATATTATGGAAATCCCTAGTGCGACTAAAAAATGTTACCTTTTGTTGTTAGTATCCTACAAGAGCAAAAGGCCTGGAAAGCATAAAAAATGATCTACAACACGTTCCACGAAAACAAAACGAAACAGCTGTGCAATTCTGACCTTGGAACTTTCCGAAGAAAATCATCTGCAGAGCTAAAATGGTCGCTAATGCAGATTCACAATCATCTGATTCACGGGAGATTCGTATTGATATTCAGCTAAAGCAATTCTTCTTTATGTACGTCAAATTTTAGCTGAATTGTACGCAATTCAATTCACAGTAGAATCACATGCTAGGCCTTAAATTGCCACACGAAAAAAAATAACCCGGTTGGTTTTCATTTAATATTGCATCGTATTATTACTACTAATACTCTGTAAATAAGTATTTGATTTTTAAGTAAGTATTGAGTATGTTTTAATAACAATAATAAACATTAAATAATATTTGATTGACACTTAGTGCAATTCCAATTCATAGGTGGTCATTTTATTTTACGATTCTCCACAAAACTGTCAAACAATAAGATGATATTGCCGGTACGGAATTGTCAACTTAGTGATTTCTAATACGAGCATCTCGACGCAAATCATTTGTGAATCTGCATTAGCGACCATTTTAGCTCAGCAGATGCATTTTCGGAAGTCTGAATCGCACTGTAGCCGTACCATGAACTCTTAGAGCAATGTTAAAACAAGCTTGAAACTTGACAACGAATGTCATTTCTAAAGCAGTAGGACTGTTTTAAGCTTGTTTTAACATTGCTCTAACAGTAGGACTTTATTTCCAAGGCACCTTATACTTTCAAAAGTTTTTTTACAAGTAGGTACGTCCAAATTTCATATGCTTGTTGCAGAAGTTGTACTTCTTGCAGAAGCTACCATTCTATACGTACCTACGTAAAAGGTTGCAAGCCCGTTGCCGTCACCGCCAATTTAGGAATATTTCCCAAAAGAAAGGAAAACATACCAACCTAGTAAGTACCTACCTACATATTTTTTCTCAAATCCAAATTGTATATATCACTATTTTTTTTTAAAAACTGACAAGCCTTCAGGCAGATGAATGATTTGGAAAAATGGAGTGATTTATGAGAAAGGCGACTTACCAATTTAATAGACCGAAGCGTTTTGTTTGGATCTAATTAAGAGGCATTAGACAAAATTTTCTGATTTACGTGATGTTTTGGGGCAGGATTTTTCAATGAAAACACTGTATTTATAAAAAAATTATGGCACAGCATGAAATATCATTTCAATTTTGTACTATTAAATGAGCTACTTTTGTATTTTTATTATTTCTTTTTGATTAATCGACCTCAAACCGGCGACTGTTTTGTGAATTTTTGCTGTAAGAGGTTTAGAAATCACCATATTTACGAATCATTTTGACGTCCAAATGGTATAAAAAAATTACGATGTTTTGCTGTGATAGTCAACCAAACTATTAAATGGATCACTTTTTACTACCTTTATTTAGTTTTTGAGTAAAAAAATCTTTAACTTAGTCCAAATTTCGAGAAAACGGCCAAAGAATTGCTTTTGATTTTGGCTACTTAGAACTGACTTAGAACTCTTGTTCGTAAAATTAACAAAACAGAAATAAACTTGAGTTCAAAATCAATCCTTTTCTGAAAAAAAAAATGCAAAAAGATTAAAAAATTGGCAATGAAAAATCTTTTAAAACAACCTAAAACGCGTCGTATCTACTACCCTATCTACTCGACGCAAGCAGACCGCGCCGAGCGCTTCTAGGGGGTGGACGTATCGCTTTGCATCCCGGAGCTCGTACTGAGTCGACTCGCAAAGCACGTCGCCGGCTACGAAGAATATAGCGAAATAGGAGCGTTTGATACATTGGTTGCTAAGTTATTAATTACCTATTTTTAAATATTTTCTGCGGGGCTAAAAAGGCCGTTAAAGCAGAATAATGATCTGAATTGTTGTGTAACTAATAATGTAATAATAGGGTGACAGCGAGCTGATCTGATGATGGAGTCAGGACCTGTTCCATGGAATTTTATGATGATATGGGTATCAAATGAAAGGGCTTGATGAGCGCAACACAATGCTGATCTGATGATGGAGTCAGGACCTGTTCCCTGGAACTTTTTAATGATATGGGTATCAAATGACAGAGCTTGATGAGCGCAACACAATGCTGATCTGATGATGGAGTCAGGACCTGTTCCCTGGAACTTTTTAATGATATGGGTATCAAATGAAAGAGCTTGATGAGCGCAACACAATGCTGATCTGATGATGGAGTCAGGACCTGTTCCATGGAACTTTTTAATGATATGGGTATCAAATGAAAGGGTTTGATGAGCGAAACACAATGCTGATCTGATGATGGAGTCAGGACCTGCTCCATGGAACTTTTTAATAATATGGGTATCAAATGAAAGGGCTTGATGAGCGCAACACAATGCTGATCTGATGATGGAGTCAGGACCTGTTCCATGGAACTTTTTAATGATATGGGTATCAAATTAAAGGGCTTGACGAGCGCAACACAATGCTGATCTGATGATGGAGTCAGGACCTGTTCCCTAGAACTTTTTAATGATATGGGTATCAAATGAAAGGGCTTGATGACCGAAACACAATGCTGATCTGATGATGGAGTCAGGACCTGTTCCATCGAACTTTATAATGATATGGGTATCAAATGAAAGAGCTTGATGAACGCAACACAATGCTGATCTGATGATGGAGTCAGGACCTGTTCCATGGAACTTTTTAATGATATGGGTATCAAATGAAAGGGTTTGATGAGCGAAACACAATTCTGATCTGATGATGGAGTCAGGACCTGCTCCATGGAACTTTTTAATGATATGGGTATCAAATGAAAGGGTTTGATGAGTGAAACACAATTCTGATCTGATGATGGAGTCAGGACCTGCTCCATGGAACTTTTTAATAATATGGGTATCAAATGAAAGGGCTTGATGAGCGCAACACAATGCTGATCTGATGATGGAGTCAGGACCTGTTCCATGGAACTTTTTAATGATATGGGTATCAAATGAAAGGGTTTGATGAGCGAAACACAATTCTGATCTGATGATGGAGTCAGGACCTGTTCCATGGAACTTTTTAATAATATGGGTATCAAATGAAAGGGCTTGATGAGCGCAACACAATGCTGATCTGATGATGGAGTCAGGACCTGTTCCATGGAACTTTTTAATGATATGGGTATCAAATGAAAGGGTTTGATGAGCGAAACACAATTCTGATCTGATGATGGAGTCAGGACCTGCTCCATGGAACTTTTTAATAATATGGGTATCAAATGAAAGGGCTTGATGAGCGCAACACAATGCTGATCTGATGATGGAGTCAGGACCTGTTCCATGGAACTTTTTAATGATATGGGTATCAAATTAAAGGGCTTGATGAGCGCAACACAATGCTGATCTGATGATGGAGTCAGGACCTGTTCCCTGGAACTTTTTAATGATATGGGTATCAAATGAAAGGGCTTGATGACCGAAACACAATGCTGATCTGATGATGGAGTCAGGACCTGTTCCATCGAACTTTATAATGATATGAGTATCAAATGAAAGAGCTTGATGAGCGCAACACAATGCTGATCTGATGATGGAGTCAGGACCTGTTCCATGGAACTTTTTAATGATATGGGTATCAAATGAAAGGGTTTGATGAGCGAAACACAATGCTGATCTGATGATGGAGTCAGGACCTGCTCCATGGAACATTTTAATAATATGGGTATCAAATGAAAGGGTTTGATGAGCGCAACACAATGCTGATCTGATGCTGGAGTCAGGACCTGTTCCATGGAACTCTTTAATGATATGGGTATCAAATTAAAGGGCTTGATGAGCGCAACACAATGCTGATCTGATAATGGAGTCAGGACCTGTTCCATGGAATTTTTTAATGATATGGGTATTAAATGAAAGGGTTTGATGAGCGAAACACAATGCTGATCTGATGATGGAGTCAGGACCTGGTTCATGGAACTTTTTAATCATATGGGTATCAAATGAAAGGGCTTGATGAGCAAAACATAATGCTGATCTGATGATGGAGTTATGACCTGTTCCATGGAACTTTTAATGATAATATGGGCATCAAATGAAAGGGCTTGATGAACAAAACACAATGCTGATCTGATGATGGAGTCAGGACCTGTTCCCTGGAACTTTACAATGATATGGGTATCAAATGAAAGGGCTTGATGAGCGAAACACAAAGCCGGGTCGGGGTTTACTTTGACTTTGATTCTTGATTTTGACTTTCACTTTGATTCTTGATTCTTGATTTTCAATTTTAGTTTCTCTATTCTCGGATCTCGGATTCTTGATTTTCGATTTTCGAGTCTCAATTCTTGATTATCGGATCTTAGATATCGGGTTCTTGATTCTTGATTTTGATTCTTGATTTTCAATTTTCGATTATCGATTCTCGGATCTTGTATCTCGGATTCTTAATTCTTGATTTTCAATTTTTTAATTTTTGATTTGTGATTCTTGATTCTTGTTTCTCATTTCTCGATTCTCGGATCTCGGATTTTTATTTTGATTTTTATTTCTTGATTTTGATTTTAAAATTAAAATCAAGATTAAAAATGAAAAATCAAACATCAAAAATCGAAGTCAAAAGTAAATCCTAACCCAGCTTTGTGTTTCGCGCATAAAACCCTTTCATTTGATACCCATATCATTATAAAGTTCCATGGAACAGGTCCTGATTCCATCATCAGATCAGCATTGTGTTTTGCTCATTAAACCCTTTCATTTGATACCCATATCATTATAAAGTTCGATGGAACAGGTCCTGACTCCATCATTAGATCAGCATTGTGTTGCGCTCATCAAGTCCTTTCATTTGAGACCCATATCATTAAAAAGTTCCATGAAGCAGGTCCTGACTCCATCATCAGATCAGAATTGTGTTTCGCTCATCAAACCCTTTCATTTGATACCCATATCATTAAAAAGTTCCATGGAACAGGTCCTGACTCCATCATCAGATCAGCATTGTGTTGCGCTCATCAAGCCCTTTCATTTGATACCCATATTATTAAAAAGTTCCATGGAGCAGGTCCTGACTCCATCATTAGATCAGCATTGTGTTGCGCTCATCACGTCCTTTCATTTGATACCCATATCATTAAAAAGTTCCATGAAGCAGGTCCTGACTCCATCATCAGATCAGAATTGTGTTTCGCTCATCAAACCCTTTCATTTGATACCCATATCATTAAAAAGTTCCATGGAACAGGTCCTGACTCCATCATCAGATCAGCATTGTGTTGCGCTCATCAAGCCCTTTCATTTGATACCCATATTATTAAAAAGTTCCATGGAGCAGGTCCTGACTCCATCATCAGATCAGCATTGTGTTTCGCTCATCAAACCCTTTCATTTGATACCCATATCATTAAAAAGTTCCATGGAACAGGTCCTGACTCCATCATCAGATCAGCATTGTGTTGCGTTCATCAAGCTCTTTCATTTGATACCCATATCATTATAAAGTTCGATGGAGCAGGTCCTGACTCCATCATCAGATCAGAATTGTGTTTCGCTCATCAAACCCTTTCATTTGATACCCATATCATTATAAAGTTCCATGGAACAGGTCCTGACTCCATCATCAGATCAGCATTGTGTTGCGCTCATCAAGCCCTTTCATTTGATACCCATATTATTAAAAAGTTCCATGGAGCAGGTCCTGACTCCATCATCAGATCAGAATTGTGTTTCGCTCATCAAACCCTTTCATTTGATACCCATATCATTAAAAAGTTCCATGGAACAGGTCCTGACTCCATCATCAGATCAGCATTGTGTTGCGCTCATCAAGCTCTTTCATTTGATACCCATATCATTATAAAGTTCGATGGAGCAGGTCCTGACTCCATCATCAGATCAGAATTGTGTTTCGCTCATCAAACCCTTTCATTTGATACCCATATCATTAAAAAGTTCCATGGAACAGGTCCTGACTCCATCATCAGATCAGCATTGTGTTGCGCTCATCAAGCTCTTTCATTTGATACCCATATCATTATAAAGTTCGATGGAGCAGGTCCTGACTCCATCATCAGATCAGAATTGTGTTTCGCTCATCAAACCCTTTCATTTGATACCCATATCATTAAAAAGTTCCATGGAACAGGTCCTGACTCCATCATCAGATCAGCATTGTGTTGCGCTCATCAAGCTCTTTCATTTGATACCCATATCATTATAAAGTTCGATGGAGCAGGTCCTGACTCCATCATCAGATCAGAATTGTGTTTCGCTCATCAAACCCTTTCATTTGATACCCATATCATTAAAAAGTTCCATGGAACAGGTCCTGACTCCATCATCAGATCAGCATTGTGTTGCGCTCATCAAGCCCTTTCATTTGATACCCATATTATTAAAAAGTTCCATGGAACAGGTCCTGACTCCATCATCAGATCAGCATTGTGTTGCGCTCATCAAACCCTTTCATTTGATACCCATATTATTAAAATGTTCCATGGAGCAGGTCCTGACTCCATCATCAGATCAGCATTGTGTTGCGCTCATCAAGCTCTTTCATTTGATACCCATATCATTAAAAAGTTCGATGGAGCAGGTCCTGACTCCATCATCAGATCAGAATTGTGTTTCGCTCATCAAACCCTTTCATTTGATACCCATATCATTAAAAAGTTCCATGGAACAGGTCCTGACTCCATCATCAGATCAGCATTGTGTTGCGCTCATCAAGCCCTTTCATTTGATACCCATATTATTAAAAAGTTCCATGGAGCAGGTCCTGACTCCATCATCAGATCAGAATTGTGTTTCGCTCATCAAACCCTTTCATTTGATACCCATATCATTAAAAAGTTCCATGGAACAGGTCCTGACTCCATCATCAGATGAGCTAGCTGTCACCATATTATTTCATTGTAGTCGGAACTTGACTGACATGCTGAGATCCAAGTTTCAACTCAATCGGACTATTTACTGAAGAGTTCTGTTGAAAAGCTCCTGACTCCATCAGATCAGCACAATATGGTTTATGGGACAAAAAAACAAACATTTATTTTTTTGTAATTATTTGTATTCAAAGTGTAACTAACCCGACTTTGTTTTGTGTTATACCTATAGGTACCTACCTAAGTACCTACCCAAAAAGTATTTTTACTATCTCAAATAAATCAATCACATGAAAATTACCAAAACCGTTTAGTCTAAGAAACGGAGCGCTGTTCATTGGGTGTTAGAATTTAGCAACTTTTGTCCCTCCGAGCGCTGATTTTGTCGAGTGCGAAATTGTATACTGGCTCTTAAGCTTGCAGTATTTATAGACCATTCTGCAATAACAACTGATAATTCTATCTTCTTTAGCCAACGGAAGTTGTGATCTTCAATTAAGGAAAAGATAGGTACTTAGTGTTTAATGTTGAATAAGGTGGAATCAGACGGTTCACTTTTCGTTCATATCTGTTCTTCATTCGGCATCTTTTACTCAAGGTGACACATCTAAACATAAAATGAAAGAAAAGTGTCATAGAAAACCGTAGAAAACCCCAGCTTTCATTCGAGTGATCTTTCACTCGAGTGAACCGTCTGATTCCACCTTTAGTGATTAACCTACCTACCACTATAAATAAGTATTAATCGCGACCTGATTCAAACGAGCCTAAACCGGGTATCATTTATTCACTGAGGAGATCTGTTGAA
Source organism: Camptogramma bilineatum (assembly GCA_958496255.1). Classification (NCBI taxonomy): domain Eukaryota; kingdom Metazoa; phylum Arthropoda; class Insecta; order Lepidoptera; family Geometridae; genus Camptogramma; species Camptogramma bilineatum. The sequence continues at coordinate 11,829,228 of OY292465.1, read as the reverse complement.
TTCACTCCATTATCAGATCAGCGGGCTTAAAAAGGTCGCTATTGCAGAATCGTAATAGGAATTGAACTATATGCCATCAATTTTCATTGACTGAAAGTGAAAAGAGACGGCAGTAGCAAATCCAACATTACGTGTGGAACTTAACAGAGGCATGGATTTTCGTGATGTTTTCCTTCACCAGTCGGAGTTTAAAGTAAATTGCTATTGTTATTTATAAATGAAAGCGGATGTAGAATTTCCAAGCAGTTTTAGACTTATCAAAGTCTAGTCTACCTAGAAGTAGGGTTACCTGATTTATCAAAATACCTACTTACTATCAAGGCGGGGTTAGAAGATCAATTTATTACGATAAGTTACAATAACAACAACACAATTGTCACACACTCCATTGTGATCTAGGTATTAACTGTGAACCTAGGATTTAAATGATAGAATCTAACCAATGGTTACTAGGCACATGCGTTAGACACTATCCTAAAAAACTTATCACAAAAAATGATGTCAAGAGGAAGTCTAGAACTACTTCGTGGAATAAACGTTATTAGGGGTTGCTAAAAAGGAAAAAAACTAACTACGCAATAGGTAGGTAGGTACTCTTTGTTGTCCGTCCCGTCGTCGATCAGTGCCTCGATCGCCAGTATGCACAAGTTTACTATTCGATCCGTGACTGTAGTAAAGGCTCTCAAATGTATGGGATTCCGGTGCAGCGCCTCCAGTGGTAACTTGACTGAACTAAAATCCCAATACATTTGAGAGATTAAACTACAGTCACGGATCGAATAGTAGACTTTGTGCATACTCGTGCTAAAGGCTCTGAGCTCGGTCAGAAAACCCAGACATTTCTCTAAACTTCAATTACTCCATTCTGCTGCCATGTCAATTAAAATATATAACAAAATACCTAGTAATATTAAAAATGAGGATAGTTTACAAAAATTTAAAATTTTTTAAAAAAATATCTACTTAGGTAATTACTTAAAAACTGCTTTTACTCTCTGCAAGAGTTTTTAAGTGCAAATTAGCTGTAAGATATCTGATCTCGTAGTTTTAAGCCACATACTTAAATAGCTAATTTTAATTTTATAATAAGTAGGTACCTAGGTACTGACTTAGTTAAGTACCCACTTAATTAAAAATTTTGCAATGTCCTTTCAGGACTCATGTCCTAGCCACTAGTACAAAATTGATAAGATCTCAAATGTACCTACTTATAACATGATGCAATAAATACTTTTGACTTTTTGACTTTTGACTTTTCTATAAGGACCTCCTTTGACATCTTAAAAATAAAAAGTAAAGGAAAAAAAAACAAAAAATAATAAAAAAAATCAACGAGCTAAAAAAGGAGTTCCAGTTTTCATGGTTCATTCAACAAGGCAGTTCACAACTAAGATAAAGTATCGTTCCTTTTATGTTAGGTTCACCAACTTCTCGATATGTATTCTGGATTCGGAAAGTGACGTTTCTTGGCTTCAATTTTCCGAAGAAAATCTTCAAATAGGATGCATTCCGAGAAGTAAGTCGTAAGTAGTAAGTACTGGTAGTACCTACTTTGGAGGTTTGTTTTTTTACGGAGGGAATCAATAAAACAGCTTGTAAAGTAAAAATGTTTACTATTCAGTCAGTTTATCATAATCTCTTTACATTACATCTCATAAAACTAATGAACTTATTTTATTTATTGTTCTGAAAATTGCAATAAAAACTAGTGCTAAAGGTGAGTTAAAAAAGGAATATTGGTATAATATAAACCAATACAATCCTTGCAATGTTTGTTAAAAGAAAATAGTAGATATATTAATAGCCTATATAGCCTATATAGCCTATATAGCCTATATAATATAGCTATATAGCCTATATAGCCTATATAGCCTATATAGCCTATATAGCCTATATAGCCTATATAGCCTATATAATTAATAGCCTATTTAAAAAGTAAGGAGTTTTGCGTAAATAAGTAAGTATAAAGAAGCTGAAAATTCAGGATCATTTAAATTAAACTTTTAAATACTGAAGTGTGTAAAAGACGTACGTAAGCATTAATATTTTTTTAAATATTACAAAACTTTGACGTGTTCAGATTACAATATGTTAAGCTTATTTCTAATGCCGCCCACACAAACGCGCAAACCTTTTTAAACAAACGTGGTGATGATTATTGAGAAGTTTCCATTTTCAAATTAAAAAAGCCATTTCGACTAGCTTGAAAAATGGCGCTGTTCCGACATCTAAAGGAGAAAGAGCACTTTTAAATGCTGTTCCTTATTTTTGTGAAAAGAAACAGTTAGTGAGCCTACACATTTTTGTTGTTATAACAATTATTAAGTTGTCAATTGTTGCCTTCACTAGAGCTAAACAAAAAAAAAATTGGTAATTTGACATTGACAATGATATATCACACATTTGTTATTATTATTATCACAGCGCCATCTGTTATCGCTAAACAAAAGCGAAAGCCCTTCATTGAAACATGGTGTAGCCCTAAAATCGCTGCGTCCTTGGTTCTTGCAGATGTATAGGCAGTAAGCAATGAGTCTACTTTCCGTAGTTGGACACGGCTGCAATGCACTGGTTGAACACAGTGGCGTAGTCTACTGGCAGAGGGCCGCTGCATCCGTAACCACCATTCTTGTGGATCGCCATGTAGTCGTAGCAGTTGATTTTGCCGTCACCGTTACAGTCCTGGAAAGTGGGAAGGGAATATTAGTTGCGCCTCATTTGGTACCAACATAGCCTGTGCTGTGGCTATTACACAAAGGATTCATTTAACAATTAAACTAGTAGTTCGCCCCGAACTGAGATCTCGCGCACCGTAGATGGCCAACATTTGGACTTTCTTCTGATTACCCCTATAATTTCAAGTGCTACTACTGCCGGGTATGCCTATTGCGCTAGCTCTTCATGGTAAAAAATACTAGCATGCATGCAATACATAATGTCGTGTCTAATTTTTCATTTATTTCATATTTATGAATTCTCGTCGTATTTTTAAAAGTATACGTCCTAGAATAAAAATAATAACTATTTTAGAATGTACAAATAAAGACCTTTCATTTGACACCGCACTCAATATATTTGTTTACTTAACTTTTTTTACCCCAATTATTTTCATTTTTTATCAAAATTTTTTTTATCATGAAAATAAATCAAGTAGCATCTAAAATCATTGCAAACCAAACCGCAACGATGCCACTCTCTTTTTAAGACCGACCAGTCAATGAGCTACGAAGACATCGAAACTCTATGAAACGGGAGCTCTTGCAGCTCTGGTTTCGTAGTTTTTGGTCTTTGGTCGTATTTCAAAAACTATACATCCTAGATTAAAAATAAAAACCATTTTGGAATGTACAAAATAAGCCCTTTCGTATGACATCCCACTCAATATATTTGTGTAACTTTCATAATTTTTTACCCCCTTGGGAACCCAATATCTTCACAACCCCTTCATCGATTAAGCTCATATGCTCCGCCGTAAATTTCCTTACCACAACCTATTGACCTACCAAGTTTCATGCAGATTGGATGAACGGTTCGACAGTTATGCTCGAACAACAATTCGTGAAACATACAAACATACAAACATACAAACATACAAAGCAAAATCGCCCAACTTACCACTAAGATCTTCGCTCGCTTCGCTCGCTCGATCGATAAAAAAATAATGATTAACCCCCGACATATCCCTTCATTAAACTACAAATGGCTGAACAGATTCTCATGAAACATTAAGAACACTCGACAAAGATTATTTTTTTAACAAAAAATAATAATAATTGAAATCGGTTCATCCTTTCAGGAGCTATGATGCCACAGATGAGACAGACACACAGATACACACTACAAACTTATAACACCCCTCTTTTTCATAGGGGGTTAACATATTATTTTGCTCTTAATAGTATATTTCAGTACAAGTTCGGAAAGGCTGTCATTACAACGAGTTCCGACAAATGTCTACCCGAGCCGAGGCGCAGCCGAAGGCGAGGGTGGACAGTCGGAACAAGTTGCAATGACGGTTCCGAACGTGTACTGAACGACTATTTTTAATACAGTTGCGAAAAAATGAAGCAATTTAATCTAGAAAATGGCGCCAACCGTAGAATATAAGTGATTTTTTTTTTTCACCGATTCTGGTAAGCAAAGGGAACTATGCCCATACAGCCAAGTCTTCAGTAGAATTTTTTTATTGATATGAAATGAAAATGACATTTAATGAGATGAAATGAAATGAAACCTAAGCTAACTCATTCAATCAAATCATTAAATCTGATATAAAAAACAAATTATTAATCTTTTTAGAAATATACGTATTTGCATGAATCATAAAACTTCTATGATTTTTTTTAGTAAAAACTTCATGGTTGGTTTTTCTTTTTAATAGACATTATTTTGACAGTTGGGAAAGAGAACGCACGAGTGCGGGAAAGGTAAAAAAAAAGCACGAGTGTGTAATAGCCCACTTCCCGAACGCTATACATCCCTGCAATACGCCACTTTTTGAGCAACTGTATTAAAAAATATTTTTTGAAATCGGAATGTAGTTTCAGAGATTCTACTCCAATATTCAAAGAAGGTTGTTTTGGGCCCAAAAGCCAAAGTGCAGACTACTCCAACATTCAAAGAAGGTTGTTTTGAACCCAAAAGCCAAAATGCCACTCAACAAAAAAAGGGTATGGCCACGTTTGGGAAGTCAATTCGAGTGTGTTTCATTAAGGTACCAAGTCCCTAAAACTTTTGTCTTTTTAAGAATAAAAATCTGGTTTCCATACATTTTAAAAAAAAAAATATCGCGGCGCGCGTATCGCGGCTGGCGGAAATAAATATAAAAAAATGCCAAACGCCTAACATCACCACTTGGTCAATACGGGTTCTCTACGTTTTACGGACTGCAAAACCTAATTAGATAGATACCTACATAGTAAAATTTTCTTGGAATATCCCACACAGATCCGTGATTTAAATCTCATCATTGTTTTATTTCAATGATTACTATGAACAGTCAGCCACTACTGTTCATGAATATTAGAAAAACTTTAAAAATAGCTTTAGATTTAAATTTAAACGAAATACTCCATCAGGATGTTGCTAAGCTCCTAAATAACATTTCCTTTTTTGTACTAACATGTAATTTAATAACTTTAAAACAAAATAGATTTCAACGTAATAAATCACGTAAGTTTACCTTATTTTCTTGCCATGATTTTATGTACCTATGTGAAGAAAACACTTTAAAGCATGCCTTTTCCCTTTTCCATTAGGTCGTCCCTTTTAGTTGTGCCGAATACAGAAGTTTTATTGTAACTAGAACTAACTGTTGTCGACTGTACAATGATATTTATTTTGGTGATGTCACTGCATTCGCGTTGATATGCAAATTGCATGTACGCACAATGTCACAATTTACATCTAGTACCAACCTACAGCTACACCTACAAAACTGTCCATGTGGAATTTTTGTGACAAAAAATACAAAAATACCCGGTTAAATTAAATATCGGTAGTGTAGGCAGACGTATTTACATTTCATACTAGTTGTAATAAGATTACTTTCGAAAACTCATACGGGAGATTTAGACCTTTCCTAATCAATGAAAAAAGGTAGAAATAAATTTGAAAAAAGGGAGATACTTACCTAAGTAAAAGTAAATTGTTAATTTTACAAATCGAGATAGCTTTTGTTTTACATTTTCTGAATGAAACTGACAAGTTTTTTTTGTTGTTGTGACAATATTTGCTAGATTCAGCGTTCTTAGAATAATCGTATTCTACATATCGTATTATACGCAATATTTAACTTAACATGGAACTCATTACACCATGAATTTACATACTTCGAAGTACTTTTGTAGGCAGGGGTATGCCATAAGCTCGAACAGCAAATGTGCAAAAACTAGCGGGGGACGAGCTAAACACGCATTGGTGCATTCAAATCTCCCGCTTAATCATCCCGCACACCATTGGTTCATGATCTTACAATACGCACACAATTATGAAATAGGCGTGGTTACTGCGTGTTATGCAGTGTTTACACGCACACTATGATAAATCTCTAGTGATGGGCATTCAGTTAGACCGGTAAACCTGAACGATGAATGAATGAATGAAATTGGCGTTTTTTAAAGCGTCTGTGTAATACTATATTCATAGTCTGCCTTTTTTATCCGACTGCGGCGAAGCCCAAAAGGTATGTGTTTGACCTGTATGTATGTATGTCCGCTCGTAACTACTCAACGGCTCAACCGATTTTGAAAAATGATACGTCATTACAGTCATTAGATTCGTATTGATGGAATGAGTGTCACTGAGCACATAATTACAATTCTTTAAAAACACAAAACGCCAAATTTTATAGTTTGAAAAAAAAATCTTTGATTTGAATAACACAAAACTCAAAATAAATAAATTTAAAGCAAATAATGAAACACGTAGGTATTTATACCCGACTATGGTGAAAATAATAATAATACGGCGAAGTAAAAAGGAGGGTTATAATTTTGACCGGTAGGTATGTATGTATGTATGTTCATCTGTCCCCTCTTAACTTCTAAACTACTAATGATAATTTGACAAATGAGGTATCGTTTGAAGCGTCTGGATCGTCCGCTGGTTATAGGCTATGTGACGTCACATTATAGTGAATTTGGCGCCCTCTAGAGGACATAACGTCATAAAATACAATAAAATATTGTTTGATGATGTAGGGTTGGGTATCCAATGAAAGGGCTTTATTAGCACACTACACACACACTAGCGGACGCCCGCGGCTTCGCCCGCGTTGAATCCATCAGCTACAAAGTAAAATCATACATGCGTATGTGTTTCCGGTAAGTAATTTAATTTAATAATTACAATGGTTTTATTCACATAATGAAAAAAATGTGCCTATGTTTCAATTTTAGATTTTTTTTATGTTGCTATAATGTATGTACCTAATCTAAACCATTATTTATTTTAAAAAAACGTTAAGTAGGCGGCCGAGACTTAGAAACGACAAAAAATCATTTTGACTTGTTAACAATATATCGTTGACCTCCGGCTACACGCGCGAAAACGTGTCACGTTCCGCCTAAGCCGTGCAAGCGAGAGCGCGGAACAAGCGATGGAGAGGCACGATCGGCCTAAGCGTTCGTTTCGTTATCACGTAAAATTATCGTCCGTAAACCGACTTTACAGACATCCATTTTTTTTTTCATATTAATGACTTTTCTTGTATAACTCGTAAAAATAAACAATTTTTTTCGGAATAATTTTTTTTGTCCGACTTGTAGTTTTTGAGAAAATCGATGATTGATTTGCCAGTGACTTAGTTAATTTAATTAATTTCTCGAAAACTAACAGTCCAATAAAAAAATGTTTCGTACAAAAAACCTTTGTTTTTGTTCATACTTTAAATTAAGATCGAGAAAAAGGTATGTTAATAGAATAACAGCTATGTCAAAATTTTATGAAGTGTTTGCCTTGTAAATGCACCAGTGCCTACTAATCGCTGCACAGCCTTATAAATACCCCGACCGATATCTTTTAAATTTCAATTACTTTTGTACAATAGGTAATAATACATCGCGTTTTAAAATAATTTAATGTTTATTCTATCATTCATTCGGTCAATTTCATTCAACTTGTCCCCGCACTACGCCTCAAGAAATAGTCGCCAATCTGTCAAAACTAGTAGTTCATCTAAATCAAAATTACACAAAATTACAAACACAAATGACAAAAATAGCACTTACAATGTGATAGGAAATACCGTGTCCCCGTAAGTTTGTTGTCGCTGATCGCCTTTTACACAAAAATACTGCACAATTCACCATATTCACGGAGCTCTACTCGCGACACGAAACGTCAACATTATGGCCGTGGATGCGAGTGAAGTACTTTTATTTAACGTGTATGGCCGAGGGGCCTGGATGGTCACAGAGGGGTAAGCCTATATGAGAATATCGATGCCATCTCCATTCTATAAGCTCGAAGTTTGTAGGTTAATGTATTACACAGACTCAAACTTGGCTTGCTAAGCAATAAAACGGTAATGTCTCTGTTCAGACTCATAGAAACCAGAATATAATAGTAAACTCGCGAAACACATAATGTGGGTGTATCGCGAGTGTACCATTCTATCCGTGACTTTAGTAAAGTATCTCAATTGTATGGAATTCAGTGCACCGCCTCTAGCGGTAACTGAACTAATTTCAGTCCATACAATGTCATAATTTACTATAGTCACGGATAGAGTAGTAAACTCGCGATACACCCACTGCTCTAAATGCAATGCTTGAGATTTGAGACGAATTATAAAACAGTGTGTTCTGAGAAGTCATAAATAAGATAAACAACAGGATAAATTAACGTATTTCTAAATAAATATTACTTATATTAATTGTTAAGGTTGATTCACGCTACCACAGAATACTAGTACTACGTACGCTACACCGGGCCGGGTCCCGGCCGGGCCCCGGCCGTGCCCCGGCGCCCGGTGTCAAATGTCAAATTCATACAAAATGTATACCGACGGGCCCGTCGGTATAGGTACATTTTGTATGAATTTGACATTTTGATTCACGCTACACCGGGCGCCGGGGCACGGCCGGGACCCGGCCCGGTGTAGCGTGAATCAACCTTTAATCAGTCATGGGTTCTCTCCTGACGCCACAGAAATCAAAAACTGCAAGCTCATAAGTTTGCATAGAATAGATGTGGAACATACCTGGGCAAATCTCTTCATGTAGGCCTGCACGGTCAGAGCTGCACAGTACGGGTCGTTGGTACAGTTCGCGTACGCTGCAAACAAAATAAAACACAATCTTCAATACTGGGACTGCCGGACTTGGAGTAGGACCTGTATTCTGTGGTAGGACTAAGTTTTGAGAGATTTTCCATTTAACTGCCAGAGCTGGGTATGTTATGAGCATTTTTCAAGGGCGCAATTACAGAAGCATCGCACCCACCGAGCATGACAAAGACTACTTCTACTATGCATACGTGTGTAGGTAGAACTTTTGAAACCATCATGGTTAGAACATAAATATTATTATCATCGGGATAATTAGGTAGGTACCATGATTATTGAGTTTCTTTGCTTCCCGATATTTCGCCGCATTTGCATGAGCCATGGTCACGGGTTAATATCCCGTTATATTATCCCGTTGATAATCATATATAAAGTCAATGTTTTGTCAAGAAGACTTTTTTTTTAAATCCTTTATTTTTTTTGTAAAACGAAAATGGAAAAAATACAAACTTGTAAAAAAAAATAACTAGCATGCACTCTCTAATTATTAGTACCAATACTAGTTTTTTTTTATTAGCATACTAGGCTTGCTTCTACATTAAAAACAAATAAACTTTCAAACTAGCGCGTCCAATGCGCAAATAAATGGATAAGTAGATTCAAAGTATCGCTAAATCAAGGTCAAGAAGAACATTTTAAGATAAAATCTGGTTTGGTTTCCGCAAACACATTCCAGCCGGAGAAATTAAGATATTCTGCTCTTGATCAAGGCTCTACCAAGGCCGTGACCAGTTAATATATTATTTTTAGAGCTTTTATCCAATACGCTCGCAATAATAAGCTAAACAAAGACTTTCTTACAAAATAAGTTGCACGTCGAGTACACTTCTTGCAACGGATCTTGGCATTCGTGAAGTTAGCCGTTTCGATGCGCAGTGTAACTTTTTCATACAAAATTTTCTACTGCGCAGCGAAAAGCCTAACATCACGAATGCCTAGATCTATGGTGACAACCGTAACTCACAATCACTTCCATCAGGTGACTGGCCTCAGCTAATATATTATTTTTAGAGCCTTTATCCAATACGCTCGCAATATAATCTTACAAAATAAGTTGCAATGATCACGTCGAGTACACTTCTTGCAACGGATCTTGGCATTCGTGAAGTTAGCCGTTCCGATGCGCAGTGCAACTTTTCCATACAAAATTTATGGGATCCGGGGTGCAGCGCCTCCAGTGGTAACTTGACTGAACTAAAATCCCCATACATTTGAGAGACTATACAACAGTCACGGATTGAATAGTAGACTCTGTGCATACTCGCGATCGGGGTACCGCGCAGCGAAAAGCCTTTACTTCACGAATGCCTAGATCCATGGTGACAACCGTAACTTACAATCACTTCCATCAGGTGACTGGCCAGGCAGTGTCGGCTTGCCGGCATCAGCCCAGTAGGCCCAGGTGATACGGAAGAGACCGCAGTGGTTTCCCTCGCACTTCAGGCCCTGCTTGCAGCCGGAGACGGCTTGGCACATGCACCCGAGGCATACTTCGGTGACCGGAGCGGCTGAGTGCTTCACTTCTTCGAGTTCCGCTGAAAAACATTTTTGATTATTGATATTAAAATACTAATTATAAAATTAATGACTGTGTTAATCTTTTATTTTTGTGCATGCTGTGGCACCCTATAATAGCAAAACATCTATCCCTATCCCTATAATATCAAAATATCTGGCGCGTTCATCAGATTATCAAACTTTTGAAAAGCCATTTATTATTTCACTCCAGGGCAAAAGCTTCTATTCCTTTCTTTATCTTCGTAATAAGTAATACGCAGTACCTACCTAAGTAAAATGTATGTACTCAAATGTTGTTCTTTCCTAAACAAGTTATTGATTAATATACAAGGGCAAAGAATGAACTAAAAACGCCTTCTCAAATGAAGCGCGTTGATGTCTTTTGGTAGGATCACTTTATTAAAAATAGGAAAAAAACTGAACAGTTGGGTTAATATCCCAATCGTGTTTTATATTTTCAGCATCTAAAAATGTAAATATAATAGTTTGGAATTCTATAATGGATCTACTTAGTAAAAGAAAATCGACATTCTTCGATAACAATAACGAGACCAACGCGAATTATTGTGTTCACTAAAACGGTGCAATTAAAAACAGGTCTTGATTGTAACCTAAGTAGTTTGTCATTCGATTAATGTTTCGATTATAATTAAGAATCGCAGGCATCTAAATTATTGTGTTTTGTAAAGATTTATTTATATTGCACATTTTTACGATCGTTCCTCGTTTTGGTTTTATTGGTGGTCAATGACTTTGGGCGCATGACGGTATTTAATAAGTAGGTACAGAAAGCGTCATTAATTGGTATCCCCCTAGTAAGAAGTCGGTTTGCAAGCCGTTGATCTCAACTTTTGTAAAAACTTCCTTGCTTACTTATGGATATCTAATTTCGCTCGAGTTCCTAAACGAGCCGATGCAATAGCTGTTATAATAAGCCGACTGAAATCCAAGGTTGAAATGAAAAGGGTCTTTGTTCAAATCAATAGGGGGATACCGATTGATGACGCTGACTGTACCTATGCATTGGCTTTTGAGCCGGAGCAGGATGGTGAGATGATATTTTCTTATGAGTGAAATAGACAGAGTTACAGGTACGGTAGGTACGTTTAGAAACTGTTTTCATCCAATCGCAATAAAAAAAAAGTCTTCTTGAAAAAAAAAAAAATTAGGTAGGTACACGGGTGATTCTACTAAAAAACTTTTAATAAACCAAAGCAAAACATCAACTATTTCGTTTTGTTTCAAAATCGGCCATCTACTAATGAGTAATGACCAATGAGGTTAGGTTACTCTGTTGTGATGACGTTTTCAAACAAATTACCTATGAGGTTTTGCAAATTACTATCATTTTGGAGAACAAAACAAAACGATACTTGAATGGTTGACGTTGTAAAATAGAGGAATTGAGGCCCTAAGAATAATATTTGGAGATTATATCTTCTGAGCCTGTTTTTTTATTTATTTGTGAATTTTATATGCTGTATATTATTTATGTCAGTCGCGCAAGAATTTGACATTCTATTACTTAAATCCTACTAATAAATGCATAATGTGGAAATATTTACCTACACCTTATGTAAATTATACCACAGAATGTCCTACCAATGTGTTGCATGTAGAGGGTCAAGGTGTAGACGCGAACTACAAGGTCGGATTACCTAATACTATTGTAACTGTATATTATTAAGAGCCGTGTTGGCCGAAGGGGTTAGTACCTTGTCTTTAGATCCGAAGGTCGTAGGTTCAAATCCTGGCCATTCATCAATGGATTTTTCATTTCGATAAAATATGCGCATTAACACGAGCTCTAAACTGTAAAGGAAAGCATCGTGAGGAAACCCGTGGCTTAGTCAGCCCCACACGTATTGACCATGTCTTTCCTGTGGATATGGCTGGTTAGGCTGGATAGTTTATGGTAGGTTTAGGCGCTGGGCAAGCCTACTCCATCTCAAACAATGTCCCAGGCATTACGCTCCTGACACTGTATAAATCATCTAGAAAGGGCCTAAGTTTTGTACTTAAGTACCTATTATTTTATAAATTAAGTAAAAATATTAAAAACTCACCACACATGCATAATAGTAGCTAGTATTTACATACATTATGCTAGATATAATGAATTCTTGTAAAATGTTATCTTCATCGCATCCGTGATCTGTGTTGTGTCGGGTTTTTACACATATTATTTTTAACGAGAATAGTACAACTTCCGTTTCTGTGCTATTATGTATTTAAACAACAATTTGTAAACCTTTGTTTCACATTGCGTGGGTATATTCAGGCATAAAAGTAATACATTCAAATTCTTTACACACACGTTCAATATTTGAAGCGTCAATACTCATATCTTTTGCAAAGATTATATTTTATGTACTTACCTACCTACTTATGTGTTTACAAAATGTTAGTTTAGAGCTTGATGGCCGGGCTGTGAGTTACGCCGTGTTTGGTCAAAATTGTTCTTAGCTTAGCTATACATAGACTCTAATGAAAATTATCTTTTTGATATTGAACGTCATTTCGATGATCATAATTTGATGTTCTTATGGACATAAAAGTTCAAGGTTGGTTGGATTATTGCAATAGCGAGATATTTCTAAAGGGCACACGCCTCATTAGCTCTGTTGGCTAAAGTCCGATCCTGTTGTTATTGCATTTGAGACATCATAAACGGCTACGAACGCACTCGGCGGGCTAGACCGCAGCTGCCAGTGAGATTAGCTATTGTTCATAACTTTAGATACCAGCAGAGTCATTCTGTAGACTCACTTCGAAATCACTCAAGCGACCGAGCTCACTAAATACACAAGAATGTATTGTGAGATTCAAATTTCGAATATGAAGTTTGAAATCTCACAGCGGATTCAGCTCTTCGACGTTCGAAGTGAGTTTACAGAATGACTCTGCAGGCTAGTAAGATCGAGCGCGACACATAACGTGGCCACCGGTCAGCCCCAGAACCACCTGGCCCGTATATAATAAACGTTACAAGTCTACAAATTTGTAGAAAAGTGACAATTTTGTCGAATTTTCTACAAGTGCTGTATAATAAAACCTACAATTATGTAAAAAATCTACAAGTATATTTCATACAATTGTAACGCCCAAAAATTCGTTAAATATAAATAAATACTTAAATAAACAAATAAATAAATATTGGTGGACATTTTTCACACAGCGCCATCTAAACCCAAACTAAGCAAAGCTTGTACTATAAATAGATTACATGATTATAAAAAACGCCTGTAGATGTTGCTGACAATATTGTTCTTACAAATATGTAGCAGTAAGTTACAATTTACATAAAATGTAAGTTCGTTTTTGATAGTAGATTGTTGCACAAAGGTTGAAAGGGGTACATATGAAAAGTCCGAAAACCGAAATGCCGATCCTTGAAATGCCGATGCTTGAAATAGCGAATGCTCGTAAAGAAGAATGCTTAAAATGTAGAAGCTTTAAATGTAGAATGCTTAAAAATCAGAATGCTCGAAATGCCGAAAGCCAAAATACCGAAGCTTAAAACATAGAAGCTTAAAATGCCGACGCTCAAAATTTAGAATGCTTGGAATATAAAAGCTTGAAACCAGTAATGCTCGAAATAATTATGTAGATGTAAGAATTTTTTTTTGTCTTTACTTATTATTATTAAGAGGTAAAGTGTGTTTGTATTGTACTCGTATGTAGGAGGTTATCTCAAAAACTACTCATCTGATTTAAAAAATTATTTCACCTGTATTTAGAATGAGGGGAGGGGGAGGGAGAGGGGGAGGGAGAGGGGGAGGGAGAGGGGGAGGGGGAGGGAGAGGGGGAGGGAGAGGGGGAGGGAGAGGAGGAGGGAGAGGGGGAGGGAGAGGGGGAGGGAGAGGGGGAGGGAGAGGGGGAGGGAGAGGGGGAGGGAGAGGGGGAGGGAGAGGGGGAGGGAGAGGGAGAGGGAGAGGAGGAGGGAGAGGGGGAGGGGGAGGAAGAGGGGGAAGGAGAGGGGGGGGGAGAAAGAGGGGGAGGGGGAGGGAGAGGGAGAGGGAGAGGGAGAGGGGGAGAAAGAGGGGGAGAAAGAGGGGGAGGGAGAGGGAGAGGGGGAGGGAGAGGGAGAGGGGGAGGGAGAGGGGGAGGGAGAGGGGAAGGGAGAGGGGGAGGGAGAGGAGGAGGGGGAGAGGGAGGGGGAGGGGGAGAGGGGAGGGGGAGGGAGACCCAAACATGGATCTTCCACTGTTATTCACTGAGAAGTTCTGACATAGGTCCTGACTCCATCAGATCAGCAGCTGTCACCATATTATTACATTGTAGTCGGAACTTCACCGATACGCTGAGTTCCAAGTTTCAACTCGATTGGACTATTTACTGAAGAGTTCTGTTGAACAGCTCCTGATGTCATCCTCAGATCAGCTTGTTATGACCATATTATTACATTGTAGTCGGAACTTGACAGATATGCCGAGTTTTAACTAAATCGGCTTATTTACTGAGGAGTTCTGTTGAACAGCTTCTGACTCCATCATCAGGTCAGCTTAATATTACCATCATATTGCATTGTCACTGATATCCTATCAAGTTCTTAAAAAAATCCCGAATCGCGTATGCCTTTAAAATATGAAGAGTTACCTCGATTTCTCCAAGATCCCATCATCAGATCCTGATCTGATGATCAAAAGGAACATTGGAAAAGTGTACCCTTTCAAACAAAAAAAGAATCTTTGAAATCGGTCGAGGCGTCTTCGAGTAACCGGTGAACGTACACAAAAAACACAAAAAAAAAAAATCCGACGAATTGAGAACCTCCTCCTTATTTTTTTAAGTTCGGTTAAGAATACAATAATTTTGTAAGTATTTAAGTCGTTTCACTATCACGTTTCCATCTTGCTACTTTACACCCAGTGGCGGATTATCCTTAAGGCAAACTAGGCAATTGCCTAGGGGCGCGAGGTTACAGAGGGGCGCGCAAGGAAGGAAAAAAAAATTATAAGTAGTTGGGTAATAAAAAAGCGCTACTTCCATAACGCTTCCGAAGCGCGTCCCGTCTTCTTGATTATTCCTACGTCACCCGATTTGATTTAAATAAGACAGAATTTCGATGTTCGGGTGCTGGGCGCCCCGGGGCGGGGCGGCCGGCGGCGGCGCAGAGGGCGCGGGTCAGTCGCGTGAGCCATGCGACAGGGATCATAGTCGCGAGCATAGGTACCTACGATCTAGCAATTTTTTGGATCGTTCAAAAGCCATTCGTATTTCATATCAGTTGTCGGATAGTGAATATCAAATCAATCATGAAATAAACCGACAAGCAACGAGCCTTTTCTTTGAGCACCGCAAACACAATCAAGTATCACTGTTGCATTTGTCTTAAAAAAATTTGCTCGCTTCGCTCGCATTTACGTCCCTAAGTAGGTGCCTATGTTGCGAGTAAAGTGAATTATTTTATGTCTGACCGACCATAGAATAAGAACCGATAAGCAGCGATCCTTTTCTTTGATCACCGCAAACAAAATCAAGTGACACTATTTTGCATTTGTCTTAAAATAATCTGCTCGCTTCGCTCGCATTTATCTTTATAAGTAAATATATTGCGAGTAAAGTGAGTTATGTCTGACCACAGCATAATAAAAACCGGTCAAGTGCGAGTTGAACTCGTACGCCGAGGGTTCCGTACCTAGCCATGGTGCCAATTAAGCTAGTATTAATTGTATGAGCGCCCATACAACTCGGAGGACAATTTTAATTGGCGTCAACTATGTATGTATGGGAACACCCTCTAGTTTTCAACTTTTTTAACTTTTTGGAATTTTTCCTTTATTTGTGCTATAAGACCTTGCTTTTTGCCAAATTTCGTTATTCTAGGTCAACGGGAACTACCATTTAGGTTTTCGACCCAAAACCTCTAGGGTACTTCCGGTTGACCTAGAATTGTCAATTTTAGTTACAAGCAAGGCCTTACAGCACAAGTAAAGGAAACATTCCGAAAAATAAAAAAAGTTGATAATTAAGGTAAGTTTTGGTACTTACAAGTTTTCACGAAAACCTACATTTGCCTATATCTTTTTATAGTGTTGACTCAGGACCTTGATTTTTATACTCACAATAGGGACTATAGACCTTAGTATATGGTATAAATTTCAACTTGCTAGCTCTACCCGTTCCTGAGATAATCGATGGTGACACACGGACAGACAGACGGACAGACAGACAGACAGACAGACAGACGGACAGACAGACAGACAGACAGACGGACAAGAAAGTGATCTTATAAGGGTTCCTTTTTTACCTTTTAAGGTACGGAACCCTAAAAACCGACATGCAGCGAGCCTTTTCTTTGATCACCGCAAACAAAATCAAGTGCCACATGTTGCATCTGTCTTAAAAAAAATTTGCTCGCTTCGCTCGCATTTAACTTCATAAGTAGAGATATTGCGAGTAGAAAGTGAGTTATTTCTGACCGCAGAATAAGAACCGACAAGCAGCGAGCTTTTTCTATGATCAACGTAAACAAAATCAAGTGCCACATGTTACATTTACCTTGCAAAAATTCAGCTCGCTTCGCTCGCTTGATTAAAAGCTCGCTTCGCTCGCATTTTTACTTTATGAGTATGGATTACTTTGCGAGTAAAGTGAGTTATGTGACCGCACTGCTAAATAGGAACCGACAAGCAGCGAGTCTTTGAGCACCGCAAACTTATGCTAAGTTTCAAGTTCGTTAGTAAGTACCAGGAAGAAGATTTTAGCCCATTTAGGTACGAATTTCTAAAAATCGACAACTAAACAATTCAAGAATGTGATAGTAGTCAGAGTTCAAAATCAAATCAAAATCAAAATATTTATTTGGAACATTAACATGGGATACAGTCAGTATTGGGAACGTTGACTGCTGCGATAGTTAAAGAAAACTGTGTTGCAGAGTCAGCGCCCTCCTCCGGCAAACAAGTAGGCAGGGTTCCAGCCAAACAAACAAGTAAAACATATTAAATAAAGACTTAAAATTAAAATGCTTAGAATGGGTACATAGATGTAAGAACAAAAGTAGGTTATTAACAAAATAAAGTAAACTTAGAGAGTCACATCTGTATGGAAAGATATTTTGTTGGTGTGTGTATTTGTTTGTGTTTGTGTAGTGCTGCAAGAGTGAGTGAGTGTGTGTGTGTGTGTGTGTGTGTGTGTGTGTGTGTGTGTGTGTGTGTGTGTGTGTGTGTGTGTGTGTGTGTGTGTGTGTGTGTGTGTGTGTGTGTGTGTGTGTGTATGAGAGAGATTGGGCCAACTCCTGATGGCATACCCCCTTGGGTAGTCAGAGGCTTGTCCAAATACGGTATTTGATGGTTTGTTACCAGAGGGGCGCCTATGAGGAGCTTGCCTAGGGCGCTCTCGAAGTTTAATCCGCCCCTGTTTACACCTAAACTACTTTCGCACCCGTAAAAACTACCACGAAATAAAGTACTAAAAAATTCAATAATTTATGAAAGTACTTATTTCGATCATTTTCGATGTTTTAGTCATTCGGCATTTGGAACTTATACTTATTAAGCATTCTACTTTGTAAACGTTCGGCAATTGAAACTTTCGGCATTTCGAGCATTCTGACTTTTAGCTTTCGACCTTACAAACTTCTATCTTTCAAGCTTTCTGCATTTCAACCGTTCTACATATCGAATTTCGCTATTTTAAGCATCGGCATTTCAAGGATCGGCATTTCGGTTTTCGGACTTTTCATATGTACCCGTTGAAAGTAACCTATTGACATAGAATAGATAATGCTATTGAGGCACGAGTTATTGAGGCAATAGTTCGAGTGCCTTAATAGGTCTTTCACCCGAGGTAAACACTCTGCTTTTCATTTCGAATATGAGGAAAGTAATTAACAAAGTAAGAGCTTTAGAACACGCTGAGACGCCATTTCAATCCGAACTGTTTGGGCACGTGGCCAGCGACGTGGCCAAACAGTTTGTATTGAAATGTGTAACAGATAACTCACTTGACTACGGTCTGGCGTCAATTTCCTGATCCTGTGATCCTGATCCTAGGTGATCCTAATCCCGTGATCCTGATCCAGTGATCCTGCGTAATCCTGATTCCGTGATCCTGATCTATGATCCTGATTCTACGTGATCCTAATCCCGTGATCCTGCGTAATCCTGATCCCGTGATCCTGATTCTATGATCACCTGGATCTGTGTCACTAGATCAGGATCACGGGATTAGGATCACGTAGGATCAGGATCACAGGATCAGTATTACAGGATCAGGATCACGGGTTCAGGATCACAAGATTAGGATCACGTAGGATAAGGATCATGGGATTAGGATCACGTAGGATCAGGATCACAGGATCACAGATCAGGATCACGGAATCAGGATTACGTAGGATCACTAGGTCAGGATCACGGGATTAGGATCATGACGCCAGACCGTAGCCAAGTGAGTTATCTGTCATATATTTTATTACGAACTGTTTGGCCACGTCGCCGGCCACGTGGCCAAACAGTTCGTGTTGAAATGGCATCTCAGCGTGTTATTTATTACTTACCATCTCTTACAAAGTTAATTACTTTTCTCATATTTGAAATGAAAAGCAGAATGTTTACGTCGGGTGAAAGACCTATTTAGGCACTCAAACTATTAGCGCCCTCGCTACGCTCGTCCGCCAAAACATCTCGTGCCTGAATAGGTTACTTTCAACCTTTGTTTAACAATCTACTAATTCTAAGGTTGTTTGGAAGAAATCGCTCATAGCGATAAGACCGCCCATTGTACTTCGCTCCTTATGTTCTGTGTGTCTGTAATTTGTTTTAATGTTCATGTGGTGTACAATAAAGTGTTAATCTATCTATCTACATATCTACTATTTATTTGGTTGATTCAGTCAAAATATTACTCACAACAAGAATATAAATAAGTGGAAAGAGATTGCCGATCAGTTAAGATACTCGTTAGCATCATTTTTTTGTATTGAATTAGAATTGTAGAGTTTCTACACAGGGTGAGCTCGCCTGTCAGAATTGTACTACAATTTTGTAGATATGTAAACTTGTAATTACAATTGGTGTTCAATAAAACGATTTTTCCTACAAATATGTAAAATATCGCCTGTAGGGAGAAAAAGTTTTTTCAACTGAAATATGTAGAATTGTAGGTACAATTTTACAATTTTGTAAATTTTCCACCTAAACAAATATGTAAATTGTATTTTTAATTAAACAGAAACTTGTACAATTGTAGCCGTTACAATTAATTGTATTTTACAATTTGTAATGTATATTGCATTGGGGCCTGGCAGCCGCGAGCTGAAGTGAGATTCACATTTCTCAGAATGCAACCAATTCCAAAATGTTGATTGAAAGTTGACGTTTTTTCAACGAAGAAACATCTCTTTTCGAATTCCGAATGCATTCCGAGAAGTTTTGAATCGCGCATCACGCCGCCGATTACGTTGTTCGTAGCCAACTGAGCTGTGAGAGAGCAACCCAAACTAGCACACATTTTTTTAACTTCGTAAATATTTTTTGTTGAGGTGTATTTTAATCAACTGGCAAAACTACACGGAAACGTATTACAGAATAAATTAATGTTCTTTGTTTACTAAAGCAGGGATTTATTAACCTTTGTCTGTATGAATGTGTACTAGTAACTGACCTACTATTACGGAGTGTCCTAAGTACATTTGATCACACATTTTCAGTGAGCTTAAGAGCCAGTATACAATTTCGCACTCGACAAAATCAGCGCTCGGAGGGACAAAAGTTGCTAAATTCTAACACCCAATGAACAGCGCTCCGTTTCTTAGACTAAACGGTTTTGGTAATTTTCATGTGATTGATTTATTTGAGATAGTAAAAATACTTTTTGGGTAGGTACTTAGGTAGGTACCTATAGGTATAACACAAAACAAACTCGGGTTAGTTACACTTTGAATACAAATAATTACAAAAAAATAAATGTTTGTTTTTTTGTCCCATAAACCATATTGTGCTGATCTGATGGAGTCAGGAGCTTTTCAACAGAACTCTTCAGTAAATAGTCCGATTGAGTTGAAACTTGGATCTCAGCATGTCAGTCAAGTTCCGACTACAATGAAATAATATGGTGACAGCTAGCTCATCTGATGATGGAGTCAGGACCTGTTCCATGGAACTTTTTAATGATATGGGTATCAAATGACAGGGCTTGATGAGCGCAACACAATGCTGATCTGATGATGGAGCCAGGACCTGCTCCATCGAACTTTATAATGATATGGGTATCAAATGAAAGAGCTTGATGAGCGCAACACAATGCTGATCTGATGATGGAGTCAGGACCTGTTCCATGGAACTTTTTAATGATATGGGTATCAAATGAAAGGGTTTGATGAGCGAAACATAATTCTGATCTGATGATGGAGTCAGGACCTGCTCCATCGAACTTTATAATGATATGGGTATCAAATGAAAGAGCTTGATGAGCGAAACACAATGCTGATCTGATGATGGAGTCAGGACCTGTTCCATGGAACTTTTTAATGATATGGGTATCAAATGAAAGGGCTTGATGAGCGCAACACAATGCTGATCTGATGATGGAGTCAGGACCTGTTCCCTGGAACTTTTTAATGATATGGGTATCAAATGACAGAGCTTGATGAGCGCAACACAATGCTGATCTGATGATGGAGT
This sequence comes from Camptogramma bilineatum, assembly GCA_958496255.1. Lineage (NCBI taxonomy): Eukaryota > Metazoa > Arthropoda > Insecta > Lepidoptera > Geometridae > Camptogramma > Camptogramma bilineatum. The sequence continues at coordinate 11,808,294 of OY292465.1, read as the reverse complement.
CAGGACCTGTTCCCTGGAACTTTTTAATGATATGGGTATCAAATGAAAGAGCTTGATGAGTGCAACACAATGATGATCTGATGATGGAGTCAGGACCTGTTCCATGGAACTTTTTAATGATATGGGTATCAAATGAAAGGGTTTGATGAGCGAAACACAATGCTGATCTGATGATGGAGTCAGGACCTACTCCATGGAACTTTTTAATAATATGGGTATCAAATGAAAGGGCTTGATGAGCAAAACACAATGCTGATCTGATGATGGAATCAGGACCTGTTCCATGGAACTTTATAATGATATGGGTATCAAATGAAAGGGTTTTATGCGCGAAACACAAAGCTGGGTTAGGATTTACTTTTGACTTCGATTTTTGATGTTTGATTTTTCATTTTTAATCTTGATTTTAATTTTAAAATCAAAATCAAGAAATAAAAATCAAAATAAAAATCCGAGATCCGAGAATCGAGAAATAAGAAACAAGAATCAAGAATCACAAATCAAAAATTAAAAAATTGAAAATCAAGAATTAAGAATCCGAGATACAAGATCCGAGAATCGATAATCGAAAATTGAAAATCAAGAATCAAAATCAAGAATCAAGAACCCGATATCCAAGATCCGATAATCAAGAATTGAGACTCGAAAATCGAAAATCAAGAATCCGAGATCCGAGAATAGAGAAACTAAAATTGAAAATCAAGAATCAAGAATCAAAGTGAAAGTCAAAATCAAGAATCAAAGTCAAAGTAAACCCCGACCCAGCTTTGTGTTTCGCTCATCAAGCCCTTTCATTTGATACCCATATCATTGTAAAGTTCCAGGGAACAGGTCCTGACTCCATCATCAGATCAGCATTGTGTTTTGTTCATCAAGCCCTTTCATTTGATGCCCATATTATCATTAAAAGTTCCATGGAACAGGTCATAACTCCATCATCAGATCAGCATTATGTTTTGCTCATCAAGCCCTTTCATTTGATACCCATATGATTAAAACGTTCCATGAACCAGGTCCTGACTCCATCATCAGATCAGCATTGTGTTTCGCTCATCAAGCCCTTTCATTTGATACCCATATCATTGTAAAGTTCCAGGGAACAGGTCCTGACTCCATCATCAGATCAGCATTGTGTTTTGTTCATCAAGCCCTTTCATTTGATGCCCATATTATCATTAAAAGTTCCATGGAACAGGTCATAACTCCATCATCAGATCAGCATTATGTTTTGCTCATCAAGCCCTTTCATTTGATACCCATATGATTAAAACGTTCCATGAACCAGGTCCTGACTCCATCATCAGATCAGCATTGTGTTTTGCTCATCAAACCCTTTCATTTAATACCCATATCATTAAAAAATTCCATGGAACAGGTCCTGACTCCATTATCAGATCAGCATTGTGTTGCGCTCATCAAGCCCTTTAATTTGATACCCATATCATTAAAGAGTTCCATGGAACAGGTCCTGACTCCATCATCAGATCAGCATTGTGTTGCGCTCATCAAACCCTTTCATTTGAGACCCATATTATTAAAATGTTCCATGGAGCAGGTCCTGACTCCATCATCAGATCAGCATTGTGTTTCGCTCATCAAACCCTTTCATTTGATACCCATATCATTAAAAAGTTCCATGGAACAGGTCCTGACTCCATCATCAGATCAGCATTGTGTTGCGCTCATCAAGCTCTTTCATTTGATACCCATATCATTATAAAGTTCGATGGAACAGGTCCTGACTCCATCATCAGATCAGCATTGTGTTTCGGTCATCAAGCCCTTTCATTTGATACCCATATCATTAAAAAGTTCCAGGGAACAGGTCCTGACTCCATCATCAGATCAGCATTGTGTTGCGCTCATCAAGCCCTTTAATTTGATACCCATATCATTAAAAAGTTCCATGGAACAGGTCCTGACTCCATCATCAGATCAGCATTGTGTTGCGCTCATCAAGCCCTTTCATTTGATACCCATATTATTAAAAAGTTCCATGGAGCAGGTCCTGACTCCATCATCAGATCAGAATTGTGTTTCGCTCATCAAACCCTTTCATTTGATACCCATATCATTAAAAAGTTCCATGGAACAGGTCCTGACTCCATCATCAGATCAGCATTGTGTTGCGCTCATCAAGCCCTTTCATTTGATACCCATATTATTAAAAAGTTCCATGGAGCAGGTCCTGACTCCATCATCAGATCAGAATTGTGTTTCGCTCATCAAACCCTTTCATTTGATACCCATATCATTAAAAAGTTCCATGGAACAGGTCCTGACTCCATCATCAGATCAGCATTGTGTTGCGTTCATCAAGCTCTTTCATTTGATACCCATATCATTATAAAGTTCGATGGAACAGGTCCTGACTCCATCATCAGATCAGCATTGTGTTTCGGTCATCAAGCCCTTTCATTTGATACCCATATCATTAAAAAGTTCTAGGGAACAGGTCCTGACTCCATCATCAGATCAGCATTGTGTTGCGCTCATCAAGCCCTTTAATTTGATACCCATATCATTAAAAAGTTCCATGGAACAGGTCCTGACTCCATCATCAGATCAGCATTGTGTTGCGTTCATCAAGCCCTTTCATTTGATACCCATATTATTAAAAAGTTCCATGGAGTAGGTCCTGACTCCATCATCAGATCAGCATTGTGTTTCGCTCATCAAACCCTTTCATTTGATACCCATATCATTAAAAAGTTCCATGGAACAGGTCCTGACTCCATCATCAGATCAGCATTGTGTTGCGCTCATCAAGCTCTTTCATTTGATACCCATATCATTAAAAAGTTCCAGGGAACAGGTCCTGACTCCATCATCAGATCAGCATTGTGTTGCGCTCATCAAGCTCTGTCATTTGATACCCATATCATTAAAAAGTTCCAGGGAACAGGTCCTGACTCCATCATCAGATCAGCATTGTGTTGCGCTCATCAAGCCCTTTCATTTGATACCCATATCATCATAAAATTCCATGGAACAGGTCCTGACTCCATCATCAGATCAGCTCGCTGTCACCCTATTATTACATTATTAGTTACACAACAATTCAGATCATTATTCTGCTTTAACGGCCTTTTTAGCCCCGCAGAAAATATTTAAAAATAGGTAATTAATAACTTAGCAACCAATGTATCAAACGCTCCTATTTCGCTATATTCTTCGTAGCCGGCGACGTGCTTTGCGAGTCGACTCAGTGCGAGCTCCGGGATGCAAAGCGATACGTCCACCCCCTAGAAGCGCTCGGCGCGGTCTGCTTGCGTCGAGTAGATAGGGTAGTAGATACGACGCGTTTTAGGTTGTTTTAAAAGATTTTTCATTGCCAATTTTTTAATCTTTTTGCATTTTTTTTTTCAGAAAAGGATTGATTTTGAACTCAAGTTTATTTCTGTTTTGTTAATTTTACGAACAAGAGTTCTAAGTCAGTTCTAAGTAGCCAAAATCAAAAGCAATTCTTTGGCCGTTTTCTCGAAATTTGGACTAAGTTAAAGATTTTTTTACTCAAAAACTAAATAAAGGTAGTAAAAAGTGATCCATTTAATAGTTTGGTTGACTATCACAGCAAAACATCGTAATTTTTTTATACCATTTGGACGTCAAAATGATTCGTAAATATGGTGATTTCTAAACCTCTTACAGCAAAAATTCACAAAACAGTCGCCGGTTTGAGGTCGATTAATCAAAAAGAAATAATAAAAATACAAAAGTAGCTCATTTAATAGTACAAAATTGAAATGATATTTCATGCTGTGCCATAATTTTTTTATAAATACAGTGTTTTCATTGAAAAATCCTGCCCCAAAACATCACGTAAATCAGAAAATTTTGTCTAATGCCTCTTAATCATCTGTATTGTACTATCTGTGGTGATCAATAAGCCTAGCCGGCTCTACACTCGCGCGCGTATCACGGCGCGAAATCGAGGCGCGGATCGCGGTGCGAATCAAGACGAATACTACTACAGTTCCACATTCGCAGATGTTCGCGCCTAGTTGCTTAATACGCTTTGCGAACCCTTTGTCGCGGGACAAAAACCGACACTGATCGGGGAACGGCGCGAAGCGCGAACGAGAAGGCGTGAACAACATCTACACTCGTGGTTCGCAGTTGTCGCGGGCTTTCGCGGGCGTTCGCGCCGCGAGTGTAGAGTCGGCTTATGAATCACCACGTTATAATTCCTAACACGTTAAACGCCTCCAACGTACTTATACTATGTTCTGGCTGTAGTGCAGTGGGGCATCTTTCTTCGGAGTGCACGGAGGATGGTAGGGAAAAGTTTAAGAGGTGATAGGCAAATAAAACCATTACTATGCTAGCGAGCCTATGAGCTAAAGGTATTCGTAGTCAATGGAGCATTTACCCCACAGAACACTATATCCTAAGGATCAGCACAAAACCGCTGTTTTATAGACCACGGCATAATCTGCCGCTGATTGAAAGAGGACTGTTTCGTCTGCAAGGCAAGCCGGCTGTGCTGTGGTTGGTGGTTATACAAAGACAATTCACAATAATTATGGTTGATATTTATATGCGACACTGTTTTTTTGCTTCATCAACTCGTCCTTCGGTAGGTACAACATTTTCAGAACAAGTTGACAATAAGCCAAATAAGCAAAAATCCTGTCCCTACACATTCGGAACCTAGGGCTTGGGAATATGTCGTCAAACTAGTCTGAACTAAAGCACCCATATCACCGTCCTACGAATATGCAGACCGGTTTTGATCCGTTTTACCTTGTGCCATGAGTTTTAATACAATAATGTGGAAAATTGATAAATTATCTGCCGGAACTAGTTTCTAGTGTTGATTTAATCTAAAATAAATGATGCCTAATGATTTGAGTTTAATAGCTTTAAATAAGTTATAGCGGTTAGGTGACAGGTTAGTATGGTTGAAGATGATGATAGCAAATTAATTCCAGTTTGAATCAATTGGAATTGGAATTTGTAGCTCCAAAATATATATCATCATCATCCACAGCTCGACTTCACCCACTGCTGGGTATAGGCCCCTCCTTGTTTTGTTTATGCCATTTTTCATGGTCGAAGAGTAAATCTAGGTTTTTGCCATCACAAAATCCATACCCAGATTATAAATGTGAAAGTGTGTTTGTTTGTTTGTCCTGCTTTCACGTCAAAACGGAGAGACGGATTGACGTGATTTTTTGTGTGGAGATAGTTGGAGGGCTGGAGAGTGACATAGGCTACTTTTTATCCAGAAAAAAAAATGCATAAACGCGTGGGATAAAAAAGTAGTAGTCCACGCGGGCGAAGCCGCGGGCGTCCGCTAGTGTTGTATAAACCATAAAGTTGTATCAAAACTTTAAAACCTTCACTGTATGGATCTTTATGCATGAAAGATGTCATTTGTGTGCATAAACTGTTTGACAGTTGCGTAATGTCTTACGATACATGACCTTACATGCAATATACGAAAATTACTTGTTAGCCACTAAACAGTGAAAGAAAAAAACACCGTAAACGATTGGTCAATTTTCCATTGTTCTACCGTCAAATTTTGACGAGGCCGCTTATTTCCTATTGTTTATCCATTGACGATAAAATAAAATAAAAAATGGTTTTTTTTTAAAGTCTCAACTATAACCCAAGAGAAGTTATCTGCTTAGTTACATAGCCGCTATGGAGTTATTAAAAAAAACAGTAAGTATAGGTGAGCCGTGTTGGCCGAGTTAGTGCTTCGACTTTCGATCCAAAGGTCACAGGTTCGAACCCGTGCATCAATGGATTTTTCGTTTCGAAAGATTTATATGCGCATTAATACGAGCTCTAAACGGTGAAGGAAAACATCATGAAAATCAAAAGCTTTCGTCGTTTGCGTCGATGGGCTTACAACCTGTCACGTATGGAATGCTAACTTCAGCAAAACGTGGGCATGTACCAAATATGTATTTGGACATAGAATAATTATTTATTTAATAATTGACAAAGATACCTAATACCTAATACCTAGGTACCTAATACGGCGTAACAAAACATTAAAAATTAAAAATCTTCTAAATCTCAATAATAAAAGAAACAATTTCTATGACACTTTTAACTCTTTCTTTCATTTCATGTTCCGATGCATGTCATGCATGCATGACGTTCATTTTGCATATTTCATTCAAAGTGATTAGGTACATAAAATGAAAGAAAAGTGTCATAGAAAACCCCAGCATTTATACGAGTGATCTTTCACTTGAGTGAACCGTCTGATTCCACCTTTAGCCAGCACACTTCAGCCAGATCACAGACGATCAACAACCTGAGCGAAGGTAATTATAGCCATTACAATATCAATGACTAAAGCCATTAGTTATTAATTAATTTCTAATACACTACAAATCAATGAACCTTTGTTTGTAAGATACACTTGTCTTTTTAAATAGCTTTGTAATTATGAGTTTTATGATTTATTGACATGGAATGCGGAAGATACGACAAATATTTAAAGAAACAGATGATGTTAATTGGTTATAGAGATGTAAGTAGAAATAGTTGTGGTTCACATACCTACCTAGGTTACCTACAGATATAGGTATTTGAACCAAAACAGAACCTAGGTAGGTAACAAGGTAACCACAGAACATACTACGTATAACTGCCTTGTAACCCCACAAATTATTTTTATATTAACTAAGAGCTAAGAAAAATCACATACCTACGATTAAAGTTTTTTCAATTTTGAACATTAAAAAAACCAAAACGTTCCACAGTTATGCACTGCCAACGAAACTAATTGAATTTTTAGTTTAGTTTATGATCTATCCATAGTTATTTATGAATAGGTACATTTTTGGGATATTGATATATTAGAGATTAAAGTGCAATCTGAACTTCAATCATTTCTTTACACATTTCTTTAATTAATATTAACATATTAATTAACTTATGTAACTTATGTCACAATAATGTCGTAAGTATTATTCAAGTATTATAGTCAGTGAACGCATACGTTCACTGATTATAGTCGCCTATGTACATTACCTTTAATCTAATTGTCTCTGTATATGTTATTGTTTTGTGTAGGTACAATAAAGAATTTAAGAATATTATTATTATTAGGTATATCAAATTATTAAAAGTTAAAATAAATTGACGGGCACACAACACTAAACAAGGCTCATGGTTTTGCCTGATTATTATCATATTTCAAAGTAAATGATCCTTAGGACTTGATTTATAAATCACGAAGTGAATAATTTAGTTGTTAAATATTATTATTGCAGTAGGTACTTAAATAGAACCGTTTAGTTATAACGACTTAATAATCAAACGGATACATCATAACGGTTTATAAAATGGCTATAAATTTACAGTAATAGGACCTCATTTTTTAGAATAAGGAACAAATTGATCTTTAAACTTTTTAGAATACGAATAAAATAACATAATCCTACCCAAGGAATTTCTATACTACGTACCTGGAACGCTGACTGAGACAGAAAACAAGGTCCGCTTGAGAAATAAAACTTGGGCGGTGTGTCTCTTTCTTTTTGCTACTGTGTGAAAGAGACAAAGCACCCAAGAAAGCCTCTCAACAAGACCAACAATCCTTATAACCAAGATTAAATGATAATAGATCGTTGTGTGGTCGTGATAAGGTTCAAAATCTTTTGTACATTAAATGTCAGTCAGCATTCTACTATGTATACAATTTCTTTGATCCTACCTACTCTGTGGTGGTCACAGAAGTATGAAGTTTTGAATTTGACAAAAAAAAACTATTACTTATGGTGTGTGTATGTGAAATATAGTGTAAGTACCTAGGTAATGCCTCATTTTATATAGAAGATCATTGGTGTAATGTACCAAAAATGTACTTATTTGGACATATACTTCTAACTACCCCCTTAGATATCTTTCATCGAGATAATATAACTAGAGAAGAAAGTACAAACCATAGACGTGTCACAAATGAGTCGGAACATGGGCGGAAGATTAGACACCGCACAGAAGCGACACAGCTTTTTTACCTACTAATTATTACTCTGCCTTATCTAAATAAATTGACTAGGTCGTGGGTTTGATTCCCACCCAGGACAAACATTTGTAGGATGAATTATATTATTTTATAGTATTATAGGTACCTATGTATGCATTTCCAAATAATAAGTATTCTACCATTTTTTAGCCCTGAATAGCAGAATAACTATTAAAATATCAAAAAATTCACGGAAAAAAAATTATAGGTAGGTAGGTACTACTTACAGGAAACTTAGTTTTGAATAAATTAGGTTTGGGTTTGGTTAGTATCTTTAAGGTGATGATGATGAAAAATATCCTTTTTAAACTAAGTAAAATAAAAATCTACCATTACAATTTGATAATAAACTTTAGTAGGTACTGATAGACAAACAGACAGACAAACGGCATAGGCTGAGTAGGTATTTTATTATCTAAACAATAATCAGTTAAGTATATTATACCTAATTGAGTTAAAATAACTAGGTGCATATATTATGAGTTCACCAACATTTATTACCTACCGTGTCCAATCTGTACAGTTCCATTTTCATATTCTATGATTTTCTAGAAATGGCGGCAAATTATGACAAAAATTAGTTTTGCTTGGTTTTAGTTGATGTTTTGTGTACTTATCGATGATAAGTTACGCCACTATCCTTTTTTTTGTAGTTGATGCGTTTTTGTAAGATTCTAAAATGCAAGACGGCATTTTTGAAAGTCATTTTTATACCTTTCGTCAACATTCAACACCATAAAGCCAGCGACCGATTGCGATGAACGTGAGCTAGTGAATGAATGAGCTGACGCTGATCGGCTTCAATTGTGGCGTCAAGTCTGAGTTCGCCGGTGTCCGTTCTAGTTTACATATTTCTTCAAAGATATCTTTAAGGATTTTAAATGCTCAAAGATCTGAGACAGTGTCTACCGAGCCTTGGCGATATGGCAATGATCACATTTTTCTTATTATACCAAATTAATAAAGCGGAAGAGTTTGTTTGTTTGAACGCGCTAATCTCTGGAAGTATTAGTCGGATTTGAAAAATTATTTCTGCATTTGATAGCTCAATTCATGGGAAAGGCTATTTTTTAGCATCATCATCATAGCCAATACGCGGGTAACGCCCCGCGAGGGCGCAGCCAGTATCTTCATATAAGTATAAGGCCACTGACGCAAGCTTTGTCCACGGCAGTTGCATGTAGTAAATGTACCTACCTACATTTCATTGTTTATGTATGTCTTGTCTCAAGACATGCAGTCATCGCCCTTGACTTTTAAAGTCCTGTCTTCTTGCTACTTGCAAGCACCTATGTAGTTATGGACAACGGAAATGGACTTCAATATAATATACCTACATAATAACTAGTAGTTCGCCCCGAACTGAGATCTCGCGCACCGTAGATGGCTTACATTTGGACTTTATTCTGACTACCCCTATACTTTCAAGTGCTATTACTGCCCAGTATGCCTATTGCGCTAGCTCGTCATGGTAAAAAATACTGGCATTCATGCCATACATAATGTCGTGTCTAATTTTTCATTCATTTAATATATGAATTCTCGTCGTATTTCAAAAAGTACCTAGGTACCTATACGTCCTAGAATAAAAATGATAACTATTTTGGAATGTACAACTAAAGACCTTTCATTTGACACCCCACTCAATATATTTGTTTAAATTTTTTTTTACCCCCTTCGGAACCCAATATCTTGACAACCCCTTTATTGATTAAGCTCATTATGCTCCACCTTAAGTTTTCATAGCACAACCTATTGACCTACCAAGTTTAGCTTACCTAACGTAACCTACGTACGTAATTTATTTTCAGGTTCCCGGACAATTATTTTCATTCATTACCAAGATTTTTTTTTTTAAGAAAATAAATCAAGTAGCAACTAAAATCATTGCAAACCAAACCGCAACGATGCCACTCTCTTTCTAAGACCGACCAGTCAATGAGCTACGAAGACATCGAAACTCTATGAAACGGGAGCTCTTGCAGCTCTGGTTTTGTAGTTTTTGTTCTTTGGTCGTATTTCAAAAACTATTCATCCTAGACTAAAAATAAAAACCATTTTGGAATGTACAAAACAAGCCCTTTCATATGACACCCCACTCAATATATTTGTGTAGCTTTAAAAAAAATTACCCCCTTGGGAACATAATATCTTCACAACCCCTTCATCGATTAAGCTCATATGCTCCACCGTAAATTTCCTTACTACAACCTATTGACCTACCAAGTTTCATGCAGATTGGATGAACGGTTCGACAGTTATGCGCGAACAACAATTCGTGAAACATACATACAAACATACAAACATACAAAGCAAAATCGCCCAACTTACCACTAAGATCTTCGCTCGCTTCGCTCGCTCGATCGATAATTATCAAAGTATTCTTACATTTTAATAATATGGTGAATTTTTTATTGGTCTGTGTAGGTAGGTACTTATTTTAGTTTATTTTTAAGAAATGTGTCAACCTCAACCTTACCCTAACCACAGATAATATAATACCCCTAACTTAGATAGAGCAGGGGGTCTAAAGTGGCCACTTTTGATGAAAAATCAGATGTTTCATAGATGCTTCATTTATGAAACATCTGATGAAACATCAAATGCTTCATAAATGCTTCATATATGCTTCATATATGAAGCATCGATGCTTCATCAATGCTTCATAGATGCTTCATCTATGAAACATCTATGAAACATCTATGAAACATCTATGAAGCATCTCACAAAACATCTTTTTTGACAGATCTATGTGCGAGGTTTTTTTCTTTTTTTTTTCTTCTTTATTTTGGCTTCGCACGGGTTTTGCATTCAGCCATCCGTTTTCCATTCAACCTATATTTACTTTCTAAAAGTAAATTTAACCTCGCACATGGCTTTTTGGCGGGAATTTGAGAAGTCATGATTTCGTTTTGTTTTATTTTCCAAAACTTGTGTTTCTTCGAATGTTAATGTGTAATGATGGTGGATTATTAACCGTTATGTGTTCGTGAATGTGCATAAGTATGGGCAAGTGAAACAGCTTTTTGACTTCTAGCAAAAAGTCCGTGTTGATGTTTCAGTAAAGCCCCACCATCTTTACTGAGGCCAAGGGGAGGGGTGGAATATTATATTTATGTATATTTTGTAGGTATTTGTATATCTTATTTATCTATAAACTTGAAGAATAATAATTACTTGACACTGGCTGAATGCACAAGCCGTGCGAAGCCAAAATAAAGTAGAAGAAAAAAAGAAAAAACCTCGCACATAGATCTGTCAAAAAAGATGTTTTGTGAGATGCTTCATAGATGTTTCATAGATGCTTCATATATGAAGCATCTATGAAGCATCGATGAAGCATCGATGCTTCATATATGAAGCATATATGAAGCATTTATGAAGCATTTGATGTTTCATCAGATGTTTCATAGATGAAGCATCTATGAAACATCTGATTTTTCATCAAAAGTGGCCACTTTAGACCCCCAGGAACGTAAAATTTAATTTCATTGTAAACTTAGGTGGTACACATACGTAATAATGAATTCTTTAAAATATTTAATCGGAAAAGTACAGTTTCATTGAAATGTTAGTAGAACGCTTATTATAGAAGGCTTATTTATTGCTTATCCAGTCATAGATAATAATGAGGATAACAACTTGTATTTGTTGCTAAGAGCTAAGAAATTCTAAGATCAGAAAAAAACATCACTAATAATTGTGACAATGCTGAAAGAACAGTTTAAAAATATTGAAAGTTAAAATGTACAAATAGGGTAAACGACCCTAACTTTGGCCCCCCACCATTTATTATCACCCCTTTGATTTATCCTATTTATTAAGAAACAACCGAATTTCACAGTGCTTCAACTTATCGAAATCGATGAAAACAATCATTAGCTACAATATTGACAAACCAAATAACGAAAAATAAACATAGGGGCGTCGGTACAACAACATTAATAAAATGTCTCGATTTCAGCAGTGAGAATCTATGTTTTTGCTAAGGTAAGAGCTTTCTTAATTTTATCGAATCTAAGTTTATCAGGGGGTTTTACTTTGCTATAGTTTTGAAATCATTTCAACACATATTATTCGAGCTTCCTGAGCACTAACTTTTAAGAATTGCATTGTTTTTGTTATTTTATTGCGGTGCCAACATTTGGTACAGCAAAATTAGTTGATTTCCATTTTATTGGCAGTGATGTCAATAATTGGTATTTCTGAGATTTCTATGAGTAGACCAATTATCGACACTAGGCCAATGTTTGAGCATAAGTCTGCTAATAATTGGTCTAACTAATGAATCAAACAAGAAAAAGAGGAATTTCAACAATATCAGCCAAACAACAGAAATTAGGAAGGAAACAACAAAAGAGTAAACAAGTGTAACGAAACTTGTGTTACCTAAAAAGTTAGATACTGTCTAAATAACCTTAACTCACAAAAATAAGACTGTAATCCGAATGAAAAACAAGACGAAAAGAAGAAAATGATAGTGACTATGTTAATGTTATAATAACAGACAATTAATGAAACCAAGCAAAACAAAATACTGCATCTCAGCTGCACTATAGCTAAAATAGAGAATTTTTAGACTGAGTTTGATGACAAGAATGAAGAAAAATAATAAATAAGTCTTTACGAATATATTTTAAGCTCTCTTTAAGCGATTTCTTTCAATTGACTTAACAGTTAAAAGGGCCAATAAATTGGTCCAACATATGCCAGTAATTAGTCAAAGTATGCCCATAATTGGTAAAATCATGTTTTTAAATAAACCGTAAAAAAATAAATACAAAACTATGTTTAAGTACGTTTCCCATGTATTAAAAACATCAATTAACTTTCATTCTACCATTTTGATAACTTTTTTTTGTTCGCCACACATAACAAAGACAGTTATCATGATTTAAGTACATCAAGATCCTTAAAGGGCCAATAATTGGGGGTTTTACCCTACTTACTTTTTAAAGAAAATCTCCATCGTTAGTTAGAAGCGGTTATATTGGTATTTAATCAAAGTAATTTATCAATAAATGCACATTGCATAGATATTGGTGAAAACTGAACACCGACATAAAGCTGAACCGCATAAATTGACACGGTAGTATCGTCTCGATTTTTATGGATCTCTAATTTGTCCCCATTAAAAATTGTGTCTAAATGAGTGGTTTGTCTTTTTTAAGACAAGTGTACAAGTACTTAAGTTGACAAGTAAGACAAAACAAATTAAATTTCAAGAATAGAGTGGTTTCACAAAGGAAGTCACGCGGAATTTTGCTAAAAAATCAATGTCAATCTATTAATATATTAATCACACATAGATGCAGCGTCGCCGGCGCTGATATAAAGGGACTCTACATGAAACGAACTCTACACACAGGATTTGCATCCTAAACTAGTTTTATTGCAGGATTGGTGCATTACCCTTTAAGCGGATGTAAATAGGTAAACTCTTTTAGCTTTTTGAGACTTCACCGAAGGGCATACCTATCGAGATACTTATTAATAGGTAACAAAACAAAACAGGACTGTATCATATAGATAGATCCTTTTAGGGATGGCTTTATGGATTGGACATGGCTTTGTCGATGACAGAAGGCCTATGTATAGACTCTAGGTAAGTACTTGGCTAGGTAGGTACTAGGCATACGAACTTACTTTTTAGGATAATTACCAATAGGTAAGTACCAGTCTTTTTTCCAAGGTAAAAGTATGAAAAGAGAGAAATATATAAAAATACTAACAGACATCAGCAGCACACACGGCAAACAGCATAAACAAAGCACAAAGTTGGATCACTGACGCCATCTCCACGGAAATAAATTAAAAATAAACAAAAAAGCGTCTTCTTCACTCGCGCACGGATCTCGACTGGCATTGAACGTGGCCTTACACTGGCTTATATCGAGGAAACCTGAATCACAGGCTTCTGCGAATATTTTGTGCATTAATTTTTATTTTGTACCCGTGGTTTATTGGTCACCAGTGGTCGCCCTCGGCTTCGTCTGCCGCGTCTGCGTATGTTCTCTTTCTAAGCTGCTTTGCTTTATGTTAGTATAATTGACCGAGCGAGCGAAGCGTTTTAGTTTCGAGATTGGCCAAAACATGCTTTTGTCCGTCTGTCAGTCTGTCTGTCTGTTCTCCCCTTTCTTTTCCACTGCAGGTCGCATTTCTCAACCAAGCTCGACCGATTCTCGTGAAATTTTGTGAGCACGTTGAATTTTTTGTCGTCGGGAATTTTGGTTGAAGGGGTTCTTCCTCCAAAAAGGGACAAAAAGGGGGCAACTGGATATCTATCCGCCTTATGACATCCGATTTCGATGGTCCTTTTTTTTAAAGGTTGTAACTTTAAATTGATCTCATAAAAATTGATGAAGATCTGATGGGGATCTTCAGCGTGATGAGCAGAATGGCTCCCTAAAATATAGTATATTGCTCACTTTTAGATTTATATCGGTGGAATCGGCCCTTTAACTACTAGGTAGGGTTTGATGGAACACCTGGGATCACCTTCTCATCACAAAACTGTAGACTTGTGAACATTTGTATTACGTTTTAAGCTATAGGTACAAAGACAGATTCATGAGGTCGACAGGTCAGAGAGCCACTAGTGGATAAAGTTTTATTACTACTTATAAGTAAAGATTAGTGAGAATCTGTTCAACAGTTTTTGGGTGAACGAGTAAACATTCATCTCTACTAACTTTCACGATTAAAATATGAGTAGGATTTGTAAAGTCATTAGAAGTAGGTACTTAGTAAATGGTTTATAATTAAAAAAAATATAAGTACCTAAGTATTTTGTAATTTTGTCGATCCCAGGATAATCTATTCCAAATTTATTCCAAATCCGTTCAGCTGTTTAGAGAAGAAGTAACAAACAGTCATCCATGCACACAAATTTTCGTATTTTTATAGTGTGATCTGTTTTGGACTTTGGTAGATAATAGCAATGATCGGAGTTGTTGCGGTTTTCTGTCGAATTCTTGCATTGTAAGTATTCGCAGATATCAAGGTAGACTTTATCCTGTTAATATTTTATGCAACGGAATTGGTTCAAGAGTTATTTTATGGAGTTCAAAAACTAGAAATAAAAGCTGAAGGAATGTTCGAATGACTACGTTCTGGTAATGGACTATAGGTAGGTACCTAATAAATAATAATAAAATCATTTATTTCAGGCAACAATATAAAATTATATACTAGAGTCTAACATACATAATATATAAACTTATCTAGTAACACGTAATGACGGTGACGTGTTACACACATGTGCTGTCGGTAAACGTCCTCGAAAACGCCGGAACAGCACATTCTTCGGCCAGAACGAAGAATTCTGAAGAATTTCCTTTATGTACTACCTTCTGGTAATGGAGTTTTCGTTCATAGAGTCAAGTCATAGTTAAGAGTAGAGTGACCACAGAACACTATGGAGGAGTGACTGCCAATAAGACATTTAACGTTATCTCAATTTAGGTAAGTGCCAAGGTAACTTAAGTAGGTAAGTAAGTATGTACTTGGTAATTGAAGTAGGTAAGTACCTAGGTATATATTAGTGATCTAAATAACTTAGGTAGTAGGTAGGTATGTCAAATAAGGATCTAAGTAAGTAAGTATAAAGTATAGGTATGTGAACGAATCGAAATTATCCATTTCAATTTATTTTATGTACCTAGGTAAGTAACAAGGTAGTTTATTAAGTGAGTAAGTTTTACAACAATCGCATCAATAAACATTGCAAATTTATCGTTCCTTGGAAACTATCAAACTCCGATGCATCTAAACATTTTATTTTACTTGGTAGGTAGGTATTTAACTAGTAAGAACATACCTACCAAATAAATAAAAACAGTTTTTTTTTTTTAAATACCTACCTACTATTAGAAAACTAGAAGTGCTCAACAGTGGGTCAGCAAAAACAA
The DNA here is from genome assembly GCA_958496255.1 of Camptogramma bilineatum. Lineage (NCBI taxonomy): Eukaryota > Metazoa > Arthropoda > Insecta > Lepidoptera > Geometridae > Camptogramma > Camptogramma bilineatum. The sequence continues at coordinate 11,792,388 of OY292465.1, read as the reverse complement.
CAACAACATAAAACTAACGGACCACTTCACCCGGATTAATAAGCGAATTTGTTGCTAAGGTATTAAGTAGTTATTCTAGTTTTTATTTTGACGACTTTTACGAGCCTCACTTTGTTTGACTGGCTCTCCAGTCCCCACCGGAACTTGACTAGGTAGGTATTTAGATTTATCTAAGTAAGCGGATGGATCACCGAAAAGAAAGCTAGGCTAGGCCCCATACCGTGTTTGTTGCCCTGATTCTTCACGTGGTCTTGGTCGGTGCACAAGTTTTATATAAGTAGGTAGGTATTAAGTAGGAAATATTCCTAGGTAGGACCCTTTCAAACACGAGAATCGCAGAATCTTTTACCATTATTAAAATGCAATGTAAAGGACATGTTTGTACTTTTAAAAACGACGGACAGCTCTGAATCTACCTACTTAACTACGTTATGAACAATAATTAGGTAAATATAAGTAAAGTTACTTGGCAAACTCATGGTGTAGAGTAGGTAGAGATGAAATGTAAACTGTAGGTACTTTTTTATATAAGTAGGTACTTACTAACTAGTTAGATTTATGCAATTAGTGTTCACATGTCCAATACAAAACTACAAATATCTATAAGCTAGAACCTGTAATAATTGGCTTTCTGAATCTAATCAAAGTGTTTATTGCTATTTACTTTAGCTGTTGGTTTTCCATAAAATACTTACTTAAGTAAATAAATAAATAAATAAGCTAAGTACTTAAATAAATAAATGTGTGTGATGATGTGTGATGCTTTTTAGTTTTTTCCAGTAGCCGGAAATGCGTTGATCGCGCGTTTATGTCTTTTGTATGCGGAAATCAATTCGGATAGTGTGAGTTTCTTTCTCCATAAAATGGTTGAATAATTGCGTTGGGTCATGCACCTTTGCTATGTAGGTAACTGCTGTACCTACCTACCTATCTTGTTTTAGTAAGTAGGAAGGTCAGTGGCGGCCTTTGGTACTGGCGAGCAGGGGACTCGCCCGGGGCCTCGCGCTTGTAGGGGCCTCGCGCAGCAAACCGACCGCCTAGAGAAAATCTTTTATAAGCATTAGGTAGTAAGCCTACCCGTTAAAGATAGACAAATCCCATTGTGGACTTTTCTGTAAACCTATAAAACTAGTAGTTCGCCCCGAACTGAGATCTCGCGCACCGTTGCTTTGATAGCCTAGATTTGGACTTGTTTCTGACTACCCCTATACCTACGTTAAGTGCTCCTTCTAGTGTTTACCACACAATTATATCTAATCCCTCTCCCTCTCCCTGCCAACTATTTGCAGGAGTTAGCATTTGCATACGTGACAGGTTGCGAGCCCATCGCCGCTATTAGAAAGTTAACTGGTTTCCTCACGATGTTTTCTTTCACCGTTTAGAGCTCGTGTTAATGCGCATTTAAATTTTTCTAATCGAAAAATCCATTGATGAGCACGGCCAGGGTTCGAACTTACCTACGACCTATTAATCGAAAGTCGAGCACTTTTCCACTCGGCCGACACGACTTTTATTTTCAATCTTTATCAAGAAAAAATATCAAGTAGCAACTAAAATCATTGCAAACCAAACCACAACGATGCCACACTCTTTCTCGGTTAACCAGACCTACGGTTACATCGAAACTCTATGAAACGGGAGCTTTCTCCATACTTCCGTTAATTGGTTTTCATAATTTGTCTTTTTAACTGTATTTCAAAAACTATAGAACCTAGAAGAAAAATAAAAACCATTTTGGAATGTATAAATTGAGTAGGTACTTTCATATGACACCCCACTCAATACAACTCAATACAACTTTTCAGAGACTAATGAAACTTTAGAACTAGGTACTACCCGTAAATATGTATGAGCTATAGAATAACATTTGAAGTACCGTGGAACCCCCGAACTTTGCCTACTTTTTCGAGTTTTTTTAAATTTTGCGCCAAACTGATCATAAATAATCGGTTCTGTCATGCTGAAGTCAACCAATTACTAAAGGGCTTTCAATGTGTGTGTGTGCTAGGCTCACAGCATTGAAAACCTTGACAGTAGAGGCTGTCAAAAAAGTAGGCAAAGTTAGGGCAACGAGCCTAACTTTGCCTGAGGTCCATATTTTCTGTAAAACTTGGTAAATCATATAGATTTTAATGCAGTTTAATCATATATTGAACCATTTATAGATTATATTCTCAATACTACTCCAAATAATTATATTTAACTTTATATGATGACAGGCAAAGTTAGGGCATCATTTACCGACAAAATGCGCCAAAAGTCAGGGCTGTCACAAAAAAGTAATCATCATCATCAGCCTATACAGTCCATTGCTGGACATAGCCCTTCTCCAATCTGCGCCATTTTATCCTGTCCATGGCTTGTTGCATCCACGGCGCGGCGACCTTTGGAAAATCATCACTCCACCTAGCCAGAGGGTGTCCTACACTACTTTTTTCAAGTCGTAACAATAAAAGTAGGTACATAGATGGATAGTAAAATATTGAAAAAAAGTAACGAACATCTAACCGCTTTTATTGGTGCTAAAGTAGCAATGTCTTAGTTAAAAATACCAAAAGAAAACAGACGGGAGTGGTTTGAAATTCATAACCCTCATTTTGTTCTGTTGGTTAAATCTAAAACTGACAACCCTAGGGTAGGCAAAGTTTGGAAAACTTTATTCAAAAAATTGCGCCTAACTTTGCCTTCTCAGATATTTCTGTCAATAATCATAGTATTTAGATGAGATAATTGTGTTTCGAAAGCCGATCATATTTGCCAACTACTGTAAAGATATGAAAGACGTACCTCAAACCAGTTCCTCACAATGACATAATTTTGTGGGACAAGTCAAAAAATTGCGCGATTTCCACCGAAAACTTTTTGCAACTACTATGAAATGGCTGCCGTTATTTTAAAGTTAAATAGTGCAGTATTGGCTGTTTATGATTTGGGTTTCTACCAACGAACAAAAATAAGTGTTGTCGTGATAGGAAAATAAATATCGTACTTTTTATAATTTAGGCAAAGTTACCTACACTAGGCAAAGTTCGGAGGTTCTACGGTACCTAAGTCTTTAGAGCCCTTATTTAAAGTGCTAGGACCAATTAAGTATAGTTTATTTTTTTACATATAATAACTTAAAAACGGTGCATTATTTGAAAGTTTTTATTGATAAACAAATTGCAACTAATTCTTATGAAGTCGTGTACAAAAAATCATACCTAAGCGCTTAACCGTTTCTGAGATCCAGCAAACACGCAAACATTACCCCAGCGGCATCTTGAATATCTTCGCAACCGTAGCAGATACAAATATAATTTTTTTTGCAACATTTACTACGTCTAGGCAACTAATTATTTAGCTAAGATTTATTTCAATAAACCCATTATTTAACAAAAAGTTGCCGCCACAGAAACGTTTCCACAGCGGCAACTTCATTTTTCCATTATCTACTAAAATATCAGCGCAACAAATTCAAAAATTAGCAGAACAATTGAAGGAACTGAACAACTAATTAACTGCATTTTTAAATTTCCGCTGGCGAAACGCACACTGGTTTGACTTGTGGCAAAAAGACTCGAGTCCGAGCTCAAAACATTTTATTAACATGGCAGCACATCTTCGCTAATGTCATGTGATGACGTTGCCCGCTGCCCGGTCAAAATGTGTGTTTTCCAACGCTATACCACGAACCGATGTGACAGTTGTAGGAGTAAATGGTTATGATTGGTGAATAAAATTATATCAACCAATCCCCGTTATTGTCAGTTTCGGTGCATGATCAGTTGGTTTCTGAAAACGAAATCGTCCAACAATTTGTCCAAAAGTAGGTGAAGTGAGGTCGAATTTTTGTAGATTTTATTGTAATTTGTAAGTGAATGAAGTGTTTATAATATTAATGCTGAGAAGCCCTTTAACGCAGGTACTTATTGCACCACTAATTTGTAAAAGAATATATAAAATTTAGAGATGCAAAATGCAATGTCAGTGTGGCGAATGTAATATAATATTTTCGTACTTAATTATTTATAGAAAACCTCGAGTAGGAGCAACAAGGAAAATTTACATTTGTACCTACTTTTAATAACAGTATGTCACAGGTATAAAAAATATAAATCAACAACCGCACAAAAATATCACAAGAAATTACCTCTGAAGTTGTTCCAACTCAAAGATTCAATTTTTTTTACTTATAACAATCTCTAGGAAGCCTTACAGCAATACCTACTCATATTTACCTAAACATAACCTTGTGATTGATAAGATTATTTTCTTTTTTCCTTGGTAGACATCTGCAATACATAGGTAACTCAAATATTTTGCTCGGTATCACCTACATTTCATTTTATTGCATGAGATTGTTTGAGTCAGCTATGTATGTATGTTCAAGTAAGCTAGTTGCTAACTACCTTAAGATCAGCTGGGATATTTTGTTTCACGTAAAGTCGCTACATAACTCAGATTTGTTCCAACAATTTTTTTTTTACAATGAATAGGTACTTTGAAATGGTAGAAGATGGTTGAAAAAACTGATAGACATGTTTGTTGTGTAAAATATGTAAAGTAATTTTGCATTAAATAACCTTAATGTTGTTCATAAAAATAAATTGTTGTCGAACGAATCCGAGTTAGCGACTTTACATGTGAAACAAAATATCCCAGCAGAACATTGTGCACTGAATAAAAGTTGGTGTATTAAGTACAATTTGTTTAATCTTACAGAATTAAAATGCGTTTGACAATACTACCACTAGCAATACTGGTATGCAGTGTGGCACTCACATGGGCATATGAAGACAATACACTGGAAGATGATGACTTTGCTGAATTCGAGCAATTCGATGCTGATGATGACGCAACTGTTGCTGGTATGTAATTGGAGTAATATTTTAATTTAGAAATATATTATCGAAAGGATGACAATAGAGTACCTACCAGCCAGTAATTTTAAGCATAATAGATAAAAAAAAATTATTTTTTTCTGCATGGTGTGTCTTTCAAGAACTGATAATTTTCCAGAATTAATCAGCTATTTTTATTTAGGCTAAATTACTCCCAAATAAACATTATATTCTGTACAGAACACTGTAATACACGTAATCCATATTAGTTCGGAGAAAAAAATAAAATTTTCTTTTATTAAATGAAAATAAACTTACCTAATGTCACTTTTACATTAACATTTACTCTCATGTCTTTTGCATTAATACTCACAAAACAGAGTATGAGGAAAAAACTCAATTTCACCCACATTATTGGATATCTTGAAGCACAAGTTACTCAAAAGAATCTACAACAATAATAGAAATAATTTTCCTGATGTTCAACTTTTGCAACGGTCATCGGGTTCAAACCTATTCAAAACAAAGTGATAAGTTGTCAACCACGACCCAATTCTCAATAAATTATTATGTAGGTAGGTTATATAGTTAAATCCTATATATTCTATATATATATGTATAATTCGATCTCACAGGCTGCTATTTATTCTTTAAAATATTCCTAAAAATATATCAAATAACTTTTGCATGCGTATGCAAATGTTATTTGATACCAATCTTTTTGTCCAAGTCATCAATTCTGACTTCTTCAATATGCTATTGCTTTTTCAACATTGTGTGTATAGACAATGCACGGACATTTTGAAAGCTTCCACCAATTAAAAAAAAAGAAACATGTTATTTGGTTAACCCAGGATCGCGCAAGCGGGCCTTACAGTTGTGTTCTTGTCTAATTTCCAGATTTCAGTGAGGAGGAAAAAGTTCCAGTGAAATCAAAACCTGTGTACAAAGAGCAGGCAGAAGCCAATGTTGAGACTGAAGACGATATGCTGGTGGAGGTGTGTACCTATTCCTATTTTTTTCTCTTTTTTAGGAAATTTTTGTCGTGTTTCGACTATAGTAGCGATTACAATCTAAAGAGTAGGAAACCGACCTAGAATCATCGCTCTGTCTCGATCTGTGGCCTACGAATTGCGTATTGTGCATACTTTAATCATGTTGCCAACTGTTGCCAACTTCAGTCAAATGTAGGAAGAAAAAAGTAGGATGCACAATACGAAATTCGTAGGCCTAAGAGCGAGACAGAGTGATGATTCTTATTTGTAAACTAGCAGCGCCTTCGCAGCGTTGCCCCCGTAGTGATGGTTTATGGTGATGATGATGATAAGTAGCCTATTATAGCCTTCCTCAAGAGTTTAGTTATCAAATGCAGAAATCATTTTTCAAATCCGACTGGTAGTTCCTGAGATTAGCGCGTTCAAACAAACAAACTCTTCCGCTTTATATAATTAGTATAGATTGAAATTACTTCATAGAATTATCTATGCAAATACTTTAAGTTACTCAAAACGATGAGTAAACAAATTTTCGTTCAGTTTACGGCGATGGATTAATAGTAGGTACTACTGAGTACCTACTGAGTTATATAGGTACATATATCACAGAAGCAGTTGAACTTGTCACATTTGCATTAATTAGACTAAACGCCCATTGTGTTGTGTGATTGTGTCTAACTGTTTACATGAACGTTTATTTTATTACTTGTAGGAGTAACCTTGAAAGTTTTTTAATCTGAGTGGTGAATAATTGAATTAATAGTACCTAGAGAGTGTTTATGTTAGTGTCGGAAGACTCTGCATAGAAAGCCGTTTTGTCTGAGTAGTCTTTTCGATTCCTGAAATCTTTGTGTATCAGACGGTATTGAATTTCACCTATATTTTTTTTTAGGATGACGAAGACAATGAGTTCGAGCACTTCCAAGACCCGGAAGAGTTTGAGGGGTTCCAGGATAGCCCCCCTCGCTCCTCAGAACAGCCAAAGATCACTATTTCTAAGGTAAATTCAATAATATTCAATATCCTATTAACTTTACTATGTATGCATAACCTAGAGGCATTTTACTGAACATAAAATTAGTCTGTGAAGTATTTTTTATATGAGGCCAGTCATTTATTTCCTATGAGCTATTTCTAGTGATTGAGAGCTAACTCGGGTGACGGTGTTTTTAGGTAGACTAAAGGTGGCTTAAAAACACTGAAATCGTTAAGCCATGATTCGACTGAAAAGACAATTTTACGTGCCCTCCAAAGCACGGAGGCGCTTAGCTGTTAATACCATCTGCGGTCACCTATCCAAATCCTCATTAATTTCTACTTTTTCACTTTCAAAACCGCGTCCGCGAGGAGTAACCTTGCCGCAACTCCCTCCTTACCCAGATGAAGATTCTCCGGATGAATCGAAACATTTTTGGTATCTAAATCGACGTTATTTTTACGTGAGTAATTCCCGTGTGTTAAATAATGTCTAATTTCTACTTTGTTTTTGGTATTCAGGTTCCTATAATGCTCCGGCCGCGCTGGGATGCGTATTGGTTGGAAGGTATCCTGTGTTGTCTGCTGGCGGCCTATGCCTTGGCCTACGCGATAGGACGCGCGAAAAACACCTCTATCGCCACCAATTTCCTTAAGCTTCACAAACCACTTTTGGATGACAACTTCACGCTAGTCGGTAAGTCACGAAGTTTGATGATTTTTTCTTAAGTCACATAAGATGCATCTGGATGGATATGTGAATAGAGATAGGCAAAACAGAGATAGATGGATGACACGAGTTAGAACAAGTAGCTAAATAAAAAAAAAACTACTTTAATATTATAAGCTGAGCAATTTTCTGCACTCTTTAGGTGCATGGTGCATTTCTGTTCATAATTTCGAAGATCCTAGGCAGATCCTCACCAGGTACCCTTAAAGAAAATCATTTTCCAAACAGGTCGAGGCGTCTTCGAGTAATCGGGTAACATACATTAAAAAAAAGATTAGCTAGCTAACTTAAATATCTAGGTGATTCTACTCCAGAGACATAACTAGGACTAACCGACAACAACTGTCGGTTGAAAGACCACGGAAAAGTGGGCCAGATGGGCCGGCCTGTTGCAGAGAACCACCCACTCTGCCTTTAGGGAACGATTCCACCATGTTCCCCAAAAACGTTTTCGCGATGTCAGGCTTCTGTACCTATTGACCTATTGACGAGACTCACATTGTTCGACTGGCTCCACACTGGAGCTTGACTATTTAGATTTTAAGCGGATAGATCACCGAAAAGAAAGCTAGGCCCCATACCGTTTTTGTTGCCCTGATTCTTCACGGTGTTGGTCGCGAAAGAACAGGAGTAGAATCACCTAGCTCTTAAGACGTTTCAAAGTGGTCATAACGGTCCTACTGAAAAAATGATATTTTAATTTTGAATTTTATTCTGTTTCAGGTGAGTCGGGTTCGGATATAGTGGCGAACAGCGATGAGCACGGGTGGCATCGCGAGGCGGAACATTGCTTCACGATGTGGTGCAGCGGGCGACAGTGCTGCGAAGGAATGCTGCTAACACTCAAACTTATTAAGGTTGAACAATTTACACATTATCATTTTTGAAGTTAAACTTCTGCACGCTTGACTTGGGGAGTCAGCTGGTGAATGCGTGACGAGAGCGTTACGAAATCGTGAATGCGTGAATGCGTGATCGGGCGAGGCGAACGGAAGTTTTACTCAGTCGTGCGTGTGGTCTAAAGCACACTCGTTTTTTTTTACAGAACACTAGTGGAGAAGTCGTCATGCCACAAACGTTGAAAAAACGTCCATTATAAAATAGGTGGCGTTTTTTGATCATTGCAAGCTATTTTGGCGTTAAAAAAAATAATCAAAACAAGCAATTACTTTGCCCCACAAGTATTGGCCATATCTTTCCTGTGGATATGGCCGGTTAAGCTGAGAGGATGGTGTAGGTGCTGGGCAAGCCTACTCCATCTCAACAATGTCCCAGGCACTACTGGGTCCCGATAAGTGTAGGCAAAAATTGCCTCCTGACACTGTAGATATAAATCATCTAGTAAAGATGTAAAGGCCTACTTATTCTTCTTTTTTCCCACAGCGTCAAGACCTAGTCCACGTGATGTTGGGCGCCGTCCGTCCGTCGACAGATACGCTACTGATCCGCGTAGAACTCGGCAGAGACGATGGCGACCCTTTCGTGCTGTGTGTGGCGCAGAAGAAACACGCCACGCGCCTAGCTAAGGAGATGCATGATCTGGTAAGTACTAGTAAATGAAGAAAATTGGTGTAATGACACTTTGAGGAACAGGGTGGAATCGTTCCCCAAAGGCAGAGTAGGTGGTTCCTCTGCAACGGGCCGGCCCATCTGGCCCACTTGCCCGTGGTCTTTCGACCGACAGTTGTTGTCGGTTGGTTGTATAGAGGTATAACCCGATCGGCGATGAGTAGTGCACTTGCGCGATCTAGATATTCTGATATTGAGTGGCGCCATCTTCGCTGAAGCTCGTAGTGCGTAGCATGTCTATGTAGTTCATCTAGCGACAGGTAGAGGTCGCTACAACACAGAATAGGTACAGAAGGCGCACTCCGAACTATAGGTACAAAGCTACAAGTACATTGGCGGGCCCGCCCGGCCGGTCTTGGCAGTTAGGGTTCCCACCAAGACGACGGCGATCCTTTCGTGCTTTGTGTGGCGCAGAAGAAACACGCCACGCGCCTCGCTAAGGAGATGCATGATCTGGTAAGTACTAGTTTATGAGGAAATTTGGTGTAATGATTAGTTGGGCTTGATGGACTACCGTTTTTGTGTTCAGCAGTTGACGTCACTGCCGAGTAAGGTCCTTAAGTATTGCTGTGTTATACACACTTAAGCGCATCACACACACATCAGATTATTATATTACGAAATACTAGTGAACGCCCGCGGATTCGCCCGCGTGGACTACTATTTGTTTATCCCACGGGAACCATACATTTGTCCGGGATAAAAAGTAGCCTATATGTTATTCCAGAACCTAAACTATCTACATTCCAAATTTCATCAAAATCTGTTTTAGTAGTTTTAGGGATACGTGGTAACAAACATTTACACACACACACGGATTTTCGCCTTTATAATATTAGTAGGATAAATCTTGGCAGATCGCATTCATATAAATTCAATGAAGGTGGTCCTCCATTGAATTTATATGACACACAGCATCTAGTAAAGATGTAAAGGCCTAAGAAGCAGACTAAAGGCTGTACCTACATATTTTCTACCTATCATCTGTTTACCCTTGATACGCAATAAATATATTGTTGTAATATTTTTTTTTTTTTTTTTTTTTTTTTTTTTTTTTTTTTAGTTTTTGGCGCCTTCTCTAGTGTTATGCCCGGGTTACACGAGGCTAGTTTTTCAAGCTAGGATAGCAAGCTAGTGTTAGTAAGCTAGCAAGCTAGTACTTCTAGCTTCGTGTAGACACAACTAGCTTCATTTCTAAGCTAGTAAGCTAGTAAGCTAGTTGTGTCTACACGAAGCTAGAAGTACTAGCTTGCTAGCTTACTAACACTAGCTTGCTATCCTAGTTTGAAAAACTAGCCTCGTGTAACCCGGGCATTAATTATTTACTCTGTTTCTAACGTCAATGTCAATGTCCTACTGTCAGGTGTCAATCACTTGTTTTGGATGTGTCAAACCCTTCACTTCTTGCTTGACCATGGTATATATTATATATATAATATATTGCATAATATTATGATTATGATTATGTTTTTTTATGTTCCAGAGCGTGTTCTGTCCGGAGAAACGTCCGGGCACCGCGCACGGTCTCCCCGCCGGACTGTCCGTGATGTCAGAGTGCGCGGAGGCGGCGTCCGGACTACTGGACGCGCGCACGTGCGCCGCGCTCGCACACTGGCACCAACACGTGCACTACATACACGTGTCCGACAGATACGCCGGCGTCAAACAGTTAGAGTAAGTATACGTGTTCAAAAGATACGCCGGCGTCAAACAGCTAGAGTGAGTATACACGTGTTAAAAAGATACGGCGGCGTCAAACATCTAGAGTGAGTATACGTGTTCAAAAGATACGCCGGCGTCAAACAGCTCGAGTGAGTACACACGTGTTCAAAAGATACGCCGGCGTCAAACAGCTAGAGTGAGTACACACGTGTTCAAAAGATACGCAGGCGTCAAACAACTAGAGTGAGTACATACATGTCCGACAGTTACTCTGTCCGGAGAAACGTCCGGGCACCGCGCACGGTCTCCCCGCCGGACTGTCCGTGATGTCAGAGTGCGCAGAGGCGGCGTCCGGACTACTGGACGCGCGCACGTGCGCCGCGCTCGCGCACTGGCACCAACACGTGCATTATATACACGTGTCAGACAGATACGCCGGCGTCAAACAGTTAGAGTAAGTATACGTGTTCAAAAGATACGCCGGCGTCAAACAGCTCGAGTAAGTACACACGTGTTCAAAAGATACGCCGGCGTCAAACAGCTCGAGTAAGTACACACGTGTTCAAAAGATACGGCGCCGTCAAACAGCTAGAGTGAGTATACACGTGTTTAAAAGATTCGCCGGCGTCAAACAGTTAGAGTGAATAAGTACACACGTGTTCAAAAAATACGCAGGGGGCATCATTAAGCACACGTGTCTTAAAAGGCCACTTTAGCTGAGTCATAAATTATGACTCAGCGCGCTAGTTCATTATGACTCATAATGAACTAGCAGCGCCCTCGCGGCGTTGCCAAGCAAGTCAAGCTTTAGAATACAGACATCGGTTATTGTCGTGTTTTCCGAATATGTCCGACAGCAGTGTATTATTCCACAAAACAGAATGCGACAGCAGCTCTAATTTGCTTTTCTTAAAAATGACACTGATATTTATTTGTTTGTGATAAAGTTGAAATGATGAGTAATTTTCATTTCCAAATGACCTTTCGTCAATGGTTTTTGTAATCCTTTTTCTGGTTTTACTGTACTTACTTATTACGAATCAACTATTAAGATTCATAAAAGGGATTGCGGTAGCGGTCATTTAAACCTTCCCATTGTGACTGTATAATATAAAGTGTTCTAATTATGTATGTATTTGCAGGGAGACAGCCCAGACGAAACCTCCGGAGACAGAGAAAGTGATGCTGGTGAGCCTCGGTCTGGGTCCGGACGGTGGCGGGGAGGAGGTGCGCCCGCTGTTGATGCTGGTCTTCCATTTACTGGACAAGATCAAACGGATGCGGCTCAGCAAAGAGGTAACTATACAAACAGTTGTCACAATGGAGGCATTCGTGAAGTTAGGAAGCCTCCGGAGAAAGTGATGCTGGTGAGCCTCGGTCTAGGCGCCGACGGCGGCGGAGAAGAGGTTCGGCCGCTTTTGATGCTGGTCTTCCATTTACTGGACAAGATCAAACGGATGCGGCTCAGCAAGGAGGTAACTATACAAACAGTTGTCACAATGGAGGCATTCGTGAAGTTAGGAAGCCTCCGGAGACAAAGAAGGTGATGCTGGTGAGCCTCGGTCTGGGCGCCGACGGCGGCGGGGAGGAGGTGCGGACGCTGCTGATGCTGGTCTTCCATTTACTGGACAAGATCAAACGGATGCGGCTCAGCAAAGAGGTACCTTCATACAGTTGTCACAATGCTATGACGCTGACGAAATATCAGAACCTAAACATGACCTAACATTGTTAGATAAAGTTTCGTTCACTCAATTCGTACCATGGCCGTTTAGTACGCGTTGAGTTGGTTCACTTTTGTGTCAAAACTTTCACTTTTAAAACAGGTCATGGTACGAATAGTTTGTGATCCAGATTAGGAACCTAAACTGGATAGCTCCTAAACTGAATTGTTTACTAAGAGGTCATGGTACAGTTGCTGTTGTGAGAAGTGAACACCGCTCTCTTCATAAACTCCACTCAACTTCTGTCAAAATTGAAATACCGTTTAATTAAACGAGTGCCATCCTGTTTTGTTGGAGTGACAAATAGTGAAAGGGCTAATTTTGACTATTATTTAACCAGTGTTCAAGTCAAGAGGCGTTTATAAGTAAGGACTTCTGCCCCCATTGCCATATTACAAGCGCTTCGTATCGAATCTCTTTCTATCCTTTGTTCAATCCCCAATCCCCATACATTTTCTCTGATATCTATAGCGTAAGCAATTGGAGATATGTAACTTGGCTACAGGCGCTGTATAGGCTCTTTGTCTTTTAGATGTTTTGTAAAGAAATGGTGCAAAGGCTTCCATGTGTTGGACAAGATCAAATGCGGCTCAACAAGGAGATACCTTTCTCTCTTATTGTTTAGAAGTAATGTATAGAGACTGCGCAGACGTATCCTTTCTTGTATAATTTGTAATATAATTCCCCAGGCACTAGTGAAGTGTGAGAAGCGGAGACAGAAAGTGGCCGAGGCGTGGCTGCGAGGCGCGCACGCCGCGAGGCAGGAGCAGGCGGCCGCGAGGCGCGAGGAGAAACGCAAGCAGGAGAAGGAACGCATACTCGCTGTGAGTACACACACTCTCTGAGATTATTTTAATTTTTTTATAGTGTTAAACCACACTTATCCTCGAGCCAATTTGGATGTACAATGTTTACTAACATTGCACTGACAGATCAATCAGCTGATAGCAGGAATAGACCAATCACAGAAAACTGAGATTCATTACCATTGGCCATATTGAATCTCAGTTTTCTGTGATTGGTCTTTTCCTCCTATCAGCTGACTGATCTGTCAGTGCAGTGTTAGTAAACATTGTACATCCAAAATGGCTCGATTATAGGTATTATTACATGTATCATTGCGGGTTCGGATCCAGTCGGAATTGAAAATGTTGATAAGATTTTTCATTTTGAAATGTCTCATAGATTTGTCGATAAAAATCTGTCAATACATCCTATTCTATTAAACGAGCAATATTTTGTTCGTTTGTACTCACGTTCTCGAAAACGGCTCTAACGATTTCGATGAAATTTGCGGTACGGGGGTTTACGGGGGCGAAAAATCGATTTAGCTATGTCTCATATCTGGGAAAATTAGTTTCCTCGGTAATTTCACGCAAAAAGATTTACCTGTGCAATGTGGTTCGTAATTTCACGGAATTTGTGGAGACCAGATTGGCTAAGTGGTTAGGGTATCCGCCTTCCAGCCGAAGGCTGCGAGTTCTCGACCAATGAGAGTTTTTTTTTGTAAGTTTCTTTTTTGTTCTTGTTTTCTTTTTTTAATTGTTCTCTATTTGCACCCGAGCAGAGCTCGGTCGCCTAGATACTTTATATAAAAGTCCATTGAAATAGATTCTGAATAGACTAAGGCTCAATTTGTATTACCGCAGAACGAAATGGAGGAGAATGCGAAGTGTCCATAGCATAATTTCAATTAAAATTTATTTTATTTCATACAACATACATTAAGTATGATTTACACTTTTGTATATAAAAAGTAAAAAGAAAACACAAAAGAAAATTAAAACATAAAAATATAATGTCTATACAGGGTGTGGCAAATTCTTGGTCACTGAAGGGTAGCTACCTTTTCTCTTGTAGTTAGAGAGTTTTGTTCGTAGGAAACTTCAGTTTTATTTTGAAGAAAAAAATAATTGCATTTTTAGATTTTTGAAAAAAAGTACAGTTAGCCTAAAAAAATACATTTGTCAAAAAAAAACAAGTTGGTTTTAATCGACTCTATTTCCCATAAGGAACACTTCTCCCAAAGTAACTTACCAAATCAAATCGTAAGTTTTTGTAATAATTCAAAAAAACACATCCCATACATTTTCTATGAAATTAGAAGTTGTAAACATTACAGTGCAACTTATTCGATCGTTCTTAATTTAATTTCATAACTGCTCTGGCAAGCTGGGAGGCTATTATAAAGCGTGTATTTAAATTTAGAACAAAGTGCTTCCCTGCAGATGTAAAATTACCATTCTCTCTTGCGGCTCTGTCTGAGGCGCATAAGGCTTTACAATAGCCTCCCAGCATGCCGAAGCAGTTACGAATTTAAATTAATAACCATAGAATAATTGGCACTATAATGTTTACAACTAGGTACTAATTTCATAGAAAATGTATGGGATGTGTTTTTTTGAATTATTGCAAAAACTTACGATTTGATTTGATAAGTTACTTTGGGAGAAGTGTTCCTGGAGGGAAATAGAGTCGATTAAGACCAACTTGTTTTTTTTTACAAATGTAATTTTTTAGGCTAACTGTACTTTTTTTCAAAAATCTAAAAATACAATTATTTTTTTCTTCAAAATAAAACCGAAGTTTCCTAAGAACAAAACTCTCTAACTACAAGAGAAAAGGTAGCTACCCTTCAGTGACCAAGAATTTGCCACACCCTGTATATCAACTGGTGTAACGTGTTATCTAGTAAGGCAATTTTCTCGGAATTTGTCAGGAGAGGCGATCAGTTTTTCGTCTCTTTATCCTTTCCGTTCCGCGGTATTGTAAGAGTTAGAGTCAGATTCAGCACTGAAGTCCGATAGAACAACTGAACGACCTTGACTAAAAGAGCATAATAAAGTAAATAAAACAATTACTAGACATTATTTAACACACGGGAATTACTCACGTAAAATTATCGTCGATTTAGATACCGACAATGTTTCGATTCATCCGGAGAATCTTCATCTGGGTAAGGAGGGAGTTGCGGCAAGGTTACTCCTCGCGAAACTTACGTTAATTTTTGAAAGTGAAAAACAATTACTTCCCACTTTTTCCGTAGGACTTGAGTGCTGAATCCTACTCTACCAAGGAATTTATACTTATATTTATATAATTTACAGGAGGATGACCCAGAAAAACAACGCCGTTGGGAGCTAAAAGAGCAGAAGCGCCAAGCGAAACGAAAGACACCCAAAATGAAACAGCTTAAAGTAAAAGCTCTTTAAAATTTTATTATCTCGATATAAACCTTATAGTTTATTTTATGGTTCTATTTTATATCAAATTAAATTTGAACCATCGAGACCTCAGGACAAAATCAATCCAATGAAATATTTAATTTTGTTATTTACATCTAAGTGTTACATGAAGCGCGAATAAATGAATTTTAAGTTATACGTTGTTTTCATTCCTTGCGTCATTTTTAGTACAGTCATCAACGATGGTATGTACTTACATTGTTTGTATATTGCTTAGTTTCTGAACGTGAAAGTTTAAAAGTTGGTCTTGAATTTTTTTTTCGGTCTTTGCTATGAATATTTCCGAAGGCTTTTGAATGCCTTTCACAGATTTAAATTGAACTACGATAACATTGTTTAGTTAGGCACTTGAATATAGGTCGATTGCAAATAACGAGTAGGTACAATAAATGATTAGAAGTCAACAATTGACTGGCCCCTCCCTTAGCTCAGTTGGTAGCTGTCTTATGCGCTGTAGGTAGTGTTGTGGGTTCCATTCCCACCCAGGTCAAACATTTGTGTGTTGAATATACTTAGATGTTTGCTCTGGTCTGGAAAATTATAATTTACAAAAGTATATGTAATGTAGGCAATGTATTCTAATCTGGTTTCTATATTAGGTACAAACATTGCTTAGTTTGAGTTTATTAGATGTATAAAAAGTTCAGAAACTTATAAGTTACAGGTACTTACCTACTTGTTTCTGATGCTGACTGTAGCTTGTACAGGTTTGTCAACATTGTGAGGGCAAAGATTAGGTAGGTAATATATTTACAAGGGCAAATATAGAGATGCCATGGAAATCATGTTGTGCAATTGTTAGGTAAATTAGTGTTGTGTAAATTATTATTTACATTGACACAATGAGATTCTGAAATATTCAAAAATAAATGGTAAAAGGGGATTATCCTCCCGCCGCCATTTTGATTTTTTTAAGTTTTCCGCGCACGTTGAAAGTGGTACTAAACTAAACTTAATAGAAACAAAAAAGGTCAGGTTTAAGGAGGATACTAAACTAAACTTAATAGAAACAAAAAAGGGTCAAGTTAAAGTGGAAATGATGCCTGGAATATGGAGTAGGTAGGTTACTAATAAAAACGACTTTCGACCCAAAGGTCGTGGGTTCGCTTCCTAATAGGAATTCGATGGGATTGCAACCTGTCATGTCACCTAAGGAATGCATATTTTATCTGCAAAATGTGATTATAAGTACCTAATTACTAATAATTAATAGATAGATAGATTCATATTCATTCATCATAGATTTCTAAGGAGGTAATAATTACTTTACTTATGTATTTGCACATACCTCTGACTACCTCCTTAGAAATCTTCAAAGGATCATAAATGCCCAAGATCTGAGAGAATGTCTACCGCGCCTCAGGGATACGATTGGGATCCTGTTTCGTTTAATTAAAAATGCAAGAAAAACATACAAATTAATCAAAGCAATATTTATTTCAAATATTTTTTGTTAAATTAATATGAACAAAATAACAAATATGTTAACAAACATAAGTATCTATTTCTAAGTCACAAAAGCATTATTTTAGTTTGATACAAAACATCCTTTGCAACAAAAGTTGTTTTTCCCAATTAAACTATCAAAATGAGATCTACATGCAGTCTTAGTAAAATTAATGATAAGTTCTGCATAGTATTTTTCTTTACAATTTAAAATAGGAATTAAATAAAATTAATCTTATAAAAATCACAATTGAGAGGATTATGAATATTGCCCGTGACCTAGATTAAACAAAATAACTTGTTCTCTGCTTACTCTTATGTGCATTGTAAGGTAACCATAAAAATCTTAAATTCTCACAGTTTTTAACATAAACTTCAAACAATTTCACTAATTATCATATAAATCATTTTCCTATCATCCAAATCTTTCACATCTCAAATTAACTTTGAGCAATTTGCTTATTAAAATGACGAAACAGCTGCGATAGAAATAATTTTTAATGTATGGAGACAATTACATGTATAAATCAATTCAATTACACCGAGGAACTACGAAGGTTGACATTCAGCATCTCATTTACATTCTGGCTATCAATACAAATACACTGAAAAATTATGTTAAACAACATCCAATAAATCACATGAATACTACATTCTATTCGCTACTTCGCATCACAATAACCAAAGTCTGTATCCCGGAACCAAACTTTAAAGTGTATTCAACTCAAGAATTAGTTTGTATTCTTGTCACAATGGATCTAGGCATTCGTGAAGTTAGTCTATTCGCTGCGCAGTAGAAAATTTTGTATGAAAAAGTTGCACTGCGCATCGAAACGGCTAACTTCACGAATGCCAAGATCCATTGGAACAAGTGTATGTTCTGGAATACAAAGCAAAGTTAGAGTAGAAGTGAAGTCACTAGATCTATTCGGTGGGTGGCTGTCACTCATTGACATGTAACTTTTGTATCTGCGTGGACACTCTATCCATTTCGGGTGATGTTTCCGGGCCTGAGGGCGGGTCTACCGACAAGTTCAGGTTCTCCAGAGATTGGCATCGCTTAGTGTTCTCCCGAAAGTACCCGCTGGTCGACGGCTCCATTATACTTTTCACTTTACAATCGCTAGTGCCGTCGTTGTTCACATCACTACCGATTACGTCCGAGTTCTCACTCTTAGTTCTGTGTCGTATCGGCAGAACGTATGGACAAAGTCTGTTTTTATTTGTTGTTCGTTTCATACAATAGCCGACCGTCACGTTCGATACGTAGCGCGTGTTGAAACGCATCACGCTATAGTTCGTCTTGGTCTCGCGTAGGTACTCTCGGCGCGCCTCTGTTATTGCACTTAGCATGTCCAGATCGTGCAAAGCTTTATCCAAATTGTCCAAATTCATGTGGTGCGGTTTCTGTAAACAACGCAATTACGGATTAGCACTGACCGCGGCGATCACTGATTCTTCTCGTGCTTCAGATCACTCGTGTTACATACACTGTTTTCGAACTCATTGCATTTCATACTGGATTAGATCTGGGTGAAATTCACAAATTAGGCATAGAAAACAGTGAAAATAAACATCACAAAAAATCACAGTACCGTAGCAAGGACGACCGAGTGACAGCTAATGACAACATTACAATACAAACAAACACAAGTTCTGTCAGTGTCAGTGCTGCCAGATATAAAAATTATATTCGGTGGATTTCTAGTCTTTTGGCCCATTCAAAATGTACAGTCGGAAACAATGAGAGATGCTTTTTGGGCATTGTGACGAGTGTTTTTAGGGTTCCGTTGTCCTGACAAGGAACCCTTATAGTTTTTGAGCTTTTCACGAAAGATCTCCTGCGGAATTTTACGGAACTAAAGAAAAACCTATGGAAATATTTTTCCGTAGGTACGCTACGCGCTACGCGTAGCGCGTAGATATACCGCTTCGACGGAACTTCTTTCGTGAATAGAACTCTACCTATGAATTATCTTACGTCTATGGAAATAATGTCGCTGTCGTTTTAACATCAAATTAAGTCAAACTTAATTCTATTGTTCTTTCGTCCGAGTATTTTTATCTAGGAATGTGAAAGAAATTGGTCATAATTTTCATACAGATTAAGCAAAAATGGCAGAAATATTGAAAGAGTGGCTCACTGAACGATTACGGCGCCCAATAACATGGGAAGCGGATGAATTTGGAGAAATGATGAAAAATGGATACATCATAGCAAGTGTGCTTCAGAGCTATCACGTTATAAATGATGAAAAACATTATCTCATACGACAAAGCAACGCTAAAGAAGATACTAAAAATAATTGGATCCACCTGCGTGAATGGTTACGCGAACTGGATATCAATCTATCTGACTTAGAACTCATCAATATCATGGAGGGCAAAGGCTCTAGCTTACTGCGCCTTTTCTATCAACTATTTCTCCATTTGGATAAAAGGGATAGGACAGATTTCATTAAGAAAGAGAGGAAGATGGTTTCAAGACTCGTGGAAAAAATAGGACACAGATTTAAAGTTGAAACGTTGGAAGAGGAAAAAGAATCAATCGTAGACGATCTCTCGCGGCCATTACTCAACGAAAAACATTTTATTGAGTGGCAGAGGAAGAAAGCTGAACAAGTTAAATCCACATACGATTACGTAAGACATAAATACTCTAAAATGCTTGCAAAGATAGAGGATTCCAATATACCCATGCAGCCTAGAGACGCAGTTCCAAAACAGTTCACGGGTAAAGAAAAAGAAGATATAGAAAAATTTAGTTTGCGATACCCCTGTCAGTACAAAAATTACACGTATGAGCAATTGCTTGCTTTGGAAGAACAATCACTGGAGAGGAAGAAATCAATTATTGACACTGATTGGGCGAATAACTACATGGACAATCTCTACACGAAAATTCACAAAAAAACAGAATCTGAACAATTTCAAAAGCAAGTCAGCACTGTGATAAGTGGATCTTTGTGGGATCTCTCAGTTGCAGAAGAAGAATCAAAGTTCGATACAGGACTAGCGAAAAAAGTCATGAAACTTTCGCAGTTTGAGAAACAAATGTGCACACAGATTATGGAAACAAAACAGCAAGCCCGCAATCTAGCGCAAAACAGAATCCAAGGTGAACAAGAATTTACTGATCAAAGAACACAACAGTTCAATCTGTTCTTAGACAATATTAAGGAACAAATACATTTAGAAGTAGTGGAAATTGACTTTGAGAAACAAAGACAGAACATGCTTCATAAAAAATTATACGCAGAGAAGGTGAAAAGAAAACGCCAGCATTACTACGAAATTTGCTATGAAACGATGCTGTCAATCGTTGATTATGCGACAAAATATGCGTATTTCACAAAATTAATGGGAGGCGATATACCTGATCACTTTATTCACGAATGGAAAACGTTGTATTTCAAACATCAGCCTATTTTTGATATCCTCGATCCCATGGAAGATATCTTAAAGGAAACACCTATTGAAGAGGAACCTGCACCTGAAGAGGAAGAGATTATAAGACTGGAGCTAGATCGTCAAGAAGCTTTAAATGATAACGAATTCATGGAGTACCATAACTACTCTTATCCATGGACTTTGGATTTGTTGATTCCGAATTACGATCAAGAATCAGATGAGAGAAAGTATGAGTATTTGGGAACTCGTGTGCTTGGCCACGTTGTTTATACACTCCTAGAGATAAAATATCCGTATCCGCCGCCACGTCCTCGAGCAGAACTCCCGGATTTCTCCTCTAAAGTATTATTGCGTTGCCTTCCAGACAGATCCATAACGCACCCGATGCAAATTTTATTGAATCAACGTAAAGTGTTTGTCGTTCGTCTTGAAGCTTCAATTAACTTTTGCTTGAGAAAATTCAAAACTGAAATGATCGGATGCACTGACATTGAATTATCTTTCGATAAACTTATTGCTGCAGCTCAAGAAGAAGAGCAAAAAGAACTAATCAAAAATATTAAAACCGAAGATGATGCTAATAGCAAAAGTAGTGACATTAACATTTCCACTATGCTAGGGGTGATACCACCCAATGCAAAACAAACTCAAACTCCTAAAACAATACCAGAAGAAGAAATTACTCTTTCTACTGCCGCATCACTCGGGAAGTATGCGTATGAAACATTGAGTCTTGGCGAATCGTTAACTGACCATCTCCTTGCAGCTATGATAGTGGAGTACATTAAAGATCAAGACGACATTAACGGTTTCTGCATTATAAATTATCCAAATACGTATAGAGAAGCGCAAATACTCGAAGAAACATTTTCAGGCCATGAACCACCAGACGAAGATGATTTAGATGATAGAGATGATATTTATTTAGAAGAAAGTATTGTTAAGCACCGCAAAAAAGAAAAGGATCAATATAAACATGTACGAGTGTCAAAACTTGTAAGCGACCCGCATAAAAAAAGAATTGAAAAGCCATTTGAAAGTTATTTTACATGCTACATTCACCTCAAAGAAACAGAAGACATACTCCAAGAATTGATGATATGGGATTTAAATGAAGAAAATTCTGAACTTATAGACAGATTTTATGCAGTGCTTGGTATAAACTACAGCATATATTATGAGATTATTGATAAAGACTTATTGGCTCAATTATGCAAGTATATCATTGGGGATTACCTCATGCCTTTAAAATCATGTGACAGATTGTTTGGAGAAAATGTCTTAAGTCAGCTAGATTTTCCATCATCGGACGACAAACGAACGAAATTGAAAATTGTTAAACCAGAAGTAAGTAATGGAAAGTCAAAGGAGAGGTTACGCCGTGGATCGAAAACAAGTAAATCGACAATGAGTACTGAGCTGGAGGTCGTGAAAGAACCTGGATCCTCTGAAGAAGGCGTTGACGAAACAGTTCCTCTTTTAGAAGAAATAGCCGAGGAAGTAGAAATGTCTAAATCAATAGTTAGCACAGAAGATATAAATATGTTAGCTGGAGAAGAAGATTATGACTATGGAGACATTCCAATTGCAAAAATTATAGGGGTCGCTCTGGCAACATGTTGGGAAGAAATTGAAAAGGTGTACATTCATGATATGCAACAACTGTTTTTTGCTATAAGATTACAAATGAACTGTTTGATCCCTTACGCAAGATATATAAAAGATAAAATGGAGCAAATAATAACTATGCCATCATCGAAACAAGATTTAGTAAGCAGATTTCAAAAGGAGTACAATGATTTTGAGAATGATTGGCGTGACGTCAATTTGACGAAGAACGAATGGCATTGTCGAGTAAAAGAGTTACAGAACAGACTATACCATATTTGCGATGAAAGAAAGTTGTACTCGGAACAGCAGCGCCAAGCCCTTATTTGTGAAAATTGGGCCATGGAAGAACTGATCACCATGGTAAACTCTTACATATCATGTATGCAGACAGAACTAAACAGGTACACAACAGTATTGTTTTATATGTATTACCTATCTTATCTATATGTCAATATTTAGTTACACATAAAAACAGACAAATATTTTACTCTTTTATTTCAGGGCCATCTTAACGTTTCAATCTCTACATGACTTCTTCTTCGCTATGATCAAACGAATGCCACCGACGGATAGGCTTTCATCAAAGGATTTGACAAAAATTTGGAAGGAATCCGACGAAACTTCTGGTAGTAAGAAAGGAGGAGAAGATAAAGTTTATAGGCAGTTAAAGGCCGCTTTTCAAGATCTCCAACTGAAGAATATTGAGATAGACTTCAGTAACAATCCATTCAACCTCGTAATTGAGAATAATGTAAAATTCGCTTTGAAAGTTATAAAGGACACAAACGATGGCTACCGATCGCTGATCAGTCGTGAATACAGTGAAGTAGCTAAAATTGTGATACCGGTTAAAAAGAAAGAGGAGAACAGCTCAGAAGAATCTGTAAATGCTGAAGAAATATTTAAAGTCAATGCATTGAAGTGTATTGACGAGTGGATAATGGGCATCAACGGAGAAATGTACCGTGTAAGTCTACGTATTCTTGCGTTACAATATAAATGCTACTTTGATATGAAATTGTTCAATGATCATATTTACAAAACTTTTACGGAGATACAGAATGATATTAACTCCTACTACATAAATGAAATAAAGTCCGTTGACCGTTTATGCAAGTACCTTCAGATGGCTGTGGAAGATGGTAGAAAGATACCAGAGTCTTTGATTCTGGAACACGATACCTTCGTTATTGATCCTAACCTTCTGCAGTTCGCACCGCCTGAACCTCCGGCCGACACTGGAGAGGTTTTGGAAATTGCCACTGAAATAGAGTTCAAAATTGGACAATTGGCTAGATTGCGCGAGCAACTAAAAATTGTAGCTCCCGATGGCATTGCTTTACAGCAGTCCTTTATTTACATATTGCAGGATTTCATTTTCTTTGGCAAAGAGTCTTGCGAAGGCCCTCTGTTTCCAGAAGTGTGGTGTCGTGTGGATCCTGAACAGATTCCTAAGTTGGTATTTTTGCTTTTTGGTGAGACGGCGTATATTGATTGGAGGGATTTCCTACTTTACTGTCTTAACTTAAGATTTCCTACTGTGGAAGAGTTATTGGAAGTGCGCAAATACTTCAGATGTTGCGATCTCGAATCTACAGAACTGATTTCTCGAGATGATTTCATCAACAAAGAGTATTGGTTTGATTCGGAATTTGACACCGAAGATAGATATGCATTACTCAGAAAAGCTTTAGTCAAGAACTTCCTATTCGAGCTTTACGAAGTATCTGAAGATATGATGAACTACTCTGCATTATTGCTTGCGTTCTGCAAAAACGTGAATCCTATTGAAGGCTTTGCCAATGCCATTGCAATGGCTGTCGGCGAAAAAACGTGTTACGTATTAGAAGAATGCGAAGAAGTGGTTTGCAAGTTGATAAAAGATAAAAAATACAGGGATGAATGTCTGGCTTGCGCTAACAGATGTACCCAACAGTTCTTAGATAGACTTATTGTGAATGTTATCAATACTTGCGAGGGAGTCCTGATAACTGAAGTGGAGTATGTTGAACCTTTACCCTACGAGAAAAAAGGAAAGAAGGGTAAAAGGGACGCAACGTCCAAATCAAAAAAACTGGAGACTTCCCAAAGCGCAAGGATGCCTAAAACTCAAAAAAGTTTAATAAGTAGAAGTAAAACAGCACAGTCAGAAACAGACATCAAAACAAGTTTTATTTGCGCACCATGCGCTGAAGAAGAGGTGGTCGAAGAAAAGACAGTGGAGAAAGAGCAAGTTGAAGAGGAACAAAAGACGGAGCCTCAAGCAGACCCTGAGTTAGCGTATGCGGTCAGTCAGACTGTGATATGGAATGTTCTAAAAATTTGCCTACCTTGGCACTTTGTGCTTATCCCTGAAAAAAAGGCCACTCCTTATATAGATCAGGTAACTGCTGCAATGAAACGATTAGAGGTTGACACTGATAATGGCGATATCTACATGTGCAAGTTTGTTATCGACCCAAATGTTTGCAAGATTTTGCACAAGGCGAAGAAGTTTACTGCGCTCAATTTGAATGAAGAGCTTCGTAAAGTTTTTGTTTAATTTTTATTGTTCCTTGTCTGTTGGTTTATAATTATGTTAATAAAACAACTATGCATGTAATTTTACATTATTATACGTTTTATTCTAAAGGGCTGACATCTGCTAGAATGTATGTACATATATAATTTTCTTTTGTTTGGAGTCTTCATTTTGTACTTCACTAATTTGAGGCTTTCGTTTCTGAAGCGCTTTTTTGATAGAGCGAGCAATATGTGCCTGAAACAAGTTTGTGTAATTATATAACCGAAGAGCTTTGTAGTGTAACTTGCTAGATGGTTCTTGATAGTAAGGCTGATTTTACTGTCACGCGTACCGTCGGCGCTGATAGGCGAGTGATCTTTATTACAATGAAATAAGGATACTTACTGATTGTTTAGCGAAAACAAAAAATTACGCTCGTTTTGCCTCAGCCTAACTGGACAATACTGTGTTACTTTGAAACAGCACAGCCTCAATGCTCTCTTTCAGTTTTTCGTAGTATTCGTATAGGTAATAAATATTCAACTATTCTTACATCTTACCTAAGTTCATGAACATCTCCTTCATGTTTGTGAACCACAAGTAAGTCGTTATAGGCTTTGCCTCAGTCGTATTAAGGTGTATTATTTTAGTAGGTAGTTCTATCATATTTTATTTTCACGATATAAAGAAATAATATGAAAACCAGGAATCTATATATTATAGCTATATGCTTTTGCCAACGTTCATTTTCATTTTCAAAGTTATTGCCATGATGTCCTAGGTATATACATTAGGTATAGGTACATTAGGTATATACATATACCTAAAATTGTAGACAGACTGACGCAAGTTTAACAAACTACACGGGTAACTTCTGCAGTGAACCAGAAACTTTTAGTTGGAACTGGAATCACCAGGGATTTAGGAAAAAATCCACGCAATATCGGCAACCAATTCACACAGATATTCACTAGAATCTTGTATTTTTACACAGTTCACAAAACTATCATAATTTTACGTAGGTACTTATACCTATTCATGTTTTCTTGATATTACCTACTTATTACAATTAAAAAACTATGTTTTATTTATGCGTAGAAATCAATTTGCGTCTTGAGAACTCGGTCGTCAGTTAAGTTTGAAAACAGTGATAATATTTCTTAAATTTTCATCTTTGTTTACGAAATCACCACGAGTACGAATCACCACATCCGTTTCTACAATTTCATACTGTTTATAGTTTCAGTTCCTCTAATAAATCATCCAAGTAGGTATACTAAATGGCTTGAGTCACTAATGGCTAGGTATGCTAGATGGTTTATTACTACAAAGAGCTAGGAGCGTAATAACAAACAAAAACCAGTAACCTGACTGAATTCAACAAACCCCGTCATAATGCACCAGGCCAAGATTCAAACCTATGACCGATAAAAGCCGAGGAACTATCCCAATTTGCCAACACGGCTCGCATTAAACCATAGTTTCTCAACCTTATTTTGCCCACCGCCCACTTAGAGAATATATTTTTTTCAAGAGCTTCCCACCCCCTTTCTTAATGCGCCATCTTAATCCCCTCTTTTCTCTGGGCCTTCTACTGCCCTCCTGAGTCTCAAACGCCCACAAGGGGAGAACCTATGCTCCAAACCGATTAATCATTTATTTTCAAGTGGAAAAGTAGGCGTAAGTCTTTTGGTTAGACAAAACAGATTATCACTTTAATCGTGGACGCGTGACACTATAATTGGGATTAGGTAGATTAGGGTAGATTCTGTTGATCAAGTGTCAAATTGAACACTATTATCGCAGAGTATCAATGTCACTAATCTAGCAATGCTTGTACCTAATTATTGTACCTACTTATACTATGCACATTGATTAATTTCGTCCGCGTGATGTGATAGCGTGGGTGGTAGATTCGTTTGAAACTTGAGAGAGCTCGACTCTCGCGGCGAGACGAATGTGGTCTGTAGGCCTAACATGTGCAACGTCGAGAGTCGAGAAAAGAGAATTCTCGATCGGTTAAACTGCTCTTACGTATGCATTAGAGCAGTTCGACCGATCGAGATATCTCTCTCGATGTTGCACATGTTAGGCCGGCTGGTATGGTATGGTATGAAAGGCTGACGGCACAAGTTGGATGCGTCAAGCTGAAGACAGGGCGCGATGGCGCTCATTAGGGGAGGCTTATGTCCAGCAGTGGACTGCTATAGGCTGATGTTGATGATGATGGTATGGTATGGAATGTAGATATGATAAATCTTTAATTTTTGCAAAATTAAGGGATGCCTTAGTAGGGACTTGGCAACCCCTCCTACATCTTCGAAGGAACTTAAACACCTGACAATTATTAAAACAATCTAGAGATTCAATCATGCATGAGTTAGACCTACGTTATTCTATGCTTATTTATGTCACTATCCCAAACAAGGTTGAGACTTGAGACAAATCTTCAATGAACTCCTTTCGCAAAATACCAAACACTGCAACAAAATCTTACAAAATAGTGGGTAAGTTTCTTAAAGTACAAAAACCCTTACTTTCCCAAAATTTTGCACGGAAGCAGTCTGGTACGCAAAGTGTTAAACTGTTTACGGTAGCAGAATCCCAAACTTTGAAAATAACATAAATGATGGCTTTGGAAATGTACCATTTGTATTCTAACTGTATTTTCTACCACATGGACTTGGTTGCCATCTAAAAGGAAGAAGAGTGTTCGTGTGTTTTGTCAACAAAATTATGGATTAACAATAATTGCAGTTTTAAAGCTTTGCATCAATAGAAATAAAAATACTATTGTACTTAGGTAGTGCTACATTAGAATAGTTTTCGTGTCAGCCAAAGCAAAGAGAGTAATTATGTATTTGGACATACCTCTGACTACCATTTGACATCTTCATAGAATCTTAAAATGCCGTGAATGTCTACCGCGCCTTGGGGATACAATTGTGATCATATTTCATTTTTCAGTAATTTTTGTCATACTAAGGTCGCGACTTCGTCAGTTCGAGTTTCGAATTCCAAATTATTCTCAAAGATGCATCCAAACTAAAATATATCACTTGAAGCGCAAATTGAATAGTTCTACACATGTTCTACAGCATTGTAAGCATGTGAGAAGGCGCTAATAGTCTTGCAACATCGGCGTCGAGTTCCGAACGCCTGAATTCCCTATTTCCGGAATATGCCTCTCACTCCAGATGGCATGCTGACTACTTCCTAACTGCACCCAATAACTAACTAGTTCAATAGAAGAAGTGTCGTAAACAATCATTTACTGTTTTACATTTTTTATGCCTCTATTACTAGATAGATAGATAGATAGATAACACTTTATTGTTTACCACAAATAAACCTTAAGTATTTATTTATTAAAATAAAACTAGAACGCTTTATAAGCCATTTACACTAGTTTAAATTAATTTTAAGATTAAGTATATTAAATATACATATATGATTACAATTGCACTTTCAAAAAATTTAAAAAAAAAATAAAGTAGTAAAGTATAAATTATCTAAACATGGGTAAAAACAATTGGCAGCCTTATCGCTTAAAGCGATCTCTTCTAGGCAACCTAACTTACTAAAGTACTAAGGCTGTGTCCCCAGTAGGCAAACTGTGAGCGGCCGACTGAGTTTGCGGCGTATCGGTTTAGTACGCTCTTCCACAGTTTGCTAGTTTTGTGCTCACTGTACGCAGTTTGCAGCGTTACGCGCAAACTGTGGACACTCCATTTCAAATATATGGAAGAGCGTACTAAACCGATACGCCGCAAACTCAGTCGGCCGCTCACAGTTTGCCTACTGGGGTGGGGACACAGCCTAACTGTGTTTAATGCCTATGTCTCAATATAAACTGTCAACTGAGTGAGAGAAGTTAATGAAACAAGTGTTTATGGTAAGTGTGTTTGGAACAAGGAAGGATCGTAGCAAGTGGAAATATGTGGTCTCTGCCTACCTCTATTGAAAAGAGGCGTGATTTTGTATATGTAAGACGGTAATGAGAGAATATATTTTATTTTCTGGTCATTCTAGGATGGATCCAATTAAAAACAACAACTTAACTACGAAACGAACAAAGACATTTTTTTTTTACATAAAACAAAATTAGTTCATTGAAAACGTAGAAACACTCACAAACACAGAGACATGAAAATTACAGCAATGTCTTAATGTTTGGAACGCTTGGAATCCAACAAAACTGAACATGCAAATTACAGTCTTAAAACTCAAACTGGAGAGCTTGAGAACCACCCCGTTTGCCAAACGTCCGGAATTAATTCCGGGAACAATCAGCCCGGCATAATACTCGTGATAACTTGCGCAAGACAAAGCGATTTGTGCTCTCGCACTGAACGCTAACTTGTTAAGTTTGGTAGCTTTCGAATGTAGACTTAATGAGGTCATAAACTACAGTATCAGGGGAGCCTTTATTTTAAGAGTTAACTTAGAGTCTGTTTTAGACTACGCCGTTTGAGTCGGTAATAAAACAGGAGACTCAACCATCAGTATATTTAAAAATACTAGCTAAATAATCTCTTAGTCTGATTCACATTAAGAATGTTTAAAATAAAAAGATCTTAATTTTATGCAAGTTTTTAGTACCCCAGAAACACCTCGCCCTCGAATGACTGAAAAAGTAAAATATCTGACTGTGGATGTGTTTCAATAATGCTTTAGGTATCCCTGGACCGATTCAAATAAAGACTTGTAGCGTTAGTAGATCTAGGCAACTCTTGGTCCTTAACCCACTAATTTATTTTTAAATCTATGTAGGTACTTAGAGCAATTTTTAAAACTTTGAGTGCGGTGTTAAGCTGGTGGCAGTTAATGTTTGTTAAATAAATTTTACGAAGAGCTCAAAATATCTTAGACCATCACTTTTTCAGTTTCCAGAGGAAACCTTGAACCGACTTCACTATTTTACTGATATTCATTTGATATTCACTTGTTTTCCATTTACAACTGACAAGATAACACAATTGGGACATTTTTCAGCAAGTTGTTGATGATTGTGTATATGTGTATCCTAAAACCTGCTGATTTATAAGGCATGTGTACAACATCCTCTGTGTAGTTTTATTTGTGTTCAGACATTGCGCGAGCGCGAAGCCATAATGTACCCTTTCTTACCGCTACGGAGAATAAAGATTTTATTATCAAGCAACAATGGAGCGAACCGTAAGTGTTTGTTATGTTGCTAAGAATCTTCAAAGAATGAAGCTTCATAAGAATCTGTACAATGCCATAATCAGGATCAGACTTATACAACTCTGTTATGTGTTATTCATGTGTTATGTAAGTACCTACTTAACATTATTTTTAAAAGCTTTTTCAAACAATATTTAATGTTAAGTATTTGAGTTATCTGAATTTTAAATTAGTACTTTAAAAATTCAACAACGTAAGTAAGGGCATTTGATTTCAGTGATAATTTTCTTTTGTTGAAAGAAACAGACTTATATAAATGTATGGAAAAACTTGGGGGAGATCTTTTACTCAAAAGTAGTACGATGTAGGTTGATCAAAACTATGCATGGTTGATAACTTTTGTATTACTGGTAAATTAAAGCCCTAAACATTAAAATCCTTAAAGATTTTCTTTTAATTTTCAGGACGAGATTACGCATCCCATTCATTACAAGACTGCTTAGACAAGCCTGTTCAAAAAGTGTACGGTGTCTGGAAGCTTCTGTTCATAGGCTGGATTCTAGGGGCTTTATTATGTTACTTATACTGGGAACAGGCGACAAAGATGCCGGCTCAGCCGTACATGGAAGTGTTTCCTGAGGCTGAAGTAGAGGCTGTTACAGGTTTGTTTTTCTAGTATTCATTCGTCGTGTCAATATGCTCATACTAATATGCGGTGTTTAAATTCGCTTGCTCCAATATGACGCCACCTCTATGGCTCTATCTGAAGCCTAAACAAGATCTTTTTATTTTTTTTTCAAGATTTTTCTAGTACGAATACAATCGAGCTTTTTAAAATTACTATCGGGATTTAATCGCATTGTGAAATCATTTTATTTACTTCGACGTTTCGGAGACATTCCGTGGTCACGAGTAGAGTAGGACAAACTAAATACAGTTTTTTAGACGTGTTTACACTGTTATATAAGAATTTTTTATATGTATAGATAAATAAAAAAAAAAGGTACTTTTCGCAAACATTCCGTGGTCACGAATATTCTTAAGTCGAGCTTGTATGAAAAGTATTATGTGTGAGGTGAAAGAGTGTGTCTGTCAAGATCGTAGCTAGTGGAAGTCTTGTCTACCCTTACGAGAAAAATGAGATTTTGTTATACTGGTGGTTCGGTAGGCAAAGTAGGCCTTTTAAGCCTGAAAACTTGTAAAAATAAACGTTAATTAGAGATCTCAACAACCGCGTCTTCTATCATCCATTGCTAAGAAGCGATAAAATTTCATGCTATAAAACTATTGGGCCTAATATTCTGTTTTCACTATAGCCATGGACTGCAATTTCATGGTGAAAGTGAAAACACCTTGATACTTGGCAGACCCTTGATCTGTGCCCTAATTATGTTGCCACATTCACGAAAATCTGATTTTTAAATTGAAAATGTGTATTTATTTTACAGAAAAACTAACGATGAAAGACGTGTTCAATTACTCAACAGATCCTCATAAGATAAAGGTGTCTTTAGCGAAAGTAGAGAACACGATCGCCGCTACTTCTAGGAAAGGTAATTTCTAATTTGTTAGAATAATCTTAAATGACAGATGTCGCTGCCTAATTTTAAATGACAAATGAAAGGGGAAATTAAAGAAAAGTCGCCCTTTTAACTTCTTGGAAGTTCCGCACGAATGGCTTCGTTGTACTTACAGTCAGCAACAAGAGCGACCTTTCCTCCATTTTAAAATGTTTTTTCAAAAGAAAGGAGAAAAGATCCTTCTTTTTGTTCCATTAAGAGTTAAACTCGAATGACTTCGTTATAACGCCCAGTCAGCAACAAAAGTCGCTCATCAGTTGCATTTTATAACTTACACAACTTACAGTTTTAATATCCATAATCGTACTGTTACCTAATCTTTTTGTACATAATACATATCGTGAAGCCATTAACTAATTATCGAGTAATTTGAAATAATTGCTGTACTACTGTGTGCCATGCCAATCTAATGAAGAACAGGAAAATGATCAATCACTCTCTAATAATTATAGAATGTATTTATATTTTTAACCACACAGAATTAAAAATTTTAAAGATTACATAATGTCAAATATTTCACAAAGACTTGATTTGAACCCACCATCTTCACCTTACTGTGACCAATCCTTATTGCATTTATAAAACTTTTATAAAAGAGCAAACAAGACAGGTATAATAACAAAGGCGAGCTTAACCCTAAAAAGACCTCGCTCTAATCAATTGAGCTATCGGGCAACCGACCAACGCCAACGCCGACGTCTGGTTGTAGTATTTTTTTCAGCTTTCGGTACATGCGATTGGCCAATTTTCAATTAGAACTGCATTGGGCACATGCCAAGACGTGGTTACCGCTTGGACATCTTAATGGCCTTAGGGAAATCGCGGTTTAATTAGTTCCACACCTATTTGACCGGGTCTTGCTTTTTAAGGCCATTTTTTTTATTACTATTCTGTTCTATAACCTTTAGGTAAAGTTTAAGAAAAAACTTTGATACCTTGCTCTAACTAAGTTAAAAAAACTTGTATTTAGGTACACAAGGGCATCTCTGCTTCGACTGTTAGCTTTAATTGTAGGTAGTGCATAAATGGTGTGTTTGAAGATTATCTTAGATAGAAAAGAGAAAAAAAAGGAAAAAGGGCTATAAGGGAAAAATGATGAAGTAAATGATGAGATTATACCCAGAACGATGCATTCCATCTAAAATTTGCTTTATGCTACAGAGTCCCAATAAAGTGTAGGCATAGATTCCCTTGTCGCTGTTTATAGTCTTTAGGATATGTTATTTATGGAACTCGGAGTTGGTAATCGTAGCGTAGGGAAATCCCGCCGCATAGGCGGGCTAAATATTTTTTGTGCAAATTTTTAGTCAGATTACTTAACATTCTAAATTTGAAATAACGTATGTAGTTACAAAACAATAAATATCTGTCGGAACGAGTAGGTATATCCACTGGATGAAATAAAAATGGCAAATGCAGAAAAAATGCGATGCCAAAAAAAAAAAATATCCACTGGAATCACAGGTATGTATGTAACAGTTAACTTAAATTATTATAATGTACCTAAAGGACGTTTTATTTCAGAGGTGCTCGCATTTTCTCGTTTCATTGAGCAGAGGAGGAACCTACCTTTATGCGTATTGCCGACGGATTCTAAAAATGGTAAGTACAATTAATTAAGAATCAAGATCAAGAAGTGCAAGTCAAAGTCAAAAATCAGTAGGACCTCGTGGATCAAATTGAAACGTCTTATGAGCTAGGTGATTCTATTATTATTATTGAGTTCTACTACATTTTATTTCAGTGTCCATCCACATGAAGAAAATTAAAAGCCTAGAGGACAATCTGGCCCTGATCTCTATGGGCGGGTATTACACCCCGCGCGATTGTCGAGCAAGGCACAAAGTCGGCATATTGGTACCGTATCGGTGAGCAAATACTCATGGACGCTATGATAACAACTTAAATTCATTAATAAATAGTACAGTACTTCAAGCTGGATATAATGGATATTGATTATTTTCGTGTTTTCCGAATATGTCCGACAGCAGTGTATGATTCCACAAAACAGAATGCGACAGAAGTGCACGTCGCGTCGTTAGCAGTGCAAGTTACAAATGACATTGATATTTATTTGTTTGCGATAAAATTAAAATTATGAGTAATTTTCATTTCCAAATGACTTTTTGTCAATCGTTTTTCTGTCCATGAATTTACAAAACACACTAGTTGATTGATCTTCGAATTGTTGCGAATAAATCCATAACATCTAGGTCACTTGATTGTATTTGCTCTGAACGATAAGGTAAAATCAGCTCAAAAGATACGTCTCAACGACTTTTTAGCCACGACTTACAATGTGACATGCCCTTCGTAGCGTAAAAAGGCCCAGTTGTTAATAACACCGGTCACCTATCTTTGTGACCACGCAAAAAGTCACTAAACTGTGCCGACCTGTGACGAATGACGAGCAGGAAACATCAAAAGTTACATGATGTCTGAAAACAATACCGGCACTAGCCCACAGATTAGCTTTGGCTAATGCTAGTTCGTAGACATGCTACGAGTGTAGACCCTCTACGAACGTAGCACATAGTTTCAACCTTTTCTCCCGTAGCTGAATGGTTCTACGAAAACAATTCAATAAAATATTTTCGTGACATATTTGAATTTCCAAATCCGGGATTTTACAGATTGGTTTGATTGAAAAATCCTGTTCAGTTTTGTGAATTTCTTGCTCTACAATATTTTTTTTACTGATAGTCAACTCTGCCGCTTCTACCCTGCCTAAGAATAGTTAATGTGAGAATAGTATAAGGAACTACTGCACTAATTCTAATAAGTATTTTACTGTTTGAAAGGTACATTATCCTATATAGATAGACGTAGGCTTAGGTTTGCTGAAATAAAATTTTGTACTTATTTTTTGTTTTGTATTTTTTTGCTTAGGTAGGTAGGTATATTTATTAAACAGGTGAAGTCGTAATGGGGCCGCTAGTCACAAATAAAATAGTACTATACAGACAATGTATAAAAATATAGAAGCAGTGAAAAACATTTTTTGCTGATGATGTTATGCTTTTAGTGATCGAGAAGAGAACCTGGCTGTGTTTCTGTACAACATCCATCCGTTCCTGATGCGACAGAATTTGGAATACCGGATATTTTTAGTTGAGCAACATGGTAAGTACCATTTCGACATACGCTTATAAATTGAAAGGAAAGATAATGAATTTACAGGGTTATTTGCATACATGCGTACAAAAAATATAGTATACTTTGGACCTAGGTACAAGAAATGGGTAGGTAGGTAGGTAGAATAATGAAAGAATAGAACGTAGGTATAGAAGAAGGTCTTATGGGCCCATTTTTTTCCAAAGCAAAGGATGGTGCTGCGTGATGTTTTCCTTCGATTTGATTTTAGAGTACCTACCTACACATTTAATAGGTAATATGTAGGTACTTCGTTTGACTTCCGTACGTCTAAGGAAAACACATTGTATACCTACTTAATCCTTGTTTAGTCGTGTGTAATTTTTTAATGTTATCTGTTAAAAATTATTTTAAGCATAGAAAAAAATATTTGTTGTAACCTCGTTGCACTTGTCGCCTCGCGTGCAGTATAGTTATTTACAAAACAATGTATTCCATTAATTTATTTTATAAAGTAACTGCTAATCTCAACTTGGAGATGGCGTGTGAATTCGTAGTAATTCAAAGGTTCGTGCTAAGAAGTGCTCAACACTAGGAGATTCACTTTGAAGGAATAATAAAGTTAGTACTTTACCTATTAGGGAACTTTAAGTAGGGATAATGTGGTTTCAGCTTAAAGGACCACTTTTTTGGTGTTAGGAAAATTCGGTACGAAGGACCACTTTCTTCATTTAAGTAAATTTTTTTGATCCATGTAAAACTCTTACTTAATCATATTAATACATCGTTTGCGTTTTGTAAAATGATGCTTATTACTAAAATGCTCGAAACAAAATAAAATCCTTTGATTAGGTATAGGGTAGCGTCACGTAAAAATAACGCTGGAAGACTGTGGAGGGGTTACTTGTGCGCATGGGTACACTTGCACACGAAAGTACTTACTAGGCCTATTGTTTTTTTTTCTATGGAAAACCATTTCGTAATTATAAAGTTTTGTGCACGATGGTATTAATTTGCCTAATTTTTAAAAATTTCTTCGCGCAAAAAAAGACGTGAACTACCTATGTCTCGTTCAATAAGTCTGGAAGAGATCGCTTCTTAGCGATAAGACCGCCCATTTCACAATTTATTGCTAAGGTTTACTAGTTCTTAAGTTTCTTTTGTAATTGTGTAGGTACAATAAAGTAGGTATTTCATTTCATTCTGCTTCCAGGTAAAGACCTTTTCAACCGCGGTCGGCTCTTCAACGCCGGTTTCCGAGAGCTGGAGAAGATGGGAGAGTGGCCGTGCATTGTGTTCCACGATGTAGACCTGCTGCCCACTGACAATAGGATCCTGTACACATGTCCCACGACCCCACGGCACATGTGTGCTACAGTGCTGGAGAAAGAACAACTGTAAGATTTTTTTCGCTTGAGCTTTTCGGAGTTTTCTAGAAATAGATGATAGAAATGGTTATGGGAGATTGTATATAGGTTTTATGTATTTTCTATGAATGCTTTAGACAAATGCTTTGGGCTAAACAATATCAAATCAATCATATTCCTTGCACAATTCTCTTATCTCCGTAACACCTTACAATCATGAAACTGTGATTTGAAATATTAACCCCGACTGCATAAAGCTCACTACAAAAAAAATGTAGTCATAAAATAAATAACATTTTTTTAGATAAAATCGGATGCAAACACTACGAGTATAAATTACATATATAGGTAACTGTTTTTTTGCTTATGTCACAGAATCTTACGTCAAGCACGCTTTTTAACATGCAAAAATCCATGTTATAGTGATGCGACACGACACTCATTGATCTTTCTAGGCCAGTGGTTCTTAACCGGTGGTCCGCGGACCACTGGTGGTCCCTGGAGCCACCCGAAGTGGTCCGCGAAGCTATCCGAAAAAAATAAGCAAGTGACAACGGATCAAAGTTAAAAGAGAAAATTTCCGCTTTTGATACTTTTGAATCAAATTATTGGTTGACTGTGGGTTGAGCAGGCGCTGTCCCATGGGGAGGGTCATGCGGGTCATTTGTCTTAAAAAAATCGGCTCGCTTCGGTCGCATTTTAGTTTCATGTGTATTTTGCGAACAAAGTGAGTTATGCTACGAGCTAGAAATCAGCAGCAGCCAGCCTTTTCTTTGAGCACCGTAAGCAAAATAAATAGCCACATGCTGCATTTGCCTTCAAAAAATTCGGCTCGCTTCGCTCGCATTTTATTTAACTTTAGCTTCATGCGTATTTTGTGAGCAAAGTGAGCTATGTCTGACCGCAAAATAGGAATCGACCAGCAGCCAGCCTTTTCTTTGAGCACCGTAAGCAAATAAAGAAGCACGCATTGCATTTGTCTTAAAAAAAATCGGCTCGCTTCGCTCGCATTTTACCTATATGAGTATTTTGCAAACAAATTGAGGTATGTCTGATCGCAGAATAGAAACTGACAAGCAGCCAGCTTTTTCTTTGAGCATGGTAAGCAAAATTAAGTGTCACATGCTGCATTTTTCTTCCAAAAATTCGGCTCGCTTCGCTCGCATTTTAGCTTCATGCGTATTTTGCGAACAAATTGAATTACGTCTGATCGCAGAAAAGAAATCGGCAGCAGCCAGCCTTTTCTTTGAGCACCGTATAAGGTATGAATGAACTGTAATCCTATTATGTAATCTATGTAAGTATCTTAGTATTAAGATCAGTAATAAATCAATATTCATTTAGTTTACACGTCTCTTTCATTCAACCTACTCCCGACCTTATATGGCGACCCTGCCACGTAAGGCGGTGAGCCGCGTCATGTTACGAGTACTTTGGATACAATAATCAAACGCGATGCCTTACGTGTGATCGAACATTACTTGAGAATACATTTCAAGAAAAATGGGTAAATCTTATTCAAAAGAAGAGACCATCATTGCCCAGAATGCTGCGGGTTCTAACGACGCGCAACTTAGAGACATCGGGCAAGAAATATCTAACTATTCAGTGTGTTCATTTGACAAAAACATTGTTGATGGAGAAAGAGTGAGAAAAATGTTTTCCTACTTATCTTTAAATCACTTAAATTCGGAAGAAAAATCATCTATAGAAAATATTTGTGGTAAATATTCAGATATTTTCTATTTACCGGGGGATAAGTTGTCAACGAATAATTTGTATGAACAAAGTATTCAGTTAAAACCACATTCTGATCCTGTGTACGTAAAGCAGTATAGATTACCATTTTCACAAAGGGATGAAATGGAAAGACAGGTAAAAAGTATGTTAAAAGAAAATATCATAGAACCAACACAAAGTGAGTGGTCAAGTCCAGTGTTATTAGTTCCCAAAAAATCTGATAAAAACACGAAAAAATGGAGATTAGTAATTGATTTTAGAAAATTAAATGACAGAATTATGGACGACAAATTTCCACTACCAAATATTACAGACATTTTAGATTCTCTATCCGGTTCAATATATTTTTCACAGTTAGATTTAACACAGTCATATTATCAATGTAACTTGTCACAGCAGAGTAGGAAGTACACAGCTTTTACAACCCCCTCGGGACAGTATCAAATGACACGCCTCCCTATGGGGCTGAAAATTAGCCCAAGTGCATTTTCACGTGTAATGACAGTAGCTATGTCGGGTCTTAACTACGATAAATTATTTGTTTACATGGATAATTTAATCTGTTTTGGTCGAAATTTGGAACAACATAATAAAAACTTATTAGACATTTTTGATAGATTACGACAAGTTAATTTAAAACTTAATCCAGATAAATGTGAATTTTTGAAAAAAGACATTTTATTTTTGGGTCATGTTGTATCAAAAGACGGAATAAAACCCGATCCGGAAAAAATAAAAGTAATTCAGAATTATCCGATTCCTAAAAACACAGATGAAGTGAAAAGATTCGTAGCTTTTTCAAATTATTACAGGAAATTTATTCCTAATTTTGCTCAAATAACAATGCCAATGAATAATTTATGTCGTAAAAATGTAGTTTTTAAATGGTCTGATGAATGCCAGAATGGTTTTGAATCAATCAGAAAATCATTAATTTCACCACCTATTTTACAGTTTCCAAACTTTGATCAAGGTAACACGTTTATATTAAAAACAGATGCTTCTGGATATGCGATCGGATCCGTGCTTTGTAATAGTAATCATATGCCGATAGCATATGCAAGTCGAAGTCTAAATAAGGCGGAGCGGCGATACCCAACTGTGGAAAAGGAACTTTTATCAGTCGTATGGTCTGTTAAATATTTCCGTCCGTATCTATATGGTAGAAAATTTAAAATCGAAACGGACCACAGGCCATTAATTTATCTTTTTAACATGACAAACCCTTCGAGCAGATTAATTAAATTCAGATTGTTACTAGAAGAGTATGATTTTGAAATCGAGTATGTGAAAGGTCGAGATAATGTAGCTGCAGATGCATTGTCACGAATAGTGTTATCCAGTGAGGATTTGAAAGACATGAACTATCAGGTTATGGCAGTACTTACACGAGCGCAGAGTAGGAGAATGAATGAGTATGCAAAAAGTGAGAGCGATAAGTCAGGGGTAATTGACTCCTCGTCTGACAACTGGACTGATCACCCAAGAGTCGTCGAGATGCTCAAACTACCGAAAACTTATACAGAGTTAATGTTGCTTACTGAAAGGGAATGGAATGAATGTGAAAAGGCCTTAAGTTCAGAAAAGGGTTTCTTAAAATTTTCATCGTCAAAAAATATAATTTTTGTTAAGCCATTTCCTCGATCACAACGCGCACGAGATGCCTTTGTGAAGGATTTGTCTGAATTTTGTAATAAATTAAAGTTGTGTACACTTTATCTCATTAAAACTGAAGATAATTTTAATACAATAAAAGAGTTAACTCGGAAAATAAATGAATTATCAACGTGGACCGGTCCGCGAATTTGTATTGTAAATGGAGTAAATAAAGTAGATAACGATGATATGAAACGGATTATTATAAACGACTATCATATTTTGCCGTCCAGCGGACATGCAGGTATAAGGCGTATGACCAATAATATACGTAAAAAATATTTTTGGCCGAATATGTTGAGTGACGTTACGAATTTCGTAAATAAATGTGCTAAGTGCCAGAGACACAAACATCAGTTACCTGTAAAGGAACCGATGATGATAACGAATTCAGGGAATTCTGCATTCGATAGAGTTTATTTAGATTTAATTGGGCCCTTAGTTAAGGATAGTTATAATTATAGTTATATTCTGACGCTCCAGTGCGATCTTACCAAATACGTCGAAGCGTATCCTATTACATCGAAAGATGCAGTCACAGTAGCGAGCAGTTTTGTAAATAATTTTATTTTGCGATATGGAATACCACGTGAAATAATAACAGATAGGGGTACAGAGTTTATTAATAGCACAATGCAGGAAGTTTGTAAAATTCTAAACATAAATCAGCTTAGTTCTACGGCATATAGACATGAAACAATTGGTTCATTGGAAAATACACATAAACATCTAGGTGCGTTCATACGTATGCAAGTAAATAGCGAAATTCAACAATGGAGTGAATGGTTACCATACTGGTGTTTTTCTTTTAATACAACTGTCCATACAGAAACCAAATATTCACCATACGAATTAGTGTTTGGAAAACTATGTAACTTACCATCTAACTTAAAATCTTCAATAGATCCTATGTATAATTTTTACGATTATCCTTTGGAACTTAAATATAAAATTCAGAAATCTCAATATGATGCAAAGCAAAATCTGTATAAGAGCAAAGAGCTAAGAAAAAGTAGATACGACACTTATGTTAATCCTATTACTTATAAGTCAGGTGACTTAATTTTAATTAAGAATGAAAATTGTACGAAGTTGGACCCATTATATTTAGGGCCATATAAAGTGTTAAAAGAAATAGAGCCAAATGTAATCATTTTAAAAAATGGCAAGGAAATAACTATTCATAAAAATAGGACTAGATTGTTCAGAGAATAATTAAAAAAAAAAAATGTTTTCATATTTTTTTTTTCTCTGTCGGTTAGTGATATAAGGTATGAATGAACTGTAATCCTATTATGTAATCTATGTAAGTATCTTAGTATTAAGATCAGTAATAAATCAATATTCATTTAGTTTACACGTCTCTTTCATTCAACCTACTCCCGACCTTATAACCGTAAGCAAATAAAGAAACACGCATTGCATTTGTCTTTAAAAAAATCGGCTCGCTTCGCTCGCATTTTACCTATATGAGTATTTTGCGAACAAATTGAGGTATGTCTGATCGCAGAATAGAAACTGACAAGCAGCCAGCTTTTTCTTTGAGCATGGTAAGCAAAATTAAGTGTCACATGCTGCATTTTTCTTCCAAAAATTCGGCTCGCTTCGCTCGCATTTTAGCTTCATGCGTATTTTGCGAACAAATTGAATTACGTCTGATCGCAGAAAAGAAATCGGCAGCAGCCAGCCTTTTCTTTGAGCACCGTAAGCAAAATAAATAGCCACATGCTGCATTTTTCTTCAAAAAATTCGGCTCGCTTCGCTCGCATTTTATTTAACTTTAGCTTCATGCGTATTTTACGAGCAAAGTGAGCTATGTCTGACCGCAAAATAGGAATCGACCAGCAGCCAGCCTTTTCTTTGAGCACCATAAGCAAATAAAGAAGCAGGAATTGCATTTGTCTTAAAAAAAATCGGCTCGCTTCGCTCGCATTTTAGCTATATGAGTATTTTGCGAACAAATTGAGGTATGTCTGATCGCAGAATAGAAACTGACAAGCAGTCAGCTTTTTCTTTGAGCATGGTAAGCAAAATTAAGTGTCACATGCTGCATTTTTCTTCAAAAAATTCGGCTAGCTTCGTTCGCATTTTAGTTTCATGCGTATTTTGCGAACAAATTGAATTACGTCTGATCGCAGAATAGAAAATGACAAACAGCCAGCCTTTCTTTGAGAACCGGAAGCAAAATAAAGCGTAAATGTTGCATTTGTTTCGCTTCGCGGATTAGGGAGCTCGCTTCAGTCGCTTGGTTTGAAGCTCACTCGCTTTGCTCGCATATTTAGCTTCATGTGTATTTTGCGACCAAAATGAGCTACGTTGCATTTGACTTAAAAAAATCGGCTCGCTTCGCTCGCATATTCATGAGTAGATATTTTACGAGAGTGCAAAGTAATGTGACCCCTTCTGATTATTTGCCTGACGAAATACAACACTATATAACTTGAAAGATACGTCGTCGTCCCCCCCCCCCCCCACCATCGTGATACGGGTTGGTGGTCCGCGGCAAGAAAAAAGTTTATCAAATGGTCCCCCATCACTAAAAGGTTAAGAACCACTGTTCTAGGCCAAACTATCACACGTTGCTAAAACAGATCTATCCGTGTAATAGATGTGACACTCATCTTTTAGGCCGAACTACCGCACGTTGTTCGGAGGCGTGGCTGCAATGACAGCGCGCCAGTACAAGCAGGTCAACGGATACTCCAACATGTACTGGGGCTGGGGCGGCGAGGATAACGACATGTTTTGGAGGTAGGTACCACTTTAGTAGACAAATATGTCTCTGAACCAGTGTAACCAACACCACGGTTTTAACTGTAGATTCACAGTTTTTTGGAAATGTCCGCAGTTTTCAGTTTAAGCAAATCAAGCAAACCTACAAGCAAATCTACAGTTTTTTTTAACAAAGATGCTAGCGTCAACTACTTAGATACGAGCAAAAATTTGTTGATTCTTGGATCAGTTTTCTACAGATTTTGTTAAGCATTTTTGTAGTTATTCACGAAGTTGGGGTTGGAAACACTGCA
The DNA here is from genome assembly GCA_958496255.1 of Camptogramma bilineatum. Lineage (NCBI taxonomy): Eukaryota > Metazoa > Arthropoda > Insecta > Lepidoptera > Geometridae > Camptogramma > Camptogramma bilineatum. Next base: position 11,750,084 of record OY292465.1, on the reverse strand, counting down.
CTGAACCCTCTGACGGTAGTTGGACGGTCAGATATTCAGACCAAATTCAGACTAGGTATGAAAATCTTGTTGGCCGAGAGATAGAGCCACGACTTTCTATGTGAAAGTTTGGGGGTGCATCAATGGATTTTCCATTTATTAACAACTAGCAGCGCCCTCGCGGCGTTGCCCCCGTAATGATATATGGCGATGATGATGATGAAAACAAGCCTACAACCTTTGTTATGAGTTTAGCTATCAAATGCCGAAATAATTTTTAAAATCCGACTGGAAATTCCTGAAATTAACGCGTTCAAACAAACAAACTCTTCCGCTTTATATATGGACTAGTAGCGCCCTCGCGGCGTTGCCCCTGTAATGATATGATGATGATGATGATGATGAAAAGTAGCCTATAGCCTGATTCGATAATAAAAATGAATAGTCGTGATTCTAGCTAGACATTCTGAGATAAATCTGTCATCTCTTGGGAACCGTCATGAGAGATCTTATAACGACTCACGTATAAAATTAAATTAAAAAAATTAAAATACAGATAATCTGTCGATTCATCAGAAGCATGTTTATCTTTATGGCGAGTCTACCTCAGTGCGGTCACTTTTCGTGGTCATATTCACTCTAGAGATTTTTTCAGACTGAAAGTAACCGGACTAGGCGTCACTCGGTACTCAAAGAAAATCGCGCAGTACACAGCATTGCCGCACGAAACATCCACACCCATCAACAAATATAGGTAAGTCATTCACAAACGAATTACAGGAAGTACAGTCTGTACAGTTACTTTTAAATTTTAACTGCCTTATGCATAAAACTTAGTGCGCCTACCAAGCTCACTAGAGCGTTGTTACCATAATCAAAAGAACACTCTAGCGAGCCTGACCGGCGCTCTAAGTTTTAATGCATAAGACCGATTAACTATGGTTGACCACACAGCTTTTCATCAAAAATTAAAATTCTAATCCTAATTTTCGATTCCGGCGGGATTTGAACCCGCATTGACCAAACCGATCGATCCTCCTATAGCCGGAATCCTTTAACTAACTCAGCCACGGAACCCTATGACGATTTTGTTATGATCATTGATCATACATTATTTATCGGTTGAGCTATAATATTTTTTATCCAAAGGTTTTATCGCTTAAGTACTTAGTAGTTAAAAAAACAGCCACATCACACAGCCTCAGATCAGTGGTCAGATTTGATTAAATTCCGATCCGCATTACTATTAGCGTGCTGCGGTTTGCATAGAATAATGCAGTTAATTGGATTTAGTTAGGTATTTAGGTTTAGGAGACCCACCACACCTCCACAGTGCCATTGAAAGGTTAAGAGGCCGGCGACAGATGAATTGTCCATAGAATTTATAAAGGTAATACCAAAATCATTTAAAAATTGGGCATATTTTCACCACTTTGAGTTACTATTTAGATTAAGGCAGTATTTATCTAGGTTCCTGTTACACTTTTGCTCCAAAAAAACTTACATAAAAACAAAATGCAAGCAAATTGAATTTTTAACCTTTTTACAGCAAAATATCATGTTTTCTTTTCATTTGTTCTGTAGTAAGTTTTAGGAAAAAAGTGTAATAGGAACCTAGATAACTAAATAATAAATTATAGTGATAAAATATGCTCTAATTTTAAATGATTTCGGTTTACGTTGGTATGGAGGACATTCCGTCTGACGCCGGCCCCTTAAGGTGCATCGCAACTTCTAAACAATCGATTTTAACGTCCGATTAAAAGTTTTAAGTAATAGTTAGTATAGTACCACTATCAAAGAATTTTGACTAAGTACCTACCTACCTAAATAAAGTGGGATAGAAATCGAGTCGAGTGTCAAGAGTAACCTACCAGAGTTTATCATGCGGTGTTTAGACGAGCGCGCTTTAGATTACAGATAATCCCAGATTAGAGGATTACTGAGAACTAAGGTGTTAGTGAATGCGTAGGCGTTAGAATATGCGCCTACTCTTCGTATCATTGACTTTATAACAAGCTAGGTACACCTTACCTATACCTACATGCCTATATTCTATAGGACTTGTTTTGGTTCAAAGCAGTGTCGGGTCTTTTTCAACCGACTTTAAAAAAAGGAGGAGGTTCTCAATTCATCGGAATATTTTTTTCTGTGCCTTTTTTTATGTAGGTAAGGTCCTTCACCGATTACGATTACCTACCTAATCGAAGACCGTTTTGGAAAATTCTATTTTTGTTTGAAACGGTATAGGTATATAGGTAGGTACTTTCCGATTGATACCTAAAAATTGACCACATGGCCCAATTGTTGGAATGGATAGGTAGGTACCTACTTTACACTGAGTGCCAGCGATGCGACTAGGTAGGTACCTACTTATACCGTGCGTGGTGGAAAGAAAATAAAGTTTATCGTGTAGTAGGTATCGTTTGAGTGGGCGTCACCATTTATCACTTTTGATGCAAGCATGGTTTAGCTCAATCAATAATGGAATAGATAAGATTATGATTTATCAAAATATAAATGTTGGCCAATTTACGTAGTCCTACCTACCTACCTAGGTACCAACCTACTCAACTAACCAATAGAATTAATATTTTGTGCGTTGGGTCAATATATACCTAGGTAGGTAGGTAGGAGGCGTTCAATGAAACTAGGAGAGTTAAATCTTTATGTAGGTACCTACCTACTAACAGCTGATGTTCAGAAATAAGTAAGTACCTACCTACCTACACACCTACCTATATTGATTATTGACACAAGAATTTATTGCGATAAGTAATGTCACTAGGTACTTCACTAGTCCGGTCAATATAGACACCCTTGCAAAATTCCCAGTAAACTGAAAATTGGTAGGAATGCTGTGAAAAGTCCCCATCGATCCTATGTAGGTACCTAAGTAGATAAGTGCATAAATGTATTACCTACTTACTTTGCTTTTTTCCTAAGAATCACCATTTACTATTCCACCTATAATAATATAGGTGGAATAAGGTGGAGTGCCGTAATTGCAACTAAAAAAAGTGGAGTCCTAACTTCATCGCTTGATAATTCTATATTTTGTACCAGAAATGTATTTTTTGAAAGATCTGTTCTATAGTAAATTTTATGTAGATTTATATCATTGTTATGAATAAAGTAAAGCGATAAGGAATAAAATTCTATTGCATAAATTCATGACAGAGGGAGCAATAGTTGCAATTACCCGTTTTTGCGGGTAATTGCAACTACTTGTTTTTACTTCTTATTTTTCTATGGCGCTTACTACTGGAAAATACAGAACACATGCCTTGAATATCGTTCTTTCGATTTATATAGCTATGCCCTTGCTACTAATGTCAAATTTTGCGCGAAAACACTTTTCAGCAAAGAATCCGGTAATTGCAACTATTTTACTACAAATAGTGATGGGAACCTTATCGTGATTTTTATCGACTCGATGTTTATTTTAATCACAGTAATCTTTTAGTTATGAAACAGCCTCTTTTACTCTTATCTTTAAAGTCTTCAGTTATCTTTTACTAATTATTTTTTCTAACCTTATTTCAATCGCAATAAGTAATATTTTAGAAGTTAAACAGCCTTTCTATATTCGTTTCACATATTGAACGGCTTTGGAAAGGGCTCCGCTAGCGCCAACATAATGAAGGGACTCAATCACTCAAACTAATTGCTAAGAACTCATAGCATAGTATGGAAGTAGATAGTATCCCTTTCAATAAAATATTACGTATCGACATAGTCATCGTCATTGTTACATCACTAGGTTTTTCAAACTTCATACAAAACCGGTCGTTAAATTGCAACTGTCAAAAAAGAAACAAAATGGTTACAATTACAAGACTATGCACTTTTTGTCTGGCAAATGTAACTACAACCATAACTCTGAGTAGATTTATCGTAGAATACAACAAACACATAAAAAACAACTTACTGTGTCTTATAATCACTGTCACTGTAAACACACCGGCGAAAAACCACGAAAAACATTTTTTTTTTAATAAATTACGAAGAGCGTCCGAGCGGCGTCACTTCCGAAAAATTGGCAGTTTTACAAAAAGGCCTGTCATTCGCTCAGTTTTGGTCCTATCAACACCATCTATATTTTTAGACTGAGACTTTTAGAAGAAGTTCAATGCCACATCTATCGATGTTCAAAAAAGTGATCCTAGAGGGAGTTATTGACTCCAGTTGCAATTACCGGACAGTTGCAATTACGGCACTCCACCTTACCTATATTATACTATAATTAAGTATATTATTATAAATAAACCTAGAATATAATTATGTTGCAGATACCACATGTTGAAAACCGGCATGGAACGCTACAAAGAGGACGGTCTCTCCAGCGTCCAGTACACGGTGGTGTCCTACCGGATCCGGCACCTCTACACCCACATCCTCATCGACATCAACCCGTGGAAGGAAAACATCACCAAACTTGTCATGTCTATTACACAAAATAACTGAGAGTAGAGAAACTCAAAATGTTCATCGATTTTTGTCGCTGACTGTACCTACACTTGTCAAGTAGGTACAGCAGAGTCATTCTGTACAAGACTCACTTCGAATTCACTCAAGTGACCGAGCTCACTAAATACGCAAGTAGGTATGTATTGTAAGTGTTTGCAGTAAGATTCAAATTTCGAATAAGATATTTGAAATCTCACAGCGGATTCAGCGCTCCGACGTTCGAAGTGAGTTTACAGAATGCGCCTACAGGTGATACCTTGTGAGTTGTGATTGTGACCAAATATCTCATACTTAGGTAGGTACCTACCTCAAATTGTACCTAAAATAAAATACTTTACCTAGGTACTAGGTACTTAGAGTGTGTCTGTAGGTACGTTGATAGGTAGTACCTATTCCTACTAGTGTTAGTAGTAGTTAGTACCTATTCCTACTTCCATATCAGGTCCATTGGTAGGTATGCAGAGCACGAAATCTTAAACGAACACTATAAACAATATGAAAAAACTCTAAAAAGAACAGTTACAATTTCTAAAAAATTACAAAATATAAAAAAAATGGAAAAATCTGATAATATTGTAAAAACGATGTGGCATGTAGTCAAAAAAGTAACGAATAAATTACCAAATAAAAACAGGAAAAATATAAAAATGTTAATCAATAATAAAGTAACGGAAGAACCTACAGATATAGTTAATTCATTTAATAACTTTTTTGCTTCAGTTGGAAATTGTACATCTAGTGTGACTAGCTCTCCCCCAATAGGCCAACCGGTAATAAACCCCTCAGAAAACTCAATGTTTTTACAGCCGGTGACCACAAAAGAAGTCTTCGAAATAATTCGAAATTTAAAAAACAAACGAAGTTTTGGATATGATGAACTACCACCTTTACTCATAAAAAAATGTGCAAAAGAATTATCACCACCCTTATCATTCTTAATAAACCAGTCATTCGCAGAAGGGAGAGTCCCTGATGCACTAAAACTGTCAATAGTAAAACCCCTTCACAAAAACGGAGATAAAAAAGACTTTAATAATTATCGGCCAATAGCTCTACTACCAACTTTTTCAAAAATATTTGAAAGTGCAATGTCTAAACGCCTCTATTCATTCTGTGAAAAATTTAATTTATTTAATGAGTGTCAAAATGGCTTTAGGAAAAATCGCTCTACATCACTTGCTGTCTATAAATATATATCTGAAATACTTAATATAATAAATGAAAAACAATATGCTATAGGAATATTATTGGATATGAGCAAAGCATATGATAGAGTCACTTATAAAATATTATTGGATAAGTTATACGGAATAGGAGTACGCGGTCTAGCCCATGATTGGTTTGTGTCATATCTAACAAATCGAGTTCAACAAGTAGAAATAGAATACTTTAATGATACAACAGGAGAAATTAATAAAATCAGATCTCATCAAATTAATATAACCCAGTCAATACCACAAGGTAGTGTGCTTGGATGTGTATTATTCTTAATTTACATAAACGATTTGCCAAATATAATAAATAGTCACTGTACCCTTTTCGCTGATGACATATCAGTAGTAATTCCATTTAAAAATATTGTTAACAATAACCTAAATGAACATCTGGATAACATATTATCAAAAATAGTTAAATGGCTGCTAGACCACAATCTTCAAGTAAATTTTAAAAAAACAAAAATTTTACAGTTTAAACCTTATCAAAAACAATCTCTACAAATTGACTACACTTTTCAAAACACAAAACTAGAATCCGTAAAACACTACTCTTTACTAGGAATAAACATAGACTGTAGTATAAACTGGAAGGAACATATAAATAAAGTTGTATCTAAACTGTCTAGATTCACACATGCATTGTTTGAGTTAAAAAAGAATACCAATAAAAGAACTGCTATCTGTGCATATTACGCATATGCGCATGCTTGGTTACACTATGGAATAGTCCTTTGGGGTAACAGTACAGATCATAATAAACTATTTTTGTTGCAAAAAAGATGTATAAGAATTATTCAAAACTTGGACGTAATGGAAAGTTGTAGACCTCATTTCAAAAAAGAAAAAATTCTAACCCTTACTTGCATTTACATACTTGAAACTAGTATTTTTGTAAAAAATAACATGCACTTTTTTCCACAATACTCACGACCTCCAAACCTCAGGCCACGAAACAGACTAGCGCGACCGAACTCTACCCTTCAAATTATACATTCCGGACCTTATGCAATGTGTGTAAAAATTTATAATAATCTCCCCAGTAATATTAAAGATGAAAATAGGCCTAAAAAATTTAAAAATACTTTAAAAGCATATCTCATAGACAACAGTTTTTATTCTTTGCATGAGTTTTTGGGCAATACATGGTCATGAAGACCCTAGAGTTAGTTTAAGTTTAAAGTTAAAGTTTATTGTTTAGGTCATAAAGACCCTAAAGCTAGTTTAAGTTTAAAGTTAAAGTAAGTTTAAAGTTAGTTTAAATTGCATGAACATCTTTGTTACCTACTTAGTAGGTGGGTATTTATGTAGATTTAAAATTTAAAATAGATTAAGTAGATTTCAAAAATACTTTTATATCTATCTGTAGGTATTTAGTATTAATGCGCCTCTTATGGCAAACAACATTGCGGCGCCCTTACAGGGTTTATGTTTGAAACTTTCAATGTAACATAACACCATAATGTAAACAACATAAGTGCAATAAATAATTTGACTTTGACTTTGACTTTAATCCAACAACCTATCTTTTGTCCTTTTATGTCCTTGCTGTGGGGTGTTTATTTTTTGTTTTAGTGCGCTCTCCCGCGGTTTCACCAAAAAGAACAATGCTTACAAGGGTGCTTTGTGGGGGCTTTGTCCGTAAATCATTCAAGCTACCTACCTAGCTTTTAGGTACCTAGGTATTATACGAATACCTGGGTAGGTAGGTAAGTACTTACTTAATTTTATTTTGGTAGGTAGGTACCTACCTAACACCTACCTACCTAAACTATACGGTACCTCCATAACTCATCTAATGGTAGGTACACCTATCTAGTTTAATACCTAGCTAGCTATTATATAAATTCCAATGATTCCTGAAACGTGTTGAAACTGCATGAAATGAAACGTTATCTTTAGTAATTCCAGCTACAATTCGATACCCCGTTTCGTGAGCAAAACTATCATGTTGATGGTTTTTGAAGTAAAACTTATTTACGCACGCTTGACTTGGGGAGTAAGCTGGATAAGCTGGTGAATGTGTGACGAGGGAGGGCGTTACGAAAAGTGTGATGGGCGAGGCGAACGGAAGTTTTACTTCAGTCGTGTGGTCTAAAAGCACACTCGTTTTTTTTAATACCTAGGTACCTACCTAACAGATTTTATTTCCAAAATGTTTAGCTACCATCTACTAGAATAATGTATTCAAGAAGACATGGTACTAAGGTACTTTGCGTCTGTAGCTGTAGTGTAGCATGAAATTACTTAGGTACATAAGGACCTACTTACTTTAGTAACTAATTAATAGTACACCCACTAAACATCAGTGAAAAAGAGAAGTAAAAAGTAGTCAAGCATTTCTCAGAGATCAAGTAAGTGTAACTGAGATTAAATACGTTTAATTTTGTAATTTGCATTCACTGAGTGTGACGCACGGTGAATAAAAAAGGGAACATGTGTTGCGAAGCTGGCAGCACCAGCTTTCCCTAACTGTCATAAATGTCAGTAATGTCAGTTGAGTATTGCGGTTTGCAGCAGATGGTGATCGCGTTGTGATTTTCGCATTAAAAAAATAATTGTAAATTTCGCACTTTCACCTGTTTACCGTGTTAAAATATTGTGTAACAAGTTCAGTCACGTGCTAGGACGATTACAGCGTGTTATTTGAACAGAGTTTATTGATTAGAAGTGCGGAATTTTGGTTGAAAGTTTGTATTTTTCGGAAGATAGATACCTGTTTTTGTGCCCATTCGGCTTAGTTTTTAGAGTGACTTCATCGGAACTTTCCTCTTCGATTGAATAAAAGGTTAGTACTGCATGTAAATCGGAAATTAACTTGCTGGTTCGGTAATGTAGGTAATAAATCTATCCAACTCTGAAGATAGTTGTTCTATTTATAAAACCCAGTCTTCTACGTTGAATATGATTTATTACAAACATTATTTGATGCTAGTAAGTATATCTATTGATTTTATGAATTAAAAGTAGGTACCCATAAACTGTCTTTATTCAATTTCACAGTTAAGATATTGTAAATAATTGTGACTATCTAAAACTACCATTATATAGAAAAGTAGGTAGTTCAAATATCATACAATCCTTCAGCTACCATGAAAGCTTTATGTATCCTTACATAAGACATACAATATGCCCATCGTTTCCACTTGCTCCTACTCAGTCCAGTAACATAGACACAAAAAAATCTTAAGATTTCCTATTATGTAGTTTCATTGGAGTTTTTCCTCTTCATAAGTTTGAATTTCCTTACTGTTTTGTTACTCAAAAGTGTATCCTATTCTTATCAACACATGTTTTAGATTACATTGTTACCAACGATGATTCAATTTTCTTATTAGATTGACCTCTGAGATATCTAAGGAAGTGTCCGATGAGGTGGCAAATATATAATTATTTGTGAACGCAACTCTATGAGTTTAAGATAACATATGTTTACATTGCAGATAAGAACAGGTCTGGCTTACTATGCAAACATAATTAAGATAATTATGTTGTTGATTATATCTTTTATGTTATAATAGCAATTTTAATTAATGAAATAATTCAGATTGTAGTACAAACTTATCGCCAAAAGAATTAAAGAGTATGAATGTGGCTGGGAATGCAAGTAGAGGAGTGTTGAAGAAGCTGTTGGATTGCATGAAAGAGTATTGAATGTGAAAGGAGTGGATTCAGACTGGTAAACAAAAAAATAAAAAAGACAACCCCCAAGGTGTTGGTGGAAACATTCTCTGATCTTTAAGTAGGTATTTCAGATCCTTTGAAGATGTGTATGGGTCAGATATTTGGACAAACATATTATGGATGGACAAGGTACATCTTACATGCCCATTGCCCACATTTTGCAGAAGTGAAGAGTACCACACACACAACAGATAATATATCTTTTGAAATATAATTCTTGACAGATCGCACCAAATATGTTTTGTAATTTATATTCGCTGTTTGTGGTCCTCCATAGAATTTGTATGGCGCGATCTCAAAATTTATATTTTATAAGATATATTATCTGCTGTGTGTGTGATGGGCTTTAGCATTCCATACATGACAGGTTGCAAGTCCATCGCTATAAAAAAAATGTCTACTAAAAATGTTTACCACTAATACATATTTTCTTTTCCAGCTCCCATCCTGATCCCATCCTGACACTTTCCTGACACAATCCGACAATGGCTAAATACAAACTACTAGTAATATTTATGTTCATAATGGCATGTGTGATGATATACAGCATGTATCTGTATATGTTTGAACGGATAAACAAAAAACAGCATCTGTTCATGGTCGGCAATATGTTTGCTTATTGATTAATGATTAAATGGGTGTGAAATTATTTTTGTTTTCATCATAATGAGCTATAGGCAAACTATGGTTACTTATTAAATGATTACTTATGACGACCTCTGTGGCGCAGTGGGTGAAGGCCCGCCTGTGACGCAGGAGGTTGCGGGTTCGATCCCCGCCGCGGGACAACTGTTTGTATGATCTGCAAATATTTGTCTCGGGTCTGGGTGTTTTCTATGTATATTATGTATGTATTTACAAAAAAAATGTATTTAAGTAGTATATCAGTCATGGGGTTGCCATAACACAAGCTCTGCTTAGCTTGGGGCTACATGATGCTGTGTGTGAAATGTCCAGCATTATTTATTATTTATTTATTATTTACATAATAAAATATTAGCTAATACAGGGTGTAAAAGGCTATCCTCGAAACTTAAATTTATTGATTAGTGCGTATGATTAAGGCTGTGTCCCCAGTAGGCAAACTGTGAGCGGCCGACTGAGTTTGAGTCGTTCCCTGCATTTCGATTCCTCACAGCGTTGAGTCTCTCCACGTCGAGCACTGTTACGTCGAGCGTCGCCTCATTCCCGGCACGTCGAGCGCGCTTTCAATCGTCGCCAGCGCACTATAACGTCGAGTCTCTTGATAGTGAGCCTCGTAACCTCCAGTGGCTGGACGTCGAACATTTAGTACACTTCACAACGCGAGCTTATGGTTCTAGTCTCATCATTGAAAGTTTTCGGGAAGGGAAATAAGTCAGATTTTTATATGAAAATCAACTTTATAATCAAAATAACTAGTAGTTCGCCCGAACTGAGATCTCGCGCACCGTTGCGTTGATAGCCTAGATTTGGACTTGTTTCTGACTACCACTATACCTACGTTAAGTGCTCCTTCTAGTGTTTACCACACAATGATATCTAATGCGCTACCTCAGTATGGTAAAGATTATAGGCATGCATGCAATACATTCAGACGTATAATTTTTATTTGTTATAGTGTTAAACCACATTTTCAAACATTAAATCGTGTCTATTTTTTTTTATATTCAATAGTTGGCCCCGCGAACTTTGTACCGCGCCTTAGGAAAGGCCTCATAGTTCGAGAAATTATTAAAATAGCAGTTCAATACAAAATGTTCGAGAAAATCAATTCCCTCTCCCTCTCCCTTCCCCTCCCCCGTCTCCCTCTCCAAATACAGTCACATCTAATTTTGGTACATGCCCAGCCCACTATCTGCAGGAGTTAGCATTTCCATACGTGACAGGTTGCAAGCCCATCGCCGCTATTAGAAAGTTAACTGGTTGTTTTCTTTCACCGTTTAGAGCTCATATTAATACGCATTTAAATTTTTTCGAAACGAAAAATCCATTGATGAGCAAGGCCAGGATTCGAACTTACGACCTTTGAATCGAAAGTCGAGCACTATTCCACTCGGCCAACACGGCTTTTATTTTCATTCTCAAGAAAAAATATCATCGCAAAAAATCATTGCAAACCAAACCACAACGATGCCACACTCTTTCTTAATACTGACTCTGTTAACCAGACCTACGATGACATCCAAACTCTATGAAACGGGAGCTCTCTCCATACTTCCGTTAATTGGCTTTAATAATTTTTCTTTTTCACTGTATTTTAAAAACTATAGATAGAACCTAGAAGAAAACTAAAAACTATTTTGGAATGTACAAATTGAGTACTTTCATATGACACCCCACTCAATATATTTGGGTAACTTTAAAAAAAATTTACCCCCTTGGGAACCCAATATCTTTACAACCCCTTTATCGATTACGCTCATATGCTCCACAGCAAATTTCCATAGCACAACCTATATTGACCTGTCAAGTTTCATACAGATTGGGTAAGCGGTTCGATAGATATGCGAGAACATAAAAATGAAACATACAAATATACAAACATACAAAGCAAAATCGCCTAACTTACCACTAAGATCTTCGCTCGCTTCGCTCGCTCGATCGATAAACAAAACAAAAGTGTAAATACACAATGATAAAAATAACAAATTGTTGAAATCAAATAAATTAATCACTGTAAAAATAAATAAGTAAGTATGGCAAATTAAAATCTTTTTTTTTATAAATATAATTTAAAATGAAATTAGGGAAAAGATAAAGTTAAAAGATAAATTTAACTAAATGTGGTACCTATGACATACAGCGCCACCTAGTGAACTTGTGCATAAAATAAAACTAGGTACCTAGGTACTTACATAATTAATTGATTCCACATTTTAATTATTTATTGTCTTTGCACACTTGTTTGGAGCTTAAGTTTCTAGTGTTAACGAGTCAGTCTGACTGTCCATCGTTCGAAGAAACACTACAACGCATAACTCGATGTAAAACCACTCGATGTTTGGAGACTCGACGTCCAGCCACTCCCGTTCACAGAGCGCTCGACGTAACAGTGCTCGACGTGGAGAGACTCAACGCTGTGAGGAATCGAAATGCAGGGAACGACTCCTGAGTTGAGTCGTTCCCTGCATTTCGATTCCTCACAGCGTTGAGTCTCTCCACGTCGAGCACTGTTACGTCGAGCGTCGCCTCATTCCCGGCACGTCGAGCGCGCTTTCAATCGTCGCCAGCGCACTATAACGTCGAGTCTCTTGATAGTGAGCCTCGTAACCTCCAGTGGCTGGACGTCGAACATTTAGTACACTTCACAACGCGAGCTTATGGTTCTAGTCTCATCATTGAAAGTTTTCGGGAAGGGAAATAAGTCAGATTTTTATATGAAAATCAACTTTATAATCAAAATAACTAGTAGTTCGCCCGAACTGAGATCTCGCGCACCGTTGCGTTGATAGCCTAGATTTGGACTTCAGATGACAGATGTCATTTTGACAGCTGTTATTGAAAATGTAGATCTTGGTCATAGCTTTCATTTGAGCTAAAAAGGAAGAGTCTAGGATGAGTAGTTCCCGAGATATGGCCGTTTGAAGTTTGACAGCTGTCACTTCAAATGAAGATCTTGGTCATAGCTTTCATTTGAACTGAGAACGGGGAGTCTAGGACGAGTAGTTCCCGAGATATGGCCATTTGAAGTTTGACAGCTGTCACTTCAAATGAAGATCTTGGTCATAGCTTTCATTTGAACTTTGAACGGGGAGTCTAGGACGAGTAGTTTCCAATATATGGCCGTTTGAAGTTTGACAGCTGTCACTTCAAATGAAGATCTTGGTCATAGCTTTCATTTGAACTTTGAACGGGGAGTCTAGGACGAGTAGTTTCCAAGATATGGCCGTTTGAAGTTTGACAGCTGTCACTTCAAATGAAGATCTTGGTCATAGCTTTCATTTGAACTGAGAACGGGGAGTCTAGGACGAGTAGTTCCCGAGATATGGCCATTTGAAGTTTGACAGCTGTCACTTCAAATGAAGATCTTGGTCTTAGCTTTCATTTGAACTGAGAACGGGGAGTCTAGGACGAGTAGTTCCCGAGATATGGCGGTTTTAAGTTTGACAGCTGTCACTTCAAAGATTCAAGATTCAAAATTTCAGTTTTCAGATTCAAGAATCAAGATTCAAGAATTTTTTCAAGAATTCAAGAAGATTCAAGAATCAAAGTGAAGGATCAAAATTGTATCAGTATTTTAATTAAAAAATCATGCCCTGAAACATCACGTAAATCAGAAAATGATGGAAAAGGCCCCTTAGGGACTAGGAATGTTTAGTTTATGGTCACCCTTTAGACACCCTTTAAAAAATCATGCCCTGAAACATCACGTAAATCAGAAAATGATGGAAAAGGCCCCTTAGGGACTAGGAATGTTTAGTTTATGGTCACCCTTTAGAAAGAGACACGCCGCCCAAGTTTTATCTCTCAAGCGGACCTTGTTTTCTGTCTCAGTCAGCATTCCAGGTACGTAGTATATAATTTCCTTGCTGACATCCTATTAATGACGTCACCAGCTCGGGAATCGAGATGGAATATTCATGGCAATTATTTTTCCACTTTTATTTTAACCTCCATATACGAATTTAACGAGCAAAATGCTCAACATATTATGTTCTCTATATGACAGGGCATTAATTTGTAGCTTCAGAAAAGCGTTTCTATGGCGCCCTAACTTTTGAAATTTTAGTCAGCATTCACTGAATAAAAAAAAAAATATTGGGATTGATGGAAATGGTGACTTTTAAACCAAAAACTTTTTTTAAACAATCGGTAGGTAGGTACCTACTGCTTTCTTAATATAATAAATAATCTAAAAACCATCGGAGGCAAAGCTATAAGGAGACTTCTTAGCTAACTCCTCGAGTTAAAGCATAGGCCTGTGTTTCAAAAGAGGATTAGATGTAGATTTGTGAGCTCAGAAATAGCTTAGCTCTTAGTTAGCCTACCCTTCTAGAGTAGATACCTGAAACGGTGGACAAGATTCACGGATTTCAGTTTGTGATCCTGACTTAGACCTACTTCTTACTTCACTTTCAAAACTATCGTGAGTTGTACTAGACATTATTTAACACACGGGAATTACTCACGTAATGTTGTGTGAGACGCGACCGCGAGGAGTAACCTTGCCGCAACTCCCTCCTTACCCAGATGAAGATTCTCCGGATGAATCGAAACATTGTCGGTATCTAAATCGACGATAATTTTACGTGAGTAATTCCCGTGTGTTAAATAATGTCTACTTCTTACTTATTTTAGTAGCTACCTAAATTCTGAGGCACCTACCCTTTCTTACCTAGGTACTTGTTAAGCGAAGAATTCTCGTTCTTAAAAAACAACTAAGTCCCTTTACGTTGTTAGAGCATGACATCATTGAACATTTATTCGGGATAGGTGCTCCCTATTCTTGGTCTATTCATACCTTGGCCGAATTGATTGGGTCAATTTCCGACGGATGACATCATAAGAAAGAATGTCTGCTTAAGTAGATATTTGGGTACATTGTTTCCAGCACGAGTATGTATCGTTAAAAGTTAAAGTTTCGTTAAAGTCGGTACCTACCATCTGCCTATAAGTATGCACTACGAAGGATCATAAAATAGAAAATGAAACCACCTAGGTACTTATAAGTATAATAAAATACTACCTAACATGGTAATTAAAATAGGTACAAATGAAGCCTAGGCGTGTACTTGGTTACATACCAACTTATCCACACAGTAAATTATGTTAATGGGTAAGTAAGGTACGGTAAATATTTGTTAAGACAATGCAGGTACAGTAGGTACCTACTTTATTTATTGATAGAATTCAAAGCATTTTAACATGAAAGATTTAGAACTGCTTTAATAAATAATGAACCTGACCTGGGGCTATTTATTTATTTATTTATTCAGTTGCACCAACAAAGTGAGCACCATTAGGTACATGGGTACCTACATATATTATATACCCATGTCAGATATTGGCTCTATAGAAAAGAAGCCTGTTTTTGATATTAAATAAAATGTCATCATGGTTACCATTAATTATTAATGGTAACCATGATGACATTTTTAACAGCGCATTCAAGCCATGACACAGAATAATTATTATTCTGTGTCATGGTTTGAATGCGCTGTTTCAGTTTTCGGGAGTAGTCACCTTACAACCAGTATTATATAAAAAAATATAATTAGTTATAATGTAACTATAACTATGCATACAACAAAACACCTAAATGTGAACAAAATGAATAATTCATAAAATCACAAATTCGCAATCTAAAAGTAATTATTTTGCAGTCAATCACAGCTGTTCTATTCTTAGCTTGCCGCCATATTGTTGAACTTCTTTGACCTCCATTTATCAAGCTACCGAACCTAGGTACTTAGTAAGCTTGCTGTAAAAGCCGAGTGGTATAGTACCTCATCTTTCACTCAGAAGACCGTGGGTTTGAATGCCGGTTGTGCACCAATTAATTAGGTAGGTACCTATCCGTTTGGAAAATATATATATGCGTCTATACGAGCTCAGGAGTCTACATATTTATCAATTTCCTTAACTGAAGTTATAAATCAAGCCATTACTCGTCATTAACTCAGTTAATAGATTGTAGGTAGGTAAGTAAGTACCTACCTACATAATAATTCACCACGATTTCTCTAGTGATTAATTTAATAAATGTCCATCCTGATTTACGGAAATACCTGAAAATGGCGGAATAGGTACCTACCTACATTGTAGTATCCATCTATGCAATAGATGCCTTTTTCATTTTGGGCCGATTCATAGATTTTCTTAGTGTTGTTTAGAAAAACATTTTAATGATGACTTACGTAAGAGAATAATAACAATAAGTAGGTACAGGGACCTTTCCTATACATTAAACTATTTTGAAATAAAAATATTTCTCTAAGTTTTATTATTAGGTACCTACTCCATTAACCACATCCAGACTCCAGGTGTCGCATGTTTTTTTCGCGGAGTTGTATCATTTGTACTACCAACCAGTAGTACTACCACAGAATACTAGTACTACGTACAGTAGTACTACTCAGTAGTACTACTGATCCACCGCGGTCTTTCGCATTATCAAGGCTTTGAAGAATTTTTTTTTATTGGTACTTATCACATTTATCTTATGTCAATGAAAGAGACAGCAGCTTCAGCAGCAGCCTGATCTATAGGAGGTGTCCATTATGAAATACTTACAGGGTTAGATTATAATGTAATTTTGTTCCTTACTAACATCGTTTGTCAAACAACTTCATGAAATACCCGTGATACCGGTGGCACAGCAGCGAAATTAGCTTGCGAACTTACAAGTTTTCGGCGAGACTTGGTTTTAGGCGAATTTAATGGAAATCTCATCTCCTAACTTAATTTGGTTGCCGTCCCGAGTTAAGCGGCTCAGAGAAACTCATCAAACAGTACTACCTACCTACAAGGGAATCTACTCAACGTTTCTAAAAAATAAAATCACTTGCTACTGTTTTTTTACATTTTTTTCAACAAGAAAGTCGGCGGCGGCGTGTTGTGTTTTCTTTACTTTATCTTAACTTGAAGGCCTATGTCGCGGGGCGTCAGTGGATGCAACTAGCACAGGATCGTGGTGGATGGCACAAACTTAGGGAGGCCTATACCCAGCCATGGGTAAAATCGGGCTGTGGATGATGATGAAGGCCTACCTACAATTCCTAACCTCGCGAGACTCGCGACGCCTCGCAAATAAAAGGTGAAGTTGGCATTAATCTTAAACTTGCATACAATTTCTTTACTGTAAGTACCTAGGTTTATTAACATTTTTGTTTCTGGACACAAAACAAATATTACGCAAATGTTCGCAATGCCAGAATTAATAGCTTCTTTCACTATCCCTAAGTAGTCTTAGCAACATTAGATTGCTATCTAGCGTGCCGAGTGAATCCACAGTTTCCTAGAAAGTACTTTTTTAGAACATTGATGTTCTAACCAAAGAAAAAGCCGGCACACGCTAATTGACAAAACAGATTAATGCTTTCTCTTTTTTTCTCTTTTTTTCAAGCTTTTTTTTTACTTGAACTGAACATAGTGAAACAAGACCTAAACCTAGCGTTCCTCATTTTAGCGTGTAGCTTGTACCGTCCAAAGTGATCCAGTTAAATTATATAGTTTATATACAAGCTCTTTTGGGCCTGGGCCAGAACTCGACATAAAACGTTTTGTCATCCTGACTGACATTTAGCGTACTAGAATCATGAAATCGGAAACTCGTTCGGAAAATCGGAAACTTCTACCAATGTTCTTCTTCCATAACAAGGTTATTTTGTGGTGTGCTTGGGCAAGGCAAACGTGGGTAAAGTAAGTAAGTTCGTATGAGTAAGTGGCCAACTCTGGTGACGGAGTTTTTAGGCCGCCTGAAGGCCTCCGTCATGGCTTAACGATTTAAAAGCCGGGACCGACAATTTAACGTGCCCTCCGAAGCACGGAAGGGCTCAGCTCGTAATACCACTTTGCGGTCACCCATCCTAAGAGTGGCCGCGCCCAACGCTGCTTAACTTCAACGATCAATCAAGAACGTCTAAGCAAGCTACGCCACGAGCGCGTAGATTTATTTATTTATTTTACCCACAAACGTGGGTAAAACTTAGGTATTTGTGTCTACAATATTATACCCCTGTTCGACCCGAAAGGGGATAGGAATCCTACATTTCTGAAAAAATACGTCTTCATGTAAGTACCTACCTATAAGTTCAAAGTTTGCTTAGACATCATAAAAGTTGCTAAATTCTGCTCATTGTTCGCAATAAGTTGAGGAAAGTCAGGAGTGCCTGGATCCATTTACTAAATACTGATAAACTTCATCCAACATAGACTTGGTATTCACAGAGATACTATTAGATGAAGTAAGCTTAACCAATACCTTTATCTACTATCATCAGCTACCCACAGGAAAACCGACTTATTTCTTCACTGCTTACAGCGTATGAATATCCCAATTTTTTATTGTTTTAACTTAAAATCACTTCTCTGTACATGAATGAAACTTTATCTTTACTACTTAAGTATACTCTTATCAAAGAAACTCCTATTTTGAATGTTTTTAGGGTTCCGTACCTTAAAAGGTAAAAAAAGGAACCCTTATAAGATCACTTTCTTGTCCGTCTGTCCGTCTGTCCGTCTGTCCGTCTGTCCGTCTGTCCGTCCGTGTGTCACCATCGATTATCTCAGGAACGGGTAAAGCTAGCAAGTTGAAATTTATACCATATACTAAGGTCTATAGTCCCTATTGTGAGTATAAAAATCAAGGTCCTGAATCAACACTATAAAAAGATATAGGCAAATTTAGGTTTTCGTGAAAACTTGTGAGTACCAAAACTTACCTTAATTATCAACTTTTTTTATTTTTCGGAATTTTTCCTTTACTTGTGCTGGAAGACCTTGCTTGTAACCAAAATTGACAATTCTAGGTCAACCGGAAGTACCCTAGAGGTTTTGGGTCGAAAACCTAAATGGTAGTTCCCGTTGACCTAGAATAACGAAATTTGGGAAAAAGCAAGGTCTTATAGCACTAATAAAGGAAAAATTCCAAAAAGTTAAAAAAGTTGAAAATTAAAGGGTGTTCCCATACATAGTTGACGCCAATTAAAATTGTCCTCCGAGTTGTATGGGCGCTCATACAATTAAGCGGACTAGCTTAATTGGCACCATGGCTAGGTACGGAACCCTCGGCGTACGAGTTCGACTCGCACTTGACCGGTTTTTTTTTTTGATAAAATCATTGATATTAAAATATTATCAGCCAGCTCTGTCAATATTTAAAAACTTAATCTTTAGTGGACAAGTGCCACGCACTTAAAAGCTAGAGATGGTGAAAAAAGCCCTAAAAGTAGCTTATAAACGAGGTTAAAAAAAGCGTGACATAGCCGAGCACTATAAACCATGAATTAATAATTCACGGTTAGTGCTAAACATTCTTTGATTCCTCATTTTAGTTTATCTCATGCAAGGAAGTTATATACCTACGTAACGTATAGGTATAACTTCCTTGATCTCATGTAATAATGTTTGACTGTAGGTATTTACGATAGGTACTAAATAAAAGAGGTAGGTATAGTCCAACACAAAATAATAGAAATAAATGGGGGCGCCACTGTGCAAGCTAAATACGCGAAATAGATAAATTCTATTTTAGAAGTAAATTATTACTTCTGACTGACGTCTTCGGTACCTGTACTTTACCATAGATTAGTAGAGAAAGGGTTTCCAAAGTACTGAAATTTTAGTTGCCGTGTCTATCCGTTTTTGCCGGACTATAAAAGTTTCCTGAAGTATTTTCAATCAGTGATTCTATAAGAGTCCTTGTGTGACATCGTTAGTGTTCTATTGTGCAGATAAAACGTGGAATGTACAAAGTTTCTTTTGAGGAAATGTTGTATCCTTGCTGGGACCTCCCAATAGGGGTCCTAGGGGTGTCACGTTGCCTTATTTATTAACTTGTCACCATATAGTTTTGCCAACCATGGTACATAACATAACTTAGTCATAATCTTATAATATACTTACACACGGAATTAAAAAGTATCAAACCGTTTTGAGGCTCACTGTGAGTGAGTTGTGACCGAGGGAAATCAAAAGCGTGTCTAACAATTAACAATATAAGACGGACGAAAAAAGTTGGACTAGCTTCAGTCCGCGGCATGATCGCAAGAATTAATGACTTGCCATTCAAGTACTTATAGTATCCCAGTTCCATCCATATCATTACCGCCTGCGCCGAATTATCGAAGTACTGCCAGATTCGGTCGAATCGGACGATTCGACCGCGGGCAGGTGTGCGGGGTTTCATACGATTTCATATAAAGAATTCTAAAATAACTACGGCCACCATAAATGTTAGAGAAATCCTGACGGACAATGACTATCTTGCTTGATACATTTGACAAAGCATGCCCAAACAAATAGCACAAAGCCGTGATGTTTAGAGACAAGGAGAAGCCTTTGCCCAGTAGTAGGATACAATTTTGCTAATTATGATAATACCATTAGTTTTAGATCTAACTAGATCCGTACCCATATTATAAATGTGAAAGTGTGTTTATTTGTTTGTTTATTTGTCCTGCTTTCACGTCAAAACAGAGCGACGGATTGACGCGATTTTTTGTGTGGAGATAGTTGGAGGGCTGGAGAATAACATAGGCTACTTTTTATCCGAGTACCAACCACGCGAGCGAAGCCGCGGGCAGCAGCTAGTAGGTAATGTATAAATAAAAGTGAGAACCCTACAACAGCTGATGGTTCTCTGCCTGAACAAACAAGTTCCAAACTTTAACGGATTTAAGACGTAGTGGATTAAACAGATTCTCGGATTATTGTTGCTTGTCGTACGAAGGACATAATCAGTGCAGAAACTTCGGCACATTTAGGTTGGAAGTGGTACACTCAATCTTGGCACAAACTCTTATTTTAAAAACAAGAATGCATATGCCGATAGAACAGAACATAAGTTAATGTTTGCGCAATGTATTTGTGCAAATATTAAAGTTTTAGGACTAGGAAAATCTTAAACGCTGTGTAGCTTCAACTCTTTTATGTGTGGCTACGTCGTCGTTGCTACGCTACTAAAGTCCTATTTTTAATCGTGTGATAGATAGGTATAGTGTGACTTTGAGTGTGACTAGATATAAAAGGCATAATAAATAATTAGGTAAGTAAGTAAGTATACCACAAAGGTGCTTACCGCTTGAGCGCTACAGACAGTGTAGTGTACAAACAAAATATTGAGTAAGATGCATGTGCATCATGGTATAAGTAGGTACTATTATACCATACTTTTTATCCAATGAATAAAATACTTAAATAAATAAATAACATGCACTTGTGACGTCGTATGCGTTTGCGCAATGGAAACGCGCCTTTACTGCTGTCCACCAGAAGTTTCTTTTATAAAATCCTTTTAATCCAGACTTTTTCGTATCTTCTTTAACACTAATGACGGTACAACTACTACCAACAAGAGCCGTTGTGAGTTCTTCGATTGAGCGCATGGAAAGTTTTCTGCCAATACCTACCTTATTATTGATCGAATAGTTCCCTAATTGGATACCATTTGTGTTTTATAGATTCACTCAACTGGAGCAGTTCGTTAATAATGTTGGCGAGTAGTGTTCAAAAAATGGTTTTTAAACTTTGAAGTGCATGAGCTTTTTAGAACAGACCTATACTCTCTAAAAATGAAATAATAAGTAGTTTGTACTAAGATCTTTTTTTGTAAGTATTATTTTACGAAAAACTACTTAGTAGCCATTATTAATCACAAATGGGGAGGCTAATGGCCGTTATGCACATAATAACAGTACTTATTATGCTACTTATGCTCGGGATACACGAGGCTAGTTTTTCAAGCTAGGATAGCAAGATGGTGATAGTAAACTAGCAAGCTAGCATCTTTGGCTTAGTTTGAACAGAAATGGGCATTAAGCTCCTAGCTTATTATCACTGCTATTCTGGCTTGCAAATCTAACCTCGTGTATCCCATGGACTTTTATGAATCATTTTATGATTCGTAAGTAATAATGTTATTTTTTTTCAATAATGTCTATGAAAAGGGACGGCTATAATATAATTCATATTATGATTCAACTAAAGGTAGCCGCACACCTATCCGAGCTGAACGCGCCGAATGATTCCACCGAAACGAATTTAAGAATTCTTTACATGAAATAGTATGAAACCTCGCACACCTGCCCGTTAAATCGTCCGATTGGGCTGAATCTGGCAGTACTTCGAGAATTCGGTGCGGAGAGGTGTGCGCTCAGCCTATAGCGGTCTTTTTAGACCCGCTATAGTAAACTAAGTACCTACAAACCGATAAGTTTCTGAATATTGCATTAAACGGCCGACCTTTCTGTGTTCGGTTCTTGGACGTCATTCAGTTAGCGCCAAGAAGATTCTAAACTACGTAACTGGAGTGCTAACTGACATTTAATGTACAAAGGATTTTGAACCTTATCACGACTACACAACGATCTATTATCATTTAATCTTGGTTAAAAGGATTGTTGGTCGTGTTGAGAGGCTTTCTTGGGTGCTTTGTCTCTTTCACACTCGTTGTTGGATTAGTAGTGTGCCCATGTCATTTAAATTTCAGGATATTTTTACCTTATCGCGCTCGACAAAATCAGCGCTTGATTTCGATCCATGGTTTTGATCCTTGAATTAGATCCTTGATTTTGATTTCGATCCTTGGTTTCGATCTTGGATTTCGATCCTGGATTTCGATCCTTGATTCTTGAATTTTGAACGTTGAATCTGAAATCTTGAATCTTGAATCTTTGAAGTGACAGCTGTCAAACTTCAAATGACCATATCTCGGGAACTACTCGTCCTAGACTCCCCGTTCTCAGTTCAAATGAAAGCTATGACCAAGATCTTCATTTGAAGTGACAGCTGTCAAACTTCAAACGGCCATATCTTGGAAACTACTCGTCCTAGACTCCCCGTTCCCAGTTCAAATGAAAGCTATGACCAAGATCTTCATTTGAAGTGACAGCTGTCAAACTTCAAATGGCCATATCTCGGGAACTACTCGTCCTAGACTCCCCGTTCTCAGTTCAAATGAATCTTGGTCTTAGCTTTCATTTGAACTGGGAACGGGGAGTCTAGGACGAGTAGTTTCCAAGATATGGCCGTTTGAAGTTTGACAGCTGTCACTTCAAATGAAGATCTTGGTCATAGCTTTCATTTGAACTGAGAACGGGGAGTCTAGGACGAGTAGTTCCCGAGATATGGCCATTTGAAGTTTGACAGCTGTCACTTCAAATGAAGATCTTGGTCTTAGCTTTCATTTGAACTGAGAACGGGGAGTCTAGGACGAGTAGTTCCCGAGATATGGCGGTTTTAAGTTTGACAGCTGTCACTTCAAAGATTCAAGATTCAAAATTTCAGTTTTCAGATTCAAGAATCAAAATGAAGGATCAAAATTGTATCAGTATTTTAATTCAAAAATCATGCCCTGAAACATCACGTAAATCAGAAAATGATGGAAAAGGCCCCTTAGGGACTAGGAATGTTTAGTTTATGGTCACCCTTTAGAAAGAGACACACCGCCCAAGTTTTCTTTCTCAAGCGGACCTTGTTTTCTGTCTCAGTCAGTGTTCCAGGTACGTAGTATAGAAATTCCTTGGTTAGCGCTTTGTTCCACCTGCTGTCAAAACTAAATTGAAGTTTGGCAGGACTCGGTGAGGCCATTATTAACAGTTTTGTAGGTATCTATAAATACTTACACGTAAGAAACTTTGCTGAGACGTTTGGTAGAGTCGCTCAGTCCAACATGCTCTACTTTTCTTGTGAAAGGTACCTAATCTAAGTTATGACTACTAATTTGACGAGCCTCACTTTGTTCGATTGTTATAGGCGGGCCTTAGACCTACAATATCAATGTACAATAGTTTAATTGTACAATAATGATTGAAATACCTACACTTTGAACCCAAAAGATCTTCAATATAAACCCTAAATGGTAAATAATATTGTGCAATTCATAATATTACGTTTAGAGCTCTTGTTAATACGCAAATATTTTTTTCGAAACGAAACTTCCATTGATGCACTGCCGGGGTTCGAACCCGCGATCTTGATCGAAAGTCGAGTTCCCCACTCGGCCTACAAGGCTCTCAACCACTACATAAATACCTAAGACCTTCTGATGATCAGCATTGCGATCCAGAAAATGCATCCGATTCGATATTTTTCTTCGGAAAGTTTCCGAATTCGAAATACATTCCGAGAAAGTCTGAATAGCATTGCCGAAGATCTATTTATGTAGTGGTTGTAGTGGTTATCAAAATCTGATGCTATTTCATGATTTTTGTAGGATGTTACTATATTAGGCTTTCAAACCAAAAACATGTTGCTTGTTTAAAACTGAATTATCCAACCAAATCCAAGCGGCAAATAAAAAGAAAAATATGATCATCTCGTGATTTACGATAAAATAAAGTCGGCTGCTAAAGTTTGAGGTGCTCTGCTTTGAATAATGTTTTCTGAAGCTCTTGGGAGTATTCAGTGAGAGGTGGACGTAGCCAGGGGCGGAGCAAGGTATGTAAGGCATGGGGCTTGTGTGTTGGCTTGCCCCCTTGCCCCAAAGAGCCATTATGCAATATCGACTACTACTACTTACGTTTGTTTTTATTCAATGTGCAAAAGTTTTGAGAAATACTCCCCGGACCCCGAGTCAAGGATCCACCGATTTATTATTTTTATTATGAAAAGTGTGACGTCTCAACTCAATGCAAGGCAAAGTTCTGCGTTTTTTCCACTCCTCTCTATTGTAAGTTAATGTTCACTATGGAGAATATTAATTAATGAGTTAATATTGTAATAGTAATATTGTCCATAATTTAATTTAAATTTAAATTAAAAATAAATAAAATCTCCGTCATATTGATCGCTGTAATAAGATATCTTATCACAGCGATCAATATGACGAAAAATATCTCACTAGAGGCCCGCTACTGGGTCGACAGTGACTCGTTGACATTGGCGGTGTGTAATTAATTACTCATACGATTAGTAGAAGCAAAATAGTTGTAAATACTACTAATCGCGAGTTTTGAGTTGAGATTTTTCTTCAACCAGCGAAAATATTCGACTGTATTTAGGTACTTAGTAGTATTTACTATTTACCAATGACGATAAAGCTACAGTAAGTTCAAAGGAAACGAAATATATATATCTTGAGAGATGCAAATTATAATTATTGCTTAGAACATCTACCAATAGGCACGCAGCTATGAACGTGTTGGGAACTCTTAAGGCCCGGGCGAACGGCGAATTGTCCATACAAACGTACTACCGAAATCATTTAAAATTTGAGCATATTTTCACCACTTTGTGCTATTATTTAGATTAGGGAAGTATTAATCTAGGTTCCTGTTAAACTTTTGTTCTAAAAAACTTACCTGAAACAA
This sequence comes from Camptogramma bilineatum, assembly GCA_958496255.1. Lineage (NCBI taxonomy): Eukaryota > Metazoa > Arthropoda > Insecta > Lepidoptera > Geometridae > Camptogramma > Camptogramma bilineatum. The sequence continues at coordinate 11,724,784 of OY292465.1, read as the reverse complement.
AATGTAACCAAATTGTATTTCTAACATTTTTACAGCAAAAATATCGTGTTTTCGTTTCATTTGTTCTGTATGATAAACAATAATGATTGTAATATCCTTTTAATAGGAACACAGCTTAGATTGTCTAGTTACAGGCCATACAAAAAAAATTGCGAAATCATTAACTTTTCATTCATCATTTTTGGTATTACGGAATACATCGTAAATTCTTGTAAATTCTGAACATGAGTATTGCCGTACGCGTTGCTCGATTGACTTCAATGTGTGTGTATAGTCCCGGAGGCGGAGTTTCGACACTCACACTAACGCAAAAATGGACTGCACAGTACTTCTGGATTCCGATTGGTGCATAAAATTGCACGATTGCACGATTGCACGATTTGCAGTTTGCACCAATCGGATTTGTACAAAAAAATTCGGATTGGTGCAAACGGCACATCGTGCAGTTCGCACCAATTCGATTTTTTTCCACGAATCCACGATCACCACTTTTCATAATTTTTAGCATTTTTAGCTCGCTTGATGTGTAGGTATGTAGGTATAGGTATATAGGTAGTATACATACTAACTAGGTAGGTGTACCTAGCGTAGATTAGAATTGATTTTTACTTTGAACAATTACCTATTTCAATTTTAAATGGTATGTAGGTAGGTAGGTTTTATAGACCCTTTTATGAAAATTACTTTCTTTTTAACCGACTTCAAAAAAAGGAGGAGATTCTCAAGATAGGAATATTTTTTTATGTAGGTAGGTATGTTTCTCGAGTATCTACTTGAATAGGTGAGCCTGGACCGATTTGGAAAATTATTTTTTTGTTTGAAAGGGTACCAGGTGGAGCTATGGTCATCAGATCAGGTCAGGATCTGATAATGGAGTCAGGAACTGTTCAACAGAACTCCTCAGTAAATAGGCTGATTGAGTTTAAACTCGGCATAATGTAAGCTGTCTTGTTCCGTTTCGTTCCGACTACAATGTCATGTAATATGTAATACCTATGCGTACCTATGGTGACTGCGAGCTGACCTGATGATGGAATCAGAAGCTGTTCAAAAAATGGTGCTGGTGATGATGATGACGAGTTTCAGCTCAATCGGCCTATTTAGATTTAGGTAGGTACTGATGTGTTCTGTTGAACAGCTCCTGACGCCATCATCAAATCCTGACCTGATCTGATGACCATGGCACCACCTGGGACCCTTTCAAACAAAAAAGAATTTTCCAAATCAAAAAAATTCCAAAAACATACCTACCTACATAAAAAAATATTCCTATGAATTGAGAATCTCCTCCTGTTTTTGAAGTCGGTTAAAAAGAAAGTAATTTTCATACTAAAGTTATGAAGTTGAAGTTATGAAAGAAGTTGAAGTTATGTTTTTAAACTTCAAAGTCTATAAATAGAACAGTACCTAGTAGTTTTGTAATGACGTCACAAAATGACGGCGGGCCATTTGAATCTGCCAAGAGGGGTTTTTCCATCCTACTAATAATTTTACAGTGTGAAAGTTTGTGAGGATGTATGGATGTATAGATGTACCGCTATCTAGGGATGTTTGTATGTTTGTTACTCTTTCAAGCAAAAACTACTGATACACGCGCGGTCCGAGGGGGGGGTCATGGGGGTCATGACCCCCCCCCCCTCAAAATCCTTGAGAAACCTGTAACATCCAGCAAAAAGAGAGGTAAGTACGCACTACCAAAACTAGTGACCCCCCCCCCAAGATCAAAGTCTGCGACCGCCAGTGCTACTGAACGGATTTTAATGAAACTTGGAATACATATAGGTAGGTACTTAAGTAGGTAGGTACCTATACGTACCATAATTTATGACCTGGAATAAAAAAACATAGGCTACTTTTTATCCGGGTAGGTATCACGCGAGCGAAGCCGCGGGCGGAACCTAGTATATTTTACATTTGTCTCTCTGATGTTGGCTGTTAGGTAGGTATTATGTTTTATCTCGCTTCCATAGATACCTACCTACTCTACTGCCTATAACAGTGACGGATTTCCAAATTTGCCGCCAGTAGGCTATTCAACTTTTGCCGCCCCTACACTCGATACCACATCACAATCATATTAATTACATTTTTTTTGTTAATGAAATTGTAACTTTTATGATTTGTGTAATATTATTTTTAACCGACTTCAAAAAGGAGGAGGCTCTCAAGTCGACTGTGTTTTTTTTTTTATTATAGGTATATATTTTTTTTAGTTTTTTGTGTGTGTGTTACGCCATTTCTCCGTCAATTGTGGACCGATTTTGACAATTATTTTTTTTGGTTACAAAGGATATACTCCAAAAGTGGAGGATCTGATGAGGGGATCCCATGGAAATCGAGGGGAACTCTCAAATTTTATGGTTATTTATTGTGTTTGTAGAACTATCGGGCTGAAATTTTTCACACTTATATATTCTCGGTGACAATGAAATATTATGGTATCAATCAAGCTTATCTGATGATGGAGTCAAGAGCTGTTCAACAGAACTCCTCAGTGAATAGGCCGATTGAGTCGAAACTCGGTATTTCTATCAAGTTTCAATTACAATTTAATAATATGGTGACAACGAGCTGATTTGATGATGGAGTCAAGAGCTGCTCAACAGAACTCCTCAATAAATTGGCCGATGAGTAAAAACACAGCATATCTGTGAAGTTCCGACACAATGTAATATAATAATATGGTGACAGCGATCTGATCTGATGATGGAGTCAGGACCTGTTCCATGGAACTTTTTAGTAAAATAGAAATAAGTTTTATTTTCGCCACTACGATACATACAACACAAATCAGAAATGCTACATTACAGTGACAAGAAAATAAGGTTACCCCTCAGCATTTGCTCCAGCAGCGCCATGGCTGTTAGAGCGCTGGTTTTCAGTATCTTAGTTTTTAGTAGTATAGTAGTAGTGACATGGATATCAAATGAAAGGGCTTGATGAGCGAAACACAATAAGTAGGTAAGATGACATCATTCTTAATAAAAAATAAACACTAAAATGAAAAAATAAAAAATAAAATACTTAACCGACTTTAAAACATACTTGCACTAAAAAGCAAAACATAAGAATATAAACAGATTTATTTACCTAATTACTAATTACGCGCACTCCGCACTTTAGGTACGAAGCTACAAGTACATTGGTGGGCCCGCCCGGGCGGGCCTTGGCAGGGTTCCCACTTGCCACTCGGCTCTAATACCTATCGCGTGACAACTCGACAACCCTTCCGCGTCACTCCGCGCCAGACAGTGACAGAGTTATGCGTTAGAAAGAGAGAATTTGTGTAGGCACGTGTCAGTGCATATTGCACTAGGCAAAGAACGCTTACGCGAGCTGAATTGAACTTTGTCGCATAATTCTGTGCTACAACGTAGGTATTTTATTCAAAGTTTTCGTCAGAATCTACGACTTTTTGCCTTCTTGCTCATGCTTATTTTTGAAATAAACATGTTTAAAATACAATAATAATTATCTACCTTTGTGATTATGCAGGGTTTTCGTTTTGCATGCATTTAGAATAAATGTACCTACCTACGTAAAACTAGATACATTGTGCTTACTTAATACATAAACTAAAATATATATAAAAATACCAACAACAACCAGCACCAACAACAACAACCAGCACCGACAACTCGTTTGGAGTTGTTTGCACACCAGCTTAAGATGAGCCGTACATTCAACGGTTCCTGTGCATTCCGGGTGTCAAGGATTCCGGATGTTTGTAATTTCGGAACTACAAAACCGATGACCTTGAAATTTTTACGGAACAATATATAAAGTACTTACTTTCAAACAAAGTAAAAACCGGTCAAGTGCGAGTCGAACTCGTACACCGAGGGTTCCGTACCTACCCATTATACCCATTAAGTTATTGAACAATTAGTAATTTTTTTGTACATATCCTAGTTCTGCGATAGCAGCGCCGCAAATGTTCTGCGCACACGAGCATAATATTGCAATAAATATTTTCTTTTATTTTCTTTCACACAATAGCACAATTTTATTTATTTACCTTATTTGAGGATGGTGCCAATTAAGCTAGTTCGCTTAATTGTATGAGCGCTCATACAACTCAGAAGACAATCTTAATTGGCGTCAACTATGTATGTATGTATGTATGGGAACACCCTTTAACTTTCAACTTTTTTAATTTTTTGGAATTTTTCCTTTATTTCTGCTATAAGACCTTGCTTTTTGCCAAATTTCGTGATTCTAGGTCAACGGGAACTACCATTTAGGTTTTCGACCCAAAACCTCTAGGGTACTTCCGGTTGACCTAGAATTGTCAATTTTGGTTACAAGCAAGGCCTTACAGTTACAGCACAAGTAAAGGAAAAATTCCGAAAAATAAAAAAAGTTGATAATTAAGGTAAGTTTTGGTACTTACAAGTTTTCACGAAAACCTAAATTTGCCTATATCTTTTTATAGTGTTGACTCAGGACCTTGATTTTTATACTCACAATAGGGACTATAGACCTCAGTATATGGTATGAATTTCAACTTGCTAGCTCCACCCGTTCCTGAGATAATCGATGGTGACAGACGGACAGACAGATGGATAGACAGACAGACAGACAGACGGACAAGAAAGTGATCTTATAAGGGTTCCTTTTTTTACCTTTTAAGGTACGGAACCCTAAAAAGAATCAATGAAATCGGACTACGCGCTCATGAATTACAACCAGATACTTATTTTGACTTTCATCCCCTCTCCCTAGGGAACCGTGCTGAATTTCAGGATTAAAAGTATTTTATATTAGACCTCGTAGTATGCACTCAAATAATACCAGGTTTCATTTAAATCCAACCAGTAGTTTCGACGTAATGCGCGGCCATGATACGGACAGACAGACATGAATGAAAAAAATTACAGTTTTGGCTTCAGTGTCGACAATAGAGAGCCCTCCAAAAAAAATTTCAAAATATCTTCAATGTACAGAATTTGACCTGTTACAGTTTTATTATAAACTAGCTGCTGCCCGCGGCTTCGCTCGAGTTGTACCCGGATAAAAAGTAGCCTATGTTACTTTCCAGCCCTCCAACTATCTCCACACAAAAAATCACGTCAATCCGTCGCTCCGTTTTGACGTGATTCAACTACAAATAAACAAACAAACAAACACACTTTCACATTTATAATAGGGGTACGGATACTTATTGATGTTTGATTGGTTGATGATTGATGATGATTGATTGATGATGTGAAATTTAATGATTAATGAAAATATGACTTGTCCTGAATATCCAGTTGGTCACAGCAAAACAGTCTCCTACTTAATCCACTAAAAACTAAGTTTATGATTTTTGGTACTAGACAGAAACTGGATGATTTAGTTCTACCTTCGGGCATCTCAGTCATGGGTGAGCCTGTTGAGCGGGTTTACGAGGCGCGAAATTTAGGTCTCACTATGGATGTGGGTCTTAATTTTGAAAAACATATTACTAATTCAGTAAAAACATGTTTTTACAAATTAAAAGTCTTGTACAATATTAGACAATATTTGAGTGAAGAGTTGCGTGTGCAGCTCGTGGAATCTTTAGTACTTTCGAGACTAAATTACCTTGATACAGTTACTGGCCCTCGATTACTCCGCCGTACGCAACGTTTGGTGCAAAGGGTACAAAATGCGTGCACCCGTTTTTGTTTTAAGGTACCGCCTAGGAGCCATGTCACACCTTTCTTAAACCAACATTCCATCTTAAAAATGAGAGCGAGACAGAAATTACATCTAGCATGCCTACTTTTTGGCGTTCTTAAATACAGGACGCCAAGTTATTTATATGAAAGGCTTTCGTGGGTGTCAAAAACTAGATCGTTGCGTAGGTGTTCAAAGCAGCTGTCCACTCAAATACATCACTCGGCAGCCTTTAGAGGCAGTTTCCGGTACGCTGCGTCAAAGTGCTGGAACAACATCCCACCACCGATTCGTGACCTGCAAAGTATTCAGGGCTTCAGGCGCAAATTAAAATCTTACCTAACTTCCCATCAACTAGCTACGGGACACCTTCGAAATGAGGTTTCTATTTTGTAAAATAAACTAAAGCTATAAAATAGAAGCTTCACAGCCTTGTCACCTACAGGGACTTGGTTGCTTCTGTAAATTTATATATATATATATATATATTTCAACCGCCATCGTCGGTCGTCACCCGTCCTTCTTATCTTTTTTCACCACAAATAAATTAATGGGTACCTACTACGTCACCATTTTATAAAATTAAAGTATCAGTATCGTTCCTTTCAGTTCATCTTGGACTCTTGTATTATTTCATGTCCGTATAACGTCGGTCCACGAACGTATAAATGTCGGTGTACATGATATCTATTTATTTAACCTCTTATATCTGTCTTATTTATGTTCCTATACTGTAGGTATATTTATATTATAGTTCCTATATTGTTCCTGTATTGTATATTGTTCCTATATTGTAGGTATATTTGTATTACATTTATTATTTAATATAGGTATTTTCGAGTTATGTTTAAATGTTATTCTAACTGTTATAATTAAGTATGTTTAAATACTATTTTATTAGTAGACATCCGTGACTTCATTGCTAGGCTTCAACGGAAAATCAGCGTTGTGTTACCGTAATACAACAAATGCTGAGGTGGACGCCTTTCTGTGGCAATGTAGATGTGTAGATGGTCAACACCGGGAGAAGCACATTTCGGAAAACAACACCTAATAAATTATATTTCTGTTTACCTTTTTAAGTGGTTTGTGTAAGTACATCTACACTTGCATTGTTACAAATAAATGTTTTTTTCTTTCTTTCTTTCAAATAAAAATTCTTCGGTACACATAGGGATTTTTCGTACATGACGACCTTACACGTGCTGATTACAGCTACAGAAACAAACATGATCAACAGGTAAACTGTTGTGTGGAAATTTTCGGGATACTACTGTAATTCGCGGGCCCATCTAAACGCACCGCCTTTATCGCTCGTTTCCAATCCAATTATGGAAAAAAGTTTTAAGCAAGAAAAGCTCTCACTCTAACAATTTTTAAAACATTTCTTACATGTTGAATTGTTTGTGTGTACATAATAACATAGCATTATCAATAAATATAGGTAAATATTATTTTTCTGTAACACAAAAAAAATTGTTCCCTATTTGCCGCCCCTAAAATCTGCCGCCCTAGGCTCCAGCCTTCTCAGCCTATTGGTACCACCAATTGATTCGCCACGTCATAAGTACCTAAATATGCGTTATCCTTTGTTGCACTTATGGGGGCATCCATTAATTACGTCAGGCTTTTAGGGGGCGGGAGGGGGTTGAGCCAAATCGCACCTAATCCCATGTGGGATTAAAAATGAAAGGGAGGTCTCGGCAAATCTAGGTAGGTACCTGTTTAAGATTATTTTTTTTATTCTCACGTGAGATTAGGGGGTGGGGGAGGGGATCGAGCCAAATCTCAGGACATCTCACCAAGGGGGGAGGGGGTGCGGGGGTTGAAAAATCGCAAAAATCACCTTTAATTTTTATTCTTTAATTTTAATTAATGGACGCCCCCTAATTTCAGAGGGACAAACATCCGTTGTGACTTCAGTAGTTAGGTAGGTTAGGTAAGTACCTACTTACCTATAGACATTGGACAGAAAAAAACATAGGTAAGTACCTACTTAGGTACCTACTTCCCTTTGAAAATTTAGGTAATTGTGTAGGTACCTACTTATATAGGTAACAACCCACATATTCTGTCTAGCGTCATAATATCGATCTCATCCCTCCCTAAAAATCTTGAGAGTAAGGTAGGTAGAAGGTAATTGAAAAGTTTTATGGACACGGGATTTTATCGCGTAATTTACCTTATTTATCCCGACGGCGACGTTTCGGCTATGTTGCAATAGCCGTGGTCGCGGGCAGACTATTGCTATATATATTATTATAATAGGCTATTGCAACATAGCCGAAACGTCGGGATAAATAAGGTAAATTACGCGATAAAATCTCGTGTCCATAAAACTTTTCAATATGAATAGTGATCGCGAAAGTTTAGAAAAGGGTAGGTAATTACCTAGATATTGTAGATAAATTTCCAAAAAAAGCATTTTTACCATACTCTTAGGAACAGGAGTGAATTAAAGATAAAAAAATATAATCGAGAAATCTAACTTTAATCAAAATCACAAAATGACTTTCACAAAAACAACCCAAAATAGAACAAACTAATATCCAATTTGACACTTCACAAAATACGCACAAATCACAAGAAAAATGGCTCACGCGACCATAAAACTACGAAACCAAGTTTCCTCTGATGTTACCACGTCGAACGCCAACGAGCAAGTGCGGCCGTTCCCGACCGGCACCCGTATTTATACCAGCGCCATCTGCTATTTCGCCATCGCTTATTCTGGATACAGCTAACACGGCCTCTCCTGACAGTGGGTTGTCCTCAACCCGGGGACTCGGTGTGGTGCCGCTGACGGTGACGGCTACCGATGACGGACCCGCCTCGAACCAGAACATGGAGCGCTGAACGCCTGGTCCCTGTTATGCGGAGGCTGATAGACTTTTTGTTAGTCTCATCAGGCTCATCACCTGCAGGAAAACAATGTGTTAGGACAGACATCTGGAGTCTAAAAACTGAGCTTATCATTCTCCTTTCACTATAACGCTTTCACTTAATTCATACGTCACGTAGCATGCATCGCCTTAAAACACGCTCATACATACTTCATCTCAGAGACGTCTCAAAATAATGAAAATAGGGCCCTGTTACTCCTTTCCATAATGTCTTCACACAGCATCTGTGTCGGCATCAGCATCAGCAGCTCAGTCGTTCTCCGACCGCTCAGCTTCGCCTCTCGTCGTGGAGACCTGCTTAGGGACAAGCAAATCCAACCACTTGGACCGATGGCTAATCACAGGTCACAGATTAAAAATCACAGACCACAGATTAGATCACAGGTCACAGATTCAAAATCACAGGTCACAGATTAAAAATCACAGACCACAGATTAGATCACAGGTCACAGATTAAAAATCACAGACCACAGATCGCACCGACCGTACATTTTATCTTAGTCCGTCCATCGCCTACGAAACTATCAATCACTATCCACTAACCTATCGTCAAATTATCTAAAACCCCAAAGCTACAAACTGTATGAGTGCGTGTGAGTGTGGCTGTGTACCTACGATTGTGAAACGTATGAATTTAGTAAAATTTTCTGTATTAAAAGGATAGCAACCAACAGAGACGTAGACAACGTTTTACCGGACTAGGACAAAAATAGTCAAAAACTCTCGTGTTGAAGAGCGCAGCACACGTCTTCAGACACCGCTCGCCACGCCAAAGCACCAAGCGCTGTGCAGTTGCTGGCGTCGTCTCGCCTTAGCTGCAGGCGACTCAACCGCATCAGCTCGCGGCGACTGCCTGGTATGCCGACATAAAGGGGCACACCTTCCCAGATCAAACTGCACACAGAGATAACTTTATTACATATGAGAGGTCATCAAATGCAAGCCCATACATATTTCACATACTCATTCTCTCCATAAGAAGCTCTCTGGTTCGGCTACTATAGTAGGTAAACAAACTTCACACAGGCCTCACAATTAAAATTTAGGCCTCGAAGTTTCAGCAGCACCATCCCAAACTAGTGCGCGAGCTACCGGCGTAGTAACTTCTGTACCTACTAATAAGGAGGTTAAGAGGAGAGAAGAGTCATACTCGTATTAACCACTAGTTGCAAGTTTACACATGACCTCAGACCACGACGAACCTTTGCGGTTTGCTTCGATGCAAATCATTATTTAAAACACTTCTTACCATTCTAGGGCTCGGCTTCACCTGACCTAGACTTACTACTCTGCAAAGATATCCAACCTCGATCAGTAAGGTACGTCTGCGCAGGTTAGAAGACCCAGCTCCAGTGAGCATGTCACTCGATGCAATAGCTCGATAGCTTTAGGGACACTTAAAGCAAAACAAAATCATAGACACAGACGAGAAAGGTTCTCCACCTTTACTAATGAGGAGAGATCAGAACACCAGCAAGGCAACTCCACTAGATGACAACGTCAATCATTCCACCGCGCCTTCGATCTCTCATACGTCAGCCATTTGGTGAACAGTAGAATAGCCCCTCAAAAATTCGTTCTGCCAAAGTCCAAACCTCAGCCAAAACCTCACCATAACCGAGTAGCTTGTCACTAGTAGAATAGGAAACAGTCGAAAATCCAAGGTCTAGTTGAGGCTTTGCTTGTGGTTCACAAAAATTTTTGTAGTAGAATTGCCACCCTGGTTAACTTTTTCGTTACCTACTTGACTATGAAATGCGCTCGTGGCTCTTGCCTTGACATCCTTAAAGGATCGCTGAAGCTAAGCAACGTTCTCAGCAGTCACAATTAGGATGGGTGACCGCTGGTGGAATCTACAGACAACTGCTTCGTACTTCGGAAGGCACGTTAAACCATCAGCTCTCAAGTCGCTAAGCCATTGAGGAAGCCCTCGGGCGGCTCAAAACCCCGCGATCAGATCTAGCCTAGTTCATACGAAAATACACACAGACTTACAGTAAAACCAGAAAAAGAATGCGTTTCGTAAAACATCGGAAACAATCGCATAAATTTACAAAAATGATTGACGAAAAATCATTTAGAAATGAAAATTATTCACAATTTCAAACAAACATCAATGCCACTTTTAAGAAAAGCAAACTGGTCGCAAGCCGTGCGTGCCGCGCTGACAACGACGCGCACCTCTGTCGCACTCCGCTCTGCGCAACCGTACTCCGCTGCCGGACACATTCGGAAAACACGAAAACAACCGATGTCCATTCTAAAGCTTGAAGTACTTTACATGAGTTTCTTGGAACAATCGCTACGTAGGTACATGACACCGTTACATGACCTTTCTTTTTACAAGTGTAGCAAATTTTCTGATCATAACTACCGGGCTTACCATAAAGTCGTTTCTGTAGGGTAGCTTGAAGGCGCCTATGAAGTCAGCTTGGATTACAAGTAGACTGATAATAAGTTTCTTATTGAAAAATATTATCCAAGTCACAACAGTTTAGCAGGCAACCCTTCAAAATTAAGTTACAAGATTGCACTCGAACAACACAGCAAGATAAATAAAAGCTCGTAATAGTGACATAAGTAGAATGAAGTGAAAATGAAGCGCTGATGACGTAGCCCAGCCCTGGCACTCTCGATTGACTATCGAAACCAAGCAACGCCGTGCGCGGCCACAATTTGGATATGTGACCGCAAGTGGCACTACCAGCTGAACGCCTCCGCGCCTCGGAGGGCACGCCAAACGGTCCCAGCCTCCAAGTCGTCAAGCCATGACGCAGGCCCTTAGGTGGCCCAAAAAACTCCGCCACCAGAGTCGGCCACTTGCTCATACGAACTTACTTTTTATGACACATGATTGTCAGATGTTAATTCTGCATTAGCAATGGCTGCCCCTATTTAAATGCTGCGAATACACGCTGGGCCAGCCTAAGCCAGCGTGAGTGAAGGCGAGTCGACGCGAGGCGAGTGGTACCATCCACACGCTTGGCGAGTCAACGCAAATCAATGTAAGTTGGCGCTCGTGTTCACTCGGCCAGCTAGGCGAGTGATGGCAAGGCGAGGCGAGTGGTGCCGCCCACACGTTGGCACTCGCGTTCACTCGGCGAGCCTAGGCCAGCGTGTGTACGGGCCTTAAGCGTTATCGATAGGTACCTCATATCACGAGAAGTGTCCTCAGCTCCTTAGGTACTCAGTCCCGTAACTACTCTAAGGCGTAACAACCTATTTAATATACGTAGCATACGGTGAAAGAAAACATCGTGAGAAAACCCGCGGCTTAGGCAGCCCCACACGTATTGACCACGTCTTTCCTGTGGACACGGCCGGTCAAGCTGAGAGGATGGTGTAGGCGCTGGGCAAGCCTACTCTATCTCAACAATGTCCTAGGCACTACAGCGTCCCGATGAGTGTAGGCAAAGATTGCCTCCTGACACTGTTCAAATCATACCTATCAGACAAGCCTTTTCATTGTCTCCAATAATGTGTTAGCTAGTTCAACTTACCGAGATACAGCGAGCGGCACGAACTCTCGGTCAAAGCCCGATCACGTGTGGTCGTTCATGACCCACTCGGCAACCATAGCTTGACATCCCCTTTGCGATATTTAACCACTCGTGACAAACATTAATGATTGCTTTAATTGTTTTAGACTTTAGCAAGATCCACTTCCTCTCACTACGGGTCAGTGAATGTTATGAAGCATCGTGTCAAAATGAGAAACAAAGTAGGTAGTTATGTGACTTACCTAAACTAGCAGTCATAGCCTCAAGAAGAGCTTGATCAAAGTAGGTAGTTAAGTGACTTACCTAAACCAGTATTCATAGCCTCAAGAGCTTGAGCTGAAGTGAACGCCTCAGATAGAACGCTGCACTGACTCGACAGACTGACTGCAAACCTCTTGAATTACCGAACATTTGGTGGTGTCATGTTAGTTGGGGAAAATGAGTGCGACCTACCCTCATTAGGATCACTGTGATGTAGTTCATCAAATATAGCCCGGGAGCCGGGGACTGATCGGAGACATGATGGCATTGTCGGCAGTGCCGTAAGTTAGGCAAACTACTGCGATCGACACCTCTAGTCCCCGATTACCATGCGATCAGCGAGAACGCGACCGACGATAGTAACGGCGGTTAACATTTGATGAACTGGGTCGAGATCTATAACGCGAGCGTGCCCTATGATTGCACCATGGCACCTGGACGCTTGGCACCTCGCTGCACGAAGGAGGTCATTGCCTACTACGATGTGAACTACCTCGCGAACTTTTGCGCGACAAGTTACGCGAACGGAATGTTTGCGAACGCGCGAGCCACTTTTCGAATGACATTGTGAACGACAACGCGATGTACTTCGCGGCGTTTTACAAAAGAAAACAATCAAATGGTACTTACGTGAGAATTAATCACAACACAAATAACCACAAACAAACATCAAAAATTTTCTTTACGTGTGGGTAGGTTTGTTCCATTTTGGTGTCAAATTCGTGGGCTTTTACTTTCTTTTACTGGCTCTTTATCCCACTTCTGATCTTAGGAACAGGAGTGAATTAAAGATAAAAAAATATAATCGAGAAATCTAACTTTAATCAAAATCACAAAATGACTTTCACAAAAACAACCCAAAATAGAACAAACTAATATCCAATTTGACACTTCACAAAATACGCACAAATCACAAGAAAAATGGCTCACGCGACCATAAAACTACGAAACCAAGTTTCCTCTGATGTTACCACGTCGAACGCCAACGAGCAAGTGCGGCCGTTCCCGACCGGCACCCGTATTTATACCAGCGCCATCTGCTATTTCGCCATCGCTTATTCTGGATACAGCTAACAATACATTTATCTAACGATTCCATGAAATAAAATGAACATTATTCATTAGTGACTGACAATATAACATTTTTGGCCTCTCCAAAGATGCAAAAACTCAATATCAACAGGAATTGATCTCCATTCCGCAAGTACTTACCGCGCTGCAAGCGGAGCTCACAACGACTGAGCCAAACGTCCTGATGCATTTGTATTTGAAATTATTAAACAGTAGCTGCGCGTAATGTGTCCTGAATCGCGCTAAAAAGGGCGGGCCTCATATCAGACTCATATCTGCCAATCACAGATTAGGTAGAGGTAATACTGCCAATCGGGGCTGTGATTGCTCATAGTAGACTGAGTAGTACACCTATACTATACTACATAGAGTTTTTTGCGTGACAAGGACGAACAATTTAGATAGATACGTTGGAAGAGAAGTTCCGAGCGCGAGGGACCGGCCCCTTAATTAACTAATTAAAATTTAATGTCCTTTGATTTGGTGTTGTTTGTATTTCCTTACCTATAAATTAAATTTGTTTTCAATTAAGTATACCTTTAGCATGGAATAAGGACTTTATTATTTCATTAACAATTAAGTAAGTAGGTACCTATAATTCACTTAGGTACTACGTGTACTGAACCATTCCACAGAACAGAAAAAAAAGTAGAATTTGTAAATCCCTTTTTTTAATATGTCACGACAATGTCAACAGCTTATGAAATTGAAAGGCATAGATAATGTATCCTTTTACCTACTACACGAGCCTCAGCCCGTATGTTTCGTCTAGGTATTTATTTTCTGCTCTGTCAAATAACTCTATTCACCTGTAGTTCTCAAGGTCCCAAAGTTTATTTTAATGTATTATAGCCTGAGTACGTCTTGTTAAGCGAGAACGAAATTTCAGGATAAGTTTTGAAACTACGCAATAAATTAAAATTACGCCTTTACATCTGTACTAGATGATTTAAATAGACAATATCAGGAGGCAATCTTTGCCTACACTAGTGCCTGAATCATTGTTGAGATGGAGTGCATTCAATTCAATACCTATTATTTACTACGCGTTTCTGTCTACTACTTCTAGTTCTTCTCTCAGGAAACTCTACTCCACTTCTGTAGCCTTAGTTCTCAAAGATGAATGCGTCAAAGTCCTGAGTACGTATCTGGCAAAACTAGTTAGTAAGCGAGAACGAAATGTCAGAAAAAGTTGTGATTTATGTGTTGTCTCTGATACTATTGTAAGTTCTTGTCTATGCTCGGTAATGCCCTCTCTTACATTTCCGTTTCCACTTAACGACTCTGGCCTGGCTTTAAGTACCTATAGGTACTATCGTTTTAGTAGTACAAGTAAAGCTACTAAAACGATAGTTGCACGATAAAGGTACTATAATAGGTACTTAGGTACCTTACGTTAACTTTTTAGAGGTCTTTACTATTAAGAAACTCGCGGCTTCGTCAGCTCTAAACGTTTTGACCATGACGTGTTTCCTGTGTAAAGGGCCGATTAAGCTGAGATATACTTAGGCTGATTTTAGTCTCACGCTCACCGTCAGCGCTGATAGGCGAGTGATATTTATTTCAATGAAATAAGGTTACTGATTGTCCAGCACTGACGAGAGCAATCAGCGTAGCCATTTCTGCTAAACAATCAGTATCCTATCAGCGCTGACGGTGAGCGTGAGACTAAAATCAGCCTTAATTTCAACAATGTCCTAGGCACAATAGCTTGTCTATAAAGTTTAGGCATAACTTGCGCTTCCTGCCTGACGCTATACAGGGCGTCCCACGGCTATACCACATAGAGGGAAAGTATCTTTAAATTTAAACTGCATTCAAAGAATTTTGAATAATCGCCTGTCTGAACTGGGAATCGAATCCGCCAAATTGTAAAACAAAATAGGTACGTAATTTTATGATGCCGATCAAAAAGCTCAATCGTAAGGATTATTTTGTTCTAAAGCTATAAACATAGCATCTTAAATTAAAGGAAGTCCATTTTACATTTATAATTTTAGGAAAATGAAAACTTAGCCTTTCCTTTTACTTTGCCGTGCTCCTAACAACTGATTTTATCATTTCAAAGTATCACTACTAATAAGTACCTACCCACTTGATAAATACATATCATTTCCCTATTATAAGTGCATGATAAATAATAATGTTATCAATAAATTAAATTACTTAATTGTAGTGCATGCAACTCTTTAGGTAGGTAGTGCTCACAATCACAACACGCACGTCTGTCTGATTAAAAATACCTAATTGAAAATGTTTTTTATTTTATTTTATAGAAAATAGATCTATGTTTAGCCACCAACTCGCCTGAGGATGTTAAGCGACGGTGTGGCTGAGGATGGATCACAACGATCTATTATAAATCTATTCACTCTAGCCTTGAAGGCACCTAGATTATAGTTTTCAGGAAACAAGTAGGGCGGCAAGTAGTTCCATTCATGGGCAGTACGTATGAGTAATGTGGAGCCAAACCTTTGTGTTCCATAATCCATTTTCAAACACCTATTATTTTGTTTTATATTGAGTTTAATTTGTGTTTTTGCAATTGTTGCAATGATATTAAATTAAGAAAATAAATAAATAAGAGAATTGATTTACCATGGCAAATCAAAATAATATGGATTTAATGGAAGCGTACCTACCAATAGAGAAACACCTCGATGTGTTTTGAAGAGGTTGGTAAATAATCTAAAAAAATTAGGACGTTTTGAACTGTGATCACTTACGGCAACCAGCGGGCTGATTGTCTAACTTGTCTCAAACCTCAAATTGGTCTCAAACTGTCAGAACGATCGCGTAGTAATCTTTTGTAGCGTTCGGCCTCGTTGAGATGAGAGTGACAGAGCTACTTCCGTGGTAATTGAACTGTCATATTTGACAGTTTGAGAACGATTTTGGTCGCTGTCAAAGATAGACAATCAGGGGGCTGAGCAACAAATGATTACGATGACGAACTCTGCATTTGATTTATCTAAAAGCGTTCAGACACGAGATTATTCAAAATTCTTTGAATTAGGTTTCAATTGTTTTAAAAATCAAAATGAACCAAAATATTCTTTTATTTCAGTAAAATTTTCTATCTACATTATTTAAGATACTTTCCCTCCATGTGGCATAGTAGTAGGACGCCCTGTATAAATCGTCTAGATAAGATTGTCAAAGGCGTATGTTTTTTCACTATGTATTCGAATCACAAAAGACCGAGGCGCAAAGCTCGAAAAAATAGAAGACTGAGGCTTGAAAAACAAAGACCTTTGTCTAGTACGAAAGCTATATTGTTAAACTCTGGTCTTACCTTATAAACTTGTTTTAGGTGTCTTTTAACTTTAACGCTTACTAACTTGTATTATAATTAAACAGCGTTTAGCCTTTTACAGACACGTAAAAGGTACGTTGCAGTACTAAAGCTAAGTCTATAGCCTCTCCAGAGTCGCGCGAATCACGCGGTGCGAATCACGGCAAAAACTGCCACAGTTCCACATTCGCAGAGGTTCGCGCCTAGTTACCTAGTGCCTCTTGCGAACCCTTTGTTGCGGGACAAAAAACCGACAGCATACGGGAACGAGGCGCGAACGCGACGAATATGCGAGTCGGATCCACACTCATGAGCAAGTGGTCAACTCTGGTGACGGAGTTTTTAGGCCGCCTAAAAGCCTCCGTCATGGCTTAACGACTTAAAAGCCATTTAACGTGCCCTCCGAAGCACGGAAGCGCTCAGCTCGTAATCCACCCAACCTAAGGTGACCATTGAGAACAGAGTGAGTGAATTGCAGGTGGATTGCGGCTTCGCATGCGCGAGTGGAGAAGCTTTAAATGAATTTGGCTTCCTAAACACCCACACCGTCTACATACCAAACCAATTTGTGCCATTTCCGTTAAGTTTATTTGTTCAATCAGCTCTTGTGCGTACCTATCAGATTTAGAGAATAGATCTCTGAAATTAAAGATAGTCGTCAAAACGTGTTTATTGCCCTGCCCCTTTAGCCATATTACTTATCTTCAAGGCTTTTTCCATTATGCTCCCACTCTAATGATCCCAGTGGGATCATATAAAACTTTTTGTATGTATCAATGAACTCAAAAGTTTTGTACGATCCCACTGGGATCACGAAGTGAGAGCATAATGGAATAAGCCATCTTCAATCGCTAACGCTATAGAAACAGAAAATTGTAAAGGAATTGAAGTTCAATGACGATAAGTCACGTGGTCACTGGTCAGAACCAAGGATTAGCGATAATAGAAAAAGAATCGATACGAAGCCGCGTACCCACCTAGCGCACAGGCTCGCGCGGCAGCCTCGCGAGCCAAATGCTCGGCTGATGTGGACGTGCCTCGGGCGGCCTCGGGCGCGCGTTCGCTCGCCCGAGCACGGCTCGGCCCCGAGCCATCTGTTGTCGGTAAACTTGACGCGCTCAAAGGCGCCTCGGCGAGCGCTGTGCGTTAGGTGGGAACGGTCGTGTGTCGCGGACTTATAATGGCTCAGCCTGCCTCGCAAGGCTTCCTCGTGTAAATTGAACAAAACTACTGAGGCGCTCGCGAGCCGGACACCGAGGCTGCCGCGCGAGCCTGTGCGTTAGGTGGGTTGGGTACCCGGCTATTGTAATATGGCTAGGGGTGCTTCACTTATTGTTCGTAAAAAAAAAAACAGAATAACCTACCTCATACGAGTCGTATGAGGTAGGTTATTCTGTTTACGACGATCCTAAGTGATGCCAGTGTCTTATTAAATAATGCCTCTTGACCTTACACAATCGAGATAAATTGTAATTTCCGACAAATGCTCTTTTGAGTTGACAACTTTTAATCCACAAATGACTGCGCGTCTGTGTTCACATTGCACACTTTGCCGTTTATAAAACAATCTACCGAACGAGGCTGCGACTCGTCGCAAAATTCCCCTTTTCATCGACCATTAACACCCGGGAGCTTGCATAAGCCTCGATTTTCTAATGTAGCGTTGACGGACAAAAGCGACCGTCAAGAGTAATCGTCAACCGTCAAATAGGCAATATGCGTCTGATTCAAAAGCGGGTTAAACGTATTTTTCTATGAACATTATGGCTTAAGAATTATGTGTGTGTAATTATTTTTTAATATTATTTCATATTCGCTTAGAAATGAATAATTAAAAAGTGCAAAAATACAGTGGGAATTTCATAAGACTTGAAACGCAACGCTATTTGTCACATGTGCTGTGACGTCACACTCCTTCAAATTCTATGATAAATGACAGAAAGTTTTTTTTTCTACCTACAAGCGCGTGTAATTGCCGTGAATTGTGACGTCACGTCCGTTTCAAGTGCATGAAAATGTTGGTAAATTTTAAAAATTATTTTTGTTATAAAATTTTAGTTTTTCAGCGCTGGAATTTTTGTTACGGTTATTTGACGATATAACCTATCGTATAAAATCATAAAAAAAAATTGTGGGAGTTCCCTATTGTGCCGGATAGTCGGTATTCGAGCCATAGTCTAGCATTCGAAAGGAAGTTATATACCTAAGCATTCGTAGATTCGTACGTTATTCCGACCACGAGTTCGCTCGTGGTATAGTTCGCGTCACGTAATGACCCTTAAACAAGTGGCTAAATTAAAAATTTAAAAAAACCGACTTCAGTACAAACTGTTATTGGGTAAGGCTAAGGGTGAGCTAATTAAAATGAGCCCAAACATGGATGTTCCACTGTTCACTGAGAAGTTCCATTGAACAGGTCCTGACTCCATCATCAGATCAGCTAGCTGTCACCATATTATTACATTGTAGTCGGAACTTGACCGACATGCTTAGTTCCAAGTTTCAACTCAATCAGACTATTTACTGAGGAGTTCTGTTGAACAGCTCCTGACTCCATCCTCAGATCAGCTCGTTGTGACCATATTATTACATTGTAGTTGGAACTTGACAGACGTGCCGAGTTTCAACTCAATCGGCCTATATACTGAGGAGTTCCGTTAAACAGCTCCTGACTCCATCATCAGATCAGCTCAATGTTACCATAATATTGCATTGTCACCGATAACCTTTAAAGCTTTTAAAAAATACCCTAATCGCTTCAAGTGTGCCTATAAAATTTGAAGAGTTACTTGCATTTCTCCAAGATCCCATCATCAGATCCTGACCTGATGACCAAAAGGACCAATTGGAAAGTGTACCCTTTCAAACAAAAAAAGAATTTTTGAAATCGGTCGAGGCGTCTTCGAGTAATCGGTGAACATACATAAAAAAAAAAGCACAAAAAAAAAAAAAAAGATTCCGACGAACTGAGAACCTCCTCCTTTTTTCGAAGTCGGTTAAAAAGAACGCTGCCGCGCTGGCAGAAAGTGGAGGGGGTGTGTTTTGTCTCTTGTTTGCGCATGGGTTACCTATTCGCAAACATGAGACAAAACACACCTCTCCACTTTCTTCCATCGTTTTTTTTACATGACGCGAACTATACTAAGATTTGAGGTAGCTTTTACCATTTCCGATCACAATTTACACGTTTCAATTCTCCAAATCGTGTTTTGATTGAAAAATAAACACTCGCAATTTTTCAAATGTTGAATTATTGAATTACCTACCTAAATAAGTAACAAGAATAAATATACTTAATAATGAGTAAAGATTACGTAGGTACGTTTTTAGGACTTCCAGTGACTTTATAAGTAAGCATTGATCCAATGTAAAAGTGGATAGGTACTAAAATATTAAAGAAAACATTTTAATTTCCTTAGATGTACTTATTAGGCTAACGTACGTGACACAGTCCATGTGTCTTACCTAGGTACCTTATTTCTTTTCAGTGTGAATCGCCATGCAGGAGTTCATATTACGGTGGTTAGAATGTAGTAAACTCGGGGTCATTCAAAAATCCTGAATCAGTTGAAAACCCGCTGCATCGAAGTAGCTCGGCTGAAACGGTCTCAAAAGCTTTGACGCAGCGTTCGATCATTCAAAGCGAAAAAGATTCACACTTTCATGCCATGAACCAGTTTTATAACAGTAGGTACAGTCATAACGAGAGGTGTGAACGACGTTTTTATAGAATAGTTTACGAGGGTATAGTCGAGTACAAAAGTGTGGTGAACTTTTGAATTGAAACTGTTTTGACTATTTGAGCGTTATTTTTGTTAAAAAGATTTGATTCTGCAAAGATCACAAATTGATGGATTTTGAGTGATAGAGATTTTAAATAGTTTGAGGTACTTACTTAGTTTCATAATTTAGAACTCGATTTAGGCTTTCAAGCTGCATTTTGCATGGAAACTTCATAATTCTAAATTGAAATTATGAAAACATTGTAGCCGGGATTCGAATCCACGACCATCGAAAGTCGAGGCAAAATCCCATTCGGTCTAACGGATATTCGGAAAAACTAAAATGTATTACAATTTTCATATACCTTATTTAGTGAATCTATTGTACTCAATAAGTAATTGCTTCAGGAGATCGACTGAGGAAGCTTTGCAGTCTTTGTTAACGTACAATCTATTGGCAGACGAAAGGGCACGTAGATCTAATCTACTTTGAGTGCTGGAAAATGTAGGTTGGTCTATAAATCGAAAAAGTTGGAGGTCGGTATCTTTTTATGATTTAAAGTACGTAGGTAACCGTTTCTCTTACAAGTTTCACTCGGTTTCAATACATATGAAAAATTGAGAGACATTTCCGATGACTGACAATGATCTGGATCTGTTGAGTTGTCTATAGATCGTTTGCTTACCATCCATTTATCCTACGATAGATTTATGATTGTTAAACCTTTATCATATTTTATAGATCAAATCTTTTGTTTAGAATAATACGAAATAAGATTGAGGTCCAGTTTTACCATACAATGTTAAAAAAATAACGCCTAGTTAAATCCAATAACGGACTGTTAAAGTTGTTGTGTGTCTCACCACGTGCTAATGGGTGTTTAATTATCTTAACAAGACGTTAATTTTAATCACTGCTCTAGAGGTCCGTTAAAAATAACAGACTGTTAGAAATGACATTACATGGACGTTACTGTCAAAAAACATAGGTACCTTCATTAAGATGGACGCATTTAGTTTTATTTTCGAAAGCGATAATTTAGAAACTTTTAGATAGCTTGGACAGAATAGTACGACGCCCAAGAATTTTTAAACAACGACGTGACTATTTCGAAGAATACGATGATGTCGATTTTTGCACGAGGTTTCGTTTGTCAAAAGAATCTGTCTTGGATGTTTTGGAATTAATTGAACACCCGAAAAGCAACCCGGTTTCATTATCATCACGCAGAGCGACTGTTACATAATATTTGGTAGCGTAGCAACTAGCAAGCAAGTGACGTATTATACGACTAAGTAAAAAAGTTATCTATTTGTATGAAGAATGCAACGTCAAATACAACGTTTCAATTAAGTCGTATTACAACGAGAGTGAATGATTTGCGATTCATTAGTTTAACGTTGGATTTAATAATGGTTTGTTAAATATTCTCCATAGGACGTAAATCATTTTAACAGAATTGTTAATTTTAAACAACCATTAGCTAATGCCTCATTAAGAGTTAACAAACAATGTTTGGTGAAATCAGGCCTGAATATTTCACGTTGGTATCGACTATTTTATAAAAAAACTACGAAATTATAAGGTAGGTAGTCATTCAAATGCCCGAAATCCTTTGGTTGATTTGGCAGCTGACAGTTTCCAATTTCAACTTACAAAACTTCGAAATTCAATTTGGGTGAAACAGATTTGGTTGTTTATGGCATTTCCGATGTTGGTCACATCAATATTCAGTCGTTGGTCACAAATAAGTTTCGATTTGGAACTATAGTTTTGATTTCATAATAAAGTGAATGGCAAAAGTTTTGTTCAATATTTCGTTCGGAGCCATTCGGTATGCGAATAGGGGTAGTAGTGAAAGTAAGAACCATTAAGCTTTGAACGCAGAAAAATCCCCACCTCCAGATTTCGTCATACCGCAGGAAAAATTATCACCCGGACACGCCCTGCCATGGCTTGCCTGGAAGTCGTTAAATCGTCTCCGCACCCAGTTTTTTTGGCCGATGCAGATTTAACATGTGCGAATGGGGATTTAGGGACCTTAGTTTGGCGCAATGCGACAGTGGTGCTCCGGCGCAAACCATGCCGCACCTGCTATGCCTCCTGTGTCAAAAAACACCTGCAAGGGAAGACCAGCGGGCTGATTGTCTAACTTTTCTCAAATCTCAAATTGGTCTCAGTGCCAAAACGATTGTGTAGGTATCTTTTGTCGCGTTCGGTCTCGTTGATATGAGAGTGACAGAGCTACTTGCGTGGTCACTGAACTGTCATTTGACAGTTTGAGACCGATTTTGGTCGCTATCAAAGATCGACAATCAGGGTGCTGAACGCAGCCACAGAGAGCGCTATTAAGGTGGCTTTGTGGCCTTTTGCTCTAAAAATATTTCAAAAATCGAATTGGTGTTGTGTTCCTACGGTGAGTAAGGTTGCCAGTGCTCTGTGAAGAAATGCGGCGGTGACAACTGGTGGACCAGTCTTGTCCATTGTGTTGTCGGCGCAGTAATTCCTCCTGTGTCACAGGCGTCCATAGGCTACGGTAACCGCTTACCATCAGGTGGGCCGTATGCTTGTCTGCTACCTTAGTAGTAAGAATAAAAAAAAATTGAAGCATGTACCTACACGAAAAGAAGATTTATTTGTTAAAATTTTACTTGCATACATGTTTACGTTTCTACTAATCAAGTTGCATGCAAGTTGCACATTGCATGTGCAAACAAAAGTGCCTTTTGTCTTATTATCTGGACATTTTCACACCTAATACCTACTTTACATATTATTGTCGTAAATCTGTGTCTGTGTGTCACTGTAATCCCATTATACCGGTTTGAGTGATTACTACCGTAGTATTATACACTTAGGTATACCTACATACTTAGACAATTAGCATTATACTAGGTAGTTATTAAGGTACCTTACCCATGTTTTTAATATGTTAGCTTGTCAATGAAATTGATGAATATATTGTTTTTAGAACACAATACATATCCTATTCTATTAAACGAGCAATAGGTATTTGTTTGTTTGTACGTTCTCGAAAACGGCTCTAACAATTTCGATTAAATTTGCAGTACGGTGCTTACGGGGGCGAAAAATCGATCTAGCTAGGCCTCATCTGGGAAAAGCCGTTTTCTCGGCATTTTCACGCAAAAAGATTTACCAGTGCAATGTGGTTCGTAATTGAACCACTAGATGGCGTTATGCACCCGAGCAGAGCTCGGTCGCCCAGATATTTAGACATTATTTAACACACGGGAATTACTCACGTGAAAATTTTGAAAGTGAAACAATACATATTGTTACGTTTGTTATTACTCACCGTCTTGAAGTAAATTCATTAGCATCTTCGCTTTACAGGGTAAATGGTCTTCACATGTTGCAACGCTTTACGCAACAGTAGGTACAAATGCATGAAACACCACGAGTCGACCATGAAACTTGTGAATCTTCCATTTGACAACATGTTAACACTATGCTAAGTAAGTTACACAGAGAAGAAAATGTTTAAAGCTGGTACTCACGAGTACCCTTTAGTTTTTGTAGTTAAAAAAAATATCACGTTTATACCTATTCATCATCAACAATCACAACCTCAGCCGTTCAAATTGTGGGGCTAAAAAGGTCGTTATAGCAGAATCATAGTATGATTCTCGTTAGAAATTACAAAATTGACAACTCCTATTACAAATTCCTTAGGTGATTTGTATTGTATCGGCAAAAGCTTTAAATAAAATAAATTAAACCTCACACTTCTTACGATTTAAGTATAGTAAGTATTTGTACTGAAAAGTAAATCTAGTAGCTTCTATTTTGCTCAAACAGCTAAACTGCGAGAACCTAGTTACTGAATATTTTTATCTGAAAAGCACTTACCACGCAAATAGCCTCATTGAGTAACAGATTAAGATGAAATCGTACTAATTACAGTAGATTCATTCCTTTGTTGGCCCTGCTATCTGTTATGATAAATTGGTATTGTTGTTTCTTTAAATTAAAGAGAAATGAGTAATGCTTCGGCTTTGTATAAGTTATGTTTCCACCTGAGCTAAATTGATACAATAACAGAAAATATCGTTTTGGATTCAATGTTTTGACGTTTTTGTGAAATTACGCGATGGATTCTCGTGTCAATGTGAAACGAACGAATATACCGATAGTACAGTACGGCCAACGGATCTCGGCGTACGTGAAGTTGGCCGTTTCGATGCGCAGTGCAACTTTTTCATACAAAATGTTCTACTGCGCAGCGAAAAGCCTAACTTCACGATCGCCGAGATCCGTCGGCCCAACTGTAATAACTGCGATAGCTTAGGGGCAGAATTTCCAAAATCGTGTTATTTACTGCTCTAACTTTTCTTATCCCACTAACTGTATGATATTGAACTAAATAAATAGAAAATATTCAGGGATATTATTTGACAGAATACCTCAAAACAGGAATCGATAAAAGTACCTCAATAAAAAAAAAATTGCTGAACATTTGTCTGAAAATTGAAAAATTCCCTAATCTTTCACAAAGAAAACATTTAAGTAGGTACCTACTTACTTAATAAATTCGTTATTCTTTTTCTAAATATCTCAAGTATGAATTTTATAGAAATGAATATCTCTGTTATCTTGAAAACACTCATCAACTCATGAAACCTGTAAAAAGGATGACATTCAAAGGCGATTAAAAAAAAAATTGTTTTCTGCAGTGCTATTCAGACCTTCTCGGAATGTATTCCGAATTCAAAAAGTGACTTTTCTTCGCTGAAAAAAAAAAAAAGCTATCCGAAGAAAATCATCGAATTGGATGCATTCCGAGAAGTTGAATCGCACTGCTGATGAGCACTTTTAAGGCAAAGGACGGAACACATTTTCTATACTTTAAGTAGTATAATCTCGCGGATCTACTCGTATTTTTCGATCAATCTTCTTTTAAGCTTAACAAGGAACACTTGGACAAGTGGCTATCTAAAACGAAAATAAAACGGTAGGAGAGCTAGCGTAGCGAATTGTGAAAAACCCAATATGACGGTTGCGGCGTATCGGTTTAGTACACTCTCTTCCATATATTTGAAATGGAGTTTCCAGTTTGCTAGTTTTGCGCGTAACGCTGCAAACTGCGTACAGTGAGCGCAAAACTAGCAAACTGTGGACACTCCATTTCAAATATATGGAAGAGCGTATCAAACCGATACGCCGCAAACTCAGTCGGCCGCTCACAGTTTGCCTACTGAGGACACAGCCTTAAATCTGCAGGCTTAAAAATCACAATAGGAATTGAACTATATGCCGTCTCTTTTCATAGACAGAGAGTGACAAGAACGGCATATATTCAAAGTCAAAGTCAAATATCATTTATTCAGTAGGACTAACGGTCACCACTTTGAAACGTCTTAAGAGCTAGGTGATTCTACTCCTGTTCTTTCGCGACCAACACCGTGAAGAATCAGGGCAACAAACACGGTATGGGGCCTAGCTTTCTTTTCGGTGATCCATCCGCTTAAAATCTAAATAGTCAAGTTCCAGTGTGGAGCCAGTCGAACAATGTGAGTCTCGTCAAGTTGAGTTATTGCAATTCCCATTGTGATTCTGCGTTAGCGGCCATTTTAACCCAGCTTTTAAACATTAAGATCCTTTGACAACAACATGAAGTCACATGGTAAAGAGTTGAAGCATCACTTTCAAAGTTAAAGTTCGATAAAGACTATTTTCGCTTGACACAGATCTAAGTACTATCTCCACAACTTTTCTCTTTGTAGACAGCATTATTGATTTGATGTTTGTTCCACGAAAGCAGGTCTTACGAAACTTTAGCACTAATTTAAAGTTCAACATCTTTTTTTTGTTTCAATTTGCTCATTGTAATTAATCTATACTTACTTTTATACTTAAATTACTTAAATACTCCTTTTTAACCATCGGAAGAGTGTTAGATTTAGCTAAGAGTTCACATAGAGATGAGTGCAGAAAGATATAAAATAAAATATGCATTTACCTAATGTTTTCCCATACACTGTAAAAAAAATAGCGGAATAAAAATAAATAATGCTGGACATTTCACACAGCATTATCCAGCCCCAAAGTAAGCAGAGCTTGTGTTATAGGAACTACATGACTGTTTTACTATGTTCTTTTTTTTTAAATACCTACATACATAATATTTCACATAGAAAATAGCTAGACCCAAGACAAATATTTGCAGATAATACAAAAATTTGTCCCGCGGCGGGGATCGAACCCACTACTGTGAGTTGTGACGCCACAAAGGTCGTCTAAAAATCAACTAATCGTTAAATTAATGAATTTCGGAAGGTTTTCATCCACTCGGCGACCATTATTATATTTTTAAACAATGACACAATGTTTGCGACTGCCATTTGTTTAAAGGCTGCTTATGTAGTTGGATATCTCTCTTTGTTTTTTTGGGTTTCTACAAAAACTCGCGTAAAATAAAAGAGACTCCTGGATGTTTCGTCGCTATTTGTTCAGGAAACTTTTATTTTATAGAGCTTCGTTTGAATCGTTGTTGGAAAGTTTAAATCGAAAAGTGGTAGACTAGTTTATACCATGGGGTACCTACAAAGATTATAGTATGTTGTTGTTGTATTACAAAAATATTTTTAACATTCGGGTATATTTCTGGTGTCGCAGGCGTCCATAGGCTACGGTAACCGCTTACCATCAGGTGGGCCGTATGCTTGTCTGCTACCTTCGTAGTAGAAAAAAAAAACTTTGGTTTAGCATAGCAAGTACCTACTTTAGTAGAAATAATAGAAATAATTTTTAGTAGGTAGAACTTTTGCTTAGTATGGAGTATAGATTAGTAAATTACAAACAGTTATGTTATGACCTCGGGAATGACCTACTGGAAAATAGCAGATTAATTGACGGGAATTTCATTGTTTTTAATTATCTCAATTACAAATTTCAACCTTGTACATACATTTATTGGTTGATTATTATAATTTCTGTACTTATTAATAAGTTTAGTGTGTTAACGTTCTAACTAAGTGTCTAAGATGAAGAAGTTGCTTTGTTGTTGACTAATACTTCGGAACCGTACACTGCGCGTGGCCCGACACGCACTTGGCCGGTTTTTTTATTTATTTTTGAATTAATTGCTTGTTAAATACTAGTCGTACTGGCAGTTCCTGAATTAGCGCATTCAAACAAATAAACTCTTCCACTTTATTATATTAGTGCACTTTATTGGAATGACAAATCTGATTCATACCTTCATGGAATTGCATAGCGAGAATTTAGATCTAAGTATTCGTTTTAATCCTTCCTTAACCGTTAGTTTTCCTGGTCCCACAAATTCACAGTTCATTCATTATTATGTAGAGGTACTAAAATTAATTAATTGTTTCCTTAATTTAAAGGAAAAAAAAGGTAAAAATGGTCGTTTTTAGGGTTCCGTATTTACTTATGACTAACCTTTATCATAAAAAACTATACCTATTCCTATTGTTGCTCTTGTTCAAAATAACTTTACAAAAGTCTGAAATACTCAGCTGCTATTGGTGTTCTAAAGCTAGCAAAAGTAACAGACAACGGCTGGAAAAAGCTTCAAAAAAAGTAGAACTGATTTTTTGATGATACCTACCATAAAAACTTAGGCCTTTACATCTTTACTAGATGATGTACCCAGTGTCAGGAGGTAATCTTTGTCCACACTTACACGGGACACTGTAGTGCCTGGGACATTGTTTGAGATGAGTAGGCTTGCCCAGCACCTACACCATCCTCTCAGCTTAACCGGCCTTATCCACAGGAAAGACATGGTCAATACGTGTAGGGCTGACTAAGCCGCGGGTTTCCTCACAATGTTTTCCTTTACCGTTTAGAGCTCGTGTTAAAGCGCATATAAATTTTTCGAAACGAAAAATTCATTGATGCACGGCCAAGATTCGAACCCACGACCGTCGGATCGAATGTCGAGGTACCATACCCCTCGGCCAAATCGCTTCAACAATACGGGTCTAATTCCCTTGAAGAAGTGCTTCCATGTTTTATTTGCTTTCACTCACTGCCTCCATCCTTGTATTATTTCTTTCTTTTGATAAATACCTCGACATATTTTATCAATAGCAAAGCTACATAGAATTCTATAGCACAACTATAACTCTAGCATTATCATGGGGGTATTTGCACCAAACAACGGAATATTTGTCTCAGCTCGAACAAATTGAACGATATGTCTACTAGACCGAGCGGCGACCGTAAGTAACCGTACTTTATTGAGTACCTACAACAACATTAAGAGATTTTTATTATTATCAAGATATGAATAGGTAAGACATTTTATCAATAAATCTCATTAGAATGTCCTTTACAACAGCTGAAACAATTTTCTGATCTAAGTAAATTGTTTTGAAAATAGGTAGGGTCAGGGAGGCTAGGTTGGCTCGGATTTTTTCAGAGGGCTCTAAAATATAGAAGAACTCAAGCGATTAACCTGAAATTTGCACATGTTGTTGCTAAACTATCCTAGTTTAGCAACAACATGTGCAAATTTCAGGTAATTTCAGGTAATAATTATAGCGGTGTACCGCAGGGCAGCGTTTTGGGGCCTACATTATTCCTTACATATATAAATGACATACATGATATTCTTGTCGAAAATGTAGAGTTCCTATGTTACGCTGACGATACGGCGGTGATTTTTAATGGTCCGTCGTGGCCTGCCGTATACTCTTCTGCTGAATGTGGTATGGCTCGAATTTCTCAGTGGCTGGAGCAGAATCTTTTGACTCTAAACACCAATAAAACAGTGTATTTGTGTTTTTATAAGACCATGGCATCAGCCCCACAAAGAGACGCGCACATAGTAGTTCATAAAAGTACATGCAATGGCGCTGTTTGTGTATGTGATAAACTTACCAGGACTGAGTCCATTAAATATCTCGGTGTTCACATAGACGAAAAACTGACTTTCGAAACACACATTAAGTATCTCTCAGCCCGAATTAGAAAAATAATAAATGTCATGCGTAACCTGCGGTATGTTGCAAATATTGACACGCTTACTGCAGTTTACTATGCTCTCTGTCAGTCTCTTATAGTGTACTGCATAACGTGTTGGGGCAGTGCCGCAAAAACATTTATTCTGCAGGCTGAGAGAGCGCAGCGTTCAGTTTTAAAGGTGATGCTCTTTAAGCCGTATAGGTATCCCACAACAACTCTCTATCAGGATGCTGGTGTCCTCAGTGTGCGCCAGCTCTTTGTACTTAATACATCATTATCAGTACACAAGACGGTTATTACATCACCTGAATATGTGGCCTTACTACAACGTAGAGTTTTTAAAATTTTAACCCCATCAGTTAACACCAAGTTCGCCCAGAGAATAGGCAGATTTATGAGGGTGCATGTTTACAATGAAACTGTTAAATATTGTGATATAAAGGAGAAGTCAACCTCGGCAGCAAAGCGAATCATAATAAAGTGGCTTAAAACATTAAATTATGACCAAACAGAAGATTTACTACATTTTATTAGTTAGTTCTAGAAATGAATAATCTATAATAATTACTTATATTATTTTATTATTACTGCATGAATTTTTTTTTTTTTATTATATACTTATAAATTTATATTTTATGTAATTTTGTTGTTTTACTTAGTTAAAACTACTTCTTGATTAAATTAAGATAGGTACATACGATATACTGTCTCCATAGCTAATCAACACTAAGATTGTTACGTATGCAAGTTTCCTCGATACAGGCCTAGCCTAGTGAGGAAACTGACAGGTACCTCGTCTCTGTAGTTTAAGTGTTATCTGTGTATTAGCCTTAAGTAACTTGTATCTGATCATCCTATTTCACTGTAATAAATTAATTTTCATTTCAATTTTCATTTTCATTTTTCAGTTTAATATGGCATCATTATATTTTCATTAAATGCTGCTAAAACAAAATTACAAACCAAAAATCAAAGAGTGAGAATTGAGCAACTGTGTACCACCAGGTGTACAGAGTGGCTCAGTTATTCAGTAGTGGTAATTAGTATTAATAAATGAAAAAATGTTATTTATTTATTTTTTATTTTCTAATAGAAATAAAGAAGAATTATTCCAGTCTCAAAATGTTGTTCATATCAACCTAAAATCATTATTACTGAGATCAACCTTATCCCCTCTTTTATTCTTTCAGCAGGAGTATTTCCTATTTTTCTCGTCGTGGTAGTCGGTGGCCGTGGCATTCTGTTGATGAAAAAATAAAAGGAGAATTATACAGTGCTAAATTAATTTATTTTTGGTCTTTACGCTGCACCAATACACAGTAACTCATGAGTCACTGTGTACTTTTTAAAATTGAGTCACTGTTCGCAACTACGCCGTTTTGAAAATATTCAATGACGACAATCGAATCAGCTAACAAACACATCAAAGAACTACACAAATAAGACTTCTACAATATCTACTATACGGCAAACATAATGGTCACCACAAATTAAGATAAACTAAAGTATGACAAACAAAAGAAACTTACCTTAAAAGTAATTTTGTCGGCGCGGAAACGAAGAAATGCGGTGACACCTCGGTACTGCGCTCGATCCGCCGCCTGATTGGTTTGAACACATTTGGGGTACACACTCTTTAATTGTGCCACAGAGATAGCCAACTAAAGCACGCCGTTCTAGGCGAAACACCTCTGAGCCACTGTTGTCTCCTGAGTCACCGTACCCTCCCTGACCCTACCAAACATTTTTTTTATTTTCACCCGAGCAGAGCTCTGTCGCCCAGATATTATTTTTAAAACGAAATGCTTTTTACGCGTGACCACGGTGACTCTAACGTCATCCGAAACGTAGAGGAAAATGATTTCAACACGCGATTTTTTAGACAGTCAGACTTTACTTTTTTACAGTACCTAGCTATTAGCGGCCTTTACACATAGAGATCGGAACGCGGAAAATAGCACGCGCCATTCCAACTTCGCTAAAAACTTTACGTGAAGATGCGCGAGGCTGACAGTTCGATCTGGTATAGTTTTTAGCACAGTTTTTGTGACAGTTTTTTGCACGCAACACCGTGTGGACGCCAATCTGAACTGTGACAGTAATTAGCACGACAGTTTGATCCGCGGTTAAAACTGCACAGATTTATCCGCGGTTCGGAACGCAGTCCAGATGCGCGGTTAAAACTCTACCGTGTAAAGGCCGCCATTTTATTTTTCAATGGTGCAGTTGTGGGTACTAGATGATGTAGAAATATTGACGACCACCACTCGGTCTACACGCAATTTAGAAAGTTGTCTATAGAATTCCGTTCGTCTCATCACGTCGCTCGTATCGTGTTACCCTGAGTACTTTGAGAGAAACACGTAGACAATCAAATTGGCACGTGCGCTAAACTGTTTCGTCAGCACAAAGGACATGACACAATCGAGTATTCACGCAAAGGAACGCGTGTTTGCGAATAGTACAATAGCTTTTATTGTCCAGCATTGATCCAGTGGATATCAAATTAGATCCTGCTGAGATAGGCTTACAAAAATGTTGAAAAATAACTCTACCTCGCGGCTCAGTTTTTCTTAGCTTTCTTATGGATAAGGTTAATTAGTCTGAGAGGATGGTAAGTATAGGTGCTGAGCCGCTTACTCGTTTGCCTTCCTTTTCCAAAACAATAATATAAAAAAAAAAGATTAGGTACCTATCTAGAACTCAGGCAAGCTGACACCACGAGCACTCAAATATCAAACCAAGGGTGCTTTTCCACCAAAGATGTGCTATGCTACGTTTCTATTGATGCGTTTGATATCCACAAATCATATTCATTTGCCCACATAGCTTAGCTCTGGTAGAAACGGGTACAGCTAAGCTATGTTTTGTAAGTAAGGATGCGTGCTGTAGATGCGTGCTATAGATGGCCGCTCCCTACTGTCGATACATTGCATAGCTCGAGCTGCGTATCTTCCTCACACAGCTACCTCGCTGTGGCGCATCTTCATAGCACAACTTCCGCACAACTACATATCGAGCTATGCGATGTGTATAGCAACGTAGCATAGCACATCTCTGGTGAAAAAGCTTTCTAATAATGTGATACGAGTAATTAAAAAGGTACATTAATTATTAATCGTTATCACTGTCTCGTTTAATATTCCACATGTGCTCGGTGACTCACGCGGATGTCATATTGGGTGATACCATAAAAATAATTTCCCTGCGAAATTTGGGCGAACGTGATCAGAATAGCGATGTGATATAAATTAAATGCGATTGTTTTAGTAAAGGATTTTAGGCAGACGGGCTCAGGTGCCATTTTTGCGGCAAAATGTGTGTTACTAACTCAGACTTTTGCATTTATTCGATTACTAGCATCGACCCGCGGCTTCGCTCGCGTGTTACCCGGATAAAAAAAAGTAGCCTATGTCCCATTCCCGCTCATTATCTATCTGCATTTTAAACAGCCAAATCGGTTCAGTGGTTGTCGACTTATAGAGGTACAAACATACATCCATCCAACAATCCAATCGTCCAGCCAAACATCCAAACTTTTCAATTTATGATATTAGTGTGATTGATGTAGGATATAGGGATACAATGTTAATAGATAAGTATAGGAAAATCAAAGGGGTTAAAATGGCTTCATAATTACTTTGTCTGAATTGATACTGTGACATCGTTGTCACAGTGACAATTTAGACAAAATCATACCATAGTATATTTTCTAATTTAGAATCCTCTTGAATCAGCGTTATACATAAATGTAGCTTATAAAGGTACCTACTTATCGTTTCTTTTCACTCTTTATATACCTGGGAATTGAAATAAGCCAATATCACATTACTTTCAATTACCTCTTCGACTACCCTCATTTAATATATTTTTCTGACGTTCGCGACGCTTTTCAAAAGCATTCTAAATTAATTGCATTATAACTTTTTATGGTACGATTCGTCCCTTCCATTTTCCTAATAATGTTAAAATAACTTTTCTCGTTATGAACTCTGAGGAACCTTTGATGAAATTGTTTCTAAAGAGGTGATTGATGGCAGATCCGACAATTAGAGATTATTTGGTTGATTTTAAAATACACATGCTTTTGAGTCTAATTGCAATGTGAAGTAAGTAAAAGATGCTGGACATTTCACACATCATGTAGCCCCAAGCTAAGCAGACCTTGTGTTATTGGAACCACATGACTGATATACTAGGTACTTTTATACTTTTTTTTTCAAAAAAAAGTACTTAAGTATAAATCCTGCGTTACAGGCGGGCCTTCGCCACAGAGGTAGTTTTGCAATAAGTTAAGAATAAAAAAATATTTAAAAAAACAAAAACCCGACTGCGTTAAAGTTAAAACTAAAAAGAAAAAAACAAGCCTGCAAAGAATAACTCACAGTCGGTACCCATTTATTTTATTACCAATCAAATCTTCATAATTTATGGGTCCCGACTGTGAGTAATTCTTTGCAGGCTTGTTTTTTTCTTTTTAGTTTTAACTTTAACGCAGTCGGGTTTTTGTTTTTTTAAATATTTTTTTATTTCAAACTTTTTAGTTATGATTTATTAGGTGATGATGATTATTATGATTAATTAGCTGACGCCCGCGGCTTCGCCCGCGTGGGCTACTATTTTGTTTATCCCACGGGAACTATGCATTTTTTCGGAATAAAAAGTAGCCTATGTCCTATTCCCGGTCATTATCTATCTATGTTTTAAATTTCAGCCAAATCGGTTTACGCGTTTGGCCTCTAGAGTGCCACATAGAAACATCTGTAGCGAGAGCGAATATTAATCAACTTTAAACCGTTATGTTTCCTAAACTATTGCTTAAAATGAAAAGTGGTAAAAGGAACCTAAAGTTGATTTTTAAATACCTATTCAACGATACCCCACTTGACATAATTCGTCAATTTTGATTATTTTAATTTTGACAATATGGCGTCTGGTTGTGGCACTGGTGAATTTTGATTACTGTCATGTCTTTAGTGACACTTCCAAGGTTGAGACAAATCGATTGACGTTAGAATCATCAAAATCGGTCCACGCGTTTGGCCTATATAGTGCCACATAGAAACATCCATACATACCCACATACAAACATAGACTGATAAACACATTACCCTTCCTTTGCTTTGCGCAGTCGGGTAATAAAATAAATAAAATAAGCCTTTATTGCTGTAAGTAAGTACCTAAGTTTGTTGCAATAAGTTAATGAAAAATAAATAAGGAAATAATACTTATAAGGAAATTATAATGAATAAGGAAAGAAACTTATTTCAATACTAGCTCTCTCTCCCTACATTTTTATAATTTGGAATAAGCAAGTGATGACTTAAAATTAGCCTAAGGGCCCTATCTCACTAGGAAACCATGGTTGCGCCATACTTACCTCATTTCTTTTAAAATTGTCATCAACAAACCTAATTTTCAACATCACCGATCTTATGCATGAAAACCTAATTTTGTCTCGTGTTAAAGTCCTTAAAGTAAATTGTATTACATTTTAAACAGGTCCACTTGGCTTTACGATTATTTCGAAGGTACCTACGGAAGCAGACCTGTAGCCGTACCATGAACTCTTAGAGCAATGTTAAAACAAGCTTGAAACATGACAACAAATGTAATTCTTAAAGCAATAGGCCTGTAGGTGGATTCACGTTACACCGGGCCGGGCCCCGGCCGGCGCCCGGCCGGGCCCGTCCGGAACATTATGGTATACATTTTGTATGAAGTGAATCATGCCAGACCGTGCGCCGGGGCCCGGCTGGGGCTCGGCCCGGTGTAACGTGAATCCAGCTTTAAGCTTGTTTTGACATTGCTCTAAGACTTTATGGTACGCCCCCTGCAGGGCAATTCACGTTTCTTCTTCACAATGAATCTAGGCTTTCGTGAAGTTAGCCGTTTCGATGCGCAGTGTAGCTTTTTCATACACAATTTTCCACTGCGCAGTAAAACGGCTAACTTCACGAATGCCTAAATCCATTGTTAGTACTGTAACTACTACACTATCTTGAGATAAGAAGCTACTAAGTACCTACGTTAATTTATATTTACATTTACTCAAACATTTCGTTTAACATAATTGTAAGCAGGTTTAATTAAAGATAATATTTGATATGACTGTTTGCTCAAATTATGTTGAATTTCCAGTTGATTTTACGACGTTGTGTTGTCTCAGGTGTGGGGATGTTGCGAATACCGACTAGAGTTCACCATACAAATAACCTGATGTTAATTAATTACTAATATCTAGGCGACCGAGCTCGGCTTGGGTGCAAATAGAGAACAATTGTATAATAAAAAAGAACAAAAAAAAATTCGTCTGTCACAGGCCCCTTTTTTTTAGGCCACTTTTGTGTTTTAAATATTATCAATCACTGAACTGATTTAAAATAGATTAAAAAAAAGAATATTTTTAAATGTTTCATTCAGATGGGATTTGTATATACATTTTTTATACCATTACATTTACGCAATATCATTTGAAATTTCTCTTAATTTAATCAAATTGTAGAAGCCTAAATAGAATGTGAAAGTAATTTGCCTTATGTTCAATTAAAATTACTCCTATCCACTGCTAAGGCTTTATATACATCCACACGAAGACAGCTACTAGCATCAGTTCACTGTCATTTTAAAAAGGTGTACACGTCACTAGCACTAGTAATTATCTATAGGTCAACCAAGGTGTTAACCTATAGTTTATTTATGAGTCATTTAGGAGCTAATTGCTGTGGATAATAAGTTAGCATGAATATATTTATGAGTAGTTCGAAGCTAAATGCTTTTTACCATAAAAGTTTATTCATTCTAACAAAAGCCTTCGGCTTAACGACTTTGTTCTACAATGCTCAGTACTTAGTCCGTCATTTGCTGTTATGGCGCAAGTCACTGGCGCTGTGTGAACAAGTCATTAAATAAATTATGTAAAGAGACGTGTGTTATTTGAGATATGATCCTTTTACAAGGGCTCTATTTGGCCTAAATTATGCAGAAGCCTTATCTTAGAACAAAAAAAATGCAATCGGAGTTTTCATTTTTAGGGATGAAATAAATTATGTTATAAGATAGAGACGTGTCCCATTTGAGATTTGATAATTTTTTGAAAGTTACATTTAGCCTTGATGACCCCGTTAGCTTAGTTAGAGAGATGTTTCCTCTATATTAGGAAGTTCGAATCCCGGCCAAGTATTAATGATTGCCGCCTGTCCTGACACTGTATAAATCATCTAGTAAAAAGATGTAAAGGCCTAAGGTTTTTTTATTGAGAACAAAAAATGCGTAATCTGTGTTTTCATTTGTATTATCTCACATCTCTACCTTTTTTCTTAACTTATTTAATGACCTCGTGGCCTTTGTTAACCGAAAGATAAAAAATAAACAGTAAAACATGTTTTATCTGAATTAAAAATAATTAACGGATTTTTTACGCTACTGATATGAATTTGGAATTCCCGAAATAATCAATACTACAATACGTTTTGCTGTCACATGGTTTTAGATACCGTTCTTATCGATCGCTTTTGACATTTAGAATCGACAGAAGTCGATAAATTGGATTTATATAAATCCAATTTATCGACTTTTGTCGATTCTAAGAGCCTGTCCAGAAGGAGGGCGTTTCACGCGCGTAAACTATTGCCATCCTCTTTTGTTAAACAGTCAAAAATAAGGATGGCAATAGTTTACGCGCGTAAAACGCCTCCATCTGGACAGGCTCTAAGTGTCAGCGATCGTCAAGAACGGTAAGTACTTGCACTGCATGTACGGTATGTAGTAGCACCATGTGTGTAGGTAGTAGATTGTTTCACACATGAACCCTGTTAAGGTATAGCAACAGGAAATTTTGACTAACGTCCTATCAATATTAAAAGACGCAGTAATTAAACAAACACCTATTTCAATCTAATTTCCTGTTTGTTATTAATTGTTACCTAGATATTGATTAAGATGAGAACCTAATATATGCCTGAAGCTTTGTAGGTATTGACCTTGTTATCGATGTAGAATGGGTATTGAAGTTTTTGGGAGTCCCAAAGAAATAATTATCAGTACTTACTTAATTAATTTTTAATGTCACTATTTATTAAGCTTCAATGCGTAATTTTTTTTATCTCAGTGTCAACAAAAGCTAAGATAACCATTCAGTCTATCTATACTATAGGTACTTACTTACTTATAATTATTATAAACCTAGTTGAGATTGTATTGTATCTGTTAATTATTTTAACAAACCATGTTTTTTATTTTCAGGTAAACAATTTGCTGAATTCCTATAAATGTGTAAGTCCTTCATAATAATCATCAAAAAAATTAAGAGCCGTGTTGGCCCAGAGGGTGCCTCGACTTTTGATTCGAAGGTTGTGGCTTCGAATCTTAACTGAATCAATGAGTTTTTTTGTTTCGAACTAATGTAATTTATTTAACCATAGACAACCTCCAACTTGTTCAGCTAATGTTGGTGGAAACTGGGTTCGGAACATTTGACCAACATAACTATAAAAATTGGGACATTAGAGTGCGCCGCAAACTTTATGGCGGCTGAAGTACGCGGCAGATTCGACACACGGTACAGTCAACGCATTAGAATAGAGTAAACTTTATCTACATAGCCCGCCTAACCTCCCCCCGTCCCTCACCGCCTTCACCTCCCCGCAATTGTGTTGACTGTACCTGCACAAAGTCGAATCTCGCGCGCACTTCAGCCGCCATAAAGTTTGCGGCGCACTATACAACGTTTTAAATATCTATGGATGCCCAAATTTTCTATGAGTTTCTTAAGGTTTTCACAAGTGTAGGTATAAGTATTTTTTTCTTTTTGTCTCTGTTTTCACAATGTACACATAGGGGAACCTGTTGAACCTCGTCCATTGATATCCCTCGGCCACCAAGGCTTATCTCGTAATCTGTGCGAGTTTTTTTGTTTTTGTTTGTGGCATTATAATCGTCATTGGTCAACACCAACATGAAGCTAGAATCGAAAAACCAGCGTGGAGTAAGTGAGGCGTGCGCATTAAAAATATAAAAAAGTGCTCAAAAAGAGGGTATTTTTAATTTTATTCTAAGTTAATTCATATATAACAGTACATACTTACGAGATAACCATTTCGTGCAATCAAATATAGGTGAAATGGACTTTAGATAGGCATAGAAATATCGACCCAAATCGAACTCAAAGTGCATTTTAAAAATTATTTAATTTAAAATAAGGCAATGTTGTACCTTTGCCACCATATTTGCTTTGTACTTTGGACACGGGCTTACGTACAAATTTGTATCAAGATATGAAAAAGAAAAAAAAAAACATTGAAGAAGGTTTATACAAAGAGAGAAGTCTATCTTGTCCTAAAAGCTGTAAAGTATTTGGACTTTTGTTGATAAATTATTATAATAGGAAGCGATAATGATCTTACGATCACAGAAATTTTAAGAACTTATTGTTTTTTTATTATTCTAGCATAACTTAAGATAAAAATGTAAATGATTATTATGTTTATCTAAAGTATATAACCATAAATATGTTCTTTCCATTAATTTAAAAATAAAGCGTTATTTGATTCGATAACATGGTATTTTCATGAAAAAAGACTAGTAAGGTCAAGGTACATCTTGCAGTGACCAAGGTATATCTGGTGTGTTGTACCTTCGCCAATTTCCCATTTTTTGTTCAAATCTCTTTATCTTCTAAAGTATCATTAAAAATACAAAATTTATTTCATAAATAAGTAGTCAAATAGTGTATCTTTACATGTGTCCATATTTGGTTAACCTAATTCCAATCTTTATAGAGAAAAAAAATTAAAGAAAATCGTGTGGCCGAGGTTCAACAGGTTCCCCTACTTATAGTCGTATTGCTCATTATACGGACTAAAATTGAAGGAAAAAATGTCATTTTTCCTTCAATTTTGATTATTTTTGATACGTTTTATGTCAAAATTGAAGGAAAAATGACATTTTTTCCTTCACTTTTAGTCCGTATAATGAGCAATACGACTATATAGTCGTATTGCTCATTATACGGACTAAAATTGAAGGAAAAAATGTCATTTTTCCTTCAATTTTGATTAGTTTTCATACGTTTTATGTCAAAATTGAAGGAAAAATGACATTTTTTCCTTCACTTTAGTCCGTATAATGAGCAATACGACTATAGTTTAATTAGTTATTAAGATTTATTTGTTAGCCATTTTTTCTTACAAGTAAAAAAAAAAAGTTTTGTGTGTAGTGGTTAGCTTATCTGTAGTTGAGTCTACATTGTCTATGCGCACAATGCCTCACCTCTAGACTAGTCCTCCAACTCGTTAGACGCGGAATGAAGTGAGACTGTACTTAGACACAGACAATACACTCGAGGACCTAAACCGGGTCAAGACGCGTCTGACTTACGCCGACTGGATTTTTGAGACTCAAAAAGTTGTACTCAACGTAAAAGTGGGTCGAGAGGAAGGACTTTTTTGTTTTATGTTGGATGTAAATAGGTAGCGTACGGTTGGCCAAGTATCAGTTCTAGGAGTGTATTAATTTGAAGAGGTGTGTGCTGCGGTGAGTAAGGTTGCCAGTGCTCTGCGAGAAAGCACTGCGGTGACAACTGGTGGACCAGTCTTGTCCATTGTGTTGTCGGCGCAGTGATTCCTCTAGCGCGAGTGTGGCTCCTCTGGTGTCACAGACGTCCATAGGCACGGTGACCGCTTACCATAAGGAGGGCCGTATGCTTGTCTGCTACCTTAGTAGTATAAAAAAATATAAATATAATGTTCAGCGATTATATTAAATCATCTAGTGAACCGTAAACCGTAACCAATGACGATGAGATTACAGTGCGTGCTAGCAACAGAGGCGTCATTAGTTCCTGTCACCAGAACATACACTCCAGGACCTTTGTAGTAACACAATTCAGCAACAATAGCGCTATTTGCCATGTTCTGAATGGTGCACGTACTTCCCCAGACAGCTCCCAATTTGAGCGAGAAAATCTCACGTGTAAAATCTTCTAGGTATCTCTTACCTAGCTACCTCTTACGTATGTTGCGACGAAAAGGATCTTGTTTCTGCTGTGAAAAATCTTAGCATTTAAACGAAACAAAACATGATTATGACTGTGTCGAAGGCGCGGTAGAAATTTTGTTTGATTTCTTCACGAGATGTTTGATTTCTAAGATCCTTTGAAGTTTGAAGATGTCTAAGGGGATATCTTAGTATATTTACTGAGATTTTTTTCGTGATAATATAAATTATGCAATTGTCCTAAGTCTAAAATTACGGAATTTCACATTTCATTGTTATCTAACAGTTTTACCAACTTTGACAGAAGATTTTGCAATTGGCTTTCTAAAAAAGTTCAACGAATTTTCTCTACAACATTGCAGTTTATATTAAAGTTTTTTTATCTAGGAATTCATGCTACATGAGTGACCCTCCAATAAATGTGAGTGGAAATAGAAGCTTCCCCGGAGAGCCGCTCTCGTTCCTGGATATATTTTAAAATAGACATTTATTTCGTACCGGCCGCTCTAGTTTTCGTAAAGACCGTACCTATTACCTATGTAAGAAAGAGCAAAGATGATTACTGTATTTTACTTTTGGCCGTAGCTTCTTTGATCTTTTCTTTACTCAATATGACCAACATTTTTCAATTACAAAACTGTAAAAATATGTACAGAATCACAAGTGTATATCAAAGGCACAGAAGACGTACTCTTCAGGCATTCAATATCCTCAAGATGTACGCAATTGGCACATTTTGCATTTTTTTTAACTGTCAAACTGCTGGGCAACGGTCTCTCCTCTCCGATTTCTATTGTTCAAGATTTCCTACCAATCTCTCTTAGCACCTTCTCATTAACGTTTTTCACATCACATACAATAAAAATAATATTCGCGTAATAGCTTAAATAAATACGATTCTTTAGGGCATTCACCCCTTGAAAAGTGAGCCCACAATGTTTGCCTAGACTGCAGCAGCGTCGTAAATATTTGCAGTGTGTCCCATCAGACGAACGATCTCTGTTATTGCTGCTCCCAAACTACCTATGGTTATTTCACTTTCAAAACTTTCGTGAGTTGTACTAGACATTTAACACACGGGAATTACTCACTTACCTATGGTTAGGTAGTTTTCTGTGAAAACAGGGTTAGATAAAGATAGAAATAGTTTTATTTCGTGACGATAGTTTATGTACAACAAGAAAAGTATTTACGACTATTCTAAGATATGGTATTCTTTAAATTTGCATTTAGCGGAAATTGCATTTAGCGAGACAGATAGCATAATCACACTTCACATCACACTATCACACTGAATGTTTGGAATTTTGGATGTATGGATGGATGTATGGGATGTTTGGATGTATGGATGGATGTATAACCTTTCTGGATGTGTTCCTTTATAACTCGACAACCACTAAACCGATTTGGCTGAAATTTAAAATAAGTAAGTACCTATAGATTGATAATGACCGGGAATAGGACATAGGCTACTTCTTTTCCGGGTACCACGCGAGCGAAGCCGCGGGCGTGGAAGCTAGTATTATATATTATCTTTAGTAAATAAAATACTCACAAGAAGAATTTAAATCTAATACTAACATATTTTAACACCTAGGGTACCCACAATGAGTGGCCTTATCATTGAAAGCGATCTCTTCTAGGCAACTTGTAAAGCTGTACCTTAGTTCATGAGCATATTGCTTTATGTAAGCCGTTTATTAGGCACACGAGAGCCCAAGAAAGTGGTGCCAAAAGATTTATTTTATTTTTCAAGGCATGACAAAAAAGTAGAAAAATACTGACAATGTATTAATCATCCTCAAGTACCTATAAGTATAGATAAGTATCTACATTCTATAAATCATGTTCCTACACTTTTATTCTGTTGAGGTCGGTAACCCTATAACGGGTCTTTAGTCGTTTCACACCGCAAGCGGTTCGGACCGCGGTGTGAATAGCCCCAGAGCTGTTTTTGAATGGGTTCTTTCGCACCGCGGTGCGAATCGCCCCAGAACTTTTTGTGATGGGTCGATTCGGACCGCTGCTGAGGGGGAACAAAACAGTTATCTTTTTAGATAGGTGAATTCGGACAAAGATACATAGTTTTACACACATTTCTTAAAGTACAACCAGGCATGAAATAATAGGACAAAAAAATCTACACTAATATAATATATAAAAGCCTATGCCGAAATTGGTGCCTTTTTTGTTTCGCGCGGCCATCAACCAAACATTAAAATATAAACTCTTAGGAGTATAACAAACAACATTTGTGAGAACAGTATACAGCTTCACTCAGCCAGGACCGAGTTATACAGGGTGAGTTTTTCAAGAGTGCCTCTAGGGCCAAATCTGAAACTATTAGCAATAGCGAAAAACACTCAAAGGAGTCTCTTCAGCGATTTTGATCAAAAGTAAAACTGCATCATTACATTTTAAAAATAATCATTTTCCTGGCCAGGAGTCGAACCTGTTGGTTACAAAAAAAAAAACTTTTTGTATTGTTATACCATCCGATAGTGTAGATAATAAGGATCAATTTCTGAGGAGAAACTACATGCGTCAAACTAACGGAAAGTGTTGATTTTTAATAAACTGATTTAAACTCTTAATATTTCGTAGATTACCCATAACTTTTTTTTTATTAGTTTGCCGTATATAGCTTTTCTCAGAAATTGATCCTTATCATCTACACTATCGGATGGTATAATAATACAAAAAGTTTTTTTTTAACCAACAGGTTCGATTCCTGGCCAGGAAAATGATTATTTTTAAAATGTAATGATGCAGTTTTACTTCTAATCAAAATCGCTTATGACACTCCTTTGAGTGTTTTTCGCTATTGCTAATAGTTTCAGATTTGGCCATAGAGGTACTCTTTAA
This sequence comes from Camptogramma bilineatum, assembly GCA_958496255.1. Taxonomy (NCBI): domain Eukaryota; kingdom Metazoa; phylum Arthropoda; class Insecta; order Lepidoptera; family Geometridae; genus Camptogramma; species Camptogramma bilineatum. The sequence goes on along the minus strand of OY292465.1, from coordinate 11,681,576 downwards.
AAACTCACCCTGTATAACTCGGTCCTGGCTGAGTGAAGCTGTATACTGTGCTCACAATATTATTTGATATACTCCTAAGAGTTTATATTTTAATGTTTGGTTGATGGCCGCGCGAAATAAAAAAGGCACCAAACGCCCATACAAAATCGGCATGGCCCTTTCTGGGCGACCGAGCTCTGCTCGTTGGCAACCAACGAACGCCATCTAGTGGTTCAATTACGAACCACATTGCACTTTTTGCGTGAAAATGCATAGAAAATGGCTTTTCCCAGATATGAGACCTAGCTAGATCGATTTTTCACTCCCGTAAACACCCGTCCTGCAAATTTCATCGAAATCTCTAGAGCTGTTTTCGAGACAATTAGACAATTAGACAATTATTTATTTACAACTTATGACTAACATTACAGATAATTAAATCTAAGGCGTTAATCTAGTGAGATCAAAAACTAAAACTAAAACTCAGGACAAACAAACATCAATCAAACAAACAAATATTGCTCGTTTAATGGAATAGGATTAGAGAGATACCTAAGTTTTGTTTATACACTTATAGATATAGTAAATAGACACTTATAGATAATTTTGAACACAGCAATGCCTTTGGTCCATTTTCATAAATATTTGTCCTATCTAGCTACGAAAGAAGATTTTTTCTTCACTGATTAAATTTAATCCATGTAGGTAGGTACACAACTGTGTTTCATAACCAGCTACAAAAGCGGATTTTTTTTTTCTTATTTTAGTAACCACGAAATAGACTGTTTTTTTTTTTACTTTTTGGTAACTATGTAGGTAGCTACGAAAATGAACGCTTTTTTTCTTCTTTTCATAACCGTTATCTAGCTTCTTTCGTATGAGCAAGTACTCAACTCTGGTGACGGATTTTTTAGGCCGCCTAAAGGCCTCCGTCATCTTGCCCCCACAGGGGGGCCAACTTGCCCCCCCGAGGGGCAAATTGGCTAAACTTCTAAAATAGGTTTCTTTGACCCTACTGAACCAAAATAATATGCAAAAACATTCCAAAAAAGTCACTCTGGGAATTTATCTAAAAAATATGGGCTTTTGGTACACTGTGCTGTGGTCCGAATCGACCCATTTGAAAAGATACTTAGGCGATTCGCACCGCTGTCACCACCCTGGTGCGAAAGAACCCATTCAAAAATAGCTCTGGGGCGATTCACACCGCGGTCCGAATCGTTCGTGGTGCGAAACGCCTAAAGACCCGGTATAACGTGTTCTCCTCCATTTTCCTGTTTCATTTGTCATCTCAGTATTCACTTCTTTTATAACGCGTTCACTGCTAAGTCCCTTGCCTTCCGAAGGAGGGGGCTGAAATATGACGCTCAGGTACTGCATGTGCATCGGTAGAACTGAACGTGTTAACATGCCACTCAATTTTTTTAATTTAATTTTCATAATAAAGCGCCATTTACATGGACAGAGTTATTGGGGCGATAATCGCCGTGTGAGTCTCGTAGGTGATAATCGCATTCACATGTTGACATTGAACAAAGAAACAAAAACTTGCTTATGAGACTCGCATACGCGTTTCTTTCATTCAACCAAAAAACAAAAACTCTCCTTCAAGTCTAGGTACTACACGTTCCTGGGCAGTTCGTACAATTCCTAATTTGTACAATCGTTAAAAAATCCTGATTCACACAACTTTTGTCGTGAATTCGTACAATAATAAATACTCTCGTCATACGAGACTCGTAAGGCGATTATCCAGGGCTCGGCGTTTTAGTCGATGACACAAATTGAGCGAGAAATTCGCTCACAATTTTTCGACTTGTCGGACTATTGCCCGAATAATTAAATGCTACTTAAATATTTGGGACGTTCTTACTCTTCAGAATCGTATACAATGACAGCTAATGTCAATGATAAGCACCACGTAAACTAAGTAACGTTACAATATTCGGGTGTATGACATCCTTTAAGGCTCATTTACATGGTGCGAGTTTCTTACCTTTAAGATGCGAGAAACTAGCTCCATGACAATTCAGTGACAAGCTATTATCATCCTTCCACGTATGATTTCAATGTTTAGTTTTCATTGTCATTATTTTGACATTGATGACGATAACCGCCTCTTCGGGGCGAGAAACTCGCACCAAGTAAATGAGCCTTATTCACATTCATTTTATCACTCTTTAGTTAAATGACATTCATTCCTCCTCACAAGCCCATCTTACATTCTATCAATGTAGATTTTTACTTTAAGGGAAGCCTTTGGGTATTCGTGTGGCCTTTCTTAGAATACAAACTCTAGATTAAAATACATAATGCCTCAACACTCATCTAACTCAAAGTCCGAGCGTAACAAAACTTAGATTTATTTTCCTACCATATTGTAGCCTTTGGGATTTCAGAAACCTGTTCAACTTTCATACATACGTAATGTAGAGATTGCAGTTCGTACCTACAACTATCGATACGAAAGATATTTGCATATTTATGACCTGCATTTTCCAGCTATCTGATTGGGTGCAATAAAAACTGCATTGAGAATATAAAAACGCGGGATTTCGCAATTCTAAATTCAAAACTAATCACGTTTGTAGAGACACAGAGAGATATGTAGTAACTACAAACTGATTTTGTAAACAGTATAAAAAGAAAATAACTTATTTCGAACGCCTGACAAAAATAGCTTATTTCAAATTGGTTCGAAATGGTTCAAGTGGTCTTATTGACTTGTCTCTTATCTCATTTGGTAGTAGCTCTGCCTTCTGCGCTGTAGGTCGTGGGTTCGATTCCCACCCAGGAAAAACATTATTAATTTATTTATATTTATCAGTTATCTGGTTCCCATAGTACAAGCCTTGCGGCTAGATATAGCTCTGTGAAATGCCCACCAATATTATTTATTTATTATGACTACTCGAGTTTTCTCTCTGAAAGCAATCGTTTAGAAATATCGGAATATTTAGGTACGTTCCTGAGACAGCAATTTGTGATATTAATGGTTACTTTGGACATTGGTAATGTTGCCAAAACAAAAATAACCTTTTGATGGAAAGATTAAAACACAATTTTGGTTAGCTCTACATTTTCACGAAATTTTTTCTCGGTATTGAGAGTAGGTATAAATTACGTTTCATGTTTATTTACGAACAGATTTCATGTAAAATTGTAAAGTGTTAAATATTTCAACCTTATTATGCAAATCTGTGCGACAGCTTATGTAAGTACTTAAATAATGTTTTGTCAAACTGTTTTTTGAGTGGTATTTGCAAAATTACCTTTTAGGCATGTGGCTGTACAAAAACATGAAGGTTGAATAATAAGAAAAACTGCAATGCTATAACTATTACAAAGGTACATAAATTAGACTTCATTACCGTAGGGGTAGGCAGAGACTACAGTGCCTCGAGCACTAGTATGCACGAGTTTACTATTCTATCCGTGACTTTAGTAAAGTATGGACGATTGTATGGACTGAACTTAGTTTAGTAAAGTTACCGCTAGGGGCGCTGCACTGAATTCCATACAATTGAGATACTTTACTATAGTCACGGATAGAATAGTAAACTCGTGCATACTGGTACTCGAGGCACTGATTTCCACTTGCGTACCTGACTCTCAACTTTCGCTATATACACTCATAAGTCTTATTACATTTACACCAATTATATAAAGCGGCAGTTTGTTTGGTTTGAACGCGCTAATCTCAGGAACTACCAGGCGGATTATAAAAATTATTTCTGCATGTGGTAGTTCTCTTGAGGAAGGTTATAGGCTACTTTTCATCATCTTCATCATATACCATCAGCACGGGGGCAACGCAGCGAGGGCGTTGGTGGTTATTTAATATTATTTCTGAAGTACCGCTAATTTCATCTTCAATTAATAGTAAAAAAAAAGGGTACTTTAGGGTACTTTTGACCCTCTCAAAAATGCGCCCTAATAAGTCTAAATATAGACAAGCTAAGTTTCTTTTTCCAGCTGCACCAAAAACACTTCACAATCGTTAAGACAAAAACATAAATGATTAAAAACACGATAAAGCGATAACAGTAAGAAAATAATAATTAAATTTTCATTATCAGTACTACCTATTTATTCTTAAACGAAATTATTTCATCCCAAAATTTTGGCGTAGCCCATACTTTATTGCTATAAAATAATTCTGATTCTTAGCGAGAACTTTTTACAAAGTAGTTATACAAGCTTTGAAAATTCAAGCTACTATTAGATTCTTTATATTGCTCCCTTTTCACATTTACCGCATTCAGAGATTTTCAAGTGAAACCCACACAATAGCATCATATTGCGATTTTTGTAAATAGAATCCTTGTTTCATTTTACCAACCGCAGGCAGCGTTCTTTTCAGTCCTTATATGAATTTTAAAGTTGGTAGAGCCTGCATGCACAGTGTTGCCAACTAACTATCGGCTTTTTATTAAAACAATTTAATGTTTCAAAGGAGAAATAATTGCATAAGTACTCTATTCATGAAAGTATTAAAAACTGTTTTTAATTAAAATATAGTTCTTATTTAAAATGTAGCACTAGTGAGCTCTGTATATTTATGGTGTAAAATATAAAATGAATATGACTTGCTTAAGTTTATAAAATGTAGGCATGTGCCAGTCGTACGTTTTGACTTGCTTTTGGTTCACCTTTGAGATCTTTGACAGATCTTTGTGCCTGAAAGATCATAGAGGAGGTTTACTGTAGTACCTTCTCGGGGTTACTGTCATGAGCCTGTCTGTTTATTGACTTAACTGTTTGTTAACTAAACCTGGCTCAGACCTCCAAGCAGGGTAATATAGCTCAGGTTCAGGCAAACTTTTATTTACCTACATAAAATCAATTGCAGTTCGTTAGTCTCGCTAAAACTAAAAAACGGCTTGACCGATTACAATTTATTTTCAGATTTGTTCACTCATACTGCAGTGGTTAAAAAGAATAGGGAAAACCTAACCAAAAAAATCGAAAAATTTCAATTTTTAACTTTCAATAGATGTCGTTCGTTTCGTTGCTAAATTCGAAATTATTTTGCAGGGCAAAGTCTGTCGGGTCTCCTAGTTGAGACTTAAAAAATGATTAGGAACTTAATGATACTTTATAAAAAAAAAACATAACTATCGTGCTTTAATTTAAACGAACTACCGGGATTTTATTTTCGTTTAAATTACAGATCGCGAAAGTTTAAAATGTGCTACTATCGTGCTGTTTACAATAGTCCAAGGCACAACTCACTACTACACTTCACTCTACAGCACATTAATATACTTCAATACGTAATGCAATTTGTGGGCAAGCGTACAGTTTATTAACGAGTGTAACGTGTTTCTATTCTTGTAATAGTAATTTGGTACATTAGATGAACAATTCGTTCAAATATCACAAACCTACTTTTGCGTAAGTATTGTTTTGTGACGCGGTAAAAACTGCGTTTCAAAAAACGCTAGATCTGACGCAAAGCCTCTTAACTGGCAATGCAGCGGAATACTGTGTAGTTCCGCAAACAATAGATAAGAGGGCTCTAGCCCGGGGCAGGGGCTCATTCATCACCCCCACCCCCTCTTACCCCCGTCTCCCCTTCCCTCGATATGACCCTGGTTCGAATTTCAAATCCAGCAGTAGTTGTGTTGCGTTTTTAAGCGTAATCGGATAGTTTTAATCCGTTTGTACGTGTTTTTATGAACGTATTTCGATGAATAAATTATGTGCAGATTACTTTTATTGGTTAATGATAATTTGCGTCGCATTTTCATATGAATAAATGAACCTGGATTTTGTATTTTCTTCTTTATTTTGTTAGTTAGCATTGGCATCGGTTGTGGTTGAGTTTTTGAGAATCTAGAAAAGTAATAGTACCTACTTAATTAAGATTTACTAACTACTAATACAAAAAATGTTTTCAATTTTTGAATTAAAAAGTATTAAGTATTACAAACATTTTGTAAATACGTCTGCTCAATATTACATTTTTTAACTTCTGTCCCCCTTACTTATGAAAGATGTTTAAAGTTGAACACTGGTTAAACAACGTCCTGTCTCTGTTTGTCACTATCCACAAATAAAGACAGGACGTTGTTTAACCAGTGTTCAACTTTTAACATCTTTCATAAGTAAGAGTAAGACCCTGTATGTTTACTTACAGTAAATCAAAGTCATTGTAAGTTGTAACAAAATGTTAATGTAGTTTTTAATGACTGCAAAAAATAAAACAATCACGTTTTCTCTTATTAAGAATGGCCTTCATATTCAGTGATTGAAATAATAATGATACTCGTAATGATAGACTGGCCTCTTAGCTCAGTTGGTAGTAGCTCTGCCTTCTGCGCAGCGGTCGTGGGTTCGATTCCCACTCAGGACAAACATTTCTGTGATGAACATAGATGTTTGTTCTGTGTCTGGGTGTTATAAAATATTATATGTATGTATTTACAAAAAAAAAGTAAGTAGGTATATAAGTATTCTATCAGTTATCTGGTTCCCATAGTACAAGCTTTGCTTAGTTTGGGGCTAGATGGCGCTGTGTGAAATGTCCAGCAATATTTATTTATTTTATTTAAATAATGAGTGATTTAAATGATACTTTAAGTAGTAATTAGGATGGTTGCATGGTCAGCTACAAAAGCATATAAATATTTTTAGTTTTTTAAAACTCAATTTACTTCGAAACTAGTCCACATTATCTTTAAATCTTTTTCTGCTTTTTCTGTACATGCATAATCATCTCGAATATAATTTCTGCAGTGTATTGGGTGTTTGGGCCATTACTATCAAACCTACATACATGGTCCAGCTTATGTTGGTGAAACGTTATGAGCTCAGCATTCACCAACGTAAGCTGAACCACGATATTTTTTTATATTTTTTTTACACAGCGCCATCTAGACCCAAAGCAAAGCTTGTACTAAAATGGGAACGTTGGGAACCTGATAACTGATAGAATACATAGAGATATTGTTGTAAATACTAATAATTTTCTTTTGACGACTTTGACGAGACTCACATTGTTCGACTGGCTCCCCACTGGAGCTTGACTATTTAGATTTAAACGGATGGATCACCGAAAAGAAAGCTAGGCTCCATACCGTGTTTGTTGCCTTGATTCTTCACGGTGTTGGTCGCGAAAGAACAGGAGTAGAATCACCTAGCTCTTAAGACGATTCAAAGTGGTCATAGCGGTCCTACTGAATAAATGATAAGTACTTATTTGAATTTTGAATTGAATAATACTTGATACCACCCAAACACAGAACAAACATCTATGTTTATCACAGAATGTTGCGCAGTAATTGTACTTGCCCGATATATAAATTGATATCGATTGCAAAATGCCCGCGTCTGTTTCGTTTTGCGTTGCATTTACTAGCAGATGTTTCAACGTAAGTACATTATTACCTTGGACTAAACTAATCTTAGATGTATTTACGTGCTCCTTACCCGTGCCTAATTTGTATTCAAGGTTACAGAGATTCGTTTTGGTTGTAAAATTGCAATACAAACTGAACTTGACAACTTATTAACATTATTATTTCTATAACTGACCAAATGAAAGAACACGTACATACATACATGCGTACATACATAAAATCACGCCTCTCTCCCATAGGGGTAGGCAGAGACCACGGACTTCCACTTACTACGATCCTGACACACCTTTTCGCCTCATTCACTCTCATCACGTTTTTCATACAAGCTGTCGGTTTAGGGTACTTTTGACCTGGCCTTTCTCTAAAATGTCACCAATCTGATCCAGGTCTGTTTGTCTAGGTCTTCCCCTTCCAGCTGTTCTATTCACACTTGCCTCATACACTTGTTTGGTTAAACGACTTTCATTCATCCTCTCTACATGCCCAAACATGCTTTTCTCAATTTTTATCACTACTTACATCTTCTTTCACTCCACACCGTTCCCTTATCACACTGTTTCTCACTCTATCTTTCAAAGTTACCCCACACATACTACGCAACGCTCTCATTTCAACGGCATAGAGAGAACACGTACCCAACAAAAAAACATAAAATATGGTCTAAAATAAAGAGAAAAAGGGGAGACGGGCTGAAATGGTCGAAAGACAAATACTTATACAAATACTCAGTACTTCAGTCATCCCGTGACCACGAACGCTGTAACGTGTTCTAAACGGTCGGGAAAAGAAAATAAATAAAAGGTACGCGATAAAATCCCGTAATAATAATTATCATTATGAAAATACTTATGAAAAAGAGGTTTACGATATCCCCAAAGCGCGGTAGACATTCTCCTAAAAGCATCTTAGTAGTCAGAGACACGTCCAAATAAATATTTGGCATTGCACGTTATCATTACCCCATTATCCCATACTTATTAAAACTAATCACAATTTCACTTAATTGTAATCGTGTACAGTACTTCAAGCTACATAATGGACATCTGTTATTTTCGTGTTTTCCGAATATGTCCGACAGCAGTGTATGATTCCACAAAACAGAATGCGACAGAAGTGCACGTCGTTATCAGCGTAGCTCCGCACGGCTTGCAACTAATTTGCTTATCAAAGGACATTGATATTTGTTTACGATAAAGTTGAAATAATGAGTAATTTTCATTTCGTTCACTTTTCGTCAATCGTTTTTGTAATTTTAAGCGATTGTTTCCGATGTTTTCTGAAACGCATTCAGGCCTTGTCAAATAGACAGCAAAACGTGGCGAAGCATTTTTATTTTGTAACTAGCTGCTGCCCGCGCCTTCGCTCGCGTGGTACCCGGATAAAAAGTAGCCTATGTTACTCTCCAGCCCTCCAACTATCTCCACACAAAAAATCACGTCAATCCGTCGCTGCGTTTTTAACCGACTTCCAAAAAGGAGGAGGTTCTCAAGTCGACTGTATGTTTTTTTTTTTTTTTTTTTTTTTTTTTGTATGTGTGTTACGCGATTTCTCCGTCAATTGTGGACCGATTTTGAAAATTATTTTTTTGTTACAAAGGGTATACTCCCGAGGTGGTCCCATCGTCACCACATCAGGATCTGATGAAGGGATCCCGTGGAAATCGAGGGAAACCCTCAAAATATTATGGTTTTTATTGTGTTTGTAGAACTATCGGTCTGAAATTTTGCATACTTATAGATTCTTGGTGACAATAAAATATTATGGTATGAACAAGCTGATCTGATGATGGAGTCAAGAGCTGTTCAACAGAACTCCTCAGTAAATAGGCCGATTGAGTTGAAACTTGGCATATTTGTCAAGTTCCGACTACAATGTAATAATATGGTGACAACGAGCTGATCTGATGATGGAGTCAAGAGCTGCTCAACAGAACTCCTCAATAAATTGGCCGATTGAGTTGAAACTCGGAATTCAGCAAATCTGTGAAGTTCCAACTACGAGTACAATGTAATAATATGGTAATAATATGGTGACAGCGAGCTGATCTGACGATGGAGTCAGGACCTGTTCCATGGAACTTTTTAGTGACATGGGTATCAAATGAAAGGGCTTGATGAGCGCAACACAATAAGTAAGGTGACGTCATTCTAAATAAAAAATAAACACTAAAAATGGAAAAATAAAAATTTTCAAAAAAAAAATACTAAACCGACTTCAAAACATCTTGCACTGAAAAGCAAAAAATAAGAATATAAACAGATTTATTTAATTACTAATTATATTATTTATGTTAAATTGTTGAAGTCGGTGTAAATAAAACAATGATTAAGAATAGGTATTAAATTTTATGCACACCGAGTTTAACAATTTAACATAAATAATATAATTAGTAATTAAATAAATCTGTTTATATTCTTATTTTTTGCTTTTCAGTGCAAGATGTTTTGAAGTCGGTTTAGTATTTTTTTTTTGAAAATTTTTTATGACGTGAAAGCAGGACAAACAAACAAACAAACACACTTTCACATTTATAATATGGAGATTTTTTTGAAGATTTCAAAATATCTAGTACTCCTCCGCTAATTTATACCAAAAAAGATTCGTCAAAATGTTCCCGGATTTGCCCTGACTAGCCTGGCATAGCAAGGTTAGGCTGTGGAAAGTGGGTGGCTTTAGCGTAAAAATTTTGACGAATCTTTTTTTGGTATAGATTAGCGGAGGAGTACTAGATATTTTGAAATCTTCAAAAAAATCTGAATATGGACTTCCGCAAAGTCACGCCTGAATCAATTAACTTTATAATATGGGTATGGATGTATGGTATCCTTTGAATCTAGTCACATAGAAAAGCGAAAGCGAACCATTACATACATTACATTCTTAACGTTTTCGGTTCGGTTCGCTTCGCATTATGTTTGACAAGGTCTTTAAAGGTCTTTAACTTATATTTGCCTCGTAACTTGTTAAATTATTATATTGGCAGTAAAACGCTAAGACACATGACGCCATGGGAGAAATGCGTGTAATATTGATGCAGACGGGGCTTACGTCACAGGACTTACAGGCGACGGGCGCCCACAGACAAACACAGCCCTTTACATACAGCTAGTTGTTTTGGGTCTGATTTTACCAAACTGGATTAAGTTTTATCTGGAGATTAAACCACAGATAAACTGCTGTTTGTTTGAATATTTTGACATTGTAAAGATGACACCTTATAACCAGGATAATTTGTATGCACATAATAATGTTCGGTTGCACTTTCTAAACAATTGTATTTCGAATTAAGTCCGCTAGTAGTTTACTCTCGGGTATAAACTTAATCCAGTTTGGTCGAATTCAGCCTTAGTTGATAAGAACTGGCAGATGAGGTAAGTATACAATTATAATCTTAATAAACTGACGATACAAGCTAATTATAACAGCTGGTTGTCTCACAAGTTTGACAAATGACGTCCATCAGAATTATTGATAAGCTTGGCTGGCAGACGTAGATACGTAGATACAGATGTAGTAGTTACCTCATAAAGTAAATACTCTGTGACGGTTGAAGTCTGCCAAAATATTGATGAGTTTTCTAATAGTATTTGTTTACGTCATAAGGCTTGAAGGTGACAAGACGTAAACAAACCATTAAGTGCCGCTAGTTGTCTTACACTCCCTAAGACGGCTTCAATCTCCTGATCATGAGTATCATTTATTCTTATAATAAAATTAGCACTCAGCTGAAAAATTGATGCTCCTAAAACAGGAGTCACCGACGACGGATTGCTCACTGAGACTACTTGTAGCTTTTATGGTACGAATACACGCTTGTATTGCCTCTCAATCGCTCTGGCCTTGCATCGATTAGTCTTCCCGCACGCGCTCGCCTAGGCTGGCCCTTAAAAACCAAGCAATGACAGTTGGCGTATTACTAAATTTACATAATATGAATGTGCTCTATATCAGCTTGGTTTGCTAGGCAGACGGCTCCAAAGCCTACGTCATAAACTGATAACTAGCTACAATCTATTTAATTAATCTAGTCAAACAAGCTCTGCAGTGACGCAGAGATATAGTTAAAAGCGTGTTTGCTTTTTACTACAATTTCATGGTTTGGAGGGCTCGTAAAATTGTCGAACCCGGCTTTTAAACTCCGTCACCAGAGTTAGACACTAGCTCATACGACTAACTAAAAAAAAAAATACTTATCAAAAAATGTTTAATGGGTCGTAAAGATTCCTGCTGGTGTTTTGTTAGTGATTCAGCTATTTTCAAATCGGTCTGTGGTATGAATATGCATGGGTGTGGCCACTCCTTACAATATAGTAAATGTCTTCGCCATTCAGCTTGATGCGCGCACCGCCATTTTTGAGAAAGATGGGGAAATTATTTTTATTTTCTATCCCGAGAAATGTGCACAAAAATACTATCAGTATTTGGAAGTTTACGGTTATGTACATAATAGGTAGGTATATAATATTTTTACCTTGATTTTTAACTTGAAACCGACTTCAAAGCTCTACCTTTCCGGTGGCCATAAACATTATAGGTATATATACATATATTCTGTACCTCCCTATATTAGAGCTATAAAATGCTTATGGTTTTCATCAAATTGTTACCGACTGTACCTTTACCTATAGCCTTAGGAAATGCCTCAAACAGGACGTAATCTTATCATACCAGATTCCTGGACATTGAGAAGGCTTTTGTGGAGCCTCTGAGTGCTTCAGAGAACTTCAGACAAGCCGTAATCCACTTTGAGAGACTATGTTCCTGAAATTCCTGATATTCGACTAGAATTCGTTCTCAGCTTCGCTCACATGTTACTATTTTAAATAGGCTATAATGCTTATCCTCTCAACGATATACTTATTCTCATGGTCATCTTAATCATTTCAATATTAGTAGATGCTTGCGTATAAAAAAGCAGAATATTCGTGTCAAACTTTACAAAAAAGTTACAAGGTTACAAAAAAGTTTTTAGTAAAAAGTTCCCCGTATCCCAAAAACCCTTTTGATGAACTGAACATAATTTTTATTAATTGTGTCCGTCTTAACTTTTTAATTTACTTTTCATGAACTTGAGTATTCCCAACTTTCCTTAGAAGTAAATTACTTTTGTTTTATCTCCGTGAAGATAGAAAGTTCAGAATTTCCTATTTTTTTGTGTTTCGGCTTCGGGTGCGGTAATATTTTTCGCTAAATTGCAGTGTGCCGTAGATTACAAGTAACTAATGAGTTTCCACCCACCCCACCTCGTTCTAACCTGAGCAATTTGTTCAGCTAGATCAGTTCAGGCAAAATGGCTGCATTTTCGAGACTAATAAATTATTGCACGAAACGCGCAATCTCACTAAAATATAGGTAATACATGTATAAATGATTATATTTGTGTATCTGTGATCTGTATGTCTGTTACTTTAACGCGCAGAAACAGCTGAATGAATTTCGGTATTTTTCACTATTTATACGAATACCCGACAAAAAGCTGCTCGGTATTTTTCATGACGCTTACTAATTTATTATCTAAAGAATCCATGTAGATATTCGTTTCCATTTTTTAAAGCGATTTCATGACACTTATGACCTCTCGGTGTAGTCACTCGGGCGCTTAAAATAAAAACGTTACGTCATAACGAAAGTTATCTAGCTATTCCGTTATAAACTGTGGCTGAACAGCCCCAACACTGAACATTTATGGACAGAGTTTTTTGTTGAAGACCTAGAAACTTAAGAAAAATGGCGGAGAACAAAATAAAGTTGAAACTTAAACTGAAGACTGACAACTGAAGTCTTCTTTTGTGTTTTGAGAGTTTATTATAATTTCTCGGAGTTTTCTTTCTATTAGAATTAATCTTAATTAAATTGTAGATTGAAAAAATGTTCCAAGAAAAGAAGCTCTAATTTCAAATTGGAATTAAAGTTAACGTTAGTAAATTATAAATTAATATGAATTTAATATATTATATTCAACGAAATAAATATAAATGGTGCAATACTAGCCCCTTTCGATGGTTATAATTATAAATATTTCAATACCTAACTGCGCACTTTCTTTAGGGAAACCTAGCATCTGTTCGTAGGTTTTTATTCCTAATCGATATTGTTCATGTGTGGAAGGTGCTATTACGTGTGCCTTTAGTCACAGCTGTGACATATTGAAGCATCTCTGAGAATAGTTTCTTTTTTTGGTCACTTCAAGCATGCTACAATCTAAACACAACTAAACTTTATGTAACTTTTTATTCAATTAATAAATAAATAATCAATATGGTAAGTTTTTTTTTTTTTTTTTTTTTTTTCCGTTCTTTAGTGTAAAATTAAATAGTTACTAATTATACCCTAATAAAATTACAATCTAGCCAAGTAGGCCAATGAGCAATTTGAATTTGACTTAGTTTTATAAAGTTGCTTATATCTAAGAATGTGCCCAACGGCACGTTTCTTACTGTCTCTATTTAAGGGGAAGACACTTTGTTCTTGTGTTCTTTATATTATGTAGCACTTATTCACTAACACTTTCATATAATTTTACACTACACTAACTCAAATGGTTTAGTTCGTTTGAGTCTTCTCACTAGGTCTGTGTTATCGAGGAGCTGGATGGCCTCGACGTTCACATGGTGATGAAGTCTTTTTTCGTGAGCTTCTGCGTATTTTTTTATAACTTTATCAACGAAGTCTATGTTAAGGTCCCGGTGAAGGTCTTCGTTTCTTACGTACCAGGGGGCATTCACGATACCCCTAAGAACTTTATTTTGAAAACGTTGGATGATAAGAATGTTACTTTTTTTGGTACAGCCCCACAGCTGTATACCATAGGTCCATACGGTAAGTAAGAATATTGATTATGAAAAGATGTTCGGCGAGCCTAGGCCAACGCGAGCGAAGGCAAATTGATGCAAAGCGAGTGCTACCGTCAAGACGTTTGGCAAGTCTATGCAAACCAATGCAAACTCGGTATTCACTCGGTCAGCTAGGCGAGCGACACCGAGCGATGAAAAATATGCTGTCTACACGTTGGCCTTCGCTCGCGTTGGCCTAGGTTCGCCAATCGTGTATAGGCGGCTTTAAAAATTATGAATATCAGAATATTTAATTTAATTAAAACCATAATTAATTATCCTCTTTTATTTTGTATCTAATTGCGGTCTGTGGAAAGTCCCACAGGAACTTATTGTTTTCCTGTAAAATATGGCGCTATATTAAATGTGACTCTAAAACAAGTTTTCCTGATGACAAATCATTTTACAATCGATTCAGTGGTTATTAAAGAGAGTTGGTTTTGAGATTGCAAGTTTGAGATAACAAAATCGATCAGATGCTAAATATTTACTTACTGATATAAAATGAATTGCCTCTTCTTAATATATTTCATTCTTACACCTGCAGGCTAATTGTCTAACTTGTCTCCTAATCTCAAATTAGTCTCAAACTGTCAAAACGATCGCGTTGGTTAATATGTGAGTGACAGAGCTCGTTCCGTAGTCACTAACTGTCATATTTGAGAGTTTGAGACCGATTTTGGTCGCTATCAAAGTTAAACAATCAGGGGGTAATGAACAGTCAAGCGCTATTCATAGATATATTATTTGTGTAATTATTATCGAGTATTCATCATATTCTTGCCCTTTTCTAAACTATGTGAGGTTGTCGGAATATTTCTCTTACTTTCTTGACTATCATGCTGGACCACATTATCTATTGGCCACATACATAATATTATAAAGGTTATTAAATCACAAACACACATCACTATTTTGGGTAAGGACTAGTTAATTTAAACTATAAACAATAAAGCATTTTATCCATCCAAGACGCATTTAGGCTGAGACTCCACCAAAGCGGAGATTTGTGAGATGTGTTTTAAACAACCAATAGAATTTCAAAAGACGAGATTATTCGAATAACGAAATTCTATTGGTTGTTTAAAACACATCTCACACATCTCCGCTTTAGTGGAGTCTCAGCCATAAGGATGATTCACGCTAGGCCGTGTCGGTGTCAACTAATTATTACATACATTTTGTATGAACACACTCCTATACCGAGTGACGGCCGAGCAACTGACAATGCCGGCTCTGTGACCGTGCTACGACCGAGGCTCGGCTCGGGCCCGACACATGAGTCATCCTTTATCCTTAGTATTTTGAAGTAAACTAACATGACGGCTCAATCGCCCAGCTCTCCAATCGTGTAGAAGGACCCTCAACGATCTCCACATGATGAAGATTAATTGCTAACCCTTGGGCCCTCCCAATGGTTACTTTGCCCTCGTCCTGAATAAACCTGCGTTAATGGCCGACGATAAACGGTTATCGATACCATCAATTTAGGACAGCACTAGGTCGTCGAACTAAAAAAACTGAAACATACCCTATGCATAATGGTCGTAATTATTTTTTTTAACTTTTGAAATTCGAACACATTTTTTAAATGTTATTGGGATTGGTTGTAGCTAACTTGTCAACTAGCGGTTTAGGGATTCTTTATATGGAATTTTATGAACCAACGCTCACACATCTCAATGCGACAAAAGATAGGTACCTACCTACCTACGCAATGGTTTTGCAGTTTGAGACAAGTATGACTGGATTCGACCAAAAGTCATCTAACTCCAGAGTAGCTGGCCGACCGAAATACAATTGTTTAGAAAGCGCAACCGGACATTATTATGTGCATACAAATTATCCTGGTTATAAGGTGTCAACTTTACAATGTCAAAATATTCAAACAAACATCTCGAGTAAAAACTTAATCCAGTTGGGTCGAATCTAACCTAAGACAATCAGCCTGCAAGCTGCTAAATCTGGTTCCATCTTTTTTCATCGACCTGTGTGGCGCAGTGGGTGAAGGCCCGCTTGTGACGCAGGAGGTTGCGGGTTCGATCCCCGCCGCGGGACAAATGTTTGTATGATCTGCAAATATTTGTCTTGGGTCCTGGGTGTTTTCTATGTATATTATGTATGTATTTACAAAAAAAAAATGTATTTAAGTAGTAATATCAGTCATATGGTTCCCATAACACAAGCTCTGCTTAGCTTGGGGCTACATGATGCTGTGTGAAATGTCCAGCATTATTTATTTATTTATTTATCGACTTAAAAGTGACATGAAAAAGCATTCTCTAGAGTCGTGCTAGATTTTTACCCCATTATTCAATGGGGTTAAATTCCTACCTTGTGTTACTGTGCCGAAACTCACCCCGCTCGGCTCTAAAAGCTTTGCAGCAGGCACGCAGAATGCATCATTACGACTCCAATTAAAGGCTTACGCGACTGCATACGCAAATGAGTCGGCTAATTTATTTTAAAATAATGCGGCTTTTTAGTGACATAATGTTGTGCGACAAACAAAATATTCATTTAAAACATTTCCTCCTGTTACATAAAATAAGGCCTCTCCCTAGTACCTAAACTGTTTTATATAGTTTGTAGATAAATATATTTTTATAAGTTATGTTTGTATGAGCTAGTAGTGGCTATCTCTGGTAACGGAGTTTAGGCCTAAGTTCAAATGAACGCGCGGCGACGCGCGGTTGGCTCGGCGCGCGGTTTAAGATTGTAACAAATCAATATTGTTGTGTACATGACCGTGCGTCACCGCGCGTGCCCGCGTATACCGCCATGCACTGCGCTGAGCCAACCGCGCGTTGCCGCGCGTTCATCTGAAAGGCCGCCTGACGGCCTCCGTCATGGCTTAACTACTGAAAAGCCGGGACCGACAATTGAACGTGCCCTCCAAAGCACGGAAACTCTCAGATGTTAAGTATATTCTATTTAAACTGTTCTTATCGGATTCTTTCGAAATCTCATCTGATCAACTTCGCAGACTTTAATTAACTTCAACAATTTAATTACTTAAGAACTTAATAAATACACAAATAATTCTTAGAACAAATCTGTTTATTTAGGAAGCTGAGGAACCGCCGTAATCCTTCCTTAAGCCACGCCGTTCCTTTGAGAATTTCATTTTATTTAGACACTAAATAAAACATTTTAATAGCAATTTCATGAAACACCTGGCAGATTCAGATTTGCTTTATAAGCTGTTAAAATATTTTTATATTTTAATATAAAACTTTGCTAAAAAAGACGGATTGTGTGAAAGATAAGTAAAAGTAGTTAGTGTCTTCACACACGTACCACAACCACACCACAACGACGCTACAAAAAGTGGTCAAGCTGTGGTTATGTGTGAATAGTGTCGCTGCGGCTTTTTGCTGATGCATTGTGGTACCGACAAAATGTCGATGTGGTTATGTGGCTTATATTGCTGTCGGCCGCTAGTTCTCGAAGTCGCTGGTGGCGGCGTTGTGGTTGTGATGTGGTCGGTATCACACACGTCGTCGATTACGACTGCAAAAGGTGGTACGTGTGAATAGACTATTAATTTTCAATACAAATATACGCCCGACAACGTGGTGTATTTGTGGTGTGGTTGTGGTACGTGTGGTAAGACCCTTAAGTTTACGGCTGATTGAGTAAGTGAAAAAAGACGACTTGTGTCGACCCCTTATAGTAGGACAAAAGCGCAAGCGTATGAAACAACGACATCTAAACCACTGTGAGCATCCATGATCCGTCAGGAAGGTAGTTAAAGGCAAGTCCTAAATTAAAGATTCTTAGCATTGTAGCACCTTCGTAGCACCGTAGCCACTGGAAGACCCGTGCCGTAGACTGTCTACGGCGTAGGTCTTCGTAGCCTGTGCAAAGATTGGTCAAATGTACTAAACTTACTTTGAAATAAAAACAGCTTACCTTCTGTGTAATATTCATATTAATACAAGTTTCTAATATTGAAAGGTCGTCGAAGAACGCCGAATCTTTATTTTTAACATCAATAAACACATTTAATCATAGTCCCTATAATAAACAAGTCATATTACTGTTCCAAGTTTGCTAGTTTGTAACTTGACGAGCTCAAATTGGCTTAAACAGTGGCTCAAATGTCGTTGTTAATTATTTCCGGACTTTGGCATGCCGAGCTTGAAAGACCCGTCAACTTATAAATAAGACTTACGCAATGTTTTGATTGTCAACGTTCATGTTAATTATAAAACTTGCTAAAGTATAGATGTGGTAGAAATCAACGTGTTAATCCAAGAATAAGATAAAATCTACTAAGGGCTGATTTTTCAATACCTAGATAACTTTTATCTGAGGAAATAAATATGCGATTTGACAGATATTGTATTGAAAATATGTCATAACGCCATATTTATTCCTCAGATAAAAGTTATTTATCGATTGAAAAATCAGCCCTAAAAATATATTCTCAGAATCACTATCACTACTCACTTCACTTTACTATCATTAAAACAAAATCGCATCCCGCTGTCTTTCTCTATGTGTGCTTAGATCTTTAAAACTACGCAACAAATTTTGATGCAGTTTTTTTTAAATAGAGTGATTCAAGAGGAAGGTTTTATAATACATGCATAATATACTAGAGAAACACTGATAATTTTAGAGGTTTCTAATGTAATGTGTGATGTGACCCGTACGAAGCTGGAGCGGGTAGTAACTTATAAGTTATACTAGGTATGTATAACTTGTATAACCGTGTCATAACTATTCCAAGTAAACACAGTGCTCATATAAATTCTAAAATAATAATCCTTTGCAGACGAATAACAAAAGTAAGATCTCAAGAAATGAAACAATTCCTTGCTTAGATTGTTAATACAATAGTAGATTGTTGCACGAGGGTTGAAAGTAACCTATTGCGGCACGAGATGGTTTGGCGCCTAAGCGTAGCGAGGGCGCTAATAGTTCGAGTGCCGTAATAGGTATTTTACCCGAGGTAAACACTCTGCTTTTCATTTCAAATATTAGGAAAGTAAATAAAAACCTGATTAGCTCATTTTATAAAAATCTCTGCTCTCGATCGACAAAACAGATAAAAATCGAATTGGTGCTTTAAAAAAAATACTGGCTGGTAGCTTGCCACTGAAAAAAAAAAAAAAAAAAAAAGGCGTCCACCTTTTTTTTTCAGCCAGTATTTTTTTTCATTGAAGATGGTAAATATTTCAAGCTCAAAATCTTGTTTAAATAATAATAATTTAGTGAAAAGTAATTATTAATAACAATACTCATGTAATAAATTGTTGAAAATATTTTTTACAGCAATTCTCAATAAAAAGGTAAAATAGATAAGTCAAATATTACTTTTGCTGTGTAAAAAGTTTCAACATGACTCAATAGAAATGTCAAAATAGAATGATTTTTTTTTTAATTTGACAGCAGGGAAAATTGCTTCCCAGGGCGGAAAAGTACTACTTTCATCCCTGTGTTCAGGTAACTTCAAGCGTACTTTCCGTGTATGAGAAATGAAAATATTTTCACTCTTCAATACTACTTTTCCTTCATATGCTTTTTGTTTCATTAACATCATAATATTACGAAAACATCATAATATACATATAATAGAGCCGTGTTGGCCGTATAGTACCTCGACTTTCGATCCAAAGGTCGTGGGTTCGAATCCTAGCCATGCATCAATGGATTTTTCGTTACTCGTGCTGGGCAAACCTACTCCATCTCAAACAATGTCCCAGGCACTACAGTGTCCCGTTAAGTGTAAGGAAAGATTGCCTTCTGAAACTGTATAAATCATCTAGTAAAGATGTAAAGGCCTAAGTATACCTTTAATGATACATTTGTATAGTCTAAACCGAATTGTATAAGAAATACGTACCTATGTATTACAATAGTCCCTTTTGTTGTAAACATTTCTATCTGACAAATGGAGTGTCTTGAATACCTTCTGTTTAATAACAGATGTTCTGTGGATCAGAGGTGATCATTTGTTATGTACAGACATCGACAAAATTAGATTCACAGTTTTAGATTTTCAAAGCTCTTGTCAACTTGGATAATATACTTAACTACTTGCAAAAAGTGAGCTTGTGCCATAATATTATAAGGACGTGTTTCTGAGCAGAACAACAGAAAAAATACAAAATCACGACTGTATTCGATAGGGCGGTAGATATAGTCGCAGTTTTTTTTCTCAACCTATTTCGTCCCACTGCTGGGCTTCCCCAAACTCCTCCAACCGTCTCTATCCTTCGCCGAGTCCCACAGATTTTAGGCATTCATTTTGATAATGTTTTTAATGGCCATTTTCGTTTTCAAAGGTTCAAAACTTATCCTAAGAGACGAAAGGTTCGAACCCTTCGAGGGTTCGAACTTTCAGTCTCTTGAAAATTCTTGAGACGTTAATAATGCGACCAAAAGCTAGCTAGCGTCGATGGGCTTGCAACCTGTCATGGAATGGCAACTTCTGCAAAATGTAGGCATGTACCAAACATGTATTTGGACATGTACCTCTGACTACCCCCTTAGACATTTTCAAAGGATCATAAAAGGCCCAAAAAGATCTGAGAGAATGTCTGTCTACCTCGCCTTGGGGATGTCGTGATCATATTTATATTCCTTTCTTTCCCTGACTGTACCTACGATTGAATGAGGCAGTATCATTACGTATTGAATGAAGCATCACTCTAATGTGTTTTTAATTCAATGTTTTTGCAGTAATGTGAGTGAGGTTGTGTTACAAAAATGATTAATGCGGTAATCATCGTATTGACCATTAATCAATGCAACGATCCTTACCTTACATAGTTCAACTAATTATTGTTTACTAGCAGCGCCCTCGAGGCGTTACCCCCGTAGTGATGGTATATGGTGATGATGATGAAAAGTAGCCTATAACCTTTCTCAAGATTTTAGCTATCAAATCCAAATAATATTTCAAATCCGACTGGTAGTTCCTGAGATTAGCGCGTTCGAACAAACCCTTTCGCTTTACATATTGGTAAGTATAGATTTTGTTATATGGACATTACACAGTTCAAAATGTATTCCAAAACCCTACTCATATTATAAATGCTACAGTTTGTGAGGAGTGAGGAGGATGTATGATGTTTGTTACTCTTTCACGCAAAAACTACTGAACGGATTTTAATGAAACTAGGAATATACATAGTTTATGACCTGGAATAATACATAGGCTACTTTTTATCCGGCTAGGTACCACGCGAGCGGTAGTAGGTCTAACTAAATAGGTACGCAAATAGAATATGGGATTCCTTTGAAGGAATTATATTCGCATTTTGGTACAAGTTCAAACAAACTTACATAGATCTCTGATTTGCCAACTATTTCACGATGTCTGTAATGCGTAGTTCAAAGATCTATCTTATTTCCTAAGAGCTTGAATTCCTCATTTGTGGCTTAGTTGCTGAAACCCGCTCACCGCTTAGCGTCAATTCACACGTACGACTACCACACCACGTCGCAGCGACAAAATGTGGTCCAGCTGTGGTTACGTGTGAATAGTGTCGCAGCGACTTTTTGCAGTTGCGTTGTGGTACCGACAAAATGTCGATGTGGCAGGCGCCAGCTAGGCGCGCGCTGTTGATGACGTCATGTCGTCGCGATGTGGTTGCGATGTGGTTGCGATGTGGTCGATAACAACGACAAAATGTGGTACGTGTGAATTGGAAATTCATTTTCAATACAAATATACGCCCGACCACGTCGCGTCGTTGTGATGTGGTTGTCGGTGTCGTGTGGTTGTGGTACGTCTGAATTGGCACTTATTCTAAAGTAATTGAAGTGTTTTATTTGCTTTTACTTCAAAATACATTTTAAAACATGCATTTTGCAAGAAGAATAAATAAAATCTAAACAGAAGAACCATTCAAGAATTCTTCATCTTCCGAATTCACCTGCAAAGGCGAATAACTCAAGCGTTAATTCCAAGGAAATCCAATTTATAGAACAAACTGCGCATCTCTAACGAACCTCCCTTTACTTATCTTGCTCGTGTGTAATCCCTTGTGTGACGTCATCCGCGAAGTCTATTTGTGCAAATCTCCACTGACAGCTCTCATTGAAGATTTCTTTATGAGGGAAATAAAAGGAACGATATTAGCTTCTGTGCAGATTTAAATAAGGCCCCGGTTTGGGAACCATGTCGTCCGCACTAGGGAACAAGTTTTATGTCTAGCGGTTATTTCAGTTTATTTAAAACATGTGCCGACACCATGTTGCAATACAAATGCCTTTTTTGGGATAATAGGCTACTTGACTCATTTCTAATTTGAAGCAAAAAGGCTTTAAAATATTTGCACTCATGAAATACTTAAATTCGATTCCGAAAGTCAAGTTCATTCACCTCCTAAAATTTTAATACAGTATTAAAAATTCAATAATTTAATCTTCACTTCTCTTTCTTCAGCGTTTCATTAAACCGGAATCATCCCTGCTAAAGCCGAGAGCTTTCTGAAATTTTATATTTCCGCCATTTTTCGAGATTGTGCCGCAAATGGGTCGTAATAACGCATCCTTCCAGTGACAGAGGAGAGCAATATCCAGCTATTATAGCACTATTCGAGATGACAGTATCTTATATGCAAATCAAAATTAAAACAATGACTGTTTATGCACACTGACTTCAACATTATAACATAAATATAATAAGTACTTAATTAATAATAATATATCTTTAAGGCAGACACAAAATAACCAATGCACTTTATATTTTCAAAAAAATACGAATATAACCGACTTCAAAAAATACTTCTGACACATATGCACATATACTTTTGTATATAGATATTAGTTTATTATTATTATTGTAAGGTTTAGTGAAATTTGCCTTACTGTAAATTATTGTTAATCTTTTCTCTCTCATGTATGTACACATTTCTATCCACAGCTTTATAATAACCTCTCTCTTTATCCCTAGGTTTGCTGTAAGAAAACTCTTTCAGGGTTAAGCTCGCCTTTGTACATTACCTTTAATCTAAGAGCCTGTCCAGATGACGCGTCTCACGCGCGAGTCCGCTCGCGCGTACACACTCGCGCGTTCTTGAGATACTAGAGCTACATACAAAATTGAAACGCGCGAGTGGTCTCGCGCGTAGATCGCGTCATCTGGACAGGCTACGCGCGAGTGGTATCGCGCGTGAAACGCTTCATCTGGACAGGCTCTTATTGTCTCTGTATATGTTATTGTTTTGTGTACAATAAAGAATTTGAGAATTTAAGAATACTTAGAGCCTGTCCAGATGACGCGTCTCACGCGCGAGTCCGCTCGCGCGTACACACTCGCG
Organism: Camptogramma bilineatum; assembly: GCA_958496255.1. NCBI lineage: Eukaryota > Metazoa > Arthropoda > Insecta > Lepidoptera > Geometridae > Camptogramma > Camptogramma bilineatum. The sequence continues at coordinate 11,658,119 of OY292465.1, read as the reverse complement.
CGTTCTTGAGATACTAGAGCTACATACAAAATTGAACGCGCGAGTGGTCTCGCGCGTAGATCGCGTCATCTGGACAGGCTACGCGCGAGTGGTATCGCGCGTGAAACGCTTCATCTGGACAGGCTCTTACTCATTTTTAGCTTTTTTCGGTTAAATTCGTATTTTTTTTAAATATAAAGTGCATTTAAAGTGCAGTGCATATTTTGGGTTTTTGAACGTATCGGACCATCCGAACTGCAAGCCTAGGGACGCCCCTCCCCGTCTTATATTTGGCATATAATAAAAATCTGCGTTATAGTTATTTCATTTGTATAGATTACAAGCTGTACCGCTATCGAAGCTTCTTTGAACGCTAAACTTAGCTGATTTATGTCAATGCCAACTCGACTTTAAAACTATTAAAGTAAAAACTGCATTGGAGCAGTAAATCCAGTCCAATTGCAATGATAAATGCAGGGGCGGACCAATGATTTGAATCGTACCCATTACGATGGCTGCTGGAGCATGAACTCGATAGATTGCTTTTCAAATCGGTCGATATTCTTCAGTGGAGACCTCCAGGGCTTTACATCCAGTTTTATAATGTCAGCAACAAACGTTGATGAACATTTTTTGTGACTTTGTAACGATTGTGGTAATGATGTATTTTGAAAAGTTATTATCATATATGGGATCTTACTCGGAGATGGCCAAACGAACATACAAACATTCAAGACAGTAATTTGTTTAATGTCACCACAATTGAGTAACCTAACCTCATTGGTCATAACTAAATAAGGAAACAAAACGAAATCTAAAGTTATAGTGACATTTTGCTTTAGTTGATAAAAAGTTTGTTAGTAGAATTGGCCCACTGTTTATATCGCGACCAATACCGTGAAGAACAAAGACAAAAAACACGATTTAGGGCTAACTTTCTTTTCAGTGATACAAATAATATTTGATTATTATATACAGAGTTGGAGCATAATCAGGTTCACTCAATGTTCAGCAGACATTATAATTAAGCTACAATGATGAAAAGATGAGTGATAATCCTTGATTCCCATAATCAAAGGTGATAATATACTATGCTTAAATAAGCAGAACCAACAAAAAGTATTCTTTGTCTCTCTCATCTCTAATTCTTCTAGTTCATCTCATTTTACACAAGTTTAACAAACTTAACATTTTGGTAGAAAGGTCTTTGAACTCTGCTCATTAAGACTGCCTTACCCAAATTATCCTCAGATCACACCATCTCCAGTACTCTTGCGACCCTCTTAGTATCGACGACCCTTTTAGCAAATGCCTTCTCCCAATAAACGTAAAGTGACCCTAGTAACTGAGCTATGTTTATTTTATTTACACGTCTCGGGAATCCTAAGGAAGGCACGGTAAGAGGCCATGTCTCAAGAATATTTCAAGATTTTTTTTACTAAAAATAACTTGGTAATGGTTGCATGGTAGAGAACGCTTCACAGCGATACGATGTAGTGTAGACCATAATTTATTTATTGGAGTTTACTGAATTATCAAAATTACATTATTTCAGTTAATTATGATACACTAGCTGATGCCCGCTGCTTCGCTCGCGTGGTACTCGGATAAAAAGTAGCCTATGTTACTCTCCAGCCCTCCAACTATATCTACAAAAAAAAAAACACGTCAATCCGTCGTTCTGTTTTGACGTGAAAGTAGGACAAATAAATAAACAAATAAACACACTTTCACATTTATAATATGGGTACGGATTTTGCCTCTCAATAACTTTGTTAATCTGAAACAGCTAAACAAACAATGTAAAAGCTAATTTTATTCGCAGCTTAAACCTAGCTTTCCTGAGTTTGGAGGTAAGTTACGTCTACGTACAATTTAATTATTCGTGCATAGCACTGAATTGAGAACTAATTAAAAATGCGATTAAACTGAGATCGACCACATGCTAGGACTTGAAGGAATGAACATGAATATGGTATGCTGAAGCCGAAGTTAGCATGGAAACAATCTGAACAGTCTTATTGACATCTGCATACAGTAAATTGAACTAAGACCTCGCTATACTTAGGGTTGTCACTAAAAACAATCCGTCACTTTATCCATACTTTAGCAAGTCGTTCGAAGTGTGTCATTTCATCATGCATTTCGTTCACTGGAAGTGAAGAACAGCATTCCTCAAAGAATTGTTCGTCAAAAGTAATGAAAAACATTCGTACATACTAAGCAAGAAATATTGTATAAGCAATGCTACTAACTTTGGAAATAATGGCTTTTTTCCAATGTTGAATCTATTAAATCTTTTACAAAATTGCTAGAGCATTTCGCATTACTCTTTGCCCATTTTTTGGCGCATGTGGCAACCCTAAGTTGTTTAAGTTCCTACATCCTGGAAGTTGGCAACTCAAATAATAGTTGCCAGTGCGACAAACGGAATAATTTACCCCAATAGTGTGCAGGTGGGGGAATAGTTCGGCGGTGCATAGCTGGCTTTAAATGTATTGCTTAGCTTACATAGAGATGCAATCTTTCTCAATTTCAATCAGTGAAAATACACCCCATTATCTATACTTATAATAAGAATGAAGTCTAAGAACAAACTTATAAGTATTCAATTAAGTGAAGTCAGTTTTTGATCCATATAACCCTAACCCGTGCGAAAATGTCGTAAGCGCGTTCTAGAGCGTCCTTGAACTTTTTGTTCGAAGGTCCTTATTCTGAGGTTCATAGTAACTGTTTGGGTAATCTGTGACTTTGAAATTTTCGTTTCTGTGTGTTTGAGTCCTAAGATCTCTGAAACTACTGAACTGATTTGGATGCAGTTTTCATTGTTGTATTATGGTAAGCCGGGATTAAAAGATAGGGGTTGTTTTATCAAAATCCGTTAACAAATAAAAAAGATATGTCCATTTAAAGAATGTACTGTGACTTTAGTAAAAAAATAATATAAAAAAGGATGTATCTTTTTTATTTGTGAACGGATTTTGATGAAACTAACACTAAAAATTGACCCAGGCTTACCACAATACAACAGTGAAAACTGCATAAAAATCGGTAAAGCCATTGCTGAGATGAGTCATATATTACCCAGCATAGTTCTGTTCTGAACTAAAGTCCCACAGTTACCCAGCATATCCAAGTTACAATGAACTTTTTGCATGATTTTCAATATTATTAAAAAACTCTTATCATAAGTAAGTAATTAAATACGACAACTTCACTCATTAAATTTAAAGTTTTTTCAAGAACAAAGGACATAGAGACATCTATTGCAGCTAGCTGAAACCAGATTGTGATATCTGGTTCCCATAGTAGCTACAAGCTTTGCTTAGTTTAGGGCTAGATGGCGCTGTATGTCTCCAAAAAAAAATATTAATAAAAAATTAAAAAACCCCGTGATCTGAAAAGTTGGAAATAATCTATACTTATCTTTAGTTTATCTTTAATCTAATACTAATATAATAAAGCGGAAGAGTTTGTTTGATTGTTTGATCGCGCTAATCTCTGGAAGTACCAGTTGGATTTGAAAAAATATTTCTGGTTTTGTATAAGTAGCTAATTTTTTGAGGAAGGTTTTAAGCTATTCATCATCACGAAAAGGCAAAAGCCGAGCAAAACGAAAGAAAGCCAGATAAACGCTTGGTTTTCCGTAATCAAAACTAGATGGCGGGACTAAAAATGACCATTTTCTGAATCGCGCTGATGAAAACACGCGGCAGTCACTTATTAGTCTACGCGTGATTTAAAACACTTTTTATTAAACCGACATCAAAATAAAGGAGGTACTCGATTATTTATTACTCGAAGATGCCTGGACCGATTTGGAACATTATTTTTTTGATTGAAAGGTGGTGTCTTGGTCAGATCAGGTCAGGATCTGATAATGGAATCCTGGAGCTGTTCAACAGAACTCCTCAGTAAATAGGCCGATTGAGTTGAAACTCGGCAAACCTGTAAAGTTTCAACTACAATGTAATAATATGGTGACAGTGAGTTGATCTGAGGATGGAGTCAGGAGCTGTTCAACATAACTCCTCAGTAAATATGCCGATTGATTTGAAACTCGGAACTCAGCATATCTGTCAAGTTTCCAATATAATGTAATGAGATATGGTGACATCGAGCTGAAGGGGAAGGGGGAGAGGGGGAGGAGGAGATGGGGACGGGGACGGGGACGGGGACGGGAACGGGGACGGGGACGGGGACGGGGACGGGACGGGACGGGACGGGACGGGACGGGACGGGGATGGGGACGGGGATACATGACACACAAACTTATTTAATTTAAAATCCAAAAAAATCTGTTTATGTACAGAATATAAAACCAAACACTTTTTACTTCACGTCACGTGGCATTGCAACGCATGCCGGGTACAGCTAGTTCATAATAATTTGGCAATTAAGCAAGGCTTTAGAGATTTTTTCGGTGCGCAATCGAATCAGGTTGGTGATCACAAAGTATACAAAAGGCCTTTTGGTTTTAATTGACAGTATGTTGCAGTTCAGTAGGGCGATTCTACTAAAAAAATCTTACGAGTACGTCAACTATTTCGTTTTGTTTCTTCATCTACTAATAACCAATGAGGTTAGGTTACTCTGTTGTGATGACGTTTCCAAACCAATTACCAATGAGGTTTTGCACAATGCCAATGATACTTGAATGGTTGACGTTGCAAAATAGAGAAATTGGGGCCCTAAAAGTTTACAATTGAAGTGTTTCAGTATATGAAACAACGCTTCAGTATGACACTAAAACGCTTTGTAATACTATTTGTTGGGCTAGAATGAGTGGCATTTTATAAATACACAGGACTTACTATATTGTCGTAATTATACAGGGTGTAAGAAATGAATGAACCCTGAAGAGAAACCACTAGATTATTTTACTTAAAGGAAACATTCCTTAATAAAAAATATACTTATCTTAAGGATTTAAAGTGGTTTCCCTTCATTCCCCATTGATTTTTCCACGCCGTATAATGTCTACTACAAATCATGAAAATTTTGTTAGCAAAATAATAAAGGGGTCGTTATTTCTTATATCGTCACTTATTTATTGTTCTTTTTTCAGGTAAATATCTACACGAGATTATTCTACTGGAAAGTGTAAGTGGTAATGATAAAAATATGCGAAATATACAGGGTGGAAAAAATGAATGGGCCCTGGAGGAAAACTACTTTAAATCCTTAAGATACAGTATTTTACTTACAGGAAACATTCCTTTATTTTTAAAAAGAAACATAACTGCATTCAAAGATTTTCTAAAATTCGCTTGCTTCATCCAGGAATCGAACCAGCTAAAACTTCAAAAATTAAACACTCGCTATTTTATTCCACTAGTCGATACATTCAATGCTAAAGATAAAATTTCTCAAAGAAACATGAAGTCTTACACTCGTCTGTCGTACAAAATATCCATGAAATCTAATATTTAGTACTTATGGGCTTGAATTGCAATTTAGCTCTACAGTGGAATGGTGAGAGGTATCCAGTAGTGCGATTAAGACCTTCTCGGAATGTATTCCGAATTCGGAAAATAACGTTTATTTGCTGAAAAACCATCAACTTTTCGAAGAAAATTATGGAATCGGATGCATTTTCGGAAGTCTGAATCTCACCTCAGATAGACAAATACCTACTAGAAAAGTTTTGTCGTGAATGGTGAAAAAATAAAAATTAATGAAAAAATTTGTAAAAATTTATGTTTAATTTCATGATCTTTTTTATTTCTAAAACCAAATGTGTGTTAAAAATATTCTATCTTGACATTAATCCTATCGATTAGTAGTATTAAATAGAGCGAGGTTTGTTTTTTAATTTTTAGCTAGTGCGATTCCGGATGAGGCAAGCGAATTTCAGAAAATCTATGAATGCAGTTTTGTTTCTTTTTAAAAATAAAGGAATGTTTCCTTTAAGTAAAATACTGTATCTTAAAGATTTAAAGTAGTTTCCCTCCGGGGCCCATTCATTTTTTCCACCCTGTATTTCCTACGGGACTTATACTTAAATCTCTCCGATTGCCAAGTACAAGTTTGTTTCCAATCCAGCCAATCACAAGCCCTAACGTTTATATTTCACGTTTTTGCCACTAGATGGCGCTGTTCTGATCCCATACAAATTTACGTTTACGACGTCGATACCAAATAGTGAAACAAATTCGTGCTTTGCACGCTGACATCATCATAACTATTCGATTACGTACATCCTACCCTACTAACTAAACTTATAAACACTTACTGCAGTTTTGTTAATGTATAGATATTCGATTCGTATTATCGCTGATCCCATTATAAGTCCTTGCATTATACCCATCATACAATCGTCAAAGTTTGTTCACAAAGCCTACTTTTTATATGAACCAAGTCACAGATAAACCTAATGTTACTGCTGCCAACTCAAACAACATATTACTCCCACCAAGAGTTCATGAGGTGCTAACTTTAATTAAACTAGAGTCTAAAATTACACGTTGAAATTCAGGGCGCGCTAGGTTATTTGGTTAAAATATCCGACCCAGCCTGCGGTCAGTTATTTGCGCTTGTAAAATACTCTAGTCCAAGGCTGTTCAAACTTTTAACTGTAGGGTAAAGTTGACTATTAAAAATATATACGGCGAACCATATTCGGACGGTTCCTATTGGTATTGCTTTTGATGACAATTTAAATTATTTATAGAGCAACAAAAATGTAACATTTACACTTCAGTTTGTAAAAGAGTAGCATCTTCTGAATAATTGACTTAATAAATCATTAAGATTAATTTACTTAAAAATTTTAATGCAAGGAAAGTCTTCTTTTGGTTACAATACTTTTCAAAAGTCTGTGATAGGTGCGGGCTAAAGCCACTACAGAGTGGACGCCTCTGAACAGAAAAATAACTCGTGGCAGACCACGCCTTAGATGGAGAGACGAGCTGGGTGCCTATTTGAAGGACTGGTCCACAGTAGCTCAAAATCGGGACGACTGGAGAGAAGGAAAGGAGGCAAAGGTCCTGTAACGTCCCACTGCAGGGCAAAGGCTCTGCAGTGGGACGTTACAGGCTCATAATTTTTTTTGTTTTTTAAATCATTTATTCAGTAGGACCGCTATGATCACTTTGAAAATAATAATAACAACTGTGATAGAAATGATAATACCGTACCTATAATAATAACTGTGATAGGTATATTCTTTCCTGAAATATTTACATTTTCGAACTTGCTCACGCCTTTTAAAATTCCCTAGCGGGCCTAAGGTTGAGCAGTCACTCTAGTCCAGGGGTGCCCAGACTTATAGTGTCGGCGATCGACCAGAAAATATTTTGAAAGCAAAGGATCGACTAAACTACATAACTACCTACTATGTAGTCCTATGTACTGAAAAACATTTTATTAAAATCGTTTTACTGCACTTTTAAATTGAATATAGGTAGGTACATCAAAATGAAGGAATCGTAACTTTCGAATCACAAATTTTGTCTTGATGATGATGGATAGCATTGCATAATTATCCGCGTAATTTTCATAGGATGATTTTCGAGTCGATCGCCAGTAATAGCTGGCGATCGACTCGAAAAGCTTTGCGATTGACCGGTCGATCGCGATCGACTGTTTGGGCACCCCTGTTCATCGTGTTTGAAGTTGGTCTCGAACGCGGGACGATTACGGTATCGTAATGGCAATTGAGAACGCTACTACGGGGATCAATTTAAATCTGCGATATTGTGAACTTCGGGCCTTGAGGGACAACTTCCCTATCCTTACTTTTCCCTTTTATGTACAAATATATTTTGTTTGACGAATAACTTAGGCCTTTTTACATCTTTACTAGATGATTTGTACAGTGTCAGGCAATCTTTGCTTACACTAAACGGAACACTGTAGGTAGTGCGAATGTCGAGGTACTATCCTACTTGGCCAACTCAGCTCTTACATGGCTCTTCGCGAAATATTCATTTTATAATTTAAATCCTGTGTTAAAATATATTGGTATTGGTACAGTCAGCATTAGATGAGTTTTTGAATTTTAGACGTCTAATTCTTATGTGACAGTACTACCACTTTAACTGACAACTAGATTACTTGGGACCCTACTCAGTGATGGCGAAACAACCGCATATTCTTCACTTTTTTTTGTAGTCATCACTAAACACACTTTATAATTTAAAAATAAAATGTCCCCGCTAGCGTCCCAAACAAACTACTCAGTAACGAAACTAATTTAGAAGCTCTACAGTATTTGCTCTCTTAAATGAGGGACATCCAAAACCGCGTGTCTAATATATGCCAGCGGTTCACGAACCACTGACTGGGATTTACATGTCAATGAGAACATGGACCCAACTTGCTCTAACAAGAAACAACCAAATAAATTGTCTTCTGAAACTTTCGTTCAACAATGTGTAAGGAAAACCCTGTCCGCTTAAAGGAATTCCTATGAAAATAACCAAAAAAATAACGAAATTGATCTATTCATGTAAATAAAATATTTAATGTGATATTCATTCCCCGTTTTAAGTCAATTGCAGAGCGGCTCCCGCTTATAGGCTGAGGAGGCGGTTACAATTTCTGAGATGCATGTTAAAATTCTTAGAGTAAAAAAGTATAGAAAAAAAATTCTATAAGTATCGAGTTTATTTGTTTACAGTATGTGCAACAAAAACATATATTGCTTTCAACCGAATGTTAAAAAGGATATTTCCAAGGATTTCCACGTTTCTGTACGCTCTTGGACCAACTTTTACTATTTTTAGGGTTCCGTACCTTAAAAGGTAAAAAAAGGAACCCTTATAAGATCACTTTCTTGTCCGTCTGTCCGTCTGTCCGTCTGTCCGTCTGTCCGTCTGTCCGTCTGTCCGTCTGTCCGTCTGTCCGTCTGTCCGTCTGTCTGTCCGTGTGTCACCATCGATTATCTCAGGAACGGGTAGAGCTAGAAAGTTGAAATTTATACCATATACTAAAGTCTATAGTCCCTATTGTGAGTATAAAAATCAAGGTCCTGAGTCAACACTATAAAAAGATATAGGCAAATTTAGGTTTTCGTGAAAACTTGTGAGTACCAAAACTTACCTTAATTATCAACTTTTTTTATTTTTCGGAATTTTTCCTTTACTTGTGCTGTAAGACCTTGCTTGTAACCAAAATTGACAATTCTAGGTTAACCGGAAGTACCCTAGAGGTTTTGGGTCGAAAACCTAAATGGTAGTTCCCGTTGACCTAGAATAACGAAATTTGGCAAAAAGCAAGGTCTTATAGCACAAATAAAGGAAAAATTCCAAAAAGTTAAAAAAGTTGAAAATTAAAGGGTGTTCCCATACATACATAGTTGACGCCAGTTAAAATTGTCCTCCGAGTTGTATGGGCGCTCATACAATTAAGCAGACTAGCTTAATTGGCACCATGGCTAGGTACGGAACCCTTGGCGTACGAGTTCGACTCGCACTTGACCGGTTTTTTTTTATCCTTTCCCATTTCCACTTTTTCCTCTTCGACTGACATAGGTCAAAATGCCTGAACTGTGCCAGCCTCCGATATTTACCGAACGCCCACACGAAAAAGTCAATGCCACAAAAAGCCCTTTGATGTCCTTAACCGACACTGGAAAGCGAAAAATTTAAGCAAAACTTTTACCGAGTTCATATTTACAGAAAAGTGCATTTTCGCAGAAAAGTTCTTCCATGGCACGGCGTAAATAAGAACGTGCATAATAAAAGTATTCACTTTGATATTCAAAGCCATTTTAAAACGTAAAGAGCCTTGTTTTTCTGAAATTTAAATAAACCTGGAAATCCTTATCTCTCTGAATTATTGCCCCCTATCTTTATTAGGTGCGCGAGTTTAACTTCTGCGCTGTAATTTCGACCCCAGGAGGTTTCATTTAGACCTCCATATCTTAAACTTGGCCCATTCTTCGCCACAGTATAAACATCAGTAAATGCTTAAAGTATCACCTATACATAAATCATGCGATAAAAGAGTAAACACAACCCTAAAATCAACTCGTGAAAGTTGATTTTCTATTTGCCGAGATAGACAACCTGCAGTAGACTATAGTTCTGTGGGTAGACTATACGTAAGTTGATCGTGGTGAATACCATATTGAACCTTAAGCCAGCGTGATTAGTTTATCCTTCGGTTAAACGCGAATTTCCTGTGAAAGTGACACAGATTCCCGACTACTTACGATCGCGAGAGACCCATGTAACATTTGTTATCTATGAGCTCGTTGACCCTTTGTTAAACATTTATTTGCATGTGAAGAGTTTTGAGTGCGGCGAGGGTTTGAAGAGGACGACATGAATTTAAATTGGCTAGTGGATCAGAACCTAAACCGCGATCAGGCGAAACTTGGGTTAAGCCAGGATTTTATTAAAATGTAGGTCGACCTTTGTACGGAGTAACTTGTGCTCGCGAAACGTATAATTTATGTGAATGTACATTTTTTGTTCAGGCGCATGAAGTACTGCTATACCTTTTCTCACCATACACATTTCTTGTTGCGTTATTTTTCAAAATCTCTTCGTCACTCAGTAGTAGGTACTCAGTACTAAATGAAGACATACTCGAGTCACTATTTGACTTAGAACATAAAAAATATATTCAAACTAATAATCTCTCAAGAGTCCTCAATTTACACATAATCCATCCTGAACATTGTGCTAAAGTCGGGGGAGACGAAATTCGTCGACAACTGTCCGAAACAGATATTAACACAAAGCAGCTCACAGCCCCACATTGAAAACAGTACACTGCACACTTCTCAAAGCGATCCTTATTCAAATAGAGCCAACTCCATATCTCTTCTAAAGCGCTGAGTGAACTTTCAAGTGCCCTTCCCACAGTTCAAAACTAACCGGGCTCGTGTGCTCGCTGGCTGAAATACGAAATGCACTGAGTGAGCTAAATTATGACATTCGCATAACTTGCTAATGAACTCAAACCGAGGGCTCGACCATAGAATAGGCATGAATCCTAATTTTCATTTTCAAAATCTCTTCTATGATATTCAGAAGGATCTATTATGTCTAAAATATATCATATTTCTGTAGAAAATTAAGGTTTTTGTGCAATAGAAGTACATTTAAATATAAATTTTCAAATTCACGCCAAAACGCTCGCCGGTGTCATGGCGTCTGTTTTTACGTCACGAATCGGTATATCAACCAGTGATGCCTACATAGTTACTATAGAAACAAAAGGATGTTTACCGAGACGAGACGCAATGACAGACGCCATGACACCGGCGAGCGTTTTGGTTATCATGGCGGATTGTTGTATTTTGTAGATTTATTTTAGCAAACAAATTAGTAATCTCGACATTAATAAGAGAATAAATACATTTTTCAAAATCTTTGAATCCTATTTCATTAGATCAGATAAATATTTTGGCGATACTTGATTACTGTCATCATGCCTATTCAGTATAATTCGAGACTTTTAACGAACGCACTGTCCATGGAATTGAACAGTGGATTTGGTCAAGCGACGCAAACAAAACGTTCAGTGAAACAACAGTTTTTATAACTCGTGATGTAGAAGTCGGGTAAAAACGTCTGTCAGTTTTGTCACAAGTGTCTTCAGAAAACACAGTATAAATCCTGTTTTCAAATCACCTGGCTTTTAAAAATCTTTGTGAACGATGCTGCCAAGGTAAACCGTTATCCCCCTGTCAAGAAAACGTCAGTGGAATAAATGGTTCCGTGGTGACATTTCAAGCGGTTTTGAAATGTTGGTTAAGGACCCGTGGTTCGTTCGCCCCATGGAGCAACCGTGATTTTATGTATGTTTGTGTTATAGCCGGCACGCTCTGATTTATTGCAGGGTTTTGTACCAGCAAGGCTGGGGCTAGACAAGCGACAAAGCTTACGGCCTGTGACTGTTACAAATCGGAACGCTATAAGAAATAGGCGTACAACATGATACTGAGAGGTTAATAGTTTTGTTTGGTCAATACCCAAGCTATTTTCATACAAAATCGATTTATTTTATTTGTAACATGGGCTTTTTGCTCATACTAAATTGTTTTCTATAAAATATCGAATTTGAGATTTGGAGCGTGATGCCGCTTGCATACGACTGTTATAAATTGCAACGTAGCGCGCAGTGTAAACTGGCGCCCAACACGGGGCTCCATGCCAGACGTATTTTCCTCAATGCAACTTGTTTGTGTGGTTAGTATGCGCTTTTGACAGTTATTAAATGTTTTCAAGACCGGATAAAGTTCAAGTTACATACATGTTATACAGAACTTCAAACATTTCGCTACGGATTTCTGAAACGTCCACTTTGGATATTTAAATTCGTGTCCATAACAATAAAAGAGCAGTAAAATTGAGATTTATTATAGCTGGTTGTAAAAGTCAGGGAGTAGCCGTGCTAGCCGGTTTGTACGAGGCTTTAGCTTCCGTTTGATAAATCTTTTCTTCCTTTTCACTGGCTTGTGAGGAACCGTGGCTACAATAGGAAGTGATAGGATTTATTTAGGTTCTATGCGGGAAATCATGTCGCTTTGTGTTTATTTGCTAATGGTGTTGGCTGATCTTATAAAAGTGTCATCATCATAATAGGTAGATACTCAAGTAGGTACTGATGCTAAATTAAATTTAGGGTCAATACAAAACTAACAATTACGTAGTATACAAAATATTATGTCGTCATATTGTATAGTTAACTAGCTTCCGCCAGCGGCTTCACTCAAGTAATAGAATTACACAAGAATACTGCACTTTTTTCACTTTTTGCCATCCGAGAATATATTTTAAAACCAGATAAATCGTTTCGGAAATTACGAGTACCTTCTACATCTAAACTTATAAACCTACAAAGTTTACCTCTTTATAATATTAGATTATATTTCATTAATTTTAAATCTACTTTCAATTCGTTTCCCTCTAAGACCTCACCTATTTATCACAAACTTGACCTTTTTCGCTGAGAGCACCCATCTATAATAGAGTACCACGCCAATTCTCGCATGTTCCCGACAATGATAAATTCGAAATATTTGGTGGTCCAAATCCTATTGGTTTTCGAAATTGAGTTATCTGTTTGACAGAGTACCAAGTATATATTTTACATTACAGAATATCGATGTACTAAATTCTCATAATATCAGTCTCTATGTTTTTATAGTATTTTATTACTTTGATTGAAATTCTTGCTTTTGATGATAATAAAGCTAATTAAATTAAAGCAAATAACGTTATTAACATGTTTGCTTCAAAAGTTTAATTCATTCAGTATAGAGGTTTATCTACCCTAGTATCTTTCCATGGGAAGACAATGTGGTAAATACGAAAGTTGTTTTTAAATACCATCGCCGGGGACAAAATACACCTGAACAAAATAGCTTTTTTCAAATTGTTGTCAATTTTGATGAGATAATATCTCAATATGTACCTAACCCACCATTAAGACGTTAAATCTGAGTAGTTTCTTAATGGCTCTAGTTTCATTAAAGCAAACACAACAATGGTATAAAATTCACAATTATCCGAGCCCTCCTATTAATTAACAAGAGCCTCTCTAGGGAAATGCGTATCCTTCATGTGTATCAAAATGGCGGCTTACATGCAAATAAATAAGGCAATGCGATCGGCGGGCTTCGGCGGGATGATGTTTTTACGATTATTATGTTTGTTATTTACGTTTAGAACGATTCCAGGGTCTTTCATTTTATGATTTAGGTCGAAAGGTCCTCAGCCACTCATCAGTCTTTCTCTACATCTGTTTATTCTGTTTTTGACGCCAGAATTTCTTATCCTCGACTTTTATTCAAAGGAATTTCTTATTAGAGTTAATGAAACGTATTTTCTTAAGAGTCGGCCCAGTTTTGCAAGGTCAGCGGGGTTAAAAAGGTCGTTATGCCAGAATCTTAATATAATTCATAGCAAGATTCTCGTACTTATTAGAAACTAGCTGCTGCCTGCGGCTTCGCTCGCGTGGTACTCGGATAAAAAGTAGCTTATGTTACTCTCAAGCCCTCCACTCCAACTATCTCCACACACAAAATCACGTCAATCCGTCGCTCTGTTTTGACGTGAAAGCAGGACAAATAAACAAACAAATAAACGCTTTTTCACATTTATAATATGGGTACGGAGGTACGGACTACAAAATTGACAATTCCTGCTAAAAAAAATCCTATAGTGATTCATATCGGCAATTCATCTTTTTGATAGTTTTGACATGTCAATCAACAGTGCCATTTTACGATTTTCCACAAAACTGTCAAAAAAATGAATTTCCGGATAGGATTTGTCAATTTTGTGATTTCTAGAAACTCGCATGACTCATATTATCATTCTACTATATCGACCTTTTTAGCACAATATACTATAATATTTAGATTAAAGTCTGAAAAATCAGGTCGAGTGAGAAAGATGAGCGTAACGATTGTTTTGTATTGTACACCTGTATATTACGGAGTGTGTTGAATATCAAACTGGAAATATCAGGTGTAAGTCAAATCTACCCACATCAAAGCTCTCTAGTCCGTTCAAATCCACATGGGGTTCATTGACTTCTTATATTTTCTCCAGCGAAATCGTATTCTGTGTTTCAAAGTGCAAAGTCCTGTTAGAGATGCCGCTTGTCCGGCCAGGAATTTCAAAGTTCCCATCCGACTTTTTCATAAGAGCTCACAATGCTTTCCTTCTAACAATGCTATATCAAAAGTTTTTACAGAAGACGAAGCTGTAGGTACCTATTTTTTGAAAAATCTAATTTCTTCAAGAAATAAGTTACTTTTGTATTGCCATCTATGCACAATAGGAAATAATAATCAATAGCTAACTTAAACGTTTTTAAATCGCATGTTATCACACACAGAGGTAATTACGCCCTGATAAGAAGCTGAACTGACAAAGTCCTTTGACAATAAAACGTTTCTGTGTGCAATCTCTATTACATTACAACTCGCTGATGTAAGTCCACAGCAGGTCGGCGCCATCCCCGCTGCGTTACCTCTCTGTTCATCATTCTGTCTCTCATGTATGATACTGGTACCTACTGATATCCGGTTTTTCGGCTTTTTGCTTTGATCCCGAAACTCTAGTAATTTCTAGAGAATCGAACTCTGCCTGGTGTATTCTACACTTGGATCCAATAACACGGCACTGAGCACGGCGTCTGTACAAAAAACAACTGATTCTTGTCACGTTTTTCTGTACATGGGATAAGTTAGACACAGGGCAAATCAGAAGAGGTACGGATCCGAAATTTATTCCAAAAAAGTGAATAACTTTAGGATTTTGTAGATTCAGCGTTATTGTGGATTGTATTGTTGAAATCAGCGACGTTTTTATTGTTATGACAAAAAAGGAAATAAACATAATTTCTGGCATAAATGTACAAATATCAGCTTATATTATACGGAATTCGGAAATGTTTATTACAACACTTTTTTTTTACAATTTGATTTCACTTGATAAATTGTGTTTGTATGGTTGTGAGAACTCTATAATGAATTTGTTTGAAGCTTATATGCAAAACTTATTATTCTTGGTGAAAAAAAAATCTGATGATGAATGTAACGATAAAATACACCATGTATAATATGTTGACATCAACTCTCAGTACTTGGTTTAAAAAATATTTATGTAAACTTAAATTATATATTATGAGTCTCTCTTTTGAAGGTCAAATTAAAAACTAAACAATAAAACTTTTTAGACAGTTGAAAGGCCTGATTTCTTCTCTTCAGTATATTATAATTATAGATAGCTACTCATTATACCTATCTAATTCATTTTCGAATCTATCTATTCAGCCCGGTCGCACCCACTGCTGGGTATAGGTCTCTTCTCAATTACGCCAAATGTCTTCTTCTCATATCGATAACTTAAATTAGTTATATTTTGTAATATAAAACGGTTTCAAAATTACACTATATTGGACTATATTGGAGAATTTACTGGAAGTTCTAGTTAAGTTCTAGTTTCTAGTTCTTGTCTCCTACTTCACCGACACATATACAAATATGTATCTAGTATGGGTATACTTAAAACACCTGCCCTATTTCTCCCTGACGCGTTCCCTCTTCACTATTATAAATTCGCATATTTGTGGTTCGAGAAACACATCCCGACATTACTGATTCCTATCGCGTTGCCAATACTACCTACTTCCGCTTCCTGACCCGGCGCCTTACAAATATCTCTTCGCAAGAGTGTTTTGGCAGTAGCTAAAACAAGATTACATAGGGACATCGAAGGCATATAAAGGCCTCTCAACTTGAACACTGGTTAAACAGTGATCAAAATTCGCCCTGGCACTATTTGTCACTATTTAACAAAAAAGGATAGCAATAGTTTAAGCGGTGTTTCAATTTTGACAGAAGTTGAATGGAGTTTATAAATAGAGAGGCGAATATAACTACACACAGTATTTTACTATTTATTACCTTTTTAAGAATGTCTTTGCGTTTTGGTGATATTTTGGAGAAAAGTTCCCAAACAGGCAAATTCCTAGAAGAATGTTATGTGAGTGAATGAGGCGAAGAGGCGAAATAGTGAGGCAAGATTGTAGTGAGTGGAAATCTGTCAACTCAGCCTGACCCTACAGAAAAGAGGCGTGATTTTATGTATCTTGGCCAAGAAAGTTATATTCTACCTGGAATGCTAACTGACATTTAATGTACAAAAGATTTTGAACCTTATCACTACTGTGTAACGTACTATTATAATTCAATCTTGGTTATAAGGATTGTCAGTCTCGTTGAGAGGCTTTCTTAGTAGATTTGTTTCTTTCACACTCGTTGTTTGATTAGTAATGTGCCCATGTCATTTATATTTCAGGATATTCACTAAGGATTGGGAATGTTTAGTTCATAAATTATGGTCGCCCTTTAGAAAGAAACACACCGCCCAAGTTTTATCTCTCAAGCGAACCGCGTTTTTTGTCTCAGTTAACCTTCCAGTTACGTTTAGTATAGTTAACCTTCCCGTTACGTTTAGTATACAAATTCCTTGATCTTGGCATATTTATTTGACATTCGCTACGACCCATCATTTCACAATACATTTTCTAAGAACTCGGATCATTTTACGAGATACAACCATGGGCTTTTATCCCCTTATGGAAAAAAGTATTCGTTGCTTTCATTCAGTAAAGTTAGAATCGAATAATTTATATTAGTACATTTTCAAAACTGTCCAACATCATTTACTTGTTTAATTTAAATTCACTGCTTTTTACATTACCCTGAACAACCAATCACACAACCACCAAGCTATAGCCGGTATTGGAATTATCGGCACCCCATAAATACGACCCATAAATATGTTATCCGGCGGCGAACCGGCGCGTTTACCTCAATTCTGTTTAGCCGGAATAGGTAAGTGGCAGTTTACCCTATAACCTTGTATAGCATCAACCAAGTTTAACATAATTAACTCAGGTTGCATAAGAACGTTTTTATCAGTTTATTTTTAATCCTGAACTATTTATGAATCAAATGTACATTTGTACGGGCTTCTGACTGTAATTGTGTACGTATCAGTAATTTTAAAACATGCACCACCTAGGTATACATCGCACTTATAGTAAGAAATATAACTTTTGACGACCTCTGTGGCGCAGTGGGCGAAGGCCCGCCTGTGACGCAGGAGGTTGCGGGTTCGATCCCCGCCGCGGGACAAATAATGTTTGTATGATCTGCAAATATTTGTCTTGGGTCTGGGTGTTTTCTATGTATATTATGTAGGTATGTATTTACAAAAAAAATATGTGTTTAAGTAGTATAACAGTCATGTGGTTCCCATAACACAAGCTCTGCTTAGCTTGGGGCTACATGATGCTGTGTGAAATGTCCAGCATTATTTATTAACAAAAACAAAAAAAACTAATTTGTCCTCATGAACATCACTGTCATTCATAATCATAATGGACTTATAAGCTCCTTACAATTCAAACGGCTGCTAAATCTGTAGCAGTCTTAACATAAGTTTGACAAGAAAACACCTTATCTACAGCATTGCTAAATTGACAGTTGAATATGAATAAGGCTGGATTCGAGCAAACTGGATTAAGTTTATACCCGAGAGTAAACTACTAGCCGACTTAATTCGAAATACAATTGTTTAGAAAGCGCAACCGAACATTATTATGTGCATACAAATTTCCTGGTTATAAGGTGTCAACTTTACAATGTCAAAATGTTCAAACAAACAGTAGTTTACTCTCGAGACTAAACTTAATGTTTAGTCGAATTCAGTCGAAATGAGGTTTTAGGTTTCAAATAGAACAGTTTGACATTTCAAGTTGGGCCACATTTAGAATCTAATTCTATCGTGTTAGGTCAGTCGCCGTATTTCACGGTACAAAGGTTTTACGTATTCACATTCGACATAAGCTGGTCTACCACGAAACGAGAAACTTAGCGCAACTTGGGTTCCTGCGGCGATTGCTCCGATCCTTTGTCGACTCTCAACTAACCGCAGTTGAACTGTTGCTTTGTTAGTATTTGAATAAATTGATTTGTGTTCGCTGCAGGCAGCTTAAAGTTTCAACAGATGTTTAAGGTATATTTACAACATCAACAATAATATCGGTATTTAGTACAACACCAATAATATCGGTATTTATTAGCTACGTTTGTATTTCATACCTTCCTAGCGAAATCCATGTAGTAAAGCTAACCAACTTCCCATTTAGCTTCTTCCTTGTTGGTTCTGCTCTCCTGGTACTCGTTCTAATGAAACTGATGCTAGTAGTTGATAAAATATGCCTAAAAATCCTCAATATATTACTAAAAATTATTTATTTATGAATTTGATCTAAGCGTAACAGAAAACAAAAAAAGAATTTAATAAAAACAACTATGTATCAGCGGAACCGTTTAAAAATGGATAGCAAAGCCACTGACGAGAAAATTATGGTGGCTACGTGACAAACACCGAATTCGGGCCTAATGTGTCTTGGGAAGACCCAAAGTGGGCCCAAACTTGAACACGAGCCTGTAGCTAATGGCATGTACTTTAACTTATCACAGTTTGAAACAGCTACACCATTCAATAACAAGAAACAAAACAAAAAACGAAACTGGCAAAACAGGATCATGTGCTTATCCAATACTCTTCACACTTACAAGATCAAGAAACAACATCCGAATCTATTACTTAGTCGGTAGACATTAGCCCCTCTACTTATAAAATAAGTTAAAATGAAACACCGTTTAAACAATTTTCATACTTTGTACAGTCAGCGTCATCAATCGGTATCCCCCTATTGATTTTCACAAGGACCCTTTTCATTTCAACTTTGGATTTCAGTCGGATTTGCTAGTATAGGAACTCGAGCGAAATTAGATAACCATAAGTATACTAGCAAATCCGACTGAAATCCAAAGTTGAAATGAAAAGGGTCCTTGTTAAAATCAATAGGGGGATACCGATTGATGACGCTGACTGTACAATAACTTTCGCTCGACCCTCTGCTAAAGAAATACTTCTATTAGGTAGCTGTTCTAATTGAGCTATACCCCTAGACTACAAAGTTTCTACTGATTCTTCTTAGAGGTTGTATTGTGAATTCGTAATAGAATCACAAAGGTGCTTGCAAAGATTTTTCTCTAGATACACGTTCGAATGTATTTCCAGACTCTTGCAACTCGTTATTTTGTTGAGAGTGTTTTCTTACATCTAATTTCCGGAGGAATCTTTTATAAAATTCGAGCTTCACCCTGAATAGCTTCATTGAACTGGTAGGTAATAAAAATGTGCATTTCCATTGAAGTTGAGATATTATTTACATAAAATCTGTTTTCATTTATTTCATTCATAGAAGGCTTTTCTAAGCTCAGCTTGATTTTTATAGGTACGTTTCTAAATCTACTTTAATTTCAGTTATGAGAACGAAGCTAACTTTAACTGGCCCTACAGATCATTGGGTAGTAACTCTGCTTCTGCACTGTAGATTGGGATCGATTCCCACCCACGACAAACATGTGTTATTAAATACAGAGGTTTTCTGTGTCTGATTTTTATAAAACAAATGATTTATGTATTGTGTTATCCTCATAGCTTTTGCTTAGTTTGAGGATAGACGGCGCTGTGACATGTTCATCACAATAATTTTAAGTCTCAGCCTTTCATAAGGATATTTCGTAACCCTCCATCGAGACCTCTGCAAGGGGTGAGTTAGCGGCTGTTGCGTCATTGCTAACATCACCTACGTAGCAGATTGCTTGCCAAATTCTGAAAGGCTGGCATTCTTCCATATTGTTGGAAAATGCCTTTATTTGCTCCGACGAATCGATTTCATCAATTCTACTAACGATCCTGTTGGCACTTAGTATACAGGGTGTGGCAAATTCTTGGTCACTGAAGGGTAGCTACCTTTTCTCTTGTAGTTAGAAAGTTTTGTTCTTAGGAAACTTCAGTTTTATTTTAAAGAAAAATATAATTGCATTTTTAGATTTTTGAAAAAAAGTACAGTTAGCCTAAAAAATTACATTTGTCAAAAAAAACAAGTTGGTCTTAATCGACTCTATTTCCCACCAGGAACACTTCTCCCAAAGTAACTTATCAAATCAAATCGTAAGTTTTTGCAATAATTCAAAAAAACACATCTAATACATTTTCTATGAAATGAAGATTTGTAAACATTACAGTGCCACTTAATTGATCGTTCTTAATTTAATTTCGTAACTGCTCCGACAAGCTGGGAGGCTATTGTAAAGCGCGTATTTAAATTTAGAACAAAGTGCTTCCCTGCAGATGTACAAATGGTATGCTCCATGCATACCAAACTCTCTTGCGGGTCTGTCTGAAGCGCCTAAGGCGATCAATAGCCTCCCAGCATGCCGAAGCAGTTACGAATTTAAATTAATAACCATCAAATAAGTGGCTCTATAATGTTTACAACTACTAATTTCATAGAAAATGTATGGGATGTGTTTTTTTAAATTATTGCAAAAACTTACGATTTGATTTGATAAGTTACTTTGGGAGAAGTGTTCCTGGTGGGAAATAGAGTCGATTAAGACCAACTTGTTTTTTTTGACAAATGTAATTTTTTAGGCTAACTGTACTTTTTTTCAAAAATCTAAAAATGCAATTATATTTTTCTTTAAAATAAAACTGAAGTTTCCTAAGAACATAACTTTCTAACTACAAGAGAAAAGGTAGCTACCCTTCAGTGACCAAGAATTTGCCACACCCTGTATAGAGGTTATAGGGCAGATTTTTGGGCCGCTGATTGGATTTAGTAAGTTCGTAAAAGTGTCCAACTTTGGTGAGGGAGTATTTAGATTAGACTGTCAAAAGCATCCTGAAAGCTTAATTGGATCCTAATCACGGACGCGTTTGAATTAAATTGAACTTTTGTTTTTAATTCAATCGAAAGAAAACATACGTAGACTGATTGTTAAATCCTAAAAGTAATAACCTAATAATTAAATAATTAGCTTACTTTGACATAAATAAATAAATGTCCAATTATTAGAAATTGTCCAATTATTAGAAACTAGCGGACGCCCGCGGCTTCACCCGCGTGCACTACTATTTTTTTTTCCCACGGGAACCGTGCATTTTTTTCGGGATAAAAAGTAGCCTATGTCCTATTCCAGTTCATTATCTATCTACATTCCAAATTTCATCAAAATCGGTTTAGTAGTTATGGAGATACGTGGTAACAAACATTCACACACACGGACTTTCGCCTTTATAATATTAGTAGGATAAGTAACAATGTTGTTAAATGTTAATCTATTGCGAGTATCACAAGTAATTATGTTTATTTTGGTCAGATTATCGCGAAATCTGCTTCTCAGAATTTACTTGAGGTGTATTTCATTCCACTCTGTTCAGTAAACACAAAGAGATCTGGGCCTGTATTCTATTAAATGACAACCGCTTTGGTTTTGGTTCGAACTCTTAAATGTCAGCCATTTGGTGAATAGTAGAATAGCTTTTCAAAAATTTGTACTGGCAAAGTTCAAAACCTCACCACAACTGAGTCGTTTGTTATTAGTAGTCATGGAAACAGTCGCTTTAGTTGAGGTTTTGGTTGAGGTTGATAAAAAGTTCGGTACCGGAATCGAGCCCCTGAACTGTTCATTTGCAAATCAAAGTGAGCTGCGGCATCGAAGATGATTCGAATAATTCCAGGCAAAACTGAATTTCTGAATGGATCGTACCAAATTATGTCTATGTTCTATTGAAGTGCTTAGCATTCTGCTACTTTACTTTGCTGCTTGAAAGTTGACATAGATAAGCCCTGATTTCGGATAGATAATCATATACTTACTTATAAATAATTCTATCAAACTTTCGAGATCACGACTTATTTTCTTAAAACGTATATGGGCAACTTGCTGATGCCCGCGGCTTCGCTCGCGTGGTACCCGGATAAAAAGTAGCCTATGTTACTCTCCAGCCCTCCAACTATCTCCACACAAAAAATCACGTCAATCCGTCGCTCTGTTTTGACGTGAAAGCAGGACAAATTAACAAACAAATAAACGCACTTTCACATTTATAATATGGGTACGGAATATCGCATAATATTGAGACGGATGGTTATCAGTTATCACTACTCTCTTTTGACTGGAATTTTTAATAGTTTTTCTGTACAAAGTATAGTCAGTCCTTACGAGAGAAACTAGTTCGGCCAAGCTAGTCTAAATTGGCTATCATTCAGATGAATCAAAGTATGCAGTAACATCTGTCCTAAAAGAGAGTTTCAAAGTATAGATCAAAGTATACAAAAAACCTGCATCCAAATCTAACAATGTTAGCCTTGGTCTATCGCTAATATCGTCCACATTTTGTTTAGTTTCGATAAAAAAAAAAGATAAATGTTTAGATAAATGCAATTTACTTCAACTAGATTGGGGCATTGTCGGTAATTCGGCCGCTCCGTTGAGATTCAAATCAGAAGAGTACTGCGGTTGATGGTATGAGGCTGGAGCGATTGGGGCCAAGATGATTTCAAGAATGTCGTGTTTATTTATGGAAATCACGAATATTATTCTAAATTGGGTAGAAAAGAAAGACGATCATTCGGTCAACGCGGCTTTAGATTGGATGGAATAGAAGAATAGAGGGAGGGAGAGTAGGAAATGATGAAAGGATTAGCTTATATTATTTATCGAAATAAATATATCAACAAGACTGACAATTTAGATGGGTGTACGAATAAAAAATTCTCGTACATTGAAAGCAGTCATTTATGTCTCTGTGGAAAATTAGTTACTTACACGTTTTTATAAGTTATACTTTTGTTACTTTTAATTTTAGTTTGGTTTAGTTATTATGTTTTCTAAATAGAGAAATCAGTTATAGTTGTTCTATTTCACGAAGTCCGTTTGGTCTTAATTGTGTGTAGATGCACATGCACGTTGTTTCTGTGTGCGTGGAACGATTCTGAGCGCTACCGAGCTTACGCACATAGAAACAACGTGCATGTGAACACACACACACACACAATTAAGACCAGACGGACTTCGTGAGGTAGAACAACTATACTTTGCATCTGCACCATACAAAGGAATACGCTAGAATATCTTTCGTGTTCATTCATACGGCAAAGAGCCGATTGTACACAGAAAAATTGGTTGAAAATTCAGGTAACCTTTAAAAATGAAACGGAAGCTCCTGTGTATTCATTCTAGTAAGTCGCTTAGTCCACACGTCACATAGCAAAACAATATTCGGACAAAGTTGACTGAAATACCCGTGAAACCGGAATGTAATGCATTTTTGATGGGATAGACTAAACTTTCAGCTTTCAAACTTTTTCATCGTTTAATGCAGATGTATTGCTGCAAGCTAAAACTAGCCTGTTATGTATTCAGTTTTTTGCTATGGACTCAATAAAATCTCAGATATTAATTAGGTACCACTTAAATATTGGCATAAGATGTGACGATAAATCGAAGAGATCAAATGAAAGGCTCGAGTTTATGACTAGCTATAGATGTTGTCAATCAGTTGTACAGTACTACCAGATAATTAATGCGTTTCAGAAAACATCGGAAACAATCGTACCTATAAAATTACAAAAACATTGACAAAAAGTAATTTGGAAATGCAAATTACTCACAATTTCAACTTTATCGGTAACAAATAAAAATCTCAATAAAATTAAGAAAATTAGTTGCAAGCCGTGCGAGCTGCGCAGCTAACGACGTGCACTTCTGTCACATTCTGTTTTGTGGAATCATACAGAGCTTATATCAATACTGCCAATCATATTCGGAAAACACGAAATTAACCGATGCGCATTATTTATTTGGAAATACTGTATTTTTCTTTGCCCATCAGTGGAACGTCACGAGCTTTTAATAACAAGAAGTTTAAATGTATTCTCTCGTATTTATATTCCACTCAAACCCTGTCCAGATGTGGTTTAACGCTTGTTACTAAAAGTTTAAACAGATTATTCGGACGGCTCCGTCCGGGTTCCGTGAATCAGGTAGTCAGTTGACAGTTAAGCTTGTATACACTAAGCGTATTAAGCGCTTTAGAAAATCACGTTCGTATTGAACAAAATCGCTTTCATGACTGAACTGGGTATCTGTGCTTAGTCAATTTATTCAGTAGGACTGCTGAGATGGGATCACTAGCCTTAAAGACTAGGTGATTATACTTATGTTCAAGGCAAACTAAGGCAGAAATTTAAGGTCTTCGTTTCATTTATCCACCAATGAAACATCGGCGATAGTAAGCGAAGCGAAGCGAATTGTAGAAATAGAATCGATTGATGCCACTTCGCTAGAGGCCCTGTTTATTCAAAGACGAAAGAAAGAAGCTAGTTTTTGTCAAGCTGATCTTTTGTTGAACTAAATTGAGTTTATTTTGAAAGTGTGTTTTTTTATAAAGCGCGTTTAAGGCTCCTAGTGTGTACCAGGCCTTTAAATATCAGCAAAATGAAAACGTCGGTTGAATGGCTGACCTTATATTTCCTGTAAATTATTTTGGTGCAAACATTTTCGTTTCGTTAATTCACGAGTTTTGATTTAGGTAATCACAGGGGAAACATTTCAGAACTTTAAAGTAATATTAATCGAGTTTATTTCTATAAAATATTATAAATGCCTAAGGAGATTAATGTTGGACCGTATTTAAGTACTAGTAACGCCCGCGGCTTCTCCCGCGTGGACCACTATTTTTTTATCTCACGGAAACCATACATTTTTCCGGGATAAAAGTAGCCTATGTGTTATTTCAAAACCTAAACTATCTACATTCCAAATTTCATCAAAATCGGTTAAGTAGTTATGGAGATACGTGGTAACAAACATTCACATACACACACACACGGACTTTCGCCTTTATAATATTAGTAGGATTATAAATCACCTATATCAATATATAGACCCATTATTACTAAGTCAATATCTGATGATGTAATTCTAGGTAAAATGCAACTTTGAAGTAGTTTTTTAGTTGTTAGTCCTAAAGAAATAGAAATAGAAATAAGTTTTATTTTCGTCACAATAGGTATCTATAAGGTATCTAAAGTAGGTATCTTATGTAATAAAGCAGAAGAGTTTGTTCGCTTATTATCGCTTTCACATCAAAATAGAGAGACGGATTGACGTGATTTGTGTGGAGATAGTTCGAGGGCTGGAGAGTGACATAGGCTACTTTTTATCCTGAAAAAATGCATGTTTCCCATGGCATAAAAAAGTATCAGTCCACGCGGGCGAAGCCGCGGGCGTGCGCTAGTAGCTAATATTTGTTTAAATATATGCTAATGTGTAAAGGTAAAATTAGATTGGACGCAAGTACCTAACTAGCTAAGGATGTAACTTGTAACTAGAATTCGATTAAAACTACCCATACCGTATCCCACGCGACAGCCTTGAACTAATTAAAAAGCTTTCAGAAGACCAGACATTATTAGAATTAGCGGTATGTGTGAAAAGTTTCCAAGTTTCGAACTAAAACGAGGCCGTTAGCGCTCATCTTGGAATTTCGAATAAATTACATAAAAGTCCGAATGTTCTGGAAATTTATGTAAAATAAGTAAATAAGTGGGAGCCTGAAGACGGGCGGCGACGCCGAGGCAGGCCTAGAAGATGCTAGCGTGATGATTTAGATGCCTTCCAGGAAGACTGGTGGGAGGCGGCCGGTGATCGCAAGAAGTGGAAGGATATGGGGGAGACCTTTGCCCAGCAGTGGGACACTTTATAAGTTAAAAAAAAAAGTAAATAAGACATAAGTCGACTCTCGACTGTATGTTCAAGGACGGATATCCACTCAGATGTTCAATTCAAAATCCTTTGATGATCCTTTAGAAGGGTAATCAAACGCACATCATGTAATACATAATAAGTAAATTATATCAGTAAAATTAAACTGGTCGTCTAACATTCTCATTCGAAATTACAGTATAATTCATAGACCCTTCAAATTGAGAATCATAATCTGACAAAGGAATATCAGTTTTCTACTGTTTTAGTTATCACTATCAGTCTAAGTTACTTTTTAAAATAATTAGTTTTTTTATTAGTTAAGTAAACTAATTTAAAGTCCAATAACAATGGAGATAGATAGATAGACAACACTTTCTTGTTTACCACAAAGAAACCTTAAGTATAAATTATCAAAACAGGTAAAAACAATTGGCGGCCTTATCGCTTAAAGCGATCTCTTCCAGGCAACCTAGTCAAAAATATTCGACGATAACCTCAACATTGAATTTTGGCGTACGTTTATTGCTGCGAATCATGAAAACGGTCCATCTAAAAGGCCCTTTTTGTAGCTTTTCCATGCAAAACATGTCCAGGTTTTATCCTCAGTTTGTACAGTGTACGCAGACCCTTACTATGCGGTCTAGTAGGCCCGGATGCTCGCTCGGCTGTGAAATGAATGAAACGACCTCTTGCTTTCCACTTTCTTATAACTTTCATAAGTGCACTTCTGTGTCATGCGCCTCCCTTTCCAAATCAAATTCTTTCCTTAATATTTGTTGCAATCATGTTTTAAAATGTAATAGCCTTGGCTCATGATTAAGATTTTTTACACTTTTATGACTGTACCACCAACCAAGACCAACTTCAGGAGGCGTACCATCGGCGTACCTCACTAGAGTTGGCCACTTGCTCGTAGGAACTTACTTACCACCAACTATAATTAGAGCCGTGACTAATCCGTCACGTTTCAGGAACGTCTTGTTTCAACATTTCAAAAACGGGTTCGTCCACCAGGAACCCCCAGCCCGATCCCCTAACTAGGGGATCCCCGTGAACTCGCCAGTTCATCAGAACAACCCCACTGTTGGGGTGGGCCAGTGGGGTTGTTGGGAACGAATCTGAATCCCCTGTATTTAAAAGTAAGTACTGATGTGCTTACATTATAAGTACCTATAGTAATAAATAGACGACAGATGTCAAAAGTGACAGCACATGTTAAAAATGACACAAAAGGGCTCGGTGATTTTGTTGGTTTCTATTTAGCAACAGTTATGTCTGAGACCATTTGATCTAAATAGTCTAATAATTATATAAAACTAAACATTTTATTTTATTTTGTCACAAAATTACTACTAAAACATTTTTTTTAGCTATTGCAAACATATTAATGTTTAATATAGGTATCCGTCCCTTCCGGATAAACATGAAAAATTGTACAAAAAATCATGAAAATGATCGATCACCCTGACGTCACTCACAGATCTTTGAGGGAGCATCCTTCATCGTTAACTCTCAACGAGGGGTGAGTTTTAATTTTCTGTATACACTCTAAAATTAATTTAACATGTAAAAATATCTATAACTATTTAATGTACTCCAATAAAAAAAAAATAAAAAAAAACAATAAACCCGACTGCGTAAAAACTAAAAAGAAAAAAAAAGCCTGCAAAAAATGACTCACAGTGCGTACCCATTCATT
Organism: Camptogramma bilineatum; assembly: GCA_958496255.1. Taxonomy (NCBI): domain Eukaryota; kingdom Metazoa; phylum Arthropoda; class Insecta; order Lepidoptera; family Geometridae; genus Camptogramma; species Camptogramma bilineatum. The sequence continues at coordinate 11,630,322 of OY292465.1, read as the reverse complement.
TTACCAATCAAATAATAATAAATAATAATAATAAATGTTTATTTCCAAAAGTACAATCTTAAATATACAGATTTCACATTGGGTGCCGCACTAGGTCTAGCCTGTGTCGCGGAAACCCTAACTAGATTTATCCAAAAGCTATAACAATTAGAACTTATGCGAGGCAGATGCACAACATAAATGACTTACAAAAAATAAAATTACTTAAATACTTTTAGTTGCTTCTAACAAAATTAAATAGATACTAAGTACCTACATACTAAGCTTTAGAATAAAATAAGCAAAATCAATAGGTACCTAAAGATTCAGGCAGTTATTTCAGTTAGGCAGGGAGGGGGGGGAAAGATCTGTTTGTTAGTGTGTGTGTGTGTGAGTGTATGTGTGAGTGTGTGTGTGTTTGTGTGTGAGAGAGAGTTTGTGTGTGTGGTATCAGTATGCTTATACGATTTTGACCAGAATCTTCTCTGTTTCGTTGTAGTCAAGTGTGATCAGCCATTTCCTGATCTTTACTTTAGCACTGAACAGTGAGCACGATTTTAGGTCACACTTAACTATTATCCTTTTGTAAATAAATGGGGAGGCAAAATATCGAAAACGTGTAGCAAAAGTGGTATTTACCTTGGGTGTTGCAATTCTTTGTCTGCGGGCATTAGGAGACCTGGTTGAGGTGTTATGAAGCCTATGGTACCATAGTGCTACTTTTTGTATATAAAGCTGACGAACTGTCAGAGTTTCAGTTTCTTGATGAAGAGATTTAGTAGAGTACCAGGGGGGCTTTCGAAACATTACTTTCAAGACTGCCCTTTGTGCTCTCTCTAGTTTTATTAATGCGGTTTTAGCCGCACAGCCCCAAACCGTTTGACAATAACAAATGACAGACTGACACAAAGCTGTGTAGACCAACAACAGGACCTCTCTGTCAGCTCCATCCCGAAGTAGCTTCATGACATGGATGAGCTTGCGAACACGACTCGAGAGAGTGTTTATGTGCTGCTTGAAAGTCAGGTTTTCGTCTAGCACAATACCCAGATATTTTATTGATTCATCACGGTCAATGAGGTTACAGGAGCAGTTGTTGCTACATGTATTACATTTTAGGCTGTCACATTTGTGTATTTTAATAGTTAACGATGTGGGAGGAGAGGTTACCCTGTTCAGATGAAAGCATAAATACTTGGTCTTCACAATGTTATGATGGGTCCCGACTGTGAGTCATTCTTTGCAGGCTTGTTGTTTCTTTTTAGTTTTAACAAACATAGACTGATAAACACATTACCCTTCCTTTGCTTTGCTCAGTCGGGTAAAAAAGACAATACTCGCACAAAATTTAAAAAATGATGTCAATTGCCGCTCTGGTTTCTTCTTTTGTATTTTGTTTTTTTTTGTGCTAAATAAAAATCTATTCCATCTATTCCGTACCATCAAAATATCTGAGCGTACATTTTTAACACAATAAAAATAAGTAGGTACTTATCCAACTTCCAAGTTCGAGTGTTTTTTTAATCAGATCGAAATGGTAGCCCGATTTGCATAAAACCTTTGATATCTTCAAAAGATCTCCAATACCTGAGGATCTGAGAGAATGTTGAACAGTCGTGATCACAAAAATATATAAGTATTTAAATATATTTTACATTTAGAAAATACGCCTATTGAATTGGCAAAACGAAATGTAAAAAGAAAATCCAAATAAAATCATGATTAGATTCTTTAGTATACTTACCTAGTCTTTTGCATCATTCTGGGCAGTTTTCGCAAAATATTTGGTTCGCAAATTTCATACTATCAGCCTTTCCCTTATGATCCCTTATATTAAGGATCATTTGAGTTTATATGATCATTATACTCGTCCCTTCGATAAAAGATTTCGTGTTTACATAACCGTAAATAACCCGATATTAAAAAGATAGGTTGTCTAAGGCACAGAGAAGGAAAAACAAAGTAGAAGGGCTTTTAAGTCGTTAAACCATGACGGAGGCCTTTAGGAGGCCTAAAACTTCCATCACCAGAGTTATCCACTAGCTCATACGAACTTATTTACTTATCTCTAATTTATAACATGACCAAACAATACTAAGTTTTATTTAAAGTCAATCAAAACAAAGAAACACACTCATAAAAAAGTACAGCGCCCTACGCGTTCAATATAATAACGCATTCAGGGTGCTGGGGGGGCTGCCTCGGTTCTGCAGCGCATCAGGGATGTTCGCCGAGGCGCGAGTGGACTGTTTCTACAGTACCATGCGCAAGCGGTGCACATCCCTGGGGCGGCGGATCCGGGCCAGCTCCAACGGTACACTGAATGTGTTTGCAAGCAGGTTCGATTGCGAGTACCTGAACCACTGTAGTATGGTACATGCGCATTATATAACTAATGTAGATAAATATAATTGTAGGTTTAAGTAATTGCAGCATGACATTCTAAATTAAAATTCTTATTCTAAATTATGTACTATGGATTGTGTTATCTGAAATAAATTAAATTTATTATTATTAACATAAAAATTTTGATAAGCCTTTTTATTTTCAATAGAGAACTTTAACAAATACAAAATAGAAGTTTCTAAATTATGATACCTTTGCCATAGTCTACATTCACATTCACATTTTTCTATTGTATTCTTCCGTATTCAATATATGAAGCAAAAATGGTTTATAATTAATTCAGAGGCTTTTTATCGCGTGCAAAGCTACGAGCAGATTTCTATCAGTCCTCCCCCCGCTGATAGCTACCATGCACATCAATATTGTAATTCCAAGGTTTGAAGGCAACGCTCACCATCTGATATGAAGAGATGTCAAGACGCCGTCTTTGATACAGACATTTAATTAAACGGCTTCGATTACTAATAGGGTTGCCCCGTTAGTTCAGTTTTAGTTTTATAAACCAACTGACAAGTGACGAAAATCATCTACGTAAAAAAATTCATGAGTGTTTGTTGGTAAGCGCATCACTTGAGAGTGGCTGGACCGATTTGTCAATTTTTTTAAGTCTCAGAAAGGCTGAGACTCCACCCAAGCGGAGACGAGAGGAGATGTGTATAAACAACCAAGATAATTTAGTTATTCACACATGTCATCTCGTCTGTGTCACCAGATGTGTGAATAACGAAATTCTATTGGTTGTTTAAACACATCTCTCGTCTCCGCTTTTGTGGAGACTCAGCCACAATGTATTTTTATTTAAACTCGGAATTTGAACAGTTAATAGGACCAGCAAAGCAGCAGTATACCGCAACCACTAGTAGTGAAATTCAAACCGATAATATCTTACAAAAAAATATGTTTATGACTTTTACCACTAAACTTATCAGTTGGAAAAAGTTAAACGATTGTTGCATAATACAAAAAATTGTCAAAGGTATCATCAGTACATAATAAAAAAAAATTACAGAGTTTAATGGAAACGTGGTTCTTTCCTTGCTGGGAAAAATAGAGTCGGATTCAGCACTGAAGTCCGATAGACGCAGCGCTGCTATCGCAGAACTAGGTTATGTAAAAATATACTAATTGTCCAAATAAGGCTTTGAACAATAATAGGTAATTATGCTAGTTTGTACGTTCTTAGCTCTACACACCAGAACAACTGAGCGACCTTGACTAAAAGAGCATAATAAAGTAAATAAAACAATTAGTTCCCGCTTTTTCCGTAGGACTTGAGTGCTGAATCCTACTCTATCACAAGCATCAGTCAGGATCATGATTGACTAGTTGATTCGAGTAATAAGTTATAGCAGCGTAAGACACTTTAGGGACATCATTTTGACAGAAACGTCAAAGCACATCCCTAGTTTGATCAAGAAAGGAATACCTCGAGATCCGTCCAACTCCAATCTGAATCGCAAATAAGCCAGTGTATACAGAGTGTCCCATGATGAATGTTTATATTATACGGCGCCTGTGAATAATCTCTATAATACTGCCACCATTTCCTTGGAGATGCTTCACAAAATAACTAGAAAAACAAAGACGCCTTATATACTTATATTTAGAGATTTAAAAAAAAATCCTATTTGTTAGGAAAATAAGATGTAAAATATTATCTGGATCATCAATCTGCTTTCAAATCGATTTTTTTTTCGCAAAAAAATCTCATCGGTATGATTGCAGGATAATCTAATATTGAATCGTAAAATGTTAACATTCTTACAATTCTTATAGTTCTTACAATTATTGAACCACTTTATATAAAAAAACAATAAAGAAATGGCACGAATTTACTGAGTCTAACAAAAATCCTATTACGTCAATAACGTGGCCGCTAGGACCGCCAAATGTTCCAAATTGAATAAAAATAGCCGGGGATTTGGTACCGATTTGTGCCTGACAGACACAATTTTATTTATGTACAAAATAGAAGGTTCCTAATAGGCAGCGATGGGCTTGCAACCTGTCAGAAATGTAACACTCATTTCTGTAAAAATATGGGCATGCCTCAAATATGTAAATATCTGGACGTGTCTCTGACTACGCCGTTAAACATCTTTATACGGACTCCTAAAGATTTGAGAGAATGTCTGCCGAGCTTTGATCATGTTTCGTTTTTTTAAGAGAGGGAGGGAATGTACCAATTATGTTTTTCGTACATTCCCCCTGACTACCCCCTTAGACATCAATGGATCTTAAAAATGTTTGAATAAAAGATCTGAGAGAAATTCTACCGCGCCTACATACAGTCGTCATCATATTTCATTTCATTTAAAGCTGTGTTGGGTGTCATTTTTTAAATAAATTAGCTTAACCATAATATAAACGATGTATTTCAAAAGGAGGCCATGTTTATTCCCTCTCCGCTATCAAAAATTTCGTAATGTTCTCCGCATTTTGGAAAGCAAAGCTTATTAGTGAACTATTCCCAATAGCCCCATTACGTGTTATGGCACAATAATGTTCATTTAATGCGCTATTCATGTAGATCGATGCTTATGAGCCAACATGCGTCATTAGATATCACTATTATTGAGTTGCTAGCTGAGAGCCGTGTTGGCCGAGAGGTATAGTACATCGACTTTCGATCCGAAGGTCGTGCATCATTGGATTTTTCGTTTCGAAATATTTATATGCGCATTAATACGAGCTCTAAACGGTGAAGGAAAACATCGTGAGGAAACCCGCGGCTTAGTCAGCCCCACATGTATTGACCATGTCTTTCCTGTGGATATGGCCGGTTAAGCTGAGAGGATGGTGTAGGTGCTAGGCAAGCCTACTCCATCTAAACAATGTCCCAGGCACTACAGTGTCCCGATGAGTGTAGGCAAAGATTGCCTCCTAACACTGTATAAATCATCTAGTAAAGATGTAAAGGCCTAAGATAGCTAAAAGGACGACCGAAAGTTGTGTTGTGTGGTAGCTAGGTTTTAACAAAGTAGCTTGAGTTTCGGGTAAAAAAGTTGAGGATTCAAATCCTGACAATTCATCAATGTTACAAAAAAACCGTGTTTGTTGCCCTGATTCTTCACGCTGTTGGTCGCGTTAGAACAGTAGTAGAATCACCTAGCTCTTAAGACAGATATTGTACGATTATATTACTTAAACATTATGCTCTATTGTGAAACAGATGGTGTTGTAAACTCAAGATGACCTGTGTGTCTCTGGTGCTATATTGTATCTAATCCGAAGTTTCTAGAACTATTCATTATCAGATATATCATGTAGTTCCCCAGACATGCAATCTGTATAAGCCAATATTGGGTTTGGCTTATCTCCGGGGAACCCCGTTCTGTATTGGTGGAATACAAACATGCGATTCGAATAACAGATAAATCCTAACGCGGTATAGTCAAAGTTGCAGTATGTTCAGACTTCCAAATCGTTGTAGATATTTTCAATCTTCGGAAAGTACGATTTATAAAAGTATTGTGAAATGTTTTATTCGTAAAGTTAGAAATAACCATGTAGGCCAATTTCCATTCGTATTAGTTTTTAAATTATTTTTTTATATTTAACGTTTTGTGTGTAGTATTGTTTTTTCTTCTAATTTAGTAATTATGAATAGGTATAACGAACTGACATTGAACTAGTTTTTACTGCCAACAGTACCAATTATATCATAAAACAGAATTCAATTTCTGTACACTTTAATTACTATAACATTGAATACTAATTATAATGTTATAACGATGTTTCATCATGATAATTAGTTATTCGTTTTTGGAACATACTAAATTATTTAAGCTAATACATTATTATTTCAAAAGGACTTGACTACTTGAATTTTAATAGTATTTAGGAACTAGCTACGTCCAGCAGTTTCACTAGCATTTTCACAAGAATTGTCGGTCCCGGCTTGTAAGTTGTTAAGCCATGACGAACGCCTTTAGGCGGCCTAAAAACTCCATCACCAGAGTTGGCCACTAGGTCATATTATGAACTTACTTGCAAGAACGGCAGAGCGATTCACACTTCTCGGAATGCATCCGATTCGATTATTTTCTTCGGATAGCTAACGTCTTTTCAGCGAAAAAACGACACTTTCCGAATTTGGAATCCATTCCGAGAAGGGTTTAATCGCGCCTCTGCAGTGCGTTTCAGATCTTCTCAGAATGTATTCCGAATTCGGAATAGGACGTTTCTTCGCTGAAAAAAACATCTATTTTCCGAAGAAAATCATCGAATAGGATGCATTTTCGGAAGTCTGAATCTAAAAAGTATGAGAGTGTGTCAATCAATGCCACAAGTTGTAAGAATAGGGTTAATGGTAAACGCTGACCTTTGCGTGTCAATAAGTGGTTCAACTCACACCGACGCAGAGTCGGATATTATACATTTTTTGCAATTTGAATGATAGGATTACAAATTGAAATTGGCAATAATAGTTATCTACCTTCAAACATCGAAGGCTTTAAGCAAATTTGAAATACCTTTTCATGCTTTTAGGAAACTTTGTTTGGAATAGAAGGCAGCTTACGTCCTTCGGGATACAACAATTATTTTGCTACATTTTATTAAAAAACTTCATTCATTCATTTATTCATTCATTCCAAATTCAAAGACAGAACGTTTCGACGCACGTTATCGCATTCGCGCGGATAAAATCCGGCTTTGTTTGAGTTTGAGTCGCGTCCCTTAGACAACGATGATAATGTGAATAGAGCCTAACACGATAGTGCCGTATCAGGAAGCCAGACAGCATGATGGACAATCGGATTGGCTGCATGCCCTACATGTATTGTTAACAAGCTCATACAACTCGATTAGGCGCATTTGTGTGAAACACCCACAACTTCGATCGCACCATAAGCAGGATAGTAAATTATCATTTGCTCATGAGTGAGAAGGTCAGCGATAGACGCGCGAAGAGAAAATTTGTTCCCTACAAGTAAAATAATAATGAATAAACAATGAATGAATGAATGAAAACTAAAACTAAATTGATTATGCCCGGTCTTGCCAAAAAATGAGCATGTTTTCTATAAATTTTCGTCATCGATTGAGGTCAACAAAACGTATTATTTTCCGCCTCAGAACAATTTAAATAAATAATCTCTTTGTAAAACATTCGAGCAATACAATATTTAAACAATTCTATTCATAGAAAACTTGTACGTCAATACGAACCACGTTACCAAGAACACCTTATTTTACGTCATAAAGAACCACGATAATTAAAGGCTATTTTAATATCCCCTAAGACGCTCTCTCACCGGGAACATTCGCCTGAAGTGTAACTGTTGAGATTCGAGCAGTACATCACAGTCCTGAAAACCCGTTTTCGCACCATAAATAACTTAGGTAAGATGGAGATCTTATAATACTTTTGAGACCATTTTCAAAACGTCAAATAAAAGTTTACGCTTTTCATCTTGTTTATTATCTTTCACTAGCTTTTAAGTATAGTTTACACCAGGCCAGCGCTGGCTTGGTATTTGTCTTGTGTAAATAGTTTTTCCAGCGGAGGCGGAGGTTACACTGGCTTAAAAAATAGACGGGCGCTCTATTCTCGCCAGCAGCGCTGGCAGCCAGCGCTGGCCTGGTGTAAACTATACTACTCCTATTATGACTGGCTTACCAGCGAGTGAGGAGCGAGCATTACAATGTTTATTTCATTAACATGCAGCTTGTAACCATACAATTCGTAAAATTCCAGCGAGTTTGAAAAACTGCAGCTTGGTTTGTTACATTGCAGACTGTCGCTCGTCAGTCAGTGAGGCAGTATCGTAAAGTAATGCTTAAAATCGAACCTTGTTACATTACAGTCGAATGCTCCTAGTAAGAAAGCACCTTTAGAGCAGTTAAGGTACTTTTATAGCCTTTGGGATATTTAAATTACTCGGTCATCAAAAGCGCTTTAAAAATCCACAATTTAAATTATCACAAACAAACTTGTCGCAACAGTAATAAGTCACAACTGAAAATATAATATTTCCGGTCTGTGAAACTGGATAAGCTTACTGTGCTTGCAAGCTTGGTTTTGTGATAAAACGGCACAGTTTTATTCAATAAGTTTTTTAACTCATATAATTTTTCACAAAATCCATCCATCTTTTCTTTAATCTACCTCAACTCACATCATAACTACATCAAATTATGGTCGCAATAAACCGGCCACAGTGTCATGGAAAACCCAGGTTTCCACCCGGGTTGGACCTTTAAGCTTTTGTCCGGTCTCTCACAGTAAATTACATCCAAGGTTTGTAAATTACTAGGTTTCCTTCTTTTTACAACAGCACAAAAACAAGTCTGTGATTTTATATTTGAGTTTAAAATTGTAGAAAAAATACATGTCTTTCGTCTAAAACAAACAAAGTGGGCATGTTCCAAGAATGTGTTTGGGCGTTCCTCTGACTACCCCCTTGGACTGCAATGAATTCCCAAAACAGATTTAAGAAAATGTCTGTGCCTTGGGGCTGTAGTCGTAATCAACTCACATCATGATTACATCAAATTATGGTCGCAACAGCTACAGTATCATAGAAGACCCAGACACTGCATTACAAATTATGCTATGTACATTGTCACTACATCTATACTTATATTATTATAATTATAGAGGTAAAGTTTGTTTGTTTGTATGTTGGAGGTAATCTTCGAAACTACTCATCCGATTTCAAAAATTCTTTCATCATTTAGAATGAACTTTCAGGATGGACATATGGTATATGTTATGTAAGTAACTAGCGCGCAACGCCGCGGGAGAAGCTAGTATAATTATAAAGAGGTAAAGTTTGTTTGTAATAATTTTTGAAATCGGATCAGTAGTTTCGAAGATTACATACAACCAAACCTACATACTATGTAGGTAATCTTCGAAACTACTGATCCGATTTCAAAAATTATTTCACCAGTATTTAAAATGAACTTTCAGGATGAACATAGGCTATATGTTACGTAGGTACCTTGCGGGCTACGCCACGAGCGGAAGCTAGTTTATTTATAAAAAAAGTTTTGAGATAGTAGAACATTACCACGCTTGTCATTAAATAAACCACCAATGTTATGTTCCTATAACCTTTTACTATCAGAAGTCAAATACAGGCTGATTCACTACATCCCAAATTCCATCTCAGTAAAGATAACAGGGTGATTAAATCCAATGGTGACATAAAACAGGCATAAACGTATTTATGACCCTAGGGCGGGGTAGAAATAATATTCACATAGAATATATCTTGATTTATTTGTACACAAAATACTATTCACACTGTACAGTAAAACCAGAAAAAGAATGCGTTTCGGAAAACATCGGAAACAATCGCATAAAATTACAAAAACGTGCCTAATACGGTCATGGTATAATACGTCGTAGTCGGCAAAGTCCTATAAGGCCATCGTGTCTCCAAATGATATACATTCGGAGAGATTGATATATTATTGTATCACGTTAGATCTGAGCTATCTTAATGTAATATTTATGACCTCCTGATTGGTCAAAAATTCAAATTCAGAAAGAATAAAACAGTTTCAAGTTAGAATTTGACCGACATCTCCAACTCTTCAACATATTTGCAAATCGATTAGTTTTACTTTGATTTTTACTCTGCTTTTCCAGTAGGTCACGCATAAACCTCCTACAATAGAACCGAATAGAACGAAACAAAACATAGGAAATATTCTCTATTTTAGCCAATAATGAAAGAAAATAACGATCTTTGAGACTCACTCAGGCTTTAGTGCTGAGGGTTGCCGTATAAACATAATATTATTCTAGCTAAAAGAAATATTTTCATCTCATAGATTCTGTTTGAACGCCATATTGACTTACATGTTGACATGGGTGCTAGCCAAGTGGTATATAGCGAGTCACGTGACCGGTGAATGATTTAAAAGCTATGTTATTATCAACATCATATTATTTTTCTAAAATTAGACAAATGTAAAAATATATCTCTTAAATCTCATACTAACAGTAAATCCGTAACGATTTTGTTGTTTACTTATTTGATAACATTTATAATATTTAGCACTATGATGAATATGTTGATGATGATGATGCCATTTCTTTGGTTATGATAGCAAAGGCTATTTCTGCTGTTAACGCCGTTTTGATTGAAGAAAGTTATCTTAGAATGGTCGCTTTAAAAGACACACTATTTTGGTTTTTAGCGTAAACGAAATAAGAACCAAACGAGTAAGTTTATACAAAACTTGTTGCGATACAAATGTGCCCTAGCTGACAAGCCTTGATATTGCTGGCCCCACAATACTATTACTATGACGGTATGCCATTCAAAGTTTAACATTATAATGCGAGGCTCGCTTAGCTCGCGCGAACTTTTTAATGAATAAATTCTTCATCAGGTGGGCGGGTCTGCAAACCCCGTCACTTAAACAAGCGAACTTTTCCGCAAACTAAAGTTTTAGAGATCTAGGCTGGTTTATACCGATCTCAACTTTGAGAGTGGGCTTGGAACTGTCAAAATGTTATCTATATATAATTAAGCGGAAGAGGGTGTTTATTTGTTTGAACGCGCTAATCTGAATGATGATTCTTCTATAAAGGTAAGGCCAAACCAACGCGTTCAGCGCGCGTCCGCGTTGGCGTGCAAGGTGGCGATCAGTTGTTGCTTTGTTTTTTTTTTGCTTTGTTACTTTGCCAATCAGAGGACGCATCGGTGTGAAAACGTCGCTACAAGTTCGTACACAACAACTGAGGCCCTAGCCAACCGGCCTTCGCTATGAAGCGATTCGATTTCTAACTTCGCTAACACTCGAACGTAAGGTTTTCATTGGTCGAACCAAGGTCGAACGTAAGGTCACGTGGTCTCCCACCAATGAAACATCGGCGATAGCGAAGCGAATTGTAGAATAGATACGATTGATGCCACTTGGAGCCACTAGAGGCCCTGCCCCACTAGCCATATTACACTATCTATCGTCGCTGTAGAATAGAAACACTTCAAAATGTATAGGATTTGACGTTTCAAGTAGATGAGTCACGTGGTCAGAACGTCAATTCCTATACATTTTGATGTGTTCTATTCTACAGCGACGATAGATTGTGTAATATGGCTAGGGCCCCAGGTCCTTGCACGCCACCGCGAACGCGTTGGTTTGGCTTTACCTTAACGGCCTTTCTGAGTCAGCGGGGCTAGAAAGCCCGATGCATAATGGAGCCCTAAAATAAGTTTTAATACTAGGTACTTCGAAATGATGCGTTCAGCTACATATTTGGCTGCATAATACCTATTGTCGCGTTTACACGCTTCCGAGCAAAAAGGCATTCATCGAGCACGTTATCTTCTGTCGCGTTCGGTCTCGTTGAGATGAGAGTGACAGAGCTCCTTGCGCGGTCTCTGAACTAGTTCCTATTTGCTCTATATAATAGACATTCCTATTTGCCCGGAAGCGTGTAAACGCACCATAAAACGCGGCACTAGCCAACTTTGTGCGATATCCCATTTCAGTTTTAATCCTTTGGTACTTAGCCTGAAAGGTTTTTGTTCGCGATTTTGCGAATTTTCAGAGCTAAGTTTTAGGGTAGTTTTAGCGAAATTATAAAGTCATAGTTGATGCGGTTTTGTTGTTTTAATTTTTGTTCTATCTGCCTTCGCCCGTGGTATTTTTATGAGTAAAACACTACCGAAAAAGGAAACATTGTATTCAGAGTATAGGCGCCCTATACTAGAACATCGTGGTTGCGCCACCAATAAAACGTATACATAATTTCCTCGCAATGCGTCCGATTCGAAGATTATTTTCGAAAAGTTGACGTTTTTTCAGTGAAAAACTTTCCAAAAACACTTTCTGACAAAACGTTCGTTTGCGTCACTCCTCTGGTATCAGTTGGGAACGACTCCAGTGTAGTTGCGCAACCAAGCGGGCACCAGGTACATTTTGTTTGTGGTGGCGCAACCATAGAGCCCTAGTGAGATAGGGGAGCTTGAACATGAGGAAATACTTTCATTCTAAACTTGTAAATGTTAAACAAATTCCAGTGGTGTGTGTAAATCTATACTTTCTAATAAAGAGGTAAAGTTTTTAAGTTTGGATGTAGGTTGTAATCTCAGAAACTACTCGTCCGATCTCAAAAATAATTTCACGGGTGGAAAGCTACAGTATTGTGTCACATAAGCAGCACACCTAAGCAGGTCGCTAGTCAATAATAAAAAAAAAATGGCACATGTTTTAAGAAATTGTTATCGGTAGGTATACTATGTTGGCGTAGCTGCTACGAAGTGCTACGAATGTGCTACGTCGTAGCTAGTTGTGCTCGTAACTTTTGCTCGTAGCTGGAGGTTATGGAATATTACATTTAGAAATGAAGTTAATCAAAAGTAAATCATGATTTAAGATATTGATAATTTTCAAAATAACAGTAATTTATTTATAGCTACTTAATATTCCTAAAAATCTTACCCGACTGCGCGACGCAAAGGAAGGCTAATGTTTATCGATCTGTTTATGTATGTATGTTTGTTTCTATGTGGCGTTCTGGAGGCCAAACGCGTGGACTGATTTGAGCACTTATTTGTAACTAAATAAAGCACAAATTATAAATCAATAATCGATTCTTCACTACTGTAATGCCAAGTCTTATTTCGAACTCGCATTCATCCCTACCAACTGAACCATATATCATCGACCATAACTTCCATTCAACCGGAACTCTAAAGAACCTTATGATATTCTCGGAGGTTCTATTCCGCCTTCACACTCGTTAGGCGCGGGTTACATGAAGCAGGTATATTAATAAGAAATGTCTGTATGTTTAAAACATTAATTTTCTAAAATTAAATGCATAAAAGATCTGAAAGATTATATGTCTACTGTACCTTGGGAATACAGTTATTGTGATCATATTTTTTTATTTATTAATTTCCTCATTAAGAGGGTAATTACTTTAAGGTCAGCTGAGTCATTCTGTAAACTCACTTCGAATTCACTCAAGTGACCGAGCTCACTAAATACACAAAAATGTATTGTGAGATTCAAATTTCGAAAATGAAATTTGAAATCTCACAGCGGATTCAGCTCTTCGGCGTTCGAAGTGAGTTTACAGAATGACTCTGTTGCGGCTATTTGAATTCACTCGTTAACTCGGATCACTGCCGACACTTCCTAGTGGTTCTAATGAATAAATGATAAAAAAATTACAAATCGATTTTTAACTTCTATATATAAGTTTTCGGTTGAACGATATTATAAGTTTTCGGTTGAACGCAGAATTTGGTACCGCGAGGCAAACGTTTGTACGATCTGCAAATATTTGTCTCGGGTCTGGGTATTTTTCTGTGAATAATACGTATGTTTTTACAAAAAAAAAAACAAGTACTATAACAGTCATGTTGTTTCCATAATACAAGTTTTATTCCATAATTCAAGTACTTTGGGGCTAGATAATGCTGTGTGAAATGTCCAGCACAACTTATTATTTTATTAACCTTTGCCAAATACGGTGACTGTGGCAATAAGCAAAGTCATTCAAACCTCCTAGTGTTGCCAACACTCGGATTTACCTTCAGATACCCGAGTGATCTTCTTATTTTAGCGGTCCGTTGAACTTTGGATATAACGAGCTTTATAAGTGGGTATCGACGGTGTTACGGAGTTCAAACTGGGGGGTTTAAGGCTAAGTTCAGATGAACGCGCGTCGACGCGCGGTTGGTTCGGCGCGCAGTGCAAGGCGGAAGCGCGGGCACGCGCTGACGAGCGGTCATGTACACAACAACATTGATTTGTAAAGGCGCTAACTCATGTTGGGCCAGCCTAGGCCAGCTTATGCGAGTGCGAGCGAGAAGGCGAATCGCTTCAAGGCGAGAGTGATAGAGAGGCAATGCGGAGCTGGCCTAGGCTGGCCCAGCGTGTATTCGCGGCATTACAATCTTAAACCGCGCGCCGAGCTGACCGCGCGTCGCCGCGCGTTCATCTGAACTTATTCTTATTCGTTGGATACATGGACCTAGTATAGATAGATACTGCTGGACACGTTCCTTCTCACTCACACAAAACAAAGAAGGAAATATACAAAATTCTTTTGAAAAAAAAAGAGAGAGCATAATGGTCCATCATCGCGTGCCGGCTTTTTACCCGGCTGACTGTCAAGTCACCCGGGTTATGTAGATCGCGCGTTTCTTTGTATGTGGGTTCGTTCGTATGTAAGTAATATTCTTTATTACCACGTTTCTCCTAAACGGCTGGATGGATTTTGATGAATGAGGTATCGTTTGAATCGTCTCCATCTCGATTGTGCTCTAGGATACTTTTTATTTCGATAAATCAAATAGTGCGGCTAAAAAATGCAACAATGTGTGAATTTTCAAAATGAAAATCACGCTATCATATCAAAATCCATGTCAAAATCAAGAGGTTGGTGGACTGATATCAAATATAATTTTTTTAAAAATCTAACATGACATCTTCGAAGACTAAATCGAGTCTCAAAATTTTTGAAAATCTATTTTTCGCCCTAAATAGAATTGCTAACCAAAACGCATACTAAAACTTTCTATTTAGTCACACGCAACGTTTAGAACAAACTGCATCGAAATTGGTTCAGCCATTTAGGAGATATCTCATATTTAAGAAATAACTTACGCATTTAATTTAGGTACTCACAGAGCCATCTGTGTGTCAACTGTGACCACAACGTTTAGGAAAATGCCCACGGCATCGAACCCTAGATACCTACATAATAATAAAATTGTAATTTAATTTTGTTTTGTGATTGATAAGATAATGCTGTTTCCAACTTTTCAGTTCAGCCGGGTTTTTTTATTTTTGAATAAATTGCTTGTTGTAGGTAGAGAACTCACAAGTGTGCCAATTGTGTGCTAATATGGATATGTGTACTAAGAAACAATGGATCACTTAATTTTTGGTCCCTTTCGGCGGCACGCTAACTAGTAGTCCATATCTATACTAGGTACCTATATGTTTTGATACTACTCGTGTAAAGGAAAGGTTAGGATAAAAATTCTACGCAGTCTCGTTTTTTGTGTTTATCCTAATAAATACTTGTTTTTAAAAAGTGGATTATATTAATGTAGGAATAGATTCCAAAAAATGTATTCTACTATTTTAGAACTCTTACCTACTCCGCTATTTTATTATTAAAACAATACCGATACCCTTCTAACTTTTCTGATGGTATATTTTTTGTTTCAGGTGAGAACGCGTCTCGAACAACAAACAAACAAACAAGGTAAACTTAACGAAACGTGTCGGAACTTTTCCTATTTCGATAATCGGTGTCGCGGAGGCCTTAGGAAGTTTTATCAGTTATGAGTTTCAACATTCTGTGGGTAAATAAGGAACGTAAGTGATCTGCTCAATGTCTTAAGTAAAGTGTGACTTCTTCTGCCTTACGAAGGAATACAACAAAAGACAGCAATAAAAGGTTATTTACGTAAATTTTTATAATTAGTTTTTGGTCGCGAAGCGTCGATGGGCTTGCAACCTGTCACGTATGGAATGTTAACTTCTGCAAAATGTGGGAGTGTATCAAATGTGTTTAGACATACCTCTGACTACCCCCTTAGACATCTTCAAAGGATCTAAAAATGCTTTAAGATGTGAAAGAATATGTCTACCGCACCTTAGGAATACAGTCGTGGTCATCTGTGTGTGGTTTTTAGTATTTGTTTAAAATTAGTATTATAGTGGGCACCTAAATGACTTGACCTGAGCGCATATCTAAAATACCTGGAGATAAAGTTGTGAGCCTGGTTACAAATTCCACTTTTATAAATATGTTACTATCATATTTTTCTTAAAAGACACCATAATGTTTCTTCGACTCACCCTTGACGAGATATCTTAGTAATATCTCCCGGGCTTTATCTAAACGGCATCGATACAGGATTACGGTAATCACTTGGGATAACATTATAACGGGTTCGATTCCCGCGCGGGTGCACTTTATGGTTTGCGGTAAGCTCCTTCATTGCTTATTGACTCATTGTGGAAATGCTGAGGAATCAAGTTTTATTTTTATCACTCGGAAAACAATTACTTGAAAAACACTTATTGGAAGTGGTTTTGGTTGTTTGTTTTGATAGAAATAAACCCTGTAAGGCGTATTTCTGGAACTGTATCATTACCTAATGAGGCATTGATATAAATGTCTAGATCATAGGTTCTCAACGTAGGTGATAACGCCCCCTTGTGGG
The DNA here is from genome assembly GCA_958496255.1 of Camptogramma bilineatum. Taxonomy (NCBI): domain Eukaryota; kingdom Metazoa; phylum Arthropoda; class Insecta; order Lepidoptera; family Geometridae; genus Camptogramma; species Camptogramma bilineatum. The sequence continues at coordinate 11,613,775 of OY292465.1, read as the reverse complement.
CGTTTGAGACTTTCAGGGGGGCAGTAGAAGACCCAGAGAAAATTAGGGGGTATTGAGATGGCGCATTAAGATATGGGGAGGGGGCTCTTAAAAAAATATATTCTCTAAGTGGGCGGCGGGCAAAATAAGGTTGAGAAACTATGATGTAGATAGAGAAATAGATAAAGCATTTATTTGTAACTAAAAATCTTATTCAAAAATAAAATTAAATGTCTAGCTAGACGATCCTGAAAAACCAGACAAGATAAAACTTTCACAGCATTATCGAACCACATTAAAACTTTACTCAGGAATTTGATGTCGTTCCTAAATATTAAAATTGTTGAAAAACTTTCTACAAGAAACCATAATGTAGTTTCCGTTTTTCCGTACAATATAACTAAAATATAAAGCTATTTCTGCGACGGAAAACATTACCCTTGACGGGCTTCGCTTGTGCCAACTGCAAGTTACAGGGTGCAAAAGTTCTAGCTTTATCGGAAATTCAAGATGCCGATATGATGCAAAATGCTGACATGAAAAGTTGTGTGAAAATCTTTGTAGCTGAAGGTGTAACTTATAGCCTTCGTAAAAGATCGAAGAGGGCATTTCTCACAGGCGAATCCAGAATAAGTACCTTTTCACACGTCCCGGTTTCCGGGTAACCGGTATGGCGTTTTGTATGCGTATCACGCCGGTAAAAAAGCGTTGAATTGAAACATATGCATTTCTAAGTATTTTCGCTCGTCAGCGCTTTAAAAACGCGTCAAGTTACGTTCAATTTTGAGCACTTGGCGGTAGGCATTAAAATGAGTTTGAGTTTTAAACTCGCCAACGCGCTTTTTAACTGACGTTAATGAAACTCGTGCGAACGAGGCCTTAGCGATTTACAGCGCGATTGGAAATGGTCGGCATATGCTTTGAATCATCAGTTCTTGCAAATCCTACTTAGTATTAATTATCCTAAAACATTATTAACTATTTAGTATTATAATTTTCTTATTTAAGCGCTTTAAAAGATGAACTTTGATTTCTTAGTAACAAAGTTCAACGTTTTCTTCATAACCTAAAGTTGTCAATTCAAATCTCGGAAAATTCGGACTCGGAAGGGTACATAACATTTCTTGATTAAGTGAGAACTTTTGTGCCAACCTGTACTGCAGCCACTGTCCCTAATTGCTACAGTTATGCACGAAATATTGTTAGAGCTAACAATGTGACCTTTTTAACAAAAGCTTTTCAAGGAAAAGTAACCGAATTCATTCTTGAGTTTGGAAGAGAAGTAAAATTCTCAAATATCTTGCCTGTCTTAATAATAATGAAGTTGATGAAGTTATTATTATGAACTTAATTTAGGGCTACATAAAAAAATGTTACAAGATGAAAATTTGTTATTTTATTCAACTAAGTAAGTTCGTATGAGCAACTAAGTAAGTGGCCAACTCTGCTGATGGAGTTTTTAGGCCGTCTAAAGGCCTCCGTCATGGCTTAACGACTTAAAAGCCGGGACTGACAATTTAACGTGCCCTACGGAAGCGTTCAGCTCGTAATGCCACTTGCGGTCACCCATCCAAATTGTGACCACGCACAACGTTGCTTAACTTCAACGATCAATCAAGAACGTCTCAGCAAGCTACGCCATTTTATTTAACTGAAATAAGTTTGCGTTTGACCCACCCTGCCTAAGAAAATTATGATGGACACATTGGGATGGTCTTCAAAATCCATCATCATTATTGGCCATAACCTTACCTTCGAGTCTGGAGTAAAATACTCGTCCAAAGCTGATGTATGTGGCATTTGATGGCTTCGACCGCGGTATTAAGAGCTATTTTTAGTGTTCATAAAATCCTGTGTGAGTTATTATGTTTCTATCTTCGTTTTCCTCTTTGGTATTTCGCAAGAAGTGACATTCAGAAGCTTTTCTGCTATTTCCTTCCTCGATTTCAAATATTTTTGGAGAGATTTGCTACCAACAATAATAATATTAAATAAATATTTTTGGACATTTCACATAGCATCATATAGCCCTAGGGTAAGCAGCGCTTGTGTTATGGGAACCACATGACTGATATACTACTAATGTAACTTCATAGTGATGGAAAATCACTAAAAGTTACAAGCAGAGACTATGAAGAAGAAAGGTAAAATTCGCTTTTCCAGTAACAGATCAGAGAGACTAGAGTACACGAAAGAGTCGAATACTATAATTAAGTTATGAAATATCAAATTAAAAATGTATAAAAGCCCCGACACAAAAACTTCTAATATTATATTGACAAGACCTATAACTTTTTTTTGTTATGGCATTGCAATGAACCTCATTGCAGCATTGAGAGTTAACTAGTAGAAATGTAGAAAAAAAGTTAATTGGAACGCCACCTGCTCTCATTGTTTTTCAAATGAAAAACTATATGGCGCGACTGAGCCAATCGTAGATCGCGCTGACGTAAACGCAGCCCCCCAATTCTTCTAGATGACAACGTCAATCATTCCGCTGCGTTTTGGTTCGATCTCATAAATGTCAGCCATTTGCTAAATAGTAGAATAGCTTTTCAAAAATTTGTTCTGCCAAAGTCCAAACCTTAGCTAAAACCTCACCACAACTGAGTCGTTTGTTATTAGTAGTCATGGAAACAGTCGAAAATCTAAGGTTTAGTTGAGGTTTTGCTTGAGGTTGATAAAAAGTTCGGTACCAGAATTGACACCTGATGATCTTCAAACGGTTGAAAATATTTACATGAAACTTAGCTAAGAACACTCAACAAAGCACCATTTAAGCCACCAGCTGAATTCAGTGCATTAACTGCTTGTTCATTCATAAATTAGTGCTCTGTCTCGCTCTTTGGTCTAAGAATTGCGTATTTCGCATCCTACTTTTACCGATGCTAACTGACTGAAGTTAGCCACAGTTAGCCTCAGTAAAAGTAGGATGCACAATACGCAATTCTTAGGCCAAAGAGCGAGACAGAGAGCTAACTTATGAATGAACGAGCAGTTAGCACACTGAATTCAGCATCGTCTAATGTCAGCTTTAGACAAGCTTCATCCGTTGAGGAGCACGATGCCACAGACAGACAAACAGAGCCACAGATACATAGAAACACCCTTCTCTTTCGTCGGGGGTTAATAAAAGCCAGATGTCGCCTGGCGCGATATAGATATTTTTCACACATACCAGCAACTTTGTAAATTTCTCAACTTTATGAGGTGGTGTTTCAATGTGGAGAAGTTCTAGCTCGACAGGAATTTATCAGACTAGCGCGAAACCGCTGCGGAATGATTTAAGTTGCGCAGTTGCGGGAAAAATATGAGTTTCAGTAAACAAGATTATATCTTCAGATAAAGTTCGAAATCTTATGAGACGAAAATGAAACAGATGTCTTTGTTGATTAAAGTTTAGTGATGTATCGATACGTGTTATTGATAGGTTTGTAAATTGGTAGGATCATCGGTCATTTTCTGCATGATTTTTACGAGAAGTGGTAATTGTTAAAAAATTAACTGCGGGGCTAAAAAGGCCGCTGTAGCAGAATAACAATAGGAATTGCAATATAATGCCGTTCTTGACACTTTTAGTCTATGAAAAGAGACGGCATTATAGTGCAATTCCTATTTTGAATCTGCTATAACGCCCTTTTTAAGACTTGCTTTCTTTAAAATAATGAAGTGTCATATCCAAAACCACTGCACTTATTAACGCGTTCAGTGCCAACGACGCACACGTGCTCCGGGTGTACGAGTAGGCGTCTATGGCGTGTACTGGGTTAAAAATAAAAATAACCTCACACCATTTGAAAGGTACTTATTAAATGTACAAAGGTTATTAATCTGGTTGAAGTCGCACTGGGCCGCTAATCACATCACATCACATCACACCAATATTATTAATGCGAAGGTTGGACGTTTGGATGTATGTTTGTTCCTCTATAACTCGACAACCACTGAACCGATTTGGTTGAAATTTAAAATGTAGATAGATAATGACTGGGAATATGGCATAGGTTACTTTTATCCGTGTACTACGCAAGCGAAGCCGCGGGCGGAAGCTAGTTGCAAATAAAGAATTCTGACATTCCTTACAAAACTGGTAAAGGGAACACTAAATTCTGTCTCCGAAATAAATTCGAGTGGCGCCTGATAGATATTGGTTTCACTTGACGCTAGAGTTTTGGCGCATTGATCTGAAGAATGTCCAATTCCGATTCAATGTGACGTGTTCTAGCGAGAACTTCCAATTTGATTCAGCTTTTATTTCCTTGCTTCTGAAACGTAACATAACGAGAATTTGTTCCGAACAGTTTGTATCGTGCCAATCTTACTTTTGAAGAGAGTTGCATCGGAATTAGATAGTGGTAAGGGGGCGTCCATTAATTACGTGAGGTGATTTTGAGATTTTTCGACCCCCCCTCCCCTCATGGTGAGATGTCGTGAGATTTGGCTCGACCCCCTCCCCCACCCCCTAATCTCACGTGAGATTGAAAATTGAACAATAAAATTCTTAAATAGGTGAATATTCAATTTCTAAGGTGAGAGTCCAACTTGGCCCGTCAATCTAAAACGTTAAAAATATTGACGTGTCAATGTCTTAAGCCTTGACTAAACCAAAGCGTTCAGCTAACGTCCGCGGTGGCGTGCAAGGTGGCGATCAGTTGTTGTCATTATCGGTGCCACGATGCGTCCTCTGATTCAATCGGTGTCACGATGCGTGCTGTGATTGGACAACAACTGATTGCCACCTTGCACGCCACCGCGGACGTTAGCTGAACGCTTTGGTTTGGTTAAGGCTTTATAAATCGATGAACGCCGGCTGCACTCACGAAAAAGCGTCACGTTCCGCCTGAACGGAGCGTGCAAGCGAGAGCGCGAAGCAAGCGATAGAAAGGCATCGGCCTAAGCGTTGGGCAATTCATAATAGTATGCAATTTTTCATCAATGTTTTCTTATGACGTTAACACGTAAAATTTTCGCCCGTAAACCGACTTAACAGACAACCAGTTTTTTTTTTGTTATTCTTTACACTGTATCGCGATGATTCTCTTATAATGAAAACAATAATTTACGCTAAGTTTTTCGGGTTGCCCTCTACAGTTAGTTACATATAGAAAGAAGGCAGGAACCCTCTGGCCCTTATTGTTAATATTTGACATATTACCGCTCCGGGCGCGTTCGAACATGTTATCCTCACATTGAATAGGGTCAAGCTATAGGTGAGGTCAGTTTAGGTCAGGTGAGGGTCATAAAAGGTCAACCCATATTGGAAACACTTACCGTAATTTACTGATAGTATCGTGTCATGCTTATTTTTAAACGATTACTTTTATAAAAGCTATTGTTATGTGTAACGAAACGGTAGTGTTTATGATTAGTTGTGGGTAGTTTAGCAAATAAAACATGGTTGATTTGTATTAAGTATTTTTATATATACCTATTACTATTGAAAAGTTTTATGGACACGGGATTTTATCGCGTAATTTACCTTATTTATCCCGACGTTTCGGCTATGTTGCAATAGCCGTGGTCGCGGGCAGACTGGAGTATGTTTTCAAGGTCCATTGTGAATCGGCGGTAGTATCCCAAACTACCCTCACTGATCTTCAGATTCCGGATCGGCTGCATTTACACCGCAACATACTACACTAACCGTATCTTGACACCAGAAAGTCACATTACGACGTGCACTGCATTTACTAATAACAGGATTCCATGATGACGGGACCCGTGTCCATAAAACTTTTCAATATGAATAGTGATCGCGAAAGTTTAAAAAAGACTACCTATTACTAGTCTGTGAAAGTATCCGTAACTAATAAGGGTCGATTCACATCTCCGAAGCTAACGTCGACGGTCGAGTGTTTAAGGTAAAAAATTTAATATGATCACGACTGTATTCCCAAGGTGGTAGACATATTCTTTCAGATCTCTAGGCATTTTTAGATCCTTTGAAGGTGTCTAAGGCGCCGTCTCCACGAGCGTGAGAATCGCAGCGATATTATCGTCGTGCCACGTATTTCTATACACTATATGAACGTCTCTCCGCACGGCGATATTATCGCGGCTATAGAAATACGTGGTACGACGATAATATCGCCGCGATTCTCACGCTCGTGGAGGTGGCGCCTAAGAGGGTAGTCATTTTCAATGACGACTAGTTTACTCGAAACATTTCTTTATTTTAATAGTTCATAATATTACAGGGAGATACAATTTAAAAATAAACGGAAAAGACAACATGAATTCCCGTATCAATTTATTTATATTGTGTATATTGCTCAAGCTAGCTAGAAGGTTTTGTTCCTCCCTTCCCTCCTTTTCAATTCGTCTTATTACTCCCTCAAGAGTTGCTCTTACAGTAAATCGTTCAACTTGTTAAGAACTTGGTAACTCGATAATCATTATACTCCGGTTCAATCTTGTATTACAAATATCATAGATCATTATATTTTGTAACCTTGTATTAGGTACTTTGTTTTGTAAGATAAGACAAGTTATTTTATAAAACATAAATATTACACAGGACAAATAAATAAATAGGGCAAATAATGTACAATGAACCCCGCACTAGGCCAAGCCTGTATCGCGAGAGTCCGAGAGAGAGTTTGTAATTCATCGTAGATGTATTTTTCCATTAGATATTAAAAACCAATACAGTTATTTATGAAGCCTTGTTGGCCATATGAGATAGTTTCTCGACCTTTTTTAATGCATACTAGCTACGCCCTCGCGGCGCTACCCGCGAAGTGATGGTACATCGTGATTATGATGATAATAAAAAGTAGCCTAAACTACCTACCTACCTACCTAAGTAGTTGGTGGGAACTGAATTCGGAACGTTTGATCACAAGCTAAACTACGAAAATTGGCACGATATATCGTTTTTAGTTTTGTGAGTAGCCCCCATCTGAAGGCCGTGAGATCGAATCTCGGCCGTGTTACGTATGGAATGCGTCTGAATATGTGGGAATTTGCCAAATATGTATCTGGACGAAGGACATCTTTAATACCTAAAGATCTAAGATAATGACTTGCGGATACTTTACTCTGATATTAGTTGACCCGGCAAACGTCAGTCTGTCAAAAGCTGACAGTTTGAATGGGAAAAAGAAAAATGTGGTTTTTACGTTTTCCTGCGAAATTTTCCCAAATTAACTTTTCTAAAGAACCTTTCACTGACTTCAACGAATATAAAAAAATATAGCCGATTTGGTCCAGCCGTCCTCGAGTTTTGCACTTAGCAACACATTTAACCATTTATTTTTATTTCTAAAGTCAGATATTTAATCTTGATTCTGTTTTGTTTTTTAATAAATTTTAGTATTATACCTTCCATAAACAGGGCCTCAATTCTATTAATTTATACTGTCAACCATTCCAGTATCATTATCGCTGCGTTTTGTTTCGTTCTCCAAAATGAAAGTAATTTGTTTGATAACGTCACCACAACAGAGTAACCTTGGTTATTAGTACCTAGATTATGAAACAAAACGAAATGTAAGGTTCGAGTTGAGGTTTTGCTCTGGTTGATAAAAATGTTTGAAAACGTCACCACATTAGAGTAACCTAACTTCATTGGTCATTAGTAGATTATGAAACAAAACTAAATGTAAGATTAGAGTTGACGTTTTGCTCTGGTTGCTAAAGAGTTTGTTAGTAGAATCGGCCTCCTGATCAGAAGTTTGATATCAGGGAGGTAACTTAGTACCTACATATTCAAGCCACAATAAATAGCACAGCATAACTCCTCAAGTATTTCTCACAAATCAAGATAACGGCTTTCAGCGTAGTACTATCATTTATTCTGTTTTAGCTTGGGAACAAGTAATTATTGCGGGCTTGCTGGCGAGTCGCCAAAACTTACATGCCTGTGAAGTTGGGACCGACTTTTGACGGCGTTATCACTTTCACTGCATAAGGCTGATACTCCACTAAAGCGGAGAGAAGAGGAGATGTGTTTGAACAACCAATAGAATTTCGTTATTCAGACAATGTCATCACGAGATGTGTGAATAACGAAGTTCTATTGGTTGTTTAAACACATCTCCTCTCGTCTCCGCTTTGGTGGAGTCTCAGCCGTAAGAAGGAGAGGACCGCAGCGCCCGCCTGCAGTAGTTCACCGATGATACTCAAATAATGTTATCAGTTACTTACACGGCATGGCTCTGGCATAGATCATTGCTTGTTAATGAAAATTTGACCTAAAGCCAAAAACAGCAGTAAGCTCTCAAGTCAATATAAAAATTTTACCTCAGATTTAGCTATAGCTCGAACTATATCAAGCCTATACTTAGGCCTTTACATCTTTACTAGATTATTTATACAGTGTCAGGAGGCATTTGCCTACAATTAACGGGACACTGTAGTGCCTGGGACACTGTTTAAGATGGAGTAAACCTCAGCTTAACCGGCCATATCCACGGGAAAGACATGGTCAATACGTGTGGGGCTGACTAAGCCGCGGGTTTCCTCACGCTGTTTTCCTTCACCGTTTAGAGCTCGTGTTAATGCGCATATAAATTTTTCTAAACGAAAAATCTATTGATGCACGGCCAGGATTCGACCCCACGACCTTCGGATCGAAAGTCGAGGTAGTATCCCTCTCGGCCAACACGGCCTATAAGTTCATGGTTTCACCGCTACATCATAACCGTAATTATAGAGACTTGCTTCTTAAAAGCCAGGGCTTTTTCGTGCTCAGTTCCGAAGCTATACCTTACTTTTACTACAGTAGCCTAACTTCCCGCGGTTCCTTCAAAACTCACAAACGTAATATCAAAAAGCCCTCGAAAATGAAACGCAAATTAAATTTTAGGGAACTTGCTTCCGCAGTTGAGCATTCTGGCTGCTCAATAATCTGTTTCAGAGGGAAATTTCAAAAACAAAATGAATAAATACTGACACAATTCCAGAAACAAGAATCATTCGACTAATTGTTTTCACTTCTTACGTTAACTTCGTGCGTGAGCACGAGATTCGATATTTGGACTTGCTTCTAACTACCTTATAATCTACTCGTAAATTAATGAAATTAAAATGATGGTCGTCGATAAGTGCATAACTTGAGAATGATTAAACGATGTATATGTATATTTGTAACTTATTCACGCTTGTACATGTAGCTTAACTTATTCTTGTAATACAGTAAAATTTTACCTTTCATTAAACTATTTTCAGTCAGTCTATTTTGGTAGAGTCTAATAATAGACGACAGAGCCGCGGACCGAAATAGGCAACGATTAGCTATTTTAAACTGACCCTGAAAGCTTATTGTGCGGTTTATGTAACACATAACATTACTTAAATCACCGCGAAACTTAAGCGCTCGTGGTACAGCAAATTCGTTTTATAATGTGTGCGGTCACAAAATGAATCTGTCAGTCTGTCACCGCTAACCAACTGAGCGCTGTCGTATTTTTTTTCCCTTTGAAGTTTCCGGACACGTTCAATAGGCGTGTTTCCTGCAATGCGTAATCACTAAATTAATGCATTAATCTAATGAACTAAGATTCACAGATTCCGTAAAACATATTTATTATTGAAATTATAGTGAGATTAATTTTATTTTTGATAAAATAAAACCATAAAATACGGCTATCCGCCATGATAGATGAAACACCAATCAGAGCGAATTACGTCACGAGTGTTACTGTCAGTGAACAGAACAAACTTCATTCATACAAATCGCATAACTCTTCAAGTTTTGGTAGGTAGTCGTTTTTTGGTTTTAATTTGTTCTTAGTGCTTAATTTAGGTATATCTATTTTATCGTCCGTCGTTTTCTCAAAAGATACAATAGTGGAACCAGGATTTACCACGGCAAATTCGTCTAATTTGCCTATAGTGGATGTTCTAATGTTGGGAGAGTTTCTGAGAACAAACAATGATTTTTGTTCGGCAGAATTCAGAAATGTGAAGGCTTCCGCGTAAATAGACATATTATAATAGATAATAAGAAAAGTTTTTTCCATAAAATCAATTTAAAAGCACAATAAAGATTTTTTCATACATACCTTCTACTTAGGTATTAATCTCGAAAATAAGCTATATTGGAAACTAAATTTGTTGTTTGTTGTTAAAAAATATAATGTTAATAACTTTGTTCCTTTAGCAGGCTTACTAAGCACCTACATAATATATTTCTTTGTTTTAGATCCGCCGTGCAAAAGTACCTAAACCACTTTTTACAGATAGTTTTGTTCCGTGAAACGTTTTTATACAACTTTTCAGGTGTCTATTTCGAATTATTGTCGCACTTAGGCACTACACACCACTTATATCCTTTGGAATTCACAATTAAAATGAATTTATTTAGAAAATTGTTCACCAACATCACTTTGTACTATTGGTTACATAAGGCTGTGACAATGATGACGTCACAGGAGACGCCATGACATATTGAAGCGTTTTGGCGTGAATTTTAAATATTAAACTTAAAAGTTTTATTTTTCTGTAAATCTCATTAGTTATTGTGAAATATATTATTTTTAGCAATCAGAAGCAACTTCTGAACATTGTAGTACCATTTTTCAAAATTATGAAACAGGCCTATTATCATTCCCGGCTATAAAATTGTTAAGCCGTAGAGAAAGCTATGAAGTGAGCAAAAAATTTGTCATCAAAGTTGGCTACTAAAAAGATTTTGCAGTTTACTTTGTCCCTTCCTCTGTTATACATTTTTCGTTTTTTTTTTTTCATTTAGTCCGTTCATTCTTCAGTTCTTTCATTCGGTTATCGATCGAGCGAGCGAAGCGAGCGAAGATCTTAGTGGCAAGTTAGGCGATTTTGCTTTGTATGTTTGTATGTTTGTATGTTTGTATGTTTGTATGTTTGTATATTTGTATGTTTCATTTTTATGTTCTCGCATAACTATCGAACCGCTTATCCAATCTGTATGAAACTTGATAGGTCAATAGGTTGTGCTATGGAAATTTGCTGTGGAGTGTATGAGCGTAATCGATGAAGGGGTTGTAAAGATATGGAGTTCCCAAGGGGGTAATTTTTTTTTCAAAGTTACCCAAATATATTGAGTGGGGTGTCATATGAAAGTACTCAATTTATACATTCCAAATTGGTTTTTAGTTTTCTTCTAGGTTCTATAGTTTTTGAAATACAGAGAAAAAGAAAAATGATGAAAACCAATTAACGGATGTATGGAGAGAGCTCCCGTTTCATAGAGTTTCGATGTATTCGGAGGTCTGGTTAACGGACATAGAGTGTGGCATCGCACAGTGTTTCACTTAGAACAAGCTAGCTGGACAATATTATTTATGCCTTCAAATCTGCTCTAAAATACTCTACACATGTTATTTGAACATGTTTTGTCGAAAAATCATCATTAGCATCATCATCATCATCATTTATTACTTTCTTGTGGTTTTTTATTAGTTTAGTAATTTTTGACGATCTCTATGACGCTGTGGGTGAAGGCCCGCCTGAGACGTAGGAGGTTGCGGGTTCGATCCCCGTCCCGGGACAAATATTTCTATGATCTGCAAATATTTGTCTCCGGTCTGGTTGTTTTATATCTTTAACGAGCAGCGCCCTCGCGGCGTTGCCTCCGTAGTAATGGTTTATGGTGATGATGATGATGATGAACAGTAGCCTATAACCTTCCTCAAGAGTTTCAGTATCACGTGCAGAAAGAATTTTTCAAATCCGACTGGTAGTTCCAGAGATTAGCGCGTTCAAACGAAACTACTCTTCCGCTTTATTATTTTAGTATAAGTATATTTAAGTATAGAAGTATAGATATAGATAAGTTTGTATTTACAAAAAAAAGAATAAGAGTAGTACAACAGTCATGTGGTTACCATACCTAACACAAGCTATGCTTACTTTGGGGCTCCATGATGGATGCTGTGTGAAATTTCAGCATTATTTATATCTAAGTATTTATTTATTTATTTTATAATATTAAACCGGCAAAAAAATGTATTTATTCAGTTTTAGATAATTAAAAATATAGATATTACTCGGAATCATCGGAATCAACACCGGAAAAACTTAGATCGGCCAAACTTTCTTACTTTCGCACGTTTTTAAGTAAGTCTAGTACCTTAGAATAAGTAATTGACCGTTCTACTTCTGGAACACGATCCATCTTGAACGATACGTATGATAGAAAACTCAAAATCACCAATTAGTATCTGATGGCATATTTTTAAAACGATTACGATTTTTTCCGCAACTAGCCCATTTTTCATCCAATTTCATTGATGTTCGAGCAATATTCCTTTTAAAATCACTTATAGACTCGTCTGTGGCATCATTCATGAGCATAAAAAAAACAAATAACAATGAATTTCATTCATTTTTATCGTATTTCATCCATTTCTCGAAAAAATCTGCACTTGAGAAAAATAGTACATGTTCCGAAAAAAAAAAAAAAAAAATAGATGTACACTTGTGCGCAGCTTATGACTAACATTTTATTAAACTAGATAGTTGATTGTACAATATATATAAATTCCAGCCTGGGGACAAGTGGGGGCAAGTAGTTTCTGCTCTGAGAAAGATGAAATATGTGTCAAAATATCGATATCTTTTGTGTTCAACCGGTTTTTTTTTCTGTAGGAGACACTTTTTGTTAAAAGTTATAACATAAAAAAATACTACATTCCAACTACTTCATGATCCATCAAAAAAATCACCACTATCTACCATGTATTCGAATTTAGATGTTAACAAACAAAAAGCAAAATAACGAATGTATTCATGTTAACTCGCCCTCATTTTGACTTTGCGAAAGCTATAACTTTTAATACGACTGTACTAGTAAAAAACAATTAATGGTATCGTGATCTCACGGGTTTTTACTTTAATTTAAGCTAGTGCAGAGAAGGAAATGCGACAACCCTTTTTGTCCAGCTAGAACAGCCTAATGGAACATTGTGCATCGTTGTGGTTTGGTTTGCAATGATTTTAGTTGCTTCTTGATATTTTTCCTTGAGATTGAAAATAAAAGCCGTGCTGGCCGAGTGGAAGAGTGCTCGATTTTCAATTCAAAGGTCGTAAGTTCGAACCCTGGCCGTGCTCATCAATGGATTTTTCGATTAGAAAAATTTAAATGCGCATTAACACGAGCTCTAAACGGTGAAAGAAAACATCGTGAGGAAACCAGTTAACGTTCTAATAGCGGCGATGGGCTTGCAACCTGTCACGTATGCAAATTCTAACTCCTGCAAATAGTGGGCTGGGCATGTACCAAAATTATAGAGGGAGACGGAGACGGAGGGGGAGGGGGAGGGGGAGGAAGAGGGGGAGGGGGAGGGGAGGGAGAGGGGGAGGGGAGGGAGAGGGGAGGGAGAGGGGGAGGGGAGGGGAAGGGGGAGAGGGGGGAGAGGGAGGGGAGGGGAGGGAGGCGGAGAGGGAGGGGGAGGGAATTGTTTTTCTCATACATTTTGTATTGAACTGCTATTTTAATAATTTCTCGAACTAAGAGGCCTTCCTTGAGGCGCGGTACGAAGTTCGCGGGGTCAACTATTGAATATAAACACGACACGACTTAATGTATTGCATGCATGCCTATAATCTTTACCATACTCTCTGTGACCATACTGAGGTAGTGCATTAGATATCATTGTGTGGTAAACACTAGAAGGAGCACTTAACGTAGGTATAGGGGTAGTCAGAAACACGTCCAAATCTAGGCTATCAACACAACGGTGCGCGAGATCTCAGTTCGGGTCGAACTACTAGTATATCATCAGTCCAATTCGCATACATATGCATACTTCATCTGTATAACGGATAGTTCTCAAAACCCCACAGATATTTTACAATCCCTTTGTTCAAATTGAACTAAACTCGAACTATATTCAGATTGTATCAAACCCGATCAATTCGGTCCAAGTTGCGGTGACAGATGCTTTCGAGAAGTTTATTCACAACTAGGTCTCGGTGTTTACCCGCTCGGTAGCGGCTTTATCCTGCGGTTTCACTTGGCTTGTTGCTATTCGATACAGTCACCAGCGAAGCGCTCGTGGCGTAGCTTGCTTAGACGTTCTTGATACATCGTTGAAGTTAAACAACGTTCAGCCCCTCGATTCTACTAAAAAACTTTTTATCCACCAAAATAAAACGTCAACTGTTTCGTTTTGTTTCATAACCTACTAATGACCAATGAGGTTAGGTTTACTTTTTTGTGATGACGTTTTCAAACAAATTACCAATGAGGTTTAGCAAATTACTGTCATTTTGGAGAACGAAACAAAACGCAGCGGCAATGATACTTGAATGGTTGACGTTGATAGAGAAATTGAGGCCCTGGTCGGCCACAATTTGGATGGGAACCACAAATGGCATTAACAGCTGAGCGCTTCCGTGCTTTGGAGGGCAAGTTAAATTGTCGATCCCAGTCGTTAAGCCATGACGGAGGCCTTCAGGCGGCATAAAAACTCCGTCACCAAAATAGCCAGTAGCTCATTCGACCAAACTTACTTTGATACAGGCACCAATAAAAGTAGAGAAAAAATCGGTTGAGCCGTTGAGTAGTTCAAGCGGACATTAGGAAGGATATATACACACACATACATACAGGTCAAACACAACCCTCCTTTTGGGCTTAGCCGCAGTCAGGTAAAAAGGCTCATGAATGTAGAAGCTGAAAAACTGTGAGCGGATTTCTAGATCTTCAGCTATTCAAGATTCTTTAAAAATATCTATTGGGTAGTCAGGGGCAAATACACTATCAGTAATTAAAGCTCAAGAAAATTGCGAGATAATGTTATTTTGCTTATTACACAGGAATCAAGAAACCTCTTTAAATTTTTACGAAACATATTTAAACATAGAACGTACGAGAAGAATGAAATCCGTCATTGCCAAAGCTATTTGTTATGTAAATCGGAAGTAATATTTGTTCATCAACTTTTATGACTGACTGTACACTGAGTTAACCAATAGCGTGGGCTGCCTGTTGAACTATTGTTGATGTTCTAAGTTCCTTGGTTTCTATGTAATAAGTACCTATATTTCTCTAACGAGACTTAGTTTGTTCGATTGGCACCGCGCTTGAACTTCACTACCTACGAGTTATTTCTAGAAAAATGATCATCGAATAGAATAATGGTCAAATCGTGTTTGTCTGTTGTTTGCTAACTTGGATTAAAACGCAAGATTAATCTTTAAATATTCTTTTTTTTTGAAAACGTACTTAATTTCTTTTTTCCACTAACCCTTTATTGTCCCACGGCTGGGTAAAGGTCTCCCACCAATTTATCTTATATAAATTGGATCCAACTAGTTGGAGGTTTTTCGTGCACTTTTAATATTCTACGAAACGCTACGAAATTACCAATGCGCTACGTATTCTGTGGTGCTACGCAGGTTGCTACGTTTTTGCTACACCACGCGCTACGATCGGCTAAAGTCTTGAAACATCATATTAGCTACGCGGTAACAAATAATGTAAACTTACCGTAGCCGTAAAGGTTTAAATATCACTTTTTGTCGTACTAGACATTATAATAAAACACGGGAATTATATGCAATGTAAGATGCGACCGTGTACTGCAAGTCATCACCCAGATGAATCGAAACATTCTCGATATCTCAACGAACAATATTTTTACGTAAGTCATTCTCATGTAATATAATGGTGAGTATGTAGTATGTATATTGCAGCGATGTGAAAACTAAGTCACGTGTGAAAAGTGACTAAAAAGAGCCGAAAAGAGCTAAAATAACGTGACGTGAACGTTAAAGTTCATGAGATCGGCTCACTCGCTGAACTTTGGAACGTTATTTTTAGCTCTTTGGTGAATTTGTTAGTGCCTTTCATAATGTTTTAAGCTTCTTACTTTAGTTTACGTAAAATGATCTCTGTTCAAAGGTGGTATTAAAAGGTTTTTAGATAGAAGTAGGATGATAGAGGATGTTGTTTCGTACCTTTGAGTAAATACCTATTTTTGTTTTTTTTACTAAATGAATTCGTAGGAAGCAACACAGATTTTTTTCCTGGCTTCCATACTTACATTCCATAATTAAAGTACTTACGATGTTTATTAAAAAGATTTTTAAATACAAAACTTGATATTTTAACTGCAATATCACTGATAGCTTATTTTAAAAGCAACTGCGGCCTGTGAAAACAAAATTTCTGATGCTCGTTTAAAACATTTTAATTATATTTAACCCGCAAATGGCGAAGCGGTATGACGAAAGTCTATATGTACAAAATGTATATGAGGACAAAACTACGCATGTTTGTTGACTTGAACAATTTCAGGAGCATTTGAAAGAAGAGGTATTTTGATAAATTAAACAATACAAATTAAATTAAATATCGTGAGGTGCTGAAATTGCCCTTACACACAAACTCAGAAAATTCGCTCTCTTCATAACATTATTGGATATTATTCGCTCTCTTTATAACATTAGTGTATACTACTTTCCGCCCGCGGCGTCGTCCGCGTGCTATCAACATTTTAAATAGCCTGTATGCCATTACATGCAACGATTTACACTTATTCTAAGTTCGTTCGTTCAAGTCGGTTAACCCTCAAACTCAAAATTAGAAACATTCTTATAAACTGTCGCATTTGCAATATTAGTAGGATTTTAATGAATCATCATCCGATAGCAGCCCGACTTCAGCCACTGCTGGATATAGGCCTCTTATTTCTTTCGGCACTGTCCCCACTTTCTGCTCGGCTCGCATCGACAGAGTTATGCGTTAGAAAGAGAGGCAATGTTTGGTGAATATGTGATACTGAATTGAACTTTGCTGCGCCGCAGCAAGAGTCGCTATTTATAATTTTTTTTCGCGAAATGAGTCTTCTGTACGTATTTATTCTGTAATATAACTAGCTAACATTAAACTGAAATTGTGTCACTGAAAGTGAACGAAACCGCAGAGAAGAGCTAACATTGAATGGGGAGGGGTATACTTTAAAATAACGCGTCGTTTCACCAAGGCATTAAGCAGAACTCATTTCGGTAATATAATATTCTATCTGCAGCATACAGATTATAAATCACCCAAACGTTTTTGCAAATTGAGCTCTGCTACTTTCTAACAAAGGGGTATTTACATAAGCTTTGTTCGTTAAAAAAGGTTCGTAAGGAGATTTATGAAAGGTCACGTTTAAACATCGAATTTGATATTTTTCACCTGAAATAATTAAGTCCTTTGTGTGAAGTTTCAAAGGTCAAAGGATTAACAAACGATTGAGCTCTTGTTCGACTCACCACAAAAATTTGGCTGATTTTGTAAGCTATGCTCTCCTAATTTCGTTTAATTACTTAGTAAAATAAAACGAGAGGTTCAAAATATGTTCAGTTTATTTTTATTTTAATGGTATGTACAGCAAGTTCTATATGTTTCTTGATTATAGTTGTTACTAAATAAAAACCGGCCAGGTGCGAGTCTGACACAACTTTCGATCCGTAATGTACAAACTTACAGTATTTGTACCTAGTTGAAACATACGGTCTTCCATAAAATACCTGACAACCTTTTTTGTCCGACTAAAAAAAAAATCTGCCATAGTCACTTTTATTATTGAATAAAATTAAATACAGTTACTTACCATAATTTAACTATAAATATAACTATAAAATATTCATATTTATTTATTGTTTCAAGTTGGTACAGCTGGGTTTGAACGCAACAAGAGCCCCGTTGGGGCACTACAATATTAGGTAGGTAGGTATTAATTATGAAGTAGGTATGGTACCTATCTAAGACTAGCTTATTTTATACCACAATGTAGCACTAAATTAAAATTAATATGGTACATTAGTTTAATAGGGAAGTTAATTTTTTCTTACTCATCCTCCATGAACTCAGATGTAAAATAATAACTTTTTTTTAGTAAGGAACTTTTTTAGTTTGAATGAAATCATTTTTACTTCTTTTTTTAATATGAATTATTTAGCTTCCCTGTATCTTCTATCGTTTCGGATTTTCCCTTACTGTCCCAGTAAAAAAAAAACGCTGTATTTTAATGTCCCATTTTATGAAAACATGGGAACGATATCATCATTGACACAGGTCGTAAGCTCTGAGGTCGTTCGTTTAATTTATTGCTCGGTGTTGCCGTAAATTGCTGTTTCTGGTCGCTTTAATTACCGCTGTGTCGCAGCCAAATACCGGATCTTTGCCGCAGAAATTAATGTTATAATTAGGTAAAAGTAGTGTTGCTATTTATAAAAAATCGAAGTCGAACGAGGCCGGATATCATTAACTATTTTTATTGCACTGAGATATCAAGAAGACTATCCCATATTACGAAAAGTGATTTAAATTGAGTTTTCTTTCAACCATAGCAAAATCGCGCGACTCTCAAAAATTTATAAGATACTAGTAAACGCCCGCGGCTTCGCTCGCGTGGACTAATATTTTTTTACCCACGGGAACCATACATTTTTCCGGGATAAAAAGTAGCCTATGTGTTATTCCAGAACCTAAACTATCTACATTCCAAATTTAATTAAAATCGATTTAGTAATGGGGATACGTGGTAACAAATATTCACACACACACACACACACACACACACACACACACACACACACACACACACGGACTTTCGTCTTTATAATAATTTATAGTAGGATGAGATACTTTTCGCTCATTCATCGCATTCACTTGCTCGTGACTTCAGATGCCACTAAGTTAGCCTAGGAATAAAATTATGTTTGAAGGCACATAGCCGGGCAAAGTTGACCAAACCCGAAAAGATCTATTTTCTATTAAAAAAAAATATTGTAGGTGTAGCAGATAGCCGGAAAGCTGGAAAAAATGCCGGACGTCCAACTCTAAAGCACCCACGGAGCGTTAAATCGTAACGTTTACCTTTACCTGCTGTATTAAGTAGGCTTTTGTCGTTTCTAATTTATTTATAAACCTTATCGTTTAATTTGTAATTATATTCTTTGTAAAAAAAAAAATAAACAGTCTACTGAAATCTGTTTTCAAAGTGGTCTATTCCTCCCTTGGGCGCAACTTTTTCTCTGTATAATGAAAACTTTGAATGCTTTTAATAAAGTATCATGCATATAATTTTTAAAGAACATTTTATTTTTTTAAGGATAAGTGTAGGTACCTAATTAGTTTCCTTTAGTTTAGATAGTACCTATTTCAAGTGAGTTTTTTTATCTTTAAATCTCTCTCTCTCTCTCTTCCCGGCTATTCATCCCACATGATATGGGGTCAGCCTCCTCAGCCTTTTTAATCTTTTATTTTAATACTAAGGTAGCAAACAAGCATACGGCCCATCTGATGGTAAGCGACATCTTATAGATGCCTGTGACACCAGAGAAGTCACATTCGCGCTGCTGACCCAAGAGAAATCACTGCGCCGACAACATAATGGACAAGACTGGTCCACCAGTTGTCACCGAAGCGCTTCCTCGCAGAGCTCTGGCAACCTTACCGCAGGACACAACACTATTCGAGAAGAATGATGTAATTTGGCTGCGATATTCTGTAAGGCGGAGGTCCATCCCCAGTCGGGCTGCTCGATATAGAGTGAGAAAAACCCACTATGCCCTTCCTCCTATAAACCAATAATAATTAAAAATGCAAGCTAATGAGGAAGACTCACGATTTTAGTTGAGTATGCAGATTTGTAGATACAAAAAAAACAAAAAATACTGTGTTTTTGGTTTTCTAATCGGATCAAAAATGACCGAGTTACAGAGATTTTAGTGCACCAATCTAAAAAACGCTCGCGAGAAGGCCGCGACTGGCTGTGACGTCACCAGGCGCCCGCGGCTCGCTCCACTAGTACAAAATCCCTAGTTATTTTCAAACTAATTTCCGACCGCGGCATCGCTCGCGTGGCACCTGGATAAAAAGTAGCCTATGTCCTATTCCCGCTCATTGCCTAACTATATTTTAAATTTCAGCCAAATCAGTTCAGTAGTTGTCGAGTTATAGAGGAACAAACATACATCCAAACATCCAAACTTTCGAGGTCATTCACGTTTTTTGTTAAGTAAGTACTTATGCAGATTTGTAGATTTAAAAAAGTTATAAATGATTTCATTTTTATTTTTAAATATGATTACGACTGTATTCCCAAGGCACAGTAGACATATTCTATCAGATCTTTTAGGATTTTTTAGATCCGTTGAAAAAGTCTAAGCGGGTAGTCAGAGGTAGAGAAGCAGTGTTGGCCGAGTGCGCTAGTGCCTCGACTTTCAATCCGAAGGTTGTGGGTTGAAACCCAGCCGTGCATCAATGGATTTTTCGTTTCGAAAAATGTATAAGTAGGTACCTAAGTAGGTATGCGCTTTAACACGAGCTCTAAACGGTGAAGGAAAATATTGTGAAAGTGTGATTTGAAAACCAAGTTTAGGTAGGTAGGTATGTGATTATTTTGACTCGTACATACAAATTATTAATTTTAGGTATTACGATTAAAAGTATGTATAAAAAATACCTATTCACTAAAAAGTTTAAAGGCGAAAATTATTTTTAAGTAGGTACCTACCTAGGTAAGTAGTAAGTAGGTAGGTACCTACTTAAAAATAATTTATGTAGGTAATAATTTAAGTAGGTAGGTAAATAATTTAGGTAGGTAAAGTTAATATTAGTGTGATTCGACTCCTGATTGTTAGTTTTGTTTGTTATTGTTTTCGGTAAGTACCGGTACCTACCTAAAATACCTATTCAGTAAAAATGAAAAATCTTACCAACATTTTCAATTCCGACGGGATTCGAACCCGCAATGATACAAACGATCCTCCTTAAGCCGGAGTGCCTTACCATTCGGCCACGGAATCCTTATTACGTCAGGTTGAAAATCTTGATAAGCTTATATTGATCGATTTAAGCATCGATTAGCGCCATCTACAGAGTAACTACTAAGTTAATACCAAAGTGTGGTTTAACACTATAAAAATTAAAAACTTATTCAGTAAAAAGTTTAAAGGCGAAAATTACTTTTAAGTAGGTACCTACCTACCTACTTACTACTTACCTAGGTAGGTACCTACTTAAAAATAATTTTCCTATTAAGTACTTTTAAGTAGGTACCTACCTACCTACTTACTACTTACCTAGGTAGGTACCTACTTAAAAATAATTTTCGACTTTAAACTTTTTACTGAATAGGTATTTTAGGTAAGTACCGGTACTTACCGAAAACAATAACAAACAAAACTAACAATCAGGAGTCGAATCACACTAATATTAACTTTACCTACCTAAATTTTTACCTACCTACTTAAATTATTACCTACATAAATTATTTTAAAGTAATTTTCGCCTTTAAACTTTTTAGTGAATAAGTATTTTTTTATACATACTTTTAATCGTAATACCTAATTAATAATTTGTATGTTCGAGTCAAAATAATCACATACATTACCTACCTACCTAAACTTGGTTTTCAAATCACACTATCACACTTTCTCATCACACTAATCATACTATCACACTAATCACACTAATATCACACTAATATTATAAATGCGAAAGTTTGGATGTTTGGATGGATGATGTTTGTTCCTCTATAACTCAACAACCACTAAACCAATTTTGTTGAAATTTTAAATATAGATAGACTGATTTGGCTGAAATTTAAAACATAGATAGTTCTTGACCTGAAATAGGACATAGGCTACTTTTTATCCAGGTGCCGCGCGAGCGAAGCCGCGGGCGGAAGCTAGTTTGAAATTAACTAGCGATTTTGTACTAGTAGACCGAGCCGCGGGCGCCTGGTGACGTCAGACGCAGCGCGAAGCTCCGAGCGCGCGTTTTGAAATGGCCGAAAAGAAAACTTGAATAACTTCGTCATTTATTAATGGATTTTAATTATTTAAAAAACAGAATGCTCAGAATGCTAAAGAGTATACGCCCTCATACTTAGAAACCCAATATTTCGTTTAGTGATTGATCCCCATTATGTTTTCCGATCTCAGGCTATCTGCACATTAAACACGCAGTACGACCAAAAGGCCATAATTTCAGTTTTCAATTAATTAAAAACAGTAGTTCCAGATAATCGATCATGGCAATCGCACCATTCAGCGCACGCCGATATCACGATTCATTACGACTGCATTCAGCTCAAGGCAATAATCGCTCGACTGAATAGACACCATCGATCAAGTCCGAATTGCCCGAAACTAGGTTTATATTAGGTTTATTTACGGCGATGTCATGGTTAAGCCGAAACGATACTCACACAGATTTTAATTTAAAATATTTAACAGTGCATTTGTTTTAATAGTTTAGTAAAAAAAAACACGTAATTTTGAGGCCCCCTTCATGGCTTAACTGACTTAAAAACCTGGACCGCCAATTTTACGTACCCGTACATTTGTCATCACAACGGATCCGGAATCAGTAAACAATATGCTTGTGAAAGAACTGTATAACTCAACTATACAATTCCCAATCAAAATCTTTTATGAAATCACACTTAATTTATTTACGCTCAAAACATTGTGAAATTCAGCCTTTTTGGACGGTTCAGTATTTTTAATAAAAGCTCGGACATGGCAACACAGGGCTGGATCGTAGAAAACAAGGAAAACATTTAGGTCACAGAAAATTACTTAATGTGAAACCAGACCTATCATCATCATCATCGACAAAAAGTAGCAATCAACTGCTAGACATATGTCTACAAATGTACGATATTTATTATAACCTAACCTGTCTGAAGCGCTCGTGGCGTAACTTGACTTAACAATGTCCCAGGCACCATAGCGTCCCATGGATGACAAAAAGGTATACTTACTGCAAATACTTGGTAAGGTTTGAATTCAATGACGTGTCAAGCCTACTCTATCTCAACAATGTCCGTCCATGTCACCAGAGCGTCCCGTTAACTGCAAGCAATGAGGAAGACTCACGATTTTAGTTGAGTATGCAGATTTGTAGATACAAAAAAAACAAAAAATACTGTGTTTTTGGTTTTTTAATCGGATCAAAAATGACCGAGTTACAGAGATTTTAGTGCACCAATCTAAAAAACGCTCGCGAGAAGGCCGCGACTGGCTGTGACGTCACCAGGCGCCCGCGGCTCGCTCCACTAGTACAAAATCCCTAGTTATTTTCAAACTAATTTCCGACCGCGGCATCGCTCGCGTGGCACCTGGATAAAAAGTAGCCTATGTCCTATTCCCGCTCATTACCTAACTATATTTTAAATTACAGCCAAATCGGTTCAGTAGTTGTCGAGTTATAGAGGAACAAACATACATCCAAACATCCAAACTTTCGAGGTCATTCACGTTTTTTGTTAAGTAAGTACTTATGCAGATTTGTAGATTTAAAAAAGTTATAAATGATTTCATCTTTATTTTTAAATATGATTACGACTGTATTCCCAAGGCACAGTAGACATATTCTATCAGATCTTTTAGGAATTTTTAGATCCGTTGAAAAAGTCTAAGCGGGTAGTCAGAGGTAGAGAAGCAGTGTTGGCCGAGTGCGCTAGTGCCTCGACTTTCAATCCGAAGATTGTGGGTTGAAACCCAGCCGTGCATCAATGGATTTTTCGTTTCGAAAAATGTATAAGTAGGTACCTAAGTAGGTATGCGCTTTAACACGAGCTCTAAACGGTGAAGGAAAATATTGTGAAAGTGTGATAGTGTGATTTGAAAACCAAGTTTAGGTAGGTAGGTATGTGATTATTTTGACTCGTACATACAAATTATTAATTTTAGGTATTACGATTAAAAGTATGTATAAACTAGTAGTTCGCCCCGAACTGAGATCTCGCGCACCGTAGATGGCTTACATTTGGACTTTCTTCTGACTACCCCTATAATTTCAAGTGCTACTACTGTCGAGTATGCCTATTGCGCTAGCTCTTCATGAAAAAATACTAGCATGCATGCAATACATAATGTCGTGTCTAATTTTTCATTTATTTCATATTTATGAATTCTCGTCGTATTTCTAAAAGTATACGTCCTAGAATAAAAATAATAACTATTTTGGAATGTACAAATAAAGACCTTTCATTTGACACCCCACTCAATATATTTGTTTACTTAACTTTTTTTACCCCAATTATTTTCATTCTTTATCAAATTTTTTTTTATCACGAAAATAAATCAAGTAGCATCTAAAATCATTGCAAACCAAACCGCAACGATGCCACTCTCTTTTTAAGACCGACCAGTCAATGAGCTACGAAGACATCGAAACTCTATGAAACGGGAGCTCTTGCAGCTCTGGTTTCGTAGTTTTTGGTCTTTGGTCGTATTTCAAAAACTATACATCCTAGATTAAAAATAAAAACCATTTTGGAATGTACAAAATAAGCCCTTTCGTATGACACCCCACTCAATATATTTGTGTAACTTTCAAAATTTTTTACCCCCTTGGGAACACAATATCTTCACAACCCCTTCATCGATTAAGCTCATATGCTCCACCGTAAATTTCCTTACCACAACCTATTGACCTACCAAGTTTCATGCAGATTGGATGAACGGTTCGACAGTTATGCTCGAACAACAATTCGTGAAACATACAAACATACCACTAAGATCTTCGCTCGCTTCGCTCGCTCGATCGATAAAAGTATGTATGCAAAATACCTATTCACTAAAAAGTTTAAAGGCGAAAATTATTTGAATATTATTAAAATTATAAAAATGAAAATAATTGGGGTAAAAAAAGTTAAGTAAACAAATATATTGAGTGCGGTGTCAAATGAAAGGTCGTTATTTGTACATTCTAAAATAGTTATTATTTTTATTCTAGGACGTATACTTTTAAAAATACGACGAGAATTCATAAATATGAAATAAATGAAAAATTAGACACGACATTATGTATTGCATGCATGCTAGTATTTTTTACCATGACGAGCTAGCGCAATAGGCATACCCGGCAGTAGTAGCACTTGAAATTATAGGGGTAGTCAGAAGAAAGTCCAAATGTTGGCCATCTACGGTGCGCGAGATCTCAGTTCGGGGCGAACTACTAGTTTAAGTAGGTAGGTAAAAATTTAGGTAGGTCTTTACCTACCTAATAATATTAGTGTAATATTAATTCTTTAATATTAGTGTGATTCGACTTCTGATTGTTAGTTTTGTTTGTTGTACCTACCTAGGTAAGTAGTAAGTAGGTAGGTAGGTACCTACTTAAAAATAATTTTCGCCTTTTTCGGTAAGTACCGGTACTTACCTAAAATACCTATTCAGTAAAAAGTTTAAAGGTGAAAATTATTTTTAAGTAGGTACCTACCTACCTACTTACTACTTACCTAGGTAGGTACCTACTTAAAAATAATTTTCGACTTTTTACGAATAGGTATTTTAGGTAGGTACCGGTACTTACCGAAAACAATAACAAACAAAACTAACAATCAGGAGTCGAATCACACTAATATTAACTTTACCTACCTAAATTATTTACCTACCTACTTAAATTATTACCTACATAAATTATTTTTAAGTAGGTACCTTCCTACTTACTACTTACCTAGGTAGGTACCTACTTAAAAATAATTTTCGCCTTTAAACTTTTTAGTGAATAGGTATTTTTTTATACATACTTTCAATCGTAATACCTAATTAATAATTTGTATGTTCGAGTCAAAATAATCACATACATTACCTACCTACCTAAACTTGGTTTTCAAATCACACTATCACACTTTCTCATCACACTAATCATACTATCACACTAATCACACTAATATTATAAATGCGAAAGTTTGGATGTTTGGATGGATGATGTTTGTTCCTCTATAACTCAACAACCACTAAACCAATTTGGTTGAAATTTTAAATATAGATAGATAATGACCAGGAATAGGACATAGGCTACTTTTTATCTGGGTACTACGCGAATAAAGCCGCGGGCGGAAGCTAGTTAATATTAAAAATGCAAAAGTTTGGATATTTGGATTTATGTTTGTTCCTCTATAATTCGACAACCACTGAACTGATTTGGCTGAAATTTAAAACATAGATAGTTCTTGACCTGAAATAGGACATACGCTACTTTTTATCCAGGTGCCGCGCGAGCGAAGCCGCGGGCGGAAGCTAGTTTGAAATTAACTAGCGATTTTGTACTAGTAGACCGAGCCGCGGGCGCCTGGTGACGTCAGACGCAGCGCGAAGCTCCGAGCGCGCGTTTTGAAATGGCCGAAAAGAAAACTTGAATAACTTCGTCATTTATTGATGGATTTTAATTATTTAAAAAACAGAATGCTCAGAATGCTAAAGAGTCTACGCCCTCATACTTAGAAACCCAATATTTCGTTTAGTGATTGATCCCCACCTGACACTGGATAAATCATCTAGTAAAAATGTAAAGGCCTAACTTTTACTGACGTGTAAAGCCTGTTAGTTACCTGGCACGTAGCTGAACGAAAAAACGAAACAAAAGCGTGATTGACATGCTCTACTAGAGATTTTCAAGCGATAAAGGCTTAACCACATTACTCTGCTCGTGGCGTTTTCGCCATCTGTAACTCATACCGTAGAATCGGTAGATGGCGAATACGCTATATATTGCACCAGTTTTTGTACCCTCTACCAGTTGTAGAATAATTTCATGTCATTTAACGTCAGGTTAAAATTATTAACATTATTAACATAAGGCTGACCAGTCGCCATGGGCGTATATAAGGGGGGGGGGGGGGGTCCGGACCCACCTCCCCTTTAGGAACCCTTGAACAGTTGAAACCCATCACTGAGGCCTTGAGGCGTCCTATTTCTTTAACAGAGAGGCTCAATGAATTTTTGAGTATGCTGATGGCATGCCATGATTGGTTCCTGAATTCCTCCCTGGCGAATATTATTTCAATCTTTGATGTCGCCGAGATTTTTAATAATAAAATGCCATGGCTATTCGCTTATCGAGATATTTGTGTTGAATTAATTGCCTTTTATGTGCCAGCGGCGATTGGGTCTTTGATAGACCTCGTATCTACCCACTACTTTGATTGGATTACTGTTGTTATACCCAAAGAATTTGTTACTTATTTATGAAATTTGGTCAATAGAACGACCTTCTCGTTTTCTTATCGACAAAATGAGATAGCAATAACCATTTTATCTTAGGTTCATATCTTATTTAGGAAGGAAGGAATGTGCAATGTTACGAGGCCAAAAACTTTTTTGGTTAGTTTTCACTCACTTTTTTTGTTTTGTCAGTTTTTTTTGTTCTTCGCTCTCGAGCAGAACTCGGTCATTTAAAATAGTTCTCCACTAATCAACTTGTTCTTCTATAAAGTATACAACATGGAGGATCAGTCCCATCAAACTTCATGGTCTTTTTATAGCTCGTATCGTTTATGTCAGTTCCATTTACGACCAATACCTAGGCCTATACAGGGTGTATCAAAACATACGCTACGTTCCAAGCAAAATGTAGAGCACCCAAAAGTCCTTTTAGTTGCTCTACATTATGCTTTAAAACCCATTATTCAATAGTTGTTTTTGCGTTATGCTCATTTCGTGTTGAACCAAACTCCGATTCTGATTTTTTTTAATTAGCGAACCTAGCGGATGCATTCGTATTTGTAATCAATTAGTAAGACTAAAATGGTCACTATTCTGATTCACATTATGAATTAAGAGGCACCAAATATCGTATGATTCATATCTAATTCATAAAGGAGTTACAAATCACGCGGCTTTACTATAATTATGTGTTTTGGTTAAATTTTCATATTTAGAGAACAATCTAGAAACATACCAAGGTAAGGCAAGGCTATCTCAATTCTGGCACTTCTCATTGCACTATTTTTTGTGCACCCTATACTAGTGCTATGTAAAGCTGTGATCATACGTTTGGGTGGTAAGTTTTATTGTTAATTTTACGAGTTCTCCGGTGACGTAGCGATGGGAGTAGGGAATGTAATGAAGTCATTTACATTAGATTACATTATACTTAGGTGTCTTATATTAACTAATAGGCATGATGACTAATTTTCAAAATCTCTTCTATGATATTCAGAAGTATCTATTATGTCTAAAATATAATATCATATTTCTGTAGAAAATTAAGGTTTTTGTGCAATAAAATTACATTTAAATTTAAATTTTCAAATTCACACCAAAACGCTCGCCGGTATCATGGCGTCTGTTTTTACGTCACGGCTCGGTATATCAACCAGTGATGACAACTTAGCTACATAGAAACAAAATGACATTTACCGAGACGTGACGTAATTCGCTCTGATGGGTGCAAGGAATTTCTATACTACGTACCTGGAACACTGACTGAGACAGAAAACAAGGTCCGCTTGAAATAAAACTTGGGCGGTAAGTCTCTTTCTTTTTGCAACTATGTGAAAGAGACAAAGCACCCAAGAAAGCCTCTCAACAAGACCAACAATCCTTATAACCAAGATTAAATGATAATAGATCGTTGTGCAGTCGCGATAAGGTTCAAAATCCTTTGTACATTAAATGTCAGTTCGCACTCCAGTTACGTAGTTTAGAATCTTCTTGGATGGGTGTTTTAGCTATCATGGCGGATTGTTGTATTTTGTAGATTTATTTTAACAAATAAATTATTAATCTCGACATTAATAAGAGAATAAATACATTTTTCAAAATCTTTGAATCCTATTTCATTAGATCAGATAAATATTTTGGCGAAACTTGATTACTGTCATCATGCCTATTAAGTATAATTATTAAGTCTATCTTAACTTAAACAGTCTATTTTTCACGGTGTAAGTATCTCCAGCTGATTTATAAACATTAATTTATAATTTTTGTAAGTTAATGGCAAAATTAAAAAACCTCAAAACTTTAGGAATACTAGAAGCGCCTGCATGACACAAATGGAGGAAAAGAACTTCGGAACTTATTTTTTAGTATAAAGTGACTGAAACACGAAAATAAAAATAAAAAACATTACAAAAACCTTCAGGGCTCGAGTCTGGCTCGTACTTTTATGTTTTTGGTCTGAACGTGCCTGAAAACAGTTTTGAAATGATATTCAACTGCAAAGATAAATTACACAACCAGCTGTTATTGAACAAAAGAAATAGATTCAAAGTGCTATTAAGATAGTCGTAGACAGATTAATAAAAACGCCTCCATAAAACAACCATAAACGGCTGTAAAGAGACCATTGAATTCTCTCTTGTCATTTTTCACGTAAAAAATTCAAACCTTCAAAGATTTTATTCATGAGTTTTCGTGTATCTTTAGATAAATAAAAGATAAATTTAAGGTCGTATATCTTTAGGCTCTGTTTACATTACATAAAGAAACTGCGCAAACATAGCAACTCTAGTATTGCGAGTTTCGATGATCGTCAACCATAGATAATAGAATCGTCGTCGTCGTCAACGGTTTTTTTCTCTTCTTTATTTTGGCTTCGCACGGTTTGTGCATTCAGCCAGTGTCTATATTTCAAGTTTATAGATACACAAGATATACAAATACTTACATTTTACAATACATAAATATAATATCCCAACCCTCCCCTTGTGCCTCAGTAAAGATGTGGGGCTTTACTGAAACATCAACACGGACTTTTTGGGTGATCTCAAAATGCAACGCTGAAAACTGCATCAAAATCCGTTACGTGGTTTAGAAGGATATACAGACATCCGTTGCAGAAAGCGACTCTAGTTTATGCTCCGTAAGGTGACAAATTTGTTGTATAAAGATAATCCGAAAACCCAGGCTATTACTGGGCTATTATTACTACAACAATCGAAGTAGCTTTTATATAAATGTATATAGGACTCTGTTATCGAATAACAAATAATTGTTTACTATACGCCCAAAATCATAAAAATATTTGCTCTCCGCTTGTTTTTCAGCAAGTTATCGGGATTCGGGTTGTTTTTGAGTGCTACGATTGATTTCAACTTCCTTATTGGTACAATTTTTTGTTAGATAAAAACAATGCTCGTTTGGTGGTCGAATATAATGCATAAGCTTCATCCAAAG
The DNA here is from genome assembly GCA_958496255.1 of Camptogramma bilineatum. Taxonomy (NCBI): domain Eukaryota; kingdom Metazoa; phylum Arthropoda; class Insecta; order Lepidoptera; family Geometridae; genus Camptogramma; species Camptogramma bilineatum. The sequence goes on along the minus strand of OY292465.1, from coordinate 11,583,955 downwards.
GTTTTTTAGAAGAAATAGCTTATTTAAATCCGTCTTATAAAACTATAGACTTTTCATTTTAATAGTAAGTATCTCAAACTTGCATTTTGAAAATATTATTCATAATAACTATATATTGCTTGCAAGTGCACGAAGAATATAAAATTGTACCAAAATAAGTAATATGGAACAAGGACATGAAGATGTATGATGGCTAACTCTGGTGACGGAGTTTTAAGGCCGCTTAAAGGCCTCCATCATGGCTTAACGACAAGCGCTTCAGTGAAGAATTTCATGAAGATGAAGATACGGTAAAGTGGATGGATATACGAGTAGAGGTCGACCAAAGAAAAGATGGATGGATTGTGTGAAAGTTGACATGAGTAAGAAAGGGGTGAATGTTGAGATGACGTCTGATAGAGGGAAATGGAAGAAGAATACATGTTGTGCCGACCCCACGTAAGTGGGAAAAGGGCAGGAAGATGATGATGAAGATACGGTTCCACATCGATCTTTGACCCGTCAACAAAGGAACTTCAATAAAAAGACTGATAAATATTAAAAAGTTTGTGTTGAAAGAGGCCAAATTAGCATCATAATGTGCGGTAACAAAGCCGTAGGCGATCCTTATATTATTCAGAAAATGTTTGAGACAGCGTCATCTTACGTTTCAAATATTCTATGGAGTCATCAACACATACTCTCAAAACATCATTTAATTCACAAAAAAATAAGAGACAAGAAAACTTCAAAAACTGTGTGTAATATTTGTGTTCTTAATACCAGCTGGTACATTCCATAGCTTTATCTTATCACTTAGGCCTGGTGCGGCGGCAGATTCGGCTGAGGATCTCAAAAGGCGTAAATATGTAAATCAGGGTTTATAATGTTTGAACCTTTTGGGGTTGAGAAAGTGGGGTACTGCGGCCCATCGCGTTTTCAAAATTCTTTTAGGGCGTATTGTCGAAGCGACGCTTGATCCGAGGTCTGACACATTTGGCTCACCGGATCAGCATTGCCATTCAGCGCGGTAATGCTACCGGTGTCGGACACGTTTCCGACTGGCAGTGGCTTGGATCAGTTTAGCTACCTATGGATCGTTTACAACAATCCTTAGATGACTCGACTGGTTCTAATTGTATTTTGTAAAGTTATGTAAATATGTAGTAGTTTATTATTTAAGTATTTTATTTGTTGTTTATTAAAATAATAAATCAATCTTTTTAAACTTTTGCAGTCACAACTTTATTTTAGACACTTAATTCATTAGCTTCTAACAATTTTCAAAAAACAACTGATACTTAAAAATACATCACATTACACTATCACACTAATAATATGCATGAGAAAGTTTGAGTGCTAATCATTCGAAGATATTTTATTTTATATTTGATCCCTACCCAATTTAGACTGAATGGAACTTACTTTGTATCTAAAAACACCATCAATCGCTGATATAGAAGAGCGATTCACTAGTTCATATTTGCGGTAAGGTCAGCGGAAAAGTCATAAAACATTTGAAAGTTTATAAACTGAAATAAACAAAATATTCGCTTGATCATGATATCCAGTAATATTTGACATTATGAATTGTCATTACGACTACAAAAGTTTCATTTCTAAATAATGTTTATCTGATTAATTAATGAAATTACTCGTACATAGTAACCAATTCAGACCTGTGTTAACATTTATTACCAACTAGCTGCTGCCCGCGGCTTCGCTCGCGTGGTACCCAGATAAAAAGACTATGTTACTCTCCAGCCCTCCAAAAAAAAAAAAAAAAAACTATCTCCCCACAAAAAATCTCGTCAATCCGTCGCTCTGTTTTGACGTGAAAGCAGGACAAATAAACACACTTTCACATTTATAATATGGGTACGGAGGTACGTATTCATTAGAGATTTACAAATTAAAGGAGTTATTAAGCTTGCTGACTGTATAAGGGAGGCGCATTCATTACCGCTCGTATCCCGGCATGCCATTGTTCGAGTCATCCTGGCTTCGCATCGATATGCGGATGCAGCTAAACCACGGGTCCTTACAAAACGTCCCTGATTAGTGATGGTTGAGTAGTGATTTCCGTTTATGACTGCACTCGTATGTATATATTTAACCCATTATTCATAATAATTTGTCAGTTTAGCAACGCTTTGGAGAAAGTTTTTTTCTTGTCACTCTTATTTAAATGAAAAGATTGCAAATGATTTAGAGTCATATAAGCTCTAAAAAGTAAGTAAGTCCAAAATACGCAAAACAGACTTCATTGTACCTCCAAAAACCTCATCTTCAGATATTCAAGATGTTTTTAAGATATCTAGAGTTTTAAGAAGTCAAGCACGTGTGTGCCTTTTGTGATCAAATAACTGCTCTAAGAAAGATCTTCACGCAGCCACAGAGGGTGATTGAAGAGGCGGGTTCTCTTCAATCACTCTGTTATTCAAAAACTGTTTTAACGGTATAAAGCTCACAGACAACACGAACAAAAAGTGAAGGAATGTTTATTATTAAGGTTCATTACCTTCTTTATAATTAAATTCTCTAATTAATACCTCCAGGCCTATGAGCGAGCGAAGTAAGCTGCACATACCCTCATAGATATTGTAGAGAGCAAGAGAGTAACAAACCGCATATTGCACGTCTAGCACCTGCGACACTGGAGGGTAGCCAAAATGAATCCGCGGACAACAAATAAAGTATCTAGATAGGACTTTTGTTTTAAACGGACATTGTTTATACATGAGCGAGCGAAGCAAGCTACGCATACGCTAAATAATATGGCAGAGAGCAAGGATCAGCTCTGCGGGTAACAGACCGCACATTGCACGTCTAGCACCTGCGACACTGGAGCGCGGCCAAAACTAATCCGCGGACAACAGATAAAGTACCTAGATAGGCCGTTTGTTTTAAACGAATCCACTTTTTTACTTTATAGTTTTGTTACATGACTGTACATTTCACGACTGCAATCAAACATTAGTTTCTACCAAAAAAATGGAACAATAATAAATAGAGCAAAATAGAGCTGTGCTAAGCGCTTATAAGAAAATGAATAAATACATAAAGTATTATTTTTGGCGCGCTTCTCATGTTACTCGCATATATTAGATTTGGTAGAGATGTTCACGAAGCCCATTTGGCCACGCATGTTGTTGTGGATTTGTATTACACAATGTTTCTATACACAATATTTGCAGTAAGCTGATGAGTTAATGACGGGAGAGCTTACGCACAATTTGACACAATAAGACTATGCCATAAAATACGCTGTTTTTATAAACTTATATTTTTAATATTTTTATATTAAAACTAATATTTTTTTTTGTTTCAGGTGTCATCAACTACTGCAATTAAACTCAAGGTATTTTTCTATTTGCACAAGTATATTTATAATGCATTATACTTTATTTTAAATGTAAAAATACGTTGTACAGTCGTGCTTCCTAAATTAAAAAGCATTCAATCAAACATTAAACAAGGTTCCTATCAACCCTTTCAGAAGATCGATGTCAAATATTTGACCTTTGTGAAGAACCTTTCTCGGTTTTTGCATTAATTTTGTTAAATTAACGATAAGCAAATATTTACTTTTAATCAATAAACCTCTGTTTTGAATTATGCAGTCTCAGTTGTTTGCCAATTATAATTATATTGGTTTAAAACTACTTAATATTTATATTTCCGTAAACCAGATTTTTTTCGATTCCTTTTATTTTAAATGAATGAAAATTCTTTACTGCACCTTAAATAACTATGAAACAAAAAACAACAAATAATTGAACTAAATACCACCATACAATGGGCGGATTTATAACTAAGGAGTGATTTCTTCTAGGCATCAAAGAAGCATCGTAGAAAATGACGATTTTTATTAAAGTTTTGCCATAGCTTGACAAAAGTCGTACCTTGAAATGTACACTTCGTCGAAAAAACATGTTTTGTTATTCACATGACAATAATGTTAATTAACGGGTAGTAGGAAAGCACTGGGGTGGAATAATGAGCATTTTACCGCCAAAGTTGAGCGTAGCTGCAATTTGTCGAAGTAATTACATAATTATTTAGCACCGTGGAGTCCCCTGGCTGAATACAATAGTAGTTGGCTATTTAGTGTGTTTATACAATTAGTACGTACTTTTATCAGAAGATGCGAAAGAAGAAACACAGAATCAAAGTTTATAGCATAATAGCACATCGTATTAGCAAGCTGAAGTGGAATGGGCTGGCCATCAGCTTCAAGTTTCAGAGCGTCTGTCTGTTTAATAACTTTATAGCCGGTACCGACAAACCAAGCAATTTCTGATCGAAGAGCTTTGTTTTACTTAGACGTTCTATGAAGAACGATATAGCAAATTAGCCACGAGCGCTTCAAAAAATCCATTAAATTTTGTCCCTAATCTATCCTGTTCCTAATGTATCCTAATCTACTTGCACAACAACTCGCACAACCTAAAAAACGACTTAAAAGGAAAGATGTCATGCAACTAAATGCAGTGACTAATAACGAATAAAGAGTGACTACTGGAGAGGAAAAAACAGGAGTGAACTCTGCCCGACACAACACCCACAAACAATTTGCTCATAATTAAAGAACTAATAGCAGATAAAACTTTAAAAAAAAATTTTTTTTTGTTCACAAAGTGTTATTCTACTTCTTAGTAGTTATCAAATTTTTTTAAGTTTGTTTGTGTCAGGAATGCATGAAATAATATTGAACATGGAACGATTGTATAGATTATGGCATAGCATATATGCTAACTTAAATACGAGTGCAGCAAAAACTGCGAATAAATCAAAATAAATGCGTATACGATAACAATCTCTGTCCTATCCAGCATCTATATGCACGCGTAGATCGCGATTACCTGCAATGCGTTACCTCTATGCATGCAAATTGAACGCACCCCCACCAGAGATGTTTTAATTTCATTGTCTGCATGGAAACACCGCATTTTTTGCTTTTTTATTGTACACTAGCTTTCGCCCGTGGCTTTGCTCGCGTAGTATTAACATTTTAAAAGCCTTTAAGCCAGACTATGATCTACATTTATACCATGATTCATCATAATTGGTCCACTGGCGTTGGCAAAAGGCGTTGAAACACATACAAACTTACAGATTTATAAAATTAATAGGATAATTTTTAGTCTTCGTATTTTTTCGTCTTCTATCTTCGTTTTTATTGTACAAAGGCTACTTACACTATGCTCTTAGTTTAATCGGCGCTATCCACAGTATGGTCAGTACATGTAGAGCTATGTAGAGCTAAGCTGTGAGTTTCCTTAGCATATTACTTTATAGCTCGTTTTAATATGCATTTTCCGCTCTACTTATAAACTCGTCTCAACGTTTGTTAAAATTGAAACACTGTTTAAACTATTGCCATCTTTTTTGTTAGATAGTAACAGGGCGAATCTTGAGCATTTTTTAAACTGTGTTCAAGTTGAGAGGCGGTATAATTAAGGCCTAAATATATTAATTTTCGAGAAAGTAAAATTCTTTGATGCTCAATTGGGATCCAGACAAAGGCTGTGACCTTTATAAAGTCGAGTTATATTATACTAAGCCGACATGGCTCTCATTATTTAAATACGGGTATGTTTAAAACGTCTTCTTCATGTAACTTATTCAAGTCGTGATAAATGTCGTGATACGAGTCGAAAACTTTTTAATTTGAATCAAAATGCCATTGCCAAATGACAAAGTTTCTCATTTCTAACATTCTACTTAAATATTTGAATGGAATTCATAGAAAATTGAGTTTCGAATTACTATTAACAATTTCCGTGCCAGATATTTAAATTGAAATGCCCTAAATAACTTTGATATTAAGCTCTTAGCAAGTTCTACAATAGGCAATATGCGTCTGATTCAAAAGCGGGTTAAACGTATTTTTCTATGAACATTATGGCTTTAGAATTATGTGTGTGTAATTATTTTTTAATATTATTTCATTTTCGCTTAGAAATTAATAATTAAAAAGTGCAAAAATATAGTGGGAATTTCATAAGACTTGAAACGCAACGCTATTTGTCACGTATGCTGTGACGTCACACTCCTTCAAACTCGACAGAAAGTTTCTTTTTCTACCTACAAGCGCGTGTAATTTTGGTGACTTGTGACGTCACGTCCGTTTCAAGTGCATGAAAATGTTGGTAAATTTTAAAAAATATTTTTGTTATAAAATTTTAGTTTTTCGGCGCTGGAATTTTTGTTACGGTTATTTAACGATATAACCTATCGTTTAAAACCATAAAAAAAATTGATGCATATTGCCAATTCCATGAATTTTGATGGCTATTTCGGTCAATTTAAGCTATTGACATTTCGTGGTTTGTCATTGACAAGGGTCGATTATAAGTAGAACTCAGGTTTTGAGATTAAGCTTATCTCTCTCTCTGTGGTCGGCTCTTCATGTCTGAAGTCATCACTGGTCGTCTTCGCGCGGCGCGGGATATCCCCAACTCGATAGACGGACCAGTAGGCTCATTCTGTAAACTCACTTCGAACGTCGAAGCGCTGAATCCGCTGTGAGATTTCAAATTTCGTATTCGAAATTTGAATCTTACTACAAACACTTACAATACATTCTTGCATATTTAGCGAGCTCGGTCACTTGAGTGAATTCGAAGTGAGTCTTGTACAGAATGACTCTGCAGCTCCAAGAGAAGAAAGCCAGGTTCTACGATGTGCTCCACCTAGCCACTAATAGAACTCGTTGGAGGCAAGCTGTCCAGTCCAGCCGTGGAACAGTTTAGTCTAAAAATTAAAATGAAAGAAAGAAAGAAAAAGCGTTTATTCATACCACCACTACAAAAAAACTATGAATTAGATGGTGAGTACATAACATTTAAATTGTATTATTTTATGACATGACGAAGTCACGCCGGGTTGCTAGTATATTTAAACATAAACGTTTTAACTTATTTTATGCGTAAACAAGCGCTAATAAAAAGCGTGCCAAAACAAAACAGGAAAAATGTACAACGGAATTTTCAATATTGTTTAAAACGAAATATAAATAACTCCACAAATTGATCGTCGAGTTTGATTTATTAAAACTCTGCGACCAGCGTTTCTCTTCACGGATCATTTCATCGTTTTAGTAAAAAATCGAGGGAAACATGCCTGACAATGTCGTTTTGTTGGGCATTGAGCCGTAATGACTGGGGAGTGAAATTAAATTACCTTTAAACGGTATTTCTGTTCATTTTCCTCAGTTAGACAATTGGTGACATCGAACAAAACTGTGGCTGATTTATGAGAATGTTTAATTAAGTAAGGCTGATTTTAGTCTCACGCTCACCGTCAGCGCTGATAAGCGAGTGATCTTTATTACAATGAAATAAGGGTGCTCTCGTCAGTGCTGGACAATCAGTACCCTTATTTCATTGTAATAAACATAACTCGCCTATCAGCGCTGACGGTGAGCGTGAGACTAAAATCAGCCTGAGAGGGAAAATATATATACTTTTGCGGTACAGTTTGCTAAAACTGCTAAAAGCCTGTCACCTCACTAGCCATGGAATAACTTAGTCAGAATTAAGTGCATACAATATTTTTAATCAAACATACAAAAAAAAACAAACGTTTTTGATTGCCCTTAGGCCCCTTTCACTCTGTCGCGTGCGGTCGGTCGCGTGCGAGCGCGACCGACGCAAGTAGCATGGGAGTGAATGGCGGCTTTCACTCTGTCGCGCGCGGTCGGTCGCGTTTTTCGAGACGCGCCGGACCGGAGCAAAAGGCTGACCGGAGCCTTATTGATATTTAGTTTTAGCCTGGCTTAAACTAGGTCTGTCTTTTGTTTTCGTTTTACATTAACGTCGGCGTCGTTAGAAGGTTAAAATAAACTTGACTTTTGAAACACCCATGTTGGCTAACTTCACGTACACTAAAGTGTGAGAAAAGTATTATTTTAACAGCTTTAGATCGAGCTGACGAAAACTCACGTCTCCAGTATATAATTTTTCAAAAATGTCATCGTTTATACAGTATTATTATAAGTATAAAAAAAGTATAGATATTAGTATAGTATGATTAGTGTGACTTTGGTTTTGGTGCGCTATAATTGCCTGTACTAGCTTCAGAACGCGGTTTCGCTTGCGTGGTAACTGCCCGGATAAAAAATAGTTTATGTGTTATCTCAGATTTTAAAAAGTTCTAAGATTCATCCAGATCCGCTCAGCCGTTTTGGCGTAATTGAGTAACAAATATCCAAACTTTTGGCGTGATTGAATAACATACATCCATACAAACTTTCGCATTAATGTAATAGTAAGATTAAAGGGGCTGGTGCGTGCCTAAGTGCGATATTCTCGCATACGTAACAAGAGTTTAAGTTAAAAGCCGGTTTCGATGTCACGCGCCGCCATTGTCGCGAAGGTATTTCATTAGTTGCGTGGGTTTAGGTGTTTTGTTTAAGTTCTATTTAGTTTAAGTTTAGGGGCAATAAGTGGCGACACGTAGCTTATATACATGAGCTAAGCCCAAGCTTTGTTTGTTGTCCTCTGCCTCGAGCACCAGTATGCACGAGTTTACTATTCTATCCGTGACTATAGTAAATTATGGACAATTGTATGGACTGAACTTAGTTTAGTCAAGTTACCGCTAGAGGCGCTGCACTGAATTCCATACAATTGAGATACTTTACTATAGTCACGGAGAGAATAGTAAACTCGTGCATACTGGTGCTTGAGGCACTGATTCATCTCGGTATTGGACACGGAACAAACATCTATTTTCATCACATAAATGTTTGTCCTGGGTAATTTCAAAGCTAAATAATGACTGGAATCGATTTTCGCGTTGGATAACACACTATACCCAAATGTGATAGTGAGCAACATTTGAAAAGCGTATGTGATTGTGGAGCTTGTAACAACAATGGGGTTTAATTAAATCTTTGCTGTCAGCCGGGCGTCACAAGATAACAATGTATAAAGTGCTTTATTACTCTGATTTAAGGTTCAAATTGCACTTATCCTATCTTGTAAATGTGAATGAGAATGTATGTATGTGATTCAAACACGTGACCTATTTATAAGATTTCAAGGAAGGTATGTAACATTTTTTATAATTGGTACTTAATACATTTAGCGTAAAAACTTAGGCAACATGTAAACGAAGCCGTGGTCAAAAGCAGTACTACAATTCAAAACAAGATATTTTTAAACTAAAAACAGACTTCACTTCCTTGATATTTGACCACTATGGAACAACCGGAGAGTATACCTTTTCAAACAAAGCAATTCAAAATCGGTCAAAATTGACGGAGAAATCGGTGAACAAACAAATAGTCGAACATAGAACCTTCTTTTTATTTGAAGTCGGTTAATAAATCGTAGATAATAAATAATTTTAATTAAATCTTTTGTTAATTATTTAATTAAAATTATTAATTTAATTTTTTACTATTAGCATTTCCTTTTAGTTGTTTTTTCGTGAGAATAAAAAACGCCATTACAAACATTCGCGTTTTATATTTTTTGCAGGATTTAATGCAAAATGGCACTTAATTCTCTACTCGTTTTAGTCCAATATCCGCTACTAAGTTAACTAACAGCTTGTAGCTCTGTGGACGCAGCTGGCTATCCCGAGCATAACTTAGTAGTCAGATTATTAGAAAAATATGAACGAGAATATTATTTTGTTGTTGTCGTAAAGTTACGATCACATACAACCTACATGTTTAGTGGTAAGTAAGTTCGTATGAGCAAGTGGCCAACTCTGGTGATGGAGTTTTTAGGCCGCCTAAAGACCTCCGTCAGGGCTTAACGACTTAAGAGCCGAGATAGACAATTTTCTTACCGTACCGTGAGTGCCTCCTTCCTACCCAGAGGAAGATTGTCCAAATGAATCGAAACATTATTGTCGGTATTTGTGAGTTATTTGCGTATGTTGATTGGCCTCTTAGATAAGTAGGCAGTAGATCTGCCTTCTGCGCCGAAGGTCGTGGATTCCCAACAAGGGCAAACATTTGTGTGATGAACATAGATTTATGTTAAGTATTTTAAGTATGTAACAAAGATAGATAGATAGATAATGCTGTATTGTACAACAAAAAGAAAAGAAGTACCTAATCACAAGAAACAAGAAAAACAGCTTAAAAATTAGTACAATGGGCGGCCTTATCGCTAAAAGCGATTTCTTCCAGGCAACCTGTGGATGGAAAGTAATGAGTGAAGCAGCATGAACGGCAGTTCACAAAGCAACATACAATAAATTGTAGGTGTTATAAAATAAATGAATCCAAATACATACACAAAATACCCACCATGATTGTGTAACAAACAAATTAACAGAACTAGTAAAGTAATACCCGTCTATTAGAGGGATCTATCTATCAGGCTATTTTGGGAGTACAAAGCTTCCATTACCCTTGCGATCCTACCCTCACTATTTACGTTCCGATCCCATTCATGATAAGAACAAAGTATTACCCATTGGGAAGAAATAAATAAGCCCAATAAGACCCTATCTTGGTCTACTAGTTCCAAAAATAACCCACAATACCTTTTTTGTACTTAATTGAACATTTATTTGGATTCAAACATTATCCAGAAAGTTTATTTTTCTTATGAAGATTATATTACTTTTTAGGGATTTTTCAAGCAATTTTGAAGCGAGCTTCGTAGCCTCGTAGACAGCGCTACGCTGCTACGAGGTGCTACGGCGTAGCCTAATTTAGTTTCACATCCTATGAATGTTCAAGATATAAGATTGAAGTTTGTGTTGAAGAAGGATAAGCTAGTACATTTTGAACTAAAATAATATTTAATATTGTTTTAACCTTACATTTTGAATGTATTATTATGCCTTTGTGAATTATTAAGTCGAATGTGGACTAGTTAGATAATTAAATATTTTTTTTTTGTTTTTTCGTCTTTAATCAAATGGCTACCTATCAAATGTTTGTTGGGTAGTTACACATTTACCTCTCTCATGCCATCAGATAGTAACATTTGTTTTTATTCTGTTTTAATCTAAAGCGCCGTTTACATGGTGCGAGTTTTTTGCCTCGAAGATGCGAGAAACTCGCTCCATGACAATTCAGTGACAAGCGATTATCGACCTTTCCATATTTGATATCAATGTTTAGTTTACATTGTCATATTTTGACATTAATTACTTTTGATAATCGAATTTTCGAAGCGAAAACTCGCATCATCTAAACGGCGCTTTTCGCTGCCTAAACCAAAAAAGAGACATCATTGAAATGTATTCTTATTTCATACTCGCAATCAGGTTTTTGTTTTAATTAATCATTTTAGCTTGTTTGTTCAAAACACGCCAATATATTAAATTAAAAACTGGATTTATTTTCCTCATTGCTTAAAGTTAAAATACCAACGCTGTACTTTTAACAGTGGATTTGTGAATTTCATAAAGTTGCTTAAAACGTCATTTTAACTTGGCACATTTTTCATCCCAAGCCCACAAATGCTCAGTCGTCTACCAATTAAATTTTTTTGCTCGCGATAACTTCATTTGAAACTGTGGACGGACTCAGGTAGAGGGGCGCGGAATGATTAATTAAGGTTATTTGGCGACAACTTTAGAATTTTTAATCCAATTATAGAATTATAGATGTTTATAACCAAACGATGATTTGAATGAAGACGAATGTGAGTACCTAAACAAACCTATTAAGGTTTCAAGGTACAATACAAATTGTATCCCTGTATTTTCTATGTAAAACAAATAAATAATTAAAATAAAAAAAAATTGGCTAATATTAGTAATAGGTTCAAAAATCTACTACACGGTTATAGGCAAAGATACTAATAATAATAAAAAAATGTTGGCATTTCACAAACCGCGTTAGGTGGCGTTGTATAGCGAAAATAATGCAGTATGCAATCTATTAAATACATACATACATACATAAAATCTCGCTTCTTTCCCACAGGGGTAGGCAGAGGCCACGAACTTCCACTTGCTACGATCCTGACACACATATTGATATTAAATACAATTTACTAAATATAATGTATTCTTAGGAACAGGAGTGATTTAAAGATAAAAAAATACAATCGAGAAACCTAACTTTAATCAAAGTCACAAAATTACTTTTACAAAAACAACCCAAAATAGAACAAACTAATATCCAATTTGACACTTCACAAAATACGCACAAATCACAAGAGAAATGGCTCACGCGACCATAAAAACTACGAAACCAAGTTTCCTCTGATGTTAACACGTCGAACGCCAACGAGCAAGTCCGGCCGTTCCCGACCGGCACCCGTATTTATACCAGCGCCATCTGCTATTTCGCCATCGCTTATGGATACAGCTAACACGGCCTCTCCTGACAGAGGGTTGTCCTCAACCCGGGGACTCGGTGTGGTGCCGCTGACGGTGACGGCTACCGATGACGGACCCACCTCGAACCAGGACATGGAGCGCTGAACGCCTGGTCCCTGTTATGCGGAGGCTGATGGACTTTTTGTTAGTCTCATCAGGCTCATCACCTGTAGGAAAACAATGTGTTAGGACAGACATCTGGAGTCTAAAAACTGAGCTTATCATTCTCCTTTCACTATAACGCTTTCACTTAATTCATACGTCACATAGCATGTATCGCCTTAAAACACGCTCATACATACTTCATCTCAGAGACGTCTCAAAATAATGAAAATAGGGCCCTGTTACTCTTTTCCATAAGTCTTCACACAGTATCTGGGTCGTTCTCCGACCGCTCAGCTTCACCTCTCGTCGTGGAGACCTGCTTAGGGACAAGCAAATCCAACCACTTGGACCGATGGCTAATCACAGGTCACAGATTAAAAATCACAGACCACAGATTAGATCACAGGTCACAGATTAAATCACAGACCACAGATTAGATCACAGGTCACAGATTAGAAATCACAGACCACAGATTAAATCACAGGTCACAGATTAGAAATCACAGACCACAGATTAGACCACAGGTCACAGATTAAAAATCACAGACCACCAGCTCTTGTGCTGATGAGCGCTGCACACGTCTTCAGTCACCGCTCGCCACGCCAGGGCACCAAGTGCTGTGCAGCTGCTCGCGTCGTCTCGCCGTAGCTGCCGGTGGCTCAACCACATCAGCTCGCGGCGAATGCCTGGCATTATGCAGACTTGTAAAACTGTGCACAGAGAAAACTTTATTACATATGAGAGGTCATCGAGTAACCCCTACACATTTCACATACTCACCATGACGGGTTTGATTCTCAACAAGCTCTCTGGTTCGGCTCCTACTAAGTAATTTCACACAACGAACCTTTGTGGTTTGCTTCGATGCAAATCATCGTTTAAAACGCTTCTTACTCACCATTTTAGGGCTCGGCTTCACCTGACCTAGACTCACTACTAGGACATAGTGAGTGGCATGAACGTTTGATGAACTTGATCGAAATCTATACCTAACGCGAGCGTGCCCTAACCCTATGATTGCACCATGGCACATGGACTCGCTGCGCGAAGGTCGTTGCCTACTACGATGTGAACTACCTCGCGAACTTTTGCGCGACAAGTTACGCGAACGGAATGTTTGCGAACGCGCGAGCCACTTTTCGAATGACATTGTGAACGACAACGCGATGTACTTCGCGGCGTTTTACAAAAGAAAACAATCAAATGGTACTTACGTGAGAATTAATCACAACACAAATAACCACAAACAAACATCAAAAATTTTCTTGACGTGTGGGTAGGTTTGTTCCATTTTGGTGTAAAATTCGTGGGCTTTTACTTTTTTTTTTACTGGCTCTTTATCCCACTTACTGATCTTAGGAACAGGAGTGATTTAAAGATAAAAAAATACAATCGAGAAACCTAACTTTAATCAAAGTCACAAAATTACTTTTACAAAAACAACCCAAAATAGAACAAACTAATATCCAATTTGACACTTCACAAAATACGCACAAATCACAAGAGAAATGGCTCACGCGACCATAAAAACTACGAAACCAAGTTTCCTCTGATGTTAACACGTCGAACGCCAACGAGCAAGTCCGGCCGTTCCCGACCGGCACCCGTATTTATACCAGCGCCATCTGCTATTTCGCCATCGCTTATGGATACAGCTAACAGTATTGTATCTACTTATTAAATTATTTTTATAAAAATCTTTTCGTAAAATCTCGTGCATTATGCCTTAATACAACCGCTTAAAATTTCGCGGCAAGCAACCCAGTGGACGGTTTTCAACAATCACAATTTGTTAAAAGGTAGGTATATTTCTTTACTTCCAAAATTTCGTAAAGCCCGCCCAACAATTTATTACAGGTACTTCATTATAAACTTTGCAGATTCGTAGAAACAGAAAAAATAATTTAAGAAAGTAATTTATGAGAGATGATGTTTATTTTTATAGAACAAGATATACATAATCTATACAAATAATATATGTAATGTATGAAAGTTTAAGTTTAGATGTAGGAGTCAAACTTCGAAATCACTCATGCGATTTAAAAAAAACCTTGTGGTACAGTATTAAAATTTCTGAGTATCATTAGCTGTGTTGGAATCACGTGAGCGAAGCCGCGGGCGGACTGCTAGTGGTAAATAAAGGAATACAATGGTTAACAAATAGAAACAGATACATTTGTACGATGCATTCTACTTTCTACTAATCGATCGAGCGAGCGAAGCGAGCGAAGATCTTAGTGGTAAGTTGGGCGATTTTGCTTTGTATGTTTGTATGTTTGTATGTTTGTATGTTTGTATGTTTGTATGTTTGTATGTTTCACGAATTGTTGTTCGAGCATAACTGTCGAACCGTTCATCCAATCTGCATGAAACTTGGTAGGTCAATAGGTTGTGGTAAGGAAATTTACGGTGGAGCATATGAGCTTAATCGATGAAGGGGTTGTGAAGATATTGGGTTCCCAAGGGGGTAAAAAATTATGAAAGTTACACAAATATATTGAGTGGGGTGTCATACGAAAGGGCTTATTTTGTACATTCCAAAATGGTTTTTATTTTTAATCTAGGATGTATAGTTTTTGAAATACGACCAAAGACCAAAAACTACGAAACCAGAGCTGCAAGAGCTCCCGTTTCATAGAGTTTCGATGTCTTCGTAGCTCATTGACTGGTCGGTCTTAAAAAGAGAGTGGCATCGTTGCGGTTTGGTTTGCAATGATTTTAGATGCTACTTGATTTATTGTCATGATAAAAAAAATTTTGATAAAAAATGAAAATAATTGGGGTAAAAAAAGTTAAGTAAACAAATATATTGAGTGCGGTGTCAAATGAAAGGTCTTTATTTGTACATTCTAAAATAGTTATTATTTTTATTCTAGGACGTATACTTTTAAAAATACGACGAGAATTCATAAATATGAAATAAATGAAAAATTAGACACGACATTATGTATTGCATGCATGCTAGTATTTTTTACCATGAAGAGCTAGCGCAATAGGCATACCCGGCAGTAGTAGCACTTGAAATTATAGGGGTAGTCAGAAGAAAGTCCAAATGTTGGCCATCTACGGTGCGCGAGATCTCAGTTCGGGGCGAACTACTAGTATTATAAAGGCGAAAGTCCGTGTGTGTGTGTGTGTGAATGTTTGTTACCACGTATCTCCATAACTACTGAACCGATTTTGATGAAATTTGAAAAATAGATAGATGATGACCGGGAATATGACATAGGCTACTTTTTATCCCGAAAAAATGGACGGTTCCCGTGGGATAAACAAAATAGTAGTCCACGCGGGCGAAGCCGCGGGCGTCAGCTAATTCAAAATAAATTACAATGAAAACATAATTAATTTTTGTTCCCATGTCAATTTTAATTTATTTTTCGTATGAATTTTTAACCTTTCAAGACCCTTTAGACGGGTTTTGCAAACATCTTTCAATTTAAAGGACAGAAGGGTCTGTCAGATTCCGCTCCGTCACGACACTTTATTGGTACCCGGACTCAATGAACATTTACTTACTCGTACATTACAAAACAGACGATTCATGATCTCTTTTTCTTTCTTGAAACGGACAATGATAAACATTTGTTTTACTGTCCCAAACAAATATTTGGACGTGTTTATTACTTACTACAGTTTTTTAATAATTAAAAATTATCATTCTTGTGTAAAAGGGTCGAGCTGAAGATCTAAGGAAATTACTACCATGATTATTTAATATCTGAGTAAATTTTTACTGAGCTAGGAGTTCAGTTTTAATCCAGGTTTTTTAAAAACCTATTTTAACCGACTTCAAAAAAGGAGGAGGTTCTCGAATCGTCAAAATATTTTTTTTTAATGTTTGTTCACCGATTACTCGAAGACGTGGACCGATTTGGAAAATTCTTTCTTTTTTTGTTTAAAAGGGTATACTTTCCGATTGGTACCATAAAAATTTGGTGTGGATCTGTTTAGGATCTTCGGAGCTATGAACAGAAATGCACTTCCCAGAGTGCCGAAAACTGCTCAGCTTACCTACATTGAAGTCGGTTTTTTTTATATTTTTAGTTAGCCACTTGTTACATGGAATCTATTTTACAGTGGTTAATGACGGTCAGCGTTTCTTAAAAACTAGAAACTGACTTCCACGTCTGACAATTCAATTCATTATCGAGTAGCGTCGGGACACGTCTTCATCTTGATAGTGTTGACTCGGATCCTGCTATCTGAATATACAATGATGCCTTAGATCAGGGTACAAGTTGTCGAATAGTAATGTCAATGCTACGTGACTATTGAAAGACGACATGTATAAAACTAGCAAATTACCTTGAAAAAAAGAGATTGGTCACTGCCTACCAAAAACCCAGGCCCAGTCCAAAAGTTTCATATCTCAGATTTTTGATGAAAATTAGTATAAAGTGCGAGTTTCTCGAGAAATTCGCTCCATGACAATTCAGTGACAAGCGATTATCGACCTTCCAGTTATGAAATCAATGTTTAGTTTACATTATCATTTTTTGACATTTGCTGGATCTTCGAAACGAGAAACTTGCACCATCTAAACGGCGCTTTAATATAATCAGTTTTCTTCATTTTCCAGCTTCAACACAAACATACTCAGACTCACTTTCCAATCTAGTATATTGAAAGGATGATTCTGTTCAATTTAATTCTGATCGATCAGTCTAACCTTAATCTAATCAAGTCAGCAGAATTGTTCGATCCCGGTTCAGCAGGCCGCCTCAATCGATTAGTTGATGTGATGTAACTATGTTTCAAGGATAGTTTGCTGTGTAATTCAGGAGCAAGGCTTTGTGTACATATTGATCAACCTGAGCCGTGTTGGCCAAATGGAATAGTGCCTCACCTTTCGATTTGGATTTTCTAGTTCCGAAAAATGTTTACACGTGCATGGTAAATGAAAACATCGTGGAGAAACCAGTTAGTTTTCTAATACAACAACAACAGTAGATATGATTGGTCTGTTTGTATGTTTGCTTCTTCCTAAGAGCTCGTATTGTAGCTTCTTCATTTCAATGTCTTAATTGCTTGATATGCCTCAGTCTTAAATGCTCATATATATTGAACGTTCATTTCCAACATAATATGTATAACAAAATTGAACATTATGGTTAGGTAAGACTAGTAGCATTCAAAACTGAGTAACTACATTTTAATTTGTTGGTCACGCTAGTTAAATATTAAGGAAAAAAAACCATTTGTTTTACCAAACTAATCAAAAATTTTAAAATGAAAAATCTTATCAAAATTTTCAATTCCGACGGATTTTTCAATTCGAACACTAAAAAAAATTAAAAAATCTAATCAAACATCTTTAGCTAAAAAGGCTCGAATAACATTGATTGGTTTTATAAAGCCTAATTCACATTGTTACTCAGACTTCTCATTAACCGACGTAAAATAATGTCAAATAAGTTTATCCCCCTATGGCGGGTCGACGTATCAGTGAGCCTCCATCAGATTAAGAAACCCCTCATTACCTCGAATTTTTCTTCCCCAGCGAAACGGAAAGGTTGATCAGATATGGGTCGTGCCTGTCCGCTTGGATTCTAAGGATTACGCATACGTGGGGTAGCCGGAGAATGCCTATTTACATATATACGGATATTGTCTTTAAAGGTAAACCTTTTAGCGCTCTACTTGTAAACTCTCAACTTCTGTCTAAATCGAATCACCGCTTAAAATAATGTCATCCTCAATTTTAAAGTGACAGGGCGAATCTTGAGCGTTGTTTAACCAGTGTTCAAATATAGAGGCGTTTATAAGTAAGACCTTAGGGCGTTTTCAATTTATGCGTTTCTTGACGGCCTGCAGCGGGGCCGAATTATTTTGGTGAAAAATTTGGTGTGGATCTGTTGAGGATCTTCGGAGTTATCAACAGAAATGCACTTCCGAGAGTGCTGAAAATTGCTCAGCTTACCTACGAGTACATTGAAGTCGATTTTTTTTAATTTTTAATTTAGCCACTTGTTACATTAAATCTATTTTACGGTAGTCAATGACGGTCAGCCTTTCTTAAGGCTGCGTTTCCACCAGAGATGTGCGAAAATGCGTAGCGAAGAATGTGTTTGTAAAGAACCAATAGAATCGCTTCATTTACCTCGCCTCGGTCAGCACAGCTCTGGTGGAAACAGCTCAGCGGAGCTAGGTTTTTGCGCATACAAAACAAGCGAGGGATGTGTTGCGAGAAATGTGTTGCGAGGAATGTGTTAAGAGGAATGTGTTAAGAGGAATGTGTTGTTGAATGACATGGTCACACTACTTATTCATGTCGACACATTTCACAGCTTCGGAACACCTCGCACCACACATTAATGCGCATTTTCACAGCTCCGCTACACATCCTCGCACGACACATTTCCATCGCACATCTCTGGTGGCAACACCCACACATTTTCACAGCACTGCTAGACATCCTCGCACGACACATTTCCATCGCACATCTCTGGTGGAAACGCAGCCTTAAAACTAGGAACTGACTTCCACGTCTGACAGTTCAATTCATTATCGAGTAGCGTCGGGACACGTCTTCATCTTGATAGTGTTGACTCGGATCCTGCTATCTGAATATACAATGATGCCCTAGATCAGGGTACAAGTTGTCGAACAGTGATGTCAATGCTATGTGACTATTGAAAGACGACTTGTATAAAACTAGCAAATTACATGAAAAAAAGAGATTGGTCACTGCCTACAGAAAACCCAGGCCCGAAACGAAAGTTTTGTTTCTCAGATTTTTGATGAAAATTGGTATTAAGTGCGAGTTTCTGGAGTTTGCTCCATGACAATTCAGTGAGAAGCGATTATCGACCTTCCAATTATGAAATCAATGTTTAGTTTACATTGTCATATTTTGACATTTGCTTTCGATAATCGCATCTTCGAAACGAGAAACTCGCACCATCTAAACGTCGCTTTAATAGAATCCGTTTTATTCATTTTCCAGCTAATTTAAGGCGGAACTTCTCCCCGTAGTGTGTTTGTGAACACACACTCAGATTCACTTTCCAATCTAGTAAATTGAAAGGATGATTCTGTTCAATTTAATTCTGATCGATCAGTCTAACCTTAATGTAATCAAGTCAGCAGAATTGTTCGATCCTGGTTCAGCAGGCCGCCTCTATCGATTAGTTGATGTGATGTAACTATGTTTCAAGGATAGTTTGCTGTGTAATTCAGGAGCAAGGCTTTGTGTACATATTGATCAACCTGAGCCGTGTTGGCCAAATGGAATAGTGCCTCACCTTTCGATTTGGATTTTCTAGTTCCGAAAAATGTTTACACGTGCATGGTAAATGAAAACATCGTGGAGAAACCAGTTAGTTTTCTAATACAACAACAACAGTAGATATGATTGGTCTGTTTGTATGTTTGCTTCTTCCTAAGAGCTCGTATTGTAGCTTCTTCATTTCAATGTCCTAATTGCTTGATATGCCTCAGTCTTAAATGCTCATATATATTGAACGTTCATTTCCAACATAATATGTATAACAAAATTGAACATTATGGTTAGGTAAGACTAGTAGCATTCAAAACTGAGTAACTACATTTTAATTTGTTGGTCACGCTAGTTAAATATTAAGGAAAAAAAACCATTTGTTTTACCAAACTAATCAAAAATTTTAAAATGAAAAATCTTATCAAAATTTTCAATTCCGACGGATTTTTCAATTCGAACACTAAAAAAAATTAAAAAATCTAATCAAACATCTTTAGCTAAAAAGGCTCGAATAACATTGATTGGTTTTATAAAGCCTAATTCACATTGTTACTCAGACTTCTCATTAACCGACGTAAAATAATGTCAAATAAGTTTATCCCCCTATGGCGGGTCGACGTATCAGTGAGCCTCCATCAGATTAAGAAACCCCTCATTACCTCGAATTTTTCTTCCCCAGCGAAACGGAAAGGTTGATCAGATATGGGTCGTGCCTGTCCGCTTGGATTCTAAGGATTACGCATACGTGGGGTAGCCGGAGAATGCCTATTTACATATATACGGATATTGTCTTTAAAGGTAAACCTTTTAGCGCTCTACTTGTAAACTCTCAACTTCTGTCTAAATCGAATCACCGCTTAAAATAATGTCATCCTCAATTTTAAAGTGACAGGGCGAATCTTGAGCGTTGTTTAACCAGTGTTCAAATATAGAGGCGTTTATAAGTAAGACCTTAGGGCGTTTTCAATTTATGCGTTTCTTGACGGCCTGCAGCGGGGCCGAAGCGGTGCGTTAGTCGTGCAGTGCACGGACAATCGTGTTTTTTCATACGAATCGAGCGGTGCGGCAACGGCGTTCGAGCCGAGCTTTAGCGGTACGGGCGTCGCGCGGTTGACGCACCGCTCGCTTTGTATGAAAAAACACGATCGTCCGTGCGCTGTACGACTAACGCACTGCTTCGGCACCGCAGCAGGCCATCAAGAAACGCATAAATTGAAGGCGCCCTTAGCGTAGGGCTCACTACTGTGAAGTACCTACTTTTGAATTATTTTTTAACGCCACGGTTTGAGAGAAGAACTGCGGCTCGTGTGGAGTCGGTCGCGTGTTCCAGTTTTTCCTTTTTGATCTTAAATTGAATAATGGTTCCAATTATGGTCAAGAATTGGTTTTTGGTCACGGTCTCTCGTTCGCATTTCGCATCGGTTTACATGTGAAAAGTACCAAGTCCTTAAAGCCTAAATTACCCCTTAATTGGGGTATTATACGAATCGCTATGGGATTAGCAGTTTCGGGTTAAAAAGTGAATGCCTAATGAATTTTGTGGAATATTTTAGCAGTAGCTTCATTAGTAGGACAATGGCAGTGAAACGTTCGTCGAATATTAAAACCTTATTGTCTAACTCAACAGTTAATCTGAATACTCGTCTGCTTTCACAGCTTTGCAACCGTCAAAATTAAAAAGAGTTTTATAGTTGGTACTTACCTGCACATTTTTTTCATTTAATTTTTAGGGTTCCGTACCTTAAAAGGTAAAAAAAGGAACCCTTATAAGATCACTTTCTTGTCCGTCTGTCTGTCTGTCTGTCTGTCTGTCTGTCCGTCTGTCTGTCCGTGTGTCACCATCGATTATCTCAGGAACGGGTAGAGCTAGCAAGTTGAAATTTATACCATATCCTAAGGTCTATAGTCCCTATTGTGAGTATAAAAATCAAGGTCCTGAGTCAACACAATAAAAAGATATAGGCAAATTTAGGTTTTCGTGAAAACTTGTGAGTACCAAAACTTACCTTAATTATCAACTTTTTTTATTTTTCGGAATTTTTCCTTTACTTGTGCTGGAGGACCTTGCTTGTAACCAAAATTGACAATTCTAGGTCAACCGGAAGTACCCTAGAGGTTTTGGGTCGAAAACCTAAATGGTAGTTCCCGTTGACCTAGAATAACGAAATTTGGCAAAAAGCAAGGTCTTATAGCACAAATAAAGGAAAAATTCCAAAAAGTTAAAAAAGTTGAAAATTAAAGGGTGTTCCCATACATACATAGTTGACGCCAATTAAAATTGTCCTCCGATTTGTATGGGCGCTCATACAATTAAGCGGACTAGCTTAATTGGCACCATGGCTAGGTACGAAACCCTCGGCGTACGAGTTCGACTCGCACTTGACCGGTTTTTTTTTATTATATTATAAATGGGACTGGTGCGAATATTTCGTCGTCTTTGCCTTGATGGGGTTAAGTTTACAGGATCACTTATCTTGTAAACTGAACCTCTTAAAGGTCATAGCTGACCAGTCAACTCCGCACCCGAACCTCACCGCCTTGCCTCGGTATTCTTTGTATGGAATTCTGTAGACCAACGCTCACTACATCAACTTCGTAACATCACCGGATCGCCACAAAGTGAAGGAACAAATGAAAGCCGAAAGGCGATGCGCGGCAGTTCGAGTGCGAAGTTGACTGGTCAACTTCGCAACTTCGTTTTTTGTCACTCTTTTGTCAATGAAAGGAAAACAGCAGCTGTTTCAGCTCTAGGAAGCCTCTAAGTCCGTTATGAAGCCTTAGTGTTTTCCCACACGTACCACAACCACACCACACCGACGCGACAAAAAGTGGTCAAGCTGTGGATACGTGTGAATAGTGTCGCTGTTTGTTGTCGCGGCGTGGTACCGACATTTTACGTAACCGCAAAAAGCCACAGCGACACTATTCACACCAATTCACACGGAAGACCACAGCTTGACCACTTTTTGTCGCGTCGGTGTGGTGTGGTTGTGGTGCGTATGGGAAGTCACTTAAAATACATATAAAACTGCCAGCTGTACCATGACCTCTAAGTAAACAATTCAGTTTAGGAGCTATCCAGTTTAGGTTTCTAATCTGGATCGCAAACTATTCGTAACATGACCTGTTTTAAAAGAGACAGTTTTGACTCAAAAGTGAACCAACTCAACGCGTATTAAACGGTCATGGTACGACTTGAGTAAACGAAACTTTATCTAACAATTCGGTTTAGGTCATGTTTAGGTTCTGATATTTCGCCAGCGTCATAGCATACGTCAAGCGATGCAGTACGGCTTAGGACCTAAACTGGATCGAATATAAAGCTCATGGTAGGCAACCTGTTCTCGCTCGCCTAGTATTGATTCGAAGGCAGATTTCAACAGCCCAAGTAAACTAATCCAAGGTAAAAGTGCTCCCGAGAGAGCCCTTTGCCGGAAGCGTGTGAGTGTAATTTGTATTAGGAACATTTACATTATTCAATGTGCTACCTGAACGTCTTCTAACGTTATTATTCGGCTCGAGATATATTTTCCGATAATCCAATCTTGGACCCAGGTGTCACTGTCTACCGTGATTACGTGGGTTATATCGCATATTATGGCAAAACGTGCCAACGAATGTCTCCTCAAAGGGCCTTACTTATGAAAGATGTTCAAAGTTAAACACTGGTTAAACAACGTCCTGTTTTTATTTGTGGATAGTGACAAACAGAGACAGGACGTTGTTTAATCAGTGTTCAACTTTAAACATCTTTCATAAGTAAGGGGGGAAAACTGTCAGAGACTGCTCTCTCAACTGTTCAGCAGTGCGATTCAGACCTTCTCGGAATGTATTCCGAATTCTGAAAGTGAAGTCTCTTCGCTGAGAAAACGTCAACTTTCCGAAGAAAATCATCGAATCGGATGCATTTTCGGAAGTCTCAATCGCACTGCTGATCATCAGACATTTAAGGTATTTTGGAGTCATAACTTTTGAAACTGTCATAGTAACTAACATTATAATCACTAAAACTAAAACTGGTTTACCGTGATTGATCATGGCGCATGCAACTGTGCCGATATATCGGAAAACTACAAAAAAAAACTTAGGCCTTTACATCTTTACTAGATGATTTATACAGTGTCAGGAGGCAATTTGCCTACACTTAACGGGACACTGTAGTACCTGAGACATTGTTTTTACAATTGGGCAGTCAGCCCCACACGTATTGACCATGTCTTTCCTGTGGATATAGCCGGTTAAGCTGAGAGGATGGTGCTGGGCAAGCCTACTCCATCTCAAACAATGTCCCGGAAAACTACAATCGTAACAATAATCTCTAGAATCCGTAATCTCTAGAGTAAATATCCCGTTTTCAATCAATTATAGTTTTTTTTTTCAGCTTAATAACTCCTTACAAATTATAATCACTGAAAACGAGAAATTACCATGATTCTAGAGATTATTGTTTAGATTGTAGAGTTTCTCGATATTTCGGCTTTGCTGTTGGTGAAGATTGTTTGCTTTAATATTAACCAGTAACGCGTACGAACCGTATAACACCGTATGAATATCTGATGGTTTTAGAATAGATGAAAAGGCATGGTTTACTGGAATGAAACACTCACAGTGCAGTTTTTCAGTCGTTTTTGATAAATCGTCAAAGTTGGACGACGTTTTTCAGTGTGTTTTCACAGTGAGTTTTTCCTCCTTGATTTGCTCCATGTTTGGCCCGGAGAGTTTTGCCCCACTTTTAAAAGTCCACGTTCGCTCCACATTATATTCCTTGTCTGCCCCGAAAAAAATAGGGTAAAAAGGTGTGACGTCTGATATAATGCCGTTAAGCCATGACGGAGATCAGATTAAAACTCCATCACTAGATTTGACTACTAGCTCTTACAAACTTACTGATACATTCTACTGAGACCTATCCCATTAGATTCTTGGGGTTCCCATGGGGTTCTTCAAAAAGAGCGTTTTAAAATTTTGAAAGGGTCAGCAGCGCGAGGTGACTCCTCTGGTGTCGCAGGCGTCCATAGGCAACGGTAACCGCTTACCATCAGGTGGGCCGTATGCTTGTCTGCTACCTTAGTAGTACTTATAAAAAAAAGATTGTCCCCACTCAAATATATCACCAACAACTCCACACAACACTGAAGCGTGTGTACGTTATAGTTCAACCCTCAAAACCCTTTGCATTATTACTGAGCCAACATCACCTTATCGACACTGTTTGTTTTACCTCCAGAATTGAATTAGACGGGTGCCTACAGGAAAGGATTTTTCAGCGACCAATATATGTTTGCTCGCCCATATTTACTTTAGCAGTGGACATAGGACCTATTTTTGTTTCTTACAAAAATGACAGTCTTTAAACATAAACAATATAAACATCCTACAAATTGTTTTTTTACGAAAAGTATTAATTTTTTAGAATGCAGAATTACTTTATATGTTATGCATACCTACAATAAAAAAAATATCACTTTTTTCCACCATCTACCAGTTCAAAGCATTCGTCGTAAAAAATCAATTTGTCGGAAGTAATCCGAGTTTACGAGTGAAATAAAATAGCCAGCAGGTGTCCCGCTTAGTTGCGCAACCAAGCGGACACGTGTCATTTACGTACATTTTAATGGTGGTGCGACTGTGGTGGCGCCACCATGGTGTTCTAGTGATACAGCTCTCTGCCATTACTATCGATTCCATTTACCAAATCCGATACTCCAGTACTGCTTATATTTCCGCAGTCTTATTAAGACAGATGGTTCTCGTTCGCATCAATGCTTTTCGCTAATCAATCGCGTGGTTTTAGCACTAGTATCTGACATTTTCGATCGCTGCCGAATCTGCAAATGTGTATCATTTTATACCATTAACCTTTCCATTCATTTCCGCCCAAAGCTTCTTATGGCTGAGCGCACACCTATCCGCGCTGATTTCTCGAAGTACTGCCAGATTCGGTCGAATCGGACGATTCGACGCGGGCAGGTGCGAGGTTTCATACGATTTTATAGAAATTCTATAATTCGTTTCGGTCGATTCGTTCGACGCGAATAGGTGTGCAGCCACCTTAGTACAACGAGAATTGTATCTATTTGCCAAGATTTACTAGAAGACAAGAAAATAAGAAACCATAATCTTACCATCATGCATGATTGATAAATTAAAAGATACCATAATGAGAAAGCGCTCGTGGCGTAGCTCGCTTTGATGTTCTTGAGTGATCGTTGAAGTTAAGCAACGTTGTGCGCGGTCACAATTTGGATGGGTGACCGCAATTACGAGCTGAGCGCTTCCGTCCACTTCCGTTAAGCCATGACGGAGGCCTTCAGGCGGCCTAAAAACTCCGTCACCAGAGGTGGCCACTTGCTTTCAACCCTTTTACATTATTAGGAGTCGACTAAATGTGTTTTTCTTTATTATCTTTCTATATTATCAGTCATCTCAATACTCACTCCTTCCTTTGTAGAAATACGTATAGTCAAAACATTATCGAGTCACGTACATTTCTCCTGACTTCCTTCGTCATTGATGGAATACTTAATTTAATTACGTTGAAACCGGTGCTTAGATCACAGATCATAAATCAGCGTGACGCACTCATTCCGTTTCGGAATTAGATCAAAGAATTCTATAGCTTATTCCACAGAAGCAACACGCCGAATAAATATAGCAGACGCGACTTTTTGTCGTTTAAAAGAAAACCGAACGTCTTTTGTATCGGAATAACTAGTAGTTCGCCCCGAACTGAGATCTCGCGCACCGTAGATGGCCAACATTTGGACTTTCTTCTGACTACCCCTATAATTTCAAGTGCTACTACTGCCGGGTATGCCTATTGCGCTAGCTCTTCATGGTAAAAAATACTAGCATGCATGCAATACATAATGTCGTGTCTAATTTTTCATTTATTTCATATTTATGAATTCTCGTCGTATTTTTAAAAGTATACGTCCTAGAATAAAAATAATAACTATTTTAGAATGTACAAATAAAGACCTTTCATTTGACACCGCATTCAATATATTTGTTTACTTAACTTTTTTTACCCCAATTATTTTCATTTTTTATCAAATTTTTTTTTATCATGAAAATAAATCAAGTAGCATCTAAAATCATTGCAAACCAAACCGCAACGATGCCACTCTCTTTTTAAGACCGACCAGTCAATGAGCTACGAAGACATCGAAACTCTATGAAACGGGAGCTCTTGCAGCTCTGGTTTCGTAGTTTTTGGTCTTTGGTCGTATTTCAAAAACTATACATCCTAGATTAAAAATAAAAACCATTTTGGAATGTACAAAATAAGCCCTTTCGTATGACACCCCACTCAATATATTTGTGTAACTTTCATAATTTTTTACCCCCTTGGGAACCCAATATCTTCACAACCCCTTCATCGATTAAGCTCATATGCTCCACCGTAAATTTCCTTACCACAACCTATTGACCTATTAAGTTTCATGCAGATTGGATTAACGGTTCGACAGTTATGCTCGAACAACAATTCGTGAAACATACAAACATACAAAGCAAAATCGCCCAACTTACCACTAAGATCTTCGCTCGCTTCGCTCGCTCGATCGATAAAAACTATGACATTAAATCATCCTAAACCAAGCCGATTAAGAAGTTATAAAAATAGAACAAGTACAAAATAGTTATTTTGAAGATAGCTTCGCGATTACGCGTAAGCGTTACGTCGGATATTTTTGAAGATTTTTTTTTTTTGAGATGCTGATAAATTACTCTGTTTATTTGAAAGTCAGTAGCATTTGTCCTATTATATTATACGATAATACAAAATTAAATGTACTACAGAAAATTTAAATAAAAGTAAGTATATTTAATAATTTTTGGCGACTGTAGGGACAAGCAAAGCATTAGCTTGTTATTATTATCAACGGGATAATTACCATGATTATTGAGTTTTCTTGCTTCCCGTTCCTATATTATATTATAGTATATTTATGTTCGTAACCATGATAGTTTCAAAAGTTATATTAGCTTGTTGATAAGAACATTTAAAAAACCGTTGTAAATACAGAACTTTTTGTATATAGCCATGCTTTATGCGCCATTTACATGGAGCGAGTTTCTCGCCTTGAAAATACGATACGCGAAGGCGAGAAGAATGAATGAATTAATGAATGAAAATACGTTATTGTACAAAATTACAAAAGAAACTTAAGAACTAGTAAACCTTAGCAGTAAATTGTACAATGGGCGGTCTTATCGCTAAGATGAATTCAGTGACCAGCGATTATCGACCTTCCCTGTATAAAATCAGTTTTCATTCCATCTATTCGAAAAGGACGACTTTGTTCGCCTTTAAGTGCGCCCAAAGTAGATGATTCCTCTTCAAGGAACTTTTAGCGGGCAGTAATGAGTTTTTAATCCCCTTTAAGTGCGCCGGAATTATCTTTGCTTGCCGCGCACTTTAGAGGTACAAACAACTACTTACTTTCCACATTCATTCATCTAGAGGTGAGTGATAAATAACTTCACGGTGAAAAAATCACAGTGATCTGAAGTCAAATGATATCACCGTGACTCGTCGTAAAGGAACAACGTTCCACCAAGGAACGACATTCATTCATTCACGCTCCGTTCTACCGTTCGGAACGATTTCCAATCGCATGTAGGTATCCATACCCATATTATAAATGTGAAAGTGTGTGTTTGGGGTTTTTTGTTTGTTTTTTGGTCTTGCTTTCACGCAAAAACTACTAAACTGATTTGGCTGAAACTTAGAATATAGGTACATAGTTTATGACCTGGAATAACACATAGGCTACTTTTTATCCCGAAAAAATGCATATTTCCCGTGGGTAAAAAAGTAGTACCTAGGTAGTTCACGAGGGCGAAGCCGCGGGTGTCCGCTAGTATTACAATAAAGCTTTAAAATTAAATTAAAAAGTGCACACAAGAAATAATTAGAAGGTTTTTTTTTATTTAATAACGTACCTAAATTGGGGCTACTTGGAAATTTGGCGATATTTGGATTTTTTTTAAATATAAGATTTGACTGCATGTATCTTTTTTCCTAGTCATGCTAGATTTTTTTCCTTACAACATGTCAATACTATGATTCAGTGACAATGTTACTGTCGAGTTTTGAGGTTGTCAGAGTTTCACACAAACCGCTAGCTTTATTTGTTTGCAGACGTTGTTGACGGTAGTAAAATGTGGGTGTCAAACTTCCAGTTGCAGCCCGTTTATTATAAAGATTCTTAAAGAATGAGTGCTACCATGCTCATCTGCATTTTGTTGCGATTCTAATAGTGTATTTCATTTTAGAATAGCTTGTTTTAAACGCCATATTTTTAGAATTATACTGACTGACGTGCTTTTTAAGCCGTTTTGGGGCTATTTGGAATCCGATTCCAATTAGCCCCTGCTGTTTCAGTTTTGGTTTCATAAACAATTTGTTTGCAATTTCAAATAACCCCAAGTGCTCATTTTTGGTTAGATTTAAGGGGATGTAATACTCTAAATTTCCAATAGTTGTATTTAACTATTTGTATTGTTACAGTATTGGAAACATGGTGAATATATACTTAACAATGAAAATATACCAATACAAGAAAAGGCAAATGTCAATCGTTCTTATTTTTCAGATTTATTGCAGTTAACTGGCAATACTTTTTACTTTACCAAAAATATAACTTGCCCTTAAATTCCAAATATCGCCATAATTCGTAATGTGTGTTTATATAGCAAATTACTTTGGGTTCCAAATAACCCAGAAGTTTTGATTTAAAAAATGTTGAATAATTTTTAAATTGAGATTTCTAGTTAAGTTTTTATTGAAATCAAAGCACAGTATTTTTAAATGAAAGAACATATTCCCGTTTATCGTTCTGAATATCGCTAGTCCACTTTTAATAAATACAGGTCTGAAAATATAAGAAAAACTGAAGTCAGATTTGTCATTTTTAAATTGCCCCAAATTGGCGATATTTAGAACAGCCCCTTTGAAATGCTATATCTCTGTAAATATTAACAATATAGCTATACTGCTGCAAGTCTCCAATGGGCAATGGTAAGATCTACTATAAAAAAAATCTGTTCAATCGTTACAATCGTCAGATTTTGTGCAAAATCATTTTTTCTTCAAAAAATGTCCCACTTAGCCCCAATCTACGTATTTAGTTAGGTACATAGTATTTACTTATAGAAATAGTTAACTCGAATAAAAAAGTAGGTACTGATACCTACTAAATTTGCGCACTGTTAATTTGGATCAAAAGACATCTCGTTTCACGATTACGCGTAAGGTAACCTATGTAGTTACAAAGGAAGGAACGCCTAGTGCGACATTGTGATCGACGTGACAAAGTCACGGTGATTTTTCACTGTGACTTTCTTGGAACCGGAACGACAGTCACCGCGATACGAAAGTAACGCTTTTCCCCACCTCTACATTCATCTCGCTCGAATCTACCAAGATGAATTGAATGAGGGAGGACTCTTCCAAAAACACCACAGTTGTACATAATCACATTTAGAGATTTATTACTCTGCGGTTTTAATTATTACAAAAATTGTAATTTCAACTTCATAAAATCCTGTGCGTTTTCGTCAGCGCGATCTAGAAAACGGTCTTTTTTACTACCGCTATCTAGTTTGTTTTCGTGGAACTATTGAGCAATTCTAGCGGAAGAGTTTTTTTGTTTGAACGCGCTAAATCTCAGGAACTACCAGTCGGATTTGAAAAATTATTTCTGTATTTGATAGCTAAACTCTTGAGGAAGGTTATAGGCTACTTTTCATCATCATCATCATCACCATAAACCATCACTACGGGGGCAACGCCGCGAGGGCGCTGCTAGTATCAGATAAACATACCGCCCACCATTCACCGTCTAAATAAAAAAAAATGTAATCCCCGATTACTCTTCTCAAGTGGAACTTTGTCGATTTAACACATTCTTTTCTCTTCCCTTTTATTTTCTCATAGATTGTAATGAAAAGTAGAGTGTATCACTCGGGCGCAAAATATATTTTTGGCTCGGGCGACGTACTTTAAATCCCTCGCTACGTTCAGGATTCTACTAAAGAATCCCTCGCTAGAATCCTTCACTTCGCTCTGGATTCAAAAAAGCGCCCTCGCCGTCAAAATATTATTTTGCCCCCTTAGAATACAATCTACTATTACATTGTCATATTTTTACTTGCTTTCGTGAATCGTTCGAGGCGAGAAACTCTATGTAAATGATCAAGTGAATCATTTATATTACAGTTTTTCCGGTTTTTTACAAGCAACTTGCAACACTAAAATAGTCGTTTCAGTTGAAGAGCGGCCTTGACCGCCCTCGAGTTTTTATTTAATTCAGTTCACAGGCCATAGCTTTTTATTACTGTAATAATGAATAGTAAAAAGGTGTTTCCAAGTAGCCCGTTTTTAGGGTTTCGTGCCCAAAGGGCGCCAACGGGACCCTTTCACTAAGCCTTTACTGTCTATCTATACGTCCGTCTGTCACAGGGCTGTTTTTGACCCGTAACAGGCAGACACTTGAAATAACACAGAGTGTTATATAACACTCTAACAACAAATAAAAATAAGATAACAATAAAATTTGAAGGAGGTCTACTAAACAAGAAATGTGGTTATACTCAACTATTTCAAAAAATATAAACTGTACAGTCTGGCAAAAACGGGTAGAAACGGCAACTAAAATTTCATTACAATGGAAACCTTCTCTACTAATCTATGGTACAGGTTTCTTGTCTATGGTACACGTACCGAAGACGTCAGTCAGACGTCAGTCAGTTCCTTCTAAAAGAAAATTTGTCTATTTCGCGTATTTAGCTTGCACAGTGGCGCCCCCATTTATGTCTATTATTTTTTGCCAGACTATACGGTTGTACGGAATCCTTTGTGTGCGAGTCAGACTTGTACTTAGCCGGTTTTTCTGATTCCTTTGTGAGGCTGCGAATGTTTTCATCGCCGTCGTATATCGCAGAGACGTTTCTTGAATTATTTATTTGAGTTGTGAAGATTTATTTCATTACCTACAAACTTGAAGGGACAAACATGTAATAAAATATGTCCTAATATAAAACAAATAAATGAAAATTGGGTAGAATTCTGAAGTAATCTACTACTACATAATAATATTTTTATCTATACAAAATACATTGATCGGCACATTTTAGCTCAACGGGTGGTTTAGGTGCTGAGCAAGCCTATTGCATCTCAACAATGTCCTTGGGACATTGTTGAGATGTAATAACACTACAGTGTCCTGTTAGCCGTAGGCAAAGATTGTCTCCTGACACTTTATCTAGTAAAAATGTAAAGGCCTAAATTTTTTTAGTTACTAGATGTATGTTGTCGTAATATGAACCTGTATGTAGGTACTGTTTAGTTTGTCTGTGCTAAGTTGTTGGAGGAATGATTTATCTATTGTGTTATTGAAAACTGAACAGATGGCGAAAACTTTAATACTTACTAGTATTCGAACAAAGGGGAATTGACTTAATAGTTCAATAATAAGCGTTTTTTTAAATAGTAGTGCATTTAATTAAGTATATCCATTTATATAAAGTAAAAATCTGAAAGCTTGTCAGACTTATTTGGAAAAAAAAAAAGAAATATTTTTAAATCGTGGCCAGAAATAACATAATATAAAATGTACCATGCGAGCAAAGTGCCATGATTTATAAAAACTGACTTTGAGGTTCTATACAAAAACTCGTCAATAAAACACAATACTCTAAAAATATCGTCAATTTAGATTCGTAAATGTTTCGATTCGTTCGGAAAACTTTATCTGGGTAAGAGAGAAAATAAATTTCATTCTTGGAATCTGCTTAGTAAATAATGTAGAAAAGAAAAAGTAAACTCAAACAGTATATATGAAACAGAACACAGATTAGAAAAATAACAATAACGTATTTATCAAAAGACGGAAAATTAGGAAAGTACACTGACTAAGTAATATTTATATCAAAAAGCAATTTCAAATAAGAGCAAAAATGAAAAATGTTTCATGCGATATTTTCTCGTGCAGGAAAACATTTCTCGTAAGATTACACCATTCAAGTACGTAATCAAGAAATCGGATTTCATCCCTCCAAGCTAATCCAATTATGAGATAAAGCTACTAATATTATAAATGCGTTTGTATAGAACAACCCCAGATAATGTGGTAGCATAGTACATATAAAATCAAGTAGATAGTCATAAAGTAGACAAATTTTACCTTATTTTTCATAATCAGCAGTATTAAAAGCCTTCATGAGAGAGTCTCAAGTACTTTTTAGGCTGAGAAAGCTAATATAAGGTATCCAAAAGCTGTCCCTGTAAGAACCGATAAAACAGCCCATTAATAACTAGCCCTCTCAATTTCAGTGGCCCTTATAAATCATTTTTCCTTTAAACCCGGTTTTATTAAAACCCTTTATCGGGTTTTTTTTTCGTCTGAACTTTCACAAGGGATGTTATTAAAGTCTTGCGGTTGGGAGCGATATTATGGTAAGCCGGGTTCCTAAGAAGTCACGAACGGCATCGGACATACGATACCTACTTTTTGAATTCAGCATTCGGCATTTTGTGTGACAGAAAAAATGAGGAGTGGTAGGTTGGCGTGGTATGGGCATGTTATGCGGAAGAAAGAAAGTCATATTACAAGGAAAGTGTTGGATATAAATGTGGAAGGATACATAGGTAGAGGACGGCCAAAGAGAAGATGGATGGATTGTGTGAGAGAGGACATGCGTGTGAAAGGAGATGACGAGTGATAGGAGGGAATGGAAGAATAGAACATGTTGTGCCGACCCCACCTAGTGGGAAAAGGGCAAGGAAATGATGATTCGGCATTTTGTGTCTGCATCGATACTGTATCGCGTTTCATTTGAGTGTGATCGTGATATCGAACTCGTGGAATATAGCGTTTACATGCTATTACGAGTGTCTGCCTAAAGACAATCAATTTTTTTTGAATGTTACTAAATGATAGAAATAAGCAACACATTCACAGCAGAGGTAGAACATGTTTGGCGCACGCAGTACAGAGAAGGAAGACATTATTGTGGAGCTATACAAAAATTAACTAAACTACGACCGTAAATTTACAGTTGCAGGTTTAAGTAGAGGCTATTATCGAGGTCTCAAAATTTAATATGAAAGTTATTATTTCGTCAGAATTTGATCTTCTTTTAGCAAGTTTTCGAACTCATTATAAAACTCGCCGAGAAAATACAATACAGACTCACTCATTTTAATACGAGTATGTTTATATTTCAGAATTCAAATCCCTTTGGTCCATTTTGATAACCAGTTACGAAAGAAGAATAATTTTTCACTGATTCGTAACTAGTTATTAAAAAGGAATATTTATTCCATGTAGGTACATAACTATGTTTCATAACAAATCAGTTGTGCAGTTCAAAACATCCGCTGAAAATGTCGCTCATTAAATTCAAAAGGGTCATATTTCAAAAACTACATTTTTTACAGGAGAGCCTATTGAAGTTTTGGTCGTCGTTTTTTCGTATTATTTTGTAAATAGTATCTTGTATATACATGTGTCATATATCATTCGATGCGTATTTTGAGCTGTTATTTACTATAAAATAACATTTACTGTAACTTTCATCCAGAAACCTACAAAGTCACAAAAGTCCCTTTTATTTATAAAAATGGTCGCAATGTTAAATGAATTTACTAAACAAAAGGCCACAAATCATACAAAAAATTAGTTTAATTATAAATTTTACATCATTGTTTTGGTAAATGTGAAAAGAAACCCTATTTGGACCCTCAAAGCCACCGATAAGCAGAGAATAGACGCGTTTGAGATGAGGTTTTGGCAACGCCTTTTGAGAATCCCATGGACAGCCTACAAAACTAATTTTTAAATTTTAAAACAACTGAAGTTAAAGCACCAAAAGCGTCTGTCAACCACTTGCTTGTACAGAATCTTAAAATACTTTGGCCACATTGCCCACAGGAGCACCGATAGTATCGAGATACTTATTGTGACAGGCAAGATAGAGGGCAAAAGACCGAGAGAATGTAGCCTCAAACGCTGGTCTGACCAGGTATCGGCGCAACTAGAATTGCTGATGAACAAAGCACTGCATCAAGCCATAGATCGCTCCAAATGAAGATCAACCATCCACAGGATTATGGGAAGGAGTAACGATCCTCACTCAATAATAAGGAATCGACTAAGGAGGAGGAGGATCTCACATTAAAATAACTAAGAAAAGAGACAACAAAACAGTCAATAGGTTTTTAAAATACCTCCCCCTTCTTATTTGCAGTTTTTATTAATACGTGTACCTACTGAGCAGCTTAAGAATTCTTGAGATGTTCTTCTGTATGATGGAGTGCACAGCGTCACCCTCATTTTGGGTGTGTGTGCTCTTTGATTAAGAATTTATGGCTTATACCTCTTAAGTTTAAAAAAATCATTTATGGCGTATTAGTACATTGCTAACATAAATTTACCTCACCTTGTGGGCAAGTCATCACCGCTTGTAAGTCGTAGACTGTGACTATAAAGTTTTCGCTTAGTGAATGTCTAAAATTGTGACTGTCCCTAAACCACAAAAAGCAAGTTAAGAAAATAATTTTTAATTTTTTATAGTGTTAAACCACACTTTGGTATTATATACTCTAAGTTAAGAAAATGCCTATTAGGTAGTAGCTGACTTACACAAAAACAGGCAAAGACCCTTTTCTTTAATAAACTAACTGTTCAATTTAAATAATTTTGTTATAATCATTTTTTAGTTTGAACAAACATTCAAATTAGGTAGGTCCAACTTTAAGAAAGAGGTAAATCGTCGAATCCAATTCGGATGGGCAGAATTCGGGAAATTTCACAACATCTTCTCGTCTATAATTACATCATTGCTATAAGACAAAAGTCTTCAATCAGTGTGTGTTACCGTGATGGCATAATGGAACCTAAATGTAAAAGTTCTCGAGTGGAGGCCACGGATCAGCAAGTTCAGCGTTCAACGTCCACCAACAAGCTGAACAGACGACCTATAAAAAAAGCAGGTTGTGGTGGATGGAAGCCGCTTCCAACCGCAACACAATGAAATCATTGAGGGAAGCCTGCCTATGTCCAACAGTGGACGTCCAATGGCTGAGATGATCATGATGATAAATAAAATACTACATAAAGATAATTTTTAAACATTATAGCATAGTTCACGAACATCAAAACAGCCATTTGACAAACATAGCATATTTTGTTTAAACGCAAAACAGACATATTCCAAGAACTGTACTTTTTGTTTCAATAAATAATTACCAAACTTATTGAATTTTAATTCAAAAGAAACGTATTTCAAAACATGGCTCCTTTGCTTATAAATAATATTGTACTCCGCGTGTTTTCTATATTCAATACGGTGACATTTCAAAATATGGCACTTTTTACGATAATTTACTACTTCAAATTCAGTTGATTTTCGGAATGTGGCCCTTTTTAACAAAGATTACGTGCGATTACGCTTATCGCCGGGTCGTAATTGACAAGATGGCCGTTTTGTTCTGAAATTAGTGGTCAATGTGTTAAAATTCAAAAAGGGCAGTTGTATATTTGGACCATTTTAAACGCTAAATCAATGGGTGTCTTCTTCGAATATAAAAATTTATATAATTTAGATGCGATTTTTGCAATAAAAACGATTTTGAGTTTTTTCGAAATGTGACCCTTTTG
Organism: Camptogramma bilineatum; assembly: GCA_958496255.1. NCBI lineage: Eukaryota > Metazoa > Arthropoda > Insecta > Lepidoptera > Geometridae > Camptogramma > Camptogramma bilineatum. The sequence continues at coordinate 11,547,673 of OY292465.1, read as the reverse complement.
AATTTAATGAGCGATGTGTTTATCTAATCATGACACAAAAATCTACTTTCTGTTATCGTCAGTGTCTACACTTATCTACATAATTTGGCTTTCAATATTGATACTACATAAAATATTGATTGACAAACTTAGTGTACATTCATTCATACCAGACCGGACCCTAGGATTCGTCTATGTAAGCCCACGTTTTACTTTTTACGCGGAATTAAATTGAATAAAGTAAATAAATATTGCTGAACATTTCACACAGCATCACCTAACATTTATGAGTTAGTAGGTCTCGATCGAACCCACGACCTTCTGTGTTTCAAGCCTTCACCCACTGCGCCATATAAGTATTCTTGTGATATTTTTCATCAAGTTTTCGTAAATAATTATTTAATCAAACTAGCTTTCTGTTAAAACATATTTTTCAAATAACAAGCTTTTCAGCTTCTCAACTCTAAGATAGTTAATTGATTCAGGCGTGACTTTGCGGAAGTCCATATTCAGATTTTTTTGAAAATTTCAAAATATCTAGTACTCCTCCGCTAATCTATACCAAAAAAGGATTTGCCCTGACTAGCCTGGCATAGTAAGGTTAGGCTGTGGAAAGTGGGTGGTTGGGTGGCTTTAGCGTAAAAATTTTGACAAATCTTTTTTCTCAACTCCACTCAAGCCATGACGGAGGCCTGTAGGCGGCCTAAAAACTTACTCATACGAACTTACTTTTAGCTTCTCAGGTCTTTAGACATTTAAATTCTTTTAATTCTCACCTCACTAGGTTTTTATTAAATGCTTTGCAAACTACAAGCCCAATGGTTTACTTCGAGAGCTTTTTCGTATATTTTTTCCTCCATCAAGATGTAATCGCTAAAAGGGTTGTAACAATAGACGAATTTACCACCAAGAAACAAAGTCGGTAATGGTTGTCCGATTATTTCATTCGCCATTATTCTGTTAAGGTTTTGTTTTCTCGATATCGTCTTGGTTTTCTTTTCCACTGAATTCAGATAGATACTGATTTATATTCTTTCGTTATTTGAACTTAAACAAATATGACGAAAAATTATTGGTTTATTTTGAAGAAAATCTAGAAAATCATATTTTCACCTCAGCAGCTCGAAATGGCATCCTTTGCTGCGAGAAACCAGTGTGCAAAATCGCATTTTGCACACTGGTTTCAGTGAGGAAAAGTGATTTGAAATTCGAATGTCGTAGATTGACACGTGATAGTGCATGGCGGTCATTGGCTAGCCTGTCTATGAAAAAAAAACAATATCGCACCTTATAAAAATAAAATAGCGGGAATTTGTTTCTGTTACGCTAGTTATTTGTTTAAAATTCATAAAACAATAAAGATGAGTGAAACCAGTGGCGAATACACTAATTTATCTCCAGAGAGAAAAGTTGAGACAAAAAGTGATTGTGATGAACAAAGTTCCCTTCCTGAGAAGCACGTATGTAAGTTCTGAACAAAACAGAAACTTTTAATTTTCAAAATTACAATAACTGTTATTTGTTCTTTTAATTTCTAAAAAAATGCTTTATTTTTAAATAGATATAAATGAATACCTATTATGGATTAGTTGCTTCATTATGTACAAAGTTGTATCTTTTATTTGTAGGTAGTAATGTTCTCGCTGCTGAGGTGAAAAATTTTGTGTGCAACACGAGACCAAAGTTTTTTACATCTCGTGCCTTTGAATTCCTCGCTAGACTCGGGATTCTAACGTAGAATCACTCGCTACGCTCGTGATTCAATTCTTAGAATCCCTCGTTCGCTCGGGATTCAAAATCAGCACTCGAGGAAAACATCAACTTTGCCCTCTTGTTGCACAAATAACTATTGTACGAATTTCGTTGTTTGTTTGGTAGATTGTTTGGTTTATAGATAGAATGCAAAATAGCATCTACTTACCAATAATAAGATAACTTTCTGGGAGTCAAAACAAAAACTTGAATCTTTCTCAAACCACAGTTTGAAAAATAATGGTGAGTGCTACTTTTATGAACCTTTCCTCATAAACTTTCGCGTTTACATTAACGTGACTGATATTAAAATATCTCATTTAAAACATGATACAGTAGTGGCCAACAAAAGTAATATTTCGGCTTTTAGTCACGGGCGTAAAATAAACAGTGGACAGATAAAATAAACATTTTTCATGCAACGATGTTACCATTGTATCGAGTTTATCACATGCATAAATCATCTTTGTATATTCTGTATAAAAATACGAGTGGTAAAATTTTTGATTGCTCCAAATAGGATTTACTCGTATTTATTTTAATGGATTTTTTATGTATAGTCGTATTGCTCATTATACGGACTAAAAGTGAAGGAAAAAATGTCATTTTTCCTTCAATTTTGATTAGTTTTGGTGCGTTTTATGTCAAAATTGAAGGAAAAATGACATTTTTTCCTTTACTTTAGTCCGTATAATGAGCAATACGACTATAGGTATTTTATTAAATACAATCAGGATTTTTGTTAAATGTGACGAGTACTAGAAAAAGCGCAATTTGATTTGAAAATGAAGGAAATAATCCCAACTGTTCACAAGTCTACAAAAAGTAGGTACTTATCTATTTATGGAAAAATTTTACCGTTACCTATTCATATTTTTTTTTTATTTGTATGCCTTCACATGCTACTAAAAAGCATGCTTGTTTGCCTAGAGACCTAGCGTGCTTATGCCATAAGCAATCCTTTTAGTATATATACGCGTGCTTATTGTCTACATATATCTCGTATCTTTATTATCACTTGTAACCTTGTAAAATTATTTAACAAAGAGAGCCTACTCCTACGCCTACCTCGAAGGCTTCTGATGTTGCAGTTGTCCGTGAGCGGCGGTAATTACTTAACAGCCTAAGTTCAGATGAACGCGCGGCGACGCGCAGTTGGCTCGGCGCGCGGTTTAAGATTGTATCAAATCAATATTGTTGTGAACATGACCGCGCGTCACCGCGCGTGCCTGTGCATACCGCCATGCACTGCGCGCCGAGCAAACCGCGCGTCGCCGCGCGTTCATCTGATAAGGCTTAGGAGAGCCGCTTGCTCGTTTACCCCTCTCTTCCATAAAAAAAATAATTACATATTCAAAATTTATCATTATCCAATGCGGTTCATTAATCAATCAAATTTCCAATCACGCGCATATACAAAGCCCTGTTCGTGTTCGCACGTCGCTTTATAGATTGTTTAACTATTGTGCAGGAATTTTGCCCACATATCCGGCAACATCATTCAAAATGCCTCACAAAGCTTTACGAACTCATTACGCACTGCTGAACAGCACACACAATAGCTTCTATCTCTCTCGCACGCGTACTATGTGCGTAGGTTAGAAAGATACTACTGAATCGCCTATTTTAAAGTGCGTTTTCAGAGCCGCAGCGGAAGTAGGTAATGAAAATTAGCAAATTAAACTTCAGTAATTAAAACTACTGGGTATTTATTTGAATGTTAAACTATTACATAAAATCACCAAATCCATTTAAAAATACTGGCGTTGATAATGAAAATCCAATATCAAACAATAAAATTTAATATTAGTTTTAAGTAGTTCAAATGATGCGGCCATTTTATAAGAGTTTAATTTAACATTGTCGATGTCACCACAGCCTAGATTTATGGTAAGTCCCAGAACTGCGACAGTGCGATAGAATAGAAGTGAACGGTTCTTTCTTCGGCAATGCTAAGATATGCATAACTTAGTCGGATGAAGAAGCATCAAATTTAATTAGCTGCTTTTGTCCTAGTTAATCCAACTCCGGACTGGAGCTGAGAATCGTGCGATGACGTCACAGCTTAGTCACTCGGGGAAGCGCACAACCAACAAAAGAACAACTTTGTGAAAGCTGAAGAAAATACTAAAAGTACTGTAATTTCTAAAAAAATAATCTCTACCTAAATATAGGTTTGTACACGCTAACCCCCTTACTTATGAAAGATGTTTAAAGTTGAACACTGGTAAAACAACGTCCTGTCTTTATTTATCACCATCCACAAATAAAGACAGGACGTTGTTTAATCAGTGTTCAACTTTAAACATCTTTCATAAGTAAGACCCTAAAATTATAGTATACATACATTTTAGACCTTATTATACAAACTACTAAATTAAACACAAAAAAACATTTGCATTCAACATTGAAGCTGTTAAGTTATGCTTCCTACAAAAATATTAGAAACACTGCACACAAAAGTATACTTTGCTGTACTTCTGTTCAGAATGTGAACTCATGAAAATAAGTTGCACAGAAAACCTGAACACTATTCAAATTCGCAAAGGCAAAAGTTCGGAGCGTCCAAAAGGAAGTCCGACTGAATATCGCACGGAAGTGTGGAACTCAGCTAAACCATAGAATAAATAGTACTATCGTGAGAAACTTTCTACACACTGGTCAGATTATGACAAATGAGCACTTTGTCCGAAAACTTTTGTTTGCACTTGCGTTAAAGAGAAAAATGTAGTGAGGATAATAATAAGTCAGATAATACAATCGGATGTTAGTACTTTTCAAATATCTCACTCAACAGGAGCTGAGGGGCTAACTTTTACGAATGTATTTGTTTGAAATACAAATACAAAGAAGAACGAACATTTTGGCATACTTACTCTTCCGCCATTTTGAAAAAACCTCGATCTTGCAGCAGGTGATGAAACATGTGTCAATCGATAGGGGAAGTGATTACAAACAAAATATATTCAGTAATAAAATCTCGTAATCTTTATACTTTCCGAGATATTTGAGTTTGAAAACGTAAAAATTAAAACTTGAAAATGCTAATTAAGCTACCAATAATAACCGGTAGGTATTTGAATATGTCTACTGTGACTGGGGATAAAATCGTGAGCCAATTTCGTTTAATTTTTAGGTAAAAAATTTTTTTTTACATTATACAGGGTGAATTTTTGAGACGGGGCAGTAAGGGCAGCTACCTTAACCGTTGTAGCTACAGGAAAACGTTCTTATGAGACTATCCTTAACTTTTGAAGATATTTCGACCTGCATTCACAGATTTTTAAAAAAATGTACAGTCAGCGAGAAAATGGCCAGTTTACACAAAAACTTTTTTTGATGCCAATCGATCCTATTTCACATAAGGATTAAAAGGCTCTAGCGGACCAACTGAGATTAGAGTATTAGAAAAGTCAGATAACGCTAAAATGTATTTTTGGGACGGGGTAGTAAGGGCTACCTTAACCGTTGTAGTTACAGGAAAACGTTCTCAAGAGACTATCCTTAACTTTTGAAGATATTTTGACTTGCATTCACAGATTTTGGAAAAAATGTACAGTCACCGAAAAAAATGGGTATTCTACACAAAAACTTTTTTTGATGCCAAACGATCCTGTTAAAAATAAGGATTAAATGACTCTATGTGACCAACTGAGGTTAGAGTACTAGAAAAGTCAGAAATTGTTAAAATGCATTTTTGAGAAGGAACAGTAAGGGCAGCTACCTTAACCGTTGTAGCTTCAGAAAAACGTTCTTACGAGACTATCCTTAACTTTTGAAGATATTTCGACAATAGATGAAAAATGATGACAAATGACAAAATGATTTTTACGAAATGTTTAGTCAAAGTTTTTTGCAATTTCTGTCTTTTCTAGTACTCTAACCTTAGTTGTTCCGATAAAGCTTTTTAATCCTATATGAAACAATCGATTGGCATCAAAAAAAGTTTTTGTGTAGATTACCCATTTTTTTCGGTGACTGTACATTTATTCCAAAATCTGTATATGCAAGTCGAAATATCTTCAAAAGTTAAGGATAATCTTCTAAGAACGTTTTCCTGTAGCTACAACGGATAAGGCCCTTACTGCCCCGTCTCAAAAATTCACCCTGTATTTTATGAACACAGTTTATTTCATCATTCATTTTCTACCTAGGTGCTATTTAGCACAAAATGATGAAATAAACTGTGTTCAAAAAATATAATTTCAAATAAAAAAAAAAAAATTACCTAAAAAATAAACGAAATTGGCTCACGATTTTATCCCCAGTCACAGTAGACATATTCAAATACCTACCGGTTATTGTTGGCAGCATAATTAGCATTTTCAAGTTTTAATTTTTACATTTTCAAACTCAAATATCTCGGAAAGTATAAAGATTACGAGATTTTATTACTGAATATATTTTGTTTGTAATCACTTCCCTTATCGATTGACACATGTTTCATCACTGGCAGCAAAATCGAGTTTTTTTCAAAATGGCCGACAGTAGGTATGCCAGGCTCCATACAAAAATGTTCGTACCCTAAATCAGTACTTTTAACATAAAATAGGATAGGATGGCGAAATAAAAAAAAAAGGTACCAAACTTTGCAAAGCGAACTCTCTCAGCTAGTTTGTATTTAATAAATCAATTGCTTTCTTTATTGAAACATATTTCAAATAAAACAAAGCTCATTTTGCCTTGGCCTATTGAAAGTGCTCGCTTAGACCGCAATTTTGCGCTCTCTGTCAGCGGTGCTTTGTTCGCATATCTGCGGCTGCAGATGGGATTGCATTTAATCTACTGTTCACCAACATAAAGGCGCGGTTACCGTAACCATTGATTAAGAGCCATAACTCTGCGTCACACTAAACACACTTGGCGATCTAGGGTGAGACAAGTATGTACAAATGAATGAGTATCTACCAAAATACGTAAATCTTCAGCACAATCTATGTTGGCACCGTAAGAGCTTATTAGGCCGTTAACCTTGAAAGTTCTGAATGGAGCTAAATCATAAACAGGCCTCTTGAGCCCAAACTCCAAGTTTATCCGCAGACTAAACCACGATGTCCGCAATAAACTTTGATACATCCTTGGAATAACGCCCAAGGCCGTGGCCACTCACAAATCAACTTGCCAATAGATTTATTATAAACTGGCATTCCAATAAAGGTCATGAACATAATAATGTACCTACACTTTGACGAGCTTTAGGCTGGTTTTAGTGTCACGCGTACCGTCGACGCTGATAGACGAGTGATCTTTATTACATTGAAACAAGGATACTGATTGTTTAGCAAAAATGGCAACGCTGATTGCACTCGTCAGTGCTGAACAATCAGTATCCCTATTTCATTGTAATAAAGATCACTCGCCTATCAGCGCCGACGGTACGCGTGACACTAAAACCAGGCTAAAACCAGCCTTACTGTTTAATTGGCAGCCTCCTGGAGCTTAGATATTTAGATCTCAGGAGATGGATTCCAGTATATAAATTGCTCGTGACCTTCACGCTGCCGTCCGATATCTAAAACGCCGTTAAGTGACAAAACCATTTTTTGAGATATCGAAAAAAAACGCACCCCTTCTTTAATATCTTGCTTCGCGCTTGCAGCTTTTTTAGGATCTCTAATTCAAAAACTATAAACGATAGGAACCCAGTTCCAAAACCGATCTATAGAAAATATTGAGCTTTATAACATGGCATTTAAAAGAAACTAAACTACTACATATTTACATAAAAGTATAAAATACAAAAAGAACCAGTTGAGCCACCTTAGGATCGTTGGAAACGATCTATAGGTAGCTCAACTGATCCAAGCCACTGCCAGACGGAAGCGTGCCCAAGATACTGGCAGCATTACCGCGCTGGATGGCAATGCTGATATGTTGAGCCAAAAAAGTGCCAGACTTTAAAAGTGAAATTTGACCAAACTCCACATTAGATGTCGCTAAAAAACGCGCCGCTTCTATACTATCTTGTTTCGCGCTTGCCGCTTTCGTACTATCTCTAATTCGAAAACTATAAACGATATGAACCCAGTTCCAAAACCAATCGATAGAGAATTTTGACCTTTATAACATGGCATTTTGAGCTTTTTGGAATTTTGAGCTTTATAACGGCATTTTAGATATCGGACGGTAGCACGGTACTAGTTGCGAAAGAACATTATGGAGGTAAGTCTGACATGACCACTGTATAATGGATATCCCTACTTCTTTCTATACACTTATTTTACTTAACAGTTCTTTCCCATTGAACCACAAAGGTACCACTCGGCAAGACCTCTTTTGCTAACGATTCGAGTGTTGCGACACGGTAAGATCCCCAGCCACTCTTAACTTTTTACCTCAATTACAATTATATTCTTCAAAATTCCTTAATTACACACTTCATTCTTGGAAATAAACCCGAAATTTATTGCTAGAACTGTCAAAGTGATCAACTGATGTTTGTTCTAAAACTTTTTGTAACTATCATGGAAGCACTAAAATAATACTATAGGGCTTAAAGGAAACAAAGTTTCAAAACTGAAAGCTTATCTGACTTTAATGAATTTCAAACACAAGCATCTGGCACTCTTTTTCTCATGAAATATTGCAAAATAAAAACAGTCAAATACAGCAGACACAGCTGCGATCGGTCGAAGTAAAACTCATATAAAAACGTTTACGTACAACGATGAAAAGTAACTGCTGATTATTTACGACTATTGCACATGTGTTGTATCCCTTTTGTGTACTTAGAAAAAAACTTCGGCCTTTACATATATTCCATACTAGCAGCGCCCTCGCGGCTTCGCCCCCGTAGTGATGGTATATGGTGATGATGATAATGATGCAAAGTAGCCTATAACCTTCCTCAAGAGTTAAGCTATCAAATGCAGAAAAAAAAATTCAAATCGGACTGGTAGTTCCTGAGATTAGCGCGTTCAAACAAAAAAACTCTTCCACTTTATTATTTTTAGTATAGATAGGTACCTACATAATATACAGTCTGAAACATGTAGGTAGGCGCTGCACAAACGTAGGCTTTTTTGTTACCGACAGGGCACACCATTACAGGAAACCGTAGTTGCTGTGTCCGGTAGCGGCAATCAGACACAGTCGTCGATTGCCTGTTGCCAACACGGCACACCACACGAAGCCGTAATTGCTGTGTCCGGTAGCGGTACAATTGTAAGGTTTGTTGAAAGTTGCTTGTGTCTTCAACTGACGAAATTTAGTTTCCAGTTACACCGAACATTTTTGATTGGCGATCGGTATGTGTCAAGTGGGAGAAAGAGATAAATGGATGAGTTTGAGTGTTGCCACAAATCGCGAAGAATGGTTCAAATTGGAGGAGGCTTTTACCCAAGAGTCAACATTCTCACAAATATTGTTTGTTATACTCCTAAGAGTTTATATTTTAATGTTTGGTTGATGGCCGCGCGAAACAAAAAAGGCACCAATTTCGGCATAGGCTTTTATATGCATATTAACACAAGCTTTAAGCGGTGAAAGAAAACATTCCCAAGCAGCATCATTTCAGCTGAATCGACCATATCATGAATTCAAAAAATGAAGATGCGATAACTCGTTCTGTAAGCGGTAAAGGAAACATGAGGAAGCCTGTTACTTCAAAAAAATGTACTTCCACACGTATTGTAAATAATTGCTAGTGGCAAAACAAACGAAGTTTATTAATGGATACTGAAACCTCTATTAACACAGATTTCGGCTTTTGTTGCGTTGAAGTGACGACCATACAATAGACAGGGGACAACAAACACGTTTGTATTCCAAAACAAAGGCTTGGAAATCTCTAAAATTGAACTAGAACTAAGCTTTACTACACACTACAAGAAACAGAAATGTTGTCTATTACCAGGATTTGATATTCGCAATCTTGCTTCTTTTATCATTGTTTTATCACTCATTTTGTCGAATACTAAGATTCAAACAATTCGAACGATTTTAGAGATCGTTTTGTGAATTTTCACTTTTAATTTTTGGGGAGTTGTGGATCACGCTTTCTATTTAATGATAGGTCCCTAAACTTTTAAAGAATGCCTGCCTTAGATGCCTAAATATTTCCTAAATATTTTTTTATTTTGACGGCCAAATCATGTCCATAACAAACATTCAAATGTTTCTACAAATTTTCACATTCAATAGCAGGATATGAATGGATTTATCTGTGAGTTATCTATTTAATAACTTTATAAGATTATCAATGAACGACTACGACTACGAATACGGATATGGATAGGTATTTTGAAAACAAATTCTTCGTCAATATCTTATCTAAACAGCCACGTTTTCATGTGAATTATAAAAATCAATTTTGAAACACCAAAATTTTAATTTTTAACTAAAAAAAAACACAAGTTTGACCATATGGAGCTCCAAATGATTGTGCAAACCAGTTGCTGGAATAGACACAGGTTATATTGTTCATTAGAAAGTGGATCAATAATGTTCAGTGTAATATCAAAATTTTCGATTCCCACTGGATTTGAACCCGCATACAAGCGATCCTCCTTAAGGGACCGGCGAACGTATCTACGTACCTAGGAACACGTACACTTTATGTTATTATTTGGATAAAGGCAGTATTTATCTAGGTTCCTGTTACACTTTTATTCCAAAAAACTTACTATAGAACAAATGAAAAGAAAAAATGCCATTTTTGGTGTACCTACAAAGATTTCAATTCAATTTGCTTACATTTCTTTTTAGGTAAGTTTTTCGAAACAAAAGTGTAACAGGAACCTAGATAAATACCTACTCTCTTAATCTAACAACATAAACTGATAAAAATATGCTTAGATTTTAAATGATTCCGGTATTACGCTTTTATGGAAATTCGCCTGTCGCAGGCCTCTTAAGCCGGACTGCCTTAACCAACTGGGCCAAAGAATCATTATTCGTCGGGTCGAAAATCTTGATAAGCTTATATTGTCGGTTATAGCACCGATTAGCTTGTATCAATGCGGGTTCGAATCCCGTCGTAAAGATTATATTCTATGCAATAATTTTTTGTCCAACTGTACTAATTATCATCAATACAGGTGTTTTTAGTTTTCAGTGTGTTAATTATTATCTTATCGTAAAGATATTTTTAATGTTTTATCTAAACTAAAGATATGATTATTGTTTTATCTAGCTTTAACACATTTCGGTTAGCCCTATCTTGAAAAAACTATGATTTCTGACTTAGCCACAATCAAAGCAAACTCAGTATCATGCAACGAGGGTTCCGACCAAACAGATTTTCTTAGGGACCGAGTTCACTGCAAGCTTTCTCTTAGTCGAGCTCTTAAATTAGTATGAAGATATATGCAATGCAAGTGCGCACATTACACTGATTCGGTATCGTACGAAAGTAAGTTTGATGGATTTCCCAAACTAACTATCGGCGAACTATCGGCAGACTGCTTGATCAGTACGGCGCGGCGCTATACACACCGGACTTTTAGTCGGCCGACTAATCTTAGATCTAGGTTGTGTTTTTTTTTTTTCAACATCCATTATTATTAAATAGCATAGCATCAAAAAAAACTTAAAACTAGAAACCAATTAGGTTTGAAACACTTAGGAATGGTTCGTTTTCTTTTTCTACTTTCACTGATATCATGACGTGTATCTAGATACAACGACGTAACAAATATGGTTCCACCATTTTGGTTTGTAACCCAAAAAAACATAATTTCCAATATTATATCAGTGCAAAGATAACTATAGATAGTGCGATGTTTCACGACATTATGAAAAATGTATTTATTCTGAATAAGTGATGGTAGTAGAAACTGCCGGCTGATACAGTTATGTATGGTGTAACAGTGATAAATACTCATCGGAAATTAAATGGGTATGTTTGAAATGTTATCAAAATTCTACCAATGATCAATTACGAATTCCAGTTTCATAATAAAAACATGGATTATCTTCCACTCTACTTAAAATAATATGCCGAGTAGTATTGGGGCTTAGGTTATTCCCCTTAGAGTGTTTAATTGCTTAATCACGTGATTTCTAAAAAGGTGTCTGCAGATTTTTCCACCGCAGATCCCTGAATGTGAAGTGATTTTTTTGTCAGTCATGACTTCCATGACATAAATACGTGCAATTGTGTTTTCTTATGTGACAGTCATTTTGCAGTCATTAAACCAGTGCTTTTTTTTCTCCCTCCTTATTCTTATGTGTGAGCTCACTCTTTCGCGATAACGTTTTCACACGGTCTCTCAAAGCTAGGCGCGTATCTAGTGATTCTATCAAAGTCTAGTGTAGTGTAGTTTACTCATAATTAGTTAAACTGACCTTAATCAGATCTGTTGAACTTGGTTGGACAGTTCTCAAGGCTGTGGAGACAACTGAAAGCAAGCTAAGAAAATATTCAGTTCTCTCACGTGGCTACTTATTTTCGGGATGTAGAAACTTTGGAGCCACGGGACCCAGTTCTAAAACTTTCTTGTATTGTGCTTTATATGATAAAGTGCTAAGTTACGGCAAGAAAAGCTGCAAAAACTTCTGTGGCGGTTCAATTCAGGGCCCAAATTTTTCTAATTTACAACGTCAACCATTCCGGTATCATTCCCGCTGCGTTTTATTTCGTTCTCCAAAATGACAGTAATTTGTAAAACCTTCTTGGTATTTTGTTTGAAACTTCATCACAACAGAGTAACCTAACCTCATTGGTCATTAGTAAATTATGAAACAAAACGAAATAGTTGACGATTTGTTTTGGTTGAGAAAAAGTTTGTTAGTTCAATCGAGAGGCTGGACTGAGGAAGATATTTTTTAGTATTGCAATTAATAAATGCAAGGCTTAGAGGATGATGGGGGAGACCTTTGCCCAGCAGTGGGGCAATATAGGTTGAAAAAATATATAAATACCATAAACTAGAGCATTATCAACAAAAGTAATTTAAATGTTCAAAGTAAAGTAAAACATAGATTTATGTTTTAAAATAAAGAACTTCTTTCCGCGCCTTCACTTGAGTGACCCTATACTTAATTAATAAAAATCATCTGTTGGACTGTTTCCTTAAATTTTTGATGACCCGCTACAAAAAAAAAATCGATCGGTGTGGGTAAAAATATGTTGGAAATTATAAATAAGCGTGATCATTTTTGATTTCCTTACAATTACACATTTTATTTAGGTATTATCAAAAAATACCAGTCCGTAGCTCTTCTTTTATTGCGACAAGGTTCTAAAATACTATTTAGGTACTAAAAAAACTACTCGTATCCTTGTTAACTAAATATTCACAGCATACATTTTTTGTTATTTGTAAAACGCCTTTTGTTCCTCTTCCATTTTAAATGCAAATATCGTCGGGAGTACAAAATGCTTGTAGAATTCGTTGTTTCTTTACATAAATGAAATTATATAATTTGAAAGCTATGCTCTGCTAAACACTTCTACTGTGTACACAACACAGACATTCCGCTGTCGCAAGTCGTGACCAGGGCGATAAATCTCAAGTAGAGTTGAACAGGATACCTGGCTAGACGTGTCTCTCAACCTAGTAGCGAATGTCAGGCCAAAGGAATCGAGATCGTCTGAACGAAAGTATGCTACTTTTGCAATGGCGTTAGTAAGTAAGCTAGTGTGAGCAAGTGGCCAACTCTGCTGACGGAGTTTTCAGGCCGCCTAATGGCCTCCGTCATGGCTTAACGACTTAAAAGCTGGGACCGACAATTTAACGTGCTCTCCGAAGCACGGAAGTGCTAAGCTCGTTGTAAGCAGGGAATACTTGGACACGAGATGCACAGAGGCTGACATATGAAAAATAAAAGAGGTATTACCTACTTAGTATTGGATACCAAGCTGAGAAAATGGTTTAGTCGACTATCCTCCTCTTAGTATATTTTAGTTTGTTGGAGAAATCGATTTATTGTAAACAATTGAAAATGTCATTAAAAATGAAAATGTCATTGACCAACTGGTATCTGTCGATTGATGTCGATCGATGGCATCAATCGAAGCTTGACCAATTAGAGTGTTCACACCCTAACAAATTAAAACTAAATTAGAGTTAAAACTAGGCAGCGCTTAACAAAGCATTTATTATCTTTAACTAGACCGGCGATTTCAGCAAGCATTTGTAATTAGACAAAGGTTCAACTCGCGTACATTCTGCAAACATTTTACAACCTCGTCAAGCTTCGCTTATTAGTTATCAAGATAAATGGACCTCGGATTTCCCTTTGCATCGAGAATTATGTTTCTCGTTTGTTTGCCTAGAAACGGTGACCGTCATATGAAAACGATGGACTTGTAGATTACCAACGCTACTTTCATTTGTCACTACTAACTGGTACCAGGTGATTTTTTCATCTGAATACGAAAATATTTACGACTAGCTGTACCCGGCATGCGTTGCAATGCCACGTGACGTGAAGTAAAAAAGTGTTTAGTTTTATATTCTGTACATAAACAGATTTTTTTGGATTTTAAATTAAAAAAGTTTGTGTGTCATGTATTCCCGTCCCCATCCCCGTCCCGTCCCGTCCCGTCCCGTCCCGTCCCGTCCCGTCCCGTCCCGTCCCGTCCCGTCCCGTCCCGTCCCGTCCCGTCCCGTCCCGTCCCGTCCCGTCCCGTCCCGTCCCGTCCCGTCCCCGTCCCCGTCCCCGTCTCCGTCCCCATCTCCTCCTCCCCCTCTCCCCCTTCCCCTTCAGCTCGATGTCACCATATCATTACATTGGTAACCTATTAATCTTTCGAAAAACGATACACCGAATTTTGAAATCCATAAAACGTTTGATAGAAACTCGAAATCCAGATGCTATGTTTTACATAATTTTATTACTCCGATAAAACGTTTCACAGAAGTCTCATTTGACAGAAACACTAATGCCAGATTATCAGTTCGTTTTATTTTCATTCGACAACAATATCCTTATACCTTATTTTAAAAGACAGAAGTAACGCTTACCAGAAAATTTCCAGCCATATACCTTTTCCATCTTACTTAATTATATTATTTACGTAATTTGTGTTACCTTTCATGTTGCGTCTGTCTTACCGTAAAACGAAACGTTTTTAGGTTATTATATCGGTCTCAGAACCGAATCTGCCCACCCCGACTTCCACGTGGTCTTGTCTGTCCTACCCTAGAGTGTTTTTATGAACTCGGAGGCGCGAAGGGAGATGCAGCCCCCGCCCGCTGTGACAAAACGCGGCACCAGCACGAGCTGGAGCGGCTGAGGCTGGTCGCCGCCGAAGGTGGCGACCAAACAGCCGAAGCTGCGAAGGCTCGTGATGATGCCGCGTTTTGTTACGCAAGGGCGGAGGGGCTGCACTTCCCGAAGCGCCGGAGCCGTCACAAATTCGAAATGGATGGAAGATTTAGGTAAAATTTTGATAATATTCCAAAAGTGTTTGGTGAGGTTACTTAACCATCTAGCACGAAATTAGCTAGGAAATGTTAAAGGTAATAAAAAAAAGTAACAAGGTACAATATGTATTAGATATCTACCTACAGTACTTCAAGCTACATAATGAACATCGGTCATTTAATTTTATGGTTCCTAGTATTTATAACGCTCTGAATTATTACTAGATGGCGCTACTAGTAGGCCTTTAGAAAGATTGAATATATAAATTTGTAATAGGTCTTTTCTGAACCATGATTTTTCGGGATCACAAAATATATGGAAAACAAACATGCGGTAAAGTGAATTATCTGGATGTTAAAATTTCTGGAAAATGTTTAGATGTCTTTTGTATTTCTGTCTTGTAAAAAAAAAACAAATGAAAATCTGGCTTAAGAATTTATGGAATTCGAATTCCTGTATTATGAAAAAAAAGAAATCAAAAATCTGTCAAACGTTCCTATGGATTTCAAAAATCTGTCTTGTATTTTTCGTGACATAAATACGTAACCCATTACATTATATTGGAAACTTGACAGATATGCTGAGTTCCGAGTTTCAAATCAATCGGCATATTTACTGAGGAGTTATGTTGAACAGCTCCTGACTCCATCCTCAGATCAACTCACTGTCACCATACTATTACATTGTAGTTGAAACTTGACAGGTTTGCCGAGTTTCAACTCAATCGGCCTATTTACTGAGGAGTTCTGTTGAACAGCTCCAGGCTTCCATTATCAGATCCTGACCTGATCTGACCAAGACACCACCTTTCAATCAAAAAAATAATGTTCCAAATCGGTTCAGGCATCTCCGAGTAATAAATAATCGAGTACCTCCTTTATTTAGAAGTCGGTTTAATATAGCGTTTTTTTTTTTTTTTCGGACGTAGGTACTTTTATGTTGACTGGTCACGTGTCGACCTTTGCAACGTTACCGGACTATGGCGAGAGCAGAAGGCTCTACGCCGGAAAAAAGTATTTTAAATCACGCGTAGACTAATAAGTGACTGCCGCGTGTTTTCATCAGCGAGATTCAGAAAATGGTCATTTTTAGTCCCGCCATCTAGTTTTGATTACGGAAAACCAATCTGGCTTTCTTTCGTTTTGCTCGGCTTTTGCCTTTTCGTGATGATGAATAGCTTAAAACCTTCCTCAAAAAATTAGCTCTATCCAAAACCAGAAATATTTTTTCAAATCCAACTGGTACTTCCAGAGATAAGCGCGATCAAACAATCAAACAAACTCTTCCGCTTTATTATATTAGTATAGATAGAGTATAGATAAAGATAAGTATAGATTATTTCCAACTTTTCAGATCACCGGGTTTTTTAATTTTTTATTAATAATTTTTTTTGGAGACAGTCAGCGCCATCTAGCCCTAAACTAAGCAAAGCTTGTAGCTACTATGGGAACCAGATATCGCAATCTGGTTTCAGCTAGCTCCAATAGATGTCTCTAATAGTCTCTATGTCCTAATTGTTCTCGAAAAAACTTTAAATTTAATAAGTGAAGTTGTCGTATTTAATTACTTATGATAAGAGTTTTTTAATAATATTGACAATCATACAAAAAGCTATGCTGGGTAAATCTCAGAAATTGCTTTACTGATTTTTATGCAGTTTTCACTGTTGTATTGTGGTAAGCCTGGGTCATTTTTTAGTGTTAGTTTCATCAAAATCCGTTCACAAATAAAAAAGATACATCCTTTTTTAAATTATTTTTTTACTAAAGTCACAGTACATTCTTTAAATGGACATATCTTTTTTATTTGTGAACGGATTTTGATGAAACTAACACTAATAAAAGGTCCAGACTTACCACAATACATCAGTGAAAATTGCATCCAATTCGGTTAAGCCATTTCTGAGATCAGCGCGAACAGCGAACAAAGAAATAAAGTCACAGATTACAGCATACTATGCACTTTTTGCGTTCTAGAACGCGCTTACGAAGTGTTTTGGTGCTCGAGGGTTATATAGATCAAAAACTGACTTCACTTAATTGAATACTTATAAGTTTGAGCTTAGACTTCATTCTTATTATAAGTATAGAAGAACCTAACCTTATCCCGATCCTAGATAAATGTATGACGAGTTATAAGCTCAAGGTCGCTTCATTCTTTAATATTATATCCATAAGGAAACCAAACGTTTTCCCGGGATTACATAATTTACATTCAGGAGTATAGATTTCAATCAGTTATTCCAAAAAACTGTTTTCTCATAAACTACATTAACTTTTCACAACATATTTATCATAGAGCAGCAGCACCCTCGCGGCGTTGCCCCCGTAGTGATGGTTTTTGGTGATGACGAAAAGTAGCCTATAACTTTTGTTTAGCTATCACATGCAAAATTTTTTTTGGAAATCCGTTTGGTAGTTCCTGAGATTAACGCGTTCAAACAAACAAACAAACTCTTCCGCTTTATTATATTAGTAAGATAGTAAGTATAGATAAGATACAACCGTATGAACCGCAATTAAGATTAAGATAATATTTACCGCTATATTAATAACGTTCACTGTTTTCCAGAAACTTTCGGTTCTATACAGCTGTTGTGTTGTTTAACTGATTTATGTAATGGCACAGAACTCGCAGCGTTTTGCACAAACTCATAAAATATATAGATATTTTTGCTATTACCTTAAATTTATTGCTTTAAAGGTTTTTTTTTGTACGTACACTAGAAAATTAGGAACTCCTTATTTTATATATTTCGCGTTGAGGGATTAGGGTAGAGACAGGACTTCTAATAGAGCGGAGATGAAGATGAAAACATAGTTTGCCGACAAGATGATACGCTGATTACTTTTAGGTTAATCTAATATCGTAAACAGTAGTATAGTAAGAATTATTAATAATGGATCTAGGCATTCGTAAAGTCAGCCGTTTCGATGCGCAATGTAGCTTTTTCATACTAAATTGTATAATGCATAGATCCATTAACTGGATTTCCGCAACTATTTTGAGAAATCCAGTAAAAAATATCAGTTATTTTGTTACTTTTAAAAATGTTATCGCAGTCCATTTCCAGAGCGCATTACAATAAAGTGCGTAGTTTCGGTCAAGAGTCACCGAAACCTTGTCCAAGTGTCCTAAAGGTTCCGTATAATCTGACAATGAATATAAAGCACAAAAGGTGGTAGAGATTTCAACCAAATGACCGAAACGGTTCTGGTAACACTTATGGTTGAGGAAAACGGGATGAAAACATTTATGTATCAATTCCTTCATTTTCAGAGTCACAAAACATATTTAGAAGTTAAGGTAGTCAAAGTCAAAGTAGTTACTTACCTAAAATAGAAAGAACACTGAATGTATGAACAACGTATTATTTAAACGAATGGAAGCCAACGGGGCTAAAAAGGCAGGAATCACAACAGGAATTGCATTATATGCCGTTCTCGTCACTCTCAGTCTATGAAAAGAGACGGCATATAGTTCAATTCCTATTGTGATTCTAACGGCCTTTTTAATCCCGCTGGTCTAGTCTGAATAGGTACAAGTTTATACAGTTTATCCATTTCAGATGATATGATAGACAATGTGGACTCGACATACAGTATATAATACGTGCCATGAGATAGCATACAATCTATTTTTATGGTGGAAGATATAGAAGATTATTTGTTAACTGATAAATCTACCCAATAGGAAGATTCCGAGATACAATGTCACGAATATACAAATCTATTATTTGATTAATCAATCAGTATTGGAATCAAGAATGAATTAGCTAATTATACTTTGAATGATCTATATAATTAATCATTTATTAAGATAAAATCGAATATTCAAGGACGGTTTTGGCTAAGTGAAATATTGTATTAAATTAAGATGCAACGCAGAGTATCCATATCCCTTTAGGATTCTCCCTTTACTGGTACCTTTTTCACCATCATACACATTTAATTGCCAACTTATGCTACAACTACATTCATGGTTATTATTTTTAATATCGTTCAAACAAGCTCACCAGTTTAAGCCACTTTCGACCTGGCCTTTCACAAAACTCCTAAACTTGTACTTAGTAATTTTAACTCATAATTGCAATACCCATCCAGTCTCGCCTACGCACTGCTTATTACAGAGCAAAAGGTTATTCTGTCGATTACCCTATAAATAACCCCACGTAGGGTTTAATAACCTGAAAGAGACAGGTGATAAGTCATAGCCCACCCACATGTCATAAGGTCACTTATCGGAAGGCATGGAAGGGTAGGATTTAGTTTGATGTCATACGGGTCTAAATCTTGGGGGAATTTAATAAGCGTGCATGCGAAATTTATTCCCTTTTTGGGGTATAAAAGACACCTGGGCTGGGACGTACCTGGGTTAGTATAAATATACCGTACCTATGGTTTTTATGTATGCATAGCCATACATGCTGATTTTGGGTTCCCTATAGTTATATGAATAGAAAACAAACTGTTAAAGCAAAAAACAAATCAGATCTTTACATTATGATAAAGCTCACACACAGAGATAAAATTAATAAAAGATATAAATGTAATACTATAAAATGGTATTTAGGTTAGCAAGCTTAGGTACGCATCTCAACAATTTTCTCATTTTTCTGTCTCCTTAATGATATCTTCCTGATACTATACAGATTTAGAAATGATCTCGCATTGGGCACGTTTATACGGTACAAGCCTCAAGAAAAACTGCACATCTGGTGCTTATGTTAGATATTTTAGCTTGACAAACGGTCTTTCCTAAGCATCTGTATTCCCGGCACAAAATAAAGGCAAAAGTACGCAATTCTGCCCGTTAGGAGGCAGTATAAGTAAGTAGGTTCTGGTCCAATCGAGAACTGCTGTGTAGGTAATATTACTGCATACACTCGGTAAGGGACGTTTTATGAAGCTGTGAATAGTTTCGTTTACAAGTAGATGTAGTCTATATTCAATATTTTTCGATCTACTTGTACTCTATATTCAATGTTTTAGGAGAAAAATACAGAAAAGTTTTTATGATGGATTGTCAATTTAAGGATTACTTTTGACAAGAAGAGAGACGAGATGGAGTAGCATAAATGTAAACTTAAACAAATAAATTACCAACAGTCACTTACATTACAAAGTCCTTATCTAGGGTCCTATGTGTACAAGTCATAAACTAAGAGCTATACCCAGATTCGTAGAAATATCTGTAGATTATGCAAACATTTGTCCTGCCTTCTAAATCAAATCCGCCCTCTTGTATCCGAAGCAATCGCTTACCACCGATGTTGGAAATACTGAACGTTTTTGTATGTAAAATGTTACTTACCATTATGATTTGTATTTTATTAAATCTAAATGGTAGATTAATGAGCAGTTAAGAGTTTTAAAATTAAACCACCGATTACAACCTTACAAAAAGAACCACAGGCAGATCTTTATGCACTGTCGTATAAATCTCTTTAGCAACGAACGGTTTTCAACTTCTAGTTGCTCTATATTTTAACATCAAACGCTATTTAAATCATCTATAATAGATGAAAAAGGTCAATAATAATCTATTGCTTAATTATGATAATAGCTATTGAAGGTTTTAAACTGGAACCTGCTCAAATAAGGCAGGTCTGTCTACTCTACCCACCGTAATCCCCGGCCCATGTAATCTTTTGTCAAAACACATTAGAGCTCTATTAGAACTTATAAATTAGGATTAGGACGGATCTCCATCGCTTAAATTTACCTGAAAATGTTATAGAGGATTAAGGTTCGGTTTTCATAGACTATTATTTCAACGGTTGTTCCAATTACATGACCACTATATATTCGAAACACTCCTATTATTACTTAGTAGTTTTAATCGAAAATGGGCACTGATTTTTATAATTATTTTCTAGTTTATTTAATTATAAAAACCAATAATTTATTTAAATAATTTCTAGTAAGTATAGGTATCTTTAGCCTTGTATCGATATACATATATTTTTGGTAAAATCTATTTTAAGTAAGTTTCGTTACTTATATCATTACTAATTAATATTTAATTAGTAAAAAATATTTACTAATACTCAGGTATTAGAAGCGCTCGTGGCTTAGCTTGTTTAGACGTCCTTGATTAATCGTTGAAGTTAAGCAGCGTTGTGCGCGGTCACAATTTGGATGGGTGACCGCAAGTGGCATTACGAGCTGAGCGCTTCCGTGCTTCAGAAGGCACGTTGAATTTTCGGTTCCAGCTTTTAAGTCGTTAAGTCATGTTTGAGGCCTTTAGACGGCCTGAAAAGTCAGTCACCAAGGTTGGCCACTTGCTCATACGAACTTACCTACTTAGGTATTCATTGATAAACGCACCCACTCATAGACCCTGTTACGTAAAACGTTCTCCCCAAAGTGGTGTGCCCCTTTATGCCAGATTTTCGGCCCTTTCATATAAATATTTTTAATGCTCGGATTTGAGTGCTTGTTTGGAAAAGGGTTCATGATAAAAGCAAAAAAGAAGGTACTTATTATGTTTCTACCCATGTTCATTGTAATATACTTCTCCGCATTAGAAAGGTTAAATACGATAAAAAGTTACGTTTCTCTTTCGCGAATGTTGCGAAGTTTGGCTCGCTTGCTTCATTTTTTGGGGCATGAAAGTTACATATAATTACATATATGAAAGTTAAATATAATTAGATTTTATAGCCTCAAGTTGTAATCAGCTTTAATTTAAGTTTTATAATGATAGCCTTCGCACATACGCGGGGTTCGTTCGCTTGTTGGGTACATACCTAAATTTAAAAAATAGTTAACAGATAAGCTATTTCAGGTGTGAACTACTTAGAAGGCTGTAAAATATCGTAAAATTTAAATTACTTATAATTAGAGCCGATTAAAGTTCAAATTCGAATAAACTAGACATATTACCAACCTTATCAACTCAAGAAAACAAATTGAATATGTATAGTCGTTGGTGGCATTAAAAAATAACGGTCCATTAAAGCCGGCAGATAAAGCCACTTTATTGCAATAGCTGGTTTAAACGATAACGTTAATATGGAATGGTTATTGCGGTCACTTGTACCTACTTATCGACCAGAATTTCTAGAACAAAAAAATCGTATAAATATCCTACATTTCTTCGTTTAAAATTTAAATAGTAGGTATCAATAGAGTTTATTTCGTGTCACAAAAAATTAAACATACAACAGAGCCTTCTGAACAGTTGCGGCTAAACCATAGGTAAGTCTAAGCTTTTTTCGCGAAATATCATCTACATAACTTGTGAATTGCTTCCTGTCAAGCTCTATCTGTATAGGTATATTAGGTATGTACATTTTGGCTTGCCTTTGCAGAAAGGATGCTTTGCACATTTCTGCTCAAAATGCTAGATTCCGCACTCTAACCGCTGTCTGAAGCTGTGTGTGGAATTTTAAAAAGAGCTTCAATTTGCACGCGGATGTATGAGTTGTGAATAACTAAGCATCAAACGCAAGTATTTATGACCTCGATATCAATCAGTAAGGTAGATATATAGATATTTTATTCATCAACACAATACATTTGTCTGTTCAATAGTGTCTTAAAGCCTATGTTAGGTTTGACTAGACACTAGGGACACTAACACGAAAATAACCGATATCTATTCTAAATCTTGAAGTACTGTACTAAGTATGATACTCGTAGCTATAAGTTAAAAGCTATTTTTATTTAACAAGGTCTCATGGTGTATCGTTTATTTCGTTTCGTGTTGTTTGAGCAATCACCAAATGGATCGCTGATCGCTAATGGCAGTATCAGATATCTCCAGTTGAACTGGTAGCTCACACCAAATTAATTTCAGTAAATATTTACTTAACTAAAACATACCTACTTAAGGCCCTACATTGTGAGCGTGGGAATTTCTCATTCTACGCACACTTTGAAATTTTACACTCACACATCTGCAACTCGTAGCGTAGTACGCATGCACACTAACGTTTATTTCTCATTGCGCGTCATCGCTGTAGCATTTGTAAGCATGTCCTAGAAAATGCGCAATGTATGCCGCCGGCGTAAATGTGTTTGTTGCCTAAGGGTGGAGCCATAGTGTAAACGGGTTGACTATCCAAGTCGGTTGCACGGTTCGAATTGAGTAGGTACTATATTCGAACTACTATGTACCTATATAAATTGTAGCCGTACATTCGATATCTGTATACCTACATTCAATCATTTTTGATTTATTAAACGATAGAATTATTATTAACTTAATGTAGGTACCTACCTACCTACGGGTTCGATTCCCACTCACGACAAACATTTGTGTGATGAACATAGATGTTTGTTCTGCGTCTGGGTGTTATAAAGTACACTGGCCTGCAAAACTAAGTACTGTTACAGATTTAAAATAAAAACGTTTCATAGCAAATTTTATCAGCTTTCTTTGAAACCATTGTACAAAATTAAACTATTTTTCGAGTCCTTTTTATTTCGAAAGTATATCTTGTGTATGTAGGTACATAAAAAGTTATTGCAATTTTAAAAGTGTGATACCTACTTAGTTTTGCAGTTGTGAATTGTGAATATGCATTGTGAATTGTGAATGTGAATTGTGAATTGTGAATTGTGAATTGTGAATGTGAATTGTGAATTGTAAATGTGAATGTGAATTGTAAATGTGAATATGAATTGTGAATTGTGAATGTGCATTGTGCATTGTGCATTGTGAATTATGAATTGTGAATTGTGAATTGTGAATTGTGAATGTGAATTGTGAATTGTGAATTGTGAATGTGAATGTGAATGTGAATGTGAATTGTGAATTGTGAATTGTGAATTGTGAATTGTGAATGTGAAAGTGAATTGTGAATTGTGAATGTGAATGTGAATGTGAATGTGAATGTGAATGTGAATGTGAATGTGAATGTGAATGTGAATGTGAATTGTGAATTGTAAATGTGAATGTGAATTGTGAATGTGAATATGAATTGTGAATGTGAATATGAATTGTGAATTGTGAATGTGCATTGTGCATTGTGAATTGTGAATTGTGAATGTGAATGTGAATGTGAATGTGAATTGTAAATTGTGAATTGTGAATTGTGAATTATGAATTGTGAATTGTGAATGTGAAAGTGAATTGTGAATTGTGAATGTGAATGTGAATGTGAATGTGAATGTGAATGTGAATGTGAATGTGAATGTGAATGTGAATGTGAATTGTAAATGTGAATGTGAATTGTGAATGTGAATATGAATTGTGAATGTGAATATGAATTGTGAATTGTGAATGTGCATTGTGCATTGTGCATTGTGAATTGTGAATTGTGAATTGTGGATTGTGGATTGTGCATTGTGAATTGTGAATTGTGAATTGTGAATTGTGAATTGTGAATGTGAATTGTGAATTGTGAATGTGAATGTGAATGTGAATGTGAATGTGAATGTGAATGTGAATGTGAATGTGAATGTGAATGTGAATGTGAATGTGATTGTGAATGTGAATGTGAATGTGAATGTGAATGTGAATGTGAATGTGAATGTGAATGTGAATGTGAATGTGAATGTGAATGTGAATGTGAATTGTGATTTTTCATTCACATTCACATTCACAATTCACAATTCACAATTCACCATTCACATTCACATTCACATTCACAATCACATTCACATTCACATTCACATTCACATTCACATTCACATTCACATTCACATTCACATTCACATTCACATTCACATTCACATTCACATTCACAATTCACAATTCACATTCACAATTCACAATTCACAATTCACAATGCACTTGCACATTCACAATTCACATTCACAATTCACAATTCACAATGCACATTCACAATTCACAATTCACAATTCACAATTCACAATTCACAATTCACAATTCACAATTCACAATTCACATTCACAATTCCCAATTCACATTCACATTCACATTCACATTCACAATTCACATACTCATTCACAATTCACAATTCACAATTCACATTCACATTCACATTCACATTCACATTCACATTCACATTTACAATTCACATTCACAATTCACAATTCACAATTCACATTCACATTCACATTCACATTCACATTCACATTCACAATTCACAATTCACATTCACATTCACAATTCACAATTCACAATTCACATTCACAATTCACAATTCACATTCACATTCACATTCACATTCACAATTCTCAATTCACATTCACAATTCACAATTCACAATTCACAATTCACATTCACATTCACAATTCACAATTCACAATTCACAATTCACAATTCACAATTCACATTCACAATTTTATTTTATTTTATTTTGACACCGGAGTGTTTTTTATTCGAAAATGATTTATAAACTTTTCCTATATGAGAATTACCAAATATATAGCTAGTCCAATATGCACAATTCAATAATACAATTCACATTCACAATTCACAATTCACAATTCACAATTCTCAATTCACATTCACAATTCACAATTCACAATTCACAATTCACTTTCACAATTCACATTCACAATTCACATTCACAATTCACAATTCACAATTCACAATTCACAATTCACAATTCACAATTCACCATTTACAATCACATTCACTTTCACATTCACAATTCACAATTCACATTCACAATTCACAATTCACAATTCACAATTCACAATTCACAATTCACAATGCACATGCACATTCACAATTCACATTCACAATTCACAATTCACAATTCACAATGCACATGCACATTCACAATTCACAATTCACATTCACAATTCACAATTCACATTCACATTCACATTCACATTCACATTCACATTCACATTCACATTCACATTCACATTCACATTCACATTCACATTCACATTCACAATTCACAATTCACAATTCACATTCACAATTCACAATTCACATTCACATTCACATTTACAATTCACATTCACAATTCACAATTCACAATTCACATTCATAATTCACAATTCACATTCACAATTCACAATTCACATTCACATTCACAATTCACAATTCACATTCACATTCACATTCACAATTCTCAATTCTCAATTCACATTCACAATTCACAATTCACATTCACAATTCACAATTCACAATTCACAATTCACAATTCACATTCACAATTCACAATTCACAATTTTATTTTATTTTATTTTGACACCGGAGTGTTTTTTATTCGAAAATGATTTATAAACTTTTCCTATATGAGAATTACCAAGTATATAGCTAGTCCAATATGCACAATTCAATAATACAATTCACATTCACAATTCACATTCACAATTCACAATTCACAATTCACAATTCACAATTCACAATTCACAATTCACAATTCACAATTCACAATTCACAATTCACAATTCACAATTCTCAATTCACATTCACAATTCACAATTCACTTTCACAATTCACATTCACATTCACAATTCACATTCACATTCACAATTCACATCCATAATTCACAATTCACAATTCACAATTCACAATTCACAATTCACAATTCACATTCACAATTCACAATTCACAATTCAATTTCACATTCACAATTCACATTCACAATTCACAATTCACAATTCACAATTCACATTCACATTCACAATTCACATTCACATTCAGTAAATGTAAATGTAAATGTAAGATACCCATATCATTAAAAAGTTCCATAGAACAGGTCCTGACTCCATCATCAGATCAGCTAGCCGTCATCCTATTATTACATTGTGGTCGGAACTTCACAGATATGCTGAGTTCCGAAATTCAAATCAATCGGCCTATTTACTGAGGAGTTCTGTTGTACAGCTCCTGACTCCATCATCAGATCATCTTGTTGTGACCATATTATTACATTGTAGTTGGAACTTGACAGATATGCCGAGTTTTAACTCAATCGACCTATTTACTGAGGAGTTCCGTTGAACAGCTCCTGACTCCATGATCAGATCAGCTCGCTGATACCATAATATTAAATTATCTCCGAGAGTCTATAAGTGTGAAAAATTTTAGCTCAATCGGACATTTCACATCGGAAGTGGGTCAAATTTAACCCGCAAGATTTGACCCGAACAAACATTCATACATACATACTACTTACATTGCAAGTTAAATAAAAGCTTTTAAAATAGGTAAGTATTTCATAAAACTAAAAATACATCATACAAATTTGTGATTTTTGCGGAGACAGTCACGCCTCGCCCTAAAATGTGCGTGCGTATCCGCTCAGGATGGAAAACGGACGTCCTCCCACCTCGGTATCCCCGACGACACTGATTTTATTCGCAAGTCAACATCCAATTTATACAGCGCAGAAAGCGGCTTTCGGTCCGTATCTACTTCATAGTAAAATGTATGGACGCAGGCGAACGATTTGCGTCGAAAAATAAATAGTGTTCAGACGTAGATTTCAACTTTACGATGAGATTTAATCAAAATCTAGCGCGGTGTTGCTCTTGTTCATACTTTTGTGTCTATCGTGAACAATAAAGATTTTTATAAACTCCAATGGGGATTTGCAAATATTGGAACAAAAAAAGGTCGATTTCGGGATTTTTGAGAGAGTTTATCTATTGTTTTCTCGGAAATAAGTAACTATTTTGCAATTATCTCGCGGTATTATTGTAGGCACATCTATTGAGCTACTACCTTTTTGTTTTTATGTAATACTATTCAGCCAAACTCTTAAACTTTTGGATCTTGCAAGTGCCTTTTGGTGCATTGTCAGGGTATTCTCCCTTAAGTAATCATGATGAACAATTAAAGCATTTAAAAAATATAAGTATTAAGTATTTAATCCGTTAAACGAGTCTATTAAACGAGTAATATTTACTTACTTAATTGTTTGTTGTTTGTTTGTACTCACGTTCTCGAAAACGGCTCTAACGATTTCGATGAAATTTGCGGTTTACGGGAGCGAAAAATCTATCTAGCTAGGTCTCATATCTGGGAATCTCGGCATTTTCACTCAAAAAGATTTACCAGTGCAATGTGGTTCGTAATTTGAGACTAAAGTGGGTTAGTGGTAGGGTGCCCACCTTCGAGCCGAAGGCTGTGAGTTCGAATCTCAGCCATTGATTTTTTTTATCTCATATTTTTTTTTTCTGTTTGCACCCGAGCAGGCTCGGTTGCCCAGATATTTAAAGATAAAGTTAAGATCTGAGAGGATGTCCACGATTCGTTCCGCGGAATAGTCGCGAGTCTATTTACTGTTTTTACTCTTACTAACGTAATGTTTTTCTTGTTTCAAGGTCAAGATGCGTGCCGACAAGAACATCGAGGGTAAAACTCCTCAATGAAAAGGATGGGACACTTTCACCGAGCTCCATCATTACAAACAACATCAGTGAAGGTAAAGCTCATTCCTACTGTGTAATATCACCAACTAGGTTACTATTTTATTATCCCAGACATTAATCCCCACTTAAATACTTAGTCAGTGGATGCGGCTAGCACAGGATCGTGGTGCACAAACTTAGACTAAGTTCAGATGAACGCGCGACGACGCGCGGTTGGCTCGGCGCGTGGCTTGAGATTGTGACAAATTAATGTTGTTGTGTACAAGACCGCGCGTTCCCGCGCAAACCGCCATGCACCAAGCCGCCGCCATCTGAACAGCTGAACCGCGCGGCAACGCGCGTCGCCGCGCGTTCATCTGAACTTAGCCTTACGAAGGCCTATA
Source organism: Camptogramma bilineatum (assembly GCA_958496255.1). Lineage (NCBI taxonomy): Eukaryota > Metazoa > Arthropoda > Insecta > Lepidoptera > Geometridae > Camptogramma > Camptogramma bilineatum. Next base: position 11,518,992 of record OY292465.1, on the reverse strand, counting down.
CCCAGCAGTGGGTAAATCGGGCCGTGGATGATGATGATGATAAATACTTAGGTACTTTTAGGTACCTACCTACTTAGCAAAACTTAGGGACTTTTATATTTATATACCTACCTACTTACCTATGTGGTACTTTTATTTAGTGGCACTGTTATGGAGAAGGAATGTATTCGATTCAATAACAGCAATAAATTGCTCGAGCGCGCGCATAGCAGCTGCTCTTTGAGATAGAAAACCGGTTCTTTATAGTGATAAGCGTATACTGCGTAGCCTACGCAGTGCTTAGATAATCTTCCCGAGTTTGCTAAGTGTTTAGGCGAAATGAAATAAGTGCGATAGTTGAAGCCACTGAAATAGAACCTGTTTGCATTCGTCGTGTCGTCAAGTCGTAACATAATTAGCCTGAGATACAGGTAGAGCCATGAAGGCAGTGTTCCGCAAAGGGTGTGCCGCGGCACGCTGGTGTACCGTGGTCATTAGTTGGTGTGCCTCAGAAAAAAAAGGTACCTTAGTTAGTAGGTAAGGTAGTTAAGCTACTCTAAATTTGGACCGTATTGCTCAACTAAACAAGCTCATGTTTCGCATAAAAAAAGGATTTTTCATTTATGGGTGTAGGTACCTACCCCCAAAATTTTCCAATTTCCTAGATTTACCTTGAACACAAAAAGTTTGAGGAACACTGCATTAAGGTATGTTATGATGTGGTGTGGTCTGACCATTTATGTGGTGCGACTTGAAATTAGTACGTAAGAAATTATGCTCAATAAACAGTAAGGGAGTGTCCACATTGCGTTTTCTGAAGCGCGTTTTTGCTACGCGTTGCGAACGCGCGTTTGTATCGATACAAACGCGCGTTTGTATCGATACAAACGCGCGTTCGCAGCGCGTATCCGCGTTTGTATCGATACAAACGCGCGTTTGTATCGATACAAACGCGCGTTCGCATCGCGTTTGTATCGATACAAACGCGCGTTCGCATTGCGTTTGTATCGATACAAACGCGCGTTCGCATCGCGTTTGTAGTTTACTAGTTTGATTGCTAGTTTGCCTGCTAGTTTGTCTGATGTTTGTCTGCTAGTTTATCTGCTAGTTTGTATGCTAGTTTGTCCCTTATCAAAAGTGTCCAGAAGCTAACGTGTCCCTTCGTAACAGTGTCCCGAAGCAAAAGTTTCTCGAAGCAAAAGTGTCCCTTAGCAAAGTGTCCCGAAGCAAAAGTGTCCCCAAGCAAAAGTGTACCTTAGCAAAAGTGTCCCCAAGCAAAAGTGTCCCAAAGCAAAAGTGTCCCGAAGAATAAGTGTCCCGAAAAAAAGTGTCCCCAAGCAAAAGTGTCCCGAAGCAAAAGTGTCCCGAAGAAAAAGTGTCCCCAAGCAAAAGTGTACCTTAGCAAAAGTGTCCCCAAGCAAAAGTGTCCCAAAGCAAAAGTGTCCCGAAGAATAAGTGTCCCGAAAAAAAGTGTCCCCAAGCAAAAGTGTCCCGAAGCAAAAGTGTCCCGAAGAAAAAGTGTCCCGAAGCAAAAGTGTCCCGAAACAAAAGTGTCCCGAAGCAAAAGTGTCCCGAAGCAAGTGTCCCTTAGCAAAAGTGTCCCGAAGCAAAAGTGTCCCCAAGCAAAAGTGTCCCGAAGCAAAAGTGTCCCGAAGAAAAAGTGTCCCGAAGCAAAAGTGTCCCGAAGCAAAAGTGTCCCGAAGCAAAAGTGTCCCCAAGCAAAAGTGTCCCGAAGCAAAAGTGTCCCGAAGCAAAAGTGTCCCGAAGAAAAAGTGTCCCGAAGCAAAAGTGTCCCGAAGCAAAAGTGTCCCGAAGCAAAAGTTTCCCCAAGCAAAAGTGTCCCGAAGAAAAAGTGTCCCGAAGCAAAAGTGTCCCGAAGCAAAAGTGTCCCGAAGCAAAAGTGTCCCCAAGCAAAAGTGACCCTTAGCAAAAGTGTCCCGAAGCAAAAGTGTCCCCAAGCAAAAGTGTCCCTTAGCAATTGTCCCGAAGCAAAAGTGTGCCTTAGCAAAATTGTCCCTTAGCAAAAGTGTCCCGAAGCAAAAGTGTCCCGAAGCAAAAGTGTCCCCAAGCAAAAGTGTCCCCAAGCAAAAGTGTCCCGAAGCAAAAGTGTCCCTTAGCAAAGTGTCCCTTAACAAAAGTGTCCCGAAGCAAAAGTGTCCCGAAGCAAATGTGTCCCGAAGCAAAAGTGTCCCGAAGCAAAAGTGTCCCGAAGCAAAAGTGTCCCGAAGCAAAAGTGTCCCTTAGCAATTGTCCCGAAGCAAAAGTAAAAGTGTCCCGAAGAAAGTGTCCCGAAACAAATGAAAAACTTAGAGCAAATAAGCAAAATAGCAAACAAACTAGCAGACAAACTAGCAGACAAACTAGCATACAAACTAGCATACAAACTAGCAGACAAACGAGCATACAAAAAAGCAAAGTACAAAAGCAAACCCTGCTTAAACACGTTTGTATCCATAAAAACGCGATGCGAACGCGCGTTTGTATCGATACAAACGCGCGTTCGCACCGCGTTTGTATCGATACAAACGCGCGTTCGAACCGCGTTTGTATCGATACAAACGCGCGTTCGCATCGCGTTTGTATCGATACAAACGCAAACCGGGAGTGTACACATTGCGTTTTCTGCAGCGCGTTTTTGAGCTGCGCGTTCGCATCGCGTTCGCAACGCGTTTGTATCGATACAAACGCGCTACAAAAAACGCAATGTGGACACTCCCTAAAATGAACAAAATATTACAGTAAAATATTATTTGGGGCGATCGACATTTATCAATATTCGGCATTTTGTAATGATAATTTCAAATTAATTAATTTTCCTGACGAGTTTGTATTGTGTGCAGATAAGAAAATAAGTGATGAAACTCATAGATCCATATTAGATAGGTTTATAGTTAAAATATTAAGTGAAGAAGCGATTCGGACATGTAAATTACATAATAAGTAATTATAGAAAACTGTAGTAGGGTGGAATAGGCACGTAAGCTCAGCTCATTCTGAAGCCAGGACGACATTGAAGTCATGGCTTTGGCATGGCAAACCAAGTTATAATAGTATGATGAGATGTGTAAAAGTCGCAAGAATTGTAAATCGAAATTAAAGTAGTGTCAAAACCACCAAGAACAAATAAAAATGGACATGATTGCTAGTCATAAAGAAAGTAAAAACTTCCCTATGTTCTGGAAAAATATTAAAAAATTGGACTCGAAACCAAGCCTCCCAGCGAGTGTATCAGCTGTATCACAGATTACTAATTACTAACAGATGCCTGACTCCGGGAAAACGTTTATTTAAATAGCGAATCTATCATCAATACTACAAAGTTCAATTCAGCTCGCACAAGCACTTCATGCCTACTCGTTTTTATACCTAAACTTGGCGCCTCATTCTAACTCTGTCTGTCGGCGTAACTCTGTCCCTGTCTTCTATCTGGCGTGGCACTAAGGGTTGCTTCTCGCGACATAATATTTATTAGGTATTATTATCTTTTGATAAAATTGATCTACCGTTATGCAGGTAGGTACCTACATAATTATCTCTATTCTAAAGGTGGTATCACAATCTCAAAGGTAGGTACCTACCTACACTAGGTGAGTAGATTACGAAGAAAGCAAAATAGGTAGGTACCTACCTAATGGATCCTTGCTCCTTGCTCTTTGTACGGAATTAGGAGTACCTACTATACCTAAGTTTGTGAATGTAGGTAGGTAGTCAGTGTTCCTAAAAAATGACGCTGAGCAAATCAAAACGTATTACCTACCTAGGTAGGTAGGTAGGTACCTATTAGCTTTCAATCTTTTTAGTAACTTTAGTACCTAGGTGGTTATTTATTATTATAGTACCTAGGTACCTACCCAAACAACACAAAAGTATTTCACTTTCAAAACTTTCGTGAGTTGTACTAGACCAAGTACCAGATGAAGATTCTCCGGAATCCAGATGAATCGAAACATTGTCGGTATCTAAATCGACGAAATTTTTACGTGAGTAGGTAGGTAATTCCCGTGTGTCAAATAATGTCTAACACAAAAGTAGGTACTTATTAAAAAACATACCTACTACATCTATAATAACCTATAATACGAGGTAGGTAATAAGTAATAATAAATGATAAAAGTTAGTAAGTACTTCTTACCTTTCCATGTCATTGGGAAGAGAGAAAAACGAGAGATCCCGATTGCTGTCATTATTTCCACAGCCATAAACTATACAGTAATTTTTTGGTTTCATTTTAATAATATTCCGGCCGAGCCAGCCGAGCGCGGCGTGGCGCGGCGCGATATGGCGCGGCGGCACGTGACACTCCACTGAGCTCGGCCCGCCCGGTGGGCTCGCCAATGTACTTGTAGCTTTGTAGCTGACGCGCGGAGTGCGCTATCTGTTAGTAATTAGTAATCTGTGGCTGTATCAGATCCGAAAAAGATAGCAGATCTGTTTAAGGATCTATTTTGTGTAAAATCCCTCTTAATACACTCGAACGGGTGAGCGATTCTAGGACCAGTCATGTCTCTGACGCCCCTCATCCTGTGACGCGATATTCTGGTGGGGAAGTTAGAAAAACCCTGCAGTCTATGAGCGGGGGTAAATCACCAGGACATGATGGTCAGAATGTCGAGCACCTGAGGCACGCGGGTGTGCACCTGCCTAGGGTGCTAGCCTTGTTCTATTCATTGTGTTAGCCACTCATTACTACCACAAGAATGTATGAAAACTATAGTGGTGCCAACAGTCAAAAACAGAACTGGTGATATAGCAGATAAAAATAATTATAGGCCAATATCTCTCGCTACTATAATTGCTAAAGTGCTAGACCGGCTGCTGGATAAACACCTGGACCAGCACCTCCAGTAGCACGACAGACAGTTCGGGTTTAGGCCGGGACTGTCCGCCGAGAGTGCCATACTCAGCCTTAAGCACACGGTCCGCTATTACGTGGATAGACAGACGCCGGTCTACGCATGCTTCCTCGACCTGTCGAAAGCCTTCGACACAGTATGTTATGACATACTGTGGAAGAAGCTTAGGGACACCAATTTACCGAGGGAGTTATGTTCTGTTTTTGAGTATTGGTACTCTCATCAGGTTAATTTTGTGAAATGGGGCGGTTCCCTGTCTGACGCGTATGGTCTGGAGCGCGGTGTGTGGCAGGGGGGGATAAGCTCTCCAAAACTGTTTAACCGATACCTTAATGGCCTGATAGAGGGCCTCAGCAGCTTACCAATCGGTTGTACGATAGGAGATGTGAGCGTCAACGATTTAAGCTACGCAGACGATATGGTGCTGCTGGCGCCGTCTATCAGGGCACAAAGAGGTTTGGTAGCATATTGTGAGACTTATGCTGCAAGTCATGGCTTGCAGTATAATGTCAAAAAAAGCGAGATTATGGTTATTTGTCGGGGGTAAGAGACCGGTTTCAGTGCCTCCCATTATGTTGAGTGGAAAGGTACTCAGTAGGGTTTTTAATGTTAGGTATCTGGGTCATCTTGTTACAGATAACCTCAGAGATGAAGAGGATATAGAAAGGGAGTGAAGGGCGTTGACGGTGAGAGCCAATATGTTGATCCGCAGGTTTGCTCGTTGTTCCGATGAAGTAAAAATAACTCTCTTCAAATCTTTTTGTCAATCTTTTTACACGAGCAGCTTGTGGTTCACATATACTAAGAGATCCGTCAATGCCCTTCGTGCCCAGTATAATAATGCGTTCAGGATGTTGCTGGGCCTCCCGCGGTTCTGTAGCGTGTCCGGCATGTTTACGGACGCGTGGGTTCGCTGCCTGCATGAGGAAAAAAGCAGCCTCACTGCTGAGCAGAGTGCGCGGGAGTACCAACAGCATCCTGAGCGCAATTTCCGATACATATATGATGGGGTGATTTATAAACACTCCATCCTGTGTTGACGCAATAAAAATACCTTTTGTGTTAATATATCTCTAAGTCTTAAAACTAACATATTTATGGATCTGTGTTGTCTGAAAAATAAACGAATTACTATTATTATTATAAATATTCATTCATTCGTTATCGTGCCAACGACCTCTCTTGGGTGTAGGTCACAGATCCTATCCAATCCTATCAAGTTTCATCTAAATCGGTCCAACTCTAGGAATAGTGATTGAATCTTCGAAAAAGTTCAATAAGTTTTACCCTTGATTTCTTGAAGCAATATCAAATCTATTCGACTTTGCTCACATGATTGATGAAGGCGCTTTGATCCTAAGTAGGGCCGAGGCTCAGGTGTGGGCAATGAACAGCCACTCAAAAAGATACGAGGAAAACTTTTGATTAACAGTTTTTGTAGCCATTTCATTCGATCCATCATTGCTAACGATAGCAGAGTGGGCTTTTCGAAATTTCGTCCTGCTTCGTTTGCATAGACTTACCGCGTTTTGTGCCTATGACGCACATGTTCTCCGGGTGCCGGGTCTCCTGCTGCCGGGACAGGGAATGAGTAAAACCTAAAACAGATGATACATCTTGACATCTATTGTTGAAGAAAATATAGGCAAGTAGGAAACAAAGCCCCAATTATTTCGAGCCTTATTTTATTCGATTGGCTCCCCACCGAGCTTGACTACTTATTATTATTATTATTATTATTATAGCTTGTAATTCCATACAACATTTTATATTGTTCTCAAATGTTATGTATTCTTTTGTTTCTTCTTCTTTGTTGTATGGCCCCCAAGGGTAAAAGCCTCCTCCATTTCTCTCCATCTCTCCCTGTCCTTGGCAGTGTCCATCCAGTTTTTTCCTGCTGTGTTTGTTATATCATCGGCCCATCTTTTCTTCTGCCTTCCTACACTTCTTTTGCCTGTTGGGCCCAACCATTTTGTAGTTTTGTAAGTCCATCTATTGTCGTTGTATCTTGCTATGTGTCCTGCCCAGTTCCACTTCTGTTTTAGACTATGTTGAAGAGCATCTGTTACTTGAGTTTTCATGCGGATGTCTGTGTTTCTTGTCTTTTGTATAGAAGGTGAAAAACGGTGAAAAACAAGATCTTGTCCTGTCAACATGCGATGGAGAGGAGTATCCTGAAACTGAGAAAAAAAAAAAAATACAAAATGACTACTTATACTTACTCGTATTTAAGAGGTTGCTTCGCCGAAAAGAAAGCCAGGCCCCGCTGAACCGTGTTCATGTCCTGCAGGCATAAAAAGGTCGCTAAAGCAGAATCACAATATGAAATGAACTATAATGCCGTCTATTTTCACTCTCAGTCAATGAAAAAAGATTGCTTAGAGTTCAATTCCTATTGCGATTCTGCAATAGCGACCTTTTTAAGCCCTCTTGTTCTTCACGGTACGGGCGCGAAGGAACAGGACTAGAATCACTTTTCAAAACAATGGGATTCCAATGGTCCTACTGAATATATTATTTGTTGTCCAGAGGTTGCACGCGCGGCGGCACCGCATGCGTTGATGGGCGGCGCGAGCGGCGGCGGGCGGGCGACGCGCGCGCTTCGCCTGCTGTTACTGCTCGTGCTGGCGCTGGCGGCGGTCGAGTACCTGTTCGGGGGGATCCTGGACGCGTCGCCGCTGCGGACCTATCTCTACACCCCGGCGTATAACGCCACGCAGTCAACTATCAGGTAATGCTCTCTTTATAACTTTACTTTCTTGTTAAAGCTCCAACACTGCAGAGAAGTTACAGATTAAGTGGCAGCTATTTTCTGCATTCTCGAGGTGCATTACTGCTCATAACTCCGAACATCCTCGACAGATCCTCACCAAATTTTTATGGTACCAATCGGAAAGTAACTTTAATTAGGTAGGTACCCTTTTAAACAAAAAATAATAATTTTCCAAATCTGTCCAAGCGTCTTCGAGTAATCGGTGAACATACATAAAAAAAAATACATTGCGACGAATAGAGAACCATTTTTTATGACATTTTATTCTTTTTATCCGGGTACCACGTGAGCGAAGCCGCGGGCAGCAGCTTGTTCTTTATAAACTGTCACTGCTCTTGGTATACTCAAATACAGAAATATTTGAAATATCCCTCCTTACGAAATAATGCGGTATCTTAAAAACTGACTTACAGCCCCATGTACGAGTATCTTCATCACCTATCGAAATGTATGATGTCCTGGTAGTGGTAGGTACACTGTTACCGTAGGTATCTACCTATATTGTTAAAGTACTACATAGGTACCTACTTCAACAATTTTTTTTAGATTCCATCGATTCATTTGTAAAAGACGTGTAGTGTAGGTAATATGAAAAACGTCTCAGATAGACGGCCAATGATCATAAAATGGCAAATACACACTCGTGTTTCATTGATAAATTACTTCCGTCTTTCAGAAGTGGTGATAAATCATCAATAAACTGGCCTAAACCATCGTCTACGAACGAGGACCCCGTCACAAAAGACACGCACGTCAAAAACAATACAGTATTGCAATCTAACGTATCACAAAACGTAACAGAGAAGAGACTAGAGGTACAGAAGAACGGAACAGGGAACGTGACTGACCAAACTGGGCAGTCGGTAAAAGATAATCCTGCTTATAGTGGAACTCCTTTGTTTATTACGAAGATTATGAATGGGATAAAGAACCTGGTGACGACTGAGGAGGTGGTGAGGAAGACTGAGCCGCCACTGCCTTTGTGTCCCCAGATGCCCCCAGATTTGGGTAAGATAAATTTGTAACACGTCATTTTTATTATCCTTACGGTTGGTTTGGACTGAATGTCAAAATGTACTGATCTACATAATGTACTTACTTCAAAAAGAACTTTTCCCAAAATGACTGATTTTCTCTATGCCTTCATTTTTAAATGTCGGAAATCCGTAAAGTCTGACACAAAAGGTACATTCAGCTACATTACAACGATCATACGTTTCCTCTTACTCCTACTTGGTTCAACTGGTAGGAGCACGAGGACCAATATGTCCTTATGCTCCTACCGTGACCTTAGTGCAATTAAGTACAAAATAAAATAAAAAAATATACAATCAAAATTTATATCATGCTCAACGTTCGAGTCTTGTTTGATTGTATCTGTCTGTTTGTGATATAAGATGATGGTAGAATAGAATGGATTAGTCGACGTCGATATGTATGGTGACTTCAATCGATCAACTTCGATCGATTGGTGTGGTAACACTGAGTTGATGTAGTTTTTAAAAGTAGTTTTTATTCTGTGTTATTTTAGGTCCAATCTCAGTAAACAAGACTGAAATGGAACTGGACTTCGTGGAGAAGAAGTTTCCCGAAATCCAGTTCGGTGGGAGGTACGCGCCCCCTAACTGCACTGCCAGACACAAAGTCGCTATTATTGTGCCATACAGGTATGAATTTATAAAAAAACTGATCGGAAAATCTAATCTCGAATGACTAAGATCTGCGAGAATGATTACCGCGCTTTGAGTATACCTACGTGTTACTGTTTACCCTAACTGTCCCATTGTTGGGCAACCCTCCATTTCTGCACGTTTACATGACCAGCCGTGCGATTCAGATCTTCTCGGAATGTATTCCAAATTCGGAGAGTGACGTTTCTTCGCATTAAAACGTTAACTTTCCGAAGAACATCATCGAATCGGATGCATTCTTGGAGGTCTAAATCGCACTGCAGTACATTTTTTTCGGTTAACAATGCCCATGCCAAAGAGATTTTGCTTTCAAAGAAAGTATGAAACGCGACCGTGAGTCGAAACATTGCCGGCATCTAAATAGACGATTTTACGTGAGTAATCGCCGTGTGTTATTAAAATATAAACTTGTGTTTCACAGGGACCGTCAGCAACATTTAGCCATATTCCTGAACCACATGCATCCGTTCCTTATGAAACAACAAATAGAGTACGGGATTTTCATCGTTGAACAAGAAGGTAACACCACTAAACCCTACCATTTTAAACAAAAAGACTAGTGTTGTAGTTGGTTGATGATCTGTTTTTAAAAATATGAGTTCTTTCAGTTTCTCAGAACTAAGAAATAAATGTGGATGGATGTAGGAGACAGACCAAAGAAAAGATAGGTGTGAAATATGACATGGGTAAAAAGAAAGTGAATGCTGAAACGATGGCTAAAAAGTGAAACATGAAAGAGAAACATGTTTTTGGACATATACCTCTGATTACCCCCTTAGACATCTTCAAAGGATCTTAAATGCTCTGCGGGCTTAAAAAGGTCGCTATTGCAGAATCGCAATAAAGAAATTGAACTATTGCCATCTCTTTTCATTGACTGAGAGTGAAAAGAGACGGCATTATAGTTCATTTCACATTGTGATTCAGCTTTAACGACCTTTTTAAGTCCGCTGATCTGAGAGATCGCGCCTTAGGAATACAGCCGTGGCCATATATTTCGTTTCAATTTTCTGTGATCTCTGCCTACCCCTGTGGGAAAGAGGCGTTATTTTATGTGCATGTAATTTTTCAGGTAACAAAGACTTCAACCGCGCCAAGCTGATGAACGTCGGCTTCGTGGAGAGCCAGCGACTCGACAGCCGCTGGCAGTGCTTCGTGTTCCACGACATCGACCTGCTGCCGCTCGACACGCGCAACTTGTACACGTGTCCGCGCCAGCCACGGCACATGTCTGTCAGCATCGACAAACTCAACTTTAAGTACGTTGAAATTGAATAATATGTTCTTTATCTGTCGGTCGGATATTATGTCTATTGCTGCAGAAATTACCGCTTGCGCGGTCTAGACATTCTGATGTCGTGTGGCACCATCTTCGCTGAAGCTCGTAGTGCGTAGCATGTCTATGTATTTCATCTAGCGACACGACAGGTATATGTCGCTACATCAGGACACACTAGCGAACGCACGGCTTCGCCTGCGTGGACTACTATTTTTTATCCCACGGGAACCATATATTTTTCCGGGATAAAAAGATAGCCATGTGTTATTCCGGAATCGAAACTATCTACATTCCAAATTTCAACAAAATTGGTTTAGTAGTTACGGGGATAAGTGGTAACAAACATTCACACACACACACACACATACGGACTTTCACCTTTATAAATTAGTAGGAAGTAGGGTAAATTAGTAGGACAGTAGGATGCAATACTTAGGGCAAGGCGCCTTGTCCATGATGCTGTTAGGGGAGCGCAGTCAGACTTCGCAATGCGGCAAAATTCGATAGGCCATGACGTAGACCATTAGACGAAAATTTCAATACCTTTCACCAAAACTAACCAACTTTAGCTAAGGGCCTATTTCTAAATTCCAGGTTGCCGTACGAAGATATCTTCGGCGGCGTATCGGCGGTTACTTTGGAGCAGTTCACCAAAGTGAACGGATTCTCTAACAAGTACTGGGGCTGGGGCGGAGAGGATGACGACATGTCCTATAGGTAAGTGTTATTGTAGACCACCAGACAAGAACCTACCAGACCATCAAAAAGTGTTCCCGCGCTGTCAATATCATCCAACAAACAGACCGATAGCCAAGAAGTTTCTATAAGCAGTATTGTGGTTTTAATGTTGATTTCATTGCTCTTGGATGGAGACGGCACAATTTTATTTATTCTGAAAGTATATTAGTGAAAATAACTAGATTAGTTCCTTGACCGACGTGGAAGTGTTGTCATCGTAAATGAGCGTCTTTCCTCATTAGAAAGAGAAAGTACCTAAAGTTACAATCGACGTAGGAGAAAAAGAGAATAGATACCTATTGTTTTGTTGAAAAATAATATTAAAGCTTATCTTTAATTATGGAAGCCTACGTACGTACAGTCGTGAACATAATGAAGGCTATTAATAAATGATTATGGTTATACATAGACAAGTATTTCTGTGTTTATAATTATTTCAATGTGTTTTGCAGGTTGAGAAAAGTGAACTACCACATAGCGAGGTATAAAATGTCCATAGCGCGATACGCTATGTTGGACCACAAGAAATCAGTGCCCAATCCTAAAAGGTATTAACATTTTTACTACGATATTTTTTATTTGAAAAAATCTCTGAAGCTTCGATTATAGACAGGTACAGTTGGTCCGTCCACGCACACAGAAACAACGTGCATGTGCATCTACACACATAATTAAGACCAAACGGTCTTCGTGAGATAGAACAACTGTAAATGATCGAAGCTCTGAAGTTGCTCCTTGAAGTCACTTAGTTTACTTTCACTAGGAAGTTCTAAAAGTTTTTACAAACTTATTACAAAAAAATTAAAAAATGATACAATCTACAAAGCGTTCACTGCATTTAATAAACAAAAAAAACTTAATTTGAAAAAAAAACTTTTAAAAGTACCTACCTACATATAAATGGCATCTAGGATCAAAATTAAAAAAAAATCCTACCAGCCTAATCATTTTGTAAATTAGTTAATCTACACCTATTACTTACTTACTCCGCTGGCTCAGTGACCCGAAGTGGGTCTTGGCCTCCGACAAAAGAAGACGCCATCTACTCCTATCTTGAGCTAGTTCGCGCCAATCCCCATTGTAGAGAACTTGTAGGTCCCTCTCTACCATGTCCCTCCAGCGATATCGGGGACGTCCAACGGGGCGGTGCCCTATAGGACAGCCAAGATATGCTCTCCGCACCATGCGATCTTCCCCCATCCTTTCCAGATAGCCAAGCCCGCTGGCTTCGGTGAGCTTCTCACCATGGATGTACAAATACAAATACTTACAAATTGATTTATTGTCCCATCAATAACACAAAGTAACAATAAAGCCAGAGATAGGTAAGTACACAAGGTTAGGTTGAGACAAAGGGAGTAAATTCAGCAGAAGCTGCATGTAGAATATACAGCGCTGGTTTTCAATTTACCCGTCTCGGTCGATGTTCGCCGATATTGTGTTCCGGCCCGTATCATCGTCATCTACTTACATTTTTTTAATTTCCAGGTATCAGCTCCTCTCGCAGACCAGCAAGACATTCCAAAAAGACGGCCTGTCGACCCTAGAGTACAGTCTCGTAAAGGTGGCACAATACCACCTCTACACGCACATACTAGCCAACATAGACGAGCGCAGCTGATGGATGTATTTCGCCAAGCTCCTGTTTGGCGATGATAGGTAGCAGTGCGTGTGTGGACGCTTCAGACGTACAGTGAACCGCTCAGTTTTTATAAGGCATGTGACGGCTATAAGGTTCAAGTTTGTGCCAGCAATAGGATTCTAATGTTCAAGTTTGTGCTTGTGAGACCAATAGTTTGTCAACGGATTCAATGCTGAAATCTTTGATTATATAAGGTAAGTATACCTATAATCAAAGGCTGAAATCTCAACGCAGTTTGCCTGTATTCAGTAGACAATTTTTACGATACTGGTAAAGATACTGAAATCTGTCTTAGCTTGATGATTTTAAAGCCATGACTGATGTTCTCCGAAGCTAAAAAGCAGTTGATTTTTTGTGCGCAGGAAAAATGGTTGCTATTTACTCTAGCACAAAGTAAAAGTTAGTAATTCGTCTACACGTAAGGTTCAAAGTGTAAAGCTGGTGACGCCAGCAATCGGTGTAATGTAGACTACAGCGATACGAAATCCAGAAAACGTAAGTGTATTGTGAAAACTGAAGCTGGATTCTGTAGATTTAAGAATACAATGGTTACCCCAGAGTTATTGATCTCTTTTGTATAAGGCAGCAATTTTGGCGTGACGGGACAAGTCTAAAGTCACATCACAATCAAAGCGTGGCGTTGTTCCTAGGAATTTGTATCTTTGTACGAGTGATTTTCGGGTTATCGATGTTTTGTTTAAGTATACTTACTCCCTATTTACTGGCAATAGTTTAACAGTTTTTCTCATCACAGTTTAAACACACATTTCAACTCACAGTCAAAATAAAACTGATATAACAGGTTGCAAAGGTCAAAACTGTGGTAGTATACCACAGTAATAGTCTATCTTGAGTGTATTGCTTGATAAAAAGAAGGCAAATATTGGATTTTTTAGGAAACTCAAGTGACACAACACAAGCAGATTGGAAGGTGTTGATATAGTATGGTCAATATAACGTCAGTTCATTTATTATGCAAGATGTATGGTTTTATTTACGTGACATTACTCCTGCCCACCCGTGGCGCCCTCTATCTGTCAAGCCCATGAGAGCGAAGCTTGATGTTCAATTATACAACACTGTTGATAATACTTTGTAAACCAATAGAATTCGTTATAGTGAACGTCGAATTTTAAAACCTAGTAAATATTATCATAGGTGCCTGTAGTGTTATTTCCTTCAGTACCTACTCAAAAGTTCTGCTAAGCTGTTGTTTGAAATTTCTCCTGATCCATTTCTAGAGTGAGAGAAAATAGCAGAACTTCGATTTCTAGAATGTCCTGTAAAACTACTGAGAATAAATGTATTTTCACCGTTTCACTCGTAATTTTAGGCTTATTTTTGCAATTACTAATTTTGTACGCTTTTGTTATTACATTGTTCTATCATTTTATGATAAATAGCTTTTTACCTGGTAATAGAACGCTAGTCCAAATGTGGTTCTTCACATGATTTTTGTAAATTTACAATCGAATGTAGATAATGTAAATATATTACGGCCATTTATATTACGAAATGACAATATAGATAATATTAAATACGCTAAGAGCGCAAACTTAATATAACGACCCAAACTCTAAATCTAATGCCAATCAGATTTGTCATTTATGTATTGTATAATTATTAACTGTTTATAAATAAAATAAATTTTCAATTCGCGTCGGCCTAATCCCATGTGTTAGGCTATCTACCCAGGTAGAGTGCGCCGCAAACTTTATTGCGGCTGAAGTGCGCGGCAGATTCGACTTTGCGCAGGTACAGTCAACGCAATTGCGGGGACGTGAAGGCGGTGAGGGGTGAGATTAGGCGGGCTATGTAGATAAAGTTTACTCTATTCTATTGCATTGACTGTACCTGCGCAAAGTCGAATCTGCCGCGCACTTCAGCCGCAATAAAGTTTGCGACGCACTATACCTACTCTATTTATGTGCGCTTCGCATTTATTGTTTTGTAAAACATTTCATAGCGATCCACTTTAAGTAAGTATATTTAAGAATATCTGTAAAATACAAAATTCAATTAAAATCATAGAAAATCTAGTTTGCACTATTTTTAAATATGTGCTCAGTTATTAAATAGTGTAAAAGTAGATTTTGTAAATTAAAATGCGTACTTACTATAGTTAAGTTTTAACCCCGTAAAAACCTTGTAAATTGCTTTGTAGAAAGATATAATTTATATATTTTAGCCAATTTATGTAAACTATGATAAGTACATACTCTTCAAAATATCCTGATAAAAGTTTATTGTGAGGGTAATCAAGCATTTGACGTATTCCATTGGAGTGTATGAGGGAGAAAAAAAATGTGATATTACGAGATTGTTCATCACTTTTACTTTTACCTTGTCTATGGCTTAGATTTAGTTTTATAAGGGATACAATGTGATACAAAGTATGTGAGAAGGTTAAGTCGTCGTCCATTCTGGCTGTATTATTCTTAGTTTGAACCCAACGGTAGCCTTAAAAACTCTAACTTAATCGGATACACTAGCGGACATTTTGTCCCGCAACATGACGCGCAACGCTCAAGCCGCGTTTCCACTAGGCAACATTTGGCGCGCGAAATGTTCCACCATGTTGAAAGTTAGCGCTGAATTTTTGTTTAGCAACGTTGTTTATCTACACATCTACTACTATGTCATGTTGCGCGCCAGCTGGCAACGTCGCGCGCTGTTGTGCAACGTTGCCATAGCATGTTGAGCGTCACGTGTTGCGCGCCAAATGTTGCCTAGTGGATACGAGGTATCTACGTGCTGCTGCAACACTGCAGTGGCCCCAGACATTCGCGTAGTTGTTGAGCGACATGTTGCTCCATTTTCCCCCAAGTGTATCCAGCGCTTTAAGCCTAAAGTATAGGCTCGGTACGTCTTGTGGTTCTATTGTTAAAGTAATGGACGAAGACTTATCCTTAAGTGGGCCTAACATTTTATGAAATATTTATTTTACGTAGATACATTTTGTGGTGTTAACATTGTTTCAACTCATCATATTTGTTTTTAGGTGTTACCTAAATGTTTGTATAATTATTGTGTTATGGTAAGTGTAATCAATCTCATTACAAACTCAATCGCCGAAATTGTTCCAGCAAAATGACAATATTAGGGCTCGAAGGACTGTTTTTACGATATCACAAAATTAGAATGCCTGTAGTTTTTTTATTATGATTTTATTAGCGCAAGAGTTAGATTTTGTTATGTTGGTACTGCGGATCTAAAGAGGCCGTTATAGCAGAATCATATATGAATTGCACTATATGCCGTCTCATTGTGGTAAAGGCCATCCTCCCTGGCGTTGTATAGAAACTTATACGTAAAGCGAAACGCTTGAACTTTAAGCTCATGTACCTCATATAACCCTTGCGCTGATAATATTTACCCGACTGTTTTATGCTTTTTTTGCAATTTTTTTGTATTTATGTTTTATGTACCTACCTAATGCTTTACTTATACATACCTACAAGTTAATTACTGAATACCTATACAATTAAGTACCTACCTATTGTAACTTAGACGAGTCATAGAATATAGATCACGAGTTACTTAATTGAAAGTGATAATGTATTAGTTTTCACTGTCGAATCTTTGTAATAAAAATATATTGTTTGTTTTTAAAACAGTTTTTCTTTTCTTGTTACGTCTACGTCATAATTTTATTATTTTTTTATTCCTTTGGTAACCTCTACACCCCTTACAACCCCATTCATAGATTAAGCTTATATGCTTCCCAGTAGGTACCTATATTTCCATCGCACAACCTATTGACCTATCAAGTTTCATGCAGATTGTATTAACGGTTCGATAGTTATGCGAGAACATAAATTGTGAAACACACAAAGCCATAATCGCCTTTGTTGCCACTAAGATCTTCGCTAGTTCGATTAATAATTCTGGAGCTGAAATGCGATCACGAAAATTGACATTTTCGAGATCCGACCGACCGCAGTGCCAGAAAGCCAGCGCGGGGGCCCTTGATTTGCTCTAAGTTTATGGTATTGAGTAAATAAAACAAAACTGTTACAAATTAACTTTAATACTTAAGTAAGTATATAGATTTAATTTAACGTGGGAAATAACACTATTGATATCGACTTTGAGCAAATTATATTCAATATTCATCAAAGTGAGGTGATTTAGAGGTTTTTGGGGCTTAATTTGCACATCGCTATTGTATTGACCACAGAATTAAGCGAGCGTTTTTTCTGTTCTGTGGTATTGACCACATAAAAAAACAACAATTTGTTGATCCTTTAATTTAAACATTTACCCCCTTACTTATGAAAGATGTTTACAGTTGAACACTGGTTGAACAACGTCCTGTCTCTGTTTGTCACTATCCACAAATAAAGACAGGACGTTGTTTAACCAGTGTTTCAGTTTAAACATCTTTCATAGGTAAGGCCCTTAAACGTAATAACGTAATTCATTCAAAAATTCATGAGCGAACAAACGTCATAATTCTGCTTCAGTGCATCTTGACAATTAACATTTTTGAAAAAATATAGTTGGTGAATACAGAATTATGTAAGAGAACTACAAGAAAAACTAAGCCGCAGTTATTTGAACTTGACTAGGTACCTACTTTATATCTAAGAGGCTGCATCACCGAAAAGAAAGCCAGCCCCCTAACCGTGTTTGTGCCCTAGTTCTTTATGGTACTGGACGCGAAGGAACAGGAGTGGAATCACCTAGCCTAGCCAGGTATAAGTTATTTGCACCTAGCTTTTAAGAACAATGGGATCACAATGGTCCTACTGAATAAATTATTTTTGTTTCTTATTTTATGATTTGTCCAGAGATTGCACTGCGTGGCTGCACCGCATGCGTTGATGGGCGGCGCGAGCGGCGGCTTGCGGGCGACGCGAGCGCTACTTTTACTACTCATGCTGGCGCTGGCGTTGGTCGATTACCATCTCTACACCCTGGCTAATAACGCCACGCAGTCTACTATCAGGTCATGCTCTCTTTAGTTCATGTTGATGTTCCAACACTGCTGATAAGTTACTTAAAGACACAGAAACAGATGCCTGTGGGCATCTACCAGGGTAGGATTTTCTGGTTTGGATTCAGTTTCCATAAGGCATATTACAAGGAGAGTGTTGGATAAGAATGTGGATTGATGTGTAATATAAACTACGTTTAGAATAGGATACTACCTACGTCGTAAAATCATTCATCTTTTCCATACATAAACCTAATTACATTTTCCCTCTTTCAGGAATGATGGCAAATCATCAATAAACTGGCCTAAACCATCGTTTGCGAATACGAACCACGTCACAAAAGCGCACGCCAATAACAATATAGTATTAATTACTAACGTATCACAAAACGAAACCGAGAATAGACTAGAGATTCAGAAAAAAAGGACAGTGAACGTGACTGATCAAACTGAACAGTCTGTACAAGATAATCCTGCTTATAGTGGAACTCCTTCGTTTAATACGAAGATTACGAACGGGCTAAAAAACCAGGTGACGACTGAGGGGGTGAGGAAGTCTGAGCCAACACTGCCTCTTTGCCCCAAGCTGCCCCCGGATTTGGGTAAGATTCTTTTATACAACAATGTCTGGGCGAAAAATAGAGAAATATTAAAATTTAAACTTAGGCCTTTACATCTTTACTAGGTAGATGATTTATACAGTGGAAATCTTTGCCTACACTTATCGGGATACTGTAGTGCCTGTGACAATGTTGAGATGGAGTAGACTTGCCCAGCACCTACACCATCCTCTCAGCTTACCGGCCATATCCACAAGAAAGACATGGTCAATACGTGTGGGGCTGACTAAGCCGCGGGTTTCTTCACGATGTTTTCCTTCACCGTTTAGAGCTCGTGTTAATGCGCATATAAATTTTTCGAAACGAAAAATCCATTGATTCACGGCCAAGATTCGAACCTACGACCTTCAGATCGAAAGTCGAGGTACTATAGGTACCCCTCGGCCAACACGGCTAGAAAGCTTAGGAAGCTTAGGAGAAAAATTAAAATTTATTCACCCTAAAAAAGAACAAAAAAAACTATCAACGTCTGAGATTCGAACTCATACCCTAACCGCTAAGCCGTTCTGACCAAAACAACTCCCGAGAAATTACGAACCACATTCTCTCAGGTCCAATCTCAGTAAACAAGACTGAACTGGAACTGGACTTCGTGGAGAAGAAGTTTCCCGAAATCCATTTTGGTGGGAGGTACTCGCCACCTAACTGCACTGCCAGACACAAAGTGGCTATCATTGTGCCATACAGGTAACAATTTATTATGAGAGTAGGTACCTACCTAGTATAAAATTAGTATAAAATTTATTTATTCGGAACAAAAACACAAAGTGAACAATAGACCTAGAAAGTAATATTTGCTTATAAAACTGTGTTTTACAGGAATCGTCGGCAACATTTAGCCATATTCCTAAACCACATGCATCCGTTCCTAATGAAACAACAAATAGAGTACAGGATTTTTATCGTTGAACAAGAAGGTAATTAACTCTACCTACATGTTTTAGCAGCGTAGAAGGTGATAGAAGTAGAAGATTTGTAATGCGTAGCTCTGAAAATGCTTTAATTTTCTGAAATAAACATAATAAAGCGGAAGAGTTTGTTTGTTTGTTTGTTTAAATGCGCTAATCTCAGGAACTAGGTACCAGTTGGATTTGAAAAATTATTTCTGAATTTGATAGCTCATAAGGAAGGTACAGTAGTACTGTAGGCTACTTTTCATCATCACCATATACCATCACTACGGGGGCAACATCGCGAGGATGCTAGTACCTAATAAATCATGGTACTGTCAATGGTACTAGTGGCAATGAAGCGGATAATCTCGTTGTTGGCTCGACGTCCTGCGGTCGATGTAACAATAACTCGACCTGGTAAAACACGCTGTTCCAACGTTCGCCTTCGACTTAAAAGGAGTCGGAATGATAAGAACCATTAATTTTTTAAGGTAACAAAGACTTCAACCGCGCCAAGCTGATGAACGTCGGCTTCGTGGAAAGCCAGCGACTCGACAGCCGCTGGCAGTGCTTCGTGTTCCACGACATCGACCTGCTGCCGCTCGACACGCGCAACTTGTACACGTGCCCGCGCCAGCCGCGGCACATGTCTGTCGGTGTAGAAAGATGGTGGTGGTGAATAGTCCATGTGATATTTACAATGTGTTTATAAGCACAACCATATTTAGTTAGGTACCTACCTACAGTAAAAAGAAGGGGTGAGGCAAGAACCGGAGTGATAGTTTCGTAGAAAAGAGTGACCACTGAGTTGACGAGTGATAGGAGGGAATGGAAGAGGAGAACATGTCGTTCCGACCCCACCTAGTGGGAAAGGGGCAAGGAAATGATGATGACTTTTGTAGAAACGATCGTAAAATGCTGTACAAATTCAAGATGAAAAATATTGCAAAGCAAAACGAAAAACTCTAAATTCATTCCAAGAACAGAGAACGATTTGAGTTCGGTGCGCCCCCGAGACCCCCCCCCCCCCCTCCCCCCTTTGGTGCTTACATAATACTTGAACAGCCCCTTGTGCACGTGCCCACGCCAACCCCAGCACATGGCTGTCACTTCTGTCAACTTTAAGTTCACCAACACCTTCGATAAAAAAATATTTTAAAAAAACAAAAACCCGACTGCGTCAAAACTAAAAAGAAATAAACAAGCCTGCAAAGAATTACTCACAGTCGGTACCCATTCATTTTATTACCAATCAAATCTTCCCAATGTTATGGGTCCCGACTGTGAGTAATTCTTTGCAGGCTTGTTTATTTCTTTTTAGTTTTGACGCAGTCGGGTTTTTGTTTTTTTAAAATATTTTTTTATTTAACACTTTTTAGTTATGATAAAGATGATTTTAAAATACCTATTCAACGATACCCCACTTGATATAGTGTGACGATTTTGATTCTTTTAATTTTGACAATATGGCGTCTGGTTGTAGCCCTGGTGAATTTTGATTACTGTCATATCTTTAGTGACACTCCCAAGGTTGAGACAAATCGATTGACGTAAGAATCATCAAAATCGGTCCACGCGTTTGGCCTCTAGAGTGCCACATAGAAACATCCATAGCGAGAATTATTATTAATCAACTTTAAACCGTTATTTTTCCTAAACTATTACTTAAAATGAAAAATGGTAAAAGAAACCTAAAGTTGATTTTGAAATACCTATTCAACGATACCCCACTTGATATAGTGTGACGATTTTGGTTTTTTTAATTTTGACAATATGGCGTCTGGTTGTGGCACTGGTGAATTTTGTTTACTGTTATGTCTTTAGTAGCACTCCCAAGGTTGAGACGAATCGATTAACGTAAGAATTATCAAAATCGGTCCACGCGTTTGGCCTCTAGAGTGCCACATAGAAACATCCAAACAAACATAGACTGATAAACACATTACCCTTCCTTTGCTTTGCGCAGTCGGGTAAAAATAAGCAAAGCCAAGAGCCTTTTTGCAATTCCAGGTTGTGGTACGAAGGTATCTTCGGCGGCGTATCGGCGCTGACTTTGGAGCAGTTCACCAAAGTGAACGGATTCTCTAACAAGTACTGGGGCTGGGGGGGAGAGGACGACGACTTAGTCAATAGGTATGTGCTATTTGGCCTTAGTTATCTTCCTACCCCTACCTGGGAACTTCAATTAAATTTTGTCCAGTTTTCCGAGGTACCTTACAAAAATTATTTGTAAAAATAGGTAACAAAACACATTTTAAGGCGTTCTTAATAATGAGTTATTATACCTAAGTATTTGAATAAGAAAAGTCTTTTCAAGCTTAATTTTCAACATTCGAATTTTTATTGCAGATTGAAAGAAATGAACTATCACATATCGAGGTATAAAGTGTCCATAGCGCAGTACGCTATGCTGGACCACAAAGGATCAGTGCCCAATCCTAAAAGGTAATCTTACGAAAAGGGAAGGCAAAGAGGCCAGACGAGCGTAATTTTTTGAATTGGGAGTCGCGTAATCTACTTTCAACAAAAACAGACAACTCATTTTGCGTCGAGTGAACGAAATAGGAGATGTATGAAACCGAATGGAGCAGAAAGTACGCGACTCACAACCCAAAAAATTACGCTGGTCTGCTTCATCCTACGACAGATACTTACTTCTCCCTCGGGGGATTTTATTGTCAGATAACCAATGGCCTGACAGGGGGCTATTTAGCTCCTCCGTGCGTCCCTCTGAATAGTAAAGACCTCTGAATTTATACATGTTAAAAATACACATTTATCTTTTCCAGGTACCAGCTCCTCTCGCAAACCAACAAGATATTTCAAAAAGACGGCCTGTCGACCTTAGAGTACAGTCTAGTGAAGGTGACACACTACCACCTATACACGCATATTCTAGTCAACATAGACTCGTCTGTAGACGAAGACAGCTGGTGGATGAATTTCGCCAAGCTCTTTGGCGACGATAGGTATAGGTGACGATAGTTTCGTGTGTGGACGCTTCAAACGTTTTGTGAACGAGCTTTTATATGGCATTGTGACAGCTATAGGTTCAAGTATGTGCCAACAATAGGATTTATTTATGCCTGGTATACCTACACATGCTTCGTAGTACCTAGCATTTATGCACACTATCCTAATACTACTACGAGCAATATTTCTGGAGCTGAGATGCATAAGGTCGGATCTCGAAAATGGCAATTTTCGAGATCCGACCTTATGCATCTCAGCTCCAGATTTGTAAGTCACTTATGCAAGCTATTGGCACGTGTACCGACCATACTACATAGTTCGAAAAGAGTGCTTATGATGTCTACGTAGTAGCAAACAAGCATGCTTTTTAGTAGCATGTGTAGTGTAGATATTTCAGGCATTAGTGTTCAAGTTTGTGCTGAACGTGAGATAAAAGTACTTAACTAAAAAAAAATGTTGACTGACTATTTTTTGTGGTGGTGTTCAAATAAACGATTTTCTTTCTTCTTTCTTGTTTTCTTTAAGTCTCAGCTGTCTATCCGTCACAGGGTTCAAGCTGGAAACAAACTATCGGACGCGGCTTACGGACGCGGCAGACAGCCGCGACTGAATAGGTATCTGGATATATAACGAACATAGAACTGTGCACATTATCTGACGAAAGTCGCGGACGCGTCCTTGGACCTTCAGACGTCCGAAGGCAATCTGGCCCGCTGGGTGTTCGGACGGTGTGCACACTTATCAGTCAGTATGGATGCGTCCGATAGTTTGTTTTCAGCTTCAGCCCCTGTTCAAAGCCCAGTTCAAAAGATACCTTCGGAGCTGATAATTTGGTTGTGGTAGTTATAATCTTATAACAGACCTGCATGCACCTGATTCAGACTTCCGAAAATGCATCCGATTCGGTGTTTTTCTTCGGAAAGTTGAGGTTTTTTCAGCGCAGAAACGTCGCTTTCCGAATTTTGAATAAATAAGTAAGTAGGTAGGTAAGTAGGTACCTACATTCCGAGAAGGTCTGAATCGCATTGCTGGACAAGAAAATCAGTTGAGTAAAATGTTTTATCAAATTAGGTAATTTATTGCTCATTTTATAACATTACACTGAACTTTAGAAAA
This sequence comes from Camptogramma bilineatum, assembly GCA_958496255.1. NCBI lineage: Eukaryota > Metazoa > Arthropoda > Insecta > Lepidoptera > Geometridae > Camptogramma > Camptogramma bilineatum. The sequence goes on along the minus strand of OY292465.1, from coordinate 11,495,496 downwards.
CACATCACTCACGGTACCAAACAAACATACAAGTCTACAAAACTCGCGAAAATTTCCCACAGGTAAAAACTAACAAAACTCACCACACTTACAGATGGCGCTACCAGTTTTTTAAACAACTTTCTTACCTTGGAAAATGAAAATCCCTGTCCCTACCCTGTCACTCAAGGAATTTAAAATCGCATTATAGAATGGTTGTTCATCTGAAGCCATGTACGGAGTCCTAGCGCCAGTTGTCTTGGAAGCCACGACGTGCGCCAAGACGTTCGTCGCAAATACCAGGAACTTATGAAAGTAAAAGGAGAAGATGAGTAAAGGGGCGTCCATTCATTACCTACGTGAGGTGATTTTTGGCAAGTCTGTCTTTGCATGGCTTAAAACATAATAAATGTTCTCGATTCTCTAGTTTTGTGATGAGAAGGTGGTCCCAGGTGCTCCATCAATTCCTACCTAGTAGTTAAAGGGCCGATTCCACTGGTAGAAATCTAGAAGTGAGCAATAAACTGCAGGAGGAGTTATTCTGCTCATCACGCTGAAGATTCTCATCGGATTTTCACCAGATTTTTATGAGACCAACATAAAGTTACAAATTTAAAAAAAAACTTCGAAATTGGATGTCTTAGTTGCGGCAGAGATATCCAGTAGCCCCCTTTTTGTTGCCCCTTTTTGGAGAAAGTAGGTAGGTACTCCAATCAAAAATCCCCGATAAAAAATTCTACCTAAGTAAGTAGGTACCTGCTTTTATAAAATTACAGAACCTTCTCACAAAATTTCACGACAATCGGTTGAGAACGACCTGTAGAGGATAATAGACAGACAGACAAAAACATTTTTTGCCAATCTCGAAACAGCAGAGTCATTCTGTACAAGACTCACTTTGAATTCACTCAAGTGACCGAGCTCACTAAATACGCAAGAATGTATTGTAAGTGTTTGTAGTAAGATTCAAATTTCGAATACGATATTTGAAATCTCACAGCGGATTCAGCGCTCCGACGTTCGAAGTGAGTTTACAGAATGAGCCTACTGGAACGCTTCGCTCGCTCGGTCAATAAAAGTATTTTTGTTAACTGACATAACCTGCTTAACCTGCTTATTAGATAATTGTGCTGTGCATTTGTATCGAGCAATGGTCGCTATAATCGATCGAGCGAGCGAAGCGAGCGAAGATCTTAGTGGCAAGTTAGGCGATTTTGCTTTGTATGTTTGTATGTTTGTATGTTTGTATATTTGTATGTTTGTATGTTTGTATGTTTCATTTTTATGTTCTCGCATAACTATCGAACCGCTTATCCAATCTGTATGAAACTTGATAGGTCAGTAGGTTGTGATATGGAAATTTGCTGTGGAGCGTATGAGCGTAATCGATGAAGGGGTTGTAAAGATATGGGGTTCCCAAGGGGGTAAATTTTTTTTAAAGTTACCCGAATATATTGAGTGGGGTGTCATATGAAAGTACTCAATTTATACATTCCAAAATGGTTTTTAGTTTTCTTCTAGGTTCTATAGTTTTCGAAATACAGTGCAAATTAAAAATGATGAAAACCAATTAACGGAAGTATGGAGAGAGCTCCCGTTTCATAGAGTTTCGATGTATTCGTAGGTCTGGTTATCCGAGAAAGAGTGTGGCATCGTTGTGGTTTGGTTTGCAATGATTTTATTTTTTTTAGTTGCTACTTGATATTTTTTATTGATAAAGATTGAAAATAAAAGCCGTGTTGGCCGAGTGGAAGAGTGCTCGACTTTCGATTCATAGGTCGTAAGTTCGAACCCTGGCCGTGCTCAACAATGGATTTTTCGATTAGAAAAATTTAAATGCACATGCACAAGCTCTAAACGGTGAAAGAAAACATCGTGAGGAAACCAGTTAACTTTCTAATAGCGGCGATGGGCTTGCAACCTGTCACGTATGCAAATGCTAACTCCTGCAAATAGTGGGCTAGGCATGTACCAAAATTATAGAGGGAGGGGTAGGGGGAGGGGGAGGGGAGGGGAGGGGAAGGGGGGGGAGGGGAGGGGAGAGGGGAGGGAGAGGGAATTGATTGACTAAGAGGCCTTCCCTGAGGTGCGGTACGAAGTTCGCGGGGTCAACTATTGAATATAAAAAAAATAGACACGACTTAATGTATTGCATGCATGCCTATAATCTTTACCATACTGAGTTAGCGCATTAGATATCATTGTGTGGTAAACACTAGAAGGAGCACTTAACGTAGGTATAGGAGTAGTCAGAAACAAGTCCAAATCTAGGCTATCAACGCAACGGTGCGTGAGATCTCAGTTCGGGGCGAACTACTAGTTTATTCATGGTACAGCCCGCTACTAAAGCTAATAGCTTCAAATTGTATTTAACGTAGCACCCTCTACGTTTTGCTACGACTCTGCTACGCAGGTTCCCACAACAGATGCATAGCTATAGCAGTAGGTAGGTATAGCAGTACGTAATTATGTATCTTGAAATGGAATAGTAGGTAGGTATATAGATAAAACTGAAGTAGGTAGGTAGGTAAAATAAAAAAAATTAAAACAAAAGCAAACCTTTCGACTTCACCACCATCTCTGTCTCTTTCCTTGCGCTTAGTTTTCCGTGTGGGTGTGCTAGCTCGGAATCTATAATATTTAGGCATGGTACAATCGGAAAATTTTGCATAAAAATATATCAATCAAACATGTATTGTATCCAGCTTGGCCTCATCAAAACCATTTTTGACTTGTTTGTTGAATGGTTGACGTGCTGGAATACATAGTTTCATCAAGGAATTCCTAAGTAAAGTTCATAAAGTTTCATTTCTTTTTTGCAAACTTTTTTGATTTGGATTCAGCACTGAAGTCCGATAGACGCAGCGCTGCTATCGCAGAACCAGGTTACGTTACTAATTGTCCAAATAAGGCTTAAGCTGGGAACAAATTATCGGACGCGGCTTACGGACGCGGCTGACAGCCGCGACTGATAAGTGTGCACACCGTCCGAACACCCAGCGGGCCAGATTGCCTTCGGACGTCTGAAGGTCCAAGGACGCGTCCGCGACTTTCGTCAGATAATGTGCACAGTTCTATGTTCGTTCTATATCCAGATACCTATTCTGTCGCGGCTGTCTGCCGCGTCCGTAAGCCGCGTCCGACAGTATGTTCCCAGCTTTAAACAATAATAATAATGCTAGTTTGTACGTTCGTTAGCTCTACACACCAGAACAACTGAACGATCTTGACTCAAAATAATAAAGTAAATAAAACAATTAGTTCCCGCTGTTTCCGTAGGACTTGAGTGCTGAATCCTACTCTATGGTCCGATCGTGTGTGGCGGGCTATAATATTATTTTAGGCTTTTTGGCGGGAATTTGAGAAGTCGTGTTTCCTTTTTGTTTTATTTTCCAAAACTTGTGTTTCTTCGAATGTTATTAGGTAATATTGGTGGATTATTAACCGTTAAGTGTTCGTGAATGTGCATAAATGGGGGCAAGTGAAACAAAATTGGATAGCATTGCTTTTCGAGTTCTTCCAAAAAGTCCATGTTGATGTTTCAGTAAAGCCCCACATCTTTACTGAGGCACAAGGGGAGGGGTGGGATTTTTTATTTATGTATTGTAATAATGTATATAAATAACTTATTTAACTTTATACTTGAAGTATAATAATTACTTGACACTGGCTGAATGCACAAGCCGTGCGAAGCCAAAAAAAAAAAAATATTTCAATGTCAAAGTCACACTGATTCGTAATCAAAGAAATTGTATACATAGTAGAATGCTGACTGACATTTAATGTACAAAGGATTTTGAACCTTATCACGACCATCCAACGATCTATTATCATTTAATTTTGGTTATAAGGATTGTTGGTCTTGTTGAGAGGCTTTCTTGGGTGCTTTGTCTCTTTCACACAGTTGCAAAAAGAAAGAGACACACCGCCCAAGTTTGATTTCAAGCGGACCGTGTTTTCTGTCTCAGTCAGCGTTCCGGGTACGTAGTATAGAAATTCCTTGTTCGTAATTCAATGTATGGAATGTCATGTCAATCAATCAATTTTGACAATTTTGACATTCCAAATTTCCGAATTTGACTGATTTGTGTTTGTGTTTTTAGAGAAAAAGGGAAAATAAAAAGAAAGAAGGAAAATTAAAATAATGAGCAACATTTGATTTGATGTGAATCGAACAATGGCTTTTCTAGAGGTATTTATACTAAATTCTGTGTAGAAGTAACATAGAGTAAAAGCGTAACTTTTCTGCATCATTGCGAAAATGTACGCCCATTTGTTTGTTTAAATTCTGTATAATCATGAACAATAGCCACATTACCTACTGATTCAATATCTCCCTATGTTGTCCCACGTTAATGGTTATATGCTCTTGGCTCTTATACATTGCCCACATACCTAACTTCTATAAGTTAGGTAAACATGACAAACTTAAATTCTTAGTGTAAAATTAAGTTTACCTTCTATTTTTCCAGTGGAGAAAATTCACATTCTTTGACATTCACAAGAATGTTGATAATGGAAAAATAGCAGAATGCCTGCAGGTAAGTCCTTTTGATGTAAGTCATTGTACTCATGGCTTCTTGGAAACAGATCAATTGCTTACAAATCACATGTGTTAGCATTTACAATTGGAATAACGAATTCGTGTGTAAAGCCTCATTGACACGATCAAAGTCAGCTTGGACCAAATGCAACTTGCATGACTCTGATTGGACGCCGTTATCTGAGTAAGTGCACATGGACGACCGGCGTCCAATCATAGTTGACTAGGACCGTATTCTACTCATCCAAGTTGCACTTAGTCCACACTGACTTGGATCGTGTCACCGTGGCTTAGAAATACCTGTCCAATTCATGAGAACTCTCATTAGATCACAAAAGAAAATGGAAAGCAGCAGCTCTTTGCACTGCTCTACTGTGGGACGACAATTGCAAATTAGTAACAATAACAACTGTTTTAGGACACAAATGTGACGGTTGCCACTAGTGGCAATGGACATGTGGTGCTTTGTGATGTCACGGGGTGGGCTCACCTCATCTCGCGATCCTGGGAGATCACATCCTTCAAGGCCTACGAGATGACCATAACCTTGGCCCAACAGCTGCAACATGACCATTATTTGGTTACTATTGGGGTGAGTGTAGACCTATTATGACCATAACATTGGCCCAACAGCTGCAACATGACATTACTTGGTTACTATTGGGGTGAGTGTGGAATTAGAGCCATGTTTGTGACTGTTGGGATGTGACTTTATATTTGATATATTTGTGGTACCTATATTTGATATCGAAATAATAAAAGCTTTGTTGCATAGGTGGTCTGGTGATTTGAAATGAAATGATTTATTTGTAACATAAACAACATAAACACACACAGCACAAAAATTACTACCTAAGTAATAATAATACATAATACAAAGCTTATGTTACAATGGCGCTGACTCAGCACTATGTTGTGTTTGCAAAAACACAACGCTGATCTTCCGTCAGAACCACACCATATAGGAAATTGAACCATTTGAAGTTCTAATAGTTTTTGTTTTTTTCATCTGATTACAATAAAAGTTTATATATGCTTAATAAATGTATGTATTTAAGTACAAAAAAGTATATTAAGTAGTAAATATATCATATCAGTCCTATAACAAAGCTTTGTTTATTTTTTGGCTAGATGGTGCTGTGTGAATTGTCCAGCATTATTAATTTTTTTATTTAATGGAATCATAATAAGCTATAGTTTTGGTTGCTATTATTATCTATCAAAGGTTTGTGTGAATAATAATCTAAATGCAGTAAGTACACAACAGATTAGGTTAATTGGTGCACAAGCCATGATAATACTCAACTCATTAAAATGAAAATGATTGATAAGAACCACCAAAATTTAAAGTTTTTCAAGTTCTAGTGTGCTGATTTATCTAAAAGTTCTATTAATATATAGAGATAATACACAAACAATTTGCTCATAGTTATAGAACAGCCCCTCGATTCTACTAAAAAACTTTTCATCAACCAAAGCAAACATCAACTGTTTCATTTCGTTTCATAACCTACTAACTTCGAGCTTATAGACCTGCCGACTAATGAGGTTTGGTTTAATTTGTTGTGATGGCTTTTTGAAACAAATTACCAATAAGGTTTAGCACATTACTGTCATTTTGGAGAACGAAAGAAAACGCAATGATACTTGAATGGTTGACGTTGTAAAATAGAGGTGAGGCTCCGATCTTAAAACTTGGGAAAAAAATCTACATTTTTTTTTTAAATATTGAAGGATGACGAAGCGGGCGTGAACCCGATCATAAAGGTGTGGGACTGGGCCCGCAGCGACCGGCATGGAAACCCCACGCTCGCGCGCCTCTCGCGCGCCGTGCCCAGCCACATGCGGCCCACGCCCGCCACCGCACTGGCTGTCCATGAACACAAGGTACGACACATTGTTGGTATCTATCGTAAAGATTAAAAAAAAACTAAAAGTCAAACAAAAAACTCTTCCGCTTTATATTAGTATAGAATCTAAATACCAATATATAAAGCGGAAGAGTTTGTTTGTTTGTTTGAACGCGCTGATCTCAAGAACTACCAGTTGGATTTGAGAAATTGTATCTGTATTTGATAGCTCAAACTCTTGAGGCTACTATAGGTACAAGGCTAATACTAAAGGCTTCATCTTTATATTATACTTTCACAGCAGTACCCTCGCTGCGTTGCTCCCGCGGTGATGGTATATGGTGATGATGATTGATGATGAAAGTTGCCTATAACCTTCCTCAAGAGTTTAGCGATCAAATGCAGAAATAATTTTTGAAATGGTTCTTGAGATTAGCGCGTTGTAACAAACAAACAAACAAACCAGCAGCGGTTTGCGGGTAACGCCGCAAAGGCGCTAGTTATTAGAAATTTCTACATCCAAACTTACGAACTTAAAAAAAAAGTTATCAAAGTTATGAATACATTTTTAATTCACTTTCAAAACTTTCGTGAGTTGTACTAGACATTATTTTAAGACACGGGAATTACTCGCGTGAAAATATCGTCGATTTAGATACCGACAATGTTTCGATTCATACGGAGAATCTTCATCTGGTAATACATTTTTTTATTTCAGAATCTTCTAGCAGTGGGCTTTCAAGACGGCTCAGTGACGATATTCCGCGGCGACATTGCGCGGCAGCGCAGCGGCAAAATGAAGACCTTACCCGACACGGGCACTAGCCCTATTACCGGACTTTATTTCAAGTATGTAAATTTTTTTATATATTTTTTTTATTAGGATAACATATGAACATGTAAATTTTCATGTCAGCATGTATTACATACAGTCAGCGATTAAATAATAGAAATGTAATATGATCATGACTGTTTCCCAAGGTAGACATATTTATTCTTTCAGATCTTTAGGCATTTTTAGATCCTTTGAAGATGTCTAAGGATAAAATAGCGATAAAAGCGATTAAATAGCCCATTAAATAATCCATTATTTATAACAATTGTCAGCAAGTAAGTTCGTATGAGCAAGAGGCCAACGGAGTTTTTAGGCCGCCTAAAAGCCTCCGTCATGGCTTAACGACTTAAAAGCCGGGACTGACAATTAAACCTGCCCTCCGTAGCGAAAGCGCTCAGCTCATAATGCCACTTGCGGTCACCCATCCAAATTATGAGCGCGCACAACGTTCCTTAACTTCAACTATCAATCAAGAACGTCTCAGCAAGCTACGCCACGAGCGCTTCATGTATTGTAAGCGATTAAATAGCCCATAATTCATAACAATTTGTCAGTGTACCAAGGGTTTAGTTAAGACTAACGGCACCACTGTAGCACTCTCTCTCTAGACTGTCTAAAAATAAATGTATCTCTAAAGTTAAGAAATCTACCTGATAATCAGTAACTCTGATTTGACTTTCACATTAGGAATATTATATTAGACAGTTAAATCAGGGTTACTGATTATCAGGTAGATTTCTTAACTTCAGAGATACATTTATTTTTAGACAGGCTAGAGAGAGAGTGCTACAGTGGTCTATAACTCAGGAAAGATTTAAATAATATTTAACCTAAATAATTTTCAAGGGATGCAGACAAGCTATTCGTGGTGTCCCGCGCTTGTGTGATGGTTGTGTGGTTGAACACGGAGCGATGCGTGAATCTTGATGCGATGGGAGCTGTTAGTGGGTGTTCCGCGCTCACTGACAAACATCGCCTCACTGTCGCCAACAATGATGTGAGTATCACTGTTCATCTGTTCACTCGCAGCTGAGAATCTATTGAATTTCATTCGATTAATCCGATGAGGACTCACAAAGAGTTATAATTAATTAATGTTTGTGGTCATTTTTCACACAGCGCCATCTAGCCCCAAACTGAGCAAAGCTTGTACTATGGGAACCACATAACTGATAGAATACTTATGTTTTTTTGTAAATACATACTCATTATACTTTATAACACCCAGACACAGAACAAACATATGTGTTCATCATACAAATGTTTGTCCTGGGTGGGAATCGTACCCACGACCTACAGCGCAGAAGGCAGAGCTACTACCAACTGAGCTAAGAAGCCAGTCAGTTTCGGCAAGCTAGCAGCCAGGGACGGAATGTATGACTTTTTGCTGTACAGCAGAATGAGCTGAATGTAAAAAGCACATGGTCAAGTGAAATTGCTTTTAAGGGGAAAGGCCTGTGTCCAGCCTATGACGATGGTGGTGATGAAATCGCAATCGAAAATGATGGTGGTGGTAGTCAATTGGATCCAAAAAATGCTCAAAAACTTTCCAGTAATTAGTATTAGTATGATCTATTTTTACCCGACTGCGCAAAGCAAAGGAAGGGTAATGTGTTTATCAGTCTATGTATGTAAGTATGTATGTTTGGATGTTTCTATGTGGCATTCTAGAGGCCAAACGCGTGGACCGATTTTGATGATTCTTACGTCAATCGATTCGTCTGAACCTTGGGAGTGTTGTTACAGGCATGACAGTAATCAAAATTCACCAGTGCCACCACCAGACGCCTTAATGTCAAAATTAAAAAAATCAAAATCGTCACACCATGTCAAGTGGGGTATCGTTGAATAGGTATTTTAAAATCAACTTTATGTTTCTTTTACCATTTTTCATTTTAAGTAATAGTTTAGGAAAAATAACGGTTTAAAGTTGATTAATAATTATTCTCGCTATGGATGTTTCTATGTGGCACTCTAGAGGCCAAACGCGTGGACCGATTTTGATGATTCTAACGTCAATCGATTTGTCTCAACCTTGCGAGTGTCACTAAAGACATGAAAGTAATCAAAATTAACCAGTGTTACAACCAGACGCCATATTGTCAAAATTGAAAAACTCAAAATTGACGAACTATGTCAAGTGGGGTATCGTTGAATAGGTATTTAAAAATCAATGTTAGGTTTCTTTTACTATTTTTCATTTTAAATAATAGCTTAGGAAATATAACGGTTTAAAATTCTGTTTGTGTGTATCTTGGCCGCGCATCACGTCTCGGTCGAACGAAACTACTGGACGGATTTAAATGAAACTTGGTATTATTTGAGTGCATACATACTATACTACTACGAGGTATAAATAGGATACTTTTGATTACTATACCTACTTACTTACTACTTACTGAAATTCAAGACGGTTCCCTTGGGAGAGGAAATGAAAATCAAAATGAGTAGGTAGGTATCTGGTTGTAATTCATTAACACATAGTACCTACGATTTTATTGATTCTTTTTACCCGACTGCGCAACGCAAAGGAAGGGTAATTTTGTTAGAAAGTAGGTATGTACCTACTTTAAAATGTTCTGTAAAAATTTCAAGGTCATCGGTTTTGTAGTTCAGAAGTTACAAACATCGCAACCCTCAGTATTATTTTTTATTTACATTAATTACCAAAAACACAACTAGATGTCGCTGCTAAATCTGAACCAATCCTAGATCGCGCTATCGTTGCGTTTTGAAAAGTTTACCTATTCTATCAATTTTTGAAGGCCATTATCGAAAGTTTTTCCCCGCATCCACACGTTGGGGCCAACGTTGGTCCCAATGCCTCTCACCAACGTGTGGTGCTGACAAAATAGCTTGGCGCCAACGTTGGGGCCAACGTTGGGGCTTGGCCGTGCCGTGTCGGTTTTATCAAAGGAAGTTGGCGCGCCAACGTTGGGGATCCGTCCACACGTTGGCGCTATGCTCAGTCCCGTTTCGACGCGCATCGTGAGCGCACGTGTCGACTGACGAGCGAGAATGTCATCGTATTCCTTATTTATTGTGTTTGTAGGACTATCGGGCTGAAATTTTGCACACTTATAGATTCTCGGTGACAATGAAATATTATGGTATCAACAAGCTGATCTGATGATGGAGTCAAGAGCTGTTCAACAGAACTCCTCAGTAAATAAGCCGATTGAGTTGAAACTCGGCATATTTGTCAAGTTCTGACTACAATGTAATAATATGGTGACAGCGAGCTGATCTGATGATGGAGTCTACTATTTTTTTTTTATGTTACGGGAAACGTGCAATTTTTTGGGATAAAAAGTAGCCTATGTCCTATTTCCGGTTATTATCTATCTATATTTTAAATATCACCCATATCGGTTAAGTGGTTGTCGTGTTATAGAGGAACAAACATACATCCAAACATCCAAACTTTCGCTTTTATAATATAGTGTGTTGTGTGAAGTGTGATAGTGACATGATGTGATGTGATTGTGATAAAATTGGTATTCAGTAATGTAAAATCACTTAGAGAAATTTCAATTTCTGTATCGGACGCGCAGACATCGGACGTCTGCACGTTGGCTCTGACGGAACAAGACTGGTGTATCGCCAACGTGTGGATGGTTCACGAAATCTTGGTCCCAACGTTGGGACCAACGTTGGCCCCAACGTATGGAGCCGGCGTTTGATATTATTGGATTGGATTGAATTATTGGCTGATGGGGAATTGGATTGGATGGATTTGAAGAATAAAATTGAATAAATAATTAGGGCGATACGAAGTTACTTAGTTTAGTTGGTTTATTAATTTCTTGTTGGGTAGGTAATAGTTAATCAAGGTATTTTAAAATCAACTTTATCATAACTAAAAAGTGTTAAATAAAAAAATATTTTAAAAAAACAAAAACCCGACTGCGTCAAAACTAAAAAGAAAAAAACAAGCCTGCAAAGAATTACTCACAGTCGGGACCCATAACATTGGGAAGATTTGATTGGTAATAAAATGAATGGGTACCGACTGTGAGTAATTCTTTGCAGGCTTGTTTTTTTCTTTTTAGTTTTGACGCAGTCGGGTTTTTGTTTTTTTAAAATATTTTTTTATTACTCTTGCTATCTAGAATCGTCAGCAAAATTGATTCAGAGCAAAAGTTGTCTAATCTGATGCATAAAATAATAGTTCACAAGTGTAAACTCAAATTATATTCCAGGCTATCTACTGTTACACCGCGGAAGGTCGCGGGCCGTGCTACGCGCTCGAAGGCGAAAAAGTCCGTCTCAACTGGTTTCGAACCTACCTCGTCATAACCACAAACGAAACTCCCAACAAAAATGCCGCATCAACCAGCACAAGCACACCAAAATCCCACCACATAACCATCTTAGACATACACAACAAATTCATCGTCTTTTCAAAAACGTTTGACGAAATCGACGCTGTTATCACCGAATGGGGATCATTTTATATCCTAACAAAAAATAAGGAGATGATATATCTGGAAGAGAAGGATTTGCAGTCGAAACTGACTCTGCTATTTAAGAAGAATTTGTATGACGTCGCGATTCGGATAGCTAGTAACCAGCATTACGATAAGGACGGACTGACGGAGATTTATAAGCAGTATGGAGATCATTTGTATGGGAAAGTAAGTTTTATTAAAATATTTTTTTGCGTAAAATTAAAAAAAACTTAATTTTTGGTTCATTGAGAAGATACAAAAAAGTATTAGTTATAACGGTCATTCCATTTTGGAGTTGTCAAAATGCTTTTGTATTTTTATGACGTGCAATAAAGTTTAATTTTATTTATTCAGGTAATACAGGCTTATGATTTTATATATTTTTATCATTAAGTGACCCGCGGGTTGATTGTCTAACTTGTCTCAAACCTCAAATTGGTCTCAAACTGTCAAAACGATTGCGTAGGTATCTTTTGTCGCATTCTGTCTCGTTGAGATGAGAGCGACAGAGCTGCTTGCGTGGTCATCGACCTGTCATATTTGACAGTTTGAGACCGATCTTGGTCGCTTTTAATGATAGACAATCAGGGGGCCGATATTTAAATTACATTAACTTTCAGGGCGACCTCAAAGGTGCAATAGACCAATACGTGAAAACCATTGGCTATCTTGAAACGTCCTACGTCATCCGGAAGTATCTAGAATCACGACATTTGGAACCCTTAGGTATTTATGATTTGTATTTACTAGTGAAATGCTTACGACTTTGTCCTTTGGTTGATGTATTTTTTCAATAAAAGTATACCATATTCCAATAAGTATTTACATCAAATATATTTATGGGTCAAAATCAGAGAGGTGGGCATTTTACGTTTTCAAATATCTGAAAAATTAAGTTCACTTCTGATAGAGTTTAACAAAAGATGTTTATAGCGCCAAATGTTATGAAACTTTCCTGAGAAGGGCCACGCAAAAAAACACGTATTTCCAAAGTTGTGGCGGTTAATGCAAATTATGTGCTAGTCGGACGTCATTTTGGGAACGATTTTTAAATTGATTTAAAAAAATATGTAAGCAATGTAATAAAGAATTGTTTTTAAAAACCTGTAATAAGCATGTTTCTGAATCATAAAATATTGTGATTCACTTAATTTTTTTTCGTAAAACATTACTTTTTTTAAAATACCCTTAAATTTTTTGTATTTGGTCTAAATTCTGATACAAAGTTTAATTTTTTTGTTTTGACAGCTGGGCTATGCGGTTACTAATAATATAACTATACAAGTATAAAAGACATTTGATTCTGTGTATGCAAACATTTTACGATAAATCATTATTTATTGATTTATTTGCAGTTTTAGTGACGTTCCCGGAAATGACGATAACGTTCTCAAAATGACATAGTAGTTTCCTAAATGATCATAGCGTTTTCTAAATGATCGGAACGCACCATCTATCTATCTATGGCAATATTTTTATTTGTTTGTTTGAACAGTTTCTTTAACAGTCCTGGGTGCTAATTCTACTACCAAACTTTTTATCAACCACAAGCAAAACGTCAACTAAACCTTAGATTTTCGTCTGTTTTCTATTCTACTAATGACCAACGACTCTGTTGTGGTGACATTTTAGCTATGGTTTGGACTTTGGCAGATTTTTTTTTTGAAAAAACTTTAAACTCAAAGATTATTTATTCAATAAGATCATGTAGGTTGATCACTTTGACACGTCAATTGTTTGATATAGTTTTGATACAATATTTTATGATTTTAATATAAATAAACGGACTTGGAGTCTTATAATCGTCTTATTCCAAGTTGATATTATTTTTGTTGTTGGATTACACCATTAGATAGGTAATTTAAAAATTTGACATAATGTACGATAACTTTTCAGATTGGTTGTTATAGTGAAGAGAAAACTAAAAAAAAACTGCATTTTTATCGTGTTTCGGAGCGTGCAGTTGTCGTAAGCGCCACGACCGAACGAATTTACATTCATCTCTATTTTACCGAAGCTAAGTCAAATATTTGACGTTGCTCTCATCAATACTAATTTTAGGTCGAGATAGCGCCTTAAGACCATACCCTGAGCTAAAATTAGCACATCGATGAGTACAACTTCAAATATTTGTCTTAGCTTTGTTAAAATATAGATGAATTTAGAATGCGTTTGGTCGCGGCGCTTACGACAGCAGCTCGCTCCGAAACACGACAAAAATGCAGTTATTTGGAGATTTCTCATCACTTTATCAACCAATCGGAAAAAGTAATCGGCAATTATGTCAATTATTAAATGGCCTATCCAATGGTGCAATCTAAAAACATAAATAACATCAACTTTAGAAGAAGATGAAGATTTTATTTTAACTCACAGGAATTACTCACGTGAAAGTTTTGAAAGTGAAAAAGATGAAGAATTATTTTATTTTTAGTGGTTTTTTCGTTGATTTATGATCAAGCAAATATGAAGTTAAATAACAATATTAAACGGAGAATTAGAAGATAAAATGTTAAAGATACATGTTAGCTTTTCAGTTACTTTCCACTTACTTTATTTATCGAGGGTATACAGGGTGAATTTTTGAGACGGGGCAGTAAGGGCAGCTACCTTAGCCGTTGTAGCTAGAGAAAAACGTTCTTAGAAGACTATCCTTAACTTTTGAAGATATTTCGATCTGCATTCACAGATTTTGAAAAAAATGTACAGTCAGCGAGAAAATGGGCAATTTACACAAAAACTTCTTTGATGCCAATCGATCCTGTTTCATCTGAGGATTAAAAGACTCTAAAAGACCAACTGAGGCAAGAATACTAGAAAAGTCAGAAAACCTAAAAAACTTTTACGTACTTGTACGACACGTATTCGTACGTTGTCATTTTTCATCATTTTGTCGAAATATCTTCAAAGGTAAGGGTAGTCTCCTAAGAACGTTTTCCTGTAGCTACAACGGTTAAGGAAGCTGCCCTTACTGCTCCGTTTCAAAAATACATTTTAGCAATTCTGACTTTTTACCCGGCTGACTGTCAAGTCACCCGCGTTCGTATGTAAGTAATATTCTTTATTACCACGTTTCTCCTAAACGGCTGGATGGATTTTGATGAATGAGGTATCGTTAGAATCGTCTCCATCTCGATTGTGCTCTAGGATACTTTTTATTTCGATAAATCAAATAGTGCGGCTAAAAAATGCAACAATGTGTGAATTTTCAAAATGAAAATCACGCTGTCATATCAAAATTCATGTCAAAATCAAGAGGTTGGTGGACTGATATCAAATATATTTTTTTTTTAAATCTAACATGACATCTTCGAAGACTAAATCGAGTCTCAAAATTTTTGAAAATCTATTTTTCGCCCTAAATAGAATTGCTAGCCAAAACGCATACTAAATTTTCTATTTAGTCACACGCAACGTTTAGAACAAACTGCATCGAAATTGGTTCAGCCATTTAGGAGATACCTCATATTTAAGAAATAACTTACGCATTTAATTTAGGTACTCGCAGAGCCATCTGTGTGTCAACTGTGACAGCAACGTTTAGGAAAATGCGCACGGCATCGAACCCTAGATACCTACATAATTATAAAATTGTAATTTAATTTTGTTTTGTGATTGATAAGATAATGCTGTTTCCAACTTTTCAGTTCAGCCGGGTTTTTTTATTTTTGAATAAATTGCTTGTCTAGTACTCTTACCTCAGTTGGTCCGATAGAGCTTTTTAATCCTTAACGGGATAGATTGGCATCAAAAAAAGTTTTTGTGTACCATTTTCTCCCTGACTGTACATTTTTTCAAAATCTGTGAATGCAGGTTGAAATATCTTCAAAAGTTAAGGATAGTATCCTAAGAACGTTTTTCTGTAGCCACAACGGTTACGTCCGTTCCACCTAGTTACATTGTAGTTACATTGATGTAACTAGCTAAGGTAGCCCTTACTCTCTTGTCTCAGAAATAAATTTTAGCGTTTTCTGACTTTTCTAGTACTCTAACCTCAGTCGGTCCGATAGAGCCTTTATGAAACAGGATCGATTGGCATCAAAAAAAGTTTTTGTGCAAATTGCCCATTTTCTCACTGACTGTACCTTTTTTTTTCAAGATTTGTGAATGCAGGTCGAAATATCTTCAAAAATTAAGGATAGTCTCCTAAGAACGTTTTCCTGGGCGTCGATTCCGGTACCGAACTTTTTATCAACCTCAACCAAAACCTCAACTAAAGCGACTGTTTCCATGACTACTAATAACAAACGACTCAGTTGTGGTGAGGTTTTGAACTTTTAAAACAATATTGACCACGTTCACGAAATGATTTTATAAATGTCAGACAACATTTCAATAGCCCAAACATGAAAATTTAAATGTTTTGAATTCATTTAACGATAATTCTAATATTATAAATAAATGTTAAGCTAATATTACAGACATTCGATTGATATTTTATCTTCGTTTTCTTTATTGACAAATCTGAATTACGAAACATGGTATATGGACGCGTTCCCAAAATGACGATTTAGACATATTTTTGTTCAAAAATCAATCAAAACATAATTACTAAAAATAAACACGCGAGGTGCATATACTTTGAGATGATATCAGTATATTTAAACGCGTGTGTTACTGTTTTCATGTTATTTTTTACACAAAAATGTTATCAGAAGTAAAATGTTCACCTCTCTGATTTTGACCCTATGTTCTTCATTGGTATCAGTTCAACCAAGTGCCATTGAGTAAAAACATCCAAACATTACCTTTATGATATTAAAAAATCTAAGAAACAGATTATTGCGATTACTAGACTTGCATTTTAAATAATTACTTAAATATAATAATCTTATATCTTTTCCAGTACAATATTGTATATTATAATAATAAGAAGCGCTCCTGGCGTAGCTTGCTTAGACATTCTTGATTGATCGTTGAAGTTAAGCAACGTTGTGCGCGGTCACAATTTGGATGGGTGATCGCAAGTGTCATTACGAGCTGAGCGCTTCCGTGCTTCGGCGGGCACGTTATATTGTCGGTCCCGGCTTTTAAGTCGTTAAGCCATGAGGCCTTTAGGCGGCCTAAAAACTCCGTCACCGGAGTAGGCCATTTGCTCATACTAACTTTCTTTTAGTACAATATTTGGAAGAGCTTCATAAAGCGGGATATGCTACAGAAGACCATACAACACTCCTGCTGACTTGCTACGTTAAGATAGACCAGCACGATCAACAAGGGAAACTGAAGGATTTCATCAATTCCAAGGACAAAGCTATTGATTTCGATGTTGATGTTGCAATCAAGGTAGGCATTTTATTCATCATGGTTATTTTTAATTTAATTTTAATTTAAACCCTTTATAGAAAAAAAACTCTTTATTGGACACGTCTTACAAAACATATGAATGAGTAAACCTAATGAAGAATTGTACAATGGGCGGTCTTATCGCTTTGAAGCGATCTCTTCCAGACAGTGATCTCTTCCTTTATAAACGTAGTATTATTTATTTATATATTCTCAGCGACAAAGCTGTTGTTGTTTAAAGGCTGGCCACATGGCAGATGGTCGGGCTCTCTGCACGGCATTCTACACCTTTGTAGAATGCCGTGTGGATGGCTGTCGACCGATATGACTTTCAATGACCTTGGTCATCGGGCGTGTCGGTCCAATCAAAGAGTAATATGAATACAGCCACGGTCGGCGGTCGGCGTCAGATAATAGAACTCTATGGAGCCCGTCCGAGAACTCAAATTACACTATAGTTGGGAGTTTGTCGCTGACCGATGATCTGCCAGCTGTCGCCCAATGTGACCTCTGCCGAGAGTGCGACCATCTGCCGCAGACCTGTGTGTGGCACCCCCTTTAGTCCATATTAAAAAAAATTGCAGCTGATTAGAATTTGAACTCTCAACCTTTTTGTAGTAGTATAAGAAGACATTATTTGCTCTGGCCCAAGTGTGAACTACTAAATGTAAAATACACATAAAAAAGTAACCTTTTTCTCTTTAAAACAAAAGCAAAAACTAAAAAGCTACTGACTATGAAAGATCTTATTCGATAATGGCGCCAAATGGTTATTCAATAGAGCTCTAAACTAAACCACCTTAAGGCGCGTACAGACATCGGCATCGCGAGGCGTGCGTCGCGAAAAGTTCGTCACGCATGCCTCGGGCTGTGTGGACGTGTGTGCTCACTGTGAGCATTCGCCGCATACGATCGTTGCGAACGCCGCCTCACTGCGAGCCGTGTGCTGCGTGTGGACGGCTCAGCTTGAGCACGTGTCGTTCGGGACGCATGCATAAATGTACCGTCGTATGGCTCAGGTTGAGGCATACGTGACAAACCATTCGGGACGCCTCGCGATGTCTGTACGCACCTTTAAATCAATGCCTCATTTCTTTCCTAGTCTGTAACTATCAGTGAAAACCTGTTATTGGCTCTCAGTTTTCTATACATTAGTTGTTATTTAAGTGATCTTAAGCTGTTGGTTTTCCTTATTAAGAGGGCGGCGACGAACGAATTCTCCATACAAACGTACTACCGAAATCATTTAAAATTTGAGCGTATTTTCACCACTTTATGCACTTATTTAGATTAAGGAAGTATTAATCTAGGTTCCTGTTAAACTTTTGATCTAAAAAACTTACCTGAAACAAAATGTAACCAAATTGTATTTCTAACATTTTTACAGCAAAAATATCGTGTTTTCGTTGCATTTGTTCTGTATGATAAACAACAATGATTGTAATATCCTTTTAATAGGAACACAGCTTAGAGTGTCTAGTTACAGGCCATACAAAAAAAATTGCGAAATCATTAACTTTTCATTCATCATTTTTGGTATTACGGAATACATCGTAAATTCTTGTAAATTCTGAACTCGAGTATTGCCGTACGCGTTGCTCGGATGTCTTCAATGTGTGTGTATAGTCCCGGAGGCGGAGTTTCGACACTCACACTAACGCAAAATTGGTTTGCAACGACCACCGCTTTTTATAATTTTTAGCATTTTTAGCTCGCTCGATGTATAGGTATGTAGGTATAGGTGTAGGTAGTATACACACTAACTAGATAGGTGTACCTAGCGTAGATTAGAATTGATTTTTACTTTGAACAATTATTTCAATTTTAAATGGTATGTAGGTAGGTAGGTTTTGTAGACCCTTTTATGAAAATTACTTTCTTTTTAACCGACTTCAAAAAAAGGAGGAGATTCTCAAGTCATAGGAATATTTTTTTATGTAGGTAGGTATGTTTCTCGAGTATCTACTTGAATAGGTGAGCCTGGACCGATTTGGAAAATTATTTTTTTGTTTGAAAGGGTACCAGGCCCGTATATAATAAACGTTACAAGTCTACAAATTTGTAGAAAAGTGACAATTTTGTCGAATTTTCTACAAGTGCTGTATAATAAAACCTACAATTATGTAAAAAATCTACAAGTATATTTCATACAATTGTAACGCCCAAAAATTCATTATATATAAATAAATACTTAAATAAACAAATAAATAAATATTGGTGGACATTTTTCACACAGCGCCATCTAAACCCAAACTAAGCAAAGCTTGTACTATATATAGATTACATGATTATAAAAAACCCCTGTAGATGTTGCTGACAATATTGTTCTTACAAATATGTAGCAGTAAGTTACAATTTACATAAAATGTAAGTTCGTTTTTGATAGTAGATTGTTGCACAAAGGTTGAAAGTAACCTATTGACATAGAATAGATAATGCTATTGAGGCACGAGTTATTGAGGCAATAGTTCGAGTGCCTTAATAGGTCTTTCACCCGAGGTAAACACTCTGCTTTTTATTTCGAATATGAGGAAAGTAATTAACAAAGTAAGAGCTTTAGAACACGCTGAGACGCCATTTCAATCCGAACTGTTTGGGCACGTGGCCAGCGACGTGGCCGAACAGTTTGTATTGAAATGTGTAACAGATAACTCACTTGACTACGGTCTGGCGTCAATTTCCTGATCCTGTGATTCTGATCCTAGGTGATCCTAATCCCGTGATCCTGATCCAGTGATCCTGCGTAATCCTGATTCCGTGATCCTGATCTATGATCCTGATTCTACGTGATCCTAATCCCGTGATCCTGCGTAATCCTGATCCCGTGATCCTGATTCTGTGATCACCTAGATCTGTGTCACTAGATCAGGATCACGGGATTAGGATAACGTAGAATCAGGATCACAGGATCAGTATTACAGGATCAGGATCACGGGATTAGGATCACATAGGATTAGGATCAGGATCAGGATTACAGGATCAGGACCACGGGTTCAGGATCACAAGATTAGGGTCACGTAGGATAAGGATCATGGGATTAGGATCACGTAGGATCAGGATCACAGGATCACTGGGTCAGGATCACGGGATTAGGATCATGACGCCAGACCGTAGCCAAGTGAGTTATCTGTCATACATTTTATTACGAACTGTTTGGCCACGTCGCCGGCCACGTGGCCAAACAGTTCGTGTTGAAATGGCGTCTCAGCGTGTTATTTATTACTTACCATCTCTTACAAAGTTAATTTACTTTCCTCATATTCGAAATGAAAAGCAGAATGTTTACTTCGGGTGAAAGACCTATTTAGGCACTCGAACTATTGGCGCCCTCGCTACGCTCGTGCGCCAAAACATCTCGTGCCTGACTAGGTTACTTTCAACCTTTGTGTAACAATCTACTAATTCTAAGGTTGTTTGGAAGAAATCGCTCATAGCGATAAGACCGCCCATTGTACTTCGCTCCTTATGTTCTGTGTGTCTGTAATTTGTTTAAATGTTCATGTGGTGTACAATAAAGTGTTAATGTATCTATCTACATATCTACTATTTATTTGGTTGATTCAGTCAAAATATTACTCACAACAAGAATATAAATAAGTGGAAAGAGATTGCCGATCAGTTAAGATACTCGTTAGCATAATTTTTTGTATTGAATTAGAATTGTAGAATTTCTACACAGGGTGAGCTCGCCTGTCAGAATTGTACTACAATTTTGTAGATATGTAAACTTGTAATTACAATTGGTGTTCAATAAAACGATTTTTCCTACAAATATGTAAAATATCGCCTGTAGGGAGAAAAAGTTTTTTCAACTGAAATATGTAGAATTGTAGGTACAATTTTACAATTTTGTAAATTTTCCACCTAAACAAATATGTAAATTGTATTTTTAATTAAACAGAAACTTGTACAATTGTAGCCGTTACAATTAATTGTATTTTACAATTTGTAATGTATATTGCATTGGGGCCAGGTGGAGCTATGGTCATCAGATCAGGTCAGGATCTGATAATGGAGTCAGGAACTGTTCAACAGAACTCCTCAGTAAATAGGCTGATTGAGTTTAAACTCGGCATAATGTAAGCTGTCTTGTTCCGTTTCGTTCCGACTACAATGTCATGTAATATGTAATACCTATGCGTACCTATGGTGACTGCGAGCTGACCTGATGATGGAATCAGAAGCTGTTCAAAAAATGGTGCTGGTGATGATGATGACGAGTTTCAGCTCAATCGGCCTATTTAGATTTAGGTAGGTACTGATGTGTTCTGTTGAACAGCTCCTGACGCCATCATCAGATCCTGACCTGATCTGATGACCATGGCACCACCTGGGACCCTTTCAAACAAAAAAGAATTTTCCAAATCAAAAAAATTCCAAAAACATACCTACCGACATAAAAAAATATTCCTATGAATTGAGAATCTCCTCCTGTTTTTGAAGTCGGTTAAAAAGAAAGTAATTTTCATACTAAAGTTATGAAGTTGAAGTTATGAAAGAAGTTGAAGTTATGTTTTTAAACTTCAAAGTCTATAAATAGAACAGTAGTAGTTTTGTAATGACGTCACAAAATGACGGCGGGCCATTTGAATCTGCCAAGAGGGGCTTTTCCATCCTACTAATAATTTTACAGCGTGAAAGTTTGTGAGGATGTATGGATGTATAGATGTACCGCTATCTAGGGATGTTTGTATGTTTGTTACTCTTTCAAGCAGCAAAAACTACTGATACACGCGCGGTTCGAGGGGGGGGTCATGGGGGTCATGACCCCCCCCCCCCCCCCCCCTCAAAATCCTTGAGAAACCTGTAACATCCAGCAAAAAGAGAGGTAGGTACGCACTACCAAAACTAGTGACCCCCCCCCCCCCAAGATCAAAGTCTGCGACCGCCAGTGCTACTGAACGGATTTTAATGAAACTTGGAATACATATAGGTAGGTACCTATACTTACCATAATTTATGACCTGGAATAAAACATAGGCTACTTTTTATCCGGGTAGGTATCACGCGAGCGAAGCCGCGGGCGGAACCTAGTATATTTTACATTTGTCTCTCTGATGTTGGCTGTTAGGTAGGTATTATGTTTTATCTCGCTTACATAGATACCTACCTACTCTACTGCCTATAACAGTGGCGGATTTCCAAATTTGCCGCCAGTAGGCTATTCAACTTTTGCCGCCCCTACACTCGATACCACATCACAATCATATTAATTACATTTTTTTTGTTAATGAAATTGTAACTTTTATGATTTGTGTAATATTATTTTTAACCGACTTCAAAAAGGAGGAGGCTCTCAAGTCGACTGTGTGTTTTTTTTTTATTTTAGGTATATATTTTTTTTAGTTTTTTGTGTGTGTGTTACGCCATTTCTCCGTCAATTGTGGACCGATTTTGACAATTATTTTTTTTTGGTTACAAAGGATATACTCCAGAAGTGGAGGATCAATGAAAGGAGAAAAAGAATCAATGAAATCGGACTACGCGCTCATGAATTACAACCAGATACTTATTTTGACTTTCATCCCCTCTCCCTAGGGAACCGTGCTGAATTTCAGGATTAAAAGTATTTTATATTAGACCTCGTAGTATGCACTCAAATAATACCAGGTTTCATTTAAATCCAACCAGTAGTTTCGACGTAATGCGCGGCCATGATACGGACAGACAGACATGAATGAAAAAAATTACAGTTTTGGCTTCAGTATCGACAATAGAGAGCCCTCCAAAAAAAATTTCAAAATATCTTCAATGTACAGAATTTGACCTGTTACAGTTTTATTATAAACTAGCTGCTGCCCGCGGTTCGCTCGAGTTGTACCCGGATAAAAAGTAGCCTGTGTTACTCTCCAGCCCTCCAACTATCTCCACACAAAAAATCACGTCAATCCGTCGCTCCGTTTTGACGTGATTCAACTACAAATAAACAAACAAACAAACACACTTTCACATTTATAATAGGGGTACGGATACCTATTGATGTTTGATTGGTTGATGATTGATGATGTGAAATTTAATGATTAATGAAAATAAAAATTCTTCGGTACACATAGGGATTTTTCGTACATGATGACCTTACACGTGCTGATTACAGCTACAGAAACAAACATGATCAACAGGTAAACTATTGGAAATTTTCGGGATACTACTGTAATTCGCGGGCCCATCTAAACGCACCGCCTTTATCGCTCGTTTCCAATCCAATTATGGAAAAAAGTTTTAAGCAAGAAAAGCTCTCACTCTAACAATTTTTAAAACATTACTTACATGTTGAATTGTTTGTGTGTACATAATAACATAGCATTATCAATAAATATAGGTAAATATTATTTTTCTGTAACACAAAAAAAATTGTTCCCTATTTGCCGCCCCTAAAATCTGCCGCCCTAGGCTCCAGCCTTCTCAGCCTATTGGTACCACCAATTGATTCGCCACGTCATAAGTACCTAAATATGCGTTATCCTTTGTTGCACTTATGGGGGCATCCATTAATTACGTCAGGCTTTTAGGGGGCGGGAGGGGGTTGAGCCAAATCGCACCTAATCCCATGTGGGATTAAAAATTAAAGGGAGGTCTCGGCAAATCTAGGTAGGTACCTGTTTAAGATTATTTTTTTATTCTCACGTGAGATTAGGGGGTGGGGGAGGGGATCGAGCCAAATCTCAGGACATCTCACCAAGGGGGGACCCCTCCCCCGTGCGGGGGTTGAAAAATCGCAAAAATCACCTTTAATTTTTATTCTTTAATTTTAATTAATGGACGCCCCCTAATTTCAGAGGGACAAACATCCGTTGTGACTTCAGTAGTTAGGTAGGTTAGGTAAGTACCTACTTACCTATAGACATTGGACAGAAAAAAACATAGGTAAGTACCTACTTAGGTACCTACTTCCCTTTGAAAATTTAGGTAATTGTGTACCGACTTATATAGGTAACAACCCACATATTCTGTCTAGCGTCATAATATCGATCTCATCCCTCCCTTAAAATCTTGAGAGTAAGATGGGTAGGTAATTACCTAGATATTGTAGATAAATTTCCAAAAAAAGCATTTTTACCATACATTTATCTAACGATTCCATGAAATAAAATGAACATTATTCATTAGTGACTGACAATATAACATTTTTGGCCTCTCCAAAGATGCAAAAACTCAATATCAACAGGAATTGATCTCCATTCCGCAAGTACTTACCGCGCTGCAAGCGGAGCTCACAACCGCTGAGCCAAACGTCCTGATGCATTTGTATTTGAAATTATTGAACAGTAGCTGCGCGTAATGCGTCCTGAATCGCGCTAAAAAGGGCGGGCCTCATGTCAGACTCATATCTGCCAATCACAGATTAGGTAGAGGTAATACTGCCAATCGGGGCTGTGATTGCTCATAGTAGACTGAGTAGTACACCTATACTATACTACATAGAGTTTTTTGCGTGACAAGGACGAACAATTTAGATAGATACGTTGGAAGAGAAGTTCCGAGCTCGACGTACCGCAACCTTAATAAATAAATAAATAAATATCCAGGTCGTTCGACAAGTGAGCGTAGACGACGCGCTATCGCTCGCCGCGAATCACAAACGCCACGATTGGTGTCTCAAAATGCTGATTGAGGATAAAAAGGACTTCAAAGCTGCTCTTAACTACATCGTTGAGTTGGAGTTCGAAGATGCAGACACGTTTATGATGAAGTATGGGCATCGGTTGATTCAGCACGAACCGGAGGAAAGCACAGCGTTTCTCAAATGTAAGTACAGTTGTTCTATCTCACGAAGTCCGTTTGGTCTTAATAGGGAACCTGCATTATTTTTATTTTTGCTTTCATTTGAATGAATTTTATGTAGAATAGACCACGAGTTTAAAAAAACATTAAAATACTTCAATTTAATGTAAAAAATTGCGGTTTCAAACTGACCGTTTAAATTTTCGCGCGCAAACGGATGTACAGTTACGATGACGTCACTCCTGTCGAGGAGAACGTTAAAAAGGACCTAAAACTATAAAACTAATTTTATTGATAATAAACCCTATAGCCATCGGAACATGGTTCTAAACTTAATAAAATAATAATAAATTAAAATGAAAGTCTACCTGTCAAGAGATGGCGTTTTGCGAAATATTTTTATTCAGCTACTTGTCGCGAGATGGCGTTATCTACCGTTATCAATTCTGTTAGTCTTTATCTACAAGACATAAGATTGATAATACAATGGCTATTATTCATGGTCCACTAACCATAGCTATTCGCTTAGGGATGTGCCACAAGACGAATGTATCGAAATCTACTATTACCTACCAATTGATGTGTAACGATCGGTAGCACGTCAGGTTATATTTGTGGTGGTCGAAATAAAAAGCTTTTCTTATCTTTCTTTCCTTATTTACACAATCAAAGTTCACAATCAAAGTAAATTATTTACACAAACAAATAAAATAAAATAAAATCGTAAATTGTATCACTGTTTAAAATAATGGTTCTTTTTCTTATTGTGTTTTCTTTTTATGGTGTAGGTACAGTACAATAAAGTTATACTATATTCTAAATATTTGAAAAATATTAGAGCGAGTGAGCGAGCGAAGCGAGCAAAGATCTTAGTGGTTAGTTAGGCGATTTTGTTCATTAATTTATTGATTATCATCACACTAATATAAAATGCAAAAGTTTGGATGGATGGATGTTTGGATGTATTTTTTTTCCACTTGACAACCCCTGAACCGATTTGGCTGAAATTTAAAATATAGAATAGATAAAGACCGGGAAAAATGACAAATTATATAAAAAATGACAGATCATGTCAAAAATGACACTAGATGTTATTACCTATGAGAAAAGATGTCAAAAATAACAGATTAAATAAAAAATGACACTAATTGTCAAAATTGACAGATTAAAAACAACAGATGTTTTTTTGCCATTTTTGACATAATCTGTCATATTTTACATCTAGTGTCATTTTCTACATATTTTTTTAGTGTGTGTTCAAAAGGCCTTATCTCGGAAACTCCCGTTCTTAGTTCAAATGAAAGCTATTGAAGAGATCTTCATTTAAAGTGACAGCTGTCAAACTTCAAACGGCCATATCTCGGTAACTACTCGTCCTAGACTTCCCTTTCTTAGTTCAAATGAAAGCTATGACCAAGATCTACATTTTATATGATAGATGTCATTTTGACAGCTGTCATTGAAAATGTAGATCTAGGTCATAGCTTTCATTTGAGCTTAGAAAGAAGAATCGAGGATGAGTAGTTTTCGAGATATGGCCGTTTGAAGTTTGACAGCTGTCACTTTAAATGAAGATCTCTTCAATAGCTTTCACTTGAACTGATTATGATGAAAAATCTTAGGCATTATGAAATTAATGCATTTATATCAGGCATATTAATTTTTAGACATTCATGTTAGGCACTTTGCTACAAAGGCAAATTGCGTTTTAGACACTGTACCTACTGATAGGGATGAATATCAGGTATTATGTGTGAATTTATCAAAAGGAGATGAAATCAGAACAACAGTGATAGGCTGACTGACAGTTTATTAACTTCGCTTACAGATAGGACAAGGCAATTAGTTGCAAGGGTTTGCTATTAATATTTTAAAAGGAGCTTAAGACTAAACATGCCCCCGGGCGTTGAAAGGTTGCCTTTCAACCAAGAACGTCATCTGCATCTGGAAGTGGGCAAATCTTGCTGAAGGATCTCCGAAGCACGCTGTTAGACGTCTTGACATCTGCGACTCGAACAACACCGTCTGATCCAGGATGTACTGCGATAATACGACCCAGTTTCCACTTCAACGGCGGCAAGTTATCTTCTTTGAGAAGGACAAGTTGATGAAGTTTAAGACTTGCACCTTTGCTTGAGCGCCATTTGGTTCTGAGTTGAAGCTCTGAAATATATTCTTTACTCCAACGAGTCCAAAAATGTTGGCGGAGCTGTTCAATTCGTTGGAACCGGGTTAAGGACGGAGTGAAGTCGTCTTGATAATCTGGAGTCGGCAGAGAGGTCAGTGGGCGGCCGATCATAAAATGACCAGGAGTCAGCGGCATCAAATCATTAGGATCCGAAGAAAGCGGCATCAATGGGCGAGAGTTCAAAATAGCTTCAATTTGAACTAGTGAAGTGTTTAGCTCTTCATAAGTTAGATGACAATTTCCCAACACTCTGACTAAGTGATGCTTAGTTGACTTTACTCCAGCTTCCGCAAGGCCAGCAAAGTGAGGAGAATATGCGGGAATAAAATGGAAGTTGATTCCTTCATTGGCAACTTCTTCAGACAATGAATCACAGCTAGATTTTAGGAACTTTGATAGCTCATTATATGCACCAGTAAACGAGGTACCATTATCTGCATAAATATTTTTAGGCTTACCTCTTCTAGACACGAATCTCCGCAGTGCCATTAAAAAGGTTTTGCTAGTCAAATCACCAACGAGCTCTAGATGAATTGATTTGGTCGTGAAACATACCAAAATGGCGATATAGACTTTAACTAATTTACATCCACGTCCTTGACGTGAGGCAGATAAAATTGGACCAGCATAGTCCAAACCAACATTTTCAAAGGGAAACCCCGGTACAAGACGCAGAGAGGGTAAATTACCCATTATAGGAGCTACCGTTTGTCCTTTCATTCGACAACAAAGTACACATTTTCTATAGGAAAGTCTAGCCAAGCTACGCCCTCCTATGGGCCAATAGTTTTCTCTAATAGCTGCTAGCAGCAGTTGAGGCCCTGCATGCATCAATCTCTTATGTTCATAAGCGAATAACAATTTTGTAAATCTGTGAGTGGACTGTAATAAGATAGGATGCTTTTTTGCATAAGAAAAATTTGAATTTTTTAAACGACCACCAACGCGCATTATTTTTTGCTCATCCAAAAAAACGTTAAATTTGAGCAATTGGCTCTTTTTTGGTAATTCTTTATTTTGAATTAATTGTTGGTACTCTGGGAATGATACAGCCTGAGACGTTCTAATTATTACATTTAAAGCAGCTTGTAGCTCCTCGTTTCGGAGGTGACCAGAAATCTTTTGTTTTTTACAAAGATTTACAAATCTTAACATAAATGCTACAGCTCGTTTTAGTCTCACAAAGTTAGAGAACCTCTCAAACTGTATAAACAGATCCTTGTTCGACTGAACAAGGTCTGTGACTTGACCGTGTAAGGCTACATTAGGCTTTAATTCAGGTAATGTGTCGATATTTACAGAACGGGGTTTATCTGGCCAACATGACATCTCTTTACTTAAAAAGGTTGGACCTGACCACCATTTGTCCAGAGTGGAGAGGGAGTTGATGTCCACGCCACGGGATACATAGTCTGCGGGATTATCTTCAGTAAGAACATGTCTCCACTGGGAATTGCCTGTTCTTTCTAGAATATCTGCAATCCTATTCCGGACAAATGGTTGTAATTTACTGGGCAAGGTCGTCAACCATCCTAGAACTATTGTGGAATCTGTCCAGAAAACAGCTCGTGCAATCTGAATTCTTAATGATGAGACTGTTTTCTCATAAAGACGAGATCCCGTCAGAGCTCCACATAATTCGAGTCTAGGAATGGTCAAGGGCTTGATTGTAGCCACTCGACTCTTAGCAATCAGTAATCTAACTAAAACTTCCCCTTTATGATTGACACTACGTACATACACACATGCACCGTAGGCACGCTCCGAAGCGTCCGTGAAAATATGGAGTTCAATATATTGAGGTGAGTTGCATATGACATGACGTGGAATTTTAATATGATTTAATGCTGGCAGGCTAGCCAGTATTTCAACCCACGTTTTATAGATCTCTTGTGGTAACGGATCGTCCCAAGAGATCTTGTGCAACCACAATCTCTGAAGCAGAATCTTCATCACAACTACACAGGGAGCTAGTAATCCAAGTGGGTCGAAAATCTGTGCGATTGTTGAAAGTATATCGCGCTTTGTTTTACCTCCAGTGAGCGAGTCACCGATGGGGAAACAAAGCTGATCAGATTGCGGCAACCAGCCCAGACCCAGTGTCTTACTTGACTCGGATTCACCTATGTTTAAGTCTAGCGACGTTTGAGTAGACTCAGGCTTAGGAAGTATTTGAGGTTCGTTTGACTTCCACTTTCGCAAGTTCATCTGCGCTGAGGCGAGTGTGGAAGTCACTTGTTCACGTAAATTAATAACCTCATTGATATTATCTCCACCGGACAGCCAATCATCCACGTAAAAATCGTGGATGATCGCGTCGGCAACCTGTTTGTCTGAAGCTTCTAAGCCCAGTTGTTTTAGGCATCTAGTCGCTAGATAAGCAGCGCTAGCAGTTCCGTAGCTGACTGTACCTAATTTGTAAAAGGACAATTGTTCAGACGGATCACTCCGCCAGACGATTTGTTGCAGGTGCTGATCATTCGGATGGACCTGTATCTGTCGATACATTTTCTCTATATCAGCAACTACAACATAAGTGTGTTGTCTGAAACGGAGTAATATTGACAGTATATCGTCCTGAACTACCGGGCCAACCATCTGTAATTGATTGTAACTAACATTGGTTGTAGTGGGACTGCTAGCGTTAAAAACAACTCTCAATTTAGTAGTTGAACTGCTCTCACGCAAAACACCGTGATGCGGTATATAATATGCATTTGCACTGACCTCATTCGGTTGAATCTTGGCCATATGGCCTAAAGATTCATACTCACTCATAAACTCTCTATACATTTTACCTAAAGTAGGTTGGTTGTTAAGGCGCCGCTCTAAAGATAAGAAGCACTGCTTTGCTCGAGGCAAAGAATCACCTAATAAATCAGGTGTATGCTTTAATGGAACACGCACACAGAAGCGACCGTCATTTAAACGCGTAGTGTTCCGTACAAAATGTTCCTCACAGGCCTTTTCTTCCGAAGAGTACTGAGAACTCACACTCACCTCCTCGAGTTGCCAAAATCGGCTTAATTGATTTTGAAGCTCATCTTCATTATTGTTAGGAAAAACCTGACTGTTGAGAACATTTGTAAAATTACACTTTATTGGAGACGATGATACATGGCCGCCTTTAATGGGGCCTGATACGAGCCAACCAAGCTTCGTATCACAGAGTATCGGTTGTCCGTCTCCTAGCTTAATCCTTTGCGATCCTAAAATGTCCCAGAAGACATCTGCGCCGATTAATAAGTCCACGGGGGCAGGCGCGTGAAAATGGGGATCTGCAAGGCAAATGTTTGAAGGGAGCCTTAAGTTGGACATATCAACTTGCTTGCTAGGCACGTGATTCGTAATCACGGGCAGAACAAAACAATTAATGTTTGTAGAAAAACTCTCGTCCAACGACTTTATTTGAAAGCCACATAATTTATTTATATTTGATTCGACATTATTTATGCCTAACACAGAATTGTTTACAAGTTTATAAGGCAGTCCTAGCTTCTCATACAAACCCTCGCTCATTAAACAAGAAGTACTACCGCTGTCTAACAATGCACGCACGATGTGCTGACGATTATTTTTACAGTTTATTTTTATTACTGCAGTCGATAATAACACATCGCTGTTATCAGCTTGAGGTGGAGCGGCGACGCTCACCGACAGTGACATGTTTGCCGTCGTGGAGGATGGTTGTGCCACCTGCAGCGACGGCGTATGCGCAATTGAACTAGCTGCATGATTATCGATGCTAGGTACAGGTGCAGTGGTAGTGAGAACCGGTTTGTTATAATCAGAGACGTGTATCAATGAGTTGTGCTTGCGGCGACATATTTTACATCCAGGCTTTTTGCAATGATTGGCGTAATGACCGCGATTTAGGCAATTATAGCATACTTTTAACTCGGGTAACGACTTGAGACGTGATTCGTTAGTGAGTGCTAAGAACTGAGGGCAATTAATAAGTAAGTGATCGCTACTACATTTTGGGCAGATTTTAGGGCTCGAATTGTTTTTGTTACCATTTTCCGAAACGGAAACCATCGTCTTTATGTTTGAGCTAGTTTTAGTCGTATGACCAGAAGGTTTCTTATTTTGAGACATTTCAATGGTTTCGAGTAAGTCTGCTCGGTTCCTCAAAAAGGTAACGAAAACATCGAAAGTCGTTTTCTGATCTTTGGCCAATGAACCCTTATACTCTTCCCATTCACGATATGATTTAGAATCTAATTTGTTGCAAACAATATAAATGAGAAGCGTATCCCAGTGAGTAGTAGGTTCACCTAATGATTCTAATGAGCGTAAGTTTTTGTTGGTTTGGTCTATGAGGCGTTTCAAGCTAATAGACGATTCTTTTGTGACTACATCCAGATTAAATAATGCAGCTACGT
This sequence comes from Camptogramma bilineatum, assembly GCA_958496255.1. Lineage (NCBI taxonomy): Eukaryota > Metazoa > Arthropoda > Insecta > Lepidoptera > Geometridae > Camptogramma > Camptogramma bilineatum. The sequence continues at coordinate 11,464,257 of OY292465.1, read as the reverse complement.
GATTTTGAATTAAAAGTCGTTTATTATCGTACCTATCGCATAGTAGTTGCCAAGCGACGGCATAGTTCTTTGAAGAGAACTCCAATGACTGAATCACAACCGTAGCAGCATCCTCCAACGAGGACCTCAAATAATGAAATTTATTGATGTCGTCTATATCGTCATTTTGGTGAATCAGACTTGAAAATGTATCGTGAAATTCCATCCAAGAGTTGTATGACCCATTGAATTTTGGAAGCTTTATGGTTGGTAATTTGACAGGATTATGACTACCAGAACGACGAGAACCTATCTCAGACTCAGTCTGTTCTTTCTTACAATCGTCTATCAACTTCTTTGCCTGAGAAAGTATTTTATAGTACATGCTCTCAAAGTCGGTACGCTCGGACATTTGAGAAGTCATGTCATCTGCATTACATTCTAAAGATAACTGTACCTCGTCATACTTGTCATACATGATCTCCATGCGATTGATGCGCAGCTGCAATTCATTGACATCTGAAGGTTCCAACGATGATGCAGTTAAAGATGTTATAAAGGTAGAAAATGTAGTTAACTGCCCTTTGTAACTGGCTCGTTTCCTAATCAGTTTTTCCAACTTTTCATCAGGCATTTCGGAAGCTGTTGTAATCAACCTGGAATTTATACAATGACAAGTTATTCACTCTGTTATCCTCAATTGACTATTTTTTAACAATATCTTGTCTTTTGTGCAATAAATATATATTTTGTATGATATTAACGACCGTTAGATAGATAATTGTGGCTAATTGATACTTTTATAACAGTCAATTAGAAATTATGCACTTAGATAAAGTTTAGATGATAACCTAACTTACTTTGCTCAAAACTAAAAACTTAGCTAAATATTACTTTAGAATATCTTTTATTAACTTAATATTTTATCAACACTTTAAATACAATTTTAATTTTGCCCTAATAATGTTTTAACTAATGTTTAAACTGTAAACTTGTAACAAATAAATTTCACTGAGCTTTTACTAACCTTTTGAGTTTCACACTTTTACAAATAATTAATACCTGAATGGAGTGTTGGGTCAGAATTTAATAGAAAAACACTTCTTAAAACGATTGTTGATGAATTGGGGCTTCAATCATGAAATAAACGTCGAATCCAGACTTCCAGAAATATCCACGTGGAATCCTCGACTGCCTCAATCCAAAAACTCCGTAATCCTTTGTCCAAACTCCAAGTCCAAGTTATGCCACCGGTACTTCTTGATATAATAAATAATTCGGCTCGATGTGACCAATGATTGGGATGAATATCAGGTATTATGTGTGAATTTATCAAAAGGAGATGAAATCAGAACAACAGTGATAGGCTGACTGACAGTTTATTAACTTCGCTTACAGATAGGACAAGGCAATTAGTTGCAAGGGTTTGCTATTAATATTTTAACCCTTAAATTGGCAAGACTTTTTTTTCCTGAAATCTGTTGTTTTTTTGTTTTATTCCGGATCTATTGTGATCCTAGAACCCTAAAAAAATGCGAAAAAAAATCTAAATATTACAGTTTTCGCGAAAAAAGATGTACTCCACGAAGTACCTTGCCAGTTACTCTACGAATTACATTACCGTGTGTTCGTACTCTGTGGAGTACTCTGCCAAGAAGTCAATAAAAAACAATTTACTAAAAAAATCAATCTATTGTACTTTAATCTATTGTTTACAATTTAAAATTACAATTACTCACAAAATGTATTTTGTCGGTAACGTTGCAACGTCATTTCTTCAGCTATTAGAGGGCATAAAGTATTTTTTCGCCCAATAATCCGTATAAGCAGGCGCTTCGACAACACCCTTCAAAATTTGTATTGCAATAACACTTTTTAGCTCTTCTTCTGCCAAATGTATCTATTAGCCGTGTTTTTGTACAGCATACAAGTTAGTGATGAACTCAATATTCTGTAATGATGTTCGGATCGAAAGTATTTCAAGACAGTTTTGTTCCCTCGTTTCATGGAGCGTCAACAAGAGCTTTCATCAATGCATCCTCAATAATGTAAAAAGCCTTTCTCCAGTTGTAGTAAATTGAAAATTTGGGCATCATTTTTAAGTATTTTCATAATAACAGAAGTTTTTGACGTTTAGATAATCTAGCTAGCTAGTGCTGATAATCGATGACTGAAGAGATTCTATAGATGACGAGGGCAATGACTTCAAGTTGGTACCTTTTAGTTGTATTTCGAATGTATTATCGAGATCGTTATTCAAGATGTCAAGTTGTTCATACAAGGAGCATGGGTCAGAGGTGGCATGCGAGAATGATGTGGGACGGTTACTGAAAAATAAGGGCAATAGTGGAGAGTTTGTCTCATTTCAGTTACAGATTTATCTCAGGAGCAAGCATTTTGGGTTGGAATCAAATGCTAAAAGAAAAGAAATGAAAAACATGCTGTATGCAAGCCAACCAACACCATTGCATAATCAAAATATAATGAAAATGCAGATATTTATTTCTTTACCTAGTTGGCAGTGTACTTCCTGAATACCATAGCCGATTACAAGTAGTTTACAACGCGCTTGGCAATGGTATTCACGGAGTACACACATGGTTTTCATATTATAAAATTTGGATTTACACAGTTTGACGTCAAATAACTACTAAATCGTATTATTTACTATATTTCCTTGTTATCAAGTACTGATCCTATAAAAAAAACATCTAAAAACCATAAAAAAAATAACAGAAAAGATTACACTTCGCGCAGGAGCAGCTGACCGTTTTGAAAATATTTTAAATTTGACAGTAATTGTAAATATTGTCACGCACTGTATTTTTTCTACCAAAGTAGGATATATTCATTACACTTTGACATTATTATTTTTTATAAAAAATAAATAATTAAGAACCTAGAATTTTACAAAGTCAGTGTACTTCGTGGTGTACGGTGCCAATTTAAGGGTTAAAAGGAGCTTAAGACTAAACACCTACTGTACAACTCGGGTAAACTGAGTTTAAAATAAATTGCCATTCAGGCATATTGCGTCTTATGTGTTTCAAATCTTAGGCGAAAAATTATGAGAATAATGCATTTAACTTATCATCAGGCATATTACTTTTTAGATATTCATGTCAGGCATATTGCTACAAAGGCAAATTGCATTTTAGATGAATCGCGAACGACCTTTGTTTCTGACTAAATATATGGTATGTTTCAGGCTTTTTGTGTTGCTTATGTTTATGATTAGTAATCATAACCATTAAAGTTATCGATAGCACATTCATCAGTATAAAGGGTCACATCCCTAATTGAGAAGATTTTTACGTCACTGATGCTACTCGACGCTGATTGGTGTATTGAAATACGTTCCGTTTCACGTACTTATAATTCGTAATAATTGTTAAAAATCAATACTAACTAAAATAAAAACGTTGCACTGGGTCTTTTTTTATGTTTTTTTTGCATTTAAGACTCAAAATATTGAAAAATATTACGATTGCATGTTACCTATTGTGTGTGTGTTCACATGCACGTTGTTTCTGTGTGCGTAAGCTCAATAGCGCTCAGAATCGTTCCGCGCACACAGAAACAACGTGCGTGTGCAATCTACACACACACAATTAAGACCACAAAAGAGAAGAAAACAAGTTTTTGTCATACACACAATTAAGACCAAACGGACTTCGTGAAATAGAACAACTATAGATGTTTAAAAAAGTCCAAAGCTGCCTGTAATTGGTTCCATCTGTATTTTCAACATGTTCAAGTACTGAAATAGTGTAGTTATTTGATGTGAGTCGAAATACTCTGGACTTTTGATTCGTAAGTGGTTGAGCTCAAAGTTCGGCTGTGCATCAAAGGGTTTTCACATCGAGAAATGTATATAGCAATGATGCTCTTTATAGTGAAAGCCTACTCCTTCTTAAACAATGTCCTAGGCACTACAGTATAACGCTAAGTGTAGGCGAAGATTGCCTCCTGACTAGTGTTGAATATGACGTGACTGACGCGGCTCGTTTGTCCCGTACAAAATTCAACTTTGTGTGATCGGCTCATTTTCTAAAAATGTCATGCTTCAATTCATGTCATGTGACCGTACACAATATGACAAAATCAGCTGATTTTGTCATATTGACGTTACTCTTTCCTCAAACTTCATTCAATCTTCAATCACACCTCGCTTGACAATGACAAGAAAGAATTTTGAACTGATCGGACAGATTGTCATATGAGAATGAGTGAGTAGTTCGCCAAAATAATGAACAGTCAACTGAAAATGACCGGCTCAAACGAACCGGCTCACGGTACCGGCTCAAAATGAAAATGAGCCTACTCTGACAAAAGTCAATCTAAAATCATGTCATACCCAACGCTACTCCTGACACTGTAAATCATCTTGTAAAGATGTAAAGGCCTACTTAACTTTTTTTAGAGTGAAAAATATTTAAACTTCATTATAAATGTCTGAGGAAAAGTGATCAAAATATCAGATTTTCTCTGATCTTTTCATGTCTTTTTAAGAATACTATACCTAAATAGTTTTCCTTTCCAGTGCTCTGTACAGACTACAAGCCACGCAGCAAGCCGCTAGTCGACGAAAGCGCCCTCTCTGGCGGCTTCAGAGAACCAGACCGTGCGTTACCCGACGATTATATCCACATGTTCCTCAGCCATTCCGAGAGACTTATAGACTTCCTCGAGCATATGACCAGCAGTGGGCTGGACTGCTCGAATCTAGTGTTTGATGCACTGATAGAACATTATATACATGTGTGGTAAGTACTAGGGTATTATATTAATTAACTAGTGAACGCCCGCGGCTTCGACCGCGTGGACTACTTTTTTTTATCCCACGGGAATCATACATTTTTCCGGGATAAAAAGTAGCCTAGGTGCTATTCCAGAACCTAACTACATTCCAAATTTCATCAAAATCGGCTTAGTAGTTATGGAGAGACATGGTAACAAACATTCACACACACACATGGACTTTCGCCTTTATAATATTAGTAGGATATTAATTTTTTTTTATATTATTTATTTCTCATTACATTAAAACTAATCAAGACAAAAAACAAAAAATAATCCGCTAATAAACTAATAAACTTCTGTCAAAGTTGAAACACCGTTAAAACTATTGCCATCCTTTATTGTTAGATAGTGACAAATAGTGACAGAGCGAATCTTGAGCATTGTTTAAAATAAACCTTATACATAGCTTCAAAGTACAGTAAAATAATTTTCCACAGTTTGAAATACCTTAAAACTAGCATTAAATACTGCCTTAATCTAACATAGTAAAAATTATGCTAATTATTTTAAATTACTTTTTATAGAAAATTCGTCTTCCGCCGACCTCTTAAAGTGATACAATACTTCCTTTATGTTATACTCTAACTAAAATAAATATCTGTTTCAGGAATAAAGTGGAAGGTTTGGACAAAATTCAGTACACTGATAAAATATTGAATTTGTTGCGCGACCCAGAAGCGAACTACGACAAGGACCAAACACTCATCATCTGTCAAATGCTCGGGTTCAAGGCCGGAGTTCTGTATCTATACGAGGAAAACAAATTGTGAGTGATTATTCTCTCTTTCAGTTTTCGGTTTAGTGTAAAGAAAATAAAAATAATTTATAACATGGCATTATATAAAATTAGCTGTAGGTATTTCAACTTTATAAGTTTTGTATATTATTACTATTATTTTTTATTAAAAAAGAAGTTAAAACGTTTTTAAGACTAACTTTAAACAAAATAACATTTATCATAACATAGACATCTTAATTATTTAGTTTTATTGACTAGGTACCTAAAAAAAAATAGAACAAGACCTCATGATTTTTCAATGTTATTCCATACCCACATTTTGTACTTACCCTCAAAACTACTACATACTAGCTGTGCCCTCGCGGCGTTACCCGCTTCGTGATGGTATATGGTGATGATGATGATGAAAAGTAGCCTATAACCTTTCTCAAGTTTAGCTATCAAATGCAGAAATACATTTTCGAATCCGACTACTGGTTCCTGAGATTAGCGCGTTCAAACTCTTCCGCTTTATATATTAGTATAGCTAGAGCGTTATATTGTACAGATGGCGCAGTCAGGTGACCGTGCACATGCTGGCGGGCGGCGTGGCGGGCGCGGAGCGGGCGATGGACGTGTGTCGGTCCCGCGGAGCGTCCTGCCCGCGGCTGTGGCTCGACGTGTTGTGGCGCCGCCCGCCCGCCGCCTGTCTGCCGGAGCTGCTGCACGCTATAGGTACATACTCCATACTGTATAGTCTGGCAAAAAATAATAGACATAAATGGGGGCGTCACTGTGCAAACTAAATACGCTAAATAGATAAATTCTCTTTTATAAGGAAATTATTTAAGGAAATTATGCTCTGCTCTGTCTCATTTTTTCACAAGAATTTTGTATATATCCTTCTTTGTTTTTGTGTGAGTGAGATAGCAGTCTATACTTTTCTTTGTCTTTGCTTCTGACTGACGTCTTCGGTGCCATAGACAAGAAACCTGTACTTTACCATAGATTAGTAGAGAAAGGGTTTCCATTGTAATGAAATTTTAGTTGCCGTTTCTACCCGTTTTTGCCAGACTATGCCAATACCCAACCCAGGGACATAGGGTTGGGTATTGGGGTTTTGTCAATGCTGGCGGTGTTGACCGACGTAGCGGTCGCTCTAGGTACGGCATGGCCTGGCATCGACTGACCGTTCGCCGAGAGAGCAGGGTACCTAAAGTGGCCACTTTTGATGAAACATCAGATGTTTCATAAATGCTACATCTATGAAGCATATTTCAAAACACCTTTTTTGACAGTTCTCTATAGAATCCAGCTGTCAAAAAAGGTGTTTTTAAATCTGCTTCAAAGATGAAGCATCGATGAAGCATATATGAAGCATTTATGAAACTTCTGATGTTTTATCAAAAGTGGCCATTTTAGACCCCCAGAGTGCCAAGTACGAGTTTGTTTCACAATTCGGTATGGACGCCGTAAACGTGGATTTGTATGGAATCAGAACAGCGCCAACTAGTGGCGAAAACGTGAAACGTAAGCTTTAGGGCTTGTGATTGGCTGTTTCCATACAAATCCTAGTTTACGGCGTAGATAACCTACCTCAAAAAAAGGCTTATAGTAAACTAGCAGCGCCCTCGCGGCGTTGCCGCCGTAGTAATGGTAGGTATATGGTGATGATGATGATGAAAAGTAGTCTATAACCTTCCTCAAGTCAGCTATCAAATGCAAAAAAAATCAAATCCGACTGGTAGTTCCTGAGATTAGCGCGTTCAAAAAATAAACCCTTCCGCTTTATATAATTAGTATAGATATAGATAAATAGTAACAATATGTTTTTGTTTCAGCCACAGAGAAGCTTCTATCGCCTATCTTAGTTATCGATTGCCTTGCGAGCACACCGTCCTACACTCTTGGAGACGTCAGAAAGTAAGGATACTATTTAATGTCACAAAGAATTCTAAAATTCCATTCGTTCGCGGATAGGTGTGTGGCCACCTTTAAAAGAAATCAAACTATTGTCATTGAAGAGTTCGGAGCATAAAAGAAACAGAAATGAAGCGTTGAACAGAGATTTACTTGGTAAAGAGAAAATATATAGAAACAATCGGAGCATAACTTTCAGGAATTTAATAACTTCGAATATAATAATACTAACAAAGTAGGTGGGTACCTATTTATTATTGAAGGCCTCTATTAATAAACTCGTATTAACTTCTGTCAAAGTTGCGCCACGGATTGCCATCCTTATTTGTCACTGTCTAACAAAAAAGGATGGCAATAGTTTTATCCGTGGCGCAACTTTGACAGAAGTTAATACGAGTTTATTAATAGAGGCCAAAGAGTTTACACTCTCTAACAGTAATTTCTCTTACAGATACCTAATGGACGTGCTAAGATCAGAGAACGAAGTGATAACCCGTGAACGCGAACTAGCTGAGAAATACAGAGCAGAAAGCACTCAGCAAAAGGAGCATATTGCTACGTTACGGAACTGTCCCGTCACGTTCCAAGGCTCGCGATGCGCCGCCTGCAACCGACAGCTGGAATTACCAACTGTACATTTCCTGTGCCAGCATTCTTTCCATCAGCAGTAAGTTTTTTTCTAATAAAACTTGTATATTTTTTTATCACAGATTTATAAAAATGCCATTTTCATGAACTAGAAAGAAAAAAAATAGAAATCCATATTAAGCGCGGCCATTTTATTGTCCTTATAATTTAATTAGTTTATGTTGACTGCCGACCAACGGCCGCGCATGCTGTGCACGGGCACGCGGCGCATTTTAGCTGCGTGGGTTCATTTGTTTGACGTTTCCACTGCAGTACACGAATATGAACCCACGACTATGTATAACTGTAGCGCAGCACAATTTTGAATTAATACTAATCATAATTTCGTGTACCGCGTGCATAGCGTGGACAGCGTTGAGCTCCGTGGTCGCCATATTTGAGCAAACCACGCGTGTACCAATGACGTCAATTCATGCGTAGCGTGTCCGTGGGTTTCATTGCAGTGGACACATTACAAACAGTCTCCTGCAAAGCGAAGCTTGACGCACGTGCCTAGCCTCTCCATGGGCCGCGGTTAGTAGGGGGTACTGTGTCATATTAGCATCCATTGACGCCTACTAATATTTTTTTACAATAACAGGTTGTTTATTGTTGCAGCTGCTTCCAAAGCTACTCTGAATGTGAATGCGAGTGCCCCGCGTGCGCGACGCCGCGTCGCAACGACGCGCCTGCACACTCCGCGGAGACATTACACGCGAGGTTACACAACCAACACGACCCGTGAGTATACTACTAATATTTGAAACCTACTGTCGAAAAAAAATTAATCTACATCCCTAAGTTCTCAACGTGGTGGGCATTAACGCCCCCTTGTGAGCGTTTGAGTCTTTCAGGGGGGCAGACCCAGAAAAAATTAGGGGGCATTAAGATGACGCAGAGAGGGCGAAAATATAGTCTAAATTTTTTTATTTTTTTTTGCTTTCTGTTTGTAACGAATAGGCTCCGAAACTACTGGACCGATTTCAAAAACTCTTTCTGCATTTGATAGCTAAACTCTTGAGGAAGGTTATAGGCTACTTTTCATCATCATCATCATCACTACGGGAGCAACGCCGCGAGGGCGCTGCTAGTGATATATAAGCTGAGCGATTTTCTTCGCCCTCGAGGTGCATTTCTTTTCATAACTCCGAATATCCTCGACAGATCCTCACCAAATTTTTGTGGCACCAATCGGAAAGTACTTATACAAAAAACAAACAAAAAATAATTTTACAAATTGCAAATTCGAATTGGTGAACATAATAAAGAAAAGCACAAAAAAAAAAGATTCCTACGAGTTGAGAACCTCCTCCTTTTTTGAGGTCGGTTAAAAAGAATTATTTTTCCAAACTGGTTTCGAAAGTGGCCGAAGGGGTATCTCTACAGCTCAGAGTGTATCAAGAAGAAAATACAATATTTGTAAACAATGTGAGATTTAAATCATAACAATGCTATTGAAATGGTTTAAAACTAAACAAAGCTATACAACTGCGCACAAAAATATGTAACATTACACTTGTGAATCAAGCTATTTATTCCACACTCAATGACATTATATTAGCCATTCTTGGATGTTGAATCAGCTGTCTTTAAACATAAACTTATATACTGTCTCTTCGAGTACAGAATACTTATGCCCGAACGGTGTTTCATCCATTCGGATTCACAGTTAAACTGAGTAGGTTGCATAATAAAAACAATAAAACGGATTTTCGGCATCGTATCTATAATGAGAATCAAGGGTTTACCTCCCTAACATACAGTAGGCCTACTCCCATCACTAAAAACGATATATCGTGCCAATTATCGTAGCTCAGCCCATGGACGTATATAAGGGGGGGTTTAGGGGGTCCGGACCCCCCCTTAGCCCATTAAGTTCGGAGGAAACCTAGTAAATTTTTGTATTTTGGAACCCTTGGACCCCCCCCCCCCCTTAACAAAGATCTTTGTATTTTGGAACTCTTGGACCCCCCCCTTAACAAAGCTATAGCTACGCCCCTGGCTCAGCCTAAGTTGGTGGAAGCCTAATTCGGAACATTCGACCAACATAAGCTGAACTACGATAATTGGCACGATATATCGTTTTCGTGAGTTAGGGCCCAGTGGTCACAGTGGATCTAAGCATTAGTGAAGTTAGGCTTTTCGCTGCGCAGTAGAAAATTTTGTATGAAAAAGTTGCACTGCGCATCGAAACGGCTAACTTCACGAATGCCACAAGAGCCTTTGGGAGAAGAGACCAGTGGAACATCCTATATCACACTATCACATCACATCACACTAATCACACTATCACACTAATCCTTCTAATATTATAAAGGTGAAAGTCCGTGTGTGTGTGTGTGTGTGTGAATGTTTGTTACCACGTATCTCCATAACTACAGAACCGATTTGGCTGAAATTTTAAACATAGATAGATAATGACCAGGAATAGGACATAAGCAACTTTCTATCCCGAAAAAATGCATGGTTATAATGCATGGTGATAAACAAAATAGTAGCCCACGCAGGCAAAGCCGCGGGCGTTAGCTAGTAGTATTATAAATGCGAAAGTTTGAATGTTTGGATGGATGTTTGGATGTATGTTTGTTCCTCTATAACTCGACAACCACTGAAGCGATCTGGCTGAAATTTGAAACATAGATAGATAATGACCGGGAATAGGACATAGGCTACTTTTTAACCCGAAAAATTTACGGTTCCCTTGGGATAAACAAAATAGTAGCCTACGCGGGCGAAGCCGCGGGCGTCAGCTAGTAAGACCATATTTCCATATCAACCGTCATAAAATGTTTTTCCATTAAGACAACAATTTGTTTCTTTATAATCAGACAATCCCTTTATCAATCACTTATCAATATTGGTTTTGTTACAAGATTAAAAATTTAATATTTGTAAGTCTGTGTTCACATAAACCTGAAATTCTAATATTGTTACTGTCTCATACGCCTCTGAGTTTTGTTAGGATTTAAATATGCAGACTTGTGTTCAATGCAATGTTATACTTTTGTTTATATTTTGCATTTTTTATATTAGGAATCACGTCTTCACCTTCATATTTCATCGAAAGTGAAAACTCTTTTAAAATTGTTCGATTCTAATGGGATTCGAACCCGCATTGATCAAACAGATCCTCCTAAAGCCAGAGAGCTTTAACCAACTCAGCCGATAATAGACAAATATATTATTTTATAGAGTAACATTACAGTTAAAATTCTGAAACGCATATTTAATAATAATTATCACCAACCGAGCCAGCGAGTAAAGTCATAGGAAGTAAGTATTTATATTGTAGGAATATTATGAGCACACCTTTATCAATACACATAATACCTTTCCTCAGTGCTATGTTTGCTATCGTTCGGTGAACACGTTTATAAAGTTTATCATAATCGAATTCATAACAATTAAACGTAGCTATTGTAACGTGACTTGTTATTTGAAGTGTTTAAAATACATTTATGAAATCCTTTTGATTTCCAACTTCTTACTTGTTTCTGTTTTTATCTATTGCCGTATGTAATGAAAACAATGAGTCCATGTTATGTTATAATCATGGTTGTAACCCATTTAAATGTATAAAATGCATAAATTTTCCTTAAATGTAATGTGTTATTAATAGTTTTGTAAATAAATAGTGCGGTTTTAATATGAACTCTGTGTTCAAATCTGCGATGATTCCTCCGTTTTCGTGGTGTTTCTCTAATAGGACTGATGAAAGGTATGTTTGAATGACTTAATGCTAATCTTTTTCTATCTGCTAATTCTAATCTCTCTCTAACGTTTTTATTATGATTGTCGAATCGTCAATTATTTTGATCCATTTCGATGAATAGAAAATTCAAATTTTAATACATTCATATTAGAACAAGTGAGATCTTCCCCTGTACTGAACAAACGATTCCTTTTGACCATAAAAATTGTATTGCCACTAATTATAATGACACAGATAAAGGAAAGCATACAAACATCCAAACATACCACAAAATTTCACATTAAATAATATTTGTAAGATGCTAGGATGCTTGCAAAATATAATTCAATCTATAAAAAAATAGAAAAATCACATAAATAGCACAAGTGTAATAATATTTTCACTTATTGGCTTACCTTGAAATAGTTACACAACAATGCATTGTTGCTATCACTGTTTCATGACGCTGATACTTTTTATAATGCAATTTACATGGATCTATGTGGAGTATAAATTGCCATCTCACGCTTGTTTATTTACGAAATTTTAAGCGTCGATATTTCTTTGACTATGTATGTGTCACGGGCAACTTGATTAATCGGGCAGTATTCATATGGACCGGTCATTATGAATAATGACCAAGAGCGTCGGGCAATTTGATAAATTTATTACTTTGACCGGTCCATATTCATAATGCAGAATTATTTTTTAATATTAAACCATTTTCGATTAGAAAATAAATTTTAAAAATTGCAAAAAATAGTAGGAATTTCAAAATACTTGAAAAGGATGTGAAAGGATGTGACGTCACGAGTTCATAAGAAAAGTCAAGGACGAGTCAGATATGACGATCCATAGATAAGTTTTTTTTTTTAATTTTCACAATTCCTATACTCGAACTTATTGTTGTCACAGATTACTGTTGTACTTAGTATCAATTTGACGTCACACGTCAAAGTTCACAAATTGTTACTACAACAGTAATCTGTGACAACAATAATAATCGTGTTTCAGATGCGTGAAAATGTTGGTTCAAAAATTATTTTTGTTATAAAATTTTAGTATTTCGGCGCTGGAATTTTTATGACGGTTATTTGACGATATAACCTATCGTATAAAATCATAAAAAAAAATTGTGGGAGTTCCCTATTCATCTAATTTATTACATTGCCCAAGATAGGGTGGTCATTATTCATAATGACCGGGCAAAGTGATTAATTATGCAATTTTTATCACATTGCCCAATTGACACTTATTATCAAATTGCCCGTAACATATGTACTTACCTAGAAAAAGTCGTTTTGCTCTACGCACTAATGGGGCCTCAGCCTTATCCGGGTACCACGCGAGCGAAGCCACGGGCGGAAGCTAATCTCACATAAATTTCAAGTGCAGTGAGTTTGGATAGATATTTATCAGCGAAACCTGATTTGATCGGATGGATCGGATGGATCACCGAAAAGAAAGCTAGGCCCCATACCGTGTTTGTTGCCCTGATTCTTCATGGTGTTGGTCGCGAAAGAACAGGAGTAGAATAACCTAGCTCTTAAGACGTTTCAAAGTGGTCAAAGCGGTCCTACTGAGTAAATGATATTTGAATTTTGAATTTTTGAATTTTGATCAGTGGAGCTAAAAAGGTTGCTATTGCAGAATCGCATCAAAGGAACCGAACTATTGCCATCTCTTTTCACTCTCAGTCAATGAAAAGAGATGGCAATAGTTCAATTCCTTCACCGCGACTCTGCAATAGCGACCTTTTTAGCTCCGCAGATCAGTCTGCCGCACCTTGCGAATACAATCGTGAGCATGTTTTTCTTTATCCTGTCTTTATCTCGTGTTCCAGCTACGCCGTTGTGTCGGAGTACTACGGTCGCGGTTTGTTCAACAAGATGACGCTCATTACTGAGAGCCTCTCACAGGACCCTACCCCCGCGCCCCCCTCCGCCGCCCCCGCCGCGCCCGCCCCGCCCCCCGCTAACTACGGACCCGGCGCGGAGGCTAAACTCCGCTTGACTGAGGGACAGAGTAAACAAGGTACAATACTCACCACTTGCTCATACGAACTTACTTTTTATCGGATTTTTAAGTTTGAAGTTAAGGGCAACAAAAGATAGCGCATATGCTTACTGCTTAGAGTAAGCGAGACAAAACGATACTTACAGCTTACTTCAGAGAGACAAAGATCCGTTGTAGCTCCTAAGTAAGTAAGTTCGTATGAGTAAGTGTAGCTACTGTACGATACTCATCAAACAAAATAAAAATAGCCATAACGGTCCAACCGTTAATAGATTTATGTAGATCTGTCATTTAAGTTTTTGAAGTAGGTAAAAGTTATTTACCAAAATTGTTATACTTTTATGGCTGACTGTTCACAAAAAAAACGTAGAATTTTTTTTATTATAGATGGTAAGAAATATCCCAGTCACTGTGGGTGATTGAACCTAGCGGGTAGGGTCGACATTGTCAATTAATTTAGCATCACCATCTTTGGCTTAAAAGTTACCGTAATAACTATTTTCTTTCCAGTATTCGTACCAAACGCAACAAAGCAGATCGCACCGAAAGGCACATCAGTGGTGCCCATACCAGAAGGTCGCATGCGGGTCATAGAGCAATCCCGCTACAGCTCCAGCCTAGAGGCGAACATGGCAAAACTAGAGCCCGTCCACAGAACCAACCCAATCACACCTGCTAGAGAAGAACATTCCATCTCACAGAACATATCCGTTGTCAAGAAAAACGGCCCAGCGAATCCAGAGAAACAATTTTACGATGAAGCGAAAAATCCGTTCGCTGACGATGACGGTGATACGAAAAACCCCTTCGCTGACGAAGATGAGCCTAAAAATCCTTTCAGTGATGAGGATGAATATGATAAGAATTTGAATCCGTTTTCGTGACTGCTGTTAAACGAACTTACTACTGTATTCCAAGGTATATCCACTCAGATATTCAAGATCTTTTGAATTTGCGAGGGAAAGTCGTCGAGAAATGTGTTTCGAAATGTAATACTAAAAGGTATTGAGGCCTTATAGATCATTTTAAGTAAGTTTCATTGATTTTTTGTTTCTTTGGTGTACACGAGTCCATAAGCGCCTCAACATTCTAGATTTAAGTAAAAATAAAGATCCGTTTCCTCAAATTTTACAATGTAAATGCAATATTTAGTGTCGATAATGAGGAATGTTCGATGAAAAATGATGTAGGTATTCTTAAAATATTTAAGCAGTTCACTAGATATCGCTACAAAGTTCAGACTAAAAGACAATCAATACGCATTTGCTTGTGCTCTTATATTATTTATTAAATTATCACAGTGAAACGGATTTTGTGAAATAAAATCTGTGACAAGGCCGACTATAGGCAGTGTTCGGTCAAGTACATAAGGCCAATTCGTTTACAAATATCTATGCTGTGCCATTTTGTGCTCTTCCTGTGTTAATTTGCACAACGACCAATGTTTTGTTATGCAGTATGACTATAACTATAAAGCAAAGAAAGTCGTGGGCGCTTGCAATACATACGTGTCTATCTTAGGTTATTTTACCGTGGCATGTTTCTATGGAAATGTAAAAGTGTCTTCTAATATTGTAATCGAGAGAAATAATTAGTAAAATTGGACTAAAATGGTCGCTAAGTAGTTACTTTGTCTGATTCACATTATGTATTGTCACTATGACAACTACCATTTCAAATTTAGAACGTAAATTTTAATCATTATATGAATTGCATTACGTTCATTTTAGCCCTTTGGATATTCTATTTCACGAACTACCTTTTTCAATAATAATTGTGTTTAGATCAGATATCGCTATAAAATAACGACCAACGCAGACTGAGCTGCAGTAGGCGAACCTTACTAACTGAGCCACGAGCGAGGAACCCAAACTTAAAGCAGTCCCACAAGGGGCGAATCCTTGATTGTCTGTTTTTGATAGCGTCTCAAAGTCTCATACCGCGCTTACACACTCGCGAGCAAACAGACATTCAACGAGACAAGTATATAATCAGAGCGAGCACGAAATAGCTGTCATTCTCATCTCAACGAGACTGAACGCGACAAAAGATACCTACACGATCGTGCGGTCACAAAATGTATTGGTTGTCGTTAATGGCAAAAACAACTGAGGGCTTCCATGCTTCGGAGGGTACTTTAAATTGTTGGTCAAGGCTTTGTTACGCCATGGAGGCCTTCAGACTGCTCCTTGGCTCCTTGGCTAGCTCATACGAACTTTTGTATGCTACAACCAAACGTAGGTACTTCGTGAAATAAAATATCATTAAGTAATTATCCGTAGATATAAGCACCCACAGCAATGAGAGTATTTAGTCATAGCTAGAACATTTATAGGAATTATTTTTAAGATAGAAGTGTAGCAAAAACAACGCAATGAATTATTAGCAAAAATAATAAGATAAAAAAAGGAAAATATTTAAAAAAATGTTACCTCAAAGCTTTGCTCAGATAGAGGTCATAGAGGTATTTATTATTTATTGTTAGGTATTACTTACATTCATGTTATACCGCATCATGTCTCAGTCTATTGTCAAAGTTTCTACACATGTGATAATAAAATATGATGTATTGAATAACTTGTTTTTACTTTGACTCCCTTATTTATCTGCTTTATAGTAGACGCTCAAGCCGAACGCGACGAATTCTCAAAGTACTGTCAGATTCGGTCGAATAGGCGCAATAAGCGCTCCAGCTATGCGTGTGATGTAATTTAAAAGGTACATATTTTAATAACAAATAAAGAAAAAATAGCATAGCAATAGCAGCTGAATATTTTTTTTTAAGTTATTTCGGAATTTCATAGATGTTGCAGGACTGTTGACTAATTGACTTCTTTGATCAAGTACTCCAGCTTAAATATTTAGGAGGTAAATAAATTATAATAAGTAGAGTGGATCAATCGAACTGCCATCTACAGGTTAAGTGCTCATTTACACTTACACTTAGTGGGTTTCACAAGTAGCAACCTATTGTCATTGTGCTTATGCTTCTAAAGGGGTTGCGCCTAACATTCAGGTTTTATTTACTCTAATATGTTATGAAATAAAAACAACAATACGGAAATTTTCAAAGCATTTTATTTATGACCTTTAACACTGTGTATAATATATTTTGATAGTACATTTAGAGCAATGAGTAATATTACCAATTATTACATTGTTCTTATTTTCATAAATTGAATGAAGTCCATAAATTATAGAATATATAATTTCTCAAATTCATTCTCGCCAACAATCAACAATCACTATCGAAATCACAAGGAACGGGAGCTACCCGTCTCTCTCACACCCACGTAATAAAGCGAGAAACAAAATATCTTAGACGCCCTCAAGGCAAGATTACCGATAAATATAACGATGAAAATAATATAAACAGAGAACGAAATAACAGCTAGTCCTATAAAAATAGCAGTACAGCTTAGTATACTCTATAAAAAAATATAATCCAGCGTGAGCTGACATCTCTAATTTAAAATGTTCATTTATTACAATAATATAACAACATAATCGGAAAATAGCAAACAAAAATTCTAAAAAATAAGAATACAAAAACGACATAACATCCAACGCACGACACACCCGTGATTTTAAAATTCCTGCTCACTATTCAACTACGAAACACCATTTTGCTATGCAAAATACATTACCCTATATATTCGAAAAAAAGAAATAATTTACAAACTTTGGAATGTTATACAAAATGACTAGAAAAAAGAAAAGTAAGAATACATGCGTGTCTTCAGCATGAGATCTATTCAATTACACTTAACATACTTATAAATTGAAAAAGTTACACAAATATTAATTTAGTAGTGGCGAAGGAGTAATTTGGACATAATAATTCTGTCAAGACATAATTTTGTAATGAAATATGAGCGTTTGTTTCGTCTATAGAGCGCAGCGTAATTTCTCACATACAAGAGATCAACGAAAAATACGTTTCCTTTAAACTTGACGCTGAACTCTACACACCAAACTCGATAATTTCGACGACAATAGTTTTAATAATTTCACTATAACACACAGCTTTTCTAAATTTGGATAATACTTTTTGATCTTACATCTAACATTACATTATGCTAAATTATTATCTTGTTATTCTCTAGTGTTTAGCCGAGTATTGGAATCTAATAACATCGTAAGCCAGTGACTAACGAAGGAAAGCTATTCTGTAACTTATAACGTAGCGAAACCTTCAGATTGGGTATTTACAATGCTTCTAATTTAGAAAACATCAAGTTTCTGAAATTTGTTTTTGTTTAATCAATAGTTTAAGATACCTACTGACTCTGACACAGGTTAAACATCACTAAAAGCGATAGTGTAGTTCATTTACATTCATAACTTTTAGAAGCAAGAAGAATTGGACTTACAACAGTGTTAGGAGGAAAATAAGGATATCCATATAAAACTACACATTCATTTTCTAACTACCACGTATAATCCTGTATAAATATTTGAAGTAGACTATTTTCTATGAATCTATGGACCGATTAAAAATCGCGGGATTTTAGAACATATAAACTACGTTTGTGATTGTTAGCACAGCATTGATGTAACATGAAGCTATATTCTATCACATTAAATGTACCTACTCTGAGAGTACATGACTAGATCCTATCGGAATGGTCCTAGACGTGCTAAATACGTCGACAGTTACCCAACAGAACATGAGATTTATGCCATCAACATTAACCTACTTTATACAATTATTTCAAAGATTGTTCATTTAACAATTACGATTACAACACAAATTGATAAATAATTCAGAATTATAAATTAGTACACAGCGTAATAAAATGATTTTAAACGCATGCCTACATTTAACTACAACGTCATAATTTAATGTTTTTTTTATTTACAACGAATACTAAAAATTGTCAAGAAAGTTTAAACGTATGACAACATACGAATACGGACTACTCTCCACCTCCATCGAAACGGCGTTTGAGCCTCAAAATATACCTTTATCTCTACCGTTCGCGCCATACGTATATACAAGGTAAATTACATCATAATGTGTTCAACATTAAGAAAATCTACATTTTTCAGTAACTTGTTTTCACAAGATAAATTCTTTACCGCTTTACCGAATGGAGCCTATCAGACATCGCTTTCGAACACTTCATTTTGTGCGAAATACATTAACGTTAGACGATGTCCTAAATAGCCACCGCACAAACATTTCGATAACTTTGCAAGATGAGAATTTGTAATGTTCTCACGAACTTTACCTAACCAAGTATCGTACGAAATATGCGTTTCGTCTATTTGTTCGTGCGATCGATGGCTAATTAGGATGCCGCCAGAAACCGCACAAAACAGTGCAAATGCGAAGTACCTACGTCCGGATGCCTCGCGCCAGCGGGCCGCGGTAACATTGTAAGTTACACAAAACGACATGACAGATGATTTTATAAAATGTAAGCTAAGTCCCGAGTAAATATTGGATTAACATTGGACTCGTTTTCTAACATTTAACATTAAAATTGGATAAACTTTTTATCGCGGCCCACTGACTTTGGTACAGTCAGAACCACAAGTTAACAATTTGTCATTTATTTTAAGTCATTAATTTCTCATTCTCACGCCCGGTGATTATTAGGTAAATGTCAAAAGCTACCGTCAAATCGCACGAAACAATTAGATAACAATGAATCAACTTATGTATCCGACTGTAACTTATGCAATAAACTGCTAGACAACGTATCCTTATGCATAGTTGTTGAAACAGATCATTGTATTGGATTGTTATTAATGTAAATATTATTATCGCTCCTTACCCCATTCCCGTATGTGCACCGGTTTGGTCCCCAATAACATTCTGACCAATAAACAATAAATATAAATGCATAATATATTAATATACCTAGATAGACCGTATATATGCATCAGATGCCGCTGGTAATACTATATTGGTATAATAAAAAGGATATGCTAAAATAATTGATTCTGACTTTCAGTGGTCGTGTTATTATCGTCGTTCACAAAACCCTCACCATTTAGACCGTTTAACTGATGTTTTTCCTCATCGGTAGATATTACAGCTTAAGCTTAGATATTACCCTTTGACTGTAAAAAATATACATTTGGCTAAGGCTGAGACTCCACCAAAGCGGAGATGTGGGAGATGTGTTTTAAACAACCAATAGAACTTCATTATTCACACATCTCGTGATGACATAGTCTGAATAACGAAATTCTATTGGTTGTTTAAAACACATCTCACACATCTCCGCTTTGGTGGAGTCTCAGCCTAAAGAATGTATTGACGGTCATTTTTGTCTACCGTGATCTTTTCTATGCCCACAAAAACCAACCAGTCGGCCATTTGCAAATCCCATTTTCATCTCATTTTCAATCGAATAAACCTACCAAACCAGTTCACAGTATAATTTAAACTGAAAATCGATATCCTTTGAAATAGGATACCGTTATTGATACATGGCACCGAAATTTGGCACCATTTTTTATGCGTTACATATCACATCCATTTTGGAATACCTCTGAAGTTTTAGAATCGATCAATATTTACTCAACCCTTTGATGTTTATGTAAAAACATCGGTTAACTTACGCCATCATACAAATCGCGCAAAGAAGATTACGATGACCAAAATGGATTTTAAAAGGATTGATGGAATGATGTTGAAAAAGAAAGACAGAGTTAAGCCTCGCTTGGATTCGTTTTAGTTTACAGAGCTAGACTTAGTAGACTCATCTACCTCAGTTTCAAAATAATCATTGTGCTCTGACTAGCTCTATTATTCAAACATTTGAAAACTTTGTTCTTGTCATTCTCATATCAATGAAAAGATATGGCCACAGATAACAACCGATAGGAAGCCAATACGTCTAAATAACGTAGGTATAGACTACTACTATGTGAGCGGATTATATCGTTTCATCCACTGTAGGTGAGAAGCATAAGGGTCAATGTAACATTTTCCAACTTTTTAGTTGTAGTTTCGTGTATGATATAACCTTGACAGATAATGCAGCTACATAATGGAATTAAAGAAAAATGTATTAATGTCAATAAACTAAGAGATATTAAGAGTTGAAATTAATATAAAAGTTTCTTTGCTTTCCTGTAAAATTACAAAAAAGCACGTTGACCCTTATGCTTCTTCCGCACAGCAGGTTACTTATAGTTTGAGGAGCCAATACGTCCAAATAACAGGGTTAGTAACAGTGAGTGGATTGTCACATGGTTTGATCTGTTTCAATACCTAGGTAAGGGTGCGTTATCAGGCTTATCGCTGCGAGATCTGTCCGAGACGCACTTAATAAACGAGGATAGACTCCATCGTGAGGGTGTCTCATGCGTTCGAGGCGGGCGCCTGCTTGTCGCCGCGCCGGCTGGACCGGGACCTGTGTGCACACACCTTTACACGTGTATATTGACTTGCGAATGTTGCTCGGCTTAGAGAGTGGCCATATTGCCGTTTTCTGCAGCGCGTTTTTGAGCTGCGCGTTTGATCAAACGCAGATACGCGCAGCGAATGCGCGTTTGTATCGAACAAACGCGCAGCTCAAAAACGCGCAGCAGAAAAGTGTGGCCGTTCCCTTATGGCTAGGGGGACTTTTAACAGGGAGGAGGAAAATGACAGAATATTGCAATGACAGTACAGTAGTCACAACGGATCTCTGTCTCTGAAGTTGGCTGATATATATTTTATTTCGGTTACTCTAAGTATATGCGCTAACCTTTGTTGCGCCCTTCAGAGGAACAAACATCTGTTGTGACCACAGTATCTGTATGTAACTAGAGGGACTGGACAGAAGTTACATTCAGGATCAAATGACGAGAGATGTCGCTTTTGCTAATTCTATAAGTTTTTAATGTTTATAGTTACATATATAATGTATATATATGTAACTTCGGGCAATGAGCAGTGAGTTAACTTAGTTGTTACTCTGTAGATGGCGCTAATCGATGCTTAAAATCGATCAATATGAGCTTATCAAGATTTTCAACCTGACGTAATAAGGATTCCGTGGCCGAATGGTAAGGCACTCCGGCTTAAGGAGGATCGTTTGTATCATTGCGGGTTCGAATCCCGTCGGAATTGAAAATTTTGGTAAGATTTTTCATTTCTAATGAAATAATACCAAAGTGTGGTTTAACACTATAAACATTAAAAACTTATAAGAATTCATTTCTAAATAATTCTATGAACATTTATGTATCATAGGCACACTGCTGGGCAAATCTTTCCCCATATCTCTAACCATCTCCACTCCACTTGGTCGAACACGACCTGCCAAAGTTACAAGGGCTTCGTATCGAATCTCTTCCTTTGTTCTGACACTTCTGACCACGGGACTTATCGTCATTGAATCATAATTCCCATACTTTTCTCAAATATCATTAGCGATTGTGGATAATTAAGTTGGCTAAGGCTGAATTCGACCAAACTGGATTACCTAAGTTTTATCTGGAGAGTAAACTGCTGTTTGTTTGAATATTTTGACATTGTAAAGTTGAAACCTTATAACCAGGCTAATTTGTATGCACATAATAATGTTCGGTTACGCTTTCTAAACAATTGTATTTCGAATTATGTCGGCTAATTAGAATAACTACTCTGGGAGTAAGATGATTTTTGGTCGAATCCAGCCTAACACAGCTGCTGGTGTTCATTGAATTAGAAATGATAGTTGCAGTTTGAAGTAATGTAAAGTAAGAACATACAACACGTAAGTAGTGTAAAGGTTAGGATGTGTTCTCACCTTATCTGTCCGGCGAGCAGCGGGTTGATCGCATACAGCCAGTCGTGTACCTCCTTGTCTCCGAGCGTTTGTAGGAGGTAGCCGCGCTCCTTACTCACCACACTATAATGTTTTATAGTTTAGGTGAGGAAATTATAAGAAATAACGGGAGGTTTTGTTTGTAAACTGTGTAATCATTAGTGTAGTTCGCATCATGTAAAAAGAACGCTGGGAGAAAGTAGAGGGGTGTGTTTTATCTCATGTTTGCGAATAGGTAAACCATGCGCAAACATGAGACAAAACACACCCCCAGACTTATATTGAAGCATATATTTATAAAGTTCTTATTAAAAAAATAATTTCTGAATAAATATATTAACTACATTCATACAGCACGAGCTCTAAACGGTAAAAGGAAACATTGTGAAGAAACCACTATACTATTCTAATAGTCACTGATGGTCTTGCAACCTGGCTCTTATGGAATACCAACTTCTGTAAAATGTGGGTAAATACCAAATATTCTCTTAGTTACCCTGACTACCCTTTAAGTCTTTTAAAAATCCTGAAAGTACTTAAAAACTAGTCCGAGCTTTGGGGATACAGTTATGATTGTTTCGTTTTTGTAATTCCCGTGTGTTATTTATAATTGTCTAATAAAAATCACGAATGTTTTGAAAACGAAGGGTTTTAATCACGTCAGTTCACGCAATCACACTATCAAACTAATACATATTTGGATGTTTGGATGGACGTATGTTTGTTCCTCTATAACTCGACAACCACTGAACCGATTTGGCTGAAATTTAAAATATAGATAGAGAATAGAATAGGATATAAAACACTTTATTGTACACACAAAAGAAAATACATTACAGATATAAAATAAAATAACAAGTACAATGGGCGGCCTTATCGCTAAAAGCTAACTTTTTATCCAGGTACCACGCGAGCGTAAAGGTTTGATCGCTCGAGTCAGAGTATAAAATAAAGGTAGATGTTACCTGAATGTGTTGGGCATGCGGACCATCTGCTCCTGATGCTCGGAGTAGTCAACGTGCGCGTGCGCGAGGTTGATCACCGCGCGCTCCAACGGGTCGCGCTCGTCGCGGTACATGAATACGTACGGACGACGGACCACCTGCGATATACATACATTATTATACATATACACAGGCGGATTTCCCATAACTCGGACCTAGAACGACCAGATATTATGGCGCGTTCACACGCTCCCCCGCGAACAGACATTCAACGAGCACATTATCTTCTCTCGCGTTCGTTCTCCTTGAGATGAGAGGGACAGCTATACTTCGTGCTCGCTCTGATCATTATATCATTATATCAGTCACGTTGAATGTCTGTTTACACGCGAGCGTGTAAACGCAGCATTAGGGCAAAATCTAGGTCAAAACATATAAACTGATGTAGTAAATGGTTGTTTTAGTAATGATTCAGTCAGAATAGGAATGATTATTTTCCGAAAAAGGTAAAAATCAAACTTCTTGCTAGAGAATTTCTCAGTCCAGCCCATTTCTTTTATTTTGATTAAGAATAAAACTTAAACGTGTCATTGTTTAAGTAATACGGGAAGAGATGGTTGCTAGTAATTAAAATATTGCAGGCGCGATCACGCCGAAGTTCGGTCGCGTATCTGCGGCATAGTGTGCTTAGGCACTTAGACCAGCCTAGCATATAGTGCGCCGCAAACTTTATGGCGGCTGAAGTGCGCGGCAGATTCGACTTTGTGCAGGTACAGTCAACGTTATAGAATAGAGTAAACTTTATCTACATAGCCCCTCACCGCCTTCACCTCCCCGCAGTTGCATTGACTGTACCTGCGCAGTCGAATCTGCCGCGCACTTCAGCCGCCATAAAGTTTGCGGCGCACTATAATTTAAAGTGCCTAAGCATATTATGTCGAAGAAACGTGACCCAAATTCGACGTGATCGCGCCTGCATTGCTATTTCAGGTACTGCTAGCAAATCTCTTCCCGTATTACTTAAAAAATGTCACGTTTGGCGTCGTGCGCCACTATAGTCTGTAGCTCCAGCACGAGTATGCACAGAGTCTACTATTCTATCCGTGACTATAGTAAAGTATCTCAATTGTATGGGATTCCATGCAGCGCCTCCAGTGGTAACTTGACTGAACTAAAATCCCAAGCGGCAGTCATATTTGCAGGCTATAGTTACTGCTCCCCGTATACTGACGTATCTGCTTGCGCCGAGTACTGGAGTTTTTCGGTCACATAGCCAGGAAAGACGGACATAACCTCGAATAGCTGATGGTTACTGGCAAAATCGAAGGCAAACGCCCCAGAGGTCGTAGTCCACTTCGATGGTCGGACCAAGCTGCATGACGCGCTCCACGAGGCCAAAGCTAGGAACAGGTGGCGCCAAATTATAAGAACAAAGATTACTCCATGGTCAGGGGATTACGACCCTCAGCAATGAGGAAAACGATGCGAGGAGGAGGATACTGACCAGCCATCGTTTCTTCCATCCGTGCGTGCCGTGCTGCAGCACGTTGAGATGCCCCCGCCTCGCGACGGCGGCCGAAACTCGCACCTCTTCACATTCGGGCACGTACAAAGCGCCCCCGCCCCCACCCCCGCCCCACCCGCCGACAGACTTGTCCAGAAGTGCGCGCTCGGGGGAACACAATCTGTGGGGATACACTTCTGTTATGTTTTGCCTTCGCACAGCTTGTGCATTCAGCTAGTGTCAAATACAATAAAACTGATTGAATTACATTTTTTACATTTGTATCCGTACACCAAATTCTTCACGGTCTTGGTCGCGAAGGAACAGGAGTAGAATCACCTAGCTCTTAAGACGTTTCAAAGTGGTACACTAGTGATCTTATTGAATAAATGAATTTGACTTTTGACTTTTGAAATTAATAACTTTTTCTTTATCCATATTGAATATTACGTATGCATGTCTAAAAAATTAGAGCAATAATTATGGGATTGATTTCGGACGTCGAAACTATACGCACGTACACGCACGTCTAATCGGATCGAGTGTGCGAGGCCCCGTAGTACTCGGAGTGTTGGGATCGTTCGTGCGTGTTCGTACGTATACGCACGTGTAAAATTCGGATGAAAACACACGCAAATTGCATACGGCTTAATGGCCTTTACCCACAGCGACCGATAAGTAACTATAATAAGACGTGTATTAAATAAAAACCGGTCAAGTGCGAGTCGAACTCGTACGCCGAGGGTTCCGTACCTAGCCATGGTGCCAATTAAGCTAGTCCGCTTAATTGTATGAGCGCCCATACAACTCGGAGGACTTTTAATAGGCGTCAACTATGTATGTATGGGAACACCCTTTAATTTTCAACTTTTTTAATTTTTTGGAATTTTTCCTTTATTTGTGCTATAAGACCTTGCTTTTTGCCAAATTTCGTTATTCTAGGTCAACGGGAACTACCATTTAGGTTTTCGACCCAAAACCTCTAGGGTACTTCCGGTTGACCTAGAATTGTCAAATTTGGTTACAAGCAAGGTCTTCCAGCACAAGTAAAGGAAAAATTCCGAAAAATAAAAAAAGTTGATAATTAAGGTAAGTTTTGGTACTCACAAGTTTTCACGAAAACCTAAATTTGCCTATATCTTTTTATAGTGTTGACTCAGGACCTTGATTTTTATAGTCACAGTAGGGACTATAGACCTTAGTATATGGTATAAATTTCAACTTGCTAGCTCTACCCGTTCCTGAGATAATCGATGGTGACACACGGACAGACGGACAGACAGACGGACAGACGGACAGACGGACAGACGGACAGACGGACAGACGGACAGACGGACAAGAAAGTGATCTTATAAGGGTTCCTTTTTTTACCTTTTAAGGTACGGAACCCTAAAAAACTGCGATAAA
This sequence comes from Camptogramma bilineatum, assembly GCA_958496255.1. Classification (NCBI taxonomy): domain Eukaryota; kingdom Metazoa; phylum Arthropoda; class Insecta; order Lepidoptera; family Geometridae; genus Camptogramma; species Camptogramma bilineatum. The sequence continues at coordinate 11,437,895 of OY292465.1, read as the reverse complement.
CTCATTTATTTGCACCATTATAATGTTTTATGATAGTAAAAGCACTACTCACTCGAAACTGCTAGCGCTGTGTATAGAGGACAGCAGGCTGGGCGTGGAGATATCGGCCGACACCCCCTCATCGATGGGCGTGGCCGGCGAGCCCGCCGTCTCCACTTCCTTGCTAGTGGCCGGGCTGCCTATCCTTCCTGTAATAATCACATACTCGTGCATAAAATCACGCCTCTTTTCCCACGGCAGAGACTATTCTCGAAAGATCCTCACCAAATTATGGGACTACATATTATCACGGGAATTACTCAAGTAAAAATATCGTCGATTTAGATACCGACAATGTTTCGATTCATCCGGAGAATCTTCATCTGGGTAAGGAGGGAGTTGCGGCAAGGTTACTTACTCCTCGCGGATAAAATCGACGATATTTTTACGTGAGAAATTCCCGTGTGTTAAATAATGTCTTCCTCATATGGGGGTTTACCCTTTCAAACAAAAAAGAATCATCAAAATCATCGAATTGAGAACCTCCTCCGTTTTTGAAGTCGGTTAAACAGAAAATAATATTGCAATTGCTGTGGGAGAAATAGAGAATGACACTGTTTCACTGACTGTCACGTAAAAATTCAATAGGCTATGGATTTTTTAATACAGTTGCTCAAAAAGTGGCGTATTGCAGGGACGTATAGCGTTCGGGAAGTGGCCTATTACACACTCGTGCTTTTTTTTTTACCTTTCCCGCACTCGTGCGTTCTCTTTCCCAACTGTCAAAATAATGTCTATTAAAAAGAAAAACCAACCATGAAGTTTTTACTAAAAAAAATCATAGAAGTTTTTATGATTCTTGCAAATACGTATATTTCTAAAAAGAAGATAATAATTTGTTTCTATATCAGATTTAATGATTTGATTGAATGAGTTAGGTTAGGTTTCATTTCATTTCATCTCATTAAATTTCATTTTCATTTCATATCAATAAAAACTTCTACTGAAGACTTGGCTGTATGGGCATAGTTCCCTTTGCCTACCAGAATCGGTGAAAAAAAAAAATCTCTTCTTATATTCTACGGTTGGCGCCATTTTCTAGATTAAATTGCTTCATTTTTTCGCAACTGTATTAAAAATAGTCGTTCAGTACACGTTCGGAACCGTCATTGCAACTTGTTCCGACTGTCAACCCTCGCCTTCGGCTGCGCCTCGGCTCGGGTAGACATTTGTCGGAACTCTTTGCAATGACAGCCTTTCCGAACTTGTACTGAAATATACTATTTCGAATTAGTGCGATTTATACTAAGCTGTTTTAGGTTTGTAGAGGAAAACTCTTTGAAGCTCTCGTAGCTCGTCGTAGCTTGCTTAGACGTTCTTGATTGATCGTTGAAGTTAAGTTGAGCGCGGTCACAATTTGGATGTGTGACTGCAAGTGGCATTACGAGCTGAGCGCTTCCGTGCTTCGATGGGCACGTTAAATAGTCGGCCCCGGCTTTTAAGTCGTTAAGCCACGACGGAGGCAAAGGCATCCGCCTAAAGAGGCGGCCTAAAAACTCTGTCACTAGAGTTGGCCACTTGCTCATACGAACTTACTTTTACTTAGAGGAAAGCTACCGTGAACTTACCCTGTATAAGCTTGACGTATTTCCCCGCGAGGTCCCGTTCGTGTGACGTCATGTCCCAGGGTTCGTACACGCTGTCGTCCCGCGCGCCGCTCGCCACGCCCACGCACTCGCCCGCCGCTTTAGCGGCCATGTTGCACACCTCCTGATAAACACAAACATTTCAATCAACAATTCTCTGAAAGCTTGCGTCATAGCCGGCAGGCAAATCACCCAAAAGGGATCTACCGAGCCTCGCACAAGAACCGATATCCGACCACTAGGCCTAACATACGCAACATCGAGAGTCGAGAAACGAGATATCTCAATTTTGCTAATGTTGGGCCTGCTGGATGTTGAATTATTAAGAGAGAACAAAGAAAAACTATAAGGTTTCTCGTCAAAATACATTATTTTAGAGAACGTCAACTTTGATATACCTATCAAAAACAACTAGGCAAGCTTTACTACGAAACGTTTCAATGTACTATAACGTATTGCTTTTTGGAATTATGTTTAAGTTTTTAATAAAGTATTTTTTGGGTCTGTACAAAATTCCGGTGTGTTCGTAATTATTTTCTTCTTTTCTTATTTTTTATTTCATTTCATATCCAACATTTTTTATTGTTTGTGGCAGGACAACATCTGCCTACGGGTCTGTTTATCTTTAAAATGAATAAACAAATAACAACTTTACTGAGAACACAATTTGCACAAATTTTAGGCTAGTTTTGGAATACAATGTCCTACAATCGGCGGTCTTATCGCTTGTGGTGATTTATTCCAGACAACCATAAGATAGTGTTGAACATACCTTCTCAGTCTTGGAGAAGTCGTTGGGTGCGACGGTGTTCTCGTGTCCGTGTCGCAGTCGTTCGCGCAGCGCGAGTAAATGCCGCGTGCGACCCACTTGCTCCAGCCGAGTCATCTTCTCTAGCTCCCACTGAACAAATTATATTATCTTAAGACTTCTTACTAATTAATCTAATTATTACATCTATAACTATTATCTATAAATCTTAATATTACTAATAAAAGAGCCGTATTGGCCGAGGAGTATAGTTCCTCGATTTTCGATCCGAAGGTCGTGGGTTCGAATCCTGGCCGTGCATCAATGGATTTTCCGTTTCGAAAAATTTATATGCGCATTACCACGAGCCCAAAACTGTGAAGGAAAACATCGTGAGGAAACCCGCGGCTTAGTCAGCCTTACACGTTTTGACCATATCTTTTCTGTGGATATGGCCGGATAAGCTGAGAGGATGGAGTAAGTATCTCAACTCCATCTCAACATTGTCCCAGGCACTACAGTGTCCCGGTGTAAGTGCAGGCAAATATTGCCTTATGACACTGTATAAATCATCTAGTAAAGATGTAAAGGCTTAGTTTATTAATGTTCATACCTGGTGATCGAATATGAGCGAGTCACCGCGAGGTCTCCAGCCGTGTAGATTCTCTTCTCCACGGACGTACGTTCCACTGGTATCCAACACACGTCTCTGTCGCCTCTGCACGCCTGGTACAACAAAAAAGTTCTTTAATGTAAGCATATCTCGACGTACTTAGTTAAAACTATCTAACTATCTGCGGAGTTAAAAAGGCCGTTAAACATAGCAGAATCACAATAGAAATGGAAGTAATATGCCGTTTCTTTTCATTCACACACATACACACACACACACATATACACACACACACATACACACGGACACTCACACACACCTCGATCACTGTCGGTTTACCTGTTAATATAATGTAAATCCGTTATTGGCTGTAAGTAATATATTTAAGTTTTTGTGCACTAATTTTCTAAGAGCTGTGGATTTTGTTTAAGAAATAAATAAAATAAAATAAAAATAAATAGACTGAGAATGATAAGAACGGCATAAGTTATTGTGATTCCGCTTTAGCGGCCACAATGATTGATGCAAGTTGTTGAGAATAGAAGAGGGAAGATGATTGGTTTGATTAATAGTGTGCCCATGTCATTTAAATTTCCGGATATTCACTAAGGATTAGGAATGTTTAGTTCATAAATTATGGTTGCCCTTTAGAAAAAGACACCGCCCAAGTTTTATCTCTCAAGCGGACCGCGTTTTCTGTATCAGTGTGCGTTCCAGTTTCTGTCTAAGTGGGTGGGTAGGTAAGAATTGTATGTAGCTACCTTCTTAGATATTTAAAGTAAAAATGATGTACTTACTAGCGTAAACTAGTGATAGTGTCAAGACAAACCTTAGTGGTTTTTAGATGCTATGTATTATTTTAAGGTTTATTTTTTTGTTAAAACGGTAAATAAATGAAAAAAAAAGTTACGTTGGTGAGAAGATTCTAATTGATCAAGTTACCAGGCTCCAAAGCGCGGTGCAAGCTGAGTTCGTAGATCCCAGTAAGATGGTCGGCGCGAGCGGCGCGCGATCCGAACAGAGCGCGGCGCAGCGACCGGCCAGAGCGGGCCTCTCTACCGACCACCACCACGGACAGATCCTTGGTTATTATGGCGGGCCGGGCACAGTTCTCCACCTAGAATGGTAAGGAAACAGCGTGGTTAAAAAAGCCGTTATAGCAGAATCATAATAGGAATTGAACTATATGCGTCTCTTTTCATAGACTGAGAGTGACAAGAACGGCATATATTGTGATTCTGCTATAGCAGCCCGCAGGAGTAGATTTACCTAGTTTTTAATGTAGAGGCCACACTATCGGTAAATCCTGTTAATTCTCGCGATAATGAGCATTGACGTTGTCGGGTAGTGTGGCCTCTACGTAAGACACTTCTATTCTAAGTGATGCATAAATCCTTCTGTAACAATAGTGAAAAGACATTGAAAAAATTCTGAACTTTAAAACTTTAATTTTTGGTTATCCTCCTAAGAAACGGGTTAACGGTATAAGTACAATTTTCTGGCTAGGTGTTTTTCCAAAATCTGTGAAGCAATGACCAACATGATACAAAATTCCTACAAAAGTTAAGGGACAGTTTCCTAAAAATAATTTTCTGTTCAACTGTTAAATTACTTATTGTCTCATCACAAAATCTCCCTGTTATCAGCCGATATTTATTAACACTGGCACATAACAGTTACTAAATAACGGCTAAACGTGTAATACCTCTAAATAGGCGCTGAGCGTGATGTAAACGACTTCACCGTTGGCGCTGACTCTGTTCAGCATTGGAGAGCCGTGGAGACTGCTGTCCCAGGCCGCTTCAAACCTGATACAACAACATTCATTAGTAAACAGGTTACATTTGGGCACTGGTAGGCTGTTTGTTCGATTAGAGTGGCGTTTGAGAGAGGAGGCTTATACGCAGCAGTGGGCTATTATTTGAGCTACCAATAAACTGTTTATTCAAGGGCTATTGAAACTACTAGTACCTATTTTCTTTTGTGTTCAGTTATAAAATGACAGCTTATCAAGATTTTCGACCTGACGAAATTCCGTGGCCGAGTTGGTAAAGGCACTCCGGCTTAAGGAGGATCGTTTGTATCAGTGCGGGTTCGAATCCTGTCGGAATCTCAAATCTTGATAAGACTTCATTTTCAATCCAGTGGTTTATGGATAAATTAGCAGATAAATAAACATTCGCTATTCTTTGAATTAAATAGTTGTCCGCGTATTTACATCCGCCATTTATTGCGTAAACATTAGAAGGTTTGTGCTTGAAGACAGCTATATCGAAACAGTCTCTTGGAATCATGATTTTGTTCCATTTAAATTGAAATAAGTAACACAAACACAGTCGACCAATGAACAAAACCGATAGAATTTACCTTTCATGTTTCGAAATGCGGAATAATTAAAAAATATAAATAGTCGCCATTTTGAAAACAAAATGGCGGAAAGTAAGCATGTTTCCGCAAAACACCTTACTATGTAGTAATTTGACAGTTACCTGAACACAGCTCGATCGTCGAGCGTAGGTCGTTCGCCCGGGAAGAGGCCTAGTGAAAGCGCTCCGTCTTCGTCGCTATCCGTCGTGTCTTCGCTCGCCTCGGGCGTGTTGCGAATACGGCCTGCGAAGTGATAGTTTCAATTTAGACAATAACAATAAAAAAAAATCGGTAGTTTTAGACAAGTATTGAATGACTGTGGAGCAGTGGGTGAAGGCCCGCCTGAGACGCAGTTGGTATTTTATATATTTCTGTACAGCTTTGACGCCATTGCTCTAGTGGACCTCTATTTTGCCGCTTACAAACTAATTCCTTAGCTCCCTAAGTCAGTTGTGTTAATATGAAGCACCCTCACCTTCAAATAATGTAAGTAAGAAGCATCTTTATCTTCAAGTTAAATCAAATCAAAACAGACTTCTGTCCAAAGTAGGGAGCCACTGCTCGGTACACCGAGTAGTGTCTCCCTACTACAGATGTCCAATAAGAGCAAATTTAGGCCTTTACATCTTTACTAGATGATTTATCAGTGTCAGAAGGCAATTTTTGCCTATACTAGTAGGGCTGACTAAACCGCAGGTTTTCTCACGACGTTTTCCTTCACTGTTTAGAGCTTGTGTGCGCATATAAATGTTTGTATGTTATAAATCATCGGAGCGATATAAAAGGCCAAGGGAGATGGAAACAATTGGGGGAGACCTTTGCCCAGCAGTGGGAAAATATAGGTTATTAAAAAATAATAATAAGAAGCATCTCCAAATAAAAAGCAAAGAAAAATAAAAGAGATATGACGGACATTTACCGAGCACGAGCTCGCGCACGTCCGTCCAGTGCAGGTCGGCAGAGAAACACTCACACACACGTTCACACATACACACACGGACTTTCACCTTTATAATATTAGTAGGATTCATCATCATCATCATTTCAGCCCATCTCCACCCACTGTTGGGTATAGGCCTCCTCTTTATCACGCCATTCCTTCCGATCCCTCGCGAGTCTCATCCACTGATTCCCAACCACGTTTACTATCATTATATTAGTAGGATTAAAAAATAATAATAAGAAGCATCTTCAAATAAAAAGCAAACAAAAATAAAAGAGATATGACGGACATTTACCGAGCACGAGCTCGCGCACGTCCGTCCAGTGCAGGTCGGCGGAGAAACACTCACACACACATTCACACATATACACACGGACTTTCGCCTTTATAATATTGTTTGTTTCTTGTTTGTTTTTAGCCTACACTGTCCTACTGCTGGGCAAAGGCCTCCCCTCGAGTTTTCCAGGTAGTTCGATCTAACGCCATTGCCTGCCACTGATAGTCGCTGAAGGTGTCTAGTTCTTATAATATTAGTAGGATTAAAAAATAATAATAAGAAGCATCTTCAAATAAAAAGCAAACAAAAATAAAACAGTATAACGGACATTTACCGAGCACGAGCTCGCGCACGTCGGTCCAGTGCAGGTCGGCGGAGAAACACTCACACACACACACACACACACACACACACGGACTTTCACCTTCATAATATTAGTAGATTCATCATCATCATCATCATTTCAGCCATCTCTACCCACTGTTGGGTATATGCATCCTCTTTATCACGCCATTCTCTCCAATCCCTCGCGAGTCTCATCCACTGATTCCCAACCACGTTTACTATATCATTATATTAGTACAAGGACTTTATATATTAGTAGGATTAAAGAATAATAATAAGCACCTTCAAAGAAAAAGCAACCAAAAATAAAAGAGATATGACGGACATTTACCGAGCACGAGCTCGCGCACGTCGGTCCAGTGCAGGTCGGCGGAGAAACACTCACACACACACACACGGACTTTCGCCTTCATAATATTAGTAGGATTAAAAAATAATAATAATAAGAAGCATCTTCAAATAAAAAGCAAACAAAAATAAAACAGATATATCGGACATTCACACATACACACACACGGACTTTTGCCTTTATAAGTTTTTGTCCACTGATTTTTTAAGAGCTGTGGATTTTGTTTAAGAAATAAATAAAAATATTACACACACACGGACTTTCACCTTTATAATATTAGTAGGATTAGAGAATAATAATAGAAGATAGAGAATAAAGCACCTTCAAATAAAAAGCAAACAAAAATAAAACAGATATGACGGACATTTACCGAGCACGAGCTCGCGCACGTCGGTCCAGTGCAGGTCGGCGGAGGGCTCGTGCAGGATCGTGATGCGGATGCGGCGCTGGATGCCCTGGTGCAGCACGAATAGCCCGCGGCAAGGCAGCTCGTCACTATGCTCTACCACCTGGAAAAAAAACAAAATTGTAATATGAACATGACTGTGTTCCCAAGTTGCGGTAGACCTATTCTTGACATTTTTAGATCCTCTGAAAATGAAATGATAAATGATAAATGACATTTATTTGCACGAACACATGTGATACAATAAGGTCTTAAAAATAAGTTAGTCCAATCTATGTCCTACCTAAAGCTTAGGCATGAAAATCTGTAAAGTCCTATCTATTAATGTAATGTTAGGTCATCATAAAAACTATTAGAATGTCAAGATTTATAAATGTCAATATATAGATAGATAATTTACAGTTGGGCCGACGGATCTCGGCGATCGTGAAGTTAGGCTTTTCGCTGCGCAGTAGAACATTTTGTATGAAAAAGTTGCACTGCGCATCGAAACGGCTAATTTCACGTATGCCGAGATCCGTTGGCCGTACTGTACTGTCCCTTACTGTTTAGATATTCGTCCACTGAGTAAAAATATTGAAACAACGTGAGGAAACCAGTTAGCTTTCTAATAGCGTCGATGGGGCTTGCAACCTGTCATGTATGGAATGTTAATTTCTGCAAAATGTGGAAATGTACCAAATGTGTTTGAATTGGAGATACCTCTGACTACCTCTATGGACATTTTCAAAAGGAACAAAACTTGTTTGTCGCATATTGTAACAATTATTTAATAATTGTTACAATAATTTAACAATGTAACAATTATTTAATAATTGTTACAATATGCGACAAACAAGTTTTCAGATGACGAGGCATGTCTCGCTCTTTGGCCTAAGAATTACGTATTGCGCATCCTTGTCATGTGGTTCGCCAGAGAACAACTTGTTCGACGCTTACTATAGGTACCTTCGTCGTCTCTAATATTTTGGCACAAGATTTTAAGGTTTCATATATTTTATTCTCACTAAGACAAAGATAAGTGTCATTTACATGAAAACAATGATTTCATACGGGAAAGTATTTAACAGTTTGTCGTTCAAGTTTAACTCACTTATTGTACCATCTAACTCATTTCATTTGTTGAGGAGAGAGTAATTTTTTACCACGTTATTAACCTTTTTTATATTATGTTGAAAATAGTGAGTGCTCAGAAGAACATAACTTTGAAGCGGAAGAACAATGTTGTACCGACCTCACATAAGATAACCGCAGGAAAAGAAGAAAATGAAATTATGTTGAAGTTCGCCCGTGACCACAGTTGTTGCAACACAGCCGAAACATTGGGAAATAATATAGAAATAAATAACGAGATTAAATCCTGTACCAAAATATTTATAAGCGTTCAATGAGTTGTGATCGCGAAAGTTTAAGAAGATCTACACTACTCGCGAAGTTGTTTCGCAAGGTCGAAATTGAAGGAAGTCCGAAGAACGTGATTCTCTTGTAACTTCGCAAAGAGATCTGTCGCCCGGCGCTGCTTGTTAGAACTTTGGAACGAACTTCTAACTACACTTCTTTCGTAATACTTTCGTAACACTGCGTCAAGTTCCTGAAGTTATTACACAATCGCTGTTAGAAATAAACTGAAAATTTTCCAGTATCGAAACAGGGTAAAGGTTCGTTCCTTTATTTTCTGTAAATAAGTTCAAAACCGGCAGGAGTAACGTAATAGAGAAGATGCCTTTACCCAGCAGTGGGTGTTACAGGCTGCTAAGATAGATAGATAGTTAGGTAAGTTCGTATGAGCTAGTGGCCAACTCTGGTGACGGAGCTTTTAGGCCGCCTAAAGGCCTCCGTTATGGCTTAACGACTTAAAAGCCGGGACCGACAATTTACTGTAAACTTTATCTACTCCTTTTGGGGTTTTGGGGAACATGGTGAAATCGTTCCCCAAAGGCAGAGTAGGTGGTTCCTCTGCAACGGGCCGGCCCATCTGGCCCACTTGCCCGTGGTCTTTCGACCGACAGTTGATGTTGTTTGGTCGGCTATATGTTTAATGAAAACTACCTGTCGCTAGACGAACTACATAGACATGATACGCACTACGAGCTTCAGCGAAGATGGCGCCACTCAACATCAGAATGTCTAGAACTCGCAAGCGAAGTTTTCCTTTATAAAAAGTTGGTCAATACTCACAGCAGGCACGTATTCCCCGTTAGGCGCGAGCTCGCAAATCTCGAACCAGACGAGAAGATCGTGCTTGGAGTGCAGATGAGACGAGCAACACGGGGGCGCCACTGAGGCCGCGCCCCACTTGGGGCTGCGCACGGGGGCAGAGATGGGGATGGAAGGGGGCAACATGCGACGGGGGGGCGTACGACCCGCCACTGGGCCGTCTTGTTTCGCGTCCTGTTATACAAACATGATTTAGGTTTGTAAAATATTCGTTTCACAAATTCATACTACAAAAATACAAGTTTCGTAATGTCTAGGTTTGAAACTCCCGAGTCTAAACATGATAATAGGTACGGGTCTAAAAACTATTTCACAGATGAAAAAACACGAATTTGAAATGAAACTAGAGGTAATAAAGTTGTGATTACTAGAATTAAAAGAGTTACTAAAGTGGTACTATTGTACCAGAAAAATGTAATAAGTAGGAACAAGACATTTGTTTCAAACTATTTAGCAACTAATAACTCTTGGAGAGAGATAATAAGTATCTAAGGACTGTGTGATGGATGGAGCTTAGATTTTTGCAGATTTTTCGATAAACATATCTATAGTTTAACTCTAGATCTAGCATTTGGTTCTCAAAAAACTAAGTACAACAAAAAAGAGGCATTCGTTTAAAAGAAGGTATGTTATGAGTGACCATAGTCAAGTCGAAATACTAAACACACATACACATAATACCTTGTGCAGGGGATGTTGTTGGTAATGGCCGAAAACTTCAAAAACAATCGGCTGAGTCTTTATGTATTCCACGAATGACTTCGTTACTGGCACTGTGATCTGTGAACAAAGTAATTTCACCTTGCTGTTCTTATTGCATTTTATCTATTATTGTTTCAGGAGGGCTATGAAAAATATAGTACAGTTTTGAATAATTTTTTGGTTAGAATCAAGAATCAAAGAACTTTATTTGTTAACATAACTTACAAGTTATTATGTACATTGTTAGAAGTTTAAGCGTGTTAACAAACAGTGGGTGTTCTCAATTCAGCTGTTTTAATAAAAAAATATAACAAACCAAAACTCTTATATTCATTACAAATACAAACTAAAACCTATTTCAAATTCAAAGTTTATTTCAGTTTTTGTTAGAAGATTTACAAAAACAGTCTTAAAGAACACAGCAAACCATTTGAACACTATTTAATGTTTAAGCCAACTTAATTACAGAAGTCATTTTATAAATAGCCTTACATTTTGCACGTGGTAAAATCCAAGTGGAGTATTCTTCCCTGTGTTCTTGACGGGTTCTGTCGAGAATGCATCTTCATTGCGGTGAAGGAAGCTGCGGAAACAAAAATACAGCGTTTAAACGACAACACTTCTTATATTTATTGAGTTAGGGTTTTCATTAGTACTGACTGGCGAATATAAAATAGACTTTAAAACAATACATAACACAATACATAACAGCTGACTCCTTGTTTCTACAGACTAGGATAGTCTGTAGAAACAAGGAGTAAGTTGTTTTCGTAGCATTAAACAGAGATTAAACGTCCGAAAATAGACCGTATATCTACACGATTAAAACTGTTACTTGAGCTATAGAAAACATCACATCAGCGTACACTTCTTGCAACGGATCTTGGCATTCGTGAAGTTAGCCGTTTCGATGCGCAGTGCAACTTTTTCATACAAAATTTTCTACTGCGCAGCGAAAAGCCTAACTTCACGAATACCTAGATCCATTGTGACAACTGTAGTTTGTATTATATTGTGACAGTTGTAGTTGGTGGCACAGTAACGTTTCAATACATGCTAATTTAGAGCTGAAATAGACCGAATACACAATTAAATCTCTTACTTGAACTGACAGAAGACGTCGGCATAGTCGGTGGCGACGCTATGGGCTTGCAGTACAGTGACGCGGAAGGTGAACTCTTTGCCGAGCGTGAGATGTTCAGGCAGATCTTCCTCCTTCAGCTCGGAGGCGAGGGAACTGTCTCCACGGCCGCTGTCAGCGTCGCACTCGCCCATAGCTAGTTCTGTGAAAAAAAATCATCATCATCATCATCATTTTAGCCCATCTCCACCCACTGTTGGGTATAGGCCTCCTCTTTATCACGCTATTCCCTCCGATCCCTCGCGAGTCTCATCCACTGATTCCCAACCACGTTTACGATATCATTCGACCATCGGGCGGGTGAATAAAAATACAATGCAAAAATATAACCCAGACAGAATTTGAACTAGCAAGCTTCGGTTTTAGCGTGGCCTAGCTCTAACCAATTAAGCTATCGATAATAATAACGCAATAGATTTGTTGTTAGTTTATTAGATAAAGGGACATTAGAGGGACTTAAAAATATTGTTACAAAAATATTTTATGACTTGCGTTGAAGAAAAAGTACTTAGTAAATTACAATTTTTTTTTAATTCAAATTCAAATATAATTTGTTCAGTAGGACTGCTACGACCACTTTGAATCGTCTTAAGAGGTGATTCTACTCCTGTTCTTTAGGACTTTGTTTCCTAAATCCGTGTACATACCTTCGATTTTAATATTAGAGTCGGTGATCTCAGTGATCCTGTCCTCGAGATTGATAGCGTTGTTTTTCTCTACATTGGAGAGCGCTCCGGTGATCGCCTTGGCTCGGCGAGTCGGTACCACATCGTCGTCGAATGATATCTTAGCGGACTGCTTTACGCCGGCCGCGAATTCTGCATTGTCTGTTATAGAATAAATAAATAAATATTGCTGGACATTTCACACAGCGCCATCTAGCCCCAAACTAAGCAAAGAAGAAATCGTGTAAGTATAAGAAAGAGATATTCAACAGTGTATTTTTATATATCAATGAGTTTTTAACTATAGATTTTTAATGTGTGTATTTCTTTTACTGCCGAAATGTTGGGATATAGGTAAGTTCCTACCAAAATATCATAATTTTTGTTTAAATAAGATATTGAATGGCTGAAGACGACCTTGCATGAGGACACATCCATGAGCCTTCGTTAATTATTTTTAATAATAAGTTATCAAAATTAGGCGATTTTCTTAGAATGACTTATTTCTGATTAATGAAACGTAAGTTTGAAAACGAAAGATTTTACATGAGCAAGGTTAAGGTTGTAAGAAAATTTTATGTTATACTTTTCTCAGCATCGATAACAGCTTGCACGGCCACGCGGAGGTATCCTTTGACGTCGCCCTTCTCGTTGACGATGGCCACTTTGTGAATCAGTGGCACTGGGTACAGCAGGTTTGAAAGGTATACGAAGCTCCTGCAAAATAAATGTTAGATTAAATAAATAAATATTGCTGGACATTTCATACAGCGCCATCTAGCCCCAAACTAACCCAGATAACTGATAGAATACTTATATATTTGTAAACACATACTTATAATATTTTATAACACCCAGACACAGAACAAACATCTATGTTCATCACACAAATGTTTGTCCTGGATGGGAATCGAACCCCCGATCTACAGCGCAGAAGGCAGAGCTACTACCAACTGAGCTAACAGGCCAGTCAAAGATTACATAATTACTTCTTAATAAAATGTTTCTTGTTTGTATGCTTGGTTCGCATGTGGCCTCTAGCATTCAGGGAAAATGCAATTTTCCAACCGTACAAAAAAAGATCGATTCAGTAGTAAGTTCGTATGAGCAATTTGCCAACTCGCCAACGTCATGGCAACACGACTAAGTTTCAGAGATTTTCTACATCCAAACTAACTATAAAACATTGCATTTCCAAATTTTAGTTTATTATTATAGATTAGGCTACTGTCCAATATTTCAACTGTCTAATGTCCAAATGATCGTGAATATTTCAGAGTTACATTTGTTAAAACACCATGACTAAGTGGTCTCTAGTCCTACGAAGTTAAACAAACTTTTTTGTTTAAATATAATAATAAGGAACATTGAGAAATGTTTAGAATAAAACCTTTTCAATAATTTAGACCATTTGTCAACAAAATTACTTCAGTAACTTACCGTCCAACTAGACGGAACCATGGGAATCGGTCGTAGAAGGGATCTCCTCCGGTCACCGACTCGATGTTGTGGTCGGGAGAGGTCGGAGACAGCTCGGCTTCGTTGTGATACATTTCACGCATCAGCTCCAAGCGTTGTCTGGAAACAAACAGACAATTATAGACTCTATTGTCAGCACCATAGGACTGCTAGAACGTTGAGAAATGAGCTTCGGGATTCTTCGTGTATCATCGGACGAATGTTGATAATATCGATCTGAAATAGAGTCAATTCAACGCGAAAACCAAACTCTACAATCCAATCACTCAATCGGAAACACGCAGATTGCCGAAACGCATTCTCACCGTAGTAAGGTACTATAAGCTTTCTGACAAGGGTAGACTAAACAGGACATGCCAAAAGCGGAATAAGGCAATTTGAATCCTGCCACCGAAGAAATAGGTTGAATAGTTGAATGGCAGAAGCAAAGGTATGTTTGGTTGGGAAATTTTTACAATAATAGTAAATAAGGTGTCTTAAAATGTGCTTGGTATTGAAGATAGCGGCAGGTATAGCATTCCGAGACGTGGATCACGTGGGTGAAACATGCTTAGTCATAGAGGAAGACAACAATACGCAAAGGCAATAGGTTCGACAAGGACAAGTGCACTATAGTGCCAGCTGGATAGTGACGTAAGCATGTTTCACTCTCGGAATGGTAGACCTTTAGATCATTGCTAAATATACAAAAAAATATGACTATCTACAACACGCGTTAGCACACGGAAAGCTAATTTCATATATCTAGCTTTAGTAATGTCTAATTTAACGCAACAAAGAAATAATATAACAAACATTATAAAATAATACAATAGAAGTGAAAAGAAGCATTGTGTTCTGTCTTACAATCAATATCCGAACTGCACTTATCTCCAACTATCTCCCCAAAAGCTCTAGTCTCATACTTTCTGCATTGTTTTCTTGACTAAACTCACACAGTGTAGACTACCACTGCGTGTACCTAAAGTGTCTTATGTGCACGATTTTTGCTCCTTCGTATTGTAAGAATGACAAATTACTCATTAATTTGTAAGCATCCACTAAGTAGTCAGAATTTTTAATTTTATTATTCCATTTCCTTTGAGGTGGTACAATAATATTCAAGCTATCGCTGGCAAATTGCACAGTTTAACGTATTTTTAAATTTATCGCAATATACATCGGATGGTAACTAAAATTTTTGCCAATTTTGAATTTCGAGTTTGAAGTTTGATGTCGCTCTAGCACACCCACACACCCACCCACCACACTGATTTAGCAAAAAGGTAACTTATGTTATTTTTCTGGTCTTTACAAAATTCTGTAAAACGACTCTGAGTGAGTTTGTAAACACTGGCACTGGTCCGAATTATATGGCATATTATATCACTTGTTAATCATGCATCAAGTGGCACATGATTGTTTTGGAGTTCAGATACTTGTTGATCATCATAAGAGAAGTCGCAGAAACCGTGCACCGTCCCTAAAGCGAGGCGAGGCGTGAACAAACCTCGACGGCAGCAGATTGGCCAACGACAGCCGGGTCTGTTGCGCGCAGGCGGAAATGCATTGCAGAATGTCCTGTTGACTTTGCCCTTGTTGTAACGCGGGCGGCGGCGCCAGCACTAAGGGGATAGCGTCTTCCTCCTCCGCGTATGCAGCCTCGTTCATGTTGTATATCTGACGCATTAGCTCCAACCGATGGCTACGGACAATATGACGCCATGTAGCCCCTAACCCTACCCCGTTTGGACATGCCTTACCACACACTGAAACCTGTTCATACTGATTTTGAAAGATGAAACAGTTTGACTGACCTAAGTTATGTTGGTAATAGAAATGATAAAATAGTTGCATGTAGTCCAATTTTGGCAACAAACGGTATCCTAAGACATGTCCGTTGAAGAGCAAATGACCAGAACGTAATCTTACTAATCTAAGTTTGTCACTACTTCTAATTATCTAGGATTAGAACGTGCGAATAAAAAGATTAATAAAAATCACAAATTAAAGTTTGATTCCTATCATTTGCCTTTACATAGGTATTTATGATTAATATACATACTGGAAATCGTAGCTTTAATTTAAAATAAAATAAGAAGCGGCAAATAAAACAAGCTTTATGAACAAGACATCTTGCCACTAACATTTAAACCTATAACGGGAAGGGTACTTACCGTTTACACTTTGTTTTGTACAGCCTACCATAAATTTTAAACTAATGGGATATTTCTTCATAATTATACGTAATAGGGGATAAAACCAACACTGCATCAGCAAAATATTTTAAATTCCGTATAGGTTTCGTACCAGTCAACAACAAAACAAACAAAAACAACACAACATAAACACGAAATAAAGTGCAAAAAAAAAGATAATCAAATGTGATGGTATTTTCTGTGACAATAAAAAAACAAAAACTTAAATATAACAAAATAATTTGTATCATAGAACTCCGTAAACAAAGACATAGTACAGCGTATACTTCCGTCATCTATGAAACTGGATTTAATTTCAGGACGGTTGCTTTTTCTTATTCGAAATAAGTTATTCTGAATAATATCTTCCCGCACTCAACATTAGATCAAAAATTCCAAAGTAATAGGTATAGGTCATACGGCAGACGATCTATATAGTTTAAGTACAAATAATTACAAAGCTCTCCTACTCTCATATAGAAAATTATCATGTGAAAAAAATGTTTTCAAATTCTTGAGTTTTCAATACTATAACCTATTTTATCTGTTTTAAATTCATCACTTCTTTATCTGATTTTGTGACTGTCCGACTGTCCGTGCGAAGCGAGCCATAGAAATCACTGGCTCACTTTTCAAAATACCCTTCATATATCAATCTATGGCTCGCTTTTCAAAGTTTTATCCAACAGTAAAGTAACTTACCGCAGCTTCTCAAGCGTCCAGTAATGCGTGGCTCCGTTCTTAGTATCAGTGACCTCAACGGCCACAACTGTTGGTGCAGACGGACGATACTCGTCATCCGCGTCGTCTCGGGGGGCGAGCTCCGCGGGGAGGGGGGAGTAGGGGGTGTCGGTTAGTAATGTGAACTGGAACTGGACTTTCTTGCGAAGCTCCACGGATATGGCGTTCGCTTCCTGTAGATAGAAGTTTTTATGAGACCTATCTCGTTGTATTTAAATAATAAAGATAATATTTAATTTTCAATTCATTTCATTTAAAAAGTGCGAGACCGAACCATGTTTTTAAAATGACACCGATGCTCGATCGGTGGGGAAACTGATTTAATAATTTCTTTCCAGATTTGACGTAAACAAACATACCTAATGGTCAGAGATTGCCTTTACATTCACAATTATACGTCGATGCTGCGTCCTCTAGATTTAAAGAAAACCATGTAGTACGCCTTCCATGTATAGCATCGCAACACTGTTTAGCGCTATTTTTTAGGCTAATTTTGAAGATCTGAAAAATATTCAAACAGAAAAAATGAGAGTGTAACACTCGTTTCTGTTACTGCTACCCGCGGCGCGCACGTCATTCGTTTTTCGTGTTCCGCATCGTCAACATCGACTCGATTATTCAAAGTGATAATTTTTGCAAAGTGAATGTTGTTATTATGGAGTTTATGGAGTTTATGGAGAGTAAAAAAGTTGTTATGGAGTGATAGTGATATTCGTCCAAAGAATTCTACGATTCGAAGAAAGAAAATTGGAGCAAAATAAAGGTTAGCAATGCACAACTACCCACACTTACGTACCTCTTAATGTGATAATACGAGATATTATCCTGATGGTTACAACATTTTTATTCCTTAGCGTGGTAATACGTGATATTATCCTGGAATAATACATTTTTTATTCCTTAGCGTGGTGATACGTGATATTACCCTGGAATAATATATTTTACTTTCTTAACGTGGTGGTACGCGATGCCATCCAGAAAGTAAGGAGCTTAGAGGATTTATTTCTTCTATACCTACAGATCATAGATCAGAAACTCCGGTGTGGTTACTACTAAGCACAATTTGACTATTCACAAATGCTACCTGAACATAATATTCACAGGTAATAACCTGATGACATAACGTGGCGATTCGAGGTTTACAATAGAATATTAATTAATTTTATTTTTTCCTAACGTAAGGGTATCTACGCAATGCCGATGTAAGGAATATAGAAAAATATAATGTACCTACATTATTATATTATTATAATTGTTTCTATACAAATTCCGGTGTCCGTCTAAAATGTGCCTAAGTGACGAGAGAAACTCGTCCAATATTCCGACATGCCGATCGGATGATGGCCTCCTAGAGGAAGATTAGCCAGAGCCAAGTACGACGTCCACGTGATGGGTGAGGCTTCATCAGCCTCAGTTCGCAAGAGCGTGCCAACTGCACGGCAGTTGGTTGGCTCCCATGCGGTGCCAGTACCAGATGAAATCTTGGAAATGTTATGATGAAAAATGGGGTGAAAAAACCCCACTAAAAATCTCCAAACGTTGGGGAAGACACTGCTGGACGGTCTCGACGGGAAGAGGAGCTGGAGGGACGCCCCGAAAGAAAAGTTGCTGATTCCTGAGATTTGTTGCTAGTACGTACTCCGAAAGGCATCCCTTAGGTAAGTGCTGTCTTACTTAATTATTTACTATGATTTACTTATTGTGAACCGATAAGAGATTCCCAAAAGCCGCTGGGACCACGAATATATACCTGGTCCAGTTAACCTCACAAAATACCTACCCGACACTGTATGTAGGTATGACGTTGCCAAACTTGAGATCATCAAGAAATTGTCGGAAGTGCCATAAATGTTGTTAGTCTCTCACCATGACAAAGGTCATCAAAACGTCAAGCTGACAACTTAATAAATCCAGTACCTCGTAGAACAGATCCCAACTTAAATTTTCTGGATCGGAAACTTTGCGATTCCCACGTCGTCAAAACACCGCGAAGACAACTGCAGTCCAGAACCGGTACCTACTACGAGCAGCAGCCGTCCACGTCGACGATGAGGAGTTTGAGTTCAACACGGCCGTCAGACCTTCCGCCGCCGCCGCTACATCGCGAGCCGCCACTGAACAAGTCCCGCAACCGTCGACGACAATAGAGGTACCTCACGCTGGTAAAATTTAATTTGACCAGCGTGAAAAACTGATTATCAATTACTGATGACCCAGTTGTATTGCAAGGCCTTTAAACTTCTTTTTAAAAAATTTTATACTTACACAGTATATTGAAGCCTGTGACCCACCATTTCCTAAAGTTTAAATGAGCAACACCGTATTAAAACTTGTACCTAACTTTTACAACGGTGACTTTTAGTTGCAAATCAGCATGTACTGAGTAGGTGGGTCAGTTTGTTTCACTAGTTTTGATTGTTATATAAACAAAACAGGACACCTTCTATAATGCGATTTATATTTTGTCAAAACATTTAACAAATACTGATAATGGTAATTACCATTTTAATATGGAGGATATTTACACTGTAAAAGCTAGTAGGTAAATAATGGACGTATCTACCTACATGACTACTACTGATCTTAAAAAGGCATATTTTTCTTTTAATTGCTTATAATTACATCATAATTATCATTTCTAAGAGCCCAAAGTCGCAGACTAGTAGCTTATCTGGATGATATGTTATATCAGCTCAACCAACCTACATAGAATGAAAAACATAACATAAAGTAAACTCATTTGGGATCGTTATTTGATAACCACTCAATTGCGTAAATATTTAAAAATGAGGCTTAAATCAACACAACATAATGATATATATATATTTATATATTTTTTATGTCACTGCAATTACCGAAGATTCTAATACCTTTCGTGATTTTGCTAAATTTATAAGTATGTACAATCACTGCATTTTGTTCTGTACAGAGCATACGGCTCGGTGTAACTACTGTACACAAAGCGTTTTTAACGCGAAAAATAAAAGGTATTTCAACAAAGAAAAAGACAAATCAGACTTAATTATGTCAAAAATATTTCATTGTTAATAATGTATTAGATATTAAAGATATTATTATAATCACTGAAAGTGTTTAAAAATATCTGCTCGAAGCATAAAGCCCAAAATAGATATCTTCTTCAACATCTACAATTTACAAACTATAAAGTGCTGATCCGTCAGTTAATGGTTGGGGTGTCATAAGTGGTGATTAATGATATATAATTATGGCTATAGGTCAATCGCTGATCTGCAACCGAAACGGCTTACCATAGCCGCCTTTTTAGGTTTAAACATCATTTCGTCAAAATTACTGCTATACCTACTGCAGTAATCTTTACATACAATGTGTTTTAAATAAATTATTGTTGTTATTATTACCTACTATTATCATAGTATATTTTTCATAGGTACTAAAAATCAATAACAGGTACCGCTGTCATATATAAATAGGATGGATGGAATACCTATAATTTCCACATCTCAATCAAATTTCAAATATAAAATGTATTGGCATTAAAGTACAATAGGTGTTCTATCAGTTATCTGATACTACCTTTGCTTGGTTTGGGGATTGATGGCGCTGTGTGAGAAATGTCCACCAATATTTATTTATTATTTAAAATTGTCAAGCTATAAATATATCTATTTTTTTGCTTCTTACATTATAATCCCGCAATATTAGTGATTCAGACCGGGATCCTAAGCAATACTTACTTGCCATCTAGGTAATCTGGAGTAAATACCCAAGTGTAGATTAACACTATAACAAATAAAAATCTGGAGTAGTTATAATAACTTTATTTTTTAATAATATTTATGTTCTATAATGTTAGGTCAACCAAATACCAATTTATTTGCGTCTAGGTTAAATTGAAAAATGTAATCGATACGTCTTTTGCTATAAATTAGGAAAAGTACCTACTGCTTCTACGCATTTCCTCTATATGCATTGGTACTGAAATATTTTTTGTTAAATTGTAGAAGACGAAGCTCCTGGTATACTTATTCTTCCTAGTCAACCAAGGGGACATCACCCGTTTTGGCGCAACCTTGCCCAGGCGTGCGCCATATTATGCAGCAGGCGTACCTACCTACCTATCTAAAACACGGCATATTCCTAGTGACTCCGTTGACAAAATTTATAATTCCTTAACAAAAAACGTTTTGAATTTATTATAATCTAACTTTAAAGCAGTGGTATATCTTTTGTCAATCAAATAATTTAGATTGTTACAGATCATCTATCTAGCTGTTATGGAAATACTTTTTCGACAGAACAGTTCAAAAGGAGCTGTTGAAGGAACTTAATTAGTAACGGTCAGCGTTATCATAAATGTTATTGGTAAGAACACTCGTGTACTACATAGTACACATAGTAGATTCTTTACAGGTATTTTTTAAAAAAGACAACCCACTTTTTTCGAAATATCATTCGACTTGGCAGGAGCATTGCATTAGAATATACTTATTATATCAAAACAATTATCGAAATAACCAACCATTCTAGGTACCTCACTGGATGTACTGTCGAGAAAATTGGTACCTTTTCTACGTTGTTAACAAGACAATGCTCGCAGACTTTATCTGCCATATTTTATATCAATTTATATACAAATATTACTATTAGACCCTGACTTTATTCTACGTATTATCATATATTATATTCTCTATTCTACCTTAGTAGGTATATCATTATTTAGAAAGAAATTGTCGAATTCTCCTCCGTACATAAACCATTTGATATTAACTGTGAAATAACCTGTCCACAACGCAACCTTTCAAATAATTATTCGATGGATCAAACAAATACGTTGCATGAGAGCGGAGTGAACGTGTCCGTGTTTATTTGTTTCTTTCTCGGCCACCTCCGCCACCAGCCGGGCTGGGTTTTCCATCGACACTTGACAAACACTATCAAAAGTACGGTCAGGTGGACAGAACGTTTTCTCTGTTTCGCAAAAATTTTAAAATATTTTTTTCTTTCTTTCTTTCTACTGAAGACACGCCCTTTTCTAAGGCTGTATTGATGAAGTACTGATAAGTACTAATAAGGGTATACTTACGTATGATGCTTATAAATATTGAATATACTTAAGTAGGTATATGAATTTATATTTGTGATTTTATTTATGTTCATTCTGCAACAGACGCTAAACATCTACATGGTTTTCTTTAAATCTAGAGGACGCAGCATCGACGTATAATTAATGGTTAAAAGAACTTACCTGAAGTGAATTTCAACCATAATTATACTAGATGCTGCGTCCGAATAGATTTAAACTCCCGCCCACCCTGAAAGGCACAACAATTCTGCGTGCTTCGCGGTTATTGTGCCAAACCCAAATAAATAAATGAATGTTGCAGAATGCTGATCGTGCTGAACGTGCTCTGAAAAGAATGACGTGCGCGCCGCGGGTAGCAGTAACAGAAACGAGTGTTACACTCTCATTTTTTCTGTTTGAATATTTTTCAGATCTTCAAAATTAGCCTAAAAAATAGCGCTAAACAGTGTTGCGATGCTATACATGGAAGGCGTACTACATGGTTTTCTTTAAATCTATTCGGACGCAGCATCTAGTATAATTATGGTTGAAATTCACTTCAGGTAAGTTCTTTTAACCATTAATAGGTATAGTGTCCCTCCATAATAAAGAATTAAAAAAAAAATATTTTATTTAAGTCTAATATTTTTTGTTGGTTTATGGATAAATTAGTATCTATCCATATACAAACAAAAAATATCAGACTGCTTACTTTGTTTTAAAAACATGGCACCTACGAAATACGTTAACGCAAAGTACCCTAGTTGCAAAAACTACGTACCTTGAGGAAGATAGCGTTCCCCCAAAGATCGTCTCTCAGGGAAGTGAACTGGTGATACTTCCACTTGCGGAACGCCCACGCCGCCAGCCCCACCTCGCGCGCCGACCAACACTCTGTCTCGAACAGGGGGTTTACTACAACCATAAACTTAGGTTAACCAAAGACTAAAACTAAACTAAAGACATTTAAAACTTTCACTAAGGGTCAAGTCATGATAGCGCAGAGTCAAAGCGCATAGAAGCCTCAGTCTTAAAGTTAACCCTAACTGCACAGGAATAACACGCATAAAAGTCCGCGGAGAATATCTCTTTCTTATCCAGAGGAGATTTTATGTATCAAACATTGTCGCTATGGAAATAGATTTTAATAGTGACGTTAAAAGTAACAAAATGCCTAGTGGTACTACTAAATATAAAATTCAGATGTAATTGTCTTACCGAATATATCTTCGTCGTTGTGGAAATCTTCGGGCGTGTATGAACTGTACATGGACATTGTAACGCTCTGCTCTTCGACCTGGCGTTGTAAAGCGTCGATACGGGCCTCGTAGTTCTAAGCAAACAAATGTATCTATTGTAGAATTGATTGATGATCGATGAATTGATCTATGGTAATTGCATCAACTTAGGTAATCCATAGTTTAGAATTTTGGACCAAATACGGTCACAAAAACTACTGTTTGATATATGGGGATAAAAGTATTACTGTTAGGATTTCTCAAACTCCACTCTCGTTTTTGAGAAACGAAAGTCTGTCATTCTCATCTTCACGAGACCGAACGCGACAAAAGATATCTACGCGATCTTTTTGACAGTTTCGAGACCAATTTGAGGTTTGAGACAAGTTAAGGTCGCTGCATACGTAACGTGATTTTTATCGTCCCGGACGGAACGTGACGAATTCTTGACATCGTTTCATATAAAATATAGTAACAAAATACACGTCACGAGAAATCGGACGGGACGGGACGGGACGAGACGGCAGGTGAAAAAACATCGTTATGGACCTTAGTGTTCTGTGTTAAGGACGATGTAATGTCACGTCTCCGTCCCGTTCGAGGTTTTATCCCGTTACGTATACAGCGACCTTTAGACAATCAGCCTGCAGGGGACTGTGTTGTTTGTTGAATCTAGACTGGAATCATACCTTCCGTTGTTCTTCAAACTGCTGATCAGCATGTTCCTTCTCCCTGCGGAATTGTTCTTCGAGCGCTAGGAGACGTTTTTGCATCTCAGCCTTGAGGTCAATGCCCTGCTTCTCGAGCAGCTCGCATTGGGCGAAGTCCCAGTCGACAGTCTCAGCGACGTTTGGCACTGGAATACAAATTGTTTGTTAGCTACAATAGTAAGCAAAGGAGAATGAAACGCATAATAGGAATAGTGATTTGGGAACGCTACACTTTCTTGTACCCTATACCGACAGCAAAAAAATCCAATCTACGGAAATCCTGCTAATTTCAAAAGATGCTTATATTTTCTCTCGAGGGCAATCCCTATGACAACAAAAAATCTTCCTACGGAAATCCTACTGATTTCAAAGGATCGTTTCTCTCAAGGGCAATCGGAATGTTAAAGAAAGCTAGACAAATATTAACATCTTTGGTTAGATTTAACTCGATTTCTGTAGAATGGGTTGTGTGTGGATTAACTTTTGGGGGTCCACTACAGGAAAATAACCACTTTTTGACATCAAACTTTTTCATTTTAATATTTTAAATCGATATTTCAAAATAAAAGGGAGTGGAAGTAAAATTATTCTCACTTAGGTACTGAAGTATAAAATCAGAATAAAAAAAACTAAAATAAATCCATTATTCATATTTAGGCTGGATTTTACCAAACTGGATTAAGTTTTATCTGGAGATTAAACCACAAATTAAACTGCTGTTTGTTTGAATATTTTGACATTGTAAAGTTGACACCTTATAACCAGGATAATTTGAATGCACCTAAAATATTCGGTTGCGCTTTCTAAACAATTGTATTTCGAATTCTGTCGGCTACCGGAATAACTACTCTGGGAGTAAGATAACAGTTTGGTCGAATCCAGCCTTAGTCAATTTGGCAATAACTTAAGAGTTAGAGAATGACATTGCTTGTCACTCACTTCACTCTCATGCAATGTATTTGTATTAGGGAAGTCACCAAGAGTCGGTTGCCTACCTTCGTTAGTATCAGGTTTATCAGCTTGTCCTTGCAGCTCCTTGTTGACGGGCGCCTCCTCGCGCGGCTGGCCGGGGTGCGTGAATCGGAACACGTGATTCTTGCCGAGAATCACTCGGGATCCCGTCTTTAGGATCACTGGCTCTTGTATCTGTTTGAAGAACATATTCAATTTAAATTCAGGTGTAGGATACCATCTTCCCTAAACGATGGACTTGCAACTATCACAACCATTACAGTTATCAATGGATCTAGACATTCGTGAAGTTAGGCTTTTCGCTGCGCAGTAGAAAATTTTGTATGAAAAAGTTGCACAGCGGATCGAAACGGCTAACATCATGAATGCCAAGATCCGTTGGAAGAAGTGTACCTGTAATTTTGGCAAGAAGTGGGCAAGTCCAGTATGTTCGAACTAGTCTTTACCCTCAGACATATTCAAAGAATTTAAAATATATATGGATCAGAATAGATGTTTAATTGGAGATACCAGAGCCTGTTTTTTTAAGTATCTTTTTAGTTTTATTGTGAACAGATTTAAGTCAATAACTAATATTACACACGCGTAAACCTGACACCTGGCGTAGAACTTGATACACTGCGCAATACATTGCGTACTGTATCTCATTCAAATCCATAGTAACATAATAAGCGTAAGAGTTTGTTTGCTTGTTTGAACGCACTAATCTCAGGAACTACCAGTTGGATTTGAAAAACTTTCTGCATATGTTAGCCAAACTCTTGAGGAAGGTTCTCAAGGCTCTTCTTTCGGACAGGCGATGTAGTCTCTTCCGCTGTTTGCGGTTATTTTTCATCATCATCATCATCACAATAAACCATCACTACGGGGGCAACACGACGAGGGCGCTTCCAGTTGGTTATAAAATGGCTATAGCGTGGTAAACTTTTGAAGTTCAGTTGGGATATCAACAAACATACTCCTAGAATGCAACTTCAAAATATGGAATGTGTTATCAGAATGAGAGATATGTTACAAAACAAATCTTTACCCTACAAATTATATGCGTTCAATCCTATCATACTAATATTATAAAGGCGAAAGTCCGTGTGTGTGTGAATGTTTGTAACCACGTATCTCCATAACTACTAAACCGATTTTGATGAAATTTGGAATGTAGATAGTTATATATGGAATGTAGATAGGTTCTGGAATAACACATAGGCTAATTTTTATCCCGGTAAAATTGTATGGTTCCCGTGGAATACAAAAATAGTAGTCTACGCGGGCGAAGCTGCGAGCGTTCTCTAGTAGATTATAATGCACAAGTTTATACCTCACGTCCGTTGACATAGACCAAAGCGCCACTATGCGGAATGAGGCAGATCACGCCATCTGTGTTCTCGAAGATGCAATGCTCGCTCAGTATGTGCGAGCCGGAGAGTTGGATATCCTGTGGCACGTTGCCTTCCGATGTACCGAGCCGGGTCATACCTGCAGACAAAATAAGTAAAGTAAGTAAAGTAAAGTAAGTGATGTTTGGAAGGATCAAGGGGAGGCCTTTGCCCAGCAGTGGGACATAATGAACCCATTAACTATAATAATAATAATAAAGTACAGTAAAACCACAAAAGGAATGCGTTTACAAAAACAATTGACGAAAAGTCATTTGGAAATGAAAATTACTCATAATTTCAACTTTATCGCAAACAAATAAAGACCACTGTCATTTTTAAGAAAAAGAAAAAAAGGCCTCTCTTCTTTCTCTTCAGTCATCTCTATCCTGGGTCAGTCAACAATTTGTAAGAAAAATAAAAATTCCAAGTGTTCTTATCTTAGTATGGCATTTGTGGCACAAAATACATACCATCCTTGATATAGTAGATAAGACATTCCGAAAGATTTGGGTCCTCATTCAAGTTGACCAAATGTGGTGTTTTCTTAGGGGAATACACGCCCACAGTGATTCCTTCCTTCACAGCTACACCCATCTCAGCGAATACTGCCTCTCTCTGCACTCGAATCTGTTCTGTACGCTTTAGCTTCTCCTCCCATGTCTCGTTCAGTTCTGCAGGAAAGGGACAGGTATAGTCTAGCGAGAGATAGCAATAGTTGAGGGACAAAACTGTTTACTTTTTGTACAAGGTTTAAATTAGGTTCCGAAAGTATTGGCAAGATTTGGGGCTACCTTCTACGTATATAGAACTTTGTACGTTGTCAAAGGGTTTAAAATCAAAGGACAGAAAATTACTTACAGTTTTAGTCGTAAAATATCCGTTCTAGGCTTAGGGATAAAGTCTAAAACTAATTGTACCTGCGATAAGTTTTTCAGAAGCCTGTAACTGGTCCACAGCCTCTTCGGCAATAGTCGTGGCCGCTCGGGAAAGCTTCGGAGATAGGACTTCTGATTCGCTCTTCTTGCGGACAGGCGATGTAGTCTCATCTGCTGTTTGTGGTGTCAGATTGTTTGATGTTAGAAATAGATGGCTATTTTCAACGTTTGCCAAGTGTTATTTGTGGGACGTCACATTGTAAATAAATAGAGTGTACCTTTGTGACACATAAATATTTAGAAGTTAAATTAATAATAGAAAAAAATAGTCAGAATCATTCATGATCCTTGTATATAAAAAACATAAAAAAATAAAAAGGACTTAACACATTTATTCAGACAGCAAACGTATCGTATGTACGACAAAATAAGAGTTTCATAAAAGGTTTTTAGCTGACCTTTCCAATCACTTTTCAAATGTTCGTTTATTACATGAAGGTCACAAGGCTTAAATACCTTGGAGAATTCCAAAACACCCGATTTGTAGGGACCCGTAGATATACAATCTCCAATTCTGTAGATAAGAACGACCTTTTTAAATTAGATTGGCCCGAAAAGCTGATCCGAATAAACGTGCCGTCTTTATCACAACATCAAATGGAAATGTATATATTTGTGTTCCCCGATATATAGATACATTGAGTATAATATTTCATGGAAATTGCAAAAATACACAACGAGATTCGGACTAAATAAAGGTAGAACATGCAAGGCCTTTCAAGCATAAAGCTTTTTTGTTGTAGCAACACTATAAACATATATTTTAGAAGTGTAGATACTTATATATTTTTGTAGTTCTGTGGATTTTATGATTGGTATTTCTCTGTACTTTGTATATTTTTTTTTTATTTGGCAACGTGGATTGTATAATGTTGCCACAAATTTATAAAGTTGATCAGGACTTTTTGTAACCTAAAATGTTTTCTGATACATATTTTTTTATTATAAGTATAAAAAAAAACGACGTTACTCATTCAAATAACTACAAGGAATAATTTATGTATTAAAAGTATATCTAATATACCAACCAACACCAAGTATAAAATATAAGCGCATATATAAAATTATATGACCCTTTCCCCATATATACGAACTAATATTCTTACATTGCATAGTGAATATTGCTATATTTATTTACGCCTACGACGCCACAAGCTTCGGAGAAGGGTGCAAATCAAATTGCTTATTTTTCTTTGTGACGGGCTGCCAGATTTCGCCAATTATTTGCAAGTGTTTTTTTGTGTCTGGCAACACCGGTTCGAGGCGAAGCGTACAGGTGGGGTGTACATATGCAAAAATGCGCAAGCCTCTTTACTGTTATTTACTTACTGGCTGGCAGGTCTTTCTTTTCATATACGACTTTACCATCTGGTCCTAGTGGTCAAATGTCCATTTGAAAACAGAAGACCACATTTTAGTATCACGAATTGGAAGTTTAACGTTTGTGGCGTTCTTTTCTGCAGTCTAACGTAAAAGACGTAACTATCGGGTCTCTTGACGACTAAATAACCTAATCCAACAAGATAACCAAATAGTGTTTGTCAAGAGCTGCAGTACAAATTAACCTTTGAATTATTGCTCAGTAAGTATCATAGAAAACGAAACTATGTTGATACTTATTGTGCCGATAATTCACCATGCCTTTTATTGTGAGATATCTCTCTTGGAAAACATCTCTACTTTACTGACAAACCTATCACAAACACATTCAAACCGCATTGATACAAGGGCCACTCACCTTCTTCAACATCAATTCCTTCAGCTTTGAGTAACTCTCGCAGTTTGAGGATTTCTTCTTTGAGTTCACGAATGAGCTTAGCATTGGCGTCCTCATTAACCACGGCTTTGCAGACAATCTGCTTAGCTCTGTCAGCGTATCTGTGACAAATAACTTTGGTGAATTTCTTTGTACACATTATTTTATGAACTTAAAACAATTTTGGTCCTAGCGTTCAGCCTTGGTAGGCACCAAATATAATATACTTTACAAAAATGTCAATTTCTTTTATTTTAACTATTTAAAACTGATTTATGTTTTATGAGTTGACAAAATCATCGTTGATACGAAATTAAAAGAAATTTCAATTACATTTAACGTCAAACTTTGAGCGATTCAGCATCGAAAACTTTCGAAAGCTCGATGAAAAGTAATTCAAAGTTTCTCAAATTTTACAAGTCGGTCTAGTACTATACTAATCCTTTATGATCTATTACGAAAGGGTAGTTGAAATTAGATTGAAGTATGTACTTTGTAGTTACCTGAGCGTACTGAGAGTTTCATCAAAGTTAATGTCCGCTGGTGAAATGGCAGCTATCATAGCAGTTTTGGAGTTGCCTCCGAGGTTCTCACGAAGCAGCCACGTTAGGACCGAGTCACGGTATGGTATAAAGTCGGCCTTTTTCGATTTCTTACTCTTTGACGCCTGCAAATGAAGGAAAAAGATTAGGAAGCTGTCATTGAAGCAAAACGAAAAATGTGCTTCTAATGTGCTCGTAACCAGTTTGTATCGACAAAAAGCAGCTAATGTTATTCTATACAAAAAAGTTCAGATGTGACCTTTGAAACTATATTGAATTGTTTATTACAGATAAAGTCTGTAATATGAAACAAAAGCTTTGCGTACCTATATTCAGATATTTTGAAAGTCAAGTGTATATCAATTATTCATTCGAATCTCGATTCGGCACAAAAAGATTATTATGGAAATCACAAAGACAAAGAATAATCCACATGAGTTACTGTATTCTCTGTGTTCATAGAACGTTCTTTGATGAAGGTCTCAATATTTAAGTTATGGAAATATGCTTCATATAAGTCATTCTCTTTGAAAGTAAAGTCAGATTTAAAAAGATGTCAGAGTGTTATATCAATAAAATGATAAAAACAATCCACATTCATTTCCACATTTTCACAAGCATATTGCGTACTTACCTATATTTTTTTATATTATATTGAGCATATATTTAACAGCCAAATATATAAATATAATAACAGCCACACACTTACCGACTACACAGTCATATCCAAAGTAAAAGTGGTGCAAAAGAAAAAGGTAGAAAACGTGAATTAGTCGTCTCTACATGACATAATTTGTACAAATAAAAGTAATGTAATGAGTATAAAGTAATGATTAATTCATGAGGAGGAATATATATTTAATTTAACATCATCTACTTCACTCGATAGTCCGCTGTTTCAAAACAACTGCAGGCCTATAAAGGTCGCTATTGCAGATTCGCAAGATAGGAATTGAACTATTGCCATCTCTTTTCATTGATTGAGAGTGAAAAGAGACGGCATTATAGTTCATTTCACATTGCGATTCAGCTTTAGCGACCTTTTTAAGTCCGCTGATCATTTTACTGTCAATCTTGAATTTTTCAGATTATAAGATACAAAATGTACCAATATTATTGGAAGTCCATAAAAGTAATACAGCAAGAAGCCAAACATTATCTTAAACTTGAGCAATTTTCAATGGAATAATCCATATTAATTGACAAGTTAATGTGATAAAGTTATCCCAAAGGCACCAAACGGAATACCGAGCGACATACATCGTCTATTTCAAGTACGTCTAGACATAGATAATTTAGCTAACGAATCTCAAGCCGATACTTACAATTTCAGCCAAAGCCGATATGACCTTGCCTAAGGTCGTGAGCGATTTGTTGATGTTCGCTCCTTCCTTCAAACGCGTGCCTTTTGCTCCAGTGGAGTCGGCTCGTTCGGAACCTGCCAAATCTACTAGCGAGATTTTGGACACCTAAAACAAAGAAAATTCCTTTAGAATACATAAAATTGTTGCTGAGAATAGATTTTTAGAATTAAAGATTTATCTAGTTCGTCGCATTCTCTCATCTGTTTTGAAGCAATGTTGCATTGTCTGGCAAACCGCACTGTTTCGTATCGCAATAATCCTCTTAAATTACTATATGAAGCGCTTGTGGCGTAGCTTGCTGAGACGTTCTTTATTGATCGTTGAAGTTAAGCAACGTTGTGCTCGGTCAAAATTTGTACGTGTATCCACGAGTGGCATTACGAGCTGAGCGCTTCCGTAATTCGGAGGGCACGTTAAATTGTCGGTCCTGGCTTTTAAGACGTCAAGCCATGACGGAGGCCTTTAGGCGGCCTAATAGCTCCATCACCAGATTTGGCCACTAGCTCATATGAACTTACTTTACTTTTTACTTAAGCAAATCGATTTTTTCTGAGTGTACAAAATTTAGTTTCTTGTCTTTGCAGAATAGAGATAAAATAAGAGAAAAATCAAATATTGTGAAGAATTTACCTTTTCCGACATCAAATTGGTGGTGACATCGTGTCGTTGCTGCGTGAAGAATATTGTGAAGACGGCGTGAGAGCGAGATGATGTCTCGTTCATGTTGGTAGCCGCCACCGTCCTGGTAGAGCGAGACGAACAATTAAAGACAATCTTTCTTTATTGAAATGAGGGAAAATCGTAATCCAAGACATAGACAGACATTTCCATGCTAGAATCTTTGCAGGTTTTAGCTAAAGGCTGTCACTATTTATGCGAATATAGTGTTTAACATGCTATCAAAGTTAAATCACTTATTTTTGAAATTGATTAAGTAAATATTTTATTGTTGGTATAAATTCGAATAAAATGTAAAAAAATAGGATTAACTACATATTTATAAGTGTAATGGCAGCAAACAATATGTATGGATTATTTGTCTAACAATATTTGGTTAGCAGGCTTGTTCAGCTACATAATCAAATTCTAATCACTTCTCCTATTCAATGGAAAAACATTGTCTAATATGGAACTGACTACAAACTTATAGCGCCAACCTTTTTCGTCGGGGTTTAAAAAAGAAATATTTTACCCCATAGCATTTGTATTTTTCAACGTACCTAGCTTTATTCCCCTCATCAATTAGATCTTCAATATCCTGGTAAGTGGACACGGCGAGTTTGCTGAGGTCTTCCACGTAGGGTCCCAGAGCAGGGTGCTCACGAACGCGAAGATTCCCCTTATTCTTCGGATTGAGAAGATCTCGAACTCTCTCGCAGTAAATCTCCATGTAGGATACTTCCACCTGAAATGAGATGGTTTTAGAAAGAGTACACCGAATGTATGTACAGTACAATAACAATTAAATTAAAAATTTTAGCCGAGTGGAAAGTGGGAACCCACTGTCATACGCCTGCCCAAAGAGGCGCGCGGCCGAACGTACCTAAACTGCGGAGTGAGACCCCCTGATTATATGCTGACTTACAGAGTATTTCAATTCCTTCGAGGTAGTCTGGTTGACGCGTCTGAAAAGATCTAGGCAGATCTGTGGAATGATTCCTTCCTCTCCCTTTTCTCCGCGGCCCATCATCGTATAGGACTTGCCCGCGCCGGTTTGTCCGTATGCGAATATGCATATGTTGTAGCCTAGAAGAAAATAAAAACGTTAATTTATGTAAGCTGGTTTGTTAGTGATATTAACAGCTGAGCGCTTCCATGCTTCGGAGGGCACGTTAAATTGTCGATCACGGTTTTCGTCCAGTCGTACAGTCGTTAAGCCATGACAGAGGTCTTTAGGCGGCCTAAAAACTCCGTCACCAGTGTTAGCCACTAGCTCATATGAACTTACACAAACTTGTTAGTGACAAAGTGACAGAGAGAGCTTAAATGCCCTTTGTTTACGTATTAACCCATCACTTCGCCAATTTTAATGAATCACAGAGAGAAAATTGTTTCTTTTAGTGTCACCTCTGTCTATTATTATAATCTTTTGCATTATATAATCGGCATATTCAGTAAATATATTTAAGGTCTGAAGATATTTTCTATTTTCGTTTAGTAAAGTGTGGAAACAATTATAGTAAGATCATCATCATCATCATCCGCAGCCAATAATATCCCACTGTTGGGTGTAGGCCTCCCTTTGTTTACGCCACCCATTCCGGTAATAGTAGTTCATAATAGGTTCATACTCGTAGTAAGATAAAATAAAATATTACGCATAAGGCTCCTCAAGCGTGACTTTATCTTTACAAGCGATCTGTATATATTTCGAGTTTTTATTACGTTTATAATTATGAATCTGTGAAAGTTTTTACGACCGTTTCTATCAATGGCCGTTCAGCATTGACGTTCTGTAGCTATCTCTCTTCGTCAAAATGAAACTGACAAGGACAAGAATATTCAGAGAAAAAGTAAAAGAAATGTCAAGATCTTACCATCAAAGGCATGTTGTAACATTTCCTCTCCAATGTCTTTGTACACCATGATTTGTGATGAAAATTGTGGATCACTTGGCTGCAACAATAAAAGTAAATTATAGGAACCTGTAGAATCAAAAAGCAGTATAATAAATAACAAATAATGGAATACAATTATGAATGACGACATAATAAATAGATTTTGTGACAGTAACAAACATTTAACCTACGTTCGAGTACAAAAGGCCGTACAAGGCGTACAATATAATCTTCTACTACATCTGTAGCCATAACATTAAAAAAATGTCTAGTTTAAATTTATAAGTTACAGCGCCCTAAGATTAGGATAAATTAATTCAAGGATTTAATAAAAAGGAATTTTAAACATGAATAAAGAAAACGCTAAACGTTGTTGTTGAATAACATTTAAGGCCCCGAGGCATAAAACGGCACAGCTTACGCATATTTGAATAATTTCCAGATGAGTCCAAAAGTATCTGGTTTACATTTCAAATTCAAATATCTGCACAGTTTTCTAATTAAAATATCTTACGCAGACTCGAGTTTACAAAATTTTGAAGTTTGACGGTTGAAATAATTTATCTCAATACACTTTCGGTAGAATTGTTATAGGTTCTGTGCTTTCGGAGGGAATGGCTTAGTAAAGAGGAGGCCCTAACAGTAAAGTAAGGGGAACAGTTTGAAATGATGATGCTGATGACATTATAGTCAATAAACTGAATCATAAGTATGATACTGAAAATATAAACTGTCTCTTGCGTTTTTAAAAGCTACTTAGACATTTTTGAATAAACCATCACCAAAAGCACATTATCATCACCACTTACAATAAATCATCATTGTTTATAAAACATTGTCATGCTAGCAACACCAGTACAATATTTTTTTATAATCTTCATTGGCTCCGTCGTGTTGTAATCATCTGCCGACTTCGGAAGAACAGTTCCACAAAGATGAAAACACCTCCTTATGGAACGGTTCCCTGGAAGCCAGGAGACATTTCTGCATCTCTTCTTTGACCGATGACCGATGACCATGAAGAATCCTCTTAATTCAAAGAAAAAAATGAAGTATAACTTCTTTTTCTCTATCTTACATCTAGGATGGAACTTACTAGTACGAGGATTTAGCGACAATTTGAAGATTTTGTGTGATTATTGCATGTAAAAAAGCTTTAATTATCCATTTAAATAAAAGTGAAATACAAATCGTGACAGAATCTTCCATCATCATCTCATAAAACCACACAAGCATGAAAATCTAAACGCACAACAGGTAATCCCCACAGGCCGATATGAAACCACAACGTTACAATTCCCGGATCGAAATTAATTACAAACGTAGATTGAGCATCGGAGATTGGACGTTGTGGTTTGGTTGAATCAGAACCCATATTGGACCCGGTGGTTTAGGTACTCTAATGAGTAATCCTCGTAGGGACAATGTAGTCTGAAACTTTGAGTAAATTCTAGCAAGGGTGAATGTTTGTGAAATAAATAGATACGAAAAGATACGGAGATTAGACAGATGCGAGTTGGGCGATATCGATCCGGAATTAATCTAATGCGGGGATATTGAGAAACGGACCAGCTGTTGACATTGGGGAGACGTCTATCCTTGTTTGCGTAATGAATTGAACCGTCAAATGAGCTTATGGATCAACGTATTTGTAATCCAGATAGGATATACAAGCTTATGAGGAAAATAGATAACAAATGCGGTGTATTTTCTGGGGCGGCAAACAATTTTTTAAATTGAAATAAAGAATTATTTTAGAAGAGATTTTTGCATGGCTATTAGATAATTGCATATTCGGCCGGGCAGAAACCATACAGCCTATCGACAACTAATCCGATAATCGAGTTGCGGTTAAATCCAATATGGCGGTCGTCCAAAACAGGAACACGCGCAAAATCTTGTTAAGAGCCTTCAGGCGGCCATTATCGAGGCTATTTCATTGGATAAAAGATAAATAAGGGCAGATAATACTTGAACCTACAACCTTTTTACATGCGAGAGGACTTACACCGTGTATTAGTTGATTCGTTAATATCGCTTATTCCATTCTGTCCCTCTAGTAGTCCGATCGTCGAACTGTTTGGACAGGTGTATTTTGTTTGATAAATAAAATAATATTTTTTTTGATAAGTATTAATTAAATGAAACTGGCAACAAGTGTATTCTTGGTAATCTTGGTAGTCCTCAAAGTCTAAGCCAGACTCATTGAAATCACTTTGAATTATTTTAAATCTCCATATATTTTTCTTTTAAGGAAACTCTTATTTGTAAAATTTTAGTAAATCTTTGAAGTTATATTTGTTTCGATACTGTGTTGGTAAAGTACATATTGGCTGAAAGCTGTTTTGGTTGAAAAATAGAGGTTACGTTACGAAATACGAAAAATAAAACTCATCTCCCGATTTAAAAACAGTACATCTTCTTACGGCAACAGGAATAGACAGAATACTCGTCACTGGCGATGCAAAGCTAACACAAGATAGAGTGCATTTCTATTTGTGCCGAGTTCACGTTGGGAGAGTAGCTAGGGTGCTCGATAGAGAATTTACTTCCGCAGCGTCACTGGCAAGTTGCATTGAAGCTTGCATGGTATTAACGTAATTTTAAAAACTAGCCATGTAAAATTATAAATGCTGTTCACTCTGATAGATTTAAAAGAAATTGATAACTTGCAGAGACTAAATATTTCCTTCAAAATGTATCCTTTAGGCTTAATATACCTGAAATGTAGTAAACGTAGCCACTTATTTTCATTAACATTAGAGTGACAGTAACAAAACATTTTCTAAAAGCCCTGTTTAGTTTAAAAGGGAATATGTACTGAGCACGAGCTTTTTTTTTACCTATTCGTTCGCGTTAATGTTAACTCAGATTTGTATTATTTGTATTATTTGAAGTTACAACTTGGTATTATAAACTTTTTTATTATTATTATTGCGCTGCTTTTTCATACAAATTGTAGTTTACGTCAACGCGATCGACCAAGTAAAAATCTCGCACTCGGTATCCAGATAGTTCGAGCAACTCGACCGATGTCAACACAGCATTCGTTTCCTATTTCCGACCTAACTTTATTGAAATGAGGAAACCGAACGGGCGGCCAGCAATCTGGATTCCCAATATTGATTTTGTAGCAGGGTTTGTACAGGTAAAACGAAATACACAGATACTATAATATACTCGTGACGCTAGAAGAAAAAGCGTAGATAAAGGTACACTTTGCGAAGCATTTTAGAACCGTGAATGGTATAGCACTTGGAATTTGCTTACATATTGATGAATGAGTGAACGTAAAAATCCAATTGAAACCTCTAATCGAATTAAACTTTGTTACTCTCATCATTACACATTTTCATTTAGAAATAGACGACAGTTTTAATGAAATAACAACATTAGATACAAATAAGACTTCATTGAAAAATCCGAACATTGGTGATATAGAAGCTATAGTAAACTATACACACATACAAACATAAACTGTAGAACTTACATTGCATATGTAGGAAAAAGGCGGTTTACTTACATTATGTGACCAGTATGAGAAATCAAAATTGAAGCTTTTCGGTGGCTCCTTGCTCCCTGGTGGAGCTTTTGGATTTTGTATCACTGTAACAAACAAAACATAAAGTTATTGTAATATAAGGAAAGTTTTGGTTAAGTTCGTGTAAAATAATATAACAAAAGTCTTTCAATCGGATAGACGGGCACATAGACAGCATCGCTTATTCCATCCAGTAGTTCTAGTAGTTCGATCGTCGAACTGTTTGAACATAAATATTCCAAATTATTCGACTGACTAATCGAATTTTTTGGACATGCAGATTTTATTCCAAATAGAACTACTATAGGCTGTGTGACTGATCCGAGTTCCGACTCTATGTCAAAATATTTCGAGAAAGTTCTTTTAAATTTTATTTTTTTAATTCTTAAAAGGTTAATTTTGTACTACAATATTTTTTTTTTAATTAAAAAAATTCTGAAAAACAAACACTAATTAAGTGCTTATTACAACTACTTCAGTCAAATCACAATTTCCTTATCTAATTACAAAATAGACGGCATGTAAAACAGTTAGCTACTCAATTATTTAAATCAAGTAGTCGTGCTGACGCGTCGTATCGACCGCGTCGCGACTGCCGCCGCCCGTTTCAACTTTCAAGTACTTCTTCACGATGAAAAGCCTTTACAAATGCATTCCTTGCAAGCTACGTTTTCACAAGCCGAAATGCAGAGATGCAGACTTGATCAGAAATAACAAAGGTTTCTGTAGCTTTGGTTCAGAAGAGGTTGCATTCAGTTGACTTTCGACGCTAATTTATCGTTGCAATCTGATTGAGGTTTTTCTTTGCGTGAACAAAGCAAACATAGACGTAGAAGTGCTCTTGAAAAACTATGCAACGATCTCATTAAACTAGGTACTGCGAGACTACAGTATCTATCGATCTAATACGTATCGATCCATAAAACTTTTAATAAAGAAGTAAATGTGTTTGCCAACAGCGTGCAGACCTCATCTCGAAAGCCATAAACAAAACCAATATAATTTAAAACAGTTTCCGCGTCGGTACACCCACGTTTACTTTTATGAGTCACCACTGCACCCCGTTGCAGCAAACAAATCTACACTTTGAACCTTGTTTCTATAAAATTAACGTCTGTTTTAAGACTAGCCACGTTGCAAACAAAACGGAAAATATACACAAGAAGCTTCGAAGCCTATTTCTTTAAAGTTAAAGTCTGTTTTACAGTGACTAGATTGTGTGGGTGGAATGGGATACAAGAGGGAATTCTTTTATTCCTGCACGTCTCGTATTGCAATCAAACTGAGAGCAATGTTATTAAAGTCTGCTCTGCTCTGTCATTGTTTTAAAGATATTGGATGGGGGAAGATAAAGTATTATTGTGGGAAACATTTCCAAGTCTTATTTTATAGCTGGTTGTGACTCGTAGGTTATTAAATAAAAGGAGGAAGATATAATAAATACGAAGTCTATACTCCATAAATAGATTTACATAAACTTAGTTCAATAAAGTCCGTTACTCCAAATAATAGTCTTACTATTAACACCAGCATGACACAGGACTATAAAACTAAATGTCATAAAAGTAAATCCTACTATCAACTAGATTCAACCTAGTCAGTCAAACAACAAATCCTCAATTATGTAGTTCAGGGTTCTATAAAGTCACTTAATGTATCCTTTCAAAACTATTCTGATTCGCTTTACATCCGTTCAATCTGAAGCTACATCTCCGGATGTTTTTCCCAAAGCATCCGCCATTGTGAAGGGAAACTATGACGTGCTTCCGTAGGCGGACGTGCTGAGGCAGCGGGTATTGAGAACTAGAAGGCAGTTTCAAGGTTGCAAATACAATGGGAGCTTTGTGAATTGGCATTGGACTATTTTATATCTACGTTTCAATAGCACTGTTATACTCTGGTGATGTTATCAACTAATGCACCTCGATGATTTAGAAAACGAGGGATGATAATGAATAATTTTAAAAATGGATTATTTTATAACGAAAACTGGCAATTAAAATATTTGTGTTATGGCTGGTATAAAAACGGCAATGGCGAAAACCTATGATTCATGTAAAACACTTGACACAACAAGTATCTGTAACCTAATCAAAAATTCGGTATCGAACCAACACCTTCGCAACTGTCATTACTTGCGAAGGTGTTGGTTTGGTTGGCCAAAGTGATCTTTTAAAATCAAAAGAAGCCTTTAAACTCCGATAAAGAAATTCAATAAAGAAATTACTAAAGTGTAATTACGCCTCCCTTGGTACTTTGGCCTGAGAACAAAACGAACCTAAATAGATCTGTCAATCAGAATCACTTTGTTCCTTTATAATTTTTTCGAATGGAAAATTGGCGCAAAAGTCATTGAGCTGGCGAACAAAGAGGAAGGTCAAAACACGAAGCAAAGAGGGCATTTATAGAGCCGTGATGAGGCGGAAAATTCGCTTGGGGGAGTAAGAGAACTTTTATTACTGCTCTTCAGGTTATTTATGCGAAAGTGTGAAGCATGGGAATTTTCACAGAACATAAAATGAGAAAAAGCAGTGATTTTCTTGGGTGTTCCGCCTCTTTCTTCAATATACGAGCACGAATTTATCCACCTTCAAAAGTAAAATTATTATAAAACCTAATTAAGCGATACATTAAGCTTAATCTCAGTTTATATCTTAATTTATTGTTAGAACCTTAACATTATTACCCAAAATTGCTCATTATATCACGTAATAGAAAATTTGATATCTTAA
Organism: Camptogramma bilineatum; assembly: GCA_958496255.1. Lineage (NCBI taxonomy): Eukaryota > Metazoa > Arthropoda > Insecta > Lepidoptera > Geometridae > Camptogramma > Camptogramma bilineatum. Next base: position 11,398,332 of record OY292465.1, on the reverse strand, counting down.
TTAAACTTTCATTATTTACTACTAAAGATTACAATATGAGCTTGTTAGAAACGATAAAAGTTATTTTGCTCTATATTTTTTACCCATTTCGTATTTTGTGGCGATGAGCTTTCAACCGTTCCCTTAGTTAGAATACAAACTACTTGAAAAAAAGGGCAAGTGTTCGACAAGTTTAATGTGCCTCTCACTACTCCTTTAAAATCTAACGTCCCTGGGAAGTCGAAAGCCTGTTCATGTTATGACTTTTAACCCTTATACTTGAGCCTTGAATCTTATCGGATTCTCAAAGCCCGAAAATTCAATTGAAGAATTTTTCTTTCATTAACCATCTCAATAACGCTGATATTATCTTAAAACCTCGCCTTCGGGGTCTTCTTGGATCGCCTTTATTGACCCTGTGTGAAAGGGTTATCCAATTCATCCGGTTAGCCTTCTTCCGTTAGGTTAAACCCGCTCAATGGGTCCTTTGGGCCCAGCCCGATCATACTGCGGAAAATGTACCTATCCGCGTCTTGAGTGGTTGAACTGAAGTGATTTTGGTATTTTTATGGTTAACCTTTAGCTAGTACTAAAACTTCAGTGTAACCCTTGGATGTAAGGATTCTCCTTTAGAAATGAATCGAACAATTGCCAAATAGGTTAAAGGTTATAGAGAAAATTTATTTAGCATTATATCAGCAGTGGTGTCGTACGAATCACACCACTTTCTGTGTCATGATGTTCAGACATCATGAATGTTTTGTAACAACATCTTTTGAAGAAAGTGGAGGGGTGCGTTTTGTCTCATGTTTGGGAATAGGTAACCCATGCGCAAACATGAGACAAAACACACCCCCGCCACTTTCTTCCAACGTTTTTTTTTTTACATGACGCGACTTTTATGTAGGCTTGCCCTGCACCTAATCCATTTTATTTTATTTAGTCTTTTCACAGAAAAGACATGATCTATACCTACGTGTGCTTCTTTTACCGTTTAGTTAACGCTTATTTACATTTTAGTTCAGTCAAAATAGCCCGAAAAATAGGGGCACCCAAGCAAAAAGCTGAAAATTGGTAGGAATGTTCCCAGAAAGCTGAAAATTGGTAGGAATGTTATAATAGTAGAGTTATACTACTATTTTCTTACTCTTCTAACTAATATGGATCAAAAGTTGAGCAACATCCAGCTAAGTCAATGATGCTCTATTTCAGTATTACAGTTTTATCATTGTCCAGTTTCAGCAAAAATGTCAGGAAGGTTTTCAAGTAAGTACATATTGTAGAACCAGAATGGTAAGTCTCCAATCTCAGACTACATGCATGATTAACTAATGATTAGCTAACTACTAAACTAGGTAGAGGTTACCGCTTATTACGAGAGATCCTCTACCGGTATAACTAGTAATAATATAGTTTCAGTAAATCAACGCTACAAGAGTTCTGGTTAAATCGTTATTTTTATTTAATTTCTTTTTCACAAAGAAAATGAAAACTGACTCAAATCTTTAGACATTCAAGATTTTTTGAATGCTATGTTGTTAGTTAAAAACAATGTACAGTCAGCGTCATCAATTGGTATCCCCCTATTGATTTTAACAAGGACCCTTTTCATTTCAACTTTGGATTTCAGTCGGATTTGCTAGTATACTTATGGATATCTAATTTCGCTCGAGTTCCTATACTAGCAAATCCGACTGAAATCCAAAGTTGAAATGAAAAGGGTCCTTGTTAAAATCAATAGGGGGATACCGATTGATGACGCTGACTGTACAATACACATTTTGCACAAGCCTACATTTTGCAGTAGCCAGCCCATTGAAATCGAGGTACCATGCCACCATGGCAAGAACATTTTTTGCGGTAATTTATTACGTGTAATAGTAATTGTTTGTAGTACCAAATATTTTCGTGGATGGTCTTACAAAGGCCTCTATATTTCAGTAAAGCAATACCAAACATGTAACGTATTGAGACCTTGATAACTCAACCTAAATGCCCACTGCACAATAAAATGAAACAAACAGTATCGCGTGCTTCTTTCACGATTAACATAATGTACATAAACTAGAACGTAACAGTAAATGATATCGAATATGATTCTACTGAATTCTAATAATTATAAAAGCAATAGCAGAAGTGTATCCCCATAAGATATTATTTATTTACTAGCTTTCGCCCGTGGCTTCGCTTGCGTGGTACCCGGATAAAACGTAGCCTATGTCACTCTCCAGCCCTCCAACTATCTACACACAAAAAATCACGTCAATCCGTCGCTATGTTTTGACGTGAAAGCAGGACCAACAAATAAACACACTTCCACATTTATAATATGGGTATGGATACTTTAAAATTAAAGAATTTAATATACTTTAGCCGTTTAGTGCTCGTGTTTATGTAAAAACGAAAAAAAAATAAGAGAAATCAATCGGTGCCAATTTTCGAAATTACCTTGGATAGACCCAGCCTAGTATAGTATTATATTATCTGTGACCCAGCCAACATGGCTCTAAATGTATAATATTCTGTTGATAGTTGAACTAAAGCATCCGATTACAATTAACTTGGAATGGTTCGTGACCAGCCATATCAATGTTGTTATTCTTTATCTAATTCTCTATCTAAGTGTCACGCGAACGTCGTGTATTGAACTCAATTTATTTCGACCCTTCTAAGCTTCATTTAGTTTGTTGGGCCAGTTTCTGGCGAAATGTAATTAGTTAATTTGTTTGCATTTCGTGAATCTCTCCAAAAAGTAAAGTTTGAAAGCGATTTACTTTCGAAATGTAATCAAGGCGAAACGGACTTTTGTCTCATTACAACGTCTAACTAAAAAGTACTGGAGCTTGACCATTTAGATTTAAGAGGATGGATAACCGAAAAGAAAGCTAGGCCCTAAACTAACTGTGTTTGTTGCCCTGGTTCTTCGCAGAATTGGTAGCGAAGTATCACCTATAATGTATCTAGCTCTTAAGACTATTTTCCGACCTCTTAGCGCAGTGGGCGATGCCAGAAACGAAGAAGGTTGCGGGTTCGATTCCCGCAGCGAGGCAAATTTTAAGTATGATCTGCAATTGTTTGTCTCAGGTCTGGGTGTTTTTCTATGTATAATATGTATGCATTTACAAAAAAAAAGTATTTTTGTAGTACGTCAACCATTTAGTTCCCATAACACAAGCTCTGCTTACTTTGGGGCTAGAAAGGTTTATTTTATGTTATTCGAGAGGTCCTACTATTATAATTATAATTTTCGATATCGACTTGAGTAGGTATTATATATTATACTTATCTATTCTGTCGTCCTACAAATTTTTTTGTACGGCAGTAAATGATACCAAGCAAATTTTCCCATCTCAAACAAATAATGTAGCCCGGAAGCTTCTAAAATTCGCGAGCGGTCCCAAGGATTCCCGTTACGCGGACAAGGTTTATGGGGCGTTATTCAAGTTTATGGCCTGTTGGGTCGCAATGCGGCCCGCAAAAACGCGAGGAATGTACCTTGCCTAATGTTTTAGCCTAGTCAAGGTTGAATTCGGACTCTCTTTTCGATTTTAGAAGGCTTTGTATTTAGCTACGAGGGTGGTTTAGGATTTAGGTGCTTGGCAAGCCTACTCCGTCTCAACAATGTCTCAGCATATTTCTTCAAAGTGTCTCAGGTACCGCAGTGTTCGTTAAAAGTAGGTATACTTAAATGCCTTTTTTATACTACTAAGGTAGCGGACATACGGTCCACTTGATGGTAAGCGGTTACCGTAGCGTACGCCTGTGACTGTGAAGAGGAATCACTTCGCCGACAACACAATGGACAAGACTGGAAGAATAGTACCTACCTCATGACGTTCTGTATAAATTCTGTGGTAGAGATGTAAAAGGCTAAGTTTTTAGTATTTATTTTATTTTATTTTATTTTTATTTTATTTAGCAACAAAATCCACAGCTCGCCTAATTTAGAGGAGGCAGGATCACCAGGCGACACCAGGGGTCGTACATGAGCCAAAATCAGTGCGGAATGGGCAAATTTTTACCTCATGAAAGATAGGATTGCGTGATAGCCCCGCGAGGTATATATTACAGAAAAACAGTCTTTATCATCATATTAATTAAAAGTGTAACGTAAAGAAAATATACGATACAAAACATGCAAATATTAATATCTCGCAGATTGGTTTATCCGCAACCATCTCAAAGTTTATACATAGTTTTCCCTTCTAAGCAATACAGCTCCCAATATAACAAGTACGTTCTCAGGACGAAGTTCCATGTCCGATCTAATGCATATTAATAGTGGAAAGCCAGTGATGACGCAAGCAGAGACGATTTCGCCCACGGTCGGTGGAATATGAACTTGAACCTTTTATTAAGACTAATAATAACTTGAAGAACGTTTAATAATCAACATGGCAATCTATGACGATGTAATTGGGAGTTTCGGGTTCATTAAGCCAGTGGCTCATTGAAGAGACTAGCCCCATTATGTACTAATTTATCAATTTAGAGAGGCTTTTAATAATGTTTTTTTCTCGTCACTCTTATGCCAATGAAAAGAGACTGAATCAGATTTAGCGGTCATCTAAGCTTTACGAAGCATGTAAGTCCATCATGAATAACAGAGAAATTGTTTTGCTTAGCTTTACTTGACTTTTATACTAAGTAAGTTCGAATGAGCTAGTGGCCAACTCTGGTGACGGAGTTTTTAGGCCGCCTAAAGGCCTCCGTCATGGCTTAACGACTTAAAAGCCAGGAGCGACAATTTAACTTGCCCTCCGAAGCACGAAAAAGCACTTTTATACTAGAATATATCAATGTGTTATTCGCAACACGGTATCACTCAAATAAACGTAAGTGATATTTGTTTCTAATACTATCAGTAACTAGTTGAACGAGTATTAACAGTGTTAACCCGATATACCAACTACTACAATATCTCTGTTTGTCAAAGAAAAAGTAAAATCGCTACAAAAATCAGATATCTCGCAATCTCATTAAGAAGTAACATAATTACAGACAGACATCTCACAACACTCTCTTTTCCAACTAGACCAGTCAGATAAGAGGAAAAAACGTATAAAATATGTACGCATCAGGTGCCGGCACTAACGAGGTGGCTGCTCGTTAGGCACTACCGACAAACTTAGACAAGCGACTCAGAAGCAAATTCTTTTTTTTTTTAATTAATTAAACCTTTGTGCTGATGGAACAAGCGCAATGTTCAAAATACTCACAACACGGGCTTCTAACAACTGTATATATGTTTACGTTACAAACAATACATCAGGTTTTAAGTAAGGCTTTATCCACAGATAATTAAAGTAGCTTGAATCAATTTCGTACAACATTCACAAAGTCTGTATTTAAAGAACAGACCAAGAACTACACAAATCACTTTTGTTGTGTCAAGCACTACCAATTTGTGTATGAGTTTTTAAAATATTTCCCCCTTACCTATGAAAGATGTTTGATGGTGAACACTGGTTAAACAACGTCCTGTCTCTATTCGTCACTATCCACAAATAAAGACAAGACATTGTTTAACCAACTTTAAACATCTTTCATAAGTAAGACCCTTTATGTCTACGTTTAATCGTTTTTTAGTTAGCATTTTCGTTTTCGTGTTTCGTCAGGGACTTGTCGATCGTTTTTCTTCGGCGGTGCTGGCGTCTGTGACTGAAGTCGAACTGCTGAACTGTTAATGGTCTTAATTGGTACGGTATGGTGCAATCAACTTCATTCACTCTGGGTCGTGAAGTCAAGTAACACTTTTGGTGGAAAGTCGAGTGATAAAAATATAGAGTGCCTACAGTAGTTGCACATAGGTACTATGAATTCATCTTTATTTAATCAAAGAAATTCAACCGTATAACACATAGTAACCAAACTAAGTTATGCTCATAGTACAAGTAACTAGTAAGTAAGTAACTTACTTACTTGTACTACAATTTAATTGAACAAAGATACTTAGTACAAGTGAGTTTTCAAATTCAAATGAGACAAGTCACCAAACTCTATTCATAATTGCAGTTTCAATACTTGAAAGTGTACTTGGAAAAGTTGCACACAAATGGCAACTAGTCTGAAACTTACGAAATCTGCCTACCGAAGTAGTAAAAGGCATCTGCGAGTAAAATCAATATAAATCGAGAAATGCCTCGGGACTTCGCAATAGAAGATATGACATTTGACAAGGGTAAAGGGCCAGTGTTTTGAACTTACAAAGTTTGGTGAACTTCGTCAATTCAATTTAGTGAACCTTTCTAATGTGGATACAATGTGTTTTTCAAAATTACTCGTGAATTCTTTTTTTTTAAAGAGAAAAAATGCGATGAATATCCGTGAAATGCCAACTCATTATTGCTTGTGATTTTTAGTGCATTATTGCGTTTTAGAGACTTGAAAAAAAACCATTTTATTTATAATCGTTATAAGATTTTTAACATGATTTAGTTTCTTTCAGAGTCAAGCATTATAAAGAAAACAAAATGGAATAATTCGCATGTTAACTTTTATTTTTGTAAGTTATTCATCATCGAAAACCCGGATAAGCAAACTAGCATTAGGTAAACAAAGCGATTGATTTCTCCTGACATTGTTAACTTGTAAGGTTTCGTTCGCAACCTTCCACCAGACTACGAGTACTTCGCAACACGCATCCTACTGCGCAGTTGTAGCACCGAAAATATTTGACTTGCATGTAATATAGAAAAACATGTGCAAAAATTACATTCATCTCAACACGACAAGAGATAAGAGCCCAATTCTCATCTTCAAAACCTAAAACGAATTTTTCTTCCATTTTTTATGAATCAGCAATTTAGCAATCACAATTTTTGAATTTTTTTTAACAAAACTAAAAGTTTTTTTGTTATTACGCTAGCAGCTACAATTTTTTTTAAATACATACCTATGCTATATTTAAATACATACATATTTTTTTTTAAATACATAACAAGCCACTATGCTTACAAAGTTCAACCGAGGAGGTTTCATCGATCTTTCAGAACGACCTTCTACAGAGTTTTATGTTTTTTATCAGTAGGTACTAACGTGGGAAAGGCGAGGGCATTTACAGGGGTGTAAAGTCGATCTTCATTAGGGACCGTCAGGCCGTAAAGAAAGTGGCTAATTTAAAAGCTCTTGAAGGTGACTGTTGAGTAGAAAAGTAAATAAAAAGAACATTTGTGTCACCACAGAACGGAATACATTTTAATTAAGCCGTCTGTGGACTCATGTTGCGAGCTGGGTCTCAATGTGACCTCGGTGTAATGTGTAGTGTACAGCGAAGAATATTCGTAGAGGGAATTTTCAATGAAATTTTATTACTGAAAATGATATATTATTCACGTATACTGAGCTTGGTTATTCACATTTTACACTTGTATTTTTTGAAAGACTTTGAAGAGAAAAATAGACAATAGTAAGTAGACAAGAATCATATTTAAGCCCTTATCGATGTCTAAAGTATTATTATGTGAAAAATTATTATGTGAAAATGAAATATATAGGAAGAAAAGGTTCTTTTTCAGAAGTTAGAAACACTTTGGACACTATTGCACTGTGTCGTCCTTTTGCAAAGATTTCAAACTAAACATCAAATACCAAACTAACTTTGTTGCTTGCACTAGCTACAATTTATTCTGTACCAGTAGTTCATGGAATGCTATATTTTCGGGATCCCGGGCGACTCGGAGCCAATCGAAATGCATATTTGATTTAACCTTGTTTCAAAATTCCAAGTATTCTACTATACTCTAACTTACAATATTGTACAATCTTAAGGAATTGAGCTATCAATTTTGTAAAAATAGTCTATTGTTCTTTGAAAGTTTACAACAATGAACTGAAAATGATGTATTGTTGATAATACAGATATAATAACTACCTAAAATGCGGAGTGTGGCAAGGGACGCACTAAAATCGACCAAACAGACGCACTATTGTGTTCATAGGAACGGATACGACATGACACTTTATCTGATGTTGAAATATTACTGTTTGTTATTTAAATGTAAATTTTATCTAGGGGGTAAGATAAAAGCACGCTTAAATATACAACTGGCACCTAGCCAATGCCCAAATTCTACTAGTATAACTAGTATACCATGTTATAAGCTTTAATACTATCGCCGCCCTTTATAATATTAACAAGTTTCCTCACAATGTTTTGTGCTGCTAAAATCCGAAAAAAAAATGCAAGGGTGAGATTTGAACCCACTCGCAAAATACAGGTTTTGGGTTTTTGGTTACGTTAAAAGTGACCAATGTTTATCCTTCACGTGTCTCTATCTTTTGCGTTCGTTGTTTGCCCTTCTGTAAATATTTATCCAAAGCTATCTTGGGCAATATGCATCAATGGATTGATAACAAAGAATACTTCAACTAAACACACAATACACGCCCACGTTCTACTCTTATCATGTAAAACGATATCTTTTCGGCAAAACTAATGTATCTAAAATTAGTTTGTTTACATTCGATTTTATCAACGGAATTTTGATACTTTGTTCATCTACAGAGCTAAAGAGATGCATCCTACTTTCTCTTTAGTTTTTCTGTGTTCTTAATCGTTGTATAGCACGCAGTTCCACGTTTAAGTACTGATTCACACGAATTTCTTAAAACGGAGACTGTAAAGGTTTCGAGCACCTATTTAGGAGGTTCTACAGTAGTCTTACTTGTCGAATGATTAAGAAATAACACAACTCCAATTAAACATGCTGAGTTTGAAAGCATTATGTCAAAATTTTCACGCAGTCGTTCAAATCTATAGTCGTATTGCTCATTATACGGACTAAAATTGAAGGAAAAAATGTCATTTTTCCTTCAATTTTGATTAGTTTTGATACGTTTTATGTCAAAATTGAAGGAAAAATGACATTTTTTCCTTCAATTTTAGTCCGTATAATGAGCAATACGACTTTTTTTTTATAGGGGGCATTAGTGATTTATAGGGTCCAGAGGCTACACCGTAGCCAACATCAGATGCAAAGGGTTAGTACTTGCTAACCCTGCAGTCTATATCGTTCCCATTTTCCATATCTATTTGTAGTACATATTGTTCACGATTTCTTCTTTCGTGTCGTTGTTACAATGCTAACCCTGCAGTCTATATCGTTCCCACTTTAAATATCTATTTGTAGTATTGTTCATTACTTCTTCTTCTTTCGTGTCTTTGTTACAACTTATAGAGACTTTCTCCAGTAGGTAGCTACATCTACGGCATTATCCGAGCAGGACATGAGATCAGCCATAGTAGATCAATTGTTCATTACTAACCTGTAGTATTGCCATGCATCTCGATGATGCATTTTGACTCCCTTGCGATCTCCCGCGAGTTGAAGGGGCGGACTCTCACCGCCACCTTCACCGACGACATGGCGGCTGCTTTTATGTCCCGGGTACACTACTGCATGGGTGCGGGCACGCTACGCCTGAAACAAAACATTTTACTTTATATACCTTTGAATTTGCATTATGTTTTTGTATTAAACATGTAGGCCTCTATTAATAAACTCCGCTCAACTTGTCTAAGTTGCACCACGGATTTAACTATTGCTATCCCTATTTGTCACTGTCTAACAAAAAGGATGGCAATAGTTAAATCCATGGTGCAACTTTGACAGAAGTTGAGCGCAGTTTATTAATAGAGGCCGTAAAGTCTGGTATTAACATGCGAAAGTGGCAGCTGTCAGCGAATCAAGTCTCATATTGAGAGTTAATCGAGTTGGAACTCTTCATTGCATTGTAACTCAAATCATGTAACTCCTTACAAGTTGAATCTAGCGAGCCATTTCGCAAGTCTATACAAGGCTTAATAGATTGTCTAGCTCAAACTTTCCTTCAATACCAAGCTAGAGTTACTTCAATACTTTCTATAATGACCCAGAATGGAGTTAAAGAAACGTTTCTGAAAACGTAAAACAAAATTACGCGCACAAGAATCCACGTCAATTTAAGAACATTCCATAAATGCTAAGGAAAATGTAACCTTCTTTGTAAATCTCGTAATGAGTGGAGCGTGGGCGTCGGACAATCTCTAGGCTCCGTTGGGGGCTCTATGGGCAATAACAAATTATGCTAAGGCTTTGAATTGCCGTGAATGTTGCCGTGACGTCATTACCACGGGCTCCAGGCTTACATCGTCAAAGTCTTGGCGAGCTTACGCCCACGCTTAAGTACGTACAATACTCACTGCATGCAAATTTACATGTACCGTTTAGGTAAAAAATGAAAATATCGCGAATAAAAAGCTATTTTCTACTCATAAAACTTGAAGGCTTGATAAAACTTGTAGGTAATGAGTAAGCGGACACTGGATACAACAGACTTCAATATTTAAACTTAGAATTTTCATACTCCCTCGTTGAATAAAATTACATGTCGTGAGGGCGAAGTCTGGCCTGCGCGAATCGCGGATTCGAGCGATAACAATTATGGTAAGGCTTCGAATAGCCTGCCCCCCTAGCCATATTACACTATCTATCGTCGCTGTAGAATAGAAACACTTCAAAATGTATAGGATTTGACGTTTCAAGTAGATGAGTCACGTGGTCAGAACGTCAATTCCTATACATTTTGAAGTGTTCTATTCTACAGCGACGATAGATCGTTCTACAGCGACGATAGATCGTGTAATATGGCTAGGGCCCCTGGGAATAGGTCGAATGTTTTTGTGATGTCATCAAGACGGAGAATTGTGGCTCTATAAAAAGCTTTTAGAGGTAATTGTGTGGTGTAACTTTGAAAGTATAAAATCTCTACCAGGGCAACACAGAACGAGTTGATGGCAACAGCATATTTAGTACTGCTCCAAAGACGACTTCAACGAATTCCCTAGTTCTAGGAGTGAAGTACTAGGATATCATGTTTCAGTAAAAGTTTGTATTTAGTTGGTCGCGCAATAAAAAAATTTCAAAAAAAAATACTCAACCGACTTCAAAACATCTTGCACTGAAAAACAAAAAATAAGAATATAAACAGATTTATTTAATTAAGTACTAATTATATTATTTATGTTATAATGTTGAAATCGGTGTGCATAAAATTTAATATTCTTAGTCATTGTTTTATTAACACCGACTTCAACATTATAACATAAATAATATAATTAGTAATTAAATAAATCTGTTTATATTCTTATTTTTTGTTTTTCAGTGCAAGATGTTTTGAAGTCGGTTGAGTATTTTTTTTTGAAATTTTTTTATTTTTCCATTTTTAGTGTTTAGTTTTTATTTAGAATGATGTCACCTTACTTATTGTATTGCGATCATCAAGCCCTTTCATTTGATACCCATGTCACTAAAAAGTTTCATGGAACAGGTCCTGACTCCATCGTCAGATCAGCTCGTTGTCACCATATTATTACATTGTAGTCGGAACTTGACAAATATGCCAAGTTTCAACTCAATCGGCCTATTTACTGAGGAGTTCTGTTGATCAGCTCTTGACTCCATCATCAGATCAGCTTGTTCATACCATAATATTTCATTGTCACCAAGAATCTATAAGTGTGCAAAATTTCAGCCCGATAGTTCTACAAACACAATAAAAACCATAAAAGTTGAGGGTTTTCCTCGATTTCCATGGGATCCCCTCATCAGATCCTGATTTGGTGACGATGGGACCACTTCGGGAGTATAACCTTTGTAACAAAAAAAGAATTTTCAAAATCGGTCCACAATTGACGGACAAATCGCGTAACACACATACAAAAAAAAAAAAAAAACATACAGTCGACTTGAGAACCTCCTCCTTTTTGGAAGTCGGTTAAAAAGAAAGCAAAGTTCTGAGTGTATGACGTCAAAGACGCGAGAACAAACAAGATTTTCCTCAACCTTAAAAATTACACCTATAACTTATTAATTCCTTCACGTTTGTATAACAGTTCTATCTTCCCTAAGGCATATAAGACACTTTTATAGTTCAAAATAAGTGTAAGTCGATGATGAAGTCGTAACTTGGTAGACTTGTAGGCTTGATAATATCTTTATTACGGAACCTACAAAGTTTTAAGGGGTCTTCGAAGCAAGATGTTAATACTGATTTTCTCAAGACCTTCTGGTGAAACTTTTAAGTCTTGTCCCCTGTAATGGAGGTGCTAAACGTTATAACAATTAAGCTAAGGCCCTCAATGGCTCTTCAATGTTTCCTTGTCGACGTCGAACGAAACAGTTCTAAGGTTGTTAAGAGAAGTTAGAATACTGCCGTTTATAGCGTACATTTGAATATTTTTACACGGAAAAAACAATGTGAAATATTGAGTCTGTGATGAAAATTATAAGAACGTGTAACCTCGGGAAAATTTTCTCTATTTAATGATATTTCAGAAATCTATACTTAGTACGTTTTTATTTCATTTATAATTTTTGGTGTCTCACAATTATGAAATCGAATAAATGTTAAGTACGCAATTTAATATTAAAATGATTAATGATTCAATGTAACAAGGTAACATAACAAGTTATTTCATTACAATAGTTACTATTCTGTTTTTTTTTTTTCAACCAGAAACTATACGTCTTACTCGTACTTATATCAAATGTTCGACTGGCCTCTTAGCTCATTTAGTAGTAGCTCTGCTTTCTGCGTTGTAGGTCGTGGGTTCGCTTCCCACCCAGGACAAACATTTGTGTGATGAACATAGATGTTTGTTCTGTGTCTGGGTGTTAAAGTATTATACATACATACATACATAAACTCACGCCTGTATCCCATCATAGGGGTAGGCAGAGACCACAGATCGCCACTTGCTACGTATTAAGTATTATAAGTATGTATTTACAAATATATAAGTATTCTATCAGTTATCTGGTTCCCATAGTACAAGCATTGCTTAGTTTGGGGCTGGATGGCGCTGTGTCAAATGTCCAGCAATATTTATTTATTTTTATTTAATGCCTTTTTCGATAACATCAGTGTGTACTTAGCTTGTTTTTAAACATTATTGTTTTCTGTAAGACTTATTCAAATAGTTAGTTAACCGTTAGTCACTTTTTCGATACTTATGTGTCTAAATTACAAAAGAGCAAATCATGTAAAAAAACACGGCTCCCGATTTACTTTCAAGTTCAACTACTAATGGTTACATTCTACATTTTACTCTGAACTTTATTGCCGTCGTTTTTAAGTCTAAATTTAGAAAAAATATAATTGTTAGCAATTGTTACGGTACATTTTTTGCTAGCAGGTCAAGAGACCGTTCGATTGTCGTCACGGTAGTGCGCAAGTCCGAACTGCTAGTTGAGTGTGCGCAACACAGCTGATACCATAGAATTAGGACTAATAACTGGTTTTGCAAACCATTTTGTAACCTGAAATCAGAATGTCATTGCTGTATATAATTATTGAGGGCCGGCAATGTAGTGTGCATTTTGTGTGCAATACTGCATAATTGTATCTGCAGCACTGTAATTCTTGGTACAAGTTGAAGAATTAGGTCGTGATAAAATTGCAATAGATGAGAACTTTGACAAATATTAGCATTTTTAAAAGGTAAGTATGCTAGGTAAATATTACTACGCAATTAATGTGATAAAAATATTTGATAATTGTAATATGTAGGTACTTTTTAAATTTCGTTCCGAATCAGAACTACAAATTTGTAATTCGCTAAAATCATTTTAAAACAACAGAATTAAAAAAACAGAACGGATTGCATTGATCATTATAAACAAAATAATTTGAAATACCAAAATATACCTACATTTAAGGACGAGGAAAATCAGTTATGTAATTAGATAAAACAGCACTGCAAAACAATAATTTATATCCGTTATTATCACTTCCACAAAGACAAATCAACAACAAAATCATCCCAAAGAACGCGTCAAAGTGTCTAAACGCACCAGAACAAACTGACTCATATTTATAACTTCGGAAGAGAGCACAAAAACACAGTCGCTGTCACAAGGTCCGCGAACAAAATGGTGAATGTTTTCCTGAAAACGCTCCTCGCGTGCTGTAATTGGCCACAGCCGAGTGCGCACTCCGCGTATCGAAAGTGTCGGCCCCGATGCCGCTGCACTCCCAACGCACTTACGTAACATCCACTGCAGCCGATCTTCTAAAACCTTCCAGCACCTACGAACGCGAGATCGAAGGGGCGGCCATGAAAAACGTGTCGCAGAGATGACTCACCGGGCGCACTAGCGCCACCTACAGACGTTTCATGGCTCGGATCCCGGAGAAGAACGAAAGCCTTGGACACTGCACTGTTAGGTCTCGCCAGCCGCTGCGGACTTACCCGGATCTCCGCTGTCGATCGGGCTAGGTATATTCGAGCTGGTTTGTTTGCAGCAGGAGCTGGTGCTCGGTCAGGTTGCAGCGGCGGCCGACATGGCGCGTCGGGCCGGGTGCGCGATGCGACTGCGGGCCGGCGGCGGCGTCGGCGGGGCGGCGACGCGCGCATGCGCCCCGCACGGCCCCGAGCCTTCGATCTAACTCCTCGCTGCGCACACACCCTACGCGCATCCCTACACCGCAAATAACACAATCCACAAACCTGACCGTTTCAACTGTCCAATAATTCACAGTCGAGAGCGCTTTTGAATCAATCCTTTATTTGAAACTCCCACGGTCAAATTAAACATTCCTTTGTAAGAGGCTTTCAAAGAAGGGTAGAAAATGAATCATTAAGTCCCGATAATACCTACAGCTTACTCGTACCTACGCATGCAAGAGCTTTTAAACACTTTGATAATTTATGTCCTGATAAATTATGGTAACAGCGTCTACCATAAACCCTTAAGTATAGGTTCCTCATAAAATATAAGAGCTTTCATTAGAGTGGCAATAACGCTTACTTAATTGGAAATGCAAACCAAACGAAAGGGGCAAACGGATTCGAAATGAAACTTTCGATTCAGATGCCTGGCACGTGCACTTTGATTTCAGCTCTCTCGATCAACTCCATCGGCGACCTGCTCTGAATTTTGGCGATAAATTAAAAAATAACTTGTCAGCTCCCAATAGCATCATAAACAAGCCAGAATATCCATTGTTGGCCTTATGCGTTCTCTAAGATAAAAAAGCGCTCAAATCAAATGTATATTCATATGGTAAAGCCTTTTGTTTGTTAACGGTCCTAAAGGCTAGTAATCAGTCGCCTTCCTGGGTCGTAGGATAAGACGAACTACGCACTTACCTACTCCGTCAAGCTGGCCAGCGAGGTATGACGCAGTGCCTATCGATTGCTCTCCGGTTATATTTTCCGAGAAGCTGATGGATAATCTAGATTTTCCTTTTTGAAATGTGATGAAGTCTATGTGAGATAGAGATCTTTGTTAAAAAAGAAGTTGTCACCCATGACTACTAGGCAGCGCCCCCCTCTCCCAAAATGGTCGCCATAGTCAAAGGGGACAGTCGTATTTTTGTTTCGTTTTTGCTTTTTTTTTTCGAGCTTTTTAAGCCCGGCAACAAGCTCGACGTCAATCATTTCGTCTAAGATTTTTTTTCTTTCTCTTTTCCCAAATGTTTAAAATCTTACCCTATTTACATTTTGGCAATAGGAATTCTAATTTAACTTTTTACTACTTTAACTCTTTTACGTACGCAAAAACTTTTATTTATCAAAACTACCAACTTTATGTTCAAAAATACATTCTAATAAAATAATTCATAGGGTTCTTTAAAATTGAAAAATACTGATTTGAAATTAAAATTTTACATATTTATATGCAATTCCAAGCAAAACAGACGTAAATAAAAGTAACTGTACACCAATACCGTAAGGAAAATCCTTCGAGCAATAACCATATCAGTTTCGGAAAGCACCAACCCAAACGAAATGCCACTTAAGTATGAGGAGAACGTATCGCGTTGTTGTCATACAGAATTACATACAATAAGGTTAGTACATAAGGTAAGTTGAGAAGTGATGGGCTAGTGCGGTATGGACACGAGGGATGAGTCTCATCTGACGAGATGCATGGATGTGGAGAGATTTAGGAGTACATTCAATAGTCAATCGTAGCCCAAACTAGTCGTCTTTATCGCTTTTTTATTATATACTTTATCGCTTAAATTCACTTCGTTTAGTAGCCCACGAAGAACTCTGGCCTATCAATACGAAGGTTTATACATCAACATCGATACGAGACTAATCTCCTGTTTTTGATAACTTCCCTAAGTGCCAATTTTCTATGAGTTTCTATGCCAAGCTATCCTGAACTCTACGTCAAAGTCTTAGTGTTTCATTGTTATAATTAACCGTATTAAAACCTTCTTTTTTTATATTTTTGTAGTCGAATAGTTCTAAAATGGTGTCGGTTTCGGCTATAAAACCATAAACGCGTTCAGGCCTAGAAACTCCCTTACCAGTGTTAGCCACTTTACGCATTTGAAGTTACTTATATTCTGTTTTTGCCCAACTATTTGCGTCGCAAAAGCCGGAATCGATCCTGGTTTACTTTATATAAAATGTTCTAAATCCGTACCCATATTATAAATGTGAAAGTGTTTTTATTTGTTTGTTTATTTGTCCTACTTTCACGTCAAAACAGAGCGACGGTATGACGTGATTTTCTTGTGTGGAGATAGTTGGAGGGCTGGACAGTAACATAGGCTACTTTTTACCCGGGTACCACGCGAGCGAAGCCGCGGGCAGCAGCTAGTTATATTTAAATTAAGCCAACATTTAATCATGCAAATATTCCCTGCTAATTATCAACTTACAAAGATAACGTGTAATATCGGGAACACTTAAGAATTTTAATTTAATATTTATTCAAATGTACATGGTACAAAGTTTAGTCTCTCACCTAATAGTTTGGAACCATCACCGAACCGTGGGTAATAGGTTCGTCTATTGCATAACATAGACGGAGTTTCAGGGTCACACCCTTCAGGTACTTATTTCGGACCGTTGTTGGTTGGGTCCACGCACTCGCAGGTCAAATATAACTCAGTTAATACACAAAATTGGTCAAGTTCATTGTGACAAAGTTATCAGAAAAGAGAGCGAGTGTTGATGGAACTCGGTAGGACATTAACATAAACGTGGGCTGCCGTGTGCCTAGACTCCAGATATCAACTGTTAGTGCTGAAATTCAATTCTACTTATTATTCCAGACGTTTTTTACTTCGCATGAATATTTTCACACAAATCTATATGCCACTCGGTTCACGAACTAAATGAAATAATTCTCAGGGACACTGACATCCGTAGATTGAAAAGGCATTTGTGAAAACAGTTTTTCCCAAAATACAAGATGGCGTAAAGCGTTGGATGTTAATAAATGAGGTTACGCCTTCCCTCAATCTTAATCAGACATCCCATCAGGCGAACTAAGCTATCGCATCACGTAAGACCTATTTACTTGCGTATTTCAGGCGACAGGTAATGAGGCCCTACGGTCAAAGGTGAAATATTACGGCACCGGTGTAATGTGGGAATTTCCGTGAATATCATGGATCAAAAAGTTGGAAGCTCTCTGAGATCACAGAATAAGTTATGAAGTTATAAGCCCTTAGGTGAGAAGCGTCGAGTTCATCTGGGGCTTTAAGATTGCCTGCGATGAGTTCAGACAGAATATTGGATTCAAAGTACTCAACGACCTCTCGTAATATCGCTGATATAGCATTGTACTGATGACCTCGTACTCGATCAAAGAAGTATTTGGCTGAGTTTTATATACATTTTACATTCTCAACAAGCGCATGCTTACTTAATACGAATTAATTATAAACGTATTTCTTCCTTAAACATATAAACCCGAAACAAGAAATTATTCAGAAATTGAGACATGTTTCTGAATAAATAACTTCATCCAACCTTCTTGAGCTTGCAATGTCACAACTCATACTTGGCCGCCATTCCTCGGCCCCTACGGACGCAGAATAAATAATAGTGCGAACCTACTCGTCGGATACGGAATATTGCTATGAAATTGAAGGAGAACAACGCACCCTTCCCTTGGGAATGTGGAACATAAGAAACACAAGTTTCCTTCAATGTTTGAATATTTCCTTGGGTCTTTGGTTTGCTCCAATTTTTTCCTTACGATTACATTTTGTAGATTTTTTTGTATGGTCTCATGATGTACAAAGGATACTGTTATCAGAGAACTTGATATTACAATTCCTTTAATTTTTAGAACCAAAAGTATTTTAAAGAGTTAAGTAGGTCAATGTAATTTACCTTAATGAATAAACTCCATCACTGTACTGATTAAAACTCAGGATAATATAATGTAGTCAGTTTCGTCGGTCCGAGAAATCCAATGCAATATAATCTCACCCAAATTGAAGTTTTAACCTCTCTCGGGATAAAGGGTAAAACCAAAGATCGTTAATCCGATGGTCCGAGTAGTAAATCCAATCAGAAAGCGGATGGTAGTTAGGAACTGAGTTTTAAACAGTCTTTAGAGAAAAGCTGGATAATTTCAAATTTACCTAGTTTTACCTTAAAAAGTTAATATGGGACAATATTATTTGAAATGTTTATTGAATAAGTATCCTAATTTTATTCAGTCGTTCGTTCCACTTTTTTAGTTACCCAGCTTTTATCTGAAATCTATGTCTAGACCCAGATTACACTCACTTGGGAACTATGTTTAGGAAAGTTTATAAACTTAGCGTCAGAAACTTAGACCAATTTGTTGTTAGTTGAAATAACTTAGTTCACAAACCATCCCAAGCGAGAGATATGTCGGTTTTCAATCAGCTTTAGTTATAACTTAGTTTGATGAGATAGGCAGACGATTAGTCGTGGGATGTAAACTAGAAGACTGGAACAAGATCTCATTGAATGGTATAGAAATAGGGAAGGCGAATTTGGGACATTGGAATTTTAATTAAAAAATCTTTTTTCTTAAAATTTATCTTAGCTTAGCTCACGTAAAGCCGGGGTCCCACGGCCTGTAAAATAATAGGCCAGATCGCGCCAGGCCAGACCGACAGGCCATGGGAACCGTAGCACCCGACTATGTCGTCGATCAGCAGTCGAATCAGCCGCACAGGCATCCACAGGCGTGGCGCGATCCGGCCTGGTCTGTGATAACACGGGCCGTGGGACCCTGGCTTTACATGGATATACAAGTTCCTAACATCGAATGAGAGAAATGTAATACGATAGGAGGACATTTGGATGACCCTATTGAATCACAAATGTAAACAATAATGAAAATAATTAGGTAGGTATTAAAAAAAAAATTATAATTTTTTTATTAAAATAAAAAATAATTACTTAGGTAGGTATATAAATTGGTGTAATTAGTAGATATATCACGAAGGTTATAATTTGTCTGTTACTTTTACAAAGTATTTAAAGTTTATTTTATTTATCTACAATGTTTAAGTTCGAGTTTATTAAGGAGTGTGGCAAGCTTTTCCGTGAAACGTAGGTCGTGCGACCAGCAAGATGGATCGATTGTAAAGATCCCAGGTCATGCTCGGGTCAGATCGGGACTAAATAAATACATGTCATTTCAAATAAAAGTTTTAGTTTTCTCCTATTTTTCATGTTGTTTCTATAAGGATACATGGTATTGTTTTGGAGATAGGTTTACTTTAAGCTTTTTTACGTCTATATATTCGGACTTTTGTTTTAACTCTAATGATATGGGTATCGTTCAGAGCAATGACAAAGTCAGATAAATACTTACCAAAAATTTAATAAAAATTAACTAGTTTCCTCACAATGATTCCTGAAGTGAAAACTCCATTTAGGCGCGGTCGGGATTCGAACCAATTACATCTTGCTAACATTTAGGTAAGAATAAACTTTTCTGTTTCGTTTTGCGCGCCTTATAATAAGATAAAATGCCTATCTAAACTATGTTTTTAGAATAAAGAACAGAAACAAAATTAAGACTTGTAGGTAGGTACAAGATAAAACAAAACAAAGAATTTACAAGAAAAACGCTTGTTTTGTCTGCATTATCTTACAACCTTAATTAGAACGAGTTTGTTTAAGCAATTACGTACTAATTCGGCTGTTCGGTCTAAG
This sequence comes from Camptogramma bilineatum, assembly GCA_958496255.1. Lineage (NCBI taxonomy): Eukaryota > Metazoa > Arthropoda > Insecta > Lepidoptera > Geometridae > Camptogramma > Camptogramma bilineatum. Next base: position 11,378,417 of record OY292465.1, on the reverse strand, counting down.
AACGACTGCGTACAAAGAATTCACAAGCAGTATATAAAGTGTAGCAAACTTTAGAAGTGCCATCGGCAAAATGATTTGTTTTCATATACGATATTACGATATTTATACTTACCTACTTTTTTTGTCGAAGGTCTTTTTTCAAAAATCTTAAAATGCAATTATTTTTAGGGTTCCGTACCTTAAAAGGTAAAAAAAGGAACCCTTATAAGATCACTTTCTTGTCCGTCTGTCTGTCTGTCTGTCTGTCTGTCTGTCTGTCTGTCTGTCTGTCTGTCTGTCTGTCTGTCCGTCTGTCCGTGTGTCACCATCGATTATCTCAGGAACGGGTAGAGCTAGCAAGTTGAAATTTATACCATATACTAAGGTCTATAGTCCCTATTGTGAGTATAAAAATCAAGGTCCTGAGTCAACACTATAAAAAGATATAGGCAAATTTCGGTTTTCGTGAAAACTTGTGAGTACCAAAACTTACCTTAATTATCAACTTTTTTTATTTTTCGGAATTTTTCCTTTACTTGTGCTGGAAGACCTTGCTTGTGACCAAAATTGACAATTCTAGGTCAACCGGAAGTACCCTAGAGGTTTTGGGTCGAAAACCTAAATGGTAGTTCCCGTTGACCTAGAATAACGAAATTTGGCAAAAAGCAAGGTCTTATAGCACAAATAAAGGAAAAATTCCAAAAAGTAAAAAAAGTTGAAAATTAAAGGGTGTTCCCATACATACATAGTTGACGCCAATTAAAATTGTCCTCCGAGTTGTATGGGCGCTCATACAATTAAGCGGACTAGCTTAATTGGCACCATGGCTAGGTACGGAACCCTCGGTGTACGAGTTCGACTCGCACTTGACCGGTTTTTTTCTTCAAAAAAACCTATAATTTCCTAAGAACAAAACTTTCTAACTACAAAAGAAAAGGTAAATACATATTTTTATGATTAAGGTATTTATTTTTTAGGCCTTAGAACTCATTTTTTTAGTATCTGTACTGTACTATTCTTATGTTGCCTGAAATAAAGTTGATAAAACAACAATATCGTTTTAAAACACAGTTTAAACGATTTCATTACACAACAACAGGATATTTATATTAGTGCGACGAAAATCAGAGGTTCCAGAATAATTAATATTTATTTTAAAATTTAATTAATAATCTAATTAACTATTAATACATTCATTTTAAATATTTAATACGAAATTTTATTTTTTTTAATTAGAGATTTTATTTAATTAGAATTGAGTTCCTTCTGGAACCTCTGATTTTCGTCGCACTAACAACCGGCAATGTTTATAGTTGCGAACATTGCAGTCGTTTGCCGGCGAGTCTCCGGGGGCTTCCTTGAAATTAATTTGAACGAATGGAGGCTTTTCCGAGCACTCAGCTCCTTGTCGTCTTTTTAAAACGAGGACCTGGCGTTCAGCAGCTTTGTACTTTTACGTTGTTTCCGGCAGGAAAATTGAGGGCTTTTACCGTAGAGCAGAATAAAAATAAGTGGTAGCATAGGCGTGGCCCGTAATAAAATGCGTACTTTAGCCTATTTTGTGCTATTGGCATGTCTTTGGAGTTTTTAAACTTAAACTTACTAGTCACACAATATAGAAGCAGTCAGCTGGCTGTAATTTTTCCGCTTGTCCTGCTAGACACTTCATGAATATTTGAATATTTAACAAGCGTCAAAGGCCTCGGCATGTTTACTTCTGCATCAAAGGAAAAGCGGAAGATGAAAGGTACCGACTTTTGTAAGCAATATATCGAGATCTGAGTTGGTCGAGTGAGATAGTGTTGGCTTTCGATACAAAGGTCGAGTTCGTATGCATCAATGGATTTTTCGTTTTGGAAAATCAATGCGGATTAACGCAAACTTTAGGCTGAGACTCCACCAAAGATGAGACAAGAGATGTGTTTAAACAGCCAATAGAATTTCGTTATTCACACATCTCGTGATTTGAAAATGACGTAAAGACTCCTTTTAGTTTTCTAAACTGTGGTGATGAGTTTGCAATGTTTACGTATGAAATGCTAACTTCTAAAAAATGTGGGCATATACAAAGTATGTTATTGGACGCACCTCTGACTATTCCCTTCGAGATCACCAAAGGATTTAGAGTTCCCTAAAAGTACAAAGGAATTTCTAGCATGCCTTGGGGATATAAAAATGTGATTCTATTATTATTGTTTTATCGAGAATATAAGAAAAGAAATTATAACAACTTTATACTATTCCAGTACTCGTTCAGAGATGTGTGATTCGTTTCATAGCTTCAGGCATGAGAACAATTTATCATCAACATATCTGTTCTCTTTATAAATAGAACAGAAAAGGGTTTATTTCCATCACAATACACAGACCTGTAAACCCACACATACATGAACACAATAATAAATCAAAAAGAAACCAGACAACCCCTAGTGCAGATGATATTAATAGCAATGCAAAAATAGAATTAAAAATAGAAAATAGCTGGGTGTGAAATATTGTATCTAACTTTATTAGAATTTGCTTATTATATCAATGGAGTTCTTATACAAATATTTTTTAATATTTTATTACAATTATAATACTATAATTGTGTACTTAAATAGAATAAAAATATATTATTACCAATGTTACAACTAATTAGTAACATTGGTAATAATATAATTTTTTAGTAATGGCTATATAAAATTACGGTGTGTTTATGTTCTTAAAGTAGTTACACCGTCATGGAGGCCTTTAGGTGGCCTAAAAATAACATCACCAGAGTTCGCCACTAACTAATACGAACTTACTTTTATAAGTGTGTTATTTCAGTGCCCTGCAGTAGAATAATGGCTGCAAACTAAACGAAATGCTTCTACGTCATTGCTGATTAATTAGTCCAATAATTAAAAAAATATAGAGAATGAGCCTTGTTAAAATAGGAGGCATTCGTAGGGTCTAGCACAGTGGTTCTTAACCTTTTTAACCTTGTTACCGCTATGACATCAATAAAACAGATTTACCCCAGTTTAAAATTTCATATTTTGATCTTAAAATTCATCTCAACCTTTTAGTTACAATTATTTTTCGTTCTATTACCCCTCCAAATAAGCTATTTTACCCCTGTGGGGGTAATTCCCCCCGGTTCGGACCAGTGGTTCCGTTACACTTCTATATTAAATAGGCGGGTCCACACAGAGCGAGCAGCCTCGCGAGGCATTTGCCGCGCGAAGCAGCTCGGTTAGTGTGGACGTGCCTCGGCCGAGGCAAGCGGCAGCCTCGCGATGATACCAAGGCTGCCGCGCGTCCACACTAACCGAGCTGCTTCGCGCGGTAAATGTCTCGCGAGGCTGCTCGGTCTGTGTGGACCCGCCTAATTGCTAGCAATTTAATATAGAATTGTAATAAACATTCAGAGGTAATTAAGATAAAATCCAATTACTAATTGAAGCGCAGGTGAGAAATCAAATGGTTCATAAAGAGCTCGTAAAGAAACGCCCGTCTCCGCCCCAGAGGTCTATCGCCCGGTCTGGAGCATTGCTCCTCAGGTCATTGTACCGAGGTCGTTTAGGCCTAGGTCTTTAACTTCAGATGAGTAAATGATCATAAACCCGTTTGCTGAATTCGCGACGTCACTCTTTCAAAGTCTTTGTGTCTTTAGTGAGATAAAATTGAAGAAAAATAGAAAAAATTATACGCGCATTAACACGAGATCTGAAAGGTGAAGGAAAACATCGTGAGGAAACCAATTGGTTTTCTAATATCGATGGGCTTGCAACCGGTCACGTATAGAATGCTAACTTTTGCAAAATGTGGGCATGTACCAAATATGTGTTTGGACATACCTCTGACTACCTTAGACATCTTCAAAGGATCTTATAAATGCCTAAAAAAATTTGAAAGAATGTCTACCGCGCCTGGGGATACAGTCGTGATCATTTATCTTTTTTTTTCAAAATATTTGTACCTCCGTATCTATATTATAAATGTGAGTGTGTTTATTTGTTTTTTTATTTGTCCTGCTTTCACGTCAAAACAGAGCGACGGATTGACGTGATATTTTGTGTGGAGATAGTTGGAGGGCTGGAAAGTAACATAGGTTACTTTTTATCCGGGTATCACGCGAGCGAAGCCGCGGGCAGCAGCTAGTAAGAAATATACTTTTATTTGATCTTATTCCTACAACATTTAAATATCCATCAGTGCGAATCACAGCACGTGTCTGATGCATGCTCGTGTAGATTATGCAAGTGTGGGGTAAAGGTCAAAGCTTCACGCGCCTCGATCGATACATTGTCCACTGAGAGTGGGCCGCACAGATTTACCTACTCTAGGATGTAATTATTTGATGCTAGCTTCCGCCCGCGGCTTCGTACCCGGGTAAAAAGTGACCTATGTTCTATCCCCGGTCATTATCTATCTATATTTTAAATTTCAGCCAAATCGGTTCCGTGGTGTTCGAGTTATAGAGGAAAAACATACATCCATCCAAACTTTCGCATTTGTAATATTAGTGTGATTAATTAGCATAGTTGCACGAGAGCCAAAAATCATTTTTGAATGCAGCTGATAGAAAGATATCCTGAATTCATCTTCAATACGTACATGTACGTGACGATGTTTTGTAGAGAATAGAAAAACAGCGTATCCATATTCATATTATAAATGTTAAAGTGTGTTTGTTTGTTTGTTTGTTTGTCCTGCTTTTTCACGTCAAAACAGAGAGACGGATTGACGTGATTTTTTGTGTGGAGATGGAGTTGGAGGGCTGGAGAGTGACATAGGCTACTTTTTATCCCGAAAAATGCATGTTTACCGTGGGATAAAAATGTAGAAGTCCACGCAGGCGAAGCCGCGGACATCCGCTAGTATGATATAAATATAAAACAATTTATATAAAATATCCAAAACTGTAAAACGTATGTTGCTTTACGGAGTCAGTCGTTCCATTCCTTTGTCTGCAGGGCGCTTATGTGAAAAGAAACTCAGTACCAAAGACCTCTTTGCTCAGTACTTTGAATACAGTAGTGAGACCGAGCGAGGTTTTATATTATGCTTAGCCTTAAAACGGAAAAGTCAACACTTCCCATGTAGTAGGTTTTCAAACGTTTTTTCATTCCATCTATTCGAAAAGGACGACTTTGTTCGCCTTTAAGTGCGCCCAAAGTAGATGATTCCTCTTCAAGGAACTTTTAGCGGGCAGTAATGAGTTTTTAATCCTCTTTATAAGTTTAGCGGGCAGTAATGAGTTTTTAATCCCCTTTAAGTGCGCCGGAATTATCTTTGCCGCGCACCTATGAGGTACAACTACTTTGCACTGCATACCTCATAGGTGCAAAGATTCCACATGCAAGTCTCGTATCTAGCTAGATGAATGAGGACTCTTCCAAAAACACCACAATTGTAATCACATTTAGAGATTTATGCGGTCTTAGCATAGCTATAGATAGCTAGCTATCCATACAAAAATTGTAAGTCCAACCTCATAAATTCCTGTGCGTTTTCGTCAGCGCGATCTAGAAAATGATTTACTACCGCCATCTAGTTTGTTTTCGTGGAACTATTGATGGCTGTTCTAGAGTTTTTTTGTTCGAACGCGCTAATCTCAGGAACTACCAGTCCGATTTGAAAAATTATTTCTGTATTTGATAGCTAAACTCTTGAGGAAGGTTATAGGCTACTTTTCATCATCATCATCATCACCATAAACCATCAGATAAACATACCGCCCACCATTCAGCCGGCGCGCGGCCGCCGTCTGAATAAGAAAAATTTAATCCCCGATTACTCTTTTCAAGTGGAACTTCGTCGATTTAACACATTCTTTTCTCTTCCCTTTTATTTTCTCATAGATTGTAATGAAAAGTAGAGTGTATCACTCGGGCGCAAAATATACTTTTGGCTCGGGCGACGTACTTTAAATCCCTCGCTACGTTCAGGATTCTACAAAAGAATCCCTCGCTACGCTCGGGATTCTACTCTAGAATCCTTCACTTCGCTCTGGATTCAAAAAAGCGCCCTCGCCGTCAAAATATTATTTTGCCCCCTTATAATACAATCTACTATTTACCAGACATTCTATTTTATTGCGTAACTTTCAGAGAAGAAAATAAGTCATTGCATCCCGGCATGTGACAATATGTGACACAATCAAAGTTAGCTACAGCGCTACGCTTTCGTAGCACATCTACGCAGTTCGTAGGCATCTGCTACGCAGTAACGCAAAGCAAGCTTAGAAGTGTTTGTATCTTATTTACTCTTTTTACATTGCACTATACTCGTAGTTCATGTAGATAGAATATACTACAAAACTGATCGATTGAGAATGATAGACAGATTAAAAAAAAACGAAAGGAAACAGGACCACAACTTCTTTAAGGCACAGTAGATATTTTCTCAGATCTTTTAAAAAATGCAAGTACTTACCTGTATAAATGTCCAAGGCACGTTTAAATACGCATTTGTCAGATGTCTATATTTTTCAGAAGTTATACTTGTGACAAGCCTATCACCGCCTGTGGAAACTAGTTTTGTTGTGATGTTTTCCTTCACCGTTTGCGCATTTAAATTTCCGAAGCGAAAACTCAAGGCACTATTCCACTCACTCAACACCACTTTATACAAACAGAGAATTTAATGCCAGTTTTACGAGTAACAAGAAATATTCGAGGTCTTATATGGGAGCCTAACAAATCATAAAATAAATAATGAAATAGCAGACGTTCTAGAAGCGAGTGGGCGTCGACGCCTCTGAAGTATGGATTTCTCTAGAACCTACTGCAATGCTCAGTTATTTTATACATTTCAGAGAATTTCGAGTAACTTGTAGAAGATTGATGAGAGCATTCGTTGCACTGCAACTTTTTAGATTGTATCAAAGATTTATCTCGAATAACAGACGCAAAATTTATAACCAATGAATGAAATGAAATTAAAACTAATATAATTATTTTCTTGTACAAATATCAAATAAAGCATTACAAATACAAACAATGATGTATTTACCATTATATTTAAGCTTGAAATTCCAAATCGATTTGGGCGCGTGAGTAGCACCTATAGCCCCATTTGTACCGACATTAGCGGTCAACGGTACAGATTGCGGCAATTTCAACAAATGTATTTTAACCACCCACATTTGTACCAAGATCGTCAATATTTTAAAGGGAGTTGACTGTGAATGAGCCTATATTATATTGCTGCAACGTATTTCCACAAAGCCGATGTAATTTGACCATAAACATTAAAAATTTCTATCAAATAGATATCTACGAACTTTTTACTGCTCAAACCCAAGGAAGGTACAAAAATATATCTCCTCCTACGCCATTCCTGAATAAACATTAATACGAATATATTCTGAACATGTTTCACGTGCCCTGTCACCTGCCACATCGACAACAACGTGAGAACTGTACGCAGGCAATAAATTACATAATTAATACGTAGCAATGCTAACCTATGAACAATATGAACAGTAACAATATGAAACTATCGGCTCGTGTTAGCTTTAAATTAATGTATTATGCGCTTGATATCGGTCTTGTTTAACAAGGTAATAAGAGGCATGTCTTAAAAAATGCATTTGCAGATAAATGTAATAAAACTTCATTTGATGATGGAATTTAACTCGCTTTCTTACATGTTAAAAACGTAGACAAAAGATCGACGTATTGACAATGTTTTTTCGAATTTTTTCGCTCTCTAATCTATCAAACAGAGCGACTAAGCTAAGATTATGCTGAAATTTATTTTGTCCCTCATCAATACGAGTAACTTTTATAGGTTTGACAACATTAAATTTTGACTTTATAAAGCCTCAGGATATTTATAGTACCTACCTATAGGCTGCAATAGTACCAGCTATAGTACCGTCCAAATCATGGCTTTAGTTAGAAAAATGAAAAGACTTTTGTCATCGCCATTTCACATAGACAAAAGCGTGACTTATAAAGCTTTACTTCAATAGCCTACATCAAAAGCAATAAGCTTTCCACGAATTGTATTCATCGAGGTGTACTTAGCATTTCAGGAAATAATAAGCCTTTTTGTTTCTGAAAACATAGATCCAGGCTGCTTGAAATTAAATATGCATAAGTGAGTACGTTGGCCGATTGAACCTTATGTAAATACGTATTTAAGTGTCACAATCATATTATAACATACCGGCTAGCCTGATTACGAAAACCGTTTTGTGAAACAGGAACTCGTGTTCACAGATTGGCAATACTGGCTTCTATACTAAAACGAGGCCATACACTTCTATTGTTTTTTTTTTTTTTGTTCCGCGGTACTCTACTAAAACGAGACCATACCACTTCGACTGTTCATTTTGTTCTGCGGTAATCCCAATGTTTCAGCAAATTCAGGCCAAGATAGTAAAGCCTAATGCATTTGTCACATCGACTGGAATGTGGGCCGCAATAAACCTTATTTCGAGTCCTGCTCGTATGAACACTGGTGGCTGAGAACTAGGCGAATTGGGGTTAAACACTGTTATAAACAGTTGGATTTATATAAGGGACAACGATTATCCTCATATTTTCTTTTTTTATTGTAAAATTTGTACTGGTTATTATTAAACACGGAATCCTAAAAATAATCGCTTATATATTTATTCACCAACTGTAAATGTAATACAGTAAATAAATTATTCAGCTTGCGAATTAAATCTAATAAGTAAATTCGTATGAGCTAGTGGCCAACTCTGTTGACGGAGTTTTTAGGCCGCCTAAAGGCCTCCGTCGTGACTTAACGACTAAATCTAATGCAAACGTAGTATAAACCGATTAAACTGTTAAAGCGAAATTGAACAACCGCTAAATAAAAAAATCATGAGACAGTTATGTATAAAACATGTAGTTTCTTGTCAAAGAACCTATTTCATTTAACTTAGACGGAAATAAAACCGATTCTCTCACGGAAACCCTGGTTGACTAGTAATGCACTAGTTTAAATCGAGCAATTTCCAACTGCGTTCCCCGCTTTCATCCTTTCAACGACTTTCATACTTCAGCGGAATTAATTTCCTTCAAAGGTGAACAAGCATTTCTTACGAACTATTTTAGTCTGTAAGTAGTTTGCATAGGGTACATTTTCGCAGGTTTAGCGAGTTCTGGAAAAATATGACTGGGGAGTGTGTTTCTAGATTGATCGTTGAAGGAAAGCTGCTAGACAACACATAAGGAACGTGAAAATAGTTTGTTCATAATAAAATATAAATGGAGCTTTATTGGAAAGCCATGAAAAGTATTTGGCAGGTAGTTTGTGGGTTGCACGAACTACTTTAGTTAATGTAGATTAACATTAAGCAGTTCCCACTCATTATCGAAGCTTTTAATGTTCGGCATCAATGTTGGGACCTTGCTGAGGTTCAGTTCTCGCAGTGAGGCAATGCATGCACAATCTGCTACAATTTGCACCACAATCTTAGTATTTGATATTTTGTGAGTACATACTACATAGGCAAACCTAGTATAGCATAAGAACTATGCTCTGTTGTAACTATTGTTATTCCTAGAAATCTACTAAGATCTCGGATTAGGCAAAATTTTGTCTCGCAGTGTACCCTTTGCAAGCACAAAAGATTAGCATTTAGTATTATTACTATAGCTACTTATCTTTAGTATATCTAGGAGGGATATCAAGTCCATAAGTCCTACACTATTTTCTAAACCCCACTTTCTAAGGTTCTACCGTGAGCGTGGTGGAACTACTCCACAGCTTTCATTTAGATAAGCCGATAATCCAGTGTCCACTGTATTACATACATTGTACATCCAGTCTATTATGTACTAAGCGGGTATGTCATGAGTGATGGATGACCGAACCGTGGTCAAAGATGGATTAGTCGGCATGCGGTAAAAGGATTATAATTGATGTATGTATATACTGTAGGTGAAATACGTCGTGTTTTCAATTTAGTATTAAATAGGGTTATTGAGGGTCAATTTATGTTAAAATAGGCAGCAGATTATGATCAGAAGAATATCGAATATATTTTTTATGGAGGTGTTAATAAATATAAAATGTACAAATATGATAATGAATAGTAAATTAAGTTAATTTACCCTTGTTTGTTATGCTGATTCTGAGTCAAGTCAATTTTCTCGATAGAGAATCTGGCTCTTTCGAATAAACTTATTTAGATTCTGATCGATTTTTACGTCTAAGCTAAACAGTAATTAATTAAAGTGTTAAAGAAACTCAAGGTTTCTTGAGTTTACATTACAAAACCACATAAAATATATTAAATAAAAAGTATATAACAACGTGAACGCCTGAATTGATGAATTGGTCTTATATTTTCGAGCTAGATATTTATAATTATAAGTATATAGCGAAACCCACTCAGACATTCATTATTCCATACAAACTATTCAAATTCTGTTGCCAAACCTCTTACGAGTCTTCTCAATATCAAAAGAATGTCAGAGACAGTAATCACAATCAGACAATAAAGATCCTTTGAAGTTGTCTAGGTGAGAGGATCGCCCAGATATAAATTTGGCACTAGCCCATCTCTAACAAGTAGTATTTATTGTGCTATGTTCCAAGCCATTGCCGCCTATTAGAATACTAACAGTTTTCTTTCATAGTAAATACATTTTCCCTAGCATATTCAAATTCTCCGTAACGAAATATACATAGGTGCACGACGGGGATTTGAACCTACGTCTTTCGGATCGAAATTCAAAGTATGCTGTATGGATAAGGTGCTGGGCAACCCCACTTTATCTCAACAACGTCTCATTGAGTGTAGGAACAAATTGTCTCCTGTATAAATTACATCTAGAATAAGTAAAGGCCTTTTCCTCATATGAAGTCAAGTCGAATGTGGACCGTAGATTTCTGCGGTAAATTATAATTTGCCGCAGACTGTGTAATTTCTGTTGTAGGTATTTCTACTATGAAAATCGAACCACCTTAATAAACCTGATTAGAAGCTAAAGCTGCATTTCAATTCAAGGCGAAAGTGAATTACCCCATATTTGCCGACGAACTAACTAACCGCTATTCAAGTAATCTCTTTCGCGGAAAACGTGAGTCGTGAATAAATGCGGCGTACACGTCACAGTACACGTCACGGACATAGCAAAAACTGTGGCAATTGCTTAGTTTTTTTTATCGATCGCTGTCGAAAGTTGCTTTATTACCAAGTCTCTGTGTTAGAAACGTTACAGTCCGCGAGTAAGTATTTTTCTACTCACCAGCGAGTGGTTGAAAAATGGTTTGCAAATGAAACGGACAAGTTACATACAAACATTGCAAGTTAAATAGAAGCTTGTAAAAATAGAGAAAAATGTACGAGTGGAAAATGAATGTTCAACTTTGGGCGCTGTCCAGCCCTCCCACTCGTGAATTAAAAGCTTAGGTATTTTAAATTGCAAAGCACTAAAGGTAAAACTTTACTAATAATTTACAGGGTAAACGAGCTGTCTACTAAATATTCGCTGATTAAACACAAATTAATATAAGTCGAGGCTCTCGCGAGCTACTAAATCAATACTTGCAACACGTTCAACTTTCAAAAGTTTATCACGAGGGTTGGGTTTAATTTACAAAACTGATATTGCTAATTTACAGAAGAAAGTAGTATAGAAGCGAAACAAAAGCGTCACAAAGAATGTTTTAGAGATGATTCACGCAAAGCAATTCGGGATTGCACCACCGTATCCGAGCCGAGACACATCCGAGGCACGGACTATAAAAAGACCGAGTCTAGTGTCATTTTTAGTGTATTATTAAATTTTTTCTGCGTCAGTTTACACGGAGTTTCCGTTCTAAACAAAATTGCCAAGTTTATGGTTCAGGGTATCTCAACTTTCGAATAAACTATAAGAGCTCTTGTTTGAAAAGCCGCTGCAGATACTTTATAATCAGCGTATAATGTTTCCTCTGCTTGAGACCTACTCTTGGATGGCAAGAGTGAACGCAGACCACTTCAATTTAATTTCCATATAAAGGCGCGGTCCCACCGCGGTCCACCTAGAGGCTACGCACGTGCGTCAAGCTTCGCTTTGCAGGAGACTTTATGTAATTGAGTCCACTGCAACCCACGGTCACGCTACGCATGAATTGACGTCATTGGAACACGCGTGGCTTGCTCGAATATGGCGACCACGCAGCGCAACTCTGTCAACGCTATGCACGCGATACATGACGCGACGTACGTAGCTTGATTTCTTTTCCTCAAGGCGTATGATTCAAAACTGTGCTGCTACAGTTGCACATAGTCGTGAGTTAATTCGTATATAGCATGTGCTGCAGTAGAAACGTAGAGCCAAGGTGTCAAACAAATGAACCCACGCTTCTAAAATGCGCCGCGTGCCCGTGCACAGCATGCGAAGCGGTGGGTCCGCGCCTTAACTAAAATGATTCAGCTCGCACAAGGGAAAATAGCAGACGCCTCTTAGATTTCACTCTGATTAAAGCATGAAAATAAGTTGTAAGTTTAGTTTTTTATTTTCCAAGTCAAGGAATAACTTTTTGTATTCTAAATATGTACTTCAGCAACATAACTATTTATCTCAGGCTATTTGTCTGCGTAGTCACACTTACGAAATAATTAAAGTTAAAGTCATGTTGGTAAATGGAAGATTAATACAAGTAGAGTGAAACTCGAAACTATTGGTCCTAGTTTTCCTATCAATAGAGGCGCAAGACAAGGCGACCCTCTATCTAAAAAAAGCCATTTATAGCTACACTAGAACGTAAAAGGCAAACTAGACTGGAAGGGATATGGAATAAACACAACCAATAGCTGCGGAGTCAACTTGAAACAACATTATTTCTTAGAATATTTTAAAAGCGAAATAAACAGTTTAATTTATCAGATACATATTATTTCCTACTACAGATACACGGAATCACGTACATTTATCAGTAATGTCATTTGTGATACCATATGCAGTGCAACACGACTGATTTTTATTCACATACATACAATACGACTTACACTTACATACAAAACTTGGCAAAGGCTTCAGACTTCGCATTATAAGAGGCATCACAATTCATGAGATAAAATATACTCATACGTCTACAAAGTGAAGTCTCATAACACCAATAACAACAAGTCAGGGGAAAATAAAGTAATGTATTTTAAATTTTTGGCTGATGTTTGTTCATGAGATAAATTGTTTTGATTATTTCGAGCCCTATCAAATGTATTTGCAATGTATTATGATAGCAGAAAGGATATTTTGTACATTATAATACGTAAGTTAAGACATGCGAATATAATGTTCCAAGGTGGAGGAAGTACCGTAGTTTATTTCAGAGGTAGTATGTTGTAGTTCATTAAAATTCAATCGCAGTATATTGGCATAAAAGTGCATTGCACAAAGCTTCATGAAAATTGCATTAAAAGTTATAAAGATGGCGTCGTTTCCTTCGTCTTCAGCAGAGGCATCGATTGATGTGAGGCGGGCCGGCGCCATTGGTCCGCGGCCGTGACGTCACATTATCGACCCGCCGCCCACGGAACGCGCATGCGCCAAACTGCGAACTCGAACGCGATTGGTCGATGAACGTATTTTGATACGTAACGAATTAAAAGGCTTTGTTATTACGTTTACAGTTTCTGTGCTGTCGTGGTTTATTACTATGACGTAGAAGAGTCTAACGAACGCAAATTACAAGTAATTAAAACAAATTGAACTGAGATAGGTTCTAATGAGTGGATAAGGCAGAACTGACTGAAAATTTAAGCTTTTAGGAAATATTCAAACCGACCTCGTTTGATGAAACTGTGGAGCTAAATTAAATGTCTAACTTGGGTAGGTTAGAGTCCCCAGTGATTTGTTATTGAGTGATGAACTTGCTACGACGAAAAATAAATTGCTACATGATGACAAAAATGAAAGCTCCAGTTTTTTTTTTATACCAGTCACAGTCATCATACTTTGCGTAAGCACCTTTAGGCTTTACATTTCCACTTCTCATCATAATGGTAATCATGCGTTATCCCTGAGGCGCAGACCAGATAGAAGAGACGGGGCGCCGACATTTAATTTTGTCTCTTCTGCGTCTCTTTCATACAAAATGTGACGGCGGCGCCCCGTCTCTTCTGTATGTTTTGCATCGCGACGCTTTTTACATTTTCTATGAAAGGGACGCGGAAGAGACATATGTCTGCGACGCGTCCTGGTCTTACGTCTTTTCTGTATGTCCCGCGCCTAATACGTCTGAAAACCAAGACCAATATAACATTCCGATCAAACGATGAATCGACCAAACGTGGTATTAGTTTTCGATGTAAGCACTGATCGATTGGTGGCCCCAAGGGCATGAGTTCAGAGACGGATCGTCAGACAGATGTGACCGAGAACGCTGTTGATTGACATTTCATTCTGCTCCTATGCGGAAAGTTTGAATGATGTTTGTCGGTACTGAGAATGTGCAGTTTGGTGCGAAACTTGTAAGACTGTGGAAGATAGTATTCACGACATTTTTCATTGTTTGATAAATGAATGGTATAAGAAAAAAAATGGTTTTAAACATTATGTTGTTCATCTTATTTGACATAGTTTAATTTTGTTGAAATAGGTTAGAAAAGACTTTATAGTCAAATATTATATAAACTTTGTAAACTGTTGTGTACATTGACTATGCATGTGTAATGAGAATGTGATAAGGGTAGGCTTAATAGGAAACTGCAAATGAACCTATCGCATGACGAAAAACTCATCAAGCTTATTGTCGAAGCTCGAATACAAAAGACAATTAAAGTATCACACAATTGCCAAGGCTCACAGTACTATAACTCGCACTAAATCCCAGCCGAAAATATACACAATAATGTGTCTACATGTGAACAAAGGTATGGATTCCGACGAATAATTCACACTCCAGACTGACAAAAGGCTGACAGTGAAACAATGGAAATCCGAAGTATCCAAGGGTATCAAGAATGGCATCTGAATGTAAATTCAAGCCCGCATCACAGTACAACGATCAAACAGTAAGGACAACTTCCCAATTCACAAAAATTAAGTCACAGATCGATGTTCATCGCTGTTTGAAGACGTAACTCTAAAATGCGGGCTGTAAACAAGCACCTAAATTTTATACTATACCGAAATATGTTCGTATGAATAGAATTGGATCTGACATCTTATATTACAAAATCAACATAAATTAAGAAACATGTTAAAATTATTAAAGAATAACATGAAGTCTTTAAAAAAAATTGAGACAAGTTGAATTTACCTTTCAGGAAAGTTGTTCGCCTACAGCAAAATACTGATAGAGATAAATCAATTGGGGTTTACCTGACCATTGTCCGGCATTGGGAAAACGTTGTTGATGTTGTTGCTAACCTATTTTGTCCTTACTCTTTTCGATCTAACGTCAACTCCCTCCTAGGGAAATGTAGGTTAAAAAATATGTTGTACCTACTTATCCAAGCACAACTTTGTAAGCTTCTTATGACGAGCCATCCGGTGACGTTACGTATGTATGTTCGTATGAGCTAGTGGCTAACTCTGACGTCACTGAATAATACGATTCCTAACCAAGTTATTGCTTAACAATTTTGAATTAATCAAGTGCGTATACCGATTATCATCTGCACTGTGCCCGCATCAATTGAAACCACAATGAAAGGTTGATCCATCGGAATTTTAATTACAGGGTTGATTGTGGGTTGAAAATCGATCGACGAGTAAAACCATTTCACAAAAACTCCGATTCGAAGCATCGATATGTTTGAAGGTGAAATAAGTATGTTTTTGCTGGTGGCGTACTCTGATGGCGGAGTTTATAGGCACCTGAAGGCTTCGTTCGTGGTTTAACCGCTTCTTACCTGGTCCAAACACAAACCCAAAAACTTACAAATTTCTGTTAAAACTGAAACACCGTTTAAACAATAGGCAATATGCATCAATTTTTTTATGGTTTTAAACGATAGGTTATATCGTTAAATAACCGTAACAAAAATTCCAGCGCCGAAAAACTAAAATTTTATAACAAAAATAATTTTTAAAATTTATCAACATTTTCATGCACTTGAAACGGACGTGACGTCACAAGTCACCAAAATTACACGCGCTTGTAGGTAGAAAAAAAAACTTTCTGTCGAGTTTGAAGGAGTGTGACGTCACAGCATACGTGACAAATAGCGTTGCGTTTCAAGTCTTATGAAATTCCCACTATATTTTTGCACTTTTTAATTATTAATTTCTAAGCGAAAATGAAATAATATTAAAAAATAATTACACACACATAATTCTAAAGCCATAATGTTCATAGAAAAATACGTTTAACCCGCTTTTGAATCAGACGCATATTGCCTATTGCCATCCTTTTTTGTTAGATAAGTGTCAAATAGAGACAGAACGAATCATGAGCATTATTTAACCAGTGTTCAAGTTAATAAGTAAGGTTTAAAAGCTCTTTTATTAATAGGGGACTTATCTCTTTTTGGGACCGCTCAGAACGTCGTTTCAATTCGTTAATCCATTTAAGAGTCAGTCAAATCTTCTACCACAGACATTGTAAATTTTTTGGGGAAAAAATCAGATTGAGAATTGTACTCGTGTCTGAATATAATATGTATGGATGGATATAGAATATAAGGTAAGAACAAAATTTTACTTTAACCTCCAAGATTTGAGTAAAATTTTGTTCTTACCCACTAAGCTCATAATAACATAATAAGTTTCGTAAAGACGTAGGTGTGAAGTTACTTTTGAAATTGAAACAAATATTTTGACAGACTTTGTTGAGATTTCGTGTAAACAGCACAACAACCTTCTATGGAGCTTACCAAATATTTTCACCAAAACAAAAAGTATGAGCTCGTTAAGTATACTTTGGTACGAAAATCTTGGAAGCCTCACGCCATATGTTACTCATAATAATGATGGATGAGCCTTTCCATTATGCATCAACTTGGGGTGGTATCGATATTGAGTGTAACCCATACCTACTATCTATTGAATATTGACTAAAGAAAGATTGACATGTAACCACCCAAACATTGTTATTAAAAAAAAAAATCTTGATCCGATTCTAGTTACGAGATTTTTGCGAGCTTTGCTTAGTTTAGTACTGAGAGTAGATCGGGCTGTATGAAATGTCCATCAATATATTTACTTTTTTAAAACATTCTTTATTTTAAAATAATTCTGGTCATTTCACACAGCATCATGTAGCCCCAAATTAAGCAGAGCTTGTATTATGGGAACAACATTTTTTTTTGTAAATACATACATTTTAACCTATTTTCTTTGTCCTATTAACGCACACGTGTTCCACCAATCACCTCTAATTTGTCCCACACGGCGTTTTAACCAGGCGAGCATAAACAAGCCAGAAAGATCGGTCCCAGCCCAGGGAGAGCAAAATTCGCGGAAAAAACTCGTAAATCGAGTGTAGCACACGCATAACGCAAGTACGTGGACGGACTAAGGGAAGAAGAGCTTTTATGTTACTTTAAAAATATTTGGAATAGTTTAGTTTTGTCAATAGCTATCATAAACTCATCGTTTGCCCATCTGTCGTCATGAAAAACTACAACTTAACAATTTATTGTTACACACTTATTGTTGTTTGCCAATATTTTATAAGGCCTAGAAAAAGCCAAAGAATAGAATATAAAAGAAGAGTGATGCAATGTATAGATAGCTAGCTAGCTTCCGATCACATGAAAAAGCTCACAAGAAGACCTGAATGACCCGACCTGCTTTTAGCCTACATCCCAGAACGAAAATCTTTAGAGCATTTGTGACTTTGCCAGCGAAATTGTGTTCAACTGCAGAAACCGCCTCATTAGATACCGAGACCACAAAAGATAAACGCTGCACTGACACTAATCTGCTACGAATAATAAGCTTTATCTACGGCTAGATAAAGATAGGCAAATATATTTCGCACGTATCGCTAATTTATAAAAACTACCCATTCCTGCCAGCTACATGAATAATGTGGTCCTGTGGATGATATAGCACATTTAGAAAAATCTATGAGCAGCAGCGATTTGGTAGCGTTTTGGAATATTTATCCTCGATACCCATGGCCTGGTTTCAGGCCTGTAAAACGTATTCACAACACGCGCGTGGTACTTACTCCGGTCCTACAATATTTTCCTCCCCACAAGGGTATTTAACCTTGTAGTTCAATGCGTGTCAAGACATTTTATGCGTCTTCATTGAATTGCAAATAAAACATCTATGCTGACTCCCGTTTTCGTTCGTACTGGCAAAAATAAATATAGATGTTTTGTTACTAACAGGCCAGATAGTATTTTTTATAACATTATGAATATTATTAATAGATTTATAGACTTACAATATTTTAGTGTTGAAGACTAGTAATTGCTGAAAATTGTGCATCAGTGGGCACGTTAAATTGAAGGTCCCGGCTATAAAGTCGTTTAACCGTGTCGATACGGGCTAAAAACTTATTCACCAGAGTTGGCCACTGACTTTTACAAACAAACTCGCTTTTTATTTATAAAGTGAAACAACTACAAGTCTGTGAAGAACGTATCTTTAGAAAACATATCACACGACACAAGCAATATCAAGAATGTTCATCTATAAAGAGAATATACTGTACACACGAAGGCCCCGAGGCAATCAAGAGAGCAATACGCTGCTGCATTTCTTATCACCTTTTACCTATTCATTCGGCGTAAATACATCCGCAAATGGAAGAATCGAAACGTAAAGCTGAAAAACTCTTATAAAACCCGGTTACGGTACTGCGAAGCTATTGAGACCATTTTAAGAACCTTGTTTCGAAAAGAGTATTTTTAAGTGGAACAGAAGTTCGAATTTAAAGCCACGAGTAAAACAGACTTTTTTAGATCAAGACGCAATATCGATGAAAATGTTTTTTTACTTACGGAAAAATCTATGGACTTTGGCAATACCTTAGTTGTCACAATGGATCTAGGCATTCGTGAAGTTACGCTTTTCGCTGCGCAGTAGAAAACTTTGTAAGAAAAAGTTGCACTGAGCATCGAAACGGCTAACTTCACGAATGCCAAGCCGTTGGAAGAAGTGTGAGTTGGTTCTTTTGAGTAGCCATCTCTTCTCTGGGGATAGGTTTTAATTATTTGCTAATAAAATGGAACCGATTCAATTCAATTTATGATCAGATCCGAAGATATTTAAAACTGTTTTCAGATCGCCCAATGGCCTCCGTCATGGTTTTGTATTCCTAATTTTAAAGTATTTGATACATTTGTAAAATTTAACACGGTGTTTACGAGTGGCGCCGCTGGGTCGGGGCTGAGGGCTAATCAACGTGAAGTGAAGTACATTACCTGCGGCACGCAACGCATTTCCCACGAATACCTATTGTCAGGATATTGACAGCCGTCGAACTTTGGAAAATGTTTTTTTCGAAAAATAAAACGAAATAGGTCACGACTTTATCCCCAACACCGCAAGATTCAAAACTCTTATTTTAGATGTCCGAGGAGAAATCAGAGGCGTGGACAAATATACATCTGGTACATGATAAATGCTCACTTTTTGTAAGAGTGACATGTTGCAAGCGCATAACCGCCTTTTAGTTACTAACTGATTTTGTCACGATGGTTTTCTTGGTTTAGAGCAGTTTCATCTCAACTTTTTCATAAAAGGATTACCTTCACTTATTTAATCATCTAGGCAGCGACTCATAACGCGCATCATTCTCATAATCATCGACAGATCGACTTCATCTAACAATAAGTATTGCCTTTGTTTGTTTTTGTTATTTTTTATAGTCTCTGTAGATTCATCTATGATGCAGATCCAGCTATTGAAAGTCGTAAAGTTACTTCTAGTACATAAAGTAATAGTAGTTAAAAATTGGTCTAGAGATCATCTAATTTTAATGGAGCACTATAGTGTTACGACAGTGTTTAAGCAGAAGCTTTTGAAAGGCGCAAACAAACCGATCAATACGCTTTGACACCATCAATCTCAGTTCAAAGCTTTTTCCAACAAACTGCTCTCTGATCTAACCCATGGGACTCAACAGACTCAACAGAGCTAGTCAACTTGTAATTAAAAATACAAACAGAAATATAATGCAAAGCTGCAAAGCCTCGTTTGTATGTTTTACTATCATAAATTGCAAAAATTCTAACCGTATATTAATAACAAAGATGACCTTGAAATTATGAAGAGCATTCCCTCGCGGCTTGCAGCTTGTAAATAGGTTAAGGTTCCGTGGACATTTATTGTAATTTTATGTCGGTGATCAACATAATGAAGTGCAGGCGGTATCCTCGCTGCTCACTTTACCGTATTTGAATGGATAGAGGAACAAGGATTTACGACCTCACGTCTCATGGACACAGTCTCATGATAAGGGTTCCGTTTCAACATTTTGTTTCGAAACCTTAAACATATAGATCGAGTGTAAGGTATAGGTTAGGTAAGAAATAAGGTATAGGTACAAAATGTTTACTAGAATAACGTGGAATAGAGAGGAATAATAGAGCAGAGGCTGTTATGACAATCCCACTTAGGATAAGGACATGCATATGATAGTGATAATGACTCGTCAGCTTTTGTGGCCTTCACAGCTTCGGTATCTACATATTGACGTTATTATAATAATCAATATCTTCAATAAAAATAATATATAATACATTACAGCATTATCTCTACAACATATTAAAGAAAAAGTAAAGATTCTTTAAATATGTATCTTTAGAGGTTTTTTAATGTCTGAAGATCTGATATCTACGGTCCCTGGAAAAGGCAGTGGTATGGTTATGTTTAAGTTTGTATTTTCACTTTGAATTAGCTTTATACCGGTTTAAGTAAAAGGAGCGTTCAATTTCTGTTTACGTTGTACGTTGAAGATTGCTGAAAGAGCGCAACTTTTTCTAAGAAAGATTGTCTCCACAGATAAGTACTATAACGTTTAGCTACTTCATAGTTGGAGTAGTCAACTGTTATTGAGTAAATGGGGCCGATTTTCGTTCTAACTTTGGCAGTTGTACAAGCTTAGTTTTAGGAAAATACTAGCACAATCTGACTATTTGAAAACATCGCCGAAGGAGGGTCAAATCCAGCACGTGTCAAACTTACATAGGAATGAAAAGAACGTATAGTCGTATTGCTCATTATACGGACTAAAAACATATCAAAATTGAAGGAAAAATGTCATTTTTTCCTTCAATTTTAGTCCGTAGAATGAGCAATCCGACTATAGGTAGCTGCATTTTTAAAAGTACAAGGACACATAAATATACTGGCATCTAGCACAGCTACTTTGCGAGCAGTTTTAAATTCTCTACTCTACTTTACTATAATTTAGATACACATATTTGCAACATTTTGTAGTTGATAAATTTGACCTTGTACTTGAATCAATTTACTAACCATGTCGATTACATGAATTGAACTATATTTACACGTTACAAGCCAGAAAGTTTACAAAGCTTTGTTTACGGTCCTGGCTATAAAGTCATGCATTATAGATGCCTTTAGGCGGTCTAAACATCACAACTTCCATCACAAGAGTAACTGAACATACGCAAGTAGCAAGCTAGAATATTTAATAGAAAACTCTACATAATAAAATAACTGTACATAAGTAATCACTAAAGATGCGAAGTCGGTAACAAAGCTGGCAGAAATTGATTAGATAAAAAACTATCAAAATCTATCACTGCTAAAGCTAGTTTACTGAACATACCAGGATATGAAAACCATGAGGAAACTGATCTTAACTTATAAAAAAACAATTGGGATGAGGGCCGGAGAATGATGATAAATTGCGTATAAGTGTCCATCTTCAATTATGTATAGTGTGTACCTAGGCATGAGGCAGCAGCAGACACGGCTGCGAATGACAGGCGTCTGGTCGGCGGGCGACCGTGACGCACTTATCTCCACTGCACTGTCGTCTGGTTCGGAAACTTTGAAGGTGAGTCAGCTAGCTAACAGAGTCGAAACTACAGTTTTACATGGAAAGCTTATGGTATTGATTTGCAAGGCAACTTGTGCCTTTTGATACGGTGAAAATAGGCTGATATTTGTAAAATGTGTGCATATTATTTCATATTAATCAGAACCTAAGAGACATAAGCTATAGAATTAAAATAGACAATATTGAATGAAATATTGAAAAAAAACGAGACATGATTACGACGCGACTGATATTTTCCCTGGGCACGATAGATATGTTCTCAGATCTTTATCTATTGATCTAGGCATTTCAGATCTTTAAAATAGAGGTTCTATCACGTCCAAATAATGTTACTTTTATAAAAAGAAATCTATTGCATTGCTGAGACCTGCCACTAGCAGGCTGATTTTAATTTGTCTGAAACCTCAAATTGGTCTCAAACTGTCATAACGATCGCGTAGGTATCTTTTGTCGTGTTCGGTTTCGAGATGAAAGTGACAGAGCTACTTGCGTGGTCACTGAACTGTCATATTTGACAGTTTGAGACCGATTTTGGTCGCTATCAAAGATAGACAAGCAGGGGGCAGAACCTCCACATACCCTAGAAAATCTTAAGGTAAAGTCAAACATTATGGTTTCATGTTAAGTACTTTACAATTAAAATCACAATAGCAGAGGCGACTGAGCGACGCGCCTGTGACGCATTATCTCAAGATAAAAAGAAGCACAAATGTTTATTTACAAGATTAGAAGGTGACTTCAAGATTTGAGCTTAATTTAGATTGCGTCATAGCCGTAAGCGTTTGTAGAAGTCTTGCTATTAAGGGAGGGGGCACACGGCTTTTTTTAAAGCGCGTTTTCAGCGCTTCTGTATCAATACAAACGCGCGTTTGTATTCATAATAAACGCGAACTGGGAGTGGCCACACTGCGTATTTGAGCAGCGCGTTCATATAGCGTTTGTGTCGATACAAACGCGCTTCAAAACACGCAGTGTGCCTCCCTACACTATTACTTATTATTACTCCCTACACTCCCTAAACTATTTTTGGCTTTTGAAAATGAAAAATCTTATCAAAATTTTCAATTCCGACGGGATTCGAACCCGCAATGATACAAGCGATCCTCCTTTATCCTCCTTTTATTAATTTTGATAAGATTTTTCATTTTCAAATGTAAATCCAAGTGTGGATTAACACTATAACAAATAAAAAAACTATTTTTGGCTGTCTGAGACCCTACCTAAAAATCTACAATGTAAAAATCTATAAGACTTTCTAAATTATTCACCTAGAATTATTTTAGAGAAGAAAAAGCTTTCATAACATTTTTGCAAAATAAAAATAAGATAAGTACTTCTGAAATTAAAACACAAACTAAATGGTACAACAAAAACGTCCTCTAATGTTATCGAATGCTTTTGTAACATCGTCCAAATGGCATAAGTCCTTGATAATTGGAGGAATCAAGTGGACGCCTTTGCCCCAGCAGTGGGACACGATAAGCTAATTGTAATAATAATATTAAAAATTAGTTATCTAAAGAATTAGTGTATCATACGTACATCAAATTGTGCGAACGAAAACGCGGGAGTATTACTAGCGTATAAATAAAGTTTACGTAACATGTCCCAGCTTGTTTACCCCGAACATGTTTGCATTATATTCCGAATTTTTGCAAATTAGTTTAATAAAGCCTCCAACAATATGAACAGCTAAATTAAGATCAGCTGAAGGTCAACCTAGAATAGCTTTTGAGTAAACAATTCATATAGAGTAGAACTAAAGGTTCAAATTAACAAAGATTATTCAACACTAAATGGACCATATTAGGTTTCTTAGGTCTCCTTTGCTTGTTCTACTCGTCTTCATTATTGTTTGCATCCACTGTTGGGTATAGGCCTTCTTATAGTAGGGTATAGGCCTGTAATATGATGTGCAAGCTTGCAGAAATAGCTTGCAAGTAGTTTACGTAGAATGGCAAATAAGTATTATGTTTGAAGGTAGTTAATAAATGGATCGCACGACATACGGACTTTTTCCTTATAAACTCTGCCTAAGCCTCAACCCAATCCTGCATGACGACCCTGCCAGCCGGCCTAACATGTGCAACATAGAGAGAGATATCTTGATCGTTCGAACTGCTCTCCGGCCTAACATTGTGCAACATCGAGAGAGATATCTCGATCGGTCGAACTGCTCTCCGGCCTAACATTGTGCAACATCGAGATAGATATCTCGATCGGTCGAACTGCTCTGATCGGGTTGAGGGTTAGGCAGAGTTCTCCTCCAATCCTGCAGATTTCTTACATCGTTCTATCACCCTCAATCCTACACGATAACATTTACAAAATTTGAGAATGTACCAAAACGTATTTGGACTTCTCTTGACTTCCTTCTTAGACATCCTCAATGCCTAAAACTCTGAGAATGTCTAATGCGCTTTGATGATACTGTCGTGATCAGTCATAATTATTCTAATATCATAATATGCAAAAGTAGGACGTTTATGATTATCTGATACAACATTAGAACTAAAATAAATTAAACTTGGAATGCATAATTCAGAAATCTAAAGTATTTTTATCCTAATAGACTTTGAAGGAAAGCTTATACGCTTTTTTATCCGGATGACAGACGAGCAAAGCTACGAAATACACGCAAGTTTTAGAGGCCATATCTCCAAGATTTTTATTGGCCACTGTCTGGTCCAGACGCACTTTGCCGAACTATTACCACCCGCCGACCGTCTGTCTAATAAAGGCATTATACCTACCACTGTTCATACAGAGCGTAGGTGGTGGATAAATAACGATGTATATAGTTTCGTTCCTCATGAACAAGTGGCTTTGAAGAAAGTTGCTTTAGACTTTGATTTGCAGTAAACTTAAGCAATTTTTTAGAACGAAGTTCACCAACGCATAACTTTTCATTTTATTTTTTAACTGACTTCCTTTTTTTGTATGAAAAAATGTTACGAATATTTCGATTTCGTCCGGTGTAGTTCGGTATGTTATTGGAATAGACGAAAAGGCGCGAGGCTTTTCCACACAAAAAAAGAACTGTGTGCGGCACGGGGGACCGGGGGGTCTCCCGTGCCGCACACAATTTTTTTTTTTCGTTGTAATGGATAACATATGGAACTACTGATCCAATTCTGAGTAAATTCTACTAATACTAAGAGTACATTAACCCTGCGTGCTGTAAGGTGTGTTTTTTGGTATGTTTGTATGTATGACGTAATCCATAAATGGAAACTAGGATTAAATCACATACGTTTACCCAGCACTGAAATCAATAGGTGGATGACGATTAATTTCAGAAAAATCAAGTATTTTTACATATCCTATCATATTAGTCGATGTAGTCATCAAAAGTTTCGCAAGCTATTCATATTCAAAGCTACGAAACACTCAAGTCTAATTAAAGCCGTAGCTGTGCTACGAAGCGCCTACGAGAGTCTACGAACCATGCTACGTTTGTGGGCTGAGCGTTATTTCATTACGAACCTTCGAATACAAAATGTGTTGTCACAAAGAGTGTAGCTTTTTTTCAAAACATCAAATTCTTTGGTCTAATTACTGAGGTTTTCTGGGTCTATCATGGTCACGTAATGTTAAAAGTAGATGTACTAAACATTACGTTGTTATACAATATACATACATTAACTAGCTGTGACATGCAGGCGCCGTATAATTTAGAAGAAATTGGATAACTTATAAATAATTATTTCTGACTTATTATTTTTGCTAGGCTACTAATAAAGTTAAAACAGCCTATAATCATCCTTAAACAAACTCTTTCGCTTTATTATATTAGTATTGATTAGTAAAGATGAACCTTTGGATAAGTGTTGTCACAATGAGCGTGGTAGCTTGTTTCAAAACATCTCGTCTTATTTGTTGGTTTTCATGGTCACGTCAATTTACAAGCATGTTTCAAACAATTTTTATATTCTAACGCGAGTCTTGTATCAAGTTTCATTACAGCCACTCTGTATTCAGTGGTAATAAAGGACCGACGCGACGGGTGGGCAGCCATCAAATCGTAAACTACATGGTGTCCGCTTTCGGACAGTCACTGGTTAAATCAAAGGAGGCGTAACTCACTGAACTGATGAGTAATGCTTGCCCTCACTTACGCTTTCTATCTGTGCTTTTTGTTTGCTGTGGTTAGATACATATTTGTCTAGCCTAAGCGAAAACACAGATAGATAGAATATAAGAATGTTAATCCATTTTTTTATAAGATGACATTCAAATACGATTGTGAAATTGTTAATAAATAAAATAAATAAATGATAAATATAGAAACGGCCGTTAAGGCGCGGACCAACCGCGGCGCATGCAGTCCACGGGCACGCGGAGCATTTTAGCTGCGTGGGTTAATTTGTTTGACAACGTGGGTCTACGTTTCCACTGCACACGAATATGAACCCACGACTATGTTCAACTGTAGCGCAGCACAATACTAATCATAATTTCGTGTACCGAGTGCATAGCGTGGACAGCGTTGAGCTGCGTGGTCGCCATATTCGAGTAAGTCACGCGTGTACCAATGACGTCAATTCATGCGTAGCGTGTCCGTGGGCTGCAGTGGACACAATTACATACAGTCTCCTGCAAAGCAAGCTTGACGCACGTGCGTAGCCTCTCCGTGGGCCGCGGTCGGTTGGCGCCTTTAGACAGGGAGACTGTAATCTAAGCCCGAAGATCTGTGCCCGCCGTAAACGGCTACCCAAATTAGTTAATACTGTAAACAATATCCTTTTTCTATGACATTCAGATACCACATAGTAACTCCGTCAGTAATTTGGTGTCGTAACCAGTGATCTGGACGAAACAGCACATTCCCCGGATTGGCTGTAAGTCAGCCGGACCGGGCATAAAGCAACCGCTCGTAAATACAATAACAACCGGACTCCGGACCACATAATATCGGGGAAATAGACTACTGAATATAAAATGTCGTATTTAGTGGTCTGCTATAAAAGTTGGAAGATGGTACGTAATTTTTGACGAAGGAAATACTAGTGTTTTTATATTATTTACTTAAAGCTGGCTTAAAGCGAAATATAAGGCAGTGGATAGATGTAAAAAAGGCTGAAGACCTATTTAGAATAGCCTAAAACAAGGAAGAGTTTAAGAGGATGACCGCCGACCTTCAATAACTGGAGAGGCACTATAAGAAGAAGAAGAAAGCTTTTCTCCATTATTTATTGATCGAGTGAACGAGCTAAGCGAGCTATCATTTCTATGGCAACGAACATTGTTTTAAATTTAGATCTACCTAAAAATGCCACGGATTTTAGACATCAAATATTTGTGTGATGAACATTTGAACATTTGAACAATGTTACAACGTATGTATTTACATTAAATACCTTTAGGCAAATGTTTGTGTAATGAACATTTGAACAATGTTACAACGTATGTATTCACTTTAAATACCTTTATATTCTATTATCTGGTTCCTATAATAAAAGCTTTGTTTAGTTTGGAGCTAGATAGCGCTGTGTGAAAAGTCATCCAATTTTTTTTATTTACTGCTCTACACTCTTATAGGTTGTATTTTATTTCAGTACCAAAACCGGTTAAAGGGTGCTCGTAAGTACGATTAATAACGTGCCACCGGACCGGAGTTGTTGACCTCCGGCAAGCGACTTCATTTATAAGGCTAGTAATTAAGATGAAGTCTTAAATTGCAAGAGTTTTAACAACTTTTAAAAGTTGAACTGTTAAAGTACCTATGAAATAAAAAAAAAATATCAACTGGGAATTTGCGTACTATTTGTAGCAAGCATAAACTACGTTTGGATTGGCGTTTGAAGGCTCATCAGTTCAAACAAGCTCGACTTCCTATGATGCATTTAAGATAATTTATTAACATTATTGTGAGGTAAAGTTTGTTTTCATGAACTTAAAGTTACAGTATCCCTGAGTATCATAGGCTATGTTTTTTTGAAAACTGACATTTAATTAGTTAAAAATAAACGATTTATTTTTACCTTATTTCGATGAGAACTGATCAGTACTTATTCTTCAAAACATAATTTATTGTGATTACTTGACAGAAACAATTTTCTAAGCTTACAACTCCGCCGTTTCCAATTAATTTCTAAGACATTTTACGTTCCACAATTTCTCATGTAAGCTTTAGAAACAAACAGGTAAGAAGAATGTTATGTAAGTTTCTTCAGTAAAGCGAAACCAATTAATCTAAAACCGACAAGGCTCCGGAGATAATTAAACTGCCACAAAGATAATTTGTCTCTTGAGATCTGGGTCGCACGAGATCTTTAATTTATTTGAATTTGAAGGTCAAAACGCAAAATTTTTGTTGAGGTATTAATCCTCTTTTTTTCTTTTGACGACTTTCACGCTGGCTCCCCACTGGAGCTTGACTATTTAGATTTAAGCCTATGAATCACCAAATAATTTGGCTCCATAACCATGTTTGTTGCCCTGATTCTTCACTGTGTTGGTCGCGAAAGAACAGGAGTAGAGTCGCCTAGCTCTTAAGACTTTTCGAATAGTAGTACATAGTATGTACTACAGTGTGTGTACTACATACATTGTCTTGCTGCCTATAAATCCATTCTTCTAATTACATCGTGTTCATATTTTTTCTTATCACAATTATAAAGGATACTGAAAGTGTTTTAAGAACTTCAGTAAATTCCAGCGAAGAATTATTCACATTTCAACAAAAATAATTGCATACTTCATCATAAAATATTTTGAGCTTATTTAAGCTCAAGTAAAGTGCTTTTTGGTGCGATAATTATACTGAAACATTATCCTTACCTTTTGTGTAAATAATTCCGTTTTCTTAAGCTGGTGTCATCTGAAACAATACACGGATTATGAACATTTGAACAAGCAGATTAAGCTACGAATTATTCAAATACACTAATTAATTTAAATAAAATAAATAAAATAAATAAAAACATTTTATTTCGGATAACATTGATCCATACTTTGTTAGTAATCACTCTCTTAAACCTAATGTTAGTACACTAAACTAAACTAAACTACACAAAATAAACATACCTCAGATTACTCTCCGAACAAAGCACTGCCAGATCGGAGAAGTAACCCTACCAGCTATAGTTTGTAGGATGGTGTTGGGGCTGCCTCGTACTCTGCGCATCAGGGACGCCGTCTTCTTACGGAGGATGGCAGCAAAACCATCCGTCTCATACTCTGCAAACATTCCTGATGCACTGCAGAAGCGAGGCAGTCCCAACATCATCCTAAAAATGTTATTATATTGTACACGTAGGGTCTCTAGCGGTCGTTTGGTATAGCTAACCCATAGGTTCCCGGTGTAGAAGCTTTGACAGTAAGCTTTAAAAAGCGTTACTTTTACTTCTTCTGTACACCGGGAAAACCTACGGATCAGCATATTACCTCTTACTGCCAGAGCCCTACGCTCTCTTTCGATATCTGCATTGTCTTTTTGGTCGTCGGTAATAACATGACCCAGATATTTAAATGAGGTAACTTTTTTAATGTTCATGCCGTTAAGGGTTATTTCTGGGAAATTTTTAAGGTTATTACCGGCGGCCTTAAAGACAATGTATTCACACTTTTTAGTGTTGTAGCGGAGACCATGAGAGGCAGCGTAGTCAGCACAGACCTTCAGCATCTCGTCGATGGATCTCGCTGTCGGGCCGAGCAGCACCATGTCGTCCGCATAACTGATGTTGTTTACACAAACACCATCCACACGGCAGCCGACACGCATGCTGCTGAGCCCGACAATGAGATCATTCACATATAAGTTGAAGAGCGACGGAGAACTTACTCCTCCCTGTCTTACCCCGCACTCCAACCCATATGTGTCAGAGAGAGCATTGGACCACTTGACCATATTAGTTTGGTGTCCATACCAATAACGGAACACGTTTAACAGGTCCGTCGGTACACCCCTGTTCCTCAGCTTTCCCCAGAGCACATCGTATGAGACGAGATCAAAAGCCTTTGAAAGGTCAAGGAAACAGGCGTATACCGGCGTCCTGCGATTTGTGTAGTACTGGATAGTATGCTTGAGTGCTAGTATTGCGCTTTCTGTTGATAGTCCGGGTCTAAACCCGAACTGTGCGTCATGTAAATTCAGATATTTTTGTAGCATAGAGTCAAGCACGCTATCCAGTACCTTGGCTATTGTAGTGGCAAGTGAAATTGGACGGTAGTTCCCCTTGTCCGATATGTCTCCTGTCCTGTTCTTCACGATAGGTATCACTATCGTCTTCATGAGCTCAGCAGGTAGGTACGCGTGGCGAAGACACATCGAGAAGAACACGGCGAGGACATCGGGCAAGTGGTTCCCCGCATATTTGAGGTGTTCGATGCTAAGTCCATCGTGCCCGGGAGACTTGCCTCGCGTCATCCCTTTAATTGTAGATCGGACTTGATCCGCAGACACGTGTAAAAGAGGCTCGTCACCCCGAACGTAGCACTCAGCATCGACAACCTTAGAAGGACCGAGTGGTGAGTGGACTTTAAAATGCTCCATAAAGAGCTGCGCTATGTCCCTTGGGTCACTCTTGCCTTCCACGCTTACGGGGGGGGCAGGCCTAATATTCAATTTACTGGTCGATTTCCAGAAGGTCTTAAAATCTTTCGCTGCACGTTCAGTAGCTATTTTGTCCATTATTAGCTGGTCCTGGTTTTTCTGACACCACTTCAGACGGCTCTTAAATATTTTGCGAGTTTCGCACATTTTATCGTAAATTTCGCCTGAAGCAGGTCTGTTACTCAGTACCCAGCTCTTGAATCTAAGCCTGGCCTCCTCGTGCGCGACGCGTACATATTTGTTCCAGCCACAAAAACTTTCACCTTTCTTACGTCTCTCACTACGCTGCCTCGTCTGTACAGCCGCATCAGACATAACATTTACTATCTCTCTATATAATTTATCTAGTGCTGATCTGTGCTCAGCCAAACCACATGACCCATGACCGCAGCTCACGAGCTCTTGAGGAAAGCTAATGTCACGAAAGGTCACGATTTAGTCCTTGAATACTGTTTAACACATGACCGCGATGTTATAATTTACTCGTAATTATGACCATAGGTGTTGACAGCTAGGAAATGAAATTAATTACATAGTAAGGCTAAGGTCAGATGAACGCGCGGCGACGCGCGATGCCGCGCGGTTCAGCTGTTCAGATGGCGGCGGCTTGGTGCATGGCGGTTCGCGCGGGAACGCGCGGTAACGCGCGGTGACGCGCGGTCATGTACACAACAACATTAATTTGATACAATCTCAAACCGCGCGCCGAGCCAACCGCGCCTCGCCTAACAAATCCTTGTAAGACAAATTCTGGTGTGCGTGTTTATGTAATTATTGCCCTCCTTATTTCTCTCCCTTGTAATTTTGTCACCTGGACTGTTGTCGCGATGCAGATTTTTTGAAACCTTTCCTGCCCCCGCCTCTGCGGTGCTCTCTGAAAGGGCCGCAGGCCACATGCTCTCGGACGACATTGTGTCGCGATCACTGAACGCGTTAGGAAAATATTTCTGAATTTTGCTGTGTTGACTGAACAATTTAATCCAAAATAGGCTTGGTAGTGTCGTTAATTGTAAACGACGCTACTGGTAGTGCGGCTGGTAGTGTCTTTGCCAAATAATGCATTTATGGTAAAGTGTGTGTGGCGGGATAACTTCTATCTTCTAAGATATCGCACCTCCAGAATAGAAGTGACTCAATTCAAAAATCATTATTTTTAGGAAATGCGCTAAATGGCCGTTTTCCGCGGGAGCCGAAATGAAAGAGACGCAGCTATTATGTTTTTCACGTTCTAACCAAAAAGTATCAGATTTTGAATAACTAGAGATAGAGTTTTTTTTCTGAGTCTTTCTACGTATTCAAGTCATTTTCCCAATTTTTTGAATTGAGTCACTTCTATTCTGGAGGTGCGATATATTAAACACTACTAAGACAACCATTTAAAAATCAAGTAAGTATATCTGTTCATTGTACCAACAAGACTTTAAAACTTCTCTCCGTCTTTATATTTCTTATTACTCAGAGCTAACACAGCTTCGTGTAAATAAATATAACGGCGCCATTAAGTTTTCTCCGCTTACAAAGTAACAAAAATAAAATTCACTTAGTAAGATCGCAACAGCACACGTACGAGTTAGACCTAGGGTTGCCAGACGTCTAGAATTTCAGTTAAGGGGCCGGCGACAGACGGAATGAAAATGAAATTTTAAATTATTTTGGTATTCCGTTTGTATGGATCAAACGGAATACCAAAATCATTTAAAATTTGAATGTGATTTTTATCACTTTGTTATTATTTAGATTAAGGCAGTATTTATCTAGGTTCCTGTCACACTTTTGTTCCAAAAAAAAACTTACCTAAAACGAAATGCAAGCAAATTTTTATCTAAACAGCAAAAAGTCATGTTTTCTTTTTATTTGTTCTGTTTTCATTAGTCTGGTGATCTGGGAGGCTAAAATGGCGGCTACCGTAATTCTTATAAGAATCATTTATGATTCGTAATCATGTTTTTTTTGTCACTCTCATTTGAATGAGGTGGCATATAATACGATTCATAATAAGATTCAGCTAAAGTGGCCTTTTTAGACCAGCTGCTAGCCCTAAAGCTGCATAAATAAAGTACAGAGCAATACGTTTTACAACTGCGTTCCGTTCTCTATTAAAGCGGCAGTTATCGGCGCCTGCTGCTTGCATTACGCTCCGTTTTACGGCACTACGTGACTTGATGTTAATACAAGGTGTTATTCGAATTTATGCTGAACGCAGTTAAAAGATAGAAATAGAACAAGCTGATTGCTCCTACTCGTATTATGTATAGAACTATTATTGATAAATGATAACTAATGTTGGGTATGACATGATTTTAGATTGACTTTTGTCAGAGTAGGTTCATTTTGATTTTGAGCCGGTACCGTGAGCTGGTTCATTTGAGCCGGTCATTTTCAATTGACTGTTCATTATTTTGGCGGACTACTCACTCATTCTCATATGACAATCTGTCCGATCAGTTCAGAATTCTTTCTTGTCATTGTCAAGCGAGGAGTGATTGAAGATTGAATGAAGCTTGAGGAAAGAGTAACGTCATTTTCTGTGATTTTGTCATATTGTGTACGGTCACATGACATTTGGATTGAAGCATGACATTTTTAGAAGTTGAGCCGATCACACAAAGTTGAATTTTGTACGGGACAAAAGAGCCGCGTCAGTCACGTCATACTCAACACTAATGATAACCCATGGTTCCCTTTGACTCTTTTCGAAAATTTGTGAATATTCTTTTTCCTACGTACGAGTACATATTGTATACGTATAATGGTGCTCTCAAATACGTAAACTTGTAAAAGAAAAACGTGATAACATCAAATAATTATGCAAAGTAACTATTATTATTAAATTACTTTACCAACAATAGCGTATAATCGTATTATATTGTCATATCAAAGTTTCTAATTGATATACGATGTTATTGACTGTCCATTATCCATACATTGTAACAAAGTAGAGGAGCGATAATGAAGCTCATTACGTACACGCACGCAAGCAATCTGACGCGTAGCTATTGCGTAGCACTGCTACGACGTAGCGCTACGAACGCTTGCACTGCCTACGGCTAAGCTGGCGCACAGCCTGCCTCATTTTTACTCGAACTACTAAGTATTTTAATTTTGTTGAGATTTTTTAGACATGATGGGAACTCAACTTTTGAGATTAAAAGTCATAATTGGTTATTTCATGTCTTAATATTAGTCAATGATTGTATTATCTTCTATGACTAGCAGCGCCCTCGCGGCGTTTCCCCCGTAGTGATGGTTTAAGGTGATATCTTATAACCTCCCTCAAGAGTTTAGACAATTATCAAATGCAGAAATACTTTTTGAGTTCCGGAGATTAGCGTGTTCAAACAAACAAGCTCTTCCGCTTTATGTATTGGTGTAGTATAGATAAAAAAAAAGATTATTCATAATACTGTATGAATGGACATAAAATGATAAAATATTACACTAAATTAAATTACAAGTACCTTAGCCTGCTGTTGAAATAAAAAATTTAAGAAGAATAAACCTCAGGAAATTGATGAGACATTAAACAGAAGAGAATTTTCTCGGAAAATCCAGAGTAAAAATATAACAGCAAACATTAAAATAATTGGATTTAGCCATAACGCCCGCGCTTAGGCTGGTTTTAGTCTCACGCTCACCGTCAGCGCTGATAGGCGAGTGATCTTTATTACAATGAAATAAGGATACTGATTGTCCAGCACTGACGAGAGCAATCAGCGTAGCCATTTCTGCTAAACAATCAGTATCCTTATTTCATTGTAATAAAGATAACTCGCCTATCAGCGCTGACGGTGAGCGTGAGACTAAAACCAGCCTTACAATCTGACTTCCTTTGAATAACTAGATTCATTGAATAAAAAATTTGTATAATGTCACCAGCCTATCTGTTTTAGGCGCTGCGCAAACGTAGACACTTTTTGTTACCTCGCATCCACACGTTGGGTCCAACGTTGGCCCCAATGCCTCTCACCAACGTGGGGAGCTGACAAAATTGCATTGGCCTCAACGTTGGGGCCAACGTTGGGGCTGATTTTGCTAGATCCACACGTTGGCGAGTGACATTGGGACCAACGTTGGCCCCAACGTGTGGATGCCAGGTTACCGAAACGGCACATCATCACAGGAAACCGTAGTTGCTGTGTCCGGTAGCGGCAATCGGACACAGTCGCTGATTGCCTGTTACTGATACGGCGCACGAAACCGTAGTAAATTATAAGCCAGCCATACAATTGCAAGGCACTGGTAGCTTGTACTTGTATACCACACGAGACACAAAAGTGTCTACGTTTGCGCAGCGCCTTAGACACTGTATCCCCAAAGAGCGGTAGACATTATCTCAGATCTTTAGGAATTTAAGACCGTTTGAAGACGTCTGAGGGGTAGTCAGAGGTAAGTCCAAATACTTATATGCCCATATTTTTTTGCCATATGACATTCGCGAATATCTTTTAAATTATCAACTAGTCATGTTCCGTCCTTCTTTCATTTCATAGTTTGAAAATGATAGATAGATAGTTCCAATTTAATTCAACTAAACAGATTAGCAGGTGGGACTTCACCTAAATGTGACACTCCAATTTGATCGTTATTCTAACATACAAGGTCGAAAGTAGGCGTTATCACACTTATCACTTCATGAAACTTGGTAACACAGACTTTCTTAACACACTACCGAACTCTTTCAAATAAAAGTCCTATTCAGTCTGTGTGGGGTCACAGATAATATAATACTATACGTGGGGTGTAGTTTTCTTAGAAAGTAGATCAAGCTAAATCTACTTAGAAAAAGAAAGTTGTTACGTATAAGGTTTTATATCTAGCTAGCTGTGCCTACCGGTTTTACTGGGCATTTAATTTCAAATAAATAGCCTATAACATTAATCAAAAATTGAGATATCAAATGCAGAAAGATTTTTTAAGGGCAAGCTCCCTAACAATTATGATTGTTTGCCTGCAAATTGTAACTAAACGGAATATCTCATCAAGTTAAAACTCCAATTATGTGATTTTTTAAACCTTTTTCTATACTGTCATAAAGGCAGAAACACGATTAATATAAAACTCGCTTTGGTCATTTTTAATTTTTATTTCAATGCTAGTGAAAAACTTGGGCAGAAGTAAGTTAGATATGAAAACTTGGTAACAGACATTCCTAATACAAAGTCAGTATAATAATATAATTTATATTCCCGACGTAACATCTCGTTACTGAAGTAAACTGTTAATCTGTGGTCTTGTAATTCTTATGACATGTATGTTATCAAATTTCCATAACTTAGTTCTCGACATTCACATGTTCACATATTCGAAGTTGTTGGTTATATTTTGTTGTTGTTGCTAATGTTAGGTTAGTTTTGTATTTTGATATAATTTTTTGATGGTCGTTTATTTGGTTGGTATTTTATTTTTTTTACAAAAAACAACCAATTTAATACAATCAGTTTTTTCATACACAAAAAAATCTTAGGTAGGTACTTAACATTATATTATTAACTACACTATAAGAGTCTGCCGTGGCAAGTGAATGATAGGAACCATTCTTTTTTAATACGACAAAGAATTTCGGTAACTTAACAACTTCGTGTACATGGAAATGTCCGCGGGCTTCCGAATATTCCACCTGCGTCTTAAAACTTCATCGGACGTGCGCTCCTGTTTTCGTATTTATTACTAAAATACATTATAGTACTGAAAAAAGAGTCGTATCACAATGGAGGAAGGTCGATTTTTGAACAGCGGTTGGAAGTCTGAGGTGTCGTTTTGGGAGCTTAGTGGGGTCGCGTTATTAGAGTTATCCTTCTTTATTGGAATATACGAGAGGGTCGCCTCCACATGACCTCCAGAATGTGGTCGGATACGTATCTCTACAATAATTAAACATATTACAAACACATTAAATAAGCTGTAACAGTACCACAGATCTTTTATCTTTTTATCGATCAAATAGTTCAAATTATATAGTCGGCTTCATATTATTAATATCTGCCCGTGAATTTCGAAAACGTATGATGTTTTCAAAATGACATCCGAACTGGGAAATTCTTAATGGATTAAAATCCTCATCACCATTGTAGTCGGCGATGTTGATAGTATCGTTAATGTTAGTATCGAAATCGTACGTGCGATGGATTGATCGCACGCATTTTGCAGATTGCATACAGTACTTCAAGCTTTAGTATGGACATATTTTCGTGTTTTCCGAAAATGTCCGACAGCACTGTATGATTCCACAAAACAGAATGCGACAGAAGTGCACGTCATTATCAGCGCAGCTTGCACGGCTTGCAACTAAT
This sequence comes from Camptogramma bilineatum, assembly GCA_958496255.1. Classification (NCBI taxonomy): domain Eukaryota; kingdom Metazoa; phylum Arthropoda; class Insecta; order Lepidoptera; family Geometridae; genus Camptogramma; species Camptogramma bilineatum. The sequence goes on along the minus strand of OY292465.1, from coordinate 11,341,727 downwards.
TTGCTTTTCTTAAAAATTACATGAATATTTGTTTGTTTGCGATAAACTTGAAATTATGAGTAATTTTCATTTCCAAATTACATTCCGTCAATCGTTTTTGTAATTTTATGCGATTGTTTCCGATGTTTCCCGAAATGCATTATTTTCCTGGTTTTACTGTAAATACGGAAGGTTTAATTTAGACGTGTCAGCACTAGAGGTGGGGAAAAGCGTTACTTTCGTATCGCGGTGACTGTCGTTCCGGTTCCAAGAAAGTCACAGTGAAAAATCACCGTGACTTTGTCACGTCGATCACAATGTCGCACTAGGCGTTCCTTCCTATTGTAACTGCATAGGTTACCTTACGCGTAATCGTGAAACGAGATGTCTTTTGATCCAAATTAACAGTACGCAAATTTAGTAGGTATCAGTACCTACTTTTTTATTCAAGTTAACTATTTCTATAAGTAAATACTATGCACCTAACTAAATACCTACGTTATTAAATAAAAAAAACCTTCTAATTATTTCTTGTGTGCACTTTTTAATTTAATTTTAAAGCTCTATTGTAATACTAGCGGACACCCGCGGCTTCGCCCTCGTGAACTACCTAGGTACTACTTTTTTACCCACGGGAAATATGCATTTTTTCGGGATAAAAAGTAGCCTATGTGATATTCCAGGTCATAAACTATGTATATTCTAAGTTTCAGCCAAATTAGTTTAGTAGTTTTTGCGTGAAAGCAAGACCAAAAAACAAACAAAAAACCCCAAACACACACTTTCACATTTATAATATGGGTATGGATACCTACATGCGATTGGAAATCGTTCCGAACGGTAGAACGGAGCGTGAATTAATGAATGTCGTTCCTTGGTGGAACGTTGTTCCTTTACGACGAGTCACGGTGATATCATTTGAATTCAGATCACTGTGATTTTTTCACCGTGAAGTTATTTATCACTCACCTCTAGTCAGCACAGGGATTTCATTTTTTAAACTGATGATGATGACCGAAAAAATATATTGAGAGAACTCTAAAAATGTCAATATAGGTACTTAGGTACACAAGATAAAGGCAATTTAGGATTGGATGATTAATTAAAAACTAGCTCCAACTGTACCATTAGAGAATTACATAGAGTAAAGTAGGTACATGAATTTAAAATACAATTTCTAAAGCCGAGGGGCCTTGTTGTTACGGACCTACAAAGACGGACTAAACAAAGAAAACACAGACAAAATAATAAACTTGTAAGTAGCTTAAAATCCTACATAATATTTATTTCTCTCTCTAATTTTAATATTATAATCATAACGCTCGTATTTTACTTTAAGCTGTGTAATGGAGACTGGCGCTCATTTTAGGGTACCGTTTATGTGACGAGTTCTAGTTTAATTAAATAGACAGTTTATAAATTGTTAGCAAATGCTCACCGCAACATCATCTTGTATATAAATACGAGTTAACTGTTTCACAAAAGGCCGGGCAAGCTGTTGTAATTGGGTGTTTCATACAATATAACATACAACTTCGACATATTGAATGATTAATCTAGCTGTATCAACATATTTTATTTGAATAATAATATGAACACGAAAGCGTGTTACAAATATTAACATTAGAGTAACAGTAACCATGACATTTTGTATTTTTTAATTTAACAGTGCTTGTCGGTGCAATGATGCAATCGTGTACATACCTACTTAAAGAAATAAAAAAAAACGCGAGAAGTCGCAAGGTTCTAAATCTAGCCGGTATATCTATTATTTAGACTCATTTGAAACGCCCTCATAAAAATACCACCAAAACAAACAATCGAAATAAGCCGCTGGCCGCGTGTGTGTTGCGCTCGATCTCGCTGGGTAATACTGCCGGCCTAACATGTGCAACATCGAGAGAGATATCTCGATAGGTCAGTTTAACCGATCGAGAAGTCTCGTTTTTCGACTCTCGATGTTGCTCGACTCTGGAAGCTGGCTGCTTGTCGCTAAATGCGTGCGGTATTTAAAGTTATGAACAATAACTAGATCTCACTGGCCGCTGAAACCTGGCCGCCGCGGTCTGGCAGCCGCGACCTGGCCGCCGCTACCTGGCCGCCGCGACCTGGCCGCCGCGGTCTGGCCGCCTCGGCCGAGTCGCTCGTAGGCTAAAAGTTTTACGTTTGTCTACTACGATAGCGTCGCATGTGATAAATATAGACTCCATTGTTCTCGAGTTGAAAAGACTGCTGGCTTCAACATTCTGCTTTGTATCACGACTTTGAGAGTACTCGTACCGTCGGAGCTCAAGTGGATGGATTGTGAACAACCTTGTTTGAAACTTCGTATTTTCCAATGATAGTTAGAAATTTCCTTTACACAAATCGTCAAGAGTTATATAAAGTTCTTGACATTTAGTAGAGCACTACGGAGAGGGTCTCATCCATGCTAAGTAGTCACTTTTTGTAGATGAATTGGGTCCGTTTTTCACTAAAGCAGAAAAGAGGAGATATGCTGCCTTTTGCGCTGTAGGTCGTGGGTTCGATTCCCATCCAGGACAAACATTTGTGTGATGAACATAGATGTTTGTTCTGTGTCTGGGTGTTATAATATAAAGTATTAGGTATAAGTATGTATTTACAAATATATAAGTATTCTATCAGTTATCTTGTTCCCATAGTACAAGCTTTGCTTAGTTTGGGGCTAGATGGCGCTGTGTGAAATGTCCAGCAATATTTATATTTTTATAGATTTTAGGTGGAAGGTTTCACCCGCTCACACGCTACATATGTACGCATAGCACTTCGCATTTTTAGAAAAAGCTCGTTTCTCTCTGACTTAAATCGAAATGCAACGAGCGGATTCGATTCGCGGGTAAACCAAGCCCCTAAGTTTTAATTTGCGTTCAAATTGCTTTACTGCACTCACGCAAGGGTCACTGGGACCTCTTAGCAAATCTATTATTCACCAGAAATAATTGTAATTCGTAAGTATGTCTATATCTATCTTTCTATTATTATATAAGTTACACTAGGAAAAAAACAAAATATACAAAAGTCCGCAGAAAGCCATCATTATTATCATATGCATTTTCATTCACCCACAGCTGGGTATAGGCCTCTTTTTGCTATCGTCACGGTTCCCGGTTCTATGCTAGCCTCTTCCAAGTCATAGTCACTTTATTTCACTTCTATCCCTAGAGACCAGCGGGGCTAAAGTGGCCACTTTTGGTGTTTCATACGATGTTTCATATCATGAAACATTTCTCACAAAACGCCTTTTTTTGATGGTTCTCTATAGAATTAAGTACAATTTGACATTGTAGAAATTCATATTGGTGGAACATTTTACCCAATTTTATAGAGAACCGTCAAAAAAAGGTACGCGCACTCGCGCCTGACCGCCAAGTGCGCTCGTAGGCAAAAGCTAGATTAAAATGTTTTAAAAGAGCCCTTTCAAAAACATAACAGAGCACGTTTGTAATATAAAAACTTGGACCGTTACAGTTTTTTGTAAGCCTTAAAAAGTCTGTATAGCCTTTTATTAAACTTACCTCGACATTGAGAAGTTTCAAATGAAGACGTACAATCTCTTTGAAAGCTCTTAGAAACAATCGTTTTATTTGATACCGAATGAATTAGGTACGTATATAATGAGGCGAAACATGAATGTTTTCGAAGAATCTCAACAATAAAGTTGGTTAAAGAAGTTCTTTTTTGCTCATAATCATCTTCATTCAAGTGACCGGCTGAGACGCAAGAGTTTACTGATTTGGTCGAAAGATTAAATTTTAAATCCCTTCTTTAAGTGGGCATCTTGAGTTGAGGGACCTAAGTCCACTAAGCGGATTATACGACTGCGTTCAAAGGGCTATAGCTCTGACTGTATATAAAAATACGCGCAAGTCAGAGAGTCTAGTGTACTTACCGCATTACCTAGTGTTTTTCCTCTCAGACTTATCTACTCGTCTTTCCTTTTCTGCATGTTCCTAGCAAATGAATGCATAATGCATACCGACAAAACATCTGCATACCTAAACTGCGAGTCAACTGCGATGCCATATGTATGTATGTACAGTGTACATATGGTAAATGGTAAGGGAATGGTATGACGTGTCATGTTCAAACGGATGTAACTGCATGTTGCCATCTGCACTGTTTCCAATTGCGTTGAAACCACAGAAGTTGAAACATGTATTTTCTTTTCCCCCTTACTTATGAAAGATGTTTAAAGTTGAACACTGGTTAAACAACGTCCTGTCTCTGTTTGTCACTATCCACAAATAAAAACAGGACGTTGTTTAACCAGTGTTTAACTTTAAGCATCTTTCATAAGTAATGTTTATGCGTGTTTAGTTTATGTCCTCAATATACCGAACAAATGGAGGATGTATGGATGTCCGTTACTCTTTCACGCAAAAACTACTGAACGGATTTGAATGATACTTGGAATATACATAGTTTATGACCTGCAATAATACATAGGCTACTCTTTATATGGGCAGATACCACGTGAGCGAAGCCGCGGGCGGAAGCTAGTAAAAAATACATTAGGCATTAAGGATTAAAAGAGATAATCTTACGCTGACTAAAACTGTATGTCATAAAATGCCTTACTACCTGCAACAATCATAGCCTAGCTAGACTACCACCGTTGTAGTCAAAGAGGACGATATTGGAAGCTTCGTGGTGTAAATGGTTGGCAAAAATAGACCAAGAACAAAGACAAGACCCAATCCAGTTGTCATCACCTGTTATTTTGTGTAACTTCAAATGATTTTGGCTAGTTAGCTTATTCATATACCTAGCTCTTTTCTTTTGGCAATTATTGTTAACTGCTATTAATATAAAAACTTAAACGCGTGTCATAGTAGTTGATGCGCTACTCATTTCGGCGCCACTGAAAACCAGCGCTCTAACAGCCATGGCGCTGCTGGAGCAAATGCTGCGGGGTAGCCTTATTTTCTTGTCACTGTAATATAACATTTTTTATTTGTGTGCATGTACCATACATACATACATAGTGGCGAAAATAAAACTTTTTTCTATTTCTATTCTATTTCTATTTTATAGACATAGTCATTGACCCTTAAGGGTGAAAAGGCTATTCACCTTGACAATATTTACAACTTAATCACATCAGACCCTCTGTTTACATAGGGAGCGGCAAAGAACTTCTTCATGTTATGATATATCCGGAAATAGAGAGTTGAACGTCAATCGCCGTCGTTTCCTGACTCGAAATTTAGGGTTCATTCACCGTCTCGACGCCATTCTGTTACCCCTATGTACAGTTCCCAGCAATTACTGTGGCGCATCAAGGAAGAAACTGATTTATAAAGTTTGTCTGTACTGTATTGCATGCACGCCTGTAATCTTTACCATACTGAGCTAGCGCATTAGACATCATTGTGTAGTGAACTCAGCAGAAGTAGTTCTTAAACGTATAGGGGTACTCAGAAACAAGTTCAAATATAGGCTATCAACGCAATGGTGCGCGAGATCTCAGTTCGGGGCGGACTACTAGTTAATTATGAACACGCGAATTCAACTTTTCCCGTATTAATTGCAAAACCGTAGGAGCTATTCACGTCTTCCCTCGATCACGGCTGTTGTGCTTCACACATACAACTTAACGTGAAACACAATCTCTAAAGTTAAGAGGTCGTTGTATGTTCTGAAAAATGGCCGCTCTTAACGAGACGGTACGTCATCAACTTATCACACTTTATAGTACCTATTCTTGGCAAACATTTCTCCTCAATGTGACAAAGTTACAGTCGAGAATTACAGAACAGTAAAGTGTGATTAGCCACTTTTAAGGTCATTGTCCGAACCTACCCGTGGGAGAAAAACAGAGACACAATTAATCATGGATGTTGTCTAAAGCGCTACTTATGCTTCTGAATAGCTTACGCTAGGGGCTAAGCTAAACACGTTTCTATTCATTCTTCAGGGCCCTGAAAGCTTATTGCTGTCATTGGTCTTGTCTAAAACAGACGCCATTTCAACACACAGTCTATGAAAACCAGAAAGACAATAGACTCAGTAACTCAAACTTAAAGTCAGTAACAGAAGGTCATTTATTGTTCTAGTGTTTTAAATTTCTATTTTTTTCTTTAGATACGTCGAAAAAATTATACGTCAAATCGTTTTTAAATTTGGTCGAGTTTACACTCGTCGTTTCAATGCTTTGAGTTATGTTTGAAGCGTAATAAAACATCGGAAATATTTCAAGCATCCAAGAAGCTTTGAAGGTATCTAAAGCAAAGTATCCACTGGCAATAAATCTTGCACAAGTTGACTTGCGCAAGCGACTTCCAACGTGAAAACGCTCGCACAAGTGGACTTCTACACGTTTTATTGACTTGCCGAACTCGCTGCAAGTCTGTGTATGCAAATAGAAAATTTGCTGTTAGTGAAAACTATTCGTAAATTGTGGAAGCTACTTGCCAGTGGACACTGCTTTATAGTCGTACATGTTAGCGTTACATTATATCACGCCCACGTTTACGCAATTAGTTTACAATCCATAAATGAAAGGTTGGTTATGCCCATTCTTCTCTAAGGGCTGATTTTTCAATACCTAGATAACTTTTATCTGAGGAAATAAAATGCGATTTGACATATATTGTATTGAAAATATGTCATAACGCCATATTTATTCCTCAGATAAAAGTTATTTATCGATTGAAAAATCAGCCTTAAGAATAATAAACACATTCCTGCATAAAAATGTATGTTTTCCATTGGAAAAAAATATTTCAGAACCCTCTTTGTAACGCTTTTGTATGACTAACCCTTCGTAAAGGAATGAGTCGCCCAGAATTCTACAAACTGGAGACATAATAACCCCAGGACCTCAATTATGGATGCACCTCCCCCTTCTTGTAATACCCCACCCCCTCAGTACCCCTCTACCATGGAGTGCATTCACCGTCGGCAGGTTTGCGTGTGGCGCCGCTCCCGATAATCCATCGGCTAGGGACACCATGCATTACCTCTACTAGGACAGAGTTTTTTTTTACTAAATATATTTATCTATACCCAGCAGTGGGTGCAACCAGGCTGAGATGATGATGATGATGATGATGATGAAATATATTTGATAGATTAATGAAGTTTGCAGTGCAGTTACAAAATGGAAGATTAAAATGTTAATGACCTACCACTCACAACTGAGCTCTTCTGAAGGGGCATTATAAGTTGTCTGCTGTATAAAAGTAAAAATTTAGGATTATTTCTTCAATATGATCACATGATCTACCCACATGGGAAGGGTAGATAGATCACTTTGGCACGACATGATTTAATATATTTTTGTATCAGAATTTTTATAATAATTTAATATAAACGTAGTTGGAACATAGTTCCAGTTGAGTGGAGTTTATAGTCTTTAGGCTGTTCTAGCTACAAGAACTGACATACAATATAGAAATTGTCTAAGTGACTTTCATATACGGGTAAATAATAGGGCATGCAAACCGGTTAACCGGGTAACCGAAAAAACCGGGTAACCGCCTGATTTGAAGATCGGTTTTTTCATGGTGTAAAACCCGGTTTGTCGATTTTTTCGGTTTTTTTTTCGATCAATAAAAATACTCATAAACTACCGTTTCTCTTCCTTAATTAATGAATTATTGTAATGGCCAAGCTCAGTCGAGCAAACTGGCAGGCAAGACTACTAACGTGATTTTAGTTCCTACTAAAGATGGGTAGGTCCGACGATAATTCGGAGCTACATCTTGATGTACATCCAGCTCCAAAGAGCTACATCCAGATCCCGTGTCCGTCGGACCCATATGGGTTCGGTACTGCGGGAGCGTAGGTTTCGGTTCCGTCGCGCGCGATGCCGTTCCTCCGCCCCGTCTAAAGACCTACACACAGGTCCCGTGTCCGTTGCACTCATATAGGTCCAGCTCGCACTCGCATCTATGCAGTACCTATCCTTTCCGTCCACACTCCGCCCGCTCCGCGTCACCGTCTAATGACCTACATAGGTTCCGTGTCCGTTGCACCCAACCCTAGATAGATACCAGTGGCGAGGGATGAAAGACAGTAGGTAGGTAGGTATCTATCTATATTGTGTAGGTACCTACTTGTAACTCCAATTGTACCTACTTATTTGAACTAAGTCTATAAATGTTACCTAATACACTACCTACACAATTTAGGTATGTACCTACTACTACCTATTAAGTAGGTAAGTAATTAGTCTTAGAGAAACACAACGGTCGGTAGGTACAAATAAAACTTGCAAGCTACACACAAAAGAGAGAGAAAAAATTAGGTATGCGTATGCAATCGCGTAGGTAGGTAGGTATAAAAATAAATATGCCCTACTACTTACATCTTGATGATGTGACACGCGCGACACTCGACACGCTTCATTTATTGACACACGAAAACACAAACAAAAATGAACCAGCTCGGTGTTGCACACGCAAACTTCGCTTGAGGTCTCGCACCTGCACCCTTCCCGCAGTTCCCGGACCTATGCAGTACCCCACTCCGTCCGCAATCCGCCGTCCGCCCGCTCCGCGTTGCAGCTCCGCGTTACCGCTCCGGATTGCAGCTCCGCGTTACCGCTCCGGGTTGCAGCTCCGCGTTATCGCTCCGGGTTACCAGTCCGCGCCGTCCGCCGTCCGCCGTCCGGACCGGCGGACCGGTATCCGAGTTGACGCGCGATGTACATCCATCAGTACCGCGAGGGATTCCGGTCCGCGGTCCGGTATCCATCCGGACCTACTCATCGCTAGTTCCTACTATAAATACCTAACCTACCTGAAAATTTTATAATTTGCTTATTTGTTTGATAGTTTAACTTCATTGTTAAAGTAACTAGTGGCTCTGTGAACTGCAGACTTCGCGAGTGGCTTCGCATAGCTTATTATTATTATTATTATCATCAGCCATCAATATCCCACTGCTGGGCAAAGGCCTCCCCCCACTCTTTCCATTCATCCCTCTCCTTTGCTAGTGATGTCCAGTCGCCAAGGAAATTGGCAAGCTCGTCTCTCCATCTCGTTCGCGGTCTGCCGTCGCAACGTATTAGGGCACCACTCCTTGGTTAGTTAAGTTAGTTTTAAGCATAGCTTAAAACCAAATAAATGCTCACAATTCTCTAGTTGACAGAGCGAGCGAAGCGTCTATGCTTCAGCTTGGACAAAAATGCTTTCGTTTGTCCGCCGGAAACCTGTCTGTTGCTGTTGGACGTCTGTCTGTCGGTCGTACGTCTGTCTGTATGTTCTCCTCTACTGGTCGCATTTCTCAACCATTTCTCGTGAAATTTTGTGAGCAAGTTTGATAATTTTAAAGAATATTACTATAGTTGGGGATCTTAGATTGGGGAGGTTCTTCCTCGAAAAAGGGCCAAAAAGGGGGCTACTGGATATCTCCGTCTTATGACATCCTATTCCGTTGGTTCTTTTTTTGTTTGAAAGGTTGCATGTAACTTTAAGTTGGTCTCATAAAAATTTGGTGAAGATCTGATAAGGATCAGCGTGACGAGCAGAATAGATCCTCATCATGCAGTATATTGATCACTTTTAGATTTCTACCAGTGGAATTGGCCCTATCATGACATGATGACCTCCTCGACGTGTCCGTCGACGGCGAACCCTACTATTGGATTGAGCTAGGTATTTCGCTGATGTGCGCGAATATGACTTGCTAGACCAAATTTAGTTTTAAATGTCCTGTTACAGGACGCACAGAACAATTGCCCAAGAGTGTGGTATGTGTATGTGTAGACGGTTTTCGGTTTTGCTTTTCGCAGCTGGAGCTTAGCGTCAAGATGTTTGAGACGCGTTTCTACAAAGCGTGCGCAGGCGCGGTACTGCACCAGTCAGAGCGGCGATGCGTGAGCTACCCCCAACTGTTACATGATATATCAATGGTGTTATGTGGCGTTTCAAAACGTCTCTGTAGTGCAAAAATTGACCACCAGACTTGCGTTTTCCGAGTGAGCTCTGAGAAAAAAACGTTTTAGGAAGTCTGGTGTTTTCTATACGGACAATATGACCGCACCAACGGAGTTGTCCCTTTATGAGCTATGCCTCTCTGCCACTCAGCTGTGTTCGTTGAAGAATCTCAGAGTTAGGCACACGATCTTGCCACTTTATTCGGAGAATAGACCTGAGGCATTTTATGTGAAATATGTCAAGTTGTCGGTCTCCGTGGCATAAAGCAAAATGGGTAGTATAATTGCTTTATTCACAGCTATCTTGGTGTGAAGTTGTAGATCGTGGGAGTCCCAGACTCTTTTGCTAAGTTTTCCCGACTATGCAGCTGCCCTTGCTATACGGAGATTTATGTCACAAGTCGGTTGTCATTGCGAACAGTCGACCCCAGATAGCGGAAAGATGAGACTTCTTCGAGAGGTTTCCCACTAAAAGTGACTGCTGTGGGGTTTGCTGTTTCGCCCCTTGGCGGTTGTTTCAACACCTGGGATTTGGAAACACTGATGACTAGGCCAAACTTACGGCATGATTCTTCAAGGCTAAGCAGCCATAAACATGTATAGTTGGAGATTATAAATGCTGTCAGCCATGAGGCAAACGTTGTCAGCGTATAGGATGTCCATGACGGAATGCTTTTGTACCTTATCCTTTGCCCTAAAGGGAGAGGTATCAAAGACGCTTTTGTCATATTATTATCGATCGATACGTTGAGAACGATCTGATTTATGCAGGTTCTGTAGGACTCTGCCCTATAACTACTAGGTGATTTATGAAGCACCTGGGACCACCTTCTTGTCACAAAACTAGAGAATTGTGAATATTTTTTCTGTTTTAAGCTATGCAAAGGTACTCGAAAACGAAAGAGACTCGCGAGGTCTACAGCTCACAGAGCCACTAGTTTTATATTGAGAAGATGGTCCCAGGTGCTCCATCAATCCCTACCTAGTAGTTAAACGGCCAATTTCACTAGTAGAAATCTAAAAGTAAGCAATTTACTGCATTTTGAGGAGCTTTTCTGCTCATTACGCTGAAGATCCTCATCAGATCTTTATTATTTTTTTATGAGACCAACAACAACCTTTAAGTAAACAAAGAACCATCGAAATCGGATGTCTTAATGCGAAGTTATCCAGTAGCCCCCTTTTTAGAGGAAGTACCCTCCAATCAAACATCCCCGACGACAAAAAAATTCTATAAATTTATCAAACCTGCTCACAAAATTTCACGAGGATTAGTTGAGAAATGTGACCTGTAGAGGAGAACAGACAGACAGACATCCGGCGGACAAACGAAAGTATTTTTGTCCAAGCTGAAGCAGAGACGTTTCGCTCGCTCAGTCAATGATAGGTCAAAAACAAAGATTGTGTCTTTGTATTTTGCGGCATAATCATACAACTTCTAACCTACTAAGGTGTAGAATAAAAAGTTAGTTATATTCTGCAAGTTTTTCATTTGATTAAGACAAATATTAAAAAAAAACCGAAAAAACCGAAAAACCCGGTTATCCGGTTTTTTTAATCGGAAATCCGAAAAAACCGGGTTTTCAAAACTACCCGGTTTTTGCAAGCCCTAGTAAATAATAAGAAATTCAGCTAGCCCAATTTTAGCTGGACCTTTCTCAATATGCAAAAGCCAGGTATTAAGAGTTGGTGATTAAATGGGGGTTCAATCACCAACTCTTAATATCTGGCTTTTTGGGTATAGGAAGTGCTGAGAAGAGAAACAAATGTTTACTTGATCTGAAAATCTTGATAACAAGTCTGGACACCATGTTATTTGGCAATAAGTTTAGCCAAATAACATTGAGAAATTATTGTAAAGTCTATGTTCGTAAAAATAATTATAAAAATAAAAGCTTTTATATTTCCTACTGAAATCAGAAAACTATGGTCACCCTAATGCAAAACATGACCTATCTCTATACTTGGCACATTTCTTGCAACCACCCCCTATAATTATATTCATGCATTGTGCAGTTTGAAATTTGTGGAAGTTCCTGGCAATAAATTACAAACAGCCCCAAATTTCCTGTAACTCTATTCAGTAAGTCAAAATTATGAACCAATTGTGGTGTTGTTATAAAGAATAATACTACTATTACTGTTACTACTAGCCTATACTGCCCTATTGTTGGGCAAAGGCTTCCCCCACTCAAAGAATGATACAAATATATAAATTGCTGATTTCACACAGCATCATCTAGCCCCAAAGTAAGCAGAGCTTGTGTTATGGGAACTACATGACTGATTTACAACTTTTTTAACATATTTACAAACATACAAAAAATCTTGACCCTAGACCGATATTACAAAACCTTCCCTTCTATTAGAAATATTTGAAAAATCTGTTATTCAATGATAATATTAACCCAGATGTTACTGAAACTATTTTATTCCTTCGATTATTGTGAATTTTGGATATATGTCTCCAAATGGATCAAAATGGATGAAAATCAACTTTAAAAAAATCTAAGTTTTTTAGAAAACCCGGAAAATGATGGTCTTTTATAAGGCCCGTCGCAATTTAGGCTACTATGAAATACCCGGAAGTACAACAAATGAAACATAGCAACCAAATACATATTTTATTAATTTACCACATATTTTTTTAATTTTAATTATAGGATGCCAAAAACTAGTGTTTTGGGTGTAAATGTATTTTTCATTTCTTGTAAATCAAGTAACTTTCCATTTTGAAAACCTTCCATCTAAGTTGAGGAGTACTGTAAAGTGATCAATTCCGTCAATCAGAATGATTCTTGATGAGAACTTGTCGTAGGACTCTTATCACTTTTTTATAAGTTTCAAACAAACTTCGAGCTACTGTTCTGCGAAAAGCCAGGTGATCCTTTCTTCCCTGTCACGTTTGTATAGCTGCCACTCATTGTTCACAGCCATATCCAGGCTATGCCTGAAAAGAGAAAAGTACCTACCACTTTTCCCGCGAATCTGATGTTTGGTAAAGACCTATTTTTTGGATTGGATCTATCTACCTCTCCCATTTTCATTATACTGTTTGGTAACAGATGGTTGATCTACAAGCACATAATATCGCATAAGAACTTGTGAAACTCTTTTCACCTTTTGTAAGGGCTGGAGTATTTTTACAGCATTTGCGATGCTGTTGTCATTCTCCTGTTTTGCCCCCTATTTTCCCCCTATTTTGTTCCCCTATTCCTGGAAGGTTATGCAGTTCATCACCGGATTCTTCCATTGCGTTACTTACGCGTTCAGGAGGGAATATTGTGATTTTGGTTGGCAATGGAGATTATTTATCAATTTACTTCAGCTCATCAAGTATTTCTGTGAGTTTGAGCGGTTTATTCGGTCATTATCTACAAAATAATCGAATCTGTTTTTACAATATCATGGATGTACAGATTACGACTGGACTTATAAAAGGCCATCGCGTTTCAACGGTTGAAAAGTACTAATTATTTCAAATATAAAACCAAATGATTATGAGGCTGTGTAGACTAAACATCAAGAATGAAAATAAAACTGAAATATATTTGATTACCGCATACAATTGTGATATTAGCTTACTTTTGTGCAGACATCGTAAGAAAAAACTTTCATGTTGTACATAAACACCAAAATAAGACAAAAACACTAATATTATAAAAACTTTACTGTTGTGAATTAAACGTTATAATGTACTAATTCACACTGCAGTATGAATTTTAGCTTCAGTTTACATTTAAGAAACAAAAATTTCAGGTAGATTGCATTAGTTTTTTGGGCCTTATAAAAGTCCCGTCGTTTTATCTGGGTTAATGGCATCTAAAGTTACCTTCTTAAAACAAAAATTATCTACTAAATTCACAGGAGAATATAAATAACAGGGTTTGTAGATAATGTCATCATCATCATTCTCCCTACCAGAGCCACATATGGAATTCTAACTTCTGCAAAATTTGCATAATACGAATATGTATTTGGGCATGTCATCTTCAAACTAATACCTAAAGATCCCCTTATCTCACTCGTCGACTTCATCCATGCCCAGGCAAGGAGCGAAGTCAAGAGCTAACATATCTTAAAAAAAAAAAAAAAAAAAAAATAGGGTTGGCATAACATGTTTTTCTCTTCCACTCACCTCTACCATTCTTCAACTCTGAATCCACTCCTCTCACATTTATATCCTCTCTCACACAATCAAACCACTTAATAGATAATGAATTTTTGAGTAGTACATTATTATGATCAAATAGAGTAAATAATGTAGATAGAAATGAAACTGGCAAAAACTAGATATGATAGAGTTTTAGAAGAGACCTATATCCAGCAGTAGACTGGAACATGTTCTTGAAGAAGAGTGACATAAAATCTTATAGCCAAGAATCAGCTAATTGTTACTATTATAGTAATTATGAAGATGAGACAAAGACCGGAATTTATGAGATTGAAAATTTTCATACCTCAGTTTTACCTGCCCAAAAATGGGTTTATAAAATTATTTTTAGCTCGAAATTTAGTAGCACTAGTTAAAAAAAACTAAAACTAAAGAAAGCGACCTTCAATGCAGTTTGCAGCCGTGTGGTTCAGTGCTTTGAATAATTACCCAACTCTTTGTGCCCTAGTAATTTCGGCACTCATAGATTTCACCATACATATTTCCCCTATATCGTACAAAAAGCAGCGATTAGCAGTGGTTTCCTTCGATGAAAATAGCATAATCTTGTTTCAATCAGCTAAAACTGTCGGATGAGTAAGTTTCAGGCCGAAAAAATCAATAACACCTCCCATCTCTTCACTTTAGCGCAACAACGGATAGGGAATTGCTACTTACCACTTTACAGAAGACGATAAGGGTTTTCTGGACACCTTGAGCAGGAATACCACTTCAAAACTATTCAGAAAAGTATTTAATTTCAATTATTTCCACAACAAAGCGAAAACAAACAGGAGCAAAGCACCAAGCGAGACGATCGACGAATGGAATGACGGCGAAAGGCGAGCGAGCGAATGAAATGCATTATAACTGACAGAAGACGTCATTATGATTTTGACATTGATAGCTTCTTATCAATAATAACGTTCCGTTACATTCATAAATTACAAAAAAAATCACGCCCCTTTCCCATAGGGTAGGCAGAGACCGAGACCACGGATTTCCACCACGGGTAGAAATGTTCCTAGTCAGAAGCTTGGACTTGTATATAATCTGTGCTTTGATTGGAAATCAAGAAGATTCTAAACTACGTAACTGGAGTTCTAACTGACATTTAATGTACAAAGGATTTTGAACCTTATCACGACTACACAACGATCTATTATCATTTAATCTTGGTTATAAGGATTGTTGGTCTTGTTGGGAAGGCTTTCTTGGGTGCTTTGTCTCTTTCACACTCGTTGTAGGATTAGTAGTGTGTCCATGTCATTTAAATTTCAGGATATTTTTACCTTATCGCGCTCGACAAAATCAGCGCTTGATTTCGATCCATGGTTTCGATCCTTGAATTAGAGATCCTTGAATTAGATCCTTGATTTTGATCCTTGATTTTGATTTCGATCCTTGATTTCGATCCTTGGTTTCGATCTTGGATTTCGATCCTGGATTTCGATCCTTGATTCTTGAATTTTGAAACTTGAATCTGAAATCTTGAATCTTGAATCTTTGAAGTGACAGCTGTCAAACTTCAAATGACCATATCTCGAGAACTACTCATCCTAGACTCCCCGTTCCCAGTTCAAATGAAAGCTATGACCAAGATCTTCATTTGAAGTGACAGCTGTCAAACTTTAAACCGCCATATCTCGAAAACTACTTGTCCTAGACTCCCCGTTCTCAGTTCAAATGAAAGCTATGACCAAGATCTTCATTTGAAGTGACAGCTGTCAAACTTCAAATGGCCATATCTCGGGAACTACTCGTCCTAGACTCCCCGTTCTCAGTTCAAATGAAAGCTATGACCAAGACCTACATTTCAGATGACAGATGTCATTTTGACAGCTGTTATTGAAAATGTAGATCTTGGTCATAGCTTTCATTTGAGCTAAAAAGGAAGAGTCTAGGATGAGTAGATTTCGAGATATGGCTGATTGAAGTTTGACAGCTGTCACTTCAAATGAAGATCTTGGTCATAGCTTTCATTTGAACTGAGAACGGGGAGTCTAGGACGAGTAGTTCCCGAGATATGGCCATTTGAAGTTTGACAGCTGTCACTTCAAATGAAGATCTTGGTCATAGCTTTCATTTGAACTGAGAACGGGGAGACTAGGACGAGTAGTTCCCGAGATATGGCCGTTTGAAGTTTGACAGCTGTCACTTCAAATGAAGATCTTGGTCATAGCTTTCATTTGAACTGGGAACGGGGAGTCTAGGACGAGTAGTTTCCAAGATATGGCCGTTTGAAGTTCGACAGCTGTCACTTCAAAGATTCAAGATTCAAAATTTCAGTTTTCAGATTCAAGAATCAAGATTCAAGATTCAAGAATCAAAATGAAGGATCAAAATTGTATCAGTATTTTAATTCAAAAATCATGCCCTGAAACATCACGTAAATCAGAAAATGATGGAAAAGGCCCCTTAGGGACTAGGAATGTTTAGTTTATGGTCACCCTTTAGAAAGAGACACGCCGCCCAAGTTTTATCTCTCAAGCGGACCTTGTTTTCTGTCTCAGTCAGCATTCCAGGTACGTAGTATAGAAATTCCTTGTTGGAAATTGATTGGAAAACGATGTATGACATTTCGTTCTCCGCTCCTCAACTCTTCCGATTCCGAATGAGTTGCTATTTTGATGACAATGTCAATGTCAATGAATGATTGAGATCTTTGAGGGTAGGTATCTCTGTGGATGTGGGTAGTCTGTGCTCTGCGGTCTAATGTCTAACGATCATTGTGTATTTAGTTTGTTGATTTTCCCCGCCTATTTCTGTTCCTTATTAGCTGCAAACGGTTTGTACCTTCAGTACCTACGATGTATTCTATGTGTTGTGTTAACTTGTGTTGTACCAGGTTGTACAAATTTGCGAAAGGCCGCTGTATTCCATATTCCCAGTGTGTAGTGTAATCAGACTCAAAAAGTGGCTCGATTGTTTATGCAGTGATTTGTTGAGAAACGTGAGTTTGAACGAGATTTCGAGAACGAGAACGAGACGCACTGGTCACATCACACATCACAGAAACCTAAGATTTATCAGTGTTTCTCTAGGTACTATATTATGCATGTATTATACATATAAACCTTCCTGTTGAATCACTCTATCTATTAAAAAAACCGCATCAAAATCTGTTGCGTAGTTTTAAAGATCTAAGCATTGCATATATCTTTAAAACTACGCAACGGATTTTGATGATTTTTTTTTACATAGGGACAGACAGCGGGAAGCAACTTTGTTTATTATACAATACCTATACCTACTATGTAGTGTTAAGAAAAAATTTAAAAAATAATAATAAATGATTAACTATGTTTCGTTGTTTTCTATCAACAACACCTTCTTTCCCTTAGGCCACTGACCTCTACTATGGCATTGATCTCAATAGTACACATTGAGATCAATGCCTTAGAAATATTGAATGAAAAAAGCAATCCTACCAAATTAATTTGTTTGGTAGAATGACAATTCTGCTCGGTGCCGGTGTAGCAGAAAAAAAAAAGAAACGTCATACATCGTTTTCTGATAGCCAATCAGGAGCGAGTAACATCTATATAATCTGTGAACACAAGTCCACACTAAAATGTTCCCGACATTTCCATCTGATACGTAGTATCTCTACCTAATCTGTGATTTCCACTTGCTACGATACTGACCTCTTTCACCAATCATTTTTACATTCATACCATTTTTCTTTAAATTCATCAATGTATTTTGTAAACACATTAAAAACTATGTGTTTGTAAAGCTAAATGTTCATGCGAGATTTATTTCTGATCCAATTTTATTTCACGTTTCTTAAATAGCTCTAAATACAATAAGTAGGTAGGTAATAGTTGTCGGTTTAAAGCTAGTTTGATAATCACATTATTTGCAATATTACAGCTTGTTAATTAACATAGGAGTTTATAGCCTCCATCCAATTGTTTACTTTGGGACAGCTTCTGGAACAATGTTCTGGAATACATTTTTGTGTCAAGGTGGAAACCTACGATGTGAATTGCGAAACTTTGAATAAAACGTCATGGTATAAAAAAAAACGTAGGTATATTTTTAAAACTTATATCACAATCTAATTGCAAGGGTCCACAGCGTGATGACAAAAGCTTTAGGCAGCTGAAATCTAAAATAAACTACTTGTAAATGCTGAGATTATTGTTGAACTGCAGAATCGAATCGCTGGGAAACATCTTTCCAGTTAGCGACGTCGAAAATGGCCTTTACGTAGTCAGCACGCACGTTTTTGTATTGAAGATAGTATGCGTGCTCCCAAACGTCGATACCGAAGAGTGGCACCAAACCTGCGAAAAATATATAGGTAGGTAGGTACAATACAAAATATGAAGTCATGACCTTGCGTGTATTTGATATTAGCGGCATGATAATACATAGGTTTAGGTAAGTATGTTATCCAGTGCCATCTATCGAGCCAGTAGAACCTTTTTTGTTACCTAAATTCCCTATCCCTATTCCCACTGCTGGGCAAAGGTCTTCTCCAATTCCTTCCTTTCATTCCTTCTAGAATTCTTGACATCCCCAAAAACCTAATTCTGAGTCTACCCTCATTATTATTAGTTCGTACCCACTGACCAGATTAAGGGCTTTCTACCTTTCTTCCACCTTAAGCTGTCTTCTGCTAATCGGACCAATCAGCAGAAGCCACCACCAGTTGCTTCAGTACAATTTGTACCACCATCAGTAAATGAGTTTAACTTATTCAGCTACCTCGATCTGGGTCTGCAGCAACATCGCCTTTCACCACTTTTTAAGCTTAAATCATTACTTGGGACGACTCGCCTTTTTTCTTTTGTTGTGTTCGTAATTCGTTTTATATTTTATAGAGTCGTTTTATGTTTTTTTGTCAAACTGCAATCAAAGTTGCCAAAGTGAAAAAAGTTGATGTTGCTGCTTTTAGTAGACTCAATTCTCAGATTGACAAGATTTGTATGAATATAATGAAGACGGACGAAGTCGGGGCGGGCCGACAGCTTAGAAGTATGGAATACCATACTGAAAATTATATGGACACGGGATTTTTAGTCTGCCCGCGACCATGGCTATTGTAACATTGCCTTAATTACTCCATAAATTACGCGATAAAATCCCGTGTCCATATAAGTTTCATTATGAATAGTGATCGCGAAAGTTTAAAAAAGACTATGGAATACCAGTAGTGGCTTGAAGCGGGTCTTGGTTCTGGCAAGTAGCAATCTGCAGCTTCTTCATTTGCTTGTTGTACCCGAGCCAGCCCCAGCCGGAGCCCTGCACCGCAACCGAAGCCGTGGACAGTTGGTTCTTCATGTTCTCCCAAGAACCAAAGTCTCTGCAACATTTTAAAATTACAGTTTGAAACTGTAAAAATATGTAAAGATGGAATCAGATGGTTCACTCAAGTGAAAGATCACTCGAATGAATGCTGGGGTTTTCTATGACACTTTTCTTTCATTTTATGTTCAGATGTGATTTTGAGTGAAATATGCAAAATGAACAACGGAAATGAACAAAAAATTAACTGTCTGATTCCACTTTAAGGAAAGAGTTCTGTTAATATTCGTTTTTCATTTTATGATCTTAGAATTCATAACCGAAACAGACTAGTGTCATGAATTTTAAAAAGATTTTTAAGTACCTAACTCAATCAGAACAAATTAATGGATAAAAGTAGTGCAGAGTTGTTTCTAGATAAGCTTTCTACATTTTCAGGCTTCGGTTATAGTTGCGTTGCGCCAAATTGCGTTGTTGAATTTTCCTGTTGTCAAGCTGGTTGTTTTTTTGAAAGCAAAATTATTCTTGATTACTTTTAACTTGAATTTCAAATGTTTTGAAAAACAAATTAATAATGTAACTTAAAAAATGTTACGAGAACTTGTATCAATTGTATAATAGGCACAAGCAGGTGCAAATTGTTTTGATGAATGTTATCTAAATATTTATTAGTAAACATGCATGCAAGTTATCTCAGTGATAATGATATTACGCAGTACTAACCACTTCAACTCACTAAAATTGTGACATAATAATGTAATAAATAAAAGAAAGTTAATGTAATTAAATGAAAGAAACAGGATCTTGACTGTACCCCCGAGGCACATTAGACATTCCCTCAGATCTTAGGCATTTAAGATCCTTTGTTTTGAAGATGGCTGAGACATAGTCAGTCTTCAAAGTCCAAATACCTTTTTTGGTACATGCCCACATTTTCCAGAAGTTAGCATTCCATGCAAAAATGTTGATTTAAAAAATAAAAAAGCAAGGGATTAGGAGAAAGGAGTCTAGTTATATTGGCAGGAGGGTAAAACAGATTAGAAAGGTTCAATTAAACAAGCAGAGAAAAGCAACAAACATTCAACAATCCTGCTAAAATTATAATTACTTTTCAATGGCCTTAGTCAGGACATCGGATGGCTTGCCACCGTTGGCCGAGAGGTTTTGCCAGAAGATAGTGTGGTTGATGTGACCACCACCGTTGAATTTGAGGGCCGGGGCCAAGCTGATGACAGTTTGGATATCACCTGAAGAATGGGGCACAGACCTTGTTACATCTCACAAAAGTACCTAAATAGGCAAGTAGGTTCTATTTTCTTATGTGTTGTTTGCTATCTTATATCGAATCAAGTGAGGTCAACTAAACCAAAGAGGATGGATTTTGTCTTTGGATTCTAATTTAAACTAATTCTTTAAATTAATTATCTACCTTGTGTTGCAAGAGACATTATTATGGTAGCTCAAACACTCTCACCTACATCATAAATACACTAAGACATTAATCAACTTTACAGGAACCTCTAAACAAATGAAATCTATTCTTTAAATGGTTGCTTCTAAAGCGATTACATTAGAATAAGTATGATTACAAAAACTTCAAACAAAAAAAGATTACTGTTCAACAGTTTGCACCAAAGAGCAAGATGGCTCAGTTGCACACGGAGTAAGATTCCTCCAAAGTATTGCATGGTTGACATGGCCTCCGCCATTAAACTTAATGGCACTGAGTAGACCCAGGAGAGTGTTTGTGTCTGCTGCTGTCAGATAAAATAACACGGAGAGTGTAATCATACATTTTAAGCCGGGTTGAGTCCAACTTGGATGACTCTGATTGGATACCATCAGACTCACGTGATTCACTCTGAAGACGGCGTCCAATCGGTCTTCCAAGTTGGACTTGGTCCTAGTTGACTTGGATCGTGTCAACCCAGCTTTAACTTTGCAAAATATCTCTTTTGATGACAACAACTTTGTACCTTCAGGTACATCGAAGAAATTATGAATCCATTTTTTTTTTTCGCAACTAAAAAAACATCAAAGAACTCGCACCGTTAGCCTGTGCCTTTGCCAGCTTCTCCTCAGCTGCGTTCAGGTTGTTGACATAGGTCGCGTGATGCTTGCTGTGGTGAAGGCTCATGATTTCCCGGCTGATGACCGGCTCCAAAGCGCTGTACTCATACGGCAGCTCAGGGAGAGTATGCTTCTGGCGAGATGCACCCACTGTGCGCCTGTAAATAAGTAAAAACTACCCTATAAACACATTACATAAATGGCTCGCCAAAATCAAATAATATTGTTTGTAATTAAATGTCCCTTACAATACAGCTCCGATTTTACGAGAGGCAAACATTGTGGAAGGAAAGCGGCGCAATATTCTCAAAATTCACTCGAAATACTATATGCAGCCGGTAAATGCCTGCAATTTCATCAATAAAAAATTATGCAATCGAACGAAACGAACGAATCGAATCGTCACGTCAATCGAATCGATCGATTGAACTGTAAACGTCAAAATGGTCAAATATGTCAAAGTCAAGTCAGTCGGCTGACGTAAAAAGACAGAATATTCGCATTTTTGAAAACTTTCTTCTCTGTAATCCACTGCTAAATAAAATAGAAAGTGCAAGAAGAGCAAGAGCAAGTATTTTAAGTTGTAAATAAATAATTGTTTATTTGTCTAATTGTTTCTTGAATGAAAAAAAGTTGTGGTGCTTCCAACTATAAGCTTCCGTTAGACGAAGAAAGTTATTGCTTTCTCTGTTTTTTCTTCAATAACTGACCAATCACAGGCATGGATTGTCTCCAGTGGGTCGTCATGCGGGACGTCACGTAGGTAAATACCAGTAAATACAAACAATGTTCGCATGTGTGTGAGTGTTTGTTTGTGTGAAACTTTTTTTTTTTTTTTTTTTTCTTTATTTTGGCTTCGCACGGTTGTGCATTCAGCCAGTGTCAAGTATTTAAATAAACTTCAAGTTTAAAATAGATAAATAAGATATATAAATACATATTACAATACATAAATATAATATCCCACCCCTCCCCTTGTGCCTCAGTAAAGATGTGGGGCTTTACTGAAACATCAACACGGACTTTTTGGAAGAACTTGAAAAGCAATGTTATCCAATTTTGTTTCACTTCCCTACACTTATGCACGTTCATGAACACTTAACGGTTAATAATCCACCAATATTACACATTAACATTCGAAGAAACACAAGTTTTGGAAAATAAAACAAAAATGAAACTTGACTTCTCAAATTCCCGCCAAAAAGCCGAGTCAAAACTTGACTACAGTCCGTTCACAGTTATTTTACCTCTAGCCGTCATGTTGGCCAACCTGGGCGTAGGAACAAATTTGCTATGACCTTGTAAAGTTTGTTCCTACGCCCAGGTTGGCCAACATGACGGCTAGAGGTAAAATAACTGTGAACGGACTGTAGTTTTGTGTGAAACTTGTTTTTGCTCAGCTTCACTTCACTAGGGATGTTCCGATACCTACAAAGTATCGATACCTACCAAATCATATTTCGATACAACTCAAATGAGTATCTACTCGCAAATTATCGATACTTACTCATTTCGATACTTTTAGAATTATTTAATGCAAGTAACGTAGATGTTATAGGACGATAATTAAAATTTTGTGAGGGCAAAAAGGGCTCTCTCGGTCTCGGCTCGCAAAAACGGCACGCAGCGTGAAGTCAGCGCAGGCAGCCAACAGCGCCCGGGCAAATCTTCAGAAAATTTAAAAAACCGGAAGTCTAATCGTCATTATCATCACACTCAATAATTTAGAAAATATTGTATACATAATCTACATTGAAAATAATAATAACCAAATATATTCTCTCAAAATGAACTGATAAGGTTATACATTTTTAGTTGCTTGTAGTTTTTAGCAGTTAATCTAGAATATTTTTTAACCTAATGGGTGTGAAAAGAATGACAAATCAGACTTCCGCCGGTTTGTTCAATTTTCTAAATATTCACCCACCCTCGGCCTCGTGTGGATGATGCGCGACCTTGTGTACAAGTGCGTGCGAACGAGAGATTTTATTATAATTTTAGTACAGAACCGAAAGAGAAAGAGATTTTATTTTAGTAGTAATGATGGTTTCTGAAATTATTACTAAAAATGTTTCTGTATTGTGGTGCGCATAAAGTAGTTGGTATCGAAACAAAAGTATCAAATAATTATTCGAATTTACGTGTATCGGAGGAACATCCCTATACTTCACTCACTGTGCTCACTATTTTATTTTGATTATGTGCACGTGAATTTCGTGTGCTACGCGCGTACAAAATAAATTATCTTCACTCGTGTTGTGTGTGTGAATTTTGTTTAGAGCAAGCCAAACGTATGCGGCTCTTGAATGTTACATTTTTTCCGATTATTTTACCTAAATAATCTTGAAAAACTACACAATAATAAAAGTAATAGCGACGTGTTTCTTGGCAGTTCATTGATTTGTTTTCGTCGTAGTGTCAGTCAGTGTGATCGTACAGAATCAGTGTTAGTGCATTTTGTTTATTTATAGACTATCGTCATTACAGACATGTAATTATTGTTGCGGCGCTAAAATGTCTCATCAAAGGGATACAGCAATTCATTTGGTGGCCGGAGGGTGAGTACTTAGCGGGAGGTCAAGCACCGTTTACTGTTATCAATAATTTTTTTATCAAAAAGTCCTTTTCAAATACATTAGCATTCATTTGGCACATGTGTGAAGACGGTGTTTACGCCAGCGGCCGTTGTGCCTACGCGTGACATAGTTTCTTTAGTTTTACACTTATGATCATGAAAGTATGTGCTATTACCTGAATTTTAGCTTACCTATCTACTGATTCTTTTTCTAAAAAAGTCTATCCTCATCCCCAAAATAACATTTGTTGATGTAAACATTACTTGATGTACGAACAGAATATAGTTATATTGGTAGGCGCTAAGGTCAAATTCAAAAATAACAAGCTTTGAGAATTCTAACTACAAATTGCTTTGGACAAATACTGAAGGATACTAACCGAAATAGCATACATCTCATGTTCATGAACTAACGGATTAAATACATCGGTAAAGAAAATTAGACATTGTAATGAAAAACCCAATCACAACAATTCAGTTGATGTTCAATTATAAAAACCTATGCTGAGGCACCTTTTATGATCTTTGAATAGGTATAGGTATTATTACTGATATGGCAATCCTTTGATAAGAAATGTAAATAATACAGAATTGTTATGTAATTTAAGCCTTCATGCCTAAAGGAAGCCACAACATACAATAAATTAACTATGAGTAACCTACATATAGTCTTATTTTGAGTAGAAGTAGAATACAGGAGTAGAATCACCTAGCTCTTAAGACGTTTCAAAGTGGTACACTTGTGATCTTATTGAATAAACGAATTTGACTTTTGACTTTTGACTTTTGAGTTAGGACAAAAGCTGTACCTACAAATAGATTTCTGTTCTGTGATTATGGAATTAAAGTAGTATATCTGCTGCCATCTTATTAATTCTTTCTTAGTAGTATGATGATATGATAATAATGATCTTCCAGGTCGATTTTGGCCATGGCGATTTAACTTTTGACTATATGGAAGAGCTTTGTTTTTGTGTATTATGTGGGTACATAACCATGTAAAAAATATATTTTAAAAGTTTCTAGAGTATCTCACAGATCTCAAGTCTGAGTACAAGCTTAAGAGTTGTTAAAGTGACACTTCACTGTACAAATAACGGTTCAAACAATTTTCAAGCTCTTACTCAAGAGTTTGATACCAGCCTAGGATTGCATGTAATTTTTCTAAAGCTACCTACCTATATCTATTTTGTTTTATACCTAACAAGTATTTATGCACTTCTGATTTTGTCCCCACTCAAGCAAACTCTGCACAGATTTACTTCATGACTGAGCATTGATCAGTCACCTAGAATGCGTTTGTGGATGTGCTTAGACATTCTTGATAAATTGTACTGTGTGATACATGACATACCCAAGGTTTTAAGGAGCCATAAACTAATACCCAGCTATAGTCGTATTGCTCATTATACGGACTAAAATTGAAGGAAAAAATGTCATTTTTCCTTCAATTTTGATTAGTTTTGATACGTTTTATGTCAAAATTGAAGGAAAAATGACATTTTTTCCTTCACTTTTAGTCCGTATAATGAGCAATACGACTATAGATGTGAAGAGTTCATTTTGAATTCAATACAAAAAAAATAATATTATTAATGCTGGACATTTCACACAGTATCATGTAACTCCAAATTAAGCAGAGCACAAGCTCTGCTTTATGGGAACCACATGACCGATAACATACTTTTTTTTGTAAATTCATATGTACTTAATACATAGAAAAACAGACCAGACCCAGACTCGAGACAAATATTTGCAGATCATATAAACATTCCCGCGGTGGGGGTCGAACCCTGTGTCTTAGGTGGGCCTTCTCCTACTGCACCACATAGGTCTATAAATATAAACTATTTTCAGAGTGGCCGGCACAGCAGGGGCTGTGGTGACATGTCCTTTGGAGGTTGTGAAGACTCGTCTGCAGTCATCCCAG
This sequence comes from Camptogramma bilineatum, assembly GCA_958496255.1. Taxonomy (NCBI): domain Eukaryota; kingdom Metazoa; phylum Arthropoda; class Insecta; order Lepidoptera; family Geometridae; genus Camptogramma; species Camptogramma bilineatum. The sequence continues at coordinate 11,315,860 of OY292465.1, read as the reverse complement.
GGTGTGGGAATTCCCCCACCTCCGCCACGTTCAGATAGCACCACTAATGCTAGGAAGGTCTGCTCCAAGATACCGAGGCATCAGGTATGTCAACATTCTGTTTGTCGCAAAACTATTTGATAATGCACTTATGTTCTGACTGGTTTGTGGGGGGTTGTTTGAAACATAAATTCAGTTTATTCCAAGAGTACTGAGTATAACCTAGGGCAGCGATTCTTAACCTGTGGTCTGCGGACCCCTAGGGGTCCGCGAGTATATGTATGGGGGTCTGCGGACTCATCTATGGACCATTTAACAATAAATAAATAAATGCCACTAAAAGTCTTTGCATATCTACTGAAGTGTGTTGGCTGGCTTTTGTCATATTCGTGTACTAAAAATAAATACTGAGAGAAACAGATTACATGACTAAACGGTTTGAAATTAAAACTTAGAATAAATACTAGAATAAACTTAGAAATTAAAAAACATCAATCCAGATATCACAAATTTAGTTGCAAAAAAGCAGCACCAACCTGCACATTACGTATTTTTAATGAAAAACTATTTTTTAACCGAATTCAAAAAAAGGAGGAAGTTCTCAATTCATAGGAATCTTTTTGTGTGCTTTTTTCAAGTAAGTATGTTCACCGAGTGGCGCGCGCTATTTCGCCGTGAGCGCACGTATCCACAGCAAGGGAATTATTTTCGCGAATTTTTTTTTGAGTACCCTCATTTTACGGTTAGCTAACGAAAATGGCAGAGGACCCTGGGCCTCTTGCCAATGTTTGTGATGTTGATTTGAACATTGAGGATATAGTTAGTGCAGAGGCGGATTAAGCTTCAAGAGCGCCCTAGGCAAGCTCCTCATAGGCGCCCCTCTGGTAACAAAAACCATCAAATACCGTATTTGGACAAGCCTCTAACTACCCAAGGGGGTAGCTCTGCTCTGACCACCTAAGGAGACATTTGCAATGGATCTAGAATTCTAGAATATCTAAGGCGCGGCGCGGGACATACAGAAAAGACGTAGTAGGACGAGGACGCATCGCAGACATATGTCTCTTCCGCGTCCCTTTCATAGAAAATGTATCGAAGCGTCGCGCCGCAAAACATACAGAAGAGACGGGGCGCCGTCACATTTTGTATGAAAGGGACGCGGAAGAGACAAATGTCTGCGCCCCGTCTCTTCTATCTGGCCTGCGCCTAATAGCTAAGCATACACGTACGGATATACCCGCCAGGCGAGACTCGCATTCGGATCCGTGATTTGCCACACACGAGTTCGGGCATCAGTTCAAATCGTGATTCCATCTTATACGGTTGTCTGTAAAAATGTCTCTTTCAAAGCAAAAATTAGCAATAATATGTGGTGGTTTTATTTGTCTTGAAGAAAGAACATAAACATAACTAAATAAGAACATAAATATAATATCCCACCCCTCCCCTTGCGCCTCAGTAAAGATGTAGGGCTTTACTGAAACATCAATATGGACTTTTTGGGAGAACTCGAAAAGCAATGCTATCCAATTTTATTTCACTTGCCCACACCTAAGCACGAACACTTAACGGTTAATAATCCACAGTTATTACACATAAACACAAGTTTTGGAAAATAAAATAAAAACGAAACATGAGTTCTCAAATTCCCGCCAAAAAGCACTAAGAGCGTTAGTGCGCGATGAGGTGAAATCTGGCGGGTACATCCGTCGCTACGCACACACGCACAGTTGGTGCTCGGATCTACCTGCCCCGTGCTCTGATCCGGTCGATTTGACCACGGGCAGCGGGCAGACAGATGGCAGGCAAATCCGTGTCTGTTTTCACCATACACCAGCAGTTTTGCCTGCCAGGCAAATCTGTCAGGCAGATCCGACGGGCATATCCGTACGTGTATGCTTAGCTAATAAGTGCTGAAAAAATGTCAATCTACCGAATTTTTGTAAGACAGGTGCAACATGACGTGGCACTTGATTTTGTTTTCGATAATCAAAGAAAAAGCTCGATGCTTGTCTTTACTCACAATATAAAAGTTAGTCATAATATGAAGTTAAATGCGAGCGAAGCGAGCAGATTTTTTTTAAGACAAATTCAACATGTGGCACTTTATTTTGTTTTCAGTGATCAAAGAAAAAGCTCCCTGTTTGTCGGTTCTTACTCCGTGGTCAGACATAACTCAGTTTTACTAGCAATATATCTACTTATAATATGAAGTTAAATGCGAGCGAAGCGAGCAGATTTTTTTTAAAAGCAACGTGGCACTTTTTTTGTTTTTGGTGATCAAAGAAAAAGCTCCCTGCTTGTCGGTTCTTATTCTGTGGTCAGACATTACTCACTTTACTCTTAATATTTCTACCTACATTATAACATGAAGTTAAATGCGAGCGAAGCGAGCATATTTTTTTAAAGATAAATGCAACATGTGGCCCTTGATTTTGTTTGCGGTGATCAAAGATAAGGCTCGATGCTTGTCGGTTTATTTCTATCCGGCTATATCTGATTAAATTCAATCGATCCGCTGGAAAAACTGATGACTTTCGATCGATCCAAAAATCGCCAGATCGTACGTACGATTATCATCCCTGTCGCACGGCTCACGACCGACCCGCGCCCTCCGCGCCGCCCCGACCGCCCCGCCATACAAGGCGCCCCCGCGGCCCGCACCTCCAACATCGTAAATTTTCTGTCTTTTTTGAATCGAATAGGGTGACGTAGCGCGCTGGACACACAGAAAAGACGTAAGACGCAGACGAGGCGCGGACATTTGTCTCTTCCGCGTCCCTTTCATACAAAATGTATACCTAGAAGCGTCGCGACGCAAAATATATAGAGGAGACGGGGCGCGGGCGCGACGCTGTTCGCTGGCGCCCTGTCCGCGACGCGTCCTCGTCTTACGTCTCTTCTGTCTGGCCTGCGCCCGGAGTTGCGCGCCCCTCTGTAACCTCGCGCCCCTAGGCAGTTGCCTAGTTTGCCTTAAGGATAATCCGCCACTGAGTTAGTGAGAATGAATTAGTATGTACTTTGGAAGATTTTACCCAACATGAGATGGCAGTGGCAGGTGGAAGCGAGACCAATACGATGCAGAGACAAAACAAGAGAGGAAGAGAAAGCAGTAGTGAAACAACAAGTGAAGAGCAGAATGATGGTTTTACAGTTGTTCAGAGAAAAACCAAAATGTTGAAGCAGTTGAATGGGACAGCCAGAGTCTATCAACAGAAAAATAGAGGAGACAGGGCTGAAACGACACCCAGGGAAGATATTATTACAGCAGGAGATGTGTTCGAGGTCTGCATGGCCTCAGATAAGGCTTTGCCAAAACAAATTGGTTTAGCTAAATTACTGAAAGCTGAAAGTATTCCAAATATTTGTGCAATAAAATACAAAACTCCATACAAAGTATATTTGAAGTTTACAAGCAGGGATGATGCACAGCTACTTGTAAATAATAAGTTGTTGAAGGAATCGGGTTATAGATGTCGGTTGACCAATGAAGTCTCTGTAACTTATGGTGTAGTGAAGTATATTGAAATGGAAATGAAAGAAGATGAAATGATGAAATGCTTTAAATCCGACGCTGAAATAACTTCAATAAAAAGACTAAAACGATTGGATGACTCGGGGTGGTCTGACAGTGAAACTGTAAGGTTCAGCTTTGCTAGTCCAGTGTTACCAACATTTGTTTATGGATATGGCTGTCGCTTCAAAGTTGAGCCATATACATTCCCTGTGACACAGTGCTCAATATGCTGGAGATATGGACACGTAGCTCGTCTGTGTCCATCAAAAAGGGTTAAATGTCCTAAATGTAGCGGTGAACACCAGAATTGTGAGATATCAGAAGACAAATACAAGTGCATCAATTGCAAGAATAACCACATTGCTTTTTATAAGAAATGTCCTACTTTTCTAAAAGAGAAGGCAATCAGACAAATTATGTGCAATGAAAACTGTACCTATAAGATAGCACTAGAAAAGTATCTGATGGAAAACAAAACTCCAATAAGAAATGACAGAAGTACGTATGCTACAGTAAGCGATACCAACTCAGCACAACCATCAACAAGGCGGTGGGAATCAGCTGAAAAAAGAACAACAGTACCTAATGAAAGTGCGGGGATCCATCATGAAAAGCCTGAAACCACACATGAATATGAAGTCGACAGTGAAGAAAGAAGTAGTGAAGAAGATCATAGAACAAACACAACTCAGAGAAAGAAGAAAAAACCAATCAAGAAAACAAAAACTTCAGCACAATCTTGGGCAAAATCTTCGGAGACCAAATTAGGTTCATCGGACCCCATGAAAACAGAAAATCCAACAATGAAGGAAACTGGAAGGAGAGAGAAGAAAAAAGAAAAGCAGGAAGTAGAAACAGATAAGTTTAGTGATATCATAAAGGCAGTTGAAAATATATTTTTCTCAGACTGCAATTTTGGAGAAAAGGTAAAACAAATTTTGAGCTTATTATTTGAAAAGGTGATGAAGTATTTAATTGAGGCAGTTAGTAGTGGAGACCTTATTAGGAAACTAATGAGTCTCTATCATGGATAACAGTAACTTTATTGGCAACCGTGTCCCTCTAGGTTCTGAGAGTTCAACTGCTCAATACATATGTATCGGGCAGTGGAACTCTCAGAGCCTAGCACCAAAAAAATGTGCGTTTGAAACCTTGCTGTTACAGGAGAAAATAGGCATTTGTCTTCTTAGTGAAACATGGTTGGATAGTGAAACAAACATAAGAATTAATGGATACTCTATATTCAGAAATGATAGGGATGACGGATACGGAGGTGTTGCCATTGTTGTACATAACTCAATAAAAGCTCACATTTATCCTATTAGTCTCCATAACAGTGGTATTCAAATTATATGTGTTCAAATTCTAAATTGTAAGTTTATTGATTATGTAGCCTCCATCTACTGTCCGGGTTCTGTCGCTACAACCCAATATGACTGGGACAATTTATTTTCTTCATTTCAGAACAAATCTATTATAGCTGGTGACTTTAATGGTCACCATTCAAACTGGTCTAACAGAGTAAATACTAGAGGCTTGCAAATATTAGATTCTAGCTTAGATAGTAATTTTGTATGTTTAAATTGTGGGGATATGACTAGAATTAAGATGGTAGATGGAATACTACAGGAAAGTGCACCGGATTTAACATTTGTAACCACTGACATTGCTATCTATTTTAAAACTTGGTTAGTCACAAAAGAAAATTTAGGAAGTGACCATCTTTTCATTAAATTTCGAATGGAATATAGAGACACGCCCACATTTATAAAGCGTAGAAATTTTAAACAGGCCGACTGGAAGTTATATGAAGAGACTTGTTTGGATATTTTCAGTAATAATAATTTTGAATTTGGTCAAAACATTCAACAGATGTATAACTTTTTGGTAGAGACTATAAATCATGCAGCTGAAATAAGTATACCCTACTATAAGATCTGTACAAGTCCAGTCAGGAACTTCAACCCAAAACATTATTGGTGTCCAGACTTGTCTCAACTTGTAGCTAAAAGACGGCTGTCACTTAAGAACTTCCGGAAAAATCCTACTCCTAATAACTTAGAGATCTTAAACAAAGCAGTTTGTAAGGCTCAAAAAGCTATTAAACAGGCAAAATCAAACAGTTGGAGGAGCTTCTGTAATGAAATAGATTCAGCAACTAACTCTACAATAATGTGGCAGAAAATGCGCTGGATGAAGGGTGTTAAGGGGAGTAGAGTCCAAGCCCCTAATGATAAAAAAGAGCAGATGCTGCGATCCTTGGCACCTGACTACACACAACCGCCGTCGCCCAGATTTTTCTCAACTAATGACCAATTAGAAAGTGAATTTACATTACAGGAGCTCTTTAACTGTATGAAGAAAAAAGACACTGCTCCAGGAGACGATAAGATAACGTACTCTATGATATTTAAGCTTCCACTTGAGGGCAAAATATTTTTGGTGAAAATGTTTAGTTGTATATTTTCTCAATCAATTATACCTGAACAATGGAGGCACGTTAAAATTATTCCTATACCAAAACCTAACAATAACAATAACCCTGAGGGCAAACTAAGACCTATCTCATTGATGTCCTGCCTATGTAAAGTTTTCCATACAATGATAGGTAGACGCCTAGAGTGGTATGTAGAAAAAAATAAAATTTTGGAACCCACCACATCTGGTTTCAGGCGAGGTCAATCTAGTATTGATTGTATAGTCAGGTTGATATCACAAATACAGTCCGGATTGGCTAGGAACGTACCTACACTGGCCTGTTTCTTAGATATAGACGGTGCTTATAATAATGTCTTGATAGAACAGTTAGTTTATATATTAGACGAAATTAAAGTAGGTACAAAACTGTGCACCTATCTGTATAACTTTTTAAATAGAAGATACCTTATGATTAAAGATGAAGATGAATCAATTGCATTGATGAGATGTACAGGCAGAGGCCTTGCCCAAGGAGATCCCCTATCACCATTACTTTTTAATATTATAACCTATAAAATCAGTAAATCTCTGCATTGTGTCTCATCATTGCAATATGCAGACGATTTTGTTTTTTTTGTACAAAATACTAGTATAGATAGGTGTGTAACACATATTCAGAATTGTATCACCCAAGTGTCTTCAGATTTGAGTAAAATTGGATTAGACATATCTCTTACAAAAACACAGTTATGTTTATTTAAAAGAGGGTGGAAAAGAGACCGGATAGATGTGGTTGTTGATGGTCAGACGATGTCGGTTGTTAACTGTGTCCGTTACCTGGGGGTATGGTTGGATAGATCGCTTCGTTGGGGACGTCATATCAAGGAAGTACAAGAGAGGGCTCTGAAAATGGTCAACTTGCTTAAGGTCTTAGCTGGAGCATCTTGGGGTGTACACCCAAAACACCTAAGAAGATTATACATTTCCCTTATTAGAAGTAGAATGGATTACTCTAGTTTTATATATGACAACGCTGCAAAAACTCATCTCCAAAAGTTAGATAGAGTTCAAAATATAGCGTTGCGGGTGATAGGAGGATTTATTAGGACCACTCCCATACATGTAATGGAGATGGAATTATGTTTACCACCATTATTTTTAAGAAGGGAATATTTAGCAACAAAATATTGTTTAAAGGCCCAGTCATGGTCGTCAAATCTAACAATAGATGCTCTAAAAGATCTATTGAATGTATCCCGGGCTGGTTACTTTCAGAGCCACAAAAAACCATTGTTAACGTCTATATATGATGAAACTAGATCGGATATAGTAAATTCATGTAATCCATTAGCCATGTTCACTTTAGACATCTGGGTATCCAAAATAAATGTAAATTTTATTAATACAAAAGTAGACGATATAAAAGAACCAAAACATAGATATGATAATAGTGTTTTAAAGTTTAATACCCTTCATATGTTGAATAATAAATTCAGAGGTTGGCACTATATATATACTGATGGCTCCCTCACAAATGCTGGTAGAGGTGCAGCATATTACGACCCCATAAGCAATGTGAAAGAAAGCTATAGAATTGTAAATGGAAACATTTGTATAATGTCCTTAGAGTTGTTTGCGATATCGGCGGCGTTGTCGCATGCTATCAGTACTGGACTCACAAAGGTGGTAATTCTGTCTGACAGCAGAAGCGCCTTAGAACATGTGGCTCGTTGCGCCTCTGGACACAGAGGTGCATTGATTGCCTACTCTATTATTAAAAAAGTCCAGGTATTGGTGGCTGCAGGAGCGTCGCTGATGATACAATGGATTCCATCGCATGTGGGTATACGAGGGAATGAAGAGGTGGACGAACTAGCTCGAGAAGGAATATCAAATGGTATAGAAGTATATATGAAAGCAGAATATTCAGAGTTTTTACCTAAATATAAAAGAAAGATCAAAGAAAAGTGGAAAGAATACTTTGATATTGTTTCTCGAGAAAAAGGTATTTGGTACAAAACTATTCAAAGTGAGCCACCTCCCATTCCCTGGTTTAACAACCTACCTCGGATGTTCAGTAGGAAGTTAATTGTTATTGCACACAGGCTACGCTCTGGGCACATGCCGTTGAAGAAATTTATGTACCTCATGAAAAGAGTAGAAAGCCCCATGTGTGAAACATGTGGTGTTATTGAAGACTCATATCACTTTTTAGTGGAGTGTTCCCGGAGCGGACCTATGAGGCAGGAGCTGATTGATAAATTTCACATCAATGTCCTTGATGTGGGCTTATTCCAAAGTATACTGGCTGCACCCACTTCTGATGCAGCAGTCATGCTCTATAAGTCCACATACAAGATACTTCACGATAATGAATAATTTTACGTTTAGATTTTCCTATGGGACTGACATAGTTTTAATGTAAGACTCAAAGTCCCTAAAAAAAATTAAGAATAAAAAAAAAAAAAAAAAAAAAAAGTATGTTCATCGATTACTCGAAGACGCCTAGACCGATTTGGAAAATTCTTTTTTTGTTTGAATTGTAAGGATATAGGTACTTTGCGATTGGTGCCACAAAAATTTGGTGAGGACTTATCGAAGATCTTTGGAGTTATGAATAGGTAGAAGTGTAGCTCGAAAATGCAGAAAACTGCTAAGAACGAACATTAAAGTCGGTTTTTTAAAATATCTTATTTAGTCATTTGTTCGTATTTGTTGTATAAGGTCCGAAATTTAGTTGTTTTTTTTTATTAAGGGGGTCCTTGATGTTGTGTTTGATGTCCTAGGGGTCCGTGGACGAAAAAGGTTAAGAAACGCTGACCTAGGGTACTGTTGAGACAATACCTATTCCATTGATTTTGTATTTTTTAACAAGTAGGCAGTACCTATCCTATTAGGTTTAGCACAGAACAGAAAAGGTTTCTCTAATTTTCATATTACCAGCCTCACTTTGAAATTTACTCTGATACTGATCGTCAATCTACTAGAAGACCCTAAATTAAATTAAGTAGAACTGGTAGAACCTAGCTTTTGACTCAACATGATTCAAGTGGTCTTATTAAATTATTAAGTTAGGTCTTATGCTGTTTAACGTTTTTCGAGCGAGAAAGTATGTAATGTACGCAAATAAGCCATTATCAAATAAGTACAATAAAACAGATTTTCAAATAATAGTACCTACCTAGACTTATAACAATAGTCTTAAGTATAAAAAACTTATAAAAATAAAAAATATTTATCATATTCCTAGCTAACACTTGATCAAATAACAGCATTCTCTCAAAACGGAATCTAAAAATACATGATGAAATCCAGACAAAATGTGCTTCTTATTCTTTCCATCTATGTCATCAGAAAAACGTGATGCAATGAGCGTAAGGCTTATAAAATCGTAGACATTCCAAACCGGCGTTTATTGTCTTGTTTGTGAAGCTTGAATTACTCTTAAAAAATATATCCTAACTAATTTGTCTTCTTGCTACCATTTAAAAGGTCGACAAAAAATAAATTTTCGTTTAGCGATATCTTTGTCGGCAAATATAGATCATTTCATCATCATCATCATCATCATCATCATCATCTCAGACGTTGGACGTCCACTGTTGGACATAGGCCTTTCTCAAAAATCTCCATGTGTTGCGGTTGGAAGCGGCCTGCATCCACCGCCGACCTGCAGTTTTTACAATGGTCGTCTGTCCATCTTGTCGGTGGACGTCCAACACCACGCATGCCGGTCCGTGGCCTCCATTCGAGAACTTTTCAGCCCCATCGGACATCTGTTCTGCGTGCTATATGGCCTGCCCATTGCCACTTCAACGTGTTAATCCGTTTGACTATGTCGGTGACCCGAGTTCTTCTACCTAGATCATTTATTTAGGTATTATCAAACTTATCCTAACCGTGTGTTACCAATGTTTTCATTCATTTTCAGTTTTTACGGACTTTATTATAGAAAAAATAATAAAGAACAAGAGAACTGACTTGATAGAGTTTCGCCGAAAATTTCTCAAAACAAAAACGATCTACGAGAATTTATTTAAAGTCCATGAACTATAATTAACTTGTTCAGTATGTACTAAGTCTTGATTTTTATTATGTAGGTAGAGCTTAAATCCACCTATACTTAACTGATAAAAATCACAACACGGTGAAATCATCGGTATGCGAAAAGGTGACCCCATACAATAACATAACACACTTGGTTGCGCTTCATAGTTTATAATTCTTATATTTTATTCCATCACCTTATGGCGATCGAGAGGCATTGGTTTAATAGTCTTAGTTTATTAAATAAGTGCCGCATATTGTTGTTTGGTGAAACTCGCGCGGAGAAACACCGCGGTCAGCATTTTTCGCTGATGGACGTTGGCTGTTGGCTCCGCTCGATGAGTCTCGCTTCGATTATCGGACAGTGAGCACGCGCCTGTTTTGTCCACCTTTTCGCTCTGACGTGAATCATCTCGTCTTTAAACCCTGAACTGAACCTACATCAAGTGTTATCTGTATTACCTAGACTAGACTGTGTTGTGTACCGCTGGCCAGCGTAGTGTTGTGTCTAGACTGCGAGCTTTAAGCCCTAACGCGACATCGCCTACCTCTACGTGAGATTGCTGATCAAAGGTATGTGGCATGCTTGATGAATTTGGACTTTTAAATTATTGCCTTAAAGTTAGCATCGCTGAATCAGTTCCCGCGCGTATGATTTTTATTTCCTAGCAATTTTTATTCTAGAGGTTATACGCACCATTTTGGTCCTTCGAGCCGGATAAATTCATTTTGGTCATTTTGACCCGGTTAAATTCATTTTGGTCCTTTGAGTACGAAGAAATTATTTTTGGGCCTATTTACGGCCTATTTTTTACGTTCTAAAAGTCTAACTTTAAGCAAAAAGCTCGGGAAATTTCCATATACAATTGCATATCATCACACAACTCTCACCTCTATTGCGTAGAGAATAAGGTTCATACTACCTTGCATTCAATAGTTCTACCGGCAAATTGATTTTTAATTTAAATCTTTAATTTCGCTAATTAAAACACTGTAATATACATATAATTGAATATCAACGTTGATACATATCGCTAAATAAGTTCATTTCATAAATCAGTTTATTTTCGGCGTAATTACATACTTTTTGTTCGTGTATGAAAAATTGTGGGTATTTGTATGACTTTGAGTTGCCCTTCGAAACTTGTGGAATATTCCATTTCTTTGTTTTCGTACGGCTAATTATTTACGCATTAGAAACTTTTATATTTTCTTTCGAATCGAGAGTTGCTGACTGAATGAAATCGATTGTAATAGATACACTTTGTACTGTGGGTTTGTTAGGTACATGCCTACAATATTCGTATTGCACGAGTAGGTATTTTTTTATAATATCGAGACTCCATCGCATCGCATTTGTTAATTATTGCAATTAATCATCTTACATCGCATTTGTTTAATTAGTGCAATTAAACATCTTATCATCGCGTCGCTTGTTATTTTATTTTGTAAGGAGACTTGATCTTTTGATAGGAACCTTCAGGTAAAATAACAGATGTGTATAAACTTTACGCGTTTGTGCCTCATAGGATACAGCCGTATAATTATACATATCACCCGTACCTAACTTGGTAATCGTAACACTAACTAGATAAGTTATTTCGAAAGGTCGTTTACTCATTTACTTGTTAGGAATTTTATTGTTTTGTACGAAGGGATTTCGTTATAAAAACAATCGCATCGCATAGGTACGTAATAAGTGTCTATACTTATTTGTAGTTTTCGCATTTAACTTTTAAAAAAAAAAACATCTGTACTATAGGTATTTGAGTAAGTTAATCTCATAAAAATAGAAGTAGTGCAGAATTGTTATCGCATCGCATTCAACATACACGCTAATTACTTATCGGCTTGTGTTGAAAGGTTGTAGGTATATCCAAGCATAAATATACGAAATAGGTAGCTACGTTCTTAAGGTATTAGGCGTGTTTACTATTTTTATTGCATTGGACTTGTTATCGGCAATCTGTTATATTTTGTTCGCTTAAAATTTTTAAACCTTACAATTTATTATTGTTAGGGTTCGCGCGTACGGATAAGTGGTTCCGTACTATTATTTACTATTTATAAAATCGTTCGCCGAGTTATTGTTTTGATTTGCCCCCCTAATTTCACTCACGCATTTTAGGGTTCCGTAGAAATAATTTAAGGGTTCAGTTGATTAAATTTAAAATTTGTTTTTTTTTGTCAGGTTTTAACTTCTGCTCACAATGAGTGACAAGGTGAAACTCAAATTATTAGAAATTAAACGCGACCAGTATTTCGCACGGGTTCAAAGTATTTTTGATACAACAAAATCTTTAACAAGCGAAAGATTACGTAAAACTTTTATTGCTCAGGCTAGACAAATGGATAAATTACGTAGCGAATTCAATGAAATTATGGACGAGATTAATATGTTAAAATTGACATTAGATCCAAAGTGTGAAGTAAGCTATAGTGCCTTAAATTCATTTGATGAGTTGGTCTGCGAGATAAAAAGTACTTTGGCTTCATTAACGGAATCACATGATTCCAAGGAACCCGCTGCTTCGATTAGCACGAAATCGAGCCCTAATCCTTTTCACATAAAGGTACCTAAAATCGAGTTGCCTACCTTTGACGGTGATATTCAGAGCTTTCCGTTCTTTTACGAGACGTTCAAACGTATTATACATACTAACGCCGATTTATCAGATTCTGATCGCATTCATTATCTGCTGAGTTGTTTAAAGGGAAAGGCTAGGAATGTGGCAGTAGGTATTGTACCTTCCGGTGATAATTACCGCCTGGTCTGGGATGCGCTTATCGCAAAGTACCTGGATACTCGCGCGCTCGCTACTAATTATCTAAATCAGCTGTTCTCATTGAAATCGTTCGGTTCGACGCCCGCTAACATTGAAAAGGGTTTCGATAAATTAACTGCTACGGTTGCGGGACTCAAACAATTGAAAATAGATAACTTGGATGATTTTATATTTATTCATTTGGGTCTTAAGTTAATAGACTCAGATATCGCAAAACATTTTGAAATGTCGCTTCGTAATCAACAGGAGTTAGATTATGATTATTTCGTAAAGTTTGTTCGTGAACAAGTCAAAATCTTGTTTCGCACCTCTTCTGCGGCAACTAAGCCCGCCCCCGCAGGTAGCTCCAACACCTCATCCAAGGTATCGCAGGTGTTTGTAGCTACTGAATCTAAATGTTCGCTTTGTCATTCCACGCATAAAAACTTGTTTACGTGCAATACGTTTCAAAAGTTGAGCGTGAATGATAGATTTAAGTTTGTAAAAGACAATAACAGATGTGGTAACTGCCTAAGTAGCCAACATACCGTATCTAAGTGTCTATCGAAGTCCACATGTAAGAAATGCAACGGTAAGCATCATTCCTTATTGCATTTTGAGCAATCGACGCAAGCCCCTGCGCTTGCCCCTGCGCTTGCCCCCACGGTCGCCCCCGCCTCAACTTCTGCGGCCGACCCTGCTATTCCGGATCGTGTGGCGTTGTGTACGCATTCTTCTGCACAAGCCCAGGCCACCCGGAGTACCGAAGTGCTAGCTACGGCCAAGGTTTTAGTGGCAGGTAGGAAGGGTAATGACATGGTGGTTAGATGTCTTTTGGACCCTGGTTCTCAAAAGAATTATATCACGTCGCGTTGCTGCCGTATGCTCGGTCTAACTATACATGCGGACTCGATAGATACCGTTCGTGGTATTGGTGGCACGTCGCAGCCCGTTCGCGGCTCGGTGAACCTTACGTTCAGCTCACGGCTTCGCTCGCAGCCTAGGTATGAAATTGACGCTTTAGTTTTGGATCAAATAACCGGCCAGCTTCCTCTGTGTGCTATAAATATTGCCGAATTGAATCACATTGATCCTAAATTACTTGCGGATGACACCTGGGGTGTGCCAGGTAATATTGACATGTTACTTGGGGTCAAATTGTTCGCTAAGTTATTGCGACCAGGTCACGTGACCAGCGTACCCGGCTGCCCCGACGCATTGGAGACTGTGCTCGGCTACATACTTCTAGGAGAAGCACCTATTATCGAACCTCCAACTGACACGCTGTCTTTCTTTGCGAGTTCGTTCGATAACTTCGATCTTCGTAAGTTTTGGGAGATTGAAGATGTTACGGCTTCGTCCATTGGGAGTGTGGATGATAAACACTGTGAACAGTTTTATTGTACCACAACTACCCGCGCTCCAAATGGCAAGTATGTTGCAGCTTTACCACTGAAAACAGACGCTTCAGCGTTAGGAAATTCTTTTGACATAGCTCGCAAAAGATTTTTTAGCCTCGAACGTAAACTTAAATCGCTTCCTAACGTCAAACTCCTTTACGATGACGTCATACGGGATTATCTACAGAACAATTACATTTCTTTGGTGCAGAATATCGTACCTGAAAGTGTGTTGCCCAAACAAAATTGTAAGGAGCGAGAAATGGAATACTATATTCCTCACCATGCTGTTATTCGAGAGGATAAAGTGACCACTAAGTTGCGCGTGGTCCTAGATGCCAGTGCATGTACAGACAATGGTACCTCGCTCAATGATATCCTGTACGCAGGTCCAGTCCTTCAGGCTGACCTTTTTAATATCTTGTTAAATTTTAGGCTTTTCAGTGTCGCTATTTCCGCAGATGTCAAATCTATGTACCTACGTATAGGTATACGCCCGCAAGATCGTTCGCTTCAACGTATCTTATATCGGTTTCATGAAGAAGAAGAACTTCAAATCTTTCAGTTTTCCGTGCTTCCATTTGGATTGAAGTGTAGTCCTTTTATAGCTATTCGCACTATCCAACAGCTATGTCAGGATGAAGGAACGCAGTTACCTCTCGCCAGGGACATTTTGCAGCGAGATATTTACATGGACGATATAGTCAGCTCTATACCTAGCACTGCGCTGGCTATAGACTCTGCTCGTGAACTGATAAAAATATTCTCTCTCGGTGATTTTCAGCTGACGAAGTGGTCTAGCAACAGTGTCGATGTTCTTCAGACTATCCCAGAGTCATTACGTCTTTCACAGAGCGTGGACCTAAGTAAAGATCCAACACAGAAAATACTGGGACTTCGTTGGTTTCCTGATGAGGATTGCTTCGCTTTCCAGGTCAATCCTAATGATCGCCCTTGCACGAAACGGAATATTCTTTCTTCCATCGCACGTCTTTTCGACGTTCTAGGCCTTGTGGCACCGATAATTTTATACGCCAAGCTTCTTATCAAAGAGCTTTGGCTGGTCAAACTTGGATGGGATGACGTCCCACCACCTCGCATTGTTCGTCTGTGGGAACAATTTCAAGCTGAATTGCCACTTATCTCTGAAGTGAGATTTTTGCGACATGTCGGCGTCATAGAACGCTGTAGGCTCTCACTCGTCGGTTTTGCCGACGCTAGTGAGAAAGCTTACGGTGGTTCGGTCTACGCCCACGTTGTCAAACCCGACGGTAGTATCGTCGTTTCGCTGGTGTGTGCGAAATCTAAAGTCGCACCACTGAAAGTCGTTTCTCTAGCTCGTCTCGAGCTATGCGCCGCACTCCTCTTATCAACTGTGATAAAGCGAGTATATAACCTTTTCGCAGCTCGGCACGCCATTGAGGTAGTCGTAGCTTTTTCGGATTCAACTGTAACTTTGAGTTGGATTCATTCCGCACCGCATCGATGGCACACCTTCGTAGCCAATCGTATCGCTAAGATTCATGAGAATCTTTCGGCAGATCACTTCTTTCACGTGAAAGGGTCTGAAAATCCCAGTGATTGCCTCTCTCGCGGCTTAACGCCTGCCCAATTAGTCCATCATCCGCTATGGCTAAATGGTCCGCCATGGCTTAAGCTTCCCCGCTCTGAATGGCCGATAAAACCATTCGTCTCAGGCGAGTCGCAAGAGCTTCCCGAAATGAAGCCCGTGGCTCTTCCTGTGCTCTCGCACGAATGCTCGGACGGAAGTCCTCCTTCCGACGACATTCTATACGCTCGTTCTACCAGGTTCTCTTCCTGGATGAAATATTTAAAAACGATTTGCTTCGTTTATAAGTTCATCAAACGGCTCCCTAGAGGGCCCGTTACCGCGTCTGACTTAGAGTTCGCTGAATTCGTTGTGTTGCGATCGGTGCAAAGGATGCATTTTGAAGCTGATCTCAATCGCCTAGCACGCAATGAATTGTGCTCTAAGCCCGTACAACGGCTAAGTCCCTTTCTTCACGAAGGACTTATCCACGTTGGAGGTCGCCTAGCAAACTCTGAGCTAGCTTTTGACTCGCGTCATCAGATCCTCCTTCCGCGTCAAGATCATATAGTGGAACTTCTAGTGTCCTACTATCATCTGAAAAATTTTCATACAGGTCCAAACCTGCTCGTATCTCTTCTACGACAGAAATATTGGATCCTTTCCGCGCGACGTATTGCACGTCACATTACTTTTAATTGTAATATTTGCTTTCGAGCAAAGCCGCGACCTACCTTTCCTATAATGGCGGATTTGCCACGTGCTCGCGTTGAGTCTGCTCCTAAGGCTTTTTCTGAAACAGGATGCGACTATGCGGGACCTCTCTTGATCACGTCGGTACGTGCTCGAGGCCAAAAAACGAGGAAAGCGTATATCTGTCTCTTTACATGCCTGACAACTCGTGCTCTGCATCTTGAGATTGCCTCAGATCTTAGCACTGCGAGCTTTCTGTCAGCTTTTAAACGCTTCCTGGCGCGTAGAGGTCCGGTTCAGTGTCTTTACACAGATAACGCTACCAATTTTATTGGAGCCAAATCCTATCTCAAGGATCTCTACCAATTCTTGGCTAAAGAGTATCACCCCTTATGGGAAAGAGAACTTGCAGAGCATCGAATTACACTTAAGAACATCCCCTGTAGAGCTCCACATTTTGGTGGTTGTTGGGAAAGCGAAGTTAAAAGTGTCAAAACGCATCTCTACAAGGTCATCGGTCAGCAAATTCTTAGTTTTGATGAGCTTAACACTATGCTCACTCAAATAGAAGCTTTATTAAACTCGCGGCCTCTGTATGCGATCAGCTCGGATCCGTCAGAGCCTGCTTCATTATCGCCGGCGCACTTTTTGCATACGAAACCCCTTTTATTTCTTCCCGCTCGCGAAGTCAATGAAACGCGTTTAAACCTTATTTCGCGATATGAATTGATGGATAAACTGGTCCAATCTTTTTGGAAGCGGTGGCGCCAAGAGTACTTGCACACCCTACAATCCAAACAGAAATGGAACACCCCTGCCAATCCAGTACGGGTCGGTATGGTTGTCGTCTCCATGCAGGACAATGTCATGCCTCTGCATTGGCCGTTAGGAGTAATTACAGAAATATTTCCAGATAAAAACGGAGTTTGTAGAGTCGCATCCGTAAAGACTAAAAGCGGGATCTTTCAGAGTCGCCCGGTAGTAAAGTTGTGCCCTTTGCCAACTCAATAAGTTTTGTTTAACATTAAGATTAAGTCTTATCGTGCACCAATGTGCAGTATTAGATTTAGTTACCGCGTAGAATAGTTAGTTAAGGTTGCGGTGAGTGGAGCTCGGAACTTCTCTTCCAACGTATCTATCTAAATTGTTCGTCCTTGTCACGCAAAAAACTCTATGTAGTATAGTATAGGTGTACTACTCAGTCTACTATGAGCAATCACAGCCCCGATTGGCAGTATTACCTCTACCTAATCTGTGATTGGCAGATATGAGTCTGACATGAGGCCCGCCCTTTTTGGCGCGATTCAGGACGCATTACGCGCAGCTACTGTTCAATAATTTCAAATACTAATGCATCAGGACGTTTGGCTCAGCGGTTGTGAGCTCCGCTTGCAGCGCGGTAAGTACTTGCGGAATGGAGATCAATTCCTGCTGATATTGAGTTTTTGCATCTTTGGAGAGGCCAAAAATGTTATATTGTCAGTCACTAATGAATAATGTTCATTTTATTTCATGGAATCGTTAGATAAATGTATGGTAAAAATGCTTTTTTTGGAAATTTATCTACAATATCTAGGTAATTACCTACCCATCTTACTCTCAAGATTTTTAGGGAGGGATGAGATCGATATTATGACGCTAGACAGAATATGTGGGTTGTTACCTATATAAGTAGGTACACAATTACCTAAATTTTCAAAGGGAAGTAGGTACCTAAGTAGGTACTTACCTATGTTTTTTTCTGTCCAATGTCTATAGGTAAGTAGGTACTTACCTAACCTACCTAACTACTGAAGTCACAACGGATGTTTGTCCCTCTGAAATTAGGGGGCGTCCATTAATTAAAATTAAAGAATAAAAATTAAAGGTGATTTTTGCGATTTTTCAACCCCCGCACCCCCTCCCCCCTTGGTGAGATGTCCTGAGATTTGGCTCGATCCCCTCCCCCACCCCCTAATCTCACGTGAGAATAAAAAAAATAATCTTAAACAGGTACCTACCTAGATTTGCCGAGACCTCCCTTTCATTTTTAATCCCACATGGGATTAGGTGCGATTTGGCTCAACCCCCTCCCGCCCCCTAAAAGCCTGACGTAATTAATGGATGCCCCCATAAGTGCAACAAAGGATAACGCATATTTAGGTACTTATGACGTGGCGAATCAATTGGTGGTACCAATAGGCTGAGAAGGCTGGACTCGGCTGGAGCCTAGGGCGGCAGATTTTAGGGGCGGCAAATAGGGAAATTTTTTTTTTGTGTTACAGAAAAATAATATTTACCTATATTTATTGATAATGCTATGTTATTATGTACACACAAACAATTCAACATGTAAGTAATGTTTTAAAAATTGTTAGAGTGAGAGCTTTTCTTGCTTAGAACTTTTTTCCATAATTGGATTGGAAACGAGCGATAAAGGCGGCGCGTTTAAATGGGCCCGCGAATTACAGTAGTATCCCGAAAATTTCCAACAGTTTACCTGTTGATCATGTTTGTTTCTGTAGCTGTAATCAGCACGTGTAAGGTCGTCATGTACGAAAAATCCCTATGTGTACCGAAGAATTTTTATTTTCATTAAGTAATCATTAAATTTCACATCATCAATCAATCATCATCAATCATCAACCAATCAAACATCAATAGGTATCCGTACCCCTATTATAAATGTGAAAGTGTGTTTGTTTGTTTGTTTATTTGTAGTTGAATCACGTCAAAACGGAGCGACGGATTGACGTGATTTTTTGTGTGGAGATAGTTGGAGGGCTGGAGAGTAACATAGGCTACTTTTTATCCGGTTACAACTCGAGCGAAGCCGCGGGCAGCAGCTAGTTTATAATAAAACTGTAACAGGTCAAATTCTGTACATTGAAGATATTTTGAAATTTTTTTTGGAGGGCTCTCTATTGTCGATACTGAAGCCAAAACTGTAATTTTTTTCATTCATGTCTGTCTGTCCGTATCATGGCCGCGCATTACGTCGAAACTACTGGTTGGATTTAAATGAAACCTGGTATTATTTGAGTGCATACTACGAGGTCTAATATAAAATACTTTTAATCCTGAAATTCAGCACGGTTCCCTAGGGAGAGGGGATGAAAGTCAAAATAAGTATCTGGTTGTAATTCATGAGCGCGTAGTCCGATTTCATTGATTCTTTTTAGGGTTCCGTACCTTAAAAGGTAAAAAAAGGAACCCTTATAAGATCACTTTCTTGTCCGTCTGTCTGTCTGTCTGTCACCATCGATTATCTCAGGAACGGGTGGAGCTAGCAAGTTGAAATTCATACCATATACTGAGGTCTATAGTCCTTATTGTGAGTATAAAAATCAAGGTCCTGAGTCAACACTATAAAAAGATATAGGCAAATTTAGGTTTTCGTGAAAACTTGTAAGTACCAAAACTTACCTTAATTATCAACTTTTTTTATTTTTCGGAATTTTTCCTTTACTTGTGCTGTAAGGCCTTGCTTGTAACCAAAATTGACAATTCTAGGTCAACCGGAAGTACCCTAGAGGTTTTGGGTCGAAAACCTAAATGGTAGTTCCCGTTGACCTAGAATCACGAAATTTGGCAAAAAGCAAGGCCTTATAGCAGAAATAAAGGAAAAATTCCAAAAAATTAAAAAAGTTGAAAGTTAAAGGGTGTTCCCATACATACATACATACATAGTTGACGCCAATTAAGATTGTCTTCTGAGTTGTATGAGCGCTCATACAATTAAGCGAACTAGCTTAATTGGCACCATCCTCAAATAAGGTAAATAAATAAAATTGTGCTATTGTGTGAAAGTAAATAAAAGAAAATATTTATTGCAATATTATGCTCGTGTGCGCAGAACATTTGCGGCGCTGCTATCGCAGAACTAGGATATGTACAAAAAAAATTACTAATTGTTCAATAACTTAATGGGTATAATGGGTAGGTACGGAACCCTCGGTGTACGAGTTCGACTCGCACTTGACCGGTTTTTACTTTGTTTGAAAGTAAGTACTTTATATATTGTTCCGTAAAAATTTCAAGGTCATCGGTTTTGTAGTTCCGAAATTACAAACAGCCTATGAAGCATCGATGCTTCATAGATGAAGCATATGAAGCATTTATGAAGCATTTGATGAAAAGTCTGATGTTTCATAGATGAAGCATCTATGAAACATCTGATTTTTCATCAAAAGTGGCCACTTTAGACCCCCTGTATTTGATAGGATCAGAAGAATCTCATCTATTTTGAACTGTTAAAACCTAGTGAAACGATCACGGGAGGCCGAAAACAGCCACAATATGCGACATGTTATGAATCCATTATTATTCATCATGACAACAATGTTCTGTGGTGCTGAGGGCGAAGGCCCGCCTGAAACACAGAAGGTTGCAAATTTAATTCCCTTTGCCTGCCTGTGAGACAAATGTATGTGTGATCTACGAATCTCTGTCTCAAAATGATTCTCTCAAGAAGGCAAAAAGTCGTAGATTCTGACGAAAACTTTGAATAAAATACCTACGTTGTAGCACAGAATTATGCGACAAAGTTCAATTCAGCTCGCGTAAGCGTTCTTTGCCTAGTGCAATATGCACTGACACGTGCCTACACAAATTCTCTCTTTCTAACGCATAACTCTGTCACTGTCTGGCGCGGAGTGACGCGGAAGGGTTGTCGAGTTGTCACGCGATAGGTATTAGAGCCGAGTGGCAAGTGGGAACCCTGCTAAGGCCCGCCCGGGCGGGCCCACCAATGTACTTGTAGCTTCGTACCTAAAGTGCGGAGTGCGCGTAATTAGTAATTAGGTAAATAAAACTGTTTATATTCTTATGTTTTGCTTTTTAGTGCAAGTATGTTTTAAAGTCGGTTAAGTATTTTATTTTTTATTTTTTCATTTTAGTGTTTATTTTTTATTAAGAATGATGTCATCTTACCTACTTATTGTGTTTCGCTCATCAAGCCCTTTCATTTGATATCCATGTCACTACTACTATACTACTATACTACTAAAAACTAAGATACTGAAAACCAGCGCTCTAACAGCCATGGCGCTGCTGGAGCAAATGCTGAGGGGTAACCTTATTTTCTTGTCACTGTAATGTAGCATTTCTGATTTGTGTTGTATGTATCGTAGTGGCGAAAATAAAACTTATTTCTATTTCTATTTTACTAAAAAGTTCCATGGAACAGGTCCTGACTCCATCATCAGATCAGATCGCTGTCACCATATTATTATATTACATTGTGTCGGAACTTCACAGATATGCTGTGTTTTTACTCAATCGGCCAATTTATTGAGGAGTTCTGTTGAGCAGCTCTTGACTCCATCATCAAATCAGCTCGTTGTCACCATATTATTAAATTGTAATTGAAACTTGATAGATATACCGAGTTTCGACTCAATCGGCCTATTCACTGAGGAGTTCTGTTGAACAGCTCTTGACTCCATCATCAGATAAGCTTGATTGATACCATAATATTTCATTGTCACCGAGAATATATAAGTGTGCAAAATTTCAGCCCGATAGTTCTACAAACACAATAAATAACCATAAAGTTTGAGAGTTCCCCTCGATTTCCATGGGATCCCCTCATCAGATCCTCCACTTCTGGAGTATATCCTTTGTAACCAAAAAAAAAATAATTGTCAAAATCGGTCCACAATTGACGGAGAAATGGCGTAACACACACACAAAAAACTAAAAAAAATATAAACCTAAAATAAAAAAAAACACACAGTCGACTTGAGAGCCTCCTCCTTTTTGAAGTCGGTTAAAAATAATATTACACAAATCATAAAAGTTACAATTTCATTAACAAAAAAAATGTAATTAATATGATTGTGATGTGGTATCGAGTGTAGGGGCGGCAAAAGTTGAATAGCCTACTGGCGGCAAATTTGGAAATCCGCCACTGTTATAGGCAGTAGAGTAGGTAGGTATTTATGTAAGCGAGATAAAACATAATACCTACCTAACAGCCAACATCAGAGAGACAAATGTAAAATATACTAGGTTCCGCCCGCGGCTTCGCTCGGGTGATACCTACCCGGATAAAAAGTAGCCTATGTTTTATTCCAGGTCATAAATTATGGTAAGTATAGGTACCTACCTATATGTATTCCAAGTTTCATTAAAATCCGTTCAGTAGCACTGGCGGTCGCAGACTTTGATCTTGGGGGGGGGGGGGTCACTAGTTTTGGTAGTGCGTACCTACCTCTCTTTTTGCTGGATGTTACAGGTTTCTCAAGGATTTTGAGGGGGGGGGGGGGGTCATGACCCCCATGACCCCCCCCCTTGAACCGCGCGTGTATCAGTAGTTTTTGCTTGAAAGAGTAACAAACATACAAACATCCCTAGATAGCGGTACATCTATACATCCATACATCCTCACAAACTTTCACACTGTAAAATTATTAGTAGGATGGAAAAGCCCCTCTTGGCAGATTCAAATGGCCCGCCGTCATTTTGTGACGTCATTACAAAACTACTACTGTTCTATTTATATAGACTTTGAAGTTTAAAAACATAACTTCAACTTCTTTCATAACTTCAACTTCATAACTTTAGTATGAAAATTACTTTCTTTTTAACCGACTTCAAAAACAGGAGGAGATTCTCAATTCATAGGAATATTTTTTTATGTAGGTAGGTATGTTTTTGGAATTTTTTTGATTTGGAAAATTCTTTTTTGTTTGAAAGGGTCCCAGGTGGTGCCATGGTCATCAGATCAGGTCAGGATCTGATGATGGCGTCAGGAGCTGTTCAACAGAACACATCAGTACCTACCTAAATCTAAATAGGCCGATGGAGCTGAAACTCGTCATCATCATCACCAGCACCATTTTTTGAACAGCTTCTGATTCCATCATCAGGTCAGCTCGCAGTCACCATAGGTACGCATAGGTATTACATATTACATGACATTGTAGTCGGAACGAAACGGAACAAGACAGCTTACATTATGCCGAGTTTAACCCTATAATTGGCACCGTGCACTGAGAGATACGTTAAACTTTAGAATAATTTTACGGTTATAGGAAATATAATTGACAAGAATAAACTTTTCAAAATGTTAGTTATTTTTTTAGTCTATTGGTAAAAAAATAGTGTCATGTTGCTGGCACCTTCAAACTGTCAGTAGATTGGGAAATGACAGAATGGGTGCATGAGTCAATTTCTAGCATGGTAAAAAAACAATATTTCTACTAAAATTTCGTTGTAATTTTCTCAAAAAAGTTTTATATCTAAAAGATAGTAAATTTTTCTGTACCAAAAAGCTGTTTTTCAACTGAAAACATTTTCAGTTTGCACGCTATAAACATGTTTTTGTGGTAGTATCTATAGGTGCACATTGCCGGCTTGCCTACAAATTTGACTTTTATTGTTTCGTATCTGTGTGGATACACTGCCAGATATGTATTAAAATTGAAAACCAATTATTAGTAGTAATTTTTAGTGATGGTAGTGGGTAATTTTGAATTTTTTGTAATTTTTATTATGGCAATTACTATTCGGATAGGAATCATCATCATCACCTCAGTCTCACTATCATAACGACGTTCAGTACAGGCCATAGCCTTCCTCAAATAATACCAATGACCGGTCAATGGCCGGTCAATGACCCGTCAATGCCTGGTCAATGACCTACCCTTCAATGCCTACTAATTATCCTTATAATTATTGGCTCGTACTATCGCACCCAAATGAGATCAGGATAGGGCGATGATGTTGAAAAAAAAAGAGAAAAGGAAGATAAGGACTCATCATCGTGACAGCAGCACTACCATGGACGTGCTTTTCCAACCCATTGGATAGCAGCTTGGCATCTTCCTCAACCATTAGATACCATCGGTCGTCGCTGAAAATTTAAATATTTTCGATTCGTGTAAGAATGATGAAGAGTTGAATGTGGTTCTGGCGTCAACTTTATTGCAAACCTTTCAGTCTTCATCAGTGGATGAGGGGGGCAAAGTACCACCACCCACGTACAACTGCAACATCAGAAAGGCTGCAGTTGCATTGCCGGCTTTACCGCGTTGCCGGAAGTAGGAGTAGGCTCTTTTCTCGAAGGCCTCTAAGTCTTATCGGTCCGAAGATACCGCTGGCAACAGCTGTTTCTACATGGCTGTTATGTGGCGCAGATATTGGTGCGTGCACCGCACAGTTATGAACTTCCAACCATTCACATGATGTGGATGGTATGTGTAATGATGTCGCTGTGTGCGATGGTGAAAATCAGTGGCATAGGTAAAAAGTAAAAGTAAAAATGGTTTTTATTGACACAATCAAGGTGATACAGATTTTGTTGAATCCATAGGCTCCCGAACTAGTTGAAAACTGTGTTTCAGGAGCCAGAAAGAGGTGCAAGATATTTGCAGAGACAATGGATAAGACCTATCGGAAATGACTTCTGCGTTGACGAGCGGCTATTCGTTGTAATACGATTAAAAGGAGCTGGTTTTGAGGGTGTTCCGGTCCAAAGATGAGAACAGTATTATATATGCGGCCACTCTTGAACCTTATATACCTACCTCAAAACTAGGAGCTATGACAAATGGAAAGTGGTCTCCACATGTAATACATCAATTTTGCCGTTGGATATACTCGTAATTATCATCTCCTGTGCCATCACTGCGAACCATAACTTCTATTGAACCATATTGAAGCTGATTGGTCAGTCAGATTATCACTAAATCACCGAAGAAGAAGACTCAAGACTGAGCTGAAAATCAAATCTCAACCTAATAGTAGTAGATAGTTTAGAGAGAGGTGCTAGGTATGGGTTTATTATGGTTTATTTTTATGTTTTGTGTCTTATGAATTATAACAAATGGTTTTTGTCCAATATTTCACTATTAATTACAATTTGCCATTTAAAATTTTTATCTAGTTTAGCTTTTAAGGTAAGGTCCAGACTTGGCAGTGTGTCCTCTAGGATACTATATTTTTGACCTTAAAAATAAGGCAAACTTGGCAATGTATCCCATGGGATACTATTAATAAAAGCAAAATTATTACAAAGAGATTTTTTTAAATTAATAAATCCTGTTTTATATACCCCTAAGAACAAACTTAATTCAAAAAATTATAATATTTCAAGTTTTATTTTTCTTGCCAAGTATAGGGTTAAACTCAATCAGCCTATTTACTGAGGAGTTCTGTTGAACAGTTCCTGACTCCATTATCAGATCCTGACCTGATCTGATGACCATAGCTCCACCTGGTACCCTTTCAAACAAAAAAATAATTTTCCAAATCGGTCCAGGCTCACCTATTCAAGTAGATACTCGAGAAACATACCTACCTACATAAAAAAATATTCCTATGACTTGAAAATCTCCTCCTTTTTTTGAAGTCGGTTAAAAAGAAAGTAATTTTCATAAAAGGGTCTACAAAACCTACCTACCTACATACCATTTAAAATTGAAATAATTGTTCAAAGTAAAAATCAATTTTAATCTACGCTAGGTACACCTATCTAGTTAGTGTGTATACTACCTACACCTATACCTACATACCTATACATCGAGCGAGCTAAAAATGCTAAAAATTATAAAAAGCGGTGGTCGTTGCAAACCAATTTTGCGTTAGTGTGAGTGTCGAAACTCCGCCTCCGGGACTATACACACACATTGAAGACATCCGAGCAACGCGTACGGCAATACTCGAGTTCAGAATTTACAAGAATTTACGATGTATTCCGTAATACCAAAAATGATGAATGAAAAGTTAATGATTTCGCAATTTTTTTTGTATGGCCTGTAACTAGACACTCTAAGCTGTGTTCCTATTAAAAGGATATTACAATCATTGTTGTTTATCATACAGAACAAATGCAACGAAAACACGATATTTTTGCTGTAAAAATGTTAGAAATACAATTTGGTTACATTTTGTTTCAGGTAAGTTTTTTAGATCAAAAGTTTAACAGGAACCTAGATTAATACTTCCTTAATCTAAATAAGTGCATAAAGTGGTGAAAATACGCTCAAATTTTAAATGATTTCGGTAGTACGTTTGTATGGAGAATTCGTTCGTCGCTGCCCTCTTAAGTATTCTTGTTTGTAATATAGAGTCGCAACTTTAGAGTTCTTATAACTTTTGGTAGAGTTGTGATGATATGCAAGTTTATTTACCTTTCCTTGTGTTTCGAAAGTAGGAACTTTCAAGCCGGGGAAAATGGTTGCGCTTCATAGTTTATAATTCTTATATTTTATTCCATCACCTTATGGCGATCGAGAGGCATTGGTTTAATAGTCTTAGTTTATTAAATAAGTGCCGCATATTGTTGTTTGGTGAAACTCGCGCGGAGAAACACCGCGGTCAGCATTTTTCGCTGATGGACGTTGGCTGTTGGCTCCGCTCGATGAGTCTCGCTTCGATTATCGGACAGTGAGCACGCGCCTGTTTTGTCCACATTTTCGCTCTGACGTGAATCATCTCGTCTTTAAACCCTGAACTGAACCTACATCAAGTGTTATCTGTATTACCTAGACTAGACTGTGTTGTGTACCGCTGGCCAGCGTAGTGTTGTGTCTAGACTGCGAGCTTTAAGCCCTAACGCGACATCGCCTACCTCTACGTGAGATTGCTGATCAAAGGTATGTGGCATGCTTGATGAATTTGGACTTTTAAATTATTGCCTTAAAGTTAGCATCGCTGAATCAGTTCCCGCGCGTATGATTTTTATTTCCTAGCAATTTTTATTCTAGAGGTTATACGCACCAACACTATTATTTGCAGTGTAATCAAATCAAAACATTCAGTACAATAAATTATATTCTACGCACGTTTCAAAATATTTAAAAAAAACAAAAACCCGACTGCGTCAAAACTAAAAAGAAAATAAAAAAATATTTTAAAAAAACAAAAACCCGACTGCGTCAAAACTAAAAAGAAAAAAACAAGCCTGCAAAGAATTACTCACAGTCGGTACCCATTCATTTTATTACCAATCAAATCTTCCCAATGTTATGGGTCCCGACTGTGAGTAATTCTTTGCAGGCTTGTTTTTTTCTTTTTAGTTTTGACGCAGTCGGGTTTTTGTTTTTTTAAAATATTTTTTATTTAACACTTTTTAGTTATGATAAAGTTGATTTTAAAATACCTATTCAACGATACCCCACTTGATATAGTGTGACGATTTTGATTCTTTTAATTTTGACAATATGGCGTCTGGTTGTAGCCCTGGTGAATTTTGATTACTGTCATATCTTTAGTGACACTCCCAAGGTTGAGACAAATCGATTGACGTAAGAATCATCAAAATCGGTCCACGCGTTTGGCCTCTAGAGTGCCACATAGAAACATCCATAGCGAGAATTATTATTAATCAACTTTAAACCGTTATTTTTCCTAAACTATTACTTAAAATGAAAAATGGTGAAAGAAACCTAAAGTTGATTTTGAAATACCTATTCAACGATACCCCACTTGATATAGTGTGACGATTTTGGTTTTTTTAATTTTGACAATATGGCGTCTGGTTGTGGCACTCGTGAATTTTGTTTACTTTCATGTCTTTAGTAGCACTCCCAAGGTTGAGACGAATCGATTGACGTAAGAATTATCAAAATCGGTCCACGCGTTTGGCCTCTAGAGTGCCACATAGAAACATCCAAACATACATACATAGACTGATAAACACATTACCCTTCCTTTGCTTTGCGCAGTCGGGTAAAAACAAGCCTGCAAAGAATTACTTACAGTCGGTACCCATTCATTTTATTACCAATCAAATCTTCATCGTTTTTGTTTTTTTAAAATATTTTTTAATTACACAATTTTTAGTTATGATAAAGTTGATTTTAAAATACCTATTCAACGATACCCCACTTGATATAGTGTGACGATTTTGATTCTTTTAATTTTGACAATATGGCGTCTGGTTGTAGCCCTGGTGAATTTTGATTACTGTCATATCTTTAGTGACACTCCCAAGGTTGAGACAAATCGATTGACGTAAGAATCATCAAAATCGGTCCACGCGTTTGGCCTCTAGAGTGCCACATAGAAACATCCATAGCGAGAATTATTATTAATCAACTTTAAACCGTTATTTTTCCTAAACTATTACTTAAAATGAAAAATGGTAAAAGAAACATAAAGTTGATTTTGAAATACCTATTCAACGATACCCCACTTGACATGGTGTGACGATTTTGATTTTTTTAATTTTGACATTAAGGCGTCTGGTGGTGGCACTGGTGAATTTTGATTACTGTCATATCTTTAGTGACACTCCCAAGGTTGAGACAAATCGATTGACGTAAGAATCATCAAAATCGGTCCACGCGTTTGGCCTCTAGAGTGCCACATAGAAACATCCATAGCGAGAATTATTATTAATCAACTTTAAACCGTTATTTTTCCTAAACTATTACTTAAAATGAAAAATGGTAAAAGAAACATAAAGTTGATTTTGAAATACCTATTCAACGATACCCCACTTGACATGGTGTGACGATTTTGATTTTTTTAATTTTGACATTAAGGCGTCTGGTGGTGGCACTGGTGAATTTTGATTACTGTCATGCCTTTATTAACACTCCCAAGGTTGAGACAAATCGATTGACGTAAGAATCATCAAAATCGGTCCACGCGTTTGGCCTCTAGAATGCCACATAGAAACATCCAAACATACATAGACTGATAAACACATTACCCTTCCTTTGCTTTGCGCAGTCGGGTAAAAATACGCGATTTACGACTCTCTGCAAAAGCAATACAGTCCCTTTTATCGTTGCTATAATTATTGTGTTGTGGATGGTGTTATGCAATGCAATCTAGCACATGCTTATTATTATGCTATTATCTGATGCACTTACCGCATTTGAACTACCAACGCAAATAACTGTCGTTACTGTCATTAAAGATTACCTCTGATTATTGTAACGCAAATAGATTCGAAGGATGCAGAATGAAACGTAGTATTATTCTCTATTCTATGATGAAACACAATGAATTTATAACAAGGTCTTACGTTTTAGTTTTGCTTGGAGTAAACATAAATAGAGGTAATAGAGCACAATTACTACACAAGTACTACCACAAGTACTATCCTATTTTTCTGGGATAAAACATAGCCTACAGCAAAAATTGAAATCCGACTGGTAGTTCCTGAAATTAGCGCGTTCAAACAAACAAACTCTTCCACATTATATTATAATAACTAGCGACCCGCCCCGGCTTCGCACGGGTCACATTGCGCAATCTTTTGTTTCATAATCATATCTCAACACTTTTTTGAGATTATTATCCGATACCCCCCAATATACCTAATATCGAAAAGTAAATACAGATATCATTGTCTCGTGCTCTACTTGTATTTGTAGGTATTTTGTATTTAGATAACAGAGCTCACCTTCGACTGATTTAACATTATCAAAGGTATTTTGAATTATTTAAGTAGATACTGACTTAGATTAGTTGTATTGTAAAACAATGAAATAGAAATTCGCCCCAGAGAGCGACTTCCCTATTCCCTCGACAGATTGGGCTCAATATGAACTTGTTGACAACGCGAACCTATCTACCAAAGGAGTGTGGGCAAAAATGTATGGGCACTTCACCCACGGCCGCCACAGCTCAGACTACTTTTGTTTAGAAGGTATCACATCCATGTTTCTCTGTGCCAATGCGCATCAAATTCTGTCCCAGGGTTCTCTATTTATTTTAAGTTTAATAGGTTTAACTTATAGTACGAGAGCCGACCGCAAAAAACCAACGTCACTTGATACTAAGATAAGCTCCATGGCACACGCTCAAAAAAGTGGTGCTAAGCTTGGATCAATTAGTCAAAAGGCTCCGATTTGGCCGGAAGCACAAAAAAAGGGGCTACTTCCGGTGAAAAAAAACGTGTCAATTTACGTCATTTGATACTAATGGCAGACTTATGGCAGCAGTTACTAATTTATATGCAGTGACAGATAAATCTAGTCTGCCAGTTCCTGTATGGCCGGAAGTACTTGGCAGACTGTCTCAAAGCTGACGATTCGGACCCCTAATTTACGTCATCTGATACTAAGTTGAAAATAGTGGCAGATGTTAGATATCAACCCTACGTTTCAGTATAAATTAGTCTGCCAAGGCTATTTTGGCCGGAACATCTTCAAAATGTCAATTTAGTGATGATACTAAGAAGAAAAAT
Organism: Camptogramma bilineatum; assembly: GCA_958496255.1. Lineage (NCBI taxonomy): Eukaryota > Metazoa > Arthropoda > Insecta > Lepidoptera > Geometridae > Camptogramma > Camptogramma bilineatum. Next base: position 11,285,364 of record OY292465.1, on the reverse strand, counting down.
TTTCGTTTTTTTTTTGTTTATCAATGTTTAGACATTAGAATGAAATAATATTATGTATTTATTCATGTTAATATTATTATTATAACCTACTAGAAGCTGCCCGTGGCTTCGCTCACGTGGTATCCGGATAAAAAGTAGCCTATGTCACTCTCTAGCCCTCCAACTATCTCCACACAAAAAATCACGTCAATCCGTCGCTCTGTTTTGACGTGAAAGCAGGACAAATAAACACACTTTCACATTTATAATATGGGTAGTAGACATGTGCGCCGCGCTGAAAATTGTCAGCGGCGGCGCGCTGCAGTTTTTCGTCCGGTAGCGGCGCGGCGCCGGCGGCGTGGCTTTTTTTTTAATAAAAATACACTAATAAAATCGATATCTAACGTTTCACTACAACACAAATGACTAGGTACTTACGGATAATTATTATGTTAACAAATCGCGAAAGTTTAACAAGTTATAGGTACATACATAAAATCACGCCTCTTTCCCACAGGGGTAGGCAGAGACCACGAACTTCCACTTGCTACGATCCTGACACACCTCTTTCGCCTCATTCACTTATACTTATAGGTACTTACTGTTCAATAATACTCTAATCATAATCCATGATATCCAGACTAGATCTCTTACAACAACTTTACGATAAGCTGGGATCGTCTGAAGGGCAGAGGCTCGTCTACAAGGTAGCACGTTTAAGGGTCAAAGCGGCATAGGCTTAGACATTTCTAGGATGAAAGGTCTAAGGGCACTGGATATTTCCAAGTACCCCTGTGTAAAAGACCCCCGGGGAAATCTATTGAGTATGCGAGGACCTTGCGGTGAAAGAGAGATGGTTTTCGTACTTCCACGACCTGCTGAACAAGCAGCATAGATAGGTATCGCCATCGGACCTCCCTTTGAATCAAGGACTAGTATTGCCAAAAACGCCTGAAGAAGTAGAAAAAGCTCTTCGCCGCATGAAAAATCGGAAGTCGTCAGAATCGATACCCATCGAGTCCCCATCGAGGCCTGGAAGGCAATGGGCCCTCGTGGTGTGGTGTGGGCATCTTAACAAATCTTTACAACCACATGCAAGTAGATGTTTGTGATTGATTGATTGACATACTGCACACTGAAGGGATCCCTCGCCAGAGAAAACTAAGTGCTATCACTCCGGTTTTCAAAGGCAAGGGATCTATCAAGAGTGTGACAGCTACCGCGGTATAAAGATCATGTCCCACACCATGAAACTCTTTGAGCGGATAGGAGACTCTCGGATCCGACTAGAGTGTGCGGTCTCGGAGTGTCAATATGGTTTTCGCCTTGGCCACGGAACCATAGATCCAGTCTTTGCCCTACGGACCGTCATGGAGAAATACAGGACGAAGAATACACCTCTATATTTCCTATTTTTGAACATGGAGAAGACCTTCAACTGTGTTCCTCGTGCGATGATCTAGTGGGCATTACGGTCCAAAGGTGTACCAGAGGTTTATATTGACACCATCCGAGACATGAACCTACCATGATTCCGATTCTGTGGTTAGGACCGCTGTTGGTGACACCAAACCCTTCCCCATCACTGTTGGAGTACACCAGGGAACCGTCCTTAGCCCATTCTTGTTCAGCGGGATATTAGACGTAGTGTCGGACAGTATCAGGGACAGACATGAGAGGCTTGGTTACTCATGTATGCTGACGATATCGCGCTGACAGATGCGGACAGAGGACTTCTGGTAAGACGTGTGAATGCGTGAAAGGAATCGCTTGAGAACGGTGGTCTGAAACTCAACGTGGCGTGGCGAAGACCGAGTACTTGGCTTGCATTAAAGCAGATCCCACATCCGTACGCTTAGAAGAAGACATGGTCGAGCGCACGAATCAGTTAAAATATTCTATTCTGTATCTGTGACCCCAAGATGCCAGTTAAGTTGAAAGGATATGACAGTGAAGCGTGGTCGGTACTTGAGCAGCACAAGCAAGAACTGCTGGTCACTGAGATGAATATGCCGCGCTGGATGTGTAGGGTTACGCGGAAGGACCGCGTCAGGAACTATCGCATTCGTGGCAGCCTCCATGTTCGTGATATAGCAGATAAATTGCAGGACTGCCGCCTACGTTGGCACGGACACGTCTTACGGAAACCGGCAAGCTATGTGGGGAACAAATGCTCAGCTATGTTGGCTCCGCCAGGCCCCGGTAGAAGGGGTGGACCCAAGAAGTGCTGGCTTGACTTCGTAGTGGATGACATGCGTGGCCTCGATGGAGACTCGATGGGGATCGATTCTGACGGCTTCCGATTTTTCATGCGGCGAAGAGCTTTTTCTACTTCTTCAGGCGTTTTTGGCAATACTAGTCCTTGATTTAAAGGGAGGTCCGGTGGCGATACCTCTCTATGCTGCTTGTTCAGCAGGTCGTGAAAGTACGAAAACCATCTCTCTTTCACCGCAAGGTCCTCGCATACTCAATAGATTTCCCCGGGGGTCTTTTACACAGGGGCACTTGGAAATATCCAGTGCCCTTAGACCTTTCATCCTAGAAATGTCTAAGCCTATGCCGCTTTGACCCTTAAACGTGCTACCTTGTAGACGAGCCTCTGCCCTTCAGACGATCCCAGCTTATCGTAAAGTTGTTGTAAGAGATCTAGTCTGGATATCATGGATTATGATTAGAGTATTATTGAACAGTAAGTACCTATAAGTATAAGTGAATGAGGCGAAAGAGGTGTGTCAGGATCGTAGCAAGTGGAAGTTCGTGGTCTCTGCCTACCCCTGTGGGAAAGAGGCATGATTTTATGTATGTACCTATAACTTGTTAAACTTTCGCGATTTGTTAACATAATAACTAGTAGTTCGCCCCGAACTGAGATCTCGCGCACCGTAGATGCCTTACATTTGGACTTTCTTCTGACTACCCCTATAATTTCAAGTGCTACTACCGCCGAGTATGCCTATTGCGCTAGCTCTTCATGGTAAAAAATACTAGCATGCATGCAATACATAATGTCGTGTCTAATTTTTCATTTATTTCATATTTATGAATTCTCGTCGTATTTCTAAAAGTATACGTCCTAGAATCAAAATAATAACTATTTGGGAATGTAAAAATTAAGACCTTTCATTTGACACCCCACTCAATATATTTGTTTATTTAACTTTTTTTACCCCAATTATTTTCATTCTTTATCAAAAATTTTTTTATCATGAAAATAAATCAAGTAGCATCTAAAATCATTGCAAACCAAACCGCAACGATGCCACTCTCTTTTTAAGACCGACCAGTCAATGAGCTATGAAGACATCGAAACTCTATGAAACGGGAGCTCTTGCAGCTCTGGTTTCGTAGTTTTTGTTCTTTGGTCGTATTTCAAAAACTATACATCCTAGATTAAAAATAAAAACCATTTTGGAATGTACAAAATAAGCCCTTTCGTATGACACCCCACTCAATATATTTGGGTAACTTTAAAAAAAAATTACCCCCTTGGGAACCCCATATCTTTACAACCCCTTCATCGATTACGCTCATACGCTCCACAGCAAATTTCCATAGCACAACCTATTGACCTATCAAGTTTCATACAGATTGGATAAGCGGTTCGATAGTTATGCGAGAACATAAAAATGAAACATACAAACATACAAACATACAAAGCAAAATCGCCTAACTTGCCACTAAGATCTTCGCTCGCTTCGCTCGCTCGATCGATTATCCGTAAGTACCTAGTCATTTGTGTTGTAGTGAAACGTTAGAGATCGATTTTATTAGTGTATTTTTATTTAAAAAAAAGCCACGCCGCCGGCGCCGCGCCGCTACCGGACGAAAAACTGCAGCGCGCCGCCGCCGACAATTTTCAGCGCGGCGCACATGTCTACTACCCATATTATAAATGTGAAAGTGTGTTTATTTGTTTGTTTATTTGTCCTGCTTTCACGTCAAAACAGAGCGACGGATTGACGTGATTTTTTGTGTGGAGATAGTTGGAGGGCTAGAGAGTGACATAGGCTACTTTTTATCCGGATACCACGTGAGCGAAGCCACGGGCAGCTTCTAGTAGGTTATAATAATAATATTAACATGAATAAATACATAATATTATTTCATTCTAATGTCTAAACATTGATAAACCAAAAAAAATCGAAAAATTTTCTTCTTAGTATCATCACTAAATTGACATTTTGAAGATGTTCCGGCCAAAATAGCCTTGGCAGACTAATTTATACTGAAACGTAGGGTTGATATCTAACATCTGCCACTATTTTCAACTTAGTATCAGATGACGTAAATTAGGGGTCCGAATCGTCAGCTTTGAGACAGTCTGCCAAGTACTTCCGGCCATACAGGAACTGGCAGACTAGATTTATCTGTCACTGCATATAAATTAGTAACTGCTGCCATAAGTCTGCCATTAGTATCAAATGACGTAAATTGACACGTTTTTTTTCACCGGAAGTAGCCCCTTTTTTTGTGCTTCCGGCCAAATCGGAGCCTTTTGACTAATTGATCCAAGCTTAGCACCACTTTTTTGAGCGTGTGCCATGGAGCTTATCTTAGTATCAAGTGACGTTGGTTTTTTGCGGTCGGCTCTCCTACTATTACAGACAGGCTAAAATGGCCGTTACCGCATTTTTGGTCAATATGTATGGACCCACTACGGCCGCCACAGATTAGAATACTTTTGTTTAAAAGGTATCACTGCCATGTTTATCTGTGCCAATGCGCATCAAATTCTGTCCGAGAGTTCTCTATTTATTTTAAGTCGAATAGGTTCAACTTACAGAGGTGCTAAAATGGCCGTTACCGCAATTCCTTTTATGAATCATAATAATGATTCGTAATTATGTTTATGGGATCAGGATTACGCAGGATCACTGAATCAGAATCACAGGATCAGGATCACGGGATCAGGATTATACAAGAATCACTGGATCAGGATGACAGGATCAGGTTCACGGGATTAGGATCACGGGATCAAGATCACGCAGGATCACGGGATCTGGATCACGGGATAAGGATCACGGAATCAGGATCATGGGATTAGGATTACGGAATCAGGATCACGAGATCTGGATCACGGGATTGGGATCCTGACCGTAGCCAAGTGAGTTATCTGCCATACATTTCAATACGAACTGTTTGGCCACTTGGCCGGCGAATTACTTTCCTCATATTCGAAATGAAAAGCAGTGTTTACTTCGGGTGAAAGATCTATTTATGCACTCGAACTATTGGTGCCCTCGCTACGCTCGTGCGCCAAACCATCTCATGCCTGAATAGGTTACTTTCAACCAACTTGTAACAATCTACTAATTGTTCCCTTGTCATAAAATCTAGTACTAGTACTACTCAGGTTAGGTACAAACATGGATTTACCTAGTGACCCCTGGGATAGATTTTAATGCGTCGATAATAAAAAATGCTTAATTTTGTTAGGTCTTTCGAGTCATATTAGTTACATTGCTGGCGGAGCTGGGTGAAGTTTGCCCACTATCGTTTCTTAACGATTGGATTTATTGTTCTAATCTAATGGTCACTCGTCAAACAAACACAAACAAACAATCCATACTTACTAGAAGAGCCAACTATTATTACACTTCGCATTCGTCGCTTTATTCAATTCGTTTGCAATTTTATTCTCAATGCTACATAAAATATATTCTCTATAGACAATGCGTTTATCTTTAGTTTGGCGCCTGTGTTATTCACTATCATTGGCATTAGACACTTGTCGAGCCATATCTCTTGCCTTTTATACGATTTTAATGATACCTAATTCATTAAAACCCATCCAGCTGTTTATCAGCAATACTGCAATATATATATATAGAAACCACAAGTAATAAACCTATATACATAACCCTATATATAATGTATAAATAAACTATCGTCGTCTTTTATAATATCACTAGCAGCGCCCTCGTGGCGTCCGGTAATTCCTGAGCTTAGCGCGTTCAAACAAACAAACTCTTCAGCTTTATATATTGGTATATTGCGCTTTATCAAATCAAATCGTTTATTTATTTTCTCTCACAAACCAAATTTAATAATTATACAGAAAAGTTAATATAAATACAGAATAATTTATCAAAATGTAGGTTATTATAAAAACCTGTTTTGTGAGACTGGTGCCTGAAATAGGTATAGAAAAACCTGTGCTACAGGTCACCAGTATTTACCAGTACCAGTATTGATTTATATATTGGTATAGAATTATAGATGTTTGTTGTAATGCCTTGTTCAGCATAGACTTAGTTGCAGCGCACAATTATATTAATAAATTGTTATCTTATCTAGTTAATTTTAATCATCATTTGAAAATACATTATAAACAAACGATATACCTAGGTAGTCTACGATTTCGATATCAACCAATAACAATGTATTTTCCATACTGAATTCTCATCTAAAATTCATGTTATTCTACTGAATTGCTGAGACAAGTAGCCGGCTGATAGGCATAGTATTTTTTTATTTTTATTTTTATAGTCGCTTCACTTTAATAATAAAGTTTGAAAGCGTTACAAAAACCATCAAATTTCATCCAAATCGGTTCATAACGTAGTTATATCTTATAGAAATATCTATAAGAAGAATATAGGTACCTAATCATACTCTTTTACTCTTAATAGACTTAAATACATCTTAGGCTTCATCATGATCATCATTTCTATAAGTAGCTAAAAGGGCTGCTAAATCCATCTCAATTTCGTTTCATTGATATGAGAGTAACAATGAAAAAACTATTAGTAAACTAAAAGATTTGTATAAATGGAGCTAAAATTTTTCAAACTCTTTCCACGTATATGAACAAAAGTTGGACAAAAAAGTAAATTAACATAGTTTCACCATTGTCTATTCTATTCCGTCGATACTTCTTACATAAAAGATGGGACATGCCATGCAGCATGAGGGCTTTATATTTACGGGTACTTGTACGTATCTACAAAATCGAAGTATAATTGAGCTGTGACCTGGCATTGGCACATATCCAGATACGGATTAATAAATTGTTGAAATGTCATGATGTATGATGTTCTTTGTGAAAGATTATAATAATAACTTTAAGATTATAATAATAATAATGACTGATATAATCTTTCACAAAGAACTTACATTACACTTACTATAGTACTTACACTAGACTATAGTGTACCTATACTTACAACCTAAACCAATACGAGTAGGTGTATACGAATAGCAAGAATCTAGGCCATGAAAGTATTTTGGATGGTATCGCTAAAAAAATTTGCGCTGAGTTTACGTCTGCTAATTTTAGTAAAATGAGATCAGCATATTAAGTTACACAACACTGTTCATTGATTTATTTGGAGGTTCATATTTTGTGAGGAAGTGTTGCGAAAAAAATATTTAAATTGACTGAAATATTTGAAAGAGAATTCGAAAACTAATCGATGTAAAAAAATATTTGAAACCTTTTGCGTTTATTAATCAGCGCCCTCGCGGTGTTGCCCCCGTAGTGATGGTATATGGTGATGATGATGATGATTAAAAGTAGCCTACAACCTTCCTTAAGAGTTTAGTATCAAAGGCAGAAATATTTTTTCAAATTAATAAATGAGTAAATAAACGCATTATAATGTTTATTTGCCATGTCATAGAGGTCGCCAACCTCTTTATAATCTTGATTTAAATAATAAATTAACTACATATTATGATTTTTAATCGTTATAAAAACAGAGTTTACTTGTTTAAATGTAGATAAATCATGTTTAAAATTAAAGTTCAAATAAGAATTCATATTTTGATTAAATATAAGATTATTTCTTCAAAATACCCACTGAATGTTTAACGGGTTTTAGTTTAGTTCGAAATATTTAACAGAAGAGACAAAATGCTAAGTTTAACGGTAGTTCTGTTAAATAGCTAAATGCACTAATAATTTTATTCTCGTTTCTATGTTCCACTTCCAACCTGCAGAAACTGATGTGAAGAGCCTTGCTGCCATTAAAATAAAAGGGTATTACCTAATGGCGTTAAAAAATTACTATTTTACGTGCCCAATACACAGCGGGCTTATAAAGGTCGCAAAAGGAATTGAACTATATGCCGTCTCTTTTCACTCTCAGTCAATGAAAAGAGACGGCATATAGTCCAATTCCTATTGCGATTCAGCTATAGCAACCTTTTTAAGCCCACAGAGCGTTTAGGTACCTAATTTAAGCTTTAGATTAGAGCAATCCATAACGGCCTTTGGACAATCCAAAAACTGCACCACCAGAGTTGGCTACTATCTCATTGAATTCTTACATTAGAAACTTCTCGTCCATCATCGCTAGCATCATTGTGTTTATCCTTGTTCGCTACGAAAATAGGATGTAGCCAGAAGCAAAGGTGTGCTGTGCATTGCATTGCATGTCATTCAACCCGTTGTTTTGCTTTTATCTGAAGTGAAGGCAGAGCTAAAACTAGCGCGAGGCGAAAACAAAATTCACATTCCAAACGTAAACTATCGATTTATTACTAAAACATGTCCGAGATATCGTAGCGCAGCCGTACTAGGTACTGCGTACTTAGAGAGATTACTGATGACCTTGTACAATGTCATTCTCTATCAAAGCTAAAGGAGATCCAAGGCCGTGCTAAAAGTAGAATAAGGGCCGGTTGCGACAAAAGCGGAGAAGAACGAAGATGATCTTTTACTAACGACATTTCAACATTTCTCCGCGTAACTACGATTGATTGGCACTAAATCAGAGAGCAAAGAAGAACATCTTATTTGCGTGAGCAGTAGATGTGTTTGTGAGCGGTGTGTTGTGTTGTTGTTAGGCAGACAGAGTCGTGAGACGTGTGCCTTTCGTGACCGAATGCGTTGAACTACTTCTTTTATTAATAAATCGATCGATAACACAAACTCATCCCGTATTTATCATGACTATAGTTTTTATATTTATTTTATGACGAATAGCTTCTAAATATATGGCAGAATTTATATTACTACAACGCCTTATAGAAAAACGATTATCCAAGTCTGCTGGATAGAAGTTTCTTATTTTGTATTCTATTTTTTGCAAGACCCTTCAAGTATAAATAGATGTAGGTATTAATGCCCTTTTCTCTTTCCATATAAGGTCCCAATATAATTGTACTATGTAAAGGTCAGGAGGCTCATTCATGAAGCTCTCAGTTGATGGGCCGGTTTGACCCTGAGAATGCCCTTTGTGTCTATTCCACTTTAGCAGCACCCTTGATTTCTCCATGAGAGACAAATCCAAACATGCGATTTGGACATCCCACATTTCAATTCTCAAGAATTTATTACCAAAATTTCTGATACCACAAAATGAAGGAGATGGTGCTATGCTTGGTAAAATACTACCACTACCAGGCTAAAATTCAAACCAATTATTCGTTAATATTTTTCAGTTTCCTTGGATCCACGCCAAATATTTGCACATCCGTATCAGTCTTGCAATTTCGTACCGACCATCGATCATGCTATCTCCCCCGTTCATAATGATTCACATGGCTTCATGATTGGAGTGGTAATTTTCCTCAGTTTTGGTGTTTACGCGCTTTATATCTTGTGTACTTTCTAGGCGTTTATAGATACCTAGTAGTTTATTGATGGTAGCTAAGTACACATGGCACATCCGTTCAGACTGATCTAATCATGATAAAGCTTGACAAATGTTTTGTTTTACAATTCTATTATTACTTTGTCTGAACAATATTGTTACAACATTGATTGCTAATTAGGTACTTGGAAAATAAGCAAATGTGCTAATGAGTTTTCGGACATAGCTATGATTAAATAAAACATCTACTTTATAATAAATAATTTGGTTTTGTAGATCTGAGTATAAAAATGTCAACTGGCGTGAGCATGTTTACGTTTTGTTTTATGTTCTCTAAAGAGGACAAATCAAGGGGTCATTGGCAAGCTCTGTAGTGATCGAACATCGAGCTGACAATTCGAAAGTACTACATTATAAAACATAGCAGACAAAAATAACTCCGACTAAGAGGTCGTGGGACGATGTTTGCAATTTTACGACGTGGCCGGATATTTTCCATCTAAATAAAATAACCAATTTATACGATCTAATCTTTTTACAGAACATGCAACTAAAATAATTCAAGTTTCCTGAAACTCGTTTCATAGTCACAATCTCTCACACTAAAACGTGTGCATAATAAATATCTACTTGGTATGGTTGTGGTGCATGAAAATATCGGTCGCAAGCCAAGTGTCATACAGACCCAAAAAGAAAGAACTTGTTTAACGTTTACTGAATTACCATAATGACTAACGTATGAGTCAATAATGTTAAATGTACTTATTTTGTTCCTAATTAAAACGTGTTTAATATGTAAATTATGCATATAGGTACCCAATTCGAAGTTTAACAAAATCGCAAAGAGTTTAAACAACAAATCCGTCAGTCACGAAGGACCAAAATCATCACATGTATCCGGCTTAAAGGACCAAATAAATAACAAAAGTAATAAGTGTCTAAAAACAATAATCAATAATAATTCAGTAAGGCCGCTGGGTGGGATCACATAATTAGTCTTAATTAAGCTAGATAAGAATAGATCAGTTATTGGATGTGTTATTGTTTCAGGAAGCTAAATGGGGCTACCGACGCACAATGGGCGCCATGTTCGCTTACAGCAAGCAAGCGGACCGCATGCTCATGTCATACAACTGTCAAGTGCAACAGTGCGCACGCGCAGGCCACGCTCGCGCCAACACTCGCATGAGTCTGATACAGTGTATTAGGTAAGATTCATCGCTTATGAACCCTTCTTTACTCGATGTGTGAAGTTCTATACATGTTTTCTTCTATTCTCTTTCCGATCCTAGTACATCCAACAAGATATCAACTAAATCTTAATGGTCTGAAATTTTAGTTCTTACTCATTCATTAGTTTGTAGACTGTGTAGTCTTACTGAGAAAATAAAAAAATAAAAATGATTTGTCATAGTTTTATATTGATCGAGAAAGTAGTATTCGTTAAAAGTAATGGAGTTGTTTTTAGGCGCCAACGCAGCTACCTTGGAATGCGGTATGAGAAATAGGTATCACTCTATTCTAGAGTAGACACAGTTATCTGGTATTTCGCTCACCAAATCTTTCGTGAATTGCTTTAATAAAATAACACAACTGAATTATTCACCTAGGAATATTGTCGATTTTAAAACCTTTAGTTAGAATCTGTAAGCATGTCTAATAGTGCTCCTCCCACACTGCTGTTAAAAATGTTTACAAACAATAGTAAAAATTTTCTTAGCAAACATTTGATCACAATGTTAAGAAAATGCTATCATGTTAGGTAATGTTCGTAAACCCTTCTAAAGGAGCTTTCTAGAAACCTTCAAAACATCTAACAGAATGTAACAGTTCCCATAATTATGTAAGTAGGTACTTAAATGTATTAGTGCTAGAAAATGTTTATAAACATTTTCTAACAGCAATGTAAAAGAAAATAGGCAAAAGGAGCAATAGACTAAAAGGGAAGTTGACGAAATTGGTAAATGGACGTAGACTAGACCAAACAGTAAACTGGTCATAACGAACCTAATGGATGGGACCACCATAAGCATCTGCATGAGAAGATAGATTTATACGTGCTCTTTATCATTCTGTAAGTATATAATTTAAACAAAACTTGTGTTCTATGTGTATTTCTTTACAAACTGATTAGTTGTAGTTCGTATACCTAGTATGTTTTTCCGTGGAAACGTTGATAGCGTGTCGTAAAGTGTCGGAACACAATAACTTATTAAATTACTGTTTACCAGCATATATACTTTTTGTTTACTAATATTGTAGAATAACTACTGCTGTAGCGGTGCGTATGCACTGGCAACAAGGTAATTCATTAGAAAATATTAAAATACTATTGTTATTCCAATGATTAATTACTACTGGCTTCGCTCGGATATAACCTATGTCCATTATTGCCCATCTGGAAAAATGTTATTTTCAAATGGTGAAAGATTTATTGTTTCCGGAGATTATTCCGCCAAACTCACAAAAATCGCACTCTCTCACAATAATATTAGCATAGACAATAATAAACTCTTCCCTGAGAATCGACTTAAAAAAAAAGGTTAAATAGGTAAGTCACAATACTTTTACCTGGCGTACAATGAATGTTTTTTGAGCATTGTAAATGCTCGAGAACGCGTCTCTGACAAAAGTCAACTGAGCAAGGTTCCATCGGATGACTATCTTTTGAATGAATAGAAGATCGACAAAAAATATTAGCTGACACTCGTCACGTAACTACATATATTATTTGTTTTTTGATAGTTATCAAGCCTCGAAATCAGCGTAGGGTTATTAAGATATTTATAAGCGTGATTTGAATTTAATGAAAACATCCGACATATCCCTTCATAAATAGAAAAGTGCTGATGATCTTTAAACGGCTGAATAGATTTTCATGAAACATAGCCAAGAACACTCTCAAAAAGACACCTTTCAAACAAAAAACCAATAATTGAAATTGGTTCATCCGTTCAGGAGCTATGATGCCACAGACAGACACACAGAGCCACAGATACACACTACAAACTTAAACCCCTCTTTTTCGTCGGGGGTACAAACATATTCACAAACTTTCAGTTTAATATAATAGTAGGATTCATTTAATATCAAATGTGTTCACGCTGCCACATAGGTAATCCTATTTAAACCGGTGTGTAAACACGCGATAAAAATAATTCATTTTAAACGTACTATTGTTCCATTTATGCATTATCACTCCTCTTGTGTTGTTCCTGTGTGAAGTGGCTTAACATCTATTATTTAATGCTTGCAGTTTTGGCTTTCAGCCATTTCTTGTGTACAGAAGCGGTCTGGAGTTCACTAATAAACTGTGTCACAATCACAACTCACAGCTGTAGGCAAATGATATTTGTTTTTTTCGTACATTTTGTTCATCTATTTGGCAGAGATCGGATCGTGTTCCTATTCGTTATAATCCTAAATACCGGAATTTCAGCATGCTGATGCCCGCGTTCCCGTCTTGAGGCTTTGGGACAAGACAAATTGGGATTTAATTAGTTTAAAAAAACATAATAATTCTGCTGTTATACTTACCAGTATAGTATTGTCTTGATCTGAGATAAACTATTTAAAATGTCAATGTCAAGACTTTAGGTGTCACGCTCACCGTCAGCGCTGATAGGCGAGTGATCTTTATTACAATGAAATAAGGATACTGATTGTTTAGCAGAAATGGCTACGCTGATTGCTCTCGTCAGTGCTGGACAATCAGTGTCCTTATTTCATTGTAATAAAGATCACTCGCCTATCAGCGCTGACGGTGAGCGTGAGACTAAAATCAGCCTTAGACGGCGGCAACATTGCTCCGGCATTCAATTGGTGTTGGACACATTATAACTCTAGTTGTGAAAATATCCACCATGATCATCATCAAATCAAACGCTTCAAGTTCGACATGTAAACACATAAACGACCTCGAACGCAGTACACTTTTCAAGCTACCTTCAATGACAATGATAACAGTAATAGCGTAAAGATAATCTAGGTACGGAACTACACTACACTGCGGACACGTAAACATGTTTATGTGCCTGTGGACGTACTCTGAACTAATTTAGGAAACTACTAGCCCGTGATTGCGCTCGCCATTTATTTCAAAATGATTTATTTGCAGAACTGTCATGTCCTACATGTCCTGCTTTCGCGTCTAAAGGCTTGACCAAACCAGAGCGTCCGCGGTGGAGTGCAAGGTGGTGTTGTCCAATCAGAGGACGCATCGTGACACCGATGATGACAATAGGCGTGTTTCCTGCAATGCGTAATCACTAAATTAATGCATTAATCTAATGAACTAAGATTCACAGATTCCGTAAAACATATTTATTATTGAAATTATAGTGAGATTAATTTTATTTTTGATAAAATAAAACCATAAAATACGGCTATCCGCCATGATAGATGAAACACCAATCAGAGCGAATTACGTCACGAGTGTTACTGTCAGTGAACAGAACAAACTTCATTCATACAAATCGCATAACTCTTCAAGTTTTGGTAGGTAGTCGTTTTTTGGTTTTAATTTGTTCTTAGTGCTTAATTTAGGTATATCTATTTTATCGTCCGTCGTTTTCTCAAAAGATACAATAGTGGAACCAGGATTTACCACGGCAAATTCGTCTAATTTGCCTATAGTGGATGTTCTAATGTTGGGAGAGTTTCTGAGAACAAACAATGATTTTTGTTCGGCAGAATTCAGAAATGTGAAGGCTTCCGCGTAAATAGACATATTATAATAGATATTAGGAAAAGTTTTTTCCATAAAATCAATATAAAAGCACAATAAAGATTTTTTCATACATACCTTCTACTTAGGTATTAATCTCGAAAATAAGCTATATTGGAAACTAAATTTGTTGTTTGTTGTTAAAAAATATAATGTTAATAACTTTGTTCCTTTAGCAGGCTTACTAAGCACCTACATAATATATTTCTTTGTTTTAGATCCGCCGTGCAAGAGTACCTAAACCACTTTTTACAGATAGTTTTGTTCCGTGAAACGTTTTTATACAACTTTTCAGGTGTCTATTTCGAATTATTGTCGCACTTAGGCACTACACACCACTTATATCCTTTGGAATTCACAATTAAAATGAATTTATTTAGAAAATTGTTCACCAACATCACTTTGTACTATTGGTTACAAAAGGCTGTGACAATGATGACGTCACAGGAGACGCCATGACATATTGAAGCGTTTTGGCGTGAATTTTAAATATTAAACTTAAAAGTTTTATTTTTCTGTAAATCTCATTAGTTATTGTGAAATATATTATTTTTAGCAATCAGAAGCAACTTCTGAACATTGTAGTACCATTTTTCAAAATTATGAAACAGGCCTATTGGTGTCACGATGCGTTCTCTGATTGGACAAAAACTGATCGCCACCTTGCACGCCACCGCGGACGCTCTGGTTTGGTGAAGGCTTTATTTAGACAAACCAAATAATGGTGTTTTAGACGTGTTTACACTACGATTTAAAAGTTTTTTAAATGTATAAATAAATAAATAAAAAACTAAATTTACTGCTGAAGTTCGTCATAAAGTCGTCCCATCGATTAAAACTTTGTGTTCAAATGACAAACATAAAACATAATCACATTCGTTTCGTTACCGTCATAGCAATAGAAAGTAAAATTTTATCGTGTGTAGTTTTATTTTGTTGATGGCTATCAATATCAATCTCCAGTTGCCGACCAGATCGTGTGCAATTTTGCGTCAAACGAGTGGAAAAATACATTTATCACAAATTAAAGATACAACAATTTTATATTGTTTGCTCAAATATAGGTACCTAGAACACGCTCTGAACTGCCAGTAACCGGCTTAGTTATCGCTTGGATGCTAATGATAAGGCTCTGATCACGAAAAGCACACGTGGTCCCTCTAGCTGCGCGAACTGTCAACAATAAGAAAAGAGACGGCATAATATATCAATTCCAATTGTAAATCTGCTATATCGACCTTTTTAGATCCGCTGGTCTTTCTCCAAAATATCACCAATCTGATCCAGGTATGTCTGTTAATTCTGCCTATGTCATGTCAAGTAAAATAATTAAACCTATGGTACAAAAAACAAGCTTCGTGGTCATGTCAGATGGATTCGAAGATAATGAAAACTTTCCTTTTTTTTTACAATAAATTATTCTTACTGGCTTCTTTACAATTAATCTTGCGTAAAATGACGAATCTTCTCCAATACTCTCTCGTTGTTCTCTCGCATCATTTGCCAATGAACTACAACTAGATAACTGTCATTATATTCAACAGGAACTGCTAACATTATCATAACTTCATGTTGATGTGCCAGCACTTTTTGACCATGCTGCAACAGGGCAATGACCTAGCATGATAACTGTTTTTTGAAGACGCAAAGAAAATGTCCTGTGAGAAGAATACAGCAGATGTACTGCTCTCACCCAACAAGATCACTTTTAGTCCAGTCAAATTAGGAATTAACCTCGGAATGAGAGATAATAAGCTGAATTTTCGTATATACCTTCATTTAGGCGCCCTAAAAGTTGTCTCAAAAGTCTCATAAAATCTCATGTCTGCGTCTTAAGTTATTCAAGGTCAAAGGTAAAAAAAATAGTTTTTCGCGAATATCTCGGTTGCTATTGGTCCAGTGATGTTAACATCTATTATGAAGTTGTAGAGCTTATAATTTGCGATCAATTCATAAAAAAAATAATTCCATGCGCTCAACCGTTTTTGCGATACAGGGCCGTGAGCGCAAAACGTTCAGTATGTGTATTTCAAAAACTATACTTCCTAGAACAAAAATAAAAACTATTTCGGAATGTACAAATTAAGTCCTTTCATATGACACCCCACTCAATATATCTGTGTAACTTTTATCTTTTTTACCCCCTTGAGATCCCAATATCTTTACAACCCCTTCATCGATTACGCTCATATGTCATATATCAAATTTCCATAGCACAACCTAGTTATTTACCAAGTTTCATGCAGATTGGATTAACGGTTCGATAGTTATGCGAGAACATAAAAATTACACATACAAACATACAAAGCAAAATCGTAAGATCTTAGCTCGCTTTGCTCGCTTGGTCGATAATTAACTGATAAATAAAACAAATTATTCAAAATTCAAGGTATTCACAGATATTCACGTTTGACTTTGCGTTACAGTACCTACGCGTATGGCTGAGCGCTGCGCACTCACCCTCCTCTATCGCGAAAACGGTTGAACGCATGAAATAATGTTTTAAACAAAATTTGTCGCAAATTGTATGATCTACAACTTTATAATAGATGTTAACATCATTGGACCAATAGCAACCGAGATATTCGTGAAAAACTATTTTTTTTACCTTTGACCTTGAATAACTTAAGACGCAGACACGAGATTTTATGAGACTTTTGAGACAACTTTTAGGACGCCTAAATGAAGCTGCATACGAAAATTCAGCTTATTATCTCTCATTCCGAGGTTGAGCCCTTTTTTTGGCTAAGATGACTGGGCTATTTAATGATTTTGCATTCAGGACAGTTGATCAGAATTTAAAAGTAACTGTCATTTGTATTCGAGCCAGTCTTAATGGTACTAATATTAAGAGTTTACCCTACGTCAAAACTGCTCCAACTCGCACTTTTGATCCCGTATATCAATAAAAGTATTAAACCAATAATATTGAAAAAAATATATAGTAAAGTTGAGGATATGCACCGGGGTTCATATGATGTGAAAACACGATTACTTAAAATTTTCTCGATAGAAAAAATTCACAAACTTCCCTCTGAATTTTACTAATAAATCGCAGAAGTCAATGAATACTTTGCTTATACTAATTAAACTTTGTATATAAACTCAACTAAGTACAATACATGGTTCATACGATCTGAATTTAAAATAATGTTTTTATTTTCGTTGTTAGAAATTCAATTCTGAAATATTGCGTGTGAGCAGCGTCCGCCGGACGAATTCAGTCGCGCTCCGCCATTCGAACGGGGAGCCCGTGTCGCTTGCGCTCACGCATACCTACCGGATACGTACCTAAGAAATTAAAAGTGTAGAGAAAAAGACGGAATTGGAGAAAAGAAAATGCTAAATACCTACATGAAAAAATTAATGAAGGAAGTACCTACCTACTATGAGTCATAAAACGTTTGTTTGCACCTTTCTACAATTCTGAGTAAAAGTAAAAAAGTACCTGAGTTACTTTCTACTTATTCTGAGTAGGTATGATTATGTTTTGTTGACATGAAACACGATTATAAGTAGTAGGAACCTACCTACAGTAGGTACCTAAATGAATTGGTAATTTACCTTCATAAGTATACCTACCTAGTAGGTAGTGTACAGTTGGGCCGGCGGATCTAGGCGTACGTGAAGTCAGGCTCTGCGCTGCGCAGTAGAAAATTTTGTATGAAAAAGTTGCACTGCGCATCGAAACGGCTAACTTCACGCACGCCGAGATCCGTTGGCCGTACTGTAGGTACCTAATGGGTAGGTACCTACCTATCTATGTAAGTAAATTAGATATATGTAGGCACCTACCTGTTTCGTAATCATATTATTGTACTTACCCAACTACCTACCTAACAGTTTTCATTTTCAGAAATAAACAAATATTACTCGATACTGACTGCAATAAAGAAAATGAAAACTGTAGAATTGTATGTTTATCTATTTAGCTAAAATAATTTGACTTATTTTTTTTAGGGTTGTCATCCCAGTAAGTTGCCATGATCACATAATATTGAGTTGGTAAATAATTCCCAACGATCCCACTGGCCCACCCCACCAGTAGGGTCGTTGGGAATTTTTTTCCAAACGACCCCACCACCTAATTCAGTGGGGTTGGTGTAAAAAAAAATCCCAACGACCCCCTGGCCCACCCCACCAGTGGGGTCGTTGGAAATACATCAAGAACGGTGACCTATTCATTCGCATAATGTTATTTGTCATAAAATCACACGACATACGTAGCTAGTCATACAATTTTGTAGTCATATTATTACGTTCGCATAATTATTTATAGGCATACATTTCTGATATCCTAATATTTTTCAAACATAATGGTAATGAGCATAATGGTGACAACTCCTAAAACTTTTTGTCATACTACATTTTGATACTAATTTTGTTAGAAATAAACCTTTATGTCCTAATATTTATTGAACATAATGTTTAGTAGTCCTAATTTACTGTTTTATCATAAGTGGGTAAAATAGGTCAGGTTTATAAAATGTTTCATACGGTGACCTATTCATCCGCATAATGTTATTTGTCATAAAATCATACGACATACGTATCTAGTCATAAAATTTTGTAGTCATATTATTACATTCGCATAATTATTTCAAGGCATACATTTCTGATGTCATAATATTTTTTAAACATAATGGTAATGAGCATAATGGTGACAACTCCTAAAACTTTTTTTCATACTACATTTTGATACTAATTTTGTTAGAATTAAACTTTTATGTCCTAATATTTATTACACATAATGTTTAGTAGGTAGTCCTAATTTACTGTTTTATCATAAGTAGGCAAAATAGGTCAGGTATAAAAAGTGTTTCATACACCCACGCAGATAGGACTTTCTCACAGAAAAAATAAGTAGGTCTCGGTTATTTTTTTTTTTATAGCACGCGTTTCACACACCCACGCAGAAAGCACTTTCTCACAGAAAAAACTAGTATGTTTTGGTTATTTTTTTTATAGCACGCGTTTCACACAGCCACGCAGAAAGGACTTGCTCACAGAAAAAAATCACACACCCACGTAGAAAGGACTTGCTCTCAGAAAAAATAATCTGGCTAGGATACATTTTATCCTAGCCGGGTAAGCTATGTGATTCTTGAATAAAACCGTAGTCTTCATATCATTATATCGTTGTATTGCTTGAATTCAAGCAGGGATAGGCGTACAGACAGTGCAGGAAGTAGTTCGGGACGCAACAGGACACTAAAATATTTTATGATTTTCAATGAATATGACTTCAAAAATTATGACATTAAAAACTTTTGTTTATCGAAGTAGTATGGCTTGATACTATTATGACGATAAATATTATGCGTACTAAATTGTATGGCAAGTTATAAATATGGCTAAATATTTTAGGATTATCAATGAATATAACTTAAAAAATTATGACATTTATATTGAATTACTAGTTGAATTATTACAAGTGATGGTAGGAGTACCTAATGATGTTATTATTAGAAATGCTTATGAATAACAAATATTAGGACGTGAAACGTTATGACTTTTAAAACTATGACTAAAAAAATTATGCGAATGAACATAGAACCATGAAGTGAAGCATATTTTGTTACAGGATGCCAATACCAACGGAACTCATTGATGCCAGTAGTTCTAAAAATACAAATGAACCTGACTTTACTACGTTACAAATAAGATGATCAGTTTATATTTAGTTTATTATTCAGCTAACTCGGATTCGTTCAAACAAATTGTTTTATTTTTCACGAACAACATTAAAGTTATTTAGTATAAAATTACTTCACATATTTTACACAACAAAAATGTCTATCACTTTTTTCATTACCTACCATTTCAAAGTATTCATCGTAAAAAAACAATTTTGGTTTGCCATTCATCATTTTTGTCATAAAAAAAATTCATCAGTGCCCATCCCTAATCGCCTGATGTACCTACCTACCTACATAACCGTAGATCTAAGTATTTTATCATCAAACTAATAAAACATTTTAGGAATTCAACATTTTGGAAAATCAACGTAATTGTCCTAAAGTGAATTTCGGCCCAACCCTAATCTTCATCGAGTTCCATTCTGCACTACTAATCAGTCTGTTCAGTTGGTCGGATTGGAATGACTGAAATAATATAATAAGTCATAGTTTTAAAAGCCATAACGTTTCACGTCCTAATATTTGTTATTCATAAGCATTTGTAGTAATAACATCACTACTCCTACCATCACTTGTAATAATTCAACTAGTAATAAAATATAAATGTCATAATTTTTTAAGTTATATTCATTGATAATCCTAAAATATTTATCCATATTTATAACTCGACATACAATTTAATACCTACGCATAATATTAAGCGTCATAATAGTATCAAGCCATACTACTTCGATAAACAAAAGTTTTTAATGTCGTAATTTTTGAAGTCATATTCATTGAAAATCATAAAATATTTTAGTTTCCTGTCGCGTCCCAAGCTACTTCCTGCACTGTCTGTATATATATTCCTGCTTGAATTCAAGCAATACAAGCTAGGGCTTGCTATCCGGATATCCGGATATCCGAATTATCCGGATATCCGCCAATTTTCAAATCCGGATAGTGACGACCACTATATCCGGATAATTCGGATAATACGGATAGTAAAATAAATAAAAAAATACGATTTGAATGTGGAATTAACTCATCAAAACAACAATTTATATGCCCTACGTAGATGTATCCAATCTATCCAATAGCGAAACACTGTTTAACCTTTGTTTTAAATGTTTTAATAACATTCAGCAGCATTCAGCAGCTGGTGGAGAAGTGTCACGAGTATAACAGGCCCCTTGTTATGGCCTTCGTCGATTACGAGAAGGCCTTCGACAGTGTCGAACATTGGGCCGTGTTCCACGCTCTCCATCGCTGCCATATCGATTCGCGTTACGTGGATGTGCTCCGGGAGCTGTACTCGTCAGCTACTCTGCAAGTTCGAGTACATAGTCTAACGAATCCAGTACCGATTAAGCGGGGAGTGAGACAGGGAGATACCATATCACCCAAGCTTTTTACAGCCGTTTTAGAAGATGTGGTAAAAATGATTGAATGGGAAAACCTTGGTATAAACATCAATGGTGTCTCTCTGTCGCACTTACGATTCACGGATGATCTCGTTATTTTTGCGGAGAGCTTCGAAGATCTCCAAGTTATGCTACAACACCTGCACGATGCGTCTTTGAAGTTAGGGCTGAAGATGAATATGTCCAAGACGAAGGTAATGGGAAACCTCTCCGGCACCGTAGTTCCTGCTGTTACAGTTGGAAATGTGCGATTGGAGATGGTGGCAAAATACGTTTATCTTGGACATACTCTATCTTTTGGCAAAGAGCATCAGAAAAAGGAGATCGAAAGGCGAATACAGCTGGAAAATTCGATGACATTTTAAAATCCGTCAACGTACCACAGTGTTTGAAGACCCGTCTATTTAACCAGTGTGTTCTGCCCACCATGACTTACGGTGCCGAGACATGGACCCTTACGCAGGAGGCTGTGTACAAAATGAGGGTTGCACAGAGGGCCATGGAGCGTGCCATGCTCGGCATCAAGCTTTTAGATCGAGTTCCCAATACCGAGATCCGAAGACGAACCAAAGTCAAAGATGTCGGTATACGGGTCATGGAACTCAAATGGAGTTGGGCGGGACACCTGGCAAGACGTGGTGATGACAGGTGGTGTAAAGCGTTGACGGAATGGTGGCCGAGGACTGGCAAAAGAAGCGTCGGACGTCCGGCAGCACGATGGGCCGACGATATTGTTAGCGTCGCGGGCCGGCAGTGGATCAGGCAAGCGCAGAGCCGAGAAGAATGGCAAAAACAAAGGGAGGCCTATACCCAGCAGTGGGAGAGATCAGGCTGCGGATGATGATGATGATGAATAACATTCATAAAGTTGCACGCTCGAATCGCGAATTTGCGATACTAACGTCTGGTGTATCACCCAACGAGCTCTTCGCATGCCCCCCGTACACACCTTTTTTGTCTTTTGTTCATCGTAGCGCAACTAGTGTTTAGAGAGGACATGAGCTTAACGTTTGTTTGTTGCCCTGATTCTTCACGGTGTTGGTCGCGAAAGAACAGGAGTAGAATCACCTAGCTCTTAAGACGTTTCAAAGTGGTCATAACGGTCCTACTGAATAAATGATATTTGATTGATTGATTGATTGATTGATTGATTGATTCCTGCTGGCGACAAATTACCAAAAATAATAATATGTTCTCTCAAATAAAAACAAATCATAATATCCGTGAGCTAGATGAATACCATACCAACCCGCTTATAATACAGCGGCTTTTTTACAATGGACCACAACATCACGTGAAGCAGCTGATGGAGAAGTGAACATAGCCGGCCTCTTGTTTTCATTGACTACGAGAATGCCTTCGACCATTGGGCCGTGTTCCACGCTCTCCTTCGCTGCAACGTCGGACGTCTCACAATAATTGTGTGAATGTACTCCGTGAGTTGTATTCAACTTTACGACTGCACGACTTAACCAACCTTGAGCCCATCAAGCGAGGAGTGCAACAGGGAGACATCATGTTGTCCAAACTTTTTACTGCTGTCATAGAGGATATCTTTAAAACGCTAAATTGGGAAAACTGCATCATTAACATCAATCAGACATGGACGCTCACGCAGGAGGCTTTGTACAGGATGAGAGTTGCACAGATAGCCAAAGCCATAGAGCGTGTCATCCTTGGCATCAAGTTTATAGAGCTATTCCCGTCCCAATAACGAGATTCGAAATCGAACAAAGGCCAAAGATGTTGGGTGGGAACCGCATAAACGGAACTAAAATGGAGTTGGGAGGTCATCTGGCAAGGCCTATAACTGAACGGCGCGGCTTCTAAGAACGGGTACAGAAGCATCGGTCGCCCAGCAGCACGATGGGCTGGACGACATAGCATCCGTTGCAGGCTAGACTTGGATGAGGCGAGCGGCGTCGACGCCAGTGGACCATGAAGATTGGCATGGCACACGCGAATGAAGGGCTATACGTACTCAGTAGTGGGTGAAGTCGGGCTGTCGTGTTAACTTAGTTATTTGGTGTACGTATCCATTTTTTTTTAGTAGAAAAGGAGAAAATTTTAGATCTTGTTACGTACCTTGTTTAAAAATGATTCATATTTTAATAGTGATTGTTGGAATAACTCAAAACTACGTCGTATGCCGTATTTTGTAACTATTATCTTGGTTTGTGTTCGTTTAAAAAAAAAAATCAGTAATTATCCGAATTATCCGGAAAATCCGGATATCCGGATAGCAAAGTGCTCTACTATCCATATTATCCGGATACCAAAATGGGACGGATAATGCAAGCCCTAAATACAACGATATAATTATGTGAAGACTACGGTTTTATTCAAGAATCACATAGCTTACCCGGCTAGGATAAAATTTGTCCTAGCCAGATTGTTTTTTCTGATAGCAAGTCCTTTGTACGTGGGTGTGTAATTTTTTTCTGTGAGCAAGTCCTTTCTGCGTGGGTGTGTGAAACGCGTGCTATAAAAAAAATTACCAAAACCTACTATTTTTTTCTGTGAGAAAGTGCTTTCTGTGTGGGTGTGTGAAACGCGTGCTATAAAAAAAATAACCGAAACCTACTATTTTTTTTCTATGAGCAAGTCCTTTCTGCGTGAGTGTGTGAAACACGTGTTATACAAAATAACCAAAACCTACTGTTTTTTTTCTGTGAGCAAGTCCTTTCTGCGTGGGTGTGTGAAACGCGTGCTATAAAAAAAAATAACCAAAACCTACTTATTTTTTCTGTAAGCTAATCCTTTCGGCGTGGTGTGTGAAACGCGTGCTATAAAAAAAAAACCGGTCAAGTGCGAGTCGAACTCGTACGCCGAGGGTTCCGTACCTAGCCATGGTGCCAGTTAAGCTAGTCCGCTTAATTGTATGAGCGCCCATACAACTCGGAGGACAATTTTAATTGGCGTCAACTATGTATGTATGGGAACACCCTTTAATTTTCAACTTTTTTAACTTTTTGGAATTTTTCCTTTATTTGTGCTATAAGACCTTGCTTTTTGCCAAATTTCGTTATTCTAGGTCAACGGGAACTACCATTTAGGTTTTCGACCCAAAACCTCTAGGGTACTTCCGGTTGACCTAGAATTGTCAATTTTGGTTACAAGCAAGGTCTTCCAGCACAAGTAAAGGAAAAATTCGGAAAAATAAAAAAAGTTGATAATTAAGGTAAGTTTTGGTACTCACAAGTTTTCACGAAAACCTAAATTTGCCTATATCTTTTTATAGTGTTGACTCAGGACCTTGATTTTTATACTCACAGTAGGAACTATAGACTTTAGTATATGGTATAAATTTCAACTTGCTAGCTCTACCCGTTCCTGAGATAATCGATGGTGACACACGGACAGACGGACAGACAGACGGACAGACGGACAGACGGACAGACGGACAGACGGACAAGAAAGTGATCTTATAAGGGTTCCTTTTTTTACCTTTTAAGGTACGGAACCCTAAAAACCTAAACCTACTTATTTTTTCTGTGAGCAAGTCCTTTCTGCGTGGGTGTGTGAAACGCGTGCTATAAAAAAAATAACCAAAACCTACTTATTTTTTCTGTAAGCAAGTCCTTTCGGCGTGGTGTGTGAAACGCGTGCTATAAAAAAAACCTAAACCTACTTATTTTTAGGGTTCCGTACCTTAAAAGGTAAAAAAAGGAACCCTTATAAGATCACTTTCTTGTCCGTCTGTCCGTCTGTCCGTCTGTCCGTCTGTCCGTCTGTCCGTCTGTCTGTCCGTGTGTCACCATCGATTATCTCAGGAACGGGTAGAGCTAGCAAGTTGAAATTTATACCATATACTAAGGTCTATAGTCCCTATTGTGAGTATAAAAATCAAGGTCCTAAGTCAACACTATAAAAAGATATAGGCAAATTTAGGTTTTCGTGAAAACTTGTGAGTACCAAAACTTACCTTAATTATCAACTTTTTTTATTTTTCGGAATTTTTCCTTTACTTGTGCTGTAAGACCTTGCTTGTAACCAAAATTGACAATTCTAGGTCAACCGAAAGTACCCTAGAGGTTTTGGGTCGAAAACCTAAATGGTAGTTCCCGTTGACCTAGAATAACGAAATTTGGCAAAAAGCAAGGTCTTATAGCACAAATAAAGGAAAAATTCCAAAAAATTAAAAAAGTTAAAAATTAAAGGGTGTTCCCATACATACAAAGTTGACGCCAGTTAAAATTGTCCTCCGAGTTGTATGGGCGCTCATACAATTAAGCAGACTAGCTTAATTGGCACCATAGCTAGGTACGGAACCCTCGGCGTACGAGTTCGACTCGCACTTGACCGGTTTTATTTCTGTGAGCAAGTCCTATCTGCGTGGGTGTATGAAACACTTTTTATACCTGACCTATTTTGCCTACTTATGATAAAACAGTAAATGAGGACTACTAAACATTATGTCTAATAAATATTAGGACATAAAAGTTTATTTCTAACAAAATTAGTATCAAAATGTAGTATGACAAAAAGTTTTAGGAGTTGTCACCATTATGCTCATTACCATTATGTTTAAAAAATATTATGACATCAGAAAGGTATGCCTTGAAATAATTATGCGAATGTAATAATATGACTACAAAATTTTATGACTAGATACGTATGTCGTATGATTTTATGACAAATAACATTATGCGAATGAATAGGTCACCACTTCAAGCTCTAGATTGTATCTCGGTTATTCTTGTGTTTTCCGAATAGGTACGTACGACAGCAGTGTATGATTCCTCAAAACAGAATGCGACAGCAGCTCTAGACATTGATATTATTTTAGCACACGGGAATTACTTAGGTACGTAAAAATATCCCGTAGGTATGTAAAAATAATTACTATTACAATACAACTCATGAAAAAAAGTAAAATGATATTGATAATAAGTAGGTATGTATTTGTTTGCGATAAAGTTGAAAACCTACCTACCTACCTACCTAATTTTCATTACCAAATGACTTTTCGTCAATGGTTTTTGTAAACGCATTATTTTTCTGGTTTTACTGCACTAGAATCACAGAATACTAGAAAATAGCCTTCGTGACCCCTGCCGCGTGATGAACTCGTGCGAGCGAGATAGCTGCGAATGCGCGGTGCGGGTGGCTGCACGGCCGGGCAGTGAGGTGGGGGCAAAACTTAGATTCGAGCTGGCGTATAGCTGGCTCTTAATAGCTTAATCCTGCTCTTTAATTTGGCCAAATTATACAATCTCTAAGAAAGTTTTGAAGTTTTAGAAAAATAATTTTACTACTATCCAAAATCATACTTAAACAATTTGTTCTACTATCCATAAATTTTCTTTACTTTCTCAATAAAAAAATATGAAACACATTTCACTTCATCTGGTTTCAGAAGTTAACCTCGCATGAGGTCATTATCTTGACCTTAATTAATTGTATAAGGTACCTATATTTAGTCGTATGTTGACGTTACGCTATCTCTCTTGATATCCATTTACGTCATAGCTTCAGATAAAATGCAAAGGTCAATTTGTCCATTATTTTTTACTAAAAATCTGGCTGAAGGCCCCACCTGTTGATAACCCCTGGGTAAATAACGAAATACTGTCTTGTCTACTTACTGCATCGAGTTTGGTTGGTTGCTAACTGACGATCGAGGTGGGATGATAACGCTGTGCGTCATTCGCAACAGATTGTGCGAACCGACATGATTAAAAACATCCATGGGATACTTCGTAATGGCATGGGAAGTTAAAAAAACTTAATGCAGGGGTAGTCCTCTCTAGTTTTTCTTCGCAAATCTTCATTAATAAACAATTTTAACTTATCAAATTCATCAAGTAAGAATTATTATTACAATCACAAGAATTTCTTAAAAAATCATTGGGGACTTCCTTTCCTAGTAGAATCGTGCAAAACGGCTTGGGCCTTCATTTCTAAGTCACTGATATAACTGTATAATAATAATAACCGTTAAAACAGTAGGTTTTTTATAGGAAACGAGAAATCCATTGATTCGAACTCCTACTACCTACGAACTTTTTTGCCAACAACCACAGAAATACCAGATAAAGTCACCAGACTAGTCTATTCAGGCGACATTGCTCCAAATCTAACAATTCTCGTTCTTTTCCAGGCATATAGTCCAGAACGAAGGTCCCAAGGCGCTCTTCAAAGGCCTAGGGCCGAACATAGTGGGCGTGGCGCCGTCCAGGGCCATCTACTTCTGCACATACTCGCAGGCCAAAGCCATTCTGAACCAGAATATTGCACCGGACACGCCCGTGGTTCATCTATCCGCAGCCAGTGCCGCTGGTAAGCTATTATCTATAGCATGGTTATTCAAAGTGGGTACGCGAACCCTTAGGGAGTGTCCACATTGCGTTTTCTGAAGCGCGTTTTTGCTACGCGTTGCGAACGCGCGTTTGTATCGATACAAACGCGCGTTCGCAACGCGTATTTTTCCATACAAAAGCGAACCGGGAGGGGCTGCGCGGGGGGCTGCGCGTTCGCATCGCGTTCGAATCGCGTTTGTATCGATACAAACGCGCTGCAAAAAACGCAATGTGGACACTCCCTTAGGGGGTTCGCGACAAGATCTATGTAATGGCAGCTGCATGGCTGGCAAGTGCGCGTGATACGCATTGTGGCGCGCGAGCTAATTTCAAAAGAACGTCTTTAATTGATTTTTGGGCAGCTAGACAGGACATCATGAACTCTCACGCGAAGCAGTTAATTTTCTTTTACCCTTCACAACAACATGCTTATGTTAAAGTGGGTTTTCACTCCTGGTGTTAGCGGTTCGCTGTCGTCTGGGAACTTCAACAGGGGTACGTGGGGTCGATAAGTTTGAGGAACCCTGTAGTAAATACTAGCAGCGCCCTCACGGTGTTGCCCCTGTAGTGATGGTATATGGTGATGATGATGATGATGAAAAGTAGCCTATAACCTGCCTGCCTCAAGAGTTGAGCTATCAAATTCAGAAATTATTATTCAAATCCGACTTTCCTCTTCACGACTTTCCAAAAGTTCCTGAGATTAACGGGTTCAAACAAACAAACTCTTCCGCTTTATATATTGATATATAGATTATTGTAAATCAAGTCTTACTGTAGATAATCACATCAACACCAAAGTACGTAATGTACGTAAACGTACCCAGCATTTAATCCAATCAAACAATTTGTTTCACAGTCAAAAAAAAGCCACTTCCTTGCCACAGAATAGAAACAGTTGGCATCCACGCCCAAACGTGTTTTAGTTGAAACGCAATAAATATTCGCATGTCCGCTCGCTGTTTATTAACATATTGATGATAACAAAGCGACTTATAAATAAAGTTTGCGATGCCGGCCGGTTTTTTTTTTTAATTCAGTAGGACCGCTATGACCACTTTGAATCGTCTTAAGAACTAGGTGATTCTACATTCTACTCCTGTTCTTTCGCGACCAACACCGTAAAGAATCAGAGCAACGAACACGGTATTGGGCCTAGCTTTCTTTTCGGTGATCCGGCGGTTTGATCGGCCTAAAATACCGAAAATGCTAAGGCTTTTGAGAGAAAGATAAGAATGTTTACTTTTAGAAGCATTTAATTTGTTTATTTGTATGGGAACAATTTCACCAATGCTTCTATTGTCGAAACAAAAAAGACTTAATATGATTGCAATAAAAGCCAATGATTAGAAAATAATTAGAACAGACGAAGAGAATCAACGGTTTCTATTCTATCTCCGTTTAGTTAGATAATAGTCAACCGGTCGTGTTTTAGTGTTCGTAGCCTCTAAACGAGTATTCATCCAACATAACAAAAAACCGGTTAAAATGTTACTATTGAACAGCTGGTTATGTTTAGTGAACTCGACAAGAGTATAAACATATTCCGCTCTACTGATAAACTCCTCTCAACTTCTGTCAAAATTGAAACACCTTTTAAACTATTGCCCTTTTGTTAGTGACAAATAGTGACAGGGCGAATCTTGAGCATTGTTTAACCAGTGTTCAAGTTGAGAGGCATTTATAAGTAAGGCCTAGGTATTAATGTATTCTATAAATATATATAAATGTATTCTCCTTTTAAGGTTTCGTGTCATGCACGATGACCAATCCGATATGGTTCGTGAAAACTCGTCTGCAGTTGGATGGACAGAACGTGACCGCTGTGCAATGCATAAAGAGGATATACCACAAAACGGTAAGTCACGATCTTTGTTCACGCTGAGAAGAAACATATTTTTTTGTGCTTTAAAAGACTTTGGGACTAACAGCTTAGTATTGAAGAATAGAAACAGTTAGTCCTTAAAGTATGACGAGGGCTCTGAGTAGTCTTAAAACACTCGTCACACTAACACATTTCAAAAAAGGAATATTAGTAGGTATTAACGTTTTCTATCCCCATTTACAAAAATCATCATTCCCTTTCAAAGAAAAAGAAGGTCAGAAATTGTGATTGGCTGAAAACAACAAAAGCAAGAAAGTAGCAGAAAGCCAAAAAAATAAGGACAATAAGCTAGTGGGAAAGTCCACTATACTTTTTTGTAGTGACTGTCGGACATTGTTATGAATCCTTTCGCATTTTTCAAGGGCTGACAGAAACGGATCAGGATATATTTCATAATACTTACCCTGTTATATTTATTTATTTAATCAATATAAAAATCCGGAATTCCGTCTGATTCGACCTTGACATCTCGATAATTATTCAAAAGTCGCACTCGTGTATTGCGCGTTAGCGAAAATAGGCAGCGCAATGGCATAATGTTTGCAGTTGTCAAGTGTTTCTAGATAAGGCTATTTCTAGGCACATCTTTGATAAGAGATTTTTTCTTAGAATCTCCTATAATGATAGGTTTTGATCTCTTATCAATTTTACTAAAATTTATAGTTTTTGTTAATTAATAAAAATGCAGTTTATTTTGAAATTACTTCAAAACAAGGAAAAGGTTCACATTCCGTAGGCTCGACTACATACCTACTTGACCGATTATGTTGATTTTTGCTGGTATTATTAAATATCTCCGAAATGCTCTCGTACTACTTTTTATTAATTAATATCGTTTTATTCCTAAAGAAACAGTAAGTGTAGTTGGTTTTTTAACGTTCTGTAAAATACTTTTATTTTATTTCTGAAGTGTTTCGTTGTGGTGAATAAAAGAGCATTACCTAACTAAACGAATGTAGCGTGACTTCTCCGTAAAGGTTTATGTCAACAATTATGAAATAAATAACATAATGTAATTTGACTTTTCCCTCAGCCTTGATCATCGTAACGTCCGCGTCCCTCAATACTGCACTTATTGTGCATTCTTCTCCTTGCCAAGAATTCATGAGTTGGTTCATGGTTGCATTGTTTGAGCGGCACGGAAAATAGAAAGTGGCACAATAATACAGGAGATGATAATGTATCCTTGAAGTGTCAGAATAATTTATAGTGCCAAAGAATTTAGGCGTTCCGTCAAACTTTAGAAAATCGACACGAGAAAATAAACACACTGAGAAATTTATATGCACTGTGGCGTCTGCTCGGCGTAATGATTTAGGCATGGATATAAGCCTCCCCAATACATTTTCAGACATTATAGCATGTCTTTACCTAGGCCTCTTTTATGTATAAGTAAAACTTAGTAATACCTATGGACGACAAAAACAAGAGATCGTTAGAATAAAAACGTAAACCAAACGTCCTTCAAAAATTACGTAAACAATACAATTCTAAATTGAAGAAGTATTTTTTGTTAGTAGTGAAAACGTTGTTTACAACGGACGTGGTACGGATACAATAGGTCTTACTTATGAAAGATGTTTAAAGTTGAACACTGTCTGGCCTATTAGTTCAGTTGGTAGTAGCTCTGACTTCTGCGCTGTAGTGTAGGTGGCGGTTTGTGAAATGTCCAGCAAAATTTATTTATTTATTACTAGCTGACGCCTGCGGCTTCGCCCGCGTGGACTACTATTTTGTTTATCCCACGGGAACCGTGCTTTTTTCGGGATAAAAAGTAGCCTATGTCCTATTCCCGGTCATTATCTATTTATGTTTCAAATTTCAGCCAAATCGGTTCAGTGGTTGTCGAGTTATAGAGGAACAAACATACATCCAAACATCCAAACTTTCGCATTTATAATACGAGTATTAGTGTGATGTGATTTATTTATAATAAATGATCATTATTAATTCCAGGGTATCAGAGGCTTCTATAAAGGCATAACAGCATCATACATGGGCATAAGCGAGACAGTGGTACACTTCGTGCTATACGAAGGTGTAAAGGCGCGTCTGATCGCGGCGCGCAGTGTGGACGGCGTGCCTAGCGACACGCGCTCACCGCGGGACTTTGTCGAGTTCATGGGCGCCGGGGCCTTCTCCAAAACTGTCGCCTCGTGTATTGCTTACCCACATGGTAAGTTAGACCCTAACAGACACTCATATTGGAACTCATGACAAAAAGGGAACACGCGCTTACCGCGGGACTTTGTCGAGTTCATGGGCGCCGGGGCCTTCTCCAAAACTGTCGCCTCGTGTATTGCTTACCCACATGGTAAGTTAGATCCTAACAGACACTCATATTGGAACTCATGACAAAAAGGGAACACGCGCTTACCGCGGGACTTTGTCGAGTTCATGGGCGCCGGGGCCTTCTCCAAGACCGTCGCATCGTGTATTGCTTACCCACATGGTAAGTTAGATCCTAACAGACACTCATATTGGAACTCATGACAAAAAGGGAACACGCGCTTACCGCGGGACTTTGTCGAGTTCATGGGCGCCGGGGCCTTCTCCAAGACCGTCGCATCGTGTATTGCTTACCCACATGGTAAGTTATTTTAAGGTACCTACCATTCGGATCTCAGCAATGCCCATAGCCGCGGCGCACCGCTTTGAAGGAATCCGATACAAACCGCGGGCGGCGCTGCACAGTCGCTTGTATTGGAAAGTGTTGCGTACAAGTCCCTACAAAGCGGCTGCCGGTCGGGGCGCTCGCTGCCGAGATCCGAATAGTACCTTTAGACTGGTCTATAGACTTAATATTAGCACTAGACTGCCAGTTATCGTGCCGTCGAAAGGGACAAAAAATTAAGGGATACCCAGTTCCATAGTTTCGTGGTACTTCATTCAGAACTTATAAGAAAAAGGCAATAGAACTTATAAGAAAGAAGCAGACCTATAGAAAAGTTTGCAGTGTGTTTCCCATCATAGGGATAGGCAGAGACCACAGAGAAGGTTAAAAAGGCCGCTATAGCAGAATCACTAGGAATTGCAATATATACCGTTCTTGTCACTCTCAGTCAATGAAAAGAGACGGCATATAGTTCAATTCCTATTGTGATATAATGCCATTTTTAACACCGCAGATCACCATTTGCTACGATCCTAACACACTTCTTTCGCTAGTTTTTTTTTTAGCTTTTCCTTTTTTATTTTTCGTACCTATCGTAAACAAAATACTTATGGTGAAATAATAACTGTCTCGACTCTGGAAGTCCTTGGAAAAAGATTCCATATCGCAAAACTTGGCACACAAATCTCAACAACAACACAAATCGATCATAAAAACTTATCAAACATTACGTCAACAATATTCACATGTGCCATAATAAGTACACTATGAAACGTTTCCACTTTAGTTTGGCTATATTATTCACAGATTACGAACATTTATGCAAACTTGTCCTCGGTAAATATTCAGTCACAATCTTTTTTCAAAATCCTCTGGAAAAAAAAACGCGTCCAAATATTATTTTTTGCATGTAGTTATACTACATGGCAAGACCATCGTCATTACATTATTACCAATTTAGTGTTTTATATTCTTTAATTTTATTAATCTGAATCTGAATGTTTTTTTAGATCATGTGAATCTAAAAAAAAACATGAAATAATAATTAGAATAATTGCATAATTTTTGTTGCACACATGCTCGGATTTGGTTTGGAGCGGACAACAGATTTGGTCTCATATCCGACCGCATCACTAATGTAGTTGCATATGAAAAGGTTCTGGCGCTAGGGACACGTTTTCTTTTTAAAGTTCTTGCGGTGAAAAGGTTAAGGTACTTTTGACCAGCGGAGCTAAAAAGGTCGCTATTGCAGATTCGCGGTGAAGGAATTGAACTATTGCCATCTCTTTTCATTGACTGAGAGTGAAAAGAGATGGCAATAGTTCGGTTCCTTTGATGCGATTCTGCAATAGCGACCTTTTTAGCTCCACTGACCCTTCTCCAAAATAGGGTCCTGTAGTAGTAGAGATCTATAGGGTCCTGGTATGTTCGCCTAGGTCTTCCCCTTCTAGTTTTAAATTAAAATACAAATGAAATTGTATGTAATGTCTTTAACCTATCTGCTAAAGAATGTTGTCTTGTTGCAGAAGTAGCAAGGACGCGTCTGAGAGAGGAGGGCAACAAATACCGCAAGTTTTGGCAAACTCTGCACACTGTCTGGATGGAAGAGGGCTATCGCGGAGTTTATAGGTTGGTTATACAATATTAATTACATTGTTATTATCATAAGACTCAGTTTCCATTAACGACTACGTGTGCGAGGTTGCATAGAACTTCATATAAAGAAATCGAATGCGGCGACTGCGGTGCGGCCCAGGTCTGCGTTCACCATAAGGTTTAACTCCCACGCATACTCTGACACCCGTATTTATAAACAAGTAAAAGTAATTACTCTAGCAATGATTTTTATCCTATAGTTTAGTAATTGCATGAAGTGAGTACTGTCAAAAGTTAGAATTCTTCGCCAAGTAATATCACCATTTTCTTTACTTGAGCATTGAGAACTCGTCCATTTTGCGTTTGATTTTGACACGACATTACTCGGCTATAGAATAAGATTTTATAGTGAAGAATTCTATCCTCAAGTAATGACTTTCTTGAGAAATTACTTAGCAGCAAGTAATTGCTTGTCTATAAATACGGGGGTAAGTCTATCTCCATTAAGTAACGTAGAGTAGGATTCGGCACTCAAGTTCTACGGAAAAAGTGGGAACTAAGTAATTGTTTTATTTACTTTATTATGCTCTTTTAGTCAAGGCCGTTCAGTTGTTCTTGTGTGTAGAATTAACGAACGTACAAACTAGCATAATTATTATTATTCAACCCTTATTTGGACAATTAGTAAATTTTTACATACCTAGTAGTCCTGCGATAGCAGCACCGCGTCTATCGGACTTCAGTGCTGAATCCGACTCTACAGAGATAACCAAATTCTAAAGGTGCGTTGCAACGAGCGTCTTGAGAATTTAACGCGTCGCGTGGACGCGTCGCTTCCAGTCGGCGTCAATGGAAACTGAGTCTTATGTAATCGCGAGAGCTAGGTGGTTCTACTACGAAGGAACTGTATAGTCGTATTGCTCATTATACGGACTAAAAGTGAAGGAAAAAATGTCATATTTCCTTTAATTTTGACATAAAACGTATCAAAATTGAAGGAAAAATGTCATTTTTTCCTTCACTTTTAGTCCGTATAATGAGCAATACGACTATAGTAGAACCACCTAGCTCTTTAGTTTAGTCAGACTATTCTATGATATCAGTGGTCCTACCGAGGAAATGCTTATTGAATTTTGATTTTTACTTCATGTTGTTTAGGGGCCTGGGAACACAGCTGGTCCGTCAGATTCCGAACACAGCGATCATGATGTCGACATACGAAGCCGTGGTATACCTCCTCACGACTCATTTCAACAACAACTTCTACGAGAACACCTAAACTAAGCCACCGAGTCTCCTTGACCTTAGAAACTAGGCGTAGCGCCACGAGAGGGTAGTCGGTCCTTGTAGGATGCAGGAAAATGAACCTTATCAACAGATAAGTTCTTTCCCATTGGTGTTTGTTTAGAGAAATATGATACACCTATGTGATGTGATGCTCGTAAACGAGTTTTTTGTTGTTTCCGATAGTGTTGTAACTTGTATGGCAGAAATTGTTGCGATTTGTTTTGGGTAATGTGCATCTGAATAACTAGTGATGTACCTTGCTGGAATAGGATATTACTCAATCTATTTGCACAAATTCATAAATAATTACTAAAAAAACAAATAAAATTAACTATCAGCTTGATTTGTGATGTGAGAGTTTTTAAAACAATCTGCTTAGTTCTTTTATGATGTGTACGTCTAAAAACTCATCACTATAATATAATTATAATGAATATTTTTCATAAATTCGCCTAAATAGTCAAACCAAATTGCTGATTGTACCAAAATGTCATGTGATTGAATTTTTGTAAGTAGATTGTTTTTTGCAGCATAAATGAAATTAAACAGATATTATTTTCAAATCATATTTACGTCCAAATAGTACCATGTATAATTTGTTGCTAACACAAATTGAGTTATAAGTACTATAGATTGGAATATTGTACATAAATTATTGTGTAGAAGAGTTTAATAAAACAAAGGACTAGAAGTCAAAAGTGGAAAGGAAACAGTTATTTTCTAACTAAACGATTCGCCAGTATGTATGGCCATTTATATAAACTTGTAGTCATAGTTCTAGTCTGCAACGACAGTTTAGCTACCTACTTAATTATCTGTTGATATTGCACAATTATGCACATTTGAGCAATCTAGTGCCAAATCTGTACAAATGTTATCTTTGATATACCTAGCTTTGATTCAGTTGCTTTTTTGATGCGATCCAGCATCTCCAGGCGCCCATGCAGAAGTTATATACTTTGTAACATTTTTCTAATGACAATTTATGTCACAAATTGTTGTACACTTTAAAAATATGTACTAGATAAGCCAAATGTAATGGGTATTATTACAATGTTAC
This sequence comes from Camptogramma bilineatum, assembly GCA_958496255.1. Classification (NCBI taxonomy): domain Eukaryota; kingdom Metazoa; phylum Arthropoda; class Insecta; order Lepidoptera; family Geometridae; genus Camptogramma; species Camptogramma bilineatum. The sequence continues at coordinate 11,249,334 of OY292465.1, read as the reverse complement.
ATAACTTATGTAGGTAACATGATAACACTCTAATAACATTTCATATATGTTACATAAACATAATTCCTGTGAGGGTGCACCATAATAATTAATCGAAGTAGAGAACTAACAGTATAATTATATTCAAAATTCAATGTAAGAGCAGAAATATGCTATTTTGCCACAAATTATATTAATGTGTCTTGTGTTACATTTTGTAAAGATTAGTTATAAAATTGTGTCTAGCACTGAGCTTTTGTATTTGTTTACTAGCAGGTTTCAGATATTTTTATAGATAGCCTTCTTGGCTTTTATTGGTAGTTGTCAGGGACCGCTGAAGTACTTCAAGATGGGGGGGTGGGGGGTGGCAAACTTCTTTGGTTTTAATGGCCCCCTCTGCCCCCCACTTCAGCGGTCCCTGGTAGTTGGCGTAAAACGGCTACAATGCATACGCATAACTAAATGCATTGAACGAAATCGTACAAAACATTACACCCACACAATTGTTATAAACGCGAAAGTTTGTACAAATTCGAACATTGTCACACTTGATTAATATATTAAAATCTAATAAAAAATTGACATGATACAGATCCTGATGAATAGATGTTACTTTAAAACCAGTAACAATGAAAACAAAAGGCAAATGCTAGTCATGTCATTTAAAAATCGTTGCGGGCCATGAATTGCATTGTGGCTATTTTGAGCGAGTACTATAAATAAGTAGTACATTGATTTGTGAAATCCAAATGTCCTCAAGCACACCTGTAGCAAGAGTGAGCTGTGATATAGAGCTTGTAAATACATTTAGATAAGGTATATTATTGCATGCAGTCCATCCATCTTTCATGTTCTGAAATCACAATACCTATTTCAAATTCATTTTGTACCTTGAAGCTTCAATTTAAAGTTTGTTTTTGACGAATTTATTTGTCTTCATTATTCACAAAATTGTCATTCATGTAGGTATTTGCTTGTTAAATACCTTAGTCACAACAGTATGGTAGCAGTAGGAAGTTAATTATTTTTAAAGTAAGCATAATATTTGTTCCAGAACGAGCCTTTGTTATTGTAATTTTAGAGGACACTATTTGGACTTATGTCGGACTGAGTATAAAATACTATTTGTTTAGTGAATAAAATGATTATAAAATTACAAAGACTTTTATTTATCAAACAGGTAACCAAGTACTTACATTAATTTTGGGGGAATTGAGTAATTCAATAATATTTAGTTCCACATTAAATTTCATAGGTAGTAAAATTAGTTATCCAATTATTGCAAAAACCTAGTTCAAGAAACAAGAGGCTTCACTAGAGCTCTTATAGAAAGATTCGATATCAGGACCCACATGTGTGTTGAAATAGCATTTGGCATATCACTGGGATATCTCAGCATTGTCGTAAATGGGAACATGTCTCCTTTCAGAGCCACAATTGGCTCACGTCTGAAGTATATAACAGATATCACAGTCACCAGAGCTACAGCAACTTGAAATGCAATCTGTATAGTGCTTTTGATGGCTAAGCTCTTCCCCATTCGGGACTGAGAGTCGTCTTTCAATTGTAACTCGAGTTTGTTGATTTTCCGCTGGATTCTGGAGTAGGCAGCGAACTCATCCTTCATAGATATACTTTTCTGCTCTTCTTTCAGTTTTATGATTTCAGTCCATATTGATCTTTCTGCATTTGATGGTCGAGCAAAACATGCTATTATCTGGAAGTAAAGAACACCTACTATAGCCTTGGAGGAGCTTACTGTGTTAAGTTTGTGTGGTCATAGGTCAACAATTACTTACCGGTTTGACTAAGATAGGAACTAGAGCGCTGACCGAACATAAAAATAGGAAATACAATAACAACAACCCATTTATAACCTCTAACATCTTTGATATGTTTTTATGCGTCTGGTCTGTTACATTAAAAGTTAATTCTGTGATGGTGTGATGTAGGATAATAGGTTTTTTCTAATTTAACTTTAATTTTAAAACGAGTCTAACACTATCTAAAATAATATTTTGTTTCTCACTCATCAAAAAATTCCGCCACAGCACAGAGGGACAAACATGGACAAACAGAGGAAAACAAACGTCAGGCAGGAAGGAATGACATTTCATTTGACAGAAACGTCAGGAACAGAACAGCTGTAAATGACATTCTATTGATTCCAAAATTATTTTCATTCTGTCTGTCAACAAAACAAACAATGAAACGTCAATGACACCGACGACATCGACAGTAGAATTTGGACGTAGTTATGCATAAAGGAACCAATCCACACTCGTGTCAAAATTGAGTTAAGTATACAGAAAGCTTTTAAAATGCACCTTCTACTAACCTAACCCTGTAAATATCAAAGTGATCTGATAATTTTGACTTAACAAAACATTTTCTCGACAAAGGTACCAACCCACATAACAACTATATAACTAATAACTATAATAAACTAAAAAGATCCATGCTCTGTGGTAACCCAGAAATCTGAAAAATCTACAAATTTATTTTTTTCTGTAAAGAACCAAACCACATGTTTCTTTGTAAAAGTATTTTTTTTTATCATTCTTGTTGGTTAGTTCTCGTTGCACTAGTTGCTCTTTGAATATTAAATGAATAAAATACCTAAGCCAATCAATAAGTACCTAATTTTAATTATATTTTGTGAATTTTATATTAAATGAAATATCTTAAGTCTAGCATGAAAAAGAGCTATAAAAATACATATTTCACTAGGCTGCATTCATTTTAACCCAATCTTCCTCTACTTCAAAATCAAGTTGACCTGAAAAACCTTCTAAATCGTCTTTTAGGGCTTCATCTCTTACCAGATTCACGTAAAAGTGGTGTGGTTTTTGCGGAATCAAGTGTAGCACACTTTTAGGTCTTTTAACTTCGTATTATTGACAGGTCTTCCTGTTTCAGCGATTTTTAGAGGTCAAAATACTTTTACGTGAATCTGGTAGGAGATGAAGCCATAGAAGACGATTTAGAAGGGTTTTCAGGTCAACTTGATTTTGAAGTAGAGGAAAATTAGGCTAAAATGAATGTAGCCTACTGAAATAAATTATTTTTTTAGCTTTTTTTCATGTTAAACCTAAGATATTTCTTTTTAAATAAAATTCACAAAATATAATACGATTATTTATTATTTTATGCATTTAATATTCAACACAGAATAAATTAATAAGGAACCAACCCACACATGAGCAGTTTTGCTAAAAGGAACCAGTGGGATTTTTTAAAAAAAATACTATAAATATTAATATTTTTCTCCGAAATTATACTTACATACATAGGAAACAGTATTTTGTACAATATTGTAAACAAACTTTATTAAAAATAATCATAACTTTTTTTCTATACACAATGAGGATCAATCACTAAACGAAATATTGGGTTTCTAAGTATGAGGGCGTATACTCTTTAGCATTCTGAGCATTCTGTTTTTTAAATAATTAAAATCCATCAATAAATGACGAAGTTATTCAAGTTTTCTTTTCGGCCATTTCAAAACGCGCGCTCGGAGCTTCGCGCTGCGTCAGACGTCACCGGGCGCCCGCGGCTCGGTCTACTAGTACAAAATCGCTAGTTAATTACAAACTAGCTTCCGCCCGCGGCTTCGCTCGCGTGGCACCTGGATAAAAAGTAGCCTATGTCCTATTTCAGGTTAAGAACTATCTATGTTTTAAATTTCAGCCAAATCAGTTCAGTGGTTGTCGAGTTATAGAGGAACAAACATAAATCCAAATATATAAACTTTTGCATTTTTAATATTAACTAGCTTCCGCCCGCGGCTTTGTTCGCGTGGTACAAAGATAAAAAGTAGCCTATGTCCTATTCCTGGTCATTATCTATCTATATTTAAAATTTCAACCAAATTGGTTTAGTGGTTGTTGAGTTATAGAGGAACAAACATCATCCATCCAAACATCCAAACTTTCGCATTTATAATATTAGTGTGATAGTATGATTAGATTAGTGTGATGTGAAAGTGTGATAGTGTGATTTGAAAACCAAGTTTAGGTAGGTAGGTATGTGATTATTTTGACTCGTACATACAAATTATTAATTAGGTATTACGATTAAAAGTATGTATAAAAAAATACCTATTCACTAAAAAGTTTAAAGGCGAAAATTATTTTTAAGTAGGTACCTACCTACCTACCTACTTACTACTTACCTAGGTATAATAATTTTCGCCTTTAAACTTTTTACTGAATAGGTATTTTAGGTAGGTACCGGTACTTACCGAAAACAATAACAAACAAAACTAACAATCAGGAGTCGAATCACACTAATATTAAAATGCGAAAGGTTGGATGTTTGCATGGATGTTTGGATGGATGGATGGATGTTTGGATGTATGTTTGTTCCTCTGTAGGTAACTCGACAACCACAGAACCGATTTGGCTGAATTTAAAATATAGATAGATAATGACCGGGAATAGGACATAGGATACTTTTTTCCGGATACCACGCGAGCGAAGTCGTGGGCGGAAGCTAGTGTTCTATGATAGCGGCGCGCGAATGTGTGTAGTAACAATACAATTGTGTTTGAACTGAACTTAATCTATTACATAACATAATATAACTTAATCTAGAACATAAATAAATCCATACATTATTAAATTTCAAATTTCAATTAAATACAATAACATTATTAAATTCCAAACAATAATACTTTACAAAATAAAATCAAGCTCGTGAAAACAACAAAAAAAAATAATTATATATTAAATTATTTATGACTTGAAGAAATATGTCGATGACATCATGTCAATTTATTAGGTATGTCAAAATATAAATATTATTTTAAATGTCAACACAGTAAAATGTCACATTAAAACTTACTAGCCAAAAAATCATCAAGTAGTAAGTAGTACTTACTACTTACCTAGGTAAGTAGTAAGTAGGTAGGTAGGTACCTACTTAAAAATAATACCGGTACGTACCTAAAATACCTATTCAGTAAAAAGTTTAAAGTCGAAAATTATTTTTAAGTAGGTACTAGGTAAGTAGTAAGTAGGTAGGTAGGTACCTACTTAAAAATAATTTTCGCCGTTAAACTTTTTACCTACCTCAAATACCTATTCAGTAAAAAGTTTAAAGTCGAAAATTATTTTTAAGTAGGTACTAGGTAAGTAGTAAGTAGGTAGGTAGGTACCTACTTAAAAATAATATTCGCCGTTAAACTTTTTACTGAATAGGTATTTGAGGTAGGTACCGGTACTTACCGAAAACAATAACAAACAAAACTAACAATCAGGAGTCGAATCACACTAATATTAACTTTACCTACCTAAATTATTTACCTACCTACTTAAATTATTACCTACATAAATTATTTTTAAGTAGGTACCTACCTACCTACTACTTACCTAGGTAGGTACCTACTTAAAAATAATTTTCGCCTTTAAACTTTTTAGTGAATAGGTATTTTTTATACATACTTTTAATCCTAATACCTAAAATTAATAATTTGTATGTACGAGTCAAAATAATCACATACCTACCTACCTAAACTTGGTTTTCAAATCACACTATCATACTTTCACAATATTTTCCTTCACCGTTTAGAGCTCGTGTTAAAGCGCATACCTACTTAGGTACCTACTTATCCATTTTTCGAAACGAAAAATCCATTGATGCACGGCTGGGTTTCAACCCACAACCTTCGGATTGAAAGTCGAGGCACTAGCGCACTTGGCCAACTGCTTCTCTACCTCTGACTACCCGCTTAGACTTTTTCAACGGATCTAAAAATTCCTAAAAGATCTGATAGAATATTATGTCTACTGTGCCTTGGGAATACAGTCGTAATCATATTTAAAAATAAAAATGAAATCATTTATAACTTTTTTAAATCTACAAATCTGCATAAGTACTTACTTAACAAAAAACGTGAATGACCTCGAAAGTTTGGATGTTTGGATGTATGTTTGTTCCTCTATAACTCGACAACTACTGAACCGATTTGGCTGAAATTTAAAATATAGTTAGGTAATGAGCGGGAATAGGACATAGGCTACTTTTTATCCAGGTGCCATGCGAGCGATGCCGCGGGCGGAAATTAGTTTGAAAATAACTAGGGATTTTGTACTAGTGGAGCGAGCCGCGGGCGCCTGGTGACGTCACAGCCAGTCGCGGCCTTCTCGCAAGCGTTTTTTAGATTGGTGCATTAAAATCTCTGTAACTCGGTCATTTTTGATCCGATTAAAAAACCAAAAACACAGTATTTTTTGTTTTTTTTGTATCTACAAATCTGCATACTCAACTAAAATCGTGAGTCTTCCTCATTTAAACAAAAACTGCTTTTTCTCAAAACTATCATTGTGTGGATTGGATCCTTTATGCATAACTACGTCCATCCATTTGTAGATTTGATTTTGTTTGCTTGCTTTGCTTTCGTCCGATTCGAGGTTATGTTGAATTGAAACTGTTGTGAAATCGGTTCTTATTCTTCAGTTTCCTAATGGAAAATCAAGTCTTTTTAGAGGCATATGGCACTGCTGCCGGTGAAAAAACCAACACAATCCAACTACCGATCGAATCCTTTATTACCTACTGTATCTACAAACATTGTTCGCCTGAGAATATTTATTTACGCCTAGTTCCTGTACCCAAGGAGCAAGGAAAGGAACGATACATTGTCCAAATTCATCTTGGTGATGTTAATATTGTGAATTATGATGAACTTCCGTGGCAAGCGGCGTCCTGTCTTTTCCCAGTGGTGATGTATCATGACATGATCATAACTGGTCTATGCGCGGTGGCCAGACACATTTGTGCTCATCGGGCTAGCGTTCCGAACTCTCAAGAACACGAAGAGGGGCTTCTCGGCTTCAGAAAAAGTTGCCTACAAGCTCCAAACACTGTTTCAATCTGGACCAAATTCTGCGAAGTGGACATCATAAAAACTGTAAAACATGTATTAGATTCAGATAAAATAGATGAGGTACCTGTGAATTTGGTGAGATTCGAGAACCACCTGAAAAAGCCTGTCAAAGTGCACAATGTTTATAAAATTGTTAGAGATATGAAGAAGGAAAGTTTGAAATCAAATGAAACTAAAGAAGGTACTAATTCGAGTAATAAACCTGATGGTGACAAAACGAGAGAAGCTAAGAATAGAAAATGGAAGTCAAAAAACAAGAAGAAATTAGAAGTGGATTGCTCTGTCAATATTGAAGATTTGAACATCAGCCATCAGTTTGCTGAAGGTCCATTCCTTACTTTAGCTGATCTTATCCTACTACCCACTTATCACATCATTGTACAATCTTTTGGTAGCTCCTTTGAAACTCTGTTACCTCTAACATTCAAATGGTACCAGAATATCATGAAGACATTTAGAGAAAATTCTATTATTGATTTGTTAAACAAATTCCGAGGAAAAATTTTATCAGTAGAAAATGCAGTAATACCTACAACAGAAGATGTAAGTTTATACAAAAGTGATCCAAAAAGACACAACCCTAGAAAGAGATTATTCACTAAAGAAGGTGATATTGAAAATGCTTTAAGCTCTCTCTTAGAAGGCATGGAAATGGATGTTACTAAAACAGAAGGAAATAGTACAATAAATTGGGATGACATACCTGATGGTGCTAAACCGGCTGGTGGATATCTACCTGATAAAAGAGTAGTAAGGAAATCCCAACAGCTTGAAAACTTAGCTTTGGTTGCCATGAAAATAGCCAAAGAAGGAGATTTGATCGTAGACTTCTGTTCTGGCAGTGGCCATTTAGGCATACTCGTTGCCATGCTCCTCCCAAAATGCACAATCTTATTACTAGAAAACAAAGAACAGTCACTACTCCGAGCCAGAGAAAGAGTGCACAAAATGGGTGTGAAAAACATACTCTTCTATCAATGCAACTTAGATTTCTTTGTTGGGAAATTTGATATTGGTATTGCATTACATGCTTGTGGGGTTGCCAGCGATTTGGTTTTAGACAAATGCTTGAAAGCTAATGCTAAGTTTGTCATCTGTCCCTGCTGCTATGGTTCCCTACATTGTACTGATAACTTGGTATATCCGAGAAGTACTAAGTTTAGGAGTTTGACTGTGGACCAGTATATGTGTATAGGTCACGCAGCTGACCAGACACATGAAGATCATCCTCTTACAGAAAGAGGTATGAGATGTATGGCAGCCATAGATTCTGACAGGGCCCGATTGGCGCAAGAATTTGATTACGAAGTTACTCTGTCAAAACTCAACTTTTTATCTTGCACACCTAAGAATAATTTACTTATAGGAGTACCATCATGAGAAACATTGTATTTTGGTTGGAGATCCAACAATCCTACTCATTAGTAGGATACTATTATTGCTAGGAAAGTTTGTATGTTTGTGTTTCGTAGTGTAGATAGTGGCGTGGAGTGTTGTGATGTGAATGAACATCCCTCTTGCATCATGGTCAACTAGTCTATTAATGAAATGAATTTATTTTTAACAGATCTTTTATTAACAAGATTTATATCTTAAAAATATATTTTTGTAAAAATAAAAGATTATCAATATTAACATTCTGAAAATTGAGCCATTCTAAAAATATTGTATATTTTTAATAGTTTACAATTTTCGACCAATAAAATAAAACATGCTTCATTCTCAATTCTCTGCTTTCAAAACTTCACTACTTTTAACAATTAAAAGTACCAATTTTAAAACTAAAATCAATTCACTTTGGCGTAAACTATGGCAGTGCGCGTTGGGATGTACACCTGTAAAAAAAAAATACAATTGGTAGGTACAAAATAATGACAGAATGAATTGGATTTAGTAATTACTGTCAATCTGAAGGTTGCTGGTTTGAATCCCGGCCGTGCACGGTGAAGGAAAATATCGTAAGGAAACACGCAGCTCAGTCAAATCCACGCGCATTAACAATGTCTTTCATGTGGTTAACGCCGATTAAGCTGAGAAGATTGTTTGTATCAGTGATTATGGCGCCTTCATCATTATTAGAGATGTCTCTTAAAAATTGGGAGCGAAAAGGGTAGGTAAAATGATCAAATTTTGAAAGCTGAATGTAGCTTTTTCTTTGTGGGTACAGACGGAAATGTATATCTATATAGAAACATATTTTACCTGTATAGAATCCATTCGATTGCCCCACGACATGCTCTGAGTGACGTGTTCGTCTGCGCCCGGCTCCACTCGCCCGAAGCCGCCGTATTTCTTGCTGTCTGAACATAACACAGCCTGGAACAAAACAACATGAATCATTAGATATTCAACAGACAAATCCAGATTAACTAAACCAAACAAAATTGTAGTAACGGACTTTGGTCGAAACGTATAGTTTGCGTCATGTAAAAATAACGCTGGAAGAAAGTGGAGGGAGTGTGTTTTGTCTCATGTTTGTGCATGGGTTATTATTATATTAGATAGGACGATGATGGCTGTAATCAGTAATGACTTGGCCTCGCGTGAAACACATTGGTTTTGAGTTTAATGCAATCACCACGGCACCTGTTTGTATGATTCTTTCACCGTTTGAAAGGTAGGTACATTGTTTCAGATGATTATATACTATGTATTAAAGCGGGTGAAGTCGGGATGGGCTGTTAATTAAATTAAATAAATATTGCTGGACATTTCACACAGCGCCATCTAGCCCCAAACTAAGTAAAGCTTGTACCATGGGAACCAGATAACTGATAAAATGCATTTAAACCTTTTGTAAATACATACATAGAATACTTTATACCACCCAGGCACAGAACAAACATTGTTCATCACACAAATGTTTGTCCCGAGTGGGAATCGAACCCACGACCTACAGCGCAGAAGGCAGAGCTACTACCAACTGAGCTAAGAGGTCAGTCAAATTACCTTATAAGTGCCGTTTACATTGACGCCGACCCGATAGTCCGTGAAGCTCTGGTACGCGTTAAAGTTAAAGACAAACAGCAGGCCGGCTCGCTCGAACGCTACTACTTTGTCTCCTTCGTGCTTACAGGATACATATGCCTGAAAATAATGGAAATATAATAAACTAGCAGCTCCCTCGCGGCGTTGCCCCCGTTGTGAAGGTGATGATGATGAAAAGTAGCCTCTAACGTTCCTCAAGAGTTTGCTATCAAATGCAGAAATGCTAGCCTGATTATTAGAAGCTTTTTTTTGGGACCAGATAACTGATAGATTGGTCGAGTGGGATAGTGTATCGACTTTCGATTCAAAGGTTTTGGCTCGTGAGTTCGAATCCCGGCTGTGCATCAATAGATTTTAAAAAGCTCTAAAGGGTGAAAGAAAATATCGTAAGGTTAGCTTTCTAATAACGGCGATGGGCTTGCAATCTGTCAGCCTGTCACGTATGGAATGCAATTTGCTCCAGAATTAGTCATCTTTAAAAGATCTGAGAGAATGTCTGCCGCGCCTGGAGGATACAGTCGTATTTGTTTCGTTTTTACGTTTCGTATTACGAGTATCTCGATTTGCGCCCTCTTGGTCAAAACGAGCTAAACCATTAATATAGTTACCGGATCAGCGGCCAGCCATCCATACCGCTCCTCCAAATCGTTCATATCCTTATCAAAGTTGTTGAGGAACTTGTACTTCAGTAGTTCATCGTCGACCAAGTTCCACTGTCGCCGCGCGTAGTGGTAAGACGAGTTGTTGCCGGCGCGAGGGAAGTCCAGCCATTCGGGGTGACCGAACTCATTACCTGACACAAATGAATATTGGTGGTCATACAGCGCCATCTTACCACAAACCACATACAAAATAATACCCGAAACTAGCTAAGATTATACTATAGTGACTTAGTAAGCTTGGCTTAGTTGCATAGACTAAATTTTAGTCCATGCTTAGACTATGGGGCCTCTATTAATAAACTCCACTCAACTTGTGTCTATGTTGCACCACGGATTTAACAATTGCCATCCTTATTTGCCACTGTCTAACAAAAAAGGATGGCAATAGTTAAATCCGTGGTGCAACTTTGACAGAAGTTGAGCGTAGTTTATTAATAGAGGCCTGGGAGTCCATTACCTGATCTAATGCACCTACATATTGTTTGACTCTAAACTCTAAATATAAATCTTTAAACTTTAGAGATTTATTTAGTGTTACAACACCTAAACAGATTAAACATCACACAAATGTTTGTGAGTGCGAATCGAAACCATGGCCTACATTAAAAGGATCCATTCGCAAACGTCACTTCGACTGAGCAGTTTGGTGTCACTTTATACGTCTTAACATGACCACATCCTTAGGGCTCGCTGAGAGTGCTCATGTGTGATTTATAATATAAGTGTGATAGTGTGATTCTTATGTCCTTACCGATAAAGTTCAAATAGGCCTCGCCGCCCAGCGCGTGTGTTATCAGTCGGATCATACAATGCAGCGCCAGCCCTCGCTCGACCACGGGGCTGGGCTCGCTGAGAGTGCTCATGTGTGAGTACATCGCCGCGTCCATCAACCAAAAGGCTATCGTCTTGTCGCCTACTAACGCCTGGGGAAAAGAAAAATAAATAAATAAATAATGCTGGACATTTCACACAGCATCATGTAGCCCCAAGCTAAGCAGAGCTTGTGTTATGGGAACCACATGACTGATAAACTACTTAAATACATTTTTTTTTTGTAAATACATACATAATATACATAGAAAAAACCTAGACCCGAGACAAATATTTACAGATCATACAAACATTTGTCCCGCGGCGGGGATCGAACCCGCAACCTCCTGCGTCACAGGCGGGCCTTCACCCACTGCGCCACGGAGGTCGTCGAAAAAGTTAAATACAGGTAGGTATAGTGTCGTGCAAACTTTATGGCGGCTGAGTTGCGCGGCAGATTCGACTTTGCGCAGGTACAGTCAACGTAATAGAATAGAGTAAGCCTAGCCCCGCCCCTCACCGCCTTCACCTCCCCGCAATTGCGTTGACTGTACCTGCGTAAAGTCGAATCTGCCGCGCACTTCAGCCGCCATAAAGTTTGCACGACACTATTGCACTTATTACTTCTTTGTCTAGCTGATTACTTCTTGAGCCTAGCTACGCCACGAGCGCTTCACTAAGGGCTAATTTTTCAATACCTAGATAACTTTTATCTGAGGAAATAAATATGCGATTTGACAGATATTGTATTGAACTACAATGTAACTAGGTGGAACGGACGAAAATATGTCATAACGCCATATTTCTTCCTCAGATAAAAGTTATTTATCGATTGAAAAATCAGCCCTTAGTGGAATAGAGGGTAGGTATTTTCAAATATTAAAATTAGGTATACTTATCTATGTAGTAACCACAGAACTATATCGAGATAGAAGCAAAAAGTTCGTTGATTTGTATGGAAACCGACCGTGTAACATTTTGCGTAGGCACTTTGACGAACGCAGTTGACAGTTTGGATTACATTGCTGCTTTAATGCTCGCCAAGTCTGGCGCGTCAAATGAAAGTCACAATGGAATGAACTTCGCGGCGAGCAAAGAAGTCCTCAGCCCTTCTTTTCGGCACGCGAGGTACATACACTCTTTGCTTCTATCTCGATATAATAGGCATGATGACTAATTTTCAAAATCTCTTCTATGATATTCAGAAGTATCTATTATGTCTAAAATATATCATATTTCTGTAGAAAATTAAGGTTTTTGTGCAATAAAAGTACATTTAAATTTTTAAATTCACGCCAAAACGCTCGCCGGTGTCATGGCGTCTGTTATTATTACGTCACGGCTCAGTATATCAACCAGTGATGACAACTTAGCTACTTAGAAACAAAATGACATTTACTGAGACGTGACGTAATTCGCTCTGCTGGGTGTTTAAGCTATCATGGCGGATTGTTGTATTTTGTAGATTTTCTTTACAAATAAATTATTAATCTCGACATTAATAAGAGAATAAATACATTTTTCAAAATCTTTGAATCCTATTTCATTAGATCAGATAAATATTTTGGCGATACTTGATTACTGTCATCATGCCTATTCTGTGGTAGTAACTATGTTACCTGGTCATGACTCTCAGCGTAGGCGACCGTCCCTTCCTTCCATCTCCTATTGGTGAGCGTGTGCACAATATGGCCCATCTTCCAATCCTCGTCCTTCACCTCTTTGAGCAGTTTGATCCACATGTCCGGGATCGCCATCGCGAGCCGGTAGTCGAACCCCGTGCCGCCCTCCGTCACGGGACGGCAGGAGCCCGGCATGCCGGATACGTCCTGAAATAACAACGCCATCTGTTGGTTAGTTGCTATTACTAAATACTAAACAAGTTTATTACTTACTAGCTGACGCCCGCGGCTTCGCCCGCGTGGACTACTATTTTGTTTATTCCACGGGAACCATGAACTTTTTCGGGATAAACAGTAGCCTATGTCCTATTCCCGGTCATTATCTATGTTTCAAATTTCAGCCAAATCGGTTCAGTAGTTATGGAGATACGTGGTAACAAACATTCACACACAAACACACACGGACTTTTGCCTTTATCGATCGAGCGAGCGAAGCGAGCGAAGATCTTAGTGGTAAGTTGGGCGATTTTGCTTTGTATGTTTGTATGTTTGTATGTTTGTATGTTTGTATGTTTGTATGTTTGTATGTTTCACGAATTGTTGTTCACGCATAACTGTCGAACCGTTCATCCAATCTGCATGAAACTTGGTAGGTCAATAGGTTGTGGTAAGGAAATTTACGGGGGAGCATATGAGCTTAATCGATGAAGGAGTTGTGAAGATATTGGGTTCCCAAGGGGGTAAAAAATTATGAAAGTTACATAAATAAATTGAGTGGGGTGTCATACGAAAGGGCTTATTTTGTACATTCCAAAATGGTTTTTATTTTTAATCTAGGATGTATAGTTTTTGAAATACGACCAAAGACCAAAAACTACGAAACCAGAGCTGCAAGAGCTCCCGTTGCATAGAGTTTCGATGACTTCGTAGCTCATTGACTGGTCGGTCTTAAAAAGAGAGTGGCATCGTTGCGGTTTGGTTTGCAATGATTTTAGATGCTACTTGATTTATTTTCATAATAAAAAAATTTTTGATAAAGAATGAAAATAATTGGGGTAAAAAAAGTTAAGTAAACAAATATATTGAGTGGGCTGTCAAATGAAAGGTCTTTATTTGTACATTCCAAAATAGTTATTATTTGTATTCTAGGACGTATACTTTTAGAAATACGACGAGAATTCATAAATATGAAATACCTAAATGAAAAATTAGACACGACATTATGTATTGCATGCATGCCAGTATTTTTTACCATGAAGAGCTAGCGCAATAGGCATACTCGGCAGTATCAGTAGTAGCACTTGAAATTATAGGGGTAGTCAGAAGAAAGTCCAAATGTAAGCCATCTACGGTGCGCGAGATCTCAGTTCGGGGCGAACTACTAGTAATATTAGTAGGATTAGTAGGATAGTCTGACAAGAAATAAATGGGGGCGCCACTGTGCAAGCTAAATACGCGAAATAGATAAATTCTCAGAAGGAAATTATTACTTCTGACTGACGTCTTCGGTATCTGTACCTACCATAGACAAGAAACCTGTTTTTTACCATAGATTAGTAGAAAAAGGGTTTCCAAAGTACCTACAAAATGAAAAGTTGCCGTTTCTTTTCATTGTTGCCTGACTATAGGCCTTTACATCTTTACTAGATGATTTATACAGTGTCAAGAGGCAATCTTTGCCTACACTTAACGGGACTCTGTAGTGCCTGGGACGATGTTGAGATGGAGTAGACTTGCCCAGCACCTACACCATCCTCTCAGCTTAACCGGCCATTATAAAATGACGACAAATAGTCCCAGCACAGAATAAATAATAGTACTACGTACAGAATGCTCCCTTCGCTAGAAAAAATATATAAATAGCGACTCTTGCCGCGACGCAGCAAAGTGCAATTCAGCTCGCATAAACGCTTAGTGTCTAGCGAGATATTCACCTAAACATTGCCGCTCTTTCTAACGTATAACTGTCGCTGTCTGGCGCGGAAGGGTTGTCGACTTTTCGCATACATAGATAAAACGCGCACCGTTTCAGATCTTTAGGCATTTTTCGATCCTTTGAAGATGTCTCCAAAGGATCTAAAGATCTGAAAGAATATGTCTGCCGCACCTTGGGAATCCACAACCACATATTTGTACCAGAGATGGCGCTTTATTCCTCACCTCAGCAATAGTAATAGCTCTAGAATCCAGCTTGTGTGTGATTTCATTTGCCAGCATCAAGTAGACCAGGGCCTCTGTGTCCACATTGAGACCGAAGTACTCGTCGTAATGTCCTGAGAAACCTTGACCCATGCCGTGACTGTGGTATAACATTGACGTCACTCCGTCGAATCTGCGGGTAGACAAAGAAAACTATAGACTGCTGGATCGTCCTATCTTACTCACACAAAACAAAGAAGGATTTATACAAAATTCTTGTGATAAAACTCTTTTTACGGAGCATAATATCTTTTGTCCCTCATCGTGTGCCGGCTCGTTGTAGGTAGAGAACATCCATGTTCTATAATTCTGTACTAATATCAGGCCTGTCTCACTTCTCACTTTAGGAATTTATCGGATGCGCGCCGCCTCAGGCGGCGCGCGACATAGGTTGCCACTTGCCGCTCGCTCGGCTTGCGGACTAGACGCATTGTGTGTAATTATCGTGATCTCGTATACATCGTTTCTTGTGATTTTTGCACGATGTCTAAACGATCTAGTCCGTATAAAAGATACTGCTGTGTCTACGGGTGTCTAAACAAAAGGAAAAGTAATGAATGGACATTAACATTCCACAAAATTAGGTAGGTATAAAGGTATAGATATTTTGAAATGCAATTGTTACAAAACGAACGAGATAATAATGTACCTACCTACGTACAATACGTAGTACCTAATTACTATTATTTATTCTGTGGTAACGGTAGATTAAATTATATTTAGGCCTACTTATTTCAAAACTTAAGTAGGTAGGTACTGTTTTTGTGACAGATAAAATAAATGAATTTATTTGTGTTGTCGCAAGCGAAAAGTCGACAACCCTTACGAGTCGCGTCACACCGCGCCAGACAGTGACACAGTTACGCGTTAGAGCAGGATGGGAATGTTTAGGCAAATATCTCGATAGGTAATAGGCCCATAGGCGAGTTGAATTGCACTTTAAAGCTTCGTCGCGAGAGTCTCTATTTAAACAAATTTACTCGCGAAGTGACCCTTCTGTACGTAGTACTAGTATTCTGTGCTAATATGGACCTTATGTGTACTACGAAACATGGATCCACTTAATTTTTTGTCCTTTTCGGCGGCACGCTAACTGGTAGTCCATAGGTATCTATAATAGGTCCATGGATGGTAGACAAAGAGGGCCTTAGGTACTTATAAACGCCTCTTAACTTTAAACAATGCTCAAGGTTCGCTCTCTCTATTTGACACTATCTAACAAAAAAGGATGGCAATTGTTTAAACGGTGTTTAAATTTGAACAGAATTTTATAAGTCGAGGGGAGATTGTTTAAAACGAAAGCATAAATTATAAAGTAATAGATAAGTAGATAGGTAAGTATCCACCTTATTTTTTAGATATGGCTATTGGTCTCTAATATCATTGCAAATCTGAGTAAATACTTGCGAAATATATGCGTTTCGATTTAGTATTGTTTCTGTACTTAATGCACTGTGGTGAAAAAATGTGTCTTATTTTTAAACAAGGTAGGTAAGTTATTATAAGTTAAAATTGATTCTTACCTGAATCCATCAAATCGGTATTCATCCTGATACCATCTTAAGTTTGATAGCAAGAACCTCAGAACTTCAATCCTGTAACAAAATAACATCATTACATTTTCGGTCTAACTTAACTGCCCTGTTGAATACCTACATACTTTGTTAATTTTTGACATTCACCTTTCTAACGACTTTAGACAAAACCGATATGAAACCTACCTCAAATGAAAACCCTTACAACTCAATCTTAATAATTGAACAGGGTTACTCTTACTGACCTAGCGAAATCAGAGTTACGGTTTTGTATTATAGTAGACAAAGGGCTTTTAAGACGATAAAGAATGGCTTAGCAACTAGGACGAATAAAGCTTAGCAACCTACAATATGAACCCTTCGTAATATACTTATTCTGAGTAGTTAAACAGTCGGCTATCCCACAGCGAGTGTGTCCCTCGCACGCTATCGTGGAAGTAGCAGACCTAGTTTCTAGAAGGCACTATCTATTTGTTAACGTCCAGCCCCCCTAGCATGGCGATTTCATCTCTTCTCTACACTAGACTAGACAACACATTTTCCTATCTTCCGATTTTGGTCTTTCACGCGAACATAATCATAGCATTATGCTATGACTATGCTCTCACTTATCTTACTTATCTCACTTATCTTACTTATTTCCTTACTTATCTTACTTTTCTTACTTATCATCTTACTTATCTCACTCATCTCATCTTATCTCATCTCATGAGTAAGATAAGTGAAGTAATATTAGTAAGATAAGTAAGAAAGTAAGATAAGTAAGAAAAGTAAGAAAAGTAAGAAAAGTAAGAAAAGTAAGAAAAGTAAGAAAAGTAAGAAAAGTAAGAAAAGTAAGAAAAGTAAGAAAAGTAAGAAAAGTAAGAATAGTAAGAATAGTAAGAAAAGTAAGAAAAGTAAGAAAAGTAAGAAAAGTAAGATAAGTAAGATAAGTAAGACAAGTAAGATAAGTAGCAAACTAGCAAACTACAAACGCGAGGCGAACGCGCGTTTGTAACGCATGGAAGACGCTTGTCTAGGTCTCAGGAGGTGTAGACAATTTCGGAAGAAAGTTTCTATTCTCGAATGTCAAAATCAGATAAAATTGAACGCCATGCTCGCATCTGTACACTAATCTCATACAAAATCGGAAGATAAGAAACGATGTTGTCTAGTCTAGTGTAGAGTAGAGAGGAAATCGCCATACTTGGCCTGCAGAACGTAGCATTTCGGCAAACTAACCAACGAGCGTTACAGCCGCTGGCGCTGCGCTATATCTACATTCAAAACACTGACAGATTCCATTGACATGACAGATGAAACTCACTCTGAGTAGTTAAACAGTCGGCTATCCCACAGCGAGTGTGTCCCCCGCACGCCGTCGTGGAAGTATCCGGCGGTGGTTCCGTCGAACTCGTTGAGTCCGTCCAGTGTATTCTTGGAGGCGTGTGAGTGGACCATGTCGAGAATGTACTAACCAAACCCAAGTTATACAGACTAGACTAGAATGGACGTGATATTTTTCCATTAGTTTTACTACCTTTAACTTTACTGCTACCACAGGGTGGAATATTGAGTTTTTCTTACTACAATGATGATTCTTAATTCAAAACATGAAAGTGACAGGTTCAATTCAGAGTGTCATATAAATTACCTTCTTTTCTCGTGCTTTTTGAATTCGAAAGCGCTCAGTTTTAGTGGCACTATCCTTGTTAACGTCGAGATTGTCTCTTTTTGGCAAAGTAAACAACGAGCGCTACAGCCATTGGCGCTGCACTGTATCTAAATTCAAAACACGACACTGACAGATTCATTGTTATGACAGTGACAGATGAAACTCACTCTGAGTAGTTAAACAGTCGGCTATCCCACAGCGAGTGTGTCCCTCGCACGCCGTCGTGGAAGTATCCGGCGGTGGTTCCGTCGAACTCGTTGAGTCCGTCCAGTGTATTCTTTGAGGCGTGAGAGTGGACCACGTCGAGGAGAATGTACAAGCCTAGCTCGTGAGCGCGGTCGATCAGCTGCTTTAGTTCACATGGTGTGCCATAACGACTGGAAAACAAAAAACATTAATAGTATATTTCAGTACAAGTTCGGAAAGGCTGTCATTACAACGAGTTCCGACAAATGTCTACCCGAGCCGAGGCGCAGCCGAAGGCGAGGGTTGACAGTCGGAACAAGTTGCAATGACGGTTCCGAACGTGTACTGAACGACTATTTTTAATACAGTTGCGAAAAAATTAAGCAATTTAATCTAGAAAATGGCGCCAACCGTAGAATATAAGAGATTTTTTTTTTCACCGATTCTGGTAGGCAAAGGG
Organism: Camptogramma bilineatum; assembly: GCA_958496255.1. Taxonomy (NCBI): domain Eukaryota; kingdom Metazoa; phylum Arthropoda; class Insecta; order Lepidoptera; family Geometridae; genus Camptogramma; species Camptogramma bilineatum. The sequence continues at coordinate 11,230,347 of OY292465.1, read as the reverse complement.
AACTATGCCCATACAGCCAAGTCTTCAGTAGAATTTTTTTATTGATATGAAATGAAAATGAGATTTAATGAGATGAAATGATATGAAACCTAACCTAACTCATTCAATCAAATCATTAAATCTGATATAAAAAACAAATTATTAGCTTCTTTTTAGAAATATACGTATTTGCATGAATCATAAAACTTCTATGATTTTTTTTAGTAAAAACTTCATGGTTGGTTTTTCTTTTTAATAGACATTATTTTGACAGTTGGGAAAGAGAACGCACGAGTGCGGGAAAGGTAAAAAAAAAAGCACGAGTGTGTAATAGCCCACTTCCCGAACGCTATACGTCCCTGCAATACGCCACTTTTTGAGCAACTGTATTAAAAAAAACATTGTAATCACATCTATTTTGAGCGGAAAAGTTTGTTTGTTTGAACGAGCTAAACTGTGACACTGTGTACCATAGATAGCTTAATTCTTGGGGAAGGTTATAGGCTTTTTATCATCACCTTCGCATTACCATTACTTTATATCATCCTACCATTGGTATATCCTACCATTGGTACCTATATCCTTCCATTGGTATATCCTACTGAAGTGCTATTCGTTAGTAAGCAGTTATGCACATAACTTGATAACGGTTGAACCAATTTCGTAATAGTTAGAGGTTTTATGAGTTAATCAAAAGCTTATTTAATAAGTAAAGTTTGGAAAAGACAAACGTCTGTCGTTGTTTAATGTGACTCACGTGACTTATCGTATAAGTACTAACTGGTTTCCTCAAGCGAAAAATCTAAAACGAGTGTTTAATTTTTAGTACCTGCTAGCGGCGAAGAAACTAGTGACTTGGTATCCGAACGAAGCGTAGTACGCATGCTCCATTATGGCCATCAACTGAATTGTGTTGTATCCTGAAGTCAATAAAATAAAATTAATCAAATTAAAATTATGTGTTCATTAGAATTTATACTTTTCTTTTTATTTGATCTAAATAGAATAGAATAACATATTTAAGCAAACACAAACAATACGAAAGAAGAAGCAGGGGCGGCAGCGACTAAAAGACAAACATAGCTTCAAATAGGAAAAAACACAAGCGCTAAAATATTAGAACATAATATGCATGATGTGGCTAAAAAAAGGTTCAATCTCTCTCAGCGTGGTTTACTTCCGAACACAATGGTAAGGAAACATTGGTTTTCAGATTGGACCAGACACTGATTTTGGGATTGGACCACTTTGGACTGCTTCAATTTTTGTGAGTATGTCTGCGTGATGTAAAAAATGCATGATCCTTTCCTTATCGGATAGTAGCGAGATACCTTGTTTCTTTATCCTTGGCATGGTTTTTTTTTTACTGTCGTAAACTCGTCCTTTTCTTATCGAATAGTAGTAAGATACCTTGTTTCTTTATCCTAGGCAGCACATTGTCTCTGAACTCGTTGTAAGTGCCCACTTTGCCCTCTGCAGTGGCGATGCCGACATGGCACTCGTAGATGCGAAGCGAAGCCGGCCGAGCCACCTTCGGGTGCTTGAAATGGTATGGCTGCGAACAACATTTTAATAGATAAGTATACACAACCTCCTCTCACGTCCTTTTCAATCCAGTCCATCCAAAGGTTGCCTGGAAGAAATCGCTTTGAGCGATAAGGCCGCCCATTATGCCACCATATAGTCTAAGTTTTTCTAGTTACGTACAGAAAGCGTCATCAATCGGTATCCCCCTATTGATTTGAACAAAGACCCTTTTCATTTCAATCTTGGATTTCAGTCGGGTATTATATCAGCTATTGCATCGGCTCGGTAGGAACTCGAGCGAAATTAGATATCCATAAGTAAGCAAGGAAGTTTTTACAAAAGTTGAGATCAACGGCTTGCAAACCAACCTCTTAATAGGGGGATACCAATTAATGACGCTTTCTGTACCTACATAATTTGGTGTAACAATAAAGAGTTAATCTATCTATCTGGCACAAGAAAGTGGCGTGATACGTGAAGTGAGTTATGGAGGAGAGGTGCCAGGGTTGGATCGAGGGGCCATTCCAGATGTCTTCCCAGCTGGAGTCCAGTCCAGTCTAGCACTTCAGATATTGGCGAAGCATAAGGATGTACTCCTGGATCCTAATTTTTTGCCAGCAGGCATCGTCTACCGTCGCTATAGGGGAGCCATGACGGAGGCCTTTAAGCGGCCTAAAAACTCCGTCACAAAAGTTGGCCACTTGCTCATACGAACTGACTGCTATAGGGGAAGCAGCATGGAAGCCAAAATCCCTCAAGTGTACATTTAGTTAAATAATATGAATATATATTAGTGTATGTTAGTCTGTAAGGTAATCGCATTTGTTTTTTTATTAAATATTTGTTTTGGAGATTGAATTTTGGGTCACGGCCATGTCTTCCACGCAAGTCAAAGGATAAAACAATAACTTGGCATGATAGTCACTACGTATGACTTATCTATTTGTAATTTTGGCATGTTACATAAATAATGTGTTATCAATCAGACAACCTTATCGATTTGACATTTGAATCCCGATCATAAATAATTACATTCATATTTAGATACTAACAACGTAAAAGTAAAATTATAGTCTATCTATACTTCTATACTTTGTTTGTTTGTTTGAACGCGCTAATCTCAGGAACTACCAGTCGGATTTGAAAAATTCTTTCTGCATTTGATAGATAAACTCTTGAGGAAGGTTATAGGCTACTTTTCATCATCATCATCATCATCATCATCACCATATACCATCACTATGGAGGCAACGCCGCGAGGACGCTGCTAGTCTACAATAATCATGTTAAGATAAAAATTATTCAATTAAAGCATACATTTATTGAAACAGCAATTCTAAAAAAAAAAATGCAAACTTTTGGCTTCGAGAGCGTCGGCGTCTCTGTCACTCAGTACATGCGTGCGACCGAGACGACGCTCTATGAAGCCGAAAGTGCCGAAGTGCATTATTTAGAGTAGGATTCAGTACTCAAGTCCTACGGAAAAAGCGGAAACTAATTATTTTATTTACTATATTACGCTCTTTTAGTCAAGATCGTTCAGTTGTTCTAGTGTGTAGAGCTAACGAACTTACAAACTAGCATAATTATTATTGTTCAAGCCTTATTTGGACAATAAGTAATTTTTTACATAACCTTGTTCTGCGATAGCAGCGCCGCGTCTACCGGACTTCAGTGCTGAATCCGACTCTACCGTCGGTATCAATCATTTTTGCCTCACCTGCTCAGGCCTATATATAAACTGCTGGTAAGTGAACCCCTCAAACGGCTTCACATAGTTGGCCCACGGAGACATGCGGTACAGATGGTCGTTGACTATGATTTGTACTCTGCTGTCGTGTTTGAGGGCGCAGGAGCCGTCTGCTTTGGCCGGGATGTGAAGCTGCCATTTGCCGTACTCTAGCTTCGTGAAGGGATGGCTTTTGGAGTTCCAACCATCTGAAAAATGATTTAAGATTCATTAATTTGAAATATAACTTTTCAGAGACAGACAGGATTGGAACCCGCAAATCCCGAAACCTAACATTACTCCTCCTGGCCTCCTGGCCTTGCTCTAATCAATTGTATTACGGGGCTAACGATGTGGTTTATTTTAATGATAATAAATAGTTAAATAGTATATTCTTTTCAGATTTGTAGCTTAGAGACTAGCTCATTCTAAGTTAAAACTGCATTTGATTTACCTTTGCAGTTCAAAATGTTCAAATTAATTTTAATATTTAAAATATGCCATAGATAGTCCACGAAGCGTTGGCCCACGTGGAGTCAGGCACACAAATCCAAATGGACTAGCACACTGAAGTGGCAATGGGCAGGCCAATAGCACCCAGAACAGATGGCCAATGGGGCTGAAAAATTCTCGAGTACAGGCCACGGACCGGCCAGCCGTTGGACGTCCACCAACAAGATGGACAGACGGCCTTGTAAAAACCGCATGTCGGCGGTGGATGCAGGCCGCTTCCAACCACATTGAGGGAGACCTATGTCCAACAGTGTACGTCCTACGGCTGAGATGATGATGTAACTTACTGAACTCCCCCTGTAGGTGCAGGCTATGCGCGCCCGGGGCCCACTCTCGCCAGGTCACGGAGCCGTCCCCGTTGAACTGGGCACCGAAGTACTTGTAGCCTTTCGTGAAGCCGTCCACGCCGCCGTCCCAGCTTTCGATCCGCTCGTACAGATCCTTGTAGCACCCATATCTGGAAGAACCAAGGAATGCCATCACTATTCTATAAAATACCTAATTAAATGGAAGTACTTAAGTAGGTAGGTACCTATGTAAGTATATAAGAAGCGCTCGTGGCGTAGCTTGCTTGGACGTTCTTGATTGATCGTTGAGGTTAAGCAGCGTTGTGCGCGGTCACTTTTAGGATGGGTGACCGCAAGTGGTATTACGAGCTGAGCGCTTCCGTGCTTCGGAGGGCACGTTAATTGTCGGTCCCGGCTTTTAAGTCGTTAAGCCATGACGGAGGCCTTTAGGCGGCTCTTAAAACTCCGTCACCAGAGTTGGCCACTTGCTCATACTAAAGAAGAAGAAGAAGTACATAATACATAGATCTGTTAGGTACCTATGCATTTGTTAACTCTGTAGCAATACCTACAAATAGGTGAAGTCTCATTAGTCTATCTAAGTGTTGTAGGCAAACGTTATGAAGGTATAACGTTGTACCTACTTATTATGTTTTATTTACAGCTCACAGCGCTTCCGTGCTTCGGAATTTGATCGGAATTCTCGACTCCGGCTTTTATGACGAAGGCCTTCTTCAGGCGGCCTGAAAACTCCGTCAGCAGAGTTAACTCCATTACGTACGAACACATAAAGTTGGGCCTACTTGGTTGTACAAATAAAATCTTGTTGACAAGATTTTTTTAAAATCGGTTTACTCGTATGAATTGGGTTGACCTTTCATTTGACATTGGAATGGAATCATTAGTTGATCATAAAAGCGCTTCCAGCGCTACAGCCAAATGACAAACCGGTTCCTTTCAACAAAATTGAAATTCTTCTACGTTTTTCTGATATTATAGGTATCTATGGAAAGCTGTAGTATTTTTTATATTGTATTTTAGTACATACGTACTTATAGCTAAAGATTTACTAAGTACTTTCCTAAGGAAAAACGTTCATCAACGATTTATTTAAGTTAACCTTTTCAAGCGCTAAATCGCTTTATTACAACCTATTAGTAAACACGGCCGAATCAAATCGAAATTCACGTTATTTTACACTTATTTCACTACAAAAGCTACGTTTTCATTTATAAAACTGTATGGAAATGATTAAAGACTCACCTGCGACGGATTTCACGTTCATAAGGCTTCAAATACTCGTCTCTTTCGAATAATTTCTGCAAATCCGGCACGGGGACCTCCATCGGATCCATAGCGGAATAGTTACCTCCCATATTTTTTTATCTATGTTTAGCTGTCGAACCGGATCGCAGTGCGCATGCGCTACACAACCGCGGGAAACGATAACGAGTATTCAAATGCTAAGTAAATACTTTCGTTCGATAAATAGGTAGGTACCTACTGGGTTGTGTTTGAGATAAACTACAGGTCATGTCACATCTGATATGCGAGATATGCACTCACCTCTCGCGCTAATGATACTTTGTTCGTGATTATTAATGTAGCGCGTCTGAGGGTAGCTACTTATTATGTGATAAACTAACTTATTGAACTTATTGTAGGTAGGTAGGTACCTACTTACCTACATATGCTAGGTACAAGTAGGGGGAGGTGGGGTGCATTGATACAAGGGGCACATTGATACACTAGCCTTTTCTAAAAATTGAGTGAGTGGATTTGAGTGGCGCCAATTCTAAAATGTTCGGAAAAGCTTCCGAACGCATCCATTGTAACCGCACCGACCATCTGTCAACGGGCGACCTTGGGCATGTCGAGATTGTGTTTTGAGCACTCATAAGTAAATTCTGTTCCAATATGTGTAAGTGTTTCGACGCTCTTCGATAACATTTAACGAGGATCTTTATATACCAAAGGTAAGTGAAACTATCAATTATTATTATTTTTGTTAATTATACTTTAAATCAAAGTTAGTTTTAATATTATAATTTGAATTTTGAAAAATGTCATTTGGGGCACTTTGATGCAACAAAGTACGGGGCACATTGATGTGAATCATTGTGCCCCGTTTCTGTATTAAGGTGCCCCATTTCTGTATAAATGTTGGAGATTTCCTTCTCATTCAATTTGAAAAATAAAGATGAGATGTTATACTTGAGAAAAATAAGTGCCAGGTCTTACATTTCTGTCTTTCCAGATGTCGAAGACAAAGCAAGTGTTGATTTCAGAGATGTTGTTTTACACCTACCTACCTACACCAAATTTTAAGAAAGGCACAACTCGAACCTCATCTATGTATAAATTTTTCATTATTTTGAGTGCAAACAATGTGCAATAAAAGAAGAAAAATATTTAATATTGCTTTTTCAAATAATATCAAGTTTGATAGTTTGATTTTATTTGATTGTTTGAGATTGACTGTGATTTATATTTGCTATAAAAATTACATAAGTGACTTATATTATAAGGCTGATTAAGATCCCATCACAATAAACAAGTAGAATAAATCTAAAAGTGTTTTAATTTGACCATTTTCATAGATTTTTCACCCTGTATGAAAGTGCCCCATGTGGTGTATCAAAGTACCCCGCTGGTGGGGCAGATTGATACAAAAGCCATTTTTTACTAAACGTCAATTATTTCTTTTCTTTGATAACTTAAACTATTTTAAACTATGACATTATAATATTTAATTATTTAGCTAAACGTATAATGCAAAATTAATGAAAAATGTATGCTTATACACATTTTATGGACCTTTAAATTTTTGTGTATCAATCTGCCCCACTTCCCCCTACGGCCAACGGATCTCGGCGTGCGTGAAGTTAGCCGTTTCGATGCGCAGTGCAACTTTTTCATACAAAATTTTCTACTGCGCAGCGCAGAGCCTGACTTCACGTACGCCTAGATCCGTCGGCCCAACTGGTACGGCCAACGGATCTCGGCGTACGTGAAGTTCGCCGTTTCGATGCGCAGTGCAACTTTTTCATACAAAATTTTCTACTGCGCAGCGCAGAGCCTGACTTCACGTACGCCTAGATCCGTCGGCCCAACTGTACCCTACAGAAATGAAATGAGAAAACATTTATTCGAACTCTGTACCTAATTTTGTTTTGACTCCTAATTAAGTGCGCAGATAAGCTGCATAAGGTCAAGCTTCAAAAAAGGTTAGTAAGTAAATGAAAAAGGATAAGTAGGTAAGTACTTAACCATTTCTTTCCTTGACCTTGCTATAAGTATTTTAATTCAAAATTATTATTAAGTACCTACTTAAGTATTTAAAAAACCAGAAACTATTATTTTGGTCCCATAATTTTACTCATAAAACACTTAGTGCTTATCCCAATGAATAAATGACACAATAATATTTAGAGATTAAAGAACAGGTACGAAGGCAGCTACTAGCCTAAACCAATGTCAAGTCAACTTTGATAACTAAAGGTTTACGCATAATCTGACTCCCATTCTCGTTTAGCTAGGCATCTGTCGAGTGCTACAAACACAAATGTTGGACTTCTACAGGTTGTGCCGAGTTCTTCTCCTTCAGAGGGCACCACAATGGCAGTGAGCCCTAAAAAGGTACCCTAGGTAAAAATATAATTTTCAAATAGTCATCTTAGCCCTGCATAGATTTCTGTCAAAATAAACAGACCAGCACTTCGAGAATTTAGAAATGCTCGAAGGGCCACCACAAATTAATTTTTTTTTTTTTATTTATTTATAATTTTATAGAAAATAAAGTTTTAAATTATAAGCTCTGCAAAAACCGTGTGACGGTTTGTCCGCAGGCTTGTGAGTCTCTTATAAAAATAAGCCTACATACTTAGTAAGTAAATAAGTAAGTAGGTACCTACCTATTTCAAACACTAAGATTTGACTTGTATAAGTACCTATACCTAAAGAGCAACATGAAGTAGACTAACTTATCTAGGTAGGTACCTACCCACTCAGTTTACATACAAAAACAAAAAATGAAATGTGTTAAACAAACGCTAATGAACCATAGTTACAAATAGTAAATATTCGATTACTTATAGAAAAAGGAGTAAACTACCTAATGCAATATGCTGTTCGATTTGCACGGTACGGACGGCAGACGTGCTGATAAGAAACTGGTTTTGATAATCGAGCAAGACAACAATGTACATCAATTGGTTAACAATATGACTTTATTTCCTTATCCTACCTAAACTACTAAAACTATCAATTAATAAGGATTTAGAATATATCTGAGCCTGTTCGTTTGGCCTTTGCCACGGCTTCTTCCGGCTGCAACAATTCTTCTTCAGAAGGTTCTAGAGGACTTCCCTCTTCATCCAGCTTCCCTGCCTTGTAATCTAGGACAATCTTCTTGCTGTACACAGCGTCGAATAGTTGTTGTGGTGTGAACTCGCTCTGAACCACATCGGCAGCCTTGTATGATACATATGGCTTTAGCTTACAACCGGTCAAGTCTGGGACGATAATTTCAGGTATCATTTCGGGTACTTGGTAGAATTTACCATTGAGGCTGTATCCTACATCTCGAACTCCTCTTTTATCGACTTCCAGCTCCCTGTTCTCTGTCATTTGCTGCTTCTTGTGGATGTTTGAACCCCTTTTGTTGGCAATGACAAATTTTCGGAAATTCCTTTTGCCTTCCCGGGGAGCAGATAAGGAGATGCTCCGCTTCGAAATATTATTAAGCAATACAGAAATTCTAGACATTTTTATTTTTGTTGTGAATTTGAGATTTTTGAGTTTGAGGTTATAGGTACGTATTTGAGTGACACTTGACTGTCAGTTGTCATTGTCAAAAGCTGGTTTTTGGCTTCGCTCGGCTCGGTATTATTGTCAAATAGTGCTGTGCTGCTGCGGAAATACAAAAATATTACCGGTTTTTAAATTGTTTTAGAATTTACTCAGTTACTCAGACTTGTTTCTACTAACTTGAACAGCTTCTTGCCAAGACAGTTACCTAATCCATTTAATAGAGCCTAGCAGAGCCCATGTATTATTAGGAAAAAAATAAAAAATCATTGCAAGACCTATTTTAATTATTATAGGTACTCCCAATTAGGTCTTATAAAATATTTTTTGAGTGTAAATAAAAACGAGTTTTGTGTATTAAGTTGAATTCGTATATTTCAGTAATATTTTGTCATGTAGGTATTCTAAAAACTCTTCAAAACCAAACAATAACCCAGTTAGATTACTTACATAGTTGAATTCACATTTAATCTGTGTTTTTACAATGTATCAGAACAATTTTTAGAAAAGCTTAATTTGCCAGTTTATACATAATTTACCTACTAAAATCTGTCATGTATCTTATATAGGTAGTCTAACAGACAACGCACAGCAGGTAGTCTAGATAGCTACTTATTTGGAGGATATAATAATAATAGGTAAGTAAGTATATTATATTTCTTTCTGTATGTACAAATTTTTAATGCGTTCAATTTTAAATATTCCGTTGAAATAGGGTTGTGATTTGTAAGTTACTTCATCAGAGTGAAGTCACAAGCGTGACTTAAAATTTACTTAAGTATAAAAAAATCATTTGATAAATCATTCAGTTTTGTGCTCTAACAAAATAAACAACATTGGTGTAGTGTAGTATAACACTAATTATATTGGCACTTTATTATTATTATAGCACCCCTCTGTTTATAAACTTCAACATTTATTCTAGACTAAATATATAAATATACTAAATTACTTATTGCAAAAAACATAATATTCACAGTAGGTACAATTAATTTACCGACACAATACAATCAGACAAAGGTCTTGGTCTAAGCAGCTTAGCTACGCTATTTTAATTATTGAGCACTCCATATGTTTCATACAGAACAATCAAAGAGCGACCAAGGAATGTAAGAAATAAATAATTATTGGATGCAAATGTTTGCAACTATTAAACATATACACGGGTTGAATACAGAATAGTAAAAACAAATTGTACCTATGCAATACGTGTCATGCATAGACTTGCTAGCGGAAAAACTAGATTATTTAAACCAAAGTATTCAAAAGCTTATAGCCTTTACCTACTTTAAAATTGAGGCACGCTGCAAACTATTAGCTATATTTTTGTAAATGAAGTTGGTACCATGGTATTTGAGTATGTATAGTACAAATATAGGTTCTAAACAATTTTGTAAATTTAACTCCACCGTACCATAAGCTTTGTGGGTATCCTATAGCCACACAGGGCATACATACATAATAATATATTATATAATAAATTCTTATATCAAATAGTCCTCAAAAACCTAATTTATTTCCTAAATTATTCCACAAACACTTGTAACTATTAACAACTATTTCGTAATTTAAATTCATAAATCGCAAAACTTTTGAAAGTTCAAACGAAAGAAACATCACATCACATTAATTACATACCAAACTATAATATTACACTTTTAACAGTTAAATAATTCGTTGATCTTATCAGTGACATTGGATAAATAAATAGACCAAGGTAATTATTAGAAATACGATTTCATTCAGAATACATAAAAATATTAAGTTGCAGATTTTAGCCCAAACAGCATTGTAAAAGAGTCGATTTGAAAAAAACAAAATTGACGGTAGTTACACCGTTTTTTATTGTACCTATCATTAACTTTTACAAACCATTTCTAATACATTTGTAGAAAGGAACTGCAAGTAAATTTTCCTTTTTATCTACTAAGTTTATCTTGGTCTATCCACGTCATATTTTTATCTTAGCCTATCCATAGACAAATTACGGTCATGTGTCAGGCTGGCTGCATGGCTCGTCATGATGATTATTTTCCAGTTCATCCATGTTGTCGCTCGAGGAATGAGTGAGGTCGCTCAGTTCATCTATTTGCTTCTGCTTTTTCCTTACGTTCCAGTGAAGGCATTCGGCTAGTGAGTCAAACCAGTCCGAGATTTGGTCTAGGGCGCAAATTGACGGCACCGGGTATACTGAAGTGGTGACGTAGAGGCTGAGAAAATGAATTATAGAATAAGTATCAATATAATCTGGTAGAGATTAGATAGGGTGGTGGGTCAAAAAGACAATAAATAAACCCTATTAATTTTAATTAAACATGGCAAGAAATCATTTTGTCTATGGCAAACCACATGCGTAGTTATATAACACGAACAAACACGGAATATCCATCAAAGTAAACCGATGTTTTAATTGTCAAATATGTTGAATTTCAATTGAATATTACTGAAATTTATTTTAAAGATAAAAGACATTCCGAATTATTTTTACTTCGGTTAGGTTTATGTATTGTTAATTACACAAAGTTTAAAAAATCATGCAAAAAGCGAAACAAAAGGCGTGTGCAAGCAAATGTGAAAAGTAATACTAAGTAGGTACTTACCAATTCAACATAAACATAGAAAACAAACATGAACCACAACCTTACTTAGCCCTTGAAATGGTACAATGATGCAAACAGAGCCTCTACCACCATAACATTAATGGTCTGACAGCGTATTATGTCAGATAAATCGATTTTCGAGTGAAAGCTGACGGTCAGACGGGCAACTTGTATATCTTTTGATCACATTGAGGCTGATTTTAGTCTCACGCTCACCGTCAGCGCTGATAGGCGAGTGATCTTTATTAGAATGAAATAAGGATACTGATTGTTTAGCAGAAATGGCTACGCTGATTGCTCTCATCTGTGCTGGACAATCAGAATCCTTATTTCATTGGAATAAAGATCACTCGCCTATCAGCGCTGACGGTGAGCGTGAGACTAAAATCAGCCTGAGTGAAGAATGGTGAGTCCTAAAATCGTAAGTTACCTATCGCCTGGTCTAAGGGATATTTGTGAGCGTCCGTCGAAGGAAACACTGGCGGGGCAGCGCGCGCCTACACTAGGCGTTATCTGAAACAAGCTTTACGTTCTAAATTTGATGCTCTATTTTGAACCCTGTGTAGATTTTACTTAGGTACATAATTAAGTTCTAAAATTATAAGTAGATGGAGACATATTCATAGACGGCGGCTACAAAAGTTCTTGATTGAAAAACTCACGAGTAGATTTTCATCCCTGAAGTACTTTAACCTAAAACTGAAGGCAGTAATGGACAAAAACGTGAAAACAAAGTGTTTTTGGACACGTTTCCTAAATAATGTACATTAGATAAAAACTAGCTAAACATAGTACACAACCTACTAAACTATTAAACATTTTTAAATTAGATTCACTAATCACAGATTACAAAAAAATGTTACGAAATATGTAATCGACAAAATAGCAATAATTTAATTAACAACTGTCAGACCACTTTCTACTAATACAGACATCAATTACATGCCAATTAGTTGTTAGTAAATATTCATACAACATCTGCATTAAAAAGCGTTGCGTGCAAGTAAGGTAGAATGGGGTAAGCGGTCTTTGCTTTACCTATCTCCGTGCTGTAACGCTTGTCTATTTCTGCCGTCGAATGACACCCACATTGCGTTTCGCGCGTCTGGCGATAGCGCGATCTAGAATTTGTATCATAATGAAGAATCTAGCAAGTTCGCAACACTTTCAAATATTTATATTCGAGGTCTAAATCATGAGATACAGTAGAATAGGAAATAATATTATTTGCATAGATAGCAGTCATAATGTAAAAATACTTAGTCGTTATTTCTGACATCCACAACACAGATTAATCAAGTCTGAGATCAGATTCAAATATTTTTATGAGTACGTACTTAATTAATAAACACAATAATAATTAAAGCATAAAATAATCGTTCCCCACGATGCTTCTCCCTATCACAGCAACATTACTTAACATTCACACAAATACGCGAATGCCTAAGCGAAGTTGTGAATACTATTGAGTGGCCTCGGTATAAACCAAGCAACTTTTCATCCTAGCCATTTCAATTCTAAAAAGGTGGCCGCACACATATTCGCGCCGAATGAATCGAATTTTAGAATTCTTTTATATAAACCTTGCACACCTTATCCGCGCCAAATCGTCCGATTCGACCGAATCTGGCAGTACTTCGAGAATTCGGCGCGTTCGGCGCGAATAAGGTGTGCGGCCTAAAGTTAACTCTAAAGTCTAAACAGGCAAGATTCAATTTACCTTGAGCTCGACCCCAGCTGGGACCACAATGGGCCTGAAGGAGAGCGAATGAGGACAGAGTAGTTCGAGAATTCGGCGCGTTCGGCGCGAATTAGGTGTGCGGCCTAAAGTTAACTCTAAAGTCCAAACAGGCAAGATTCAATTTACCTTGAGCTCGACCCCAGCTGGGACCACATTGGGCCTGAAGGAAAGTGAGTGTGCGGTCACTATAAAGTTAACTCTAAAGTCTAAAGTCAAGGTTCAATTTACCTTGAGCTCGACCCCGGCTGGGACCACAATGGGCCTGAAGGAGAGTGAGTGAGGACAGATTGGGGTCACCATGATAGCCGGGACAGATGGATGGATCATACTAGCGCCGGCGGCCACTGCGTATGCTGTACTGCCGGTCGGCGTTGATACTATTAGACCTGGAAATTTTGAAGACAGTGTTAGTGAAAACCAGCGCTCTAACAGCCTTGGCGCTGCTGGAGCAAATGCTGAGGGGTAGCCCTATTTTCTTGTCACTGTAACATTTTTGATTTATATGCCTGTACCGTACCTATAGTGACGAAAATAAAACTTATTTCTATTCTATTCTATTCTATTCAAAACTGTAGGCCATATTGCATTTCTTCCAATAAATGAAAAGATGAGGAGCAGGTTATCATGGTATGGGCATGTCATGAATATGATATGATATTCATGACATGCCTACCTGACATGCATATCCTACTAATCCTACTAATATTATAAAGGTGAAAGTCCGTGTGTGTGTGTGTGTGTGTGTGTGAATGTTTGTTACCACGTATCTACATAACCACTCAACCGATTTGGCTGAAATTTGAAACATAGATAGATAATGACCGGGAATAGGACATAGGCTACTTTTTATCTCGAAAAATGCATGGTTCCCGTGGGATAAACAAAATAGTAGCCCACGCGGGCGAAGCCGTGAGCGTTCACTAGTGAATGATATGAAAGTGGATGGATATTATGAGTAGACCAAAGAAAATGGATGGATTGTGTGAAAGTTGACATGAGTAAGAAAGGGGTGAATGTTGAGATGACGGCTGATAGAGGGAAATGGAAGAAGAATACATGTCGTGCCGACCCCAAGTTAGTGGGAAAAGGGCAGGAAGATGATGATTGCATTTATTCCAAATTTATTTATTTCTACAGATATAAGCTGACGCGCCATCCGGCGTCTTCGGACAAAAATAAAACTTGCGAAAAGTATAGGTATTGTCTCAAACTCAACCATAAGTATATTTTTTTCTTAAACAAAGTCTAAAACGTGTGTCAAATCAAATCGAAATTAGACACACATTTTGGTCAAAGAATATTTCCATTTCAGCCAACAATGTAGTTACAAAAACATGCATAATTATTATTAGCTAAGGTTTTTGCAGGAATTTCAGTTATGGCAGAACAATCGTATTATTACACGTTTGTATTGTAATGTTTTTTTGTATTGGAAGGTCATAATTTGGTAGGTAAATAAACTAGTAGTTCGCCCCGAACTGAGATCTCGCGCACCGTAGATGGCTTACATTTGGACTTTCTTCTGACTACCCCTATAATTTCAAGTGCTACTACTGATACTGCCGAGTATGCCTATTGCGCTAGCTCTTCATGGTAAAAAATACTGGCATGCATGCAATACATAATGTCGTGTCTAATTTTTCATTTAGGTATTTCATATTTATGAATTCTCGTCGTATTTCTAAAAGTATACGTCCTAGAATAAAAATAATAACTATTTTGGAATGTACAAATAAAGACCTTTCATTTGACAGCCCACTCAATATATTTGTTTACTTAACTTTTTTTACCCCAATTATTTTCATTCTTTATCAAAATTTTTTTTATCATGAAAATAAATCAAGTAGCATCTAAAATCATTGCAAACCAAACCGCAACGATGCCACTCTCTTTTTAAGACCGACCAGTCAATGAGCTACGAAGTCATCGAAACTCTATGCAACGGGAGCTCTTGCAGCCCTGGTTTCGTAGTTTTTGGTCTTTGGTCGTATTTCAAAAACTATACATCCTAGATTAAAAATAAAAACCATTTTGGAATGTACAAAATAAGCCCTTTCGTATGACACCCCACTCAATTTATTTGTGTAACTTTCATAATTTTTTACCCCCTTGGGAACCCAATATCTTCACAACCCCTTCATCGATTAAGCTCATATGCTCCACCGTAAATTTCCTTACCACAACCTATTGACCTACCAAGTTTCATGCAGATTGGATGAACGGTTCGACAGTTATGCGCGAACAACAATTTGTGAAACATACAAACATACAAACATACAAACATACAAAGCAAAATCGCCCAACTTACCACTAAGATCTTCACTCGCTTCGCTCGCTCGATCGATAAAT
Organism: Camptogramma bilineatum; assembly: GCA_958496255.1. NCBI lineage: Eukaryota > Metazoa > Arthropoda > Insecta > Lepidoptera > Geometridae > Camptogramma > Camptogramma bilineatum. The sequence goes on along the minus strand of OY292465.1, from coordinate 11,214,813 downwards.
ATTGCTGGACATTTCACACAGCGCCATCTAGCCCCAAACTAAGCAAAGCTTGTTATATGGGAACCAGATAACTGATAGAATACTTATATTTTGTAAATGCATACTTATAATACTTTATAACACCCAGACGCAGAACAAACATCTATGTTCATCACACAAATGTTTGTCCTGAGTGGGAACCGAACCCACGACCTACAGCGCAGAAGGCAAAGCTACTACCAACTCCTTTACGCGGTGTATACGAGGCCAGTCTAATTTCTAAGTCTTTCTAAGTCTCAAATATTCTGAAACTCACCATCTCCCTGCACCGAAGTGATGTGCTTCCCATCCAGAAACAAATCTATATTAGATAGGTACGGCGAAGGCCCTCTATCCACGACAACTTCATTTAGCACCAGTATCGTGGTCGGCTTCTTCTTATCTTTGAGACCCTGTTCGCTGGACTTCCTTAGCACTACGCATTGGAGCCGTGATCGTAACGTTAGGGCTGCATGGCCTGGAATTAAAAAAATATTTCATAAAATACTGTGGAGAGAAAAAAATGTGGTGCAAATCTTAGCCCGAAAGGCATCCTAACAAATTAACATATGCCACAGAGTATTACAAATTTTAATGTTATTAGTTATTTAAAAGAAAGAGACACCAACATTATCTAGCTTTCCCTATCGATTACTTGGAGGTATACCAAGCGTGGAAACTTTACCATCTGCTTCTGAGACTATTCGAAATATATCTACTATTTCAACTTAGAAGAACATTCAAACATACCTTCTAAAACAGTCATAACTTGGTCCTGGAAGTTGTTGAACTCGAATGGCGTGAGAAATCCTAATGAGCCTAAGTGGAATGCCATTATTGGAGGTACTGATTGCTGAAAACAAGGAAAATACTGTTACAAACAACCTAGATGTGAGAAAATTAACACGCAAATACAATGGAACGGTCAACAATAGAAACAGTGTTCCTTTACGGTATTTTAACCCTTAACGTCTTAAATGGACATCTGAAGTTATGCTTAATGCGGTAAAATATTTGTAATTTTATCAAATATCTAAACACAGTAAGCAACATCAAAGATAGATAGAATATTGAAACTGAACCTATAAATTATATTATATATGGTATAACTATGGATTATTCTTCGTCAGGATTAGTTATTATTTAGTGCAAAGCTGTCGATTTTGTCTTTGATTTTAACTACTCTTAATTACAACAAAGGTAGGCACAATGATAAAGATGATTTCAGACACCATTTTCAAAAAATAGCAAATAGTGAATGAAAATAGCGTCACACGAGTCAAACGCCCTCATTTTCAAACTTGGTTCATAACTAAGTTAGACACCATCATTATTAATTTTCATATGGCTTATAAAACAAGGCATTGACATTTCTTACCTGAAACAAGGAACTAGCGTGGAGTAACGTGCCATCGCCTCCCAAACATATGATAAAGTCTATCTTATCCGTCAAGTCGTCGGTACCAGCTCGGAACGTCATCAGCTTTTCTCGCACCGATGAGAAGTCACCGTACTCTTTGAGAAGTGTGTCTTCTAATACTGCCGCTTCCACGAACACAACCATGCTTTTGTCCTGTAAAATGCATTTGTGAAAATGAATACTTAATGCAGGCAGGGGTTCACGGAGTTCATAAACCTAGCTTTTGCCAATGGCTTCGCTCGCGTTTGGGTAGATTTTTATGTGAAAAGTAAGGATTTTATATTTGTTATGTGCGTGAATCTATCACGCACGATCCACGACATGAAGATTATGCAAAAACAGCAAAAACTCTACATATTAGCATAATCAATCTACCTACATTAACAGCGTTGCAAGCATCACACCCTTGGCACGTGTCTAGATCATTATAACAAAATGGTAATTATGGAAATTCCCACCCTCATTAACGTTGCATGACTTTGGAGTATCAATCGATGAATCCAATACGAAAACAATAAGTTCCAAGGTATCTTAATTATAAACGCTTCACGTAAATGAGAATAAGCACAAATGTATGGAGCTCTGACTCTGACCAAGGTTAAAATCAGGATTAACATATTTTTATTTGAAAAGGTTTTCGAATCGCTACATTTTTTATAATAACAGCCAAAAATAAACATCTTGAAGAAATTGTGCTAATCCCAGTCTAAAAAGTGCATAAGTCTGCACTCGGAATAACACAATATAATAAAGCTTTGTAATTGTAATCCTTAACAGAGAATAAGTTCGATTTCTACAAGGTGAATTATAAAATAAATTAGCATAGTACTCCATTTTCTATACAAGAAAATGTGAAACTTCTAAGGCGCTATCGAATGCACCATGAATCAACCTTGCGGGCAGCTTGTTTTTATCTTTAGTCGAAATGGTCCATTCTCCTTTGAAATATGTTAAGGCCACGCAAGGCTGTAAAAATATACTTCAACTTCCTAGTGTAATACTATCCTGTAAGCTACAGACAGTTATTCTATACTAATATTACCAAGAGAGCGTGCGATGTTTTAAGATTGGGTGAATGTGGAGGGTTATCTCCGAAACGACTACATTTATTTGAAAATATATTTCACCGTTGAAAGGCATACATTATTCCAGATCTAGTTTCGTATAAAAGGTAGCTGTAAGTACGAGTATAGTTAACAGCAAAGACTCGAGTTTCAAACATCCGAATACGATAAACATTATGAAATCGCCTGACTATCCGTCGATATCTGAGAAGTAGTTAGTTACCGGACGCAAGTAGTTTAGAACGTCAATTACTAAATTCCTAGATATCTATTTATTTGACTTTCGCCTCAAGTAAAACTAGAACGATTTCATCTTCTTATTTTGAATTCAGTCAGACCTTGGTTAAAATCGGGGTCATGTTTTTCGACGACAGTTTTTGTTTTGATACGCTTGGACGGTTAGGTAGGGCTTTTTATGATGTACTTGACTGAGGACATCTGCCCAATTATTATGGCATTAAGAGGCAGCCAACCTTGTATACTACTATAAATCACCTTGTCACTCATCCACAACTTAATGAGTCATATTGAAAAGTTTTATAGACACGGGATTTTATCGCGTGATTTACCTTATTTTTCCCGACGTTTCGGCTATGTTGCAATAGCCGTGGTCGCGGGCAGACTGGAGTATGTTTTCAAGGTCCATTGTGATAATGAGTCATCCCCTACGTGAATTCAAGACATGTGATGACCACGTAATGGTCATACAAAAAATATAATGCCGTGTAAATATAATTGCTCACTAATAAATACAAACATAATATAGTCATGCAATCGAATGGTTAACATAAAACTTGTTCTTGTTCTTCTATCTTTGAGTAAGATCTCAAGTAAGCTAACTCCCAATTAAAGTCGGAAGTAATTTAACTATAACTTTTATTTGAGTGAAAGAATAATAAGTTATACTTCATTCATAAACTGTTATAAGATTGATCGACAAAAGTTCTGATAAGCAAGGTTTCCAAAAATCAGACATGACTTATCATATTTCGATAAACACTTAAATCCGACTTTTTACAAACATAGAATACGAACCGATATCGAAAGTTTTCGCTTTCATTTATAAGAAATCGATGAATGTAAACAGTTATTGAGTAAACAAACAACACAATGGACGTTGTACGTACACAAACATTGTATAAGATTATTAAACTCTGTTGTGAAGCGATTCAGTCAGAACAGTTTGACTTATATCGGATTAAATCTTTGTTTAAAGCTATTTAACTGGTTTCTTAGTTATTGTAGACATTGATGACCACGTAAAATAAAGGCTTTAGAGTCTTAGCAACAGTAAATAAGGTGTAGTAAGTACCCAGATAATCTAGGAACGATTGACAGTTTATCAAGGACACTTGACATGTGATTAAACGAGATTAGGTACATGACTGTATCAAGTCCTGATCGAGACAAGGCTGGCACAATACTGTCTATTTACAGAATGTTCAAACACCTGAGAAACATGATAAAAATCCAAATATTACAAAGAATGGGGATACGATAAAATGAGTGAGTACTGAAATGACGATTGGGAGAAGAAAAGGAAAAAGGCAACATGCACCAATTCTACCTAGTGCTTAAGAGAAGATGATAACGGAACTTACATGAACAAGCCAATGCACCAGCTGCACGAACGGAGCCAGGATAGTAGCGTCGTGCACCTTCTTGATGACCAGCACCGTGAGGGGCGGCTTGTACCACGTCAGCCGCTGCGACGCCGGGTCTTGGATTTGCCTAAAAATATCAAGGAAATAATATATTTACTAATATACTGTGTATGTATTATAGAAGGAAAGGCATAGTCGGTTTTTCTCATTCTATATTCGAGCAGCCCAACTGGGGAATACCTCCGCCTTACAAAATATCGCAGCGAAATAACATAATTCTTCTCGAATGTTGTGTTCCTGTGGTGTGTAAGGTTGCCAGAGCTCTGCAAAGAAGCGCTGCGGTGACAACTGGAGTCAGCAGCGCGATATACAGCTAATAGGAAATCTTTGTAGTTCCTGTACCTATAACAGAGTCAAAGCTTTTGCGTTTAACTTTGCAATGCAACACACAATGTAACCCTTTGCCAAGTCTTGTGACGTCAATCGTTCTTTTATGGTTATCTGAGTTAGGTGATTCAGATCTGGGTGATTCAAACCAGTTTTGCTGGAATAAGCTTTGGAATGATCCGTAAAATTACGATTATAATTACCTCCTCGGGCGAAACATGCTACCTAACGAACGGTGAAATAACAAGTCAAGAGCTAATAAGACTTGTGCCTTGAGTATTTCGTAATACATTTAAAGAACATGAAAATATTAGGCCCCAGATCATTGTGTATGAGAGTCAGATAACCAGCTAATGTATAGACAAACAAAAATGAAGGGACAATTAAATGAACAAATAGGGTCACGTAACAAAACATGCCTGAAATGTGGAATTTCCTATAGGTATTTTCTTTGTCTCGTTACGCAATACTTTATTTTGAACTTGTTGTTATTTGAGAACAATTTAACATGCATTTCGTAAAAGACTAAGTACGTAAAGCATCTTGGATTTTTTATTTTAGTCATTAACTTGCAGCGACAAAAACTTGACCACGAAAGCGACGGGGACGCTCATCAAGCAAGCTTTTTATTGTTCAAAATTGACCTTTATTGCAGAGAATTACACGGAAGTCGATTTGGCTGAGTCATGTAATTATTCAACTAGTCAGTAATCAGTGGGTGCAGTTTAAAGTGGTCTGCCTGCTGTCATGATTACATCGTCCGCAAGCCAGGTGGCAATAAAACCATCCTTTCTTTTTCATTCAGAACATAAAAATAATTCTCAGTCAGCAAATTTTGTGAGGTACAAATTCATTCTTGATTTTTGATATGAAAACATGAGCTTCCTACGAAAATATCCACGAAAATGAAGCTAATACAAAATATACTTACATTACCATGGCTGAGTTTTTCATTATCCTCCCGCATGGTCCAAATTGCTGTATGGGCGATGGCGCGTTCAGGGATCTAGTTCTCCTGAAACAAACAAACAACAATATTATTACATTGTCTTATTTCCTTCACTCAAATTCTTTTCCTTTCCGCCTCATTTGATTAATAAAAACAATGTTGGCAATCCGGGTAATACCAATCTAGTAAACAAATACCGACTAGCTGAGGAAAGGGAGTGATCATTTGTGAAGCACTTATGTTCCATACTTCGGAAATTATCACGAAAAGGAAGATGTAAGTATAATAAAAGGTCGAAGGTTAGTATTTGATTATACGTATATTTTCTATTGTTGTCTTATAAGTAGGTATCAATACTATGCTACAAAGTTCGCCCTTTAATAGCCATTATAAGTGATTTGGAATCATTATTGAAGTACTTATAATGATAATTATTATTACGGGATTTTATCGCGTACCTTTTACCTATTTATTTTCTTTACCCGACGTTTCGAACACGTTGCAGCGTTCATTATGTTAATAAATCGCGAAAGTTTAACAAGTTATATTATTGAAGTATTTGCATAAAATATCGCTTAGTTGATCCCTGTACAAGAAAAATACCTTTAACTAGTTCAGCGGTTCCGTGACTGAGAGTAGATGAGCATAATAACTCAAGCTCATAATAGCGGAAAAGTAGTTCATAGACCGGTGGGCCGAGGTGCGGCTAACTAAGGTAGGTAAGCTAATTAAAGGTAAAACAAGTCCTAAATTGTTTCATGGAAATAATTTGCGTGACAGAACATTTATTCCTTTCTTTATTTTAGACCAAGTGGTTCATTCGAACAAGGTACTAAATAAATAAAAGGTTTTCATAATTACTAACGTACCTATAAACATTCAATACTTGTCATTATTCCATAAAAAACCAACACACCGACAACGTTATTTTGAATTTTGAGGAATTTTTCATGAAGCAGGATAAAGATTTTATGAACATGATATTTAGATACCTACTACTTAGTGACAAGGGTAGCTACTTTTAGCATTAGAAATTCAGAATAGATGATATGTAGTTTAAAAAATGCTAATAAATAGTTTTAATAAAAGAAACATTACCTGAACAGCTATTTCATAGTATCGTATCCATATAACAAGACACGAGTTCACCCGAAATCGTCGCGAACTGAACTAATAACCGTCCGAAGTTGTATAATGCTAATATATCATTAACAAGCAGCATGTCCCATGTCATTTAATTATATATAATCCTTGCATGACAGACTGATAAAATCAACATACAATAAAAACTTGAAGTCATAAAAAAACTTCAATAGATTTATCTGCAGCCCGACTTCACCACTTCACTGCTGTGGGTTTAGGCTCCTTTTAACTCTCGCCTCGATCCACGGCTCTGAGCTAGCCTTATCCACTGCTTTTCTTATGGTAATGGTAATGTACATTGTACAATTATTTGCTTTGAACTATAGAAAGATTTTGGAAAATGTACTTCCAAGGAATTTGGTATTAAAATTATTCAAACTACATATCGTAATGGTATTTTATTTATAGATAACTATAATTATCGTAATAATATTTATAGATAAGTACCTAGCTATAATGATACTTGATAGTTATTTCACATCATCACAGTTTTTAATAAAGTAGAAATTATTTGTCGTCTAAATAAAAAGGTTGTATTTGTAATAAAATCTCAGAGTAAGTTATTATTGTTTAAATGAAGTCGCTTAAAAAGAAGCACAAATCGTATCGTACTGTATATGGATACCGCTTTACGTACAATCGAAGTTTTGAATTAACCTGGGCCGACCTTGCAAATGAACAAAACAGACGTCGTCGTTACAAGCATATTATAAACAAAAATAAGTCGTATTTCCAAAAAAAGCTGTACAGTAGGAACGTAAGAGGACATTATTCATATATGAATGTGCCATACTCTTATGAACATGTCGAAGTTATAATTTATATAGGTAGATCTATTTTGAGGTTTAAATTATTCAAATATCTATATTTAAAGAAGAATATCCACGGTGTTCGTAGACCGATAAAAAACATCATTAAAACGAGTTTAGAAGGATTCAACAGTTAAAAATAAAGAATCATTGTTGGTATCGTGATTTAGAGTCGTGAAACTTGAATCTAACTTCGCTTGCATTGCACAACGTTACTTTTTTTATAATCATGATGACATAGACGTGATAATTATATTGTTATGATAATTGTACGAGAGAAGTAGTTTATACTTGCATTATATACATACACTTAGTAAATATACAACTGTACAACAAATAGTCAAAACATAAAAAGTATTCCCATCAAGATGATGATTGAAGAGGCACAATCATTCCGATAAAACCAATTGAAATACTGATAAGAGATATAGAAAATGAGATCGATGTAACAATGCTGATATGGTCAATCAAACTGAAAATGCTAAGAGGATTGACTTGCATATTGACAATGTTCGTAATGTACCGGAAAAAATGGCGTGAAAATGAGTAGGCTTACATCCAAAAATTCATAATATGGAATTCAATCTAGTCGCTTGTGATATCGATAGATATCATAGATCAATGATTATCAGACTGCAGCAATGATTTGCAATGAGTTTTAAATCTTATACAATAATGCCATTATTTAAAAAAAAAACTAAACTTAAATCTTTTTACTTATAGAAAAATTTGGTTCATACAATGATTCAGTTATAATAAGTTAATCTAGTAAGTAAGCAAACACAGTTGCAAAGGATTAATAGTGATATAGGTTTTACAGATTTCCCTCTATCTAAAAGTAAACTTTGTTGTAGAGATAAGTATACCTACTGATAATGATAACACATCAGTGAAAAAGCGTGTAGATCGTATATTTTGAATTTATGCTGTTGTATTTTTCCCAAAAGGCTTATATTTAACCTCAGTTTCAGTTCGTATTGAATTGGGTATTTGTTGAATTAAATGTCAAAAGACAGATATGTAAAGACGGAGTTCAGAGGCCTTTGCCCTCTAGAGGAGGATGTCACAGGCAGGTAATAAAAAAATCACAAGCGAATTTAGCTTAGATCTGCGTATCAGTCGTTACTTTATTGAGCAGAGATACTAATTCAAAGTATATAACAATGGTATTTTTTAAAACAATAACACAATATACACGTCCTTCCTGTTGTTTTACTGCGAACCTAGTTTTATATTATGTTACTGAAATGCTATAAGTTACGCATACATGTGTTTTAATCAATAATATAGGTATAATTTGAATAGGTACCTATAATATAAACGTAACAAGCAAGATACAAATTATATAAATTATTTAGGCAGCAGCCAACAAACATAATTCATTTGAACATGCGAAATGAACTAATCACAGTTATAAGTGGAAACGCATGTAGTTTTATAGGGATTTGTATGAAAAACAAATCATTTCAAGACATACCTTTTGTCAAGATATTCCTCCCTGGCTCTAACAAGTTCTGTCTTCCCGGACTCATGAGAGAACTGCCTCCGCAAAGCATTCTTATTCAACGACATGGTTTTTCACAACTTTGTCAAAAAAACAATATTATTCAATGACCGAACGGTAATTGTTTACACACATTTTCACAGCATCAGTTTCAGTGAAGATGAAAAGATTTCATTGAAGGCACTAAATGTTTTAGTAAAGGAGATTGCAAATAAGGACAGGTGGGGTGAGATGCGCGCGCGCTGCCTGCCGACTGGCGATGCCGACCGTAGGAAGAAGACTCTTAGCGTCCCAAGTGACAGTTCTGACCTTGATGAGTTCGCCGAGCGATTATCATGAACCGACGCTTCACGAGCGGACCAATGCCTGTTTAAGGTCGCATTTACGTAAAAATCTGATTTCCTACGCGTGACGGCTTGAAACCACACACTGTTTGTAAATATGCAGTCACCGGCAAACTGTTTTCCATGTGTAAGTCACTGGAGATCTTATCATGCATTAATACAATTTTCAGTCTTCCAAACCTTCAACCTGCAACCTTCTTGTGAACTACACGCAAATTACATTGTGTTAAGGCACTTAATTAAAAATAATAAGGCAGAAGCAATGGCATCTCCAGATATTGGAAATTGGGCGAATCAGCATTGTTAATCTGCGTCCGTCGGCGTCGTGTCAATCGATACGGTTCGACACTCTACCGACATTGACCAATATCGGTGGTAGATTATTCATTAGGTAGCTACCTACTGTTTAATCGAGTTCAAAAACTAATCTCAAATTAATTGTTTTTACGCGCTTGATAACAATTTTTAACGAAATACCGATACGTCCAGTAGTTTTTTCTACGTAAGTATAAGTAAATTGAGATGAAATTGTTCGTTTTGGTAGAAAACAATTTTCTGCATATATTTCCATTTAATCAGAAGTCGCTTCGAGTACTTTAACTCCTTATGCAGGGAGATTTTATTTGGCACCCATTGGTACAGACGTAATTATTCACTGAGATCGTTTCCAATACCTAACAAACATTCGTTCACGATGCTCGTGCAGAATCCACACAATGTTACTATAAGCTATAATTTCGGAGACTACTTGTATTGTCAGTAAGTAAGGTACCTACCTTAATAGTATAGCCATGACACAAAACAGAATCGGTGATGGAGTTTCTAAAAGCACATAGGTAGGTACTGTATGCGATGATATAACATTACGACATACCTATTGTAAAACCATTACCTACTGTTATAAGCATTGTTAGTTTAAGTATTTCTGTTTAATTTATTTTTATTAAATTATTGATCATGTTCTTCTAATTTGTTTACCTTCTTTCCTAGTTCGATTTGAAGATTCGTCTATAAGTATCGTCGTATGTATCGTATTCGTCTATATCGTGTAAGTATCATATCAATGCTATGCTCATACTGTATGTTTTACACTAGCTACCATTATGTAATAATGTGGATTTGTTCAGTCAATTTAGTCGTGCCATTAGAAGTTAGATGACAACACTAGCATTGACCGAGATAGACGTCATAGCGATTTCATCAGAAACCGGTGCTGGTGTGAGGTGAGCATTAGCCTCCGGTGTGGAAGGGTGGAAAGTTGTTCAAGTTCACAAGCTAATTGCCCTTACAACATTGATCATAGCTTTCGACAAGAGAGTAAGATTAGCATTGGCAGGAAATAAGTGTAAAAGCTACACCGGACACAACCATTCAATTGATGGCGGTTTCTTCCATTCCGATAAAGATCATAATACTCTGAAACGAGATTTAGAAAAGCTGTACTAAAATAAAACAGAATAAGGGAGGTGTTAAAGGAAAATCGGATTTATAATATTAAAAATGCAAGTTATGTAATTCCATCAGAAGATGATATAGGATAAGATAACCTTGACATCAATCAATTGATCACCCCACACATGACCGTCTTTAAAAAATAATCGCTTAGTCAGTATTTCTTGTAGTCTTCTTTAGCAGTAATTTAGTTTTTACGACAACATATTTTAATTAGCATGGAAATATGCAGTAGGTATAGGTATGTATGTACGTAAGGTAGTTTAATATATGGATTACTTACCAGGACTTATGTAAGTGCTTTACATAAGAAAATATGTAAATTACTGAACTTTACTTAATAAAGGTAAATAAATACATTGGTAAAGAATAAAAATTGTGAGTTTTGGTCAATCCATTCATGAATAAATTAGTTTAAGCATTTTTGAATTTTATCGACAAAGTAGATAATGTATATGAATAAGTTGTTGTTAATATTTTTTGTTTTGAATCTATTTAGGAACAATGATTGTGTTTTTAAAAGGATCTTACTTGTTCCGTCATTTAATACATCTTTTTGAGATGTAAATATTTACGAAAAAACATTGCACGATCTTAATAGCATTGAGTTTCACCGAATATATATTATTATTATTATTATTATTAGCAGCCATCAACATCCCACTGCTGGGCAAAGGCCTCCCCCCACACAGATCGCCGATGTAGCCAAGAAAGCCGCCAAGCTCAAATGGGACTGGGCCGGTCACGTTTGCCGCATGTCGGGAGACCAGTGGGCCAAACTAACCACGGAGTGGTGCCCTGATACTAGGGCATGAATACCGGGATCCCGTAATACCGAAATACCGGGATCCCGGAAGATTTGTCCGGTATTTCAATACCGGTATTGAAGTAATCAATACCGGACAATACCGGTATTGAGGAAATCAATATCAAATAATTCCGTACGTTATTCCGTATGGTTAACGGATCCCGGAATTCGGTCTTTTGTCGTGCGCAGTAGAGCATTTTCTTGCTAAATTGTATACCTACTGTGCATCGAAACAGCTAACTTTACGAATGCCTAGATACGCTAATCGTATTGTACGTCTATGTTTACTTTAATTACTATCATAAGAATTACTAGCATCCATGTGCCTGCGACTGCGCCTACCTGGGTAAAAAGTAGCCTATGTGTTATTCCAGATCATAAACTACGTCGCGGCTGGCAAGTGGTATTACGGTGGGTTTACACGCTCACGTGCAAACAGCAATTCATCGAGACAGAAATATGATTAGATCAAGCACGGTGTAACTTTGTCACTTTCATCTCGAGGAGACCGGACGCAACATAAAATAATGTGCTCGTTATCTGTTTGCACGCGAACGTGTGAACGCGCCTTAAAAATGGTTCGCTGGCCAGCTCTAACGCTCTCTCACTCTTACTCTACCCCCGCTTCCGCGCCGCATACTATCGCATCAGTCGGTTCGCAAATGTTGTGTCTGTGAGTGTGATTACTTTTGTGAAATTGTGACGCTAGATTAGCTGCTGAATCGCCCCAATAATAGTATCTCCAGTAATAAGTAGTACCTACTTAGATAATGTGATTACCTTAAAGACTTCCTAATCCAAAAAGTTCCTAATGCATCCTGCATCGTTTGGTACCTAGTATCTACATTTAGGTAAAGTTAAGTAAGTAGACTAAGTTTATTGATTGATCTCTTTTGTTATGTGAGTATAGATAGGTACTATATTTTATACATGTTCATAGAAATACAAATTATTTTGATTTTATTCCTACAGTTTTTCTTCGTATCATGTCCTTGACCAATAAATCTTGCTAAAATTTGCTTAAATTACATTCAATATTTTTGTTTTTTAGGAAAAACTAGAATTTCAAATAAAAATGCCAATACCGGTATTAATACCGGTATTCCGGTATTGGGCACCAATACCGAACTCAATACCGGTATTGAGATTTGTCCCGGTATTGCATGCCCTACCTGATACGTTGCGACGACGTCGCGGCAGACCGCGAACGAGATGGAGAGACGAGCTTGCCAAATTCCGTACCGACTGGACATCACTAGCACAGGAGAGGGATGAATGGAATATATATAATAACATTTAATATATTATTTAATATTTAATTGATTAAGTAATATATTTAATGCTATTATAGCATTATTAAGTCGTTAAGCCATGACGGAGGCATTAAGGCGGCCTAAAAACTCCGTCACCAGAGTTGACCACTTGCTCATACGAAAGAAGAAGAAGATAGCATTATTTAAAATATAAAGGGTTACTGGAAAGATACAATGCGAAGAGTTGATACATTTTATCTCAATAGGAGCTGACGTGGAGACTAATGCCCTCCATGAGGTCAGGAAGTGATTTCAATGATAATAATGAATGTCAACCAAGCTATTTATGTTCCTCCCTAAAACTAAAATAAGTTTATGAAATCCATACTGCATGTAGACAATTTCACGTAATATTATAAAAATATCATGACCTATAGTTACAGTAGCCAAACAGTTTTCATAATAGTCACTTATTCAAAAGTTTTAGGTTACATAAATTGGTCTTAAAGATAATAATATTATTGTCCTACCAAAACCTACCTTTACAGGTGTATGAATATTAAAGATATATCTAATAATTAGGTTTCTGTTAAAAATTCAACCAAAATTGTAAAATATAATATTAATATAAGTAAACAATTCATTTCAGACAAACAGTTTTATACATGGATTTTAATAAAAGTTACGAATAATTAAGACTCTTTTAGACAAGAGATAAAAAGCTTTAATATAGTGGTATTGTTGAATAAATGCAAGTTTAGTTTAGATTTTGTTTGTTCACTTCCAAAACTTCATTAGTTCTTAAATTAACATTTTTCCTGTTTTTTCAATGTTCAAGAAATAAACTTCATTGATAGTTCTCAAATCATCGTTCCTTATGATGTATGATTAAAAAGAAGAAGACCTGAGATGAACCAGGTTGGTTGTTTTAAGAAAGTGGTTGAAACTAACAACTAACCAACAATTTTGCTTGCTTATTCAATAAAAAATTACACTAGTTTTGTCGTTGTTTGAGTAAATATACGTGACGCACAAAAGCAATTTTATACTTTTGTTTGACCTAATGTTGCTTAGACCACATTTACCATAGCAACCGAAGTGACCAACACAACTATTTTTACGAATGATGAAACTAAAGTAGACACTATAGGGTAGTTTACATACACCTGAAGCCATGGATACAGTAGACACAGTTCAATATTACGTAACTCACGAAAAAAGTAGACATTGATTGCATAAAGAATGATGAGCTGATTAATGAGTAGACAACGAGGAATGTCCTCCGTGAAAAGATTTGGATCCTATGACAGCTTGCTAAGTAATTTTATTTCCGAAATATCGGTCACTGATTCAAATTAAAGAAGCTGGATCAATACAAAGATAAACGTACGTATGGCAACACACGCTTATATGTTTCAAGTTATAAAAGCGATAAGTAACTGTATTTTTAATTATAAATATTTCTTTGTAATATTTAATATTTTTGTTTAATATTTTATTTCAGCAGCAGCTGCTATTGCGGAAGAAATTTTTGAAATGATACCTATGTGATGGGCGTTTATCATAGCGAATGATAATACAAGTCACGCCATCGTATTCATCTGAGGACAATCACTTGTCCATAAATAGAGCTTCCCGGCACCCAATATGCGAGTACTCACTCACAGTCAGTACAATGCCTAGAGCAAATCTTGGTCAAACTGGTATTGAATAATAAAGGATAACAAGGACATGACCAATTTTGTTGTGAACGAAACAAATATTAAATCTTTATTGCAAATTAATAAGGAGATGTTTTTTCTTCCAATTTAATAAATATTTAATATTTTTATCTTTTTAATAATGCTTCTAATAGAATTATAGATTTTTTTTTATAAAATATGGAAACATGATTACAGATTACAGAAAATCGGTCGCTTGACTAGAGATACGACGATACACGTTGGCCTCACGCATAGTTGACATGTAGATATGCAATGTTTACTTTCGGTTATTATTATCGATGACAATTATTTGTACCAACAAAATGAAACAACCGACCACACACACATAATATAGTTTCAAAAAAAAATTATCAAATACCAAATCTCGGTAATATGTATTTTTAATACGATGATAAAGAATAGGTAAAAGCTTTATGTTTATTTAAATAGAAGTACCTACCTACTGTACTTAAAATCTACTAGGTACCTAGTAATTATAATAAACGTAGGTACTTATCTACTTTTCAAAATACCAAACATAATTTGCTTGGTTATTTTGTTTGACTAGGTTATAATCAAATCTTTCATAGTGTTGGTAAAGACTTCGCTGAAGTTACTTCCATAGCCATTTCAATTCTAAACACAATACGAATGATTCAATATGTGCAGTATTTTTACGAGCAGTTTAAGTTATGAAATGTTTTGCCGGCATCACGTAACGTTGAATAAGTAATGCGCAAACACATCGTAACGCTTTGAGACGACTTAAGTTTGCAAAGTATGAATAAATCAACCATCCTAGGGTCTGAGCTGAACTAAAAAAGGAATGTGTTGCTGTAAGAATATTAATGTGCAAAACTGAAATCCCCGAGTACAAAAGTTGAAAGGAAAAAGCAGATTGCGTTCAGCGTAAAAGGGGATACATGAACAAGCATTCATTCAGTGGATTTACTCTACGAATAGTCTAATGATAAGATGAGTCTAGGACTTAGCAGTATAAGAATCATATAGGTGCGAGGGAAACTTAACAGTGGGTAAAGATATAAGTTGCGTACTGGCGATGATGATGACATTTCCGTTATTAAAAGATCTAATCGCAGTATTTGTTCTTCACCGCAAAAGGAAGCCACGGAACTATCAGTATTTTTATCTCTATATAAATTAGGTGTGTAAACACCATTTGAGGAGGCAATATTGTAAAAGACCTTGTGTGTAATAATCCATGCACGCTTCCCAACAACATTGAATGCAGTGATGGAAATGACTGGTAATAACGAAAATCGTGGAAAATTTGTACAATAATGAATGAGTAATCGTACTCGACCTATATAAAAAGACAGTGCAACAGTCAAAATAGAGAGTAGCTCTTCATGAAACTGATAATAAGCTTTTAGTCAAAAGTAAATTTACTTTCAACTAAAGCTTAATATGTGTTTCAAGTAACAAGCTTTTCGGTAACCACGGCCTGATTCAAATGAGCCCAAACTCGGAGGAGATCCATTGAGCTGAACAGCACCTGGAGTAATCATCAGATAGCTCGCTGTCATAATTGTCAGTATGCTAAATTTCAGTTCAATCGGACAGCGAGAAGTTAAAATCTTGTTGGCAAATTTCGGAACGGTAAAGTATCATTGCCATCAGGTCTTTGTATCATTTTAAAAGCACGATGTAATTAAAACATCAGTAAACTCTGTTTTCCGAGTATAACTAACGATGTAGTAACACTAGGTTTTTCTAATAGCATCATTACATTCAGAACAATGTCAATTGCTGAATCTTAATTGCTTATTATGTTACTTTACTATTTGTAGATACAGGTGCGTCACGTGTCAGCTAATAAGTAGATTTGCGTTTTGATTGGATAAGAGGAATTCTATAGAATATAAAAAAAGTTTTTTATACAATATATTGTAGTTAATTGATTCAGGCGTGACTTTTCAGACACCCATATTTAGATTTTTTTGAAAATTAATTAAATTAAAATTTTCAAAAAAATCACAATACATATATTGTTTTTTATTTCCGAAACATTTGAAGATTTTACAGTACAATTACGTCTGGATTTTTAGAACACGCATGCATTTATCCAAAAAGCTTAACTTCTATGCCTAGATGCAAATTAAGCTTTATTAATTAATTATTATTTTCTTTCAAGTCAATGAAGCTATTATTGGTAAATTTGACGATTTTATATAAATAAAATAATAAAATTTCTGCAATTATTATCGATATTGAGGTTGAGATAAACAAGTAGAAGCACGCAGTCTCCTTTATAGATATACGAACTACCAAGGGAGGACCGAAACACAACGCTTATAACATTGGTTTCTTGAAGATGCTTTCAGTATTAATTCGAAGGCTACGTCAACGCATCAAGGGATATCTGGGTCACCAGTGATATGCAGTAGAAACCATACTATGCACTGGCATCCTTAGGGTGACCTAGATGTTCAGTGGTTCAACGTCAAACTGGGCGGAAGGGGTGCGCGGCGCAGTGAGAAATCAGGGACAAATAGATAGGTAGATATAGGTACAAAAGTAATAGCAACTTCAGTCCCTCACTCCCAGATTTAGAGCAAGCTGGGATCTCTATTGGCTAAATAGAATGTTCTACATACGGCAGAGCTATTGCCTACGAAACCTACATCAATCAAACCTACATCATCCCGTCTCGTTGTGAAAGATGAACTGTTGTTGTATGTAAAGTAAAAGAGTCCGCTTACTGTTTGAAATATTTAGCGAGGAAGGTTAATGTTAATCCTAGCAGTTTTATTTAATGTGAATAATTTATGCAAGAAATCATTAGTGTAAAATTTCTGCAAGGTTATTCGCAAATAGGTTTAAAGAGTTTCAGGACGAAATGACTTCGTTTATTTAAAAAGAAATACAGTGAAAATTGTATGATTGTTTTCATTATCTTGAATGAGAAAATCTGTAGTGAACTAGCAGTATTTGCAGCAAAATTAGCACTCGCCAAGCACAAACTACAAATTATCCTTGATTATTGCAACAAATCCATTAAATTGTCATTACTACGAGTCGTTTGAACATGCTGAACAGGTCTTGCTAGATACACTTCTAATCATGTCATGAGACTAGGACGTTAACGGCATTATAGCCCATTTAGTATAATAAGGCAATGGACAATAAAATTATTTGACAGTTACTCGAGTTCATGGCATTTTAATTAGGCATCCAGTTGCAGCTGTACTGTCTGCGGCAAACCATTTCTTTCCATTGCAGTCCAAGAAAAGTTTCTGAAATGTTCGAACATTTCCGTACAGTTTTTAAAACACAAAGGTAGGTAATCCTGCTAATATTGTAGATTTGAAAGTTTGTTAGTATTTTTGGATGTTTGTACGTTTTTGTTTTAATCACGCCCTTACTAGTGAACCGATTTGGATAAACCTTGACGATACTACTATAGACGTGGAAGATGCTGGCGAAAGTCAGTTTATTATACTATATTTTTATGACTGGCTATTTTGAGCAACAATTTACGGTGATAACCTAGAAACCTAGGGGGTCGGTTCTTGTCGCGTGTTTTGGTTCATGATAACTTTTGAACCGTTGTTGTAGGTATGTGTGATATACCAATTAATGACAGGTTCGTGTATAAGCTAATAAATCGCAGTCTCAGTATTTTAATCGATGCGATATAACCCAGCCTTGAACAAATCAAAATTCTTATCACTCCCACAGTTAGAATATCAAAATGTTTACAAATAATGTTAGTAATTTGTGATACATGCTGTACCACTTACGGCCATGTGCCGGACCTTCGTCTTCTGTGAGTCCTGGGCTGAGCATCCGGCAGCGCATGCAGCAAAGCTTGGGGGATCAGGCTCTTCGAGGGCTTCCTCCTCGTCAAGCGATACTCCGGCCTCTCCGCCCTCTCCGCAGCACTCTTGCACACCCTCAGCGTAGACAGCTCGCTCTCCGAGCCGCACCACAGGTTATCCATCGACAACATTTTAAAGGCTTCGTATTATCCGCTTAGCAGTCTTTATCACATCACAAATCGTCTGGAACACCGATTTCGCAACCGCAAAATACTATCAACTTTAGAAGTCCTCTAAACTTTTGCAATAAACGTTGTTTTGGCACGGCAACCTTCTGGTTTGAAGGCACACGGCGCGCGAATTGTTGCAAAACTTCGGAATGAAGCTCGTACGTTTTATACTGCAAGGTTAAGCGAGAGTTGGGGGCTTGAAAACTGAATTATTGAATAGTGCGGAAACTGCGGTTTGGATCGCGCAAGCGGTCCACACGTGCGCTGCCGCGGCTGGATACGTGAGAGCGCGCGAGGAGCGGCTGACCAACTGCGCCGGCCGCTGTTTTATTGCTAGAACTGCCGCCGCGAGCCTCGCCTGGAAACTAGGTCCCGCCATTCAGCACGGTGTTACCGAATTCTCGAAAATGGTAAACAAAAGATGTCTGATTTATCATTTAAAACTTTGTCATTATGCTGTCTGGCAGATCGAGACGTTCGAGAAACTCGCTCGGCGTAGATTATACTTTTTTGAGAATTTCTCCAACTTTATCTCATTACAACTTCAGATCATACAACCATGTTTGATGGATGAACGTTAAGTGTTCGTCGCATGCACGTAATATAGATCGCGTGTTAGTCGCCAGCGATGTTTTTATCGGCAGACGACCTGCGTACTTGTCGATAATGATAAATGTTTTAACGGTCGCCAGGCTTGCTCGCTAAAACCGTTATTACTAATTAAAATGCATTTGAATTAACTATACCGGCAGTTTAAAGCAATTTATTGGCATTTAAATGCCAGATAAAATGTCGGGATAAACTGAACGTCCATTCTAATGGCTCTGCCAGTGGGATCCTCCAACTGCGCGCGATGAATCTGTGTAGACTAGGTAGGTACTAGGTATAAAAAATAATGAAATGTGATCACGACTGTATCCCAAAGCGCGGTAGACATTCTCTCTGATCTTTTTAGGCCTTTATAAGAGCCTTTGAAGATGTCTAAGGGGGTAGTCGGAGGTATGTCCAACCAAAGACATTCATATGGTACTTCCTAGGTATAGAAATTAATTAATATCAAACCTAGATTGCAGAGATTCACTCGATGAATCTAGTCATCAAGGACTGGGAACTTTAAAGTCATCTTTTGAATGTTAGTCGTGGAAACCTTAACTTAGAAATATTTTTGTTATTTCTTCTGCAATTCTGCGAATACTAAAGCGTAAGTATCAATTTACTTTGAGATCTTGTATACGTAATGATGACAGAGGATTAAGTTAATTGCATCTTTTTAGATTTATTATTATTTAAATTTAAGAGCTTACCTCTTGTCGGTGCAACGATGCAATTCTCTCCTTTTATCTCTTTTCAATGCGATTTATTTTATTTTATTTAAAATTTCACAAAAATTCTAAATCAGTAATTGAGATACATTTAAGTACTTCTATAATTTCAAACTCTTCTACGTTTTCTAAAACCAGTCTAATTGTTCCGAGATTCAGTAGACCAAATAAATCTGGTGCGATTTCGAATGTTTATGTCCTGAGTTTCACTTTCACTTCATGATCTTATCCCAAGTGGCTTTCGTTGCTATTTTACGAGTGGTAAGTCGAGCTTCAGTTTTCGGAGAAACGGTGACCGTTTCTTCTGAGAACTCTTCAGAACTCCCAGTCCGTATAGGACTCCTATTGTATTTCAACACCAAACTTAAAGAAGCAATTTCGGGCAGGAGGTACTTAGGTATTAACAGGAAAGACGAGATAAGTGGCTTTAAAAGAATCATTTCCAACTGTAATAATACGCTTATCTCACTTCGTAATGGAAGGACAGTATGAAACAGTAAATAATAAGCATCTAATTATTCTTGGACTCTTAAAGAGCGATTTTAACAAACAACTTTCTTAGTTCGGAACAGAAGAAAGTACATATCATAATGTCCAGCAAAGAGATGAGCATATTCTTGAACTCACCGCAATAATACGGTCGTGAACACGCAGCTATAGGGAGACTTCACAATGGCACAAGAATGGTGTCGACCACTGAAAGTCATTCAGCATTTCACTAATGAAAGTATGTTGCCATGTGTTGCTTGTTTCGCATTCAGGTGCTGAAAGTAAGCTCTGTTAATTGTTCCGCTCGCCTGATTCGTGCCCCAAATGATTATTCAAACCAGTCGAGCCATGAACCTAGTTATTTTGATGTAACTTTGCAAGATAAGATATGATCGCATTGATGTTTGTTGTAGACATTTATCGCTAATGAAACTAGTGATTGTATAAGCAATTAAATAAGTACAGCAGAAAAAAGTTGCTTTTCTTATAACGTAATCTTTGTCATAGTACCTACCTAGTTGTTGTTGAGAAGCAGAAGTGTGTATATGGAGATGTATACCTAAGCATTCTAAAAGTCCAATAAGAATGACAGGATAAGAGAATAAATACGCAGTAAGATCGATTGTCCGGAGCTAAGCCCGGCGACAAACCGGGTCTACGTCCGGTCATCAGTAATGTATGGGACAATATCATAGTGTCCCATACATTACTGATGAACGGACTTCATAATGTAGGCGCGTTCCCACGAGACGGTTTTAACACGGCCCGGTTTTTTGCGAGGGCGAGCGCCGTGCCCGGTTGCCGGGGAGCCGGTCGTGTGCCTGGCTCCATAGTGTCCCATACTTTACTGTGAGAGCGCGTGCCCACGAGACGGTTTTTCGCCGGAGCTAAACCGGGTCGTCATAGTAATGTACGGGACACTATGGAGCCAAGCACACGCCACCGGCTCTAGCGCCGGCTCCCCGGCAACTGGGTACGGCGCTCGCCCTCGCAAAAAACCGGGCCGAGTTAAAACCGTCTCGTGGACATAAGCCCCCGGGGCGCCGGCAAAAAATCGAGCCGTGTTAAAACTGCTTTGTGGGTACGCGCCCTAACGGCTCGGTTTGACGCCGGGCTTAGACCTGGCGAAAAACCGTCTCGTGGGCATGCGCCCTAAGTGTCGTAACGAATTCAAGTGAAATTATGAAGCTGTGTGAAATGTCCAGCAATATTTATTTATTATTTTATTTTATTTTATTTATGATTCGAATCAAATTGAGTGTCGGTACTAGTCGGTAGCTGAGACCTAGTAGGTACTATGTTACAGTTGGAATTTGTATAGCTACTATCTAGCGTAAATTCTTAACTCATCTGTGCATGACAAAGATTGATGAGCTGACGAGATGAAAGAGTTCATTTAGGTCAAGTGTCATTGTCCCTAAACTGTGGCAGGTGGCATAAATACCAGTAATAGTACAATGTGAGTCACTCCATGACGTGAAAAACTAAAAGCTTCCGCATGATTGGGGAACAGTGTTACCCACTTGATTATTAGTATAATAATTAATAAGACAAGTGTCGACCTTTTTTGGGGTAATTAATTTATTGTTTGGCGTGTATTTAAGCTGCTGGTTGAGTAGAAAGATTAAATGATACCTATTACAAGTAGCTTAGGGTCATGGGCTATTTGCCTCATATATTCAAGGAGTTATGGTTATGCTCACGAGCTCTCTAATTTATTCATTGTCCATATTTCACGACATAAACGACGGCGCATGCTCAAGGCTTAGGCACCTAGATAGTATGAGCTAGATACGTTGAGGTGAATGACCTTATCTCATATCAAGTAGAACCTAGGTACCTAGGTACAATTTTATTATTGATGTGACAAAAATAAAACAGAGATGTTACAAATTAAATGGTATCAAAAGTAAACAAGAACCAATCCTTCTAATACATCAAAATCTTTTTAAAATTGCCGCCTTTTGTTATTGGTAATGTAAAACCTTTGTAAAAAGGAACTTGGTAGGGTACCTACCTACCATGTTTTGTTGAACTAAAAGGTTGAAATTTTTGATAAATTTAGAATTAATTTGCTAAAAATACATAACATGTCTACTTATGTCTTACCTTTCTTCTTCATCGGCAATATCTTTGCTTGTAGTGGGCGGTTTAGATTTTTTCGTGTCCATCCTCTCAATGCACAAGTTATTATTTTCTCTCAATGGATTTTAATACTAGAAACACTGCCAGGTTTCACAATTTGCATCTCGTACAGTTTAATTTAGAAACTTTACGTAATTTTAAATGAAATTGTCTAAAAAACGCAAATTTCACCCTTTTCAGAGGTTATGCTTTCACGATAGAAAAATAACAAAGAGCTGTCAATGTCAAATTCAAATGATAAATAAATGACAGCTGTAGTGACACATTATTTTTCTTTTAGTTTTTGTCCTCTAAACATTGATCAATATTTATTGGATTTAAATATGTAATAAAAATAGAATTCATTTTACACTAAGTAGCGATAGATTGCTATATCGATATCATTCCGGATGATAGCAGGTAGGTAAGTCCTAGTTGCGCCATCTATTAGTTATAGGAGTAAACGCCGAAGGTACCTGTGAAAATTCCCTTCCCACATATTTTGTAAAAAATATCCTCTGCTTCTTAATCAGTAGGTAAATATAAATACTTTTATCAAACCAATATCACTTACCGGAATGTATTCAATCTATCGGCTACTTTAGTTAGCGGAGTTTTGCGGAGAGGTCCTGGTGACCCTCCTGGGGAACTATCCCTGGACTCAGCCGCTATGGCTCTCGCTACCGCTAGATCCTGCTCGTTCATTTCTGAAAACAATGCAATTCTCATTTTAAAATGGTTAAAAAAGGATTAATTTGCCATGGAGACTTGTAGCGCCATCTATCGTATTATTGTTACACTAACAAATTCGCTTATTTTTATGTAGTGGAAAATTGAGGGACCATATCAAAAATCAGCAAATAAAGTATCCAGGGGGTTTGTAAAAGTCTTCAAACGATTGTAGAACTTATTAGAAAATTTGTAAAACCTCTAGAAAAAAAGTTATAGCACATTTTGTATGGTCCCTCAGTTCTCGCACTGAATTTTCCAGATCTCGGAAAGTATATTGAAACTGAAGATAACGTGACTACAGACCTTTTGTAAAAAGTTTCCCACGACTAATTAACTGAAAACCAGGTCACGAAGTCATTTCTACAAAAAGATATAACGTAAAAACTGTGGTCCCTCAATCCTCCAAAGCATTTTTGTAAATATCTCTCATTTAAATCAAAATAACCAGCTCTCTACCATTGTAAAAGTTTGTAAAAGTGCTATAGACATTTGTAAAAATAAAAAGAAGCAATAATACTGTCACGATTCCGAGATAAACGCGGTTTTGTATGGTCCCTCAATCCTCACTTTAAACAATTGGGAATAACTTTTTGTAAAAAAGAGTAATAGAAAAATAAACCTACTCACCTTTTAGTAAATTTTTTTTACAAACGGATAGCAAAGTTACATTTGGGATCAACGATATATTTGCTGAGTTATTCAATAAAAACTAGTGCTATGATAGTAGTGTGACCACACATTTAAACAATTAAGGAAAAGTACATGGGCTGATCGGCGCATACCTAGCCCAATATTTGGCCAGCCGTAATTTTATGGTAGAAAGGTATTTACCTAAGAAGTCTTTCTGCAAAAGTTTTAATCACAGATGACTTATAGTTTTTCAGATATTAATTTTTAAAGTTTCGAAATATTTTGAAATTACCTATTTGAAATGTTTTGGCTGTGGTCAGTTACTGAACGCATCTTTGACACTTGATTGGACGTTTTTGACGTAAATATACACGATGTACGCCATTTTGATTCTCAGTGTCATTAAAAAGCGCGGAATTTTGAGTTGTCAATGTCAAGATATACTTCAAACTTTAAATGAGTGACAGATCCGACCAAGGAATTTCTATACTACGTACCCGGAACGCTGACTGAGACAGAAAACAAGGTCCGCTTGAAATAAAACTTGGGCGGTGTGTCTCTTTCTTTTTGCAACTGTGTGAAAGAGACAAAGCACCCAAGAAAGCCTCTCAACAAGACCAACAATCCTTATAACCAAGATTAAATGATAATAGATCGTTGTGTAGTCGTGATAAGGTTCAAAATCCTTTGTACATTAAATGTCAGTCAGCGTTCTAGTATGTATAGAATTTCTTTGGATCCGACACAGAGCACCCCGACTTGAGTAGGTTAGGTTCTAAATGAGTGACAGATCCGACACAGAGCACCTCGACCCCACGTGGTCTTGTGCGTGACACCCCTAGAGTGTATATAAAAAACGCGGAGCCAGAAGCTCGCGTGGGAGGTTCTGAGTGGAGCAAGCCCTCTCAACCGAGCTAAGCGAAGGGGGAGGTGGCGAGCGAAGCGAGCCGGCGACCTCCGTAGCGCAGTGAAGGTTGAGGGGGCGAAGTGACACTCAGAGGCGACTTCGCGAGAGTTCTGGCGGGAGCCCATCCCAGAAAGGCTTGAGTAGGTTAGGTTCAAAATGAGTGACAGATCCGATACAGAGCACTTTATTTTTACAATTAAGTACAATTCTATTTCACAATTCTTCAAGTTAGGAGTGGTAAGGGGGGGTGGACCCCCTTCCACCTACCCCACCCCTCAAAAAACCCCTATTTATTGAGTCTTTTCCCTCAGTTTTGAGAACTTAACCTCAAATTTTCATTTCTCTTTTTCTCATAAACTACTAGCTTTCTTTGACCCCTCCCACCAGGGAGGTCATATCTCGGAAACTACTCGTCCTAGACTCACCGTTCTCAGTTCAAATGAAAGCTATGACCAAGATCTACATTTCAGATGACAGATGTCATTTTGACAGCTGTCACTTAAAACGAAGATCTTGGTCATAGCTTTCATTTGAACTGAGAACGGGGAGTCTAGGACGAGTAGTTTCCGAGATATGGCCGTTTTAAGTTTGACAGCTGTCAGTTCAAATGAAGATCTTGGTCATAGCTTTCATTTGAACTGAGAACGGGGAGTCTAGGACGAGTAGTTTCGGAGATATGGCCGTTTTAAGTTTGACAGCTGTCAGTTCAAATGAAGATCTTGGTCATAGTTTTCATTTGAACTGAGAACGGGGAGTCTAGGTCGAGTAATTCATGAGATATGGCGGTTTGAAGTTTGACAGCTGTCACTTCAAAGATTCAAGATTTCAAATTCAAGATTCAAGAATCAAGGATTGAAATCAAGGATCGAAATCAAGGATTGAAACCAAGGATCGAATACTTACGAGAAAAATTAAGTAAACAAAAACCAGTATTGACGGCAAAAAATTTGAAACAAATTTTAGAGACACCTCGAAATCATAACATATTTTCCCCTACTTTTATGGGAAATTTTCAAGAGCTGGTATCACTAAAAATAAAAACCGGTCAAGTGCGAGTCGAACTCGTACGCCGAGGGTTCCGTGCCTAGCCATGGTGCCAATTAAGCTAGTCCGCTTAATTGTATGAGCGCCCATACAACTCGGAGGACAATTTTAATTGGCGTCAACTATGTAAGTATGTATGGGAACACTCTTTAATTTTCAACTTTTTTAACTTTTTGGAATTTTTCCTTTATTTGTGCTATAAGACCTTGCTTTTTGCCAAATTTCGTTATTCTAGGTCAACGGGAATTACCATTTAGGTTTTCGACCCAAAACCTCTAGGGTACTTCCGGTTGACCTAGAATTGTCAATTTTGGTTACAAGCAAGGTCTTCCAGCACAAGTAAAGGAAAAATTCCGAAAAATAAAAAAAGTTGATAATTAAGGTATGTTTTGGTACTCACAAGTTTTCACGAAAACCTAAATTTGCCTATATCTTTTTATAGTGTTGACTCAGGACCTTGATTTTTATACTCACAGTAGGGACTATAGACCTTAGTATATGGTATAAATTTCAACTTGCTAGCTTTACCCGTTCCTGAGATAATCGATGGTGACACACGGACAGACGGACAGATGGACAGCCGGACAGACAGACGGACAGACGGACAGACGGACAAGAAAGTGATCTTATAAGGGTTCCTTTTTTTACCTTTTAAGGTACGGAACCCTAAAAATGGACGACAATGTTGACAGGTGACGCAGCGCACCTGTATAGACAATAGACGATTCGCATACTTGTGTGCGTAATACGCACACTAGCGTTTCAAACCTGGCCTGTTGTTCTTATTGCGATTGTAGCGAAAGACTCGTTCTAGACATCTATTTCTTTAAAGGTACGTACCTACCTACAATGTTTTTGTTTTACTAAGTAGGTAGGTAAGTACTTTGTACATATTAATAATAATATTTTTATTTATTCAGACTACTTGGGTCCATTCCATACAATATGTCTAAAAGAAAATTAATGATTAAACGAACTTACCTTAGTAGGTTAGTAATATATGAACACAATGTAGTATCGCGTAAGTGATTCCACTTCAGCACTTTAGTTTAGAAAATAAAATAGAATAAAATAAAATTGTTTATTAATACAGTCTTTTATTTTTTCAAAGTTTCCGATTACCCCCACTCAGCCCATGTTTCCTGTTTGAGCTCAGCCATTTGCTCATCATTACGTTTAGAGGATATTTCCGCAACGGCTTGGGTTAACAGGGAGGGTGGGTGTTACCCTACTAATGTCTTCGGACGGAGCCCATCGTATAATTATGATAGAACTTCACGTACAGGTAAATTCGTTAAATCATTATTTATACTCGTGCTCTGTCCTCGACATTAGTAGGTTAGTAATATAGGAAAACAATGTAGATGTTGAGAGCATGTGAAGGAAATATCAATACTCACTCAGGTTACTGATAAACCTGAAATACAAATAAACATGGCATTAGGTACCTACCATTTATTTATATTTATGAAGTTCATATTATTTAAGTATCTATTTATTTAATAGTTGCATCAAGGTGTGCACTAGTACATTCAAATAAAATAAAATAAAATACAAATACCTTGGTACTTAAACGTAAACTGTGTGGCACCTCAATTACACATGCAAACGTCACTGCAATAATGTTGTTCAATTATTGACAATAATAGATACAATAAGGTGATTAATTGAATATTAGAATTTAACAGTTTAGAATAAGGATTAATAGAGTCAATGATTATTATACCCTAGTTAAGTTACTTCATAGTTACCGATTATTACACAATATATGTGTACTACGAAACATGGATACACTTAATTTTATGTCCCTTTTGGGGGCACGCTAACTGGTAGTCTATATCTTTAATAGGTCCATGGTACATACTAACGTACATTGTACTTTTCCTTAATTGTTTAAATGTGTGGTCACACTACTATCATAGGATTAGTTTTTATTGAATAACTCAGCAAATATATCGTTGATCCCAAATGTAACTTTGCTATCCGTTTGTAAAAAAAATTTACTAAAAGGTGAGTAGGTTTATTTTTCTATTACTCTTTTTTACAAAAAGTTATTCCCAATTGTTTAAAGTGAGGATTGAGGGACCATACAAAACCGCGTTTATCTCGGAATCGTGACAGTATTATTGCTTCTTTTTATTTTTACAAATGTCTATAGCACTTTTACAAACTTTTACAATGGTAGAGAGCTGGTTATTTTGATTTAAATGAGAGATATTTACAAAAATGCTTTGGAGGATTGAGGGACCACAGTTTTTACGTTATATCTTTTTGTAGAAATGACTTCGTGACCTGGTTTTCAGTTAATTAGTCGTGGGAAACTTTTTACAAAAGGTCTGTAGTCACGTTATCTTCAGTTTCAATATACTTTCCGAGATCTGGAAAATTCAGTGCGAGAACTGAGGGACCATACAAAATGTGCTATAACTTTTTTTCTAGAGGTTTTACAAATTTTCTAATAAGTTCTACAATCGTTTGAAGACTTTTACAAACCCCCTGGATACTTTATTTGCTGATTTTTGATATGGTCCCTCAATTTTCCACTACATCTTATTTTTTCCTGTTTTTTTAAGTTTTTTTTTTATTATGGGTGGAAGGTAACGGGGGAGGCCTTTGCCCAGCAGTGGGACAGTTTAGGCTTTAGGCTAGTTAAAAAAAAAAAAAAAATGGGTGAATAAAATTTTTATTTTAGGAACAAGGAAACACATTCAAAAACATTTGGTGAGTGGTGAAAAGAGTTATTTATTAAGAGGCCTTATGGGCGGATTTTTTTAAATTTGTACATTGCATTTTCAGCGTGTCCATCGACTTTCAGTGCATTATTTTAATACTTCTAATAGATTTGTGGTACGGGTATGGTGTTTTTCGGATAGATTAACAATCTTTCATCCATTTTCAACGTAAACATATATAGGGTATCATAATTTTAATTAAAATAAAGCAAAATAAGTAATACTTTACTGCATTTTTACCATGTCCCCTCGTCACTTTGCAACTTTCATCGTGCCATTACAACTCAATAGATCGAGTTTTGAGACACATTTTCTAGTCTATTATCATGATAAATTCACTGTTTTTCGAATAATAGACAGCAAAACCATGTAAGTTAATTAAATTATTAGATATTTAGCTTTAAACCTCAGTCCAGATTTTTGGCATTTTTGGACATGTCCGGCTGACTAACGGGTTTTGAGCTACTTGGATTATTGCAATCCTACTAATGTGGTATTTTTTTGAATAAACTGGTACTCTTGCTGGCATTCTGACTGCCACTCTGATGTATTGATGTAATCAGACTGTTTTATGAGTCAGTTAAGTGTGTAGGTAGGTGAAGTGCTGTCCGAGGTCCGCTGATGAACTGCTGTTTTTTGAAGGTAAGAAACAACTTTTTGGCATATTACTAGTTCGCAATGAATAGTTTAACTTCCGGTTGCATGAAATAATAGCAGTTCCACAGGATTATGTTATTACATTCGGCAGAAAAGTTAAAAACATTTTCCTTGCCACGGTTTCGTTACTGTCAGCTGAGGAACATTTGCAAAAATTTGCAAAAACGTTAGTCATCCGAACAAATTGTTAGTCATCTGACCTGTAAAGTCAAGTGCATATTGCGGAATTTTTGTATTTTTAACCGACTTCAAAAAGGAGGAGGTTCTCAAGTTGACTGTGTTTTTAAAATTAAAAGCTTTTATTTAACTTGCAATGTATGTACCTAAATGTGTCTGCTGGATCAAATGCTGAGGGGTAGCCTTATTTTCTTGTCACTGTACCTACTATAACATTTTTGATTTGTGTGCATGTACCGTATAGTGGCGAAAATAAAACTCTTTTCTATTCTATTCTATTATCTAATAAGTACCGATTAAGTGGTATCCAAGTTTTTTTTTTAAGTTTTTGTTATAAAAGTTACCGGATCTGATAAATAAGATAGAATATATCTTAGATTTAAGTAAAAATGTGTCATAATTGTAAAATAAATGTGGTACCGTGGGGCAGTCCCGGGCATCATCAGTGACTTCACGGTTGAGAGGTAGTTCAAAGCACTATGCAAAATAGACGTATTTTATTAATAAAACGCTCACTCTATAGTTGTAAAAGTCAGAATATCTTGCCATTGTAAACACAAGCCTTACTTGTCCTCTGACTAACATCGACGGTCCACTGACTAACTGTCCTCTCGAAAAAGTTTTTTGAAATCGTATTTTAGATATTAAGCCCACTGTTTTTTAACAAACTTTTGTGTTCCTTGGTGAGATAATATTAAATAGTATTATGTGTAATTTACTTGATTTTGTACGGGTTCTAAATTCTAAGAAACACTAAAAAGACTCAGACAAATTTGACCAAAAGTTAGTCACCTGACATGAAAGTTGAAATATTTAATATTTCTAGTTAATATTCAAAGAATATGCACTGATTATTCTATTGTGATTTTAAATTGGATTCAAATAAAAGGCTTTTTACGATTATACGTCTTTTATTTTTTCATTTATCCAGAAAACAATTTCGTTACTCATTGGACAATTTTGACCACAGTATCAGTATTAAAATACCAATAAATCAAGTTTTCTTCAGTAAATTACATGACTTTTGGGTTTTCATGAAACTTTACATATCTTGCTATAAGATCATTATACCCAGAAATAGATATTTGAAGAAAAAAAATTTTTACAACATTTTCAGAATGGTACAAATTTAAAAAAATCCGCCCTTATACAAAATTTTCTGATTTACGTGATGTTTCGGGGCAGGATTTTTCAATGAAAACACTGTATTTTTAAAAAAATTATGGCACAGCATGAAATATCATTTCAATTTTGTACTATTAAATGAGCTACTTTTGTATTTTTATTATTTCTTTTTGATTAATCGACTTCAAACCGGCGACTGTTTTGTGAATTTTTGCTGTAAGAGGTTTAGAAATCACCATATTTACGAATCATTTTGACGTCCAAATGGTATAAAAAAATTACGATGTTTTGCTGTGATAGTCAACCAAACTATTAAATGGATCACTTTTTACTACCTTTATTTAGTTTTTGAGTAAAAAAATCTTTAACTTAGTCCAAATTTCGAGAAAACGGCCAAAGAATTGCTTTTGATTTTGACTACTTAGAACTGACTTAGAACTCTTGTTCGTAAAATTAACAAAACAGAAATAAACTTCAGTTCAAAATCAATCCTTTTCTGAAAAAAAATATTCAAAAAGATTAAAAAATGGGCAATGAAAAATCTTTTAAAACAACCTAAAACGCGTCGTATCTACTACCCTATCTACTCGCAGTGTTGCCAATTTAGCGACTTTGTCGCTAGAAATAGCGACTTTTGGACCTGTGTTAGCGACTAAAAATCGGGTTTAACGACAAAAAATATTTAGCGACTTATCTAGCGACTTTTGGACTTCGACCAAGAAATTAAAAGTATTTTTATTGGTGGTGAAAAGTGACAGTGACAGACGCCAAGCGACAGTGACAGACACCATTAAAGTATGATATTAGCGGCCTTTACACGGTAGAGTTTTTACCACGCATCTGGACTGTACAGATATCTGTACCTACAGATAACCGCGGAAAAAAACTGTCAAAGGTTGGAATGGCGCGTGCTATTTCCCGCGGGCCGATTGTCTGTACAGATAACCGCGGATAAAACTGTCAAAGGTTGGAATGGCGCGTGCTATTTTCCGCGGGCCGATCTCTGCGTGTAAATGCTGCTATTGTCTTGTGTACATTTTGAGACAGCATAAAAACAGGGAACTTCATATGCGTGATAACTACACACACATGAAGTCACACTAGAAAATAGTATTTTTTTTATTTGGGTGCACCCTCCCCCCCCCCGCTAGCTCCTTTGTCTCTTTTAGCGACTTTCTAGCGACTTTTCGCACTCAATCTAGCGACTTTTATTTTTTGGAGTTGGCAACACTGTCTACTCGACGCAAGCAGACCGCGCCGAGCGCTTCTAGGGGGTGGATGTATCGCTTTGCATCCCGGAGCTCGCACTGAGTCGACTCGCAAAGCACGTCGCCGGCTACGAAGAATATAGCGCAATAGGAGCGTTTGATACATTGGTTGCTAAGTTATTAATTACCTATTTTTAAATATTTTCTGCGGGGCTAAAAAGGCCGTTAAAGCAGAATAATGATCTGAATTGTAGTGTAACTAATAATGTAATAATAGGGTGACAGCGAGCTGATCTGATGATGGAGTCAGGACCTGTTCCATGGAATTTTATGATGATATGGGTATCAAATGAAAGGGCTTGATGAGCGAAACACAATGCTGATCTGATGATGGAGTCAGGACCTGTTCCATGGAACTTTTTAATGATATGGGTATCAAATGAAAGGGTTCGATGAGCGAAACACAATACTGATCTGATGATGGAGTCAGGACCTGGTTCATGGAACTTTTTAATGATTGGGTATCAAATGAAAGGGTTTGATGAGCGAAACACAATGCTGATCTGATGATGGAGTCAAGACCTGTTCCATGGAACTTTTTAATGATATGGGTATCAAATGAAAGGGCTTGATGAGCGCAACACAATGCTGATCTGATGATGGAGTCAGGACCTGTTCCATGGAACTTTTTAATGATATGGGTATCAAATGAAAGGGTTCGATGAGCGAAACACAATACTGATCTGATGATGGAGTCAGGACCTGGTTCATGGAACTTTTTAATGATATGGGTATCAAATGAAAGGGTTTGATGAGCGACACACAATGCTGATCTGATGATGGAGTCGGGACCTGGTTCATGGAACTTTTTAATCATATGGGTATCAAATGAAAGGGCTTGATGAGCAAAACATAATGCTGATCTGATGATGGAGTTATGACCTGTTCCATGGAACTTTTAATGATAATATGGGTATCAAATGAAAGGGCTTGATGAACAAAACCCATATAATTAAAAAGTTCCATGGAGCAAGTCCTGACTCCATCATCAGATCAGAATTGTGTTTCGCTCATCAAACCCTTTCATTTGATACCCATGTCATTAAAAAGTTCCATGGAGCAGGTCCTGACTCCATCATCAGATCAGCATTGTGTTTCGCTCATCAAACCCTTTCATTTGATACCCATATCATTAAAAAGTTCCATGGAACAGGTCCTGACTCCATCATCAGATCAGCATTGTGTTGCGCTCATCAAGCCCTTTCATTTGATACCCATATCATTAAAAAGTTCCATGGAGCAGGTCCTGGCTCCATCATCAGATCAGCATTGTGTTGCGCTCATCAAGCCCTGTCATTTGATACCCATATCATTAAAAAGTTCCATGGAACAGGTCCTGACTCCATCATCAGATGAGCTAGCTGTCACCGTATTATTTCATTGTAGTCGGAACTTGACTGACATGCTGAGATCCAAGTTTCAACTCAATCGGACTATTTACTGAAGAGTTCTGTTGAAAAGCTCCTGACTCCATCAGATCAGCACAATATGGTTTATGGGACAAAGAAACAAACATTTATTTTTTGTAATTATTTGTATTCAAGGTGTAACTAACCCGACTTTGTTTTGTGTTATACCTATACCTACCTAAGTACCTACCCAAAAAGTATTTTTACTATCGCAAATAAATCAATCACATGAAAATTACCAAAACCGTTTAGTCTAAGAAACGGAGCGCTGTTCATCGGGTGTTAGAATTTAGCAACTTTTGTCCCTGCGAGCGCTGATTTTGTCGAGCGCGAAATTGTATAATGGCTCTTAAGTAGGTACCTAATCAAAGGAAAACTAATTTTTGGCACGCCCTGACCAACTTTAAAACCCTACCACTATTTTAAACTTTCTCAAGGGATGACAGTACAATACGGTCTACCTCCTACTCCCTAAAAAAAGTAGGAATTCATGATTTACACGTTCGTTAATGAATTACAATTTTAAACAAAAAGGTAGGTAGGTACTTAGGTACCTAGTACCTACCTATTTATTAAGGTCAATGCGGGGAAGACCGGCATACTTTTTTCAAAGTTCAGTTTGATTGATCATATCTCAGTCACTATGCATTTTTCTGTAAAGTTAAAGATATTCATCGTTAGCTTTATCCAAGAATCAGAAAAAGCTATTAAACCTTTAAAACTATATAAAATTAACAATAAAATCGTAGGTTTTTTAAAACTCGGGCAGTAGACGGTCTTCCCCGGCTAAATGAGGGAAGTCCGTCTAGGAGTTATTGTAGGCGACAGGAGATGTTTAGAAGAGTCTAAAGTAACTCACAGCATGTATTACATCCTATCAATGAATTTTATGTCTTCAACGATTCGAAATATGGTCCCAATCCAAAGATATTGTCAAAAATGTGTAAAACGGGGTAAGTCCGTCACATTTTAGGATTCAGGGGTGGTGAACATTTTGCAACATTTTCTTGAAAGTAAGTCCCTACCAATTACTTTCAAACTAAGAACCATTATGTTTCTTATTAACCATTCTAAAGAAACATTATTTCTATAAAATAATGTTATTATTGTAAGAAAAATGCACGGTTCCCGTTATGATTTTTTGTGTTAATCACTCTATTCTAATTTCAACTTATTAAAGTTATTAAAGTAGTAGGTAGAGTACCCGAGTAAATTAACAAAAATATTTAGTAAATTTAAAAATCTAAGCAGCACTATAACAATCTACTAGAGCAAGCAATCGCAAATTTTAAAGTATTTTACTAGGTTTGTGATTTTTATGTGTATACCTAATTCTAATAGTGGGAACTAGGTACATAGCTAAAAACAGAAAAAAAAATTATAAGTAAGTAAAGACTTTCTGGTTATGTAGTTTAACACCTATTATGATAGTCAACCCTCTACTCTACTATATCATAATTTATTGCAGGGCCAAACCATACCAGATACCTAATAGAAAGAAAATAAGGAACAGTTATTACCAATTTTAAAGAAATAAAAGACACGGTCAAGGGGTCATGACAGGTCAAGGGGTCATGTGAGGTTAAAAGGTCATCAAGAGGTCATATCCAATATATTTGGAATAAAAAGGTTTACGATTTCTGATTTGAGGCAAGTCCGGCATATGCCGGTCTTGCCCCGCGTAAGTAGGTAGACGGACTTTCCCACTTGAACTTTTGGAAGGTAGATATTTTTGGATGCGATTATCTCAGAAGATATGACGTTCTTTTGAAATTCGATAAGAGAAATAGGAGGGTGCAATTTTATTAAAAAACTCTTATCATAATTAAATCCGACAACTTCACTCTTTATATTTAAAATATTTGTTTTTGTCACCACACGTCTATCTCGATAATCGAGTTAAAATTACACGAAAAGTTTGTGAACGTTTTTTCGCGAACTGTTGCGACATAGAAACATCTATTAGAGCTAGCTGAAACCAGATGGATATGATTGATTTGCCAATTTAGGTAAAACATGCTTAGGGTGCATAGTTTCGTCAAAAAGCTCAGTGTACGGTCTTGCCCCGCAGACGGACTTCCCCGCATCGACCTTATACTAAGAGTGGACCCTGGTTTTCTGGCCAAGGCAAACACCCATATCGCGAAGTACCAATAATAACACATTATGTTAGGGGCAATAATGATAGGCGGCCGTAGGTATACACATTGTATCCTAAGTTGACCAAGCCTTTGTGTCATTAAAATTTATTAGCTCGTAGGTAGGTACCTACCTAATATAAATTTACAATATAGGTACCTAGGTTGAATTGCCAACCTTCGCAAGTCTATGTCAAGAAATAAAGAAAATAAAAACACTTAGCTTAGCAACACATACAACAAAACTTAGACAATACTTAGGTATACCTATTTACCTACTTACTTAACAAAAGTTTTAGCGTCCGTCCATCTAGTCTTTAAGAGGGGTTTAATACTCAGATTCTGAAACTGAAAACCGTCATCTAGGTACGTAGCTAGTAGGCCTTATCCGTGATTATCTCAATTCCAAGTACCTACCTATCTAGTAGACTTATTAAAACATCACAAATCATTTAGCGAACATACTTAATAGGCCTTAAATAAAGCAGGATTTAAGATAATGATCTTCACAACGGGGAAATCTAATTATAATACAAAAATATCATTAACGTTTTTGCACACTCTAAAAACGTGTTTAAAGTCTAAAATTAATCTCCTTATACAGGGTGTATTATGAATGCTCTCGAAAACACAAACGGCATCTTCGATAAAAACAAAATTCATCACCCACACAGTGTGACCACGAGTAAAATAAATTCCTGTTAGTCACCCAATGTGACAATCTGCGGACTTAAAAAGGTCGCTAAAACTGAATCACAATAAGAAATGAACTATCATGCCGTCTCTTTTCACTTTCAGTCAATGAAAAGAGATGGCAATAGTTCAATTCCTATATTGCGATTCTGCAATAGCGACCTTTATAGGCCCGCAGGTGTGACCACGAGTCTGTCGCCCGGACTTCTTCATCAGACCAGAATGTCGCGTCCTATTTTTTAGGAGTTGACCTATTACACCCAATATTACGTCGTGGCACCGAGTCGTGGTCTAATGTTTGCTATGATATCATCTCTAGTCCGACCACAACAAGAATATCCGCAAAACAATAAATTGTTTCAAAGAGAAAATATTTTTTCTTCCAAATAAAAATAAATAAAATTATAAATTAAGTTAAGTACTTTATAATTTAATTACCTACGTGCTATTGTAGGTATGCGGCTCTGAAGAGAATTTGCGGCTCTTTCAGTAGGTATCGCAAAAAAATACTGCCTTGCACTTAACAAAGTTTTTCTAGTGAATCTAAGTTATTTAAAATAAAGTAAGTAGGTACTTACCTACATAGGTACCTAATAAATATTTTTGTATTACGTCTCAAGACACAGGCGCATGCTTGATAAACAAAACATCATTCAACAGGTGTTTTTATTTTTATATCTCCAAGCAATAAAAAATAGCGATGAGTAGGTCCGGATGGATACCGGACCGCGGACCGGAATCCCTCGCGGTATTGATGGATGTACATCGCGCGTCAACTCGGATACCGGTCCGCCGGTCCGGACGGCGGACGGCGGACGGCGCGGACTGGTAACCCGGAGCGATAACGCGGAGCTGCAACCCGGAGCGGTAACGCGGAGCTGCAATCCGGAGCGGTAACGCGGAGCTGCAATGCGGAGCGGGCGGACGGCGGAGTGCGGACGGAGTGGGGTACTGCATAGGTCCGGGAACTGCGGGAAGGGTGCAGGTGCGAGACCTCAAGCGAAGTTTGCGTGTGCAACACCGAGCTGGTTCATTTTTGTTTGTGTTTTCGTGTGTCAAGTCATGTCAGTGTAAATAAATGAAGCGTGTCGAGTGTCGCGCGTGTCACATCATCAAGATGTAAGTAGTAGGCCATATTTATTTTTATATCTACCTACCTACGCGATTGCATACGCATACCTAATTTTTTCTCTCTCTTTTGTGTGTAGCTTGCAAGTTTTATTTGTACCTACCGACCGTTGTGTTTCTCTAAGACTAATTACTTACCTACTTAATAGGTAGTAGTAGGTACATACCTAAATTGTGTAGGTAGTGTATTAGGTAACATTTATAGACTTAGTTCAAATAAGTAGGTACAATTGGAGTTAAAAGTAGGTACCTACACAATGTAGATAGATACCTACCTACCTACTGTCTTTCATCCCTCGCCACTGGTATCTATCTAGGGTTGGGTGCAATGGACACGGAACCTATGTAGGTCATTAGACGGTGACGCGGAGCGGGCGGAGTGTGGATGGAAAGGATAGGTACTGCATAGATGCGAGTGCGAGCTGGACCTATATGAGTGCAACGGACACGGGACCTGTGTGTAGGTCTTTAGACGAGGCGGCGGAACGGCATCGCGCGCGACGGAACCGAAACCTATGCTCCCGCAGTACCGAACCCATATGGGTCCGACGGACACGGGACCTGGATGTAGCTCTTTGGAGCTGGATGTACATCAAGATGTAGCTCCGAATTATCGTCGGACCTACCCATCTCTAATAAAAAACGTAGATTGCAGAAAGTAAACAAATAATAGTACTCACTAGTAAACTCCACTTCCAAAACTAACTTTACAAGTTCTTAAAATTCGTTGAACAAAAATAGATTACCGGTGGTACGTGTGCGCGCGGCTAGATTTGTATGACAATGGTACTCGCTCGGGGTCGCCCGGGTCGCAGGCTGTGGCGGACACAGACTGATATAGACAGCTGGTGAATTTCATGACGTTTTGATTAAAAAACGAGTTGACGAAGCAGCGCTTTATTTGCTTCACTCTTCAGCGTGTCACCGGTCGCGTCCGCGAGTTGACCATTCACAGCACATTTCTGGGTTACCTATTCGCAAACATGAGACAAAACACACCCCTCCACTTTCTTCCAGTTTTCTTTTTAAATGACGCGAACTATACCTACATGTATTCATTTTGCTATTGATTAATACTTTTTTCAGAATTGTTTCAGTGTTTTCAAGAAAAACATAAACAGTAGGTAGGTACCTACACGAATCTAAACATGTCTGCGAGATGTTATCCAGTTATGTACCTAGAGTTCGTAAAGTTCCATAGTCATTGCTAAGAATAAAATAGGAACTGTATCAACCTACTTAACATCGTATGCTTGGATTTTAAACAAACAGAGAACCACCTCCGTTTTTGAAGTCGGTTAAAAAGATAACTAGATTTATTTTGCTCACTGTGGCTTTATTCAATGAAGTAAGTCACGGTCGCTTATGGAGCCATTCACTCGTTTCCGAGTGCAAGCAATCGATCAATGAACAACGTTTCTAATTAAAGTAGTAAGGAATAGGCTTTCGCACCACATGTCACGTTCCTTATGAAGACACAGTATAATTAGGTTTAGATCACTCACACTCAAATGATCTAAGCCTTAGATCTAAGGAAAATGGTATGGTAAGTAGGTCCCTACCATACTCAATTCTATGCAGCCAGTCCCACTACTGGACTTCTGGTTACGACATACTATGCTATATCTATGGGTTACTTCGAGCTTCTCTAAGATTCTCTCAGGTACTAGTACTAGTATTCTGTGGTAAGACAACCCCTTTCTGTCACTATCTGTCCACAGAGCAGAGAAAGTATAACAAACAAAAGCATAGCCTAAGAGTTGTAGTTTAGATAGACTAGGTATTGAAATGATCTGATTCAGCACTCAATTTTCTCTTAAAAAAATCGATACTTATACATAACAATAAGAAAGAGAGAGGGAGCAGGAGGCTTTGAATCTATTACGCGGTCATCTTAACCTCTAAGTTACCTATGAATATTATCATGGTCACCATCCAAATAGCGGATTATCGGATCAATTGATTCCGCCCAAACTACTGCGTAGCTGTCAAGTCAGCTGCCTGGTTCCCATAATAAAATATGAAATTGATAGTGGATATTATGTTTGATGGTAGGTACGTATCTACTGCTCTATCCACGTAACGTAAGATAAATCCTATCTTCAAAGCTTGTGAAAAAGTAGTTTTATTCCTAAAACTTTTTGGATATTTATTCAATAAGAATGAACCGAATTTAAAACCATAATCAGTATCATCGTCATTTACAGCTTGTTTTAACCCACTGCTGGGCATAAAGCCCCTGTGCTTCTTGCATCCAGTCATTTCCCTCTATAGCAACCAAAGTCATCCACCTGTACCTGTACCCCCCTAGCAGCTGTGACTGTGAATAGGCACAGAATACAGATCTGTGCCATAGGCTACGGTAACCGCTTACCATCTGATGGGTGGGCCGTAAGCTTGTCTGCAACCATAGTAGTATAAAAAAAGCTGATCTGAAACTCGTTGTGTGTCCTCTTGGCCACCATTCTGACAAGAGAGACGCTACGAAAAACAGCGCTATTAAAAACTGATATCGTCCGTCAGACTTTATCACGTGATACATACTTGCTTAGGGAGTGTCCACATTGCGTTTTCTGCAGCGCGTTTTTGAGCTGCGCGTTTGTATCGATACAAACGCGCGTTCGCAACGCGTATTTTTCCATACAAAAGCGAACCGGGAGGGGCTGCGCGGGGGGCTGCGCGTTCGCATCGCGTTCGAATCGCGTTTGTATCGATACAAACGCGCTGCAAAAAACGCAATGTGGACACTCCCTTAGTTGGCATTATAGGTAAGTTTTACCTATGGTTTTAATTATACGTCGCAGCCAACAGGTTGAATTAGCCATTCAATTAAGTGGCATTTCATTGAGCGCCGCCAACTAGTATTCTGTGGCTGAACGTCGTCGGTTAGTCAAATAGTTGAACACAACGTTCAACAATACGGCTAAACGAAGGTCAGCCATTTAATTGAATAGCGTTGTTCAATGAAATGGCTAGCTGGTAAGCCGGTACCGGTACCGGTAAGCCCGCTTTATAATATTAACGAATTGGCTGAATGATATCATCGAAAAGAAATCTAGGCTCTACTCTAAACCGTGATTGTTGCCCTGATTCCATGGTGTTAGGTCGCAAAAGAACAGGAGTAGAATGTCCTACACGATACCTAAATAATTTTGGATTTAATAAGCAGGCACTCAGAAGGTTTTCACATAAAGTGTTCTACTTCTCGGTTCAACCTAATTTTCCCGAGGGTTTGTTTTCAAAGAGCCTTTGAAATCGTAATCCCCTTGAAAGGATCAAAGTAGGTATAAGCTTTTATCCCTAGGTACTAGCTCTCGACAGAATTATCACGTTTCCACTAGGATGAACGCAGTTGGTCCATTAGGCAGCTGAGTGCTGACTGAGTGAGCTTAATGTTAGCAGTCTTCAGAAACATTATAACTTATCTCAAAATGAAAATAGGTGCCTAGGTACTCTTGGTTAGGTATTTTCAGGTGGATGTGCCACGCACGTTCGTTTCACATTGCCAGAGTTTATTTATTTAGATTAAATACCTATTATTATTATTAGGTACTTATTACTTAGATGAAAAATGAAAAAAAATATATATATATTCACGACTATAGTGATAGTGATGTGAAAGTAAGTGTAAGTGCGCACACTACAACGATACCAGTAGCGACTATAAATAAGAATAGCAGCCGAACCTGACCAAACTTTTCGGCCGATAGAAAAGTCTGCTCTTCAATTCAATGCTCAGCAGCTCAATTAAAACAAAACAGTAGGTAATTTCTTTGATAAATCACGTCTCGTAGATAATGTGTGCGTGAGCGATATGAAATCACTTTGACAAACAACAACAAAGGTATCTGCTGTAAACGAAGCTGTAGGTAACTGTTTACCAATATTTATAGCGGAAAAGTTTGTTTTTTTTGTTTGATTGTTTGGACGCGCTAATCTCAGGAACTAGCTGCAGTCGGATTTGAAAAATTATTTCTGCATCTGATAAGTAGCTTTTCTTGAAGAAGGCTACTTTTCGTCATCATCATCATCATCATACACCATCGAAAGCGGGCAACGCCGCGAGGGCCCACCTAGGTTGTATTCTGTGACCTAGGTGGATATAATAAGCTGTGTTCAATAATTCAAAGAACACTATTTAGGTAGTAGCCTGTTATCTAGAACTAGGTATTGCCCTACATTACACCTACGTCAGCTATTTAGTCAGTATCTATTCGTGTTAATTGTTTTTTATTTTCTATTCTTTTGGCGTTTTCGCGAGTGCAAGAGATGGAGGTTCGATTACCTGCTGGAGTATACCTAAATATTTGAAGGATTTTGTTTCTTGTGTCGACCTCAGTGGAAGTGAGAAAGATCTTTGGGATTTATTATTCAATCTAAATTAGTCGACAATTTTATAAATAAATCATAGATAAATCATCTAAGATGATAGTGCCTGTAGGTACTCGGGCGAGA
This sequence comes from Camptogramma bilineatum, assembly GCA_958496255.1. Lineage (NCBI taxonomy): Eukaryota > Metazoa > Arthropoda > Insecta > Lepidoptera > Geometridae > Camptogramma > Camptogramma bilineatum. Next base: position 11,173,313 of record OY292465.1, on the reverse strand, counting down.
TATAATGCAGCTCGATTACTTATATTTCTGCCTAATGTCTAATGTATCTACCATGTCTTTTGTGAATAAATATAAGGTATATATATTTAATTGATTCTGAATCTAGTGAAACTGTGAGACACTGTCTGTACCTGTAGTAATCTTCTATTAGGTAGGTACCAAAGAGATTGTTTGTTTGTAATAAAATTCAAAGCCGCTAGAAATATATTGAAAACCTGTCCATATTATCTACCTACTTAGGTACCTAATTGGTCATGGCGACAGGCAATTGATAACATGTTGAAAATGTTAATTTATTTAAAAATTATATTTCATAAATAAAAACGCGAATCTTTTAAAAGGAAAATTCTAATGAAAATATTCATAACTAGTAGGTAATACAATTTGACACAATACATGATAAGAAGAGTATCTAAGTATACAGGGTGAGTTTTTTTTTCAGGACCACTTATAGGGGAAGTCTGAAACCGTTAATATCGAATTTAGGACTTACGGGCTCGATTTTGAAAAAAAAATAGTTCTGCATAAAAGAGATGGCCGATTCCTCGAATAAATTTGCCCCAAGAATGCTTGCGTCATGACCAAATTGGGATTTTTGGGTTTGTTTTTTTATTTTATAATGAGACTCCATTCATCTTCTTCCTCTAAATAGTGGGATTTAAAAGTTATTCTAATATAAAGCAGCAGGCTATGACGCCCAGCATGAACGGAGAACCTAGGAAACTATATTTTTAAGCTTCCTATAGTAAAAGCTTTGCTTACGTTGGGGATAGATGGCGCTGTGTGAACATTTACTTTTTCATTATTATAATTAGGACTAGCAGAATTTTAAGTGAAGTAGGTATAGAAAATAAATGACGCACACAGGTGCTCCCAGTACCTACAATTTCAAGTAAAAAAGAAAAAAGTACTTAGGAAAAATTGGGAATTTCATCAATAAAATCGTGTGCAGTGATTCTGTACTTACCACCTAAAATAAAATATGATATAAATAAATAAAATAAAAAGCCTTTTATTTCTCTATAATTAACATTTTTTTCTTATCACTAATGCTTATAATCTGAGTAGGTACTAGAGAACCCCTAAGGTGAAGGCCTCCTCTAAAGCCGACCATCTGTCTCTGTCTTGTGCTACTCGGAGCCAGTTTGGTCCAGCAGTTTTCTTGATGTCGTCGTCCCAGCGAGCGTATGGTCTTCCTATGCAGCGTCGACCTCTTGGACCCTCCCAATTTGTCACTCTCCTAGTCCATCTTCCATCTTGTAGACGGGCTACATGTCCAGCCCACTTCCATTTTAGTCTGTATGCATATCCCAAGGCGTCAGTACTTTTTGTAATTTTAAATAAAATATGATAAATCCTCATAAATCACATCACAACACAATCACACAACTGAAACTCAACGAAATTCCTTTTACATCTGTCAAATTCTTGTCCGTCTGTTTTGTTTACTATTTGAGTGTCATGTCAACCGCGAAAAAGAAGGTACATAGGTCTATCTGATAAAAATATTCTCTGTGATACCTAATAGCCCCTCCAGACTCTCGGTAAGAAACCCCGACAACACCCGAGAAGCGTGAATGTGAGGAGTTTCTCGCCTTCTTGTTCTCGCGCTTCGGTGTCGGTACCTATTTTTGGCCGAGACAAAGGATTTCAAACAGATCACGAGTGAGAAAATTGAGAGTGTGGATAATTTGTTTGTTCTTCGAGAAGTCTCGGTGAAACTTCTCGCCGTGAGTCTGGAGAGGCATTACGGACTGTAGTACCGGAAGTGACTAAAGTTACAAATAAAATAACATAATTATATTCCCACAAGGCACGAGATATCTAAGTATTCTGTATGTAGGTACCAGTTAATTTTGTGATATTTTATTTAAATAATATTATTCAGACGCATAGTCTAATTCGATATTCGGCTCTGGGGCAGTATTCGGCCAAATCCTTTATTCCTAGTTTTTATGAAAAAGTGGGTTATTGAAAATCATTTTTTTTTCTATTTTCGGCGGTGGTTATCGAACTCCTGCGTCTCAGGCGGGCCTTTACCCACTGCGCCATAGAGGTCGTCATGTGTAGGAGTATAGAAATTTATAAGTTCTTCTACTTTCTTGTACCTACTTCACTACTCATTCAGGCGGCCTTTTCGTACTCGCATGGTAACTTTGAGTAGAACACTCACGAAGCTATTTACAGGTATCTACCTACCACTTAATTAGGTAAGTAGGTAGAGGTAGGTATAATTTGCCTTCAATGTTATTGCTTAATAGTTAATTTACATACATAAATATAGATCGTGACCTCCAGACAGACTACTTAGGGTACTACTTAATTTTCTACACTTAGAGAGTTGCCTAGAGCTCTTGGACGAATATGCGTCCAGCAAGAGCTGTTGTAGAGTGGTGTGGGTTTGATTCCCATCGAGACTTGCAACAACACTGCAAAATTTACTTTCATTTTTCGTTCTGAATTTTATTAAAACTAAAATTTTATTAAAAGGTTCTTGTTCTTTGAAATGACGCTATGAGATTGTAGGATTATTAGGGATCTGCTCTGTGCTCTAGGGTAAATAAAAAAGTTATGCCTTATGTACTTATACTTACTAAGTTTTTTGGATTCAGAATGTAAGTACCTAACATTATGAGCTACAGGTTAACACTATTGCCGGAGTTTGTTATTGGTCTACTTATCAGTCAGGAGTAGATAGATAAATAGTGGCAAGATTTGCCCCTAAGCCTAACATTTAAATAAAACAGATTAGGATAAGCAAACGTAACTGGAAAGGTGTAAAAAAAACTAGCTTTATAAATCTACTGTTTATTATAAAATTCATTAACAGACACTATTGTCATCTCGGTACATACAGATCTATCGCTGGACTAATCCATCAGCCATAATTGACTTTAACTAAACTACAGTTTAACTTAAATCATGATAAAAATAAGTTTATTAAAATTAAGTCCAATGGGACTTTCTAAACATTTAAACATTGTCGTACATTAAATTTCATTTGATTTGTTATCAACCAGTCAAGAAGCTTGGGTAAGATTTCTGTAATGTGGTCTTAGGGTTATAATGTTATACACATAGATTATTTATAATGGCTATAAAATGTCCTTATTTATAAAGAATCTGAAGCAAGTTTAGCTTAAACCTTCATAAATTGCTAGACAAATCCCGGCGAAATGGAACCTTACATTAATTTTAGAATTAGCTCAAAGAATCATAAAAGCTTTTTCAAACTAATATGAAAATCATGAGTACTAAAATCTAATCGCCTTATTCATAATTTTACTAAAAACATACGTCTATAACTACTTCGTTGATATGAAAATTATTATAACACGTAAAGGAGGCTCTAAACAAAATTAGAAAAACACAAGCTTACAGACTAACGAATAAGCAAGTAAATGAACGTAAATTAAGTGCCTATCATAACATAACACACACGATTATGATCCGATGAACGCAGACATTGACAATTGGAGGTTAATAACCTTTCAGTCTTTTTGTTGGAAGTGCACAACATACATATTTCATTACCAAACGATTTGTTCGAAAGTAGGTAAGTATCTAGAAAGCTGCACGGAATTATATTTTCACCTTACCGCGCTGAAATTGAGCTATATTGGAATTTGGAAAGTGTCAAACTAAATAATAAAACATGCAACTCATCCCTCATCTCTTAGGGTAGTCAGAGGCAGTACACTTGGCACTGCCTACTCTTACAACTAAAACTATGTGTAACACCAAAGTCTTTCGGTCGCGAGACTGAAGCGAGGCGTTTTCCTGGGGTTTTCACTGCCCAGAACTGAATGGACCTTGTGGACCCATGTTGTACGATTTGCCGAAGGCCTAGAGGCCTGTGATTGGCGTCTAAAGTTGCGCCTCTCCTGTGTTCTGCCAAAGGTTTGATGGGAGAGTGTCGTAGTGAGAAGGGACGGTGACGAGCGCGTCTACAGCGGGCCGGTTGATGGAGCAGTTCTGAAATAAGTTAGGATAAGTTTAGCGATTGATTAACGAAAGACCTCGTAGTATGCACTCAAATCATGCCAAGTTTCATCCATTCAGTAGTTTCAACGTGATGCGCGGCCAAGATACAAACAGACAAACAAACAGACAGACATGAATGGAAAAAACTACAACTTTGGCTTCAGTCACAGATTACTAATTACTAATTAGTAATCTGTGCTTCAGTATCGATTATGGAGTGCCCTTTATTAAAATATCAAAATATCTTCAATGTACAGAATTTGACCTGTTACAGTTTTATTATAAGTATTGATTGATTGATTGATTATATTGCCCAATCTTTCTTGTAACTTCCTAGTCAAGATTAGTGTGTAAGCTTTAAACATATTTGTTCAGATAATGATGGAAATTGTATCACAATGTGCACTTGAGATTACTATGTTTGTGCGGTCGAGCTCTTCATTATAATTTCCGAAAGTTTTCAATTAAGCATTTGCCAATGTTGTCCTACTGGTTGTTTACATTTTGTTAGTTGAGTTAGGAATTTAAAAGCTTTTTGAAGTAAAACTTCTTTACGCACGCTTGACTTCTTGGGGAGTAAGCTGGTAAATACGTGACAAGAGCGTTACGAAAAGTGTGATCGGGCGAGGCGAACGGAAGTTTTACTTCTGTCGTGTGGTCTAAAGCACACTCGTTTTTTTTTGTTTTTTTTTTGAACTTACCACTGGCTGCTTGCGATGCGTGTCCACGCACTCGACATTCATCTTAATCATCTCCACCTTGTACTTGTAGCCGTATGACGTCAGCTTTACGATGGTATGGAGAGGGATGTTCATGTATGGAAGCTCGTCTGAAACAAACAAACAAACACTTTTTATGATCATCCTACTAATACTAATACTATAAAGGCGAAAGTCCGTGTGTGAATGTTTGTTATCACGTATCCCTATAAGTAACTACTAAACTGATTTTGATGTTTGGAAAGTAGATAGTTTAGGTTCTGGAATAACACATAGGCTATTTTTTATCCCTGAAAAATGTATGGTTCCTGTGGGATACAAAATAGTAGTCCACCGCGTTTACTAGTTTGTTTTAAATATAATGGCCTTTTCATTAAAAAGGCTTAGAAAGATAAATTAGTAATTTAGTTAAATAAATACCTACGTAATTATACATAGGCTATTGTTTATCTGGGTAGGTACCACACGAGCGAAGCCGCGGGCGGAAGCTAGTAAAGACATACGAAAAAGCTGTAGAGAACCGTAGAGTTTCGCTACGCGTCGTAGCAGTAGTGTCTACGACGCTATAAGCAAGGAACATAATTCTCTCTACCTACATGCTGCTTAGATACACTTATCATTATCATATTTGTATAATCTGAGTCTATATTGATCAGATACGTGGTGAGGATAATTAACAAAACAAGCTTAGAAAAATAATAAAGATAAAAGTATTTTTATAACGTAAGTAGGTATATTGTATATTTTACACAGCAAAATTGAGAACAAAATGTAAAAACTACCTACCAAAAACTTGTTTCATGAAAAACTTCGATGGCACTGGCTTCAGCGCGTCATGCCCCACGGGTATAGTTCGCGTCATGAAAAAGAACGCTGAAAGAAAGTGGGGGGGAGGGGGGGGGGGGGGTGTTTTGTCTCATGTTTGCGCATGGGTTACCCATTAACAATCATGAGACAAACACACTTTCTTACAGCTTTCTTTTTACGTGACGCTAATATATACCAGTAGTGAAGCTTGTCCTCTAGCTAGACCATAGTTTCTCAACCTTATTTTGCCCACGACCCACTTTGAAAATAAGTAAGTACCTATCCGTATAATTTGTCGCGAATTTAAAACAACTTTTTGGAGCACAGTGGTTACAACTTCTTTAACTGCTGGTAAAATTAAATCTTCCCCAAGAGTATGTGGTTTTTCTGTTTTAATTTTACTTTAGTACCTACCTATGTGATTAAGATGTATTTCTTTGCCTTTTTAGAATACATTTTCACCCCCTCTGCGTCATCTCAATACCCCCTAATTTTTTCTGGGTCTTCTACTGCCCCCCTGAAAGTCTCAAATGCCCACAAGGGGGCGTTATCGCCCACGTTGAGAACCTATGCTCTTGACAAAAGCTCTTTCTAAGTCTTCCACAACCGCTTCTAGAAAGCGTGCTAAAAGATTCTGGTACTCACCAAGCTTAGCATCGAGGAAGTATCCCAGCATGCAACGCAGTACCGCCTGGTGTCCGACCACGACCACGTTGTTCTCGTCTTCAAGAGCGGACAGCACGGGGCGGAGTCGCGTCATTATGTCGATGTACGACTCGCCCCAAGGGTACCGGTAGCGGAGCTTGTCCTGGTCGCGCCATGCGAACTCTTGCGGGAACTTCTCCTGCATCTCTTCGTATGTTAGGCCTTCGCAGATGCCCTGGAAGGAGAGGATGGTTTTGAGTTATTGCTCGAATGTTTACGGATATTTTCTTTAAAAAATTACGAAAAGCTAGCGAGCGAAATCGCGGACGGAAGCTAGTTTTTGATATTGTTGGTTACAATAAAATTTTTACGTTAAGATGATATTCGCCGAAATTATAGATTTTAAAGAATTACGTATCAAAAGCTAGCGAGCGAAATCAGCGGAAGCTAGCTTTTGATATTGTTGGTTAAAATAAGTTATTTTTAGCCTACACTTTCCCATTACTGGTTCATAAAGGTCACCATTTTCCGCTTTCATCTCACTATCCGATAGATAAATAAAACAGAAAACTTTACTCAAGTAAATTACGTTACTTTTAATTCGTGCCGCATGGTTCATCTGATTACTTTTATTCTTGGTCCCTTACTTATGAAGTTATTAGGTACCTACTTATCTAAAATCAGTCCAGATATAGTCTATCTTCATTACGTAGACCTTACAGGAAGCTTGAAAGTATGAATACCTAAGCTAGTGACTTTGCGTTGAGTTGCTTGTCTTCAGTCTTGTACCTGTATAATGAAGTGCCTACGAAAATATCTCGACAAATAAAAAGTTCATTGAATGCATGGTGACACAACGCCTTGTTGGCATTGGCAGCAGTTATCTCAGTTTCATAATCGTTTACGTTCAAACAATACCTACAATAAAACATTGCTTTATTTGTTCTACCACAGAAATGCCTGGTATGACCGGAATGCCAAAATAATAAGGTTTGGATTATTTCTCAAGATTATTAGGTACCTGATTTGAACTCTGTCTTCTATCTTTAGTCATTTAAAGATAGAAATCAGAGTACAAGTTATGTAGTTAGAAGTGTTAATATTTACTGAGTGTTTTTTCTTTGTTTTGTAGATTTGAAATAAAAAATATTTTTTTCTCAAGCATTTTTGCCAATTTTTTTAATAAATTCTTGCTTGAGATTGAGAGGCTCTGCTGAATCATACGAGCCTCGACTCATAAGTATTTTCGTGTTTGTTTCGTTGCTTATCGTACATTTGCGTTTATGTACATATCTGCATTATCTTTATACTTAGGTACAAGCAATAAGTACAGTATTAAACAATAATTATTTGGTGTGAATGAACATCGCAATATTTTTGTTTCGCACAAACTCAATGTCAAACGATAGGCGATTACGTCGAGTCAATTGAGTCATGCGTAACTCAAGCAATATTATTATAGAGTTAGATTCATTTCGTTGGCAAAGACACAGTGGAAAGTTTTAAATTACAATGTTACCTACGCCACAATAAGCACCCTTCATTGATAAATTTCCATGTTTTTACCTATGTTATTTCAACAACTACCCGCTATTGTACCTTTAGGGTATTGTAGCCTGCCCCCCTAGCCATATTACACTATCTATCGTCGCTGTAGAACGATCTATCGTCGCTGTAGAATAGAACACTTCAAAATGTATAGGAATTGACGTTCTGACCACGTGACTCATCTACTTGAAACGTCAAATCCTATACATTTTGAAGTGTTTCTATTCTACAGCGACAATAGATAGTGTAATATGGCTAGGGGGGCTGGTTACGTGGATTTACAAAATGTGTACCCAGCTTATTCGTTTTAACAACAATCACAACATACAACAAAAAAAAAACAAAAAAAAAAACATTTGATTTGATTCGAAACATTACTGATTATCCTCGCTGATAAACCTAACACGTTATTATCCGCTAATGGTAGATTAAAGTTACTTATCACACGGGCATTATAATTTTCCTGTCATTTTTATAACAATGACTCAATAAAGCGAAAATAAATTTATCAAAACTTTTTAGATAAGTAAGTAAGTGCCTATTTTACTTACGATAAACTAAAACAAAGAAACAAACAACATGTTTTCATACCCATCTAGTTTTTAGAGTAGGTAACCTACCAATACATTGTGACCCAGAATGCACCTTGTATAGGTAATTTCTTTGTCAATACTTAGGTGTACCATACCATACATTAGTCTTTTTTAAACTTTCGCGATCACTATTCATATTGAAAAGTTTTATGGACACGGGATTTATAGAAATAAATAAATAAATAATTATTTATATTTCATAAATAAGGTAAATTACGCGATAAAATCCCGTGTCCACAAAACTTTTCAATACAATACCATACATAACGTAAAAAGTATTGAAGTAAAACTTTATTTTGCTTAGTTTCAAGAATATAAAATGATAAAAATAATAAATAACACAGCGTCATAATCCAGAGCTAATTAACGATAATGATTAATGAATAATGAATGCTTCCTTATAATTTTATTGTAGTTTGTTTATATAGCACGGCGTAGTAAATTAACGACAAAATGTATCCTGATATGACGTCATTAGTGCTGAAAATCGGTTAGTTACAATGACCAACATGCTGGTAACAATGACGGAAATTGTTAAATTTATTGCTTAGTCCTTTAAATACGATATAGGTAGGTACCTAACATTTATACTTATATTTGCATCACAAAAGTGTAAACATTGTTAGTTTGATCAAGACATGGCGCATTTTTTCTCTTGTCCCCTGTGCCCTAGTGTAAACAAGGTGCCCAAGATGACCCACTCTATGCCACCGAAAACGGAGTCAAAGTGGCCTCTTACTGGGCGAAAATCATTTAATTGCTACCTTGAAACATTGATCGACAGAAGAAGAAAAAGTTTGATCAGCTGCCGTTTTGTGTATCTTTCTCTATTCTATCTATTTGCGTATCTGACGTCCATATTGAAGGGTTCTTTTTTCTCTCACAGTTAAGAGCTGTTCATTCATATTCAAACCACAGCTAGTGATTTCATGAATCACTAGAAGACTATCCGTCCACACCATAAGTAGCGCAACGGGTCAAAGTTCACTGAGTTGTAAGAAAGATCTAAGTAGGTACTACTGGTTAATCGATTGTATAATTGTTGGTCAATTATTATCGACCGGAAATGGATCAATTATCGATCGATTAGCAAACTAATCGATGTCAATCAATGTAATCGATTGGTGTTGCTGCACGTGATAACGATTCATTCATTCTGCACCCTAAACCTTTCAAGTCTTTGGGTCACGAGCACAGGCTGTTCGTGCTGTTAAGGGGGCGTCCATTAATTACGTGAGGCTTTTAGGGAGGGAGGGGGCAGAGCCAAATCTCACCCAATCTCACGTGGGAGATATGTCTCGGCAAATATGACGTAATTTTTTTTTCAGCAAGAAACGTGAAATGCCGATGATTTTATTATCACATTGACATGTTGGTTCTAATCTCTTGAGACCACATAAAATACCCCTATTGATTGATTGATTCTTACCGCATCAAGTTCGTTCAGCGCCCGGATAGCCCTCTTCGGCGCCCTTATCTCCGCCGCCGTCTGCTTGGTGCGGCGCAGTTCCGACGTCCATACGGTGAAGGGTTCCCTAATGGCGAATGGGTTGATATATTCGCTAAGGGCCTTGCCGTAGAGCTGGCCTCGAGGGGAGAGAGAGGCATCGCCTCCTATACGGCCCAGGACGTTGTACTCGCTCTCGCCGTGCTGTTGGTGAAAGGATAAACTTAGGAATGAAAATCAGTAGCAATTTATAAATTCAGTTGATATCTGTGGAATACAATCGTAGCTTCATAAGATATTTAGGAAGTGGTCCTAATCCTAACAGGTAGGTTACGTAAAATATCGCTTTTTTTAATATTTTTAATCCTAATTTTTTTTAGTTCTAATCCCGTCGGAATCGAAAATTTTATACTTAGTAAGAATCTTCATTTGCGATGAAAAATTATAGTGCCTTTAAAAAGAGTTAAATAAATGTCAACACTAATCTCATTGGATTAAGTTCACAAGTTATTCCTTCCTCATCTCACATAAATGTTAAAAACAACGAAATTATCCACTAAAATGCCTACATTATGTATTTCCTGAAGTGATTCAAAGTACAAGATTATTTTGAGAACGGACGAACTTTCCACGAAGTCTCAATTTACGATTGCAATCGTTTCAAACGTGTTTACAGAGAAAAGGGAAAAGTTTCGATGAAAATTTTAGAATTTTAGATAAATAAACACAATACTCAAATCAAATCTAAAATCTTATCACTAAACCTAATTTGAATGCAAATTAAATAAAATCGAACGCAGGTGTACCTTCACCTAATAATACGTGTGGACACGTTTAGTATTTGGCACAGAATTGGAATCTATGTTTCAATTTTACTCAGTATCGTATCTTTAGAATTTGTCATACATGGACTAGCTTGAATAAATATTTAGGTACGTCGTAACCTCTATACTGGACTTTGGACTCAACAATTTCAATGGACAGCCAGTTACGAACCTAGTCATAACTATGACAAACGATAAAATTCTTTACAATCTTTGTTAGCAAGTATCATTGAATAATTACGTAACTGACATAATCGCATCCGCAATGTTGTTCAAATGCACTTGTTATTCACAGATGCCCACATGTAGAGAGATCCGGCTCTAAATAAACTGAGGGGTAAACATGTTATTCACAGATAAGAAGTTCAAAGTGAGCTCACCCTAGTAAAGTATAACGTTTGCGGCATGCCACGCATTCCGGACAAGTAGCCCAGTATCCCAGACTCCTTCTGCCCGGCGACTTTGTGCGCTGTGACCGTCTCCCCCATGTCTTCCACTCGGACGAAGCTGATGGACTCCAATCCAGCATCAATAGGCTCGTACTGCCGCATATAATGCTCCAGTTTCTTCCGAAGATCATCAACAGCCTCCTCCTCGCTCATAGACTTGTAGTCGGCGGAGTAACGAAGGATTTCGATGATGTTTCTCTCCAGAAGCTCTTGGTCTTCGCAGACGCATTCGATGAAGAGGATCCTGAAGCCCATGTCTGAGATACAGTACTCACTGAGCTCTCTACGCTGTTCGCGTGTGATATTAGTCCCATCGAAGATCTAAAAAAAAACAGTTTGATAAAGAAAATTCTAAGTCCTTGTTTAAAAGTTGCAATAGGGCAGATACCCGGAAATGATCTTTGAGGTAAACAGTAAAGAACTGTTCAGTTTGCAAATAATATTCTAATTTAACATGACCTATGAGAGAGGTCGTCAACATTTGCTTGAGGTTTCAAAGAAAGGTCAGCTTAATGCACTGAAACGGAATAAAACTAAACAGCCAGTGCTAGGAAAACATTTTATACTAGTAGTTCGCCCCGAACTGAGATCTCGCGCACCGTAGATGGCTTACATTTGGACTTTCTTCTGACTACCCCTATAATTTCAAGTGCTACTACTGCCGAGTATGCCTATTGCGCTAGCTCTTCATGGTAAAAAATACTTGCATGCATGCAATACATAATGTTGTGTCTAATTTTTCATTTATTTCATATTTTTTATGAATTCTCGTCGTATTTCTAAAAGTATACGTCCTAGAATAAAAATAATAACTATTTTGGAATGTACAAATAAAGACCTTTCATTTGACAGCCCACTCAATATATTTGTTTACTTAACTTTTTTTACCCCAATTATTTTCATTCTTTATCAAAAATTTTTTTTATCACGAAAATAAATCAAGTAGCATCTAAAATCACTGCAAACCAAACCGCAATGATGCCACTCTCTTTTTAAGACCGACCAGTCAATGAGCTACGAAGACATCGAAACTCTATGAAACGGGAGCTCTTGCAGCTCTGGTTTCGTAGTTTTTGTTCTTTGGTCGTATTTCAAAAACTATATATCCTAGATTAAAAATAAAAACCATTTTGGAATGTACAAAACAAGCCCTTTCGTTTGACACCCCACTCAATATATTTGTGTAACTTTAAAAAAAAATTACCCCCTTGGGAACCTAATATCTTCACAACCCCTTCATCGATTAAGCTTATATGCTCCACCGTAAATTTCCTTACTACAACCTATTGACCTACCAAGTTTCATGCAGATTGGATGAACGGTTCGACAGTTATGCGCGAACAACAATTCGTGAAACATACATACAAACATACAAACATACAAACATACAAACATACAAACATACAAAGCAAAATCGCCCAACTTACCACTAAGATCTTCGCTCGCTCGATCGATAATTTATCTTCTATCAGTGGAAGAGTCACATTGAAACGTTTGTATACAATTTCGTTCCATAGATTATCCTAAGTAATTATATTTATTTCTGTCTATAGATAGCATGTCTGTTTTACTATTGGCAATGATCACGCCATTGACGCCATACTGTTTATCTTTTTAAAAATAGACTGTGATTTATGGATTTTTGAAATATAACAACATTAAGTAGGTACACCATATTGATGTTCAAAGTTGAAAGTTCATATTCAGCATAATATTAAGTACCTTACCTAACTCTAACTATGTGTATCCGCTACTGGACACAGTGCATACCCCGTAATTCCCGCTTATTTCTAAAAAATACAGCTACTTACCTAGTTTTATAAATGTACTCTTTTAGCACTGAGATAAAATCAAGAACAACTCTCATCTGATAGAACAATTCAATTCAAGCCTTCTTCAAGAAGAGCTACCATTTTCTTCTAAACTAGGTAGCTTTATTTTTAATCTTGACTAGTTTGAGATTACAGTATGTTGCCATCAAGGAACTTATAGGTAAAATTCCTTGGTCATTAAACACTTCTATGTTCACACTACGTCCAGTGCCCGCGACGCACATGCGGTATGTCTACGGGCTAGCTCTATGGCACCCTCCTCCGCTAACGCTTTAAATAAAGAGACGATAGTGATTATAACTTACAGCGACAGCATTTCCTTCCTTGAGCCACAGCACGGCGTCTTGAACTGCCTCGCGGGCGCTCTGCCGGCGGATAGCGGAGCCCTGCAGGTTGTCTGCGCGAAAGATGTCGTGGCTTCCATACAGAGCCATGTGCTGACGGCGATACTCGCTGCAGTCGAACACTGCGAAAGATCGGAATTCTCGAACTCAAAAACTCTAAGAAAGTAGGCCCCAAACCTAAAAGTGTTTGTTGGTCTTTGTATGTGCATACACTTTTTCCAACAGACCTTGGCATTCGTGAAGTTAGCCGTTTCGGTGCGCAGTGCAACTTTTTTATACAAAATTTTGTACTCGCAGCGAAAAGCCTAACTTCACGAATGCCTAGATCCATTGGGACAACTATATGTTCGAATGAGCTGAGACGCTAACTCTGGTGACGGAGTTTTTAGGCCGCTTTAAGGCTTCTATCATGGCTTAAAAATGTCGAATTCTTCATGGTATTGGTTGTTAAGAACCAATGATTCAATATAATACTCTCGAAACTGAAATCGGAGATTTTTTCTGGTTACTTGCTTTGGTTTACAGTTCGAATGTGATCGAGTGAATGAGGCGAAAGACGTGTGACAGGATGTCCCAAAATGATGTGATCGAGTGAATGAGGCGAAAGACGTGTGACAGGATGTCCCAAAATGATTAGTTGATTGTTGAAAAATAAAATCTTACAAAATAATTACAAGTGTCGCTTTATCACATATTATCTTTAATTTATCGCTGATTTCTTTACGATAAAATGTTTGAATTACATCATAAATACGATATCGGAACGACAAAACAAAGATATTTCGTTTCTAAGAAATCTGCACATGACTCAAATTTCAGGTCATGTTGAGATACTGTCCTAAAGATCATGTGATATATAATCAGTACAAAAATTAATATATAAATATAGTCGTATGATAATGTTTGTCTGGCAGGCGAAGATTATGCCTCCCATCTGGGTCAGGGCTTGTGTGGAAATGATTTACAATGCTACAATGTGTTTAAACGTGCGTATGGTACCGATCAATGTTATTATAGGTACTTTAGGCTAGCGCTATACTAGGTGCATTGAATAAGTAGCCTCCAATTTTAATGTGCTTACAATTTAAAAAGGTAACGGTACCTATCCATATTTATTTTGCAAATTTAACCATATTTGTAACTGAAAGTTGCAAGAAATGTTTTATCAAATAATTAACAATTTACCTAGCTTGCAATTTTGGAATCTGTCCTCGACTTGACCATTCAGTAAATGTCAAGTAACAATGATCTCTAGTCCTGCAGACTTACTTACTTACCTATTTATGTCTATGTTACTGAATAAAATTGTTCACTCTAAAGCGTAACTAACATACACTTTTTTGTTTGATGATGTGGTAGGTAATTTTGTCTGCATCTTCGTGTGTGGCTTTTTGTTACAGAAATATAAATTGAAAATGATGGATGCTCATTCTGTACCATGCGTCTTGGTTCACTCAGACAAGATTCATTAGACATTTTTAATTAGTAGGTAGTACTCCCTTCACAAGGACTTCGGAATTTCAGATAAGCTTTTCGAAATAGGTGAAGGAGATGCAAAGAAACGAATAATCGAAACTCAAAAAGGGAGAGAGGAGTGGGTAGAGTAGAGAGGTGTTGTAAAAGATGACATGGGTAAGAGAGGAATGAATGTTGAAATGACACTGACGGCAAATACAATGGAGTAGAAAAGAAAAATTGGTTGTGATGACTGACTCCATACAAAGAGGAGGGCAATTTGATAATAAAGTACCTAAGTAAGTTTGTATGAGCAAGTGGCCAACGCTCCCTTATCTCATTCCCTATATAAATGAGACAGAATGAGAAGTGGCAAAAGCGTTCTAGTGAAATCTCCGCTTACCTTTAGTACTCTCCCCGTTCCAGTTGAGATGCCTGGAGAGGCGGTGCGCGAGCTGGCTCTTGCCCCTCGCAGGAAGGCCTACCAGTGCGATCAGCAGAGGAGCGAATTGGCTAATGCGACGGGAACGCATTGATCCTGAAAGAAAATTGGTTTTTGAGTATGGAGTATCTATGGTATATGAGATTCCGAACACTTTAGAATTTAGAGAGGAATAAACAAACTAAATCACGATTCTATGCCCAAGCTCTGCTTAGCTTGGGGCTACATGATGTAAAATGTCCACCATTATTTATTTAAGATTCTCTAAAGATATCTAAAGGGTAGCTAGAGACATAGCGAAATCTATCAATAAGATAAGATTCTAAATTCTAAAGAGATACGACTCAAGGTGAATCCAGTGATCTATTGGCCTATATTGTCGTTAGTCTATTGTTGGAGTGCTGTTCTGATTTCTCTAGAAACTATATTGTCATTTTTAAAATCGCCGCGTGTTTTCTTTGCTACTAGGTATTGACGGAACTCCTGTATATGAAGCTTGATGATGAACAGAAACAAACGGGAACTGCACTAAGTACAACCAATCATTCAACTTTCCTTACAACTCTCGTGCAACTTGCACAACCGGTCCGAGCTTGTGGTGCATCGTATGATCACAGTTATCAATTCCAAGAGTTTGGTAAAGCTTGTTTTTATCAACGTCAAGTTTCGTCAGAATACGATTGTGGTACCGTAGCTTATATTGCGTGTAGGTACCTATAGTTGTTAATGATCGATGCTCGTATTGCTCTATAGTGTTTATGACTTTCGTATGTTTGTAAACAGCTATCTGTTTTTGTTGGGTTTGGTTTGTCTATTCCGAGAATGTGTAGATCGATCCAGAACAATAAAACAAAGATACTAAGTACTTAGTACGTTCTCAGACGTTCATAAGCACTTTACTATCGCGCGTGTCAACCTCTACAGTCAGTCCGGGTCAAGACGATAAATAAGCAAGCCGCTGTTAATATCGTCAATTTAATTCACGATTGTTGGAAAGATCCAAAGTGACCGGTTTCTCATAAAGCGTACCCGAAGACATTGAAAAAAATCATAGATACGCGTTGATGCCTAAAATACGTGGCGTTGTTTTTTCGTACCTCAAGTCTTCTTTTACTCTTACGTCAATTATAAAATTACTTTCTCCTTCTAGTCACTCATTCTCTTTGACAACATTTCCAAAGGTTGCTCAAAGCTATGGTTCACATCTAGTTCATATCAATACACGAAGGTAACAAAATATAGAGACACGTTTAGTAAATTTTCGGGGTTAGTGTTATATTTTTGTAATAAAATTTAAAGCAGAGACGATAAAGATTGAAAGCAAACCAAATGATATAGGCACAGAAGAACTTGCAAATATTTACTAAGTATCAACAAAGCCATTATGTCAAAGTACTTATGTAGTTTTTTTAATCTAATCAGCTACACTAATGTTGGATTAAGTTACTGATAATAACATTAGTAGTTCCCTAACAAGCACTTGTGAATAACGCGAGAAAACATCATGCCATTAAAAATACAGAAGTATCCTATTAGACTTCATAATTCATCCTTTCTTTTAAATATATTTAGATGTAGATTAACACAGACAAAACTGTATGAAAAGAGACACTCCCTATAACATAATATAAACCTTCAATGTTAAACGTTTCTCCGATTCCAAAGTCGTTGAGGAAAAAAATACTGACGTCAACAAGCTTATTCAAACAAGCCATGTGATTGTAAACCACCAATGAAATAGCCGTATGCTGGCACACCTTCTACCTACATAATTTTACCGCTATAGTTATGTGGTTGGCAAACTTACCTTGTATTTCGAAATAGATAAGTTGACTTTGTGTTTTATTCATACCTTGTTTGCTTGCTAAATAGTATTGTCATATTATTAAAGTTTTGCTGCATCTCTACATCGTTTCTAGAAACATTTGATTTTCGCATAGTCATGGTCTAACTGACAAAATCTTAATAAATCTTTTTACTGAGATAGAACTTCGTTTTATAATAATATAGGAAGCGGTGATCGGTTTATTCATAACTAATGGACTTAAAATATATTATGTTTTGGAAAAAACAGGTTCTGTTCTGTTCTATACAGGAATTAAAAAACATCACGTTAGACCTTGGTAGACTTGATTATTTTAATTATCTGCTGTAAAAAAATATTACAAGATACAAATGCTTACAATAATATTTAAGAAGTTACCAATATACCTACTGCCAATAATACTTACTTGAATGAAGATAAAAAACTTTATTTTTAAAGTTATTATTACACATAATTAGCAATTATGTTCTGTGTTCAAAGTACTGAAAAACTTAGATCACAAAATCACAATGACAATGTCATGAATTGCGTATCCGCTGGAGGGCATAATGTCATAATTATGTCCGTGATTATGTCCAGCGAATTCGCAATTCATCCAGCGAGAATTCAACTTTATTCTTACTGTCGGTAAAGTTCACATACGGTTAGAACCTTAACTTGGCAATTTACACTATAGTGATGACCAGGCCCCAATGCAATATACATTACAAATTGTAAAATACAATTAATTGTAACGGCTACAATTGTACAAGTTTCTGTTTAATTAAAAATACAATTTACATATTTGTTTAGGTGGAAAATTTACAAAATTGTAAAATTGTACCTACAATTCTACATATTTCAGTTGAAAAAACTTTTTCTCCCTACAGGCGATATTTTACATATTTGTAGGAAAAATCGTTTTATTGAACACCAATTGTAATTACAAGTTTACATATCTACAAAATTGTAGTACAATTCTGACAGGCGGGCTCACCCTGTGTAGAAACTCTACAATTCTAATTCAATACAAAAAAATGATGCTAACGAGTATCTTAACTGATCGGCAATCTTTTTCCACTTATTTATATTCTTGTTGTGAGTCATATTTTGACTGAATCAACCAAATAAATTGTAGATAGGTAGATAGATAGATTAACACTTTATTGTACCTACACCACATGAATATTAAAACAAATTACAGAGACACAGAATATAAGGAGCGAAGTACAATGGGCGGTCTTATCGCTATGAGCGATTTCTTCCAAACAACCTTAGAATTAGTAGATTGTTACACAAAGGTTGAAAGTAACCTATTGAGGCACGAGATGTTTTGGGGCACGAGCGTAGCGAGGGCGCTAATAGTTCGAGTGCCTAAATAGGTCTTTCACCCGAGGTAAACATTCTGCTTTTCATTTCGAATATGAGGAAAGTAATTAACTTTGTAAGAGATGGTAAGTAATAAATAACACGCTGAGACGCCATTTCAACACGAACTGTTTGGCCACGTGGCCGGCGACGTGGCCAAACAGTTCGTAATAAAATGTATGACAGATAACTCACTTGGCTACGGTCTGGCGTCATGATCCTAATCCCGTGATCCTGACCCAGTGATCCTGCGTAATCCTGATTCCGTGATCCTGATCTGTGATCCTGTGATCCTGATCCTACGTGATCCTAATCCCATGATCCTTATCCTACGTGATCCTAATCTTGTAATCCTAATCCCGTGATCCTGATCCTGTAATACTGATCCTGTGATCCTGATCCTACGTGATCCTAATCCCGTGATCCTGATCCAGTGACACAGATCCAGGTGATCACGGGATCAGGATTACGCAGGATCACTGGATCAGGATCACGGGATTAGGATCACCTAGGATCAGGATCACAGGATTAGGAAATTGACGCCAGACCGTAGTCAAGTGAGTTATCTGTCATACATTTCAACACAAACTGTTTGGCCACGTCGCTGGCCACGTGTCCAAATAGTTCGGATTGAAATGGCGTCTCAGCGTGTTATATAGTTCTTACTTTGTTAATTACTTTCCTCATATTCGAAATGAAAAGCAGTGTTTACCTAGGGTGAAAGACCTATTAAGGCACTAGAATTATTGCCTCAATAACTCGGGCCTCAATAGCATTATCTATTCTATGTCAATAGGTTACTTTCAACCTTTGTGCAACAATCTACTATTAAAAACGAACTTACATTTTATGTAAATTGTAACTTACTGCTACAGATTTGTAAGAACAATATTGTCAGCAACATCTACAGGCGTTTTTTATAATCATGTAATCTATATATAGTACAAGCTTTGCTTAGTTTGGGTTTAGGTGGCGCTGTGTGAAAAATGTCCACCAATATTTATTTATTTGTTTATTTAAGTATTTATTTATATTTAACGAATTTTTGGGCGTTACAATTGTATGAAATATACTTGTAGATTTTTTACATAATTGTAGGTTTTATTATACAGCACTTGTCGAAAATTCGACAAAATTGTCACTTTTCTACAAATTTGTAGACTTGTAACGTTTATTATATACGGGCCAGAAAATTGAACTTTGGACGCATCATGCCTGAGGCCATCCATCTAATCTAGCCATCTAGTCACATACTGATTTTTATTTTGTTGTGTTAATCCAATAGGGGACTGTTAAAACCGTTATAAAACAATAAGACCATTCTTTATCTTCATAAACAGTCAAATTGGAGGTGTGTCAGATAGTGACTGTTACGATTTCGTCACCATCGTAAAATATGAACCTTGAATACGCTTAACGTTTACCATTCGGGTTGATAACATTAGTATTTATTGCTTCAACAGAAGCAGAAATGTCGATTATAAAGTTACGGATGATTTTTTCTAGATGATTCTGAATGGAAGTAAAATGTAGGTACATCAACTTCATTGTCAAAACGTTAAAATACAATACACGTGCTGTTCTTTCCTCATTCCGTAACAAGTAGAAAGTATGATTGTTTGTTCCAAAGTAGCAATGAAAGAGTTACTTAGGAAAGTTCTAGGTTTTACTAGATACTTTTGAATTTGTTGTGATGTTTTACTTTTTCTGTACTGGTATCTTCAAATCCATGGGTTAAAACTTCTTATTGTTTTCATTCTTATTATATTGGTGTGGTGACTAAACTAATTTGACTTTAGCTTTTTTACTTCTTAATCTTATTATTGCAGTCGAGGAATCACGTAAATTGAATCATCTTGTCTCTTTATCATCTTCCTATAAATGTGCTTTGTCAAAATTATCTGTTGGAACGAAATTCACACAATTTCTTTTGTGACCTTTGTCCTAAAGGAAGACAATGCCTTTGATGTCAATTGACAATCGTCGTCACATGGTGACAAAACACACAACGAACGTATAAGTCTGTTTATTGCGTTTAAAACGCTAGGTAATTCTTGAAACTTTGTCCTCTTTGCTTTAGAGGGGCGCAACTGAACAATGTATTTTTAGAATGTGATCTCATAAAGAAAATTAAGCCACTGGATCATTGAAAGAAAAACGACAAACAGTCCAAACGGTTAGATACCAACGTGTTTTAAAACGAAAGTCGAATGAAAATCAAGACAACTAAAGAATTCATTTTAAAAGAAAAAAACATCATAGATAGAGGGTGTTGTAAACCAATTTGTATCAATAGGAATACAGGTTGTTTTTGTTAGAACTTTTTTAGTTTCATCGCATCGTGGAGTTTTCCTCAGGGTCACGTTGTCGTCCACATGCTGTCGCCCGAATGGGAGCAAGCGTACATCTATCTATACTCAGACACACGCTAGGACAATTACAGAATATTCTAACAGTTTCGAGATCACTCACTAAAAATAAAAATATTCCATGAATTTATAATGAGGACACAAAGCTAGACCTATCTATATCTTAAGATCATAAAGAGATGTTCTACTGCAACTGAAGATACGGTTGGTTGTGATCCTGTTTGTGCGATAGCTTATGTTTACATTGACTTTGACTTGAGCTATGCAATTGACGTCTGCAGTCCATGCACACAAGGCATGAACCATTCATTGATTTTCCAGGCGACATTATCATGCGACAGATTAAAAGCTACGTTTCCATAGATTTGACCCGACAACTGAACCCGATGTTTGCATCACAAATTACTAGAAGAGCATGAAAAACAAGATATTCTTAGAAATAGAACATGATATCTATCAGATTAAGTTGATTCAGTAGAACTGAGTGAAACTATCGATGGAAAACAGTTTAATTTAAGTTCAGTAACTTACCACCCACACACAAAAGTCGCGTCACACGAGAGATTGGCAAGTTTATTATACTCAGTTGCTATCTAGAATGTCAACCAACGCCCACTGTGGGTTCGTTCATCTAAAGTTGACGTGCCGATATGCCTTCAAAATAAAATTATCTGTTAGGCAACAAGTTCTGTCAATATTTGATTTCAAAATCATAACATTGCCTGACACCAAACAAATCGCTTATCAGTTCTGCAGGATCATTAATGTTTTTGTTAAGTTGGTAGATAAAGTGAGCAACAGCGGGAAGTATTGCAATAGTTGCGTCATTCTGTTAGAAAAAAGTACATTTTTGAGGATGTACCTCTGCCATAACATAAATAACCTATCGCACAAAGCAAATTACCTGCGGTGCCACATAGTACCTACCACAGCACAGCTGTATCAAGCTGCTCTTTATGGGCTCTTTTCTTTGTGTGATACAAAATATTTGTCTACAATCTCTATTTGGTCATACAATTCGCCACGTCATCGTTCTCCTTGTCAACAATTCGTTCATATGGAGCATATATCTACCTACTTTATCAATTCAAAACAATTTTAATCTTTCAATCTTAATTGTTTTATCAAACTTTAAAAAACACTTGGAACTTTGTTCGACGACTGGATCATATTTGATAGATAAAGTAAAGATATCATCAGTTTTCTCAACATGATTTGTAAACTGTACATATAATGTATCATATCAACCAACTATATCTATATTGTTGTATTTCTTGCTAGCAACTTCATCGTGGCCTCATTTAGGAGGCGTGGTCCTACGTCATCGCCCGCGGCCACTCTATTCGTTGTATCTGTTAGTTATTATTAATTGTTACAAACTGGATATTTGAAAACTCCTAGCAATGTTATTTCAGTCAAGGATTTTTAGATTTTAATAATTATAAGCGACTCTAGCTAAAAATTATATCTTTTTAAAAGTTACCTGAGTTTAACCGTTTAACGTACCTACCAGTATTCTGTCGTTTAACCATCTAAAATTGAATTCAAATTATATTTTTATTTGTAATCTACATAATTTGCCGTTTTTAAAAATTAAATTATTAGGTATATAATAAGTTTAAAAGATACTAGGAAGAAGTTCTTAGTATCAGCATAGATTGTTGATTTAAAGATTTTAAAGATCATGGATATCTTTACGTGGCTGTATTGTTTTCAAATGTCGTCATGTTATCTTGCGAACTTTTACCTACCTCATAATATTTTGCCTATTCGTGCACTATAAGTAGTATAAATCTACCTCCAGTACCTATTACTTATTTCTTTACATTGATTTGTAAATAACAAAACCTAACTAGTTGACACAATATAATAGCTATAATATTGTGTAAGTGTAATGCTATGCTATGTATACTTACAAATAGTCATTGGAATTACAAAGCCACAAATTTCTGATCACGCAAAATGATAAAATTGCTTACCAATGATAGCATTGTTTTTACCTATTTCAAAGTGTTTGTTTAGATTGTAATTAACAACCCCATTAGTGATAAAACCGAATGAGTAGTAGAATTTGTGTTATTTTAAAGGAAATATTATAATAACCTACCTGATAAACCCTTTACAAGCATATCTGGTAACAAAAGTACCACAACAAAGGGTTCGGTTGCACATTCCTGCTATTTTAGTAGCAAGTACGAAGTCCACCGTTTATTTTCTCGTCTCAAGGCAATTGACCGATGTGCTCGAGGCAATTGAAGTTCCTGAGTAATTTAAATCATTTCTAGAAGTGCTGCACGCAAACTTATATGTAAGATCCCAAACTACCTACTTTTTTTCAATTCAAATTTAGAATCATCATAAGGTATAACTGATAAAAAGTTAAACACTTGGGCCTTAAAATACAGCAGAACTAAGTAAGTAAGTTCTCTAGTACCTACTGGAAATAAAACGGAGCCCAAAATTGAACCCTGAGATAAGCATTTAGTTCTTATATGCGTATTATATTAGACGTTTTCACTTTTCGCGTGTTTTTTTATTGCTAAAAGGCTTAATTACTCATCTTGGATAATCTTTCTTTACCTAATCATCTAAGCACTTAATACCTTCATAATCCTATGCATCGAATGCTTCAGCTAAAACGAAATCTTCACGCTTTATAAGCGTGATAGGGAAAATTGGCAAAAGTAAGCATCAATTCCAAAAACCGAGACTACCCGGAGACGTTCATAAGAAGGCAGCCGACGATGCCAAGACATTCATCATCCGCTTATATAACAAATACGGGAGATTCTAATTCAAAATTTATTGAGGTGAGCCCCCAGATGGCAAGTCTGCTAAGTACCAGTCCCTATGCGACCTTTTCCTTTTAAATGTACGTTTTAATTCAGAAACTTGAATAAAAATAATTGCATTATTGTATTACTTGATATTATTATCCACAACCACATTTTTTGTTATTGACCTCACCGATTTCAATAGATGTAGCAGGAAGTTAAATTGTTAGAGAATGGCTAAATGATTTTACATGCAACAAAAACGTTTGGATAAATTCGCAGGACTTATTATATTTTTTAAAATCCTTGATTTTTTGACAAACCTTGATTGATTCAAAACCTGAAAACAGGTCACTATGTCATATTACATTTCAGCTCACGCAGAATCTTTGCCCTCAATAGCGTAACAAAATATTTGCAAGTCGTGACAGAACGAAGTCGCGTGATATATTATTAGCTCCTCGTGGACAGCAAATAATGAGTGTACTTTCAGGTGCATTTGCTAAGAAAACGAAAGACTCACCAGCTGGCAGGGCTCCATGCAGCGCCTTCTCTTTGTCCTCCATCATTGCGTGAGCGGTGCTAGATCCAGGTGCCATCACAATTCTTCTCAAAGACGGTCTCCTTGTCAAAGCTACGATGTGTTTTGATCGGGACTGCTGAGGCGTTCTTTTCCTACGCGTGCGAACTCTATGGAGGCTCGAAGCGGACTGACCGACGACTCCGGTGCTTATCACAGAGTGAACCTTATCAGTGCCGCGGCAGTGATTGCCGAAGAACCATATAATGGATGAATAGATTTTGCAGTATAAACACCAGAAATATATGTACCAATTGCCCTTGATGCTTACTAACGCCATCAGCAACCTGAAACAACATTTAGCTTTGGTTAGTTGCTTGACAATGCTAGACATTTCACACAGCATGATCTACCATCGTCTAGCTACGAGTATCATCTAATAAGCAGAGCTTGTGTTATGGGAACTACATGGCTGATAATAATTAATTATTAGAAGTAGGTACTTTAATAACTCATTTACTTTTTTTTGCCATTTGTTAAGTTTTATGTAATCTTCTATATAAGTTGTGAGGGCAAAACATGGGTAAGTTAATATTTATTTTCTTTTATATAAGAAACAATCCGATAAGCTGTTAGAACTTAGAATACAGTTACAAACTTAAAAAAATATACTTGGGACCTACATATGTAGGTAATTGAAAGAAATAACAAAAATCTGACTGATAAAATATAAATTTCCAATCTCTAGCTAGATAATAAACGACATTGATAATCATGCCAAAGATCATGGCTATAAATAGATCAATATCGTCCAATTTAATGATTTGTATCAGTTTCCCTTGCTCAATTCATCGTTGTTATATTTATTGATCTAATTGCAAATAAGAGTTATATTGGTCCATGCACTTTTTATTGACTCTTCTGTTATTTCTCATTTTCAAGTCATTTTCAGTTTCCCTTAGTCTCCCCTCCTAGACTATGAAAGATATAACTCGACTGTAAAGAATTAAGGATCAGCGATTCAGACCGTCTCGGAATGTATTCCGAATTCGGAAAGTAACTTTTCTTCGCTGAAAAATGTCAACTTTCGAAAGAAAATCATCGAATCGCTTAGTTAGACCATTTAGTCGAATCGGATGCATTTTCGGAAGTCTGAAATCTGAATCGCACTGCAGATATCGCCAACTGGGTAATAGTCTATTCTAATTTGTGTCATGAACTAGTTAAGGTAATTTATGTGCCACGACATCGAAAATATCTCTCGCAAGATAGAACGTCATCAGGGATTTATTTATTTATTTTGCTGTTTACCAAAAATAAATAAAAAAGTACTAGTAAACAAATATACTACGAGTATAAATAAATCATTATTACTATCTATTTACAGCTGTCTGTTGGTATAAGCGGTGTGGTAACATGAGCTTAGAGTTGTGTAACCTATACCTACTAGGTAAGGTAGTTAAATAGTAGGTACCTAGGTTGATTACGACGGTAATGTAGATAAATGCCTAGATATGATATGTAAATATTAAGTTGTACATAAAACGCTTAGTTGGGAATATAATGTAGAAGTAATGCGCAGTTTGGAATTGCATTGCTGATTGTGTGGGTTTTAATAAGTAGGTTTAAGTGAAATTCAGCTCATTTTGACTTGAAGGATGTGTATTTGAATTGAACGTGCTTCCAACTACCTCCACTAGACACTATGTCAAAGAATCATAATGTCTAAGAACTTATGAGAATGAATATACGGAGTGTGGCAAATTTTTGGGATATTGTGCCTTGGAGATATAAGGCAGAGAATCTGTTTTGTTTTTCATTTTGTGGACAGATTATGTAACAAACAAAATGAAAAGCGGGGCTAAAAATGCCGGAATCATAATTTGTAAGATGGTGTCATAGTCGTTTACGACAACACCTGTAGGCCTAGCATTACGCGCAACATCGAGAGACGAGAAACGAGATTATCTCGACTGCTTTAACGAATGCTTTAGAGCAGTTCGACTTTATATCTCTCGATGTTGCGCATGTTAGGCCTACTAGTCCAACTTATAACAAAAAGCGCAAACATAACTCACTCAGAGCGAAACCCTTCATAAGTACCAACTGTACTAAACGGATGCATAAATCATTTCTTGTAGATGAATAAGGACAATGATGTTGATAGTATTCCAAATATTTTATTTTGAGAATACTTTAATGGGCCTTACTTATGAAAGATGTTTAAAGTGAAACACTGGTTAAACAACGTCCTGTCTTTATTTGTGGATAGTGACAAACAGAGACAGGACGTTGTTCAACCAGTGTTCAACTTTAAACATCTTTCATAAGTAAGGGGGAATATGTTTAATTAGGAGGCAGGTCCAGACGCCGACGATGTTGGTATAGGCAGGTACTTAATAGGGCGACAATTGGGTATGGATGGGTGTGCCTCGCACATGACCCGAGATAATAGCTACAGATACAAACCAGGCTGTTCTATGATAACATCGAGAATTTATCAAGGTTTTTAATTTAACTGGATCATTCTGTCACTGAGTAATTAGACGGGGATGAATGTTGCAATTTGAAGAGAGAAAGCTTGTGCAAGATATATTTTATGGGTTAATGATGGTATGGCGATGAGCGGAAGAAGAAAACCTGTTTTGCTGACTGAAGAAAAAAGTAGGATAAAAGCAAGAAAATGATTTTTTGTTTTGATTGTTGACAATTTCCAAGAAGTGTGAATCGCACCTTCAGATCCACTATTTACTGTAAAATTTCGTCATCCAGGTCAATTCAAACATGTCATGAGCTTGGAGTTTAACTATTTTATTTCCATTTTTATTCATTTGCTACAAATATTTCAATGCTGGACGTATGTCGTCTGGAGGAAAATTGCGTTATCCTACCATAGCACGCATTAGGTATATCGGCGGAGTGTGCTAAAATGGATTTCTTAGAATAAAATATATCTACATATAGTTGCACACACTTGAAACGAAACTAAGATGTCATCTTTACCTAGTCTAAAGTCCAAAATCGTTGTATACCTACCTACTGCTAGTTCCAGAATGCGTGAATATCACAAATTTCAGATAAGCTGGGGCAGACATTTAAATCTTTGCCGATGAGACTTCGAACTTAAGGCGCTAATAGTAGCCGATGACCTTGAGCGAATGGGTGTGGCTACTATTTCGGCTCCGCACCACCCGCACCTTCCGCGCGGTTCCGCGCCGGTCGCGAAATATTTTTCGCGCGTAACCTAAGCCGCAATTGAAGACATCCGTGGAATGGTAAACGAATGCTGCGCAAGAGATTCGGGTTCGATTCCCATTACGGGATACATTTTTACAAGATCTGCAAGTACCTATGTATTTGTTCCTGGTCTGTGTTTTGTGGTAAGTAGGTACCTACCTAACTTCCTAGCATGATGTGAGTAACCTACCTTTTCGAAATTCTTGATACCCATGACGGATTCCTAGTGTAGGGACAGAACTAAGTAGGTAAGTACTTAGTAAGTATTTGACTGTTGGGTTTTATGTTATTGTATCAACGAGTAGGTACCTACCTACGTAAATAAGATACGGGTGGAATGATTTCGAAACAAAATCTCTAAGCTAAAGAGAAAAGCTAAGAGAAAGGGAATACTGGACCTAAGATACAAAATTGCGGTTATAGGGGGGTAACCTATCAATCTTTCGAAAAACGAAACACCGAATTTTAAATCCATAAAACGTTTAATAGAAACTCGAAATCCAGATACTATGTTTTACATAATATTATTACTCCGTTATAACGTTTCACAGAAGTCCCATTTGACAGAAACACTAATGCCAGATTATCAGTTCGTTTTTTTTTCATTCTACAACAATATCCTTATACCTTATTTTAAATGACAGAAGTAACGCTTACCAGAAAATTTCTAGCCATATAAAACCTTTTCCATCTTACTCAATTATTTATTATTGGGGAATAATAAGTCGAGCCGCAGAATTATTTTTTGGCCACGGAACCTAACTTCTGATTTTATAACTAAGCAACGGAAAAATAAGAAACCTTCTAATAAACTAACTCATCTTTTTTACAGCATCAACTAAATATTCCAAAGAAAGCGTCAAGTAAATAACAACAATTATTTTTACTTGACCTACTGATTTATACATCGCCATCAAATTTACTAACTCAGCCACGGATTTTACAACTAACCAACAGTTTAGGTTAGGTTAGGTTAGATTATGAAATAACTACGCGCGAGGTAAGCGAGCGTAGCGAGCGTGCCGACTGCCGCGGCAGCGGCCGCCGAAGCGACAGAAATCTAATTCATAAAGAATACAATATATTATACTCCGGTATTTTCGACATTTTAAGCATTCTACCTTCCAAGTATCGTCTTTATAAACTTCGATCAATCGATCTTTATACATTTCAAACATTCTTGATTTTGAAATTCGCAATTTTAAGCTTTGGCATTACAATTAATGTTACACTATATTTTTAACATGCTGAGTTATAAAATTAGAAGTAGATAGACTTACTTTATTGGTGTCAAAATTAAATATTTTAGGAGTTCCCGCTTGAATATGTGTTACAAATTTAGATCCTAAAAACAAATTTAGATGCTAAAAAATAACTGCCATGCTGAGTTGTATTTACAGTGGCTTACATCGAGGATATTTAGTGGCTAAGATAGTAGTTTTTAGTGGCACATTGATAGTGGCTGACTTAGTAATTCAGAGGTCAATGTAAATTTTTAGAGGCGAAAAATGCTATTAAATAGAAGGCGGTTTAATTAGCACCCTTTATTATTTACGTAATTTGTGTTACTTTTTATGTTGCTTCTGTCATACCGTAAAACGAAACGTTTTTAGGTTATTATCGGTCTCAGAACCGAATCTGCCCACCCCGACTTCCACGTACAGTTGGGCCGACGGATCTAGGCGTTCGTGAAGTCAGGCTTTCGCTGCGCAGTAGAAAATTTTGTATGAAAAAAAAAGTTGCACTGCGCATCGAAACGGCTAACTTCACGAACGCCGAGATCCGTTAGCCCTACTGTAGTCTTGTCTGTCCTACCTTAGAGTGTTTTTATGAACACGGAGGCGCGAAGGGAGATGCAGCCCCCGCCCGCGTAACAAAACGCGGCACCAGCACGAGCTGCGAAGGCTCATGCTGATGCTGCGTTTTGTTACGCAAGGGCGGAGGGGCTGCACTTCCCGAAGCGTCCGGAGCCGTCACAAATTCGAAATGGATGGAAGATTTAGGTTAAATTTTGATAATTTGCCAAAAGTGTTTGGTGAGGTTACTTAACCATCTAGCACGAAATTAGTTAGGAAATGTTAAAGGTAATAAAAAAAAAGTAACTAGGTACAATATGTATTAGATATCTACCTACAGTACTTCAAACTACATAATGGACATCGGTCATTTAATTTTATGGTACCCAGTATTTATAACGCTCTGAATTATTACTAGATGGCGCTACTAGTAGGCGTTTAGAATTTTGTAATAGGTATTTCCTGAACCATGATTTTTCGGGATCACAAAATATATGGAAAACAAATTATATAGAAAACAAACATGCGGTAAAGAATTATCTGGATGTTAAAATTTCTGGAAAATGTTTAGATGTATTTTGTATTTCTGTCTTGTAAAAAAATAAAACAAATGAAAATCTGGCTTAAGAATTTATGGAATTCGAATTACTGTATTATGAAATAAAAAACCGGTCAAGTGCGAGTCGAACTCGTACGCCGAGGGTTCCGTGCCTAGCCATGGTGCCAATTAAGCTAGTCCGCTTTGTATGAGCGCCCATACAACTCGGAGGACAATTTTAATTGGCGTCAACTATGTATGTATGGGAACACCCTTTAATTTTCAACTTTTTTAACTTTTTGGAATTTTTCCTTTATTTGTGCTATAAGACCTTGCTTTTTGCCAAATTTCGTTATTCTAGGTCAACGGGAACTACCATTTAGGTTTTCGACCCAAAACCTCTAGGGTACTTCCGGTTGACCTAGAATTGTCAATTTTGGTTACAAGCAAGGTCTTCCAGCACAAGTAAAGGGAAAATTCCGAAAAATAAAAAAAGTTGATAATTCAGGTAAGTTTTGGTACTCACAAGTTTTCACGAAAACCTAAATTTGCCTATATCTTTTTATAGTGTTGGCTCAGGACCTTGATTTTTATACTCACAGTAGGGACTATAGACCTTAGTATAGGGTATAAATTTCAACTTGCTAGCTCTACCCGTTCCTGAGATAATCGATGGTGACACACGGACAGACGGACAGACAGACGGACAGACGGACAAGAAAGTGATCTTATAAGGGTTCCTTTTTTTACCTTTTAAGGTACGGAACCCTAAAAATAAAAAAACCGGTCAAGTGCGAGTCGAACTCGTACGCCGAAGGTTCCGTACCTAGCCATGGTGCCAACTAAGCTAGTCCGCTTAATTGTATGAGCGCCCATACAACTCGGAGGACAATTTTAATTGGCGTCAACTATGTGTGTATGGGAACACCCTTTAATTTTCAACTTTTTTAACTTTTTGGAATTTTTCCTTTATTTGTGCTATAAGACCTTACTTTTTGCCAAATTTCGTTATTCTAGGTCAACGGAAACTACCATTTAGGTTTTCGACCAAAAACCTCTAGGGTACTTCCGGTTGACCTAGAATTGTAAATTTTGGTTACAAGCAAGGTCTTACAGCACAAGTAAAGGAAAAATTCCGAATAAAAAAAGTTGATAATTAAGGTAAGTTTTGGTACTCACAAGTTTTCACGAAAACCTAAATTTGCCTATATCTTTTTATAGTGTTGACTCAGAACCTTGATTTTTATACTCACAATAGGGACTATAGACCTTAGTATATGGTATAAATTTCAACTTGCTAACTCTACCCGTTCCTGACATAATCGATGGTGACACACGGACAGACGGACAGACGGACAAGAAAGTGATCTTATAAGGGTTCCTTTTTTTACCTTTTAAGGTACGGAACCCTAAAAAGGAATCAAAAATCTGTCAAACGTTCCTATGGATTTCAAAAATCTGTCTTTTATTTTTCGTGACATAAATACGTAACCCAAAGCAAGGTAATCGTAAGTATGTTTTCGAATTGAATATAATTTTTTTGACTTTGATTATGGATGTTTTACTATAATAATGTTCTAGTGGGGTAAGTCCGAAAACCGAAATGCCGATCCTTGAAATGCCGATGCTTCAAATAGCGAAATTCGATATGTAGAACGGTTGAAATGTAGAAAGCTTGAAAGATAAAAAATCCGATTTTTTTGATATTTATCCGATATATATCGGATATACAGGGTGAATTTTTGAGATGGGGCAGTAAGGGCAGCTACCTTAACCGTTGTAGCTAGAGGAAAACGTTCTTAGGAGACTATCCTTAATTTTTGAAGGTATTAAGACTTGCATTCACAGATTTTGAAAAAAATGTACAGTCAGCGAGAAAATGGGCACTTTACACAAAAACTTTTTTTGATGCCAATCGATCCTGTTTCATCTAAGGATTAAAAGGCTCTTTCAGACCAACTGGGGTTAGAGTACTAGAAAAGTCAGAAAACGCTAAAATGTATTTCTGATACAAGACAGTAAGGGATACCTTAACCGTTGTAGCTAGAGGAAAACGTTCTTAGGAGACTATCCTTAATTTTTTAAGGTATTAAGACTTGCATTCACAGATTTTGAAAAAAATGTACAGTCAGCGAGAAAATGGGCACTTTAGACAAAAACTTTTTTTGATGCCAATCGATCCTGTTTCATCTAAAGATTAAAAGGCTCTATCGGACCAACTCAGGTAAGAGTACTAGAAAAGTCAGAAATTGGTAAAATGTATTTTTGAGACGGAGTAAGGGCAGCTACCTTAACCGTTATAGCTACAGGAAAACGTTCTTAGGAGACTACCCTTACTTTTGAAGATATTTCGACAAAATGATGAAAAATGATGACAAATGACAAAATGATTTCGTACGAAATGTATAATCAAGGTTTTTTGCGTCTTCTGACTTTTGTAGTACTCTTGCCTCAATTGGTCCCATAGAGTCTTTTAATCCTTAGATGAAACATAATCGATTGTCATCAAAAATAGTTTTTGTGTAAATTGACCATTATCTCGCTGACTGTACATTTTTTTCAAAATCTATGGATGCAGGTCGAAATATCTTCAAAAGTTAAGGACAGTCTCCTAAGAACGTTTTCCTCTACCTACAACGGTTAAGGTAGCCCTTACTGTCTTGTATCAGAAATACATTTTAGCGTTTTCTGACTTTTCTAGTACTCTAACACCAGTTGGTCTGAAAGAGCCTTTTAATCCTTAGATGAAACAGGATCGATTGGCATCAAAAAAAGTTTTTGTGTAAAGTGCCCATTTTCTCGCTGACTGTACATTTTTTTCAAAATCTGTGAATGCAAGTCTTAATACCTTCAAAAATTAAGGATAGTCTCCTAATAACGTTTTCCTCTAGCTACAACGGTTAAGGTAGCTGCCCTTACTGCCCCATCTCAAAAATTCACCCTGTATATCCAGGCTAAGAAAAAGAAGCAAATTTCATTCTGTAACGGGATTTAACACTTTAAAATGTGAAAGCAATTTGTAAAATAATATAGGTAAGTGTCAAATTACCACATTTATATTTACAAACTTAAATAAAGTATCAAAAGAATTAGTGTTTATTTGAGAAAGAGTTTTTTTAATGAACACTTTAAAAAACACTTAAAATCACTTTAAAAAACAGTCTAAATTATTCGAAATTGTAGTTTTTCGCTACGTGCTGCCAGGGTAAACATTTATCTCCAAAATTTTTAGTTCAGAAGACAGGAAAAAATCCATTGATATATATCAAGATAAAAATCAATTGATATTATCGTGATATATATCATGATAATATCCGCTGATATATATCGGCGAACCCTGTTCTAAATATAGGTGAAATATTTTTTTATATCAGATGAGTAGTTTTTGAGATAACCTCCTACATACAAACACACTTTACCTCTTAATAAATTAGTATAGACCAAAAAAAATTTTTACATCGTCATAATTATTATTTCGAGCAGTACCTACTGGTTTCAAACTTTTATATTTCAAGCATTCTAAATTTTGAGCTTCGGCATTTTAAGCTTCTTTGTTTTAAGCTTCGGTATTTTGGCTTTCGGCATTTCGAGCATTCTGACTTTTAAGCATTCTACATTTAAAACTTCTACATTTTAAGCATTATACTTTACGAGCATTCGCTATTTCAAGCATCGGCATTTCAAGGATCGGCATTTCGGTTTTCGGACTTTTCATATGTACCCATCCTATTGTGTTCGAATTGAATAAAATATTTTTACATATTGTAAACTTTCGCGACTTGAACACATTTTTAAAATTATTATTATCGGGACTTAATCGCGTAATGAAATTGTTTTATTTACCTCGACGTTTCGGCGACATTACAGTCGCCGTGGTCACGAGTAGACAGTCTACTCGTGACCACGGCGACTGTAATGTCGCCGAAACGTCGAGGTAAATAAAACAATTTCATTACGCGATTAAGTCCCGATAATAATAATTTTAAAATATTTTTGACTTTGACTTTGGATGTTTTACCAATGATGTTCTAGTATAGGTACCTACTCAAGCGTTATCACTCCAGTTTCAACTTGAACTTGTTCGGTCTCTGTACATTTGTGAATGAATAATATAATAATGTACGTGAGATCAGTACCTACGGTAGACACCTACCAAACAATAATGAGTAAGAATAAGAAGCGAAGAATACGGGTCGCTAAGATGGTGTCGTCGGTGACCCAGATTCATTACCTACTCTCAAGTGTATTTAGGTACCTACAGGTAAGTTAGGTAGGTAGGTACTAAGTAAAGTACATATCTACTTATTTACATCTATCTTCGTTCATTTGTTCCTACTGTCCGTGCACGAGTTGAGTGCAGAGCTTAGGAATTGGCTAGTGTTGAATTGAAGGACCACACATAGCTATACATACACTACACCGTCGACGTCGTCGTCGGCGTCGTCGCGCGGATTGGTTTTACAATGTGAATTGACACTTATGTACATGCGCCAGAGAGGTCCTACCTAACTATTTATGTACCTACCTAGTAGGTATCTTATCTAGTAGTAGTAGGTATAGGTAGGTTACACGATATCATTTTATTTTGGAATTGGTATATACCTACCTACTTACCTACCTGTTTTCTTTATCGGGAAGTTGTCTTTTTCGCGACCTCCTAAAATAACAAACATACCTACTTACAAACATGAAAACCTACATACTTACTTAATATTTCTAATAGGTAGGTAAGGTAGGTATTAACAACAAATTATTATCTAACACTAAATATAGCGTCCATGCGCTAATAACTTTTAATTTCGTAACACTAAATAAGATCATGCGCGGATAACTTATATTACTAAATAAATCGTCTGTGTGCGAATAACATAAAATACCAATAAGTCGTCAAGCAAAAAAAGGTGAGTGCGAGGCAGACGAACACAACCATCCCGTACGACAGTCAGCGTTACTCTGCCGCCCGTCGCCCCTGCGACCGTAACGCCCACTAATTATTCGGAAAAATGGAAAATAATTAATTGCCACGAGAAAAACCGTCGCAGCAGAAAATCAAATTTGTAATTTGAAGGTAAAGTCTTTGCGCACATTTTAGTGAAAAAAAAATGACAAAATGTTATGTCGTTTAGAGGTAGAATCGAATCAAAAGTCGAAAACAGCTACACTTTGTTATTTTTTTTCACATAGTAAATAAACAGATAGAACTTTTTCGAATTTACATTTTGCAGATAAAAGGTCAAAGAATGACATATATTTTTTTGAGCACACAAAACTGATTCCTCTATGAGGAGAATGCCTCCAAATAAGACCAATCAGGTCCTATATTCGCCTTAATTATTCGGTTAAAACTGGATAGTCGCATTACATTACAGTTTTTTAGTGATAAAATTCATAATTTTGTTTAGTCAGAATTGTGTCGTAAACCTAGTAATTTAACATACGTTTTGTGAGAGATTGCGCTGTGTGAATTGTCCACCAATATTGACGTAGTAGTACATATTTATTTATCACCACCATTATTAGATTCACTATTATTTCTTTACTAAAACTTCTTTACATACCATACAGCAGTAAACATTAATTTCTTATTCTTCAACCGAGTCTGAAATAACAGCTTTCCTGATACTTTCCCCTAGGAAAGTATCACCTAGCTTAAGTACTAGGGTTTCGATTTCTTTGTACTCATCTACATCAAAAATTAACAATTCATCTCATGCATTAATGCACTTTGTTCACGTTATTAAGCAATGCGGATGTTTTTGCAAAGCTGCATTGGCTGCAGGGGCTTTGTGCAGGGAATCCTGTCTATGTAATTTATTATCAAGTATGTTGGTAACCACCAGAGTATCTGAGGTGAAACGGAGCATGAACTTACAAGGCTGACGGGTGAATATTAATATTCCTTTGTTGCAGACTGCAGTCGCAGTTTATAGGTATTATGTTGGTAAGTAATGTTTATTTGTTGATAAATCGGTCATTCTCAGGCGCAGCATTTTTTCGGTGGCACAATTTTTTTTTAGAATTTGGATATTTTGACATGAAATATCAAATCTAGATTTAATTTAGTAATTATTAGTACAAGAGGGAACTCTTAAAGCCTAACGGTTAAAAAGTTATTTGATTTTGAAAAATTGGTGCCCACCGAAGTCAATATTCTAATCACCGAAATCAAATACATTAAAATTTGGTTAAAAAGTCAACAGTCTTTAGTTCGATCTATAATTATTACATAAAAAATTAGGTATTTGTAGACAAAAAATCATTTCAAAAAGGGGTTACATCATTAAACCCCTTGAAGAAGTTAAATTATGTTTCAAAGTTTGTATGGCGATATAATACTAGTAGGTAGTTCTCCTCGAACTGAGATCTCGCGCATCGTAGATGGCTTACTTTTGGACTTTCTTCTGACTACCCCCATACTTTCAAGTGCTACTACTGCCGAGTATGCCTATTGTGCTAGCTCGTCATGGTAAAATTACTGGTATGCATGCAATACATAATGTCGTTTCTAATTTTTCATTCATTTCATATTTATGAATTCTCGTCGTATTTCAAAAAGAATAGAATAAAAATAATAACTATTTTGGAATTTTCAAATAAAGACATTTTGACACCCAACTCAATATATTTGTTTAACTTTTTTTTACCCCCCTTGGGAACCCAATAAGCTCACAACCCCTTCATCGATTAAGCTCATATGCTCCACCGTATATTTCCATAAAACAAACTATTGACCTACCAAGTTTCATGCAGATTGGATGAACGGTTCGACAGTTATGCGAGAACAAGAATTCGTGAAACATACAAACATACAAAATACAAAGCAAAATCGCCTAACTTGCCACCAAGATCTTCGCTCGCTCGATCGATTAGATAAGACATTTTGATTGGATGGTAAACGATTCCGGCTTTCCAAAAGTCAAGAGCTAGGAACACGTCCTGGCTGGCATCCACCCGAGCATATACTACTTTAAGTTAGTCTCTCTTGTAGAATCCAGCCGCTTCAAACCTTGTACTAGGTACTACTACAGGTGGCTGCCTGATTCGGCATCAGCTCCTCTCATTCACATACTGACGGATGCTTTCCTCACTAGTTGTCGGGTCTAGTTGGGATATATTATAAGCCAATGGTCGTTTCAACAGCCTGCAGGGCGAACCTGGCAGAGCGGAGGGCTATCCCACGTCAGTTGGGGGAAGGCTTCGGCCGATGCTTCTTATCTACGAGAAAAAATCCATCCGCGTCAGTCCTCCTCACATCACAAATGGGTATTTCCGGTTGTGTCAGAATTTTCTGTCGCTTTCACCGCGTCAGGTGCTGCTTTAACGCTTGGCACCTGACGCGGTAGCAGTCTGGCGGAACAATCAGTGGACTCCCGTTTCCGCATTTGGACTCGATGGTGGTCCTTTATGCGTGGGGATAACCTGGCTCGTTAGGTACGTAGCCAACCTAGCTCTCCTAGAAGCACAACAGCTTCCTGGGGTCTTCACCGGCTTAGAGGAGCGACCTCGGGATACTGAAGATTTGTTGCCATTGTGTTGCTACACCCGCACATTCCAGGACTACGTGAGCAGCTGATTCTTCTTCGCTTAGACATCCCCTGCAGAGTGGACTGTCCGTGGCACCGATGTTGTACAGATGTGTGTTGAGGGTACAGTGTCCTGTCAATGTCCCTAAGATTATTTCGAGGTCTTTTCTTTGTAGGTTCATCAGACGACACTCTGAAGTGTCGGATTGTCTGTCTCCAGCGATAGTTGTGTAGGTTTTGGGTATGTTGCCGCATCCAGATGCGTAGTTGAGAAAAGGGCGTAGGCAAGAATGAGGTTGGGCTCTAACCCTTTAGGTTGAAAGCTGCAATTGAGCTGTTCTTTTATTTTTTATAGAAGCCGACACTAATCTGGGGCACCTTTTTTATGCCAGCTTTCTCTATGATTCAATACAATTATCATAAATCAGGAAACAGCATTATAAGTGCTATGAAACTGTCTTTACCCTTCATATATTTCCACGGAAAACACTGAAATCAATACCACCGGAATCAAAATTATGAGCAAAATCCTAGATATTTTTAAAAGTAACAAAAATATTGAATATTAGTCTGCATAATGGAAATCTAGTATCTCTAAGATACACTTTTGTTATAATTTGAAAATAATTGCTTGAATGGATTTGAAAAAAAACATTACACCGAACTCATCTTGGAGGGTATACCAAGCCACCGAAAACGATTTTGTTCCTCAATAAAAGAGACACACAGAGACCCACAGACCTGGTTGTCCTCTCCATCAATGCGGGGGGGCTGATAGTTATTCTTACTCTAACAACTGTTCTTGCAACTATTAGAGAACAGGGTATATGCGTAGATCGGTGCGCGCCACCGATATCAATTCAAAACCTCGGACGCGACTAAAACTACTTGTAACTTATCAACGAAAGCCTAATATTTATTGGGAATATTATAAAATAAGCTAGTAATTATCTGGTGTTTTGTGAACACATTCAAAGTAGCGCCACGTTTTATAGAGAAAAAGATAAAAAATAATTAACATCGCAAAATGTGTCTGGGACATACCACCGAGGCTCAAATTTCAGCGGTTTTTATTTTTTTTAACTATTTTAAATTTATTTTATCTAAAAGAAAACATAGACTTCTTCTAGTATTTGATCATAACTATCATACAAAAAAGAATCAAGCTGTTAGAAATCTATTTAATAGAGGTTTTTGGCCCGGACGATTTTTTTGAGCCGTTTGCGAATGGCCCAAATACTTTATTTCGTAGCCTTTGTAGGCTTTCGAAGATAGGTGTTTTAGAGCTGACTCATTATTGTTTGCAAATAAGGCCAAGGAACTGTTCCTGGCTTATTGGCATGGCTGATTCAAATCAAACCTACAAATATATATATAAGAATATAAGGATATTGTTGTCAAATGAAAAAAAAAACGAACTGATAATCTGGCATTAGTGTTTCTGTCAAATGAGACTTCTGTGAAACGTTTTATCGGAGTAATAAAATTATGTAAAACAAAGTAGGGTAAACGACCCTAATTTTGACCCCCCACCATTTATTATCACCCCTTTGATTTATCCTATTTATTAAGAAACAACCGAATCTCACAGTGCTTCAACTTATCGAAATTGATGAAAACAATAATTAGCTACAATATTGACAAACCAAATAACGAAAAATAAACATAGTGGCATCGGTGCAACAACATTAATAAAATGTCTCGATTTGAGCAGTGAGAAACTATGTTATTGCTAAGGTAAGAGCTTTCTTAATTTTATCGAATCTAAGTTTATCAGGGGGTTTTACTTTTCTATAGTTTTTAAATCATTTCAACACATATTATTCGAGCTTTGTGAGCACTAATTTTTAAGAATTACATTGTTTTCGTTCTTTTATTGCAGTGCCAACATTTGGTACAGCAAAATTAGTTTTTTTCCATTTTATTGGCATTGATGACAATAATTGGTATCTCTGAGATTTCTATGAGTAGACCAATTATCGACACTAGGCCAATGTTTGAGCATAAGTCTGCTAATATTTGGTCTAACTAATGAATCAAACAAGAAAAAGAGGAATTTCAACAATATTAGCCAAACAACAGAAATTAGGAAGGAAACAACAAAAGAGTAAACAAGTGTAACGAAACTTGTGTTACCTAAAAAGTTAGATACTGTGGAAATAACTTTAACTCACAAAAAGAAGACTGTAATTTGAATGAAAAACAAGACGAAAAGAAGAAAATGATAGTGACTATGAGAAGAAAATGATAGTGACTATGTTAATGTTATAACAGACAATTAATGAAACCAAGCAAAACAAAAAACAAACAAAAAATACTGCATCTCAGCTGCACTATAGCTAAAATAGAGAATTTTTAGACTGAGTTTGACGACAAGAATGAAGAAAAATAATAAATAAGTCTTTACGAATGTATTTTAAGCTCTCTTTAAGCGATTTCTTTCAATTTACTTAACAGTTAGAAGGGCCAATAAATTGGTCCAACTTATGCCAGTAATTAGTCAAAGTATGCCCATAATTGGTAAAATCATGTTTTTAAATAAACCGCAAAAAAATAAATACAAAACTATGTTTAAGTACATTTCCCATGTATTAAAAACATCAATTAACTTTCATTCTATCATTTTGACAACTTTTTTTTATTCGCCACACATAACAAAGACAGTTATCATGATTTAAGTAGGTACATCAAGATCCTTAAAGGGCCAATAATTGGGGGTTTTACCCTATCTGGATTTCGAGTTTCTATCAAACGTTTTATGGATTTCAAAATTCGGTGTATCGTTTTTCGAAAGATTGATAGGCTACCAAAAGTGAGATTTTTTCTCAAACAAAACATCATTTAACTAAGTATTTTTTAAATGACTTTTGATCGTAAGATACCTAGATGAGTTTCCTTGATTTGATCTGCAAATGAATTCGAATGAAAATATAACGGGCTCTGTGTACAATGCAAGACACATTAGTAATCTGTGTCATTAGACACAGATTACTAATGTGGTAATGATAACGCAGACAGATTATGTAAAGGCTCATTTATATGGTGCGAGTTTTTTACCTCTAAGATGCGAGAAACTAGCTCCATGACAATTCAGTGACAAGCTATTATCGTCCTTCCACGTTCATACGTGGTTTCAATGTTTAGTTTACATTGTCATTATTTTGACGTTGATGATGATAATCGCCAACTCACACCATGTAAATGAGCCTTTACTTGCATTGTTAATTTCAATCGACGATTGTTTTTTCTACGAACTAGAGGCAAGCGAGATAATTGGCCTTACTGATGTTGAATAAATAATTAAATTGTAGACTTCAAGAGGCTAAACACGAATGCTTTTTTTAGTCCCCGACTCTGCTGGACCGATTCTAACGAATTTTAAGCTGGTATGGACGAAATACTTACTTACTTACTCCATTGGCTCAGGGACCCAAAGTGAGTCTTGGCCTCCGATACGAGAATTCGCCACTTCCGTCTGTCCATGGCTGCCTCCAGCCAGTTGTCGGCTCCGAGGTCGCGCAGGTCAGCTTCTAGTCTGTCGCTCCAGCGATACTTGGGACGACCAATCACACAGACTCCGATGGACGAAATAGTCGCAGAAAATTGGACCATTTTTCAAAAATACCCACATTTTTTTTAGTAGGTTGTACTTCGGCTTGGTCGACTTGGTTGTTTCAAATTTAAACTGGTAGGTACAGTTGGGCCGACGGATCTAGGCGTTCGTGAAGTCAGGCTCTGCGAGCGCAGAGCCGTCGGCCCAACTGTATAGGATGCTTAGGTACATCTACATATAGTGAGTACCTATCTACTTGGGTAAATATGTATAAATGTAGGTAGGTAGGTACTTATTGTATTTTATTACTTAAGGGTCCTAGTACTGGTAAATCCATGACGTTTGTAGGAAATCACTATTTAAGTACGTGTTAGTCACATTTTCGTCATAGGTTGGTTTCCCACATATTGGTAATTACGAGTGGTTAGTGCGTATTTTCAGAGACCTTGAAGTCAAGAAATTTCTATTGCATCAATCGCTTACCTGCCACAACAACTAAATTCTTCCTTCGCAGTAGTGGTCGGACGAGGTGTGCCGTATGAAATGTACCAAGTCGTGGCGCATAGCCGTGCGCCCGTGGATAGCGATGAACGTTTCAATACACATTCGCGAAAAGTCTCAGTGAACGTCCA
The DNA here is from genome assembly GCA_958496255.1 of Camptogramma bilineatum. NCBI lineage: Eukaryota > Metazoa > Arthropoda > Insecta > Lepidoptera > Geometridae > Camptogramma > Camptogramma bilineatum. Next base: position 11,132,110 of record OY292465.1, on the reverse strand, counting down.
ATGTTAATTCTTCAGCCAAAAAACTCCCCAAACATCACAGGGAGGGAACACCCGGTCGGTCTCTGTATCTCCTTCGCGATTACTTCACCCCGGATCTTAATTTGCGCATTGTAACTCGAATTTTACTCGTGGAATTAGGTAACTATGATGTTAGTGTTGTTTGATCAATCCGTCCGCGTGAGCTGTGTTGTGTTTACGTAGCGATCGTACGGTGGGCAACGTGGACACTGTGCTTGGCTTGGGCTTGCGCGGAGGGGGCGACGCGAAAGCGGCGTTGTTGGGAGGGAGTCAGGCGGAGTGACGACTTCGGGCTTCGGGCACTCGAGTGACATCGATTCGCCATTCGGGCAACTTCGGGCGCCTTCGTCAATGGCGGGTGTGTATTTTGGGCAAAAACATCCGCAATGACCCTAATAATCATGTTAGTTATTAGGTAATGCAATGGCTTCTAGGTAATTTGTTCGATTTCTTGAAGAACTGAAAACGGAATATTGTCATACAGTAAATAAATTATAGAAAATCGCAAGGTAATTCGTGCAGGTAAGGGAACTGCGCATTTTTGAAGTAGTCTTGTTTCACCCAGTAGCTTTAAACATTTTAAAATAGCATAAATAATAAAGGCAGTTTAACTCGTTTAACCGCTTCGTACTTCTTTGTCTCAAGTTTGTTCTTCTGCAAACACGCAATAATGAAATAACAAGAGGCCGAGTGTAAATCCTTGAGGCAACCTAGGGTCTTCTGTTAGCCTTATCTCATCTAGCTGTGTGATTTTACAAGAAATGCAACTGGTTAATTATGGTAATTTATTTAAGTACCTACATACTTACTTACCTATTTATTTATTTTACATATAACATTACAGTAGCCAACCAAATCGTTATAATCTATTATGTAAGTAGGTATAGGAAACATTTAATTACTGAAGCTAGATAAAAAGTACCAAAACAATGAAATTATCTGTATCTTAAATATAAAGGTAGCAAGTAGTAAAGGTAGGTATCTAATGCTAAAGACCGGTAGGTAACCTAATCATGTCATAATCGCTAAAGGTGAAAACTAATGAAATGTCGATACTTACCTACTTAATGTTATTGGGTCGATCTCCAGAATTGGCGTATTTGGTTGATCGCTATGGTGCTTTTTGAATAGTGATATTATTACTGTTCTGTATTTTTATTTCGAAAAGGAGGTGTCTAAATAAGCTTATTTTCATATTGGCCCCTAATTTTATCAACCAGTTTTTGAAATATTTAGGTGTGAAAATTTCAAGACCAGAGCGATCAATATTGATGCTAAAACAGTATCTATAAATAATTTTAAGGAGTATCACTAACCTCTTGATGTTCAAAAAAGGACTAATACACAATTAGACGCATATCCCTCCGATAATTTGTGTAAAATCTACCCTTATACTCATAAATCTTAAACACCCAAATAGAAAAAATATAAGTAGAAGAGGCACAGACATACAAATAGACAGATACTGAGACAGGTGAAAGTAAATAAAAACTGTTAAAACGCTTCCTTTTTCTCATAAAATGCAATATTTTGATCGATATGGTCTTTTTGACCACAGCGATCAATACCAAAACAATCAAAAAAGTAACTTATTCAATGATTCTGCAGAGATGCAAAACAGTAGAAAGCTATAATTTTTACATGGTAAATACATCCCTAAAACCCTTCTAATTATTGAATTAAAACCTATACAAAGTGAATAACAAATGAGAAAAAGGTAGCATAGCAATCAAACATTTACAAATCCAAAGACAAAGTAATCAACTGTTTATCTCTATATCTCAACACCATGGCAATGCAGTACATGCCTGTCCCCCTCAGTAGACAGAGCATACCTGATGACAGCGTACATGGCGAAAACCGATTGGTTAAAGAGTACAGCTAGGGATGTAGACATGGATTCATGTCGATCCACAGCGATCAACAAAAACGCGCGGACATAACTTATTTTTCGAATTAAACTGAAACTATTAATTTATTGTTAACTTTTAATTTAATTCAAGTCAAGTAAACCTTTTGGTTTGTAGAATAAATAAAGAACATATCGTAATGTATGAACACAAAAAAGTTACGTACTATTTTCTGAATCAAACTGGAGTCAGGACAGCCCACAGCAATCAAGTTTTCGAGGTTTCTGATTTTTTTAAATACATTTACAATAACGTCAGATCAATAATTCTGAGTGCCCAAGGTAGCTAACAGGCCAAACTATCTAACAAAAAAAACTCCTGTTAAAAATTATTACTGTAAGGTAGGATTCTCCACTCGGACATCAAAAATTTTTGTTTTGGAGACTGACCCTATTTTACTTTACGAATTTTATCCTACTTAGAATTAGGTAGGTAGGTACTCACCTAGGTAGGTTTTACTTGCCAAATCAATGGAATTATTAATGGAGTTCTACACAGGGGCGGCCTTAGCTATCGCGAGGCCCCGGGCGGTAGATCTTTGCGAGGCCCCTGGTGACGGGCGCGAGACCCGGACTTTTGGGGGGTCACACGATATTATGTTGAGGGAGGGGGGAGGGGGGGGGGGGGCAAAATATCTACTCATGAAGCTAAAATGCGAGCGAAGTGAGCCGATTTTTTAAGATTAATGCAACATAACTCACTTTTCTAGCAAAATAATGAGGCTAATATACGAGCAAAGCGAGCTCCCTACTCTCACAAAATACCCTTGAATACAAAATGCGAGCGAAGCGAGCCGAATTTTTTAAAGAAAATTGTAACACGTGACACTTGCTTTTGCTTACGGTGTTCAAAGAAAAGGCTGGCTGCTTGTCGGTTTCTATTTTGCGATCAGATAACTCACTCTATTCGCAGAATACGCTTGAAGCTAAAATGCGAGCGAAGCGAGCCGAATTTTTTAAGACAAATGCAACATAATGACACCTTATTTTGCCTACGGTGCTCAAAGAAAAGGCTGGCTGCATGTCGGATTCTATTCTGCGGTTAGACATAACTCACTTCTTTCGCAAAAGACACATTAAGCTAAAATGCGAGCGAAGCGAGCCGATTTTTTTTTAAGACATGATATGGCAGGGGATGAAAAGGGCTAAAAACGTTTGTATGGAAAATGTAGAATTTAGCATATGCTGGATGTTAGAGGTTTGTCAAGGATTGGAGGGTGGGTCACGGCCCTGGGACCGAGCCTGCCTAGTCATTGCGAGGCCCTACCAAAGTACCTATGGGTATTGAAATTTTGATGACGAAAAGTCGGAGTCGCGCACATTTTATAAAACAGAGCCCCCGCCCCCCGCTCTGCGTCTGTCTGTTTATCAGTTCGCGTAAACTCAAAAACTACTGAACGGATTTTCATTTGGTTTTCACCAATAGACAGACAGAGTGATTCATGAGGAAGGTTTAGGTGCATAATTCGTTAAGTTTTTGTGTAAATTGGTTGAAATTATGACGATGATTGTTGAAAATGTCGGAAAAATTTAGCCGACTGGGAGTTTTCATAGAAAAAGCTGACTAATCCTTTTGAGATAATAACAAACAAAATAATATACTCGTAGGAAGGCATTGTTCTTATTTTATAGGTTTACAGTGGAATTTGTCTTAACTTAACGGATAATTTTACTAATGCTTAGATAGATAGAATAGATTTTCTCTAGTCGGCTTGCTGCGCGAGGCCCCTACAAGCGCGAGGCCCCGGGCGAGTGCCCTGCTCGCCACCCCCAAAGGCCGCCACTGGTTCTACAAATTAAGTACCTATACTTACCTAATAGAGCAAACGCGAGCGAAGTTCACCGCCTAGATTGATTTGCCATCGCTCGGAGTCGCTCGCCCACAGAATTTAGTAGGTATTAGGTAATACCACAATACTTCTGTGCGCTCGCCTAGCTGACCGAGTGAATACATGAAGCGCATGGATCAGGCGCGGATCCAGCCCTCAAAAAAGGTTGTGGGCACAGCCACCCAAAACTTGGCCAAGTGCGTGCCGAAGTACAATATCGGTAATAATCGGTATGCTGAAAGCTTAACAGATTTAATTAAAGCTCCTTAAAAAATATGTGCTTAGGTTGTATGTAAATAACGAATTCAAGCTTTGGTTTATTCGAATCTAATTTCAATTGTTCCTCATAAACTCAATTAGGGTTGTGGGCATGCATGCCGGACGTGCCCTTATCTAACCACTCTCCAGGCTAGACTCTAGCTAGACGTTTGGCAAGTCTATGCAAACCAGTCTAGACTCTAGCTAGACGGTAGCACTTGCCTTGCATCAATTTGTCTTCGCTCGCGTTGGCCTAGGCTCGCCAAACATGGTAAGTATTGTGGGCAGCTTAAAAGTGAGTACTTATGAACCAAGTCAACTCAGCTGCCGAATATTTTAGGCCATGCTTAAGGTCTCCCTCACTCACGGTTTAACGATTTTGTAGCCAGATCCAGCAAAGATACTTACCTACTACGGAAGTGCTCAGTTGTTATGTTAGCGGGCACCTATCCATTTGTAGATCGGACAGAGCATTGCTTAAGCGAGATGAAGCTGATGTGATGATGATGCGGTGTGTTCAAGAAGTTGGACCTGATCTGGAAGTTGAACCATGGAATATAAGAAAAAAATCAAGGTTAACCTTATTATTAGACACCAAACAAATCTCGCGCATCATGCAAAAAACTTAATCTCCTTTCTAATCTAGTGGACACTGTGCTCACAGAGCCACATAGCGTGGAATAGGTAGTTCAAGTGTAGGTATAATAGCAGTTCATAAAATACTTTTTGCATTTATTACTAAGATTGTTCTCATTCAAGTGTATGATATCTTCAGTTTAGTTCTGAGCCGATAGAACACACACGTGCGAAATAAGTTGAAGTTAGCGGCTACTTGCTAGTGATAAGTTTTTTGTTTTGGTTAGCTTTGAGGTCTTTCGCGATAATGAAGTTTAAGTCCTGTCTGTTGATTGTGGGTAAGTACCTAAACACAACATCAAATACTAAATAGGCATTTAATGTGAGGGTGAGGGTTAGATACTTAAGTAGGTACTTATTTTTTATAGTTACTTGGAGACAAGTTTGTTTCATTCTGTGGTTTGTTTATTTGATTTGCGGCAGGCTGATTACGTAAAAATTAGCAGTAGCAACAGCGACAGCAGAGCAACAGCGACCGCTACGCAATCGGTTGCTAAATGTCACTAGAAACGGTATTACGGAAGCCTGTCGCCCGCCTATCGCAAAATTGTCGCTGATGCATTTTTCTCGTGAACACTAGCGCCACTAGCAACCGAGCAGCAATAGGTGGAAACAAATAAATGCAGTTTTAATGTTATCTGTGGTCAAATTTTTATTCTGTGCGTCTTTCTTGATTTTGTTTGTTGTTGTTTTGTTTCGATATTCGATCATTTTATAAAGTGTTTTCAACTTTTTCAAGTGGATTTCTAAGTTTTTCAGCCATTTTGTAAACTCCCTGGGATTTTTGATCTAAAAGTAAGTTAAGTATCAATCCATTATAATGCGTAGTATTGTTTGTTTTCTGTCTTTAACACGTTCTTGTTATTTCAGTGGAACATCGAGTTTCAGCCGGCCAGCTAGATTTAGAGTTGCTGCAGCACCTCATGACGCACTCGAGCCTTGCCAAAGGCGTTGACTTGGGAGCGAGGTCAAAGGAGACCACAGATCGTGAATGGCTGATGCCGCTATTATAGCAGCAGAGGCGGCGCAGACACAAGCCGACGCCGCGCGCCTGCAGGTGGAGGCCTCTCTTTCTGTGGCACAGGCGCTGCATGAGCACACAGAAATGATGCATAAACTATTTGACATATTGTCAAAAAAATAAATCTGCACGACCGACAGGCTTTCAACTATATAGTATTAGGTAATTAAGTTAGAATAAGTAGGTACCTATCTTTTACGCTATTTTTAGCACATTTGTAGTTAGTAATAAAACATAAACATAACTACTTACAATAAGATAGGCACTCTGCATAGCCCTATAATATTGTGTTGTTTAACTTAGAGTCATTGTAGTAGAGGAAATATTGACCTAGATGTAGCTTCAGCCATAAAAGGGTAGTCAGGCAAGTCCCTCTGAGCCAGAGGGACTTGTCTGACTAACCTTTCACGACCTCTGACTCGTGCTTATAGTCTTACGATGTTAAATATGATAAAAACTTGTTTATTACTTGTCCACTATAAACTGTATTTTTCTAAAGTACTCGAAGAAGCACATGACATGTATTGCTAAGTATAATGATGACTACAGAGTTTCTTGTCAGTTCTTCTGTGTGTTGTAAATAGTCGATTAGCCGAACTGACAAGAATCATCGCATTTAAAATACGATGCTTATGGCTTAAGTAGGGAATAATGAGTAGAATAAAACTACAATTGCCTACTCTCAATGCTCATTTCATTTATAGTTTAGACATCCTCCCCCTTACTTATGAAAGATGTTTAAAGTTGAACACTGGTTGAACAACGTCCTGTCTCTGTTTGTCACTATCCACAAATAAAGACAGGACGTTGTTTAACCAGTGTTTCACTTTAAACATCTTTCATAAGTAAGGCCCCCTGGGTATAGTATCGTTTCTAACACAAAGGCAACTTTCTATTCAGGTACCAAGCGGCTGAAGCCGCGGGCAGAAGCTAGTATTTAATAAAATAAAGAAGACATGAAAATAGCGATACAGAGTTATGTTCTGTTATTCCACAACCTCTAAACAATAATAGAAACTTGTCGATGACCATTTTGCAGCATTTGCGATTCATTCTGGTCCTCAACATGACTCTCCCTTTGTAGTTCTTGCTGATTTCTTTCAGCTTGGGTGTCTGCAGGTACAGAAAGCCTATCTCTAGTGACCTTGCAGTGGACATTTGTGTAATGTTCCTCAGGAGTCTCAGGGCCAGCATTGACAATAGGCGTCAGAAGCCAAGGCCTTAAAGGATACCCCGAATCACCTGCAAAGAAATCAAATACAATAAAGATTAGGAATAGAAATTATTGGCTTGGCAAAAGTTTGGTCAGAATTGGAATAACCTGCTAATATTTGTACCTACCCAAAAGCCAGATAGTTTCCCCATCATTATGGAGTTGTTGGATGTGTGGGTTGATTTCTGACTGACGCCAGATGAAACTTCTCTTTGAAACTACCTACAACAAACATTAATATTTATTTTATTAGGTAAATAGAGGTACAAAGCACAATTTATTTCAAAGTACGTAATGATTTTAGCTAAGTACCTAAATTGCTAGAAACTGCAACTTACCTAGATTTTTATCGTTTCCCAGTAAAATCAGAGCGTTTCACGTAATGTGTATGGGTTTTTCTTAATTTCTTGGACTCACACAGGCACTCTCACTTCACAAAATTCATTCAAACTTCACCAGCAACCAGTAAGCAATCGCTAAAAAACAGATGCTGGGGTTGTTGCTTATTTGACAGTTCAAATTGCTTTGCTACTGCTGTCGCACTGCTGTCAAGAGTGCTACGTAATACCAAATTGTAGCAAAACTAGCGATCGAATGCACTTTTTAGTTCACCGATTGTCCAGCAGAGGGAAACCTAGTGCTCGATTGCTGTTGCTGTTGTTACTGCTGATAGATAATACGAAATTGACGTTTGACAGCAACGATTGCGCAATTTACGCCTGTTGCACGCCTGTCGCGAGATACGTAATCAGCCTGCGGTCTATCAATGATTCACAAGAAATTTACGGTGAACGCAGACATGGGCCGCACCGCACGCGCCGCAGTCGCTGCATTCGAAACCGTTCACTTGCGTTCATCTTTAAAACGCCCGCGTCTAATCGTCCGATTCGACCGAATCTGGCAGATTCTGGCAGTACTTCGAGAATTCGGCGCTGATAGGTGTGCGCTCAGTCTAATAACGTTTCTAAAATAAAAATAATTTGCAAGTTCACTTTCGCAAGAGAGAGACTTGGAGATGCTCGATAAATACAAACCCATTTTAAACCATTACCCCGCATCCACACGTTGGGGCCAACGTTGGTCCCATTAGCGGCATTTACACGATAGAGATTATCCCACGGATCCGGACTGTAAAGATATCTGTAAAGATATCTGTAAAGATATCTTTAAAGATAACTGCGGATAAAACTAGCGGCCTTTAAACGCTAAAGATTTTCCCACGGATCCGGACTGTAAAGATATCTGTAAAGATATCTTTAAAGATATCTGTACAGATAACCGCAGATTTTGGACTGGCGCGTGGAACGGTATAAATTTACAAAGTTTTTTTCTTGATTCTTGAATTTTGAATCTTGAATCTTTGAAGTGACAGCTGTCAAACTTCAAATGGCCATATCTCGGGAACTACTCGTCCTAGACTCCCCGTTCTCAGTTCAAATGAAAGCTATGACCAAGATCTTCATTTCAAGTGACAGCTGTCAAACTTCAAATGGCCATATCTCGGAAACTACTCGTCCTAGACTCCCCGTTCCCAGTTCAAATGAAAGCTATGACCAAGATCTTCATTTGAAGTGACAGCTGTCAAACTTCAAACCGCCATATCTCGGGAACTACTCGTCCTAGACTCCCCGTTCCCAGTTCAAATGAAAGCTATGACCAAGATCTTCATTTGAAGTGACAGCTGTCAAACTTCAAATGGCCATATCTCGGGAACTACTCGTCCTAGACTCCCCGTTCCCAGTTCAAATGAAAGCTATGACCAAGATCTTTATTTGAAGTGACAGCTGTCAATTTTCAAACCGCCATATCTCGGGAACTACTCGTCCTAGACTCCCCGTTCCCAGTTCAAATGAAAGCTATGACCAAGATCTTCATTTGAAGTGACAGCTGTCAAACTTCAAATGGCCATATCTCGGGAACTACTCGTCCTAGACTCCCCGTTCCCAGTTCAAATGAAAGCTATGACCAAGATCTTCATTTGAAGTGACAGCTGTCAAACTCCAAATGGCCATATCTCGGGAACTACTCGTCCTAGACTCCCCGTTCTCAGTTCAAATGAAAGCTATGACCAAGATCTTCATTTGAAGTGACAGCTGTCAAACTTCAAATGGCCATATCGCGGGAACTACTCGTCCTAGACTCCCCGTTCCCAGTTCAAATGAAAGCTATGACCAAGATCTTCATTTGAAGTGACAGCTGTCAAACTTCAAATGGCCATATCTCGGGAACTACTCGTCCTAGACTCCCCGTTCTCAGTTCAAATGAAATCTATGACCAAGATCTACATTTCAGATGACAGATGTCATTTTGACAGCTGTCACTTCAAATAAAGATCTTGGTCATAGCTTTCATTTGAACTGGGAACGGGGAGTCTAGGACGAGTAGTTCCCGCGATATGGCCATTTGAAGTTTGACAGCTGTCACTTCAAATGAAGATCTTGGTCATAGCTTTCATTTGAACTGAGAACGGGGAGTCTAGGACGAGTAGTTCCCGAGATATGGCCATTTGGAGTTTGACAGCTGTCACTTCAAATGAAGATCTTGGTCATAGCTTTCATTTGAACTGAGAACGGGGAGTCTAGGACGAGTAGTTCCCGAGATATGGTCATTTGAAGTTTGACAGCTGTCACTTCAAAGATTCAAGATTCAAAATTTCAGATTCAAGGTTCAAAATTCAAGAATCAAGGATCGAAATCCAAGATCGAAACCAAGGATCGAAATCAAGGATCGAAATCAAAATCAAGGATCAAAATCAAGGATCGAATTCAAGGATCGAAACCATGGATCGAAATCAAGCGCTGATTTTGTCGAGCGCGATAAAGTAAAAATATCCTGAAATTTAAATGACATGGGCACACTACTAATCCAACAACGAGTGTGAAAGAGACAAAGCTACCAAGAAAGCCTCTCAACAAGACCAACAATCCTTATAACCAAGATTAAATGATAATAGATCGTTGTGTGGACTGTACAGATATCTGTAAAGATATCCGCGGATAAAACTAGCGGCCTTTAAACGGTAGAGTTTTTAGCACGGATCTGGACTGTACAGATATCTGTAAAGATATCTTTACGGATATCCGCGGATAAAACTTTCAAAGGTTGGAATGACAGAGATCGATCCGCGGGAAAATCCGCAGGCCGATCTCTGCGTGTAAATGCTGCTATTGCCTCTCACCAACGTGTGGTGCTGACAAAATAGCTTGGCGCCAACGTTGGGGCCAACGTTGGGGCTTGGCCGTGCCGTGTCGGTTTTATCAAAGGAAGTTGGCGCGCCAACGTTGGGGATCCATCCACACGTTGGCGCTATGCTCAGTCCCGTTTCGACGCGCATCGTGAGCGCACGTGTCGACTGACGAGCGAGAATGTCATCGTATTCCTTATTTATTGTGTTTGTAGGACTATCGGGCTGAAATTTTGCACACTTATAGATTCTCGGTGACAATGAAATATTATGGTATCAACAAGCTGATCTGATGATGGAGTCAAGAGCTGTTCAACAGAACTCCTCAGTAAATAAGCCGATTGAGTTGAAACTCCGCATGTTTGTCAAGTTCTGACTACAATGTAATAATATGGTGACAGCGAGCTGATCTGATGATGGAGTCTACTATTTTTTTTTATGTTACGGGAACCGTGCAATTTTTTGGGATAAAAAGTAGCCTATGTCCTATTTCCGATTATTATCTATCTATATTTTAAATATCACCCATATCGGTTAAGTGGTTGTCGTGTTAGAGAGGAACAAACATACATCCAAACATCCAAACTTTCGCTTTTATAATATAGTGTGTTGTGTGAAGTGTGATAGTGACATGATGTGATGTGATTGTGATAAAATTGGTATTCAGTAATGTAAAATCACTTAGAGAAATTTCAATTTCTGTATCGGACGCGCAGACATCGGACGTCTGCACGTTGGCTCTGACGGAACAAGACTGGTGTATCGCCAACGTGTGGATGGTTCACGAAATCTTGGCCCCAACGTTGGGACCAACGTTGGTCCCAACGTATGGAGCCGGCGTTACCCCATTACCCTTCGTATATTCCTGACTGGTATAATGGAACGTAAACGTCAAGCTTCGATGACGTTCTTTTGGGTGCTTTGACAAAGCCTGATTGTGACAGTGACACATATTATACAGTGAATTTTAAAAGTCTGTAATTTTTAATTTTATACTTCTCAGCGCTTGAAAAAATTTAAAAATGAACCTTTTCAAGTTAGCCGAACTATTGTTGTTTTGTTTTTGTTAGATAACGTGGTTTAACCTGGCTCATGGGATTTTGTTTTGTTCATTTTATTTCTGTATTCTTTGGTGTTGGTGTAATGTAAAAATAATATCTACAAACTTGAACTGAACTTGTTTTCTAATATTTCAAACAAAAGCTTTGTTCGCGGTATCGGATACATAGGTACGATGACGTGATTACTCAAGTAGGTACCTTTAGTTTAGAATAGAACCTTCAGATTTCGTTCAAGGTACAAGTGTATTTTAAATTGATTCCCTTCACGCAATAGATTCGGTTACAACATCAATTACTTCCATATTAATATTTATCAATTCATTAATAGACTTACCTACCTAGTGAATTAACTCAATAGTTTGTTTTCAGCGATAATAATGAGTGAAGACAGTGCGGCTCTGCATTTAGAATCGTGGATGAGTGAGCTGCCTGCACAATTGAAGGATGTTCCTTTGATTTACCTTGCCATTCCAGGTTTGTGACTTGCAAAGTTAATTTAATTTTAATTTTGTTGAGCTCTGTCATATCAGGTAAGAAAGAAGGATAAGTATTTAAATTTTCAAAGTTTGGAGCCAAACTATAATTATCATCAAATCATACAGTAGATACTTCTACTGACCCAACTTTGAGCATCTTTTATAGAAAAGTGTATTTAGAAAACTAAAGCGCTCTTCAATTGGCATTGAAAACAATGATTATAATTTTATTTCCCCCATCTTAAATTCAGTTATATTATAGGTATTTGATTTGAACAGCACTAATTTGAATATTTTATCCTGTTCAATGTAAAATCTGCATCCTCCAATAAAGTAATAATAAGTGACCATCAATTCCAGGCAGTCATGACTCTATGACGTATGGTATAACGAGGTCAAGCGGGCTAGCACCCGATGCGGAGCCCGCAGTGCAACGTCTGTACCCTCTGTTCCGAGGTACGATAATACGCTGGACCATCACCCAGGCATTAGACACGTGGCACCAGCTGCTAATCGGCATTAGGTACCTTCAGGGATGACTTGTGCTAGACTGAGCCTAGACCATGCTGGGTCTGCCATGCAAAGTCATACCAAAGTTGATTTATAGGTTTTTTCCGATGCAGCTATTATGCTCTACCTCTCAGATTGCAATCAATCAATCATATATTAAATGTGAAACAAGGGTAAAAAAACAGATGACAGGTAGGAAATATGTAGAGCCTTGAATCTAATCTGCTTCTCAGCATGCATAAATAGAAATTAAAATAGGAGTCACTTCCTAATAAATTAATAAATTGCTTGCAGAATGATTTAGTTATGAGAGACCTATGGGACAGACATGGTTGACACTCGACCCAGGTCTCTAAATTAAAATAGATAAAAAAAAATTAAAAGATTTTTACAAGCATAATGAAAACCATGCTGGGTCAGGTTTTTAAAACCGTGATGAAATGTAGAAGTTGAGCAATGTGTAAGGTCTTGTTTCATTGTGTTTCTAAAATGAGTGACTCCAAAAGTTTAAGTTTTTTTAAACATCCTTTACATCTGACGACCTCTGTGGCGCAGTGGGTGAAGGTCTGCCTGGGACGCAGGTTGCGGGTTCGATCCCCGCCGCAGGACAAATGTTTGTATGATCTGTGATGAAAAGTATAGTAAAGTCGATTGAATTCCTTAGAACACAAACCAAGATTTAATGTTTTTGTTGATCAATGTTCTACCTCAATGCAAACCCAGCCAAGTCCTGGCTCAGTCTAGCATGAATCATCCTGTACAATAACATCACATACTAATCTAACTTGCAAATATTGCTTCAAACAACCGCCTACAATAAAATTACATTACCTGTTTGAAAACGCCTGATCACAATTTATATTATCGTACAAAAAAATTAACATAGGTACTTTGGAAAGTTGGAATAGCATAAAAGCTAGATTCCTTGTTATTAAAACGCGAAAAAGCCGCTGGCGGAAGCACTTGTAATACGTTTTTGTAGCACATATTAAACTCTAACATAGTCTAAAAAACCTGAATAGTTCTATGAAGATTTTGCCTTGCTTTTTTACTAATTTACTAAATTGGAATTATTTGACCACCATTTAATTGTTCATTCACCAAGTTGTAATTGTAAGATTTGTAAGTAGTGGTCTATCGCCTTGGTCTTAAAAAAAGTCCAAAGACAAAACTATACAGTCAAAATTCTGTTTCATTTTTTCTCTACAGGGCAAAGTCCTCTGTCCCTTCTTCCACTCTTCTATAAAATTATGTTCGTGCACTTAGGCTTGTTTCACTCTTCAGCGTGTCACCGGTCGCGTCCGCGAGTTGACCATTGACAGCACAGAGAAATTAATTTTGACCATTCATAGCACAGAGAAATGTGCTGTGAATGGTCTGAAGAGTGAAACAAGCCTTTTTGCGCTCCGCGCTCCAGAAACTTCTCCCGGTGGTAGTGTAACGTTGCACGCTTCATATCTGCGAACCCATAGGGGGAGCAATTGCAGGAAAGTGGAGCACGGTAAGTGCGCGAACATAACGGATACACACCTTTCAGGCCAAGAAGTTGAGCATCTTGCTTGTCATAAGTCATGTCATGTGTAAATACACCGTTAATTCTGGGTCAGTTTAAAGCGAGCAACCACTGCTTGTATTGCTTAATCGTATTCGTGTCGTTGGTTTAGTTTTTGAATTTGATAAGTATTTCATACGAAACTAAATAGTTGAAAAGATTAACAAAAGTGAGGAAAACACTTGGTAAGGTGCCGTAGGCGCGCAGAGCTAATGACCTTGGTATGTATGTATGACTACGACGTAGCGTAGACTCTACGCCGTAGCAACAGCTGAGCACAGAGCACGTATCTCCGTGATTTATCCTGCCTATGTTTCGTGATATTATTAATTGCAAAAAAATAGATCTCATTTTTATTATTATTTTTGGGGAATAATAAGTCGAGCCGCAGAATTATTTTTTGGCCACGGAACCTACCTTCTGATTTTATAACTAAGCAACGGGAAAATAAGAAACCTTCTAATAAACTAACTCGTCTTTTTTACAGCATCAACTAAATATTCCAAAGAAAGCGTCAAGTAAATAACAACAATTATTTTTACTTGACCTACTGATTTATACATCGCCATCAAATTTACTAACTCAGCCACGGATTTTACAACCAACCAACAGTTTAGGTTAGGTATTAGGTTAGATTATGAAATAATTACGCGCGAGGTAAGCGAGCGTAGCGAGCGTGCCGCGGCAGCGGCCGCCGAAGCGACTGAAATCTAGTTCATAAAGAATACAATATATTATACTCCGGTATTTTAGACATTTTAAGCATTCTACCTTCCAAGTATCGTCTTTATAAACTTTGATCAATCGATCTTTATACATTTCAAACATTCTTGATTTTGAAATTCGCTATTTTAAGCTTTGGCATGACAAAATTAATGTTACACTATATTTTAAGCATGCTGAGTTATAAAATTAGAAGTACTTGATTGGTGTCATATTTAAATATTTTAGGAGTTCCCGCTTGAATATGTGTTACAAATTTAGATCCTAAAAAACAAATTTAGATGCTAAAAAATAACTGCCATGCTGAGTTGTATTTACAGTGGCTTACATCGAGGATATTTAGTGGCCAAGATAGTATTTTTTAGAGGCACATTGATAGTGGCTGACTTAGTAATTCAGAGGTCAATGTAATTTTTTAGAGGCGAAAAATGCTATTAAATAGAAGGCGGTTTAATTAGCACCCATTATTTTTGAGTAAGGTTATCGATATAGATTACGTAGGCGCCGGCTTTAAACTGACCAAAAATAAACGGTGTATAATCCCAGAAATGAAGCGCTCGTGGCGTAGCTTGCTTAGACGTTCTTGATTGATCGTTGTGCGCAGTAACAATTTGGATGTGTGACCGCAAGTGGCATTACGAGCTGAGTGCTTCTGGGTGTTTCGCAGGACTTGTGTTTTTGGCATGTCCGGCCTTGCGAACCTATTAAAATGACCAGTTTCAGTATTGCTGTATTTTTATTTGGAAATAGTATACGAGTACGCTATTATGGCACTAGTAATATCCTCAATTATATACATAGGAAAGCTGTAATTAATTTCTAAAGTCGTGAAATCTAATTTCTCTGGTGTGTCCGCGACACCCCTATCTGCATTCAATCGCTTATTACGCAATAATGAAATATAAATTGACACTTTTTATAACGTTAACGTTAATATAGATACTATTAGGTAGTGGTGAATCAAATTTCATGTTATTTTAACTCCACGTTACTGTTTTACAAAGCAAACAAATGTGTCCGCGATAAAAAACTAATTTCTCTGTCGCTAATTTCTGTGGCATTTTCCTAATTTCTCTGGCATTTTGCTAATTTCTTTGGCATTTTGCTAATTTCTCTGGCATTTTTCTAATTTCTCTGGACCAAACCTAATTTCAATGGGCACGAATATATTTAAACCACTAAAACTTCAAAACGGCTTTATCAAATTGAGGGCCGCTAACATTAAAATGCATGTCTTTGAGTGCTTAATTAGGTATGTTATTTTTTTTTTTAAATAACCAAAAAAAAAATTGCGAAAATGGGGTACCGTTTTTCGGACCGCTTCTTGCGAATCATCCATAGGGTGTTTCGTAGGACTCGTGTTTTTGGCATGTCCGGCCTTGCGAACCTATTAAAATGACCAGTTTCAGTATTGCTGTATTTTTATTTGGAAATAGTATACGAGTACGCTATTATGGCACTAGTAATATCCTCAATTATATACATAGGAAAGCTGTAATTAATTTCTAAAGTCGTGAAATCTAAGTTCTCTGGTGTGTCCGCGACACCCCTATCTGCATTCAATCGCTTATTACGCAATAATGAAATATAAATTGACACTTTTTATAACGTTAACGTTAATATAGATACTATTAGGTAGTGGTGAATCAAATTTCATGTTATTTTAACTCCACGTTACTGTTTTACAAAGCAAACAAATGTGTCCGCGATAAAAAACTAATTTCTCTGTCGCTAATTTCTGTGGCATTTTCCTAATTTCTCTGGCATTTTGCTAATTTCTTTGGCATTTTGCTAATTTCTCTGGCATTTTTCTAATTTCTCTGGACCAAACCTAATTTCAATGGGCACGAATATATTTAAACCACTAAAACTTCAAAACGGCTTTATCAAATTGAGGGCCGCTAACATTAAAATGCATGTCTTTGAGTGCTTAATTAGGTATGTTATTTTTTTTTTTAAAATAACCAAAAAAAAAATTGCGAAAATGGGGTACCGTTTTTCGGACCGCTTCTTGCGAATCATCCTATAAGACCTTGCTTTTTGCCAAATTTCGTTATTCTAGGTCAACGGGAACTACCATTTAGGTTTTCGACCCAAAACCTCTAGGGTACTTCCGGTTGACCTAGAATTGTCAAATTTGGTTACAAGCAAGGTCTTCCAGCACAAGTAAAGGAAAAATTCCGAAAAATAAAAAAAGTTGATAATTAAGGTAAGTTTTGGTACTCACAAGTTTTCACGAAAACCTAAATTTGCCTAGGTATATCTTTTTATAGTGTTGACTCAGGACCTTGATTTTTATACTCACAATAGGGACTATAGACCTTAGTATATGGTATAAATTTCAACTTGCTAGCTTTACCCGTTCCTGAGATAATCGATGGTGACACACGGACGGACAGACGGACAGACGGACAGACGGACAGACGGACAGACGGACAAGAAAGTGATCTTAAAAGGGTTCCTTTTTTTACCTTTTAAGGTACGGAACCCTAAAAATGTAGGTATCTAGATTTAATAATAACACGATGACGGAAAATTTTACACCTTGATGTCCCACCTATCTCTCTGTATCATATAAAGGTAAGGTAGGTAAGGTATATAGGTAGGTGAAGATTTATTGGTTTATTTATTGTACCATATCCAAACGCGGTTTTCTGGTGAATGTGTGAGAAATAACTTATCTCAACGTTACGCGAAAAATTCTCGGAAGCCGGCCCAGTTCGATTTCTGGAAAGATTTTCTTTGTTCGCCTTACGGATCCTTCCTCTATTGATAGTAACATTGCCCAATCGAAATAATGTAGGTGCCTATAATATACGTATCGTATAGTCGATCACAGTAAATATGTTACAAATGTGAATGTTTGTCAGTCTGTAGTAGGTATTTGTGCAATCCGTAGTGTCTTTGTTACTTCTTCATATTCTAAAATGGCGAACGGATTTGGATGAAGTTTTGAATGGACATAGCATTATTGTGCCGTCATCATAATACAATTGTATAAAGGCCGTAACTTACTTAGTTAGTAAGTTACGACCTTTCTACATATCGCACCTTTGGTGAGACAAGGGAACAATTGTCAAAAATTGCAAAAATTAGTTAGCCAATTAAGTAGTATTTCAAAATGTTTTTAAAAAAATTTAAAACATTTTGGCATAATAATATTATACCTTATTCATTTTTGCAATTTTTACAGTTGTGCCCTTGTCTCACCGAAGGTGCGATATGACGGTAGTATTATCCTGGATTATGAAGACAGATTAGTCACTTCGGATCGCTTGTAAGTATATGAATGCCGGTTCGAATCACGTCAGAATCGAAAATTCAACAATAAATAAAATTAAAAATGATGGCTGACTCAAGTTGAAACTAGACTCGTTTTATTTTAAGTATCGTTCCATGCCCTTGAGTAGTAACGGTTTCACTAGTTATGGCCTTTTAGCATTTGAACTACAATCGCCATAAATCGACAATAAAAAGTACACCTGCCGATAAAACACATTTTCGCTCCCTTGACGAATAGCCGTCACAGAATAGTTATTTAATGGTTTAGTAGGATTGTGATGGGGATCCGACCCTTCTGTTAATACTCCAAGCTAAAATGAACCGTGACTTCATCGGATAGAGTAAAAAATTTACTGTGAAATAATACGAATTAGGATAGGCCCGTTCAGAATTTTGGCGCCAGACGATTGAACAACCCTACTTGTGTTGTCAAGGTATGGGCAAGCGATTAGATGACGTCATTTCATGAGTGATATAGAATCTGCAGTTGAATATGAACTTTTTACGAAATTCTTAGGTACCTACCTAGGTAATATTTTTTTCGAAAAGTGAATTAGTTCTAGATTACCATACCAATCCGTTTCATCGACCATTTAGGATTTTAGGCCCATTAATGCGAGGTATTAAAAAAAAGGACACAATTTTGAAATTGACACAGAAATAAACTCTTTAAAATCCCGAGTAAATTTCTTATCGAAGTGTAAAATGATCGAAGTTAAAACGCTAGGAATTTATATCCTTGAGCTTATTTTTCATACTTTAACTAGTTTTTAAATACAAATTGACAATCTAGTACTTATCTATCCATTAAACCAACACGACTCACAAAACCACAAATAGTAGCTTCGTAAATAAGAGTTCTTAGTAAAAAACGCATATCTGAAGTGGATGACTGATGACACAGCCACATGTGGCATCGGGGCTAACTGACGCCGCCGCGCCGGTGACGTCACTGGATCTACTGCACAATAGCTTGGGATTGTGGAAGCGATTTGATTGGCTGATCTCAAAACTAGAAATTTTAGCATACACACGGAAACTAACGTAGGTATAAAATATCGCCGTTTAGGTAACGCGAGTCCCTTCCTTTTACGTAGTACTAATGACTGTGCTTTAACTTTACCCAGATGAAAATTCTCTGGATGACGCCAAAAATTTCATTAAAATAAAATGAAATTATTATTTTGTAGATTGTATGTAGGTATATATATATCGACGGTTAATAATCAATACCATCTATCTCAATTTAACCAACTTTACAGGAGACGAAAAAAACGTTTAAAAATTTTATTCAAAGCCTTTCTAATAAGGTTTTTTTATAAAAAGTTAACTTAAATTTATCCAATTATTATACAATAAGTACCATTAGCATACTACTATCCTACACAGAAATAATGTAAGTTAGGTGGTATTGATGCATAATGGTTTGAATATTTTTTGTAAATCAGGAAGATAGTCGTCTTTTAATTGAAACAGCAACATAAAAAATCAACTTTTTTATTAGTAAACCAATATTTTTATGGTTAGTTTAGTTAAGTAACGTAATGTAAGTAATTGTAATAAAATCAGCAACAAAAATTGTAGGTATATATTTTAATTTTATGTTAATCAGTCAGATGCAAGCAGCCGTGTAGGAAATGAGGACGTCAACAAGTGAGTGTCTATCTTGATTGAAGGACCAATTTTTAAACCGTTTTTTATCTAAATTTTGACGCCTCTTGATCGTCCTCTTCTCTAAGTGAAATACTTTAAGAGAAAATCCATTTTAAAAACTTCAATTAAACGTAAGGATTGAGGGCCCAAGTCTTTTGGTCATAACTTTATTATTTCAAGTTACAGAAGTTTATGGATCATTGCATCAAGTTTTACTATTTTTTTACTAATTTTCCTGAAAGTTTCAGCTTCATCGGCACTAGTTTAAAAATTGGGCCCTGACACAACAAGTGAGATAGGTTATATTGGCAGAAAAAAATACGCATGGAAACGATAGGTGGTATTTCTAATAGGGTATAACTCTTTTAATTTCTGCAATTTAAAATATATTGAATTGGTAGGCGACGCACAATTTTTTTTAGAATTTAACTGCATTTAAAAGTGAAAACCACCAAAACTTGAGATAGATGGTATTGATTATTAACCGTCGATATATCATTTATATTTATGTAGATAGCATCATTATTGTATGGTAGTTTATGTATTCATGTAGTTATTGGCCTAGTTTATGTATTTATAAATACTAGATATGCATTTAATATACTTATATATGGATATATTTATTTATGCCTTTGTTTTAGTTTTATATACATAATTATTATCATTATTCCTTTAAGCCTAATTTTTCTTGTGTACACGACCCTGCGCTTCTAATCATCTCTCTCTAGCCTCAAAGGTTTGCTGGAAGAAAACTCTTTTTAGGGTTAAGCTCGCCTTTGTACATGTCCTTTCATTGTGTAAGTTTATTGTTTTGTGTTTACTCTATGTACAATAAAGAATAAAGAATAAAGAATAAAATAAAATAAATGAAAATGAAATGAAATGAAATGAAATGAAATGAAATGAAATGAAATGAAATGAAATGAAATGAAATGAAATGAAATGAAATGAAATGAAATGAAATGAAATGAAATGAAATGAAATGAAATGAAATGAAATGAAATGAAATGAAATGAAATGAAATGAAATGAAATGAAATGAAATGAAATGAAATGAAATGAAATGAAATGAAATGAAATGAAATGAAATGAAATGAAATGAAATGAAATGAAATGAAATGAAATGAAATGAAATGAAATGAAATGAAATGAAATGAAATGAAATGAAATGAAATGAAATGAAATGAAATGAAATGAAATGAAATGAAATGAAATGAAATGAAATGAAATGAAATGAAATGAAATGAAATGAAATGAAATGAAATGAAATGAAATGAAATGAAATGAAATGAAATGAAATGAAATGAAATGAAATGAAATGAAATGAAATGAAATGAAATGAAATGAAATGAAATGAAATGAAATGAAATGAAATGAAATGAAATGAAATGAAATGAAATGAAATGAAATGAAATGAAATGAAATGAAATGAAATGAAATGAAATGAAATGAAATGAAATGAAATGAAATGAAATGAAATGAAATGAAATGAAATGAAATGAAATGAAATGAAATGAAATGAAATGAAATGAAATGAAATGAAATGAAATGAAATGAAATGAAATGAAATGAAATGAAATGAAATGAAATGAAATGAAATGAAATGAAATGAAATGAAATGAAATGAAATGAAATGAAATGAAATGAAATGAAATGAAATGAAATGAAATGAAATGAAATGAAATGAAATGAAATGAAATGAAATGAAATGAAATGAAATGAAATGAAATGAAATGAAATGAAATGAAATGAAATGAAATGAAATGAAATGAAATGAAATGAAATGAAATGAAATGAAATGAAATGAAATGAAATGAAATGAAATGAAATGAAATGAAATGAAATGAAATGAAATGAAATGAAATGAAATGAAATGAAATGAAATGAAATGAAATGAAATGAAATGAAATGAAATGAAATGAAATGAAATGAAATGAAATGAAATGAAATGAAATGAAATGAAATGAAATGAAATGAAATGAAATGAAATGAAATGAAATGAAATGAAATGAAATGAAATGAAATGAAATGAAATGAAATGAAATGAAATGAAATGAAATGAAATGAAATGAAATGAAATGAAATGAAATGAAATGAAATGAAATGAAATGAAATGAAATGAAATGAAATGAAATGAAATGAAATGAAATGAAATGAAATGAAATGAAATGAAATGAAATGAAATGAAATGAAATGAAATGAAATGAAATGAAATGAAATGAAATGAAATGAAATGAAATGAAATGAAATGAAATGAAATGAAATGAAATGAAATGAAATGAAATGAAATGAAATGAAATGAAATGAAATGAAATGAAATGAAATGAAATGAAATGAAATGAAATGAAATGAAATGAAATGAAATGAAATGAAATGAAATGAAATGAAATGAAATGAAATGAAATGAAATGAAATGAAATGAAATGAAATGAAATGAAATGAAATGAAATGAAATGAAATGAAATGAAATGAAATGAAATGAAATGAAATGAAATGAAATGAAATGAAATGAAATGAAATGAAATGAAATGAAATGAAATGAAATGAAATGAAATGAAATGAAATGAAATGAAATGAAATGAAATGAAATGAAATGAAATGAAATGAAATGAAATGAAATGAAATGAAATGAAATGAAATGAAATGAAATGAAATGAAATGAAATGAAATGAAATGAAATGAAATGAAATGAAATGAAATGAAATGAAATGAAATGAAATGAAATGAAATGAAATGAAATGAAATGAAATGAAATGAAATGAAATGAAATGAAATGAAATGAAATGAAATGAAATGAAATGAAATGAAATGAAATGAAATGAAATGAAATGAAATGAAATGAAATGAAATGAAATAAAATAAAAATAGCCTTTATTCCCATCATTAATAATTAACTTCACTTAATTTCAAAATGTTCAAATAATCAAAATAATAAATAAAAATAAAAAATATTCCATAATCAAAATTAAATACTTAATCTACCTAGTTTTTGTCTTCGGTTAATCAGGGTTTATCCATTGTTGGATATAGGCCTCCTCCATCTCTTGCCAGTTTATTAGGTTATGGGCCTCTCGGATCCACAGGTTACCGGCTGTCGTAGCAATGTCGTCTCGCCAGCGGCTTACAGGTCGGCCGCGTACTCTCTTTCCTTGGGGCCACCAGTGCAAGACTGGAAAAGTTTAGGAGAGACTAACTAAACAATTTGTCCCTTTCTATCACTGTTATGTCGATTGGATGACAATCTTTATTTAATAAACACACAAACTATTTTATTAGTCGAACCCTTCTTGTGCCTGTGAGATCATGAGTCATGATCATGAATGACGAATAAAAACTTTGTCCTTGAAACCGTTTGTTATCCAAATGTGGGCTATTCTTAGTTTCACCTGGTTGGGGTTGGGATATTTGTACGAAACTACGAAGTTTATGGTCCTTTCAACATTTGATTGGAGAAATGGAATAACATCACAATCTCTTCATTCTTCTTTAAAGTTCGCATCTTGAGTCAATTTCGGAAAGTCAACGGGTAAGTACTTTAAGTATATGACGATAAGCAATCTTTTTGCTGATCCATGTTGATTATCGTTGACACTATAGTAACTAGTATAATTTCAAATGAATGTCAATCTGATTCATAAATGGAATCGCATAGCGCCCAAAATAAGTTTGTATGAGCTAGTGACTATCTCTGCTCTAGTGACGGAGTTTTTATAGTCGTATTGCTCATTATACCGACTTAAAACATATCAAAATTGAAGGAAAAATGTCATTTTTTTTTTTAGTCATTTTCAATTTTAGTCCGTATAATGAGCAATCCGACAATAGGCCGTGCCCGCTCAGAACGTCTAATCTATCAAGAAGCAAGCTACACGACGAGCGTTTCACATATTAGTAGCCAGATCGATCATCTCATATCATCTTCACCTCTGGTCCGTTCAAGACAAAAATGTGGTTGAGCAGAGCCAACCGTTTGAACGTGGTTTCACTAATTCATGTAAGTTGTTTCAATAGAATCGGATTAGGTATTTGCATAGCTATCAATCGTTGAATTCGATCACCAAGAGCAGTGGCGCCAAGTCTGAGCCTTATCAGATCGCTGATAGTACTACGGCGACACAGCATTGAAGTTGCATCAGAGATCCGGTTCAGCATTGGATCGATTAATTACTGATAGGGCGAAGACTATCTTATGGTGACGGCGCGACGTAGACTCATGCTCATGTTGCTTGATTGAAATAAGGTGGTGATACTGCTAATTAATGGGATAGCTTCAATGTCAAAGCAGCAAATTGGTGACTCAAATAAATTGAATTAATTCGTCCTTCAAAACTTTGTGACAAAAAAGAAAAATTAAATTGAGGTGAGTAGAAATATTGAGGACAAACTAGTGTCTGATATAGGTATTGGTAACTATTACCTATTGGATATAGGTATAGGTCAGAAGAGCTATGGGGTGGTCATTCAGTTAACTACATTCTTAATGTATACCAATCAATATTCGGAATTAAAGCGGAAGAGTTTGTTTGTTTGAACGCGATAATCTCAGGAAGTACCAGACGGATTTAAACATTTCTTTCTGCATTATAGATGCAGAACGAAATTTGATGATTCATCATCAGCATCATTATCATCACCATATACCATCACTACGGGGGCAACGCCACGAGGGCGCTGCTTTACAACTGCAATAAACAATTGTACAGAACCATTATAACCAACCCAACCTGCTCATTCATGGCTCTAAAGATGCCGATATCTTTACACAGAAGTGATTTTTCAAAGGTACAGCAGGGTACATAGCCTGCTGCAACTGCTGTATCGATTCAACCTGTAATAGTTGCCTTAAAATATCGATTGATGACGTGCGTTTGCAGTTCCTGTTGATACTTGTCTGTTGATAATGGCACATTGTGAAATAGGTACCAAACATTATTAGGTCTTCACACCTACGAGTGTAATACCAAAATTATCTATAAAACACAACTTTTTTTCTTAAATCTCGATAGACCTTGTTTAGCCACAACCTCACCTGATGGTAAGCGACGATGTGGCTGACGATGGATCACAAAGGTCTAGAAGACACTCTTGACTTGAAGAGACCCAGACTTATAGATAACCATCTAGGCTAGGTACCTAAAGCTGATATCCGATAGACAGGTGGCAGAAGATTTTGTAGGGAGTTTAATTGCAGATACGATCTAGGCAGGCTTGGGACCTAGCTAGTAATTATCTCAGCATCAACTTATACCTACTAAATAACTTGGTACAAATTGGAAAATGCATTACGAAACCACATTAGAAGACATATTTTTTTTGACGTGTTAACGTCTTATAAATCGATGAAGGCCGGCTGCACGCACGAAAAAGTGTCACATTCCTTGGTGCCTAGTCGGTAGCGGAAAATATCTTTGAAAAAAAATGTGTTGGTTTTTTTGTCATTTCATTAGGCATTTTTTATCTGTAGGTACTTAAGTAAGATCTACCTGCTGCTACGTTATTTAGTCTATTGTTGTTAATGCGAAAGTTTTGGAATTTGACGGTCGTAACTCTCAAAGTGGCTTTTTTAACCCAGATGTTACTGAAACTATTTTATTCCTTCGATTATTGTGAATTTTGGATATATGTCTCCAAATGGATCAAAATGGATGAAAATCAACTTTAAAAAAATCTAAGTTTTTTAGGAAACCCGGAAAATGATGGCCTTTTATAAGGCCCGCCGCAATCTAGGATATGGGTGTTTCGCAGGACTCGTGTTTTTGGCATGTCCGGCCTTGCGAACCTATTAAAATGACCAGTTTCAGTATTGCTGTATTTTTATTTGGAAATAGTATACGAGTACGCTATTATGGCACTAGTAATATCCTCAATTATATACATAGGAAAGCTGTAATTAATTTCTAAAGTCGTGAAATCTAAGTTCTCTGGTGTGTCCGCGACACCCCTATCTGCATTCAATCGCTTATTACGCAATAATGAAATATAAATTGACACTTTTTATAACGTTAACGTTAATATAGATACTATTAGGTAGTGGTGAATCAAATTTCATGTTATTTTAACTCCACGTTACTGTTTTACAAAGCAAACAAATGTGTCCGCGATAAAAAACTAATTTCTCTGTCGCTAATTTCTGTGGCATTTTCCTAATTTCTCTGGCATTTTGCTAATTTCTTTGGCATTTTGATAATTTCTCTGGCATTTTTCTAATTTCTCTGGACCAAACCTAATTTCAATGGGCACGAATATATTTAAACCACTAAAACTTCAAAACGGCTTTATCAAATTGAGGGCCGCTAACATTAAAATGCATGTCTTTGAGTGCTTAATTAGGTATGTTATTTTTTTTTTTAAATAACCAAAAAAAAAATTGCGAAAATGGGGTACCGTTTTTCGGACCGCTTCTTGCGAATCATCCTAGGGTGTTTCGCAGGACTCGTGTTTTTGGCATGTCCGGCCTTGCGAACCTATTAAAATGACCAGTTTCAGTATTGCTGTATTTTTATTTGGAAATAGTATACGAGTACGCTATTATGGCACTAGTAATATCCTCAATTATATACATAGGAAAGCTGTAATTAATTTCTAAAGTCGTGAAATCTAAGTTCTCTGGTGTGTCCGCGACACCCCTATCTGCATTCAATCGCTTATTACGCAATAATGAAATATAAATTGACACTTTTTATAACGTTAACGTTAATATAGATACTATTAGGTAGTGGTGAATCAAATTTCATGTTATTTTAACTCCACGTTACTGTTTTACAAAGCAAACAAATGTGTCCGCGATAAAAAACGAATTTCTCTGTCGCTAATTTCTGTGGCATTTTCCTAATTTCTCTGGCATTTTGCTAATTTCTTTGGCATTTTGCTAATTTCTCTGGCATTTTTCTAATTTCTCTGGACCAAACCTAATTTCAATGGGCACGAATATATTTAAACCACTAAAACTTCAAAACGGCTTTATCAAATTGAGGGCCGCTAACATTAAAATGCATGTCTTTGAGTGCTTAATTAGGTATGTTATTTTTTTTTTTTAAAATAACCAAAAAAAAAATTGCGAAAATGGGGGTACCGTTTTTCGGACCGCTTCTTGCGAATCATCCATAGGGTGTTTCGCAGGACTCGTGTTTTTGGCATGTCCGGCCTTGCGAACCTATTAAAATGACCAGTTTCAGTATTGCTGTATTTTTATTTGGAAATAGTATACGAGTACGCTATTATGGCACTAGTAATATCCTCAATTATATACATAGGAAAGCTGTAATTAATTTCTAAAGTCGTGAAATCTAAGTTCTCTGGTGTGTCCGCGACACCCCTATCTGCATTCAATCGCTTATTACGCAATAATGAAATATAAATTGACACTTTTTATAACGTTAACGTTAATATAGATACTATTAGGTAGTGGTGAATCAAATTTCATGTTATTTTAACTCCACGTTACTGTTTTACAAAGCAAACAAATGTGTCCGCGATAAAAAACTAATTTCTCTGTCGCTAATTTCTGTGGCATTTTCCTAATTTCTCTGGCATTTTGCTAATTTCTTTGGCATTTTGCTAATTTCTCTGGCATTTTTCTAATTTCTCTGGACCAAACCTAATTTCAATGGGCACGAATATATTTAAACCACTAAAACTTCAAAACGGCTTTATCAAATTGAGGGCCGCTAACATTAAAATGCATGTCTTTGAGTGCTTAATTAGGTATGTTATTTTTTTTTTTAAAATAACCAAAAAAAAAATTGCGAAAATGGGGGTACCGTTTTTCGGACCGCTTCTTGCGAATCATCCTTCTGTGCTTCGGAGGCACGTTAAATTGTCGGTCCCTGCTTTTAAGTCGTTAGGCCTAAAAACTAAAAACTTTGTCACCAGAGTTGGCCACTTGTTCATACAAACTTACATACTTTTATTCCAGAAACATTCTTTGTTTTCAGGTATTTTGACCTAAGACTGGCCACTAAGAAGGGAGAAGATAATTTCTACTTCACCCACGGATTGTACGCGGGGGAAATATCACAGGCCTTACAAGAGGTCAAGCAGTTTGTGGAGACACATCCTGGCGAGGTTATTTTGTTTTTTTTTCTTTAAACATTCTTAAGTCTGAGCAAATCTTGTTCAGAGCAAAGCTAATTTTGGCCGAGGTAGATAATACCTCGACTTTCGAGCCGACTAGCTCGTGGGTTCGAATCCTGGGCCGTGCATCAATGGATTTTTCTTTTCGAAAAATGTGTAAGTAAGTAGGTATACCCATTACCACGAGCTGTAAACGGTGAAGAAAAACATCGTGAGGAAATCTGCGGCTCAGCCCCACACGTATTGACCATGTCTTCCCTGTTGATATGGCCGGGTAAGCTGAGAGGATGGTTTAGGTGCTGGACAAACCTACTCCATCTCAAAAAAATGTCCCAGGCACTACAGACTACAATACGATGTATAAATCATTTAATAAAGATGTAAAGGCCCAAGTGCAACTAAAATGTATGTGAAAATTAACAAATTGCGAAATACTAAATAGTTGCAAAATGTATGCAAGTGATATAGTAAAGGCTTGCAAAATCAAGGTAGAGTGGCTATTGGCGTATGTTTGGACATGCCTCTGACTTCCCCCCTAGATATCAAAAAATTGTAAACGTAGTCTGAGTACAGTACGGCTAACGGATCTCGGCGTACGTGAAGTTAGCCGTTTCGATGCGCAGTGCAACTTTTTCATACAAAATTTTCTACTGCGCAGCGAAAAGCCTGACTTCACGAACGCTTAGATCCGTCGGCCCAACTGTAGCTTATTACTATACCTACAGGCACAAAACATAATAATACTACCACAGACTGATGTGGACAAAACTTAAACACTTTTGTTTTTACTGCAATCTTATTTGGAAATGTCTTGACACAAATTGATATCTTGAATGACCTTTCCTCTTTGACTCTTACTTATCTTAGCTGAACAATAAGTATGTAACTCTTTAATTTCTTACATAATTTCTAAACCAAAATTCCTATTATCGTAACATGTTGACAAACAATGATTTCAAGAAAAGCCCCTCCTTTTCTTGATAGCCCTTACTGCTATGACTCGGAAATAAATTTTAGCGATTTCTGACTTTTCTAGTAGGTACTCTAACCTCAGTTGGTCTGAAAGAGCCTTTTAATCCTTAGATGAAACAGGATCGATTGGCATCAAAAAAAGTTTTTGTGTAAATTGTCCATTTTCTCGCTGACTGTACATTTTTTTCAAAATCTGTGAATGCAGGTCGAAAAATTTTTAAAAATTAAGGATAGTCTCCTAAGAACGTTTTCCTCTAGCTACAATGGTTAAGGTAGCTGCCCTTACTGCCCCGTCTCAAAAATTCACCCTGTATAATGGTAATAGATTTTCTTATTATATTTCAGGTAGTAATCCTAGACTGCCAGCATTTCTACGGCTTCTCGCCCCAGGATCACCAGAGACTCATGAAGTATTTGCTCAACTTGTATGGACCCAAGTTGGTGCCTAGGAGACCGGATCCTCAGACATTCACACTTAATTCATTGTGGAGGCTGAATCAGCAAGTACGTAATATTTTGGACGTTTAGTCCCTCGACTTTCGATCCGAAGGTTGTGGATTCGAATCCTGGCCGTGTATCAATGGATTTTTCGTTTCGAAAAATTTATATGCGCATTAACGCGAGCTCTCAACGGTGAAGGAAAACATCGTGAGGAAACCCGCGGCTTAGTCAGCCCCACACGTATCGGCCATGTCTTTCCTGTGGATATGGCCGATTAAGCTGAGAGGATGGTGTAGGTGCTGGGCAAGCCTACTCCATCTCAACAATGTCCCAGGCACTTAGTATCCTGATAGTAGTGTAGGCAAAGATTGCCTCCTGACACTGTATAAATCATCTAGTAAAGATGTAAAGGCCTAAGTTTTGTGTTTGTTTTGTAGTAAGTATTTATTATCTTCCAGGTTATAGTAGTGTACCGGAATCAGTCAGTATACGCGTCGAGTGAGTTCTGGGCGCCTCAGATGCTGCCGTCGCCGTGGCCGCGTCAGGACCGCGTGTCCGGCCTCGTCACATATCTGAAGCACGTCCGGCGGAACCCTGGCATGGGCTTCGTGCATCAAGCTGTATTGACACCGACACCCGCTTTTATTGTACTCAGGTATAGTGAAGACACTACTTACCCACCGTACCACAATACCCCTAGTGGTACGGTGGGTAATTATTTTTACCCACCGTACCACTCATTTTGTTTTTACTCACCATAGTGATGTTTATATTAATTAGTACACTAGCTGACACTCCTGATTACGTACTTATTACGTATGTATTACGTAAGACTTGCAACAGCAATGCGACAGCAATCACTACGCAACCGATCGAAAAATATGGGCTATGTATGGCTAGATGGCTAGATAATAATATGGCTAGATGGGTGACCCAAGTGGCATTAACGGCTGAGCGTTTCCGTGATTTGGAAGGCACGTTAAACTGTCGGTCCCGGCTTTAAGGTCGTTAATGACGGAGGCCTTAAAACTCCGACACCAGAGTTGGCCACTAGCTCGCGAACTTACTTTCTTTTACTTATTTCAGATGGACTTCTAATCTTCGTGATAAGTGCGCTATTCCAGTAAAGGATCAAGTACTTCCCGAGCTAACAGAATTCTCCCCCGGCCCGCCTATACCCGGGAGTTCAACCGCCGGAATATGGTCGCCAGTCAACGTGGTCATAGCTGACTTCGTTGAAATAGACGATGCAGTCTTCCCAAAAACTATCATACAACTTAATATGAAGTTGTTGAAAAATACGGAATTAGGGTACCATAATTACGGGTAAGGTTTTATACAAAAGTAAATTTCCCACCTTCTTATGCCCCACTTCGATGCCTTGTATGTAAAAATAAGTCAGCACTTGCCTGTAAGCTTAGCTTAGTGTATTTGTTGGCATTTCAATTCCAAAAGTACCTGTTTTTTAATTTTTATACTTTTTAAAATGAAATCGTGTATATTTGAGGCATATCTCGTTATTTACATAATACTGTGATATTTTAGTTCATATTTTTAAGTGCCTTATCACTCGTACTTACAGTGGTATTTTGAGGGAACTCATAGGTAATACTCTGAATCAGATCTTTATAGCTTTTTAAATAAAATGCGAATGTTTGAAATATAACTAGTTTAATTTACACAAAATAGAGACTACAAAATTACGCACTCGTTTTCCCGAAAACTTTGTTACAGAAATCATCCAAATGTATTCTTTCACACAAATCTCTGAACGACCATGTTTTCTTTTTCAACTCAATTTCATCTTTATTATCAAGAGCTGAGAAAAGTTTGTCAGACAATTCGTCAGATATTTCTATAATCCTGCAGATTTTGTCCAACCGCGCTAAATCTTCGAAAGAGTTCGTCAAATCTGTGATATGAATTACTTGCGATTTCCTTTCGTTGATTTCAAAAGAGTTGTTTGAATCAGTCTCACTGGCACTATCAAGCTTATCGTAAATATCTGGTTTATTTTCTTTTCTGTTGCTTATTGTTGTGTTTGTATTCTCTGGACTGTCACATCTTGAGGTACATTCAGAGATAACTACTGTATCAGGATTTACTTCTAGCCCATCCAATATTTGCCGTTCAGAATTCATATTTCTCTTAGGTTCAACGTTTTCTACTGTTAAATCTCTAAATATATTTTCATCTGATATCGTTTCTGATACAAACTTAGTGTCAACAAGCACTATATTACGTTTCTTTAGTTCATGGTCAATTAGTTTCACGTTCATGTTTACATTGTTCTTATATTTTTCGAATAAATTCACTTTTTGATCTAAATGCAATGTTGTATTTATAAGTAGTTTTTTAGGCATTGTTATTTCATTAACTGTTTTGTTGCAAACATTACTTTGACTTACTAAAGCTCTGTATGATTCCATAGTTTCTTCTATTAGTTCATTGTTTATTTCCTTTTTCCCAGCATTAGGAAGATTTACCCTAGGATCGTTCGTTAAACAGTGCACTTGAATATTTTGCGTCAATCCTTCGATCGAGGTATTTATCGTTTTTGTGAGTTGTTCTTTGAACTCACCGTGTTGTAATGTTTTCACGTTTCCTGAACTATCACCGAAAGCTTCTTTACTGTCCAATTTTCTTTGTTCTCTAGAAAAAGGTGCTGCTATATTTGATTTTGTTTCCTGGATATTATCATTTTTCCTTAAGTTTTTGCCAACATCAAAATCAGAACCCTCATCTTCAAATGAGTAGAACGACACTTCTTCTTCGTGGGTTTGCGTCAAACTTTTGCAGTCGCCACAACTTTCAATTGGATCATTTTCTATTTTCTTATATCTCTCCGTATCAGCTATGAAAAATTTATCTTTCGTTCTAAACTTTGAATCACTTTTGTTTATGAATTCGCTTTTGGATAAAATATGAACTTCGGATTGGTTGCTATGTGTTTTCTTTAGCAAATCCTCAGTCATGTTCACCATTTTGGAAAACTCTTTCTTTACGTCTTCTAGTCGCGTTTGAGCAACAGCGGCCGCTGTCTTCTTTGGTGGTTCTATTTTAGCAATTGTAATACAACTTTGGAAAAAGGAGCTTACATTTTGTTTTACAATCGGTTTAGATATTTCACAAGTGTCATTCCATATTTTGAACAACTCATCATTTCTTTTTGTATAATTGGGTAGAGATGAACATATTTCAGTTGCCAATGGGTTTTTTATGAACTGATTAGACGGCACTTCATCTTTGTCCTGAGAAGCACTACAAGAGAGTTTGGAATTATCACTTCTATAAGCACAGCAAGATACCGATATTTCCTTCTTATAGCATTCAGTTTGTTGTGTTTCGTCCTGTTTTCGTAGAGACCTTGGTTTATTATAAGAAACTTTCGTTGGCATTAAATTCGAAAACTGTTTTTCTGAGAAAATTATGGAGTCGACCACTCTGCATGCGTAGGAATACTCATTCTCGTACCAGCAAATAATTTTAAAAAAGTTAGGCTTTAGTTGAATGCTCGAGCCTTCGTCGAAGATGCAAGAATGTTTTTCTCCAATGAAATCTGAGGATACTGCTTCTTCGTTTGATGTTTTCAGGACATCCTGCAAGTTATTCTTACTTGCTTCTTCTACACTCTTGACGATTTCTGATAAAGTTGTATTGCTGTTTAACCTGAAAAGAAAAAGTAATGTATTTATCTACATTGGTTCTGTTTCGATATCTCAGTAGCAAATCAAGTGCGAGTTTTACATATTTGATTGCGTTGGTATTAACTACAATTTTCATGGAAAAATAGCATCATTTAAGAATAATTGTTTTAGGAGGTTCCATTCTTCTACATCCATAAATACAGGCACTAGCAACAACTAGTATGACGAAACACATAAAGTTGTAGATACTTACATGAAAAAAACACTTTAACTTTTGAATATAGGTATATAACGGCATTCAAATATGTTTTAAGAAAAGTGCTAACCGTACAGTGAGATCGAGTACAGAAACATTTACGATGGGCACCCTGAACGCCAACCCCGATAGCTTGTCCTTCACTGTGGGGATAATCTTGCCGAGCGCCTTGCAAGCGCCCGTCGTCGCCGGGATTATGTTCTGGTGGATGCTTCTGTGGTCGCGCCAATGCTAAAATATTTCAAAACACGGTTTTTGTGAAATAAATCTATAGAGGACTTTTAGTAGAAAACGTTTTAGAGAAGGGCCAGATAATGAGAGTGAATGATGCGAAACAAGTGTGTCAGGATCGTAGCAAGTAGAAATCCGTGGTCTCTGCCTAACCCCTATGGGAAAGAGGCGTGATTTTATGTATGTGTGTAAACGTATTTATTAGTAGAAAACTGAGCTGATTTATTCAGTTAGGAGTAGGTAAGTAGGTACATTTTTTTTTTTTCAAAATGTGGGTAAGTATGTAGGTACCAATTAATGTAATTTGGATTAGACATACCTTTGCCTACCCCGGACATCTTCAAAGGATCTTAAATGCCTAAAAAAGATCAGAGAGAGTGTCTCAGTAAGGAGTTCTGTTGAACAGCTCTTGACTCCATCATCAGATCAGCTTGTTACCATAAAAGTAAGATAAAAAGAATATATCACACACTATCAATAATTAACAAAGTACCTTTCCTCTCAAACATAGTCCGTCTAGCGGTTTCAGTGATGGCGTCATGGCGTGGATGCTTGTAATGAACCCTTCCGACACTCCAAACTGGTCTTCGAGTACCTTTATAATAGGTGCCAAACAATACAGCGTGCTGGACGCGCAAGATATTACTTTTTGCTCTGAAAATTACAAATACATCATGTGTTTGAACTTACCTCTGACTCAAGATCCTGACGGCACTTAAGATCCTTTGGAGCAATCTAGAAACTCTTCACGACAAAAGTCAGTAACTTGAATTTGGCTTTAGAAATAAATAACGACTACAGATAAGATAATAAAAAAATGACAGAATCACTAGTCAATTTTGCAAGAGACTTGTGTGTGTATGGAGTTGTGTTGCCAAAGCTCTGCGAGGGAGCGCTTTGGTGATAACTGGTGGACTAGTCTCGGCGCAATGATTCCTCTTCGCGAGTATGACTTCTCTGGTGTCACAGGCGTCCATAGGCTACGGTAACCGTTTACCATCAGGTGGGTCGTATGCTTGTCTGCTACCTTAGTAGTATAAAAAATAAACTTATTACATGGTACCTATTCCGAGCTTGTCGTCATTGACTCCCAGGATAATCATCGGAACATCGATACTCGGAGCTGTTACTATGACGCGTTTCACGCCATTACTTGTTAGGTGACCCTGCAAAATTTTAAGATCTAAGGGTACCTTCCAGACAGGTCTAAATCTACCAGACTGGTAAATCATAGCTAGGAAAAGACAGAAAAGTTTGGAAAATGAGAAGGCCTATGCCCTGCAGTGAGACAATATGGACTGAAATCCGTACCTACCCCTATTATAAATGTGAAAGTGTGTTTATTTGTCCTGCTTTCACGTCAAAACAGAGCAACGGATTGACAGTGGGAGGGCTGCGCTGGAGAGTAACATAGGCTACTTTTTATCCGGGTCCCACGCGAGCGAAGCCGCGGGCAGCAGCTAGTAAGTGATAAAATAACTAAGTACCTAGGTAAGTATCTAATATAAACTTAAGAAGTACCTAACTACGTTTTCGTCCAGTACGTACGTTCTTGACTGGTTTTGTATGCGCGCGGTGGTCGCGAATTTGCCCTGCCTACTCCCGCATTGTACAGACAGACAGAAGTGCATTGAACAGTAAGCTGGCTGGCTGGTATGATTTTGATAAACTTTTTTGGACGAGACAAGTGAAGGTCTCCGAAGGAAAACTCCTTCACTAATCTCGTCCAAAAAAGTTAGGTAGGTACATTGTAAGTAATTATTTAATAGGAAGTTTTTGCATTTTCAATAAAACCATTCGAGGCAACTTAAATAGAAATAAAGTGATACGCAATAATGCTTCGAGCAGTGATATGTGATGTATTGTGTATTAGGTACCTACCAAACTTCCCTAAGAGAGTAGCTGAAACGAAGAGAGTCGCAGGCGGATGAGACGGACACATAAGAATAGAGAAATACCTAAAGGTACCTAGGTACTTAATTATTTAAGAGAAGTAGGTAAAGCTATCTCAATACTCACAGATGCTTTAACTAGATTGGTGAACATCCCCGAAGCTTCGACCACATATTGCACGTCAGCGGTGTGCCAAGGCACACTTTGTGGAAGTTTTTCATGATAAACCTTGATATGAATATCTGTGCAAAATGAGGAAAATATAGAACTATCATAGTTCTTGCCTTGCCTGTGGTTTCACGGTAGGTGGGCACTTAACTATGCTAGGATAATTAAAAAAGACATGATCTTCATCCAAATAATTTTACAAAGGTAATTTAAAAAAAAATGGAGATTCTGTAAAGCTAAGTAGGTATACTAAGAAGGTAAAGTACTGCACTTACCATCAATGCTTATCTCATTGTCGGTATGTGTGATATTCCCTTTCAATTTCCCGTGAGTGGAATCGAACTTTATCAAATAGCTAATGTACTCAACACTGATAGCAGGGTCATTAATCGCCGATAACTGGAAGAAAATTGCACATAATAATGTCATACATCAGTTTCAGAAATAGCAAAAAATCTGGTAGGTAGGTAAAGTTAATTTGTTACCATAAGATCAGAATGTTGAAGGCAAACTCTTGCAATAACTCTACCTATACGTCCGAACCCGTTGATTCCCACTTTGATAACCATCTTGTAGAGGAATTACTGGAAAATTCATTTGAAATAATTTTATTCAAACTCAACATGTCATTTTGAATTTCGCGGGCATCTACTAAATGACGACATCGTAGTAAATTTTTTTTTCTCAAAAAACCGGTAACTTTTAGTATAAATAAGTCACATCACTATGATACTTAGACAAATCCAGAGACAAAAAGAAAAACAGAGTTGTTACGAACAGATGGTGTCTATATCATTAAAATTAATTGCCTACATTTACAAAGAATATTACTTTTGGTATAGGCTAGTTTTAGTTTCACCTGGAAGACTGAGCTCTGCTCGGGTGAAATTAAAAAGTTGTACCTGAATAAATTATTTTTTAATTTGAATTTTTGTAACTAGGTAGGTACATTTTTAAATTATTAACGGGACTTAATCTCTTAAATGAAAAAAATTTTTATGACTAAGTAAGTATAGTCTGGCAAAAAATAATAGACATAAATTGGGGCGCCACTGTGCAAGCTAAATACGCGAAATAGATAAATTCTCTTTTAGAAGGAAATTATCGAGCTTCTGACTAGAGTAACTCCTAAATTCGTTGTCTCATAGCTTTTTTGCGTATAGTAAAAAAAATGTGATTGTTTTACTATTAAAATGCCATTATTCAAAAGATAAATGTCTTAGTCACCTATTCATTATAAAAGGTCAGAGGATAATGCATAAAATCAATAAATATTTAGCTTTTAGTTCCATGACTCTGAAAAAATTGTTCCATTGAGAAACAAACAGAATTGCATGTAAAACCTTTCAATGAAACGCAAAGTACTAACTTTTAATATTTTTATAGAGGAAATGAGGCATATTTATCGAATAGTCACAAAAACTGATAGAAAAATCAGATTAATGGTGTAATAATCTCAATAGTTACTCCATTGAGTTACTTTTCTGACTCAATGACATCCTTTAGTTAGCTAGAACTCAATCAGTTTGAAAAAAATAAGCTCAGGGAGCTTTCTGGCAAATAGAAAACACTTTTTGTAACAAGTTAACATCACAAGAATAAACAATTTCAAGTAAATTAGACTGTATTTTTAAAAATACTGAATCAAAATTGAGGGACAACTTCTCAAAATTATGTAAGGTGGCGTTCACCTTTGAATACTTTATTTACAAAAATAGCTTCAGGTTAGAAATTAAAACGAATTATCATAAAAGCTATATGTATTATTATTATGAAATATTATAAAAGTGTAAAATATAATATATTATTATAAAACTGTCCCGTAAAAAGTGTCCCTTAGCAAAAGTGTCCCGTAAAAAAGTGTCCCTTAGCAAAAGTGTCCCGAAGAAAGTGTCCCTTTGCAAAAAGTGTCCCTTAGCAAAAATATCCCGAAGCAAAAGTGTCCCGTAAAAAAGTGTCCCTTAGCAAAAGTGTCCCGTAGCTAAAGTGTCCCTTAGCGAAAGTGTACCGAAGCAAAAGTGTCACGTTAGAAAAGTGTCCCTTAGCAAAAGTGTCCCGAAGAAAAAGTGTCCCGAAGCAAAAGTGTCCCGTTGAAAAAATGTCCCGAAGCAAAAGTGTCCCGTTGCAAAAGTGTCCCTTGGCAAAAGTGTCCCGTAGCTAAAGTGTCCCTTAGCGAAAGTGTCCCTTAGCAAAAGTGTCCCGAAGCAAAAGTGTCCCGAAGTAAAAGTGTCCCGAAGCAAAAGTGTCCCGTTGAAAAAGTGTCCAGAAGCAAAAGTGTCCCGTTGAAAAAGTGTCCCGAAGCAAAAGTGTCCCATTGCAAAAGTGTCCCGAAGCAAAAGTGTCCCTTAGCAAAAGTGTCCCGAAGCAAAAGTGTCCCGTTGAAAAAGTGTCCCGTTGCAAAATTGTCCCGAAGCAAAAGTGTCCCGTTGAAAAAGTGTCCCGAAGCAAAAGTGTCCCGAAGCAAAAGTGTCCCTTAGCAAAAGTGTCCCGAAGCAAAAGTGTCCCGAAGCAAAAGTGTCCCGTTGAAAAAGTGTCCCGTTGCAAAATTGTCCCGAAGCAAAAGTGTCCCGTTGAAAAAGTGTCCCGAAGCAAAAGTGTCCCGTTGATAAAGTGTCCCGTTGCAAAAGTGTCCCAAAGCAAAAGTGTCCCGAAGCAAAAGTGTCCCGAAGCAAAAGTGTCCCGAAGCAAAAGTGTCCCGAAGCAAAAGTGTCCCGAAGCAAAAGTGTCTCAAAGCAAAAGTGTCCCGTTGAAAAAGTGTCCCGAAGCAAAAGTGTCCAGGGACACTTTTTCAACGGGACACTTTTGCTTCGGGACACTTTTGCAACGGGACACTTTTTCAACGGGACACTTTTGCTAAGGGACACTTTTGCTTCGGGACACTTTTTCAACGGGACACTTTTGCTTTGGGACACTTTTGCAACGGGACACTTTTGCTTCGGGACACTTTTGCTTCGGGACACTTTTGCTTCGGGACACTTTTGCTTCGGGACACTTTTGCTTCGGGACACTTTTGCTTCGGGACACTTTTTCAACGGGACACTTTTGCAACGGGACACTTTTGCTTCGGGACACTTTTGCTTCGGGACACTTTTGCTTCGGGACACTTTTGCTTCGGGACACTTTTTCAACGGGACACTTTTGCTTCGGGACACTTTTGCAACGGGACACTTTTTCAACGGGACACTTTTGCTTCGGGACACTTTTGCTTCGGGACACTTTTTCAACGGGACACTTTTGCTTTGGGACACTTTTGCTTCGGGACACTTTTGCTAAGGGACACTTTTGCTTCGGGACACTTTTGCTAAGGACACTTTTGCTTCGGGACACTTTTGCTTCGGGACACTGTTTCAACGGGACACTTTTGCAACGGGACACTTTTGCTTCGGGACACTTTTGCTTCGGGACACTTTTGCTTCGGGACACTTTTGCTTCAGGACACTTTTTCAACGGGACACTTTTGCTTCGGGACACTTTTGCAACGGGACACTTTTTCAACGGGACACTTTTGCTTCGGGACACTTTTGCTTCGGGATACTTTTTCAACGGGACACTTTTGCTTCGGGACACTTTTGCTTCGGGACACTTTTGCTAAGGGACACTTTTGCTTCGGGACACTTTTGCTAAGGACACTTTTGCTTCGGGACACTTTTTCAACGGGACACTTTTGCTTCGGGACACTTTTGCTTCGGGACACTTTTTCAACGGGACACTTTTGCTTCGGGACAATTTTGCAACGGGACACTTTTTCAACGGGACACTTTTGCTTCGGGACACTTTTGGTTCGGGACAGTTTTGCTAAGGGACACTTTTCTACGGGACACTTTTGCAACGGGACACTTTTGCTTCGGGACACTTTTGCTAAGGGACACTTTTGCTAAGGGACACTTTTCTTCGTGACACTTTTGCTTCGGTACACTTTCGCTAAGGGACACTTTTGCTACGGGACACTTTTGCTAAGGGACACTTTTTAACGGGACACTTTTGGTTCGGGACACTTTTGCTAAGGGACAGTTTTGCTAAAGGACACTTTTCTACGGGACACTTTTGCAACGGGACACTTTTACTTCGGGACACTTTTTCTTCGGGACACTTTTGCTAAGGGACACTTTTCTACGTGACACTTTTGCTTCGGTACACTTTCGCTAAGGGACACTTTAGCTACAGGACACTTTTTTACGGGACACTTTACTGGTTTTTGACAACTTTACACACTGCTTAAAACATAACCCTCTTTTAGTTTTCGTGTTGGGTAAACGGAATAAAATCTCAACTGTATCGCGGCTTTTGCGTTCCACTGAGTTACAATTTGTTCCACTGAGTTACGAAATTTCTCAGTGGAACGTAACGGTTCTGCTGATTCAGAATTAAAATGAAAATAAAAATAGGATAGACGATTACTTTCTTGTTGTTTAGTGTAGTTTTAGTTGTGGTGAATACATAGGGAACTAAATAATACCAAGTTGCTACATGAAACCAGCTACTTACCACCAAAAACTCCGTAACTCAGTGGAACACAAAAAAGTCCTTCTGAGAGCGACCTTCTGCCACGGCACGACGGTCGAAACAGAAAGGACAAAAATCGAATTGGCTAACGTGCATCGTCTGTTTAGTGATGCTAAGTAAAAAAAATCATAACATTTAGCAGTATTTTTGGTAGAAAATCAAGAAAAAGCTCGTAACTCAGTGGGAGTTTCCACCGAGGTCCATATTTTGACCTCACACTAAATTGTATCTCTCTAAATTTGTATGTACTTTAGAATAGTTTTATCGTCAGATACCTAATAATAAATAATTTTTGAAGGCTATAAGCCCTACATAATATACTGTTACGTTGGCAAAAACAGTAAATAATCCAACTTGAAAATGACCAATTATGGAAAGGACATGGCAAAAATCATGTTTTGCCGAAAACAAAGTTACTTTTTGTATGAAAATCTTTAATAATCGAATAATATTTTAACATATTCTTGATGCCTATACTGTATAGTTTCACATTAAAATTTAATATTGGGTATGAAACATCTACATTTTTCTAAAATCCAACAAGAGTAGCGAGGACACCGGAAAAACGCAACAGACAACGAATTTAGCAATCGCCCTTCTAACGTCTTCGGTAGTACCTGTACCATAGATAAGAAACCTGTACTTTACCATAGATTAGTAAAGAAAGGGTTTCCATTGTAATGAAATTTTAGTTGCCGTTTCTACCCGTTTTTACCCGACTGCGCAAAGCAAAGGAAGGGTAATGTGTTTATCAGTCTATGTATGTATGTTTGGATGTTTCTATGTGGCACTCTAGAGGCCAAACGCGTGGACCGATTTTGATAATTCTTGCGTCAATCGATTCGTCTCAACCTTGGGAGTGTTATTAAAGACATGACAGTTATCAAAATTTACCAGTGCCACAACCAGACGCCATATTGTCAAAATTAAAAAAATCAAAATCGTCACACTATATCAAATGGGGTATCGTTGAATAGGTATTTTAAAATCAACTTTAGGTTTCTTTTACCATTTTTCATTTTAAGTAATAGTTTAGGAAAAATAACGGTTTAAAGTTGATTAATAATAATTCTCGCTATAGATGTTTCTATGTGGCACTCTAGAGGCCAAACGCGTGGACCGATTTTGATAATTCTTGCGTCAATCGATTTGTCTTAACCTTGGGAGTGTCACTAAAGACATGACAGATATCAAAATTCACCAGTGCCACAACCAGACGCCATATTGTCAAAATTAAAAAAATCAAAATCGTCACACTATATCAAGTGGGGTATCGTTGAATAGGTATTTTAAAATCAACTTTAGGTTTCTTTTACCATTTTTCATTTTAAGTAATAGTTTAGGAAAAATAACGGTTTAAAGTTGATTAATAATAATTCTCGCTATAGATGTTTCTATGTGGCACTCTAGAGGCCAAACGCGTGGACTGATTTTGATGATTCTTTCGTCAATCGATTTGTCTCAACCTTGGGAATGTCACTAAAGATATGACAGTAATCAAAATTCACCAGGGCTACAACCAGACGCCATATTGTCAAAATTAAAAGAATCAAAATCGTCACACTATATCAAGTGGGGTATCGTTGAATAGG
Organism: Camptogramma bilineatum; assembly: GCA_958496255.1. NCBI lineage: Eukaryota > Metazoa > Arthropoda > Insecta > Lepidoptera > Geometridae > Camptogramma > Camptogramma bilineatum. Next base: position 11,091,010 of record OY292465.1, on the reverse strand, counting down.
TATTTTAAAATCAACTTTATCATAACTAAAAAGTGTTAAATAAAAACTTATTTAAAAAAAAACAAAAACCCGACTGCGTTAAAACTAAAAAGAATAAAACAAGCCTGCAAAGAATTACTCACAGTCGGGACCCATAACATTGGGAAGATTTGATTGTTAATAAAATGAATGGGGACCGACTGTGAGTCATTCTTTGCAGGCTTGTTTTATTCTTTTTAGTTTTAACGCAGTCGGGTTTTTGTTTTTTTTTAAATAAGTTTTTATTACCAGACTGCAGGTAGGTAGGTAGGTATATTTTTTAAAGATTTTTACTAAAGATTCTTAAATTGGATAAAACTTTGGAACTTGAACCTCACTCACACTAACGAACTTTCAGTGATAATTAGACCTAGTTCCTTTTTTATGCGAAGATTTCAACGTTTTTGTGTCATTTTTGTTTTCAAATAAAAATGTATCATTTTCTTGAATCTATTTAATTTTTAAGTGCAACTATAAATTAAATAGTTTTTATTGGAAATGAACTTTATTGATGTCATATCAAAATTACGATTTCGACGGGATTCAAACCCGCACTGATAATAAGCTAATAGTTTTTGTGGCCTATCTACGCTACTTTTCTTTGAATCATCGATCTTCTAGATTGTCTATTATTTAACCCTGCGACTTGCCTCTTCGTCCTTCAGCTGACATTTCAGTACTCCATCTTGTGGAGACTAAACGTGCAGTGTTTGCGTTGAATTAAATCCCTTGATAAAACTAACTCCGGTAAGTGAAATTAGCAGAAACATTTTATAATGAGTTGAATATTTAAGTCGTTCTTTATCATGTATTGTATTGATAGAATGATAATAACGGCGTTTCATAAGTGTTTTACACCATGATTACCTCATACCGATCACGTAGACACTATCCCTGGAAATTTTATTAGATTTTGTCACCAAGCAATAATTTCGCATAAGTTTTAAGTCTTTATCTATAGGGCCTTTTTTTATGTTTTGCTATTTTATTTCGTTCCTTTTCTGTATAATTTAGCGGCTCTAGACTTGACCTCTAAATAACCTCCACGCGCCGCCCGCCGGTATACTATACCGGAATATTCTTCCCACTCAGTGCATTTTGAACGTTATTCTCACTTTTCGATCTACTTCATTGTTTTATTGTAGATCATCGATTTAAAGCTTGCAAACTCTAATTTGCTTAACTTTTTAAAGTCTTGCAGTAGGTCTTGCAATAGGTAGGTGAATTGAATGAATAAAAATATGCCGCTGTTCCAAGTACGTAATTAGTAGGTAGTTCAAACTTTTAAGATATTTAGGTAGGTACCTAATAAAAATATCTGGGGACCGGGCTCTGCTCGGATGAAAATAGAGATTTTTTTTTTCCATAAAAGAGAAACCATTAAAACAAAAAACTAATTAAACGAAAACAAAAAAAAAATTGACTGGGGTTCGAAGCCGCGACCTTCGGTATAGCAGACCGTTGTTCTAACTATTAGACCAATAGTACGACAGTAAAAACGGCGAAATTACGAATCATATTGCACGGTCAAAAATCTGTTTACGTGAAAACACTAAGAAAACGAATTTCCCAGTTATGAGACCCAGCTAGATCGCTTTTCTGCCCCCGTAAATTTCACCAAAATCGTTAGACGTTTTCGAGAACGTGAATACATTTACTTACACAAGTTGGATATGTGGTAGGATGAAGCAATAACCCTTTGGGATTTTATGTAAGCTTTAGTAGGTACTTACATCAATATTTTATGTTTACAATTTGTACATCTGTCAGTGACAGTTCGTGACCTTGCCTTTGTCCTGCCCTGACTATTATAGTTCACAACATTCTCAAAGAGATTTATAGGCACAAAAGTACATCCTTTTCATCTTTTCACCTTGAAAGGTCAATCTATTACTCATCTATCGTAAATATTATGTTATCATAATTATGTACCAATAGGTACAAGGACCTTCAGTGACCTATGTCAGCTTACGAAATTAAATAACTGAAAAATTGTACTGTCATTATCATAACACGATGATAATAATTGTTTTTATTTAACAAAGTTTGTTTTCATGTTGTTAAATAAAGTCCTAAGATAGAGAAACTATAACTCTTTGTTTTTTTGCTTCAGGAATCATGTCGAAAATTGGAATCAATGGATTTGGCCGTATCGGTCGCCTTGTGCTCCGTGCTGCCGTCGAGAAGGGAGCCACGGTCGTCGCTATCAACGACCCCTTCATCGGTCTGGACTACATGGTCTACCTCTTCCAGTACGATTCCACTCACGGACGTTTCAAGGGTACCGTTGCAGCTCAGGATGGCTCCCTTATTGTTAACGGAAACAAAATCGCCGTCTTCTCCGAGAGGGACCCTAAGGCTATTCCGTGGGGCAAGGCTGGTGCTGAATACGTTGTAGAATCTACTGGTGTCTTCACCACCATCGCTGCTGCTTCCGCTCACTTGGAAGGTGGTGCCAAGAAGGTCATCATCTCCGCTCCCAGCGCTGATGCGCCCATGTTTGTATGTGGTGTTAACCTTGAGACATATGACCCGTCGCACAAGGTCATCTCTAACGCTTCCTGCACCACCAACTGCTTGGCTCCCCTTGCCAAGGTCATTCACGACAACTTCGACATTGTTGAGGGTTTGATGACCACCGTACACGCCACCACTGCTACCCAGAAGACCGTTGACGGACCTTCCGGCAAGCTGTGGCGTGATGGCCGTGGCGCTCAGCAGAACATCATTCCTGCTTCCACCGGTGCCGCCAAAGCTGTCGGCAAAGTCATTCCCGCTCTTAATGGAAAGCTTACCGGTATGGCCTTCCGTGTTCCAGTTGCCAACGTATCCGTTGTTGACCTCACAGTCCGCCTAGGCAAGCCTGCTTCCTACGATGCTATTAAGCAGAAAGTCAAGGAAGCCGCTGAAGGACCTCTTAAGGGCGTACTTGGCTATACTGAGGACCAAGTTGTGTCTTCTGACTTCATTGGAGACACTCATTCCTCCATCTTCGATGCCGCCGCTGGTATTTCCCTGAACGACAACTTCGTCAAACTCATCAGCTGGTACGACAATGAATATGGTTACTCCAGCAGAGTCATTGATCTCATCAAGTACATCCAGACCAAGGATTAAATATTTAAACATTAGGAGTAACTATTACCATTATTTTGGATGATTATTAATTACTTTGTCGAGATTATCGGCCAATATTATATTTAAGTTTTAACTGTAAACGTGTATCTAAATTATTGAACTACTTTGATAGTAGTGTTGTGCTTGAGTTATTTCATCGATTTATTTAAAACTGTTGATTGCTTATAGCAAAACCCAAAAGCATGTATGAGAAGTTGTAATAAAGTTGTATTCATAAAGATGTCTTATTTTTTATCTATTCTTATAAATTATTATCTATTCTTTACGTCGTAAATGTAACTTGAAATGATTAGTTATTTGAACTACATTGACGTTACACACAGAAAGTGAGAAGGAAATTTAAATCTATATACTACAGCGAAAGAGTTTGTTTGCTTGTTTAAACGCGTTAATCTCAGGAACCAGCAGTCAGATTTGAAGAATATGCATTTGATAGATTTCTTGAGAAAGATTACCCATACTTTTCATCATCATCAATACCATCATTACGTGGGTAACGTCGCGAAGGCGCAGCTAGTATAATATAAAATAATCACGAAGAAAGGGGATACTGCACACTGTCTTGATTGGCTTTACCCATAACGCTACATTACATTATGTACCTAATCGACAAAAATCTAGAATACCTAGCCTAGTATAAAATAATTGTACTTAATTAAGTTTAATAGGTACCTACCTAATAACTTATACTACCTACTACTAGTTAACAAATAAAGTTCTTTGATTCTTGATTCTTGAAATTATGCTAGCGCTATAAAGGTGGCCGCATGAAATTGTATGAAACCGCGCACACCTGTCCGCGCCGAATGGTCCAACCAATTCGACCGAATCTGGCAGTACCTACGGAGGAATGACGATACTTTATGATGAGTAGGTAACTTAATTTATAAAGAGATTTGATTGGTAAAATCCACAGATTGGGCGTTTTTCCACTAGCCCGACACGGCACCGGCACCGGCACCGGCACCGGCGGCGCCGGCGACGCTAAAATGTATGAAAATGTACTGCTCGTTTTTCCACTTGCCGGGGCGCGGCGCCGCGTCTGTTGGACTAGTGGTGGCGCGCGCGAGACATCATTGTCATTGGGCGTTTTCACATTGGACGATAACTGTAACTACACGATAACCTAGTCTTTAATCTGAGCGATAACCGCACGAAAGCAGCTCGGATGACAACGATATCGTCCGACGATATTTGAACGATATCGTTGTCATCCGGGCTGCTTTCGTGCGGTTATCGTGTAGTTACAGTCGTCTAATGTGAAAACGTCCATTCTTTGCATACTTGTTTTTTCTTTTTAGTTTTAATGTTTTTACGCAGGGTTTAATGTTTTTTAAATTTTTTATTAATTTCTAATTTTTTTATTTTTTACTAACCGGTTTTTATTATTTTCAGAGGACATCCCTAATTTTCAATATGGCCGCTTGCATCGGGCAGCTGTCTCTGTCTGTCTGGCTGCAATCTGTCACTGACATTTCGTTTGCTTCGTGTAAATTTTGTAATTGTACAATTTTCAAATCCGTTTATCTAGCAATGAATATGGTTTACACGAATAGATAATGTTTATTTTTGCTCTTTATTATACGATATTTTAGAAAAACAGTGTATAAGCCAACTAATTCCTATAATTTTAATATAATGGAGGATCTCAATTTGACAGAAACCGAAATGAGATATTTCGGTGATTTGTTTTTGTGTTGCGACGAAGAATCCAATGGGAAAATACCGATTTTAAAAGCAACAGAATTATTTAGATCATCGAATACATCAAATGACGTTCTAAAGCAGGTGAATACCGGTGCAAGTTAAGTGTAATAAGCGATAACAAGGTATTCCCAAGTGTGTGTGAATAATGTTGATAATTATACGTTTCAGATTATGGATATTAGCGTGTCTCCTAATAGCTGTACGTCCTTGAATCATTTGAATAGGAAACAATTTTATTCGGCACTGAAATTAATAGCAGCACATCAATCAAATATGGCTTTGAAACCTGAACTGATATCAACTCCTCTGGACCTCCCCCTGCCGAGGTTTACATGGACTATTAATTCTGAGGCTAGTGCTGATCTCATACAGCTTTCAAACTCCCCCAAAGAGCAGCATATTGTGAAGAGAGAGCGGAATTTTGTTGGGAGCATTGGGGCTTATGAGCCAATGAGATTATCATCATCAAATCTATCTGATAGTGATGTGCCACAGACCCTATCCCACGACGCGACTGAAGGCCTCAGTACAGACTCTGAAAAGGAGTCTGAAACCATGTCTCAGATATCTAGTTCAAGAGGGGTAAGCGATCTTGATTTTTGAGTAATTGCTTCATCTAATGGCAAAAGAATTGATCAGGCTGTAATTAATTCAGAATAATTATAAAATTGCAACAGGTTTGGTAAATAGAGATGGAAATCAAATTATTTACATTGGCTGTAAAAAATAGATTATTTATTTTAAATGCTGTCAATAAAAAAAATATGAAAAATTTATAACCTTAACACATTCCCTGTCCAGGTGCCCCCAATGTGGGGCCATGAAGCTTTTTTTCAGGAGTCCGTGCCTCCACTATGGGTTCACAACTTCAATGGCCAATGAACCACACTTGGATGTATGAAGTTGTCAAATTATTTTGTATGGGGACAAGGAACATGTTAAGGAGCAGATTGAGATGTTTGGTTAGGTTATAGTTATTGACATAAAGATTAAAGAGGTGCCAACCTAGAAACTCCATATTGTCTGTTATCAGCTTGGTTAACAGCTACTAATTTATGTGAATAGGTGATGAAGTGCTGAACATTGTTTGCATTGTACTGTAACCACTTTTGCTTCTATAATTGTACCTCTGAAAAAAGTTGCAATCTTACTCAGCTTGTAACGAAAAATGGAAAATGACTCAGAACATGGTCCTGGTCTGATCATATTTGCACTCCTTCAGGGGTTTAGAAGTATAGGCCAGTTTATATGCAATTGCAGATCATAAATGCACATTTTACTTAAAATATTGTAGTGATGCATATTTTCTCTATAAGTAATTGCAATTTTTCTAATGAAGCACTCAAATTCTGCTCAGTGGATCTGGAATGGTACTTTAATACCAAACTTTTGGAACAAACCCGACTACCGAGAAGCCCAAAGGGAGGGTTAGGTGTTTAACATGTATGCATGTCCGTTCCTATGCCCGCTCGTAACTACTCAACGGCTCACCTGATTTTGATAAATGACACGTCATTTGATTCGTCTGGTTGGCGCGAGTGTCTCTGGGTATTACAAATAGTAATGTACTGTGTTATTACATAAAAGTCTTAAAAAATCAAATTGGCAGACTTTGTGTTTTAATCTTTTAAACCCACACTCAGGTTTTTTTTCAAATTTTTAATTTTGGCACTAGTTTATTATTTAATGTTACTTACATATCGTCAGTGGAAAGGAAGAAACGCTAAAGCGCCAAAATGCGATTCGTGGGAAATCAACTTTAAAGTTTCAAGTTTAAAGTTGATTTCTCACAAATCGCATTTTGGCGCTTTAGCGTTTCTTCCTTTCCACTGACGATATTATTATTGAGTTACACCGCCCACTTTGAGAATATTTATTTTTCAAGAACCCCCCCCCCTCCCCATATCTTAATGCGCCATCTCAATGCCCCCCCCCTTATTTTGTCTGGGTCTTCTACTGCCCCCCTGAAAGTTTCAAACGCCCACAAGGGGGCGTTATCGCCCATGTTGACAACCTATGCTGTAGGTAGACAATGCTGACATTCATTCATGGTGGCAGTGAATTTGTTCAGAACTTTACCAAAGTTTTGTGCTCATTTTCAGAGGAGAGGCAAGAGTGGTTCTCCGTGGAGCACGGCCAGTGAGAGCCCCACTCCGACCAACAGTGTCGCAGAACGAGTGCACCCAGTGTGGGAACACAGTGCTACCGGCCGAGGCGTTTGGCCTGTCAACACTGGGGAGGAGCATACACAACTGCTCGGTATGTAGATAAAAGATCCTTGTTCGATACATCGAACACATCAACATCAGCAGTTTTGGCCTAAGTAGGTCGCTCGTGTCGCGAGCGCGGCCGGCCGATCCACGTAAGACAGTGCATCAGCATAATCCACACAAATCGCACTCATATTAGCATTTTACTTTGAGTTTACTCAATAAATACGTATTTTTAAAGTGAACTCAGTTGTATCAATTAGCATCCCGGGCAATAGCTAGCGCGATTTCCTACAATCCTGCTAGATTGTAGTAGTAAGCTTTCGATCATGGTTTACTTTAAATTAAATGAAATATGTTCACGACTGTGTCCCCAACGCGCGGTAGACATTCTCTCAGATATTTTAAGGCATTTAAAGATCTTTTGAAGATGTCTAAGGGGGTAGTCAGAGGTATGTCCAAATACATATTTGGTACATGCCCACATTTTTCCCGTCGACGTTATTAGAAAGCTAACTGGTTTCCTCACGATGTTTTCCTTCACCATTTAGAGCTCGTATTAATGCGCATATAAATGTTTCGAAACGAAAAATCCATTGACGCACGGCCAGGATTCGAATCCACGACCTTCGGATCGAAAGTCGAGGTACTAATCCCCTCGGCCAACATGGCTCTTTAATTTAAATTTAACATTATTGGATCACTGGAAAGAAATTTAGGTCCCTAAATGTGTTTGTTGCCCTGGTTCTTCACGGTTTCGGTCGCGAAAGAACCAGCAGTAGAATATCCTAGCTCTTAAGACTTGTTAAAGTGATCTACAAGATCATATTGACAAGGGCGCGACCCGATTAGGCGAACTGTGAGCGGCTGACTGTCAGCTGACGTGTCTGTGCGGCGTATCGGTCGCTAACTCTAAAAAAAACTCAATGTCGAATGAAATTCAAAATTAGAAGTAATAAATGCGAATCAGCCGCTCACTGAATGAGACGGCAAGCGAAACGCCGCAAACTGCGTACAGTACGCGCTGTATGGACACTCCCCCCCTTACTTAAGAAAGATGTTTGAAGTTGAACACTGGTTGAACAACGTCCTGTCTCTGTTTGTCACTATCCACAAATAAAGACAGGACGTTGTTTAACCAGTGTTTCACTTTAAACATCTTTTATGCCACGAACGAAAAATCGAAAAAATCACCTCACGTAATTAATGGATGTCCCTTAACCTCGCCTTAGGTACAGAAGAGGAGTCATCAGACCGGCACTCGTCTGAGGAGGAGGGTGAAGGGGAGGATGGGGACATCTGGGCCATCAGCGAGGCGCAGGCGCGGCACTACGCGGCCCAGTTCGCCCAACTCCGCCCCGACTGCGGACTCTTGCCTGGACACAATGCTAGGTAACCACATACATTCATCATCATCATCTCAGCCGTTGGACTTCGACTGTTGGACATAGGCCTCCCTCAAAAATGTCCATGTGTTGCGGTTGGAAGCGGCCTGCATCCACCGCCGACCTGCAGTTTTTACAAGGTCGTCTGTCCATCTTGTCGGTGGACGTCCAACACTACGCTTGCCGGTCCGTGGCCTCCACTCGACTCGATCACATACATTACTTCAAGTTTATAATGGACATCGGTTATTTTCGTGTTTTCCAAATATGTCCCACAGCAGTGTATGATTCCACAAAACAGAATGAGATAGAAATTCTCGTCATAAGCAGCGCAGCTCGAACGGCTTGCAACTAATTTGCTTTTCTTAAAAATGACATTGATATTCATTTGTTTGCGATAAAGTTGAAATTATGAGTAATTTTCATTCCCAAATGACTTTTCGTCAATCGTTTTTGTAATTTTATGCGATTGTTTCCGATGTTTTCCGAAACGCATTCTTTTTCTGGTTTTACTGTGTCATTTAGAAACCGATAGACTTTTTCTTGAAGTTTTTCACAAGATACAAAACTAAATCTGTTAACTGTTAGTTTGTAAACTTATAAAAAAAATCACTTTTGTTAGATGGACTTTCTTCTGTTACAGGCTGTTTTTCGAAAAGTCCCGTCTCTCAGTCGCCGACCTCCGCAAGATCTGGCAGCTCTCAGATATCAACAAGGACGGGATGTTGACGCTCGAAGAGTTCAGCATAGCCATGCATCTCATCGTGCTGCGTCGGAACAACATCCCGGTACCGGAAACCCTACCTACTTGCCTCGTACCTAGAGTCGACTCTCGCTTCTCACAGCGCGCGGTCACCACCGACCTGGTCGACCTGGGAGCCGATATGTTCGGCTCCGGAACCTCTGCGGATTTCAACTTCGCTCCCAAGGAGTCCGCCGACCCGTACGAAGCGAAACCGGTGAAATCCGACGAGAGGAAACCTTCGCTCACGCCGCCGAAACCCGAAGCGCAGACGAACAATCGAGAATGGACGAAGTTCGTCGATTCACCGACCTCGAGCATGTCGAGTCCGGGCCCAAAGCCTGTTAACTTCGACTTCCAGCGCGCGGCGGTCGAACGCGACCCGAAGATATTCCACCCGGTCGCTTTACGGGTCACACCCGACGCGAGCTCGATGCCTCTCGACGAACAACGCGTCGCGACCTCTCCAAGGAGAGACGATATATCCCACGCGTTCGAACTGGCCAGTCCGAAGCGGCTGCATTCCCAACCGCCGCCGGACCCGCCGCCGAACGGGCAAGAGATCAAGGCGATCTCGCGCCCTCAGCCGAGGAAGCCGATCAAAAGCGTGGGGGTCCTCCCCCCTCCGCCGGCGAGAGACCCCATCCCGCACGATGACGGTCCGCAATCCTTACAGCTGCCGCGTAAGGAGCCGCCTCCGCCGCCTCCGCCGCGTCCTCTACGGAACCACGCGCGATCCAGCTCCCTCGATCTGACCCGACTGAAGGGTCCACCTCCCAATAACGTTCCGAATACAGCTCCGATTCCTCCGCCGAGGACCTCGCCCGGTAACGGCGGCGCGTCGGGCGAGTACGAATCCGAAGGGTTCGGTTATAATAGGGATGATGCGATGCGCGCCCGCGGGGCGTTCGAGGTCGTGGTTCGTAGGGCTCCGGAGCCGGCGGCCGATGTGAGGGCGCTTCTGGAACAGAATGCGGTCTTACATCGCGTTTGCCGCGCGCTTTGCGCCGAACTGGCGGACGTTCAGAGGGAAAGGGAAGGCTTGCGCGTTCGTCTCGATGACCGCGACTCGCTCTAGTCAGCTATTATCGTGTATTCGCTTGATGAAATTCTGCTCTATTCTGCCGGATGTATAGCTACTGAGTTTGGCCCATCGGCCCATCGGAGCCTAAGATATCAAAGACGTCATAAAAATGACTTATCAACTTTGGTGTCGGAAATACTAAGACACTGGAATTTTTGGCGTAATTTCCTTTTAAATAACGTGAAAATTTTCACGTGTCCATGCTTTTCTAGATATGAGTTGTGATTCTAAAATTTTAAGAAAACATAATGTCGTATTATGTGTAACAAAAAAGTATCGCTTACATTATTTACTTTATTGAAGTGAAAATGGCTTAAAACTGTAAATAAATTGCCAATAGCGAAAATTTCGTATCAAGCGGATACATCATTTCAAACTTACGCTAACGAAGCTTCAGCAATCTCGTCCGGTTCCTTTCTATCCTGTGTAGTATTTATCCCAATGCAAATAAATTAGCAAAGAAAGTCTAATCAAGATTTACTGGGAATCTTTGCGAAATGTCGCTGTGTACGCGAACTTTTAAATAGGTATCTGTAATTAAATTACTTAAGAGGCTAATTTCTAACCATGTCAAAACAAGTTTAATTTCTAATTGGCCCGACACAAGATTTTTCTAGGTAATTTAGCCACCTCTTATCGCTTACTTACACTATTACTATTATGACCTATATCGAGATTGATATCATGTCTTAAAACGGAATATATCTATGTTAGTCAAGCTTCAAAATGATTTAAACTATACACATTACGCACTCAAGCTAAATCAGTTATCTGGTTCCCATTATATTACAGGCTTTGTTTAGCTTTGGGATTAGATGACTCTGTTTGAAATATCCACCAATATAATATTCGTATAAGTTCCATAAAAAACCTTACTGCTACTTGTGTTGTTCTAAAAGATATCTGTTTACGTAAAAACATAATAGGTAATAAGTAAAATATTTTTCTAAGTTACAAATAGGTACAAAAAATATTCCTTCACCTTGATATATAATTCTGCCAAAATATTTCCATGTTTTCGTAATGATTAATGTATAAAAGATGTTGATAAAAGTAAGACTAAATTACGTTATGATCTAAATTGTAAATCATCATCATTTATTTTGTATACTTACTTAAATCTACTACTTGAAAAATATGGACTAGCATAAGGGCTATTTTCCATCAAAAGAGAGAAGTAGACGTGTAAAACAATCCATAAAATCGTTTAAACATAATCTAATCTAACTCGAAAACATCACCAAATTCACCATCTTCGGTAAAACACAACTCTAAATTTAACGGTTAATGATATAAAGTTCAACCAAATAGTCTACAGCTGAATAACCTTAGGTCCTTTCTATGGTCACCATTTACCTGTGGCATTGCTTGCTTAGACGTTCTTGATTGAGCGTTGAAGTTAAGCAGCGTTGTGCGCGGTCACAATTTGGATGGATGGCAAGTGGCATTACGAGCTGAGCGCTTTCGTGCTTCGGAGGGTACGTTAAATTGTCGATCCCGGCTTTTAAGTCGTTAAGCCATAATGGAGGCCTTTAGGCGACCTAAGAACTCCGTCACCAGAGCTGGCCACTAGACTAGCTCAACTTACTTTTTACCTGATTGTTGACCTCTTGATATGCAAGCATTAGAAAGGTTATTTTCGATTAACTTATAGTCCGACACAAAATAATAGAAATGAATGGGGGCGCCACTGTGCACGCTTAATACGCGAAATAGATAAATTCTCTTTTAGAAGTAAATTATTACTTCTGACTGACGTCTTCGGTACCTATACCATAGACAAGAAACCTGTACTTTACCATAGATTAGTAGAGAATGGGTTTTCAAAGTACTGAAATTTTAGTTGCCGTGTCTACCCGTTTTTGTCGGACTATATCTATTCGCTTTTCGTTAGTAAATACCTAAAGTCTTAATTCCTACAAATTCACTACATAAGACTTGCATTTGCCAATTTTAAAGATTTTTATCCTAAATCTCTATTTAAGCCGCTACCCCGAGCTAAAACTAGCACATCGATAGGTGCAACTTCAAATATTTGTCTCAATTCGTTAAAATAAAGATGAATTTAGAATGCTTTCGGCCGCGAAGCTTACTACAGCTGCTCGCTCTGAAACACGACAAAATGCAGTTTTTTGGAGATTTCTCATCACTATAACAACCAATCGAAAAAGTGATTGGACAATTATGTCAACTATGAAATGACCTATCCAATGGTGCAATCCAAAAACATAAATAACATCAACTTTTTACTATTTCGTTGATTACTGATCAAGCAAATATGACGTTAAATAAAATTATTAAACGGGGAATTAGAAGATAAAATGTTAAAGATACATTTTGGCCTTTCAGTTACTTTATACTTTGTTTATCGAGGGTATAGACAGGGAAATACAGTGTTTAGCTCTGTGTAGGGCCTTAAAGGATGAATTGTATTGTATGATATAGAGATTCAGCAATCTCTTTAAATAACTTCAACTGACTGAACCTATTTGTATGAAACACAAACAGTTGTTCTGAAAACCTTGAAGGGCTAAACTGACCGTTATGCTATTCTTTAAGAATCAAATTTATCGTTCTAAAGAAATTATAATGTTGTCATATGACAATTCTTAGTATGAACTTAGCGACCGTGTTCTCTTGTAGCATATTTTTTACTTTTTCCCGGGCCCCGTATGTAATTTAAATATAATTCGTCACTATTATACATACCTAAGTTCTTGATAACAAGTATTCGTGTATTATTTTGTGGTTGTGCTAATTTATATGTAATTCCTTACTGACTGAATGACTCGTATGAATAATTTCCATTACCATTTTTAAAAGCTTTTTCCATTACTTAACATAAGATTCCTATTCTACCGTTTTATATTGTTCAAATTGACTACAACAGGATAACTTATCTTCCGACAGTAAGTCGCAGACAAAATCACAGTTTCATTTACAATCTATTAAGATTAGTATTTAGATAATATCCATTAAAATCTCAAGTAGGTTTATCCCTTAGGCGAGGTTTAGACTATCAATGTCGCAACTTGCAACCATTTGTTGACACATGCAATTATTATGATAGATACACAGAACTTGCAGACAAATTAGTCAGTTAAAAAGTCAACTTCTCCAAGTTTATTGCTAGTCTAAACTGCGCTTTATCCAATCGTCGCATTTAGAGCTGTACAGAAAAGCTTAGAAAATATAAATTCTATATCATTTACCATATTTGTTGTTTAAAATATATAAAGAGTGGCACTATATAAATGTTGCTTGAATAGCATTCCTTATTATCTAATTTGCTTATTATTTTAACAAAAATCTCTTTCTTTGACCCTTCTACTATCTAAATGCGGTATTTACGGGAGTGGAGATGTCAAATCAATTTATCAAAATACCTCGTATAAAATCTCAAACCATTAATTTTGGTAGTAAAAGAGTCGTAAAGAGAAGGTATTTATTGAATTTGTGAATTTTGTATAAACTAGGATAACAGAGTGTCAAAGTCAAGTTAAGAACTTATGAGAAAGACATAAAAGACTTGAGATGAAAGTATAAAGAATGTTATATATATAAGTATCGTAGGTAGGTAAAGTCGTATGTGCGTACCATTCCGCGCCCTTCATACGCAGTATGGAATTACAAAAGTAATCTGCTATTGTCTATATCGTAATAAGTCTATCTGTACAAGTATTTATCTTCTGTTTAGTGGTATCGTAAGAATGTAATCCCGAGCAGCCTAGCATCTCTGTAAATAGTTTTAGGTTTGGTTTCTTGCGCGTTATCCGTAAGCTTCATAATCCACTGATTATACATTTTCGGTCCAATTTTTGTACTACCTAAAATTAGTGTTCACCATATTTCTACCTATTTATGTTTCATAAAATTTATACAGTAATGCTTAAATATTGTAGTAAATTATGTACAATAAATATTATAAAAGTTATTTGTATTTGTATTCCAATTACGCCTAGTTTTTATTTCCAATCAATTTGCATTTATTTTCGGTTATCAGCGGTTTAGGTACAAACATAGCGGTATCGCATTATCAAAAAATCGATTTCGAGTAGGTCAGATCAATCGGAACGGCAGATACGATATGCATCGCGGTCGGAATCAATCCTCCCTCAGTGATAAGCGCGATAACGCGCGGCGAGGGCCGCTGACTCCACAACGAGGCTCATTTCTCCCTTTTCCTCGCTACAGTGTAGCGCATACCTGCGGACCTTTTTTTGTAGTGACGCTCCCTCCCCGGCCCGCTCGCGGCGCAAACAAACCGTCTCGAGACGTGCTCACGGACGCACGGCCCGCGCATCGTCTGCGCCCGCGCGTAAACACTCGCGACTTACAATGAAATCTTTCATGTGACTGTTCAGTGTTATGGATATCGCCATGAAGTGCATCGTACTCGTACTGACCGTGACCCTCGTGACCGGGGCCGCCGCGGAGGCCTCCGTACGGACATGTGAACCCATCAAAGTGGCGATGTGCAAGAATATCGGATACAACCAGACCGGGATGCCGAACCTCGCTCGGCATACCTTGCAGGCGGATGCGGACGTCACCTTGCAGACCTTCAGCCCCCTGGTCCAGTACGGATGTTCGTCGCAACTGCACCTCTTCCTCTGCTCGGTATACGTTCCGATGTGTACGGACAAGGTGGCGTTACCGATCGGTCCTTGCCGAGGACTGTGCGAGAGCGTGTACGCCAGATGCTACCCGGTCCTTCGCGGGTTCGGCTTTCAGTGGCCTCCTGAACTGGACTGTTCTCTATTCCCTGCCGAGAACAATCATGAGCACATGTGCATGGAAGGGCCGGGGGAGCGCGCTCCACCTGTCGGTACGATCCCTCTGGATGCGAGCGGCGGCGGACGGCCTGGCTGTAGGAAGCTAATCAAGCCGAACAGTTGGGTCTGGGTGAGGGGTTCCGCCCGTTGCGCTCAGTTCTGCGACGCGGAGGTTCTGTGGGAGGCAGGGGAACGGAAGGCGGCGGAAGTTTGGTTGGCGACGTGGGCTGCGTTGAGCTTCGCTTGTACGCTGGCTGCTGTGGGAGCTCAGCTGGCTTGTGGGGATAGAGGAGGGGCTGGAGAGAGGGCCCTGGTGCTGGTGGCTCTGTGCCGTTGCGCGGCAGCGGCGGGCTGGGGCGTGCGCGCGGCCGCCGGGCGGGCTGCCGCCGGCTGCGCCAAGGACTCCACTTCACCCACAAGGATGCTGCTGGCACACGATGGTCTGGCAAACCCCAATTGCGCCGTCGTCTTTCTACTGCTGTACTACTTCGGACTTGCTGCTTCAGTTTGGTAAGTTATTTAACTTTCTTTCCGTTAATTTCTATACCTTGCTATTTGTATTTCCTTGTGTGTGTGTTCCTTCGATATTTAGCAACCTGAATATCATAAACGTTGCAAATACCGCAACGAGACAAAGTTTCTGCAAACAAAATTCATCAGCAAAAAATCTGCGACAATTGCCACCTCTGCACCTTCGGACAAAAGAATCCACCTTATTGTTACCAAATGCGCGCGACAACGTACCTGCGCTGTATTGTTAACTTTTCTATGCTCTACCGTTTTAACTTGTCGCCAATCAATTACGTTTTGTCACTTCGCTTTCTTCCTCGTCGGCAGAATTTTGACAATAAACTGCAATAGAAGCTGGAATTATTGTGCCTTCGCAGTCTTACAGAGTAAAGCCCGGGTACGGGGTAATTCAAAATCGAACATTATCATTGCTTGTAGGCAGTGCGGTAGAGCTAAGGCAACACCAATTTTGAACTTGAATAAGCTCAAATTCCTGGTTGCTACTGTCAGAAGCCACATTGTTTCTCCAGCCGGTAATAACTCATGCTTTGAATTGACTTTCATCATGTTTCATCTTATTGTTCGTGGTTATTTTATCTTTAGTACTATAAGCATGTGTTGGAATGTAATTTAAAACTCAAGTGTTTCTCGGAAACTTATGTGAAGATAATATTTATCTTTAGGAAAATAATGAAAACATTAGAGATTAAATCATACATGGTGTATAGTTAGAAATAGTTTGATTCTAATTTTAGCGATAAAATTGAAACGCAAATAAATAAAATAATATTGGTAGGCAGATAATAAATTGATTTGAATAATATCTCCAAAACAGTTTTGGATCTGCTACAATATTTAATTCTCCTTTGATACAAGACGATAAATCACACTTGTTCCTCGAAATACTATTTTAGAACGCCGAGGAACATCGGCCGTAAAGTAAAACGAATTGGGAAATAAAATAAACGAGGTCCTATAAATCACAAGGTGTAGACGATGCCGGTTGAAAGCGATGAAACATTCGGTCTCGTCGCCGGAGCTTATAAAATACTGAAGATATAATAGACGTACCTTATATCTTAGAGAACAACGATACAAGATGGTCTCGCGTGCCAGTAAATGTGGATGAAATACGATAAACTAAAATATCCACGCAAGTTCTCAAACGGGACCACAAACTATTACTTAAGTACCTAGATTCTTATTACCTTTATGCAAAATAGTCAATAAATGTTGCCCAATGCAATGACGCGCCCAGTCTTTTTTTGATTTACTTAGGTACTTATGTGATTTATTCAAAGACATTAGATTTGAGTATTGTATAATTACCGCATAAACCATTTATAAATAAGTCCAAATGCATTTACATCACCATAAAATGTAACTTCTATGATTTATATTTATGCACTTTCGTCTGAGCGGAGCGTCATGAAGTTATTTGTGAATAAGTTGCCGAGCAATGCATTTCCTATCATACTATAATATGCAAGCATTTTTTTCTGCATCGTAATGTTTATGTAAGTGTAAATAGGTACTTTGTTATGTTTATAAGATTCTAAAATACAATCATAATGTTTTAACTTCATCATCATCATGGCTAGCTCAAATTATAGCCCACTGGGTAGCTGGGTAGCCTCCTCCCTCAAACGCCACTCCAATCGGTCCTGTGCCGTTCTCAAAACCCTATTAAAGCCTGATTTTCTAATCATGAGATCTTTTGACCTATCTTTTGTCTGAAGAACAAATTTTTCAGTTTGACAGTTATAGCAAGATAGTTAACATTACCTACCGTGATAAGTATATGATATACTTACCTAGTATAGATTTTATATTTGCCGAAAAATACCTATGAATAAATAACTTATGCGTTAGTTTAGATACTCTTGCCTATTAATTTTGTTCTAAGTGACACTAACTGCATAGGAAATGAGTTACGATTATGACGTGTCTAGTCTAAAATACTTTAAAATAATGATGGTGCATCGGCAGATGTCCAAAACGAAATACACGTTGTCGAGAGCTCAGAAAAAGTGGGCCTGTTAGGAACCACATGTGATGTTGCTAAGCTTATTTGCTCTTATGTCAATGCAGTAAAGTTGAAAAAAGCAGATTAACTGATACACGGAGTAGCAAGGAATAAAAAGTTGCAGTCTCACATTTCTCCATAAATTTTGGTAGAGACATGACTATCGGTATCGATGTTACAATCTTGCGAGACACTTATTGGAAGCTCATAGAGATGAAATTGCTTTTGTGAAAACATAAATTTTGTTATCTTCAAATGCTCAATCCAATTTAAGGTTTCAATTTCTCCCACCACAGTAGGTATATAGAAAATCTAATGAAACGAAACGATTATCTTTGTTATTCTTTTGATTTTATTATTCCTTCGTTCTTCTGAACTAAATATTTCTAAACATCGCAAAGTGGTACCTACTCAAACATATTTCTGCTATGAACATCCATTTAGCACAATAAATTCAACCATTTATCTCTCTTGAATTAGTAAATCCCTTGTGGAATTCCTCGCAAGCTTGCCGTTCCAGACCGCATTTCTTTAGTTCACAAAACGCACCGCTAATGAAGAAATTTCTCGAAATCATAACGCCTTTGAAAGTGAAACCATTCTTAGGATTGCTTTTCAAATTTACTCATATTTTTGTACAACGCGCGTGGTTTTGTCTGTTGGACTTATAGAGATGTCCACCACAGTAACCTTATGGCTGTAGTTTTTCCGGAGGTTAAGAAAATATTGGATTAGTTAGGCCTATGATATAGATACAAAAATAGTAGGTACCAATCAGTAGAAAATATATCTTTCTATCAGTGTGAATATCAGTATCATCAACAGTGCAGGATTTAGGTCTCAAAATTTGGTCATTCGGGGGCGTCCTACACTGCACTTGTCTGAAATTCTGAATACAGACTCCACACAGATATTTTTCATGAACTTTATTGAAAAGGTTCCATTCAACAGAAATAAATAACTTCGACTAGAGTTAAATAAAATGCGTCGTCGATATGACGTAAACTTTGGTTAAATATTTTTTATTTAACTAAAGTTAACGTCATATCGTTAGTTTATGTATGGTCACCTTATCACTATCATTTATCACCTCTCATGTTTGTTCCGCTAATAAGTACGAGAGGGTATTATGAAGCCCTTACCGTTACAAGTACCTGATTCAAACTTGCAATGAAATTGGATTGAGAAGGTCCTCGATCAAGTTTGAATTGGTAAGTTGACATTTGTGTGGACCGTGGAGTACTTCAACTTTCAAGCGTATAGCTTTATATAGCTAGCTATTTACCTTTATAAATGGGTTAACATAAACAGAGTGCGTGTTATTTGATAGTATCATACTAAGAACCTTTCGGTTTCATGAGGTAGGTAATATTAAATAGGAAATCGAGGTTCTTCGATAGGTAAACTTATAGATAACATATTTGTTTTTAACTTTAGTCACACCCTTTTTCCATCAGTCCTTATCTCTCGAAAGCATCGATGCCGTCTCGCCCAACCTTCCGCGGTCGATCTTGACAACATCTTCTTTCTGATAAAATAAGATCCTAACCTAACCTACTCAGGCAATCACAGTCGAAATTTTATCGTATCCCAAATCAATTCAAAATGCACGGGTTCTATTAACTGAAAATGGTGAACAACTATGCCCTTATAGGCTGATTTATGCACGTTATATTTTATATCTTGTTGGTATTAACAAAACAAGCAAGTGTGGTAGTTAACTTTAGATTGGTGGCCGGCCCCAACCGTGTTCGAGCCTTCCCAATTAAATCTTTAAGAGCCAGTATACAATTTCGCACTCGACAAAATCAGCGCTCGGAGGGACAAAAGTTGCTAAATTCTAACACCCAATGAACAGCGCTCCGTTTCTTAGACTAAACGGTTTTGGTAATTTTCATGTGATTGATTTATTTGAGATAGTAAAAATACTTTTTGGGTAGGTACTTAGGTAGGTACCTATAGGTATAACACAAAACAAAGTCGGGTTAGTTACACTTTGAATACAAATAATTACAAAAAATAAATGTTTGTTTTTTTGTCCCATAAACCATATTGTGCTGATCTGATGAGTCAGGAGCTTTTCAACAGAACTCTTCAGTAAATAGTCCGATTGAGTTGAAACTTGGATCTCAGCATGTCAGTCAAGTTCCGACTACAATGAAATAATATGGTGACAGCTAGCTCATCTGATGATGGAGTCAGGACCTGTTCCATGGAACTTTTTAATGATATGGGTATCAAATGAAAGGGTTTGATGAGCGAAACACAATTCTGATCTGATGATGGAGTCAGGACCTGCTCCATGGAACTTTTTAATAATATGGGTATCAAATGAAAGGGCTTGATGAGCGCAACACAATGCTGATCTGATGATGGAGTCAGGACCTGTTCCATGGAACTTTTTAATGATATGGGTATCAAATGAAAGGGTTTGATGAGCGAAACACAATTCTGATCTGATGATGGAGTCAGGACCTGCTCCATGGAACTTTTTAATAATATGGGTATCAAATGAAAGGGCTTGATGAGCGCAACACAATGCTGATCTGATGATGGAGTCAGGACCTGTTCCATGGAACTTTTTAATGATATGGGTATCAAATGAAAGGGTTTGATGAGCGAAACACAATTCTGATCTGATGATGGAGTCAGGACCTGCTCCATGGAACTTTTTAATAATATGGGTATCAAATGAAAGGGCTTGATGAGCGCAACACAATGCTGATCTGATGATGGAGTCAGGACCTGTTCCATGGAACTTTTTAATGATATGGGTATCAAATGAAAGGGTTTGATGAGCGAAACACAATTCTGATCTGATGATGGAGTCAGGACCTGCTTCATGGAACTTTTTAATGATATGGGTATCAAATGAAAGGACTTGATGAGCGCAACACAATGCTGATCTAATGATGGAGTCAGGACCTGTTCCATCGAACTTTATAATGATATGGGTATCAAATGAAAGGGTTTAATGAGCAAAACACAATGCTGATCTGATGATGGAATCAGGACCTGTTCCATGGAACTTTATAATGATATGGGTATCAAATGAAAAGGTTTTATGCGCGAAACACAAAGCTGGGTTAGGATTTACTTTTGACTTCGATTTTTGATGTTTGATTTTTCATTTTTAATCTTGATTTTAATTTTAAAATCAAAATCAAGAAATAAAAATCAAAATAAAAACCCGAGATCCGAGAATCGAGAAATGAGAAACAAGAATCAAGAATCACAAATCAAAAATTAAAAAATTGAAAATCAAGAATTAAGAATCCGAGATACAAGATCCGAGAATCGATAATCGAAAATTGAAAGTCAAGAATCAAAATCAAGAATCAAGAACCCGATATCCAAGATCCGATAATCAAGAATTGAGACTCGAAAATCGAAAATCAAGAATCCGAGATCCGAGAATAGAGAAACTAAAATTGAAAATCAAGAATCAAGAATCAAAGTGAAAGTCAAAATCAAGAATCAAAGTCAAAGTAAACCCCGACCCAGCTTTGTGTTTCGCTCATCAAGCCCTTTCATTTGATACCCATATCATTGTAAAGTTCCAGGGAACAGGTCCTGACTCCATCATCAGATCAGCATTGTGTTTTGTTCATCAAGCCCTTTCATTTGATGCCCATATTATCATTAAAAGTTCCATGGAACAGGTCATAACTCCATCATCAGATCAGCATTATGTTTTGCTCATCAAGCCCTTTCATTTGATACCCATATGATTAAAAAGTTCCATGAACCAGGTCCTGACTCCATCATCAGATCAGCATTGTGTTTCGCTCATCAAACCCTTTCATTTAATACCCATATCATTAAAAAATTCCATGGAACAGGTCCTGACTCCATTATCAGATCAGCATTGTGTTGCGCTCATCAAGCCCTTTAATTTGATACCCATATCATTAAAGAGTTCCATGGAACAGGTCCTGACTCCATCATCAGATCAGCATTGTGTTGCGCTCATCAAACCCTTTCATTTGATACCCATATTATTAAAATGTTCCATGGAGCAGGTCCTGACTCCATCATCAGATCAGCATTGTGTTTCGCTCATCAAACCCTTTCATTTGATACCCATATCATTAAAAAGTTCCATGGAACAGGTCCTGACTCCATCATCAGATCAGCATTGTGTTGCGCTCATCAAGCTCTTTCATTTGATACCCATATCATTATAAAGTTCGATGGAACAGGTCCTGACTCCATCATCAGATCAGTATTGTGTTTCGGTCATCAAGCCCTTTCATTTGATACCCATATCATTAAAAAGTTCCAGGGAACAGGTCCTGACTCCATCATCAGATCAGCATTGTGTTGCGCTCATCAAGCCCTTTAATTTGATACCCATATCATTAAAAAGTTCCATGGAACAGGTCCTGACTCCATCATCAGATCAGCATTGTGTTGCGCTCATCAAGCCCTTTCATTTGATACCCATATTATTAAAAAGTTCCATGGAGCAGGTCCTGACTCCATCATCAGATCAGAATTGTGTTTCGCTCATCAAACCCTTTCATTTGATACCCATATCATTAAAAAGTTCCATGGAACAGGTCCTGACTCCATCATCAGATCAGCATTGTGTTGCGCTCATCAAGCCCTTTCATTTGATACCCATATTATTAAAAAGTTCCATGGAGCAGGTCCTGACTCCATCATCAGATCAGAATTGTGTTTCGCTCATCAAACTCTTTCATTTGATACCCATATCATTAAAAAGTTCCATGGAACAGGTCCTGACTCCATCATCAGATCAGCATTGTGTTGCGCTCATCAAGCTCTTTCATTTGATACCCATATCATTATAAAGTTCGATGGAACAGGTCCTGACTCCATCATCAGATCAGCATTGTGTTTCGGTCATCAAGCCCTTTCATTTGATACCCATATCATTAAAAAGTTCCAGGGAACAGGTCCTGACTCCATCATCAGATCAGCATTGTGTTGCGCTCATCAAGCCCTTTAATTTGATACCCATATCATTAAAAAGTTCCATGGAACAGGTCCTGACTCCATCATCAGATCAGCATTGTGTTGCGCTCATCAAGCCCTTTCATTTGATACCCATATTATTAAAAAGTTCCATGGAGCAGGTCCTGACTCCATCATCAGATCAGAATTGTGTTTCGCTCATCAAACCCTTTCATTTGATACCCATATCATTAAAAAGTTCCATGGAACAGGTCCTGACTCCATCATCAGATCAGCATTGTGTTGCGCTCATCAAGCCCTTTCATTTGATACCCATATTATTAAAAAGTTCCATGGAGCAGGTCCTGACTCCATCATCAGATCAGCATTGTGTTTCGCTCATCAAACCCTTTCATTTGATACCCATATCATTAAAAAGTTCCATGGAACAGGTCCTGACTCCATCATCAGATCAGCATTGTGTTGCGCTCATCAAGCTCTTTCATTTGATACCCATATCATTAAAAAGTTCCAGGGAACAGGTCCTGACTCCATCATCAGATCAGCATTGTGTTGCGCTCATCAAGCTCTGTCATTTGATACCCATATCATTAAAAAGTTCCAGGGAACAGGTCCTGACTCCATCATCAGATCAGCATTGTGTTGCGCTCATCAAGCCCTTTCATTTGATACCCATATCATCATAAAATTCCATGGAACAGGTCCTGACTCCATCATCAGATCAGCTCGCTGTCACCTTATTATTACATTATTAGTTACACAACAATTCAGATCATTATTCTGCTTTAACGGCCTTTTTAGCCCCGCAGAAAATATTTAAAAATAGGTAATTAATAACTTAGCAACCAATGTATCAAACGCTCCTATTTCGCTATATTCTTCGTAGCCGGCGACGTGCTTTGCGAGTCGACTCAGTGCGAGCTCCGGGATGCAAAGCGATACGTCCACCCCCTAGAAGCGCTCGGCGCGGTCTGCTTGCGTCGAGTAGATAGGGTAGTAGATACGACGCGTTTTAGGTTGTTTTAAAAGATTTTTCATTGCCAATTTTTTAATCTTTTTGCATTTTTTTTTTCAGAAAAGTATTGATTTTGAACTAAAGTTTATTTCTGTTTTGTTAATTTTACGAACAAGAGTTCTAAGTCAGTTCTAAGTAGCCAAAATCAAAAGCAATTCTTTGGCCGTTTTCTCGAAATTTGGACTAAGTTAAAGATTTTTTTACTCAAAAATTAAATAAAGGTAGTAAAAAGTGATCCATTTAATAGTTTGGTTGACTATCACAGCAAAACATCGTAATTTTTTTATACCATTTGGACGTCAAAATGATTCGTAAATATGGTGATTTCTAAACCTCTTACAGCAAAAATTCACAAAACAGTCGCCGGTTTGAGGTCGATTAATCAAAAAGAAATAATAAAAATACAAAAGTAGCTCATTTAATAGTACAAAATTGAAATGATATTTCATGCTGTGCCATAATTTTTTTATAAATACAGTGTTTTCATTGAAAAATCCTGCCCCAAAACATCACGTAAATCAGAAAATTTTGTATACTGCCTCTTAAATAATACCGTGAAAATAATCAGGCACGCTCTCCTCTAAAGCACAAACATGCGAAATAATTAAGTTTCTTATGTTTGTTGACAGTAATACCATCAATATTCAACTTATCATAAATTGGTTTGGAACGTTTTAGCATAACATAGCTTCCTATCCTACTCTACAATACAAAAATACAAAATTTTTATTTCATCAACTTTAAAGTTTACATTTCATGGGTTTGAGATACCCTTTTAAGTATAAAACTATAATGCCCGGGTTACACGAGGCTAGTTTTTCAAGCTAGGATAGCAAGCTAGTGTTAGTAAGCTAGCAAGCTAGTACTTCTAGCTTCGTGTAGACACAACTAGCTTCATTTCTAAGCTAGTACACGAAGCTAGAAGCCTTCTCAAGAACGAATAGAAAGCAAGCAAGAGAAGGACAATAGAGTTATGCCCGGGTTACACGAGGCTAGTTTTTCAAGCTAGGATAGCAAGCTAGTGTTAGTAAGCTAGCAAGCTAGTACTTCTAGCTTCGTGTAGACACAACTAGCTTCATTTCTAAGCTAGTACACGAAGCTAGAAGTACTAGCTTGCTAGCTTACTAACACTAGCTTGCTATCCTAGCTTGAAAAACTAGCCTCGTGTAACCCGGGCATAACTCTATTGTCCTTCTCTTGCTTGCTTTCTATTCGTTCTTGAGAAGGCTTCAAACTTTCTGCGTGGTCCGAACATAATCCATGCTCTGACTTCTGACCACGCAGAATGTGTGAGTGACAATTAGTCTCTTTTATGTCATGACCGAGTACTTTCGTGCTTCGGAAGGCGTGTTAAGTTGTGAGGCATAGTGGACGCATTCAGGCGGTACCTATCTAGAAACTTCATCACTAGAGCTGGCCACGAGCTTATACCAACTTTGCGATGGTACGCAATGCTTTAGCAGGTGGCTTGCCTCATGCAGCGCACGGTTCGTTACTTGCACGTTGGATCGTTGCTGCAGTTATAAACTTTACGATCCAATCTACAATCAGGTGTTTTATTAATTTTTGCAATGATTCGCCAGAATTTTATTGAGGTGATTATACTTTAAATCACCTGCCGTATACTTTTATTACTTGAATTAAAAAAACGGATTAGGTATGGCGTGCGCAGCAACAGCAACTTTACTACCATTACATATTCGAAAATTATGATTTTATAACTTAGATCGTCGAGATATGAAACGGAACTACTTAGCTAATTACAGTCCTATGTTTTTTCACTGACCATCTGACCAATTAGGTACGTCTAGAGACCGTTAAAAATAATCTACTTAAGTACTTAACTTTAATTAATTTTCAACTATTGGGTAGTTGACACTAGTCCTCATGGTAACTTTGTTGCTTTTTCATGAAATGTATAGCTCATTTTGGAAGATAAAGTAAAAAATGCAGTTTAATGGGCGGCCAAAGGAAAAGGCGGTCAAAGGCCGGTTGGATAAAGGAACTTTTATTAAAGTGAGAGAAATATACCGATGATGCTGTAAGAATCAGTCACGCGAAACAAATGATTTGAGCCAAATATGTACAGTAATTTAAGAAAAAGGATGGTTTTTGGAAAATATCAGAAACAATCGTGTAACATTACAAAAACGATTGACAAAAAGTCATTTGGAAATGAGAATTAATCATAAGTTCAACTTTATCGCAAACAAATAAATATCAATGTCATTTTTACGAAAAATAAATTCGTTGCAAGCCGTGCGTGCTGCGCTGATAACGACGTGCACTTCTGTCGTATTCTGTTTTGTGGAATCATACACTGCTGTCGGATATATTCGGGAAACACGAAAATAACCGATGTCCATTCTAAAGCTTGAAGTACTGTACCTACTGCTGTTTTATAGTTTACTTAAACGCTTAATCGGGTGTTGCATAAAATGGCAGTAATAAACTGGGACCCTTAAATATAACCAACCGAAATAAACCTTAATTTGTGGTAAACATGTTTAATTTCTAAGAAAAGCTGAATTTAGTGCAGGCAGACTCGTTATGATAATTTCACGTAGATTTATGTAGAGCGGGCTCTTTGATATTTTGAGGCTGTATTTTGTTGCTTTAAACATGTTTGTATAGTAAAATCTTATGGAGATCGTTACAGAACGCCTTATCGTATCACTCGTCATCAGCTCAAATCCCGACCACTCAATATCTATTTTTGGTCAAATCATATCGGCTTAATCTCTGAGTTTAAGGTGATCACATTTTTAAAGTAAAACTTCTTTACGCACGCTTGATTTAGGGAGTAAGCTGGTGAATACGCGACGAGAGCGTTACGAAAAGTGTGGTCGGGCGAGGCAAACGGAAGTTTTGCTTCAGTCGTGTGGTCTAAAGCACACTCGTGTTTTTTTTCTACCCATTTTGACCCACTGTTGGACAAAAGTCTTATACATTTCCAAGCTTCGTCCTACTTTGTATAATTCGACTTTTAAATTCCAAGTAACAAGTGCACTGCGTCTTGCGCTTGCGCCGAAGAGTCAGTGTACTCAATCAAACGGACAGACACCATTCCGACATCAGTGGAAACAGATTTAATTGTTTACACTGAACGTGTGCCCACGTCTCAAACGAAACTAGACCTATTAACATAATAACAGATCTGAGCACGGAAGAACCTAGGGCTGCCAGGGAGGGACTGACTGGGAGATTTGTAGGATATTCTAATTTTGGAGGTCAAAGTTTATTCATAATCAACATTATGAGAAAGGTGCGTTTTGAGAATGGTACGTTTTGCACATGGGGTGAATTTTGCGAAAATAAATAAGACAGCAATAAGAGTGATTAATACTAATGTGATTGTACTTACATACGCAACATAATGTTGCTGTCTTATTTAACACATATAAAACAGAAAACTAAAGACTTTTCTGAACACCAAAATACTAATTCAAAAGCAAGTTCACCGCTAAGTCATGGATCATGATGATCCATAGCTTAGTACACTGTTCCTGTATAGAATAGCCTGGGCCTTACTTATGAAAGATGTTTAAAGTGAAACACTGGTTAAACAACGTCCTGTCTTTATTTGTGGATAGTGACAAACAGAGACAGGACGTTGTTCAACCAGTGTTCAACTTTATTCATCTTTCATAAGTAAGAGGGCCTATGTTTATGTTGGAAAAAGGTCAAATTCCTTGGAATGTCCGTGATTTAGCAAACAAATCCAGTTTTATTATAACACAAAGACATATCCTGGTCTAAGCTAGGCAAGTCGATCGAATCTAGAACTCAAAGTGCACCTTTACCTCTCCTAAAACGTTACCAACCCTAATCTATAGCACAGATTGAGTCGTAGTTCCCCACATTTGTGGTCGCAGCGTAATGAGAAACGTCAAATTGGATTTTGTATTCATGCGCCTGCGCCGCGGTCGGCCTGAGTTTACGTCAGTTACGTGCTTCAATGTACCGTTAGGAGCTAGTTTTTTCATAATCTTAGGTACATTATTTTAGATGGCTAACAAACCTCTAACGTTTTCATAATATATTTGTAAACCCATCATTTATGAAGCGCGGAAAAACACAAAGAAGTATTGAGTTGAAAATTTTCAGAATCATAATTTTGACAAACAATATCATTATTTCTGTTTTAAAAGTTTTGAATCTTATTAGAGTTTGGTTTGTTTTTGTAATCAACGTTTTACGAGGTCAGATTGAGTGAGATTTATTACTTACCTACTTTAAAAATGTAAAAGTAAATTCTTACAAACTTGGTTTAAGTAAATTCTACAAGTTTGAGAAGGCATGGACATAGTAGGTTCTTTCTTTGGACATGGTAGGAATTCTTCCGCTCATTAGAACACTGTTTGATCAGCGCCAATTGAAAGCATGTAAACATAACCAGCTGAAAAATTAATTCCATATTTTCTCAAGTTGGCAAACTAATATGTACCTAATTGGTTTCGTAATTTTCTAGTTACATCCCGTCCGGTGAACGAAGGTGTATAATCATCGGGTCCGCTCATAATTTCTTGTTTATTTAAAATTTCCTTGCGCTGTCGATGTAATCACGCGCCACGCCTGCACAGAACCGGCATCCTCGTTACTAGGGCTGGCCAGGGCTGTATCGATAATTCGATGGAACAAAGGTCTTTTGTATTCTGTATCGATAAAGTTGCCGTTAGTTTTATCGCCTTATATATAGTTTTTAATTTTTTTGTTTTTAAATAACTTGAAATTTTGGGTCTTAGCCACATCATATTACAGATGGCGCACTCTGAGGTGCAAATACATTGGCGGACCCCGCCCCAGCGGATTTTTCAGTTCAGTCCAGATAGAACGTTAGAAAGGCACGAAGCGCTTGTGAGAGCTGAATTGAACTTAATTGCATGGAAGTAAGAGTCGTTATTTATATACTTATAATAGCTGAACTTTGGCCATTAAGGTTTTACTCCACCGGCCATCATCATGACCATACATGTCCAGCCCCACTCCATTCACTATATCCCGGGTTACGACGTTAGGACAGATTAATTAATTTTAATTTTAGAATCATGGCTCTCCCAAAAAAGAAATAGAACTTGATTTTGTGTTTCGGTTTACTCTGGCTATTAATGTCAAGAATCAACAATTGTTTCATTTTTTACTGCTGCGTGACTTCAATCGTAATTTTTGAGAAAAATGTACTGCTTTTGGAGAAGTCAAATTCAGATTTATAAAACAAAATCCTCGATAGCACCCATCCCTTGCACAACACTACCGAAGATTTGATCCCACTGCGCTCTCGCATCGTAATTGGGATGCTAATCAGATGCTGAGCTGAATCCGTCTCTTTCTTATTCGGTGCAGTTGATGTTCGTTCTCGCTCGCGCGCCAGCAGAACTGCGTGGAGGCGGCGGGTCTTCAATCATCTGGCAATAAGCGAGAGCGACGCTTCCCTCAGGCCTCGCCGCCTGATATGTAATCACTGTACTTCGCACTGGCAGAATAATTTTTATTTTTAACAACCAACCAACATGGCAGAACAATTTTTCAAGAAATACAACTTTTACCACTTTTCTATTTGTTTTTTAAACAAGCCATTATCACGTCTCTTTCAACTCGAAAACTACCTATAATCGTTTTCGCAAGCGTTTGTAATTTTGCTGAGCAATAAAAGTATTCTAGGATTACCAATCGTAAAATACGCATATTTAAAAAGTCACTTGTTTAGACGGGATATAAATATTCTTTAGACGCCACCGACCCCGGCTGCAGTCACGGAAACGAGCCATCTGTAATAAATATTAGTTCTAGATTTAGATGACAAGCAGCCGTTTTTCAGGTAACTTTTTAATTGGAAATAAGGCCAGTGTAGGCTAAACCAAACGGTGAACAAAGCCGTGTTTACCCTGGCGAGTACAAAGGAGCCGAGCGGCGAGGACTCCACGTATCTCGGCGAGTGATCGGCGGCGCGGGCGCAGCCTGATCGTATCGAGCGATCCTCATTATTGGAACACGCTTTGTTGGACACAAATAGTATACTTGGAATTGAGTGTTTAAAAAAGAAGACGCTATCGGTACTGTTTACTATTGGAGTATTGGCTCATAATTGTTGCTATTATACGCGTTACTACCTCATGCTCCGGTGGCCTCGTGCTCAAACGAGGGTAATGATAGCACCAGAAGCTATGTATACTTTGTAAATTAACTTTTTGTTTTGGACACACACGTAGCGATTCAAGTTTTTGCTATGGACCGATACAATGCAATACCGTACTTATAAAGTGCTAAAAAAGCGGTTAGCAACTTATAGGAGCTTACATATCATAGAAGACATTATACTACTTCTGTCGACTCGTGAAAAGACCTAATCATATCTTTATATTTTCTTTGGGTCATCCTTGGGTAGAAAACTACTGGCCCGAGGGCATAAATATCCATTTCTCCCTTCGTCCACCCGCTCGCCTCGTTAGCTGCGATGCACGGTTCCGATACCTACCTCAAAGCCCGTTTCTGTGATGATAATCTCACCATTGTGGCTCCACGACACGAAACCTGGATAAAAGGATAGAAGAACTTTATTGAAATGAGATTTTTTCAGGCATTATTTTGGATTTCGATATTTTATACGACTTGGTTTTTAATTTACTTACCTATTTATTTATTTATTTATCAGACAAAATCCACAGCTCTTAGTAGTAACAAATCGACTTATTTATGTTTCTTACAGCCAATAACGGATTTACATTTTTTAGAGCGTACATTTGATTACTATGCAGAAAGGTAAATGTAGACTTCTAGAGGGCCATGGGAAGTTACGTACAGTAGATATGCAAGTATTTCGTATTAACTTGCTCTCAGCGCAGCGCTCTGTTCGTTCAGCTAAATATACATAATTTTGTTTGAGTCACTGCGTTGGCGAATGAGGGAAGACTTCCAATTTTGCCGTCGTGGATCTGGGTGGTCGAGACCGTCTCGTTTGTTAGTTTTCGATGATGGATAGCCATGTAATTAAGGGCGATTATGTGCTGCGATGCTGCCTCTTGACAGGAATTTCAAAATTGAGCATAATGCCTAGCCTGTATTATGATAATAAGCACAATTATCGAGTACTCGTGCAGTTTGCGAGCGGAGATCGGATAGCCGCGATCGAAATCAAAAAAGTTTATTCTATTTTGAGATGCAGGTGTGAAGTTATAATCGGCTTATAGGTAAATCCGTAAAAGGTGCTTCAGTGTTTTATGAGGGTACTATTAAATAACGGGACAGACTGGCTTATACGTAAGTTATAAAAAAGCTCATTGGCATTTTAAAATGGAACTAGATTATTTTTTGTTACAAACCAGCATTTAATTTATTGTGAAGTGTGAATAAGCTTCAGGACGATCCAGAACTTGTCTTTCAGCTCAAAATCAGTTACCAAGAGGTCACAAGATACGAAGGCTGTATATTTTTCCAAATACGAAATCGTGAAATATTACGAGGCTGAGCCAAATAAACGAGGGACCATTGTCTGGGAGCAGGTAGTATTTTTTGCCGACCCCTATAGCAGCCAGAGCTGGAAAAAATACAAAATTGATTGTAACCGGGTGTTTTCGAATAAGGACTTTGGGTGACTCTGCGGGCTTTATAAGAAAGTTGACTTTTTTCAGTCTGGGTTTTTGCGACACAACCGGCGAACATTGGGCTAAGTTTGATTATTACATATTGCTTAAAAGTTTGGTTTGAGAAGTCATGTTTCATGTAGAAATGTATAAGATACTAGCGGACGCACGCGGCTTCGCCCGCGCGGACTACTATTTTTTTTATCCCACGGGAACCGTTCGGGATAAAAAGTAGCCTATGTCCTATTCCCGGTTATTATCTATCTACATTCCAAATCTTAACAAAATCGGTTTAGTAGTTATGGAGATACGTGGTAACAAACATTCACACACACACACACACACACACACACGGACTTTCGCCTTTATAATATTAGTAGGAGGATAGGATAGGATTGTTAAACAATAATGTTGTGCACTGTGTCATTAATAAAACGGGAGCTGAAAAAGTAAAACTTTTAATAATATTAAGTAGTATACTTAAGGATTTTTCAAGAAATAATTTGTATGACTACTATTTCGTCATTGCCGATAAGAAACGAAAACTTTTGAAGTCATTGATTTTGGTGCTCCACTCTACATTGTGTTAGACTCAATGGTCTTTTGACGAAATACGGATTTGAATAGATTAAAAACTTAAAAAGACCTATCGCGACCTATGAAATTATCTAAAACTACGATATTTAGTAAGTTTATGTAAGAAAGCAGGAAACCCACCGCTTCCGTTTAATAACATGCTGGATCGGACCTAAACAAACACAATTCCCATTAAAAACCGGACAGACGGACGGGCCTAGCCGTGTATTTATTGATTTATTGATCGTAAGGAGAAATCCCGGATCGCCATAGAATATAAAATACTGTGTAGCTGTTTTTACCACTCAAGTCAGGGTTGGACACCCGCTGGTTGAACATAGTTTAATCAGTCATTTGAAGCATGTTAATGTATTTTTTTTAGATAATGATGGCGCGACGGCGACGAACGCGACCTAGGTACTGAAACATTTAATTTTTCGGAGGGATTTAATTGCTGTTTTTCAATACAAATAAGCGAAATAATATAAGGGTCTAAACCGCCGTTACAATTGTACTGCCAATTTTTGATGTAAATAAGTATGTACTTACTGAAAAGCTACAACCCAGTATCATTGAGTCTCGAAAGTATGAGAAAGCTCCTTGTCCAGTTGTGGGACACAAATTGCTGATAATAACAATAGAAATTAAATAAACAGTTTAAATTGTACTTAGCTTCATGCAACGTCAGCAATCACAATCAACAAGTAATTTTGAATCTAACCTCGCCACGATAAAGCTCATTTTACGTTGTAAGTATGTCGAACTGAGACAAGCCGGGTTCAACCCGAAAGCTTGCGTCGGACAGGGAAATGTTTAGACACGTTTATGATCGAATAAATAAATCTGGTTTTATTTATGGAATTTCTGTTTAGTTTTCGATTAAAGCTGTTAGTTTGGTATTTATTGAAGACATGTATTTCCAATTCCTCTACTATTCGGATTTTCTAATTAATTCATTATCAGGGGGTCTAAAGTGGCCACTTTTGATGAAAAATCAGATGTTTCATAGATGCTTCATCTATGAAACATCTGATTTTTCATCAAATGCTTCATAAATGCTTCATATATGCTTCATATATGAAGCATCGATGAAGCATCGATGCTTCATATATGAAGCATATATGAAGCATCTATGAAACATCTATGAAGCATCTCACAAAACATCTTTTTTGACAGATCTATGTGCGAGGTTTTTTCTTTTTTCTTCTACTTTATTTTGGCTTCGCACGGCTTGTGCATTCAGCCAGTGTCAAGTAATTAATATTCTTCAAGTTTATAGATAAATAAGATATACAAATACCTACAAAATATACATAAATATAATATTCCACCCCTCCCCTTGGCCTCAGTAAAGATGGTGGGGCTTTACTGAAACATCAACACGGACTTTTTGCTAGAAGTCAAAAAGCTGTTTCACTTGCCCACACTTATGCACATTCACGAACACATAACGGTTAATAATCCACCATCATTACACATTAACATTCGAAGAAACACAAGTTTTGGAAAGTAAAACAAAACGAAATCATGACTTCTCAAATTCCCGCCAAAAAGCCATGTGCGAGGTTAAATTTACTTTTAGAAAGTAAATATAGGTTGAATAGAAAACGGATGGCTGAATGCAAAACCCGTGCGAAGCCAAAATAAAGAAGAAAAAAAAAGAAAAAACCTCGCACATAGATCTGTCAAAAAAGATGTTTTGTGAAATGCTTCATAGATGCATTGATGAAGCATTGATGAAGCATCGATGCTTCATATATGAAGCATATATGAAGCATTTATGAAGCATTTGATGAAAAATTAGATGTTTCATAGATGAAGCATCTATGAAACATCTGATTTTTCATCAAAAGTGGCCACTTTAGACCCCCAGATCAGATGTCGATGACCAGCCTTATTATGTATCAATGAATGGCCAGATAACTCTTTTGTTAGCATTGTTATTAAAAGAAAAGAAAATAAGTAAGTATGTAGGTAAAATAATACTTTTTAAACTACTTACTTATAAATATTATTAGGTACCTATTATTTATTTATTTATTATTTATTTATAAGTATGTACTTACTTAAAGTAAAGTAAAAAATGTTTTATTGACATAAGATAGAGGTAGGTACAGTATTAATTTTGGATACAAAGGCTCCCGAACTAGTCATAAACTGTATTTCAGGAGCCAGTGGCTTCTCCCAAAGAAATGTGTATGGTGAATTATGTCTAGAATACAGACTGAGCGAAAACAAAACGATAAAGTCAAGTGAAAAAATCAGTAAATTAAACAAATACCTATTTAAGTATAAATATAGGTATTTACATAAATATATAATATACATATTCAAGCTATCATTTTTATTACCAGCATAGTAGGTATACTTACATAGATACTTAATATCCATTTTAAATTTCAGGAATTACTAAACTTTACCAAAGATTTTGATTGTTACATTCAAAATAGACTTTTCAGGCTTTACTATTTAAGCTCTTTATATTCTGGATATGCTCTATATAATCTTGCTGAATAAATTATATTTTCTTTCTAAATCAGCTTGAGATGACGAATGAAATAAGTTTCTGAAATTTTTTAAACAAAGGGCGACTCTATTCCTGTTCTGCCTATGCTAAGCAGATGCACATGCCGAAGTACCTGCATCCCACTATCTGTCTCCCTCCCACACACGCGGATCCAATTAGGCGAGAGGGATGCATGACTAACAAATTATTTTACTGCCGACTCGTAACTGTTGCTAGATGCGTCTTAGATTATGTGATTTCAGTTTTCTTTTTTTATATACGAGAAGATATTTTGGTAGAAGAGTTTAGTCGTGGACTTTTTTGGTTTATTTGGTTATAATCGTTTGATAGCTTTGAAACTAGTGATTTTGAATTCCTATAGATAGGTAGGTACCGTAAAATACGCCAACATTGCCCGCTTTTTTCGAATAATTTCAATTTTTGTAAAAAAATTCTATGGGAACGTAAGTATTTTCTTTTATCATCTGCTATTATAAGATTATGTGCATGTATTACTTTATCAGATTTTATGATGCGTCAATATTTAATTAAGTATTTTATACATTTTGATGGCGGGCAAAGTTATCTGGACTTTTAGCCAACATTGCCCACGTTGATTTTTGACGCAAATATAGCCTCTAGAGCAGTGGTTCTTAACCTGTGGTCCGCGGACCACAGGTGGTCCCTGAAGCCACCCGAAGTGGTCCGCGAAGCTATTCGAAAAAATTAAGCAAGTGACAACGGATCAAAGTTAAAAGATAAAACTTTTCTGCTTTTGATACGTTTTGAATCAAATTATTGGCTGACTGTGTGTTGAGCAGGTGCGGTCCCATGGACAGGGACATGGAGGTCATGCATGATGTTGCATTTGTCTTAGAAAAATCGGCTCGTCTCGTATTTTGCGAACAAAGTGAATTATGTTATTTCTGTTTGCAGATTAGAAATCGGCAGCAGCTAGCCTTTTAAAATAAATCGCCACATGTTGCATTTGCCTTTAAAAAATTGGGCTCGCTTCGCTCGCATTTGATTTAGCTTTAGCTTCGTGCGTATTTTGCGAGCAAAGTAAGCTATGTCTGACCGCAAAATAGGAATCGACCAGCAGCCAGCCTTTTCTTTGAGCACCGTAAGCAAAAAAAAGAGGCACGCATTGCATTTGTCTTAAAAAAAATTCGGCTCGCTTCGCTCGCTTTTAGCTTCATGAGTATTTTGCGAACAAATTGAGTTATTTCTGATCGCAGAATGGAAACTGATAAGCAGCCAGCCTTTCTTTGTAAACCGTAAGCAAAATAAAGTGTAGGTAAATGTTACATTTGCTTCGCTTCGCGGATTTGGGAGCTCGCTTCGGTAGCTGGATTTGGAAGCTCACTCGCTTTGCTCGCATATTAGCTTCATAAGTATTTTGCGACCAAAGTGAGCTACGTTGAATATGACTTAAAAAAAATCGGCTCGCTTCGCTCGCATATTCATGAGTAGATATTTTGCGAGAGTGCAAAGTATTATGTAATTCCCTTCTGATTTGCCTGACGAAATAAAACACTATAGAACTTGAAAGATACACCCCTCCCTCCTATAAAACGGGTCCTACGGATTGGTGGTCCGCGGCAAGAAAAAAGTTTACCAAATGGTCCCCCATCACTAAAAGGTTAAGAACCACTGCTCTAGAGAGATGAAATAAAAAGCCAATACAAGAATTTAGGCAATAATGGCGTTTACTTTAGTTTTTAAAACGATACTATAGAAGGTTTCCTAGCAAAGTGGCTGGGCAAAGTTACCCTGACATTTTTTGTCTTTTTCATACAAACCGCATTTCACAAATTAAAAGTGCTAGGGTTGGCACTTCTTAGTTAACTGATCTTGTGATCGTAGTTGTTGTAGGTATAAAAAAACTGGTTATTTTTCATTCAGGTATTTATTTAATAAACTTTAATCAACATATTTATATAGGTACCCAAATGAAAATGAAATACTAATTGAGATCAAATGATGTTAGGAGCTAAATTAAAATAATTACTAAACTATTAGACATTTTCAGCTAACTGTCACTATTAGGCTCCGCGCAGACAGAGAGCGTTCTGCGTTCCGCGTTCTGCGTTCTGCGTTCGTCCGTTCTGCGTTCTGCGTTCTAGCTCACACAGGAGCCGTTCAAGACATTTGCGTTCTATTTCGCGACTTTCTCTGCACGTGAAACATGTCTCTCGAAAGTTCATCTTCCGAAGATGAAGCCTTGCTTTTGTGGAGTCTATAGGAGTCAAAAAAAAAGAAGAAAATATTGGGTACACCCCTATCAACACGAAACGAGATAATATGGGAGAATTTAGTATTCTTATCCCCGAGCTGCTTCAAGATGAAGAGAGATTTTATATTTATTTTAGAATGTCAATAAATAGCTTCAATGAGTTACATGACTATGTAAAATCTGAAATAGAAAAACAAAATACCAATTGGAGAAAAGCTATATCTACATCCATCTTCAACGCCCATTTCCGTATCTATTTCAATCCACGCCCCTTTTATTTTGGGACGATTTTTGTAGTTCCTATGGCTTAGATCGTACAAAAACTGCCTTCCTCTCACCAATTCAACCAATTTTTCTATATCAACGCTCGGATCAGCCATAGCGAGAACGCGAGTTCTTTGTATTTCTGAGCAGAGAACGCGAGAACGCAAGCGTTCCGAATGACCGCTGCGGTCTGACCGCGTTCTGTGTGCGCGGGCGCTATAGATCCTTCGCATTACAAAGAACGCGGAACGCAGAACGCAGAACGCGGAACGCAGAACGCTCTCTGTCTGCGCGGAGCCTTATTATTGCATTGTCACCGAAGACTCATAATTTTACCTACCTAAATTCAGCTCAATTTGACACCGGGAAGTAGGTCAAATTAAGCTTGCAAGAATTGACCCGGATAAACATACTTACAAACATAGGAACTTACAAACATACAAACATTGCAAGTTAATTAAAAGCTTTAAAAAAAACAAGTTTCTGAAGTGCCAACCCTAAGCTTATTTTGATGGCGGGCAATGTTGTCAATAGTAGATCGCTACATTGCTGGATAACTTTGCCCACCGCTATAACTCTTGTTTGAAAAGACATTCAGCAACGATAACAACATATTAATACTCCTAAAATGTTCTTACATATCATAATATTAATAAAACTAACCTGTGTTTTCGCCATCACTCACAATTCACTTATGAATTTGCACCAAAATTTGCCCGCGAAAATACGCACCGTACTCGAAGAGTTCCAACAAGTTACTGAGTGAAGCTAGCGACACACCAGATAGACAGTGTTGCTAGACACATAACCTATTTTCTATCAAATTCAAAAAATGTTAACATATTATTCAAATATTTTTGCAATTTAAAGATTTGCTTAAAAATTGATCTTCGGGCAAAATTACCCTTGGTGGCAATGTTGGCGTATTTTACGGTACCTACTTACATAAAATAACTTATCTTTCTCGTAACGGTAGGCAGAGGCCACAGATTTCCACTTTGTCTTGCTACAATCCTGAAAACCCTGGTTTTGTTTCAATAGGTAAAAAAATTGATGATAATGTTTAGGAGGAACCATTTTGTCATTCTAAAGAGTTGTCTTAAAGATCTTGAACATAATGAAAACAGCATTCCCCTTTGCCATTCGCTTCACACATAATATTAAACATATTAACGAGTAACAAAAAGTAGATATCTTATTGATTCAGTCCAAGTAATTTCGTTTCTTTGACTGAAGGGTCTCAAAGAATGCATTATCGATAATAACGAGAAGTGGAAGCTGGCGTGTCATTCGTGGCCATCAGCTCATACCATGCTCGTAATAAAATACAACCGGTATTTAACGTGAATACGTCCTTTAAGTCAGCATCTTTCTCCTGCCCTTATCCCACTCTAAGTGGGGTCGCCACAACATGTTTTCCTCTTCCTCTCACCTCTATCATTCGTCAACTCTGAATCCACACCTCTCACATCACAATCCAACCACTTCTTCTTCGGCCTTCCTCTACTTGCGTACCCAGTTACACTCATACTCATCACTCTCTTGGTAATATGGATTTCATCCCTCCTCATAACATGGAATCTTATAAAAACCAAAGACCAAAACTTTGATTTGACGCATAACATTTCGTAAAGTTTTTTTTGGTGAGAGGTTTTTTTCTGAGCGGAAAAGACCTTTATCTTATGTAGTACACAAAGTATATCTACCAAAGATAAGTTTAGTAAAGGGACGTTAAGGGGAAGTCAGGCCTTCGCACTCACAAACTCATATTCAGAACCGGACTCAGCTCACGACGACGTCTTCACGCAAAATCCTGCCTCATGTTTTTATACCGCAAGAAAGGTTCGATTGTATGTAAAGCAAGTGTCCGTAAGAGGATCATAAAGCTATATTTAACGAGCTGGCTACATTACCCGCTTGTCCACTCGCGCCATTAAACTTTGTACTGTGATATTTCATTATCTTATAGCCTGGTTACACAAAACGAGTTGCTGGCCAGTGGACAGCTACTATGAGAGGATTAATAAAACGTTTTAGTAACTTGGATAGTACTGACTGACTCGCATATCGTAACTCGTAAAATGAAAACTTCGGAAAAAAAAATTGCTTAACATGTTGTGATTGTTTAACATGATTTTGCTTATTTTTGGGCGTATTTTCGCACGACGCACATGGTGTAACTGTGCTGCAAATACCCGTCTTTGGAGGGCACCACAGAGCTTGACAATGAACGCGTTAATTTGCGAACAGATCAAATGATAATTTATAGAGACAGCCTACGGTCTACGGCGTAGACTATGGAGGGCTACGACGATTAAGATGGTAGATTATTTTACTTTCTACGATAATTTATTCATTTTTACGTTGTTATAATTATAATAGTAGAGGATAAGCTGCAAATGCCATGATTGTGAATTCCAATCCTAAAATAAACTAGCGATTAAATAACTGTGAGTTCCGTAGCGGCGAATACTCTCGCCGTGTGACCAAGCCTTTAGTTTACCAATTGATTTCTTATTACCAATTGGTTTCGAATCACTGATTAATTCAGAGGAACTTAGCACCAACTTGACACATTCAAAATTAGCTCGTTAAAATACAACAAGATACCAATTTGGTAATACCTACTGTTGGATATTTTATTTAAAACCTGGATTTTGTCATGGCGTGGGTGATAAACTAATGAATATTAACTTTATTTAATTGGATGACCATATTGAGATGATTGGTTTACTATAATGATATCGGAGGAAGATTTATGATGCACTAACAGCGCCCTCGCTGCTTTGCCTCCGTGGTGATGGAATATAGTGATGATGAAAAGAGCCTATAACCATCCTCAAGAGTTTGTCCAAGTTAAAGCCTGGAGACTCTACTTTTGTAGTTGAAGTACCACAATAAGACATCCTTCCTTTTCATTTTTTTATAAAATTAGTAGTTGCTGCCCGCGGCTGCGCTCGCGTGGTACCCGGATAAAAAGTAGCCTATGTTACTCTCCAGCCCTCCAACTATCTCCACACAAAAAATCACTTCAATCCGTCGCTCTGTTTTAACGTGAAAGCAGGACAAATAAACAAACAAATAAACACACTTTCACATTTATAATGTGGGTATGGAGGTACGGATTATTCAGAGTAAAATCTTAAAAAGCAGCATATCGGCAAATCAAATGAAGGCATAAAGATGTCCCATAGCATAATCTTCCTAGTTAACTTTCTCTACTAAAAAAAACAATTTCATTTTCAATCATAATAAGAATTGCACTGAATGCCGTCTCTTTTCATAGACATGAAAGTGAAACAAGAAAAAAACATTCATATGATTCATAAAAGGAATTGCATTAACGGCCATTTTAGCCTCTTAGCACGGCTCCTTAGCACAATCTACATAGAAAAATGTAGGTACCTATTTTTAAATTCATTCGATAGACATCGTGGTCTAAAACAGTCATGCTAAGGCGGCTAACAGTTATCGTTTCCTTACACGGCTATTAAATTATCTAAGTTCTATAGACTCGTTCCAGAATTAACAATGAAGTGTAAAACTACAACCAGGCATTTAATCTTATGCCCGTAACGAAAGGCTGCACTTATTAATCATATAATTTTACGGGTTGCTTTTGAAGTTTAATATTCATTCAGAATAGATATTTTTAATACAGTATGATTGAATAACAAATGTTTTGCGTGAACATCGAAGTGAGTACTAAAATTTACGAAAAGTAGTGGAGATGAATACATTTAGAGAGAAGTACACTTAATTTCATAGCTTTCGAATCGATCTCAAGTCTGAGTTCCAAACTCAACTTAAGATTTTAAAACCAAGAACTATCTCACCACAAAAATACGAAAGGAGATCGTGCGCTGTTTTCCCATTGAGTGATAAACATTACGATAATAATCATAGCGCGGCGGCGCGGCGCCTCTCGTCTCTATTTTGCGCACATTCAGACACCTTTACGATTAAACTATAGCTAACTTTAGTCGACTGGCCCGGGAAAAAACTAGCCCTACAGGGCCAATTGACCAAATGCTTTTAATTTATTACTTTTCTTTAGTCCACTGGCCCCATTACTAATTTAAACAAAAATCTAGAGCATATTTCATTTCTAAACTTATAAAATCATTTGTCCTAAGTCCTAACTCTCTATCTCTATCAATATACAGCGAAGCTTTAGTCTTAGTACTTAAAAAGCTGAAAAGAACATTAATTTATGATCATTTCAAATCGGATGTTAAGAATTTTTTTTAGAAATACCAACATCAAGCTAAAAATCCACACTCAAACAGTTCCTACGTTCCTTCATCATCCGCACCGTTGAGGTCTGTCGCTGCCGGCTTCTGTTTCCCCCGAAAACTACTACAACACTACACAACTAAAACAACTGGGTCTGTTCAGACCCAGGTTGTCAAGTTAGTCAAGAGTGAATTAGTGTCTTCTAGCTAGACCTTTGTGATCTATCGTCGGCCACATACGCTTACCATCAGGTGAGATTGTGGCCTTATTATGAGTTTAACTGTGAAGGGTGACATCGTGAGGATACCAGTTGTTATTCTTAGGCTATTTACTTACAACTTGCATCATATGGAGTTCTAAATTAAACCTTTAACACAGTTAAGTTTTCCTTTCGTTTACGAGGGTACCTTCATGATGATACATCAAAATGCCAGAAAAGAACGTGCGTTTCTCTCCCATAGAGTGATAAACTATTACGATAATAATCGGAGCGTGGCCGCGGCGCCTGTGATCTCTATTTTGCATCTCGATGAGGCGGCACCGACAAAGGTAATCACGGCTAGGGATTGCAATCCCGCAAAGCGGGATCCCGCAATCCCGCGGGATCCCGCAGCTTTTATTGGTCTGCTGGATCCCGCACCTTCAAAGCGCGGATCCGCGGATCCGCAAATGAAAAATTTAGCGTTAAAACTTTCGCGTAAATCGCGAGTAGCACGAGCGCGACGTTGCCGTTTCGCACAGACCACCGCGCCAGCGACTAGCAGACGGTTGGCGAGCTGTCCTGTCATCCGTACCCAATTACAAATGTGAAGGTGTGTTTATTTGTTTGTTTATTGGTCCTGCTTTCACGTCAAAACAGAGCGACGGATTGACGTGATTTTTTGCGTGGAGATAGTTGGAGGGCTGGAGAGTAACATAGGCTACTTTTTATCCGGGTACCACGCGAGCGTAGCCGCGGGCAGCAGCTAGTTGTTTATAAATGGCACTGCGCTGCGCACGTCTTTCTGTAGGTGACGAGTGTTTTCGTACTCACCGTCCGGCATTTTACGTAAGTACCTAAACTTTAATGTTTTTGATTTAGTTTTTTTCTGTGCTATTTTAAAAGCTGATTGTGCCGTAAATAGTAATATAATTAAAGTTGCGTGAAACATTATGGTGGTTTTGTTTTTGTTAATATAATGTTTTTTGAATACAAAAGGATATATTAACGTTTATTTGACACACACAAGTTACAGTAAGTACATTGGGAAAAGCACAGCATAAAGTAGGTACCTAATGATGAATAAACAATTACACAAACAAAAATAGGTAACTAAAATCCAAAGAAAACTGTTAACAATAATGTGCGTGCGTACCTGCCTACTACTCTTTGTGGTGCCAAATAGGCCCAGTCTCAGTATAATGCTGGCTCCTGTTGCTTAATGTAAGAAACATTTAATAAAAGTAGATTTTTTACTCAAAATCTGTTGTTTCAATTTGATTTTATACATAATTTCTAAGATGCGGGATCCCGCGGGATCCCGCGCGGGATTAACTAAACCCGCACTAATCCCGCGCGGGATTTAATGGGCTGCGGGATTGCAATCCCTAATCACGGCCCACCAATACTTCGAAAGCGCTAAGATGCTGCTAGTTAAAGCTTCCGCTACCGGTTTCGTTTTGTTCTATGTTTGACAGGTATTGAGCAATGTGATGCTATATTCTAGGAACCACGAATTTCTTGAGAGAAAAAACAAGTTAAAGATAATAAAAAAAAAAAAGTTGGATGAACGATCTCGACACCTTTGAGGAGACTTGGTGGGAAATCTCGAAGAACAGAGATGGTTGGAGAGATGTGTCCAGCTGAAGGATGACAAGGGTTAAAAAAGACAATAAATCCTTCATCTGATGAGAAAATAATAAAATAATTACTTATTACAAATGTAAAAAATTGATCTAATTCAAAATAGTAGATACATTTTCAACTTATTGCTTAAAACATAACATAGGTAGATAACTAATTAATTCCAAGTAAAAAAATACTAAAAACTATTTATAAACTGACAGAACACTATAACCTCCATCGAAGCATCATTTTACCGGTCGTTTTTTACGGAGTAACATTTTTCGACTATTGGGCAACGAGGCGTAGTGTAATAAAATTGGACATGATTGACGACCCGCCCCGTGTTAAGCCTTTATTTTTGGGTACAAGTTATATTAGGCAGGCTAAAAAACGAATGTATGAACAATATTGAGAGTATGAACAATATTGTGTGTTATAGTAAGTTCGTATGTTCAACTCTGGTGATAGAGATTTTAAGTATGCGTTGTAATGTAACGAATGTCTACATATACACTGTACAAATGGTACCTATAGTCGTATTGCTCATTATACGGACTAAAATTGAAGGAAAAAATGTCATTTTTCCTTCAATTTTGATTAGTTTTCATACGTTTTATGTCAAAATTGAAGGAAAAATGACATTTTTTCCTTCACTTTAGTCCGTATAATGAGCAATACGACTATAACCGTCTTTTATCAAATATAAATATAAACCTACGTACTTTTATGTCATAGTCAGTAGACACTTGTTGAGCCTCATTAGTTAAATTAGTTTATTTAGTTTATGCTACACTACATCTATATTGGTCCATACCTGTGTGATTGATTTCATGACGAAAAGTTGTGTAAGAGTCCTAGCTAGAATATTATTGCTCTCAGATCTGATGAAACATTTACTGTACAAGAATGGATTTGGTTTCACTGTTTATAATTGAAGCGAGTCTTATGTACGGAGTGTTTGTTTTGACTGAAGCGATCATAGCTCGAACCGAATTCAATTACTTTTCGGTTCATTATTTTAAGTCTTAACAAATTGTTCTAGTAGTTTAATGATAAAAACCGTATTAATTCAATTGAAATCTATCAAGGCTAGAAAGTGAAAATG
This sequence comes from Camptogramma bilineatum, assembly GCA_958496255.1. Taxonomy (NCBI): domain Eukaryota; kingdom Metazoa; phylum Arthropoda; class Insecta; order Lepidoptera; family Geometridae; genus Camptogramma; species Camptogramma bilineatum. Next base: position 11,047,131 of record OY292465.1, on the reverse strand, counting down.
CTTTTGAAAAAATACTTTCAATTAAACTAACCTCACATTCAACGCCATTTTTGTGTTCAAAAAAGTAATTAAAAGACCATAAGGTACCTACTTATACTTTAATAAATTTTAATACTTTAAACTTCCTCTAATCTACTTACAACCTTAGCATTATTTAAAGAATAATCTTAGCTCAAGTTTGTAGTTAAACGTAATACTGTTTTATAACATAAAAGTCATAAAACCCAACTTGAACCGTAATCCTGTCAGATTAAATTCATAAACCTTCGTAAAACAAAACCCAGTGGGACTCAGTTTTTATTTAAGAGACAGACAACCCATCTAGCAACATGAGCGTGACACAAAATATACAATGTAGCGAGAAAGAAAAGTACAGCATGAAGCGATGAATTTGGTCGAAATTGATGTTTTATAAATGTTATTTAAAAATCAAAAGCTTTAAAAAAAAGGCTTGGTGCTTTTGTTGGTAAGTACCTAATATGTTTAGCAATAATTATGTAGAATATGATATCAAAACACCATAAGGTGTGGGAGAATTCGGGCATTAAATGTCGCAATTTTGGGGAGTCTGGCCCTTAATAGCTAAGCTGACAGACAGGTGAAGTGGGCGATTATCTCAAGATAAATCCCTGTGTTTTGAATTTAATATACTTAATGTATATTCATATTATTTTGTTTTGTTAGTTATCTATCTTTTTTTACGCAGAATCTAGTACAATCATAACGTAAGTCAGGAAGAAGTCAGAAGCACCACAAAATATCGCTTAGAAAACGAAGTACCTATAGAATAGTTAGCTCCATTTAATAATCTTATCTTAGTATCGTATCTTATTACTCAATCACGCCTGAACGGCTGAACGGATATGGATGAAATTTGGCACAGAGATAGATTATAAACTGGAACAGCACATAGACTTTTATGTTGAAAAAATGCACGGTTCCCGTTGGATAAAAAAATAGTACCTACCTAGTCCACGCGGGCGAAGTCGCGGGTACTACTAATACTGTAATATGTACATATTTGGGAAAATTTCACTGCGCACCATCGCGATTACCACAGATCAAACTAAGCAAAACTTGTATGTTGGGACTGAGTATGTGAATTATGCCGATTATGCTAAGAGGATGTTGTAAGTACTGGACAAAAATAGTTTTCTAAACATTATCCCGTGAAGCAATACTTGACGAATAGTTTGGCACTCGAATAAGGAAATCATCTAGAAATGTATTTTTGATCCTGACATTTGAATAAAATAAACTTTATACTTATAATAATTGGGTCCTTACAGAATTTTTATAGTGTACATTTTATTTCTTTAGTATTCCTCTAAATTTCCGCTCCCTGTTGGATTGGTCGTCGACAAGAGTCGTAAGCGCGTTTATGTCTTTTGTATGGACATTTCATTCAGCACGTTTTATAATATTCTTTGCACCAAAATTTTGTTTAATTTAACGGGTATATTTTTATAACATTTAGTTTATATTCAAATGATATAATATTTCAGTCAATTAAATCACAATTTATACAATAAGAAACGAACGCTCAATTTTAAGAAGTATAAAGTAGATTCTTTATTTGTCTAGAGAAAGCTAAACTGTAACTCATAATTTTTATTACAACTTAAATTATCTCTTGATACTATCAAATAAAAATGCTCTTGTAACATTCTTTATAGCTACGATTAGCTCTCAGCAACGTGAAACCAATTTAAATAAATTTCAAAAAAGGCATTTATGAGAAAACCCCATAGAGCGGCGTCTCTCCAATCTAATTTAAACCCTCCTGTTTGAGTGAAAGGTTTATTTCGGAAAAACAACAAAAAGCTGCGCCTGAGTCATTCTCGTTAGTCAGTCGACCCCCGGGTACAGGCGCGGCGGCGGCATAACAAGCATCAATATTAACTCGTGGGAAATCACACCTTGAATAAACAAACATACGATGCATAATTCAATGCATGATTGCGGCGTTTAAGTCTTTCTCAAACTGGTAGCTAGTCTTGTTAGTAAGCTTATTGTTAGACGTGTGGTTGTTTGTCTCGCTCAGGCGTGGGCGGGTGTGATATTTGTTTCTCTGTCTAGTCGTTACGGCAAGGTTGCTCGTTAAAAGCTCTTAACGAGAGGCGAAGGAAAAGCACGAGCCTCTCCGTGTTTGTCAAACTTTTTATTGGATAGTGTAAATTATTAAGTGGGTGCTATAAAAGGCATGATTTACGTACCAAGTTGGTTGATTTATTATAATTAGCGGCCGATAGTGAAAAATAAACGTCTTTTTATAGATACCCTGCGTAAAATTTACTTTTAAGTAAGTACTTATGTACAATTTTCTTAACTTTGGTTTATAAAATGTAAGCTTATAAAATATTTTAAGTAGTAAGCTTATAAAAAATATTTTTATTTAAAGTTTGAGATCCAAAGTCAAAGGCTTGCACGCCGTATTCCGCGCGTGTCCCTTTCACACCTGCGGCTTGCGTAATAGCGCTATCTCATTTTCACACGAAGCGGGTTTTGTTTTGTGGGAACACCGTTTTCAAGTCAGTTTTATAGGACAAAGTAAAGAAATGTAAGAAAACTGTAAACTTTATTTGATTAAAAAGTCCAAAGAAAAACAAACGATTAGAAAGTGCTAAGTAGTTTTTAAAATCGTAGAACTTCAATCATTTCGAAAACTAATCATTTATACTGACTGGGTCAACAAATAAGCATTTAAATTCTACGAAAAACTTGATAGGTACTTATATCAATGAAACTGTACATTTTGTCTGTTTAACTACTTAATAGAGAGTCAAAATTACATGTAAAATTTTAATCGGATTATCCTGACACCTCAATCTATCCTGGATTGCTCTCGACACTCCATTTTTGTTTTTCATTTTTTTTACACAAATACCTATAGCAAAAACTATCCATCACAAACAAACAACCTACATTATAACATGAGCAACCTGAAACAATATATAAATCTATAACATGAACTAATCTGTACCCATATTATAAATGTGAAAGTGTGTTTATTTGTTTGTTTATTTGTCCTGCTTTCACGTCAAAACAGAGCGACGGATTGACGTGATTTTTTGTGTGGAGATAGTTGGAGGGCTGGAGAGTAGCGTAGGCTACTTTTCATCTTATCCCATCTTATCCCCGTGTACCACGCGCGCGAAGCCGCGAGCAGCAGCTAGTAATTTATATTCTGAAATAAACCTCCGCTCTTCCCCAAGCGTGGTCACTACGTTACTTGTTTATTACGTCGAAGGCAATGCTCCCGCGCCGAAGGAAAATAATAAAAAACATAGTGTTCAGTGGAAACGAGTCGATTGCCTCGTTACGGCCGCGATACCCTCTCGTATCACTTTTATAAGCTTCGAAATTGTCACACTCGTAAAAATATTTCGAAATTCTTGAAATTTTCGCCGAAAATTGGAACAAATTCGGGGTATTTTATTTTTAGTATTATTAAGAGGCCGATTAGTAGGTACTCGAAAGTCAAGTTGTGAAAACAATATTATTGAAACTGAAATTTTGCCACTGACGTAAAACATCGTGTACGAATCGAAAAGTGAATAATTGAGTTTCGTCGCTACGGTCTTTTATTTTATCGAAAATTATTTAATGCCAATTTACAGGAACTATAATATACATTTGTGCTGACATGGTAGAATATAAAATAGAAAATTAATAATAAACTGAGATGAAAATGACCTCTATAGAAACTATTTCATTCGAGTAGGTACCTACCTAACTAAAGAAGCATCCTAACATTTTTTGTAGGTAGCGATTTTTATGCGTAATGATAATAAACGAGCTATGTAAAAAGCTTTTACACTGTTTATCAAACGAAAATAAAAATTGAACGGCTTGTCATAACATCTCCAATGTTTAAACAGATCGGCATGAATTATGGACGTTATAAGCGGAGTCATTAAATTAAACTGTTTTTTTCTTGGAAATAAAACAGTTTCTTTTTCTTGGGTCACGTCGGCGGACCCATCCGTCAAACTAATCACTGTTATGCATACTAAAGTCCACCTTACGCTAATTGACGATTTAAGTTTATTTTAGCTAATACGTAATATTAAAAATAAAACCAAATATATGTTACAATATACAATAATGGTACTAACATTTACCTTGACTAACTTTTTAATGATACTTGGTAGTAGGTATAATTTGGAAATTCGTAAGACCTCAAAACAGAACACCGTCAATTTAAACTAGACACATAAGATAAATAATGCATTATTCTTATACTAGAAGATGTCATAATAGGGGTGAAAAATGCCCCTTTCCTTTCTAGACATCGCCATCCTTTTCTTATTTAAATAAGTAGATCGTTGTTTTGGAAAAGTATCTTTATCTAAGTAAGGAAACAAGGACATCTGCTCTTCATATAAGGTAAAATAAATGTTACAATTAATGACAAATAAACAACTAATCGGTATGTTTCGCTGACAATTAACTTAATTAAAAAGGGATTATTGAAATGTCATCACATTTTTATAGACCTGCCTAGTTGTTAAAAAGCCGCAAGTAGGTAGTACATGTCTGGTACAACAACTAACAATATTTATGTTTTTCATACTTTAAAAACAATAATAAGAATAGGCTTTCCTCAGTAATCTTTGCGAAAGATCATAGTAGGACTCGTGAACTCGTCACTTTTGAAACTGGTCCGAAAGGACGAGTTAACGAAATTCAAAATAAAAAATTTTTTCATTCGTCAACTCGTCCTCTGTCTTAATTATGGTTTGATTTAGTACAGTCAAGGAAAAAAATGTTTTTAAAAACCCTATTATTACTAGCAAATAAGAATGTTAATCTAGTTATATAAAACCCTTCTTTTTCGTCTAGAGTTAATTAAATTAATGCCTAAGACATGTTTTCTTAGCAACCTACGAAGTTCTCGGTACCGACTCGAGAAACTTGTAGTACTTACAAACTTACAAACTTACAAACGATCACAAGAGCAAAGGGACCACAGACAATCGAGCCGTTAGCTCACACGCCTACGAAAGCAATTCGATTATGTTTTGTTAAGCCCACGTGCACTGCTTTAAAATAGTAATCGTCCTAAACGAGCCACGAAGCCGCTTTCAAATAACTTTGAAATCACCTTTCGATATAAGTACTTACAATAAAAGACTAACTTATTACTATAGCGTCCGATACGATCCCCTTCAACTTTATTTTCTGAGTTAAGTAGACCTTTAAGCGTTTTTTTTTCGACTCTACCTAAAAGCATCATTATTTTTTAAAAGGTGCACAATTTTCTTATTTAATTTCGATTATGTATCTTAAATTCCAGTTTCACTAGATCACAGAAGAAATAACTAGTATTTTCAACAAGATTTGTACTTAATATAAGTATTAGTTATTTTTAAAGAGGATCATGGCCACATGGTAATTTTCAGCTGATTTTTCTATCACCAATGCGCTACACGAAGTTTCCCGATTTGGAAAAAAAATACTATGCAATTAACGCGTTCAGTGCTCCGACAGCAGCTTTCTCTTTCGGAGAGCACCGTACAGAAGGGGCAGGGAATTGGTAAATGTTAACTAAAAAGATCGTATCGGGCGCTGCAAAGCCATCCCTAAAAGGAGCGCAGTCATCTCTCGAGAATCGACTGTCATTCACGTCAGAACAAAAAGCGTCGAATTATGCAGCGGATCTCGGCGGATCTTGTTATAGAAGACATATTTGAGAGTTATTTTAAAACGTGTCACTCAAACGCTCGTTATTCGAAAAGTGGCTTTGAACCCGGAAAATATGTTGAAAGCAAGATTTCTAACAAGCAGTGATCATCATCATTTTACGGTGTTGCTATGTCATGTCGGTTGTCTATTTCAACTGGTATATAAAGTTAGTAATATTATCAGGAGTAGATTCAATTTATAACTAACTATATCCGGTGTCTAGTTTGAGTTAGATGCGACGGGAGTGGACACACTACGTTTTTTGCAGCGCGTTTGTTTCGATACAAACGCGATGCGAACGTGCAGTTTAAAAAACGCGCTGCAGAAAACGCAGTGTGGCCACTCCCTTAGAGTTTAGAGTCATCATACCTTTAATAGATTTATGTTTATAGTACGATTTATTTTATACGTCAAGTTGTGTCGTGTTTTATTACCTCCATTATAGTTTTGCTGTTTATTACAAAAACTACAGGGAACTTGAGAACTTTTATACTTATAGGTATTTATTCTAGGTACTAACTTCTGAATTACTCCTAAAAAGGTCAACAGTAGCTGTTTAACCAGATATTAAAGTAGAAACACGCTAAAAAGCTGTTATAAGTCTCATAGTGGTTTAATAGCGGAAATCCTGCTGTCAACATGTTTCAATATGTTTTGGCAACGCGATCAAAGGCCTCGTAAAAATCTTGTACTAGCTTACTCTGCTTTCTTGAAACCTTTAAACTAGATTATAATAGGTACAGTCAACATCTTAAGCGATGATACATTTATGTTTTCTTTTAATAGCCAAAAGTCCACTGTTCTGAAAATAAGTACAAATAAGTAAGGAAATAAAATTACCCGTACGGGTAAAGACTCAGATATTCATCTAAATTTTTATCACAATATCAATATTTTTATGAGTACAACATTGCAGAACCTATCTGTGCTGAATTTAGGGTGGTTTTTTTCAGGTTTAGGTACCTAATCATAAAATATCTACATAACTGAAATACTTTTATAAAAACAAAGTCGGGATAGTTACACCATTTAAAAACTGAAGATTATGTCCTGTCCATCCAAAGGTTGCCAGGAAGAGATCGCTTTCAGCGATAAGGGCGCCCATTGTATTAAGCACCTACTTATTTCCATCGTAGAGCCCTAGAATTTTCCCCCTTCAATCAAGTCCGACATCGATATTCCACGCCTAGGGCTTTCGCAAGCCACGTCCAATTATCGAGTTATGGCGTCCACTACATCGGCTCATTAGATCCCCTCTAGATATAATTACAGAAGATTGATGGAGCTGTGACGGTAGTGAAATAAAAACCATGTCTTGGTTTAATAACGGCCGTCAGTAAACGACCGTCACGTGAACTACTCACAATGGATCTAGCACAGAAGTTAGCCGTTTCGATACGCAGTGCAGCTTTTTCATAAAAAAAATCTACTGCGCATCGAAACGGCTAATTTCACGAATGCGCGTAATGTAAGGCGCGTTTACATTGTGCAAGTCTTGCAGGTACATCACACATGCTAGTTCAGTTTTCACTATACGATAATAGGATGAGCAATAAGTGGATCAATGTGTAAGTTTGTCGGAACGTTCAGATATTTGTGGCTTTATCACGCCATACTACTGAACTGATTTCAATGAAACTTGGTAAGGACACCGAGTAACTCGGTGGTACATTCCTGGACTAGCTTATACTTAAATTCAGGTACCTACTGCCGCAGGTGAAACTATCAACAAGTTGGTTGTAGGGTGACGTCCGTTCGTTGACGGTACCATCTGTCTACAAAACTCAAGTTTCAGGTTATCAGAGCAACTATGCACTCAGGTAGCCGCGTGATGCACTTACATGGTAATGGTAATGAGAGGAATAATCTGGGCTGGAGTGATTATGAAGTAGAGGTATTTATGTTGAGTCTGTTATGTATCAACAAGGCAGGACTAGTTTAGAGTTCATTGGCCGAGAACTCTCTTTTAACTTAACTGGTCCGAGCGTTACCACTTAGATAAGGTTACCACTACAATAGCAAAATGTGTTCCTAATCTGTAGCCGTACCATGAACTGTTAGAGCAATGTTAAAACAAGCTTGAAACATGACAACGAAGGTCATTCCTAAAGCAGTAAGCCTGTTTTAAGCTTGTTTTGACATTGCTCTAAGACTTGGTGGTACGTCTTCTGGAGTAGTAAAGTGTAGAGTGTTTGTAGAGATTAAAATATGGTTTCTTGATTAGTTAATTCCAACAAGCTCTTGTTCTTGACCTCTCTGCTTCATCAACTATTGATACTCATATTGAACTTACATCCCGCTTACAAGGCTCACAAATTAAACGTTCAAAACAAGTTCACACAAAATTGTCGTTACTCTCAATCGTGTGGCATCCGTGAAGTAACAATAAAAGTTTCAGAGAATGTTAGTTTATTGGATTATGATGTAGTACTGACTCCAACTCCATCAGCACAGCAGAGTCATTCTGTAAACTCACTTCGAACGTCGAAGAGCTGAATCTGCTGTGAAATTTCAAATTTCGTATTCAAAATTTGAGTCTCACGATACATTTTTGTGTATTTAGTGAGCTCGGTCACTTGAGTGAATTCGAAGTGAGTCTACAGAATGACTCTGCCGGTGGGCCGTACGTATGCTTGTGTGCTACCTTAGTATTAAAAAAAAACTGCATTTTCTGATGTGCTGACTAATAAGAACTTAACGCGTCCGCTGCCATCCTCTCTGGTATTCTCCGAAGGAGGGCGCCGCAGCACCATTTGCTGTAAGTACTCTTTGTGCGTCGGCGTCGGTGGCAATCAAAGTGCTAGACTTTGCCATTTCTCTATAAAGCTCTTGCTGACCCTCATTGACTATTCTAAAGGGTGGTCGCCAATCAGCGGTTCCTGCAGAAGGCACAGGGAATATGTAAATAGGTAAGTAGTTTGTATGCGCAGGGGCACGTTTCGTTAAGCATACCCGGTGCACCATTATGTAAATACTAGCTGTGCCCGCGACTTCGTTCGCGTATGCTAATTCTACTAATTTGCGAAATGTGAAAGTTTGTGAGGATGGATGTATCGATGGATGTTTGTTACTCTTTCACACCAAAACTACTAAACGGATTTTATTGAAACTTGGAATAATTACTTACATAGATTATGACCTGGAATAACACATAGGCTAGGTTCTTTTTATTCAAATTTTTTAAAACTCATTAGGTAGGTATTGCACTGGTAAATCTTTTTGCATGAAAATGTTGAGAAAACGAATTTTCCCAGATAAAAGACCTAGCTAGATCGGCTTTTCGCCTCCGTAAGCCCCCGTACCTACCGCAAATTTCATCAAAATCGCATAGCTTGTACTATGGGAACCAGATAACTGATAGAATAGGTACTTACCTACTTCTATATTTTTTTGTAAATACTTTAGGTAGGTAGGGACTTAATACTTGAATATCTGGGCGACCGAACTATGCTCGGGTGCAAATAGATAAAAATTAAAAAAGAAAAAGAAATAAAACTTACAAAAAGTAAACTTTTACTGGCTGAGATTCGAACTCGAAGCCTTCGGTTGAGTTGAGAGGCGGACACCTATTTCACTTGGCCACTTTAGTTTCAACAGAAATTGTAAAATTACGAACCACATTGCACTGGTAGGTAAACCTTTTTGCGTAAAAATGTCGAAAAAACGAATTTTCCCAGATATGAGACCTAGCCTAGGTAGATCGATTTTTCGTCCCCTTTAGGGAGTGTCCACATTGCGTTTTCTGAAGCGCGTTTTTGCTACGCGTTGCGAACGCGCGTTTGTATCGATACAAACGCGCGTTCGCAACGCGTATTTTTCCATACAAAAGCGAACCGGGAGGGGCTGCGCGGGGGGCTGCGCGTTCGCATCGCGTTCGAATCGCGTTTGTATCGATACAAACGCGCTGCAAAAAACGCAATGTGGACACTCCCTTAACCCCCGTACCGCAAATTTCATGGTCCCAACGTATGGTGCCGGCGTATACGTTGGGACCAACGTTGGTCCCAACGTTGGGGCCAAGATTTCGTGAACCATCCACACGTTGGCGATTACACCAGTCTTGTTCCGTGACGGAACTTCCGTCAGAGCCAACGCAACGTGAGGACGTCTGATGTCTGCGCGTCCGATACAGAAATTGAAATTTCTGTATCGGATGTATATGAAATAGATTTTTGAAGACTTCTATGTTCAAATTACGATTTAAATACTTGGCTATAATTTACTTTGGCGCTGCGCTGAATTGGGGAATTTGTTTTCTAAAATATTGAATTCATTTAAAGCTCTGATTTTTATATTTTCGAAAATTTAAGGAAGATTAATATTCAATTGAGGTTTTAATTATATAACATTTACAGATTTAAGTCTATTGCGCTGAAACAACATACGGTTTTGAAACGCAAAAATTTGTATATTCCTGCTTGTTTTCTAATAGCAAATCGCAAGAAGCTATTTCTGTTTCGTAAAAATAGCTTAGGCGTGCTATCTAGTTACCTATTTTTCCTATTTACAACTATCTACTTGGGGTTTGGGTGTTTTAATTTCTAATCTATCGTGATAAATACTTTTTAAATAAATACATAGGTATTTAACATAATAAATACACGGATAGAAAATTTGAATAAGTACTTGGAAATAATTTACTTTGGCGCTGCGCTGATTTGGGGAATTTGTTTTCTAAAATATTGAATTCATTTAAAGCTCTGATTTTTATATTTTCGACAATTTAAGGAAGATTAATATTTAATTGAGGTTTTAATTATATAACATTTACAGATTTGAGTCTATTGCGCTGAAACAACATACGGTTTTGAAACGCTAAAATTTGTATATTCCTGCGTGTTTTCTAATAGCAAATCGCAAGAAGCTATCTCTGTTTCGTAAAAATAGCTTGGGCGTGCTATCTCTATCTAGTTACCTATTTTTCCTATTTACAACTATCTACTTGGGGTTTGGGTGTTTTAATTTCTAATCTATCGTGATAAATACTTTTTAAATAAATACATAGGTATTTAACATAATAAATACACGGATAGAAAATTTGAATAAGTACTTGGAAATAATTTACTTTGGCGCTGCGCTGATTTGGGGAATTTGTTTTCTAAAATATTGAATTCATTTAAAGCTCTGATTTTTATATTTTCAACAATTTAAGGAAGATTAATATTCAATTGAGGTTTTAATTATATAACATTTACAGATTTGAGTCTATTGCGCTGAAACAACAAACGGTTTTGAAACGCTAAAATTTGTATATTCCTGCGTGTTTTCTAATAGCAAATCGCAAGAAGCTATCTCTGTTCCGTAGAAATAGCTTAGGCGTGCTATCTACTTACCCATTTTACCTATTTACAACTACTACTTCATGGTCATCACCTACCTAAAACCAATTTAAGTAATTATCATTAAGTAATTTTGAAATTCGTAGGTAATAAAAAAAATGTTTAAAAATTTCCATGAGTGCAAAAAGAGGAGGTCAGACGGTCACCCATCCCAACATTTTGTTCCCCATACAAACTTTCAACCCTTATTTTTTTATCTCAACCATGATAACATAAAAAAGTAGCCTACGTCCTTTCCTGGGATATAATCTATATCCATGCCAAATTTTATCGTAATCTTTTCTTTAGAAAACAAAGTGTTTAGAAATTTAGATTGAATTCTTTAAATGTACATATCTTTTTTATTTGTGAATGGATTTTGATAAAAAAACTTCTATTTTTTAATCCCAACTTACCATAATACAACAGTCAAAACTACATCCAATTCAGTAGAGCCGTTTTTGAGATTAGCAGCAATAAACACACAGAGAAACTAAAGTCACAGTAGAATTCTTTAAATAGATATATCTTTTTTATTTGTGAACGGATTTTGATAAAACAACCCCTATCTTTTAATCCCGGCTTACCATAATACAACAATGAAAACTGCAACCAAATCAGTTCAGTAGTTTCAGAGATCTTAGTGCTCAAACACACAGAGAAACGAAAATTTCAAAGTCACAGATTACCAACAGTTACTATGAAGTGTTTGCGTTCAAGGACATCGTAGATCGCGCTTATGACATTTTTGGACGTGAAAAGGTTATATGGATCAAAAACTGATTTCACTTAATTAAATACTTATAAGTTTGTTCTTAGACTTCATTCTTATTATATGTATAGATAAATAAATAAATGTAACAATGGCCTGACGAAAGCGGCTCCAGACTCCTTGAAGCTGGTGAACTTTTTTGTAAGTAATGGTATGAAATAAATATATTATACCGTGCTCATAAATGTCTTATGCAAGAAGTGAAGTGTTTGTGTTGACTTAAAAAAATGAGGAGGTTGTCAATTCGTCGGAATCTTTTTTTTTGCTTTTTTTATGCATGTTCACCGATGACTCGAAGACGCTTCGACCGATTTAGAAAATTCTTTTTTGTTTTTACTTTCCGATTGGTGCCATAAAATTTGGTAGGCACCTGTCATAAACAGATGACAGGTGACCTCTCGAAGCGCACTTCGAGAGTGTAGAAAATTGCTCAACCTACAGCATTGAAATTGTTTTTTTTTTTTGTTTTTAATTTAGCCACTTGTTTTATTGTATTTTGTAAATTGCTTTCCAACTACCAACCAATACTTACTCATCAATCCATTTATCTAGTTAGCTTTCAAGCCATCAGGCGGCGCGCTTGCAATTTGCCGCACAAAATGAATTGAACTGGCAAAGCTATCAATAATGCATCGCAGTAACAAGACAACACAACACTCCTGAGAATATATCAATCATTATTTATGAGTTTAAAGAACCAAAGAGAACAGAAATCAATTACCCATCTGTTGGTTGGTAATGAGTTTTTGCGTTTCCTCTGTAAATTTTTGCATTTATAGATGTGTATTGAGTTTCTTTTAAAGTTTTATCGCTTAGAAATAGTTTTTATTTTAAATAAATATAGTAAGTAGGTACCTACTTACTTATTAATAAAAAGTAAATAGGTAGGTAGGTAATACCTACTAGTAATTTACTAAGTAAAAACTAAAACATAAAAGTGACATTCAAGTGTTTTCAGCTGCATATTTAAATAAATTAAATTCCTTACATCACACATCAAGGAGGTTATAAATTACTTACTTATACCACTTATACTTAATTAATTCCACTAATTAGCTTGAAAAATCATCTTATCTCATCGACGGGAGAATAAATTATACATTTAAGTAATTATTACCTACGCGATAAGTTTTAACTCCTGAACATAAATCATATTTCTTATTACCAAGTGCAAAGGTTGTTATTCGCACAGAATAACCAGTTTTCTCTGAGCATTTATTTTCTTGAAAAGTCATCATCAATCAAACTGATCGAATATGAATTTTACATTCCTGGCCATAATACCGAGACCTCTGTATCTCTGAAATGCTTTTGCTTTTCCAAAAATGAATTAAAACTTGAGGGATCTTCTAAAAGTGGTAGTTGGTTGAGCATTGCAATGCAAAGCTACCCGCTGTGCTTACTTACTTTGTAAGTCAGAGAAAGAGTTCAAGTTTCAACCAAGCGTAAAATTCTGAGATCGATCTACCACCTAATTGGAAACAAATAACTAATAAGTACCTTTTTAGGGTTCCGTACCTTAAAAGGTAAAAAAAGGAACCCTTATAAGATCACTTTCTTGTCCGTCTGTCCGTCTGTCCGTCTGTCTATCCGTGTGTCACCATCGATTATCTCAGGAACGGGTAGAGATAGCAAGTTGTTTATACCATATACTAAGGTCTATAGTCCCTATTGTGAGTATAAAAATCAAGGTCCTGAGTCAACACTATAAAAAGATATAGGCAAATTTAGGTTTTCGTGAAAACTTGTAAGTACCAAAACTTACCTTAATTATCAACTTTATTTATTTTTCGGAATTTTTCCTTTACTTGTGCTGTAAGGCCTTGCTTGTAACCAAAATTGACAATTCTAGGTCAACCGGAAGTACCCTAGAGGTTTTGGGTCGAAAACCTAAATGGTAGTTCCCGTTGACCTAGAATAACGAAATTTGGCAAAAAGCAAGGTCTTATAGCACAAATAAAGGAAAAATTCCAAAAAGTTAAAAAAGTTGAAAACTAAAGGGTGTTCCCATACATACATAGTTGACGCCAATTAAAATTGTCCTCCGAGTTGTATGGGCGCTCATACAATTAAGCGGACTAGCTTAATTGGCACCATGGCTAGGTACGGAACCCTCGGCGTACGAGTTCGACTCGCACTTGACCGGTTTTTTTATTTTATTTCTTTGATTATTTTAATTTCTTTTAAAGAAAGAATCTTGAGATTTTTATTTATTTTTACTACAGATTTAGTTTAAACTGGCATAAACCAGGACTATCTTTAATCTTCGTTTTACAGTAAAGTGTGAATAGCTTAGTAGTTTCGGCCCAAGATTGAATCCTCTGAAAACTATGTAGGTACTTACCTATTCATTCGTTGGTGCTTCCTTTAAGTAATTATTGTCACTAATAGCGTTGAATATGACGTGACTGACGCGGCTCGTTTGTCCCGTACAAAATTCAACTTTGTGTGATCGGCTCATTTTCTAAAAATGTCATGCTTCAATTCATGTCATGTGACCGTACACAATATGACAAAATCAGCTGATTTTGTCATGCTTCATTCAATCTTCAATCACACCTTGCCTACTCACTATGACAAAGTCATATAACATGACGCTACTCACTCACTCTAATGTAGTATGACGTCAAATCAAATGTCATAGCTTCACTCAAATGACAAGGATGGAATCTTTGTCATATGACTCTCTCTCTTCCTGCTTCAAATCACTCCTCGTAGACCGAACAGATTGTCATAGAGTCGGCGTCAGTACTGAAGTCCGATAGACGCAGCGTTGCTATCGCAGAACTAGCTTAGGTAAAAAATTACTAATTGTCCAATTATGGATTGAACAATAATAAGTTTGCAAGTTTGTACGTTTGATAATTCTACACACCAGAAAAACTGAACTACCTTAACTAAAAAAGCATAATTATGCTCTTTTAGTTTCTAGTAGCAATTGCCGTAGGACTTGAGTGCTGACGCCGACTCTACTTTTTGAATTGAACGAAACGCAGGCGGCTCGTTTTGAAAAAACGTGTTTTGAAAACAAAAATTGGTTTTCAATGTTTTCGATTTTGCGGGTTTTCAAACGAACGAAGGAAACAAAATATCACCGGGCTGCCTAAAGGGCAATAGTAGAGTCGGTGTCAGCACTGAAGTCCGATAGACGCAGCGCTGCTTTCGCGTAAAAATGACTAATTGTCCAAATAAGGCTTGAACATTAATATTTAGGCAAAGTTGTATGTTCTTTAATTCTATACCCGTTATAGTGCTTTCGACCCATTTTGGGGCCGCACATTTTCACGGCTCCAAGTGCGCCCGACCGAATTTTCGGCCGGCCGATTTTGCGCCACTAAAATCACGATTTCTATGGTATTAGGGCTTCCCCATACGTGGAAAGTGTCTTTATTTGTTGCTAACATTATTCTCCCACTACTGGTAACACTAAAAGTCATAGATAATAGATAATATTTCTACAATGTGTCAAAATACCGGAAGAGAAAAATACGAAAAAAAACTTTATTTTTGAAAGAAGGTTCAAATAAGATTTTCAGCGATGACCTATACATGTTTTGCATTAATTAAATCTGACAGGTATTTAGGATACTTACTGAACCATTAAAACCCCGTTTTATAGTAAAAAATTTGAATTTGATCAACATTTTGAATGTTGCGGGTGAATTTTCTGTTTGAAGGTTGGCTATTGTGATTGATGTGTAGGACTGAAGTGGAGGAGGTTTGTTTTGTTCGTTTTGTTGGCTAACTACATATTTCTACCAATCAGAAAGACTTCACACAAGTCTATACAACAACTGAACGACCGTGACTAAAAGAGCTTAAAGTAAATAAAACAATTAGTTCCCACTTTTGCCGTAGGACTTGAGTGCTGACACCGTCTATATGATCTACTATAAAAAAAAAATCTATTCAAGCGTTACAATTCCTCAGTATTTGTGCAAAAATTTTTTTTATTCTAAAAATGTTCTACATAGCCCCAATGTACGGTATGCTCATTATTTGGTGACATTATGATAATTATGTAAATAAATGATTAAATTTAAGTCAGCGTTTGTTTTTTCTTATCAATCAGCACGATTAGAAATTACATTTTTCCAAACTCACTTTTGAAATAGTAGTTACCTAACCTAAGATCGCACCATGAATGAACATTAGACCGGCTCTTCGAGTTCGTCAATGCGTAGGTCATTATGAACTGTCAAGTTGAAAATGATCGGCTCAAAAGAGCCGGCTCACTGAACCGGCTCATTTTGAAAATGAACCTACTCTTACAAAAGTCAATTTAAAATCATGTCATACCCAACACTAAAAACTTCAAATGTGGGGTCACACCTGCATAGCACAATGCTAATGCTGCAAATACACGCTGGGCCAGCCTAAGCCAGCGCGAGTGAAGGCGAGTCGATGCAAGGCGAGTGGTACCATCCACACGCTTGGCGAGTCGACGCAAATCAATGTAAGTTGGCGCTCGTGTTCACTCGGCCAGCTAGGCGAGCAATGGCAAGGCGAGGCGAGTCGTGCTGCCCACACGTTGGCACTCGCGTTCACTCGGCAAGCCTAGGCCAGCGTGTGTACGGGCCTTTAGGTATCAACTTTTCATAAGAGTATCTATGGTCACCCACTACAGGGTAATGTCAACTCTCCCAAAGAGCTTTCTATACCCCCTTTCTGTTGTTTACTTTTAATATGTGTACCTAGTCATCGGTGATTAATACTTTCACTGTCTTTGTTTATTTTTCCACTATTAAGGCCAAGCTCCAAAACGGTTATGATTGTTTGCCTGCAAATTGTAACTAAACGGAATATCTCATCAAGTTACAACTCCAATTATGTGATTTTTTAATCTTTTTTCTATTTAGTTCTAAAGGCAGAAACACGATTAATAGAAATTTACATGATACTTTTACGTTTTGAAAATGACACCTTTTCTCAAGATTTTTGCATTTTTCTTGAAAACCCGTTCAGCTACATATACAAAATAAATACTCACAGAAAGGAAATTTAGTCTTTTATTTGCTTCTAAGTTATCGTTTACCTAGACTGCTTATTTTTCTCATAATAAGCAAAATTAGTTTTGAGCTTTACTTCTGAGCACAGAGAGTTAAACGGATCAACCGAAAATCAACCTTATTGAGTCCCGAGTTGCTATATAAATAAACACAGAATCGAACGCAGCTCATTCCGCTTCTGGGCGGTCACAAGGTCGGATCCAC
This sequence comes from Camptogramma bilineatum, assembly GCA_958496255.1. Taxonomy (NCBI): domain Eukaryota; kingdom Metazoa; phylum Arthropoda; class Insecta; order Lepidoptera; family Geometridae; genus Camptogramma; species Camptogramma bilineatum. The sequence goes on along the minus strand of OY292465.1, from coordinate 11,030,140 downwards.
GCGCGTTTTGACATTTTGACATTTGACAAGCTATTTGCCCGCCCCGGCTTTGTACAGGTAACAGAAAATGAAACCAAAAAGTCATAAAGTTAGTAAGTATTTAGTTTTTTTTTCGATTAGGAAAAACAATACTAACTGTTCCGGCGCTTCACTAGCGCGCCTGCGGCTTTTCACTAGTACGCCAGAATGTGTGGAGCCACCCCGTCGCCCGCGCACCGCCGGTGAACTCCCCCGCTCCACATTGACAGAGACGACGCCATTACAACCATACGTGTGTGCTCATATTCGCAATTTAATTTCTATTGTACGCGAGTCCCAACCATTATTTGTAGAACACAAGCATTCAATATAAAGTTTAATCAAAATTGGAGTCAGATTATTATTCACCTACCACGAAAAGGAACATGGTGACCCCGACGTGATCGAGCAAAATTCTACGCAGTTACAACGGACACGCTACGCCATTTTGAAGCATCGACCCTGTGCATCGACCGTTGTACCCAAAACGAAAGATCGATATTGCAACGGACTTGTATCAATCCAGGACGGTGTTACAAACGTGTTGCCGAGGAACCGTAAAAATTTGCAAGCAGTCACTACGTATTGGAGAGAAGAGAAAAGGACAAAAATTGCCAACAAAGCCGCCCTTGTATCAAGCAGCCAGGAAAGCCAGCCGTGCCGTGACGATATTCCCGACAACGCAGCTCAGCGCCTCAGCCCAGCTTTACAAGGGAAGTGCCCATTCTTTTCCTACAATTACCTATTCCTCTCTTTTCTACTATCTGCTAAATCTCTGTCTTTCTACAATCCATAACGTTAAGCTTATTTCGTGCAGCACATTTTCTTTGCCACGCAAGCTTCAAACGCAATTTTCAAACATTTTTTTTGTGCATACTTCTGCAATTTATTCATCCATCCTTTGCAACTAGCATCTATTTTACTATTATATCGTGAAATAATCACGAGCTACATCTTTCCGTTGCCTATTTTGAGTGCAAAGCTAGTACAAAAAGACAAGTACTTATCATTTCAAATAGGTACCTACTCAAATACTCATTGTCTTTTTGCATTTATTTATTCTTTGCCTTTCTATCCATCACATCTATTCGATTAGCGCATCAATTTCTAAATTTCTAATCCCACAACTTGCCCACAGCAATTAAAGATAAAATAACGCAACACATTTTAATATTTTTCCGTTTCTTTGCATTCCAGCGACATAGCAATCGCCCTACAGCTGATCGCCTGAGGTCATTGCCCGCTACATCCATTGTTCTTGCCGAGCGGCAACCAGCTGATCGCCTAAAGACATCATTTTGGGGTGCATAAGCCGGATAAAAGCTACGTATAGTTATTTTATTTACAAAAATATTATTTTTCTTTATTTACTGTTGTGTCAATCATGGAACCAAGGCCAAAGTCACCTACGGGAAACATAAGTTTAAATGTTCCATCGCTAAGTAATTTGAAGGATTTAAATACAAAACGTAGTTCAGTTAAAGGCCGAATTACGAAGTTTAAAAATTATTTGAATACTTTTCTCACTGCTGATTCAGTAACTGCAACCGATCTGTGTATGTTGACGCAGAGATACGATAGGTTTAAAGACTTATCTTTTTGTTTCGATGAGTTGCAATCTCAAATAGAATTACTAAATTCTTCTAGTTTAGATGATGAAATTGACATTCGTGAAGAATTTGAATTAGAATTCTCTTCGTTAATTGCACAGTGCAAGTTGTTTATCGAGAAACATCGCGAAAAATCATCACCAGAAGATGGCAATTCATCGAAATCGAGTTGTAGTCATACATGTCAGAACAATAACAATGTAAGCTTCAAATTACCTATCATAAAAATTGCACCTTTCGATGGAACATACTCTAAATGGCTTGAGTTCAGGGATACATTTACTTCACTCATCCATGGCAACAACAAGATCGAATCAATACATAAATTTCACTACTTAAATTCTTATCTCGAGAAGGAAGCTTCCAATGTCATCAGCAATTTAGAAGTCAGTGCTGTGAACTATGAGGAGGCTTGGCGACTTCTTTGCGAGAGGTACAACAACGATAAACAACTAATCAATAATCACTTGAATTCTTTGTTAAATATACAGCCTGTGCCTCGAGATTCAGCGAAAGATTTACGAGCTTTAGTAGATCACATCTCTAAAAACTTGCGTGCTTTGAGCACACTGGGCGAACCAACTGAGCATTGGGATTCTTTGGTCATTCATTTGGTTTCAGCCAAGCTCGACGCAGGTTCTAGTTTCAAATGGGAAGAACATAAAAATACTTTCGATAAAAGCCCGTCTTTAAAAGATTTTTTCCAATTTCTGAATTCTCGAGCAAACATTTTAGAATCCGTTCGCAATAATAAGATTGAGAAACAAGTCCATCCAGCCCATGCATACTCTCGTAAGTTTGAAAAGTCTAACACAAACTCATGTGTGGTTTCAGCTGCCAGTACCAACGTTCCAGTTTGCATCTTATGTAATGGCAGTCATCGCATATACGATTGTGCTTCGTTCCTGGGAAAAGGTGTTGAAGAAAGGATAGCTGAGGTCATGCGGCTGAGGCTGTGCATGAACTGTCTTCGTAAGGGACACTCTTCTCACGAATGCAGGTTGGGCCCTTGTTCTAAATGTAAGAAAAGGCATAATTCATTATTGCATAGGATTTCTTCTCAGGCTGTAAACATATCCAATGTGCAAACCTCTCAAATAGATAATTCAGTGAGCGAACAGAAATCTGATGATAATGTAGTTAGTATGTCTGTTACCAATAATAGTAGTGTGTTACTATCAACCGCGCTGGTTGATTTATACAATCCAAATACAAACGAACATCTTACAGTTCGAGCCTTGCTAGACAGCGGAAGTCAGTCTTCTCTAATAACGGATAGGTTGAAAACCAAATTACAACTGACTTCTCAGCCAACCGAGGTCGATATTGTAGGTGTAGGCAATATTCATGCATCCAACGCAATACATAGATGTATTGTCAAGTTGAAATCGAAAACAAGTAGTTTCGAATCTTCATTATCATGTCTAGTACTGCCAGAAATCTCAGGTAGGTTACCTAACAAGTCTATAGATATTTCACAAATAAACTTACCACAGAATATCAGATTGGCCGATCCAACGTTTCATCGTACCGCGCCAGTAGACTTGCTATTGGGTGCTGACATGTTTTGGTATCTTATTGAGTCAGAGCAAATCTTTCTTGGCCCCAACCAGCCAGTAGCTCGTAAGTCTAAGCTAGGTTGGATATTGGCAGGCCCAATTTTTACAGTTGATGAATTCAAAAATAAATCAATAAGATGCAATCATATATCCATTCAATCCAGTCATGATTCTATTTCGAATGAATCGTTAGATGAAAGTCTCACAAAGTTCTGGGAATTAGAGCAAATTCCTATGCCAAGTAGCTTACAAACTGAAGAGGAAATTTTATGTGAGGCTCATTTCGTCAAAAATACATACAGAAATGAAGAAGGCAGGTTTTGTGTATCATTACCCCTCATTTCCGAACCTGATTGCTTAGGTAATTCAATGAAACAGGCTAAAAGACAATTTTTAGCTACTGAGAAACGTCTAACAAAAAATCCAGAGCTTAAACAGTTATATTCTAACTTTATAAAAGAGTATTCTGAACTAGGTCATTTATCAGAAATTGGCCAGGTGCCAGAACCGTCATATTTTATACCGCATCATGCAGTCTACAAGCCAAATAGCGAATCAACCGCTCTAAGGGTTGTTTTCAATGGCAATGCAAAATCGACATCATCCTATTCCATCAATGATTTACAAATGGTAGGTCCACATATTCAGGATAGCTTGTTCAACATTTTGTTAAGATTCAGGCAGTATACTTATGTAATTTCAGGGGACATAGAGAAAATGTACAGACAGGTAGAGATGCAAGAAAATCATCGCAATTTGCAAATCATATTATGGCGCGATTCTGCATCTGAACAACTTAGGCTTCTGAGATTGAATACAGTCACATATGGCTATACTAGCTCAAGCTTTCTAAGCACACGCTGTTTGTGGCAGATAGGCGATGAGTGTGCCGACACTAAAATAAAGGAAATCATTCAAAAAGACTTCCTGGTCGATGATCTCTTGACCGGAAGTGACGACGGTGAAGAATTATTATTTATTAAGCAGTCTGTCGAAGCTGCATTGCGCGCAGGTTGTTTCAATCTACGTAAGTATCGATCTAACTTACCGTCTGTCTTAGAAAATCACACTCAAGGCAATCAAAGCAATTTAACTATAAGTTCATCTTCTCATACATTAGGTGTTGGATGGAATCCTAATGCTGATATTATTCATTTTCCGTGTAACTATGAAAACAGAACGGAATCTCCAACAAAACGAACTATATTATCCGATTCCTGTAAAATATTTGATCCATTCGGTTTATTGAGCTTACTAACAATTATACCTAAAATTCTTATTCAGAGATTATGGCTTGAAAAGTTGGACTGGGATCAACCAGTGCCGGATCAAATACGGGAACATTGGAACAATTTTGTCGATAATTTAAAATACCTTCGTACTCTTAGCATACCTAGGCATGCGCTATGTAAGTCATCTGTGTATACAGAACTACATGTATTTTGCGACGCGTCCTTTGCTGCAATGGCCACCACTGTTTTTGTAAAATCCGTGAACGAGCAGGGTGACGTCACTATTCGTCTTCTATGTGCTAAGGCTAGAGTAGCTTCCGTGAAGCCGACGACGATACCTCGGCTAGAACTATGTGCATGTTTGCTTGGAGCTCAACTCGCGGCCGCCGTATGTCGCGCTCTGCGATGTGTCATTCAGCGTAAGGTGTTTTGGACGGACTCCACTATAGCTCTATCCTGGCTAGGTATGAGGTACGACAAATTAAAAACTTTTGTAGCTAACAGAGTAAGTGCAATTTTAGAGCTTACAGAACACAATGTTTGGCGTCACGTTCCGACCGACCAGAACCCAGCGGATCTAGCTACACGCGGTCTGGACGCAAGTAAAATCAAGGAATGTGATTTATGGTGGAACGGACCAACATTTCTAAGAGAGCCTGAGTCAGAATGGCCCTCTACATTTAAAAATAATTCATCCAATAATCTGAACGATTTGCCTGAAATAAAAATAAACGTAGCCATGAGTGGCGAGGTAGGTACAAACCAGACTATTATAGATTTTGATAGGTATTCAAAATTAAGTTTTTTGCAACGCACATTTGCATATATTTTAAGATTTATCAATAATTGTAAAAAATCAAGTAGCAAGCGCATTGGTATTTTACAGCCTGAAGAACTTTCGAATTCTTTTAAATTGGTCGCGCCAACAACAAATTCAGTCCCGAAAAGTATCGGAACCAACCTTCGATAAACGGACGTGTAAATTACGGTGAACGGCAGTTACGACAATCGAGGCGGTAGAGGAAGGAAGAGAAGGACATGCAGCACTCACCGGAGCAAGCCAGGGGAGCCAGGCTCGCGCAGCAGGAATCCAATCTCCTTCGAATGTCGCACAGCACAGCTTCACTTCGCGGGGTCGCGCGACCAGAGAATGTTCGAAAACAAATGTTCTCACTACACTGGGTAGTCAAACACAAGGGTGCGTTTGGCGGTGCGGGAATGTATTGAAGATAGGTACAGAGAAAGGCTCGAGATGATCCTCGTCTCTTCGCGGGTGATCAGACAAGAGGCTTGTCTTGCGGTGGCGGTTCAAAGGCGAGAGCCGTTGCACAGGTGCATCCGTATGCAAAGTCTTCGTTGAACTGACAGATGTCAGTGATCATTCCCTCGTTCTTCCGTTCCATGTTCACGTCCTTGAACGGTGCTAAGAGCGCTGCATATACAGGTCGGGGAAAAGGAGCGGGAAATTCAAACTGCCTCATATTATAAAAGAGTAAATCTAAAATGAATCAATGTTGGCGTTACCATTTCCACCCGCCCTTAATGGGTCACCATTAAAGAAGCGATAATAAGACGAAAGAGAGAGATAAGACTATGACTCTAGGAGCGCTCAATGCGCGCGGTAGAAATAATATTTCCGTAGAGTCACGGCGAAGCGGGATAAGCCAATAAGTTACGTTACATTAACTAAAGCGAAGCGGTATTAAAAATAACTTAAACTAATGCGGAGTGCGGTTAAATTTATTGTCTTGGAATAGGACACAAACGAACGACCGGGCGAAGGTAAGTTCCCTTGGCGGTTCTAACTGTACAAACGCGCACGACGCCGTCTTTAGAAGGATGGACGTTCTCTACAATCGCGAGCGGCCAGGATAGGGGCGGCGAGTTATCATTCATAACAACCACGATGATTCCCTGTGTGATAGGAAAAGATTGCGTGTTCCACTTCTGCCTAACCTGAAGACCGTGTAGATATTCCATCTTCCAACGATTCCAAAACGACTGGACCAATTTGTCCAGTAGCGAGTGCCTGTGAAGTAAACTGACAGGGTCAGAGTTGACTTCAGGCGCGGGTAAAGAAAATAGAGGCGCGGTATGCAAGAAATGGCTCGGCGTAAGAGCCGAGGGCTCTGCGGGGTCAGAACTCAGTACTGTCAGCGGGCGTGAGTTTAAGAGACACTCAATTTGAGTGAGAACAGTACAGAGTTCTTCGTACGATAAAAGCTGCTGTCCAACAACTCGGAAAAGATGCATTTTGACGACTTTCACGACGCTCTCCCAAGCACCTCCAAAGTGTGGAGAGTTGGGAGGGATAAATTTCCAAGTTATCCGACTCTCAGCGTACTCTTCCTCCAGCTTCGGGCGATACTCAGTATTGACAAACTTGTATAGATCGCGGAGGTAAGAGTTCGCACCCTTAAAACATGTACCGTTATCAGAGTACATGATCTGAATCGGTCCTCGGCGGGCGAGGAACCTTTTCAGCGCGGCGAGAAAACTGGGAGTGCTGAGGTCCGTGGCGACTTCGATGTGCACGGCGCGAGTCGTTAGACAAGTGAAAATGCACAGGTAAGCCTTTTCGCTGTGGACGCCGCGACGGCGCACAGGAACGTACGGCAAAGGACCGGCATAATCACAGCCTACGTGCGTGAAAGCTTTAGCGGCCTGACGCGTGCGATAGTCAGGTAAGTCAGCCATCAGCGGGTAAGTTGGACGCGGTTTTAATCGAAAACACCTATTACACATGTGGACGCGCTGTCTCACAATGCGGCGTGCGGACAAGATCCAGAACTTTTGTCGAAGGAGCGACATCAATAGTTCTGGTCCGGCGTGTAAATACTTTACATGATAGAAATCAATGATCAAGTTCACCACGGGATCATTGCGCGGTAAAATAACTGGATGCTTTTGAGCGTAGTCCAGCGCGGAGTTAACGAGTCGACCTCCGACGAGGATCAGACCGTTTTCAATAAAAGGCCTCAAGCGATTGAAAGCCTGCGAACAAGGTTGATTATTCTTAATATTAGAATAATCCTCTGCAAAGTATTGACTCTGCAGGGCGCGAAGAATTTTATTTTCAGCGAAATTCAATTCGACAGCAGACACTGCAATAGTGTCGCGGCGGGATAACAATTTTGCGAATCTGCAAATGTATGCAGTTATACGAAGCAACTTACTCCATGAGGAGACGCGGGTAGCGAGTTCATATAAAGCGCAATGCTTTACAGGCGAGCACACAGTGTGTGTAAGAATTTTTTCTTCCGGTATGTTCGGAATGGATTGATGGTCGAGAGGCTTGAGAGGCCACTCAGACGGATCTAACGTAGCCCACTGGGGCCCGTGGAGCCACAGAGGGTGCGCGGTTAATTTTTGTGGTGTAGTACCACGTGAGAGAACGTCTGCAGGGTTTTCAGTACCTGCGACGTGGTAAAAGTTGTCAGCAGGGATGTTTTCCGTGATCTGAACAACGCGGTTTGCAACAAAGGTTTGCCACCGATGTGGCGAACTTTTAATCCAATACAACACGACTTTAGAGTCGGTGAAAGCGAATAATTTGATTGGGAGATGACGCGAGTAATTTTCAAAAACTATGCGTAGCAGTTTTGACATGAGAAGTACGCCGCAGAGCTCTAAGCGTGCTATAGATATAGGCTTAGTAGGAGCGACTTTGGACTTCGCGCAGACAAGCTGGACACTGTTACCGGAGGCGGCGCTCACATGAGCATATACAACGGCACCGTAGGCGTGTTCACTTGCGTCCGAAAAGGACAGAAGAGTGAGAGTGCAGTTGTTGGAGAAGCCGACGTGACGCGGAATGCGTATATTGTTAAGAGCCGGTAACTCGTCGCAGAACTGCTTCCACATTTTTACAATGTGTAGCGGAGGAGTGTCATCCCAATCGAAATTAAGACGCCAAAGCTGTTGAATGAGTAGCTTGGCATACACGACTGCGGGGGCCACGAAGCCCATTATATCCCACAGTCGGGCGACTGTAGAGAGGATGGAGCGCTTAGTGCACTTCACATCAGCGGGAACAGAAATTTTGAAATAAAATGCGTCATTATCGATACACCAATGCAGGCCTAGTATTTTATGCTGCATGGTTTTATCAAACTCTACCTCGGTAGGGAGTTTGTGCGAAGCGGGAAGATTATCTAATACAGCCCTACTATTACTGTTCCATTTTATAAGATCCCACTGCGCTCCTTTGAATAGGTCAATCAATTGACGTGACGCAGAAATCGCTTCTTGTTCGCTGGGAACCGAGAAGGCGATATCGTCCATGAAGAGCGACGTAGACGCGAAGTTGCTAGCGAGAGGGTAGCGAGCGCCGTCGTCTTCGACTAACTGTCTCACCGTGCGCAATGCATGGTAGGGACTTGATTTTAAACCGAAACAGACGCGGTTGAACCTAAACAATTGGAGTGGGTCTTGTGGAGCGAAGCGATAAAGAAAACACTGATAACGACGGTCGGCTTCGCGCATGATGATCTGCAAGAACTGCTGGCGACAGTCCGCGGTCAATGCGATCGCGTGTAAGCGGAAATTCAACAATATTGTAAATAAATCGCCTTGCAAATTCGGACCTGAGTGCAGAATATCATTTAATGATTTGCGGCCACCAGAAGTAGACGCGCTGGCGTCTAAGACTACGCGCAGCTTAGTCGATGTTTTATCTTCTCGCACGACCCCGTGATGCGGTATGACGTATATGGGTGTCGGATCGCAGGGATCGTAAGACGCGGGGGAGACATAGTCTTTGGCGAGATAATCTTTGATGACGTCATCATATGCCGACCTAAGTTTAGGCGAAGCTTCTAACTTTCTTTCAAGGCATATGAAACGCTTGCGGGCATTTTCAAAAGAATTCCCGAGGGAATATACATCCTCGTTGAATGGCAACGCAACAGTGTACCTACCACTAACGGGATCGCGGGTTGTCGTGGACTTATAAAATAATTCACATTCAACATCAAAGGGATGTTGAACGGGCGATGCGGAGGGCAGCTCCTCGAGCTCCCAAAAACGCCTGACTAATGAGTCAATAGCGGCAGGCTCTTGAGCGAGGCAACATGTCAAGGCCTGGGCGGTTTGATGGCTAGGTAACGTAGGTACGGAGCCCATAATTACGTAGCCGAGAACAGTACGCAAAGCGCGCGGCGCCGACGTGTCGCGCTGGACAACGTCGGGGAGAAGTAAATGCGGGAAGAGGGAAGCACCTATTAACGCGTCTATCTTACTAGGCACTCCATATGATTCGTCAGCTAGAGGTAAATCATTTAGATTTGATAAACGACTAGTGTCGATCACAGCGGTAGGTAGTAGGTCCGTAATCCGATCAACAACAAGCGGCGAAAGATCGAAATTAATTTTGTTGTCGAAGCGAGAAAATAATTTTATATTTATCGGACTAGTATTCACTACCTTTTCAGCCCCACCGAACCCTTTTACGACGGTACGGTCCATGTTTTCAGGCTGAATACCTAGACGCTCACAACACTCACTAGTGATGAAGTCACTTTGTGAGGCGGAGTCTAGAAGCGCTCGAATTATATGAGAATTCCCTTTATTATCGTATACGACGACTTGAGCGGTTGATAACAGAACAGTCATGGACTGTTTGTTATGTGTGAGTGCATTACTCGAACACTGATACAGCTGGGAATTAACCGATGCACACAACGTAACATCTGAACGCGACGTAGATGCGACTACGGTCGGAGAGGTGTGTGCGGGCGCGCTGGTGGGGGGCGCAGCAGCCGCGAGCTGCTCGACCAGCTGATTATTAGCGGGAGCGGCTTGTGCCGAGCACTCGGCGCGAGCTGCGCATGACTCGAAGTGTAACAATGTGTGGTGATTTAATTTGCAAACGCGACAGTTTGACTTAGACGAGCAATTAGCGACTCGATGTTTTAAACTAAGACAGTTAATACACGCATTGTTATCCTTCACAGACTTATAACGCTGTTGTGGAGTCATTTTATTAAACTCAGCGCACTTGAACAAATGCTGATGCACGATATTAGCGCATAGACACTTGGCGGATTCAACCGTTGTACTCAAATAGGTTTGATACTTCGGCGGCGGTGGAGCGGTATTTGAACGCCGATTAGCGTTAACCGGGCGTTTATTTATCGATGGAGTTGGCTCAGTACGTTCTAAAACTTTCGCTCGATTTGAAATAAATTCGACTAAGTTATCAAAAGTAGGTATTTTTGTGGCGTATTTAATTTCAAACGCGCGGACAGTCTCGGGGTCTATTTTCTGTAAAGCGATATGAATCAGAATTAAATCGGTAAGATTATCCATTTTAAGGTTCTTTAAAGCGGCGACTGCACTAGAGAATTTTTCCGTAAATAAATCAAAGTTATTTGCCGAAGCGGATTGTAAGGGTTTGAACTCAAACATTTGATTTAAATACGTAGATACTAGCGTACGCTTGTCGTCGTATTTATCAATGAGCGTTTGTAACAATAGCTTATAATTTTCCGGATAGGGAGATATCCCGGCGCAGATAGCCTGAGCCTTACCGGTTAGCTTCCCCAATAGGTAATATAATCTATCGGAATCAGTGAGAGATGGATTATCGTGAACGGTCGATTTAAAACTGGCATAAAACATAGGCCACGAGCGAATGTCACCAGAGAACTGGACTAATTCAATCGGCGGGAGTCTAGGTTTAGACTTGTGCGGAACACTATCGCTATGCGGCGAGCACTGCGACTGCACTCGCTTTATCCTACCATACAGAGACTCAAAAGCCATGAGACTCTTATAGTCAGGCTTAGCGGATGGGTTAGATATCAATAAACGATTATTATATTCGTCCAGAACCTGTTGGAATTTATCGCGCAAAGAATCTATTTGCGAGGATTCGTCAAGAAAACTTTCCCTTAAATCGGTGTTCGAAGAAAGATCGTAAATCTTTTGAACAATTTCAAAGATAGCTTCGCGTTTAGCTTGCAACGTAACTAGCAGTGTATCTTCTGCATCATCATAATCGGAACCCGATTCACAAGTTTTCTTAGCTTGTTTAGACATAATGAATAACGAAAGTTCAATGAATTCTCAACAAACAGCTGAACCGCGGTTACGATAAACCACAATAATACGAATAAATTAAGTAGGTCACTATTATACGAAAACAATTTAAGCGGAGAATGACTTCCTATTTTGTTCGGTTAATAGTTAACACGAATGAATTTAATTTTGCGAATGAATACTTGACAAATGAATAAATGAGTGAAGATGTACAAATTGATTGAACAAATGAATGCGTAAACGAATGAATGAGTTTGAACAATACGAAATACGCAAGCAAATATGGCGTACTTTTACAACTTTGACCTAATTATTACACGGCGGGACAACAATTCTATTTGAGGGTAATTTATAAAAAAAGTTGTATGAAATGAAAACTCGAATTTATTCAATTTTAGCGTATTTTAGGTACTGAAATACAGATGAATTAAGTAGTTAATATGTTTATCTGGATGTATAAACACTTATTTATGAGAAAGAACAACACAATGTTGATCTACGCGGTATATTCAAATGAAGTTTTTACAATGAATATTTCTCCTATTAGGGCCTATAAAAATCCTAATAAGGGCGGCTGGAAGGATCCAGGGTTTAAGGATCAGAGATCCAAGCTCGTAAGGACCACTATGGTCGCGCCAACAACAAATTCAGTCCCGAAAAGTATCGGAACCAACCTTCGATAAACGGACGTGTAAATTACGGTGAACGGCAGTTACGACAATCGAGGCGGTAGAGGAAGGAAGAGAAGGACATGCAGCACTCACCGGAGCAAGCCAGGGGAGCCAGGCTCGCGCAGCAGGAATCCAATCTCCTTCGAATGTCGCACAGCACAGCTTCACTTCGCGGGGTCGCGCGACCAGAGAATGTTCGAAAACAAATGTTCTCACTACACTGGGTAGTCAAACACAAGGGTGCGTTTGGCGGTGCGGGAATGTATTGAAGATAGGTACAGAGAAAGGCTCGAGATGATCCTCGTCTCTTCGCGGGTGATCAGACAAGAGGCTTGTCTTGCGGTGGCGGTTCAAAGGCGAGAGCCGTTGCACAGGTGCATCCGTATGCAAAGTCTTCGTTGAACTGACAGATGTCAGTGATCATTCCCTCGTTCTTCCGTTCCATGTTCACGTCCTTGAACGGTGCTAAGAGCGCTGCATATACAGGTCGGGGAAAAGGAGCGGGAAATTCAAACTGCCTCATATTATAAAAGAGTAAATCTAAAATGAATCAATGTTGGCGTTACCATAAATATTTAGTGAAATTGTCACAGGAGGAATCCTTTCAAAAGGAATTGAACATTCTACGTTCACACAAGTCGCTCAATTCTAAGAGCAATATTCTATCGCTAAGCCCATTCTTGGAATCCGAAAGTAATATTATACGAGTTGGAGGGCGTTTAGACAACTCTAATTACTCATATGATAAACGTCACCCCATGCTACTACATGCAAAACACAAACTTGCTAAGTTATTATTCCAACAGGAGCATCTTCGACTTCTTCACGCTGGTCCTCAGCTTCTGTTGTCATCAATCAGAGAAATAGTATGGCCAATAGGTGGCAGAGATCTAGCTCGCACCACGGCTAGGCAGTGTGTTGTGTGTAGAAGGGCCAGTGGTAACACATCTGCTCCAATGATGGGTATGTTACCAAAAGAGCGAGTAAATCCAGGTTTCCCATTTGCTACTACCGGTGTCGACTTCGCCGGACCTTTTCTTATCACTGATAGAAAAGGCAGAGGCTGTAAAATTAGTAAATGTTATTTATGTATATTTGTTTGCTTTAGATATAAATGTGTTCATCTTGAAGCAGTTAGCGAACTATCCAAGGACGCATTTATTTTATCTTTTCGTCGTTTTATCTCTCGTAGAGGCCGCCCAGTTGAGATTTACTGCGACAATGGACGCAACTTTGTTGCCGCCTCAAAAGAGATAGGAGAGTTTCTTACCTCTCATGCTGATGACATTGTAGGCTACACATCAGGAGAAGGTATTAAATTTAATTTTCAACCGGCTTATGCACCGCATTTTGGGGGTCTTTGGGAATCAGCTGTCAAATCAGCTAAAAGCGTGGCAAAACGTATCTTTAGTAATACGCACTTAACTTTTGAGGAATTGGCAACCCTCTTTAGTCAGATAGAAGCTGTCCTCAACAGCAGACCCATTTGTCCGTTATCCTCTTCCCCCAACGACCTAAATCCATTAACCCCAGGGCATTTCCTTATTGGAAGGCCGCTTATGTCGCTGCCGTCACCAGATCTAGATGATTTGAGTTCGAGCAGACTGAATCGATTCCAACGGCTCGAACAACTGAGACAACATTTTTGGAAACGGTGGCAGACCGAGTACATAGCCGAACTGCAGCAGAAACACAAGTGGCGCACTCACAACAGACCACTACTGGAAGGAGACTTGGTGCTTCTGAAGGATGAAAACTCTCCTCCTATGCAATGGAAGCTCGGGCGCATAACTTCAACCTTTCCAGGGAAGGATGGCATAACTCGAGTTGCCGAAGTCAAAACTACCACAGGCACATATCGACGAGGAGTCAAGTATCTGTGCCCCCTTCTTGAGCCTGCAGATGACCACAATTTGGAATCCAAGGCTTCCAAGGCCCCGGATAATGTTCCGGCGCTTCACTAGCGCGCCTGCGGCTTTTCACTAGTACGCCAGAATGTGTGGAGCCACCCCGTCGCCCGCGCACCGCCGGTGAACTCCCCCGCTCCACATTGACAGAGACGACGCCATTACAACCATACGTGTGTGCTCATATTCGCAATTTAATTTCTATTGTACGCGAGTCCCAACCATTATTTGTAGAACACAAGCATTCAATATAAAGTTAATCAAAATTGGAGTCAGATTATTATTCACCTACCACGAAAAGGAACACTAACTTTACGACCTTCGTAATAATGCACAGTCCCTCCCTAAGGGTAATTTTGAATAAAATAAAAATAAAGTAGGTATTTAATTACTCTGGTGAATCAAACCAGAAAATATTTAGGTATTTGAAATAGAACTTTATTGCAACCCCTTTAAAAATTCATAACTTAGTACTTATTATTTTATTTTTATTTAAGAAATTAGGTACATTTATTTCTTAGAAACTTGCCTCCTTTTTTCACCTTCTTGTTAGATAGAACAGAAGATCGAAGATCACTATAGATTACGAGTAGAACAAAAAATCGGCAAAATTAGTTTAGTAGTTACGGAGATACGTGGTAAAACAAACATTCACACAAACTTCTCTCATTTGTTATATAATAGGACTAGTCGAAATCGAATGTCATTCGGAACAAAATGGAGTGGAGTCGCATCCTCAATTATATAATTTGGTTTTTGTTCAAGGACTGTGTTGGCCAAGTGGGATATTACCCCGAATTTCGTTTTTTTTTTTAGCTTCACTTGTATTCATCTATGTCAACAGAATCTTAGAACGTAGTTTTAATCCATTTCAAAACGTCGGATCAAAATGTGCACACTTATCAAGGATCAAAGACATTATTATTTTACCACGTTCTTATTATACCTATATAGTCACTTTCTTGTTCGTCTGTATGTCTGTCGTTCCGTGGAAAATCTGGCGCGACTAAAATTTCGAGCACTTTCCGTGTAGCAGGTTGGCTAAAACTGTCAGGGTAGCTCACAACTCGATGACAACGCATTCTAAATAAATAAATAAATAAAGACGTGGTTTTTAGTTTATTTTTTAATCTAAAATTAATTTACATAGTTAATTTTAGTACTGTAATTTTGTACTTTATCGACTCGTATGTAACTATAGCGTGTTATTTAGTGTTTTAAACTCCGGTTGGTGCATATATCCAGTGCCGAGTGACCCGAGTGCTTATGGGCTTAATCGATGAAGGGGTTGTAAAGATATTAGGTACTCAAGGGGGTAAAAACTAAAAGTTATACCAATAAATTTAATGGGGTGTCATATTATGAAAGTTTATGGTTCGCAAATTGTAATTTACGCTAAACTTAACGTATTATGACAGTCCTAAGAAAGCAAAGTCGGCGTAGTTTCAGTGACACAGTGAACACAGCATGCAATTATTTGTGATTAGACTTATCTAGGTATAAAGAATATAATACATATAATTAAATACTTAATATAACATATATGTTAAAAAGAGAGGTCAAAAGCCACTTGGGTGCGGCTAAAAAATCAGCGCGCCGTCCGTGTAGCGGATGTCTTAGTTGTTTGTTAACCAGCTGATTAACAAGATTCTATAGTGTCTTCACAGATTAATGAATAGTGTCTTAGTTTTTTGTATAGTATATCACAGAATAAATAATAGTACTAAGTTGTCAAGATGGAGACATTCTACGAATTAAGACACACAAAGTAACGTATTATTGACTCTTTCTGTCCTATGACAATTTGTTAGTGCTAGTGAAAGATGAAGATACTTTGCAGGGTCTGCTTTTCTTGCGCCTTCAAGTAAATCCTTTTTCTTAGTCAAATATAGTTTGTTAGCTAGTGTCAAAGTTGGAAACGTCAAGTAGACAACCGTCATTGTCACTTGGATGTGGTCGACGCAAAGAAGGTAGAGGCAAGGAAGTTATATAGTTACGTAGGTATACAACTTCCTTGGGCAGAGGGCCCTAAAGTCAGTTTGGTTTTGGACGGCTCGCTTCCCTGAGGGCGGGTGGCGAGCAGGATAACACTTTGGTTCTTCTGGTATCGGAGCAGAGTGGTCGCTCCTCGAGAGTAGTAATGTTCTGTGGGTCGCTTTGCCTCTTTCTGTTGAACTCACCGCGTTTCCATTTTGTTTTTTAAATGGTGATAGTAATTCTAATCGGCAAAAATCGAATCAATCCTCTGTTTAAGTCTTGTGAAAGTAATTGTGATTATAAAATAGACATCCTGACTACACGTTACATTGGTTATTTCGTGTCTTTGAACATATCGGACCATCCATACTTCACGCCCAGAACCCTCTCCCCGACAAGTATATGATCTTCTTATGAAATATTATCTTATTCTATTAAACGAGCAATATTTGTTTGTTTGTTTATTTGTACTCACGTTCTCGAAAACGGCTCTAACGATTTCGATAAAATTTGCGGTACAGAGGTTTACGGTTTACGGGGGCGAAGAATCGATCTAGCTAGGTCTCTACCTAGCTAGATCGATCGAGACCTAGCTTTTTTTAAATACATAGGTACTTAACTCATTTTTCTTTTTCTTTTTTTCTTGATTTGCACCCAAGCAGAGCTTGGTCGCCCAGATATTCTATAATAAGTAATAATAATTATGAAGGTAACAACTAGGTATCACTTCCATCGAAAAAAAAAAATTGATGAAGTCTCCATGACAATGTTCGCTACTTCAACAAGATGTTAAAATTATAATTATTCCAAGATAGTTTCAAAAGTTTTAACATGTCAAAATATCGTGAATAGATAGAGGGTAGAGGGGCGTTTGGGGGGAGTCAACGATGACATTTCTTTTGAAAGCTAATCCTTAATGGAATCAACATTGCATTCTGGCGCGTCAGAAATAGTGCATCCTGTTACCTACTGCACAACACACTGGTCGTCAGCGGCACAGGACAATTTGGATAGCTAGATCATTCATTAACCCATAGTCTATCGGGATTCCAGACACAATAGAAAATCAATTGTGTCTCGACCAGATCTGTGCTCCGTCAGACAATCGGTTAAGTTCGTATGAAGAAGTTATTGGAGCCAGGACTTTTTTAGGAGTCCCTAATGCCACTAGCGATCAATATTTGATTAAGTACGTCCTAAAATATTCAGTAGAACAAATGAAAAGTGGGAAAGTCTTAAAAACTAGGTGACTATACTTCTGTTCCTAATGAATGAATAAACGCATTTATTTTTCATTCAACAAGCACTGTTTAGTTTAGCGCAAACGTCGTCGTTCCTAAATTGCTGGCATTGGTTGCATTGATGATTGGCCACCAAAAATTCATTTCTGCATTTGATTTTTGAATTAAGTACAAAAAAATCGGAATTCTAAATAAGAGAAACAGCTGTTTAGTATGTTCTTCGAGACCGAGACGCACTGAAATCGGTCGGCAATCGATTTTACGAGCTCCCGAAATAGCTCGTCTCGACCCTTCCTACCTTGCTAGGGCATAGGAACCGGGTTTACCCGGAACCGAAAGAACCGGGATTACCCGGTTCTTGGGGCTCCAAGAAGAACCGGTTCTCAAAGTATTAAGAACCGGGTTTTCGGTTCTTTCGGTTCTTTTAAAAACCTGTGAATAACGCTGATCAATAACAATCACAAGTCACACAACGCATCGAGGCGTTGCATGAAATGAGGGGTACGGAGTGGGGGGTGGGAAGACAGGCACACATTGCCTCAAACCGTGATGCCATCCGCCATTTTGTAGTGATTGTTTAAAAGATTTAAATTATAGCTGTGTTTATAAATTCCCTGTTTGATTTTTGTTACAATTGTAGAATATTGTAAGATTTTACTTACAATATTCTAACAAATTATCTCTCGCTCTCGTCATTCCATCATGTCTGAGGATCTTAGTCAGCTTCGGCCTCCACCGGTTTCTTATTAGCGCGGCTCTTACAACCGTGTGAAATTTTCAAGATAAAGAGTCTTTCACGAAGTATGGAAGAATGCATTGGTGGCATAAGGTAGACAGTCGGGTTTTAATTTGCACCTGGGATAGGTAGGATCGATACATTGGTGCGTTTATCGGTATTCTTAGCATTTGCATCCAGCCACATCTCGAATGCATAGATGCTTTGCCTTTCCCTGGCCAGAATTGTCCACGTTCCACTCTATAGATAAAGATAGGGAATACTAAATACTTATAAAAATGCCCGTAACAGTCTGATCTTAGTTTTACCTAATGACCTGCCTAAATAACATCTGGCAGAAGAGAGGCTATTCCTCTCTTCTCCCAGATGTTATTTATCTTTTGCCACTACAATACGCCTCTTTACCTCCGGGACACAGCTGCCACCCTTACAATATTAATTGTGATCCTAGGTAGATATAAGTGGTCAACAGAATCGATTCTTGAGATGTTGCAGGTGGCATCTGTTAGTTTCCCTGCTCGATCCACTACAATTTTTTTTGGTTTTCGCCCTGTTGACTACGTGACCAGTGATACTACTTTCAAGCTCAAGTCTTTGGAAGAATTCTTCCATATATTCCACGGATGTTGCTAGGACAACGGTATCGTTGGTGTACCGAAGGTTTGATATCCTCTTTGTGTGCAGGAGAATCTTACTTGCGTGCTTTATTAAAGCGATAGTCCGGTAATTTTCACATTATTTGCCTTTCGTGTGCAAAGGTACAAAAATCGATTCGATTCGAAAAAAAATTATCATAGGAACCGAAAGAACCGAAAGAACCGGGTACCCGGTTCTGTGTTGAAGTTGGAACCGAAAAAACCGGTTCTTGAAATAGGGCCGGTTCTCGATGCCCTATACCTTGCTCCTGACATGGCTATTGGACGGCGCAATTTCACTTCAAACATTTAAAACAAAAGTGTTAGTCCTTGTTTAACCCTAAGTTCTAATTACAAAACATAGAGCAAAAACTGTTTAAAACCAGAGATCGTCTATGGTTCTATAATTTTCTTAAAAAATACTTATTGCAATTAATTAATTAAAGTTGGTAACTGACGATCAGAATTTGATTAAAAGATTCAACGATATCAAATGAACAAAATCTACCGATTGCCTATAATTCATTGCTTATTGAGAAAAACAGGCATGCCGTAGACAAATTGCATAGTTTCGCGATACTGATCTTAATGGGAGAAATTCACTATGATTAATGACCAACTTTTAAAACGATTAAATCTGACACCAAATGAATCCAACCAGTATTAGAAACAAAGTACTTAAGTCGTAGTTTCTAAAAAAGCGTTGACCACCATATTAATTTAGCAGGCACTACTTATTAAATTTTTTTGTTATGGATGCATGTGAAAAACAAGTAATATGCAAGTACATAGATAAAGGTAGACCAACGAAAAGATGGATGTCAGTACTTATTTTGTAAAAGTTGACATGAGTAAGAAAAGAATGAATGCTGAGATCAGTATTGCTCATTATACGGACTAAAAATATATGAAAAATGTCATTTTTTCCTTCAATGTTAGTCCGTATAATGAGCAATCCGACTACATCCATATTTTAATAAATAAAAAAATAAATATTTTCTTATTACCTTTCATTCAACCTGAAGACTTCATTGATAAAACCGAAGCTCTAAACACACGGTTACAAAATCAAGCCCAGTGAGTATGGGTTCGTTGTACAGCACAACGGACGGGTGTTAAGTTTTATTGTTACGATTGGCACCGGAGACTGGAATTCCATCCAGGTTCCAACAAGCTCCTATTCTGGACTTTCTAGGTCGACGTCCATTTGTCTATTCCATAAAAATTTAAAAACAAATGTTTTGGTCGGTCTATTACTAATCAGCACCTAAGTGCGCACAGTAGATACAACGATTCAGAATCGGTCATTTTTGCACTAGCCGCCCAACCCGACCAAACTATCGTCTTATAGAAAAGTTTGCAGTTTGCGAGGGGTCTTACTTGGCTCTTATAAACTCATGTGCATTTTGGTATGTTTAAGTTGATTATAATGTATTGTGTAATATTATAATGATAGGTAAGTTCTTTGACGGCAAGGGACAAAGAGTTGTATTGTAAGCTACATGACTTCGAAACTAGGTCATCGATTGATTGAACAGATGGCTAATAGATACAGGATTGTAACTAATAAACAAAGCTCCCATACACTAGCTGGCCGATAGAGTTGGTAGAGACAGTTCTTTTAAATACGTGTCGCACTCGCAGTGCGATAAGATAATACCGTGTTGTCGATAAATTACTATAGTTTTCACCAAAATTGAAACATTAACTGATATTTCAACATCACCTCGACATATACTTACCATTGAACAGTTGGTACGTATGAAATAAAAACAACGAAAAGTTAAAGAAGAAAAGAAAAGAAGAAGAATCAAGAAATAGTCAGGAACAACCTTGAATGTTAAATTATGAACATTTCTTCATCGGACATAAAAAATGTCGTTATTCTGACTGTAACTCATATTTTCATAGTGACCGAGGCGACCTGTCATGTTGACGTTTACGATGCATTTGAAACGGGAACACCTCGTGTGTGGGCTCGTAAACTTGCCACCATTATGAGAGGATAGAATTACATAACGAAATTCTGACAAAGGCTACTCTTTTGGGCATGGTTTTTGCATTAAACTAAACTTTTATTCATCCTTCTGAGATTTCACTAAGGTTCACGTTGTGTGTCTCTGTCTGACCTACGATAAAGATTATGACTAACAAGCAAGTGCGCCGTGACAGAAAAGAGCAGTCTATATTAATATGTAGTAGCAACAAAATATTATCAAAAGTAAGTAGGTACTTGGTGTGGTGGGTAGGTACTCTATATACGTACCTATAAGTACCTACCTAAGGATTTTACTTACCAAAACACTTATTATCAGAAAGGTCCCATCACTTATTGCCATTAACAGCCAATGTAGATCGGAATCTTTGCGAAGCTCTACATTTTTTCTTCCGTTATTCCAATAACAAGTAATTTCAATTCTCATTACAATTACCGTCAGGAGTTGTGGTAACCATAACTAAACGCAAAATGCAAATGTGGTCGAGGCGCGAACAGAACAAGCGCTTTTGAAAAACCTCCATTTATATTTTACACTTTTTTAAAACGCTTTTTTTCTTTTAGTGTCACATCGACTCTCAAGTGACCATAAAACGATAAGGTTATCTCAAGAATGATCAGTTTCACGCCGTAAATAAATATTTTTATTCGCCTCCAATGGGAATTTATTCCATGTTGCGTAGACCATCGTTACTTTTATGAACACTTAATAGGAATGGTAGAAAATTACATAACTACTGGAATGGTAGACATTATGTGTATTTATGGTCAACCATTTTACATTAGCTCTGTCAAATATCTGTTTTCCCATGTTTCTTTCATTTTATGAGTCTTAATTTATTTTTACGGCAGCAAAATACTTCATTTCAGTTGTGGTATGACAAAAAGTCGAGCTTTGGTTCTCATACATAACAATTTTTGATTTAATGCGTGTAACAAAGGTTTGATAGCTGCGCTGCACTGTAAAATAATAGGTATATCAAGAAGCGCTTTCCAGTATTCCTACACTTACTATGAAGGGACTATTCTGTAGATGAAATAACCCTAATTATCACAATGCAAATCGTACAAACATTAGTAGGTAAAATGTTAGCCAACATGCCTCGCCGGATCAAACACACGAGCACGCCAGCAAACATTCAGACAGTGTTTGGTCGCCACTTTCGGTTCTCTACAAATAACCCCGTGTTTGTTCAAGTGTTGGGGACACGCCACCGGTACAGGCACATGACCAGTATAACTAGAACCTCGTCAAACCCTCAGTTTTCTCGCTCAAAGAAGAATTTTGGGGTCTCATTAGGTTGGTGTCGGTGCGAAACAAGGCAACACCTTTCTCGTCGATGGATTTACCTGTCCAAAGTTATAACGAGGTTAAGGGTTGTCACACACTGTAATTTAAGTAATTCCTTCAGCGTATTAATTTAAAATCATGTACTTCAGTAAATAAAAATAAAATGAGCTTTTATAATCCTGTCACTGCTTGACACCATCTAGCAAAAAAGGATGGCAAATTTTAACAGAATTTTATAAGTAGAGGGGTAGATTTTTATCTCACCGAGAAAACTCAATCATCGATAGTAAATTTAATTTTTTAAAGAATAAATACTGTCTTAGGTACACACTGGGTTAAACGAATTAGTAAGGAGAATTTAGTTTTTAGACTAAACCAAAAATAATAAAAACTTGCTGACCATTTAAAACTCATCAGCAATCAAACTTGCCTAAATTTGACAGGAGCCAGGGACGGGTTCCTAGTTAAAAACAAAGATTAATATCGATCAGAGATCGTTAAGGGGTATGAACGAAAAAGTTTTATGATCGAAAGCGAGTTACCGCGGCATCAGATTACAGACTTGATTACAACCACTTTTTGTGTCATCAGTAGGTACTGTAATATAATCAAAGTACCTACCTTTGGTTCCAACAAATCTAATCATGTTTTATAATAATAATACTTTACTTATAATAAGCTCCACAAGCATTAGGTTCCTCATAATTATAAATGTTCGAGCTTTTCTAATTTCTTACTGTGACAATCATGAATCAAAGATGTTAGAGTGATATTTGACTAAACTTAAAGCTAGTCCTTGAAATGCTTATTACTTACCTACCTAATTAAAATTTTAAAAAGAAAAATATTTCCTATCTAAGTATTATAAAATTAAATCTCTTGTGATCAACAAGCCATCCATTTCTGATGACAGTCCAAAGATAGCTCAAAATAAGTGTCACTAAAGTAGAAAAAAGTTAAAGATCTGTAACTGTTCTGGCATTTAAATTACAGAAATTAAAAGGCCTACACCTGCCTGGCTAAGTTTAGACTCGTTTACTGTCTGTTAATAACGAACTTCATTATTAACTTGTCAATAAGCTCGCAAATACTTCTTTAAAGCGTGTTTATAGACAAATTTTGCGAAATGTTTTGTTGATCTACTACGCACGGTATGGAATTTTTTTAT
This sequence comes from Camptogramma bilineatum, assembly GCA_958496255.1. Taxonomy (NCBI): domain Eukaryota; kingdom Metazoa; phylum Arthropoda; class Insecta; order Lepidoptera; family Geometridae; genus Camptogramma; species Camptogramma bilineatum. The sequence goes on along the minus strand of OY292465.1, from coordinate 11,007,058 downwards.
GGGTTGCAATAACGGTGGCTTTTGTCCAACAATGGGACAGTGGGCTAAGAGTTACAGTAAATACCTATACTTAGGCATAAGAAAGTAACTCGTAATCCAATTTACTGATTTACTGGAAAAATTGTAAACATAAAGGATCCTGAGTGATCCTGCAGAGTTCGGACCCCCCACACCATGAGAATACTAAGGAAAAAAAAATTATGTAGAGCCTCCATCGTATCGGAATGGTGGCCGAGAGACTACTGACGAACGCGAGGCAGACCGCCCGCTCCAATGACATCGGGAACGTGGCTGGGCAGCAATGGATGAGACTGGCAAGGGATCGCAAAGAATGGCGGAGTAGAGAGCCTATACCCAGCAGTGGGTGCACACAGGCTGAATAGATAGAGCCCCCATGAGAAATTAACCCATTAAGGATCAAAATAACACGGCTTTTTTCTTCCAGGTGGGTGGTAGTAGCTGGTGCATGGCGTGCAAGCGTGCTTCGTCCTCCGAATGTGCCAGGCAGCGGCCGCGACGACCGGCACTCATCGCTGCTGCAGCTCTGCGCCTGGGGTGTTCCAGCCGCCCTGGCCGCAGCTGTGCTGGTCACGAGGGATGTAGATGCTGATGAACTTACAGGTAAAATTCAGGACTTTATTACCTACATAAGTACGAGAAACTAGCGTACCTGTCAATTATCAAAAACAAACGATTTCCTTAGTTCTTTGCAAAACCTATTTATGTTGCTGCTATACCTGGGTACATCAGTTGTCTTCTCTCTCTCTCTCTGTGTGATCCTATGAGCATGCATGCGTCTTTGTATTAGGACCTGTCTTTAGCTAGTCCCTCCCTTAGACTTAGATTTTCATTATCTTGTATTACCTACTGAAGGTCTGGAAGAACGTCTACCATGACCTGTGGTTACAGTAAGCTTCTTAACTTGCAAACCTTTTTTTTGTTTTTAATAACTAAGTTAGTAACAATAACAAAATACTTATCAGTATCAGTAATATACAAGCAATTGATAGATAACTATAATCAAAAGCAATAGTTCGTAAGTACCTACCTACAACATACTTATCGACCTATCCACTGTCATCTTTAATGTGGTACAATTTAACGAGCCAGCGGCACCATACTCCATAACAAGTTGTTCTCATAACACCCTACTCCTTTGTAAGTGGGCCGACGTCATTACAGCGAGTGCAGTCGATAAAAATAACTCGTTCTATCCGATCAGCTAAGACTTGTGTGCCTGGAAAACGGCTACCGTTTTAACATGGAGACTGGAGTAGTCCCAGGGGCTGTAGTGTAGCGTATTTAAAAGGGTGCATTGCAATCTATGACTCGTTTTACTCTATGGTAGAGTTAGCACAAACACATCTATAGTAAGTTGTTATCCTAGTGTAGTTATCCTACTAGTAAGTTGGTAAAATAAACATACTTAATACGAATCATTTATATCATATTATGATAACTATATGGAATTGCGCTAACGACCATTTTAGCTGGCCTGTAGAGTAAACTATCGAATATATCGACGCTTTTTTGAGAAATACAGAACGAAAAATAGTGCTAGATCGTACTACCATACCCAGACACTACATGCACATAGTATTGAGCAAGTTTCTAAGGAGGCCTACCATGAAAAGGTAAAACCACTCCTTATAAGTCACAAGGGGCTAAAGGACCCGATGCTTCATTAGCAGAGTATATCCATTTAAACTTAAACGTAGTGTAACAGTAAAATGAACAACCTATTAGTTTGCAGAGAGTAGGTAGGTACCTATTAACAGACTTGTCGGGAAATTTTACGAGGAAAACCAACATGACATTGATGACAAGCTCAAGTTTTATGAACGTGCCTACATACCTATCCATATCATAATCTTCACCACCATCAAATTAAAAATGAAGTGCTGACAAAGTCAAGATAGTGTGTGTGTGTAGTGCATTAGGAGGAAGGGCATTTCTATGGGTTTTTTCTCACTCTATATTCGAGCAGCTCGACTGTAGGGAAGTACCTCCGACTTACAGACTATTACACGCAGCCAAATAACATCATCCTTCTCGAATAGTGCAGTGTTCCTGCGGTGAGGATTACCAGAGATTTTTTTTTCTTTTTCTGAAAAGACATTCCATTCCATCGAAAAAACCTAATAAATTCCGCCATTTCAATTTTTATTTTTATTTGCCTGTTTGTTTATGCCAGTCCTATTTATACGGAGTAATATATACCTATGTGCTTTGATATCATGTTGATATCATCTGCACATGCTTAAGGAAGTAACACAAAAGAAGGAAGGTATTTTACAAACAATACCTCCTATCAATCAATACGTTCTAAATCACATCCGTATAGAACACAATGGCAAAATGGCGATTCATATTTTAGTCCTTTTCTTGTTTGATCGGCGGCTTTCTCAAAGCGATTAAAATCGGGCAAGAGTGCGCAGGAGCACGCATTCAGACGATAATGGCATTCGGCTTGTTTGTATGAATTGTATGGAACCGACTTATTGTTAGGGCTTCGTGTGTATTATGACTTAACCAAGGCTTATGTGCCCATAAGACAAACAGAAAAACAACGGTCGCACTATGTACCTACTCTTTAGTTTCAGTCTTTTGTATTTTGCCGCTACTGTCTCTGTTCCGCATTTCAGAACGGAAGAATAGTCACCGAATCTTTTCTTTTCGTGGTTATGAAATCTTTTAAGCCTAGTTCAGGCTCAGAAGATTCCATGGGAGGCTAAAATGGCCCCTATTCCATCTAAGAATCTTAATAATATGATTTGTAATTAAGTAGGTACCTAATTAAGTAAGTAAGTAATCATGTTTTTTTTTGTCACTCTCAAGAGACGGCATAATGTTACAATTCATATATTTTTATGATTCCTAGGTTAGAATCATTTACGGACATGAAGATTATCTAAAAACTCAGGGTTTAGCCGAAAGCCTTTGTTTTTCTGATGTATTTAATCAGTCGGTTGGATCAAAGGAAACCTTAGTTTATACTAGAAATACCTTCAAACTTGATACAAATGTTACACAAAGTCGGAATGATCAAAAAATCTAACTAAACAGTAGCGCAGTCTGTCCAAACTGTTGTTTATTATCTAAAAGCGGCTAAAACTTAAGGGCATTATCACGCTCTTATCACGTTCTTATAAGCTGGAAGATTAATTACCTACGAGTTTTGTTATTCAAGAATGCCGCATTGATAAGAGTTGGTATTTAATTTAGAAAAAGTGCATTTACTTACCTACAACAATTTTAAAACTTGTGATGACCTAGGTACCTGCCTACATAAAAGCGCATTTTAGTAAAATAGTAAATTTATAAGTAGGTACTTTTTGGTTTTCGACTAGGTACCTACTTTAAGTTTCGGTGAAAAGTTTATCGACATGGATAGTTACACCGTTTCCTTATATCTACAACAATGTCGTGCAGCAGATGCGAAATAATATTTTTTTAGTTGGTAAAGTACTTACAACAGCAACAGCTTCTTTGTAATATTAGCTATTGTGAACTTCCTGCGAAAAGCTCAAAATCGATTTGGGCTGGCAAAAACATTGCACCGATCATTGCCTCGAAATGTTAATGTTATCGAATTTAATTTACGTCCAGTGCAATTCGGTATAAAATATTTGACTGGCCCGGTGTAAACTTTCAAGATAAATCACGCGAACCCCTTTGATTCAGGACCAACAGATTCGGTTCCTCCATTTTTCTAAGAAAATATAAGAAAAACCTAAGTACCTACTTAATTTATATTTATATCGTTTACTTAAAACTTCAATTTTGATACTTTTTGGTTCTTTCGGTAATGATTTAACAACGTGTGGTCTGGAATCGGGGGTCAGGTAAAATAAAAGTTTTCTGCGTGTCGGTAAAAAACCTGCGAATACTTTCCTTAAACTAACTTGAAGCTGCACCAACGATTTCTTCGGAGAACACGGAGCTTTATGCAAATGAGTTAGGTTCCTTCGACACGAGATCGGAATACCGCAGTAAATCTCGGTATTTGCAGTTACTCGCCGTATTTGGTTTGTAAATACGGTAGATGCGACTCGGGTTTCCAGAGAAGGCATTCAAAGAGCAAGGTACCAATCGGTTTAGTACACAAGTTAGCCTAGGCTAGGGCCCACGTTTAAATTCCGCGTAGCGCAAAACTCGGTGCTTTGTTCTAAATAAAGTGCGATGCTGAGAGTGCTGCCACACGACCCTTTCTCATGGTTATTGCAATTTCAATCATGCCTCGAGTATTGTGCTTTTATTTTATTATTTCATTCCCTTTATGGCGGCGGTCGAAAGAAATGCATGACCATTATTCGAGCCGTTAAATACGACACCTTTCCTCCTCTCGCGCTCATATTTCAATTTTAAATCGGCCTTTTTAACCGCCTTATTAATGCAGGCCTTTTTACTCGCCGTGTTTGTGTAGGTGTTCGCTTTGAGGGCAGCTTTAGTGGAAATTGGAATGTTATTCAGCACAGGATAGATCGTATCCGCCGAGCACGGTCGCACGATACGGTTCAACAGTCTAAGGTTGTGTTTGTTTTGTTTCAGGTACTTGCTACGTCGGGAATCAGTCGAGTAAATCTCTGCTGGCTCTGGTGATCGTTCCGGAAGCGATCTGTCTGCTGCTGGGGTGCGTGTTTCTTTCGTCCGGTCTGCGCGCGGTGCTGCGGCGGCCGACACCGGTGCCTGCGCCCTCGGTGCTGCTGAACGCGCCGCAACAGCGAACAGATCAGAGCGTTCTGCGGCTCGGGGCTTTCACAGCGCTGTACGCAGTTCCGTCAGCGTGCATCCTCGCGACTTGGGTGTACGAGTACGCGTGGAGGGACGAATGGCTGGCGGCTCCGATGCCATCGCTGGAGCCGTCGACGCACCCGCATCCGGCCTTCTGGGTGTTCCTCTTCCGGATATTCGCGTCGCAGATCCTCGGGGTGATGGTCGCGGTGTGGATCGCGACGCCGCGGCTGAAGGCGCTGTGGCGGCGGGTGACGGGGCCGAGGAAGCCCGCTCAGGCGAAGTGCCCGTCGGGGCCTCCGCCGACGCCGCTGACGCTGCACTGTTACGCCGCGCACGCGCACAGCCTGCCGAGGCATCCTCAGAAGTACGCCACGTACCGGCCCCCACAGCAACACTCGTACCGAAAGCCGAGGCATTACCACTACTCTGCGGGGGAGACTATCCTTTGACAGGGGTTAGCAATACACTCGGAAAAGACTTTGAAGTGTTGAGAGGAAATATTACCTACTTGTAAGAAGGAAGTTGTTGTGTGACTTCTGTAAGCATTTATATTGTGTTGAACTTACCCCAGTGCCATTAGAAATAAGTTTTATGGTGTTATTGTATGCTGTCTACTGTGTAGGCCTGTAATGAGAGAATGTATGAAATACCTACCTATTGTAGATGTAGATAGTTATTAGGTACCTATGTAGGTATGGGTGTTAAAATATAATTATGTCAAGGTAGGGCAAATAAAAATAAAACAAACGGCTAATGTAGGTACAGTACAGACGAAGGGCCGAGATTACCTACAATATTTCGTAGGTAGGTAACACCTTTTTATGACTGAAAGCCCACCTCTTGCCAAAATGTTTTTAACTAAATTGTCTTAAATTGTAAATATAAATGACTGAAAGTACTAGTAGGTATAGTTATTATAGGTACCTACTTACAACATATTATTGTAGGTATATGTCCCTATTTCATACCTATATTTCTTAGATAAAAGTAGGTATAATGATTTGGATTTGTAGGTAATGTTACTACGTTGTAATTATAGAATTTGAATCTTATCAGTAGGTACCTAACCTAAACAAAGTAGGAAGGTACCTACTACGCTACTAGGTACCGAGTAGGACCTCGTGGTCCTACTAGTGGGACAAAATGGTAGGACCACGAGAAAACGGCGCTATTTATTAATGTTACTTTTGTAAATAAGTGTGCAAAGTAAAATGAGTAAATTAAGTACATTGTAGTTATTTAAAGATTATGCAGAACTCTGTTTAAACTCTGTTATTTTGCCTAATTTAAGTTAACTAAGTTGTAGTTTTTAGCCCTTTTAGGTAAGAGTGCGTAACAATACCTACATAAATAAATTAAGTAGGTACTTACCAATTATTTAATAACAAAAGTATTTTCATCCATTTTGAGTTTAGGCTTTTGAACTGTTTCAAATGTACATAACTAGGTACCTACATAGAAAGGTAAAAAGGTACCTACCTACTTATGTATTGTAATTTTAAATAAATTACTTACCTACCAAATTCAACATTGTTTTAATGCACCATACTTTCTAACATTAGATCTATAGACCAGCTTCCGCCTGTGCTGTGGCTTCGAACAGGTCACGGTGTTCATTTTATTCTATTCCAAGGTTCCTATAAATCGGTTAGATGTTATGGCGTCTCACATACTTCCGGATATAGGCTCTGACTACACAAATAAGTATTAGGAGGATTTACATGCTAGCTTCCAGATTTTTGTTATTCCTACGTAGAGATTCTTACAGGAACAGGAAGTAGCCTATAATTATTATGTTATCTATTCTATGGTAGGTATTATGTAAGTACTAGCAGCCGCCTCGCGGCGTTGCCACCGTAGTGTAGTGTCGTAGTGATGGTACATAGTGGTGGTGATGATGATAAAAAGTAGCCTATAACCTTCCCCAAGAGTTTAACTATCAAATGCAGAAAGAATTTTTTAAATCGGTCCAGTAGTTTCAGAGCCCATGACTTTCAAAACCGGAAATAGTAGCGCCATCTCTGTGTGTATATACGTAGTATCTCTACCTAATCTGTGGTGTGTATTCAATGAGAAAGTTGATTCTAGAATGGGTTTGAGGGTTTTCGGTGAACAGAACCATCTACCGGTGTGAATGGCGAAAACAAGGCAAAAAGTGTGAGCTGTCAAAAAAAACGCTGTCATGTCATGGGCGGTACGGTACTAAAATACCACCTAATCCTTATGATTTGGAGCATTATTTTATCATACTGTCCTTGTCTTACAAGGGAATGGACATAATAATGCTGTTTCTTTCCTTTCATCTTGACAAAACTAGATTTTAAAGATCAGAAAGCGCCATCTATAAATCTATCATAAAAACTATACATAAATATATTTTTGTTTAGGCCGTTGTTCGCTTTGTCGAGGTTTTCGGTATTTTGTGAATTGTTGACTGATTTTTAAATAATTTCGTCACTGTGACGGCTTACTAAAACAATGTCTTCATTTACTCAAATATATCGCTTGAGTAATCTTGTGCTAGGAAGCTACAAAACTGCTGTTCATGTACGGTAAGTTTTAGGTTCGGACGCTTTTCAATACCATTGTTTATTTTAGATTGTGTTCTAATTTTAGAGGGCTATACTCCTAAGCTGCTTGGTTTTTTTTATTTTGAGCTCAAATTTGTGCGATGTCTGGCTTGAAAAAATAATCGTAGTATAGAGTAAAATAATTTTACAAATATTTCAGAACAAATTTTTTGGGTGCGATCCAATCATGCAGCTATACAAAGAAGTCAGCAGAAGACAAGCTAGGTATCGATAAGCCGAAGCGGCCGTTGACCCCATTCTTCAAGTTCATGGCTCAGATGAGGCCAGCTCTGCTTGCAAAGAACCCCGGCATCAGTGCTAAGGAAGCCATCACATGGACTTCAAAACACTGGCAGGAATTGGATGCAGAGGTATCTTATATTTAAAAAATGTACTAATAGGCTGTTGTTTGAAACAAGACATTCACTTACCTTGATTAACAGGAAACTATCCATTTGAAATTGAAAAGGATGAGATTAGAAATTATTGTGGTTGTTTTGGCATAACAATCGTATTGTAAATGTAGTGTAAAATTCAGGAGATAAAGATTCATAGCCTCATGCGTAAACATATAAAGGGACTTTTTTAAAACACTACATTTAAAAACTACTTGTTACACTGTTATTATTTATTTATAGACAAAATCACAAATGACTAAGGAATATGCAAAAGATCTTGAAGACTACAGAAAAATCAAGGCCATGTATGTAAGCTCCCTCACTGAACAGCAAAAAGAGGACATAAAGAGGGTGAAGGAGGAAATGGCTGCTGCTAAGGAAAAGAGAAAGTTAAAGGCAGTAAGTATTATATACCTTTACATTTGAAAATGAAAAATCTTATCAAAATTTTCAATTCCGATGAAATTTTTAGATGAGATTTTTAATTATAATGTAATAATATAATGTAATGTAATAATACCAGTGTGGTTTAGCAATAAAAAAATTAAAAAAATTATTAACCTTTAGTTCGTCCGGATTCCAGACAGTAAAAAATCAATTGTGTCTCAACCAGATCTGCATTCCGACATGTAACCAGTTAAGTAATATACACTTAACTATATCTACTCAGAAAAACAATGCCCTGCTTGCTCACAGCGCCAATTATCATAAAATGATATTATCATTGGCTTAAGTATGGACCAAAAATGTATTTTTAGGTTGTCCGAAATATGTTATATAATTATTATTATAAATTAGTCTGATGCACTGACCTTATTTGCAGGAATACAGAGAACTAGGTAAACCGAAGAAACCAATGTCTTCCTACTTCCTCTACATAAAGTCAAGAAGGGATGCCTTCAGTGGAAAGAATCTCAAAGAGTTTCAAGATCAGGTCAGGGTAGAGTGGGTGAAACTGCCTGCAAATGAGAAGGCCAAACTTGAGAAGCAAGCTCAGGATTTGATGAAACAGTATATGTAAGTACAAGCTTCCACATATTTTAAGTAGGTAAGTTCATACAAGCAAGTAGCCAACTCTGGTGATGGAGTTTTTAAGCTGCATAAAGGCCTCCGTCATGGCTTAACGACTTAAAAGCCCGATCGACAATTTAGCATGCCCTCCAAAGCACGGAAGTGCTCAGCGTGGGTGACCGTGCACAACGCTTCTTAACTTCAACAATTAACCAAGAAAGTCTAAGCAAGCTATGCCACGAGCACATCTTTTTTTTTATTTTAAGTGTCCTCTATGCTTTTCTAGGGGTTTTGAGCATATTTAAAAGTACACACATCACATATCACTGGTATATCATTGAATAGGGATTGTAGGTACTTAATTAAGCAACAGGGGTAATGCCATGTTTTTTTCTATCTTTTTGTCTCATGGGACCTTTGTTGTTAAAATGTAGTGGTTATGTAATTTTGGGTCTTTAGGCGTTTCGCACCACGAACGATTCGGACCGCGGTGTGAATCGCCCCAGAGCTATTTTTGAATGGGTTCTTTCGCACCAGGGTGGTGACAGCGGTGCGAATCGCCTAAAGTATCTTTTCAAATGGGTCGATTCGGACCACAGCACAGTGTACCAAAAGCCCATATTTTTTAGATAAATTCCCAGAGTGACTTTTTTGGAATGTTTTTGCATATTATTTTGGTTCAGTAGGGTCAAAGAAACCTATTTTAGAAGTTTAGCTAATTTGCCTCTCGGGGGGGCAAGTTGGCCCCCCTGTGGGGGCAAGATGACGGAGGCCTTTAGGCGGCCTAAAAAATCCGTCACCAGAGTTGAGTACTTGCTCATACGAAAGAAGCTAGATAACGGTTATGAAAAGAAGAAAAAAAGCGTTCATTTTCGTAGCTACCTAGTTACCAAAAAGTAAAAAAAAAACAGTCTATTTCGTGGTTACTAAAATAAGAAAAAAAAAATCCGCTTTTGTAGCTGGTTATGAAACACAGTTGTGTACCTACCTACATGGATTAAATTTAATCAGTGAAGAAAAAATCTTCTTTCGTAGCTAGATAGGACAAATATTTATGAAAATGGACCAAAGGCATTGCTGTGTTCAAAATTATCTATAAGTGTCTATTTACTATATCTATAAGTGTATATAAACAAAACTTAGGTATCTCTCTAATCCTATTCCACTAAACGAGCAATATTTGTTTGTTTGATTGATGTTTGTTTGTCCTGAGTTTTAGTTTTAGTTTTTGATCTCACTAGATTAACGCCTTAGATTCAATTATCTGTAATGTTAGTCATAAGTTGTAAATAAATAATTGTCTAATTGTCTAATTGTCTCGAAAACAGCTCTAGAGATTTCGATGAAATTTGCAGGACGGGTGTTTACGGGAGTGAAAAATCGATCTAGCTAGGTCTCATATCTGGGAAAAGCCATTTTCTATGCATTTTCACGCAAAAAGTGCAATGTGGTTCGTAATTGAACCACTAGATGGCGTTCGTTGGTTGCCAACGAGCAGAGCTCGGTCGCCCAGAAAGGGCCATGCCGATTTTGTATGGGCGTTTGGTGCCTTTTTTATTTCGCGCGGCCATCAACCAAACATTAAAATATAAACTCTTAGGAGTATATCAAATAATATTGTGAGCACAGTATACAGCTTCACTCAGCCAGGACCGAGTTATACAGGGTGAGTTTTTAAAGAGTACCTCTATGGCCAAATCTGAAACTATTAGCAATAGCGAAAAACACTCAAAGGAGTGTCATAAGCGATTTTGATTAGAAGTAAAACTGCATCATTACATTTTAAAAATAATCATTTTCCTGGCCAGGAATCGAACCTGTTGCTTAAAAAAAAACTTTTTGTATTATTATACCATCCGATAGTGTAGATGATAAGGATCAATTTCTGAGAAAAGCTATATACGGCAAACTAATAAAAAAAAAGTTATGGGTAATCTACGAAATATTAAGAGTTTAAATCAGTTTATTAAAAATCAACACTTTCCGTTAGTTTGACGCATGTAGTTTCTCCTCAGAAATTGATCCTTATTATCTACACTATCGGATGGTATAACAATACAAAAAGTTTTTTTTTTTTGTAACCAACAGGTTCGACTCCTGGCCAGGAAAATGATTATTTTTAAAATGTAATGATGCAGTTTTACTTTTGATCAAAATCGCTGAAGAGACTCCTTTGAGTGTTTTTCGCTATTGCTAATAGTTTCAGATTTGGCCCTAGAGGCACTCTTGAAAAACTCGCCCTGTATAACTCGGTCCTGGCTGAGTGAAGCTGTATACTGTTCTCACAAATGTTGTTTGTTATACTCCTAAGAGTTTATATTTTAATGTTTGGTTGATGGCCGCGCGAAACAAAAAAGGCACCAATTTCGGCATAGGCTTTTATATATTATATTAGTGTAGATTTTTTTGTCCTATTATTTCATGCCTGGTTGTACTTTAAGAAATGTGTGTAAAACTATGTATTTTTGTCCGAATTCACCTATCTAAAAAGATAACTGTTTTGTTCCCCCTCAGCAGCGGTCCGAATCGACCCATCACAAAAAGTTCTGGGGCGATTCGCACCGCGGTGCGAAAGAACCCATTCAAAAACAGCTCTGGGGCTATTCACAGCGCGGTCCGAACCGCTTGCGGTGTGAAACGCCTAAAGACCCGTAATTTTGGATGATTGTTGTCAAATGGAAATTGCCAAAAGAACGTAAGGATTTTGACAATATTTTTGTAGAACAAAATACATACCTATAGACTAAATATTTTCCAGGAAAGACATTCAAGCATGGGAACTGAAGATGATTTCCATTGGCCGCTCAGACCTCGTCCGCACAAAACCTCAACGGGAAAAGAAACCGAAAACCGCGACGAAATCGCAATAGGAACTCGGGTGCTCTGACGAATCAACTGACATAGACCTTAAGGACACTGTACAAAGTACTGATAAGATTAGTTCTAGTCCACAAAAAACTAACTCACTTGTAGAACAGTTGGAAAGCAAAGATAAGCTTGATAGTAACAAGAGCAATGAAATAAAAGAGTCAGTGGTAAGTCAGAGCACGGGTGACAGAATAGAAGCCACAGAAACCTCAAATCCTAAACCGAGTAAGGATCTGTTGAGTAGTATTAAAAGTTTTTTTAAGCGTTAGACATAATGTCATGTGAATGCATTTAAAAGCATAGAATTAAAAGATGACTGCTAGATTTCATTATTCCATGCTTGTAAAATATCATGTACATTTTGCTATTTGTTTGACATTGTTTTGTAGATCTTTAGTTATTATATGTACCTATTTTAAGTGATTTTTTTGGTTTTATTTTATTCTCATCCATCACACAACCACAGAAATGTGGAACTTATGAACTCATACAAAATTAATGCAGAACTAGAAGTATCGTCAGTCAGAAGATTCTTTGTGCTAAACATGATTGAAGCTAGGAAACCTGGATTCCTATTAACTGCAACAGGTTCGCAACCTATCATGGGATCTAAAGCCGCCTATAAATGTTAGCCTAGGATAACACAAGCGAAGGCTAACATGTAGACAGCGCATATTTACCATCGCTCGGTGTCGCTCGCCTAGCTGGCAGAGTGAATACAAGCACATGGTTTGCATAGACTTGCCAAATGTCTGGACGGTAACACGTGCTTTGCATCAATTTGCCTTTGCTCGCAAAATATGCCAAAGCAGCATAACAATTTGTCTACCATCCTCAGAGATATAGCCTGATGAGAAAATGGGTCAACCTGAGAGAAATGATCCTCATAGCACTTGCATGTAATCTTTCTTCTTTCAATGTCTGCTATATTTTGTATCTACTTATCTATATTGTCCCATTGCTGGGCAAAGGTCACCCCATCATCTTCCAGCCTTGCAATCACCAGTTTCGTCCCACCAGTCAGCCCGAAATGCATCTAGACTAGGTCATCATGCCAATGACTTCAAGGCTTATAAATTGATCTTATTTATTTCAGATGAATTCATTCCAGGGATAAGCCTAAGCAAACAAATTGAATAATATTAATTTTTTTATTCAACTGTTGTTACAAAATATAAATAAATTTGTTACAATACCATTCGATTACTGATTGACCTTCAATTTAACAATCTTAATTAAGCTGATATTTAATGAATATAAATTAACAGGTGCAGTGTAGATATAGTTAAAAAGTGTAAGTATTTGAAAATAGTTGTGGATACTTATAGTTTATAATATTAAAATTAAAAATTGCCAGCAGAACACTAAATCGATCCATGGAGCAATTCAGAATTCTGGGACAAAGTCTCAAATCAGATAGTAAGTGAATTTCACTCTCAAAGCCACCATTGGTTACATTTGCTCTGAGTTGGAGATGCATACCAACCAAATAATATTCTTTCAGAAACTTGCTCTAGTGAAGTAATAGTGTTTGAATACATTTCCTTTCAGTTACTAAATACATTATGCTTCACCAGGAAGTTTTTACCTACATTAAATTTTTATTAGTCCCTCTTATTGGTCCAAAGAGTGAGTTGTCACTATACAAAACTGCTCAATCAAAGTGCTTGCACTTGTATAGTGTGTTGCCATTATAAAATGCTCAATGCTCCGCTGGCAGTAAAGAGTGACATAGCTAAATTACAAAAATTCTAGTCATACATATTACATATCCCTAAGCAAGTTCATCAATTGAGGCCAATAATTAGCTTTCACCGTATTGTCATCACAGTAATGAGGTCCTTTTAACACAACTTATATTACAGCTTTTTAATTTGGCATTCCATTTACATTTTAAAAAATATAGCTAATCTGGAAGTAAATACAACTTTTAAATGCATAGAGTCAAAGAGAATAGTGTTATTGGATAGTACTAAATGAAAAATGCTCATAAAAGTTTATCAGTAGAAAAGTATGTGATACATAATTTAACATGAATGTAATTTAAACCATATCCTCATTAGCTACAGTATGTATATGTACAAATTGATTCTAAATAAAACTAAAAATGGCGATGTGACTAAAACGCACACATTTTAGAACTTTTCGCTCCATGTAAAGGCACATGCAATCAAATTTATGGGACCCAGTGAACTGCATGCAAAATCTACCTCTGCTGCTCATTATGTTTTCAGCAGCTACAATAGAGGTCAAGCGTGATTATTTATTATGAAAGTAGGTATTTCAATTTGTAATTTTGTATGCAGGTCAAATCCTAGCCAGCTATTATTATTGCTTAGTCGGTGTAATGCCCAGAGGAGTACAATCATAGCACTATGTAACCAGGAGGTCACGCACCGTAATCCACAACGATTGTATGCAAATTGTGGTAAATAGGTATACAAAAGTGTCACGGGATATATCACTTAAACACTGTGTTAGGTACAAGATATTTCGTACCCTTGATTGAGACATGCCATTCAGAAGTAGCAGTACATTGGCAATGTTGGAAGTATTCTGTACTGGAAACCACACCAACTTGGTAACAATGTAAACTATAACAGGCAAGAAAAAGTAACCACCTCTGTCAAATGTGATCAATGACATACCATACAATATTTGAATAAACAAAGATAGGAGTACTATGTCATATTTATATGTAGTGATTTTCTCCCATAGGGGTATTGGCGCTGATACTGGTTCCAAAGGCGTAGGGGACACCAAAGACGCCAAATCACTTGTTACCTCGCCGTCTCCTGCTGCGTCAAAATCATGACTGGGTATAAATTGAAACGGTTCTGCGTCATTGTGAAGCACGCCGTTAAATTGTGGAGTTTTGCTGTAACTACTGCTGGATGTTGAGGCAGGGACTTCGTATTCTGGTTCAGGAATAGGCCTAATACTCCTGATAGGTGATTCTGAAAAAGTAAGCAATTTGAAACATGGTCATTCAATACATCTATGATTACTATGTCGGCTCATTTACACAGCATACCTCTGGGAGCTTCATCGCCAGTTTTTCCAGCTATTTTTTGTAGCCTGTTGCCTGAATTTTCCAATATTTTTCTTCGACGAGCTTCACGACGAGCTGCTGCAGCATCAGCCATTTTTGACATCTAGAAATCCGCGACAGTTTTTTGACAGACGGGACAGTTTGCTTTGCTTGCTTGCTTTGAAATTGTTGCCATTTTTTCTTTTTGCATGCAACAAATTGAAAAAAAAAACTCACCACAGTCACTCTTTAGAGCGAGAATGACATCTACTTTTTTATTTCCTCCTTATTTTCTAGACAAAAGCTCTACTTTTATAGTTTAAATTGCTACTTTATCTTAAATTTGTTTGCTAAATTGCTTATTCAAAACTATTTAAATGTATTTTTCTTTTAATCAATGGAGTTATGTAAAATTATTTAATAATTTCAACTCGTTTTAATAAATTGGGTAATCAATGAACCGGAAGTTTGTAAACAAGCCTGTCGAAAAGACAAATGAGTGAGCGAGCAACCAACGCCAAGAATTTTTGTTTGGCGCCTTTACGGGGCCGGTTGATTTTGCAAATAAGCCTGTGAATTTGTTTCTGAGTCTGTTAGGTGTTTGGTTATCGTAAAAATGGGCGATAAAGGAGATGGAGGTAACATTGTGTTCATCGTTGAAATACCATGAAGCAGTTCTGTCTTTGCCAGCCTGACAGCTTGGATTTTGTGGTTAGCGAGGATTCCCGTTCATGTTCTTGTCGTTTTTTAGAAACCTTCGACGACGCGGTTGAAGAGCGCGTAATAAACGAGGAGTACAAGATATGGAAGAAGAATACACCGTTCTTGTATGACCTGGTGATGACCCATGCTCTGGAGTGGCCATCGTTGACCGCACAGTGGTTACCGGATGTCACCCGGCCTGAAGGAAAAGACTACTCTGTTCACAGGTAAGTCAGCCTCCAACCCTGACAATTTTCCACATTATTTCATTGTGTTTGTTTGCATAGCATGCCTCCCTGACTGTCTAACTACATTACATATTTTCTTCTATTAGTAATTGGATTGGAACATACCTACATAGTTGAAAGTTCTGTAACTTGTTTGTTGTTGTAATGTAAATGATTCAAGTTCACTGACCTCTCATTCAAGGGCATAAAATCATGTGAAATACATATTATACTTACTTTTCGATCCTATACCATGATATACCATATGATCGAAGTACTTACTAGCCTACCTAGAAGATAGACTGCTATCTGGTTCACTTTATTAAATTCCATTAGAGTTTATAAAAGGTAATACATTTTAACAAAACTTCTTTAAGATTCGATGGAAACATCATGTTTTCAGTGTGCAGGGTAATGGACAGCCTTTTTAGAAGACTTTATCTTTCAGATTGATCTTAGGCACACACACATCAGATGAGCAAAATCATTTGCTAATTGCTAGTGTCCAGCTCCCCAATGAAGATGCTCAATTTGATGCCAGTCATTATGACAATGATAAAGGAGGTATAGTAAAACCAGAAAAATATTGCGTTTAGGAAAACATTGGAAACAATCGCATAAAACTACAAAAGCGATTACCTAACGAAAAGTCATTTGGAAATGAAAATTACTCATAATTTCAATTTTATCGCAAACAAATAAATATCCATGTCATTTTTAAGGAAAGCAAATTAGAGCTGCTGTCGCATTCTGTTTTGTGGAATCATACACTGCTGTCAGACATATTCGGAAAACATGAAAATAACTGATGTCCATTATAAAGCTTTATATTTTTAGGTACCAAGAAAAGCCATGATAAAGGATTGTTGCATACCTTTTAGGGCAAACCTGTTAATTTTAAGATAATTCAATTACAAAAATGGAAAAAGTACCTATAATTTTTGGGCATCAATCATATTTTTAATTAGCTAATGTGAAAAGTTATAAAAGCAATTTTCTATCACATACCCACTTTAAGCAAGTAATTAGAGCGAATGCTTCAACTTTTTCCAGAATTTGGTGGTTTCGGGTCTGTGTCCGGCAAGATTGACATTGAGATTAAAATAAACCATGAAGGTGAAGTGAACCGGGCGAGATACATGCCCCAGAACCCTTGTGTTATTGCCACCAAGACCCCATCGTCTGATGTGCTGGTCTTCGATTATACTAAACACCCCTCTAAGCCTGAACCATCAGGTGAATGTCATCCGGATCTGAGGTATAACTTATGTTAATAAATAAATAATAATAAATATTGGTGAACATTTTCACACAACACCATCTAGCCCCAAACTAAGCAAAGCTTGTACTATGGGAACCAGATAACTGATAGAATACTTGTAATTTCCTTTCAAATGCTTATTTAAATCACCACATTTTACATCTTTGATTAGTAGTTCAATTGAGTTTTTGGTAAAATCTGTTGTGTCATAATCTAAGACCTTTAATCATATTTTGTAGTCAAGTGTGAATTTACATTTCGAGCATTTATTCAATACCTGTAGTAAAACGTAAGAAAAAAAACATTCTCTCTACCTCTGAACTTCTACTCTGAAGAAAGAGTAAAAAAAGCAGGGTTCGCCGATATATATCAGCGGATATATATCATGATATATATCACGATATATATCAATTGATTTTTACCTGTCTTCTGAGCTAAAAATTTTGGAGATTAATGTTAACCCTGGCAACACGTAGCGAAAAACTACAATTCCGAATAATTTAGATTGTTTTTAGGGTTCCGTACCTTAAAAGGTAAAAAAGGAACCCTTATAAGATCACTTTCTTGTCCGTCTGTCTGTCTGTCTGTCTGTCTGTCTGTCTGTCTGTCTGTCTGTCTGTCTGTCCGTCTGTCCGTGTGTCACCATCGATTATCTCAGGAACGGGTAGAGCTAGCAAGTTGAAATTTATACCATATACTAAGGTCTATAGTCCCTATTGTGAGTATAAAAATCAAGGTCCTGAGTCAACACTATAAAAAGATGTAGACAAATTTAGGTTTTCGTGAAAACTTGTGAGTACCAAAACTTACCTTAATTATCAACTTTTTTCATTTTTCGGAATTTTTCCTTTACTTGTGCTGTAAGACCTTGCTTGTAACCAAAATTGACAATTCTAGGTCAACCGGAAGTACCCTAGAGGTTTTGGGTCGAAAACCTAAATGGTAGTTCCCGTTAACCTAGAATCACGAAATTTGGCAAAAAGCAAGGTCTTATAGCACAAATAAAGGAAAAATTCCAAAAAGTTAAAAAAGTTGAAAATTAAAGGGTGTTCCCATACATACATAGTTGACGCCAATTAAAATTTTCCTCCGAGTTGTATGGGCGCTCATACAATTAAGCGGACTAGCTTAGTTGGCGCCATCGAACTCGTACGCCGAGGGTTCCGTACCTAGTACGGAACCCTCGGCGTACGAGTTCGACTCGCACTTGACCGGTTTTATTTAAGTGATTTTTAAGTGTTCATTAAAAAAATATTTTTAAATTGAAAAATTTTACTAAAATTTTCAATTCCGATGGGATTCGAACCCGCAATGATACATAAATGTAAATACCTAAGTGTGGTTTAACACTATAACAAATAAAAATTTATAAAAAAATCTTTCTCAAATAAACACTAATTTTTTTGATACCTTTATTAAGTTTTTTAATAAAAAAATGTGACAATTTAACAGTTATATTATTTTACAAATTCCTTTCACATTTTAAAGTGTTTAATCCCCTTACAGAATGAAATTCGCTTCTTTTTCTTAGCCTGGATATAATATCCGATATATATCGGATAATAAATAAATAAAATAAATAAAAAGAGCCTTTATTCTCTGACCTTATTATAACATTATGACTTAAGCTTAACTTAAATTACTAACTAAACCTATACTTAACTATTAAACTTAATTAGATGTTTCATTGACATCGAAACCTAGGTCAGGTTGTCCTTCGACAAAGGCCTCCTCCAGACTCTGCCATTGAGCGCGGTCTAGGCACGCTCTGCGCCAACCCTTGGGCAGATCGTCCTCCCATCTCTTTAACTGTCTCCCTCTACTGCGTTTGCCATCTCTTGGGTACCAAACTGTACAGTCATATGCCCACTTGTTCTTCCGGGACCTCATCATATGTCCAGTCCAGCGCCATTTCTGCCTTCTTATTGTTTTAGTGACATCCTTCACTTTAGTTTTCTCTCTTATGTCCGATGTATGTCTCTCTTATGTATGATATATCGGATAAATATAAAAAAATCGGATTTTTGATATTTATTATAAAAATCGGATTTTTTCGAACCCTGAAAAAAAGAAGGCACTTTTTTCTAACTTGAAGTTTAACTGTGTAATTTCAGATTGCGAGGTCATCAGAAAGAAGGCTATGGTCTATCATGGAATCCTAACCTAAATGGTTATCTTCTCTCTGCAAGGTACCAATTACTGACTTTAATTTAGTTTAGAGTCTACACACATCTAAATAAAACAGTTGTGGAGCCAAAGATCTAAAGTTTATATGTTTAGCAACATACAGAAAATTAAACTTACTGATCCATTCATAATGAGGAATGTTAAAAGAAGAGTGTCTGTGTTGTAAACATAGTAAACACCTACAGTATACTGATTTATAGTTACCACTACCACTATTTTCGACTCTATTTTTAATTCCACTAACAATGCTTAAAGTATTACAACACAATCATGTTATGATGTGTATTTTTAAAACATCCCATGCCCGCCGTAGCCGACCGCATGCAAGATTCGCATGTGGTAGGCTCAGTACGCGTAAAAAGGTCGTCGCAAAAGGAATTGAACTATATGCCGTCTCTTTTCACTCTCAGTCAATGAAAAGAGACAGCATATAGTTCAATACCTATTGTGATTTTGCTAAAATGACCTTTTTAATCCCGCTGAACGCGTTCATCAAGTTTTCTTGCCAAATTCTAACAGTACTCTTTCCACAGTGACGACCACACAATCTGTCTTTGGGATATAAACGCTACACCCAAAGAAGGTCGCGTTATTGAAGCCAAATCTGTATTTACTGGCCACACGGCCGTGGTCGAAGATGTTGCCTGGCATCTTTTACATGAGTCCCTTTTCGGTTCTGTTGCTGATGATCAGAAGTTGATGATTTGGGACACCAGGTCTGTGTATGTTGAACAATTGTTTCTACTTTATAGATGTAAGGTAATTAGTTATATCATATTCAAGACTGGCCGTAATTTATAAATAAAAGTAAATTTATTTATTTCATTATATTCGTAAATGTAAATTTATTTACAGAGACTAGAAAATGAATTTAAATTTTACAAAATACATTAGCACCAGTTGAGCCATCTATGATTATTGCGAATGATCTAGTAGCCCAACTGATCCAAGAATAAATTACATGGTCAATCTTGTAAAAGCCCTAAAATCTGGTGGTGGATTTTTGGACAGCTTGTGTTCATATTGTGACAGTTGAACACTTGCTGTCATATAACTATTTTATGTATTATAATAATTATAACTTTCATAACATTTTACTTGCCTCTTGAATAAAACAATTACTAGTGACAGTATTGTTTGACTGATAATAAATAAATTGTTGAAAAAAAAAATGTAATTTAATTTTTAATATTAAATAGTGTTCAAAATTTCTATATTTTACAGTACAGTCAGTTTTTAAAAGACACTTTATTACAGGTGTAATAACACATCAAAGCCATCTCACACTGTGGACGCTCACACGGCCGAAGTCAACTGCTTAAGCTTCAACCCCTATTCAGAGTTTATCCTCGCCACTGGCAGTGCCGACAAAACCGTACGTTATTACTTCAGCCCATATTTTCCAGACTTTTCTGTCCCTAGCTATATTTGGCCAGTCTGGTAGATGCTTATCCAGCTCGTCCCGCTATTTCAGTGGTGGTCTACCGCGCGGACGTCTTGTGTCGTCATTCGGTGACGGTTTTTGCCCATAAGTCGTCAGACATGGGGCAGACATGGCTTTTATAATAAGAAAATAATATAACGACTTTCTGTATGAATTAGGGAGTTAGCACACTGCGTTTTTTTCAGCGCGTTTGTATGGATATAAACGCGATGTGAACGGGCAGTTCAAAAACGCGCTTTAGAAAACGTCGTGCCCACTCCCATAATAGCATTAAAATATAACACTGGATCAAAATAACAATCGAAATTTCTATCAATCAAAACGAAAATATATCTTGTACCTTCTAGGTGGCGTTATGGGATCTTCGTAATCTGAAATTAAAACTACACTCGTTCGAGTCGCACAAAGACGAGATCTTCCAGGTGCAATGGTCGCCGCATAACGAGACCATCCTCGCCAGCAGTGGCACTGACAGAAGGTAAGATAACAATTATGCGGAATTATACTCGAGCCATTTTGGATGTACAATGTTTACTAACACTGCACTGACAGATCAATCAGCTGATAGCAGGAATAGACTAATCATAGAAAACTGAGATTCAATATGGCCAATCGTAATGAATCTCAGTTTTCTGTGATTGGTCTATTCCTGCTATCAGCTGATTGATCTGTCAGTGCAATGTTAGTAAACATTTTACATCCAAAATGGCTCAAGTATAGGTAAATTATTGTGTCTGGTTGCACCGTGATACGTCAGAAGTATAACTGATCCAAATGTTTAGTTAGTATGATTAGAATTACATTACTGAACAATGTGTGCACTTTAGTAATTAGTTTGATCATCTGGTACAATGTTTAAAATAATTCTTACCAAATACCAAAGCTATAATATAATTATTATATTCATAGGTGTTATGTATTATTCTGTTTCTTCTTTTTCTTTGTTGTATTGTATGTATGGCCCCCATGGGTAAATGCCTCTTCCATCCTTTTCTATTTTTTTCTCATCTTTTCTGCCTTCCTTTTTTTTTCTTTTTTTTTGAGTTCTTATCTTGCGATCAGTCTATAAGCAGATGAGGTGAGTACTTCTGGTCGTTGAGGGCTCTACTCCCAGCGGAGCCTGCCCTTTATATGACTTCAGTCCATCTGACTGTCCTGCTGGCCGAAGATGTCTCGCCGCTTTTTTAAACGACGTATGGTTTCGGGAATGGTGAGCTGTCCCGCAAGTAGGTTTGGGTGCTTGGAGTCTTAGCTTGTAGTTGTATCTATGTAGCTCTATCTCCTCTCTTCTTTCTGCCTTCCTACATTTTTTTTTCACTACTCATACGAACATATAATTTACAGACTGCACGTGTGGGACCTCTCTAAGATCGGGGAGGAGCAGACCGCGGAGGACGCGGAGGACGGTCCTCCGGAGCTGCTGTTCATCCACGGCGGACACACCGCCAAGATATCCGACTTCTCTTGGAACCCCAACGAGCCCTGGGTCATCTGCTCCGTCTCCGAAGACAATATCATGCAGGTAAAGGCGGCCACGGAGAACTAAAACTAAAAAAATTACTTCTGCAGAAAGCATTTTATAGCATTGACGAGTACTTGACTAGCAAATTGTAATCCCATGACATGTTTCTAATTTAATAATAATAGTATGCCTGAATTTACTTTAATTTAATTTAGTTTATATTTTATGGGTCTAATCCAGTGGTCGTCACACTTTTCTGCTCAAGGGCCGCATTGGACAATGTGAGATATCGCTGCGGGCCGCACATTCTTGAATTATGGTTGACGATTTTTCTATTTTTCGAATTCCTAAATGTAAAATCCAAGTAGGTACCTACAGCTTGAAACTTAGCAGCATAAGTTTGCAGTGCTCAAAGACTCGCTGCTTGTCGGTTATCGTATTCTGCGCTCTGACATAACTCACTTTGCTCGCAATATACCTTACTCATAAAGTTAAATGCGAGCGAAGCGAGCCGAATTTTTTAAGACATGTGACACTAGATTTTGTTTGCGGTGATCAAAGAAAAAACTCCGCTTAAAGGTTCTTATGCTGTCGTTAGACTTTACTCACTATACTCGCAATATACCTTACCCGTGAAGTTATTTAACTTCATGAGTAAAGTATATTGCGAGTTACATTGCGAGCGCATTTGCGAGTGAAGCGAGCCGAATTTTTTAAGACAAATGCAACATGTGACACTAGATTTTGATTGCGGTGATCAAAGAAAAAACTCGCTGCTATAGATTCTTATTCTGTGGTTAGACTTTAATCACTTTACTCTCAATATACCTTACTCATAAAGTTAAATGCGAGCGAAGCGAGCCGAATTTTTTAAGACAAATGTAACATTGTGACACTAGATTATGTTTGCGGTGATCAAAGAAAAAACTCGCTGCTATAGGTTCTTATTCTGTGGTTAGACTTTACTCACTTCACTCGCAATATACTTTACTGACGAAGTTAAATGCGAGCGAAGCGAGCCGAATTTTTCAAGACAAACGCAACATTGTGACACTAGATTTTGTTTGCGGTATTCAAAGAAAAAACTCGCTGCTTATAGGTTCTTATTTTGTGGTTAGACTTTACTCACTTTATTCGCAATATACCTTATTCATGAAGTTACCGAATTTTTAAGAAAAATGCAACATGTGACACTAGATTTTGTTTTGCGGTGAGCAAAGAAAAAACTCGTTGCTATAGGTTCTTATTCTGTGGTTAGACTTTACTCACTATACTCGCAATATACCTTACCCATAAAGTTAAATGCGAGCGAAGCGAGCCGAATTTTTTAAGACAAATGCAACATGTGATACTAGATTTTGTTTGCAGTGATCAAAGAAAAAACTCGCTGCTATAGGTTCTTATTCTGTGGTTAGACTTTACTCACTTTACTCGCAATATACCTTACTCATGAAGTTAAATGCGAGCGAAGCGAGCCAAATTTTTTAAGACAAATGCAACATGTGACACTTGATTTTGTTTGCGGTGCTCATAGAAAGCCTCGCTGCTTGTCGGTTCCTATTCTGTGGTCAGACATAACTCACTTTGCTCACATTATACCTACTCATGAAGCTAAAATGCGAACAAAGAGAGCTCAAAACCAAGCAAACAAAGCGAGCTTCATTATCCCGAAGTTTTAAAATCAATCATAATTATTATTGTAGCAACGTAGGTAGCACCTTTCGTCATCATCATTTCCTTGCCCTTTTCCAACTAGGTTGGGTCGGCACACCGTTCTCCTCTAACGGGGTAGCATCATTATCTACTAAAATTTTTAGCTTGGCCGCGGGCCGCACCAAAACCCTCCGCGGGCCGCATGCGGCCCGCGGGCCGCACTTTGACGACCACTGGTCTAATCCTTGGTTCATACGAGGCCAAAGAAGGGGGATTTATGCCTGGAGGGGCTTCCCTGCACTCCATGATGACCTGACATGTTCAATTTAATTTTTAATTTTACTTGCTTGCATAATGATATTAATTTTAAGTTAAGTATTTAAATTTTGCATGCTTTAATATGCTGATCATGGCTGAACACCTGCATTCTTTTTTACCAACCACTGTAACCCATGTTTCGCAAATAAACTTATCTGAATCTGAATCTGAGAGGCTACGCACGTGCGTCAAGCTTCGCTTTGCAGGAGACTGTATGTAATCGTGTCCACTGCAACCCACGGACACGCTACGCATCAATTGACGTCATTGGTACACGCGTGGCTTGCTCAAATATGGCGACAACGCAGCTCAACGCTGTCAACGCTATGCACGCGGTACACGAAATTATGATTCGTTGTACGTCGTCGTGGATTCATATTCGTTTACTGCAGTGGAAACGTAGACCCACATTATCAAACAAATGAATCCACGCAGCTAACATGCGCCGCGTGCCCGTGCTCAGCATGCGCCGCGGTTGGTCCGCACCTTAACACTCACTTTTGTCACAGTTTTTCTTTTGTTGTCAATAATTTTTATTTTGTCGATAAACGATAACCGTCCATGAATAAAAGCTAAACCACGATAATTGTTCGAAATATCTATTGTCGATTGATTGAGGCCCTGATTGATCTTTCTTTCTCTTTGCTTCAGGTTTGGCAAATGGCAGAGAACATCTATAACGATGAGGAGCCAGAAACGCCTGCGTCCGAACTAGAGTCCGGAGTGAACGTGAATCACGGTTAGACTGTACCAAATTATCCCCCTGAACGACATGCCGAAAACCACACAGACTGTTGTATGTATGCTACTAAAAGCTCAAAAATACTACTGAAAATTCGTGATTCTGAAAGTTTGGTTATATACAATCAGTGAAATAGTGAATTTTGGTTTTGTTTTTACGATGAAATGACATGCGCTTCAAGTTGGTTTTCTTTGTCAATACCTACTTGCAAAAATGGGTGTAAATGATCGTAGTCGTGCCGGCGCGTTCTATATGAGATTAACAGAAGTTGTCTTATGATTGCTTCCGCCCGAGCTTGAATAGCGACTTGGATATCTAAGAAGCAGAAGTAAAACTTCTGTGTATTTGTAGCATACTTATACGTAATTCAGTTTTGTGTGTGCACTTGCCTTATCCAGACGTGAATAAAAATAGTTGTAAGTAAATGTTGATTCAATGTTTGTATAGGGCTTGAATAAACTTGTAGATGTCAGTCAAACCCTTTGGTATCGAAAATAACACTTATGTATCAGATTGATCTCCAAAAACAAACTAACATTTTTCTTTAGGGCGTTACATCATGAGTTTATGTAATACATTAAAAAATAAGTTAAATGTTAATTATAGTATTCAGTCTGGATAAGGCAGAAAGGTCGAATAAAATCTTATATGCACAAGAATCTCACTCTTAGGGCCTTATCACATTGGCTGTTTGTGTGCGTTTTCAAAGAGGAGCGGGCGCGTAGCAATCACGCCGCGGGTGCGCAGCGAATATGCAACCTTTTCGTCGCCTGTGCGACTATCCGCAGCGAGTTTGTTGCGCGTCAGCGACGTCTTCGCTGCGCGTTCGCCACGTTTTCGCTGCGCACCCGCTCCGCTTTGAAACCGTTCTAAAACCGCCAGTGTGATAACGCTCTTATGTCTTGAAAAATATCCCAACTATTTTCAAAATTTTGTGCATATTAACCTCAAAATTTGAACCGTTATACCACCTATGTAATGTAGTGTCACAACGCTAGCCGTGAATTCCATTTTTTATTTATTTTATCCTGTAAGTCTCCATGTTCTGTTGAAATGGTATTGTTTGGTAAGTTCTTCCTTCCACAGTTTTATCACTGTATATTCTGGTTTTTCTATTGTATAGCATTATGATAAGGCGGCCCGCGAAATAGTGTGCTCAAAATTGTAGACTGACGATTCATTCAAAACCACTTTGTATAAAAAAGTAAAGCTTGCATTTATCCAATATTTTTATGGTCAAATTATAACATTGCACTATTATCTGTCGCCTTAAATTTGTACGTAAATAACTAGAAATTAAACAGTAACATAAATAAATTGATTCCATCTTTTGCCATTTCATCACTTTCAATAAAAACTTTGATAGAACAGTGTGAAGGAAGATCAAAGTCTGGTGACACGACTGACCGAGGGTAATTTGTAATGCTAAAATTGTGTAATGGAATTTATTTTAAGCTCCGCTAATTAATGAATAAAATACGTGTAAAGTAACACTTCTTTATTGATTACAAACCCCTAAAATAGGGCCACTAAATCCTTAGACATGATTATATATCCTGTATAATCTTTCGGCAGTACCTAAAATAATAATAAATCTCATTATCGGTAGTTATTATACAAATATGTATATCGAATGTATACATTTCATACGTTGAGTTTATCTGAGAAAAGTTTGGGCAAATTTTGCCAGCACTCGTAGTATTTGGCGTCCAGTTTCTGGCATGTTTCGGCGCCCCACTTGGTGATGGCCATGCTGAGCGATGACTCGAACATAAAGGCCTGCAAAATATATCGACATAAGATCATATTTTACAAAACAACGTTAAGTATCAAGAGCTTGAGTATTAGATAGGTCAAACCATGAATTTTATGAATCCCCCAGCTCTGCGGACCTAAAAAGGTCGCTAAAGCTGAATCACAATTTGAAATGAACTTTAATGCCATCTCTTTTCATTCTCAGTCAATTTTTTTATCCCACGGGAAGCATACATTTTTCCGGGATAAAAAGTAGCCTGTGTTATTCCAGAACCTAAATTATCTACATTCCAAATTTCATCAAAATCGGTTTAGTAGTTGTAGGGATACGTGGTGTAACAAACATTCACACACACAGGGACTTTCGCCTTTATAATATTAGTAGGATTGTGCAGCAGTTGTCATGCTCAGTTTAAAATGAACATCATAGAATAGCTCATTTAGATTACCTGAGTGCCGACAGCTATTTTCTGCGGCCCCAGCTCGCCATTTGAAGCGGCGTTGAAGCATTTATCATCAGGGCCGTGTGGAGTCATCATTGAGTGCAGGGAAGCCCCTCCAGGCATGAACCCTCCTTCTTTGGCCTCGTATGAACCGAAAACTAGGCCCATAAACTCACTCATACAGTTTCCTGGAGAAAAAAGTGAGTAAGTATGTATTTAAATTAATATGACATTCTTTTTTTTTTATTCTCTTTACACTTTTAAAATGCATCTCATAAATAACGTGATTTTAACCTACAACCAAGCTTATCCACAGCCACTGCCAGGGACGTAGCTATAGCTTTGTTAAGGGGGGGGTCCAAAGGTTCCAATATACCAAAGATATTTGTTAAGGGGGGGGTCCAAGGGTTCCAAAATACAAAAATTGACTAGGTTTCCTCCGAACTTAATGGGCTAAGGGGGGGGTCCGGACCCCCTAAACCCCCCCCTTATATACGTCCCTGGCCACTGCTAAACTATTTTAGCATTCGATTTGGGTGCAATTTTTCGGATGCATTAAAAAAAATCTTAGTTAATAATCTATTCTTTTTAGTTGAAAAAATTGTTTAGTGTTTAGTTTCAGTTTGTTTAAATTATAACTAACAATATATTAAGTATATTCTCTAATTTCTTGTCAGGTGTCTTTCAAAATGGTTCTTCAAAGGAAGTGTCTGATATTCCATACCCTAGGACACTATTAATAGTGTTCTGTGACTATTATGCATCTGACTGAACATGTGAGTAACCCTATCCATGAAGTCGTGATTGTTAGATAGAATTCGATTAAAACTTTCACTTTTAGAGGAATCCAAAAAATCGATTTCATCAGAGAGAAATCGCTAACATTAGATGCTCTATTTTCGACCCCTCCCATCAAGCTGAGGTGTCCGAGTGGTTAAGGAGTTGGACTTGAAATCCAATGGGTTCTACCCGCGCAGGTTCGAATCCTGTCCTCAGCGACTTTTTGCACAAATTTAAATTTTAATTGGGCGTACGTCACGAATGTTTCACATTGAATGAATTATTTGATGTTGATCCTAGCCTTATTGAGTAACATTTAATCCTTTTATTTTCCGCGTGGCTCAAATGTTTGAGCACTGCCTACCCCTTCTAAGAAATTTGAGGAGGTTCTAAACTATCGCTCAATTCTTCGTTTCAGGACTTACTGTGATAATACGGAGGTCTAAACGTGTTCTCTTGGACGGACCACCTAGGAGGAAAGATTACAAAGTCTGCGATGGCAACACCTGGCTTCGTGGACGGACAGGTCAGCACCGTGAAGATGGATGGATCCTGAAAAGTAAGTAAAGATTCCTCCACACAAAGTCAGTCTTACTTACTTTAAGCTACTGAAAGTTAAATAGTGTTCAGAAAAGTTAGAAAAAGCTCTAGAGGTATTTAAATTTTAAATGAAGCTTTTTAGCGCAATTAAATACTCGTATCATCATGTGTTATATTATAACGCCAGGACGTTCCGCACGGACGAACGATTTTTGCAATTTCAAAAGGAAACTGATGATGATGATCATCATATGAAGGTACTTACATCAGAAGCAGTTACTAAGAAATTATTCGGATATTCATCGGTTACAACCACATTTGTTATTATTTTGTCCATGAAGGATGAGATTTAAGTGAAAATTTCTAAACGCAAGTCTATACTTACACAGTGGTCATACAAAACAGCATTGATAACCATGAATTTGCTCAGATCGTATTTGTAAGGCACGTAGTTTCCATGCCAAGCGACGACGTCGAATGGAGAATGGTTTTGCTCGGCAACGAAGAGCTTGCCTTGGTATTTGTTTATTATTTTAAATCCTGGAACAAATAAGTACTTGCTCTTTATACTTGCATCTTATACTTCAAGGTGCTTCATAATAGTCAGACGATTTGTCCTCGGAAAGATAGTGAAAAATACACATTTTATGTAATGAATGAAGCTACTAAATAAACTTCTCTCAAGCAAATGAGGGCCTAAACCTACATCAAAAAGTAACGGTATTTTTTTTATTTTTGTCGCCACTGACTTATTGGTTCTTAGTAAAAGAAAGGCCTAAAAAGGCCGCTTTACCTGAATCATAATAATGAATTGTATTAATGCCGTCTCTTTTCATAGACATAAGAGTGACCAGAAAAAACATAATATAATTCATTTAAAGGAATTGCGCTAACGGCCTTTTTAGCGCCGCAGGTGGAGACACAAATTCAGTGTGCCGTCTTGAGTACATTTGAAAATGCCTTCAACCTTTACCTGCAACCTCTTCATCAATGTAATTAGCAACAGGCGTCAGGAAGTCGCGGGGGTTGGCCAGTCCGTTGGCTCCAATAGGACCCAGGTCAGGCAACTTGAAGTGCCCGTCGAATACTTCTAGAATGTAGCCCCTATGAACCAAGAAGCATGTTGAAGATTAAAGGCTTTAGCCGACACGATCCAAGTCAGCTTGGACCAAGTGCAACTTGGATGACTCTGATTGGACGCCGTCGTCTGAGTGAGTGCACTTGAACGACGGGCGTCCAATCATAGTTTACTAGGACCGTGTTCTACTCAACCAAGTTGCACTAGGTCCAAGCTGACTTGGATCGTGTCATCGCGGCTTTAAAGCGTTTTGGGAAAGTCTGCATAGGACGATGCTTAAAAATATTTATCTAGAATAAAGCTTCATTGTTTTACTGGCGTCGTATACAGATCAGTTGTTCGAGTTCACATTCTGACTTCAGTTCACGCATAAGAAGGTACAGACGAATTATGCCTCTAAAGTCGATAAAGCCTTAGCAAAGCCCTTAATCAGCCTCCCAATCTTTTTATTCTAAGTTGCCTGCTAGATGTAAACTCCACTGAGTAGGTACATAAATAAATTACCTGGTTGGTCCATCCACGGCCACCGAGAACCTCATGCCTTGCTGGACCACGGCTATCTCGTTGGGCGCCACTGTCACGATGCCGAACTCTGTGGTGATCTTCAGAGTTCCTTGCTGGGGGACTGAAACGGGAAATGTTTTATTGTAAGAGCATTAATTATAGATTCCCAAGGGTGACACTACAATTAAAAAAAAAATCGAAAGGTTGCATAAATCTGAAATGAGCACAGACTCTGAGCATGTCTTATAGTTTGATAAATAGCTTTGATCTCTTAATTATCTTCTACCTCTTTGATTACCTATGTGTTGCAGTTAATCCAGCTCTTCATATTTCTTAATCATCTCTCTATCTAGGTATAGGAATAACAATCACCACCAGAGTTCTATATTTATGGTCAGACAACAGGATTAAGTACCTACAAATAAAAATAGTTTGTACGGATACTTACTTTATTTTTGCGTCTACAGCTATTCGTTTCCACAGATATCTTACCAATAAGAAAGTCTCCATCGCTGTTATATAAAGCGCTGTTGCCCATTGAGGTGTTGCATAGAAACACGTGGATTGAGATTCCATGCCGAGAGCGAACGTCTCCCGCGCCACATACCGTGTGCAGCCCACCAACGAAGTCCACGGGTGATGTGGGGATGTCGAACGGAGCCCAACGTGACTAAAAGAACAAAGTAAACATTAAATTAGCTGGCCACCAATTTCTAGTTACAATCTTCTTCTTTCGTATGAGCAAGTGGCCAACTCTGGTGACGGAGTTTTTAGACCGCCTAAAGGCCACCGTCATGGCTTTACGACTTAAAAGCCGGGACCGACAATTAACGTGCCCTCCGAAGCACGGAAGCCCTCAAGCGAATAACTACGAGCTTCAAGATGTTCATTGTGCCTGGTCTTAGGATAATAGGGGGTCTTTCTTATGAAAGATGTTTAAAGTTGAACACTGGTTAAACAACGTCCTGTCTCTATTCGTCACTATCCACAAACAAAGACAGGACGTTGTTTAACCAGTGTTCAACTTAAAACATCTGTCATAAGTAAGACCCAGGATGTTTAAGTTTTACTTATGGAAAATGCTATAGGTAGGTACTTACTTGATTCGGGTCAGGGTCCTGTTCATCCCAGTTGTGTGTGAGATATTTAGCGACATCCAGCTTCTTGAATGGTTTGTGGATTACTGATGGACGGATCCTGAAAAAAATGCGATGCATTTACTTACATAAAAACACTAATCAGAGCCTTTAGCACGAGTATGCACAAAGTCTACTATTCGATCCGTGACTGTAGTTTAATCTCTCAAATGTATTGGGATTTTAGTTCAGTCAAGTTACCACTGGAGGCGCTGCACCGGAATCCCATACATTTGAGAGCCTTTACTACAGTCACGGATCGAATAGTAAACTTGTGCATACTGGCGATCGAGGCACAGGTAGAGACCATAGATTTCTACTTGACACCTTATTTGCCTCTCACTTGCTGAGTAAAATAATTTAGAACAGTTAGTAGGTACAAGTTCATCTGTAAACTGCTAGTTGAAGGCCGAAGTAAAAATGTATGGATGGACTTGTTCCTCTTCTTCTTAGGGTTCCCCTCCTATCGGAGATTGGACAACATCGTGGCTATTTTTATTTTGGAAACTGCCGCTCTAAAAAGAAATGTGGTACTGCAGCCAAACCAGTCCCGCAGGTTTTTTAACCAGGAATGGATGGACTACATTACGAGATTACGACTACTACTGAGAGAGTGGCAAGTAGGTATAGAAGAAAACGGAAAAGCAAACTAGTCGCAAATACCAGCTCAACATAGAATGGAAAAAGAGCAAGATGTTACCTAATGTTCATAAAACGCAACAAAAACACAAAAATCCTTCCGTCTACCGACGCCGACGTAGCGTAGTTTCTCTGATTGTTTTCTACTTTTACCTACCTGTAGAGCCAGGATCGCTTGTTGTCATGTCTTGGAGCAGTGAAAGCTGTTCCCGACAGCTGTTCGGCGTAGAGGCCGTAGGGGCAACGCTGGGGGCTGTTCTGACCTTCGGGGAGGGCGCCTGGCTTCCTCGGGTCCTCGGAAGAGAACTCCGAGCCGAAACCGGAGAGGTACTGAAAAGAAATCAGCTTGATGTAGTAAGAAGTACTTAGACGTCAGTGTTATTGATCGAAGCAAGCTCTTCATAAATCGAGCTTAAATATTTCCAAGTCTTTAGATAACTTTTATCAAGATTTTTTTTCGGGGACGGATTATTAAAGGTCTTTCATAGTGATGTGTAATAAATAATCCTACTAATTTAATACCTGCATAACTTTCAAAGTTGTGATTAAGAAGGAAAAATCTTACCTTTAGCTCCGTCATTTTTCTTACACGACAATTATCTAGCACAGATTTATGTAGACTAGCTTTGACCAGTCTCGAACGATGTTGTTTACCAGACCTGTATGTAAATGTAGCCGGTTTGTTTATTAGTGGTCTCTACAGGAGTTGTTACCCGATAAATACTTAACTAGTTGATAAACATGTAGAAATAGTGATAGCGAACAAAGCCCAGCTTCGTCCTCATATCACATTTTGATAAGAGACAGAGAAATTGATACTGAGATGATTTTTTGTTTCAGTTAAAATGTATCTTTTTTAAGGTCGAAAATACAAGAGTTCAAGTTGTTCATTTGTCAGTTATATCAATAAATGTCTTTTATTAGATTTCATTAGATTTTCGAACGAAACAGCGGGATAAAGTAAAGCTTTGACCAGGGGCGTAGCTATAGCTTTGTTAAGGGGGGTCCAAAGGTTCCAAAATACAAAGATCTTTGTTAAGGGGGGGGTCCAAGGGTTCCAAAATACAAAAATTGACTAGGTTTCCTCCGGACTTAATGGGCTAAGGGGGGGGTCCGGACCCCCTAAACACCCCCCTTATATACGTCCCTGGCTTTGACCCAATCTGCCTGGGAGGTGTGTGTGCACCTACACCGGTATGATAATAATACTGGTTTCGATCTAGTAGGTATTTGAATGGCATTCTTAAGTTGTTTATTTCATTTCAAAAGGTGGTGTAAGTAATATGTACTACGCAATAACTATCTAAGGGAGTGTCCACATTGCGTTTTTTGTAGCGCGTTTGTATCGATACAAACGCGATTCGAACGCGATGCGAACGCGCAGCCCCCCGCGCAGCCCCTCCCGGTTCGCTTTTGTATGGAAAAATACGCGTTGCGAACGCGCGTTTGTATCGATACAAACGCGCAGCTCAAAAACGCGCTGCAGAAAACGCAATGTGGACACTCCCTAAGTATTCAAATATGTATTTTTAGTACGATGAAGAAATGGTAGGTGATATTTTCTAAATTTTTTGCGTAAATCGCCAAGTAAACGTAAGAAAGGGCAAAAGGTAGGGAAAATTAATAAAACAGCAAAATGACTTCCGCAGATATTTTATTGTTTATACGAACAATAATGTCAAGCAATAATTCAAATGGCCTATTTATTATGATTATCAAGATACAACAGTATGCTACAATGTTTGTGCGAGTGTCTTTTGAAAATGTTACCAGTAGGTACCCTATATTATTTTATTATATTTCCGTACACATTTGCATTATCACCTTTTCGTAACTTAGCTTTTAACGCATATCCACGGTTACAAAAATTCTTCATTAGGCGGGTCCACACAGAGCGAGCAGCCTCGCGAGGCATTTGCCGCGCGAAGCAGCTCGGTTAGTGTGGACGTGCCTCGGCCGAGGCAAGCGGCAGCCTCGCGATGATACCAAGGCTGCCGCGCGTCCACACTAACCGAGCTGCTTCGCGCGGCAAATGTCTCGCGAGGCTGCTCGGTCTGTGTGGACCCGCCTATTTCAGTTTCTTTCTATGTTGACGTCTTGGAGAAAGGCCAGATTAAAAGGTCCATAAAAGCGGGGCGAGTTGAATGAAGAATGTGATTAGTGAATGAGGTAACAAGTGGCTAAATTAAAAAAAACCGACTTCTATGTTATAAACTGAGCAATTTTCTGCACTCTCGAGGTGCATTTCTGTTCATAACTCCGAAGATCCTCGATAGACCCTCGCCAAGTTTTTGTGGCACCAATCGGAAAGGCGTCTTTGAGTAATCGGTGAACATACATTAAAAAGAAAACCGACGAATTGAGAACCTCCTTTTTTTGAAGTCGGTTAAAAAAGGTGTGTCAAGATATTGGCTTGTGGAAATCTGTGACCTTGAGGAATTAAGCGTATTTTGACGAATCGCATTATTATACTAAATCATTTTAGAAGACACTCGCACATTAGAACACCTGCGCCTATTAGCATGCGCAAAGTGACAAATTTTCTCGAGTCCAGCAAATTTTCTCACCTGCTTTAACATAGTATGTTAGAGCAGGTTGACTCGAGTTAACTCGATTCTCGACATTAAAAAATTTGTAACGTTGCACATACCAGGCCCCTATTCAATAAACATTACAAGTCTACAATTTACAAAATTATAGTACAATTCTGACAGGTTTACATACAGCACTTGTCATAAAATTCGACAAAATTGACACTTTTTTACAAATTTGTTGACTTGTAATGTTTATTAAATGGGGGCCAGGCCTACGTACACAATGTATTTTTGAGAATGATTTAAAAATTCAGCATCTACAACTTACAGCGTGACATTAACATTATTATTGTTCTTATTAATACTTTAGCTACCAGTTATACAAGAACGGAGAAGTATATTGTCTAATTTATTCAGATATTCGAGAAATACAACCATCGACTCTATTCCTTTGAGATAACGTCGAAAGTTGGTTAGAAAGTTTAACTGGAGTACATATAACGATTAGATATATGAGATGAACAATCGAATATAATAATTAAAAATATGCTGATTTAATAAATAATTTGAATACCAGTCTAAACTTGTAAAATAACTTTTTATCAATATCTGAACGTGGTGTTTTATTCACTGGGTACTACTGGTACTTACATGAGTATTTTCAGAGAAGATTTCATAGATCATTTTGTAATTTTATCTAATAGTGATGTAAGTACGTTAAAAAATCTGTTTTCAGATAGTGACAATAATTTTTAAACGTTTTGCAAGCCATATAACATTTTCCACCCAGAAACATAAGTTATATTATAATCTAAACATCAAACCTAATATTATGCACGAAACAACAAACTTAATAATTAGAACACAAATCACAGCTAAGCGGTATCTGAGTACAAATCGCCAATTTCAACTTTACCACCTTGTATTAAGGTCCAACAGTCAACGAAACTAGCTGGCTGCAAAGCATTCATACAATACAAAAGCAACAACACAATTCATAAATCGATGTAAATAATTTTGGTACAAAATAAGGGATGGACCCTGTAACAGATTAAAAATAAAATAACTAATTAAATATAATTATTATGAAAATAAAAAATTGATTAACATTCGAATGGAGAATTTAAATACATTGCGATTCTTATCATAATTTGAATTTGCATTTTACAAACAAAATTACAGTTTATTATGTTTGTAAAACGCAATAAAACGTTCTAGTTCCTACTCTAAATATACATTAATATCACACGGCCTATACAACGGCCTAATACACATACGAAACAATATCATTATGTTCCTTGATATATTTGGTAACAAATAATGTTCGAAAGCAGCCAAAATTGATTTAAAATAAATACCTAACAAAATCTCTCAAAAATTACATCAAAACTGAATTTTGAACAAAACCATTAAAATTAGCTTTAACAAAAAAGCTACAAAAGGTTCGTGACACAAATCTTTCAATTTCCGTACAAAATCTACCAAGCCGTTCCACACAAGCCATTATTCTGTTAAACTTGACCATTTCAAATCCCAGTAACGATTCGATTACGAGTATACTATTTCACAAAGTCCAATTGGCTATGTTTCATGTAGTGCATTCAAGCTATTGTATTAGTGTGCATAGCTTATAAAGAGCTCTCAGTTATTGTATTGGCTCTTCAGCCAACGCACACTAAAATAATGAGACGAATTCTTTGGTAGGTGCGTGCATGTTAAAACATACCCTATGGACTTGTTAGAATAGAAGACGCGTATTCGATTGGATATAATATCATTCGATATATTCCACTGTTAATATTTTTTCACGTGAATCAAGTTTCAGAATAGCGTATCACGTCACACACAGCAAAAGCTCTCTTTATTCCTCTAAGTATCAATCCTAATAAGTTTACACAAATAAATATCGATCCAATACGAAAAATAGATTATCATAATGATTTCAATTAATTTCTCAATCACTAGTCATAGATATGAGTAATATTGGTAATATATTAAGTATTGAATAATTTCTAAGTAATAAGTAACATTATAGTCTAAGTTATGCCTTATCCATACTAACCTACTTATTAAAAATCTTATGAAATAAATAGTATGGACAAGACATTAAAATGTAACCGAGTATTGTGACCTAAGTAACGAGAAAACGTGTCTACATTATTTATTAACTAGCTGCTAAAAGAATCATTTACTTTTAACTGCTATTCACAAGGTTGAGACTGAATGTTTCATATTTTTCAAAACGAGAATGTCTTGCAGATCATATCATCCATGGGATATTACAATATCATTGCTATCATTTTCAATCAGAAAAAAACAATGCTATAAATTATATTATATAGAAATCATATACGTAGTACATACTGATTGATTTTAATTTGAAATGGCCATGAATGTTTCAAATAGAAACTGATTGAAAGTTAAGTCCCAGGGGAACCTACTTAAACTGATAGCACATTTGTCAGCTTTGTACGCGCCGCATTTAGAATCTGTCGTATGAAATCATATGAAAGCTCGCCGCATTTTATGAAATACGCGCCGTATTTCACAAAATGCGGCAGGTATCCGGCACTATGCAGTACATTGCTGCTTTGACGTAACGTGGTAATCTCCATCATTTTAGGAAAACAACAATGTACTACAAAGTGTAGTAAAATTTATATCAACTATGTTACGGAATATGGCAGCTGGGTCAAGTCAGGTAACTAGAGATACGTATACCAAAATGTTAGGTTGGTAAACCTTGACTTTATTTTTGGTTTTTCATTGAATTTTTAGTTGCAATCTGGTTTAAACCTTGATTATTAGGAATTTATCTCGGTTTGTCTATGTGTATGGTCCTATTAATAAGGCAGTAAGTAAAAAATAAGTCGTAGGAGTAACAGCAGTCTTACAACTCTGTGAAAACAGTTCTAAGTAAATGGTCATTTATAACCTATATTTAGGGATTAGGGAAGCATTTAGGTTATAAAACTAAATTGTGCTTTAAACAGCTATCCTCTTTCGCAAAGAGACGGAGTATACAATATCTTTTAAGTACCGGATACATTTCAATATTTATGTATATTGTAGTTTTTATATGAGATAAATATGGAATACGGTACACATGTGAATGCAGATTAACCGTAAATGTTGAAATAGCTTGAACGGGCTTCTTCTAAGTACTTTCCTACGTTTTGATCTACTCGTTAAACTAAAACTTTAGTGTTTACAACATACCCATCAAATTATATCAACAAATAGTCACATTTAAATGCAATTCTGTTCGGCAGAATGTTTGGAAATTATTCTTGTAAGTGTTTACACAATATTAGTAGAAAAAGTAATATAATACCCTCTAACCATGCTATAGAAAATATTTGTCTATGGGATATTGTATAAATTAGAAATGATTGTTATTCAGAGCTTACAGTTTTCACGTTCACGTAAGTGCAGGATAATATTCGTAATTTATTTTAATTATTAAAATTAAATTATTCTAACAATAAACAAAGGTTTGTGTACAGTGTGACGGGCACATTCATCAATAAAAACAGAATTCACTAACCCACTTACAATATGTTTTTTATCATAAAATTCTACATCATTTTGTTCTCATAAACAAATTAATTTCTATAGTGTTACGGTCTGCCTCATAAAAATCTGTTATTTTAGCAACATATTTTTTTTCCTTGTCACTCTATGTGAATGGAAAGAGACGGCAACAAAAGCAGCTGTTTGGGCTATATCGAAGGCCTTGATATCCAAAGAGACAGACGGTAAAGGTTTTAAGGGCAAGGTATTTAAAACTATTGTTGTAGCGAAAACTTACAATCTGCTAAAGTAAACATGTGACCTATAATTGTCTATTCTACTTACAAGTTTCATTGATGCGCGGGCAACATATGCGACCAGGCGGCTTCGTATTTTGCATTGGCCGTGCTGCAAGCAGACTTCGCTCCTTCGACCACGCTGAGCGGGAATGGTTCGCACTGTGGAGGAATAAGGATGAGAATTGAATAGCAGTTTAGTTGCAAACCTTTCGTGACCTGCCATCTGATTATCTATCTTTGATAGCGACCAAAGTCGGTCTCAAACTGCGGTTTAATGGTTGTCGAGTTATAGAGGAACAAACATACATCCAAACATCCATCCAAACTTTCGCATTTATAATACTAGCTTCCGCCCGCGGCTACGCTCGCATGGTACCCGTATAAAAAGTAGCCATGTCCTATTCCCGGTCATCTATCTATTCTATCTATCTATATTTCAAATTTCAGCCAAATCGGTTCATTGGTTGTCGAGTTATAGAGGAACGAATATACATCCATCCAAACTTCCAAACTTTCGCATTGATAATATTGGTGTGGTAGTGTGATTTGTGTAACATACCGTGAGCGCGCAGAAGGCTTGTTCAACAGCGGCTATAAATCGCTCCAGTTCGTTGCTACTGGCCATCACTAGCGCCAAACCAGCGCCGCGTTCACGAGCCTCACAAACACTCCACTCCTAAAACAACACAAACATGAGAGGTCTTACTTATGAAATGTTTAAAGTTAAACACTGGTTAAACAACGTCCTTTCTTTATTTGTGGATAGTGATGAATAGAGACAGGACGTTGTTTAACCAGTGTTCAACTTTAAACATCTTTCGTAAGTAAGGGGGGAGTATTTTATAATTTTTAATTTTTTTTGTGTTGAAACACAAATTGTGACCGCGCACAAAGTTGGTTAACTTCAACGATCAATCAAGAACGTCTTATCGAGCTGCGCCACGAGCGCTTAAATCTCGTAGTTATGGTAGAAATCCGTGGTCTCTACTCCTGTGGGAAAGAGGCGTGAATTTTATGTATGTATGTATGTATGTATGTTGAACCACACTTAGGTATTGAAAATTTTGATAAGATATACATACATACATAAAATCACGCCTCTTTCCCACAGGGGTAGGCAGAGACCACGGATTTGATATTTTTTTTCATTTTCAAATAAGTATTTTATGATAGTCTTTTTTAAACTTTCGCGATCACTATTCATATTGAAAAGTTTTATGAACACGGGATTTTATCGCGTAATTTACCTTATTTATCCCGACGTTTCGGCTATGTTGCAATAGCCGTGGTCGCGGGCAGACTGGAGTATGTTTTCAAGGTCCATTGTGAAGCGGCGGTAGTATCCAAAACTACCCTCACTGATCTTCAGATTCCGGATCGGCTGCATTTACACCGCAACACACTACACTAACCGTATCTTGACACCGGAAAGTCACATTACGACGTGCACTGCATTTACTAATAACAGGATTCCATGATGACGGGAGCCTGAATAATTTACATTCATTTATGAATGTAAATTACGCGATAAAATCCCGTGTTCATAAAACTTTTCAATAAGTATTTTATGTTTTTGACATTGCAATAACACTCGCTAATTATAGAAAATGTTTTGATTCATCTGGGTAAGACTGATCGCACACCTATCCGCGCTGAAGTCTCGAAGTACTGCCAGATTCGGCCGAATCAGTGCGATGTTTCATACGAGTTCATATAAAGAGTCCTAAAGATCGGCGCGTTCGTCGCGAATAGGTGTGCGGCCACCATAAGAGGGAGAAATTCGCCGAGTCTGTCCTCTTACCCAGAACCTCCTACTCTAGAAACCTTTTACCCTTAAAAAAATCTGCCTTATTATCATACATACATACATAAAAATCACGCCACTTTCCCACAGGGGTAGAGACCACGGATTTCTACTTCTGTAACTACGTTTTTACGTTACATTTAACTAGGATTGGACGGTAGTTTTTACTACGGCTTACCAAACAGCACCAATTTTCATCGGTATCTGGTATCTTGAAAGCTGTCAGGTTCTTGATGGATCCGCACGCCAAGATCTCGACGTCAGTTCGCATTTCTTCCACATATTCTGTAAAGATATAATTAAAATATATCCAACACAGTTTATTATTTCGACAAATGGCTTCGCTCCATTTTACGGGGTCTGCTTGCGTCCAGATCTCATTCATATTAAAAAGTTGGATTGACATTGAACGAATGGCTTAGGCCTTAGAGTGTGTAACAGATCAAACATTTTTATATTCAGTAGAGTTTGAATAAAAACGACGTATACCGTGGTACCACAGAACCCAGAAAAAATATCTGCAGATTATGTAAATCTTTCTCCGGCTGACTCATGGTGAGAAATGTCTCTAAAGTTGGAATCAGATGGTTAATTTTTCGTCCATTTCCGTCGTTCATTTTGCATATTTCACTCGAAGTGACAAATCTATACTTTATTAAATAATATAAAGCGGAAGAATTTTTTTGTTTGAACGTCCGATTTGAAAAAATATTTCTGCATTTGATAGCTTAACTCTTGGGGAAGGCTATAGGCTACTTTTCATCATCATGACCATATACCATCACTACGGGGGCAACGCCGCGAGGGCGCTGCTAGTCTAAACATAAAATGAAAGAAAAGTGTCATAGAAAACCCCAGCATTCATCCGAGTGATCTTTCACTTGAGTGAACCGTCTGTTTCCACCATTATTACCTCTTAGCAGTGTTTCGGAGCCGCGATCCTTAAGATAAGGCGCGGCGCCGGCCACGAAGGCCATGTCCAGGGTGTCCCGCAGACTGATCACCTCACCATTATTACCTCTCAGTAGTGTTTCGGAGCCGCGATCCTTAAGATATGGCGCGGCGCCGGCCACGAAGGCCATGTCCAGGGTGTCCCGCAGACTGATCACCTCACCATTATTACCTCTCAGCAGTGTTTCGGAGCCGCGATCCTTAAGATATGGCGCGGCGCCGGCCACGAAGGCCATGTCCAGGGTGTCCCGCAGACTGATCACCTCACCATTATTACCTCTCAGTAGTGTTTCAGAGCCGCGATCCTTAAGATATGGCGCGGCGCCGGCCACGAAGGCCATGTCCAGGGTGTCCCGCAGACTGATCACCTCACCATTATTACCTCTCAGCAGTGTTTCGGAGCCGCGATCCTTAAGATATGGCGCGGCGCCGGCCACGAAGGCCATGTCCAGGGTGTCCCGCAGACTGATCACCTCACCATTATTACCTCTCAGTAGTGTTTCAGAGCCGCGATCCTTAAGATATGGCGCGGCGCCGGCCACGAAGGCCATGTCCAGGGTGTCCCGCAGACTGATCACCTCACCATTATTACCTCTCAGCAGTGTTTCGGAGCCGCGATCCTTAAGATATGGCGCGGCGCCGGCCACGAAGGCCATGTCCAGGGTGTCCCGCAGACTGATCACCTCACCATTATTACCTCTCAGTAGTGTTTCAGAGCCGCGATCCTTAAGATATGGCGCGGCGCCGGCCACGAAGGCCATGTCCAGGGTGTCCCGCAGACTGATCACCTCCGTGGGAGTCACTAGGACGGTGCAGCCGGCCGGCGGACCACCAGCTCGAGGGTCCGTTTTGTTTCTACCATTATTACCTCTCAGCAGTGTTTCAGAGCCGCGATCCTTAAGATATGGCGCGGCGCCGGCCACGAAGGCCATGTCCAGGGTGTCCCGCAGACTGATCACCTCCGTGGGAGTCACTAGGACGGTGCAGCCGGCCGGCGGACCACCAGCTCGAGGGTCCGTTTTGTTTCTACCATTATTACCTCTCAGCAGTGTTTCAGAGCCGCGATCCTTAAGATATGGCGCGGCGCCGGCCACGAAGGCCATGTCCAGGGTGTCTCGCAGACTGATCACCTCCGTGGGAGTCACTAGGACGGTGCAGCCGGCCGGCGGACCACCAGCTCGAGGGTCCGTTTTGTTTCTACCATTATTACCTCTCAGCAGTGTTTCGGAGCCGCGATCCTTAAGATATGGCGCGGCGCCGGCCACGAAGGCCATGTCCAGGGTGTCCCGCAGACTGATCACCTCCGTGGGAGTCACGAGGACGGTGCAGCCGGCCGGCGGACCACCAGCTCGAGGGTCCGTTTTGTTGGCACCGTCCTTTTCTTCTAGAGCCTGGGGATTATAACATTATCCTATTCTATTAAACGAGCAATATTTGTTTGATGTTTGTTTGTACTGACGTTCTCGAAAACGGCTCTAACGATTTCGATGAAATTTGCAGTGCGGGTGTTAACGGGGGCGAAAAATCGATCTAGTCGCATATCTGGGAAAAGCCGTTTTCTCGGCATTTTCACGCAAAAAAAATTACCAGTGCAATGTGGTTCGTAATTGAACCACTAGATGGCGTTATGCACCCGAGCAGAGCTCGGTCGCCCAGATATTTTAAGTGATCTGAGAACCGAAAATCCAAGGAAAATATGTTTCTGTTCAACTAATTTGGGTCCTGGAAAATGCGGAATTTTTGACCCTTTCAGTCTTACTACAAAAAAGTTAAAAACATGTTTAAAAAATCTCTGACCACAATAAAGCGTTTTACGAGTATTTAGAGATGGACACGGCTTAGATAATGTTTATTATAATTTTTACAGTTGCTAAGCACGTGTTAGACCAGTATTTATATTTTTTGTAGTACGACTGTTTATGTCTTAGATGAGACTTTAATCGAAATTAAAAAGTGGATTTTAAATGATGATAAAACAAGCTAATAACGAACTCAAGCAAAAATATTGGTATTCTAGTACATATATTGGTACTCTATTGGTCCTGCAAAAAGAATTCTATTCTCATTTATTTTTATTGAGAATTGGTTTGTAGAATTTGGGTGTACCTTTAAATTATAA
The DNA here is from genome assembly GCA_958496255.1 of Camptogramma bilineatum. Taxonomy (NCBI): domain Eukaryota; kingdom Metazoa; phylum Arthropoda; class Insecta; order Lepidoptera; family Geometridae; genus Camptogramma; species Camptogramma bilineatum. The sequence continues at coordinate 10,964,352 of OY292465.1, read as the reverse complement.
GTAGGGTGTCTCTGAATGCATTTAAAGATCAAATAAATCTACCCCAGTTCAGTTGAGAAGTTTGGTTTACTAGATTATTTCACGTGAGTATACTTTTGGCTCAAATTCTCAAAAACCGGCAGGGGTAGGCCTAAGAAAAGATGGATGGACTGTGTGAATGCAGATATGTGTGTGAAAGGAGTGAGCACTGAGATGACGAGTGATAGAATGAAGTGGAAGAGGGAAACATGTTGTGCCGACCCCACTTAGTGGGATAAGGGCAGGGAGATGATGATGATACTTTTGGATCAAATCTTACCTGAGCAGCGTGTAAAAGCAGGGATTGCAGCCAAGAGGAAGCAGCTGGTTCATCTGGCGCGGCTAGTAAGAGTCTGCTGCCGTCACAGAGCGCCAGTTCGAAGCAATGCGGCCGTCGGCTCCAGTCCACGTGGCGACGGACCCCGGCCACCAGGCGCAGCGCTATGTTGTGCGGCAGGGGACTGCCGTCGGGGGAGTGGGGACCCCAATGTAGCACACCAGCTCTGTGGACAATTGAGTAATGAAAAAATATTTATTAAGACAGTTAGAACAAAACGTCTAGGTATAGTCCGGCAAAAACGGGTAGACACGGCAACTAAAATTTCAGTACTTTGGAGACCCTTTCTCTACTAATCTATGGTAAAGTACAGGTGCCGAAGACGACAGTCAGAAGTAATAATTTACTTCTTAAAGAGAATTTATCTATTTCGCGTATTTAGCTTGCACAGTAGCGCCCCCATTTATTTCTATTATTTTGTGTCGGACTATACATTTACAATTATCATAAAAATATCTAAGTACATATTACATTCAGTTCATTCAATAAACATGAATACATTCAATTTTATCAATAGGTATTGAATTGTTGGAATGACTTTTAGGCTATTTGACTCTAGAATTTTAAAGTTTATGACACAACTGGAATCGGTTGTACATTTAATTATGTTGTCATGTAAGATAATTATAGTTTTTATCGGAATATGACTCTATTGCGGATAGTTAGAATTTGAAACTGTCCGTATTAATCTACAAGTTCGTAGCCGACTGCAGACAGCTAACGACGTGTCGCTGCTGACACTAACCGCATCAAAATCCGTTGCGTAGTTTTAAAGATCTAAAGGCTGTGTCCCCAGTAGGCAAACAGTCAGCGGCCGACTGAGTTTGCGGCGTATCGGTTTAGTACGCTCTTCCATATATTTGAAATGGAGTGTCCACAGTTTGCTAGTTTTGCGCGTAACGCTGCAAACTGCGTACAGTGAGGACGTTGTTTTATACTATGTAGTGGTAAATAAACTCTAGCCAAACCCAAGATGCAATACTTACTAACATTGCACTGGCAGTTCAATCAGCTGATAGCAGGGATATACCTATCACAGAAAACTGAGATTCATTACGATTGGCCATATTAAATCAGTGCCAACCATATTTAATCTCAGTTTTCTGTGATAGATCTATTCCTGCTATCAGCTGATTGATCTATCAGTGAAAGGTTAGTAAATATTGCATCTTGGCTTTGGCTAGCTAGAGTATAGATACTAACCTCAGTAGGAAGTAGCAGGGTTCGAATCTTCTGCTCTTGTCAGTCTTGCACATGAGGTAGCCTTCTAGTGGCGGGGCGAAGGCGCCCGGAGCCTCGATCAGACGGTCACCAGCGTCGCCGGAGCACACGCGCCCGTAGAACAAGATCTGAGGAGTCTGGAAACATATACATACATAATTCATTACGCGATTAAGTTCCGTTAATAATTTAAAAATGTGTCCAAGTAGCGAAAGTTAAAAATATGTAATCACGTGTCTTTTCCGATGAATTGTACTTTTAAAGTTTAATAAGTTCTATTGTGTTTTTGTATTTGCAGCAGTGCCTTGACATACGTTTATTTTTGCTAGCTTAGGCTGGTTTTACTGTCACGCGTACCGTCGGGGCTGATAGGTGAGTGATCTTTATTACGATGAAATAAGAATACTGATTGTTTCGCAAAAATGCCAACGCTGATTGCTCTCGTCAGTGCTGAACAATCAGTATCCTTATTTCATTGTAATAAAGACCACTCGCCTATCAGCGCCGACGATCCGCGTGACAGTAAAACCAGCCTTAAGCTCTATCCTACGTGGAAACCTTGTGTATACAACGTGTATTTCACTTGATGTATCGCTGTTGGTTTCCCAATAAATAAATAAAAAAATAAATAAATAAAAGCTGCTTAAGTCGGTATTAAGGCGGTATTGGTTTCCGATAAAAGCGCCCGAAAGTAACGTCTAAATCCGCCTTATAGGGTGCGATCGTTTTCGCATTTTCAATGCTTCATCTAAAATTTAAGCAAAATGAACCGTCGAACTAAAGAGTTAGGACTTAAGGGACCGGCGAACGTACCTACGTACTTAGGAACGTAATACCAAAATAATTTAAAATTGGAGCATATTTTTATCACTTTATGTTATTATTTGGATAAAGGCAGTATTTATCTAGGTTCCTGTTACACTTTTGTTCCAAAAAACTTACTATAGAATAAATGAAAAGAAAAAAATGCCATTTTTGGTGTACCTACAAAGATTTCAATTCAATTTGCTTGCATTTCTTTTTAGGTCAGTTTTTCAGAACAAAAGTTTAACAGGAACCTAGATAAATACCTACTCTCCTAATCTAACATAAACTGATAAAAATATGCTTCAATTTTAAATGATTTCGGTATTACGTTTTTATGTAAATTTGCCGGTCGCAGGCCTCTTAAGACGGTTTATTTTGCTAGCGACTTTTTCATCGGGCGCTCTTATCGGCATAAAAAAACTCATTTTGTGTGAACCGATACCGCCTTTCGGTTGCGTTGTAAATGTTATGGTTTTTATGATTTTACTAAGGCAATGCTTTGGGATTTTCTCAAAAACTGCTTGTCTCATAAGTTCGAAAATAATACCAATAGGTTAAAAAGGTTTGATTTGATTTGTTTGAAAAATACGAATGCAATTAATTAAATTCAATCAAAAACAAGGAAAAATTACATCAAATACGTCAATGACACTTAGATAGCCTAGTAGGAAAGCGAGGCTGATTATACCCTAGCTTTGAAACACAGGAAAAAATAAATACTGTGTATATTTGAAAAACCAAAGCGTTTGTAATTAATCAATAAACGACATTGTTTAGGTATTTGCCTACAATATTTCCATTCATAAACGCACCTCCAGTATTAAAGTGACACATTTCAAAAAACACGATTTTTGGGAAACGCGAAAAAACGATTTTACAATCGCACACTTTTTTCTGATTTTCGCGTACTAAACAGCTGTATTGGGATTTTGGTTATTTTGATTCTAAACACGTAACGTCCTACGGCAATCTCGGCTGATGCAATGCTGAATACGGCCGTTTTTTTGCGGGGGAGGCAGGCGTAACCGCCAAAATGAAAATGACGCAGCTACTGTTTTTCACACGTTCTAACCAGAAAATGGCAGTTTTTAAAACACTAGTGGGTAGAGTTTTTTTTTCTGAGTTTTTCTACATATTTAACTCATTTTCCCTATTTTTTGAAATGTGTCACTTTAATACTGGAGGTGCGAAATATCGTCGGGTTTTACCGCTGTAATAGTAATTACAATTTCATCCATTAAAATTACTTACTATGTTTTTTCAGAAAACTACTAATGAGGTTTTCTAATATTGTAATTATTATTTCACTTTCAAAACTTTCGTGAGTTGTACTTGGAATTGTATTATCATATGGGACACGGTTAAAAAATCTCTATAGAATTTTGAATGTAGCGGATTTTTACATATTTTTTGTCAGTAGTTCGGTTTTTTTAGCATTGCATTGTAGTGATTATTACTCATTTCAAAACACTCTGTATAAATTTTTTTTGCTTACCCGTCTCTCATACCGTTGCCTAGCAACAGCAGCGGCTAGCTCGCGACAAGACAGCGGGATCATCGCCGGCGGCCGAAGGATGCGCAGCGGGAAAGTCCTGGCGCTCCACTCTAGAGAGGAAGCGAGGCGGGCGCCGAGAGACGCTTCCCCAGTTACTAGCGAACTATGTTTGCTTACCCGTCTCTCATACCGTTGCCTTGCAACCGCAGCGGCTAGCTCGCGACAAGACAGCGGGATCATCGCCGGCGGCCGAAGGATGCGCAGCGGGAAAGTCCTGGCGCTCCACTCTAGAGAGGAAGCGAGGCGGGCGCCGAGAGACGCTTCCCCAGTTACTAGCGAACTATGTTTGCTTACCCGTCTCTCATACCGTTGCCTAGCAACAGCAGCGGCTAGCTCGCGACAAGACAGCGGGATCATCGCCGGCGGCCGAAGGATGCGCAGCGGGAAAGTCCTGGCGCTCCACTCTAGAGAGGAAGCGAGGCGGGCGCCGAGAGACGCTTCCCCAGTTACTAGCGAACTATGTTTGCTTACCCGTCTCTCATACCGTTGCCTTGCAACCGCAGCGGCTAGCTCGCGACAAGACAGCGGGATCATCGCCGGCGGCCGAAGGATGCGCAGCGGGGAAGTCCTGGCGCTCCACTCTAGAGAGGAAGCGAGGCGGGCGCCGAACGACGCTTCCCCGGTTACTAGCGAACTATGTTTGCTTACCCGTCTCTCATACCGTTGCCTTGCAACCGCAGCGGCTAGCTCGCGACAAGACAGCGGGATCATCGCCGGCGGCCGAAGGATGCGCAGCGGGGAAGTCCTGGCGCTCCACTCTAGAGAGGAAGCGAGGCGGGCGCCGAGAGACGCTTCCCCAGTTACTAGCGAACTATGTTTGCTTACCCGTCTCTCATACCGTTGCCTTGCAACCGCAGCGGCTAGCTCGCGACAAGACAGCGGGATCATCGCCGGCGGCCGAAGGATGCGCAGCGGGGAAGTCCTGGCGCTCCACTCTAGAGAGGAAGCGAGGCGGGCGCCGAGAGACGCTTCCCCAGTTACTAGCGAACTATGTTTGCTTACCCGTCTCTCATACCGTTGCCTTGCAACCGCAGCGGCTAGCTCGCGACAAGACAGCGGGATCATCGCCGGCGGCCGAAGGATGCGCAGCGGGGAAGTCCTGGCGCTCCACTCTAGAGAGGAAGCGAGGCGGGCGCCGAGAGACGCTTCCCCAGTTACTAGCGAACTATGTTTGCTTACCCGTCTCTCATACCGTTGCCTTGCAACCGCAGCGGCTAGCTCGCGACAAGACAGCGGGATCATCGCCGGCGGCCGAAGGATGCGCAGCGGGGAAGTCCTGGCGCTCCACTCTAGAGAGGAAGCGAGGCGGGCGCCGAACGACGCTTCCCCGGTTACTAGCGAACTATGTTTGCTTACCCGTCTCTCATACCGTTGCCTTGCAACCGCAGCGGCTAGCTCGCGACAAGACAGCGGGATCATCGCCGGCGGCCGAAGGATGCGCAGCGGGGAAGTCCTGGCGCTCCACTCTAGAGAGGAAGCGAGGCGGGCGCCGAACGACGCTTCCCCGGTTACTAGCGAACTATGTTTGCTTACCCGTCTCTCATACCGTTGCCTTGCAACCGCAGCGGCTAGCTCGCGACAAGACAGCGGGATCATCGCCGGCGGCCGAAGGATGCGCAGCGGGGATGTCCTGGCGCTCCACTCTAGAGAGGAAGCGAGACGCGCGCCGAGAGACGCTTCCCCAGTTACTAGCGAACAGGCTATGTTACCCGCCACGTCTACTATCTGGATGTATTGCGCTTCTGGCCCCACCTGGAAATAGACAGTCTATAAATTACAGTTGTTAGAGCGTTTGTCCACCGCCGCCGTCACCGAACCGTCACCGTCAACGAGATTATTTCTGTATGAGATCAAGATGACGTGACGGTCTTCTGGTGGACAAGCGGCTATAGTAAATGTATGGTCCGCTACATCGGCGCCGTCATCTCGTTCTCGTTGACGTGACGGTGACGGCGGCGGTGGACAAACGCTCTTACAATGGGTCTAGGCATACGTGAAGGTAGGCTTTTCGCTGCGGAGTAGAAAATTTTGTATGAAAAAGTTGCACTGCTTAGTTTAGTTTTCTTTTAAGAAAGGGTAGTAGGTAGGGGGTTATAAAGGGGCGCTGAAGTAACGTTAGACATATTAGAAAATCAAATGCCCGAATATGAAAGGTTACTTCAATATTTGAGACGTTCTTACTCTTCAGAATCGTATTCAAAACTGACAGATAATTACAGTTAATGTCAATGATAAGCACCACTTAAACTAAGTAGCGTTTCAATATTTGGGTGAAAGACGTTACATCTGACATAATGATTGTCTTGAGAAGTTCGGTATGGTGCGTTCATCTTGAAATTCGTTGACTCTTGGATCGCCGTGTTTTTATTTCGTAGCAACAGTTCAAATTCATTTCCAGCACCTAAATTACCTCTAAACCGCAGGAAAGATATGGAAAATACCCATACGTCTAAACCGCGGGTTTCCTTGTGATATTTTCCTTTGCGTATAACTTTTCTGGAAAAAATCATGCATACTGAACAACATCGCTCTAAAAACTAACTATTTCTTAAGAGTTGTTTCAAGATAAGAGTTATATGATAGAAGCTAAAATCCTTACGTCATGGTATGTTATAAGACCTACTTGTATAATGGGTATTCTTAAGACTGAGTCATTCACCAACATACGGGTATGATTGTATAATATTGTTATGTACGATAATTTATACGCGTTGTTGTGACCGCAAGATTATGATATCATTAACCTCTTATGATAACAGTAAAATGGTTGAGAAAGTCCGCAGTCCGTCATTAAATAATGAGACAGATAATATTATCATATTTGAACTTTCAATATTGTTTACGGCTATTGAGCTCAATATTTTAAACAACGTAAATGTCAATGATGGGGCTTTGTTATTTATAAAGGTTTTTGGGATAAGGATAACTGAAATTAAAAAGGTTGTAGCAACTCTAGATAAAATGTTCAGTGCTACAGACAAATCTTATTCTATTAAACGAGCAATATTTGTTTGTTTGTACACATGTTCTCGAAAACGTCTCTAACGATTTCGGTGAAAAGGGTACAAACATTTTTATATGGAGCCTGGCATACCTACTGTCGGCCATTTTGAAAAAACCTCGATTTTGCATCCAGTGATGAAACATGTGTCAATCGATAGGGGAAGTGATTACAAACAAAATATATTCAGTAATAAAATCTCGTAATCTTTATACTTTCCGAGATATTTGAGTTTGAAAATGTAAAAATTAAAACTTGAAAATGCTAATTATGCTGCCAATAATAACCGGTAGGTATTTGAATATGTCTACTGTGTCTGGGGATAAAATCGTGAGCCAATTTCGTTTAATTTTTAGGTAAAAATTTTTTTTTTTTTTTTGAAATTATACCTACAGGTGAATTTTTGAGACGGGGCAGTAAGGGCAGCTACCTTAACCGTTGTAGCTACAGGAAAACGTTCTTACGAGACTATCCTTAACTTTTGAAGATATTTTAACCTGCATTCACAGATTTTTAAAAAAATGTACAGGCAGCGAGAAAATGGCCAGTTTACATAAAAACTTTTTTGATGCCAATCGATCCTGTTTGACATAAGGATTAAAAGGCTCTATCGGACCGAGGTTAAAAGGAGAAAAGTCAGAAAACGCTAAAATGTATTTTTGAGACGGTTTAGTAAGGGCTACCTTAACCGTTGTAGCTCCAGGAAAACGTTCTCAAGAGACAAAGTTTCCCAAAAATACATTTTAGCGTTTTCTGACTTTTCTAGTACACTAACCTCAGTTGGTCCGATAGAGCTTTTTAATCCTTATGTGAAACAGGATCGATTGGCATCAAAAAAGTGTTTGTGTAAACTGGCCATTTTCTCGCTGCCTGTACATTTTTTTAAAAATCTGTGAATGCAGGTTAAAATATCTTCAAAAGTTAAGGATAGTCTCGTAAGAACGTTTTCCTGTAGCTACAACGGTTAAGGTAGCTGCCCTTTACTGCCCAGTCTCAAAAATTCACCTGTATAATTTAAAAAAAAAAAAAATTTTTACCTAAAAATTAAACGAAATTGGCTCACGATTTTATCCCCAGTCACAGTAGACATATTCAAATACCTACCGGTTATTATTGGCAGCATAATTAGCATTTTCAAGTTATAATTTTTACATTTTTAAACTCAAATATCTCGGAAAGTATAAAGATTACGAGATTTTATTACTGAATATATTTTGTTTGTAATCACTTCCCCTATCGATTGACACATGTTTCATCACTGGCTACAAGATCGAGATTTTTTCAAAATGGCGGAAGAGTAGGTATGCCAAAATGTTCGTTCTTTTTTGCGATGAAATTTGGGTGTTTACGGGGGCGAAAAATCGATCTAGCTAGTTTTCGTGTCTGGGAAAATTCGTTTTCTCGGCATTTTCACTCAAAAAGATTTACCAGTGCGATGTGGTTCGTAATTTCGCGTAATTTGTTGAGACTAAAGTGGCTGAGTGGGGTGTCGGCCTTCCAGCTGAAGGCTGCAAAAGTCAAAAGTCAAATTCGTTTATTCAATAAGATCACAAGTGTACCACTTTGAAACGTCTTAAGAGCTAGGTGATTCTACTCCTGTTCCTTCGCGACCAAGACCGTGAAGAACCAGGGCAACAAACACGGTTTGGGGCCTAACACTCTTTTCAGTGACACACTTTTTGTTTGTAATTTTTTTTTTATATATTTTTATTTATGTAAGCAATTATTACAAATGTTATCTAATTTTTACAAGTATTTTTATGCTGCGAGTTCGAATCTCAGCCAGTGAAAGTTTATTTTTTGTAAGTTTTATTCTTTTTTAATTTTTCTCTATTTGCACCCGAGCATAGCGCGCCCAGATATCACGTAGTGAAACTCAAAGTACTTACGTAGTGACACTAAAGTCTTTTGCTAACTAAAAAAACTAAAGCTTTTGGAATACCTATTGATTTTACTACTAAACATTATACAGTTGTCACAATAGATATAGGCAATCGTGAAGTAAGGCTTTTCGCTGCGAAGTAGAAAATTTTGTATGAAAAAGTTGCACTACGTATCGAAACAGCTAACTTCACGAATGCCAAGATCCGTTGGAAGAAGTTTACTCACGGCTATAGCATCAAGTTCGTTATGAGGCAGCCGGCATTGCATTTCATATTCAGTGCCACCTTGTTTGACGCTGGCCACGTAAAGAGCGTAGTCAGTTATGAAGACGAGAAGAGGCGTCCATGTACCGTCTTCCATTGCGTATGGCGATTGGACTCTCATCATCTGAAAATAGGATTCTTTTGACCAAATACTGAAACGCTACTTAAATATTTGAGACGTACTTATCAATTTGAGACGTAGGCCTACTCCCAGCACTAGAAACGACATATCTTGCCAATCAACGTAGTTCAGCCTAAGTTGGTGGAAGCCTAATTCGGAACAGTCGACCAAAATAAGCTGATCTACGGTAATTGGCACGATATATCGTTTTCGTTTTTGGGAGTTAGGGCACAGAATCGTATACAAAAATGACAGTTAATCTCAGTTAATGTCAATTCTAAGCACAACTTAAACTGAGTAGCGTGTCAGTAGTCGGGTGTACAAGTAATTGAAATAATTGAACAGCTTGGATAATTTCTTACGCAACTAATACATTTTTCAAAAGGGATATAATGTAGAAAACTAGGAAATGAATGCGTTGTATTCTACTAATTTAATAAATCTGAAAGCTATTTGTTTAGGGAGTAGTTAGTGGCAAATCTTAACACATGATTGGCAAAAAGTCCTTATTGATTGAGACAAGTGTGGAGCCATACGAGTGAAGTTAAAACTCTACTGGGCGAGAGCTTTCCCCAGAACCTTCCGGTTTTCTCGATGTTGAAAAGGCATCTAACCGATCTATACAGCGCGGCAGCGTAAACTCTTTGGTAGGTACACTTTTATAATTTCTTTTAGAACTCTAGGCTACCTAGATCAAAAATACTCGCGATAGGGTTATGTATGCATTTAATAAACTAGATAAACAACTGCACACGTAATGTTATTTGTAACTGCTCTAGGTTAATAAACTTGTATGACTCATACATGTTCCCCTTTTTCTTACAGATGGGGAAAAATATGGTAATTTTTTGCCTTGGCAAGCATGTTGCCGCCTTTTTGGTTTTGTGTGAGTCATCAGTACCTAATGTCTTGGAAAACATCCAGAACTTAGGGCAATGTTCTATTCTATAGTTTAGATTACCACAAGCTTTAACTCACTGACTTACTAGGGTACTGCTTAAACTGTCTTTCTGAATAAAAATGTCTGACACTAAAATTGGTATTAGACAGGACCGTTTCTTTAGCTAAAAATACGTAGATTCTGGTCCTTTAGTTCTTTTTTACAAATTCAGAAGGTATTGATGTAAATTACTCACCCTATTCAAAGTCTCGTTAGGATACGAAAATATCTGAAGCCTCAGTTTCTCGTTGCATTCAATAGCGACGTTATCTTCAAAACTGTCAAAGTATGAAGGCTCGTCGGCCGTCAGCAGCCTCACAGAAAGCCTTTTGTTCTCAATCACCTCTTTGTCTATAAGGCGTGACATTCTAGCAGCGGAAATATGGAATGTGTCGGACACGTCCTTGAATGGAAATATTATGCTCGGAAACCGTTTCTCCAACAACAACTTCAATTGGTAGAACTTATTGTTCTTGATTTTGAGCTCTAAGTCCTTGCGCTGACACACGTTCTTCAGATACCGATTGAGTAGTGCCGATTTGTTGGATTGCAGCTTCTGATTGGCTGGGCTGTCGAATAGTTCGTCGTTGAAATCCTCAGCTCCTTTCAATGTTGAGTTGTCGGTGTTGGAACAAATGTCACTATTCGCTTGAGCGATTTCTTCAGTCATTTTCTGAACAGTTGATGCGGATTTTCGGTAGCGGTTGACGTTTTGTCTCTTCGGTGACGAAAGATGCTTTGAAACTCCATTCTTCTGCTCAGTTTCATCAAGGACGTTCTTGTTGAAATGCCGCCGCGGAGTAGATGTTTTGCTCGAAGTGTCAGCATCAGATTTTACATCGGATTTGCTAGTACTTGTGGTCAAGGATTTGAGATCAGTTTTGCTGTTACTAGCAGTCAACGACTTGACATCAATTTTGCTGGAGCTTGTGACTAGTTCAGCAACAGGAGTTGTTTCAGGGATGGGTACAAACGTTTCTTTAGGTGCATCAAAGGCAGTTTGGAATGTATCATGGACATAGCTGTACGAGACTCCCTTGTGTTCGTAAACTGTGCTCTCACAGTTTACTACATATTTACTGAGAGGTGGGAAGTCACCTTTTACAGATTTTTTGTCTTGGGTTTTCATGTTCAAAGTAAGTTTATGTCGCGGTGATCCTTCATTTGGCGTTCTTTCATCAGTAACTGAGTTCTTGGGAGCTTGAGTGGTTTCTTTGTTTAGTTTCAATGTGTCCAGCTGTTGTCCATTCAAATTGATCTCCACAAAGTCATCTTCATCCTCAATCTGGAATCCAGAGTCTAAGCTTTTGGATATATTTTTGTTCTGATTCACATCACTAGCCAAAGCTTCAACAACATTATTCAACTCAAAACTGTTTTCCGGTAACCCCTTTTCAGGGGTAAAATTGAAGTTGAAATTCTTGTAGAAATTTTTGAGCGAGTCTATAATGTTATTTGTGTCTAACAAGTTGAGAACTTTGCTATTCCGTTTGTTTTCTTCAACTACATTCGTAGTGATGTACCGCTTCTTCTTCAAGACTGATTTCACTTCATTGATCTTGCTGGGACTTTGAGTGACCTCTAGTGGTTGTTTTGCTCGATCATGTGATTGGTCAATATCAGCTTCAGAGAAGTAAGTCTTTCTCATGAAAGCTACATGACCATTGTCCTCAAAACCATCACAAGAGTATGATTTTTGAGTTTTCTCACATTTTCTTCTAAGCAAAGTTGTTTCTGTTTTATTTGAGTGTGATGATGATGAGTCACTGGATGAAGTTTCAGAATCACAGCTAAAATTAGAATCTGAACTATTAGAATCACATCCATAAAGTTTTCTTGTCTGCTGGGGATCGTTATTATTGTCTTTATCATGCATCTCATTTTCGAGCTCATTGTGTGCACTGGAATACTCAAAAATACCACTCCTGTCATTAGAACCACCATAAGTAAGGATATCCGACATGGTTTGCTGAGCAACATCAGCAGCATATTTAGGAGTTCGATCTCCAGATGCACACCATGAGAATCTATCAGTCATTCCATTATTCTTCTGCCTAAACTTATCACAGTATGAACCATCAGGCACATATGAAATGAAACCTCTTTCTATGTGAATATTATCTGTCTTGGTATTATTCAAAATATCTTCATGGAATGAAACTCTTTTCTTCTGTGAGCTTGGTCCACTTTGTGACTTTTTTCGGCATCTCCGTCTGTACACAATATCTTCAGATAGAGATTTCTTTGGCTCATTAGTTCTCAACGCTGGCTTTCTTATTTCATCAGCACCAATTTTCTCACTTTCTAAAGCTTTTAACACAACATCTGGTAAGTTTTCATAGGGTGGTTTCTCGTGTGTCTCGACTAGTAGTTCAGGTACAATGTCGTCGGGTGCTCCTATGTTTTGATTGTCGATGTCACTGCGAGTCATCACGCTGCTGGTGGTGCTACGGATCATATCCTGCGAGCATGAGGGAGGCGCGTCGTAAACACTATCACAAGTTAGTTCCTCTGCTCCAATGAGACTGTGCGACATGAGAGCCTGACTCGTAGCTTCTGAAGCCTCACTGTCCAAGCATAACACACCAGAATCACCAGGCGTATCGGCCAAACTGCTGGTTGTGCTAGATATCAGATGAGAGTTGCCTTGAAGGCTTAGCTCCGTTGGCTTTCCCGAGCTTTCGTCCGCCTTCTCCATTTTAAAGTATTGCGATGTATCTTCACCACTACATGCTACCACTGTCGCAACAATAGTGTCGTCAGTTCTATGACGACGTTTGATTTTATCGATCTCGTAGCCTTTTATTTCTGGTGCTTTGTCGACGGACATTGTTGCGTTGAACCGATTTTTTCACAAGGTTTATGATACAAACAGATAAGGAAGCGTCAAGAACGTTTCTTGTTAATTTTCAATACTCCCCATTGTAGTTTTTATTTATAAAATTCAAGTAAATTATGGGACAAAAATGACAAACACAAGGCAAGGCAGCCATATTTGGCATTTTTGACATTTGTTTGTTTTTTTTTATTTGGTAGGTTGGTAGAGTGCTAGTGATGCACGCCGAGTAACAAATCGGTACTTGTAAACTAATAGATACCGGTAGGTAAAGGTCGTTCCAAGTAAAGGCTTATCTATACATCTCACAATGCAATTTTCAATGCTGGCAACTCTTTTCATTTCCTTCTGTCTCAATGTCATGAGTATAGTCACTCAACGACTCAAATCTCAATCAAATTTTCAAACACTCAAAGTCAAGTAGCAGTGCGCAAAGTCGTTCACTGAAAAGAAAAGAGAGATAATTTTCTTTTGAAGCAAAAGAAATGTATCTTTCTTCTAGTTCACTTTTCACTTGTAGTTCAGTTATTATAAAAAAAAAAAAAAAAAAAAAAAAAAAAAAAAGGTCCCATAATTACTTTTTCAAGTTGAGTTTTTGTCCTTTTCACCTTTCCATTACTTGCCCTAATACTGTTTTGGTGTGCCGGTTGAAGTCGAAAAGTCGCTAGATAAGTCGCTAAATTTATTTTGTCGCTAACTAACACCATAGCAAAAGTCGCTAAATTGGCAACACTGGTCAGTGAGCGAGCGCTCTCGTTCGATCGAACTAGAGAAAAGAAAATTGAACTAGAAGACACAGAATAATATTAGTTACTATGGGACGACAATTCGAACTAATTGCTCTTCTCATCTCTCATCAGTTCGTTCAGTGACGTTCTCTTTCAATCGAACTAGTGAAAAGAAAATTGAACTAGAAGACACAGAATAATATTAGTTACTATGGGACGACAATTCGAACTAATTGCTCTTCTCATCTCTCATCATTTCGTTCAGTGGGCGTTCTCGTTCGATCGAACTAGTGAAAAGAAAATTGAACTAGAAGACACAGAATAAAATTAGTTACTATGGGACACCGATTTGAACTAATTGCTCATCTCATCTCTCATCATTTCGTTCAGTGGGCGTTCTCGTTCGATCGAACTAGAGAAAAGAAAATTGAACTAGAAGACACAGAATAAAATTAGTTACTATGGGACACCGATTCGAACGCCAGAGACGGATGAGTGAGATTTTAGGTGAACTACTGATACACTTTGAACTCGTGTGAACGAGAGAGAGAGAGAAAAGTTACTGATGAGGTAGTTCATTTTTATCTTTCGTTCGCGAACTACACAAGGCTAACGCCGGCTCCATACGTTGGGGCCAACGTTGGTCCCAACGTTGGGACCAAGATTTCGTGAACCATCCACACGTTGGCGATACACCAGTCTTGTTCCGTCAGAGCCAACGTGCAGACGTCCGATGTCTGCGCGTCCGATACAGAAATTGAAATTTCTCTAAGTGATTTTACATTACTGAATACCAATTTTATCACAATCACATCACATCATGTCACTATCACACTTCACACAACACACTATATTATAAAAGCGAAAGTTTGGATGTTTGGATGTATGTTTGTTCCTCTCTAACACGACAACCACTTAACCGATATGGGTGATATTTAAAATATAGATAGATAATAACCGGAAATAGGACATAGGCTACTTTTTATCCCAAAAAATTGCATGGTTCCCGTAACATAAAAAAAAAATAGTAGACTCCATCATCAGATCAGCTCGCTGTCACCATATTATTACATTGTAGTCAGAACTTGACAAATATGCCGAGTTTCAACTCAATCGGCTTATTTACTGAGGAGTTCTGTTGAACAGCTCTTGACTCCATCATCAGATCAGCTTGTTGATACCGTAATATTTCATTGTCACCGAGAATCTATAAGTGTGCAAAATTTCAGCCCGATAGTCCTACAAACACAATAAATAAGGAATACGATGACATTCTCGCTCGTCAGTCGACACGTGCGCTCACGATGCGCGTCGAAACGGGACTGAGCATAGCGCCAACGTGTGGACGGATCCCCAACGTTGGCGCGCCAACTTCCTTTGATAAAACCGACACGGCACGGCCAAGCCCCAACGTTGGCCCCAACGTTGGCGCCAAGCTATTTTGTCAGCACCACACGTTGGTGAGAGGCATTGGGACCAACGTTGGCCCCAACGTGTGGATGCGGGGTAAAGTCAAGTCAGTCAAGCAAAGCAAGTTTGTTTGTTTGAATTTGTATTGTGCGGTAGAGGTTATGTTGTGAAAATAGCTAATTATTTGGACATTTTTGCATACTATTCATGTAAAATTCAAGATATTTAACCGTTAAAATGTCGAAGATCCTCTTCGCAGTGATAACACTAGGTATAACTATATTCTCATGCGATTCTGCAAAAATAAACACTCCAAGGGTACTGCTACCTTGGTTCGAGGATTTGAGCGTGAAATTCACGTTTGAGATCATCGAAGGAGGCTGTTACACATGGTTAGTATACTTAAGACTTGAATTTTTAGCCTTTTTAACTTGTATCTTGCTAAAAATCGAAAAATTGTAGGAGTTTGTCTCGCGATGACATCATTGACTTGGAACCGCTCTATGAAGATATTCCGGGGCATTGCTCTCGCGCTGCTCGCGTTTCTGTCTCCAAAACATGCGTGCCGCCCGGTTCTGTTATCATCTTGGCTGAAGAAGTCAACTCCGGCGAGGTAAGAACCTTATTAAAAAATTGGCGCCAAAGCTAACATTCTACTGCTTTTAGCCAAGATAGTTTATACTTTGCCTTCATCCAAGTTAAATACATACATACATACGTACTTAAAATCACGCTTCTGTCCCACAGGGGTAGGCAGAGACCACGAATTTCCACTTGCTACGATCCTGACACACCTCTTTCGCCTCATTCACTCTCATCACATATTTCATACAAGCTCGCCAGTAAATGTTGTTCTTGTTGTTGTTCTTCCAAGTTAAATGCTGCCAATAAAGTTTTGTTACGAGATTAAAGGTAAACTTTTTGAATGGAAATCTGATTTAATCATCCACTATATTTCAGATACTCCGTGGAGATGTTGATATTGACAAAATAAGTTCATTGAAAGTGATGAGTACAACTTGGAAACTTTACTTGGAAGAAGCACCTGAAGCATTTGAAGTTATTGCTTATGATGAACAAGGTAAACATTGAAGCATTTTCTTCTGTTTGTGTCAACTTGAATTCTCCTAAATTAAGTCAACTGAAAGGACCTATTTTCTAATTTCTGAGATTAGGGTGTTTGAAGTCGGTATAACTGAGTCCAAAGGATAGGTCTATGCCAATAGAGTCAAGCAAATATACTAGTTAATGTACTAAAAATAAAGCATAGCAAACCTTTTTGGTGAATTTACTTTCCATAAACAGCAATTGAAATACCTATCTATTCATTCAGATAAGTCCTAATTTTCTTGGTTCTGCAAAATAACTTTTTCATTTATTTCAGGAAACAAATTTTCATCTCTTGAAGGTGTCAAATTTTCATGGAATATTGAGAATCTTGGCAGTACTGAAGGGGACGACTTGATTGTTATGTAAGTTAAAAAACCGAAAAATTTGGTTTTTCTTGTTGAAACAACTGAAAATCACTTTTATTGAATTATAAATTATTTGTATTCACATTTTACATCAACAAGATTTAATTAATTTAGTCACATTTAAAGTTAATGCTAGATTAGAACTTCTGGACTTATTCAGTGAAATTTTTAGAACAAACCTGCTACAAGTGAATCTTTGAAATCTGTAACTGATAAGATAATCTATTGTTGCTGTTCATACACAGGTAATCTTTAAACAACAAGAAAATGAAGAAAAAAACTGTCCAAAAATCATAATTTATGTAGATTTTTTATTTTGCACTGTTTACTGTTAACCTCACACTTTCATATTTCACGACCATCAATATTAATGATTTTATCAGACTTATTTTGTGTTAACTGGCTTGATGTGGGTCTGTTTCAGAGCTTGCTAGCTGCTCAGACATCCGACGCAGCTATCATGCTCTACCGACAGACACTCAGATTGCTTGCAGAATGATTTAGTTATGAGAGCCCTATGGGACCAACATGGTCGACACTCGACCCTAGGTCTCTAAATTAAAATAGATAAAAAAAAAATTATGATTTATCATTATCAGGTTAGTACGCTGGAAGGATACCGACTACGAAGCTCCTAAAGGCATCGCAGAACTAGAGGCTCAAGGGTACCATTCCCACTCGGTTTTACTCTACGGCCAAGCATTGGGAGAGTCCAGAGTCACCGTGTGTCTTGAAAATATCTGCGCGCATTTCAACTTGCATGTCGTGGCTAGTGTTGTACTCACTCCGGCAACGGCTATGATTGCTCCGGGCGATATATTGAAATACAGGTACTAATTTTTGTAGCATGCATGTTCGTAAGATTTTTTTGAATCAATCTACTTGCGAAACTGAAATGTACAGGCAATTCTCTAGTCTAGTTCATACTTGCTCATTCATATTACACAATGAAGAGAATACATTTATTATTCGAAACTGGCTGATAGTGAATTCAATTGATTGATTAAATATTCATCATTCAGTCATTCCTTATCTACAATAGAATTATTTTAAATTATTTTGTTTATTTATTTATTTATTTATTTATTTATTAAGGAACAACAAACAGCTACATTATATGGCTTGGTTACAGGTGTTAAAGATACATTCTGGAAATGTAAGACTTAAATTATTAATAACGTAGCCCACAGCGTTATCCACATGTAGGAGTAAATACGTCTTAAATTAGATTAGAGAGTCTAGAAATTGTTTAGTCCAAAAACAGTTTTTTGGACTGAAAGAAAAAAAGACAAGTTTTTGAAGTCTAAATAAAATGTTGTTATTTCAGGGTAGTAAGAGCGCGCGCCGGCCGCCTCACCATCCAAGATATATTTGAGACTCTCTACTACCTAAAAGTTCCTGAGAGCGACGTAGCACTTCTCGAAGATTCCATCAGCAAAGTCAGAGGCACGGATATAGGCACAACCACTGTTCAACTCATGTCCGGTTCCACTGAAGTGGCTATTGCTACTCTTACCGTCGCAGCTCCACACCACATCAGAGTGACATTACGACCACCAAACTTACTTATAAGAGGAGATGTTTTTATTATTCACTGTGTTGTATTTGACAAGGACGGTCATGCGTTGACTGCGGGGAGTGAGCTGCTGATTCGTTTGGCTGTGGAGGGAGAGGCAAATGTTGATTTGATACGGTCGACGGAGAATGGAACGTTGACGGACGCGGTAGCAGCCAATTCGGGGTCTTTTACTGTGACGGCGACGTTGCATTCTATTGCGGGGAAGCTTCTGTCTAGCAAGGTAAGATTTTACAGAGATAGATCTAAAGATAATGTAGATCAACAGTTTTTTTTAAATCTATTTTCATTCAGAGACCTGGGTCAAGTGTCGACCATGTCGGTCCCATAGGTCTAGGTAACACTGAATATGGAAGATGATTAGGATCTTAAATAAATAAAACTTAAGCAAGAAATGATGTTTTGTAAAAGACATCTTGGACATCTTCAAAGAACTTTTTAGACTTTCACAATCAAAGATGACTATTGTGCATAAGTTTATTTAGTAGTATTTAACTGATGCATTTTTGCAGGTGGAAGGACAAGTTTCAGCTGTGGTTGTTGAACCTTTGGAAATAGTGCCTCCAGAGTTATTTGTCGCATGGACAGACAATGTTCAGTGAGTATTCATTCCTTTTGATTTTATATCAGTAAAGTGATAATCCTTCTAAAGATTCAAGCGCTCAAACTTGAAAGAGATAAATGAATTGAATACCCTTCCGATCAAGATGCCTGCGATTTATTCGTTAAATATGTGTGTCTCGATGAAAATTTACCCTGAAAGAAGGGAAAGAGACAATATTTCACGTACCTACCTACATACCTCCTCAGAGGTAGGTAGTCAATTTGAGATAACATGTTTTTAATGATAAGTAAACATACATACATACATACACACATACATACATACATGGTAAGTAAAGTAAGTTTATATTAGCAAGTGGCCAAAAAGTATATTAAAACTTGGTCGGAAAATTAAAAATGTAAATTATGTATGGTTATTAAAATATTAATACTAAGCACTTAATTATCATTTAACAGAGAATTTCCCCTCAAACACATCGGCGGAGGTAACGAAGAGGTGGTGTGGTCGGAGAGCGAGACGCAAGGCGATCTCTCGCTCACTCGCGACGGAGTCGTCACTATCAAAGGAGATGGAGCCATCCATGTCAATGTGAATCTGAAAAAGTACCCGCATGTGAAAGCTACCGGCAAGTATGTATAAAAATTATTACAAGCGAAATAACATTTCAACTTTGTGTATCGGCTACAACAGTGTTCCGCAAACTTTTTGTGTTAAAAGTACATCTAGGAAATCGGAAAATTTTGGAGGTACACCATAAATGAAAAATCATTTTTTTAGGCGAAGCATGATCCTGTTTAGTTGAGCATAGCTGTTTACTGCATATTATGCGGTCCAAATTTAGAGTAGCTTAACTGAGATAGGTAATCTTATATTTCCGAGGCACACCAACTAATGACCACGGTACACCAGTGTGCCGCGGCACACCCTTTGCAGAACACTGGGCTACAGGGTTTGGTGTTGGTGCAAAGTGAAAAATTTGGGATAACATTTTTTGAATTTGTATTTTAAATAGTTGCGTACAATGATTGGTAATGACGAGGCGATTCGGGAAAGCAAGAGGAAGTTGCCATTTTGAATTTATACTGTAAAAAAGATAGATTTCTTCACTCCATATCCCACGAGATGCCAGTCCATAGTCCACTATGAGTAACAACATGTGAAATATTGCAAGTCTATTTTATTGTAAACAGAGTTTGGTCCACATATCACGAGATGATCCACGTGTCTACATCGGGCGTGGCTCGCGTCGGCCGTCCGCATCATTTGCACGTTGTGTTGACCGCGACGCATCCCACTACCGGCGAACTGTATCATTTCCACAGGTAAATACAATGATCTTTTCAGGGTCTGGGTGTTTTCTATGTATATTATGTATGTATTACAAAAAGAAAATGTATTTAAGTAATATATCAGTCGTGTGGTTCCCATAACACAAGCTCTGCTTAGCTTGGGGCTACATGATGTTGTGTGAAATGTCCAGCATTATTTATTTATTTAATTTTTTTTTTTTTTTATTTCAAAAAGTGGGAGATAAGTGACTCACCAAAATGCCTGTTCCTACTCAAGTGAGTACTGGGGACAAAGCTGCCCTGCTCAGTGCTTCGCGGAACATCGTCTCGAACGCACCTTGAATTGGCTAATAGGCAAAGGATAGAGAGAGCAACTAAAGCAGTCGTGCGAGCGAGACTAGCCATTCCTGTCTCGCTCGCACAACAGTTTAATTTCTCTCTCTATCCTTATTTATTGGCAACAGTAAAATGGAGCAATGTGTGTGTTTTGGTGTATGTAGTGGTGCACCGAGCCCAAGTCTTGGCATGCGATGTTAGTGCGTCACTTGTCTTCCCCTTTTTTAAAAGGTCATTGGGTAGATATTAATTGATCATGTTGTAGTTAGCTTAAATTAAATCGCTTCTTTGATAAATATCTTCCCCAAAATTGTGGACAATACCTTATTGCCATCGTGTAGAGTGGGCTACTCATGCAGAAAAAAATCGGAGCAGCAGAAGTTAGTCAAATTTAATAAAATGTTTTCTCATACAATGGCGCTGATATCCTTGTACTGTACACTGACTAATTAAAATTAAAAACGTGCCCTTCGCAGCACGTAAGCCAAAACACACTGTACCCTTCTTCCAACGGATCTTGGCATTAGTGAAGATAGCCGTTTCGATGCGCAGTGCAACTTTTTCATACAAAACTTTCTACTGCGCACCAAAAAGTCTAACTTCACGAATGCCTATCCATTGTGACAACTGTATGTATAATGAATATTACTTTACAGACAGACAGAACAATAATGAATATTTCTTTTTTGCTTTGTAGATGCAACTGTGCCTCATTCGCCGTTACCTTGTTAGAAGGCCCAGAACCCCACAACACCACAGCTGCAACGTGGATTGAACCTGCAGGTAACACTCACTTATTGCAGATGTTGAGATTTTAGGAGTTTTTTTAGGGGATTTTGGGAGATATTCTCTGACTCTGACGACAGCAGTGTATGATTCCACAAAACAGAACGCGACAACACCTCTAATTTGCTTTTCTTAAAAATGATATTGATATTTATTGTTTGCGATAAAGTTGAAATTATGAGTAACTAGCTGACGCCCGCGGCTTCACCCGCGTGGACTACTATTTTGTTTATCCCACGGGAACCGTGTATTTTTTTGGGATAAAAAGTAGTCCATGTCCTATTCCCGGTCATTATCTATCTATGTTTCAAATTTCAGCCAAATCGGTTCAGTGGTTGTCGAGTTATAGAGGAACAAACATACATCCAAACATCTAAACATCCAAACTTTCGCATTTATAATATACTAGCTGACACCCGCGGCTTCGCCCGCGTGGAATACTATTTTGTTTATCCCACGGGAACCGTGAATTTTTTCGGGATAAAAAGTAGCCTATGTCCTACTGCCTAGCTGCTCCCCGCGGTGTTACCCGCGGTGGGAGCTGATTTGATTTTTAGAGAAATGCAACATGTTACACTTGGTTTTGCTAACGGTGCTCTAAGAAAAAGATGGATGGTTGTCGGTTCCTAACAGTAAATTAATTTGTTCGTGAAATACTTATCAAAGTAACATGTGAGCGAAGCGAGCATCGATGTCAGCGAAGCGAAGCGAGTTCGTTCGGGAGCGGTCGGAGAGTTGTCGGTTCCTAACAGTAAATTAATTTGTTCGTAAAATACTCATTAAAGTAATATGCGAGCGAAGCGAGCATCCATGTTAGCGAGCGAAGCGAGCTTCCCCAACTCGCAAGCGAGAGGAATTTTTTTAGACTAATTTAACATGTGACACTTTGGTTTTGCTAACGGGGCTCTAAGAAAAAGATGGATGGTTGTCGGTTTCTAACAGTAAATGTATTTGCTCGTAAAATACTAAAAGTAATATGCGAGCGAAGCGAGCTTCCCCAGCTCGCAAAGCGAGAGGAAATTTTTTAGACAAATTTAACATGTGACACTTGATTAAGTAAGATACTAAAAGTAATATGCGAGCGAAGCGAGCTTCCCCAGCTCGCGAAGCGAGCGGAAATTTTTTAGACTAATTTACCATGTGACACTTTGATTTTGCTAACGGTGCTCTAAGAAAAAGATGAATGGTTGTCGGTTCCTAACAGTAAATTAACTTGTTCGTGAAATGCTCAGCAAAGTAATATGCGAGCGAAGCGAGCATCCATGTCAGCGAGCGAAGCGAGCTTCCCCAGCTCGCGAAGCGAGCGGAATTTTTTTAAACAAATTTAACATGTGACACTTTGGTTTTGCTAACGGTGCTCTAAGAAAAAGATGGATGGTTGTCGGTTCCTAACAGTAAATTAATTTGTTCGTAAAATACTCATCAAAGTAATATGAGAGCGAAGCGAGTATCGATGTTAGCGAGCGAAGCGAGCTTCCCCAGCTCGCGAAGCGAGCGGAAATTTTTTAGACAAATTTAACATGTGACACTTTGGTTTTGCTAACGGGGCTCTAAGAAAAAGATGGATCCAAACATCCAAACTTTCGCATTTATAATATTATTAGTGTGATATTAGTGTTTTAAAAACATTATCCAAATCTGTTCGATATATTTAGCGTGAAAGTGTATTTTTCGTAGGAACGTTTTACCCTGTTGCTATCCCATGGGAACCCATTTATGGGATAAAAAGTAGCTTATGTCTTATTCCCGGTCATCCTGGTCATTATTCGCGGGAGTCATAGCTGACGCCCGCGGCTTCGCCCGCGTGGACTGCTAATTTGTTTATCCCACGGGAACCGTGCATTTTTTCAGGATAAAAAGTAGCCTATGTCCTATTCCTGGTCATTATCTATCTATGTTTTAAATTTCAGCCAAATCGGTTCAGTGGTTGTCGAGTTATAGAGGAACAAACATACATTCAAACATCCAAACATCCAAACATCCATCCAAACATCCAAACTTTCGCATTTATAATATTAGTGTGATGTGATGTGATTAGTGTGATTAGTGTGATTAGTGTGATATACACTAATACTATAACAGCTAGTCAGATAGTGTGATTAGTGTGATAGTGTGATTTTCATTGCCAAATGACTTTTCGTCAATGGTTTTTGCAAACGCAAAGCTTTTTTGGTTTTACTGTTTAAATATTGTTTGTTATAGACGGTGCGTGTTGCGTATTAGAAGTGACGTATACAAGTCGCGGCGTCTCAACAGTGCGGGTGTCGCGCGGTCGCGCGGGGGACACGGCCCGCGTGGCGGTCAGAGCTGCGCCCGCGCTTCTGTGGCCGAGTCACGCCGCCGCGCTTATCGGGGCTTCCCTCCCGGTACAATACTCACAATGGATCTAGGCATTCGTGAAGTTAGCCTGTTCAACGCACGCCTTACTGGGTCACACTTATGCGCGCTAAGCTTTGTATATTGCACGCATGATTTCCATTTTGTATCGAAAAACTTCGCATTGACATTCGCGTAGTCATTCGTGCGAATGTGAATTACAGGCATAACTCCACTGTTCATTTAGCCTAACTATTTTTTTTGTCTAATCTCCTCATTTTCTTCCAGGTATTAGCGGAAGGCGAAGCCCTAACTCCGCAGTCAAGTGAGAGTCGCACGGCGGAATTGACGCCACGTGACGGCCCGCCGCCGCATCGATATCCCGATGTACAGCTGTTTACCTTCAAGTGCAAAAGGGTAAGTTGTAAAAAACTTAGGCATTTACATCTTTATTAGATGATTTATACAGTGTCAGGAGGCAATCTTTGCCTACACTTAACGGGACACTGTAGTGCCTGGGACATTGTTTGAGATGGAGTAGGCTTGCCCATCACCTAAACCATCCTCTCAGCTCAACCGGCCATATCCACAGGAAATACATCAGAAAGATAGGAAAGACATCGGTAAGTTGTAACTAATGTAATAATAGACATATCCTTGAACATTGTTTTATACCGCGTTTACACGCTCGCGAGCAAACAGTCATTCAAAGAAACAGGTATATGATCAGAGCACGAAGTAGCTGTCACTCTCATTTCAAGGAGACCGAACGCGACAGAAGACAACGGGCCCCTTGAATGACTGTTTGCACTAGAGATGATGAATATAACCATCAACCAATAAACTAATAATTAAAAACAACTAATATATTCGTTAACCAAAATTATCAATATTGAATAAAAATACCGATTCAATAATTTCAACACTTCGTACTGCATTTAGATTTCAACTGTAACATGTACCTAAGCCATAGGGAATATTTTCCAACACGAGTCACGCGTCGCTTATGACCTAATGACCCCGGAGTTCAAATTGAAGTTATCCGTAGCACAGCCAATCAAAGAGCGCGCTCAGGTTGTTCATTCACTCATTCAACTTGATAAAACAGTCACTCGCCCGCAGCATTTAATTTTACATTCTATTACACTTAGAATAGAGCATTATTATCGATGTTTACGTACTTGTGTTAACGATATTTTATTCATTCGCCAGTGAGTGGTTGTTTTTAACACCTGATATTTTTCAACCAATAGAAATAAAATAAAAAAAATAAATAAAATTTGTTTATTTCGAGCACTTTTGGACCCATATCACACACAAAAAGACATAAAAAGACAATTAAAATTAAAAGTTCAAAAGAACATAGGTACAATAAGTATAGTCACTTTTTGTTACCGTCTACATGGACGGCTATCCAATGCCTGTAAATAGGATTGCCTACATAGTCAGAGACAGCCCTCAGTATGCTGTTGTTGGAGCGATGCAGCCTACTCCAGAAGGACGCTATACGAGTTCGGATGATGGCATAAAAATCGGGGAAAATATTTAAAATATCGATAAAAATATTTATCTGTTAACAGATAACCAATAAGTATTTTCAACCATTATTGCCATCTTTAGTTTGCACGCGAGCGCCATAAAGTAACAATTGCACTATCCAGTTTGTATTAAACCGATCTGGGAATCATCGCTCTTTGGCCAACGAATTGCGTATTGTGCATCCTACTTTAATTATCCTAACTGTTTCCAGCTTCAGTTAAATGTAGGAAGAAGAAAGTAGGATGCACGATACGATATTCGTGGCCAAAAGAGTCAGCGATGATTTCCTACAAATTGGACAGTGTAATCGCTACTTTAGACTACATAAAAAATAAATATTGCTGGACATTTCACACAGCGCCATCTAGCCCCAAACTAAGCAAAGCTTGTACTATGGGAACCAGATAACTGATGGAATACTTATATTTGTAAATACATACTTATAATACTTTATAACACCCAGACACAGAACAAACATCAATGTTCATCACAAAAATGTTTGTCCTGGATGGGAATCGAACCCACGACCTACAGCGCAGAACGCAGAGCTACAACCAACTGAGCTAACAGGCCAATCGTACTTACCAAACAGTTATTTTCTAGAAAGGAGACGCCCGGATAGATTTAACTTCGCATTCAGACGACGAGCCCGAGTCAGTAACATTGGAGGCTGCTTGCGCGCCGCACGTGTCACGCATACGGTTAGAACCGCCGGAGACGCCGGGGAACTGCTCTGTCGGACCTAAGTAAGACCTTATTATCACGGATTATGATTGAAATTAGTTCATTGAGATAAGGAATCATTTTATGTAGTCAATAACTGTACTTCTAAAAGTAGAGCTAGTATAGATATACATACATACATATATTTGCCACAAACAGCAGGAACATAGCACAAAGTAACTTCTTATTTATAGTCGTATTGCTCATTATACGGACTAAAATTATATGAAAAATGACATTTGTTCCTTCAATTTTAGTCCGATTTTAGTCCGTATAATGAGCAATACGACTATACATGTGCTACTGCAGTTAAAGGGCCTCATTTTAGCATATTTCTGGTCACTAAGCAGTATCTAGGCGCTGGTATCTTCAAAGAATCCCAACCATTCAGCATGATGATTATTTTAAGGTTTTTTTTCACATAATTATGTCCAAAGTTTTTTAAAAAGTTTTAACAAAAATTGCTAAAATGAAGTAATAAAAAATTTTCAGTGGACTATGTTCTATCACTGAGTAGAGGTACCTACTTAGATTTTTTTTTTTGTAAAAACGATTTATTTTCCTTACAGAATATGGCTACGTCCCGGCCAAGAGGTGTCCATCAAAACGACACTCCTAGACGCAATAGGAAGAGAATTATTAGACGAACGCGGCCCGAAAGTGTCGTGGGATATTGAACCTTATCACCCGGGCATAACATACAAAGCTATTGACAAATTATTCATTGAATATCACCCGGACTTCACTCCTGTTCCTGTACCGCATAAGTATTATCAGGTGTGTGTTTAACATTTTATTGTAAATGACTTTAAACCTTATTGTTCTCGTAGGTAGAATGTTTTTTTTTTTCTTTATCTTGGCTTCGCACGGTTGTGCATTCAGCCAGTGTCAAGTAATTAAATAAACTTGCAAGTTTATAGATAAATAAGATATATAAATAAATACATAATACAATACATATATATAATAACCCACCCCTCCCCTTGTGCCTCAATAAAGATGTGGGGCTTTACTGAAACATCAACACGGACTTTTTGGGAGAACTTGAAAAGCAATGTTATCCAATTTTGTTTCACTTCCCCACACTTATGCACGTTCACAAACACTTAACGGTTAATAATCAACCATTATTACACATTAACATTCGAAGAAACACAAGTTTTGGAAAATAAAACAAAAATGAAACTTGACTTCTCAAATTCCCGCCAAAAAAACTAGAATGTAATTTTGAAAATTGTTTCAGACGGTTGTTACTGATGAAAAAGCAATAGGTTGGGCTGGGATGTTGAAAGCTAGCATTCCAGACGCAACGGCTAGTATTCAAGCTAAAGTTGTGGCGCCTTTGAAATGTGATCCGCTGAAGGTAAGCCCAAACAGCATTTGAACTGTTAATCCAATCACCATGAGAGATAGGTTGGTAAAGCCTACAGAATTTTCAACTTTGAATACAGCGTTATTTTTTGGTTATACTTTTCTGTGTATCTTTTTTTTACGATTTGCCAACTGCTACAAGATGCATTCTCTATATTATGAGAACCAGAATTCGATCATTCGCTTGTAGGGACAAAGTACCAACACTCACCGCGAACTCATAATACATGACTTATTATGAGTTCGCGATGAGTGTTGTTTTTGAGCCCTATAGTTCAGTTAACTTTTTATCTTTCTGACTATTATTTATGATCTATAATAAAAATTATTACAAAAAGAGATTAAAAAACGTGAATTTTAGCCTCTGTTTCTGTGTTCAGGTGAACATGGCCTGGGAAGGTGAAACATTACACAACATAGTGTCTATAACGGGCGGCAGCGGTCGCTACACAGTGGAAAGTCCTAAAGGAGTCTCCGCTATTGTCGACGGACAAACTATAACGTTATCTGTGCCCGGACCGGGAAGTTACGATTTGATGGTGAAAGATCTATGCGTGCATGGGGAAAGGCAACATGTTGAGGTAAGTTTTATTTAAAGTGCAGTAGAGTCTAGATTTAATTGTCAACTTTGGATCTCTAATGAGCAGTGAATTAATGTTTTTGCATGTGTTTCTGTCTCACGACAAACGCAATCTATGCTTTATATGTAAATCTGATCACCTGTGTAGCATCTAGTGGCATATGTAGATATCTAGAGTAAAAGTTAATGTGGATGTAGATTTTGACAAGATTGTCGCAAATTTTGGATCGAAGATAATTTAGACTACTATTTTAAGTAATTTTATCGATTTCAATGCTTGGCATCGTAAAATGTAGTCAAATTTTGTTTTCAAAAGTATAAGGCGCGGTTATTCTCAGATATTTGAAGGTATTGAAGGGGGTAGTCTAAGGCAAATCCAATAATTAAAATGTATAATATTCCTTACAGGTGTACATAGAAGAAGTCCTAAGCGTGGAAGTATCAACATCGCGCGCCGTCGGCGTGGGAGCGTGCGTTCCAATCTCAGCGCTAGTGAAGGGCGTTTCACACCGCTATCTGAGCGCGAGCGGCGCGGCGGAGTGGCGCGCGGGGGGTGACGTGGTGGTGAAGGAGGGGCGGCTGTGCGGGCTGAGGGAGGGGAGTGGGAGGGTCAGAGCCTCGCTAGCTGGGGTATGGAGCCCGGAACTGGAGGTAAGTGTGAGAACCTAGACCTAAGCTATACTATGTACCTACATACAAGCAATGAATAAATGAATATGAATATGAACAAGTAGAAACTGTAAGGCGCAGGCCAGACAGAAGAGACGTAAGACGAGGACGCGTCGCGGACAAGGCGCCAGCGAACAGTGTTGCGTCCGCGCCCCGTCTCTTCTGTACGTTTTGCGTCGCAACGCTTCTATACATTTTGTATGAAAGGGACGCGGAAGAGACAAATGTCCGCGCCCCGTCTGCGTCTTACGTCTTTTCTGTGTGTCCCGCGCCTAATGATCCCTATTTAGCGCGGCGGAGTAGCGGGCGGGGGGGATGTGGTGGTGCGGAGGGGGGATGTCTGGGTTGAGGGTGGGGAGTGACAGGGTCAGGGCCTCGCTAGCTGGGGTTTTTTTTTTTTTTTTTTATTAATGGTTCTCAAAACTGGACTTTTCACAGTGAATATAAACTTAAGTCGCATACACTTTATGACATCATTTAGCGAAAGACCTTCTTGATGAGAACACAGCATGCATAAAATAATTTACTTACGATAAAATAAGATACTACTAATACATATTTAAATTAAAAAGATACAAAATAAAAAACAATTAACATCTGAATATTGAATATTAAATTATTAAAGGGTATGGAGAGAAGTCACAATTCGGATGGCTGAATGCAAGTGGCATTAACAGCTGAGCGCTTCCGTGCTTCTGAGGGTACGTTAAATTGTCAGTCGTGGCTTTCAAATCGTTAGGCCATGAAGGAGACCCTCAAGAAAGAAAGAAAGCTAGTTTAATATGGATCAAAGTCTGAAATAAAGATTTTTTTTTATTTTATTTAAATGAATGTAAATGAAAATGTTCATTTTCTCAGGTCCTAGTTTTCCCGCCGCTGCAAATAATCCCGAGTGTGGCTCGAGTGCCGCCAGGCGCGAAACTGCAACTGAGACACGTTGGCGGGCCGCCTTACCACCTCGCTTCGTTACACTACGCACCCGTCACTGGACTCAACTTCGTCGAGGTAACTCAAATAACGTGCCCAGCTCAATTAGAGAACTTCCACTCAGAAAATTTAGTTATAGGTTAAAATCATGGTAGTCTTTTTTAAACTTTCGCGATCACTATTCATATTGAAAAGTTTTATGTACACGGGAAAAGTTTTATGGACGCGGGCAGTCTGCCCGCGACCACGGCTATTGCAACATAGTCGAGACGTCGGGATAAATAAGGTAAACTACGCGATAAAATCCCGTGTCCATAAAACTTTTCAATATAAAATCATGGTTACAAGAAAAGTGTTTTTATAATCTTAATGAATATGTTGATATGAAATGAATTAATTAAAATATAAAATTGTTTACTTTAAGAATGTTTACTAATATGAAGTTATTAATTGATTACTATTTAAATTATTAAAATAAGTACTAATTATTGTATACCAACACTGATGGTAACATAGGGGAACACAAACATAAATTATCATCTTAATTGTACCTATGTTTTGCAATAAATGACATTCTAATTCTAATTCTAATTCAAGTAACTCAACCGTTAAGGTAACTTAGGCCAATAGAGAGACAACTTAGGTCCACACTCGGACTTAAATCTTATTTAATTTAAGGGGTTGCCATTGCATAACTGATGCCTTTTTCTCCACGAAGCTCTTTCCAGGACAACCACATTGACTCCCTATAAGACATGACAGCACTTAAGACAGGACTTAAGTCTAACCCTGTTATTTATGTTGAATTAATTGTTGAATAAATTGTTATTTTGAATTAATGGTCTTATAGGACTCACTAGTATAAAATAGCTTAAATGAGAAAACACTATCTGTTGGGTTCTTCCGATTCTACAGCAGCTTCCCTTTCTCCAAGTGTCCGTTCATTGCCGGTAAAAAGTAGCGAGTATTTCGGAACCATAGTCTCTGTCCTATTTGTCCGCAAAACCATAGATGGGTCCTTTGCAAAAAAGTTGTACATTTTGAAAAAATATTGTTCCCCTCCATTCAATTAAAGATTAAAACAAAACTATAGGTGGTACAATGATAAAAATTAGTTACAAATGTTGTTTGGAAATCATGTATTTAATCTAACATAGTATTTATCTTTATTTCTATTATTTTCTATTTCCAAATTAAATTCAAAAAACTGCTAATTTCTCTCTCCATACAAAATTCTGATGTCCACTTTCGGTTTTCGCAGGTTCAACATTTAAATTTATGCTACTAACTTTATAATATTACTAGATTAGTTAATGGGTCATCAGATAAGAAGTTGCGCTATATAAAAATGACAATAATAGTATTATAACATTAAAAATGAATTATTTATTCGAGTTTAAAGTCGTGGTCCCTGTTTTTGGTATTTTGTGTAACTTGCCCTGTGTAACGCTCTAGCTGGGGTATTTGGCTTGTTGTGAACGTATGCATAATTTATTTTAAAAGTGCACCATTGGAGGAGCTACCAATCTAACAAAATATAGCGTAGCGATTTTGGTTTAGTTGTTATTCAACAAAATTTGTGGTGGTTGGGTTTTTTTACAAGATGTTTTTGTGTAACATAACGCGAATATTTATGGAAGTTGAAGTAAAAATCACAAATATTTTACTGCGTTGTGTAGTTTCATTCAATAGACATATAATACAAATTATAATTATTACAAATAGACGATATTTTTTTTTTATTAAATTTTTTGTTGTGACATCTCGGGGATATTTTATACACAAATGTACGTAAAATCGTTACACAAAAATACCTTCTGAGACAAGAAAATGTACAAATTTTTTGCAAATGACTCAGATCACTAAAAAAAGTCATATTTGACACAACACTTCACAGTTGACATTGACAGTTTATTTCGTTCTGCTGTTAGGCCGCAACACTATCTTATTTTAACAATATTACAGGTAACAGCGTCCGGTTCTGTGCACGGTCTGTCAATGGGCAGCGCGCGCGTTAAACTCGTCGCAGTCGATATCGAAAACGTTGAGATGGCGAGCGCAGAGTCTATGGTCGAGGTAAAAGGTTTTTTTTTAGAAAATTTATTTTGAAGGAATATTATAATAGGTCTAAGGAAAAAGGTGGATGGACTGTGTGCGGACATGAGTGTGAAAAAACTGAGAGATATATATTTTTTTTTTTATATGATGAGCGATGGAGGAAATTTGAAATGTAGCATGAACAGAACAAGTTAAAAACAGTTTAACTTAAGTTTTGCTTTACCAAAATTTATTATAAAGATCTTTATGGCTAAATGGCGCTATGCGACTCAACTTATGTATACTTTAGTAAAAGTAAGAAAATCTACACATGCTAAACCTCTTATTTGTGTCACCAACCTCCTATTTTTTGTGGTCCTTACGCTTCCGTAAAATTTATCTTAACCCCAAATGGTTAATTTCTCAGGTGATCCCAATATCAGGGCTTCGCGTCCGCTCAGCGACTCAAACATTACTAGTGGGCTCGCCCAGCCCCGTGTGGGTGGAGGCGGGGGAACTGAGCCCCGCGTCGCTAGCCTCGCTGCAGCCGCCGCCGCGCGTCACCTTCTCGCTGAGGGAGCCCTCCATCGCTAGGTTGTACACAACGCATGCTGACGGTATGTACATTACTAGTGGGCTCGCCCAGCCCCGTGTGGGTGGAGGCGGGGGAACTGAGCCCCGCGTCGCTAGCCTCGCTGCAGCCGCCGCCGCGCGTCACCTTCTCGCTGAGGGAGCCCTCCATCGCTAGGTTGTACACAACGCATGCTGACGGTATGTACATTACTAGTGGGCTCGCCCAGCCCCGTGTGGGTGGAGGCGGGGGAACTGAGCCCCGCGTCGCTAGCCTCGCTGCAGCCGCCGCCGCGCGTCACCTTCTCGCTGAGGGAGCCCTCCATCGCTAGGTTGTACACAACGCATGCTGACGGTATGTACATTACTAGTGGGCTCGCCCAGCCCCGTGTGGGTGGAGGCGGGGGAACTGAGCCCCGCGTCGCTAGCCTCGCTGCAGCCGCCGCCGCGCGTCACCTTCTCGCTGAGGGAGCCCTCCATCGCTAGGTTGTACACAACGCATGCTGACGGTATGTACATTACTAGTGGGCTCGCCCAGCCCCGTGTGGGTGGAGGCGGGGGAACTGAGCCCCGCGTCGCTAGCCTCGCTGCAGCCGCCGCCGCGCGTCACCTTCTCGCTGAGGGAGCCCTCCATCGCTAGGTTGTACACAACGCATGCTGACGGTATGTACATTACTAGTGGGCTCGCCCAGCCCCGTGTGGGTGGAGGCGGGGGAACTGAGCCCCGCGTCGCTAGCCTCGCTGCAGCCGCCGCCGCGCGTCACCTTCTCGCTGAGGGAGCCCTCCATCGCTAGGTTGTACACAACGCATGCTGACGGTATGTACATTACTAGTGGGCTCGCCCAGCCCCGTGTGGGTGGAGGCGGGGGAACTGAGCCCCGCGTCGCTAGCCTCGCTGCAGCCGCCGCCGCGCGTCACCTTCTCGCTGAGGGAGCCCTCCATCGCTAGGTTGTACACAACGCATGCTGACGGTATGTACATTACTAGTGGGCTCGCCCAGCCCCGTGTGGGTGGAGGCGGGGGAACTGAGCCCCGCGTCGCTAGCCTCGCTGCAGCCGCCGCCGCGCGTCACCTTCTCGCTGAGGGAGCCCTCCATCGCTAGGTTGTACACAACGCATGCTGACGGTATGTACATTACTAGTGGGCTCGCCCAGCCCCGTGTGGGTGGAGGCGGGGGAACTGAGCCCCGCGTCGCTAGCCTCGCTGCAGCCGCCGCCGCGCGTCACCTTCTCGCTGAGGGAGCCCTCCATCGCTAGGTTGTACACAACGCATGCTGACGGTATGTACATTACTAGTGGGCTCGCCCAGCCCCGTGTGGGTGGAGGCGGGGGAACTGAGCCCCGCGTCGCTAGCCTCGCTGCAGCCGCCGCCGCGCGTCACCTTCTCGCTGAGGGAGCCCTCCATCGCTAGGTTGTACACAACGCATGCTGACGGTATGTACATTACTAGTGGGCTCGCCCAGCCCCGTGTGGGTGGAGGCGGGGGAACTGAGCCCCGCGTCGCTAGCCTCGCTGCAGCCGCCGCCGCGCGTCACCTTCTCGCTGAGGGAGCCCTCCATCGCTAGGTTGTACACAACGCATGCTGACGGTATGTACATTACTAGTGGGCTCGCCCAGCCCCGTGTGGGTGGAGGCGGGGGAACTGAGCCCCGCGTCGCTAGCCTCGCTGCAGCCGCCGCCGCGCGTCACCTTCTCGCTGAGGGAGCCCTCCATCGCTAGGTTGTACACAACGCATGCTGACGGTATGTACAAAATACAATGAGAGTCAATTATCGATTCAAACAGGAACATTAGGCACAACTAAGTAAGTAAGTTCGTGATGAGCAAGTGGCCAACTCGGAGGAGGACCTAAAAGCCGGGACCGACATTTAACGTGCCCTCCGAAGGCACAACTTGAATCACGCGATGACTATATCATATTATATCAATAGATATTTCAATAGATGTTTGTTTATTGAGAGTATTAGGATGTCCTCAAAAGGTTAGAGCTAGGTGATTCTACATCTGTTGCTACCAATATCATGGAAACCTTTTCAATTTGGTTACCTTTTCGACGATCCAGCTATTGTAACGTTAAAGTTACAGATTTTGAAATTTAGCGCGCGAGATTCAATACAAATTCAAATATTGCCGCGCAAAACTTGTTTACATACACTCACACATCCGTAGAACAAAGGAAATTCTCCTCATTGGCTGACGGATAGTCTTAGTAAATAGATTTCGCTAAATTACGCCACCAAATAAGGTAATGTTGAAAATCGACCAATGGCACAATACCAAATAATCACGCCATGTCGATCATGTAGTAAATATCAATTATGTATTGCCCCCGTACGAATCTGGAAGGGAGGCTGCTTAAAAAGGCTCGCCCGGTCAAACGGAGCCTCATTCTGAAAATATCATCGCTCGTGATACACTCGTTATAGTGTCAAGCTACTAAATATCTATAGAAGGCAGTTATAATGCCGGATTAAAATTAGAACGATGTCCTAAAACATCGTAGTATAATTTATTAGTGTTTCAATCCCCTACTTGGGTAAGTGTGCACAAATATTTAAACAGCTGTTAGGATGTACTTTCATTTCAATTGGTGTATTTCTCTCTTCTAGGTTTGTCTTTAGAGAACCTGTGTTTCCCTTCACAAAACCTAGCTTTAATTATTTGCAATTGCGCTAATCATTTATCCGTGTACATAACCTACCCGCATTAGCGCTTGCATTTCAATTTATAGACTTAGCCTACGCTTCACGCTAGCCTGATCTTTATTTCTTCTATATCATTGTAAGAATACTAGGTACCTACTTACCTACTTACTTTCTTCACCTTGTAAACTCCGTCCTGCTTGGCCACCACCACTCACTACTTCACTACGGCTTCCCTGTAGTAAGCATCATCATCATCAGTGGTGGCCAAGCACATGAAAATGGAGTACATCATATTTCAACCTGGACATGCTCATTCCAGGGAACGAGACCTGGGGAACGAGAACCAGATCCAGTTTGTAACCAGAGCGGCGCCAGCACCTCTCCGGGACCAGCCAGGTCGCCCGTACGAGCCCCTTCCGCCGACGTGGACATTTTTCCCCTCGGCGGACCTTGAAGCCGTCGCCTGCGACCTGGACCCCGTGCTATAGCTGCCCCTCATCAAGCACTCCGCTGCTACAGGGAAGTGCCGTTCTCGGTGCAAAGTGATAATTAGGCGGGCCATAGAACCTACGATCCTAGATTAAAGATCTCGTGATTTAATAAATTTATGTTAACCTCGTCATCGTTGTTCATATTTAAATACCTCGATAGGCGACCCTAGGTTACACTATATAACTGTTAAAACTCCAAACTATAACTGACTCATTAAAACTTACGGATAACTAAGGAAGTATTCTCGACTCATCGATGACTATAGGGCCAAAGCACACAGATCCTTTGCAAGCATAGTGCAATGATTCGAACTTCACCGAACCCTATTGATTTAAATATGTTATCATTTTGTTTTTCAGATATGCTAGAGAGATCAATTGCTGAGGGACTGTCAGTGAGAGTGGTACCATTGAAGCCTGGAGTCATCACTATTGACGTCAGAGTACGAAATATGGGACAGGTGGGCTCTAAAACTTGCAAATTTTTCGATTTATGTTTTTGTTTGTGGACCTTCCGAATTCTGAAAGTTCCTGTCTTTTATTGTTGGTCAATGTCAAAGAATGTTTATTATTATTATATGTTTATATGTTTGAAGTAATTGTGATCTAAAGCATTTTATCCCTAGGCAGCGAAAACTCTGATATCAATCATTATTAATTCATTCATTATTATTAAGTAATTCAGCAGGCAGGCAGGGATTGTCTAACTTGTCTCAAACCTCAAATTGGTCTCAAACTGTGAAAACGATCGCGTAGTTTTATCTTTTGTAGCGTTCTATCTCGTTCAGAGTGACAGAGCTACTTACGTGGTCACTGAACTGTCATATTTGAGAGTTTGAGACCGATTTGGCTCGCTATCAAAGATAGACAATCAAGGGGCTGATCTAAGCTTTTATCCCCAGGTCGCAGAAACTCGTTCCTGGGATAGCACGATCGAAATTCTCGGTATATCCGACATCAAAACTGCCATCGAAGGTCAAAGCAAACCGCTTTCCTCCGGCGATCGCCTATCTCTCGTAGTTGGTTCGACTATCCGCTTGAAATCTTTACCGCGCGCCAGTTGGAAAGCGTATGAAGATGGCGCGTTTGAGGTTACTACGAATGGCGAGGTGAAAGGAAAGCGGGAGGGCCACGGCGTGATTATTGTACATCATAAGGACGATAGGAACAATATCTATAGAGAAACGGTGAGTTGTCATGAATGAAATTGAAAAAATAACAGATATCTAGTGTGCGCAAAATGAAGACTCGAAAACGTCCCGATTGGGACGCTTTGTTTTTAGGCGGCTTTAGGCCCCTTTCACTCTGTCGCGTGCGGTCGGTCGCGTGCGAGCGCGACCGACGCAAGTAGCATGGGAGTGAATGGCGGCTTTCACTCTGTCGCGCGCGGTCGGTCGCGTTTTTCGAGACGCCGGACCGGAGCAAAAGGCTGACCGGAGCCCGCGCGCCCCGCGTATGCCGGTTGGCGCGCGGGCCAGTGTTGCCACGTGAGCTTTCACTGTTGGACGTGCGCGTGTGCGTTTTGCGTACAGTCATGACGACTGTTGTTAGGAGAAGTAATAATGTGACGTCACATAGCCTATAACCAGCGGACAATGAAGACGCTTCAAACGATACCTCATTTGTCAGATTATGATAAGTAGTTTCGAAGTTACGAGGGAACAGATGAACATTCATACATACATACATACCGGTCAAACTCATTACCCTCCTTTTTGCTTCGCCGTAGTCGGGTAAAAAAATGCCTGCTATTTGAGATTTACAAAACCTGTTGTATAAAAACAGAGTTGTTGGAGGGAATTAGTTAATGTTATAGTACCTACCTACACCTTAAGTCGTATAACTAGGTAGGTATATCAGAATTCGTTGCTCTGTTTTTCTATCTCTATAGTGATAAAAATATAATGTGTGTGTAGGTAGGTACATTAAAAATGAATAAAAAGTTATTTGAAAATGTTGACAGGGACGCAAACAGATTTTCTTTTTCTTCATTCTGAAGTAGAGAGGTACCTACATAAGTACCTAATTAAACTTTTTTTTTTTGTATCTTCTCGTAGTTGTGAATACGAATACAGCGTTACGTTATATGGGCTGAAGTTATAGGATGCATGAATAATTTTCCATTTGGACTGACACGGCGTTTTTTGTTTTAATGCTATCACAGAAATAAGAATAACTTTTTTTTATTATTTGTTTACATGATTGTACACGTCCAGCTCAACGTTGGCGCACGCCGAACTGTGAAAGGTCAACTCGACCGACCGCGTCGGACGCGACCGGTGTGACACGCTGAAGAGTGAAACAAGCCTTAGGATTGGAATTGAGTCAAGCGTTCGGATTAATGATGTAAGATTTATTACAGGCTATTCACGTCGAGGTGGGGATACCGCACTATTGCACCGCCGAGCCGAGCGAGGGCGATTCTTTGGGCGTCCGCGTCGTGATGCGAAACTCGCTCGGCAGAAAGCTGCTGTCTCCACATGGCAATGTCTCTGTTTCTCCTCTACCCGCTGACAGGTAATTTATACCACAAGATGGCGCTACTAAAAGTGACCCAATCCTAGAACGCGCTATCGATCGTTGCGTTTTGTGAACTGTATAGTATATGCCGCGTATTCTGAAAACAAACTCTTGAGTATTTTTCTAAAATGTTGATTTTTGAAAGGACATCTAATTTTTTAGTGTCTTCGAAGTTATTTGAATATAATATATATAATATTATTGAGATGTACGGCATTGTACGGTTCATATACCGTACAAGACTGCTGTTACTACATTTTCATGCTAAGGCGTAGAAACCGCGCGGGCGCAGACAGTCCACATTTAACTCGCGGCTAATCAACATCTCAGTGAAGTAAATAAATCATGTGTCAAATCTCCATCATTTTGATGTATAAAATTGGTGTGTATGTGTTTGTTATTCTTTTCCTAAACGGCTTGCCTGATTTTCATATTTTTTGTTCCTTTTATGATCACCGCGAAAAATTGCCAAAATCATTTCCCGTAATTACTGGACGCGCCCTTACGCCGTATACCTACCATATATTTTTTAAACTGCGGAAGACAAACACTGTGTGAAACGTATTGTACTTAAAAAACGATGAATTATATTTTGGTACCTTTCCAGAATCAAAGGAATGGAGCTAGCTATATCGGGTCTGGACACAACGGGCGCATTCTTGACGTTCCAAGCGACTGCCAGCGGCGTCACAGTGAAAGACGAAGTCTGGGTCACGGGAATCGACTCGAAGAGCGACCGTGTTGTTGGTAAGTTGTCCTTACGAGCGTAGTGAGGTTTCTGTTATGGGGGCTACCTAGATCAATTCTATCGTCCAAACGATTGGATACTGCCAGTTTGATCATGCCGAATAGACCGTGTGTGGACGTGGTTGAACTGCCGAATGGACAGTTCGAATTGAACGTGTGTGGTGAGCTGCCGGTTGGATACGATCGATTGGATCCAATCGGCAGGACGATAAATTGATCGTTGGTGGCTGCCATTACATTCATAAATAATATTTATAATTCATAACACGCATGAACAGAGCAAAGCATATTGTGTACTCGCACATACAGGTTTTATGGCAACGCGTATGAAAAACAATTGCACTATGCGCTTTACTCGAGTCATTTCTTATTGAAGTATGTAAACGCGCGAGTCACATTATCGCTAGCACTGCTTGATGGTCACAATCACTACGTGAAACATGATTTATAACCCCGCAATGATAATAATGAAAAAACTCTAAAGAACTAAGACTTTATTTCTAAATAAAGATGTAAAAACATTTTTCGTTTTACTTTTTTAATCGAATCGATTATTTTCTTACTTTGTGCTTTATTTAAATTTGTTTCTATTTTGTCGACTCAAATAAATACCTGACTAAAATGATACTACTCCTAAATACATGTCTTTATTTTAGCGATAGGAGGTTGGGGCGTTTGTCTCGAAGGCGTCGGTTGGCGCGCGCCCGCTGACGTCACCGTTACGGCCGGAAGCGGTGTGACGCTAGCTTTACTCACGCAAGACTTGGCCACCAAACACACATTGAGACAAGAAAGATCCTCTAATACACGTATTATTCACCAGCTGCAGATTGAAAAGGTAAATACAGGTACAGTGGGTAGTTGATTGAAATCTTCATGATGAAAGTGATAAGAAAGAATTCTTATTTCGAAATAATTAACTTCATAAAATATTGAAATTGTTTAGAAATAGCAAAACCAAACTAAAACCTGTTAAATATCTTTTTTTTTTTTTCATGCGATATGGAATGATAAAAGATTTGGATTTTGTGAGCAGTACAATAAACATTTCCTAACTAACCTCTTCGATTAGATTAAACTGTACTATCACAAGAGTATGTCCGATGAATAAAATCTCAAAATACGTTCTACAGATGGAGTTCCTAACCGGTGAATGGCCATCATCGCTCGTCCCGTTGTCCATTGCTGCGTCTGGCCTGACCGGAGGTCCACTGCTTTGCACAGAGGAGCAAAGATACGCAATGGAAGGCGTACAAATCGATCTACCCTTTATATGCCGGACCAAGACCCCTCATACCGCGGAACCAGTATTGAATATAATTAATGGTAAGCATGCATTGATGCGTCAATAGGCACGGTACTTGTAAAGGAAGGTAACGATACGTAATGGAAGGCGTACAAATCGATTTACCCTTCATAAGCCGGACCAAAGCTCCTCATACCGCGGAACCAGTATTGAATATAATCAATGGTAAGCATGCATTGATGCGTCAATAGGCACGCTACTTGTAAAGAAAGGTAACGATACATAATGGAATGCGTATAGATCGATCTACCCTTTATATGCCGGACCAAGACTCCTCATACCGCGGAACCAGTATTGAATATATTGAAAAGTTTTATGGACACGGGATTTTATCGCGTAATTTACCACGGCTATGTTACAATAGCCGAAACGTCGGGATAAATAAGGTAAATTACGCGATAAAATCGCGTGTCCATTAAACTTTTCAATATGAATAGTGATCGCGAAAGTTTAAAAAAGACTACAGTATTGAATATAATCAATGGTAAGCATTATGCATTGATGCGTCAACTACAATGCATAATTAAGGCAAACGCATACCCATCCGCGTCGTACGCGTCGAACGAATCGAAAGAAACGAATTTTAGAATTCTTTATTTGAATCTTATGAAACCTCGCGGACCTGCCAGACTCGGACGATTCGACGCGGATAGGTGTGCGATTGAGTGCGTCCACCTTTAGCTATACTATATCACTTTAAACTGATTTTCTTTGATTGATTACAAGCAAATTTCCTGTAAGGCCGCTGCCTCGAATTTAGCGGGTAGCGGGGCGGTAGCGGAGCGGTGGCGGCGGCGGCTCTGGAGCGGCGTGGGGGCGGGCACTCCAGTCGAGCGGTGACAGCCCGCCCCAGAGCCGCCGCCGCCCCGCTACCGCCCCGCTACCCGCTAAATTCGAGGCAGCGGCCTAAGGAGCGAAAACTGTCCTCCATCTTACGTTAGTTTGACACGACTAAAATATCTTCAATTATTTCAGACCAAATAGGCTGCAAGATCATCCCAGCCACTCAAATCACGGACGCGTCCGAAGTGGAACTCTGCGCGGAATGGGGCGTGTACCGAACTTGCACTAAAGTGTTACTCCTACCTCCCATTCACGTGTCACAAACCAAAGTATCGGTATTAGAGCCGCCGGCGGTGTTCACTGTGAGTGGGCATCCGCGCGCATTGAAACTCACTAAGATGGTACCATCGCCGGGGTTGAAACTGGAATCTGCCGTCAAACCTGGTAAATATTACTTTAAAAAATACAACTACAAACGAGCCAAAATGTTAAGAAACCCCTAGTATTATGTTAAGCCGACATTTAGATGTGTGGTGTAATGTCGGGTTTGGGGAACATAGTGGTGTTGTTGCCCGTGGTCTTTCGACCAACAGTTGTTGGTTGGTCTTATATATGTCGATCGCTGCTGAAATTACCGCTTGCGCGATTTTGACATTTTGTGTTGTGTGGCGCCATCTTCGCTAAAGCTCGTAGTGCATAGCATGTCTATGTAGTTCATCTAGCGACAGGTAGATGTTGCTACATCGGCTTTAATACTTCTTCCACCCGGATACTGAAACGCTAGATCATTGACTTTCATTTTTGAATACGATTCTGAAGAGTAAGAACGTCTCAAATAGATAGTAAGTTTAAGTAGCGTTTCAGTTAGAAGACGCTAGTCCCGTTGAGAGTAGTAGGTATAAGTTGCATAATGACGTTATATTAGTCATCTAAAGATGTATTGGGCCTAGGTTTTTTAAGAAATTTTAATCGGTTATTTAAAATACTTTAAATTTACAGGTGAAATCATAATAACAGTGACCAACGAAGCCTCAACGTGCGGTTTAGGATGGGTGACCGTGCACTCGAAGCTGACCGCTCAGGAGATCCGAGTGGAGGTGGAAAGGGAGTGCGATGTGGCCTGTGGAACCCTACTGGGGGCCTTGATATCGCTGATCCGGCCTTATCTGTCGACCATAGTGACTTTAGCTGCTGTGATTGCCGCTTATCTATACAGTAAGTTATTTCAGCCAGCAGGCCTAGCATGCGTAACGTGACAAATTTCTCGAGTCAAGAAATAAATAAATAAAAATAATAAATAATGCTGGACATTTCACACAGCATCACGTAGCCCCAAGCTAAGCAGAGCTTGTGTTATGGGAAC
Organism: Camptogramma bilineatum; assembly: GCA_958496255.1. NCBI lineage: Eukaryota > Metazoa > Arthropoda > Insecta > Lepidoptera > Geometridae > Camptogramma > Camptogramma bilineatum. The sequence goes on along the minus strand of OY292465.1, from coordinate 10,922,618 downwards.
CACATGACTGATATACTACTTAAATACATTTTTTTTTGTAAATACATACTTACATAATATACATAGAAAACACCCAGACCCGAGACAAATATTTGCATATCATACAAACATTTGTCCCGGCGGGGATCGAATCCGCAACCTCCTGCGTCACAGGCAGGCCTTCACCCACTGCGCCACAAGGTCGTCAAAATTTTCTCACCTTCTCTAACATAGTATGTTAGAGCAGCGGACTTAAAAAGGTCGCTAAAACTGAATCACAATATGATATGAACTATAATGCCGTCTCTTTTCACTCTCAGTCAATGAAAAGAGATGGCAATAGTTCAATTCCTTTAATGCGATTCTGCAATAGCGACCTTTATAGGCCCGCAGGACACAATGAGACAACTCGATTCTCGACTCGAGAAAAATCAGCCTATGCCTCCTTTCGATTTGGTCAAACTTTTCAACTCTACGCGTCACTGATCTAGAAACGTGAGCTTAGACCAAGCTTCATCGATTCCAATCTAAGAAAGTCAAAAATATATAAGTACTTACTACAAATACAATGAAAGATAAATACTATTTGGAGATAACTATAAGTTAGACTAGAGCTTGACCCCCTTACTTATGAAAGATGTTTAAAGTTGAACACTGGTTGAACAACGTCCTGTCTCTGTTTGTCACTATCCACAAATAAAGACAGGACGTTGTTTAACCAGTGTTTCACTTTAAACATCTTTCATAAGTAAGGCCCTGAATTTTTTAAACACTACGTTTCTTTTGCAGTTCAATCGCGGCTTCAAAGGAAAGCTCAGATCCGTCTGCCCACAGAGCCTGTACAGACTGTGCTACCTCCGCAGGATTCCCCGCTGAACCGATCACGGACTTGGTCGCGTAGTCCGTACGCGTCCCGCGGCCCGAGCGTACCCGTGTACGGTGACGCTAGCGTACTACCCGATAATAGTTTCTCGCCGTCAAATCGAACGCACTCTAGGTTTTTATAGCAATGAAAATTGCGAATCTGATTCAGATTTTATTTAGTAGGTCAGCTTGATATTTGAGTGAATCTTTACAAATCCCTAGCAACATACGAAAATATTATGAATAATAACATCTAAAAATCAATTCCATTACATTCAATTGGACAGTTTACCGCTACTTAGTTTAAGTGGTGCTTATAATTGACATCATTAACTACCATTTTTGTATAAGATTCTGAAGAGTAAAAACGTCTCAGATATATAAGTACGTCTCAAATAATTAAGTAGCGTTTCAGTATTCGGGCATAAGTCTACAATCTCTTGCAAAATGTCAACAAATTGTAATAATGATACTTATGAGTTCTTAAAATGTTGTTGTTGTTAGAATTTGTTTACAGTAAATCAGTTCTTAGTTATGCTTTTGAAAATTCATCAAGGACAAAAACAGTATTGAAATGTACTCTTACAAAAACTGTTGTTATTTTATACAACACTTTGGTTATGAATGATTGTGTGTTATAGATGAAATATAAATGAAAATACATATTATTTTTACCACTAAATAATGTGAGATGGTTTTTAGTAACTATGTAGTCAAATAGCCTAAAGTAACTCAACTTCATCGATCTATCAAAAACGTCGCATACTGAGCCACGAGCGCTTCTGAGCGCACTGAGTTGTAAAGCCTTTGTAGAGCCAAATAGAGCCAAGTAGAGCCAATGCCAGAACTTACCACCACAAATCCGATTAGATAGGTACTTACCTACTATTAGTCAAATTATTTTTTTTATTTCTCAGTTTGTTGCCATGTTCACCTATTTGACTTATATCTCTTATGGTGGCCGCACCGTATTCTCGAAGTTCTGCCAGATTCGGTCGAATTGGACGATTATAAAGTTTTATTTATAAAGAATTCTAAAATTCGGTTCGTTCGGCACGTTCGGCGCGGATAGGTGTGCGGCCACCTTTATCCTCTGGTAATGGAAATCAGCTGTCACCTGTCGCATACCTTTTTTTTTCATTTCAAACTGAGAAACTAGTTACCTTGGTACCTGTTCTATTAGCCGGCAATGGACAGCCGACTGTAAGGCCATTCAAGCAGAATTTCTCAGAAGAGATTCAGCAGGCTCATAGAATCAATGATTTGAATTATTGATAAGATTTGATTTTGATTGAGACTTTTGTGGTCATTCTTTTTTTGTCCCAACGAGACGACCCAACCAGTTAATTCAGTGGGGTCTTTGACTGGTTGGGTCTTTGCGACAAAAAACTCCCGAACGAATATTATTTTTCAGTTGTCCTATACCCTCTATCTTCAATTAAGGAAGTTGTATATTTATTATGCAATGTTAGTACCTCTTGAATCACTCTATTTATTAAAAAAACCTCATCAAAATCCGTTGCGTAGTTTTAAAGATCTAAGCATACATAGGGACAGACAGACAGCGGGAAGCGACTTTGTTTTATACTATGTAGTGATAATTTAACAAAATGTAAATGCAATTTTGTACAAATAAGATCTCAAAAGTTAGTGACAATTATTGCAGTTGCATTGAAAAACTTTGTAAACAGACACATGTTTTTATTATTTTATCTAAGTCATTTTTTAATTAATTTTATAATTAGTAGGTAATGTTAAGTGTTGACTGAATTTAATAAAAGTATGTGTTTGTAAACCTGTACATGGTATGGGGTAAATGTGATGTGTGTATTAAAAATATTTTTGTAAACATTCAAAGTTTTTATTTTTATTTTTAGTGTCTTTTGATGAATCAAGAAAGTCACCTACTTGGCTGCGAGTTTCCACATGATGTATTATGCCTACGCCGTTATGCCCCCTATACATGTTAGGCGAGCCTAAGCCAGCGCGAGCGAAGGCAAATTAATGCAGGGCGAGTGCTACCGTCCAGACGTTTGGCGAGTCTATGCAAACCATGCGCTTGTATTCACTCGGCCAGGCTAGGCGAGCGACACCGAGCGATGGCAAGGCAAGACAAATGTGCTGTCCACACGTTGGCATTGGCGTTCACTTGGCGAGCTTGCGCCAACATGTAGTAAAGGCATTAGGAGTTTGTGCTAATTTTTCAAAACCAAAAATCCATAGATGCACGACCGGGGTTCGAACCCACGGAAGACACGATACCTACTTGAGGAAAGTCAAGGTACAGCTGTCACAATCACAATGGATCTAGGCATTCGTGAAGTTAGGCTTTTCGCTGCGCAGTAGAAAAAGTTGAGTTTGCTGTCATCTGGGAACTTCAACAGGGTTCAACGTGGGGTCAATAAGTTTGAAGAACCCTGCTCTAGCTTAATTTAATAGGTGGGTAGTGTTCTGTGATTATGATAAGGCATAGGTACATAGCCATACAGCTGACAAAGTAGTACATATTTTTGTTATTGTATAAAAGTTCTACGAAAAATATTGTTGCAAGTAGGTTTCCGTTTCCTGTTTCCTTAGCTTGTAAATAATGGCAACATTGTAGAGCAATTAGACAAATGGTAATCCGATCAGCGAGAGTTTTTAAAAACAAGTTGGAATATTAGTAGAATTTTTATTTTTCCACCAAATACAAACGAGAAACATAAAAGTTATTGAGATGATGAGAACAAAACATTTACATAAGTATTGAAACAAACTTGGTCTAGGTATCTACTTTTATCACCAAATCGCCCGATCTGCCACTAGGATCTTCGCTAGCGCGATCAAAAACATTAGGTAAAATATGGCGAATACAGTCACGAGCCCTTAATGTAAGGCGGTCACACTGCAACGCACCCGGCTGCGTTGTGCGTGGCTGCAGAATTTAATATTTACCTACAGGATTGTACATAGGCAAGTAAGTACTTATCTCAGTTTGTAGGTAGGTAAGTATAGAAAACACGCCTAGTACAACACATCGACGTGCTTGATAGGTAGGTACCTACAACGTTAAAATCTGCACACTGCTGCGGGTCAGTGTGAGAACCGCATAATTAACTAATGCATGGCGATTTCGATCGGCGCTCGCCTTCGAGCTTACTCGTTTTCTTTTTGTCTATTCTGGATGCTGCCCTCCCTGCCTGCATGATGGAAGCTTTTCTGGTAATGAACCGATCATAGACAATTGACTGAGCTTGTGTTCATAGACTTCCTAGAATTAAGTATCTGTGTTGCAAGGTTATTAATTTTACCAATTTTAATGGATTTCGTAGAAGGTAAATTATAATCGAAATAATAAAGTTTCAATAATTTTATATTGTCTCTACTGGGTTACCAATAGGTAAGGAACAACAGGTAGGTATTTTAATTATTAGATATCTTTCATCATATCTAATAGATCCTCGTTTGCAGGTTTTGGAATATTTGGACTAAAGATGAGATCACTGCCTCTTGTCTTGATGCTTGTATCAATGTTTTCAAATTTTGTATCTCTCGAAAGTTTTATAATTTTCTTGTTACCACTTTCTCCGCAGTTTCCAAGCTGAATAGGCAGCTGTAACTCAATGTTTGAATCTAAACTTAGTTTTTCAATTGTCGACAAAAGACAATTAATTTCACTTGTATCAGTATTGCGTTGTTCATACTCTTCAATTGGATTTTTCTTGTTATCATACTTGTAAATATTTTCACCTAGGTTTTGTAATATTTTTGGATCAAGTGTTGCAGGAAGGCTGAAAGTGCCATCTTTCTTTTGCAGTCCCAATCGGAGGAGAACTGATATTTTCGTATGATACTCTGAGAACCAAAGTATCATAGTGTTGCTGAGGCATTTATAGTCATCATCTGTGAATTTTTGCGCCATGGTTTCGAATCTCAATATCGCCTGCTCAATGTAATAATCTTGGAAATAATGAGGCATCAATGTGGCAACACCTTTCAAATGTCGGCGGGTAATGTCGAAAATATTTTGATTTGTCGCTACTGCTAATTGCCATTTGAAAATCATGGTCATTAGATCCCAGAGTTTACTCATTGAATAGTCGTCCAGTTTCATAATAGAAGTTGTTGAGATATCTTGTAACAGTTGTTTTATAACTGCATGGTGTGCCACCGGCTGGGGTAAAAATAGCTCATCCAATAGCTTTGGATGGAGAAGGACGGTCACCAAGTCTGTAAGTACTGTACAAAAACATTGATATAAGAGCAGAGGCCCACACAATGAATTTTTTAATTTTTATAGTGTTAAACCACACAGGTATTATTATATTTGAAAATGAAAAATCCTATCAAAAGTTTAATCTCTTTTCGAATCCCGTCGGAATTGAAAATTTTGATAGGATTATTCATTTTCAAATGTAACAACAATAAAGTTATAATTATTTAACTAAGTAAGTGCACTAACCTCTTTCAGATCTGTCGATAGGGATAGTTTGAGCCTTCAAGCGCTGATCAATAACAAACACCATCTCACACCCCAAGTTTACAACAATAAAAGAAGTTGCAAAGTGTGACATTGCACCTGAATCTTCACTAGAGAAGTAAAATCAATATTCCTTTACAACCTTCAAGATGAGCATCGATTCCTTGTATGAGGGAGTGATAGCCAAACTGACTAAGCAAGACAAGATTTTGGAACTATCTAAACATGTACTAACTCTGAAGACTAATGAAGAAAGGGTACTGTATGTCTATGATGTCATTAATGAAACAACTCACTTTCCAAAGGTTCCAGACATCCATAAGTCTGAGAATGTTTCTATACACTACCGTAACCGTGGCAACCAATGCTTCCACAAATCTGAAAACTACAAGGCATGGCAGTATTATAATCTTGCCTTACTCCATGCTCCTTTGAAGTCCGAGCAGTATCCTTTGGCTTTATCTAACAGATCGGCTGTGTTTTTCTCATTGGAAAAGTATGAAGAATGTATGAAAGATATCCAGACAATTTTTTCAATGAAATATCCTGGGAGATTGAAGGGAAAGCTCTTGAAGAGAGAAACTTCTTGTAAAGAAGCTTTGCAGGAAGAAATTATTGATATCTCAATTGGGAAAGAACATTTGAGGATGAAAAATGCGAAAGATTCAAGATACTTATGTGCCAGCTCTAAACTACAAGTAGTGGTTAATGAGGAAATGGGCCGACATGTGATTGCCAGAGAGGATATAAAAGTCGGAGAGGTATTGGCAGAAGAGGATCCATACTTGGTGCTTCTGCAGAAATCTCAATACTTATTCAGTTGCAGTTATTGCCTGTCCAGAGATCTGAACCTCTTGCCTTGTGATAAATGCTGTTTTGCCTTGTATTGTAGTAAAGAATGCAAGGAAAAGGCCTTGACAGAATATCATGGAGCTGAGTGTAGACTGATGCCGGTGCTGATCAGAATGGATTTTACAAAATTGGAGCTTTTGGGTCTAAGAACTGCTATCAAGGCCCGTACTGATCATCCAGATTGGACATCCCTATTCAAGACAATTGAAGAAGCTGAAAACAATGCAAATACAGAGTACAGGGGGCATGTTAAAATGAATGGCAGATGGGTATTTGACTCTGCAAACTACACATCAATCCACACACTCGCTTCTAACATCGAAAAGAGATCAGTATCTGACATATTTCAGAAGTCCGTAACCGCTGCGGTGTTCTTGAAATTTCTTACAGATAAGACTGATTTTATGAAGAGTGAGAGTCATGAAGAGAGAGAGAATATCAGGAAATGCGTGGCTGGTCTATTATTGCTTCATATAATGACCAGTCCTACGAACATGCATGGTATTAGTTCAAATATGGAGAATCGAGGGGGTAACTATGTTGATGAAATCAGCTTGGCAAGTGCTTCTTACGCGTTTCACAGCTTGCTGAATCATTCATGCGCTCCGAATGTTGTGAGATTCAATGGACTGGGTACAGGGAAGATGTCCTTGATTGCGTTAAGACCAATTAAGAAAGGACAGCAGCTTTTTGATAACTATGGGTAAGGTTTATTGTTAACACTAATCATAATTTCAGCAAATTGCAAACAGCAAAAAATAATTTCATCACGTTATTCACGATCAGCGCCATCTGTCGATTTTTCAATTTAATCTATTTTACTGAATCTTGCATGCATCTCTCTTTTCATTGACAAGAGTGTCAAGAAAATTAAATTCTCTGAAGCCTTGCTAAATCCGTACCCGTATTATAAATGTGAAAGTGTGTTTATTTGTTTATTTATTTGTCCTGCTTTTACGTCAAAACAGCGACGGATTGACGTGATTTTTTTCGGGCAGCAGCTAGTTAACAAATGATTATGAATAATGTGGATAGGCTTGAAAACACAAACAATAATAAGAGGATTTCAGGATGTACATTTTGAACTATACTATACAGGTACTAATAAAATGTTCTTTCTCTGCTCCAGATCGCATCACGCAATGGAAAATCGAGCGAGTCGCCGAGCCGCATTAAAATTCCAATATAAATTCGATTGCATTTGTGAAGCATGTGCAGACAACTGGCCTACGTACCTTTTCCTCGGACGCGGTAAGTTGCCAAACATAATTAAAAATCACTGTGATACTCTTTTGAGTCCTGAGACAATAGAAAAGCTCCAAAAAGGAAATAGTAGTCATGCTTATAATCAATTTAAGCCTTTATGTGACTTAGCAGAAGCTCTAGAACCGTATGCGCCTTGTAAAGAGCTGGCTGATTGTCAAGAGACTTTGAAGCAATGTTTGATGATCTTTGGTGGGTTGGTACCTTATGGTTACAGCCAAATAGTTGAATGGAATGCTATTCCACCAAAAGTTTAAAGCCCTGAAAACCAGATACAGTTGTACAGCCAAAAGCATAAATATTTATGGCTTCGTCCTTTCATAATTTTGAATCTATTCGAATTATTATCCTTACTCAAACTGGAAAAAATATTTTTGATAAAAGTTTATTATACTTACCGCTTTTGGCAAATCAAATTTTATAGAATGCATCAAAATTCAGAACTTAGCAAACTTACATTAAAAATTATCTACAAAAGTTGATTCTATGATTTTAATGATTGAAAGGTTGTCAGACTTTTAATTGAAAATCAATTATTAATTCTTTCGCAAAATAACGTGATTTAACTACAGGGGCTGTGATAACCATAAAATGTTTTCAACTGTAAATCATTACATGATTTTTTCCCTCATATCCTTAGTTATATTAGACTTAATACGTAATTATAATTATATAAAACCATTCAAAGAATCTATTTTTCTAATTGTTCACCTAAAATTTAGCTGTAATAATGGTGCTACAAAATTGTTGACTGTCATAAAAAGTATATTATTGTATTTAGTGACTGACTATTTTGTATTTGTGTATGAATTGTATTAGTATTTTAGTAGAGTATTTTTAGTGTTATATGAGCCATATTTTATGTAGAATCTTGTTTTAAAGTTCGATAGTGCTGGTGTTTGTTTGTCTTTCTTCATTATTATAACTTTTTTTGTAAAATAATAAACAATAATGCTGATTATGTCTAAAGTACTTGATCATATTTTATTGAATTACACGAAAGCCTATCGGACTTTTAAATCAAGGTAAATTAGTATTTAGGTATAGTAAGTAAATCATCATCCTTCTGCCCTTTTCCCACTTACGTGGGGTCGGCACATGTATTCTTCTTCCATTTCCCTCTATCAGCCGTCACCTCAACATTCACCCCTTTCTTACTCATGTCAACTTTCACACAATCCATCCATATTTTCTTTGGTCTACCTCTACTTATTATCTATCCACTTTCATATCAAGCACTCTTCTCGTAACATGAGATTTATCCCTTCTCATGACATGCCCATTTGCCCAAATGCCAACCTATTGCTCCTTATCCTTTCATTTAGCATTGTAGTCATTTATTGGCATCACTTCTACTTTCAGACTTCTTCTTAGAGGTCATTCATAAAGTACGTCACACTAATTTCGTGATTTTTTTTGACCCCTCCCCCGTCCTTGTCACAGTTGGTCACATTTGTGAGACCTCCCCAGTGTGACGTCACATATCTTGCAATTTTATATCTAGAAATTATTAAATTAAAATTTTTTTCGTTTATAGTTCAAATTTAACATTTTAACACAGATATATAAGATTTTGAAATGTGACGTCACGAAACTTAGGACCCCCCCACCCCCACACACTTCGTCGACCCCCTCCCTCCCCTTAACGTGTGACGTACTTTATGGATGATCCCTTATAATTCCTTATTCTATCCATTCGCGTCACTCTACATCCACACATCCATCTCAGCATTAGGTATAGTAAGTAGATATATCTAATATACTTATTGTTTTGTTTTTAATTAGATTTTAATAATATTAAGTAATCTCACGTTTGTATGCCATTTTCTAATAAATATTATGCCGTTAAAATTGATCAAAATTGTTTTAATAATAATTGTAATTTTCGGTAACGTAGTAATCCTACTAATATTATAAAGGCGAAAGTCCGTGTGTGTGTGTGTGAATGTTTGTTATCACGTATCTCCACTACTGAACCGATTTTGATGAAATTTGGAATGTAGATAGATAATAACCGGGAATAGGACATAGGCCTAATTTTTATCCAGAAAAATTGCACGGTTCCCATGGGATACAAAAAATAGTAGTCCACGCGGGCGAAGCCGCGGGCGTCCACTAGTACATAATACAGCTCAAATTCTGCAATTTTATGCCTATCATTAGGAAAGGTTTGTGTGCATTTAAGTTTAGAATGCATAGGGACCTTTTATGAATAGGCTCTAATGTGTTAACTTAAAAATATAGCTCGGTGAGCGATTGTTTTAGACACAACATGATAGGAGAGGCGAGAGATGGGACAAAATGTTAAACTAACTCCAGTCATTTATTCCTGAGCTAGGTGAATCATTTAGCATAATTAGTTGAACCGTTGAGTAATAACGAGCGGACACAGGAACGGATACATACATAGAAACACACATACATACAGGTCAAACACATAACCCTCCTGTTGGGCTTCGCCGCAGTCGGGTAACAAAATTGTACACTCGCGAATGTCGTCGTACTATTGTGGTTTCTAGTTACATTTTTGTTTTGTTTATGCCAGCGGACCTTGTTCAAGGAATCCAACTAATATTATAAATCTGAAATGTTTGTGATTCAGTGGATTTGAATGAAACTTAGAATAGAATTGGTGTAGTTCGTGACTTGGATTAGCATATTATTTTCAATATTGGTATGACGCGGACGAAGCCGCTGGCGAAGGTTAGTCTATAATCATGATGGAGGGGAGAAGATAAATAAAAATTTCTTATCGCTCTTTTTAAAGTTTGGTATAAATTATATTGCAAAAAATAAATCAACAGTTTGACATTTTGTAAAATACAAAAGTTTATAAATTATGCTAAATAGTAAATATCACAATTTGTCATTTAATATTTCAAAAGGTAACTGCATTATTATTGTATAAGAACTGGTACAAACGCATTGAATGAAATACATTACAACTACATTTGAACAATGTACAAACGTTAATATAAATATTTTGATCAGAAAAATAAACTATCAGATGAATAAAAAAAGGTCTTAGGTACTCTACTTACCTCGATTAGAAAGCAATCATGATGTCCTTAAATATTAATTTAATAAGTATCTACTATTCTGCGAAACAATTAATGATTTAGGAATTGTTAAAAATATCACGAGTTCTTATTTATTTCTGACACTTTGCTTAAAACTAATAACAATACTCATATGGTACATACTTTCAATAGGTAATATTTTATATTAGCTTTTGCCTGCGGCTTCGTTTGCACTATCCAAAAAACAATGATCGGTTGAGTAGTTAAAGCGTAAAAGTGTGACAAGCAAACTCACATTCGCATTAAAATAATTTTATAGTTAAGATTAGGATTTTACTTAGGTACTTAAGTACTTTGCCCTATAGTTTTTTCCCGTAAGTTAAAAGTAAGAAATAAAATAAGACAGTATAACTAAGTTGAAATACAAAATAAAGCTACTTTTGAGCATTCCAGTCGATGCATTGTTTGGTTTGCTATTGAATTCAGCTTGATAACTCTTCACTTCATCAATGTTTAGCAATTGTATTCTTCCGTCTTCTTTTTCCGATACAAGGCCAACTCTACTTAAATAGTATATAACTGCATCTACTTCACTAAAAGACAGTATTTCTCTAGGAAGACTCTCAAAAATCGAATAACCATCGCCACCTTCCGCTAAGAAGACACACATCAAAACTTTATACTCATATTCGTCTTTTATATCTGTCAGTTCTTTATGTCCACAGTTTGAGCATACTGCTTGAGCAGCTACGACCCTGGAGCCTGGAGGCTTAGCTAAGTCGTATGTTACATTCATACCTGACATCTGTAGGAACTGTCCCGGACTATCGACAGTCCTCCATCCATCCACAGAATGTTCTAAGCTCTTCATGAGCACGCTTCCATTCATTATTACAATAGCTAGTGTGTCGGTAAATGGAAGCACTGTCACCCAGTCTCCTCTAGTCATTTCGAACGGTTTTTGCGGACGATCTATCGATGTCCTTATGCGTCCACCTTGCACAACTCCTATGTTGACATCGCTAAAACTATACCCGTAATTTTCTTTCGTATAATTTAACACTGCATCTGTTATAATATTTCCGATATTACATTCCCTGACTCGGCAGTATTCACCATGCAAAGCCACAGACGATTTACCGACTACGACGTTGTTGATGAGATCTATCTCAGAGCGATACTTCTCTACCATTTTCAATAGCTCGGGGTCTCTCGATACATTTTGGTTTAATAGTATTGGAGTGCCATCACAGTGAACGATCTCTCCTCTGGAGTCGAATATAAGATGAAGGCTTCCGAGATATTTAGTATAAGCGTAGGCCTGAACCACTCTAACTACTCTACCAGAAGATTGCCGTACTTCTACAGGGTATGGTCCTTCAACTACCTCTGGTTTTTCATTTGTGCTTGGACTGTTCCACAAGAATGTGTTAGAATGTCCTCCAATCACTAAATCGATATCTTCAACATTTTTAGCTATTTCCAGGTCTTTTATGAACCCGGAATGTCCTAGGGCGATTAATATGTTTACTCCTTGACTCTTTAGTTTTATTACTTCTTTTCTTATAGCTATTACTTCTTCTTCATATTCGACGTTATTTTTCGGAGCAAGGAACTTAGTTTCGGCTGTCAGGTATCCAATGATGCCGATTTTTACTCCATTTTTTTCTAAAACGACCGATTTATGTAAATTGGTTTCTTGTTCTAACTCTGGCACCTTGTCCAATATGAGGTTGGCTGCAAGCACAGGCGTCGACAGATTTCTGATAAATGGGACGACTCCGGCCACGGTTTCGTCGAACTCATGGTTGCCAAGCGACTGAAAGAGAATTTGTACTACATTATGATTATATTCAAACGTTTTACTAAAATTGTTCCCTTGTACGTTCTGTTATTTTTACGGGATTTGTGTTAGACCAAGGAGTTTATTTTCTTAGGCTCCTATTAAGTATGTAGGTACATACTTTTTATATTATTATTAGTACTTAATATAGTATTATAATTAGTATCAATAATTTAAATACTTCATGCTCAAAATTGTAGGTAGTGGTATTTTAGAAGTTTAGACATTTCACAATGTAACATAGAAATAAAACTTCAAAATAATAATTATCACATTTATTATTATATTTTCTTAAACAATGAGAAATTATTATTTTAGGAACATCCATTGTCAAAAGACATTCTTAGCTAATTTTGTTCTACATTCTTACACATTTAAATCGGAAATGGCTCAACTCACACTGACGCAGAGTCAAAGCGAAGCGACGCGTTTTTAACTTCAAAGCATAATCATCTCTATTTGAATTAGATAAGGTACAAATTTGTGTTGTGCAAATTATGAACACGCGCGGCACCGCGCGTCGACGAGCGAATTCTCATAACACAAATTTTTACCTGAAATAATGTAAGTAAGTGTTGAAAATACTTTAAAGTTTAAAAAAACATGACGCGTTGCTTCGCTTCGACTCTGCGTCAGTGTGAGTTGAACCTGAAAATCCTCAATGTAGCTGCCTATGCCTACACGGTTACCTACGCAACGTTTTCAATCGGTTTCTTATTTGAAAGTTCACTACATTCACTATTATGATGATAATCATGTTGTAGCTTATCTTCAAAATAATAAAATAACATTCACACACAACACAAGACAAAAGTAAAAAAAGCTACACACAAAATGCAATGTTATCTTAGGGTATTGATTGATCTAATAAGGATCTAATATTTGTTTTACAATTCTAACACATACAACAAATTCACACTTAGTAGGTAGGTAGGTACTTACTTAAATTGTCATTCTTTCTACATGAGAATTTTTATAGGAATTAATCAGTTTCTAGGCAAATCTTAGCTAGTATTTATGGGAAAATTGAAGTAATTAACAAGGATAACAGTACTGGTATAGACAAAACTTTCGTTGAACCTGAACTGTTCATATCTTCATTTGAAATAGTTATTCTTCCTTCAACCTGCGCAAACACAGGACTATAAGTTTGGACGTAGTATTCGCTACACATTAGTTCACTGTAACCTAGAGGCTCAGACTCCAAACCTTTAAACATCGAGTAGCCATCCCCACCATTAGCCAGAAAACCTGGCATTATAACCTTGTAAATACTTTTTTCGTACACATCTATGTATGACGGCACGGAGCATGTCCAACATCTAGCCTGAACCTTCACCACCCGAGATCCTATCGGCTTTTTCATGTTATAAACAACTTTCAAGCCAGAAAATTGTAGAAATCTCACGCTTTGGTCTGTGCCATAACTGGCTGCCGAGAACTCGAGTGCCTGCAACAGAACCGTCCCTTTCATAGTCAATGTTGTCAGGTTGCCTTCGAAAGGCATTACGGCGAATAAATCTCCTCTTGTTATGTTCGTTGGCATTATTTCATGAGCTATAGATGTTCTTACAGCACCATCTTGAATTATGGCAATCGGAGCGTCTGTCCAATGATTCTTTCCAGCATTAAAGTCTGTTGCATATCGAAAAACCATAGCATCTGTGATTAGATTGCCAAGATTACACTCGCTTCGAGCACAATTGGCGCTTAGTATGAGCGACGTTTTGCCTAAGATGTCATCAGTTGATGCCAGAGTACTGTCACGGTATTTATCTAACAGTCTTAACATATCAGGATCCTGTGGTATAGATTTATCTAGTAGGATAGGGTGGCCGTTAGCACTGATCAATTCTCCTTCAGAATCAAAGGTCAAGACGAGTTTTCCTAAGTACTTCGTGTATGCATAAGCTTGAACGACGGGGACTCTTCTACCGGAGGCTTGCGTGACGTAGGTCGGATAGGGGCCATCCGCGTTTTCCTCGTCAGGAATGGTGCCATTCCATAGGAACGTGTTGGTATGTCCCCCGATTACTAAATCAAGACCTTCCACTTCCCTTCCTATCTCTTCGTCTTTCGTAAAGCCAGAATGTCCTAGAGCTATAATTATTTTTATACCTTGGTCCTGTAGTTTCTTAACTTCCTCTCTTAATGCTTTTACTTCTTCTATATATTCAACATCATTAGGTTTCGCTACCACCTTTGTCTCTGGAGTGAGATAGCCTACTATACCGACTTTGTTTCCGACTATATCTATTATCGTGGACTTTTTAAGGTTTTCTTCTCTGGCTAGTTCTGGTACTTTAGATAAAACTAGGTTCGCGCAGAGAACGGGGCTCTTTAAGTTTTCTATGAAGGGCGTGAGGCCACTGACGCCATTGTCGAACTCGTGGTTGCCGAGAGACTGAAACAAATTACGTTTGATTTGATGACTTAAAAATACATAATATAATAAAACAGTTAGTACTTAGGTAGTTTACGCCTCATAAATAGTAAGATTCCCAATGTTAGTAAAGGTAGGTACCTACAGACAGTAAAATCCAGGTCAATTTTAAATCCTGTAAATTGTATTAAAAAGGTCATCAGGGTTCAAATGAAAAAGGTAGGCTGAAAATATCAGTGATATCTACTCTGGTATTGATTTATCGTTTTACTCGCTCTATCCTCTTGTCACAGTAGGTTTTACGTATTTCACATTTGCTGAACAATAAATTAAATCCAGAAATCAGGTCACCCGAGTAGCTTCTTACACCATAACATGCCACAAAAATATGCCAAATTTCGCTCTATAAACTTGAGAATACTAATTGATATGCTATCTATTGCTAGTAGTTGTTTTGCTGCGTTATGTAAACAGCCAAACATAACAAAATTGTGTAGGTCTATATAAACAATTTACTTATCTCTGTAGATTATGTTATTACTTACTTCACATTTGGTTTGCTGACGGAGGCATGTAGGTAAGGTACGTACAGTTATTTCAGGAGCATCATGCATAACTTACGCGATATTTGTTAGAGCAATAAATATAAAGAAAGAAAGAAAGGATATAATTGAATTAATATTTACTCAGACACGCTATTTTCATCTTTTTTGATTGCAAGGTAAAAAAGGAGGTGGGCATTTCTTTTGGTTGTGGTCTAAATAGATACCTGTAGTATGAAGAATGGAGCTCTCAATTAAAAAATATAAATAATCTGCTTCAGCTTCAGTTGTGACTGCGACGATGTTATTTTACTAGAAAATTAAATGACTAAAATCTATATGTACCTAATCCTATTTATCTAGGTATCCTATCTATATATACAGGGTGTGGCAAATTCTTGGTCACTGAAGGGTAGCTACCTTTTCTCTTGTAGTTATAAAGTTTTGTTCTTAGGAAACTTCAGTTTTATTTTGAAGAAAAAAATAATTGCATTTTTAGATTTTTGAAAAAAAGTACAGTTAGCCTAAAAAATTACATTTGTCAAAAAAAACAAGTTGGTCTTAATCGACTCTATTTCCCACCAGAAACACTTCTCCCAAAGTAACTTATCAAATCAAATCGTAAGTTTTTGCAATAATTCAAAAAAACACATCCCATACATTTTCTATGAAATTAGTAGTTGTAAACATTATAGTGCCACTTATTCGATGGTTATTAATTTAAATTCGTAACTGCTTCGGCATGCTGGGAGGCTATTGTAAAGCCTAATAAAAGTAATGGTATGCATGGAGCATAACATTAGTACATCTGCAGGGAAGCACTTTGTTCTAAATTTAAATACGCACTTTACAATAGCCTCCCAGCTTGCCGGAGCAGTTATGAAATTAAATTAAGAACGATCGAATAAGTGGCACTATAATGTTTACAACTACTAATTTCATAGGAAATGTATGGGATGTGTTTTTTTGAATTATTGTAAAAACTTACGATTTGATTTGATAAGTTACTTTGGGAGAAGTGCTCCTGGTGGCAAATAGAGTCGATTAAGACCAACTTGTTTTTTTTGACAAATGTAATTTTTTAGGCTAACTGTACTTTTTTTCAAAAATCTAAAAATGCAATTATTTTTTTCTTCAAAATAAAACTGAAGTTCCTTAAGAACAAAACTTTCTAACTACAAGAGAAAAGGTAGCTACCCTTCAGTGACCAAGAATTTGCCACACCCTGTATAAGTATTAATATAATAAAGCGAAGGAGTTTGTTTGTTTGTTTGTTTGAATTGAACGCGCTAATCTCAGGAACTACCAGTCCGATTTGAAAAAAACTTTCTGCATTTGATAGCTTAACTCTTGAGGAAGGTTATACAGGGTGTGGCAAATTCTTGGTCACTGAAGGGTAGCTACCTTTTCTCTTGTAGTTAGAAAGTTTTGTTCGTAGGAAACTTCAGTTTTATTTTTAAGAAAAAAATAATTGCATTTTTAGATTTTAGAAAAAAAGTACAGTTAGCCTAAAAAATTACATTGGTCAAAAAAAACAAGTTGGTCTTAATCGACTCTATTTCCTACCAGGAACACTTCTCCCCATGGAACTTGTCAAATCAAATCGTAAGTTTTTGCAATAATTCAAAAAAACACATCCCATACATTTTCTATGAAATTAGTAGTTGTAATAAACCTTTCAGTAACTATCTGATACCCTCGGAAGTACCTAGCCACCCACGACACAGGGTATCCTAGTGTGGGGGCTAGTGAACATACCTACATGATTTAACTGAATACCTACTGTCAACCTTAGCCTATAACTACCTATCTACTTTGTGTAAACTATGTTAAATTTATGTTACGGAAACACTGTACCTTTTGAAACAAAATAAATGTTTTTGTATTTTTTTGTATTTTTGTAAACATTATAGTGCCACTTATTCGATGGTTATTCATTTAAATTCGTAACTGCTTCGGCATGCTGGGAGGCTATTGTAAAGCCTTAGGCACTTCAGACAGACCCGTAAGAGAGAATGGTATGCATGGAGCATACCATTAGTACATCTGCAGGGAAGCATTTTGTTCTAAATTTAAATACGCGCTTTACAATAGCCTCCCAGCTTGCCGGAGCCGTTATGAAATTAAATTAAGAACGATCGAATAAGTGGCACTATAATGTTTACAACTACTAATTTCATAGAAAATGTATGGGATGTGTTTTTTTGAATTATTGCAAAAACTTACGATTTGATTTGACAAGTTACTTTGTGAGAAGTGTTCCTGGTGAGAAATAGAGTCGATAAAGACCAACTTGTTTTTTTTGACAAATGTAATTTTTTAGGCTAACCGTACTTTTTTTCAAAAATCTAAAAATGCTATTATTTTTTTCTTCAAAATAAAACTGAAGTTTCCTAAGAATAAAACTTTCTAACTACAAGAGAAAAGGTAGCTACCCTTCAGTGACCAAGAATTTGCCACACCCTGTATATTGCTACTTTCATCATCACCATAAATACCATCACTACGGGGGCAACGCCGTGAGAGCGCTGCTAGAATTCAATATAAATAAATAAGAATCTTTGTCCTGAGTGGCTGACAGACAAACGGGTAAGTAGGTAGGTACCTACTACTATTTCTTCGGGAACTTCGTTAAAAAATTGTTGATCATTCAGTCCCCATATGGTACAACGAGTAAGACGAATTTGCCGGTGGCCGATAGTACCAAGTAGTCAATGTTTTTGTTCATTTCATCCATTTACACATTTTGAGCTGAATAGAATAACATGCTAGGTTGTTTTAATACAAGCAAAACGCATGCACTAATGGATCGCCTGGTTTAATAGGATTACAGACATGCAGGTAGGTAAATAAGTACATGAGTTGTGCAGACGAATAGCAACTTTGAGGAAAACACAACCCCCCTTACTTATGAAAGGTGTTTAAAGTTGAATACTGGTTAAACAACGTCCTGTCTCTATTCGTCACTATCCACAAATAAAGACAGGACGTTGTTTAACCAGCGTTCAACTTTAAACATCTTTCATAAGTAAGGGGGAACATAATCAAGTCCAATAAGCTTGTCCATAAAAAACATTAGTAGGTAAGTATCTCAAAGTCTAGCTCAAAATTTAATATTATACCTAATATTCTTAACACTGGTTGTTTGTACCGGTTTAAATGTAAATGGCATTTATAAAGTTTATATTTATCTTAGAACTGGTAGGAATGTAAAAAGAAAAAACACTGATGTATTCGATTTTTATTTGTTGTGTCACCTTATGTAGGTACCTTCTATAATTCCAAAATAAATTACCTACTACATAATAACTATTCATATAAATACAACACTATATACATATTTATCACTATTCTATACATATCACAACTATTGTTGTGTGAGATTATCTTTGTTTATAATACGTGGATTGGATGTTAAGGTTAAATCTAAAAATAAAATGTAAAAGTAAATTCTAAATTGTAAAATCACTGGGAAAATAGTACCTAGGTACTGTTGTTTAAAGCACCATCTAGTACGATCTAGTTTACATAAATACTGCAATCACAATCACTGCTATCATTGCTGCTGATACAGACAAGCCCAAATGAGAAGCCCCGTTTACTCTCAATCTATCAGCATTTTTTATTACTATACGACCTTCGACGCCTGTGTAAATCGGGCTATGTCTTCCTATATATTCTTCAGTCGCATTCAACTCATCGTAACTCTGAAAATCAGTGGGTAATCCATCAAAAATTGAGTATCCGTCTCCACCGAAATACAGAAACGATGGCATTAGTATATTGTATTCCTCGCTCTTATTCAATGCAGTAAAAGATGGTTCATCGCAAAGCCCGCAACGAATAGAAACTTTAACTACTCTATAACCAGGAAGATTCCTGAAGTCATATTCCACTGTCATGCCGGACATCTGCAAGAACTGCCCAGGAGCACGAGTAGGATAGTAAGCCGCAACCGAGTGCTCTAACATCCTCCAGATAGCCCGACCGTTTATTGTTACCCTCACCATGTTACCACCGAAGGGCATGACAGTCAGTAGATCACCCTTTGTAACATTAGCGGGCAAGTTCAAATGATCAATGGAAGTTCTTATTCCACCACCCTGAAGAATTGCTATTGGAGCATTGGTCCAGCCTTTGCCTCTATACATATTAGCATATTTAAACACCATAGCATCAGTTATTAAATTCCCTAAATTGCATTCTGTGAGCCGACAAGTATGTCCATTTAATTTTACAGAGGTGTTCCCCAAAACGACATTCGATATTTTCATAACGTCATCGCTATAAAGATTTATTATTTCTAAAAGTTCAGGATCTTGGGGCACTGAATTATCTAATAGGATTGGATTTCCATCATAACTGACTAACTCGCCGTTTGCATCAAATACAAGATGGAGTTTGCCAAGATATTTCGTATAGGCATAGGCTTGAACGGCTGGCACCAGTCTACCGGATTTTTGCTTTACAAGCGTTGGGTACGGTCCTACAACTTTCTCTGAATCGGGTGTTGTACCGTTCCACAGAAATGTATTTGTATGACCACCAATTACTAAATCAATATCTTCCACTTCTTTAGCTATTTCTAAGTCTTTTGTGAACCCTGAATGTCCTAAAGCAATAAGAATATTAATTCCCTCATTTTTAAGTTTTGCTGCCTCATCTTTGATTGCTTTAACTTCTTCTATGTATTCCACCTTATTTCGGATTGCTAGAACTTTAGTGTCTGGTGTAAGATATCCTATTACGCCTACTTTAGTCCCATTGACATCAAATATAACAGATTTCACTAGATTTGGTTCAGCTTCTAGATCGGGTACTTTGTTGAGGATGAGATTCGCAGCAACGACCGGGCAAGTCAGGTTCTGTATGAAAGGCGTCAGCCCTGACACACCATCATCGAACTCGTGGTTGCCAAGTGACTGAAACAAAATGATTCAAATGTAACTAGTTATAAAGAGATATACATGTGCATGCGATATAATACTAAGTACAAACATGCTAAGTAGTATCTAGTAATATAGGAAGTAGTCATGCATAGTTCAATTTGATTGATTAGCTAGAGTTATCAAGCAAATCTCTACAAAACAAAGGTAACAGCAGTCTTTTCTTTGTAGTATTGTAATGTGTTTAACATTGCAATACTACCTCTATTTGAGAAACAAGTAGGTATCTATTATGAGTAGTTAATTAAAAGAACACAGTACACAAGGCAATGAGTGGTAAATAAAGCAAGTTTTATCACATCGAAGCTTTTCAATTGAAGTTGAAATGTTCTAAAAGTTTACTGAAGAGCATTGAAATCAATGTTAAGTATTTTAAAGTACATTTGGGAGTCCTGTTTTTTCCCGTGGTACCTACTCCCATAGGCTCATGATAAAAGCCGTAACTTTTTAAGAGTCATAAAAACACTAATGAGGTAGAATAAAAATATAGTTGTAAACAACATGTTTTCACTCCTGAATTAAAAGAGAAAAAAAACTAATAGGGAACTCCCACAATTTTTTTTTATGATTTTATACGATAGGTTATATCGTCAAATAACCGTCATAAAAATTCCAGCGCCGAAATACTAAAATTTTATAACAAAAATAATTTTTGAAATTTACCAACATTTTCACGCATCTGAAACACGATTATTATTGTTGTCACAGATTACTGTTGTAGTAACAATTTGTGAACTTTGACGTGTGACGTCAAATTGATACTAAGTACAACAGTAATCTGTGACAACAATAAGTTCGAGTATAGGAATTGTGAAAATTAAAAAAAAAACTTATCTCTGGATCGTCATATCTGACTCGTCCTTGACTTTTCTTATGAACTCGTGTCGTCACATCCTTTCACATCCTTTTCAAGTATTTTGAAATTCCTACTATTTTTTGCAATTTTTAAAATTTATTTTCTAATCGAAAATGGTTTAATATTAAAAAATAATTACACACACATACCTCTAAAGCAACAATGTTCATAATAAAATACATTTAACCCGCTTTTGAATCAGACGCATATTGCCTATTCTAACGTCATATTTTAATTTCGACATTTAAAAAAATATTTTTTTAAATCTTAGTTTTTGGTGATCTGAACTCAGTTTTAGTTTTTAGAAGCTATCCCCTGATAGGTAGGTACTCAGTGTTATGCGGTAGGAAGAAAGGTATTATTTTTAGTATAGTATACATCTAAAAAAACGCATGCAATTAGATATTAATTATTATTTTATTAAAAACATCTTCTAAAACTAGCTTCTCGTTTAGCTTTAGTAAACACGGTAAATACTTACTTATGTGTCGTATTTTCTACAGTTCCAAACAATTTGAAGACAGGACTGACAGTTTTTTCGTCTTTTACCGGTTCCACTCCTCGATATATAATTTGGCGTAAAGTAGATTAGGTTCTTTATTTACCTACTCGATCGGAGTGAATTCGCTTGGACATAAAATGCTTTGAATAAAATACATTTATTCATAAAAAAATATTTAATAACATCTATTTTCTTATCCGTTGTTAAGAAGTAATTTAGATTAGATGTATATACAAATTGCGTACTTATACCTTACTTTTTCATCAAGTCCGTCCAATGTCCATCATGCTTACCAATCTAATCACACTATCTAGTACTACCACAGAATACTAGTACTTGGTACTACCTAAGACCCTTATCTTGCAAACCGATTTGCTCCAGTTCTTGGTCTAATCTTCGTTAACAGACTCATCAAATGGTGACAACAGCCAGCTTAGTAGGTGAAACAACTAGACCAGTGTTTTGACTATTAGTCCCGAGTATTTGTTTACCAAGAATTATTTTGAAAACATCAATGCAGATGCAGGTAGTAGTTAATTCTAGCATAATAATCTGACATAGAACAGTAGGTACGGAGTTATGAAATAAATACTATCTAATTTGTTTTCTATTGATTTCTAAACAACAAAGCTATTGGTAGCAGAACAACGGTGAAGATTATTGATGTTAGACCGCTCGCAGCGTTTCCGCCTCCGTTTTCTCCGTCACCTTCATCACTTCCATCCTCTCCATCACCTTCAGATCCTCCGTCTTCTCCGTCACCTTCATCGCCTCCATCTTCTCCGTCCCCTTCAGATTCTCCGTCTCCTCCTTCACCTTCGTTATCTTCGACACCTTCAGAGTTGATCAAAACTACTCTTCCAGCTACCTCGGGGTACACTGGACTTCTTAGTTCGATGAACTCAGCTGCACTAGTCACCTCATCATACGATAGAGGGCTCTGCACGAGGCCATTGAGCATATCGTAACCGTAAGCCCCGTTAGCTATAGAAGCAGGAATTAAGACTTTGTAGTTTCTCGAGTTTTCGATAACATAGTAGTCAGGAACGAAACAGCTTGAGCAACGAGCAAAAGCGTTGACCAATCTCGATCCGGGTTCTTTAGATAGATCATACTCTGCGCGAATTCCTGAGAATTGAAGCATTTGTCCGGTAGGATTTTTAGTACTATATGTAGCAACTGAATGTTCCAAAACTGCGTTCAAGACAGTTCCGCTCATTGTTACCGCTACTATGTTACTTTCCATTGGTATCGCATTAAGAAGGTCTTGTAGAGTTATATCTGCTGGTCGGTTGGATGGAGCTATAGATGCAGCAATATCACCACCAGGGATAATGGATATAGATGCATCAGTCCAAGGTGATGTGCCTTCGAATCGAGTAGCATAGTAGTAAATGATGGCATCCGTTATCAGATTTCCTAAGTTGCATTCTTCTGTCTTGCAGGAATCGCCGTCTAAAACAACAGCAGTTTTTCCAATAATCGTTTGAGTCTTCGCAGTGAAATCATTAATGTGACTCTTGAGAATTCGAAGAGCTTCTTCATCCTGAGGAATTGTTGAGTCCAGCAAAATAGGCTCTGAATTGTAATTAATGATTTCACCTACGGTATCAAACTTGGTCAATACCTTTCCAAGGTATTTGTTGTACGAAGTAGAGATAATGACTGGAACTTTTCTCCCGGATTCTCGGGTTACGATAATAGGATCTTTGTTGGCTGAGTTATCGCTCGTATTGCCATCCCAATAGAATTTGTTATTTTGTCCTGCTATCACCAAGTCCAGACCTTCCACTTCTGTTGCGATTTCAATATCCTTTTTGAGATTTGAGTGTCCTAGAGCTATTACAATGTCAACATTCATATCTTTTAGTTTTGCTACTTCTTCTTTTAGTGCAATGACTTCATCGATGTACTCTACATCGCCAGTAGTGTCTAGGAGTTCTGAGTTAGGTGTTAAGTAGCCTACAATACCGACTTTCACACCTTTAACATCAATGATGACAGATTTCTGTACATTCTCATTATCTTGTGCTGATGTAATGACTACATTGCTTGCCAAAATAGTAGTGTGAATGTTTTCGAGGAAAGGAGAGAGTTCAGCTGATCCTTTTTCGAGTTCGTTGTTGCTGAGAGACTGAAAACATAAAAAGACATGTCAGATTGTAAGAATTTAAATTAATATAATAAAGGTAGATAAGATTTGTTTAGGTAGCGTTTTGATTAGTAGGTAAATAGCAACTCAAAAGAAATAGGTAACTAAACAGAAGTTCTAAATAGTATTTTACCCAACACAGTATGAGCATGATTATGAAATGAAATTTCAAGCGTTGTTTTAAGGGTAAGTTTGCAATGTTTTTTAGTGTCGGTTTTTCGTAATGCCCGTAGCATACCTCCGCTGCGAAACAACAACTGCGAAACCGCAGAGCGAGTTTGGCTGTAGCAACAGTACTTACTACAGCCAACGGGCGGAGATGTAGTAGGCGCCTGGGCGTCGATTCCGGTACCGAACTTTTTATCAACCTCAACCAAAACCTCAACTAAAGCGACTGTTTCCATGACTACTAATAACAAACGACTCAGTTGTGGTGAGGTTTTGAACTTTGGCAATACAAATTTTTGAAAAGCTATTCTACTATTTCACCAAATGGCTGACATTTAAGAGTTCGAACCAAAACCAAAGCGGTTGTCATTTAATAGAATACAGGCCCTGAGCAAATGAGCGAAATCATGTTAGAAAGAGACAACATCATAGTCAGTTTTATACGTTAGAGCAGGGAATTTCGCTACTGTTTCGCCGCCAAAGAACTCACAGCGAAACTATTGCGGTTTCGCCCTTTGAGTTTCGCAGCGGAGGTGTGCTACAGGCATAAAAGATTATTTGAGTTAGTAGTTAAGTTTTTTGTTAGTTGTCAAATTGCAGGAAAGTAAACTTACTGGTAGGTATTTGAAGTCAAATCTTTTCAGCATCTGACTGTATCCATTGCATTCAAAATAAAATTCATTGCGAATTTCGTAAAAGTACCTATAAGTATAATTACTTCAAATTATCATAATGTTTGTTCATTTGAAGTTGCCCAAAAATTAATTTTGGTGTGTTGGCATTTGCTTGACTAGTGTCATGCGACGTGTAGCGTTGACTCAGGCAACAATCGGCTATAGGGACCTAGCTTTTTATATACACAATAGTAGTAGGTATGTAAGAGTGTTCATAGGTAGGTATGTGTGAATTGTAAAATATATTCACAACCCAATAGCTGTATTCGATTTTGAAATTGTGCCAAACAAGGTCCATGGTAGAGTCTAGCACTATTTTTATTCTGTGGTAGAGCCAAACTGAAAAATGATGCGCAATGGTCGTTGATGGATACTGATACGAGGGCCGTTCCAATTTGTCTCGTATCGATTTTCTGTCGTCATTGTTCATCATTCTACCAGTACATACAAAGGCACTCTGTTTGCAAATGTCATTTCGTTCAGTGCGTCGAAAAACGCAATGCGTAGGTAGGTACTGTTGGCTCGTCATGGGGATACAATCAGGATCTGGTAGTCAGGGGTTCATTGATTCCTTCCAAGTTTTAGGCCGGCTTAAGAATTCGTACTCAAGCGTGAATCTTGGTTCAAGGCTTCACGCGATGATTCACTAGGTACCTACTTAATTTCCATAGAGAACTGTTAAAAAAACGTTGTTTGAGCTTAGACTCAAGTCTGACTGCGGACTCTGGTTTATGAGACTAGACTTGTGGTAGGTAAGTATCCCGAATTTCATTCGTAAATTCGTAATACGTTCGGGCTTGTCAGTTCTCATAATCGTTTTTAGGGTTCCGTACCTTAAAAGGTAAAAAAAGGAACCCTTATAAGATCACTTTCTTGTCCGTCTGTCTGTCTGTCTGTCTGTCTGTCTGTCTGTCCGTCTGTCTGTCCGTGTGTCACCATCGATTATCTCAGGAACGGGTAGAGCTAGCAAGTTGAAATGTATACCATATACTGAGGTCTATAGTCCCTATTGTGAGTATAAAAATCAAGGTCCTGAGTCAACACTATAAAAAGATTATTATTATTATTATTATTAAGCCTTTATTTCCATAACAATATAATTACATAATATTTAACATTATTTGAAAATTGTATTATATTTTAAATTATAACTTAAAAATTTCATTTACTTAGTACTATCTTTAAATATCATAAATAATAAATAAAATAAATAAATAGATACATTTCCATAATATAATTGTCAGGCCCCGTTTCGGGTATAGGCCTCCTCCATCTGTCTCCATTCGTCTCTATCTTTTGCCTTCTCCATCCAGTCTCCATTCACCGTTCTCACTATTTCGTCTGCCCAGCGTTCTTTGGGGCGACCTCTAGTCCTTTTTCCGTCTGGACCCACCCATTCCGTGACTTTCTTTGTCCACCTTACGTCTGTGTTACGAGCTATATGGCCCGCCCATTTCCACTTCAGCCGCTGTGCATGTTGAAGAGCATCTAGTACCTTGGTTTTCTCTCTGATATTTGTGCTATTTTGTTTGTCTATTAGCTTGATTCCTAAGATGCTTCTCTCCATTGCGCGTTGACATACTTGTATTTTTGTCCTTGTGCTGTTATTAAATATCCAGGTTTGTGCTCCGTATGACAGACATGGTAGTAGGCAGGAATCCATAACTTTTTTCTTTAGTTTTAATGGGAGTTTTGATTTAAGGATTTCTTTAAAGCTCCAATACTTTTTCCAGGTGTTATTTACTCTTCGGTCCAGTTCGTCCTTATGTCTAGAGTTCTTGAACGAGATCTGCTTCCCAAGGTAGATATAATCTTCCACGTATTCAATTGGTGCATTATTGACAGTTATCGTTGTTTGAGTGCTGTTCGTGGAAACTTTCGTTTTAGAGGTGTTTAGTTTTAAGCCGATATTTTCGCTGGCAGTGCTCAATTCTCTTATCATGTTTTCAAGGTCTTTAGATGTGTTTGAGAAAAGTACTATATCATCCGCAAATCTCAAGTTACTTAGATATTCTTCACCTATTTTTATTCCTTTTTTATGCCAGTCTAGGTCTTTCATAATATTTTGTAGGACGGATATAAATATTTTGGGGGATAATGGATCTCCTTGTTTCACACCCCTTCGAATATCGAATTTTGGGCCGAGTCTATCTAGTTTAACCCTACTTGTACTTTTGCTGTAGATATCTTTAATTATATTTATGTAGATATTTGAAACCCCTTGATGTCTTAGTGCCTGCCATATACTTTCGTGGGATATAGAGTCAAATGCCTTTTCGTAGTCAATATAGGCGAGATATAGAGGTTCCTGAAATTCCTGAAATTTTTCCACAATTTGTTCCAGCGTGTGTATGTGGTCAATGGTACAGAATCCATGGCGGAAGCCAGCTTGTTCCACTGGTTGGCTCGTCTCTATATTTTGCTCTATTCTTTTTTCTATACATGAGGCAAAGAGTTTATATAATGTTGGTAGTAGACTTATCGGGCGGTAGTTGTTTATGTCTGTAGAGTTTCCTTTTTTATAGAGAAGAGTTATCCTTGATTCCGCCCAGGCTTTTGGAATTTCTTGTTTTTCCAGTATCATATTAAATAAAATGGTAAGAGGGCCGCTCAGGAATTTTCTTCCTATTTTTATGGCTTCATTAGGGATATTATCGTGTCCTGGACTTTTTAATGTTTTCAGGTTTTCAATATTTTTCAGTATTTCGTTATTGTCGAAGGGTGCGACTGTTTGATCAGTTTCCAAACTTACAGTTTGTTTTTCGTATGTACTCGTATGTGTCTGTATAGTCTTTTCGTGGTAGAGATTTCTATAAAAATCCGTAGCAACATCTACGAGCTCTTTCCGTGTTTGTAACATTTTTGTACTTTTTCCTGATTTCAGTGTCGGTATCCATGGTTTTTCCGTATTCAGTTGCTTGTAAGCTCTCTTCTGACTTCCAGTATTGTTAAGGTGTTTTTCGATAATTTTTATCCTGTAGTTTTCATAGTCTTTTTTCAGGAGCTTATTTGTTGTTTTATATAAATTTGATAGTTTTTGTTTTTCCTCCCTATTTCTTGATGGTTTATGTTGTAGTTCGGTGCGCAAGTGTATTAAATGTTTGGTTTCTTCTGAAAGTATTTCTTCTTTTATTTCCTTTGGTGTGATCGTGTTCAAGCTTTGTTGTATGGTTGTTTCTATCTTGTTGTAATAAGACTCTATGTCTTCATTGTCTTTCCAACTTAGCATAATTTCTGTTTTTTCTTTCAGTGTATTTAGAAATATTTTTTGGTTTTTTTCACATGATAGTAGGTTTTCAGTTTTTCTGAAAAAAGCTCTACATTTGATTTTTTTGTCCAATTTTATTGTTCCTCTTATTAGTCTGTGGTCGCTAGGAAATATTACTTTGTTCAGAACTTCAATATTAGTAAATGATGTTTGGAGGTTACTCAGAATATAATCTATTTGGTTTTTATGCTGTTTATCTGGTGTTATCCATGTCCACAGAGTTTTCTTATTTTTTTTGAAGATTGTGTTCATTATTGTGAGTTTGTTTTGTAAAGCGTACTGAATTAATCTTTCGCCTCTGTGGTTTCTTTTCCCGTAGCAGTATGGCCCTATTAATATGTTTTCTTCGGGCTTTCGCTGTCCAATTTTTGCATTTAGATCGCCCATCATTATTAGATTTTTATGTGCCAGGTTTCGTGCATTTTCTATTTGATCATAGAATGTGTTGATATCTTCTTCTGGGGCTTCTAGGGTAGGTGCGTAGACTTGTATCACTGATAGTTTTATTTTTTCGAATTTTAGGTTTAATAAACACACTCTCTCGGATATTCCTATGTAGTTTTCTATGTTGTTTTTGTATCTCTTTTTAATTAAAAATCCAACTCCGTGGTGACCTTGAGTTTCTCCCGTGTAGCAAAATATGTGATCTTGGTCTTCTATAATATTATTTCCATTCCTTCTTACTTCCGCCAGCCCGATAATATCGTATTTGACGTTTCTTAGAGCATATTTTAGTAATATCATTCTTTGTGGTGATAGTAATGATCTTACATTGTATGTACAGATGTAGAGTTTTTGACTTGATTTTTGACTTGATGGAGGGTTGTAGTCTTTATCTCCCGCGGTGACAAGCCGTATTGGGAGATCGAGAGGGGCCTGTATTAGTTGCTAGTCTATGTCACGGCGGGAGCCGTGAGCCAGAGGCTGGGCCTGAGAAGTACTGGTCGATGGGTATGTTAGCGTTGGCTTTTTAATTACAAAATTTTGCATGTTGTTGGTTTTATTTATTTTTGTTGCTTGTTTTCCACTTCTCTTTTCATTGCTGCTATATCTTTCAATAATTTCTGGAGACTCAGGTAGGTTCCTCTTTTTGTTGTTTATTTCCTTTGATTGTGGGCTTGTACTTCTTTGGTTTAGTATAATGAGCTTGTCGTATCTTAGTATAGCCAATCTTCCTTGTTCTCTTTCTTTCTGTAATTGAGGCAGGAGCTCTTTTCGTTTGTTTCGTACTTCCAGGGGATAGTCTTCTTTTATGTAATAAGGTGTATTTTCTAATTTCTTTTTATTCTTCTGAATTTGTATTTTTAATCCCATTGTTATTAGAGTTACTACAATAGGTCTAACCTTTTCTTCTTTTTTTCCTAGTCTCCTCAGTGATTCAATGCTATGGTACTCACATTTGATGTTCATTATGTTATTTATAATATTAAGCACAGTTTTTTCCAAGTCGTGGTAGCTTTTTTCTCGCTCTTCAACTCCAAATATCAAAAGATTCTTCCTTCTCATAAATCTTTCAAAATTATCTATGGTGGTTTTTTGAGATTCGATTTTTTGTTCGAGAAATTCATTTTTTTCTTCTAGAATTTTAAATCTTTCGTTGAAACTGTTATTGATGGTGTTCTTAATATCCTCTTTCATTTCAAGCATATCAACTTTTTGCTGTCGCATTTCTTGCCTCATTTCTTCTTGCATATTTTTCAACATAATTTTAATTTCCTCCATTCTTTTGAATAGCGCCCTCTTTGACTAGTCGTAAAAAGTAAAATAGGAGCTCGCTGTTGTATTCGGCTGCGCCGGTGGTGCCGTCGCGTTGGGTTTTGCAGCGCGATCGTTAAGTGATTTGATATTTAATTTTTTCTATTTCCGTTAGATGGCGCTATTACTAATTTTATGATTGGGTAATGTAATGGGTGATGATTTGCACTTTTTGATTAGAAATAATTTTTTGAATGTCTTTATTATTGTCCACTATTTGTTTACAGAGTCAGATTCCGCACTTTTCACTGGTTTGGTAACGTCTTTATTTATTTAGGTCATTTTCAAAAGTCTAATAATCACTTTTTGTTTTATTGGTTTCGTTTTAGGATTTTTAACTTTTCACTGTGTATTCACTGTGTTTTTTACACTGTTCGTAAGTATTAAACACTGTTTTTCACTTTGACACACTTTTCTTCGCTTTATTCGTTGTTTTTATATTTATTTTTGCACTATAATTACGGACCTGATGTAAACAGTGGCACTGTGGCGCCCTCTCTTTTTAGGGTTCCGTACCTTAAAAGGTAAAAAAAGGAACCCTTATAAGATCACTTTCTTGTCCGTCTGTCTGTCTGTCTGTCTGTCTGTCTGTCTGTCCGTCTGTCTGTCCGTGTGTCACCATCGATTATCTCAGGAACGGGTAGAGCTAGCAAGTTGAAATGTATACCATATACTGAGGTCTATAGTCCCTATTGTGAGTATAAAAATCAAGGTCCTGAGTCAACACTATAAAAAGATACTTATAGGTAAATTTAGGTTTTCGTGAAAACTTGTGAGTACCAAAACTTACCTTAATTATCAACTTTTTTTATTTTTCGGAATTTTTCCTTTACTTGTGCTGGAAGACCTTGCTTGTAACCAAAATTGACAATTCTAGGTCAACCGGAAGTACCCTAGAGGTTTTGGGTCGAAAACCTAAATGGTAGTTCCCGTTGACCTAGAATAACGAAATTTGGCAAAAAGCAAGGTCTTATAGCACAAATAAAGGAAAAATTCCAAAAAGTTAAAAAAGTTGAAAATTAAAGGGTGTTCCCATACATACATAGTTGACGCCAATTAAAATTGTCCTCCGAGTTGTATGGGCGCTCATACAATTAAGCGGACTAGCTTAATTGGCACCATGGCTAGGCACGGAACCCTCGGCGTACGAGTTCGACTCGCACTTGACTGGTTTTTATTTTTTTCATATCTGACGGTGCCTACAACTTTTTTGGCATAGGTTACATAAATTATTGACAACTTTTTATCAACGAAGTTTCTTAAATGCTTGATGTTGTATCTATATAATGTTTCTTGGGATAAAGTTGTGTTATTATTCGTTTAAAAACAAATTCTGGTTAACCCCAATAATCTGGCTACGACCCTGCGTAGGCTGTAGTAATTGAGTTCGGTTTTGTTGATGACAAAATTCCAATGGAAGTTTGAATTTTCCGATGGATTTTCTATTTTCTAGGATGCGCAATGAGTAGGATGATTATGCAATAGTGGTATGAAAGTGTGTACCGTAATTATAGGGTAGCGGACACGTACACAAGTGTGACGTCACATCATTGGTATGCAATGCATCATCCTCAATTGAGACAAGCAGAACGACACAATAGTTACAAAATGTAGGATCGTTTACATAAACTTGACGCCGGCGCCGCCTCGTTGCGATTGTAAACATGAAAAGGCATACAGGTGCAATAATGTACAGGATGTTGATAATGTTACTAAGACAGAAATATCAAAAAATGAATGAGATAACTTAAATTACTCAAATATGATAAAATAAGTAGTAAATACCCTGACCTAAGAATTCCAACTCGTGGAATTAGAAAATAATAACAATAAATAGTATCGCAGCTATCGAAAAGGTCACATAACAGATTAATTTATTTCTAAGCTCCTTAGTAAGTATTTTTAAATGAAAAATTATTATGTAGGTAATCTTTCCGATCCATAAAATAAATTCTCTTTTTTTCGTAATGCGCACGAACAAGCTATCATTTAGATTAGCAACAAATTCCGAGGCGATGCTCCAAGAACGTGGTCTTAGTAGGTAATCTAACGCGGTGTTCAGTCACTATGCACAAAAAAATAAACCTTTACAACTAAATTGTCTTTAAATTATTTATATGGCGTCAGGAAACCTAACTCTTTCAACTGCCATATTCTAATCATTGCGAGAATGTTTAATCGTAGTGGACTTGTCCATCCTGCACCTGGCATATCCTTTTATCTTTATCCTCTCAAATTCGACTTGATTAATAGGAAAAACATGGTCAATATTCATGGAACTGATTATGCCGTGGATTCCGCACTATATTCATTCATTGAAGGAAAACATAAGGAAATCAGATATTATGGCAACGATGGGCTTGCAACCCTTTACGTGAAATAGCTACTTGTGTGGGCATTTTCCAAATGTCAAGTTTCTTGATTATATTCTATGTTTTTTAGTAATTTTTTTTCTATAAATAATAATTCGTTTCGTTTAGTTTATTTTTTAATTATATTCGTTTATTAAAATATCGCTCAAGACATCTTGAATGCGGAGAGCGGATGTCTACTGTTAATAAATTCTAAACTTTTGAGTGGGTTAAAGTTTTTTTTTAACAAAAAATATTTTTGTACGGGATTCGAAACCATAACCTTAAGATCAAAAAGAGCAATTTATCTCATTAGGCAAACACCGCTCTCTGTATGTTACAAGCCTACAAATAAAGGACTGCGGGGGCAAACAGGTTTACTTTCGTAAAATACACACAACTGCGATAATGTTGATAAACACCATTTACATTATTTGATTATGTTATCTGATAATTCATAACTGACGTATTATCACAGCATTACTCTATTTCCGCTGAGAAGAAAGAATTTGTTAATTTAGGGATTTCTTGCAACAAAATATTTTTACTGCTAAAGGTAGGTAAATATTTGTCAAAATGTAGGTGTTGGGTATGCCATGTCCTGACTCCTTTTGAATTCTTGAATGAATGGAGATGGAGATCTGAGAGGTAATTTAACATGTCTATGAAATAGATACAAAGAGCTAGAACTGATAATGATTTAGTATTGAACAATAAATATTGGTTCGCTTATTAACTAACCTAGTCGTTTTTATCTACGTATAACTACCATAAGTATAATTTAATAACATCCTACACTATGATTATTATCTTGTTCTGCGATAAAGTAAACAAACAATAACCTAATGAGTTTAATGATAAATTTATCTTATCTGCAGCATGAACAAGGTGTGATTTCAATTTGATCACACACAGCAGTAGTGAAGATTGCTATCTTCGAAATAATCTATTAAAATCACCTGGATAAGCTCTAATAGATTAAGGCCTGTCCAGTGCTCGTCTGACTGCTCTATACAAATGTTAGATTTTTTTAAACCGATATTGCCCTACTGCTGGGAAAAGGATTCCCTATCCTTCAAGCCTTTCGTCGCCAGCTTCGATCCACCAGTCAGCCCGAAATGTGAGATCGTCACGTCATGTTTAGCTGAAATGGGCTTGCTCAGCACTTTTATCATAGTCTCTCATTTTTGACAATACTTATCCATAAGGAAAGATACCGTCCAATGTAAAGATGACTAGTCACTAGCTTCTCCATGATGTTTCAAGCATGTGTAAATTTTTTGCTATAGAAAAACTATTGGTGAAGCCGGTTTCAAACTAATGACGCTATCCAATTACAAACATGATGCGCATTATTTACAGGTAGGTAGGTACTTATCTCAATAATTGCAAAGTAGTTTTTTAGGGTTCCGTACCTTAAAAGGTAAAAAAAGGAACCCTTATAAGATCACTTTCTTGTCCGTCTGTCCGTCTGTCCGTCTGTCCGTCTGTCCGTCTGTCCGTCTGTCTGTCCGTGTGTCACCATAGATTATCTCAGGAACGGGTAGAGTTAGCAAGTTGAAATTTATACCATATACTAAGGTCTATAGTCCCTATTGTGAGTATAAAAATCAAGGTCCTGAGTCAACACTATAAAAAGATATAGGCAAATTTAGGTTTTCGTGAAAACTTGTGAGTACCAAAACTTACCTTAATTATCAACTTTTTTTATTTTTCAGAATTTTTCCTTTACTTGTGCTGTAAGGCCTTGCTTGTAACCAAAATTGACAATTCTAGGTCAACCGGAAGTACCCTAGAGGTTTTGGGTCGAAAACCTAAATGGTAGTTCCCGTTGACCTAGAATAACGAAATTTGGCAAAAAGCAAGGTCTTATAGCACAAATAAAGGAAAAATTCCAAAAAGTTAAAAAAGTTGAAAATTAAAGGGTGTTCCCATACATAGTTGACGCCAATTAAAATTGTCCTCCGAGTTGTATGGGCGCTCATACAATTAAGCGGACTAGCTTAATTGGCACCATGGCTAGGTACGGAACCCTCGGCGTACGAGTTCGACTCGCACTTGACCGGTTTTTATTGTAGATTATATACCTATATCTATTTTTGATGTAGTCATTAGGTTTTTATAATGATGGCTTTAGGTTTATTATGAATATTTGAACTATGCAATACTTACGTTGATATTTCAATACTTCTTGTGAATGGCATAGGTACCCGTGATGGTAAGATGGCCAAAACACCAAACGTGGCTAAACAAATAAAGCGACCACCGACATCGACATTCACAATAATTATCCAAGTTTGAGGAAAAACACTAAAGAACGCATTTTCACATATAAAAAACAAAAGTTTGGGTTAATGTAATATACATAATAGAGCTCTCACCGTAAAAGCTTTGAAAGAAACAATAGACTAATTAAAAATAATACATGTAATAGAATTGATATAGTACGTGATAGGCCGCAGAAGCTAACTGTGCACCAAACCATCATACATCCTGCGGGGCTAAAAGACCGTTATATCAGAATCATAATATGATTCGTAATATGTTTTGTTCTTGTTACATGTCTATGAAAAGAGACGGTATTTAGTGCAATTCAGATATGATTCTGCTTTACCGGCCTTTTTAGCCCCGCAGATACTCATACACTTCTTACATCACACGCAGTGATTCGAATAGCTTGCATACAGTATTTTCCTCAAAGATCACAAACAACTTCACGGCCACGGTACAGAAATTCAACAAAAAGTGGTTCTGGTACTTACGACGGCATCGGGTTGAAGTGCGTTGATAAATTCTGCAGCGATCTTCCATTTGTAGATAGTGAACCAGGCGGTGCCAGTGTAAGTATCACCAGCGTTTAGGTATAGAACTGGCGGACCTTGGCCGCTTTGGGCCGCCATGCGAGCCTCCTTAACACTGAAATGAGCAATTTTTGAAGATAAAAAAGATTTTTCATGCGGAAAGGTCTAGGTCTCAGTCTGTTTGGTTGGCCGTGACAATAAATTAGTTACATTTCAACTTTATGAGACCTATAAGATTTTAAAATGTATCTCAAAATTATTTTTAAAGATCTTAAAATCCTGAGTTTACCGCTAAGTATAGAAGAAGAAAAATACTCCGTTACAGAATTATAGTCATTTTAAGCGACTTCAAAAAAGGAGGAGGTTCTATGTTCGCCTGTATGCATGCTATTTATCTATGCTTTTTTATGTAAATATGTCCGCCGATTTTTCTCCGTACCTAAATTGTGGACCGATTTTGTAATTTTTTTTTACTTATTGCAAAAAAAAAATAATAACTAAATTTTGAGATTTGCAGCGTTATAAATATCATTAAACTTTAAGTATTTGGATCTTGGAGTCCAAGACTTGGACATTTAAGAGCCAGCTATACGCCAGCTCGAATCTAAGTTTTGCCCCCACCTCACTGCCCGGCCGTGCACCCACCCGCACCGCGCATTCGCAGCTATCTCGCTCGCACGAGTTCATCACGCGGCAGGGGTCACGAAGGCTATTTTCTAGTATTCTGTGATTCTAGTGCAGTAAAACCAGAAAAATAATGCGTTTACAAAAACCATTGACGAAAAGTCATTTGGTAATGAAAATTAGGTAGGTAGGTAGGTAGGTTTTCAACTTTATCGCAAACTAATACATACCTACTTATTATCAATATCATTTTACTTTTTTTCATGAGTTGTATTGTAATAGTAATTATTTTTACATACCTACGGGATATTTTTACGTAAGTAATTCCCGTGTGCTAAAATAATATCAATGTCTAGAGCTGCTGTCGCATTCTGTTTTGAGGAATCATATACTGCTGTCGTACGTACCTATTCGGAAAACACAAGAATAACCGAGATACAATCTAGAGCTTGAAGTGGTGACCTATTCATTCGCATAATGTTATTTGTCATAAAATCATACGACATACGTATCTAGTCATAAAATTTTGTAGTCATATTATTACATTCGCATAATTATTTCAAGGCATACCTTTCTGATGTCATAATATTTTTTAAACATAATGGTAATGAGCATAATGGTGACAACTCCTAAAACTTTTTGTCATACTACATTTTGATACTAATTTTGTTAGAAATAAACTTTTATGTCCTAATATTTATTAGACATAATGTTTAGTAGTCCTCATTTACTGTTTTATCATAAGTAGGCAAAATAGGTCAGGTATAAAAAGTGTTTCATACACCCACGCAGATAGGACTTGCTCACAGAAAAAATAAGTAGGTTTAGGTTTTTTTTATAGCACGCGTTTCACACACCACGCCGAAAGGACTTGCTTACAGAAATAAAAACCGGTCAAGTGCGAGTCGAACTCGTACGCCGAGGGTTCCGTACCTAGCCATGGTGCCAATTAAGCTAGTCCGCTTAATTGTATGAGCGCCCATACAACTCGGAGGACTTTTAATAGGCGTCAACTATGTATGTATGGGAACACCCTTTAATTTTCAACTTTTTTAATTTTTTGGAATTTTTCCTTTATTTGTGCTATAAGACCTTGCTTTTTGCCAAATTTCGTTATTCTAGGTCAACGGGAACTACCATTTAGGTTTTCGACCCAAAACCTCTAGGGTACTTCCGGTTGACCTAGAATTGTCAAATTTGGTTACAAGCAAGGTCTTCCAGCACAAGTAAAGGAAAAATTCCGAAAAATAAAAAAAGTTGATGATTAAGGTAAGTTTTGGTACTCACAAGTTTTCACGAAAACCTAAATTTGCCTATATCTTTTTATAGTGTTGACTCAGGACCTTGATTTTTATAGTCACAGTAGGGACTATAGACCTTAGTATATGGTATAAATTTCAACTTGCTAGCTCTACCCGTTCCTGAGATAATCGATGGTGACACACGGACAGACGGACAGACAGACGGACAGACGGACAGACGGACAGACGGACAGACGGACAGACGGACAAGAAAGTGATCTTATAAGAGTTCCTTTTTTTACCTTTTAAGGTACGGAACCCTAAAAAATAAGTAGGTTTTGGTTATTAGGGTTCCGTACCTTAAAAGGTAAAAAAAGGAACCCTTATAAGATCACTTTCTTGTCCGTCTGTCCGTCTGTCCGTCTGTCCGTCTGTCCGTCTGTCCGTCCGTGTGTCACCATCGATTATCTCAGGAACGGGTAGAGCTAGCAAGTTGAAACTTATACCATATACTAAGGTCTATAGTCCCTATTGTGAGTATAAAAATCAAGGTCCTGAGTCAACACTATAAAAAGATATAGGCAAATTTAGGTTTTCGTGAAAACTTGTGAGTACCAAAACTTACCTTAATTATCAACTTTTTTTATTTTTCGGAATTTTTCCTTTACTTGTGCTGAAAGACCTTGCTTGTAACCAAAATTGACAATTCTAGGTCAACCGGAAGTACCCTAGAGGTTTTGGGTCGAAAACCTAAATGGTAGTTCCCGTTGACCTAGAATAACGAAATTTAGGAAAAAGCAAGGTCTTATAGCACAAATAAAGGAAAAATTCCAAAAAGTTAAAAAAGTTGAAAATTAAAGGGTGTTCCCATACATAGTTGACGCCAATTAAAATTGTCCTCCGAGTTGTATGGGCGCTCATACAATTAAGCGGACTAGCTTAATTGGCACCATGGCTAGGTACGGAACCCTCGGCGTACGAGTTCGACTCGCACTTGACCGGTTTTTTTTTTTTTTTATAGCACGCGTTTCACACACCCACGCAGAAAGGACTTGCTCACAGAAAAAATAAGTAGGTTTAGGTTTTTTTTATAGCACGCGTTTCACACACCACGCCGAAAGGATTAGCTTACAGAAAAAATAAGTAGGTTTTGGTTATTTTTTTTTATAGCACGCGTTTCACACACCCACGCAGAAAGGACTTGCTCACAGAAAAAAAAACAGTAGGTTTTGGTTATTTTGTATAACACGTGTTTCACACACTCACGCAGAAAGGACTTGCTCATAGAAAAAAAATAGTAGGTTTTGGTTATTTTTTTTTATAGCACGCGTTTCACACACCCACGCAGAAAGCACTTTCTCACAGAAAAAAATAGTAGGTTTTGGTAATTTTTAGGGTTCCGTACCTTAAAAGGTAAAAAAAGGAACCCTTATAAGATCACTTTCTTGTCCGTCTGTCTGTCTGTCTGTCTGTCTGTCTGTCTGTCTGTCTGTCTGTCTGTCTGTCCGTCTGTCTGTCTGTCCGTCTGTCTGTCCGTGTGTCACCATCGATTATCTCAGGAACGGGTAGAGCTAGCAAGTTGAAATTTATACCAAATACTAAGGTCTATAGTCCCTATTGTGACTATAAAAATCAAGGTCCTGAGTCAACACTATAAAAAGATATAGGCAAATTTAGGTTTTCGTGAAAACTTGTGAGTACCAAAACTTACCTTAATTATCAACTTTTTTTATTTTTCGGAATTTTTCCTTTACTTGTGCTGAAAGACCTTGCTTGTAACCAAAATTGACAATTCTAGGTCAACCGGAAGTACCCTAGAGGTTTTGGGTCGAAAACCTAAATGGTAGTTCCCGTTGACCTAGAATAACGAAATTTGGGAAAAAGCAAGGTCTTATAGCACAAATAAAGGAAAAATTCCAAAAAGTTAAAAAAGTTGAAAATTAAAGGGTGTTCCCATACATAGTTGACGCCAATTAAAATTGTCCTCCGAGTTGTATGGGCGCTCATACAATTAAGCGGACTAGCTTAATTGGCACCATGGCTAGTGTAGTGTTTGTACTTTGTATCTATACAAAAGATATATTACATTGTCTCATGTACACCAGTTGAGGGCAACACTGAGCCGTCAATCGTCAGTCTAGCGGTAGACGCGGTGCGGGTTGGACGTGCGCGTGTGCTCGGATCTGAGTGTAGTAGTGAGCCAGTGAAGCACCGATACATTAGTGATTTCTCTTTGTGTGATAGTGATCACTACAAGTGGCGACGAGTATAAAAATCAGTAAATAAATTTATTTATTCGTTTAAAAGGGAAGGAAGGTGACAATAAAAAATAGTTGAATTTTATACAATCCATACCGGGTATTTTTATACCGTATTTATACTTTCTTACTAGGCGGACGTAATAGTTTAATCCTATTCTATTAAACGAGCAATATTTGTTTGTTGTTTGAAATTTGAAGTTCGTTTGTATGTACCTACTGAGGTTCTCGAAAACGGCTCTAACGATTTCGATGAAATTTACAGTACGGGTGTTTACGGAGGCGAAAAATCGATCTAGCTAGGTCTCATATCTGGGAAAAGCCGTTTTCTTGGCATTTTCACGCAAATAGGTTTACCAGTGCAATGTGGTTCGTAATCGAACCACTAGATGGCGTTATGCATCCGAGCAGAGCTCGGTCGCCCAGATATTAGTAAAATTAATCTGATAAGATCTAACTGATCGATTTAACAGTTAGATCGATAAGGAATGTTTTTTACGCAAAATAATTCCAGTGAGTCATCCGTTTTATTCCACTCTTTTCTACTTGAATCGTAAAAGTTCAAGTTGGTATGGATGAAGAGAAATAAAAATAAGAAAAAAACCATTAGATGATTATGTACCTTCCTTATCTTTTGAAAAAATTAAAAGAACAGAAATTGCTACTTACTGTCAAATTATTCCGTGTAGATAAAATAGGAATATCTAGTCGAATGAATCATTGTTGTTTATTGAATAAAGTGCAGGGCAATTGCATTGAGCGACATACCTACCTATCTAGATTTTTATAAACTTTCCTAGTGAGGTTAGCAACCTACTAATATTTTATAGGTAGGTACAAGGAGTCGTAATGATAGGGACGATTCCTTAGGTAAGTATATAAAGGTTGTTTTCCAAACCTTTTATCGAGTTGTTTTGTTATTGTATTTTGACTGAGAAGGAGGGTAGACCGTTTTGTCTGCACATAACTTAACTACCTACCTTCTATCTCGCAAAGACTTCAGTTACCCGTGATCATGGCGCATGCAACTGTGTTGAAATATCGGGAAGCAAGAAGACTCAATACAAATACAAATATATTTATTACCAGAAA
The DNA here is from genome assembly GCA_958496255.1 of Camptogramma bilineatum. Lineage (NCBI taxonomy): Eukaryota > Metazoa > Arthropoda > Insecta > Lepidoptera > Geometridae > Camptogramma > Camptogramma bilineatum. Next base: position 10,882,725 of record OY292465.1, on the reverse strand, counting down.
CATTTAACAAAAATCATAGATTACTGGTGGTCCCCGCACGAGGGGTTAGCCTCATATGAGTGTTTTCTATATGAATAATCATGAGTGTTTTCTATTTTATTCGACTGGCCTCTTAGCCCAGTTGTTGGTGGCTCTGCCTTCTGTGCTGTGGGTCGTGGGTTCGATTCCCATCCAGGACGGGCATTTGTGTGATGAACATGGATGTTTGTTCTGTGTCTGGGTGTTGGAAAGTGTAAGAAATGTGTATTTACAAAAAGTATATAAGTGTTCTATCGGTTGTCTGGTTCCCATAGAGCAGGCTTTGCTTGTTTTGGGGCTGGATGGCGCTGTGTGAGGTGTAACGATATTGAATTATTTATATTTATTCTATTTTCTATTTATAATTTGTATAGATAGATTTTATGTAAGTACCTATTAGTACCTAAGATTTAATATCTGTTTATTAACGTTATCGTTTAAACGGAGCATACCTAGGTAAGTACTATAAATATGAATTAATAGGCATCAAATAATAATCATAACAGCACAGGCCTTTCATTCGGTTAGATATTATTATTATTATTATTATTATTATTATGTTTTGTGATCTACATGAGCTCGGCTCAGAGAAAAGCCGGTAATAGGCCAAGTGTGCACTGGTGGTAGGTTGTGCATTGTTATTTGTTTGTAACATTTCAGAAGAGGAGTCATTTTGTAAGAATTTTCTGACTATCCTACATGTATTTAGTATTACAGCTTTCTGTAGTAGAACAAAGATCTGCTTTGGAAATTCCAGCATATCCAGGGACTGGAACAGCTGGTTTGGAATAACTTAAATGATAAATGACATTTATTTGCACGAACATATGTGATACAATAAGGTCTTAAAATTAAATTAGTCCAATCTATGTCCTACCAAAAGCTTAGGCATGCAAATCTGTATAGGTCCTATTTATTGATGTAATTTATATAAGTCATCATCAAAACTATTAAAATGTCAAGATTTAAGCTGATTTAACTTACAGCTGGTTTGGAATAACTTTATTATTATTATTTTTATTGATTTTCGATTCTTATCGACTCGACTCATATGAGTCGGTTGATTAATGATGAACACAGGCCAAAGCCAAGTGCACATCATGTGGGGTTGATATGAGGTTTGATGTTATTATTATTATTATTATTTGTACTTATGTTAAGGTTCAACATCTCGGGACTATGGAGTCCCGGACCTTTGATGGGTATGCATGGGGCCGAAGCGAAAACACAGCCCTTTTGACAACTTTGATTATTTGTTATTATTATTGGGGTCATAGTGCCTACTTACAATCAATAAAATGAATAATCATAGATTTTTATTAGAATTGAAATAAACCAACTCTTTGACTTTCATTAAATTGGAGGTAAGGACTTTCATTAAATTGGAAGTGACTTTCATTAAATTGGAGGTATGGACTCTCATTAAATTGGAGGTGACTTTCATTAAATTGGAGGTATTGACTTTCATTAAATTGGAGGTGACTTTCATTAAATTGGAGGTATGGACTGTCCGTGGCACCGATGTTGTACAGGTGTTTGTTGAGGGGCCAGTGACCTGTCAGGGTCCTGTGATTATTTTGAGGTATTTCCTTTGTAGGTTCATCAGGCGACATGTCAGTCGTGGTGTGGCTGCTGGTATCGCTGCTCTGAACTGTCTGCAATCCGTCCACCGATCATTGTGAAGGTTTTAGGTGATTTTCCGTATCTAGGTGTGTAGCTGGGAGAATGGCAGAGAAAGGATTGGAGCTGGGCTTTCCATTTGTGTTTCTGAGCCCTTTCTGACTAGTCATCTGCGGCGTCGTTTCCCAGTGATCCACTGTGTCCCTTGATTCATTGCCGAGTTACCCTGTTCCATGCGGCGATACTCTCAAGGGCAAGGTGACATTTGTATATGAGCTTGAAGTTGCACGTTTGGCTCTCCAGTGCTCTGAGGGTTGCTGTACTGTCGGAAAGTATTCGTAGGCCGTAGTCTTCTATCCCTCTCCGCTTGACAGCAGTGGCAGTTGCGGTTATGGCCACACATTCGCATTGGATAATGGAACTGTGTGAGCTAGTATACTCCGGCGCCGGTTCCCTGGTTTGTTTCGATCCGTCAGTATAGACCTGGACTTAGTTGTTTCCTGACTGATGTCTTTGGTTTTCATGTATCTGTATTTGGTAGTTTGGTAATTGCAGTGTTGAGTTTAGTCTTTTCCACCGAATAATAGCACCATATGTCACTGTTGGTCTTACTATGGCTGTGTATAGCCATATCGTTATATTTGGTGTTATCTCCCACAATTTCCCAAGCATTCTGCTACATTGTAAGAAGAAAGTGCATGCTCTCTATAGTTTGTGGTCAAGATGCTTATTCCAAGCAATTTTCTGTCCAGTATGACTCCGAGATACTTGACTTCGTTGGTTAATTTGAGCTCAGTACCTATTTAGAAGTCTTATATTGCTAAGTTTCTCTTGTGTAAACATTATGAGTTCTGTTTTGGTTGAGTTGACTGATATACCATGGCTAGTGCCCCAGGTTTCCACCATTTTTGAAGGCTGTTTTCATCGTGTCACACCACACAGTGTACTCTCGAAGCATCCAGTCGCTAGGATGGCGAGATCGTCTGCATAGCCTCCGGTCACGAGCCCGCGACAATTTAGTTTGCGGATAAGTCGTCAACTACTATGTTCGAGAGAAGGGGTGAAAGGACGCCGCCCTGGGGGCAGCTCTTGCTACAATTCCTCTGGTCGTTTTGTAACTGTTAGCTGAATCGCTCTGTATGTCGTTTATCCATTCTATTAGCGTCGGCGCGATCCCGTATCTTTCCAGTGCTAGGTTTATACTGGTGAATGTCGTTTTATCAAAAGTGCTTTCTATGTCCATGAAGGCACCTAGTGTCGATTGTTTTGCTGATCGTCCGTCTCCGATCCGGGAGACTACGCTGTGGAGAGCGGATTCTGTCAAATTTGCAGGGCTATAAGCATGCTGGTTGGGGTGAAGTAGGTTGTGTAGGAGGGTGTTACCTCTGATTTCCTGGTCACATAATCTCTCGAGGGTATTGAGAAAGACGACTTTAGACTGACTTGCCGGAATGATTTTGCTAGTGCGTAGTCGCTCTTGCCTGGTTTGGGTAAAAATACTATCTTCACTTCCCTCCATTTTTTTTGGGTATGTTGCGATGAGCTATTCTCCTCCTCATTTTGACTAGGTGGTCGGCTATTAGTGAGCTACAACATATTAGTAAACCCGGGAATATTCCGTCTAGTCCCGGTGATTTGAAGGGAAGAGAGCTGTTGATTGCCAGAGTACCTTTTCTCTGGAGACAAGATTTTGGGGCTACGTTCCAGTCTTGGTTGCCTGCTGCCCTGTCGCAGTGCAACATTCATTTGTGAGATGCCGTTATTTGGCATCCAGGAAAGTGAGTCGCCAGCAGTAGTTCGCTGGTTTCTTCATCTGTTTTGTGTAGTTGTTATTGTACCTTTTAAGGTGTCCGATGGTACGTTCGGGATAAGGCGATAGTATGCCTTTGATTGTGAACAGGCATAAAGTACCCATGTTGAAAAATATAAATGAGACAGATAATGACACTGAAGTAAGAGATCGAGATAAGTTACAAAAGGAAAAAGGAAAGGAATGAAGGAACTGGACAGGGACTACGAAGGAATGTGGTGTGAAAATGAAAATTAGTGGTAGAAGAGACCAATGGAAATGAGGATCAGATAAATTAAATTAAATTAAATTAAATTAAAGATAAAGATATAAATAAAGCTATAAAATTAAAATTTAATGCTAAATTAGAAATGATTGATTGTCTTAGTAAATAATAACTAAATGATTATCTATAGTATTGATTACATTTAAAACAAAATAAAATTTGTTAAAAAGGAAGGGATGTAGTGTTTGTACTTTGTATCTATACAAAAGATATATTACATTGTCTCATGTACACCAGTTGAGGGCAACACTGAGCCGTCAATCGTCAGTCTAGCGGTAGACGCGGTGCGGGTTGGACGTGCGCGTGTGCTCGGATCTGAGTGTAGTAGTGAGCCAGTGAAGCACCGATACATTAGTGATTTCTCTTTGTGTGATAGTGATCACTACAGCTAGGTACGGAACCCTCGGCGTACGAGTTCGACTCGCACTTGACCGGTTTTTATTTTTATAGCACGCGTTTCACACACCCACACAGAAAGGACTTGCTCACAGAAAAAAATTACACACCCACGTACGTACAAAGGACTTGCTCTCAGAAAAAATAATCTGGCTAGGACAAATTTTATCCTAGCCGGGTAAGCTATGTGATTCTTGAATAAAACCGTAGTCTTCACATAATTATATCGTTGTATTGCTTGAATTCAAGCAGGAATATATATACAGACAGTGCAGGAAGTAGCTTGGGACGCGACAGGAAACTAAAATATTTTATGATTTTCAATGAATATGACTTCAAAAATTACGACATTAAAAACTTTTGTTTGTTGTTGACCAACTGAACAGACTGATTAGTAGTGCAGAATGGAACTCGATGAAGATTAGGGTTGGGCCGAAATTCACTTTAGGACAATTACGTTGATTTTCCAAAATGTTGAATTCCTAAAATGTTTTATTAGTTTGATGATAAAATACTTGATCTACGGTTATGTAGGTAGGTAGGTACATCAGGCGATTAGGGATGGGCACTGATGAATTTTTTTTATGACAAAAATGATGAATGGCAAACCAAAATTGTTTTTTTACGATGAATACTTTGAAATGGTAATGAAAAAAGTGATAGACATTTTTGTTGTGTAAAATATGTGAAGTAATTTTATACTAAATAACTTTAATGTTGTTCGTGAAAAATAAAACAATTTGTTTGAACGAATCCGAGTTAGCTGAATAATAAACTAAATATAAACTGATCATCTGTAATTCTGTAATTCTGTAATTCTTTATTGTACACATGAGAACATTTACAAATAAGACATTAAAAAAGTACATGTACAAAGGCGAGCTTAACCCTAAAAGAGTTTTCTACCAGCAAACCTTTGAGTATAGAGAAAAGCTATTGACAAAGGTGGATGCAATGTGTACCCATATAAAATACTACCTATACTTAATTATAATTATAAGTATATATAATATACTAATATATACCTACATACATACCTATATTAATACATATATAAATATAGGTATACATTTATTCATTCTAATACATATTATAATAATATTTTAATACTTAAAAGGAAAGAGGATTTACAATGACAAATAGTGCTCTTTTAACTTAGATTTAAATAAGTTAAGCGTTTGACAACTGCGGATAGCATGAGGAAGGGAATTCCACAGCTGCACAGCGTGAACTGTGAAAGAATCACCATAACAGCTAGAAGTGTGGGAAGGGGTGATAAGGAGAAGGGACTTAATTGACCTGCATGGCTGACCACGAGGTACAAGGTAATCAAAGCGCTTCATCATCTTATTTGTAACGTCGTAAAGTCAGGTTCATTTGTATTTTTAGAACTACTGGCATCCATGAGTTCCGTTGGTATTGGCATCCTGTAACAAAATATGCTTCACTTCATGGTTCTATGTTCATTCGCATAATTTTTTTAGTCATAGTTTTAAAAGTCATAACGTTTCACGTCCTAATATTTGTTATTCATAAGCATTTCTAATAATAACATCATTAGGTACTCCTACCATCACTTGTAATAATTCAACTAGTAATTCAATATAAATGTCATAATTTTTTAAGTTATATTCATTGATAATCCTAAAATATTTAGCCATATTTATAACTTGCCATACAATTTAGTACGCATAATATTTATCGTCATAATAGTATCAAGCCATACTACTTCGATAAACAAAAGTTTTTAATGTCATCATTTTTGAAGTCATATTCATTGAAAATCATAAAATATTTTAGTGTCCTGTTGCGTCCCGAACTACTTCCTGCACTGTCTGTACGCCTATCCCTGTTTGAATTCAAGCAATACAACGATATAATGATATGAAGACTACGGTTTTATTCAAGAATCACATAGCTTACCCGGCTAGGATAAAATGTATCCTAGCCAGATTATTTTTCTGAGAGCAAGTCCTTTCTACGTGGGTGTGTGATTTTTTTCTGTGAGCAAGTCCTTTCTGCGTGGCTGTGTGAAACGCGTGCTATAAAAAAAATAACCAAAACATACTAGTTTTTTCTGTGAGAAAGTGCTTTCTGCGTGGGTGTGTGAAACGAGTGCTATAAAAAAAAAATAACCGAGACCTACTTATTTTTTCTGTGAGAAAGTCCTATCTGCGTGGGTGTATGAAACACTTTTTATACCTGACCTATTTTGCCTACTTATGATAAAACAGTAAATTAGGACTACCTACTAAACATTATGTGTAATAAATATTAGGACATAAAAGTTTAATTCTAACAAAATTAGTATCAAAATGTAGTATGAAAAAAAGTTTTAGGAGTTGTCACCATTATGCTCATTACCATTATGTTTAAAAAATATTATGACATCAGAAATGTATGCCTTGAAATAATTATGCGAATGTAATAATATGACTACAAAATTTTATGACTAGATACGTATGTCGTATGATTTTATGACAAATAACATTATGCGGATGAATAGGTCACCGTATGAAACATTTTATAAACCTGACCTATTTTACCCACTTATGATAAAACAGTAAATTAGGACTACTAAACATTATGTTCAATAAATATTAGGACATAAAGGTTTATTTCTAACAAAATTAGTATCAAAATATAGTATGACAAAAAGTTTTAGGAGTTGTCACCATTATGCTCATTACCATTATGTTTGAATAATATTAGGATATCAGAAATGTATGCCTATAAATAATTATGCAAACGTAATAATATGACTACAAAATTGTATGACTAGCTACGTATGTCGTGTGATTTTATGACAAATAACATTATGCGAATGAATAGGTCACCGTTCTTGATGTATTTCCAACGACCCCACTGGTGGGGTGGGCCAGGGGGTCGTTGGGATTTTTTTTTACACCAACCCCACTGAATTAGGTGGTGGGGTCGTTTGGAAAAAAATTCCCAACGACCCTACTGGTGGGGTGGGCCAGTGGGATCGTTGGGAATTATTTACCAACTCAATATTATGTGATCATGGCAACTTACTGGGATGACAACCCTAAAAAAAATAAGTCAAATTATTTTAGCTAAATAGATAAACATACAATTCTACAGTTTTCATTTTCTTTATTGCAGTCAGTATCGAGTAATATTTGTTTATTTCTGAAAATGAAAACTGTTAGGTAGGTAGTTGGGTAAGTACAATAATATGATTACGAAACGGGTAGGTGCCTACATATATCTAATTTACTTACATAGATAGGTAGGTACCTACCCATTAGGTACCTACAGTACGGCCAACGGATCTCGGCGTGCGTGAAGTTAGCCGTTTCGATGCGCAGTGCAACTTTTTCATACAAAATTTTCTACTGCGCAGCGCAGAGCCTGACTTCACGTACGCCTAGATCCGCCGGCCCAACTGTACACTACCTACTAGGTAGGTATACTTGTGAAGGTAAATTACCAATTCATTTAGGTACCTACTGTAGGTAGGTTCCTACTACTTATAATCGTGTTTCATGTCAACAAAACATAATCATACCTACTCAGAATAAGTAGAAAGTATCTCAGGTACTTTTTTACTTTTACTCAGAATTGTAGAAAGGTGCAAACAAACGTTTTATGACTCATAGTAGGTAGGTACTTCCTTCATTAATTTTTTCATGTAGGTATTTAGCATTTTCTTTTCTCCAATTCCGTCTTTTTATTTTCTTGTACTTATCATTCCCCATTTCTCTACACTTTTAATTTCTTAGGTACGTATTCGGTAGGTATGCGTGAGCGCAAGCGACACGGGCTCCCCGTTCGAATGGCGGAGCGCGACTGAATTCGTCCGGCGGACGCTGCTCACACGCAATATTTCAGAATTGAATTTCTAACAACGAAAATAAAAACATTATTTTAAATTCAGATCGTATGAACCATGTATTGTACTTAGTTGAGTTTATATACAAAGTTTAATTAGTATAAGCAAAGTATTCATTGACTTCTGCGATTTATTAGTAAAATTCAGAGGGAAGTTTGTGAATTTTTTCTATCGAGAAAATTTTAAGTAATCGTGTTTTCACATCGTATGAACCCCGGTGCATATCCTCAACTTTACTATATATTTTTTTCAATATTATTGGTTCAATACTTTTATTGATATACGGGATCAAAAGTGCGAGTTGGAGCAGTTTTGACGTAGGGTAAACTCTTAAGAGCTGACATCGAGTTGAGAGTAGGTACCTACCTAGTAGAGTTCGATCCGAAGGTCAGGTGGAAAAAAAATTACAATAGGTATTATTACGACACGTGCTCTAAACGGTAAAGGAAAACATCACGAATAAACTAGTTACCTAGAAGCGAGATATCATTAGAAGATAGTCTTTGTTTTTATGTAAAAAATTGAAATGTTTCTGATTTATTTGCATTTTAAAATAATTACCTAGCTTAGCTCATTGTGATTCCATAACAGTGAAAAAAATCCCATTAGGTAATTGAAAACTGTAGTCACATTGCTGAATAGTTCAACTCAACCTTTTTGGACCAGAGAACATAGCATAGAGAGCTCTGATTTTTTTTATAGCGCCGTCAGAAGTCGGCCATTCGCCTGTTGCCGGCTTATCGTCATATTGTAGGACACCTGTAGTATAATGCTAACTATTTGAAAATAAGGGCTTGTGCCAAAAGTATGTCGAAATATGCCTCCGACTACCCCCGTTTTCTTCAAAGGGTGTTGATTTTTTTTAAGCCTGGTTTGTAGAATTGGTCTACTTTTTCTTGTCATAATTTTTATCATTATTAGCAAAGGTCTTCTAGCCGTGAATAATTTCAATGTTACCATATAAGTACTAGTTTTTTTTTATAAAGTCGACAACTACATCATACCACAGATTTACTTATAGTCCAAAAACTGTCGTGCGTGCACAAATATAGAGTTGAATCAATCGGCTGCATAGTTTTTGTCAATACAGAAACGTGCCCCGCATTGCTTTGCGATTTTTCATCCAAACTCTCCCAAACAGAAAAGGGTTTTTTATCACGAATCCAATAGTTTTAAGTTTACACAGGCCACTGTGGAACCAACTGGTGGATTTCTGGTTCAATAAAGTTCGTTGGCATACGGGCTTAGTTAAACTACACAGACGAAAAACTCGTATATCTTTAGCTTGACATGGAGCATATTGAACATGTAGGCTAACAATACGGGTCTTTAGGCGTTTCACACCGCAAGCGGTTCGGACCGCGGTGTGAATCGCCCCAGAGCTCTTTTTGAATGTGTTCTTTCGCACCGCGGTGCGAATCGCCCCATAACTTTTTGTGATGGGTCGATTCGGACCTGAGGGGAACAAAACAGTTTTCTTTTTATGTAAGCCATACACGCTACGGTCTACCGGAGAGGTCATTTATGCAGGTATGCCTGCGCAGGTCAACCGAACATTGGTTGCGTGTATGGGGACGTTCCGGTGTACCGGAGCGGTCTTCAGTTCTTTTTGCGATGGCTTCGAATGAGGACGATGACGCGTCCGAAAGAAACACTAGAAAACAACTGACGTGACCTGCAGAAGGAAGCCATAGAAATTACCAAACACCGGAATTTCAATCGAGAAGACGGTTTTAAACTCTCGGGTGCTTGGAATCCGGTGGTGCAATTGTGCATAAATCGAAAAAGTCCAACATCAGATGTGCGGTTGGATACTGTGAGTGTTGTGTGCCGCGATCGAGTTGCGTTCGAAAGTGAGACCGGTGGTACTGATGTTCGACGTAGTAAAAGACTTAGAAAGAGGGTAGACCGTTTCGTCTGCCTGTGATTACACTGATTACCCACAAACTCGCAAAAACTTCAGTTTACCGTGATCATGGCGCATGCAACTGTGCCGAAATATCGGGAAACTCGAAAATCCAAAAATCATGGTAAATATCCCGTTTATAGTGTTTACAATTGTATTGAATAATTCTCAATAAAAAAAAAATACAGTTTTCTTGTGAACCACCCCCTTTTTTTGAAGTCGGTTAAAAATACATTTTCAACCAAAAAAAAAACAACAAATGACAACGCCGGCTCTACGGCCGAAGCTCGGCTCGGACCCGGCACTGTCTAGCGTAGGTAAGTGATCCTTCAACTCAACAGTATAGTCAATCGTGCTTATCTTCACGAAGGACACCAGCTGGCTTAGTCACCAGTTGGCAGGGAACAGTTCTTGTGATATTCACTGGTCCCAGCTACCGACTTGACGCTAGGCTCTTAAAGTCTTGACACCTACTTAGGCAGGCATTGGTTGATATGATAACGATATCACACCATGTAACATGTAGGTATACCTATGATTTTTGTAGTCTACCAGTAATCCATAGTGAGCGATGCATGTAGTAGTAACTCCGGATAGAAGGGTGGAAGACGGACGCCTATCCGGCAAAAACTGCCGCCTGCAGCATCTTCGAAGTTTTATTCTTCTGCTATGTTCGAGAACTTATATTTGACCCTATTAAAGAAGGAAAAGGAGCTAAGTACCTACCAGGAAATATTAAATTGAACAAAGCGAATTACATATAAACTTTTTGATAAGGAAGTATAAAAAATATAACTGAAAAGCAAGAACTTATAAACCTTTTTGATATAACTCTCGATTTGACGTTATTTTTACCAAGAAAACGGGTAAAATGTTTTGAAGTACCAGGACATCAGATGTATCGCAGAAGTGTTTTGATTTAAGCAAGTAAAAAAAACCTCTGTAACGTTTCTGGTGTCCTGGTCTTTTAAGTTAGATCCAAAACACAACACACATAGTGCATAATTGCTATTGCCAAAAAGATATAGGTAGGTAGGTACTATGTACAAAATTAAATAAAATTAGGTAAAAAATAACAAATGTAGTGAACAAAATTATCTGAGCTTTTCCAAGAAATGTCCAATGCTGGTTTCATTGTGCAAAATTCGAGTTGGCAATTTAAAACGAAATTGTCTTTTTCAATTATATTCCTTTACCTACTCGTGGTGACGATACCGTAGTATGTTCTTTGTATCCTCTCTGCGGTGGTGAGTGTACCTACTTTGTCTATTTTGACACGAGTTCGGCCATAAGGAAATGTTAGTCCTCGTAGCCAAATCAGTTAGGTAGGCGAAATATGTAGATCAGTACATTTTGACATTCAGTCCAAACCAACCGTAAGGAATAGTTTGTCCATGAGGAGAAAGCCTTAATTTTTGATATGAGTCCAAATCCTGTGGTCCGAATCGACCCATTTCAAAAGATACTTTAGGCGATTCGCACCGCTGTCACCACCGTGGTGCGAAAGAACCCATTCAAAAAGAGCTCTGGGGCGATTCACACCGCGGTCCGAACCGCTTGCGGTGTGAAACGCCTAAAGACCCAACAATACTAGCTTTTGCCCGCGGCTTCGCTCGCATTCATGTAGATTTTGTATGAAAAGCCTATGACCTTTTCTGTACCCCTGATAACGTGTTAATGACCGCTTGAGTAGTTAATGCGTGACGGTGTAACAAACAACCAAAAACAAACCATAGGTGTATAACCAAAAGAGTGGTGAGTATGAGTGTGACTGGGTACGCAAGTAAAGGAAGAAGTGGTATGATTGTGTGGAAGAGGATATTAATGTGAGAGGAGTGGATTCTGAGTTGACGAATGATAGAGGTGAGTGGAAGAGGAAAACATGTTGTGGTGCCGACCCCACTTAGCGTGGGATAAGGGCAGGAGAGTGCTGAAGATGATGATGGTGTAACAAACAAACAAACTCACATTCGCATTTATAATATTGTGGTTATGGAGTTATATCCTAATAACTACAATATTTGTGAGAGAATACAAATTTTGTGAGTTTGTTAGGATATGGAGGAGTCTAAGTGAGAAGCATGATAAAGATATTGGTAAATTGCGACTAAGTTACAACGATGAAATGTAATAACACGGAATAAGCTAAGTTTAATCATAGGTAGAAACGTTTTTTTTAAATGAAACAGACGTAACAATTCATGAAACAATTCGTTTTTCTTATTTTAGGTTGTAATTTTAGATTGTTATTCAAATTGTAGTGTTAAGTGTTTTACAAATGCAAACTACTTTCTTCTGGTGTTTAAATTGAATCCTTCCTTGTTCCAGTTTCATCAATGCATGATTGAGTGTTCAAAAAATTTACTTACACATGAGCGACTCTTGGAAATCCTCCGTAGCATTTCCCCACCTCCCTGTCTGCTACTGTGCAGGCGCCACTAGATTGAGATGTCTGCTCGAACCTCGCGTGCATATCATTGTTGTGGAGAATGAGCAGCTCAAAGTTGCCATTCCCACTGGGAGGCTTGACTAGTGCACTTGAGCATAGCGTGATTGTGGCTAGAAGCACTAGTAATAATGGCTTCTGGAAAATATAAAAAAAAAGTCAAGATAAATCACCTTGTAAATGTTAAATTAAAGTGTTATTCACAATGGATTTGTAGGTTTTCTTTAAAATCTGCCGAATTTGTTTGCCAGTTTTTCGTTGATACGGGTTGGTACAAACGAAGAGTTGTAGGATGGCTAGTTGATGAACTGCACATTTTAATGATGTTTATGATGAGAGGTTTTTTTTTCAAATAAAGGGCACACACACAGCGCAGGTAATGTACATTAATTTACATTACATCCCGGCTCTTTGAATAGAAATCGTAAGATGTAAGCTGCTGTGTGTGAAGTGCTTAGGTAAAGGGGCTTTGGCTATGTCGCAAATGTGACAATGCCGCTCTGGTTAATCCACTCGCTTATACTCTACATAAAGCTAACTTATAAAGGGCTTGCATCGATAGCTAAATCTCTTATCATGTTGTAATTTATCAAAAGAGCAATAGTCTCAAAACATTTCAAAACTCAGCAATTGCTTTGGTTCAACTATTTCAGGCATTTTATGATCGATCTTAGCAATTGCCAATTATTCATAATGAACCCAACGAATCATTATAACCTCCTGTTACGTGTCTGTTAATGAAGCCTAAAATTTGCAAGTTTTCAATCAAAACATTCGTTACCACAACATCAATGCCAAGTTAGACAGAGAGCGAATTATTGCCACTTGTTTGGGTATATTTTGCACCAGAATTTATTTCTTGATCTAGGTTACTAAAAAATATACCTAATGCCCGGGTTACACGAGGCTAGTTTTTCAAGCTAGGATAGCAAGCTAGTGTTAGTAAGCTAGCAAGCTAGTACTTCTAGCTTCGTGTAGACAAAACTAGCTTCATTTCTAAGCTAGTACACGAAGCTAGAAGTACTAGCTTGCTAGCTTACTAACACTAGCTTGCTATCCTAGCTTGAAAAACTAGCCTCGTGTAACCCGGGCATAAGAATAGATTTAATTAGTACTCTTGGTAGGTAAACCTTGAATTTAACTGTTCTAGAATCTAATCAATTGCTCAATGATTTACCTTCATAATTGAGCATTTTCCGAAAATCCTTTCTGATTTTGTTATTTTGCTTTGTTGTACGTACATATATTGTATTTGTTGAATAAATGTATTTTCTTTCTTTCTTTCAAAATAGAACAAATTCATTCATTTTCAAAAGTTAACAACGTTGTTTTGTTCAATAATTATTTTATCTAATAACAGTTAAACGACTTTTTAGACAAAGCGTGGTCGGTCAATGAAATCGTAAGTAGTAAACGAGTCCCTTTTTATTGAAAGATATTGTTGTAATAACACAATAGGATGAGAAACCCACAGCGTTTGGTATGTCTCCAACAATTAACCGACTTGTGTATCTGATTGAGACGGTAAGATCTAGATTATAAAACAGCGTGGTTTTCGTCCTGTTAAAACTAACCCCGCATCCACACGTTGGGGCCAACGTTGGTCCCAATGCCTCTCACCAACGTGTGGTGCTGACAAAATAGCTTGGCGCCAACGTTGGGGCCAACGTTGGGGCTTGGCCGTGCCGTGTCGGTTTTATCAAAGGAAGTTGGCGCGCCAACGTTGGGGATCCGTCCACACGTTGGCGCTATGCTCAGTCCCGTTTCGACGCGCATCGTGAGCGCACGTGTCGACTTACGAGCGAGAATGTCATCGTATTCCTTATTTATTGTGTTTGTAGGACTATCGGGCTGAAATTTTGCACACTTATAGATTCTCGGTGACAATGAAATATTATGGTATCAACAAGCTGATCTGATGATGGAGTCAAGAGCTGTTCAACAGAACTCCTCAGTAAATAAGCCGATTGAGTTGAAACTCGGCATATTTGTCAAGTTCTGACTACAATGTAATAATATGGTGACAGCGAGCTGATCTGATGATGGAGTCTACTATTTTTTTTTATGTTACGGGAACCGTGCAATTTTTTGGGATAAAAAGTAGCCTATGTCCTATTTCCGGTTATTATCTATCTATATTTTAAATATCACCCATATCGGTTTAGTGGTTGTCGTGTTAGAGAGGAACAAACATACATCCAAACATCCAAACTTTCGCTTTTATAATATAGTGTGTTGTGTGAAGTGTGATAGTGACATGATGTGATGTGATTGTGATAAAATTGGTATTCAGTAATGTAAAATCACTTAGAGAAATTTCAATTTCTGTATCGGACGCGCAGACATCGGACGTCTGCACGTTGGCTCTGACGGAACAAGACTGGTGTATCGCCAACGTGTGGATGGTTCACGAAATCTTGGCCCCAACGTTGGGACCAACGTTGGTCCCAACGTATGGAGCCGGCGTAATGGCACGGAATTTTATTTACTACTAGCTGTGCCCCGCGGTGTTACCCGCGGTGGGAGCTGATTTTTTTTTAGAGAAATGCAACATGCGACACTTGATTTTGATAATGGTGCTCTAAGAAAAAGATGGATGGTTGTCGGTTCATAACAGTAAATTAATTTGCTCGTAAAATACTCATGAAATTAATATGCGAGCGAAGTGACCATTGAGGCAAGCGAGCGAAGCGAGCTTCCCGAGCTCGCGAAGGGAGCAGAATTGTTTTAGACTAACATGTGACACTTGATTTTGCTAAAGGAGTTCTAAGAAAAAGATGGATGGTTGTCGGTTCGTAACAGTAAATTAATTTGCTCGTAAAATACTCATGAAAGTAATATGCGAACGAAGCGAGCATCGAGGTAAGCGAGCGAAGCGAGCGAAAATTTTTTAGACAAATTTAACATGTGACACTTGATTTTGCTAACGGTGCTCTAAGAAAAAGATGGATAGTTGTCGGTTCCTAACAGTTAATTATTTTGCTCGTAAAATACTCATGAAATTCACATGCGAGCGAAGCGAGCTTCCCCAGCTCGCGAAGCGAGCGGAAATTTTTTAGACAAATTTAACATGTTTCACTTTCAAAATTTAACATGTGACACTTATATTTATGAAGAATAGCTGTGCCCCGCGGTGTTACCCGCGGTGGGAGCTGATTTGTTTTTAGACAAATGCAACATGCGACACTTGATTTTGATAACGGTGCTCTAAGAAAAAGATGGATGGTTGTAGGTTCATAACAGTAAATTAATTTGCTCGTAAAAAACTCATGAAAGTAATATGCGAGCGAAGCGACCATTGAGACCAGCGAGCAAAGCGAGCTTCCCAAGCTCGCGAAGGAGCGGATTTTTTTAGACAAATTCAACATGTGACACTTATATTTATGAAGTATTGGAACCAAATGGCCATGCTGATTTTGTATGGGAGGTTGGTATAGTATGGTGGTTTTGTATAGTACAATCTTTGACACTCCATTTTACCACTTTTTGAGAACTATTTTGAAAAACCCTGAAACACGTGTTTATTTATTTTTGTATTTAAAGTATTTGAACCAAATTTCAAGCTAATCGCATGACTCATTAAAAAGTTTCCGTACAAAGTTTGAAACCCCATTTTATCACTTTCTAAGAGTTATTTTGAAAAATCCTGAAACACGTATTCAATCATTTTTGATTTTACATACCTGAACAAAGTTTAAAGTAAATAAGATAACGCGTTAAAAAGTTTCATACAAAAGTATTTACCCTTTTTCACCCCTTTAGGGGTTGATTTTTCAAAATTTTAATAGCCTATGTCCTATTCCAGAACCTAATCTATCTACCTTTTAAATTTCATCAAAATCGGTTCAGTAGTTATGGAGATACGTGGTAACAAACATTCACACACACACACACACACACGGACTTTCGCCTTTATAATATTAGTAGGATAGGATTGGAACCAAATGGCCATGCTGATTTTGTATGGGAGGTTGGTATAGTATGGTGGTTTTGTATAGTACAATCTTTGACACTCCATTTTACCACTTTTTGAGAATTATTTTGAAAAACCCTGAAACACGTGTTTATTTAATTTTGTATTTAAAGTATTTGAACCAAATTTCAAGCTAATCGCATGACTCATTAAAAAGTTTCCGTACAAAGTTTGAAACCCCATTTTATCACTTTCTAAGAGTTATTTTGAAAAATCCTGAAACACATATTCAATCATTTTTGATTTTACATACATGAACAAAGTTTCAAGTAAATAAGATAACGCGTTAAAAAGTTTCATACAAAAGTATTTACCCTTTTTCACCCCTTTAGGGGTTGATTTTTCAAAATTTTAATAGCCTATGTCCTATTCCAGAACCTAATCTATCTACCTTCTAAATTTCATCAAAATCGGTTCAGTAGTTATGGAGATACGTGGTAACAAACATTCACACACACACACACACACACACACGGACTTTCGCCTTTATAATATTAGTAGGACTAGCGGACCCCTGCGGCTTCGCCCGCGTGGACTACTACTTTTTTATCCCACGGGAAACATGCATTTTTTTCGGGATAAAAATTAGCCTGTCACTCTCCAGCCCTCCAACTATCTCCACGCAGAAAATCACGTCTCCTCTGTTTTGACGTGAAAGCAGGACAAACAAACAAACACACTTTCACATTTATCGCTTTTATATTTAAAATACATGTAATGTACCTACCTATAAATTTTTATTTTATTTTATTCGCTTTGGAAAATTGCAGATAATAAATCGGGTAACTTTATCTTTACCTATCTGTATCTTTATAAAAGTACTAGCTGCGCCTTACGGTTTACCTAGTAAGACACTTCCACGGGCAAAATTAAAGGGGGAAAGTAGCATTATGTGTTAATCCTATACAAGCGATGTCTATCGGGCTGTTTAGCGTTAAAAGGAAACATAACATGCATTATTATTCATAATTTTTACGGCTCTCGAATCAATTGGTGCTGGTAAATTGAGAATTACAAGTAGCAAGAAAGTCAACCTATCGGCAAATTTTCAACACAAGGACAAACTTCAAGGCGTGATTATCATAATTCATAAGCGATGCGGTCACGCGAAAACCTTTAGGTACTCTTCAGATTGAGAATTGACGCATTTGACAATTTAAGATAAAAATAAAGTTAAGTTTGTGTTGATAAAAACTGAGCTTAGAACATTATTGCCTACATAAGCTGAGCCACGAAAATTGACACAATACATCGTGGTTAGTTTCAAGAATCGAGCAACCGAGCTCCATAAAGTAAGAAACTAGTTTATGATCTAACTAAGAATCTTCTAATAATCCAGTTTAAATTGGACGATCATAATCTCCCTATATCATTTTTCAGATTCAAGTTAGTAAAAGATGTAAAGGTCGTAAGTTTTTTTTTACGGTAGGTACCTACTCGTATCATAATTATGATTATGTGCTGTGTAAAATTTTAAAAGTTAGTCAAACGAACAGACTCTTGGTGAACGCACACCGAATGCGTCGAACGAATCGAAAGAAACGAATTTTAGAATTATTTCTATTAAATCGTATGAAACCTGGCACATCTGCCCGCCTTGATTCGTCCGAATCGTTCGAATCTGGCAAGTGTGCGAGGTTTCGTACGATTTCATAATGTAATTCTAAAATTCGTTCCGGTCGATTCTTTCGGCGCGTTCAACTCCTCTAAGTATAACCCCGCATCCACACGTTGGGGCCAACGTTGGTCCCAATGCCTCTCACCAACGTGTGGTGCTGACAAAATAGCTTGGCGCCAACGTTGGGGCCAACGTTGGGGCTTGGCCGTGCCGTGTCGGTTTTATCAAAGGAAGTTGGCGCGCCAACGTTGGGGATCCGTCCACACGTTGGCGCTATGCTCAGTCCCGTTTCGACGCGCATCGTGAGCGCACGTGTCGACTGACGAGCGAGAATGTCATCGTATTCCTTATTTATTGTGTTTGTAGGACTATCGGGCTGAAATTTTGCACACTTATAGATTCTCGGTGACAATGAAATATTATGGTATCAACAAGCTGATCTGATGATGGAGTCAAGAGCTGTTCAACAGAACTCCTCATTAAATAAGCCGATTGAGTTGAAACTCGGCATATTTGTCAAGTTCTGACTACAATGTAATAATATGGTGACAGCGAGCTGATCTGATGATGGAATCTACTATTTTTTTTTATGTTACGGGAACCGTGCAATTTTTTGGGATAAAAAGTAGCCTATGTCCTATTTCCGGTTATTATCTATCTATATTTTAAATATCACCCATATCGGTTAAGTGGTTGTCGTGTTAGAGAGGAACAAACATACATCCAAACATCCAAACTTTCGCTTTTATAATATAGTGTGTTGTGTGAAGTGTGATAGTGACATGATGTGATGTGATTGTGATAAAATTGGTATTCAGTAATGTAAAATCACTTAGAGAAATTTTAATTTCTGTATCGGGCGCGCAGACATCGGACGTCTGCACGTTGGCTCTGACGGAACAAGACTGGTGTATCGCCAACGTGTGGATGGTTCACGAAATCTTGGCCCCAACGTTGGGACCAACGTTGGTCCCAACGTATGGAGCCGGCGTAATGTGCGTTCAAATTAGTAAGCGATTGGAATTTACTTAAGCATTTTTTACTACAAAGTCGTAAGTTCTTTTCGTTTATTGAACCGCGAATTAGTTCCACTCTTCTAGGAGACATGCCTACCTGTATTTCTCGGAAATTTTAAACTGCTTTGGCACTTGATAAAAAGAGCCCCTGCAGATGAGTTTTGATGTTCTATTCATGAGCCGATCACAACTTTGAAGGTTTTGTGGGACGCTTGAATTTAATTTTGACTTTGGAGTAACTTTGCACAAGTATTTACGACTGAGGTGAATGGTGGGTTTAAATTTTAAACTCGCGGGAGGCACGGACAAATGCATTAATTTAAACTACACTAGTTTCATAAGAAAGGAGGAGAATGCGCTCGCTACTTGATTGACCGGTCACAATTTAGATGGATCACAGTGACATTAACAACTGCGGGCCAAAAAGGCTGTTATAGCTGAATCACAAAATGATTCGTATTATGTTTTATAAAGAAATGTCTATGTCTATGTCTATGTCTATGTTTTGTTCTTGTCTCATGTTTATGAAAAGAGACGGCATATAGTGCAATTCAGATGATGATTCTGCTTTAACGGCCTTTTTAGCGGAGGGCACAAACAATTATCGATCCTGACTTTCAAGTCGTTAAGCCATGACGGCCTTGTGTCTTCAGGCGGTCTAAAAACCCCGTCACCATTGCAGTACTAGCCATTAGCTAAGACGAACATACATAGGTAAATACCTCCTCACAAAAGATCGTCAATCTCTTGGTACAGCGTTTGCCTTAGGTAGTGCTCTATCACTCCCTAGAATATACGTAACAAACTTGCTTGCTTCCGTGATACTTGGCCTAAGGTAGGTGACTGGGGCAGTTAAATGAATGATTGCAGCAGATTGCTTAGGATAATTAAAGTCTCTACTACCACGGTTGCTAATTTAGTTGACATCATGCAACTCCTTTAATGTGATAAAGACTCCAGTGTAATTCTAAACTAAGTTTTTAAAATAGATAAGTAATAGTCTACTAAATGGCTTGTTTCACCACCCCTAAGTGATTAGTTACTCCTTATACAGTGTGTAAAAAACCGTCTGATCAGTGAAGGTGTTATCATTTTCGGAAAGTAAGTTTAAAATTGACACGAAAAAAAATTAAAATTTTGTAAAATGAGAAAACACACCCTTGGCCAATCTTGGACTGTCTAATGTCAAAGTGGACATGGTCAGAAACATGAAATATGTAGTTGCTTTTCTAATTCAATTTGGCTGGATTTAAAGGAAATTGGGATAATTTGTCCAAAAAGTGGAAATAGAGCTTTTAGCGCTAAAGGACCACCGTGACCAGTTAGTTTTTAAATAGCGTCCACGAGCTTGCAACCTGCCACGTATGGAATGCTAATTTCTGCAAAATATTGGCATTTGGAATATTTCGATATTCCGCTCTGACTACTCCCTTGGACATCTTCAAAGATCTTAAATGTCTAAAGATCTGAGAGAATGTCTACCGCGTCTTGGGGATAGAGTCGTGAATTCGTGATCATATTTCATTTTCATTTCATGTTTTTCTTTATACTTGGAACTACGCGTTACAATATTTACGCTCACAGCATAAAATCAATTCCTTTTTCCAATACCGCACTGATTAAACAGGTATCATTTTGTTTCGAGTACATAAGCATAATTATAGAAGGTTGTCGTTCCCAAATACATTTTACATTTTGCATCGCTGACGTGGTTTTTGCATCGACTATTTTACCGCGGGGCTCGAGTTGAATTTCAACAGTGATGATAGGGATGAGGTTTACAGTAACCAACTGCTTTTTTTATTAACTATCTTTTTTGCAGATTTAAATAAATAAATAATGCTGGACCTTTCACACAGCATCATGTAACCCCAAGCTAAGCAGAGCTTGTGTTATGACTAAAATACTAGGTACATACCTATATAACTATTTTTTGATTTTTGGTAAATAAAAATATAATTATACATAGAAAACACCCAGACAAATATTTGTAGATCATTATGACCCTCTGCGCAACAGAGGTCGTCTTTATTTTTTATTTGCGTTAAGCCTGTTTAATTTTACATCAGGCAAAGCCTTCTTTTATTTTGTGCCAGACTATTGAAGAAATGAAAACACAAAAATAAACAAAAATATCTACACGATCTAACTTACTATTTGTAAATTGTATCATAAAACAAATAGGATGGACTTCATGCCTATTGTAAATGTTATTAAATAAAAATGTAAGTTACCAGTAAGTAGTTATATGTGTAATGTAACGAACGATTATTTATCGTCTTTGGAAAGACCGACTGTTTGAGTTGGCGATGGATTGGTGATGGATGTGGCGGAATGAACAACACGCCTCTTGAATTATTACAATGCGTTTTAATTACTTTTGAAATTGTACAGAGCTTTTCAGTTTTCCACACAGTAAGATGGTCGTTGTAGGTTATATCCGGAGAAGTATGGCGCCGCGTGACGTGTGGGGGCGCTGCTGTCACTCGATCCGTTCGGAAATTGGTTTTCACCACAGATGATAAAGCGTAGGCTCGAACATACTGCCGGCCTTGGAAGCTGCTGCAGGTTCCAATGAAGTCGTGTGGATGGTTGACGTTAAGATACAGGGAGAGGACAAATCTTGGAGAAGGCACGTCGTGTGATGCCGTCAGCCTTGCGTATATCGGCGACTCTCGATACTCCATCTTTCCCTGGATACGTTTTGATAATTCGTCCCAAGCTCCACTTTAACGGCGGCAAGTTGTCGTCTTTTATTAAGACCAGCATGTTCTCCTGCAAATCTCCCTTGTGCTGGTGCCACTTGCTCCTCGTTTGCAGCTCTGACACGAACTCCTTTGACCATCGACTCCAAAAATGCTGGCGCATCTGCTCCACTCGCTGGTATCTCGTGAGACGATGCGCAGGCACGTCGTGCAGCTCCTCCGTAACAGGTGCAGTCAGTGGCCGACCAACCAGGAAATGGGCAGGACTTAGAGGAAGGAAGTCATTAGGATCGGTGGACAAAGGAGACAAGGGTCTAGAATTTAGGACGGCTTCTATCTGAGTCAATACCGTACTAAACTCTTCGAAAGTTAGATGTGCATTGCCTACTACACGTTTTAAATGATGCTTACAGCTCTTAATTCCACTTTCCCATAAACCACCAAAGTGACTGGCGTAATATGGGATCATTTTAAAATTTATATTTTGAGAAGTTGCGTATTCTTTAATTTCATCAGAACAAGATGCTAAAAATTTCTTAAAATCATTCATCAAGCCGACGAAGTTTTTTCCATTGTCGGAAAAGATATCGATTGGTTTACCCCGTCTTGCAATGAATCGTTTCAATGACAAGAGATATGAGTCCGATGACAGGTCACTAACCAGCTCTAAGTGAATGGCTCGTGTTACTAAGCATATGAATAAGCAGATGTATGATTTTTGTACTTTCGCACCCCTGCCTTTCCGGTTCAGCGTGAATACAGGGCCTGCATAGTCGACGCCGCATCGAAGAAATGGAAACCCGGGGTCTAGGCGTTCCTGTGGCAAGTTTCCCATGATGGGAGCGACCGTCGTCGGACGCAATCGTGCGCAACGCACACAGGAATGCACAACCTTTCTCGCTAGGTTTCGACCTCCTACTGGCCACCACGTTTCCCGTATCGTAAAGAGAAGCAGCTGTGGTCCCGCGTGGAGCAATCGGATATGCTCGAACCGGAAAAGCAGAAGAGAGAAGTTATGGTTCGCTGAAAGCAAAATTGGAAATTTTTTGTTATAGTTAAAATTAGGAGAATCCTGAATACGTCCACCTACTCTTATTAAATTGTTAGCGTCAACAAATAAATTTAATTTAGACAATTGGCTATTAGATTTGAATGGTTTCCTATCTCTGATAATATCATACACTTCCGGAAACGATTCCCGCTGACATAACATCGTTAAAGTCATTTCGGCTGTTTTCAGTTCGTCGACTGACAGTGAACCTATCCGTCTATTCACTTTATTGCGTACGTTGTAAATAAAACGTAACATATAGGCAACTGATCGCTTTAGCCGACTGTACTGTGAAAACCTAGAAAAATCAATCACATTGTTATCTAAATTTTCCGTTCCGTGACAACAAATATTAACAGCTTTCGTTTCAGGTAGGGGTAAGTCATTAGATTTTTTTAAAGGCGGTAGTTCAAACTTACTATCGTGCAAAAACGCAGGGCCCTCCCACCATAAAGATGAGGAGATAAGGGCGTTGAGACTTTGACCTCTTGACACTAAATCGGCTGGATTATCTTTACCCGCAACGTGACGCCACGGAAGTTCCTTGGTTAATTCATGAATCTCTGCCGTCCTGTTTTGAACGTATGGCTTTAGTAAATTGATAGGCATACCTAACCAACCTAGAACGATGGTAGAATCAGTCCAAAACACGACCTTATCAAAATGCGAACGGAGAGATTCATTTAGTTTGTTGTACAATCGCGCACCTAGCAAAGCGCCACACAACTCTAATCTAGGTATAGTTGTGGGTTTAGTGGGCGCGACCTTTCCCTTGGAACATAACAACCGCATCGTAACCTCACTTGATGCATTTATACTGCGAATGAATGCGCACGCGCCGTACGCGATTTGCGACGCATCCGTAAAAATATGTAACTCAATTTGAGTTGGATCGATGCACATTACATAACGCGGTATTTGTAAACACGCCAGCGATTCTAGTCCGTCTATAAAGCTGTTCCATGCTTGTAAAATATCGTCTGGAACTATTTCATCCCACTGTAGTTGTAACAACCAACATTTTTGCAACAATGTTTTTGCGACAGTAATTACCGGGCTCAATAATCCCAGAGGGTCGTAAATTTGAGCTGCGCAAGATAAAATATTACGTTTAGTTAATGTTTCAATATTGTTTTGAATTTGTGTTACATAACAAATTTTATCCGATACGTTATTCCAACCTATACCTAAGGTTCTGTTTTGCACAGTTTTGTCGAACAAAGATAAATGCTGCGCTTGCGTTTCGCCAGTACTCGTGCTCGCATTAGGGTTCGCGCGGTCATAATTGAAAACCCATTTACGTAATTTTAAACCTGCGGAGCTCAAAACTTTACTAGTACCTTCGCAAATATTCTCCAATTCTACAATACTGTTTGATGTGACATTTAAATCATCTACATAAAAACAATTATTGATGGTGTCGGCTATGTACGGAACCTCACATTTTTGTGCCAATTCTTTTAAGCACCTGCAACATAGGAATGCAGATGAAGCAACTCCGTAAGTGACCGTGTTAAGACAGTACACCTGCAGGCTTTCTGAGGGATCATCCCGCCACAAGATCAGCTGCAGGTCGCGCTGATCTTCAGCTATGTATACGCAACGATAGAATTTTTCGATGTCAGCGCATGCAACATATCTTTTTTCGCGAAACCGCAACAAAACAGCGATCAGATCACCCTGTAAAGCCGATCCTACCCTTTGTATGCTATTGAGTGATGTACCTGTGCTCGTCACCATCCCTGCATCAAAAACGACGCGCAGTTTAGTTGTCGTAGCGTGTTCCCTGAATACACCGTGATGCGACAGAAAATAATGTGGGTTGCCGTATGTATCAACCAGACTCATATGACCTAATTGTATGTACTCATGCATAAAGTCAGTGTACATTTTTTTGTATGTACTATTTCGCTGAAGTCGCTTTTCTAGCGCATAAAAACGACGTTCAGCTTGAGTGCGAGAATCACCCAACAATTCGGGTGAATTTTTAAACGGAAAACGAACACAGAAACGGCCGTCGGAAAGTCGTTTCGTTGTTTTTGTAAAATGTTCCTCACATGCTAACTCATCACTAGTCAATAATAATTTATTATTAGTGCTCGGTAATTCCTCTAGTTCCCAGAAATTCCTGACCAATTGATCGAGTGAAACTGCATTGTCTGTGGAATTTTGTGCGAAATTACACTGAACATGATTTTGTTTACGTGCCGTGGGTTGAATGGTACCTGACACTATCCAGCCTAACTTGGTGTTCTGCAGGAAAGGCCCATTTTTGAGACGCATTTTCCCTTCTGTAATTAATTCCCAGAATAAATCGGCACCCAACAACAAATCAGTTGGTTTACTGTCACAGAAACTAGGATCGGCTAACAATAAATTGTGAGGGATATTCAGTTGTCTGCAATTAAATGCAACAGTAGGCAAATCAGAAGTTATCCTAGGCAAAATCAAACATTGAATTCGGGCAGTGAAGCTCCCGTCGCGCGATTTTAATTCAACATTACATGCCTGCGAACATTGCGTAATAGAATTACCTACTCCATGAATCGTTTGAGCGGACTGTATTGTGCGCAAATTTAATTTATCATAAAAAGATTGCGTGATGAATGAACGCTCGCTACCGCTATCAAGAACTGCGCGCGCTTCATAATATTTTCCCGATTCACTAAGAACCTCGACCGATGCCGTAGACAATAGGACCAGCTGATTCGAAGTGTCATTGCAGTTATACATATCGCTATGTAGCGCGTGCGTATTATGTATTTGCAACGACTGGTTGTGCGTATAAACCTTATCAGCTGGAACGGGATGCGAAACATTAGATGAAGCCTGTTCGTTGGTAGCTAACGTGACAATATTTTGGTTGTTTTGTTGTTTAATTACATCGCAAATTAAACTATTGTGCTTTTGATCGCACTTTCGGCATGGGCCGAATACACAAGTAGCCACAGAATGACCTGCGCGCATACAATTGATGCACAAGTTTTTATCTTTAACAAAATTAAATCTTTCTTGTGAATCTAAGTTCAGAAACTTTTGACACGAATATAAAGGATGCTGATCATTGCAAAACAAACATAGCTTGTTATAATTTTGTGATTTTTTCTTTTGAATTTTATTTTTAGATTTTTCGCTTGTTTCTGCAACGATGTTGCAATTGACTTTGGAAGATGAACTATTTTGATTACTTGCCTTTTTACTCGTGTCACTGTAGCTACCTGTTTTGCTGTGGTTAACTATGAGTGAAGTCAACATATTCGCCTTTTCCTTTAGAAACTGTAACAAGTCGGTTAACTTTAACTTAGCGTTGGCATCTAACTTATAAAGCGTACATTTATGCTGTTCCCAATCCCGTTCTGTGACAGAATCTAGCTTTGAAACGACAAGGTAAATTATCAAAGTGTCCCAGTGTTCCGTAGGTTCTCCTAAAATCTTGAGAGACCTAAGGTTTTTTAGAACCGTATCGATCAATTTGTTTAATTGCACAGGTGACTCTTTAGTACAAGCAGTTAGCGAAAATATTGCCTTTAGATGACTGTGAATAATCAACCTACTGTTATCAAATCTGTTTAACAGAAGTTCCCACGCAACTGTATAATTGTCTGAAGAAAATTCTACATTTTCTATCACAGCCTTCGCATCACCTTTCAAGCTAGCCTTTAAATAATGGAATTTTTGAATAGCGGGAATTGTCTTTGAATCATGGATAAGCGACATAAATGTGTCCCGGAATTCTACCCAATGTTCATGCGATCCATCAAAGCTGGGGATAGAAATTGTAGGCAATTTTACAGATTGATTATGATTATGACTGATGCAAGTTGATTCATGCGTCAAAGAGCAGTTTAGTGACCTGTTGCTTTCATCAGAACCTTGATTAACAATGCACTCTAGCTTCGCTAAAATAACATAGTACTCTCTTTCAAATTCTACGCGTGATTCGATGAGTTTCTCAATTTCTGAATCGCTTTCCGATTCCGACAATGGACAAAGTGACTCGATATGACTTTGAACTTGATTAAAATCATTCAACAAGTTTTTAGCACCTTCAATGCGCAATTTTAACTCTGCGCGTTCATGACTCGCTAGTTCAACGTTTTCAAAAGAGGAAACATATTTTTTAAAGTTAGTTAACCTACATTTTATTACTCCTCGCTTTTTTCTAAGTTCTTTCAACTTTGTGTCCGTGTTTTCATACCTTTTTTCGGATGAAATCATGGTAAAAGACAATGATAACTGTACTCACGGTTGGGATGATAGGTATTTGCACAAACTGATAGAAAAGTAAGCACCACGTAAGCACGTCGTAAGCAGGCAAGGCAAGGCAAACACTATCCGTAGTAGCGCTGAAATTGATAAAAACACAGTATCACTCAGATGAAGAGGGAAAAGGGCTTGGGATTTTGGCTGGCCGATCTCACCGGTGAAGCACTGTTGCGAATTGCGAATTTTGCGATTGCGATGTTGCAAATTCCAAATGGCGTCTCACGTCCTCACGTCTCAAATCGTTCTCCAAAGGTCGCTCGTTGCAGAATATATGGCGAAGAAGGTCCAAATGTTTGAGTTGGCGATGGATTGGTGATGGATGTGGCGGAATGAACAACACGCCTCTTGAATTATTACAATGCGTTTTAATTACTTTTGAAATTGTACAGAGCTTTTCAGTTTTCCACACAGTAAGATGGTCGTTGTAGGTTATATCCGGAGAAGTATGGCGCCGCGTGACGTGTGGGGGCGCTGCTGTCACTCGATCCGTTCGGAAATTGGTTTTCACCACAGATGATAAAGCGTAGGCTCGAACACCGACCATCTATAATTTTAAAACTATTTGTAAGTACTTCTTTTTATTTTAGTATAGGTACCTACTACTCACCTACTATAATAGTTGGTCGAGGTTATGGATATGTTTTTTTTCGATAAGTAACACTTTTAGAGTTTTTTTTATAATTCACTAGGTACATCCCTAATGCGTATGCGTATGATAAAAGCGATCGTTAGTACCTGGAGCATGAAGGCTGAATATATTTTTAATTAAAATTGAGAGCTTTTGTGAGTCGAGTTCAAAATATTGATAAACGCGCAGCAGAATTAACGAGGCGAATTTATACACTAACCTCGCCATTTTGATTTTGTGATGACGAAGTTAGGCCATGACTTAATGATGACCCAAAAGGTCACAAAAGGCGAAACAGGAGAGGACACAAAAGGAGTCTCGGCAAAAAAGATAGAGCACATCGTTTTTGTACAGGGTACCTAAGGTCCAAATACTTATAGCACAGGATCGACTGAAATAGTATTTAAAGGTGAAGGCAGAAAATGACACTATTATTCGACCTAAACGAATGAAAGCAGATGATTACATGCAACCGTCATGAAACGGAATAACCACAAACCTAAACCACTTAAATGACAACAATGTTCATAATAGTTGATGTAGTTCAAATCAGTGATGAAAAAAAAGAGCCATTTCATAAAAATGTACTATTATGTCCGGAAAGAGCAATTTGAAAGCTATCAAAAACATGAAAAATAATCCATTATCCACGTGCTTGTCGTGTCTAGTTTTTCATAAAATTCTAAAGCACTTGATGCACCAACCTACAAACCACTACCAGCTTTACGGCTACTTCACTAAAAGGAAATACTGTGCACTATTATTTTGAAGGATAATGGAAAACGTTTTTATCACTTAATCTCGTAATGGATTTGCTGGACGGACATGTGGATTTGATACGGCCAATTTTTCATGACCAAAAAAACCAACTAAAAGTTTTTGTTTTTTTTTATCTGTAGACTAATATGCAGGTGCCAGTTTTTCCAAGCACGTTAAACATCCTCTCTCAATTTAGGCATTCTTCACTTAAATACATACCCCATTAAAAAAAAAATTGTCGATGAAGCTAGGGTTTACTTTACAGATTTAGCAGGCATCTGAGTTTTAGGAAGCCCATAAGTCCATTATGAATAACAGGGTACCTACGTTACGTTTGTAAATTTGGATGTAGGTATAGGTACAGAGTAAAAAATATTCCAAAGTCAAAAGGAGCTGCTAATATTGAAGTAAGTAAATAAACTTGTACCTATTGATGGAACTTGATTGCATCATAGAGTAGGTAGATAATTTTTAAGCCACAGGTTTTGTTATTTTGAATCGTTTCTCGCGATAGATTATAATAACTAACAATGCCATTAGGTACAACCTGGACGAGATAAAAAGAGAGTAAGTAGGGATTGCAATCCCGCAGCCCATTCAATCCCGCGCGGGATTAGTGCGGGTTTAGTCAATCCCGCGCGGGATCCCGCGGGATCCCGCAATTTAAAAATTATGTATAAAATCAAATTGAAACAACAGATTTTGAGTAAAAAATCAACTTTTATTAAACGTTTCTTACATTAAGCAACAGGAGCCAGCATTATACTGAGACTGGGCCTATTTGGCACCACAAAGAGTAGTAGGCAGGTACGCACGCACATTATTGTTAACAGTTTTCTTTAGATTTTAGTTATTTTTGTTTGTGTAATTGTTTATTCATTAGGTACCTACCTACTTTATGCTGTGCTTTTCCCAATGTACTTACTGTAACTTGTGTGTGTCAAATAAACGTTAATATATCCTATTGTATTCAAAAAACATTATATTAACAAAAACAAAAACCACCATAATGTTTCACGCAACTTTAATTATATTACTATTTACGGCACAATCAGCTTTTAAAATAGCACAGAAAAAAACTAAATCAAAAACATTACAGTTTAGGTACTTACGTAAAATGCCGGACGGTGAGTACGAAAACACTCGTCACCTACATAAAGACGTGCGCAGCGCAGTGCCATTTATAAACAACTGCTGCCCGCGGCTACGCTCGCGTGGTACCCGGATAAAAAGTAGCCTATGTTACTCTCCAGCCCTCCAACTATCTCCATGCAAAAAATCACGTCAATCCGTCGCTCTGTTTTGACGTGAAAGCAGGACCAATAAACAAACAAATAAACACACTTTCACATTTGTAATTGGGTACGGATGACAGGACAGCCCGCCAACCGTCTGCTAGTCGCTGGCGCGGTGGTCTGTGCTAAACGGCAACGTCGCGCTCGTGCTACTCGCGATTTACGCGAAAGTTTTAACGCCAAATTTTTCATTTGCGGATCCGCGGATCCGCGCTTTGAAGGTGCGGGATCCAGCAGACCAATAAAAGCTGCGGGATCCCGCGGGATTGCGGGATCCCGCTTTGCGGGATTGCAATATTGCAATCCCTAAGAGTAAGTAATTAGTGTATGATTTTTTGGTTGTAAATAATTTATATACCTATTTATCGGATCGGTTTGATCAATGCGGGTTCGAATCCCTACGGAATCGATCATTTTGATATGAATATTATGAATTCTCGTTTTCTATGAAATGTGCTACCTATGTGTGGTTTACCACTTTCAAATTAAAAGTGAACTCAGAACATTTCATAAACAATCTGAACAACGAAAATTGGCTCGATATTATCGTTTTCAGTTTCAAGGGAAGACACATATGTGTACATAACTATCTCTTATGACTACGTTATTTTAGAAAGAGATGGGAGATGTGTACCTAGTAGGTAAGTTTGTATAGGCTATAGCAATAGTGAATTTTGCCTATGGCCTATTAAAATATTATTGGGATTTTTATTGTAAGGGATCATGCATGACATTGCAAGAATTTGTAGATTAACAAGATTAAGGTCAACCTTGATGTAGGTGTTATTATAGCGTGGCTATATTGCCCTCTATAAACAGGGTGTAAAATACCACTCCCGAAAACAAAAACCGTGCATTCAGATTATGATATTCACGATTATATGATTATGTACAGACTAAATCGTCAAGGGAAGTAAATAAGATCCTATTTATTTATCGGTGATACCCAAACATTTATGTTGGTGATTAGTCACAGATTCGTTAGGATAGGGCTGGATATAAATTAGTTTGCACAAGAATAGAGCAACCTTGAGACTACTTCATTTGACACAATAAAATTAAGAATAATAGGACAAAAACTATAGACGGAGGGAAATATTTTTTTTGCACTTGGCGGATTACATTGGTTATTTATATACTGACAGTGTGTTTTGTTTCCAAGTTCTAAAATAAATGAAACAAGTTCATGACACATATTTACTGTGCTCCCGACTTCCGTTTGTCTTTGCTAACTTTGTTTCAAAAGTGAGTTTACTTCTAGATTGAGTTGTTAAAATAAAAATTCGTTATTCTCATTTTTGCTCACGCTTAAAACTGAGGCACATGAAAGGTAGCAAAAATCTTCCTTCGTAGCTAGTTATGAATATTTTTCATAGCTATGAAAGAAGATTTTTCGGTTAATAATCTATTTTGCCGTCACGTCTGAAATGTTTCAAATTACTAAGTTCATTCATTCATCATCCGAATTAATTACATTGACATTATATTTTATGGTAGGTACCTACGTAGTTACAATGATTGCCGCCGTTCAAGGAAACAAAACAAGAGTCAAACTACACTAATGACACTGTCTTTTATATCTAAAAAGTGAAGAAAAAAAAACATGACAAATAAAAAAACCGAAGTTCAACATAATTTTTTTTTATAACTATATTCAGTAACACAAAATAGCGGTAGATCGAAAACAATGTAAGCAATTTGGCTTTTTCTAATAGGCAAACTTTGGAAGGACATAATTGACTGAACCATTAGATTGGTATGCGTATGCAGGATGTAGGGTCAAGTGAGCCGCACTGCAACAGTTAGTAGGTGAGGTCTGACCCACTAATGCAAATTATCCCTGTTTTTGCTCAGAATTTTTCTTGATATTCTTATGTCAATATTTAGCATTTTTAAAGTATGATAAAAGGCTTCTACAGACAAAAATTTCTAAATTTAGCAGGCCAATTATATTTTCTTGTCATCCTTATCATTTAATTTAGTAGCTCTAGCTTCATTAAATTCAGACCGCTTCGAAGGTTCATTAAATTGGTAATAAAAGTAATACACATAGACGACAATCAATTTATTGATTAAAATGACCGACGAGTGTTTGATGGTAATAACAATTCAATTTTAAATAACAATAAAACAGTCACTACTCACAACCGATTTATTGCTTGATTTGACCCTAGATTTGATTAAATCTAGATTGGTTTTTGATATTAAATAGCACTATTAATAAACGGCAAATTCCATGACTAAATTAATTTAATAGTTTTGTTTTATAAAAAAGAAAAAGCCAAGAGTTTATTATACCTACGACATTAATATGATAGATATTTTGACTTCTATTAGATTGAATTAAGAAATTCTTGTTATATTTATATTTGTATGAAATGAACACCCAACACTAGTAATAATAGTTAGGTATTGATTAAAAAAACACAAGGCTGTTCAGATAAAAATCTGGGAGTTTGACAACGCTGAAGATAGTAAAAGAGCATATCTTTAACCGCAATTGACACTTAACAATTAACACAAATACATTGGCGTACTTTCATTCAGAAATCTTGAAATAAAGGAATTTTACATATAGGTACATACTTTTAACTTTTTTGTAATCTATTTATAAGGATAGTCTAAAGTGCTCATTTGGTTTTTGCGAGTAATCTTATTACGCCTTGTATAAAAGTTTAGTACAAAAAACATGATAGATGCAAAAAAATCAAGAAAATAGGTTAAAATTGATTACCATGGACAACCTTATCGCTATAGGTGGCTTGATTAAAAATATAAAAAAACCGACTTTGGTGTTAGCTGACCAATTTTCTTCTCTCTCGAGGTGCATTTCTGTTCATAACTCCGAAGATCCTCGACGGATCCTCAACAAATTTTTGTGGCACCAAACGGAAAGTATAACGCAAACCCCACCAGCATCGGTCTTAATTACGGAGAGTTAAGAATTTCAGCAACATTATTATTATTATAGTTAGCCCATTATATCCCACTGCTGGGCAAAGGCCTCCCCTTGATCCTTCCAAACATCACAGCAACATAAGTAAATAAAAAAAAACAGCTATAATTGAGAACCTCTTCAGTTCTTACTATTACTAAAGAGACAGAATAAGACTAAAATGCGACAGACAATATATAAAATCAAATCAGTAAGGAAATATTTCTTTTCATTTAATACCATAGGTACTCCATCACTGAATGTAATAATGCCAGCATATGAAAATTAATTAAATTACTGAAATGTTTCATTTAATTTTCTACTACCTTGTATTGAATGTGGGTATTCCTGTAGCGAACATGAGCCGGTACCTACCGATTATAATCCTGTCCATTGCACTTGACACGCAGACACCCTAGCACGAGTTCAGATGGTAATGACTGGAGAGTCTGTCGCGTCCTTTTGATAAATCCTCTATAGAGTTATGTTGGCGTAATGGGATGTACTTTTGATATTAAACTTTCAGATTCTATGTCGTTTCGTAAGACAATGTTCGGCACTATTACTTTTGCAAGTTGCTTTGTGTTGAAATTCGTAGCTATTATTGATTTAATGTTATTGTAGTAATTAAAATTTTCGCGCATTAAGTTCCTAGCCGCTATTTTTTAATTTTATTTCAATAATACCTACTAAGACGACTTCATCATCATCATCAGCCATTTTGAACCCACTGCTTGGCATAGGCCGAGCATGAAAATGCAAAACCTAGGTACTATTTGAAAATATATTTCATCATTTGAAAGATCATTTATTTTTGCTGAACATAGGTCAATATACAGGGTGGAAAAAATGAATGGGCCCTGGAGGGAAACCACTTTAAATCCTTAAGATACAGTATTTTACTGAAAGGAAACATTCCTTTATTTTTAAAAAGAAACATAACTGCATTCAAAGATTTTCTAAAATTCGCTTGCTTCACCCAGGAATCGAACCAGCTAAAAGTTCAAAATTAAACACTCGCTATTTTATTCCACTAGTCGATACATTCAATGCTAACGATAAAATTTTTCAAAGAAACATGAGGTCTTAAACTCGTCTGTCGCACAAGATCTCCATGAAATCTAATATTTAGTAGTACATTAGGGCTTTAATTGCAATTTAGCTCTACAGTGAAATGGTGGGAGGTATCCAGTAGTGCGATTCAGACTTTCTCGGAATGTATTCCAAATTCGTAAAATAACGTTTCTTCAAACTACAAATAACTACTGCTAGCCTACACCCAATAGATACTTACCGGGATGTAAGTGACACTTGCACGCTCATACCCAATTGAACGTTTAGCGTTGGTTACGGATCGTATGTGTGGATGTTATCCGCTCAAAATGTATGTGTGTGGAAAAAGTAATATGACTACTTAGTTCGTCCTAGATTTTATACCACACTAAGCAAGAAACATTTAGTATTTAATACAGGAAAGGTACACTGAGCACGAAAGAGGTCTTTACATCTTTACTAGATGATTTACACAGTGTCAGGAGGCAATCTTTGCCTACACTTAACGGGATACTGTCGTGCCTGGGACTTTGTTATGGGATCGAGAAAGCTTGGCCAGCACCTAAACCATCCTATCAGCTTAACCGGCCACATCCAAAAGAAAAAACATGGTCAATACGTGCGGGGCCGACTAACCCGCTGGTTTCCTCACGATGTTTTCCTTTACCGTTTTAGAACTCGTTTTAATGCGCATACAAATTTTTCGAAACGAAAAATCCATTGATGCACGGCCAGGATTCGAACCAACGACCTGCGGATCGAAAGTCGAGGTACAACCCATCTCGACCAACACGGCTCTATACTGAGCACGAGACAGGTAATAAATAGTCCTCTTATTAATTTGAGGGGTATTTGTAGCAGACGAGATGAGTCAGGAGTCTTTGGAATCTGTCTACCCCTTAAAGAAGGGAAAGAGACGTGTTTTCATATATTTTGTTGTTATTTACGTATAATTTGTGGATTACGACGTAAGAGGTAATCTCCGAAACTCCAAAAAAATAACCCGAAATTTAAAAAAAATCTTTCTCGAGTAGAAATGTAATAGTGGACACAAGATTGGTGTTTATAAGTACTAAAACTCTATTATTTTAGAACTTCGCTTATGTACTATGAGATCAAAGCCACAAGTAATAAAAGCTTATAATTGAGTGACTAAATTCATTTTAGATATTAAAAAAAACAGCCCCCTTATGCCCCTTTATGCACCAAAAATACCAAAAAAATGTCTAACAAAAAATATACAAAATGTAAATAACCTACTAACTATAATAATACTACTAGATATAATAGTTCACGAGGCGTGACAAATTATATCTATTGAATAGATAAGAATTAATGAAGAGGCTACTAATTTCGTTCTTTAATTTATTCGTCTGTTGCCAAATTCTAGTTGTTTTTTTTTATCTTTTTTCTCGACAAGTTTTAACGGAAAAAAAAAAGTTTAATACTATCTGTATAAGTCGGTCGTCAGGAGCTAGAAACAAAAAATGTTTTAGGTAAAAAAACTTTGATGATATGAGAAATTAATCTCCCGATAATGTCTATCAACAAGCTTTGTATAATTTATCAGTGTTTCATTATTTTATTGGCATTATTAATCATATTAAAATTGATAACTATCTTACCTACTGGCTAATATTTGCGCGAATGGGTAATAATGACTTTACGATCACAACTAAAATTAGAAATAACTTGCAATATTTTGGCTGTGCTCACACGAATACCCGTTAGTCGACGAAGAAATTTCCAACATTATTTAAGTATTTATTTTTATATAATTATATCTTCACAAGGACAATGTAGAGTCGGGAAAAACTTTTAGACGTAATCGTCTTTAATCTCCTTCTAAACAACACGTTCCGGTGTCATTACCGCTGCATTTTATTTCGTTCTCCAAAATGACAGTAATTTGCAAAACCTCATTGGTTATTTGTTTGAAAACGTCATCACAACAGAGTAACGTATCTACGTTGGGCTTTAGTAGGTTATGAAACAAAACCAAATAGTTGAAAGTAAAACTTTGGTTGAGAATAAGTTTGTTAATAGAATCGAGGGGATGCTTATTGAAGACGCATCCTATTCAGCCGATTAACATAAGCTTCCGTGTACTGCATAAAAGCGTCAACATCGAAGAAGAGAAGAAGTACAAAGATGATTAAACAGAGTCTCAAATGTGTTTTGTGAAAACAAGGTAAGTTGTTTTTTTTTATAATTGAGAAAGAAATAGAGCAATAAAAAAATTTTTTTGAAACGAAATAGTCGTTTATTTTATGCTGACTGTACGGGTAGAGACAACAGTTTAATAAATGTTCTGAGTGTGAGAATCCTACTAATATTATAAAAGCGAAAGTCCGTGTGTGTGTGTGAATGTTTGTTGCCACGTATCTCCATAACTACTAAACCGATTTTGATGAAATTTGGAATGTAGATAGATAATAACTGGGAATAGGACATAGGCTACTTTTTATCCCGAAAAATTTCAGGGTTCCCGTGGGATAAGAAAAATAGTGGTCCACGCGGGCGAAGCCGCGGGCGTCCGCTAGTATGATCTATAAAACGCATTAAAATTCCCAAAAATTGCACTCGCGACGGGATTTTTGGAATACTTTGGATATTTGGAATGGTGTGGAGGTTAACACTAAGTAGGTACTTACTTATCAAAATAAAAGTATGAAAGAATACCAAAATCCAACCAAATATTCGTCTCGTGCGGATACCGGTTTTAGAAACTGCAAGAATTGAAGAATTCTACCTGACTGCGAATTTAATGCGAAACAAAGTTAGAAATAATACAAACCAACTAGATAAGTCTGCATAGATTCGCGATAGATTGCATAATTTTATATAACAGTATTTTGAGACGTAAAGAAAATGCATCATTTCGATTTTGCAACCTTGCACGATGCAAGCTTGACACGTGCTTATGGGAAGCATTTTTTTACAAATTACCTACCTGTATTTTTTTATAATTACAATTAATCACACCACACAAAACACTAAGTATAATCACCGAAACTCACCATGTTTCCGAGCATGAGGGTTTTCCACGAGTTTGAAATTTTTGGCACGCTCGTACTGACGTGCGCCCAAGCCGGTGGCAGTCACGCAACTAAATAAATTTCACTCCTGCTTCAGTAACGGTGCGTGTGCGCATCTTTTAATTGTTCCTGATGATAATGATAACGCATTTCAAACACGTGGCCTTGGGAATTACCAGGCGAGACAATAATTAGAATATTGAGCTGTCTTTTTGTTTTTAGATTGCTGGTAGGTAAGTGGTAGGTATTTTATTTGTTCCAACTCTAATTTATGATATTTGTGCAGTCTTTGCATTGAATAAGTAAACAAAATAAATAAGAACAGACATGTTTCGCTGAATTAAATGTATGGATACGTACAGTAAAACCAGAAAAATAATAATTTTCGTTAGACATCGGAAACAATCGCATAATATTACAAAAACGATTGACGAAAAGTCATTTGGAAATGAAAATTACTCATCATTTCAACTTTATCTCAAACCAATAAATATCAGTCATTTTTAAGAAAAGCAAGTTGCAAGCCGTGCGAGCTACGCTGATACCTAATGAGGTGCACTCTGTCGCATTCTGTTTTCTGAAATCATGCACTGCTGTCGGACATATTCGTAAAACACGAACATAGCCGAGATCCATTCTAAAGCTTGAAGTACTGTAGGTACCTATGTTATTAATTAGTAATAAAAATACTCATAAATTAATTAAAGAGTTGATAACATTAAATGATAAGTCGATAATGGTACCTATTGCATTGACACATTGACATGACATTGAAACGTTACAAAAAATATTTTTTTAAAGATCTTTTGAAAGATTAACTAGCCAGTCTACCAATATTTGATGAAGATTACACCGACAATGTTGAAGCAGGGCGAATATCACATAAGACAGATGCAATATGCAATCGCGTGAAAAGCACGACGACTGACGACAGCTCGATCCTTTAACTTTTCTGAGGTCCAATACCTACCAATCAATATTTTTTTCTATTTGGCTTGTATTCCTACTTGAAAAACTAGATCGTAAATTTCTAAACTTACATATAATACAGATAAGTAATTAAATCAAATGTACCACATAGCACTCATTTTTCATAGAAATCACATTTTATTTTACTTTTTAGCATTGCACTTCCGGAATGCCGGAATTCCGCGCGATTGAAATGCCAAGCATTAAAACTACTTCGGAGCTGAAAATCAGTCCCGAGTTACAAGCCCTATTCCTAACTGAATCTAGAATTATCATATCTTTTATCAATAAAATGCAACTTTTTCTGAAAAACCAAATTGCTTTACTTAGTAGGTACCTACATGATTTGTTTGTTTGAGTTATTTTCTTGAGTACCTACCTACCTAATTGCAACGCTATTTTGCAACAGAAGTCAAAGTCAATCAGCATTTATTCAAGATCAATTTGATAAGAACAAGACAAGACAGAAAAAATATTTACACCACTCTACAAAAACTTAAAAAAAAAACAAAGGTACGGTTTATTCCATATCTGAAGCGACATCTGCACAGACAGAAGATGTGGAAATAGAATTTTCCTTTAGTTAGAATGTTCATCCGGCTTCACTTGTTTCCGTTTCGGGATAAAGGTTAGATGGAAATGTGGGTAGATACTAGATATGACACTTTTCCTATAAGCACCAACGCACCACCCATTGGTTGTTTTGTTAGGACTTCATTTATTTGAGTTAAGTATTTACCTACTTATCGCTTTTTTGCAAGTCCATAATCATCATCATCTCAGCCGTTGGACGTCCACTGTTGGGCATAAGCCTCCCTCAAAGTAAAAATGTAATCTTTATTGTTTTTTAAAGTTTCAAGCTTTTATTTAACTTTCCGTGTTAGTATGTTAGTTTCGGTCAAATGGAGATTAAAGACAGACTTTCCAGTGTCAGAATGAGTTGTTAGGCACACATAAAGATTCTCGGTGACAATGCAATATTATGGTAACAGCGAGCTTATCTGATGATGGAGTCAGGAGCTGTTCAATAGAACTCCTCAGTAAAGTCCTTGGTGTGTCTTTCTGGTTTCGGAGATTAGGTAGGTACCCTCCACGTCATACACACACACTCTGTATGATAACAGCAGATACCTACAATGTTTATTGTTAGTAAAGATTTATCTTTCTAACTAGTAGGTATCGCTTTGTTTTCAATTGGTCATCGTACATTCGGAACTCATTCTGTAAAACCCATTTTGCAGTGTTTTATCTCTTGAAAGAGTAGTTACTGAAAGCAATAAAAAAACCGGTCAAGTACGAGTCGAACTCGGACGCCGAGGGTTCCATACCTAGCCATGGTGCCAATTAAGCTAGTATTAATTATATGAGCGCCCATACAACTCGGAGGACAATTTTAATTGGCGTCAACTATGTATGTATGGGAACACCCTTTAGTTTTCAATTTTTTTAACTTTTTAGAATTTTTCCTTTATTTGTGCTATAAGACCTTGCTTTTTGCCAAATTTCGTTATTCTAGGTCAACGGGAACTACCATTTAGGTTTTCGACCCAAAACCTCTAGGGTACTTCCGGTTGACCTAGAATTGTCAATTTTCGTTACAAGCAAGGCCTTACAGCACAAGTAAAGGAAAAATTCCGAAAAATAAAAAAAGTTGATAATTAAGGTAAGTTTTGGTACTCACAAGTTTTCACGAAAACCTAAATTTGCCTATATCTTTTTACAGTGTTGACTCAGGACCTTGATTTTTATACTCACAATAGGGACTATAGACCTCATTATATGGTATAAATTTCAACTTGCTAGCTCCACCCGTTCCTGAGATAATCGATGGTGACACACGGACAGACGGACAGACAGACAGACAGACAGACAGACAGACGGACAAGAAAGTGATCTTATAAGGGTTCCTTTTTTTACCCGGCTGACTGTCAAGTCACCGGGTTATGTAGATCGCGTGTTTCTATGTATGTGGGTGGGTATGTAAGTAATATTCTTTATTACCACGTTTCTCCTAAACGGCTGGATGGATTTTGATGAATGAGGTATCGTTAGAATCGTCTCTATCTCGATTGTGCTCTAGGATAATTTTTATTTCGATAAATCAAATAGTGCGGCTAAAAAATGCCACAATGTGTGAATTTTGGAAATAAAAATCACGCCATTATATCAAAATCCATGTCAAAATCAAGAGGTTGGTAGACTGATCTCAAATATAATTTTTTAATAAATCTAACATGACATCTTCAAAGACTAAATCGAGTCTCAAAATTTTTGAAAATCTATTTTTCGCCCTAAATGAAATTGCTAAACAAAACGCATACTAAAACTTTATATTTAGTCACACGCAACGTTTAGAACAAACTGCATCGAAATTGGTTAAGCCATTTAAGAGATATCTCATTTTTAAGAAATAACTTAATTTTCATACAGAGCCATCTGTGTGTCAACTGTGACAACAAAGTTTAGGAAAAAGCGCACGGCATCGAACCCTACTAGATACCATATAATAAAATTGTAATTTAATTTTCTGTTTGATAAGATAATGCTGTTTCCAACTTTTCAGTTCAGCCGGGTTTTTTTATTTTTAATGAATTGCTTGTTACCTTTTAAGGTACGGAACCCTAAAAAACCCACGTAGGTTAATGGTAAAATTCAATAGGTAGGTACCTACCTACGATATCGTACCCTCATGATAGGGAAGCCAGTTTTTTTTTCATTCTTTCTACCGACATCCTTCCTTGATCTTTTGTAACCCAACTAAATAAATGTAAATAATGCTGGACATGTCAGAGCGTTTCCACATTATCCGTTCCGATATCGGTATCGGACGCCGATACGATATCGGGGCAAGTAAAATGTAGGAAAGATGTCCGCTCCGATATCCGATATCGGGTCGGACAATGTGAAAGGCAGGTACATATTCTATACATTTTACTTGCCCCGATATCGTATCGGCGTCCGATACCGATATCGGATCGGATAATGTGGAAACGCTCTCACACAGCATTATCTAGCCCCAAAGTAAGCAGACCTTGTGTTATGGGAACTACATGACTGACATGACATCTATGCTACTGATATTCTTACTTTTTAGGGTTCCGTACCTTAAAAGGTAAAAAAAGGAACACTTATAAGATCACTTTCTTGTCCGTCTGTCTGTCTGTCTGTCTGTCTGTCTGTCTGTCTGTCTGTCTGTCTGTCCGTCTGTCTGTCCGTGTGTCACCATCGATTATCTCAGGAACGGGTAAAGCTAGCAAGTTCAAATTTATACCATATACTAAGGTCTATAGTCCCTATTGTGAGTATAAAAATCAAGGTCCTGAGTCAACACTATAAAAAGATATAGGCAAATTTAGGTTTTCGTGAAAACTTGTGAGTACCAAAACTTACCTTAATTATCAACTTTTTTTATTTTTCGGAATTTTTCCTTTACTTGTGCTGGAAGACCTTGCTTGTAACCAAAATTGACAATTCTAGGTCAACCGGAAGTACCCTAGAGGTTTTGGGTCGAAAACCTAAATGGTAGTTCCCGTTGACCTTGAATCACGAAATTTGGCAAAAAACAAGGTCTTATAGCACAAATAAAGGAAAAATTCCAAAAAGTTAAAAAAGTTGAAAATTAAAGGGTGTTCCCATACTTACATAGTTGACGCCAATTAAAATTGTCCTCCGAGTTGTATGGGCGCTCATACAATTAAGCGGACTAGCTTAATTGGCACCATGGCTAGGTACGGAACCCTCGGCGTACGAGTTCGACTCGCACTTGACCGGTTTTTTTTTTTTATACATTATACATTAATTGATTATACATAGAAAAACACCCGAGAGGCCCGAGACAATTATTTACAGATGATACCAAACATTTTCCTGCGGAGGGAATCCAACCCACAACCTTCTGTGTTTCAGGCGGGCCTTCCCCCACTGCGCCACAAAGGTCGTCAATGAGTTACATTACGTACGGTATGAGGTCGAATGTCAAACTTATTCAAAAATGGCCTATATTTTAACCCACCTGTGATAAATCCAGTCCATTTGGCCGCTGGCAATTTAACAATGAGTCCAAAACTAGAAGATCAGTCAGACTAAAAATCGTCGAACCGTAGTTATTTTCGTCTTGTCAATCACTCCAGCCAGACGGGTGAACGATCGGTGGGATGACAAAAAGCTGCACGTGGCTACACTCAGGATGGCCAGGGGCTAAAATATTACTTGGATTTTAGAAATAGAATGTGAAACATGTATTCCCAAGGCGTGGTAGACGTAGACATTCTCTCAGATCTTTACTCATAAGATTCTATTTGTATATTCGTCGTATGTTCTAGTGGTCTACTCTGGTGACGGAGTTTTTAAGCCGCCCGAAGACCTACCTCAAGGCTTAAAGACTGTAAGGCTGGGCCTACAATTTAACGTAGCTTTAAAAGCTGCTGTTAATGTCTTTTGCTTAGCCATCCAAAGTGTGAACATCTAAGCAAGTTACGCTACAAACGCTTCTAGAAGAAGATGATTATTTCGGTAGTATAGAGGTAGTAAGTACTAAACACGTATTAGGACTTACCGGACTGAGGTAAATCCATTTAGATACCAGAGGTAAGTCCAATACATAATACAATTACCTATCGCAGCCCACATTTTGCAAATTTAAAATTCCAATTGCAAACTGACGACCACTATTAGGTTCCTATAGCCAACTGAGTTTCTCACGATTTCTTTCACCGTTTAGTACTCGTTTTAGTGGCATTAAAATTTTCCTAAACATAAAAATCTATTGTTGCACGGCCGGAATTCGAACCCACGACTTTCTATTTAAAGATAGAGTTGGGAAAGAGAGAGATGGAAACGGTTAGAGGAGGCCTATACCCAAGAAGTTTTCGGTACCTACAAATTAAAATTAAAAAAAAACTAGTAAAACTGTAATTAAGTGTATCGAAATAAAGGGCTATATTATTATTATTATAGCTGCGCGAGATTATAGTTTGGGGCAAACTACTAGTATTGGTGTGATGTAGCCCCATTCGGCCAAATCCTGAGTACGCAGGTAGCGAAGCGAGTACCTACTATTCTTTGTAATGGAGCATGTAACAGGTTTTTGTGCCAACCGTGTGATGTGGAGACATTTTTAATTAGTCGTCTAATTCGTTTGTTGCTAGGTTTGGAGTTCTGCTACATTGCACTAAAGATATTTTTTGCTATTATAAAACAACTTAAATATGTTTGATTCATATTATATTTGTAAATAACTCTAAGTTCAAATTATTTTTTTTTGTTAGTAAAAAAATCATGACTATTTCTAGCGTGTGAAATTTTTTGGCCTAAGAATTTACTTATGCAATTTTTTTTTTTTTTTTAAACTAGTTTCGTTTAGGTACCTCTTTATAACTTGATACCTACTTAACGTAAAACTTAACGTACTTAATAAAAACTACATACTTACCTACTTACCATAGGAAACCTGGCGGCGCACGGTGCTAGAGGCGAAGAAGATCGGGAAGTCTTGGAGTGAAATCAAGCGCGAAGCTCAAGACCGAACGAGATGGAGAGTCACTGTGGACGAATCTGCCCCATGGAGGGGACAGGAACTTAAGTCAAGTAAGTCAAACATTTTCACTATTATGTAGTTTCATGGTACTAAATGTGTAAATACTCGGTGTATGTACAACAGAATGTACTTACTTAACTATCTAATAAGCTGACATGTAACCTTCCCTTATGACGAATAAAGAACTTGAACTTGGTACCTATTCTAGGCCACGGCCTGGCCAAAATCTACGCCTATAGTTTCATTCAAATTGGTCCGCTAGAACACTAAACTTTCATACTTACTTAGTTAAGTATTATAATTAGTAGGAAGTGTAGGTAGGTACCTAACCTAGGTATAGGTACCTACTCAAGGAACGAAACATGGTATGGTAGCAACTTCTTAGAACCCAAACAAAAAAAGTTTTCATTGCGCATCATATTTTTTTTATTTTAGTTGGCCATTTAAAGATATCTTTCCTATCAATCAAAGCTATTGTTCTAAAATTTTTAGCATACTCTGCCTTGAATCTGATTAGGAGCAATATCCTTCAACTTTACTGCTAAGAAAATTTTCCTGTTTATTTGGTGGGTGACTATTGATATAAGGTAATGATTGTTACCTGTGTCTTGTCACAATCGAAATTTACGATCGTACGTGACTAGATGTATCTTTTATAGGTAGTTACGTGACAAATTATTATTGAATGCCATTATTTTGAACTAGTTTAACCCGCGGCTTTGCCCATGTTACACGCCTAAAAATATTTTTTTTTCAAAGTTCTACCTATTATTTAGAAAATTTGTAGTTATGTTGAAATGAGTTGAAAAATTGTTGACCAGTAGGTAACTTAATTGTGGTAGGTACTGCAGTCTATAGTGCCTTTAGTTAGACTAATGA
The DNA here is from genome assembly GCA_958496255.1 of Camptogramma bilineatum. Classification (NCBI taxonomy): domain Eukaryota; kingdom Metazoa; phylum Arthropoda; class Insecta; order Lepidoptera; family Geometridae; genus Camptogramma; species Camptogramma bilineatum. The sequence continues at coordinate 10,838,687 of OY292465.1, read as the reverse complement.
AATGAGTTCGGATCACGGCCGTACACCTATGGATTTATGTGTGATAAAAGTGGGGAAAGAAAACTAGCAGAAATAAGAATCTTATCTAAGAACTAAAGTTGATTATACAATATGACACATCAGTTTTTTTAAACTTCCCGCTCACCGGTCGCGATTACGCGCCGATGTTATTTGTGTTATGTATTTTATGTTGATTCTACCGTATTATCTACCTGTTTTGCTATTCCTATATGTTTTATACTATACTTACTCAATTTACAAATCAATCATGTTTCGAACCTCTAAACAGGTACCCAAAACCCACTGATAGACACTTCGCCATACAGTGGCGCCCCACGTTGGGCGCCACTGTAAGATGAAGTGTTTCTCAGGGGTTTTGGGTAGGTATCTGTATTAGAGTTCGAAACACGATTGATTGTCAATGAAATATAATTAAAAATACACACGGAAAACTCAAACAAGAATGTAGAAACGGTAAAAATCACATAAAATACGAAACACAAAATAACGGTGAGCGGAAGTCTAAAGAAACTGACGTAACTGACGGCTTGACGACTGGTCAAGCTGAGTTCAAAATATTTGGCGGAGGGACAGGTGAGCGCGAATCAGCGCGCTTAAAGACGCGTTAACTAAAATTACATTAGTATATCGGTCATGTAGTTCCCTTAACATAACAAGCTCTGCTTGGCTTGGGGATACATGATGAGGTGTGAAATGTCCAGCATTATTTATTTACTGTACAATATGCTCTCGATTTCATCATTATGTTTTGATCTTCAATCATACGATAAAAATATTCTTACAGACTGTAAGACCCCTCCTCTGTCTAGCTGTCATCCTGGGCATTCAAAAAGATGGTGTGGCGTGCCTAACAAATTATCTAACTAAGCATTTATTGCACTATTAGGTACTGGTATAATAATACGTAATACTCAGAGAAGGTTTATTTTTAGATGCTTTACCTAGATTGTTCGCCTGGTGCAAATAAATAGCAATATCCGATGTGAAAATCAATAAATGAGTAGGCGTTCTTGTCGCGCCATGGCACTAAATCACAACACTAAACTAAGGTAAGGCAAAAACTTACCTACGTTAGTTTATGAAATTCAAATTAATTTTTTTTTTGTATAAGTAGGTACTTACTTATATAAGATTTGAGGTAGCCTTTAGCTCATGTTAATAGACGTCATATTATTATGACGTCATCATTATGAAATGTGATTTAGTGCCAAGAACGCCGACGTCACATCTGTATCTGTTTCTGCCTTTACTTGTAGGTAGGTATAGCTAATTCTAGTTTTTAAGAAAAGTCACATGTAATCACGAACTCGCCAACTAATCAAATATTTGTACATATTAGACCATAGTTTCTCAACCTTATTTTGCCCACCGCCCACTTTGAGAATATTTTTTTTTCAAGAGCCCCCCCCCCCGCCGTTTATCTTAATGCCACCGCCATTTCAATGCCCCCTAATTTTCTCTGGCTCTTCTACTGCCCCCCTGAAAGTCTCGAACGCCCACAAGGGGGCGTTATCGCCCACGTTGAGAACCTATGTATTAGACGGATTATAAAGTAGTTAGAGCAAAGCGCAAAAAGAAATACATACTCAACATGCTTGTGCAACGTCAAACTGTTCATGGACTGTTGTAAACATTTTATTCAGATCTCTGATTCAGAAAAATGTCTAATAATGTCTACAATCTATTTGTGTGCTGACAAAACAAAGTGAATCAGTTAATCCAACAATCTTCGATATTGCCTCGTATCGCAAACAAGTCATTGACACGGGCTGCAGAATAGAGCACAGTTTAACTGCATTTAAACTCATGGTCGTGAACGTCACTCCCTTGACCGATAACTATACAATCATTTACCGGTTAAAATAAGAAGATAAAAAACAATGCAGCGTGGCATTGTAGCCAGCAACTTGGGCACAATCACCAACGATTATTAAAAACAAGTTTCTTGCTAAAACAAAATCAATAAAAGCTTTAAGTGGTACCTAACTGCAAGTTCAAAATGAGGAGTTCATTAGAACAGTTAGGATCAAATTAAAACGAGACCAAGCTACATGGGGTTATATCGTTTCATTACAGAGTTCCTGTGGGCACCTTTCTGCTCCATGGACTATCCATCCATTCCTTCAAAGTCAAAGTAAAATTCATTTATTCAATAGTGATCCTATTGAATAAATGAGTTCATCTTTGACTTGACACAGTGTTTCACTTAGAATCGTCTTAAAAGCAAGGTGATTGTAGTCCTGTTCCTTCGCGACCAAGTCCGCGAAGAACCAGAGCAACAAACACGGTTTAGGGCCTAACTTTCTTTTTGGTGATACACTTTTGGTATCTTTTTTTTTGTTGTCATCATCAATAAGCCCTGGACATCACTAGGACCAGAGTAGGTACTTGTCAAGATGAATCAGAAGTAGGTTTGCGTTGTTTTATTACAGAGTTCCCATGGCTACCTTCCGGCTCCATCATCAGATCAGCTCAAATGTATGCAACATTTCAGAAAGGGCCAAAAACTTGCAAGATTTGATTACAGATAGGCACAGAGAGGGGTTACCGCCTAGCGTATTGGAAAAACTGGTTTCTTTAGGGTATTTTCTTTCACTGTTATAAATTCGAAACGAAAAATCCATTGATACGCGGCGGGGATTTGATCCATAGACCTTCGGATCGAAGTTGAGGCACAATCCCACTCGGCCAATACGACTCTAAAAACCAGTAAGTACCTCATAATTATCATACAAACCATTTGCTAGTGGTTACGTATTATACTACGACGGTTACATCCTCAAGATCATAATATTTTTGACCATGTAGTTTCACTTCTCAATGCACTAGGGCATCACATAATTTTAGAGTACTGTAAAATCTGTAAAATTAAAGCATTAGTAACAAAATAATGCCACTCGGATCCGGCATCCCTATATTTACCCTACCCGCTCGGCTCGCGTCAACTTCATTCGTTTCTTATGTGCGGGCATCGCAACATCGCAATAATTACGAAATTATTTTTTTCGCAAGAAAGTTCTAATTAAAAGTTTATAATTGGTAAAACAACAATAATCAAAAAATATTACCTATAGATGCATACGACAAATAATACCGTAAATTATTTACGACAAATAATTTTTACATGTCGACAATTCACATTAAAAAATATGTGACTACCTTAATTTTATTTTTGTCTCGTGTTTATTGTTGTATTGTTTATCGTTGCATTGTGATATTTATCCATCATGATAAACGATTTAGATTACGTCTTAGTAATAACAATTTTGTCAAAGTGACAAAAACTGCCGGTGTTTTTTTTTTTCTTTGCACACAGGTCACCAACGATGTTGAAATACCTACCTGCGATACATTACGCGACGAGCTCGCGTTTGATAATTATACCGCCTTCACTCTCAGAGAAGATTACTATGTAGTACGTCAGTACTCGCGTGGACAATGTCGCACAGTGTTCAGAGGTAGAAAGAAAGAAAACCGTAGTGCCCCCTCTTTCTATCCTCACGCCGCTCAACTCATTCTGTTTCGTGCGCGCACGGCGTTCGCACAGTTATAAAAATATTTACAAACGTCGTCATGAAGAATCCAAGGAGAATGGAAGCGGAGGATGGAATCGGAGGATGGTAGCGAATGAAGAAGCGGAAGAAGAAGAAATATGTGAAAAAGTGGTCAGAAAGCGATCTGCAAACTCAAGGTACATTTTATTTTATCATCCGTTGAATTCTTCGGATACCCTCGTTGCTTTCATCGAGGTTGGTTCAAACCATAGTACCTAGTACCTACCTAATTTAATTACTCATATTTGTGAGTGCGGGTTTGATTGTGCACAGGCTATTTTTTCGTTGTATTCAACGATAAAATTTATATTTTTCCCCTTGAATTCTTGGGATGTGCCTGGAGATGACTATGAAAGATAAATTTCCATATTCGTTGTATTCTTCGAATTATGAGAATTATGACGAAAAATATCGTAATTGTTTTTAATTTATTTTTTCCCTTGAATTCTTGGGAGGTTCCTGGCGATAACAATGAAAGCTAATTTTCTTATTCGTTGCATTTTTCGAATAATTAGAGTTATGGCGGTTTCTGTTTATTAAAATGCGTTTTTTTTTTTTTCTCTTCAAAAAACATCGTGATTTTTTGAACGTCTGCTTTAATTACCTATATTTTGTTCTACCGCCAAAACATTAATATTCTCATACGGGTTTTTTCGCCTAAATTAAAGCTTTACAAAGATGATACCTACTTACAAATTTATCAGTCACCCTGGTTCACTTTTTATCCAGGGTAATACTGAGGTAAGTACTTACTTACCTACTTACCCACACTATAGGCCCGAAGTTGTCTCAAGCCCCAATATCGATATTATTACGAATAGGATATTTTAGATCCTGATTTGCTGCAAGCACTCGGCGATTCAAGGTCGGACGTAGTGGAGATATTATAAGCAGCGAATTAACCTTCAAGGTCCACCTAAAATATAAGCGGGCTTCCGAAGGATAATTTGATTAATTTTTTTCCAAAAATTTTCCTCTGATTAAGGGTTCTACTCTAAACGGGGGAGTTTGGTGCCATGCCGGTCGAGATATGTAAACTGAGGGTTAAGCGCTTGATTACCAAGCAAGATCAAATCGGTACCTAAATCGCTTTTCGCTGAAAACAGTTCGGCATTAGAATACTTTTATCAAAGACACTCAATGCATCAAGAAAAAGGAACAAATCAACCGATTCAAGCTTAGATTTCGTCTAACAAAATTAAACGGAAGAGGCTCATCGTTCCGCGGAGTGAAGAACCAGCACGGGGAGTCGGCAAGCTGACGTACTTCAACGTCAACTAGTCGTATAACAAGCCAGTGGCAGGCCAAGGCAGACGACCGTCCCAAAGCCGCGCCGCGCCATGCACCGCTCGTTGCACCGCGCCCGCGCCGCACCCGTCAGCTGGCGAGCACCGATGAGTGCACCGCTACCCGCCACTGTCTCGCAGGTACGCGCAGGACGTTTGAATTTATTTTTTAAACTAATGGAAATCTATTATATTTATTACGAGTGATAATTTTATACTCGATGTGGGTCTGCTTATTAAAAATCTTTTACAGGATTTCATAACTAAACTCCTGAAATGTACCCGCGCTGTAAGTACTTATTCTAAAACTGAAATCGCAACTATGCCTAAGTTAAAATGCGAACTGACTGCTGGACAATTTATTTCGGAAATTATCTTTATTGCCAAAGCTGATGGAAGCAGTCAGTTCATCCTGAATTAAATTAAATTAAATTAATGAAGTGATTAATGAACAATTTAATGGAACATACTCCATCTTGAAATATTCTGTATGAATGTATCATACGGTCCATTTGGATCAACTTTTGTTCACGAATAAGTACCTACCATAAACTATATTTTTTATGTTTTTATTTTCAATATGAAGCATGTATGAATTTACAACGCCTAGCATTTGCTTTGTGTTTTTTAGTCTTTAAATTTTTACAGAAATAGTAAATCCCTTCATTTTTCACATGAATCTTTATGTACTTATTGATTAAGAATCAGCTAGTGGTTGCCTAGCAAATGCAAAAATAAACTATATCTACTTAATTGTAATATACTTATACAATTAGAACTGGTTGTAAAAAAAAAATATATATATATATATATATTATACCAAACAAAGACTTCTTGCTAGATTCTGATGGGTCATTATAATTATTCAATGTCCATGACTACTTATACAGTTTCCAGACTTAGAGATACAAAAAATCTTGGAAGATACGAATAAGTAGATTCTCTTTAAACATATTTAAACACTGTTTGGTATTTAAATGTAAAAAAGAGTTTGAAATTTAAATAAGTAATGCATATTAGAACTTTTGTTTATTGCAGTATTAGAACGATAACAAGGATCTATTATTATATCTATTATCTAGCTATCTATAGTTATCTATCGTGGCATGTCCATTTCATGCAGCTGGTTTGTTTGCAAGAATTCTATGGAAAATTCTACAATAATTTTTCTTTGTCTAAAAGTAACGATATCTTAGACGTAGTTCAGATGGAACTACTTTGAGAGAGAAATAATACTTTGGTAGTTGTCCATCCTATTCACAAAAATATGATTAGGTACAATATTTTTACGGATGCTTCATCCACAGCTTTTGTAATTCTGGAATAAATTAAGTACCTACATGGTTTTACCACAGAGGTTGACAATTTTTTTAACTAAGTACCTGGAATTTGATGGCGATTTTTAGTCTCAAATCAGTTGCAGTGCAGAAGACAATAAACTGTGTTAACATACTTTTAAATGTATGTAAGTTTTTAGTGTAGACAATACCACTACTTATTGTCATATATTTTAATAGGATGGTCGAAGTGCATCCATATTTTAAAAAGGTAGCTAACATGTTTTGGAATTGGAACGAAAAAAGAAACAATTTTCATTTTCGCGTCATAAGTACCTATTATTATTATTTTAATTTTTTATTTTTTGTCTCCCTGAATGTGAAAGCAGATAAAAACTAAATCTTTCATCAGGCTAAATGCATAGATACGGAGTGAGAATTAGATTCTCAAGAAGTCAGGGAGATTGTCTGTCTGTTTAATAAGACACAAAATAGATTTATTTGCGTCTTGTATAAACCCGAAGTGCTTATTAAAATTATTTGCCTTTTATAATATTTACTTAAATATTACTTATATTACTTAAATATCAGTTCTACTTCTACTGTTTTATTTAGTTGAAAAACACTAAAAAAGTTGATATCTGATGTGGTAGGTAACTGGTATGTAGTGAGGGTACCATGGTGGTCGTGTCAACCGTGGTACCCTCTATGCAGATCACTCTGTGTTACAGAGATGATGTTATTTTCCCCTAGTAAATCTACTTCTTTCCTCTTTCAAGTTCATTAACCCGCTGTAATAAAGCAATGATGTAGGTGTACATATTTTTTTAGGAACTACCTACCAGATTTTCTCACAACTTTTCTCGAAAAGACTCATGCTATTATGCCTTGAATTATTTGCTATTTTTTTTTGTAATGTATTAAAACAAAATAGATGATGGTCTAGTCTAGAGGCTAACCACATTATTCATAATTCGACTGTCAAATTAGTAGGTACCTACCTACGGCTATAATTTTTTTTATTTGTTTTAGTGTTAAACCACACTTAGAACACACTACCTACGGCTTTAGAGAATGTGATTTTTTCTTGTTACTCTCATGTAATTGAAAAGAAATGACTGCAGATTTAGGGGCCGTTTTAACTTAAACAAGCTTATAAGTAGGTCTATTATAAATTATTACTATAGAACGTTTTAAGCAGTATTTTTAGAATTAAAACCGAGTTTTCTCTCACCACAATGTTACTTGGGATCCAAGTAGGTACCTATTGTGATTATTAAGATAAATAATCAAAGGACCCCATTATTTCAGAAAATCCAAAAATAATTAAATAAGTAAATAGGTAATAATAAAAATTATAATAATATTTTTTTTACTACTATTATTATCAACTAGCCAGAGAATCCAAGCTCATTGATTCCAAAAGATCATTGATTCTAAATTACTAGATGATCTTAAATAAATGGTTACCTGTGGTAATTTCGTTATCTACGTAATTAAATTAAAAGTTCAGGTAGTGGCAGAATGCAACTTTCTTTTAATTTACCTAATTTGATCAAAGGCTTGGTCTAGCATCTGTCCAGTTTCTATTTAAAAATAATAAATTAGAAGAGTTTTATTATCAATAACAATAATAATAAAAAATTAAAGTAATTACGCGATGAAGACCCGTTAGTTCGCTTAAATTAGTTTTATTATCCTTTAGACAAAATTAAAAAAAAAAAAAAAAAAAAAAAAAAAAACTTAAAAATAGTAGCTATGCTATAGTGTGTATGAGCCCGCCTGTCGGTGTCGGTGAAAACCTCCTCTAGTTGATACTTTAGAGAAATGTAAATTAATTAGGTGCATCGGTAATCAGATTAAATTTAGAAGATTGGGTTATGTTAACCCACTTTAAGCACCTTGTCAGACCCTCGGATGCTGGCTGAAGCAGTCGCTAGCTGATAGTGGTATCGATACTACGATTTTAGAGCTGGCAGCACGAGGCATGCCTCTATTTCTGATAGCAGGAGTTTGTATCGATGTTTTCAGGACAGCAGGCTGATCCATACAATCAGCAGTATTTACCAACTTTTACAATGGATCTGTGGTTGAATCAAATACCTACCTAGTAGTTTATTACAGGTTTTATCCATTTAAACTGAGTACCTATGTACTATTTCCATTTAAATCTTAGTTTTTCTGTTGTTATTTGTAAAAATCAATATAGCTACCTACTTACTCGTAAGCAGGCTTCTCACACTAACCATTTATGCTCGTCAAAAATTTATTGCAACATCGATCTTATATATTCTCTGAACATCTACATAGTAATCTTCTCTGAGAGTGAAGGCGGTATAATTGAATGATCAAGCGAGCTTACCTGAAGCGAAGCTCGATCTTGATTATACCGCCTTCACCGAAGAGAACCAAGGTCCCTCCCTACCCTAACGAGTTCCCTTTGCAGATCTATGTTGCTGTATGTATCTAGGTTTACTCTAAAAAGAATGAGTTGAGCGGCGTGAGGATAGAAAGAGGGGGCACTACGGTTTTCTTTCTTTCTACCTCTGAACACTGTGCGACATTGTCCACGCGAGTACTGACGTACTACATAGTAATCTTCTCTTCGGTGAAGGCGGTATAATCAAGATCGAGCTTCGCTTCAGGTAAGCTCGCTTGATCATTCAATTATCGCTCAGTCTCGTTTCGTCACATTATGACGACCAATGACTTTAAAACAATAAAAAGGGCAGACTGCAGATTGGATGGATATGTCTACCTGCCAACACAGGTCAAGGGTGTAAAAAGCCTAGGTCCCCTGCGTTATACTGCGTGACGTGATCACGTTTGATATCGCTTAGTCCGGAATGACTTTAAAATAACAACAAACTGCAAACTGCAGATTGTAAGTATGTCTACCTGTGCATACAAGTCAAGGAGGTGGAAAACCTACCTGCGTTATACTGCGTGACGCGATCACGTTTGATATCGCCCAAATGACTTTAAAAAACAATTAAAACGGCAGACTGCGGATTGGATGTATGTATATGTTTACCTGCCCACACAGGTTAAGGGTGTAAAAAACCTAGGTCCCCTGCGTTATACTGCGTGACGCGATCACGTTTGATATCGCTTAGTCCGTAATGACTTTAAAATAACGACAACTGCAAACTGCAGATTGTAAGTATGTCTACCTGTGCATACAATTCAAGAAGGTAAAAAACCTACCTGTGTGACGCGATCATGTTTGATATCGCTTAGTCCATAATTACTTTAAAATAACAACAACTGCAAACTACAGATTGTAAGTACCTGTGCATACAAGTCAAGGAGGTGGAAAATCTACCTATACTGGGTGACGCGATCACGTTCAATATCGCTCAGTCTCGTGTCGTCGTGTAATGACGACCAATGACTTTAAAACAATAAAACTGCAAACTGCAGATCGTAAGTATATGAACGTAAGTATATGTCTATCTGTGCATAAAGGTCAAGGGTGATATATATCTACCCAGCGTTATAGCGCGATGCGATCACGTTTGATTTCGCTTAGTTTCGTGTCGTCACGTGATGACGACCACTGATTTTAAAATAATAAAAACTGCAAACTGCAGATGGTAAGTATTATTATGTATACCTACCTGCCCAGTACCTACCTATGTGATATTGTGTGACGCAATCACGTTTGATATCGTTCAGTCTTGTTTTATTATGTGATGACGATCAATGGTTTTAAAATAATAAAAACTGCAAACTGCAGATTGTAAGTATGTTTACCTGTAAGTATTGTGTCATACTGCGTGACGCGAACAAGTTTCTATCACTCAGTCTCATGTCGTCACGTGACGACGACCAATGACATTAAATCCAATAACAACTACAGACTGCACATTGTACTGTACAGGTTATATTACCTGACTTTTGTAACTTTGATGAAAGCGTAGTATGTCTTCTACCACTCTCAGAGCGCGGCTATTATAATACCAGACTCCATCACCGGGAGCTCTACTTTATTTGTCATAGTCAGACCATGACAATCGGTTCATGCATTATGTCTGAATAAAGAAATATATTATTATTATAACTATTATAATTATCTATCTTTATGGGAACTCTCTAAACGTTGGGGTCGGATTCTGGTGGAAGGTGACCGAGACTAAGAAAACCAAAGAGACCTCGTAAAAAAGACTTTAATATTTAAATATTCTATAAATATAAAGGCCTTCAGATTAAAAGGTATGACCTTAGCTTACTCTCTAGATCGAAGCAGGAGCAGACAAACTGGAAGGCCATTCCAGAACTAAACCACCCAGACCATTCAGGTGGGGTGGACCGAAGAACAGATGCCAAATCTGAGGTAATCGTCATAAGATGGGTACCCGTTCCAAGGGCGGAGACCACCACCTGCCGCGAGCTCTTCCTGCACCAAGACTGAGTTCAGGACCCGCAAAACGCATAAGAGGTATGTAATACTACTTCATGCTAACAATTTGCGATATTTTATGCTAATTACTGCGCACTCTGCTGTACCCAATGATCTTCCACTATACCTTATAAACTGAGGTAGATATGTTGTGTTGTGCCCCGCTCCGCGTGGCAAATTAACTTCGGGCTGGATAGCTTGAGTCAACTCGGTCGCTCGTCACATGCTGTCATTTGCGACTTGCTGCTCACGTAATTGTGAAAATTATATTTATCTCGTTCTGACAACGAGGTTTTGTATTTCTCTGCTATCTTTTGGTTTCTTGAGTGATGTAATGTAAACGAAGCTGCGAATATTCTACCTACTTAGCTGTAAAATAATTTCGCCGCGTTTGAAAGCTTTTATAATGAGTTTAATTAATATAACTCTCTGTTGGAAAAATATCATTAGCTGTACCTAGCTATATGAATGGATTTAAAATCCCGTTTAATAGTAGGCCTCCTGTACAAATGTTGGAACAAGCTAACCAAAAGTTTAGCAATACGGAGTTACTCGTAGAGCAGTTATGTTCAGCTACTCATAAGTTATAGTCATCAGAATCTGTGATGCTTACATAAAACATATTCCGGACCATTTTTATCTAAAACTTTTTTGACAAATTATTCGTGAAGGCACTTCTAGATTTAGTGTTAAGTCGATTTATCTTTCAGACAATATTTTAAAATAGTAGATACTTGCACCGCTGCTAAATTACTTATTAAAGACCGCTTCATGGCTATGATAGACTTGCAAGATACATATGTTTTTTAGTACCCGGTCCATAAGGGCCTATCATTTCTTATGTATCTAAGAAATACGGACTGATTCTAGTCATTTATTAAAATGGAATTCAGTGCATAAATTCTTATAATTGCCACGACAGAGTCAAGGAAACCTTCAAGATTGGGTTTTATTATTATTAACCATAAAAAAAGTAACCTTATCTCATTTAAAAAAATAAAAAAGAAAACAACTTTTTGAGTTCGAATTAGACTCTCGTACCTAACAGGTGCCTGAATTTGGCAGAATTTTAACACAAATAGAACACTTATCTTGTTAAAACTCGTTCACTAACCCTAAGGGATTTCACGAAATTTTTTCGTGTTACTTTGCTCAGCTTGTCCTGAAGTTGCCCGCGAACGTCTATAGGTCCGCTTCGAATCGGCTTGAAATTGAAAAATTTATATTTTCTTTGATTTAACGACTATGACTCCTACATGGTACACAACACACATATACCTACGAGTAGCTTATATCCAGATTTGTCTTTGTGGCGAAATTATATTTTAATTTCAAATAATCCTATTTATGGTATTAGATTTTTATGGATGCGCCTTTAAAGGATTGGGGCGTCTTAATTTTAACGGAGAACATGTAAACGGTTTCTAGGACTGCCGAGCCAGATACACTATCAACCTTTTAGAACTTAAAGCCGCTTCTATAGAATTACAGTGTTTCGCTGGCAAATCGATACAAAATAAATTTGGATCCGTAACGATAAAACGAACGCGATATGTAATTATGATGAGGAGGTGTCCAGTTTAAGCATTTAAACAATTAAAGTAGTAAGATCTAGTAGCGGCGTTATAGTGTAGCATCTTTGAAAAATCCAAAATCAAAAAGGAAGCTGGACCAGGGATCCAGATGTTTTTTAATTATTATCGATACAATATGGAGTCTATCTCAAACAAGTTTGAATGATTTATGAAAATTATTTATTTGCCACTAGAATAAATATGTAAATGTCATAAGTTCGTCTCTTGAAACGAGATCCGTCCGCATTCGATATCGATGCGTTTACTCTAGACTGGAGTGTTTATTTCTTTCTACACATTCCCTCCTTTTTTCATTCATTTTAATATACTTAAGTAAACTAAGCAATAATCGTGCTACTAGAATTGGTCGTCCCTTATTGGCCTAGCGGCCTTGGTACCATGGTACCCATTGTTCATAAAAATATATATATTTATATCTCAAGGCAAACTAGTTTACATAATACCACATTAGGTACTCTTTTCAACTTTCAGACTCTGGCAGCGACACCCTAGTGTCATCGCTGTTATTGAGCAAGCCTACTCAAGACAAGCACTGTAAGCAAGTGCTATAAAATTGATATAATTACTTACCTATCAACTTTTCTAAAAGTTCTTTAAAACAATTATAACTGTGATTCCACAAAATGGTGGCAATTTTTTGCACCAAACTTTAAATTTAATTTTTAGAAGTTATATTCTATTTGTAATCGATTTTCTAGTTAGCGAATATAAATCTGGGTCAAATTATTCGACTTTGAATACTTGTCATTCAGCGCTTGCTCTGATATTTGGTAAATGGATGAGTCAAGATGATAGAATAGAACTAAACTTTGTTTTTTTCCAATAATGAAAATAATCTGAAATCTGAATCTTGTAGGTGCTTGATCATCTTTCGAAATTATTTCCTAAACAGATAATTTTTTCTTACAAAACGATACATAATGCGAGTGTCTCGACCGACAATAAGCCGATAGATAATACAGATTTTGTCAGTCAAATAGTGGCGTCTATGCGTAACGGAGTCCCACTAGATATTTTATAACGAACCGACTCGTTTGGTCAGAAGTTCTACATTTGACCCAAAATGATGAGCGTGATGTATTTGGGTTTTTTGTAAAATATTTTAAGTATTCTATCGGTTTCACCAATATTTAAATAATTGAATATTTTGAATTGAATATTTATTTATTTGCAGATTCAATTTTTTGTCAAAACATGCAATCTTAAGTTGATTGTAAGACATCATTAGGTATTAATGTACCTACCTGCTTTTGCGTTAACCGCTTATGTCGTTAAAGGTCGCTAAACATCTACATGGTCAAAAATATTATGATCTTGAGGATGTAACCGTCGTAGTATAATTGATGGTTAAACAAACTTACCAAGTGAAGTTTGGCCATAATTATACGAGACGGTTACATCCGAAGAGATCAAGAAGGTCCCACCCGAACCCATAAAGGCCCTTGCTACTTAAACGACATAAGTGTCTCTGAAGAAATGAAGTTGACGCGAGCCGAGCGGGTAGGGTAAATATAGGGATGCCGGATCCGAGTGGCATTATTTTGTTACTAATGCTTTAATATTACAGATTTTACAGTACTCTAAAATTATGTGATGCCCTAGTGCATTGAGAAGTGAAACTACATGGTCAAAAATATTATGATCTCTTCGGATGTAACCGTCTCGTATAATTATGGCCAAACTTCACTTGGTAAGTTTGTTTAACCATCAAGTATACGTTTAATGGCTTGCAGTCTGCATTGTGGGTCGAGGTGACAGCTAGAATAGATATCGATGTACTTATGCAGCAGGTAGGTATATATTTCAAAATAGCATCAAAATCAAATACTTAGCACTTTTATATGATACGACTTTTTTAAATAGACATCAGCGTAAAATCTGTAAAATCACTGTTGTGATTATACTATTATATATATATATATTTTAGTATTCAGACCTAATGATGCGTAAAGGAATCTTACCAACATACGCCAACGCCTTCTCACCTGGCTGCGTTGTCACCTTCCATCTTCGATCACCGATCGATAGACGATGTTTACTTGCTTCTGAGTAACCTAAGCAAGGTCTTTCTTTAGGTACATCTATTTTCATAGATGAGGCAACCTATTGGTACCTACTCAATGAGACGCTGCTGGGTGGGTATTGGATGACATGAGTTGGTGTGCCTTGCCTAACTGTAACCTTTTTTTCACAGGCATGCTAATTAACTTGTGGAGCTGACTAGGCTGCGTTGATAACAATGTTTTCTTTCACCGCACTGGCAAATTAAGGCGATTAAGGTACTATTTTCGACAGGGAACCCACGACCTTCGGATTGAAAGCCGAATAATGGACCCCGTGAGTGGGAACTTCTCTCTTAAGATCTTGCAATATGGTTCGAATAACTTTGAGCCAACTGCAATTTCTGATGAGGAGCTTAGTGATACTAATAGGTGTATAAAAAAAAAAACTTAGGCCTTTACATCTTTACTAGATTATTTATACAGTGTCAGGAGGCAATCTTTGCCTACATTGTAGTGCCTGGGACAATGTTGAGATGGAGTAGGCTTGCCCAGCATTTACACAGTCCTCTCAGTAATAGGTGTATAGGTAACATCAAAACAATGTAGGTAATATAAGTTCTTATAGTCTAACAACAATGTACACAGTCACATTTTCTTATCTTTACAAGTTTACGCTTATTACACTAAAGACTAGTTTTTAGTCGCCTTAAATGCTGATAGTTATGTTTACAAGGTTAATATTTACAATACAACGTAAATTTCCAAACTAAATGGTTACAACATTTATGTACAATACTTTATATTCTATTTCTATCCAACATTTACAAAAGGAGTGTGGGCAAAAATGTATGGGCACTTCACCCACGGCCGCCACAGCTCAGACTACTTTTGTTTAGAAGGTATCACAGCCATGTATCTCTGTGCCAATGCGCATCAAATTCTGTCCCAGGGTTCTCTATTTATTTTAAGTCGAATAGGTTTAACTTACAGAGATGCTAAAATGGCCGTTACTGCAATTCCTTTTATGAATCATAGTAATGATTCGTAATTATGTTTATGGGATCAGGATAACGCAGGATCACTGGATCAGAATCACAGGATCACTAGATCAGGATGACAGGATCAGGTTTACGGGATTAGGATCACGTAAAATCTGGATCTCAGGATCAGGATCACGAGATCAAGATCACGGGATTAGTATCACGGAATCAGGATCACAGGATTAGGATCACGGGATCAAGATCACGCAGGATCGCGGGATTAGTATCACGGAATCAGGATCACAGGATTAGGATTACGGGATCAAGATCACGCAGGATCACGATCACGCAGGATCACGGGATTAGGATCACGGAATCAGGATCACGAGATCTGGATCCTGACTCCAGACCGTAGCCAAGTGAGTTATCTGCCATACATTTCAATACGAACTGTTTGGCCACTTGGCCGGCGACGTGGCCATGGCGTCTCAGCGTATTATATAGCTCTTACAAGATAAAAAACAGAGGCGTATCTAAGTTAGAATTTGTTAATTACTTTCATCATATTCGAAATGAAAAGCAGAGTGTTTACTTCGGGTGAACGACCTATTTAGGCACTCGAACTATTGGTGCCCTCGCTACGCTCGTGCTTCAAACCATCTCATGCCTGAATAGGTTACTTTCAACCAACTTGTAAGAATCTACTAATTGCTCCCTTGTCATAGTTTTCATACAATCTAGTACTCAGGCTAGGTACAAACATGGATTTATCTAGTGACCCCTGGGATAGATTTTAATGCGTTGATAATAAAAAATGCTTAATTTTGTTAGGTCTTTCGAGTCATATTAATTACATTCCTGGCGGAGCTGGGTGAAGTTTACCCACTATCATTTGAGTTACTATGGAACGTAAAAAATCTAAGGATAACTCAACAGACCTAGAATAGTATTCTGTCACACCAGACGATGTAAACAGATAACAGGGAGCTGAACTGATGATGGTTCAGCTTGATGGAACTTCTAGTTAATAATAATAAAATATAAGTAGTACTAATGTAGAGTTAGACTCATTAGAATCAGATCACGGTAAACTACAAAGGTTTACTTCAAAACAATTGGATCCGTTGTAGTACCTATAGCTTAGCTACTGCTTTCACACCATCAGTTCATCAAACACTTATCTTGTTCATCCTACCTTCTCTTTAGAAGTGTTTCTAACCCTCATGCCCGAATAATGAAACGATACTTAAATATTTGTATAATTTTAACATCAAAACATACTCACCAAGTTTCAGATTTATAATAGGACTAGACCCGCGCGCAATTTCGCTCGCGTCTGTTCAAATTTTAAATATCTTGTAATAATGCTATTAAAACATAATTAATAGGTTCCAAGTTTCGTCAATATTGTTCCACTGGCTGGTGTTATGAAACACCAACATATAAACATACTCTCAATCTTTCAGATAAGATTAAGTAAGTATTAATAAGATTAAGTCAGATTAAGTAAGAAACAAAATAAATAAAAGGTACGCGATAAAATCCCGTAATAATAATTATCATTAGATTAAGTAAGATTAAATAATATTAACTTTCAGCTAAGGTACCCTCTTCGTACCCCGACAGAACCATGGTTTTATAAAGATGGTAAAACAAAAACAGAAGAAATGCTAAGCACAGAACAAAAAGCGATAAACACAAGCACACAGCACACTCAATTATCAAGTTTTTTATTCTATTAGTCCGACTTTGAACTGCTCCTGGGAGCCTTTGCTGGTACAAAATGTCTCTTGATGTTTGAAACATTTCAGACAATTTTGATACTTGTGATAAAAAAAATTCATTAACCACCCTTTTTGCCCGTTGCTCTGCCGTTTCAGTAGAAGGTCAGATCAGGCAGAATGTTCTGTGGATCAGGTCGCCGATGATGATGAAGACTCTTTTCACAACTTCTTTCTTCAGCCTTTGATTTTTTATTTGTATCCGATTCGAATATCGATTGATGTCAATGCTGAATGATCTAAAATTAGTCAAGTCAGTTCTAGAATAGTCTATTCTATATAATCTTCGAGAATAGTCTGATAATCACTCTTTTTCCACACAATGAATGCCTGAAAGTGGGTTGGGATTGTGTTCGTTCCAATAAGCGTTAAACCATCTGTTGCTTTTTACCCGACTGCTTTCCAACTTCTTCAAAATATCTAAATTGAGCTCATAACAAAAGCTTCTTTGTTAGCTCTTAACTGAATTCCAGTATTCCATCTACTTTTAAGTGGAAGTCAATCTCGCTTAGATTCTTAAACTTCAACTCTCCACAAGCGGTTCTCGAATCTTCCCAGTAGTATTTACAGTTGTGTACAAATGGAAGAACAGATACAGCAACAACGCAACACACACTATGAAGAATACGATGCAGAAGCAGACCACACACTCCGATATGTAGATCTTAAACCGTTCGGTGCGTGTGAGTGTTGTCCCAGGAATGTCTATACTCGAATATGTCCACATTTTCCGTGCTTGCTTGACGTCTGGAAAATAAAATTTTACTTTACACACCACAAAAACATTCTCATATAAAAATTCTTCACTTTACTACACTAGGACTACAAAAAATATTTCTTGGATTAAAATTCTAGAGCTTTTTTATTATTTCTGCATAATATTCGGATTTAATTTATAAACCTCTATTAAATTAATAGTACCTACTAAAAAAGGAATGAAATAATATAAACCTCCCTACTCAGAAACAAGGCGGTAATGCGTGGTAATGCGGAATTTTATACTTGTGAAAAGAACCTACAACCTACTCGTAAAAAGTGAGCATGTGCTATACATATTGTGTGTATACTTTGATTTAACTTTGTCTACCCAAAAAGATCTTCAAAGGTTCCTCAAGATTTACCCTCGATACAGATGTGTGTGGGAGTTAAGCCTTGACCAAACCAAAGCGTTCAGCTAACGTCCGCGGTGGCGTGCAAGGTGGCGATCAGTTGTTGTCCAATCAGTTGTCCAGTCAGTCATTGTTGTCATCATCAGTGTCACGATGCGTCCTCTGACTGGACAACAACTGGTCGCCACCTTGCATGCCACCGCGGAAGTTAGCTGAACGCTTTGGTTTGGTCAAGGCTTAAAAGAGAATGACACTATTTTGATGACTGATAACACGAAAAATCAATGATCACAGAATTTGACAAATTGTTAACTTTACCTTGTTTTCACTGAATGTAATATAAGTATCATTGTAGAATATTTTAAACAAACTGAATTGAAAATCTCATAAACTAAACAATCACACGACAGACCCTATTCAGCCTTTCAAATAAACTGCTATTTTGAAAATTAGTAAAATGAAAGGAACGTAGTAAAATTTGTTATTTAGGTGAAAATGTCTAAGATTTAGTTATCAGTCCTTGTCAACTAAGCTAACAAACACATGAGATGAGATAATTTCAACTGATAACAAGTACGTTATGTAGGAATTTAGTTGAGCAGTAGGGAAGAAGCGAAAAGATTTATCGCCTTATTTAGCCATCGTAATTTCAACTTTCTTACTCATATCGTCTTTCACAGTCTATTCATCTTTTCTTTGGTCTGCCTCTTCCGTTACATTCATTCCACATTTAAACTCAACATTCTTCTCATCACATGAAATACGTCATCATCCCTAAGATAATGCTTATACCACGTTCATTTACCTTATACTCCACACGTAGCCAGAGCAACATATAGATTGCTGGACATGCTCCTTTTCAGTCACATACAAAACAAGTGAGAATAAAATACTTAATACAAAATTCTTGTGAGACAAAGCGTAATATTTTGTCCCTTACCGCGTGCTGGCTGTTTCTTTACCTACTTCTCGATGTTCCAAAAAATTATCACGAAACTGGGGCCACTCTACGACTCCACAACTTTTCCGACACTGGCGCAGCCATAAAAATTCCTCAAACTCATTTTAAGCAACTACTAGGTGCTAGAAATATAGCTAGAAAAAATCGTTCATTTACAATAATCATACTACCTACTCACAATTTTATCACTAGGTTTTATTTTTTATGCAAATTTTCCACATACGTATATTCAAAAATAGCTTTACAATTAGCATCAGTTAGAACCAATGTGTACCGGCACGGAACGGCCCATTCAGGCCTGGCCAGTATTTTAACAAGCGTGTAATGCTATATTTCACACAATACCATTTCAGACATGTTCATTAAAATAAGGAGTTCAATACGCTCTGTTTGCATTGATTTATATCATAAGATTCGTAACTAGATTTGAGAAACCGCGCGGAAATGTTGTCGTCGTAGAAGAGTCAGCTTGCCCTAGTAAATGGTTGTTTTTTTGACAATGTTACTACGGTAGCATAACTGTAATCGATCGAGCGAGCGAAGCGAGCCAAGATCTTAGTGGCATACGAAGATAAAATCGTTTCATTCCCGTATTTTTTTCATTTATTTACGGTTTAGTGAAGATGCAAACAACAGAATATCGTATTTCAATAAGCTCTGAGTCTGAAAGAAAAGCAAAATAACACAAAAGGAACTGAGAAAGATTTATTTTCATTCAGAAATCCAGATAAGAGAGATCTAATAAAACAAAAAAGTGAATAGATAAACAATAGGGTAAGTAAAACATTACCAATAGTCAAATGTTAATTTTGTATAAAAACGTTTCTGTTATTTTTTTAATAACGAAAAGGGATAACAGAAGAATTAGCAGCCATTCAAGTTATACTATAGCTTTTAAGTTTTAGCATGAATAACAAAATCATTGGAAAAAGTTCTGCTCTGGGTGCACCGCAGAGATGGGGCAGGGACACATGTGCATCACTAAATTGGAAATATACTATAGTTGTCAATAAGACAATTCGTAATATAAATCAGACATAGGAAATGCAAAGAAACCATTTTGAATACATAGGAAGCATTGTGTGATGAAGGTCTTTTTTGTGTTCTTAGGAGATGTCTTGGTAACCTTTACTTTTACGTTAGCTTACACTAATATACCTAAATAGAAAATATCACCAAGGTAAGAGATAAACTAAACAATCTTTATTACATAGATTAATGATAATATTAATCTTTTTATTGCAAGAATTAGACCCAAGGACCCCCTAGGGTCTAATAATTTCGTTGCGTTGATTTCAAAATGAAATTAGAAACAGGGGCAGGTATTTATCATCAACTTCATCATAATCATTGATCTTTTCCTTTTCTGTTGGGTCACCACAACCATCGACCATCTGGCAATGTCACAGTCAAGGTCAGAAGTAATTTGTTCGGTACAACTTTTAGGATCATTTATACGTAGTATAGTATTAATGATTCTATTCCTGTTCTTTGAAGGACCAAGGCAACAAACACTGTTTAGAGCCTAGCTTTCTTTTCGGTGATCATTTCCTTCACAGCCAATACTGTTCTGTTTTCAGAAGGTTTTATTTAGGTGTTACTAATTATTATTCCTATTTACTTATTAACTAGCAGCGCCCTCGCGGCGTTGCCCCCGTAGTGATGTATGGTGATGATGATGATGAAAAGTAGCCCATAACCTTCCTCAAGAGTTTAGCTATCAAATGCATACCTAAATAATTTTTCAAATCGGACTGGTAGTTCCTGAGATTAGCGCGTTCAAACAAAAAAACTCTTCCGCTTTATATAATTAGTATAGAGTAGGTATAGATATAGATAGAATAGATATAGAAGTAGGGATAGATAGGGAAAAGGAAAAGTACCTAGGTACCACAAAAACGCTTACAAAACGCAAACCAAAAATCTAAAATGTAGGTAGGTATTTATAAATTGTGAAGTAGAGTAAGTACTTACCTAGTTTATTTACAAAAATACGGTTTGAGGTTTGTAACCATTTTTTGCGGTTTTGACAAATTTTAATGATTTTTTAACGTTTTTCACTCATTTGTGCGATGTTTTTGTCAGACCTATTTGTCACGATAACATTTTTTCTAAAGATATCTCGTTATCTAGGGCAGTCATGCTTGAAGGACTGGGTTAAAAAAAAAACCGGTCAAGTGCGAGTCGAACTCGTACGCCGAGGGTTCCGTACCTAGCCATGGTGCCAATTAAGCTAGTATTAATTGTATGAGCGCCCATACAACTCGGAGGACAATTTTAATTGGCGTCAACTATGTATGTATGGGAACACCCTTTAGTTTTCAACTTTTTTAACTTTTTGGAATTTTTCCTTTATTTGTGCTATAAGACCTTGCTTTTTGCCAAATTTCGTTATTCTAGGTCAACGGGAACTACCATTTAGGTTTTCGACCCAAAACCTCTAGGGTACTTCCGGTTGACCTAGAATTGTCAATTTTGGTTACAAGCAAGGCCTTACAGCACAAGTAAAGGAAAAATTCCGAAAAATAAAAAAAGTTGATAATTAAGGTAAGTTTTGGTACTTACAAGTTTTCACAAAAACCTAAATTTGCCTATATCTTTTTATGGTGTTGACTCAGGACCTTGATTTTTATAGTCACAATAGGGACTATAGACCTCAGTATATGGTATAAATTTCAACTTGCTAGCTCCACCCGTTCCTGAGATAATCGATGGTGACACACGGACAGACAGACGGACAGACAGACGGACAGACAGACAGACGGACAGACAGACAGACAGACAGACAGACAGACAGACAGACAGACAGACAGACGGACAAGAAAGTGATCTTATAAGGGTTCCTTTTTTTTACCTTTTAAGGTACGGAACCCTAAAAACTAGTAGATAATCTCAATCGATTGGCAATACTACTTTCGAAGTTCTTATCGATCGAGCGAGCGAAGCGAGCGAAGATCTTAGTGGTAAGTTGGGCGATTTTGCTTTGTATGTTTGTATGTTTGTATGTTTGTATGTTTGTATGTTTGTATGTTTGTATGTTTGTATGTTTCACGAATTGTTGTTCGAGCATAACTGTCGAACCGTTCATCCAATCTGCATGAAACTTGGTAGGTCAATAGGTTGTGGTAAGGAAATTTACGGTGGAGCATATGAGCTTAATCGATGAAGGGGTTGTGAAGATATTG
The DNA here is from genome assembly GCA_958496255.1 of Camptogramma bilineatum. Lineage (NCBI taxonomy): Eukaryota > Metazoa > Arthropoda > Insecta > Lepidoptera > Geometridae > Camptogramma > Camptogramma bilineatum. Next base: position 10,816,533 of record OY292465.1, on the reverse strand, counting down.
GGTTCCCAAGGGGGTAAAAAATTATGAAAGTTACACAAATATATTGAGTGGGGTGTCATACGAAAGGGCTTATTTTGTACATTCCAAAATGGTTTTTATTTTTAATCTAGGATGTATAGTTTTTGAAATACGACCAAAGACCAAAAACTACGAAACCAGAGCTGCAAGAGCTCCCGTTTCATAGAGTTTCCATGTCTTCGTAGCTCATTGACTGGTCGGTCTTAAAAAGAGAGTGGCATCGTTGCGGTTTGGTTTGCAATGATTTTAGATGCTACTTGATTTATTTTCATGATAAAAAAATTTTTGATAAAAAATGAAAATAATTGGGGTAAAAAAAGTTAAGTAAACAAATATATTGAGTGCGGTGTCAAATGAAAGGTCTTTATTTGTACATTCTAAAATAGTTATTATTTTTATTCTAGGACGTATACTTTTAAAACTACGACGAGAATTCATAAATATGAAATAAATGAAAAATTAGACACGACATTATGTATTGCATGCATGCTAGTATTTTTTACCATGAAGAGCTAGCGCAATAGGCATACCCGGCAGTAGTAGCACTTGAAATTATAGGGGTAGTCAGAAGAAAGTCCAAATGTTGGCCATCTACGGTGCGCGAGATCTCAGTTCGGGGCGAACTACTAGTTTAGCCGAGTACAAAATTATCTATAACTTCTACAAGCAATATGATCCAATGTTATTGTTTACGTAGCAGTTTATTGACATTGTTTTCGCAATCAAATAGGTGTAGTGTCACCAGCTTATCTTTTTAATTGACAGCGTCGCTAATGGAGGAGCCGTGAGACGTGTGTCGTTAAAAAATAATTAAATTAATAACTGTGTGTTTGTGTGAAATGTCCAGGCAGAGCTAGTATTATGGGAACTACATGACTGATATACTACTTATATTACTTTCTTTGTAAATACATACATTTATTTGAAACTTACATAGAAAACACCCAGAACCAAGACAAATATTTGCAGATCATACAAACGTTTGCCTCGCGGCGGGAATCGAACCCGCAACCTTCTATTTCAGGTCTTTCAGGCGGGACTTTGCCCACTGCGCCATAGAGGTCGTTGTAGGAATAATTTAAATGGATTGTATGTATGGATGTGGACTCCCTTTTCCGCATTTAGACTCAAAGGTGGCCCTTTATGCGTGGGGCTATAAATGGATTACTTCAGATTTATGTTCTGTCCTTCTTTTTCTAGTTAAGATACAGTAGGTACAATTATTTCATAGTTTCAATGACATTAACTTTGATAATATCGAGGAAATCGCAAGTAAAAAACCTTAATCAGGGATGCACAGGAACACACCGAATAGTTTGGCTGGAGCGAAAAGAGGCATTCATCAGTGACAACCTTATTTTATCCGAGTATTTCTGTTTGAACAGAAAAACTGGTGGCATTATGTAGACAGATCCATTACTAACTTTGACCTGTTTAATCACTATGATATTTTATCTGTGTGTGCAGAAATAGGCTTCCGCAAAAGATGTCATACATTTCGATTATTTAGTAAAATAATCGAAATGTATGACATCTTTTGCGTTTCCACTAGGCAACATAATGATGCGCGACATGTTGCACAACATGTTGAAAGTTAGCGCGGAACTTTTGTTTAACATCGTTGTCTGTCTACGCTACTAGCGTTGGGTATGACCACAGAATACTAGAGTACTACGTACAGAAGGGTCACTTCGCGAGTAAATTTGTTTAAATAGAGACTCTCGCGGCGAAGCTATAAAGTGCAATTCAACTCGCCTATGGGCCTATTACCTATCGAGATATTTGCCTAAACATTCCCATCCTGCTCTAATGCGTAACTGTGTCACTGTCTGGCGCGGTGTGACGCAACTCGTAAGGGTTGTCGAATTTTCGCTTGCGACAACACAAATAAATTAATTTATTTTATTTGTCACAAAAACAGTACCTACCTACTTAAGTTCTAAAATAAGTAGGCCTAAATATAATTTAATCTACCGTTACCACGGAATAAATAGTAGTAAGTAGGTACTACGTATTGTACGTAGGTAGGTAGGTGAAGTAGGTAGTTACATTATTATCTCGTTCGTTTTGTAAACAATTGCATTTCAAAATATCTATACCTTCATACCTACCTAGACATCGATCAGACACACACAATCATCATCACTCAACTAGACCGGGAGCCGTTATCCGATAATCACCCTTTTAATGTTAGGTTTGCAATCACATAATTATGCAATTTAAAAAAAAAAAAAAATTAAAACAAAATAAATTATCAGGTAAATTATCAGGCTAGGTACGTACCTACCTAGCTAGGTACTTACTTTTGTTTTAAACTGGGTCTAAAGTGTGTTGGCCGAGTAGGTTAGTGCCTCGACTTTCGATCCGAAGGTCGCAGGTTCGAACCCGGGCTGATGCACATCAATGGATTTTTGGTTTCGAAAAATGTACCTACTTATACCTAATAAGCGCATTAACACGAGTTCTAAACGGTGAAGGAAAACATCGTGAGGAAACCAATTAGAGTTCTAATAGCGTCGATGGGCTTGCAACCTGTCACGTATGAAATGTTAACTTCTGCAAAATGTGGGCATGTAGGAAGGTACAATATGTATTTGGACATACCTGTGACAACTCCCTTAGACATCTTCAAAGGATCTTAAAATGCCAAAAAAGATCTGAGAGAATGTGTATCGCTCCTCGAGGATATCTACAGACGTGCGTGATCATCACTCCTACCTATTTCATTTCATTTCATTTCTAAAGCGTTTACTTTTAGGTACCTAGGTAAATAAACAAAACTGTAGGTACCTACCTACCTACAGTTTTGTAGGTAGGTAGTTTTGTAGGTGTATTATGTTTGTTTATTTGTAAACAGGTAGGTATTCAATCAAAAAGGAATCGAATAGGTACCTATAAAATCTCGTTTTCATTATGCACCTACAGTTACAGAGTAAAAGTAAGTACCTACCTAGGTATTTATTGATGATTTATTTAAATAGGTACTTACAACAAATTATAGAAAAGCTTAGTAGGTACCAACCTTTCAATATCTTCCGGAATTTTGTAGAATGTTAATGTCCATTCATTGCTTTTCCTTTTGTTTAGACACCCGTAGACACAGCAGTATCTTTTATAAGGACTAGATCGTTTAGACATCGTGCATAAATCACAAGAAACGATGTATACGAGATCACGATAATTACGCACAACGCGTCTAGTCCGCAAGCCGAGCGAGCGGCAAGTGGCAACCTATGTCGCGCGCCCCCCGAGGCGGCGCGCGTCCGATAAATACCTAAAGTGAGAAGTGAGCCAGGCCTGGTATGACATGATTTTGGATTGACTTTTGTCAGAGTAGGCTCATTTTCATTTTGAGCCGGTACCGTGAGCCGGTTCGTTTGAGCCGGTCATTTTCAGTTGACTGTTCATTATTTTGGCGAACTACTCACTCATTCTCATATGACATTCTGTCCGATCAGTTCAAAATTCTTTCTTGTCATTGTCAAGCGAGGTGTGATTGAAGATTGAATGAAGTTTGAGGAAAGAGTAACATCAGCACACAGATTCTGTGCATCAGCATGACAAAATCAGCTGATTTTGTCATATTGTGTACGGTCACATGACATGAATTGAAGCATGACTTTTTTAGAAAATGAGCCGATCACACAAAGTTGAATTTTGTACGGGACAAACGAGCCGCGTCAGTCACGTCATATTCAACACTATACGCTACTACTATGTCATGTTGCGCGCTAGCTGGCAACGTCGCGCGCTGTTGTGCAACGTTGCCGTACATGATGAGCGTCACGTGTTGCGCACCAAATGTTGCCTAGTGGATACGAGGCTTTAATGTCGTATTTTGATAGAAATATGAAGATTAGGTTTATTGGCTTGTTAAAGTTTTGGTGAAAACGAGCCTGCACTAGGTATAAACAAAATAAACCCCATTAGCAATACTTTCGTTTTTCTTATCACTCTCATATTATTCAAAAATAGAATATAATAGAAAAGTTAAGTAGGTATTCAGTTCAGTAGCAATTTAAGTTATATCACAGGTTATTATATGCTAAAGGCAAGTTCAGTCTACATAACAGGTTAAAATCATTTTTATACTTCTATGTGTACCTTCCTACCTACCTATAAGTATAACAGATATTAAATGTTTCTAATCTTACTCGTAGCTCGTAGGTCCTCATTCGTGCAACAAGCAAAGTTCAAAAGAACTATAGCTGCGTTATCTTTATACGTGATCAAATAAACTAACTAGTAGTTCGCCCCGAACTGAGATCTCGCGCACCGTAGATGGCTTACATTTGGACTTTCTTCTGACTACCCCTATAATTTCAAGTGCTACTACTGATACTGCCGAGTATGCCTATTGCGCTAGCTCTTCATGGTAAAAAATACTGGCATGCATGCAATACATAATGTCGCGTCTAATTTTTCATTTAGGTATTTCATATTTATGAATTCTCGTCGTATTTCTAAAAGTATACGTCCTAGAATAAAAATAATAACTATTTTGGAATGTACAAATACAGACCTTTCATTTGACAGCCCACTCAATATATTTGTTTACTTAACTTTTTTTACCCCAATTATTTTCATTCTTTATCAAAATTTTTTTTATCATGAAAATAAATCAAGTAGCATCTAAAATCATTGCAAACCAAACCGCAACGATGCCACTCTCTTTTTAAGACCGACCAGTCAATGAGCTACGAAGTCATCGAAACTCTATGCAACGGGAGCTCTTGCAGCTCTGGTTTCGTAGTTTGTGGTCTTTGGTCGTATTTCAAAAACTATACATCCTAGATTAAAAATAAAAACCATTTTGGAATGTACAAAATAAGCCCTTTCGTATGACACCCCACTCAATTTATTTGTGTAACTTTCATAATTTTTTACCCCCTTGGGAACCCAATATCTTCACAACCCCTTCATCGATTAAGCTCATATGCTCCCCCGTAAATTTCCTTACCACAACCTATTGACCTACCAAGTTTCATGCAGATTGGATGAACGGTTCGACAGTTATGCTCGAACAACAATTCGTGAAACATACAAACATACAAACATACAAACATACAAACATACAAACATACAAAGCAAAATCGCCCAACTTACCACTAAGATCTTCGCTCGCTTCGCTCGCTCGATCGATTACAATACGATACAAGTATAATGTCTGTAAGGCACCGGTAGGTATTAGCTCTTATTTTTATAGGAAACTAACGTTATTTTTTTATCCCACGGGAACATGTGCATTTTCCGGGATAAAAGTAGCCTATGCTATTCCAGACTATAATTTATCTCTGTGTCAAATTTCATCCATATCCATTTAGCAGTTCTGGTGTGATTTTATTAGTAACAAATACCCATCCAAACATCTAAACTCAAACATAATATTTTTATTAGTAAGAAGTAAGATAAGAAAAAATAATAAAGTAAAATTAATAATGCTGGACATTTCATACAGCAACATCTATCCCCAAAGTAAGAAGAGCTTGTGTTATGGGAACTATATGACTGATATAATATTGCTTAGGTTTATACTTTTTTTGTAAATACATACATATTATACATAGGTAAGCACCCAGACCCGAGACCACAGAATAATTGTACCTATTTCGAATTATGTCGGCTAGTTACTCTGGAGTAAGATGACTTTTGGTCGAATCCAGCGCCACAGAAGTCGTCAAAACAAGGGAAGTCATAGAAAATTCAAGAACCTTTGAAGAAAATCTAAATCAGAGATATAATTCGCGTCATGTAAAAAGAACGGTGGAAGAAAGTTGCGGGGGTGTGTTTGTCTCATGTTTGCGCATGGGTTACCTATTCGCAAACATGAGACAAAACACACCCCTCCACTTTCATCCAGCGTTCTTTTTACATGACACGAACTATACGTTCAAATACTTGACACATGTCCACATTTTGTGACTGGTTGCAAGCCTATTCGAATATTTACTGGTTTCCTCACGATGTACTCCTTCACCGTTTGGAGCTGATTATACGAAACGAGAAATCAATCAACACAGATACGAAATAAAATAATTAGTGCTATCAAAAGATCGTTGCATCTGCTGTTGATAGCATAATTGATCTGGGTCACGACACTGTACCTAGGTACTCACAATATCAAATGATTATAAAGGTATGTATTGTATATTTTCATAAAAACGTATGTTTTTAATCTTACATTTGTAATCACCTGTTCTCTCTGCAACCCGGTAGAGCAGTCACGGTACAATCCATTGGCTCCACAACAAAATCACTAATTTTCCACAACACGCCTTTTAATTTAGCCTATTTAGATCACATCTAGATAATTTTAGAACACGTCTTTGTCACGAGTTAATATTCAGTTAGCGTTGCGCGTGCGACTGTACTCTGTCTTAGTTTGTTTGTGATTGAGACTACTTACCTTCACAGCCTGTTCTGGACATTGAACTAAAGTTGCACAGAACGTGCGAAAGATACACGCCGTTTTCACCGCAATTGCATTACTATAGGAGTGTTTATTGCTTGGTGATTGCGAGCATTGGAATCAACTTAGGGCGTGCTTGGTCCTTTTGTTTCCTATATTGTCTGATACAATTTTACATTTGAGTCAATACTATCGATTTTTTTTATTCCAATAGCATCTGACATCCGTTTTTGTTACAGTATGTGCGAGTAATGGATGTGATTTTGACTACTCTTTATGGTATGGTATGTTTGAAAATTCAGCGATTTCAGCTAACAAAAATAAGTACTGATATAACATTTCTTGTGGAACAATAATGACTTCATAATTTATTATGTGAGTATTTAATAGGCAAAGAACTCCGCTGAATCTGCTGATAGTGTTTATGATTTTATACAAGCTGTTTTATTGTTTTGCAAAGCTCCTCGATAAGATTAGAAGTGCTCTATTTATTGATTTTAATGGATGACGTAAATTATAATTCTTATTTTATTAGCCACCTATTCAGCCGACCTAATTTAGGACAGGAGAATGATGATGTTGATTTTATTAGCCAATCCTAAGAAACTTGTAAGTGATATTTAATTTGTAAGTTATGAAGTGATTTTTATTGTTGTGGATATTGTTTTATGTATTTGGACGTGCCTCTGACACAAACAGATAGACAGAGTGACAGACGGACAAAAGCATCTTTTGGCCAATCTCGAAACTGTCGGTCAATAACAGGTAGGTATTATGTATACTTAGTTGTACTCGTAGTGTAGCACTAGTTCCATCCAAAGTTCGGTATTGCTGCCCTAAGGCAGATTCTAGCTTTGTCGCAATGCAAACGTTTCCCTAAATACGCAACATTGTGAAAGGTGGCGTTCTGAACTGGGATTTACTGGAAAATCGAGTAACGCCCAGTAATGAAAATCCCGGCAAATGTTGAATTTCAACGAAAATGCGGAATTTTCCGTGAAAATGTTGAATTTTGAATTTAACGAGGACGATGCGTCGGTCCACTTATCGTTGTTGCTTGTTGAGTTCATCGATCCGGCCGACGGGAAACTGTTCGCAACTATTTGGAAAAACAATTCCCGAATTCATGTTCTAGCGAGTTTTCTATCGACAGAGCAGCTAAGCCAGTAATTACATTTTGTAACCAAAAATGGGACAAAGTATTCACTGAATTTATTTCCATGGTAGACTTTACAACAAACTTATTAATTGAATCGACAATTGAAAAAGTTTGGTTTTTACACCAATTGTAGGTAAAGTTACTTGCAAAATCCTGATAATTCCTGTAAAAAATGGTATATTGACTGATTTTTGAATGTCTGGCCGCCTTGGGGAGAAAGTTGTGATCATAATTAAGCTATTTTTGCAAAACTGTCACATATTAAAAACCGTATTAGTTTTAAACACCGCTACTTTTTCTTAACAAACATTCAGATCTTCATCAGTAAGACAATCATCTGAAAATGTTTTAAAGGGTAGACGGCCTTTTCAGGTAGGTACATTTTTGGCACCTAGCTTTGTCGATTTATCAAAAGCAGCTTAGCGTCATATGAGCTTCACTAAGTCCTGTGTTTCGAAGAAAGAAAGAAAATAGATTCGAAACTGGAGTGTCTCTACCGTAACTTTTTTCCCGTGCTCGTTGCAGATAGGCATGTAATTATAGCGAGTAATGAACTGCCCAAATTGAGAGTTCGTTTTGCGTTTCAAAATTGAATGTGAATTATTTGAACAAACACTGATTGCTTCTGCATAATCGGATTAAGTTATGTAATGTACCAGCCAGGTTTATATTCTATTTTTGGAGTTTTAATCAATTGTACCAAGTCTGGAAAACTAGGAGAGCTCAGAATCGTGCTGTCTAGATTAAATGGAGGAAATTTTCCTAGCCTACATTTGCGCAGCAGTGGACACCAATGCCTAATACATTCAAAAAATATTTCCTATTAAGCATCTTCGGCTTAAAACGATTCTATACAGTACCTCCTGGCTCTCGATAGTTTAAAAGCTCAATTAAACAATTCGGAAACTGTCTAAAGTCTGTCAGGTTTCAAATTCATTCAGTGCATGTAAATCCAGTCAGCTTAGTGAATATCGGCAAGCAACAAGTTAGTTTAGTGAATTCTGGTCGACGTTCGCTTCTAGTATTTGCTTTCCGCTTTTCGGTCAAATTGTCTGGTCCAATCTTTGATAGCAAGTAAAGCTAATTAGGAACGACCGACGGCTAATTTAAAGGCAGACTTTTGTAATTTGTTAGTCTGTAAGGTTTTGGTTACCATCTTATTTTTTTCCATCAAGTCCCTCGGTTCTACTTATGGCGCGATTCAACTGAACTGATAACTATCACGAACGTATTAGGTAAATATGTACATTTAATAAATAAATAAATAAGGTCTATGGAAGTATTTATATTAAAACGAATTGTTATAAGCCTGCCACGCGTCTGCATCCCCAAACAATGTAGATATCGGGGAGCAGGCATACGAAATATTTTTTAAATTATTGACGGGACTTAATCGCGTAGGTACAGTCGCAGAAACGTCGAGGTAAATAAAATGCTTTCATTACGCGATTAATTCCCGTTCATAATTTTAAAATGTGTTCAAGTCGCGAAAGTTTAAAATATGTATACGAAATAATTGTCTAGCTAGGGGGTATTCAAAGGTAAATAAATCAAATAATATGGCACATGTCTATATTTTCTTCTTTTTTCCACGCGACTGGTTTCAAGTCCATCACCGCCTATTACGATACCAACTGGTTTCCTCGACACGTACCTATTCTATTCCCTTGGAAGACAAGTTGTGCCACCGACCCGAAGTGTAAGAATGTGATGATGATGTTTTCTTTCACCGTTGAGAACTCATGTTAATGTGCATTGCACTTTTTGAAACCAGAAAGTCCAGGGTAGAGATTAGAATCTATCTACGCCTTCACTAGAGCCAGGTTGGCGAAAAAGCAAATAGACCCTGAAGCAAAAATAATAGCAAAATTTTTAGTTTCCAACATGCGATCTGCAGGCGTTTCTTAGAACCTCGCTCGATATAGGATTCTAGGGCAAAGGACAGCCGAGCTCAATATTTACTTAGAACTAGAAATAGCATCCAGGACGTTATGATCTGTCTCCCTCTAATGTAGTTTATTGATTAGTGTCCCTGAGATAGGCAGATATTATACCTACGACTTATGAGCTAAGAATCTCAAAAATTAGTTAGGTAGGTATCTCGCTTTTCTATAGAAAACCATTTCGTATGTAATTAAAAACTTGGTGCGCGATGATATTGATTTGCATATTTTTTATTAATTGCTTACTTAGGTACTATTCAATAAAAGTCCTTTTTTTACATTGTGTTTTGAGTTGAGAATTTAAAAAAGTTTTTCTTAGAGGTTTTTGAAGTCTGAATTTTACTTGGTTTCACCACGAGGTGTTTTTTAACCGACTTAAAAAAACATTGAAGGTTCTAAATTAAAGCTCTAATATTTATACATTACCTAGGTAACTTAAAATTTCAAAATCAACGCATACTCGCATACTTTGGTCACGTAGTGAGGAAAGGGGATGACAACTTGGAGAAACTCATCGTGGTTGGGAACACAGACGGAAAACGCTCGCGTGGTCGATCCCCAACTCGATGGACGGACCAAATCAAGGAGTCATCAGCCGTCAGGTTCCACAACGTTGTGCGAGATGCTATGAACAGAAGCCGATGGAGACAGATCATCCAAGCCAGATGCAGACCACCCAATGATGACCACGATCCTCAGTCATGAGGGGCCGACTACAGAGAGAGAGAGGTAACTTAAAATTTACAAATTTTTATTCTTTTTTTAGTTTTATACCCTTCGTTTTGTTTGATTGTTGATTCGGTTGAATTTTTGAGTCTTTTCTTATTGCCAAAAAATTGTATAGGTCAACTGAAAATACCTTTGATATGTTTTTATTTACTTACTTGTTTTGCCAGTGTCAAAATAATCTTCAAAATATTTTAGGTACTTACTTACTTATTTTTTATTGGATATAATTTTACAATTTCAAGAAACCTACCTACGTTTTTGTCATTATCAACTTGATACTTCCAGCCCTTCCTTATACTTTCAAAGGATCTTGCCAGACAGACAGACAGATGGACAACCAGGTGATCACATAAGAGTTCCGTTTTTTTTTGAATAATTGTGATTTTGGTTACTGAAAACTGATGCTTTCGATCCTACACTTAATGCAAGGCGAATTACCACTAGACCACCGGTGGTTTTCATCAATGGAATGCCTTGCCTATCAGTCTGACATTCTATTTAGCTTTTGCCCCGAGCGCAGAACACATCTGCTAAATTGAATAGGCAACCGTGAAAAGCTGACATGGAGTACAAAAGAACAATTTTTCAATATCCCTCTTTCAACAACATCCAATGTTTTGAGTTTTGGGCGAGAGGCTACGATACTGGAGTATTAGGTTCGTTATGCGAGACGAATGTTTTCATGATCTGCAAATATTTTTCCTTATTTCTTCCGAATTTGGGTTATAAGACACTTATATCACACGAAATAAACATTATGTCCTTGTATACGACTGTCGTTTTAGAAGCTCAAATAAAACATCGAAGCCAAAAATAAATTGGCTTTGTTGTAAGAATTTTCTGTATAACTTAGGTCACATAAGAAAAGGTGAAAACCTTACACGAGAAACAAATTTTCAGTTTCTTTGATGAAAATATAAATAAACAGAACCGAAATAACAAAAACTTCTTCACGTTATAACGTGGCATAACTTAATAAGAAGTTTTTGTTATTTCGGTTCTGTTTATTTATATTTTCATCAAAGAAACTGAAAATTTGGGTAACGCGTTACCTAACTAGCAGTGCGATTCAGACTTCCGAAAATGCATCCGATTCTATGATTTTCTTCCGAAAGTTGACGTTTTTTCAGCGAAGAAACGTAGTAAGTAGATAAAATTCCAGAAATATAGGCAGGTATACATACATTTACAGACAATCCATTGCAATTATTGAGTTCTACAAAGCTGTATAAAAGCTCAAATATCAAGTTAATTGAATCTGGAATGCTTTGTGCCTCGCAAATTGAAATACTGGGAATATTCACAATTCCTGAAAATTGCTCTCAGCTTACACGTCATTACTATCGGCACTATCGAACCACTTACTCTGATGGCTGTGGCAGTCTTTGTGCACAGATTTCTTGGAACTTCGGTCCATCAGGTTGGGGTATATTTTTCTCACTTTTTGAACTAGTGTCACCGTTAATAAATCCAATTATTTTCGGTTATTTCAATAATCCCTTTGTTAATTACTGTGCTGTCACATAGTTTCCAATTTCATAATAAATTCATGCATATAATATCATGATGACGATGTATAAGTACTTAATGATGATTAAACTAAAACGGTTAATTTCACGGATCAAATCCCGTGATGTAAACTCAGTTCAACATTTTCCTAGTTTTGCTGCGTATTTTGTTTCGTATCTAGTGAAATGAAGCGTCTATATAGCCCTTTACCGGGCCAATGGTTTTTCCGTATTTCAAAATACTCGTAAAAGAGTCCGGTGCTTTTGAATCGGGATTGTGAAAACAAAATGTTTTTCCTCATAAGCCAGAGCTGCGAGTGTGATATCAACTGTGCTTTTCATTTTGCTTACAACTATCATTATAGAGACATGCAATTTATCTGCATTTTGGTTCAGGTTTCACTTATGTTATACCCAAACCTGCTTCGGTTAGCTTGTATAAACGAAATCTAAAAAATACCTCAATTTTAAAGCTATCATCACTCTACCTCTAATTTTGATCCGTTGGGCAATTTTTGCGTGTTGATACGTCATACTTTTTAACTTATCTACCTATCTTCATCTCACTGTTGGGTAAAGGTGTCACTCAGGTTTCTCTATACATTTCTATCTTTCACAGCTTCTCTCTTCTCTCTAAGGCAACGACTTCGTCTCGCTATGGCTTTCGAGGTTGATGAAGACCTTTATTCTGAAATTCTGTCAGCGACCGCGTGATAATGTTGGTCTATTTAGCCCCGCCAACCCATCTAAAGACAAAAGTTGGTTGATAAACATTATCAACCAACTTTTGTTTGATTTATTTTAAAACAAATTTTCCTATGTTAGCTTTTACAAACATGAAGGTGTCTTTAGCTGAGCTGCCGCAGTGCTGATTTTACACGACACACCTAACAAAAATTATTGTTAATTTGTATTAAAAAAATGTATTAAAAGTTCCACCGTTTTAAGCCTATTCAAAAATAGCAGGGTCGATGATCGCCAGAGAGCGGTGATATTAATTATTTCAAAATAATGATGGCTTAAAAAAAAAATAACAGTTATTTTCTCCACGTACCTACCTAAGCTTGTAAAAACATGTCAGTGTATAGCTGATCGCCACAGCGCTGATCCGCGATTACTGTGAGCGGAAACTCGATAAAACTCCAACCCTATACGTCCGGTGCCCGGAAAATAAACCTGCACCACCCACGCTCGGAACCTATCTACTCTAATACTACTAAGCCGTATTGCTCTACTGAAGTCTAGTGGGAGTTACTTGATTTGTACTACCGTGTTCTCTTAATTAACTCGATAATTATTAGTAAGAATATAATCAAGTTCAGATTAATTTATTAATTCTGTAAGAGAGGCCAAAACCCTTGGGAAAGGGGTAAGTACGATGAGGCAGTCGGTTTTCGAGGAAACCTGTGGAGGCGACTTAGCTGTATAGGTACTGTTGATTCGTAGGTACTCATACATGAAGAGGTGTAAGTGCTAGGCAATTAAGCCTTCTCCGTCTTTGTTTCGCAATAGTAGCGTTCTGATAAATATATATTCAAAAATTACTGTTAATTATTCAATTTTCAGAAGTGTGTTCGGTAAAATGTAATATGATCAATGTAATGTAATGAATGTATTTCCAAGGTGCGGTAGACATATTCTTTTAGATCATTAGGCATCTTTAGATCCTTTGAACATGTCTAAGGGGTAGTCAGGGGTATGTCCACATTTTGTACATTCCCACATTTTGCAGAAGTTAAGCAGAATTATGAATACCTTAATTTTTGAGGAAACGCGTTCAAAAGCTTTTAAGGAAAATGTCGTTTTCTAGTGGAACCCTTTCAGAATAATGTCAACCAGCAGTGCGATTCAGACCTTCTCGGAATGTATTTTGAATTTGGAAAGTGATGTTTCTTCCCTGAAATAACCAACTTTCCGAAGAAAATCGTCAAATCGGATGCATTTTCGAAAGTCTGAACCGCACTGCAGGACTCTAAAAGCTCATTTAAGATTGCAAATACTTTGCACAAAAACTGGAAGATGGTACTGTTAAGTGCATATTTGGAATGCTTTGTTCAGCAGTCTCATGAAATGGTTACTGTTTAAATACATTAATGTCTAAGCACTTTCGTGCTTCCAGGCTTTGCAATTAGCACGTAGGATTATATCTTTTGAGTCTGGTAATATTGCTACGCTTAATGCTAACTTCTGTAAAACATGGACATGGACGGACATGCATAGGTACCTACCTACCAAATACATATGACATACTAGCGAACGCCCGCGGCTTCGCCCGCGTGAGCTACTATTTTTATCCCACGGAAATCATACATTTTTCCGAAATAAAAATTAGCCTATGTGTTATCCCAGAACCTAAACTATCTGCATTTCAAATTTCATCAAAATCGGTTTAGCAGTTATGGGAATACGTGATAACAAACATTCACACACACGCACGGACTTTGGCCTTTTTAATATTAGTAGGATTTTAACTTGCCTTTGACTACTCTCTTAGATATCTTCAAAGATGCTTCAATCTGACAGAATGTCACCGCGACTTGAAACAGACGTGATCAGGCTTCGTATTTTTCTGGCGTGGTAGATTCTAATTCATAATAATATCAAAGTGAGAGAAATACGAGTTTAAATAATAATGAAATCTGCCTCCATAAACTGAAAGCTTTAAATATTCTGAAGTAAGATATTTTACCCCGGTCAAAGGGATAGTTAGTAGGAAAACATGCATCACCCGAAGGCATCCGCCATGTAGAATATGTAGATATTCATGTGCTAATGAGGGAATGCTAAGCCACAGTACAGGGTGCTGCTATGAATAATTGTGAAGTGTTTTTATTCTAGACACTTCCTCTTTTATTTTTTTTTAGTTGTAAGCACCATGTAAATAAATACTTTAAAATGTAGCCAAAGTAAATTGCATACAAATAATAACATGATTAGAATATTGAGAGAATATTAAGATCTTCAAATCGAGAGTCAATAGGTTCCTTCTAGGTAAGCGTGCTCCATCTTAGACCACACTGTTGCTTTACATCAGGCAGGGTGTGGTTAAACGAGAACCTATTTTAGTTAAAAAATATATATAAGTATTGACATCTACCTACTTCTAGGTACTGCGTGGTACTGCGCAAAAAGAGGCTATTGCCAAATTTTAGATTCCACGTCGCGTTATAAACATAATATTATGACGGCATGTCAGCTGCAAGAATATTCGAACGGTTCGTATAAGATCCGTATGGTCGGGCCTTAATTCTTGTAATTTACAACGTCAACCATTCCTACTTAGGCCTTTACATCTTTACTAGATGATTGTCAGGAGGCAATCTTTGCCTACACTTATCGGGACACTGTAGTGCCTGACAATGTTGAGATGGAGTAGGCTTGCCCAGCACCTACACCATCCTCTCAGCTTAACCAGCCACATCCACAGGAAAGACATGGTCAAAACGTGTGGGGCTGACTGAGCCGCGGGTTTCCTCATGATGTTTTCCTTCACCGTTTTAGAGCTCGTGTTAATGTGCATGTAAATTTTTTCAACCATCCAACCATTCCTATTCCTATCATTATCGCTGCGTTTTGTTTCGTTGACAGTATTTTACAGTTTTAGTACAATTTGTTTGAAAACGTCATTAAAACAGAGTCGTTTCTCATTATTAGACTAGGAAATAAAACGAAATCAATGGTTATCAATAGTTGACGTTTTGCTTTGGTTGATAAAACTTTTGTTAGAAGCAATTCTTCTAACAAAAGTTACTTTTATTCTTCTAACAAATGGTTATCAATAGTTGACGTTTTGCTTTGGTTGATAAAACTTGTTAGAAGAATTGAAGCCCTTGATTTTAAAACGATATTATCAATTGTTTTACTTTTTGCCGATCACGATAAAATTCACTAGGTATCATTTATAAGTTGAAAAATATCAATAGACTTCTATCTCGATTTGTAAACACTTTCTTAAATCCGTAATCAGAGCAGAGATCGATTTATTAAAAAACATTTAATAAGAAAGCTTACAAAATATGAGGCCAACTCTTTTAGCTTGTAAAAGCGCCTGCTAATACAAACTACACAAACTAAACTACAACAAGATAACATAATCCAATGTATCCGATATGAAACATGTAACTCCAAGTTTGGCAGAATCCATTTCCACCCTATATTGGCTTCAGTTTTACTTTAGCAAACACGGACGGACGAATGAAACTTTTTGTGTTATATAAAGCAGTGTTTGTGGAAACCACCATTTACACAGAAATCAGAAAATGGACATGATTTCGCAGCGCAGTTTTGATAGACAAACATACAGATCACTGAATTTGTATGTTTCGTATTTGAAATCTGACCAGTTATGGATGGTCATTCAATATTTGTTTAGTCTTTGAGGATCTCTGTTGGCTGAAGGGAAGCTTCGGATATTGTCGGGAAAAGGCAACCGTTTTATCAATAATTTGAGTTTGTACTCATTATAGGTACCTAGGTAGGTATTATAGTTTTTATTTCTGAAATATGTTGGTTGACCAAGTGTTGACCATATGGTAGTTAATTGATTTAGGCGTTACTTTGCGGAAGTCCAAGTTCATATTTTTTAAACATTCCAAAATATCTAGTAGTAGGTAGATACTCCTCCGCCAATCTATACCAAAAAAGTTTCTTCAAGATTTTCACGCTAAAGCCAACCCACACGCCTAGCCTTACTATGCCAGGCTAGTCAGGGCAAATCCATATGGTATATCAATTGTATCTCCCTTACGTTAAATAGCTTCACTGTAAAGTGTAAAATATTGTAAAAACTAGGTGAGTTTTCTGTCACCATAATTTTTCTTTGTCACCAAAAATTATATTTTGTAATAAAACAAGTAGGTACCTACTTACCTATGTAATTAGATAAAAGCTTGTAATTTATTTTTAATATAAACTTTTATGGTAAATAAATAAATATTAAGTAAATTTCTTGACAATTTTGTAGCTTATCCTACATAAAACCTTTTTAAACAAGCCAACAAGTACCTAGGTACTACTTATTTACCTCATTATAATGACACGTGATAACACTGAAAGACGATAAAAATATTTTTTTTTACAAGAGTGAGCTTAAATATTCTACTAATGCGAGGGTTGAGATCGATAATGACCGGTTTTTAGCTGCATTGAGGGGTTGATATGAATCTGTTTAACTTGACTATGAATAGTCACGTGTAGCGCCACCAGCTCTTATGCTCAGATAGAGAAAATTGGAACCTATCTCATTCAAATCAAAATATTTTCGAACTATGAAATAGTTGTATTGTAATGTAACTGATCTAGTTAAAGAAGATTTATAGGTACATGAGTGATACACTACTCTTTCTCTTGCGACTCTGTCAAATACACAGACTGGCGACGCAATATAGCCGAGCATCCGCAATAAGAAGAACTAGGGTAACAGAATAAACGTAACTAACATGTAGTTACGTTAGCAAACTGTCTATGTTAGCAAAAAACATTTTTATTTGGTTAATTAACGGAAATAGTGACCAACATTGAGGTTTTGCAAGGAGTTGAGGAGGAAAGATCGTTGTTGCAAGTTGTCGAGAATAGAAGAGGGAAGATGATGAATACCATCTTATACGACATGACGGTTTCATTAAAAACATAATTGAAGGAAAAGTGGAAGGAAGGAGAGGAAGAGGAAGACCGAGGATAGGCTGCATGAGCCAAGTGAAAGAGAAGGTTGCTGTCATGTCGTATAGGGAAGACAAGGAGGCTGCCCTGGAAAGAGCTTCGTGAAGAAGGAGGCATTAGTTATGCCGACAAGGGGCTAAAGGTTATATAAAAATGGAACGGACGAACAGACAGGAGTTTTAAAATAGTAATACGGTATGATGGATTTTTTCATGTAGGTAGAGCAATTATTCGTGTAAGTTCATTGAACTAGATCAAACTATTGATCGACATTATGATCTCCAAAAGCTTTATAAAAAGATCACAGATGATCAAACAGTTACTACATGTTGCTAGGGTTCGGAGCCAACGCAACGGCCACATGTTGGGGTTAATCAACGAATAGGGCCAGACGGATGCCAGATGCACCCCTCGATAAGCCACTGTATTCAATACCCAGCTTTAAATCTACATCCCTAGAGCTCAATATCTGATAGTAATCTCCAAATCGTGGTCGTGAATGAGTCGATTCTTTCGGCATTCGCTCGCCAGTTTACAAGCAAGTAGAAGTGTGTTGTGCTTTTTTCTTTGTAATTTAAGTTATTCGCAAGATATAGGCCAAGGGGAGACGCAAGGTGTTACCTGTTTTTTGTTCCTGTGACCTTCTGTGGATCAGACAAGTGAGTCATTCAGAATTTGTAAATTGTTTTGAATGGGGTTACGTATTGATGTCACGAAAAATACAAGACAGATTTTTGAAATCCATAGGAACGTTTGACAGATTTTTGATTTCTTTTTTTTCAAAATACAGGAATTCGAATTCCATAAATTCATAGGCCAGATTTTCATTTGGTTTTTTTTTACAAGGCAGAAATACACAATACATCTAAACATTTTCCAGAAATTTTAACATTCAGATAATTCACTTTACCGCATGTTTGTTTTCCATATAATTTGTTTGCCATATATTTTGTGATCCCGAAAAATCATGGTTCAGGAAAGACCTATTACACAAGTGGCTAAATTAAAAATTTTAAAAAACCGACTTCAATACAAACTGTTATTGGGTAAGGGTGAGCTAATTAAAATGAGCCCAAACATGGATGTTCCACTGTTATTCCCTGAGAAGTTCCATTGGACAGGTCCTGACTCCATCATCAGATCAGCTAGCTGTCACCATATTATTACATTATAGTCGGAACTTGACCGACATGCTGAGTTCCAAGTTTCAACTCAATCAGACTATTAACTGAGGAGTTCTGTTGAACAGCTCCTGACTCCATTCCCAGATCAGCTCGTTGTGACCATATTATTACATTGTAGTTGAAACTTGACATACGTGCCGAGTTTAAACTCAATCGGCCTATTTACTGAGGAGTTCCGTTGAACAGCTCCTGACTCCATCATCAGATCAGCTCAATGTTACCATGATATTGCATTGTCACCGATAACCTATAAAGCTTTTAAAAAATACCCTAATCGCTTCAAGTCTGCCTATAAAATTTGAAGAGTTACCTCGATTTCTCCAAGATCCCATCATCAGATCCTGACCTGATGACCAAAAGGACCAATTGGAAAGTGTACCCTTTTAAACAAAAAAAGAATTTTTGAAATCGGTCGAGGCGTCTTCGAGTAATCGGTGAACATACATAAAAAAAAAAAGCACAAAAAAAAAAAAAAAAAAAAAGATTCCGACGAACTGAGAACCTCCTCCTTTTTTCGAAGTCGGTTAAAAATGATGTATTCAATCTTTCTAAACGCCTACTAATTGCGCCATCTAGTAATAATTCAGAGCGTTATAAATACTAGGTACCATAAAATTAAATAACCGATGTCCATTAAGTAGCTTGAAGTACTGTAGGTAGATATCTAATAAATATTGTACCTAGTTACTTTTTTTTTATTACCTTTAACATTTCCTAACTAATTTCGCGCTAGATGGTTAAGTAACCTCACCAAACACTTTTGGCAAATTATCAAAATTTAACCTAAATCTTCTATCCATTTCGAATTTGTGACGGCTCCGGCGCTTCGGGAAGTGCAGCCCCTCCGCCCTTGCGTAACAAAACGCAGCATCAGCACGAGCCTTCGCAGCTTCGGCTGTTTGGTCGCCACCTTCGGCGGCGACCAGCCTCAGCCGCTCCAGCTCGTGCTGGTGCCGCGTTTTGTCACAGCGGGCGGGGGCTGCACCTCCCTTCGCGCCTCCGAGTTCATAAAAACACTCTAGGGTAGGACAGACAAGACTACGTGGAAGTCGGGGTGGGCAGATTCGGTTCTGAGACCGATAATAACCTAAAAACGTTTCGTTTTAAGGTAAGACAGACGCAACATAAAAAGTAACACAAATTACGTAAATAATATAATTGAGTAGGTAAGATGGAAAAGGTTTTATATGGCCGGAAATTTTCTGGTAAGCGTTACTTCTGTCTTTTAAAATAAGGTATAAGGATATTGTTGTCAAATGAAAAAAAAACGAACTGATAATCTGGCATTAGTGTTTCTGTCAAATGAGACTTCTGTGAAACGTTTTATCGGAGTAATAAAATTATGTAAAACAAAGTATCTGGATTTCGAGTTTCTTTCAAACGTTTTATGGATTTCAAAATTCGGTGTATCGTTTTTCGAAAGATTGATAGGTTACCTTTGAATGGACGTGTTTCCGTCTACTTTTGTTTGCTTGTAGCGGACTTTTGTGCAAGGCAGTCTGGACCTGGAATTGATTTATGTGAATTGTGACTACAGGTTTTCTATATGTATGGACTTTAGATAAGAAGGAATGCTTCATTTTTAATAGGTGAAGTCAAAGTCAAAGTCAAAAGTATTTATTGCATCATGTTATAAGTACCTAGGTATATTATCGTTGAAGTTGCGAAGGTCGACACGAGACCAGTCAACATAAAAGTCAGTCCAAAAAAAAAATTACTTCATTAGTTTGATGTCTGATTTATATTTTAATGCTGATCTAGTAAGATATTTTACTACTATTATACTACTATTTTAAAACATCTTAGGTTACCTATTTAAAACCTATTTTGTTAGTTTTAAACATGAATAACTAATACGTTCATTTACCTACTTATATAAAACATAAAAAAATCTAAATGATGGTGATATTTGTGTGATGAAAATGATAATTTTGGTACGAAGCCAAAGTTGATAATGAAACCTGTTAGTTTCATATTTTTAAAATAAGTAAGCACTATTTATACCTAATCAGTTTTGTAAATAAGTACTTACCTCTAATTATACGCCAGTAAAGTAAAAGAACTGACGCATATTTGATTTCTGCTCATGGAAATTGATATGATCAATTCAAATAGTTGACTTACGTTCATTGAGATCAATTGACGACAACCCACATCCACAGAACATGATAATCGATCGAGCGAGCGAAGCGAGCGAAGATCTTAGTGGCAAGTTAGGCGATTTTGCTTTGTATGTTTGTATGTTTGTATGTTTGTATATTTGTATGTTTCATTTTTATGTTCTCGCATAACTATCGAACCGCTTATCCAATCTGTATGAAACTTGATAGGTCAATAGGTTGTGCTATGGAAATTTGCTGTGGAGCGTATGAGCGTAATCGATGAAGGGGTTGTAAAGATATGGGGTTCCCAAGGGGGTAATTTTTTTTCAAAGTTACCCAAATATATTGAGTGGGGTGTCATATGAAAGTACTCAATTTATACATTCCAAATTGGTTTTTAGTTTTCTTCTAGGTTCTATAGTTTTTGAAATACAGAGAAAAAGAAAAATGATGAAAACCAATTAACGGATGTATGGAGAGAGCTCCCGTTTCATAGAGTTTCGATGTATTCGGAGGTCTGGTTAACGGACATAGAGTGTGGCATCGTTGTGGTTTGGTTTGCAATGATTTTAGTTGCTTCTTGATATTTTTCCTTGAGATTGAAAATAAAAGCCGTGCTGGCCGAGTGGAAGAGTGCTCGATTTTCGATTCAAAGGTCGTAAGTTCGAACCCTGGCCGTGCTCATCAATGGATTTTTCGATTAGAAAAATTTAAATGCGCATTAACACGAGCTCTAAACGGTGAAAGAAAACATCGTGAGGAAACCAGTTAACGTTCTAATAGCGGCGATGGGCTTGCAACCTGTCACGTATGCAAATTCTAACTCCTGCAAATAGTGGGCTGGGCATGTACCAAAATTATAGAAGGAGACGGAGACGGAGGGGGAGGGGGAGGGGGAGGAAGAGGGGGAGGGGGAGGGGGAGGGGGAGAGGAGGGGGAGGGGAGGGAGAGGGGGAGGGGAGGGAGAGGGGGAGGGGAGGGAGAGGGGGAGGGGAGGGGAAGAGGGAGAGGGGGGAGGGGTGGGGGGAGAGGGAGGGGAGGGGAGGGAGGCGGAGAGGGAGGGGGAGGGAATTGTTTTTCTCATACATTTTGTATTGAACTGCTATTTTAATAATTTTTCGAACTAAGAGGCCTTCCCTGAGGCGCGGTACGAAGTTCGCGGGGTCAACTATTGAATATAAACACGACACGACTTAATGTATTGCATGCATGCCTATAATCTTTACCATACTGAGGTAGTGCATTAGATATCATTGTGTGGTAAACACTAGAAGGAGCACTTAACGTAGGTATAGGGGTAGTCAGAAACACGTCCAAATCTAGGCTATCAACACAACGGTGCGCGAGATCTCAGTTCGGGTCGAACTACTAGTACTACGTACCCACATGGCATAAACCGACTTCAAAAAGACGGAATGTTACCAATTTACCTAGCACAAGTGCTTGATGGGTATTGTCTAGCTAGGTGATTAATCCAAGTTGTCTGATTATCAACGTGGAATTAAAATTGAGGTTGAACTAATATCGTATCTCAACGGTGAAGGAAAACATCGGGAGAAAATCAGTTAGTATTCTAATAGGTTACGATGGATCACGTTTAGAATGATAACTGCATAATGCGGGCATGTGTTAAGCCGCCTATACATGTTTGGCGAGCTTCGGCCAACGCAAGCGGATGACAATCGATGCAAGGCGAGTGCTACCGTCTAGAAGTTTGGCAAGTCTATGCAAACCAATGCAAACCATGCGAATGTGTTTAGTGCTAAACCGACGATGAGCGCTGACGTCGCGTCGGTCGCGTAGCGGTATCAATGAAAACGTAGCTGTACGCGCGTAGCAACTCATCAGCGCTGCACTGTAGAAGTTCATACGTTTTTATTGATACAGCTACGCTCGACCAACGCCGACGACAAGCTCGTCGGTCGGTTTAGTAGGTACTAAATTTAGCCTTATAAATAAATGAATTAAAAATTAATTTATTATTCCTCAAAGAATATAATTTTAAACTAATCTAATTTAACTCTAAAAAAGTTTATTTAGTCAAGGATTTGAGTACAAGGAGTACATTATAATATCCAATCTTTTTCCAGAATGGTTCCAGAGAGCACATCCAAAGAGGCAGTTCCCATACACGTAGCAAAGAATGCCCACGAAGTATACAAAGCCCTTATTCAGATGTTCCTGGGTAAAAACCCACCAGAGAGCCAAGCGGTCGACATCGACAGACTACTCAAGGAGTACGCTTATAGAGGCGCTGATGTGCGGTATGGACGTACTCAGAATCTAAGCTGAGGGATAAACATTGTGGCTGAACAAATAATTCATGCGGGAGAGCTTGCCTAGTTCTGGGACTTATTTTAGATAAAGATAAAACATATACTAACATATTTCTACTAGCGGGTCCGAAAGACAGACATTGTAAACACTTAATTGACTTTAATTTTGTCAAAAAAAATAAAACTACAATTATAAAATTAATGTAGGTAAGGAGCCCATTATCCATCAAAACAGAGCTAAAATACCAAAAAAATAAATGTCTGGTCTATGACCTCAAATGTATTATTGTCCATGTTTGTGGATCATGTGGATGATGTGGATGTGTTCTAAAATATACCAAAGTATAATCCAAAGATAATTTAGCATAAGTTTTTGAAATTAAGTGTAGTTACTAGTCTTAAATTATTTGAATGTTAATGTACTCGTATAAGTTGTATAGTCCCTCTATCAATAGTTTACATCTAGCTCGTTTAATTTCCTTTTAATTATAAGGTTTATTATTATGAGTTAAATTACTATTCAATTGAACGAAATTGAGAAGTCTAGCATATACCATAATAGATCATTGGTTAGTGCTGAACTTATTATTAATTTCATTGAAAATCAAAAGTTTTATGTCAAAATGTTTGATTCCGACGGGATTCACACCCGCACTGAAACAAGCGATCCTCCTCAAGCCTATTATAAATTACATTAACACCATAAAATTAAAAATTATTTTTAATAAAAATATTACTTATAAATTAAAAATTAAGTAAGTAGGTAGGTATACATTTATTTGTCATTTTAGAAGAATCTCTAAGTTAAGTTTTAAACCTGACTTAAATCACGACTGTCTTTAATTGTGCTGTAATTATATTATTGCCATATTGCGCTCCTGTAAAACGATATTTTCCCAAACTTTTTGTAATGTTTTTGGAAGGAAAATAGGATTTATCTGTGTTTGTGAACAAAACGATGAAAAATAAAAAAGTTAAACAATTTGACTATTATTTTATTTAGGTAGGTACTTGCCTGACATGGGTGGGTATGTGCCAAATTGCATTTTTGAATGCCTCTGACTACCCCATTGATATCTTAGTTGGATACTTGGGATATCTTAACACTAAGATTTAATTAAATTAGTCCCGAATGGAATTAGCTTCCTGCAACCAGTTACTTCTTGCGTGTAATAAAAAAAAATATAGGTATCAGACGACAAAATAAAAAAACAACGAAATAATTTGCAAAAATGCAAAATCAGTAAAATGATACACTTAATTATGTAATTTTTTTTTTTTGTATAATCAAGCTACATTTTTGCTGAACAAAACCTATACCGACCGTTTTATCATATTTATAATACTGTACACTTTGGTCCAACATACAATTTCCATCAGACAAATCTAAAGTGAGCACAGGCTGTGCAATTTTCCCAGGCGTTACAACGCCAAGCACTCTGGTTATTTTGGCTTCTAGTATATTTGGCATGGGATAGACATAATCAGGTTGGTCGACGGAATGATCCTTTTCGACCGAACGAACTATGGAATGGTGATTCTCAAGCCATTTTCTAAACGATTTTGAAAACAAAAGATTTAAACGCGTGCTTGATGCTACGAAAAGTAGGTAAGTACTTAATTTATTTTATCGTTTTATTATAAGTATCGTATAGGCTTTCTCTATGATTTTCAGTTTTATATGAGACTTTTAAGATATCTTGGAAAAGTCGGACTCACGATTGGCACTTACACTTCGCCGATTATTTAATTTTATAGATTATCTGCTCTTTTTATTTTATTTTTATATGATTTTTTTATATTTTATTTTTATTTTGTTACATCAGGACACACAACAAACATCTATGTTCATCACACATAATATTTGTCCTGAGTGGGAATAGAACCCACGACCAACAGCGCAGAAGGCAGAGCTATACCTACTACCAACTGAGCTGAGGGGCCAGTCAACAATATACTTCCTAACACCGACTATGCTGAAAGTAGCAAAGCTAATTCTATCTCAACAATGTACCAGGCAGAGTCATTTTAAGTAAGCTAAAAATTCCTCCTCACGCTGTATAAATTCATCTTACTAAAGATATAAAGGCCTAACTCTGTTAGATATTCATATTCATTCACTGCCAATCAGCAAGGTTACAGAGAACGTTTTTCCTTGTCACTCCATAACCAATAAAAAGTGCAAGTAGTAGTGTGCATAGTTGGCAAGCATGGCAACCGATTTAGCAAGTTTTGGGGTATTATGCCTATAAGTCCATTACGTTACGAGAGTGACATCACAAGTTAGGTTAAACGAATTATTCCCATCTGTCACACTGCTCTGTCTGCAACAAAAGTTCGATCTTTGCCCCGTTTTGCAAAGCGGGGACAGATCGTATAGTCGTATTGCTCATTATACGGACTAAAGTGAAGGAAAAAATGTCATTTTTCCTTCAATTTTGACATAAAACGTATCAAAACCAAGGAATTTTTATACTAACGTAACTGGAACGCGCACTGATACAGAAAACGCGGTCCGCTTGAAATAAAACTTGGGCGCTGTGTCTCTTTCTTTTTGCAACTGTGTGAAAGAGACAAAGCACCCAAGAAAGCCTCTCAACAAGACCAACAATCCTTATAACCAAGATTAAATGATAATAGATCGTTGTGTAGTCGTGATAAGGTTCAAAATCCTTTGTACATTAAATGTCAGTCAGCATTCTACTATGTATGAAATTTCTTTGATCAAAACTAATCAAAATTGAAGGAAAAATGACATTTTTTCCTTCAATTTTAGTCCGTATAATGAGCAATACGACTATAGGTACTTTTGTTTCCCATCTGTCTCCCAAGGCGGACAGAGCCATGTGACAGATGGGAATAATTTGGTTTAACTTTTTCCTAGTTTGGTGAATAGCTCAAATTAATTGTTTCTCCTGCTTGATTATTGATTAATACTTTACTCTTCGGTGAGAATCGAACCCATATCCTAATCAAGGACTCTCTACTACAGGATATAAACTGACCTTGTTAGAAAGAACAAAGAAAATTGTAACCCATCCCTACCAATATATAAAGCGGAAGAGTTTGATTGTTTGCTTGCACGCGATTTGATAACTTAATTCTTGAGGAAGGTTGTAGGCTACCTACTTTTCATTATCATCATCATCACCATATAAGTACCTACTACATATTACTACGCGGGTAACGCCGCGAGGGTGCTGCCAGTGCAAGATAAAGGGTCTTATGAAAGATGTTTAAAGTTGAACCCTGGTTAAACAACGTCCTGTCTTTATTTGTGGGTAGTGACGAATAGAGACAGCACGTTGTTTAACGAGTGTTCAACTTTAAACATCTTTCATAAGTAAGGGGAAGTTCTGATCCAAGTTTATGGACAAAGAGAAGATTCTACAGTTGTCATTATCCAAGACTTGACAAGAGCCGTTTTTCTATTTATCGCTAGATTGCGATTTATTGTGTTATACAAATGCACTATAAGTATCTAAATATCCGGCAAGTTATTTATAGTGCATTCGTGCGGCTAAGATACCTAGGTACATAAAGTAAAGTTTCGCAATGAAGTTTGATATTCATAAGTACTTAAGTCCTTACTTCTATTTTTTAATACCTCGCTTTTGCATAACCTACTGCAATGTCTACGATAAACTAGATTATAAAATTATTTCAATTTATTATTGTTTATGGTCAAGTCATGTCAATGTGCGCACTAAATTCTAGTTTATGAAACTACAATTCTCTATGCATAGAAAGCTAAGCTAACAAAAGTAAAAAGATTCAAGTGTTCTTAATTATAAGCAAAAGAACAATCGCTAAAGAGCTAAGTTTTATAATAAGTAATTCGGTCACTATACATCTACTTTCTAACTAAAGTATGTGAAACTCTCTATCTTTATGAATCTACAATGTCAAATAAAACAACACTAAATAATATTTTCATACATATAATAAGTACATCAATAGAACATCTTATTACATTTAAATATCAATTAAATTTGACTAGATATTATAGTGACTAGAGCACGGCCGAAAGTTCATTTTCATTTGAAAAGTTCTATAGTTTCACGTCTAGGAAAAGTTAACAGTCACTTTTAACACAGTCGACAATAGAGGAAGGAGGTCACATCAATTCACAGGAAAACGAAACGGCCGGAAAGACAGTCCGAGCGTCCCACACCAGGACGCTCACATTTTGAAGGGTCGGAGCGGCTCCGGCCCCAGGAACCTTCAGGCTATCCCAAGATCCTTCATAGCCCTCACGAAACGGTTGCGGAGGCTCACGTACACAGAGTGGCGGAACGACATGCCACTCTGACGCAGGAAGCGAAGCGTCTCCTGCGCGCACAGCAGGAACCCGAGCTGCTCCGGATCCATGCACTCCGGCACCGCGTCCAACAACAGAGGGTCCTCGATGTACGCAGGGTCGTCGTACTCATCGCCTTCCGTCGAGTAGTCTTCGTCGTCGTCGAGGCTGTCGCGGATGCAGTACCGGCCGAAGAGACGGCGCAGCGCCTCGCGTTTCAGAGCGCTGTCGGAACCGGTGTTTCGCGGCTCGCTGAGTGAGCGCCGGCGTCGCCGCTGCCGCTTCGCCCTAAACTCTTCGTCCGGCTCTTCGCTGGCCTTACGCTTGTTGCTCATCTTGCTATCGGTATCACTGTCAGCTGCCTCCATCGGGGACCGGGCTACGAATGGTTTGTGCACCGGGAATTGAAGGGACCCGCGATTACGTCGAGCGAGAGAGGGCGAGCACGCGGCGCGAGTGCGAGCGGGATGGGCAGCTTGCAGCTGGGCGAACAGATGCGGGAAGTTTCGCTTTGTTTGATAAAGTTTATTCGGGGAAATAAAACGGCGGGAGTTGGGATTGCGCGGGTGTGCGGGGACCGGCCGCGCCGGCAGCTGCCTCGCATCTGCCGCTCAGGTGGAACCACATGCTTCGTCTCAAGGTGGATGGACCTACAACTCTCTAAGGTGCACACTCGCACAGACAAAACAAACAAGCCGCAGACATATCCTTTGTTAAGTTAGACAAAGTTCAATTCACAAATTGCTTCGTTTTATTAATGTTCTTATAATAATTGACACCGAGAATTTTTGTAAGCAAAAACATTTCAAATGAACTAAGTCTATTTCAATTTAGTGCACGCGTAAAAATTAAGTTGAAACAAAACATAAACATTTCTAAAATCGTGCAATTTTAAATGAACCTCGGACACAGTAGTACGCTAATTGCAATGAAAAATGAAGTTACGAGCGCAGCATTTTGCGGACAGTTCATGCCGCTATGTATTACATAGACGCTATGTAAAAAGCTAAAATCAATACAGCTGGCTTATATACTCCCGGGGATTGAGCTGTCTGCTCTATTTACTCATATCAGGTAACATAACTAGAGTATAGGGTGTCCACTGTGTACTTATTATATTCAAAATCCATGATGTCATCAAACAAAGTTTCTTAGGTTCGTCTTTAATAGAATATACAGGCCTTCAGCTTACCTTATACTTTTGAAGTAATCTCAAATAAAGGAAAACAAAAGGTAATCATGACTGCATCCCTACTACAGTAGGTTCGGTTATGGTTAAATACGAATCTTAAGAGAACACAAATGCACATCTTGTTGTCCTTTTTGGGGTTTCGTAGTCCTAGCAAGAAACTCTTATAGTTTCGTTATATCCGTCTGTCTGACTGTCTGTCCGTCCGTCCGTCCGTCCGAGGTTTTGCTAAGAGACGGTTGGTACTAGAAAGCTATAATTTTGTAGGGGTGTGTAAGAATATCAATAACGCCGACAAAGTGGTAAAATAAAATTTGGAAAATATTTTTTTAGGGTTTTTAGGCTCCCCTACTGTGAAGTGTTTGTGTCTATAACGACAACAGAATCATTCTATATTGTGATAACGGGCTACTACGGAACCCTACACTGCGCGTGGCTCGACACGCACTTGGCCAGTTATTATTTCTACCTTTGAGTTTTTTCTGGAACCATTAATCTGCATTAATTGATTTATTTTTGTTTCAAGCCGAAAAAAAATTATCAAAGTCTATAGGTATGTACTAGTGTTAAGCATTTCTCAAGACTCAGGTATTTCTAAGTTCTAACTATGATTCTAATGCTCGAAGTAGATAAATACTGATGCAGGCCAGCAAAATGATCCAACCATTTTGCATACCAGCGATGTACAATTGTACACATCCAACGTATCCGACAAGATTGCAGCCGACATCCTCCTATAACTATCCTAGTTATTTCTAAGACACACCTCGCTTACCAGCACACTCCAAAACCAACTTTATCCCACAGAAGTTATAGCTCATTTTGCTTAGGGATGAAAACATTAAATTAATTTTCCAGCTGGAAATTTCGAGATGTATTTGCAAGGGTTTCCTTTTTATCGTTGACTGCATTTGCTTCTGAGAAGAGACTTGAAGATTTTTATGTCCTTTTCAAAATGCTTTTTCCGAGAATTTGTTATTTTCTTTTATGCTATCGCATTGAACTTCATATTCAAGTCCGTTGAAAAGCTTAATAAAAGTTCTAATTAAAATTATAATTAGTGCCTACTTTTTTTAGACAATAATCTGAAAATTGGATAGGAGATTTGAAAAATCTACTTATAAGCACACTTATTTTCTCGTTAAAATAATCCATATTTTATTCAAGATTGAAAGAACAATAACAATGAACAATAGAATATCGAGAGAAGCTTAAAAAACTGTATTCTTACTTGGTGAGTATTTCTAAGCAACGAATGAAGTTCTAACAAAGGAACTTGCTACACAAAGTTAGCTTGGAATTATGAGGAGTTAACTTCAAGACAAGTTAATTAGGTCTCTCCCGGTATAACCAACAGTCCAGTTACTTAAGTAGTACTTGACTGAAGGAATTGCTTCCTTCAGTCTACACTACTTAGTAACTGGACCTTTGTAAGAAACTTTCAAATATTTGTGAACTTCTAGATATCTAAAGGAGCTTTGAAGTTGCTTTGTTTTTGGTTTTTGTAAGGAATTAAAAACGAAAACATGTTCACGGTGAAGTTTGTATGAGCTTAAATAACTCTGGTGACGGAGTTTTTAGGCCGCCTAAAGGCCTCCGTCGGCGTCGTGGCTTAACGACTTAAAAGCCGGGACCGACAATTTAACGTGCCCTCTGAAGTTCGGAAGCCCGGAAGCCGTTTCCGCAACCAATTTTCGTAACCAGTTGCAAAAGCGGAAATATCTTTCTTTCCCCGCAACTGTTCCTGCCTAGCCACACACGGCTCATAAGCTAGAGTAGAGCTCAAAGGGATGCAAATATGTTATTATCTCTTTTCAATGGTAAAAAAAAAACCACTCTTCTCATCATCACTCAACACTCATCTTATTCTATTAAACGAGCAATATTTATTTGATGTTTGAACAATTTGAAGAGTTCGATCTAGCTAGGTCTCATATCTGGGAAAAGCCGTTCACACCTTGCACCTTCTAGTGAAAGCCTATCCTAACGTCTCAAACGGTTCCTACAGATGCAGATGAGACATCTGTCTACGACTTAAGCCCGTTAGATAATATACTTGATAGCGCTCAGTGGATTAGTTTAGCTTAGCACTAGTATCTGGAGTACCAGAATTTATAAGCGAGAAAAACCAAATTATATCTATCAATAAGTGCGGTAGACATTCAAATATGCATTCTAGATCCTTTAAAGATGTTAAATAGCCAATTTGCCCACATTTTGCCGGCGGCATGCGTAAAACATCAAAACATTTTTGTTCTGAAAATGAAAAATCTTATCCAAATTTTCAATTACGACGAATTCAAATTTTTGTTCTGTTCAACATTTTCGAAGAAAATGAACGTGTGATATTAATCGACCGGTGTGTAAACGATTTTCAGAAGCGATGCGACTAGTGACTTGCCGCACGGCAAAAATCGACCCATGTAGGTAAATCTATACTAACATAATACCTACAGCGGAAGAGTTTGTTTGTTTGTTTGAAC
Organism: Camptogramma bilineatum; assembly: GCA_958496255.1. Taxonomy (NCBI): domain Eukaryota; kingdom Metazoa; phylum Arthropoda; class Insecta; order Lepidoptera; family Geometridae; genus Camptogramma; species Camptogramma bilineatum. The sequence goes on along the minus strand of OY292465.1, from coordinate 10,785,575 downwards.
GTGCTAATCTCAGGAACTATCAGCCCGATTAGAAAAATTCTTTATGCATTTGATAGCTAAATAGCTAAACTCTCGAGGAAGGTTGTAGGCTACTTTTCATCATCTCCTATAATATAAGCGCTCTACATTTTCAATCTCGTAATAATTGAAATGTAAAAAAAAGAATGATAACGACTGTATTCCCAAGATGCGGTAGAAAAATTCTTTCAGATCTTTTTTTTAGATCTTTTGATGACATCGAAGGGGATAGAAGGTATGTTCAAATACATTTTAGTACATGCCCACATTTTGCAGAAGTTAACATTCCATACGTGATAGGTTGCAAACCCATCGACGCTATTATAAAGCTAACTGGTTTCCTCACGATGTTTTCCATCACCGTTTTGAGCTATTGCGCAGGTATAGGTTCATTTTTCGAAACGAAAAATCCTTTTACCCATCACTTCATAATTTTTCATGCGGTCTGTTTGTCTGTTTTTTGCTTTCCATAACAATGGTGCAAACGCAACTAGCGTTGGTAGAGCAAACAAAACTAATTATGTGGTTGCATCTCCACCATTGATGGTGCAAATCAATGGTGCATACGGTTCCACGGGATTCATAAGAGGTAATAATCTGCAAAGGAGGATTATCCTCACACTGCTAAGTCCTTTTGGTTTTGCAATTTCCTCATATCGGTGTTTTTTACTCAATATAGTCTTTCGGTGATTGCAAAAGTGGTATTTGGAACTGACAAAAACTAATCTTGGTTATTGTTACCGATTTAAAAAGAAGTGATTTTGTGATAAGCACTTTTATGGCAGAATATAGACCCAGAATCCTAGCACAGTGTACCCTGTAGGTACTGTAAGCAAACTCGTGTTAAGACATGCTGGATCATCGGACCATCTTATGGTGCGATTACACGCTTCCGAGCAAATAGACAGAGACACGTATAAATAATCAAAGCAAGCACGAAGTCGCTCTGTCACCCTCATATGACCAAACGCGATGAAAGATAACGTGCTCGTTGTCTGTTTGCTCGCAAGCGTGTAAACGCGGTATTAGATTTATACAGGATGTCCCAGAATGTGACGAACATAATGTGTCGGTAACAGGCAGAAGGTCTCATTTTAACTTGAAAACTGAATTTCAAAATTAGCTTCAACTTTGTCTAAGCTCTCCTACGCTACCTGGGGCTAACTGCTACGTTATCAACGCTAAGACGTCCCTAATCCGAGCCCGGAAGCTTTGAGATGGAGCTTGTGACGTCAAAGCTAGCCACCATCGGGTAGATCGAACCGTAATCAACGCTTCCGTACAAGATTGAAGCGCAGTCAGCCTTGTCTGGCACGGAGCTAAGAAATATCCCGAAGATAGGGTTATACTTGAGCCGTGTCGCCTTAGTAGGAAGTCACGACTTTCAATCCGAAGGTTACGATCAGAATTTTTCATTTCGTAACATTTTTATGCACATAATGGGCGTTTTTCCATTAGCCGGCACAGCACCTGCACCGGCACCGGCACAGCACCTGCACCGGCACCGGCACCGGGGCGGGGCGGCGCCGCCGATGGTGGAGATGCAAAAATGTATGAAAATCTCATAATGTGGGGCCGGTGCCGGCGGCAGCCGGTAAGTGGAAAGGCGAGCCGTATATTTTCACACATTTTTGCTTCCCCCGGTGCCGGTGCCGGTGCCGGTGCCGTGCCGGCTAATGGAAAATCGCCCAATAGATCAAAAATGTGAATGTCGAACCCGCATTGATCACATCGATCAATGCGGGTTCGAGTCCCATCGGAATCGAAAATTCTGACAAAAGTAAATGATCAAGCACATCCATTCATTTCAACTCCATGTTCTGTTTCCCGGAGACGGGCTTCTTTGTTGCAGAAGTACCTAAGTAACCTGTGGTGTATACTATAGGTACCTGTCCTTGTACAGTCAGCGTCATCAATCGGTATCCCCCTATTGATTTGAACAAAGACCCTTTTCATTTCAACCTTGGATTTCAGTCAGATATTAGGTATAACCGCTATTGCATCGGCTCGTACTCGAGCGAAATTAGATATCCATAAGTAAGCAAGGATGTTAAAGTTTTTACAAAAGTTGAGATCAACGGCTTGCAAACCGATCTCTTACTAGGGGGATACCAATTAATGACGCTTTCTGTACCTAAGAACGTTAAGCATACCATGTAACGAATGTGTATTGGAATTTCCATGTATGTAGACATTGAAAATGAAAAGTCATCAAAATTTTCAGTTCCGACGGGATTTGAACCTGCAATGATACGAGCGATCCTCCTTTAGCCGGAGTGCCTTTACCAACTCTGCCACGGCATCCGCATTCGTCGGGTTGAATTGAACCTGAAGATAATATATATTCAGACCTTCTCGGAATGTATTCCGAATTCGGAAAAGGACGTTTCTTCGCTGAAAAAACGTCAGCATTCTGAAGAAAATCATCGAATCGGATGCATTTCGGAAGTCTGAATCGCACAGCCGGTCCGACTATCGCTTTGGGTTCCTCCCTCTGGATCTTTTTCCCTGATGGATCTGAATTCGTGTACAGATGAGTAGCGTCATAGCGCTGCAAACATGCAAGAGACGTTATCTCAAGTAAATGTAAGTATAGGACTTAGGAGGCTTGTGTACCTGCCTTAGCTATGGCTATTCCAATTACATCAGAGCGCCTAGTGGGAGTCAGACTTGAAAAGAACGTTAGGTTGGGGAAACTTAGTCTCTGTATGTATAAAAATATCGATGGGCTTGGTAGAATGCTACTTGTTAATAAGTAGCTAAATTAAAAATTATCAATTTTAATTGTTAAGTACTAATTTTTAACCGACTTCAAAAAAAGGAGGAGGTTCTTAATTCGTCGGATTTTTATTTTATTTTTTATGTCAGTTCACCAAATTACTCGAAGACTTTCACCGATTTGAAAAAAAGGTTTATTGTTTTAAAAAGTATAAGTACTTGCCGATAGGTGCCATAAAAATTTGGTGAGGATCTGTTGAGGATCTTCGGAGTTATGAACAGAAATGCATCTGGAGGGTGCAGAAAATTGCTCAACATAAATTATAACATTATAGTCGGTTTTCTTAATTTTTTTAATTTAGCCACTTGTTTTCTATCAATTTACCCCGTTCCACTTCGCTTTAGACATGCGATTATTTAAAAAGGATGCGACTAAACTCCTGCTAGGCCCTCCGGCTGATTGGATGTCCTTTGAGAACGATCTCGAAGATGATTAAAGGAAATAGGCCATGTGGGTATCTTGTGAAGGCGAGGGTTACGTTTCCTTACAATATGTAGATCTATTTATACCATAGTTTCTCAAACTTATTTTGCCCACTGCCCACTTTGAGAATATTTTTTTCAAGAGCCCCTTCCTACATACCTTAATGCGCCATCTTAATTTTCTCTGGGTCTTCTATTGCCCCCCTGAAAATCTCAAATGCCCACAAGGGGGCGTTATCGCCCACGTTGAGAATCTATGATCTATACCAGTGGTTCCCAAACTTTTTTTTCTCATGGACCCCTTTCAAAATTTTACTGGTTTCGGTGGACCCCCTGCTGCTACATTTCTATCATATTCCCAAAATTTCTCGTCAACGTGGACCCCTTTCGAGTCTCCCGTGGACCCCTGGGGGTCCACCTGGACCACTTTGGGAATCACTGATCTATACGAAACATGCTCACGACTGTATCCCCTAGGCGCGGTAGACACTCTCAGATCTTAAGGCATTTCAGATCCCTTGAAGATATCTAAAGGTGTTGTCAGAGGCATTTCCAAAAAGGTAAGTAAGGTGCAGCGGGGCAATTCTGTCCGAAAAATTTTAGTCAAAATTTTAAACTTCAATGCTCTCGTTCCTTATTGAGTTACGCTAATTCTGAAAAATTGGTGACCTGTAACCTTTATCTGCCTTTTTCTTTATTGTATTTTTGTTACAGAAAAAGCATATTTAAATGGTGAAATAACACAATTTTAACTAAAAACTGGAAAATGCCAGAATAGCCCCTCAGCGGGGTAATTCCGTCAGGTGGTGATATTATTCGAACCAATGATGCTATGATACTAAATCCAAGAGCTTTACAAACTAGACAACATAATACACTTGAATTTGAACATTCTGATCTCCTACGATGGTCCAGTTTCTATAAAAAACCTGTTAAAATTTTTGTGGGGTAATTCTGGCATCACTCTTTAGTCTCCCATACATGCTAGTGTTGGGACCCTGACTATCGATAAACGGAGTTTACGCAAAAATCTCGCGCAAAAATTTTGTATGAAATGTAGTTTGCCCCGAACTGAGATCTCGCGAACTGTAGATCACTTACATTTGGACTTTCTTCTGATTACCCCTTTACTTTCAAGTGCTACTACTGCCAAGTATGTCTATTGCGCTAGCTTGTCATCCTACTAATATTATAAAGGCGAAAGTCGGTGTGTGTGAATGTTTGTTCCCACGTATCTCAATAACTACTAAACCGATTTGGATGAAATTTGGAATGTAAATAGATAATGACCGGGAATAGGACAAAAGCTACTTTTTATCCCGAAAAATGCACGGTTCCCGTGGGATAAAAAAAATAGTAGTGCACGCGGGCGAAGCCGCAGGCGTCCGCTAGTGGTAAATAATACTGGCAAGCATGCAATGCAATACATAATGTTGTGTCTAATTTTTTATGAATTCTCGTCGTATTTCAAAAAGTATATGTACATCCTAGAATAAAAATGATAACTATTTTGGAATGTACACATAAAGACCTTTCATGGCACCCTACTCAATAAATTTGTTAGTTTTTTACCCCCTTGGGAACCCAAAGCATATGACTGGGACTGGGAACACAAACCCACTATACATTGCCATAGCACAACCTATTGACCTACCTAGTTTCATGAAGATTGGATGAACGGTTCGACAATTATGCGAGAACTAGAATTCATGAAACATACAAACATACAAAGCAAAATCTCCATACTTGCCAGTAAGATCTTCGTTCGCTTCGCTCGCTCGATCGAAAATTTAATGCGTGTCGACTATGGTTTAATTAAACTCAAATAAAGCCACAAACAAATACTTATACAAAGAAATGTCGCATTAGTTAACCCCGAGATCTTCACTCGCTCGATTAGTTAAGTATTATTTTTATCGACGTTTACTTCAATGCTGTAGACATCACTGGTTTTTGGCAATTTCATACAAAATCGGTGGGGCAATTATGGCAACCGATTTCGATAAAATTACATAAAATCAACACTTTGTGGGGTAATTATAGCGGATGCAATAACACAGAAGAAACAATGAGTAGAAACGAACTAGTACGATTAAAATAATCTCCAGTCTAAAATACACCTCCTTAGCTTGTTCAATTTTCAATTAAACCGCGAAAACCACTTAATTATTACAAAAACTCGAGGGGCTAATATTTTTACACCCTCCGAAAAATAGGTGACTGTCAAAATGATGCTGTCAATCAGTCAGTTTTTGCGCTAGAAATGCCACCTATCGTTTATGAATGAACAAAAGATTTCTCTACCCGTACATAGATGTCTCTTCGAGGTATAAGTCATAGAACGAGAGATATAACCATGTGACATAATTACCCCGCTGCCAGAATTGCCCCGCTGCACCTTACATTTGTCCATTCGCACATTTTGCAGACATTAGCATCAGTCAAGTTATATAATTTTGCATATTATATACGTACCTACCTATTACTTCCTTCATAGGTAAATGGATTAGGTGTAATCCAACCAGACATTAGTATTATCAGCAGTATTAGTACAACATAAGCTGTTCGCATATTGACCATAATTGATTGCAATTTGGTTGATTGCCTTTCGGTACAGCTGTTCTAATGAAGATAAGGGCGCTCTTGGGAGATATTGGAGCTAATTGGTAAACTTGTTTGGTCCTATTTTGTTTCTTATTTGTTCGTTCTGCATTTTATGGTAAGTAGGTACCTAGTGGTATTATTAGAATTTTTCTGATAAGGTACCTACCTACCTACTAGAAAAGTAAGATTCACCTAGGTACTAATGATTTTATAGTTTGTTTTTACTTAAATGGCCGCCAAATACAGTAGGTACCTAGGTAGTTTTTTTCTAATAAACTAGGTGTAAGGGAGTGTCCACATTGCGTTTTCTGCAGCGCGTTTTTGAGCTGCGCGTTTGTATCGATACAAACGCGCGTTCGCAACGCGTATTTTTCCATACAAAAGCGAACCGGGAGGGGCTGCGCGGGGGGCTGCGCGTTCGCATCGCGTTCGAATCGCGTTTGTATCGATACAAACGCGCTGCAAAAAACGCAATGTGGACACTCCCTGAGAGCTGTATAGTGAGACTTCTGCTCCTGATATCTTTCCACCGAGAATGTATTAAAAATTTCCAAAAAAAAAATTATGTTCTGTTGACTATGGTCATACCTACCTACTCAAAAGTTATGTTTCAGGCAAGCACTTTTTCAGTTTTCGTGTTTCGAAGTGCTTTTATTATTACGCTATTTATTATTGTATTTATCATAGCGCTAGAATGCTAGAATGTTACATTATTTAGGTACCTAATAGACAAAATAATTAAGGTTTGCTGGAAGAGAACTCTTTTAGGCTCACCTTTGCCATTACCTGTCTAGTTTTAAGCTCTTCTTACAAATGTTTTATTGTGCATTATAGAATAGGTACCTAAGTACCTACTTACTTAAATAAATACTACAAGAAAATAAATATCATAATGGAACCCGCGGCTTAGGCGGTAGGTCGCAGCCTATTGACCATGTCATTCCTGTGGAAGGATGGTTTAGAAAGGAACTGGTCTCTTCTCCATCTCAGCAAAGTCTCAGGTGCCACAGAAAATTAACATAAACTTTTCTTTTTAACCTGAAAGAGACAAATTGAATGATTATGAACAAGTCTTATTTTGCAATGCTCGCTAGGGCACCTATCGGCTAAACCTCGTAGTATGATACCACAATGTGTAGCAAATTCAACTCGTGATGCAGGTTGTGAGAGCTTTCACAATTTACTACCAACCTCTCAGTGTGATATCCAGCCAATAGATGGCGCTAGCAAAAGTTTTATCCAAGGAACTTATATAAGTAGGTATAGGTAAGTATACGTACTCCCAAAAAGTCCGTGTTGATGTTCCAGTAAAGCCCCACATCTTTACTGAGGCACAAGGGGAGGGGTGGGATATTATATTTATGTATTGTAATACTTATGTATTTATATATCTTATTTATCTATTTTAAACTTGAAGTTTATTTAAATACTTGACACTGGCTGAATGCACAACCGTGCGAAGCCAAAATAAAGAAAAAAAAAAAAAGTATACGTACCTTCTACGTACCTAACATACGTTTCTACTTTCTCGGTTTTATCTAAAAGAAATCTCTCCTTCAGAGTAGCTCAAAACTTGACAATGCATAAAAAAAAAAGTTTTTTTAGATTATTTTTTCAATCTACAAGGTAATTTGCTTTATTTGCCTTAGGGCTGATTTTTCAATAGGTACCTAGAGATAACTTTTATCTGAGGAAATAAATATGCGATTTGACAGATATTGTATAAAAAATATGCAAAAAATATGTCATAACGCCATATTTATTCCTCAGATAAAAGTTATTTATCGATTGAAAAATCAGCCCTTAGTTAAGCAAATAAGCACTAGATAAGTTTTTTTCTGAAAAGGATAACATCAACAAAATCTCGATACTCTACTTACCTACTTAATACTTAATCAATTTTATACAGAAAAGATAATATAGTATTATAGGAAGGTAAATGATGTTGGTTTATGTCCCTGGTATGGTACCCTAAAGGGTTCAAAAGGATCCCACTGTTTGTTTACTTAAGAAATTCAAATCACTTACTTACAAATAATTATTTCGTGTTGAAGCGGGATTGTTAGGTTCAATCCAAAATTTGCCAGTCGTTTTTTCGGACTTGCCTCTGACTAACATGTCATTAGATGTTAGTCAGAGGCAAGTCTAAACAAATATTCAAATATGAAGTCTTTTCTTACTTTTTTTGATAGGCACAAAAGCCAATTAAGATTTGATCGAAAAGTTAGCAGAGCTGTGCGAGGAAGCGCTGCGGTGACAACTGGTGAACCAGCCTTATCATTGTGTTGTCGGCGCAGTGATTCCTCTTTTAAATGGTCAGCAGCGCGATTTTGACTGCTCAGCAGAGTCATTCTGTAAACTCACTTCGAACGTCGAAGAGCAGTAGGCGCATTCTGTAAACTCACTTCGAACGTCGAAGAGCTGAATCCGCTGTGAGATTTCAAATTTCGTATTCGAAATTTGAATCTTACTACAAACACTTACAATACATTCTTGCGTATTTAGTGAGCTCGATCACTTGAGTGAATTCGAAGTGAGTCTACTACAGAATGCCTCTGCTGATTCCGCTGTGAGATTTCAAATTTCAAATTCGAAATTTGAATTTCGTATTCGAAATATGAATTACGTATTCGAAGTATGAATTTCGTATTCGAAATATGAATTTCGAATCTCACAATACATTTTTGTGTATTTAGTGAGCTCGGTCACTTGAGTGAATTCGAATGACTCTGCTGGTATCGCAGGCATCTATAGGCTACGGTAATCGCTTGGATACCATCAGGTCGGCCGTATGCTCGTCTGCTACCATAAAAAAAAAAAAAAGTTTTTAGTACACCGAAGCATCTTATTGACGATTGTCTCCAAAACTTCTTCTATTCTCTACATTTCTCAAAGCTAATTGGTCTGGCGCACACTAAACTATCAGGCGACAAACCGAGATGGTGCGGATGGTAATTACCCGCTAACTTACCTACCCTTTGTCTTTGAGTGCTTCCGACCTCAAACAGACCCTGGCTGCAGTTCTGAAGAAACAGTTGGAACACTTTCCCCTCTACTTATAAAATTCTGTTAAAATTGAGACACCGTTAATCAATTGCCAACCCTTTTTGTTAGATAGTGTCAAATAGAGAGGGCGAATCTTGAGCATTAAAGTTTATAAGTAAGGCAATTTAATTTTTACTAAGGTTAGTTGTGACCGGATCGTATTTTTAGCTGGGGTAAAAGTTGGTAGGGCCCGCAGGTGTAATTATTGAGATCAGTCAACGCAAATAAAATAAGAAAATATTCTATATGGAATTAGAGGAGTACTTTGGGAAAAAAATCGAAGAAATATAAGCTAGTATACTTATACCTTAGCCACGCTGCATCTCAGTTTGTGTTGTGTATTTTTCTTCCGACTGGGATGATTTATTTTATTTTGATTGACTGATTTGTGGAGATGGACGTTTTTGATGTTTTTCATCAACGATGCGCCAACGATGTTTCGTTTCCTACAAAAGTGTCGGACAACCAGCTAGCGTACCTACTAGCTGGGGTTGGGTGGGTAACATGTTGTTAAGTTGGCGTTTTCATCTTTCATAAAAGTTATTACCTAAGTTGAAGTTCGCTATGTTTTAAATAAGTTTTAAGTTGGGTATCGGATGACGATTGTTTAACATTTCTTTCGGCAACATCTTAGACTAACATCGTTGGTCACCAACGTTTTTTCAAAAATGGCTACCTTTACTGATTTGTTATTTTCGTTATCTACACCAATATAAATGTGCCGCATTATGTAGGTGCGCGCAGTATCACTCAGATCTATTGAAGATCCTTTCAATTATGAACTAAGTAAGTAGATGAAAATATATAAAAAACGCATGTTTCTGAATCTTACAAAATGAGGCTCGCATATAAAAATGCAGTGGTACAAGAGCACCAGCTTATATTTCCGTTCACTGTGCGTCAACTGAGATTTCATTCCGATCCCTAGTATTATAACTTTGGTTTGCAAATGAGACGAATTAATTTGCAGCCATTTCCGAACGCCGAGTGCCCACTTTGTTACGAATTCTTTGAAGATTAAATAAATTGTTTTGTTTATTAATGGCTTTATTGCGGCTAATATCGTAAATAGCCAAATTTAGCATTTGAGAAGAGCTTCCTAAAGAGAGAAAGAGTGTGAAGGGTTAAGAAATCTACGTCATTTTCAGAGTAGATTTCCAAAAATTATTTATTCAAATATCCTACTGACTCTTTTAGATAGGAATGTTGAAATGGTTTATTGGTTTCTGTTTATAAAATGGTAGATGATTATAATTAAACCTTAATTTTATACGTAATACTTAATATTTTTTTATTATTATTAGCTAGCCTGAGGATAATTTTGGTAGCTTTAATGTGAATGAGAAACGTTCATATTTTGTGAAAATACTTAGAAGGGAAACAGATCAAAGTGAAATAATGAGTTCTGAATTGCGTCACCCACGCCAGAAATAATTAATGAATCAATAGTAGGTAACGTAAAAGTTTAATTTGATTTCTGTAGGTAGGTACTTAGTAGAAAAGCCATTGCTATATTATTAGGTACTGGCTAATTTTAGAGATAATTCATTCTACGATACATCATTATTATGATTACCTATACCTATACCTACTCTTTAGAGCTCAGTCCTGCGGGCTTAAAAAGGTCGATAATAGAGAATCGCATTAAGGAATTGAACTAAGTATATCTCTTTTCATTGACTCAGAGTGAAAAGAGACGGCAATAACTATAGTTCAACTAGCGGACGCCCGCGGCTTCGCCCGCGTGGACTACTATTTTTTTTTATACCACGGGAACAGTGCAATTTTTCGAGATAAAAAGTAGCCTATGTCCTATTCCCGGTTATTATCTATCTACATTCCAAAATTCATCAAAATCGGTTTAGTAGTTATGGAGATACGTGGCAACAAACATTCACACACACACACACACACACACACGGACTTTCGCCTTTATAATATTAGTAGGATAGGATTCCCTATTGCGATTCTCTAATATCTACCTTTTTTTAAGTCCGCTGGTTCCAAACCTACATCAGATCAAACGCCAGAGGAGCTACAAAAGCCGTTATAGCAGAACCACAAAATGAATTGCACTAAACGCTGTCTCTGTTCTTAGACACGACTCGTGTCTAAGAACAGCACGAGAGTGACAAGAAAAAAACATTAATGCGGCGATAACGGCCATATTAGCCTTCCAGGCTACTATTCCACTAGGCCAACATAGGATTATTTATTGTAAGGGGTCATCCATAAAGTACGTCACACTAATTTCGTGATTTTTTGACCTCTCCCCCGTCCTTGTCACAGTTGGTCACATTTGTGAGACCCCCTCCCTAGTGTGACGTCACATATCTTACAATTTGACATCTAGAAATTATTAAATAAATAAAAAATCGTTCATAATACATTTTAACACAGATGTACTTACTTACTTATATGATTTTGAAATGTGACGTCACGAAACTTAGGACCTCTCTCACCCCTTGTCACACAATGTCACACTTCGTCGACCCCCTCGCCCCCCAACGTGTGACGTACTTTATAGATGATCCCTTACTACCTACTAAATGTTACTAACATGTTACGAATTTAAAAGACGAACATTAAATAATATGTTACGGATCTAATTAAGTTACTTACCAGCTAATTTAGGGGGCAATAAAGCGAGACGGCCACTGGGAGTACGGACTAATCGCAAAAAGTTAATGAAATTCATGATCATGGCCCGAACAGTTGAATACAAAAGTTTTGAATAGATCGGTTTTTGTTCAATTTATTTTGTGTTTTAGCTCATACGGGAAATTCTTTTATCATTTTTAGAAAAAAAATATCTTAGAATGTAGGAGGTAGGTAATCTCGGAAACTACCTTACTCTTCTGATTTCAGAAACTCTTTAACGGGTTAGTAAATTAGGAAGCTGCAGTAGGTACCCCTGAGTATCTTAGGCAAGAAAAAATGTTTCGATACCCAGATTAAAAAAAATAGGTAATTAAATTGTGGATAAAAAAAAATTATTAAAGAAAAAGTCTATCAGCAAAATGATTTATAAGTTATCGGGAACCAAAATCAAACGCCTAAACCATTAAAAAAATAGTTCAAGAATAAGAATAAGAATAAGAATCATTTAGTTCGAAAATACTTTAACCGACCACTTTTGTTGTTGATAGTATTTATTTAATGTGCTCTTGATAACTGTTTCACACTTTGAACTTTGAACAGGGTTTGTGTAAATACATTATTGTGAGGCAACTGTTCCTGTAAGTACCTATGTAGTATTTTATGTAAACTGTGGCCACTATGGGGCTAAAATAGACTTACATTAGGTATGTAAAGCTGATTCATAAATATTTATTGACCGAGCGAGCGAAGCGTCTCTGCTTCAGCTTGGACAAAAATGCATTCGTTTGTCCACCGTCTGTCGGTCGTACGTCTGTCTGTCTGTGTGTATGTTCTTCTCTATATTGTCGTCGGGGATTTTTGATTGAGGGGGGACTTCCTCCAAAAAGGGGGCTACAGGATAACCCGCCTTTTGACATCCGATTTCGATGGTTCTTTTTTCATTTGAAAGGTTGTAGCTTTAAGTTGGTTTCACAAAAATTTGGTGAGGATCTTATGAGGGTCTTCGTCGTGTTGAGCAGAATAGTTCCTCAAAATGAAGTAAATTGCTTACTTTTAGATTTCTACCAGTGGAAGTAGAATCAGCCCTTTAACTACTAGGTAGGGATTGATGGAGCACCTGGGACCACCTTCTCATCACAAAACTAGAGAATTGTGAATATTTATTCAGTTTTAAATTTAAGCTATGCAAGGACAGACTCGCGAGGTCTATAGCTCACAGCCACTATAGTAGGTACCTAGGTATTACTTGCCTACAAATCTGAGATAATGTCTATCGCGCCTTGGGATAGGTAGGTACAGACAATATCATTTTCATTTTTAAATTTTAATTACTGCCTTATTTTTCTTACGAATTACGATGCTATTAGCAAGAAGAACAGTGCTATTTTAGGACATAATTTACGAATCGGGTAAGTTTTCTTAAATCGTGATCTCTTTTACCCTTGAGGTTGACTAAAAGAGAAAAAGGGGACCCTTATCATAACTAATGGGGTACGAAAGCTCTTCTGACTTTAGGTTACTAAACTTTGCTAACCCACCAAAGAATCCTCTAATAAGTAGAGGCAATGACAAGGCTTTCTTACCCGACTGCCCGCAGAATGGAGGGTGTTTTTCGAGTGTATGTACTTATGTTTGTCTATTTCTTTGTGCCGCTCTACAACCTAGGTAGATAGTCAAAGGCAAGCCTAGTGTAAGTGTGTGTGTAGTGTAGTAGTACCTAAGCAAGGTTAGTGCATGCCCGTATGTAAAATAGACAATAATTTTGTCAAAACTATCTTTATTTATTTTTTTTTGCAACTAAAACAATAGCCACATCAATGCCTAAGTGAAAGACAAGTCCTTTTAAATTGGTAGGTACCTACTCTACTATTAGTTTTTTTTGTTTATTTGTGATTTAGGTAGGTAGGTACATTATAATCTGTAAAGGCCTTTACCCACAGCGACCGATCCGTGCCGCCGATACGATCTGAACTCGCCAGAAAGGACCAGTTTCAAAAGTGACGAGTTGACGAATAAGTCGATTTGAACGCATGCGTTCTCTGTAACCAATGGCTGCCCGTGTAGGCTTTCCCACTGCCTGCGGTAGAACGCAGCGCGTTCAAGTGATCACACGCTGATCATGCGATCTGATCGGCGTGTTACTAGATGGTGGATAATCTGGAAGTAGAATTAATGGTAATGTATCATAGAACGGATCGGAGCCAGTGTAAAGATCCTTCCAATCCGATCCAACGATCCGTTCTCAAGATGCGTTCTAGGATCGTATCGGGGCGGAACGGATCGGTCGCTGTGGGTTAAGGCCTTAAATCGGGATGAAATCTCATTAAGTTTATAGGGAACCTTTTCAATGTAGCCTCGAATTGATCTAACAACGTAATTTTGAAAGTAATCCTTATTTATTTAACTGCTCGCGCGGAAAGGGCCACTGAGAATAATATGGGTATAGGAGTAGATAATGTGAAAACAATAGTGATGTGTTGAATTTTATCGCGTTATTTTGTTCTTGTTTTTACGTATTTACTTAGTTTAGTGATTTTATTAGTTTGGAAAGTATTTTATTTCTTCGTCGAGTTTCCTGATTCCCGTTTGTATGCTCTGTAACTACAACCTTTGCCCAACCAATTTGTTATTGTCTATTTCGTACCCGCAGTCGGGTTTTTGTTTCATGAATAATTTTTGCTTGTTATTATCTGATCATGACAAACAGCACCAGAAAGGTTATCATGGTGAACAGGGGAGTATGGATTACGTTCATGAGGAAGTTTATCTCGGCCAATTAGTTTCTTTCGAAGACAGGCAGGATAAGAAAATCGCAAGACGGACTAAAAAGCCTGGCGAAGCTATTGGTCGATTGAAACGCTATTTAAAGGAGTTCTCCCATTATCCCTCAAACGTAAACTCATGGATGTCGGTATCCTCCCAATTATAACCTAAGGTGCTCAAAATTGGTCCGTTACTGGTGTTCAGAAGACCAAACTCAAGGTTTGTCAAAGGGCGATGGAGTAACTACTATGGAGTCTCGGCATAAAACTTACGGACCGCATTAAGAATGCCACTATTCGCTCCAAAACACAGGTCGCCGACGTGGTTCAAAAGGCCGCGAAGCTTAGGTAAGTGGTAGGTACTGGGCGGGTCATGTCTGCCGCATGTCGGATGAACTGTGGGCCAAACTACCATTGACTGGAGCCCTGAGACAGTGAGACGGCGCGGTAGACTACACAAGTGATGGCGAGACGAGCTAGACATCTTCAGTGACTTTCAGTGGCAGGGAATGGCTTTGGACCGAAGTATCTGGAAAACTCGAATGGAGCTTTGCCCAGCAGGGACTGTGTAGGCTAAAATCAATAAAATCAACAACCACAACTACAACGAATCTATCTGATAGCTATAGCTAGCTTGCTAGCCTACTCTCGGTGATCCAACAAAATATTGTTTAGTTTCAATTATTTATAGATATTGCCCTCAATGAGAAAGAATCACGATTTTAGTTGAGTATGCAGATTTGTAGATACAAAAAAAACAAAAAATACTGTGTTTTTGGTTTTTTAATCGGATCAAAAATGACCGAGTTACAGAGATTTTAGTGCACCAATCTAAAAAACGCTCGCGAGAAGGCCGCGACTGGCTGTGACGTCACCAGGCGCCCGCGGCTCGCTCCACTAGTACAAAATCCCTAGTTATTTTCAAACTAATTTCCGCCCTCGGCATCGCTCGCGTGGCACCTGGATAAAAAGTAGCTTATGTCCTATTCCCGCTCATTACCTATCTATATTTTAAATTTCAGCCAAATCGGTTCAGTAGTTGTCGAGTTATAGAGGAACAAACATACATCCAAACATCCAAACTTTCGAGGTCATTCACGTTTTTTGTTAAGTAAGTACTTATGCAGATTTGTAGATTTAAAAAAATTATAAATGATTTCATTTTTATTTTTATCAGATCTTTTAGGAATTTTTAGATCCGTTGAAAAAGTCTAAGCGGGTAGTCAGAGGTAGAGAAGCAGTGTTGGCCGAGTGCGCTAGTGCCTCGACTTTCAATCCGAAGGTTGTGGGTTGGAACCCGGCCGTGCATCAATGGATTTTTCGTTTCGAAAAATGTATAAGTAGGTACCTAAGTAGGTATGCGCTTTAACACGAGCTCTAAACGGTGAAGGAAAATATTGTGAGAAAACCAGTTAGCTTTCTAATAGCGTCGATGGGCTTGCAACCTGTCACGTATGGAATGTTGTCTGCTGCAAAATGTGGGAATGTATCAAATGTGTTTGGAAATACCTCGGACTACCCCTTAGATATAAAAAAAAACAATAAATACCTACTTACTGTGTTTTTGTTTTTTTAATCGGATCAAAAATGACCGAGTTTTATTACAGACAGAGATTTTAGTGCACCAATCTAAAAAACTCTCGCGAGAAGATCGCGACTAGATGTGACGTCATACCATACATCCATCCATCCAAACATCCATGCAAACATCCAAACTTTCGCATTTTAATATTAGTGTGATTCGACTCCTGATTGTTAGTTTTGTTTGTTATTGTTTTCGGGAAGTACCGGTACCTACCTAAAATACCTATTCAGTAAAAAGTTTAAAGGCGAAAATTATTTTTAAGTAGGTACCTACCTACCTACTTACTACTTACCTAGGTAGGTACCTACCTACTTACTACTTACCTAGGTAGGTACCTACTTAAAAATAATTTTCGACTTTAAACTTTTTACTGAATAGGTATTTTAGGTAAGTACCGGTACTTACCGAAAACAATAACAAACAAAACTAACAATCAGGAGTCGAATCACACTAATATTAACTTTACCTACCTACTTAAATTATTTTTAAGTAGGTACCTATCTACTTACTACTTACCTAGGTAGGTACCTACTTAAAAATAATTTTCGCCTTAAAACTTTTTAGTGAATAGGTATTTTTTTATACATACTTTTAATCGTAATACCTAATTAATAATTTGTATGTACGAGTCAAAATAATCACATACCTACCTACCTAAACTTGGTTTTCAAATCACACTATCACACTTTCACATCACACTAATCATACTATCACACTAATATTATAAATGCGAAAGTTTGGATGTTTGGATGGATGATGTTTGTTCCTCTATAACTCAACAACCACTTAACCAATTTGGTTGAAATTTTAAATATAGACAGATAATGACCAGGAATAGGACATAGGCTACTTTTTATCTGGATACCACGCGAACAAAGCCGCGGGCGGAAGCTAGTTAATATTAAAAATGCAAAAGTTTGGATATTTGGATTTATGTTTGTTCCTCTATAACTCGACAACCACTGAACTGATTTGGCTGAAATTTAAAACATAGATAGTTCTTGACCTGAAATAGGACATAGGCTACTTTTTATCCAGGTGTCGCGCGAGCGAAGCCGCGGGCGGAAGCTAGTTTGAAATTAACTAGCGATTTTGTACTAGTAGACCGAGCCGCGGGCGCCTGGTGACGTCAGACGCAGCGCGAAGCTCCGAGCGCGCGTTTTGAAAAGGCCGAAAAGAAAACTTGAATAACTTCGTCATTTATTGATGGATTTTAATCGATCGAGCGAGCGAAGCGAGCGAAGATCTTAGTGGTAAGTTGGGCGATTTTGCTTTGTATGTTTGTATGTTTGTATGTTTCACGAATTGTTGTTCGAGCATAACTGTCGAACCGTTCATCCAATCTGCATGAAACTTGGTAGGTCAATAGGTTGTGGTAAGGAAATTTACGGTGGAGTATATGAGCTTAATCGATGAAGGGGTTGTGAAGATATTGGGTTCCCAAGGGGGTAAAAAATTATGAAAGTTACACAAATATATTGAGTGGGGTGTCATACGAAAGGGCTTATTTTGTACATTCCAAAATGGTTTTTATTTTTAATCTAGGATGTATAGTTTTTGAAATACGACCAAAGACCAAAAACTACGAAACCAGAGCTGCAAGAGCTCCCGTTTCATAGAGTTTCGATGTCTTCGTAGCTCATTGACTGGTCGGTCTTAAAAAGAGAGTGGCATCGTTGCGGTTTGGTTTGCAATGATTTTAGATGCTACTTGATTTATTTTCATGATAAAAAATTTTTTGATAAAAAATGAAAATAATTGGGGTAAAAAAAGTTAAGTAAACAAATATATTGAGTGCGGTGTCAAATGAAAGGTCTTTATTTGTACATTCTAAAATAGTTATTATTTTTATTCTAGGACGTATACTTTTAAAAATACGACGAGAATTCATAAATATGAAATAAATGAAAAATTAGACACGACATTATGTATTGCATGCATGCTAGTATTTTTTACCATGAAGAGCTAGCGCAATAGGCATACCCGGCAGTAGTAGCACTTGAAATTATAGGGGTAGTCAGAAGAAAGTCCAAATGTAAGCCATCTACGGTGCGCGAGATCTCAGTTCGGGGCGAACTACTAGTTATTTAAAAAACAGAATGCTCAGAATGCTAAAGAGTATACGCCCTCATACTTAGAAACCCAATATTTCGTTTACTGATTGATCCTCATTGTAGTGATTAAATTGAAGTCTTACTTAACTTCAACGTCAAACGTTAAGCGTCTTATCTTCGAAAGTCTCAATTAAAACTTAGCCAATACGGACCAAACAAAACCTATCAAACTTTAACAAAGTGACTCAAGCGAATTTATATTTAGTACCTACACAAAATAACAGTTATCTATAAAACTAAGTAGGTATTTATGGTAGCCTTATTTTCTTGTCACTGTACCTACCATAACATTTTTGATTTGTGTGCATGTACCGTATAGTGGCGAAAATAAGACTCTTTTCTATTCTATTCTATTATCTAATAAGTACCGATTAAGTGGTATTTAAGTTTTTTTTTCAAGTTTTTGTTATAAAAGTTACCGGATCTCATAAATAAGATAGAATATATCTTAGATTTAAGTAAAATGTGTCATAATTGTTAAATAAATGTGGTACCGTGGGGCAGTCCCGGGCATCATCAGTGACTTCACGGTTGAGAGGTAGTTCAAAGCACTATGAAAAATAGACTTATTTTATATAATATAGGGGCGGATTTTTTTAAATTTGTACCATTCTGAAAATGTTGTAAAAATTTTTTTTCTTCAAATATCTATTTCTGGGTATAATGATCTTATAGCAAGATATGTAAAGTTTCATGAAAACCCAAAGGTCATGTAATTTACTGAAGAAAACTTGATTTATTGGTATTTTAATACTGATACTGTGGTCAAAATTGTCCAATGAGTAACGAAATTGTTTTCTGGATAAATGAAAAAATAAAAGACGTATAATCGTAAAAAGCCTTTTATTTGAATCCAATTTAAAATCACAATAGAATAATCAGTGCATATTCTTTGAATATTAATTAGAAATATTAAATATTTCAACTTTTATGTCAGGTGACTAACTTTTGGTCAAATTTGTCTCAGTCTTTTTAGTTTTTCTTAGAATTTAGAACCCGTACAAAATCAAGTAAATTACACATAATACTATTTAATATTATCTCACCAAGGAACACAAAAGTTTGTTAAAAAACAGTGGGCTTAATATCTAAAATACGATTTCAAAAAACTTTTTCGAGAGGACAGTTAGTCAGTGGACCGTCGATGTTAGTCAGAGGACAAGTAAGGCTTGTGTTTACAATGGCAAGATATTCTGACTTTTACAACTATAGAGTGAGCGTTTTATTAATAAAATACGTCTATTTTGCATAGTGCTTTGAACTACCTCTCAACCGTGAAGTCACTGATGATGCCCGAGACTGCCCCACGGTACCACATTTATTTAACAATTATGACACATTTTTACTTAAATCTAAGATATATTCTATCTTATTATGAGATCCGGTAACTTTTATAACAAAAACTTGAAAAAAAAAACTTAAATACCACTTAATCAGTACTTATTAGATAATAGAATAGAATAGAAAAGAGTTTTATTTTCGCCACTATACGGTACATGCACACAAATCAAAAATGTTATAGTAGGTACAGTGACAAGAAAATAAGGCTACCCCTCAGCATTTGATACTGAGGTACATAGTATACCCAGCAGGTACATTTAGGTACATACATTGCAAGTTAAATAAAAGCTTTTAATTTTAAAAACACAGTCAACTTGAGAACCTCCTCCTTTTTTAAGTCGGTTAAAAATACAAAAATTCCGCAATATGCACTTGACTTTACAGGTCAGATGACTAACAATTTGTTCGGATGACTAACGTTTTTGCAAATGTTCCTCAGCTGACAGTAACGAAACCGTGGCAAGGAAAATGTTTTTAACTTTTCTGCCGAATGTAATAACATAATCCTGTGGAACTGCTATTATTTCATGCAACCGGAAGTTAAACTATTCATTGCGAACTAGTAATATGCCAAAAAGTTGTTTCTTACCTTCAAAAAACAGCAGTTCATCAGCGGACCTCGGACAGCACTACACCTACCTACACACTTCACTGACTCATAAAACAGTCTGATTACATCAATACATCAGAGTGGCAGTCAGAATGCCAGCAAGAGTACCAGTTTATTCAAAAAAATACCACATTAGTAGGATTGCAATAATCCAAGTAGCTCAAAACCCGTTAGTCAGCCGGACATGTCCAAAAATGCCAAAAATCTGGACTCAGGTTTAAAGCTAAATATCTAATAATTTAATTAACTTACATGGTTTTGCTGTCTATTATTCGAAAAACAGTGAATTTATCATGATAATAGACTAGAAAATGTGTCTCAAAACTCGATCTATTGAGTTGTAATGACACGATGAAAGTTGCAAACTGACGAGGGGACATGGTAAAAATGCGGTAAAGTATTGCTTATTTTGCTTTATTTTAATTAAAAATATATGGTACCCTATATATGTTTACGTTGAAAATGGATAAAAGATTGTTAATCTATCCGAAAAACACCATACCCGTACCACAAATCTATTAGAAGTATTAAAATAATGCACTGGAAGTCGATGGACACGCTGAAAATGCAATGTACAAATTTAAAAAAATCCGCCCATAGTATAGTTGTAAAAGTCAGAATATCTTGCCATTGTAAACACAAGCCTTACTTGTCCTCTGACTAACATCGACGGTCCACTGACTAACTGTCCTCTCGAAAAAGTTTTTTGAAATCGTATTTTAGATATTAAGCTCACTGTTTTTTAACAAACTTTTGTGTTCCTTGGTGAGATAATATTAAATAGTATTATGTATAATTTACTTGATTTTGTACGGGTTCCTTCTAAATTCTAAGAAACACTAAAAAGACTGAGACAAATTTGACCAAAAGTTAGTCATCTGACATAAAAGTTGAAATATTTTATATTTCTAGTTAATATTCGAAGAATATGCACTGATTATTGTATTGTGATTTTAAATTGGATTCAAATAAAATGCTTTTTACGATTATACGTCTTTTATTTTTTCATTTATCCAGAAAACAATTTCGTTACTAATTGGACAATTTTGACCACAGTATCAGTATTAAAATACCAATAAATCAAGTTTTCTTCAGTAAATTACATGACTTTTGGGTTTTCATGAAACTTTACATATCTTGCTATAAGATCATTATACTCAGAAATAGATATTTTAAGAAAAAAAATTTTTACAACATTTTCAGAATGGTACAAATTTAAAAAAATCCGCCCTTGTATGAATGGTAGCGTAAATTGAGACGTAATACTTAGTACCTATGCTGGTAGTACCTACACGACTGCTTATACTTTACATTCCACAGTACCTACAGAAAAAAGTAATTGGGAATGTCAAATGAAGAAGGTAGGTATATTTGTTTTGATTTGATCTGAAATATCCAGTTTTATATGCATACTAGCTGCTGCCCGCGGCTTCGGTCACGTGGTACCCGAATAAAAAGTAGCCTATGTTACTCTCCAGCCCTCCACCTATCTCCACACAAATCCGTCGCTGTGCTTTGACGTGAAAGCAGGATAAATAAACAAACAAATACCTAAACACACTTTCACATTTATAATATGGATAGGTACGGATTTTCACTGGTAGACTATTATTTCCGCCCAAGGCACATTTAAATCTGCCATAGCAAGATCAAGACTATCGTTTGCCATCACTAGCTACAAAGCGGTGGTAACAGAATTCAGGAACCGATTATCACAGTCGGACAGGCACAGCCGTCAGTCTGTCGGTCGGTACCGAACCGGGGCTAATGAGGGACGAAACGCCGACAAACGTGCTGTAATTGTTCTGAATTTCGTGTTTTTGAAATAGAAACGCTTTGGTAAGTATGTAGGTATGCCTAAAGGCTGATCGCTCATTTACCTTCGCCGAATTCTCGAAGTAGGTGCCTACTGCCAGATTGACGATTCGACCGCGGTTAGGTATGCGAGGTTTCAAACGATTCGATATAAAGAATTCTAAAACTCGATTCGTTCGGCACTGATAGGTGTGCGTATACCATAAGATTTTTTTCTAAAGATGTATCTAATAACGCAGATTTGTCCAGAATGCTAAAATCCAGAGTAGATGTGTTGAAGTTGTGAAACAAAAACGACAATAGTTAGATTTAATTGGGTCTTTAAGCTGTGACCTGTGAGATCTCTTTATGAGAAGTCTCTCTTGTGTGTAATCAGCCCCCTGATTGTTTATCTTTGATAGCGACCAAAATCGGTCTCAAACCATTCAGTGACCACACAAGTAGCTCAGTCAATCTCATCTCAACGAGACCGAACGCGACAAAAGATACCTACGCGATCGTTTTGACAGTTTGAGATCAATTTGAGGTTTGAGACAAGTTAGACAATCAGCCTGCTGGCTTGTTGTGAAACCTCAAAAACCAGACAAGGTGATATTTTACGCCTTATTCATTTTTAGGGTTCCGTACCTTAAAAGGTAAAAAAAGGAACCCTTATAAGATCACTTTCTTGTCCGTCTGTCCGTCTGTCCGTCTGTCCGTCTGTCCGTCTGTCCGTCTGTCCGTCTGTCTGTCCGTCTGTCCGTCTGTCCGTGTGTCACCATCGATTATCTCAGGAACGGGTAGAGCTAGCAAGTTGAAATTTATACCATATACTAAGGTCTATAGTCCCTACTGTGAATATAAAAATCAAGGTCCTGAGTCAACACTATAAAAAGATATAGGCAAATTTAGGTTTTCGTGAAAACTTGTGAGTACCAAAACTTACCTTAATTATCAACTTTTTTTATTTTTCGGAATTTTCCCTTTACTTGTGCTGGAATACCTTGCTTGTAACCAAAATTTACAATTCTAGGTCAACCGGAAGTACCCTAGAGGTTTTGGGTCGAAAACCTAAATGGTAGTTCCCGTTGACCTAGAATAACGAAATTTGGCAAAAAGCAAGGTCTTATAGCACAAATAAAGGAAAAATTCCAAAAAGTTAAAAAAGTTGATACATACATAGTTGACGCTAATTAAAATTATCCTCCGAGTTGTATGGGTGCTCATACATTTAAGCGGACTAGCTTAATTGGCACCATGGCTAGGCACGGAACCCTCGGCGTACGAGTTCGACTCGCACTTGACCGGTTTTTTTTTTAGAAATATGAGTCAACCTTCAGGCTCAGTTTCATTGTAGCTCATATTTCAAATTGAGACTAAAGCACCAGTTGTAAAAATATATACCGTACAAACTACAAGTGTGTGGTGTTGCATAGTAAATAGCCTACGCCACCAGCATAAAATTCGCGAGAACATTTCGTGAAATTCGTTAAATTTCGAGAGACAGTGTGCTGTTCATATTTTTCAAACAAAATGTTTGTAAGCAATTGTACGGTCAGCTACAACAACAAGCATGACATAGCTCATAGAAATGAGAGCTAGTTCAGTTTCTCAGACAAAATATACTGTTTCTTAACTTTTTTCACTTTAACAGGCGCTAAACAAAAAAATTAAAAAATGTATGCTGAAATTTACGCATTAACTGTTCTGACCTTCGAAAACTGAATTTTTAAAGTTTCTTTCTCTAAATAAAAAAAAACTGAAACGTTTGTCAGTTGGTTTGGTTATCCGTCTGCCTATCTGTGAAAAGCCTTTTTTGCAGGAATGAGTTTAAATGAATATAACCTATCAAAATAACGGTTCACATCGTTCAACACAATCAAAAGAAAGTTTAAACTTACATGAAAAGAAAAACAAGCTTTATGAGCTTCCATTTGGCTTACTTAAGTTGAGAGGACTTTATAAATAGAGGAGAACATAACAACTGTAGTGATGTAATTGTTAAGTCTCGAGATAATAGATTACTGTTTAAAAACTTTAAAGCACTGAACCAGTTTTACATTGTTTATTGCGAGCAATATATCTATGACTGAGCCCGGAAACTTTGTGTGAGGTATTTCGGGAAATGAATTGCACCAACTATATTTTACAGACTGCGCCTTTGTATAGCGCCTGAAATAATTAAAATATTCTTTTGAATGCGTTCTTGTTTCCTCTGTGGAAAAAAATGAATACTTTTTTACAATCCATAAAAGAAGAAAATTTTTCAAGTTTCACCATGATGATTTTGTGGATGAGAGAAATAAGTTTTATTGAACGAAACGAATACTTAATCGAAATAAAATAATAGTGTCTCATAGTAATTAAGATAATTTTGGAGCTTAGAGATCTCCACAAATTGATGTATCTTGACAATTTACGTGGTTTAGTTTTAGTTGGTGATTATTTTCTGAACTTAGGTCCTTATTAAGATATTTTTGAGTTAAAGGCTCTACAAATCCGTACCGAACAAATAATATGGCAATATCAGTGTTTCAGCTTTCGTTGGCTGTATGTTCTGAGATTACTATCAACCACCTTATGCTGAGCTTTGATATTTACGCGATATTAGTCTAGAAAGTGAAAACTCTCTACAAAAATGTTCGGAATTCGTCGCGTTGAATCCCTGAGCTTTATAACAGGTAGAATGTTTCGAGGGTGCCATAACTCGGCGGAAAACTGGCTGGTATTTCTAAAAGTTCATTTAATACTCTTATTAGGTTCACGTTTATTAAATGCTTAGTAAGGCTTGTTTCACTCTTCAGCGTGTCGCCGGTCGCGTCCGCGAGTTGACCATTCACAGCACATTTCTCTGTGCTGTGAATGGTCAAAATTAATTTCTCTGTGCTGTGAATGGTCAACTCGCGGACGCCACCGGCGACACGCTGAAGAGTGAAACAAGCCTTTCGCTGAGGCTGCTACACAGTTCTCTAACTTTTGTAGTCTCATCGTTGTTTTTTGTAACCATACCAAGTTCTGAATAAATAATTTTATCTAAAAAAAAAAGCCTAAACTTAGCTTTCATACAAACATGTAGCAAAAGAGCGTTGAAGCTGGGAACTGAGGGTGTATCGCGAGTTTACTATTCTATCCGTGACTATAGTAATGTATCTCAATTGGGTGGAATTCAGTGCAGCGCCTCTAGCGGTAACTTGACTGAACGTTCAGTCCATACAATTGTCCATACTTTACTATAGTCACGGATAGAATAGTAAACTCGCGATACACCTACTGCAGAGTGAGTCGTTCTGTTAACTCACTTCGAACGTCGAAGACCTGAATCCGCTGTCAGATTTAAAATTTAGTACTTATTCGAAATTTGAATCTCACAATACATTATTGTGAGCTCGGTCACTTGAGTGAATTCGAAGTGAGTCTACAGAATGACTCTGCTGCTCGCTTGAGATACAGGAGTCGAATGTTTGAGACTTCCCTGTGCATAAAACTCTGTAAATTATACGTAATTTTTTGTAATTTATTAATTTAACCCTTGTCTTGAGTTGAAATAAAATATTATAAGCTAATTTAGTTGCTTAGTAAACATATTAGCCCGTATGTAAGCTTAGTTAAACCATTTATTTATCCTTGGATAAATCTCTTCACATTCTTCTTGAAGAATCTTGATTCACCTATAAATCTTAGGAGCTTAAGTTAGGTGCAAACAAGTTTTTTAAGTTACAAACTTGACCGTTTCGTAATATGCACTTAAAAGTTGCGAAACGGTATTTTCCTGCATGCTGTTAATGTTATTGCTCTTTGCCAAAGACTTTAATCTTTCCAAGTGTTGTCATTCTGCTCCACTTTACTTGAGTACAGTTTAAATGTTTTTCTGGCACGTTTTGTCTTTGTTTTGCAGTATTTGAGTGCGTGTGGCTTGTAAGAGAGAAAATATTTAGGTATCTTATTTGAGTTTTTGACCAATTATTTCTCAAACGTTCGTTTGTCTTATTAATTTGCCGTTTAGGTGCAAGTTTCTCGCCTCGCAAGCAAATGTCAAAATGTACTTAGACATAGTGCCAATTCAGACGTACCACAATTACACGACACCGACAACCACACCACAACGACGCGACGTGGTCGGGCGTATATTTGTATTGAAAATGAATTTCCAATTCACACGTACCTACCACATTTTGTCGTTGTTATCGACCACCTGTGTAATACGACCACATCGCAACCACATCGCAACCACATCGCAACGACATGACGTCATCAACAGCGCGCGCCTAGCTGGCGCGGCGCCTGCCACATTGACATTTTGTCGGTACCACAACGCAACTGCAAAAAGTCGCTGCGACACAATTCACACGCAACCACAGCTGGACCACATTTTGTCGCTGCGACGTGGTGTGGTAGTCGCACGTGTAAATTGACGCTAAACATTGAAATTATACGTGGAAGGCAGATAATCGCATAATCGCTCGCACCATGTAAATGGCGCTTAAAGGTCTAAACAGCTCATTATTCCCTATCCAACTATCAATAAGTACAGCAAGGATAGATTTTTTTCTTATCCGTCTCTTGTAGCAATGGCGATCGCTTATAGATTTGGTTTCAGTTTTGGCAGGGAATCATAATGGGTGAAACTTTTCTCAAAATATTTTTGGGGTTGGCTCTTTCTAAACTCTTTTTAGATCCGTATTCCAAAGTATGAGTAGAGAATCATGTTTTTTTTCAGTGAAGCTAAAAGAAAATTAAATTGCATCTAATTCCTTTACAGAAATTCTTCCACTTCAAGGGAAATTATATGCACATTTTGGTTTGAGAATCAAAAGTCAATAGTCAAATTCATTTATTCAATAAAATCACTTAGTAGGTACCACATTGAATCGTCTTAAGAGCTAGGTGATTCTACTCCTGTAGAATAAGTATCTACTCCATGTGCTATGTGTGTGTGTTCGTACTAAGCACTTTGAGTTTACATTTTTTATACGCACGGCGAAAATGTGGAACTCCTCGGGGTCTGTATTTCCAGTAAAGTATAATTTGGGTGCCTTCAAATCGAGAGTCAATAGGTTCCTTCTAGGTAAGCGTGCTCCATCTTAGACCACACTGTTGCTTTACATCAAGCAGGGCGTGGTCATACGCGAACGTATTTTCGTTAAAAAAAAAAGCTTAGCTTCGGCGGCACTGAACGCAACGCAGGCACAAGTCGGGAACTATAGACGTAGTACCACAGATTACTAAT
The DNA here is from genome assembly GCA_958496255.1 of Camptogramma bilineatum. Taxonomy (NCBI): domain Eukaryota; kingdom Metazoa; phylum Arthropoda; class Insecta; order Lepidoptera; family Geometridae; genus Camptogramma; species Camptogramma bilineatum. The sequence continues at coordinate 10,758,673 of OY292465.1, read as the reverse complement.
TAGTAATTAGTAATCTGTGGTAGTACTAGTATTCTGTGACTATAGTAGGTACGCGAGATTTAGCGGCGCGGCGTTATGTTAATGCCTTTTCAATAGAATGTTTATTGAAACACTAGCATCTCATCCATGAGCAAGTGACTGAATGCATAAGTGGTTCATCAACATAATTTATGAACACGTTTCACTTTAAATAAATAACAGATATCTACACAGATTCGGTTAGGATGATGGTGCGTAGGAGTATTTTGCTTTGACGTTTCGCTGTGTTACAAAAACCGTGCACAGCAATGATCATCTAAGTACGAATATATAAACTGAGGTAGATGCGTTGTATGTAGATACGTACCTCGCTCTGCGTGGCGAACAAAAGTCAAGCTAAGTAGCTTGAGTCAACTCGGTCGCACTTTGTCTTCCTCCGATGTTACACGCATTTACACGCAGCATGCGCATAATTTATCTCTTTCTGACAACGGGGTTTATTTATCTCTGCTATTTTTTAGTTCTCTTGATTGATACTGAACAAAGCTGCTTAGGTATATTCTACATAAGTAAATTTCGCCGCGTTTTAGAGCCTTTTCTGATGAGTCTAACGTCTCTATTGGTAGAATCTCATTGGTGCACAGTCGAAACGTAATCACAAGAATCATGAAAGACGTTTCCAAAGGACACAACAGTTTGCCACAGAATCCAAGTTATTGAAAAATTCCATTGTTGAGAACTGTATTATCTTGATCTAGCTCAGTGCTCGTTCACTTATCCCCCGCTTCAAAGTTAATACAAAATAGATTGAAATCATTTTCCAAGCAAACACGATACACTAGACAAACAATGCTTGTTCCAGCATGTTTCGATGCTATAACGATGAAGATGAAGGAACGAAATAAACTATTTTTAGTACATATCCTCTCCTGTTTCTCTTATGTTTTCCACGGTTTGAGCTTCAATGGTACAGTGAGAAAATATAACAAAATTAATACCTATTTAAATTTTTCAAAATGTCCAAAGAATTCTAAAATTCGATTCGTGCGTAGCGTTTGGCGTGGATAGGTGTGCGGCCACCTTAAATACACTATGAATTAGGTTAAATTGGTCTAAACACTTTTATTAAAAAAAAATGCTTATTATGGTCCATCAAAATGCTTATTATTTCATTAGTGATAAGTAATAACGTTCTAGAGTAGGTAAGTAGTTGTTTGTTTTATGTTCTAGACTTCTAGAGTAAATTATAATTGTCGATGTCTCCATGATGTTTATAAAGCGCCGTGTGAAACATTCCTATTTCCTGAATTCAGAGAAGTTATAATTTTAAACATCTTAACTAATTATGATTGCTCTTGCTCTTTAATTACTCTAAACTCATCCGATTTAAATTGAAATCAGTTTTCAATTATTGTTTGATGGAATTATTACTAAGGGCTAATCTATTTAGAAGTTACGGATTTCCTTGAGATTTGTGATTGAATGGAATGTAAAATTAATTTCGAAACGGAGGATCAAAGAATTCGCCTTGGGTTACAGGGTTTTGTTTTAAATAGGTACATTTTCATTCAACAACTTCTAGTGCTGTATCAGAGCTACGAATATATATTTTGGGGCTCAAGCAAAAATTTCATATAGGTAAGTATTTCGATATAAAAAAAAATGTAAGGCAACCAGGCGCATTTTATATCCACATTTACTAATTAAACATTTTAATTTTTTAAAATTTAAACAGTTTTATAAGTTAAATACTTAACTTTTACAGTTTCAACGTTATTTTTAAATTGTTCTGAATAAATGTTTTACAATTATTATAATTTACCTATTCTCGGTCACTTATGTACCTATGCCCTTCATTCTACAAGATGTTGCCAAAAAAAAAAAAAAATCCAAAAGGGGGGAGTTTGCTATAGCCAAGCTGGACTTTTTCGTAAACTCGTCATTTAGTTGACTGTAGCTGTTGGTTATTGTGTACATATTCAAATCATTATCATCACCACCATGTGCACCCGTCTCATTCCACTACTGGGCCTATGCTAGGGTTGCCATCTCTAAAATTTGGCAACCAGAACAAGACGCGTGAAAACTCCGGATTTTAGAGCCCAGCAGAACCCGGACATGTCGGTTCGTCGTCGGTCGGTTGATCGCGTTGTGGGGTGCGGGCACAGTGCGTGTGTCGCGGGTGGCCCAAGACTTTACATTTTTTAAACCCGGACTACAAATGAAACTTCGCCCGGACGCTCCCCGGATGCCCTCTAAACTAGGACAAATCCGAGGAAACCCGGACGAATGGCAACCCTACCTATGAACAGTTTATGTCCGTCTTTGTTTGTGCCAGCCTTCAATCAACGACTCTTTATTGAAACTAAAACATTATGTTTTAATTTACCGTAATAGGTAGGTACATTTTATAAAGGTAAAAGTGTGAAAGTCAAATGTAAATACTATTAGATGGCTTGGTTGTCTTACTTTTTTGTTGCCAATTTAGGTAACCTTGACACTACATTCACCACAAAGCACCCAAAACTGCGGTCAAAGCTATAGAAATAAACGACAAAAGGAAGCTTGCCATCGTCAAAGAAAACGCCATTTCCGATGTATCGTGAGCGTAAAACAGTTATTTTCTCCTCTATTACACTCCACCGAACATCCTAGGATGAGGCATGCCGCACGAGTAGGTATATTAAAACAGTGAGTGTGTGTGTGTTTACTTCAAATACATATTTAGTTACGTATCTTTATAGTTTTGGGTTCGAGTGCGTAGTAACATACGGAAATATTAAAAAAATACTTAACAAAAATCTAACAAAATAAAATAATAATCATCACAAAAAACATAATACTTAGCTATTAACCATTAACCATGTTAAAAATAAACTACTTAAAAAAAAATACAAAAACAGTTCTTAGATTAAAATAAACTTGCAGAAACCTTAAATAAATTAAATTAACTTTAATAATCAATACGTAGGTAGTTAATTTAATATCCGCAAATTGTCGTTTCGATTTTGGTTCTTCAACTTTACATTTATTTTAGGCAGGAAGCCTCAAAAGGCAATCTTACCCACAATTAACAGGCAGTGTTAGTGCTTAGATTGTCTTGTCGCTCACTAGTTAAATCATCGTTATGATTTTTAATCAACAATTTCTATTCACCAGCAAACACAACATAATTAGTAGATAATCTAACTCCTTATATCTCAAACATGACGAAACAGAATCAACAAATCAAAAAAACACTTAAAACATCCATAAAAGAAATGAAACAAACAATTTTATATTTACTACTTTTACATCCCTATTCTTATAACATTTCTTATTAGGAATTCTCATTCTTGTCTTGTGTAACTAGGTAAAGATGACTGAAGTTAAAATTTTCTAATAACCACAATACTGTTCGCGTTACTCGTGTGCCATTTCGGTAGTGAGCGACACATTATGAGATAAGAACCTTTTGTAAAACCTCCGCTAACCCTTTTTAAGACGCTTGAGTTCTGAATAGACGTAGGGACACCCAGTAGGTATGTCATTTCTCTGTGGTAGGGACAGGGAGAATTATGTCATCATCTCGATATCCTAGCGTTTGTAGGGCTTTTGAAGACCATGTCCGAAATATTTTGATGATTATTAGGTCATTTATCTAAATCGAAGATACTTTTATGTGAGTAAATCCCGTGGTAATTATTAATAATTACTTAATTAATTAATTAATGTTAACTTATAAGGGTTCCTTTTTTTACCTTTTGAGGTACGGAACCCTAAAAAGCACAAAAAAGATTCCGACGAGTTGAGAACCTCCTCCTTTTTTTTTTAAATTGGTTAAATATTAGAATAACTTAGATTATCAAATTGCACATTTAACCTAGAACCTAAAAATTTAAAATGAATAATCTTTTCGTATTTTCTTAAAAAATTTACCTATAGGTACTACTCACTGGATGTTTTTGCATACTCTTATTTTACTAGTAGTTCGCCCCGAACTGAGATCTGTTGTGTTGATAGCCTAGATTTAGACTTGTTTCTGACTACCCCTATACCTACGTTAAGTGCTCCTTCTAGTGTTTACCACACAATGATATCTAATGCGCTACCTCAGTATGGTAAAGATTATAGGCATGCATGCAATACATTAAGTCGTGTCGTGTTTATTTTCAATAGTTGACCCCGCGAACTTCGTACCGCGCCTCAGGGAAGGCCTCTTAGTTCGAAAAATTATTAAAATAGCAGTTCAATACAAAATGTATGAGAAAATAAATTCCCTCCCCTCCCCCTCCCTACCCCCCTCCCCTCCCCTCCCCCTCCCCTCCCTCTCCCCGCCCCTCCCCTCTTCCTCCCCTCCCCCTCCCCTCCCCCTCCCCTCCCCCTCCCTGGTTTCCCCACGATGTTTCCTTTCACCGTTTAATGCTCGTGTTAATGCGCATTTAAATTTTTCTAATCGAAAAATCAATTGATGAGCACGGCCAGGATTCGAACTTACTACCTATGAATCGAAAGTCGAGCACTCTTCCACTCGGCCAACACGGCTTTTATTTTCAATCTCAAGAAAAAATATCAAGTAGCAACTAAAATCATTGCAAACCAAACCACAACGATGCCACACTCTTTGTCTGTTAACCAGACCTACGAATACATCGAAACTCTATGAAACGGGAGCTCTCTCCATACTTCCGTTAATTGGTTTCCATAATTTTTCTTTTGCACTGTATTTCAAAAACTATAGAACCTAGAAGAAAACTAAAAACCATTTTGGAATGTATAAATTGAGTACTTTCATATGACACCCCACTCAATATATTTAGGTAACATTGAAAAAAATTTACCCCCTTGGGAACCCCATATCTTTACAACCCCTTCATCGATTACGCTCATATGCTCCACAGCAAATTTCCATAGCACAACCTATTGACCTATCAAGTTTCATACAGATTGGATAAGCGGTTCGACAGTTATGCGAGAACATAAAAATGAAACATACAAACATACAAACATACAAAGCAAAATCGCCTAACTTGCCACTAAGATCTTCGCTCGCTTCGCTCGCTCGATCGATAAAATATGCATCCTTAATAATGTAGAGTAGAGGAACGTTTTGATATTGGCGGGTAGGTAAGTAAAGTCTGCAATGTTGCAGTAATATTTGACTTTAGCGGCTACAACATAATATTCTGCTGCTTTGGCTTGGAGTGAGATGGTACATCGACTTTTGATCGCCCCCGGGCAAAGGATGGGAACGCAGGAAAAACGTAGTATACCTAACAAATTCCTTCATAGGTATTGCTAATTTTATTCATCTTCTCTGTAAACTAAGAAAGCACTAGCTATAAACGGTGAATTAAAATGTCGTTAAGAAATCTTTTTTTATTTGTTATAATGTTAAACCACACTTAGGTAGGTACTTATTTACATTTGAAAATGAAAAATCTTATCAACATTTTTTTTGAGGGGTCCAATCCCGTCGGAATGGAAATTTTGATAAAAGTTTTCATTTTCAAACGATAAGAAATCATCTTATTCATCATTATTGGTATTCCAGTCACAAGGTCACAGAACATTAATAATATAATTGATAATACAAATAACCTTTTCAAAAAGGTGTCTCCTTTTAGTTTCATCTAATTTCATCTAAGGATACTACGCTATCGAGGTTTCGTGGCAGAGCTCATACAGGTCTTCATAGGAGATTTTCCCGGGAGAATCGAGAAACAAAGAGTCTGCCCGCGACCACGGCTATTGCAACATAGCCGAAACGTCGGGAAAAATAAGGTAAATTACGCGATAAAATCCCGTGTCTATAAAACTTTTCAATATGAATCGAGAAAATTTGGCGAAGACACCGGTTAACAAAAACCTGGAGCTGATGCGAGATGTAACTTGTTAAACTTTCGCGATTTGTTAACATAATGATAATAATATTACGGGATTTTAACGCGTACCTTTTATTTATTTTCTTTCCCGACGTTTCGAACACGTTGCAGCGTTCGTGGTCACGGGATGACCATGAATAAATACAAGGGATGATAAATAAAAGGTACGCGATAAAATTCCGTAATAATAATTATCATTCTGATGCGTGATGTTTTTGGAGGAGTTTTGGGAGTAGCCCTCCTGAAACCCGAAAGGTGTTTTTGATAGCGTGTACATAGAGAAGGTAGGTAGTATACCTACGATTGTTTTGTCCTACTCTCATGGGGTTTAATAGTGCGAGGTATTGTCGCCGTAAAACAGAACCAGATAGTGGATTATTTATGTTTATTGAACCGAAGTTTATAACTTCTATGTTTTGTTCACAGAGTAGGTATTGTAAGAGTAAATAAATAAAAAATATATATACCTGCAATTAAATAGTAGGAAACTCACGAAATAATTGTTTCTATCTCTGACATCCCACGGAAAAAGTCAATGTTTGTACCTAACATTTGGTGCTCAAAACATGGGTTACTTGGAAAGTTTTCCGGGAGTTTTAATTTTTTTTGATTTCATAGATTTCGATGCCATCTTTGCCGCTCGCGTGGCGTCTTAAAACTGTTTTTTGACAATATCTCTTTTACAACTCATTTTACGATGAAATTAGTTTTCAACCAATTATACAACAGAAAATTTCCTATAGTTTATGTTGAATCTATTTTTTTGTAAAATTCATACTTTTAGAGTATGAGCGCCGCAAAGTTTAGTACTCCCGTCGACGTCTTATTTCTTCGGGTAGGTAAGCAAAATTATAATAACTCAACTCATCAGAACTATTTTCGTTTTACATAACCTAAACTACTTATACAAACAAAGTAATTTAATATTTCCCCCCTTTAATAAAACTACTTTAAGTAATCAAAAATGAAATACCTACTTATCAAAACTTTGGCCACAAAGAGTTTCACGAAAGCGGGGTGGTTGGAACTACTTAAAGATTCCAAGTAGTAAGAACCTTTATAACAACTTCCAACTGAGCGGATCCTACGAAAACATGAGCATAATATTTTATCTGTCTTATTATAAGTAGTAGTAGAACCAAGGGAATAAACAGTGTTTGACGTCACGGAAACCGTGTTGGCCAAACTGGATAGTACCTTGGCTTCCGATCGAAGGTCGTGGGTTCGAATTCCGGCCCTACATCAATGGAATTTGTCTGTCTGCCTGTATTGTCTACCTACCATTTAGAGTCTAAATTTTAGATTTTAGACGTATGAAATAAAGATAAAAAAAAACTCAATAAAAACTCAAGCATTCTTCAAATAAATGTATCAGTGCATACTAACAATCCATCTCTATCAAAAGAATTTTCTTAAAGAGCAAGAAAATATTGATATTGCCACTCGAATCTCTTTTAAGTGCTTGAAGAGTATTGACATAAAGTTGTATGCAACTGAGAGCATCATCTAAGTAGATACCTACACAAGTTTACTCACAGTATTGTTTACTTGTGAGACTGAGTTTATTTAACATGAATTTCTTAGCAATCAATAGAGCAGTGTTCCACCATCTCATGTTATGTTATTATAAATATGAAACTTCTTAAAACTGATACACATCATTTGAAGTTACGGCCTCTCCTTTTTATGGAAGTCTTAATTTTTCTTTGAATATCTACTTGAACTTTCTTTGTAAACCATACAGATTGTTCTCGAACTTCTTGAAAAGTCGTAAGTAATAAGTACCTGCCTAGGTACTAATCTATCAGTTACTTTGAAACATCTCCGCTTGGGAAGGGTTACGGGTATTATTTCCTTGTTTTAATGAGTGGTCCTTATTACATGTTGTGTTAGAAATGGGTACAAGAGGTACCCACTAATTTAAAATATAATAGGTACCACTAAGAAGCTCTCAGGTAGGTAAGTATTTGTACCGAGTCCTAGTGTTGTGATTTCTACCATGGCACTCGCATAATGATGATTGATAATGGAGTCAGGGACCTAACTCTCAAAAACGATATATCGTGCCAATCATCGTAGTTCAGCTTTATGTTGGTCGAATGTTCCGAATTAGGCTTCCACCAACTTCGGCTGAACTACGATATATCGTTTTTGGTGCTGAGAGTAGGCCTTCAGGGTTGTGAATGTGACTTTTGGGTGTTATAATATATGATTGCCAAAAAAATCATTTTTAAATAACAGGTGGACTTGAAACTACTGCTTATTCCATCTATAATCTTCTCAGAGGTAATAGAGACCTTAAAATTAAAAAAAAAAATGAAATATGATCACGACTGTAGGTATCCCCAAGGCGCGGTAGACATTCTCTTTGGTTTTTGCTATTCTACTAAACCAAAGTATCCTATGCCAACTCCATTTAAAAAAGGTTCCAGTCATTCTAACGTGGTATAAATCATTTAGTAAAACTTAAACGAAAGTCTTCAATCAGTGCGTTCTACCCGTTATGACATACGGAGCTGAGACGTGGACACTCACAGTACGGCTGGTCCACCAATTCAAAGTCGCTCAGCGAGCTATGGAGCGAGCTATGCTCGGAGTTTCTCTGAAGGATAGGATCCGCAATGAGACTATTCGGCAGAGAACCAAAGTCATTGACATAGCTCAGAGAATTAGCAAGCTGAAGTGGCAGTGGGCTGCCGGCACAAGTTGGATGCGTCAAGCTGAAGACAGGGCGCGATGGCGCTCATTAGGGGAGGCCTATGTCCAGCAGTGGACTGCTATAGGCTGATGATGATGATGATGATGATGAAGTTTTCAACTAATGAATCCTCAAAAAAGTTTTTTCATTAACTTACTAGCTGCTGCCCGCGGCTTCGCTCGCGTGGTACCCGGATAAAAAGTAACCTATGTTACTCTCCAGCCCTCCAACTATCTCCACACAAAAAATCACGTCAATCCGTCGTTCTGTTTTGACGTAAAAGCAAGACAAGTAAACAAACAAATAAACGCACTTTCACATTTATAATATGGGTACGGATTTCGAAATTATCAATGCAACAGATTAATGCCTATTGCCATCCCCGTGAGCTGTTGCCATAAGGACATGTACAAAGGCAGCATGTTGGGTACATGCTTATAAAGATCGCGGTAGGGTTTAAAGAAAAGTTGTCTTTACAGAACGGTGAAAGGCTACCAACTCGGTTTAAGCAATCCGGAAAATGAAGTTGCATTTTTTATTTTCCATGTTCGCATTCTTCGAGCTTGGAGCGAGTTTCTTTCTGTTGGGTAAGCAAGTTTGTTATTTTTGAATAAAAGTTCTAACTTGTACAGTTAAAAAAGAGAATAAAGAATTTAAACAGAACAACGTACAGAACATACGTTTCCACCTGTGATAAAGCCGGTTGACACGATTCAAGTACACTTGAACCAAGTGCAACTCGGATGACTCTGATTGGACGCCGTCGGACTCTCGTCACTCACTCGGACGACGGCGTCCAATCAGAGTCAGACATTCATGTTAGGCATTTTGCTACAAAGGCTTTAGATGAAGCCCGAACGACCCAATTTGAGTGCAGGTAGACCAAAGAAAAGATGGATGGATTACCTATGTGAAAGATTATTATGATTAAGAAAGAGAAGAGTGTCGACATGACGACTGATAGTGAGAAATGGAAGAAGAATACATGTTGTACTGTACCAACTCCACGTAATGTGAGACAAAGCCAGTAAGATGATGATCTCTCTAGATCATAGATTCTCAACCTTATTTTCCCCACCGCCCACTTTGAAAATATTTTTTTTTCTAGAGCCCCCCTTTCTTACCTACTTTTATTTTTCTTACTGTCACGAATTTGAAACACCTTTTTGGAGCACAGTGGCTATTACTTCTTTAACTGCTGTTATTTAGTGATAGTGATTAGGGCATGGTCGTCACACTTTTCTGGTTAAGGGCCGCATAGGACATTGTGAGGTATCACTGCGGGCCGCACATTCTTGAATTATTTAGTTGAAGATTTTTCGAAATTCATAAAGGGGTTAAATTAAAATCCTAGTAGGCACCAACGAACTTGAAACTTGTTATAAGTTTACGGGGCTCGAAGACTCGCTGCTTATCAGTTCCTATTCTGCGGTCTGACAAAACTCACTTTGCTCGCAATATAACTACTCATGAAGTTAAAATGCGAGTGAATTGAGCTTCAAACCAAGCGAGCGAAGCGAGCCGATTTTTTGTAAGTCAAATACAATACGTGACATTTGATTTTTTTTTGCAGGTTTCTAAGAAAAGCTAGCTTATCAGTTCATATTCTAGGTGGTTAGACTTTACTCACTTTACTCGCAATATACCTTACTTATGCAGAAAATGCGAGCGAAGCGAGCCCAATTTTTTAACACAAATGCAACATTGTGACACTTGATTTTGTTTGCGGTGATCAAAGAAAAAAATCGCTGCTTATTGGTTCCTAGTCTGTGGTTAGACTTTACGCTCTTTACTCGCAATATACTTTACTTACTCATGAAGTTAAATGCGAGCGAAGCGAGCCGAATTTTTAAGACAAATGCAACATGTAACACTTGATTTTGTTTGCGGTGTTCAAAGGAAAAACTCGCTGCCTATCGGTTCATATTCTGTGGTTAGACTTAACTCACTTTATTCACAATATAACTTTAAGAATAAGGATTTATAAAGTTAAATGCGAGTAATGTAACATGTGACACTTGATTTTGTTTGCGGTGCTTATAGAAAGGCTCGCTGCTTGTCGGTTTCTATTCTGTGGTCAGACATAACTCACTTTGCTCGTATGATACCTACTCATGAAGCTAGATGCGAGAAAAGCGAGCTCCAAGCCAAGCAAACAAAGCGACCTTCCCTATCTCGAAGTTTTATAATCAATTATAATTATTATTGTAGCAACGTAGGTAGTTTCATTCATCATCATCATTGCCTTGCCCTTTTCCAACTAGGTTGGGTCGGCACAACATTTTCTCTTACGTGGCATCATTATCTATCATCATTATCTATTATCTATCAAAATTGTTTGCTTGGCCGCGGGCTGCACCAATAACGTCCGCGGGCCACACTTTGACGACCACTGGATTAGGGTGTTTTATTTGCCTATTTTAGATTACATTATCGCCCCCCTGCTTCATCTCAACGCCCCCCAATTTTCTCTAGGTCTTCTACTGCCCCCCTGAAAGTCTCAAACGCCCACAGGGGGGCGTTATCGCCCACGTTGAGAACCTATGCTCTAGATGATCCAAGATTCATCGAAATCAGTTCAGCCGTTTCAGCTAGAAGAAGTAACATACATACTCACAAACTTTCATATTTACAATATTACTGTAACAAAAATTTTAGAATGTTTTAAATTTTTATGTTAAAGGTATTGTGTTTTACATATAAGTTGGTATTATGTACCTACCTATAACTGACATAATATTAGTCCTTATTTATTCTATTCAAATAATATTTCAGAAACGAAGTCCATATATTTCTGCCTCAAGGTCTGTCCCTTGTATTGTTCGAAGCGAGAGAAGCGTGACACGGGTAAGTTATTTTCAGAATATTTATGGCAATATCTACTATTGATACCTAAAACGACAGTACCAAAAATATTAAAATCAAAAGTGTCATTTGGGACACTGTGTCCCAAGATATTGTGCCCGAAACGTCAGCAACTCCTACTTTTATTAATATGAACTACAGAAACTGCTTGGGTTCGATTCCTGATACATTTTAAATTAAAATGAAACACTTGCGAAACTTTCGTGAGTTGTACTTGACATTATTACACATAGAAATGACTTACCTACCTACTACATTCTTGCTTTTGATTATAAATTTTGCCTCTCCATCAATAATACCTTTTTGTTAGGTAAGAACAATTGCCACAATTCTTGCTTTTCTTATACTTAGCACATAGTGTACTTAACTGGATATGACAGAAATCCGATATTAGTAAGAAAATATTGAATATTCTAGATCGTTTATATATTAGATACTTACAGAAGAATCTCTTTATATGTCACATATAACGTTGCTTTACGAAAAAATAATATGGATGCGATATGGGGAATGAATGAATGAAAACTCTTTAATGTACACAACTTAAAATAACAAACAAAAAGAATAACCCAATGAGTAATCGTACAATCGTCAATGGGGAGTGGAAGAAGAGAACCTCTAGTGCAAATGTGACACGAGTATAGAATCTCTGATGCTCAAAACTAGAATAGAAACAATATGAAAATCATTTAAACCTTGATGTTTTCAGGGCCTTACTGGGAAGACGATGACGAAATCCCCTACTTCAGCTCTCCGTACCACGAAGTGCCGTACCACAGTTACCACCATCCATTTGTGTACTGCAAGCCTTGGCATACCACGCCGAAGCCCACCACCGAAGCGACAACAACGAAAAAGAGCCCTACTGGTATCTGCCAGTTTTGTTCCAAGAAGTGTGGTTTTGAGTTACGTTAATGAGTTACTAATGAGAACTAGTACGTAACTGTTCCTTTAGGCGGCCTGAAAACTCCGTCACCAGAGTTGGCCACTAGCTCATACGAAAGAACGAAAACTGTTACCAGTAAACCAGTGTAGTCGCGCATGCCCTTTTAAATCAGATATACCCTACCTATATTACCATATTCTTGATGTTTATGATTCTTCAGATTATGATTCTGAGTGGCGTTGTGTGAAGTGTCCACTAATTTATGTTACATTTTTCCAAGCGCAGTTTGGGTCAAATCTTGGAAGTTAAAGACCTACTTCCCAGTGTCTGATGGAGCTGAAATTTGCCACACTTATAGATTCTTGATGATAATGTAATAATTATGGTGACAGCGAGCTCATCTGATGATAGAGTCAGGAGCTGTTCAATGGAACTTCTCACTTATAAACAGTGTTTGGGGTCATTTGAATTAGCTTACTTACCCATTAAAAGCTTGTGTTGAAAAACATTTTTATAATAGACAACTTATCACACTAATATTATAAATGCGAAAGTTTGGATGGATGTACGTTTGTTCCTCTATAACTCGACAACCACTGAACCGATTTGCTTGAAATTTAAAATATAGATGGATAATGATTGGAAATAAGACATAATAAGCTACTTTTTATTCCGGAAAAATGCACAGTTCCCGTGGGATAAAAAATAGTAGTCCAAGCAGGCGAAGCCGCGGGCGTCCGCTAGTATTTTATATACTAATTCCTCACCAACTGTACTATTAACTGTAATGTAATCTCAAACATAATTTGATTTGCATATCAAGGTACTTACGTTTGTAGGTAATACTGTATAGGTGTTACGATTAATGTCCTCTAGAGCCACTGTTATTATTTATGTGTAAGCCCATGTCTCTCTGAGATTGTTACAGAAAAGCTCCGTATGGTATTCTGCCGTCATGAAGAAGAACCGCATTATTCATATTCAGCTGTCAAATTAGTACGACTTTAGGTGCAAGCCAGACAGAAGAGACGTAAGACGAGGACGCATCGCGGACGTAAAAAGCATTGCGCCCGCACCCCGTCTCTTCTATATGTTTTGCGTCGCAACGCTTCTATACATTTTATATGAAAGGGACGCGGAAGAGACAAATGTCTGCGCCCCTTCTGCGTCTTACGTCTTTTCTTTGTGTCCAGCGCCTCAGATAATGTTTTTTTCTTGTCACTCACAATAACAGATTTAGGGGCAGTTTTAACTACAACATTTATAGGTACCTAAAATAATAGTGTACCGTATACTTTAAACAATGGCAGTTACTGGACCCAGTGATTGTCACTGTTCGCGATCTATCTAATAGTAAGTTAGTTTGTCGTTTTGCTATTTATTTTATTATGTTTTATTATAAAATGTTACTGGACTGGGGTAAAACGATTTATTGTTAGTTTTCGTCAATGTTGGTGGGGATTGGAGTCAGTAATTATCATATTATTATTTTTATATAGCCTATATAGCCTATATTGTCCCACTACTGGGCAAAGGCTTACATAACGGGGGAGTTACCTTTCACTCAATTATCGTAATAAAAATTAAAAATAAAAGTTAATAAAAATTAGTTTAGTTGTAGACTTTGAAGCTTAACGTATAAAATTATTTTCCGATTGATCGGTTTAATACTGTCTTTAGGCATTTTGTTATACCCTTGTGAATGGAGCATGGAATTAGTCAAAGTTGTCTGGGTCCTGTCTTTCAGAGGACGAGGGTTTAAGCTGTGAATTATTTTGTTAACTAATTATCTTACATTTTCGTGTGAAATTAGATTTATTTATGTTTAGGCGTTGGATTTGTTGGTTAATATTTTACCAAACCGACGCCGATGCGGAAAAGAGCTACCAATGTTTGATCAAACAATCTCTAAATTTGTTTGATTATCCTGATTCGGATTGTGCATCGGACGGTTTGGATAAACCTTTATCCTGTTTAAAATGTATGAGATATTTTGAATGTTGTTTGTTTTTTTATTCTCGTAAATAAGTGTTAGTAAAATATTAGATAATCAACATCAACAGCGTTTGTTTTTATCAATAATCCCCCTTTTAGAATAGTACCTACCTTACCTAGTAGAGTTTTTTAAGCTTTCTGAGTTGATCAAGAAAGTCAGCTGCATAAGGCTTTAAAAAAGACATTGGTGGTCTGCGAGGTCAAAATGGCCGCTATAGTGGCCAATTCCTATAGGAATTGCAAAATGTATGCCGTTTTTGTCACTCAGTCTATGAAAAGAGACGGCATATAGATCAATTCCTATTGTGATTCTGCTATAAAGGCCTTTTTAAGCCTGCTGCTCTTCTTAAACTAATAAAGATCACATAAAAATAATTTAGGTAGTTATACCTAATCACAAAGCTTTCAGAAAGCTATAAGCAAATTATTGTAGCTTATTGCCTAGGAAAATAGATGGAGTAGGTTCATTCAACAAGCCAAATTATCTTTGCATAGTCTACACTGCACACATTGCAAAGTCTCATCAGACAATACATTCTACACAAGCTTAGTTAGATTAGATTGGAGAGCCGTGTTGGCCGAGGGGTATAGTACCTCGACTTTCGACCCGAAGGTCGTGGGTTCGAATTCTGGCCGTGCATCAATGGATTTTTCGTTTCGATGCGCATTAATACGAGCTCTAAATGGTGAAGGAAAACATCGTGAGGAAACACGCGGCTTAGTCAGCCCCACACGTATTGACCATGTCTTTCCTGTGGATTTGGCCGGTTAAGCTGATAGGATGGTGTAGGTGCTGGGCAAGCCTACTCCATCTCAACAATGTCCCAGGCACTACAGTGTCTCGATAAGTGTAGGCAAAGATTGCCTCCTGACACTGTATAGGTAAATCATCTAGTAAAGATGTAAAGGCCTAAGTTTAGTTAGATTATTAGCTAGCCATTAAACAAAGCTTGTAATATTATTCATGACATGTAAGTATAAGGAAAGTAGAAAAACAGAGAGTTTGATTTATGCGCTTTTTACGATGTATTGTTTGGGCTATTACAATAATTTATACAAAAGTGAAAACACTTGAAATTATGAAAGTGAAATAAATTAGTCACCAAGTGCCAAACACTATAAATATGAGTGACGGACAAAAAACGAGTATCTACGCAGAAAATAGTCTGTATAAATGCTTGTCGGTAAATTATTGCAGTTTTCATGATTAGTACCTATCAAACTGAAGTTCGTGTAATTTACTCAGTCCGTCTAAAGACGTTTCAAGAAGAGTTCCCGTAACGTAATTTAATTTATAATGGCCACAGGATATATTCTAGTTGAAGCTGATGTATTTAGACATTCTTGGCCTCCAAAGACCCTACTGAAGTTTCATCACAAACTGATCAATAGTTTAGGAATGCATAGAGGACCAACATTAATTTTTATTTAGGTAAATAGAAGAAGACTCGTAAAGCACATCTTTTTTTAATATATTTATTTATGGCACAGACTAAAAATTACTGCTGTCACCCATGGGAGCGGCGGCACCAGCTGAGACTGGGCCTTTTCGGCACCACACGGTAATTAAGAATTTGTTTTTATCTGTCGTTTTGTCTATAACTTTATGTGTCTCTACTGTTCTGTATTTGAATTTTTATCTCTGTATGTGTGTCGAATAAACGTTTTGCTATTCTATTCTAATTTATGATCTTGTGAGATAATCTATCAGACTATAAAATTGATAAGCCACATATTCAGGCGGCCAAAAACGTTCTTCCTAGTAGAGCTGAGCATTACCATATAAGTACGAATACCAAAGTCGAGGGACAAGTGTAGATATTCGGTTTTATAGTCGTTTTATAGTGTGTCCTACGGTCCCAATTAAAAGTCTCCACTCTATTGGATTCGAACATCAACTTGAATTAGGTACACGAATTCTGAACACGGAAAGACGAGATTTTACTGACTTTTTCAGTCGAGGAATTGTGGATAGTAAAATTGGTTTTCATTGGAATTGAGTCAGAAAGCCTTTAAAGCCAGTGTGACTTAGTTGTGAGCGTATCAGGAGGTCTAAAGTGGTCACTTTTGACGAAACATCAGATGTTTTATATTATGTAACACTTGATGTTTCAGAATATGCTTCATAAATGTTTCATATATGCTTCATTATATGCTTAAAAAAAACACATTTTTTGACAGAATTGGGTAAAATGGATTCCATAGAGAACTGTCAAAAAAGGTGTTTTGAAATTTGCTTCATATACGAAGCATTTATGAATCATAATACGAAACAATTATGAAGCATATGATAAGAAACATCAAGTGTTTCATAATATGAAACATCGGATGGTTAAATAAAAGTGACCAGAGCGACTGGTACCAATTAACGCAAAATGCTGCCAGTGTCATGGGCAAGCTTACGACAATCCCCATACATTTTCTATGTAAAATATATCGTTAGCGATTGTACCTAAATAAGTAAATTGACTACAGGCGCAGAGTAGATAGATACCTACTGCCAGTCGGAAGCTTGCCAATGATAGAAAGAGATTCGATACGAAGCGCTTGTCATATGCCTAGGAGAGTTGATTTGATGATACAGTGGTGATCCTGTTTTGATCCTGTTTCGTTTCTTCCCGGTTCGTGACCGCTATTCGGTAACACAAATTCCCCAACGATTTTATAGATTCGAGATGACTGTTGCGTTTACTAATGGGCTATTTGAAGGAAAACCAGGATGCAAATTTTCAACTCTCACTTTTTATCCGAAGCAGGTAAACCAGTGACACTTGTTCGTCTGGTCTCAGATTATCAATTATTAGGTAACCGTTTAAGTATGTAACCCTACTTAAACTTAGTATCATAAGGCGCGTTTCGATTGTGCAAGTACGTCATACTTGCGCGCTTAGTTACTACTTAATTATTTGATTTTTTTTTTAATTCGAATCATAATTGTTTAAACTTGACTCTAGCTAGACTCTATACAGGGTGAATTTTTGAGACGGGGCAGTAAGGGCAGCTACCTTAACTGTTGTATCTTCAGGTAAACCTTCTTACGAGACTATCCTTAACTTTTGAAGATAAGTACCCAATTCGACAAATGATAAAAAATGATGACAAATGACAAAATGAAGGTTTGATCGTTCTAATCTCAGGAACGGCCAGTCGAATTTGACAAAATATTTCTGAGTTTGAAAACGTGATAGACAAAAAAACATACAGTCGACTTGAGAACCTCCTCCTTTTTGGAAGTCGGTTAATGAAACGTGTTTCTTATGTCTAAGTACCTATATCTTTAAAGGAATTGTGTTTTAGTTGTTCTTACCTAATAGATTGTCCAAGTGAAGCGATATTCTGTGCGGTCACAAATTCATGGGTGACAGTTGTGATTTTAGCAAAAGAGGGCACAATAAGCTATTGGCAGCGGCCTAAAAACTCCAACATCAGAGTTGGCACCGAGCTCCAAAAAACTAATTATCTTAGTTTGAACAAACGATTTTTTACTAACCGTTGATTGATCATCGATTAACCTCAATTTTCACCAGTCAATTTACTAAGGATTTATGAAAATGTTTTTTTCTTGTCACTCTAATGTCGATTAGAAGTGTTGACGACAGATTAATTTTTGAGCTGTAGGAAGCGTTTATGGCCATTATATTACTGGGTTACTCTCTGTCTAAATCAGTGGTTCTTAACCTATGGTCCGCGGACCACTGGTGGTCCCTGGAACCACTTGAAGTGGTCCGCGAAGCTATCCAAAAAAATTAAACAAGCGACAAAGGATCAAAGTTGAAAGAGAAAACTTACTGTTGGTGGTCCGCGGCAAGTCGGAAAGTTTATCAAATAGTCCCTCATCACTAAAAGGTTAAGAACCACTGGTCTAAATAAAGGAATGTATATTTTATGTGTATCCTCCTACTTCTACCTCGATGTTCACAGCAATAAAATACATCGTGATTTTATGTTTAGGTCTTTGGATATCGTTTTACTAAGTTTAAGACCACGGTCGTAGTACCGAAGCACATGAACTTAAAATGACAGGTAACCGATAATTTGCATTTGCAAGTTTGTTTACATACTTTAAGAAACGACACAGTTAAGCGTGCGTTCAGACACGGCGGTTGGTATGCGATTTTCGTGCGGGTATAGCGATTAACCGCGCGGTTATGTCTGAACGATTACTTAATAACTCATACAAATAAGACCCGCGCGATTTCAGAATCGCATGGAAATCGCGCGGTTCCCGCCGTGTCTGAACGCACGCTTAAAGCTGCGCTTCCATTACGCAAGTAGCCTGTATGCAAGGTGCAAGTTGCATGCAACTTGACCCGTAGAAGCTTAAACATACAGCTGTGTGTCACCGAAAAGAGTGTTAGGCCCCAAACCGTGTTTGTTGCCCTGGTTCTTCACGGTCTTGGTCGCGAAGGAACAGGAGTAGAATCACCTAGCTCTTAAGACGTTTCAAAGTGGTACACTTGTGATCTTATTGAATAAACGAATTTGACTTTTGACTTTTGACTTTTGCTGCAAGTTGCATTTAGGTAGTAGTAGTCGGTGGATAAACAATTGAGGATATTCAATCCCACTTCTGAGTTGTAAGCTAACTCAGAAATAACCAACTCAGGTCTGAACTTTGTACATTATAATTCATTTCATAACATTACAGCTCTTTACTATCTAAAACAAACTTATTAAATCAATTTCCAATATTTTCCCAAGAATAGAATATCATTTATTTTAAGCACACATAGAAAACAAACAATACAAAAGAAGAAGAAGCAAGGGCGGGAATAAACTAAAAGAAAAAAAGCAGATTAGGTAAGTACAAATAGGCAAAACACAAACACTAAAATAATAAATGGACCGTGAAGTGGTAAGTAAAATCAATATTTTTGCATCACGCGCGCGGATGTCGTCAGGCAGGGTAGAAGCTGTAGGTAATAAGTAGTTATCTGTGCAACAAGAGAGCAAAGTTGATTTTTGCTTTACGACTACTAAAACGAGGGATTCTAAATTCTACGTCAGAATAAGAAGACGGGAATTGGGGAAGTTTCTAGCAGTGGGTTTCTAATCTATAGGTTGATGATGATGTCGATGGCAGTCACGTACGTACTACAGTTATAAATCGTCTTCAGCTCGTGTGCCTATACAAATTTTTGGAAACTAATAATCCAATGATGCACGGCCGGATTCGAACCTACGACCTTCGGATCGAAAGAAAAGGCTCTAACCTAGGCCGATTGCACCGGTGCAATTGCACCGGTAAAAACTGGGTATAAGTATTTAGAGACAGAAATATAATTCTATAGCGTTTTGCTCTAGTTATGCTATAAAATAAAAGCACCTACGCAAGTATTGTTCTACTGAGCTTGTTTCAAAACGGTGTCAATGGAATTTCTAACAATAAAACTCCTAAGGCTAGGTAGCCTAGAAAATAGATCGTTAATGAAATGAAATGAAATGAAAATACTTTATTGTACACAATTACAAAAGAAACTTAAGAACTAGTAAACCTTAGCAATAAATTGTACAATGGGCGGTCTTATCGCTATGAAGCGATCTCTTCCAGACAACCTTTGGATGGAATGAAACGAATGAGATGGTAGGAATGGCAGGGGTGCACAAAAAGTATAATGTAGGTACCTATATAAAATTTAAACATACACAAGAACAAAAAGTGACTGAAACACAATAATGTTATACATAGCTATATACCTACTATTATAACATAATAGATAAATAAGTAATTTATAAAAATATACTACGTATTAATACTTACATAGACTACATTATACAATGGTATATTACATACAATACATATAAATAGATACATACAAAATTTTGTAAGAATACATACAATACATACATCTAAGAATAAAATGAAAGTGAAATAGACGATAAAGGTTATGATATTTGTGATAGATAAAAGTTTTTAACTCGAATTTTAAAAGTAGCTAGAGATGGAGACTTTTTAATATCAATGGGTAGAGAATTCCAGAGGTATACACCTTGGACAGCAAAGGATTTATCATAAAAGCTAGATTTATGGACAGGGGTTTTTAAGACGAGATTATCGGATGATCGAAGCAATCGGGCATGGTCATCGCGAAGAAAAACAAATTTTTCTTTTAAATAAGAAGGAGACATGGGATTGTGAAGTACGCTGTAAACAAGGGATAGGATGTGAGTATTCCGGCGAAGACGGATAGGGAGCCATTTAAGCTTATGACGGAACTCGGAAATGTGGTCGAATTTTCGTAGACCAAAGATGAATCTTATGCACAGATTCTGTAACCGCTCCAGTTTATTGAGCTGTTCTTGAGTAAGGTCAAGATAGCTGGCATCGGCATAGTCGAGAACAGGGAGTAGAAGAGACTGGGCGAGCGCAATTTTAGTAGCAGTCGGCAGGAAATTTCGTAGTCTTCTGAGTGAGCCAGCGCACGCAAAAAGCTTGCGACTCACAGCTTCCAGCTGTGGATCCCAAGATAGGTATTGGTCCATAAGCAAACCCAGGTTTTTAACATGCTTGCTGAAAGGTACTGTAACGCCGTCAAAAACAACTGATGGGATGTTAGACCAGTCGATGTTAGGAACGATCCGCGAACTTCCAACTACTATAACTTAATATGTTAATATTCCAACTACTATATGTTAATATTATGAGACTAACAGTAAGCAGCCCGTTTTCTAGATGTGTTCTTTCGCCGTTTAAAGCTTGTGTTAAAGTAGGTACCTAAGTTCGTATGAGCTAGTGGCCAAATCCGGTGACGGAGTTTCTAGGCCGCTTAAAGGCCTCCGTCATGGCTTGACGACTAAAACACCGGGACCGACAATTTTTAACGTGCCCTCGACGAGAATCGACGTCATCCCAGTAGGCCTAACATGTGCAACATCGAGAGTCGAGAAACCAGATTTCTCGATCGGTTAAACTGCTCTAACGTATGCGTCAGACCAGTTCGACCGATCGAGAAATCTCTCTCGATGTTGTACATGTTAGGCCGGCTGGAAGCGGTGAGCTCATAATGCCACTTGCAGCACAAGTTCACAACTCGTAATGAACTTCCATCGAAATTGTGACCGCGCACAACGTTGCCTTACTTCAACGATCAATCAAGAACGTCTCGGCAAGCCAAGCTAGAGCTCGTGTTAATGCGCATATTCATTTTTCACTAGTGCACAGTCGGGACACGACTACCGTTCGAAAGTCCAGCAGGCTGATTGTCTAACTTGCCTCAAACCTCAAACTGGTCTCAAACTGTCAAAACGATCGCTTATCTTTTGTCGCCTTCGGTCTCGTTGAGATGAGAATGACAAAGCTACTTGCGTGGTCAGTGAACTGTCATATTTGACAGTTTGAGACCGATTTTGTTCGCTAACAAAGATAGACAATCAGGGGACAAGTATACTTTATCCCCCTCTGTCAACAAGGATCTCCAAACAACTAGACACTAAACAGGCCAATTATATTGTCCAGTTAAAAAAGCAAATGAATCAAAATAATTTAATTTGACGAGTCGTAAAGTTAATAGGCATTTCGACAGGATTTAGAGGAATCCCGGCGTGGGCGGGTAATCCCCTACACTTGGTTATTTACGACGGACCGTTTTTACAGTGTGTTGCTATAGCAACCGTACGCTTTCATTAGAGCACCCCACAGAATAGAGAAACTCCACAATCTAGAGATACCAGTCATCAATATAATATCTCTGGACGGTGCATCTCATGATGGGGGAACGGGAGAAGAATCATCTATCTCAGCCATAAACGGTGAAGGAAAATATAACCAATCGATGTTATAACTTAGTTTGTGATTTTATAGCTTGGCTAATAAGACACCATAAATAAATCCACCACCAATTTGGTCATAACTTAAACGAAGTATGTCCACAAAGACCTTATACTATGTCCATTATTTTGAGAATCTGACGTTTTGCTATATACCTAGACGTTCTTTCGTTGGATGATTCGCTACATGGACATTTTGCTTATTAGACTTACTGCTCATTAGACGTTTCGCAATGTTCGATATTTAGCTATCTTCAGCGGACTTAAAAAGGTCGCTAAAGCTGAATCACAATATGAAATGAACTATAATGCCGTCTCTTTTCACTCTCAGTCAATGAAAAGAGATGGCAATAGTTCAATTACTTTATTGCGATTCTGCAATAGCGATCTTTTTATGCCCGCTGATCATGAGCGGTCTATTTGTATATTTATATTAGAGTAGAAACTGACTTGTTCTCTAGGATACCTACAAAATAAACATCAGGACTCTCTGGCAACGCCCACTGTCGCCTTTACGCTCCTTTACGAGTCGTATCAGATGATTAAATGGTATCGTGTAAGTCCCGAATTTTTTTATTAACCTGTTGTATTACCAATTCTGCACAATGACGATTTGGTCCTGCGGGGTTAAAAAGGCCATTATAGCAGAATCACAACAGGAATTGAACTAAGAATGCCGTCTCTTTTCATAGACTGAGAGTAGTAGTAGACAAGTAGTAGACAAGAACAGCATTATATTGCAGTTCTTATTGTGATTCGGTTACCTTGATTTCCGATGATAGAGTGATCGAGAATTTTGGTTTAGTTTCGAATCCCAGCCGTGAATCATCATCATCATCATTATTTATTTAAACAAGTGATTAATACATGAGTCAAGATCGAAAGTTAAGGTTACATTGAAAATTATGGTGAAGAGCTTCAAAGATCCAAACAAACAAATACAAATACAAATATTTTCCGTACCAAGTTCCGTTTTTCCTATCCTGGATACTATCCAGCATTCCCACAGCTAAATTCACCAAAATTTATTTAAACAGCATAATATTTAGAGAGAACTATTTTATTTTATTCCGAACCAGCAGGTACCTAACTGCTTTACCTTTACCAAATAAATCGTTTGTTGCAGTTTTCTTTGTTTAGGGTCAATTCACACGTACCACAACCACACGACAACGACAACCACACTATAACCACGCGACGTGGACGGGCGTATATTTGTATTGAAAATGAATTTACAATTTACACGTACCACATTTTGCCGTTGTTATCGACCACCTGTGTAATACGACCACATCGCAACCACATCGCGACGGCAACGCCACCACCGGCGGCGGCACCGCGGCCACATCGCAACGACATGACGTCATCAACAGCCTCCTCTATGAAAGCCGGAGTATACCACGTGGTTACCACATCGCAACGACAGCGACAAGCGACCACATCGACATTTTGTCGGTACCACAACGCAACTGCAAAAAGCCGCTGCGACACTATTCACACGTAACCACAGCTTGACCACATTTTGTCGCTGCGACGTGGTGTGGTTGTGGTACGTGTGAATTGACGCGAGGTTATGTTCAGCAATTTGGAAATGAACTCGGTAATGACGTCAAAGACAAAAGAAAATCTACTCTACCTACATAATTTCCAAAAGCTATTTCAAAAATATTCTCTTTGAATTTTAATGTGAAACGAGGCACCATAAAATATATCATTGTTCGTAGTCGGCCTTTTGGGACTCGAGTATTTTTTTGCCAAAAATTAATATGTAGGTAGGTACCTACCTACCTAAATGGAAAAAGTAATACTTAGTCAGTTTGCTTTATCTTGGCAGCTAACCAGTGTTCTTTAATCTATGTCGGGGATCCCACATAACTAATTCTGGAAATTTCTGTGGCTTTATAACAAAGCTAGCTTCCGCCCGCGGCTTTGCTCGCGTGGTACCCGGATAAAAGGTAGCCTATGTCCTATTCATCATCCAATCATTAGGTATCTGTCTATATTTTAAATTTTAACCAAATCGGATTAGTGGTTGTTGAGTTATAGTGAAACAAACTATCCATAGATGTTACGCCATCTGCTCCGGCTTTCAGCGACATGCACAGCTTCTGGCATGCTGAGGTTGAGTGCGTTGCGAATCTGGTCTGACCAACGCATCGGGCTCCTTCCTCTCGGCCTTCTATAATCTCTCCATCTCCTCTAAACCTCTATATTTATAATTGTAGACAATTTTAAATATATTAGGTCTGGGTGAAATTATATCGACTTTGGCTTTACCGTTGCCACCGCTCTAACAACTCTACCAACTCTACTACCAGACAACCAGACATCATGCTGGGGTGCGGCGGCGACTGGTCATATACCTACGTGACCTACATGAACTTGTTAAATTTCTCAGACACGTGGCCTCAGGTCGCTACCCCTGCGGCTACAATTACTCCGCTTCAACTATCCCACAAGTCATCAATCACAGTTTGAATAATACAGCTCTAACATGGGCTAACTTAATCTGACTGCTTCTGAGGTAACTTCTTTTTCAATAAACATTAGACTTTATAGATAGTAAGGGTGGATTTATATTAGACCGGGCCGTGCTCGGGGCGTGCCGTGTACGTAGCCCGGACGGGGCACGGATTCGAAACGGTACCTATAATCGAATTGCTCATTGTACGAACTAAAAATATATGAAAAATGACATTTTGATCGTCAATTTTAGTGCGTATACTTTTGTATTTTAGCAATCCGACTATACATAGGTACATTTTGTATGAAGCAGTTTATATAAAGCTAGATTTATATTAGACCGGGCCGTGCCCGGGCCGGGGCGTGTCTGTGCACGGATTAGAAACGTTACATACATTTTTTATGAAGCAGTTGATCCGTGCCCCGTCCGGGCCCGTCTACTAACGTCTGCACCACGGTTGGCCTGGACACGGCCCAGTCTAATATAAATCATCCCTAAATAGGTTTTAAACTCCTAAACTCATGTACTTATGTAATTCTTAAATGTCCAAAACTTGATTGTCTGAAACTGATTTAAAAAAAAATCCTCTTTCGTTTCATACAAAAGCAAAGGTGTGTATAATAATGTGAAAGTTATGTATAATCAATCCGATACTCCATCTAGTGGTCTCGACTACATTTTTTGGGATTATTCCCTAAATATAATGGTTAATTAGCTTATAGTGTATTATTAAAATATTAAACTTACAATTTATCGGTTATACTTAGTAGGATTATAGGATTCTCGACTTTATTCAAAGTACTCCAAAGTATTTGACAAATGATCAAAAGATTTTGCGATCTTCGATTTCTGGATTTGTTAGCCCATTGAAGTCCTAAAGAGGCGTTTTATGAAGATTGATTGGAAAGCGATTTGGCTATTAGCAATTGGGCTCTGAAATGTTATCGATAATCTGTTTGAAGGCTTGAATGATCTAGAGATTAAGGGAATAAATTGGTTTTCAGTACATCTGATTAGAGAACTAATTTATGCTGACTCGTCAATGTTCATTTGTTTTCTGAATCTGCACTCTTTTGTTTAAGCTCAAGCAGCGATATTCTACCACGAAGGTAGAAGAATAAATGTCGACCTAAAACGAAGGCCAGAAAGATACAATGACAAGCAAAGTGTATAATAATGTCATACGTGGTATAGATTCGTGACATCCTTGAAATGATCTTGCTCTGATCATCATAATGATGGCCGATTCTGTTTTATACATACTTTGATCATATAGTTTATGATCTAAGTATACATAAGTATAATTGGATCGCATATTACTTAATATCATTACTATTAATCGTCGCAATTGTTTTCTTCGCACATAAACTAGTATTTTTCCTTTACATTATTAGTCTCGGAAGGTTTACCCAAAGTCAGATAATAGAATTGCTGGTCAACTAACGAGAACAAACAGACCAAATTGTGGAACTCATCAATATCTCTAGTGTTTGTAGATCGCCGTCAATGGTTATAGCGAGGGGTTAAGTGGAGGACAAATAAAACACATTCGGGTATTAAGCAAATAGTGAAATAATGATGTCCAAATAGATAAATCAAGTGAAGACATCGTCTACTTCGTATTGATACAAAGACTGTAGATGGATAATTGGTATCATACTGTTTTCCCCGAAAACTATGGCTGATTTTAGTCTCACGCTCACCGTCAGCGCTGATAGGCGAGTGATCTTTATTACAATGAAACAAGGATACTGATTGTTTAGCAAAAAAGGCAACGCTGATTGCTCTCGTCAGTGCTGGACAATCAGTATCCCTAATTCATTGTAATAAAGATCACTCGCCTCTTAGCGCCGACGGTACGCGTGACACTAAAACCAGCCTATAACCTGGGTCTCTTCAAGTCAAGAATGAAGGTCTTCTAGACTTTTGTGATCCATCGTCAGCCACATCGTCGCTTACCATCAGGTGAGATTGTGGCTAAACAAAGGTCTATCTAGATAAAAAAAAAACCTTTCTGTATTGTTGAGGAGGTGGATAAGTTTGAATAAAGCGTAGGTCCTTATATTTTATCTATAGGTCCAGCGTTCGGAACCATGCCATACTTAGCAAAATACTATAGTAGAACCTGGTCAGTTATAAAATCGAAGAACATTCTTATAAGGTTCGATTGGTTCTTTTTTGTAAACTTAACATTAGTATGTTATTATCATCATCATCATGTCCCTATACGTCATCATCATCATCATCTTAGCCGTTAGACGTCCACTGTTGGATGTGGGCCTCCCTCAAAAATTTTCATGTATTGTGGTTGGAAGCGGCCTGCATCTACCGCCGACCTGCAGTTTTTACAAGGTCGTCTGTACGTCTTGTCGGCGGACGTCCAACACTGCGCTTACCGGTCCGTGGCCTCTACTCGAGATAAACTCAATAAAATTTGATTCAGAAAAAAGGACTTTATTATTTTCTGTAAAGAAATGTTTTTCAATGATAAAACTCTTTAGGTAGGTATCTTTTTTGTATGGAAACGACATTTACAAATGACTCTACCATTTGTCTTTGTACTGATTGTGGAAAATTGAAGCGAATTATAGGTTTCCTTATCTCAAATATCCGGTAGGAATTTAACAAAAAAAAAACTTACTTCTTGTTTGTTTGCATTTTTTACAAAAAGCAAGGTCGACTCTGGTGATGGAGTCTTTTAGACTGCCTAAAGGCCTCTGTCATGCTCATGGCTTTTAAAAGCCGGGACTGACAATTTAGCCTCTCGTAAGCACGGAATCGCTCAGCTGTTAATCATCATCATCATCATCAGCCTATAGCAGTCCACTGCTGGACATAGGCCTCCCCCAATGAGCGCCCTGTCTTCAGCTTGACGCATCCAACTTGTGCCGGCAGCCTTTTGCAGATCGTCACTCCACCTGGCAGGAGGGCAACTGTTAATGACACTTGCCATTTCAATAGGGAACTCCCACAATTTTTTTTTATGATTTTATACGATAGGTTATATCGTCAAATAACCGTAATAAAAATTCCAGCGCCGAAAAACTAAAATTTTATAACAAAAATAATTTTTGAAATTTACCAACATTTTCACGCATCTGAAACACGATTATTATTGTTGTCACAGATTACTGTTGTAGTAACAATTTGTGAACTTTGACGTGTGACGTCAAATTGATACTAAGTACAACAGTAATCTGTGACAACAATAAGTTCGAGTATAGGAATTGTGAAAATTAAAAAAAAAACTTATCTATGGATCGTCATATCTGACTCGTCCTTGACTTTTCTTATGAACTCGTGTCGTCACATCCTTTCACATCCTTTTCAAGTGTTTTGAAATTCCTACTATTTTTTGCAATTTTTAAAATTTATTTTCTAATCGAAAATGGTTTAATATTAAAAAATAATTACACACACATACCTCTAAAGCAACAATGTTCATAATAAAATACATTTAACCCGCTTTTGAATCAGACGCATATTGCCTATTGTGACCGCTTACGCTCATATCTTTTTTGACCCTTACATATCTTTTTTTCCTCTGGATTATGTTAACGTTTTTCCATACCATGTCAAGTCGTTACAGATTGCTAGTATAGTTTGAAAAAATATATATAAATCGGATGGTAACTAGGTAGGGTAGACAAGACAGTCACAATGAAAGCCGCCGTCGTCCTTTCGTTCGTATTGTTCGCGCTCTCTGTGGAATCTGGTAAGTGGAAAGAAATTATTGGGCTTTCTTTGATACTCTGGTTTGACTGATAAATCCTTTGGTTCGTGGTCATTTACATACTGAAACGCTACTTAGTTTAAGTGGTGCTTATCGTTGGCATTAACTGTCATTAGCTGATATTTTTGAATATGATTCTGAAGAGTATGAACGTCTCAATAGATAGGTACATTTCAAATATTTAAGTACTTTTTCAGTATTCGGGCTAGTGCCCGAATCCTAAATAATCAGACTCCTTTCCGAGTTTTCAAAACTCAATGCCAGACCAAAAATATCAACTACACGGAATTTGAACTCGTGACTTCTGTTATAACGAGGCCACTGGTGTTTTAGTAGAGTATAGAATAGACTGTTCAACTAAGCCCTACTCTCTGAGCGCTTGTAGACGTCCGTTTTTTTTGCCGGACTACGGATGGTCAATAAAAATATTGTTTGCTAAATCGTAAATTGTTCGCCGGACCGATATCCGGCGCGTGTACACACATTCATTACGCGCCATACACCACCGCGAATCCGGTGAAAAACACGGTCCGTTGTCCGGCGAAAAAAAAAACGGACGTCTAAAAGCGCTCTCTCTCTTTGAATAGTCGAGTAAATGTGAAAAATCTTTTTGTATTCCCGACCTCATTCAAGCGACTCTTTAGTCAGTGCCTTCGCACGTGAGTGAGAAAAATGGTTTATAGTGCTCCAATTTGCTTCTGTCCTCGACTTAATAAGCTCTTTTCTAGAAAATACTACTAGAAATACTTATTAATAAAATCTCTCAAAAAAATTTAGTGGTACCTAGTCTTTTCTAAAAGATATTTCCTGTATGAACTCCATCAGAAATAATTAAATTCTATAAAATTTTCTTACAAAATAATGTAGCGGATTTGATTAATCCATATATAAATGCTGTTTCAAAACAAATAACCGTTAGAATATTTTTCTAAAGTAAAAAGCGGCAATGAACTTGAACAATATTTGCTTAAAGTACGTTTGGATTTACCTCTGACTACCCATAAAAAATCCAAAGAAACTTAAAAGGATCTGAGTAGACGTCTACCATACTTAAGATACAAAAATTATACATGTAGGTATGTAAGTAGGTATATATAACAAATAGCAAAAATGAAAACCCCGTAGGGAACTGCAGTAATCTTATTCAATAAGCATTGTGTCACATCACAATAGTTCCGTTTCTTTTACCCCCAATGGGATGGTGAAGCTTTGTGTGTTAAAGTGTCAGGAACTGGAAAGAGACTCTACCCGTATTAAAATAATCGGTTGAGAGGTTTTTCGTGGGAAAAAATATACTCGAAAAATTCAGAACGAAATAACCTCTGTGCGTGAAAATTACACTTGTTTTTTGCTGCTACAGTGGTTTTACTATTTGATATATTTAAGTTTATAGACGTACTAAAACAGAAATAATAAACAAATTCGAATTGATATTCAATGCATAGATCACAATATAGCAAGTCATCAAATCTGCGCATAAATTCTATGGAATTTTACGACAAGTAGGTATAATAAAACTGACGTGAATTTTGTTGTGATAGCAGTCAATGCCCTTTCAAAGCCAATACGTAATGAATTACACAACAAATATGTGAAACGGGCAATGGGACTATTTTGGGACCGCTTATAAGCTTAAGCACCTACAGACGTCATAGTGACAGTATAGAAAGCCAAATCTGATACGCAGGGTATATTTTGGTGCGTGCACAGATTTACCCACTCGTCTGAATAAATAGTGTCAAAGTTCCTTGATAGTGTCTCCTTGATGGTTCTTTGTTACCACAGGTTACCACACACAAAAACATACTTACATGAAATCGTAGAATATTTATATAATACAATTCAGAAGTATTTTTCAGCAAGCAATACTTAAATTTTAATTCAAATGAAATTTAATTTAATTGAAATGAAATTTATATTTTAAAATATTGTACCTAATAGTTTTCGTTTTGCAAACTAGAGTGTTTAGAAATAGTAAAACCTAGATTAGCCTTTTGATATTCGCAATTTAAAATCGTATTGATACGATTTTAAATTTCGAATGACAGTATAGGGCCTAGACATGTGCGCCGCGTTGAAAATTGTCGGCGGCGGCGCGCTGCTGTTTTTCGTCCGGCGGCGGCGCGGCGCCGGCGGCGTGGCTTTTTTTTTAAATAAAAATATACCTACTAATAAAATCGATCTCTAACGTTTTACTACAACACAAATGACTAGGTATTTAGTACTGTTCAATAATACTCTATCCATCATATCCAGACTAAATCTTTTACAACCACTTTACGATAAGCTGGAATCGTCTGAAAGGCAGAAGCTCGTCTACAAGCTAGCACGTTCAAAGGTCAAAGCGGCACAGGCTTAGACCTTTCTAGGATGAAAGGCCTAAAGGCACAGGATATCTCCAAGTGCCCTTGTGTTAAAGAACCCCAGGGAAATCTGTTATGCGAGGACCTCACGGTGAAGGAAAGATGGCACTCGTACGTCCACGACCTACTGAACAAGATAGCCACCGGACCTCCCCTTAAATCAAGGACTAGTCCCACCAAAAACGCCTGAAGAAGTAGAAAAAGCTCTTCGCCGCATGAAAAATCAGAAGCCGTCAGAACCGATCCCCATCGAGTCCCCATCGAGGCCCTGGACTGGAAGGCAATGGGCCCTCGTGGTGTGGTGTGGGCAAGTAAATGTTTTTGACATTATTTTAACACACGGGAATTACTCACGTAAAAATATCGTCGATTTAGATTTCGGATTTATTGCCGCAACTCCCTCCTTACCAGGATGAAGATTCTCCGGATGAATCGAAACATTGTCGGTATCTAAATCGACGATATTTTTACGTGAGTAATTCCCGTGTGTTAAAATAATGTCTAGTACAACTCACGAAAGTTTTGTAAATGTTTTTGATTGACTGATTGACAAACTGCACACTGGAGGAATCCCAATGGAGACTGAGTGCTATCACTCCGGTCTCCAAGAGTGTGACAGCTACCGTGGTATAAAATCATGTCCCACACCATGAAACTCTTTGAGCGGTTATGAGACTCTCGGATCCGACAAGAGTGTGCGGTCTCGGAGTGTCAATATGGTTTTCACCTTGGCCACGGGACCATGGATCCAGTCTTTGCCCTACGGACCGTCATGGAGAAATACAGGACGAAAAATGCACCTCTATAGTTCCTGTTTTTGAACATGGAGAAGGCCTTCGACAGTGTTCCTCGTGCAATGATCTATTGGGCGTTGCGGTGCAAAGGTGTAGGTACCAGAGGTTTATATTGATACCATCCGAGACACCTACCACGATTCCGATTCTGTGGTTAGGACCGCTGTTGGTGACACCAAACCCTCCCCACCACTGTTGGAGTACACCAGGGAACCGTCCTTAGCCCGTTCTTGTTCAGCGTGATATCAGACGTAGTGTCGGACATGAGCGGCTTGGTTACTCATGTATGCTGACGATATTGCGCTGGCAGATGCGGAGAGGGGACGTCTGGTAAGACGTTGGAATGCGTGAAAGGAATCGCTTGAGAACGGTGGTCTGAAACTCAACGTGGCGTGGCGAAGACGGAGTACTTGGCCTGCAATAAAGCAGATCTCACATCCGTACGCTTAGGCGAAGACATAGTCGAGCGCACGGATCAGTTAAAATATTCTATTCTTTATCTGTGACCCCAAGATGCCAGTTAAGTTGAAAGGACAGGTTTATAAATCCATCATTATCATTCCCTTTTATATGACAGTGAAGCGTGGCCGGTACTTGAGCAGCACAAGCAAGAACTGCCGGTCACTGAGATGAATATGCTGCGCTGAATGTGTGGGGTTACGCGGAAGGAACGCGTCAGGAACTCTTGCATTCGTGGCAGCCTCCATGTTCGTGACATAGCAGATAAATTGCAGGAGTGCCGGCTACGTTGGCATGGCATGGACACGTCTTACGGAAACCGGCAAGCTACGTGGGGAGCAAATGCTTAGCTATGTTGGCTCCGCCAGGCCCCGGTAGAAGGGGTAGACGAAGAAGTGCTACCTTGACTTCGTAGCAGATGACATGCGTGTAAATGAACTCACCAAAAAGGATGCAGAAGACCGTCCAAAGTGGAGGCAAAAGACTAGGAAAGCGGACCCCGAACTCCGAAAGGACGCAACAGGGAAATCACTAAGATGATGATGATGAATACTTTATCCATGCAAAACCTCATCAGTTTATAAAATACAACCTACCTACAAACATACAAAGCAAAATTGCCCAAGTTGCCACTAAGATCTTAGTTCGCTTCGCTCGCTCGATCGATAATCTCACGCCGACCACAAATGGCGGCGGCGGCGGCGGCGTGCCGCGAGGCAACGGCGGCGGCACGCCGGCGCGGCGCTCATGTCTAATAGGGCCTATACTGTCATCACTTCTTTTTGACAAGCTGTGCCGCTCAATCTGCTTGGTTCCTAAAACTCTTATACCTAAGTATACTATTTATATCATGTTTATTATGTGGCTTAAATTGCTCTCACATTGCATTTTGTATTCAAAACTCATTTGCTTCTAATCTTGTGCAAAAGTCAAGCGGAGAGCCAAAATTACTTTTGTATTCCGCGACATACCAAACGAAGTTCTCCTTGAGGTCTTTGTGGCACAATTTGCGGTTCATAATATGGCACACTGAAATAATAGATCAAATAAAAAAATATTAAAAAAAAAAACAAAAACCCGACTGCGTTAAAACTAAAAAGAAAAAAAACAAGCCTGTAAAGAATTACTCACAGTCGGTACCCATTCATATTATTACCAATCAAATCTTCCCAATTTTATGGGTCTCGACTGTGAGTAATTCTTTACAGGCTTGTTTTTTTTCTTTTTAGTTTTAACGCAGTCGGGTTTTTGTTTTTTTTTTAATATTTTTTTATTTTACACTTTTTAGTTATGATTTATTAGGTGATGATAATCATTATGATTAATTTATTTTTTCTTATAGTTTGGTATGTAAATTAGCACTTGACATAGTTCATCGATTTTGATTTTTTAAATTTTGACAATATGGCGTCTGGTTGTGGCACTGGTCAATTTTTATTACTGTCATGTCTTTAGTGACACTCCCAAGGTTGAGACGAATCGATTGACGTAAGAATTATCAAAATCGGTCCACGCGTTTGGCCTCTAGAGTGCCACATAGAAACATCTAAACATACAAACATACATATACTGATTAACACGTTACCCTTACTTTGCTTTGCGCAGTCGGGTAAAAATAGACTAGGCTTTTAGCTTCGTGTCTATGGCTAATTTTCAGAGGTACTTAATTTGTTTTTTGAGGGAGAACCCTTTACAAAATGTCAAGCAGTTGATCGAGTGGTGTTGATCGTGTGAACTTTGACAAAATGATACTAACGTAATGTATGACACCCCAAAAAAGGGTTAGATGTTTTTTTTTTTACTTTTAAAAATGTTCGCATGTTTGTGCGGTCAATTAATTGTTTTTTTTTCACTAAGATCCTGGTGGCGGCGTATGTAGCTTATACAAATAAACTTAATATAATAATAATTAATAATTGTTGTGTCATGATAATTGCCGTTTAGTACAGTAATGATATCCCCTTAACATTGAGACAGCGATAAGAATGTAATTAGAGTTAGGGTGGTTTATTTGAGCTCCCTCAAGATATATTATATCCTGAAGTACTGGGTCCCTAAGAAGTTACCTCCTAAGGGCTCTAGCAGACATGCCACTTATAGCATCGGCGATCGGCGATTAAGGCTGGATTTTACCAAACTGGATTAAGTTTTATCTGTTTCCAGAGTATATGTTTCCAGAGTTCTAGGAGATGGTGATCATGTCTCATTTCGTTTCTTGAATGCACTACAAACATAGACAAACAAACCTTATTACATTATCATTAGAGTGGGGCTGTAGTCAGAAGCTAGTTTTTATTTTTTGGACATGGATTAAGCGATGCTGTTGACATTTACTGATAAGCTCCGTGTCCCAGCCGACAGGTGACGGTAGAGGAAATGGATTTCCATTACGAGAGGCCGCATTGTTGGCTTAAACTTCTGGCTGGAAATAATTGTGGAAAACAATAGCAAATGTTTATTTGGACGTTTACGTCAAACGTTTTCTAACCACTTATTAAGGCTGTAGTGGACAATTTAACACGGGAATTACTCACGTAAAAATATCGTCGATTTAGATACCGACAATGTTTCGATTCATCCGGAGAATCTTCATCTGGGTTAAGTTTTGAAAGTGAAAGGCTGTAGTGATTGTTTTTTTACACTCATGCCGATGAAAAGAGGTTTAGTTAGATTAAGCAGCAACATGAATTATAAAACAGGGTAAGACTATTATAAAAAAAAATATTATAGACAGCAAAAGTACTGCCTCTATTTCATACGGCAAAAGTGTGTTTAGGTCATGTTGGTAGGTAATAACTGAATAAGCTGTAATTCAGTTTCAATTCATAAAACAATTCGAAGACGCGTAAAAATTCTAATATCTAAGTAGGTATTTATTCAAATATAAGCATTATTCGTTGTAGCTGTGGGTAGAGAAAATGCCGAGCGGTATTCCACTGGGTACTCACTACCGACGACCTTTACAATGCAATCCATCATAATTATCCAATAGGTACTTACTTTGTTTTCATGGCTGCCAAATGAGAAATCCAAAATAGTAAAATCGTAAAATGATCGGCAGTGCGATTCAGTCTTCCGAAAATGCACCTGATTATTTTCTTCGGAAAGTTGACGTTTTTTTTTCAGCGAAAAACTGTAACTTTCCGAATTCGGAATACATTCCAAGAAGGTTTAAATCGCACTGCAGAACAGATAGGTTCCATTTTTTTCTTAGAAAAAATTGGATTTGGCTATAGGAGTTTCTAAATATAACTTTTTTAGACTTTATGACTTTATCTAATCGGATTCATTTTCTGAAGTCTGAATCGCAAAAACTATAATATAAGGCTTTTTCAACATCTCTGAGTATGTTTCCAAGTAGCTTAAACGTTAGATAAAATGAGAAGTTTTACTCACGGTTTATCAACATTGAGTAGGACTAACCAGCAGACATCTTAAGCTGCCTTTTTCAGTTCATACATGTCTTATAATCCCGACTAAAATGCTTCTATTGCTTGCAGCGAGACACAAGGCGCATAAGACAGAGATGAAGTCTTCAGGGTCCGAAGACACCGAGTGGCCTCAGCCCGAGGTCATCCGCGACTTTGAAGTCCCACCGGAGTTCACCGCTAGCCCGATTGATGGCAATGATGATGTATGTAGCAATAGAAGTTTTCATAAGTTTTATAACTTAGCAACTTAAACTGGATTTTCAAAATATTGAATAGGCGGGTCCACACAGAGCGAGCAGCCTCGCGAGGCATTTGCCGCGCGAAGCAGCTCGGTTAGTGTGGACGTGCCTCGGCCGAGGCAAGCGGCAGCCTCGCGATGATACCAAGGCTGCCGCGCTCGTTTGGGGATAGTTTCCTCGCGCGGCAAATGCCTCGCGAGGCTGCTCGCTCTGTGTGGACCCGCCTATTAGGATTTAGAGAATTTTTTTGGCTTCTTTGTGAAAATAAACCATAAAATATCCGGAAAACCTTTACAAAGAAATCCGTGTGTCAGCAATGAAATCAAACTTCTGAGTTTTCTACACTTATTGAAATTAATACACTATTATAATTATTTATACACGTAATTTTATTTCAGACATTCACTACACCATCAAGTGGCAGGCACCATGGGAAGAGTCACAAATCTCGCTCCAATTGAAATATCTGCATTTGCTAGAAGCAAGGACTTGCTAGAAGATAAAATAAACAGTTCCTTATAATAACCAGCTTTTATTTTGAATGGATTTAATTATATTTTTTTCGATCGAGCGAGCGAAGCGAGCGAAGATCTTAGTGGTAAGTTGGGCGATTTTGCTTTGTATGTTTGTATGTTTGTATGTTTATATGTTTGTATGTTTCACGAATTGTTGTTCGCGCATAACTGTCGAACCGTTCATCCAATCTGCATGAAACTTGGTAGGTCAATAGGTTGTGGTAAGGAAATTTACGGTGGAGCATATGAGCTTAATCGATGAAGGGGTTGTGAAGATATTGGGTTCCCAAGGGGGTAAAAAATTATGAAAGTAACACAAATATATTGAGTGGGGTGTCATACGAAAGGGCTTATTTTGTACATTCCAAAATGGTTTTTATTTTTAATCTAGGATGTATAGTTTTTGAAATACGACCAAAGAACAAAAACTAAGAAACCAGAGCTGCAAGAGCTCCCGTTTCATAGAGTTTCGATGTCTTCGTAGCTCATTGACTGGTCGGTCTTAAAAAGAGAGTGGCATCGTTGCGGTTTGGTTTGCAATGATTTTAGATGCTACATGATTTATTTTCATGATAAAAAAAAAATTGATAAAGAATGAAAATAATTGGGGTAAAAAAAGTTACCTAAGTAAGTACCTAAACAATTAATATTGAATGGGGTGTCAAATGAAAGGTCTTTATTTGTACATTCCAAAATAGTTATTATTTTTATTCTAGGACGTATACTTTTATAATTACGACGAGAATTCATAAATACCTATGAAATGAATGAAAAATTAGACACGGCATTATGTACTTATTGCATACATGCCAGTATTTTTTACCATGAAGAGCTAGCGCAATAGGCATACTCGGCAGTAGTTGCACTTGAAATTATAGGGGTAGTCAGAAGAAAGTCCAAATGTAAGCCATCTACGGTGCGCGAGATCTCAGTTCGGGGCGAACTACTAGTTATCTAGCCACGGAATTACAGACCAACACGTACTGTAAAATGTTATGTAGGTATTAGTGGAGATCGCATTTCGTCAAGCATAGTACTTAGGACGCCTACCGGCTAGATGAGTGACGATTGGTGGAAAGTAGAACCAGAATGCAACAGGCCTATGATAGATTAAGGAGTGCACATTGAGGGAAGCCTGTCAAGGAGTGGATCAGGATGATGATAATTCTATTTTTTTTATTTACGAGCCTGTTTTCCACTGCACGGCATAGGCCTCTATACCCTCCCTCCTTTGTTTTTGGTTCTTTTTCATACTTACTGGTTTAGCTCGACTCGTCATCGTCGCCTAGCCGGCCTAACATGTGCAACATCGAGAGTCGAGAAACGAGGCTTCTCGATCGGTTAGTTCGTCTGATCGTGATATCTCTCTCGATGTTGCACATGTTAGGCCGGCTGGTCTTTCACGTGGTCGCCGCACTTTTACGACCCATTCAGTGGTTGATTTTGCCCAGAGATTGCTGTTGCCTCGTGGCTACAGTTCGTTGAGGAATAGTTTTTTTAAAAAGAAATCTGGCTCGTTTGGAGCCACGGGATTTTGTATTAAAACATTCAAAATTTTAGTAAGATTTCACTTAAAGAGAATAATCTGGTCTTGATATCATAGACTTTTCAATGTGCTCGTAAGAAATCAGATACCAGATCGCCTGAATTGTCTTACTTCATAGGGATAAAATCAAAAGATAAGAACGAAATTCTTTAAGCAAACAAAACGAAAGGCAAATACTCATACAGCTCTCTAACGAGGCTGATTCGATAGACGATACGGGTACATCTGCAGACTGGTTAAACAGACTGCCACTGAACGATCGAATATAATGCAGCAATGGTAAATTAAAATGTTTCGTAATGACCTGCGAGCGCAGCGCACTTCGAGCGGCTCGCGAGCTTTCTTCAATTGCAAACTGAGCTTTGGACATACAAAGAAAGAAAGAAAGAAAGAAAATACATTTATTCAACAAATACAATATACAACAAAGCAAAATAACAAAATGAGAAAAATAAGACAAACACATAAAAAAGTACATACGTGACTACCCCCATAGACATCTTAAAAGGATCTAAAAATGCCTAAAGGATCTGAAAGAATAATATCTACCGCATCTTGGGAATACAGTCGTTATAATATTTTTACTTTTCTACCAATAACAATTAAATAAATAGATAATAGGTAAGTGATAAAAATAACTTTATTTCAGGCAACATTAGAATAAGTTACAAGATGTTATCTAACTTAATCTACGGCCCATAGAATGAAATACCTTAAAACTAACATAGGTAAGTAAATATTTCTAGGCACACGTAATATAAAAACACCAAACATATCCCTCCATCAACTAGAAAAATGCTGATGATATTCAAACACCTGAACATAATCTTCATAAATTATAGCTCGGTCAATCCGTTCAGGGGCTTGATGCTACAGATACACGAACACCCCTATTTTTCGTCGGGAGTTAACAAATAGATATGATTAGTTGATTACATGGGATTACTAAAGCAGGGAATTCACTAGACGGACATGCCCGCGGGCAAGTCTGCAGTCATGCCTGCCAGACCTCGCTAATATAGGCAGTAAGTCTGCCAGTCTGACTGCCACGGATCTACACTAGCAAACATTGCACAGATCTATAGTAGCGAGATCCGGCGGGCATTATCTGCAGACTTGCCCGCAGGCATGTCCGTCTAGTGAATGCCCCGCTTTACCAGACTTGCCCGCGGGCATGTTCGTCTAGTAAATTCCCCGCTTTACCAGACTTGCCCGCGGGCATGTCCGTCTAGTGAATTCCCCGC
Source organism: Camptogramma bilineatum (assembly GCA_958496255.1). Classification (NCBI taxonomy): domain Eukaryota; kingdom Metazoa; phylum Arthropoda; class Insecta; order Lepidoptera; family Geometridae; genus Camptogramma; species Camptogramma bilineatum. Next base: position 10,719,831 of record OY292465.1, on the reverse strand, counting down.
TTAATGTTTCCCTTGACTTAAGTTATTCATTTATAAATTAATTGTGTTTCGCTTAACAAACATGTCACGTAACCCTGTCACGTATGGATGGAATGCTAACCTTTGTAAAATGTAGAACAAAAGTACGTATTTGGACATTATTTCGTAAAGATCTGAGAGAATGTCTACAGCGCCTAGAGGATACCTAAGTCGTGGTCTACAGTCGTGATTTTTTTTTTCATTTCATATTTTATTTCCGTAACGTATAACTAAACCCTCAGATTTTCAGGTCGTGCTTGAATGAAATTATACTTTTATTTTCCGAACACCTTTAGAAAGGGCTTAAGAGCGAAAGAGTGAATGAATACGGTTCACTCCACACCATCCATCATCGGACTAGACACTCTTATCTGCAGCTTTGCATTCTAAACTTCTGTAAAACATTTTCAATATTCTAGAAAATTCCGTGTAGAAAATACAAGCAACTAAAGTTTGACAAAAACAGAGCTGAAACGTAACAAATTGATAAATTATTTACTCTCTAGTTCCATTCCAAGCTTAGCAAAGTATTCTCAACTTTCATTCCAATGTATGCGAGGGCTTAAATCTTAAGGTGGCGGTTCGCGCCCAAGATCGGAGACCGAGATCGGCAGGCTGATTGTCTTACTTGTCTCACACCTCAAATTGGTCTCAAACTGTCAAAACGATCGCGTAGGTAACTTTTGTAGCGTTCGGTCTCGTCAAGATGAGAGTGAAAGAGCTACTTGCGTGGTCACTGAACTGTGTCATATTTGAGAGTCTGAGACCGATTTTGGTCGCTATCAAAGATAGACAATCAGCAGAGTCATTCTGTAGACTCATTTCGAATTCACTCAAGTGACCGAGCTCACTAAATACACGTGAATGTATTGTGAGATTCAATTTTCGAATACGAAATTTGAAATCTCACAGCTCTTCGAGACGTTCGAAGTGAGTTTACAGAATGACTCTGCAGGGGGCAGAGACCGAGACAGGAGTATCACTTTCGCGAGTCCTTCTTAGGCGTCGCCCGTACGTAATAGTAGAAATCCTTAATATCATTTCCACAAAAAAAAAAACAGAATTTTATTAATGTAAATGAAACTTTAAAATGTGATTTTTATCTCTATGGCAACTCCTTCATGTTTTTGACCATGTGATCTTCAACATTAGACGGTCCAGAAATACTTAGCCAATATTTTAAATATTATATTGATGATGTAAGTGCCTTTTCATATGTCCTACTGCCGGGTAGTCGGTGGGCGGGGCGGCGAGGTGTATGGGCATGCACCGTAGCTTTTACACGTACCGGCGTAATCTGTACGCAAACGCCACCGGGTAGCCGGCGCCGGCTACCTGGAAACCAAAACGTGTGTAAAGGCATAAATCAAGACTAATCATAATACCTATTCTAATCCACAAGGGACAGTTTTTATCTTTAGTTTGGTAGAAGTATTTTATTAAGCTTCTTCAGTTGGTGCTTCCGGTGGTTTTTCCGTAGACGCTGTCGTAGTTACAGTAGTAGATACAGGTGTGGTAGTGGAACCAGTGGTAGTAGTACCGCTAGTGGTAGTAGATGTAGTAGTAGATGTAGGGTAGTGAAAGCATGATGGATCGAATCCTTTGCAAAGAATGCAAATTATCTGAAATAGAAGTGCATAGATTACGGTTTACGTAAAAATAGTAACATGCGATCAAAATTAACTTTTAATTAAAATGAAGACCTGAATAATCCTGCTCCGAAATCAAAACTGTATTTCTTACGTCAAGTTTTTTTATAGTATTATACAAGTAGCTGTCCTGCTAAAAAATCTAAATTCTTCACGGTTGGAAAGCTACAGTGTCACTAACACTCAAATACTGAAACGCTACTTAGTTTAAGCGGTGCCTCTGACATTGGCAGTCCTGCCAAAGGACTGCCAGGGACAGAAACGAATGGAAGAAGTTGGAAGAGGCCTATGCCAAACTAGGGCAAACGGAGGAAAAGGAAAAACTAGTGTTAGAATAACTAACTTATTCTAACACTAGTTTTTCCTTTTAAGTTTTCCTTTCCAGTTAAGAAAAACTGCAAACTTCTGAATAAAGGCTTATATTATTATTATTATTTATCTCTGACATTAACTGTCACTAACTGTAATTTTTGTACCTATACGATTCTGAAAAGTAAGAAGAACGTCTCAAATAGATAAGTATGTCTCAAATATTTAAGAAGCGTTTCAGTTACGGACAATTATTCAATCAATCATTCATTTATTGCAAACAAAAGTGAGGCTATGTTGTTACTGTGGTTGTTACCACTCGCGAAGTAACGAACGGGTCGCTAGTTTAAGTCCATACCTTTCGGCTCATCAGCCCTTGTCGTGAGAGGGCACAAAGGTCTGACAGATGAGGTAAGGGATTTCTTGCAGCTGGATACAAGGCACCTGCATAATTAAAAGAAAATTTGCTTACGATAATCTATTATTATAAAAGCGTTTGAATAAGACTTCAATTGTGTAGACCCGATAATAAGTAATATTAATATAGGTAATGCTACGTCGACTCCTACTGCATAAACTTTTCTTGATGGATTCGACTGTAACTAAGTTAGAGAAGTTGGATGCGTGATTGAGTAACAAACATCCAAACATTCGCATATAAATAATTCTGTGATTACAGTTGAAAACAATACAGACTTGTAAAAAGTTAGATAAGTAGGCCTACATATTTTAGTTCCGATTACTATTCGTCTCATAAGAGCCCAAAACTAAACTTAGCTGCTCTTTTGGAAACGGTAGGTACGCGTATCTTTTATGCCGCCCCTATACATGTTGGGCGAGCCTAAGCCAGCCAGCACGAGCGAAGGCGAATAGATGCAAGGCGAGTGCTACCGTCCAGTCGTTTGGCGAGTCTATGCAAACCAATGCAAATTGGCGCTTGCATTCACTCGGCCAGTTAGGCGAGCGATGGCAAGGCAAGGCAAATGGTGCTGTCCACACGTTGGCATTGGCGTTCACTCGGCAAACATGTGCCAGCGTGTAGTAGGTAGCAACTTACAAAAACCGCCACCGATTGGAGCGCTCACCGCGGAGCGCCCACTGTTACATGTTCCAAGATTGCGAACGTATCCATCCACTACTGGAGTGGTTGCAGATACGCGGAGCACAGTGGGTGCGCGAACATAGTGGATACCCAGCTTTTTTGAAAGTCGAATAGGTAATATTAGTCCTATGTAATACCACGATAGATTGAATGTACTCGTAGAGTTTTTTTTTGCATTTTCTTCGAACAAAAGACTGGAAAACAATCAAATGAATAACAATACGAAAAAACTGCTTATTGGTAACGTACAGTCATAACCAATAAGATAAAATCAATAAAAAAAATTATTTGTCAATAATACAGAAGTCATGCTCTCAAACTCTTTATTAGTAATACAAGTTCAGGCCCTTATTTTCGGATGTAACTGTGGTTCGCAATTTAGACACTCCTTTCAGATGAACCTTATAAAAAATTTAGTGGATAGATTTGTCAATAAGGGCTTAGGGACCTAATTTAAATAATACAAGACCTATTGGGCTACCCTAAAGTTTTCAGTGTTAATCAGTAGTTTAAGCTTGGTTTTGGTAATCAATCAGTCAGTCGCCGATCAAACAATCAGATCAAGATACACCTGTATAAAAGCAATGCTAACTGAAAAGGTCACCAAAAACTTTATTAACCGACTTCAAAAAAGGAGGAGGTTCTCCATTCGCCGCATTTTTTTTGCGTTTACCGATTACTCAAATACGCCTGGACCGATTTCGAAAATTCTTTTTTTGTTTGAAAAGGTATACTTTCCGATTGGTGCTAAATAAATTTGGTCAGGATCTGCCGATCTTCTAAGTTATGAAGAGAAATGCACCTCGAGTGCAGAAAATTGCTCAGCATAACATTGAAGTCATTTTTTTTATTTTAAATTAAGAGGCCTGCGACAGGCGAATTTCCATAAAAACGTAATACCGAAATCATTTAAAATTTAAGCATATTTTTATCAGTTTATGTTGTTAGATTAAGAGAGTAGGTATTTATTTAGGTTCCTGTTAAACTTTTGTTCCGAAAAACTTACCTAAAAAGAAATTTAAGCAAATTGAATTGAAATCTTTGTAGGTACACCAAACAACAAACATTTTTTCTTTTCATTTCATAGTAAGTTTTTTGGAACAAAAGTGTAACAGGAACCTAGATAAATACTGCTTTTATCCAAATAATAACATAAAGTGATAAAAATATGCTCTTAAATTATTTTGGTATTACGTTCCTAGGTACGTAGGTACGTTCGCCGGTCCCTTAAGTCTTTTAGCCACTTGTTTACCAATTACCTACGAAGGTGTTGGGGGTACTTATATTTACGTGTAATTCTCAATAAATCTTTCAGGAGTTGACTGTACAAAATATAAAAGAGCTACAAACCTTCACTCTGAATAGGTAGAACAGATAGACAATACGAGGCAGAGTACAGCAGAACTGAGCAAAATAAAAAGTTAAATAACAACGCCATAGCTGAGTGCGGCGAATGTGGAGCGGGTAATGGCAAAAAATCTGCGAAACAGCTCTATACAATGCCCTGTGGCTTATTGGAAGCGAGCATAGTATGGATAAGGATATTTTAGAAGCATACATTACGTACATACCTTCAGATACTTACCAGTTTTTTTTAAAGCGGGTTAAATAAATAAATTAGGTAGGTACTTAATAAATAAATAATGCTAGGCTGGATATTTTAAAAAGCATCATGTAGCCCCAAAGTAAGCAGAGCTTGTGTTATGGGAACCAAATGAATGATATACTTACTACTTTTGTAAATACATAGGTACATAATACACATGGAAAACACCTAGACCCTCTCGGGTCTAATATTTGCAGATTATGCAAACATTTGTCCCGCGGCGGGGATCGAACCCGCAACCTCATTCGTCTCAGCGGGCCTTCTCCCACTGCGCCACAGAGGTTGTCAGAATTCTTATGTTATTGTTTTAATTATTTTTATTGGGTCAATTTGATTATAAGAAAGAGTTTCTTCGAACCAAATGACCTACAGACATACCGTAGTCGGTAAAATACGAATGTATTATTACGTCAAGGATCAGTTTTTCTCGGAGTGGTCGTAACATGAAATTCTATGGTATTATGTTCTCTGGGTAAGTATTATGATCTTTAATGTAGCCAGAAAGTGCTACACAATATCTCGAGCTGAACCACAGAATAAATAATAGGTATTGAAAAGTTTTATGGACACGGGATTTTATCGCGTAATTTACCTTATTTATCCCGACGTTTCGGCTATGTTACAATAGCCGTGGTCGCGGGAAGACTATACATAACATAGCCGAAACGTCGGGATAAATAAGGTAAATTACGCGATAAAATCCCGTGTCCATTAAACTTTTCAATATGAATAGTGTTCGTGAAAGTTTAAAAAAGACTAGAATAAATAATAGTATTCACAAGTAGCTGAACGCTAGCGCTAGTTTGTTTAGGCCTTTCCTAGTCAAAGAACAGACGATTTTTATTTGCACTGAATAGTGTGAATAGTGGGACTTTGTGATCTATATAAAATGTAGTGGGAAGTTGACTACTAAAATATTGAGAGAACTAACCAGTCCATCAAAATCAATGAAGGAGAATGATCACGTTGTGGCATTAAAATTGAGATAAAGTTTAATGGTAGGTACTCGAAAGGGAGACTGGGGTCAATTGGAACGTTTTTTGAGTTACTAGTTTTCACAGTGACAGTGTTACCGTAGTGGCTGACGAGCGACACGTCGCTGGCCACTTGGCCATGAAACGTATTTCATAGAATTACATAGAAAGTATATAAACCAGTAGTGTCGCAGAGACACGTCTGCTGCTGCGTGTAGTCGGCTGCGAACTTGTTATATCTTCATCCTAGGACCTCAGATTCAAAGACATCGATTACATTTTTACGACTATTTCATTTTTCTGATGCTGAATATTATCGCAAAGTCCAACATACTTTTTCCTGGCAGCTACTTTTTAATTTTTAGAAATAGAAATAGAATTATTTATTGCAATTATGTTGTTACAATGGGTCCTAATGTAGGTACCTATTGTTAGTATCAAACATAAACCCTGTTAGGGCACAGCAACATATAGGGGCGCTATATTATACTTAATTAAGTAACTAATTTATTCTATTTTCCTAACTAAGAACCTTCTATATTTTTACATTCCATTTCCCGGAATTAGTTCTTTATGCTAGTTAGCGAACTCTTTAATTATTAACTTAAACTACTTTAAGCTGAAGTTTGCAGAAACTTTGATTGAGTGGATGGAGTTATTGCGACTATTTGCGACAGTTCTGTGAATTGTAATTTGGTTATCAAATCTCGCAGTGTGGAGCTCATTGTACAAGTTTGTTGGGTTGACACCACAGACACCGCATATCTTTCACAGACTAATGGAGCTTGCCTTGTCGCTCGAAGTTTTAGCGAGAAACTAAGATTTGTTGTGTTTTTAAATTCTCAAGTTAATTTGAATTTGAATTTTTTTTTTTTTTCTTAAAATGAAACTTCTAGGCTGCCTGAAGGTCTGCGTCAGTCAGTACGATAAAACTAAAGTACTTATAATGTAATATTAGTAAGTTGTAGGTATCTCAAAATAAAGTAGTTAAGAGTGACAAATGATGGTAGAGAATGAAGGAAAAGAAAAGGTTGATTCCAACAAATGGGGCTAGAGTGGGAAAATAATGATAATACTTAGAATGGGTAATGAGGTGTATACGAAAAACACTTTAAGGTGGCGATTCACACCCGAGACAGAGACCGGAGACCAAGACCGGAGACCGAGACCGACCCGTGATTGTCTATCTTTGACAGCGACCAAAATAAGTCTCAAACTGTCAAATATGACATTTCAGAGACAACGCAACTAGCTCTGTGACTCTCATCTCAACGAGACCGAACGCGACAAAGGATACTTCTTCTTCTTCGTCGTAAACTTCATTGCTGCAGGTCGTGCCCGTCCTGAAACGCATTGACGGAAACGTTGATAATCTTTCTCCACATTGCTCTATCCTGGGCTTGTCTCAGGGTACTTATGCAATCGTTTTGAAAGTTTGAGACCAATTTGAGGTTTGAGACAAGTTAGACAATCAGCCCGCAGAAACAGGTTTTGTAGGGGCGCGCGAAAGTGACACGAGACGAGAACCGTCAGTTTATATGACAATGATCTCCTGTCTCGGTCTCTGGTCTTGGTCTCCGGTCTCGGTCTCGGGCATGAACCGCCACCTTAAGTTAGGTCGTGAACCCCGAGCTGGCAACAGATGATAAAAGAAATTAATTCCTGATTGAGACCAAATCGAGTTCTCGTTTTATAGTGAAATAGAATACGTTCTCGTTTCATGTTAAAATTGGATAAGATTTTCTATTAATTATTATTTTGTAATATATTGCGACATGTCCCAGTTTCGAGGCATCAAATTGATTTATGGGCTGCCTTTTAGGGATCCTTGAGGGTCTAATAAAATAAGCAACCTAAGAGAAGGAAGTAAGTGGTTTCACATAGTAAGATTCAATACTAGAGTGCTGGAATGCTCATAAATCATATTTGATACATTGATGTAAGTGTCAATTAATAAAAGATAAATAAATACATAATGATCCTACTAATATTACTAGTAGTTCGCCCCGAACTGAGATCTCGCGCACCGTTGTATTGATAGCCTAGATTTGGACTTGTTTCTGACTACCCCTATACCTACGTTAAGTGCTCCTTCTAGTGTTTACCACAGAATGATATCTAATGCGCTACCTCAGTATGGTAAAGATTATAGGCATGCATTGCATGCAATACATTAAGTCGTGTCGTGTTTATATTCAATAGTTGACCCCGCGAACTTCGTACCGCGCCTCAGGGAAGGCCTCTTAGTTCGAGAAATTATTAAAATAGCAGTTCAATACGAAATGTATGAGAAAATCAATTCCCTCCCCCTCCTCCTCCCCTCCCCCCTCCCCTCTCCGTCCCCTCCCATCCCCCTCGCCTCCTCTCCCCACCCCTCCCCCTCCCCTCCCCCTCCCCTCCCCCTCCCCCCTTCCTTCAATTCCCCTCCCCTCCCCCTACCCGTCCCCTCCCCTCCCCCTACCCGTCCCCTCCCCTCCCCTCCGCTCCTCTCCCCTCCCCCCACCCCTTCCCCTCCCCTCCCCTCCCCTCCCTCTCCCCCTACCCTCCCCCTCCCTCTATAATTTTGGTACATGCCCAGCCCACTATTTGCAGGAGTTAGCATTTGCATACGTGACAGGTTGCAAGCCCATCGCCGCTATTAGAACGTTAACTGGTTTGGACATGCCTTTAACAAGCCCTCTAAACATCTTCTAGTCTAGAGGATTCCATCAACAGACTGAAGACTAATAGAATGGGTAATATCGTGATTCTGTTGCCCTTTTTATTTTATAAATAAGTTTGTTTGAATTTTAAGTTGGAATTTTAAGCCATTAAAAATGGTCTAAAATTCCACTACTAAAGTTGGTATCTAGTTCTAACAAACTAACTTAAATTAATCTGTGCTTAAAACCTCCTTTATATCATTCCTTTTCCATAATGTTTTAGTAGTTAGAAACTTCTGTAATCCACCAAGATTCAATACGGATTCAGTAAAAACCCTTTATCTATCTAAAAGTTTTTATTTAACTTCACTTGATAGTTAGTGTGTAAGTTTGTTATTATGCTCGGTACCAAAATTAAGCTGAGAGACGAATTCTCGGTTCATTGTAAAATTGAGGAACATGAAACTAATTTGATGATGAAGTCAGGAGTTGATCAATCGACATCTCAAAAAATCTTTTGATTCATGGCGCTACAAAAAATTAAATTTAAATAAATAAAATTATTAAATGTTGAATTCGAAGACAAAAAGTTTAAGATAGGTACATGTTGGCTTTTTAGTTATTTTTCACTTACCTACTTATATTTATCGAGATAGGGAAATTAAATAATTAGTTTTGAATACGATTCCCGTCAAGGGGGCGTGTAGATTTGTGTAATCAGGTAGTTCCTATCATTTACCTAATAATAGTAATCTGTTTTGGATATCGAATTTGTGACATTGAAATTAGTAGATATCTGTACTTTGGCATACAGAACGTTATACCTACCACTTGACTGGTGTAATTTTTTTCTGCTTGATTTTTTTTTGTAATTTCACCAGTATAGAAATAACAAACAAAGGACAAATGGGTCAATCTTCAGAATCAGCGCACCTGGTTAATCGCTATGGCGCCCCTTAAATATCGATATTATTGCTTTTCAGCCCCTTCAGGGGCCAATATAAAAATATGCTTATTTAGACATATCCTTCTCGAAATAAAAATACAGAAAAGCAATAATATCGATATTTAAAAAGCGCCATAGCAATCAACCAAACACGCTGATTCTGAAGATTGACCCAAATATTTCGATCTACAACATCGTTGCGTTGTGTATAAAGTATTTACCTACACATAACATCAACTCGAAACATATAGTTCATGAAGCTGCAGCGGTCACAGTGGCCTCCAGCTTAAAAGTCCACCCGAAAAAAAAACAACTAAGGTAATTTTGAGGCAAGGCGATGCCTTTTTTGGGAGTGTCATAGAAGTAATATTGAACTCCCTAAGTTGAGGTGGAATCACTTATTGTGTCGGTGTGTGTCTAGCAGTATTTCAGATACATATATTATTACATTACTATAGAACTAAATATAAATCTCACCAAATAAAATGTCTGATATTGTTCTGATGCGACATGACACGAATCAAGGGCCGAAACACATAACGTCGTTGCGGCGCCGCGCCGCTGAAATCGGCGGTGGCGGCAACGCCGAAATCCAGCATTATGACGTCATACTTGTTGACAATGATTCAGTTTGTTTCTATCACTCTTTCAAACAAAACGCGTAACCCAGAAGCAGTTTGTAAACTCAGGATAATTTCAAAACTTACCTGATGATGAGCTTTTTATCATCAGGTTTCCCGTGGCGGTTCTGACAAAGTTGGACAGCACAAACCGGCATAATAAAACAATTTCCGGGAGACCGTCATGATCTCAGGATGACACTGAAGTAGCAGAAATAAGTTAAGTATGGACCTTTTATGGTCAATAAATTTGAACGTGTTTGCGTGAGTGAGACTAAGAGGGTGTCTACAGGTAAAAGGTCTTTGTGGTTACCCTACCATAACGCTCTTTTTCGCGACGCCCAACGCCGCAACGCAAACTGCTGATTTCAGCGGCGCGGCGCCGCAACGCCGTTATGTGTTTCGGCCCTTAGCCTAATATAAATCTGCCTTATCTTGTAAACAAACATGTCATGTGCGCCGCCGGCGTCGAGTCATGTCATGTAAGAATTTACATATCAAACGAATATATAATCGATTACAGTTTCAGATGTCACGGGCCGTACCATGAGTAAGTAAAACAATCTTGAAACAGTCTTTCTTTGGTCTTGTTTCAACATTTAGAGCTTTTTTTTAAGCTTTTCTAGCTTTACCTTTATTCAAGCTTGTTTTACCATACGAATTCAAGCCATGTTAAAACAAGCTTGAAACAATCCTGATTTAAGAATGTTGAAACGAACTTAAAGCAGGACTGTTTCAATCTTGTTTTAGTATTGGTCTAAGAGTTCATGGTACTGCCCTAGAACAATAACGTGTAGGTATAGGTACTTACAACGTTGTGGATTCATCCAAGCTACGACGCTATCTGGGATTGACGTTGTGTCGTGTTTTAGCAAGCAGAACTGCCCACCAAGCGCAGTCTAGTCTTTTTTTTACCCGACTGCGCGACGCACAGGAAGGGTACCTAATGTGTTTATCGGTATATGTATTTTGAAGGCCATGACTGATTCGAAAAATAAGGTTGTATCGGAGCCAAGACTGTGAGTTCTTTAATTAGCGATATGCATATTATGCATATGCCGTTTATGAGTTTACGTAAAATAATATATTTTATGTATGTGGTAATCTTGTGTACGGTGTGGTAATCTTGAATTTAGCTATAGAATAGAACATTGGTCACGTCACGTTCTACGTGAAATTGAAAAAACTAATTATTGCAGTTGCAGTAATCAATAAAGTTGCTTGGTAAATTGGTAAGTCCATACTTTTCTTTCCACAAAGCACATCAAAGTTTAGAACTGCTGAATTCCTCATCCTTTATCCTTTGACTCGTTATCTATTCAATGTTTTACGCTTAACGGCGCAATGTTAACTTTATTGCTGTAAATAATTTGCCCATTTTCCCCAGACACTTGCTTATCACCAATTCTCCAATAAGCGAGGGTCTTGCTGAAGTGGGTGCTGATAAGTAACAGCCAATTTGATGAGACACTTTTCTGTGACGGTTACATAGGAAATGGCAGGTGTTCTTATACTGGTTGTTTTGGTGTAACGATCTACAGCGATGGGCCTTATTACACCAACAGGTTGTCACGCAGTGATAGCTGTTTTATTTTTGGTTTGATGGGGAAACCCAGGTTGAAATGAGGACTCGAAGTTGTAGGCGCCTTCGAAAGATAAGATAACACTTAATGGTGTGATTTTCAGTGAGTGAATCATGTTTTGTTGTGATTCTTTGAACAATGAACTATTTTTCTTCTAGTACTTCTTGGGTAACAAGGTTTCAGTGGAAGATTAGCTAAGATTGTTTACCATTTTTATTTATCTCACCCATTTTTAATATTTTTCACATATTTTTACATTTATTGTGAGATAACTTATTTGTGTCAACATTGTCTCTTCATTTGATTTTTTATTGTTACTTACTTTATTTATTATGGCACAATAGAATTTACAAACTCTAGTAGGTATTAATTTAAGCATCTAGCTATAGCATAAAGCTAGTTTGCATGTTGTACTTGACATTATAACATTATTATGGGAACTTTATACTCAGTTAGATACTTCAGTGCAAGACGCGACCGCGCGGAGTGACCAAATCGCGTGTCCCTCCCTCAACCAAATGAAGATTCTCAGTAAAATTCAATTCATTGACAGTATCTAAATCGACGATATATTTCATATATTTACGTGAGTAATTCGCATGAGTTACTAAATTGTCAAGGAAAAGTCTTCTTCATTTAAAGGTGGCTGTTCGCGCCCGCGACCGGAGACCGAGACCAGCAGGTTGATTGTCTAACTTGTCTCAAACCTCAAATTGGTCTCAAACTGTCAAAACGATCGCGTAGGTATCTTTTGTAGCGTTCGGCCTCGTTGAGATGAGAGTGACAGAGCTACTTGCGTGGTCACTGAACTGTCATGTTTAACAGTATGAGACCGATTTTGGTCGCTATCAAAGATAGACAATCAGGGGGCAGAGACAGGCTTTGCTGTGGCGCGCGAAAGTGACACGAGACAGAGAACCGTCAGTTTATATGACAACGGTCTTCTGTCTCGTTCTCTGGTCTTGATTTACGGTCTCGGTCTCGGGTGTCAACCGCCACCTTTAGGCTAAGTTCAGATGAACGCGCGGCGACGCGCGTTTCCGCGCGGTTTAGCTGTTCAGATGGCGGCGGTGTGGTGCATGGCAGTTCGCGCGGGAACGCGCAGTCGCGTTTACAACAACATTAATTTATTAAGGTGCGTATTAAGGTAGTCTGTACCTGTAGCTACGCGTACTGTACGCGTAGCTACAGGTACAGACTTGGCGTTCTGGATACGCGTACACTGACTACGCGTAGCCAGGGTACGCGATATCTGGACGCAGCTTTACAATCTCAAGCCGCGCGCCGAGCCAACCGCGCGTCGCCGCGCGTTCATCTGAACTTAGTCTTATTCTGGCACTATTTTTCCTACTTCAGAAAGACTGAGGTCGTTGATCTAGCAAAATAACATTTTATTTTCGGATACAAAAATGGAATATCACGGTCGAATTATTCGGAGATTTGTGGCCAAAATAACCCCAATAGCTGTTAACGGCTTGAACGAAATTGATCACATAAAAGGTATAAAAGTCAACACACGTAGCACATTCATAGATAAGTGAACGTCCCTAAAAAGGTTTTTGAAGGTATTTATTAGGGAGTTAATGAAAAAGGACATCGAATTAACATTGAGTTGCCGTAAGCTTTCTATCGAAATAAGTTTACCTTAGGACGAACAGCTTTGTGATTTGCGTACAAAAAAGTCCTTACAGGGATGTATTGAGATTTAAAAACAATACGGTTGAATCGCTATACAGGATTTGTCATTATTAGCTACAAATATTCAGGAATTAGGTTCAACATATAAAATCAAAAATATTTATGAAATGATTTTTTTATGTTTTGTTATGAAAATCCAGAGAAAATCGATGAAGATTATCCTCTCGAATTATTGGCGCGTGCTTGCATCTAAAAGTCCATTTCATAGTCAAAGGCGAGCCGCCTGTGCCAGCTGCCGCCCAAAAAGAGGCGGTGATCCGCCCCTTTTGATTTGATTCGTCGAAGCCACCTGTTGGCGTAAGCCGATGCGCTGTGATTGGCTATTGGGTTGACCTTTGACTCGTGCCCACGCGCCGCGAGCGGTCGGTCAGTCAGTCTGCGTTCAGCCGCGTGATAATAAACAAATAAACACGAGAGTGAGTTCGCTACAACTAACGTACCGCGATGTCGAATTACCTACTTTAACTTGTAGTATCTTGAGATGGTGCTTTGTTTCTGAGAAAGTGGTGAGGTGCTCCTAAGAGCTACCTATTCGGAGTTGGCCTGCACGGTCACCCGACCTGACACCGCTGGACTTTCATGTGTGCGGTCGTGCAAAAGACTTAGTGTAGGTATGGACGTGATGGTCACACAATATCCAATGTCGATGAACTAAAAATGCAAATAGTGAACGCACAACGTCTTCACTAGGAAAGGTGAAGGAGACACGATGGTTTGAGTGTGTACAGTGTTTTGTGTGTGTTTTCGCCTTTGTATGTGGATTGTAAATAAATCAGTAAGTACCTACCTAACTCTGTTGTACCTAGGTATCCGTCTAAATCTCAGATGTGTAAATACCTACTGAGTGAACTCAATAAACTGACTTTTAAACACGCTAAGATGTAAGTCGTTATTAATTATGTAGTGCCTAGGTACTACCACAATTCTACCTCACAACCTAACCTAATTTTTTTATTACCTAAAAGTTGACGTGATTGAAAAATAAGGTACAACATACTTAGGTACCTTACCTAACCTACCTACCTACCTGGTAGGTAAGTACCTACCTACCTACTCCGCATCAAAACGGCTAAATTCACGAATGCCAAGATCCGTCGGAAAAACTGTAAGTACGTAATTAATAGGTAAGTACCTAAATAGTCGACGCTTTCTTCAAAGTCTGAATAAAGTGTGATGGAAAGTCTAAACTTTAAATTAGAAAAAACACTAAGGTCAATGACTGTAGGCAGGCTACAGCTGATAACCAAGTTGGTCATTGTGGGTGGGACCTAGGCAATAGGGTAGCGACGATAGGTCATTGTCTTGTTCTCCGTGGTAGTCATTATGCAATATGTCTTACAGAAATTAATAAAAATAAAATTACGATCTAAAAACTTAAATCAGTTTAGGAATTAAATTGATTCGGCCAAACAAATATTTACGACCCCAAAATTAGGCCCTGTCAGTATTTGTAGCTAATAATGAACAACCCTGTATAGATGGAAGAAAACTGCTGGAAGTGTCGAATATCTTTTTGGTTGTAAAAATATTAGGTAATAATAGTTGAAGTTTCAAAACGGCCAACCTCAAATAATTGTAAGTAGGTAGTAAAAAAAAAAAATGTTAGAAATTACAAAATAAGAGTATGAATCATACGAACATGGAGCTAATGGCTAACTCTGGTGACGGAGTTCTTAGACCACCTAAAGGCTCCCGTCATGGCTTAACGACTTAAAAAACCGAGATCGACAGATTAACGTGCCCTCCGAAGCACTGAAGCGCTCAGCTGTTATTGCCACTTGCAGTCACCCATCCAAGTTGTTGCCACTCAGAACGTCGCTTAAATTCAACAATCTATTTAGAACGTCTTAGCAAACTACATTCAAATTAATGTTATTGTATAATAAAAAAACTTTGCTAAAATGGCTTCAATTTAACGTTATTTGATGAGAGCAAATTTTACAATAAGTTTACAAAAAAAAAACTATTTACTAATTTATATATTATACTGTTAGAGAACATCCGAATGCGTAAACAAGATCACGTGATCCGGGGTATAAAAAGAGCGAGCAAGGCGGCACGCGCTCATTCTCTACCGGAATTTCGAACGAGACGGACCTCTAGTGGTGCTAGGAAGATTGTATTTTTGCGTCATATCGTAGTTAGGTTATTTTGGGTTGATTTTTCGATTACAGTTAAAATTGTTGGTTAAGTTCTAGTTTTAGGTGGATTGTTTGTTCTTTTTTTTTAATAAATCTTTGTTGAAGTTCTTAATAATACTATTTTATCCAGTATTTGGTGCTCTAAGCCTCTTTAAAATCTGAAACATTACACCGCCGGCGCCGTACAGTTTCAGATTTTAAAGAGGCTGAAATATTGTATTTCAGAATATCTTATTTTATTCTATCTATAGGGTAACAATAATAACAACAGAATATGTAAGTAAACAGAAATTAACGATCAGTCTCATAACGGACTTAAAGGCTTCTAATAGCTCAAACAGATACAGGAAATAGTATGAGAGAAGAGAGACCACCTAGCAGTGGGTGCAAAATTTAATGCATCATTATAACTCGGCGGTAGCTCCAGTACTTCAGTCATCCCGTGACCACGAATGCTGCAACGTGTTCGAAACGTCGGGAAACAAATAAATAAAAGGTACGCGATAAAATCCCGTAATAATAATTATCATTATATAACTTATCATTATCAGGCATATTACTTTTTAAACATTCATGTTAGGCATTTTGCTACAAAGGCTAGTTGCGTTTTAGATGACGCGCGAACGACCCAATCAGATACCGGGCTGAGATGAAGATGATAGCTCTAACGACTGTTTCGATCAAGAAGTGGGATACAGGAGACCGTTTTCATATAAATAATAAATAAATAAATAAACATTTATTGATCCAACCAGAATACAATTTACATGTAGTCCTGACTCCCAAACTAGGGCTACCTGTGTGTCAGGAGTCAGTCCCTTCCCAATAGTGGTACTTACAATGGTTGCACAAACAATGCTTAATGTTCTTAATCATATAGAAAGTAGACAATAAAAAAAACAGTTAAGCCACATCATTAGTATGTTGTGTTTTAGCCGTAGGTATAATATTATGTAAGTGTGTATGCATGTGTGTGTGTGTGTGTATTACATAAACTGACGGTTATCTATCTCGTGTCACTTTTGCGCGCCCCTACAAAATCTTTCTCTGGCCTAGATCCCACTTCTTGATCTAAACAGTCTTTTGAGCTATCATCTTCATCTCAGCCCGGTATCACCCACTGCTAGGTGGCCTCTCTTCTCTTCTCTCATACTATTTCCTCTATCTGTAACTTATTAGAAGGCTATAAGTCCGTTATAAGACTGATCGTTCATTTCTGTTTAAATATTTGTTGTTATTTTTGGTACCCTATAGAATAAAAGAAGTATTAGAGGCTCAAGATATTCTGAAATACAATATTTCGTAGCGCGGAGCAGTGCTTAAACAGCCATAAACTGAACCTGGTACAGAATAAACGAATTTGTCGCTCCACCTTCAGAATCACATTGTTCTGAAAGCTTTGTCGTCGTTTTGGAATATTTTTATTCCACTCATGTAATACAATACTGGGGTATACAAAACACCTAGTATATTGCGGCATAAAGCCGACAATCGCTTATATAGCTTTCGTAAAAACAACGCAGTGTCTTACAAAAAAGTCCTTGAAACTTCATACCAAAACCGTCCTAGTGAGCGTTCCGTCCTTGATCCTTTTAACTCAAATCAAATTTATTTAGGTGTACAACTTTAGTGGAAGCAAACTACACTAGCACTTTGTGAGATCCGTTTAGTTCAACAATTCAGTGCAAATTAGGTACTTTCCCGCTAATGGAGGTGAATTGTTTGCTGTGAAAGAATTTGTTTAGGAACTCAAGGTGAGTTTTGGGTTGAAAGTTTGGGCACTTCTGTCAAACGCTTCATCTAACCTTAGAAGTTATTTTGATATAGGGAATGGATTTTTCTTTGCTGTAGGTAAATATAGAATTATATAGAACTTTTAATTTTTTAACATCTATAATTACGCGTGAAGCCATTTGGAGATCGTTGAAGTTAAGTCCCTTCTCAGCGGTTACAATTTGGATGTGATGGTGATCTTCTTCTTCTTTCGTGTCTTGTTTTTCTAACTGACCACTGCAATGGCCCCTTTCGTGCATTCCAAGAGGTCTTGTAGAGTCCAAGACCAGTGACCGTACGGGCATTTGGAGGCGGCCTAAACTTTCCGTCACCAGAGTTAGCCACAAGCTCATACAAACATACATACTTACATATTTAATACACATTATAAGGATGTTGGTAGAGTGAAATTGTATCTTGCTTGATTGTATTTTGATTAAAAAATAAAAAAATTGTATTGTATTAAAAATTATTTTGTATTAAAAAAATACTTAGGCCTTATTTTTCCAATGACATAAGTGTACCTTTTGCCAGAGAAATGAATTATGAAATCGATGCAGTTTGAACGGGACATTGCCATCGTAACGATTTCTCGTAGCGTGTATTCTACCCATTAGACAACTTCAAATAATCATAAATATAATCACTCTATGATCTGAAATGTATTTTGTCATTTGGGGATAGAGTCGTAAACGTAATACACCTTTTGGTTTTATTTTCGATTTACAAAGAAAATTGCCTTGCTAATGTTTTTATAAAAGTTGCTCCACGACAGAAAATGTCTGCTTCGTAGCCATTCTGCAGACGTCTACAAGAAACTTCCCAGAACCACTTGAGAAGACATCAATTGCAAGTCAAGTGTGGCTGAAATCTTAAAAGGACTGCCAAAGATGTCTAGTACAAGCATTTTCAGAATCTTAAATTATTTCTAACTTAACCTTATGAACCTATCGCTATCATTTCAACTGTTACTGTACCATATTAACTGTGCAAAGCGATTGTGATGTAGCTCGCTTAGCTTTGTTTTGCGCGCTCGCTTATTCCAGGGTTCATCTACTCTTATTCAAGTGTCAATAATATCGGCCCGCTGGTAAGGAGTGTTACAAAAACAAATTATTATTCGTAAGTAAGTTGTTTGTAGCAAGGACTGTTTGTAGTGTCTTTCTGTGGCATCATAGCTCGGATGAACGTATGTTGTTGCGGTTTTTTTTGTTCGAAAGGTGTCTTAATAGAGAGTTATGTTAATGTGTCTTAATAGAGAGTGATAATAGCTATGTTTCAATTTTGTCAGGAGATTCTTTAAAATTTTAATTTATGATTATTCGCATTATATTATTTGGAATTAGAATACTTACGTTGTAATTTTTTATGAATCAGTTTCAGAAGCTTACGCAGGGTAATTCGAACACGACTAATAAATTGATAGGTTAAGTAGGTTATCTGCTGTTCGATCCGAAAAAGCTGCACTATCTGCACTTAATTCATGGATTTATATTGATAAGATTGTATATACTGTTAATGAAACATACAATGTCATAAAGGAATATGTGACATTGAAAATCCGTACCTCCGTACCCATATTATAAATGTGAAAGTGTGTTTATTTGTCCTGCTTTCACGTCAAAACAGAGCAACGGATTGACGTGATTTTTTGTGTGTTGGAGGGCTGGAGAGTAACATCGGCTACTTTTATCCGGGTATCACACAAGCGAAGCCGCGGGCAGGAGCTAGTGAAATATAAATAGACAAGTGGTGAGCCAGGCTCGCATCTGGAGGGTTCTGTAATAAATTGTAAAACTTGTTTATCTTCACAACATTGAATTAACAAGAGGCAGTTTATCGAAAAACTAAAAACCCTACTGCAGTGTAAAAAATACCAAGTTTATGATTGGTCACTCCGAACTGTTTTCAAACATCACCGAAAACATTTTCATGTAAAGTGTTACCAAGACTAGACCATTGGCTCGCACTGTCAAAAAGTTAATCAGATCTCATGTAGAGCAAAGCTTCTAACTCTACACGCCCTAAAGTGCGGAGGCGGCTGGTCATCTATAACCTTTAGAGCTCATCCGTCAACACGGATCTCTTAAAAATTTCATAGAACACGAAAATAGGTCAAGAGAAGCCATTGGCAGAAGCTGGTAGAGAATACAAAAGCCAGAAAGGCCAACCTCGACAAAGCGTAAGGGCAGGACTTAAAAGGGTCGATTATAATTAAAGAGGGTGTGAATAATGCGCTCTGACTGCTTTGAGATTTGGCTCTGTTAGTTTTCATGAATATACACGAGGTTTTAGGAAGGAAGTTAGTTTTGTTTCGAAAAATATTTGTTTAGTCCTGATTTTTAACGTTTTAAGGGAAAATAAAGGTAAGTATAATCACTATTGACACTTCATCTACACATGTCATTTTCACAAATAAAAAAAAATACACCGTCACCAG
Organism: Camptogramma bilineatum; assembly: GCA_958496255.1. Taxonomy (NCBI): domain Eukaryota; kingdom Metazoa; phylum Arthropoda; class Insecta; order Lepidoptera; family Geometridae; genus Camptogramma; species Camptogramma bilineatum. The sequence goes on along the minus strand of OY292465.1, from coordinate 10,700,330 downwards.
ATTTGGCCACTAGCTCATATGAACTTACTTACTAAAGTCTATCTCTCTCCCAAGGTTTACTGTAAGAAAACTCTTTTAGGGTTAAGCTCGCCTTTGTACATCACCTTTTTAATAAATGTTTGTAATTCTATCTTTTTGTGTGCAATAAAGAATTTGAGAATTTGAGAACTTACTTACTTACGGATAAAAAAGGTATAATCACTGTTACAACGACTAGCGACCCGCCTCGGCTTCGTACGGGGTTTCTGTGGATCCGATCGCTACCAAACTTTACTCCTGTGAAATTTGGTAGACTTGGTCGCAGGGCTAATCTGATGATTGCCTAAAAATTTCATCATAATCGGTCACGCTGTTTTGGAGTCCACAGGGAACATACACACATACACCCATCGATTTATGTTTATATGTATAGATAGAAAGCGTAGTATCGATCTACCCAAGGTGGATGGACGGAGCTAGTAAGAGAAGCCGCGAATCGTGTTCAGAGACGTGCAATTGGGTCCGCTATGTCCAGCAGTGGGATGCTACAAGCTAATCCTAGTCTACTAGTAGTTCGCCCCGAACTGAGATCTCGCGCACCGTTGTGTTGATAGCCTAGATTTGGACTTGTTTCTGACTACCCCTATACCTACGTTAAGTGCTCCTTCTAGTGTTTACCACACAATGATATCTAATGCACTACCTCAGTGTGGTAAAGATTATAGGCATGCATGCAATACATTAAGTCGTGTCGTGTTTATATTCAATAGTTGACCCCGCGAACTTCGTACCGCGCCTCAGGGAAGGCCTCTTTCTTCTCGTTCGAGAAATTATTAAAATAGCAGTTCAATACAAAATGTATGAGAAAATCAATTCCCTCCCCCTCCCCCTCCCTCTCCGCCTCCCTCCCCCTCCCTCTCCGCCTCCCTCCCCTCCCCCTCCCCTCCCTCTCCCCCCCCACCCCTCCCCCTCGCCCCACCCCTCCCCTCCCCCTCCCCCTCCCTTCCCCCTCCCCCTCCGTCTCCCTCTATAATTTTGGTACATGCCCAGCCCACTATTTGCAGGAGTTAGCATTTGCATACGTGATAGGTTGCAAGCCCATCGCCGCTATTAGAACGTTAACTGGTTTCCTCACGATGTTTTCTTTCACCGTTTAGAGCTCGTGTTAATGCGCATTTAAATTTTTCTAATCGAAAAATCCATTGATGAGCACGGCCAGGGTTCGAACTTACGACCTATGAATCGAAAATCGAGCACTCTTCCACTCGGCCAACACGGCTTTTATTTTCAATCTCAAGGAAAAATATCAAGAAGCAACTAAAATCATTGCAAACCAAACCACAACGATGCCACACTCTTTGTCTGTTAACGAGACCTCCGAATACATCGAAACTCTATGAAACGGGAGCTCTCTCCATACATCCGTTAATTGGTTTTCATCATTTTTCTTTTTCTCTGTATTTCAAAAACTATAGAACCTAGAAGAAAACTAAAAACCATTTTGGAATGTATAAATTGAGTACTTTCATATGACACCCCACTCAATATATTTGGGTAACTTTGAAAAAAATTTACCCCCTTGGGAACCCCATATCTTTACAACCCCTTCATCGATTACGCTCATACGCTCCACAGCAAATTTCCATAGCACAACCTATTGACCTATCAAGTTTCATACAGATTGGATAAGCGGTTCGATAGTTATGCGAGAACATAAAAATGAAACATACAAATATACAAACATACAAACATACAAACATACAAAGCAAAATCGCCTAACTTGCCACTAAGATCTTCGCTCGCTTCGCTCGCTCGATCGATTAAATGAGCAATATTTGTTTGTACTCACGTTCTTGAAAACGGCTCTAACGATTTCGATGAAATTTGCGGTACGGCGGTTTACGGGGACGAAAAATTGATCTAGCTAGGTCTCATATCTGGGAAAAATTATTTTCTCGGCATTTTCACGCAAAAAGATTTACCTACCAGTGCAATGTCGTTCGTAATTTCACGGAATTTGTTGAGACTAGAGTGGCTAAGTGGTTAGGTGTCCGCCTTCCGTCCGAAGGCTGTGAGTTCGAGTCTCAGCCAATGAAAGTTTTATTTTCTTGTAAGTTTTTTTGTTCCTTTTTCTTCTCAATTTTTCTCTATTTGCACCCGTGCAGAGCTCGGTCGCCCAGATATTAATAATGATTACTTACCTAACTAAATTTGCACAATATTTGATAGACTAAAACCCATACATATAACTTCTCACGAATATATAGCTCACTCGGATCGTAATAATAACAAATCGATTGACACCTCATTCATCAAATACGGATGACTTGTTTAAGCGCTACAGTTGAATACGTAAATACGTAGACTGCTAAAAATAAACCTTCTGCTGTGGTTGGGTAAAAAGATGACACACAGTTAATGTGGAGTATAGGCGGCAAGTTGTAATGTACTGAAATATATCAGAGCGTTCATACAAAAAATCTCCTAGCGGATGGTGCAGCGGCATGTACGTACATAGCATTTACAAGTCTTTGTAACTCTTATAAATATTTTTTTAAATAATCAAATAACTTTTCTCCTCTTAGCTTGATTTTTGAGCTGAAATTTCTTTTTAAATCTTATACTTACTTGAGTTGAAAATTGTTTTTATCGCCAATAAGCAAGTTCTTGATGAAAAAGACGTATAAAATAAAATGCTGTTCAAAAATACGAAGCCCTCTTAATATGAGAGTACTTTGTCTTAAGAAGGATTACTATATTATTAGAATGATTTAATTAAACCTTATCATGTTATTTTGTAATTTCACGGGTAGGTACCCGTTGTGTAAAAATCACTTAATTAATTCTGCAAAGCCACCATAATTGATGATATAAAATCGGTTCATAAAATAATGAATATTTAAAGAAATTGTAATAATTTTGAACTTATGTTACAAAGACCAAATCAAACTTTCAATTCGAGTTCATATGCCTATCATCCTTTGATAGGCATATGCATGCATGCATGGGGGGCTAAAGCCAACAAATAAAGGTATTTTTACTTATTTTGATGTTATTATGATGAACACACATACCGGATTATGAAAGCGCTCGTTGCGTAGCTTGCTTAGACGTTCTTGATTGAACGTTGAAGTAAAGCAGCAATGAGCGGTCACTCTTAGGATGGGTGACCGCAAGTGGTATTACGAGCTGAACGCTTTCGTGCTTCGGAGGGCACGTTAAATGTCGGTTCCAGCTTTTAAGTCGTTAAGCCATTACGGAGGCCTTAAGGTGGCCTAAGGCTTGTTTCACTCTTCAGCGTGTCGCCGGTCGCGTCCGCGAGTTGACCAATCACAGCACATTTCTCTGTGCTGTGAATGGTCAAAATTAATTTCTCTGCGCTGTGAATGGTCAACTCGCGGACGCGACCGGCGACACGCTGAAGAGTGAAACAAGCCTAAAAACTCCGTCACCAGAGTTGGTCACTTGCTCATACGAACTTACCGGATTATACCTAGTAGGCACCATTATAAAAATGAGTCAAAAAGAATTTCTAAGAGAGTACCTATAATGTTCGGATCCCCATCTTTAGAATGGATTTATTTCTTTCAAATAATTCACAGATTCAGTTACGTGAACATAAATATAACATTTTTAAAGTGGCAATGTTTCAAACATTTTCAACATTTTTCAAGCGATGATAACTCAATTTAAACTTCTATATTTTATTCCTTAACCCTTGATTTTCTGAAGAAGAAGATATGCTAGTAAACGGCCGTAATAATAATAATAATCAACTGGAGTAATCCCTACACAACTTTTTCAATCTTTAGATTTCCTAGATTTACAAAAGCATACATATATTCTTTTACAAAAAGCAGTAGTTCTGAATACATGTAGAATAGTGAGGAAGTTTTTGCAAACAGAACTTCCTATTGAAACTCAACCTTTTCCTGAGTCACACTTGGCCTAGGCCCGTGTGTCTCAGTTAGCCCCGGAATAAAAGCCGAGTAGATTAAAAATCTAATAACAGATAATAATAATAATAATAAATCATTTATTTCAGGCAACAATAGCAAGTAAAAGATGGAAAATACTTAAAACTACGGCCCATAATAAATCCTCAGTCTAAATAGTCAAGCCTCAGTGGTATTTTATTTGATAGCAGTTTTGAGGAAAACATGCTCTGAAGTTATACCTAGTTCGTTTTCGAGAGAAATATTTTTTCTATGCAAACTACCTCCCCAATCCCCATGAAGGCATTGTAAACACAAGTACTTTTCTTTTCTATTCTTATTTCTTTTTTATTGACACATGTTTTATTCAACGCCTAAGCTCGATAGTGTTACATCGAAATACATTACTTAACTTAAACCTCTTTATCTATTCTGGATATTTACAGCTTCAGAGGCGCGATTCAGGGGCCCTAGCCGTATTACACGATCTATCGTCGCTGTAGAATAAAACACTTCAAAATGTATAGGAATTGACTTTCTGACCACGTGACTCATCTACTTGAAACGTCAAATCCTATACATTTTGAAGTGTTTCTATTCTACAGCGACGATAGATAGTGTAATATGGCTAGGGGGGCTGGTTGATCGCTATGGCGCCCCTTAAATATCGATATTATTGATTTGCTTATTTAGACACCTCCTTCTCGAAATAAAAATACAGAAAAGCAATAATATCGATATTAAAAAAGCACCATAACGATCAACCAAACACGCTGATGCTGAAGATCTCAAACTCTCTGAATTTTGGAACATTGTTGAGATTAAGAGGTTTCACAAGCACCTAAACCATCCTCTTAGAATTATAGATTTTATCCACACAAAGGTTTGATGGAGCGCTATATTTTTAACCGACTTCAAAAAAGGAGAAGGTTCTCTATTCGTCGGAACCTGTTTTTTTATGTTTATGTTCACCGATTACTCGAAGTCGCCTGGACCGATTTGGATGGTTTTTTGTTTGAAAGATTTCCGTTTGGTGCCATTTACAACATCAACAATTCACTAGTCCAAAAATGAAAATGCAACAAATTAACGCATAGGCTACTTTTGATCCGATTAAGTACCACACGAGCAAAGCCACGGGCGGATACTAGTATGTTAAAAATTCTGACATATTATGAAGAGTGATAAAAGTCTTCATTCGTACATTATTGGAAAATATAAAAATGTAGCGCGGAAAAATATTTCCAGTTAGAATGTTTTTCTGCAAATAGGTTAGCGATATAGTAGCAATAGTAGGTTATGTTACGTCGAAACAAATTTACGTATATTATTGAAGGGCGGCTATCAGAAGAGCAATAAAAGTTAGGTCTGGGCAAAAGTTGCTGGTTTATGGGAAAAGTTTTACTAATGTATTAAAACGGCAAAATTAGGCGTGGTTGGTTCTAATGCTATGTTTCTTATATTTACTATTTACTATTCCTTATATGAAACAGGATCGATTGGCATCAAAAAAAGTTTTTGTGTAAGTGGCCCATTTTCTCGTTGACTGTACTTTTTTTCAAAATCTGTGAATGCAAGTTGACTTCCAAAGTTAAGGATAGTCTCCTAAGAACGTTTTCCTGTAGCTAAAACGGTTAAGGTAGCTGCCCCTACTGCCTCGTCTCAAAAATTCACCTTGTATGTGTCACTCTAAGTATATAATAAAAATTATACTACGACGGTTACATCCTCAAGATCATTATATTTTTGACCATGTAGTTTCACTTCTCAATGTACTAGGGCATCACATAATTTTAGAGTACTGTAAAATCTGTAAAATTAAATCATTAGTAACAAAATAATGACACTTGGATCTGGCATCCCTAATTTACCCTACCCGCTCGGCTCGCGCCAACTTCATTCGTTTCTTATGTGCGGGCATCGCAACATCGCAATAATTACGAATTTATTTTTTTCGCAAGAAAGTTATAATTAAAAGTTTATAATTGGTAAAACAACGTAAACGAAGTGGTGATTATAGAATAAGAAAGAAGATTAAACTTTTGGAAACGAGTTTATGAAAATCATCATCGTCTACGAGAGATGAAGGGAGGTAACAGTTTTTTGTTTACTTAATTTCACCCAATTATCAAAAAATATTACCTATAGATGCATACAACAAATAATACCGTAAAATATTTACGACAAATAATTTTTACATGTCGACAATTCACATTAAAAAATAATTGTGACTACCTTCATTTTATTTTTGTCTCGGGTTTATTGTTGTATTGTTTATCGTTGCATTGTGATATTTATTCTTTATGATAAACGATCTAGATTACGTCTTAGTAATAACAATTTTGTCGTATTGCAATTTCAAAGTGCCAAAAACTGCCGGTTTTTTTGTTTTCTTTGCATACAGGTCACCAACGATGTTGAAATACCTACCTGCGATATATTACGCGACGAGCTCGCGTTTGATAATTATCGCTCAGTCTCGTGTCGTCACATTATGACGACCAATGACTTTAAAACAATAAAAAGGGCAGACTGCAGATTGGATGGATATGTCTACCTGCCAACACAGGTCAAGGGTGTAAAAAACCTAGGTCCCCAGCGTTATACTGCGTGACGCGATCACGTTTGATATCGCTTAGTCCGGAATGACTTTAAAATAACAACAACTGCAAACTGCAGATTGTAAGTATGTCTACCTGTGCATACAAGTCAAGGAGGTGGAAAACCTACCTGCGTTATACTGCGTGACGTGATCACGTTTGATATCGCCCAAATGACTTTAAAACAATAAAAGCGGCAGACTGCGGACTGGATGTATGTATATGTTTACCTGCCCACACAGGTTAAGGGTGTAAAAAACCTAGGTCCCCTGCGTTATACTGCGTGACGCGATCACGTTTGATATCGCTTAGTCCGTAATGACTTTAAAATAACGACAACTGCAAACTGCAGATTGTAAGTATGTCTACCTGTGCATACAAGTCAAGGAGGTGAAAAACCTACCTGCGTGACGCGATCATGTTTGATATCGCTTATTCCGTAATGTAATGACTTTAAAATAACAACAACTGCAAACTACAGATTGTATATACCTGTGCATACAAGTCAAGGTGGTGGAAAATCTACCTATACTGGGTGACGCGATCCCGTTCAATATCGCTCAGTTTCGTGTCGTCGTGTGATGACGACCAATGACTTTAAAACAATAAAACTGCAAACTGCAGATCGTAAGTATATGATCGTAAGTATATGTCTATCTGTGCATAAAGGTCAAGGGTGATATATATCTACCCAGCATTATAGCGCGATGCGATCACGTTTGATTTCGCTTAGTCTCGTGTCGTCACGTGATGACGACAAATGGTTTTAAAATAATAAAAACTGTGCAGACAGTAAGTATTATTATGTACACCTGCCCATACAGGTTAAGGGTGTTAAATACCTACCTACGTGATATTGTGTGACGCGAACACGTTTGATATCGTTCAGTCTTGTTTTATTACGTGATGACGATCAATGGTTTTAAAATAATAAAAACTACAAACTGCAGATTGTAAGTATGTTTACCTGTAAGTATTGTGTCTATTGTAAGTATATGTCACGGGGGTTAAATAACTACCTGCGTTATATTGCGTGACGTGAACACGTTCCTGTCGCTCAGTCTCATGTCTCATGATGACGACCAATGACTTTAAAACCAATAACAACTATACAACTGCACGTTGTACAGGTTATATTACCTGACTTTTGTAACTTTGATGAAAGCGTAGTATGTCTTCTACCACTCTCAGAGCGCGGCTATTACAATACCCGACTCCATCACCGTGAGCTCTACTTGATTTGTCATAGTCAGACCATGACAATCGGTTCATGCATTGTGTCTGAATAAAAAATATAAAATTATTATAATTATTATTATCTATCTTTATAGGAGCTCTCTAAACGTTGGGGTCGGATTCTGGTGGAAGGTAACCGAGACCAAGAAAACCAATGAGACCTTGTAAAAAATATACAAAAAATACTTTAATATTTAAATATTCTATAAATATAAAGGCCTTCAGATTAAAAGGTATGACCTTAGCTTACTCTCTAGATCGAAGCAGTAGCAGACAAACTGGAAATTCATTCCAGAACTAAACCACCCAGCCCATTCAGGTGGGGTGGACCGAAGAACAGATGCCAAATCTGAGGTAATCGTCTCAAGATGGGTACCCGTTCCAAGGGCGGAGACCACCACCTGCCGCGAGCTCTTCCTGCACCAAGACTGAGTTCAGGACCTGCAAAAGGCATAAGAGGTAAGTAATACTACTTCATGCTAACATTTTGCGCTATTTTATGCATAATTACTGCGCACTCTGCTGTACCCAATGATCTTCTACTATACCTTATAAACTGAGGTAGATGTGTTGTGTTACGCCCCGCTCCGCGTGGCAAACTAACTTCGGGCTGCATAGCTTGAGTCAACCCGGTCGCTCGTCACAGGCTGTCATTTGCGACTTACTGCTCACGTAATTGTGAAAATTATATTTATCTCGTTCTGACAACGGGGTTTTGTATTTCTCTGCTATCTTTTGGTTTCTTGAGTGATGTAATGTAAACGAAGCTGCGAATATTCTACCTACTTAGCTGTAAAGCTTTTATAATGAGTATAATATAACGTCTCTGTTGGAAAAATATCATTGGCTGTACCTAGCTGTATGAATGGATTTAAAATCCCGTTTAATAGTAGGCCTCCTGTACAAATGTTGGAACAAGCTAACCAAAAGTTTAGCAATACGGAGTTACTCGTAGAGCAGTTATGTTCAGCTACTCATAAGTTACAGTCATCAGGATCTGTGATGCTTACATCAAACATATTCCGGACAATTTTTATCTAAAACTTTTTTGACAAATTGTTCGTGAAGGCAAGTCAACATTTTAAAATAGTAGATACTTAATTACTTATTAAAGACTGCTTCATGGCTACGATAGACTTGCAAGATGCATATTTTTTTTTTTTTAGTACTTACCCGGTCCATAAGGGCCTGTCATTTCTTATCTAAGAAATATGGACTGATTCTAGTCATTTATTAAATTGAAAAGCGCATAAAAGATACTTATTATTGCGACGACAGAGTCAAGGAAACCTTCAATATTGAGTTTTATTATTATTAAACATAAAAAAAAAAAAAAAGTAATATTATCTCATTCAAAAAACTTTTTTGAGTTCGAATTAGACTCTCGTACCTAACAGGATTTGCCTGAATTTTAACACAAATAGAACACTTATCTTGTTAAAATTCATTCACTAACCCTAAGGGATTTCACGAAATTTTTTCGTGTTACTTTGCTCAGCTTGTCCTGCAGTTGCCCGTGGACGGCTGTAGGTACGCTTCGAATCGACTTGAAATAGAAAAATTTCTAGCTTCTTTGATTTAACGATTATGACTTATACATGGTACACAACACACATATACCTGAGTAGCTTATATCCAGATTTGTCTTTGTGGCGAAATTATATTTTATTTTCAAATAATCCTATTTATGGTATTAGATTTTTATGGATGCGCCTTTAAAGGATAAGGGCGTTTTAATTTTAACGGAGAACATGTAAACGGTTTCTGGGACTGCCGAGGCAGATACACTATCAATCTTTTCGAACTTAAAGCCGCTTCTATAGAATTACAGTGTTTTGTGTGTTGCTGGCAAATCGATACAAAATAAATTTTGATCCGTAACGATGAAACGAACGCTTTATGTAATTATGATGAGGAGGTGTCCAGTTTAAGCATTTAAACAATTTAAGTAGTAAGATCTAGTAGCGACGTTATAGTGTAGTATCTTCGAAAAAGCCAAAATCAAAAAGGAAGCTGGACCAGGGATCCAGATGTTTTATAATTATTATCGATACAATATGGAGTCTATCTCAAACAAGTTTGAATGATTTATGAAAATGATTTTTTTGCCACTAGAATAAATATGTAAATATTATAAGTTCGTCTCTTGAATCGAGATCCGTCCGCATTCGATATCGATGCGTTTACTCTAGACTGGAGTGTATATTTCTTTCTACACATTCCCTCCATTTTTTCATTCATTTTAATATACTTAAGTAAATTAAGCAATAATCGTGCTACTGGAATTGGTCGTCCCTTATTGGCCTAGCGGCCTTGGTACCATGGTACCTATTGTTCATAAAATATATTTCAAGGCAAACTAGTTTACATAATACCACATTAGGTACTCTTTTCAACTTTAAGACTCTGGCAGCGACACCCTAGTGTCATCGCTGTTATTGAGCAAGCCTACTCAAGACAAGCACTGTAAGCAAGTGCTATAAAATTGATATAGGTACCTATCATCCTTTTTTAAAAGTTCTTTAAAGCAATCATAACTGTGCTTTCACAAGATGGTGGCCATTTTTGCACCAAACTTCAAATTGACTTTTTGGAAGTTAGGTATATTCTATTTGTAATCAATTTTCTAGTTAGCGAATATAAATTTGGGTCAAATTATTCGACTTTGAATATTTGTCATTCAGCGCTTGCTAACTAAACTTTGTTTTTTCCAATAATGAAAATAATCTGAAATCTGAATCTTGTAGGTGCTTGATCATCTTTCGAAACTCTTTCCTAAACAGATACATCTTTCTTACAAACCGATACATAATGCGAGTGTCTCGACAATAAGCCGATAGATAATGCAGATTCTGTCAGTCAGATAGTGGCGTTGACAAGATTGTTTTTTCCCACGCAAGACATGAGTTCACATCGGTGGCTATGCGTAACGGAGTCCCAATAGATATCTTATAACGAACCGACTCGTTTGGTCAGAAGTTCTACATTTGACCCAAAATGATGAGAGTGATGTAGGTATTTGGTTTTTTTTTTTGTAAAGTAGGTATTTAAAGTATTCTATCGGTTTCACCAATATTTAAATACCTATTTGAATAATTTGAATTGAATATTTATTTATTTGCAGATTCCTTTTTTGTCAAAACATACAATCGTAATTTGATTGTAAGACATCATTTGGTATTAATGTACCTGCTTTTACATTAACCGCTTATGTAGTTATGTCGTTAAAGGTCGCTAAACATCTACATGGTCAAAAATATAATGATCTTGAGGATGTAACCGTCGTAGTATAATTGATGGTTAAACAAACTTACCAAGTGAAGTTTGGCCATAATTATACGAGACGGTTACATCCGAAGAGATCAAGAAGGTCCCACCCGAACCCATAAAGGCCCTTGCTACTTTAACGACATAAGTGTCTCTGAAGAAATGAAGTTGGCGCGAGCCGAGCGGGTAGGGTAAATTAGGGATGCCAGATCCAAGTGTCATTATTTTGTTACTAATGATTTAATTTTACAGATTTTACAGTACTCTAAAATTATGTGATGCCCTAGTACATTGAGAAGTGAAACTACATGGTCAAAAATATAATGATCTCTTCGGATGTAACCGTCTCGTATAATTATGGCCAAACTTCACTTGGTAAGTTTGTTTAACCATCAAATATTTTCTATTTGTACTTAACCTATAACAGTTATAAATAACCTATAACCTATAACACAACACTCTTTTGAAAATCAAAGCTAAAAGTCTATTTTCCCAAAGGAGCTAGCATGGTGCATGTTACAGGGTAAACAATGGAATAAAGTGAGGATAAAAGCCGTTCATAAAATATTATGACATGCTTCCTTTCAGCATTTCAACTATCCTGTAAAACATTCTTTATTGCCCCATTCTGTTGCTTTTAAGGTCCACAATGCTTGAACCCTTTCGGAATAATAAAAATATTTGAATGGACTTATTCTTCTCTATTTAGGTCAGTTTAATATTTAAAAAGTCCTTACAATCTTGCCCTGTCATTCACTTATAAGCTTACTGGAGTTCATGCAGCTACTATACTCTAGCCAAAACTAATGTACAATATTTACTAACATTGCACTGATAGATCAATCAGCTGATAGCAGGAATAGACCTATCACAGAAAACTGAGATTTAATATGATTGGCATTGATTCAATATGGCCAGTCGTAATGAGTCTCAGTTTTCTGTGATTGCTCTATTCCTGCTATCAGCTGATCGATCTGTCAGTGCAATATTAGTAAATATTGTACACTGGTTTTGGCTAGAGTATAAATCTATTGCCATCTCTTTTCAATAAAATGTGAGTGATAAGAAAAAAACACTGCTTATTATGATGATGAAAACGACAGTGATGAATGTGACAGATGATGATGAAAAGTAGCCTATAACCTTCTAAAGCTATCAAATGCAGAAATAACTTTTTAAATACGACTACGAAATTGGCGCATTCAAACAAACAAACAAACAAACTCTTCAGCTTTATTGTATTTATGGTAGTATGTATAAGTATAGAAGATAGGTAATGCAAAGGAATAAAGGCTTTTGAATAACCTACTTATTGCATTTACACGGCTGTGTCAAAAAAAGAGTTATTTATGTATAAGTACTATTGAAAATTAAGTAGGTAGGTAAGGTACCTACATACCTACTTATATTATTCATGATCATGATTTTGTTCCCAAGGTGCGGTACGGTAGACATGTTTTAACATGTGGGAATGTACCAAAATGTACCTATTTGGATGTGCCTCTGACTACCCTTAGACATCTTCAAAGGATATTAAACGTATAAAGATCTGAGAGAAGGACAACATTGTACCTTATTTAATCATGTTATTATACTTATACACAGTCTTCTAGAAATACACTATACATTTCCTTTAGAATAAATTTAACTTTTTTGTAAAATCTCAACTGAACTGAAAAGTCTCAGTCGCCCGGAGCTAATCAGCCGGCTGCATTACTTCACAATAGGCCTGCATTGAAAGCTAGCTTTTTTCTTCCAGATAATTACGCCGAACCATGCGCAATTCTCCCATTTCGTCCCGAGTGCTAACTCCCAGTCTATATCGTGATACTCCGCTGCGTGGTCGCGGGCAGAATGCGATTCGCCGCCAACTTTGAACGTTCGACACTTTTTTGAACTTCGAACGTGTTATTTCTTTTCAATATTCTTTTTTCTAATAGTGATGTGCCAGTGTGAAAAAAGTTTGTCTATGCGATTGTGTCATAATTTTATTGACCAATTCGAAAGGCTATTCCGGTTGAAGTGCTGAAAGTTTGTTGGTTTTGCGTGATTTATGATGGTCGACGCGGCAGCTTGGAAAATTTTAACACACTGACTGCTTAGGTGAGCTCTAATGATGATAAGCAATTAATTAATTAGATAAGTAGTTACTTACTATGTTTGTGACACTTTAAACATTTTTACTTGAGTCGTTAATAAAATAAGATTTTTAAGGATGTAAAATATAGATAAGTAATACCACCAGTGCGATTCAGACTTCCGAAAATGAATCCGATTCGATGATTTTCTTCGGAAAGTTGACGGTTTTTAAGCGAAGAAACGTCATTTTCCGAATTCGGAATACATTCCGAGAAGGTTTGAATCACACTGCTGCTACGTATTTGCATAAAAATTGAAAATTTGCATATTTATACACGTGCAAAATGCATAATAACAAAACACAATTAAAAAACTACTGTAAGTAGTAAGAACTTAAACCTAAACTCGATCTATGAACGAAGGAAAAAAAAAACTTAGGCCTTTACATCTTTACTAGATGATTTATACAGTGTCAGGAGGCAATCTTTGCCTACACTCATCGGGACACTGTAGTGCCTGCGACATTGTTGAGATGGAGTAGGCTTGCCCAGCACCTATACCATCCTATATCCACAGGAAAGACATGGTTAATACGTGTGGGGCTGGCTAAGCCGCAGGTTTCCTCACGATGTTTTCCTTCACCGTTTAGAGCTCGTGTTAATGCGCATATAAATTTTTCGAAACAAAAAATCCATTGATGCACGGCCAGGATTCGAACCCACGACCTTCGGATCGAAAGTCGAGGTACTATACCCCTCGGCCAACACGGCTCACTGAACGAAGGAAACAATCTCAATATTTAAATCTACTTTGTACCTAAGGCATCAAAAATTCCTTTCTCATCAACATACTCGTAGTAGGTACAAGATAGTATATCCATATTACGTTGCGGTTACTAAATAGAGCATTTCCATCAGTGTTGGAATTGCTTTGCTAATAGTACCAAGGGGGCGGTGGTACCGGCATATTATGTGGCATTTACCATTTGTAGTAAATGTTTCTACGATTATTACCTTACCTTATAATAACCTTCGTTGCTAAAACTTGGTACAATCTTGAACAAAATAGTTATTTACTAATATTAATTTGTTGATCGAACTTAGGTACTATTTTGTTCAAGATTGTACCAAGTATAGAAAACAACACTTACTTAGGTACTGTTTTTTTAGTTAAATTGAAATTTTTGTCTATCATCGATAAGTAATCATTAAATAAGAAAACTTCCAAAACTTTATTTGGTTTAAATCGATTGACAAAAGTACTTATTGTACCTAGTAGCTTAGGTAGATTTATCAAGTGACAAAATAACGTAACTTTGATGTCAAATGTTCGTTTACGATTCAAGGCAAAAACGAAGCTGCGGGCGGAAGCAAGTACTGAATAAGAGTCAAACTAAACTATCGGCCGATAAAAAGTTTGCAGTCTGCAAGGGGTCATTATAATAATACATGTGAATAACATGAAAGTTCCGAGAATGTAGGAAAACTAAAGTTTGGATGGATGGATGTATGTTTGTTCCTCTATAACTCGACAACTACTGAACCGATTTGGCTGAAATTTAGATGGATCATGACCTGAAATAGGACATAGGCCACTTTTCATCCGGGTGCCACCCGAGCGAAGCCGCGGGCGGAAGCTAGTCTAGTATAATTACCATTCTTCACGGTAACAACAACAACGTGACACAATTAAAACTTGGGAAAGAAAATTAAGTAAGTAGTTTTGTCTAAACAGTTATTACTTATTAAGTCCACTTATTTTAAAAACTTATTAATGTAACTATCATTAAAAACTACAATGATTCATAAACTATATTAAAAAAAAACATTCAGTAAGTAGCGTCAAGGTTTGCACTAAAAAAATGTGTCAAACGGAAGACCTTACAGACGTTATACTTATAAAAAAGTTTTTTTGCAGAAGTTAGCATTTATTGACCCACACGTATTGACCATGTCTTTCCTGTGGATATGGCTGGTTAAGCTGGTTAAGAGGATGGTGTAGGTGCTGGGCAAGCCTACTCCAACTCAACAATGTCCCAGGCACTACGGTGTCCCGATAAGTGTAGGCAAAGATTGCCTCCTCCTGACACTGTATAAATCATCTAGTAAATATGTAAAGGCCTAAGTTTTTTAGCATTTCTTACGTGCTATCGTGATAACGGTTAAAAACTGTCATTTTATTAGGCCTTTAGGGAGGTCTTATTTCTCCTAATAACTCGTTTCTGAAAAAAGTCTGTTTCCGTTTTTTTATGTAAAGGTCATAAAAAGACGGAAACACATAAGTACTTTTCTAAAAGAGAGTTAATAGGCATTTTCTAGGGAAACTCGCTCCATCGTCGACATCATCCTTTCCAAGGCAAGAAGAGCTAACCTACGTTAAATGAAAATGTCATTGAAAAAATCATGGAAAAGTCATTGAAAATCTCGTGGCGTGATCGTGTTACTAACGTGAAGGTCTCAAAAAGAAAGTAGAGCTTTTGAACACCATTAAGCGTAGAAAACTATTAGAGTACTTCGGTCACGTTATGAGAAACGACAAATACCACATACTGCAACTGATCATCCAAGGAAAGATAAAAGGGAGAAGAGGAGTTGGCATGACACGCCATTCCTTGTTAAAAAAACCTGCAGGACTGGTTTGGCTGCAGTACCACATCTATTTTTAGAGCCGCAGTTTCCAAAATCAAAATAGCCATGATGTTGTCCAATCTCCGATAGGAGGGGAACCCTAAGAAGAAGAAGTCATTGACAATACCAACTGTAGACCTACTTTATGGCATTACATGTATGTTTGAGAAATATCTATCGTTGATATTTTTAAAAATTGGCTCTTTCGATAAAACATTTCGATCGACATTGTAACTGATTTTCAAGGACAGCTATCGATTGTTAATTGAATTGACGCATCAGCAGCGCGTCAATTCAACAACAACACTTTTTATTTATCATTCATATTTTCTTTTTATTAATAAATCAATAAATCTGTCTTAATTGAAAAAATGAGAAGTAAGTATTTTTTAAGAAAGTCACAATATTTTTCTTTCCAATAGTCAAATTTAAATAAAACCAGTCGAAGGCAGTAAGGGCCATATCTCACTAAGGCACCATGGTTGCGCCACCACATGCCAAAATGTACGCAGGTGTCCCGCTTTATTTCTCAACCAAGCGGACACCAAGCTGTCATTTACGTACATTTTGTCGGTGGCGCGGCTGTGGTGGCGCATGGCACCACCATGCTGTCCTAGTGAGATGGAGCCCTTAATTAAATCAGTTTTTTTTAGTTGACTACCGTAAAGGTAAAAATTGAGCCTTCTTCAGGTAAGGAAATAATTAACAATTTTTCACTTTCCGCTAAGTCTACTATAAGATAGTGAAATAAGCCCTGGATTATCTTGAGAATATTGTGAATTAAGCTAGCGTCTAGCTTTAGAATACAGGTTCCGCCTTTACATCGCTTAAGCCGGCTGAATGGTAGTGCTTACAGAAGCACAATGGCCTCGTGATTGGATATTGATAGTTCCTTGTCTGATAGGTTGCGAGGAAGGAAGATAGGATTCAAATTATTCAGTAAACGCTTAAGGACAAGATCATACTTATAAACGCTTCGCAACGTGAGAACACTCGTTTAACAATGCTCAAAATTGGCCCTGTCACTATTTGTCGTTGTTTTTGTTGAAGCTGTTGAATTATCCCTTCATAAACAAGAAAAGAGCTGATGATCTTGAATCGGCTGAATCAATTTTGATAAAACATGTCTAAGAACCATGGCTAAAAAACCTGCTTTCAAATAAAAAAAACCGAATTCAAATCGGTTCACCCGTTTAAGAGCTACGGTGTCACAGACATACACACACACATTAGCGGTCAAACATAAAACACCCCTTCCGTCGCCTCGGGGATTAAAAATTACCTCACGCATACTGAGTTGTGGAAAGTGGAGTTTATCAACTAATTCGCCTTCGAAGAACTCAAACTCCAGAAATATAATTTTTTTTAAACTATGCGTAACAGTCGAGTCGTCATAAAATTAACTCTCCAGAAATAAAATTGTTTTTTGAACTGTGCGTAACACTCGTCATAAAATCACATAAGTAGTCAAATCGATTTCGTACCAAAATGCTCGTCTAATAATACCCTTAAAAGACTGCTTCAGTTTTATGTGCGTTCACTGAAACTGCTTTTAAGATTAGAACACTTAGGTCGAATTTATAATCGAGCCAATACTGTAACTGTTGTATCCAAAAGCCATTGTGTGTTCGCAAACATATCGCGTGCTGAACATAGGTTTGTGTAACCAATGTTGCGAGCTGACAATGATATTTTTTTCTATCAAAATAGTTAATTGATTTAGGCGTGACTTTGCGGAAGTCCATATTCAGATTTTTTTGAAAATTTCAAAATATCTAGTACTTCTCCGCCAAACTATACCAAAAAAGATTCGTCAAAATTTTCACGATATTTTTTAGCGTGAAAATTTTGACGAATCTTTTTTGGTATAGTTTGGCGGAGAAGTACTAGATATTTTGAAATTTTCAAAAAAATCTTTCTATCAAAATGTAAAGCGACGATTGTACGGCGCTGATCATCAGCCAATTATTTCATTTTGAGCACCATTTGTTGTGATGATTGGACTAAAAATATACAGTCATCTTTAACATCTTTCTTTACAAAAATAAAGGCAAACACCAAAGCAAAAAAGTACACAACGAAATTGCCACAAGCAAGACGAACAACAAAGTGAAGATCTTTCGGAAAAACGCGTTATTTTCAAACTTTTATAATAGATTGGCAAGTTTTACAATTCTGTGATGTTTTTGCGTAATATTGCGAACTTATGTTCGCAAAATTACATACATAATTAAATAAGAAAGTACATTTTCTTATTTTACAAAAAATAAGAAAATGTACTTAGTTTACTAGATTTAGCATTGCTGAGTTCCTCCTGCTTTTGAAAGCGAGTAAACGCTGTCAAGCCAGTTGGAATTACTTTTTATGAAATGTATTAAAACTGCATTAAAGTAACAATATTTAGCAAAGAAGCTGAACATTTTTATACATTTACATTTTATGAATGCTTCATGTTTTTGACGACCGTTCGAAAACGGCCGTCTTGACTACCGTTCAGTCTGACAACGGTACCTATTGGCCGTTTTTCCAATTGCCCGGCACGGCACCGGCGCCGGGGAAGCAAAAATGTATGAAAATGTACGGCACGCCTTTCCACTTACCGGCGCCGGCACCGGCACGGTTTCATACATTTTTGCATCCCCACCACCGGTGCCGGTGCCGGTGCCGGCCGGTGCCGTGCCGGCTAATGGAAAATCGCCCATTACCTAAACTGTTTCAATGTCTCTTAAATTATTTTAAACCGTTGAAATGTACAATTATTTCAATGTCCAAATTGCTTCTAATAACTAATGTCGCCGTCACACATGTTTTTATTTACTTTTTCCTAAATAAACTCCGTTACAAATTACGACCTTGATACTGAACAGTCGGTCGTTTGCATTCATTTGTGTTTTTTAATTAAATCCATGGGTTGGTTATTTTGGGTTGTAATACTTTATAACTGTGGACAAAAGTTTACAATGAGAATTACTAAACATTGAACAATTTAAGGGAATATAACAGTTTTTTAATTTTTTTTTTGACTAGTTGTGGATTATACAGTGGAACAGTGGATTATACCATCCATACCCATAATTATTAATGCGAAAGTGTGTTTGTTTGTTTGTCCTGCTTTCACGTCAAAACGGAGAGACGGATTGGCGTGATTTTTTGTGTGGAAATTTTGTGTTGGAAGGCTGGAGAGTGACATTATTTACTTTTTATCCCGAAAAAATGCATGTTTACCGTAGGGTAAAAGTAGTAGTTCACGCGGGCGATGCCGCGGGAATCCCCTATTTTTTTAAATTTTCATATTATTTTATAGAAAATGTACGATTACATTACTGAAAACATTAGTGTTTTTTTTTAATACTTTTAACGAAAACTGGTGAAAATTTTATTTTTGCAACTAACGCAAGTATTTTTGTTAGAGACGAGATCCCATTTATCATAATAAGGTTTCTAACTAATCATTTTTCATTTCTTTGCTAGCGTAAATTGCATACGTGTGTTTATTTTTACATTAAACTCACATATTTCTTATGCTGACTATACCAAAAACTATTTGTAGTATTTAATTCATGGAAATTCACGGTCGTCGTTGATAAATCCTAGTAATGTATAAATGTGATAATTTCGGAGAGCGTTGTTGCGTGTTTGTGGTTTAATTACATACTCGTATATCGGAGTGGCTGAATCGATTTAGATGTTTAATAGCAGATCATTAGAATTAATTTTAGGACACAGTAAAAATATTTGACAGAGGTGTGAGTGCTGCGGGAGTACCACCAACTCTTAGAGCAATGTCAAAACAAGAGGTGAAAACTATTATATTACTGCTATCCTACATCTAGCAGGACTGCACAAGTCCTGCATCGAGTCAATAGCGGCCTTTACACGGTAGAGTTTTTACCAAGGATCTGGACTGTACAGATATTTGTACAGATATCTGTACAGATATTTGTACAGATAACCGCGGATAAAACTGTCAAAGGTTGGAATGGGGCGTGCTATTTCCCGCAGCATCTGGACTGTACAGATATCTGTACAGATATCTGTATAATCTAATCTAATCTAATCTAATCTATAATATAATCTAATGACTTGACACTTGACAATCCACGATGACGACACCAAAACATTCCTGCATTAAAATTAAAACATGGTTAACTTAGGCCTGCGTTAGGCTTCCTTTAACCTTACCTTAGTCTTATCTAAGTACGAAATCAGAGTAATCTTACTTTGATATTGTTCTAAGAGTTCATAGTAAGGTCCCAGATCCAATGATTACGAATTCGAATGGCCTATCCTCCTATCAATTATTTTATGTTTTGGGAAAAATGTACTTCATAACAAACAGACACAGAACAAACATCTACGTTCATCACACAAATGTTTGTCCTGGGTGGGAACCAAACCCACGACCGACTTACAAGCTTACAACAGAACTGTGATATGAAATACTTGAAATTGTTGATTTTTAGGATATTAAAAAGGTTCAAATGGGACATTATACTCCTGTCTGCACTGTACTACTGAAAAATACAGCGCTCAGTGAAATAATATATCGTGAGAAAAGCAGCTAGTTTTAAAAGAAGACGGGGGCGAAAGGCTTTAAGACTTAACGTGGAATGCTACTTGCAAAAAGTTGGCATGGTATAATGAGCAAATAGAATATCTGATGTAGGTAATTTTGTCCTCTCCCACACACACACACAAAGGGTCTTACTTATGAAAGATGTTTAAAGTTGAACACTGGTTAAACAACTTGGTCCTTTTGTCCGTCTTCATTTGTGGATAGTGACGAATAGAGACAGGACGTTGTTTAACCAGTGTTCAACTTTAAACATCTTTCATAAGTAAGGGCATAATAATAAAGATGTCTGAAGATCTGAGTGGAAATAATAGTTTTTTTAGGTACCTTTTATTTGGTAGATTGTTCGTTAGATTGCCTTCTAAAGGTAATAGAAGACTTCGCCCTCGCTGCTGTTGCGTAGGATGTAGGTGCGCGGACAGCGAGTTGTCTGCTTACTGTCAGCACGTGAACAACGAAATGTCTGCTAGCAGTAGCTGGTATTTTTGTGGCACCTGACATTCGAGACGATGTAGTGCGGGAGCGGTGTTGGAGCGGAGTCGTGTGTGCTACGACCTTTAAAGTTCTCCATAATTATGCATCAAAGAGCAAACGTGACGCCGCGTCGTGACCCGGTCTTTTGTTCCGGTAGGTACTAAGTCTACGTTTATTCCGACACAACATCTTAAGACGCAAATACACGCTGGGCCAGCCTAGGCGAGCGCGAGCGAGGAGATGAATCGATGCAAGGCGAGATCGATAGAGAGGCAATGCGAGCCTGGGCTAGCGTGTATATGTATATGCTCCTGGTCACATACGAGTCACCGAACACAACCACAAAACGCCGTTACCGACCTATTTCCTGTAGTTTTCACATAATAGACGCACCACACACGTGTAGCCGGTGTCGGCCACTCGATTTAGCTGATAACCACCTGCTCAGTAGAGACCTGCTGCATTATAAAGTACCCATCATCATCATCTACAGCTCGATTTTACTCACCGCTATAGGCCTCCTTGAGTTTGTGCCATTCACTACGGTCCTGTCACATCCAATAACGCCTCGCGACGTCATAAGTATCTTCGTAAGCTTAAATTATGCCCATGGGAATAATAGACTAATTAGTTGAAGGTAGTGTTTTATGTCTTCTCATTGTTTTGTAGTTGCATCGCGTGCATATCTGCAGGAATAAATTCAAATTAAAAATTCAAAAGTGTTTATTTGGAACAATTTACAAGGTAGTAGAGTACAAAAAGGAAACGATGACTTCCGCAAAAGTTAAAAACTGAGTAGCGGAATCAGCGCTCTCCTCCAAACAAAACGAGGATGGGGTTCCAGCAACTATGATACAAAAATAATGTAAGTGATCGATAAGTGAATCGATTTATTTACCAGATAACTGAAGACCTTTGGAGCGGTTGCTTGTGAGAATGTTTGTCCTCTAATCCGTCAAAGGAATTCGGTCTCAGTTCAGAACTATTAGCAAAGAGAAGTAAGAACTTCATCAGTTTTCCTTTATTCTTTAGCTTTTCATAAATGTCTAGGTACAAGTGGCTAAATTAAAAATTAAAAAAAAAACCGACTTCAATGTTTAGATGAGCAACTTTCTGCAATCTCGAGGTGCATTTCTGTTTATAACTCCAAAGATCCTCATCAAATTTTTGTGGTACTAATCGACCCCTTTCAAACAAAAAAATAATTTTTCAAATGGGTCGAGGTGTTTTCGAGTAATCGGTGAAAATACCTACATAAAAAAAGAGCAAAAAAAAAAAACGATTCCGAGGAATTGAGACCTCCTCCTTTTTTATTTGAAGTCAGTTAAAAACACGCCCATAACATGATAGGGTAAACCATGTAGTAACTGGCCACTTAAGCACTTTGACCAATTTAAATTGTTATATTTGCTTTGTATGTCCTAGAAGGGTTATGTTTATAGTGTTACAGGAAAGAGAAAACGTTATTACGTATTACAAATTATAAGAAAAACGCGTATCATCAGTTGAATTTTTTTTATATTAATTTAAATAAAAATAGTTGTTTTAGACCAGTAACTGGCCGCAAAAATTAGTAACTGGCATGTTCTTTTTCAGTAACTGGCCACAAAATTTCTTTGACGAAATTACTAAATTTAATATCAAATTTTAAGAAAATAATATAGAACACAATATCTGGCTAATAGAACTATTAAAAATCAACAAAATAGCATACTTCTCACTTAAATAAAACAAATTTAAATTAGGTATTATAAGATCTAGGCTTCATCTTTGGTAACTTAGGTACTTAATTACCTACACATTATTGATATCCTTGCTTTTTGCTTCCTCGCAAACAGCGTGAAATGATAATGTGATTTATTTGCGCGAAGTGTGGTGCACAAAGAACTTAAACATTTATTATCTAACTAAGATGCACACACTTCGCTAGGAAGGAAACTTGGTCGGTCAATAGGTTGTGCTATGGAAATTTGCTGTGGAGCATGAGCATAATCGGTGAATGGGTTGTAAAGATATTGGGTTCTCAAGGGGGTAAAAAAAATTAAAGTTACCCAATTAAATTGAGTGGGATGTCATATGAAAGGACTTAATTTGTACATTGCAAAATGGTTTTTATTTTTACTCTAAGATGAGCTAAAGATATAGTTTTTGAAATACGACGAAATAAAAAATTTAAAAACTAGAGCTGCCAGAGCTCCCGTTTCATAGAGTTTTGATGTCTTCGTAGTTCATTAACTGGTCGGTCTTAGAAAGAGAGTGGCATCGTTGCGGTCTGGTTTACAATGATTTTAGGGGTTGGATTTAGTATTAAGAAGCAGGATTTTGGGGGGGTAGGTTAGGGGGGGTCCCCCCTACCCTCTGGTACCACTCCCATTACAAGGTAACGCATCGTTCTGGAGATAATCAAATTATTGTTTTTCTTTACAAACTGGTAAAAATTGGTAAAAATTTAGTATTCGGTAACAGTATTTTGGAGCCCCCCCCCGCCCCCCCTGGTACCACTCCCATTACAAGGTAACGCACCGTTCTTGAGAAAATCAAATGTAACCTAACTAACCTAACCTAACCTAACCCTGGAGAGAGGTCTGCAGGTCGCAATCTGCCCAGTACCTGCAACATAAAAAACATACAAATTGGACAATAAAAATTTTTACAACTTATACAAACTTTTATTTTTACTTAGTAATAGGGTAGACATAAGGACATTATATACACATATACAATTTTAAAATTAGATATTAAGACTATAATTACAGTATAAAACTTTTACAAACTTTTATTTTAACTAGTTAATAGGTTAGGTTTGTGTTACTCTGACATCGACGCTCCTCAATATGTTTAGAAGTCCAGTGGCAAACGCTTCCAAGACCTCGAAAGGGGCTCCACTCAGGCACAGTCCGGCATCTGAGGAGGTGGACCCCGCGCTGGGTGAAGGTCTGAGGACCCGACAGACCAGCGTGAGGAGAGGTGATGGAGAGTCTGATAGATTAAATCAGACATTCTCCAAGACCTCCACCACTCCGAAGAAGAAAACCACACCGGTGGAACCCCCAAAACCCAGACAAGGAACTGCACTTCCACAAGAGAGCGGCCAGAAGACCAGGCAAGCTCCTCTCAATATACTTGTCGGGGTTACGGGTAGTCCACCCAAGCCGGAAGAGTCGAAGTACTTATGTCGACTATCCGAGGCCAAAGCTTGCCTAACGAAGGCCAAGCTTGAACTAAAGAGCTCCCGCAACACAAAAGGAGAGATAAAAACAGAGGTGATAAAAGCGGTTGAGAGGCTATACCAGTTGGTGAAAGAGTCGGAAAAGGAGAAAGGCCAAGGAAAGAGGCTGACGGCTGGACAGAAGAAAGGAGAAGAACCTCCCTCGTCTGTCCAGTCACCACACTCTTTATCGAAAGTGGAGGAAAGGAAAAGAGATGATAGTGAACTGCTAAAAAATTTGGAAGAGCATGCAAGATTAATAAAGGAAAACACGGATAAGATGGAGAAACTCAAAGACACGATAGAAAAACACCAAGAAAGTCTAGAAAAGAAAACGTATGCGAGTGTGGCTGCGGGGCTCCCTAATAGACAGGTTTACGAGCAGGCCGCGCTGCACTCCATAGCCATCACCGCAAAGGACGAAACAGAAAGTGGAGAAGAAGTACTGGACAGAGTTAGAAAAGTTTTGAACGCAAGAGAAGGAGGAATTGTAGTCGAAAAAGTTAGGAAGGCAAAGGACCGGAAAGTAATACTGGGATGCAAAACAGAAGAGGACAGAGAGAACATCACAGAGAAATTGAAGAGCGCGGAAGACCTAAAGGTTGAAAACTTGACCAACAAGTACCCACTGGTCATCCTTAGGGATGTCTACGGCCACCATGACGCGTGTGACGGTACCGTAATCGATGCGATAATTACTCAGAATGAGGAAATTTTTGATTTTGAAGTGGACGGAGATAGTGCAGCATCAACCATGGATATCTATTACCGGAAACCCACCAGGAACCCACAAACGCAACACATCATCGTGCGGGCGCACCCATTGGTCTGGCGGAGGATGATGAACGCTGGATCACTCCGCCTCGACTTGCAGCGTGTACGAGTAACCGACCAGTCGCCGCTTGTCCAGTGTTCCCTGTGCCTTGGCTACGGCCATAGCCGACGCTTCTGCCAGGGAACACTGGAGAAGTGTAGCCACTGTGGGGGCCCCCACAAGAGGATGGATTGCGAAAAATGGCTCGCCGGTGAGACCCCTTCCTGCTGCAACTGCGTGCAGGCAAAGGTGGAGAAGGCGGATCACAACGCCTTCAGCCAGGACTGCACGATCAGGAGGAAGTGGGACGCACTGGCTCGAGCCACCACAGCATACTGCTAACCAGCCATCCGCAACCAGGACTCTAAGTAAACGGGCCGGAGCATAATGTTACTATGAACCACCGCTTACAATAAACGAGTAGCGAAAAACCGCGATGTATGGCCTACAAAACAATAGTGATAATAACAATAGAATAAAAATAGCGAACGATACACAAATAAGTCTTGTTAAAAATATATATTGTTACATATATATTATTTGACTAGCATATTAAATAAAACAAATACATAAATAACATACACTACTACAAAATATACTAAGTTCTCAAATAAAAGTACTTATCCATAATAACAAAAAGTAAAAATCAAAAATAATAATAAACATAACATGGAAAAACAGAAACAAAAATCCTAAGAACAAATGTAAACATTAATTAATCAAGTATGTCCCAAAAAGTTCTCGCATGAAAAGACAACATAAAGATAAATAAATAAAATATAACCAAAATTGAAGCAAAAAGCGTATGTAAAAATTAAATAAGTAAACAGAAAAAACTTGAATATAACAAAAAAGTACTAGAATGCGCGAAAATAAATGAGATAAAACAAAAATCAGTAAGTCATCCCTTCTACACTAAAACAAAAAACTAATAAAAAGAAAGTAAATAAATATTAAAAAGTAAAAACCGTCACTGACCACCCATGTCAGAGGAAAAGATAAAAAAAAAAAAAAAAAAAAAAAAACCTAACCTAACCTATACAGGGCAACCGAAACGGGGCACCCTGTAGGTTAGGTTAGGTTTGTATATAAAAAAGCGAGCGAAGCGAGCCCACCCACAAAATCAGTGGCACAAACCCCCATAACATCTAAAGGAGAAACTAAATCAGATCCGACACGGGGCACCCTGTAGGTTAGGTTAGGTTTGTATATAAAAAAGCGAGCGAAGCGAGCCCACCCACAAAATCTGGTCGCACAAAACTGGTATTTGGGGGGGGGGGGGGGAGGCGAGGAATCCTAATAAGTGTCGGGAAACCTGAAAAAAAAACTACGTATGGAGCTTACGTTAGGTAGGACCGTAAGGTATCTACCTAATTGAATGATTGAATGTAAACAAAATAGACACGACTTAATGTATTGAATGCATGCCTGTAATTTTTACCGTACTGAGCTAGCACATCATTGTATAAAAACTGAACTCAGCAGACGTAGCATGTAGTCAGAAACAAGTCCAAATATAAACTATCAACGCAACGGTTCGATCAATGGAGATCACAGTTCGGGGCGAACTACTAGTTTAATTGTTATAGTGTTAATTATTTTCAATAAAGCATCAAAGATCTTAATCAGACAAGTCTAAATTGCCTACCCTATAGCATAAATGACACAAGAAACCATCATCAGCGTCAGTGGGAATGTGGATTTGGTGAAACATAGGTAGGTACCTATACAATTTTTATGGAACTTGCATTTATTACACTCAAGCCTTTTCTTAGTTAGGTATACCAATGGTACATGCTTCACAGATCGATATATCATTTTCTTCAATGTTTCTCTCAGTATTGTTTGTACCTATTTGTTGCTTCATCAACATTATAAATTATGGACTGACTTGTGAATCAAGTTTGTTTTTAGATTTGAGCCCCTACTATTTCTCTTCCTAATAACTGTTTCCTTTTTTCCACGTATATTCAGCTCATCCGATTCTTTCTGTTAAAAAAACAGAAACCATCAGTAACTGGCCACTCAACTGGCCACCTATGCCAGTTACTGAAAAACCCTAATAAAATTTCGCAATATTGTGTCACCTATTATAAAACCTGATTATCTTGCACTACAGCACGTAATTTTGATCAATTTTATAGAGAAGTCATTTTGTTAATAACTGGCATAGGTGGCTAGTTATTGAAAATTTAAAGTTTTTTATTTCAGTTACTAGCCACATTATCACTGTAGGCTTTAAGCAAATAACTTAATCAAAGACGACTAAATTACGATAATACTACCTAAATGCTAACTAAATCACTATAAACTACGAAGATACCTAGTTTGAAACAAGTTTAATTGATATTTTAACTAAACAAGATCCTTACCGTTTTAACAACTCGACAGTCATAGACCATCCGGCTCGCCGACTGTTAACCATTAACGAAATATTTTCGCGTTAAGTTGTTTGGCTGGTGACGGAAATCGGTACTAAAATTAAAGCTAAATATATAAACAATTCTCTAAGATGATAACATAAGGCGTACGTCTCACTAGTTGCTTAATTTAAATGTCTAAGCGTCAACATGGCTAGTTACTGAAGGTGGCCAGTTATACCTAGATTTACCCTATTTGGCACATGAATTTGGCAAGTCTCAAAGCCCATTGCCGCTTTTACAATACTAACTGAAAATTCTGAAAGTTTGTTGGCTCGAACAAATTATTTTGTGCTCTCATTACACTGTCCCCTAAAAAATTAGTATTAAGTTCGTATGAACTAGTGGCTATCTCTGGTGACGGAGTTTTTAGGCCGCCTGAAGGCCTCCGTCATGTCTTACTTAAAAGCCGGGACTGACAATTTAACGTGTCCTCCGAAGCACTGAAGCGCTCAGCATTTAATGACACTTGCGGTCGCCCATCCAACTTGTGACCATTCAGAATGTCGCTTAACTTCAACGGTCTACAAAGAACTAAGCAAGCTAAGTTATATTGCCTAGGCAAGCTACGCCACGAGCGCTTCTCATTGTCCCCTGATGTTTTGTCAAAACATTTACATTTTTATTTCATCCCAAAAGACTTACGATTTCGCTGTAGGTATTGACTGTTACGAGCAATAAAATTGGCTATGAAGGCCTGTTTCTAACAAGCACTAACCGTATTTTTACAAAATTATAAGACTTGAAGAAACTGCTTTAGATGAGTGTAATACTGGGGCCACACTACGTGCTACATTACTACGTACATTGCTACGTCACCGACATTACGTGCTAGTAGATAAGTTTATATAAATTATGTATGTTAGACTCTAAGGTATATATTTTATATGGGCCGTAGTTTTAAGTATTTTACATCTTTTACTTGCTATTGTTGCCTGAAATAAATGATTTATTATTATTATTATTATTATTATACTACGGGGATATGGCAAATTATTTGCCGGATTTTTGTGGTGTGGCTATTGCATAATAGTGCCTAGACTTTATTACGAAGGAACCATGTTGGCAGAACACCTACCATAATTTTTAAAGAGTATTAAAAATTATAGCCTTGTTTTATTTTACAGATTTTTTGTTTTGAACTAATATTTTCAGATATAAGTCGTCGTTACTCATAAATTGATAAAATAATTTTAAGGAAATAATAAAGCGTGAGACACAAAATAATAATAATAATAATAATAATATAATTATTTATTCAGACAACATGATCCATTTGGTTAGTAACACAAAATGCCTTAAAATCTAATGTTAGTAAAATTAATTATTAAATACTTATAAAATCTTAAAATTATCCTTCACTCAAGTCCCCACCCGACAGTCTCTCAGTGAGACTATTTTATATAAATAATATATGATAATAATAATACTTACCTAAATAATAAAATCTTTCATCGCATGTTATCCTGTTGCCGACTTTTTTTGACAAAGGACGAATAACATAATAGTAAACGTAACGGGCCCTGTAACGGGGTTATATGATTTATTATCAAAATCTGAATAATTCAACAAAATAATAAAAAATTACTTGGGGCTTATTTTGGCATGTAAGGAAAACTAGTTCTTTGAAATCGTTGCAAATATCATTATTCTGTGAAAGTTACCACCTCAGGATTGGCTTTTTCTTGGTGTCCTTATTGTTCAATTTTTTTTAAAACATGTACAGGTAGGTAACAATACTAACCTTATTACGTTATAAATGCAATTAAAAAAGTCGTTCCTCGACTTTAGATTTGGCTAACGACTTTGGCTTTGCAAAGCCAAAGCTCTGAAATCTCTTTTGTTTTGGGTATAGGAAGCATTTCAAACTAGTGCACGGCTGAGGCCAAGGCACCTATTTTATTTTAAAAAAGTATTCCGTCCGATTCGGTAGCTTCTTATGGAAGTCTCTTGCAGTGATTCAAGTAATTTTCTTTTTGATCCGAGTTTATGGAGGTCGTAATAACTGTAATAAACACGTTCCAATAAACACCAATTTAAAGTTATGCCTTTTTACCCGACTGCGCAAAGCAAAGGAAGGGTAATGTGTTTATCAGTCTATGTATGTATGTTTGGATGTTTCTATGTGGCACTCTAGAGGCCAAACGCGTGGACCGATTTTATAATTCTTACGTCAATCGATTCGTCTCAACCTTGGGAGTGCTACTAAAGACATGACAGTAAACAAAATTCACCAGTGCCACAACCAGACGCCATATTGTCAAAATTAAAAAAACCAAAATCGTCACACTATATCAAGTGGGGTATCGTTGAATAGGTATTTCAAAATCAACTTTAGGTTTCTTTTACCATTTTTCATTTTAAGTAATAGTTTAGGAAAAATAACGGTTTAAAGTTGATTAATAATAATTCTCGCTATAGATGTTTCTATGTGGCACTCTAGAGGCCAAACGCGTGGACCGATTTTGATGATTCTTACGTCAATCGATTTGTCTCAACCTTGGGAGTGTCACTAAAGATATGACAGTAATCAAAATTCACCAGGGCTACAACCAGACGCCATATTGTCAAAATTAAAAGAATCAAAATCGTCACACTATATCAAGTGGGGTATCGTTGAATAGGTATTTTAAAATCAACTTTATCATAACTAAAAAGTGTTAAATAAAAAAATATTTAAAAAAAACAAAAACCCGACTGCGTCAAAACTAAAAAGAAAAAAACAAGCCTGCAAAGAATTACTCACAGTCGGGACCCATAACATTGGGAAGATTTGATTGGTAATAAAATGAATGGGTACCGACTGTGAGTAATTCTTTGCAGGCTTGTTTATTTTCTTTTTAGTTTTGACGCAGTCGGGTTTTTGTTTTTTTTAAATATTTTTTTATTGCAGATCTATAGCGGGTAACGAAAAATGTTATGAACATAGATACTTAAGTACTATAGGTACGTTATGAAAATATTCTAGCTCTAAATATTATGTTACGTATACTTTTTGATGTCAATAAAATACTAAAATTATTGTATTTCGACTTTCGACAGACTGTCGAGATACGAGTATACCTACTTCTTTCTTTATGTCTCATGTTTTTTGTACCTTTTGTCACACATTTTTATTGTCATTTAATAGGTACGCATTATTAAAATAAATTATATTCGTCTGTAGCAATGCGAGGCAATTTATTTTTGTCTCATAAAGATAATATTATGAAGTCGTATGATGATATTGGTGCCATGGCGGGCGTGTGCCTAATGAAGACATGTAAATAATATTTAATTTGTTCATCTAATTTTTAGTTTCACATTTTTATATTCATTACTAGCTGATTCACCCAGCGAACTTCGTATCGCGTAGTATTATTATCTGTGCTGTGGTATCGCCATAATTATTTATTTATTTAAATTCATTATGTTATTTAGTTTCTTTTGTTAATTTTTATTGACAAACTAATCTGAATGAAATATTTTGAACGTTTTTTTGAAAATTTCAAAATATCTAGTACTCCTCCGCCAATCTATACTAAAAAAGATTTGTCAAAATTTTCACGCTAAAGCCACCCAACCACGCCTGAATCAATTAACTATATTTTGAACGTGTTAAAAAAAAAGACTTAGTTATTTTCAGTCCCGAACAAGGGTGCCCAAGGGTATCGAATGTGGGCTAAGAATGTCTTTATACGATAAATCTACATGATAGAGAAAATATGTTAGAGTTCGAGTTACAAACAAAGAATCTACGCAACTCATAATCTATACCTACTAATATTATAAAGAGGAAAGATTTGATTGTTTGTTTGCATTAAATAGGCTCCGAAACTAATGAAACGATTTCAAAAAAAATTTCACTATTAGAATCCTACACTATCCCTGATGAACATAGTGAAGGTATAGTTTGCGCGCCGACTTCGCACGGGTAATTTATAAATTAAACCCATGCGAAGCAGAGGCGAATCGCTAGTCAAGGCATAGCAACCCCACCTAACAATAAAGTATCAGGTACAGATGTCTCAGGTGAAGACTCACACTTATCCACAAAGATAAACAACCGTACGCCATGGGGCGCACACATCGATCCTACAACGTATATAAACGGCGGCCGTCCTACTGGTCCTACATCGTGGCTCACTCCACCATATAGCTCCTAGTTATTATAGCATCCATAGTTATTGCAATTATTGTACTTATTTAAATAAATTCTTTTTTTTAAACAAGTAAGTGTTCTCAATATTTTAACTCGCTAGTAGAATATATGAATAAATATAAGTACGGTTATGTACTACTATAACAAGAATAATATTATGACAAGCAAAGACTAAAGTCTTTGATGGCAAGTCATAAATCAAATTGCAGTAAGTAGAACTTATTTTTCAACCAACTAATTGTTACTCACGATTTTTTTTCCCTTAGCGGGGATTTTTTTTTCAAATAAAATTTATGGTAAATCTGATAGGATTTATCTTCGTTAAAAAAAACAACAGAAATAACGGTTTTAGAGACTTGGTGCCCTACCAAAAAAAAAAACTAATTGAAACAACAAACCACACACTAGGCCAAACACGTCTCTATAAAGAATCCTCCATAATTCTTCAGTCCAATAACAAATACCTCCTACGAATCACAAGTAAAAGTGGTCAAAAGAATTCGCCAATTTACTAAGACATTCTGATACAAAGGCTTTTCTTTAGGAATTTTCGTCTTTCCGGGTATTCGGGTTCAGTTTAATTGTGATGTTATCATGATTGCTAGCTACTAGAGGTTAATACTTCAGATCTAGAGGCTTATGGTAGATTTACTACTTTTATTCGGGTAGATTTACTACTTTTATTTGTGTATCCTAATTAGCTTATTACTTTTGACTGGTTGATTTTATTAGTTTTTTTTTCTGTCTTTTTTATTCGAGATATACGCGCAAGTACTGGTATTTTCCATACAAAAACCATGAAATACAAAAAACAATTAGACATATTTTCTAAAAAATTGATGCAGTCTCGGGATTTGAATCCTTCTTGAAAATCAATGTGCATTCCTCTCGGCTTTACCTAAGAGTGTGCGTAAGATGCCAGAGATTTACAACCTCCTCGATTATTCACTTTATACAGTCCGGGTTTATTTACTTAAGTAAATGCATTCAGAATAAACAATCTTCAATCGCGCAAATTGGCGCATGCATTTATACTCACTCCGTTTACTTAGTCCGTGCAAAGACCGATGCATGAACGGTGATTGATGTAGCAATGACTCATTCGTAATAAATCAACAGGAATAGAGATTAAGCTGTACGTTCACTGTGTCGGTATCGAAGCGTACGCAGCATCAGGGGCCCTAGCCATATTACACGATCTATCGTCGCTGTAGAACGATCTATCGTCGCTGTAGAATAGAACACTTCAAAATGTATAGGAATTGACGTTCTGACCACGTGACTCATCAACTTGAAACAGCAAATCCTATACATTTTGAAGTGTTTCTATTCTACAGCGACGATAGATAGTGTAATATGGCTAGGGGGGCTGTATTTACAAAATACCAAAGACAAAGAAAACTATAGACTGCTGGATCGTCCCTTCTCACGTATACAATATTCTTGTCAAAAAATGAGACGGAGCACAATATCTTTTGTCCATCATCGTGTGCCGGCTCTTTGTAGGTAGAGAACATCTATGTTCTAATATTCTGTACTAATATGGACCTTATGTGTACTACGAAACAATGGATCCACTTAATTTTTGTCCCTTTCGGCGGCACGCTGTCATTGAATCTAGTACTATTATACATTTATGCAAAATACCGATTAGGTGCATCCACTGCTTTCGGATTTTGCACCGACAATGACAATACACAACACGTCAGAACTTAAAGCTATCGGGATCCGAATGGGGCGTTCACTGCGGATGACGTCATTGGCAGAAATGCCAATGCAGTGCACACAACGACGCATAGAAATCAAAACAACAAATCCTGACTCTCCGTACGCTCCAATTCACGCAGTGCACGCACTGCTTTAGGGTATCTTACACCAATGAAACATGAATTATATAGAATACTGCAGTAGCCGTAGGTAGTCAAGTAGGTCAAGTGAGACATTGACACATTGACTTTAGATCGGAATGTCTTGGGTTTCAAATCCTGGTAACAATGACAAATTCATAAGCGTTTTGAAACGAAAAAAGTAAACGTACTTACAAGGAAACCCGTGGCTGTGTCTAAAAATCTAATAATGGTCTAGGTGCTGGGTAAGACTAATCAATGCCAAACAATGTTCTAGGCAGTACAGTCCGGTTGAGCTTAGGCATAGTTCGTGACGTTGCGTTATCTGAATCATCTATTAAAGATTTACTTATTTTTATAGATAAAATCACGTCAAATGGCAATTTGGTCATGGTAATTAGACATTAAACTGAAACAATAGTTTAGGAAAACATCATGAGGAAACACACGTCTCAGTACAGAATAAAATAATAGTACTACGTAACGTAGTCTTAGCACATAATACTAGTACTACGTCTTAGTAAGCTACCATACGCATAGTAGTCTATATAATATTCAAGTAGGTAGTAAATACACAAAACCCCCATGAAGAAATGAATATGCCAATGAGATGATGATTATTGCTTCGTGGAAGAGGTCCCAGTAGATTGTTGCTCGGTTTATGGGGCGATGTGCAGACGCTGCGGTTTGAATGTCAGCAACAGCAATAAACGTTTGGTACTGTCGCCAACAAAAGTTGATTTAGCTTTTCAATTTTCAATCTCTTTTTGAAAAGATAAGATAATTACCTAGGTACTTATTAATTTTATCAAAGTTATCGAATATATGGCTTTAAGAAGTTATTGGGAAGGGCTTCATACACAGCGCAGGTAATATAAAGGTAATGTAATGTAAAATGAAATAAATGAATATGATCACGACTGTATCCCTAAGGCGCGGTAGACATTTTCTCAGATCTTTTTAAGCATTTTTTAAGATCCTTCGAGTCTAAGGGGGTAGTCAGAGGTATGTCCAAATACATATTTGGTACATGTCCAAGTTTTGCAGAAATTAGCATTCCATACGTGACAGGTTGCAAGCCCATCGACGCTATTAGAAAGCTAACTGGTTTTCTCACGATGTTTTCCTTCACCGTTTAGAGCTCGTGTTAATGCGCATATAAATTTTACAAAAAATAGTCAAATAGTTTCAGCCGTTTCAAGTTTGCCGCTTGTCAAAAACAGTATTTTATTTTAATCAAAAAGAATATTGAGTATTATTTCTTGATAAAATAATACAGTACTTATCTGGATAACAAAAACATTTCTTCTTATAACATTAGAATATTATATTACATCATTAACCTTTATTACGTTAGTACCTAGGTACTAGCTTACACCTTGTGGTTTTACCCACGTTGGGTAAATTAACAAATGTAGGTACATTATTTAAGGATTTTGAATAACATTTGTTATTTTATTTTGTAAGTTTTTAGGGTATCTCCAAAGTTGAGAAAACAATGATGATATTTTTCTTAATAATAATGTTTTACACCTTTGAGTTGAGTTTAGAAAGATCCTTTTATATGCACTGATACAAATAAACGAGTAGCATTTAATCAAATATCTTTAATTAAAATTATTTTAGCAGATTATGCCGTCCATTCTCATATTTACACAAGTCTAGGTTTGATCTTTTAAAAAATTAATGTTTTATCTAATATTTTATTAGGTATCTAGGTACCAATATTGTCTTAATCCAAATGTTGATGTTCGTACTTTACGGAGCTCTCCAAACTATACAACTACATTGTAGAAACGAGTACCTTTACCTTCAATTAAGGTTGTAACTACAAGAACATCGGTTCTAGGGAGCCCACCCAAATATGTTGTCTATTTAACTAGAATTTTTTTAGCGAAAATAGGTTCGCGTTTGACCACACTCTGCCTGATGTAAAGCAAACAGTGTGGTCTAAGATGGAGCACGCTTTCCTAGAAGGAACCTATTGACTCTCGATTTGAAGACACCCAAATTATACTTTTCTGGTAATACAGACCCCCGGCAAGGAGTTCCACATTTTCGCCGTGCTTATGAAAAATGTAGACTCAAAGCGCTTAGTACGAACACTGGGAATATCAACCATATACAAATGGCACCTTTCCGGGTGTCTGGAAGTCCGATGGAAGAAAGGAAATGGCGGACTAGTTTCGAAAACTGCCTTATTTTAGAGTTGACAGTACCAAATCTATCCTTCCAAAATCGATTTTGGCAATGCTTCTGCTGAAGGGGCTGGTTTGAATCGCGTAAACACGCTTTTCCTATGACTTCCGCCATCAAAAAGCTATTAACCGCTAAAACCGCAAGATTTTGGTTAGGTACTCAAATTCCCACAATTTGATTTCCAAATTGGCGGTTACCAGTTCTCCTAAAATTATTATAGCTCATACGAGTTTACCAGTGTTCCCAAAATTTACTAGTAAACCATATTACCACGAGGGTGATGAGTATGAATGTGACTGGGTACGCAAGTAGAGGAAGGCCGAAGAAGTGGTTGGATTGTGTGAAAGATATGAATGTGAGAGGAGTGGATTCTGAGTTGACGAATGACAGAGGTGAGTGGAAGAGAAAACATGTTGTGCTGACCCGACTTAGCGTGGGATAAGGGCAGGAGAATGATGATACGAGTTTACTAGTACTTACTACCGATGGTAATGTTAATCAATCGAAAGCATTTCTCACGATCTCGACGTTTCCACCGCGTCAGTGTTTAATGGCATCGTAATGACAAGCAAAAGTTTATTGCGATGATAAAACTAAATGGAGCAAAGCAATCCAGAGTAAATCAGAGTTTATTGGAAAATACAAGTGCTTGAATGTATTAAGATTGCATAAAATGAATTGTAGATTATTGGTTTACTACACCTGTAAATTGCAAGATTACAGAAATGTTAAAGGAGAGAGAAAGAGACTAAGCATAAGGAAAAAAAAAATTGAAAAGTAAAGAAAATCATCTATCATTCATAATAATTCAGGTAGTGTGAACGAAACTCTATAGAAAAATGAATGAACGCCACGCTGTTTCAGGCCAATTGTTCAGTTCGTCGCTATCTTTCATCAATTGGTTGTAATAAAACTGGAATGTGTAATGGAGGTCAGCGTTTTATGGTAATGTAAACTATTTTGGTTCAGAGAGTCAATCCAGCGGAGCTATAAAGGCCGTTATAGAAGAATCATAATAGGAATTGCACTGTTATGCCGTATCTTTTCATAGACTGAGAGCGACAAGAACGGCACTAGATTGCAATTCCTATTGTGATTCAGCTATAAAGGCCTTTTTAACTCCACTGGTCTTTGAAAACTGGCAAGGTTATATCTGATGGTTACTCGGAGGACATTTAGTATCTGTACCTATTGTATAAATAAATAATAGTCATCGACCAATTAATTTTCCACTTCAAAACTCTTTATAAGTAGTTTCAAAGTTGTCTATGATAAAAACTTTTTAGAAAAAGTAAAAAAAAAGGCAGACTTCAGATATAAGTTTTCAAAATTAGTTTTCTTTTTAACTGGGAGCCTCGGAGCACGTGACTGATTTGTATAAAACTGAAGGCGACTTGCACAACCAACAGTTCTTAATTGTGTTGCTAGCACACGCCATTTAAACCATTCAAAAAAAGCGTTTAGGCTGGCTTAAATACAATTAGGAACGTTGTGCAAGCCGCCCTGGAACTGTTAATACAACAAAACAGATCTACAGATTTTCAAGACTCATAAGAAATGTCAGAACCAAATTAAAATTTGGAAGGAGGGCATTTTTAGAAAATATTTACGTGACACCCCGTCTAAGCCCATTAGAAAACCTGGGTCCCCTTAAAAGGTTTTCCTTCTCTGCTTAGATCTTGGATTAAATTCAACTTTTCTTAAATTAAATCAGCGCAGCGTGTGAAAGAGACCACATTAATATATACATTTCAATTTGTAAGCATCGTGACGCGGCGTACGGCGGCGGCGTGAGGCGGGCCGAAACACATAACCGCGTTGCGGCGCCGCGCCGCTAAAATCGGCGTTTTGCGTTGCGGCGTTGCGGCGTCGCGAAAAAGAGCGTTATGGTTGGGTAACCACAAAGACCTTTTACCTGTAGACACCCTCTTAGTCTCACTCACGCAAACTCGTTCAAATTTATTGACCATAAAAGGTCCATACTTATTTCTGCTAGGTACTTCAGTGTCATCCTCAGATCATGACGTCTCCCGGTCTCCCGGAAATTGTTTTATTATGCTGGTTTGTGCTGTCCAACTTTGTCAGAACCGCCGCGGGAAACCTGATGATAAAAAGCTCATCATATACCATCGGTAAGTTTTGAAATTATCCTGAGTTTACAAACTGCTTCTGGGTTATGCGTTTTGTTTGAAAGAGTGATAGAAACAAACTGAATCATTGTCAACAAGGATGACGTCATAACGCTGGATTTAGCGGCGCCGACTAAAATCGGCGTTGCCGCCATCGCCGATTTCAGCGACGCGGCGCCGCAACGCCGTTATGTGTTTCGGCCCTAAGCGGCCAATGGCGTTCATAGGAGTCCATAGCCTAAGCGCGATAAAATCCTAATCCCAATCAATAAGTTGATGGTCATACAGTAAAAATACTGAGTGCCACTTGAATGCACTTAACATAAGCCAGGGATCGTAAAAACAATTACGATTTGTTAGCAAATCCTCCCACTTTGATAAGCTAATTTAGATAAACCAAATCTGTTTAGTCTATCTGTGATAGCGATCTATAAACGCAATTTGGCAATATCCAAATGATGTATTACTTAATCAAAATATACGCCCCTTTGACATGTGAAACTACTAGATTATTTATTTTGACTAGCTTCGAATTATCTCGGTTATTATAAAGCGTAAATGTCCATCTGAGAGAGCCGGTCGAGTGGGACCTCGACTTTTAGATCCGAAACTCGTGAATTCGAATCCCGGCCTTACATCAATGGGTTTTTCGTTTAAAATTTATATGCGCATTAACACGAGCTCTAAACGGTGAAGGAAAATCGTGTTTCTTTCCTGTGGATATGGTTGATTAAGCTGAGAGGATGGTTAGGTGCTGGGCAACCCTACTCTATCTCAATAATGTTCAAGGCACTACTGTGTCCCGTTAAGTGTAGGTTTAGATTGACCTCTTGCCACTGTTTCATTTAGTAAAGAAAATTCAACATTCAAATATCATTTATTCAGTAGGACCACTAAGATTAGAAACGTCTTAAGCGCTAGGTGAATCTACTCCTGTTCTTTCGCGACTAACGCCGTGAAGAATCAGGGCAACAAACACGGTATGGAACCTAACTTTCTTTTCGGTGATCCATCCGCTAAAATGTAAACAGTCAAGCTCCACTGGGGAGCCAGTCGAACAAAGTGACGCTCGTCTAAGTTGTTTTATGATATAAAGGCCTAAGTGCACATGTCAATCTGTCTTTTACGTGGTAAAATATTTTTTTCAATGTACTTCTGGAGAGTACGGTTCATCCATACACACAAACTTACTAAATTTCAGTGTATGAAGTATAAGCTGGGTGCGGGCCCCGGTTTCACCAACAGATAATTTCCGGTTCGCTCATTTTGACGGATCATTTTCTGAGATAAAACCAAAAAACACAGCATTGTTACTTACTGTTTTTTTTAAATCATGAAAAATAAAGCTATATTCCGTTACCTTTAGCCATATATAATAAAATATGGCTAAAGGTAACGGAACAAAATATAGGTCGCTTTTAAAACGCACTCTAAAAATAAATAAATTCAGATTCCCCATTTCCAAAATTTGATGAGATCCGCTTAAAGCCCCTTAACTTTGGATCCCGGAAATATGTTTTCACCCAATTATGCGCGAGGAGCAAAATTAATAAAATGAACAAAATTAATAAAATGAATTAAATTAATAGGTACTTACAACAAAAATGGGCGAATTACTTGTACGTCCTCTTTTGATATTTTTAGAAAAACCAATTCAATTATGTTTGTTTTCTTTACATCAATTGATTTTTTATATCTAGATAGATATTTACAGTCAAACATAACCTGCTTCTGCGAGCTCGTATGTAACAAGAGTGTGTGAGATGAAAGATATTTGTCAGGATCGTAGCAAGTGGATATCTGTGGTCTTTACGCTACCTATAAAGAGGAAGAGGAGTAATTTTATGTAGGTAGGTAGGTACCTATTTATATTGTTGAGGAAGATACTTTATAAGTAAATGTACAGGGTGGAAAAAATGAATGGGCCCCGGAAGGAAACTACTTTAAATCCTTAAGATACAGTATTTTACTTAAAGGAAACATTCCTTGATTTTTAAAAAGAAACAAAACTGCATTCATAGATTTTCTAAAATTCGCCTGCCTCACCCAGAATCGAACCAGCTAAAAATTAAAAAACAAACCTCGCTCTATTTAATACCACTAATCGATAGGATTAATGTCAGGATACAATTTTTATAACACACATTTGGTTTTAGAATTAAAAAAGATCATGAAATCTAACATTAATTTTCACAATTTTTTCCATTAATTTTTGTTATTTCACCATTCGCGTCAAAACTTTTCTAGACGGTATTTGTCTATTTGAGGTGAGATTCAGACTTCCGAAAATCCATCCGATTCGATGATTTTCTTCGAAAAGTTGACGGTTTTTCAGCGAAGAAACGTTATTTTCCGAATTCGGAATAAATTCCGAGAAGGTCTAAATCACTCTACTGGATACCTCTCACCATTCCACTGTAGAGCTAAATTGCAATTGAAGCCCTTAAGTACTAAATATTAGATTTCATTGATTTTTTGTACGACAGACGAGTGTAAGACCTCATGCTTCTTTGAGAAGTTTTATCTTTAGTATTGAATGTATCGACTAGTGGAATAAAATAGGGAGTGTTTAATTTTTGAATTTTTAGCTGGTTCGATTCCTGGGTGAAGCAAGCGAATTTTAGAAAATCTTTGAGTGCAGTTATGTTTCTTTTTAAAAACAAAGGAATGTTTCCTTTAGGTAAAATATTGTATCTTAAGGATTTAAAGTAGTTTCCCTCCAGGGCCCATTCATTTTTTCCACCCTGTAGGTATGAATCGATCATTTTGTTGATTTAACCTAAACTAACGTGAAATCCGTTGTTCTCAATTACTTTTTTAACCTTTTTCTCGCCTTGTCACCAAAAGGTTATTGTACTAAAACAAAGCATACTGGACATCACAGTCTAGCCACATCTAATTACTCAGGTAAGTACCTGTCTAACTATTCATAGAGACTACCTTATATAGCACAATAAGCCGTTAATCTCTGCATAAAGGACTCGCTTGGTTATCAGAACACGTAGAGAACAATCACATTGTTAACTGATTGCTATTCTGTGATAATTAAGTGAAACTAATTGTTTAATGTCAGCCCAAACGGCGAACATACCTATGATCTTTAGATTAGCTTTATTTGAAAGGCTTAATCAGAGATAAGAAACATCATAAATGGAACGGGTCTAGACTTTTTATTTAAAAAACGCTCGTGGCGTCGTGTGCGCGGTCACAATTTGGATGGGTGACAAGTGGCATTACGAGCTAGCGCTTCCGTGCTTCGGAGGGCACGTTAAATTGTTAGTGTAAAAAATAAAGTTAGCGGACATTATTAATGAAAATAAAGCAAGGTGGTCATCATTTTACCATCATCATCAACCATCGCATTCACAAATGACGACTCTGCATTATGGGGTCGGTAATCCATCACACCGCGGTCACAATTTGCTTATATTTTTGGGTCTTAAAACATTTATGAGGTAATAGCTTCCGCTCGTGACTTAGGGAGTGTACACATTGCGTTTTCTGCAGCGCGTTTTTGAGCTGCGCGTTTGTATCGATACAAACGCGCGTTCGCAACGCGTTTTTTTCCATACAAAAGCGAACCGGGAGGGGCTGCGCGGGGGGCTGCGCGTTCGCATCGCGTTCGAATCGCGTTTGTATCGATACAAACGCGCTGCAAAAAACGCAATGTGTACACTCCCTTAGTAGTGGTATCATTAGATTATAAATAAACTGGCATACAAGCGCGGCGTCACTCGGGTTATGTACAGTCAGCGTCATCAATCGGTATCCCCCTATTGATTTGAACAAGGACCCTTTTCATTTCAACCTTGGATTTCAGTCGGATTTGCTAGTATAGGAACTCGAGCGAAATTAGATATCCATAAGTTAGCAAGGATGAGAAAATGAAAAATAAAAGTTTTTACAAAAAGTTGAGCTCAACGGCTTGCAAACCGATCTCTTACTAGGTGGATACCAGTTAATGACGCTTTCTGTACCTTCACCGCTGGTCCAAACTTGCAATCTTGTATGTAGGTAAATTTTTGCATGTAACGTATTCGAAAAGAGTTTCAAACAAATCGCTCCACGCATTAAAAAGTTCCCATAAAAAATTTGATACCCCATTTTACCCCTTTTGAAGGGTTTTTCACGTCTATTTATTTTGCATTTAAAGTATCAAAACCGAGTTTCAAGCAAATCGCTTTACGCATTAAAAAGTTATATAGGTACAACCGTTTTTACCCCTTTAGGAGTTGGATTTCGAAAAATTTCGCTCATTCTTGTTGTAAAAGAAAACTTCCTTCTTAATTTCAGCTTTCTACCTTCAGTAGTTTGGTCTGTGCGTTGTCTCATGAAAAATGATTATTTTTTTTTATAATTACATAGATAATGAATATAAATAATGCTGGACATTTCACACAGCATCATGCCCCAAACTAAACAGTGCCTGTGTTATGGAAACCACATGACTGCTAAACTACTTACATACCTACCTACTTTTTAATTTATAAATAGATTCATACATACATTATTATACATGAAAACACCCAGACTCAAAACAAATACAGATCATACTTCAAACATTTGTCCCGCGGCGAGGATCGAACCCGCAACCTCCTCTATCTCACGCGGGCTTTTACCAACTGCGCTACAGAGGTCGTCAAAGACAGTTAATGATGACAGAAAATCGTAAATTTAGCTAATTGCGAGTTGTCGGTTGCTGCAACTGACAACTCAAAGTTGCTCTGTCTGCGACACACCTAACGAATTATTTCTTTCTTTCTGTCTTTAAAGTTTGACCTTTCGAAAAACATTTCGCCTCTACGTCTATAAAAACAAGCTGTGCCATTTTATTGAATACATTTTGATTTTTCATGGCGACGAATAAAACCCAGCGGTATGATCCAATTGACTTCTCCGGCTGCCTGAGAAAATTGAACACCTCTATTCAGATTCAATTTTTTAATCTTAGAATAAAACAGACTCACTATTCATCTCCCAGATGATTTACGGATTATAAAAAGGAATATTATAAAAAGAAAACGGGTCACTGCAGTATTCTCATTATGGAAAAAGTATTTAGGATTCTTTGAAGGTGACTGTAAGAGTAGTCAAAGGAAAATCTAAGCACTTCATAGGTTTGTATTGATTCTTACTAATAGCAAGTAGTACGAGTACCTAATAATGCTAAGTACTAATTGTGGGTTAAAGGAAACGGATGCTTTATACGGAAGACAATCTTCCGTATAAAGACACGCAAACTTGACAAGTGCTTAGGCACAGGAATATTGTGAAGTCTCAGATAGTAGATATTTATCATAGATTGTATGTACCTACTTATTTAAATGTAAGTGTATATCCTGTGATTTCTGCCCACCCCTTAGGCAAAAGGTGTGATTTATATTTATAACCGACTTAAAGAGTTAAAGCAATTACCTACTGAATTTTCGCCAAAAGCATGACGAAACTCCGAGTCTACTTTTGAAGGTTTCAGCAACTTTTGTTGGGCGCAAACAAAGGGTGGGTACCATTTTGTACACAAAAACAAAATTAACTTGTCTAAAATCTAACCTAAATTTAGCTACAAAAGACGTTTTAAACACAAAGGACATGCCAATCTATTCAATGAGAAAGTTCCATTAAACATTGAAAGTAGCCTTGTACGTCCATCCCCGATTACGGACCGGTTTGTTTGATTCAATGTTTGATCTATGACCATGACCTTTTGTTTAATTTTTGGAGAACAAAACAAATTATAAAAAAATTACAAAACCATTTAAAGAAATAACCCAAGAAGCAGTAGACAATAGACATGTCATTCTCTTAGATCTATAGATAGAAAGAGAGAAAGAAGATCACAACACACAGAACACAAAGCACTTAAAATGGCAAAAACAACAAAGAATAAAAAATACTATAAATTCGTACAGTTTTGTGCTAATTAATCCCCTCTGTTAGGTCCGGTCTCAGCATATTGCTGCTCTATAGGCATTCAAAATCCTTAACCCTAGTTGAGATAACTGTGCGTTTTACTTTATATAAAAATCGGTTCCTTTGAGTGGTTTTTGCTATTATAGTCTTTTTTAAACTTTCGCGATCACTATTCATATTGAAAAGTTTTATGGACAAGGGATTTTTCGCTATTGCTAATAGTTTCAGATTTGACCCTAGAGGCACTCTTGAAAAACTCATTCTGTATAACTCGGTTCTGACTGAGAGAAGATGTAAGTATACTGTTCTCACAAATATTTTTTGTTATACTCCTAAGAGTTTATTTTTTAATGTTTGGTTGATGGCTACAACGACCCGAAACAAAAAAAAACCGAAAAAAAAGGCACCACTTTCCGGCATTTGCTTTTATACTATCGATGTGTCAAGTCAATCGGCAATCGCAACTCGTGAAGCTATTTCACTCCCTCCCCGTCTCCCGCAGCGCCTGTCTTGTCTTAGGCTGCGTTTCCATTGACGCGGAGCTGGGCGGAGCGGTGCTTAGCGGTGCATGAATTGACCAATCACTATGTTCGAAATCTCTGCTCCGCTTCAATGGAAACAGCACGAGCGGAGCGGGGCAGAGCTGAACGGATATTCATATCTGTGCGGAGAATAGCGGTGAAAAGTGGTGAGTGTTTCCACTGAAGCAGAACACCGCTTCGCTCTCCTAGCTACCCTCCGCAACGCACCGCCCCGCTGTCCTCCGCTCCGCATCACCTCGCTTATTTTATATGAATATCCGTTCAGCTCTGCCCCGCTCCGCTCGTGCTGTTTCCATTGAAGCGGAGCAGAGATTTCGAGCATAGTGATTGGTCAA
The DNA here is from genome assembly GCA_958496255.1 of Camptogramma bilineatum. Lineage (NCBI taxonomy): Eukaryota > Metazoa > Arthropoda > Insecta > Lepidoptera > Geometridae > Camptogramma > Camptogramma bilineatum. Next base: position 10,656,015 of record OY292465.1, on the reverse strand, counting down.
TTCATGCACCGCTAAGCACCGCTCCGCCCAACTCCGCGTCAATGGAAACGCAGACTTAGATTTGAAAAGTTTATTTACAATCGCAGCAACCATAACCTTTTTGATTGCTGCAACAAAAGTTTTCGGTTTCTTCAACTGAAGTTGCTCTGTCTGCGTTGTGCCTAACCCTAACTGCACTATTTTTATAAAAGCTACACCTTTTTCCATTTTTTTACTGGGATTAGTTGCACTACTAATTCTTTATAGATTTTTCAGACAACTGACAGCTTCAGCCTGAATGTTTATAAATATTCATTGAAACTTTTGAAAATATACCGACGAGTTCTATATCGGGTTAACCGATTTTTTTAAAAGGCTTTGGTCATGAGCCCTACTAGATCCCTTATTACATGTTTCTGAACCTTTGTTGTATAAACTAAACATACATGGTGATTCATTCAACATGGGTCGATCGATTTCCCATAGAAGAGTACACAAAGCACGATTTTAAAAACTTGGAAACGATTTTCAAAATAACGGTAAACAATTACTATACTGATGCTAGATCATGATAATAATTATCTGTCGTAAAAGCACTAGTTGCAAAGTTATTGTAATTCAATTAGGATTTTTGTAAGCGGTTAATTTGTTATATTTATTTAAATACTAGCTGCTGCCCGCGGCTTCGCTCGCGTGGTACCCGGATAAAAAGTAGCCTATGACTCTCCAGCCCTCCAATATTACAACACAAAAAAATCACGTCAATCCGTCGCTCTGTTTTGACGTGAAAGCAGGACAAATAAACAAACAAATAAACACACTTTCACATTTATAACATGGGTACGGATTAGCTAACCCGGCGAACTCCGTCCTGCTAATTTAAAAAAAAAAAAATTAAATTAAATAAATTAGATTAAGTAAATACTTATATTGATTTTTTGGGTCAGAAGTTTTATCACCATCTGGATCAATTGTTTAGGAACGCATAGAAGACAAACATGCAAACATTGGTTTTTATTTATAAGAAGGACTTTCAGGTTTTCCAGGTTTTTCAGGTTTTTAGGTTTTTCAGGGTCAGGTTTTTCAGTGTTTTCAGGATTTTCAGTTTTCTGGTTTTTCAGGATTTCAGGATTTTTAGTTTTCACGTTTTTCAGGTTTTCAGGATGGCAAAGTTGCTATGACGGTAGGCCTGCGGTCAGTCTTAATTTGAATTTGGAAACCCGACATAGGCTGGCTACGCTACGAGCGCTAGAACACGATAAACTAGTGATAGGGGTGCCTAGAATGTTTTAGCGAGAGTCCAATGCGAGTGACGCGACGTGTCGGCTTTCAGACTGAATTGCATGCCACAACTCTCATCCAACTACCGCCCTACGCTGTGGGTTTATCATTTCATTCCCAAACTATTTGCAGACAAACTGGAGAGTAGCGTTAAGTTTCCGTACAGTATAGTAGGTAACCCCCTTACTTATGAAAGATGTTTAAAGTTGAACACTGGTTAAACCACGCCCTGTCTCTATTCGTCACTATCCGCAAATAAAGACAGGACGTTGTTCAACTTTAAACATCTTTCATAAGTAAGAGGGTTAGTCTCTGAACTTACAGCAACTTTACAATAACAAACTACCCACAAATATAAAAATGTTAGCTCATTTAACGTATTTAAAACAAAGGTTGTACAATTTGTAATAATGTCTGTTTAAACAACTTTTTGGAATGTGAAACGGAACCTAAACCTAATTAAATATTTTATCGAACGATCAACTTTTACTACTAAATTAAACTAATATTTTTGGTTGAAGAAGTCTATCAGTATAAAATCTATATTGATAACAAGGTTAGTCTTTATGTAAAGCTGTGTCTAACTTCGGCTGTGCATTTTCATTCAATTAGTGATCTTGAATAATTCGTGTTAGATCTCTGAATAAATAATAGCACTATGCTTTTGATCCCAAGCCCGCATGCATCCTTTGTGGTTGTCACTCAAAGTGATTGCCAATTGTTATATTATGTCGCCCATATGGCTCGTAATTATACAAGAACAGTTCTGTACAGTGGAAAAATATTGGTTTGTAGTTTTTTAATAATGTAAGTATCAATTACATTCTATTCAAAAATGTTTTTTCATAAAAAAAATTGTTGACAGCTCAAGATATTATTATCTAGGCATTTAATGAATAAAAAATTCTGAGTTAGAGCCCTCAGAACTATTAAATGGATCTCAGTCAGTTTGTGCTATTAATTATGAACGACCACATAATCTAAAACACTTCAATGGGCGTTTTTCCACTAGCCGGCACGGCACCGGCACCGGCACCGGCACCGGTGGTGGGGATGCAAAATGTATGAAAATTTGCCGGTGCCGGCACCGGCAAGTGGAAAAACGAGCAGTACATTTTCATACATTTTTGCGTCGCCGGTGCCGGTGCCGGTGCCGGTGCCGGTGCCGTGCCGGGCTAGTCGAAAAACGCCCAATGAAGACAATTCCGTGACCGTCACTTCGGGTATCAGATCAAGGGTAATCTTCATTCTCGTCTTATTGGAAGGTCAGAGTAAATATTTGACGAGAGAAATGATCTTGTTCACATAAATAGCATAGCATATCCCTAATGTCACTGTCTTCACTCTAATGCCCGGGATACACGAGGCTAGTTTTTCAAGCTAGGATAGCAAGCTAGTTTTTTACTAAACTATCCTGGCTTACTAACCTGGCTTGGAACATGCTAGTTCTGTTTACATGAGGCTAGTTTATTTTAAGCTAGTATTATTGCAGTGACTGAAGTGACCACACGTCCAAAATGAACTGCATGCGAAAAAAAAACACTATTCTATTGAAAAAGTTACTTTGAACACTGTGCCAATTTCCACTAGAAACTAGCAGATGAATTACAAAACCGGGTATGGACAAGACCATGAATTTTAAGAAGAGATGAACGTGGATCACCCTGCTTTACTTTATTTTATTCATACTGCTTTGGAAGAATTTCGCAATGAAGATTTAGGCGAATATCAGAGTATTTTGCGAATGACAAAATGCGTGGTTACTGTTTACTAGCCAACCCAAAACTAGCTTCGCCGGCCACATGAAGCTAGTACACAAGCCAGGATAGTAAAAACTATCCTGGCTTGTAAACTAGCTTACTAGCTTACTAGCTTAGAAATGAAGCTAGTTTTGTCTACACGAAGCTAGAAGTATAGTCCGACACAAAATAATAGAAATAAATGGGGGCGCCACTGTGCAAGCTAAATACGTGAAATAGATAAATTCTATTTTAGAAGTAAATTATTACTTCTGACTGACGTCTTCGGTACCTGTACCATAGACAAGAAACCTGTACTTTACCATAGATTAGTAGAGAAAGGGTTTCCAAAGTACTGAAATTTTAGTTGCCGTGTCTACCCGTTTTTGCCGGACTATACTAGCTTGCTAGCTTACTAACACTAGCTTGCTATCCTAGCTTGAAAAACTAGCCTCGTGTAACCCGGGCATAAGGGATCGTGATATTTACCTATCCATTGAAGATTTAGATGTGCGTGCGAGAGAGAAAGTCAAGACGCTTGATAAAAGACAGTATTGGAAATCGGGAACATTTGAGGCTCGAACAAGGAAGTTATATTCCGTTTAGTATACAAATTCCTTGGGCTCGAGACATGACTGACAAAAGCGTCTTTGATAAGTCAATAGCAGCATTTACACGCAGAGATCGGCCTGCGGATTTTCCCGCGGATCGATCTCTGCCATTCCAACCTTTGTCAGTTTTATCCGCGGATATCCGTAAAGATATCTTTACAGATATCTGTACAGTCCAGATCCGTGATAAAAACTCTACCGTTTAAAGGCCGCTAGTTTTATCCGCGGATATCTTTACAGATATCTGTACAGTCCACACAACGATCTATTATCATTTAATCTTGGTTATAAGGATTGTTGGTCTTGTTGAGAGGCTTTCTTGGTAGCTTTGTCTCTTTCACACTCGTTGTTGGATTAGTAGTGTGCCCATGTCATTTAAATTTCAGGATATTTTTACTTTATCGCGCTCGACAAAATCAGCGCTTGATTTCGATCCATGGTTTCGATCCTTGAATTCGATCCTTGATTTTGATCCTTGATTTTGATTTCGATCCTTGATTTCGATCCTTGGTTTCGATCTTGGATTTCGATCCTTGATTCTTGAATTTTGAACCTTGAATCTGAAATTTTGAATCTTGAATCTTTGAAGTGACAGCTGTCAAACTTCAAATGACCATATCTCGGGAACTACTCGTCCTAGACTCCCCGTTCTCAGTTCAAATGAAAGCTATGACCAAGATCTTCATTTGAAGTGACAGCTGTCAAACTTCAAATGGCCATATCTCGGGAACTACTCGTCCTAGACTCCCCGTTCTCAGTTCAAATGAAAGCTATGACCAAGATCTTCATTTGAAGTGACAGCTGTCAAACTTCAAATGGCCATATCTCGGGAACTACTCGTCCTAGACTCCCCGTTCTCAGTTCAAATGAAAGCTATGACCAAGATCTTCATTTGAAGTGACAGCTGTCAAACTTCAAATGGCCATATCGCGGGAACTACTCGTCCTAGACTCCCCGTTCTCAGTTCAAATGAAAGCTATGACCAAGATCTTCATTTGAAGTGACAGCTGTCAAACTTCAAATGGCCATATCGCGGGAACTACTCGTCCTAGACTCCCCGTTCTCAGTTCAAATGAAAGCTATGACCAAGATCTTCATTTGAAGTGACAGCTGTCAAACTTCAAATGGCCATATCTCGGGAACTACTCGTCCTAGACTCCCCGTTCCCAGTTCAAATGAAAGCTGTGACCAAGATCTTCATTTGAAGTGACAGCTGTCAAACTTCAAATGGCCATATCTCGGGAACTACTCGTCCTAGACTCCCCGTTCTCAGTTCAAATGAAATCTATGACCAAGATCTACATTTCAGATGACAGATGACATTTTGACAGCTGTTATTGAAAATGTAGATCTTGGTCATAGCTTTCATTTGAACTGAGAACGGGGAGTCTAGGACGAGTAGTTCCCGAGATATGGCGGTTTGAAGTTTGACAGCTGTCACTTGAAATGAAGATCTTGGTCATAGCTTTCATTTGAACTGAGAACGGGGAGTCTAGGACGAGTAGTTCCCGAGATATGGCCATTTGAAGTTTGACAGCTGTCACTTCAAAGATTCAAGATTCAAAATTTGATAGGGCCTCCAGACTCTCTGCGAGAACCCCCGAGAACACCCGAGAAGCGTGAGTGTGAGGAGCTTCTCGCCTTCTCGTTCTCTGGCTCGCCTGTTCTCCGATCGGTGTCGGTATTTTTGGCCGAGACAAAGGATTTCAAACATCACGACGGAGAAAAATTGAGAGTGTGGATAGCTTGTTTGTTCTTCGAGAAGTCTCGGCGAGACTCCTCGCCGAGCTTTCTCTCGAGAGTCTGGAGGGGCTATCAGATTCAAGGTTCAAAATTCAAGAATCAAGAAAAAAACTTTGTAAATTTATACCGTTCCACGCGCCAGTCCAAAATCTGCGGTTATCTGTACAGATATCTTTACAGTCCGGATCCGTGGGAAAATCTTTAGCGTTTAAAGGCCGCTAGTTTTATCCGCAGTTATCTTTAAAGATATCTTTACAGATATCTTTACAGATATCTTTACAGTCCGGATCCGTGGGATAATCTCTATCGTGTAAATGCCGCTAATGTCGCTTTTTTCTGCGTGAATGACTTAGTGCCAAAGAAATTCTATACATACTAGAACGCTGACTGACATTTAATGTACAAAGGATTTTGAACCTTATCACGACTACACAACGATCTATTATCATTTAATCTTGGTTATAAGGATTGTTGGTCTTGTTGAGAGGCTTTCTTGGGTGCTTTGTCTCTTTCACACTCGTTGTTGGATTAGTAGTGTGCCCATGTCATTTAAATTTCAGGATATTTTTACCTTATCGCGCTCGACAAAATCAGCGCTTGATTTCGATCCATGGTTTCGATCCTTGAATTAGATCTTTGAATTAGATCCTTGATTTTGATCCTTGATTTTGATTTCGATCCTTGATTTCGATCCTTGGTTTCGATCCTTGATTCTTGAATTTTGAACCTTGAATCTGAAATCTTGAATCTTGAATCTTTGAAGTGACAGCTGTCAAACTTCAAACGGCCATATCTCGGAAACTACTCGTCCTAGACTCCCCGTTCAAAGTTCAAATGAAAGCTATGACCAAGATCTTCATTTGAAGTGACAGCTGTCAAACTTCAAATGGCCATATCTCGGGAACTACTCGTCCTAGACTCCCCGTTCTCAGTTCAAATGAAAGCTATGACCAAGATCTTCATTTGAAGTGACAGCTGTCAAACTTCAAATGGCCATATCTTGGAAACTACTCGTCCTAGACTCCCCGTTCTCAGTTCAAATGAAAGCTATGACCAAGATCTTCATTTGAAGTGACAGCTGTCAAACTTCAAACGGCCATATCTTGGAAACTACTCGTCCTAGACTCCCCGTTCCCAGTTCAAATGAAAGCTATGACCAAGATCTTCATTTGAAGTGACAGCTGTCAAACTTCAAATGGCCATATCTCGGGAACTACTCGTCCTAGACTCCCCGTTCTCAGTTCAAATGAAAGCTATGACCAAGACCTACATTTCAGATGACAGATGTCATTTTGACAGCTGTTATTGAAAATGTAGATCTTGGTCATAGCTTTCATTTGAGCTAAAAAGGAAGAGTCTAGGATGAGTAGATTTCGAGATATGGCCATTTGAAGTTTAACAGCTGTCACTTCAAATGAAGATCTTGGTCATAGCTTTCATTTGAACTGGGAACGGGGAGTCTAGGACGAGTAGTTTCCAAGATATGGCCGTTTGAAGTTTGACAGCTGTCACTTCAAATCAAGATCTTGGTCATAGCTTTCATTTGAACTGAGAACGGGGAGTCTAGGACGAGTAGTTTCCAAGATATGGCCATTTGAAGTTTGACAGCTGTCACTTCAAATGAAGATCTTGGTCATAGCTTTCATTTGAACTGAGAACGGGGAGTCTAGGACGAGTAGTTCCCGAGATATGGCGGTTTTAAGTTTGACAGCTGTCACTTCAAAGATTCAAGATTCAAAATTTCAGTTTTCAGTTTTCAGATTCAAGATTCAAGATTCAAGAATCAAAATGAAGGATCAAAATTGTATCAGTATTTTAATTCAAAAATCATGCCCTGAAACATCACGTAAATCAGAAAATGATGGAAAAGGCCCCTTAGGGACTAGGAATGTTTAGTTTATGGTCACCCTTTAGAAAGAGACACGCCGCCCAAGTTTTATCTCTCAAGCGGACCTTGTTTTCTGTCTCAGTCAGCATTCCAGGTACGTAGTATAGAAATTCCTTGCTTAGTGCCATCTTTCGATAACTGCCATCACTAAAGTTAATAGCTACCAATATAATAAAGCGGAAGAGTTTGTTAGTTTAGGTACTTGAACGCGCTAATATCTGGATCCGAACTACCAGTCGAATTGGAAAAAACCTTTTCTGCATTTGATAGCTTAATACTTGAGGAAGGTTACTTTTCGTCATCATCATCATCACCATCACTATACACCATCATTACGCGGGTAAGACCGCGAGGGCGCAGCTAGTTGATTAGGTAAATAATATTGGTTTGGTTCCATTTAGCAGTTCCAAAATTTTCCAACATTTGATTTGCAGTAGTTCCGTTCTGACTGTCGGTGTAGCCCAAACAGTGATGAATTATTTGGACACAAAGATTCACCTAGATTATTAGAATTTATTTTATAATTTTATAAGTAATAAATTCTTGGTTTTAATAATTAGGGGAAGGTCGTTACCCCTCGTACGGTTTTTACGTTTTATTTTTTTTTTATCTCGAATATTTCATTGGGAAGTAAACTAATTGCATATACTACTAGTATATATATCTGAGCTTAAAATAAAATAAAAATCAGATGATTATAACTCATATTCAATGCACAATGATGATTTAAACACCAATCGGGAATTCGTACGAATGTGCCCCATGTGTGGGGTAGTTTCGTACAGTGTCGGGGGTACCTTCGTACGCTATGGGGTACCTTCGTACAGTGCGATTAAAACTGTAAATAGAATTAACTTTTTTTTTATTTTGACAGTAAATAATATTTACTAAATTACCGAAAATCAATAACTTTTCTTCAAGTCAACAAAAATTTCAGTTTTATCTTCTTGTTACCAAAAATTCAATGACTTTTTGTCTAGTCTCCAAATATTAAATTATTTTTATTTTACTCAACAAAAACTTTTTTGAAATTAATTATTTGGACGTTCATAAATTCTAGCTAATACAAATCAAATCTAAAAAAGAGATAAATCAATTTTTGAAATATTTGGTGCAGATAATATCATCGTCAAGTAGCCGTTTAGATGAGGACCCTGTTAATAACCAATAAAACTTGAGAAGACGACAGTGTTTATCCACGTTTGGTTACGTGTCTTCTTCGGATTATAATTTTGCACCATTTTTTTTTGTAAAAACCATATATTAAGTAGGTAGGTCCTATAAAATAAACATAAACACGTCGGTCATATGCGTACGAATGTGCCCCACCTGGTTATGTACGAATGTGCCCCTTAGCCACATAATAATTAAATAAAACCTGTTTTAATATCAATATGAAAACTTGATTAATTTGTTATTAAAAACATATCTTTAGGATGTTTTATAGTTACTGGAAAAAAACTGCGTAGGAAAACATATTATTAAAAGTGTAAAAATTCACGAAAACTTTGATGAAAAAATTACTTACCGTGCGCGAAAACACTATGCTGCCTGTCACTTCGCTCTCACCGATGGGATTGGCACGAAACTACTTTCACGTATTGGCTGCTAGGCCACCTAAGCACACATGCAAAAGAAATGTCCGCGGGTCCTTTCGTTTGTGTTTTATAAGCACTGTACGAATGTGCCTGCCGTACGAATGGTGACGATCTTCCCCTAAGCCCGTCTAGTTCTCATAAGAAACAAGGAACGTGCCTCTAATACTGGTAAAATAAATTACTCTATTGGTTCATCAGTTGTTAACAGGTAGTCTAGTATTCGTAGTATCGTTTTAGCTCCACGAGGTGTAATAAGTTCCAATTGAAAACAAATACCGAACTACTAAAGTCTAGTACTTAAGTTCTACCTCATGAGATTTCATTTGGTCGACTCCAAATTGAAAATTCCTTTCGAGTGGTCTTCTATTTACCTACTTACGCGGGAGTTCCGGATATCTCGAGTTTCTATTTTCTATCCAATCTAAAGCTCTTGAGAATCTCAAGTCTTCTCTTTGATACTAGGTTTTTAAACATAGCCATTGAAGCAAAATATTTTGTGCTCCAACAAGTTTTGTCACACAGTTTACGAATTACCAACTTTTTCTGTTTGAAATCTACTGATCGGGTTTTGATGACTTAATAACAAAGTTATCACTTTGCAGAGACGTGAGTAATGGCTTACATTTAAAACACTTTATATCACTTTATATACCTACACTACTTTCGTTCTTAAGATCTTAGCTGTGCAAAATCTCGTGTATTTAAAACTAGCAGCGCCCTCGCGGCGTTGCCTTCGTAGTGATGATGATGATGATGATAAAAAGTAGCCTCCTCAAGAGTTGAGCTATTAAATGCAGAATTTTTTTTTCAAATCGGACTGGTATTCCTGAGATTGGTGCGTTCAAACAAAAAAACTCTTCCGCTTTATATAATAGGCATGATGACAGTAATCAAGTATCGCCAAAATATTTATCTGATCTAATGAAATAGGATTCAAAGATTTTGAAAAATGTATTTATTCTCTTATTAATGTCGAGATTACTCATTTATTTGCTAAAATAAATCTACAAAATACAACAATCCGCCATGATAGCCAAAACGCTCGCCGGTGTCATGGCGTCTGTCATTGCGTCTCGTCTCGGTAAACATCCTTTTGTTTCTATAGTAACTATGTAGGCATCACTGGTTGATATACCGATCCATGACGTAAAAACAGACGCCATGACACCGGCGAGCGTTTTGGCGTCAATTTGAAAATTTAAATTTAAATGTACCTACTTTTATTGCACAAAAACCTTAATTTTCTACAGAAATATGATATATTTATAATAGATACTTCTGAATATCATAGAAGAGATTTTGAAAATTAGGATTCATGCCTATTAGTATAGATAAAATCAAGTCGAGTGAAAGCTACATAGCTGAAATAATTAATAGTATCTGCAGTACAATGAAGGAGGCTGTAAGGCGAGATGGTGACAGATAAAGGAAGACGAATGATGACAACCAACGGATACAGAAACGTGGGCAACGAGTGGGCCGACAAGGCCATGAAAATCTTCCAAACATTTCGATTATTTACGCTGTTAACTTGATATTGGAATTGACTAAGTTACACGGAAATTACGTAAATTTTTCATAAATAAGTGAAAATATCGTCAATATTCCGATAATGTTTCTCTGTTTATCCGAAAAAAAACATCTTGTTAACAGAGAGGGACTCGCGGTACGTAACGGTCACTCCTTTTCGGTAGCGTTTCACTCTAAAACATAAAATGAAATGTATCAATAATTTTTAAAAATAGTCAGATATAAATGGGTAAAACTAGCACGGTCTAAACAAAAGGAGGTCTTGTCTCATTCCCATTGTAGATTAGGGGGTGCGCGAAAGAATGCTCCTCGTGGTGAACTCTGGTAACAGCTAGACCCGATAACGTAGGGTCTAGTGTGGCCAATTCTTTCAATACAATGGTACAATAACAACCCCAACGACAACATCCCCAGTGTAGATTAGGGGGTGCGTGAAAGAAAACTCCTCGTAGTAAATTATTGTAACAACAAGACCCGGTAACGTAGGGTCTAGTCTGGCCAATTCTTTCAACACAATGGTACAACAACCCCAACGATAAAATCCCCAGTGTAGATTAAAGAAACCTCCTCGTGATGCAATCTGGTAACAGGTACACCCGGTAACGCAGGGGGTCTAGTTTGGCCAATTTCAACGTTGCAACGTTGGGCTGTTGTCGTACCAACGCGTTGGTACAACAACAACCCTAACGACAAAATCACAGTATATATTTAATTTTAAAGTCCTTGAATGATGAAGATAATGATAGTATTATTGTAGGTTTATTATTCCGTACTCACGCTTATTTCTCAAATCACAGAAAGGTTTGTACTAAATTCCTTAGTACAGTTATTTATAGAAACATATCTACTAGAACCAGTTGAGCCATCTGAGCATCATTATAAACGATCTATGGATATTTATATCCTAATCACTGTCAGTCGAAACCGCGCCCAAGATACTGGCAGCATAATTACGTTGGGTCAAATATATGCCAGATCATTGATCACATCACTTCGACCAGATGCAAATTTCTTAGTCAAACTTGTTATAAAAATTACAGAGAATTATCAAAAACATAGAGTAATATCCGTGCCTTTGAACTTCTACTAAATGTGACTTTTATTTTCTCAAATAAATAATTAAAATGTCGAGGGACTTCGGATTAAAAATCCGCTCGTATCAATGGACACAGTAATTGGCACTCAAACGAATTCGATTAGCTTTCACAAAAATGTATTGCCTTTTGGAATTTGGCTGCAAAACATTGATTAGGTACTTTCACTTCTTCAACTGATTTGAAAAAAAGGATACTTATCTATAGTCGTATTGCTCATTATACGGACTAAAAATATATGAAAAATTTCATTTTTTCCTTCAATTTTAGTCCGTATAATGAGCAATCCGACTATAGCCCACTCTATTTCGGCATTTCATATAAAATAGTAAAACAAGTGGCTTAATTAAAAACCGACTTGAATGTTATAAGCTGAGCAATTTTCTGCACTCTCGAGGTGCATTTCTTTTCATAACTTCAAAGAACCTCGACAGATCCTCACCAAATTTTTACAGGAGTGGTATGAGGTATTCAGTCGGATTTGAAAAGTAATTTCTACATTTGATTGCTAAACTCTTGTGGAAGGTTATAATTATAAGCTACTTTTCATTATCATCATCATTACCATATACCATCACTACGGAGGCAACGAGGGCGCATCTAGTAATAATTTAAAATGGTAATCTGTCCTGTAAAGAAATTAGGGCCCTACTTTTTTCCCTTTTCTGAAAACGTTCGCCTATGTAATGCTGCGAATACACGCTGGGCCAGCCTAGGCCAGCTTCGCATTGCCTCTCTATCGCTCTTGCCTTGAATCAATTCGCCTTCGCCTAGGCTGGCCGAACATGAGCTAGCGCCGTTACATTTATTTCCATTATAAAGAACGTTCAACACTGGATTCAGAACACAATCTACATTGAATTCAGAGAGTCTAGGCTTCATGGCTTTTCTATGATTAGTTTTAGATTGAAGTGAAACCTTCCAATGGAAAACCGCTGGTAGTCTTTCTGACTAGAAATGTTATCTATTTCAAGTATCTACCTCATTTATAGGGATGAAGCGCTCGTGGCGTAGCTTGCCGAGACGTTCTTGATTGATCATTGAAGTTAAGCAACGTTGTGCGCGGTCACAATTTGGATGCGTGACCGCAAGTGGCATTACGAGCTGAGCGCTACCGTGCTTCAGAGGGCACGTTAAATTGTCGGTCCCGGCTTTTAAGTCGTCAAGCCATGACGGAGGCCTTAAGCCGGCCTAAAAACTCCGGCACTAGAGTTGGCCACTAGCTCACACGAATTTTCTTTTTACTTTATTTTATAGGGATTCCTGTAACTCTCTATTTTTTAAAGGCTTGCTACATCTGAATATTATACTATCTATTGCTATTTATAAAAAAACGAACAGTCTTTTGTAAACCATTGTGTTTTGCCAATAAGGAGTACAAGATGCATAATAATCTCAGATAGATAGCAGCAAAATGTTTTTAACTTTTACAAGTACTTTCATAACGATACCTTTGAATAAGTCCAACTGTAACTGCGTGGATACTTATTCTTAACTTTTGCAGATTAAAGTTTTAAACAGTGCTTTTTCTGCTACGGATTTTAATAGTGTTCTGTAACTTTAGTAGCAGTATTAATATTAGTTCTCTAACTGTAGTGAAACTTTTTGTTTAAAAGTTTAAACGTGTAATTTAGTTAGTTAATGTTTTGGATTGGAGCGGAAAAATATTTTATACTAGCTTCCGCCCGCGGCTTCGTTCACGTGGTACCCGGATAAAAAGTAGCCTATGTCCTATTCCCGGTCATTATATATCTTTATTTTAAATTTCAGCCAAATCTAGTGGTGGTCGAGTTAGAGAGGAACAAACATACTTCCAAACATCCATCCAAACATCTAATCTATCCCATTTATAATTATTACAGTGTGATGTGATTAGTGTGATAGTGTGATTAGTGGTGGGATGAAGCGCCGACATATTTTGAATAAAATAAAATATTAATGGGATGAAACAATGGGTTGAAACAGTTCTACTCGTAAAATAATGGCTTTATGTTAATTTTTTACTAATTTCTTTAGACTCACACTTTTTTCTCTTTATTTCAATACCCTCTGTAATGAAAGTTAAGAGTGCAGCTGAACTTTTAAATTGCAAGATTTGCGCCCGTCCCAGCTTTTATTGAAACCTACTCAGCCGTCTTTGTTCTAGTCAAGTGGTCTTGGTTTCAATTCCTAGCTTGTGTTTGTACTCAAAAGCTCTAGCCTGTCTCTTAATGGATTCGCATTCCGTTATATCTATACTTCTATATCTACACTAATTATATAAAGCGGAATAGTTTGTTTGTATGAACGCGTTAATCTCAGGAACTACCAGTTTTGAAAAATTATTTCTGCATTTGATAGCTAAACTCTTGAGGAAGGTTACAGGCTACTTTTCATCATCGTCACCATTATACCATCACTACGGGGGCACGCCGCGAGGGCGCTGCTAGTAAAAAAATAAAAATATTGGTGGACATTTTGCACAGCGCCATCTAGCCCCAAACTAAGTAAAGCTTGTATTATGGGACAAAGAAAACAAATGACTTACGATAGCCCTCATTACAAACAAAACAAAAAAGAATTAGCCGAATTGAAGTGATGCGCTTATTCGGAAATTGATTTTCGCGAGTAGGTATGTACCTGTTTTATGTAGATTTCCGGAAAACTTATCGTTTCGAGTGCCTAAATGACCAACCGGCTTTTAGAATAGGTATTAAAATGTCTGTCATCTGTTGGTTTTTTTTTACTTATTGTCTAATAGTTTGTAATTTCCGAAGATATCGTTTAGGTAAAACATAGGTACCTTCATGTAACGTGAGTTTCTTCAAAGTTTCAGTTTGAATTACATTGCCAATGCGTGCATTAACCAAAGATCGTGCAAAGACAATGGTTTAATTAAACATTCCATAAAGTTCGGGAATTCTAAGTGAAGAACGGTGTTAGGTACTTTGTGAGGCGTCGTTTTATCAAATAATAATATAATCTAAAATAGAACAATAGAACATCGAGGTCGGGGACAAGGATGCGTAATCAATTAGGAAATTAGATAACGAAGATCCAAAAAGTCTTGAAACCATCACTTTGCGGCTGCGTTTACACTATAGTCGTATTTTTAATTATAAGTACTAAAATAGACTCACTAAAATAGACGGTCAAAATGTCATTTTTCATATATTTTTAGTTCCTTCGTATAATGAGCAATCTGACTACAGAGAGGGTGGGTACGTAGTAGCTGGTCGCTGCTAGGATGCATGCCGACAGTGACCTTGGAAGTACCTACCCCATTGAGTATCCAGTATAATGATGCACAGGTACCTAACGTGACCATTTTTTTTTTTGTGAAAGCGGGACGATTACGGAATGTTGTATGGGTGCTTACATCGTGGGGGGGGGGGGGGGGGGGTTAACTTAGTAGATAGGAAAGGTTTGTTTGCAAAAGCGGGACATTTTTGCTCCCGCTGCGGACAGCGGGAAAGACAGCCTGAAAGCGGGACGTATGGTCACGTTATGCATACCGTATTCTTATGAAGTTGCCGAGACACTGCAGCACGTCTTGGTCAATGTTCTTTTGAATTTGAATTGTCTTTTTATGTCTTTTTGTGTGTGATATGGGTCCAAAAGTGCTCGAAATAAACAAATTTTATTTTATTTATTGAGAGGGTGGGGAGAACTTCTTCGGTCATCCCCTTCCTTCAAGAACTAGCACATCACAGAGAAACGTAGTAAAATTGGAGGGGGCGTGCACCCCTCTTCGGTTTAAGGGGGTGCATTTGGCCCCCTCTGCCCCCAACTTATGCGGTCCCTCCGTGCCGAATCTACGAAACAATGTGAGCGTTTCCATCAGATATATGCAAGCTACAACAGAAACATCGCTAAGCTAAGTAATTTCCACTAGAGTTTCGCAGAGGAACTTCCTTATGTCCGACCCGTGATGGTGTTATTTAGCGAGAGACGTGTTTGCACCAATAGGTAACTTAGGCCTTTACATCTTTACTAGATGATTTATAGTGTCAGGAGGCAATCTTTGCCTACATTTAACGGGACACTTTAGTGCCTGGGACATTGTTTGAGATGGAGTAGGCTTGCCCAGCACCTACACCATCCTCTCAGCTTAACCGGCCATATCCACAGGAAAGACATGGTCAATACGTGTGGGGCTGACTAAGCCGCGGGTTTCCTCACGATGTTTTCCTTCACCGTTTGGGGTTCGTGTTAATGCGCATATAAATTTTTCGAAACGAAAAATCCATTGATGCACGGCCGGGATTCGAACCCATGACCTTCGGATCGAATGTTGAGGTACTAACCAACTCGGCCAACACGGCTCTGCACCAATAGAGTTACTTCATATAGCTATACATAATAGCTGTTGTTCTTTTTGTCTAATTTTTATTTATTTTTCTGGCTATTGTGTATTAAAGGCACTCGCTATTGTTTGCGTACACAGATTAAGAAACCGTAAGTCTACCAAAACAACATCAAAGCGAAACTTTTGACAAACAAACATGCCCACAAAAGAACGTATTTTGTCTTACAAAACAAAGTTTACAAAGATGAAATTGTTAGAAACTGAACGTGTAAAATTTTTAATGAAAACCTGAGATCATGATATAAAGCGTGAAGTTGCTCTTCTGAGGCTGTAATGAAAAGCTCGACTGTTATTACTTTTAGTGGGAAATCTTCAGTGTACTTATTAAGACTTAATTTTGTAATGAAAACGGTTTATAACATCATCCACTGCTGGGTATAGGCTACCCTTATTTTGTGCCATCAATCAAGATCCTGCCCAGTTCTATCTGTGTTATGATTACTGTGTTAATTTTTAATCGTCTTATCCTAGATGTCGAAACACATTTGGTACATTCCCACATTTAGCAGAAGTGAACATTTTGTACGTGACAAGTTGCATGCCCATCGACGCTATTAGAAATCTAATTGCTTTCCTCACGAAGTTTTCCATCACCGATTTATATCCGATCTCTAGTATCTTCAAAATCAACATTTTTTTTGGAGTTTTGCTGTTTTTTCGCAAAAATAGCTTTGACTTCGTTGTGTTTTCAATAAATTTCGAATTTCGTTTGGTAAGCCAGCCACGAACTTGACCGTAATGGCATACAATTTGCCGAAGCTCAGGGACAAAAGTTGAATATTTGTGTTTGTCCGTCCTGACGTTGGAATTTTAAACGAGGTCCAACCGCAATGCAATTTGAAATTCACTGAGTATTTAATGAGGGTAGATTAGAGGATCTAACAATTGCGTCGTAAATGTGTTTAGAGACTTGAAGTTGAGTTTTATTTGTTTAAATGCTGTTTTGCATACCAACTTTAGGGTTATAGCTGACCAGTCGCCTCCGCGCCCGAACCTCACCGCATCGCCTCGGTATTCTTTGTATGGAATTCTATGGCTACGTTACCGGATCGCCGCGCCGCTTCGCAATCCAAAAGTGAAGGAATAAGTGAACGCCGAAAAGGCAATGCGGTGCGGAGGCAACTGGTCAGCAATAACCTTATCTTAACACTCGATATTATTTTGGAGTGTTTTAAAAGGTTAAAGCCCGAATAATCTGTTCTCCTGAGCACGATTACGAAGTGTCATTCAGAGGAGATTTGCAACTTCGCAGAAAGAGCAAGATTTTAATTGTAACTTTAGCTTTTGCGAATTCAGAATCTAGAGCTAAGTATTTTTATACTTATTTACTAAGTATACTTATTTATTAAGAGTTTTTCAGTTGAATTTTAGAATAAAGGTAGAAACACACTTATCACATGCTAGCTTTTTGTCCAATTATTTTATGGGTATACCTATTATGTAAGTATGTAAGTACTTACATATTTTTCATTTTTTTTTATATACTTACTATCCCACTGGGCTAAAAGACTCCCTTCCCGAGATCGGAATCCATGACGTTAATATGGATTCATTCTGGTCAGAAATAAACACATATTGATCGAAGCACATCAAAGTCAACCTCATAATTACCGCTACATCAAATGCATCAGAAGCTAGTTTGCTGAACTCATAGGAAATTATTTAATTAACATGCCATGCGTCTGAAAATGAGCCACGTGGTGGCAGCACTTCAATTTCCTTACTCCTCGCCAGCTCGCCACCCACATAGCTAAATGAGCGAAGCTTCATGTCGCATTTACACGCTTGTGAAATGCAAAATGTATGCATGTTCTAAAATGTGTGTATGTGCGTCTGACTACCCTTTTAGACATCTTTGAGGAATATATCTAAGATAATTTATTTACCATTATAATTAAGCATGGTTTTACAATTTTTTTGATAAATTTGGTACACAATAACGTAAAATCATCAAAGAGGATATCTGCGCCTGTAGCCAAGTTACTTATCTACAATCGTTGACGCTATAGATAACAAAATAAATGTATAGGGATTGTAAGAGCGCTTGTAGACTAGCGTGGGTCACTCTTGTATGGAGAAAAAAAAAAGTTTAGTTTTTATACGGGCACAGTGACAAAACGGTGCCAATTGATGAGTGTAAATAGATTATGAAGTTTCATTGCAATCGGAATTGATCTTCTGCCTCCGAAATCATGTTGGGTTTCAACAAATATGGTTAAAACAGGCCTAACAGCACGACATTCAAAGTTACACTAAATAATCACTATTCATTAAAAAAAAGTCTTAAATCATTGGTAATTAAAGGTTTTTTAGAGAGCACACAATTTTTACTTTAAATATTATGGAAAACAATACTAGAATAATTATTAAAGTGAAGGGTTTAGTCTGTGGTGAAATCCTTTTTGCTGTCGAATTTCAGTATCGCTTTTCTCGAGTCTATCTGGGTTTTAAGAATCTTTCTGTCATTGTTTTATTGCATAAAATAGCTGATACTTCGGTCACAGCTTTAATTCCTCCTTCTACTGCTTTTTTGTGACACAGAAGGTGAAATAAATCCAATTTCCCTTTACTTTTTTTGTAGAATTAATAATCGGAGAAATTTTAATAACAATAGCTTAGTGACACTTTTACACCAATTCAAAAGACCGAAATAATGTTGATGCATTAAGTTTGTCTTTACTAACTGAAACAGACGCATTTTGATGCTGTTTTTGACTTTTCTTTCAAAATTTGATATGCAACTAATTCACGAACGTGCGGCTGGAGATCAATCAACATTGCAAGCAAAATGTTTTCCGGGTGTGCGATAAAGCTGTTTTTTTTTAATTACTGGATCGTTAACGGAAACGAGCTAATACATTTAGGAATAAATCTCGACACATGCAAGCCGAAATATCAAAGAAAACGTTACTTCCAAGCCGAGACTCTTCCACATTGTTTTTAGGTGTTTTTTGGTGAAAATAAAGAAGGTTTTTGCATTTTAAATGTTAAGTTTGTAATAATCCCTCATTTGTTTTGGTTCTACTGAGGGGTTAGAAGATTTTGACCATATTTAAATCAGGTTTGCAACTAAAACGGCCTCTATTTCTTTATACGTTGGATTTTTTTTTCGTTTCTTTCTTAAATTTCAACTTGTGTTGGGTCCACTCATAAAACATCATTAGATCTTCGTGATTTTGCAATATGCTATCTTTAGAATCACGTAATAACCAAATAAGGGGCCCTTCCAACTATTTCGAGTGCATTTCATTTTTCTAATGTCGTAAAACCAATGACTGGCACCCATGCGTTTTACCTATAAATTGTGCTTCACTTGTCTCAACTTCCACCGCACCCTGTCCCTCCCTTCTCCTTTGTACTTAAACTACACTAAACACTTATGTTTTTGTCATAACTAAAAACTATTACGCATGAAATCTGCTGTAAAATAACTTTTAAAAAAAATTGTGAAGTGACATCAAAAATCTACTTTTTTAAATAACTCTATGACAATCCGGAGGCAATAAACCTTAAAATAATGGGATGAAACTTTACATATCAATTAACAACACCATTTGGCACCTTTTTAACGCTGAGCGTTTTTAAAAATCAAGAAAAAAAAAAAACGACCCTCCCTATTGTAGACGTCCGTTTTTTTCACCGGACAACGGACTGTGTTTTACACCTGGATTTGCGGTAGCGTATGGCGCGTAATGAATGTGTGTACACGCGCCGGATATCGTCTATATGGTCCGACGGACCATTAAACGGCATAAATTGTTCGCCGGACCGATATCCGGCGCGTGTACACACATTCACGTTGTCCGGCGAAAAAAACGGACGTCCACAAGCGCTCTAGAAACGGACGTCTACAAGTGCTCTAATTCGATGAAAATAATAGTCACGTGGTCAGAAGTGTTAGAACAAAGGTATAGAGATCATTGAAAGATATTCAATACGAAGAGCATGTAATATGGCCAGACGGGCTGACCTGGGGGCAGGGGGTTATTTATTTATTCAACATTTTCACACACAACGAATTGTGCAAGGATGACTTAATGCTGAAGTATTATATCTACCAGTCATCCTGGGCGAAGGCAAAATTAAGCTTAGATATAGGGGCACATGGTGGTTTCTGAAGCGCGGTTTTTGAGCAGCGCGATCGCAGCGCGTTCGCATCGCGTTTATATTGATACAAACGCGCTTCAAAAAACGCAGTGTGCCCGCTCCCTTAAAGTTTAATGCAACCATTCAACTTGGTTGCGCTTCATAGTTTATAATTCTTATATTTTGTTCCATCACCTTATGGCGATCGAGAGGCATTGGTTTAATAGTCTTAGTTTATTAAATAAGTGCCGCATATTGTTGTTTGGTGGAACTCGCGCGGAGAAACGCTTCGGTCAGCATTTTGTGCTGATGGACATTGGCTGTTGGCTCCGCTCGATGAGTCTCGCCTCGCCCGTGGAATAGTGCGCACGCGCCTGTTGCATTGTCCACATTTTCGCTCTGACGTGCATCATCTCGTCTTTATACCCTGAACTGAACCTACATCAAGTGTTATCTGGATTACCTAGACTAGACTGTGTTGTGTACCGCTGGCCAGCGTAGTGTCGTGTCTAGACTGCGAGCTTTAAGCCCTAACGCGGCATCGCTTCCATCTACGTGGAGATCGCTGATCAAAGGTATGTGGCATGCTTGATGAATTTGGACTTTTAAATCATTGCCTTAAAGTTAGCATCGCTGAATCAGTTCCCGCGCGTATGATTTTTATTTCCTAGCAATTTTTATTCTAGAGGTTATACGCACCATTTTGGTCACTTCGAGCCGGATAAATTCATTTTGGTCATTTTGACCCGGATAAATTCATTTTGGTCATTTTGACCCGGTTAAATTCATTTTGGTCCTTTGAGTACGAAGAAATTATTTTTGGGCCTATTTACGGCCTATTTTTTACGTTCTAAAAGTCTAACTTTAAGCAAAAAGCTCGGGAAATTTCCATATACAATTGCATATCATCACACAACTCTCACCCCTATTGCGTAGAGAATAAGGTTCATACTACCTTGCATTCAATAGTTCTACCGGCAAATTGATTTTTAATTTAAATCTTTAATTTCGCTGATTAAAACACTGTAATATACATATCATTGAATATCAACGTTGATACATATCGCTAAATAAGTTCATTTCATAAATCAGTTCATTTTCGGCGTAATTACATACTTTTTTGTTCGTGTATGAAAAATTGTGGGTATTTGTATGACTTTGAGTTGCCCTTCGAAACTTGTGGAATATTCCATTTCTTTGTTTTCGTACGGCTAATTATTTACGCATTAGAAACTTTTATATTTTTTTCGAATCGAGATTTGCTGACTGAATGATCGATTGTATGATAGATACACTTTGTACTGTGGGTTTGTTAGGTACATGCCTACAATATTCGTATTGCACGAGTAGGTATTTTTTTATAATATCGAGACTCCATCGCATCGCATTTGTTAATTATTGCAATTAATCATCTTACATCGCATTTGTTTAATTAGTGCAATTAAACATCTTATCATCGCGTCGCTTGTTATTTTATTTTGTAAGGAGACTTGATCTTTTGATAGGAACCTTCAGGTAAAATAACAGATTTGTATAAACTTTACGCGTTTGTGCCTCATAGGATACAGCCGTATAATTATACATATCACCCGTACCTAACTTGGTAATCGTAACACTAACTAGATAAGTTATTTCGAAAGGTCGTTTACTCATTTACTTGTTAGGAATTTTATTGTTTTGTACGAAGGGATTTCGTTATAAATACAATCGCATCGCATAGGTACGTAATAAGTGTCTATACTTATTTGTAGTTTTCGCATTTAACTTTTAAAAAAAAAAAACCATCTGTACTATAGGTATTTGAGTAAGTTAATCTCATAAAAATAGAAGTAGTGCAGAATTGTTATCGCATCGCATTCAACATACACGCTAATTACTTATCGGCTTCTGTTGAAAGGTTGTAGGTATATCCAAGCATAAATATATAAAATAGGTAGCTACGTTCTTAAGGTATTAGGCGTGTTTACTATT
Source organism: Camptogramma bilineatum (assembly GCA_958496255.1). Lineage (NCBI taxonomy): Eukaryota > Metazoa > Arthropoda > Insecta > Lepidoptera > Geometridae > Camptogramma > Camptogramma bilineatum. Next base: position 10,634,147 of record OY292465.1, on the reverse strand, counting down.
TTTATTGCATTGGACTTGTTATCGGCAATCTGTTATATTTTGTTCGCTTAAAATTTTTAAACCTTACAATTTATTATTGTTAGGGTTCGCGCGTACGGATAAGTGGTTCCGTACTATTATTTACTTAATTTATAAAATCGTTCGCCGAGTTATTGTTTTTATTTGCCCCCCTAATTTCACTCACGCATTTTAGGGTTCCGTAGAAATAATTTAGGGTTCAGCTGATTAAATTAAAATTTTGTTTTTTTTTGTCAGGTTTTAACTTCTGTTCACAATGAGTGACAAGGTGAAACTCAAATTATTAGAAATTAAACGCGACTCGTATTTCGCACGGGTTCAAAGTATTTTTGATTCAACAAAATCTATAACAAGCGAAAGATTACGTAAAACTTTTATTGCTCAGACTAAACAAATTGATAAATTACGTAGCGAATTCAATGAAATTATGGACGAGATTAATATGTTAAAATTGACATTAGATCCAAAGTGTGAAGTAAGCTATAGTGCCTTAAATTCATTTGATGAGTTGGTCTGCGAGATAAAAAGTACTTTGGCTTCATTAACGGAATCACATGATTCCAAGGAACCCGCTGCTTCGATTAGCACGAAATCGAGCCCTAATCCTTTTCACATAAAGGTACCTAAAATCGAGTTGCCTACCTTTGACGGTGATATTCAGAGCTTTCCGTTCTTTTACGAGACGTTCAAACGTATTATACATACTAACGCCGATTTATCAGATTCTGATCGCATTCATTATCTGCTGAGTTGTTTAAAGGGAAAGGCTAGGAATGTGGCAGTAGGTATTGTACCTTCCGGTGATAATTACCGCCTGGTCTGGGATGCGCTTATCGCAAAGTACCTGGATACTCGCGCGCTCGCTACTAATTATCTAAATCAGCTGTTCTCATTGAAATCGTTCGGTTCGACGCCCGCTAACATTGAAAAGGGTTTCGATAAATTAACTGCTACGGTTGCGGGACTCAAACAATTGAAAATAGATAACTTGGATGATTTTATATTTATTCATTTGGGTCTTAAGTTAATAGACTCAGATATCGCAAAACATTTTGAAATGTCGCTTCGTAATCAACAGGAGTTAGATTATGATTATTTCGTAAAGTTTGTTCGTGAACAAGTCAAAATCTTGTTTCGCATCTCTTCTGCGGCAACTAAGCCCGCCCCCGCAGGTAGCTCCAACACCTCATCCAAGGTATCGCAGGTGTTTGTAGCTACTGAATCTAAATGTTCGCTTTGTCATTCCACGCATAAAAACTTGTTTACGTGCAATACGTTTCAAAGGTTGAGCGTGAATGATAGATTTAAGTTTGTAAAAGACAATAACAGATGTGGTAACTGCCTAAGTAGCCAACATACCGTATCTAAGTGTCTATCCAAGTCCACATGTAAGAAATGCAACGGTAAGCATCATTCCTTATTGCATTTTGAGCAATCGACGCAAGCCCCTGCGCTTGCCCCTGCGCTTGCCCCCACGGCCGCCCCCGCCTCAACTTCTGTGGCCGACCCTGCTATTCCGGATCGTGTGGCGTTGTGTACGCATTCTTCTGCACAAGCCCAGGCCACACGGAGTACCGAAGTGCTAGCTACGGCCAAGGTTTTAGTGGCAGGTAGGAAGGGTAATGACGTGGTGGTTAGATGTCTTTTGGACCCTGGTTCTCAAAAGAATTATATCACGTCGCGTTGCTGCCGTATGCTCGGTCTAACTATACATGCGGACTCGATAGATACCGTTCGTGGTATTGGTGGCACGTCGCAGCCCGTTCGCGGCTCGGTGAACCTTACGTTCAGCTCACGGCTTCGCTCGCAGCCTAGGTATGAAATTGACGCTTTAGTTTTGGATCAAATAACCGGCCAGCTTCCTCTGTGTGCTATAAATATTGCCGAATTGAATCACATTGATCCTAAATTACTTGCGGATGACACCTGGGGTGTGCCAGGTAATATTGACATGTTACTTGGGGTCAAATTGTTCGCTAAGTTATTGCGACCAGGTCACGTGACCAGCGTACCCGGCTGCCCCGACGCATTGGAGACTGTGCTCGGCTACATACTTCTAGGAGAAGCACCTATTATCGAACCTCCAACTGACACGCTGTCTTTCTTTGCGAGTTCGTTCGATAACTTCGATCTTCGTAAGTTTTGGGAGATTGAAGATGTTACGGCTTCGTCCATTGGGAGTGTGGATGATAAACACTGTGAACAGTTTTATTGTACCACAACTACCCGCGCTCCAAATGGCAAGTATGTTGCAGCTTTACCACTGAAAACAGACGCTTCAGCGTTAGGAAATTCTTTTGACATAGCTCGCAAAAGATTTTTTAGCCTCGAACGTAAACTTAAATCGCTTCCTAACGTCAAACTCCTTTACGATGACGTCATACGGGATTATCTACAGAACAATTACATTTCTTTGGTGCAGAATATCGTACCTGAAAGTGTGTTGCCCAAACAAAATTGTAAGGAGCGAGAAATGGAATACTATATTCCTCACCATGCTGTTATTCGAGAGGATAAAGTGACCACTAAGTTGCGCGTGGTCCTAGATGCCAGTGCATGTACAGACAATGGTACTTCGCTCAATGATATCCTGTACGCAGGTCCAGTCCTTCAGGCTGACCTTTTTAATATCTTGTTAAATTTTAGGCTTTTCAGTGTCGCTATTTCCGCAGATGTCAAATCTATGTACCTACGTATAGGTATACGCCCGCAAGATCGTTCGCTTCAACGTATCTTATATCGGTTCGCACGTCTTTTCGACGTTCTAGGCCTTGTGGCACCGATAATTTTATACGCCAAGCTTCTTATCAAAGAGCTTTGGCTGGTCAAACTTGGATGGGATGACGTCCCACCACCTCGCATTGTTCGTCTGTGGGAACAATTTCAAGCTGAATTGCCACTTATCTCTGAAGTGAGATTTTTGCGACATGTCGGCGTCATAGAACGCTGTAGGCTCTCACTCGTCGGTTTCGCCGACGCTAGTGAGAACGCTTACGGTGGTTCGGTCTACGCCCACGTTGTCAAACCCGACGGTAGTATCGTCGTTTCGCTAGTGTGTGCGAAATCTAAAGTCGCACCACTGAAAGTCGTTTCTCTAGCTCGTCTCGAGCTATGCGCCGCACTCCTCTTATCAACTGTGATAAAGCGAGTATATAACCTTTTCGCAGCTCGGCACGCCATTGAGGTAGTCGTAGCTTTTTCGGATTCAACTGTAACTTTGAGTTGGATTCATTCCGCACCGCATCGATGGCACACCTTCGTAGCCAATCGCATCGCTAAGATTCATGAGAATCTTTCGGCAGATCACTTCTTTCACGTGAAAGGGTCTGAAAATCCCAGTGATTGCCTCTCTCGCGGCTTAACGCCTGCCCAATTAGTCCATCATCCGCTATGGCTAAATGCTCCGCCATGGCTTAAGCTTCCCCGCTCTGAATGGCCGATAAAACCATTCGTTTCAGGTGAGTCGCAAGAGCTTCCCGAAATGAAGCCCGTGGCTCTTCCTGTGCTCTCGCACGAATGCTCGGACGGAAGTCCTCCTTCCGACGACATTCTATACGCTCGTTCTACCAGGTTCTCTTCCTGGATGAAATATTTAAAAACGATTTGCTTCGTTTATAAGTTCATCGGTCAGCAAATTCTTAGTTTTGATGAGCTTAACACTATGCTCACTCAAGTAGAAGCTTTATTAAACTCACGGCCTCTGTATGCGGTCAGCTCGGATCCGTCAGAGCCTGCTTCATTATCGCCGGCGCACTTTTTGCATACGAAACCCCTTTTATTTCTTCCCGCTCGCGAAGTCAATGAAACGCGTTTAAACCTTATTTCGCGATATGAATTGATGGATAAACTGGTCCAATCTTTTTGGAAGCGGTGGCGCCAAGAGTACTTGCACACCCTACAATCCAAACAGAAATGGAACACCCCTGCCAATCCAGTACGGGTCGGTATGGTTGTCGTCTCCATGCAGGACAATGCAGAGGGCATTGGCCGTTAGGAGTAATTACAGAAATATTTCCAGATAAAAACGGAGTTTGTAGAGTCGCATCCGTAAAGACTAAAAGCGGGATCTTTCAGAGTCGCCCGGTAGTAAAGTTGTGCCCTTTGCCAACTCAATAAGTTTGTTTAACATTAAGATTAAGTCTTATCGTGCACCAATGTGCAGTATTAGATTTAGTTACCGCGTAGAATAGTTAGTTAAGTATTCTTGTTTGTAATATAGAGTCGCAACTTTAGAGTTCTTATAACTTTTGGTAGAGTTGTGATGATATGCAATTTTATTTACCTTTCCTTGTGTTTCGAAAGTAGGAACTTTCAAGCCGGGGAAAATGGTTGCGCTTCATAGTTTATAATTCTTATATTTTGTTCCATCACCTTATGGCGATCGAGAGGCATTGGTTTAATAGTCTTAGTTTATTAAATAAGTGCCGCATATTGTTGTTTGGTGGAACTCGCGCGGAGAAACGCTTCGGTCAGCATTTTGTGCTGATGGACATTGGCTGTTGGCTCCGCTCGATGAGTCTCGCCTCGCCCGTGGAATAGTGCGCACGCGCCTGTTGCATTGTCCACATTTTCGCTCTGACGTGCATCATCTCGTCTTTATACCCTGAACTGAACCTACATCAAGTGTTATCTGGATTACCTAGACTAGACTGTGTTGTGTACCGCTGGCCAGCGTAGTGTCGTGTCTAGACTGCGAGCTTTAAGCCCTAACGCGGCATCGCTTCCATCTACGTGGAGATCGCTGATCAAAGGTATGTGGCATGCTTGATGAATTTGGACTTTTAAATCATTGCCTTAAAGTTAGCATCGCTGAATCAGTTCCCGCGCGTATGATTTTTATTTCCTAGCAATTTTTATTCTAGAGGTTATACGCACCACAACTCAACTTAAAAATTAGGTAGGTATTTAATATAAGGGTAATTTGAAAGCGCCAATCGTTTGAATTTCCAGTTAACAAAAACAATTATTACTGTTATAAGCATCTATTTTAAAGTAACAAGGATAATTAAAGCATCGTTTTTATCCTCATTAGTTACTTCGTAAAATTGACTTTATTTTTATAGTTATTAGGTTTATAATTGCTGGTATTGGCATGTTTTCCTGGATTACATCGGTGCTTCGGTAGCAATATGTGGCAGAGATTCAAACAGTTCTATGTTGTCGTCTATATTTGTCAGTCAAATGTGATTTACACATCAAAATGTTTTGTATTCTGTTTATTTTAGTGTTACAAATATGTTGTAAGTATTTTTGTATTATTGAATCTGATAGCAATTCTTTGTAGAATCAGAAAATTTGACTAAGATATCTGAAAGTAGAGAAATAACTTCTTGAAAGTATCCTCTTTCTTCTTTAATTTAAGAGATGGATCCTTGTCGGCATAACTGATGCCTTCTTCTCCACGAAGCTCTCTCTAAGGCAGCCTTCTTGACCTCTTTATACGACATGACAGCAATCTTCTCCTTCAGTAGCTTATTCTCGATTTTCCTCTTCCTCTCCTTCAACTTTTCCTTCGATGATGTTCTTAATAAAACTGTCATCTATAAGATGGCCAATCATCTTCCCCCTTTTTTTTCTCAACAACTTGCAAAATTGGTCTTTTCTCTTCCACTCAATGCAAGTATCCAGTCTAGTAATTACGAGTATTAAAATAAACAGTTGGATTGTTATTTATTTGTAAATAAATAAATTAACTACATTATGTATTATATATTAAAATCCTTTGTACTTAATTTGAAGTTTATTCTGTTATGTGCTATTTGGAATTTGATTTGGTAAATTCTATGTAGTTGAAGCTATAGTATATCTGGTTAAAGAAAAATAAAGAAATCCAAAAGAGAAGCAATGGGTGAAGTCTTGCTGTAAATAATGATTTTGAAGATGTACTAATGACCTATTCTCGTCATTACAGATTGTGCTGCGCATTGCGTTTGTCCTGGTGATGTTGTATTACCCAATTACGCAATCGTTCTTATTGGACTAACCACAGGAAGTTTGTTTATCGCTACAGTGGCACTTGCTTTTGTAGTGTATAGGCTCAAGCGAGGAAATGGTAGTGATCGCACCATTTTCGGAAAACCTAAGCTATCGATTAACAAGTATGAGCGGCAGCTGTCAGGAAACTCTACCCGTATGATAATGAGAGACAGTATGAACGATGATACGGCCCAGTTAAACACAAACGAAGATATTAACGATGAAGACAGCGATGATACTATCGTTAATGAAGTAAGGGTAGAGACAGAGCCAAAACGTCCACCAAAGATAACTCAAAAACCAAAAGTACCAATATTTCCACAAATGCCAGAAGAACAAATAAATAAAATCTGCGAAGCTGTACTGTCCAGACATCGCAAGAAAGAATTTACGAGTTTGTCTGAACTTGATAAAATAGTAAGCGATGCTAAGGAGGAGAAATCCAGAATTTTTGACACCAGCGCCTCCACTCCGGAGCTAGATGCTCTCGATGAACCTTCTCCTATACCAGTAAAGAAGCTACCAGTTTTTGATGCGGATTCAAAGGAATCAAAGTTACGAGACGAAATGAAGGCAATGTTCAATCAAGATGAATTCAAATCTAAACTTAATAGAGGTAAAAACATGTCAGAAACTAGCAAGGATACTATTGATTCTAAAGATGAAATTAGATTAAATCTAAACGACAACGAAATCAAATTTAAAGATATAAACAAACCGAAGGAGGAAATCGTGTCTAAAGTCGAAAACAATCTCAATAACGAAATGAATGTCGATAATTTGAAATCTAAAGCTGATGAAGAAAATGATGCCTTTGTTGAGAATCATGAAAAGTCAGAGGATAAACTCAGTCAAGCCGAAATAAACTCAAAACGCATAAATCTTGCAATAATGGCGAAGTTTAACCACGGAGGACTGAAATCAAAAGTCAGAGGCGAGGATTCGATATCATGTGACGATGATACCAAGCCGGAATATAAAGACGTGGCTCTAGACGATATATACGATTGTCCACCACCTCCGAGACCACAAAACGAAGTTTACGACTTCCTGCCATCACCTAAGAAAACTGACGGTACATATGACTTTCCATCATCATCCAATCAATCTGATGAATTATATGATTTTCCACCATCCCCAAAGCCTCATAACGCAGTATATGACTGTGTACCATCACCTGAACGGAGAAATAAAATAGTTAGTGATGGAAATGCTACAGGCTATCTCTTCCCTTTATCTGGGTCTAATTTAGACTTATTTGAAGGTCCCCAATACAGTAATGCTAAATCAATACCAGATAAAGATTTTCTATAAACAGTATAAGGATAAAAATTACAATTTAATTTATTCACTTGATTATTTGTTAGAATAGTGTAGGTATACCTAATTGTATTATAGTAGTTTTTATTACTTTTAAGTATTTTTGTTTGTTTATACATAAATGCAACAAAGAAGGAGCTCATTTATTCTTGTAAAGTATTTTTTTTTTATTGTTTGCCTTAGCGTCAATTGATTTACTTACTAAATGATTTTGTTTGATAGTATGATGAGTCAGGAGAAAAATTTTTTTTAAACCTACATTAAACAAAATTGAAATGTACCATAATAGTACCTTTTCAAAAATTAAATGATCATAGTAAATGACTTTCGATTTAGTACTTAGTTACTATCTATCCTTGTACTACATAGTATTATTTTTCTACTGATCATTATCATGTGCCCTCTTACACATAAGACATTTTATTTTATTTATTTATTTTATTTTCACCCCATTTTACTCATAAGACATCTTTTACAGTACAAAAATCTATAATTATTCCAACGAACCTAAAACAAGCAAAATTCTGTCTGAATATTGAAGCCAGTGAAAAAACCGTGTTCATTAAATTCCTTTTTGTCTTTCCCTGTGTACTTTACTCGTGTTTAAGCGTCAAAGCGCTGAGTCAGCACTAAATGAAGTGTCAACTGACAAGTTTCTTTTCACTGCTGCTTTCACTGAAATGTTGAGGTAAATTTATTTCCAACAAGAACTCTGGCAGAAATAATTAGTGTCTGTTTACCTGCACCGATTATTTTTGCCACAGAAAACAGAATAGTTGGAGATGCATAATATAGAAATTTTGGGAACGACTGATTGACTGATCGGTTTAGATGAGCTTACACAAGTCTAAGCTATGAAGAAACGAAAGGCATGTCAGCAGAAATTAAATGACCACTGTGCGATTCCTATTATAAAGCAAATATAGAAGGGAGTTTGGATGCACGAGTAGTTTTAAAAATAACAATCTGTATCCAAATGGGACAGGTACCTAAATAAGACTACTTACCTACCAAAATAGGATTGCAATGTGTCAATGCTACCGACTTGCAAAGAGTAGGCATGTGCTAATAATATATATTTGGACGTGCCTCCGAATTCCGCGACATCTGAAAAATTATTGAATAAGTATCTGTAGGTCTGAGCAGCTGACTATTTTTGAGCGAGAATCTGTTTACCTTTTAAAGTAAGTCTTTTGTTCGAAAAAAACTTGTCATTTAGATTACGGTATAAACAGCGTCATAAGACTACGTATGCTTCTTCACTCAACGGAAGATTACAGTGATTGGGACATTGTTGAGATGGGCTAGACTTGCCCAGCACCTAAATCTGTCAGCTTAATCAGCCTCATCCATAAAAATGGCTAATCTATTGATCTAAAAGTTTAAAGTAAGATATTTGTCAGTATCAGAAATTAGAGTGATGTTTGCATCTTTCAATCATATAAAACATAAATTATTTACGATTTCAAACATTAAAAATGGTTTGAAAATACAACATACAGCTATTTAGCTCACACGTGTCCGTTTTAATTTAAATTGCTTGTTCTGTGAATAATATAAAATCATTTAATAGAGTTCAGTTTCACTCTATTAATCCTCAACCACGATTGTCTGTTTAGTTTGTATTTTAATTAAATATATTGTAATCAACAACAAATAACTAGCGCGTAAGCTCTCTATCAGTTGACGTCAGGCCATTGTGGTACTTTGACAATGTTCATAACATTACTATAGTCGAATTGCTCATTATACGAACTAAAAATATATGAAAAATGACATATTGATCGTCAATTTTAGTGCGTATATTGAGCAATCCGACTATAGAGTTGCCCGCGGCTTCGCCCGCGTGGGAACCCTCTAAAGGTGAAACCACACCCATCCGCGCTGAACGTCGTCGAACAAATCGAAAGAAACGAATCGGTGCTATAACCGACAAATATGAGCTTAACAAGATTTTCCAGTGTCCCGTTAAGTGTAGGCAAAGATTACCTCATGACACTGTATAAAATCATCTATTAAGTAAAAAATGTAATGGCCTAAGTTTAAAATAAATTATGTTGTTTCATTCACCTCCAAAACTTTAAAGTTTCTAAATTAATGTATGAAACTCACAAACCAGTGTTGCTCAGTTACATAAGCTCCATATCGGCTGGCTACAGGCCATTGTCAATGCTTTCGACATGTTTACTCATCCAGAAGATTATTATTTTGATGTTATAGTTTAGGAGCAAGCCTAAAATCTATATCTATACTTATATAGGTACTTATAATATAATAAAGCGGAAGAGTTTGTTTGTTTGAACGCGCTAATCTCAGGAACTACAGGTTGGATTTGTAAATTATTTCTGCATTTGATAGCTAAACTCTGGAAGGTTAGCCTAAAATCTATATCTATACTTATATACCTACTTATAATATCATAAAGTGGAAGAGTTTGTTTGTTTGTATGAACGCGCTAATCTCAGGAACTAGGTACCTACACTATTACTAATACTACAGGATTAGAAAAATTATGAAAAAAGTTTGAATTCATAAAACACATTACGTATGGAAGGCGATATAAAATTTTATTATTTTACCACTTTGCCACCTACCAACCGCCTATGACATTATATGAGCACAATATCATTCTGACGTCAAACCCAGACATATCTGTCAGTAACAAGTGACGTCACGCTGTGCTTCCGTCAATAAAAATATTATAGCGAGATTTGTGTCACATCAAATACAATCTTTATTATCATTGTCCAACTCGGACGAAAGAACGGGACGCGCCTTTATGATCCTACCAACCTTACCCCTCTAGCCAACGGCTAGGATTACTTTGACAAATCAAAATCAGGTACCGTCAATAAAAACTACCCTAATAATCGAATCTTATCAGTCTCCGTATCGTTATCACCGAGGAAGGTGCTCCATGAAAATGCCAATTTATGGTGCTATACCAGTGCAATAAAAATCCACTACACCTCAAATCTTTAAAATATGGTATAACATTTCATTATGTAAATGTTTTTTTGTGTTTTAGCTGATTTTCTACTTCAATAAACATTATTTTATTTTAACTGAGGTTAAAACATCGATTCAAAAAATATACGACTAAAATGAAAAAGATCGCATCGCCTGCCGTCACATCTCTGTTTAATTTTCAATCGTAACGGATACGGTGGATACGGTCTATAATTGCCTAGCAATGTCTATTAATTACTATATTTTGGACATCACTCATGCACTACTGTCTAATGACAACTGTCTTGAGAGACAGTACCACGATACTAATGCGGTTTTTAAAATTATGTTTAGCCTTATTGCGATTAGCAATAGTTCGAATTTTGAATAATTTAGGTTTACGAAGGTACAAAATTGACGTGGCGAGTCTATGCATTACGATGAGGTAATGTACAATTCGATGGCAGCAAAGTAGAAACGGACATCTGCATTTTTGAGAAAATGCTTTTTTTACAAAAATGAGCTTATTTTAACCTTATCTACAAGTCTGCATTAAAATAATTTCGAATTTCAAAATAATAAAGAAAATCTGGCACGTATAAAAAGACATTTACACACGAATTTTAAAAAACGTCGCAGTAGAAACGGACATTTACATATGACCGCCTTTACTTCGGAGCTTCGACAGGTGGCCCAAAAATGTGTACGACGTAAGCACGGACATCTGCCACTTATCCGTTTATCCGTCGTACTTTTTGCATATATCCCAATATAATTAATTTACTATTCTGTGTTTTATAAGGAAATTCATTAATTTTTCTGTAGATACACTATTTTACACATTGGTTTTATCAAATTCTTTGTTTTATTTTCAAATTAAGATGCAGAAAATGAATTAATTCAGCTAATTGATCTACAAGCAGACACTTACGGCAATTAAGATACCTATATGTTTCGAGGGTCTTTTCATAAAAGCAGGTTAATGCCATTTATTAAAACTACTTTAAAAAATATTTAGAATGTTCTTCAACTACATCTTCAGGTTTACAACAAATAAATTAAATTCGTGTAGAACCTTGCCATCTTTACACCATCGTATGTGGCGTTTATTAGGTCCTCCCTTAATATTTTCACATATTTCCTCTACATCAAACCACTAGGTACTTAATAGTCTTTCTTAAACTTTCGCGATCACTATTCATTCATATTGAAAATTTTATGGACACGGGATTTTATCGCGTAATTTACCTTATTTACGCGATAAAATCCAGTGTCCATAAAATTTTCAATATGACTAGGTACATAAGTTAATATTATTTACAGCTTACTGATCTTAGGAAATGACACACTTGAACATCGTTTGATTGATGATAAAGAGCGTTATCACTTACAACCTCTGCTAAAATACATTCTAAGCCAAATGCTAGTCTAGCCAATTTAACTGTTTGCCCTCAATCACGCGCAATAACACCTATACCTCATGGGTTTATTTCATTTGAAACAGAATCGCATTTGCTGGAACTTATTGCTGAGGATGATCATTTAAGTTCTTTCAATCCACAAATCACTTTACCATACATTTTAATCACTGATTCTAGTGCAACATCATCAGCAATGGTGCTTCTAGTGAAAGCTTTTCTCCTTCGGAGAAAACGATGTAAATTTACAGTTGACTTTAGGAAGTAAAGCAGAAAATGCAGAAAAGACAATTCGATCGATAGAAGAAGATTTTTTTCTTAATATTGATAAAAAAATAAAAAGATGTGCAGCTCTCATGCGAAAACTGTAAAAATTAGTGACGAAGTAACACGAAGTAGGTAAGTAGGTATTTGATTTATTTTTAAGGTTTGGGTAATGATGATAAACAATGGGAATTACTAATAAATTCCCATGTACCTATTGGCCAATGAGGCCTATAATTAATTGACTAACTAACTTTCTAAGACTGATTTTTAAGAAAGAGAGACGTTAGAAATTGATGGGTATTTGATTTTTTTTGTTTTAGTTGATAGTTAATGGTATCTAGTGTAATACCTACTTAATAGTAAATTTCATGATGTTTTCTTAAAAAAGGTATAAATACCTTTACTAATTTGTGAGTTTTGGGAACTAAATGAGTTTAACTGATAGACGTAGATGAAGTTTAGTGAAATGTTAAATGCAAAGTAAATGAAGACATCTACAAAATTTGGTCAAAAAAAGGAGAATACTGTTTGCATGGTGCTTAGATTTTCTTTAAATATCATTAGAAATATTACCGGATGCTTATTATCTTAGTTTATTAGATATTTTAGGAGGAATGAACGCTTTTTTTATCACAACGTATAAACGGATATCAGGCAGATGTCTTCTTCTACGTCAAAGTTTTTTCAGAGTATAAAAGTACATCTACATTATTTTAGTAAAACAGTGATATATCAAAAAAATCTGTTATACAATCAATAAAGAATGTTACTTTAATGCACCTCAGAAAATTTCATGTTAATCGGTTCATAACTCTCAAAAAGGCAACATGTTTTTACTAAATGTGCTCTCCTGTAAAGTAGCGTTTTTGTAGATGTCCGCATCTACTTTGCTGCCATCGAATTATTACTCCTTATCGATATCGATAAAACCATTTATATTAAGTTTCTTGAAGTTACATAATTATACTAAATTATGTTGTATTGTACCTAGGTAGTTGTGTAGTCGTGCAAATTGGCACATAACAACATAATTATAATTTTTATAGTATTAAATCACACCTAAGTATCTTATTAAGATTTTCAACGTTTTCGTGTGCCTACCTACTTTTTCTATAATTTATTTGTTGTAATTATATTGTAAGTAAAATGCGCCCGACTATGTCGTGCTGGTGCACGCAGTGGATGAGCCTAGCACAAAGCCGAGAACAAACACAGTGGCACGACCAAAAAGAGGCCTATATCCTGCAATGGGGGAAGTCGAGTTGTGCTGCGGATGATTATGATGAAGTACCTATAAACTTTTTGTTGACTTATTTCTAACCCCCCCCCCCCCCTCCCCCCGCCCCTCGGCGCAAAAAGAGGTGTCTAAGTTTGACCGCTGTGTAAAAGAGCTTATTAAAGTAAATAAAACTATTAGTTCCCGCTTTTGCCGTAGCACTTAGTGCTGACGCGGACTCTAGGTACAATTAGGTACAATTTGACTGGCCTCTTAGCTCAGTTAGTAGTAGCTCTGCCTTCTGCGCTGTAGATCGTGGGTTCGATTCCCACTCAGGACAAACATTTGTGTGATGAACATAGATGTTTGTTCTGTGTCTGAGTGTTATAAAGTATTCTATGTAGGTATGTATTTACAAAAGATATATAAGTATTCTATCAGTTATCTGGTTCCCATTGTACAAGCTTTGCTTAGTTTGGGGCTAGATGGCGCTGTGTGAAATGTTCAGCAATATTTTTTTTATTTAATTTTATAATCAACAATTATAAGCTTTACAAGACATTAGATCAACTGGATTTTACCTAGTCTTTTATTACAAGTATTTTTTTGGATAGAAATGGTAAAAAACTTGTAACCTAATATAGGTACCTACACATTTTCTACTGTTAGTGTAAAAAACATCGACATCTCCAATATCGATATTTATCAATCCCTATGAAAGTCATGTCAAAAGTAAATTTGGTAGTAGTGATACCAGTATATTTTCTCGCAATATTTTATGGTAGGTACAGATTTTTAGAGTAAGTAGATAGAGCTTTATTTTAAGATTAACTAAAAGTTTAAAATGTAAAAATTGTGACAAGCAACATCATTTTTCTCTTTTTCTCACACAAAAACTAAGCCGCCGCGAGGACGCTGCTAGTAAAATATATTAGGTAGGTAGGTATATTTCTATAAATGTAAGAACATGTTGAGAAATCTAAAGATGTAAGTGATGTAGGTCCCTACTTTGTAAAGTTAACTACTTACTTAACTAATTAGCAGGGTGTCAATTCTAGTACCAAACTTTTTATCAGCCTCAAGCAAAACCTCAACTAACCTTTAGATTTTCGACTGTTTCCTATTCTACTAATGACAAACGACTCAGTTGTGGTGAGGTTTTAGCTAAGGTTTGGACTTTGGCAGAACACATTTTTGAAAAGCTATTCTACTATTCACCAAATGGCTGACATTTATGAGATCGAACCAAAACGCAGCGGAATGATTGGCGTTGTCATCTAGTAGAATTGGGGAGAGATCACTTTCTGTAAATAAAATCGTTACAATTTTAAGATTTATTGATTACCTAAAGACAAAGTGTGCTACACGTCTCAACAAAATATTTTCAAATCGGGGAACATAAAATTATGATAGTGGTATCACTATAAGTTTTCATGTATGACAGAAATATATCATCATTATGTCAAAAATATGTCATGTGTGACAGTTGGCTCCCTTCCCCCCCAGCAAGTGGGACATATGGCAATTCGCGTCCCGTGGTTACTTCGTCCGAGTTGTCCAATGATGCTCAACTTGAGTTGATAGGAATCGTTTATTTATCTGGAGTAAGAAACTTTATTTTTGTTTTATTATTGTTCTAAACAGTTTCAGTGAGGATAAGTAGGTGGTACCTACTTACTTCAAAACTATAGGTCTTGCCATTTTTTCATAGGGCCTCCAGACTCTCGAGAGAAGGCTCGGCGAGAAGTCTCGCCCGAGACTTCGCGAAGAACAAACAAGCTATCCACACTCTCAATTGTTCTCAGTCGTGATCTGTTGCTTATCCGGTATGGACGTCGATTTTGAAACTGCACCCGGTTTGGCTCTGTGTGCCATTGCATACTGTAACTTTGTGAATGTTGTAACTAAAAATAATGTTAAAAAAAAAAAAAAATACTCAATGTAAAAAACTTTTATCTTAGTAGTTCCGATATTTAGCATCCCATAAAATAGGCTCAGATTGAAAAAAATCGATAAATTCTACTCTATTTATTATTCCACATTTTTACGAAAGAAAATTCTCGAAAAAAACAAACAATATGGATGTCTGCCCACCGCCGCTCATTAATCTGCAATGAGACAAAACGTGAGTGTAGGACCCTTCTCTTTTCTCGCCCGAGAAATCCTTTGGCTCGGCCAAAAATACCGACACCGATCGGAGAACAGGCGAGCCAGAGAACGAGAAGGCGAGAAGCTCTTCACACTCACGCTTCTCGGGTGTTCTCGGGGGTTCTCTACGAGAGTCTGGAGGCCCTATCACACTTTTTTATAGCTTCACCAGTTTTTTGTATGAATTTTTTTTAATAGGGCCTCCAGACTCTCGAGAGAAGGCTCGGCGAGAAGTCTCGCCCGAGACTTCGCGAAGAACAAACAAGCTATCCACACTCTCAATTGTTCTCAGTCGTGATCTGTTGCTTATCCGGTATGGACGTCGATTTTGAAACTGCACCCGGTTTGGCTCTGTGTGCCATTGCATACTGTAACTTTGTGAATGTTGTAACTAAAAATAATGTTAAAAAAAAAATACTTAATGTAAAAAAAACTTTTATCTTAGTAGTTTCGATATTTAGCATCCCATAAAATAGGCTCAGATTGAAAAAAATCGATAAATTTCTACTCTATTTATTATTCCACATTTTTACGAAAGAAAATTCTCGAAAAAAACAAACAATATGGATGTCTGCCCACCGCCGCTCATTAATCTGCAATGAGACAAAACGTGAGTGTAGGACCCTTCTCTTTTCTCGCCCGAGAAATCCTTTGGCTCGGCCAAAAATACCGACACCGATCGGAGAACAGGCGAGCCAGAGAACGAGAAGGCGAGAAGCTCTTCACACTCACGCTTCTCGGGTGTTCTCGGGGGTTCTCTACGAGAGTCTGGAGGCCCTTTGATACTTACCAGTTTAGCAGTAGGTATCAAAAATACTCTGTTCATTTGAACTTGCAAAAAAAATTTGATTCGTATGCAAAACATAAAAACGCTGAGTTGATATGGAGCAAACTTGCCCTGCACCCTCAGACATTCTCTTTGTATAATTATAACTTTATCCTTTCTTTCTTTCTTTCTTTCATTTTAGTCACATACCTACCAGAAATACCAAGTTTGAACCTAATACATTCTGCAGCATTTTAAGAAGGATTACCACCACCAAAATAAGCTACACCGAGTATTTTTTGATTATTCACAGTATTATCTGGCTCTTATCACTGTTCAAGATGATCTCAATGGTGTAAAAATACCTATCTACTCGTACTTTGACTTTAATTGAACCACAAACCTAAATTGAGCGATAAATTTTTAAGCTGTTTTTTGTTTCTTGTGATTACTTTTATTTTTTTGTTGTACAATAAAGCATTATCTATCTATCTATCTTGAGTAGAATATTTTTGTGCAAATACATCGTACCTACTTATACTTGCGTCGGTAAACGCATTTAGTTCTTGTTTGTCAGAAACCTCTCCTGACACCAAAGTTCAGCCAACAATGATAAATTCAATTTCGAAGTGTCTGCATCTGTCACATTCGATTCTAACTTTGGCGGGGCTTTTGTAATGCCAAAAATGTGAAATTCTACATCTCACAACGATTTGAATAACGAACTTTCTGGAGGTACTGCTGATGATAATGAACTTTATAAAGACCAGTTCCACGTTGCCTGAATTAAGACTACTTATACCTATCATAGCCTCATTATTAATATTGTTTTCTTTCTCCAGTCTTTATTTTCCAATTACTTAATAAAATAACTTTCATTTACAATACCAACGAATATAGCGCAGACAGCAAACTACTTTCACCATCAATCACCTTTATACAGATATTGCTGAAAGCTGAAAGTTTGAGCTTGCTATGATAATGTTCAACGACATTACAATGACGATATGCATAATGCATGGACACTGCATTAGCCAGCGAAACTGAAAGAATAACAGACTGGACCAGCTTTGTAGTTGAAGTTGGTAGGTACCGTATTCTCAAGAGCAAAATTACTGTTTCATAGTCTGTCATAATCCTCTAAAAACTGAAACAATGCATTTCGACTAAGAAGTCCTTTACCACAAGCTAAATACGCTGCTACCCTTTTGGGGTTGCTATAGTATAGATAGATAGTAGTTTTCAACTACGAAACGCTAACAATATTTTGTTCTGAATGAATGCTTAAATTGTACACACCCGGATTCGTCATACATCGAAGTGACTGAAAAGATTTATATAAAATGTAGGTACCTACACTAGCGCTAATCATAATGTACAGAGCCCAGAGCCCAATAGGATGGATTCTAATGTTTAGTTAGCGTCAAATTCTGACAAAATTTTATTCGCTCTAACTCATTTTTATGACTGTGACCAAGCATAATCGATTTTGAAAAAAACACCGAAGAAGACATAGTGTTCAATTAAATTGAGCTACTATAAAATCAACGTTAAAAAAAACCTAAATATTTTGAAGTTACGATACGATACTAAAGTCTGATATATAAATCCTACTAATATTATAAAGGCGAAAGTCCGTGTGTGTGTGTGTGTGTGTGTGTGTGTGTGTGTGTGTGTGTGTGTGTGTGTGTGAATGTTTGTTACCACGTATCTCCATAACTACTAAACCGATTTTGATGAAATTTGGAATGCAGATAGACAATAACCGAGAATAGGACATAAGCTACTTTTTCTCCCGAAAAATTGCACGGTTCCCGTGGGATAAGAAAAATAGTAGGCCACGCGGGCGAAGCCGCGGGCGTCCGCTAGTATGTAAATAAATGAATCTTATCATTCCCTTCTTATTGTGTTATTTTATGCTAGCTTCCTTTGTCATAGTTGTCTCGTGTCCAATGCATGCTATTATAATATAGTAGCATGCATTGGAGTTACATACAAATTTTTTTTAAGATATTATCTTAAAACAATTTTGTATGTAACTCTTTTTGTTTTTGTTCCAGGCTCCAACAATGCTCTCGGAACTGAACTTCAGCACGATCGCCTCTGTCGAAGACAACAGCACTGAATACACCCCATATGGAGAGCGGCTGGAGACATACCTGGTGCCTGTTCTCTTTGCCATCATATTCATCGTAGGGGTTCTAGGGAATGGGACCCTGGTGATTGTGTATGTGAGGCATAGGGGCATGAGGAATGCACCTAATACGTAAGTTTCTCTGATTTACTGCAGATTTAAAATGGTTGTGTGCAAGTGGGTTTACGGACCTTAGTCTAGTGCAATGTGACTATGAAAGAATGAATGAAAATACGTTATTGTACACAATTACAAAAGAAACTTATGAACTAGTAAACCTTAGCAATAAATTGTACCATGGGCGGTGACTATATGAAGCTCAAGCAATTCATATCGATAAATATATTTAGGTACTCATAAATACGCATAAATATATACCTACGCGAAAAATTATTATCATGAGCTCACGACCTTCAGTGCCGAAGCAGAAGGCAGATCTGTTACCAACTGAAATGTGACGCTAGTCAGAGTGTTCAAATGAGTATAAATTGTAATGGTATCATAGGATTCGTTCGATTAAGAAATCTTAGAGTGGAATTTGGACTACTTATATCTATGTGACTACGACAGGCACAGCTGAGTTTTATTTGTTTATCTCTTTATGTCATTCAGCATCTCGTACCATTCGTCTTTTTATCGTAAATTATTTGTATTTTTTACTGTTTCCGTCGGCTAAAGTCAGGATTCCTATAAAACAGTTGTACTGTGTTTGTTAGCTCCCATATTTTTTACTTTACGAGCAGTAAACATCAGAGTACAAATAATCAATTCTCGTGGAATGAGTAATGGGCCGAGATGAGACGGATATAACTATAGAATCGCGGATTATATTGCCACTTAATTATAAAGATAGCGGGCAAAAGATTGCGACAAGGTTATCTTCCCTAAACAATTTAGCTAGTTATGTTAAAAAGAAAGTAGTTGGTATCATCATTATCATCTTCCCGTCCCCCTCGCATTACGTGGGGTCGGTACAACATAGGTATATCATTCTTCCATTTCCTTCTATCAGCACTCACCCATTTTCAAAAGTTTTTATTACTCATAGTATCTTTTACACAATCTATCCATCTTTTCTTTGGTCTTCCTATCCTCTTATCTATCCACTTTCCTTTATATACCCAATCAAAGCCACTTTTATATCAAGCACTCTTCTAATTTGTAGACATGGAATTCCGTGGTAAAAAACAGTTTTCTGTTCAATATTGACAGCTGTTTTTTGATGACAATGTAAATGTTGAAATTTTCAGATGTTTTTTCTCGATTTTTTTTGTCAGACTTTCTATACTTAGCGAGTGTTCAGAATGCAGAAGAAATCTGTGGGAGCGATAGTCCGAGCTCCGTGGGATGCGCCAGCTCGTCCCATTTTCCGGTCGCTTAAAATAATGACAGTCCCAGACCTCGTCATTTTTAATGCTGCCATGTACACTAAAAAATACCTTAGTGAGTACGCGAGGTTTGGAGACGGTAACAGGTACGCGACGCGAAACGCACAAAAGCTGAGAGTCCTACCACGGCGCCTTACGAAATCGTTGAAGCTGGTGCATATAATGGGGCCGGCGGTGTATAACCGTCTTCCTGACACCATTACAAATGCCCCGTCAACGCAATCCTTCAAATTCAAATTAAAAAAATGGCTCATTGATCAATGCCATTACAGGGTCGATGAGTTTCTCGGCTAGATAGGTAGGTACCTAATATCTGTTTTAATATTGACATATTTACTATTTCATTTATATTATTTGACTTAATATTTTATATTATTTTTGTTGGAATGTTTTACTTTATTTATTTATACAACTATGATGTACTTATAATATGTGTGAATACTCAGTGTATTCACAACACAATGTACTTACTTACAAGTTACATACCTAACGAATAAGCTGACATGTAACCGAATTGTTACCAATAAAGAACTTGAACTTGAACTTGTACTTACAATCAAAGATCAAGGTCTTTGCCAAAGACTTTGTACCTGGTCTTTGCTTACAATATATTTTTTGTGGTGAAACAGAATTCCAGACACAAACACACTGCCAGGTCATTCATTAGATATCATTTAGTAAATCTTTTCATATACTTAGATACCGAATTGTATTTAATAAACGATTAATGGGCAACAAACAGAATCATTGTACCCAAAACTTCTGAATAGATGGAAAGTTTGATCCCCATGGACCATTCTGTGGTGGTTATATCCATTTAGTGAACCTCAGAAACCTCAATAATTATGAGTTGATTAACTCTCTCATAGGAGTAGATTGGTTAACTTGTTTCCTGGAGGAATTAATTATTTGTTTGCATTGTTTCTTAGTTTTATTATTGGTTGTATTTTGTAGTTTTAAGGTGTGCAATAAAGTATTTTCAATTCAATTTCAATTCAATTCAATTATTACGACTGTATTCCTAAGGCGCTGTAGACTTCTCTCAGATCTTTAAGACGTTTCAGAACCTTTGAAGATGTCTAATGGGGTAGTCAGAGGTATGTCCAAATACATATTTGGTACATGCACACATTTTGTAAAGTTAACATTCCACACGTGACAAGTTACTCATTGACACTATTAGAAAGCTAACTGGTTTTCTCACGATGTTTTTCTTCACCGTTTAGAGCTCGTGTTTCTACACCTAAAAAGTTTTCGTAACGAAGAATCCATTGATGCACGGCCGAAATTTGCAACCACGATCTTCATATCGAAAGTTGAGGCTTATTTTATTGGAAGAGTCCGCAAATAGTCACACTCAAAACGGTACAATAAAACGTGAACAGTTTGAAGTTATATAAAAACAGTAGGTACTTATACAAATACAAAACTCAATTTTTAACTAGCTTTACTAAGACAAACTGGTGGACTATCAAGCTTGTTTTTACGTGCATTCAAAAGTATACTTCTTAACAGGTACATCTTCTCGCTGGCATTGGCTGATCTCCTGGTCATCCTTATTTGCGTGCCTTTCGTCTCAATCATCTACACCCTGGAGTCATGGCCTTGGGGATCCCTCATCTGCAAAATATCGGAAACTGGCAAGGATGTCAGCATAGGAGTCTCCGTGTTCACATTGACAGCACTTTCCGCTGAGCGGTACTGTGCGATTGTGAACCCTTTTAGAAAATTGCAGGTGAGGTCTAAAGGTATTTTCATCCTATTATGAAATTGTAGGTAAGGAACTGAGGGTTTTTTCATCATCTCTGAGTAAGGCCCCAAGAAACCTGTCATTTATAGAAGTACCACGCACAAGGCTTTCGATATCGCTAACCAGTTTCTAAATTAGAAGCGCTTCGTATTAAATCTCTTTCTATCATCGCTAATCCTTTGTTCTGGCACTTAATTCCTTAATTCAGACTTCCGAATTAACATCCGATTCGATGATTTCTGTCAGAAAGTTGACATTTCCTCAGCGAAAAACGTCACTTTCGGAATTTGGAAAGCATTCCGTCTGAAACCCGCTTCAGAAGTCAAAAACTTTTAACATTTTCTAGGTTCAAAGTTTTTGCCCAAACATCATGACCATAGTTACTTACCGTGGTATAAATACTTTCCTTTTCTGATAAATTAAAAGCTTATTTTTAACCGACTTCGAAAAAAGGAGGAGGTTCTCAGTTCGTCGGAATCTTTTTTTTTGTGCTTTTTTTTATGTATGTTCACCGATTACTCGAAGACGCCTCGACCGATTTCAAAAATTCTTTTTTTGTTTGAAAGGGTACACTTTCCAATTGGTCCTTTTGGTCATCAGGTCAGGATCTGATGATGGGATCTTGGAGAAATCAAGGTAACTCTTCAAATTTTATAGGCACACTTGAACCAATTAGGGTATATTCTAAAAGCTTTATAGGTTATCGGTGATAATGCAATATTATTTTAACATTGAGCTGATCTGATGATGGAGTCAGGAGCTGTTCAACAGAACTCCTCTGTAAATAGGCCGATCGAGTTGAAACTTGGCACGTCTATCAAGTTCCGACTACAATGTAATAATATGGTCACAATGAGCTGATCTGAGGATGGAGTCAGGAGCTGTTCAACAGAACTCCTCAGTAAATAGTCTGATCGAGTTGAAACTTGGAACTCTACGTGTCGGTCAAGTTCCGACTACAATGTAATAACATGGTGACAGCTAGCTGATCTGATGATGGAGTCAGGACCTGTTCAATGGAACTTCTCAGTGAATAACAGTGGAACATCCATGTTTGGGCTCATTTTATTCAGCTCACCCTTAGCCTTACCCAATAACAGTTTGTATTGAAGTCGGTTTTTTAAATTTTTAATTTAGCCACTTGTTAATTGCGCGTTAAACCTTTGCCTGGCAAAAAGGTGCCATGAAATATTCAATGCCAAGCGTCCTATAACTTTGAATGTTTTGTGTACTGAGTTAATTGATGAAGTTGTGATAGCGAGTTTTATTTTAGCCAAATTTTGCTGACCTGGACTAAATGACTGAAATTTTCAAAGCCGTTGAACCAAATTGACAGTCTTTTTGCGAACCAGAAGTTGACTGGAATTGTGGTTCGACGGTTTGGCTGTGTTCCAGTGATTTATCTGACCATCAACCGATGTTTAAAATATAGAAGGAAAACATCGTTATTATTATTATTTATCTATCTATTCTATGGATATCAATCGTGGTTATATCGAAAATACCGTGAGTTTTAGTCTTAATGATATTTTTTAATTCCTAAAAAGGTGTGGTTTGAACTCTTTTTCATGATTGGACATTATTATGAATGGAAATTTTATAATGAATAAATATTTTATTGAATAAATATTTTTAGACTATTTATCATTACTCATAATTGGAAATTAGTCGTGAAAAGGATATATCTCAACCAGGGTTTTATTATTACCTTAGTAATACTGCAGGTGTAGTGGAAAGAAAAAGTGAACTGTCTCTGGATGCTTGGCAGATGTAAAACATTGAAATTATTTTGTTCAGATGACGATGATGGATGATGATGTTACCATCGGTCTGACCCTTCGTCACATCAAAAATGTTAAGGTTATCTTTGTTTCAGCTAAGGAAGCTACCGCTTGCCTGTGCGACCTTCATTTGGGGCGCAGCGCTGCTCTTCGCGACTCCATCTGCTCTGTTCTCCAGCACTGTCACCATGCATCTGCAACACAATGTGTCCTTCGTGTACTGCACGCCTTATCCACCAGCATGGAAAGAATATCCCAAGTATGAGATTATTAATTATCACTGCACTGCGGCTTTTGAAGTACCACGATCAAAAGTATACCAACCTAGTTTAAAATTAAAATAACCCCGACTTCTTAAGCTCATCTCTCTTTCTTGCTGCCTCTAGTCATAATTACCATATCTATTCACTAAGACCATTCTAATGAGCCCAAACACGATACTTAAACTGTAAGTTGGTGATAAGTGGGGTATCCTGCAGAATCTCGCGCTTCACAGTCATTTTGTAAACTCACTTTGAATTCACCTTGGATTTGGATTCACCACTGTGAGATTTAAAATTTCGTAGTCGTGAATCTCACAATACATTCTTGTGTTCGTTCACATTAGTAAGCTCGGTCACTTGAGTGAATTCGAAGTGAGTCTACAGAAGACTCTGTTGATTGTCTATCTTTGATAGCGACCAAAATAGGTCTCATACACTCAAATTTGATAGTTCAGTGACTATGCAAAAAGTTCTGTCACTCTCATCTCAACGAGACTGAACCAGACAAAAGATACTTAGGTACGAGATCGTTTTGAAAGTTTGAGACCAATTTGAGTTTTGAGATGAGTTAGACAATCAGCCTGCAGGTCAAGCTTTGGGGATACAATTGTAATAATATTTAATTCTTCATATTTCTTGAAATAGCATAATACTTATAGCTTGTTTTCTTAAGAGCAAAGCCACAACCGAAAAATAGAACTGTAGTAGATAAAGCCGATCAATCATCCCGTACCTACGAGTGTTCGTTTTTAAATGATTGGACAGGATTAGAACGCAACATGTTAAGTAATAAAACAACTGCGCCTTTTGACCACGTTGCAAATTGGACTAGGGCTGTCAATAACACAGAAAATAATAAAAATCCGCAGGAAAAACATGGTCATTACGTGTGGAGTCGATTAAGCCGTGGTTACGATTTTAAAGCTTGTGTCGAAGTGCTTATAAATTCGAAAAATCCCGGCGAAAAAACGATCGGGATTCGAATTCACAACCTTCGAATTGAAAGTCGAAGCAACCCTCCAACTGACACGTAAGAAATACCAATAAAGCAAGACAAATATAAAAATAATACATTTTCATGTATTCCCAATATAAATTTCATTTGCGTGGCGGCCCTATCGAGTCCTTTGTGATTGATTGCCAGATGCGAGCTGATTGATTCGGGCTCATTCGTCAGCACTGTGGCATGTTCTGAGTTGTTCTATAATTTAGACTTTCGACGTTACTTTGCCTGATAGGGTTTATTTATTGTATTTTGTTTCATGATTGGAGATTGGGATTCAATGCATTGCTCTGTTGATTGGTTTGTGCTACGGTTCATTTTCTTTTTTAAATTTCGCTATGGTAATAAGCTCAGAGATGGTAGCAACATCCAACTAAAGCTTCAGAAATTCAAGATCCTTTGAGAGTGTATTAAGGAGTAGTCTTTTTTAAACTCTCGCGATCGCTATTCATTTTGAAAATTTTATGGATACGTGATTTTATCGCGTAATTTACCTTATTTATCCCGACGTTTCGGCTATGTTACAACAGCCGTGGGCACGGGCAGAGGTCTGCCGAAAATCTCGTGTCCATAAAATTTTCAATAGTATTGAGGTAAAAACACCACAAAAAAAATCTGTTTTAATTTTATAACAAAAAATACTTTTGAATAAAATTTAGCGGGAACGAAATAAGATCTTTCGGTTTTAGCGATAATTTAATTAGTCAATACTTATACAACAGAATACTCACCATTATCTCAAGAAATTAACTTTTTTTTTTTATTTTTACCATCAATATTTATTTTTTAATCTTTAAAGTTCACACAAGTTAACAAATCTAGCTAGGCTAATAAAACACTTTTTATTATGTTATCTAATCTATCAGTTACATAAAATTCATTTTCAATGTCATCTGTAACACTTTTCCCTCGACAATTTTGTTTTCTCTTATTTTAAAGTTTAAGTTGGCCCCCTTAAAACGGTACTAGACATTTATCAGGGAAGCTGTACCGTTTCTAGTTTGACTACAACCTACGAGTACGTAGTAAAAAAAAAGAAGCATAAAGTAAGCTGTAAGTTTTAAAAATAAACTGAGAAGACAAGACAAGAAGTTAATTGTCATACAAAAATGTCGAGTTTTCAATATTATTCTACTTCAATTCAGAAATTATTGAGTTGTCTCTCAAATTATATTATTGACGTACTCGTAATAAGATCAAGACATCGGGGAAATTGGTTGTCGAAAAAATCAAATGAATCAATTTATGCACCTTTCATTCGACAAATAAGACGTGATTGGTTTCTCATAATGATGTTTCTCATATAGACTTTTGAATATAAAAGTGCTGATAGACTTGGGCGTTCACTTGTAACAGAATATCGAGACTTCGCCGTTTTTAGAATTGTCGAACTGCGGAGCTAAAGTGGCCATTTTGATGAACAATCCGATTTTTCATATAATGAAACCTCTGATAAAACATCTAATTTTTCATCAAATGTTTCATAGATGCTTCATAATATGCTTCATATATGAAGCATCTATGAAACACCTGATGAAACATCTAATTTTTCATCAAATGTTTCACAGATCCTTTATTATATGAAGCATATTTATGAAGTGGGTACGACGTTTTCTGAAGCGCGTTTATGAACTGCGCATTCACTTCGAATTTGGTCATAATTGGTCAAAACCTCCTTTTCATTTTTTTATCAGGTGGATGACGATATTCAAAGCTGCGATATACTACGGTCTTCCTCTGGTGGTGATAACAGTCTTCTACACCCTAATGGCACAGCGTCTTCTGGCCAGTACGAGGGAGATGCCTGGAGCGCTGCAAGGCGGACAAGGGGAGGCCCAGGCTAAAGCCAGGAAGTCAGTCGCCTGTATGGTGCTCGTGTTTGTCAGTGGTAAGATAGTAGTTATACGATGGGGTACTATAGTACAGTGTTCCGCAAACTTTTTGTGTTTCGGGTACATCTAGGAAATCGGAAATTGGAGGGTGCACCTTTAATGAAAAATCATAATTTTTTTATTCGAAACGAGCTTGTTTAGTTGAGCATAATATGAACTCCAAACTTGGAGTAGCTTGACTGAGATAGGTGACCTTATTTTTCCGAGACACACCAACGACGAGACCACGGTACGGTACCTACACCAGTGTGCCGCGGCACACTGCTCTAGTAGTCTCTACTCCCAAAAACTAAAAACGATAATATCGTGCCAATTATTGTAGTTCAGCTTTATACTGGTCAAATGTTCCAAATTCAGTTTCCACCAACATAACCTGAACTAGGTACTTAGTTCTACTACTTACTATAGTTGGAAGTAGAAAAGTGGAAGTAGGGTCCCACGACATAAAGAAGGATAGAAAAAACATTTATTCAGTAAGATACATAGATGATAGAGCACAGTTAAGAGCTTTTTAAAGGTTCGATATTACTACGGACTTTCTCGTAGTATCCGTACCCATATTATAAATATGAAAGTGTGTTTATTTGTTTGTTTATTTGTCCTGCTTTCACGTCAAAACAGAGCGTCGGATTGACGTGATTTTTTGTGTGGAGATAGTTGGAGGGCTGGAGAGTAACATACTTTTTATCCGAGTGCCACGCAAGCGAAGCCGCGAGCAGAAGCTAGTTATAACTATATATGGATCCGGGTATTTATCACGTAATTTATTTTTATTTTCTCGTAGTAGGCCATTCGGTCATATTAGTTAGGTATCGATTGTTTTTACAGCACTGGAAAATATCTCTATTACAGACCATTTGGCACGCAAAATTGGCACGTTATAACAAAGCATTAAGCTACAACATTCAACTGCTTTGTCGATACCATAAAGTTCAAAGAAACTCGTAAAACAGCTTATTAGAAAACGAATATTGTTTCTAATACAAAGTTTATGGCTTTAAGATGAAGCCTTCACCCGTTTTGTATAAAAGAGATGGCCGATTCCTTGAATAAATTTGCCCCACAGATGCCAACAGGAAAGAATGCTTGCGTCATGACCAAATTGGGATTTTTGGCTTTGTTTTTTTATTTTATAATGAGAGTCCATTCATCTTCTTCCTCTAAAAAGTGGGATTTAAAAGTTATTCTAATATAAAGCAGCAGGCTATGACGCCCAGCATGAACGGAGAACCTAGGAAACTATATTTTTAAGGTACCTATAGTAAAAGCTTTGCTTACGTTGGGGATAGATGGCGCTGTGTGAACATTTACTTTTTCATTATTATTAGGACTAGCAGAATTTTCAGTTAAGTAGGTATAGAAAATAAATGACGCACACAGGTGCTCCCAGTACCTACAATTTCAAGTAAAAAAGAAAAGTACTTAGGAAAAATTGGGAATTTCATCAATAAAATTATCTACACTCGTGTGCAGTGATTCTGTAATAACCGCCTAAAATAAAATATGATATCTATAAATAAATAAAACAAAAAGCCTTTTATTTCTCTATAATTAACATTTTTTTCTTATCACTAATGCTTATAATCTAAGTAGGTACTAGAGAACCCCTAAGGTGAAGGCCTCCTCCAAAGCCAGCCATCTGTCCCTGTCTTGTGCTACTCGGAACCAGTTTGGTCCAGCAGTTTTCTTGATGTCGTCGTCCCAGCGAGCGTATGGTCTTCCTATGCAGCGTCGACCTCTTGGACCCTCCCAATTTGTCACTCTCCTAGTCCATCTTCCATCTTGTAGACGGGCTACATGTCCAGCCCACTTCCATTTTAGTCTGTATGCATATCCCAAGGCGTCAGTACTTTTTGTAATTTTAAATAAAATATGATAAATCCTCATAAATCACTCATCACAACACAATCACACAACTGAAACTCAACGAAATTCCTTTTACATCTGTCAAATTCTTGTCCGTCTGTTTTGTTTACTATTTGAGTGTCATGTCAACCGCGAAAAAGAAGGTAGGTCTATCTGATAAAAATATTCTCTGTGATACCTAATAGCCCCTCCAGACTCTCGGCAAGAAACCCCGACAACACCCGAGAAGCGTGAATGTGAGGAGTTTCTCGCCTTCTTGTTCTCGCGCTTCGGTGTCGGTACCTATTTTTGGCCGAGACAAAGGATTTCAAACAGATCACGAGTGAGAAAATTGAGAGTGTGGATAATTTGTTTGTTCTTCGAGAAGTCTCGGTGAAACTTCTCGCCGTGAGTCTGGAGAGGCATTACGGACTGTAGTACCGGAAGTGACTAAAGTTACTAATAAAATAACATAATTATATTCCCACAGGGCACGAGATATCTAAATATTCTGTATGTACCAGTTAATTTTGTGATATTTTATTTAAATAATATTATTCAGACGCATAGTCTAATTCGATATTCGGCTCTGGGGCAGGATCCGGCCAAATTCTTTACATGGTAACTTGGGACTCGAGTGAAATTTTAAGTAAGCAAGTACCTAGTCTTGACTCAAATTCAACTTGAAAGTTGGATTATATCCTGAGAGTCAAATTTAAGTAGGTAAATTTAAACTAGATGGAAAAGAGATGGCCGATTCCTTGAATAAATTTGCCCCACAGATGCCAACAGGAAAGAATGCTTGCGTCATGACCAAATTGGGATTTTTGGGTTTGTTTTTTTATTTTATAATGAGAGTCCATTCATCTTCTTCCTCTAAAAAGTGGGATTTAAAAGTTATTCTAATATAAAGCAGCAGGCTATGATGCCCAGCATGAACGGAGAACCTAGGAAACTATATTTTTAAGGTTCTTATAGTAAAAGCTTTGCTTACGTTGGGGATAGATGGCGCTGTGTGAACATTTACTTTTTCATTATTATTAGGACTAGCAGAATTTTAAGTGAAGTAGGTATAGAAAATAAATGACGCACACAGGTGCTCCCAGTACCTACAATTTCAAGTAAAAAAGAAAAGTACTTAGGAAAAATTGGGAATTTCATCAATAAAATTATCTACACTCGTGTGCAGTGATTCTGTACTAACCGCCTAAAATAAAATATGATATCTATAAATAAATAAAACAAAAAGCCTTTTATTTCTCTATAATTAACATTTTTTTCTTATCACTAATGCTTATAATCTAAGTAAGTACTAGAGAACCCCTAAGGTGAAGGCCTCCTCCAAAGCCAGCCATCTGTCCCTGTCTTGTGCTACTCGGACCCAGTTTGGTCCAGCAGTTTTCTTGATGTCGTCGTCCCAGCGAGCGTATGGTCTTCCTATGCAGCGTCGACCTCTTGGACCCCCCCAATTTGTCACTCTCCTAGTCCATCTTCCATCTTGTAGACGGGCTACATGTCCAGCCCACTTCCATTTTAATCTGTATGCATATCCCAAGGCGTCAGTACTTTTTGTAATTTTAAATAAAATATGATAAATCCTCATAAATCACTCATCACAACACAATCACACAACTGAAACTCAACGAAATTCCTTTTACATCTGCCAAATTCTTGTCCGTCTGTTTTGTTTACTATTTGAGTGTCATGTCAACCGCGAAAAAGAAGGTAGGTCTATCTGATAAAAATATTCTCTGTGATTACCTAATAGCCCCTCCAGACTCTCGGCAAGAAACCCCGACAACACCCGAGAAGCGTGAATGTGAGGAGTTTCTCGCCTTCTTGTTCTCGCGCTTCGGTGTCGGTACCTATTGTACGGCCGAGACAAAGGATTTCAAACGGATCACGAGTGAGAAAATTGAGAGTGTGGATAATTTGTTTGTTCTTCGAGAAGTCTCGGTGAAACTTCTCGCCGTGAGTCTGGAGAGGCATTACGGACTGTAGTACCGGAAGTGACTAAAGTTACTAATAAAATAACATAATTATATTCCCACAGGGCACGAGATATCTAAGTATTCTGTATGTACCAGTTAATTTTGTGATATTTTATTTAAATAATATTATTCAGACGCATAGTCTAATTCGATATTCGGCTCTGGGGCAGGATCCGGCCAGATTCTTTCTTCATTCAAAATTTTGAAGACGTTACTCTACTGGGTATAAGTATCACAATTTTGTAGAGATATGACTGGCATTTATTAACATACCTTTACTAAAATGGCTGTTGACATATTACATTTTCTAGCTTAGAGAAAAGCTTCACAGATTTTATTTTCTTTGAAGCGCAAATCTTCTCCAGACTTAAATGACCTAGGTACGCTAAAAGTATAAAACTTACGAGCTAGGCTATTCCAAATATAAGTTGTAATTATAGCTCTCTCATTTTCTACTAGTTGCCCGCCCCGGGTTCGCACGGGTGCAATGAAGAAAATGAGGCCTTAGTAATATTGCATAGTCCCTCCAACGTAATTTTGAATAAAAAAATTATATTAGGTAGTACTTTTTTCTTACTCTCATTAAAAAGTTTGTAAGATTGGATGTAGAGTGAAAACTTGAAACTACTCATCTGATTAAAAAAGCAGTTCACGGCTAAAAAGCTATCACACGAAAAAAGCTATAGGTATCTCAAAAGCGCAAGTTCAAAGAAAATACTAATTTCGAGAATCTTGTCTAAATTTTTCAGCATGAAATAATGAATTTGACAATGAGACACAAAGACTCAATAGAAATTGAATGTGAAAAATCTTCCATTCTTCTCTAGACTCAACCAACTTATTATTTTCGAGGGCCATTTTGTTTACTACACAAAGGAAATATAATTCGCCCTACATCAAAATGATTCGCCCCTAATAATCCCCAGAAGTAATTGAAAGAACAATAAACGCTGTTTTGAAAACAAAACGACACCCAATTTAGAGATTCTATTCCAGTGGCTTATTTTATATTTATAATTTTGGAACTATGATCAACTTGATTAATTTTCCGTTTAAATAATAAAACCCAAAAACATGAACAGGATAATGTCCGTCGGGACAGTTAGACATTTGTAAAAGATGTTAGTCTTCTTGGAGGAAATTTTAATTTTGACAGTACTAGACTAGTTATGTAACTCTGCAGTAGTTTGTCTAAAGGTCGGGTCACACCAGATGCGTGGCGTATGCGTGGCGTGCGCAGCACCATTTGTAACGTATGAAACACACAAGTCACGCGCATGCAGCACATGTCACGCATCTGGTCTGGAATCTTTCTTTTGTAGCGGCCACACTAACCATAGAGATAATTATGCCATAGCTCAATATGTGCCATATTGATTTACTAAAAAAGCTTTAAGCTATAATCCCAACTGGCCGCACTACCGGGAAATGCCATATTGCTCCTTGAATTCAAGCGAGATGAACGTTGGTAGAATAAAGAATGTGGCACAAGTGGCCACACCAACGAAGTATGGCATTCAATGTGGCATATTCCTGTAGTGTTGTTACAGTTTTATACTTTACAACTTACACACCACGCGCACGCAACGCATCACGTATCTGGTGTGACCAGTGCTTGATATTATGTACGTAGTCATCTCGAGTACGTCTCGCAGGTATGGAACCCCCGCTACGATATCTACTCTACTAGGATTGAACGTATTCAGAAAAGGTTTCTTAATTATTTACAGTTTCGAGCAAAGATATTTTTACCAGACTACCTAGCGAGGTGTCGTAAATTCCATTTTCTACCCCTATTCAAGCGAAGAGCAATGGCCGATTTAGCGTATCTTTTGAGCATTGCCAATGGCACTGTGGACTGTCCAGAACTGTTAGCGCTAATAGGTCTACGCTGTAACACAGCCACCCTAAGAAAGCCTAACATACTTCACATTCCTACAGTTCGATCAAATTACAGGCAAAACGCGTTCATGTTAAGGTCAGGTAGCTCGCTTAATACCTTGGTGAAGTCGGGTGTGGATATAGATTTATTTAATACTTCTATAACTAAGCTGAAGCGATTATTAAATGATCAGTTTTTTAATAATGATTAGTGTAAGTATACACATATCAAATAAGTGTTAAATCTCATGTTGTAACTTTAGGTAGGTACGTAGTATATTTATTTATATTTCCTTAGTATATAGTATAGTAGTATAGTATAGTATATTTATTCTCTAGCGATTATCTACTTCTTTGTCGTCTACTAAACTTTTTCGTTTTCTACTAATCAGTATCTATAAGTGGAAACTTGTAATTGGCCATCAGTAAGCATGTACCTATCACTAATAGGTACTGTCTTATAAATTATCTAATCCATGTGTTTTCTACCTAGCTGTAAGTTTTCCTAAGACTCTAAAATAAAATAAAATAAAAATAAAATAAAATATTTTGTAGGTACGCCAGCAGTTGTTTACTATATTGGACTCTGCAGCCATAAAGCATGCATGCGAGTCATAACTTTTTTATTTTATAAATAAACCTAGTTTGTGGGAACACTAACTTTCACGCCGAAAAACACAATTTGTTTAAAGAATTTTGTAGGTATGTTGTTGAAACTTTCATTGTTTTCGTTTTCTCCAATTTAGACATGACGCGAGTGAATAGGATCTTATTTATAATCGATCGAGCGAGCGAAGCGAGCGAAGATCTTAGTGGCAAGTTAGGCGATTTTGCTTTGTATGTTTGTATGTTTGTATGTTTGTATGTTTCATTTTTATGTTCTCGCATAACTATCGAACCGCTTATCCAATCTGTATGAAACTTGATAGGTCAATAGGTTGTGCTATGGAAATTTGCTGTGGAGCGTATGAGCGTAATCGATGAAGGGGTTGTAAAGATATGGGGTTCCCAAGGGGGTAAATTTTTTTCAAAGTTACCCAAATATATTGAATGGGGTGTCATATGAAAGTACTCAACTTATACATTCCAAAATGGTTTTTAGTTTTCTTCTAGGTTCTATAGTTTTTGAAATACAGTCAAAAAGAAAAATTATGAAAACCAATTAACGGAAGTATGGAGAGAGCTCCCGTTTCATAGAGTTTCGATGTATTCGTAGGTCTGGTTAACGGACAAGGAGTGTGGCATCGTTGTGGTTTGGTTTGCAATGATTTTAGTTGCTAAGTACCTACTTGATATTTTTTCTTGAGATTGAAAATAAAAGCCGTGTTGGCCGATTGGAAGAGTGCTCGACTTTAGATTCATAGGTCGTAAGTTCGAACCCTGGCCGTGCTCATCAATGGATTTTTCGATTAGAAAAATTTAAATGCGCATTAGCACGAGCTCTAAACGGTGAAAGAAAACATCGTGAGGAAACCAGTTAACGTTCTAATAGCGGCGAAGCGGCGATGGGCTTGCAACCTGTCACGTATGCAAATGCTAACTCCTGCAAATAGTGGGCTGGGCATGTACCAAAATTATAGAGGGAGGGGGAGGGTAGGGGGAGGGGGAGGGGAGGGGAAGGGAGGGGAGGGGGGAGGGGAGGGGAGGGAGGGAGGGGGAGGGGAGGGGGAGGGAATTGATTTTCTCATACATTTCGTATTGAACTGCTATTTTAATAATTTCTCGAACTAAGAGGCCTTCCCTGAGGCGCGGTACGAAGTTCGCGGGGTCAACTATTGAATATAAACACGACACGACTTAATGTATTGCATGCATGCCTATAATCTTTACTATACTGAGGTAGCGCATTAGATGTCATTCTGTGGTAAACACTAGAAGGAGCACTTAACGTACGTATAGGGGTAGTCAGAAACAAGTCCAAATCTAGGCTACCAATACAACGGTGCGCGAGATCTCAGTTCGGGGCGAACTACTAGTTTTAGTTTATAATTTTTTCTATTGCAGTTTTCTTCATCTGCTTCCTGCCATACCATGCGTTCGAGATTTGGTTCCACCTGTCTCCAACTTCAGAACTGGACTATAATGATTGGACCCATGCGTTGAGGATACTGGGGTTCTGCTTGAGGTAAATAAAATTATAAAGGCCTTATTAAAAAAAAAACGTTTTATTTTATTAGTACTTATCACATAAAAATAACACAAAAATACATTAAATGGATTGAAATGTAGTACTTAGCTAATAAAACATTTGAGAGGGTACTTTTAAAATTATGATCGTGTCATCAGAATTGGTCGTCACTCATACGGTCACCAATCACCATTAACTGTCTTCCTATAAAAGTTCGATGTTATCAAAAGAGGGAGTTCCATATGAATTTTCAGTAAGTAGGTATAGGTAAGTATATGTACTTACCTATACTTACCTACTTACTGAAAATTCTTCAAAATCTTTTTACTATAAAAAACGTGTTGTACTTATAGCCTAGGTATACTTAATACTAACTTAGATATCAAATGGGGGTTTCAGATATAATCACGTAAAAAATATGTAAGAATGCCAATATTTTCTACAAAAAAATTGTTTTTCATTTACATTTTATCGGTTTATCGGTATTATAGGGATAAAAGCGCCTTCTCAAATTTAATCTGCAATCCCATTGATTGTTGCTCGCTGTTTAGTCAGGCGCGATAAAGCGGTCTAACAAACATTGTTTTGTATAAAAACGTCTAGACATGCCTTTGAATTATATATAATGGTAACATCGTATGGAGTAAAAGCCTCGTCTATAATCGAAAATCTCCTATTGTTAGTGTCTGTTTGTTTATGTTACCACGAGAGACTTAGAAAATATTTTATTGACACTCGCTTTACTCTAGCTCTGTTACACTTCGCGCAAAAACAAAGGTCTTTTCTGCTATCCAATACAAACCTCACGTTGAGAATACTTTTGAAGGATTCATGGAAACGGACAGAGGAGAAATAAAGTACTTACTTACCTACCTAGTCTTTGAAGTTCGCAACCGAGGCAGGAAACCTCGAAAGACAGTAACTGTAGACTGAGGACACATTCGTTTTGTATAGAAAAATATTGGAGCGTAAGACTAGAGAGTATTATTATCTCTTTTATGACTAGAGTCAAGTGACTGTGATGTAGGTACGAGGTTAGATGGCTTACACCCGAATACTGAAACGCTATTTAGTTTATGTGGTGCTTATCATTGATATTAACTGTCATTACCTTTAATTTTTGTTCACGATTCTGAAGAGTAAGAACGAAGAAGATAAGTACGTCTCAATATTTAAGTAGCGTTTTAGTATTCGCGCATAAGTCGCTGTTTCCTGTCGTGTTGCCAACTTCAAAGTATTTTAGTAGGTTTAACATTATTTCCTACTAGTCTCTTTGAAGCTTGGTTTCTTGGTATCGTTATAATGGTACACAGATTTACTAACTAAAGGCATTCGGTATCCAAAGGGACCCAATGATCATAAAACGGACTCGAAGATAGGATTCGTTTAAAACTAGTTTACTATTTCTTCTACGCTTACTAGCGTAGTCGGACTATCTAGCTGCAGATAAATTGACATTTCCAAAGTTTACACTTGTACAGGTTTTTCAGTTTTTAAGAGTTTTTATTTCTGTACTACATAAAAATGCTAAATTTCAAAAGTGATATTCTAGCTATATCGGTTTTGCTTACTAAGTATAGCAAAACCGATATAGATAGAATATCACTCTCTAATCCAACAGAGTTCGTGAAAACATAGTGTAAATCTTCAGGCGTATCAAATTCTTTTATTCCGTAGAAAACAAGGCATATAAATCCAAACGACCTATAAACCCGAAAAGCTGTCACCACCAAAGCTTTCCTTAGTTTAATACCAAATGTCATAAAAATTGGACCAGTTTTTCCTTTTGATCCCCTTAGCAAAACTAATAAACCCTTCAATAAGTCACACAAAACAAATATACCTTACCTTATCAACTTCTATGTAACACAAAATGTAAAGCAATTTATTTGTGTATATTGTAAGTACTTAATAGTTATTCACACGTAAAATAAACCAGGAAAAGTTAGAGAGAGCCTAAATCAAATGAAAAAACATCAGTTTTTTAATTTTTTGCAGAGCAGTTCATATTAAGTAAATCCGTAGTTGTATTTTTATATTTTGTTTACAAATAATAAACAGTGAAGAATTGTATAGCACTGACCTGCTACGCTTAGAACAACAATTTAGGTACCTACACCATAATGACCTAAAAGCTCTTTTCAAATTGAGATGGGATGATAAGGTGAAAAATAGTAGACTGATGCTAGGAAAGTGTAATAAACGTGAATGTTGTTTGTAATCTATTGAAAGTAGTATTTTAATCTGACCCAGGAGAAAAAATAATAATGAATAGTATGGTTATTTTCCGTCCCAGTCACACTTGATGGTTTTTTTTTTCTCAAGACAATTCCCAACAGTAACACCTATCACCTACCTAGTATTTCTAGATGAGTGCAATGTTATGTAATAAATAATTATATTTCAAAAGTACCCTAAACCGGCAAGATTGTATGAGAAATGTGATAAGAGGGAATGGGAATCAAAGTGTGTGTGAATTAGAGTGAAAGAGGTGTGTCACGAACGTAGCAACTGGAAATCCGTGGTCTCTGTCTACCCCTGGAAAGAGGCGTGATTTTATAGTCCGACACAAAATAATAGAAATAAATGGGGGCGCTACTGTGCAAACTAAATACGCGAAATAGATAAATTCTCTTTTAGAAGTAAATTATTACTTCTGAATGGCGTCTTCGGCACCTGTACCATAGCCAAGAAACCTGTACTTTACCATAGATTAGTAGAAAAAGGGTTCCCAAAGTACTGAAATTTTAGTTGCCGTGTCTACACGATAAACTTTAATCTGTTGAATTCTTTGTCCAGCTTCCTAAACTCTTGCGTGAACCCCGTTGCCCTGTACTGCGTGAGTGGGGTCTTCAGGCAGCACTTCAACCGATATCTGTGCTGCAAGAGAAGCGCCCTGCACCCCACTTGCAGCTCCCGACTCTCCCGGACTGCGATCTGTGAGACTTCGTTCAGGAGCACCCATAGACATAGGTGTACGACCAGGTAAGGGAATCTTATCTCTTCTAAGTTAAATAAACTCTTTCCTGTCTCACCTCTGCGGTGCTCTCCGATGTCATAGGATAGGACAATCTGCTCGGGCTTGGCAAGTGCGTCGCGGGCATAGCTTACCGTCACCTTTTTAATGTTCACTTGTTTCTTTACTTTTGGCTTGCGATTCGCATAACGCCGTAACGCCGTAACGCCGGCCGCTGGATCGCCGCTTCGCAACTTTGTTACTACGGAGTTGATGTAGTGAGCGTTGCTTCATAGAATTCCATACAAAGAATACCGATGCGATGCGGTGAGTTTCAGGTCCGGCGGCGGCTGTTTAGCTGTAACCTTTAGTAATGTGTGATAAAAACCCCGTCTGATCAAAAAGGAGCATGTAAAAATCCCAATCCCATATGTTTGTAGGTTTTAGTAGGTTTTTTTTGCGTAGGTTTTGAAAATAGTGTTATAAATTGAACTTAATATCGATACCTAACAATACCCTCCTCACAGCACAGATCGCAGAGATTTTATACACTGTAGTTTAAAATGTTTAATTTTCCAAACCCATTTTTTTATAGAAAAGTAACTCCCTTATATTTTTGACCATGCTTACTTGGCATTAGATTACAGTCCAATAACGGTGTGTTTCTTAATTTTACGTAATCTTATTAAGTAGGTAAGTATTTATTTTTATTTTATTTTTAAACATGTTTTCTGAAAATGATGTCATTAATTTAATCTAATCCTTGACACTTAGTTAATGCTTTTTTAATCGTACTAAATGAATGAATATATTTTATTCATACCCCAACCAAATGTGTTTGGACACACTTCTGACTACCCCCTTAGACATCTTCAAAGGATCTAAAAATGTCTACAGATCTGAAAGAATACGTCTACCGCACCTTGGGAATACAGTCGTGGTCATATTACTTATAGATACATGTATAGATACGTTTACATACGTAGGTATACGTAGGTATACGTCTACATTTATAGATACGTACCCCAACACTAAAATGTAATTACAGTTTTAATTAGTTCCTAAGTAAACATCATGTTACAAGGTTATTATTATCTATGAGACATAAATCGAAAGACGCGGATAATAATTATAGTATCACCTAACTACTCATAATAAGTGGAGTAATTTACATGCAGTGATTAACATGCAGTAGAATGTGGTGTTGAGACATATTTCTATACTTGCTTATGTTTTTTATAGTGTTAAACCAAACCACACATTTATAGTAGATTAGTAGCCAAGGGCTGTAAGGCATCAATTGCAGCGCTCGTGCGCCTATAGTTCGAGGGTGCAATTGATGCCTTACACCCGAGCTAACTACTCTGCTTTACATCTCGATTGTGAGGTAAGTAGGTCCTTATTACCCCCAAATGGGGTTTGTAGGTGACCAATTAGCGCTCTAGGGTAATAATGTAGCTAGAAAAGCCCTAGGGCGGTAAGTAATTAAAAACTCGGACTTCTTGAAAGAGTGAAGTGTTTTTTTTACCCGACTGCGCAAAGCAAAGGAAGGGTAATGTGTTTATCAGTCTATGTTTGTATGTTTGTATGTTTGTTTGTTTGTATGTATGTTTGGATGTTTCTATGTGGCACTCTAGAGGCCAAACGCGTGGACCGATTTTGATAATTCTTACGTCAATCGATTCGTCTCAACCTTGGGAGTGCTACTAAAGACATGATAGTAAACAAAATTCACCAGTGCCAGAACCAGACGCCATATTGTCAAAATTAAAAAAACCAAAATCGTCACACTATATCAAGTGGGGTATCGTTGAATAGGTATTTCAAAATCAACTTTAGGTTTCTTTTACCATTTTTCATTTTAAGTAATAGTTTAGGAAAAATAACGGTTTAAAGTTGATTAATAATAATTCTCGCTATGGATGTTTCTATGTGGCACTCTAGAGGCCAAACGCGTGGACCGATTTTGATGATTTTTACGTCAATCGATTTGTCTCAACCTTGGGAGTGTCACTAAAGATATGACAGTAATCAAAATTTACCTGGGCTACAACCAGACGCCATATTGTCAAAATTAAAAGAATCAAAATCGTCACTCTATATCAAGTGGGGTATCGTTGAATAGGTATTTTAAAATCAACTTTATCATAACTAAAAAGTGTTAAATAAAAAAATATTTTAAAAAACAAACACCCGACTGCGTCAAAACTAAAAAGAAAAAAACAAGCCTGCAAAGAATTACTCACAGTCGGGACCCATAACATTGGGAAGATTTGATTGGTAATAAAATGAATGGGTACCGACTGTGAGTAATTCTTTGCAGGCTTGTTTTTTTCTTTTTAGTTTTGACGCAGTCGGGTTTTTGTTTTTTAAAATATTTTTTTATTTTAATTACTTACCGCAATTGATGCCTTACAGCCCTTGGCTACTAATCTACTATTAATCGAAAACGAAAATCTAGATTTTCGATTCCGACGGGATTCGAACCCGCATTGATCAAATCAATCCTCCAAGTAAGGAAATTCAAGCTACGATAAGTAATTAGGTAAAGTAAATATAAATTTTCGTAAGAAAAGAATATGTTCATAAGTTTGAATGGATGCAAATAAATTGAAAACATTTTTTCCATGAAAAAAGGTCAAAAGAATCCATTTAGAACAACTTCCTCCCTATTGTGAGTCAATACAATGTCCTAATAATTTAGAGCTCAGAAGATTCAGAAGACCAATGAACGAAATTTATCTTTCTTTCATGTTCCTTTCTAAAAGCCTTTCATTGTGTAGTAAACTCGAATTCTGTAGACACCAACAAATCAGAGATATTATACTATAATGCATAGAATTTTCTTCAAAAAACCGTCAACAGGCACACGACTTACCTTAAACGCAACTTACGAGTGACATTTCTAAAATTAATGAAATTAAATAAAAGCTTTTAAAAGTAAATTGAATATAATAACGACTGTATCACAAAGCCAAGGTAGACACTCTCTAGGGCCTAGAGAGTGTCTACCTTGGCTAGAGTCTAGGCCATTGGTTCCTAACCATTTCAACCTTGTTACCCCTATGACATGTCAATGAAACAGATTTTACCCCCGTTTAACTTCCAATATTTTATATGATATTTGAATTTTTTTACGATATTCTGTATTGAATAAGTCCGTGTATAATTTATATTAAAGGATCAGATCTTCCGACGTTCCCGATCAACGCCTGTAATTTAATGAGCAAGTTGCTATTTCTGGTTATGGGAGTTTTTAGGCCGCCTTAAAGCCTTTGTCATGACGACCTAACAGCCGAGACTATGTGATTGACCTTTTA
This sequence comes from Camptogramma bilineatum, assembly GCA_958496255.1. Classification (NCBI taxonomy): domain Eukaryota; kingdom Metazoa; phylum Arthropoda; class Insecta; order Lepidoptera; family Geometridae; genus Camptogramma; species Camptogramma bilineatum. Next base: position 10,593,737 of record OY292465.1, on the reverse strand, counting down.
AAAATTCCTGTGAGATATATGCTATTGTCCTCTTGATGCGTTTTCATCACTATAATAAAGCTTCTACAAAATGATTAGAAGTATTTTTTTCCAGATTATCATGTTTGAAAATCATTTCAAACATGATAATCTGGAAAAAATGATGAGTTACGCCATTACAATTATTATATCATAGATCAATATTTCATAGATATAGACATCTAAATGGGTTTTTATAAAGCCAAATAGGACTGGCAGATTCAAAAATAATTGCTACGATGAACCAATTGAGTGATTCCGTTATTTCCCCAGAGCTTCATTGTTATAATCATTTCAAATTCTGTTTCAAAGGCTTATGTGACCCGTATTATCAACCAGTAAATCCTTAGAGGATTATGACAACTAAAACAGAGATATCTCTACAAAATAATGCCGCGCGCGTCAAAGGGAAAATTTGAGCGACAGCGAAATGTTAGTGAAAAAGTGTTTTGATTTGATACTCACTTGCTGGGTACATTATTGTTTTATTTTTCTATCATGTGTATGTCATAGAGGGTTTGGTTTGAATGGAAGTCAAAACTAAATTACCTAACTGTTTTAGGTAGATAAAGTTCTGTTACATAATTAAATTATAATACTACTACTACATCATTAATATAATGACTTGCAGCTTCCTGGCGGAGTTGCCACTGTAGTGATTTAATGGTAGTGATGATGATGATGATGATGATGAAAAGTAGCCTATAACCTCTCAGAGTCAAGAGTTTCCTCTCACCTCAAGAGTTTAGCTATCGAATGCAAATATAATTTTTCAAATCAGACTGGTAGTTCCTGAGATTGATGCGTTCAAACAAACAAACTCTTTCGCATTATTACAGGTATTATGTAAGTATTTTGTGCGCATTAACACGAGCTCTGAACGGTGAAGGAAAACATCGTGAGGAAACCCGCGGCTTAGTCAGCCCCACACGTATTGACCATGTCTTTCCTATGGATATGGCCGGTTAAACTGAGAGGATGGTGTAGGTGCTGGGCAAGCCTACTCCATCTCAACATTGTCCCAGGCACTACAGTGTCCTGTTAAGTGTAGGCAAAGATTTGCCTCCTGACACTGTATAAATCATCTAGTAAAATATGTAAAGGCCTGAGTTTTATGTAAGTATAGATAGTTTAGAAAAATAATAATTTTGAAATGGTGAGGAGTTGAGGAGTCGAAAGTCTTTAAGCAAACTCTGCTAGTTTCAGAGTTGTTTGAGTTCTAAAAACATAAAGTTTTCATGAAATATTGTTGTTGTCTAAGAAATATAAACATAAAATAACAAGAAGATATTCGTAGCCAAGTGGAAAGAAACCGTAGTTTGTACAAGAAAGGTCGTTCAAGCCCTATTTGGCGGCTGCGGCAAATCCCAAAATGAGGTTTATGTGTTTGACCAGTAGTATGTATGTCCGTTCCTATATCTACACAACACTACTCAACGGCTCAACCGATTTTGATAAATGATACGTCATTAGATTTGTCTTAATGGTGCGAGTGTCACTTGGTGCATAAAACCCGTAAAAAATAAAAATGGCGGATTTTATTGTGTTTTAATCATTTAAACCCACAGTCGATTTTTTTAATTTTTAATTTTGTCACTTGTTTATTGCAAATCAAAATAAAAACCAGTTTCAGCTAATTCTTCTTAGCTAGCTCAACGACAAAACTAGCTCATACATTTTACAACTATAAAACTATTTCATACATACAAAACTAGTTCATACATTTTACAACTATAAAGGGATCCCTAAGGCCTAAGCTCCTATTGTAATCTCTCAAAGTTAGAAATTCAGTGATGTTTCAATTTTTAAATAGAGCTCGGAGGTAAAGGATTTAGGTACGAACACTACGAACGTGCTTAAGCTACCCCACATCGCTGTGTGGAGTTTGCCTTGGAAAAAAGAGATTGCAAATCCTAGAGCATAATTCTAGCAAGAATAATTTCATATTTTGTTCCTTTTTTTTTATCAATGTGGTATCCTTCTGTTTCTTATTTGATTATTTCTTTGTTTTTGTTATTTTGTTACAACTTTTAGTTTTAGTTACTATTCTATTAAAATTTTAATCCACTTCAGCTAAAGCGGAGGTCTTTTCCTAAAAACTCCGTTCAGTAAGTCCAACTTAGTCTTAGTAATTTACTTTAGTAACTATTCCAATGGTACCTACTTAATTCTCAAAATCGTTGTATGTAGTATGATTTTTTTAATGAATCTTTTGATACTCCACTATTAAGGTATTATTAGAAAAATAAATCTCTTACCGTTTCTGACTCCCTATAGTTCTGTATTATTTATTACTTTTATTTTTATGTTCTTTTTGTTTATTTTTTATTTTTTTTAACAGTGATTGTTCTATCAACATTGCAGGAACATGACAGACAGTGTGGTGATATCAAACTACGATTATGGAAGCGCTAAGAAGAAGGCCAACATCATATCGAGGAACAGCGCTGACGGGGTCACCATTATGACGATCAGAGACACAAACGACTTCTTGACTGGAGACGGCGATGACAACTGTGTGAAAAGATAGACGGATTAATAGACAGACAGACATTATCTTGACAAGCGAAGATCTTAGTTGTTCAAGAGAGATAAAAAACAAGACTTATGGAAATAACAAAATCTTATTTGTGTTAAAAGTGAATGCTTGAAGTGATACGAGGTTTAATGAACAAAAATAAGAAAAAGTAGATAGTATACCAAAGAATATAAAAAGTGATAAAATAAACAATGATGCGCAAAAATCAAGGAAATTTTTAGCTATTGTAAGTAGATAGGAAGATGTTGTAAACAATGTACAAATAAGAAAAGATTTAAGGATAGGTACGGTTAAATGCTATTTATATTAGAATTTAAGAAAAAGACGGCTTAAACTTTTTATTTTATAAGAAACTTAAATAACGTTAAATCAACGTGGAAAGAAATCAAAAAGACCAAATTTTAAATGTAAAAATTAATTAATAGTGATAATTTGGTTATATCAAAAACTTTATTAGGTACCATAAGAATATAAAATATAATTATAACATACGTGTATAAATGTAATGTTAAATGTACATAATCTTTATTGTATGCATGTAATTATTGGAAAATTTATACTTAGGTAAGTGGAAAAATTAGTCAATATAACGAAATCAAAGTGGAAAGATGTCAAATGATGTCAAATCAATGAAATCATTGTGAAATTGACCAATAGAACTACTAGTCTATTTTATTTAAAGTTCTGTTTGGCTCTCGTGAAGAAATAACATTGGTGTAATTGACAAGGTTAATGCAAGTTTACTTGACTCACACTTGACTCTTATCATATTATTGAGTTTTACGATACTGTGTATACTAAAATCATTTCTGAAAAGTGCAACAAGACATTGAAACCAGGTTTATTATTAGGTTTATTGATTTTATAGGCCTGTACCGCAACAAAATATCGCACCTCCAGAATAGAAGTGACTCAATTAAAAGAATTGGAAAAATGACTTGAATACGTAGAAAGACTCAGAAAAAAAAACTTTACTGCTAGTTATTTAAAATCTGCTACTTTTTGGATAGAACGTGAAAAACATAATAGCTGCGTCTCTTTTATTTCGGCAGTTTCTCCTCCCTCTCCCGCGGAAGACGGCCATTTATCGCATTTCTCAAAAATCATGATTTTTGAATTGAGTCACTCCTATTCTGGAGGTGCGATGTTCAATTTGAGACTGTGATCCGGCTGAACAAAAATAGGTATTGTTTTTATATTAAATAACCCTGGGATTCTGCATGAAGAGAGATATAGACAACATTTAAACGCAAATGGAACAGAATAATTCTAATGTGAAAATGTAAATTGTGATTCAATCGATTACTTATAATACCTACTAAAAATTTCAAGTAAGTAAGTACCTACTTAAATGTCTTCAAGAAAATGTTATGAAAATGATTGTTTTTTTAAGTTTTTGTTGGTTATTAATGTCTTTGTCTGAAGCTTTTGTTTAAGTTTTCAGGAGTAATTTCTTACACCCTGTTTTCTTTAACTCTTTAACGTGAGTGTTTTAAAATGTACAGTTTATTGTCCCTGTTTCCATTGTGTACCTACTATCAATGTTTCACAAAACAGATCTCGATGTTCGAATTCAAGTAAAGTCTTCAAGAAATAAATAATTGTTCTAAAGCTTCTAATGTTGTAATCACTTTTACACAGTCATTTACCTACCTGTCGCTAGATAAACTACATAGACATGCTACGCACTACGAGCTTTAGCAAAGATGGCGCCACACAATATCAGAATGTCTAGATCGCGCAAGCGGTAATTTCTACAGCAATAGACATATATCCGACCAACCAACAATGTTGGTCGAAAGACCACGGGCAAGTGGGCCAGATGGGCCGGCCCGTCGCAGAGAAACCACCTACTCTGCCTTTGGGGAGCGATTCCACCATGTTCCCCAAACTTTATATACTAGTCCAGCAGCCACCGCCTGTTTTTTTTAGTGAGTAACAGGCTGAGTCTTCGCGAGCAGGTTCGGTTGGACGAGACGCCTAAGTTTGTCTTCTGAAAATTAGTAGAGTAGGTAGCTAATGTAGAGTGCAGGTATAAAACATGTCGATTCGGTGGGGTGTCAAAATTGTCTGAATTGTCAGTAAGTTTTTTATTTGAATATCGAGGTCAAATCGAGGAAATTTATTTTTTAAGCCTTTGCCCTGCAGTGAGAAACATCTGGCTCATGCGGAGGCCAGACAGAAGAGACGTAAGACGAGGACGCGTCGCGGACAGGGCACCAGCGAAAAGCGTTGCGCCCGCGCCGCGTCTCTTCTGTATGTTTTGCGTCGCGACGCTTCTATACATTTTGTATGAAAGAGACGCGGAAGAGACAAATGTCCGCGCCCCGTCTGTGACGTCTGATTTACGTCTTTTCTGTGTGTCCCGCGCCTTATAAATAAAATAATAATGTCGAACGATTTTTTATACTTCAGAAATTGACCGCAAAATGGTAAGGTAAGTAAAGCACGGTGTGATATTTACATCGTCGGCGTCGTAGCAAGGAACGTTGAAATTGGTTACCCAATTTTCTAACCTATTTTACCACCCATTCGTATAACGTTAAAATAGCAAATAATTTTAATTAGGCATAACAAACAATTACAATGATTTACTTCTACAATTACATAATTAATTATAAACGAAAGCCCGTAGATTTGTAATGAAATTAATTGTAAACAAAATTATGATAATTTCGTTTAACTTAAACGTTTGATGTATTTGTAACGGGTTGAGTTACTTAATAGGAGTAAAACAAGGCTAAAATTACTGATTGAAAGCCTGTTCAAATTTTTCTAGTCTAGAAATCAGTTATTTTTTTTGTTAGTGCCATCTAGCCCAAAACTAAGCAAAGCTTGTACTATAGAAACCAGATAACTGATAGAATACTTAAGTATATTATTTTTGTAAATACATATCTACTTATTATACTTTATAACACCCAGACACAGAACAAACATCTATGTTCATCACACAAATATTTGTCCTGGGTGGAAATCGAACCCACGACATACAGCGCAGAAGGCAGAATTATTCTTCCATGCCATCATTTTTCATTGACATGAGAGTAACAAGAAAACAAAGAATTTTCTAAGCCCAAACAACTTTATTTACTTATCGCTATTTCTGAAATTCATAACCACATTTGTCATATTAATAACAAAATAAGTGGTAAATTATAAGTACCAATCACAAACTCATTTTAAATTACGCATCAAAATTTTGCTCTGGATGGTGATGTCATTTACTAAGTAATAAATGATAAAAGGGTCAATGAAACTACACATTTGCTATTTCCCATTTATTAGTACCTACCTACTTTTGTTATAGATTTTAGTATTTTCAAGCGTAAATTCCTTACTCTTTTTACTGCGAAAATAATGTACCTAAGTTTAAATATTGAGGAGTGGACGTCTTTAAGCGCACCACACACACACAGCAGATAAATCTTATGAGATATAAATCTTGACAGATCGCACCAAATATATTTTGTAATTTATATTCGCTGTGTGTCCACAGCTGGTAATCCATTGAATTTGTATGGGCGCGATCTCAAGATTTATATTTCATAAGATATAATATCTGCTGTGTGTCATGTGTGTGTGATGGGCTTTAAACGGTCACCAGTGTTGGCCACTTGCATACGAAAGAAGAAGAACGGTGAACGACCCCGCGGCAGACCTCGCTCGGCGAAGATGAAGAGACCAAATTGATGCCTACCTAGAAGACGTCCACGATGGTCCAAGACAGAGATGGCTGGAGAGAAGGAAGGGAGGCCTTTGCCCTGCAGTGGGACACCACAGGCTCTTAATAATAAAGGTCTGCGCTCACTGCGCAGTATCATAAGCGGGCCGAGGCATAACCGAGCCCGTCACGAAAATAGCACCTTACACACTAAGACCGTATCATACTAGGACCGTCGCATAACCGTTTTGCGAAGCGTAATCTGCCCACCCGAGCCTATAACACAGTAATAGACATTTTGTTGGTTTTATGCTAAATACACAATTATTCTGAAAGCCCATTTTAAAACTTATCACTCAATTTTTTTGTAAATATAGAGCGTTTACAAGCTAAACCACACTAAAATACATATTTCACACAGTTCGTTGTGAAATAAAAAATAAATTGATTAAAAAAATCTATAGTCGTTATAGGATTTGAAGCCGAACCCGGACACACGCAGGAGCATTTCAACCGGGTGTTGCAACCGCTATTCCATCTGGTCGCACAGCAGAGTGCGTGAAATTACTGTTAAATTATTAATTATTTCACATTAAAACTGTAGTATTCTTACAATAATACCACATTTTAGTTAGTAAAATGACAGAAAAAATGATCGAAAACGCAGTAGTAAGAAAATTTAGTGCGTTAATAATAATGTGTTTTGAACGGATTTCACAAGAAAACTAATTGCAATAATAGGGGATATATCACTCTACTAGGTAGTACTATAAAATGGCTATAACTGTTATGTTTTGAAGAAAAAATAAAGTAAAAACGTTAAGAAATATAGTTTACTAGCAGTGCCATCGTAGCGTTGCCCCCATAGTGATGGTATATGGTGATCATGATGATGATGATGATAAAAAGTAGCCTATATCCTTCCTCACAGAGTTTAGCTATCAAATGCAGAAATAAATTTTCAAATCCGACTGGTAGCTCCTGAGATTAGCGTGTTCAATGTTCAAACAAATTAACAAACAAACTTTTACGCTTTATTATTGGTTGGTACCTATAGTTTATGTGTACTTTCACTCCACATTCAAGGTTTTATTAATATGTAACCTCTTCTGAATATTTTTATTGATTGTAGCTTCATCATTTTTCTCGAAATCGTGTTTTTGCTGTTACTACATTTTGATTTCGAGAGGGCAGTATTGTACCCGATGGGATTTTGACGTTTGATAATGTCACATAACGTGCGGAACGCATTAAGTTATGCTAGATGGGGGGGTTTTCCAATTCGAATAGATGGAATGAAAATTAAATTTTCTTACGCTCTCAATAAGTTTTTCGTTATCCATTTCAAAATTAGTTTCATTCAAACGAAACCCATAGCATAGAATAGCACATTATGTCATAAAGACTGCCAGTGTGCATGCTACTAGTAAGTTCAGGGGGTCTAAAGTGGCCACTTTTGATGAAAAATCAGATGTTTCATAGATGCTTCATCTATGAAACATCTGATGAAACATCAAATGCTTCATAAATGCTTCATAGATGCTTCATATATGAATCATCGATGCTTCATAGATGTTTCATAGATGTTTCATAGATGCTTCATATATGAAGCATCTATGAAGCATCTATGAAGCATTGATGAAGCATTTCACAAAACATCTTTTTTTTTCTTCTTCTTTATTTTGGCTTCGCACGGCTTGTGCATTCAGCCAGTGTCAAGTAACTATAAACTACAAGCACATTCACGAACACTAACGGTTAATAATCCACCATTATTATTATTACACATTAACATTCGAAGAAACACAAGTTTTGGAAAATAAAATAAAACAAAAACGAAATATTACTTCTCAAATTCAAATATTTTTAGAAAGTAAATAGGTAGGTACTTTCTAAAAATAAATTTAACCTCGCACATAGATCTGTCAAAAAAGATGTTTTGGGGGTTGCTTTTTGGCGGGAATTTGAGAAGTAATGTTTCGTTTTTGTTTTATTTTCCAAAACTTGTGTTTCTTCAAATGTTAATGTGTTCTAATAATGGTGGATTATTAACCGTTAAGTGTTCGTGAATGTGCTTGAAGTTTATAGTTACTTGACACTGGCTGAATGCACAAGCCGTGCGAAGCCAAAATAAAGAAGAAGAAAAAAAAAGATGTTTTGTGAAATGCTTCATCAATGATTCATCGATGCTTCATAGATACTTCATATATGAAGCATCTATGAAACATCTATGAAACATCTATGAAGCATCGATGCTTCATATATGAAGCATCTATGAAGCATTTATGAAGCATTTGATGTTTCATCAGATGTTTCATAGATGAAGCATCTATGAAACATCTGATTTTTCATCAAAAGTGGCCACTTTAGACCCCCAGAACATAGAGGTTTCAACCAAAGAAATAAGCGGCACGCGCTAAGAGAAAAAAAAAATGCTTTGTTTTTTTTTTGCTAAGAATTTTGAATTATGATTAGGTAAGTACCTACCTAATAAAAATAGGAAAAGGTAACTAGGTGCATATAGGCCGTTTAGGAGCCGCTCCCATCGAAAGGCCGCCTAAGCCTTTCAACGGCCGAAAAGCGGCCCCTAGGGGCCGACCTGGCTACGCTACTAATATGTGTATTGACAGATGGGCGGGGATTAAAAATATAAAGGGGTGTCTGCACTACTAAAAAAAAATGTACGAGAACGAGTTGGGAAACTCAAAAACAAAATATTTCAGTTCATCAACTAATACTACTTTTTAGGGTTCCGTTGTCCTGACAAGAAACCCTAATAGTTTCGTTATGCCCGTCCGTCTGTATTTTTTAAGTATTATGTATAAGTATCATAACATAAGTCATCAATATCATAAGTTTTCTTACAATATATCAGTTAAAATTTATCTCAGAGTTTTAAAGATATTAGACTATGAACTATCCTTTATCCAGGGTGTGCGGACTGCGGACCGTACAATGTAAGTATTCATAGTAGATGTTCATTTCCAAAAGTACCTATCTAAATTATCGCATTGGATGTTTATCTGCAATGATAATTTAAATCTGTAGTAAATAAATAACTGAATAACTGAACAATACAATAACTTTTTTATTCTCAAAAACTTATTTTTAAATACGTCTCGACAACACTCTTTTCTACTCGTTTCTTTTTAAAAATAAAGGAATGTTTCCTTTAAGTAAAATACTGTATCTTAAGGATTTAAAGTAGTTTCCCTCCGGGGCCCATTCATTTTTTCCACCCTGTATATGGAATTTAAATTTTTCTACTCGTACATCAACTCGTACAAGGTTGTCAATTTTCAATTTTAGAGATGCAATGTGAACTCAGCCTATATTTTTAAAATTGTTATTTGTCAGCGGACGTCAGTCGAGTGTCAACTCGACCTGACATGCATGCGACCGTCTCAGTAGGGTTGCCACTTTTTTTTCGAATAAAGGAGTTTGTAGGAACTTACAAATAAATAGTAGATTTTACTTAATAAAAAATGTGATTGAAAAATAAAAGTTTCCTTGCTTCTGTCTGACTACCCCTACAAGTTTAAGTTTACATTCACATAATTAATATGACAGCTTACCATGGTTTTGTTGAGTCTGCTTTAAGGGCGTTCCCTGAGCCAAATACTGTATTTCCCTGTATAAACCCTCGATAAATAAAGTGGAAAGTAACTGAAAAGCCAACATGCATCTCTAACATTTTATCTTGTAATATACCGTTTAATTTTAGTTTTAATTTTTATTTAACATCATATTTACTTCATAATGAATCAACGAAAATCACTAAAAATAAGATAAATCTTCATTTGCTTTTGAAGTTGGTGTAGGTAATTTATGTTTTTGGTTTGCTCCATCGGATAGGTCATTCAATTAATGACATAAATTCCGTTCACTTTTTCGATTGGTTGTTATTAGGGATGAGAAAGCTCCAAAAAACTGCATTTTTGTCGTGTTTCGGAGCGAGCAGCGCCGATAAGCGCCGCGACCGGACGCATTCTAAATTTATCTTTAGTCTAACAAAGCTAAGACAAATATTTGAAGTTGCACTCATCGATGTGCTAATTTTAGCTCTAGGCTAGGGTATTATTTTTTGCGGCAACTCTAAGAGCAAAATTTGTAAGTCAGAAGAAAGGGTCAAAGCCATCACACTATCACATCACACTAATAGTTTGAATGTTTGGATGGATGGATTGATGTTTGGGTGGTTAGATGGATGTTTGGATGTGTTTGAACCGATTTGGCTGAAATTTAAAATATAGATAGAAAATAACCGTAAATAGGACATAGGCTACTTTTTATCCCGGAAAATTTTTTGAAACACATCTACTAACAAACAACATAAAATCGCCCAAGTTGCCACTAAGATCTTCGCCTAATATATTTTTTCCCCAAAAATATATTATTTAGGATTCAAATAATATTAGACTTATATTAAATATAATATTAGGTGTTGCAACCCTACGTGTCAGCAAAATAATCATGGCGGCCGGAGATTGACAAGACGGCCATGGCAGGGCAGGACACGCGACGGTGTGGGAACGGTCTGGTGTGGGGCGTCCGGTACATTTCAATACAAAGAATATCATTTTTGCCGGGACGGTGTTGCTACGGTCATGCTATGCGACGGGGTAGAGACGTGATAATGTGTCAGCACCCTAATCATAATAATATTCTGAAGTCTTGATATGAAAGACACCTGAGTTGCCATGGAAAAGGCACGGTACCTAGGTTTAATTAATGTTAATGAAAATTTTCAGAGTTGTTTGTAAATTCAAAGAAATCGTACACCGTAACCAAAATGGTGGTTTCGCATTTGTTCTCAAAGTCTAATTGCTTTGGTAGAACAAGCAAAACGGTTTTAGCAACTGTGTAATTCAAATTTAATTTCAGGCGTGAGGTCGTGTAATAAATTTACAAATTTAACCGCGTCTGTCTCGGCGTAGCTTGTGATGGCTCATAAGGTTCGCGATATACTTACTTTGAAATAACCTGTGTAACTACATTATGAGATTCAGAGAAAAATGGTCTTTGCTGCATTATGTTTAGTTGATTTATTGCTTGACTTTACTTCTGTAGACTTACAAGAAAGATGTAGCTTATTGCGATAAAGCGCCAAATTAAGGATGCTTTTTCGAATTTAAAGTATTTTGTTTTTTCGGCTGTAACGCCGTTAGTACACCGACGCATTCGCATGCGACAGCGACGTTCGCATCGCATTGCGATGCGAAACTCTAATGCCAATCGGCTGCGTCGGTGTAACAGCCATTTCGCAGTTGCTTGCGAAACAATACAGACAAGGATGCAACTATTTCATCTAGCTATATGATAGAGCGAGACATAACACATGCGAAACATTGCCATACAACTTACAGTTTTTTCGTCGATTCGCTGTCGCATGCGAATGCGTCGGTGTACTAACGGCGTAACAAAGCAAAACATTTTTTTTTTTTTTCAGAAGAAACGTTAATCTGAAACTTTCATAGTCATTGACTTTCTAATTCATGTAGAGCGAGTCTCTCTCTCTCTTTCTCTCTCTCTCTCTCAGTGCTTCTACATTAATAAAGGTCGGCAGTAAACTCTTAAATTCCATGGTTTGGTAGTCGAAGCCGAGTCATTTATTTGGCATAGTTTCCCGTTGCTTTCCACCGTCAAAACTTTTAGAGGGCGTTTAATCCTCAATGCTATTGAAGCCTCTTCCATTTAGAAATGGGGTTAAGGTTGAAACGAGTCTCAAACTTTCATAAAACGTTACCAAAACAGTAGGTGTAAACTGTTATTTATTCCGCGCTAGGACCCAAAAGTAATTAATGTCCTTTCACGTCTGTATGCAGAATGGTAATTAATCTAATTAAACCTGCTAAGTCGCGGTTAAATGAACGGGTTTGTTTACAAAGTTGTACCTCTTTCTTCCTGGAAATACAACTTGTCATACTCATTTAAATTACAATGTTGTTTGTTAGTAGTTATAGTATCAAGTTGCTCTTTCTAATGTGAGACGCTCATATAAAACCTAGTCGTTAAAGAGATAATGGAGTGAAGCTTTGTGCGGTCCTCAAATAGAGGCCTGCTATGAGAGTATACAAATGTGCGTTTATGTGCCTCAGACATCACGTTAAGTTATTGGTCCTAACTAGTAAGCAGGGATGCAGGCTTCAGGCAGCGTAAAAAACATTAGAGCATAAGGTTCTCAACTTGGGCGATAACGCCCCCTTGCAGGCATTTAAGACTTTCAGGGGGGCAGTAGAAGACCCAGAGAAAATTAGGGGGCATTGAGATGGCGCATTAAGATATGGGTTGGCTCTTGAAAAAAAAAATATTCTCAAAGTGGGCGGTGGGCAAAATAAGGTTGAGAAACTATGATTTACAGTTAGCTAGGTACTAGTTTATTCGAACTTAACACCATTCCAACAATACTTATTATACTTAGGCCTTTATTAGATCATTTAGACGTGAGGAGGCAATTTTGCCTGCTGTTGAGATGAAATGGAGTAAACATGTCCAGCACCTCTCAGCTAATTCGGTCTTATGAACAGGGCAAGACATCGTCAATAGTGTGGGGCTCACCGTTTTGAGTTCATATTAAGGGGCATGCGACAGACGAATTGTCCATAAAAACATATTTCCAAAATCATTTAAAAGAGCAAATTTTTATCACTTTAGGTTACTATTTAGATTATGGCAGTATTATATTTTGCCGTATTATATTTTTCTGTTTCTAGTAGGTACGAAACGGTAAGTAAAATACCTAGTGGGTACGAGTATGTTTGGAGATAGTTCGGAATTTGGAGATAGGAATTTTCGCATCGTTCAATCGAGTTCCGGTAAGGCACTTTGTCACTATCTTCATGAATTTAATATTAGTTTTCGTAACTAAAATTTAAAGTATTTTAGTTAGGTACTAAAAGCAGGAGCATAAGACACTAGGAATAATTTAATTAATAAGTAGATAGGTACATAAATCAAATTTTAGTTTGAAATTGGACTTGGAAAGAAATTAGAATTGTAATACACTAATCGGTTTGCAACGATGGAATGCTAAAGACGAATGTAGGAATTACACTATATAATCTGATTTTGAACTTGTATCTGGCTTTATAATTTTATTTTGTTATAGTGTTAATCCACACTTGGAAAAAAAAATGTATCTGGCTACTCTCTACTAGACTAAACATATTCAATGGATTGCAGTTACAGCCAGCAGTGCAAATAACGTTCTTATCGATCGCTAAATTTGACATTTAGAATCGATAAAATCCGATAAAATTAGATTTATCATTAAAAAATTTTTTTGTCGAATTTTGTTGATTTTTTAATTTCAAAAGCGATCGATAAGAACGGTTCTTGCACTGCAGGTTCGGTAGTGAAAAATCGAGCACACCTAAGCTTAGGAAGTTGAATATTGGGGTACCTAATGGTTCAGTTAGTGCCGTAATCTTCAAGTTTTATGCCAATACTAGCTGACCCAGAAAAAAAAATAAAAATAAAATTTTATAACAAAAATAATTTTTAAAATTTACCAACATTTTCACGCATCTGAAACACGATTATTATTGTTGTCACAGATTACTGTTGTAGTAACAATTTGTGAACTTTGACGCGTGACGTCAAATTGATACTAAGTACAACAGTAATCTGTGACAACAATAAGTTCGAGTTTAGGAATTGTGAAAATTAAAAAAAAAACTTATCTATGGATCGTTATATCTGACTCGTCCTTGACTCGTCTTATGAACTCGTGTCGTCACATCCTTTCACATCCTTTTCAAGTAAGTATTTTGAAATTCCTAGTATTTTTTGCAATTTTTAAAATTTATTTTCAAATCGAAAATGGTTTAATATTAAAAAATAATTACACACACATACCTCTAAAGCAACAATGTTCATAATAAAATACATTTAACCCGCTTTTGAGTCAGACGCATGTTCCCTATTGCTAAAGAAACTGCCAAAAAAATAGATTCTTTACTCAACTCTAAGTTTGGACAATAAATACTGGCATAGTCAGAAGACAATCATGCATGATACAAATCCCTAATTTCTGTAACTGCCAACCTGTCATCCAGTATTGGTTTTAGGCTTATCTATGGCTTTACAAGTCATGACAATGTATTCCGGCTACGTGGCGGGTAACTTAGTACACAATAAGTCATGTTGGCGATGTGGCGGTGGTATTTACGATGTCCTATTTAGAGGCAACGTAGCGATACTAAGCGAAGCAGTGAAATAATTTTGATTGTCATCATTGGTCTTTGATAAAACTTAAAAAAATAGATTGTTGCTCAATCAAGCAACTACACGTATGTGCCTTAGTAATATCTACATAAAGTTATTATCTTTAAACTTCTCGTCTTGTTTAGAGTATTGTGTTTTTGTTGAATGATTTTTGTAGCATCAAGTCATGTTATGGTTTTGTATGGTATAGCATCGGTTTATCAAAAACTTGTACATTCTGTTTGTATACCTAATCTATTGAGTTTGTTTACTCAAGATGATGAATTTGTCCGGTCGCTTATACATAAAAATGATACCGTAAAATACGCCAACATTGCCACCAAGGGTAATTTTGCCCGAAGATCAATTTATAAGCAAATCTTCAGATTGCAAAAATATTTGAATAATATTGTAACATTTTTTGACTTTAGTAGAAAATAGGTTATGTGTCTACCATCACTGTCTATCGGGTGTGTCGCTAGCTTCACTCAGTAACTTTTTGGAACTCGTCGAGTACGGTGCGTATTTTCGCGGGCAAATTTTGGTGCAAATTCATAAGTGAATTGTGAGTGATGGCGAAAACACATGTTAGTTTTATTAATATTATGATATGTAAGAACACTTTAGGAGTATTAATATGTTATTATCGTTGCTGAATGTCTTTTCAAACAAGAGTTATAACGGTGGGCAAAGTTATCCAGCAATGTAGCGATCTACTATTGACAACATTGCCCGCCATCAAAATAAGCTTAGGGTTGGCACTTCAGAAACTTGTTTTTTTTTACCCGACTACGGCGAAGCAAAAAGGAGGGTTATGATTTTGACCGGTATGTATGTATGTATGAATGTTCATCTGTTCCCTCGTAATTTAAGCTTTTAATTAACTTGCAATGTTTGTATTGCAATGTTTTTCTTTGCTTTAACTCTCCAGAGAAATGTGATTATCTTTAATGATAAACGTAAAATGTCTGATAGATAAGTAAGTAATTATTTTAATTTAGCTCCTAACATCATTTAATTTTGATCTCAATTAGCATTTCATTTTCATTTGGATACCTACATAAATATGTTGATTAAAGTTTATTAAATAAATACTTACCTGAATGAAAAATAACCAGTTTTTTTTATAACAACAACAACTACGATCACAAGATCAGTTAACTAATAAGTGCCAACCCTAGCACTTTTAATTGGTGAAATGCGGTTTGTATGAAAAAGACAAAAAATGTCAGGGTAACTTTGCCCAGCCACTTTGCTAGGAAACCTTCTATGGTATCGTTTTAATTCCTAAAGTAAACGCCATTATTGCTTAAATTCTTGTATTGGCTTTTTATTTCATCTCTCTAGAGGCTATATTTGCGTCAAAAATCAACGTGGGCAATGTTGGCTAAAAGTCTAGGTAACTTTGCCCGCCATCAAAATGTATAAAATACTTAATTAAATATTGACGCATCATAAAATCTGATAAAGTAATGCATGCACATAATCTTATAATAGCAGATGATAAAAGAAAATACTTATGTTCCCATAGAAAATTTTTACAAAAATTGAAATTATTCGAAAAAAGTGGGCAATGTTGGCATATTTTACGGTATTTTATAGCTTATCAGATTATAGCATTGAGTTTTTTTTACTCAAAGATGATGAAGATGACAATTTGTTCGTTCACTTATACCGAAACATATTTTATAGCCTATCATAGTATTGCATAGCATCGTTTTTCATGTAGACCATGGATAACTGTAGTTGGTACGCTGTCCGCGTGCAATATCGGTCTAATATTACGGCTTTCGACTGTCGGAGGCAATAACACGGGATCCCGTGGAAATTCTCGCGAACTCTACGCAAATATGAAGGCTGTTATTAAAACAAAACACACGTTTTTCTTTCAATATGTTTACTCGTTTCATTGTATTTTAAATAGGCCTAAAGAATAACTGAAACGATTTAGTGATTCAGAACGACTACTAAAACCCTCTCGAGTCATATTCGAAGAAAAATATGCAATGAAAAAAATAAAACTTGGAGATACTAAAACGTTTACCTAGAGCTCGTGTTAATGCGCATATAAATTTTTCGAAACAAAAAAATCATTGATATACGGCCGGGATTTGAACCCACGACCGTCGGATCTAACGTCGAGGTAAGATCCCACTCGGCCAATACGGCCCTGATAAATAAGAATATTGAAGAACATTGAACAAGTTTGTTCTATAAATAAAGATGTAGTTTCATTCAGTTTGAATACGGATTTCCCTAAGGGCTCTATTATGAAGAACTCAATTGACTGTCTTACATAAAGCCGAAAGATATTGTTCTACGAATAAATTGAGCGCTATTGCTTGTCAAAATAAAAAATGAATGCTTTGATTTGAAAAAGTTGAGTTGACCAAGTTAGATACTGCCTCGATCAAAAGATCGGAGTTCGATGTCGCGGATCCGAATACTGGACGTGCCCAATTGAAATTGGAATGGGACAAACAAGGTGGGGCGAACGTGGAACAAATCGAAAACTTATAATGCTTGTATAGTGTGAAAGTGTGCATAGTTGTTTGTTGTCCTGCTTTCACGTCAAAACAGAACGGAGTTTTTATGCTTTTGAGTTTATGATACTTAGTTTTATCCTTTTTTTTTGAAGATTTGCTTTGAAAGAGCTTTTATTCAATTAATTATGTGTATCTGAGACAGGCAATATAAATAATGTTGATTTTATTGGTATAGGTATTATGTGGTTGGACAGTATTATATTTTTATAGACTTATATTTGCCTACCGGATAAATAAAGGTATTAATTGCGCAGTAAAACAATATTATACCTAACAATAGTCTGCGTCATCCTTCTATCCTACTAATATAAAGAAATTGTGTTCTTGGATGTTTGTCTGTTTCAATTACGCCGTGGCCGAGTTTGGATGAAACTAATAAAAATCTGTAGGTTGTGGGCAGGAATTGCTTAATAGGCATACTACACAAACGAAATAGAAAGCTATGACTAATAAACATGCGAGTCAAAAGATATTTAATATTTTTTACGACTATAGAACTGTTTATATCTACAGACATTGAGCGTAACAGACAAGAAGCGAAGCAGACAAAAAAATTTTCAGGATTTTTGTCTAATAGGTCGTCCGACACGACTTCCTCCACCATACATTTACTTCGGACTGTCGGTTCGGATGTGTGTTACATGTTCAAACAAATGTATGTCACTAACAACGCCTTCAGACAATCGGATTGGAAAGTCGGACCGACAAAAAATCGGATGTCTGTGGCCGACGTTAGATAAACTTTCACGTTTTACAAAATAAGAGTTCAAGCATTCTTATGTTATATTCTTGATGATAGTTAATTAATTTATTGGGATCAAAAAGTCACGCGACACCAAGTACTAGTAGTCATTAACTAGTAGTACTAGCTAGTCATTAATATCGAAAGCAATTAAGGTTGTCTAACAATTTACTAGCGCATCAGGGACATCGCAATATCTTTAGCTATGGCGTAATTCAATTAGTAACGTAGTATAAGTATAGTGTCTATTATGGAATCTAGAAAACCTATTTTCACATTGTTTTTTTTATATTGTTTATGTCCTTTGAAATACACGGGAATTAATTACAAAATAATAAACAGCGTTTATCATAATTAACCGGCGAGCTTGTATGAAAAATGTGGTGAGAGTGAATGAGGCGAAAGAGGTGTGTCAGGATCGTAGCAAGTGGAAATCCGTGGTCTCTGCCTCCCTTGTGGGAAAGAGGCGTGATTTTATGTAGGTATGTATGTATCATAATTATTATATGTAGGTAAGTAACTAACATTTTTTAAAGAGTATTTTGTGCATTTGTCTTTGTCGAGTCTGCCTCATACTAAGGAAATACATGCCCGGAGCGACGCGCGACCTGTCGCTAGCCACGGAAGGTATTTCATAGAAATACATAGAAACCAGTAGTATCGCCGGCGACACGTCGTCTGCTGTTACTGTCCGCAGTGAGCTACGAACTTGTACCTAAGAGTGTTGGCCGTTTAGGCACAGAAATAATTGGCTGGAATTAGAACCTTAAATCTTCGGACCAAAAGCCGAGGTAGGTATCTACATCTTTCTCACCCAGCACAAGAGGAACTAAGAAAGCCCTTTACTAGATGGTTTAAATCGTCCGTGACCTACTGAGACCTTCTATCTAACAAAATACAATTAATTTTATAGGAGGAACAAAAACGTTGTATTTTTCTTTGTGTTAATTCTATTAGAAAAACAAAAAAGTAGTTGGTCCGTTTTTAGGTATTCTTCATAATAAAGGTTAAAACTAGGTTAATTTTTACTTTAAAAATGGTTATTTAGTATATTATGGCATTAAAAACAAGGTTTTTGAAAAATGTTAGTTAGGAGGTATCAAAAGTATACGGACGATATACCTACTTTATATTATACATCGTCAAGAGGCAATCTTTGTCTACACTCTACAGTACTTGGAACATTGTTGAAACGAAGTAGGCGTAGACATCAGCATCCAACGGAAATACATAATCAATAAGAGCGGCAATGTTAATCGTTTAGAGCTCGTCTCAAAGTGTCTAGTTAATTTGATACACGAAGGAGACTCTAGCCGTGAGCAATACTTTTTGATCAAAAGTCGAGGCACAATCTTATACAGTCATCATATTCTACGAGTAACTAAATCTGAGCTTATTAGGTACCTAATATCCACCACAAAATACCCATATCAAAAACCACAACGAATCATCCATCACTTTTTCATAGAAACTTTAGATACGAAACAAAAACAAAAATTACATAAAGATTGGGGGTGTGTGAAACCATTGACTAACAAAAACCCAGCGTCCACGTAACGTCACTTACTCATCTATTAGTGATAAAACCCAATCACCAATTATCTTGGCCTCCACTGCTTAACTCTTTTCAACGATGTTAAAGATTATGAAGTGTCTCGATAAATTGGCCGTTGATTTCTGCGTTGTGACGACGCGTGACGTCATCTCGGGAGAAGCTGCTGCGCAGGTTAGGTACAATGAATGGGTTTTTACGTCGCCTTTAGAATGTTGTAGAGTTGATCGTTTAAGTATATTTTTTTTTAAAGATAATATTAATATTTTTAACAAAGAAATCAAAAGCTTCTTCTACTTAGTTTATTTAGTTTATTGCCGTAATAAGTCGACAACTGAGGTCCAGCCGCCTCTTACAGAGAAGAATGTACGCCCAAAAACCACAAACGAAAAACAATTATGACCTAGTAATTAAGAATTATCGGGATCTGAAATTAGAAATAAAAGAACTGTTTATTTTTCTAGAAGTAAATGGTAACATAAGATGTTATTTTTTACTTCTAGAAAAATAAACAACTTTTAGATCTAAGTATTCTCCGAGGCCATCAAACCTAATTAGTGAATGAGAAGTTTTTTAAGACAAAGTTTAAATATAAGTACGAGTAATTTAGTAATTGGTAACTCATATTTTTATGTGGAGAAACAACCTTATAGTAGACAAAAACAAATTAAAATCTATGTCATTATTATGGTGCCGGTTCTGCAAATACGCTACTCTATGTATTAAGCGATTATGAGACTATATTTAAACTCGTATACTCTCATCCAGGCACATTCAATATTGCATCGCCAATCTGTGCAGATCCTGACTACAATTGCATCCATCTTCAACAATTTTTCATCAACTCTTCTACAAACCAGGTAAATAAAACGACCATTCAATTTATTATTTATTTAATCCATTTTCATATTAAATTTCAAATCTGAGATTTCTTATAGTACTCGCTGAAAATCTTGATCGTAAACATTTTGTTAGCTTCCCATCCCAATAAGCAGGAACTTTATAATTTACTCCCTTTGAATTTTATAACCCGAAATATGAACCGAGAGATTGATTACCTGAGTAAATAGGCAATAATGCTATGATTTTATAAAAGTTAACGAATAAAGATGATGTTAGTAGGAAATAAGTAACATAAATAAAATAATTGTTGTATTCAGTTCGTGTTGGTTTGATCTTGATAAATTGTTGTAACGTAATATAAATGTAGGTGCTATGAAAAGTAAGAAATTAATATTTGTGACCCATATTTTATCATATTTTAACCCATATTTTGTGTGTGACCCATATTTTAACTTGCGGCTTCATTCACGTGAAAGCAGATTAAAAAAGTAACAATAAAAAAAAAGTACTTAAGTAACAATAAAGTAAAAAAAAGTAAAATTGTAATGAAAACTTACCTAACTTTAATTAGAGCGCAATTAAACGACTTTTTAAACTTTTGAATTACAATACCTAGATAGTTACGGTTTTAAAACGGAAAACAAAAAAGGATTATAGGCGACTTTCTGGTTATTTAGAACAAAAGATAAATCAGGTTCTTAATGACATTTGCATGATCTGGAATCTAGACTAACCTTGCCCTTAACAAGAATTTATATGCATTCTTGCAAAACAGGAAAATATAAAACCGGTTAAGGGTAAAATAGCAGCTGTGGTATTCTTTTTACAACGTTCTAAATTTAAACTTTGTTATCATAGTGTAAATCAAAACACCACACCACTACGTATTTAAAAAAAGAATCCAACCTAACTCAAACTTATTTTTCTTTTACAGATATGGCGTCGTTCAAAATCCTGTTAGCTCTCGCTATTGTCTGCGTAGTACAAGCTCAAAGACCTTTTTACGCTGGACTGAGGCCCATTGGATACCCGCAAACAGTCGAAACAAATTTATTGTCCAATAGATTTGGGGAAGACGAGGATCTACCGATCGAAGCTCGCGGAGACGGAAACCTAGTAAACAGATTCAACGCCATGCCGGTTGATAACCAACCTTTTTGGTATCTCAACTGGAGGCAGTACAACGCATTGAGACAGCGACCTCAAACTTACCCACAGAGACCAAACTCCTTCATTGACAGGTTTAGAAGATAGATTTGAATTTAGAATACTTGGGCTGTGATTGTGGTTTCGCGTGAATCGAATTTGAAAATGGAATCGCCATTGAGATGGTGGTATTCCGGGTATTATTTTTATGAGATGAAGAAACCCACGCAATTTTGGAAGACTGATTAAAATACATCATTTAACTACAAAAGAGTGTGGGAAAACATCGAAAGTTAACAATGATTATTTTCAAGAACGGGATACTGATAAAAAATGAAACAGGAGCAGCAAAAACAGTTTCAAAGACTTTGATTGACTTTCCGGTACAACTGTAATTTTAGTTAGTACGTTGCAGAAAAATTACAAAATATATTTTTATACTTACCTACTCTTTATTTTTATTGACCTTGTTAGGTGTTTACGTTTAGCTCTTGATTTATAAGATAGTAAAAGTTAAGTCGAAAATCAATCCTTAAGTTTTTCTAGATGATAAAACAGCGGACCTAAAAAGTCACTAAAGCTGAATCACAATATGAAATGAACTATAATGCCGTCTCTTTTCACTCTCAGTCAATGAAAAGAGATGGAAATAGTTCAATTCCTTTGATACGATTCTGCAATAGCGACCTTTTTAAGCCCGCTGTACATGATATTATGATAGATGAAGAACAGTAGGCGACTTATGACTGGGACATTACAATTAAGGTGGCTTCAGCACTTACCATTTTTTCTGTAAAACCACATTAGGAAATAAATCCTCCTTTATATTCAAATAAATACATCCTTGACAATACCTTTTCAAAGAATAGCACTAGCAATAGGGTAGGTATAAAAGAAATATCATCGAAAAAGGTTGGTGGAATTCCTTTCAACATAGATAATGAGGAACATCATTACAGAACTAAAATGGTTTGCATAAGTTAGGGTTTTTTTACGACTATCTGGAAAAATGAGATATGAAAACTATTTGTTCTGTAAGTATTCGATTCTTATGTGACATAGATTTTTGAAATGGGGTAAAAAGGGTCTTCTCCGTTGTAGCTTTGGGGTTAGGTATGTTCTTACGTGTACCTACCGAATGTTATAAAGGTCTTCGCTTCACTGAGCAGATATTCGATTGAAGATCTGTGGAATGCCACTACATTTTTTTGCGTACTAGCTTCCGCCCGCGGATTCACTCGCGTGGTACCTACCCGGGTAAAAAGTGGCCTATATGTTATTCCAGGTCATAAACTATGTATGTTCCAAGTTTCATTAAAATCCGTTCTGCAGTTTTTTCGTAACAAACATCCATACATCTATACATCCATACATCCTCACAAACTTTCGCATTAATATATTAGTAGGAAGTAGGATGAATAACTAAAAAATGCGCACACTACACTGAAGATCAGTTCTTCCGTTGGCAATGTAGTGGCGGCATGGCGGTGAGTTCAAAGATCAGCGACGGAATATCTGATCTGTATGTGGTGAGTTAGGAACATTTTGATCGTCTTTCACAAATTTTACAAATATACCTACACTCTTTGAACAAAAATCTGTGCCGACAACCTTCAGCAGTACAGTACGTAATGTTTGTATAATCTGCAAATATTTGTCTCGGGTCTGGGTGTTTTCTATGTAGGTATATTATGTATGTATTTACAAAAAAAATGTATTTAAGTAGTATATCAGTCATGTGGTGCCCATAACAAGCTCTGCTTAGCTTTGGGGCTACATGATGCTATGTGAAATGTCCAGCATTATTTATTCATTTATTTTATGGATTTAGGCTCTAGGCATTCATGAAGTTAGCCGTTTCGATGCGCATTGTAGCTTTTTCATACATAGTTGCTGCGGCGCGGCGAAACGGCTAACTTCACGAAGGCCTAGATCCATTGTGCGTAAGTACTGTACCTATAGCGTACTCGCTATAATAATAAATAATAATAATAATAATAAAACTTTATTTCAGGCAACATTAGAATAAGTTACAAGATGTTATTTTACTTAGTCTACGGCCCATAGCAATAAATACCTTACAACTAACATACATATTTTATATACAAAACATATACTACGAAGTACATCCGTACCGTATTTTTTATTCTGTTTCTCACTTTTCGGTCAATATTGCCATCATCAATAATTCTGGATTAATGAAGTGGAAAGTGATCTATCAGAAGTAATTTTGGTTGAAACTTTCAGCATCAAGAATTATAATACGTAGGAGTAAATCTCATTCAACTGAAGAACGCAATGAAGTCCCTTGGGAATTAATCTACGCTACAACTTCTTAATTTAGCTTGCGACGAGACGGTACGTAAAATCTAAAAAAATAACACTGTCTTTTTATCTTTATGCTCTAAAATAGCAATGAATATTAAAAAATAATTCATTAAAATAGCTGGATAGTATATTTAGCAGCTACCCAGCTTTACCAATTATACTGCAGAGTCATTCTGTAAACTCACTTCGAACGTCGAATAGCTGAATCCGCTGTGAGATTACAAATTTCGTAGGTAGGTATTCGAAATTTGAATCTCACCATACATTCTTGTGTATTTAGTGAGCTCGGTCACTTGAGTGAATTCGAAGTGAGTCTACAGAATGACTCTGCTGGCCTTATTTTGCTCTCGCTACGGTCCCTGGCTTCTGTACTTGCCTCGTTCACCGTCGCCGGCCCACGCACGACATTATTCAGGAAACATGGTGAATACACGTGGAACTGTTTAAGCCAGGGTTTCTCACGAAGTTTTCCTATAGCTCGTTTCAATGTGCATATAAAATCGTGACGAGAAATCCATCTACAAATTCTACAATCAGGGTTCGTGTTTTTTTTTTTTATACTACTTAGGTACCTAGCATACGGCCCACGTGATGGTAAGCGATTACCGTAGCTTATGGACGCATTCGACACCAGAGGAGTCACACTCGCGCTGCAGACCCTTTAGAATAGAAATTACTGCGCCGACAACACAATGGACAAGACTGGTCCACCAGCTGTCACCGCAACGCTTCCTCGCAGAGCTCTGACAACCTTGCTCACCGCAGGAACACAACTTTAGGTACACAACACCGTGTTTAGATTATGATTTTTAGATTTTTAGATTACGATTACGGTTTGCTTTGTAAATATTTATTTTAAGATAACATGACAGTCTGGCTCATGACACGATTTTTATTACGTATGTATAATGACCGCTGGGTTTTGTTTTTGGTCATGGAAGAAGTTATCAGACATTTAGTAGGTAGTAGTTTATCAGTCATTTTAAGGTCAAATTAGGTCAGATGATAACAGTTAATAATAATAATAATAAATGTTTATTTATTTTCTCTCACAGAAGTTAAGTACAGGTAACTTAGGTCTAACATTATCGTGTACTTTTACAATAGTATGCGTTAATAGTTGGACCTGAATGCAATGTTGAGGAAAACTCCCGTCTCTAGAGTTCATGTGAACTGATAAGTAAAATAAATGTACCTATTGCCAATACAATAATGCATGTTTATCCTTGTGAAATATTCTGCAAGATTCTTAGATTAAGATGACATCATTTTGTGATAGAATTTTATTTCACAGTAAATCCACAGGAAATCAACATGCTAGTTTCACATTTACACTCCAAAATGTAACGATTAAATTAACACTTCCACTTTGTTGACATAATTTTACAACTTTGTGTACCTCCACAAAGTTTGAAGCACTTTTTTTTTTTTTTTTCGAGATTCGAGATTTTGAGCATTCGAGATGTGGGTACTTATAAAGATGTAGGTATGTTGAAGATAAGCTGGGCGCAAAAGGTCACCAACGTGGAAGTTCTGCGACGAGGTCGACAGAAGCGGGAACTTCTTAAAACTGCATAATCTCGGTCATAATAGTCACGTGCTTCGGCATGGTAGATATCAGCTTCTGCAATCAATTATGATGGGCAAGGTTCCTGGCAAACGAGCTGGTCGAAGAAAGAAGTCGTGGCTCTGCAACATCCGGGAGTGGACGGAAAAGACAAACGCATCTTTCTGGTTGGAGAGGCACTTGAAGAAGAAGGAGGTATTTCATCAAGAAAACGTCAATTAAGTCTCATGTAGGTACCTACTCACTCACTTACAGTCCGTTTCAAAAGTAAACACTTTTGGTAAGTATAAAGTATTTTTACCCAACTAAGTAAGTCTAAGAAATCCATTCGTTCATTATTTATACGTAATAGGAATTTTGATTGAAAATAAATGAAAATGAAATGAATTATGATTGCGACTGTATAACCCTTAGGCGCGGTAGACATTTTCTAGGCATTCTAAGATCCTTAGAGTGTGAATGTTACCAGATGTACATTTCGCGAGCAAATTGGTTCTAAGGTTCATCAATTTGTGTAAACAAAAAATAATAGGTAATTGTATACCTACCATTGTCTTTTAACATCCTTATTTTGATTATAAGTACTTACCTATGTTACCTATCATATCTTTGAGCGAGCCTCGGGCGTAGGTAATAAATATTTCCTTAACTAATTAAATTTTTTTAGTTGTGCTTTTTTTTGATACTATAGGTGCTAAAGGTAATTGAAGTTTTTACTTATATTATGACAAAAACAATGACGGCATTGTAAGAATATAATAATATTGATCTCTTACAGAATTAATTAGAAAGTTTTTGCACGAACATCGATATAAATCGATATCGGTAAAAAATATGAACTAAAAATGTACCAAAAATGTAAAAATGTAAGGTAAATACCAACTTACATATAAAGTTGAGTTTGTCGAAGAAAACTGAGTACCTATCTCCAGCTTACACTTCGACTAATCGTTCGCAATGATCCTCGTTCGCAATGATGAACGCCTCGAATACTGGTTCTATAGTATTTTCTTAATCTGTTAAAGCCATTAGTTAATTTTTTATCCTGTCCATTCAAAGGTTACCTGGAAGAGATCGCTTTCAGCGATAAGGTCGCCCATTGTTACACTTTTGTTTAAGTACCTATTTTATTTAGATTTGTTTACCTATGGCTTATTTTAGTGCTGTAAGTTTATGGTGTACAATAAAGTAATATTCTATTCTATTCTATTCTAAAGGTTACGTCAGCTAACCTACCAATTTTTTGTAAAAAACTTTTTCCTTGTTTAAAACTACTATGAAAATCAGTTAAAAAAGTAACTGGTTTTCCGGTTTTCCATAGAAATCACAAATACAATACAAAGCCAACAATTTTATACGAATTCTATTTAAAAATTCAATCATAAAGTTATGGATATTCAGAAGAGATTGTGTTCAATTAAAATGGATATAAAATTCAATTGTAACGAGTAATTTATTGAATCGCGTTCGAATCATTAAACCGACATCGCACGATCCGTGGTTTACTGGAATTGTTGTTGTGATCTCTACGAGTTTAATGGAATAACTAGCTTCTGCTCACGGTTTTCTTTTTATTAAAATTTTATATTAAGAATAGGCATCTTTCTCCTAAAAATGATAATGAATAAAATGAATGATAGTAGGTAATTGCACTTTTCTCCCCTCTGGGCGGAAAGTGGCAACTTTTTTCCCGCTACGAAGTTGTCGCTTTTCACCTCCGTCGAGGAGAAAAATAGTATACTCACCATGGGCAGGAAATTAGCCTCAGATCACATGTTTGCTTCGCCTCAGTCAACAATTACATTGTGGTCTGAGACATTTCTTACTTTCCTGCCCTAGGTGAGTAATGTACTATTCTACGTGGACAATGTGAACGCCGTGGGCTCACACATTTCAGTGTATGAGGTTAGCAGATGATGATGATGATGACTCTTGAATTGTTAAGTTAAGGAACCAGGCCGATACTTGTCACAATAGCAGGCACTTTAAAAAGTCATGAGGAAAAACCCACACAATTGCCAGTCATGTTTTTAGTTTTAAATGAATGAAAAATTACTATTTATAACCAATTTTGGTTTAGGTATCCCTAATTGGTTTTACTTAATCGAATTAAACCTATTAAGTATTTAAGATTTACAATAACATTGTTAATTTTATTTTGTGATCATTTTATTAAAACATAATTTCAGGAAAAATTTGATGCTAATGTATTCTTATTGGCACTACATTATTAGGTACCTACTTACCTACTGCAAATTCTAACTTTAAATTAAAATAGAGCATATTTTAAGGCTTAGCGTCTTTGCTCTGAACATTTTGTCAGGTGCTCTGTAAAATTTCAAGTGTCTATTTGCCCTGGTATTTTTATAAGGGGACTTCGACTAATTCTGTATGACGTAGGTAAACTGCGGTGAATTTGAATGAATGAATAAACACTTTATTGTACGCGTAGAAGCAGGATACATAACCTATAAAAGATAAATTACTTACTATAATAGGCCTTTTCGCTTAAAACGCTTTTTGTTCCTCACTCTAAACAGAATTCAAAGCCTTTATTTTATTTCATTTCAATTCACTTCACAAGTCGCTCTACAGCAGAGGCATTCTGTACTAGACTCACTTCGAATTCACTCAAGTGACCGAGCTCACTAAATACGCAAGAATGTATTGTAAGTGTTTGTAGTAAGATTCAAATTTCAAATACGATATTTGAAATCTCACAGCGGATTCAGCGCTCCGACGTTCGAAGTGAGTTCACAGAATGCGCCTACAGTACCGGCGTTCTACAAAAGAAAATAATTCAGGTATTTTGTAAGCCCATTTATTACAGAGCATTCTAAATGCATTATTCCACCATTAGGCCGTATTAAGGCCTTAAAAAGTAATCAAAATACCTAAGCTCGGTTACCTCACTTAATTCGTGTATAACCCGACAGGTCGTTAGCGGCTAGAGAGTTATGATTTAGCTTTGGCACGTGTGTGCACGCTTATTTAGTTTGAAAGGGTGAGCTACCAAATTGCTTTATGACGTGATGTTATTTTGACGGCGGCGTTACGATAGAGATATTTTGTCCTTTACTTCTCTTCGTGAGTGTCGTTCATCAAACTTTTAAAATTGGAAAATATAAATCCATACCCATAGGTACGAGAAAGTGTGTTTATTTGTCCTGCTTTTACATCAAAACAGAGCTACGGATTGACGTGATTTTTTGTGTGGAGATAGTTGGAGGGCTGGAAAGTAACATAGACTACTTTTTATCCGGGTACCACAAGAGCGAAGCCGCGGGTAGCAGCTAGTATTATATAATTACCTGTCTTAAAAACGCTTAGAGATCTGAGAAAATGTTCAGCTATTTTAACTTATTTTCTGAAAAGGATGACACAAAGAATAGATTGTCTTATCGATACTTCATACAAGAAAAGGTCATGTTTCTTCATCTCTTCATCATCTTCCTGCTCTTATCCCACTAGGTGGGTCATTTTTTCCTTCCTCCATTTCATTCTATCACTTATTAAGGTAAAAATTTAATTTAATTCATCTAAGTATAAAGAAAAAAAAACATGTTTTTGAAAAGAATTTACTAGGTAGGTAGGTACCTACTTAATTTAAGGTTTGTGGAAACTCCTATAAAGAAATGTTTACATAACTTGCAGCTTAAATTGTTTTCCCGCACGTGGTAAGTAAAAAAGCCTTCAGAAAAGTTTTTATGATCCCGTAAAAACACCGTTTTACTTTATCGGTGACATCAAATGTAAGAAAAGTACATCGCTTTTTCTAAGTCCTTGGTATAACAAAGTTAATGACGGTGACCCGTAGGGTGACAGGAGGATATTCGGAGGGCGTGACAGGTAGCATTAGGCTCGAGGTTGTCTTCATATAACTAGCTATAATCTATACCAATATCTAAAGCGGAAGAGTTTGTTTGTTTGATGGTTTGAACGCGACTCAAGGACTACCAATCGGAAATATGTCTGTATTTGATAGCTAAACTCTTGAGGAAGGTTATAGGCTTACAGGCTTTTCATCATCAGCGCTATAGAGGTCGTCGTTTGTCATCTATCACGTCACTGATTAGAAAACTACTCACGAGAAAAGATATAAAATGACTCGTAGGTATAGCTATAACTATAAGTATAACTATAGCTCGACGCATTAAGACGTCATGAGATATGGCGCCGAAACTACGGGATGATGGTAGTAACGAAATTCGATAATCCTGAAATCCATTGACCTTTGACAGCTGATTTTTGTGAAATCGGCGTTTTTGCACGATATTTTTTAAATTACTGAGGCCTTACTATGAACTCTTAGAGCAATGTCAAAGTATGATTACTCTGATTCCGTGTTAAGATAAGACTAAGGTAAGGTTAAAGTAAACCTAATGCAGTAATGTTTTGGTAACGTCTCATCGTGGAGTGTCAAGTGTCAAGTCATTGACGCGATGCAGAACTGTTTTCACCTTGTTTTGACATTGCTCTAAGAGTTGGTGGTACGCCGGCTGGAATGGAGATATTTTTCTGTTTAACAAAAGTTCTTCTCGGTTTTTGCAGTTTGCGTCCTCTAAAAAGTAACTTTCTGTCTTCATTTCCACATCAACTGCATTTTGTAACTAATACCTACTTGTGGATTTTTTCACGAAAAAACCCTTTGCTCATTACAAATTTAGATCTTTAAAAGGTTTTCAGTGTTTCGAATCTTCAAAGTCATGGCTCAAGCCATTCTTATCAGGAACAAAGAAGGTGACAAGTTATTGATGAGTACCACCCTTAGCACTTAATAAGCTCCCGGCTTTAAGCGGTCATGTCGAAATGTTGTCGTCGTGGAAGAGTGGCCTCACACGTCAGAAAGAAAGTAATGTTGCAATTGAGGAAGAAGAGAAAAATAAGGAAACAGTTTTGGTAAATGTCACATAAACAGTCGAAGCTTGTAATACGAATGGAAATCTGATTGAGTTGGCAGGACAGTTGCTTGGCAAGATTTGATGTGACGGTAGGTGGAAATCCTTGTCGAAATAGTGGCAATAGCATTGAAGGAGTCTTGGTATAATAATATCACCTGCTAGGAGCATGCATGCAATTGTTGATGAATGTACCTTGGTGAAATAACTGGATGTAAGAAACAGAGGGTCTAGTAAAATGGCATTTGAAGGGAATTTTTGAATGGCCATTGAATTGATGGGGGAAGCCCAGCAGTAGGTTACAATAAGCTGTAACTGATGATGATGACAATGAAGGCACCAGGGCGTATCTTACTATTTATTCCGCTGTTCTGTTTTTTTTTCTTTTGCAAGAAACATTCACTACCTTAAAGGTAAAATTCGTTTATTTTCTTAGGCATTACCGCTTGGCACTACTAGTAGAGTGAAAGGAAATTTTACTTTCCCGTGACACTACTGGTAGTGCTACTGGTAAAAGTACATCTCCAGTGACACTATGATTGACGCACTCAATTAATAAAACTAATTACAAGCACATGAACAGTCTTGGGAGTAGGTAATGAGGGTAATTCCGCCGTGGAATTACCTCGTTAATAGTACTACTATAACATTCCAGCCAACAAAGCTTAATGCTTCAACCTGCAGAATCCTCAAGATTACAACAATTTTAGCCCAACTCATTATTTTGTCGCACTATTATGGTAATGGTATTTAAGTAAGACACGCTCAGAAACATAGTACTACTTACTACTAATATTATAAAGGCGAAAGTCCGTGTGTGTGTGTGTGTGAATGTTTGTTGCCACGTATCTCCATAACTACTACACCGATTTTGATAAAATTCGGAATGTAGATAGATAATAACCGAGAATAGGACATAGGCTACTTTTTATCCCGAAAAATTGCACGGTTCCCGTGGGATAAAAAAAATAGTAGTCCACGCGGGCGAAGCCGCGGGCGTCCGCTAGTTAACAATATGGCCAAGTCAAGAAAATGACTTAATTTTTAAAACTTATAAAAGTTGCTTTGACAAAAAACTTAAGCTCGGCCACAGATGTTAGTAATCTGTGGCTCGGCGCAAACGGGCCACCGACCACAGCCACCGGTAGCCAGCGACAGCGACTTTTCATATATTTTGTGGCCGTAGCGAGTGGCGCCACCGGCTACACACGTGTGCGGCACGTATAAAGAAAATATAAGAAAACTACAGGAAATAGGTCAGTAGCGGCGTTTTGGTTGTGTTCGATGGCTCGGCTCATATGCGGCCAGGCTTAATACGATATCTCACATGAATATTGCTCTAATAAAAAATGCGAAATGAATATCTATTGATGGACACCAAGAATTCAAACCCACGACTAATAAAAAGCACATCCTTCTCGGTCAACAGAATTTTCTTATCGGAAATTTTTATGCACATTATCACCAAGCCGCAATAATCATAAAGGGTCTTACTTATGAATGATGTTTAAAGTTGAACACTGGTAAAACAACGTCCTGTCTTTATTTGTAGATAGTGATAAAGAGACAGGACGTTGTTTAACCAGTGTTCAACATTAAACATCCTTCATAAGTCAGGAGGAAAGAGAGAACTGAGTAATAAAATTCAATTGTCAGTAAAATAGTGCTCTCTCAAACTTAGTAAGATGAAAATAAGAGCGTAGTGTTCACAGACGACCAGGGTTAAAAACTAGTTGTGATTTATAGAAATAGAAATAGAAATAAGTTTTATTTTCATCACAATAGGTACGGTACAGACACATAAATCAAAAATGTTACAGTGACACGAAAATAGGGCTACCCCTCAGCATTTGATTTCAATTTGTTCAGTTAATTTTGATAAACTTGCAACCTGGAAGAGCTACTGGTCCAAAGCGTACGTTAGCGTTTTCTGCTCGTTTTTACCTATGATGCACAAGCATGGTCCCTAACCGATTCATAGAAATCCAAACTCAAGGTTTGCCAACGAGCAATGGAACGCAGCGTGCTTGGCAAGCGAACTGACAAGATTCGCAATATCACGCTACGTTAGTACACCGGCATTGCCGACGTAGCTACGTGAAAAGACAGCATCGCTGAAATAGGATTGTGCGGGCCACGTAAGGAGAATGCATCTTGATAGGTGGGCATCGGTCGTCACCAACTGGGAGCCGGGCGGCGACGCCTAGGCCTAAAAGATGCTGGCGTGAAGATATACTTAGATGCCTTCCAGGAAGAGTGGTGGGAGGTGGCCGGTGACCGTAAGAAGTGGAAAGAGATGAGGGAGAGACCTTTGCCCAGCAGTTAGACACACTTTAGGATTAAAAAAAAAGTGGTACCTATTCAATTATGTAAGTCTAATACAGATAGGTCAATACCCCCCTGGTATCCATTTCTAACTATGTGAAGGTATACCCCCAGTGGTACATTCTATGTGTGACGCTGGCTCGATACCCACTAATGAGCTTTTTACGGTCCAGTAGGGTCTCCTGATTGCTGTAACGGCAGGAAAGCAATTCCAGGAAAATTTTCACGCCTTTAATGTTGCTAAGTACAGATTTTACTGGAACGTTTTACCCCAATTTTTCTTTTATGAAGTCTAGAATTCAGTAAAAGTAGACCCAAAAGAACTCTTTTTTATTTTTCCTTACTTGGAGTAAAATAATCCTATTTGAACCTCGTTTCTGACTAGAATGTAAATGTTTATTTGAAAACATCAAATATCATCCATAATCCATCTACTTGACAAACAAAAAAGTCCTAATAATATTCAAATGAGTTCCGCAACGATATCTCAGAAGTTAGAAATGAAATGGAGTAATTTCGATATCAGATCAAGAATCCTATTTTCTGGATCTTTGCGTGTGCTTGATATTGGCATAGGAATAAAAAGTAAATAAATATTAATTTAAGGATATCTCGTCAAACAAAGTTGGGACCGGGTTAGATCGTATAGTAAAGTAAAATAAATACTTACTCGAGTATTTCTTCCCTAATAAAGAGATACTAATCGAGGATACTTTGACTGTGACTGGCCTCTTAGCTCAGTTGGTAGTAGCTCTGCCTTCTGCGCTGTAGGTCGTGGGTTCGATTCCCACTCAGGACAAACATTTATTGTGTGATGAACATAGATGTTTGTTCTGTGTCTGGGTGTTATAAAGTATTCGATGTATGTATTTACAAAAGGTATCTAAGTATTCCTCGTACAAGCTTTGCTTAGTTTGGGGTCAGGCGCTATGTGAAATGTCTAGCAATATTTATTTATTTATATACCTACTGATCGAGGGGTTGAACCATCGTTACACGTAAACTTCACACACAATACAATTAATGTTAATGTTGTAATAATAATAATTGTAACTCAAATAAAAAATAATCACGCCATTGTTTACTAATTTAGTTCAGCCCAGGGATATTATTACCCACTTCAGACCAACACAAATGTGTTTGTGGAACGAACGGCTTTCATAATCTGCAAATAATTATTACTGGGCATGTAATTGCAATCATAAACAGTACTTATAATAGTTGTATCGCTGAATAATTGAACTGCATAGTGGCACATCCAAAATAAACACATTTATCATTTTCATTTTTTCAATGAAAAATCCATTTCGCCATTGATTTGGGATACATCTTTTTCAGTTGAGTGAATCCGGAACGAATTGAATCCACTAGCTTTTGAATGTAAATTTATAGTGCTTGTGAACTGTTTCTACACAAAATGTCCCGACACATGTTGTACTTATCTCGTATTATGTTACTTTCGTGAGACGTGGCGCCTTTGTAGTTCAGGAATTGGGACACTGAGATCCACTTCTAGGTATAGAAGTTAGCATAATGTAGCTTAAATTTCGCTACCACACGTTACTATTAGGTAGATTGTTTTCTACATCGAGAACTAGGTAAAGAGTTTTCCTCCCAATGGACCCATAGTCGAATTGTTCATTGTACGAACTAAAAATATATGAAAAATGACATTTTGACCGTCAATTTTAGTGCGTATATTAGAAATACGACTATAGCTAGATGTTTATAAGTAAAAAACAAATGATTCAAAAACTCAACAAAATAGTAAAACTTTGGTGACTTAAGTGAACAAAAAAAATGATGTCATCGACAATTTGATTTCCGATATTTTAGCAATGAAAATAGGTGACGGATATCGAGCCGATGATTGGATCACGTCAAGGAATACCCTCCTAATTTGATTTTACCAGCAATATTGGGCAGTGAGGAAATTGTGACGAAATAATATTCAAAGTGCCTCATTTTAACGGAAAATAAGAAAATTGATGGCGATGCATTTACTTTACTTCTACTCACTTTATTTATGTTACTTACTTTATGTTTCGTATCTTTTTTAATCTTGTGTCCATGTTGTTGTGTTGTTTGTTGTCCCATGGGACCTCATGGGAGTATCCAGCATTAGCTGAGACTGGGCCTTTTTGGCACCACTGGTATATGAACCTTTTTAGTGTCTGTTTTTATGTTTTTGACTTTCTCCGTGTATCTTTTTGTTCTGTATCCTCTTGTGTGTGTGTATCAAATAAACATTTATCTTATCCAAGGAATTTCTATACTACGTACCTGGAACACTGACTGAGACAGAAAACAAGGTCCGCTTGAGAAAGAAAACTTGGGCGGTGTGTCTCTTTCTAAAAGGGTGACCATAAACTAAACATTCCTAGTCCCTAAGGGGCCTTTTCCATCATTTTCTGATTTACGTGATGTTTCAGGGCATGATTTTTGAATTAAAATACTGATACAATTTTGATCCTTCATTTTGATTCTTGAATCTTGAATCTTGATTCTTGAATCTGAAAACTGAAATTTTGAATCTTGAATCTTTGAAGTGACAGCTGTCAAACTTAAAACCGCCATATCTCGGGAACTACTCGTCCTAGACTCCCCGTTCTCAGTTCAAATGAAAGCTAAGACCAAGATCTTCATTTGAAGTGACAGCTGTCAAACTTCAAATGGCCATATCTCGGGAACTACTCGTCCTAGACTCCCCGTTCTCAGTTCAAATGAAAGCTATGACCAAGATCTTCATTTGAAGTGACAGCTGTCAAACTTCAAATGGCCATATCTCGGGAACTACTCATCCTAGACTCCCCGTTCTCAGTTCAAATGAAAGCTATGACTAAGATCTTCATTTGAAGTGACAGCTGTCAAACTTCAAATGGCCATATCTTGGAACCTACTCGTCCTAGACTCCCCGTTCCCAGTTCAAATGAAAGCTATGACCAAGATCTTCATTTGAAGTGACAGCTGTTAAACTTCAAATGGCCATATCTCGGGAACTACTCGTCCTAGACTCCCCGTTCTCCCCGCTGATTTTGTCGAGCGCGATAAGGTAAAACTATCCTGAAATTTAAATGACATGGGCACACTACTAATCCAACAACGAGTGTGAAAGAGACAAAGCACCCAAGAAAGCCTCTCAACAAGACCAACAATCCTTATAACCAAGATTAAATGATAATAGATCGTTGTGTAGTCGTGATAAGGTTCAAAATCCTTTGTACATTAAATGTCAGTTAGCACTCCAGTTACGTAGTTTAGAATCTTCTTGATCTTATCTTATCTTTTATCTCTCTCTTTTTCTCGTCGTCAAACGTCCAAATCGTAAGTAATCGTTAGATATAAAGAAATTATTAATTTAATAGCTAGAAGCACATTCAAGTATAATAATCACTCACACTCGAAAGGTTCGAACGGAAGATCAGCGTTGTCTTGTTATGTGCAAAACAAAACATACTGAGTTGGACGCCTGTTTGGCACATAATGTTAATAGCTTAGTCATAGTAAGTAGTAAGTATCTTTGTTTTTTTTGTGTCTTAAATAAATGCTTTTTCTTTCTTTCTTTCTTAATATTATAAAGCCTGGGATACATTTGGGGGCAAATTTGCGGAACATGTCCCTCAACAACTACGTGAAATGTCCCGCGACAATTGTCATGGAACATTTTGCCGGCTACACTAGTCAGTGTTTATAGAAATGTCGCCCGAGGAGGTTGTGGCTATTAGTGCTGCGTACATAGTTAAGAGGCACGTTGCGTACGCGACTACACTTGGTGACAAATGGCGCGACACTGACGCGGGACACGTGCGCTCGCTCTCGAGGCGGGAGCAAGCAACATGCCCCGCGTCACGTACAATGTTGCGGGGCATGTTGTGGGACAATATGCGACGTTGCAGCGTCACGTAAATTAAGTGTTGCGCGTCATGTTGTGGGACAAAATGTTCCCTAGTGTATCCTTGGCTTTATTTAGTATGAGCTTACACGTGTATAAAATGCTAACTGGTTGAAAAAAGTACCAGGCGAGCATATTTTAAAGAGAGAAGTCTATAGAACAATATGATATGGAAGCAGATCTGTGTAGGACTAAAGTCTCGCCCAAACCTTTTAAGCGTTGCTACCACCATTAAAAACTTGTGTCAGTATCTCCACCATTGTGTATTTGTTCACAAGCTGGTGCACCAATTAGCAACCGTTTTTCCTTTAAACTTGCCAGAAAAGATAAAAAAGCTGCAAATATACAACATATTTCATCCTCTTAGTATAGCATTGTATAGTCTGGTTCTGTCATGAAGTATCTCGGCACTCTATCAACAGATTATACAACAAAGCTTTGGAGTGGAAAACTAGATCATCCTTAGATATTATGAGTTAAGTTACTTATAGTATAAGTTTCACTCAGTTAAAGTGAAGCGGGAAAACCTTTTAAAAGTTTGTAAATACAATTGTTTTAATACAAAATAATGGAAGATGTGTGGCTGCTGTGATGTAATTTTTCAGAGTTGTTTTTACCTTTTCCACTCAATGAGATTTTACCAATAGAGACGTTACAGTCATTAGAAAAAGATCTAAAACACGGCGAAAGTTTGTTATAGCTAGTTAGAATATAAGCAGCTTTGTTTCATATAAATTAACAAACTAAAAAATAGCAGAGATTTAAAAAACCGAGTCATCAGACAGAATGAGATAAAATGTGCGTGCTGCGTGTAAATGCGTGTAACAACGGAGCAAGACAAAGTGCGACTGACTTGACTCAAGCTAATTAGCTTGACTTTTGATCGCTACTCAGAGCGGGCTACAACGCATCTACCTCAGTTTAAATAGAAGATCATTGTTTCCACTCGCAAATCTTAGCATCATTGCTGATCAGTGGAGTCGAATTTTTAAATGAGGAAACAAAAACAACCATGGCCCTGTTTTTACCCGGATTATTTACGTCACGAATAGGTAGTTGTGATGGCTTAGATACTTACCTATGATTTTTTTATTTTCATCAAAGTTCATTTTGAATTATTAAAATGTGGGCACCTATTTATTCGTAGGTATGAGCAAAACATTCCGTATTTCTCATATTATGAGTGAAAACCACACGTATATCGGATTCTCGCGTTATCTGCAAAATCGCTTTTCAATTTACCAGATCAGTCAACGTGACGTAGGGAGGTGTAAGTGGAACGGAAGATACCACAAATCCACCCTCAGATAAATTTTATTTAAAATCTTTCAGAGGATTATGAGTCATAAGCACTAAGTTTTAGAGTTGTATGTTCCATCTGAAGGATATAGGAAAATATATTCATAAACTTATTTTATAAACTTATATTTCAATATCCATTTATCTAAATAAAAGAGTGCAATGATGAAGGATTTTCATTGCAAAACTCATTTTCTCAATCGGTTTTTGAATGAACCATTTTTTTTTTTTTAATCGTGGTTTAAAATCAATTTTGCTACAAATATGAATAAGATACGTAGGTACCTACCAGGGTTGTTGCGAATATCAGCATCAGCATCAGCATCCGCTGATGATCAGCATCATTTGAAACATCAGCATCAGCATCAGCATCCGCATTGATCGATGCTGATATTCAATGCTGATGTTCCAGTCGCGACAGGACATAGGGGTCGGGGCTTTTTGTATATCGTTCGTTTAATAATAACGAGCGGACTTATGTTAGTTGTTATTTATTTATTTGTTTAAATTCTTCATTGCACAAAATTACAAAAATAGTGCATAATTGGCGAACATAATGCCGAAGGTATTATTTTGTTGTTTTTAGCCTACACTGTCCCATAGCTGGGCAAAGACCTCCCCTCGAGTTTTCCAGGTAGTTCGGTCCAACTAGGGAATGCAATCTCGCGAGGTTGGGTCTTAGGCGAGATCTCGCGAGTTTATGAATAGAAATACCGTGATATCTTGCCAATTTTGAGATCTCGTGAGATTGGCAGTTTTGTGTGTTTATTATTGCAAATAATCACAATCCCACTAATATTATAAAGGCGATAGTCCATGTGTGTGTGTGTGTGTGTGTGTGTGTGTGTGTGTGTGTGAATGTTTGTTACCACGTATCTCCATAACTACAGAACCGATTTAGCTGAAATTTGAAACAGATAGATAATGACCGGGAATAGGACATAGGTTACTTTTTATCCAGAAAAAATGCATGGTTCCCGTGGGATAAACAAAATAGTAGTCCACGCGGGCGAAGCCGCGGGCGTCAGCTAGTATTTGAATAAATTAGAAAAAATAATAAGAATTAAGTATAGTATAATTTAACGATTTTTTTCAATAAAATTTTATGAATTTAACATTGATTGACGTAGGTATCTATGCATCATTTTTTCAAATAAGAAATGAAATAAACAATCAGTCTTCTCTTCTAATTTCAAACAAAAGTTTTTTTAATAATAAAACAGTTATTTTATAAAACAAAACAACAAGAAGTCAAAAACTAAAATGCAACTAAGTTGAGTTGACTGTTAATGAGGTTACTATTAAACTGAGATATTATAATCAATTAAAAAAAAACTATACCTACTCAGAGATCTATTAGAAATTAAAGATGAATTAACAAAATATACCAATCAAATGAAAGGCTTGTTCAGTTCACATCACACGCCATTATTACGAATTATTTTGAAAGTAGCTCCTTATGAAGCACAAAATGTCCAAAGAATCGTGTGCGGCTTCTAATTTTGCTGGCCAGATAACCAGCAACTGAGAAGGCCCTTTTGGATTCAAAGCTAGTCTTATGCTCGAGTGCAATCTCGTTAAACTCGCGAAATGTCACCCATTTTTCGGCCGAGATCAATCTCGCTAAAAAAGACCGAGATCTCGCGAGAACGAGATTACCAGCCTTAATTGTTTAAAAAATAAAAAAGATTTCGATGACTTGATAACGTCCTCCTTATTTTTGAAGTCGGTTAAAATACAAACCCATAATAACATTTTTATCTATGATTAAGTTATACTTAACTACAAATTATACAGATTGAATCTTTTGATTGATTTCAATTTTCATTTGAATTCAATGACTCAAAAAATTAAAATAGAATTATATTTCATTACCAAAGAAAGCTTTTTCATGTAGATTCAAAAAAAATATTTTTTTTTTTGCCTAAATTAAAATTTTAGCTAAATTAAAAGACCGACTTCAATGTTATTTAGCTGCTTTTGCACTCTCGAGGTGCATTTCTGTTCATAATTCCGAAGATCCTCATCAGATTCTCACCAATCGGAAAGTATGCCCTTTCAAACAAAAAAATAATTTTTCAAATCGGTCCAGGCGTCTTCGAGTAGGTACTTAACCGGTGAAAATACATAAAAAAAGCTCCGACGATTTGAGAACCACCTTTTATTAATGTCGGTTAAAAATCAGCATCAGCATCAGCATCCGCTGATGTCAAAGTCAAAAATCAGCATCAGCATCCGCTGATGTGTAAAAAAACTGCATCAGCAACAACCCTGGTACCTACTAACAGTACAGTGCTGTAGGTATACTCAATTTAATTACCTTGACAGGTAGGTATTAGAATTTGTTTGAACTGAAAAGTTTATGTAAGAGAATTTCTTTAATAAGTCTTCTTTGATTTCTACTTTTTGCAAAGGCTGTTAAATTATTTTTCTTATAAAGTAAGTAGGATAATATATTTTTCCACATCAAATATTTTTTATCATTTCAATATTATTAAATGAAAAACTTTTGAGTGATTTTTATTTTTTAATTGATTTAATACTTACAGGTAAAACCCGATTTTCTGAAATAAATGTCTCACGTTGTTCCCTCTCTCATAAGAAAATACTATTTCAACATCCCACTAGATGTTGGTGCGACATTTATCTTAATCGCCTTGGAGGTGTTCAATTGTTTACACGACAGAGCACAATTACATGTGCTTTCATTTACAATTACTTATTTTTCTCTAGAATCGGACTATTCTACTTACTTTTATTTGAAGCGCTCGTGGCGTAGCTTGCTTAGACGTTCTTGAGTGATCGTTGAAGTTAAGCAGCGTTGTGCGCGGTCACTTTTAGGATGGGTGACCGCAAGTGGTATTACGAGCTGAGCGCTTCCGTGCTTAGGAGGGTACGTTAATTGTCGGTCCCGGCTTTTAAGTCGTTAAGCCATGACGGAGGCCTTTAGGCGGCCTAAAAACTCCGTCACCAGAGTTGGCCACTTGCTCATACGAAAGAAGAAGAAGACTTACTTTTATTTTGTTTCTTTATTTTAAACTTGATTCGTGAATAATATCATCTTCAGAATGCCAGACGCGCGTGATTTTAAATTTAAAAGTGTCTTGCTTCTCTTGCCAAGACTCCATTGCAGTATTTTGGTCGAAAACTTTGATTTGTTGGATGTTTTCAAGTAACATGTTATTCGGGGATGAAATAAACTTCTGCATCTAAATATTTTTATATGACATAAATTTAAAAAAATTCTGGAGCGTACTTCGCTATAACTGAACTTCAAGTTCACTAATGTTTTTACATAGGTACTTACCACAGGCAATCAGCAATATTTAAAGTGGTTTGAAGATCACAATAGGTACCCAGAGAGACGCCCATCTATTACTAACAATATTTGGACGTCGATTGTATTTTGATTTAATTTTTAAACGCGCAAGTGTTTTCGAGTGTTATTGTTCAAGCTTGATATTATAAATTCTCTTAGAAAAGGCTTATCATAATTGAAGTCGGCTCAATAAGTACCGGAGTACTTCAAGCGTGGTGATTGGACTCAGACAACGCTCAGGAAATGGACTTGGCCCTAGCGATACTCCTGAGTGAGTGAAATAATTTAATAATTTAGTTAATTGATTCAGGCGTGACTTTGCGGAAGTCCATAATCAGATTTTTTTTTTGAAAATTTCAATATAACTAGTAGGTACTCCTCCGCTAATCTATACCAAAAAAGATTCGTCAAAATTTTTACGCTAATTATAATTATTTCCTGAGGATGCCCCGTGGAGGGGTGAAACACGTGTCGAAGATCATCAAGTTTTTGTTTTTGTTTTCGCGCTGTTGCTGTTCCCGGAATTGTCCCTGACTAGCCTGGCATAGTAAGGTTAGGCAGTGGAAAGTGGGTGGTTGGGTGGCTTTAGTGTAAACATTTTGACGAATCTTTTTTGGTATAGATTATAGAGGAGTACCTACTAGATATTTTGAAATTTTCAAAAAAAAATCTTAATAATTTAGATGAATTTGGAATTATCTCATACCTTCCTTAGTTTTTTTGGAAAGGGCCAGGTCAAAATTACTCTAAACCGGCGAGGTTGTATGAAGTAAATAAGTTCGTATGAGCAAGTGGCCAACTCTGGTGATGGAGCTGGAGAATATATTATTATTGAGAGTGAATGAGGCAAAAGAGGTGTGTCTGGGTATTAGCAAGTTGAAATCTATGGTATCAGCTTACCCTCACGGTTAAAAGGCGTGATTTTATGTAGGGGAAGATCGTCACCATTCGTACGGCAGGCACATTCGTACAGTGCTTATAAAACACAAACGAAAGGACCCGCGGACATTTCTTTTACATGTGTGCTTAGGTGGCCTAGCAGCCAATACGTGAAAGTAGTTTCGTGCCAATCCCATCGGTGAGAGCGAAGTGACAGGCAGCATAGTGTTTTCGCGCACGGTAAGTAATTTTTTCATCAAAGTTTTCGTGAATTTTTACACTATTAATAATATGTTTTCCTACGCAGTTTTTTTCCAGTAACTATAAAACATCCTAAAGATATGTTTTTAATAAAAAATTAATCAAGTTTTCATATTGATATTAAAACAGGTTTTATTTAATTATTATGTGGCTAAGGGGCACATTCGTACATAACCAGGTGGGGCACATTCGTACGCATATGACCGACGTGTTTATGTTTATTTTATAGGACCTACCTACTTAATATATGGTTTTTACAAAAAAAAAATGGTGCAAAATTATAATCCGAAGAAGACACGTAACCAAACGTGGATAAACACTGTCGTCTTCTCAAGTTTTATTGGTTATTAACAGGGTCCTCATCTAAACGGCTACTTGACGATGATATAATCTGCACCAAATATTTCAAAAATTGATTAATCTCTTTTTTAGATTTGATTTGTATAAGCTAGAATTTATGAACGTATAAAATAATTAATTTCAAAAAAGTTTTTGTTGAGTAAAATAAAAATAATTTAATATTTGGAGACTAGACAAAAAGTCATTGAATTTTTGTTAACAAGAAGATAAAACTTAAATTTTTGTTGACTTGAAGAAAAGTTATTGATTTTCGGTAATTATGTAAATATTATTTACTGTCAAAATAAAAAAAAGTTAATTCTATTTACAGTTTTAATCGCACTGTACGAAGGTACCCCATAGCGTACGAAGGTACCCCCGACACCGTACGAAACTACCCCACACATGGGGCACATTCGTACGAATTCCCGATTGGTGTTTAAATCATCATTGTGCATTGAATATGAATTATAATCATCGGATTTTTATTTTATTTTAAGCTCTGATATATATACTAGTAGTATATGCAATTAGTTCACTTTCCAATGAAATATTCGAGATAAAAAAAAATAAAACGTAAAAAC
Organism: Camptogramma bilineatum; assembly: GCA_958496255.1. Classification (NCBI taxonomy): domain Eukaryota; kingdom Metazoa; phylum Arthropoda; class Insecta; order Lepidoptera; family Geometridae; genus Camptogramma; species Camptogramma bilineatum. Next base: position 10,550,791 of record OY292465.1, on the reverse strand, counting down.
CGTACGAGGGGTAACGACCTTCCCCTAATGTATGCAAAGACCTTATACCTACTTGTACTTTGATGATATGGTAAAGTCGCAGTAATTTTTTTTGTGATTCGGAAAATTATTGCTTATTGATTTTTACTTTGAAGATAAATTGAGAAAATTGAGTAACTAAACAACATGCAAGGAATTTATAAACTAAAGACAAGAAGAGATCTCTAGATTTGTCACTTCCCGACTTCAATGTTTCTTGAAGTTTCTTCGATATTGAAGTTTGAAATTGAAGTTTCTTGTTTAGAATTTTAGATCAAGCAAACAGATCAAGGCTTAGGGAGTGGCCACATTGCGTTTTCTGCTGCGCGTTTTTGAGCTGCGCGTTTGTATGTGTGGCCACTCCCTTACAATTATAAAGGGTAAAAATATATATAGGTAAGTACCTACTTAAGTACCCACATTTAAAAAATATGCTTGGGTAGGTAAGGTATTGGAAGAAATTTTCAATAATTCATAACGCCGTACGATAAATCTCAGATACCGATCTCAGTTATGTTACCATGGGTTCCAAGAGTTATTTTTGGAATTGATAAATTATTGAGCAAATGGAATATCGACATTATCTGTCATCTTCTTATATCTTCTTATATGTTTTTCAGCGTTATACACCGTCCATGCAAAAGAATGCAATGTAATATGTCCTCCGGCAGACAAGATGGAGTGTGGTCTCGATCTGAAGAGCCTAAGATACACCATGTTCCCTAATAAATGCGCACTGGCTGCACATGCCAAGTGTTACAATGTTGGTAAATAACTTAATTTTTTTTATTGACTATAAAAAAAAGATTTTCTCAAAGCGGTATGTATATTTTTTTATGTTCGACCATAATTGATTTGCTTATGAAACGATTTGATTCTATGTGTTTGCTTTAAGGTGGCCCGTTTTTTCTGTTTCTGTTCATAACTCCAAAGATCCTCGACATCCTCACCAAATTTGTATGGAACCAATCGGAACTTTCAAACAAAAAATAATTTTTCAAATCGGTCCAGGGCCTGTATTCTACTAGATGACAACCGCTTTGGTTTGGTTCGATCTCTTAAATGTCAGCCATTTGGTGAAATAGTAGAATAGCTTTTCAAAAATTTGTTCTGCCAAAGTTCAAAACCTCACCACAACTGAGTCGTTTGTTATTAGTAGTCATGGAAACAGTCGCTTTAGTTGAGGTTTTGGTTGAGGTTGATAAAAAGTTCGGTACGAGAATCGACGCCCAGGCGTCTTCGAGTAATTTGTGAACATACTTACCTCATCATCTCAGCCCATTTCCACCCACTGTTGGGTATAGGCCTCCTCTTTATTACGCCATTCTCTCCGATCCCTCGCGAGTCTCAGCCACTGATTCCCGACCACGTTTACAATATCATTCGACCATCGGGCGGGTGGTCTGCCTCTTGGCCGTTGAGCATCCCGGGGCCACCATTCAGTTATCGCCTTTGTCCATCTTCCATCGTCCCTTCTGGCCAAGTGGCCAACAACTTAGGTACCTACATTAAAAAAAAGATTCAGACGAATTGATTTTTCATTTTTTTGAAGTTGCTTAAAAATAGTGCACAAACGGTCGAATTTATAACCTTCGGATTACCTACAGTTTGATTATAATCTCTAAAAGTAGGTAATTATGTCCAAGTTCTAAAATAAGCAAGCCTTGCTCTAACATTGCCTAGCCTATTGACTACTTTGAAACTTTATGGTCCATTTACGGTACCCAAGAAAGTACTAAAATGGCAAAAGCCTAGCCTTAAATTATGTGTCCTAAAAGAGGCGTAAAACGGGTAAAAAAGATAAAGTGTAAAGCTATTATTGAAACTAACATTGTACGAAGAATTGTTCAGCTGTGTGTTCAAAACTTGCCTTATACTCATATTTTTGTTGTAATGGTGCTTTTTGTTTAAAGTTGGTCGAAGCATAATTATTTTTTACACGAGTTAAGTATTTAACACGTTTTATAATAAACTGATCATCGGAACTGGGTATTGGGACTTATTTAGGACCATAGAGTAAACCAAGCTTTTTTTTCCGAAAGACTATTATTCTAATTCTAAGGCCTTAATGCCCGGGTTACACGAGGCTAGTTTTTCAAGCTAGGATAGCAAGCTAGTGTTAGTAAGCTAGCAAGCTAGTACTTCTAGCTTCGTGTAGACACAACTAGCTTCATTTCTAAGCTAGTAAGCTTACTAGCTTACTAGCTTACTAGTTTACTAGCTTACTAGCTTACTAGCTTAGAAATGAAGCTAGTTGTGTCTACACGAAGCTAGAAGTACTAGCTTGCTAGCTTACTAACACTAGCTTGCTATCCTAGCTTGAAAAACTAGCCTCGTGTAACCCGGGCATTAGTCATCGATATTGAACTTTAAACCCTATCTCAGTTAATTTATACCAACACGCTTATAAGTAACACGGTTGACCAATCCTATTCGCTAATGTTTTCGTGACAATTTTGAAAACTGATCGACTTGAACTGATCATATCCAAAGGTAAGGTAATTTAAATGTGGGTAAGTACTTAGAATAGACGTAATCAGTGAACGCTATACATTACCGACTAAGTATACATCTACCTGCAGAGCCGTGTTGGCCGAGGGTATAGTACCTCGACTTTCGATCCGAAGGTCGTGGGTTCGAATCCTGGCCGTGCATCAATGGATTTTTCGTTTCGAAAAATTTATATGCGCATTAACACGAGCTCTAAACGGTGAAGGAAAACATCGTGAGGAAACCCGTGGCTTCGTCAGCCCCACACGTATTGGCCATGTCTTTCCTGTGGATATGGCGGGTTAAGCTGAGAGGATGGTGTAAGTGCTGGGCAAGCCTACTCCATCTCAACATTGTCCCAGGCACTACAGTGTCCCGTTAAGTGTAGGCAAAGATTGCCTCCTGACACTATAAATCATCTAGTAGGTAAAGATGTAAAGGCCTAAGTATACATCTACAATACTCGTCCCAGATTTTCACGGTAGTGACTAGTGTAGTGTCAGAAGTGTGCATTAGCGTAATGTCCGTTTGGGCAAAACAACTGTGAGGCCGTAATGTGCGAAATGGTAGTTGGTTACTTGTGAAAGAAGATTAGAACTACAAGGGACTTTAAACTAGGTAAAAGCTTTACTAGGATAGTGTTCCGCAAACTTTTTGTGTTTAAGGTACATCTAGGAAATCGGAAAATTTTGGAGGTACCTACACCATAAATAAAAACTCATTTTTTAATGCGAAACATGAGCTTGTTTAGTTGAGCATTCCAAATTTGGAGTAGCTTAACTGAGATGGGTAAAGGTCTTCTTTTCCGAGGCACACCAACTAATGACCACTGTACACCAGTAGGTATGCCGCGGCACACCCTTTGCGGAACACTGCACTAGGACATAAAACACACACTTCGACATAAAACGTTATGATTTTTAACTTGGCTGTTTTATGGCTGTTCATTGTTTTAATATGTACCTACAATGCATTATTTGAGGTGTGTAATAAAGGATTTTCATTCATTCATTAACTTAGTGGCTTACTCTCATCCATTTTTTTAATAGAATTCGATTCTAAAAATTATTCAAGTAAGGTTTATGGAAATGACTGTCTTTCTTTTTTAATATTTAAGTATATGAATAAAAAACAAATACTTATAGTAAATACGTGCTACCCAAAATAAACTAATAGGTAGGTATATTGTCTACACTAAACATAGAGGCCTCCACTACATTTAGTAAGTACTTTTTTTTCTTCAAAATAATTACTTGGACTTCGTAGAGTCAAGACTAGTTTGCAATTTAACTAAATTATTTATTTAAGTCTCAAATGAAAAACTATCTAAAGCTACACTCGTGATTTGAAATTTTCCGCACGATGTGGTCTAATTCCAAGTTTTACGACTTTAATTTTGTTCAAGATACTCTTGGCAAAGTGTGCTACAAACTTTTAACATTTTAAGTTTATTCTTGTTTTATACCCACACATTACAGGATGGATGAATGTTTAGATGTAGGTATGTTTCTTCCTCTATAACTCGACAACTACTGAAACGATTTGGCTGAAATTTAAAATATAGATAGATAATGACCGGGAATAGCACATAGTATTTTTTAATCGGGTAGGTACCACGTGAGCGAAGCCGCGGGCGGAAGTTATGTAGGTACTCTTATAAAACACCAAGGAATATGTATGACAGAAACCGAAGATAAGAAAACTTATCAATCGTCAGAATAGTAGATCGGCATCCGATGAGATATTGAGTCGATTCATATTTGATATTCTTACGAACGCCAAAGGAACTAGGTACTTCCATTGTATGAATGTCCGCGCGTCAGATTTTTACGATCAATGCAAAATCTGGGTCTGATATCCACACAAAAGAGATACGTCTTTCTGAATATTTTTATCAAACTGTGCCATATTCGATTTCAAATGCTGGAGTTAATGAAAATGTATTTGTATTTGGAAGTTTGTGGTTAAATATTACTTGAAAATGTATTTTTATTTGAATGTTCATTGCTAAATAATATGTGAATTTGTTTGAAATACCTACAACACAAGCTAAAATGCAGAACTACTCGTACTATGAGAAAAATGATGTAAAATTTTCGTAAATTGAATATTACGTAAACAGGCTTTTGACTGTACTATCATTAATCAACTATGATAATGAGTACTTTAACGTTTTTATTTGGACTAACAAACTGAGCTATGTACTTTGGACACAATACAATGATGAGGTCACAATCTTAAAGAGTAGGTCGTATATTGAGGGCTGATAGACTGAATATGTTAGAAAAGTCACCTCTTAAGCAAGGCAGTGTAAACCGTTTGGACCGGAACAATGACAACGATTGCACATAAAGACAGTAGGTACTTACGACTGGACAAACGTAATAACGACGAGAGACAGATTCTAAGATAAACTTTTGTTTCAGAGTTCGTCCAAACGCCCCTAAAGTACTGCATAGAGAAGCAAATTTCCTCTAGGAGAATGTACGGAGAATCTTGTCCTGTGTTCTGCCCTAGTCACTACCGCCCCGTCTGTGGAGCCTCCAAGCTTAGGGGCTATGTATATAGGACCTTCACTAATGGATGCTATTTGGATATGCTGAACTGTAGAGGAGATGAATACGCTGGTACGAGTTTATCACCCTTAGTAATATTTCCGTGCTTCGAAGGGCACATTCATTGTCGGCGGTTTCGACCGGCCAACTACACACTACATCTCTCACTCTGTAGTCGGCCCCTCATGACTGAGGATCGTGGTCATCATCGGGTGGTCTGCATCTAGCTTGGATGATCTGTCTCCATCGGCTTCTGTTCATAGCATCTCGCACAACGTTGTGGAACCTGACGGCTGATGACTCCTTGCTTTGGTCCGTCCATCGAGTTGGGATCGACCACGCGAGCGTTTTCCGTCTGTGTTCCCAACCACGATGAGTTTCTCCAAGCTGTCATCGCCTTTCCTTTCAACCCTTTTCTATTAAACCAGCAATATTTGTTTGTTTGTTTGTTTGTCTGTACTCACGTTCTCGAAAACGGCTCTAACGGGGGTGAAAAATCGATCTAGCAAGGTCTCATATCTGGGAAAATTCGTTTTCTCGGCATTTTTATGCAAAAAGATTTACGTTCGAAATTTCACAGTATTATGTTGAGACCAAAGCCTCAACAAAATGGCCGAGTGGATTGGGTGTCCGCCTTTAGCCGAAGGCTTCGAGTTCGAATCTCAGTGAAAGTTTATTTTTTGTAAGTTTTTTTTTTCTTTTTTATTTTTTCTCTATTTGCACCCGAGCATAGCTCGGTCGCCCAGATATTAATCATAATATTTCCACTTAAGAATGTTCACTCGCTTTGTCACAAGTCGAGTACACTATCTCATTTGCTTAGAACTGCTTATACATTCCCTTTGCGGTTTCAGGATATGTAGAAGTCCCGCTGGAGTTTTGCCAGAACCATGCAATGAAGAATATTTACAAGGAACAGGTCATAGTAACAAATTTGCGCGATTAGCGTCAATGTGTGTCAATAAAGAACTTATCTATCTATCATTAGCACGAATACCTACTGATGGAATAATAAATGAATGTTCTGTGGAATCTGAATTGTTTTCGTAGTATCTGAGCGACCGAGCTCTGCTCGTGTGAAAATAGAGAAAACGAATTTCCAGAAATCCGTACCCATATCATAAATGTGAAAGTGTGTTTATTTGTTTGTTTATTTGTCTTGCTTTCACGTCAAAACAGAGGACTGACGTGATTTTTTGTGTGGAGATAGTTGGAGGGCTGGAGAGTAGCATAGGTTACTTTTTATTCGGGTACCACGCGAGCGAAGCCGCGGGCAGCAGCTAGTAAGACATATTTCTAAAAAGTAAGTTCACACTTATAATAATAAAAGATTTAAGTAGATAAGTACCCAAAAAAGAACAACAAAAATAAAAAAACCCGTCCACACCTGGGATTCGAACTCGCAGCCTCCGGCGTATTAATCCATGGCTTCATACGAATACGTAAAGAAGAGATGTCGTATTAATATTCGATTTTATTTATAATCTCACACATAGATACTTAAATAAATTTTCCCGGTTTTATTTTGCGTGAAATACTTCGGCTCATAACTAGTAGGTAGGTACCTACTAATTCCCTACACTCATGTAGAGTTCAGTCCACTGTGACTTAGTTAAAATGTGCATTCCTTAGAAACGGACAACGTCAGTGACAGACGCTTTATCCGAATGTGTTTAAAAAAGTAAGAAAATAGCTTAAAAATAGCTTAAATAGCTGTTTTGGAGAAAGGCCAGGTCAAAAGTACCCTAAGGGGCCTTTCACTCTTCAGCGTGTCGCCGGTCGCGTCCGCGAGTTGACCATTCACAGCACAGAGAAATTCGAAAATTCAAAATTCTCTGTGCTGTGAATGGTCAACTCGCGAACGCGACCGGCGACACGCTGAAGAGTGAAACAAGCCTAAACCGGCGAGCTTGTATGAAAAATGTGATGAGAGTGAGAGAGGCATGTCAGGATCGTAGCAAGTGGAAATCCGTGGTCTCTGCCTACCCCTGTGGGAAAGAGGCGTGATTTATGTATGTATGTATGTATGAAAATAGCCAACATAACCTGGATAAACCTTTTTCACTTTCAAAACTTTTGTGAGTTGTACTAGACATTATTTAACACACGGGAATTACTCACGTAAAAATATATTGTCGATTTTGATACCGACAATGTTTCGATTCAACCGGAGAATCTTCATCTGGGTAAGGAGAGAGTTGCGGCAAGGTTACTCCGTGAGTAATTCCCGTGTGTTAAATAATGTCTAGATAAACCTTTCCTGTGGATAAGGCTGATTTAGTTGAGATGATTTAGTTGCTGGGCAAGCCTACTTCATATCAACAATGTCCCACTACAATGTCCCGTTAAGTGTATGTGTCACCGTAAAATTGTAAATACTATTCTATCGATTGTAAGGGTCCTGACACATTATCGCGTCTCTACCCCGTCGCATAGCATGACCGTAGCAACACCGTCCCGGCAAAAATGATATTCTTTGTATTGAAATGTACCTGACGCCTAACACCACACCGTTCCCACACCGTCGCGTGCCCTGCCCGTGCCATGGCCGTCTTGTCAATCTCCGGCCGCCATGATTATTTTGCTGACAATCAATGACAAGCCCCGCCCATCTGTCAATCCATGTAACCATCATATTAGTAGCGTAGCCAGGTCAGCCCCTAGGGGCAGCTTTTCAGCCTTTTTCTATAAATAAATAATGCTGGATATTTCACAGCATCATCTAGCTCCAAGGTAAATAGACCTTGTATGGAAACTATATGACTGATAAACTACTTGTAGGTACCTATCCTTTTTTTTTGTAAATACATAATATTACATAGAAAAACACCCAGACCCGATACATATATTTGCAGATCATACAAACACTTGTGTCGCAGTGGGAATCGAACCCGTAACTTTCTGTGTTTTAGCTGGACCTTCGCACACTGCGCCACCGAGTTGGTTCGTTTTGTTGGTACTGGATGTTGATTTATGTACACGGGATTTTATCGCGTAATTTACCTTATTTATCACGACGCGACGTTTTGGCTGTTACAATAGCCGTGGTTGCGCGCAGTCTGCCCGTGATTATGTCAAAATGACAGATCATGTCAAAATGAGAGATTATGTCAAAATGACAGATTACGTCAAAAAGACAGATTAGGTGTATATTAAAATGACAGATGGGCCATATCTCGTAAACCACTTATCCCAGACTCTCCGTTCTCTTCAAGTGAAAGCTATTGAAGAGATCTACATTTAAAGTGACAGCTGTCAAACTTTAAACGGCCACATCTCGGAAACTACTCGTCCTAGACTCCTCATTCTCAGTTCAAATGAAAGCTATGACCAAGATCTACATTTAAAGTGACAGCTGTCAAACTTTAAAAGGCCATATCTCGGAAACTACTCGTCCTAGACTCTCCGTTCTTAGTTCAAATGAAAGCTATGACCAAGATCTACATTTAAAGTGACAGCTGTCAAACTTTAAACGGCCATATCTCGGAAACTACTCGTCCTAGACTCCTCATTCTCAGTTCAAATGAAAGCTATGACCAAGATCTACATTTAAAGTGACAGCTGTCAAACTTTAAAAGGCCATATCTCGGAAACTACTCGTCCTAGACTCTCCGTTCTTAGTTCAAATGAAAGCTATGACCAAGATCTACATTTAAAGTGACAGCTGTCAAACTTTAAAAAGCCATATGTCGGAAACTACTCGTCCTAGACTCTCCGTTCTTAGTTTAAGTGAAAGCTATGACCAAGATCTACATTTAAAGTGACAGTTGTCAAACTTTAAACGGCCATATCTCGGAAACTACTCGTCCTAGACTCTCCGTTCTTAGTTTAAATGAAAGCTATGACTAAGATCTACATTTCAGATGACAGATGTCATTTTGACAGCTGTCACTTTAAATGTAGATCTTGGTCATAGCTTTCATTTGAACTGAGAATGAGGAGTCTAGGACGAGTAGTTTCCGAGATAATGGCTGTTTAAAGTTTGACAACTGTCACTTTAAATGTAGATCTCTTCAATAGCTTTCACTTAAACTGAGGACGGAGAGTCTGAGATAAGTGGTTTTCGAGATATGGCCAACCTGTCAATTTAATCTGTCCTAATCTGTCATTTTGACATAATCTGTCAATTCAACATCTGATATTATTCATCAGTAAACTTTATACACTATATTGGTACATTTGGTGACAGCTGTCACTTTAAATGTAGATCTTGATCATAGCATAAGTATTTATTTATAACAATATCGATTTTATTTTTTGTTGATGATGAAGATGTTATATTGTTTTGAAGTTTATCAAAATACGGCTTCGCGGCTGTGCCCCTATTTGATAGTTTTATTTCGGGGTATTGTACCTTGACTGTCCATCCACAGTAGGAGCACTAGGATATGCTTATCCTTATGTTCCTACTGGTAGGAGCATAAGGATGTATTGGTCCTCGTGCAGGAGCAGTAGGAGAATCGAGTAGGAGCAAGAGGAAACGCTCCAATATTGGTTAGATAATAATTCAGTTATTTTTCTCACTTCACAAAGTCTTTCAAGTACCCCCATTTATACACATGTACATGTACACATTCTAAAAACCTATCAGTATCACCCCTAAATATCAAGTAGGTTTATACCTATAATTTATAATTTTTACCTACGAAAATTCCCCCAAAGGATTTCCTCCTGAGTCGATAAATACCCCAAATTTGAATTAAAAACCCCCCATCTAGCATCACTGAATGCGTTCCGCACGTTATGTGACATTTATCAAACGTCAAAATCCCATACTGCCCTCCGAAATCAAAGTGTAGTAACAGCAAAAACACGATTTCGAAAAAAAAGATAAGCTTACAAATTAAAAAATATCTAGAAGAGGTTATTCATAAAAACTTGAATGTAGAGTGAAAGTACACTTAATCTATACCAACCAGTAATAAAGCGGAAAAGTTTGTTTGTTAATTTGTTTGAACACGCTAATCTCAGGAGCTTTGAGGAAGGATATAAGCTACTTTTCATCATCATCATCATGATCGCAATAATAATTATGCCATCACTATGGATTATAATTGGGTTTCTAAAAGGGTTTCTTAAAAGTCTGTTTTTTTAAACCTTGTAGATAAAACTCCCATTTAAAGTTACACAAAATATGATGAAATATTGCACTTTGCTAGTAAACCCGACAAAATGTGTGCAATATGTATTTTAGTGTGGTTTAGCTTGTAAACGCTCTATATTTACTAAAGTATTTTACAAAAAAAAATTGAGTGATAAGTTTTAAAATGGGCTTTCAGAATAATTGTGTATTTAGCATAAAACCAACAAAATGTCTATTACTGTGGTATAGGCTCGGGATTACGCTTCGCAAAACGGTTATGAGACGGTCCTAGTTTGATACGGTCTTAGTGTGTAAGGTGCTATTTTCGTGACGGGCTCGGTCATGGCTCGGCCCGCTTATGATACTGCGCAGTGAGCGCAGACCTTAATCTATCGAAAGATTGTGAACCGTAACATACTGCTTACAATTTAACGCATTATTTTTCGGTAGATTACAATCTATCGAAGTGAAACTGTTATTATTACAATCTATCTGCATAGATTGCCTTTTGACGCTGTGTAAATCATCTATAGTCTCTAGTGAAGAGAAAATACCTTGACCTGGGCTTACCAAGTGACGGTATTAGGATTTTAAAAACCAGCTCAACCAGCGAGCTGTTGGTACGTTCGGCTAGCTGCCTCAAATTAACACAAATGTTTTGGTAAGGCCCTAACGAGCTGAAAATGTGGTTTGTTTACAGGTTGAGGTACTACAGAGTAAAGGTGTGTTAGTGCATTTGGACTAAAAGCCGTTACACTTTCGACTAGTCGCCGGCAACTCGCCTTCTTTCATAGCGCCTTATTTTTAACTGACATAAATAAAAAGGAGGAGGTTCTCAATTCATCGGGATTTGTTTTAGGACTATGTAGAAGACGTCTGGACCGATTTGGTTTTATTTTTGTTTGAAAGGCCTTCCGATTGGTGCCATAAAAATTTGGTGAGGATCTGTCGAGTATCTTCGGAGTAATGAGCAGAAATGCACCTCGAGAGTGTATAAAATTGCACAACTTACAACATTGAAGTCGTTTTTTTTTTAGTTTTATTTAGTCGCTTGTTACTGGGGAACGAAAGTTCTCTGTTTTGTGTTTCACGTTAAATGTAGGTACCTATGCAATGCTATTTAATTTTATGCTAGCTTCTGAATAGTCAGAAATGCAATGTTTCACCCAGCTCTTAGATAATCCTAAAATTCAAGTCAATGAACTTGAATTTTAGGATTATCTAATAATGATTCGGAGTTAGGTAAACGATATTAATAAATAAATAAATAAATAATACTAGACATTTCACACAGCATCATGTAGCCCCAAGCTAAGCTGAGCTTGTGCTATGGGAACCACATGACTGATATACTACTAAAATACATTTTTTTTTTGTAAATACTTACATAATACATATACATAGAAAACACCCAGACCCGAGACAAATATTTGCAGATCATACAAACATTTGTCCCGCGGCGGGGATCGAACCCGCAACCTCCTGCGTCACAGGCGGGCCTTCACCCACTGCGCCACAGAGGTCGTCAATCGATATTGTGATAGTACTAATACTAACGATTACGCTCTTAAACCTATTTTCAATGTAGTGTTTCAGTTTTTGGTAGCTGTCTCTCAATGTAAGGCTGATTTTAGTCTCACGCTCACCATCAACGCTGATAGGCGAGTGATCTTTATTCCAATGAAATAAGGATCATTTCAGTAGCCATTTCTGCTAAACAATCAGTATCCTTATTTCATTGTAATAAAGATCACTCGCCTATCAGCGGTGACGGTGAGCGTGAGACTAAAATCAGCCTTATGGTACGTTTAAAATTTTGTTAAAACGTGCCGTTGTGTATTCAGTGCAGTTCTATTGAATCACATAAACGTGACATTTCGGAAATGTACTGCAAATCGATAGAGAACCTACACTCATCATCATGCAGGTGAGAGTAGTTTTATTAAGTTTGTAAAAATGCTGAAGATTGCTTGTATAAGAAAGCGTGCCCAGGTTAAAAAAAATACTCTAAAAGAAGTAGTATTTCTTCTAGTTTTGTGGTAGCTAGTCTTTTTTAAATTTTATAAACTTACTTACCTACTTTGCTTGATTCTTTGAAATCGTAATCGTAATGGATTAAAAAATGAAATAACCGCTAAAGCTGAGACTAAAATGCTAGCAGATTGAAATTTCAGCACTGTTTTTGAACTAAAACATAGTTTAAAAACAGTTTTACATGTAGGAATTAATGGACGAGATACAGATGAAGTGGTAAATTATCCGTAAAGCAAAATTTTAAGACTGTTAAAAACTTTGAAAAGGCACCTGTTTGTTTTTATTATAGCAATGAGCCGTTATCAAAGAAATTTCATACATAGTAGAATGCTGACTGACATTTAATGTACAAAGGATTTTGAACCTTATCACGACTACACAACGATCTATTATCATTTAATCTTGGTTATAAGGATTGTTGGTCTTGTTGAGAGGCTTTCTTGGGTGCTTTGTCTCTTTCACACAGTTGCAAAAAGAAAGAGACACAGCGCCCAAGTTTTATTTCAAGCGGACCGCGTTTTCTGTATCAGTGCGCGTTCCAGTTACGTTAGTATAAAAATTCCTTGGCCGTTATTAAATGTATCATTTGATACACTAGTTTATTCAAAGAATTTTTCCATCGAAAAAGTACCTTATTGGAGGTAATTTTAGAAGTTAAATTCACTTGTAGAATTTTTTATTCGGTAAAATAAATACTTATGGCAAAGAGTACTTTAAAATTGACATCGCGGCAGACCCAGATTGAGAAGGCAAAACGAAAATAAACGCAAAAAATTACCCAACTGCATTGGACCGTGAAAAGTAAAAAAGGGATAGTGAGTGCATTTTCAAAAAATATTTGTAGTTCTTTACTAGGATACTCTGTGAGTACAAAAAATACGGTATATTTTATAATATACAACACAACACCAAGACAGAAAAATACACAAGAAGAAAAAAATCGTTTCACCACGGGATCAGAATCGTTTCTTGCGTCTTTGGTATTATTGAGAATATTATACTATCAATGTGAGTTTTTTAATATATTCAATCCCTATACAAACTATGATTTAATGTGAAAAGTTTATAATAACGAACAAATATAAAATCGATAATGCTAACGGTAAAAAACTACCCGATACCCAATGGATCGTCAACTCATAACACTTTATATGATAGTTAATGCGTTTCAAGTTGAAACTTTCAACAGACTATTTAAAAAAACTCAACTTTATACTTTGGAACGTTATACAATCCACTTTTAAAATCTTTCTCTTCAAAACATTCAAAGGAAGAATTTATTGAAGACTAGTGAACGCCCACGGCTTCGCCCGCGTGGACTTCTTTTTTGTATCCCACGGGAACCAAACATCTTTCCGGGATAAAAGGCCTATGTGTTATTCCAAAACTTAAACTATCTACATTTCAAATTTCATTAAAATCGGTTCAGTAGTTATGGAGATACGTGGTAACAAACATTCACACACACACACACACACACACACACACACACGGACTTTCATCTTTATAATATTAGTAGGATGTCTGGAGAGCAGTCAGCGACTCAAATATGCACTTAGCCTGTCGCAGAAATTCGTGGCTACATTCTACATGGTACGTGTTCCATGTAAGAAGCCACGAATTTCAGAGACAATTTCAGTTCATCTTTGTAGTCTGCGGTTAGACTTCGTGCATACTGTTAACAATCAAGTACCTGACTTACATGCACCGATCGAAGAATGCGCTGTTCAGCTTTGTTTATTTGAAGATGCTTTGTCTTTGAGCACCTGCTCGGATTCCTCGTTCTAGTTCTGTTTAGTTACAAATGTACAATCTCTGCGATGCCGAGACAATATCCATTGTCCCCAACTAATGGTGCAGTAACTCAGTGTTCCGCAAAAGGTGTGCCGCGGCACACTGGTGTACCGTGGCCATTATTTGGTGTGGCTCGGAAAAATAAGGTAACCTCTATCTAAGTTAAGCTGCTCCATATTTGGACCGCATATGCTCAACTAAACAAGCTCATGTTTCGTATAAAAATTGTTTTTCATTTATAGTGTAGGTACCTACCTCCAATATTTTGGACTGATGCGCGGCCGCAGCGCGGTTTTTTATCTAATGCATTTACAAAGCACACTATAGTAACAACACTTTCAATAAATACCTGTCTGTAAATAAGTGACGAAACAACGTAATGTTAGAACCACAGAACTATATCGAGATCGAGAGCAAAAAGTTCGTTGATTTGTATGGAAACCGACCGTGTAACATTTGGTGTAGGTACCTACTTTGACGAACGCAGTTGACAGTTTGGAATACTTATATTTACATTGCTGGTTTTCAATGCTCGCCAAGTCAAATTAAAGCCGCAATGAAATTAATTAGGAATGAACTTCGCGGCGAGCAAAGAAGTCCTCAGCCCTTCTTTTTCGGCACGCGAGGAACATACACTCTTTGCTTCAATCTCGATAATTCTGTGGTTAGAACTATTATGATTGAAAATAATTTTGTTGTGATAGCTTGTTTTGAAGCCAGAGGTAGTGGTAAATAGCCCACGGTTTGTAATTTCATTTCCCCTTGTTTTGAAGCGACATCGACACCGACAAAGTAAACAAAAGAGATTGGTTTCAGGGTTGGATGAGATCCAATTTAGCCTTTTGTAATTACACCTATCTATAAGGATATTTGTTGCAGTTTCACCTAAAATAATATCGGTTGCAAATTTTCTACTGCTTCCTCTCGGCGATTTATCATCATTAATCATTAGGTATCATAACATCCACTGCGGGCGGAGCACAGGGGGTCGAAAGTGGCCACTTTTGACGAAACATAGGTATTATAAAAAAGTCAAGTGTCTCATAATAAGAAATACTTAAGTGTTTCATAAGTATGAAATTCATGAACTATGGCTGATCTCATGTCCTGCTCGGATAATGCCGTAGATGTAGCTAATTACTGGTCAAAGTCCCTATAGGTTGTAACAACGACACGAAAGAAGAAGAAGGTAAGTAGGTATATTGAATTGTTTCCTTGTTAAAATTATTTTTAAACAAAGAATACTAAATTTTATCAAGAATATTATCCTTAAAGAAGTTTTATACTTACTAATTTTAGGAATAAAAAAATATTTTAACTTTTAAAAGTGACCTCAAACTTTTTTTGAAGTGTGTACGTTGAATACGTCTGAAGTTTTTGGGTTTTAATTTTAAATCATGATTTTTTTAACCTTGTATAAACAATGCTCGTTCATATCACATAATTTCCGTGGCACGCGTGAATACGTTGACATGTATAAAACACCAACTTTTCAGGGCGGCCGTTTGAAAGTTTGACCTCTTCTGGTTTCTCGGTAAATTAGTTTACAGTATTTGTGTTAATTGTTTCTATGGTTATTTTATGCCCTCTTTCGAATGATGACAATAAATAACCAAAATTCCCCATAGTTTCCATGATATAAGACATGTCAACAAAAAAATTTATGAGATTTAGGTTACGTCTCGAGATGTCCAGTTATGCCGCAAAAGATATCAACTTATTCACCTTTAATGTATGGAATATTGGTAGGTAAACAATGCTATATTATCGGATTGCAAACAGATAGAGACTATAAAACCGGTTTTTTGAGTTGCTGAAGTACCTACTTATTACTCAGAACCATTCATACCGTTTAGAAATGAGATTTAACATAGTAAGGGTAAGCTGATTTTAAATGAGCTCAAACACGGATGCTCTACTGTTAATCACTGAGAATTTGAATGGAATACAACCAGATTTTATCAGCACATCTGCTCATTGTCACCATATTATTACAATGTATTCGGAACTAGAAAAAAATGCAAAGTTTCACCTCAATCGAAAAATTTACTGAGGAGTTTTGTTGAATAACTCCTGACTCCAGCAACAGATCAGCTTGTTGTTATCATAATATTACATTTTTATCTAGAGTCTATAAGTGTGCCAAATTTTAGCTCAATGAGACACTGGAAAGTGGGTCAAATTAAACTTGCAAGAATTCACTAAAAAAAATATGAGTTTTGTTGAACAGGTCCTGGCTCCATCATCAGATCAGCTCGTTGTTACAATAATATTGCATTGTCACCAAGAATCCATAAGTGTGCCAAATTTCAGCTCAATCAGACACTGGGAAGTGGGTCAAATTAAACTTGAAAGATTTGACCCGAACACAATATTGAGTTTTGTTGAACAGCTCCTGACACCAGCATCAGATCAGCTTACTGTTAACATAATATTACATTGTTATCTAGAATCTATAAGTGTGCCAAATTTTAGCTCAATCAAACACTGGAAAGTGGGTCAAATTGAACTTGCAAGATTTCACAAAAAAAAAAGTGAGTTCTGTTGAACAGCTCCTGGCTCCATCATCAGATCAGGTCGCTGTTACAATAGTATTGCATCGTCATCGAGAATTTATAAGTGTGCCAAATTTCAGCTCAATCAGATGCTGGGAAGTGGGTCAAATTGAATTTGCAAGATTTAATCCAAACAAATATTGAGGTTTGTTGAACAGCTCCTGACTCCAGCATCAGATCAGCTTATTGTTAACATAATATTACATTGTTATCTAGAATCTATAAGTGTGCCAAATTTTAGCTCAATCAAACACTGGAAAGTGGGTCAAATTGAACTTGCAACATTTCACTAAAAAAAAAGTGAGTTCTGTTGAACAGCTCCTGGCTCCATCATCAGATCAGCTCGTTGTTAAAATAATATTGCATTGTCACCAAGAACCTATAGGTATTCCAAATTTCAGCTTAATCAGACACTGGGAAGTCAGTCAAATTTAATTTTCAAAAGTAGACCGAACAAAAATCGCAAGTTAATAATAAAAGCTTGTAAAAATCAAGCAATGTCATTATAGTTTAACAAATAATTAAAATCTATCAGTTTTCCATGTAAAAGCAATACTTAAAAAAAAAAAGATTTCTGAACTGACGTTTTGTTTACCAATACGAGTGACATGTTCGGTTATGCCAGCGCGAGAGCGCGCGGGCATAACTGAACAACTCAATGTATCACAATTTAAACGGAATACTTTGGTTAGCCATAACCTGACATTTTAATTTGTTAAAAGTTAATCAAAAATATCATATGTATATGTCGAGATATCATGTAACAAATATAATTTTGGCGAATGAGTAGGTTGATAAATCGAAATATCTACAAAAACATGTGTGTGTTAGTGGCTTGAAAAATTGACAAGTAGTTATGTCAACTAAAATACGAAAAATGGAGGAGTTGGCAAGGCCATAACTCGAAAACTTGTCTAGCTAGGGAGCTGTCAATTTTTTTATAGATACTTCATAGGCGTAGATATCGTTTAAGCCAATAAAAAAAAAAATTGACATCTCGACATATCAACGTATTCACGCGAGCCACGGATTTAAGCCAGACTGGTTTACGTAATAAAAGGGATCATTACACCTCTACTTTTTTCTGCTCTCATTATTACTCAGTTTCCCATAAAAACGATTAATTTTCCGAAATAATGAAACCATTGACGTTTCGTTCATAATTTAAATTCATTCGAATTTTGTATTGAGCTTTCAAAATTCGAATGCGCTGCACCAGAAGTGACAGCTCATTTGTTTTAATTAAATAAGGGTAGTTGGGCGTCCCGTTTACCAACATTATGGACATTGATTACTTTTCATTGAATTTCATTCAACATAATTCATTTTGTTCGGACAAAGTGAAATAGATGTATCCTCAAAGGTCTTCTGACAATGATTTATTGTAACCTTTTTCACTGATGGAAGAAAAATTGCAATTTCTGAATAAGCAACCAACGCCAGTTTTCATTATTAAAAAAGGCACAAGACTTATTTTGCAATTCACAGTGTTTACACTTCTTAGACAAAGAGACAAAGATAATTTTTAACCCTTTCTTTTCTTAGGCACTATCGTTTGGTACTACTAGTAGAGTGAAGGGAAATTTTACTTTCCCGTGCCACTACTATTCTTATTGGCTGATTAAAAGCATACGAGTATTATATACAATCTCCCGTGGCTCATTACCAATGGCACTAACACTAAGTAGGTAAAAAAAGTAAGTAAATTCGTATGAGCAAGTAGCCAACTCTGGTGACTGAGTTTTTAGGCCACCTAAAGGCCTCCGTCATGGCTTAATGACTTAAGCCGGAACCGAAGAGTTAACGTGCCCTCCGAAACACGGAAGCGCTCAGGTAGGTATCTCAAAGAATCATCATCATCATCATCAGCCTTTCTCATCCCACTGCTGGAGATAGGCCTCTCTTCGTTTCTGCCATTCGTCCCTGTCTCGCGCCAATCTAGCCCATGTACGACCTGAGGTTTTAACTATGTCGTCGACCCATCTTGCCGGTGGACGACCTACACTCCTGTACCCCTCTCTAGGCCACCACTCGATAAGCACTCTACTCCACCGGTCATCACCACGCCTGGCCACGTGTCCTGCCCGACTCCATTTAAGCCCAATATTCGCTTGCTAACGTCATCTCAAAGAAAGATAAACAAAATATTTATTTGCAGATTTTTATTTATTGAGTAATTCATGTATTCATCTATTTTAGTGTAAAAGTAAAAACTACTATGCAAAGTATAAAAAGTACTATAAAAAGTACTATGCAATAAAAGGAAGCCATACTAGAACAATACTCATTAAGTCTCTGAAAACACTACTTTAAAGCAACAATAAAACATTCTTTTTATGGCTTTTTTACAGTCTAGGAATAAACTAGAACCTATAAACTTGCATTGCCTGGACAGTACCTCTCTGTACATAAATAGAGTAGGTAGAGCACTATAAATGTCATTTTGTATAACATTTATCTAATCCTAGCATCTGCCAGCGGTTTCTCTCGCGATACTTACCCGGATAAAAAGCAGCTGATATAGTGTAGTGTAGCATAAACTATGTACCTATAATCCAAGTTTCAGGCAAATCCATTCAGTAGTTTTTGCGTGAAAGAGTAATAAATATCTATCCATCTCACAAACTTTCAAATTTATAGGTATTTATAGTAGAATGAACGGTAGCGAGGTTTGGACTTTCTGACACCCAGAAACGCCTCGAAGCCTTCGAGATGTGGTGCTACCAAAGAACGCATCAGCTGGACACAAAAGGTTTCCAATATGAGAGTGCTACAGCGCATTGGGAAAACCCGTGAATTCTCGCAGACCATCAAACACCGAAAAGTTGGGTATCTAGGACATGTGCTTAGACACGAAAGGTACCAACTGCTCCCACTAATTACGATGGGAAAAGTCATGGGTAAACGACGCGTTGGTAGATGCAAAAAGTCATGGTTGAGGAACGTCCGAGAGTGGACAAATATCGCCAGCGTCGAAGACCTCTTTCACTTGGCGCAAGACCGAGAAAAGTATAACTTGCTGACGGCTTACGTCCAGTAGTGGAGAGCCACCGCAAGAAGAAGAAGAAGTAGAATGAGATTAACGCTACCTTCTGTTAAATGTAGGTATGTGCCAAATATGGCGCTTTATATACTCGATCTCGACAGCAAGACATGAAGACGATTAGAATTTAGGATTAGACGGAGATTTTTAGGCATTATAGATGCAGTCTAAAAATTGTCCACTGTCTCATATTTTAGAGCTAGAAACGGGTCAGTCTCTAGAATCAGCGTGTTTGATTGATCGCTATGGTGCTTTTTAAACATCGATATTATTATTTTTTTGTATTTGTATTTCGATAAGGAGGTGTCTAAATAAGCATATTTTCATATTGGCCCCTGTAGGGGCAGAGAAGCAATAATATCGATATTTAAGGGGCGCCATAGAGATCAACCAGGTGCGCTGATTCTGAAGATTGACCCAAACACTGTTTTGAGCAGAGAATGGAGTGTGTGTGTGATGAAATATCTCTATCAAAACCATGTCAACAAAATAACGCTGAAGTCAATGAAATGTAATTTTTATAAAGTTCTAAGGCTTCGAGTCTAGACTGAATACTTATGATTTCATTATAAATTACTTGTGTTTTAAATTGAAAAGTATGGTTTCTGTTACAACAAAATTTTCGAGAGTTGATATTTGTTATGCGACTGTAAGAATGTTTTTCAAGTGTATTTGAGAAATTTGAGAAATGCACTTAAAAAATCAGAATCATTTATTTTTATAGCATTTTCTGTTGCACAATAATTATACTGTATAGAATCAGTCAATTAAGACTACTGCAAGACTAACGCGGGAAAAACTGGATCAGAGAAGCACAGGACCAAAAGTTTGGAGACCTAACCAGAAGTAGGTGATACTATGCTAAATGACGATGATGAATTGTCTTTTTAAAGTTTCGCGATCAGAAAAGTACTTACATCACCAAATAAATTACATCACCAATTAAAATAAAAAACAAGAGTTAATATTTTTTCTGAAAAAAAAAAACGTTAATCTTGATCTCCCATAAATAGCATTTTGGCGCTTTAGCGTTTCTTCCTTTCCACTGACGATATGTATTTGGGGTATTTATCACCTAAATCCAGTCGAAACGTTACCATCAAGCTAAATAAAAAGGTAATTTACGTGATAAATACCTGGATATCTACATGTATTTATGACGATGATGAAGACTACTGCAAATATATCAGATACAGGAATCGTACCCGCACTTTTCAAGTCTCGGCTGGCTTCTTGCCAGAATTCATGTAATCTACAAAAGAAATTCAGCGAACTACAAAGACGAAAATCTGATTTCCTTGTTTAATCAACTTTTCTTTTTCTCTTTGCCGAAAATTTTTCAGAATTTTTACTAGTAAATCTTTGGTAAGTACGACTAAAATATAAGATATTTTGTTATCAAACTTCGTGAGTATGATACTTACCAGTTAATTTATTAATGAAACTGTCGTGGCGTAGCCTGCTTAGACGTTCCTAGATCGTAGAAGTAAAGCGACCTTCTGAGTGGTCACAATTTGGATGGGTGACCGCAAGTGGAAATAACAGCCGGGATCTTCTGTGCTTTGGAGGGCACGTTAAATTGTCGGTCCCGGCTTTTAAGTTGTAGTCGGCCATGACAGAGGCCTTTAGGCGGCTTAAATTGTATTGACCGCCCTAGGCACTACAGTACCAGCTGGGGGGCCCTTCTCACAATCATCATTTATTTTACTAATAGCAATTTTTCAGTATATTTTTGCCTTGAATAGTCGCCCATATTTCAAGGACTTTTGGTACTTTTGTACTTGATAGAGTCGCAGGGTTCCTTTTGGATTCTATTTCTTGTATAATGATTGGATATGTGAAGGCCTAAGTTAAGTGAATGTATATAGAACATACTGCGCTATATTATATTATGCAAATACCAATGCGGTGCTCTAGAAAATGAACCATTGAAGATAAAATGGTCAAGATTTGGCAAGAAGTGCAATCTTGATGCCAGGCCGTCCGTTGCATCAGACGGGCAGACAGCCAGCTTAATACTTATGCTCTTTGAAACAATCGTTTTTATTGTACTGTTAACTATTATTATGAGATGGCCGAGTTCTAGTACCAGGTTGGTGACCCGAATCTCAGCCTAGTATCAATGAGTTTTTCGTTTAGAAAATTTATAAACACTGATACGAGCTCTGTGAAAGAAAATAAGTGAAAAAAGGCTAGTTAAGCGTGTTCTACACGGTTTGAAACCACAGCTTCTACCAAGGTGACCTGGCTAGAAATGACATTGGCTGACAGTAAATTTCGCTACAGACGCCATTGGTTGACAGTAAATTTCGATGACGCCATTGGTAGAAAGTGCCAAGGTCACCTTGGTAGAAGCTGTGGTTTCAAACCGTGTAAAACACGCTTTAGCTTCAACTGCTTTGACGATGTCATTCCTGTAGGTAGATATGCCAGACTAAGGTAAGGGGATGGCTTTGGTGCTGGAGCAAGCCTTTTTCTTTTTCTGCCAGTGCCTTTCCATTATTGAAGGTTGCTGTCATCCTGCTAAATTTTTCTTCATCTAGTGCTAACCTAAACAGATCTTCAGCTTTCTTAATTTCTGTCTAATTCTGTCTAAGCGAAGCCAAGAAAGATGTCCTCTGTCTCCCAACCCCTCTTTTGCCAGGTATTTTACCCATCATGATCAGATGGAGCAGATTGTAGCGCTCGTGTCGTAATGTCCCAAATAAGAGTCCAAATAATGTCCCAACTCTCTGTTAATAGCAAGCCTATAGGCAAGCCTGCTCCATCTCAATAATGCCTCAGGTACTACGGCGTCTTCTATGCATAGTCCTCTAGCATTCAGTGAAGATGTAAAAGCCTAATTTATCCACTAACATAGTTTGCATTTCATTTTAGTGAGTACTTTTTTTTTGCAAAAAACTCTAGATAAGTATTTTTTTTCTTTAAACTACTACTTTGTAGTACTTTTGAAAGTACTTATATAAATAAGAGTTTAGATCTAGATTGCGTGTAAAAGTTAAACCACTGTTTTCAAAGTTTGAGTTAGGTTTAGGTCAGTTTGGGGTTGAACCCTTTTAGCTAGATAATGCAGATTGAAAGGTTTTGCTCAAACATCTAATATTCAGTGACATGTCACACACTCAACGTGACGACCTCTGAGGCGTAGTGGGCAAAGGCCCTCCTGAAACGCTAAAGGTTTTGGGTTAGATTCCCGCCGCGAGGCAAAGTTTATATGATCTGCAAATATTTGTCTCAGGTCTGGGTGTTTTTTATGTATAATGTGTATGTACCTATGTACAAAAAAGAAGTATAATGTAGCTTACTTTGTGGCTAGATAATGCCGTGAGAAATGTCCAGCAGAATAATTTTTCTGGATCCTGACCGTGCATTAATGTTAAAATTGCATTAAATTTTCATTTTGAATAATTTTTCACGTGAGCTCTCAACGGTGAAGGAAAACAGCGTGAGGAAACCCGCGGCTTAGTCAGCCCCACACATGTTGACCATTTCTTTCCTGCGGATATGACCGGTTAAGCTGAGAGGATGGTTTAGGTGCTGGGCAAGCCTACTCCATCTCAAACAATGTCCCAGACACTAGTGCCCCGTTAAGTGTAGGCAAAGATTGCTTCCTGACACTGCAAAAGTTATTTAGTAAAGGTGTAAAGGCCTACGTTTTTTTTTTTGTTGATAAGGACGTACCGTACAACTATCATGACCTTCTGTGTTTCAAGCGAGCACTGCACTACAGAGGTTGTCAAACATAAGTAGCGTAACTCTTTCTGATATCATAAATAACTAAAGATGCAAAAATCCAATATTCAAACAACTTCCAAGATACAAATCGAGATAAGCGCCCAAGTTTCGCCAAAATTAAATAAGTATCCAGCCTGTCGGAACTTCGGCGACCCCTATCACCCAAACTTTGACCCAACTAAAATAACTTCGGACCATTCCAATTGGTCCATCAACACCATCCTAATACATAAACTGAGTGTAAAATGAATGACTCCTTAATAAATTAAACAAGGAATTCTAATTATATTATGGAAAGAGTCATTCTCAGTCTGTGATCTGGATCACAAAGATTGACAAATAAACGATTTCAATAAATGAGACAATGAATACCTACATGCCATTTCGGTACATCAAAAGTCCATTCATATCTGCGTACACGTGCCGTGGCATACATTTACTTACATTTTGTATTACCGTATTCGTATTTAACGTAGGACGTAGCCCCAAGCGCTGGTGTGACCAGGAATCGGAGCAACTTGAAGTGCCGGTGAACAAAGCACTGCATCAAGCCACAGATCGCTCCAAATAGGATTAATTATCCACAAGATCATGAGAAGGAGTCACTATCGACTACGGAGGATCTAACGTAACGTGGCCGTGCAGACACGCACAGACACAGTATTGCGCGGTGCGTGTCTGTGCGGCCACGTTACGCTAGCTGCCTAGCTGTATACTACTAAGACTTTCATAAAGCTCAAAACTAGAAGCTATTAAAGTTAGGTGTTCATTGAGTATGCATACAACAACTTAAATAACACTTTCTTTAGAAAACAGTCGCCGTTAGTGACGATCGTAATGCAATTCAAGGAATGAGAAAAAGGCAATTTATGCTTGGAAATGTCCACAGGGAAGTTGTTTTTAAAACGTTCAACAAATATTTGAAGAAATAAGTTTTAAAATAACTCAAAGCCTCACCGACAATGCTTCGAATCACCCAAAAAATCGAATTATAAAAAAAAAAAAATTACTTTTTTTTTTTTTTTTTTTAATTTATTTACCAAATACACAAAAAGAATACAAAATTTTACTTATTTATAATAGCACTTTAAACCACTAAGACTTATAAATGTAAATGTCAAAAATGGTAAATGTGAACTTCAACGCAGTCTCTCCCTCCCTCATCTCTGAGTCTATTGGCATTACAATGTTTACAACATTTAAACGTACGTAATTCCTATGATTCTTCAATGTTACATAACTCATTAGAGTTTTAAAAGTAAAATAATTCAGAACAGCACGAATAAATCGCATAGCGCGAAGATTTTACGACATTACTTTTTTTTTTACAGTTGGACGACGCACAGGATCAGGAAAAAGGCATTTGCAGAAAGAACCAACACCCTACACACCTGACACTAAAAACTTTGGGCGGTTATGAATAACCATGATACTGGTAATTATTTACGGAAGTTATAAAATGGTAACAGTATCTCAAGAAATCAAGACAAGAACAAGTGATTGGGTTACAACTTGGGATGTTGCGCCATCGAGATAACGAACCTAATTACTAACTTTTATTTAACTTGCCTTGAAGGGTTTGTATGTAGAAGGAAAATAATTCATTAAACCACTCAAAGCACGTTCACACAGAAGGTCCGTATTTACAGGATTGCTTCTAACGAATCCGCTACTGAAACTTGCTTTTTTTACTGAATTAGCAATACTGTCGTGTGTGTGAATGAGCTTGGTTCAACAACAAACGCCATCGACGAATAAAAACGTATAGGTACGATAGAAGGGACCACTGTGTGGCCGTACACCTACGAGTTTTACATTTCCATTTGTTTATCCTAATGATAATTATTATTACGGGATTTTATCGCGCACCTTTTATTTATTTTCTTTTCCGGAAGTTTCGAACACGTCGCAGCGTTCGTGGTCACGGGATGACTTGACTCGTTTATTCTAGTTTGTTCTGCTATTGTTTTCTATTCATAAATTTGATGGTGTGACTAAATATGACCAATTTGATATAATTTGTGATATTATATAATTACGTAATAGATCGCGCTGATGTACGTAAACAGACTTAGCTATATAGAAACGATATTCAAATTTTGAATGCCCTTTGCTCAATCTTTTTTTCAGTAAAACTTTATAATCTTTAATTTAAAGAACTGTCCCATTTGTTTTGTATTTCGTCAAAAAAGTATTTTAACGTGCTTCTAACTGCCCGCATACTTAATAAAGGATTTTGTTTTTTTCCAAATTCTAGCTGAAAAACGAACGATGCGTGTGTGTGCCTGTCATGTCTTGTCCACATAACATCCCTAAACATAACTTGAGCTCTTCCCTAAAAACTATTTACGAAATTCGATAAGCACTTATGAGACAAAGCGGTTTTGTTAACGATATTGAGTAGGTACATCGTTACTCAGGTATTGAATCCTGATATATCTGAGTACATTTCAGTAGAATGGACCCTTTGTCCGCTCTGAGATAGTTGGGTCGTGGTTTTTACGTTCATTTTTGTTACCGATGAAGAAGCTTCGTAGAAATTTAGTATATGTTTTTGATCGTGGTATTTTAAAACTAGCTCGGTAATTTTCTTTTTCTATAAATTAAGCAATATTTATGAGAAGTATCATAAATCAAAATCCAAGTCATCATTAATGTCCTGTTACTTTGTGTTTAAATAACGATACTAGTAGTTTAATATCATAAAATAAAACTAGGGAATTATATCGCTTGATCTGAATAAAGTTTTTTTTTCTCAAAATTATATTTGATGTATTTACCTACTGTAAATTTGAATCTTCTATTTAAATATCTACTGTGAGCATGTGCCATTAGATTGTATTTGAATAAGATTTGGATGCATTGCTTATGTATCCAACTTTCTTTGGTTGATCTGGAATGCCTGAAGACCAGCAGTGCGATTCCGACCTTCTCGGAATGTATTCCGAATTCGGAAAGTGACGTTGAAAAATCATCAACTTTCCAAAGGAAACCATTAAATAGGATGAAATTTCGGAAGTCTGAATCGCACTACTGATCTATCTGTCTTGATGGGAACACAGTTATGTTTGTTGTAGAGACATCTACCTGTCGCTAGATGAACTACAAAGACATGCTACGCACTACGAGCTTCAGCAAAGATGGCGCCACACAACATCAGAATGTCTAGATCGCGCAAGCGGTAATTTCTGCAGCAATAGACAATATCCGACCAACCAATCTTTAACATGCAATGTAGTAAAACTTGTTCATTATTGGATCACTTTTATTTAGAACTTTACAAACGGCCTACAAAAGAATTTCCTTTTACCATTACCTTTCAACAAACAAACTTTTAAAGTGAAAATTGTTTGAGAATGCTTTTTCGTATTCAAAGTCTTTTTTGTTGTATGAATGCTTTTCATTGAAAATGAAAAGTCTTATTAAAATGTTCAATGATGCTTTTGCTATAGAATATAGATGAATGATGAGATTGGATATTATTTTGCATGCATTTATGATAATAAAATTAGTTAACTATAATATTTTCATCTGAGATAGCCATGTTGATTCAGTATGATATTTCATGGCTTTCGTTATGAAAGTTGCTAGCTCAAACACCGAGTACTCCCAGTTTATGAACCAGTACTTAAAATGACACTGTAGTACGAACTTCACTGGAAAAGTTAGCGTTCTGCATCGAAAATGGAAATTCTGATCAAAAATTTCCGACGGGATCCGCATAGATCAAACCGATCCTCCTAAAGCCGAAGTGCTTTAATTCAGTCATGGAACCCTATGACATCGGCCCGAAAATCTTAATAAGATCATATTTTATTGGTGGAGCACCAATTTAGAAGTTATTTGGGTTATCCCGTCGGTATCGAAAAGTTTGATAAGAATTTTCATTTTCGATGAAATGTGTAATGAAATGAAAAGTATTTATTACACAGCAAAACATTCTAGAATGCAATTTAAAATTTTAAGTACTCAATAGAAGACACTTTTAGGAGACTTATCATAAAATTATTCCATGACATGATTTTCATTGGTAAGCTGAGATTTGAGTATTCTGAAATGTTTTACCTACTTTTTGGCTGGAATCCTCACTAGGCCTGTATCGAGGAAGCCTGACTACGAGAATTTATGTTATATAATAGTTACGCTCAAATGGCAGTGCGGAAGTGTGGTTTAACACTTAAAAAACAAAAAAAAACCTGTAGTTAAGCGTTGTGATCGTTCATTTTACGCGGTTTTTAGGTAGTTCTCAACAAATATTCGTGCAGCCACGGTAAGACCGCATCATAATTTTTCAGGACTCCCTTAATAGGGAATCAGATCATCATCAGATCATCAGATTACGGTGTTTTCACTTAAAACAGAGAAAAATATTCAGTGGTGAAAATAAAACTTTGCTTATACATTATTAATGTACAATTCCGGTATGCGTGTGCTCGTAATTATGCTCGACCGATTTTGAATTTTGAAAAATATAACAAAATTATTTTAAAAGATTTTGAAGCTAATCTTCGAACAAGAGAGTCCCGATCTTTCTTCATGTTTCGTTTTCTTTGCTAAAAAGTCTGATATTTTCCTCTCAAGGTCCGGAACTCTATAACCTGAGAAAATAGTCGTTCAACCTACAAGTAAAAAAGCTTTCAAGTGAGAGGGAATTTCTTCCGCAAACGATGAGAACAAAAACACCAACTTTCATAACAAAATGAATTCTGGAACCCAATTTCCTCGATGTTTATTAAAAGGGTCCATCAAGATTTAGTGGCTCTATGTAAAGGAAGCTCTTTTGAACTATATTACTAATGTAACTAGCAACGCCCTCGCGGCGTTGCCCCCGTAGTATAGTGGTAGTATAGTGGTAGTGATGGCTTATGGTGATGATAATCATTATAAAAAATAGCCTGTAACCTTCCGTAAGAGTTTTTTTTTATAAGTTTATTTAGCTATCAGAAGCAAGAAATAATTTTTAAAATCCGATTTGTAGTTCTGAGATCAGCGCGTATATTTTATCAAACTGCTTTATAACAATCTAACTCAATCTAAACTTTAGATTACAATATTTTTATGTCTATTTCACAACTTGTTACAAAAGTACAAATAGTAAGAAAACAGTCGTAAACAAATCTCGTAGGAAACTTTCAAAATGCTTGAAAAGTTAGAGCGAAGAAACGATACCATGTTTATAAGACTACTTAGTTACTTAGTTTATTCTTGTTGCGTTTTCACCTATTTTTTTTACAAATATTGATATAAGTACCTATACGAGTATATATATAGTATTTTCGTATGGGCTAGTGATTAACTGTAGTGACGAAGTTTTTAAGCTGCCTGAAGGCCTCCGTCGTGGCTTATCAACTTAAAAGCCTGGACCGACAATTTAATTTGCCCTCTGAAGCTTGCGCTCCATTAAAGTTATAACCGCTCAAACGTGTCGCTTCAGAAAATACACATATTTTTTCGAAACAAAATTAAATAATCTTTTGTTGTAAGCCCAGGTTTCGAACCCACTTCTGAAGAATCTTAATTGCTTGTAGATCTAAATAATTGTCTACCGTACCTAATAATAGTCGTAAGCCTGACAGAGATAGTCAATACCAAATCAAATATGTATCTAAATATGGAAATATAATAGAATAATTTAAACACGATTTATTCCGTTGAACTTATCAGTATCATAAATGTAGATTTGTTTTATTGAATAATCTTCAATCAGAAACTATTAATTTGAACTTCGCAACTCAAATATGAGGAGAATATATAATTCTGAGAATTGTTTGATCATTCCTTCCATACTTCCATTATTAGTTTCGGCTTTTCGAACTCAAACAGACGATAATAACGAGTAGATAGATTGTATGAGTTAACTATTGTTTTCAATGCTTTCACCGTTGGTTTGTTATTTTTCCTACAAAACTTCATAAAATGTGGGTTTTAACATCTTTCGTATCAATAAAAAAAATAGACAAACACCAAATCACCAGACTCTGCCAATATAATAATTTTACTATAGCTGAGCGCATTCGTTCGTGCATTGGAAGGAAAGTTAAAAGTCCCGGCTTTTAATCGCTAAGCCATGACTCCAGGAGGAAACTCCCTCATCTTTAGGTACTCTCATACGAACATACACATACATACATTTTACTGCAACCTTTAATGTTTTTGCCTGTTTGGTGAAACAAAACTAATATTTTTACAATTTGGCGATAATATACTTAGCTCAAGTTTTCAGTTTATTTAAATACTGAACAAAATTGTCCCACCTACCAATCGTCATGTGAAAAAGCTCTTCAGAAAATCTTGAAACTTAGAATTCAGTGCAAGAATTGAAATGTACCTACCACTACCATGGCACGGTTCAGTACTTACTTAAAACAAGGAGCTAAGAAAACAGAAAAGTCCGTATAAACTCGTTTCGCGATTTGTTAACATAATGATAATTATTATTACGGGATTTTATCGCGTACCTTTTATTTATTTTCTTTCCCGACGTTTCGAACACGTTACAGTTAAGGTCAGAAAAGTCCGTGTCATCATAGTTGAGATACAAATCTGTTCCAGAGAATAACCTAGCTTCCGCCCGCGGCTTCACTCGGGCGGTAAAGAGTCAAGGTTTCTTCTAGGTAAGCTTATTCCATCTTAGCCCACACTGTTGCTTTACATCAGGCAGGGTGTGGTCAAACGAGAACCTGTTTTAGTTTTTTTTATGAAGCCTCTAAGTTCATCTATCTATACTACTCTACTACTAGTAGTTCGCCCCGAACTGAGATCTCGCGCACCGTTGTGTTGATAGCCTAGATTTGGACTTGTTTCTGACTACCCCTATACCTACGTTAAGTGCTCCTTCTAGTGTTTACCACACAATGATATCTAATGCGCTACCTCAGTATGGTAAAGATTATAGGCATGCATGCAATACATTAAGTCGTGTCGTGTTTATATTCAATAGTTGACCCCGCGAACTTCGTACCGCGCCTCAGGGAAGGCCTCTTAGTTCGAGAAATTATTAAAATAGCAGTTTAATACAAAATGTATGAGAAAATCAATTTCCTCCCCCTCCCTCCCCTCCCCCCCCCCTCCCCCTCCCCTCCTCCTCCCCTCCCCCTCCCCTCCCCCTCCCCTCCCCCTCCCCGTCTCTCTCCCTCCCCTCCCCTCCCCCCTCTCCCTGCCCCTCCCCTTCCCCACCCCCTCCCCCTACCCCTCCCCGTCCCCCTCCGTCTCCCTCTATAATTTTGGTACATGCCCAGCCCACTATTTGCAGGAGTTAGCATTTGCATACGTGACAGGTTGCAAGCCCATCGCCGCTATTAGAACGTTAACTGGTTTCCTCACAATGTTTTCTTTCACCGTTTAGAGCTCGTGTTAGTGCGCATTTAAATTTTTCTAATCGAAAAATCCATTGATGAGCACGGCCAGGGTTCTAACTTACGACCTATGAATCGAAAATCGAGCACTCTTCCACTCGGCCAACACGGCTTTTATTTTCAATCTCAAGAAAAAATATCAAGAAGCAACTAAAATCATTGCAAACCAAACCACAACGATGCCACACTCTTTGTCTGATAACCAGACCTACGAATACATCGAAACTCTATGAAACGGGAGCTCTTTCCATACATCCGTTAATTGGTTTTCATCATTTTTATTTTTCTCTGTATTTCAAAAACTATAGAACCTAGAAGAAAACTAAAAACCATTTTGGAATGTATAAATTGAGTACTTTCATACGACACCCCACTCAATATATTTGGGTACTTTTGAAAAAAATTTACCCCCTTGGGAACCCCATATCTTTACAACCCCTTCATCGATTACGCTCATACGCTCCACAGCAAATTTCCATAGCACAACCTATTGACCTATCAAGTTTCATACAGATTGGATAAGCGGTTCGATAGTTATGCGAGAACATAAAAATGAAACATACAAATATACAAACATACAAACATACAAACATACAAACATACAAACATACAAAGCAAAATCGCCTAACTTGCCACTAAGATCTTCGCTCGCTTCGCTCGCTCGATCGACTATACTAATATAATAAAGCAGAAGAGTTTGTTTGTTTGAACACGCTAATCTCAGAAACTACTAGTTCGATTTGAAAAATTATTTCTGCATTTGTTAGCTCAAACCTTGAGAAAGGTTATAGACATTCCATCATCATCGTCACCATATACCATAACCACGGAAGCAACGCCGCAAGGGCGCTGCTAGTTTTGAATAAAAGGATTGGAGTCAAAGATGACTGATGCTCGATTTAGAGTCGGCGTCAGCACTCAAGTCCTACGGAAAAAGCGGGAACTAATTGTTTTATTTACTTTATTATGCTCTTTTAGTCAAGGTCGTTCAGTTGTTCTGGTGTGTAGAGCTAACGAACGTACAAACTAGCATAATTATTATTGTTCAAGCCTTATTTGGACAATAAGGATTTTTTTACATAACCTAGTTATGCGATAGCAGCGCTGCGTCTATCGGACTTCAGTGCTGAATCCGACATTATTTGTAGTTGCACCCTCATTCAAGCACCCTCCAGAGCAGTCTCGAGATTGAATCCAGCATTCCATTCTCGCGGCGTAAATGAAAAGTCATGTCCCCTTAACTTGCCTGATCAATGAACCGAAACAGCAGCTATTTCACGTCCTATTTCTATTACATTGTCTGATTTTCTTTTTAGAAAGTAGAAAATTTTGGTAGGTGAACCTTTTATGGCAGGTTTGACGTTTGTCATTTCATTTCATGAAGTTTAGTATAAATTAATGACAACGTTTGAAGGAGCAATTGACATTATTTCACGTTATTGATGTCATTAGAGCCGTGTTGGCCGAGGGGTATAGTACCTCGACTTTCGATCCGAAGGTTGTGGATTCGAATCCTGGGCGTGCATCAATGGATTTTCCATTTCGAAAAATTATATGCGCTGTAACACGAGGTCAGCCCCACACGTATTGACCATGTCTTTCCTGTGGAATTGCCGGTTAAGCTGAGAGGATGGTGTAGGTGCTGGGTCTATTACATCTCAACATTGTCCCAGGCACTACAGTGTCCTGATAAGTGTAGGCAAAGATAGCCTCCTGACGCTGTATAAATCATTAGTAAAGATGTAAAGACCTAAGTTTTAGTTTTTTTTTTTTTTTATTGAAATGTGTCAAAACCGCCTTCCTAGGGTGTCTCGACTATAAAAGGGTTAGCCTCTTTTTAAATTCTTGGTTTGAAATCCAAAGGTTACAAAATGTATAAAAGAGTGTTAACCTTTAACTGGTGACGTGGTATTTGTGTAACGTTAGTGGTGACGTTGGGCCTGACAGGCCTCGGTTGAATATAAGTATAATTCGCGATATATATAAATTAATGACTGTAGCCTACCTATTTGTGTTAATATGGTTATTGAGGTATTAGATAAAACGATTTTGTGTATTCTAATTATCACTTTTATTTAAGAACAGATATATCAAAATTAGCACTCGAATTTTTACAAAAAAACGACATGAGATCTACATTTGGTCATAAAAAACGAAAATCAACATTCTTATTCATAATAACATTTTTAAATCTTAGAATAGACTCGAATCATCTTATAAAATAACATAAATCTCGTATCAAACTTGTAATCACAAAACTGACAATGGGTAAACTTCACCAATTTTTATTGACACTCAGGACACAGGAAACTGGATTTTCTTGGTCTGGGTGTGGTTCATGCTCCTCATTATCAGATATGCTTTCTTCAGTGTCTGAGTTGTGGTCAATTTGCTATGGAACACAGTTTTTTCCTAAATCATCAGCTTCAGAACCATTAGAGTCTTCACACCCCAACAATTCTTCGATTTGTTGATTGAAATTCAAACTGGTTCCCAATATAACTTTTCTACTAGTACTTGGTACTAAATTTCTCTGCTCCAGTACTCTAGGTCTTATTTAAGGTAGTTCTGTACCATCCAGGCTATAATAAACCACAAATAACAATTTAACAACACTGACAAAAATGTAACGTAAGTGGTGACGTAGGGCCTGAGAGGCCTCAGTAAAACTTTAAATATGCATAACTCACCGAATTGCTCTCACCGACACTATTATCTTTGTCCACGGCGTGGGCGCAACTAAACTCGAAGCTACTGAGACACACAAACCTGGGAAACGCGGGGAAAGGGGTGAAATAACGTTTCGTTAGTGATCTCGGGCCTGTGAGGCCCGACGTCACCAGTTAAAGGTTAAAAAATATTTATAAGAAAAAATAATCCAGTCTCGTCAATTTGTTTTGTCATTTCGCGTGTAACCGAGAAAGTAAATATTAGTACAGTCAGCGACAGAAGTTAATGTAGAAGATTAAAAAAGAAACATGAAGGATTGAAAAGGAAAGCTGTTATTTAGTGGAAATGTTTGTAAATGAATATGAAAGAAAAAAAAAACAATACTTAACAATACATACAAAAACCTTCACATTTTGACCTTTTAAATCAAAATCTTAAGAACTAGCACGCTGAGTGCAATGCCACATAGATGACAGTACTGCTGCCCTCTTCTTTCAGATAGCACCGGCTTTCTCTTCCTAGTTTTGGTAGTGTTCATCAACTTTTGTCGCTAACTGTAACTGTATGTCCTGAGTCATGTCAATAAATAAGCATGTAACAGGTAAGTCAGATTATATAACTTGTTAACGCTTTTTGAAACATAATACTTACTTGGTACCTTCTTTGCGATGTTTACCTTTAGCGGCTTTGAAAAGTGATCTGTACGAAGAAAAATTAAAAAAAAAAATTCCTTGTAATGTTAAGGCCAGTCGCAAATATGTACAAAATAAATATCAAGATTTAAAAACGATTCAGAAGTTTGGAAATTCTTTTATCCTGGTTTCTTTATCCTTTTTTAAACGTAAAGAACGGTTGCTAAGCTACATTTTGAGTGCCGCTCAAAGATGGAAAATCAGCCATTATTTACCAATAACCCAACAGCCCGTTAACCGAATCTGTTACATGATTGATTAAACGCGATCGTTCATTCATTTCACGAGTGAATGGATTCTTGACGTGATTACAATTATTAAACAAATATTGCAGGCGCGGATCCACCCATGTAGCGACATCTACCTGTCGCTAGATGAACTACAGAAACATGCTACGCACTACAGATGGCGCCACTCAACATCATAATGTCTAAAACTCGCAAGCAAAGTTTCTAACGAAATTAAACATATCTAGGACTATCCGACATCAACTGTCGGTCGAAAGACCACGGGCAAGTGGGCCAGATGGGCCGGCCCGTTGCAGAGGAACCACCCACTCTGCCTTTGGGGAACGATTCCACCATGTTCTCCAAAATCCATATGGGCACGGTGGGCATGCCCACAACCCTAATTGAGTTTATTGAGGAACAATTTTATTGAAATTCGATTCAAAGACACGAAAGCTTGAATTATTTGTTATTTAGATAGGTACCTACTTAAGCACATATTTTTTTAGAAGCTTTTAATTAAATCTGTTAAGCTTTCAACATAACATCGTACTTTGGCTCGCACTTGGTCAAGTTTTGGGTAGCTGTGCCCACAACCTTTTTTGAAGGCTGGATCCGCGCCTGAATATTGTGTTTACTTTTGCATTAGGTATTTGGAGAAGCGAGGTTTGTGCAAATTAGCTGCCGGAATTGGATTGTGCAATAATCAACCTAACGTTACAAATTATAACTTTTAAAACCTCGGATGCTTTTTATATGACCCCGTTGGCACCCTTTGATTATAGAACCCATAAAAATTATCAATTTTAAAAAAACCTTCATAATAAAATCACGATTCCCAAAGACACAATAAGAATTTCGCTTTTTAAACTCATAGCGTCATTAGTAGGTACCTATACCTATACTACAGTACCTACTAAACAAAAAACGACCGGGATCCAAACTCGAATCTTCGGATCGAAAATCAAGAGTTAATTTTACTAAGCCAACACTGGTAGGTACTTTATAAAAACAAAAAAAAAATGCTTCAATTGAAAACAAAGACACATTATGCCAAGAGCGTAAACAAACATAGAGTGACAAAATCAGAATTGTAGTTTAAAAAAAAATTAATCTATTTTAATCTTAACCAGCAACATCATGGACTTCCTATAGTTACAACGGCAATATCTGTTGTAATCTCGTTTAATTGATTAGAAGCCCCAAGTAAATATAAAAAGTCATTGGTCCCAAACTATCCTCTTATCTTGCTAAATAATTGTACATTTTGTCATAAGGGGACAAATAGAAAGTATAGGAATGTAGATATGGATATGGATAGGATGTAGATTAGGAACTTTCTTACCATTTTTACCACGTTTTTATCACGTTTTTCTTGTAAATGTTTCTTGTGTGTGTCTGTTTGTAAGTTTTGTTAACAAATAAAGTTATTTGATATTTCAAAATGCATTACTTCAACGATCGATCAAGAACGTCTAAGCCAGCTACACGAGCGCTTCATGGTGATTAATACAATCCAACAGATAAGACCCGTCGCCCGTATAGTACTTGAAATGTCAGTAAAATTGCATCGTCACGGCTGCAGCTTGCAACATGAGTAACATTTTCCAACTTGAAAGTTATAATTAGATACTGATTTTCCTGTTACGGTTTTAAAGGCGTGGCAGATTTTTTACGTATTTTTATACATACGCACCTTTCTTGAATGAATGATTGAATGAATGAATTAACACTTTATTTTACACAAAGATAAGTAGAGTATAGCAACAGAATAAAGTCATAATTATTACAATGGATGGCCTTATCGCTGAGAGCGATTACTTCCAGGATTTCTTCCTTATTAGTTATTAATACTAAGAAAACAATAAAAAAAACTTAGGCCTTTACATCTTTACTAGATGATTTATAAAATGTCAAGAGGCAATCTTTGCCTACACTTAACGGGACACTGTAGTGCCTGGGACATTGTTTGAGATGGAGTAGGCTTGCCCAGCACCTACACCATCCTCTCAGCATAACCAGCAATATCCACAGGAAAGACATGGTCAATACGTGTGGGACTGACTAAGCCGCGGGTTTCCTCACGCTGTATTCCTTCACCGTTTAGAGCTCGTGTTAATGCGCATATAATTTTTCCGAAACGTAAAATCCATTGATACACGGCCAGGATTCGAACCCACGACCTTCGGATCGAAAGTCGAGGTACTAACCAACTCGACAAACATGGCTCTAACACACAACACGGCTCGAGAAAACAATAATAACAATGTTAAAAATTGAGATTATCTGATACGGGTTCATTACGCACAATCTGAGTCACGTTGGAATTTCCTATATCATGTCTTTGAAACTCACCCAATTACCAAGGTAAAGTCATCATTTTCCTGCCCTTGTCCTACATTACGTGGTTTTGGTACAACATGTGATCTTCTATTTGCCTCCAACCACTCTTTCTCACTTCTTTCTCACTTGTAAGTTTATTTTCACTCACTTCTTTCTCATACATGTAATTTTTCACGTAATGGATACTTCTTTTCTTTGGTCTATCTACTTCTACTAAGACATGACATTCTTCTCTTCTCATAACATGTCAATACTATTCCGATCTGTTTCATTAACCCCATCTTTTCATTTATTGGTTTCATTTTAGGACTTTCTCTAATTTACTCATTTCTAATCCTGTCCATTGACGTTACTCCAAACATCCATACTTATCTACTTTTAGTTTGTTCTTATTATGGTGATGAATTATTGTAATTTTTACTTATAGATTCACAACGAATTCTCAATCTTTGCAAAAGCTACTTTTAAATGGCTTAGGTAATTCAACTTCAAAGTTAGATTAAAATATAATAGAATAATAAAATTGGTTCCCTACCCAGTGCATGCGTCAGTATTACCTTATCCTTCCATATTTTAATGCTATACCTACATATTTATTTGTTATACATATTTTAAACTAGCAGTTAATCATCCATATAGGTAATTTATCGAAATACGATGTATCATGTGATTTCTTTATTGCCCTATATAAATTCTCTACACGTATAATAGTTATTTGTGCAACAAGAGAGCAAAGTTGATGTTTACCTCGAGTGCTGATTTTGAATCCCGAGCGAACGAGGGATTCTAAGAATTGAATCACGAGCGTAGCGAGTGATTCTACGTTAGAATCCCGAGTCTAGCGAGGAATTCAAAGGCACGAGATGTGAAAAACTTTGGTCTCGTGTAGCACACAAAATTTTTCACCTCAGCAGCG
Source organism: Camptogramma bilineatum (assembly GCA_958496255.1). Lineage (NCBI taxonomy): Eukaryota > Metazoa > Arthropoda > Insecta > Lepidoptera > Geometridae > Camptogramma > Camptogramma bilineatum. The sequence continues at coordinate 10,513,281 of OY292465.1, read as the reverse complement.
AGAACATTAACCTACAAATAAAAGATACAACTTTGTACATAATGAAGCAACTAATCCATAATAGGTATTCATTTAAATCTTTTTAAAAATAACGCATTTTTCTCAGAAATTAAACGAACATATAACAGTTATTGTAGTTTTGTAAATTAAAAGTTTCTGTTTTGTTCAGAACTTACCTACGTGCTTCTCAGGAAGGGAACTTTGTTCATCACAATCACTTTTTGTCTCAACTCTTCTCTCTGGAGATAAATTAGTGTATTCGCCACTGGTTTCACTCATCTTTATTGTTTTATGAATTTTCAACAAATAACTAGCGTAACAGAAACAAATTCCCGCTATTTTATTTTTAAAAGGTGCGTTATTTGTTTTTTTTTTTCATAGACAGGCTAGCGATTGACCGCCATGCACTACCACGTGTCAATCGACGACATTCGAATTTCAAATCACTTTTCCTCACTGAAACCAGTGTGCAAAATGCGATTTTGCACACTGGTTTCTCGCAGCAAAGGATGCCATTTCGAGCTGCTGAGGTGAAAAATATTTTCAAGTGTCTACTTGGGTGGTGTAATGTTGTTCAAGTGTATGACTTAGTATAAGTAGGTAAAACAAATAACAAAGTGATTATGAAAAAAATATCAAGTAGGTATATCAAGATTTGTAACTCACATTCGATTGCAGAACACACAATACCTTGAAGTGACAAATAGTGTAATCTATGTATGTCTTTCGAGTCATAAGCTGTCTTAGTTAGGTACGTGCTGAAGGCTGCTAATTATGTAGTTCAACCCTCATCCCGAAAAGGTAAAGTTCACAAAATGTTTTAACTCGCTGTCTGATAGACGGAAAATTTTGATCGACAGGTAAAAAGGAACTTTGAAGTCCTTTAACTTGTAGAAATCTTAGTAAGAAAACAACAATAAGATGATGGAATGCTTACTGTGTTTAACTGTTTAACCGTTGACGCATTCACTGGCATCCTCTGCGGTGTCCTTCCACTGATTGCAGATACCTCGATCGCCAGTATGCACGAGTTTGTTTAGGTACTATTCTATCCGTGACTGTAGTAAAGTATGGAAAATTGTATGGACTGAACTTAGTTTAGTCAAGTTATCGCTAGAGGCGCTGCACTGTACTCCATACAATTGAGATACTTTACTATTGTCACTGATAGAATAGTAAACTCGTGCATACTGGCAATCGAGGCACAGATGGTCTAGTCTACCAATATGCGTCGAAGGCTAGTCTATTATTATGGTCATAAGCATTTTTTCGTTACTCGTCTACCATCATCATCATCATCACCTCTGCCCTTATGCTACTAGTGAGATCGGTATAAAATATTTTAATTTATAATTTTTTTGTAAGTAAGTAAGTTCGTATGAGTAGGTACCTAAGTGGCCAACTCTGGTGACGGAGTTTTTAGGCCGCCTAAAGGCATCCGTCATGGCTTAACGACTTAAAAGCCGGGACCGACAATTTAACGTGCCCTCCGAAGCACGGAATTTTTTTGTAAATCCAATCTAAATTTTCATGGTTATCGAGAAAATCTATTATCTACCTAAACCTAAAAGTTTTCAGATATTTGATTCAAATCTCAAACTTTTTGATTTAAACATTTACTTTGCTGTAGGTACCTATAGAATATTATTGTTAAAATTACTCGGAGCAAAAATAAATTTGGTTTAGGTTATTATTTGCAGATTTTTAACCGACTTCAAAAAAAAGGAGCAGGTTCTCAATTCGTCGGAATCTTTTTATTATGTTCCCCGATTATTCAAACTCGACCGACTTGGACTTTTTTGCTTGAAAAGGTTAAAATTAAAATTAAAATCGGTTTTAAAATTTTTAATTTAGCCACTCGTCTAATGTAGCTTAAATATAAATTGCATATGGCCTTAATCAACGATTCATTTATTATTCGACTATGATTAGTCGCTGTTGAATTATTTGGTGACTAATGTATTTGACTAATGACCCTTAGTTTATTAACTAAGGGTATCAAGGGTATCCTACTAATCTTACTAATATTATAAAGGCTTAAGTCCGTGTGTGTGTATGTGTGTGTGTTTATGTTTGTTACCACGCATCTCCATAACTTCTAAACCGATTATGATGAAATTTGGAATGTAGATAGTTTAGGTTCTGGAATAACACATAGGCTAATTTTTATCCCGAAAAAAATCATGATTCCCGTTAAAAAAAAAGTAGTCCACGCGGGTGAAGCCGCGGGCGTTCACTAGTATTATTATATTTCGTATTAAGGTGACCTAATTTTAAGAACGTGCCTCAAAGGGCACTTCAAAACGTCAGCAATACAAAGTCTTTGCGATGACTTCAGGGGTTTTCAATTGGCAATATGCGTCTGATTCAAAAGCAGGTTAAATGTATTTTATTATGAACATTGTTGCTTTAGAGGTATGTGTGTGTAATTATTTTTTAATATTAAACCATTTTCGATTAGAAAATAAATTTTAAAAATTGCAAATAATAGTAGGAATTTCAAAATACTTGAAAAGGATGTGAAAGGATGTGACGACACGAGTTCATAAGAAAAGTCAAGGACGAGTCAGATATGACGATCCATAGATAAGTTTTTTTTTTAATTTTCACAATTCCTATACTCGAACTTATTGTTGTCACAGATTACTGTTGTACTTAGTATCAATTTGACGTCACACGTCAAAGTTCACAAATTGTTACTACAACAGTAATCTGTGACAACAATAATAATCGTGTTTCAGATGCGTGAAAATGTTGGTAAATTTCAAAAATTATTTTTGTTATAAAATTTTAGTATTTCGGCGCTGGAATTTTTATGACGGTTATTTGACGATATAACCTATCGTTTAAAACCATAAAAAAAATTGATGCATATTGCCTATTCCGTCACCCGAATTGGTCATTAAATAAGAAACAGCCAACACATGCATTATCCTGGTTCTTTGTCACTTGTTCTGTCTTGTATTTTCTGTACCAACAAATAAAAATATCATTGAACCTAAAAAAACTTTGGCCTTTACATCTTTACTAGATGATTTACTTATACAGGAGCTAGATTATTATAGCTTTATTTTTGTAGCATAAATACTTTAACAATACAAAATTCAATCGGTGAGTCCCGTAAACCACAAAATGCGTGTTCGGAATAATGTGTGCAACAAGGTTATCATTATCACACATTCGCGGTCGAGCCCTTTGTTTCCGAGATTTGACAATAAGGACACGTACGAGAGCTGGCGGTGATTTTCATATTTTATTTTTTATTTATTTCTTAAACAAAATCCACAGCTCTTAGAAAACTAGTGCACCAAAACTTAAATATATTACCGACAGCCAATAACGGATTTACATTATATTAACAGGTAAACCGACAGTGATCGAGGTGTGTGTGAGTGTCCGTAATTAATATCTTATTAGTTTTTGTATTATGAATCCGTAAAATGTTTCATCAGCATCATCATCCACAGTTCACCCAATGCTAAATAGGCCTCCCCGTGCCAATCTCGGCAATCTCCACGGTGCAATGCACTGCTCGCCTCGTGTTATTCCGATCCGCAACGAAATATCTATGTAATTCAATTTGAAAAACAAGTATTTGACACGCATTTACTTTTTAAGAATTAGGTACCTACAGGTTTCATGGTTGATCATCTAACCTTATAATTGGTTGTTTGCACACATTTTATATGAAATAGGTATAGAAAAAATAACTGGATTTCATGTAACTGATAACAACATAATATTTTCAAGCAAAATATGTAGGTAGGTATGTGAAATAAAACAGTGTTTATTTTTTGTATGTTGAATGGTTATTCCCGGGTTAGCAAGTGAATTTTAGAAAATCTTTGAATGCAGATTTGTTTCTTTTTAAAAATAAAATAATATCTATCTTAAAGATTTTAAGTAGTTTGCCTTCAGGGCCCATAGACCCTGTATAATATAAATATAAACCTAAGTGAAGTGTAGGGTTTTATCCATAGGAAAATTATGGCTAATGCGGGTGAGCCTAGTCAGGCTCTTTTTATGATAAGCTACGGGTTTTCCGGCGGATATTCTCACGATGATTTTCGTCACCGTTTAGAGTTTTGTTAATCTAATTAGTATTCTAAATCAAGAAAGTTTGTTAATATATTTATGTTGCAAAACAGCTTATCGGCTGAACCAATTTGAATAACACATAGCACAGCATATTTTGTGACCTGAATCTTAAAATAAGTATTATGATAACACACGGGAATTGCTAACGTAAATACATTGCCGATTTAAATACTGACAAAGTTTCGATTGGGGCTCTTCCCCGGGTGATATTCTCCGGTTGATAATGAACTATTTTATTACTTGTCTGAATAGTAGCTGTAAACTATGTGTTTCTCATATATGATGTAGGTATAATGGCCCAGATTTGTATCCCTAAACCCTCAGGTCTAACATCAAGTCCCACCACCTATTTAGACCAACCCACCTTTTTTTTGTCTGAAATAAACAATTTTTATTTTATTTTTTATTTTTTTACGCCTCCAACCAAATAAAAGCTTTATAATACCTTCATCCAACTTTTGACAAATTATTTTTATTGATGATGCCCAACCTTCATCAAATTATTATTACCTATGATGCAATTAATCTAATACATGGTCTCTCGGTCTACATGAGTCAAGCATGCAAATGTGAAGATGCACGCTTGTGACGTCTACGGATTACGAGTAACTCAGGAACTGTCTGTCGTGGGCTTTGAGTGTGAGCTTCATATAGAGTTAACAAAATTAGACATGGCTTCAAACAATGAAAAACATTTTCAGAAAACTAGAGATATTTTTCTGCTTGTCTGTGTTTTTTCAAAGAATTAAACGATTATATAAATCAGTATAAACTCAGAACAAGTGGCTCAATTAAAAATTTTAAAAACCAACTTCAATGTTCTATACACTGAACAATTTTCTGCACTCTCGAGGTGCATTTCTGTTCATAAGATCCTCAATAAATCCTCACTAAATTTTATGGCACCAATCGGAAAGTATACCCTTTCAAACAAAAAAATAATTTTCTAAAGCAGTTCAGGCGTCTTCGAGTAATCGGTACAACTTAAAAAAAAAAGATTCTGACGGATTGAGAACCTCCTCCTTTTTTTGAAGTCGGAAATGAGCGCTATAACATTCTCATGATAGACGGACCGTATCCGTATCCTATAAGTATTCGGTTTTGTTCCTATTTAGGTACAACGATAATGAGTCCCTACGAGCTCAATGCTCATGTAATGCTTTGCAGGTGCTAGTTATTTCTTTTTGTACCAATATTGGCCGGTTTCTTATCACCTTGCTAATTTCAGAACTATGTTGACCACTTTATTATTTTAAAAGGTCACCTTACTATCTATAGTGATGTGAATTGCGTTTACACCATGATATTTTTGAGAATAGACAATTTAAGGCAGAAAATTGTCTCCCATAACCTACATTAGGTATATCAAAGCAAATCTATTCATGTCTTACAAACTTAGCTATAACATTATAAAACAAATTCTAGGTACTATTCTATACTAAGTAGGTCGAACCCATGACTCAGCTAAGTATGTAGATAAGTTAATATTTTAGTTTTAATATGATGATGGGGGAGACCTTTGCCCAGCAGTGGGACAGTATAGGTTAGCTAAAAAAAAATGATGATGAAAGTTTTATGCCACCAGAAAGTCTATGGCAATATTCCACTTTTTTGTTAGTTAATCATGTCCCACTGCTGGGCAAAGGTCTCCTTCAACTTCCACTCATCACGCTCCAAGGCAGTTTATGGTGCCCTCCGAATCATGGTAGATCTTTTCCGAGCATATCATTACTAAAAACTTTTCACGTCCAGAATCAAAATTTTCTAAGTGTTGTACTTAGTCTGCATAGATTATTTTCATGAAGACATCATTGTGTATTTACTAAGCAGAAGTAGCACATGAACGTATAGGGGTAGTCAGAAACAAGTCCAAATCTAGGCTATCAAAGCAACGGTGCGCGAGATTTTAGTTCGGGGCAAACCAGGTACTAGTATTTTTAACTTTATCATAATGCAAATAAGATGAATGTCTGTGCATCTGTAGCTCTATAACAAAATGTATAAGTTTATCCTACACTATATTATTAGGGCGAAAAATTACTATAAAATAACTGCATTTTTGCACTACAGTACATTCAAACAGTCATAGCTGTATCGATTACCCGTGTGCCCTGATAAAGGTGAATTTACATTTATTTTTTTCTGCTTATCAGTTAGCAAATTAGGTCATGTTTTCATATGATTGATACAGCAATATCTCTTTTCTAAGTATTTGTAGTACCTACACATAAAGTAGATACCTACATAACTGTGTGTTTGTGCACTTACTAAGGTTTGACACCTTTCTTTCTTTTAAACTAAGGTTGATACGATTTTCACAAATATTTAGAAATTCCGCCTGCGGCTTCGCTCGCATGGTGCCCAGATAAAAAGTAGCCTATGTCCTATTCCCGGTCATTATCTACCTACATTTTTAATTTCAGCCAAATCGGTTCACTGGTTGTCGAGTTATAGAGGAACAAACATACATCCATCCATCCAAACTTTCGCATTTATAATATTAGCGGCCACTCGCTACAGCTACAAAATACATGAAAAAGTGAGTTAAGTCGCTGTCGCTGGCCACTAGTGGCTGTGGTCGGTGGCCCGGTGGCCCGTTTGTTATTTTTTTTTTTTCGGACGGATTTTTATGTTTACCTACTGGTCTCGTGTCGACCTTTGCAACGTTACCGGATTATGGCGAGAGCAGAAGGCTCTACGCCGGATAAAGTTAGGTTGGGGCAACATGCGCAAGGGCACCACTTAGGTACGGATCTCGGCTTGGGCTGTCGCCAGGGGAGGGTTTTTTAAGGACGGCCGCAGCCCAGAAGGGGCGGAAACGGAGAGAGAGACTACGTCTTTGACCCCGCCGGCGGGGTCGGTGTCGTGTGGAGTGTATACTATCTAACGCGGATGACTAGATCTCTGCCGCGTTAGCGGCGGTGATCTTGTCGTCGGGGTCCCAGATTTGCCCAAGTTCATCATGCATGCCCAGATTTTGCCCAAGTTCATCAAGTTCATTCATAAATGACACATTTTTTTCAGAACTTCAAAAATCATGATGTCAATCACAGCTTGTCTCTTAATCCTGGCCATCACACCTATTCTTGGTCAGCGTCCATTCTACGCGGGTCTTCGACCAATCGGCTACCCAGATAATGTGCCCCTATCCTCTAAATATGGGTATGTATTAAATTATATAAAATGAACTAACGATGAGATGATAATTTTATTTCAATTCAGTATAATTTTATTTTACATACCGCTCAAATAATTTATCATACCTACTAGGTACTTTAATTTATTTTTTCTCTTTCTTTCTTGGTTAATATTTTTAGTTTAGTTGAACTAAAATATCATCATCTATGGAATTGTAATGCCCTAGGCTAGATTTATACCAGACCGGGCCGTGCCCGGAGCGTGCCGTGTAGTACGTAGCCCGGACGGGGCACGGATTTGAAACGTTACACATTTTAGCAGCTTACATTAAACAGTGCCTGATCCGTGTCCCGTCTGGGCACGGCCCGGACACGGCCCGGACACGGTCCGGACTAATATAAATCATCCCCTAATCCCACAAAGTGGAGTCGAAAATTAGTTTTTTTGTTGAAATGGTTTTCGAAACGAATTCATTGAAATGGTTTCGATGTTCGGATGGGTCACGGCACTCATAAATATAATCCCCTTACTTATGAAAGATGTTTAAAGTTGAACACTGGTTAAACAACGTCCTATCTCTATTCGTCACTATCCACAAATAAAGACAGGACGTTGTTTAACGAGTGTCCGTCAATTTTAAACATCTTTCATAAGTAAAACCCAATGTTTTTTGTTCTATAGGTCAGAAAATCCGCCGTTCAATGTCCTCAACCAGGCGCATTACCAGGCAGCTATGAACAACCCTCAGACCTACCCTCAGAGGCCAAGTGGATTCAATGAGAATACTGTTAATAGACCTAGTGCATAAACTTTATTGAATCCTAAGATAAAAAAAAAACTCGGGGAACCTTTTTACAAAATGTAAGTAAGTACTTAAGTGAAAAATTAAAAAAAAAATTGATCACGACGACGGTATCCCCAGACGGGATAGACATTCCCTCAGATTTCTTTAGGCATTTTTTAATATACTTACTTTGAAGATGGCTAAAGGGGTAGTTAGAAGTATGTCCAAATACATATAATGTGAGTGGTTTATTTGAAAGCAAATTTTGGACTTCTTGAGAATTATGTACCTAATACTACGTATAGAATGGACATTTTGTATTGTAAAATAAAAATCTAAATAAAAGTTTATAACTTATAGAATTGAAAATCCCTTATATTATATTTATTGTAGTATGTAATAAAAACCTAAACAAAAGTTTAAATGAATGTTAAGAGCCATCTAGCTACAAACACCTAAAGCTTTATAGAAACACCAAGTTTACAAAAGTTGTTTAGCGTTGGAGGCTGAAAACCATTAAAGTATTATGTTATTATTATTATTATTATTATTGATACACTAGCAGCTATAGAGCTGATGCGTGTATATCATTATCAGTGCACTATTTTAAAATGTTTATCAAGTCTGTTTTTGAAAGAGTTCACTGAAGGAGCACTAATCACACTTTCCGGTAGTTTGTTCCACATCACACTTACACGGTTAGGCAAGAAGTGTTTTCTAGGATTGCTTGTCCCAGCCGAATTTACCAGCTTTAGTGAGTGTCCTCTCAGATTGTTGGTGTTCATGTTGTATATGTTTTTCAAATCCGGTACATTGTAGTGGTTATTTAATATTTTGTATGTCTCAATCATGACCCGTTGTGATTTGTGATTTGTGTGTATAGGTTACAATTAGGACGTTTTGTTCATAGGTTATTTTCCTACGGCGAGCGGGGTGAAAATGGTCGTTATACTTGAATCACAATAGGAATTGCAATATATTCCGTCTCTTTTCATAGACTTGAGAGTGACAAGAACGGCATATATTGCAATTCATAGTTCAAACCCTATTGGGATTCCTCTCGGCCTTTTTAAGCCCGCTGATCATACGCATGGTCATATTAAACGACCGTTTATGGTAGTTTATTATTTATTTTAAAGTATTGCGATACTTATCCCTTGATCGCGAAATTAGCAAATCCCAATAGATTGAGTCATTCTGTAGACTCACTTCGAATTCACTCAAGTGACCGAGCTCACTAAATACACAAGAATGTGTTGTGAAATTCGAATTTCAAATACGTGAAATTTCACAGCGGATTCAGCTCTTCGACGTTCGAAGTGAGTTTACAGAATGACTCTGCAGAGCCGTATTTAAGGCTGCGTCCCCAGTAGGCAAACTGTTAGCGGCCGACTCAGTTTGCGGCGTATCGGCTTAGTACGCTCTTCCATATATATGAAATGGAGTGTCCACAGTTTGCTAGTTTTGCGCTCACTGTACGCAGTTTGCAGCGTTTAACGCGCAAAACTAGCAAACTGTGGACACTCCATTTCAAATATATAGAAGGGCGTACTAAACCGATACGCCGCAAACTCAGTCGGCCGCTCACAGTTTGCCTACTGGGGACACAGCCCAAGAACGACAAAATAAGCTTCTACTCTATCCTGTGGGAAATCGCATCTAAGTGCACTTCTACTCTTTAACAGAGCTCTATCGAACACTTATCGAATCCATATTGAAATGTCGTGATTAAAATCCATGGGCTTTGGCGCTAGATTTGCATCTTAAATACTTATACGGCAGTTAATTTTATCCAAAGGTTACCTGGAAGAGATTTTATCGCTTTTAGCGATAAGGCTATTGTTACACAGTTTTAAAGTATGGTTTTTTTATGGTGTTGTTGTGGTTACAAAAGTTATATTCTATTATTCTTGATATTCTTTGTTTTTTTTGTGTTTTTGTTTCTTTTTATGGTGTACAATAGGTTCCAAAAGTTATATTCTATGTTATTCTCTAATACGTAATAGAATATTGTACTTACCTTTAATCTTGTGCCTAGTAACACAATACTAATAGTCCACGTACTCGAGGGAAGACTAGACCACCAATATTAGTTTAGTATCATTGCACAATCCAACTATCTCCGCCTACACCATCAGAGTTGGCATACAAAGAGCAATGTTTACAGTACGTCACCTTCAAAGATATTGACAACTAGCAGCTGCCCGTGACTTCGCTCGCGTGGTACTCGGATAAAAAGTAGCCTATCTTACTCTCCAGCCCTCCAACTATCTCCACACAAAAAATCACGTCAATCCGTCGCTCTGTTTTGACGTGAAAGCAGGACAAATAAACACACCTTCACATTTATAATATGGGTACAGATTGGTGCCGTAAAAAACACAAAATAAAAAAGAATGCAAAAATAACTTTTAAAATCGGACTGGTAGTAACTGAGATTAGCGCGTTCAAACAAACAAACAAACTCTTCTGCTTTATTATACTCGTATTACAAAGAGCTTATGGTCGTCTCTAACGAATGAATAATGCACATTTCTTTCAATCAACAACCAACTCTCATCTCATCTTCTTTCAATCAACATCAACTTTCTTGCCCTATTCTTGAACATCAAAAGAAAGATGGGCTATGTTATTAAAACAAAGTTCGCCTAAATTGGAAATGTTACATCGGCCGATAGTTTGGTGGGAACTTAATCAATTATGAAGATGTATGCAAGTGCGCACTCTACAACGATTCAATATCGGCCATGTTTGCCCAACTAAAACAAACAATTTTTACATAATAGCTAACGGGTTCATTTCTATAGCTGCTATTCAAATTGTGAAAAAACTGCATTATTTAGCTTAGATTGGTAAACCTAGTCGTTTTTTTTTTATGAAAACACGACATAGGGAACAGACTATGAACTTTTTTAAAATTATTTTGAAACTAGCTGCTGCCCGCGGCTTCGCTCGCGTGGTACCCGGATAAAAAGTAGCCTATGTCACTCTCCAGCCCTCCAACTATCTCCACACAAAAAATCACGTCAATCCGTCGCTCTGTTTTGAAGTAAAATCAGGACAAATAAATAAACACACTTTCACATTTATAATATGGGTATGGATTACGAGTTATGACCACGCTTACTTCTTAAATCTCCTACTTATTTCAGTGGTGTTTCACTTTTTAATAGTCCATAGTTCTCAATGCAATATGATCCAGCTTAGAGCGTTTCCACATTATCCGATCCGATATCGGTATCGGACGCCGATACGATATCGGGGCAGGTAAAATATATGGAATATGTACCTGCCTTTCACATTGTCCGACCCGATATCGCATATCGGCGTCCGATACCGATATCGGATCGGATAATGTGGAAACGCTCTTAGTATGCAACAAATTCTACTGTATTTTTTTTCACTGTGGTAGTAACAATGTGCACGCATCGTGGCCTCATTAACAGACGAGGGTGCCATGTCGTGACGTAGAATAAATCGTGTTTAATTGTTCCAGCACATGCAAATACTGTCTATGTATACAGGGTGTGGCAAATTCTTGGTCACTGAAGGGTAGCTACCTTTTCTCTTGTAGTTAGAAAGTTTTGTTCTTAGGAAACTTCAGTTTTATTTTGAAAAAAAAAGTAATTGCATTTTTAGATTTTTGAAAAACAGTACAGTTAGCCTAAAAAATACATTTGTCAAAAAAAATAAGTTGGTCTTAATCGACTCTATTTCCCACCAGGAACACTTTTCCCAAAGTAACATATCAAATCAAATCGTAAGTTTTTGCAATAATTCAAAAAACACATCCCATACATTTTCTATGAAATTAGGAGTTGTAAACATTACAGTGCCACTTATTTGATCGTTCTTAATTTAATTTCATAACTGCTCCGGCAAGCTGGGAGGCTATTGAAAAGCGCGTATTTAAATTTAGAACAAAGTGCTTTCCTGCAGATGTACAAATGGTATGCTTCATGCATACTATTCTCTCTTGCGGCTCTGTCTTAGACGCCTAAGGCTTTACAATAGCCTCCCAGCATGCCGAAACAGTTACTAATTTAAATTAATATCCATAGAATAAGTGGCACTATAATGTTTACAACTACTGATTTCATAGAAAATGTATGGGATGTGTTTTTTTGAATTATTGCATAAACTTACGATTTGATTTGATAAGTTACTTTGGGAGAAGTGTTCCTGGTGGGAAATAGAGTCGATTAAGACCAACTTGTTTTTTTTTGACAAATGTAATTTTTAGGCTAACTGTACTTTTTTCAAAAATATAAAAATGCAATTATTTTTTTCTTTAAAATAAAACTGAAGTTTCCTAAGAACAAAACTTTCTAACTACAAGAGAAAAGGTAGCTACCCTTAAGTGACCAATAATTTGCCACACCCTGTATATTGTACTGTTTACATTGGTAAATGGATAATAATACTCGTATTTGCTGTATTAATAGATGAATCAATCTCATCGTAGCGGGCATGTGCTTCGATTTCCGCGGAAGAACAAATTTTTGTATGATCTACAAATATTTGTCTCTGGTCTGGGTGTATTCTATGTATTGTAATGTATTTACAAAAAACGATGTAAGTAGTATAACAGTCATATACCTATAGTGGTTCCCATAACAGCGATAGGTACCCATAGTAGCGACAATTCTCGTACCAGGTGGTACGAATAGGGCAACTTAAAAATAATATTTTTTCGTTCTTCAACTGGTAGGTACAGTCAGCGTCATCAATCGGTATCCCCCTATTGATTTTAACAAGGACCCTTTTCATTTCAACTTTGGATTTCAGTCGGATTTGCTAATATACTTATGGATATCTAATTTCGCTCGAGTTCCTATACTAGCAAATCCGACTGAAATCCAAAGTTGAAATGAAAAGGGTCCTTGTTAAAATCAATAGGGGGATACCGATTGATGACGCTGACTGTACCACTTTCTTATTTGTATTGAATTTAATCGTCGAGTACACTTAGCAAAATATGCGTCTGACTGTCCATTCGCTACAGAATGCTACACCGACACGAAGATAAACCTACAGCATATCTACAGCTCATGTCAAAAATGACAGCTCATGTCAAAATTGACAGATGATGTCAAAATGGGCAGATTCTACTAGTTCTACCTACGACTCGGAAAATCCTAGTCAAGTGATTTCATCACACATGAATCTGCTGAGTTGAGAACCTGGTTTAGTCTGGTAGGTACTGTTAGGCTGCGGTTCCACCAGAGTTGTGCGATGGAAATGTGTCGTGTGAGGATGTGTAGCGGAGCTGTGAAAATGCGCATTAATGTGTGGTGCGAGGATGTGTTGCGAAGCTGTGAAATGTGTCGACATGAATGAGTAGTGTGACCATGTCATTCAAACAACACATTCCTCTTAACACATTCCTCGCAACACATTCCTCGCAACACATCCCTCGTACACATTCTGCGCAACACATTCCTCTTAACACATTCCTCGCAACATATTTCTCGCAACACATCCCTCGCTTGTTTTGTATGCGCAAAAACCTAGCTCCGCTGAGCCGTTTCCACCAGAGCTGTGCTGACCGAGGCGAGGTAAATGAAGCGATTCTATTGGTTCTTTACAAACACATTCCTCGCTACGCATTTTCACACATCTCTGGTGGAAACGCAGCCTTACTCTGGTTACCAGACTCGCCAATCTCGCCAAATTCACTTTATTATATTTTTATAAGTAGGTACTTGATAAGCATTCGAATTCAATTGTCAAGAAGTTACTTTATGAGATGAAATTATGTCAGATGCGGAAATAACTATGATGATAATAAATAATAACAATAAATAAATAATAATACATAACCAAAGGGAATAAGTACCTATAGGTATTTTTCCTCCTCAACGCTCTAGGAAACCAAGAAAAAAAGTGTTTAAGTGTTTACTATTTAATAAGGTTCCACAACATTATAACAGGAGAAAAACAATAGTAAAAATCAGTCAAACCAATCAGTATTATCTAATCTAGCGTATGAATGTACGTTTTTCCTATTTAACGCCGGAAAAGCGTACTATAACGTATTTACTACAAACTTTTGTTGAGCAGATTTGGAGGTCTCAGTTTATAGATTTATTATATCTCTTTACTTACTATTTCTTGATGCTACAACAAAAGTAGATGAATATTGATTAACGTACCATATATCTTATAAAACTATAGTGTAAATTGCTCAGTCTAAGTCCGGTTTTGATCCAAGAAACCGTTTTCCCTCTGCTCATAAGTCTGAGGCCTGTCTCGGTTCGCCTGTAGAGCTTGCCAGTTGAGCACCCAGAAGGGACGCCGGTCGACAGGCAGGGACAAATAATATTTCAACACCTGAACATCACCCAAGGCTTCGAGGGGCAGCCTCATCGTCGTGGTTGGGGTGCCGTCTTCACCAAACCTGGAGAAGAAAGATTGAACTCAAACTCAAATTTATTTATTCAATAAGATCACTTTGTGTATCACTTTGAATCGTCTTAAGAGCTAGATGATTCTACTCCTGTTCCTTCGCGACCAAGATATTGGGGGATGAAATAGGCAGAAGTTCTAGTTTATGAGTTTCTCAATTTCAGTGAAAGTTACCTTAATGTTGAGAAATTGAGAGAACAAAAAGTTGAGGACATAAAAACTTAAATTCTTTATTGCATACAAAAAATAGATTATATGGGAATAATTTTCGTGTATATAGGGGAGTCATCCTTTTCATTTTTGCCAATTACCTGTTAGCCAAGGTATCTTCAGTTGGGTTTATCATGGGATAGCCAATGGGGTCTCTACCAGCGTATGGAGACCGTTGTGCAGAACAATAGATGATGAAGACTGATAGAACTGCAAGTGTTGCTTTCATGATGACTTCTGAAACAAAAGAAATCGTACTTTAAAATCACTGTCTAAGACTAGTTTTAGCTTGCACCAAAGTATCCAATGGGTCAAAAAATTCTCACTGTGTATGCTGTAATGGGCACTTCTTAAGTGAATAGTAAAAGGATCTTTACATTATAAATATTTATGTATCCGGGTATTTATCACGTAGGTAATTTACGTGATTTACATTACGTGATAAATACCCGGATACTTTCATTTGTAAGGATCTTTACAGTTTTCGACATAAAGACAAACAGACAGAAGGAGACAGACAAAGAAAATAATTACGTTTTATTTTTCTTTTGAGATCTCATCTCTTTCTCATCACTCTAAAGAGAATACTCTTCATTAGATGACTTTGGTCTACCTGTTGGATTTAAGTAACTTGTATGTATCTACGTTAAAGCGAGTTGCTAACTCTGGTAACAGGGTTTTAGAGATTATGGCTTTGTTAGTCCCGACAAGGTAACGTGACTTTCGTAGAAGGCAAGCGCTCATTAGTTCTATTGATTAGGGGTTACCCCGGTTACCTATAAGATGGGCAGATGTTGTCCTGCCCTAGACCTCGTTAGAGCACAATAAAACCGGCCAAGTGCGTGTCGGGCCACGCGCAATGTAGGGTTCCGTAGTAGCCCGTTACAACAAGCAATTACTTCATCTTAGTCACTTTAAAGGATTTATTGTAAGGATTTTGTATTTGGTACAAAATTATCCAACACCCAAGTTCAACGACTATTACTGCCAATGAAGTTATCTTAACCGCTATAGTTTTCCTTTAAAGTTCATTAAATGTACTATCATCATGAATTTTTCCCAAATTTTTCAAGCCAGCAGTTTCGCTTTTATCGTAGCTATAAGGGTTCCTTGTCAGGACTACGGAACCCTAAAAAATGGATTTCGACAACAGCGCATCCTGGTCTAACTATTACTAAGAACCCATAGGACCATAATAGTACTTAGAACATTGTTTTTTTTATCGAAAACTGACAAGCCATAAATATAAAAGAAGAATTACGAACAAACTCACACCGATTTTAATCGCTGCTGATTTTCTACCACAGACATAAATAATCATTCTACGTTTTATATTTATTCTACTGTCTATCATTGCAGTTAAAGATATCGCATGAACTCATTAAAGGTTATATTACCCCAAGAGGTCATTCGAGATAATAACAAAAACATAATCAGGATATTTTTAAATTTCTGAGAATGTATACAAGCAGTAAAACAAAACATCGTAAGTTAAACCAGTAAATAATGATGGATGAAGTTGGGCTTGCAACCTGTCACATGGAATTATACCTTCTAGAAAATGTGGGCATTTGGCCTCATAGTCATAGTTCATGCTTCAATTCAACTTTCAACAGAAAAAGAATAAACAAAAACAGTTCAAAACATTTAAATTACATTTGCGTAATATCTTACCAATTAATTATATGTTTTATCAAAACCACAAACCACAGGCACTTAAATTAAATTGATTAGTTTAAAAATAATTATAAAACGCTCTTAATTAACCACGTCTATTTCCTTTGACTTATGTACACAAACTATCAAATTCAAAACATGCTTGTTTATGGAGGGACTAATGAGAGATAAATGAACAAGAACGTGTCGGTCTCTACTTATTTATGGGTTCCGTATCGAAAAATGAAATGATTAAGAAATAAGGCGCGGACATTCTCTTAGCGGACTTAACAAGGACGATAAAGCTGAATCACAATATGAAATGAACTATAATTCCGTCCCTTTTCACTCTCAGTCAATGAAAAGAGATGGCAATAGTTCAATTCCTTTAATGCGATTCTGCAATAGCAACCTTTTTAAGCCCGCTGATCTGTTTTAGGGATTTAAGATCCTCTGAAGATGTCTAAGGGGTAGTCAGAGGTATGTCCAAATACATTTGGTACATGCCCACATTTTGCGGAAGTTAGAATTCCGTACGTGACAGGTCGTAAGCCCATCGAGGCTATTAGAACGGTAACTGGTTTCGTCACAATATTTATCGCCGCTTAGAGATCTTGTGCTTACATTTTTCGAAACGAACAATCTATTGATGCACGGCCGGGTTCGAACCCACGACTTTCGTTCGGATGGAAAGTCGAGGCACTAACTCACTCGGCACACGGCCGCACACCTATCGAATCGAATTTTAGAATTCTTTATATGAAATCGTATGAAATCTTGCCCGCGGTCGATTCGACCGAATCTGGCAGTACTTCGAGAATTCATCGCGGATAGATGCGCTCAGCCTTATATGGAAATATTTTTGGTAATTAACATTAAGGTACCCTAATAACCGGTAGTAGTATGGTAGGTTAGCTAACAATTAACAAATGACGTAGAATGCTTAATCATTTAATATGGTAATGGGTTTTTACTGACCATTTTACTGATTTCGGAAAACTCTAAGTAAGTACTTAATTGAAAATATTTATTTAATGATTTATTCTTCCAAAACTGTCATCGGGTATTTACTGTCTGTACGCTGGTTCTTTTTTGAACCAGAGCAAACAGTGTTTGTATATAGGACTGGTTATTATGTCGGAACACAGATGGTCGAGACACAGTTGATTTTCTATTGTGTCTGGGGTATTGTTTGCGATGGAGTAGGCCTGCCCAGCACCTACACCATCCTCTCAGCTTAACCGGACATATCCACAGAGAAGACATGGTCAACACGTGCGGGGCTGACTAAGCCGCGGGTTTCCTTCACCGTTTTAGAGCTCGTGTTAATACGCATTATAAATTTTTCGAAACGAAAAATCAATTGATGCACGGCCAGGATTCGAACCCACGACCTTCGGATCGAAAGTCAAGGTACAATCCCCCTCCGCCAACACGGGCTATAGAGCCGTTTATACATTAGACATTATCCTCTCTACTTATGAAAGATGTTTAAAGTTGAACACTGGTTAAACAACGTCATGTCTCTGTTTGTCACTATCCACAAATAAAGACAGGACGTTGTTTAATATAACCAGTGTTTAACTTCAAACATCCTTCATAAGTAAGTAATTCAGATGGCAAAATCATTGCCACTGATTTTTGGAGTTTTTTAAGTCCCTTTTCTCACTCTACTCTCTCTCTACTTTCTTTCCCGTCTCTCCTTTTTCTCCTTTCCCAAAAGCCTTTCCTAAGAGTTGCGAAGTCTAGTATCCAGTAATTAAACAAAGAAGAGATAAATAAATTAACAAAGTTTGCTTCGAAACTGAAACTAGCAACAAGCTTAAGTACATAATTATTGCAACGTTCATTAATCAAAGTTGCCGTAGAGTGCTGCTTTAGCTCGATAGAGATGGCTGTTAAAAGTTTTCACAGCAAAGTGGAGTTGATGACTCTTGTACTGGATCAAAGGGTTTTGAGTTCAGTGGGTGAATGTAATGTACTCGTATCTACATATATTAACAATCTATATCAACTTTTATAACAAGTGGGCTAAATAAAAAAAATAAAAAACCGACTTCAATGTATCGTATGCTGAGAAATTTTCCGCATTCTCGAGGTTCATTTCTGTTCAGAACTCCGTAGATCCTCCTCAAATCTCACCAAATTTTTGTGACACCAATTGAAAAATATACATACTTACCCTTTCATAAAAAATAAATTTTCAAATCGGTCCAGGAGTCTTTGAGTAATCGGTGAACATACAAAAAAAAAAGATCCCGTCGAATTGAGAACCTCCTCCTTTCGGTCGGTTAAAAATAATGAACTTATCTTCACAATAATATACACACAATCTCAAAAATCCACATCTGATTATTTTATTACACACCATTGGTTTTCTGATAAAGTTCAGGTTTCAAGTTCTTAAAAAAGTCAGTTTCCTGCTTCTCAGTTTTTCGGATAACTTTTTTAATATTTTGAAAAGAAACCCCCAAGAAACCTTATTAACTAATTAACAACAATTGACTAATTAAAAAAAAAATGTAGTTTTTCTCAAGTTAAATGGACTCTTACTTATGAACCATTTTATATATCTATAAATCTAAAACTAACATCCGTAGGTCTCTAGCTAAGCTGAATTCTGTTTTCTTCCACACTCCGTTGTAAGTGGCTAGTGTTAGTAAGACTACCACAGATTACGACATAATGAGTGCTTAACTACTAGAGTAATGTTACCTCGAAGCTTACCTGACCGAACTTTAGCAATTAGTAATCACCGAATAACAAATAGAACTGGCAAGATTAGAGGGCCTAGCCAACCGGCATTCGCTATTAAGCGATTCTATTTCTATAATCGCTAACACTCGAACGTGACGTTTCATTGGTCAACGTAAGGTCACGTGGTCTTCATATCATTTATCCACCAATGATTTTTTTATTTTTTTTATTTATCCTAGAATCAACAGCACTTAAACTAAAACAAACAATATGACTTATTGCCAATAACAGATTCTTACTTAAAAAAAAATCTCTATCTCTTTCTTTTGTCATCCAGTTTGGACCGGCTCTCTCTCTGTAAAGACGCCTTGCCATCTTTTTGGCGGTCTACCTCTTGGTCTTATCACATCTCTTGGAAACCACTCTGTGATTCTTTTTGCCCATCGGACACAAGAGTCGGAGGAGTCGTTACTCATTCGACATAATTATGTGTCCGGCCCAATTCCATTTCAGGTTTTATTTCTATCTACACCTTATTCCAAGTTTTACCTAAATCAGCCCACTGGTTAACGGTGTTAAGTGTAAGCGATGCATATGGAGTACTTGTTCCCGTTGTCCTGCAGCCCTTTTTCTTCGGAGAGCATCGCAGAAGCTTGGCAGCGAACGTGCGTGATTGAAACACCAAACATAACAAACTAGATTTATAACATCAGTGGGACAGCGATTGTATTCCAATGAAATACAACCACATTTCGGTCAGAATCGCAGCAATCGTAAATTTTGAATATGGAAGCCGGCACGATTTGGCATCGTTTCAACATAGTAAAAATGTCTTTGTGTAAATTCACAAACTATAAACGAGAATTTCAATATCATTGGGTACATAAACTAAGCGGAAAAAATTGAGGATGTTAAACTACACAGCCGTGTTGGCAAAGATCTGAAAGATCACAAGGTTGTGAGTTCAAATCCTGGCTACCACATTAACATAATATTTGAATGAAGAACATTATGAGGTACGAAACCAGTTAATATTTTAGGAACCAAATGAGTAGGTAGGTACTTTTACCTATTTGTCGTATTGATTGTTTTTCGTTGTTTCATGATCTTTATGTCCAAATTGTCCATGTCGCTGTTATAATAAAGGCCCGCCTGTGACGCAGAAGGTTGCGGGTTCGATCCCCGCCGCGGGACAAATGTTTGTATGATCTGCAAATATTTGTCTCGGGTCTGGGTGTTTTCTATGTATATTATGTATGTATTTACCAAAAAAATGTATTTAAGTAGTATATCAGTCATGTGACTCCCATATACAAGCTCTGCTTAGCTTGGGGCTACATGATGCTATGTGAAATGTCCAGCATTATTTATTTATTTATTTAATAACACTCTAAGCAAGAAATATTGAGGTTTTCAACCAACAGATATGATGACTCCATTGTCAAATACTATGCGCGCTGAGAATCATTGGATTGATTCTAATTGATGCAAGGATTCTCAACTGATTAGTTGATTCATGCGCCGCTAAGTTCCAGTACGATCAGCTCCGCCGCAATGAAAATAAGCTGCTCATAATTTCTGTCACTATCTGTATATAGCCATG
Source organism: Camptogramma bilineatum (assembly GCA_958496255.1). Classification (NCBI taxonomy): domain Eukaryota; kingdom Metazoa; phylum Arthropoda; class Insecta; order Lepidoptera; family Geometridae; genus Camptogramma; species Camptogramma bilineatum. The sequence goes on along the minus strand of OY292465.1, from coordinate 10,492,687 downwards.
CAGGTCTTTTTGTGCAAAATTGAAACATGATGGCTCAGCTTATTTCGGTGAACCATATGAGCTAAGTTATCACCGACATAAACCACAACTATTGCTGTAGAAGTTTGTTTCAAGACTAGATCTTCTGGACCAACTGTGGGACCAACCTCTTCCATTCTTACATGAGCCTTAAAAAACCGACCCAGATTCAAATCTACATACTAAGCTTACTCTTGTAAGCTACTCTTGAAAGTAGACTTTCTTCATCATTCGCTCTCTTATCTTTATTTAAAAAAAAAATAGACTCAAATCAGAACGTTAAATACTAAGCTAGATTTATCAGCCTTGCCTGGATTTATTGGGTTGTAGGTTCTGCTTCTACTAGGCCTTTTAAAATAAAGCTCTAGTAGAGTAAAAAATCAAAATTTCAGTTTTGCCCTTGGAGTAACGGCGTCACAAGCCATTTCATGCAACCCTTTACAGAAAGTAAACCGTCCATACCAATCACCATTTCTTCTAGAAACGTATTTAAATCACACATTCAAATTTTAAAAGCTTTGCTGTGCTTATAAAGGCGAACACACACATCACTCTTGAATTAATCACATTTTTTTTATCCTTCTAAGGTACAAGCATACGGCCCACTTGATGGTAAGCGGTTTCTGTAGCCTATGGACGTGTCTGTGACACCAGAGGAGTCACACTCACGCTGCTGACCCTTTGAAAGAGGAATCACTGCGTCGATAACACAATGGACAAGACTGGTCCACAGCTGTCACCGCAGCGCTTTATTTAGTTCTAACACGTTCACTACCAAGCCTTTAAGATGAACTCTAAAGGAGAGAGCAAAAAGCATGTGTTTGAAATGTGCTCTTTCAATCGAGAATAATAGAAAATGAAATGTCGTAACAGTTTTAACGTAAAAGTATGTTTTATCGCTTTTATCTAGCTTCGCTTATTACACTCCTATAGCATGAGGAGGATCGTTTGAATCAATGCGAGTTCGTATCCCGTCGTAATCAAGAATTTTGATAAGGTTTTTCATGTTTAATGGAATAGTACTAAAGCGTGGTTTAACACTTTCAAAATAAAAACTATACTAGCATCACGTGTAACTAACAAACTAATGTCATCAGATTATGGAAGTCAGATAATTAACCTACTTCAAATCTTTTCGAAATGAAACCAAGTAAGTATGTTTTAAATGAATGATGACAAATGACAATACAGTAATTTAACTGGGTCTGATGATGGAGCCAGTAGGTAGATTGTAGAACTCTTTGGTAGATACCTACTAGAAAACCCCTTGAGTATCTCATATTCAGTAAATAATAATAATAATAATAATAATAATATCTTTATTTCAGGCAACTTAAATGGCAGTTGGGATCGAGTCGAGTGTGTAATAATGGAACTAGTAGGAATATAGTGGAACCCTTCATCGTCTACTTGTGTAGCGCTATAGCACGTGTTTATTAATTTTCCATACATCAAATTATCTAGAACTATTAATTTACTTTTAAATTCAAGAAAGCCCTTCTCACAATGATTTTTCTAACGTGTGTTCTATAGAAAAAGTAGAACCTAATCGCTCTTTAGAGTAAAATGAGAGGAATGTTGACTGGCGTCAATTTCATGGAACAAATCATTCGAAATATTATGTTCGATCGAAGTATCGTACCAAGGACTAAGTATAAGAACTTCAGCCATGTGTCCTCGCCCTTATTCCACATTTTTAAAGCCATTGGCGATCTGATAAGTCGGACCACATGAATAACAATTTTACCCTTGAACCGAATAAATCGTTTTGGTTATAAAATGTGACTATATAGCCAAGGTTAGATGCCAATCGACACGTGATAAGAAAATAGCGGGGGTGTAGACTGTAGACGTCTATGGAATTAATGGTGGAATTGTTAACAGTATCATGGTCAGTATTGTTGTATGAATCTATAAGGGCTTTATTCATGACTCTCCGTTCCACCTAGATATCACATAGAACAAAGAAACGAACAGATGAATATTAAAATATCAAATGGAAACTATAGCCGTACCATGAACTCTGAGCAATGTTAAAACAAGCTTGAAGAATGACAACGTCATTCCTAAAGCAGTAAGACTGTTTTAAGGTTGTTTTAACATTGCTCTATAGTTCATGGTACAGCCCCTAATCATTTTCTGAGAGCAAACCATAATCTGTTACTAACAGTGAAATATTTTTTAAAGTAGATCCAGATTATAACATTTTACAAACATAATACTTACCTCAACATTTTTTTGTCACTTTTATATTGGCCTCATAATTGCATCTCATGCGCATATAATTTTTCCGAATCAAAATATAATTCACACAGCCGAGATTTGAACCCATGGTATTCGGATTGAAAGTCGACTATCGCACTTAGCCAACACGTTTCTAAAATAAATAAGTAAGATAAGTAAATTTTTCAGCCCAACCTTAACCCGTCAAGGGCCTACCAAGGTCTTTCGGACCATAAAAAGGGCAATTTGTTTAACTAGCAACTCAATCTATAATAGCAGCTGTACTGAAACTAGGGTATTTATTAATTTTGATTGAGGCTTTGCGAGTTTCAAGTGCTACATACCAGTGTTGGAGCAATGCCAAATATTAGAAAGTTTGGCATGTGTACGCTGTGGTTATGTTGATGGCTAATATTAGTGATATTCTTTCGGGAATTTTGCTTTATTAACCTTTGTCAGCTCAATAATAAACTTACCCATGTCATGAGAAAGTTATTTATGGAGTTGGCCCATTTTATCTTCTTAAGAAAAACGTTTTATAAGTCCTACTACTGTATCTGCCATAGTAATCTCAAATCTTGAGGAATCTATCTACAGGTATTTGGATATAGCCGCTTTTGAGAATACAATCTATCTATTAAAGCAACCTGTAACACTCACTGCAGGGTAAAGGTCTCTTCTATATCACGCCACTCTTTGCGGTTTTGTACCAGCCGGATATATTGCTCTCCTACCGCCCTCACAATGTCGTCTGACCATCAGGCAGGTGGTCAGCCTCGAGGCCGCCTCATATCTCTTGGCCACCATTCGGTGACTGCCTTGGTCCATCGGTCGTCTGCCCACCTGGCCAAGTGCTACGCCCATCTTCACCGAGGGAGGATGGTTTGGGTGTTGGGCAAGCCTACTCCATCTCAAACAATGTCCCAGGTACTACAGGTACAGTGTCCTGTTAAGTGTAGGCAAAATTGGCTCCTGACTCTGCACAAATCTTCTAGTAAAGATGTAAAGGCATAAGTTTTTTTTATACTTCTTATTCATCGTAAACGTTAACGTCGATAGATGCTATTCGCAGGAAAATTATTAAAACAAACATGATTTGTGGTTAAACCTTAAAAATTGGCAATCTTTTTTGACTTGGAATTCAGTTTGAGCGTAAAGAATTGTGTATTCTGGCAACACTTAACAAACTAATCAGCTTTTGTAATGAATAATGCAATTTTCAAACAATGTTGATGTAAGCTTACGTTTTAAAATTTAAATTTGCCAAATTTGAGAAGCTTTACATTTGTATGCTTTATTTTATAGTCTAACGACCTGTTTCTTAAAGATCTATCAATTTAGTAAGGCTAAAAAGTTCTTCTCTCAGGCTCGCTTATAATGATAGGAGATGCCAATAAATTTCGATAAGCCTCGTCCAATAAGGCCGTAGGCTTTGTTATATATAAAACGGACACTAAAAGTAGATCAATCTTGATTTAATCCAAGTCATAATTATAAATAAAACCAATTGATAAGTATTTGAAGTTTAGCAATAATTTAAAGATCATTGTGATTAATTCTGTAATTCTTTATTGTACACAAGAGAACATTTAGGTACCTACAAATAAGACAATACAAAGTACCTACATGTACAAAGGCATTAATGTACATTAATTTGTCCATACGTTTAGTAATTTTTTAACACACGGGAATTACTCATATACATTTAGTCATACATCATACGTTTAGTCTTCATTTTTGTATGACGAATCTAACGATTTATAATAGTTTAACATGCTGGCGTACAAGCGATGTCACTCGCCAATGGATCACACCACAGAAATATATCGTGTTCTGTGGATCACACCTTTATACGAACAAAGCCACAAACATCCAGCTAGTTATTTCTCTGCAGACCCAATACGTATAACGTGACTGAAGTCCATAAAACAGTTCAGTATTGAAACTACGCCCTTTTCAAAGTTAAGCGGGGCGATAACCACGTGGGTGTAAAATCTATGCAAATGCTGGAAAATCGATTCGGGGCCTTGTATTTTTCCACTGAGTGCTGTACCTAATGTTGCTAAGTTTAAGAGGTGTATTGGTTTAGCACATTGGTTCCGAACCTGGGGATGATTACCCCTTCGGGTAGAAAATAGCTTTTTTGGGAGGTAATAGAACAAAAGGAAATCTTTAAAGAAAATAAACGTTGAAACAGTTGAAAGTTAAACGGGGTAAAATCTGTTTCATTGACATGTCATAGGGGTAACAAGGTTGAAAAGGTTAGGAACCACTGATTCCCAACCTTTTCAGGACTTAACAGCAGGATGTACCTCGACTTGTGAGCGAAGGTACTTGAAGAACATACGGACGGACAGTGGCGGATTATCCTTAAGGCAAACTAGGCAACTGCCTAGGGGCGCGAGGTTACAGAGGGGCGCGCAACTCCGGGCGCAGGCCAGACAGAAGAAACGTAAGACGAGGACACGTCGCGGACAGGGCGCCAGCGAACAGCGTCGCGCCCGCGCCCCGTCTCTTCTGTATATTTTGCGTCGCGACGCTTCTAGGTATATATTTGTATGAAAGGGACGGGAAAGAGACAAATGTCCGCGCCCCGTCTGCGTCTTACGTCTTTTCTGTGTGTCCAGCGCCCTATGTCATCCTATTCGATTCAAAAAAGACAGAAAATTTACGATGTTGGAGGTGCGGGCCGCGGCGGTCGGGGCGGCGCGGAGGACGCGGGTCAGTCGTGAGGGATGATAATCGCGTCGCGATCATAGACGTACCTACGTACGTTCTGGCGATTTTTTGGATCAATCGAAAGTCATTACTTTTTCCAACGGATCGATTGAATTTAATCAGTTATAGCCGGATAGAAATAAACCGACAAGCACTGAGCCTTTTCTTTGAGCACCGCAAACAAAACCTAGTGTCACTGTAGGGGATCGAAATCAAACACACGTATTTATCAACGACAGAAGAAAGTTCAGGGTGCAAATTAGAATTTTTGGATTGCGTTTCGAATGCTTTTTTGATTAAACAGTTACGGAGCCGCGTCGTGAGATTTCCGAAGGTTCGCGACAACTACCTGCGCATACAAGAATTAATAATGACTTCGGCTGTTTCCACCCTCAACGTTCATCTTATTTATTTGTAACAAAAACTACCAATAGATGGCGCTACACGTAGCTAAAAGGATTAAATGTAATTTCCTAAAAACACATAAGTATAAACTGTAAAAACCAACAGAGACAAAATAGGTCCTTAAAAATATAGGAAAAAATCTACTATTAACGGGTGTCGCCTACAATCCACCCTCTTAGTGCTGAAACTGAGCAGCTAAAAAATAAAAACGAAGGTCAGTGATAAGCACTAACATTCTGCAGGTTCAAGTAGCGCGACACGCGTTACCGGGCGTCGCACCAAACCAGTGCGGGTGCGCACGTCTACCGCGCGTACGCGACCATCTTCCGCGGCGTGGGCCGCACTCACCACTCCATGCCGCCAACAACCACGGTCTAAATTCGGTTCCACTATTAACACGTAGTCTCCATCTCGCAACGATCTCTCGTCCCTACACCATTTCTGCCTAGGAATCAAAGTAGGGAGGTACTCTTTTACCCACCGTGACCAAAACATGTCGGCTAATCTTTGTGCAACACGCCATTTTTTTCTAAGACATAAATCATCGTTATCATACCTACCAAAAATGGGGCTATTTGATGACGTACCTAGCAAGAAATGATTAGGGGTTAGGGCTTCTGGATAGTCAGGGTCGACTGAAACGTAAGTGATAGGGCGACTATTTACAAGCGCTTCTACTTCAGCGAATAAAGTAGAAAGTGTCTCAGAGTGTGGAGCGCGTTCCTTAAGTACGGCTTTCAATGCCGTTTTCACGGTGCGAATCATTCGCTCCCAGGCACCACCCTGCTCGGGGGCTCCGGGGGGTATGAACCTCCACTCGATACCTCGTACGGTACCGTCATCACGGAGTTTAGTCTCATCGAGTTCCAATAGACTCCGTTTCAATTCGTTGTCTGCTCCGCGTAGGTTTGTCCCGTTATCTGAATAGATAACGCTGGGCGTCCCACGGCGAGCGATCATGCGCCTGAGCGCCATAATAGTTGAGTCTGTACTCAGACTTTCAGTGATCTCTAAATGTATGGCTCGTACCGTCAGGCACCACAGAGAGTCCCATCACAGAGAGTCGGATTATTAAGTTTCAGGGTTGTGTAGAACACAAAATGTCTCTTTTACCTTGTTTGGAAGACCCGAATGACCTTTTCACTAGTTTGTCTAATGTAGTTATTGAGGAGCATAAGAAAATATTTAAATTAAAGACATGCAAATCAAAGCCTTGCGCTAGTTTTGCAAACTGGGCAACACCAGGTATTTATAGAAGTAGGAATAAACTTTATGAACTTTATGCTACTAGAGAACTAATGCTTCACGACCCTTCACATAGCCTTTACATAAAGAATTATTCAAAAATATTCAAAAAAGTATGTCAGGCAGCTAAATCAATGTATTTAAAGAACAAAATTGAAACGGCACCTAATATAATTAAAGCCACTTGGAAAATGATTAGTAATGAGACAGGCAAATCAAGAACTGGCCCCAAACAGATAAATTTAAATGTTAATGATAATTTATTAACTAAAAGTAATGAGGTTGCCAATGCATTTGATAGTTTTTTCTCTAATATACCTCATGTTATGACCCAGTCACTAGATTCTTCCGTCTCTAGCGCACTCACTCTTTTAGAATCTAGTGTTGATCGGTGTGAGTGTGAATTTAAGTTTAATTATATTAACGCAGACGATATTGTCAAAACATTTAAAACTCTTAATATAAAGAATACTGAGGATTTGTGGGGGATATCAACAAAGATATTAGCTTCTATTGTTTGTGATATCGCCCCATGTCTAGCATATATCTTTAACAGATGTGTTGACGAGGGAGTGTTTCCTGATCTAATGAAGTTTAGTAAACTTATTCCTTTGTATAAATCTGGCAATAAAACCGATCCCGCTAATTATAGACCAATTTCGGTTCTGCCTGCGCTAAGTAAAATTTTTGAAAAAGTAATCCTTAATCAAATGCTTTCCTATTTTAATCTTAACGGACTTTTTCATATGCATCAATTTGGATTTACCAAAGGTCGATCAACAACCGATGCCGGGACATTGCTTCTAAAGCACATTTATGATGCCTTTGAAAAATCACAAGATGTTATCGGAGTATTCTGCGATCTGTCGAAAGCGTTTGACTGCGTATGTCATGCGACTTTGATTTCAAAGTTAAAATATTATGGCGTCAACAATCGAGCTATTGACCTTGTTCAATCTTATCTTTCCAATAGAGTCCTTAAAGTTGAAGTAGGAGGTGAAAGGTCGTCAGGGTCTATCATTGATATGGGTGTGCCTCAGGGCTCGATATTAGGCCCTTTCTTATTTCTAGTATATATTAATGATCTCCCTTATTTCGTAAATGAAATGTGCGACATTGTTCTTTTTGCTGATGATACCTCTTTGGTTTTTAAAGTTAATAGGTCCAAAGATAACTATGATGATGTTAATGCGTCTCTATCCTTAGTCTTAAACTGGTTCACTTCTAATAATCTTTTGCTTAACGCGAAAAAAACTAAATGTATTAAATTCACATTGCCTAATGTAGTTCAGAGACCTACAAAAATTGAATTAAATGGAGTTGCACTTAATCTTGCAGATTCAACTATTTTCTTAGGTCTAACAATTGATTCCAAAGTGCAATGGGGTCCTCATATTGATACACTTGCAGATAGACTTAGCTCCGCTGCTTACGCTGTTCGAACGATCAGGCGACTGACTGATGAAGCAACGGCTAAGTTAGTATATTTTAGTTACTTCCATAGTGTGATGTCATATGGTATCTTTCTTTGGGGACAAGCAGCAGATATTCAAACTGTTTTTGTTTTGCAAAAGAGCTATTCCGTGCTATTTACAAATTAAAACCACGGGACTCGCTGAGAGAACGTTTTAAAGAAATTAATATTCTCACAGTCTTTTCGCAATATATTTATGAAAACTTATTGCACACTCACAAATATATAACCAACTTTAAGAAAAAAAGAGAAGTGCATAATATTAACACTAGAAATAAGAATAAACTATGTGTGCCTAAATTTAGACTAGAAAAAGTAAATGGTTCTTTTATGGGAAATACTGTACTCTTTTATAATAAACTTCCAGAAAACGCAACAAAACTTCCCATTCGCAGATTTAAAACATACATAAAGAATAATCTTGTTAAGAAAGCGTACTATTCTCTTGATAATTATATTAATGATAAAGTCGCGTGGCCTGATGTCGCTCTGCCCCTCGACAGCTGATGTGTACTGTGCAATGTCTTTACTATCTTGCTTAGTTTTATAATTATTTTCAAGTAGGTAACTGCTAGGTACCACCTAAGTTAGCCAAGTGTAGCGTGTGATGCCGGGCGAATTTTTGTTGATGTATTAATCCTCCTTTTTTTTCTTTTGACGACTTTGACGAGACTCACATTGTTTGACTGGCTCCACACTGGAACTTGACTATTTAGATTTTAAGCGGATGGATCACCGAAAAGAAAGCTAGGCCCCATACCGTGTTTGTTGCCCTGATTCTTCACGGTGTTGGTCGCGAAAGAACAGGAGTAGAATCACCTAGCTCTTAAGACGATTCAAAGTGGTCATAACGGTCCTACTGAATAAATGATATTTGATTTTGATTTTGATGAGGCACGTGAACATCACGCCGTACCTTTTGGATCTCTTTCGGCCTATTGTTACTTCCATAGGACCGAAGAAATCCACCCCCGTAAAGGTGAAAGGTCGACGGTTGTGCTGCAGACGGGCAGCGGGCAAGTCCGCCATGCGCTGCGGCTGTGGCGCTGCGCGCCGGTGTCGGCAGAACGGGCAGCGCGCGGCGACCGCGCGCACGGTCGGTCGTAGCTTCAAGATCCAGTAGCGTTGTCGTAATTCATTTATGACAAGCTCGTGAGCACCATGCATAGCTTTTCTGTGGTAGTACTCAACTAGTAGACGAGTTATTTGGTGACGACCATCGAGTATAGCGGGTCTCTTCACAGAGTGTGAGACGCCATGGACTTTGTCGATTCGTCCGGCTACTCGTAACACATTGGTATCGTCTAGATAGGGAGTCAATGTTAACAAACGACTGTTTGATAACAAAGGCTTGTTGAGCTTGATAAGCTCAATGTCGTGCGCGAACGATAGGCTGTCCCGTCCATGTATGGGAAAAAAAAAATATGGAGCTATACTATCGCAATAGGTATCAAAACTTGCGTAATTTTACACAGATTACGGAAAAGATAAAAAAAATAGAATTGTGTATCATCTTGAGGGCTCTACCACGCTTTGAAGTTTTGTAAATTTTACGTTTTTACAGACCTAAGCCGTATGACTAAAATAATACAAAAACCAAGTTTAAAAGGTATTTCATTGTTGAAATTAATGAAACAAAGCACACTAAATCAAAATAAACAAAATAGAGTTTATAATAAAAGATAGAAACTTAGAATTTAAACTTATTTTTGGGTCCAAAACTTAGCATTTTAGCTCGAGATTGCAACCTGGTTCTAATCAAGCCATCTCTAGAAGTAGCGTCAGTTACACTTTGTGGGGCTTCTGTTAACAGTTTAACACATCTTTCTACACATTGTGTGATAAGAAAAGTCAACATTTTCCAAGCTCTTATATTTTTTCATGATTTGAAGGACCTTAACTCTACCAATTTACAAAGCGGAAGAGTTGGTTTGTTTGAACGGGCTAATCTCAAGAACTAACAGTCAAATTTGAAAAATTATTTCTGCATATGATAGCTTAATTCTTGAGAAAGGTTATAAACTACTTTTCATCAACATTATCATCACGATATACCATCAGTACGGGGGCAACGCCTCGAGGGCGCTATTAGTTATAAATATGCCGAAGAACCGTCGGTGTTATAACCTGACACTCAACCCTGGCAATCATTTTGGTGTAACCTCTATAAATTTTTGGTGGCTTGAATATCCTGGGTTTAATGCTACTTTCAGCTTCTCTAGCTTTTATTATTCTTCGCAATGTCAGGTCCCGAAAGTGGTCTCTATCATCAAACATTAAACTGACACTGTAGATGTTCTGGGTGCGCGAAAAAAGCATTTGTTTCGATGATAGAATCCACAACAGATTTCAGCTTTTTGTTTATAAATCGGGAGTACAAAATTAATTCAAAAAAATGTTTGGATCCGTCCTTAAAAGATGTATTATGCTTTATTAGGAACCAAATCGGCGCGTTTACTTTAACCACGTAGTTGCCAAGAAATTGCAATTTTACTGAAGGATTTAGTAATGTTTGAGCTTAAAATTAGTAGAAGTAAGCAATCTCAAGTGTTTTTCAGGGTGACTGAGTTATCAAGCTATGGATTACAGGAAACAATTGACACAGCTTGACAAATCTCATTGAGAAATTTTTGACCCTAAGGTTCTTAGTTTATTGACCACATTATTCGGGAAGTCAGCTGATATCTTCATAAACAATCGCATAAATATCTGAATTGGATAGAGCCTTTCCATTATACTTCAATTTGAGTTCGGTCTTACGAAAATAAAATTTATTTAATGAAGACCTTTATAATTGGCGGCTGCCGATAGTAAAGTTCTTTGTATGGTCCCAATAAAGCACAAGTACGCCTAAAACTTATTATTTTAAAATCACAATATCCGCTTTTAACTCTATAACAATCGCAACTTTACTTATAAAGCATTAAAATTGCTTTGGCTACGAAGAAAACACTCGGGAGTCAAGTTAACAAATTCCTCAAAACAAGATGAAACTCTATGGTATTTGCAGGTTGAAACCTATAAAATCCAAAGTCGCTGGTAACGTGTTATTGCATGCAAATCAAAAAATCGTGTATGTATTCCACATATATAGAAGAAACAATTAAAATTTTTGTACAGTTAGTTCACGAGCTGAAATTATAGATAACGAAATATTTCCAAAAAATTGTCAATTTTTCAAAACTTTGAAGATGGGTAGAGCCCTAAAGATATAGTTTTATCTGGTTTTAAAAATTATTTTGGGAATCTACGATCAATTACGCAAATTCTGAGAGGTATTGCGTTACGAAAATCCAAAAAAAAAATTTTCGGGACACGCTAGCGAACGAGTCTTGCTGAGATTTCTTTATCAGATGCAGCTCGGCTTCGTTCATAAGTTCGACATTCAAACAAGCTTCTTTTCGTTGACAACGTCTGATAAATAAAATAATTCGAGCGGTCACTCGTACGAGTCGTAACCACGATGAGTAATTATTTTCGTTAGGTAAGGAGTACTCAATGTCTTGAGTAGTTACTGTACTCAAGCTCCTTTCCTCGCAGACTACATCTGGTGACGACCTTTTCGAAAGTTTACAATCCTTAGGCCAAGTTTCCTCAGGCTGCCGTAAGAATTGCGGGCCTCGAAACCATATGCTATCATATGTCAGTGGTGGCGACTCGTCTTTGGTAGCTATGTCGGCTACATTCAATTTCGAAGGGACGTATCGCCACTCTGATATATTCGTTAGTTCGTCAATTTCACCTAACCTATGTGCTACGTACGGCTTATAGCTTCTAGGATCACTCCGAATCCATTGTAAGACCGTCTGTGAATCGGTCCAAAAGTATCGCTTATCAGACTTAAAATCTTTATGTTCTCGCTGGAGCGAGTCCGCGAGTCGCGACGCGGTAAGTGCGCCTTGTAGTTCCAATCGGGGAACTGAGACGGGGCACAGTGGAGTTACTCTGCTTTTACTAGCGGCAAAACAAATCAAAACCTTTCCGTCGACTCGAGTAAAACGCCAATAAACAACTGCGGCATAAGCTTTAATTGAAGCGTCACAGAAAATGTGCAGCTGTTTATTCACGATAGACTCGTCATTGCTACCTATATCTACCGATGTGTGATAGCACTGAGACCAACTATCAGCGTTGTTATACCACCTAGGTATGCGTAGCGATTCTAAAAGTTTCAATTCGTTAAGCCATTGTACCCACTTGGTGTGCTCACCAGAATGGATGCGGCATTTCCAATCAACTTTCGATCTATGAACATCTTGAAAAATGATTTTACTTTTGATAATAAACGGTGTTAGAAATCCGTGTATATCATATACAGACATAATTATACTGAGCATTTGAGCTTTCGTAGGTGGCGTAGAACCATTCAAAATATCAACAGGTATCCTATCAAGCGAAATCTGAAACCCGAATGAATCGTCCGCAGGATGCCATATCAAACCCAACGTGCGCTCACTTGTATTCGTGGCTCCATGTTTGAACTGCACGGCAGAGTGCGCTAGCGCATCCGACGGAATAGAATCTAAAACCGGTTTGCTATTACTCGACCAACCTCTTATCTCAAAGCCGCCTTTCGCATGAATCGAAGTTATGTCTTTTACTAATTGTATAGCCGTGTTTTCACAGCTCGTCGAGTACAAACAATCATCCATGTAATGGTTATTTATTATTACATCTACAGCCTCGGGGCTCAAATCTTTATATTTGAGGGCATTTTTATTTTTAACATATTGAGCAATGAAAGGGGAACATGTTGCACCGAAAATTAAACTTTGCATGGCACAAACTTTAACCGGACAATTCGAAGATTCTTGCCACAAGAATCTAACTACATGCTGATCATCAGGTCGTATGTTAATTCTAAGAAACATATCGCGAATATCCCCAATTATAACTATTTTATTCTCACGAAACCTTAGCATAATTCCATACAGCGAATTATATAAGTCCGGTCCTGTTAATAAAAAATCATTTAGGCACACACCATCAACTTTAGCGGCGGCGTCAAAGACTAACCGTAACTTATTAGGCTTGTTAGGATTCTGAACACCAAAATGCGGTAAATACCAAACAAGATCAGCTGACATCTCGTTATCAGTTAGTTCTCGAGCGTAACCATTATTTATCAACTTCATTATTTCTTTTGTAAGTATACCTCTCGGCGTAATCAGCGCTTTTATGAAATTTACGTAACAATAATTGCTGACGCGAGTAGGCATTATTGTAAGAGTCAGGCATAGTAAAATTATCTTTTTTAAACGGTAAACCTACTTCCCATCGGTCACCTACCTGACGTGCAGTTTTATCTAAGATTTCGACTGCGCGAATATGATCTGTATTCTCACGTGCTACAGGCGAAATTCCTATCAAATAAAAGTCAAAGGATTTCTTAATTAATTCATTAAGTTCGCTAACTTCGGGTGCATGATTATCGCGAGACTGAGCGAGATGGAAGACATTTTGTTCACTTACCAGGGCCTTGGAGGAGTGAGTGCGTCCACGGTGGAAGCCATGGATGGTCCATCCCAATCGACAGCGCGATGCATATAGCGAGTTCCTGTCTCCGTGTATCACCTCGAGCGGAGCTATTAGGAAATAGTTATCCTCACCAATTAATAACTGCGGCTTTACACTAGCGTCCGTACAGATCATATGCTTTATGCGAGATAAATGTGAACTATTTACACTATTCAAAATAGACAAATTTTGTGAACACAATTTTAACTGAGAACATTTACGTAATTTACATTCATAACTTACGTTATCGTGTCCCATTATTTCTACCTTAACACTAGGTACTTCCGATTGATATACCGATAAACCGAACGCATCAACAAACTTTATAGGGCGCGCACTGACACACTGTAAACCAAGGTCATTTGCAAGTTCTGCGTCGATCACTGACACCTGTGCTCCATCGTCGAGGAGTGCGTAGGTATTCACCACACCTTTAGGTCCGCGTAGTTGGACGGCGATCACCTTCAACATCGCGAATTCCTCCGGGGCGATGCTAGCATCGTCAGCATCTCGAGCGAAGTGCATCATAGGCGCGTCGGGCGCCTCTGAAGTCATTACAGGGTCCACGTCCAAGGTAGCTACATCAGCTGTGGGTGACGTCATCTCGGGTCTAGTCCAGTGCAGCAGGCGGTGATGTGCCATGCCACAGTTATCGACGTCACACTTAGGCGCGGTACATTTATCTTTATTGTGTCGAGATAGAAGACAACAATAACATAGGCCACGCGTTTTGACGAATCTCCATTTATCTCGGTGCATTGCGCGTTTGAATACGCGACAATCTGGCAAGGTATGATGGCCCTTTTGACAGAATCGGCATGTGATGTTGTCAGCTGCGGCGACAGAAGATGTGTAGACGGTACGATTGCGGTACTTGTCTTCAGTGCGCTTTGTAGGAGCGTCCGTGGGCTTCTTGTCTCGTGGCTGAGTACATCCGACGACTGATACCATCTCAGAATCTTCAAAAATGTAGCCAGTAGTTCAAGTCTCGATCTGCCTTCTCGGAGTCGATTGTAGGCAAACTCTGTCCATCTTCCGATCAGTGTGCTCGGCAATTTAGATATAATCGCTGCAGCGAGCTCTGGACTTCGTAGGTAGTCGGTCTGATCTAGTGCGCGTATTGTTGCCACGCAATTATTTACCTTTATGGACAAGTTGATCAAGTCGTGTTGGTAATACGTAGGTAACGATGGTAACTTTTTCAATTGCATCGTTATGTTGCTAATAATAACATCAGCTCGGCCAAATCTAAGTTCGAGTGCTTCTATGACCGCTGAGGGCGGAGTGTTGCCGATCAGCAGGTCAGTCACAGCTTCTTTGGCCTCACCTCGTAGAGATTTTCGGAGTCTCCACAGATTTTCACTGTCACTAAACTTGCATACTCGTGACGAATCATCATAGGCATTCTTGAAATGTAGCCATTCAATGCAGTCACCACTGAAAATAGGTAGCTCACGTGGCGTGGCAAGGCGGCTCAGAAGTTTATCTTCATGCTTCGATGATGATGATTGAGTCATCAGGTCCTTCAACGTATGGGCTAGTTGTTGGATGCTGTTGTCGTGCTGGACCGGTGATGCACAGTTTCTGTCCAGCCACTTCTCCACATTCTCGTGCGGGTTCCTCTTGCTGTGAAGGGACGAACAATAGGCGCCCACAGATTCTTCGTCAGGAGCGACATCCGTGCCGACTGAATGAGCCTTCTCGCTTTCACAGTCGACTTTGGCAAGATCAGCTTGTAACTTCTTGTCAATTAACTCCATCTGAATCTTGGCTTTCGCTTCCGCCGCTTCCAATTCGAGTTGCTTACGTCGTGTAACTGAGGACGTAGTGGATTTCTTGGTAAACACAGTAGCTTTCGAAGCACAAGTTGAATGTTGCGCAGTGCCACGCGGCGCCATCTTGCCCGGCACTGGCGTAGATACGTATCCTTCTCGCGACGATGTAGGACAATCGGTGCCGCGAGGGAGTGTAAATTTCTTAAATTCTTTCTTCATCGGTGCACACTGTAACTTTTCGGATTCCATAAGTTCCTGTCGCTGACGACGCGTTAAAACTTTCGACGGCGTCGTATCCGACATGACGCGATGTAGTCCAGTTCACTGATTTTAGATCCGGCTCGAAGGACCAATGTAGGGGATCGAAATCAAACACACGTATTTATCAACGACAGAAGAAAGTTCAGGGTGCAAATTAGAATTTTTGGATTGCGTTTCGAATGCTTTTTTGATTAAACAGTTACGGAGCCGCGTCGTGAGATTTCCGAAGGTTCGCGACAACTACCTGCGCATACAAGAATTAATAATGACTTCGGCTGTTTCCACCCTCAACGTTCATCTTATTTATTTGTAACAAAAACTACCAATAGATGGCGCTACACGTAGCTAAAAGGATTAAATGTAATTTCCTAAAAACACATAAGTATAAACTGTAAAAACCAACAGAGACAAAATAGGTCCTTAAAAATATAGGAAAAAATCTACTATTAACGGGTGTCGCCTACAGTCACATTGTTGCAATTGTCTTTAAAAAAACTGCTCGCTTCGCTCGCATTTCACTTCATAAGTAGGTATGTTGCGAATAAAGTGAGTTATGTCTGACCACAGAATGAGAACCGACAAGCATCGAGCCTTATCTTTGATCACCGCAAACAAAATCAAGGGCCACATGTTGCATTTATCTTTAAAAAAATATACTCGCTTCGCTCGCATTTAACTTCATGTTATGATATGAGTAGAAATATTGCGAGTATAGTGAGTAATGTCTGACTAAGAACCAACAAGCAGCGAGCTTTTTCTTTGATCACCAAAAACAAAAAAGTGCCACGTTGCTCTAAAAAAAAATCTGCTCGCTTCGCTCGCATTTAACTTCATATTATAAGTAGATATATTGCGAGTAAAACTGAGTTATGTCTGACCACAGAATAAGAACCGACAAACAGGGAGCTTTTTCTTTGATCAGTGATCACTGAAAACAAAATAAAGTGCCGCATGTTGAATTTGTCTTTAAAAAAAATCTGCTCGCTTCGCTCGCATTTAACTTCATATTATGAGTAAATTTTATATTGTGAGTACAAGTATTGTAAGTTACAAGCATCGAGCTTTTTCTTTGATCATCGAAAACAAAATCAAGTGCCACGTCATGTTGCACTTGTCTTACAAAAATTCGGTAGATTGACATTTTTTCAGCACTTATTAGGAGCAGGCCAGATAGAAGAGACGGGGCGCAGACATTTGTCTCATCCGCGTCCCTTTCATACAAAATGTGACGGCGCCGGCGCCCCGTCTCTTCTGTAGGTATGTTTTGCGGCGCGACGCTTCTATACATTTTTTATGAAAGGGACGCGGAAGAGACATAAATGTCTGCGACGCGTCCTCGTCCTACGTCTTTTCTGTATGTCCCGCGCCTTAGACATTCTAGAATTCTAGATCCATTGCAAATGTCTCCTTAGGTGGTCAGAGCAGAGCTACTCCCTTGGGTAGTCTGAGGTTTGTCCAAATACGGTATTTGATGGTTTTTGTTACCAGAGGGGCGCCTATGAGGAGCTTGCCTAGGGCGCTCTTGAAGCTTAATCCGCCCCTGCGGACGGATCAGATCATGCATCGGCGTTACTGACCAAAACTACTACATTTTGTCAAGTATCACGCGTGCAAAACCAAAGGGGGTTTAGCACCAGGGGGCGTACCACCAAGTCTTAGCAATGTCAAAAAAAGCTTAAAACAGGCTTAGGTGGAATGACATTCGTTGTCATTTTTCAAGCTTGTTTTAACATTGCTCTAAGAGTTCATGGTACGGCTACAGATAATTTAATTGAAATTCTCTTGAATTTTCTTTTCTATAGAAAAGTTTTCCTGTCAAAAGTTACCGCCCTCCAAAACACCGGTAATGTAAATAATTTCATTTGGGAGTTGACCTTTTTAAACCAAAGTTTTCTTTGATTTCGTTTGAATAATAAACACTTGAATAATTTGTCGTTTACTTTCGCAAACAAAAAATAATAAACTCGAGCCCCTTGGGCCTTATTATATATTTTACTTATACATTGTTGCATCATGAAAATATAAAACACATAGCCTACTTTTTATCCGGGTAGGTATAACGCGAGCGAAGCCATGGGCTGAAGCTGGGCTACCAAAATAAATCATCCCCATGCCATGATCCAATGGCCTCCAACTCGACGTCAGATTAGATTTTTCTTTTAGATATTATGAGGGTTTGTGCGACCAGATTTTGTTTGGGTGGGCGGTTTTTGGGCTGGGCTGAAAGTCTGACTTACTAGAATTAAAAAAAAATGCAGTTAATTACGGATTAAGTAGGTACCGTCGTAACTGTCCACTCCACTATTGTTTTACAAAGTAGCTAAACTTTTCAAATGTTATTCTTAAAAAGGTCGAATTCACTATAGCGTGGGTAGCTCACAGATTGGATCCAATTTTCTTTCACAATCAAATGTTAAATCGTCGTTTTACTCTTCTCTCGAGGACTACGTGAACTGAACGTTTTTCATAGCTTATAAGAACTGAGAAAGAATTGAGTTATGAATTTTATAAAAGAAATGCTATGAATCCGATTGGATTTTGCTCAGCAATTAAAATTAAAATGTGTCATCTTTACCTACTGTATTTAAGCAGGCAGTCTATTGTAAATCTCTTTATTTTATCCTATGTCTAAGTAAACTCTGTTCATGTCGTTGTTAATAATCGATTACTAAACTCGTTTTGACAGAAATATCGAGTTGCCGCGCCATCGTGTTTCACCAAAGTTGGCCACTTGCGCATATAAACTTACTTAATTTTATCATGTTGTTACCCGACTGCCAAGGAAGGGTTATGTTTTCGCGCATATCTATCCGTATGACTGGATGGATTTCGACAGTTGAGGTATCGTTATATTTCAAGGCGTCTCGTAGATATTTTCTTAGGTTTCTAGGCATTTTTTGATTCATAGAAAATACTAGTTAGAAGTATCTCCAAATACTATCTGATACATGCCCTCATTTTGCGCCAGTAACACTTAGTAATTCAATGAAGTCGTACGAAGCAATACCGCCAACATACTTGGCAAAATCAATATAAAAGTCGGAATGACCCACATAGGGGGAGATGAGGCATGAGGTGGATTACAAAAACACAAAAACAACCAGTGGCTGAATGCAATGACTGCCTTTGCTTCAGTCACGCGATCTCCGCGTCGCAAGCTTACTGCCAACTATTTGTGGTGGTACAAACTTTTAGACCTGGCATTACATTTTACTTGATGTTTGTGAAAAAAAAAATGGATATCAGCAAAACTTCCTAGGTGTTCAAATCTTGTCCGCGGGACATTTTCGGCACACTCTTTCACTCTTTCCCTGCTTCGCTGGTTTATTAAGTTCCACTTTAACGGACAGCAGCTCGAATACCCTCTTCTGTTCACAAATAATGAACGCAAAATGAACGATCTGTAGCCGTACCATGAACTCTTAGAGCAATGTTAAAACAATCTTAAAACATGACAACGAATGTCATTTCTAAAGCAGTAGGACTGTTTTAAGCTTGTTTTAACATTGCTCTAAGAGTTCAGGGTATGGACCTGTACCTACGTCACATGTACGTCGTAGGAAATCGTTAAAAAAATTACATGTATTTTTTTACAGACATGTTGGCCGAGGTGAGGCCAAAGTTTTTGTTAAAAAATAAAACATTGATCGATTTATAACCTGGCCTTTTCCACAACGCTTACAGTCAAACTGTTACCTACTTAAGAAGACGTATAAATCTGTATAACTGTCTGTCTTCCGAATAAAATAAAACAATAAAATAAATACTTTTAGTTCATTAAAATATCTATCAACTCTCCTTTAATTATAACTATGAAACTCTCAACTTTTAACGACAAAGTAGCAAAGTATCTCCAGTAAGAACTATTATTACACTTTAATCCTACAAAAAGTTTTCCAGTAAAAATCTCTGTACTATTTCAAGTTGAAGCCTTATCTTATCCCTCATTTTGAATTTTAAACTACAAAAGCATATCTAACTTACGCTGCTATGGTTGAAAAACCTAATTAGTACCCTTAACACTAGTATCGTAGGTGATAGAAATCTCAGTAAGTAGTAGTAGGTACTTAACAGTAAAACTCAGTCTTGGTTTTTTTCATGGGTTGATCTGTGTCACTATCGACTCATTTGGCTGATAATGCTACTAATCTCTTATGATTGATTAAGTGACAAGAAAACAAACATTTAAATTAAGAAATAAAAAAAACGACATTAGGTATTTCTTCATCAACTAAAAAAGAGCTGATGATCTTCAAACGTCAAAACAGATCAGCATAAAAACAGCACCAAAATCTGTTCAACCTTTAGGAGCTTTGATGCCACAGACAGACACACAGATACATACTACAGAAATTATATAACACACCCCTCTTAAAAGCATGCTGATTGATAGAAGACTGCTAGAGTCACTGAATGAACCGTTTTTGGTGCGGTTTTTTTTGCTTGAAAACTGACTAAAGATCTGTTCAGGCGTTGAACTGACTAAAGATCTTTTCTTGTTTATGAATGGGTATGTCGGGGGTCTATCATTACATTAATTATTTAATTGCTTTCTTTTTAAACAGTCATCCACTATTCAACTGTAAATTCATCAACTTTTACTTTTTATTTATGTCAATTGAAAGAGTCTTATTTAACGTCTGTGCTACAGATTCCCTATTAGTCCATTATGAAGAACTGAGTTAAGTAGTCTTCGCTCAATCAGCATTAGAAATTCCTATCACGAGAAACTTGTGCTAAGCTATATCCTCTAGGGATTGCAAGATGAGACGAGATTACGTAAAATAAAACAGAAAATGATGGAACAAATAATTATACTATTCCCACAGTAGCAATAACTTTGAGAAAATAATATTCATGAAAATCTTTAGCTATGCTTTCAGATTTATGTGATTACGGGGCTTTAGGATAATGTAATTTTATTTCGATTCCCTTAGGCACATTTAGTAATTGGCTAACTGTAACAAAATACTCGAATAAGATAAAAAAACAAATAGTGTTTTGATTATACAGTAGTACCAAAGAAACATGGACTCTCTCCATCATGGACCATCCTCGCCCAGTTTAGTGGCCGTGTAGAGGACGTAATTAGTGGCGCCCACGATGGCCTGTGATGGCGCGTGATTGCCTCTTTGTCGGCTTTAGGGCACACATGTGGGCGATCGTATAGAGGCATCATTAGACATCCGAAACCTTAATGTGTGTTTTACCGGTAGTAAGAAGCATGCCCACATAAAACATTTGTTTTATTATCTTGACGTTAGAGCACGACCCTACTCGGTCTACACATAAAGTCTAAATTATACTTTTCACACAATATATTATACTGGTGTTATAGATCTTAAACTACTTTTTTAGTCTTTGCCTTTTTTATTAAAATTTCTTAACTGGCAAAAAAATCTTTTAGTACAAAATGTTCCAACTAAGTTTTAACTTTTTTAGTTTTTACTGTTTACACTCAAAAAATGTGTATGAATTTAAAAGCCACTTCTAAATCACTTTAGCCCTCAATAGCAATTCCTTGGTCGCTATAACGACGGACAGCCCCACTGTTTACGAGCCGAAGTCTGCACGAGAAACAGTAACGCACCACCTTCGAAACCAAACGGCCACAAAACCACGCTGTATGCAAAAATGCCTTAGCCATCGCGATAAAAAAAAAGATTTAAAAACAGACGTGTTTAAATTTAGAACTTGATGACAATGACAGATGCAAAATTCAAATGTGGAACGATCTAAAAATGTTTCGAACAATAGTGCTGCTCCTGAAACTCTCGGTGGTTTTTTCCGCGCGGGAACCGAAGCAAATAACTTTGGCCAATCAAGGGACTGTATCAGGAATGTATATTACAAGATTTCGGACAAAGAGGATAGCTGCGTATGTTGGAATACCGTACGCTCAGCCGCCGATTGATTTCCGTAGGTTTATGCCCCCGGAATACACTGATTTACCGAGCTGGGAAGGGGTAAGGAATGCTACGTTGTACGCGCCGGATTGTATGCAAAGCGACCCTAAAAAGGAGGATGTACGGAGTACGCTGACCAAACATGATGAGTTATTTATGAAGTTACAAGACTCACAGATGGAGGAGCCGAGGAAGAAAGAATACTCAGAGGACTGTCTTTATTTGAACGTGTATGTGCCTGATGGTGAGTGATGGATACTCTTTATTTTATACGGGTTTTACCCCACTTATATTACTTTACTGGTTATTATTTAAAAGTTTCACTTTTCAGGGTACAGGCCTCTCTTTTCTCCATTGTTCTCGGGTCATGGCTTATGTCATGCCATTTTTTTTATTACGAATCTAACGAGTTCCACCATCGCATCGTCACCAGTTAGTTGTATTTTTTTTTTATATTTTAAGGCTTAATAGATTTAAATTAAAATAGAAATTGAAAATATTTTTTTGTTGGTAAGCACGAACGACTGGATTGGATCGATATAACTATTCGTATAATGTTTGTATGATTGAAATTACTTTGCGAATGAACTTGAAATTTAGGCCGGACTAGGTTGGCAGGTTCAGTTAATTTAGAAAAGATAAAGACCCAGACCTAGAAAATTAGAAATTTAGACAACTTTACCATCCCAAAAATTCAACGTAGTCAGTACCTACTATGGAAAAAAGATAACTGATATAGGTACTTTTTATAAAACACACAACACAACACATCAAACATCAATTTTACACGATATTTGTCTAGGTTGGGAATCGAATACACGGCCACCGCAAAAAGCAACGAAGCAACTTTATTGCGAGGTCAGTCAAAAAAGCAGACTTAAAATCAATTTCAGCTATCAAATGTTTATGCTACTCATTCATTCATTCATTCATTCCTTGCTACTGAAAAAGGTCTCAGTGGCATCACCGTTAATAATAAACTTCATCGTACATTATTAACGAATTCCGAGACTTAGCGAGTTTATCGACTCCCCTTATAATATTACAGGAACAAATTATTAAGGTAGTTTGATTTGATTGAACTTTGATAAGTATTCCATAATTTGATTAGTCAGTAATTGTATACACGTGTAAAGATTTCGTAATTGTTGTTGGAACCTGAAAGTTTATTGAGACCTAGGTATCTAAAATCCTGTAGGTACGGAGTTATAATAGAGTCAAGATAGTTTTAAGTACAATTCAATTTAAACTACTATAGTAAAATACTCGTACTAGTAGTATACTCAAAAGTAGGTAGGTACCTTCTCTAAAAATTTACGATGATAATGATGATGAATAGTATAACCTATAACATTCCTCAAGAGTTTAACCTGGTAGTTCCTGAGATTTGCGCGTTCAAACAAAGAAGCGAACTCTTCCGCTTTATATATCAGTATAGATATAGATACTTATAAATATATAGATTTAGGTAGGTAAGTAGGTACATTTATTTTTATTTATATAGGAATAGGTACCTACCCTAAATAAGTTCGTGTGTCAGCTGTAGGCAACTCTGAACTCAGGGGGACGGAGTTTTTGAAAATGATAACCTTAGCTTCAATTTTGCTTAACTGAGTAGGTACCTACTTATTATAGTTGAGCTGAATAGTGACACTGCTATAGATAAAATCACTGATTTTCCTCAGCGTAGAAAAAAAACAAAAGTCAAATCCCAAAAAACGCGTCAAAGAGCAAACGACTCGAATAATCCAACAAAAAACTCACGAAAGGCTAAACTCGTTTCCCTTTCTTTGACAAATGATCCATTCCATCGATCACGTTCGCACTTACAACACTAGCGATTTATGACGACAATTCTTCTTGTCTCTTTTATTTGATACCAAAAACGGTTGCCGGAGGGAGAGTAACTTTACTCTTCCTTAAAGTGCGTTTAATACCTACTCAGTAATCTGTGACAAACGCTCGGCGTTGTACTGGATATTTGACTTCAAATCTTCAAAAAAAAACCGGTCAAGTGCGAGTCGAACTCGTACGCCGAGGGTTCCGTACCTAGCCATGGTGCCAATTAAGCTAGACGCTTAATTGTATGAGCGCCCATACAACTCGGAGGAAAATTTTAATTGGCGTCAACTATGTATGTATGGGAACACCCTTTAATTTTCAACTTTTTTAACTTTTTGGAATTTTTCCTTTATTTGTGCTATAAGACCTTGCTTTTTGCCAAATTTCGTTATTCTAGGTCAAAGGGAACTACCATTTAGGTTTTCGACCCAAAACCTCTAGGGTACTTCCGGTTGACCTAGAATTGTCAATTTTGGTTACAAGCAAGGTCTTCCAGCACAAGTAAAGGAAAAATTCCGAAAAATAAAAAAAGTTGATAATTAAGGTAAGTTTTGGTACTCACAAGTTTTCACGAAAACCTAAATTAGCCTATATCTTTTTATAGTGTTGGCTCAGGACCTTGATTTTTATACTCACAATAGGGACTATAGACTTTAGTATATGGTATAAATTTCAACTTGCTAGCTCTACCCGTTCCTGAGATAATCGATGGTGACACACGGACGGACAGACGGACAGACGGACAGACGGACAGACGGACAAGAAAGTGATCTTAAAAGGGTTCCTTTTTTTAACCTTTTAAGGTACGGAACCCTAAAAACATGCTAATATCAAACAATTTTTGACCTTAAAATATGGCACTCAGGAAACAGAATAAGCAGTCCTTCATTAACCCAGTTTTGGATATCCACGGCGTTTCCCCCCCCATCAGATAAGGAAGTCAATTTCGGCCACATGGAACCTACGGCAGTGTTTCTTACTAGCCGAAACTACACTGGCCTCCAAAAAAATCGACCCACCTTGTATTTTGCTTAAAAAAGTTAAAATAAGGAAAAATAATTATAATTTTTATATTTTTTATAATTTCTGGGATAGGAAATGTAATTATGCGTCACATTTGTCATAATTTGTGCCACTTGATGGTACTTATCGATATTTTGTAACAAGAATACCCATAAGTGCAAAATTTTCTAAAACTGGTGTTGACCGGTTCGAGACGTGTACTTCGTTATTACAGCACTTTTGTTTTATTGTTTGTTTTGTGTGTTATGTTTAATTATTGAAGATGCATTTTTGTTAACTTTTGCATACAAATAATGGATCCAACTGAAACTGAGACTACGCGTTTTGTGGCTTTAATTCAAAAGGGTTAAGTCAACGTTTTGTGGCCAGAACAGTAAATTTTAGCCGTTCATCAGTGTCTCGCGTATACAAAAAGTTTCAAAAGACTGGTCTGTATCAACGAAGATATGAATCAGAAAGAAATCGTGTCACATCGGAGAGAGATGATCACTTTCTTGTGCTAGCGTCTCTACGAAATCGGCATCTCTCTGGTGTTGATCTTCAGTGACGTCTACAGGAGGTACGTGAAGTTACCATAAGTGAGAGTACGGTGAGAAGCAGGCTTAAGGATGAAAATGTAATACCACATAAGCCAGCAAAGGGACCTAAATTAACCACATCCCATCGCCAAGTTAGACTTTAGTTTGCTAGGGATCACGTGAACTGGACAGTTCAGCAATGGGAGTCTGTTCTCTTTAGTGACGAGTGCCGAATGACTTTATTTGGCTCAGGTGGCTGTCGTAATGTCATGAGACACCCTGGAGAACGACATGCTCAATGTTGCTTTAAAAAAACCTTGACTGACGAGGGAGGTTCGTTTATGTTCTGGGCTGGCATATCTTTGACCGGACGTACGGACGTGGCTTTTATAGAGAGAGGCGTTTTAAATGCTCAGAGATACGTCTTAGGAATCTTAGAAGAATATGTTGTGCCTTACGGAGGTTATTTTGGAGAAAATTTTGAGTAGATGGATGATAATGCACGGCCCCACGTAGCTAGGATTGTCACACAGTACTTAGAGGAGGTCGGTATTCGCGTTATGAAGTAGCCAGCCAGGAGTTCAGACGTGAACCCAATAGAGCACCTATGGGACCAGCTGAAACAAAAGGTTAGAGCCCCAAATCCAGCTCAAGCAACAATAAGCGACTTAAAGACTGCCATCAAAGAAGAATGGGAAAGGGTTCCCCAAGAAAGCATAAAAACTCTCATTAAGTCGCTGAAACAGCGAATGATGGCCATCATAAAGGCAAGAGGGGGCAACACGCAATATTGAATAATTGATTATTGTTCCAAAAAACGTTGTGTCACTTCAAAATCTTAATGAAACAAACCGGAGAGCAAAGATTTATTTTTGGCTTTTTGTTAAAGTTGTCTTTTTTATTATTTTTATTGATAAACCATGTTATTTATGTCATAAAATTGCTGCCATTAAACAGATTCAGCAAGATAATCCACAAGATTAATCAATTTATGTCATGTTTAAACAAAAATGCTAAGTTTTACGAAAAAATCCAAGTGGGTCGATTTTTTTGGAGGCCAGTGTATATTGCCATGATAAGGGCCCAAAACTCGGCCTCTATTAATAAACTCGTATTAACTTCTGTCAAAGTTGCGCCACGGATTAAACTATTGCCATCCTCATTTGTCACTGTCTAACAAAAAAGGATGGCAATAGTTAAATCCGTGGCGCAACTTTGACAGAAGTTAATACGAGTTTATTAATAGAGGCCATAAATAATAACTAAGCAATTTCAAATTTTCAAGAAAATAATATAATCTTTGCTTTTGTACTCTTGTTGAAGTTAAGCAACGTTGTGTGCGGTCACAATTAGGATGGGTGACCGCAAGTGGCATTGCGAGCTGAGCGCTTCCGTGCTTCGCAGGGCACGTTAAATTTTCGGTTCCGGCTTTTAAGTCGTTAAGCCATGACGGAGGCCTTTAGGCGACCTAAAAACTCCGTCACCAGAGTTGGCCACTTGCTCTCACGAACCTACCCACTAAATAAAATCGGAATTACCTACAGGAAAGTAATGTTAAATCAGGAATCACAACCTTGACTCTTCCCGAAACCGAATTTATGGTAGGTATTTATATAAACTGAGTATGGTCAAAAACATGAAGAAATTGTCTCGTCATAAAAGTTTAAGATTAGGTACGAAGTAAAAACATTTTTAATTAATTTTGTTATTTTTTTAAAGTTGGGCTGCCCTTTTCAATTCAACATTCAAATATCATTTATTCAGTAGGACCGCTATGACCACTTTGAATCGTCTTCAGAGCTAGTTGATCCTACTCCTGTTCTTTCGCGACCAACACCGTGAAAAATCAGGGCAACAAACACGGTATGGAGCCTAGCTCAACAAACACGGTATGGGGGCCTAGCTTTCTTTTCGAGCGTTTTGTTTCGCAAACAATACAATAGGTACTCAAATAATATTTAGTTTGATCAAATACTCGTAATGTCTCTATCAAGTTATTGTATTCGCGCAAATTGAAAATAAGTAGCTATTTATATAGTTTTTCAACGTTTTTCCGCATTGATATATCAAAATAACATCTAATATGTCATGAAAAACAATTTCCTGTTAGTTATTTACTAGTTTGGTTCCGAGAAATAGATCACAGTTTTTGCTCACTAGCCGTAAAAGTTTGTGAAGACATCCCCTGACCTCAAGACAGAAGTGCGTTACTTAACATATAAGAGTAAGTAGACTTGGTGGCGCCATTGCGTAATACATAACAAATATTTGTAATTTTATCCTATTAAACGAGCAAAATTTGTTTGTTTGTTTGTTTGTCTGTATTCACGTTCTCGAAAACGGCTCTAACGATTTCGATGAAATTTACGGTACGGCGGTTCAAGGGGGCGAAAAATCGATCTACTAGGTCTCATATCTGGGAAAATTCGTTTGCTCGGCATTTTCACGCAAAAAAAATTACCAGTGCAATGTGATTCGTAATTTCACAAACATTGTTGAGACCAAAGTGGCCGAGTGGATCGTGGATTGGGTGTTCTTTCAGCCGAAGGCTTCGAGTTCAAATCTCAGCCAGTGAAAGCTTATTTTTTGTAAGTTTATTTTCTTTTTCTTTTTTAATTTTACTCTATATCGAGCGTAGCTCGGTCGCCCAAATATTAAAATTTAAAAAACCAAACCAAACAGGATTGACTGCATCCCCAAGGTAGGTACCTACTGTAGACATTTTCTCAGACATTTAGGCATTTATGATCCTTTCAAGATGTCGGGGTGCACAGAAACGTACTATGTACAGTGTGTAATAAAAACCCTGTCCATATCATATAAAAAAAAACCCAAAAGTATTTTTTGCACTAAAGGAATTGCGTGAATATCGCATACTTAGTCTCTTTCCATCATTAAAAAACATTAGTTTCCTTTCCCGTCCGGATTATCTCCAAACAACAATCAGTAAGACAAAGTTGGATACCTTTTAGGTCGAAAACGTTCAGAAAAGGGTTCTAATAGATGTTTTAATAGAGCTCGTTTGTCAAATTCTACGGGTCCCACAGCAATCATGAAGGAGAAATCGCCACTTTTGATGAAAAATGTATTATTGCCCTCCATTTGTTAGGGTCTTGGGACCTGAACGAACGTGTGAAATCTTAATTAAGTGCCTTTTGAAGCCAAGTTACACCGAATCTTCTAGGGGCTACTGTAGGTATAGCTGTTTAACCGACGAGTTCAAATATTTATTTCATTAGAATAGAATCGTACAAATTAGAATCAGTGAGTTTTAAGATTTATTAAAATAGAATAGAATCGTACTAATTTGAATTGTGAACCGATTGTAATCCGTACCCAAATTATAAATGTGAAAGTGTGTTTATTTGTTTGTTTATTTCTCCTGCTTTCACGTTAAAACAGAGCGACGGATTGACGTGATTTTTTGTGTGGAGATAGTTGGAGGACTGGAAAGTAACATAGGCTACTTTTTATCCGGGTATCACGCGAGCGAAGCCACAGGCAGCAGCTAGTAAGCCATATTTTCAAATTCACCCATTGCCCAAACCAGCCAATCATTTTAGAGTGATATATCCATACACGGTGCTAAGCAAAAATGTAAAGAAATAATACCATTGCTAATAAAACACCCTATCAGTAACTTCTGTAGGTAAGTACCTATATCTGAAGATGCATTGTCTAATAAAGGTACAGTTTTAAAAGTTGTACAAATGTTAATAAGCTTTCAGCTTCGCGGATTACGCTCTTCTAAGCAATGGAAATGATTATGAAATTGAGACACTGACTTCTTCAAAGAATTGACAACAGTTTCAGAAACCTGTTTATTGTTTTTTAATTTTCTGAACATTGACTAAGCTGAGAGTTGTGTGCTACCAACTAGCAAGTTTTTGGTGAAGTTTAGCTTAACCAAGTATTTATAAATGAAACGTTTTATACCTAGTTCTTTTCGTCTTATTTCAGTTTTGACATTCGAAAAGAAATGCTTGACCATTTTTTATGTTAAGACGGTATTACAAGTCTTTTATTTTTCAAGCAAAATGGCTCACTGCCATTTAGGCTTAAAGAAATAAGATAAGTATTTTTTGATAAAAAGTTTAAAACTGACTTTAAAATTACTTTATTGCCTTATTTATGCATTGCTATCTTTGCTCTTTGAAAAACAAAAGGTGCGGCACGTATCCGCGTAACTTTTATGTTTTAGACTTGGGAAATTTCCCTAGAATTAAAATTAAATAAGGCAAAATAAGTATCAACGCTTAAACCAACATACTTAGGTAATCATTTTAAATCAGCCGGGTTAAAATACAACTAAATCGTAGGTAAAGATTATGTTAAACAATTTTGACAACTTCTTTAAGGTTCTGATACCTATATTTTTTTGCTCTACCACAGATTACTATTGATGGTCCTTTACTATGGCCTCATGAATAAGCTCAGAGTTGTTCAGACCTATGGAGAGGGATATGCTCGGGATTTGTCTAAGGGATCCAATCAGAAATGAGGAGATAGGTACGTAGAAGAACTCGGGTCACCGACGTAGCCAAACGGATTAGCACGTTGAAGTGGCAATGGGCAGGCCATATAGCACGCAGAACAGATGCCAGGTGGGGTCAAAAAGTTCTCTATTGAAGGGCCACGAACTGGCAAGCGCAGCGTTGGACGTCCACCGACAAGATAGACAGACGATCTTTTTAAAACTGCAGGTCGGCCGTGAATGCAGGCCGCTTTCAACCACAATACATGGAAATCTTTGAGGGAGGCCTTTGTCCAACAATAGACGTCCTGTGACTGAGTTAATGATGATGATGACCATAGATTTATCAAAAAACTACTTCGTCTTTATCTCTACCACAGATAATATAATACTATACTATCTCTACCTATAATTACCACATTCATAATGGTAAGGGAGTGTCCACATTGCGTTTTCTGCAGCGCGTTTTTGAGCTGCGCGTTTGTATCGATACAAACGCGCGTTCGCAACGCGTATTTTTCCATACAAAAGCGAACCGGGAGGGGCTGCGCGGGGGGTTGCGCGTTCGCATCGCGTTCGAATCGCGTTTGTATCGATACAAACGCGCTGCAAAAAACGCAATGTGGACACTCCCTAAGACTTTCGTTAAGTACAATTGTTCTACTCTTCACCGTGGCTAACTCTTGGTTTCAGTCCAAATGAATGAAGCGCTCGTGGCGTAGCTTGCTTAGACGTTCTTGATTGATCGTTGAAGTTAAGCAGCGTTGTGTGCGGTCACTTTTAGGATGGGTGACCGCAAGTGGTATTACGAGCTGAGCGCTTTCGTGCTTCGGAGGGCACGTTAATTGTCGGTCCCGGCTTTTAAGTCGTTAAGCCGTGACGGAGGCCTCTAGGCGGCCTAAAAACTCCGTCACCAGAGTTGGCCACTTGCTCATACGAAAGAAGAAGAAGAAGTCCAAATGAAAAACATCCGACATGGCTGAAAGACCTTCAATTCAACAAGGCATCCAAAAAACGGGAGCATTCCGTTGTAAATGTCACTAGAGGGTCCGCAGGAATCCTAATATCTTATAAAGTTCATCTCACATATCTTCCATATCAGAGGTGAAAACGTTAGGGAACAATCCATAGGGCGTTTTTCCATTAGCACGGCACGGCAACGGCGACGGCGACGCCGGCGCCGACGGGCCGGTGCGCGGTGGTGGGGATGCAAAAATGTATGAAACCGTGCCGGTGCCGCATGCCGGCGCCGGTAAGTGGAAAGGCGAGCCGTACATTTTTATATATTTTTGCGTCCCCGATTGCCGTGCCGTCGCCGTCGCCGGTGCCGTTGCCGTGCCGTGCCGTCTAGTGAAAGAACGGCCGTACAAGCTTTTCGCCCGGGCCACATTATTTCCCGTTTCATATGGAAATTAACTTTCTTACTACGTCGATATAATTTGAAAAGAACGTGACTATAATGATATTGCGAGCCTAAAATTTTAATTACTTAGGTACGAGTCACGTGACATAATTATTAAGTGTGATGGCATTTACATTTTAAGTAAGTTATTACCTTCTCATTTTACTAAGAATGAGAAGAAACGGAAATTATTATAACTTAGTAAAATATTTTTTACAAAATGTTCTACATGTTATCGTCTTTCAGAAGACAGATTTAATTTGACAAGAAGCTAAAATGATATTAGATTTTTAAAAGATATTCAAGAGGACAAAATCTTCTTACAATTTGTTTTGGACCGAGAAATATTTAAAAGCATCCAAGGAGAGACAAAGGCGCGACGCAGACAGAGCAACTTCAGTTGAAGAAACTATCAAATTTTTAAAGCAACCAAAAGACCTAGTTTACGGTTGCCGCGATTCTAAACAAACTTTTAAAATCTAAAGCCGGCTCTACAATCGCGCGCGTATCACGGCGCGGACCGCGGTGCGAATCACGGCAAAAACTACCACAGTTCCACATTCGCAGAGGTTCGCGCCTAGTTGCCTAGTGCGCTTTGCGAACCCTTTGTCGCGGGACAAAAACCGACACTGAGCGGGGAACGGTGCGAAGCGCGAACGAGAAGGCGTGAACAACATCTACACTCGTGGTTCGCAGTTGTCGCAGGCTTTCGCGGGCGTTCGCACCGCGAGTGTAGCGCCAGCTTAGACAATACAGGCGCTGCGGGGAACGGGGAGGGAGTGAAGTCTCTTGACGAGTTGCCGATTGGGGAAACCAGCAACTTGACACAACTAGTACAAAGTCAGTTGTTAATTTTACAGGAATTTGGAATTGATTTTGTCATCAATTGCATGAATCGAAAACTTTTGTGATCACCGAAACTCGCAACTTGAGCTGCTACGTCTGCGCAGTTTCTCAAATTAAACTATGAAAATTGTTAGTATAAATAAATAAGTAAGTATAAAAAAACTGAGAGCTTGTTGCGTAAAAGTTGCTAAAAGTTGCTCTGTCTGCGTCACGCCAAAATGTGTTTAAAATTTGTTTGGATTACAGAGAATTTCCAAGAAGAGATGTTAAAAATTATTGGGCATGTTGACAATAAGCGCAATAAAAAATCTAATCTAATCTTAGACGGGTTTTGTAGGGCCTAAGGCAATGTTAAGATGAAGTTAGTTTTCCCAGCTCAAAACCATAGGAAAAACGTAAACAATACAGCTTTATTAAACAAAAGCAAGCCCCCGTAATCCAACACAGGAAAGACATAGTCAACACGTGTGGGTGGGGCCGATTAAGCCGCGGGTTTCCTCACGATGTTTAGCTCCCGTGAAAGTGCATTATTGTTTTTCTAAACAAAACATTCCATTTCAACCTCGGGATTCGAACTCGCAACCTTCGGAATGAAGTCGAAGCACAATCCTACTCGGGCAACACGGCTTTCAAAAGTTTGTACCACGCAATAGAAACTGCGGAGGCTGGTGATTAATAAGGAAAGGAAAAGCTTATTGGTTTAGCCCACCTGGTTTCCATTGTCACTCAAACGACAGCCAACTAAAACTAAAATGTATCTACAAAACACTTACTCCAACAGCAGAGACTAAACAACACTAATTAAAATACGAGGAGTCATGAATTATCCATACAAAACCGGTTTTATAACGCCTAAACAAATAAAACTACCCTCAATAATCACGAAAATGTTTACAAACTGAATATCCAACGTAGCTTGAACCTTCACAGCCTTAAAATCTGCTTAAAGTTCTAATTTCGAGAGGTTTCGAAAGCTCTAGTTATACTGGCGCATTTGCATATCATGAAAAATGCAGCTAATCGACACAACCACAGAAATGCAGATTATTTAGGTATTTAGGTTGCTATAATGCAAAAATTCTACTAAAATAGCTCACTGTGAAATGCTTACTTACTGTGAAATAAATATGAGGCACGCAATTGCGTGATTCATTTAAAAAAAACAATATTAGCTACTTTTGAAGTCATAAATCATACGGTGACCTCATAAAATGTCATAGACTTTTCAGCCGTAGTGTCCAGAGTTGACCTCTATTAGACAAACATTTCACAAAATATCTTCTGGAGTTCTTGTCTTGTGAATCATGTCCGTATATTATTGGATCTCTTTGGGACTCTTTTTGTTTGTAAGCCTTTTCAGTATGTCTAATCTACGTGGCTACGAACGTGCTCTCTTTGTCTCAAAATGTACCTTAACCTTCAATTTGCTAGTCTATTATTCATGTTTTATATTTAATCTTTATTTCAGACACAAGTTCCATATTTTTTTTTATGAAAGTGTATTCATTGAACGCTAGAACCCTTATTTCCATCTTATTTCCGGAACTACTATAATCCAATTTTTAAATGTATTCACTGACTGCGTTTCTAAAGTAATTGAGAGCTAACTTTGTTTATTTTTCTGACAAAACTATGCAAATTATAAAAGGATGTTTTTATCTTGTCCAGTTTTTATTATCATCAACATCATCATGGTCTCATCTAACTGGACATAGACTTCCGACAACTTTGACGAGTCTCACTTTGTTCGACTGGCTCCCTACTGGAGCTTGTGGATCACCAAAAAGAAAGCTAGGCCCCAAACCGTGTTTGTTACCCTGATTCTTCAATGTGTTGGTCGCGAAAGAACAGGAGTAGAATCACTTAGCTCTTTTAAGATGATTCAAAGCGATCCTATCCTAGTGGTTCTACTGAATAATTATTTTTTATTGTTTAACACTAAAAATTGTGGAAATTCATTGAGTTATAATTTGAGTTTGATTTGAGGTCATGATTAAAGTTATAATAAGGCCCTCAGGTATGGTGTGTCTTTAGAAGTTCACCTAAACCACAGAACATAATTATAATACCCTCAACTTTACTATGTAAATTGAAACAATGTTTTATTATAAAACTTTTAATTGATCGAGCAAGCGAAGAGAACCAGGGGCCCTAGCCATATTACACGATCTATCGTCGCTGTAGAACGATCTATCGTCGCTGTAGAATAGAACACTTCAAAATGTATAGGAATTGACGTTCTGATCACGTGACTCATCTACTTGAAACGTCAAATCCTATACATTTTGAAGTGTTTCTATTCTACAGCGACGATAGATAGTGTAATATGGCTAGGGGGGCTGGTTCACGTAACATTTCGATTTTCAAAGTTTTTGTAGTGAAAGGTCAGGTTCAGCTTTATTACAAGACTAAAACGTCGCACTAAATATTATGTGCATGCCTTTCCATGAAAATATCAAAGAAAGAGTTTAGTTAGAGCAATGAAAACTCGAAACGGTCCCAATTGGGTCATATTAGTCCGCGTCAAGCAGGGCGCCTACCTAGACGTGTTTGTCACGTGTACAGTTCGGCCGACGGATCTAGGCGTACGTGAAGTCAGGCTCTTCGCTGCGCAGTAGAAAATTTTGTATGAAAAAGTTACACTGCGCATCGAAACGGCCAACTTCACGTACGCCGAGATCCGTTGGCCCTACTGTAGTGGATAACAAAAAAATAAAAATGCTATTGTGTTATGATATGTAAAATGTGTATAATATGAGATCGTTTAGGTTTTGGAATAACACATAGGCAACTTTTTATCACGGAAAAATGTATGTTTCCCGTGGGAAAAAAAACAGTAGTCCACGCGGGCGAAGCCGCCGGCGTTCACTAATCTATACATATAATAAGAATGAAGTCTAAGAACAAACTTATAAGTATTCAATTAAGTGATGTCAGTTTTTGATCCATATAACCTTTTCACGTCCAAAAATGTCATAAGCGCGATCTACGTTGACCTTGAACGCAAACACTTCATAGTAACTGTTGGTAATCTGTGACTTTGAAATTTTCGTTTCTCTGTGTGTTTGAGCACTAAGATCTCTGAAACTACTGAACTGATTTGGTTGCATTTTTTATTGTTGTATTATGGTAAGCCGGGATTAAAAGATAGGGGTTGTTTTATCAAAATCCGTTCACAAATAAAAAAGATATATCTATTTAAAGAATTCTACTGTGACTTTAGTTTCTCTGTGTGTTTATTGCTGCTAATCTCAAAAACGGCTCTACTGAATTGGATGTAGTTTTAACTGTTGTATTATGGTAAGTTGGGATTAAAAAATAGAAGTTTTTTTATCAAAATCCGTTCAGAAATAAAAAAGATATGTACATTTAAAGAATTCAATCTAAATTTCTAAACACTTTGTTTTCTAAAGAAAAGATTACGATAAAATTTGGCATGGATATAGATTATATCCCAGGAAAGGACGTAGGCTACTTTTTTTCATATGTTATCATGGTTGAGATAAAAAAATAAGGGTTGAAAGTTTGTATGGGGAACAAAATGTTGGGATGGGTGACCGTCTGACCTCCTCTTTTTGCACTCATGGAAATTTTTAAACATTTTTTTATTACCTACGAATTTCAAAATTACTTAATGATAATTACTTAAATTGGTTTTAGGTAGGTGATGACCATGAAGTAGTAGTTGTAAATAGGTAAAGTGGGTAAGTAGAAAGCACGCCTAAGCTATTTCTACGGAACAGAGATAGCTTCTTGCGATTTGCTATTAGAAAACACGCAGGAATATACAAATTTTAGCGTTTCAAAACCGTTTGTTGTTTCAGCGCAATAGACTCAAATCTGTAAATGTTATATAATTAAAACCTCAATTGAATATTAATCTTCCTTAAATTGTTGAAAATATAAAAATCAGAGCTTTAAATGAATTCAATATTTTAGAAAACAAATTCCCCAAATCAGCGCAGCGCCAAAGTAAATTATTTCCAAGTATTCAAATTTTCTATCCGTGTATTTATTATGTTAAATACCTATGTATTTATTTAAAAAGTATTTATCACGATAGATTAGAAATTAAAACACCCAAACCCCAAGTAGATAGTTGTAAATAGGAAAAATAGGTAACTAGATAGCACGCCTAAGCTATTTTTACGAAACAGAGATAGCTTCTTGCGATTTGCTATTAGAAAACACGCAGGAATATACAAATTTTAGCGTTTTAAAACCGTATGTTGTTTCAGCGCAATAGACTCAAATCTGTAAATGTTATATAATTAAAACCTCAATTGAATATTAATCTTCCTTAAATTGTTGAAAATATAAAAATCAGAGCTTTAAATGAATTCAATATTTTAGAAAACAAATTCCCCAAATCAGCGCAGCGCCAAAGTAAATTATTTCCAAGTATTCAAATTTTCTATCCGTGTATTTATTATGTTAAATACCTATGTATTTATTTAAAAAGTATTTATCACGATAGATTAGAAATTAAAACACCCAAACCCCAAGTAGATAGTTGTAAATAGGAAAAATAGGTAACTAGATAGCACGCCCAAGCTATTTTTACGAAACAGAGATAGCTTCTTGCGATTTGCTATTAGAAAACACGCAGGAATATACAAATTTTAGCGTTTCAAAACCGTATGTTGTTTCAGCGCAATAGACTCAAATCTGTAAATGTTATATAATTAAAACCTCAATTGAATATTAATCTTCCTTAAATTGTCGAAAATATAAAAATCAGAGCTTTAAATGAATTCAATATTTTAGAAAACAAATTCCCCAAATCAGCGCAGCGCCAAAGTAAATTATTTCCAAGTACTTATTCAAATTTTCTATCCGTGTATTTATTATGTTAAATACCTATGTATTTATTTAAAAAGTATTTATCACGATAGATTAGAAATTAAAACACCCAAACCCCAAGTAGATAGTTGTAAATAGGAAAAATAGGTAACTAGATAGCACGCCTAAGCTATTTTTACGAAACAGAAATAGCTTCTTGCGATTTGCTATTAGAAAACAAGCAGGAATATACAAATTATTGCGTTTCAAAACCGTATGTTGTTTCAGCGCAATAGACTTAAATCTGTAAATGTTATATAATTAAAACCTCAATTGAATATTAATCTTCCTTAAATTTTCGAAAATATAAAAATCAGAGCTTTAAATGAATTCAATATTTTAGAAAACAAATTCCCCAATTCAGCGCAGCGCCAAAGTAAATTATAGCCAAGTATTTAAATCGTAATTTGAACATAGAAGTCTTCAAAAATCTATTTCATATAATACATCCGATACAGAAATTTCAATTTCTGTATCGGACGCGCAGACATCAGACGTCCTCACGTTGCGTTGGCTCTGACGGAAGTTCCGTCACGGAACAAGACTGGTGTAATCGCCAACGTGTGGATGGTTCACGAAATCTTGGCCCCAACGTTGGGATCAACGTTGGTCCCAACGTATACGCCGGCACCATACGTTGGGACCATGAAATTTGCGGTACGGGGGTTAAAGGGGACGAAAAATCGATCTACCTAGGCTAGGTCTCATATCTGGGAAAATTCGTTTTCTCGACATTTTTACGCAAAAAGGTTTACCTACCAGTGCAATGTGGTTCGTAATTTTACAATTTCTGTTGAAACTAAAGTGGCCAAGTGAAATAGGTGTCCGCCTCTCAACTCAACCGATGGCTTCGAGTTCGAATCTCAGCCAGTAAAAGTTTACTTTTTGTAAGTTTTATTTCTTTTTCTTTTTTAATTTTTATCTATTTGCACCCGAGCATAGTTCGGTCGCCCAGATATTCAAGTATTAAGTCCCTACCTACCTAAAGTATTTACAAAAAAATATAGAAGTAGGTAAGTACCTATTCTATCAGTTATCTGGTTCCCATAGTACAAGCTATGCGATTTTGATGAAATTTGCGGTAGGTACGGGGGCTTACGGAGGCGAAAAGCCGATCTAGCTAGGTCTTTTATCTGGGAAAATTCGTTTTCTCAACATTTTCATGCAAAAAGATTTACCAGTGCAATACCTACCTAATGAGTTTTAAAAAATTTGAATAAAAAGAACCTAGCCTATGTGTTATTCCAGGTCATAATCTATGAAGGTAATTATTCCAAGTTTCAATAAAATCCGTTTAGTAGTTTTGGTGTGAAAGAGTAACAAACATCCATCGATACATCCATCCTCACAAACTTTCACATTTCGCAAATTAGTAGAATTAGCATACGCGAACGAAGTCGCGGGCACAGCTAGTACTAAATAAATCATTGGGTTTAAGTTTATAAATACCTACGAGTTTTCGAGTCAAGTCACACGTAGTCCGCTTCGCTCGTTTAATCAATTAAAAATTCTGAAGTTAAATATAGATGGTGACAATTACATTCTTTAATTATTCAGGCATTCGGAATACACATTAAACGTGAGAACAGCCAAGTGCGACATGACAATGCATTTCATGAATCAATAGTTATTTGAGGGTTGACTTTAGGGATGTGAAACATCCCTTTCCGAATTCGGAATGCATTCCGAGAAGGGTTTAATCGCGCTTCTAGTGTCAGCTTTGGTGTCTCCCTTGGTTGCCTCTGGTGTCAGCTTGGTTACACAACCAAGCCGGACACCAGGTAGGTACAGTTGGGCCGACGGATCTAGGCGTTCGTGAAGTCAGGCTTTTCGCTGCGCAGTAGAATATTTTGTATGAAAAAATTGCACTGCGCATCGAAACGGCTAACTTCACGAACGCCGAGATCCGTTGGCCCTACTGTACATTTTGTTTGTGGTGGTGCAACCATGGTGTCAGTGTGATAGGGCCCTAAGATTATTTTTGAGGAAATAATCTAGTACTTTTAAAGAAGTCAATTAATTCAAAATTATCACTTTTTATTTCAGAACGATTTGCGCATCTGGGCACCGACCCAATAAAAAAAAGAAATAATAAATAAATTAAAAAGTCTTTATTCATATTGCTCTACATATTACTTAATAACTAATTACATAAACTATCCACATTTTCAGCTATAGTAGACCTAAATCTCTCCATTTGTCCCTCTCCATTTATTCCTCATCCACTCTGGACCACATCTTTGTAAAAATATTGTCCCTCCATCTCTTTTTTGGTCTGCCCTGTTTGCGCGAAAAAAAAAAAAGAAATACTTACGAAGAAACAAAAACTTTAAACTCGTATTATCCTAAACTAAATCCCCCGTGGGCAGTAAACAACAATCCTGCGTCATAAATAGCAATAACATTTCAAAATGTATAATTAAAACAACAGTATTATCCAGAAACCAGCTGAAATAAATTAATTTATTTCCCTATTTACCGAAGCTAAGCCAATTCTTATTGTGTTCTTAGGACCCCGTAAGCTTAAGGTCCCTCGCTAAATAATCTGACACATGATGCTTAAGCTCTGATTCCTAAAAGGCGTTAAACGTTATTTGATGGTTGTTATAGATCGTTAACCGTCAACTGTTTCTTTCTATCCAAAGGTTGTCTGGTAGAGATCGCTACTAATGTATGTATGTTTGTTCGTATGAGTGACTAACTCGAGTGACGGGGTCTTAAGGCCGCCTGAAGGCCTCTGTCATGGCTTAACGACTTACAAGCCAGGACCAACAATTTAACGTGCCCTTCGAAGCACGGAAGCGCTATGGATTAGGTACTAAGAATTACTCTAGCACTCCAGCGTTAAAAAAAAAATCGCTATGTAAGAATTGTACACAACTTTAGTTAATCCTTGTTTTTCTTTTGATAACTTTGACGAGCCTCACTTTGTACGACTGGCTCCTCACTAGAGCTAGACTATTTAGATTGAAGCGCATGGATCACTGAAAAGAAAGCTACCCCCCATACCTACAGTGTTTTGTTGCCCTGATTCTTAGTCGCAAAAACAGAAGCTTGGTGGTCCTACTGAATAAATTATATTTAAACTAGCTGCTGCCCGCGGCTTCGCTCGCGTGGTACCCGGATAAAAAGTAGTCTATGTTACTCTCCAGCCCTCCAAGTATCTCCACACAAAAAATCACGTCAATCTGTCGCTCTGTTTTGACGTGTGTTACGCACGGCTCACGTATGGATATCGCTGATCCAAGCTCGACCGGTATATTCATACAGTGGCCCGCACGAGGTGCGTCGTCAGCGGAACGTGGCCCGTTGACGTCAATTGCACGAAACAAGGAATTTTACCTAGTAATAAAATGTATTCTCTGTTCAACCATCGAATGAGGTTCACTTAAGTTAATTAATTATAAAACTGTAATTTTACATTAAATCTAGTTTGAAAATAGTTTAACTTTTTTTAAAAGCTACCCCGGGCAGCGGCCTACGTATTTGGCGCAGCCGGTAGGATACTTGATCTATCTTAAATTCACGAGATTTATCTCTCACAAGTAAAAAGAACCTACTAGTGCTACTGTTCCGGGTGAATCTAAAAATCGATTCCTGCTGAGTTCCTGAAATGCAGTAAGTCCTTGAATCTTTCAAGTCCTTTCTTATTCCTACTTTAATCCTTATATTTGTGCATTTGTGTATTTTTACTGTGTATCTTTTTTTAGTGCGTTTAGTTTAGGCTTCCAAGATTTTTCATCCTAGAGAATCACGGAATACTAGGTTAGGTAGTGATAGATTATTTAGCAGTAGACTCAGTGCTATCGACGAGCATAGAAATTTAGAAGATTCAGACATGGCTCAACCTAACTCCATGGACATCATTTACAAGTCCCTCAGACTTGTGCCCGATTTTGATGGGAATCCGCACATTCTCACTAGATTTATTAATCTCTGTGATCAACTTGTGTTAGCTCACGTCACGAACGAACCGGGAAGAGAATTAGAAAATCTAGCTCTTTTAAACGGTATTTTAAATAAAGTATCGGGATCCGCAGCTAGGTTGATTAACTCAAACGGGATACCCAATACTTGGCAAGGTATTAGGAGCGCATTAATTAACAACTTCGCAGACCATCGTGACGAGACTGCTCTTTACAGTGATCTATCTTTAGAGACCCAAGGGTCTAGTACCCCGCAAGAGTTTTACGAACGGTGCCAAAATTTATTCAGCACCATAATGACGTATGTTTCGCTTCACGAAACACTAGGCACGACCGTAGAAGCTAAGCGTGCCCTTTATCAAAAGTTGACCCTTCAGGCCTATCTACGAGGTCTCAAGGACCCATTAGGTTCCAGGATACGCTGTATGCGACCTGAATCGATGGAAAAGGCCCTCGAATTTGTTCAAGAGGAGCTTAACACACTCTACATGCAAGAGCGTAGTGGCGTTTCATCTAGTAGAAAGGATTGGCATCAACCCACTTCTAACGCAGCTAAATTCAATCTCCCGCTTAATAACTTTGCCCCTAAAATGACTAACGGACATTACGGACAAATGAGACAGCCCATCTTTAGCTTGCCTGGTCACTCAAGGCCAAACCCCATGCAGGCTCAGCCTAATCAAGGTTGGAGACCTACCCCTATGTCTCAGCAACCACCACGTGGTCCTACGCGAACACAACAGATGTTCCGCGCCCCTCCACAGAATTATAACGCACAAAGTAATACTTTTAGGATGCCGTTTAGACCTCAACCACAGCAATCGTTTAACTTTGGCAATGCCCCGCGTCCTAGCCCTATGAGTGGTGTAAGTAACTTTGTAGAAAGACGTTTACCTATGACTGGACATGACTGGCGTAAGCACGGTAATCCGCCCCCGTCTAACTACTTCAAGACCCGCGAAGTAAATTTCAATGAGTTTGACGGTTACGACAGTGACTATTACTATGACGACTATGATAACGAATATTATAACGACTATTATTCGTACGACCAATGCCCTGACTACTACCCTTGTGATCAGTACTCATACCAAGAGCCACCAGTAGTAGAGG
The DNA here is from genome assembly GCA_958496255.1 of Camptogramma bilineatum. Taxonomy (NCBI): domain Eukaryota; kingdom Metazoa; phylum Arthropoda; class Insecta; order Lepidoptera; family Geometridae; genus Camptogramma; species Camptogramma bilineatum. The sequence continues at coordinate 10,451,159 of OY292465.1, read as the reverse complement.
AAGTTCCAACCACCGATGAAAATTTTCAGAAGGATTCGAAATCAGAAAAGCCAAAATAGAAGTCAATTTTCATATTCAAAGCCAACTAGGTTACATTCAAATAGCTAATCCACCTCTGAAATTTTTGATCGATACAGGAGCTAATCAGTCTTTTATTAGCCCCGATGCCGTAGACAAATACTTCCGTCACATCCCTTTGAACTACGATCCTTTCGAAGTGACCAATGTGCACGCGACTAGTAAAAACGACTATTCGATAACGTTACCTAGTTTCCAAGAATTTAATGACCCGAATGACATGACTCTATACGTCTACAAGTTTCATAACTTTTTCGACGGACTTTTAGGCTTTGATTTACTTGACGTATGGGACTCTAACATCGATCTGAAAAATAAATTACTGAAGACCCGTAATACTCAGATCCCCATTCAGATGTATGACTCTAGGAATGTTAACTTATATGAAGAGATCATTCCAGCTAACTCGACAAAGATAGTTAGATTGCCGGTTAATACACGGGACGGTGAAGTCTTTGTAGAAAATCAGACAATTTGTAACTGCCTTATTTCAGACTGCATAACGACGGTTCATAATAATAGAGGCTGGGTAGAGATTACTAACCCAACATCTAATGACGTAATCTTTTCTATGGATCGTCCTGTTGAAGCTGAAATATTTAATCTCGAATGTGACAGTACTGAAATTTTATCAGACCGCGCGAAAGATGTTTTATCTCGTCTTAGGACAGATCATCTTAATCCTGAAGAACTCGCTAATTTACAGCGCTTGTGTGCTAATTACGCGGACGTGTTTTATCTTGAGGGTGAACCACTTACATTCACCAACAAGATCAAACATAAAATTAGAACAACTGATGAAATTCCAGTACATACTAAGAGTTATCGCTATCCTTACATTCACAGACAAGAAGTCAGAGATCAGATTAATAAAATGCTTGATCAGAATATTATAAGACCTTCAGAATCCGCTTGGAGCTCTCCAATTTGGATTGTACCCAAAAAGGCAGATGCTTCCGGTAAAGTCAAATGGCGTCTTGTCGTGGATTTTAGGAAAGTAAATGAGAAAACGATTGATGATAAATACCCAATTCCGAACATAACTGACGTACTAGACAAACTCGGTAAATGCCAATACTTTACAACTCTTGATTTGGCCAGTGGATTTTACCAAGTCGAGATGGACCCGTCAGATATTCATAAAACAGGTTTTAACGTTGAGAACGGACACTATGAGTTTCTCAGAATGCCCATGGGATTGAAAAATTCTCCATCAACCTTCCAACGAGTGATGGATAATGTCCTGAGAGGCCTGCAAAATGAAATCTGCCTGGTTTATCTTGATGACATCATTGTTTTCAGTACTTCCCTTCAGGAACACATCGTTAATTTGGACAAAGTCTTTAGTAGATTGAGGGAATCCAACTTCAAGATTCAAATGGATAAGTCTGAATTTTTGAAGCTGGAAACTGAATTTCTAGGACATGTCATTTGCCAAGACGGTGTTAAACCGAACCCTAATAAAATTAAAGCCATTGAAAATTATCCCCTTCCAAAAACTACTACAGAAATCAAACGTTTTCTCGGATTGCTCGGATACTATAGGAAGTTCATCCCTGACTTCGCTCGTATCACCAAACCATTGACTCAATGCTTAAAGAAAGGTTCCAAAATTAAATTAGACCAAAACTACACCAACTGTTTTAACCATTGCAAAACTCTTTTGACCAACGACCCGATCTTACAGTACCCAGACTTTACGCGAGAATTTATTCTAACTACAGATGCTTCTAACGTAGCTATTGGTGCCGTCCTATCTCAAGGTACCAAATCATCAAATAAACCAATCGCTTATGCATCGCGCACTCTCAATAGTAGCGAATTAAATTATAGCACCATTGAGAAAGAACTTTTGGCAATCGTTTGGGCAACTAAGTATTTTAGACCGTATTTGTATGGCCGAAAATTCTTAATACTTACCGATCATAGACCTTTGCAATGGGTAGTCAATTTAAAAGATCCTAGCTCACGACTTACAAGATGGCGTTTGAAATTGAGTGAGTACGACTACAGAGTCGAATACTTACAAGGCAAGTTTAACACTAACGCTGATGCACTATCGCGAATCGAAGTTAATAACGAAGAGCTTTTGTCGATCGCAGTTAATCCATCTGAAACTGATCCCGCGTTAGATGAATCTAGAACTATTACGGCTACCGAAACTGCAGCTGGTTCTAGAACAGCCACCGTTCATACTGACAATGAAAACCCCATCTTAGAAGTTCCAATTACAGATGACCCTTTGAACCGATTTACAAAACAGTTAATATTCAACGTTGTAGGTGACATTAAGGGACGACCGACAGTAACTAAACCTTTTGAGACCCACACTCGAACGACTGTCCAACTATCTGAATCTAAATTAGAGGAAGATGTTATTAACGCAATTAAAGAATACGTTAACCCTAAAATCAAGACTGGACTTCTGATTAAACCCTATTTTGCTATGTACGAAATTATACCCATTATACAGAGAACATTTAAAAATTCGGCAATGAATCTGACACTGACTAAACGTGAATTGGAGAACGTTAGGGAATATTTGAAACAGCAAGAAATCATTAGTAAATATCATGATGGTAAGACCAATCATCGTGGCATTAACGAATGTTACTTAGCGTTATCTAATAAGTACTATTGGCCTAGAATGAGAGAGCAGATTACTAAATTCATTAACGAGTGTACCATATGCGGTCAAGCCAAATATGATCGCACTCCAATCAAACAACAGTTTAAAGTAGTACCACCAGCTAGCAAGCCCTTTGAAATAGTCCATCTAGATCTCTTGACTATTCAGTGTGAGAAATTCTTAACCATCGTCGACGCATTTTCTAAGTACGCTCAGGCGTATCATCTTAGAGATGGCACTGCTGTTAGTGTAGTACAAGCTTTATTGAATTTCTGTACTCATCATGGTGTACCTTTCACTTTAGTAACTGATAACGGTACCGAATTCACAAATCAGTTAGTTGCAGAATTTGTAAAGATGCATAAAATACAACATCATAGAGTTGCTCCTCACTCACCTAATGAGAATGGTATAGTTGAGAGATTCCACTCAACAATACTTGAACATCTTCGTATTCTTAAATTAGGTCAGAAAACCGAATCTGTAATCAATTTAATGCCATATGCCCTTCTGGCTTATAACAGCAGCATTCATAGTTTTACTCGATGCAAGCCAATAGAAGTTATTACTGGACACTATGACCCACGCGATCCTTTTGATGTAAATCTCTCTGCTCATTTAATTCAACAGTACATGACTAATCATAAAGACAAGATGACTAAAGCTTATAACACGATTCATGACATGTGTACCGAGACTCGTAAAGACCTGACTGACAACCGAAATAAGGAACGGGAACCAGAAGCTGAATACTCTCCTGAGCAACAGATTTTCGTGAAAAATCCGTTTGCCTCCCGACAGAAATTAGCCCCTCGTTACACTCATGACGTCGTAATGGCAGACCTCCCTATTCATATTTACACTAAGAAAAAGCGAGGTCCGATTGCCAAATCTAGGCTTAAGCGTCTCCCTAAAAGTGCTCAATTGTTACAGGACCCTTCTAATAATTCATCTACTCCTGACCCCAGTCCTAATGCAGGAGATAAAACTTGAAAGTCTCGATGACGGCCCTGGTATTTTACCCTTTAAATTAGGTTCAGCTAAACTTGTTTCTCACTATCATACTTTTCTACAAAATGTCAATCTCCAAGATTTGCGAAGTAAAGTCAATTCTATAGATAATCAAATTGATAATTTTAGCCCTCAGCTAAATAATAAAACTTATTCATTATTTGAACCTCACTTAGACTATTTAAAAAGTAAACTTGCAAGTGTTTTAGATCAATTAGAGACATTCGAGGTAAATCGTGTAAAAAGAGGACTCGTAGATGGTCTCGGATCTGTAGTTAAAAGCATTACAGGTAATCTCGACTACACAGACGCTTTGCATTATAATCAGGCTATTAAATCTTTACAGAATGATGAAAATAAATTAGTTACCGAATTTAACAATCATGTCAGTTTAACTAAAAATTGGACTTTGCAATATTCAAAGATTTTAGACGATATTGTAGATAACCAGAATAAGATCGAAATTTTAGTGAACAAGATTAAGCAAGTAGCAGACGTTTCTAGGGACTACGATCTAGTGAAATACGCGCATTTAGATCAAGCCCTTAGGATTTTAACAGACAATGTAGATTCTATCTCTCAAGAACTACTTAAATTGCAGAATATCCTTGCATTTATTAGAGCTTCCGCGACGCATCATTCGGTCTTAAATTTGTATACCATTCGCGATATTATTCGTAAATTGGGAATACTATATGGCAGTGAAAAAGTAGTAGATTTAGATATTAGAGAATATTTCGATATAATTAAGTTAGGTTCATACTATGTAGGTAATGAAATAGTTATAGTATATAAATTTCCAATCGTGCTTCCATCCACGTATGATATGTATAAATTATCAATCCTTCCCAACAAAAATCACGAGATCCTCATTCCTCCTCTTCCATACCTAGTTATCCATGAGAAAGATTTCAAGTACATTGCGGCTGAATGCCCGAAGACCAGTAAATGGTACATCTGCGAGGAGAAGAAAAATCTGCAAACTCAATCATCAGATGACTGCATTCAACATCTCATCTCTACGCAACAACGGAACAAGATGTGCAGCCCTACCACCATCTCACTAGCAAAACCAGCCTATGAAGAACTCGACGAGAAACATTACAGCATCAGTTTCCCCGTCTCTACTAAGGTTCATCTCTCCTGTGGTCAAAATCTCTACAAAACGCTTCAAGGCAGCTATCTCGCCATCATCCCTAAGAAATGTTACTTAGAAACACCGGAATTCACCATTTCTAATACCAACGATCGTCTAAAAGGACAAGCTATGAAGATCATGGATCTACCTAAGAGCGACTTCGTTACTTCATCTCCAGCACTAATTCCAGCACTCAAACTGAACTCTATCAACTTGGACCATCTTCACTCTACCAATAAGAAAATCTCGCTACAATCACCGTTGAATCTCGACGAGGACATCGACTACAGTTTATATCATACTACAATTCCCTTGTACTTCATCGTAATATCAAGTGCATGTGCACTGATTAGCGCATGGCTATACAGAAAGTATAGATTCAATCGGAACGAGAATTTAAAAGTTTTAGAAGAGAGCCAAGCTGAACTACAAGTATACGCTATTCCAGCAAAAAGGAGAGTCGATCCTGATCAACCCCCAGCTCAATTTACGCAAAGCTTCAATACTCGCTGATCTTTGGGGGGAGGTGTTACGCACGGCTCACGTATGGATATCGCTGATCCAAGCTCGACCGGTATATTCATACAGTGGCCCGCACGAGGTGCGTCGTCAGCGGAACGTGGCCCGTTGACGTCAATTGCACGAAACAAGGAATTTTACCTAGTAATAAAATGTATTCTCTGTTCAACCATCGAACGAGGTTCACTTAAGTTAATTAATTATAAAACTGTAATTTTACATTAAATCTAGTTTGAAAATAGTTTAACTTTTTTTAAAAGCTACCCCGGGCAGCGGCCTACGTATTTCGTGAAAGCAGGACAAATAAACAAACAAATAAATACACTTTTACATTTATAATATGGGTACGGATTTTCTTAAAAGCAACATAATACCATCACTAGTTATTAATATTCAACGAAGTCGTCACCAACAAAAAGACGGTTAGTTATTTTCAGAAAACGACAACTTAATGCGATTAGGGATCCGTACCAGGATAATAAAAATGAAGCTCTTAATTGCTTAAGCAAATCCTCTCATCAGTCCGCCAACATTGCGATTCCGGTCGTGGGACGCTATTTAATTTACATTTCGAATGACCGCGAAATTCACTATGGCTTTCGTTAGGGTAGACATTAATTTACGCGATCTTTTCTACAGAGAGTTTTGAGGTAATGCTTTTTCGGATGGTAAGCCTATAAGTTTCTAGAGAATTTTGGATTGAAAAATTGCTACCAACATAATTTCTCTAATCGCTGATAAATCCTGTCTAACCATGCGTTAGAAAAGGTCAGTCCCTTTCGTATAATTTATAGCATGCTGGGACTAAACTAAGAGATAGCGAAAAGGTTTCTCCCCTACGCATCGTTTGTTAAATGGACACTATTTCATAATTTGAATAGATTTTATTTACACTATTTATTCTAATGGTTAAAATAGACAACTTTCTCTCAAAAATGTAAACGGGAGTGTCAAACCGTGCTTCAGAAATGTGATAGTCTTGACACAAGTATTTGTTTTTACATAATCAATATAATAAATAAAGAAATAGTTTTGGACATTTCACACGGCATTATGTAGCCCCAAAGTAAGCAGAGCTTATATTATGGGAACTACATGACTGTTTGTAACACTATCGAACCCACAATCTCCTGCGTCACATGTTAAATAATCTGAATTTTGAGAGATTGTGTGAATATGAAATTGTGAATGGTAAGCACTGGAACCACTGCACCTATTTGTAGACTATTTCACCAATGGACAGGTATAATTATTCTTGATAGACTAAATACCCTGGTGAATCTAGTGATTTAAAAAAAATCGTGATATAACGTTCGTTGTTTAATTAAACCAATTTATACGGAACCAATTTATACAACGTGGCTCCCGCTTTGATTTTCGATGAGGATTAAAATTTGGGTTGCTTGCTTAGTCCGTCCATATATTCATCTACATCTAAACTCAGGATCTGTTTGTATACTTACTAACCGTTGGAGTTAGGACGGCTTAAGACCGGACTGTTTAACTTATGACTGAGCTACAGAATCACACTAATATTATATATGCGAAAGCTTGTGTGATTTTGTGAACAGATTTGAATGAACGAGAATAAATAGAATACACGAGTTCAATATTTACAGAAACTAGTCTGTTTTATGTGTGTGTACTTTTACAAAATACACTAGAATAAACAAACAAACCAAACGGGTACATATGAAAAGTCCGAAAACCGAAATGCCGATCCTTGAAATGCCGATGCTTGAAATAGCGAATGCTCGTAAAGTATAATGCTTAAAATGTAGAAGCTTTAAATGTAGAATGCTTAAAAATCAGAATGCTCGAAATGCCGAAAGCCAAAATACCGAAGCTTAAAACAACGAAGCTTAAAATGCCGAAGCTCAAAATTTAGAATGCTTGAAATATAAAAGCTTGAAACCAGCAATGCTCGAAATAATTATGATGATGTAAGATTTTTTTTTTGTCTATACTAATATTATTAAGAGGTAAAGTGTGTTTGTATGTAGGAGGTTATTGCAAAAACTACTCATCTGATTTAAAAAATTCTTTCACCTATATTTAGAATGAACTTTCAGGTTGAACATAGCTATTATGTTATGTAGGTACCTCGCGGACAACGCCGCAGGCGGAAGCTAGTTTTAAATACTAAAGAAGTCAGTACCTATGTATGTTTGTCCGAACGTATCGCCGTAACTACTAAACCGATTTTGCTGAAACTCGGCATGTAGAAAGCTTAGGTTCCGGAATAACACATAAGTAAGCTATACTATTTTTCAAAAATCAACTCCTAAGGGGGTGAAAAAGGGTAGTAAACCGTTTGTCTTAAATTTCATTCCTTGGTTCGATTCGCTCAAATCTCGGTACAATTTAACTTAAAAAAAATAGGTACCTACCTACTTATTTATTATTATTAACGATTTTTTTTTCAAATAACCCCTAGGGGGTGTGCTAGGGAGCTTTAAAGTTTGCATAATTTTTTTTTTTTTAATTTGTAGCATTCACACAAAACTCGGTTTAAATAAACTTTAAAATGAATAATGACAGATATATTTTATTTTTACAAAACTACCCCTAGGAGATGTGCAATAGAGTCCTGAACTTTGTATGGAAAAAATATGTCCTGGTTTGATTCACACAAAACCTGGCATAAATAAACTTTGAAGTAGGTACTTACTTTAAAAATGAAACACGATTTTATTTTATTTTACAAAACTACCCCTAGGGGGTGTGCAATAGACTCAGTGGTTCGATTCACTCACAAAATCGTAAAGTAGATAAATAATAAAACGGAATGCTATGCTTTCCTTCCGGAGAAAAGATTTGGTTTCATTTTATTCACAAGTCTACCCGAGCGAAGCCGGGGCGGGTCACTTTAGTTTAGAATAATAACAACAATGTAGGTATTGTACCTACCTAGTAACTTGTAAGTTATGTTAACAAATAAAGTTCTTTGATTTGATTTGAAAAACACACCTACAATTTCCTTGGCAGACAGTAGCAGGCATGACGCTTGCTCACGTAAAGAAGTAGGCGTTTCCAAACAAAATTAAATAATAATTCAATTCAATTCATTATTGTAATACTCAAATAACATTACAGGCCTTACAGGTACCTAATTCGTTATAATTAGTTAAAAACTTAATATATTATTCAGCAAACCAAAAAAAAAAAATATTATACTGAAAATAATAAAAATAATGTAAAGTACCTACCAAACTATAAATTGCACAATTACTAAACATTACTAATGAGATGATAGAATAGGTACAAATAAAACCTACACTAATCACGTTTCCATCGATCTACTTTACACCTAAAGTACTTTCGCACCCGTAAAAACTACCAAGAAATAAAGTACTAAAAAATACAATAATTTATGTAAGTACTTATTTCGATCATTTTCGATGTTTTAGTCATTCGGCATTTGGAACTTATACTTATTGAGCATTCTACTTTGTAAACGTTCGGCAATTCAAACTTTCGGCATTTCGAGCATTCTGACTTTTAGCTTTCGACCTTACAAACTTCTATCTTTCGAGCTTTCTACATTTCAACCGTTCTACTTATCAAATTTCGCTATTTCAAGCATCGGCATTTTAAGGATCGGCATTTCGGTTTTCGGACTTTTCATATGTACCCAACCAAACATAGTTGAACAGACCTCATAGTCACTGTATGTCGAAAGCTCGATCATTTTACGTACCTATACGCATTCCCTGAGCATTTTCCATTTCATTTTAATATCTTGGTGTCAGATGAGGATCTGAAGAAAAATAATTGCTCAGCTTATAACATTGAAGTCGGTTTTTTTTATTTTGGAAAGGCACTTCTTGGATCAACTTGTATTATTTATTATATCGTTCCTTTTGTTTTGTGTACACGTACCCACTACTATAATCAGCTTTCCCTATCCATAAAGGTTTACTTGAAGAAAACTCTTGTAAGCTCGCATTTGTACATCCCATTTACTAAAATTTTTATATATGTATTTACAGTGTGTGCAGCTTCTGATATTTTTTAGAAAAATGCAACATGATGAGGTTGGCTGCTTGTCGGTTTCTATTTTGTAGAGTCAGACATAAGTAACTCATTTTGGTCGCAAAATACTCACGAAGCGAGCTTTTTTTCTCAACGAGCGAAGCGAGCTGAATTTTTTCAAACAAATACGTTATGATACCATTTTTCATTTAAATATTTTTATACATACATACATACATACACTCACGCCTGTATCCCATCATAGGGGTAGGCAGAGACCACAGATCGCCACTTGCTAAGGAAAAAAACGAAAGTTCACCTTTTTTAATCCTTTTATCTTTTCAAAACAACTTTCTTAGTTAATAGGCATACCTTTTCCACAAAATTTAAAGTTCATGTAAAATTGGGCGCCCCTCGGCCGGCGCCCCCGCAGGCCTGCGCCCTAGGGCGGTCGCCCACCCTCGCCCTTCCCTAACGCCGCTACTGAATGTGTGTATACAGTAGACTTGTTTAATAAAAAAAAATAAAAGGTACCTACTTAGGTAACAAAATACAATCATTTTTATTACCAAAGTTCCTATTATCCGATTCCAATTAGCTGACATTGTTACTGCCAGTTTATTACTAAGGATTAGTCCCAAAAGGCCGAGGCGATTATTCTTCATCTAGTTTCGTATTCTAAAGGTTTCGGATACTGCTTATTAATAAATTCCCTTAATTCGCGAAATATTAGAAATAATTTTCTTGAGCTTCGAGTATTTGAAGAACTTTTAGGGCTTGTTTCGACATCAACAAGTTTATATTAATTATTACTTGATAAATAACATTATTCGGCCAAAGAGTAACCAGTAGGTAATGCGCCTTTTACATTGCGAGATTCTTCCCCACGTGAGATTGGGTGAGATTTTGCTCGACCCCCGATTAGTGACGAAAACAAAAAAAAATTTAGAAATAAAAAAAAAAAACAAAAGTGATCGCAAACTTTTTTGATGTATGTAGCTCCAAGGTACAAGGAGTACCTACCTACAATGACGAATTGCTAAAATACTCATTTTCAGCTAATAATGGTACAAAATAAAAATATCAATGATGTCTGGATCTACTCATAGATCTGTGCCGATCTAGAAATCATTATCTGAAGTAGTAGGCGATAAATTGCTTTGGCATTTTTCTCATTTCCAAGAAAATGGCAACAAGGGTTACCAACTATTAAACTCAAAGGAGTTTCTTATTGGAAAATAGGTTATGTTTATAAAAAAGGTAAGTAAGTAAGTTCGTATGAACTAGTGGCCAACCTCTGGTGATGAAGTTTTTAGGCCGCGTAAAGGCCTCCGTCAAAGCCGGGCCGACAATTTAACGTGCTCTTCGAAGCACGGAAGCGCCTAGCTGTTAATGGCACTTGCATTAATCCAAATAGATTTAATCACTATTTAAATTTCCGAGTTTCTACAACCCTAGGCCGAGTTCATTAATTAATTTCTTTTAATTGTTGGCGAAGAAGTTTCTTCATCTACAACAAAACTAAGTTAGTACCTAAGTATCTTGAGAGAAAGTGCAGTGAAACAAGCGCTTTCAATATTAGTAGAAAAAGTAAATTATACACTCTGAAAAGTGGATATAATTATTATTATTACAATTCTTTTGAGTCCAACTGCTGGGCAAAGACACCCTCGCCCCCCCCCCCCCCCCCCCCCCCACTCACTCCACACATCACGGTCAGTAGTAGTAATTATAAATCACATCACACTAATATTATAAATACGAAAGTTTGGAGGTTTGGATGTATGTTTGTTTATTCCTCTATAACTCAACAACCACTGAACCGATTTAACTGAACTTTAAAATATAGATATACTAGCTGCTACCCGCGGCTTCGCTCGTGTAGTACCCGGATAAAAAAGTAGCCTATGCCACTCTCCAGCCCTCCAAGTATCTCCACACAAAAAATCACGTCAATCCGTCGCTCTGTTTTGACGTGAAAGCAGGACAAATAAACACTTTCACATTTATAATATGGGCTGGTATAATCACCGGGAATTTATAGGACAAACTTTTTGTCCATGCGAGCGAAGCCGTGGGCTGAAGCTAGTTATACTAAGTCGAACTAATGCAGGTGCATTGAGTCATGCCTCAATGCAATGCAAAGTTTCCGCAGAGGTAAGTATCACACAATGATCGTAAACAATTTTATTGTACTGACCTGTTCACCACAGTAATGACCTAATGACATAGGTCAGTAGTACATAAACACCTATGTACCTATGAATCATAATTTAATAGGTATTGTCATTATAAGTAATAGAGGTACGTTTCTTAGTCATTTTTATAACTGGTTAAAGGTTGCAGGTTAATTGTTTTTCTAAGAAATATAACGTGGAAATTACTGTCATGAATCGTCTTTTATTGTATCAAAAATCTTCATTATCGATGACCTATGTACTTATCTTCGTTCGCATTCTATCTTTCATTTGCGGCATTTGCGGCTTTTTTACTTTTTTTCATGAATACTATTAAATATTATTTATTTTTGAATTTATCATGGTAATAAAACATGCCCTTTTTGGATCAGACGCATGCTATTCTGGATCACGATCATCATGGTATGTATTCCAAGTTTCATCCAAATTGAACCAGTTCCTGACGAAACAGCGTTCTTTTAACTTAGGCAATATTTCTGAACACACTTGATACATAAATCTTATCTTCTAAATAAAATAGGTAAAGGTATTAGAAATGCCAGACTAGTATTTATATGCCCCCATTACCTTAAAGACTTGCAAGAACGTGCAGTGCAAAGTGCTCAAATACCGAGCCGCTATTTACTACCAGCCAACCTTTCGTTTGAATCACACTAATTTCAGCGTCAGTATTTGGGTCAAGAATTAGATTAAGGTTAGGTCAGACTTGTCAAAGGGAGCTATTGGCACGGCATTCTTGCATTAATGCCTTTATTTGCACCAGCCACTTAGCTTGGGCTTTGTGGAGTTGACACTTTGACAAGTGAAATGAAAGGAAGATTAAGTAATTCGTTCTACCTTTATGCAATTTTACCTATCCGTGCCTTTATACGAATAAAGTTGAATCAAGCTGGTGGTCAACACCGGTGACGGGGTTGACAGCCAGAAGCTGGGGAAAATAGTTTAAACAAACTAGCAGACAAACTAGCAGGCAAACTAGCAATCAAGCAAACTAGCATACAAACTAGCAGATAAACAAGCAAACTAACAAGTGGCTAAATTAAAAATTTAAAAAAACCGACTTCAATACAAACTGTTATTGGGTAAGGCTAAGGGTGAGCTAATTAAAATTAGCCCAAACATGGATGTTCCACTGTTATTCCCTGAGAAGTTCCATTGGACAGGTCCTGACACCATCATCAGAACAGCTAGCTGTCACCATATTATTACATTATAGTCGGAACTTGACCGACATGCTGAGTTCCAAGTTTCAACTCAATCAGACTATTTACTGAGGAGTTCTGTTGAACAGCTCCTGACTCCATCCCCAGATCAGCTCGTTGTGACCATATTATTACATTCTAGTTGAAACTTGACAGACGTGCCGAGTTTCAACTCAACCGGCCTATTTACTGAGGAGTTCCGTTGAACAGCTCCTGACTCCATCATCAGATCAGCTCAATGTTACCATAATATTGCATTGTCACCGATAACCTATAAAGCTTTTAAAAAATACCCTAATCGCTTCAAGTGTGCCTATAAAATTTGAAGAGTTACCTCGATTTCTCCAAGATCCCATCATCAGATCCTGACCTGATGACCAAAAGGACCAATTGGAAAGTGTACCCTTTCAAACAAAAAAAGAATTTTTGAAATCGGTCGAGGCGTCTCCGAGTAATCGGTGAACATACATAAAAAAAAGCACAAAAAAAAAAAAAAAGATTCCAACGAACTGAGAACCTCCTCCTTTTTTCGAAGTCGGTTAAAAAAGCAAACCCTCCTTGAACGTGCGTTTGTATCACGTTTGTATCGATACAATCGCAAACCGGGAGTGGCCACACTGCGTTTTCTGCAGCGCGTTCGCAGCGCGTTTGTATCGATACAAACGCGCTGCAAAAAACGCAATGTGGACACTCCCTAACGCGCACTACCAATACACGTTAAACCAAAGAAAAAGTATCAGAACTATTTTCTCTATCAGAATATGAGATACTTACCTACCGACTACCTGCCTACTTTGTATTCTATTTTTTCTTGGAATTATATTTATAACTTTTCAAAGTTTAAGTTATTGAGTATGAAAGTAAAGATGTTGCATGCATTTTCTTCAAGCTCCAACCAGAAAATATTTTCCGCAGAATTTAATTTTCTCCGTAAAATGTACGGCGGGTAAACGAAGGTAAACATTGCGTGGAAATCAGCATAACTTCAGAACTACTTTTTTATTCTGTTTGTGTGTGGTTTTGTAACAAGAAATCATTTGAATAACTTCTGAAAGTGGCTTAGAATATTTATCTTAATTTGATATTTCTTCATTGGCCAGCAGCTAGTTGATTAGTAGTCCTCCACTCGTAGATATTCTGCCTTTCGTGCTGTACGTCGTGGGTTCGATTCCCACCCGGAACAAATTCTTTCTGCGATGATCACTTATGTTTAATGTTCTATCTATATTCTCCGGGTGTTGTAAAGTATTAATAGCATGCATTTGAAAACACTCTGAATTGTATCAGTTATCTAGTTCCCATAAACCATGTCCTTTATTAGTTTGGCGCTGTGTGTCCTTCACCTTCAATATTTGTTTATTGAGATTTATTCTTTTCAGATTTCAAAGTGGAAGGCTATCCAGTGCTGGTGTGGTTCCATGGAGGTGGATTTCTCAGAGGCAGTCCCAATGGTGTCAATCCTTTCCATTTGGTGCTCAAACAAAAGGTAAGAACAAACGAGCGATGTTTTAAAGTGATCTTAGTGAAGAAATTCATAAATAATTGTTTGGACGACATGTATAAAAATTGTGTTGAATGTTGAAAAAAGTACTATGATAGGTTTAAAATCACCCCGAATAGACACTTACATAAGTCCGATCCCATTCAAATTTTCAGTGTCATTTGCATCAGTTATCGAGTAGGTACTTACCTCTATTTGTAATTTATTAATGAGATAACGGAACAAATACCTATTTGCAGATAATGAAAATAATAATATTATTATCAACGGGGTAATTACCATGATAATTGAGTTTATATTACATATTTATTAGTTATCCCGTGATCATGGCGCATTTCCCGTTGATAATAATAATATTGATGTTCATAACCATGATAGTTTCAAAAGTTATAATGCAAATATTTATTCCAAGGCAAGAACTTCTTGCGCATATTAATTTTCTGTGGTTTCAGGTGCTATTCGTCTCCGTAGCCTACAGACTGAATATTTTCGGCTTCTTCTCAACCTTAGACAACGAAGCTTCCGGCAACTTCGGTTTACTAGACCAAGTGGCCTCTCTATACTGGGTCAAGAACAACATTGCCAGTTTCGGAGGCGATCCAGACAACGTATGCATATTCGGACATGATGCGGGAGCTGTCAGTGTTGGTTTACATTTGGTATCTGCTTATTCAGCCGGTCTCTTCCAGAAAGCTATAGCAATGAGCGGTAACGTTCTCTCTCCAGACACAGTAAATATAGCAAGGAAAGAGCTGATTACAGTAGATAAAGTAGCCAATGCGTTTAGCTGCTTTAGAAGACCAACGTTCCAACTACTGGATTGCTTGAGAAGAGTTCCGAACCAGGCGTTACTAGACATAGGGGAACCCCTAGCAGATTGGAAACCTATTATTGATATCGGTTTCAGTAATGTATCTGGACCGTTCTTACCTGATCTTCCAAGCAGATTGCTTAAAGATGAGGTGTTCAGCCCTGTTCCAATACTCACCGGATACACTAATATGGAAGACGCACTTTTACTTGATAAGGGAGAAGATTCTGGGGTTAGTCAAAGGGAATTCGATATTATGCGCGAAGAAATTATTCTATCCGATATAACGATTGACAACAGCTCGTGTTTCACGAACCAGCATCATATACAAGACGCTGTCGCATTCTTTTACAAGCCAATACCTCCAACCACGAACGAAACGGTTTTGAGAAAACTATTTCTGGATTTCTACACGGATAAAGTGCATGGAGCCACCACGTATCAGCTCGCTAAGTACGTCAGCAAACACGCTCCGGTCTACCTCTACAGATTTGATTTGAAACCGTTTTCTGACGTGGCGAACGAGGGGATACCGGATTGGGTGGCAGTCCCGCATAATTTCGATTTAATTTTCACTTTCGGCATGCCCTATTTGCCTTTGCCAGAAGACTTAGGTAAATGGGATTACAGAGATAAAAGCATTTCCGAAATCGTAATGAAAATGTGGACCAATTTCGCGTGGTATTCGAATCCGACCAACTCTGGAGTAATTATAGAATGGGATCCTTTTGAGGTAGAAAAGCCTGGGTTTTTCATAATAGATCGCCAGAATTTTACGATGAGCACGCCTGAGACGATAAATTACAAAGCTTTTGAGTTTTGGACGGATTTCTACCCGAAAGTTGTGGAAATTGGCACAAAGTGTTGTAAGGAGAAAGAGGAGGATTCAAGCGCGAATTCCATTATTTCCAAAGAAGTTCATTGTTTGGTAACTTTGTTTTCAATTCTGCTCTTGCTGTCGTGGTAATACTGAAACATTTTAAATGTTATTTTTGTATAGTCTATTGAGATTGAGATTATTTAATGTATTAGTTTAAGATTAATAAAAATATTTCTTCTGGAAAATTTTAAATAAAGCTCGGAAAATTGAACGGTTTTTAGTTTTATTACACGTTGCAACTCAAGTCAGTGACTCGAGTAGTCTAAGCTAAATATTATCGGGAAGAAATTTATTCAGAAATACAGGATGAAACAGCCCATCCAGGAAAAATACAAACATGCTGGAATTTATCCATTTTTTTTTCTCAAAGAAAATGTAGTACTTTTAAAAAAACTTTTTGTAGGCTCTGAAGTCACGGCACAAAGTCCTATAGAGTTAGCTACGGCTTGACCGAATGAAAACACAGCTTACGTCGCATCCTATGACACAACACGTATATTCTGTGGACATATTAACATAGTATTAGGTATAGGCAGTAATCATATAATTATAGGCAGATTCCTAAAAGCTCAATGACTCAGAGAGTGATCGTCAAGAGTGTAGGTACCAGCGGTATAAGTACAAAACGCTGATTGGTCACGCGCAACCTTTGGCTTTGTCACCAGTCACCACCAGTCACGAAGGCGACATCGTCTAAGTACAGTCAATAACTAAAGTAGATATATTTTAGTACCTTGATAAATATAGGGTACCTATAGTAAGTACTTCCAGATCATCGACATCGGCTAATGTCGTGTTTTCCGAATATGTCCGACAGCAGTGTAGGATTCCACAAAACAGAATGCGACAGAAGTGCACGTCGTTAGCAGCGCAGCTCGCACGGCTTACAATTAATTTGCTTATCTTAAAAATTACATTGAGATTTATTTGTTTGGAATAAAGTTGAAATTATGATTTTCATTTCCAAATTACTTTTTGTCAATCGATTTTGTAATTTTATGTGATTGTTTCCTATGTTTTCCGAAACGCATTATTAATCTTGAATGACTAGATTAATCGGATTTGAAGATTTTATTCGGAAAGTTGGCGTTTTTTCAGCGAAGATACGTCACTTTTCGAATACGGAAAACCTTCCGAGAAGTGTAGAATCGCACTGCTGGACTATTTATTTAAAAGTATACTATAAAGTTATGTCAATGATTGTACTCCAGTACTCACAACCAGTAAATTACCTTCTACGCGATAAGAAACATGCGACTTTAGAAGAAATTGATTTTTTCGAGGAAAGTTGAAACTTTCAACTCGTCGTGGTTTGATTTTAATTCTTTTGTTTCATGCTGAACATATTTTTTCAAATCGCAGAGTTTATAACATCTTTTTTTTTATTTGTTATACTTACCTAGTGTTAATCCACACTTGGGTATTTACATTTGAAAGCGACATCTCTCGTCATTTGATCCTGAATGTAACTTCGGGCAATGAGTTAGCAGTGAGTTAACTTAGCAGTTATCCTGTAGATGGCGCTCATCGATGCTATAATCGTTAGTATGGTCTTATCATGATTTTCAACTCTGGCGTCAGAGGTTCCGTGGCCGAATTGGTAAAGGCACTCCGGCTAAAGGAGGATCGCTTGTATCATTGCGGGTTCGAATCCCGTCGGAATTGAAAATTTTGATAAGATTTTTCATTTTCAAATTATAACATCTTAGGTATCACTGAAACTGATCGATAACTCCGAAAAAAAAAACAAAGCAAACGTAAAAAGTAGGTACCTAAATGATCATCAATATTATTAGGTAGGTAGGTACTTAAGTAGGTATTTTAAAGATTTGACTTACAGAATGGTAGACATTCTTCTAGAGGCGCAATTCTGACCTTGCATTCCAAATTCGGATAGTAGCGTTTTTTTTGCTGAAAAAATGTCAACTTTCCGACTGAAATAATAAAATAAAAATAAATAAAAACATTTTATTTCGGATAACATTGATCCATAATTTGTTAGTAATCACTCTCTTAAATCTAATAATAGTTAGTACACTAATAATAGTATTACACTACTAAAAATAATAGTACACAAAATAATGGAATCGGATGTTTATTCGGAAGTCTGAATCAGGGTGCATCATTTTATCATCTCAGTGTAAAATTTGTAACTCATACCTACTTTGAATGTCAGCTAGTTAGTGTTACTAAGTGATGGTGAAAGCTGTGTGCGCGGTACCAACTGTAAAAAACTTAGGCCTTTTACATCTTTTACTACTTCGAAGATTATTTATACTTACAGTGTCACGAGGCTATCTTTGCCTACACTGTAGTGACGCTGCAATGCCTAGGACATTGTTTGAGATGAAGTAGGCTTGTCCAGCCCAGCACCTAAACCATCCCAGCCATATCCACAGGAAAGACATGGTCAATACTTGTGAGGCTAACTAAACCGCGGGTTTCCTCACGATATTTTCCTTCACCGTGTTAATACCGAAGCATATTATAAATTTTTCGAAACGAAAAATCCATTGATGCACGGCCAAGATTCGAACCCACGATCTTCGGATCAAAATTGAGGTATCACCCTCGGCCAACACGGCTCTTACTACTGCTGTAATTGCTCCCTTTAACTGACATTTAGCTTACTTCGGACCTTATAGTGTCTTATTGAAATACATTTATTTACAGAAACTAAACTACTACATATAATATTTACATAAAAGTATAAAATACAAAAAGAACCAGTTGAGCCACCTAAGGATCGTTGGAAACGATCTATAGGTAGCTCAACTGATCCAAGCCACTGCCAGACGGAAGCGTGCCCAAGACACTGGCAGCATTACCGCGCTGGATGGCAATGCTGATATGTTGAGCCAAAAAAGTGCCAGACTTGGGATCACGCGTCGCTTCGATAAGATGCCCTGAAAGAATTTTGAAAACGCGATGGGCCCCGGTAGTGTCTTATGGAAATAAGAAATCTCTCAAACAATACCTAGATCCATTTATCAACCCAAACCTTTTACTGTAAAACTCGAGTTACCAATTGCTGAACTGCTACAATCAAATGCACTCTGAAATGACTCAAATTAAGTACCTACATATTTCCACAGTGACTGTTACTGGTCATAATTTCGATCACAACAAACTTTTTTCATCGTAGCTTTTACGAAAATGTCCATTGAATTTTTTTCCGGTTCGGATCGAATGGGCCACAGAACACTATTATCCGAATGGGCACAATTATAGGGCAGTAGGTAAGCTTGTAATTTCAATAGCAACTTTTCATTGTAGGTACTTGTACAATGAAACAACAGAAAATTGCTGCAGATGTCAGCCTTATTTCAATACCTAATGACTTCAAAGAGAGAAATGAGTCATCGCAACTACTTATATTTAATTTTGTGTTTGTTTTTTTGTGTTCAAATCTTTTATTAGTTTAGTAGCGGACGCCTGCGTCTTCACCCGCGTGGACTACAATTTTTTTATCCCACGGGCGGCAGTTTTTCAGGATAAAAAGCCTATGTCCTATTCCCGGTTATTATCCATCTAAGTATATTTTAAATTTTAGGGAAATTGGTTCAGTTCAGTGGTTGTCGAGTTATAGAGGAACAAACATAGGTACTTACATCCATCCATCCATCCAAACATCCAAACTTTCGCATTTATAATAATAAGTGTGATGTTAATTTTAGCTGTTGATTTTCCTCAAAAATAAAGTAATAGGTACTTACAATAAAAGTTAGCTTTTGAGCCGAAGGTTATAGGATAAAGCCCCGTGCTACCTATAGGTTTTTTCAGTCTAAAAATGTATTATAAAATCTTCGTCATCGGTTGCGTTTGATATCCACTACCTAATTATATTCATTGATCCATAATAGCTTAGCACTCTGGTGGAAACGGGTTAAACTATGCCATGTTTTATATGGATGGATGCGTACCCTGGATGCATGCTATGGATGGCCGCTCCCCATGCCTTCCCTACTCATAGGCGTAGCTTTTTTATGGGGGGGAGGGAAGGCCAAGGGTTCCAAAATATATAGATTTACTATTCCCCAATTTAAATTCTAGGTCCTAGAGGGGGTCAAGGGTTACAAAATGTTTAAAAAATTATAAGTTTAACTGTCGGATACAAATCGTAAATACCTATTTTTTTTTGCTCTTGCTAGGGGTGGGGGGGGGGGGGTCCGGTCCTAGCAAGTCGTTATTTACATTCGCCTGTTAATTTAGTCAAAAATCTTTAGGGCCCAGTCTAACGGTATAACTCTGTAACACAGAGAATAACAGCCCACGCGCTGTATAGGGTTCCGTAGTAGCCCGATACACAATTAGAACGATTCTGTTGTCGTTTTAAACAAGCAACTACTTCATCATAGTCACTTTAGAGGATTTATTCTAAGGATTTTGTATTTGGTATAAAACTATCCAACATCCAAGTTCAACGACTATTAGGTACTGCTAAGCTGTGCTATTAGGTACTAAGAAAGTTGTCTTAACCACTATAGTTTTCCTTTAAAGTTCATGAAAAGCACTTTAGTCATGAATTTTCCAGATTTATCAAGCCAGCAGTTTAGCTTTTAGAGGGACGCCCTACTGGAACAAAAAATTGCACTTTAATATTTCGTAAATGGAGCATTAATTCGTCAGGACCTTGTCAGGACTACGGAACCCTAAAAATTGTCGATTGAGATCCCGGCAGTAAAATCGATAACGTTAAGACATAACGGACGACCTAAAAACTCCCGTTACCAGAGTTGGCTAAAGTACCTACCTACAGCCGATTCGGAGCCAAAAAAAAATTTTTTTATTGTAAATAATACCTTTAGGTAGGTAGGTACCTAGTAAAAATAAAAACTATTGTTGTATTGTATCGTTATGAGAAACGACAGATAGCACATACTGCAACTGATCATCCAAGGAAAGATAGAAGGGAGAAGAGGAGTTGGCAGGAGACGCCATTCCTGGTTAAAAAACCTGCGGGACTGGTTTGGCTGCAGTACCACATCTCTTTCTATAGCCGCAGTTTTCAAAATCAAAATAGCTATGATGCTTTCCAATCTCCGATAGGAGAGGAACCCAAAGAAGAAGATTGTTTTGACATTACAAACGGACACTTCAATTTTATTTATTTGTATGGATAAGGAAATTTAATCTAATAAAAAAAGAGACAGGTGATGATCAGTCAAGTAAAACTAGACGCTGATCTGGGTTGGTAATTACCAACCCAGATCAGCGTCTAGTTTTACTTGACTGATATACCTATGCTTACTTAGTACCTACCTATGTGGGTGGACTTGTTATTGAGACGTATTTTCCAAGTGACAAAGCCACGTTTATTTTGATAAGGGTTAATTTTATTTTACCGGTTGAAAAAGAAGGTCGTAATGCATCACCTTAACCCGACATAATTACATTTAAAAGCTATTGAGCTGCGTAAAACACATTACAGGATATTGAACTCTATCACCAACACCAACCTAAGTAAAGAAGATCATTCATTTTGAGTCCAAAGGCCAAAGTGCCGGCCAACAAAAAAAGGTAAGTATGGCTAGGTACGTTTGGTAAGTCAATCCGACTATTCTTCATTAGGGCACCAAGTCTCAAACCATTATTTCAGTTGATTTTTTACGAAGAAAAATCTGATTTATATACCTAGGTACCTACTTAAATTTTAATTAGAAAAATATCCATGCTGACGGAAAAAAATTATAAAACATGACAAACCGAGCGTTTGTCCACCGCAGCCGTCACCGGCACGTCAACGAGAACGAGATGACGGCGGCGCCGAGGTAGCGACCATACATTTACTATAGCCGCCTGTCCACCAGAAGACCGTCACGTCATCTTGATCTCATACAGAAATAATCTCGTTGACGGTGACGGTTCGGTGACGGCGGCGGTGGACAAACGCTCTTAGACGTTGACAACACATCTCCAACAAGTTCCAAGCAGTGATGAAGATAATGCGTTTGCCATTTTTTGTTTTTCCGTCAGCAAGGAATTTTTAAAATAAGTACCTACCTAAAAGTTTTTATCGTAAAAAAATTACTCAGGCAATGAAATAATGTTTACAGAGACTTGGTACCCTAATGAAAAATATTTGGATTGACTTCCCAAACGTGGCCATACCTACCTTTTTTTTGTTGGCCGGCACTTTGGCTTTTGGGCCCAACCATGTATGAAGCCTGGCATGACCTTCTTTGGGATAACGGAGGCCTTCCATGCGGCCTAAAAACTTCGTCGCCAGAGTTATAGCCAGTTATATTAAGTTCGTATGAGCAAGTGGTGACGGAGGTTTTAGGCCGCCTAAAAGCCTCCGTCATGGCTTAACGACTTAACAGCCGGGACCGACAATTTAACGTTCCCTCCGAAGCACGGAAGCGCTCAGCTCGTAATGCCACTTACGGTCACCAATACAATTAATTGTGACAACGCTGCTTAACTTCAACGATCAGTAAAGAACGTCTAAGCAAGCTACGCCACGAGCGCATAAGCCACTTAAATAGCTCATACGAACTTATGGCGCGTTCGTAAACGAACCAATTCGTTTAAATTCAAAGCGTGACGACGCCGACGCGTCACATCTACGTCAATTTGATAAGAATTCAGTTAACGGGTTTTTGGTCCATTAAAAGTACCTACTTAATTGCTTATAATTTAGCATTTTTTTGATGCATAAAATATGCAAGTAAATATTAACCCACATACACACTGCTATTTTGGTATTTATTAGGCCTCCTCATTTTCACGCCGCTCTCTCCGATCCTACGTACGCCAGTCGCATTTTAAGATATCGTCTGAATATCTAACTGGTAAAAAAAAGAGAGAGTAGTCACTTAGCCCGTAAGACTAAAGTCTTATCCACAAGTCTTATTGAATAGGCACATGATTTCTTGACTTTGGTGTTAGGTACCATAAAAACTCGTAGGTAATTCTAAAACGCAAAATAATTTAAATTTGATTACCTAAGTAGGTATTAAAAAGCATAAAATTCCCCACATGTGATAGACTTTTGTTTATATTTGTCACTAAAGTTTTCCTCGTTCGCATTTTAATTGTTTTTTTGTTTTGCGACCATCTCGGCAAAACCAGTCAGTGTTTTACCGTACGACGCATTGGTTGTGCTCAGTCTGGTCCAATAACTCGCAATGGTAAGTGCTTATTTATTTAAATTTATTACTTGTTATTACTAAATATGGTGAGAATCTTCATAAGTAGCCATTAAATGGTAGCAAGAATTACTTGTTAATTTGTATCAGCTTATTATCCAGGTTCCATAGTAAATTATCATTGTGGTGGTTTTCAAAAGAAATAGTGCAAGCTAGTGCAGGGTGATTTTAATTTTTGGTAAGCAAGTATCTATCGTTTTCGGATTAATTTTAGTAAAGGAAAATAATAATTTAGTTAGTAATTTGAATTAATTTATAAGTTTGTGATTGTGTTTGGTTGTTTGCCGAATTGGATGAAACTTGGAATACTTCGTGGCATGGAAAAGCATTAAGCTATTTCGTATGTTGGTACCATCCAAGTTGGCACTTAAAGTTTGGATTCATCATCATCTCCTTGCCCTTTTCCCACTATGTGTGGTCGGCACAACATGTTCTCCTCTTCCATTCCCTCCTATCATTCGTCATCTCAGTAGTCACTCCTTTCACTGTCATGTCATCTTTTCTTTGGCCGTCCTCTACCTATGTTTCCCTCCACATTCATATCCAACACTTTCCTTGTAATATGACTTTCTTCCCTCCGCATAACATGCCCATACCACGCTAATTACCTACTTCTCATTTTTTCTGTCACTGGCGCTACTTTCAAACTTCCTCTATTCCTCTTCCTTTTTTACTTTCAAACTTAATGTTTGGATTACCTACCAAACATTTTAATTTCATACCTGATGTGCCACGGTCATGGATGAGCTAATGTTTATTTAGAAGTTATGTTATGTAGTAGGACCTACTCATACAGGAAGTACCTACCTAAGGAGTTTAATTACATTTTTCACCTGAAAAGATAACCTGTTTGCTTATAATTAGACACTTTATTCTTATCGAATTATGGTAGGTACATGTTTCCTTAATGTTTTCCTTCGCCGTTAGGTGTGTTGATGCTTAGGTACTTATAAGAACCTAAGTACCTACTTATAATTTTTCCGGAACGGAAAATCCATTGATGCTCTGCTAGTATGGGAGATGGGGGCAAAACCGCCCCAATAACAATCAGTCAATTAAAATATAAAGAAATTAAAGCAATTTAGCAATTTTCACGGCTTTATTAAGTAATAGTACTATTTCTTCACACATTTGAATTACTTTTCACGCACAAAATCATCATAAAAAGTGGTAATAACCTAAAAATTGCATTAATATAAAAAAACGGTTTTGCCCCTACAGTGGGGCACAACCGACCTAGCAATTTCCAAAGGGGGAAAAACTGATTTTAGCCATTATTGGCAAAAATCACAGACATCATCGAGATCATCTTCTTCATCTACGCCTGCACAAGCATCATGAGCCCAACTAGGACACTTTGTATATTTAATCCAACTGTCGACTTAGATTTAGAGTATATCTCCGAGCAAAATATGCATTCATTATCTTTATCTGCATCATCTGTATATTCATCTTTACTGTTGCGTTTAGCTTTCTTGATCGATTTATTCACTGCTTGTGTTTTGATTTGTTTATGAACCCTATGCGGTTGTGCCCCTATGTGGTTTTGCCCCAGGTACTGATTTTGTAAATTGACATTCGCTGTGTCTGGTATTTTGAGGGTAGGTAACGAACAAACCATGTTAATAAAGCACAAATACAAGCTCGCAAGTTTAGTAAATTACTCAATCATAAAACTAATAATCAGGGTACCTATCACATTTTTAAAATTGTAACGTAATTATAAAAAAGTCACCAAATTTAACAAAAATGCACATAACTTTTTCTTCTCACAACCAGCGACAGTGACACAAACATAGAAGAGAGCGGCCATTGATAGGGTGTGACCATTACGAAAAAAATTTTGCTATTCAACAAAAAAACACCCGAAATGATAGAAAACGGTTGTGCCCCCATATGTGGTTATGCCCCCACCTCCCCTACTTATTTGGAATCACCACCTTCGGATCCAAAGTCGAGGTAATCCCACTCAATTAAGATGGTTAATCTTTGCCTCTAAATTTAGAGAGATCAGCAGTTCGATTCAGAGGTTTAAGATCCTCTCGGAATGTATTCTGAATTTGGAAAGTGACTTTCTTTTATTTATTTAACACTTTCATTCACACATAACATATTGTGCAAGGAGGATTTGCTGATGATGAGGATGATGCTGAAGCATTATCTACCAGTCATCCTGGGCGTTTCCATTCGATAAAAAAGCCTCAACTTTCCGAAGACAATCATCGAATCGGATGCATTTTCGGAAGTCCAAATCGCACTGCTGTACTATATAGTGTATCCTATAAGTACCTACCTAACTTTATGACACGTTGCAATAACTTCACTGTTTTCAGATGATGAAAATAACAGCACTGGTTCTGGTGATTGCCACCGTTGCGCGGTGTCAACGACCTATGTACGCCGGCATCAGGCCTATAGGATACCCTGAAATCACAACCGCAGCTGCACCTGCAGCTGCAGCAGGCTTGGCAGACAGGTAAGACAACTGGAAAATCCTCTAAAGCAGCTATAAGTGCTCAAAGTGTGCTCCTTTTTGGCCTTAGCCTTTGTGGGGGCTCCGCGAGACAACTAGTAATAATGGCTATTAATATTAATAATTAATTAGTAACTAGTAAAAGCACACCTCTTCTATAGGTACATCATGTCCCGATTAGGTAAATTTTTATTTTATTTTGGGGTTCCGTCAAAATTACGCTTTTCAAAAGGGTTCCATCACTAAAAAAGTTTGAGGACCGCTGCTCTACCTACTTTGTAAAAAAAACTATTCGATCTGTTAAAATAATTTTTTTGGCCAGCTTTTCATAAAATAAGTTTAAAAAAAATCCATCTTTTTTTAAAAGCGTTTATTCCCATTAAGGTTTTCTGGAAGAGAACTCTTTTTAGGGTTAAGCTCGCCTTTGCCATTACTTATACCGTAGTACTAGTATTCTGTGCTTATACCTACCTGTCTAGATCGAAGCATTTTATATAGGTATAATTTTATTTATAAGTACTTAACTGTTTCATTTGTGCAACAAGAATAAGTAAATAAATAAATACTTAAAAACATTCTGAAAAATGTACGAGTAGGTACTTAACTAATAATAAGGACAATAAATAATTAACTCGGCCCATCCCAGCCTCTAACTAGGTAATATCTTGGCCAAAAACATGGAGGGGTTCAAATATAATTGACTTTTATTTTAAGACACCAAAGGGGTAATTTAAAATAACATTCATAATTTTTTACATAGGTAAGTACCTACCTATACCTACCTATATTAATCGAACAGGTTTTTTTTATTTTTGGTATAGAATAAATACCAGTTTAATAATATCTTTTTGAATTAATTGAATTAAATTAGTGGGTGTTTACTTCGAACGATAGGTGTTATTGTCTTTTTCCGTAAGTCCTCTTGTGATCTTAGCTGCTTAACGCAATCAGTGCCCATGACGAATGTGGATCTTGCGTGCAATGGCTAGGCAGGAAATGTATATACATTAGAAGACTGAACTAAGGATAAAAGTAGTGTCATTTCGTTTTCATCCCGCCGTCTACCGCGAAAACCTCCTTCAAAAACCTTCCCATGGCGACAGCCCAAGCCGAGGTTTGTGCAAATAAGCAACCTAAGTATTTACTTAGACTAAAATAAGTTTTTATTTGCAACAACATATCACAAAAATAACCTGTTCATAACATGCCTTAATTAATGGTTGCTGTGCATGTGCAAAAACAACTGTATGACACCAACGCCTGCAGACAATCAGATCGGACAGTCGGACCGACAAAAAATCGGTCAGAGTCAGCAAACCGCAAATGGTGGCCTTGCGCATGTTGCGCCAATCTAACTTTTTCCGGCGTGGAGCCTTCCGCCACCTTCCGCTAGGTTCGATTCGATTCACATCTAACGGAAGATCCGTTGCGTAACGCCAGAACAGACGAGGACATATAAAAAAGGTCAACCTAATACCGGGGCTGTGATATTACCCACTTGACCGATTAGACGTCAGCGTGGCGAGCATACAAAAATCGGTAGGTACACGCAACGGTTCTTCCTTCAGCACCCCTATTTTGTAACACACGGAAGTTGCTAACTCGGATTCGTCCAAACAAAAATTGTTTTTTTACGATGAATACTTTGAAATGGTAAAAGATGGTTGAAAAAAGTGATAGATTATGTTTTTTGTGTAAAATACTTATGTGAAGTAATTTTGCACTAAATAACTTTTCGTAAAAAATCATTTTTTTTTAACGAATCTGAGTTAGCGACTTACCGTGTGTTACAAAATAGGGGTGCAGGTGTAGGTAAATCGACCCTTAGTCCGGTCACAGAGAAAGGTCCGGTGAAGCTGCAATGGTCACAGTCATCAACAGCTTTAAAATCCGCCCGAAAAAAACAGCACTGTCGCTCTAATCTAATCTATACGTTTTGGATGCTAGTTGGCCAAAACCACCCCTAATTTTGACAAGTCCGTTCGGTAGAGGCAACAACTAAAATTGGCGATCTTCTTTTGTAGGTACGTGTGGACGGACAATCAGATTATAGCCAACACAATTGAAAATCTGATTGGCTATCAAATTGTATCTATCGTGTGGAAGGGGTTTACTGGAATTAAAGCCAGATGTTAATAATAATCCAGTTAATACCTAGGTATTAACTACCTACCTAAAGTGCACCCTAAATTTCATGGTAGACCTACCTAGACGTACCTACCTAATAGCATAAATCAGCTCATTCTGCATAACTAGCAAGACCAGTTTAAGTCGGTAAAAACAGAAATTCTTGACGAGTGTATTTATCCTCATTCTGACCTTTACTATCCTATTTACAATGTCATTTCTCAACTTCAACGATCAACCAAGAACGTCTTAGAGCCTGTCCAGATGACGCGTCTCACGCGCGAGTCCGCTCGCGCGTACACACTCGCGCGTTCTTGAGATACTGGAGCTACATACAAAATTGAAACGCGCGAGTGGTCTCGCGCGTAGATCGCGTCATCTGGACAGGCTACGCGCGAGTGGTATCGCGCGTGAAACGCTTCATCTGGACAGGCTCTTAGCAAGCTACGCCTCGGGCGCTTCTAGAGGTGGTGAACCAACCCTAAAAAATCGAAATGTATCGTCATACTATATGTACCTACCTATAAGATTTATAAAAGAACTAGCAGCGCGCTCGCGGCGTTGCCCCCGTAGTGATGGTATTATGATGATGATGATGAAAAGTAGTATAACCTTCCTCAAGAGTTTAGCTATCAAATGCAGTCAGAATTTTTCAAATCGGACTGGTAGTTCCCGAGATTTGAGCGTTCAAACAAACAAACTCTTCCGCTTTATTATATTAATATCGATATTGCTGTTTTAAATATGGACCTTATTTTCTTATCTGAAACAAAAGATTTTAATATTTATTTATTTACTTACTTACTTCTCTGCCCGAAATATTTACTTATCAGTTTCAAATCTTCACCAGGTTTGGGGAAGGAGAAACTACAACCCAAAGACTCCCCGTCGAAGCAAATGGAGATAAAGATCTAGTGGATCGCCTCAGCAAGCTGCCGATAGACAAGCAACCTTTCTGGCTCATCAACTGGCAAGCCTTGGAAGCCCACCGGCAGAAACCCCAGACTTTCCCGCAGAAACCTAACACTTTCGTAGACCCAATCATCCCTAGTTCTGGAAACTTGAATACCAATTCTGGAAACATTGCGAATCCCAATTCCAACCCTGGAAACTTAAATTCTGGAAACCTAGGAGCTTCTGGAGACTTAGGAAGTAACTCAGGAACCCCAAGTAATGTGAATTCCGCATTTTCAATTCCATTTACCAACTCCAACACACCTAGCGTACCCAATAGAAGCTCAGCTAATACAGTCGATGGGAATGCTGCTTCAAATTCAGCGGTTGAAGATCGCTTTAGTGGTGGCATTGCAGTGAATAAGTATCAAGAAACTGACCCTAAACAAGGAGCTACATATTATTATTTGAGGTAAATATAACTAAAGCCTATGTTTAGTTATTGAAATAAACGATTAAGCTTGTATAACAGAACACCGAGTCGTTACAAAGGAAATAGAGTAAAACAATGATTAAGGTGTCTTACGATTCAAATTAAAAAATGTCCAAGCATACAGACCTAAGACTTATTTATGCATATCTAAATTAAAAATTTTGTAACTAGATTAAGATTATTTTCTATGCAAGAACTGAAATAAAAATATTCTTCAAATTATTAAAACATTTTATTGACTTTTAAATAATTTAACTTAATTACTAAGCGTATTCTTAGAATAAGATTATAAATAATCATAAAATAATTAGCAAAATGCAATAATTGTTCATAATAACAAACCCGACTCAAAACCATATTTTTACAAAAACAAGTTAAAATTAACATTTTGAGAAAGTGCCTGTATTTTAGGAGTAAAATTTACAAAAATACAAAATTACATTGACACTAGTACTAGTAGGCACTTGGTTTCAAGTCTAAACACAGCCATAAGTGAAGTTTTCACTTATTTTCATTGATTGATACAAAATAGTTGCATTGAATTACTGAGATAAGGTAAGTATTTACAAAAACTGTATTATTTTAAGCAATCGGCACGTTCCTACCAAAATGAAACAACTCAGAAAACAGTGATTTATAAAACGATCAAAAAGTTTCAAGTTCCTACTAAAAAGTAGCTAAATCAGTCCAAATACGAAATAAAAAACTTACGTTATACCATTACTTGGTAAATCTATACATAAAAACAGTACATACTCACGCTAAATAGGTAAACATGAGCAAAACCTCATAAGTACAAAAATCACAAACCATTCACTCAATACACTTTGGTTTTTGACCATAGCAGCGGATACATGGCCGATTATGATACATAATCAGGCGAAATTATGAAAATTTACATAAAAACATTACTTATCATATTTGTCGGTTTAGCACCGACAATGCTTATCAAGATTTTCAACCCAATGTCATAAGGATTCCGTGGCCGAGTTGGATAAAGCACTCTGGCTGTAGGAGTATCGCTTGTATCAATGCGGGTTCAAATCTCGTCAGAATCGAAAATTTTTATAAGACTTTTCATTTTCGATAAAAAAAAACAATTCAATATAAACAACAGAAAAATTTGGCTCAAGCAAACTTTTTAAGCTTTCTTACTACCGCACAGCTACTATAAAATTAAATGTGTAAAGGACAAAAATGAATTGACATAGGTAGTTATTAGAATTCGAGCTCGCAGCTTTAGTAACGGATGGAAGGCGAATACTTTTGTAGTGGCAGGACTTGTGTGATGTCTCGTTTTGTTCAAGCTCTTTGAAGGTAGGGTAGTTTTGAATTTGGATCGGCTGGAAAAATGAAAAACATGGGTTAGCACGTTTTTGTACGCATGAAACAAAGAATACTAAAGAAA
Source organism: Camptogramma bilineatum (assembly GCA_958496255.1). Classification (NCBI taxonomy): domain Eukaryota; kingdom Metazoa; phylum Arthropoda; class Insecta; order Lepidoptera; family Geometridae; genus Camptogramma; species Camptogramma bilineatum. The sequence continues at coordinate 10,420,671 of OY292465.1, read as the reverse complement.
ATACATTTATATTAACACACAGAAAATAAAAATTGAAAATTTAAATTAAACTAGGTAGTTACAATTATAGCTTTGGTGATCGATTGACGAAGTAAACAATCGAATCTAGATAAGCGTTGGATTTTATCGCGAACTTAAAAATTCATGCACAAAGAAAACCACTATTTTATAAGTATTTTTACTTGGCAATAGTAAGAGGTAGATAATGATATGCCAGCCTAATCTAAGCTCTATTACAAAGACAAACTCACCACGCCCCAACTGTCGTCTCGTTTCTTGCAGAAAGTCATGTGTAGTCCGTAGTACAAAGACTTTTGGATCTGTTTGGTGAGGAGGGGTTCATGCCACGGCATCTCGTTCAGATGGGCCATGAACGATTTGTTGCGGAACTCTGACGGCTCCCAGATCACAAGCTCTTCTGTAGAGAAAATATACAATTTAGTAAGTAGGTACTTATTTAGTTTAAGAGCCGTGTTGGCCGAGGGGTATAGTACCTCGACATTCGATCCGAAGGTCGTGGGTTCGAACCCTGGCCGTGCATCTATGGATTTTTCGTTTCGAAAAATTTATATGCGCATTAAAACAAGCTCTAAACGGTGAAGGAAAACATCGTGAGGAAACCCGCGGCTTAGCCAGCCCACACGTATTGACCATGTCTTTCCTGTGGATATGGCCGGTTAAGCTGGGAAGATGGTTTAGGTGCTGGGCAAGCCTACTTCATTTCAACAATGTCCCAGGCACTACAGTGTCCCGATGAGTGTAGGCACAGATTGCCTCCTGACACTGTATAAATCATCTAAGTAGTAAAGATGTAAAGGCCTAAGTTTTTTATTTAGTTTAGTCAAAACGATGCAACATCGAAACGCACGATTTCGATGCCACTATGGAACGCAGCAGTACCTATATTTCTAACAATGGATCTAGGCATTCGTGATGTCAGCCGTTTCGCTGCGCAGTAGAAAATCACTGTCACTGTCTGGCGCGGAGTGACGCGGAAGGGTTGTCGACTTGTTGTGTGTTATAGGTTAGCGCGATGTGACTTGCGAGCCGAGCAGCAAGTGGAAACCCTACTGCAAAGGCCCGCCCGGGGCGGGCCCGTAAATGTAAAGGCTGGATTACACCGGGGCAACAGTCGAGTTGGCTGATTCGAGTAACTCGAATCAGAGTCTAAACGAGTTGATTCGAGTCGAGTTCATTCGCAACTCGAATCAACTCGCTTACCTACCTAACTACTAGAATGCGGATAACGAATGCGAGTTATGCAAATGCGAGTGCACGCGAGGTCGCGAGTCAGCGATTCGCCAACTCGAAACCGAAACTCGACTCTACTACGAATATTCATTTTGTCATCGGCAATGCAAGTGTAAACTCGAATCAAGAATAAGAATACGAATACGGTGCATTCGACTCGACTCGCCGATCCGTTTGGCTGCTGCCGCGAAGCGGATTCCATCCGGTTGATGCGCGAGTCGAGTCAACTCGAGTTGCGATTCGAGTTAGCGGCCGAGTCAACTCGAGTTATCCGAGTTGGAATAAAATCAACTCGTAACATCGCTAGTGTAATTCAGCCTTAAAATGTAAATGTAAAAGTGCGGAGTGCGCCTTCTGTACTATTCTGTGCATAAAGTAACTTACTCATTAGGCCAACTCCTTGGTCATCTCCTTGTAAGATAGGTTCAGAAGCGGACCGCTTCACTATTCCAACTTCAGATTGTGATGGTGGGTTCTCGAAACTTCTGGAAACAAGTAAGAATGATTTCAAAACAATTATTAGTACTACTTACCTAAGTCTTAGTCTTACTCTTAGTCACATTGCATAATAAAATCAAGAAAACGAACATAATGAGATCATCATAACAAATTGTTATTGAACAAAAATAAATCAATTATTCAAATACATAAGGAGATTGCGAATCATTCCACAAATTCCGTCACATTTTTCAGTAGTAAACATTACACGTACTTACCAACCAACGGCAGCTCATTGATTGAATTGTGTCTCCAAAGAACCCACGGCACAACCAGGGATTCGAGTTTTCGTCAGTTGGGTCATAGGTACATATTTTTTCCGGAACGGACCAATTAGTTGTGTAGAAGGGAATCAAAAGTACCCACGGCACAATCAGTTGAGCATAGTAGTTGTGCTTGGGTCCGGAAGGTTGATAATTATCTTATGATTACTACCTAACTGGTATCCTCACGGTGACATTTAGGAGTCTTTCTAAGGCTGATTTTAGTCGCATGCTCACCGTCAGCGCTGATAGGCGAGTGATCTTTATTGCAATGAAATAAAGATACTGATTGTTTAGCAGAAATGGCTACGCTGATTGCTCTCGTCAGTGCTGGACAATCAGTATCCTTATTTCATTGTAATAGATCATTCGCCTATCAGCGCTGACGGTGAGCGTCAGACTAAAATCAGCCTTAAACTTTGTACTAACAGTAACAGACTAACTCAACCAAACAATCGCCTGATAGAAAAGTTTGTAGTATGAGGTGTCTAAAAGGGAACTTACCCTGAAGATAGGAAGATATTCTCAACCTGTCTGAAGTTGAGGCCATAGAACTCGCGAATGCCGAAGGTCTCGAAGAATTCTTTCACAGGAGTCATCGAGTAGCATCCAGCGAGCTGCGTTCGAGGGTAGTACAGTACGAAGGATAGGCACATTTCCTGAAACAAAACAAAACATCTATCTTCTAGAGCTGTATTTGAGTGTACCTACCTTTGACTACCCATATAATATAAGATCCTTTTAAACTAGTAGTTCGCCCCGAACTGAGATCTCGCGCACCGTAGATGGCTTACATTTGGACTTTCTTCTGACTACCCCTATAATTTCAAGTGCTACTACTGCCGAGTATGCCTATTGCGCTAGCTCTTCATGGTAAAAAATACTTGCATGCATGCAATACATAATGTTGTGTCTAATTTTTCATTTATTTCATATTTTTTATGAATTCTCGTCGTATTTCTAAAAGTATACGTCCTAGAATAAAAATAATAACTATTTTGGAATGTACAAATAAAGACCTTTCATTTGACACCCCACTCAATATATTTGTTTACTTAACTTTTTTTACCCCAATTATTTTCATTCTTTATCAAATTTTTTTTTTATCACGAAAATAAATCAAGTAGCATCTAAAATCACTGCAAACCAAACCGCAATGATGCCACTCTCTTTTTAAGACCGACCAGTCAATGAGCTACGAAGACATCGAAACTCTATGAAACGGGAGCTCTTGCAGCTCTGGTTTCGTAGTTTTTGTTCTTTGGTCGTATTTCAAAAACTATATATCCTAGATTAAAAATAAAAACCATTTTGGAATGTACAAAACAAGCCCTTTCGTTTGACACCCCACTCAATATATTTGTGTAACTTTAAAAAAAAATTACCCCCTTGGGAACCTAACATCTTCACAACCCCTTCATCGATTAAGCTCATATGCTCCACCGTAAATTTCCTTACTACAACCTATTGACCTACCAAGTTTCATGCAGATTGGATGAACGGTTCGACAGTTATGCGCGAACAACAATTCGTGAAACATACATACCTACAAATATACAAACATACAAAGCAAAATCGCCCAACTTACCACTAAGATCTTCGCTCGCTTCGCTCGCTCGATCGATAATTGTAATTATAATTAAGTATTCAAAAGGATCTTAAATCTATGATCTGCAAGTTTGTTTGTCTACCGCTCCTTGTGGATACAACCTGCAAACTTTTATATCGGCCGATTGTTTTGTCGGGCTCATACTCAGTAGAGATGTATGCAAGTGCACACACTACAACCACAGAATTCTGTGACTACAACGATAAAGTATCGGCCATGTTTGCACTACCAGCCCAACCCGACCGAACTATCGGCCGATGAAAAGTTTGAAGTGCGACGGACCTAAAACTTTGTTAATGTTTGACACTAGCTTGCATTTGAGAAGTCATGTTTTCGTTTTTGTTTTAATTTTCAAAACTTGTGTTTCTTCGAATGTTAATTAACTAGTAGTTCGCCCCGAACTGAGATCTCGCGCACCATAGATGGCCAACATTTGGACTTTCTTCTGACTACCCCTATAATTTCAAGTGCTACTACTGCCGGGTATGCCTATTGCGCTAGCTCTTCATGGTAAAAAATAGTAGCATGCATGCAATACATAATGTCGTGTCTAATTTTTCATTTATTTCATATTTATGAATTCTCGTCGTATTTTTAAAAGTATACGTCCTAGAATAAAAATAATAACTATTTTAGAATGTACAAATAAAGACCTTTCATTTGACACCGCACTCAATATATTTGTTTACCGTGGAACCCCCGAACTTTGCCTACTTTTTCGAGTTTTTTTAAATTTTGCGCCAAACTGATCATAAATAATCGGTTCTGTCATGCTGAAGTCAACCAATTACTAAAGGGCTTTCAATGTGTGTGTGTGCTAGGCTCACAGCATTGAAAACCTTGACAGTAGAGGCTGTCAAAAAAGTAGGCAAAGTTAGGGCAACGAGCCTAACTTTGCCTGAGGTCCATATTTTCTGTAAAACTTGGTAAATCATATAGATTTTAATGCAGTTTAATCATATATTGAACCATTTATAGATTATATTCTCAATACTACTCCAAATAATTATATTTAACTTTATATGATGGCAGGCAAAGTTAGGGCATCATTTACCGACAAAATGCGCCAAAAGTCAGGGCTGTCACAAAAAAGTAATTATCATCATCAGCCTATACAGTCCATTGCTGGACATAGCCCTCCTCCAATCTGCGCCATTTTATCCTGTCCATGGCTTGTTGCATCCACGGCGCGGCGACCTTTGGAAAATCATCACTCCACCTAGCCAGAGGGTGTCCTACACTACTTTTTTCAAGTCGTAACAATAAAAGTAGGTACATAGATGGATAGTAAAATATTGAAAAAAAGTAACGAACATCTAACCGCTTTTATTGGTGCTAAAGTAGCAATGTCTTAGTTAAAAATACCAAAAGAAAACAGACGGGAGTGGTTTGAAATTCATAACCCTCATTTTGTTCTGTTGGTTAAATCTAAAACTGACAACCCTAGGGTAGGCAAAGTTTGGAAAACTTTATTCAAAAAATTGCGCCTAACTTTGCCTTCTCAGATATTTTTGTCAATAATCATAGTATTTAGATGAGATAATTGTGTTTCGAAAGCCGATCATATTTGCCAACTACTGTAAAGATATGAAAGACGTACCTCAAACCAGTTCCTCACAATGACATTATTTTGTGGGACAAGTCAAAAAATTGCGCGATTTCCACCGAAAACTTTTTGCAACTACTATGAAATGGCTGCCGTTATTTTAAAGTTAAATAGGTAGTGCAGTATTGGCTGTTTATGATTTGGGTTTCTACCAACGAACAAAAATAAGTGTGGTCGTGATAGGAAAATAAATATCGTACTTTTTATAATCGATCGAGCGAGCGAAGCGAGCGAAGATCTTAGTGGTAAGTTGGGCGATTTTTTAGGCAAAGTTACCTACACTAGGCAAAGTTCGGGGGTTCTACGGTACTTAACTTTTTTTACCCCAATTATTTTCATTTTTTATCAAAATTTTTTTTATTATGAAAATAAATCAAGTAGCATCTAAAATCATTGCAAACCAAACCGCAACGATGCCACTCTCTTTTTAAGACCGACCAGTCAATGAGCTACGAAGACATCGAAACTCTATGAAACGGGAGCTCTTGCAGCTCTGGTTTCGTAGTTTTTGGTCTTTGGTCGTATTTCAAAAACTATACATCCTAGATTAAAAATAAAAACCATTTTGGAATGTCCAAAATAAGCCCTTTCGTATGACACCCCACTCAATATAGGTATGTATTTGTGTAACTTTCATAATTTTTTACCCCCTTGGGAACCCAATATCTTCACAACCCCTTCATCGATTAAGCTCATATGCTCCACCGTAAATTTCCTTACCACAATCTATTGACCTACCAAGTTTCATGCAGATTGGATGAACGGTTCGACAGTTATGCTCGAACAACAATTCGTGAAACATACAAACATACAAACATACAAAGCAAAATCGCCCAACTTACCACTAAGATCTTCGCTCGCTTCGCTCGCTCGATCGATAATCACAGGTGTCAATAATCAATGGTGGATTACTAGTAGTTCGCCCCGAACTGAGATCTCGCGCACCGTAGATGGCTTACATTTGGACTTTCTTCTGACTACCCCTATAATTTCAAGTGCTACTACTGCCGAGTATGCCTATTGCGTATATAGCTCTTCATGGTAAAAAATACTAGTATGCATGCAATACATAATGTCGTGTCTAATTTTTCATTTATTTCATATTTATGATTTTTCTTCGTATTTCTAGAAGTATACGTCCTAGTATAAAAATAATAACTATTTTGGAATGTACAAATAAAGACCTTTCATTTGACACCCCACTCAATATATTTGTTTACTTAACTTTTTTTACCCCAATTATTTTCATTCTTTATCAAATTTTTTTTTTATCACGAAAATAAATCAAGTAGCATCTAAAATCATTGCAAACCAAACCGCAACGATGCCACTCTCTTTTTAAGACCGACCAGTCAATGAGCTACGAAGACATCGAAACTCTATGAAACGGGAGCTCTTGCAGCTCTGGTTTCGTAGTTTTTGTTCTTTGGTCGTATTTCAAAAACTATATATCCTAGATTAAAAATAAAAACCATTTTGGAATGTACAAAATAAGCCCTTTCGTTTGACACCCCACTCAATATATTTGTGTAACTTTAAAAAAAAATTATCCCCTTGGGAACCTAATATCTTCACAACCCCTTCATCGATTAAGCTCATATGCTCCACCGTAAATTTCCTTACTACAATCTATTGACTTACCAAGATTCATGCAGATTGGATGAACGGTTCGACAGTTATGCGCGAACAACAATTCGTGAAACATACATACAAACATACAAACATACAAACATACAAAGCAAAATCGCCCAACTTACCACTAGTAGTTCGCCCCGAACTGAGATCTCGCGCACCGTAGATGGCTTACATTTGGACTTTCTTCTGACTACCCCTATAATTTCAAGTGCTACTACTGCCGAGTATGCCTATTGCGCTAGCTCTTCATGGTAAAAAATACTTGCATGCATGCAATACATAATGTCGTGTCTAATTTTTCATTTAGGTACTTCATATTTTTTATGAATTCTCGTCGTATTTCTAAAAGTATACGTCCTAGAATAAAAATAATAACTATTTTGGAATGTACAAATAAAGACCTTTCTTTTGACACCCCGCTCAATATATTTGTTTACTTAACTTTTTTTACCCCAATTATTTTCATTCTTTATCAAAAATTTTTTTTATCACGAAAATAAATCAAGTAGCATCTAAAATCATTGCAAACCAAACCGCAACGATGCCACTCTCTTTTTAAGACCAACCAGTCAATGAGCTACGAAGACATCGAAACTCTATGAAACGGGAGCTCTTGCAGCTCTGGTTTCGTAGTTTTTGTTCTTTGGTCGTATTTCAAAAACTATATATCCTAGATTAAAAATAAAAACCATTTTGAAATGTACAAAATAAGCCCTTTCGTTTGACACCCCACTCAATATATTTGTGTAACTTTAAAAAAAAAATTACCCCCTTGGGAACCTAATATCTTCACAACCCCTTCATCGATTAAGCTCATATGCTCCACCGTAAATTTCCTTACTACAACCTATTGACCTACCAAGTTTCATGCAGATTGGATGAACGGTTCGACAGTTATGCGCGAACAACAATTCGTGAAACATACATACAAACATACAAACATACAAACATACAAACATACAAACATACAAAGCAAAATCGCCCAACTTACCACTAAGATCTTCGCTCGCTTCGCTCGCTCGATCGACTAAGATCTTCGCTCGCTTCGCTCGCTCGATCGATTAACCGTTAAGTGTTGGTGAAAGTGCATAAGTGTGGGCAAGTGTAACAAAATTGGATAGCATTGCTTTTCGAGTTCTCCCAAAAAGTCCGTGTTGATGTTTCAGTAAAGCCCCACATCTTTACTGAGGCACAAGGGGAGGGGTGGGATATTATATTTATGTATTGTAATTATGTATTTGTATACTTACTTATCTTGTTTATCTATAGACTTGAAACTACTTGAAAATATTAATTACTTGACACTGGCTGAATGCACAAGCCGTGAGAAGCCAAAATAAAGAAGAAAGAAAAGGTAGGAAGCAGGATAGAATAATGATGCAAATATTTTATTTGTACCTAATGGAAAATCTTGGGGAAAAAGTTCGTCTTAGTATTACTTAAATACCTTATTGGTTAGCAATGTTTCAAGTATTGAGTATCCTTCCTTGTATGTTTTGCAAAGTAGAGAGGTAAGTACGTAAACAAAGTGAAATAATTTTCCTTGTTAAGCAGGTTCCCAAGTGTTATGATGATGTACCAAGTAAATGGTATATTAGTACTAATGTATTAAATGTTGTTTGCCCAAAGGTTTACTAGGTAGGTACCTTTATTACCGTCCAAGCTACTAGTAAGTACTACACACTACTTACTACTTATAAAATAGAAAAGTAAGTATAGTCTGGCAAAAACGAGTAGAAACGGCTAAAATTTCAATACAATGGAAACCCTTTCTGTACTAATCTATGGTAAAGTACAGGTTTCTTGTCTATGGTACAGGTACCGAAGACGTCAGTCAGAAGTAATAATTTCCTAAAAAAGAAAATTCTATTTCGCGTATTTAGCTTGCACAGTGGCGCCCCCGTTTGTGTCTATTATTTTTTGCCAGACTAAACATAGACAATAGATAAAAACTATGCAAGGATCTTTTGCCTAACGTTTTTCCTAAGGAAAACAAATAAAAGGCTATACAAAGTCATAAGTACCTGTGCATCCGAATAGCCGCCCAATATAAGCTTGTCCCGGGAAGTACTGTCGTAAGTACATTCTGTGAGTAAGGTGTCTCCTTTCAAGAACTTTCTACCGCCTGGGACCACTCTGGATTGCTGGTATCGGACATCGTATGAATTTTCCTGAGAAAAAAATAGTAATCAATTAGAGCGCCATCTAGTTTCAACTTTCAGTACTAAATCATATAAAAGTCAAATTGATGTCAACGCCATCTATGATTCACGTCCAGTACTTTTAAAAGTGCGTGAAAATCACCCGAGCAGGGTAGTAAGAAATAAACTCGCTAGATGGCGTTACAAGGGAATATAAAATGAAAGAACATTACCTCTGATATTCTTGGCAATTCCTTATCTCCTCTGATATGCTTCAATGAAATCTTTCTAGCAGTTCCGTGAGCGTGGAGAAGAACTGATACAATGTTGATACCATCCTCTGGCATTGTCTGAAACAAGAACAAAAAATTATACTTAGCAAATGCAAGTGTTTTGGAATTCATCTTTTCAAATTTTAAGCTTATGCATTTCTATGTTTTACTACCTAGGTACAGTCAGCAACAAAAACCGATGAACATTTTGAGTTTTAAATTTTTATTTAAGTAGGTACCTTCCTATTTACATCTACTTACCGTGGAGTTATAAGTAATCAAAATTTTAGCTAATATTAGATGCTTTGCCCCGATCTATTACAAAAGTTACCGATTTCGCACATAGCGTGAAGAGAAAATGACTTGAAAAACTCAAAATGTTCATCGATCTTTGTCGCTGAATGTTTAGTCTGAATGCTTAATGTTTAATGAATCTTTAATTTACCTAGGAAATAATCTGTAGCTACTTGTAGCGTCATTTACCTGTCGCTAGATGAACTACATAAACATGCTACGTCAGAAAAGATGGCGACACATTATACGTATGTCTAGATCGCGCAAGCAAAGTTTTTGGGGCAACCGTCATATTATACGACCAACAAATAACTGTTGGTCGAAAGACCACAGGCAAGTGGGACAAATGGGCGGCCACCTATACTGTCTTTGGGGAATATTTCAACCATGTTCCCCAAATAGGTACCTACTTATAAGTAAGTAAGATTTTCACTAACCCCTTCGGTACACTCCGGGCTACAAATCCCCACGGTCTTGTACTGCTTCTGTGCTGGTGGTATCACATGAAGAGCTGACACACCAATACCAGCCACCATTAGTGCAGCATCGTGCATCCTTACTGACGGTGTGTAGTGGAGCCTTATGCCGGAACTGTCTAGCACTGGAAGGGTAATAAAGCTAAGTTAGTTCGTATTAGGCTGGTTTTAGTGTCACGCGTACCGTCGGCGCTGATAGGCGAGTGATCTTTATTACAATGAAATAGGGATACTGATTGTTCAGCACTGACGAGTGCAATCAGCGTTGCCATTTTTGCTAAACAATCAGTACCTATCCTTGTTTCAATGTAATAAAGATCACTCGCCTATCAGCGCCGACGGTACGCGTGACACTAAAACCAGCCAGACTTGTGTCTGGTTCCAACTTTCCAAGGGTAATAATAAGAGCACGCTGTGCTGCGGTATGCTTAACGTATGGACAATTGTATGGACTAAACTTAGTCAAGTTACCGCTAGAGGCGCTGCACTGAATTCCTTACAATTGAGATACTTTACTATAGTCACGGATAGAATAGTAAACTGGCACTCGAGGCACAGAGGGCAAAAGTTTGGCAGTACATAAACGCATAATCTACACTAAAGTTCGTAGCAGTAGGTAAGAACCTATTTTTCACCAAAAAATGGCACCTAAAGTATAAAAATTTTAGATTTTGACTCAACCAATAAATAATGATCAATGCGGGTTTAAATCCCGTCGAATTTGAAAATTTGGATGATAATTTTCATATCATAAATATTGTTATCAACGGGATAAGTACCTAATTACCATGATTATTGAGTTTTGTTGTTATTTATGTTCGTAACCATGATAGTTTCAAAAGTTGTAATTTTCATTTTGATGAAAAAGTGAAGTTGGGTTTAAATCCTGGCCGTGCAACTATGAAAATACGTTCTACCCCCGATAATACCCTGATATTTTCATACAATATCTGTTTATCTTCGTTATGTCTGTTTAATACAATAATTAATTACCTTTGTGTAGCTCCTTGTTATCATAATGAACTTCAAGCATGTAGTATGTAACCCCTCCTTTCTCGCCTAAGGGAATGCCAACATTCTCCGGTAGGAACTCACCTGGAACACGCAAATTACAACTTTAAACACATAATTATTGATAAAATGAGAGAACTACATTGAAGGGGGATGAGGATTTTAAGTTTTGAAGTACATACCTAATCGCGATTCGATCATGTTCTACTTTTGTTCCTTGAAGTAAAGTAATGAAAACGAACATAATGTGTAGTTTTAGGTACCTAATTTTATTGAGAGAACTCAAACAAAAGGATAATTTTCATAAGTAAATTAAAAAAAAGCTTGAAGCTTATTTGAAAAGCGAATTATTCGGTCTAATAATTTATTCGGTCATGTAGAGAGGATGAATGAAAGAAGATTGACGAAACAGGTCCCTAAGGCGAGTGAAAAGAGTGTTAGGCCCCAAACCGTGTTTGTTGCCCTGGTTCTTCACGGTCTTGGTCGCGAAGGAACAGGAGTAGAATCACCTAGCTCTTAAGACGTTTCAAAGTGGTACACTTGTGATCTTATTGAATAAACGAATTTGACTTTTGACTTTTGACTTTTGAGTGTGAATGGGACCGTCGGAAAGGGGAAGACCTAGGTGCACATTCCTGGACCAAATTGGCGAATTATTAAAAAAGGCCAGGTCAAGAGTACCCTCAACCGACGAGCTTGCATGAAGAATGTGATGAGAGTGAATGAAGCGAAAGAAGTGTGTCAGGAATTCAGGATCGTAGCAAGTGGAGATCTGTGGTATCTGCCTACCCCTATGATGGGAAACAGGCGTGATTTTATGTATGTATATATGTATTTGAAAAGGGATTACTGATTACCCCCCTATCCCCCACATGAGATTAGGTGAGATTTGGCTCGACCCCCTCCCCCTAAAAGCCTCATATTATTAATGGACGCCCCCTAACCAGTAGGTATGATGTCGAATCAGCTAGTTTTGAAAGCTATGCTTACTCTTAGATCCCATAGCCCAGGCTGCGATTGGCGTGGCACATGACGCCCAGCTGCTTGGTCTATTCGGGCCGAAATACCCAGGGCCTTCTGTCCAGCGATCCCAGAGCAACTGAAAATTATAATCCTATTCTATTAAACGAGCAATATTTGATGTTTGAAGTTTGTTTGTATGTACTGAGGTTCTCGAAAACGGTTCTAACGATTTCGATGAAATTTGCAGTACGGGTGTTTACGGGGGCGAAAAATCGATCTAGCTGGGTCTCATATCTAGAAAAAGCCGTTTTCTCAGCATTTTCACGCAAAAAGATTTACAAGTGGAATGTGGTTCGTAATTGAACCACTAGATGGCGGTATGCACCCGAGTAGAGCTCGGTCGCCCAGATATTGACTATATTATAGAACGAGGGAGCGAAGCGTCTCTGCTTCAGCTTGGACAAAAATGCTTTCGTTTGTCAGCTGGATGTCTGTCTGTATGTTCTTCTCTACAGGTCGCATTTCTCAACTAATTCTCGTGAAATTTTGTGAGTGGGTTCGATAATTTATAATTTTATAGAATTTTTTTGTCGTCGGGGATTTTTGATTGAGGGGTATTTCCTTCAAAAACGGGCAAAAAGGGAGCTCAGTTATCTGGTTCCCATAGTAATAGCTTTGCTTAGTTTGGGGCTAGATGGCGCTGTGTCAAATGTCCAGTAATATTTATTTATTTATAAATACCTGATCATCCTCCTGAACTTCGCATTCGTACAACACCATGTGATGCACAGGAGATTCCGAGTTGTCCGTTACGGGTACTCCATTTTTGATCGGGTGGCTGTCAATAATTGGTTCGTAGCCGACAATGTGGTGTTTCGAAGGTAGCTCTGGGGTTTTGAAGAGCTTGCACCAGAAGAGAGTTGCCATTATATGGGGGATTGTTTGCTGGAAAAGGTATAAAATTGTGTTATTGTTTTGTTCTTCTTCTTTCGTATGAGCAAGGGGCCAACTCTGGTGATGGAGTTTTTAGGCCGCCTAAAGGCCTCCGTCATGGCTTAACGACTTAAAAGCCAGGACCGACTATTAACGTGCCCTCCGAAGCACGGAAGCGCTCAGCTCGTAACGTTCAAACCACAGCGTTTCTGTGTTCTGTGGTTCAAACCATCTGGAAAAATCCATTGATGCACGGCCAGGATTCGAACCCACGACCTGCGGAACGAAAGTCGAGGTACTAACTAACTCGGCCAACACGGCCTTTATGAGTAGGTATACTTACTTAACTGTATGAAAATGCTCACGCTAAAGAAAGTTTGGGAAAATGATATAATACTTACATTCGTCAATCGAACATCCCACTGTTTAAGAGGGATAGACTCGGGCTTCGCCACGGGCTGCAGCAGCCGTAACGGTCGGGAGCCGCTCTTCACGTGCTTTGGAAGCTCTCCATCAGACCCTGGAGGTCCCAGCGCCCAGAGAACTTGGGTTGTGTCTTTCTGCAGAGAAAAAGTAAGTATGTACCCCTTTACCACTAGAAGGGTAGAGATATCCGATCTTCAGATATTTAAGATTAATTTAAGATGTCAAGGAGTGTAAACAGAGGCATTTCCCGATATACATCTGGTCCTAAACGGGAGTAGAAATGATTTTTTGTTGCCAGACTTATCTCAATTTGAGAAATAACAAGTTTTAGCTTTACATAACTATATTTTATGACTGATTGGGAGGGCTGAGTCTTATTTAGTTCCCGCTCTACTTTTAAACTCCACCCAACTTCTGTCAAAATTGAAACAGCGTTCAATAATTGCCAAATTCTGTTTGACAAATAGTGACAAGGCGAATTTTGAGCATTGTTTAACAAGTGTTTAAGTTAAGAGGAGTTTATAATAAGGCCCTTAGCGTTCAAGCGTAGGTAGATACTATCTCAAGGAATATTCATGTACAATTTACATAGAATAGAAGAAGAGCCAGTGGATGGCGCCACTTACTCCAATAACAAAGTCCTGTTTGTCACATGTGTCCAAAGGTCTTCGGAACTCCACGCAAGTGTGCGTTTTGTTCTGGTATGCGGAGATAAGCTCGTAGTCCTGTACATCATCAGCGACCACCTTGTCATCGAACTCTGGGCCGTGGCAGTCCTGAAACAAGGTACATTTTAGATTAAAATCTGGTTTCAACGGTATCGTTATGGAAACAGTTGAAACGAGGCAGTGTGGACTTGCAATATTAAAAGCCCATCACACACACAGCAGATATATATCTTATGAAATATAAATCTTAAGATCGCGCCCATACAAATTCTATGGAGGGCCACACATTGCAAATATAAATTACAAAATATAAGTAGGTACTTATTTGGTGCGATCTGTCAAGATTTATATTTCATAATATTATCTGCTGTGTGTGTAGTGCGCTTTAAATTCTTGACACTATTTATTCTTGATTAGTTTTAATATACCCACCTAAAGGCTGAAAGAACGTGTGTCTGCTCCTATTCTTACAATCCAGATTATGTGTTAAGAGAACCCTAGTGTCTAGTCAAACCTAACATAAGCTTTAAGACACTATTTAACAGACAAATGTATTGTGTTGATGAATAAAATATCTATCTATCAATTATGACTTTTATTTTTATAAAATGACTAGCTTCCGACTTTGCTCTGCCAACATCATGATAATGCAGTTGAAACAATTTTTCTATAGGTTGGTACTTACAAACATAAATTTTGTCTATAGGTGCTACAAATACCCTCTCCTTTGTTTACGTACAACTTGTTAACGTCTTTCAACCAGTTAACGCAAATAAAAGAAAAACATGGTAAACGGAATACTTGTTACATCTACGAGTATATACCAATATATAAAGCGTAAGAGTTTGTTTATCTGTTTGTTTGTTTGAACTCTAATCTCAGGAACTACCAGTCGGATTTAAAAAATTCGTCAGCATTTGATAGCTAAACTCTTAAGGAAGGTACTTTTCATCATCATCATCATCACCATACACCATCACTATGGGGCCAACACTACGAGGGCGCTGCTAGCTACGGATAATACTATTCTCGTCCTGTTACATTACGAATAATACTGTTGTTTGGTAAAATCTCATAAAGTTAGCCCTTCTCGATCCTTTTAGATTGAAAAGAAAGTTGCGCTCTGTCCTCCGAACTATCTCGAAAAGGACAAGCGCCACGGCATAGATTACTAGTAATTAGTAATCTGTGGCCACGGTAAGTTGCTAGGTGGTCCAACTACAATACAACGAATATCCTCCAAACATCGAACAATAGAAGCCCAGCTGTTGACAATTCTCAAAGAAAAAGCGATTAAATAAGGAAAACCAGCAACGATTGAACTTTATGGATCGAAAACCAAACAAAAGTAACCTTCTGTACCTAACCTTTTGCGGAATACCTTTTACGTTTATCCAAGAATCCTCAGGATTTTTTACGAATAAAATCGAATACAGCTCCTAAAGTTGTGGGTTTAAGGGTGAATCTCCCGTTAGGGCCTAACAGATGATGGGACTTTAAAAATAGAACAGATGTCTTGCAAGAGGTTAAAGATAAATAATAATTGGTGTTTTTGCTTTTTTTTTAGTGCCGGCAGATGTCGCGTCGCACGTGCCCTGCCGCCTGTTAGAGCACCTGGTGTTTGTAATGATAGGGGGTTCTGTGCAAATGTCATGGTATCCTTTGGAGTTCGGATGCTCCTTTTGTCCGTGGTACCGAAGATGCGCCAGTTTTTACCCTCTGTTCACACGATCAGTAAATTCTAGTAGAATTTACTGATACCCGTGAGCTCTTGTCTGCAAACTATATCGAGATAGTTCTGTGGTTCTGTCGCTTGATATGATACACGAATCAAAAAAAAAAAATCACCAGCGAAGGAAACAAAATCTTTTGTCTAATTCTTATTATTAATATTGACATATAAAATACTTTAATAGTTTAATTTCAGATTTGTAAAACAACTTAATTTATTTAAAAAAAAATGACTTAAAAAAAAAAATCATTTTAAAATAGAAAATGACGAAGCTTTTGCTTTTGAAATTGCTTGTCAGACAGAAATAATTAAGTATACCTAATAATTTGTGACGTCATAACTCAGTAGGTACCTATCGCCGAAGCAACTACCTACTGCCTTTTCGATGGCTCAGCTCAACTTCCTACTTCAAACTTCAATTACAGTAAAAATTGGAAAGGATTTTTTTAATAAATGACATTCACAATTGAAAATACAAAATGAAACTGTCAAGCATGATTGATGCTGTCCGAAACCGGGTGAAGTTAAAAAAAAATATTTGCCCGACCCTTTGTTAACGAGTTTTAAAAATACTTTAAATGTTGATTGAAGTACTTACACATATAAAAAAAAGTTTGCGATCAGTTTGTAAAAAAAGTGCCTAGTACTTAACATATTTTTTTATATGTGGACTAGAAATATTATTAAGAAATTGTAATAAACTGTTTCCTTGTTAAACGTACAACATTAAATAATAATCAATTAGAATTTTTAAACAAAGAATACTTACTTACCTACTTTTTTAAAATTGGCAAAATGCATGCAAAGTTTTGAAAATTTACCTATGTTGCAAGAATCATTAGAATAATGTAGGCAGTTAAATAAATTTAGTACCTAGTGTAGTATTGGTATAATGCCATAATGCAAAATGACTCAACGGTTATTGCACAATATTTCACTTTCGATTGATCATGGAACATCATCAGCTTAAAGATACCTACTGCGTATAAAATAAGTGCATACATACGAGTACATACATAAACTCACGCCTGTATCCCATCATAGGGGTAGGCAGAGACCACAGATCGCCACTTGCTACGATTCTTTCGCTTCATTCAAATAAGTGCAATAAGTACAAAATAGTCCCTCTATAAGTTGTTTTTGGAGTATTGTCCTTTTTGATAATTTTACTAGTAAGTACTAGTTCCTAGTTGCTAAAAGTATCATTTTTTTAATCATTACGAAATCATACATTCTATAACTTCAGACTATAGTCTGTATAGAATGTATGATTTCGTACGAACTAACTCTACAAAACAATCTTTAACCTGATTAGTCACTAAAGGCACAGCTAAAAGTAAGTTCGTATGAGCAAGTGGCCAACTCTGGTGACCACCGAATTTTTTCGGGGGCCTTTAGGCGGCCTAATAATTCCGCCATGCCACGGGCCATGAGCTTTAACGACTTAAAAGCCGTATGTTGTTTTGTGTAGAGACCTTAGTGTAGAGACCTTAGTGTAGAGACATTACATTTGTGTTTTCACAAATTTCGAGACGACTAGGGCACAAGTCGCAATACATGTCTCGCGACGAGACTACTCTCATTCAGAAATGAGTATTTATTACATCTAGGTATTTACACCTGCCGAATAATAATGCGATAGAAATGTGCTCTACAGAATTCTCAACTCATACCGACTTAGAAATAAATCCCTATGCTATCTGCTCGCTAGATCTACCTACACGGACGAAACCGAGTGATTGTAGATATAGATTTCTATAATGTGCTGGCAAAACCAGTATTAGCAGGATTTATTGGACGATTTAAGTGGGAAAATGATTCCCACGGTATTATGTTTCAGATCAAGATCTTTAATTTCGAAATTAAGCATGTTTTCGTTTTGGGAGATTTAAATGGTCATCATTAAAACACGTGTCACACCTCTCGTGACATCGTCTGGTGTGACCTGGTATGACCTCTGGTAGTTTCTTAATTTGTAATTTACAAAATGCCTCATAACATAATAATGAAAAAAAAAAATGTTTGGGCCCAATTTATACGTAAAATTCTTCGTTCAAGTCATGATAATCCAAGGCTTTGTTTGGTATTTGACGTCATACCAGTCAGTAGGTAATCTACAAAAATATCCATGTGGTAATCATTGAAAAACTGCCATATAAGCTATATTATCATACCTACTTCACTTCATTGTGGTTTGAAAAGATCACGCTGTAACTTGATATTTTTAAACATTCTATTTTCATTTTTGGATGTACGAAAGCCACACGGGAGAACACAGCTGGGAACTGACGTAGTTTGTACAAGTTAGAGGCAAACTTTGTTAACAAGAGGTTTCAGACCGCATTAAGCTCTCCGTCATGGCCTAGCGACTTTAAAGGATGAACTGATAATTGAACCCTCCGAAGCATAGAAGTGCTAAATTGTTAATGTAACCAGCCCCCCTAGCCATATTACACTATCTATCGTCGCTGTAGAATAGAAATACTTCAAAATGTATAGGATTTGACGTTTCAAGTAGATGAGTCACGTGGTCAGAACGTCAATTCCTATACATTTTGAAGTGTTCTATTCTCACGATAGATGGTCGACGATCTATCGTCGCTGTAGAACGATCTATCGTCACTGTAGAATAGAACACTTCAAAATGTATAGGAATTGACGTTCTGACCACGTGACTCATATACTTGAAACGTCAAATCCTATACATTTTGAAGTGTTTCTATTCTATCGCGACGATAGATAGTGTAATATGGCTAGGGGGGCAGCACACTACGTATGACATCCCAAACGCCACAAGAACAAAAGCAAGCTACACGAGTTCCTATGGTGAGCTCTACAAGAAAGTGCTGTTACAGCAGGGTCGACAATGGCATTTTTATTTATAAAAATCTTAATGTTTTTGATTTGCAACCGAAGACATAGACGGAAGCTTGTTAAATAAGCCTATAGAATAATAATGAGTGAAATTGTACAAGACAATACAGTTGCAAATTAATGTCTGATAGACTGTTTGTCACTATTACCATATCGTAGACCATTCGCCTTGGGAACACTCCGTTAGCCATTGTAATATCGCAAGCGTGTGTTGTAGATTTAATGAGAAAAGGTAAGCGAGAATAGATCTTAGGTTATAAAGGTTCAGTAGGTATTAAGTAACACAATATACTTCATTTCATGATAAAGATACAGTGATCAGTAGGTATTTTTTTAAGGTAAACAGATCATGATGGTATCGGTGGATACAACTCGCCTTGATCCGTAGCTAACTTAATTTTAATACCGGGATCGGTGGAGACAAACCCTGATCTGATGCATAATGGTTCTGTGCAGGACGATCTAAGATAAGAGAGTGCTTAAAATAATTAGTTTTAATTTTGTGAATAAACTGTGATCTGAGTTTTATAAGCACTAGGATAAGGAAAATGTAATTGTTAGTTAGGTGCGTTTCACTGCCTACCCCCTAGTACAAATCCAATAGGAAAAATAGACTCATAGGAACAATAAGCTAATAGGAAAATGAGTCATAGGAATAAATTACTAGGTAGGAAAATAGGTAGGATGTTTAATGTAATAGAAAATAAGTTGTAATATAATAATAGGAACATAAAATGTAACGCACTTCATGCGAGAAAAGTAAAGCGTGAACAATTCACGCGCTTGTTCCACCGCATGTCGCGGCCAGGTCGAACATTGTATAAGTATAGGGATATTTTTGTGAAATAAATCAGTATGAAAATAGCATCGAACGAGTTTGGAATTACTTTCGTCAGTCAGAACCCTTCAAGCAGGCTAGCACCCCCCAGTACCAGACCGGTACAGGTTCTCATTGTTAAAGTTTTTGACAAATCTAGTTAGGGTTTCTGCGATACAGGCTAGACCTAGTGCAGCACCCATTGTTAGGTATATTTTAGATTGAACTTTTGGGTATTTAACATTTATTATTTTGTTCATACTCACATTCATGCATAATTATTGTAATTATTGAAATAAGTTTGTAATAGCCTTAAGCTAGTGGCCAACATTAGTGACAGACGCTAAATATATTCCATCAAACATTCTCATAAATAAGTACAACTTGGTATTAGGTATACATCGTACGAAAGATTCTTTTCAGCAAACAAAATATCCCTACATATACCTACCAATTTTGTAGATAATTTTACTTCCAAACTTCACTATTGTTATAGGTAAGTAGGTACATTGAAGGTTAGAGTAAACCAATTTTAAACTACGTTATTTACAAGGGTCACAAAGTCAAACATGCCTAAATTCAGTATAGTATGTGGGTACCGGAATTCCTGTACGAATTTTGCTGAAGCGACATTAAATGTGGCGTTAGAGGGATAGATAGACGCTCGACCTTCAAGGGTTATAACCTAAAGGTATTGTGAAAGTATATCTTAAGCTAACACATTATTTCTAATATCTATGCTTAGCCTGACTAGAGGATAAATATAAGACTAAAACACGTTACTTTTAGTTATGTTACACAGACGAATGAAAAATAAAAGATCATTCAGTCGTGCCTGCTTTGTCCCCTAGACAACCTCAAGGATTCAAGTACCCCGAGAACTAAGAATGTCTGTCATTGAGTTACAATAAATTTATCAATTCTCTGAGACGGAACCCTAATGAATGGCCCTAACGCTAGATAATATTTCCTTAGTGACTGGACTATCAAATCACTTACGCAACAATGTGTCTTCATTGTGAGATTCGTCAAGTTCAAACGGAAACGTTAACATTCTTTCTACGTTCACACAAAAGAATAAGTTTTTAGAATCAACTTCATGGTTTGCGCATGAGAATTTGAGACACAATAGATGCCCGTGAATGTGCGTCAATCATTCGCGAATGTTTGTACGTTCTAGGATATTGGTCTTTACGTCGTTGTAATAAGATACTGTGTGTGTCATAAGTGCAAGCAATGCAATTTCGGCGGCGCGTTTTGCGCAAACGTTAATGCAAAGCCGGTTTTGATGTAATCTTTGTGGGAAGTGCAGGTAGGGATTTTTCGGAATCTCTGCAATGCACAATTAAATTCTTCAGGTTCTTTGACCATTCTTCTTTCCCAGGAATCTTGGAAATGCTTTTTATGTAAACCTTGCATCAAAAACATGTACCTAAAGTTTTTGACTGACGCTAAAACAATCTTTACTAATTTAAAGTTTGTTTTGTTTGTTTGTTTGTTTGTTTGTTTGTTTGTTTGTTTGAAAGCACTAATTTCAGGAACTAGCAGTCATTTGAAAAAATATTTCTTTCATTTGATAGCTTAATTCTTGAGGAAGGTTGTAGGCTAGAGTGGGTAACGTGGTGAGGGCGCAGCTAATCTGTTAGATGCATTAGGCCGGTGATGTGAGGATCTAAGAAAAAAGGAAGTGAGGATGTACCAAAAATACAATCAAAACATGGTTACTAGATTCAAAATCTCACAACCGTGTAGAACACACGTTGAAATTTCTAGATTCTTTAATTCCAATTATTTTACTAGGTATACCTTCTTTTACCACCCATAAAGGAACATTGTATCGCTCATTACACGCGTCTTCTTTTATTTAGTTGCTAAGTACGAGTATTAGAGATAAAACCAACAGCTCTAGAGTTACATAGTTTTCCCTTTGTTTTCGAACATGTGCCTACATTTTTATAAACATTATTCCACGCGCGTTCCATAAACATTACAATGCAGGTGTCTGTCCGTCTGCCCGTATGCACCTTGCCCACCTTGCGCTGCATTTATTACCAACCTAATGTTTTCAATGCTATAAACATTCTCAGTCATTGACCTGAGAAAGAACCAATGAAAATACAGCTATTTATTTGGTACGTAGAGGAAAGAGGTCAAATAGATATAGAAGGCAAAGAAAAGATGGTCAGATTGAATAGAGCCATGCATGAGATGACAAACTTAGAGGCAAGGTTGAAGTAAAAGTCTATAGGGATTATACAAGAGAAGTCAGGGACTTTAGAATATCTTTCTCACGACATTTGGTGATACAGGTCGTAATAAAATTTAGGGCAAAGCAAACTTTTTGAAAAAAAAAAATTCTATGCGTTTGCATCATAGTGGACAAAATCACCAATAAATCCTATATTTTTCTTACTCACAACTTCACAAGTATAAGTAAAATTTTGGAGGGATCAGTTGATTTGATTGCTTTAATTGTAGATAGTAGGTACCTAAGCGAAATTACAGGGTAAGTTGTCACATAAACCCAGCGAAACTGCTTACTACCTATCGAACAAAGTGTGGCTTACCAAGAGTTTTATTACCTTGCAGAAAGAACCCTGATATTCCCTACAAAGCACTGAGCTTGCTTATAAGACAGCTTACTCGTATGTTCAGAGAAGAGCCATTGCGTTCCATTATAACTTTGTCGTGTGCATATTTTACTATCAGGTGCAATTTCCCAGCTGGCTAAAGAAAAATGTTTGCACCATCGAAGTAATAAAAAGGTAGTGTAGTCAATATGGACGTGGTATTTACGTACGTTTTTAAATGTCACAAGCATTCCTTTAATTATTTGTAATGCATTCATACATAATACTACATTGAGTTGGTAAATTTATTTAACACAATTATACTAGTAGTTCGCCCCGAACTGAGATCTCGCGCACCGTAGATGGCCAACATTTGGACTTTCTTCTGACTACCCCTATAATTTCAAGTGCTACTACTGCCGGGTATGCCTATTGCGCTAGCTCTTCATGGTAAAAAATACTAGCATGCATGCAATACATAATGTCGTGTCTAATTTTTCATTTATTTCATATTTATGAATTCTCGTCGTATTTTTAAAAGTATACGTCCTAGAATAAAAATAATAACTATTTTAGAATGTACAAATAAAGACCTTTCATTTGACACCGCACTCAATATATTTGTTTACTTAACTTTTTTTACCCCAATTATTTTCATTTTTTATCAAAATTTTTTTTATCATGAAAATAAATCAAGTAGCATCTAAAATCATTGCAAACCAAACCGCAACGATACCACTCTCTTTTTAAGACCGACCAGTCAATGAGCTACGAAGACATCGAAACTCTATGAAACGGGAGCTCTTGCAGCTCTGGTTTCGTAGTTTTTGGTCTTTGGTCGTATTTCAAAAACTATGCATCCTAGATTAAAAATAAAAACCATTTTGGAATGTACAAAATAAGCCCTTTCGTATGACACCCCACTCAATATATTTGTGTAACTTTCATAATTTTTTACCCCCTTGGGAACCAAATATCTTCACAACCCCTTCATCGATTAAGCTCATATGCTCCACCGTAAATTTCCTTACCACAACCTATTGACCTACCAAGTTTCATGCAGATTGGATGAACGGTTCGACAGTTATGCTCGAACAACAATTCGTGAAACATACAAACATACAAACATACAAACATACAAAGCAAAATCGCCCAACTTACCACTAAGATCTTCGCTCGCTTCGCTCGCTCGATCGACAAGTAGCTAGTTGTAAAAAAGCGTAAGCGTGACGACATCGATATCTTCAGGAATGCTGCTGGAATACAACAAGAGAACGAAACGGGAGCAATTGGAAGAGTTATTTGCACAGCATCGGGAAAAAATATGATAAAATGCATAAGTATAGTTGTAAATCGATTGTATCCAGAATAACTAGGAAAGTCAGGCAGGCCGTAAAGACGCTGGCGGGACGATCTCGTCACATTCCGAGCTGACTGGTAGGACGAAGATGATAATCGCAAGGCCTTTTACCAGAAGAGCAGAAAAACAAAACTTTAGCTTACATAATATTGTTACAACGTTTAACAAATTACCAACGTTTGTAAGTCTGTAAATATTGGTACCAATAAAGACAATGAATTACCTATATTAAATTAAACTGCTGCCTTTCTTGAAGATAAAGTATGTTTCCAATAACGCCTAACGTAGGTCCTAAATTAAATTGAGTCTGTATTTTCCAACACATATTTTGTAGATGTGTGACAGTATTTGAACCAAAGACATTATATTTATCTGTTTTCCCACGCTATCGAACTGTGTGGGTTCTCCAAAGTCCTTACATAGTTCGTTTCCCACCATTTCGATTCTTCATTTCCAGTTTACATACACATTATCACACTAATGTTATTCTTGTATTCCGATCATGACCCTTATCTAGGAAGTTCATCTAAAATCATTAGTTAGTTCAATCTCGATCGAAAGAGGTTCTATTCTAGCGTGTTCGAAACGTTTGCGAGATTTAAGTTTAATGGTAGGTAGACTTGGTAACATTTAGAATATCACACGCGACATCTTTCACGAACTAGTGACGATGAGAATAGGACCTGGGGATTCAACAAATACGTGTAAATTAAATTGAAATTTAACTTACTGTTTTTTTTTAAATACAGGTTCAAAATAATCCCATTTTTCAAAGTAGGTAGGTACTGACTTATATTATAACGTAATACTTTGTATGACAGTAGAAAACTAAATTAATAATGCTTATCTGCGTCAAGGTGTTTCAGGACGGGCACGACCTTGTTTACGACGAAGAAGAAGAAGATCTGCGTATTTAGTTGTCTGAAAGTATGTATCACCACAATATTTTTTATGGCACTATTATAATCTAACATTATTTAATACACCTATCGTGGTCTAATTTAGGTCCATATTTGCACGATAAACATTTAATCCATGTAAGCAGATGAGTCAATATGTTTTATGAATCATCATCACATCAGAAACATTTTGAAGAATCGACTTGCACCTAACAATTTCCAGAAACCATTTCTTGCGAATACCAATTTACTTAGCAAAGATGAAATGAAAGGTAGTGACTTTAATTAAAAGGGCTTGACGGTTTTCCGAGAGCGTACGTGAATATCTACAAGAGTAAAGTAAGTAAGATATGGTTGGATATGGGTAGGTATAGACGTGTAGAGACCAAAAAAAGATAGATAGATCATGCGAATAATAGTATGTAAGAAAAGAATGAGTACTGAGATGACGACTGATAAAAGAAAGAGAAGAGAAAATCATGTTGAAATCCCACAGGGGGACAAGAGCAGCAAGATGAACGAAATATACCTACATTACAGCCAGAACGAAGCAATCAGACGATTACAAAGACAATCTCGGGAAACAAATTGGGACAGATTGAGTTAAATTCACAAGGAAAGGTCAATAAGATTAGCAGTGCAAATCTTGGACACTGATGAATATAACCTGAAATTACAAAGAGTAAACAGACAATACTTAGCTTAGATGACATTAAGAACACATTTACAGAACATCGACATAAATGAGTGTGGGGATCCGAAATTTTAAGGGCATTATAATAACGTCGGTTAAGTGTAGGAACATTTTGCCCCATGTGGCGGTCCGACAGGAGACCTTAACTAAACTAAACTGATAAACTGATGGTTTTTTGTCTCGTGTCACTTTCGCGAGCCCCTTCAAAGCATGTCTCGGACTCTTGTCTTGGTCTCGGGCGAGAACGGCTTTGATATCATAAAAAGTGTAAGTTTTTTAAACGATCTTCTATGGATCGTAGGTAGCTTAACTGATCCAAGCCACAGTCAATTGGAAGCGTCCCCAAGACACTGGCAGCATTACCGCGCCGAATGGCAATGCTGATCCGTTGAGCCAAATATGTGACAGATCTCGAATACAAACTTTATTTGATGATGAAACGTCCTTAAGTCTACAACCAGCGGACCTAAAAAGGTCGCTATTGCAGAATCGCAATAAAGGATTTGAACTATTGCCATCTCTTTTCACTCTCAGTCAATGAAAAGAGATGCCAATAGTTCAAATCCTTCATTGCGATTCTGCGATAGCGACCTTTTTAGGTCCGCAGAACTTAATTCAAAACGTTCAATTTTGTTGGAAGAGTCAGGAGCAAAAGCGAGGTTGAAGCCGAAATTCCTAATTGGTGATTGTCTCCATCACAGGCACCCGACACTAAATTATCAATTCAGAACGTATCCTCTCATAAACGAGTGATGTAGAACGATGTAACTGACTTCATTTAGAATGCTGTCTCGGTGAAGGAATTTAAAGTAACTTGGACGTTACGTGATATGGTGACGAATGTACAAATTATTGCAGACACCTCTAGGTCACCTTTATTGAGTATGATTTTTATTACCGTGGATACTTAAAAACAATGTTACATTTTGAATATTTCAAGTATGTTAATAACTACATTTCAGGTCACTGCGGGGGCAACAACGCGAGGGCGCTGCTAGTATTTTTTATTTCAACAGGCGTCTCCTCAACACTCACTTCTTTCTTATTCAAGTCATTATTCACTTATTTCATCCAACCATCTTTAATTCATCCCTAGAAGTTACCTCTTATTCTTGCTCAAACACTCGTAGGTACAAGATACAATTTAGTACTATAAGAAGGAAAGTTGTCATAATGGGTCGCACATAAAGGTAAAATAATCGCACAAAGTTGGCCTACTTCTTTTGATAAATCTAGGATTAAGTAAAGGTAAGGGATTAGGTCTAGGAAAAATTACGAAGCCTTTCAAACCGCAATAAAGACATAGGGGACCCTTATCAGTCGAACTGCCCAAATACAGTTGAAGTTGAACAGTTCAAATACAGTTTGAGTTTTAACCCTTCGTCTCTTTGACAAATTTTAATTAAATTCTGATGCAACTCAAAGCTACCTGATACATATAGAACAGGTTTCAATGAGGATGGGTTTATAATCGAATCTAATTTTGAATTGCCTTGTCGATTCAGCGGAACACTAAATTCAATGGTTTATATTTTTTTCCAAGAGGCTTCGATATCAAATTAAAAAGGTTCGCCTCGGTCTTATAATCTTGGAGGATATACCAAAATTCAATTTGTAAAGTGTCGATGAAAAAAAACATTGTTATCATGTTCATCCAATTAGGTGAGACCTTGTTTCCTGTCGCAGAGCAACTTTTGCTTGTTTTGCTAATCAAAATACTTCGAAACTCCTTTAAATCTTCTTCGACCTTTAGAGTATCGCCAATACCGAAGTTTTCCAATCACCATCAATAAGACACTACATTTTTATCCAAAGTTTCAAGGACCTTAAGGTCGTAAAACAAAAAGGTGCCCCCTTTTCCCTCTAAGTACGGTGTACGGGCTATAAATTATCGGAACTATGACGAATGGTTTCGATGGATTTTTTTATATTTGGACCGATATTATAATATTGGCCGAAGACGGAAATCTAACTTGCAAGAAACTTGAGAAGATTTTGATCATTGCTTATTTCAACGATCACAGAAGAAAGAATATCTAACCGTTACTGTAAAGTAGATAGATTCTTCGACAGTTAGTATCTTGTAAGCTTGAACATCGATCGGTATTTAGAATGGGCAATCATGGATAGATTATAGATTGGCTTCACTTCCTGCCTATAAGGCGGTTACGGTCGATCAATTTATCAAGAGAATGGTTTTGATCATTAATTTTTCAGGGCTCTCTTCTATACATTTCTCGCCTTTTATCTGCGCCATAAAGTTCTGCTTATAAACTCGATTTATAAGAAGCTTTGTGATTTATTTCAAAGAGGCGATAGTATCTAAGCTTTTATGGAAGCGTATGCCCTCAATGTGTGGAAAAAGCCTCTATTACGGTAAACGGCCCCTTTATCTCACCCTTCAGGAAGCATCAGTACTATCTATACTAAAAAGTAGAGCCACAGTGATATTAAATCCAGTGAGTCACGTGTACCTGTACGTGACTGTACTGCATTTATAAACTGCTGGTAATCTCCGATGCGTGTGACAAAGGTCCTACATTAAAGTACAGTCGCGCAGAAAATACGGAATTCCCGAAACGATACACGTCCAATTTTGACTTTTGATGAATACTAATCCTATTCTTCGATGACAGAAGCGATGAGTCATAAGCGGAGTCCGGAATGGTAATGAGTGTTGACTAGGGATGAACGGTTACGGTTACGAGTATAGATACTGGTATCGATAGTTTGATAAATCGATTCCCAGAGTGTTGATATGAATGACCGTAACGAGAAGGCATATAATTAATCAGAAATATTTAGTACCTACTTATAGTTGTTCT
Source organism: Camptogramma bilineatum (assembly GCA_958496255.1). Classification (NCBI taxonomy): domain Eukaryota; kingdom Metazoa; phylum Arthropoda; class Insecta; order Lepidoptera; family Geometridae; genus Camptogramma; species Camptogramma bilineatum. The sequence goes on along the minus strand of OY292465.1, from coordinate 10,392,854 downwards.
ATTTCACGAAGTCCGTTTGGTCTGTAATTGTGTATGTGTTCAATGCACGTTGTTTCTGTGTGCGTAGGCTCGGGAGCGCTCAAAATCAGCCCATGCACACAGAAACAACGTGCATGTGCAACTACACACACAATTAAGACCACAAAAGAGAAGAAAACAAGCTTTTTCTCTGTTCTGTGATTAAGACCAAACGGACTTCGTGAAATAGAACAACTATAGCATTGGCGTAAAAAAAAAATCTAACATAGGTAGCCCTTTTGCAGTTCGTGTCTGCTAGCTACAGAGATTATGTGATTCGTACACTTGTCCTCAGAAAGTCAAGACGTTTATCGATACTTTGCTAAAAAGTAAGTAAGTAAGTTCGTATGAGTAAGTGGCCAACTCTGGTGACGGAGTTTTTAGGCCGCCTGAAGGCCTCCGTCATGGCTTAACGACTTTACTTTGCTAAATCTACAAAACTAAAGTCGAGCTCATCCCTAATATGAACGAAACGTATTTTGTATGTTTCAATGGGAATCGTGTAGTTGGAACGTGTGATGTGAAGATTAATTTGGGAAACAGTAAAATAGATTTACTGTGGACATTTGGATATGTCGCTTCAATGTACGTGCTCCACGTTAATCGGCAATCAGCATCGGTCCGATGTTAAATTGATGCAACGGAAATTGGACATATTCACACTTTGCTCAATGCAATTTTGACCTTGTTGTGCTAACTGGTAGACTGCTTTTTTGTGCGTAGGAATATAAAGTAGTAGGTAATAGTAAAGCGAAAAAAAAAACAGTGGCGTGACGAGAGACCCAACAGTCCCCGGGGCATGGATGAACGAGGTGGGGGTTCGATTTTCGCAACGGAACAAATGTTTGCATAATCTGCTGTTATTTAATCTGTCTGGTTGTTGTGGTACCTAGGTACTCATAGATTCTGATAGGCATGGGAATTAGTGTATGGTGTATGTGGCTCATATTGCTACTGAATAAATTAACACTTTGCAAGGATGTAACTGTGTTTTTGGCATGGTGTATTCAAAGAGGCCGTGAGAACTTTACGTGTCTTCAATAAATATTTTTGAAATAAGTTATATTTAGATAACTTTACAAAATACACTGGAGGAACAAATTGACGTGTTTACGAAATGTTTACTTACTTAAATAAATATTTTGATCTTAGAAATCATCTTATATATTACTAGCTGACGCCCGCGGCTTCGCCCGCGTGGACTACTATTTTGTTTAGTCTATGTCCTATTCCCGGTCATTATCTACCCATGTTTCAAATTTCAGCCAAATCAGTTCAGTGGTTGTCGAGTTATAGAGGAACAAACATACATCCAAACTTTCGCATTTATAATATTAGTGTGATATAATATTAGTGTGATAGTGTGATGTGATGTGATAGTGTGATTAATAATTTTAAGATTCATTATTTTGTAAAGAGCTATTTCTTTAATAAATAATTACCAGACACTTCTCTTCACGCCTGTGCTTGGAACTCACTAAGCAGGGATTTCTCTGGAGTGGCTGCCCATTTGTTAGGTTACCCTCGGGTTGTATGGCCTTACCCAAGGCTTTACGATTTAAAACCGGCGAAATTACGCTTTTAAAATTACGATGCAGTGTGAAGTGTTCCGAGTAATTTTGCGAGAAGTGTAAGTTAAAAATCAGGGCCGAAAACTTCGAACCATTTACTTACTTTCTCTTTGTTTTTGCAGTTACTTAACTTAACTTAACTTAACTTAACTTAACTTAACTTAACTTAACTTAACTTACCTACTTAACTTAGTTACTGTTACAGTTAAATAACGTCTTGCTTAGTCTTGAAAATCATATTTCACATTTGCTATTTGATCATCGCAATGTCTTAAATTTTAACATTGTGGTAAGTAACAGATTGTGGTAAGTTCCTTTAAAAGTATTTTTTTAAGAAATTTGCACTCCTCATCCTCAACTCTGCTGTAAAAAATCGTAAGTAGGTAGGTATTTGTTTTTTTATTAATTACCTACTGATTTTATTTATTTTTGGAGATAAAAAATTTATTAAGATTCAAGACAAAACAAAGGTCTGCGAAATCTGCGTCAATATTCTATTCTTAGTTTACTCAAAGCTCTAATATTCCTTACAGAGCTAGTCCGTTTGTTTCATAGAACAATGAACCTTATTGCCACAGCAAAACAAGCACATTTAGAATTCATTGAGCACGAGCTCGGTTTAAGAACAGAGGTTCTTGTTTGAATAAAGCGTGTGTGACCTTTGTTTTAACGCCATGAGGTCAAATTTTGTGCGGAATACTAGAAAAGACGTAAACATCTAACAATAGCAGTTTTAAGTTTAAAATTAAAGCTCTGTTAAACCATGTTGAAAAGAAAATTGGTAACTTTATGAGTTAAGGAGCTTCGACCAAATTTTGATTTGAAATGATGATCAATCAAAGAGGTTTGATTGTAGCAGGGCTGCAAGAAACTTTTAAAAAAACATCATCATTATCATCATTAGCAGCGGTCCGATTTTGTTGGGTAATGGCATCGTTGCTCTCAACACAATCTCCGGTTATGTGCTAGCCATGAGGTTATGTGCTAGTGCTAGCACTGCCAGTCCGCGACAGAAAAAAAATTGCAAGTTTTTAATGTAGGTAAGTTTTTTATTTTTATTTTCCCTCAACTTTAAGTCAAGAAAATAAAAATGAGGGTTTTCTGTATTAGGCACGAAAATATTTTTCATAAGCTGCCTTGCTATTGACTTTTTTACATTTTTATGAAATTACGCACGAACTTCATTAGCACGCAGATCGATTCAAATCCAAAAACAACCTAATTATCATTTCAATTTGTATGAACGGCAAAATTTCCTTTGCAATAAGCTATGTTTACTACAATGCAATTCTATCTTTATTTTTAGCAGTTTACGAGTGAAATTTCATCGGATGTGGGATTACTTTGTTTGGATAGTTAATGCAAGACAGGCTTCGTGTGTCAGGTACTAAGCAGGCATTCTGCTAAGAAATTGTACATTTGCATGCAAATGTCGGTATCTCTCTAGTATTGCGCTAGCAGCAGAGCTTAGCCGACTTGACAGATGGAATTTGGGAGTAACTGTTTTGATAAATGTGGAATTGCGACCTGAATAGTCGTATTTGTAAAGGTCAGTCTCTTAGAGCAGAATACTGCTCCCACAAATTGACTAATCTTGATATAATTCCACGAACCAATAATTTTATTTACAGAAATGAATCTTCTACAAAACATTACTATACACAAAATACAATAGAATTAGTTGAGCCATCAAAATAAATTATAAATTTTAGAAGTCGGTAATTAATGGTCACAATAAAAAATTTGGCAAAAAAACTCACTTATTTCAATCAATCATGAGCTAGTACATTATTCAACGTTTTGCGATTGTAATATTACAAATGTATGATTTACGGGTTTGAATTTGCATCATAGTTTCGTTAATCCTAGCTTTAGGAATTACAAAACATGCATAACTACCGCACTCTAAAGCCAGGATCAATCACGTTCGGATTATAGGTCAGCCGATTTACGGATAGTTGAATTTGTCTCTGAATTGAGCCCAGCTTAAAACAGCTTTAAAACTCAATTAGGGATCCAGACCCGATACAAAGTGAAGTGAGGCTTAAACTAACCTCAGGCTAACAAAATTTCTTGGCTTTTAGGAATCCTATATTTGGGCGATCGAGCTCTGCTCGGGTGAATATAAAAAAAATAACTCGAAAAAAGACCAAAAAAAATATGGACAAAACATAAATAAAAAACCTACGTCCCTACCGCATCGAAATCGTTAGAGACGTTTTCTAGAACAAACAAACAAATATTGCTCGTTTAATAGTAGGTATAGGATCTATAGCACTAGCTCGTTAGACGATCTTGATAGATCGTTGAAGTTAAGCAACGTTCTGAGGGGCACAATTTGGATGGGTGATCGCTAGTGGCATTACCAGCTCAGCGCTTCCGTGCTTTGGATGGCAAGTTAAATAGTCGGTTCCGGCTTTAAGTCGTAACACATGACGGAGGCCTTCAGGCCAGTCATTATAACTTATACGAACATACATACATACCATCTGGTTCTTAGACTTATGGGTTTTGATTTGAAATCGCTGTCCAAGAAAAAGAACATTATATGTTCTTTTTCTTGGACAAGCAAACTTGTCTCGATTGTTCTGTGAAAATGTAAGTATCAAAAACATGTTCTTTGTTATAAACTATATACATACATTTGGGTATGCTTGAGCAGCTATTCTTCTTTGACGAGCCTCAATATTATAATTCCTCTAAGTACCTATTTGTAACCTTAGACCTAAGTTGTGTTGATTTGTACCGTGCCTCGATCGCCAGTATGCACAAGTTTACTATTCGATCCGTGACTGTAGTATAGTCTCTCAAATGTATGGGATTCCGGTGCAGCGCCTCCAGTGGTAACTTGACTGAACTAAAATCTCAAAACATTTGAGAGACTATACTACAGTCACGGATCGAATAGTAGACTTTGTGCATACTCGTGCTCGAGGCCCCGTTTGTTGATGAAAATAAATCATTAAATCAATTACTCACAAAGGCACAGGGGTAGAATCGCCTAGCTTTTAGGAAATTTCTAATTTATCTTATTGGTAAAGACAAAGCACAGAGGCCAACCATTGTGCGTAGGTATAGCAAAATTCATTAAACAAGCACAGTAATATCTAGTACAATTAACCTTGTCAAACCAGAAGCTCACAAACAGATTATAAATTCTCAACAACTCAAAACAACAATTTAATCAAGACACAAATTAGTAGCTTCCACGAATATAACAAACCCCGCAATTTCTCCTTTCCACGCAAAATACAAATTAGTGGTTCCTGCAGGATTCGTAACGAAATATGCCATTAGGTATTTAGATCTTACATAATAGAATTCTGAGAAATTCTGAATTCTGGAATCACAAATGTAATCCCCAAGCTTGATAAAGTTGGTAAAGAAGGATTCAATGAACCAAAACCAGACAAAATTGCTGAATATTTTACCACAACTATCATTATTAACGTTTTATAGATTTCTTTTATAGAAATCATCGCAACAAGAAAACAATACGAACAATCAACGAGGCACATTATTCTGCGGTTTGATATTATCATTCATGTTTACCTCCGTCGAAGTTCCAATAAAATCAGGATTCTCAGGACTGAAAATAAACAGGCCAATTACGCAAGTTCGTTCAATCTCAAATCAAATTAGCTATCCCACAAATATAGTTTGAATTGTTAAGACCACAAGCGGTGAGACTGTAGTTCGTCACGGTCGGGTACCTTCCGGACGTTGACACGCCTATCGAAAACCGCAAAGTACTTACCTACTATTGTCTCAACACGGTAAACACTTTTATGTCTTCGCACACCACGTAGTAAGAGAGGACAAATTTTGTTTCGCTAGTGAACATAACGCTCTGCACAGCACTTTAACTTTCCATTCTTGTGTCAATAACATGCACTCAGCTTATCTAGATGGGAAAGTTTGAAATGATTGTTGCAAACTAAAACAACAAAACTTTGCTGGAAAGTTTCATTGAAGCCTTAATGAGATAATACAGACTAACCTGTAGTTACGCAACAAAACAACAGATGTTGATTATCATGATAAAACTCACCAAAATTCGAGCGTTGCCATTCCTGTCGTCTACCCAAGCGACCACCAAATCGGCGCCTCTCATGTTCCCAGCTGAGTTAAATCCTAAACCGACGTAACCAAGCGTTTTCGCTTCCAACCTGAACGTAATACTCGAATCTGAATTGACCCATCGGAGTACGACTTCACCGTTTTCATCGAGCCTTTCTGAATGAGCCCAATTCAGACCAGACTCATAAGACATTGAATCGAATATTTCTCTTTTATGTCTCGTTCTGTATTGGTCTATGATTCGCGTAGTCTTGTCACTTTTCCTCTCTACTTGGAGCAATCTCATCGCCGCCGCATTCTGCGTAGGATTCGCCGGCAACTCATTTGGCTGGATGTGCTGTTTTTTTGGCAACTTCGCATCACACAGCAAGATGGCACTCAGTGCTAACACTACTGACAAATGCATCTTGATTCAATTGTTCATCACTTTATCTGAAACAAAAAGAATTTCACATTGATAACCATAAAAAAGGTTTTGTCGAAATTTTGTACGTGTAAGCCGAATGCACCAATAAAAAATCTATTAAAACGCCGAGAGCAAGGATGCAGTCGAGAAACAGGTAATATTTCCGGCATTATAGCCACTACCATCGTAAAAACTGGACTAAAACGAGATTCGAGACTCGTTCTGTAGTGCATTGATTTGAGTAGAGGCATGCGGTTTCTTTCACAATGAAAGTGCACGGCCGGAAGTTTCATTCGTGGAGATATCTTGTCATTGATACTTCTTTGAATGCATTGATCGATATTCCTTGACGTTGGTGAGAAATTGTTTTATACAATTGAACGCACACACCAACCTTTTCTAAAAAAATATATATATTCAGCAAAATAAGCATGTAATGTCTTTAAATCATTTTTGTAGCGATTCGAGTCGACGACTGGACATTTTGGTAATACGGATCGAGTAATAGTAGTAACAAGCTGATTATCATACTAGTTATATTTTGGCGCCAACGGGTGAGTCAATGGTCGCATAAAACGGATCCATTAATAATAATGCCTTATTAGAACTTATTAAAAACACCTAGCCACATTTCTTTCAATTCTCAAAATAAAAATGCGAAATTTTTATTAGATTAAGTACCTACCTATATTTTAGATGTTTTTGCAAGGAACGACAGAGTTCTCACGTTGTGCAAAAAACACACGTGAGAAGTTCTAGTTGAGTGGAAAAAATCGGAAGCGCCATATGGTCCCTCGAGCCGGATCGTGTAATATTTACGAGGGAATTTGTGAATAAATCAAACGAGAGAACGATGTTGACTTTACTACACTCAAGTATGAGATCAAACGCAGGGAGTAAAATATGTACAAAACTGTATTTGGAAAGGTGTGATGTAGGAGTAAATATCTGTCAAAGGGTAAGAGAGTGTTAGTAATTTCACGTAGGAATGAAGAAAGGCGTAAATATAAAGATTCTGCGTATTCCGAGGTAGTAAAAATAAGATGTTACTTATCTAAGTTGGCACATAAAATATTTCTAAGGTCGCAAAACAAGTGGATTGAAGCTCAAGGACTTTTGAACACAAATAGAGAAAATGCATATTCAACTATTCTTTATTTTGAACAGTTTACTTATGTTCTCATGATAGACTTGATTTTTGGATTTTTAATTTAAAAACTTTAAAATATCAAAAAACTTCACCGACAGAAATACTTTTCACTGAGACAAACAGAACGGAAAAGGCGAAATGGTAAAAAACAGCCAATTGCGGTAGAGCAACAAGATAACAGATCATTATCCACTTATTGAGAGGAAGTTGGAACCGAGACAGTCGTTATAAGCAAATACTCGTAGTCGATAAAAAATAAACCGGAAATTAACACCTCTTTCGAACTACTTACTAATTATTTTCGAGAACAAAAATTTAAAATTAAAAAAATGAGTATTAAGTATTTTATTCGCTCTAGAATAAATAAAAGCTTTTAAAAACATCAGGTGCTCAGTTTAAATTTTCAATCAAATCAGTGGTTCGGAAATTCCCACAGATAAACGAAATTCAAGAAGACAAAGTAACCCAAAACGTTTACAGGCGACTACAGTCCACAAGACGAGGAAGCAAAAAATGCAACCAATCGGTGAGCAGATAAGAATCGATTTATTAATCCTGAGAACCTTGAGGTTCACATAACCGGTGCAAAAAGTGCATTGTACTAGATGTTAGATCCGCAAAGCTTGTATCTATGTAGCTGTGGTGTGATCGAGTGAATCATCTTAAACATGCCTAGAGTTAGTACAGAAAAAAATATAAAAACTTGTACTTAATACTAACTATACAAAGTAAATTTGAGGGTTTCAAAACTTTCGAGAGTAAACAATCTACTAAATGGACGATATTTTGTGCGAGTGATTACAAAGTGTTATTATAAGGTAGAGTAGTATGAAATTAACACTAAAAATTTAAGCTAGATAAATAATGTTCCCATGTCGGGGATACAAGACTTCAAGCAAGCAAGTTTTGTTAAAAGCTTGCTTAAACTTCATGAAATTTTGTACATGCAAAAACTTTAGAATAGGACGCAACTTTTCTCTTGAGATACCAACTTCTAATATTGCAAAAAATCAAGAAAACAGTAAGTACTTACGTAATAATCATAAAGTTGTACAGGGTTCACACAAAATTTACAATCTCAACTAAAGAGACCCTTAGGAAACCAAAGATATTGCCGGGGAGCCCACAGCGATACCACCCTAAATCCTGGCTTAATTAATTAAAACTGGTGCGATAACTTTTCCTCGACAGTTTCACAGCTTGAGAAACAGTAACTATAGTTTAGCGAATGTTATCCCGAGTTGGTGAATGTCAAAATTATGCTCAGATTATAGTCTGATTTCCACAGGGTATTTAAGTTGGAGATCCCGTTCATTTTTTGTTAAAATTTTAGTTCTAGGGATTTTTGAGCTTGTTTGGGTTCAAAAAGTTCACTTCCCCCGACGAAAATGAGGGGTGCTATAAGTTTGTAGTAGTGTGTATCTGTCTGTGGCATCATATGGATGGAATGAACCGATTTTGATAAGTTTTTTTTTGTATCAAACCTGACGTAGGTAATCGAGATGGTTCTTAACTTATCTACCAGTATAATTTATGAAGATCTGTTCAGGCGTTTGAAGATCATCAGCTCTTTTCTAGTTGATGAAGGGAATGTGGTTTTTTCATTTAATTAGTGTGATAAAGTGTCAATAGACAATTTGAAATTGCGCAGTTTAAATTCATTCGTGGAATGTTATGAACCAATGAGGCAATATAAAAAGCTATTTCATGAAAACTTGTTCTAACCGGCTTTGCAATAATTCTTTGAATTGAAGAATTACATGGTAATTCAAGCAGAATTACCATGTAATTCTTAGAATGTAGAATGTAGAAATGTAGCAAAAGTAACCAATGCAAGCTATAAAATCAGCTCTAACAAATCGCTTACGTTATTCTGTACGTGCACGGGATGAAAACTACATTTTCAATTGATCAATCCTCAGTTATTTTCAGTAGTTGCCCGCTGAAGTAGAGAAATTGATGTTTCAACTATTGATATTATGATTACTATTCTGTACGATAACTTCAAAGCCACTCTTGAAGTAGTAAACAGTAGAGATATAACCCCAATGGTTATGAATTTCACAGCACATCAAAAGCTTTACACATAGCCACTTTACCACACAATTTGCCAAGGTAAACCCGAAACGTTGTCACTAATTGGGTCAATAGGATGTTACAAATATTGGTTCAACTAATTTGCATGAGTAAATTAACGAATTATCATATTAATTGCTGATGGTATATGTGTTCAGGTAAAATAAAAGAGAATTAAGAACCTGGTGAAATTGAATTTAAACTACAGACTGTCTGTGTATACAATGAAACATTCCCTGATTACCGCTCGTGCTCAAAAAATACATTAATTAAATTACATGAATATTTGAACAATGATGTATTTCTCCGTAAATCCGTTATTTATCAACGCTGAACATAAACAAATTAAAAAAACACATAAGGTTTAAAGAGTTCATTCAACTAATCTCAAAATAAAGACAATAGAGTACAGGATAACACGCGCAAAACGAGCAAGAGAGTTGACAGCATTTTTCATCCGAGTTTACATAATGTTATGAGCAAAGCTTGGACAACGATACAAAACCAGATAAATTCTCGCGCATGTTGCATTTTGTTATGCCTTCCCCAGTTTTATATATCCCAATCGACCTAGGAAGTGTTAGACCATAAGGGTCTCAACAATTCGCATCCAGACCACGTCCGCAAGACTTTTGTGAAGGTCATAACCTACATTGTGGGAAAGAACAAACCGCTATTTATCTTGCTGAATAGTTAATGCACTGTATCGAAATGGACGATATGTATGCTTGTCTGCTACCTTAGTAGCATAGAAAAGAAAAGAAAATAAAAACGATGGTAATACCTATGTAGTTTGTTTGCAGAAGCTACGGTAACTACGATGTTTTTGCAATGATAGTAACAATGAAGAGATTGTAAGCATCAAATAAGTATTGTGTGGTTCTGAATTCTTGATAGTAGTTTTTCTTAGGTTAGATGCTAGGTATCTATGAACTTCTTACTTTAGTATTTAAAGAAGATCGAAAAGCAAGTTCTTATGAGCTAATTATGGCCATCACTAAACTTCGTTGGCCACTAAAGTCTTTTTTCAACATCCAAGGTTCCAAACAAGCTCACTGTCATTTGTAGCTGAAAAACATGCAACTGATTGAACTATATTTTTGGTCAAAATAAATTAAAACCACTGTAAGTACAAAATAATTAATGTGCCCAGAAAGTTATATTCAAATTCTAAAATCGCTCTACCTTCACTAAAGAGATTTGTGGCAGTCCCAATTTCAAATTGTGTGTGGTTGCATGTCACGCACCGAATATTGTTCGCCCATAATTTCGCACTTGCTCAAAACTTGCTGCACAGTGTCTTTCGCGTTCATCATAAAGAAGTCAACAACTTCCTTATTGTTTTTCTCAAGGTTAATCACATGCACAACGGGTTATTCAGGTTTCAATGAGTAATTAGTAAGTTCACAGGCTCTGAGATAATTGTTATGTTAATCCATCGCACGAAGATACGTAAAAGAAGTTCATGACATTGCAGTTTCTTTGGTTTTTGCAAATCTGAAGAAACCTCTGATGATTCTACGTATTTTTCTGATTATTTTTCATTTCCACCTAGTAATTTATTAATAAAACCAGTTCATGTACGAAAAGGTCCCTACGAATACCAGATTTATGCGTGTCGAAACATAATCGCACGGCCATTACGCTCTCTGGTTGTTTAGTCTTTTTTCCCGAACAAGGAAAAACATGGCGACAAAGGATTGGGGTCAAATTTACATTATTAATACAAAAATAAAATAAAAATCTACGTGAATTCTGGGAGAAATTAGTTACTAATTGTTAAATGAAGAAGATAATCTTTTCTCCCGTTTATCTAATTCAATTTTAAACCATTTGACACCACACTATCGATCCCGGAATTACTTTTCATTACTCGAACCGAAGCAGGCTACAACGAGGCTATAAAGAGAACAATCGTCAGAGGTTATCATAACATATCGCTGTTTTTATAGGGAGAGGGCCGACTGATATTCGATATTGTGGCGTCCATTGGGGAAACAAGGAACCTTTGATGAGAGGAAGTCAATACGACCTATAGATAGGATGTATTGACCTATAGCTAAAGTATGGATTACAAGATCCAATATCAACAATACTTTCAACGATATTGACGATCTGATTTCTTATTTGAACTAAGTCTAACTTATAAATAAAACTATAATGTAGATGAGAATGACAAAATGTAGGACTGTTAATTTTAATTTATCTCTAAATCTGTCACTTTTACCCCTACTTTCCTCGTTATTCCGTTCGATTTGAGACATCCATCCACGGTTCACAGTTTATTTTTCCATCTAGTAGGTACCTTACCTATTATTTTAATTGTCTATGCTTTATTACACAATTTTTCATGAATATTTCAAAGAGTATTATTATTTTCTAAATCCATAATCTTTACTTCAGGTTTCATTCTTGATTTAAAAGGACGATCTGTACGTACAGTTTTTTTTTTAGCTTTTCATACTACCTACATGACAGATATTGGTAGAGTAACGATTCGGGAAATGAGGCAGATGATTGACGTCACTGCTATCTCTTCTTTGATAAATTCTGTTGTAGCTATTTTTCAGGATTGTAATGACGAAGATGATTTTTCATATTTTGTTTTTCTGTATTCAGAGAAAAATAGTTTTTCATGAACATTTACGTTCTGTCTCATAATGGACATTATAATCTTTATAGATATCTCAAGCAGCTGCTAACTATGTTGCTGTTTCTTTTAATAAAATGAGTGTGACATTCATTTCAGATTCCCTAAGGTTTTAATAAATTGAACAAGTATGGTATGAGTAATACAAAATCACGACTCTGATTCACCGATCACTGACACGATAGGAAGAAGACTTACATGAAGATCTTCTTGGTTTTTTAATGAATAGAAAAAAGTATAATAGACACAAGCATACCAACTCATCGTACCAACAATCGCATAATTAGTAAAGTTCTCACGGACAATAAACGGAGCCAATTTATAATTTGAGCTGCAGATTTAACACAAACAATCATAATCGTTAACATACTACTATTTGACAAGACTGGATTTTGCTAATTGATTTTTGGTGTTTGATTTTTGCAGGCAGTTGGCGATGAATTTGATCTGTTGAGTCTACCAGACAATGAGAGAATATCAAAGTCAGAGAGACTGGTAGACGGACAACAATGATACTAATAGGTATAGTTCCCATTTCTTACTGTTTGACTTCCTACAATTCATTTTTGGAAAGGTGAGTGACAACAAAAACCGAGGTCTTTTGAGTTTTGGAGTGCACATAATATTGTCGGTCCAGGATATATACCTAGTAGTTATAAGCCATGTTGGAGGCCTTCAGGCGGCCTAAAAACTCCGTCATCAGAGATGGCCACAAACTTTCAGAAGACAATTACAACAAAAAAACATTTAAATTTAAATAGGTACCTAGTATAAAGTTCAATAAGTTCAAAACCAAAACATACATAAAGCAAAACAAATTCAAAGAATTAGCAACACCACAAGGATTCTCTCACGATATCTGAAACGCATATTAATACAGACTTGATACGGATATAAAATGTATGGAGCGATTACTAGAAATGCCAGCTAGCACATCAATTGTTGGACGTTTGGGTTGAATACAAAGTGTTTTTGATCACACATTATCGTTTCGGGGAATTAATTGGCTTTGTTGATCTGAACTTGTATCTAGTAACATAGGTAAGCATAAATAGACCTTTGACTTAGTTGCTATTTCCCTTCTTCAACTCACACGTCGTAAATTTGACGATTTTGATAAAATTCCGTATCTTTACATCGAATAATAAATGAATCTAGCATGGGGGACTGATAATATAATTTTGTTATTATACAATTCGTATCAAAGTCTTACTTAATGCTTACCTTTGCGATGGGCTTGCAAACTGTCACGTGTCGAATAGGTACTAGATATTGCATTATGAGTATCCATATCCCGAATTTGTATTTTGTCGTCCTTTTCACATAGACATATTGAAAGCATCTCGAATGCCTAAGAATCGTTGGCATCAATCATTTGATTTTATCATTCATCCGCCCAAAATTTGCAAGCAACTCAATTAGAGGTATTAGCGTTAAACTATGGGTAGACCGCAGAAGATAGTTTAGTAATTTGGCGGGTATTAAACTACTTATGGTATGATTTGGTCCAATTTCACACAGACAATAGAACCGGTAATTACACAGCTATTACAAAGATGTCATGGGAATATATATAACAATAAGGATTACAGAGGTCAGCTAACGTCATTAGGTAAACTGTCCACTCAAGTACAAAGTTTAAAATCAAATACAATAATGTACCAACTAGTACAATATAGAGGAAATAAACAAAATCAAAGCTGTTGCAAATCTTATCTTTAAAATTTTTAACTAGATTCAAAATTTCATTTAATTTCTAAAAGATTTATGTTTATTTGCTTTTAATGAAGCTTAAATGGTCACTAAGTAATTCCTGACTGGCGCAGAATCGTGACGAAAGGCACAAACTGAGGGAGGCCTATACCCAGCAGTGGGTGAAGTCGGGCTGTGGATGATGAAGTAATTCCTTTGATTCATCTTGTAGGTACTACTGATAATTTCAACAGGTGTATCCTTGCATTGCACAAAACGCACTGGTATTGATGCAGTAGGAAATATCATGTTGACATTTACATTGCATTTTGTTAGTTAGATATGAATTGTCATTATTACAGCTATAGTAAAATTTCAAATTTTGTTAGTTAGATATGAATTGTCATTATTACAGCTATAGTAAAATTTCAATTCAGTACCTATGTAAATCTGGTTCAAGGAGTTGATATGCCATTCTAGCCTTTAGATCTTACATACCCATGCTGACATGATAGCACAGCATTCCGAAGGCTATCTTAGGGCCAATCCTAAGTCCTTACATTAACATAAGCTCCCGATGCGTCAAATCCTTTCTCTAAGCTAGTTTTAGTCTACATCACAATGAAAGCACCATTACTATTATGGGAATTACTATAAGTGCTTCAGTGTCTAGTGCTCCTAAGTCCGGTAATTATATCTAGCTTGGAAAATATTCCATTGCAAACTAATTAGAAGCACCGTTGAAGCGTTTTTACTATAGATTAGGCTTGATAGAACTTGCTACAGTTTTTACTTAAGCTGTTTCTTTGTTCAGTTTTTGTCGGTTGCTTTTTGTGACAGAAAACATAATTCGGTATGTTTTTATAATCTTAAAATGTCTGACTCATGCTCAAAGGGAACAATTCGCCGAAATATAAATATAAAAGCTTTAATCATCAGAAGATAATTTAGGCGACGAATTACATACAAAAATTGTGTTGATTTTAATTCCGATGAACTCGGGTGTTTTAAGATCATCCAGGTTTAACATCTAATCTATAGAGAAATAATCTCTTTTGCAATCGATAAGACATTACCAGAACTTCAAACTTCCATTCAAGGCAGGTCCCTAATTCGAATGTCACGGATCCGGCCGACTGACTCCAAGCACGAGCAGGGGAGCAACGCCCCTGCACCTGTGCCATCACGATCTGGCATACCAACACCGCAACTGGTAATCTGGCACGGTACTTTAACTTTAACCTTCCTGCATTTAAGAATCAATTTACTAAAGACGATCAGCATAGTACGCAGAAATATAATCGAATTTCGTATAGGATTCTAGATCTTCAAAATAACCTTTAAGAATCATATTGATTTGAGGAAAGGGCGCCGGAGAAACAGGCACTAATGCAAATAAAACCCATCGAAATTTTAACTTTAGCATTTAAACATAAGCTTCAGATTGCTTTGAAGATTTTGCAACAACCCATTGCACAAGCAGCAATTATTTGACCTATTGAAATAGAATTAAAGGGCATTAATTGCAAGACATATTATCTTCCATACAGTCAGTTTTCGCTAAGTAAATGGTTGGTCTTTCAGACGTACAATCACGACATCGACAGTTAAACATTTTAAATAAGTCTATATTGCATACACTGACTATGAAGAAAGAATCAGACAATCTAGGCAATCAAAACCAACAGGTAGAATATAAATAATGTAGGTATTACAGTGCGCTAGTAACAGTTAATAATGTAGGAATTAAGAAAGCGGAAAATCTGTTTAGGCTACCACTAGACAAAGGAAAAATTTGCAGGATGACAACAATGGAGAATCAGTATGGCTTCAGTAATGGAAAGGCACTGGCAGAAGAAGATTACAGTGTGGAAGATAAGTCAGTCTTTCGCAATTATAAACAATACCACAACATAGCAAATATTTGTAAAACTGCTCAACAGGGTCAAGTCAGGTTTCAAGAGTGCCTCTGATAAATCTAAAAATAACGAGCCATATTTATTGCAAACACTGACTCATGTGTTCCAAAGGTATGCTAAGTGTATGTGAACTTACTGAATAATCTCAGACGGACATGTCTTGAATTTACACCTAAAGTGGTAGCAGCGAGAAAGTATATATTAACGTGCATAGTTCTACGTTCTACGAAATTTTTAAAAAGGTTTCGACACAATTAGAAATAAGGAAGGACATAATGACAACATTTCAAAGTGACTTTAGGTAAGAGTTTCAAACAAGGTTTCAAACAATTCGTTGGCAGATTTAAAAGTCTGAATTTTGAATGTCTCGTGTTTAATGGTAACTTCATTTGCGCCAGACAAAGACTAGTTAACTGAATCGAAGCTCGTTTTGTAATAAAAATCTACCTTTGCTCCCTTTTCGAGTCGTTTTCATCTTTGAGCTTTAAGTACTGTAAGCATCGAGATGGATCAGTAGGTATACCTTCATTAGTATTCAAGAGATATCTCAATTGATCCTCTGCTAGAGTTCATCGACATTTCACCGCATCGAGACCAACACAATGTCTTCGTTAGCTTTGTCAACCAATTTTCGTCGGCGAAGCTCCAAATAAACTAGTACATAAAAAATGTAGCGTGATATTTTAAAGTGCTAACTATTCAGAGATTGGTAACAATAGTATTTTCCGATGATAATCATTTGGCACGTGATAGACGTACTTTGGCACAACAGCCGC
This sequence comes from Camptogramma bilineatum, assembly GCA_958496255.1. Classification (NCBI taxonomy): domain Eukaryota; kingdom Metazoa; phylum Arthropoda; class Insecta; order Lepidoptera; family Geometridae; genus Camptogramma; species Camptogramma bilineatum. Next base: position 10,376,516 of record OY292465.1, on the reverse strand, counting down.
TGGCGCTACGTTACAAATAAATCTCATTATGGCGCACTCCACTTTTAAACAACGGAAGAGAAATAAAAAATAATCGATGGTCCATCAAATTCGGAATAGGTACGAGTGCCGACACAAATCCATTAAGGCATGTCCATAAAAACATTCGCACTAGCACGCCCAAGACTGTTTCGAAAGACGCCGTGGACCATGAACATTCCGACACAGCAAGACTAACTGGAACCAGGTCTGTTTCAGCTCAACTCATCATTCAAGGCATAATAAGCTCTATACACCTGAATTTAGATTCAATATAGCTCGGTCATACATCGAGGATTTAGTTAAACAGGGATGATACATCAGCTTATAATCAGCTGTTTCTTGAAATGGAATGAAACCGACAGATGTTTACTTGACACAAATTATTTGTTAAGTTTGTATAGTGACATCAAGTCTGATAAGACTGTACAAAGAAAAAAATATAAAGTTGAAGTGGAACAGACAAAACTACCAACTCTTTTTGTAAGCTTTCTACGTGAAATTCCGTTGCACAGTACCTACTTCAGAGAAGGTTTTTTTATAACGACTTGAAAACAGCTATTTTATATTACAGATAAAGGCGATAAGAGATTGTTGAGACAACCGACAATAGATTGTAAAGTAATTGGTCCATCGAGCAGTGATTTACAATTTTCAACAGTTGAAACCGTACATCAATGTGATTCATCCGTAGCACAGAAAAACGCGTATCAAACGGTTCTACTGAAGCGTTTGATGCGTGCCGTGGAACAGCTGGCATCGTCACCGTTAATTCCTGGTTCCGTACAACTACCAACTGCTTCTACCAACTATGTAAGGGAATTATACTCTAACCAAGCCTGCTTTTATAAATTAGTGTGACTTGATAAAATAATTCTCTTATTCCTTGCTAAATTAATAAGTGAATATATAGTGATAAGCAGTGATCGGAATGAGGCGGGCTAAAATACCTAAAGTTCGAAAAATAACAGAGACAAATGGAGACGCCTTAGGACTAAATATTTTTCGACCCAATTATTTCCGTTTCCGGGACATTAATAGAGAACATCTAACATTAAGGTGAATCAATTTTTACCTGAGTTAATAACAAAAACTAAAATGTAAATTATAAGGATAAAAAACTTTTTTCCGTCGGTCAAATAGAAAAATTATTTGAATTAGTTCACAATATTATTAACATTAATTTTAAATGTACTTACTCACTGTGAAAATTGTGCCAACTTTCAATAAAATTCTTACTTACTACAAGAACAAAATTCTTGTAGTAAGGAAGTCTCCCCTTTTTTGCCTCTGTTCTTTAAACTTTAGGTATTTAAGCCCGCCTGATTCCGATCACTGGTGATAAGGGGTGTGCGTAAAAACCGGACGATTTTTTAAATTTTGCATCAAACTAAAATCTGGTCTGTTTTTTAGATATAGAAGAACTTTAACAGTGTTTTTTGCTGGGGAATCTATGAAATAATAAAATTACTGCAGAGTAGCATTATAATAAACCGAAATTAGAAGTCAAAAAGGAATTCTGTGGTTACTTCAAAATTATTAAGGATCCATGACGAAGGCTTCGGGCTAACACGAATTTTCGTATAATGTTATGGTTGGAGGGAGAACCAAAATATGGATTTAAGAATGTTTAGTTAGACCATATTGTATCCAGGCTTGGCGTACCAATACCAAAGCTTATTATTTCGGTGTGTTGTTTCACAGTGATTCTCGTAAAATCATTCCGTAATTAATCGGAACACGCTTTTGGCCTTGTTTCCAATTCGGTTTGCTTCGGTACATCGTTTGGCGGCGAGATTGCTGGGGGTAAACCGGCAGGTGATACCGAATGTACAACAGATGTGGGATTGTGGTACAGTTGAACGTTTTCGGATTTCCAATCAACGTTCGCTGACGCGAGAAAGAATTCCTAGTTTTCTGTTGTCTGAAAACTATCGTAGGAAAGGATCCTCTTTTTGTATTTGGTACGGCATGCGCGAGGTTTTTTGCAAATTGAAACGTATATTTTCGAAGACAGCATTAAAGATAAAGACGGTGGAACAACTATTCAGACTTGCGCTGGACAAGGAGAATTTTAAGAAGCTGACTGCCGACCTCCATTAATGGAGAGGCATTTAAAGTAGAAGAAGAATTTTAGTTTTGTAATGATGGGAGAAAAAAAAAGTGTTGGTCGAAACTTATTATAAGATTTATATTCTCGTACCAACTTGAAACAGATAAATATGGGTATGAATTTTAAATCTGGACTTCCTTTTACAATAAACAAGAGTCAGTCAAAATCTGCTTTCATTAGTAATATCACTCTGAAGGTATTTAAATGTTTAAAAATACTTATTATCAGACTGAACAACACAAAATGAATCAGACGAAGGTTTATTAAAGTCATAATAAATCTTACGATAAGTGACTGGATAAAATCTTTTGAACTCGGAATGCAGGTTTATGATTGATCAAGTGTAATCAATTCAAACAAATAAAACCTCTCAAGTCTTAATATGCAAACAGTAGGAGTACTAATAGTCACAACTGTACAAAATGTGTAAAAGACACTTCGGTCAACATTGATAAGGCATTTCGTTTCTGTATTGTTATCCTTAAGTGAGTAAATTACAGTTCTAAAACCTTTAGTCAAATTATAGGTCACACATACATAACTATACCTACTAGCAGCGCCCTTGCGGCGTTGCCCCCGTAGTGATAATATATTGTGATGATGATGATGATGATGAAAAGTAGCCTTTAACCTTCCTCAAGAGTTTAGCTATCAAATGCAGAAATAATTTTTCAAATTCGACTGGTGGTTCCTGAGATTAGCGCGTTCAAACAAACAAACTCTTCCGCTTTATAAAATTAGTAAGTAAGTAAGTATAGAGTATAGAAGTATAGAAGTATAGATATAGATAGTATAGACTAGTATAGATATAGATTAGTATAGATGTAGCTTATGTAGCCAAATATTCGTCAGCCAAGTTACTAGCTTTATCGTGCTGACTATAAACGGCTTTTTTTATGATTCGACTGGTGCTATTGACATTTCGCCATCATCACTGGCATTTGCGAAGTAACTTTGATAACGCTAAGTTGCTGCTAATGGTACCTCGCTCCTAATCTTGAATTCCTATCCAGGGACCTTCCATTAAACCTCTCGAGAACAAAGATAATGGCCCCGAAGCCTTTTATTTGCGCGAATACAGAGAATACGGAACGATCATTGAAATAAAATAAACAGAATTTAATGACTCTACCGTCGGGAATTTAAACCGTGGCGTAAGTGCTCCCTAAATATGTCCTACTTTGATGTACGAAATAATTTGTCGCACAGTTGCAAACAAATTAACATGCAACTTCACATAAGTTTTTAATTAAAATTTGTTTGATGTGGTCATCTGCTTCAAAAGCCCTTTTTAAAACTGGCTCAGTTATTTTGCAAAGTAATGAAGATCCTCCTATATTGGACTGGGAGGTTGACTAAAAATTCATCAACTTTGGTACTCTAAGCCTTGAGTGCCTAAAGTTTGTTTTTGATTCACGTCTTAACTCTTGTAATTTCAATTTATAGATTGATACTGACGCTGACGTTTTATTGAGATTACTATTTTTCACAAAATAATTGATGTTTATTTACCGCAATATAAAAACAATAATAAAGTTAGAACTAGGTAACTCAATCTACATTCGCCGAAAGGTGTCACATTATCTGTTATTTTAATATCGCATAGCGGTTCGTTTTTTACGTTCCGTTCTTTGACTCATGCGATATTCATATTAAATCACTTGCTTTCTTTTTTGTTCTCATAAATAATGAAAATGCATTCGATCGTTCATCCCACAGTAATGACGAATCAGTTTGAGATAGGAAAAAAAAATGTATTGATGGATAAGTCAATAACCTTTAAATCGATTGATTACTATTTCTTGATTCTGTTACAGTCACTTTGCCTAGGTATCGTATGTAATGTCAGTGTAGGCAGAAACCGTTTCTCTAACCATTCCACTGGTGAAAGAAAGAAAGAAAAGAAAATTATTTGTAACAACATACAGTAAAACAATAAAGGGAACACTTAAGTATAGAAAAATAAAAATCAAGATAAAATAAAAACTGATAATATTGAGAGTCCCGCAATCGTCCAAAATGACATGTTCAAGGGACTCCCCACTGAGAGGTTTATCATCCCTATGATACGAGTACAATGTAATAATCTTCGTATTTCGGTTTATCCGATAGCATGTACCTACACCGTTTTCCAAACAAGGTTTCATATCAGAAACCTAGTTCAGGATTACTTACCTGAAACTGAAACTCAAAATCTAGATAAAACATTGATTTTCGACAAAGCTCATTTTGGACGTCAAGATAGGTACTATTTTTCTACACGATAGTTATCGAAAATTAAGAACCCATGAGATTTTCAATCGAGATATGGGTCGATCAACTTTTTCTTGTTCCGAGGTTGTCCCCATGAGTATGCGAGTATAGAATCAAGAAGATCCTATTATTTACGGTTTTAACTCTATAAACTATTAATGAGATAAACTGGCATTACATTTACGAGTCAGTAAAGCCAATATAAGTATATTTTTATTCAAAAATAATGGTTACCCAGGGGACGAAACCATGCCTCCCATACAAATCGGAGATGTCCCTTTCACAAAGTTAAAATGTTTGCGCCACTACGCTATAAAATTTTTCAATGAAAATCTCTAAATTAATAATAGGTAAAGAATAACAAACTTACTGAATAACTATTGCATTATTATTCCATTGAAAATTGTTTTCAGAATTTACAAAATTCTAAAATATCTTTACGCCGAAATGTGTCCCCAGTGGTTTCCATTATTAGGGGTCCCCTGTCAAACTACCATAAGTTTAAGGAAATTTTAACAAGGTGGCTATATTAGTAGGCTTGATCAATCAGGAAAGTGTCTAGGTTTCATACGATCGCGGCCAAGATTGCTGTTCCCTTGATTTTGCTCGGCCATTTCGCCCACAGCTGCATCGGAGGCAACGTGTTTTTATTGTGTGTCTCCTGGGAGACCTACCAAAAAGTCGTATGTAGTCGTCAATATTTTACATAATATGGTAATTTCTACCTTAGTACATGGTCAATAGTTCTAAAATTACATCTAAATGTATTTTTATGCAAATTTCCTCAATTTCTTCCTCTTCTGGTTATTTCATCGCCAAATGTCTCTTGGATAACCTGTCCCTTGAGTCACTATAGCGGTGACCCAAGAGACTTTTCGGTTACCCAAGAGACTTGATAACTTATGTTTATTGTGTTAACAGACAAAACATCGATTCCTAATAATTTATTACTATTAAATTTTGTCCAAACCTTTGTTTTCATGTGGATTAGGTTGTTTATTAAGCAAAAGGCAAGCCTTCATTGGTCACTAAGTTCCTTGGGTCACTAAGTGTGACCAAACAAAACAAAACTAGGCAGAGTGTGGTCAAACGCGAATCTATTTTCGTTTAAAAAAAAAAAAAAAAAAAGTGTCCCTCATTTTCAGACAAGACTTTTTAAAATATTTCTTTGTTTAAAAAAGTTATCGAATTATTTTCTTAAGCAGCAGTTACTTAGACTTGAGACATTTAAAAGCTAAGTAAAACCATTTCAGTTTAACAGCAGAACCACAGGTAACTAAATAAAAAGTCATTTGTTTTTATCATTGGTTACCCAAGAGACAGTAAATTAATAGTTTCTAAAAAATGTACTAGCTTTTTTACATGTTTTTTTTCTGTAGTAGTAGTTTTAGAGTATTATTTATACTTTAGGTGCGAAATTTCTTACAAAAATCTATTTATACAAGAGAAAATTGTTGTTTTCAAACTGGTTACCCAATGGACATATTTCGTGACCCAACTTTGATTTCTATGTGAAATTGATATTTATCTAAGGTTTACTTCGCGCCCTATCTTATCATCAAAAATTGAATATATTTCTGTTTATTTTTCGATAAAAAATCATTAAATACTTGAAATTTTATTATTTTTGCTTTTTGAACGTTTGGTACAAGAAAAAGTTGATCGACTCATATAATTGATATAGTTGCGTGTGAAGCGTACAAATTGATTACGCATTTAACTATGAAAAACAGTTTTTGGTTGCTTGATCTCTTGTAGTATACAGCCACAAAAGATAAACATAACGTAGGTCCTTACTTAAAACTATAAAATACGAAAACTCAGTTGACTTTGGATGGTCTTGATCTTTAGAAAGACTTCAAAATATGAACATCACAGTTTTCTACACCATTAAACATAGGTATCTGTCAGGCCGAAATCAGAAGTCACGACGCCACACAAGAAATAATTCCAATTTCATCCAGAAGCCACAAAATATTGTCTTTCCCCAATAATTTAAATGGCTTTTTATCCGACTACGGCGAAGCAAAAAGGAGGGTTATGATAAATTATGTAAAATTGGATTTAGGTTCTTTCAAAAATTGTAAAATACTCATATCCAATACCAACTTGATCTTGGATATTGAAGTTGCCAAACTGATTAAAGTTCCGACCGGACTGAGATTTTGAAGGTCCCAAAATAAATTAAAACAAACTTAACACAATCACTGAGAATATACGATAACCAGACAAACATAAACTCAATTCAGATATTAAATCCATAGCAGTAGGAACACTTTTCCACTGACAAGAAACTTTAACCGTTGAAGCACATTGTAAGGGAAATGATCCATTCATTGTTACTCTTGTACAACTTTGACTTTCGATGTAATGTATTTTGAACCGTAATTTCGAAGAGCTGAGGTTTTAATTTCTTTTCTGGGCGAGATGTCGGTTAGGATATTTCTTCCAGTGTTTTAAACAGGAACGGACGTTGAAAAAAGGGGCACGGTGCGCCGGGAACACACCTGTCAGTGTTGCCAGTTTGATGTGAACCAGTGAATGGCGGTTCGTTACAATGAATTGAATTTGGGAAAGTTCTTTGAGATCTGAATTCAAATTCCGTGCGAACGCTGACCACACGATAAACTTGATCATTTTGAATGAAATAAAATATCTCGAAAATATCCTGTTTTGCTTGTGAACGAGTAAGATAGATAAATATAGTAATTTTGTAAAGGAGAGATAAATTTGAGCATCCCGGCGAAGGCGGATATGCAACCACTTCAGTTTAGCACAAAATTCGGATATATTATGATCATTGATCATATTTCCGCAAACCAAGTATAAAACGAATACAAACATTTTGAAGGCGCTCAAGTTTTTAAGTTGCTCTTCTGAAAATCTGAAACACTGACGTAAGCGTAGTCTAAGTTAGGAAGTAAGAAAGACTGAGCATGATAACTGAAAAAAGCATGCATCTTCACTCGTTCCACAGCAGGAATTGAGTTCAGATCCTGACACCGCATCTGGATTTATACCAAAAACCTTTTTAAAGAATAAGACGTAACAGACAAGCCGCATACTCTGTCAACAAAAAGTTTCATCATAACGAGTTCAGTGACGAATCAGTCAACAAACCCGACCATTCTTCCGCCCACGTGAATTCCGAAGGAAACACCATTATTTATTCTTTGGTTGGCTCCTAATGTTATTCTTTCAGAAGCAATTCTTCTTTTTGTTGGTATAATATTTAATCCATAACAATTTTTTCTATGTTTATCTTTTGCTACTTCATCGATCCCAGAACATTCAGGACAAACTTAGCAAATATAACCTTAAAGTTCAGAATTTAATAAAACGGGTGTGACCTTTTCACACAAGGGAGATATTACACCTACACTAACACGAAATAAACCAGTACTTGGAACAGTGCTCGAGGTCCTAATTATACTTAAACAATATTTATCTTTGACGGCAAACATTATCATATGAAAATGAAGGAAATTACCGTACGCGAATCTGGCATCTGGAAATTGAATATACCCAGATCAAAGTCAAAGGACAGTTTTATGACAGAAGTTGGCACAATAAAATTAAAGACTAACCGCCTTAGGTACTTATGAAAGATGTTTAAGGTGAACACTGGTTAAACAACGTCCTGTCTCTGTTTATCACTATCCACAAATAAAGACAGGACGTTTTTTAACCAGTGTTTAACTTTAAACATATTTCATAAGTAAGGCCCCTAATGTATAAAATAGGTACTGAACTAACAAAACCATCTTTCTAAGGCCTATTCATCATTCCCTTTATTACAAAAACTGATTACACATTTCATTACACTATGGAGCACAAAAAATACTAAACCGTTCGTGGCAGTCTTTTTATCTTGTCAGTAGGAGCCTGTCCAAAGCCGTCATTATACGAAATCTCAGTAATCATTCATCATCAGAGGTTGTTTAAACCGAAGCACCTGAGGTAGTTACAAGATGAAAAAATTATTTAAATTGGGACGCTACTAATAATAATTCGATGGTTATTGATTTGGTATCAAATTGCTGGTGGTGTATAACTAAGTTTGGAATTAAGAGGTTTTGTGATTAATAGTTAGGAATAACCGGATTAAGACCTGGAGGTTGGAAAAGAAGATGAGGAATGTGGAGCCAAATAGGTAGATACAGCATTCATTGAATAAAGCGATACTGCGCAGTAGTAAATCAGAAAAGTAATAAATTATAAATACCGTAATCATCTATAGAGCTGATAATCAAGAAACAAAACAAGGTACTTATATTCAAAGCGCTGATAGATAAAACTAAGTATTGAACACAGAATCATATAATGATACAATACCACCAAATTAAAGATACTCTAATTTCTTGATGAACGAAAAATAAAGACTTACTAACGTAAAATTTACATTTTTAAGCGTACAATTATGGAAATTGCTAACTCTCTTAATATTTCCGCTCCAGGTAATTTTCGACACGCAAAACTGATCTCGCAATAATATAAGTGCTAAGGTAGTAGAAAAAGGACTTGTTCTCTGGCGTTTAAAATTTCCTCGTTGTGAATTCGCCAACAATTTTCATCAAGAAATCATAATTTTCAAAAAATGTCACAATCAAATGCTAAGTTTAGATTCAGTCCGAGAGCAAAATACTCGTACTTTGTACTGTTATTTTTCAAATAAAAAAGTGTTTTTTTTATAACGCACTAAAAACTACTCAGTTATTATTATTATTATTATTATTATCAGCCGTAGGTGTCCCACTGCTGGGCAAAGGCCTCCCCCCACTCCCTCCAGACATCACGGTCTTCAGCAACAACCCTCCAGTCCGGCAAAACTTGCTCGAGTTCGTCCCGCCATCTCCGTTTTGGTCTACCGCGTCGCCTTCTCGCTGGGTCGGGCTGCCACTCGGTGGCTATCTTCGCCCACAGCTCATTTGGCATCCGACAGATATGTCCTGCCCAGTTCCACTTCAGCGTCGCGGCCTTCGAAGCCACATCAACAATTTTAGTTTTGGAGCGCAGTTCAGTGTTTCGGACTCTGTCCGTTAACTTGACACTCAGTTACATAAACAAAATTAAAATGATACTTAGAATGCTTTATTTGTGTGGAACCCTACAAACGAACGGTAGCTCGACTCAAAACCTGCTCGTTTCCCCGACATATGAAAGGATATCCGTTGCGAAGTCCGTAAGGGGTCATTACATGTAAGTAATCTATGTTTTTGCATGTCTACTTACTGCCTTGAGACGAGGGAGTGGACAACGGAACTTATAAGTAGTTTGAACTTTGAAGCACTTACCAATCAACCTGTTCATTTACAAAGTTATCGAAATAATGTTGTCGTTAATAATTTTCAACAAAATTATAAATTAAAACTTGAACGAAGCTTAGACGGAGACGATCAATCAAACGGTATTGAATCTGACAGAATGCTTTCACCGATACCAAATGAAATTCGAACAGGCAAATAAATTTAACGAGATGTTCTTGAATTATTTCATCAAAACAACCATCAGAGATCGTCTCAAAAATTTTCCAACCTTTTACCTCCAAACAAATAAAAGATAATAAACATTTGTTAATTATTTCCACTTAGCGTTGGATATGAATCAGAGGCATCGGAGGTAGCTCATAAAGATACGAAACCTGTTAATAAGCAACTTCCTCCGAAAAAGATTAAAACTTGCACGAAAGAAGTAATTGGTCCGAACAATTTCAAAGTGGATATCATTAAAGAAACAAGATTTGAACCTGTTACATGAGCTTTGAGAGACTGTTTGATTTGAAAGCTACATTTGGAATGTCACTAAATGAGTAGTTTTGAAACCAATTTGAAACTATGTTATGAGAACGTTTGGCTTTTAAGAACTAGTGGCATAGTAGATAGACAATATTATTTAAAGATCGAGCATAAACGACGACTTTTGAATTTTACTTCTACAATATTATCCATTCCAAACGCAAAGAGAGCCTACAAATATCTTCATTTCAGTCTTCCTACGACGTAAATGTTTATGCAGAATGCATTCAAACGATATCCAATATGATCTTACAGTTTCAAATACCACCGATTTGAATAAAGTCTGCAAATCCAATGACATGCAGGAATTTCAAGGCATGTGGAAATCTCTGTACTTATATGTGTAATTCAAAGTTCATCAACATTAAATTCACACGCTTCCCGTCTCAAATAACAATTTCCTCTGTATCATCTGCATCATGCCAACAGTTAATTCGACTAATTATAACAATCCATACAGTTTTGTTAAGCCGACATCCGACTAACAAATGTGGTACTGTCAAGTTCACGTATAGACCGGTCACGACATGTCTTAGATTTAAAACATGACTCATATAGTTATTACAATTCAAGTACATATTCAGTACGTCTGGTCTTTATCACTTGTTAATTTATGAACCTTTTACAGTGTACGTACCTAATGTATGTAGTTGTTTATCTAGTGTTGATTTTATAGCCGTGAATATCATGAGGTACTAGAGAATCATTTTTATTTAGCAGGTGGCGATTTCTAAGAGCCACCTACTCTGGGAGAGTGGATTTAATAGATTTATAATCACTTGACTGATCTCATCCCTATAAAAATCATTTTGATATAGTTTGTAATCGATTGAAGGTATTACATTAAGTATATGGACACTATTATTGAGTAGGTCGGCTACTAGGTACCTAGTTGTTTGGACGAAGCCGTAAAACTGAGTCTGGCTTCCGGTTGCAAGCCACCAAGGTAGGGATACCCAAAAACGACAAACAAGAGAAAAACAGCTGTCTTTTTAAATAAACATTTGCTTAAATAACCTCATTTCCAAAGATTGAAATGTACAATCAGTGACCGCGTTATTTTATTCCTTGTTTTACCAGTAGAATTTCCCCACAATATAAAACTATAGTCCAATATAACGTGCGAATATTCACTTTGTACAGTAATGTAATGAGCATTTAACGAAAACGGCCTTCATTCACTCGAGGGACCGGACCCTAGTCTCCAACAGCTTTTTTGAACCTCCATCTATCTTTGTTAACACACTATTTGAGATTAATTCATGACCTCATCTCAATTCCATACAGTTTATTTTAGTAAAGGCAAGTAGGGGTGCCCGTGGGATTTCAAGAATTGCTAATTCTAAACTTTAGTGAGTAAATAAATACGGGTATTTTGTTAGAGTAAATTATTTGTCAAATTAAATGGCACGGCTTCTTTTAATCCTTTAGGCCCGGGTTACACGAGGCTAGTTTTTCAAGCTAGGATAGCAAGCTAGTGTTAGTAAGCTAGCAAGCTAGTACTTCTAGCTTCGTGTACTAGCTTAGAAATGAAGCTAGTTTTGTCTACACGAAGCTAGAAGTACTAGCTTGCTAGCTTACTAACACTAGCTTGCTATCCTAGCTTGAAAAACTAGCCTCGTGTAACCCGGGCATTACATCGCAACTACCAGTTTTTGTAAGTATGTATTGATATTCGTAACTAGCTGTAGGATTGCAACACTTGTATTATTGTAGTTTCTTGCCAAATCACTATTAAATTTGTTAGACAGTTATTTTTATAATGAACGGACTGGATTAAAAAAACCAAGTGGAAATAACCAACAGACTTTTTACAATCCTCAATCAACCTGCCCCTTTCCGGATTCCATTGACCAAGACTCGAGTGTAAGTGGTTTCGTAAAAACAGTCCATTCATAAGTTTTACAACGATGTAAAAAGCAAGAACCGAGTTGTTGTAACATCATCCTTGTTATCATTAGCACCTTTGACTCCCACGGTTCTGTAAATGGGAAGCGGTCGTTTGATCTTGGGACCTTTCATTCAAGACTGCAATGTAGAATTTTTTTTCCAAATGATTTTGAGTTTTCCATTTTTGATGATAGAGTCAATTTCTAAATAACTCGTTTTCTTGATTATTTTGTGAAGTGAAGAAGAGTAGAGAGAGAAGGGTTATGGCTATTTCGGGCACTCTACTGATAAGAACGACATAAATAGGGGCCATATATTATAGATCATCCTAAATAAAAATATTATTTATTTTTGAAGATAGATATTTGTTTTCGGAAACAGATGAATTCAATATGCAAGAAGGAATCACATAAGCAATCAAATTCATATTCTAATCTAAATGAACTCTGAAACCCTTTCAGCATAACATCAAAAGTATGTAGACACACCTTTTTTTTAATAAAGCATTGGATATTCCAAATGTTTGTTCTTGCTAATGTACCTAGTAGGTACTCTAATGGTAGGTAATGGTCAAACAGATCCATTTCGTAAGTAACATTGCATTACCTATTCGTTTTTTTACGTCTGGCAAAAAATAAATTATTGTTCTCAAACCCAGCTGGGGTCCCACGGCCTGTAAAATAACAGGCCGGATCGCGCCAGGCCAGACCGACAGGCCAATGGGAACCGTCGCACCCGATGATGCCTGTCGTCGATCAGCAGTTGAATCAGCTGCACAGGCATCCACAGGCGTGGCGCGATCTGGCCTGGCCTGTGATAACACGGGCCGTGGGCCCCCGGCTCATTTTGAATAAGCATTTTATTACGTTTATGAATCAAAAAATTTAATAAGAATTTTCATTTTCGGTGAAACCAAGGTGCGGTACACTCTCAACCAAAAATTGAAGTTGAAATGTTAATAAAATTATAGGAATTTTAATCTAGTAGACAAAGCTAAACGAGTTTATAATGATTGACACCAATTTATGCAACAAACTAAAGCATGGTTATTGAGTTAAGTGCCATTGAGGGTCGAGGTCGGGCTGAAGTCAACGCCACTACAAGCCAGTGTCCATGATTTCTGCATAAATTCGTGACAATTCATACTACACTATTAAACGAGCAATATTGGTACACTTGTATTTTTGTATTAGCTTTCTAGAAAACGGTTTAGATAAGATTACTAACTTGGGGATACGATTTTTACAGAGCCATCCTCAAAAGAATCAATGTAGGTACTACCTACTTACATTTTTAAAGAAAACCATTGGCAACAAAAAGCCTGGAGATGCCGGGGATCGAAACCGGGGCCTTTCACATCTAGCTAAGAAAAACTGGGAAAACTATTTTTTTCCGTTCTTTACGCAAAAAGGTTTCCCTGCGCATTATAGTTTCTAAGGTGCATTGAAACTAGTGCTTTAAAAAAAATCATATGAATCAATAGAACAGTTTAATAGTACGAGTAGAAACTACCTATGAGTATTTTAAAGTTCAACTACAAATCAAATAAGTCTTTCTGACATAGTTCTGTGGCAACTCGGAGTTCTCTTTCAACACATTTTTTCTTACCACTTGCAACAATAATTTATAATATTTTTTGCGTTTCGCACTACTTAGTTTTTGATTTACGTTACAAGTTTACAGCCCACATAGTTCAGAAAAGTCAAGGTCTGAAAAATGTGAGGAGGTAGTTATTTTAAAATTGTAATCGTAGGTAGTTGTATGAATTAAGTAAGTGATATGATAATACATAATAATAAGTTTACTAGGTACTCTGTGATTTTTAGTTAAAATAAAGAAGGCAATTATCATTCTGTTAAAAAATCGCGAAAGTTTAACAAGTTAAATAACATATTGTTGGTTGAGCTGATTGATAGATAGGTAGGTAGGTAGGTATCAATTTATAAAGCGGAAAAGTTTTTTTTTTGTTTGTTTGTTTGTTTATTTGTTTGAACGCACTAATCTCAGGAACTAGCAGTCGGATTTGAAAAATTCTGTTGCATTTGATCGCTGAATTCTTGAAGAAGGTTAACGGCTACGTTCATCATCATCATCACCATGCGGGCAACGCCGCGAGGACACAGCTAGTAGGTAAGTGATATTAATGATTTAATCATCACCAAAAAGACCTCAAATACTTACAAACTTGATTTAAAAATCCCGCAAAAACCGTAAACCATAGACACCGTACAACAGGAAGTCACTGTTTAGCTTATCTAGATACGTAGAAGGTTTTACCTGGCTTTTAACCGTTCAAATAACTTCATTAATTTAAACTTTAATGAGGGAAGACTTTAAACAAAGTTGTAGTACCTAGGTAGGTACCTATCTAAGTTATTGTAAACTTAATCAGTAGGTACTTATCCTATTTGTGGAGTAAGGAGGAAGTACCAAATAAATATTTATTACAAGTGGACGCCTGCAGCTTCGCCCGCGTGGACTACAATTTTTATTCCACGGGAACCGTGCATTTTTTCGGGATAAAGAGTAGCCTATGTCATATTCCCGGTCATTATCTATCTTTTTAAATTTCAGGCAAATCGGTTCAGCCGTTCTTGAGTTATAAATAGCGTAGCTAACACGATTTTCTTTTATATCTAAAGAGATTAAGTAGCTGATTGGTAAATGGTATAAGGTAGCCGATTCAAAACCTACACAAAATTACCATGCATCTAAAATAGGCAACCAGCTCATCGGTTCAGTCGAACCTATCTTTGGATCGAGTTCAGTGACCTTTTCTTCACGAGTTAAAGATTTTGTCTTTTCAGTAAGTAGGTAAGTATTTACCTATTTCTTTATTTTTTCTCAATTTTAGGGCTCTTAGGTTAGGAAAGAGGAGTTGCTTAGGAACCTACCTACCTACTTATACCTACCTATAACTGAATAACTTTACAAACAGAATTGAATTCTGTGGGTAACTAAACTACCTACTTACCTTTACCTACATGTAAAACCCAAAAGATAACCTAAGACCTAGGCGATAAGAGTCATAGCCAAATTAATAATGCAGTTATTTTCTGACGCTATGAATGACTTGACTATGACTACCTATGTAATTTTGTGTAGGTAAGTAGATACTTAGTTTTTCTAGTCATCTAGTCTGTCAAAAGGACAATGATGATGAAAGTAAATACCTACGTACTTCTGTTCTATGTCAAGCAATGAAAAAATGGCAAAAAGCAAGCTAAGCCAGACAGTCCAATTTCACATCTCAATGAGCCGAGCTAAATGAAAAAAATCTGCAGTCTATTCGGAACTAATCCAAGCCAGGGGTGGACCCAGGGTAAACCTACCTACTTACCTATAGCCACAGAATATATAATAAATAATAAGTACTACGCTATAGCTTTAATTACATTAAAAAAAATCCATTTCCATCTGCTCTTTTTCTTAGACATGGAGAATTGGAGACATACCCTACTATCAACCCTACTACATACCTTATCTACCTACCCTACTTCTACGACTATCAAGACGCAAACACACGCTGGCCCAGGCTCCAGGTTCCAGGTTCTAGATCTATTTAGCAAATATGCATCTTAACACGAGCTCTAAACGTCGAAGGATATTATCCTATGAAGCTATGAATAAGACCGAAGAAGCTAAGAAGGTGGTAGGTATAGATACTGGGCAATCCTTTCTACCTCAGCAATGCCCCAGACGCTACAGCGCCCCATGTATTGAAAGCAAAGTATGGCTCGTATAAAATGTTCTACCTAGTAAATTATAAATTTTAGGAATCAGGGCGTCCGAATGCTCAGATACGACACTGGTGGCTAGCACAATATCAGGATGCTGACAGCATTGTCAGTCAATCGTATTGACTGACAATGACCGCCATTTCAGCATTCAGTTGGCGTCAGGCAGACTGGGTTCGTTGTAGAGTGGAATAAGGACACTCGTTTCGTACTAGAATTTTATAATGCAGTTTCGTAACTTTATAGGCTACGGATCACTGAAGAAATTCACTTTAATGATGACCCACATTATGACCCACAGATGAATAGGAATCTCCGAACTATATAGGCTAACTATGGATTACCTTATCTTAATTTTGCTAATCTTATTCAGTTATTTTGCGATACTTACCTCCTTTTTACGCTAAGAGGTACACCATAGGTTCCCAAAGTGGTCCAGGCGGACCCCCAGGGGTCCACGGGAGACTCGACGGGGGTCCGCGTTGGCGTGACCAAAAAATGGGGGTGCACAACTCGTAAATGGGGGTCCACGAAAATTTATCTGGTTTCGATAGTGAAGAACTAAAATGATGTGATTGTCATTGTAAGTGTGCCCAGCAATCAGGGGCGTATTTACCCCTGGGCCAAGAGGGCCATGGCCCGGGGCGCTAGTCTACGAGGGGCGGCTTGCGCCGCCCCATGCTCTCAGCTTGATGCGCCTTTCTTTTTGTCCTTAAATGCCAGAAGAAATTAAAAAAAAGCCTACCGAACTAACAAAAAGCTAAAACTTATTTGGCTGAGAGCGAAGGGGGGCTTGCGCCGCCCCGTGCTCTCAGCTTCATACGCCTTTCTTTTTGTCCTTAATGCATGAAGAAATTAAAAATAGCCTACCTAACTAACAAAAGCTAAAACTTATTTGGTTGAGAGCGAGATGCGGAATAAAAACTAAAACTTATTTGGTTGTAAAGTTTGATAGACATCAAGACTATCGTTTTACTGACTGGCCATTTTCAGAGACTGACTTTGCGATTTTTTAACTTGACAGGAAACGTAGGTTTTCTTTTAAGCTCGAAGGGATAATTCGTTACAATAATTGGTAGTCTGGGAATAAATTCTCGACACAATTTTAGGAAAACATTTCTTGAGTGTCACATGTTGCATTTTTCTTCAAAAAATTCGGCTCGCTTCGCTCGCATGTTAGCTTCATCAGTATTTTGCGAGCAAATTGAGTTATGTCTGACCGCGAAATAGGAACCGACAAATAGCCAGCCTTTTCTTTGAGCACGTAAGCAAAATCAAGTGTCACTTGTTGCATTTGTCATAAAAAAATTCGGCTCGCTTCGCTCGCATATGGAATAGGAACCGGCAAGCAGCCAACCTTTTCTTTAAGAACCGTAAGCAAAATCAAGTATCTGTTGTTGTTTTAAAAAAGTCGGCTCGCTTCGCTCGCTTATTATAAGCTTCATGACTATTTTGCGAGCAGAGTGCAAACCAAGTTTCAAGCCAGAGACCAATATTTGCAGTGGGCTGTAAACTTTACCGGCCTAGGGCGCTGAATCTTAAAATACCTACGCCTCTGCCAGCAATATTAATATTTATAAGTTACGTTACGTTATTTAGTTATTTATAACAATAATAATTAATAGTGTCATAGTTACATAATTATTTGAATAAATAAAACAAGAAAATAATACAGTTTTTTTTTTGTTTTACCACTTCGAATGGGGAGTTTTCTAAATAAAATAAGTGAGAATTGATTGGTTTCTTGTGCTGTGTGTGAGTAGATGTCAAAAAAGTAAAGTTAGATGGAATCACTTTTTTGATTAGCCAACTTGACTTTCTTGACTTCCACTCCACTCCACATCCTATCAATGAATTAATTAACCAATCAATTCTCACTTTTTTTTTTCGAAAACTGTTAATTCGTGGTTGGAACGCAGCCGCAACGCAAAATCTACTCTTCACATTTTTTGTCGACTGAGAATATGGTAGAATTGTAGCTACAGGGGGTCCACCGGGACCAGCAAAATTGTGAAAGTGGTCCACGAGTAAATAAAGTTTGGGAACCTATGAGGTACACTCTTAGCGTAATTTTTTTTTATTATTTCTGAAAGTTTAGAAGCTGACTCCAAAACTACGTAGGTAGGTAGAAATTAAGATCTAGGAAAGGGGGCTAGGGGTTGATAAACCGGTGCGTGACTGAAGTCGTAACCAGTGCTATTGAAAGGTTAGGTAAAGATTAGATTGGGGTTTTATGGGGTCGTTTCTTTATCTAATTCTAGACTCTGCCTTTTTATAGTAAGAACGGCTTGTCTAGCCATTGCGGTTACTATTACCATATTGATGAAAGAGGTTGAATGACCTAGAAATTATCAGTACCTACCTAAAAATAGTAGGTAAGTAGATACATACGTAGGTAAGCTCCGTAACTGAATTGAATAGATAATTACCTACCTACTATTGATGTGGGTTGGTAAAGGTAGACTGCGTTGAAGCGCTCGTGGCGTAGCTTACTAGGACGTTCTTGAATTTGACTGATCGTTGAAGTTGAGCAGCGTTGTGCGCAATCACTTTTGGGATGGGTGACCGCAAGTGGTATTACTGAGCGCTTCCGTGCTTCGGAGGGCACGTTAATTGTCGGTCCCGGCTTTTCGCCATGACGGAGGCTTTTAGGCGGCCTCAAAACTCCGTCACCAGAGTTGGCCACTTGCTCATGCAAACTTACTTACTTAGGTACCTAGGTACTTTAGTAGGTAGACTTGCAGGGTTATTTAGGGTGGTTATGGTTCTAGTAGGTAAAACCGTAGTACTAGTATTCTGTGGTAAAACTACAATTCTACTATGAGAGCGAAGTCAAAGACAGAAGTTAGGTGCCTCTATCATAAAATTAGTCAGTAAAGAATTTTACGCAACAGATGAATAAAGTAGGTATTTCCACTATTTCCAGGTAATTTTTACCTACCTACCCAGGTGAGTCAAGAATACTGGTTAAATAAATCACCGAAGTAGGTAGGTACCTACTCTACCTCTACCTAGGTACCTACATAATAGTAAGCGTGTAGTAAGTAGGTAGATTTACTTACCTAGTAATTTTCAACAATTACAGTAGGTAGGTAGGTACCTATACCTACCTAGGTACTATCTATCTATACCTACCTACCCTACCAGTCTCCAAAGTGTAGCAGAAACCTAGAACGTCTGCTGCAGATTATTTTACCTACATAGGTAGGTAGGTACCGTGGAACCCCCGAACTTTGCCTACTTTTTCGAGTTTTTTTAAATTTTGCGCCAAACTGATCATAAATAATCGGTTCTGTCATGCTGAAGTCAACCAATTACTAAAGGGCTTTCAATGTGTGTGTGTGCTAGGCTCACAGCATTGAAAACCTTGACAGTAGAGGCTGTCAAAAAAGTAGGCAAAGTTAGGGCAACGAGCCTAACTTTGCCTGAGGTCCATATTTTCTGTAAAACTTGGTAAATCATATAGATTTTAATGCAGTTTAATCATATATTGAACCATTTATAGATTATATTCTCAATACTACTCCAAATAATTATATTTAACTTTAAATGATGACAGGCAAAGTTAGGGCATCATTTACCGACAAAATGCGCCAAAAGTCAGGGCTGTCACAAAAAAGTAATCATCATCATCAGCCTATACAGTCCATTGCTGGACATAGCCCTCCTCCAATCTGCGCCATTTTATCCTGTCCATGGCTTGTTGCATCCACGGCGCGGCGACCTTTGGAAAATCATCACTCCACCTAGCCAGAGGGTGTCCTACACTACTTTTTTCAAGTCGTAACAATAAAAGTAGGTACATAGATGGATAGTAAAATATTGAAAAAAAGTAACGAACATCTAACCGCTTTTATTGGTGCTAAAGTAGCAATGTCTTAGTTAAAAATACCAAAAGAAAACAGACGGGAGTGGTTTGAAATTCATAACCCTCATTTTGTTCTGTTGGTTAAATCTAAAACTGACAACCCTAGGGTAGGCAAAGTTTGGAAAACTTTATTCAAAAAATTGCGCCTAACTTTGCCTTCTCAGATATTTCTGTCAATAATCATAGTATTTAGATGAGATAATTGTGTTCCGAAAGCCGATCATATTTGCCAACTACTGTAAAGATATGAAAGACGTACCTCAAACCAGTTCCTCACAATGACATAATTTTGTGGGACAAGTCAAAAAATTGCGCGATTTCCACCGAAAACTTTTTGCAACTACTATGAAATGGCTGCCGTTATTTTAAAGTTAAATAGTGCAGTATTGGCTGTTTATGATTTGGGTTTCTACCAACGAACAAAAATAAGTGTTGTCGTGATAGGAAAATAAATATCGTACTTTTTATAATTTAGGCAAAGTTACCTACACTAGGCAAAGTTCGGAGGTTCTACGGTATGTATCTACTTAGCTAGGTACCTACCTACTTACCTAAAGATAATTTACGTAGGTGCCTACACTTTGTTTTCGTTACCTATAATCTCTAATTTTCAGATTTACTCCAATAAAACTACAACTGCAGGTGAATGAAACAAAACTTCGCTCATTTTCATCCTCGCTCTCACGCTACAATAAAAACAATCCAAACAAAAATACCTTTGGATAAAATCAAATGCCGGCAGCGGCTCAAGCATGCAAAAAGGATAATAAAAGAAACTCACTTAAAAACTGCACAATCTGTATCCACTTCTATAAAACAACCAGTCAAAATCTTCAAATTATTAATTGTTTCTCGACACGAATATTTTTTCACTAGTTTATTTGCTTTCGTTCGAACTTCGAATTTTGTCTATCGCCGGGTTTGGGAGCTCACGCATGCGCAAACGACACTTCCTACATCGACGGCGCGCGCGGACTGACTGGCTGAACGAAATGAACGGATCGCGCTGGCGAAATCGAATGGAAATGGAACGAACAAGTGAACCAGCCGGCATCGGCGGCATCCGGCATGGTGTGAGTGAGGAGAGATAGCGAAAATTGAAAGAGCAACTGAGACAGATAATCTCGCGAGGTAATCAAAAGGTTAATATGGATAAGATTAGCTCGCCAACACAATGCTTAATTAATATATTATTGTAGTAAAAAATGCAACAATGTGCAGGTAGGTACAAAGACAGGTAGGTAGGTAGGAATAATATTAGGTATAGAACAATTTTTTTAAGTAGGAACCTACGTCAATCTATTAGGTACCTACCTACCTATTTAAGTAAGTAGGTTTATAGAAAGCGGAAGAGTGTTTGTTTGATCGCGCTAATCTCAGAAACTACCAATCGGATTTGAAAAATGATAGCTAAACTCTTAGCTAGGCTCAATGATCTTTTCAAAGGCTACTTTTAATCGTCATCATCATTACCATGCACTACGGGAGCAACGCCGAGAGGGCACTACCTACTAGTAAAAAAATAAAACAGTGTGCACAAAAACAAATACTCAAGCACATCCCTTTAAATTTAAAACAATACAAAGCGATGGCAATTTGGGCACACACCCACAAAGGCATTTCATTCCTCCGCTTCATACCAGTGAACGCAAGCTTCATACTACTATCCTCTAATTCAATTTTTGCCTTATCATCTAGAGCAGAGAGTTCATAGTCGCCTTGCAGTGTTACTCATGCAAAGGTGTAGGGTAGTCTTTTATTTTCCAAACAGGATATCCTGAGAAGGGCGTCCGCGGCCATTTCCGAGACGGTTCATTAGAGACTGACTAAAAAAACGTAGCACGTGTACAAAACAAGTGAGCTAAAAAACAGTTGGAAGGAGTTAAAAAAAAACTGAAGTATTTGTGCCCGTACCTACCAATATTAATTTTTTTAAAAGACAGGATGCAGTGTTGCCTCTATAATTTTAGAATCTTGATGAAATCTATACTAATTTAATAAAGCGGAAGCGTTTGTTTGTTTAAACGCGCTAAACTCAGAAACTACCAGTCGGATTTGAATATCATTCTGCATGTGATAGCTAAACTCTTGAGGAAGGTTCTAAGCTACTTTTCATCATCATCATCATCACCTTAGACTAACACTACTACGGGGGCAACGCCGCGAGGGCGCTGCTAGTAACTAATAAACCTAAGTAATTTTAATACTTAATAGTTTCTTGAACAACCTATCAAATAAATAGATTTCTACAAAATATATTTAAGTATCATACCTACTATGGCTTGTTTCACTCTTCAGCGTGTCGCCGGTCGCGTCCGCGAGTTGACCATTCACAGCACAGAGATAAATTAATTTTGACCATTCACAGCACAGAGAAATGTGCTGTGAATGGTCAACTCGCGGACGCGACCGGCGACACGCTGAAGAGTGAAACAAGCCTATGGGCGTCTTGCTGCTTGCACCATCATTCCTAAATGTAGATACCTACTTATTTAGCGAGCCTAAACCCATTTAACGCATACAAAATACTCGTTAAATCGTCGAGCAAAATGCCCTTATTTTCTTATATTTGAACTACAAATTAGAAGATGAAATCCAGCTGGTCGATTATTAACATACGTCGATGCCTTTGTAACAACAATAAAAACCAGCACCTACATAAGTCAATATTAAGTAGGTACTTATACCTAACTATTCTGTAGCCCTAATCTTGAAAGAGATAAACGATACTCATGCCATTTTTGCACTCAACAGAGACTCCAACCTGTGCTCCAACCAAAGGAACTTGCCACTATTATCAATTTATCACTATTACTTATTTGGTTTCTCTTTCTACATACTACCTAATTTATATTGACTTCTATTACTTTCTTTAAGTGTTTATTTATTTTCTAATTTGATCCTGTTGAAATAGTGAATTATTACGACGCATTAGTAGGTTCTATAATTAAACAGCAGAAATCTGAAAAACAAAACATCTTACCTACCAACTCACCTATTCCATTATTTGTCCGGATAATGCTCAAGAATTTATTAAAACCACAAAATCCCTTTGAAAAAAGTTATACCAAAACTGTGTAAACAAAAGATCTTTACACCCACTCAAGAAAGGACCACAAAAAAAACCCTTGGGGCTCCTACTTGAAGCGCAATTATTAGTGCCGTAATGGGATTTATGGATGTTTGTGTCTGTGCTACTGAATATTTAAAAGGCGGAGTTTTATCGACACGGGGCACATTACTAGGCCCATTTAGGTACTTCCAAACCAAGGTAATCAAAATAAAAAAATATATTTGATGGATTTTACTTGAGCCGCCCACAATAAGTCGTGCAAAAGTTATGAGAAAAAGTTCGTAAGAACTAGTGGCCAAATCTTACAAAGCTCTCACGAACTTTTTCTCATAACTGCCCGTAAGAATTGGCCACTAGTCTAGTGGCCAATTCTTACGCCGGCTCCATACGTTGGGGCCAACGTTGGTCCCAACGTTGGGACCAAGATTTCGTGAACCATCCACACGTTGGCGATACACCAGTCTTGTTCCGTCAGAGCCAACGTGCAGACGTCCGATGTCTGCGCGTCCGATACAGAAATTGAAATTTCTCTAAGTGATTTTACATTACTGAATACCAATTTTATCACAATCACATCACATCATGTCACTATCACACTTCACACAACACACTATATTATAAAAGCGAAAGTTTGGATGTTTGGATGTATGTTTGTTCCTCTCTAACACGACAACCACTTAACCGATATGGGTGATATTTAAAATATAGATAGATAATAACCGGAAATAGGACATAGGCTACTTTTTATCCCAAAAAATTGCACGGTTCCCGTAACATAAAAAAAAATAGTAGACTCCATCATCAGATCAGCTCGCTGTCACCATATTATTACATTGTAGTCAGAACTTGACAAATATGCCGAGTTTCAACTCAATCGGCTTATTTACTGAGGAGTTCTGTTGAACAGCTCTTGACTCCATCATCAGATCAGCTTGTTGATACCATAATATTTCATTGTCACCGAGAATCTATAAGTGTGCAAAATTTCAGCCCGATAGTCCTACAAACACAATAAATAAGGAATACGATGACATTCTCGCTCGTCAGTCGACACGTGCGCTCACGATGCGCGTCGAAACGGGACTGAGCATAGCGCCAACGTGTGGACGGATCCCCAACGTTGGCGCGCCAACTTCCTTTGATAAAACCGACACGGCACGGCCAAGCCCCAACGTTGGCCCCAACGTTGGCGCCAAGCTATTTTGTCAGCACCACACGTTGGTGAGAGGCATTGGGACCAACGTTGGCCCCAACGTGTGGATGCGGGGTTACGGAGTTCTTGGCCCCCTGAAATCCTCTGTAATAATTTTTGATTTTACTGCTGAAACTAACCTTACAATTTACTAAACGTGGCAGCAAGCAACCACTCTTTCATTTTGAGATCAATAGGAAAAACCTATTGCTTAATTTTGACGACCTCAATCGACTTAACAACTTAGGTATCTACAGTAAAAGCAACCTTTTATTAGTTTTTCTACATATTCAAATAACAACCTAGCGAAACGAGCGTCTGTGTCAAACGAAAAACGAACTAAGATAATTTGCCAGACCAAAATATTACGCTCAGTTACAAATTCCAGTTTGATTATTTCAGTCTGCAATATGCTCCCTAAGTGAAATTGGCAATGTCCACAATTTAGGATAGGTAGGTATTTAATTTACCCCATGGATATTTTATGGTGACTTCTCGATTGCTATGTTACCTATACATATAGGTACCTACCGATTTTTCAAGAACATTGCAATTCACCATTAGATTCCTACTTTTTAAACTTCATCTGTATCAAAACAGCATTATTAGTCAAATGGCTTGGCTTTGGACCGTTCTAACACCTTATAGAGGTGACTCTACAAAAAAATAAATATGAGTAAGTATTTGCCACTGTAACTGGGGAAAAACTGGTAGCACTGTGGCCATTTAGCGAGAATAATTAGATAAGTTTTCTGTACTTTGACTACAAGTCCTGTGGGTGCTCTACAAAAACTTCACCCTTTATGGAGACAAATGTTCACATTAACTCATTACAAAATGTCATCGCCCTAGCAAATGAACTTGTGAAGGTTAGCCGAATTGCGGCTTTGTTAGTTACGTAAATTGAAATAGATAATTACCTACACGTGCGAATATTTTAGAAATACATTTGAATATGAAACTAATTTCAAATATACAGTAATGATTATTAGGTTAAGTATTTGTTTAATAAATTAATCCTTTGCTAGGTAAGAATTGACTGAGAAATTAAGAGGAGATTAAAAAAAACGATTTTTTTATTTATTTATGGATGTAAGTAGTTACCTACTATATTTAAAACATTATATAGACTTAACTGGTGGATTAAAGCTTAGATACTTCTGTAATGATAAGCACGTACCTATTCATTTAAATCTACGTTCCTTTATTACAACTTCTTTATTTTATTCCATCCATTGAATTCGTCTCAAAAAGACAAAACCATCTTAAGTTTAAAATTAACTCTAAAGTGCCAATCCTGCTCTTCAAAGGTTCAAGAGAGAACGTAAAATAAATTCTACCTGGTCATTACGTCTTCGGTACCCTCTGTTCATTCATGAGATTCTATTGTCGCACCCAAGGTCGGCTCGACGAGAATTCCATGGAAACCATACTATTTGAAGTGACTTTTTATGTTGATTCTATTCGTCCAAGTGAGTCTTTTATCTTATAACGACATTAACGTATAGGTGTCTTTTGTTAACGTAGATGCTACAGCAAATTATGCTATGACAGTGATAGAATTGAATTAAGTAGGTACCTATGGGACCTCCAAATTAGACTATTAATTTTAATAAGTTAAAAATAGTTATGTAAGTTGGCCACATGCTCATACGAGCTTAAAATATTAATAATCTCTATGAATTCATTAATTATTATAATAAAATATAAATAATTAAGTATAATAAAATATAATTATAATTATTATTCTTCTTTTTATTTAAGGGGTAGCCCCTTGTCGGCATAACTGATGTTTCTTTCTCCACGAAGCTCTTTCCAGGGCAGCCTCCTTGACTTCCCTATACGACATGACAGCAACCTTCTCTTTCACTTGGCTCATGTAGCCTATCCTCGGTCTTCCTCTTCCTCTCTTTCCTTCCACTTTTCCTTCAATGATGTTCTTAATGAAGCTGTCATGTCGTATAAGATGGCCAATCATCTTCCCTCTTCTGTTCTCGACAACTTGCAACAACGATCTTTCCTCCTCTACTCTGTGCAACACCTCAATGTTGGTGACTCTTTCCGTCCAGCTGATCCTCTCCATTCTACGCCAACACCACATCTCAAAAGCTTCCAATATTTCTTTGTCCCTTTTAGTCATTGTCCACGTCTCACACCCATACAGAGCTATACTCCAAACGTATGTTTTGATAAATTTCTTTTTGATCCTTTTAGATATTTTAGATGTGAAAATGTTTCTTTTGTTATTAAATGCTTGCTTAGCTATTGCAATTCTTGATTTTATATCTGGTGTACATCTTGAATTTGAAGTTATAAGGCTGCCTAAATATCTGAACTTCTTTACTCTTTCTAAATTGGTGTTATCTAAAGTTATTGTGTTAAATACTGAATTGTCTGTTTTGGATGCTGTTAGTATTTTGGTTTTGCTGATATTTATTTTGAGAGAAAATTCTTTGAAAATATTATTCATGGTATCGAGTAGAGACTGTAGACCATTTTCTGTTTCTGCTAAAGCTGCTATGTCGTCTGCAAATCTTATAAATTTTATTTTTTCTCCGTTGAATTTTACCCCTTCGTTCGATTTTTCTAAGATTTTCTTAATGGCTGATTCTATAAAAATGTTAAAGATGAGTGGTGAGAGTGAGCATCCCTGTCTTACGCCTTGTCTAATTTTGGCTTCTCTTTTTTCATCTCCTATTTCTAATATTGTTGTTTGGTTTTTATATAGTTGATATATTATTTTTCTGTCTCTAAAATCTAAACCAACTTCCTTAAGAGTCTTCATCATTTTTTTCCAATTCACTTTATCAAACGCTTTTTCCAGGTCTATGAATGCAATGTGAGTATTAAGTCCTAAATCCATCCTTCTGTCAATTATTAGACGCAAAGCAACTATCGCCTCTCTTGTACCTTTGTTTCTTCTAAATCCGTATTGATCCTCGCTTAGGTTTTCTTCAATTTTATTTCTTATTCTGTTTTGTATTATTTTTAATAGTATTTTAGAGGCTTGGGATATTAGGCTTATAGTACGGTGTTCTTCACATTTAAGGGTGTTGGCTTTTTTTGGCAGTGTTATTGTTTTAGTTGTTTTAAAATCATTTGGTATCTCTCCTGTTTCATACATTTTTTGGGTCAGTTTAAAAATTCTATTTATTAAATTATTATTAGCGTATTTTATTAATTCAATATAAATTTTATCCGTTCCTGCAGCCTTTCCATTTTTCAAACTCTTTAGAGCTACATCAAATTCTTCCTTAAGTATACTGGGTCCAAGAAAGTCTTGCTCTATTTCCTCCTCATTTTCAATGTCATTGTCTGTTAGTTTCTCACCATTATACAGTCCCTCAACGTATCTTGTCCATCTTCCTAATATGTCTTTATTATCCAAAAGTATTTTATTATCTTCATCCAAAATAGCTGTTGATTTGGTTTTTATTTTTCTACTAAGATTTTTTATGATATTATAAGCTATGTCTGTTTTCCCTACACTCATAAAGTGGTCTATATTGTTGCAATCGTTTTCTAAGTCTTTTTCCTTTTCTTCTCTGCATTTAAGTGTTATTCTATTTGTAATTTTCCTATATTTAATAATACTATCTTCATCGACTTTGTTTCGATATTTTCTTCTTTCTAATATTAAATCCCTAATTTCTTTATTTAGCCATTTCTTCCTGGGTTTAATAGTCTCTCTGTTTAGAGTGCTTTCAGCACTTTTTTTGATGGTATCTCTAATATTGCACCATTCTTTATCGATACTTATGCTATTTACGTTATATTTATCTAATTCCTTATCTATCATATTACTATATTGCTTTTGAATAGTATTACTATTTTTTAATTTGTTGAGATCAATTTCTTTGGTTTTATGTTTTCTTTGTACCTACTCTTCTTAATTGAATGTTTACTTTACTTGCTATTAAATTATGGTCGGTGTTGAGATCAGCTCCTGGATATGCTTTACAGTTAGTTGTCATATTTCTATATTTATCTTTAACTATAATATAATCTATCTGATATCTTCCTAAGTTCCCAGGCATTGTCCAAGTGTATCTTCTTCTTTTAGGATGTTCAAAGTTTGTGTTTGATATAGTTAAATTATACTCTCTGCAGAACTGTACTAATCTATCTCCCCTTTCATTTCTTTTACCGAGTCCAAACTTGCCTACTATGTTTCCATCAATGCCTTCTCCAACTACTGCGTTGAAATCACCTATAATAAATAAGTTGTCTTTTTCCTTAACTAGGTCTATTATCGTGTCTAACTGTTCGTACATTTCTTCTATTTCTTCATCTGGGTGACTTCCGGTTGGCATGTAAACTTGAATAATAAAAGTGTTTATTGGTTGACTTTTAATTTTTATGGCTGTTATTCTGTCGCTATGGTGTATGGTGTTCTCTACTTGGTTGCCCCATTTCTTATTCATAATTATAGCTGTTCCATTACTTCCTTGTTGTTCTCCTCCTGTATATATTATTCTGTACTCATCACTCCAGTAATCCCCACTTCCTGCCCATCTCACTTCGCTCAGTCCTAGTATATCTAAATTCAATCTCTTCATCTCCCCCTTCACTTCTTCCAGCTTACCTGGTGTAAGCATCGTGCGCACATTCCATGCTCCAATTTTGCAAGGATTTCGCAGGATGACGACCTGAGTAGCCTTACCTCTACCCCTGCCGGACTCAGACCGCCACGGCATGTTACATCGCGGAAGCCCGTTGTCAAGAACGTTACTTTCTTTATTGTTCATTGCATCAGTTTTACTGTTGGAAAGTGTTGTGCAGTAGTTTCCCCTTGCTTTCTGCACCGCAGTTCATAGACCAGCAGGCTACTCTATGATGTGTGGACAGGAGCCCTTCCAGAAAACTATTCTTCGGCCTTCTGCCACTACTGATACGGCTGCTGCCCCGCATCAGGGGAATGCTTATTTAATGGCGGCATTTGATCGCCATGTCACAAGGTCGTCATAGGAACTTGTGCAGCATTTTATAGGTAAGTCTGTCCCACCAAACTTTCCACTGCTTCCTGTTAACCCTGCCGCTGCTGGTCGGGGACTGCTTATTCAATATATTCGCAGCGAACCATCATATCTGATGGCCGTTCCACTATCCGCCACCTGTGGACCCCGTTGGTAGCCTGCAGCTCAGCCCCAACATACATACATAATTATTATAAAATGTAATTATTACACTCACACATTAATTTATAAAGAAAAATACTGTCTTAGAGACTAGGTACTAGTAACTAATAGGTGCATTATGATGATGCATTATGATGAGCGAACCATCATATCTGATGGCCGTTCCACTATCCGCCACCTGTGGACCCCGTTGGTAGCCTGCAGCTCAGCCCCAACATACATACATAATTATTATAAAATGTAATTATTACACTCACACATTAATTTATAAAGAAAAATACTGTCTTAGAGACTAGGTACTAGTAACTAATAGGTGCATTATCATCGATAAATATCAAGTTTTTTAGATTAACTCAACATCTATAGGTGCTTTGCTTACCCTCCGTATCCTAGATAAGCTTTTTGTTCAATAAAGTGACCGTATTGTTATACTTAGTATTATTATCTATTCTATGGTATTGTTCTCACACAAAACGTCAAGGAAACAATAGACTGACAATATCTTGCGTTTCGCATTCAATCTCCAAATACACTCGACTCTCAACTACTGAAACGGTTATTTATGAGTCTCTCGAAGAGCATTATTTAGGTGCATAGCTGCAATATTTTGCGGTGTTGCTCTATTTTTCTCTTGTGACGTGTATTTATTGTGTCCAGTTTGTTAAATGCGGCGTTCCAGGCGTAAATAGTTATTGTGTCTGACAGCGGAAATAGATTTTGTTTTGTAAAGACATTAGCAGCATTTACACGCAGAGATCGGCCTGCGGATTTTCCCGCGGATCGATCTCTGCCATTCCAACCTTTAGCGGCATTTACACGATAGAGATTATCCCACGGATCCGGACTGTAAAGATATCTGTAAAGATATCTTTAAAGATAACTGCGGATAAAACTAGCGGCCTTTAAACGCTAAAGATTTTCCCACGGATCCGGACTGTAAAGATATCTGTAAAGATATCTTTAAAGATATCTGTACAGATAACCGCAGATTTTGGACTGGCGCGTGGAACGGTATAAATTTACAAAGTTTTTTTCTTGATTCTTGAATTTTGAACCTTGAATCTGATAGCCCCTCCAGACTCTCGAGAGAAAGCTCGGCGAGAAGTCTCGCCGAGACTTCTCGAAGAACAAACAAGCTATCCACACTCTCAATTTTTCTCCGTCGTGATGTTTGAAATCCTTTGTCTCGGCCAAAAATACCGACACCGATCGGAGAACAGGCGAGCCAGAGAACGAGAAGGCGAGAAGCTCCTCACACTCACGCTTCTCGGGTGTTCTCGGGGGTTCTCGCAGAGAGTCTGGAGGCCCTATCAAATTTTGAATCTTGAATCTTTGAAGTGACAGCTGTCAAACTTCAAATGGCCATATCTCGGGAACTACTCGTCCTAGACTCCCCGTTCTCAGTTCAAATGAAAGCTATGACCAAGATCTTCATTTCAAGTGACAGCTGTCAAACTTCAAAGCACCATATCTCGGAAACTACTCGTCCTAGACTCCCCGTTCCCAGTTCAAATGAAAGCTATGACCAAGATCTTCATTTGAAGTGACAGCTGTCAAACTTCAAACCGCCATATCTCGGGAACTACTCGTCCTAGACTCCCCGTTCCCAGTTCAAATGAAAGCTATGACCAAGATCTTTATTTGAAGTGACAGCTGTCAAACTTCAAACCGCCATATCTCGGGAACTACTCGTCCTAGACTCCCCGTTCCCAGTTCAAATGAAAGCTATGACCAAGATCTTTATTTGAAGTGACAGCTGTCAAACTTCAAACCGCCATATCTCGGGAACTACTCGTCCTAGACTCCCCGTTCTCAGTTCAAATGAAAGCTATGACCAAGATCTACATTTTCAATAACAGCTGTCAAAATGACATCTGTCATCTGAAATGTAGATCTTGGTCATAGATTTCATTTGAACTGAGAACGGGGAGTCTAGGACGAGTAGTTCCCGAGGTATGGCCATTTGAAGTTTGACAGCTGTCACTTCAAATGAAGATCTTGGTCATAGCTTTCATTTGAACTGGGAACGGGGAGTCTAGGACGAGTAGTTCCCGAGATATGGCCATTTGAAGTTTGACAGCTGTCACTTCAAATGAAGATCTTGGTCATAGCTTTCATTTGAACTGAGAATGGGGAGTCTAGGACGAGTAGTTCCCGCGATATGGCCATTTGAAGTTTGACAGCTGTCACTTCAAATGAAGATCTTGGTCATAGCTTTCATTTGAACTGAGAACGGGGAGTCTAGGACGAGTAGTTCCCGCGATATGGCCATTTGAAGTTTGACAGCTGTCACTTCAAATGAAGATCTTGGTCATAGCTTTCATTTGAACTGAGAACGGAGAGTCTAGGACGAGTAGTTCCCGAGATATGGTCATTTGAAGTTTGACAGCTGTCACTTCAAAGATTCAAGATTCAAAATTTCAGATTCAAGGTTCAAAATTCAAGAATCAAGGATCGAAATCCAAGATCGAAACCAAGGATCGAAATCAAGGATCGAATTCAAGGATCGAAACCATGGATCGAAATCAAGCGCTGATTTTGTCGAGCGCGATAAAGTAAAAATATCCTGAAATTTAAATGACATGGGCACACTACTAATCCAACAACGAGTGTGAAAGAGACAAAGCTACCAAGAAAGCCTCTCAACAAGACCAACAATCCTTATAACCAAGATTAAATGATAATAGATCGTTGTGTGGACTGTACAGATATCTGTAAAGATATCCGCGGATAAAACTAGCGGCCTTTAAACGGTAGAGTTTTTAGCACGGATCTGGACTGTACAGATATCTGTAAAGATATCTTTACGGATATCCGCGGATAAAACTGTCAAAGGTTGGAATGGCAGAGATCGATCCGCGGGAAAATCCGCAGGCCGATCTCTGCGTGTAAATGCTGCTTTTGACAGTTTTATCCGCGGATATCCGTAAAGATATCTTTACAGATATCTGTACAGTCCAGATCCGTGCTAAAAACTCTACCGTTTAAAGGCCGCTAGTTTTATCCGCGGATATCTTTACAGATATCTGTACAGTCCACACAACGATCTATTATCATTTAATCTTGGTTATAAGGATTGTTGGTCTTGTTGAGAGGCTTTCTTGGTAGCTTTGTCTCTTTCACACTCGTTGTTGGATTAGTAGTGTGCCCATGTCATTTAAATTTCAGGATATTTTTACTTTATCGCGCTCGACAAAATCAGCGCTTGATTTCGATCCATGGTTTCGATCCTTGAATTCGATCCTTGATTTTGATCCTTGATTTTGATTTCGATCCTTGATTTCGATCCTTGGTTTCCATCTTGGATTTCGATCCTTGATTCTTGAATTTTGAACCTTGAATCTGAAATTTTGAATCTTGAATCTTTGAAGTGACAGCTGTCAAACTTCAAATGACCATATCTCGGGAACTACTCGTCCTAGACTCCCCGTTCTCAGTTCAAATGAAAGCTATGACCAAGATCTTCATTTGAAGTGACAGCTGTCAAACTTCAAATGGCCATATCTCGGGAACTACTCGTCCTAGACTCCCCGTTCCCAGTTCAAATGAAAGCTATGACCAAGATCTTCATTTGAAGTGACAGCTGTCAAACTTCAAATGGCCATATCTCGGAAACTACTCGTCCTAGACTCCCCGTTCTCAGTTCAAATGAAATCTATGACCAAGATCTACATTTCAGATGACAGATGTCATTTTGACAGCTGTTATTGAAAATGTAGATCTTGGTCATAGCTTTCATTTGAACTGAGAACGGGGAGTCTAGGACGAGTAGTTCCCGAGATATGGCGGTTTGAAGTTTGACAGCTGTCACTTCAAATAAAGATCTTGGTCATAGCTTTCATTTGAACTGGGAACGGGGAGTCTAGGACGAGTAGTTCCCGAGATATGGCCATTTGAAGTTTGACAGCTGTCACTTCAAATGAAGATCTTGGTCATAGCTTTCATTTGAACTGGGAACGGGGAGTCTAGGACGAGTAGTTCCCGAGATATGGCGGTTTGAAGTTTGACAGCTGTCACTTCAAATGAAGATCTTGGTCATAGCTTTCATTTGAACTGGGAACGGGGAGTCTAGGACGAGTAGTTCCCGAGATATGGCCATTTGAAGTTTGACAGCTGTCACTTCAAATGAAGATCTTGGTCATAGCTTTCATTTGAACTGGGAACGGGGAGTCTAGGACGAGTAGTTCCCGAGATATGGCGGTTTGAAGTTTGACAGCTGTCACTTCAAATGAAGATCTTGGTCATAGCTTTCATTTGAACTGGGAACGGGGAGTCTAGGACGAGTAGTTTCCGAGATATGGTGCTTTGAAGTTTGACAGCT
Source organism: Camptogramma bilineatum (assembly GCA_958496255.1). Classification (NCBI taxonomy): domain Eukaryota; kingdom Metazoa; phylum Arthropoda; class Insecta; order Lepidoptera; family Geometridae; genus Camptogramma; species Camptogramma bilineatum. The sequence goes on along the minus strand of OY292465.1, from coordinate 10,343,118 downwards.
GTCACTTGAAATGAAGATCTTGGTCATAGCTTTCATTTGAACTGAGAACGGGGAGTCTAGGACGAGTAGTTCCCGAGATATGGCCATTTGAAGTTTGACAGCTGTCACTTCAAAGATTCAAGATTCAAAACTTGATAGGGCCTCCAGACTCTCTGCGAGAACCCCCGAGAACACCCGAGAAGCGTGAGTGTGAGGAGCTTCTCGCCTTCTCGTTCTCTGGCTCGCCTGTTCTCCGATCGGTGTCGGTATTTTTGGCCGAGACAAAGGATTTCAAACATCACGACGGAGAAAAATTGAGAGTGTGGATAGCTTGTTTGTTCTTCGAGAAGTCTCGGCGAGACTTCTCGCCGAGCTTTCTCTCGAGAGTCTGGAGGGGCTATCAGATTCAAAGTTCAAAATTCAAGAATCAAGAAAAAAACTTTGTAAATTTATACCGTTCCACGCGCCAGTCCAAAATCTGCGGTTATCTGTACAGATATCTTTAAAGATATCTTTACAGATATCTTTACAGTCCGGATCCGTGGGAAAATCTTTAGCGTTTAAAGGCCGCTAGTTTTATCCGCAGTTATCTTTAAAGATATCTTTACAGATATCTTTACAGATATCTTTACAGATATCTTTACAGATATCTTTACAGTCCGGATCCGTGGGATAATCTCTATCGTGTAAATGCCGCTATTGAACATTGACACTCGAAACATTGTTTTCGAACACTTAGGTAGGTAGTTGTAGCTTGAAGAGGTGTAGGGCACAATATTTGCAAAACCTGTATTCTAAGTAGATAAGAAGTAGGTAATTTTAATTTAAACGAACTAACGGGACTTTATCGCGTTATTATCTTTGTTTATTATTTCCCGACGTTTCGAGTGCGTTACAGCTCTCGTGGTCACGGGTAATAAACAAAGGTAATAACGCGATAAAGTCCCGTTAGTTCGTTTAAATTATGTCTACAGATCGCGAAAGTTTAAAATAGGTAATCTTAATAAAAATATTTATCTGAGTGATTTATTTTTATTATTCAAAAATCGTGCTTCCTTTTAAAATCACTCAGATCTTATCCATACTATTTTGTCGCACCAATTGTTCTGTTTAGATAGGTCCTGTACTAGGTAGATAATAAAAAAAAGTACAAGGTAGGTACCTACCTAGATAGATACGTAAGTAGCTACCTACCTAAGTAATTATTTCATGCTGATGGTTTTCATCATAATAATTAAATAACTACCTACCTACCTACATAATACCTACCCAGGTATTAAACAGGTCACATAATTATACCTACCTACCTATATAATATTATTACCTACTGTGTAAAAAAGGTACCTAAGTAGGTAAGTAGGTACCTACCTATGTTGTTGTTGATGTGTAATGTAAGCATGCCCTTAGCCAAAGCTTCTTCAGACTAGCTACTAGCACTAGGTAAGTAGGTAGGTACCTATAGGTAATATTTTATTATTTTAAATAGGTACTAATAATATAAGTATTAGGTACCTATACCTACCTAATAATAATAATTTTATTATCCGTCGAGAACCTAACAAAATTGATCACGCATTACGTTCAGAAGATTGCCGCTAAAAATTTATCAGGCGTTCTGAAAAAAGGTTAATTTTCCAAATCTACTTGAGGCAGCATATTTGACTCTAACAAACGGTAGGTAGTGTGTGTGATCCAGTCTTTATTTTTAGGTAGTCTAGGTTAGTCTGTTTATCTTTCCAATTTGCCTATATTCTGGACCTAAAACTCAAAGGAAACGCGTCTACGAAGACTACGAACTTCGGTATACGACGAGCCAACGTTCCGTGAATACAAAGCGCTAGACAAGTGAAGGAATCAATATTGAACGAACTAAATCCTAGAGCCAATTTACTTAGTTCAATAAATGCTTCAAAGTTCTCAAGCACTTCTTTGAAACTTTCAAAGTTTGCTTTTGTCTGTGATTTTGTTTAGATTTGCGATTTAGATGCTATCCCAGAATAAATCTTGTTTTATTGGAATTGATCTAGGATCCTTGTTACAAAAACAAAAATGTAGGTAGGTAGGTACCTACGTAAACATTATGGCCTCTATTAATGAACTCCGCTCAACTTCTGTCAAAGTTGCACCACGGATTTAACTATTGCCATCTTTTTTTTGTTAGATAGTGACAAATAAGGATGGCAATAGTTAAATCCGTGGTACAACTTAGACACAAGATGAGCGGAGTTTATTAATAGAGGCCTATGAAACATGGCTTTAAGATAGGTTTATTTTCCTGGCCCATTAAGAGGCTATTACAAAGACTTAGTGAAGAAGAAGAAGAAGAAGAAGAAGACAAAAGGTTCATAGCTCAATTCCAACGCAAATCAACAGCGGCTCACTTGGAAATAGGTCACGACTGAAAATAGGTGGTAAGGTAAGGATGAGGTAGGTACCTACCTAATTATTGTGTGAAGGGCTACTTTCCTATAAGTAGGTAGGTATGTACCTACTTATATTATCTACATATCAATCTTGCTATAGGCAAGGTGGGTAGTGGCGGCACAGACAACATCGTAGTTATTATGGTAAGAAGTTACCTTCCTGCATAACAATACCTACCTATTTTGGGCATTGAAGGTATTTTTATAAACACCGGCTGCATGCACGAAAAAGTGTCACGTTCCGCGAGCGAGAGCGCGGAACAAGCGATAGAGAGGCACAATCGGTGTTAAACCTATAATTGATTGTGAACCTATAGTCTTCGTAAGATAGTTGGATAAGTAGTTAGACAAATCAAAACTTGATGGCACTATCTGTACGGTGTACAATCGACCAAAGCGTTCGTTTCGTTAGCACGTAAAATTATCGTCCGTAAACCGACTTTACAGACAGCCATTTTTTTATTTAAATAGGTATTTAAATAAATAAATAAATAAAATACGTTTATTTCGAGCATAACTCATAGGTACAGTAGGTAGGCACACGACATAGAATACACACAACACATAGGTAACTTAAAAACTAATTGGGTTGCTGGACAGGTGTCGCTCGCAACAGTGCCTCGTATAGGGGCAGTCCACCCTGGCCGCAATTATTGCCAGGACGGTGTTGGAGCTGGCCCGCAGCCTGCGCACCAGGGATGCGGCTCGCTTGCGCATAGTAGCATGGAAACAATCAACCCGCGCCGCCGCAAACATCCCCGATGCGCTGCAGTAGCGGGGCAGCCCCAACACCGCCCTGAGTGCATTATTGTACTGGACGCGGATGGCGCTGTACGTTGCGAGCGTATACTTCGCCCACAGGCTGCACGTGTAAGAGAGGTACAGTAAGCTCGAAACACCGTAAGTTTCACCCCCTCTGAACTACGCGCAAACCTCCGGGCAACCATATTCGCCCGCACCGACAGCGCCCTCCGCTCCCGTTCGATGTCGTCATTGTCCTTGAGGTCGGCAGTGACCACGTGACCTAAGTATTTGAAAGAAAATACCCTCTCTAGGTCTGCCAAGGAATTTCTATGAAATTTCTTTGAGGTCTGCACCGTTCAAAGTGACAGGTGGGATGTCTATCAGACTCTTTTTACCGGCCTCAAAGACCATGACCTGACTCTTTTTATTTAGCATTCCTTTTTTAATTTTAAAAAGTTTGAATTTGTACATTTCACGTCAAATTCTATCACCCAGAAACCGCGAGAGACTAATCAATTTTCAAAAAGTTTTCGCTCAATTTCAAAGCTTTCGCGTGGCGGTAGACGCTGAAGCGTCCCAAAAAACTTTTCCTACTTAAGGTAGGTAGGTATCTACATTTATTTTGTTTAGAAATTCTGTTATAAAGTAGACTGTGATGAAAGCTAGCGAGAGTAACACGATTTTATGCATTGTTAATTAGCCAAAAGGGGTGAAATTGTATCGCATTGTTTGTTCGAACTTTAGGGTGAAAGTTGAGCTTTTGTAACGCTTTTGCGTTCTTGTATTCTAAAACTAAACCTATCATTATGTTCAAATAATACACGGGAATGACAAAAATCGATTTAGAAACTTAGATATAATGTTTCGATTCATCCAGAAAGTCTTTATCTGGGTAAAGGGAGTGGGGCACAACGTTTTTCGTAGCGTGTTTGTATCGTTACCAAAGTCGCTGTTCAAAAACGCACTACGAAATACGCAGTGTGCCCACTCCTTAGTCCTTATGAGGGTTTCGTGGTACGGTCACTCCTCCTCGCAGCCGAATTTCAAACCTTAATAATTTAGAAAGCCAAATACGAGTAGGTACCTACCCATACCGTTGGTCATATGACATGACATACTTACCTAATCTAGACAAGTAAAGCGAAGCGCAAGGGCACTACCTACCTTTTCTCGAAGCGTAATGTGGTCCTTTTAATAAGAATACGTAGGTGCTTTTAAGCAAAAAAATTCTTATTTTAAAAATTCATTCGCTATTTGAACTGCGAAACTGCATAAGACACTTTTGCGCTATGAAGCCGATTACAAAGTTCAAAGAACAAAAGTTCTAAGAAGTTACATAAAACAAAAGATACGGCCATCAGGCGGGGGCAAGTGCCAATTCTTTATTTGTAAGGGTAGAAATACACGGAATGTTCTAGAAAAAGTGTTGAACTTTCCTTAGAGCTTTGCTCATTGAACGGCTGTTCAAATGTCAGTAAATGTCAAAGGTAAAATGTAGCTTTACTTCATTTGCAATACTTGCAATATTTGCAGAATTGCAGGGGTGGTTTTGGAAATAATGTTATATCTGCGACGGCCGCGATGAAACGCGATCTTCAAGAAAATGAGAGAAGACAGGAGGCAGCCAATGGAGACGGAATACTTAATACTTTTATACCTTCTACCAATAGTAGGTGAGAGGATACAAAATAGTACCTACTTAGGTACCTACTTTAAAAAGTGAGTCGACTGCTTGGTCCGCCAATGGATTAGCGTCGACCACTTTCGATCCTAAACGTGCGATAGTACCTAAGGCTAAATTATACCTAAACGAGCAAAATATACCCTGACCTCTTTAGCTACTTAACTGTCTTGTATTGTCCGTGTAATTTTGCTGCATAAAATGTTACCTAATTTCCTTTCTTTCTATGTTGCGATTTGAAACGAATCGAATCGAGCATCAGGTAATTTGAATCGAGTCAACAGACCACAGATTTATAGCTCTAAAATTCCGAATCGATAACCGATGCGAAAAGTGGACATAATACTCTGTGCAAATCTAAGTCGAGCGATCTTGATTAAAAATGTTTGTCGAATTTCCGTCACCTGCGCCGAATCGTCCGTCTATTTGAGCCCTTAACGTCAGTTACATTTTTAATTTAGGACAGGCTTTGTGATTTCAACAAAGTAACTCAACGCAATTAGAGCACTCGGGAGAAATGGACGTTTTTCCCTCAGAGGGCAAGGTATTTTTCCAAATAATATCTTGGGTAGTGTTGTAGGTTGAACCTTTTCCCAAATAGTGGAAACTATTAATAGTGAGACGACTGTTTGGTCCATTAACGCGTTCCCTGCTAAAGCAAAGCTCATGCGGAGGAACTATAAATAAATAAATAAATAAATAATGCTGGACATTTCACACAGCATCCTGTAGCCCCAAGCTAAGCAGAGCTTGTGTTATGGGAACCACATGACTGATATACTTACTACTTAAATACATATTTTGTTTTGTAAATACATACATAATATACATAGAAAACACCCAGACCCTATAAAAAACTATGGACACATAACGTTTTAATGGATCTATCACTAACAAGTTGAGTACCACTGACCCACATGTTGTTTTAGGTAAGGGCTGAGCTGCGGCCTCCTTCTCTTTCGGAGACCGCAGAGGGTGGCAGAGTGTTAAGTGACATTTGGAGTAGACAAAGTAGTGGTGTTGATCACTTTTATTTAGCTCAAAGGGTGCTAGTAAAGAAAGAAGGTTAAAACATATAGAATTCGAGCAAAACTAAATTACACCTGCATGGCGATTCAGCAGATCTTCGAAAACGTGATCTTTGTGATGGAAGCCCATCCGCAAACACCTGTCGGAATACTATCCGGGAAATATAAGCAGAATTTAGAATTTAAATGTCGAAAGTTTCCGATGAATGGCAAAAAAAACATTTGATTCGAAGAAAGGACACTTTTCGAAAAGATTCGTATCGAATGGAGTCGAAAAGTCTCCCTACTGGTGTTGCGATTGAATCGAACTAAGTCTAGTATCGAGAGTAACTAGACATTTCTGGCTCATAAATCCCGAATCGATAATCGATGATGAATCGACAATTCGAATTGATTAAATACCATTCAATCACATACAAATTGCTCGGTTCGCTCGAATTGCCATTCAATTTGTTTTACCATTTAGTGACACTTAACCTACTTAGTGAAATCATGGACAGTCACGTTTGGATTAAAGGCTGCTTCACACACGGTTTTGGAAGCGGTACAGTCAGCTAGAAAAGATAAACAATAAACAACTTTGGAGTACCTAAGATAGAAAAGTCAAAACTAAATCATCGACATCGAGTAGTACATCACACAGAGCCGAATACGAGCTCTAAACGGTGAAGTGAAGGAAAACATCGTGAAAAAACCTTATAACATAGCGACGATGGGCTTGCAATCTGAAAAATTCATTGATACACGGCCGGGTTTGAGCCTACGACCTTCGCATCGAAAGTCGAGATACTAACCCACGCGGCCAACACGGCTCTACCTGCTTTGCTTTGCTTTGCTTTTTACCTGGACCTATTTCAAAATGTAATCTTACATTTTTTTTTATTTTTATTTCGATTAGGTAAGTAAGTACCTACCTAAATGGTTTCCAATAAATATTTATTTTTCATTTTACAGTTTAAAACTCGAATCGTAATCAATTTTTGTTGGTAAATGTACTAAGTAAATGTGTGACTGTTTTACTGAGTTAGGTTAGATCGCTTATTTTTTTTTTAATTCTGAAACGTGAGTAATACAAAGAAGTTTAAGAAAAGATATGAAAAAACCCCGACGTATCCCTGACTAGAAAAGAGCTGGTGATCTTAAAAGCCTGAACAGATCTTCGTAAATGAACCATCTCGATCACGTCAGTTTTTAAACGATAACAATCGCATCAAAATCGGTTCTAAATCGGAGCTATGATGACAAACACACAACACACTACAACCTTCACCCCTCTTTTTCATCGGGGAAAATAAATCAATGATGTTGTGTGTTTTACATAAACCAAAACGAAATCCTGAAGGCTTCTCTTGCAAGCGACGAACGATAAAATCGTTGTGTCGTTCGTTGATAAAAATAGTTTTCAGTTCTATTTCTTCTTAGTTTTTAATGATGAAGATTTTTGAAAAAGTATAGAAAAATGTTTTTAGTATTTCTCAATGCTTAGGTACACCATATATCTTTATACTTAAATATATAAAACATATCATACACATTCTATCTATTCTATTTCATGACACAAGAAACAAGTTTTGATACTGCAAAAATAACCTCCTCTTGTGGACTGTACTAGGACATAACTTAAGGTAGGACCTTAGAAAACAATCTGTATGATAAACTTTCGCCAAGAAAAACAACAGCGAATCGATGCTACAGGCGCCAACAACGTCACACGAGACGCCTCTAAATAGCACGACCAAAAAGCACTCACCCTTTACGCTGACGCATATTATTATCCTTTGATGTAAAATTGAACCTTTGCAAAAATTTCACGGCACACGATTACGCAATTAATTTGCTATTTTTGTTTTTGTCCAGGCACGAGTTGTGACTAAGCTGTGGCGGGGCAAAGCCTGGGAGCGTTGCTATGGCAACAGAGGGCGCTGGCGGCGCGCGCCGATCTCTACGGCAGAATGTACCCCGCTCCCGTCGCGACAGCTGTGTCGCATCCTTGAAAACCGTCCTAATACGTTTTTTGACGTAATACATAACCATGCGTTGACTGCGTAGCTATAACTGTGTTGCAAGTGCTGTGTGTGTGCATTCGTGCAATGGACGGAACTGATCTGTGACTGCAGGGGAGGGGCTTTCACGCTTGATCATGCCTTTCGAACTGAGATCAGGTGAGCATGCCCATTTCAGCCGCAAGTGCTTTGACATAAGGACCTGTTTCGTGTGGCGGTGGGACACATGAAAGAAAACGACGGTAATGGAAAGGGTTTTCTTAGAATTTCATTAAGAGTCGTATGGGACGATATTCATGGGGATTGCTCTGCCTGCTACATGTTTATTGTGAGGGGTCTTGAAGTTTATTGAGAATTGAAATATGGCGAGTTTTCGGTTGTCGGAATTACTGAATATGCTGTAGATCTTCTTTTACATTTAGTAAATGATACTTTTGTAATCTACAATAATAATCAACATAAACAAAAGATCCTTTTGATCTGCGGCATTTTCTTTGCTTCTTGTAAGGTGACAGAAAGTTCTTTTGAATCCCACACAAAGAGATGCGTCTAAGTGGCAAGATAGAAGCTAGCACCCTGGATTCCGAAACTAGGTTAAGCTCAGACTAAGTATTGAGTTTTCCGAAACATTTACTAAGAATCATTCGTGTCGATTTAGAACATTTGGTCTGATATTTCAGTGGTATTTGTAGATAAGTTGATGCATGGAATGAACGAATAATATATTTTAGGTAGGTGCTGTTGTTTGAAAATTACAATATATAATCTTCTCCCTTCTTCTTCTTCTTCTTAGCCATATTCAATCCTATAGGAAAGAAGAAAAAGAAAGAAGAAAGAAAAAGCATTTATTTAAGACACACAAAGATAAAAGTACTATAATCAAGCTATTACTATTGTGTCCCAAATTGGTGTCCAACTCAGCATTTGTTGTTTTGCACATTTACAAGACAACGCTGATCTTCATAGGTGTATCTAGGCCTCCTTCGGTTTCCATTACTTTCGGTTTCCAACCATTTCACTCTAGCTGTTCTTTTGATATCATCGTACCAACGCATTTGCGGGACGAGTTTTATCCCATGGTCTCCACTCCGCCAGCACTTTGCACCACGAGCCTTGCTTCCTGGCCACATGACCTGGCCCTGTGACTTTGGTCTGTTCAATAAGCCAGTCATTTCTTTTACGGTCTCTCGGTGTCATTCCTACCATCCTCCTTTTGATTGCTCTCTGGGCACACCTTTAAGGTGTATAACAACATTGCGAGCTTCGCGGTGTGGAGGTTTGCCTCGGGAGCCAATTTGAACATTTTTCCTTGAAATAAGCAGCCTCGCAAGCAGACTGGCAATGGCTTTGTGATGATTTACACTACTTTACTTTACGATTGCAACACATATTTCAAACTTTTTTCTCGAATTATTTTCTGAAGCGCTCGTGTAGCTTGCTTGGTTATTAATGGCCAAAGTTCAGCAACGTTTTTTGCGGTTAACAAATGGATTACTTAGTCTTTAGTAACATAAACAACAGAGGTATGTCATCAAGGGACAAACGTCGAAGTAAATGCCTTTATGATGCATATAAATCCTTGTAAAATCTGTGTAAAGGTTACAGCTGACATGTCAACTCCGCACCCGAACTTTCCCGCATCGCCTTTTAGCGTTCATTCGTTGTCGACTGGTAGTCCATGGGTGAATGCCCCGTGGTCAATGAGTTGTCAACTAGTGAGCCAGTCACCGTCCGTGCTTTGACAGCATGCGATGAGGCAATCCGGTAACGCTACGGAGTTGTGTACGCCGTGTGGTCAACCAGTGAAATTCGCGCGGTCAACGAGTTTCCCACTCGCCGTCCGCGCTTTGACAGCTTGTTATGCGGCGATCCGGAGATGCTACGGAGTTGATGTAGTGAGCGTTTTGGTCCATAGAATTCCATACAAAGAACACCTAAACCACACAAGGCGATGCGGTGAGGTTCGGGTGTGGAGGTGACGTGTCATGTCAGCTATACCTCACTGCATGAAACATTCCAATATGATAGTTACGTTGAGTGTATTCTCAATCTGAGTGAAATGTCTACCAATATTTATTTAGTTCAATAACACTAATCAAGTTACAACACATTACACTAATAAAAATAGAAAGTTCAATATTGGTTGGCACCCTGATCACGCCGTAATTACCTATTGCGGATGATGAAGGTAGAGGAAAACCGCGTGGTATGAGTGGATGGAATGTCCACAAGATAAGGATGGTACTGCGCCGCACGTCTGCTTGTCCTGAAGTGGAATGGAGATGTGCCCACTTCCTTACTCTAGTAAATAATCTAGAATTTCAGGCTTTCTTTGACACCGAATTTCAACGGGTTTTTAACGTCCGTAACCATCGGTCGTCATGGTCGTTGGCAGACTAAATTATTTACGACCGTGTTATCAAAGTTACAGTTTCTCAGAAATCCAGGGTTTGCGGGTACCTAACATTGTTGGGTATTCCCTAAAGAATTTCTACATTATAATGTTCTGTCATAGAAGTTTGGGTTACAGGTTCTGTGTTAGCTTCGCCCTTAAAATTGTAGTTTGAGTAGCTAAAGTATATTGGAATAAGGAAAGTAGGTAAATTGGCTCAAGTGCTTGTGCGGCATGTATAAAGGTAGGCCGCATTACGGTACAGTACAGTACGTTTTTGTATCGTAAGTAAACATACCGCACCCATAGACGAAAACCCCGGTAACTAGAAAAACCTACTTTTTCAGAAATAACAAAAAACTGATTTAAAAATCTATGACAGACTATGAAAAACGTATTTTCTTTTATGAAACTTGAACAAAACCCTTGAAGGTATAGTTACGTGAGTTATATCACCAGGTAATCAGTTTAGGAATTCGAAAACGCAACTAACTCCATTTGGGCACATTTTGAGTTATCGGAGTTGGATCTAGGGGTGCGATACGTTATTGGACGTACGAATTGAACGCGCACACTGATTGCGTTTTTCTCAGTTGAAGTGTGACTGTGAACCGAGTAAAAATCCCAACAAGTTGGGACTGATTTCGTACGTGGGAATTATTTTCACGTACACGCACGATTTAGTGCTCACGCAGTACGTTCTCTGCTGTGTTTTGATTCCTCCTATCATATTAACCCTCGGTCAGTCGCGCATTTTTAGTTTACACGGTTGGTCGCGTGGGGTTTCTGAAGACCCCAAAAATAAACAGCCTAAAAAACACCTTTTTAATAATTTTTTCGTTATTATCTAAGCAAGTCATTGACGAATAACTTAAATACAATAAAACTACAAAAAGTTACGTAAACATATTCTTTTATTTCTTCTTTGAACTTACAATCTAAAAAAAGGAACTTAAATTTCTCTCCTTGAGATCACAATCACAAATAAAAGGTTTTTAACAAACAAAATGTAGGAACTTCTCCTTTTTATAAATATATATACGATAAAACTAAAATAACGATGACAATTACGTAAAATTTGGAAAGAACCAACAAAAAAACACACAAACTTTTACCAGATGAAGTCCACTGACTTCATCTGGTAACTTTTCACTAATTTTCGTTTTGAACACAGTCGGTACATACCGATTTAGTATGTGTTGGGCATATGTTACCCTTACAAAAATGGCAGACAGATTTAAATTTTCGATCTGTTTGTCTGGGGCAATGAACGCAACGCTTTCTCATGGGAACGAAATTATTTTCATTTTGTTGAACATCCTGAAGTATTCATCGGTTTAAACACTAGAAGGAGCACTTAACGTAGGTAAGGTATAGGGGTAGTCAGAAACAAGTCCAAATCTAGGCTATCAACACAACGGTGCGCGAGATCTCAGTTCGGGGGGAACTACTACGAGGATAGAACTATTCATCCATTTTACTAGTTAATTAAATCTAAAACAACAAAAAAAACACTAAAAAAACATGCTACAAAAAAGTCTAAACTAATAAAAACAATTAAATTTTACTTACGCGGTTAGTCGCGTGGGGTCTTTCAAAGCCCGTCCGCACAAAACACTTCTGTATCTCACTGCACTTATGCGCGAACTGAAGTTAGCAGCGATACGCGGCCAATACAATCCAACTTAGGAGGGTACCTAAAATATTGAATTGCTGAGATTGTTTTAATTGCTTAAATTTTTCATTTTTCCAAAACCTGGGCTTTCAAAGACCCCACGCGACTAACGGAGGGTTAAGGTGGATTCACGTTACACCGGGCCGGGGCACGGTCAAACACCGAAACGCCGGGCCCCGGCCGGGGCGCACGGCCTGACCGTTGAATCACTTCATACAAAAAGTATACCATAATGTTTGAGCCACGGTCAGGCATGAATCATTTCATACAAAAAGTATACCATAATGTTTGACCGTGCCCCGGCCCGGTGTAACGTGAATCCACCTTTATGGGAAAGAGATTTAATTTAAAAGTACGTAATTTGCACATTTTTCACTAGTTTTGTTACTGATTGTACTTTGCTTTTAAACACAGCTTTGCTCACGTAATACTGGAAAAAAAAAGAATAATATGAAAGTTGTTCTTTGTATATTCAGTAATATTCAGATTCAAACAATGTGTTTGTCATTTTCGCATGACTGAACAAAAACAACGTATGAATATCAATTTGATAAATTGAATTTTTGCTTACAGCCTGGCTCTAATGTTAAAAGACAGAAAAACTAAGCTAATAATCCACATTATATTAAATGCGCAATAGCGTATGTATATTTTCTAAAGCGAAACATTAATAGATACATCACAAAAAATACATTGCAAATTATTAACTTAGTTATCGAAGGGTAGAGTGACATCACGCTTCGCGAATTTTTTATTGACCTAGTCATCTTTAGAACAATACGCTTCATGCCACTGGCTCTGGCACTGGATTCAAGATTAATTATGTACCTCTGTCTTATGTCAATAAAATCATTTTTTACTTTACTTTACTTTACATTAAAAGGCGACTACACCCTTAAACATATTCATATTAACAGAGTCCTCAATGCCTTAAAGTCTAAAATAATGTCTACCGCGCCTTGGGAATACAGTCATGGTCATGTTTCGTTTTATTCAGACGTCTTTCAGATGAAAGAACCTTCAAATCTTAGCAACAGATAACGCTACGTTGCTACGCCGTAGAGGGCCTACGAGATCTGTAGCTAAGTTCTAAAGATAAATGCCCAGTGAAGTGGCATAACATCTCAAACCTAATATCAGAGCTGATATAACCCATTCGAGTGACCTAGTTTCGTATCCAACAGTAACATTAGGAAATCCGATAGAATCGGGTTTGTGATTTGTGGGTTGAGCGTTTTATCAATGGGTTTGTTTGTGAATGAGTTTACTATACTTACATGCTTTTTCTTGACCTAACAAGCAGAATTTGTAAGTAACGCTCTCCCTTGGATATATTCCAAGGCTCTTGTATGACCTACGTACGTATCTCTGGATAATGTATGTATCTATATATGAAGCATTCCAGTAGGTTAAACTTGTAGGTCTTTATTTCATCATTATCATAGTCATAACCTTGTTCACTAAAATTTGTACTATTAAAAAAATCTAAATCAAACAGAATTTTTCCAATAAGTTCATGCAGATAGCTTTGTCTTTAGGAGACCTAAATTTCGTTACTAAGAGTTGTACTAGAGAATACCAATCTGAAATTACCTATTATTCACAATGATCTAAGTGTAGTCAACTTTGATTTGTTGAAAGAATGGTAGGCATCTTGTCATATTTTAGACATTAAAATTCAATTGATGATAATCAAAGGCTGGTAGTATAGGAAAGTCCAATATAAGAGCTCAGTTCTTGTCGGTGCAATGATGAAATTTCCTCCAACTATCTCTTTCCAATGCTATTTCTTTAACTTCTTTATACGATATGACAGCGACCTTCTCTTTTATCTGTCTCATCAATCAATGCTTGGTCTTCCCCTTCCTCGTCTTTGTCATATCGTATAAGATGTCCAATCATTCTCCATCTTCTGTTTTGAATGGTATTCATCAAAAACCTTCTCCTCAATCCAATTTATTAAGTACCCATTTTTAAAGTAGCAATCCACGTGACTCGTCATCTCTATTAGAAACATGAATTCCTCCTGATTGTCTATCTAGACCAAAATTGGCTGACATTTCAGTGACCACGCAAGTAGCTCTGTCGCTCTCACACGTTAGACAATCTGCTGATTTCCTTACGATGTTTTTCTTCACTTTCATTGAGAAAATCCGTACCCATATTATAAATGTGAAAGTGTATTTATTTGTTTGTTTATTTGTCCTACTTTCACTTCAAAACAGAGCGACAGATTGACGTGATTTTTTGTTTGGAGATAGTTGGAGGGCTGGAAAGTAACATAGGCTACTTTTTATCCGGGTACCACGCGAGCGGAGCCGCGGGCAGCAGTTAGTATGAAATTAATAAATAAGTAAGTAAGTACTCAGTTTCTGTTTCAATTTAATCAGCTTAATTTATTTGAGTTCTCAAAATTTTCCTTATTTCGTAGCTTATATTTTGAGATCCGATGGAGGAGGAAAATAAATTGAATAATTCGATGTTTTATCTAATCTTGCGGAAATAAGAGCCCTAGGGAATTTTGATCGGGATCCAACGAAAAGTAATCGTTTTTATTTAATTATGTTTTTGGCATGACGGCGCTCTTAAAATCGAAAATGAAATGAAAAAAAAATGAAAGGTAAACATTCTCTCAGATCTTTTCGAGGCATTTTAAGATCCTTTGAAGATATCTAAGGGGGTAGTCAGAGGTATGACTTTAAAATCGAACATAAAAATATGACATTATTATTTTATTGATCAAAGTTATTTAGGTAAGTACATAAATGTTATGATAGTAAGAAGAAAGTCTGTACGTAACCACAAATTTTATTAAAATTCAAGTAATTATGGAACTTGTTGGAGCTATGGAGCTTTTGAATATTTATTTTTAATACCATTTTCAACAAATAAATTCATATTTCTTTACACATTTTGAAAATATATTTCTCAAAGATTATAAGAGACACTTAGACGTATATTTATTTAAATATAAACTAACATTATATTCTTTATACATAAAGTTCACAAAGATAAATACATATTCATTTTCTTTTCAAAATTAACTTGAGCAAAACAACTGAAATTTATTCTTTCGGTATCTGTAGCAGACGAATGTCTTTCTCAACCTTGAAGGAATTCCCTTAGTAGAATATCGTAAAATGAGTTTGAGTTACAAACTGAATCCGCCCAGGCGATTGATTGGCGATTGATAGCATCATACCGAAGTTTTTCAAACTCGCAACTGATTCCTTCAGTTCGTAATTTAATTTGGTGAAGATAAATCAATAACCGCGGCTTCGCTCGCGTGGTACTTACTAGGATAAAAAGTAGCATTATGTGTTATTCCAGGTCCTTAACTAATGTACCTATATTCTAAGTTTCAGACAAATCAGTTCAGTAGTTTCTGCGTGAAAGAGTAGCAAAACATCCATCCATCCATCTATCCATCTTTAAGTAGGATTTTGTAAAGTATTGAAAATATTGATTAATTGAAAGTTCTCTAGTAAGAAACGTCTAGTTATGTTGACTAAAATATTCCTTTCGATGACACATCATCATTTAATAGCATAGGAATTTATATCGTATTTCTATCTAAAAGTAATAAAAAATCTCCATAAGTTTGAATGCCCTTTGTTAAAAATTTAAATCCTTTGCCATGCTGTCCCGGTCTGCGTAGGCCATAAGTGGGATAGGAAACTGGGAGGATCCTTTAATTTTGACGAGTCTCACTTTGCTCTGCAACAAACTGGAGCTTAACTAATTAGAGATTGGAAAATGGATCATCGAGAAACCTAGGTCCAAAACCGTGTTTTTTTGCCCTGGTTCATCACGGTATTGGTCGCAAAGAACAGGAGTAGAATCTCCTAGCTTTTAGGCAGTTTTCTCACCGCCGCGCCCCGTTGAGAAAACGACTAACTATCTGCTATTTTATCGCTTAGGAAACGTACAATAAATATACATTCCGTATAAACAAAAGAAATGCATATATTAATAATTGATCGCTGATGTTCACACTGCCGGCGAGGGACCACTAGTTTGTCGCTGACAAGAGCTTTCAAAGATAATTCTCGCTCAGCGATGTTAGCTGAACTCGCCGAGAGGCCAAGTAGCGGTCATTTATGCACAGTGCACGTCGCACTCGCACACTCGCTTATAGCCCAGTGACAAAACTATCGGAGCTACACGCTCGCCTCTCGCTGCTCGCCAACTCGTTTATAGTTTCTAGTTCTACTCGTTTCTTGTTCATCCTCGGCTACAACTGCCTCAGTCTATTCTTTAATATCCCAGCGGTCCTACTGAATACTATGTATACTACGTATAACTACGTTACTTTAGTGTACGATTTCCAGAGCAGAATGTTTATGCGCTTAAAAGTTTTCGACTCCCAAATTTAATTTAGTACGGCTGGAATTTGAATTGAAAACCGTCTGATTAAAGTTGAGTCTGTCAACACGATTCTCTTGCACAATGAAAGTATATGTGAGTCTTTAGACAAAGTTATATCTAATATTATTATCAACGGGATAATTACCATGATTATTGAGTTTTAGTTTTAGTTTCATATTTATGTTCGTAACCATGATAGTTTCAAAAGTTATAAAGGTAACTGAAAAAAACAGCTTCAGCCTATATAATAGTCACCTACAAATGTTAAAATAAAAACAGCATGTCCATAATACGTCCCTTCTTACCTAGATATATGAAAACGCCTGTCCTCTTTCCAAATTCCCGTGTACGTCACAGCGAAGCAGAAAGTTTTAATATCCTTGCATAATACAATACAAGCTCCGTACGTTTTATCTGGGTAAAGTTTGGCTCGTGGCCTAAACGGGCAGCGTGTTTGATGTCATTATGCTACGTCATAGACAAAAAGAGCTAGCTCAGTAACTAGCTAGTACTGGGTGTTCAATATTACTCTGCATTTTGTGTAGATTCTGTGAATTAGCAGAGTTGGCTTTATTCACCTTGTTACATACACAGGCCTTTTCATCTGTTCTACATAGGTGATTTTAGAAATTCAATTCAATTTTCGTATGAGCTAGTGGCTAACTCTGGTGACGGAGTGTTTAGGCCGCCTAAAGGCCTCATGGCTTAACGACTTGAAAGCCGGGACTGACAGTTTTACGTGCCCTTCGAAGCACGAAAGCATTCGCCACTACACGTTGAGCGGTCAGGCGGTCACACATGCAAATAGTGACCGCTCAGAAAGTCGCTTAAATTTTTTGATCTATCAATACGTGCGCTACAATTCCAAAAAAGGGAGATAGAGAGAAGAAAAAAAAAATTACCAGTTGAGCCATCTAAGGATCGTTGTAAACGATCTATAGATAGCTCAACTGCCAGTCGGAAGCGTGCCCAAGATTTATTCGTGCGTTTTTGTTGTGTGAGGCCTTATAGCCTAATTTCTCTTGTGTACACGACCCTGCGCTTTTAATCATCTCTCTCTAGCCTCAAAGGTTTGCTGGAAGAAAACTCTTTTTAGGGTTAAGCTCGCCTTTGTACATGTCCTTTCATTGTGTAAGTTTATTGTTTTGTTTATTTTGTGTACAATAAAGAATAAAGAATAAATATATATTTAAAGTGCTTGTGTTTGATAGTTTTAAAAGTTATTGTCGTCTAGTCTAAATATTGCAGTGACCCAGCTTCTTCTAATACGTCACAAGTTTACTGGGTCACGTACATGACTGTCACGTGACGTTTCT
This sequence comes from Camptogramma bilineatum, assembly GCA_958496255.1. NCBI lineage: Eukaryota > Metazoa > Arthropoda > Insecta > Lepidoptera > Geometridae > Camptogramma > Camptogramma bilineatum. The sequence continues at coordinate 10,325,509 of OY292465.1, read as the reverse complement.
TTGACGTCTCGCTATAGACATGCAAATCTGCGGCTTGACGACATATGCGTAGACAGTTGCCACGTTTCAACTGTTCCTTTTATTTTACGTTGAGTTGTGGCGAGATATTATTCAGCTCACAGAACTATATCGAGATAGAAGCAAAAAGTTTCTTGATTTAGGAAACCGACCGTGTAACATTTTGCGTAGGTACTTTGACGAATGCAGTTGACAGTTCGGATTGTTTATTATTTTACATTGCTGGTTTTCAGTGCTCGCCAAGTCTGGCACGTCAAATTAAAGCCGCAATGGAATGAATTCGGAATGAACTTCGTGGCGAGCAAAGAAGTCCTCATCCCTTCTTTTCGGCACGCGAGGTACATACACTCTTTGCTTCTATCTCGATATTATTCTGTGATTCAGCCCCTCGATTCTACTAAAAAACTTTTTCTCAACCGAAGCAAAACTTCAACTATTTCGGAGGCCTTTAGGCGGCCTAAAAACTTCGTCGCCAGAGTTGGCCACTTGTTCATACGAAAGAAGAAAAAGAAGACTATTTCGTTTTATTTCATAATCTTGTAATGACGTTAGGTTACTCTGTTGTTACGTTTCCAAACAAAATTACCAATGATGTTTTGCAAATTACTGTCATTTTGAGGAACGAAATAAAACTCAGCAGCAATGATACCTACTTGAATTGTTGATGTTGTAAAATAGAGGAATTGGAGCTCTAAACGTCTTTACTCTAAGTACATTTATAAGTAAATAAATAATGCTATACATTTCACACATGCATAAGTGGCTTCAAGCTAAGCAGAATGAGATTGAATTTCATTGAATGAGATCATCTGTATAAGTAAATGGTTACTTGACTTGCCTCTCAGCTCAGTTGGTAGCTTTGCTTCCTGCTGTAGGTCGTGGGTTGGATTCCCACCCAAAAAAAAACATTTTAGTGATGAACATAGATGAAAGTTCTGTGTCTGGTTGTAAAGTATTATAAGTATGTATATACAAAAGATCTATGTATTTTATTATAGCACAGTTATCTGGTGCTGTATGAAATGTCCACCAATATTTATTTTATTTCCCTTATAATTGCCAAGTAAAGTTATTTAGGAAGTACTAATCAAAACTTTGCTTGGATGGACCTACTGTGCATTCTGTGCAAGCCCATTCACATGCACAATTTCAAACTTTCTTTATTTTTTATTGTACCTAAGAAAAACATACAGAAAAACTTAACTAAATGACATATAAGTACAAAGGCGAGCTGAAGCCAAATAAGAGTTATCTTCCAGAAAAAAATCGTTTTTTTTATTCTCTTTTTACTTAAATTCAGTTTTTTGGAGCATGACATTATGTGTCTTCTAAAAGATGGAAATGTATCATGAAACACGCCAGAAACTATTTAAACAAACTCACATTCAAAAGAATATCATGACAGGCGTAAAATTTGATAAAGCTGTGAATAAAATCAGGGTCTGAATAAATCATTTCCGTATGCGGAAATTCAGTAGGTCACTGGTAAATAGAAATGGAATAATATAGGGTGAAGTTTTGGGCTTACGCCATTTTTCTCTGCGTTTCCATTACTAAGAGAAGGTTTTTTAGGCTGCATTTTCACCAAAGATGTACGAGGATGTGTAGCGATGGGTGTGTATGTTAAGCATCGATTACATTTCATTTATCTATACTCGATCATGGCAGCTCTAGTGGAAACGGCTTAGCGAAGCGGTGTTTTTGTACATTCAAAACAAGCGAGGGATGTGTGCAACGGATGTGTTGCGAGGGATGTGTAGCTAGAAATACTTTAATGTCAAAGTGGCGTTGTTAAATATACGCTCGCATATCTGACAAAAAAAAACGCTACGCATCCTCGCACAATTCATCTGTACACTGTTTTTTAGGCATGTTCGCACTGCTCCTTTCTCACACATCTCTACCATCACATCGTTTCATAGTTTTAGTACGCATCCTCGCAGCGATTAGCTACCTAACACATCTGTGGTGGAGACTCAGCCTAATTTATTATAGACGATTAATATAATATCAGAAGTCAAGTTCAGGTACAATTTGGTCTTAATTGTGTGAGTGTTCACATGCACGTTGTTTCTGTGTGCGTTAGCTCGGGAGCGCTCAGAATCGGCCCACGCACACAGAAACAACGTGCATGTTAGCGTGGGTCAAATTTTTTTTTTTTCGATTTTCAACTTCTAATAGCGATAAAAAGTGGCTAAATATGGTTGAAATGAGACGTGCAAAATATGGTTGCTTTATAATAATGTTAACTGCCTCCGAATTTAATTTGAAAATTCAAAAAATCTTGAAATTGGTGTTGAATTCATGAACTGATAAAAGTACTATGCAGGTAGTTTTTGGTTACAGTTTTGCCTTGAAACATAAGATAGTATTATATATTTACTTATTAATTAACATTATTTACCATTTTCTTAGGAAAAGTGAGATTTTGAGAGTTTGCAATCTCGAGCTTTTGTCTCAAAAGTGACGTGGTACGTTTGAAGTTCGAAGATTACTTTTTAACAATGGAAATGTCTAAAAAGTGTTTTAAGCATTCTTTAATTGATGATAATAGCGATAATAAAGATAATTTACTACCAAGTAACAACGGTATTCTTAAACATTATGAAGAATTGAGGTGATAAGGGAAATTCGAAAATGACTTACAAAAAGAACCAACTTGCATTGAGATATTGCATAATTTTTATTGATTGAATTAAAAATAATAGACAAAAGGACTTATTATTATAAATTCAGATAAAAGGGTGTTACAAATGCTTAAAGTACATCATTTGAAGTCTAAAAACCTACTAAAGTCCTTGCCTAAAACTTCACCAAAACATTACAGATTTCAAGAATAGCAGGAAAGCTCTTTTCGACATTTCTAGCTGAAAAAGCATAGATTTGAATGAGGGCAGGAGGCCTGACGATCTCAATGTACCTACAAATTAACACAATTGATGAAATATCAATTCAAAAAATGATAAAAGGAACATCCATGATGCTACCACCAAAATACAATAGAAATACTTCTTGCTTGTATTTCAATGGAGTTTTTCGTGATTTTCACCAGGTAAAATGCCTCATGCTCGTTGGTATACACAAACAAGTTGCATTTTTTTTAATTTATTCATCCACAGAAGCTCCTTCAATAAATCTGGTGATTCTAGCAACGAAAGATTTAAAAGTTTTGGTTCACTATTAAGATCCACGCTACCTGCAATGAAAGACCGCAATACATGCAAAAGATAATTGCCACATCAAGATAATAATCAATAGAATTCAAAGGAATAAAAGATTTTGTCATTTAGCCTGTATTTTGCTCATCCTGATAACTTTTTGCTAGCAATGTTGTCTAATCTACAAAAAAACATTAGAAAGTTTACCGCTCGTCGAATTCTGAAAGAATGTTTCATTTCTCGCACAAAACTAAGATTTCTCAAGTTCCTGAACAATTTTAAATGCATATTCTTATGTTGATCTGATTTATTAGTGACTAAATGCTTCCGAACCATCGATTCAAAGGTGCAAAATGACGAAAACTTACAAACTTTTGTTGTACAAGTGGGCAAAGGCGAACTGCCTCTGCTTCGCATGCCATGTCATTGTAAGGTGTGGAAAGAGCTATTACGACTTTGGTGGAAGCATCCAACGCTTTAAACACAAAATTTGAGAGAAAAGGACTTATAATCGGTTCAGCTAAAGTCACGCAAACATATGCGCACATTTTACAGTAAAGAAGGATTTTGCTATTCTTTGAAGACCTAACCTGCATTTTTTAGATAAGTAACTGAGTAATTTATAATTAAGTATACAAATATGACTTCTTGTATCGTGGTTTGTTCCAAAATAAACCATACACAAGTATATTTTCATAGTTTTCAGCAGGATTTTCCAAAGACCTTTTTTTGTAATTTTTTAAAAGTTTAACTTCGATTCGGAGGCAGAAGATGATTTTCAATCCGTGTCATATTTTGCAGGTGGATTATTGACGTAATATGGCACCTTTTTATCACTATTAGAAACTGAAAAAAAAAAATATTTTTTTCTCCATACAAGAGTGACCCACCCTAGTGCATGTGCATCTACACACACAATTAAGACCAAACGGACTTAGTAAAATAGAACAACTGTACTTAAGGAAGATAATTTAGTGCCTGGGAAAACGTAAAAATTGTTCCTATTGGAAAGTTCCACGTCCAGCAGTTGACTTTTACAGGCTGATGATGAAGACGATTGATAAACATGCTCCACGAAGAAATTCATGACCATTTGTCATGAAGTTCTTTACAAATTTCGCTGCCGAGTCTTATTTGTGAAAAACTTTGTCGTTATTTAAATTCTCTCGTAATTCACTTTACGGTTTTCCTCAGAAGTTTATGTTTTATTTCGTAAAATCAACAATTTACGCTTCTTTTTCCTTTGTCACTCTTTCTTTTGAAACAAAATCATTGTTAGTAAAAAAGGCAAACATGAAAGTGTCTTAATATTGCATTATTATTATATTTCAGTTTATGCTATTGGAGAAAATTATCGTTTTAATGTTTATTTGAATCTAACTTCTGTCATGGTTTTGCTCGGGCCCAGATAAAAAAAGCTAGTTATACAAATACACGTTATAATACCTACACGGTGGCAAATACACGGTATTTTGAGTAGTTCCCATTTACCCGACTGCCCGCTGAAAGGAGGGTTAGGTATTTTTTTCGAGTGTATGACATGTATGTCAATTTCTTTGTGCCAACGCTGGCTAAACCAAAACAGATAGGTAGGTATAAGGTGCAGCGGGGCAATTCTGGCAGCGGGGTAATTATGGCACATGGTTATATCTCTCGTTCCATGACTTATACCTCGAAGAGACATCTATGTACGCGTAGAGAAATGTTTTGTTCATTCATAAACGATAGATGGCATTTCTAGCGCAAAAACTGACTGATTGACAGCATCATTTTGACAGTCACCTATTTTTCGGAGGGTGTAAAAATATTAGCTCCTCGAGTTTTTGTAATAATTAAGTGGTTTTCGCGGTTTAATTGAAAATTGACAAAGCTAAGGAGGTGTATTTTAGACTGGAGATTATTTTAATCGTACTAGTTCGATTCTACTCATTGTTTCTTCTGAGTTAATTCATCCGCTATAATTACCCCACAAAGTGTTGATTTTATGTAATTTTATCGAAATCGGTTGCCATAATTGCCCCACCGATTTTGTATGAAGTTGCCAAAAACCAGTGATGTCCACAGCATTGAAGTAAACGTCGATAAAAATAATACTTAACTAATCGAGCGCGTGAAGATCTCAGGGTTAACTAATGCGATTTGGCTTTGTATAAGTATTTGTCTGTGCCTTGTTTGAGCTTAATTAAACCATAGTCAACACGCATTAAATTTTCGATCGAGCGAGCGAATCGTCATCCAATCTGCATGAAACTTGGTAGGTCAATAGGTTGTGCTATGGAAATGTATGATGGAGCATATTATTATGAGCTTAATCGATAAAGGGGTTGTCAAAATATTGGGTACACAAGGGGGTAAAAAAACTAACGAATTTATTGAGTGGGGTGTCATTTATGAAAAGTCTTTATTTGTACATTCCAAAATAGTTATTATTTTTATTCTCGGAAGTATACTTTTTAAAATACGACGAGAATTCATGAAAAATTAGACACAACATTATGTATTGCATGCATGCCAGTATTATTTACCATGACGACCTAGCGTATTAGACATACTTGGCAGTGGTAGCACTTGAAAGTATAGGGGTAGTCAGAAGAAAGTCAAAATGTAAGCCATCTACGGTTCGCGAGATCTCAGTTCGGGGCGAACTACTTCTCATGCAACATAATTTTTGCGCGAGATTTTTGCGTATACTTACTCCGTTTATCGATAGTCAGCGTCCCAACACTAGCATGTATGGGAGACTAAAGAGTGATGCCAGAATTACCCCACAAAAATTTTAACAGGTTTTTTATAGAAACTGGACCATCGTAGGAGATTAGAATGTTAAAATTCGCGTGTATTGTGTTGTCTAGTTTGTAAAGCTTCTGGATTTAGTATCATAGCATCATTGGTTCGAATAATATCACCACCTGACGGAATTACCCCGCTGAGGGGCTATTCTGGCATTTTCCAGTTTTTAGTTAAAATTGTGTTATTTCACCATTTATATATGCTTTTTCTTTAACAAAAATACAATAAAGAAAAAGGCAGATAAAGGTTTCATAACACCAATTTGTCAGAATTAGCGTAACTCAACAAGGAACGAGAGCATTGAAGTTTTAAATTTCGACTAAAATTTTTCGGCCAGAATTGCCCCGCTGCACCTTATCTATTTTTATCCAAGTCCAGATGTTTGTTCATTTATAACTCGACAATCACTAAGCCGATTTGGCTGAAATTTGAAATATAGATAGATAATGACCGGGAATATGACACAGGCTACTATTTTTTACCACGCGAGCGAAGCCATGGGTGGAAGCTAGTTTAAAAAAAAAATAAGAAAACCTTACTATTGTTCCCAAGTTTAGGCGCTTACCAGCGGAAATCATTTTTCATTGTTATTTATATTCCAGCAAACCCGGTAGACAGACCGACGTTATCCTGCCACATACTTCTCTAGCAAAATATATTAAACTGAATCTCACAGCGCCACCTAACGGGTCCAACAGTAACTAGAACCAGCCCAGTGACTTCATAAGTACAAAAATGCCATCGAAATTGATTAAGCCAAGAGAAGAAGCGCTTGTGGCTGTAGCTTATCTACTTAGCCTTTGTAGATAGATCGTTTTAAGCGGTCACAATTTGGATTCGCGAATTGAGAACCTCCACCTTTTTTTGAAGTTCGGTTAAAAATTTTACTACTAATATTATAAAGGCAAAAGTCCGTGTGTGTATGTGTGTGTGTGTGTGTGTGTATGTGTGTGTGTGTTTGTGTGTGAATGTTTGTTACCATGTATCTCCATAACTACTCAACCAATTTTAATGAAATTTGGAATGTAGATAATTAGTTTAGGTTCTGGAATAACACATAGGCTACTTTTTATCCCGGAAAAATGTATGGTTCCCGTGGGATAAAAAAAGTAGTCCACGCGGGCGAAGCCGCGGGCGTTCAGTTGTTCTAACATACTTAATACGACTGACTGACCGTCTATTCTGTTGGCTGAAACGTTTCACCCTAAGATGAACATGAAAGCCTACAAACACATTTATACCTGAAATATTATAATACCTTCAGGTATAAATGCGTTTGTAGGCTTTAAGTTATGTAGGCCTTACAAATAACCCTTTCCGTAAAGTGAAATATCAAGTATTTATGAATATGAGTAGGTACGTAGACGTACGGAGAAACGTATTATTGGAAAGGTGCTTGTTAGCTTTATTGTATACCTATATCTGGGCGACCGAGCTCTGCTCGGGTGCATAACGCCATCTAGTGGTTCAATTACGAACCACATTGTACGTACGTACAGGTAAACCTTTTTGCGTGAAAATGCCAAGAAAACGGCTTTTCCCAGATATGAGACCTAGCTAGATCGATTTTTCGCCCCCGTAAACATCCGTACCTACTGCAAACATCGAAATCGTTAGAGCCGTTTTCGAGTACCTCAGTACCTACATACAAACAAACATCAAACACCAAACAAATATTGCTCGTTTAATAGAATAGGATTCGTTGCAAAACCATCGGAGTGCTTGTTAGCTGTGAAATCTTCCCTTTTAATAACTAGTTACGAAGCAGTGAAGAAAAAATCTTGTTTCGTAGCTTTTTATAAAAATAGTTATAAAAATGAACCAAAGGGTATTCCATTTCCCCCTTAATTATGAAAGATGTTTAAAGTTGAACACTTGTTGAACAACGTCCTGTCTCTGTTTGTCACTATCCACAAATAAAGACAGGACGTTGTTTAACCAGTGTTTCACTTTAAACATCTTTCATAAGTAAGGCCCTTTGTTGCAAGACCATCGCTGCGTCTTAACTATTTCAAATTTAAAGTTTCCCTTTGAACGTCAAACGTTGGAAATGAATGTGGATAGATTGTGTGAGAGAGGGCGTGAAAGGAGTACCTAACTACTGAGTTGACGAGTGATAGGAGGGAAAAACGTGGGTAAAGTGGGTAAAGTCCCGCTTGAGACGCATGAGGTTGCAGGTTCGATCCCCGCCCCGGGACAAAGTGTTTGTAGGATTTGCAAAATATTTTTCTCAGGTGTTTTCTAGTTTAGTAATGTACTTATGTTTTAAAAAAAAGTATTTAAGTAGAATTTTAGTCATCTGGTTCCCAAAAAAAGACTTCTGCTTACTTTGGGGCTACATGATGCTGTGTGAAATGTCCAGAATAAAAAAATATATCGATATTCAAGCGGCAGTGTGTGGCGTAAATATCAATTAAAATTAAAACACAACTTTGTATGAACTTTGTTCATAATTAAACATTCCAATTGTGATGAGTTCAATAGCCGGAACTACGCATTTAATTACAGAACTTTTTGATGAGCGAGCTACACTTTTAGGTATACTTCCCTACGTTTTTTTTTTAAATTTACCGTCCTTTTTTTACCGTTTTCAAAAAGGAAGAGGTTCTCAATTTGGCTGTATTTCTCCTGGGTTCAGTCAGCCAGGAGAAATACAGCCGAATTGAGAGAATAGTTCTTTTTATACCCTGATATAATTTAAGTACTTACAGAAAAAATTTACATGTTCCCATACTTTTTAATTTCAAAGGGATTGCTACTTTGCCTTTCTAAATCGAGCCTTCTGTAATTCGAAATGAATCTCGATTTTCATTATGTATTAAAACAATCTTTTAATTTTAAATAGGCAACTTTAGAAGTCAGTTTACTTACCTACATCTTTTTCTAAAAAATCTTGTTCTGTTTCTGAGAAAAAATAGCAAACTTATACCGTATTATCTTAAAGCAGCACATTTTGTTTCGCATGATAAGAATATTCTGAAATCACAGCACATTTTCAAGAACTTTCTAATTTGAAATGGAAAAGTGTCTTCATAATTCTGATTTGGGACGAATAAATCGTGATGAGAATCCTGCTTGCCACTTTAAAACGTAAATCAGGCATGCAATTTAATCAAGTTCACACTGTCGCTGTAAACCGATGACCTCTGGCCCACAACCTTGTCAAACGCCCTTGGAACCGTGCCAGGTTCGATAATATCACTCAAATAAGGGTCCACACATATCCAATTTTTTAGTCGAACAATTACTGTTTCACTGGTTTATTGAAAATGAAGTCTTATCAATTTTTTTCAGATTCGAACCCGCATCAAGCGATCCTCCTTAGGCCGGAGTGCCTTAACCAACTCGGCCTCGGAATCGATCGTCGGCGTGTCGGGTCGAAAGCTCCGGCTTAAGGAGGATCGCTTGTATCAATGCGGGTTCGAATCCCGTCGGAATTGAAATTTTTTTATGAGACTTTTCATTTTCGATTAAATATTACCTAAGTGTGGATTAACACTACCTATAATTCTTTATAATAACCACACACAACAAATGTTTGTCCTAAGTGGGAATCGAACCTACCACGTACAGCGCAGAAGGCAGAGCTACTACTACCAACTGAGCTGAGAGGCCAGTCAGTATAAAAAAGTGGATTATTCAGAGCAAGACATTTCACTTATAGGGTTGTTTCGTAATTCAAAAAAGATGTTTCATGTGCTCCATACAAACTCCTGTCGTTCGTGTTTTATGTAAATTTAAGCACCTCTACAATCTGAAGGATTTACAACGTCGGTTAACCAACACCTCTGAAAATTCGAAGCGCAAAATGCTTATAAAATCCTCATCTACCCTCAAAAATACCGACATCAGGGTTTCGCGTTCCTAAGTACGGGTCCTCTACTTCGCTATTTCAGTTAATTTCACTTTAAGGAGGGAATTTTGTTATTTTCCAAAGAATTTGGCCGGATCCTGCCCCAGAGCCGAATATCGAATTAGACTATGCGTCTGAATAATATTATTTAAATAAAATATCACAAAATTAACTGGTACATACAGAATACTTAGATATCTTGTGCCCTGTGGGAATATAATTATGTTATTTTATTAGTAACTTTAGTCACTTCCGGTACTACAGTCCGTAATGCCTCTCCAGACTCACGGCGAGAAGTTTCACCGAGACTTCTCGAAGAACAAACAAATTATCCACACTCTCAATTTTCTCACTCGTGATCTGTTTGAAATCCTTTGTCTCGGCCAAAAATAGGTACCGACACCGAAGCGCGAGAACAAGAAGGCGAAAAACTCCTCACATTCACGCTTCTCGGGTGTTGTCGGGGTTTCTTGCCGAGAGTCTGGAGGGGCTATTAGCTATCACAGAGAATATTTTTATCAGATAGACCTACCTTCTTTTTCGCGGTTGACATGACACTCAAATAGTAAACAAAACAGACGGACAAGAATTTGACAGATGTAAAAGGAATTTCGTTGAGTTTCAGTTGTGTGATTGTGTTGTGATGAGTGATTTATGAGGATTTATCATATTTTATTTAAAATTACAAAAAGTACTGACGCCTTGGGATATGCATACAGACTAAAATGGAAGTGGGCTGGACATGTAGCCCGTCTACAAGATGGAAGATGGACTAGGAGAGTGACAAATTGGGAGGGTCCAAGAGGTCGACGCTGCATAGGAAGACCATACGGTCGCTGGAACGACGACATCAAGAAAACTGCTGGACCAAACTGGCTCCGAGTAGCACAGGACAGGGACAGATGGCTGGCTTTGGAGGAGGCCTTCACCTTAGGGGTTCTCTAGTACCTACTTAGATTATAAGCATTAGTGATAAGAAAAAAATGTTAATTATAGAGAAATAAAAGGCTTTTTGTTTTATTTATTTATAGATATCATATTTTATTTTAGGCGGTTAGCACACGAGTGTAGATAATTTTATTGATGAAATTCCCAATTTTTCCTAAGTACTTTTCTTTTTTACTTGAAATTGTAGGTACTGGGAGCACCTGTGTGCGTCATTTATTTTCTATACCTACTTCACTTAAAATTCTGCTAGTCCTAATAATAATGAAAAAGTAAATGTTCACACAGCGCCATCTATCCCCAACGTAAGCAAAGCTTTTACTATAGGAACCTTAAAAATATAGTTTCCTAGGTTCTCCGTTCATGCTGGGCGTCATAGCCTGCTGCTTTATATTAGAATAACTTTTAAATCCCACTTTTTAGAGGAAGAAGATGAATGGACTCTCATTATAAAATAAAAAAACAAACCCAAAAATCCCAATTTGGTCATGACGCAAGCATTCTTTCCTGTTGGCATCTGTGGGGCAAATTTATTCAAGGAATCGGCCATCTCTTTTGGGAGGAAAATGAAAAAGTGACCGCCGCTTTTGGGTATAGTTGGGAAGATAGGTGTACCGTGAAATTAAGTTAGCCGCAGTTTGAATAGAAAAAAGATAACGGAAGTTTTTTGACCTTTTTCGTATGGAACTAGTGTTGAATAAATATGGACATTATTTATAAACGTTTTAAATAAGCTAATTTATTTTGAAATTCATGGTCAAAAATTAAAAAATAAACCATTGTCTCATCGAGAGTTCAGAATAGGTGGAACTTCAGATTATAATGTATTATAATGTACTTAACTGTTTTAGATTTTCGTGTAATTTTTTTTTTTGCTTTCTCTGTTGACTAGATTATTAATGTACTTAATCGTTAAGCGATCATTTTCTTCTTAACAAGTAGGAATTATTCCTAGATTCGATAATAATAGAGTTATGAAACCTTTAATTGAAAAACACTGATATTCATTGAAAAATCTTATAAATACTTCTAGAAAAAATATATTTATTATCACAAAGTTCTTAATCTGAATGTACAAAACATTTATGTATCAAAACAACCCTTTTTTCTTAAGAAGAATTTCTTTCGACTTTTTATTGATGAATTCATAACTGAATTTAGGGTCCATAATCAATTCTTAGCCTTAGTAAACGAGTATCTACATAGTAAGTATATTTTTATTAAATTTGGATATTCTCCCATACACTATACAGGGTGGAAAAAATGAATGGGCCCTGGAGGGAAACTACCTTAAATCCTTAAGATACAGTATTTTACTTAAAGAAAACATTCCTTTATTTTTAAAAAGAAACATAACTGCATTCAAAGATTTTCTAAAATTTGCTTGCTTCACCCAGGAATCAAACCAGCTAAAAATTCAAAAATTAAACACTCCCTATTTTATTCCACTAGTCGATACATTCAATACTAAAGATAAAACTTATCAAAGAAACATGAGGTCTTACAATCGTCTGTGGTACAAAAAATCCATGAAATCTAATTTAGTACATAAGGTCTTTAATTGCAATTTAACTCTACAGTGGAATGGTGAGAGGTATCCAGTAGTGTGATTCAGACCTTCTCGGAATGTATTTTAAATTCGGAAAATAACGTTTCTTCGCTGAAAAACCGTCAACTTTTCGAAGAAAATGATCGAATCGGATGCATTTTCGGAAGTCTGAATTTCACCTCAGATAGACAAATACCGTATAGAAAAGTTTTGACGCGAATGGTGAAATAATAAAAATTAATGAAAAAAAATTGTGAACATTAATGTTAGATTTCATGATCTTTTTTATTGATAAAACCAAATGTGTGTTATAAAGATTTTATTCTGACATTAATCCTATCGATTAGTGGTATTAAATATAGCGAGGTTTGTTTTTTTAATTTTTAGCAGGTTCGATTCCGGGTGAGGCAAGCCAATTTTAGAAAATCTATGAATGCAGTTTTGTTTCTTTTTAAAAATAAAGGAATGTTTCTTTTAAGTAAAATACTGTATCTTAAGGATTTAAGGTAGTTTCCCTCCGGGGCCCATTCATTTTTTCCACCCTGTATTCTAAAATACCTATGAAATAACTTATATAAACCAAGTGTATATTTACTTTATTTATTAATTTCGGAACTATGTTCTATCACAGGTCAAAAGTCCGTTTATTGGATAAAATGACTAAGGCAAAACCACCTTCCGATTCGACGATGGTTGTGAGTTTGAATTTCGGTCATGCACCGATTGAGTTTTCTTTTCAAAAATCTTGTGTGCATTTAAATTTGCTCCAAGCTAGATAGAAAATACAAGTAAGCAAACAAAAAGGTACTTAATTCCAAAAAGAGAACATCTACCAAATGTAGGTAGGTATATTCGGACATACCTTTGACTACCCATCTGGATATCTACCTACAAAAGATCTTTAAGATCTAAGGAAATGTATACCATCCTTGGGCAAAGGTTTTTTATTAATTTCACATATTTTAGGTATTAGCAAATTCTGTGGAGCCATCGTCGAAATTTCGGCCATACAAAATTCTTAACGAGATTTATGCGTTCATTATGAAAGCCTACGTGTTATGTCAGCCTTTGACCTCCCATGCACGAATACAATTTCACTTCATCTACTTACAAATTAGGTATAGGATAAACAAAACTAATGTAAAGTAACCGTCAAAGTAGTTAATTGAAATGCTGGATTTGTTTAGAATTCATTAGTAAGCCGAACTCAAAATGAAACTTATTCAATAATAAATGCTCGACGGCTCGACATACAACTTGAGTTTATTTACGAGTAATCTTGGAGGTAGACAAAAGGATTTTGACATAAAGATATTTTTTTTATTTCTTAAAAACTAACACATTCACATTCAGTCAGTTAAACTCGTTATGCTCATGACTTTTTGATTGATTTTGATTTTGATGTACCTATCTAAAATTACAATTAAATCATAAGATAAAGAGGGCAAGTCTTGCAAATCAAGGGAGACCTTTGCCCAGCAGTGGGACACGAGAGGCCAACAACAAAATAGTATGAAAAAGACATTTTTTAACACACGGGAATTACGTGAAAATATCGTCGATTTAGATACCGACAATGTTTCGATTCATCCGGAGGATCTTCATCTGGGTAAGGAGGGAGTTGCGGCAAGGTTACTCCTCGCGGTCGCGTCTCACACGAAAGTTTTGAAAGTGAAATAGTATGAAAAAGTTTTAACATTTTTTTTTCCTAACTCAAGGACAGGATAATTTTCTCGGTCAGTTGGCACATAAAGTCGATTGGATGCTGGTCAGTGGACGTTGTCCACTGCAGTTATTTACTTTGCGGCGGCGACTCACAATGCCCCCGCGCCTCAATTTAATTACATAACGGAACAATGTTTACTCTCGGCACCAATAACATCAGGGGTATCTCGATCTCGAGGGGATTTAAGTTCGTATGGGCTAACTCGCTCGGAATTTTTAGGCCATCAGCAGGGCGATTCACACCTTATTTCGAGTGCATTTTTAACCGTCTTCAAAAAAGGAGGTTCTCAATTCGTCGGAGTTTTATTTTATTTTATATGTATGTTCACCGATTACTCGAAGACGCCTGGACCGATTTGGAAAATTCTTTTTTTGTTTGAAAGGCTATATTCCGATTGGTGCCATAAGAATTGTGAATGACGATCTGTTGTAGATTTTCCGAGTTATGGACAGAAATGAAAATTGCTCAGCTTATAACATTGAAGTAGGTTTTTTTATTAAATTTTTGAATATCAAATTATTTATTTACTTTGTTATTTTAATTTTTTTCTAAGAGATTTAAATTAAATTTAAATTGTAGCCAACGATAGATAAATACTTTTTAGGCCAACCGAATGCCTCAATCATGGCGTACCGACTTTATACCCGGGATTGACAATTTAACCTGCCGTCGGAAGCACGGAAGCGTTCAGTTATTGATGCCATTAGCGTCGTTTAACTTCCACGATCTATCAAGAACGACAAATTAGTGATGTGACGTTCACTTAGACATAGATAAATTTGAATCGCCTAGACAGCTAGGTTACTCTGTGTAATAATAATAATAATAATAATAATAAAACCGCAGGGCACCTTTGAGGTGAGGTGTCGGGTGAGCAGCGTCCCCGCGGACCCGAGTGCTCCCGGGGGAGGTCACCGTTCCTCACCTCCGTGTTGCCTTCATTGGCCGGACGGAGTGAACACTGACGAGGAACAGGTCCCCCACCTCCGTGTTGCCTTCACTGGCCGGACGGAGTGGAGTCGCTAGAGCATTGCTCGGGGGCTGGAGGGTGTTACGTAAGTGGTGAGTGGGCACGTGAAGCTGGACCCTCAGGGAGCTCGTGATCGTCGTTTAAAACCCGGTAGCATCTGACCACCCTCTAGCCACTCACGTCTTGTTGCCCCCTTGTTGCGATACCAGCGACTGTTTTAGGGGGGCCCATTTGTGAGGAGGCGAGTCTCCACCCGCCATTTGATACATGTTCGTTAACATTGTTTCGGCGGGTGCCATAGTATCCATAGTTTTCCCAATAACTAGTCCATTACCATCCCACCCCCATAGCCCGGTAGTAGTTTTCCATATCTTTAATAGTCCTGCACAGACCGGAGGCTGCCTTTAAAAACACTTTATAGTATAATACAGGGTAGTCACTGGAATGTGTGTCCATCACAAAAGATCAATGTTGTCAAAAGGGCCTCTGTGTGTTGGCTTCGGCCCCATGCATGCCTATCAAAGGTCCGGGTCTCCATAGTCCCGAGATGTGAAACCTTGACATACAAATAATAATAATTTTATTTCAGGTAACTTAAAAATAGTACAGATGGTAAAAACTAAAACTAAGGCCCATAGAAATAAATAACTTAAACCTAAAAATAGATATTAATAAAACAATATAGGTCACGCATGTCGCTTGTGTGTCATAAACACCCTTATTTAGATTTAAGAAGATGGATTACCGAAAGTAAAGCTATGGGCCAAACAATTGCCCTGATTCTTCGCAATAGAAATATTCGCGATAGAAAAGGAGTAGGTACAAAGATCTCCCAAGAACCCATCGACTATTAGATTACTTTTCATTTATTTATTTTTTCCCAATGCAGGGCAAAGGCCTCTTTTCCTTTTTTCCACACCTCTCCATCTTGAGAATAACCCACCTTTTTGCTTCACAGTTGTCTGGTAAAAACCGCGTCAGTCACTTGTACCTATCTGACAAAATAGTTCCGCCATTTTCTACAGGGTCTGCCACGAATAGTACTCTGCCGATTAGAATACCAACTAACATTTTGCAATGAGAACCAGCTGCCTGCAAAAAGCTGCAATTTATATCCTTTGTTGGGCCATTAACCGCGCGCCCATTTACCGAAGTGGGCTGCGGCCATGATTTACCGTTTCTCTGTGGAAATAAGCCAATTGACTTGCATTCGCTTCGGCAACACATTGATTGCGAATAGGTTTCTGTTGTGAAACATACATTGGTATTCCCCCAAGTCGATAGACATCCATTCAGATTTACAGACGCGAAAATAACAAGAACAGTCAGCAAGTACAATTACTTAAATGGTATCCCTGGAGATACACTCGTCAGTCTGTATTTTCACAAAATGACAGAATGATGAATTAATGAGTGACCTATCACACTTAATCACACTAATCACACTATCACACTAATCACACTAATATTATAAATGCGAAAGTTTGGATGTTTAGATATTTGGATGGATGTATGTTTGTTCCTCTATAACTCAACAACCACTGAACCGATTTTCCTGAAATTTGAAATATAGATAGATAATGAAGGGGAATAGAACATAAGCTACTTTTTATCCGGTTACCACGCGAGCGAAGCCGCGGGCGAAAGCTAGTAACAAACTATAGCAACTAAGGGACCGAGCTAACTGCAAACTTTTTCTTTCTCTTTAACTTTTCCTACACTTAAATGCTTGGAAGGGTATCTTAAATTGTCGCTCCCGATTAAAAATTCTTCAAGCCATGAGAGAGAACTTCATGTGGCCTAGAACTGCATCAAGAGTTGACCACTAACTAATTCACACTATTTATTCTTCTCAGAACTCGTGCTAAGAAGCCGTGAAAGCTGTATTTCTGCAGTTGTTACTCTGTTCATGTTGTAGGAGTTGACTGTTTGAAATTCACGTAGTTCATGTCTCTAGAGTTGAATGTTTGAAATTACAGGCTCGTGGGACGTCCATTACCAGTTAAATTACTTCGCTTTGACAAAGGTACCCTAATAATAACTTGGACATGCTTTTTCATTTAAGAGGGCGCTAGGCGCAGAAAATCTGAGCGGGATGGTGAGTGTTTTTCTTATGTGAAAGAGGTACAACGCGATAGATAATTTACCTATTTCATCTCTGAAATGGATGCTCTGTTCATGTTGAATAATGCTATGCAAAGAGTTTTCTAATTCGATAGAGGATAGAGTGCCTGAAAGGCTCCTGAAAGGCTCCTGAAAGGCGATCGTTTCTATTTTTGATGTTATGACAAAACCTGCGGACGTAAGCCATGATGCGTATCATTTTATTGAGGTTTGAACTAAGCTATGTAAGCGATGTTTAACTTGCCTAGGAGGCCTAAAGGCCTCCTTTTCTGGGGCGCGCGAAAGTGACACGAGACTGAAAACCGTCAGTTTTTAAGATACCGAGGTCTCCTGTCTCGGTCTCTGGTCTCGGTCTCCGAACTTGGTCTCAGGCGCAAACTTTATGTTCTTGTAGACAATGATCTATATAAACTGAGGTAGATGCGTTGTACTCCGCTCTGCGTGGCGAACAAAAGTCAAGCTAATTAGCTTTAGTCAACTCAGTCGCACTCTGTCTTGCTCCGATGTTACACGCATTTACCCGCAGCACGCACATAATTTATCTCTTTCTGACAACGGGGTTTCATATATCTCTGCTATCTTTTAGTTTTCTTGATTGAAACTAAACAAACTTTTAGAGCTTTTACTTTGAGTATAACGTCTCTATTTGTAAAATCTCATTGCTTGTAGATATAAACTTTTCATAATTTTCAGAACAGTAATTTTTACAGCATCAGAAGTAGATAACTTTTCTCTCGTATTTTCTCGTAACTAATAAAAATTACAAAACAACAGCAACATTATTCACTTTAACCTATTTACAGTGAAGTACGACTTTTTAACAAACTACGCAAACATAAGCTATCCATAAAAAATGCTGTAATAAAAGTTAACGATTTGAAATGTTATTCATTTATGAGAAAAATGAAGTAAATCTGGGGGTATCCTACCAGGCGAAACGCTGGGTCGAGTTTTTATTACCTTCTATAGAAAAGGGCATTAGGTGTTTGTTCGGAATAGAACAGTTAAGGCTAAAAAAGACAAACATGAAATTATGATCACAACTGGTATCCCTAAGACGCGGTAGACATTATCTCAGATCTTTTAAGGGGGGGGGGGATTTAAACTCAGCCTAAGCGCGGCCACCGCTATATAATTTTGGCTGCCAGGTAAACAACGTCATGGTTGTTATTTTGCAACAGAACATATTTCACAGCTTTTTGCCTTTTATAGTGTCGATGGACTTGCAACCGTCACGTATGGTATGCTAACTTCTCCAAAATGTGGGCATGTGACGTGACAAATTGTATTTGGACATACCTCTGACTGAATAGTTGGGCATACCTTTTACCCCCTTAGACATCTTTAAAGAATGCAAGATTTGAGAGAATGTCTATCGCGCCTTTGGGACACTTTTAAGTGATCCTGCTTCATTTGAGTAAATATCAACGTGAAGTAATTTGTAGTTAATAAAAAAACATTCAGTAGGTACCTAAACACTGTATTGTAATACCGCAATAATATAACTCTTGAAATTTCATCAAAGTCATGTTTAAATCTCTGTTTATAAATGAAAGCGACGTTTTTCCTTATTTGTCCTGGTCATTGACAAGTCCTTTGATTTAGAATTATCAGAGTTCATTTAAATAAGTATGAAATTTTGGATTCAGTTCCAAGGTTAACAAGCAATTTATTCAAAAATAAAAAAACCCGGCTGAACTGAAAAGTTGGAAACAGCATTATCTTATCAATCACAAAACAAAATTAAATTACAATTTTATTATTATGTAGGTATCTAGGGTTCGATGCCGTGGGCATTTTCCTAAACGTTGTTGTCACAGTTGACACACAGATGGCTCTGTGAGTACCTAAATTAAATGCGTAAGTTATTTCTTAAATATGAGATATCTCCTAAATGGCTGAACCAATTTCGATGCAGTTTGTTCTAAACGTTGCGTGTGACTAAATAGAAAGTTTTAGTATGCGTTTTGGTTAGCAATTCTATTTAGGGCGAAAAATAGATTTTCAAAAATTTTAAGACTCGATTTAGTCTTCAAAGATGTCATGTTAGATTTAAAAAAAAAAATATATTTGATATCAGTCCACCAACCTCTTGATTTTGACATGGATTTTGATATGATAGCGTGATTTTCATTTTGAAAATTCACACATTGTTGCATTTTTTAGCCGCACTATTTGATTTATCGAAATAAAAAGTATCCTAGAGCACAATCGAGATGGAGACGATTCTAACGATACCTCATTCATCAAAATCCATCCAGCCGTTTAGGAGAAACGTGGTAATAAAGAATATTACTTACATACGAACGAACCCACATACATAGAAACGCGCGATCTACATAACCCGGGTGACTTGACAGTCAGCCGGGTAAAAAAATAGTCCTAAACTTGGCATGCTCTAAATAGCGATTTTATCTCGGTAAAAGCTCGTAGAAGGTTTAAATTCACTCTTTATGTTTACGGGAACAATATGAGGATGTACTAATGTTTGTTAGCTTTCACGCAAAAACTACTGCACCGATCTTGATAAAACTTTGCAGGAATGTATCTTATAGGTACGTCAGAATAAGAATGATAAAAATGTGAAAGTTTGGATGGATGTTTGGATGGTTGGATGTATGTTTGTTCCTCTATAACTCGACAACCACTGAACCGATTTGGCTGAATATAATTAAATTCAAAACAAAAATCAAACATTTTTTTATTGCCAAAGTAATCGCACACCCTCGCATAAAATTCACAAATAAACTCGTATATTTCAAACATTTGAAATTAATCACTCACCGGCACTCCATCATACCTGAAAAGGACAATCGAACCCGATAGCCAATCGAACCGACATGATTATATTAACCCAAGTACACCTTTGTCACACTCAGTCGACTGTTAATGCAATATAAACGTTATACTTTGGAGTTAAGATTCAAAATTCAAGACGAGACAAGAAAAAGCTTCTGCTGGGGATCTTACTCGATTTTCACCTGGTACATTTTTATTTTTCTACGAACAAAAATGTTTTCTTGACTGACTCGTAACTAGTTATCAAAATATAATATTTAATCCATGACTGTGTTTCATAACCAGCTACAAAAGCAGTTTTTTTTTTCTTATTTTAGTACCTAAGTAACCAGGAACAAAGGCTGTTTTTTTTTACGTTCTGGTAACTAGCTATGAAAGTGCACGCTTTTCTTCTTTCCTTAACTGGATTCAGACCTACTCAGAATGTATTTCTTGTAGTGTACTATAAAGTCCCTTAGTATATTTACAGGAATCAATTGAGATCAGCTTATCTAAGGATAATTGTGAATGATCTACGAGTATGTAGATTATTTAGCCAGATTATTGGAAACTTACCTATTCAATAATACAGAAAGTAGATCTTTTGAACACCATTAAGCGAAGAAAACTAGAGTACTTCGGTCACGTAATCACGTTATGAGAAACGACAAATACCACATACTGCAAATGATCATCCAAGGAAAGATAGAAGGGAGAAGAGTAGTTGGCAGGAGACGCCATTCCTGGTTAAAAAACCTGCGGGACTGAATTGGCTGCAGTACCTACCATATACCTTTTTAGAGCCACAGTTTCCAAAATCAAAATAGCCAAGATGTTGTCTCCGATAGGAGGGAAACCTAAAGAAGAATACCTATTGAATAGAGGCAATGCAATATTTGAGACAACGAAGTGAAACTTCTGTGAGTGTTATACTGTGAGCGCTCTCAAATATCAGAAAAATAACGGAATATTTTCAGCTAAATTGATCGCAAAACTGACAGGGCCGATCCGTTGCCGGATATTATCTAACTCACGTTTTTAGGAGCAGCTTTAGACATAAAGCTTTCCCAATAATGTAAAAAATATATATTCTATAAAGGTTTTCCATTCTATTCTACAATAAGGGTTGCCACCCCTATATTTAAGAGAAGTCTACTATAATTGAGTCCCAAATACTATGTTTTTGGAAAAACATTATAATAGGCGAAACTACTATACTTTTCCCCCCTAAAATAGATACATCTAAGTTATGTTACAATTCTTTTAGATCATTTTTCTTTCTTTTCTTTTCTTTTCATTTCTCTTGGAGTGCTAGCCCTCTATGATCCATACCTACTTACTTACGCCAAAACAATACTTCTTTGTATTTTTTTTCTGTCTGTCTGTCTGTATCTTCGCATCCATTTCACACCAACATATTCAAACCAGGCGATAATTCAAAAAGGTGGCAACCCTATCTACAATATACGCTATACTTAGGTCATTGGTGAGCTTACTTCTTATGGCTGTACAACACTATTTTCCCTATCTATACCCTCGATAAATAAAGTGAATGGAAAGTACCTAACTGAAATGCCAAAATGTATCTTTTACATTTTTATCTTCGAATTCACCAATTTATACTCGTATTTTGATTAACATCGTATTTGCTTGATCATTAATCAACGAAAAAACAACTTAAAACAAGATAAATCTTAATCTTCTTCTAAAGTTGATGTTGAATATGTTTTTGGATTACACCATTGGACATACCTATATAGTTAATTTATCGTTTGGTTGTTATAGTGATGTGAAATCTCCAAAAAACTTCATTTTTGGCGTGTTGCAGCATGCAGCTGTCGTAAGCGCCGCAGCCGAACGCATTCAAAATTCATCTTTATTTTAACGATGCTTAGACAAATATTTGAAGTTGCACTCATCAATGTGCTAATTTTAGGTGGTGACACAGTCTAAGGCGCAGGCCAGATAGAAGAGACGGGTGCAGACATTTGTCTCTTCCGCGTCCCTTTCATACAAAATGTGACGGCGCCCCGTCTCTTCCGTATGTTTTACGGCGCGACGCTTCTATACATTTTCTAAGAAAGGGACGCGGAAGAGACATAAATATCTGCGACGCGTCCTCGTCTTACGTCTTTTCTGTACGCCCTAGGCTGGTGGTTTGCGCCGGAGAACGAGACCGGAGATCTAAGACAGGCTTTATAGGGGCGCGCGAAAGAGACAGAAAACAGAGAACCTTCAATTTAAATGCAACGATCTCCTGTTTCTGGTTTCTGTCTCCGCTTTCGGGCTCCGCCGCGAACCCCCAACTTTAATTTTACCCAGCACCTAAACTATCCTATCAGCTTAAATGCAACCTTATTTACAGGCGCGCTGGTTGCAAAGCTTGCTTAGACGTCCACGTTCTGAGCGGTCACAATTTTGATGAGTGACTGCTAGCGGCATTAACAGTTGAGCGTTTCCATGCTTTGGGCATGTTAAATTGTCGGTCCCAGCTTTTAAGTTGTTAAGCTATGACGGAGTGTAGGACCGTGGTAGTCAGTCTGGCAGACTTACTACGGCGGTTCTACACTAGCAAACATTGCGTAGACCTATAGTAGCAAAGTCCGGCGGGCATTTTCTGCAGACTTTTCCGCGGGCATGTCCGTCTCGTGAATTCCCCGCTTTAGCCACTAGCTCATACAACATACACACATAATAAGCCAACACAGCCTTCAATAAAAAAAAATAGAAATTAACTGACTTGGTAAGAATCATGTTCTTTAATCGAATGGAATTTGACTACCCCTGTACCCTCTTGTTCACGGTTCGATAGCGTCCCGTCAATCTTGTCACTCCAATTTTCATGCATCAGATCCAGTGGATTTTATCGTAAATTGTAAATGAACACATTTCGTGGTAAATTAAGCCCCGAAACTTTTGGTTCGAAACAATTTTCAGGAGGCCTGTTGCTCTTGTTGGTTTTAAGAACTTGATTGTGAAATTAAGCCTTAAGTTTAAATTAGTATGAAATCCAATTTGGTTGGATCTCATCTTATCAACTTTGATTAGCTTGGAGATGGCGCTTATTATCATCACAATGTTACAGTCTAACGTCCAGTTTCAACAACATATTCTATTTATATTTTGTGAACTTTGACACATTTTGATCTAGCGTATGACACCATGTCAAACCAGAGTGGCTGAGCGAGCACAGACCTGAAGCACGAATTGTTGTACAAAAAGTATGAAGACGCGCACACTTTAAACAAAAAGTCTCACAGACAAAATTGCCTTTAGGTGTGCGTCGTGTCGTAGTCAAAACAGTTTTGTTTTAGTTTTAAGACAGACTTGTCTATAGGAGACAAGTATGTCTTGAGACTGTCGTGACTCAGGTCTGCGCTCAGCCTTAAATCAAAGATAGATAGAATAAAGAAAAGTTTTAAGAATTTTATAAGAGTAGATCATTTAGTTTCTAAGTTTTCTTATAAAACAGGTTTCTGGATTAAATCTTTAGTCATTAGTAACATTAAAATGAATATGTATATTGGACGTGCTCTGATTACCCCCCTATACATCTTCGAAACACGTTAAATACTTGAAGATCTGATGAAATATGTAACGTGCTTGGCAATTTAGCTTTGTTCAGTTTATTTAATTATATGCCACAAAAGTTTTCTGATGAACATGTTTTCTTTTCTTAAAAATTTGTAAATACTTCTCAGAATCCGAACGAAACACAACTTTTTCGGCGAAAGACACCTCAAAGGCCTCTCTCTGGTTAATTTGAATAATTTAATTAGGAGCAGCCTATTAAAATGAAGTATTATTTTTTTGTGACGAAACAATTTGTTATTGTAAATTGAATTATAAAATTTACTAATATAAAATTACGAAACGTACCTAATACGTAGGTACCTAATAAGTACATTTTTCGTATCATGGGCATCTCAACATGGTCTTTGCCTTCTTCTTCGTCCTTGCTTCATTCATTCTCATCACAATTCTTCATGCAAGCTCGTTGGTTTAAGGTTCTCTTGACCTGGCCCTTTTCCAATAATTCGCCAATTTGGTCCAGGAATTCGCGCCTAGGTCTTCTCCTTCCGACGATCTCATTTACACTCGCCATACGTTCCTGTTTCGTCAATGCTTATAGCATACTATGAGATCCAAGGAAGTCGAAATCATGATCACCGTTGTTGACTTTCTGAGACCTATATTCACCATGCCGATTCCACCGCTGCCGCTCTTGCTCGATGACGTCTCTAACTGTACCATCTGAGAAAATCCGTGGCATGTTAATGTTACCTATGTACTTTCTGCCGCTCTGCATCCTAAATGACTCGATGGATTTTGTTATAAATAATTATTTTTGTTTCTTTGTTTCAGGTAAAACACACAGTAAAAGTATCTGAAGTGAATTTCTTGCGAACTAAGATAGTACCTAAGGTAAAGTAAGCTTAGTAACAAAGTCTGGTGATTGAAGGTCCTACTTATAAAAGACGTTTCAAGTTAAACACTGGTTAAACCAAGTTTCTGTCTTTATTTGTGGACAGTGACGGATAGAGACAAGACGTTGTTTAACCAGTGTTCAACTTTAAACATCTTTCATAGAATTTCGAGGTCATATAATCATGGCTTACTACTATAGTAGCGACTGACAAATTAAATTAATCCTACAAAGTACGGAAGCGCTTACGAACCGACTGCTATTTGTGTAGTTTCCTATCTAAAATCAAAAGTGGAAACTGTACAGATCGCTTGATGGTACTCCAAATCGAATATCGCTAAATCGTACGATCACAGTATTGGCGTGGAAGTGTCATCAAATAGACGGTACGTGACCGCACGAAATGTTACCTTTGAACTTAGGTAACATAATAGATATCAAGAACAACCAAGGTAAGTTACTAAGGTAACCAACCACACTCTGAAAGTGTTCCAAGCATACTCATGAGATACACTAATGCTACATAGTGTTAAACTATATCTACTTTACCATTGGGTTTTACGAGAGGAGTTCATAGAAGGCTTTATCGTACCAACTGCTAACTATTCCACCATCTTTAGCCTTAAATTTAAACTGAAAGTCAGTAATAAAGTGAGCCTACCAAACATTTTAGGATACATTTCAAAACGGTACAGAACAGGATATCAATTCCGACTAGTGAAGAGGTCAATACTGTTTAAAATATATACCTTTTACTTATTAAATCTATTCCATCACCGGATTTTTTGTAAATTCGTTCATGTAAAATCTATTATCAATTAAAATATGTATTCGCAAGATGCACAAATTGGTGATTCGACTATTTGTCGTTATTGACACACCATGGGTAACACCAAAATGTAAATAATGTAGTCAGAAGATGCCCAAATAACTTATGGCTTGGATGTAATAATCATTTTGTGGCAGATTTTAAGCTTATCGTCGGCATCGGGTAATTATTCTATACCAATATAATAAAGCGGAAGAGTTTGTTTATTTAAACGTGCTAATCTCTGGAACTACCAGTCGGATTTCAATAAAAATCTTTCTGCATTTGATGGCTTAATTTTTGAGGAAGGTTATAGGCCACTTTCATCATCATCATACGATCACTACTAGGGTAACACCACGAGCTCTCTTGTCTGATTTTCTTCTCCGGTAAAAAGCACACTTAGACCATTAAGAACCTACTCATAATATTTTGTATTGTATTTAACGTACACTGTCCCACTGCTGGGCAAAGGTCGCTCAGTCTCCCCTCCCCATATATTTATAAAAACAGTTAGGTAATTCCGAAAAGAAGGGTAAGAAATTCACAGTTTAGTCAGCACAACTAACATTATAAGGGAGTGTACACATTGCGTTTTCTGCAGCGCGTTTGTATCGATACAAACGCGCGTTCGTAACGCGTTTTTTTCCATACAAAAGCGAACCGGGAGGGGCTGCGCGGGGGGCTGCGCGTTCGAATCGCGTTTGTATCGATACAAACGCGCTGCAAAAAACGCAATGTGTACACTCCCTAAGACCAAGGAAGTCGACTTTCATTTTATAAGCTCAATAAAAGTCGTCAAGCTAGCCAAGTCTACTAACCTACTAACATTATTTCAATGCAGTTGCCAAATTGCAACCAAGAGTGCAATTCAAATCAATTTCACTTGATAAATAAATAAAAACAAGGGGTTTAAAACTAGGTTATCATCGAGGTAGGTATAATATAAATGCTCAACCTCAATTTTCCCTAGACAAGAATTCAATTCAATTCAATTCAATTCTTTATTTACGAAACTTAACTATAACATTACAGAACAATTCCAGATCATCATAGCTAATAAATAAAAGTACACATAAAATAAACATCAGAAAATAACGACACAAGAAATAGAAGTGACACAAGAATAAAATTAAAATAAAAACATAACAACAAAAATAACTAGGTATATAAGTACATAACACAATGAAGTTGTCTAATAAGACGAACTATTATTAACAATCTATTGACAACTTTTCGCAAAAGTCTAAACACACCCGCTCTATCTCCTTCCAGCCATCCGCAAACACATCTAACTGAGGATGTACCACCAAGAGCTCGTTAAGGTCGCGTTGGGCACGGGAAATAGGCGACTGCTCACAGTATAACGTGCGCACTCGTAACGGTTCAAACAGGCGTACTCGGCCAGGCCGGAATCTGTTTCTTTGCTCTGGGACGCAGAGACGACTAGCCTCAGTTAAAAGAATGGGACAATCTATTTGACCTCGTAGGAGTCGGCATAAAAATAAAATTTGGTAATATGACCGTCTTGTTTCCAAGGAATTAAAGCCTAAACTTCCTTGAAGAAATCGTGTTGGGTACATAAACGGGTAGTACCCATACATTTTCTTATAGAGAAACCTTAAAAATCTTTTCTGAACCTTTTCAAGCATTTGTGAGTACGTGGTTTGATAGGGGTTCCAAACACTAGCACTGGATTCAAGTTTAGAACGTACTAACGATGTATAGAGCATTTTTACGGCTCTAAAACTCTTAAAATCTCTACAATTTCGTGAAACAAAACCTAGTTTCTTAAAAGACGCGACTGTAAGTGAATGGATGTGATTGTGAAAGTTTAGCTCTGGATCAAATAGTACTCCTAGATCTTTTACAGAGTGACATCTAGTAATCGACTCGCCACTCAGATTGTATTGTGCTATTATGTTATATTGTGTAGAATGCGTAAAACTCATCATCTGACATTTAGAAACATTAAATTGTAATAAGTTTTTGTGACTCCATGCTTGTATAGCATTAATGTCACATTGCAGAGCTTCAGCGTCCTGAGTAGTTTTAATCTGCCTAAAAATTTTGACATCGTCAGCATAAATGAGACAGTTATCGCTATCTATGCATCTGGGTAGGTCATCAATCATAATGGTAAAGAGCAATGGACCGAGACAAGAACCTTGGCTCACACCAGAGCGAGTATGGTAAGGAGAGGAATTATAACACCCCAGGCGCACAAACTGCTTACGGTCACCTAGATAACTGGCAAAGAATCGTAACAATTTCGGAGAAAAACCATAGGCGTTTAGCTTACTTAAAAGTACATCATTGTCTACCCTATCAAATGCTTTTTTAAAATCAAGGTAAACCACATCGACTTGCGCGTTATTATCTAGACTTTTTGAAACGAAGTTAACAAGAGAGAGTAAGTTTGTATTTACAGATTTTCCTTTCCTGAAAGCATGTTGTGAGTCGCTTAAATACGGTGTTATTTGTTTATATAGACTTGTGTGTAGAAGACTTTCGAACAACTTTGCAAATGATGATAGTATTGCTATAGGTCGGTAGTTTTCTACGAGAGATTTGTCACCAGACTTAGGGATGGGCGTCACACGGGACATTTTCCAGCGTGTAGGGTAAGTTCCTGTATTCAGTGAGAGGTTAAAAATGTGTGTTAATGGGACGGATATCTCTGATTTGAAAGCTTTAATAATATAAGAAGGAACATTATCCGGCCCTATAGAGCTTTTTGACTTCATTATTTTGATGTGATGTTCAACTTCTGCCGTTGAGATGCTGAAAATATTTATAAGAAGTTTATAACTCGTAGATTATTCCAGCTTTGTTTGATAGATTTTCTTTAAAAGCAGGTTTCGCAGTATTGATAACAAGCTGTAAGTATTCTGTATTCAAGATGGAAAAGATTTTCTTTGTGATGGAAAATCTTTTAAATTTTCTTACATTAGCCCGAACAGGTTTTGTGTTTACTTAGTTGGGATCTATCTAGATGGCGTGACATGGACTAGATTGCATTGTCGTTTTGCTTTGCTTCATAAATGTATAAACCTAAACAGTTATTGTTTTATTTACGACACTAATTGAGTTTGAATTTGCACAAATAAATCCATTTATGGCAATGGATGATAAAGTCATTTTTTTTAACCTTTATTTTCCCACTGCTGGGTAAAGGTCTCCCCCAATTGTTTCCATTTCTCTCGGTCTTTTATATCCCACCAATCCCTCCGAAAAATGTCGAGATCACCTCGCCAACGCTTTCTCGGCCTGCCCCGGCTTCGTCGCCCATCAGGCACCCATGGCGTGATAATCCCATTGTCAAGGCCTGCCCACCTGTCACCATCTATACGACTCACGTGTCCCGCCCAGCCCCATTTTAACTTGGCAGTCTTTTCGCCGACGTCCTCGATCCCGGTCTTTGCGCGAAGAGTACCTAGTAGTAGTAAAGTCATTTCTTTACTTAAAAAAAATTCTAGTCTAGAATTACACAAACCACAACCTAATTGATGGTTAATTGAACATTTTGAACCAGAAACTAGATGGATTTATGCTTTGATTTCCTAGAAGCAGCTTTACCTGTAATACGGAATGCCAATTGGCAAAGCAGACTTAGAAATTCGAATTTTCTCATAACTTCGTAGCAGGATGTTAGTAATAAGGGCGTTTGTTGTTTAATTCATATTTGCTTAACTAGGTGGCACTAGTAAATCAAATCAAATCAAACTAATTTATTGCGTATATATGGGTTTTGTAACAGTTATTAGTAATACATTTTGTGCAGCCATACTCAGCGTAGATCGCATGCAATAATAATTGTACAATTTACATTCAAATTATTAAATACATATTTTATCATTATTAAGTAAGTAGGTACATGCTTCAACTTAGGTAAATACAATGTCACAAATTCTCTAAAATACAATATAGCAATTTTAAATGTCAATATTTTTATCACTTAAATAATGACGGGTAGAATAATAAGCCTTTTCTAATAATAGTTTCTTCAGTCTCACTTTGAACACTAATTAGATTTGTAGCGTAATAATCCTGAATCACATTCTATAATTAAATACTTACCTAATATAAATAAATAATAAATAAATAATGCTGGACATTTCACACAGCATCATGTAGCCCCAAGCTAAGCAGAGCTTGTGTTATGGGAACCACATGACTGATATACTACTTACCTAAATACATTTTTTTTGTAAATACTTACATACATAATATACATAGAAAACACCCAGACCCGAGACAAATATTTGCAGGTCATACAAACATTTGTCCCGCGGCGGGGATCGAACCCGCAACCTCCTGCGTCAAAGGCCACTGCGCCACAGAGGTCGTCAATTTGACGTAAGCATCGAGTTTTAGTTTAAAATTTTCCAAATATAATTTGTGGTTTTTCTAGAACAGTGTGCCAAGCCTTTTATATCTTAAACTGTCCCAGGCATTGTCCCGTTAAATGTAGGCAAGGATTGCCTCCTGACATTATATAGATCATCTAGTAAAGATGGTAAGGCCTAAGTTTTTAAGTAGAATGTGAGCTAGAGAAGGTAGATTATAAGGGTAAAAAAATAGGGATGTTTATTGATTATCAGGAGCAGATTAGGTATAACGATGGCTATATCGTAGTTTTCAGTTATATCTAGGAGGAGTGATAAAACTTATATCTCCTCTTCGTACTAGTGATAAATTCATTGGTGGCTAAACTGTTTGTCCTAGGATGGTTATATTTCTAGAAGTGGTCTTCGTGAGCGCGTTAGGAAGGTATATATAATTATACTACTGTACTTGTACCTAACGCGTTCAATGCCAAGGCCCTGCGGACCCTGCGGTGCCCTCCGAAGGAGGGGGCTGCAGCATAGCCTGCTCAGGTACTACATGTGCGTTGGCGTCGGTAGCACTCATCGTGTTATGTGAACTTTGTTTAGGCAAACAAATGCCTCCCAACACTTTTTCGCCACCCGCGCTGGTAAAACTACTTGGTTGGTTGGACACATCTTTCGAATTTATTAAAATTACAAAATTACTGTAAAACCCATCAATAAACGAATAATATTGGAGAATTTGGAGTTCCCGTCATTCATAGAAGAAAACCCAGGAAAGATCCCATATTCCCAACAACTTATAAGGGCTGATAATGATAGATAATGATAATGATGATATTTCTATTCAACTCTATTTTGAACATATAAGGAACTAAGAAAACAACTTTTTAAATTATTATTATCGGGACTTAATCGCGTAATGAAATTATTTTATTTACCTCGATGTTTAATAATAATTTCAAAATGTGTTCAAGTTGCGAAAGTTTAAAATATGTATTAACAAAACAACCATAACCTGGTTTTGATTTTTGACTGTATTTTAAATACTTTACCTTTAAATTCGTTTCGCTACAATATCGATATCGCTGACGATCGTAATTGAAGGGTTGGTGTTGAATTCTTGATTATAACAGGTGCGAATGACAATCGTTAATTGTTACAAATTGGAAACAGAGAAGCGAGGAACATGACTTTGTGTACGTTTCAACGTGGTTGTTTTATTCATTGGCAGTGAAAACGACAAAGTTTCTTAGATTGTATTGTTATTGGTTGAAAGAGCCATGTTGTTCTACGGCCAGCTGCCCCAGCCAAATAACATGAATCTCTTTCTATCATCGCTTCTAGAATTCGCTTCTAGAATCGCTTTCTAATCCTTTGTTCTGACCACGTGACTTATCGTCATAGAAAGTTACATTCTGTCTAAGGGAGTGTCCACATTGCGTTTTTTGCAGCGCGTTTGTATCGATACAAACGCGATTCGAACGCGATGCGAACGCGCAGCCCCCCGCGCAGCCCCTCCCGGTTCGCTTTTGTATGGAAAAATACGCGTTGCGAACGCGCGTTTGTATCGATACAAACGCGCGTTCGCAACGCGTAGCAAAAACGCGCTTCAGAAAACGCAATGTGGACACTCCCTAAAGCTGGGAACTCACTTGACGGACATGCCCGCGGATGTTCGTCTAGTGAATTACTTGCTTAAAGTATGTAGTATGGTTATTCTATATTGTATTGTCCGTGTATCTTGCTCAATAAAATGCTGTTTTTCTTTTTCTAATAATTTTTTTCGATTGCAATAGAATCGAAGCTGAAATTCATACCTTCAGGTCGAACAAAGCTTTTTTATTTAAGTATTTAATTGTAGGAAAACAAACAGCAGAAGATTATTTAAAGATTAGCTTTGACGTAATTATTATTGGTAGCCATATTAAAGTCACCTTTTTGAAAAATCACTATTTCGCCTATCCTTTAATAATCTATTCAATTTCATACAATATAACTTCACGTGAACATTTGAATAGAACAAAGGGAAATAAAAAACGTATGAATGCTGGAATCACATTCCCCTATCAGGGACGAGCTACCACTTATCCCTTGTTAGTTTTGCCTTGGTGAGGGGGGTGAGGGTATGGGAGGGGGGAGGAGGAAACAAAGCTTCCTTAACAAGGAGTCTCTGCTACTTGTTTGATTTACACTCACGGTCTCGGTTTATGGGAAGACAATTGTTTATTTTAAACAATAAACATACGGTTTCCACGCAATAGCATTTGAATTTTGGTGAAGTCGTTTTATCAAGAAAATTACCAATTTATTGCGGCTGAAAATGAAACTAATAACAAACTGTCTGTGTCTTCCGCGACCGAACACTTCAATGTGAGAAAATCAAGGTGGACTTCAGTTTCAGTAATATTGCCTTTACCGTCACCGTCACTGGGCTTCTTCTCTTCATGGGCGTATATAAGGGGAGGGGGAGGGGGTTAGGAGGTCCAGATACCCCCTTTAGGAACCCTTGAACAGTTAAAACCCTTTGATTTCGGGGGAAACCTAGTCAATCTTTATATTTTGGAACCCTTGGACCCCCCCCATAACAAAGCTATAGCAACGCCCATGCTTCTCTTTGAGTCGTATTCCTCATTAGAGGTGGGGAAAAGCGTTACTTTCGTATCGCGGTGACTGTCGTTCCGGTTCCAAGAAAGTCACAGTGAAAAATCACCGTGACTTTGTCACGTCGATCACAATGTCGCACTAGGCGTTCCTATGTAACTACATAGGTTACCTTACTTAATACGCGTAATCGTGAAACGAGATGTCTTTTGATCCAAATTAACAGTGCGCAAATTTAGTACCAATCAGTACTTTTTTATTCGAGTTGACTATTTCTATAGGTAAATACTAGGTAACTAAATAAGTACCTACGTTATTAAATAAAAAAACCTTCTAATTATTTCTTGTGTGCACTTTTTTAATTTAATTTTAAAGCTTTATTGTAATACTAGCGGACACCCGCGGCTTCGCCCTCGTGAACTACCTAGGTACTAATTTTTTAACCACGGGAAGTATGTAGGTATTTTTTTCGGGATAAAAAGTAGCCTGTGCTATTCCAGGTCATAAACTATGTAAGTATAGGTATTCTAAGTTTCAGCCAAATCAGTTTAGTAGTTTTTGCGTGAAAGCAAGACCAATAAACAAACAAACAAACACACTTTCACATTTATAATATGGGTATGGTTAACTGCATGCGATTGGAAATCGTTCCGAACGGTAGAACGGAGCGTAAATGAATGCATGACGTTCCTTGGTGGAACGTTGTTCCTTTACGACGAGTCACAGTGATATCATTTGACTTCAGATCACTGTGATTTTTTCACCGTGAAGTTATTTATCACTCACCTCTATTCCTCATTACTGAGGGTCACTCCCTGCAGAAGCAACTTGTTTTTGTCAATTTCACGCCACCTCCTATCCTTGGCTTCATGGAGAGCATTGTGAAGCTTGATTTCAAGAGATGCTCGTCTTTGGTCTGTCCATCTCGTAGAACTTCGCCCTCTTGGTCATTTGCCGTCAACCCTGCCCATCAGCTAGTGTGGGCTATCAGCTCATAAAAACTAACATATCTTCTCAGAATATAATTTCGTTAGAAGTTTGAAATGGTTTTTTTTTTGAAACACGAACTGTAAAAGTTTAGCTTACGGTTTAGATACGGTGAAAATATTCAGGTAGGTAAGGTATATGGGCGTCAATTCACTTTAAGGCATGATTTGGTTTTGCATTGGGGATGTGACGTCACATCCAACCCGTGTTTTTTGTTAAGATTAGAAATGGGTTTGTAATTAATATTAGACGATTTGTGAATTGATTTAAGATGATTGTATTGATTGGATTATGATTTTTAATTGATTGTGTTGGTTAGATAGCGGATGTGACGTTTGCTGGTCACATCCGATATCTAAAAATTAACCATGAAATTATTTTAAATTCATTTTAATTCATTTCCAATTTTTTAACTAATTAAGACATATTTTTTACCATTTAGAAATAATTTGTAATTATTTGAAACCTATATCCGGTCTTCTTTACAATCGGTTCATTTAATTTATTTTAAAATATTTATATAAATTATGCAAATATGTTTAAAAATTAATGTAATATTAATAATGATTTTTGAATAGATTTTAGTAATTTAAGATAGCTTTATTAGATATTTATTTAGTAAGTTGCTTTGTTGTATTTCCGATAAGCCGGGTATAAAAGGCAGTGCTTTTCTGCATAGAGTCAGTTATCATTCGACCGTTGTACTGATTTTATTAAAAATCACGTTTTATTGTTGCGTCATGGCGGATGACGAGCAGCCTGGCGACATGTCGCCGACAGCAGCGGTGGGATCACATTCTCCAAAAATCCGTACGCCTGGGCCAAGTCATCGGAAGGAGCATACTTTTACCATGGAGGAAGTGATGAAGCTGGTGACCTCCATCACTAAACAAGCGGCATCTAGTGCAGTAATAAGTGAGTAATCTAGTAGTAAGGATGGACGAGCGATCTTTTCAGAGCATGGCCGCGAAGATTGACATGTTTTATTCTATAACGATCATTAGGTAAAACTTCCAAGATTTCCATTGGTCCTTCAAATTTTGATCCAAGTTTTGTAGTGTGTCGTTCATGTTTATGCATTGAAACGAAGTCACCTACTTTAAAAGGTACTTTTGCTTTACCTTTATCAAATCTATTTTTATCTTGAAACCTATTTATATTTTTATTTTTATTATTATCTAGTCATGATTCCTTAAGAACTGCCCCTACCGCACAAGAAGATCCTTTTATGGACACCGATGATGCCGTATGGGCGGCTGACGATATGAATTGTAATGTTAATGAAACATGAATTGTAGTGATAATGAAACATGAATTGTAGTGATAATGAAACATGAATTGTAATTATAATGAAAATTTATTGTTGGTAATGACTATAAATAAAACAAAAAAAAAAAAAAAGAAAAACACAAAAAAAAAAAAGAAAAAAAAACTTTTAATAATTTTAACCTATCCAACTGTCCTTCCTTAAACGCTGGCTGGCCACCATGCGTATCCTTTCATTCCTGGTCTTGTTGGCTAGATCCCAGGATGGGTGATGCCTTGTGTTGGCTAGATCCCTGATCGGGTGATGCCTTGTGTGTGTCGGCTAGATCCCATAATGGGTGATACCTATTTGGGGGTTCAATTCATATAACAGCGCAGAGAGCGCGCTGGATCAGAATGGCCGTATGGGCGTCAATTCACTTTAAGGCATGATTTGGTTTTGCATTGGGGATGTGACGTCACATCCAACCCGTGTTTTTTGTTAAGATTAGAAATGGGTTTGTAATTAATATTAGACGATTTGTGAATTGATTTAAGATGATTGTATTGATTGGATTATGATTTTTAATTGATTGTGTTGGTTAGATAGCGGATGTGACGTTTGCTGGTCACATCCGATATCTAAAAATTAACCATGAAATTATTACCCGGCTGACTGTCAAGTCACCCGGGTTATGTAGATCGCGCGTTTCTATGTATGTGGGTTCGTTCGTTCGTTCGTATGTAAGTAATATTCTTTATTACCACGTTTCTCCTAAACGGCTGGATGGATTTTGATGAATGAGGTATCGTTAGAATCGTCTCCATCTCGATTGTGCTCTAGGATACTTTTTATTTCGATAAATCAAATAGTGCGGCTAAAAAATGCAACAATGTGTGAATTTTCAAAATGAAAATCACGCTATCATATCAAAATCCATGTCAAAATCAAGAGGTTGGTGGACTGATATCAAATATAATTTTTTTAAAAATCTAACATGACATCTTCGAAGACTAAATCGAGTCTCAAAATTTTTGAAAATCTATTTTTCGCCCTAAACAGAATTGCTAACCAAAACGCATACTAAAACTTTCTATTTAGTCACACGCAACGTTTAGAACAAACTGCATCGAAATAGGTTCAGCCATTTAGGAGATATCTCATATTTAAGAAATAACTTACGCATTTAATTTCAAACTCACAGAGCCATCTGTGTGTCAACTGTGACAACAACGTTTAGGAAAATGCGCACGGCATCGAACCCTAGATACCTACATAATAATAAAATTGTAATTTAATTTTGTTTTGTGATTGATAAGATAATGCTGTTTCCAACTTTTCAGTTCAGCCGGGTTTTTTTATTTTTGAATAAATTGCTTGTTTTAAATTCATTTTAATTCATTTCCAATTTTTTAACTAATTAAGACATATTTTTTACCATTTAGAAATAATTCGTAATTATTTGAAACCTATATCCGGTCTTCTTTACAATCGGTTCATTTAATTTATTTTAAAATATTTATATAAATTATGCAAATATGTTTAAAAATTAATGTAATATTAATAATGATTTTTTAATAGATTTTAGTAATTTAAGATAGCTTTATTAGATATTTATTTAGTAAGTTGCTTTGTTGTATTTCCGATAAGCCGGGTATAAAAGGCAGTGCTTTTCTGCATAGAGTCAGTTATCATTCGACCGTTGTACTGATTTTATTAAAAATCACGTTTTATTGTTGCGTCATGGCGGATGACGAGCAGCCTGGCGACATGTCGCCGACAGGTACCTACTAGCAGTATTCTGTGGTACCTACTAGTAAGTACCAAAGTAATTTTGTATGAGCAAGTGGCCAACTCTGGTGATAAAGGGTAATAATTATATCATTTCGATTTCGGAACTGATCATTCCAGCCAGATACTGAACTGTGTAGAGTAACCGTCCGTACCCCGAGTTTCTCGGGGTAATGGTGAACGCAGGCTTGGCCGCACCGCAATCGCCGCAGTCATCGCTTTTGTTAATGGCGACGGAAACGACTGCGGCGACTGCGGCGCGGGTAATTGTGCGAGGTTGCATAGAACTACATATAAATAAAGAAATCGAATGTGGGGACTGCGGCGACTGCGGTGCGGCCCTGGTCTGCGTTCACCATAAGAACCCAAAAGATGGTTCTCTGAACTAATTGAAACAATGTTGGTAATGTTTTTGAGTATTTTATTTTGAGTATTTTAATTCACGTATTTTATCACGTCTCACGAAAGTTTCAATGTAAAATTTATTTTCCTTTTATTTACAGTGTTCATGACAGAATATTTAAAGACTTTAAACCACAAGAAAACCTCAAGAGAAGACAGAATAATATACTGTACACATTTTGGTCCACAACATAAAGTGAATTAATATTCGCGCGTTTATTATATCGTTCCACTTTTCCGTAATGTCATGAGTTATTACGCAAATAAATGCGTGTATGTCTGTAAATAATTGTGTTTACCCTCAAACACTTATATAAAACGAAGGCTTATTGTTGATTGTGTTTAGACATTATAGATTTTTTCTTATGAAATTAAACCATTGCTTTAATACTTACATATA
Source organism: Camptogramma bilineatum (assembly GCA_958496255.1). Taxonomy (NCBI): domain Eukaryota; kingdom Metazoa; phylum Arthropoda; class Insecta; order Lepidoptera; family Geometridae; genus Camptogramma; species Camptogramma bilineatum. The sequence goes on along the minus strand of OY292465.1, from coordinate 10,288,603 downwards.
AAAAAATGGTTGTCTGTAAAGTCGGTTTACGGACGATAATTTTACGTTTTAACGAAATTAACGCTTAGGCCGATTGTACACCGACAGATAGCGCCATCTATATTTGTCTAACTACTGGTTCAAAATCGGTTTAAGTTAATTTCGATCTTATATGCTAAGATTTTGGGTTCTACGCTTGCTTTGTAAGTCCCGCCTACCTATAAGCTCAGTTTGTGCTGGGTAATTAAGAGGCCTGCGACAGGCGAATTTCCATAAAAAAGTAATACCGAAATCATTTAAAATTTAAGCATATTTATATCAGTTTATGTTGTTAGATTAAGAGAGTAGGTAAGTATTTATCTAGGTTCCTGTTAAACTTTTTTTCCGAAAAACTTACCTAAAAAGAAATGTAAGCATATTGAAATGAAATATTTGTAATATGTACTACACCAAAAATGGCATTTTTTTTTCATTTGTTCTATAGTAAGTTTTTGGAACAAAAGTGTAACAGGAACCTAGATAAATACTGCCTTTATCCAAATAATAACATAAAGTGATAAAAATATGCTCAAATTTTAAATTATTTTGGTATTACGTTCTTAGGTACGTTCGCCGGTCTCTTAAGTAGCGATTAAGACACTTCTTTGTTGGATTTGCTTTCACTGGTCGGTAAATTCAGATAATTGCGAAAATTCAAGCAGTCGTGTTAAAGTAAACCTTTGCCGAACAAAATATATGTGGGTTTGTTATAGCTTACCGTATGAAAGCCACTTTAAGCTTTTCCGAGAACCTTTCAGACAATATTGAATTTCTTCAAAGTGCTTGAAAGCGTGAGGTGTAAACTACAATGTTTTTCTTTACTTTGTTGTGTGAATGATCAATTTTAGTATCTGCATGGATTTAAAATAAGCGGTTTTGTATCTTGCAGAAATACTTTAGGAAATTGGATTGACAACATTGTCGTAGCTTAAGGTGTGGTTAGACTGGTAAGGTGATTGCGAAGCGACGGCGATATTCATAGTTTTTTTACTGAGTTTCGATGTAGAACTGTCGACATTTAATAAGCTAACTATGTAGAATTCTGACATGACATGTGTGAATCTTTGGGGAACAGGGTGGAATCGTTCCCCAAAGGCAGAGTAGGTGTATGCAGATGGGCCGGCTCATCTGGCCCACTTGCCCGTGGTCTTTCGACCGACAGTTGTTGTCGGATAATCCTAGTTATATCCTAGTTATTACGCCGCCGAAAGCATCGCTTACGAGTTCTAGACATTCTGATGTTAAGTGGCGCCATCTGTAGTGCGTAGCATGTCTATGTAGTTCATCTAGCGACAGGTAGATGTCGGTCGCTACAAATCTATAAATAGGTAAGTATGCTAATATTAGTAAAAATATCAAGTTTTCAATAAAGTAAAAAAGTTCGCGTGAGCTATTGGCCGCCTCTGGTGACAGACTTTTTAGACCGCATAAAGGCCTCTGTCATGGCTTATTGACTTAAAAGCCGGGACCGATAAATTAAAGTGCCCTCCAAAGAATGACACCTAATAAACGCCGTTAATACCACTTGTGGTCATCCAAATTGTGACCGCTGGATATTATCAAGGAGCAAGATGCGCTAAGAGCGCTTTATACAGGATGTGGCAAATTTTTGGGCACTTCAGGGTAGCTACCTTTTCTTTTGTAGTTAGAAAGTTTTGTTTTTAGGAAACTATTGTTTTGTTTAGAAGAAAAAATAATTGCATTTTAGATTTTTTTTTAAATTTAGGTCCACAGCCTAAAAAATTAAATTCGTCAAAAAAAAAAAAACTAGTTGGTCTTAATCGACTCTACATATTTCTCATCCGGAACACTTCTCCCAAAGTAACTTACCAAATCAAATCGTAAGTTTATGCAATAATAAAAAAAAACACATTCCATCCATTTTCTATGTGCCCAAAAGTTTGCCACCCCTTGTATAATCCATGTTTTCACTATAAAGGTGGTGTTACATACATATAATTATTATTACTGTCATATTTCTGATCACAGATATTTAAACCGGGATGGGCTATATAACCGACAGTTACATTACCTAGGGTGCATCTCCACAGGTCGATAGGCAATTAGCCGTTGTCATGGCAACCAGGTTCAACTGACAGCTCGTTAGGGCTTTTACAAAGGATTAGGGGAGACCGTCGGCTACTATTAAACTAGTGACGGTTACAGAAAAAAGCTATTCTAAAAAAATTGAGTGAAAACTGCACCACCAGTGCGTCACCGGTTTCATGGATTTTTAGGGAACCTCGATTGTCGCACGTACATTTAACTATCGAAAGCAATATTAGTGCTGTTTTTATTTCTATATAAGTACATACAATATGGACAGCGAAATAACTTATGAAGCATTTCATTAAAATAAAAATATTTATCGATACTTACCTTGATAAACATTTATTTACAGAAACTAAACTACTACATATTTACATAAAAGTATAAAATACAAAAATAACCAGTTGAGCCACCTAAGGATCGTTGGAAACGATCTAGATAATAAACGATAATCTTACTTTGATTAAATTATATTGATCAGTATTTTAAATTAAAAAACATTGAAAACGTTCTGTCTCGAGCAAATATTTGATATTTGTAATGTGGTAATAATTACATGAATAATGAAAAACATCAGCTTTCAGCCACTGCTTCGCTCGCTTGGTTCCAACATTTTAAAATAAACATCAGGCCATTCCAGACCAATCATCATCATCATATCAGCCGTAGGACGTCCATTACTGAACATAGGCCTCCCTCATAGATTTTCATGTGTTGCGGTTGGAAGCGGCCTGTATCCACCGCAGACCTGCGGTCTTTACAAGGTCGTCTATCCATCTTGTTGGTGGACCACTATCTAAACCAATTCCAAGTTTCATTTAAATCAGTTCACTAGTTAAAGCGTGATTGAAATACAAATATAATATGCTCACAGACTTTCATTTAATATTATAGTTAGTAGGATTTGGGCTCTATCTCACTAGAACACCGTGGTGGCGCCACCACATTTGCGCACCAACAAAACGTACGTAAATGACACCAAAGTGTCTTTTTCGTACATTTTGTTTAAACTAGATTTAAATTAGATGGGGCCGGGCTGGGCCGTGTCCGTGCCGTGCCGGAGCGGAGTCCTTATGAATGTTAGTAGACGGGCCCGAACGGGACACGGATCAGGCACTGTTTAATATAAACTGCTTCATACAAAATGTATTTAACGTTTCAAATCCGTGCCCCGTCCGGACACGGCCCGGTCTAATATAAATCTAGCTCCATCCCATGGTGTCATAGTGAGATGCTGCCCTTAAGTACCTTCTCTCACAATAATCACGTAAATTTATCATTTCAATTTGAATATTACATTCTCTAAAGTAAAAATAAAAATATTTACCTAAGTACACACCCTTTTCATCCCGCATGACATATCACGGAGATATTAACCCACATTCGCATTGTTTTTTCCTGTGCAAACCTAGGAGGCTGTGAAATTAATGACGTCATAATTTCCGGGTCGACGACCACCCCTAGCGATCGCTAGAATTAGAACAGGTTGACCGTATAATAGTCTTAGTTTATTTATGTATAGAAGTTATTTTAATAATAAATAAGCTATACCAATAATATTATAAGGAGGTGAAAGTTTGTAGAGTCATTTTTAAAATTATTATGATCGGGACTTAATCGCGTAATGAAATTGTTTTATTTTGTTTTATTTATTTGTTTTGTTTTATTTATTTATGTCGCAACCCTAATAGTGATTTGTGTTGACTGAATGAGGGTAGTTCTAACCTCATCAGTCAAAGGTGCGAGCAAACAACGGCCGCCAGTCTACTCGTGACCACGGCGACTGTAATGTCGCCGAAACGTCGAGGTAAATAAAACAATTTCATTACGCGATTAAGTCCCGATCATAATAATTTTAAAAATGTGTTCAAGTCGCGAAAGTTTAAAATATCTATTTGTAGAGTCAATTATTTATTTAGTTTTATTTATAAGCCTGAAGTTTCCCACTTTCAACGTCTTTAGTAGTTTATGGTCTTTTCATCAGATTCATCAAAGCTGACTCCCTCAAATTGCTTGGCATGTTCCCAAGATATTTCTTAATTATGTTCAGTTCATTTTACTCTTTTACAGTTTAGGGATCTTACTTATGAAAGATGTTTAAAGTTGAACACGGGTTAAACAACGTCCTGTCTTTATTTGTGAAAGTGACGAATAGACGTCATTGACGTTGTTTAACCAGTGTTCAACTTTAATCATCTTTCCTCTTACTTATAAAAGATGTTTAAAGTTGAACACCGGTTAAACAACGTCCTGTCTCTGTTTGACACTATCCACAAATAAAGACAGGACGTTGTTTACCCAGTGTTTAACTTTAAACATCTTTCATAAGTAAGGTTCCTTAAGTAAGGGGGTAAGTGTCAGCATTCAATTTGATTTGTATTCAGAATCGCATTCTTCTTCTTTCGTATGAGTAAGTGGCCAACTCTGGTGACGGAGTTTCGAATTCGCATTGAAAAAACAAAACACAATTCGTTTGAAATGTGTTATCCCGAACTTTTGCTTAAATTCAGCGCAAAACGAATAACCCGATATACAAAACCAACTTCGAACAATGTTCAACATGAAGAAGCCGTATTTCAAAGAAAATACAAAACAATATCTGAAGTTACATGACCTCTTCCAGTAGATTAAACTTTACGTCCATGAATGATTATAGCCCATTATGAAGCCGTCAGTTGTATAAAAACTTGGAGCATTGTTGCCTATCGCCTTTAATGGTAAAAGAAGGGGAGACTGGGGAGATTTCATGGGCTCTCAATCTATGAATATTTAACTCAAAGCTGAATAATTTGCTTATGATCATTTTCCGGAGTTTTTAAAAATATATTAATTGTTTTATCAATGATTATTATGTTTTTATATCTGTCGCAGCCAACTGGTTGAATTAGCCATTAAATTAAATGCCTAGCCGTTTCATTGAGTGCCGCCATTCAATTAAATGGCTAGGCGGATAGTTGAATCATTGAAGCGCTTGAAACGTTCAACACTCTGCCTGATTGAAAGGCCGCCATTTCATTGAATGAGTACGTTTTTCTGCCACCGCGACGCTACTTTCGCTTTGACCACAAGATGGCGTCTACAGCTGGTATTTCTTGAATGTTATGTGTTGTTTTGTCGTGAAAAATAAACAAAATAAGTTCCCAGTGTTATTCGTATGCCACAAAATAATGGATTTACCTTCGAGCAGCCTTTCTGCGTGGGTGTGTGATACGCGTGCTATAAAAAAAAAACCAAGACCTACTTACTTTTTCTATGTGCAAGTGAACCGCCTAGCCATTTCATTGAGCGCCGCCATTCAATTGAATGGCAGCGCTCAATTAAATGGCTAGGCATTTAATTGAATGGCTAATTCAACCAGTTGCCTGCGACATATACATGATGATATCACTCATAGATAATGTTTATCACAGTCCACCACTGAATGCCACTGCCTTGTGTTTTCTCTCATGATGTTTACCTTCACCGATTAGAACACGTGTCAAAGCGTCTATAAATTTTCCGAAATGAAAAAACCATAGGCCATATCACGGCCGGGTTCGAATTATTATATCTTGCCATAAAACATCGTTATACGAGTATCTATACATCTAAATAAATAGGAAATGTCCGTTTCTAATATCAAAATAAGAGCTTTTTTCTGAATTAATTGAAAATACTTAAGTAGGTAGGTATATTACTTAATAAAATAAAACTATTTTTATAAATTGTCTTTCGGTCTGTTTGTTCAGGCTAATCTCCGAAAATAGTTTCTTTTAACACAGATTAGGGTTCCTCGCAAAAAAGGACCAATATTTTTTTAGGAATGATTTTTTTTATATTTCCGAAAAATACAGAAAACTAACTTATAGTGTTTTAAACTTATTACGTTTACAATGGATGTTAAAATGGAATGTTAACTAGACACCTTCAAAGGATCTAAAAAGTGCCTAAATATCTGAAAGAATATGTCTACGGCACAGGAATACAGTCGCGATCATGATATCATCATCATCATCATCTCAGCCATTGGACGTCCACTGTTGGACATAGGCCTCCCACAAAAATTTCCATGTGTTGCGGTTGGAAGCGGCCTGCATCCACCGCTGACCTGCAGTTTTTGCAAGGTCGTCCGTCCATCTTGTCGGTGGACGTCCAACACTACGCTTGCCAGTCCATGGCCTCCACTTAAGAACTTTTTTTCGAGAACTTTTTGATCATAATATAATAGAACGAAATTCTCGCGGACGAAGTTGCGGGCGGCTTCTAGTCGTTACTAATGTTGTACGGAAGATTTTTCCTCAACACGTGCATGAGTCACGTGATCATACTGCTAATGTGATACTCAAGTGATCTGTCTGGTGTAATTAATCGTTCAGAGCAGAGCTTGTTTTGGTGTAAAGCATAGGTGGGCAACCCCCGGCCCGCGGGCCGGATGCGGCCCGCCCCAACTTTTGATCCGGCCTGCGTAAAAACAGAATACGTGCAGCTAAGTGACTTTTACAGATCAAACCTTGCGGAAGAAAGTACCCGCAACTGAGAGCATTTGCAACATGATTTGCATATTTGGAAGCACATGATATAAATGAGAATGTGTGTAAAATTTAAAAAAATAACTGTTTTTTTAATATCTATGGCCCGCGACTTCTTCAACATCCTAGAGTTTGGCCCGCAACTTTTTAAAGGTTGCCCATACCTGATGTAAAGATTTTTTATTAATGATAATTTTTTCATCTTTTTCAGCCCGTTTTCACCCACTGGTTGGTATTGGCCTCATCTTGTTGATGCCGTTTTTTACGGTTCTCTGCAAGCCTCAGCCAAATACTAAATACATTTTAGTAAAAAAAAAAAATAAGTAGGTAGGTAATTAATTTTACCGAGTGGTACACTCGGTAAAATTCATTCCAACTTTAATAAGCATGTAAGTTCGTATGAGCAAGTGGCCAACTCTGGCGACCGAGTTTTTTGGCCGCCTAAAGGCCTCTAGCCGGGACGGACAATTTAACGTACCTACCGAAACACGGAAGCGCTCAGCTCGTAATGCCACTTGCGGTAAGCCATCCAAATTGTGACCGCGCACAACGCTGCTTAACTTCAACGATCAATCAAGAATGTCTAAGGCGCAGGCCAGATAGAAGAGACGGAGCGCAGACATTTGTCTCTTCCGCGTCCCTTTCATACAAAATGTGACGGCGCCCCGTCTCTTCTGTATGTTTTGCGGCGCGACTCTTCTATACATTTTCTATGAAAGGGACGCGGAAGAGACAGATGTCTGCGCCCCGTCTGCGTCTTACGTCTTTTCTGTATGTCTCGCGCATTAGCAAGCTACGCCACGAGCGCTTCCCAACTCAGTTTCTTCACGCGGACTTTTCTAATAATTTATAGTTCCACAAATCAAATGTCAAGTTGACGTTAGTAAGTTCGTATGAGTTGACGTTGACAGATCTAGTTTCAAGACGAATGCGAAGAACGGATAGGCATTTCAATTTCGTCCCTTTGCTTTGCTTTATTCCATTTTGGTATAGAAAATTGTTTGCGTTTCCATTGAGTCAGCACCCTCTCAAGACTAAATTAAAGTGTGTAAAGTGTGACATGGAGTCACTTGGATAATTCTTATCTCAGTTTTTTATTATTTCTAGCAAGGTATAACATTTACTGCCACATTACAACGTTCGTGATTTTCATTTCTGCTTATTGTTTCTGTTAATTTATTATTTTAATTTTTAATTCTGAAGTAACTAATTTATAATTCTCTCAGACCTTTGACGCCGTCTCCACGAGCGTGAGAATCGCGGCGATATTATCGTCGTGCTACGTATTTCTATAGCTTCTATCGCCGCAATAATATCGCCGTGTGGAGACACGTTCATAGAGGTAGCCAGAGCCAGAGGTACGTCCAAATAAATATTTGGTAGATGCAAGTCCACATTTTGCAGAAGTTAACATACGTGACAGGTTGCAAGCCCATCGACGCAATTAGAACAGTGTGGTTCGAACCCATGACATTCAGATCGAATGTCGAGGCTCTAACCTTCTCGGCCAACACGGCTCTTTTAATAATTTAATTTTAATAATAAGACTTACTTCAAAACCTTTCATGAACCCTTCTTAATTAAAAAGCTCATTATTTTTGCCAATTAAAATTACATTTTCTATCCAAACAAAGCAAAAAAGGCAGATTTACTCATATTTTTGTTTATTTTATATTAGGGGCTTTTTCCTTATACCAGCTTAGATGTTTGATGATTTTTTTCTTAGTAGATAATCAAAAGACGGATGAAATAATAAATCTCTTCTTTCAAGATATTTTAGACAAAACAAAGAGAGATTTTGTCAAGTGTATGAAGATGCCTTCATTATGCCGGAATTACGACTTCGAGTACTTTTTATTCCGTTAGAACAACAAGACTGTAATTGCGTCGTTTAAATACTGAAGATTATTTATAAAAAACTAGAGTAATTAAAAACAGAGGCAGTTTATAAAAAAACTAAAAAAACTCGACTATAAAAATATCAAGTTTATGATTTGACACCTCCAAACTGCAACCATATAAGTTGCGTGTAAATATATTTTTGTCTTACTTGCCTTTTAAAACCCTTTATTTTGTACCTACCCCACTTGAGGGACAAGACATTTTTTTAATCAGCTTTACATTATAGCACATAAAGACGCAATTTTGATTCTTTTAATTGTTATGTACGTACCCAGTAACACACGCCCTCAAGACGTATCATTTATCAAAAAAAAAACACACACACACATACGAGTACATACCTACAATTATATACATACAGGTCAAACACATTACCCTCCTTTTGGACTTCGCCGCAGTTGGGATAAAAAGAGTCACTCTTTTTACCTTTTTTTAGTTGAGACACCCAAGTGTAACATTACTCGTATTTTCAGGTTCAAATAGGTAAGCTGTGAATTTATTTGAAATACAATACGAGATTTTTAAATAAGGCAATAGAATATTATGTTTAATTCAAAAGCGGCCTTCGATCGGCACAGCGAGGGCCCAATAATCCTTAGATGTGGTCTTTACTTTGAAAACCAATAAACTTATTAGGCGTATTAGTTCAGTAGTTCAATTCGAACAGTCATTGGACTATTCCGGTTACTTTGTAATTGATGTGATTAAATTCCGCATTGAAATCGTGAAATAGGGTTATGTTTCTGGTGATAGTGAAATAATGGTTTGTGATACTTGTAGAATTTATTACGATTTAAGGTCATAGCTGTTTAGATCTACTTGGCACCAGCACCGCACCGCATCGCTTTGTGCTGTAAGGTATTCTTTGGAATTCTATAAACCAACGCTAACTACAACAACTCGGGCCCTAGCCATATTACACAATCTATCGTCGCTGTAGAACGATCTATCGTCGCTGTAGAATAGAACACTTCAAAATGTATAGGAATTGACGTTCTGACAATGTGACTCATCTACTTGAAACGTCAGATCCTATACCTACATTTTGAAGTGTTTCTATTCTACAGCGACGATAGATAGTGTAATATGAGGCCCTATCCATATTACACGATCTATCGTCGCTGTAGAATGATCTATCGTCGCTGTAGAATAGAACACTTCAAAATGTATAGGAATTGACGTTCTGACCATGTGACTCATCTACTTGAAACGTCAAATCCTATACATTTTGAAGTGTTTCTATTCTACAGCGACGATAGATAGTGTAAGCTAGGGGGGCTTGTCAGCTTGCGACGCGGCGATCCGGTGACGTTACGAAGTTGTTGTAGTGAACGTCTCGGTTCATAGAATTCCATACAAAAAATACCTTAAGTTGCGTATACACGCTGCAAATCTCGGATCTGAGTGTTTTATATGTATACCAATGTATATATTTACAAAAAAAAAGTATAAAGGTACACACTGCGTCACCAATTGGTAACCCTTTATAGTGTAAATGGAAAGTTGCCGTATGCAGGCTACACTAACGAAATTGTTTGCCTGAACGACTCAAATAAATAAAATCTTACAAAAACTTATTTGCTTGCTAGGATTCGAACCACCGATGCCCCAATTGATCGTGAGCGAGTCCACGCTTTTCCGACTGAGCTACCGCACCAGTTGTCAACAGCGCTGAATTTATAAGTTACATTATTCGTTTACAAAATAATAGTAGGTAACTCTTTACACGACTACCATCAACTAATAAAATTGTATTGAAGGTAGTTGTGCACTAAATTCTATTGAACAATAAAATTAACTGACTGGTTTTGTTACTTGTTTTATTTTCGGTGCGTGTAGCATAGCAATGGTGCATTTTATCAATTTTGAAAGGACAAAGATAGTTGTTCTTTACGAACAAAATATAAGCATAAAAGAGATTGCTTGGCATCATGGAATAATGGTAAGTCGTAAATATTAGAAGAATCTTTGTGAATAAATAATTGCCTGAGTATAAATGTATAACACTTATTTTACTTTTCGTAGGTCAAATCGGTGCAGTTCTATCGTCTGGTGATATGAATCATATAAAGCCACACAAATCAGGCTGAAAGAACTAAGAAGTCTAAACAGATCTATGTGAACGCCACAAACATTATTATTAATACCAGCAAGTTGCAGAATAACGTTAGGTAAGTGGTATGATAATTGATAAGTATTACAGAGGTTGTTTTTTTATCTTATAACCTATGCCATTATGTAATAATGTTCTTATTTTCAGGTTATTGGGGATGGAAAGATGTCATAATATTGGCCCAGCGAGTTGCTTATCGAGAAGGAATACCTAGTGTATTTAGTTCATGATAACTGCGCTTCATCGTTCGCGAGCTGTTACTAACTTTTATAAAATTGAAAGATAACTGATATTGTTTTAAATTGTAAGTAGATAATATTACTTAGTCTGATCTGATTTGCGAGAGATCTAAATTGTTTATTTTTCACTGGATTTTATACGATAAGTATAAACTGTTCCAATGATAACATGACATGTTTGTTCACTCGTTAATTTTATTGGATTAAGTATTAGGTTTGTGTTTAAATAAATTTACTAAGACCCTACTAAAAGTTGTTTCATCTAACTATAACTTTACTAGGTAACTTACTACATACTCACAACGTAGTTCGTTGTGAAAGCAAAAATAAAAATAAAATAAACAAAAAATACATAGTCGTGACAGGATTTGAAACCAAGCCCGGACCCACGCAGGAGCATTTGAATCGGGGGTCGCTACCGCTACACCAATCGGCTGCACAACAGAGTGCGTGAAATTACTTATCCATACGTAAGTAAGAATAAGAAAGTAAGAATGACAAATCTAATAAAAAAGGTAAATGTTTTACAAAAAGTTGAGATCAACGGGTTGCGAACTGACGTCTTAGCAGGGGAGGTACTTAATGGTGACGCTTTGTGTACAAGTATTTTAATGTGACATTATTTTTATAGGCGATTGTAGTACAATTCAAAATCCCACGTTCAATTTTCGGCTTTTAGTCTCAGTAATTACTGCCGTTCTTTCAAAGCACAACACTGTTGTTGTTCTCCGAAAACAATCCTTTACTGTAAATTGCCGAAAGGTTTATACTGAGTTTTCAAGCGCCTTTTGAAGGTATTCGCCCGTTAAGTAATTCCTTTGTCTATCATGCTATAGCGCTTACCCAGTTTTTGCTGGCAACAAAAATATTGGGGTAGGTACCTACCTAGTAATTTAGATTTTACATGAAAAATCTTTTAATTAAATAAACACAACTTATTTTTTAAAACACTGCCTCTGAAGTACGTTTTTATGTACCTAATTAATTATTTTTGCTAGTGTTATCTTTAGCGTAGTCAGCATACCAACATTTATTCATAGGTACTTACAATTTTCCTAATTCCACAATTTTATCCACGCTAGGTACATGCTTCGGAATAAAACAGTTTTTAATAAATAGGTACTGACTCCTAGAATTATGAATGTAATAATAAGTTTCTGTTAATTTTATAACACTGGGTTTATGACATTTACTATGAAATACTGCAAAAACACAACACAACTAATGAATGTTTTGTTCTGTTAATGAATATTCCATTAGTTTTTATAAGTACTAAAATAGTAGGTATACTTAAAAGCGCTTCATTACGAGTTGCTCGTAATTTTTTCCAAATGTGTGTTAAAATGCGAAAAATGTCCACCAAACAATTTTTGTATTATTACGTTAAAATTATACAAGGATAAAGGCCTTGTAATAAAGAAAAAGTATTAATATTACTTATAAGTTTTTTATTGTAGGTACTCATTCCTATTTCTTCAAAGATTTTTTCGCCATTTACCTGTAGTAATTCTAAAACTATGGTACCCCATAGTTCTTAAGACATAAGGTTCACCTTGCCCATGTCAATGAATTTTTCATTTCGGAAAATTTATATTCGCTAACATGTGCTCTAAACGGCGAAGGAAAACCTTGAGAGAAAACCCAAGGGTTAGTGAGCTCCACACGTATTGATCTTATTATTATATTCCATTGAATACAACCGACTTAGACGAAAAGTTGTAGGCTAGCTTTGCTTTTTGAGTGTATACACTGATCGCCTCATCGCAAGCTGTCAAGGAGTTGATGTAGTGAGCGTTGGTTAATAGCTATACAAAACAAGAATATCTAAATCGCACAAGGCGATATGGTGCGGTGCGGGTGCGGAATTGACAAGTTAGCTATAACCTTTATAAGTAAGCCTGATAAGCCACCTACATAAAATCACGCCTGTTTCCCATCATAGGGGTAGGCAGAGACCACAGACCTCTACTTGCTATGATCCTGACACACTTCTTTCGCTTCATTCACTCTCATCACATTCTTCATGCAAGCTCGTCGGTTCAAGGTACTCTTGACCTGGGCTTTTTTCAATAATTCGCCAGTTTGGTCTAGGAATTTGCGCCTAGGTCTTCCCCTTCTGACGATCCCATTCACACTCGCCTTATGGACCTCTTTCGTCAATCTTCTTTCATTCATCCTCTCAACATGACCAAACCATCTTAACATACCCTTCTCAATTCTCATCACTACATCTTCTTTCACTCTACAACCAACGCTCTCTTATCAATATAAGCCACCTATTCTTGCGAATAACTTGAAATAAGTGAATTAGTTCTAGAAATGGATTAGTTATTGGCATTTCTTGAGTAAACATCTTCAAATCTTTGAAAGAGCGCAATGCTATTGCTTCAAAGAGTTGAGTACGCGTGACTCGACCCAGTTCCCGGACTATCTGGATATCCGGGTGAGTGAGGTGCTTCACGCCTCTTGTGCACTGAAGACTCAAGTAAAGATGAGCGAGAAATATTGTTGATCTTTTAAGTTCTATGCCCTTTCATTTCTATTTGAAGTGTGGTCAAGATTAGTAAATAGAGTGCCCTCTATAATAAAGTAATCTTGTTACAATCTATCATACGGTCTACTGTCTTACTTTCTAAATCCTTATCATTACAATTATACCATCACTACTAAATGGGTATTCAAAGTGGTCATAGCGGTTCTACTGAATACGAGTAAATGATATTTGGATTGAATTGAATTGTATGAACAGATCACAGATTTCTACTTTTAACGATCCTGAAAAACATCTTTCTTCTGATTTACTCTCATTACATTCTTCATACAAAGTTTAGAATACTTTGTAAGTAGGTCCTTATCCAAATTACTGTCACAGATTACTTATTCCTTGATTTACGACCAGAAAATCATACATTTTCCATGGGTCCTAATAATATTACCTTTTTCTAGTTCTACAAAGAGAAAAACATACATTTTTCATCTTATTCCAGCGGGTTTGCACTTCACTGCTATAAAATGTGCAACGGGTGATTACCCGACGTCCAGCGGTCACCGGGTCAGGAGTTCAGAACCGTAACATACACAGGAAAAGTTATTCTATTGCCCGGTACTAATGTACGTAATGTTAGCACTTAGAAATAAAAAGGAAACATTATCACGGCTGTATAACTAAGGTTGTAGAAGTTGTAGACATTCTCTCGCTTCGGGTATTTATCATTTCATCGATGCACGGCCGGGATTCGAACTCACGACCTTCGGATTGAAAGTCGAGGTACTATCTCACTCGGCCAATACGGCTCTCTACCCAGTAAGATTTAAAAAAAGTAAGTTCCTATGAGCAAGTAGCCAACTCTGATGACGGAGTTTTTAGGCCGCCTAAAGGCATCCGTCATGACTTGACGATTTAAAAGCCGGGACCAACAATTTAACGTGCCCTCCGAAGCACGGAAGCGGTCAGCTCGTAACCCATCCAAATTGTGACCGCGTACAACGCTGCTAACTTCAACGATCAAGCAAGAACGTCTAAGCAAGGTACGCCACGAGCGCTTCAGTAAGGCGTGGGACATACAAAAAAGACGTAAGACGAGGACGCGTCGCAGACATATGTCTCTTCCGCGTCCCTTTCATAGAAAATGTATAGAAGCGTCGCGCCGCAAAACATACAGAAGAGACGGGGCGCCGTCACATTTTGTATGAAAGGGACGCGGAAGAGACAAATGTCTGCACCCCGTCTCTTCTACCTGGCCTGCGCCTAAGATGATGATAATTTGATAGAAGTAAACAGTGTGTCAGTTTAATCTGATAAATTGCACGAAACTAGGTACTTATGCTACGGAAACCATAAACATCTCCAAATTTAGCAGAGAGGGGAAGCTTCACAAATATGAGCTAAGTTGAATCTAGGCCAGGGAGTTTCAAAAGCTATAACTTATTTTGGCTCATGTTTACCTCAAAAGTTCTTGTGTCATATTAAACGAGTGAGGTAATATGATTTTACATGTCGTTTAATAAGAAGCTAATTTTTGAAAATGCGATAAAACGGAAGAGTTTGATTGTACTGAATTTAAATGTCTATGTAATCTTTTAGCAAAGAAAGAAATATTGAAGAAATAAATCGTAGAATAGCGATCACCTGGCGGGTTAAAATGGCCGCTACAGCAGAAACATAAAAGGAATTGCAATATATGCCGTTCTTGTCACTCTCAGTCTATGAAAAGAGATGGCATAATAGTTCAATTCATATTGTGATTCTGCTATAACTGCCTTTTTAAGCCCGCTGGAAGAAGTACGGCTCATAAATAAATATTTAAATGACTGCTCCCGGTACCAACTTATAAAGATTGTCAGAAAAACAGAAATACTGCTACGTCTCACTTATGGTTGCCAAACTTAGACGCTTGATTTCAAGACCAGAAACACAATCCAGATTCCTCAGAAAAAATGGAAAGAAGTTGCCTAGGTATCAAATTGAAAGAGACTGAGAGTGAGACTTACTTAAGAGGGCTGCGACCGGCGAATTTCCTTAAAAACGTAATACCGAAATCATTTAAAATGTAAGCATGTTTATATCAGTTTATGTTGTTAGATTAGGAGAGTAGGTATTTATCTAGGTTCCTGTTAAACTTTTGTTCCGAAAAACTTACCTAAAAAGAAATGTGAGCCAATTGAATTGAAATCTTTGTAGGTACACCAAAAATGGCATTTTTTCTTTTCATTTGTTCTATAGTAAGTTTTTTGAAACAAAAGTTTAACAGGAACCTAGATAAATACTACCTTTATCCAAATAATAACGTCAAGTGATAAAAATATGCTCAAATTTTAAATTATTTTGGTATTACGTTCCTAGGTAAGTAGATACGTTCGCCGAGCCCTTAATTATTTTTATTCATGTTTAACTATTAATATTTTTTTGTATGGAATTAAAAGCTTTATTAATATGATTATTATAAAACGTTAGTGAAATAATAACCACAGCTTTAGTTACCAGCACTACCGGAACGCTCTCCCAGCGCTATTAGCAAATAGTGGTTTGGCAATAAAAATCGATGACGTTCCAACTATGTCCCAGTGCTCGTTATTGGTTCCTTTGTTTCCCGACTTTATTGTTTTGAGAGGTTAATGCTCCCGAATAAGTGGGCTCAGCTTTTAAAGATTTTGATGATAAAGACTTATTTTTTTGCCATTAAGCCTAATACTTTTGTAAGTAGTTTTGTAAATAAACCGAAAAACGAAAACGAAACTGGTTATCGATTACATGCTTAAGCTGAGCTTGACATTCTTTCAGATCAGTTTGAATGGAACGTTATCAATAGCACTTTAAAATACATACTTGATAAGTGCTCACATTTAGCAGAAGTTAGCATTCCCTTTCCGATGTTTCTCTTTACTGTAAGTTAGGATGTACATATTTTATTCTGTCAAATTAAAAGCTGTACAACAGCCAAAAATATCGTAAAATATTTATACTAAAAATATATAAAACTGTTTTATTATGGAACTGATTATTATTTAGATAAAGAGACGATGGCAGTGAAATCATTTTCAACGATACGAATCCAGCTACGACGTAGCCTCGTAGACGCCTACGTAGCGCTCGTAGAGCATAAAAAATGTTATATTGGTGAACATTTTCAGTGAAATGTTTACCAATATAGGTACATAAAATAATTTTTATGCTATGAAATGATTTCACGCAGCGCCATGTAGCCCCAAACCAAGCAAAGCTGTTATAAGAACTACATTGAAGCTACATTGAATACATTATAACATTTACAAAGAACAAACATCTATATTCTTCACTCAAATGTTTGTCCTGGGTCAGAATTGTACCCACGGCCTACAGCGCAGAAAGCAGAGCTATTACCAACTCAGCTAAGAGGCTAGTCAATAAGTTAATTTGTACTGCGCATTCTCCGATAAAATACCAAGTATAGCGCATTTGACACTGTGTAAGGCTGGTTTTAGGCTGGTTTTAGTGTCATGCGTACCGTCGGCGCTGATAGGCGAGTGATCTTTATTACATTGAAACAAGGATACTGATTGTTTAGCAAAAATGGCAACGCTGATTGCACTCGTTAGTGCTGAACAATCAGTATCCCTATTTCATTGTAATAAAGATCACTCGCCTATCAGCGCCGACGGTACGCGTGACACTAAAACCAGCCTAAGGCCGGCCTCACACAGCCGGAATTCGTCTCTGAATTCATAATCTGAATTCATATTATTAATTAAGAAAGGCCGGAATCCCATACAAAGTCGTTATGATCCACATACATTCTGATTTTTTCAGATTATGAATTTAACGACTTTGTATGGGATTCCGGCCTTTCTTAATTAATAATATGAATTCAGATTATGAATTCAGAGACGAATTCCGGCTGTGTGAGGCCGGCCCAATAGTGTTAGGTCTCTGTTTTGACGTGAAAGCAGGACA
Source organism: Camptogramma bilineatum (assembly GCA_958496255.1). NCBI lineage: Eukaryota > Metazoa > Arthropoda > Insecta > Lepidoptera > Geometridae > Camptogramma > Camptogramma bilineatum. Next base: position 10,271,344 of record OY292465.1, on the reverse strand, counting down.
AATAAACAAACAAATAAACACACTTTCACATTTATAATATGGGTACGGATACGGATTTTGAAGGTTTTTGGCAGTGTTGACCGAGTAGGTTTGTGCCTCGACTCACAATCCAAAGGTCGTGAGTTCGAACCCGGCCGTGCATCAGAGGATTTTTCGTTTCGACGCTTTAACACGAGCTTTAAACGGTGAAGGAAAACATCACAAGGACACCAGTTAGCTTCCTAATGGCGTCGATTGGCTTGCAACCTGTCCCGTATGGAATGTTAACTTCTCCAAAATATGGGAATGTACCGAAATGTTTGGTCATACTCTTGACATCTTCAAAGGATCTAAAAATGCCTAAAAGATCTGAAAGAATATGTCTACCGAACCTTGGGGATACAGTCATAGTCATATATTTTTTTTTGTTTTAATATTGACCAAAATATTTGCTGTCGATTCAAAAGCGTTCAGTCAATCTTGAACTTCGCTAAGAAAATTCTCTTCATATTTTAGTTGACTCACCTTTATTGACACTACGTTTATTTATTTATTTGTTTTTTTTTTCATACAAAAGTAGGTACTTATTTTAACAAAATATTGTGCCTGAAAACCTTAATAGGTTTGAGTAGACACTCACATTCGTCGTAAATACTTAGTTAAGTATACAAAGCTGGTATAGGTAGCATAGATACTATAATAAACAATCAAAATAAGTAAATGTACGTATGCAACGTAAATGACTAAAGCAAAATTTTTCTAAATCATTTATTCAGTGGGTGACTGGGAACGTAAAAAGTTCGCGGAATATGAATTTGGTATGTATAGGGTGTAGTAAAGCTTCTGGTGGATACTGAAACAATGCATTCAGAACGTGATTTATGTTTGTACCAGGGTTTGTACAAGACAAAACTGATGTATTCCAAAACGTTCAAGTTGGGAATGTTAAACTGTAAGTCTGACTGCATGAAATATTAATTTTAGAAACACTAAGATACAGTGGCTTGGATCAGTTGCCACCTATAGATTGTTTCCAACGATCCTTAGGTGGCTTAACTGGTTCTTATTGTACTTTATTGTAAATTGTAGGTACTTAGTTTAGTTTCTGTAATAAATGTTAGTTTATTTAAACTAAACTTCTAAGCTATTTTTGATTGACATTAATTAACACACGGGAATTACTCACGTAAAAATCGAAACATTGTCGGTATCTAAATCAACGATATTTTTTACGTGAGTAATTTCTGTGTGTTAAATAATATCTAGTACCTACTTACAACTCACGAAAGTTTTGAAAGTGAAATATTTATGATTGGTTTTTTATTTATTGTGGACTGTAAGATTGTCTGAAATAAACGATTTTTATTTTTTATTTTTATTTATTTAATTTATTGTGAACACCTTAGTTCCAAAAAAATGGCATCACTTTTGGCGAAGCATGGTCTAAATATACATAAAAGATTTTTGATTTGAGATTATATTCCACCCAGTATATGATCAGCTTTACCCACTGCACCAATATTTGGTTCACATGTTTACACTATTCCTGTTGAACCGTGGCCACATCAGTATGCAGTGAGGTTTAGCATCTAAACAACGTTGGCCACGTGCTTGCTAGTGAATACACGAGTTGCTCTAGAATTTATAATTGCAATCACAAGGTATCTTCGAAGAACGGAAAACTTTGGCACTTCCGTTGGGGTATGTGTATTTTAAATAAAAAAATAAATATATTATTATGATGGTGGACAATTCACACAGCGCCATCTAGCCCCAGAGTAAGCAGAGCTTGTATCATGGGAACTACTCACTGATGTACTGCTTATACTTTTTTGTAAATAGGTACATACATAATTATACATAGAAAAACACCCAGACAGGTGAAAAATAGTGGCAGATCATACAAAAAGTTGTCTCGGGGCGGCGAAAATCGATCCCACAACATTTTGTGTTTCAGCGGGCCAGCCCACTGTGCCACAAAGGTCGTCAAACGACAAAATTATCCTTCACCTCGTAGAGAGTAGAAAAATAGGTGCGACATATTGCGTATTCGCCATAAACCGATTCTACGGTATGAGTAAAGCAGATCTTTATCTTTACGTACCTATTTATTGTATTCGATGTTGGGTTTTGATTATAAAGAAGCTGGTGGCTTTTTGGCATCTAAGGCGCGGGACATACAGAAAAGACGTAAGACGAGGACGCGTCGCAGACATAATGTCTCTTCCGCGTCCCTTTCATAGAAAATGTATAGAAGCGTCGCGCCGCAAAACATACAGAAGAGACGGGGCGCCGTCACATTTTGTATGAAAGGGATGCGGAAGAGACAAATGTCTGCGCCCCGTCTCCTCTATCTGGCCTGCGCCTTAGGGCTCCAGCAAACATGCTTCTTTTAGCATCGGCGATCGGCGAGTCGCTTTTCAGAAGCAAAATACAGCGACCAACTCAACTTACTCTCTTAAAAACGCGGCGATCGGCGAAAGCAGCAGTTGCTAAAACCAGCGATTCAGATACCGCGTCCAAACGCTCGATGCAGCATCGAAAATGGGAAATTTTGATACTGCGATCGAACGCAGAGAGTCACTAAAATACGATGCAGCATCGATGCAGCAAAATTGGTGATCGCCGATGCTAAAAGCAGAATGTCTGCTATAGCCCTTATCTATGCAATTCGTGAGCCAACCACTTGAAGGCAGATAGAATTTACCGCTTCGGTATGCGGTTACCCAACTAACCGTCAGGTATGTCAACATAGTAGAAATAGATACGCATTGTTAGATTAACTGCATCAACAGACTGCATCAACACCGATGGCTTCCAAGTCAGTAATTTAAATTTTTGAATTATACGTAGTTTTTGACTAGAATAATAATTGTTTAGAATAAAAAGAAGACTCCATGTCTACAGAACAGTAAGCTATAAGTTAAGCAGCGTTGTGCGCGGTCACTTTTAGGATGGGTGACCGTAAGTGGTATTACGAGCTTGAGCGCTTCCGTGCTTCGGAGAGCACGTTAATTGTCGGTCCCGGCTTTTAAGTCGTCAAGCCATGACGGAGGCCTTTAGGCAGCCTAAAAACTCCTTCACCAGAGTTGGGCACTTGCTCATACGAAAGAAGAAGAAGTAAGCTGTAGATCTTCGTTGGAGCTTCAACAATCAACCACTCGAGCAAGGTTTTTTTTTTTGCAGTAAAATGAAACTACGTACCATAAAATAGGGCATTATCTGTTTGTATCTGCAGTTCAAATACCGGTTTGACCTACAAATCCGACTTTATTTATCTAGGTGTGTTTGTTTAGGCTAGCTTTGACAGATGTTTTCGAACGCTTGCGGCTTGTCAAAGGAAAACCGACTTTATTAAGTCTGTGATGGTAGAAGTTAAATAATTAAGACCGACAACACACATTTGCGGTCTAGACTCTAGATGAGTGCCTCTGCTTGGTACATCACACGTCAATTTGTGTGTGATCAAACGATCGGCAAACTACATGTTTTTTTAAAATACGAATTCTTTGTTGATTTGTTGATATAAGTTATTCTATTTCACGAAATCCGTTTGGTCTTTATTGTGTGTGTGTTCACATGCACGTTGTTTCTGTGTGCGTGAAACGATTCTGAGTGCTACCGAGCTTACGACGTAAGCACACACACAATTAAGACCAAACGGACTTCGTGAAATAGAACAACTTGTCGTCACCTGAAATATCAATTAACGTAAGGGACAAACCCCGGGTTTACAGGACAACCGAAATAAGATATTTTTTTGTAAATGTGTCTGTATTTTTTTACCCTGTGGTCCTATTAAAATACTTCCAAGTGCAAAGTTTCTTAGAATTTTGTCATCTTTCGATCTGTTAATTCAAAATTAAAATAAACCCTATGATTTCGGAGATAGCATGTCCCTTACGTTAAAATTCAATGTTAAACCGTTCTTTACTTTATTCAAAATTAAGTTTAAAACAGTCTGCGATGACGTAAGGAACAAGTGGTAAATAAATGTAATGGGCATTATAACGTAAGGGTCTTTACCTTGAATTCAATTTGTTGTAAATATACTCAAACCTAACAATAATCAACCTTATTACTATCGAATTAGATAAAGTTACCTTTTTGTACATTTCATTTTAGTTATTTTACCTATTATAAGAATAAAGAATAAGAATAAGAAGAATTTATTTGGATAACACAACATAGCACAGACGCAGTATTATGGTAGGAATTTAATTGAATACACATAAAACTTGAATTTTCTATTTTATTCAGCCTTATTTATTATAAGTAGGTATAACTAATAGGAAAATATCATCAGGTTAGATACAATTTTCATAAGTAACCGTTCAGATACCTAACCTACCTGTTAAAAGTCTTTAGATATTAGGCCTTCTACTACAAAAACGACCTTATAATTTAATATAAACATTTTTTTTCAACTAAAATTTATTTTGTAAACACTATAAAATTTATTTTTTGGCACGAGTAACTACAAAGCTTTTAATTTAGTTTGCTTAACAATTATAACCAGATCTTTCTTCTTCAGATTTTCCTTTTATTTTAGTTTTAATCGCAAGAAAATCAGCATGATGACATAATCTATTAAAATAAAAAGGTATTCATTAAAACTATCAGGAAAATGTAAGGTGATATAATTTTTTTAAGGAATTATGGCTACCAATGAAGACCTTCTTAAAAATATTAGCTTATTGAAGCTTTTACTTGTTGTGAAACCGTTGAGGTTCCTAATTATAGTGTAGCCTTCTATTACAAGTCGTTCTATTAGACTAGGATTTTTTTGACTACAACTTATTTTTAGTACAATCAGTAAATGCAGCAACAAACATTTAATTTCGCTTTACCTAATGATTACTATAATCTAGACTAATATTATAAAGAGGTATGGTTTGTTTGTATGTAGGAGTAGGAGGTAATCTTCGAAACTACTCATTAGCGTGGGTCAAAATTTTTTTTTTCGATTTTCAACTTCTAATAGCGATAAAAAGTGGCTAAATATGGTTGAAATGAGACGTGCAAAATATGGTTGCTTTATAATAATGTTAACTGCCTCCGAATTTAATTTGAAAATTCAAAATATCTTGAAATTGGTGTTGAATTCATGAACTGATAAAAGTACTATGCAGGTAGTTTTTGGTTACAGTTTTGCCTTGAAACATAAGATAGTATTATATATTTACTTATTAATTAACATTATTTACCATTTTCTTAGGAAAAGTGAGATTTTGAGAGTTTGCAATCTCGAGCTTTTGTCGCAAAAGTGACGTGGTACGTTTGAAGTTCGAAGATTACTTTTTAACAATGGAAATGTCTAAAAAGTGTTTTAAGCATTCTTTAATTGATGATAATAGCGATAATAAAGATAATTTACTACCAAGTAACAACGGTATTCTTAAACATTATGAAGAATTGAGGTGCCAATGGGAATTCGAAAATGACTTACAAAAAGAACCAACTTGCATTGAGATATTGCATAATTTTATTGATTTAATTAAAAATAATAAACAAAAGGACTTATTATTATAAATTCAGATAAAAGGGTGTTACAAATGCTTAAAGTACATCATTTGAAGTCTAAAAACCTACTAAAGTCCTTGCCTAAAACTTCACCAAAACATTACAGATTTCAAGAATAGCAGGAAAGCTCTTTTCGACATTTCTAGCTGAAAAAGCATAGATTTGAATGAGAGCAGGAGGCCTGACGATCTCAATGTACCTACAAATTAACACAATTGATGAAATATCAATTCAAAAAATGATAAAAGGAACATCCATGATGCAACCACCAAAATACAATAGAAATACTTCTTGCCTGTATTTCAATGGAGTTTTTCGTGATTTTCACCAGGTAAAATGCCTCATGCTCGTTGGTTCACACAAACAAGTTGCATTTTTTTAAATTTATTCATCCACAGAAGCTCCTTCAATAAATCTGGTGATTCTAGCAACGAAAGATTTAAAAGTTTTGGTTCACTATTAAGATCCACGCTACCTGCAATGAAAGACCGCAATACATGCAAAAGATAATTGCCACATCAAGATAATAATCAATAGAATTCAAAGGAATAAAATATTTTGTCATATTTAGCCTGTATTTTGCTCATCCTGATAACTTTTTGCTAGCAATGTTGTCTAATCTACAAAAAAACATTAGAAAGTTTACCGCTCGTTGAATTCTGAAAGAATGTTTCATTTCTCGCACAAAACTAAGATTTCTCAAGTTCCTGAACAATTTTAAATGCATATTCTTATGTTGATCTGATTTATTAGTGACTAAATGCTACCGAACCATCGATTCAAAGGTGCAAAATGACGAAAACTTACAAACTTTTGTTGTACAAGTGGGCAAAGGCGAACTGCCTCTGCTTCACATGCCATGTCATTGTAAGGTGTGGAAAGAGCTATTACGACTTTGGTGGAAGCATCCAACACTTTAAACACCAAATTTGAGAGAAAAGGACTTATAATCGGTTCAGCTAAAGTCACGCAAACATATGCGCACATTTTACAGTAAAGAAGGATTTTGCTATTCTTTGAAGACCTAACCTGCATTTTTTAGATAAGTAACTGAGTAATTTATAATTAAGTATACAAATATGACTTCTTGTATCGTGGTTTGTTCCAAAATAAACCATACACAAGTATATTTTCATAGTTTTCAGCAGGATTTTCCAAAGACCTTTTTTTGTAATTTTTTAAAAGTTTAACTTCGATTCGGAGGCAGAAGATGATTTTCAATCCGTGTCATATTTTGCAGGTGGATTATTGACGTAATATGGCACCTTTTTATCACTATTAGAAACTGAAAAAAAAATATTATTTTTTTTCCATACAAGAGTGACCCACCCTACTACTCATCCGATTTCTAAAATTCTTTCACCAGTATTTAGAATCAACTTTTAGGATGAACATAGGCCAATGTTATGTAGGTACCTCACGGGAAACGCCGCGGGTGGAAGCTAGTTTCTTAATAAAATTCGAACTAATTATTGAAGTAAATTTAGCGTAAGGGACAAACTATTTCTAAACGATACTTACTTTAACGAAAATACACAAACTTGACATGACAAGTCCGTTACGTTAAAATTGATGAAATAAATCTGTCTAGAACTGATGAAAATGTGTGACGTAAGGGACATTTTTTTTTAAGATATCAAAATTCTGAGTATGCCAGTCGATAGAGCGCAAAATTTTAGATTGAACTGCATATATAACTCATTTTCGACAAAATGTCCCTTACGTTAATTGATACTTCCGGTGACGTTGTACTAACTCTTCATTGTTGAAATACTTGAAACAACTGTTATCTGTTGCAATATCACTAATTTGGTGATACAACTATAGCAGTTGACCATAAATTTTGTGAATGTTCTACTATCTTGTATTGTATTGTACTATCTTCGTCGTTGAATTAATAGTGAACCAATTTTCTTTCGTGGTACATCCACTACGAAAGAAAATTGGTTCATTATTGAAAAAACACATGTGAAAATTCAAGTGTGTTTATTACGGTTCAAAAGTAAAGCTTTATGACAAACGGACAAACTCACCAACGGACGGACAGACAGACGGACAGACGGACGTACAGCGCAGGCTTATTAATAGGGTCCCATTGGCACCATCCTTTGGCTATGGAAGATTCAATTCAATTCAATTCAAATATCATTTATTCAGTAGGACCGTTATGACCACTTTGGAACGTCTTAAGAGCTAGGTGATTCTACTCCTGTTCTTTCGCGACCAACACCGTGAAGAATCAGGGCAACAAACACGGTATGGGGCCTAGCTTTCTTTTCGGTGATCCGAAGACTTGAAACTAAAACTTTTTATGAGCATAATGCATGGAAGAGTTTGCGGAAGACCTTTGCCCAGCAGTGGGATGAAATAGGTTAAGAAAAAAAAATGCATCGTGGCTTCTCATGTGTGTGTCATATTATACCATATAATTTTAATCCAGTGAACGTGTATTACGTAAATTTTAATATTCTTGTGCAATTTAAAGTTTATCTGATTTTTGTTCAATTACTCCATTATTCAAGCGATCAGTTGTTTTAATCTTTTAAGCTTTTTATGCGGTTAAAAGTAAATTGGATTTGTATTATTTTGGTTTATTTAAAACAGTGGATTTATTTATTTCTGGTTTGAAAGGATTATCCAGATGAAGAGTTAATATAAGTGCGGTCGGCAGTATCTGAAACTGCACGTAGAAAATAAGGTTAAGGTTTTGCTGGGTTTATATAATTTAACTTGCAAATAAATGAAAATCTTTGTTCTTCGAAAAATGGTCGTCCTTCGTTAAAATTATCTTAAAAATATATGTAGGTAAGTAATTAAAATTATATCTGACCATTATGTTTTCATCATCAGATAAGATAGATAGATAGATAACACTTTATTGTTCACAATCTAAACATTGTTAATAGTACATTACTCACCTAGGGCAGGAAAGTAAGAAATGTCTCAGATCACATGTAATTGTTGACCGAGGTGAAGCCGCGGTTGAAAAACATGTGATCTGAGACTTTCTTATTTCCTGCCCATGGTGAGTTTACTGTTTTTCTCCTTGACGGAGGCGGAAAGCGGCAACTTCGTTTAGCGTATCGGGACAAAAGTTGACTCTTTCCGCCCGGAGGGGAGAAAAAACAATTGATAAAGTTCAGTAGTAAAGTGACTGAGAAGTTCGATAACATACTGGTGAATCTCCTCCTTTTTTGAAGACGGTTAAAATGCTATTTTCATGCAAACGTTTATAGCATGTATTCTCACTGAACATAATGAGAAAAATAACATTTCTCAGAGAAGTCACCGACCTTGCAAATAACCCGACGTTTAAACATGTTTAAACCCTTGTTATTCTGTAGACTGGTCAATGACTGTCTAGGTCTAGCCATTGCAACTATAAAATAGAATAGCAATGTTTTTTGTTTCAAAAGTTATTTTATGCAATATGAATTGGTAATGTGATTTTTAGAAACGATAAACTTGATTTAAAAGTAAAGTAACTAGGTTCGTATGAGCAAGTGGCCAACTCTGGTGACGGAGTTTTTAAGCCGCCTAAACGCCTCCATCATAACAATTGATTTGAAAGTTAAGTAAAATATGTTTTAATTTGATAATCTTAAAATACACTCCATGAATGATCTTTGATCTGTGTAGGTTTACCATTAGGACTGGCCTCTCAGATCAGTTGGTAGTAGCTCTGCCTTCTACGCTGTAGCTGTAGGTCGTAGGTTCAATTCCCACCCAAAAAAAGCATTTGTGTGATGAACATAGATGTTTGTTCTGTGTCTGGCTGTTATAAAGTATTATAAGTACCTATGTATTTACAAAATATAAACAAGAGGAGTCGTGTTGGCCGAGGGGTATAGTACCTCGACTTTTGATCCGAAGGTCGTGGGTTCGAATCCTGGCCGTGCATCAATGGATTTTTCGTTTCGAAAAATTTATATGCGCATTAACACGAGCTCTAAACAGTGAAGTAAAACATCGTGAAGAAACCTGCGGCTTATTCAGCCCCACACGTATTGACCATGTCTTTCCTGTGGATATGGCCGGTTAAGCTGAGAGGATGGTGTAGGTGCTGGTCAAGCTTCCATCTCAACATTGTCCCAGGCACTACAGTGTCCCGATAAGTGTAGGCAAAGATTGCTTTCTGACACTGTATAAATCAACGAGATTAATATAAAGGAAATCATTGGTATTAAAGTAAAAGATGTAATGGCCTAGGTTTAGTTTTTAAGTATTCTATCAGTTATCTAGTACCTACAAGATACTTAGTTTGGCGCTAACTGGCGCTGTGTGAAAATGCTGACCAATATTTATTTATTATATGTATTTACTTAGGACCCAACAGACTATTCAGATGATTAATGATATGCAAAGCTAGTTAGATTATTATCATTATAATATTGTTTGCAACAACATTTGCCAACATAAAATATTATTTTCCCCTAAAAGCCACTTAACGTAAAAACAATTAATTTTACCAAGTTTCATAAAATTTAATGGTTGTTTATTTTGGAGCAGCAGTTTCATAACTTTTACTAACTGGAACAATTATCATTATTCGTAAAAAACTTTCAGTTTTCTTATGAATTCAGAAAAAATGAGGCGAAATTTTTTTTAAACAAGTATCGAAATCATACAAAGTGTAAATACTTATGAAAACTTACACGTAATAGCATCAAATCATGTTTGTTTATGGATATTGGATACAGCAAAAAATATGGTTATATTTCAAACGTATTTTAAAGTTACTACACAAATTATTATGTAGTATTTTTTAATTCAAATAAAGATTTCTTATACTTGTATTTGTGTTAACTGTCACCAACGACATGCTTTCTGGAATTTTAGAGATATGTTTTACTCCCCAACGAAAAAAAGGGGTGTAATTTAAACACAACTTGGCTGTGACATACTCAGCCAGATCAATGTTTGTGGTACAGGTTTATAACTGAATACCTACGAACTTTCTTTTAGAAATACATTCAGACAAAAAAAAAATCTTTGTACATCTCACTAATATTTATCCTAGATGAGAATCGAACCGTCAACTTACAGCACGCAAGACAAAGTATAGTATCTTCAAAAATATTTTAAATTATTTTGGTATTACTTCTCTACGGACAATTCGTCCTCCACCGGTCCCTTAACAACCTTATTTATTAGATACTTATTCTTATCAGTCCCGTTCTGTATTGACTCAGTAAAAGGAGAGAAAGTAAGCACCCCTTAAATCAAGTAGGTAATAACTTGCAAGTGACGAAATTAAACGGAAGCGATACTACTTGTCGTGTTTACAAATTGAATTGGATTAGCACTTGGACTGTTTTTAGCTTCGTGTTTGGTGCAAATCATAAAAGTATGACTCTGTTATGTAGGTCTTATTCATAACTAGCTACCGTTACCTGACCCGTTTCAAAAAATAGGAAGTGCTCGTGGCATAGCTTGCTTGAAATAAGAAATCGCTCATAGCGATAAGACCGCCCATTGTACTTCGCTCCTAATGTTCTGTGTGTCTGTAATTTGTTTTAATGTTCATGTGGTGTACAATAAAGTGTTAATCTATCTATCTATCTTGCTTGGACGATCTTGATTGATCGTTGAAGTTAAGCAGTGTTGTGCGCGGTTACAATTTGGATCTGTGACCGCAAGGGTATTACGAGCTGAGCGCTTCCGTGCTTTGGAGGGCACGTTAAATTGTCGGTCCCAGCTTTTTAATCGTTAAGCCACGGCGGAGGCCTTTAGGCGGCCTAAAAACTCCTTCACTAGAGTTGGCCACTTGCTCATACGAACTTTCTTACTTCTAAAAATGTTGCATATTTAGATAACCTATTGCATAATTTAGATTTACTACGAAAGCTCTCACTCATATCGAATTGGAGCTTTCATAACAATAGTTGAATGAAAATACACCACAGTGCTATAAGAATAGCTACAGCTCTTGACTTGTTGTCGCAATAACCGTGAAATAGCCATTCAAGCCAGACGGAGTCGCGAGATTACCTCCTGTATTTCGACTTGAGGTTTATGAGGGAACTCAAAAACTTCTGCGCCGGGTCACAGACTTTCAAAAAGCTAGATCACTTACATACACAGAGGTTACAGATCGTAGAAATGCAACACTGTTTTAATAAAAAAAAACTGGTTATAATTAATTTAAGATGCTCTAAAGATTGTATTTTTTACTAGCTTCCGCCCGCAGCTTTGCTGGCGTGATACCTACCCGGATAAAAAGCAGCCTATGTCTTATTCCTGCTCATTATCTCATTATGTATCTATATTTTAAATTTCAGCCAAACCGGTTCCGTGTTTGTCGAGTTACAGAAGAACAAACATACCATCCATCCATCCAAACATCAAAACTTTCGCATTTATATTATGACATTAGTGTGATTGCAAAAAAAAATATGTATTTAAGTAGTATATCAGTCATGTGGTTGCCATAACATAAGCTCTGCTTAGCTTGGGGCTACATGATGCTGTGTGAAATGTCCAGCAATATTTATTTATTTATTGCCTAACAGTTTGATCCTAAATCCTGTTTTGTTTGGAATGAACCAGTTATTTCATGACTTAAGCTAGAAAAGATTTTGTTTTGGTTTATAGCTCGTTCACTAGGGATTCGTAGGAAATTAGGACGAAGTTCTAAGTACTTAAGTTGGTATTGCTTTGCGTGATCGTTTCTTTGGATGCTATTGTTGTCATTTGTATCTGAATATAACGGTTATTCATTTTGTGTGAGAATAACAACATTTTATTGTTGTTTGGAATTTACCTAATCTAAAAATTAAGCTAAACTGCCGGCTTGAAAAATCTGGAAAAATTCTTGATGATAGTGCATTTTATGAACTTTAAATGAAAACTATAGCGGTTAAGATAACTTTATTAGTTTAGCAGTAATAGTCGTTGAACTTGGGTGTTGGATAATTTTGTACTAAATACAAAATCCTTAGAATAAATCCTTTAAAGTGACTAAGATGAAGTAGTTGCTTGTTTATAACGACAACAGAATTGTTTTATATTACGTTTTTTTTTTTTTTTTTTTTATTATGGCTTCGCACGGTTGTGCATTCAGCCAGTGTCAAGTAATTAAATAAACTTCAAGTTTATAGATAAATAAGATATATACATAATACAATACATAAATATAATATCCCACCCCTCCCCTTGTGCCTCAATGAAGATGTGGGGCTTTACTGAAACATCAACACGGACTTTTTGGGAAAACTTGAAAAGCAATGATAACCAATTTTGTTTCACTTCCCTACACTTATGCACGTTCACGAACACTTAACGGTTAATAATCCACCATTATTACACATTAACATTCGAAGAAACACAAGTTCTGGAAAATAAAACAAAAATGAAACTTGACTTCTCAAATTCCCGCCAAAAAGCCTTATATTATGTTAACGGGCTACTACGGAACCCTACACTGCGCGTGGCCCGACACGCACTTGGCCGGTTATTACTTAAGCAAACACGTAACTAAATAGTTCAAAGACAAATCTTATCATAAATCTACGAACGACTGCTAGTCTGATAGTTTTACATAAAGATTCACGATCCGAGAAGTTTCTTAGAAATCAATGGAGCACAAAAAACTTTTCAAGTAAAGTGTCTGTAGGTTAAAAGTTCCCTTACATTTTAAATTAAAACCATTCAAGGCGAGATTCAATTTGCTGGGCGTCCGAGGTGGGATTCCCGACTGCAATTACTTTGTCTGAACCTTTGACCAGTTTTGAAGGTTTGATGACGTCATACTAATATTATGAATCGGAAACTTTGTAAGTGTTATTCCAGTGGGGTAGTGCTCGACTTTCGATGCGAAGGCCGTGAGTTCCCGAGGTGCGATAGACATATTTTTTAGGATCTTCAGCCAGTTTAAGATCCTTTGAAGATGTCTAAGTGGGTAGTCAGAGTGGGTGTCCAAATACATATTTGAAAAATGCCCACATTTTGCAGAAGTTAACATTTCATACGTGACAGGTTGAAGTCCATCGACGCTATTATAAAGCTAACTGGTTTCCTCACTATGTTTTCCTACACCGTTTAGAGCTGTGCGTATATTAAACTCTACTTTTGAAACGAAAAATCTATTGATGCACGTCTGGGTTCGAACCCACGATATCCGGATCGAAAGTCGGTCCCCACTCGGTCAACACGGCTTTCCTTTAAATTGATTTTTTTTAATAATTTTCCTTTGATTTAATAATGCAGTTGAAACAACCAACCTACAAATTAAATTAGTGAATGTACTGTTGTGTATGTACATGTTAGCATGTATGTATAACATGTAGGTAGGTACCTACCTACATAAAACATGTAAATGTCAATTCGTCAACTCGAACAACGTCAATGTCAATTAGTCGACACATTAAACTAATAATTACTCCGTTCTCTAATGACATCACAAAACCAATTCACTAATTATTTAGTAGATAATTTTGAATCATAAAATATTAAATTAAGTAGTAGGTCGTAGAGAAGAGCTGTGTTAGCTTATTACATGGTGTATTGCACAAAGTTTAAATTTGTATTGTTGTTGTTATCAGTCCGATTTGAACTGACCCACAGCTGGGCAAAGGCCACCAAAGCTTTCCAGGTATTTCGGTCCAATGCCATTGCATGCCACTGATAGTCACTTCGTTCCTCTAGTGAACAATTGTTATAAAAAGAACTGAGAACTGTTATAAAATAAGATGGATGTGTGGAGTGACAAGAATGGATAAGATTAGGAATGAGTACATCAGAGGAAGTTTGAAAGTAGCGCCAGTGACAGAAAAAATGAGGAGTAATAGGTTAGCGTAGTATGGGCATGTTATGCGGAGGGAAGAAAGTCATATTACAAGGAAGGTGTTGGATATAATGTGGAAGGATACTTAGGTAGAGGACGGCCAAAGAAAAGATGGATGGATTGTGTGAGAGAGGACAAACGTGTGAAAGGAGTGACTACTGAGATGACGAGTGAGAGGAGGGAATGGAAGAGGAAAACATTTTGTGCCGACCCCACCTAGTGAGAAAAGGGCAAGGAGATGATGATGTTATAAAAAGAACTTGAGTAATTTTAGAATAAGTTATACCCTGGTACAGGCAAATCATCAGATCGTCGTTGTGAAAAATGATATTAGTGTTAAAAATTAAAAAAAAATGATAAGTTGATTTACTGTTCCTATAAAATAACAAGGATAGGTTAAGCAAGCATATAAACAATACGTTCGATATATCAATGTACTCTAATTGAAAACCAATGGTCCGCTCGCAATATAACGCCAGCTAAAACACGAACAAACAATTTCTCATAAACAGCACGCAATAAACATCTGTACACTGCCTCCAGAGACCAGCCACAGGGTATGTTTTGCAGTATTCCAATCAGACATAATCGAAATAATAGTCTTCTAAAGCAGAACAGAAGCGGGGGCAGACCATCAGCCAGGTGGGACCAGGGTGTCAAATTCTAGTACAGAACTTTTTATCAACCTCAAGCAAAACCTCAACTAAACCTTAGATTTTCGACTGTTTCCTATTCTTCTAATGACAAACGACTCAGTTGTGGTGAGGTTTTAGCTAAGGTTTGGACTTTGGCAGAACACATTTTTGAAAAGCTATTCTACTATTCACCAAAAAAGCGGACATTTATGAGATCGAACCAAAACGCAGCGGAATGATTGACGTTGTCATCTAGAAGAATTGGGGGGCAGGACGATATTGAGGCCATAGAGGAACTCTGGAACCATTACTCTGGAATGATCTGCCGGTATCTATTAGAAAGTCCTCTTCCCCCACTATTTTTAAAGCTAGGTTAAAAGCACATTTCCTTTCAATTTGAGTGTCATCTGGAATCGTTCTATTAAGTACTGACTTATTTTGTATAGATACCTATAAATAATATAATATAATAATGTATTTATGAATTCAATATTGTTATTAAATTTATGTAGGTTTATGCAGGTTTATATAAATATAATGATTATCGTCTATGTAGTTTATTATTAAGTACCTTTTGGTACGTTAATTCGTTTTGTTTTATTCTTTGTAATAATTATTATTCTTTGTGCACCCGGCCAATCTTCCATTATTTAGATCCTTCTCCATCCAAAGGTTGCCTGGAAGAGATCGCTTCCTAGCGATAAGGCCGCCCGTTGTACATTGTTACTTTATTCTGTCATTAGTGTATTTTGCTTATTCTAAGGTGTGCAATAAAGAATTTTCATTCATTCATTCATTCATAGAGGGAAAGACGTGGATGAGAACGGCATAGGGTCGACTAGAATGGCGTTTGAGGGAGGAGGTTTATACCCAGCAGTGGGCTATTATTTGAGCTGCAAATGATGGTGATGATGAAAGCTAGATGGCGTTAAAAACACTGGCTTTTATATAGATAAGCCAAGAAACATGCACAACGTGACAAAATTTTATCGACTCGTTTTCTCGAGCAAAATTTTGTTATCAATTTGTTCATCTTGGAACCAATTTCTTAAAATTTGCTGGGCAAAGGCCTGCCCTCGAGTTTTCCAGGTAGTTTGGTTCAACGCCATTGCCTGCCACTGATAGTCACTGAAGGTGTCTAGCTCGTCTCGTCATCGCTTGCGTGGTCTACCGCGCCGTCTCACTGTCACAGGGTTCCAGTCAGCAGTCATTTTTAGAACAATTATTTATCTAAAAGTAGAAGCGTACAGATGTATTTTCGTTGCCCTCTCAGTACTGAAAACCAACTAGTTCGAAATAAGCACGAACCAGAAAACCACCAATGCCCTAGATTCTAAACAATCTAAATTAAGTGTTGTGCTTCTAGCTTCTAGTTTCCAATGCCGCTGACAGAACTACGGGTACAACAACCGAAATGGGAAAATGCTTATTTTATGAGAGAATAAATTTGGCGTTGTCTCCCATGTGTGCCCTAACTCATTATATCGGCCCTGCATTGAATCCATTTAGTATTCAAATGGAAATTGTATGTTGTAATGGAATTTCGCAATGCCTCTGCATCTAATGCTTGGACATAGTTTTTCACATTTGATATGAGAAAATATTGTGATTTTTAATTTTTATAGTGTTAAACCACACTTAGGTATTATTACATTTGAAAATGAAAAATCTTATCAAAATTTTCAATTTCGCCGGGATTCGAACCCGCAATGATACAAGCGATCCTCCTTTAGCCAGAGTATCTTTACCAAATCGGCCACGGAAAGGAAAGGAGGATCGCTTGTATCATTGCGGTTTCGAATCCCGTCGGAATTGAAAAAAATTTATAAGATTTTTCATTTTCAAATGTAAAATATTGTGAGTTATAAAAAATGTATAAAACGGCATTTAATGGTTTTACGACACGAAAAATTTACAAGGAAAATTGTCACCATCACACGAGTTTATACACGGATTTTTATCACTCTAATTATGTGTGCTGGGTATCAGCGTAAAGTAAAACGAATAAAAACTATAAAAACGCTGACACGACATGTTCTGGAAAAACGAGTGGAAGCGCTGAGCATAGAAGTTTTTTGAACCTAGACTAATACCTAGGGACAGAAGGCGTTATTAGGTTTCGAAACTAGCCTACGACCTAAGTTTCATTATATTTTTATCCTTCAAATATAAAATTTAATACCATTCATGTCGTGTATTCCTAATTTTTATTTTACTCCTAAAGTAAAACCGTGTGAGAGCTTTAAAGCCGCCTAAAGGCCTCCGTCATGGCTTAACGACTTAAACGCCGGGACCGAAAGTCTAACGTGCCCACCGAAGCACGGAAGCGCTCAGCTCATAATGCCACTAGCGGTCACCCATCCGAATTGCGACTGCGCACAACGTTGCTTAACTTCAATGATCAATCAAGAACGTTTCAGCAAGCTAAGCCACGGGCGCTTCTTTTTTTATTTTACTATTTTTTTCATGGTTTTGTTATTATGGGTTCACTTGTTACTTCTTTTCTAATACTGGAACCGGTAGGTGGCGCCGTAGTAGAGAACCCGATTTTTTTATCTTAGAGATCTGAGGCACGATTCAGACCTTCTCGGAATGCATTACAAATTCGGAAAGTGACGTTTATTCGCTGAAAAAACATCGAATCGGATGCTAATTTGGAAGTCTGAATCATGGCTCTAACTCCCAAACGATATATCATAACGAAAACGATATATCATAACGAAAACGATATATCATAACGAAAACGATATATCATAACGAAAACGATATATCGTGCCAATTATCGTAGTTCAGCTTATGTTGGTCGAATGTTCCGAATTAGGCTTCCACCAACTTAGGCTGAACTACGATAATTGGCACGATATATCGTTTTTAGTGCTGGGAGTAGGCCTACTGGGGCTGGAGCAGAACAACGTCTTCCTAACGGGTCCACTAGCTTTATATAACGATATTGAATGTCAGTTGAGAACAATTATTTTGATTTAATAATATTAATGGATTGAATAAAAACAGCTTTCTTCATCAAAAAGCCTGACGAGCACATTTGCTTCTTATTAACTCAGACTGATTCAGTCTTGAGGACATTGTCAATGTAATGATAATATTCAACGAAATTGCAAAATACCTATAGCACAAGTTTTAAAAGCGCGTTCACACAACAAAATGTGATTCTTTAACTGACTTCAAACAAAAGAGGAGGTTCTCAATTCGTTGGAATCTTTTTTTTTAATGTATGTTCGCTGATTACTCGAAGACGCCTGGACCGATTTGGAAAATTCTTTTTTTTTTGTTTGGAAGGGTACTCTCCGATTGGTGCCACAAAAATTTAGTGAAATAAAGCTTTAAGACCAAGAAAACCAAGAACCAACAGATTTAAAGGTTATAGCTGACTCGTCGCCTCCACACCCGACTTCACCGCATCGCCTCGGTATTCTTTGTATGGAATTTTATGGACCAACGCTCACTACATCTACTTCGTAACGTCGTAACGTTACGTAACGTTATTCTCTATGTATGTATGATGATGCTGTGCTTTTCCTGATGTTCTTACTGTAACTTGTGTGTGTCAAATAAACGTTATTCTTATTCTTATTAAAATAGTCTACTTATTAAAATGCATGCTCAAAGAAAACTTATTAGAAAGTTCTGCTTAAGGCACAGTGCGTATCTTTACGAGTCCCGTTAAGGCCCCATTAACCTGTGAATTTATTTGCACTAAAATCGTCTTTATAACTTATTATGGGGAACACTTAACCATGGTGATGTCAAGCGATAAACATGATAATGTAATGAAGTTCTGTCTTGAAGCTTCTTTTTGAATAATAAAAAAAATGGTTAATTTTCAACAGATCATTTTTGTGGCCTGTGGACTAGCTGAACATTTTGTACTGTTTACAAGATTCAGTATTTTGTAGTTTATTTTGGTGTGTGTTATAAAGTGTTTTCTATTCCATTCTTAAATATTTTGTTATCCAATCGAAAAACTGGTATTTTTTTTAACTCGGCTAGAATGAGTCGTTAATTTAGAAATTGAGTTTTCTTTTTTTAACAAACAGTTTTAACACTGTCTGGCTTTTACATTTTTTTTTTAATTAAAACGAAAAAATGTAAATTGTGTTTCTTTTTTTTTTGCAATTCAAAGTTTATTATCTGATTCAGTATTCAAATAAGTGAAATCCATAGCAAAATTCCATGGCAAAACGTTGTCATGAAATATAAATCAAGTATTATACCTACTCGTAGAATGAATAAGTATGCTTAATAGAATCAAGAATAATAATTGTGTTTTAAGAGCTGATAAGTACCTACTCAATTTATGAATCTTGCATACAAATTTTAGTACCTACTTTTAAAAAATAATTGAAATTTTAAAGCAAAATTCCTTTTTTTTATTCAGGATTTATACGAGCAAGCTTTATCTCTAACTATATACCTAATTTCGTGGGCAAGTCGTGGGCGGACTGAAACACTTTGTATGATATACTGCTTCTATAAATTATCTGTTCCCTGAACTTTCTTAGAATTTTACTCAACAATGGAGGGTTATGATTTAAGCAATGTATTCAGAAACTGCAATTTAACTGAATTTTGACTGCAGTTTTGTCAGTTATCTATTGATTTGTGCAGCGAATTCTAAAATTGAGTGAAGAAAGAGAGCTCTTTGTCCAGGACAACAAGACTGATAATAGCAATAAAGATATTCTAAAAGTGAAATTTGACATCAACTGAGGGCCTTACTTATGAAAGACGTTTATAGTGAAACACTGGTTAAACAACGTCCTGTCTTTATTTGTGGATAGTGACAAACAAGACAGGACACGTTGTTCAACCAGTTTTCAACTTTAAACATCTTTCATAAGTAAGGGTGTGAATCTCCAAAGGACGAAATTATCTCCCAGATCAATAATTAACTAGTAAAAGGCAGTAGATTGTCCTGCTTATAAAAAAAAAATAGATGTCTCTATAGTCGGTTAACGGACGATAATTTTACGTGATAACGGAACGAACGCTTAGGCCGATCGTGCCTCTCTATCGCCTGTTCCGCGCTCTCGCTTGCACGCTCGGCTCAGGCTGAACGTGATACTTTTTCTTGCGTGCAGCCGGCGTTCATCGATTTATAAGACGATATCACGTCACAAAAAACTATCTTACTAACGCGCTCACTAGCTTACTAAACCGTCCAGGTGGCCCTATAAGTGGGTAACTACAAAAAAAACATATTCATTAAGAGTAAGTATTACAAAAATTACGAACATGAACACCAGAATTTTATTTGTTTGACCAGTTTTTATTTTTTATTTTTTCCTTATTAAGGTCATCGCTCACTGCGCAGTATCATAAGCGGGCCGAGCCATGACCGAGCCCGTCACGAAAATAGCACCTTACACAGTAAGACCGTATCATACTAGGACCGTCGCATAACCGTTTTGCGAAGCGTAATCCCGAGCCTATACCACAGTAATAGACATTTTGTTGGTTTTATGCTAAACACACAATTATTCTGAAAGCCCATTTTAAAACTTATCACTCAATTTTTTTGTAAAATACTATCGTAAATATAGAGCGTTTACAAGCTAAACCACACTAAAATACATATTACACACATTTTGTCGGGTTTACTAGCAAAGTGCAATATTTCATCATATTTTGTGTAACTTTAAATGGGAGTTTTATCTACAAGGTTTAAAAAAACAGACTTTTAAGAAACCTTTTTAAAAACCCAATTATATATAATCCATAGTGATGGCATAATAATTATTGCGATCATGATGATGATGATGAAAAGTAGCTTATATCCTTCCTCAAAGCTCCTGAGATTAGCGTGTTCAAACAAATTAACAAATAAACTTTTCCGCTTTATTACTGGTTGGTTGGTATAGATTAAGTGTACTTTCACTCTACATTCAAGGTTTTATGAATAACTGGATATTTTTTTAATTTGTAAGCTTATCTTTTTTCTCGAAATCATGTTTTTGCTGTTACTACACTTTGATTTCGGAGGGCAGTATGGGATTTTGACGTTTGATAAATGTCACATAACGTGCGGAACGCATTCAGTGATGCTAGATGGGGGGTTTTCAATTAAAATTTGGGGTATTTACCGACTCAGAAGGAAATCCTTTGGGAGAATTTTCGTAGGTAAAAATTATAAATTATATACCTACTTGATATTTAGGGGTGATATTTGATAGGTTTAGAATGTGTACATGTATATGTGTATAAATGGGGGTACTTGAAAGACTTTGTGAAGTGAGAAAAATAACTGAATTATTATCTAACCAATATTGGAGCGTTTCCTCTTGCTCCTACTCGATTCTCCTACTGCTCCTGCACGAGGACCAATATATCCTTATAAGTATATCCTCGTGCTCCTACTAATGGACAGTCAAGGTACAATACCCCAAAATAAAACTATCAAATAGGGGCACAGCCGCGAAGCCGTATTTTGATAAACTTCAAAACAAGATAACATCTTCATCATCAACAAAAAATAAAATCGTTATTCTTATAAATAAATACTTATGCTATGATCAAGATCTACATTTAAAGTGACAGCTGTCACCAAATGTACCAACCAATATAATGTATAAAGTAGAATGCTGACTGACATTTAATGTACAAAGGATTTTGAACCTTATCACGACTACACAACGATCTATTATCATTTAATCTTGGTTATAAGGATTGTTGGTCTTGTTGAGATGCTTTCTTGGTAGCTTTGTCTCTTTCACACTCGTTGTTGGATTAGTAGTGTGCCCATGTCATTTAAATTTCAGGATATTTTTACCTTATCGCGCTCAACAAAATCAGCGCTTGATTTCGATCCATGGTTTCGATCCTTGAATTCGATCCTTGATTTTGATCCTTGATTTTGATTTCGATTTTGATTTCGATTTTGATTTCGATCCTTGATTTCGATCCTTGGTTTTGATCTTGGATTTCGATCCTGGATTTCGATCCTGGATTTCGATCCTGGATTTCGATCCTTGATTCTTGAATTTTGAACCTTGAATCTGAAATCTTGAACCTTGAATCTTTGAAGTGACAGCTGTCAAACTTCAAATGGCCATATCTCGGGAACTATTCGTCCCAGACTCCCCGTTCTCAGTTCAAATGAAAGCTATGACCAAGATCTTCATTTGAAGTGACAGCTGTCAAACTTCAAACCGCCATATCTCGGAAACTACTCGTCCTAGACTCCCCGTTCCCAGTTCAAATGAAAGCTATGACCAAGATCTTCATTTGAAGTGACAGCTGTCAAACTTCAAACGGCCATATCTTGGAAACTACTCGTCCTAGACTCCCCGTTCAAAGTTCAAATGAAAGCTATGACCAAGATCTTCATTTGAAGTGACAGCTGTCAAACTTCAAACGGCCATATCTTGGAAACTACTCGTCCTAGACTCCTCATTCTCAGTTCAAATGAAAGCTATGACCAAGATCTACATTTGAAGTGACAGCTGTCAAACTTCAAACTGCCATATCTTGGAAACTACTCATCCTAGACTCCTCATTCTCAGTTCAAATGAAAGCTATGACCAAGATCTACATTTCAGATGACAGATGTCATTTTGACAGCTGTTATTGAAAATGTAGATCTTGGTCATAGCTTTCATTTGAGCTAAAAAGGAAGAGTCTAGGATGAGTAGGTTTCGAGATATGGCTGATTGAAGTTTGACAGCTGTCACTTTAAATGAAGATCTCTTCAATAGCTTTCGTTTGAACTGAGAACGGGGAGTCTAGGACGAATAGTTTCCGAGATATGGTGCTTTGAAGTTTGACAGCTGTCACTTCAAATGAAGATCTTGGTCATAGCTTTCATTTGAACTAAGAACGGAGAGTCTAGGACGAGTAGTTTCCAAGATATGGCCTTTTAAAGTTTGACAGCTGTCACTTTGAATGTAGATCTTGGTCATAGCTTTCATTTGAACTGAGAATGAGGAGTCTAGGACGAGTAGTTTCCGAGATGTGGCCGTTTAATGTTTGACAGCTGTCACTTTAAATGTAGATCTCTTCAATAGCTTTCACTTGAAGAGAACGGAGAGTCTGGGATAAGTGGTTTACGAGATATGGCCCATCTGTCATTTTAATATACACCTAATCTGTCTTTTTGACGTAATCTGTCATTTTGACATAATCTCTCATTTTGACATGATCTGTCATTTTGACATAATCACGGGCAGACTGCCCGCAACCACGGCTATTGTAACAGCCAAATCGTCGCGTCGTGATAAATAAGGTAAATTACGCGATAAAATCCCGTGTACATAAATCAACATCCAGTACCAACAATACGAACCAACTCGGTGGCGCAGTGTGCGAAGGTCCAGCTAAAACACAGAAAGTTGCGGGTTCGATTCCCACTGCGACGCAAGTGTTTGTATGATCTGCAAATATATGTATCGGGTCTGGGTGTTTTTCTATGTAATATTATGTATTTACAAAAAAAGGATAGGTACCTACAAGTAGTTTATCAGTCATATAGTTTCCATACAAGGTCTATTTACCTTGGAGCTAGATGATGCTGTGAAATATCCAGCATTATTTATTTATAGAAAAAGGCTGAAAAGCTGCCCCTAGGGGCTGACCTGGCTACGCTACTAATATGATGGTTACATGGATTGACAGATGGGCGGGGCTTGTCATTGATTGTCAGCAAAATAATCATGGCGGCCGGAGATTGACAAGACGGCCATGGCACGGGCAGGGCACGCGACGGTGTAGGAACGGTGTGGTGTGGGGCGTCGCATACATTTCAATACAAAGAATATCATTTTTGCCGGGACGGTGTTGCTACGGTCATGCTATGCGACGGGGTAGAGACGTGATAATGTGGCAGCACCCTTAGGCTGAATGTTTTGAATTTTCGTTCGCTGTTCAACAACAATAAATAAATAAGTGAAGTGAAGACATTTTAATCCCTAAAGAGATCCAAATACTCAAATTTGCTCCATTTGTCGTACCACAAAGACATTGAAACTTATCCCATTAGTTTTCTCTTTCTATCCTACGAGGAAAATAAGAATGGCGGAAAAATGCTTAACATGGAAACTTGAGATATTTTTAGAATAACGTTGTTATTTTTCTATGTAAAAACTCAAAAAATAACAATGACATTCATTTATAAAAAAACTTATAAAATGGTGGTTATAAGTATTGTACAAATTGTATAAAAATTTATAAGTTTATCAATTTTTTATTTAAATTTGTAGAGCGAAGAAAAACAACACTAATATAATTAAAAAGTAAGTTAATTAAATTAAAAAAAAAAATACAAAAGTAGTCAATCAGTTAACTGATTCCCATGTACAAGCTTTGCTTAGTTTGGGGTTAGATGGCGCTGTGTGAAATGTCCACCAATATTTATTTATTTTTATTGAAATCTTTGCTACAGCCCTACCAACTCCTCAACTCAAAACTACTCATAAATTAAATTATTACTTGCATAATGTCTTTGTTGTAGCAAAATGGTTTTCAAATTACATTGTTTCTCGAACCAGTAATTAACAAGTTTGCTATCAACAGTCACTAGTGTCTGATTTCCATTCATACAACAAAATAAACTGATATACTCGTACAATTAATTTCACCGCGAGCGTGATTTGTCTATTGTTAAGGCCGCTGTCTAATATAGTAACGAATAAGAGATGGTAAATAATGTATTTATGTACGGAGTTTTTAGGCCGATGATGGATGACTATGACTTT
Source organism: Camptogramma bilineatum (assembly GCA_958496255.1). NCBI lineage: Eukaryota > Metazoa > Arthropoda > Insecta > Lepidoptera > Geometridae > Camptogramma > Camptogramma bilineatum. The sequence goes on along the minus strand of OY292465.1, from coordinate 10,246,715 downwards.
CATAAATCACTAAGACCAAAATACTCAAAGCACTCTTTTAATCTTTTTATTCGACATTTTAAAATAGGAGAAGGGTTCCATACCATCTGTATTTTATTGTATGTATGTTACTGATTTATTTGTATCAGTTGAACCAATTCTAATAATTTTAAAATGTAGCCCCGAAATTACCCTCTTTATTTATTTCCTGAAATGCTTGACGCCGCACAGTGATGTTTTTTTTGAGAGAAATTAGATAGCCAGAATATAATTTGTGCTCATAATCTAGCTAGACTATAACAACGACACGAAAGAAGAAAAAAAAGAAGAATATCTAGAAAGGATTACTGTTTACTATTTTAAATCGATTTTCAAAATAGTATATTTTTTTTTAAATTCTATAACCATTTATTCAGGGAGACCACTGTAATAATTTTACATTACACTTGAATCATCCCAATAATCTGGGATGGTCTTGACAGATTAGAATGGTGTGGGATGCCATGCGAAGGAAATAAATCCTTTGATATTACGAAAAAGGTGATGAAAGTATATATAAAGGTAGGCTTAAGAAAAGATGAATTGAAAGGCGATATGAAAGAAGTGATTATTGAAATATTGAATAATATTGGTAAACGTTTTATGCAGCGCCATTTAGCACCAAACTTAAACGTTGTATTTTGGATACTCTGAAATGAACTTTCTTATTGTTACCAATTGAAATGCGAAACTTCAGATATTCTAGTTTCGTCCCCACTTGTGTTGTGACAAATTAGTTTTAAATAAAATTAACAAATACTCTCTCTCACTCTCTCTTGAATAGTTTTGATACCATATTATAGTAATAGAAGCCCCATACCTATTGTCCCATTGTTGGGCAAAGGCCTCTCCCCACTTTTGTCAGTCACTGCGATCCAGTGCCTTTGTCTCTCAGGCCCTCTGAAGCTCTGAAAATTTCTGAGTTAAAATAATTAGATAAATAATGTTCAACCTGTTTCAAAATATATGCACAAAAAAAAACATCCAATATACCTACCTATCATCATCATCATCATCAGCCATAGCAGTCCACTGCTGGACATAGGCCTCCCCTAATGCCATCGCACCCTGTCTTCAGCTTGACGCTTCCCTAAGTTTATAGGATGCAGACTTGACACTTAACCAACATCTAGCGCAGTTGGAAGAGGAGCTAGAAAACATTATTGTATCTATGCAGGACCTAAATTCAAATCCACCTATAGCCCACTTTTCCTTTCGTCAACACATCCAAAAAGAACCTTCAAAGAACATAACAAATACAAGCGTTCTGTTATTCTTAACATGGTGCGGAATACTAAAAAGCCGGTGAAAAGTTGTCGCACTTATATCGGCCGTCTCTTTAATTGCCTCTGTTCTTTTGAGTGAGAGAATTAATAATTTTATTTGAAGTAGAACAGCTGCAAGTTATAGAGAAACATTTTTCAGTTGTAGGTCTTGGAAATATTTGGGCACCGAAGATTACTTAGTATACATTTTAAGAAATGTGCTTTTATTAGGTATATTTCGTTACTTCATAATTAATTTTACAGTCACGAGCCAATTTTTACCCTGCCATGATTTTAACAATCATTTTCATTACCTCAATTTGAAACACCTTGATAAAAAAGACGATGTTACATCGATGCTACGACGTACGCTTCGCATTATTTAGTTCCGGATTGAGTCTTTATCTTTACTACAGCGAATGCAAATAAAAAAAAAACAACCTTGTTCGAACCACCAAGCAGAGAAAAGTTGGCTACCTCAGTCATATCAACTGCTGCAAATTATCATGATGGGTAAGGCAAAAGATCTGTTCGTAGTCGTAGGAGAAAGCTATCCTGGCTGCGAAATATAAGGCAGTGGACAGGCATAAAAAAGGCTGAAGACCTATTTAGAATAGCCCAAAACAAGGAAGAGTTTAAGAAAATGATCGCCGACCTTCAATAACTGGAGAGGCACTATAAGAAGAAGATTATTTTATCGTCCTGAAACAGTTTAATGGAGCTGGATTTAGCTAAACTCGCTATGGTCCACATCTCATCATTATCTATAGTGAGAGCTTTCAAGTTTATTTCGTTTGACGTTTCTCGAATAAAGCACAAATAAAGTGAAGACGGTGTTTCGATCATAAAATGTTACCTACAGTTTTACGATTGCAAATGAAAGCTGCAAACACAGATGTTAAATCTAATTACGAAGTTTTATTTGATTAAGAGACAGGTATTGCAAATGGGGTCCTTTGGCTATTCAATGGTTCCAATAGAAATTGAATTGGTGGCATTAACAGTTGCTAAAGGTGGAATCGGACTGTTCACTCTGGGGAAAGATCACTCGAATGAATGCTGGGGTTTTCTATGACACTTTTCTTGTATTTTTTGTTCAGATGTGTCACTTTGAGTGTAAAATGCAAAATGAATGATGGTAATGAACGAAAAATGAACCGTCTTGTTCCACCTTAAGAGTACAACGTTTTCATAATTTTCATAATTTTAATTTTAATTTAAAAATTGGGTTTAGAACCTGCCACCTCGTCTTCACCATGCTTGGTTTGCTACCATGCATATGATGTTATGGCAAATATTTTGATCTAGTATGAAGGCTTCACGATTTTTTGTTTCTGAAAAAATTAGATGCGTCTCAATAATTATGTGCCTTAGATTTATAGTAAACGTCATAGATAAAGAAGCTAGTAAGAGTTATTATCTCCTTACAAATCCCAAGTGTTCTGACGAGCCTCTAACTAGATAAATCTCAGACATTTTCATTAAAAAATACCAATCCATCATAAATTAATGAGCCTATTTCACTGCGATGGCTTATTAAAAGCCGCACTGAAAACTGGAACCGGCAAATCGGACAAACTCCCACAATAGCTGTGAAGCGGCAACGCTCTGCTGCGTCCGCTTGACGTCATCGCATTGATCGTGCACAGACAGAAAACTACTGGAAACTACTGCGTCTTTTTAATTTAAAAGTTAGCTCTTGACTTCGCTCCTTGCTTAGGCATGAATGAAGTCGACGATGGAGCGAGCTTCCCTAGAAAATGCCTATTAACTCTCCTTTTAAAGGTGTTCGGGTTATATGTAGACAGAAACACAGACGAAGGCAGTTTATTTAGTCTCTATCTATTTACTTTAATTTTACCCTACTTACCCCTGCCACAGATAATATAAGTACTAGTACCCCTGCTTTACCTTTAAAACGAAGGGTGTTGTAATGATTTAAGTATGTATCTATGTAAATACAGTGAGTATCTGAATGTATGATTGTATAAATGTGGCATCGTTGCTCCCAAACAGATAAACCAATTTTGATTTAGATTTTTTTTTGTTTGATAATTTCAAATATTTATACCTATCGCTTTTCTCACTTACTTCATTTACTCGTTCCTCGTAAGGTTATATTATTCATACAGAAGGTTTTCTGTCAGCCTGTTTCCTCCCTTTTCGCCTCATTTTGTTATTCAGTAAAATGGTCGCCAAGCAGTTACACCATATTATAAGTATTAAATGGGTTTCATAAATGCAGTGTTTACGACATTTAATTTTAATTTTTTTTTGTTTCTATCAAAATAGTGGCCAAAAAGTTTCATTAATTATTAATTTAATGGGTTTTTTTTGACAATGGTATACCGTGTTTTCCGCAACTCACAGTTTGTATTTCAACCTCCTTAGAATTCCATAAAGGATTTTAAATGCCTAAAGATCTGAATGTCTTCCGCTCCCTGTGATACAGTTCATGGGCTGTTTTTTTTAGATTAGAAACGTTATCGCTTCCTGCTGTGCTAACTCCTAGTGATGCGTCCACATTGATCGCTCTTTGTCAACGCTCGGTGAACAAAGCAATATTTTCTGCAGAAAAGGATTTTATTGTGCATGTAGAGTTGTTTTTCTTACAGCTTACATCATAATCGTGTTATGCGAGGGCCTTTTGTAATCTGATAGAATTTTTTAAAATAATACTGACATTAAAAATTCTCGGAATCAAAAAAATATACGAATTTACCAAGTATGACTTCAATAAATCTTGTTAAAGGTGTTCTATTATTTTGTAAAAAAATACCATGTTTTTAAGTAAGTAGGTACTTAGGTACTATTTTATTAACTCCCGACGAAAAATAGGGGTGTCATTTTTTAAAATTTTAACAGATTTAATGGATTCTAGATAAAAGCGAGTTTTCCCTATATTTAGCTCGTGTAGCTTTACAGTTAAGAACAGTTAAGAAACTTTCTTCTTCTCTTACTTTTTATCTTTTTGGTGATGTTCTTGAAAAACCAGCCCTCCTAGCCATATTACACTATCTATCGTCGCTGTAGAATAGAAACACTTCAAAATGTATAGGATTTGACGTTTCAAGTAGATGAGTCACGTGGTCAGAACGTCAATTCATATACATTTTGAAGTGTTCTATTCTACAGCGACGATAGATCGTGTAATATGGCTAGGGCCCCTGGGCCTAATACAGGTAAAATTGCATTCTTTGTTTCATCCAAATCAGCCTAGCTGTTCGCAAACATGAAAAAATTACAAACAAAACAATCATCCAAATACAATGTTGTAATCAATGTGTAGTAGTATGCTAATGTTGTGTATATAATTACGCTGAATTAGCTAAAGCCTTTGAAATCTAATGAACCAACATAGCCGATATTATGCTCATTACGGTATTGCCGTAACATTCCGCTTAGATGGCTCCTTCCTATTATTATAATTATACCTATTTGAGCCGCTATGGGCTTGCTACTCGTACCTTTTACGCGGAAAACGAAATATTTGCTAATATGTGTAGGTATGTGCTAATCAATGTTTAAGCTTTAACCTCTGACTACCCTTACTGAATATTCAAAAGATAATAAGCGTCTGAAGATCATAGAGAATGTCTACTAGACTTGAGGATACAGTTCTGAAGTTGTATTCCTAAGTACCTTAGGCTGTACAGGATTTACACAGCCTAACATGATACAGCTGCGCTACTAAACAAAGCTTGTACTATGGGAACCAGATAACTGATAGAATATAATATTGATGTAAATATATACTTATAATACTTTAGAAGTTTACAACATCCAGACACAGAACAAACATCTATTTTCATCACACAAATGTTTGTCGTGGGTGGGAATTGAATCAACGACCAACAGCGCAGAAGGCAGATCAACTGAGCTGAGGGGCTAGTCAATGCAAGAATGTCTTAGCAAAGGTCACAAACAACACCATAAAAGCGTCCTAGAAACTCTATTTATTCTAAATTGTTTATTAGATTATGAAAAATGAGTAAAATTCTGTACAACTCTATCGCATTCATTTTTTATAATGATCAGGCATGTAATTGGTCGTAATTATAGGCAGCGTTTGCTAATTTGAGCATTAATTTAATCCATTATATTCCGATTGCATCCAAGCATTTGGTAGTAGGTACATACATTATGTACTAGATCTAATTTTGTACATACGAAGTAGTTGACAATATATACTGAAGTTTTACTCTTCAAAATATGACTTTCTTCCACTATCTCTAATTTGCACAGTGTCTCCTCAATCATATTTTTGCACAAACATTTTGTGCAGGTACGTTTGACTAAATAGCCACAGACTCTAGTAACAATCGATCCACACCATGCAAACTTAAACTCATTAGCAACGTTTATTCAATCAAAAGTTTGTTCAAACAGTATTTTTGACGTTGTTTTTTTATTTGCTCGATAATTTTCCCGTTTCATAATCCGTTTGCCCAATTTTTTGATCAAAATTCAATTCGAATACAACCTACAACCCTTTTCAGTATTGAAGATGTGTAGAAGTAAATAGTAGCAATTTTACTCCAGTGCATTTAATTTTTAATGTAACTATTTGTAATGACGTCCACCGGTACGATGGGTCGATGACATCCGCAAGACCGTGGGTTGTACAGAAAGCGTCATTAATTGGTATCCCCCTAGTAAGAGCTCGGTTTGCAAACCGTTGATCTCAACTTTTGTAAAAACTTTTACATCCTTGCTTACTTATGGATTTCTAACTTCGCTCGAGTTCCTAAATGCAATAGCTGTTATAATAACCGACTGAAATCCAAGGTTGAAATGAAAAGGGTCTTTGTTCAAATCAATAGGGGGATACCGATTGATGACGCTGACTGTACGTGGCTGAGGCCATCGCAGGATAAGAGGCGAATGGCAGACACGAAGGGAGGCCTATGCCTAGCAGTGGGTTCAAAATGACTGACGATGATGATTATGATGTAGCTAGTAATTTTTGAAAAATTCATTTTAATTCACAATCACAGTTGCTTGTGTTTTATTGCTTCGTATATTCAGTTTATCAGGAACACGTGACGAAAGCGAGAAGAGTTTGACATTAATTTTCAATGAAAACGTCTCGGAAAGTTCAACAGAGTTAGTAACGATACGGAAAATCGTATTTCATACATAATTGTCCAATTATGTATGAAATACGATTTTCTGTACTTGTCTCTTATATTTTAGCTGAATTGTTTCTTGTATATTGTAATATGTGGTAAAAAACGGAGGTTGAGTTTTGACCTATTTTTGTCTTATTCTTTTGTTGGGTAGTTGGATTTGTTTAGCATGAACATCTTCTAAATATATGTTTAGTAAAGATTTGTGGATACTAGATATTTTTGGATGATAGTATTAATATTAGGTATCTCCTAATCTAATCCAAACAATCAGGAGATCTGGAAAACATCTGAATGTTAGTCAACTTTGTCCAGCTTGACTAGACTGGTTTCCCACAGTCAGCCTGACCCCTTTTGAAGGATTTGTCAGGTTTAAATAAAAAAATTGAAAGTTCCTGACGATTTTGTACCGCTCCAGTCCCCCGCTCCTCTCAATATGTCATTCGATCAGACACAGGTGCTCTGCTCCAAAGTTTTTATCATTTACAAAATTAAAAAAGAAAACAGGAACTTATGTAATCTACAGCAAAGTTCCACGAACACCTGCTTACAGGATCTGAATAATCACTGTAAATTTTTTGTAAGAATGTGGTTTAACATAGAGTTATCACTATGATGATTCATTAACCGACTTTTAGAAGTAATTTCAAGTGTCCTTTAAGTATCAAATTTAATGTTTAATTTCACTTAAATTAAACATTAAATTTGACTCAGTTTTCTAGTAGGTCGATATTAAATTTCTTGTTGTAAATTCAAAGATTTTAGATAAGTAGTCAAATCATTGAAATGGATAGATATACCTAGATAAAACTGAATCATCACAATTGATTTTCTTGGTTATCTACAAAAATATTCCAGGCAGCTGAATCCCTCATACAATAATTTGATCGCATGGTTTCGATATTTTCCTTCACCGTTCAGAACTCGTGTTATTGAGAGATTTCAACAAACGCCATCAAGATTCTGAATGCACGTCAACCTTACCAGAGGCGGATTAAACTTCGAGAGCGCTCTAGGCAAGCTCCTCATAGGCGCCCCGGTAACAAACCATCGAATACCGTATTTGGACAAGCCTCTGACTACCCAAGGGGGTAACTCTGACTACTATAACATTCTTGAATTGTCCCAAAAACGTTTTTTTTTTTTTGCTTAAAAACTTCCTTGCGCGCCCTTCTGTAACCTCGCGCCCCTAGGCAATTGCCTAGTTTGCCTTAGGGATAATCCGCCACTGAACCTAACTTATTCTATGGTAGGTATTGATAAAGACTTTTCATAAGAATCTCGAGCAAACTCAGGTTATTATTTCCAAATATAACTAAAGTAATTAGCACATAAGATCGCATGAGCTAGTTGCCAACTCCAAATAAACATTCAAACAAGGCCTAATTTTCTGTTCACCAGAACGAAACAGCATGCAATCAGGCGTAAGTCAGAATGAGATAACAGCATTGGGCTAGTTTCGAGCTTCAAATTGGCTACTGGTTCGCTGCTTACGTAATGTCGTTGACAGACTATTTGAAGGGCTTATGTGAATTTATTGCTACGTTTGAATTAGCTAAAGGAAGCGACCGTTTTAATGATTTAGTTTGATCTTAATGAACTTTTCTGGACCTGAAACAATCCAACAAAAAAAAAGTATCAGTTTGTGGCCAATTCCAGTGACATAGTATTCAGCGGGCTTAAAAAGGTCGCTATTGCAGAATCGCAATAAAGGAATTGAACTATTGCCATCTCTTTTCATTGACTGAGAGTGAAAAGAGACGGCATTATAGTTCTTTCATGTTGTGATTCAATTTTAACGACCTTTTTAAGCCCGCAGGTCTCTGTCATAATCTTAACAACTTTTTGTCAGAAGGTATAACTTATTCTCAGTTTTTTTGGGGTTTATAAACACCGTCCGAGATAAACACTGACCTTTTTTGTCGTCAAAGAATTTAGTCGAAATTTCCATCTAGCTTCTTTAAAAGAAAGGGAAAGTCCAAAAGGACCCTAAAGGCGTCTGAGGACTTACTTTGAAAAATAAAACCTTAATTATAGGGAAACTCATTAATTAAATACTTTCTAGTATCATTTAAAGCTAGATTTAGAAAAAAAACGAAGACTAAAAGCCCAAGACAATATCTTAAAATTTTGAGGCATTGTTTGATTAAATAATTCCCTTTCACTTTGCAAAAAATGGGGAAAAATTGTACAAGCTTGTGTATTCACTTTTTTAAATATGTCTAAAGTAACTTCACATGTCCACACAATTTGGCAATATCCACATTTTGTTTGAAGAGCCTAATTTACATTCCAAAAGTGATAGATTGTAATCTCTTCTTCGAATAACTAAAGTATAGACTTTTATACTATTTAAAGCCTGTTATAATACCAGCGAATAAGATTGGGACAACCAGAGAAACAGATCCATGAGCATAATTTTTTTTTTATATCTATGCAAAGAGTTGACACACCCCACTAAGTATAATAAAAATTAAACCTTTATAAAAATGACATAAAAACCTTTATAAACATGAAAATAAAAAGTTAGTCGTATCATATTAGTTGGTTCTAAGATTATTTCAGCAATTTTAGACGCAAAAAACCGGGTAGCCTCTTTACAATTTGTCGTCTCTCCAAAAAAACGCTCAGCGCCTCAACAATTTCCTGTTCCAGATAATTTTTCCACAAATACTTCAGCCAAGTACCTCAATTTCATTACCAAAGTTACTCCCAGCGAAGTACTGGCACCAAACATGGTTCTCTCACGCAGTCAGGTAAATACATTATGCAAACGAGGCAGGGCCCACTGAGGCGTAGTAAACTTTTGACAGTGCACTAACTGATATCTACCGTCTATGTACGTCAATAGTTCATTAAAGTACCGCGGAAGTTGGTGGTAAAACTTGTGAAATCTTCAAGATATCAGGGTCTTATTTTGTGATAAGATAACTTAGAACTTTACATCTTTACTAATTTAGCAATTTGTATGTCCCAAATCAATTTATTTAATCTATATAATTATGTAGGTATGAAATCAATAAGTACTAGTTGGAAATAAATGGCTACTTATAAAAAAAAGTCCCAAATTACAGAGTGTGGGCAGAGCAGAGCATATAATAGAGCATAGGATTTATGGCACCTCGCAGTGTAATGTACAACGCAACTGTACAGTACAGTGCATAATGTAGGCGAAAATCTAACAATTTCACTCAGCGCTTTTTTTTTCAAGACATTTTGTTACTGTAGTAAGTAAGCGCTTGAAAGTAACTTAAAATAACGCGTGCTTGACGGGCAAAACACTAGACTAAACATGATTAATGACTTCATCTGAGATATTGCGACGACTGTACATAATTTAAATAGCGTCAGGGGACAATCTATGTCTATAATAAGGCTGAGCATACACCTATGTGCGCCGAATTCTCGAAGTACTGCCAGATTCGGCTGAATCAGACGATTCGACGCGGGCAGGTGTGTAAGGTTTAATACACTTTCATACAAAACTAACTAACTAACTAGGATGGCGCAGTGACCCAAAGTGAGTCTTGGCCTCCGACACTAAGAGCCTCCACTTCGATCTGTCCTGCGCCACCTCCTCCCAGGCTTCCACTTGGAGCTCGCGCAAGTCCTTTTCGACTTCGTCTTTCCAGCGGTACTTGGGACGGCCGACCGGGCGTCGGCCACTCGGCCGTCCCAAATACGCTCTTTTCACAGCACGATCCTCTCCCATTCTTTCTAGATGGCCGAGCCAGCGAAGTTTGTGAGCTTTTATTTCGCCGATGATATTCGGCTCAGCCACTAGCTCTTCTAACTCCTTATTTTTCCTCCTCCTCCATACTCCCGCTTCCGTCAATACCGGCCCCAGAATTTTCCTAAATATTTTTCGCTCAGTCACTAGGAGCTTGGTCTCTTATTTAAGTGTCAGTGTCCACGCCTCACAGCCATACATTAAGATCGGCCGTATTACCGTCTTATAAATGCGGAGTTTAGTGCGCTTGCTGAGAAGCTTGGACACTAACACCTTGTGAAGGGCTGCACTACAACGGAGGGTATTTTGTATCCTGGTATCAATTTCTTCTTCCCTGGTGTACACTTTCATACAAACATTCTAAAATTCATTTCAGTCGATTCGTTCGGCACGTTCGGCACGGATAGGTGAGGCCACCTTAAATGGGATCCTGTAGTATCCAGTACATTCTGAGGTAGATAAAGCTTGGGTACAGAGTTTCAGTGGAAAATTGGGACTATTGTTGATGCTATAACTGTGCAGAAGTTAGAGAATTAAAGTTTTAGATTGCTTTTTCTTTCGGGGGGCGTGTTGGATGATAAAATACTGTATCATCTCCACTATGCCCCGACCCGAACTGCGCTAATTCAAACACACTGTACAGCTGCTTATTCTGGATAGCCGCTATCCGCACATCGGTTATTTGCTCTTATTATCAAGGTATATGCAAAACTTGCTGAAATTCGGTTTTGAAACTGAAATTAGAATGTCAAATTACCTGAGCATTATCTGAGCTATAAACGTTGAAGGAAAACATCGTGAGGAAACCCGCGGCTTAGTCAGCCCCACACATATTGACCATGCCTTTCCTGTGGATATGGCCGGTTAAGCTGAGAGGATGGTGTAGGTGCTGGGCAAGCCTACTCCATCTCAATATTGTCTCAGGCATTACAGTGTCTCGATAAGTGTAGGCAAAAGATTGCCTCCTGACACTGTATAAATCATCTAGTAAAGATGTAAAGGCCTAAGTTTATCTGAGCGCTCACGATTAAGTATAGCTTACTTATTAATTCATCATCATCAACTATTTTCTATCCACCATACTTTTAGTAGATACTAGAAGGACATAATGGGCAATATCTAGAAGCCTTTTCTTAATTTTTTTTTCTTCATTACATCGAGAAAGGAACGATTTTAGCTCCCATATTGCAAGCATACTTTGTTATCATTATATGAAGCCAGCCATCCACATTTGGAACAAAAACATCGTATCGGAATGTGAACTCTAAATTGGCGAGCTTTAAGTCCGTTTAAGCGAAGAGTATTGACATTTCACTTGAACTGTCTCGTTCCATTTGCACCATTTGCACCGGTTCAAACTATCGCTCCGGGCAGAGTGTTTCGAGAGTTTTATTTCGAAGTACGAAGTGTATTTTTCAGCCCTTTTCAGCTGGGGCCTGAAGGTAATAAACAAAAAGGATGAACATTCTCTGGGTATGATCAATGTCAATTAAGATCCTTCAAAGATGAACAATTTGGAACATGCCTAGTGATCGGTTGTGCTGAAGATCATTTGCAATTCAACAATGACACCATTTATTTGGCAAATTGAATTCACGAGTGAAATCGTTTTTTTTTTTTTGTAGAATTTTCAGAGTTCATTAGAATAAACAGGTTCATGCTTTTGCATAATTCCATGCACGAAAAAAGAGAGTCGAGCTAATGAAAAGCAACTCTCTCCTCTCAAAAACAGGATTCAGCCCACAAAGTAATTTTATCCGTAAAATTGAATAGCACAACGAAATTGCTTGAACTAACTTGTTTCATTCGTTTTGTTCCAGGTAATTCAGTTGCAGTCGGACGTGAATGAAAAGTGACGTAGTTGTTTCGTTCTACCAAAAGCAGAAATCGGAAACGCGCCAACCTAAAAAGACTGACACCAATTATCTTCTGAGAGCACCATGGGTCTTGCTTATAGGGTATTTATGGGTTGCGCACATTATTTGCAACATATTTTTACTTATATTTACTGTATGCATCACATTGGTATACATATCAGTGCGTTCAGGAAAAAAAAACGTTGACTGCTAGCTTTACCACTATCACATAAAGAAAAATTCTCAAAGTTACTTGCACAAAACCAAGTAGGGAATGAAAAATAATTCAACGGTTTTTCATTGCAATGCACGCTTATTTTACAGCTCGGGATTTATAATCGTTCCGCAAAATTCAAAAATGGTCGCGCTAAGCCTATTTTAATGCTGATGGATTATTTGATTGGATCATGCTTTGATACTTTAGTTGATAAATTTTGACTGGTTGGATACATAGGTACAGCAGGGTTCAGTAAAAAATCACTAAACCTGTTGGTATTCACTGGAACAATGTGAATCAGTCTTATACTCTCAAAAAAAAGCTATGACGTCATTGTATATTAAAAGATTGGTGGCACCAGCGTATTGGTCCATTTAAAACAAAACATCTTAAGCGCATTTCAGACTACGCCATAATATGTACGCCTACAGTAAGGTGGGAACGTGTCCATAATAATTGTACGGTGCGCGATATTGTTGTGCTATGAACTATTATGATATATTATAACGTAGTCTGAAATGCGCGTTATAGTTATAGTTATAACTATGAAGTAGTTGAAAGTAGACCATTTGAATGATAAATATAAACAAAACACGGCTATTCCACAAGTATATTCAAGCAACAAGGCTTTTATCGGATACAATGATCGTGTATTGCATTTTTATCTAACAGAAATATCACAAGCAAAGTCTTATACGGCTGGTTTATTTTACAAAATTCTCTTACATTAATTCGATGTCACAGTCTTACTGATGCTAAAGAAGTATACTATCGTATTAAATCGTCCATTCCTTTGTAAATACATAATAATTCATTGAAAATTAAAAGTCTTATCAAAATTTTCAACCTTTTGATTTGATTTGATTTTCAATCCGACGAGTATGGATTCCGTGGCCGAGAGTATCGCTTGTATCATTGAGGGTTCGTAAGTAATATTCTTTATTACCACGTTTCTCCTAAACGGCTGGATGGATTTTGATGAATGAGGTATCGTTAGAATCATCTCTATTTCGATTGTGCTCTAGGATACTTTTTATTTCGATAAATCAAATAGTGCGGCTAGAAAATGCAACAATGTGTGAATTTTGAAAATGAAAATCACGCCATCATATCAAAATCCATGTCAAAATCAAGAGGTTGGTAGACTGATATCAAATATTTTTTTTCAAAAATCTAACATGACATCTTCTAAGACTAAATCGAGTCTCAAAATTTTTGAAAATCTATTTTTCGCCCTAAATAAAATTGCTAAACAAAACGCATAAGTACTAAAACTTTCTATTTAGTCACACGCGACGTTTAGAACAAACTGCATCGAAATTGGTTAAGCCATTTAGGAGATATCTCATTTTAAGAAATAGCTTACCTACGCATTTAATTTACACACAGAGCCATCTGTGTGTCAACTGTGACAACAACGTTTAGGAAAAAGCGCACGGCATCGAACCCCTAGATACCTAATAATAAAATTGTAATTTAATTTTGTGATTGCTAAGATGCTGTTTCCAACTTTTCAGTTCAGCCGGTTTTTTTTTATTTTTGAATGAATTGTTTATGTAATTTACTGCTATCTTTCTTCATTTTCATTCTTAGAATTACAAAAATTACTTCGTTTGGAATGTTCTAGCTTTTCGATCGATGAGCTATGAAAGTGCTATTGTATCCTTATATCCTCTTCAATCCGATCTTTCATCTTGAGGTTACGAACGGTGGCCTAGTTTCAAGTGATTTTTCTCACACAAGTTTTCATGAAATGTGATTATGTTCTCTCTCTGAGTGAACAAAAAATTGATGTTTATCTGACGTTTTTTATTGAAGTTCGTTAAACCAATACACGTTTTTTAAACGATATTATTATTATTATTATTGTCAGCCATCAATATCCCACTGCTGGGCAAAGGCCTCCCCCCACTCTTTCCATTCATCCCTCTCCTGTGCCAGTAATGTCCAGTCGGCACGGAATTTGGCAAGCTCGTCTCTCCATCTCGTTCGCGGTCTGCCGCGACGTCGTCGCAACGTATTAGGGCACCACTCCGTGGTTAGTTTGGCCCACTGGTCTCCCGACATGCGGCAAAAGTGACCAGCCCAGTCCCATTTGAGCTATACGATTTTATTTTCTCATATTTTCCCATTTTAAACGATATACGTTTGGGAAAATTTTTGAGTAAGTAAATAATTATAAGTACTTAGGTATACTTACTCGGTGTGGAAAAAATATTTTAAAAACTGTTAACGGACATTTTTTTATATTTAATTTATGGACTTAGAGGTTACCTAGAGTTCAGATGGCTGTGAAATCTGTTGCCGTCTCTTTTTATTGATATAAGAGTGACAAGAAAAAAGAATTTAAAGCCTGCTAAATAGACAAATTATTATGAACACTGGTTTAGTTTTTATTCCAAAAATTTGAACCCAAATATATTCAAATGAAAAGATAAACTTCTAAATGATCAAGGTAAACAGAAAAGTTTGTTTAGTCATTGTTCGAATTGCAAAGAAAAAAAAATCAAAAGTCCTCCATAAATTACATTGGAAAGACAAGGAGAAAAAGTAAACGATCGCTCATTTCGTATTTCTAGTAAATTGCTTCGAGTAAATGACACATCGATCAAATGGGAATTCGGGGAAGTATCGACCAATCGATGAAGTTCGGCCTAATGCATTCTAGCTACGTAGTAACAAATAATCCCCTCTAATATTTGTATCTACGACCTTTAATAATTAACTCGGATTAACTTCTGTCAAAGTTGCGCCACGGATTTAACTATTGCTGTACGGTTAACGTAACATTTTATAGCATTTCATAGCATTTTTCACTTATGATTATACAGCAATAATAAATCAGTGCCAACAAGCCACTCGGCCGGTTCGGTTGTTTTCATTTCCTCCGTTCCCGCCTACTTTATCATTATCACGACATAGCAGCAAAGGGTAGTTTTCACCCTTACATTTTGGTCCTTCGAGATACTTTCGACATTTGGAACCCGGTTTTTCCGCATTCCTGAACTAGGACAGTGGACGACTATACAGTTCAGTGAAGAGACATTTATTTACATCAGTGTTGCTTTGTACATCTTCAGTGTTATAGCGAATCGGTTTAGCTGGCCTCCCACAAGCGGGTCTCACCAGTTAAATTGAGAAGGCGCACATATAGCACTGAAGTGGCAAGGACACACTTGACGACATTATATCATATCATATCTTTGACATCGACATAACTCGCCCATCATCATGGAAGCCATGGAAGCTGTATTCACGCGTCAAAGTGAACTTATCACGGAGATCAAGCGCATTAAGACCAACTTCGACAAGGATAGTTCAAGAAGAAAGACGAGTGACTACATCAAGGTACGAGTAACCGCTCTTGATCAGTTATGGGGAGAGTTTAAGCAGAATGACAAAATTTTGTCGGATTATCCGGACAAAAATCACGAATATTTTACCAATACAATCTTTGACAGAATAAGAGAGTTTTATGACTCGCTACGACAAACATTATCTGATTTTGTTGATTCTTCGACATCCAAGGAAGCTCCGGCAGAGCCCACGCCCCTTCCGAGAGGAGAGAAGAAAAGCATGTTCGACATTCTTGACATCGATAAAGGATCTAATGCCATGTCTTCGAGCGACTCGATAGAAGAGCTACTGTCTCAACAACGGACATACTTTAGAGCTTTCACACGAGTTTGTAAGCGCATCAACATTGACAGCATTGACGAAAAATGGGAGATTGAGGATCAACTCAAGGATCTTCAACACCGTTGGCGTACGATTGACGAATTGCATATGCGTATCGACAACATTTTACAAGGTAGAAATCAAGACTATGAGGACGAATTTTTCCAACTTGAACCCTCAAGTTGGAAAAATTCACTGACATCAAGAGAAGTCTCAATAGAAAGCTTAGTTCGTCGACTCATCTACAACAATCAACACCTAAGGTTGAAATCCCGGCATTCCATGGAAGTTACAGGCAGTGGCCTACTTTCTTCGACCTGTTTACTGAGACTATTCACAACAATAATGGCCTCAGTAAGGCCCAGAAAATGCAATATCTGAAGGGCAAGCTGAAAGGCGAAGCTGAGAGACTCATCCAGCATCTGACAGTATCAGCAGAGAACTACGATACCGCCTGGGATCTTCTAACTCATCGCTACAATAACCCACAAGTTCTTTTTACCACCCATATGGAAACATTTTTGAATCAGCCTACGCTAAACAAACAGACGTCATTCGAATTAAAGCGCCTCCACGACACTACTATGGAGTGTATACACGCGATCCATAATCTTGGAGTCGACACGACAACATGGGATCCACTCCTAGTACATTTGATTGCCAAGAAATTGGATGCTGTGACATACTGTGACTATAAAGAAGCACGGAAGTCGCCTCGAGATCTACCATCATTCGAAGAACTCATGCACTTCATAGAAGGAAAATTTATAGCATTGGAACCTATCACTAAAAACGAATTGACAGAACAGAAATCTACCTATCAACCTTATCAAAAATCAGGCCACAAATCCAACAATCAAACGAAGTTCAGAGGGCAGAACTATAAGACAGTGGCCACTTTTACACCGAAATGTCCACTTTGTGCCGCAGAGCATGACTTGTACCAGTGTAAAAGGTTCCTTAACATGACAGCAGAGAATAAAATTGGAACAATTACAAAACAAGACATCTGCAAAAATTGTTTATATAAACATAATAGCAAACCATGCACTTCTACTAAACGGTGCAAATATTGTGACGAATATCATAATTCAATAATTCACGAAGACATAGTTCAATTGGAAATGAACTCGCTGACACCGACATCAAGTTCGTTACCCTCAACGTCATATGAGAATCGCAAGTCGGCGCTTAGCAACAAACAACATAACGTGAATCACGTTGCAGCAGACGATGAAGAAATTTTATTGCCAACTGTTTTAATAAAGTTGAAAGCTGCTGACAATACTTTCGTCACATTGAGAGCATTATTAGATCAAGGATCTCAAATATCCTTAATATCAGAGCACGCAGTGCAGATGTTAGGCCTGCCCCGACAACATCATAACGCATCCGTATCAGGCATCGGAGCAACAGCTAAGCGAGGCAAAGGAATCGTTAACTTGGATTGCACGTCCATATATGGCGATTTCACCTTTACGACACAAGCCTTAGTAATATCACGTGTTATCAGTAGCCTACCAAATAACACGTTTCGTAAACAATTCTGGCAGCATCTACAGCATATAAACCTCGCCGACCCTGAATACAATATATCGAAATCAATCGATCTCTTACTGGATGCAAGTGTGTATTCTGACATCATCATGAGTGGACTCATTAAAGGTCCACCACAGGCACCCATAGCTCAGCAGACAAGATTAGGCTGGGTGTTATCTGGCAACGTCAAGGTATTCCAATGTAACGTCGTTGTAAATGACGTCGACGCGATATCGAAGTTTTGGGAAGTCGAGGACATAAACGACAGCGAAAGACCCTTGACTGAGCAAGAACAATACTGTGAGAATTTTTATCAGTCCACGACAAGAAAACTCGATAATGGTCGGTATGAAGTTGGTCTCCCAATGAAGGAAAACTTTGAAGAATATCTAGGAGTATCCAAAACAAAGGCAATTTCGCAATTCAAGCAACTTGAAAAAAGAATGACAAAGGATTCCTTCTTATCACAAGCATACAGAAAATTTATGAATGAATATCAAGAATTACGTCATATGCAGCCAGCTGATCACGTGACGTCATGGCCTACGTATTACCTCCCTCACCACGGCGTACTGAAATTAGACTCAACTACTACAGCATTACGAGTTGTTTTCAACGCGTCCGCAAAAACATCGTCGGGACAAAGCCTCAACGACTTAATGGAATGTGGTCCTAATCTCCAACAAGATCTTCAAGGACTCATTTTAAAGTGGAGGATGCATAAATACGTAATTACCGCAGACATTGAGAAAATGTATCGACAAATTCTTGTTAGAGACCAAGACTCATATCTGCAAACTATCGTATGGAGGGACACGCCGCATGACGTCATCCAGGAGTTCTTCTTGACCACCCTGTCGTATGGCACTAAGGCCGCGCCCTTCTTAGCTATCAGGACACTTCGACAAATAGCCAAGGACAACGCCTCCAAATACCCGCTAGCAGCAGCCGCTTTGGAGACATCATTTTATATGGACGACCTTATGAGCGGACACGATAGTAAAGATCATGTAATGGAGTTACAAAGACAGTTGATGACAGTTCTCAAAGATGCTGGCATGAATTTAAGAAAATGGTCTAGCAACGACCCGGAGCTCATCAAAGACCTTCCGACAACTCAACTTAATTCACCTTTCGAGTTCAAGGACACTGAGTCACGAAAAACGTTGGGACTTAGATGGAATCCCTCGTCAGACACGTTCACGTTTCAAAACAAAATTAATTATGAAGACAAAATTATCAGCAACACTAAGCGAAAATTACTATCAGACGTTTCAAAAATCTACGACCCGCTCGGTTGGTTATCACCTATCACAATAAAGGCTAAATTGCTATTCCAACGAACGTGGTTGTGCGACATGAAATGGGACGATGAACTACCGACAGATATTTTCGAAGACTGGATTAAATTGAGAGACGACCTGAAAAACATAGAAAAGTTTGACATAGATAGATACTTGGGCGATCGACATACATTTACGTTGAACGGATTTTGCGACGCATCAGAAAAGGCTTATGCATGCGCCGTGTACTTAACATCATGCAATGATAAAGGCAGTTACACAACGAGACTTGTTGCCGCCAAGACAAAGTTAGCTCCACAGAGCAAACAAATATCACTACCGAGACTGGAACTTCTCGGCGCAGTTTTGCTATCTCAGCTGTTAGAGAAGGTCGCACAGTCGATATCTTCCAGTGACATCACTATTACCGCTTGGACAGATTCAATGGTCGTCCTAGGTTGGCTACAAGGCGACATCTCAAGATGGAAACAGTTCGTAGCAAATAGGGTACGACAAATTATCAAAACCATTCCAGCATCCCAATGGCACCACGTGAGATCAGAAGAAAATGCAGCTGACTGTGCCACACGGGGATTGACAACCGACACATTACAAGGACATCAGCTTTGGTGGATGGGACCCCCATGGCTTAATACTCTCCATTCCAAGCCAGAACCTTCATCGATGAAAATTGAGAGTCCCACTATCGAAATAAAAAAGTCATGTGTGACCGCAGCCTTACAACATGAAGAACATGACATTATAACCCAATTACTACAAAATAACAGCTCTATTACAAAGGTCATTCGAACTGTAGGCTGGGTGACACGCTTCATCAGCCGATTGCAATATAAACAAAGTGCATCGGAATTGCAAACGTTCGCATTAACAACTACCGAGCTACAGGCGGCTCTAAATATCATTATAAAATGTGTTCAAGACATTGATTTCAAAGACGATATTATTTTCTTGAAGAAAACTGGACACGTGCGACCCACGAGCAGATTATTAAGCTTGAACCCATTTTTGGACAATAATGACATTTTGAGAGTGGGGGGAAGGCTACAGAATGCGCCTATCAATTATAACTCGAAACACCCTATAATTTTGACACCAAACTGCCGATTTACCGAACTTATAATAAATCAGGCACATATC
The DNA here is from genome assembly GCA_958496255.1 of Camptogramma bilineatum. Taxonomy (NCBI): domain Eukaryota; kingdom Metazoa; phylum Arthropoda; class Insecta; order Lepidoptera; family Geometridae; genus Camptogramma; species Camptogramma bilineatum. The sequence continues at coordinate 10,226,842 of OY292465.1, read as the reverse complement.
ACGACACTTCACGGCGGACCGCGACTAGCGCTATCATTTATTCGCAACAATTATTGGATTATCGGCGGCATACGCGTTGTGAAGACCATCATCAGACTGTGTGTAAGGTGCCGACGTTATAATCAAGACAAACCCAATCAGATCATGGCTGACCTACCCGCACCAAGAGTGACACCGTCGCGCCCCTTCACCAACACAGGGGTGGACTTCACGGGTCACGTGGACATTAAGGCCAACAAAGGGAGAGGCGTGAAAACTAACAAAGGATACGTTGCTGTGTTTGTGTGCTTGGTTACCAAGGCCGTGCATTTAGAATTGGTATCCGATTTAAGCACTCCCGCTTTCCTGGCAGCCTTTCGTCGAATGTGTGCACGACGCGGGACTCCATTGCACATGTACTCAGACAACGGGACAAACTTTGTTGGTGCGGACCGAGTACTCAAGAAGGAGTATAAAGCCATTATAGAAAATATCAACACCGACTTCCTCAACAATATAAGTGAACTGGGAATCACATGGCATTTCAACGCTCCTGCGTGGCCAAGCGCGGGCGGACTGTGGGAAGCGGCCGTGAAAAGTATGAAGTTTCACCTCAAACGCACTCTGGGAGAGCAGAAGCTTACATACGAAGAGTTTATCACCCTTCTTTATCAAATTGAGGCATGCATGAACTCACGACCTCTTTGCTCATTGACAGAAGACCATGAAAATGACATCCTGACTCCTGGTCATTTTTTGATTGGAGATTCACTGTTATCTCGACCTCAAACTGACCCAGACACAATCAATTTATCTATTCGTTGGCACCTCATTCAATCTATGAATAAGAATATCTGGAAGAAGTGGTCCCACGAATACTTACAACAACTTCAGACGAGGTCTAAATGGAGGACACCATCAAAAAACTTGGAAGTAAATGACATTGTGATCATCAAAGAGGACAATTTACCGCCGGGAAAATGGGCCCTCGGTCGTGTTCAGGAAACCCATCCGGGTAAGGACGGCTATGTTCGCGTCGTCTCGTTGAAAACTCAGAACAATATCATCAAACGCCCGGTCAACAAACTCATCACTTTACCTATCAGTGACGGACCGCAGCAACCATCATCCGGACTGTCTTCACAGCCTCAACAACCTACTGACACCAATCAGAACAAGCGAGGAAATCGACGAAAGAAGAACGCTCTATCGCACTTCATATCCTTGACACTGCTACTCTTCATGGCATTTTTATCTCCGAGTGTACAGCAATCGACAACACCATTTAATATTACGCTCCTGAAAAATGAACAAAGTTTTTATTTCGACAAGGTGTCAGAGCTGAAGCACATCAGAGACGAATGGAAGTTAGTCATCTATTACAATATGACAACCTACTGGCGGGGACTATCAAGCATACGAGAATACGTCACACACTTAAACTCGCTATGTCAAGGCGATAAACAGTACCACAGTATCGTATTCCAACTTCAACACGAACTCCAGGAAACAGAGCCCTACGAATTGGACAAAATTATCCCTACTCCTCAGAAGAAAGGAGACAGAATTCTTCACGTCATATCATCCTATCCTTATATCGCATTCAATTTGAAGAAGGACACCGCAATATTGTTATCGGAAGGAAATCTGCAAAACTGCATTAAAGCCGAGAGAAACAGCCTATTATGCTCATTAGACGAACCGATTTACGATTTGAGTTCAAAAACCTCTATGTGTAACATGAAACTTATAAACAACGACAGGACAGTCAATGAGTCACCGTGTACTTCCTATCTGTCTGGATGCATAGCCGACAGGTGGATCAAATTGCACTCTCGGAATCACGCACGAACAAAGGATTGCGCCATCAACTATGCGACGTTTGAGAATTCCTAGTTTCTAATATTTTACATTCACTTTACATTTTACATTTATTTACATTAATTTTATATACTTATTCTTTTTTCTTTAAATAGGCAAGATGTACGGTTAACGTAACATTTTATAGCATTTCATAGCATTTTTCACTTATGATTATACAGCAATAATAAATCAGTGCCAACAAGCCACTCGGCCGGTTCGGTTGTTTTCATTTCCTCCGTTCCCGCCTACTTTATCATTATCACGACATAGCAGCAAAGGGTAGTTTTCACCCTTACAATTGCCTTCTTTTTTTGTTAGACAGTGACAAATAAGGATGGCAATAGTTAACTCCGTGGCGCAATTTTGACAGAAGTTAATCCGAGTCTATTAATAGAGGCCTACGTGCGTACGTGTCAAAATTCGAGGCGTATACTACGTATCTATGTTGTTGCGTATCTAACAAAAATCCTATTCGATCCGTAAAGATTGTGTCTGTGTCCATAATGGTCGATCAATGGTCGAATGGTAGATTTTAGATAAATTGAGGTAATTTCGTTGTTAACGGAGAATTGAAATTTTTATTTTGTATGAATCGATCAATCCCCTTTTTTAAGTTTTTTTTTTTTTGATATGAAAAAATACTAAAACAGAGTTTGTTTTAGTATTTTTTCTCACTTTTTAAACCAGTAAAAACGTGACCGCGTGAAAGACAATTCTTCCATCAATTTCATCTCACAGTAGATAGTCTGTAATTAAAGCGAGCCATTCATTTGCCTTTGAGGGTTCGAAGACTTTTGTCCTTATTCTAAGTCTTCTAATTAAAGGACTAATAAAGGACACCAAACAGAAATAAATCATCATATCATTTTGCGATGAAAAGTAAATCTGGTTGAGTTAAATTACAAGCTGTTCCTGGTCTTTTATTACATTGTAACAATAAATAAAACGCGTAGTAAACAAATCCAAAATTAGCTTGAACCTATTTATATTTAATTTTGTCTTATAAAGAATTGATCTAGAATTATGACCACGACTATAATTACAAGTGGGGTAGACATTATTCTTTCAGATCTTTAGGCATTTTTAGATCCTTTGAAGATCAAAGGTCAAAGAATTTGAAGGTCAGAGGGGTAATCAGAGGTATGTCTAAATCCATATTTGGTTACCCACATTTTGCACAAGTTAACAATCCATACGTGACAGGTTGCAAGCTCATTGACGCTATTAGAAAGCTAACTGGTTTCCTCAAGATGTTTTCCTTCGCCGTTTGGTTCGCTTCATGGCTCTCTGTGAAATTCGCAGCCTGTACATAGTCTCCTGCATGAGCGTCCATGTCTCGGCACCGTACGTCATGGTGGGCAGAACACATTGGCATAGAATAGACTATGTATAGAATGGCCACTGTTCCCCCCAATCGGGGCTTCCTCACCGCGCGAGCGAATTTGAGCTGGCGAGGGGCTGACTTTGAGTTAGGGACGCACCACGCTCGCAGACGCGACGACGAGACCGAGACCACGTTGTACAGTAATTATTCATACTGTGACAACCTTACTTACAAAATTGCGCGTGTACAAAAATGACATTGTGTAGTGTCTGTGTTAAGTAGTTAGATGCCGCTTTTGCATAGAGATTTCGTCGAGTGTCCAGGGTGTGGCATTGGTTATAAAAGCGGGTCTTCGGATATTGTGGGACCCATGTCATCTAACTTGCCACAAGCTGCCCATCCGAGTTGTGCCCTTTTTAAGATCTCATGTTGCTGATGTTCCTAACTTCTTAAATACTAATTTTCCCAATATTACAAAGTGTATTCGAAAACAAAGGTTGAACTAAATCCCACTATCAGTATAAACTAGGAACAAACCGTCTGTTTCAAAGCAAATAGAACATTTAGGCCTATTTATTGAGGCTATAGACCCCGCTACAGGACGGCAGTCAACCGTGACTTGACCTGGAAACCCCGGACAAACACTGTATAGATCTAGGTTATACATCTAATCAGCTCAGACATATTGAGGTCTCTATCTACTAATCATCTCACGTTGATCAACTGATCAAATACTCAGTACCTATTATGTTGGGTTTCCTATAGGTTTACACGCCATTCTTGCCAGGAATTTATGTAAGAAGCCTACGCTGCTTCGTTTATATCTACCTAATGCTTTATCAAACGTTACAGATACTATTAGGTTATCATAATAGGTTCTTTGCACGACATTATTTCCAATTCTGTCATACCAATTCCTTCTATCTGCCGTTAAAATTAATTATGTAGCCTATTTAGTAAAAGTATAGATCAGCGAGGCTCAAAAATAACGTAGGAACGCAAAAAATGTAGTCGTTATTCATTGTCAGTTCTCGCTTTTGCTCTGAGCATGTTTGTATGAGGGGGCTGTATGCCGACGGCATCCTGTATAATATCACGGCCCCAACCCTCATCATTAAAAGTTGGACAGCAGTCAGCTACTCTACTTTACTGTAATCCTTCACCCTGTATCATACGCAGGGTATAATTTAGTTGAATTTGAAATTTGATACTCCTTGAGAGTTTCGTAGATGAGTAAAGATTACATTAAATAAACAGACTTGAACACACACACACACGCAATGTATACGGCTCAGATTTAGGTATTAAGTATTCTTTGAATGTGTGTAATTTAAATTTACACTAGCGACTCGCCCTGGCTTCGCACGGGTCACATCACACATCACCTACATTAGAAACCTCTAAAATGATCAGTGGTTCTCTACTATATTATGCATATGCATGTATTTTACATTTAAATCTTCCTCTTGAATCAATCTATCTACTAAAAAAACACATCAAAATCCGTTGCGTAGTTTAAAAGATATAAGCATACATATAGACAGACAGCGGGAAGTGACTTTGTTTTATACTATGTAACGATAATTAATTTATCTGGGTGAGTAGTAGGTACTCACAAAATTTTAAAATTCTTGTCCTTATAGGACAGAAATCTAACAAAGAACTATTTATTGTTTCCCACATTACCTACTGCGGCAAAATGTCAATAAATATTCAGTAGTTTTTCATAAAATTTTGCGATCAAAACTCATAGTTAAACATTGACACCGGATTTTACCTATTACGTTACGTCGTTTACCATTTTCATGTTTTATTTTCTTTTCAGTGGTGTTGCAAAAACTCAGGAGCTGGTACACATTGGGGCCTCTATTAATAAACTCGGATTAACTTCTGTCAAAGTTGCGCCACGGATTTAACTATTGCCATCCTTATTTGTAACTGTCTAACGAAAAAGGATGGCAATGGTTTAATCCGTGGCGCAACTTTGACCGAAGTTAATCCGAGTTTATTAATAGAGGCCAAGGTGTTTTAAACACGCGCACTTCAACTTTGTACGGATGTACTTTTTGGTTCTTAAAACGCGCGTTACTTCACTCGTTTCAAAGCGGTAAGTATTAAAAATTTCAATACAATTTTAAAATTGAAATCTAAAAGTCACAGCTTATTTTTAGTTATCCAATTCTAAACTGTAAACCAATCAACAGAATCGGATAGAACAAATTAAAATTTTAAATTGAGCTGCATTTTATTCAAATTAAAGCTCAGACAGACGTTTAATTGGAACTTGTGCAATCCACCTATAAATGAGCGGCTTATTTATAAGTCCTGCTAATAAAATAATCGCTGCATTTTCGCAGCTGCAAAATAAGTGCCAAGATAAGAAAACTATCTCCATTGTAGACTTGTACGCCATTTTAATACAGAAAAAGAGACTCATGACGTATCCCAAGGTAGAAATTCTCTCAAATGTGTTGGCATTCAAAATCCTTTAAGGTTGGCGAAAGATATAATTAGAGGGACGTCCAAGATAAATTTTGGTACAAACAAACATTTTGCAGAAGACAGTATTCCATACGTAACTTTAGGATCAGTAATAAAATTGTTAAAACCATCATTTTTCCATTTTAATCTTGAAGTGTCGACATAATAGAGCTTCCTGATCTGATATACATATTTAAATATTTTCCAGATTTTAAAACCTGAATAACCTCTAAAAATAAAACAAAGCTTATCCATATTCATTTATGCTCACACCCTATTTAGATTGGTTTTTGGCAGAAATATTTTTGCACATGAATAAACTTTTTGACCACTCCAATATGTAAATACAAATTGAAAGATTTTTTTATATTACTAAGGTAGCATACAAGCATACGGCACGGCCCACTTGATGGTATGCGGTTACCGTAGCCTATAGACCTATAAAAACATAGGCCTTTTTTACATCTTTACTACCTAGATGGTTTATACAGTGTCAGGAGGCAATCTTTTGTCTACGCTTATCGGGCCACTGTAGTGGCTGGGACATTGCAAAAAAAAAACAAAAACTAAAAACTGCCATTTAAAATCTTACGCTATTTGGCCATAACTTTGAAAAACAAACAAACAACAGAATATCTTCCAAAGATTGAATTTTCCACTCTTATGCTATCATACGCTAGGAACTGTTTTCGTGGTTCCCTTCGGATTCATTTCGCATATTTCACTGCCCATTGTTGAAACATGAAAAGGTAACTCTGAATACATGAATAATAATGAAGCTTGGAAACCCCGTGACTCCGTTCGCGAACCTAGTAACCCTCTATCACAACCTTATCCATAATTAATTTTAGTTAGATACTTACCTTAGATAAGTGGTACCATGACTTGATCTGAAAGTCGTAGGTTTGGATCCCGGCCTTGCATCAATAATAATAGCAATAATATTATTTACTAGTAGTTCGCCCCGAACTGAGATCTCGCGCACCGTTGTGTTGATAGCCTAGATTTGGACTTGTTTCTGACTACCCCTATACCTACGTTAAGTGCTCCTTCTAGTGTTTACCACACAATGATATCTAATGCGCTACCTCAGTATGGTAAAGATTATAGGCATGCATGCAATACATTAAGTCGTGTCGTGTTTATATTCAATAGTTGACCCCGCGAACTTCGTACCGCGCCTCAGGGAAGGCCTCTTAGTTCGAGAAATTATTAAAATAGCAGTTTAATACAAAATGTATGAGAAAATCAATTCCCTCCCCTCCCCCTCCCTCTCCTTCTCCCCTCCCCCCTCCCTCTCCCTCCCCTCCCACTCCCCTCCCTCCCTCCCCCCGCCCTCCCCTCCACTCCCCCTCCCCTCCCCCTCCCCTCCCCCTTCCCTCCCCCTCCCCCTCCCCCTCCCTAGTTTCCCCACGATGTTTTCTTTCACCGTTTAGAGCTCGTGTTAATGCGCATTTAAATTTTTTAATCGAAAAATCCATTGATGAGCACGGCCAGGGTTCGAACTTACGACCTATGAATCGAAAGTCGAGCACTCTTCCACTCTGCCAACACGGCTTTTATTTTCAATCTCAAGAAAAAATATCAAGTAGCAACTAAAATCATTGCAAACCAAATGACAACGATGCCACACTCTTTGTCTGTTAACCAGACCTACGAATACATCGAAACTCTATGAAACGGGAGCTCTCTCCATACTTCCGTTAATTGGTTTCCATAATTTTTATTTTTCACTGTATTTCAAAAACTATAGAACCTAGAAGAAAACTAAAAACCATTTTGGAATGTATAAATTGAGTACTTTCATATGACACCCCATTCAATATATTTGGGTAACTTTGAAAAAAATTTACCCCCTTGGGAACCCCATATCTTTACAACCCCTTCATCGATTACGCTCATACGCTCCACAGCAAATTTCCATAGCACAACCTATTGACCTATCAAGTTTCATACAGATTGGATAAGCGGTTCGACAGTTATGCGAGAACATAAAAATGAAACATACAAACATACAAACATACAAAACTAACTTGCCACTAAGTTCTTCGCTCGCTTCGCTCGCTCGATCGATTATAATAGGTATATAATATACTCGTATTTATTATATGATAATAATGAGTAAGTATATTTTTTTTCGGACAACTTGGTCCATAAAATATAAGTAGATAAGTACATCAATAGATTGTTTCGGAAAATAAACATGCATATTAACACGAGCTCTAATCGATGAAGGAAAACATTGCGAGGAAAGCTGCAGTATTTTTAAAGAAGGTGATGGGCTTGCAACCTGTCATGTGGTAAGCACCACAGGTTACGTAAAATTACTAGTATGTGTAAAAAGTGAGTATATGCCAATTGTGTGTACGGACTTGTCTCTGACTAAATTCTTTGACATTTTCAAAATGTCCTAATTCTCTGAGAAGTTAAAGTCATGGTTGCTTAGGTACGTTTTATTTACTGTTTAAATTTTAGTATGCGATCCGTACCCATATTATGAATGTAAAAGTGCGTTTATTTATATACTTACTCGTAGTTTATTTGTCCTGCTTTCACGTCAAAATGAAACGATTTATATTATTGACGTGATTTTTTGTGTCGAGATAGTTGGAGGGCTGGAGAGTAACATAGGCTACTTTTTATCTGGGTACAACTCGAGCGAAGCCGCGGACAGCAGCTAGTATTTTCTAAGAATCAAAAATGTACCTTATAATATTTTAAGATAAAGCAAAAGATATCAAATGAAAATATATGTTAAATGAGTAGACTAACAAACAAATCTTTTTTAAGAATCTCTCATTTCAATTAGTATCTTGCAGTTCAGGCTCATTGTTAAGGTTGAATGAATGAAATGAGGATGACAGATGATGTTCATTCATTTCATACATTTGTATGCCGTGCATGTTTTACAATAAAGTTACAGAACAGAACATTTTTAAACCATTCAATAGTTATGCTAGAGTCTCTCTCTTTTCTACACTTTCCCAAACACAACTCGTATTTAAAAAAAATGGTTGTCTGTAAAGTCGGTTTACGGACGTGATAACGCCATAAGAAAATATAGATGAACGATCGTGCCTCTCTATTGCTTGTTCCGCGCTTTCGCTTGCACGCTCGGCTCAGGCGGAACGTGACAATGAGTCATGCTCTTTCGTGCGTGCAGCCGGCGTTCATCGATTTATAAGACGTTATCACGTCAAAATACCGTCTCACGATTCCAATGTAATTTGAACCTCTTCTTTTTTATGATTTTTAACTTATCCTATGTCGTGGCACACCACTTGGTACGCATTTTGGTATGATTTTTTCGCATTTTTCCATCAACATTTACTACTTTCCATTACGCCAATGTGCCAACAACCCGGCTAAAGATGTGTGAGGAAGGATTATAATTAAATGAAAATCTGTAGTACCTATCCCTACAGGAAAGAAGTGTAATTTTATGTATGTAGGTATGTCTGTACAAAAGTAAAATGTTCAAAATTACTTTGTGTTTTGGTGCGTTTCACTATCGTGTGTGCTTTAAAACTCGATCTCTGACATATGAGGTTTAATCCTCCATACTGATAGGTAGGTGAGAGTTACACCTGAACCTATTTATTATTTAAAGCGTTTCCCAAGTTTAAGCCCCACTTTATGTTATTCAGCGTTCAAAATAAAGGCAAGATTTTCTAACACGGGTTTGATTTTAAAGTAGATGGTGCATATTTTAGGGGGCTTGGTAATAGGTATTTACTTTGGTCTAAATCTTTAAGATATCGTAGAATTCTCAGAAGTCGTACCTACTCGAATGTAAAATGTAAAGGAACAGGGTTGCGACGTGGTTTCTAAGAAACCTAGTAATCTCTTGGGATTTACTCCCAACCCTCGATTCGATTCCGATCGTAATGCTGCGAATACACGCTGGGCCAGCCTAAGCCAGCGCGAGTGAAGGCGAGTCGACGCAAGGCGAGTGGTACCATCCACACGCTTGGCGAGTCGACGCAAATCAATGTAAGTTGGTGCTCGAGTTCACTCGGCCAGATAGGCGAGCGATGGCAAGGCTAGGCGAGGCGAGTGGTGCTGCCCACACGTTGGCACTCGCGTTCACTCGGCGAGCCTAGGCCAGCGTGTGTACGGGCCTTAACATTACTAGGAATTTTGCATTCATGCAATGCATACTGTGAATTCCATTTAATACTATTCGTCCGCTAGGTGACGCTATAGTATTACCTATTTGTAAAATCTTCGATTTCAAGAAAAATCTTTAGTCGTAATCGAGTCAGGTGTCGAGTAAGCTCTCAATGTTTGAAATTGTAGATGTCGGATTGGTAGATGGATCTGGTATTCTGGATACATCCACAATATTTTTTTTAATTTAACCTATCAGGTCCCACTCCTGAAAACATTAGAATTCAGAGTATTTTTGCAGTTTTTGTTTTTATAAGTACAATATCTTTGCTTCGTTCGCAGTTTTTACGATTTGTATCCTTCGTAGGGATTAGGATTTTGAGGTACTTAACCAAGATTTGAAACATTGCCAAATCCCAAGGCTCAGCAAAAACTATTTTGTTCCTGTGGCCATACCATGAAATCTTAGAGTAATGTTAAAACAAGCTTAAAACAGTCCTACTGCTTTAGAAATGACATTCGTTGTCATAGTTCAAGTTTGTTTTAACATTGCTCTAAGAGTTCATGGTACGGCTCCTGTTCCTATCTAAAATAGTCAGTTGCGCATGAAAGTCTTGCATGAAAATGTTTTATTTTTCTTAGTAAGTATTGATATTATTTATTGATGTGCTCGTGGCGTAGCTTGCTTAGACGTTTTTGATAGATCGTCGAAGCTAAGTGACGTTCTGACAGCTCACAATTTGGATGGGTTTCCGAAATTGGCATAAATAGGAGCGCTTCCGTTTTTTTGGGGCACGTTAAATTGTCGGTCCCGGCTTTAAATCTTTAAACCATAGTTGAGGCCTTTAGGCGGCCTAAAAACTACGTCACCAGAGATAGCCCTTAGCTCGTAGGAACATACATACATACCATGTAATAGGTCGCATAATTATTAGTATATGATTTAGGCTTTTGTCTTAGTAATTGCATTTAGTAGTAAGTACCTAGTGGCTTTATATTCTAATATTTTTCTCCAAGTTCAGTCTCTAAGGCGCAGGCCAGATAGAAGAGACGGGCGCAGACATTTGTCTCTTCCGCGTCCCTTTCATACAAAATGTCGGCGCCTCGCCTCTTCTGTATGTTTTGCGGCGCGAAGCTTCTATACATTTTCTATGAAAGGGACGCGGAAGAGACATTATGTCTGCGACGCGTCTTCGTCTTACGTCTTTTCTGTATGTCCCGCGCCTAACGATTGGTTTGAAAAATCTTAAACGTACTTATAAAATGCTTGCAAAATGAAGGTACTTCCGTAACAGCCGAATGTGCCAGGGAAAGTGCCTTTGAAAATTCCCTTTTGATTTTTTCTACTAAATTGATTTCTATATGGAACTCACTCGAGCGTGTCTACTGAGGCCATTACTCGAGCAATGTACCTACTTGTGCAAATTATTGACTTTTTAAACAAAAATCAAAGGAAGAATTGTACTGCAATAAAGTATATTATACTGCCGTGTGTAACTACTGTCGCTGTATTTCCGGATCAATTAGACATTCGAGAAAAAAAACTTTGCAAAGGCCAGCAGGCCAGCAACGCACTTACAGCTCTTCTGATGTTTCGGTTGTCCGTGGGTGGTGGTAATCACTTACCATTAGGTGAGCCGTTTGCTCGTTTGACCCTTTGTTCTCCGTGCCTGTTAAGCTTAGACCTCTACATCTTTTACTAGATGATTGTATACAGTAGCAGGAGGCAATCTTTGACTACGGGACACTTTAGTGCCTGGGGCAACATTGCAAAATGGAGTAGGGTTGGCCATCATCTTGCAAACCAAACCATGCAAACCATTTCATATCCACAGGAACGACGTGGGTCAATACGTGTGGAACCGACTAAAGAAATGCTTAGCATATTTCAATACCTATAAAATAAATCATGTACGCAAAATTGATTCCTTTCTTCCTTGCTTCTTTCAGTTAAGTTATTCATACGTTAATCTCAATACCAAGAAGTTGGGATTCAACTCTTTATTACTTACTAGCAAGTAACCAAATAAGTTCGGCTGAACGAACCACAGGCATTTGCCACCCTATTCCGTAGACATACGATTTAAATTGGTGGTTTTCTTGACATGTATTTCAAGTAAAGCTTAACCTAAAGGTTTCTTGGAGATTAAATGGAGCAGTAATCTTTATTAAGGAGTGCTTTACTGTTGTACCTATACTTACGCTTTGCAGTGACGTTGTTCTATGCCGTTGAAATTACGTGTTAAGCATACAATTACACACCTACAACGTAATACCATTTACGATACATTTTATAAATGATTTGTGCATTCCATGTGATAGGTTGCAAGCTTGTAGCTGCTTTTTAGAAAGCTTAGGGAGTAGCCACATTCCGTTTTCTGCAGCGCGTTTTTGAACTGCGCATTTGTAAACGCGCGTTCGCATTGCGTTTGTTTGGATACAATACATATTTATTGTGTGGGAAGGGAGCTGTCTGAGCATTTGTATCGATACAAACGCGAAGCTCAAAAACGCGTTGCAGAGAACGCAGTGTGTCCACTCCCTTATAGTAAGTCAAAGACCTTATACCTGTAGTAAGTATTTAGAATTTCCCAAAACGTCTATTTCAATATTTAATGCCATCAGTTTTAATGAAAATGACATGAAACTAATTTCGTAATTAATCCGGCTTAGAGCTCTCCGATCGTTCTAATTATTTTGTCATTCGAATTATTTAAATTAAATAAACATAAGCGTTCAAGGAAATTTAATATTGCCGTTTCTGTTAAATTATATTCACGCTTATTTTATAAGGGATTAAGGATTTGTAAACCAATTTTAATGATACGTGGTGGCTTCCCGACACCCTTTGTATTACGTATTTTCGGCTTCATAAGTCACCGGTTAAAAGCTCTTTCATGGTATTGAAAACACGCTTTGGCGGATTAAAATATGAATACTGGATTATATCCACAAATCTATATTAATTTTAAAACGTAAGGTTGTATTAAATAACTTTCAAAATAATGCTAAAGTAAGTTCGTATGAGCTAGTGGCCAACTCTGGCGACGCACAGTGTATCAAAAGCCCATATTTTTTAGATAAATTCCCAGAGTGACTTTTTTGGAATGTTTTTGCATACTTAGGTACAGTAGGGTCAAAGAAACCCATTTTAGAAGTTTGGGCCAATTTGCCCACCGGGGGGGCAAGTTGGCCCCCCACTTGGGGGCAAGATGATATTTTATGTCTCAAAAATGATATTAGGCTGCAGAGGTCTTATGGAACAAGTTTGGGTCAAATCGGTTGAAAAAGGCCTGAGATATGGCCGTTCAAACTTCCAAAATATCGGAAAAAGGGTGAAAAATGGCCATATTTGACCCCATATTGCTGAGAAGAGCACAACTATGCGCAAAATCTTTTTACACTCCTAGATTCAGCATAACGTGGGATTACTAGAAAAATACAAAAATAATCGGGAACACGTTATTTATCTAACACTACCCCCCCTTTGAAGATGGAGTCCCCCAGCAAAGGCAAAACCCTCTAGGATGGGTTCGATTTTAGGGTTTTTTTTGAAAATTTTGAAAATAACGTGTTCCCGAAGCTATTTGATTATTTTTGTCATAATATGTAAAACACTTTAGATGGGTTCGATTTTAGGGTTTTTTTTTGAAAATTTTCAAAGTCCTATATCTCGGGTTCTAGGCAAAACCCATCGGGGTTTTGATTGATCTAGTAATCCCACGTTATGCTGAATCTAGGAGTGTAAAAAGATTTTGCGCATAGTTGTGCTCTTCTGAGCAATATGGGGTCAAATATGGCCATTTTTCACCCTTTTCCGGTATTTTGGAAGTTTGAACGGCCATATCTCAGGCCATTTTTAACCGATTTGACCCAAACTTGTTCCATAAGACCTCTGCAGCCTAATATAATTTTTGGGACATAAAATCTCATCTTGCCCCCAGTGGGGGGCCAACTTGCCCCCCCTGATGGGCAAATTGGCCCAAACTTCTAAAATGGGTTTCTTCGACCCTACTGTACCTAAGTATGCAAAAACATTCCAAAAAAGTCACTCTGGGAATTTATCTAAAAAATATGGGCTTTTGATACACTGTGCGACGGAGCTTTTATTCTAAAATGCTGAAGTTTATTGGTTTAGAATTAGATACAAATAAGTAGGTACCTATACTATTATAATGCACATAAACCGATTCAAAAATGTTTTATAAATGAAAAAATCAAAACACGATAACGACTGTATTCCCAAGATGCAGTATACATTCTCATCTCTAAAATATTTGGCCAGTCACACTTACATTTACTTGCATTATACGTGACAGGTTACTAATTTGTCTAATAATGTCTTTTATAATAAATATCTGAGCGACCGAGCTCGCTCGGGTTTAAAAGAAAAAAGAAAACAGAACAAAAAAATAACTTACAAAAAATAAACATTAGCTGAGATTCGAACTCGCAACCTTCGGCTGAAAGGCGTACACCTTATCCACTCGGCCACTTTGGTCTCAACAAATTCTGTTGAAATTACGAATCACATTACATTGGTAAATCTTTTTGCGTGAAAATGCCGAGAAAACGAATTTTCCCAGATGTGAGACCTAGCCTGATCGATTTTTCGCCCCCGTAAACTCCAATACCGCCAATAATCAAAATCGTTAGAGCCGTTTTCGAGAACGTGAATACAAACAAACAAACAAATATTTCTCGTTTAATAGAATAGGATGTAGGTACTTATAGTCGTATTGCTCATTATACGGACTAAAAGTGAAGGAAAAAATGTCATTTTTCCTTCAATTTTGACATAAAACGTATCAAATCTAATCAAAATTGAAGGAAAAATGACATTTTTTCCTTCAATTTTAGTCCGTATAATGAGCAATACGACTTATAAATAAGAAGACTCTACAAAATAAGATAACAAATGAAAAATGATGAAACAAGCGACTCCAAATCAAGGAACCCTGCCGTGAATGAGTGAATGAAAGGGGCTATCCTCAAATTGTAGTCCTTTGTCCCAACGTAGATGTTAATCATTTTGTTCGCTATTATTTATGATCGTCTCAAATCTCATTGCGACGGTATAAAAGCGATTATTTGTTAAGCTTGAGAAGATTTCAAATGGAAATGCAATGCTGTAAAGATGTGGATTAGGTATCAAAATTGAATTACTCGTCAACATTTTTGAAGTTGGTGATGGATTTTTGTCGTTCAAAAAAAAAGGCTCAACGATTGACATCACTTCACTTAAACAAGAACGGCTAAGGCTGGATTCTACCAAAAGTCATCTTACTCCAGAGTAACTAGCCGACAGAATTCGAAATACAATTGTTTTGAAAGCGCAACCGAACATTATTATGTGCATACAAATTATCCTGCACTGCATATAAATTGTTATAAGGTATCGACTTAAAAATGTCAAAATATTCAAACAAACATTAGTTTACTCTCGATTAAAAACCGAGTTTTGGTTATAAATATTACCTCCAACAGTTTGTTAATTTTCCCCGGAGAATACGTGCTAGCTTATTAACCGTGTGTGTAGTAAAATACCAATTTTATTGGCAACCTTTTCTCTTTACCTATAGCCTTGGGTTTACGACGATAGACGCCAGCGCCGTCGACGAACGGCCGTCACTCTCATTTGAAAACTCTAAGTACAATTCTTCTGTTGTTTAAAACATGGATATTTTTTTGTTTTTGGATTCATTAATTATAACTTTTTTTTAAATGTGTAACACGTTATTTCATGTTGCTGGCGTAAACTGCAAACAGTCACACCATACTTTATAAAAAAAACCAAAGAAATCAAGTAATTTTGCCTGATTTTCAGCTTTTTATTACATTTTTTTCAACCTATCTCGTCCCACTGCAGGGAAAAAGCCCACCCCAACCTCCATCTATCTTTATCTCTCGCCGTCTCCTACCAGTCACTCCTAAAGGTATCGATATCAATATTACATAACAAAATCAAAATATATTTGATAAACTTGACAAAATGTGCACCGCGTGTGTAACTTGTTTGAAAGCTAGTTTATTGGCTGTTTCTCTTTATAAATCGTGATATAATATAATAGATTTAAATCGTGATCTATTATAATTATATAATAGATTTCTTCAATCAAGAATAAAAAAATGATTTACACGACTAATGTCAAAAATGAAAATCGTTATTTCGCATTTTCAAGTTAACGGCCGCTTTCTGACGGCCGTAAATACATATCGTATGTACATATTCTAAGGCAATATTCCCCAGGTGCGAGACCAGGCTTTTAGTAATATCATAAAATAGGATAAATAATGATGCAAGTTTTCCTAGATTTCTTTCACTTTAGCACTATTTCTAGAAAGTTTAATATTTACACAGAAGCTTGTTTAATTAAAGACCCATGTTGGCTTAGTGGGACCTGGCCTTCTGACCCGAGTTTGAATCTTATTGGTTCATCAATGACTTTTACGGTTTTGAAAAATTAATATAAGCTCTAAACAGAGAAGGAAAACATGTTAAGAAAACCCGTGGCCTAGTCAGCTCCATAGGTATTGACATTGACTCTTCTGGGAGTTAGACCGATTAAGCTGAGAAGATGATTTAGCTGGGCAACCCCTCCTCCACTTGAATAATGTCACAGTTTTTCGGCAAGTTGCTAGCCGAGCCGTTCTCGTACCCATGGCTTTCTTTTATATCACACTTATAACACTAATATTATAAATGCGAAAGTTTGGGTGTTTGGATGGAAGGATGGATGTTTGTTCCTTTATAACTCACCACCACTAGACCGATTTATCTGAAATCAAAAATATAGATAGAATAGAAGACTGGGAATAGGACATAGACTACTTTTTGTCCCGGAAAATGCACGTTTCTCGTGCTATAAAAAAATAGTAGTCCATGCGGGTGAACCGCGGGCGTCCGCTAGTGATAAAATAATTGCTAATATATTATTCATTCTACTAAATCACGAAACAAAATTACAATTACAAATTCAAATTCCAACACTATAATCCATAATGAGTTTGTAATGTAAATTCAAATAATTAATTTCATTTTAAGCCATTTTTAAGTTTAGATTCGTAACCCTCTGAAACAGTGGTTCTTAACCTTTTAGTGATGAGGGACCATTTGATAAACTTTCTGACTTGCCGCGGACCACCAACAGTAAGTTTTCTCTTTCAACTTTGATTCTTTGTCGCTTGTTTAATTTTTCGAATAGCTTCGCGGACCACTTCAAGTGGTTCCAGGGACCACCAGTGGTCCGCGGACCATAGGTTAAGAACCACTGCTCTGAAATATACAAAATGTTTATCATATTATACAACAATAGTCTTATAGTGAATCTTAAAATTAAATCACAAAAGCTAAAAGCTCTTCAAACTAAGTTCTGCAACTCAAACGCCCATTGTTTCTATTTCCAACTAATAATACACTAATTTATACTCGTACTAACCCAGTTTCCTTGCACTTTGATGTGCTAGGCACTGACGGGGGTGACCCATTAGCATTGTTCCCGCCGCACAGTGATTCGTCTAGAACATGCTAGCTAGACTAAATTATTTTACGCTATTTTTGAGGCTTACACGTTTTATTATAACCTTTTAGGAAACCTGATATAGTTTTAGAGTAAAAAAAAAAAAGAAAAAAAAATCATCAATCCATTCAGTACTGTTGAATTTTTGAACTGTTCAATCGCGGCACTTTTCGTTTGCGTACCATTTTTTTCTGAATTTGCAGTAAATGCATGATGATTTTCTTCTTCAGGCCCCTCGAAGGATCTTCGGTAATGCCGAAAATATCAAACTTTGCTGATAAAAATGAAAGCAATCCACTATTCAGGTTTTCTTTCTCAGTCTTGAGACAAAAACGAGGTGCTTTAGAAAAAAAAATAAAAAAAATAGTTCCACAGCTTTCCACAGCCTAATTTTACCACCATTTAAAAGAAAAGAGTCTAAGCTATCATATATATAAGTTTTAGACCAATGGCACGCAATGGCAAGTATTTCCAAGTCCAAAACTTATTAAAATATGTAAAAAAATGGTTAAGTTGAAATTAAAAAAATTAAAAATAATAATAATAACAGCAACTTGTTGAATTGTTTTGTAAAATTAAATAGTACATACCTTTAACTTTAAAATACATCACTAAGAAAACTAAAACCACTATTGAATTCACTGCTATAAGTATTCGCGTCGAACGCTTAATCACTTATGATTTTTAGATTACTTACCCCTTTTTTATATTTATAACTACCACCCTTATCCTGTGAGTGTCAGGGTGCAATAAAATTCTTGGAATCCGAGGTATATGGGTTCTACCTAAGGGATTATAATCGAATTTCCGGGAAATACGATTTCGAATATTGTCCAGCTAGCATGTTCTAGCCGAATCACAGTGCGCCGTCCGGAAAGGCTCGCACGGCAGCTTCTCGAGCAAATTTTTATACCTACTAGTAGCGCCCTCGCGGCGTTGCCCCCGTAGTGATGATTTATGGTGATGATGATGATGAAAAGTAGCCTAGGTATAACCTTTCTCAAGAGTTTAGCTATCACAAGCAGAAATAATTTTTCAAATCCGACTGGTAGTTCCTGATATTAGAGCGTTCAAACAAACAAACTCTTCGGCTTTATTATATTACTAGCTGACCCGGCAAACTTCGTATTGCTTCAAGCATAAATGGAGAGAAGCATGTATAAAGAGAAGCAGAGAAGCGAGAAAGAGAGAAAACTCATACCCATACCCATATCACCAAAAAGTTCCATGAAGGTCCTGACTCCATCATCATAACAGAATTGTGTTTCACTCATCAAGCTCTTTCATTTGATACCCATATCACTAAAAAGTTTCATGGAACAGGTCCTGACTCCATCAGATCATGACCTTGAAATTTTTACCGGACAATATTTAAAGTACCTACCTACTTTCTAACAAAAAAGAATCAATGAAATCGGACTACGCGTTAATGAACTACAACCAGATACTCATTTTGACTTTCATCCCCTCTCCCAAGGCCTATATACCTCGTAGTATGCACTCAAATAATACCAAGTTTCATTTAAATCCATCCAGTAGTTTCGACGTGATGCGCGGCCAAGATACACACAGACAGACAGACAGACATGAATGATAAAATTACAGTTTTGGCTTCAGTATCGATTATAGAGAGGCCTCCAAAAAAAAAAATTCAAAATATCTTCAATGTATGGACAGAATATGACCTGTTACAGTTTTATTAAAAGTATTGATTGATTGATTGATATTAATTGATTTATAATTTTCCAAATCGGTTCAGACATCTTTGAGTTATAATCACATAGTAAAAAAAAGATTCCGTTGAATCGAATCTGAGAACCTACACCTCCTTTTTTTTAAGTCGGTTTATTAAAAAGAATCACGCATAGATGCGCGTAGAAACTATTATGAAGACCGTGATTCACACAGGAGGAACGACGACGATTCTTTATCTATGGATTCACGTTTTAGTTACAGTTACTTACCTAAACCTTTTTTGTGGATTTGAATTTGTGTTAAAGTCAAATAGCATTCTATTAATAAACAGATGTCTGATTTCTGAATGTTCAATCCTTTCCAAATGTCAGTGTCAAATATTGTATACATTTAGAAGAAAATATGAATCAGAAGAATATGAAGAGAACATAATTTTTGCGAAGCCAAAATAAAGAAGAAAAAAAAAAAAAAAAAACATAATTTTGTCAACCTCAGAACACATCAGAATGCCAGCTCCATACAAAAAAACCGGTTTACGCTTTCTTTTGTATGGAGATTGCAATCGTATCCGCTTGTTATATTCTATGGTAATAGTTTTCTGTGATCATCTGTTAACCGCATGTTTTCGTCAGCACCATTCAGGCTTTCTTTCATTTTGTATGGCTTCTGAGGGTCTTTTCGTGATGTTGAATAGCCTATAGCCTTCCTCAATAAATTAGCTATCCAATACAGAAAGAATTTTTCAAATCCGACTGGTACTTTCAGAGATTAGCGCGTTCAAACAAACAAACAAACAAACAAACAAACAAACAAACAAACAAACTCTTCCGCTTTATTATAATAGTATAGATTATCTCTATGTACATATAAATCTATTTATATCTATTTGTATACATAAAAATTAATGTATGTATGTTCGTATGGGCT
The DNA here is from genome assembly GCA_958496255.1 of Camptogramma bilineatum. NCBI lineage: Eukaryota > Metazoa > Arthropoda > Insecta > Lepidoptera > Geometridae > Camptogramma > Camptogramma bilineatum. The sequence goes on along the minus strand of OY292465.1, from coordinate 10,206,943 downwards.
AGTGGCTGATTAATGAGAGAGGTTTTCCTCCGCTTGGAGGCCTCCATCACGGCGTAACAACTAGCCAGGACCGACAAATTAACATGACCTTCCTAAGCAAGGAAGCGCTCAGCTGTTAATGCCATAAGCTGCCCACCCATCCAAATTGTGACCAATCAGAACGTTTCAGCGTCATTCTGATTTGGTCTTTATCGTGAACGAAATAAAAGCTATCGATTTTAGTGATAAATTAATTAGTCAGTGTACAGGGGAATCAGCGCCATTGGTTTTTTAAAACCACGCAAGCGAAGCAGCGGATAGGTGCTATCCATACCCAGTACCCATATATAAATGTGAGTGTGTTTATTTGTTTGTTTATTTGTCCTGCTTTCACGTCAAAACAGAGCGACGGATTGACGTGATTTTTTGCGTGGAGATAGTTGGAGGGCTGGAAAGTACATAGGCTACTTTTTATCCGGATACCACGCGAGCGAAGCCGCGGGCAGCTGCTATTAGTTTGTTATAAGCTGAAGTCCCTACATTAACTAAGTTATTTATTAGAGTGTATTACTTGTTTAACCTTCTAAGGGTTATCCTAGATATTTTAACGTGATGGTTATAGTGTCAGTTATGTGCGAGTATTACCTCTAGTGTTGAAAATGACCTTAACATACGGTAACCGCTTACCATCAAGTACGGTCGTATCCTGTAATAGGAAAATATAAATACTGAAGCATATTAACTTCATGCAGATGGATGCAGGCCGCTTCCAACCGCAACACATGGAAATTTTTGAAGGAGGCTTATGTCCAACAGTGGACGTCCAACGGCTGAGATGATGATGATGATATGAACTTCCTCTTTACTTGAAGTTGGCTAGCAACGATAAGTAGCCAAATTTAAAAAACCGACAGCTGAATTTTTTTCTCAACTACCGAGCATTTCTGTTTATAACTCCGAAGATCCTCGACAGATCCTCACCAAATTTTTATGGCACTAATCGGAATGTATGTATATCCTTGTGTACTGATTTCATTAAATACCCTTTCTCAAAAAAAGGTCGCCCAAGAAAAGTAACAACCTTGTTCCTTACTATAATCTACTGAAACCTTATTTTAAAATAAATGGCCAAAAAAACACACAAAATAAATTTTTAAAAACTCTAGAAGAAGGATGTCTAATACTATTTGTTAAAAAAAGGTAAAAAACACACCTCCAGGCATCGTTCTTCTCAGAGCTGAGGGTCGTGAGTTCATGACCTCCTCCAAGGATCACATTGTCGCGAATAATTGTTCTCCAGTCAATCCGATCTAAGGGCAATCAAAAACACACAACACCGTCAATTTCAGATGAAATAAAGTTTAAAAGTCATAGTGCAGCGCATCGGCCTATAGTGCCCCACTGGCATGACATCACGTTAGTCGCTCTCAGACCGCGCTCCGGAACCACCGCCCTCGACAATACAGAAGGACATTCGAATTTAAAAATGTGACTGGAATTTTAAAACGTGCTTCGGTAAAAGCGTGAAGTGATTTTGTTTTTTCAGTTTCGAGAATAGCCCCGCTAACCGTAAATTAATTTTGTTCTTAATTTTTTTGTGACATGAATTTGTGTGCTGATTTGTTTGTTGGTGTTGTGTTATTTATTCAGTGACTAAATAAATATTTTTATAATTTAGTGACTAATTTTTTTTTTAATGAGTGGCTACTTGAAGTTTCTTGTGACTTAGTTTTTATGAGTGACTTTTAGAATAAACTAAATCTTGTTTTATTTTGTGCTTAGAGCCGCAACGATTAATCGTCAACTTGCGAATGTTTCTTGCAAGTACACCCTATTAAAAGGTTAGTAAACTTTACCTCTACAGTATACTTACTTGTACTAATACAAGTTATGTCTTTGGGGATCCGTTTATTTCCTTTAGGTAATCTTGCTTATGTATGTAGTTTTGACGTGATAAATGAAAGTTTTCTTTTATTGTTATCTCTTGCAAAACTACATTTTCGGAACTTTTTTTTTTAGCTAATCACATTTAATGAGCAATTATGAATTTAAATTAAGGTTTTATTTTATAATCTTTTACAAAAACTTTCACTGTTAGGACTAAATAAATACTGAAGCAAATTCTATCAGTCAACTTTAAAAAAACGAATGTAGTGCTTAAAATATACTTTTACGGTTTATTATATAAAATTAATTTTATGTAATACACTTATTTTTTGTATTCACTTAGCGAAAACAAATAAATAATTTTATAGAAAAAAAAATATCATCGTATCTGGTACACGAGATAAAAGGATCCTTTTCTCGTACCAATATTATACCGAAACTAGACAGGAATTTGGACTGAGTTCTTCGTGAAAATATTTCCAATTTATTTCAGAAGTCAATAAATAGAGCCGATTTATCTCGTTACTAGTGTTTTACCCAGCTTAATATTAAAAATATACAATAGAATACAATGTAGATTGAATTAGAGAGTGTTGCAATTTTATTTTTCAAGTCAGATTATTTCAAGCTTATTTTTCTACGGAATTCTAACACTTGTTGAATGACTTTGTTCTTTTTGACTTACAGTTCTCTCTGTCCGAAGATTTCGCGTCATTCCCACAAGCTCACAGTTTTATGTAAATGAGGGAAAGATCTTTATTGAGTTGTGGGCTTCGGGAAATATTTATTTTTGACCACTCAGGGTTTGTATTTTATTGTAACGTTGAGGTTTTATTGCGGTACCCTTTCGCGGCCCTTATATTTTCTTGATTATATAGGTTTATATAGGAATAAATGCTGATATTTATTCAACGATTTCCGATATAGGTTATAGGACCGATAATATTAATAAAATTTTCCACCTCAATATCGAGTAAATATAGATTGGTTTATTCCCATCTGCACCCTGATTCAAACTTCCGAATTAGCAACCGACTCGATTATTTCAGTTAGAAAGTTGACGTTTTTTCAGCGAAGCAACATCACTTTCAGAATTTGGAATGCATTCCGAGAAGGTCTGAATCACGCCTCTGATCACTCCGTTTCAGCACTTCTAGTCAAATGGACAAATATGTTTATAATTACCAACATTTTCGTGGCTATGCAATGTAAATATTATCTGATTAAATATTGTTATATATTCATCTTAAAGTACACAAGTTGAAGATCTCTGAGGCGCGGTGGACGAATGCCCGCTTGAGACACAAAAGCTGCGGGTTCGTCTAGCAAGGCTAATGTTTGTATGATCTGTAAATATTTGTCTTGGGTCTGCGGGTCTAAAAAAGCCGCTTTAGATGATTAATGATAAGACTTTTTAACTTTTCAAACACATGAGACAAGAAAAAACATTATAAAGATTCGTATAATGTTTATTAAGGTGATTCGTTCCCAACGACCTCACTGGGCCAACCCACCAGTGGGTTCGTTGGGAAAATAAAATTTAATACCTATGAGGAATTGCGCTAACGGCCATTTTAGCCTACTCGGGCGTTTTTCGATGTATAATATGTATGTATTTACAAAAAAAAGGTAATATTTGTAGGTCATGCAGTTCCCATAACACAAGCTCTGCTTACTTTGGTGATAGATGATGCTGTGTGACAGATCCAGCATTATTTATTTATTTATAAGTATAACAGTTAAAACTCTCTTATGTTCTCCTAGCAAATGTTCAGACGACCCTCTATAACGCACAACTGGACATTGTGTACCGAAGCGTATCTACCGTATAAATTTACCTGCCTATTTGAATGCATAGCCTGCAGGCTTAAATCATGACGTTTGGCCCTACCAAGATAAATGAATGGAATTCAACACTATTCTATGCCAGGGTGTGGTTATTGGGTATCAAAATTTATAGTACAGACATTGAACAGGTGCATGGTGCACTGAAATTTGTTACGAAGATTGATGTTGATGCTGAAATGGTGTGATATTGAGTTGTGTTTTCTGAATTTCTACAAAATTGATGTAGGCACCGTAAAACCAGGAAAATAATGCGTTTAGAAAAACATAGGGAACCATCGCATAAAATTACAAAAAAGATTGGCGAAAAGTCATTTGAAAATTACTCATAATTTCAACTTTATCGCAAACAAATAAATATCAGTGTCATTTTCAAGAAAAACAAATCAGTTGCAAGCTGTGAGAGCTGCGCTGCTAACGACTTCACTTCTGTCGCATTCTGTTTTGTGGAATCATACACTGCTGTCGGACATATTCGGAAAACACGAAAATAACCGATGTCCATTATGCAGCTTGAAGTACTGTACCTACTATAACGTTAATGCTATAGGAATGGTGGACGTTGTAAATTCAAATTGAAGAAGAATTGAAGCCCTGAAACTGTGCTGCTTTATAATACCCTGCCGTCATTGTTTCGTTGCCCAGGTACTACGTCTTCTATGAATAGACTCCGGAAGACAAATGGAGGACATGAGAATTCGCCAACAATACCTTTCCTCTTGGACGTAGGTGTAGCAGGATTGAATACATGAGACAATGAGTTTACAGTACAATAGACACGTAATCTCTTAGGCACCAATGGTTTAGACATATCGACAGATGTTTCTGGTTCGATACATAGCTACAAGTTCATTTGAACTAAAGTAGGACAAAAATCATTTGACACTTCATCTAAATTCAACAATGTAACCTTGAACGTTTAAAACCTAACGGAAGGCACTCAATATTTTTTGATTTTTCAAAGTTAGATCTGCACAATTGCTTAACTTTTTTCAGTTTCAAATACATAGGTACTCGTACATATTTATTGCAATAATGACCAAAAAATGTAATTTTACGATTTATTTTGTTAGGACTAACAAACTTCCAATGTGGTCTATGAAATTGGCCCTACTATAGCAGGTAAGTACATATATTATATGTACCTGAATATATACATATATATTCTAATTACCAATCATCTTACGAGTATAAAGCTTTAAGAAAAAAGTTTGTAAAAAAATAATCAATTCCAAGGATTGAATTTTTAAAGAAAAGATTTTTCGAGTACCTGAACTAGCCAAAACCACAATAAATAATAGTACAATTACCAAAACTGTAATTGAACGTAGGTACGCTCAAAAGCTCAATTTGTGACTGCGCAAAAATCTAGAACATTACATTTACCTCGTTGGTTTTTCGGTAATCTATGCCTACTACGTGATATTTTTACTGCTACGTCATTTTACCCTGTAAAAGTAAAAGTAAATTTATTTTCAAAAAGGTTTACAAGTGTGCTACTTAATAAATACAATGCTGTGTGATACGATTTTGGCGCTCCTTATAGCATCTGAAATAATTATCACCTCACTCTAACTATGTTTTCTCTTTGTGTGTAGACATGAGGGAGCCATGATCTGTGCCTTATCCTTAAGGACATAAGGATATAATATATACCATTGAAGCAGATCAATTTTATGCCTAGAATGCCTATGCCTACACTTAACGAGACGCTTGGGGCAATGTTTAAATAGGCTGCTTGTACCGATACCGTCTCCTCTAAGTACTAGACATTATCTACAGGCTCATATTCTAAGACCGTACTCAACTTGAGTCTAATCTGAGCATCAATTTAGATCTTTGAGGATAATGAGCAATAAATCATCGTTTGAAATACGATTCATAGTGAAGTGTGGTTTCTATACCTATACGATCTCGGTGAGGATACTCCCGATTGTGGATTACTGATCGATATTTATGATAGTTCATAGTTGTATGGTTCATTATCTATTAGATTTCCTACGAACGAATTACGAGACTCTATGTAAGATCATTTGTCATGTTTAGATACATACAACATGCCTTTCAACTGAATCAGTTGGACTGTAAAAATATGACCAAGAAGTGTGGAACTAACCAACCTGGTTTAAGCGGTTCTACTTAGGAAGTCCTTTGTTTGAGTTGTATTGCTTATCGACCGTGACTTGAACCTACTATCTTCTGATATCTATCACTCAACATCTTTACTTGTTTTAGCCAACATGGATTGTAAGCTATCATCCACACGAATCTAACATTATGTTTCACGCTATCAAATCGTTCGTCAATGTTTGCGAAGCTATGTTTGCTGATATTTTCAAGCTATAAATAGATACAAGCTATAAAATGCACTCGATGCTATAAATAGCTGAGCTGCGAGCTGTGAAATTGAAGCGGGTGGCGTAGCCACAGTTATTTGTTACAGAAAGAAAAATTGCATTTTGAAACTGGTTTTACTATCTCGTTGTTCATGGACTTTGCAATTACATTACAGAAGATTTCGAAGATCCTAGGAAGATTTTGCAGAAAAGCTCCTATAAATTGCTTGTGATTTGTGTTACTGCATAGCATTTTATTCGTTTTCTGGTTTTATCTTGATCATAGGTTCTCAACGTGGGCAATAACGCCCCCTTGTGGGAGTTTGAGACATTCAGGGGGGCAGTAGAAGACCCAGAGAAAATTAGGGAGCATTGAGATGGCGCATTAAGATATGGGGTGGGGGGGCTCTTGAAAAAAATATATTCTCTAAGTGGGCGGTGGGCAAAATAAGGTTGAGAAACTATGATCTATATGGAATACATGTTGAGAAATTTTTTAAGTTGTGAGAAGTTATATTTCTTTATAGAGTAGGTACCTTATTTTTGAAAATGTTCATAAGTAAGACAGACCTTCACCGAACTCAACGTCTGCGTCCCCTCGAGAATGTCCGCTTTTTCCGCTCCAATATGGAGCGCTCGGAACATTTATTACTTCCTACGAATGCGCGGAATCACGCTTAGTTTTTGTGATGATGTTTATCCCACAAATAATCACCACAGCATTATAACCGAGCCTTTCAGAATTCTGCAAATTATTTCCTGTTATAAAAGGTTTTTAAAGGTTTTACGGTGGCCAACCCTTCTGCATAAAATATAAATGTTCCCGTTTCAGAGCAATCTCTTTTGTTCGCTCATCAGAGTATACGATTCGTTAATATTCTATTCAAGGTTTCATTATGAAGAGGACAATTTTTGCTTAAAGTCGTGAATACCGTCGTTGACAGCATTTTTACTGTTTTCAATTAAAAACTCCAAACTTTACATTATAAGTAAAACTTTACTTATTTAAGATTTTTTAATTTCATGATGGACATTTCAAATAGCATCATGCAGCCCTAAGCAGAGTATGTGTTATGGGAATCACATAACTATATTGTACAATACTTGAAGCAATCTTTAGCACGTTATTTATACAAAACATTATCTTCTATCTATATAAAAACAATTGCCGCAAGTCTGAAAGATCATCACTTGAGTTTGGCAGATGTTTTTGTTGTATTTGCAATTGACATGGTTTTTAAAAAACAAAGTTAACCCGGCTCCATCAGTGCGAGCGCTTTGCAACAATTTTAAGTAACATTTCAACAAACAAAGTGCACAAGAAACTGTTGAGCTATTTAAAACCTCCTTGTAATTGCACGTCGTTCATTGTCAGAACAAAAGAGAAGTAAACTTTGTTGAGAGTATATTTTAGAGCAGAATAACAAGTTTGTGTGCTATTAACATGGACCCGTATAATAGATTGGCAGTCAGAAAATTGCAGTCCGTCGGGAGCATGGTCTGTGTTTACTTTACTGTGTACATCATAGTTTAAACGAAATAGGGTTAGTTCTAGAAAATGAGAAAGATATATGGCACCTTTGTGGTGAAGCGGGTGAATGCTAGGCAGGGAAAAAGAAGGTAAAATGTGCTAGTTTTATTCAGCTTAACAAATTTAAATACTTTCAAAAAGAAACAAAACAACCTCAGGCGCGATGAACATTCTCTCAGATCTTTAAGCATTTAAGATCCTGAATTACTCACGTGAAAATATCGTCGATTTAGATACCGACAATGTTTCGGTACACGCAGCACCAAACACGTCTCACCGTCTCGTGTGAGATAAGACCGCGAGGAGTAACCTTGCCGCAATTCCCTCCTTACCCAGATGAAGATTCTCCGGATGAATCGAAACATTGTCGGTGTCCAAATTGACGATATTTTCACGTGAGTAATTCCCGTGTGTTAAAATAATGTCTAGATACACGACTAACTCACGAAAGTTTTGAAAGTGAAACATGTAAGTAAGATCTTTTGCAGATGTCTAAAGGTGATGAAAAGTAGCATGTAATAAAGAATTGGCTGTCCACATTGCTGCAATGAAGATAATTATCATGAAAGGAAACACACTTTGCAACAAATTCTCATAGTATAGACGCGCGTGAACTGTGCACTTCACGCACATGCTACGAGCATTAAGGCCGGTTTTACTGTCACGCGTACCGTCTGCGCTGATAAGCGAGTGATCTTTATTACAATGAAATAAGGATACTGATTGTTCAGCACTGACGAGAGCAGTCAGCGTAGCCATTTCTGCTAAACAATCAGTGTCCTTATTTCATGGCAATAAAGATCACTCGCCTATCAGCGCCGACGGTACGCGTGACAGTAAAACCAGCCTAAAATTTAGAATTCGCGCGCGGACAGCCATCCGTGTTTTGTCAGTTTTTGGGACAAAGGGGATCAGTGTGCCGTGTTCGCGTATTCTGGCGGAAACAGTTGGACACGCTATGCGTCCAGGCTTGCAGCAAACATCCAATGAAAGGCAGAATCATACATTTTCATGTTACGTTTCAGCACACTGAGGCACATTCTCGAAGACTCCGTCATGACTTTTGCAGAACTTGAACACACAAATTTATTTTTTTCTCAAATAAAAATATTTGTGATCTCTTGTAGGTGTGGGATAGTGCTTTGACATTCGATCCGCAAGGTCGTGAGTTCGTGTTTCGTGTTCCTGGGTGTGTATGAATGGATTTTTATTCTCGAAAAAAATGTGTTACGCATTAACACGAGCTTTTAACGGCGAAGGAAAACATCAAATGGAATCAGTCATAATATCTTATAGCGGCGATGGGCTTGCCATCTGTGAGAATGCTAACTTCTGCAAAATGTTTACATGTAGGTAGGTACCAAATTGTATATTTGGCCATACGTTTGTCTACCCCCTGAGACATCTTCAAAAGATCTTAAATAACTAAAGATCTGAGAGTTTATCTACCGCTCCTTAGGTAAAGTCATAAACAAGTTTCGTTTTTCGTTTATGCTATGACTAAAGCCACGGGGCGTTACTGATGTCAAATACCGGGTGGCCGAAAACAAAATGGAACCCAGCAATTACAATCTAGAATTGCGGTCTCCATTATATGGAATGCTCGTTATTTATTACGGGAGCCATTAGCATTTGGAATTTAGGATTTTACGTACATTATTTTACATGTTATTGTTATAAAAGGCCAGGCCAAGAGTACCCTAAACCGACGAGCTTGCATGAAGAATGTGATGAGAGTGAATGAAGCGAAAGAAGTGTGTCAGGATCATAGCAAGTGGCGATCTGTGGTCTCTGCCTACCCCTATGATGGGATACAGGCGTGAGTTTATGTATGTATGTATGTTATTGTTATAATATTATCATAAATACCGCATATTCCACGATTCTTGCTACAGCTGTGTTGGCTTAGTAGAAAGAATATAAGTTTTAAATTAGCGTCTTACAGTTTTGATTCTACGCCGTGTATCAATAATATTAATCTTTTTACATTAGATGAGCCGAGTATATTTCATTTTTGACATGTGCTGTCGCTTTTGGCATCTGTTGTCATTTTATTAGGTACTTTAAGTACCTATTTTGAGATCAATGAACTCTGAATGCTGGTGAGCTGACAAGTTCACGAGGATCTTCAAGTTGAACTTGCTAGGGGACCCTGGTGGAAGAACCTCAAGTTACTTATTTTGAAATAACCAGACACACGACAAATTTTTATGTTCATTCAACAAATCTTCAAATATTTTGTCCTAAATAAAGACAACAAAATTATTGTTTCCAATACAAGTTTGTATTTCGTGGAATTTCAGTGCTTAACAGACTAAATACTAATTAATTCAAACAAAAAAAGTTTCTTCTAAGTTCCAACATTTTCAGAGGAGCGCTTAATTAAAGACTTAGTTTGTTTTATGACAAGGGTTTTTGAAAAACTGCGACCGTTTTGATGGGCTTAAAAGTCACAAAATGTATCATTCCTTACAAAGTAATTTAAAGGACAGATATTTTTGTGCTAAACTAATTTTTCATATTTGACGGAATATATTTTGTTTACTGGTCCGTAACGATTGTATTCTTTTTTTATTTTTCACTGCTGGGAAAAGGTCCCCCCCCAGTCCGGGGAGACCTCCTTCCAGGTGAAGTGATGATCTGCGAAAGGTTGCCGGTACAGTTGGATGATGAGGACAGCTTTGGATTGCTATAGGCTGCTGATGATGATGATGATAATATTCAAAGTCTCAAAACTCCTATTAGTTAATTGCAATCTCAAACTCAAAGCATGGAAGTGTAACAAAGATATTAAATTCAAGCAAAGACACCGGCATTAATTATACAATGTTCTGTGCTGACGAGTTTTCATTGAATATTCCGTATGTAATTTAAACTTTGTTCATGCAAGGGAGTCTAAAGTTATAGAGAAAGTGGAATATTTTATTATAATCATTATCTTCCTGTTACTTATACTTACTACAAAAAGAAAAGGAAAAAGATGTCGGCACATCATAATATCCCTCAATAGTATAAAAAATATTAGGTAGGTAAGCTGAAAAGAGGATCGCTAATATTTTAAGTACTAAAGGATGCTTAAAGATCTGAGAGAATATCTATCGCGGCTTGGGGATAAAGACTTGATCCTGTTTTCTTTTGAGTTAGCTTGGAAACATGACTAAGAAAAAAGTTACAGAGGAAAATTAAGTCCTCTTTCCCGACCTTCTTGAATATTATGTATGAGTATCCACTCCCAAATTAATATCTATTTAATTCCATAAATATATGTTAACTGACCCGGATAAAGGTGGCGGTTTGCGACCGAGACCGGAGACCGAGACAGAGACAGGCTTTATAGGGGCGCGAAAGTGACACGAGACCGAGAAGCGTCAGCTTGTATGAAAACGAGTTCTCGAGTGGAGACTACGTCTCGGCAAACGTAGTGTAGGTCGCCCTCCTGCCAGGTGGAGTGACGATCTGCGAAAGGCTGCCGGCACAAGTTGCATGCGTCAAGCTGAAGACAGGGCGCGATGGCGCTTATTAGGGGAGGCTTATGTCCAGCAGTGGACTGCTATAGGCTGATGATAATGATATGAAAACGGTCTCCTGTCTCGGTCGCTGGTCTCGGTCTCCTGTCTCGGTCTCCTGTCTCTTTCTCGAGTGCGAACCGCCACCTTAACATTTTTCTAGATAGTTTTTTGGCCAGAAACCCTCGTCTTCAGAAGACCCTACCAAAGTTTCATCACAATCTGATCAATTTACATATTTTCCTATTAGGAATAGCAATCTTTGTAAATAAAAATTAATGTGTTTGTTTGTTTTTATATTTGTCCAAGCATTCCTAAGCCATTGATAAAACTGTGGTGTTTTGATTGTGATCTTGGCTAAGATACACAAAATGATCGAGTATTTTTTTAAATCAATCGAAAGTCGAGATCATTATTGAACAAAAAATCAAAATGAGATTATAGATAAATCAGATTCCAAGGACAATCGTCTTGATCAGATTGCGATGTCTTCTTTAATTACGTTTTTATTTCAGCGATTTTATAGCCTTTCGTCGATCAAATACTAATAAATCCTTTCTTTATTTCTCGATTTTAGAGGTTTTTTTAGTAGCTTGGAAGTAAAACTATCTAACCGTAGGGTTTGGTTAGTTCATTATAGTCTTCTGTCGCCGATTTATAAATGTTTAGATGACGATTAATCAATTTATGATACGAGTATTATAAAATTCGTTCTACAGATTTGAATTACAGAGTTCTGGGGAAAACTATGTTGTAATATTTTATTATAAGGTACAAACCTTTGTTACGACGACGTTCTACACAATAATTTTATTATTATAGTTATGTTCTCATGTAAGTGCTATTAGGTCTTTTTGAGAATAAAAATTCTTTAAACCTATTATTATTTTGGAGAGTTATTTACTACCTTCCACCGGCGGCTTCGCTAGCCTGTGTTGCCATTCCCGACTATGATTTACATTTATGCATAGTTTCATTTGGTTTAGGCGTGATTGAAACACAAACATTCTCACAAACTCTCACATTCATAATATTAGTAGGATTAAATTACAACACTCATACTCACATTAACTACTCCGTTGATATTACTATATTTTATTTATCTTCATTTTGTACAACAATGACTGAATGCAACGCCTATTTCACTTTGAAAACTTACGTGAGTTGTACTAGACATTATTTTAACACACGAGAATTACTCACTTATTGATTGCACCTACTAACAATTACGAATTTAATGTCGATATCTAAATCGACGATGTTTTTACGTGAGTAATTCCCGTGTGTTAAAATAATGGCAACGCTAAAGCTAGATTTATATTAGACCGGGCCGTGCCCGGCCGGGCCGTGTCCGTGCCGTGCCGGAGTGGAGTCCATAGGAATGTTAGTAGACTGGCCCGGACGGGACGCGGATCAGGCACTGTTTAATATAAACTGTTTCATTCAAAATGTATGTAACGTTTCAAATCCGTGCCCCGTCCGGGCCACGGACACGGCCCGGCCCGGGCACGGCCTGGTCTAATATAAATCTAGATTGTTTTATCTGTAAATCTGGGGAGAGTAAAGTACTATCAATATAGCCACAATATCGGATTTGTCAAACCAACCGCAATTTGTCAAATACAAAACAGGCGTTGAATAACGAAATATCAATAGCAGAATGAATTCCCGAATCGTCGAGAGAATTATCAAATCGATATTCGATGAAATTAAATTCCAAAACAACAATAGAATCGCTCTATGGAGAATTATTTGGCGGCGTCATCATTTTCGGTTCTCTGTGCAGTGAACATGCTGATATTGGAAAGCAATATATGAATAAAATTGCGTAAAATGTTCAGTTTAGGCTATACTCAGAGTTTGCACTAAGACTACAGTTTTATCAGTTCTCTATAGGAACTAACTTAAAGTAAAACATGATAGCTTGATAAGGAACCATAGAAGGAATATAAGTACCCGTATATAGGAATATAGTCGTATTGCTCATTATACGGACTAAAACATATCAAAATTGAAGGAAAAAAATCATTTTTTTCTTCAATTTTAGTCCGTATAATGAGCAATCCGACTATACTTCGAGTAGAATACAATTACTTAGGCTGCTGCCCGCGGCTTCGCTCGCGTGGTACCTGGATAAAAAGTATGTTAGGCCCCAGCCTTCCAGCTATCTCCACACAAAAAATCGCGTCAAGCGGTCGCTCCGTTTTGACGTGATTCCACGACACGACAAATAAACAAACAAATAAACACTTTCACATTTATAATATGGGTACGGATTGTATAGAAATACATATAGCTGCGTGTTACGCAGACTGAGTAATCAAACTCAAAATAAACATTAATTTAATTATCGTTTAGATTAGTAATGAAGAGTAAACATAATATAGGAATATTCTAATAGCTTTCAATCCAATTTACTTTATATTTCTTTGTTATTTTTATGATTTATTGAGATAGGTACTTCGAAAATTTTGCTTACTTTGACGAGCTTCACTTTGTTGGATTGGCTCCTCTCTGGAGCTTGACTGTTTAGATTTAAAAGGATGGATCACAAAAAAGAAAATAATGCGTTGTTGTTCCAATTATCAAAACATTAAGAAAAAGTAGAAATAGTATGATATTTTGAAGTCGAAATAAATTCTAGCCCTACCAATCTGTCATAGTAAAGTAATGATTTTGTTTTCCCCTTTCGCAAGATTGATGGCGACAATAAATTAACTTGTTTTTACTGGATTGAGGTTTTTTCTCGGTCTGTTTGCTGTCGTAATTATTCGAGATACAAACAATAGTAAATATAAAAATTACTAGCTGCTTCCTGCGGCTTCGCTCACGATATGCTTGGATAAAACGTAGCCTATGGCACGCAAGGATAATGTTGCTTCCCATAAGAGCGATGCCACACGGATGCTATACGTCAGCGTTGCGACGACGGAGCGGTGACGCTGCGTTGTTTTCCATACAAATCGGAACAATACGCCACACTGTGCGTTAAGCCGACACGGTTTGAAGAACACTTTGTCATTGCACTGCGACGACGCAACGGATCGGCAACGCACGTGTGGCATCGCTCTAAGTGAAATAATTTTCAGTGGTGAAGTAGTTCTACAGTTTACCTATTACAAATAAACAGATTTTTACCTCTTTATAATATTTATAGTGTTGTATGTGTAAGGTATAATCTATATAATAATATAAAGGTTAATGCACCCTATCTTTCGTAATATTCCAGAATGTTCGTTCATATTTCTCAGCGTTAATTCTGTAAGTTGTGTTACTTTCAGTAAATTAATTATTAAAATACACTGTACAAAGTTATTTAATATGTTTCTTAACTTTTAATATAAGGGTGTTTAAACCCACTGGGAGTTTTAATAGCGATTTATTAATGATAACGCCGAGATGCTAGTTTCGCTTTTACTTTTGTACGATTAACTACGATTACCTAACAACATGCGACAGTCGAAATTCAGTAGCGTTACAGTCGCGATTCAGCTATGCTTCAGTCACGATTAAGTCTCGATACAAATACTCTTTCTTTCTCTCAAAACAGTCGCGCGCTTTATGTATTGTATAGCTACTGCATACAATTTTAGGTTTATGAGTATCAACTCATAACAGATTCAGTAAGCTTACTCCCAAAACTAAAAACGATAATCTGGTTTTAGCGGTCCAATATTCCGAATTTAGTTACTACCAACGAGCTGAACTATGAAAGTTGGCACGATAATAAATTTATCGTTTTTAGTTTCGTTTTTAGTTCGCTACAGAATCTTTCTTACGTTAGATGTATTATTTACGCGTCTATAGAGTTTATGGTTACCTCTACTTATTTTACTATATAATTTTTACAGACTCAGGAGGCAATTCGAAATTCAAATATCATTTATTCAGTAGGACCGCTATGACCACTTTGAAACGTCTTAAGAGCTAGGTGATTCTACTCCAGTTCAATCTGTGTCTGTGTCCAATCTGTGCATGCATACACTTACACTGTAGTTCCTGGGACATTGTTGAGATGGAGTAGGTTTGCCCATCACCTAATACAACCTCTCAGGTAAATCGGCCACATCCACAGCAAGTCGTAAAAGTATGATTATTTTGACAAAACCTCTGTTGTCTGTAACTTAGTACCTACCTACTTTTTCCGGAGGTTCAGTATTTCATTGGGAAGTTTAGTTTTGTTACTCGAAGATCAATTTTTTTTAGTAGAATTGTAATTTGAACAATAACTTTTTTGTTTGGTTAAATTGGACATTTAATTCGGTATGTTTTGGGTTTTTTTGTCGGTAATTCATTATAACACAGCTCAATTAGTATAATAGTCGGCCGCAGATCGCTGGAGATTAATTTGTTTTTCGGAACCATTATTATTTTCCAAAGAAAAGTACTCTTTTAACGAAGAAGTTATAAAGACACATAATTTTTATATTTACAGATCAAGATCAGATATTTTAAATTCTTTGAAGATGTCTATAAGATGTAATCAGAGGGAAGTCCAAATATTCATTTGGCACAATTTGTCCAAATATTTATTGGGCTTCCAACTATCATAAGGGCTTACTTTTGTAAAAATTGTATTTAAACTAGCATCGCACGTTTAAAATACGTCATTTTTAAGATCAGGCCCTGATCGACGGGCGAGTAAAACCGCGGTCTTATGGCTCGTGGTAAAGCTCGCCGGTGTATCATTGCAATACAGCAGTTTTGTGAGTTGGCGAGCCTGGCTCGCGGCTCGTCATGTTTGCTTTATTTTTACTCAGCTCCATCAATTTCAAAATTAAAAACCTCAATTCGAATACGATACGACGGTTTTACTTTAGGAAATGTTTCTCCGCCTTTGGGATACCTACCGTCGTCGATCTTTCAAAATAAATTAAATTCTAGAAGATTCTGAGTCCATTCCATACCCTGTTTCAAAGGCTCCATCAAGCGCTATTCCCAGTTGGCGCAGCTTTGATATTTTCTGTCTTTATATTGAACTCATAAACTTGGGTACCTCATTACTCCATTCCTACGCTTACGGAGGCGATGCGTTGTTTCTGTCACATTTCTTAAAGTAATTTTTCTCTTATATTCACAAAGAGTAGAAAAAGAAGTAGAGTAAGTACGGTTAAAAACTTTCTACGCTTACCTTTTTTTGCTACGGCTGCGATGTATTGCTTAACAATAACTGCATAGCTGCATTGAAACTATCATCCGGCTGTATTGTTTACTTGGCCTAGCCAAAATTGATTGCTACGTTATTGATTCGCACCTAGTCATTTGGAAGTAAGCATCTCGTTCACAATTCAAATTAAACTGCATAGGTGCAATAATATCTCAAAATAGGCGAAGTTACGGTCAAAAATTAAGTAATTTTAGCTTTGGGCCTTGATGTCACCTTAACTTTTTGTTGGCATAGAAAACTATTTTTTTTTTTCGATTTTTGCTTGCAACATACTACATATGAATTAATTATGGAAGGTGCTGCTGTTTTTTACAGTATTTTTTTTTCTAAAATAGTTTCGCGTTTGACCACACCCTGCCTAATGTAAAGCAACATCGTGGTCTAAAATGGAGCACGCTTACCAAGAAGGAACGTATTGACTCTCGATTTGAAGACAACCAAATTATACTTTTCTGGAAATACGGACCCCGGTAAGGAGCTAGTAGGTGGTTTGTAGTTTATGTCAAAGCGAACTGATTTTAATAAACTCGCTCTCTACCCACGTCGGCGCTTATTTCACACATTTTCACATCCTTTGTCCGTAATCAGCCGCACCAAACGCGCATCGCTGAAATCACTTCTAACAAGATTGATTGAACCGATTGAACGAGACATCTGCAGAAATGAGCATGTCAGTCTTCTATATTAGCTGGTGAACATGTGATTTTACGAATGATTTCATGCTATACATGCGTTTGTAATGCTGAATGCGGGGGCTTTCTAAGGCACTCGTTTAATTTTACCTACTTGACTGTGATGAACCACGATAGATTTGGTGAGTGACACCATTGAAAAGACTTGCGTTGGATAATCCGACATGCCAAAATATTGAAAGCCCGATGGTAAATAGAAAATAGAAAAGGACTGTCGCTCGCTTAGCTTGAAGCTCGCTTAGGTTGAAGCTCGCTTCGCTCGCGTTTTGGTTTCATAAGTATTTTGCGAGCAAAGTAACTTTTATGTGACCAGCGAATAGGAACCGACAAGCAGCCAGGTATCCTTAGCAAAATCAAGTTAACATTTTGCATTTGTCTTCAAAAAAAAAACGGAGATTAGGAAGCGAGCGAAAGTGGTGAGGCGCGAATGTGTTACGTGTGTATAATAACACCTAATGGTCAAATACATAGGCCTGATCTCACACTAGGATTCATAGGGATACCAGAAACTTCTATTTAGTGTTATAGTACAATACAACGAAACAAAAGGTCATGCCAAACATTTATTCCGCCGTGAGTTTTCAACTCTTGCATGTCAGCTACATTCGTGACGTTACCGTGAACGAGCTAGCGTTACTAGTTCTAGCATAGGTTCTAAAATCTGTATGTATTATGTGTGACAGGTCAGGACTTGTGGACTTGTGAATAAATAAACACAGCCTGACTGACATCAGTTTCCACGAAAATATGCTAGAATTCCGTGTGCAGTGTATCAGAGACTATTAGGACTAAATCGTGATACTAATCAAACCTGGATTTTGTTTACTTTTTATTAGTAACTTACCAACTTACCAATAAAATATTCAATACATAAGTTAATCCGAAAACTGAGACCAGATAATAAACGTACCTATACTAGGTACTATACTTACATTATTCCTTTATTTATTTATTTAGACTTATATTTTTTATTTATTTAGTTAGACGCTCTGTTTTTTGTAGCTTTCATAAACTAAAAAAGTGGTGAATTCAGCTTGAACCCAACAGGAGTGCATTTGAGTTCAATGACATAAGTACATGTTGGGGTCGATGTTCATAGATTGATAATTAAATAGTCTTCATGATTTCAGTTGTAATTTATTGTCCACGATCCAATACAGGTTAACACAACGAGGGGGCAGAGACGACTGGCGACGCTTACACAACTTATCGCACGCGTCAGCCAAAATCATGTTACACATTCCTGTAGCAGTCGCTACAGTACTCTCCCCCTTTACATAAATTTTGACAAAAATTTCTTAAAATACAACATTCCAAAACATAAACATTGAACAGTAATAACACTACAGTCCATAATGCAAACAAAACACATAAGCAAATTCGCTGATTCCGCTGCTTTGCAATGTGTGAGTCGACGTCTCTGGTTACCGAGGCTTGTTATCGCAGTACCAACTACCGCGCGACGATTCTGCGAATTTTTACGACACATGTCTTATGATTTATTTCGAACACTGAATTTACAATTTTAACAAACACTTTTTTCGATATTCAAACGCATCACCTCCTACACAAAATACGCTCCTAGTAGCCTTATACACAAACACTTTTCTTACGCCAGTCACTCGTAAAACGCAGTGGGAATGAGCTTTCTCCAATTCCAGCACTGATGATCCTCCGGCGAGCATACATCCTCCAACCGGGCATAACATTCTTGAGTGGATCTGCAGGTGCAAACTCCGTTTTCTGGATTGAGTGCACCTCAGATATACGCTGGCTTTATTCCATAATACACTATGATCGACTCCTCGCTAGGGCTTCCGATAAGGTAGGGCGTTGGGTGATGTCATCTACTTGCTGCAATTTGTGGCGTCGCGTCGTGGTTGCGTCATCATAACCTGTTCATGTCCAATTCCGAGTCTTCCAAATCTTGATATGTACCTCCCGAGGTGTGGACTTCTTTGGGAGGGAGTCGCCTCCGTCGTTGGTCTTTCCATTCCTTCACAAGTTGTGGCTAAAACTTCTCTCCATCATGATTTCTTGAAATTTTCTGTTGCTCCGCGTGTTCCTTCGGGTGGTTACCGCATGATAACGCACACCGATGTTTGTCAGGGGTCACCAATGTTGGGGTCGAAGTTCATTGATTTATAATTAAATAGTCTTCATGATTTCAGTTGTAATTTATTGTCCACGATCCAATACAGGTTAACACAACGAGGGGGCAGAGACGACTGGCGACGCTTACACAACTTATCGCACGCGTCAGCCAAAATCATGTTACACATTCCTGTAGCAGTCGCTACATACACTTTATATTTTATTTCTCTAAATGTGGTTTTGGTTAGGTTTTTTTTTTTTTGGTTAGGTACCTACTGTAGGATATTATTTTGTACACTGAAAATGACAAATTTCTAACACAGTAAGCAGAAAAAAAAGCAGATAGAAAGAAACAAAAGAACATTAAATAGAAACTAAAATTAAACCAAAATTAAAAAGAAAATTGAAATGAAACATGAAAAATAAAAATTTAAAATGAAAAACTAAAATTAAAAAGAAACAAAAGAAGAAAAAGAAACAAGAAAAAGCAGATAGAAACTGGCCGATACAAGATAATTCAATGACATATTAAATGTGCAAATTCTAAGTGGCAAAGTGCCCTCTCCACTGGGACATAACAAACACCCGCGCTTGTATAAATTCTGGACTTTACGTCGGACCGGAGGGACAATTGGGAATTTCAGAAATTACTTTCATGAATTGAGTCCCGGAGATCGTTGGACTTTGTATTTTTGGGACACGGGAAGTTCATGTTAACAAGTTTTCTGTTGCAATGCAAAACAAATGCACCTCAGCTGCGCAGCAGTGCTGCCAACACTGCCTGTACAGGTAGTATAGGTCTGTGCTGTATCTGTCTAATGCCAACCATACATGATCAAGTTAACCGTCAAGTTTGCAGCGGACTTGATGCGGCGTCCATTAAATGAAAGACTTGTCATGCACACCCATAGCCATACACCGTCAAGTTTACTGGACGCCGCATCAAGTCCGCTGCAAACTTGACGGTGAACTTGATCGTATATGGCTGGCATAACGTACTCTTTCCCAAATGTAAGAGTGGGCGAAAACGACAATACAGATAGTGCCTTTTCATACTTACCGTTGCCGGGCAGCCGGTGGGCTGCGAAGTGTAAGGGCACTTACGGTAGCTTTCACGAGTACCGGCGTAATTTGCATACAAACGCCGCGGTAGCTGGCGCTGGCTACCCGAAATCCGGGACGTGTGAAAGGGCACAGAGAGATAGACGTCATGGACGGTGCACATGAAAAACTTCCTTGATTTACGAGTATGTATCTGAAGCGCATTTCAGACTACGCTATAATATATAGCACAGCATATAGTTCAAAGCACAACAATATTGCGTGCCATACATTTTATAGCAAACCAATATCGTACAGTAGATCCCTACAATGTGAACGTGTCCTTAGTAAATGTATGGTGCGCGATATTGTTGTCCTATGAGCTATATGCTATAATGCTGTCGTTATTATAGCGTAGTCTGAAATGCGCTACTTCAGTTTCGTTTCACTCGGTTTCGTGTTAACAGTAAAACAAAACATTTAACATTATTCAGATAATTTTTTTATTGAATTAATATGAAAATATCGGTTTGGCATTTCATTTTAAACATTCAAACAACGTCAAAATATCGAACAACAATATTTACAGCCAAAAATAGTTACGAAAAATTATTTTAAGTAACTATTTTTGCATAACAGATTACACAAACAGATTTGTTACCCAAAAAGCTATTCTTCGTAACGAGCTGGCAATTTGATTGTTATTGATTTTTGTGGCAAACAAGCTGAGGTCTGGCCGCCTGCCGAATTACAGTCAACCGGAAAAATGTTTACGAGAAACAATAACGAAACAATAGGATTATTGGTTTGATTTATAAAAGTATAACTTTATCTTCTTGATAATGAAAACGTAACGGTGTGAGTTGCGACTGCAAAAAGTTTGCTAGATGTATATTTTCAGAATGAATCGAAACATTGTCGATCGATTTTTACGAGAGTAATTGCCGTGTGTTAAACAGGTTCACTTTGATGTAAATAGAGCAGTAGCTAGAGCAGTGGTCGTCAAAGTGCGGCCCGCGGGCCGCATGCGGCCCGCGTTCGATATTGGTGCGGCCCGCGGCCATGCAAAAAATTTTAGTAGATAATGATGCTACCACGTTAGAGTAGAACATGTTGTGCCGACCCAACCTAGTTGGAAAAGGGCAAGGAAATGATGAGGATGAAAGGTGCTACCCACGTTGCTACAATAATAGTTATGATTGATTTAGAAACTTCGAGATTATGAAGCTCACTTTGTTTGCTTGGTTTGGAGCACTCTTTGTTCGCATTTTAGCTTCATGAGTAGGTATAATGCGAGCAAAGTGAGTTATATCTGACCACAGAATATAGCAGCCTATAGCAGCTAGTTTTTTCTTTGATCACTGCAAACAAAATCAAGTGACACATGTTGCGTTTCTCTTGAAAAATTGGGCACGCTTCGCTTGCATTTCACTTTTCATGAGTAGGTAAGGTATATTACGAGTAAAGTGAGTAAAGTCTAACCACAGAATAAGAATCTATAGCAGCGAGTTTTTCCTTTGATCACCGCAAACAAAATCAAGTGTCACATGTTGCATTTGTCTTCAAAAATTGGTCTCGCTTCGCTCGCATTTAACTTCATGAGTAAGGTATATTGCGAGTAAAGTGAGTAAAGTCTAACCACAGAATAAGAACCTATAGAACCAATTTTTTTTTTTCGATCACCGCAAACAAAATCAAGTGTCACATGTTGCATTTGTCTTAAAAAATTCGGCTCGCTTCGCTCGCATTTAATTTCATGATTAAGTTCTATTACATGTAAAGTGAGTAAAGCCTAACCACAGAATAAGAGCTTATAAGCAAGTTTTTTCTTTGATCATCGCAAACAAAATGTAGTGTCACTTGTTGCATTTGTCTTAAAAAATTCGGCTCGCTTCGCTCGCATTTCACTTTTCATGAGTAAGGTATATTACGATTAAAGTGAGTAAAGGCTAACCACAGAATAAGAAACTATAAGCAGCGAGTTTTTTCTTTGATCACCGCAAACAAAATCTAGTGTCACATGTTGCATATTTGTCTTAAAAAATTCGGCTCGCTTCGCTCGCATTTCACTTTTCATGAGTAAGGTACCTATATTACGATTAAAGTGAGTAAAGGCTAACCACAGAATAAGAAACTATAAGCAGCGAGTTTTTTCTTTGATCACCGCAAACAAAATCTAGTGTACATGTTGCATTTGTCTTAAAAAATTCGGCTCGCATCGCTCGCAAATGCGCTCGTAATATAACTAGCAATATTCCTTACTCTTACTTATGAAGTTAAATAACTTCATGAGTAAGGTAGGTATATTGTGAGTAAAGTGAGTAAAGCCACAGAATAAGAACCTATAGCAGCGAGTTTTTCTTTGATCATGGCAAACAAAATCAAGTGTCACATTTTGCGTTTGTCTTAAAAAATTCGGCTCGCTTCGCTCGCATTTCACTTTTCATGAGTAAGGTACCTATATAACGATTAAAGTGAGTAAAGGCTAACCACAGAATAAGAAACTATAAGCAGCGAGTTTTTTCTTTGATCACCGCAAACAAAATCTAGTGTCACATGTTGCATTTGTCTTAAAAAATTCGGCTCGCTTCGCTCGCAAATGCACTCGTAATATAACTAGCAATATACCTTACTCTTACTTATGAAGTTAAATAACTTCACGAGTAAGGTATATTGTGAGTAAAGTGAGTAAGGCCACAGAATAAGAACCTATAGCAGCGAGTTTTTCTTTGATCATGGCAAACAAAATCAAGTGTCACATTTTGCGTTTGTCTTAAAAAATTCGGCTCGCTTCGCTCGCATTTAACTTCATCAGTAGGTAAGGTATATTACGAGTAAAGTGAGTAAAGGCTAACCACAGAATAAGAACCTATAGCAGCGAGTTTTTCTTTGATCACCGCAAACAAAATCAAGTGTCACATTTTGCGTTTGTCTTAAAAAATTCGGCTCGCTTCGCTCGCATTTAACTTCATGAGTAAGGTATAATTACGAGTAAAGTGAGTAAAGGCTAACCACAGAATAATAAACTATAAGCAGCGATTTTTTTCTTTGATCACCGCAAACAAAATCTAGTGTCACATGTTGCATTTTGTCTAAAAAAATTCGGCTCGCTTCGCTCGCATTTAACTCTATGTGTAAGGTATATTGTGAGCAAAGTGAGTTATGTCAGAGCGCAGAATACGATGATAACCGACAAGCAGCGAGTCTTTGAGCACTGCAGACTTATGCTGCTAAGTTTCAAGCCCGCAAATAGGTACTTACTATGATTTTACCACATTTAGGAATTCGAAAAATCGTCAACTAAATAATTTAAGAATGTGCGGCCCGCAGTGATACCTCACATTGTCCTATGCGGCCCTTGACCAGAAAAGTGTGACGACCACTGAGCTAGAGGTTAGTCCAAAACATTTGGTACATTCATTATTGTAAGTAGCCATATTGACGAGTGGGATAGTACCTCAACTGCCGATACGAAGGTCGTGGGTTTGAATCCTGGCCATGCAACAATGGATTTTTCTTTTCAAAATGTATATGCACATTAACACGAGCCCTAAACAGTTAAGGAAAACATCGTGAGGAAACCCGCGGCTTAGTTAGCCCCACACGTATTGACCGTGTCTTTCCTGTGGATATGGCCGGTTATACTGAGAGAATAGGTTAGGTGCTGAGCAAGCCTACTCCATCTAAACAATGTCCCAGGCACTACAGTGTCCCGAAAGTGAAGGTAAAGATTGCCTCCTGACACTGTATAAATCATCTAGTAAAAGATGTAAAGGCCTGTTTTATTGTAAGTAGTTCAAAGTCCCAGAGGTCCGACCCAGTGAATTAATGATTTTTGTCTGTGAAAAAGAAGACACTTCATATTAACGATACGAAACACCTTTATATAAAACTTCGTTCGGTTTTGGAGGTGCCATCGACGGTCTTCTATAAAAGTGTCTCTGTCGACGATAAAAAGTTTGCGCAGAGCCTTAATATTTAAGTCACTTGACTGGATAAGTAAGTGCCAGACTGAATGATAGGGACATTTGAACTAAGTCGCCGTCCCCGGGGAACAAAATGATAACTGCCATTATCTTCGTTTTAGTGTTATGCCATATTTGTGATCTTTGGGTGCTAATACATCTGCTCAATTTTTTTCGTAACTTTCATACGGTTATTCACAAAGTTACAAAATATTACAATACTATTCCACGATTCGACCCATGCCTGAAGTTACAAGAATAAAGTTGTACTATAATATTATCACATTGTATTTACACCTGTTAATATGACAAACAGTCATATCATTATGTTCTCGTGAAAAATATTCGTCTAGACAATGATAACCGCATGTTATCATTTTATTCTCGTCAAAACTCGACCTTGCATTTCGTATAATATGTTGTTAGTAAAATAAATGACTCTTAAGGAGCTAAACTTAAAAATATTGCCACTCTCCTATAGCTTAAATTTCAAGGCAATAAATTGAAACAGCAGACTTGTATCACACTACACATAGTACATTATTTATATTTCAAAATATTTACAAAAAATTATACTTATTAAAAATATAATATGCATAGAAGCTCTTCAACTCTATCTTGCTCGAAGGTACTAAGCCAGAAGCATGGAACATGAGCGTGGTGGTGCTATTCTTTAAGAAAGATGACAACACCTTCTTGAAAACTACAGACCCATGTCGAGTTATAAACATGGTTGGGCTATGTTTATAATTTAAGCTGTTTTCATGGATCATCATAAATCGCCTCGATCGCAGATTTGATGACTTCCAGCTTCCTGAACAAGCCGGGTTCCGAAAAGGCTACAGTACCTTAGACCACAATAAGCTGCGGCAGACCATACAGAAGACCAAAGAATATAACTTGCAGCTTTGTCTCGCGATTGTGGATTATGAGAAAGCCTCCGATTCGATCGAAACATGGGCGGTGTGTCAGTCATTCCAGCGATTCCAAATTAACTATCGGTACATCGAAGTGTCGAAGTGTTGGTATTGGTATAAAAACGCCGCTATGTCAATCCAAGTACAGGAACAGAGTTCGAAGGCGATTTCCTAAAACTTTTTAAGGAAATCGCCTTCGATCGAACTCTGTTACGCCTCTTGGTAAGACAGGAAGGTGTAATTTCTCCGAAACTGTTTACGACCACTCTGGAAAATGCCTTCAAGCTCTTGAAATGGTATTCGTGGTCATGGAAAAGTCGATGGAAGAACTAAGCACGATGCTCGAAGGCCTCAATCAGCCTACCGAAGAGTAGGCGTTAAAATGAACACGGACAAGCAAGATAAAGGTTATTTCGAATGTTCATGTTATGCTTACCCTTGTAATAGTTAAAAATTCTGCTCTTGAAGCTGTCGACGCGTATGTATATCCAGGACTAACAGTGCAATTAGGTAGGTTCAACTTCAAGAAAGAGGTTAATCGTCCAATCCAACTAGGCAGCGTTGTTTCTCTACGGAATCGAATCAGAAATGAGGAGTTACATAGAAGAACTCGGGTCGCTGACATTGCCAAACGGATAAGTTAGTTGAAGAAGCAATGGGCAGTCCATTTAGCACGCAGAACAGATGGTCTGCGGGGCTGAAAAGTTCTCGTGTAGAGGCCACGGACCGATAAGCGCAGCGTTAGACGTCCACCAACAAGATGGACAGACGACTATGTAAAAACTGCAGTTCGGTGGTGGATGCAGGCCACTTCCTTGGATGAATACATGGAAATCTTTGAGGGAGGCTTATGTCCAACAGTGGACGTCCTACGGCTGAGATGATGATAGAAAATGAAAACTACTTTAGAAGTTGTTAATACTCATTATATCTGACTTGTTTGTTTCGGTTTGTAAGATAAAAATTATATTGAGCATTAACAACTTTTAAATTAGCTTCGAATAAAATAAAATAATAAAAAATAACAACCATAATAATAATTATTATGGTTAT
The DNA here is from genome assembly GCA_958496255.1 of Camptogramma bilineatum. Taxonomy (NCBI): domain Eukaryota; kingdom Metazoa; phylum Arthropoda; class Insecta; order Lepidoptera; family Geometridae; genus Camptogramma; species Camptogramma bilineatum. The sequence goes on along the minus strand of OY292465.1, from coordinate 10,180,930 downwards.
TTTTTATTATTATTTTACTTTTAGAGCATAGTAGCCCTTTTATAACGATAAGCAACAATCTTATAGTGGTTTGTTACATAAAAAGCACTTGAAAACATGATTAAAACAATAAATCAATAGTTGATTATTACTAACATGGTTTTATTTAATAGCACTTATCAAAATAAAGTTAGACCAATCTAAACGAGAATAAGATGATATTCAACTATTATCATAATCACTTCCACCCCTAAAAAGCGTAGAACAAAATGATAGAACAGTGGTGCAATTGGTTTTGGCAGTGGTTTTGCCTAGAAAATACGTGGAATAAAATGATAATCGACATTATAGAAATTAGACGATGACTGATTTTGACTAACTTCTTATTTTTGAAATATCTCTATTTTGGCATATATTACGCTTATTTCATTAAAACATTCCGAATGCATAAAAAATCAGCATTGCTTAAAGCTAACAATCATCTGTCTACGTCCAGTATTTATGAAGTTATTAACGAAAACATGTTTTTTGCTTCTCCTGAAAAGTTACGTTTTTGTAGTTATCATTTTATTCTCCGGGGACGGCGAAGTGTGTACAAAAATCCAACTCTGGTGACGCGATTTTAGATCGACTGAAAGCCTCTGCTATGGGTAAGTAGCTATTTAGTAATTTGCCGTAATCCGTACCCATATTATAAATGTGAAAGTGTGTATTGTAGACGTATTCAATATTATTTACTGCATATTTTATTTATATAAGAAAGGTTAAATGTGATTACTTATTTGTTTATTTATTTGTCCTGCTTTCACGTCAAAGCAGAGCGACGGATTGACGTGGTTTTTTGTGTGGAGATAGTTGGAGGGCTGGAGAGTAACGTAGGCTACTTTTTATCCAGGTATCACGCGAGCAAAGCCGCGGGCAGTAGCTAGTTTGACATTGACCCATTCGGCGATAGCATTGGCAAGGCAAGGCGGTGCCTAACCCGCCACTTCTTTAATAAGTAGTTAAGTATTTTGTTTCTTTCCTTTATTTAGGTACCTAATTAAGAGTTTGCAACTTTCATTAGTTAATAGGTGTTTATAACATAAACTGTACTTTGCTATTCAGTTAGATTTATGCAAGTGTTCACACGTTTAATACAAACCTACAATATGTCTATCAGCGAGAACCTGTAATTGGCTTTCTGAATCTAATCAAAATGTTTAGTGATATTTACTTTAGCTGTTGGTTTTCCATAAGATAAATAAATAAATAAATTACATGCCATTTGAAGAATCTGATCGCTCATTTTATACGTGGTTTATGTTCCTAGCCCACGCAGGAATTTTGCCAAACTATAAAGTGCGACTTGGCAACCCTCTATGTTTTATTATTTTAGTTATGAAACAATATTTTGTGGTCACATCGCACACAGATTCTATCAAAATTTATATTGTTCTCCTGATTTTACAGCTCAAAAGCACGCGTCGTCGTGAGTCAACGCGTTCACTGAGTGCACAATTGTGCATGACGTATTTTGTTACATAACAATGTTCTGTGCATATTGGTACCTACAGCCAAACGCCTGCTTAAGAGCCAGTATACAATTTCGCACTCGACAAAATCAGCGCTCGGAGGGACAAAAGTTGCTAAATTCTAACACCCAATGAACAGCGCTCCGTTTCTTAGACTAAACGGTTTTGGTAATTTTCATGTGATTGATTTATTTGAGATAGTAAAAATACTTTTTGGGTAGGTACTTAGGTAGGTACCTATAGGTATAACACAAAACAAAGTCGGGTTAGTTACACTTTGAATACAAATAATTACAAAAAAATAAATGTTTGTTTTTTTGTCCCATAAACCATATTGTGCTGATCTGATGGAGTCAGGAGCTTTTCAACAGAACTCTTCAGTAAATAGTCCGATTGAGTTGAAACTTGGATCTCAGCATGTCAGTCAAGTTCCGACTACAATGAAATAATATGGTGACAGCTAGCTCATCTGATGATGGAGTCAGGACCTGTTCCATGGAACTTTTTAATGATATGGGTATCAAATGACAGGGCTTGATGAGCGCAACACAATGCTGATCTGATGATGGAGCCAGGACCTGCTCCATCGAACTTTATAATGATATGGGTATCAAATGAAAGAGCTTGATGAGCGCAACACAATGCTGATCTGATGATGGAGTCAGGACCTGTTCCATGGAACTTTTTAATGATATGGGAATCAAATGAAAGGGTTTGATGAGCGAAACATAATTCTGATCTGATGATGGAGTCAGGACCTGCTCCATCGAACTTTATAATGATATGGGTATCAAATGAAAGAGCTTGATGAGCGAAACACAATGCTGATCTGATGATGGAGTCAGGACCTGTTCCATGGAACTTTTTAATGATATGGGTATCAAATGAAAGGGCTTGATGAGCGCAACACAATGCTGATCTGATGATGGAGTCAGGACCTGTTCCCTGGAACTTTTTAATGATATGGGTATCAAATGACAGAGCTTGATGAGCGCAACACAATGCTGATCTGATGATGGAGTCAGGACCTGTTCCCTGGAACTTTTTAATGATATGGGTATCAAATGAAAGAGCTTGATGAGCGCAACACAATGATGATCTGATGATGGAGTCAGGACCTGTTCCATGGAACTTTTTAATGATATGGGTATCAAATGAAAGGGTTTGATGAGCGAAACACAATGCTGATCTGATGATGGAGTCAGGACCTACTCCATGGAACTTTTTAATAATATGGGTATCAAATGAAAGGGCTTGATGAGCGCAACACAATGCTGATCTGATGATGGAGTCAGGACCTGTTCCATGGAACTTTTTAATGATATGGGTATCAAATTAAAGGGCTTGACGAGCGCAACACAATGCTGATCTGATGATGGAGTCAGGACCTGTTCCCTAGAACTTTTTAATGATATGGGTATCAAATGAAAGGGCTTGATGACCGAAACACAATGCTGATCTGATGATGGAGTCAGGACCTGTTCCATCGAACTTTATAATGATATGGGTATCAAATGAAAGGGTTTAATGAGCAAAACACAATGCTGATCTGATGATGGAATCAGGACCTGTTCCATGGAACTTTATAATGATATGGGTATCAAATGAAAGGGTTTTATGCGCGAAACACAAAGCTGGGTTAGGATTTACTTTTGACTTCGATTTTTGATGTTTGATTTTTCATTTTTAATCTTGATTTTAATTTTAAAATCAAAATCAAGAAATAAAAATCGAAATAAAAATCCGAGATCCGAGAATCGAGAAATGAGAAACAAGAATCAAGAATCACAAATCAAAAATTAAAAAATTGAAAATCAAGAATTAAGAATCCGAGATACAAGATCCGAGAATCGATAATCGAAAATTGAAAATCAAGAATCAAAATCAAGAATCAAGAACCCGATATCCAAGATCCGATAATCAAGAATTGAGACTCGAAAATCGAAAATCAAGAATCCGAGATCCGAGAATAGAGAAACTAAAATTGAAAATCAAGAATCAAGAATCAAAGTGAAAGTCAAAATCAAGAATCAAAGTCAAAGTAAACCCCGACCCATTTTTGTGTTTCGCTCATCAAGCCCTTTCATTTGATACCCATATGATTAAAACGTTCCATGAACCAGGTCCTGACTCCATCATCAGATCAGCATTGTGTTTCGCTCATCAAACCCTTTCATTTAATACCCATATCATTAAAAAATTCCATGGAACAGGTCCTGACTCCATTATCAGATCAGCATTGTGTTGCGCTCATCAAGCCCTTTAATTTGATACCCATATCATTAAAGAGTTCCATGGAACAGGTCCTGACTCCATCATCAGATCAGCATTGTGTTGCGCTCATCAAACCCTTTCATTTGATACCCATATTATTAAAATGTTCCATGGAGCAGGTCCTGACTCCATCATCAGATCAGCATTGTGTTTCGCTCATCAAACCCTTTCATTTGATACCCATATCATTAAAAAGTTCCATGGAACAGGTCCTGACTCCATCATCAGATCAGCATTGTGTTGCGCTCATCAAGCTCTTTCATTTGATACCCATATCATTATAAAGTTCGATGGAACAGGTCCTGACTCCATCATCAGATCAGCATTGTGTTTCGGTCATCAAGCCCTTTCATTTGATACCCATATCATTAAAAAGTTCCAGGGAACAGGTCCTGACTCCATCATCAGATCAGCATTGTGTTGCGCTCATCAAGCCCTTTAATTTGATACCCATATCATTAAAAAGTTCCATGGAACAGGTCCTGACTCCATCATCAGATCAGCATTGTGTTGCGCTCATCAAGCCCTTTCATTTGATACCCATATTATTAAAAAGTTCCATGGAGCAGGTCCTGACTCCATCATCAGATCAGAATTGTGTTTCGCTCATCAAACCCTTTCATTTGATACCCATATCATTAAAAAGTTCCATGGAACAGGTCCTGACTCCATCATCAGATCAGCATTGTGTTGCGCTCATCAAGCTCTTTCATTTGATACCCATATCATTAAAAAGTTCCAGGGAACAGGTCCTGACTCCATCATCAGATCAGCATTGTGTTTCGGTCATCAAGCCCTTTCATTTGATACCCATATCATTAAAAAGTTCCAGGGAACAGGTCCTGACTCCATCATCAGATCAGCATTGTGTTGCGCTCATCAAGCCCTTTAATTTGATACCCATATCATTAAAAAGTTCCATGGAACAGGTCCTGACTCCATCATCAGATCAGCATTGTGTTGCGCTCATCAAGCCCTTTCATTTGATACCCATATTATTAAAAAGTTCCATGGAGCAGGTCCTGACTCCATCATCAGATCAGAATTGTGTTTCGCTCATCAAACCCTTTCATTTGATACCCATATCATTAAAAAGTTCCATGGAACAGGTCCTGACTCCATCATCAGATCAGCATTGTGTTGCGCTCATCAAGCCCTTTCATTTGATACCCATATTATTAAAAAGTTCCATGGAGCAGGTCCTGACTCCATCATCAGATCAGAATTGTGTTTCGCTCATCAAACCCTTTCATTTGATACCTATATCATTAAAAAGTTCCATGGAACAGGTCCTGACTCCATCATCAGATCAGCATTGTGTTGCGTTCATCAAGCTCTTTCATTTGATACCCATATCATTATAAAGTTCGATGGAACAGGTCCTGACTCCATCATCAGATCAGCATTGTGTTTCGGTCATCAAGCCCTTTCATTTGATACCCATATCATTAAAAAGTTCTAGGGAACAGGTCCTGACTCCATCATCAGATCAGCATTGTGTTGCGCTCATCAAGCCCTTTAATTTGATACCCATATCATTAAAAAGTTCCATGGAACAGGTCCTGACTCCATCATCAGATCAGCATTGTGTTGCGTTCATCAAGCCCTTTCATTTGATACCCATATTATTAAAAAGTTCCATGGAGTAGGTCCTGACTCCATCATCAGATCAGCATTGTGTTTCGCTCATCAAACCCTTTCATTTGATACCCATATCATTAAAAAGTTCCATGGAACAGGTCCTGACTCCATCATCAGATCAGCATTGTGTTGCGCTCATCAAGCTCTTTCATTTGATACCCATATCATTAAAAAGTTCCAGGGAACAGGTCCTGACTCCATCATCAGATCAGCATTGTGTTGCGCTCATCAAGCTCTGTCATTTGATACCCATATCATTAAAAAGTTCCAGGGAACAGGTCCTGACTCCATCATCAGATCAGCATTGTGTTGCGCTCATCAAGCCCTTTCATTTGATACCCATATCATCATAAAATTCCATGGAACAGGTCCTGACTCCATCATCAGATCAGCTCGCTGTCACCCTATTATTACATTATTAGTTACACAACAATTCAGATCATTATTCTGCTTTAACGGCCTTTTTAGCCCCGCAGAAAATATTTAAAAATAGGTAATTAATAACTTAGCAACCAATGTATCAAACGCTCCTATTTCGCTATATTCTTCGTAGCCGGCGACGTGCTTTGCGAGTCGACTCAGTGCGAGCTCCGGGATGCAAAGCGATACGTCCACCCCCTAGAAGCGCTCGGCGCGGTCTGCTTGCGTCGAGTAGATAGGGTAGTAGATACGACGCGTTTTAGGTTGTTTTAAAAGATTTTTCATTGCCAATTTTTTAATCTTTTTGCATTTTTTTTTTCAGAAAAGGATTGATTTTGAACTCAAGTTTATTTCTGTTTTGTTAATTTTACGAACAAGAGTTCTAAGTCAGTTCTAAGTAGCCAAAATCAAAAGCAATTCTTTGGCCGTTTTCTCGAAATTTGGACTAAGTTAAAGATTTTTTTACTCAAAAACTAAATAAAGGTAGTAAAAAGTGATCCATTTAATAGTTTGGTTGACTATCACAGCAAAACATCGTAATTTTTTTATACCATTTGGACGTCAAAATGATTCGTAAATATGGTGATTTCTAAACCTCTTACAGCAAAAATTCACAAAACAGTCGCCGGTTTGAGGTCGATTAATCAAAAAGAAATAATAAAAATACAAAAGTAGCTCATTTAATAGTACAAAATTGAAATGATATTTCATGCTGTGCCATAATTTTTTTATAAATACAGTGTTTTCATTGAAAAATCCTGCCCCAAAACATCACGTAAATCAGAAAATTTTGTCTAATGCCTCTTAATCGTCATCGGCTGAACCCTCGTATAATTGGAATCGAACTTCACCAGTGAATTCGTTTAATTTTCGAATATACAGGCGTAGGGCAATAGATTTGGGAAGTTATTGATAAAACACCGTAAGTGTAAGTGGGGTTAGTAAATTGTCATGAAAGAACAAGGTGTATAATCTACCATTTCAGATTGAGACCGCCTTCGTATCAAACATAATACTAAATTGGATTTTCATCAAACGTGTCACATTCATGCACAATTTCTTTCAAGTTCGAACGCCATGATGTCGATAAAAATTTTCAACCGAAGCTTTTAAAGAAAGCATGTATCGAGGAAATGAAAAACGCGCAAAACGTTTGAAAATACTGCCTCTTTATTAGAAGCAGGAAGTATAGCCTCCAGTGATGACAGTTGACGGATTTTACGATATCTATCAGTCTTTTATTTTTACACTTTACGATATTGTTTTGTGAACTAAAAAGGAAGAGTTTTTCACACACCTGCTTAGATACATCACGGGTACTTATTCGTGAAACAGTTTAATTTTAAATGTAAGAGGTGGACTTTCAAAGTAGACATGTGACATGTGAATATTTATTGTTTGTGTGAGGGGTAGTCAGATGATTATCTTCTGACTTGCAGTGAGATTCAGACTTTCATCAGTTCTCTACTACTCAGAAAATGCATCCGATTCGATAATTTTATTCGGAAAGTTGACGTTTTTTCAGCGAAAAAACGTCACTTTCCGAATTCGGAATACATTCCGTGAAGGTCTGAATCGCACTGCTGGTATAGACATAATAAGTTCCGTTTTATTCTTTCATACCTAAATGTATTTGACTGAGTAGAAAATTATCTTCTGTTTTCACAAAAATGGGGAACAGACAGGAAAACGCCGAATTATTTCCATGCTAAGCCGTTTTCACAGTTGTTGAGATCCTAGGGGTATCCAAATGTCCAAAAGTCAACCCATTGTCGTGATGTATGGCTCCCAGTTCACCGCAACTGACGTGGAGTATCGATTGAGCAACATTCGCACGACCTGAACCGCCTCTGTTAGGAGATTTAAAATGCATGGGTTTTATTTTATCAGAATGAAAAGATAATGATTCAAACCCTTAATAAATATGCTAACTTAGACGATAATTTTACTTGAGTAATTCCCGTGTGTTAAAATAATGTCTAGTACAACTCAAGTAAGTTTTGAAATGATTACGATCCCCAAGGCACGATAGACATTCTCTGAGATCATTTTGATCCTTTGAAGATGTCTAAGGGGGTAGTCAGAAGTATGTCCAAAAATATAAGTATTTGGTAGATGCCCACATTTTGCACTATCGTATCGTTGGTAGAAAAGAGGATATATAAACCCAGCTTGACAGATCGTTTTTTTCGCCGAGCGAGCGCGCCCCACATCTTAATATCTCCTCGGAAATTCTTCACTATCTGTGATATCGTTTGGTACGCAATTTTTCAGAGCCACGCTGTTTCTTTTAGGATTGTATGTGGAAGTGAATTGGTCTGGAAATGTTTTATACTTATTGATAAATCAAACCGTGAATTTGTTCCCGATCTGGCTTAATTTGCCCAATCATATGGAATTCAAATGTAATTTATCTGACATGAAAATCTTTTGCATGCTCAGTAAATTCAATTTAAAATTATATTGCTGAAATTTGTGTGACGACACAAAAAACCATAATGACCTTTCTCATATTTAACTCTATAGACCTGACTGTCTACTTTGATTATTAAATTGTTTTTAATTTTTAATATTCTAAGTACACTACACTCATTTCATCAAAATTAGCTTTATAACTTGTATAAACTTTCGCGATTTGTTAACATAATGATAATTATTATTACGGGATTTTATCGCGTACCTTTTATTTATTTTGTTTCCCGACATTTCGAACACGTTGCAGCGTTCGTGGTCACGGGATGATGACCAGTACTTCAGTCATCCCGTGACGACGAACGCTGCAACGTTTTCGAAACGTCGGGAAACGAAAATAAATAAAAGGTACGCGATAAAATCCCGTAATAATAATTATCATTATGAAATTAGCTTTGTTTTTCGTTTTGAAATGATTGTGGGTGTGCTAAATAAATGTTTCCATGTCTATGCCCGTTTCGGCCGTTTCCGCAACAAATCGTAACCAGTTGCGATCTATATCTTTTCGATAAAATGTACTTTTATTATTGCACGTCGTGAATTTTTACTGCGGGAAAATTCAATCTTCCGTAATTTATTAATAAGTTTCAGTGACTGTGTCTTTTTTAATTCTATCCTTAAATGAATCCTAGCGAATTTGTTTTTTGTTATGGTGACTTTGTAGAAACAAAAGAGTAAGCAATTGATAGAAGAAAATATAATTAGGCAGGCATGTTGATCTGATGATAATGATGATGTTGATAATGATTAGGTACTACATAAAAATAAATGTAATAATTTGAGCTTTTTAGGGAGTGGCCACACTGCGTTTTTTGCAGCGCGTTTTTGAGCTGCGCATTTGTATCGATACAAACGCGCGTTCGTATCGCGTTTATATGGATCGCGCAGCTCAAAAAAGCGCTGCAAAAAACACAGTGTGGCCACTCCCTTAATTGAAACCATCTAGGAACTTAATCATCGTGTGATCAAAGTAAACTTTTAAATAAGTAAATATAAAAGAATGAAACGTAAAGACTTTTACATAAATTACTCATGGTTCGTAAGATATTTCCATTCGAGAGGCCGTGCCAATAACGCAGAGTACCGCATGACTGACTTCAATTATAAAGACCCAACAATGCTTTGAGAAACGATTATGGATGGACTATCATGGAAATATGGAACGAAAATCTGATTATTTAAACGGCGAGATTTATTCTGCGCTTCAAAAAGAGCAAATCGAGAACTTTTGATATGAGCAAGAGGGTTCTTCTAGCTATATAAGAAAATGGGGCACTTTTACATACAGGTCAAACACATAGCCCTCTTTTTGGGCTACGAAGCGGTCAGGTAATAAGTATAAGTCGCTTATGACTTTTTGATTTTCCTCGCGATCGTACAATTGAGTCATTTTATTTGTGGTCCCAGATGACTGATTCAAAAAACAAGTTAGTGCAGTGACTGTGACTCCGATTTCGTGACATTTCATTCAAGAAAAAGTAGCTCTTTTCAACTCTACAAGTATTATTTAACGTGGCTTATAGGTCATACATTTTTGTAAGTATCTTAGGGAAATACCAATTTCTTCCTATTGATTGAGGTTCACTTTATAAATTCACTGTTATGTTTCGTTGGTCTTTTGTTTTCTTTTTGTCTTTATGTACGGTATGCGTGTCGTAAACAATTTAATTCTTTAATTATTTATCTCTTTGTCTATTTTCCTTTAAATACCTATACCTTTTGCTAGTAGGTATTTCTGATAAAAACGCCGAAGCTTCCGCACGAAATTTCACTTCATTTCCTTGCAAATTTATTAATTACGAGAACAATGCTTAATTAATGAACGTACGTGTTTTTATTGGTTCAAATGTTTTGACAGTATGATGTGGGCGCGGGTTGGGCTCACACAGGGATATGAAATACTCAGTATTTCATTATACAAACTTTTATATCGAACTTATATAAAAAACTATATACTCATCAGGATAGCCTACTACTACTAGCTCATAAGAACTTACTAACTAACTTTAAAAATTTCGAGTATAAGTACCTATTTTAAAAAGCAATCTATTAAAAATATGCCCAAGGATAAATTAAAAATACTTATTGGAAAAAAATATCATAAAAGCGAAAAATTTAATAAAGACCCGAAAAACCTTTTAATAATAATTCAATTAAGTAAGAACTTCTATCCAACCAATTAAAAAAAGATCCGATTAAAAGACTACGAAAGCCAATAATTGTTTGTGAAAGATAAATTAAAATTGTGAAGAATTTACTGAAAAAGTGGTTCTGAGAAAGGAGATGTTTCACGGTTCTATGGAGCCTGGGCTAGGTCGGTGGTTATTTTGTATAACTAAACTGAGGCCTTTTCGTCTTTTACTAGATGATATAAACATTGTCAGGAGGCAATATTTGCCTACACTTAACGGGACACTGTATGCCTGGAACAATGTTGAGATGAAGTAGCTTTTCTTAAAAATGACATTGATATTTATTTGTTTGCGATAAAGTTGAAAATAACCATAAGAATAATTTTCATTTCCAAATGACTTTTCGTCAATCGTTTTTTAATTTTATGCGATTGTTTTCGATGTTTTCCGAAAACCATTCTTTTTCTGGCTTTACTCTTTCCCACAGGGGTAGGCAGGGACCACGACACACTAAAATTGTTACACGTGTTTATAATAATTTAAGGTAGGTACTTACTTTTTCACTTAATTGATATTCGATAATTTCAGAAGCAATACAGACAAAGTTTCAAAATTTTAGAGGAACGAAATTGAGTAAGTTCCAAAATCTCGCAGCTGGCGCTAAAATTTTGGATCGAAAATTATTTAGAAGATAATGGTATTTAGTTTGAATGTAGTTATTGGAACCTAAAATTTATGCTTTGAGGGCAATTTAATTTTAGCGCCCACTTATTTAAAATATTCTTAAAGTTATCGACCGAAGAACAGGCCTAGGCTAGTGCTGGTTTAGTAATGGCTTAGTAGAAACCGTTTTTGAAACCAGCAGTGAGAAAGGCTAAATCAAGGATTAAGATACCTAGGTATGATATGTATGATTATGATAAGTGGTATGATACAATGGCTTGCAATAAAGGACTATTGCCAGCGTACTTTCTTTGTATAAACGTACCTTAGTCATCAATTTCTTTTAAGAACTGTATTAAATGAAGCAGAAGTTGTAAAAGCTTTTAAAATAAGTTAAACTTTTGAGCAATTTCGTTATGAATACTGATTTCCAATGAATTTAACAATTTAAGGACTATTCGCACACATTTCATTGATCAATGTGTATGTGTAGTGAAGTGAATACAGGTGAGGTCAATGTAAACCAATCGAACGGTGGTGAGTGGTCACAAAGTATTTGTATAGAGAGATTGTAGTTGAATCGAGTGTCCGGAGTAAGCCGGCAGAGAAGAATGAATGAGGTAGAGTACATATAATATTGGATGATCGCCTGATAATTGAAACAGTGCATATAAAGCATGATAATGATAGATAGATTTAAGTTACTGTTGTTTATTTTCTAGTTGTACATGTACCCACTATTTAATATCACTTCTCTCTTTGAGGCTATCAAAGGGTTTGCTGGAAGAGAACTCTTCGTAGGGTTAAGCTCGCCTTTGTACATGTCCTTACTTTAAGTCGTTGTTCTATGTGTGTTATTTGTACAATAAAGAATTAAAGAATAAAAGTCTTTACTGAAATAAAATAGGCTATCGAGGATAATTTGCCGAAAAGGAAACTTGTCTTACAGCTCGAGCTATGCGATGTATCGACAGTTGGGAAGGCACGGGAAGCGGCCATTCATAGTACTAATATTCTGTGTTCATAGCATCCATAGCACACATCCAGTGCACTCATACTTCCATATAAAAAAACAGTTTAGCTGTAGGTACCCGTTTCCACCAGAGCTAAGCCATGTGGACAAACGAAATGAATATCATCATCATCATCTCAGCCGTTGGACGTCCACTGTTGAAATGAATATGATTGGTGGATTTCAAACGCATCCTTTACAAGCAACATTGCTAGCACATTCTTTTACTAAAAAAATTAAAAAGTCAAATTGAAGCATCGACACGACTTGACTTTTTTTGAGGAGATTTTTTTTTTATAGTGTTAATCCACATGTAACACATTTATCAATAGCCATGTCCCCACAGAGCGAGCAGCCTCGCGAGGCATTTACCGCGCGAAGCAGCTCGGTTAGTGTGGACGTGTGGCTCGGACGCTCGCCCGCGGTAGCGCGCGCCCGAGCCACACTTCCACACTAACCGAGCTGCTTCGCGCGGTAAATGCCTCGCGAGGCTGCTCGCTCTGTGTGGACCCGCCTAATGAAGAATGATAGAATCAAGCAGCAAGTAGTGGTGCAAAATTCCAAGTGAAAATAACGATTACAATTAAATCGAGACCTGCCTGAGTTCTTCAAGGTTCTTGCTTGTTGACCGGTCACTTGTTTACCTTTTTATTTTTGGAACCTCACGTGTCAGTAATTCCCCGGACTGATTACCAGTTTCCAGTTCGTCCGTGACTTATTTTCCGATTACCTTGCTGGTGTAAAAATTGGAAATTTTTACCAATCCTTCCCAATTACTTACTGTGAAGTGAAATGAAAAATAAATGATATTGAATATTGACAACCTTGTTTTTTGATTAAAATATCGCTAAGATAACTGCTGGGCAATTCTACTAGATGACAACCGCTGCGTTTTGGTTCGATCTCTTAAATGTCAGCCATTTGGTGAAATAGTAGAATAGCTTTTCAAAAATTTGTTCTGCCAAAGTTCAAACCTTAACAAAACCTCATCACAACTGAGTCGTTTGTTATTAGTAGTCATGGAAACAGTCACTTTAGTTGAGGTTTTGGTTGAGGTTGATAAAAAGTTCGGTAACAGAATTGACGCCCTGAAGCTTTTGGGTGCCATGAAACCACCACAACCTTTGTAGTTTTTTCTTCTAACAAAGATTTACTTTAGTACTTGTTTAAAACTATTAGTTACTAATTGAATCCAAATTGCCAAAAACCTATTCTAGCAAATTGTGTTTGTTGAAAAGGCGTACGTTAGATTAAAAAGTTTCCGCCATTGTACACCCACACAATGCTGTGATGGATGGCGCTAACATACAAGAGTCGTATTCATAGAGAACAGACAACTAAAAACCTGCTCTAAGTAAGCTTAAGCTGCAAAACAGACTTGAAATATTTTTCATCAATTTTAAAAACCTGCTAAATATAATGTAGATCACTTTGACACGTCCCGTTATGCCAGCCATACACGATCAAGTTCACCGTCAAGTTTACGGCGGTCTTGATGTGGCGTCCAGTAAACTTGACGGTGTATGGCTATGGGTGTGCATGACAAGTCTACTTGAAGCGCCATACACCGTCAAGTTTACTGGACGCTGCATCAAGTCCGCTGCAAACTTGACGGTGAACTTGGTCGTGTATGGCTGGCATTCGCCGCGAAGAACTGACAAACACTGTAAAGTTACGCAACTTTGCAGTAATAAACCATCTTAAATACAAATAAAATATTATAAATAGGGGAGACTATTGATGATCCGTTTAGTCCTACTGAATAAAATAAAATTATCGACTTGACTTTGAATTGAACTATTGATGACTTCGACCTAATTTGACGAGTAACATCATAAATAGTATAAAAAACATAGTAGAAAAAACATAATTGTCATCAAAACTTGCTGTTAAAAAAGGCTTAATTGTGCTTTTTTGAGGTGATGATATTATAATTCTTCTGCAGGGTAAAAACCTCCCTTTGTTTACGCCATTAATTCCGGTATTATGTTTTGCGTTACTGACCTCAACTTTTTAATGTCACCGCCCACCAAGATTAGACCTCGCTTGCCCTTTCTTGTTTGAAAACATGGTTTGTTTGTAAAAAGTGAAATTACGTTCTATGTTAATCCTTCTACAGTAATAAGACCGATACTGAAACAATGTATTCAGATTCTGATATAATGATCTTGTTTTCAGAGAAAAGTTTAACATTGATACTGTTTTAGTCCTACTATGCGAATTAGGTATTCCAAAGATCTTTGAGACCGTTTACGAATAACTATGAATTTCATTGAAAATGAAAAGTCATCAAAATTTGCGATTACGGGCACTCGAACCCGCCTGATACAAGCGATTCTCATTAAGCCGGAGTGCCTTTACCAACTTGGCCACGGAATCCATATTCGTGGGGTCGAACATGTAATAATACAGAGTATGGTTTAACACTATAAAAATAAAAAAAATATTATGTAATCAACACCCAAAAACAGAAGAAACATCTATAGAATGTTAGTACGTAAACTAGGTACGTATACCATCCACATCACATGGATGGTTGCCAGTCTACAACTGTGCGGTTCACACGCCAATTTCTGCCCCGCACAACTGCCGTTTGGGTGCTGTCACCCGTGGGTGATTTCGAGAGGGACCTTCAAGAAAATAGCCTACTCCTTCCTCAAGTACTGGCAATGCGCTTGCAGTTCTTCTGATGATGATGGTGAGGTGAGCTGCTTGCTCGTTTGTCCCCCTCTTCCATAAAAATAAGTAAACTGAAAATAGGTTAGGTACTATTTATCTAGGTAGCGAAGCCACTGGCGAAAGCTAGTGTACCTTATGTTCGTATTTTTAATCTCTATTAGAGTCATAAATCAAGAAACTTTCCCCCTTCTAGTCCATATACCTTCGAAGAAGTAATATCACTTAATAATGGAAGTTTTCAATTGTTTAAATATGTGTTAGCTTCTGAAAGTTAAATAACGATGCTTCATATTAATTTTGTACAACTACATTTTGACTTGGTTTTAATTAGAAATGTATAGGGAAGGTAAAATATTTTTATTTCAAAATTAACGAACTGTCCCAATAATCATGCACCTACCTAACCAACAAGATGGTCAGATGACCTTTTAAAGACCGCAGGTCGGCGATGGATGCAGGCCGCTTCCAACCGCAATACGTAATAAATAATTTAGTAATAATGTAATTAGTCAGTGTACAAGGGAATCAGCGCCAATGTCCGTTATAAGAAAAGTTCATACCATCAAACATCAAAATCTGGGTGTGAAAGCGTATCAGACAGAAATACAAACACTTAGGTTAGAAAGATTTATAATTTTGATATTGATACATTACGTATTTATTGACATTGTCATTAGATTCATCATCATCAGCCATCACTGCTGGGTATAGGCCTCTCTTCGTTTCTGCTATTCGCCCCTGTCTTGCGCCAATCTAGCTATGTAAGTCATTAGATTCACTAAAAATAAAATAACTTGTTATAAAACTGAGAGGTCTTAGTTCTGCAGATTTTTGGAAATGTACAAGAGTTTTGGTAAATTAAATTAAACCCAAGTTCAAAGGTTTACACCACGGGACCGAAAACGTTAATTTATTCGGGTATCTCTGAATTGAAGGTGAAGAAGCACCGGGATTAATTGGTTTAGTTACTTTCTAAAACGACCTTTTGCTAAATTCGTCATGAACAAACTTCACACTGCCATTTTGACAAACTGGTTACTTTTTGCGACTTTGGTCACAGAAAAAAGTAATACGAGTAAAATCCTCCTGACTGTTTTGTCATTTTTAGAACAAAAAAATCGTTTTATCTAAGCTAAGCAATCAAAGCTAAGTTTGTACAATGGGAAAGAGATTAAACAATTGATTATTTAAAAAAAAAATTGAAAACACCCGGATACAGAACAAAATTAAATAGGTATCCTCATTTATCTCACTACCATAGAATAGAGAATAATACTACATTGGTATTGGATGAACGGTATTACAGCGCCCAATGATGTAGAGCTTTACCAACTAAGCTGTTAAGCCAGTTAAATGAAGTGATCCAGTACTTAGTTACGTAAACTGCAGGCTGATTGTCTAACTTGTCTCAAACCCAAGGAATTTGTATACTAAACGTAACTGGAAGGTTCACTGAAACAGAAAACGCTGTCCGCTTGAGAGATAAAACTTGGGCGGTGTGTCTCTTTCTAAAGGGCGACCATAATTTATGAACTAAACATTCTTAATCCTTAGTGAATATCCTGAAATTTATATGACATGGGCACACTACTAATCCAACAACGAGTGTGAAAAAGACAAAGCTACCAAGAAAGCCTCTTAAAGTGACCGACAATCCTTATAACCATAATTGAATTATAATAGAACGTTGCGCAGTAGTGATAAAGTTAAAATCCTTTATACATTAAATGTCAGTAAGCATTCCAGTTACGTAGAATATAACTTCCTTGCTCAAACCTTGGATCGGTCTCAAACTGTCAAATATGACAGTTCAGTTCACCACGCAAGTAGCTCTGACACTCTCATCTCAACGAGACCGAACGCGACAAAAGATACCTACACAATCGTTTGAAAGTTTGAGACCAATTTGAGATTGGAGACAAGTTAGACAAACAGCCTGCTGAGGCACACCCCTTGTGGTACCAATCTCTTTGAATTGTACTGTCAGGCAGTGTGCAGAAGTCATTATAAAATAAAATACCTCAGAATGTTCGTGACTGGTTTACCTCCTTCGTTTTATCAACGGAATATGAAAGGTTTCGTAAAACTAGCGTAGGATGAAAGGCTATTAACACCTACTTAATATAAAACCCATACTTTCTACGAAGTGCTCTAACATCGTCGCAAAAAGCTGTTTCTCATTATAGAGGACATTCTTTTTTTATGCTCTCGATAAAATATTCTACGGCCCTAGTTGATGGAAACTCATAAAAAGCTTTCAAGTTTCATAATTGAAATAAAGATTTTTTGTTTTGTTTAGACTATTCCATTTTTTATTTGATTTAGCCTTCGGGTAGTTGTTACCCACACTTGTAAACTCACTGGTGTATGGTTGACCTTGCTCTTGCTGTTGTTCTTCTAATGACCTCTGAAGCTTTCGACTGACCAGCACGCTGATTTTTTAACTTGTCTCAAACCTCAAATTGGTGTCAAAGTGTCAAAACGATCGCGTAGGCATCTTTTGTCGTGTTCCTTTACTTTTGGATTGCGATGCGGCGATCCGGCGGCGTTACGTAGTTGATGTAGTGAGCGTTGCTTCATAGAATTCCATACAAAAAATACCGAGGCGATGCGGTGAGGTTCGGGTGTGGAGGCGACTGGTCAGCTATAACCTTTAAACTTGCCAAAGCCAACATTCCTATCTATCCCCAACCTATCAATTATTTAGTGATTTTTCTTCGTTACCTAAGTTTTTCGGACGAAAATATTAAACTTCTGCGTAACTGACATGGCTATAAATTACGTTTTCCGCCTTATTTCCCAAGCGAAATACTCGGCATTTCAGTGACTATAGTAGAAAATTAAATTAGTGACAGGTCGCAAGCCCATCGTTGCTTTTTAGGACGAACAAATTTTTGTCACAAAAGGATTTGGCCAGACACTGCCCCAGAGCCGAATATCGAATTAGACTATGCGTCAGAATAATATTATTTAAATAAAATATCACAAAATTAACTGGTACATACAGAATACTTAGATATCTCGTGCCGTGTGGGAATATAATTATGTTATTTTATTAGTAACTTTAGTCACTTCCGGTACTACAGTCCGTAATGCCTCTCCAGACTCACGGCGAGAAGTTTCACCGAGACTTCTCGAAGAACAAACAAATTATCAACACTCTCAATTTTCTCACTCGTGATCTGTTTGAAATCCTTTGTCTCGGCCAAAAATAGGTACCGACACCGAAGCGCGAGAACAAAAAGGCGAGAAACTCCTCACATTCACGCTTCTCGGGTGTTGTCGGGGTTTCTTGCCGAGAGTCTGGAGGTATCACAGAGAATATTTTTATCAGATAGACCTACCTTCTTTTTCGCGGTTGACATGACACTCAAATAGTAAACAAAACAGACGGACAAGAATTTGACAGATGTAAAAGGAATTTCGTTGAGTTTCAGTTGTGTGATTGTGTTGTGATGTGATTTATGAGGATTTATCATATTTTATTTAAAATTACAAAAACTGACGCCTTGGGATATGCATACAGACTAAAATGGAAGTGGGCTGGACATGGCTGGACGTCTACAAGATGGAAGATGGACTAGGAGAGTGACAAATTGGGAGGGTTCAAGAGGTCGACGCTGCATAGGAAGACCATACGCTCGCTGGGACGAAGACATCAAGAAAACTGCTGGACCAAACTGGCTCCGAGTAGCACAAGACAGGGACAGATGGCTGGCTTTGGAGGAGGCCTTCACCTTAGGGGTTCTCTAGTACCTACTTAGATTATAAGCATTAGTGATAAGAAAAAAATGTTAATTATAGAGAAATAAAAGGCTTTTTATTTTATTTATTTATATCATATTTTATTTTAGGTGGTAAGTACAGAATCACTGCACATGAGTGTAGATAATTTTATTGATGAAATTCCCAATTTTTCCTAAGTACTTTTCTTTTTTACTTTAAATTGTAGGTACTGGGAGCAGCTGTGTGCGTCAAGCTGCAACAGCCTCCTTCAGGCGATAGCCGACAGGCCTGACTTTCATCTTATTCAGTCTTGGGAGTCAAGGCATGCCATCTTGGCAACCTATACTTGCCATTGACTGTCCGGTTGTACCTACTTACCACTCAAATGTGCCACCAATTTTTGCCTACCTACTAATACTAACATAATATAAATGAATGATAATATTTTCACGTGAAAATTCCCGTGTGTTAAATAATATATGGATGAAAGTCTGAAATAAATAATTTTTATTTTAATTTATTATTTTATTTATTTTCCATACCCTAGTTCACTTAAAATTCTGCCAGTCCATAATAATACTTACTAAATAATTATTGTTGGACATTACACACAGCGCCATCTATCCCCAAAGTAAGCAAAGCTTTTACTATACGAACCTAAAAAATATACTTTCCTAGGTTCATCCGTTCATGCTGGGCGTCACAGCCTGCTGCTTTAAATTAGATTATCTTTTAAATCCCACTTTAAAAAGGAAGAAGATGAATGGAGTCTCACTATAAAATAAAAAAACAAACCCAAAAATCCCAATTTGGTCATGACGCAAGCATTCTTTCCTGTGGGCATCTGTGGGGCAAAATTGTTCTAGGAATCGGCCATGTCCTTTTTCAGTATTACCGAAATGAGAAATCCATTGATGCACGACCGGGATCAAACCCGAGACCTGCCTTTTGATTGTCTATCTTTGAACCAAAATTAGTCCCATACTCTCAAATATGACAGTGCAGTGACCACGCAAGTAGCTCTGTCGCTCTCATCTCAACGAAACCGAACGGGACAAAAGATACCTACTTATTACTTAAAAAGTCAGTGGGGTCGTTGCGATTTTTTTTCCCAACGACTCCCCCACTTAATTAAGTAAAATTTACCCAAACTACAAGTAAAATCTTTATTATAAATGACAAAAACATTTTTTTTGTGCGAGTGTGTAGAAACAGATTTTATACAAGTTGAATTATTCAATAAGCTCACTCAAAACAGACCTGTTACGGATAAATTATTTAGATCGCAGTTTCTGCTTTAATGTAAGAAGATATTATTATAAAATACGTTCTTGTTTGTACATATTATATCAAAGGCCCTTATTTCTCAATTTCTGGGTACTGGTTATTATTGTCTATAGGAGAGCATTGCAAACTGCAGTTGCTGACATCAAAAGCGATGCGTGGGAGGCGGTCGGTGGCTAAAAGCTGTGGCTAAGTGCCATCCTCGAGAGGAGCAGCAGCTAGCACGGGTTAATATTTTACAATCCTACTTGAATCCATTTTTCTCAATTCTTGACTTATTAAATAAATAAATAAATATTGCTGGACATTTCACACACCATCATGTAGTCCCAAGCTAAGCAGAGCTTGTGTTATGGCAACCACATGACTGATATACTACTTATATACTTTTTTTTTTTTTTTTCGTAAATACATACATAATATACATAGAAAACACCCAGACCCGAGACAAATATTTGCAGATCATACAAACATTTGTCCCGCGGCGGGGATCGAACCCGCAACCTCTTGCGTCACAGGCGGGCCATCTCCCACTGCGCCACAGAGGTCGTCAATATTTATTGTCAATAGTTATTCGTGAACACGTCCATTCTGAAACTAGTCCGAAAGGACGAGTTGACGAAATTCAAAATAAATATTATTTTCATTCGTCAACTCGTCCTCTATCTTAGTTAGGGTTTCATTTAGTAAAAATTAAATTTAGTCAAGGAAAAATGTTTTGTAAAAACCCTATTAGTACCTACTAACAAATAAGAATGTTTACAGTGGTGGATCACGAGTTTACTATTCTATCCGTGACTTTATTCTTTTATCTATTTTATGCTGGCAAATGCAAAGCTAAAAGAAAATTAACTTGTTAAACTTTCGCGATTTGTTAACATAATGATAATTATTATTACGAAATAAACAAAACTATTATTTATTTTGTCGGGAAACAAAATAAATAAAAGGTACGCGATAAAATCCCGTAATAATAATTATCATTATATAAAAGAAAATTATCGTGGAAGTATATTTACTTATAACTCGTGTGCTGTGTATCGCGTTTTTCAATTTCTGTCTTAATATTTGTAAGTAACAATCATTTACTGCACAACTCCTGCATCGAATTGTTTTATGAGAAACTAATCTTGAATTTAAAAAATAAAATAAGCCCCCAGACACAAATGTAACGTAGTAGTTAAAGCGGGGAATTCACTACACGGACATGCCCGCGGGCAAGTCTGCAGATAATGCCTGCTGGACCTCGCTACTATAGGTCTAAAGCTTTGTATGTAGCAAGGTAGGTACCAAGCAAACGTAGTCATGAACGGTAGGTCGTATAATACTAATAAGTAAGAAAGTACTAGCAAGTAGTGAAGATAATGTAACAGATGTTCATGTTCAATTTATTGTAACAAAAGAAATGTTCTCTACTACAATTCTCAGGTTGCTATCGTTTTGGCGGCCTGCCATTCTTTTCTGTGTCCATATTCACGCAAAAAACATTACTGAACCGGTGCTTACTGGTTCACTCTAGTACGCTGAATTGTGTTTGTATTATAAAGAGCTATTGATTTAGATTTGTTTGAAGATTTTGCCAGCTAGCAAACTTCTTATGAACAATATAAAATTTTGTACGAATAGGAATTGCTATTGCAATACTTTGCGATATCACACCGACCATTCCACTCTTTTACACACCCCTTTGTCTCCAAACGAGTCTCTATCTTACTTGATGCTATCAGCGCTACTTTAAAACCTATCATGATCACACGATTCAAACTTACTTTACTGGTGCTTACTTTGTACATAAATAAATATAAGTAGTAAAGTAAAGTTACGATTTTTTTCCATACAACAAAATAAATGATCAACCTGAAAAATTATGAAGAGTTAGTTGCCAGGAAAGTTATCTTATCCATAAATTCATAACAGATGATATAAATTACCATAGAGTAAGACAGAACATGGCAATAAAGAGGAATAATAAGTAAAAATAAATATTAATCACGGAACTGTTAATTTTAGAAGACTTACTACGGACTTTTACTGACCTTACTGAATATTTCACGTGATTGCATGTATCCAAGCCCAAAAATATGGACAAAATAAAACCAACAATTTTGCCGGCATTCTGTGTAAATGCATTCAAACGTGTCAATATATTATGCGGTATCACGTCCAGATGCTGCAATATTGTTAGCTATATATCAGGGACTTTTCGATTTAGGTGCATTATTCCGTTTTCTTCGTGTTAGAAAATTTCGTGGCCATATTTGAACTTCGTTCATCTCATATAGCGGTATTATCAACG
The DNA here is from genome assembly GCA_958496255.1 of Camptogramma bilineatum. Lineage (NCBI taxonomy): Eukaryota > Metazoa > Arthropoda > Insecta > Lepidoptera > Geometridae > Camptogramma > Camptogramma bilineatum. The sequence continues at coordinate 10,158,838 of OY292465.1, read as the reverse complement.
TTTATCTCATATTATAGTTTATACCTATTATTAACTTCATGATAGATAGACAAACCTTATTTAGGTTAGGTTAAGTATTTTCCATCCATTCAAACATCTGAACTGTCGCATAATATAATATTAGTGTGATGTGGTAGTGTGATTATCAGTGATCGGAGTAGGTAGAGCTATTTTATGTACTTGCCTTAAGATAGAATAATATGGATATTCCGGATTCGTTTTTTAGTTAGAAAAATAATAAAAAGCTTTTTGCTTTTTGCTATAAACGGGTTTAAGAATTGTATAATAAATAGATAGAAACTTGATTCATGAACACACATATATTTTTTTATGTAACAATTTCTTATATTTATACAAGAATCAACAATCATTTAACATTTTCATTCTGAAGTTGTACAAGAACATACCATACAAATTATTAGTTCCTCAAAAATCGAAACATGATTGAAAAGAACAAACTATTTGTATAATCGAATCCCGGAGTGTTAGTCGGAATCCCGTGGAATATCCATATTAACATCAATGTTTGCGGTCAATGAACCTAAATAGCTCTACCTACTCCGATCACTGGTGATTATCAAACAAGAAAGCCAAAAATGCAAAAAAAAAAAATTTCAACACTCACATTTTCACAAAAACTAAAACAAATACTTAACTTTTTTTTAATGCAGAACTCATTTTTATTAAAATAGAACCCGTAACTCCTGACATGACTTTGCGATAACTATCACGGACTTCCCCTAACTGGCCTGAAAAAAACTCACCCTGTATAGATTTTTTGGGCTAGAAGCCCGCGCGTTAATTTTTCTTAAGTAAGTATATAAAAATGGTTGTTAGAATTCTGATGCGGTATAAAGTTCGCCGGTCGACTAGTACTAGTACGTAATATAAGTTTACTTTTATTAAAATACACTTAAGGTAAGGTTAGACGAAACTTTGCTTGCTCAGCCTTTTATTATATTTTATAAAACTTGCAAATGGCATCTCTCGTCCAAGAAAAGTGTTTTAGAGCATCGCAATGGCTTGCAAATATCGCCCGGGTGGCCAAAAGCTTTTACGCCGCAACCAACGGTGTGGATATTTTCAACTTTCAGTCTTTACAAATGGAATTCGAAACTAGGCTGAACCACCAAAACTGCGTTTAAACATTAAAGTAAGTATGAGGTAAAAGATGGCGGCTGATAGGGAAAATGGAAGAAAAATACGTCCACGTAATGTGGTATTAAGAGCAGCGGGCTTAAAAAGGTCGCTATAGCAGAACCAAAATAGGAATTGAACTATAAGCCGTCTCTTTTCACTCTCAGTCAATGTAAAGAGACGGCATATAGTTCAATTCCTATTGGAATTCTACTATAGCGACCTTTTTAAGCCCACTGGAGAATGATGCTAGCTGTGATGTTCTTATGAGCTAGTGGCCAACTCTAGTTGTCATGACTTAACGACTAAAGGTAAGCGTCCACATGTCGGTATCGTACGCTTCGGACGCATCGCACGCAACGGATCGTAGTATTATTTGTATAGAAACTCATATAAGTGCGTCCACCTGTCCGCATCGTACGCATCGCATTACACAGATAATCCGCTTAATGCGATCCGTCCGCTGCGTGCGATGCGGGCCTGTGGACGCTTACCATTAAAAGCCGGGAGCGGCAATTTAACGTGCCCTCCGAAGCACGGAAGCGCTCAGCTAATAATGCCACTTGCAGTTACCCATCCAAATTGTGACCGCTCAGTACGTCGCCAAACTTCAACGATAAAACGTCTATGCAAGCTACGGCACTAGCGCTTCTATGCATGTTGGTATACAGGCTATGAAATTTCCAACAAGCGGACAAAATCAGTAGCAAAAAAGACCTAGACTTTTTAGTAGCAATCCTTTTATTGTCATAATATGCAGCGAGGTTCGTTAGTAGTGCTTGTGGGAATGCGAAAAGGCTACATTTGTTTCACAACTGCTCTGTGAGCAAAGGTTTAGCCCCGGGATACGAGAGAGCTCCTTTGAAGTCATCTTTTGAGTTTATGTGAGGGAGTAGTAAAAAAAGCTTAGGAAAGCTGTAAGACACCAAAGCGTTACACATGATTAAAGAAAACAAAAAGGTTGAAAGTCTTTGATCCATGTTAATACTTCTATTGAACAATTGCCACGAAATTCAGAAATATTTCTAAATTCAGTAAAATGGAAAAGAAAAACAAGATCACTATCCAAGACAATAGCAGCATTTACACGCAGAGATCGGCCCGCGGGAGATAGCACTCGCCATTCCAACCTTTGCTAAAAACCTTACGTGTAGATGCGCGACGATCTGTACAGATATCTGTGCGGTTCGGAACGCAGGCGCAGTCCAGATGCGTGGTAAAAACTTTACAGTCGACAGTTTTATCCGCGGTTATCTATACGGTTATATATATCTGTGCGGTTCATATCTGTACAGATATCTGTACCTACCGTGTAAAGGCCGCTAATGTAGACAAAGGATGACTCACGCTAGACTGTGTCGGGTCCGAGCTGAGCGTCGGCCGTAGCACGGTCAACTAATTATTACATACGAGTATATTTTGCACTAGAGAATGCCCGCGGCTTCGCCCGCGTGAATTTTTCCGGGTTTAAAAGTAGCCTGTGTTATTTATTACAGAACTAAACTACCCAAAATGCAAATTTTATCAAAATCGGTTAAATAGTTATGGGGATACGTAGTAACAAACATTCACACACACATACACACGGACTTTCGCCTTCATTATATTAGTAGGATGAATGAACATTCTCACGCTATACCGAGTGACGGCCGACCAACGGACAACGCCGGCTCTGTGACCGTGCTACGGCCAAAGCTCGGCTCGGGCCCGGCACGGTCTAGCGTGAGTCATCCTTTACTTTAAAATGCAGCTGTCAGTGTTTTTAATGATTTTTTTTAATCCGAAAAGGTGTTTTTTTTTAAACGCGTATTTTTGTTCCAATAATTTCTACAAAAGTAAAATACCGGCGCCGCTCTGCAAAATTACGTTTTCTATATTTAAAAAGCTTCTACTAAGTAATTAGATTTACTTCAGTGGTAAGCACATGTCTTTGTGAGTTCTCTAGATGTTAAAAATCGAGCTCTCCTTGCTTGAAAACTTTATAGAACTTTCCTTTGCAACTCAGGTTTTATTTCTTAAGAACTCGGAACAGCATTAAGTAAAAGTTCGAAAACTAAAAACTCGATAGCTGGCTATCGTTCAGTAAATTAACTTTTAAATTATGATTTTTACTTTCAAACTATCAATGCTTATTTTCGAAGAAATAAGTTATACACAGATGTAGAGATGTTAAATAGATAATAAATTAATAAATATTGCTAGACATTTCACACAGCGCCATCTAGTCCCAAACTAAGCAAAGCTTGTACTATGGGAACCAGATAACTGATAGAACACTTATATATTTGTAAATACATACTTATAATAGGTATTATACTTTATAACACCCAGACACAGAACAAACATCTATGTTCATCACACAAATGTTTGTCTTGAGTGGGAATCACATTCACATTGCCTAATGTAGTTCAGAGACCTACAAAAATTGAATTAAATGGAGTTGCACTTAATCTTGTAGATTCAACTATTTTCTTAGGTCTAACAATTGATTCCAAAGTGCAATGGGGTCCTCATATTGATACACTTGCAGATAGACTTAGCTCCGCTGCTTACGCTGTTCGAACGATCAGGCGACTGACTGATGAAGCAACGGCTAAGTTAGTATATTTTAGTTACTTCCATAGTGTGATGTCATATGGTATCTTTCTTTGGGGACAAGCAGCAGATATTCAAACTGTTTTTGTTTTGCAAAAGAGAGCGATCCGTGCTATTTACAAATTAAAACCACGGGACTCGCTGAGAGAACGTTTTAAAGAAATTAATATTCTCACAGTCTTTTCGCAATATATTTATGAAAACTTATTGCACACTCACAAATATATAACCAACTTTAAGAAAAAAAGAGAAGTGCATAATATTAACACTAGAAATAAGAATAAACTATGTGTGCCTAAATTTAGACTAGAAAAAGTAAATGGTTCTTTTATGGGAAATACTGTACTCTTTTATAATAAACTTCCAGAAAACGCAACAAAACTTCCCATTCGCAGATTTAAAACATACATAAAGAATAATCTTGTTAAGAAAGCGTACTATTCTCTTGATAATTATATTAATGATAAAGTCGCGTGGCCTGATGTCGCTCTGCCCCTCGACAGCTGATGTGTACTGTGCAATGTCTTTACTATCTTGCTTAGTTTTATAATTATTTTCAAGTAGGTAACTGCTAGGTACCACCTAAGTTAGCCAAGTGTAGCGTGTGATGCCGGGCGAATTTTTGTTGATGTATTAATCCTCCTTTTTTTTCTTTTGACGACTTTGACGAGACTCACATTGTTTGACTGGCTCCACACTGGAACTTGACTATTTAGATTTTAAGCGGATGGATCACCGAAAAGAAAGCTAGGCCCCATACCGTGTTTGTTGCCCTGATTCTTCACGGTGTTGGTCGCGAAAGAACAGGAGTAGAATCACCTAGCTCTTAAGACGATTCAAAGTGGTCATAACGGTCCTACTGAATAAATGATATTTGATTTTGATTTTGATTTTGAATCGAACCCACGACCTACAGCGCAGAAGGGAGAGCTACTACCACAGTTGGTAGCTCAGTAGCTAAAAGGCCAGTCAAAGTTAAGTAAGTTCATATGAGCTAGTGATGTAGTAATAGTAGCTTGAATGACGGAGTTTTTAGGATTTAGACTGCAATATCTTAACCGAGTGGTGGCCGAGACAAGGACACCAAAATAGGGGACGTTCACCAGCACGATGGGTCGATGACATCCGCAAGACCATGGGTTGTACTTGGTTGAGGCTAGCCCAGGATCGAGGCGAATGGCAGTCATGAAGGGAGGCCTATGCCAAGCAGTGGGTACAAAATGGCTGATGATGATGATGAGCTTGATGATGAAGTCACCTTGGCTTGTTGCAAAAACTTTTTTTTACAAAAATCTAGCTTCTTCTTCGGCGTTTCCCACAAGATACCTCTTTATAGCCTATGTTCATCCTGAAAGTTAATTCTAAACACTGGTGAAAGAGTTTTTGAAATCGGATGAGTAGTTTCGGAGATTAACTCCAACATACAAACAAAATTTACCTCTTTATAATATTTTTTTTTTTCCCTAACCTATCTCGTCCCACTGCTGGGCAAAGGTCTCCCCCAAACTCTTCCAACCGTCCCTATCCTTCGCCGAGTCCCACCATCCATCGGCGAAGAATATAGAATAGAATTAGAATAGATTAATATAGATATATATAAATTATGTTTTGACACCAACGCGGCGATGGAGCTGAAGATGGATCACATCGATCCATAAGAAATCTATTCACTCTAGCCTTGAAGGCGCCAATATGTAGTTTTCAAGAAAAAGGAGGACGGCAGGGAGTTCCATTCATGGGCAGTTAGATAAGATAAGATAAGATAAAAATGTATTTAGTACAACACACACACAGGAAAATAGCCAACTACATAATACTTAAAACAAACAAGAGACGCAGGTACTAAGATAAACAAACAAGTAAATAGGTATAGGTAAAACCTAGGTGCTGAAAACACAAACAGACTGACAGGTAAGTACCTAGGAAGAAAAGAAACAAATATCTACATTCTATCTATAACCTATAGTTCGTATCATAAATGTGAATCCTTTACATCTTTACTGGATGATTTATACAGTGTCAGGAGGCAATCTTTGCCTACACTTAACGGGACACTGTAGTGTCTGGGACATTGTTTGAGATAGAGTAGGCTTGCCCAGCACCTAAACCATCCTCTCAGCTTAACCCGCCATATCCACAGGAAAGACATGGTCGATACGTGTGGAGCTGACTAATCCGCGGGTTTTCTCACAATGTTTTCCTTTTCCGTTTAGAGCTCGTGTTAATGAAGATCCAACTCATTGTAAATAACTTCTTTGGAAATTACCTATTCCCTTTTAATTAAATCGTTTAGAAATTGTTTGCTAAGGAACAATGGAAGTCAAGAGTAACCCAAGGCACGGTAGACGTTTTCTCAGAATTTTAAACAATAATAATCCTTTGAAGATTTCTAAGGGGTAGCCAGATGTACGTCCAAATTATTTATTTGGTACATGCTCACATTTTGAAGAAGTAAGCCTAAGCATCTCTGTAAATAAAATGAATCAATCAATCAATCAATCGTTTATTTGGCACCTATAGAAAAAAATTAAATAAACCTTAAACTAGGTAGGTTAGGTACTTAGGTATACACTAAAATATAACAGCTTATAGATAAGTATAAATACTAATAAGGCAAGTCAAAAAACCTACCTAAAAGACGGTCCTATTTTAATATTTTAGTTTCAAATTTAATTACAAGCATTTGCTGGGATCTCAAGATTTGAAACTTGCACTCTGAGAGAAACTAAGCTTTGAACATACACAGTACGTTAACCTTTCAAGCGCATGACGTACTCATGAAGACAATATAAGTATTAGTACAAACTCAAAAGAGATAGCGAAAAAGACACCAAGGTACTTGGTACGTCGAGTGCCAAGTACTGATCAACTGATTTTAACATTTTGCTAAGTTGTGTAAATAATGAATTAATAAGTAAATTAATGTTTAAATATGTTTTAATATTGTTTAACAATAAGTATTTTTAAATAATATAAAGATACCTATCTTATTATGAAGTTAGCATAGAAATAAAAACTAAAATATGTACCTAATCTCATTATCAGGTTAAAACACTGATCTCTGTTTGTTTGTTTCCTTTTTTTTTGATTTACGCAATAAATTGTAGCTTGGATCACACGACATTTCAGCAATGTATATTCATTCAATCACTTAAAACAATGTGTGCACTGAACCGATTCTTTGTTGTGGAAAACCACTCTAAAGTTCAACGATTTCTAGTGAAACAAGATACATTTCTAAACAAAAAACTAATACCTATAATACAGATATAAAAGATATTATCCTGTTCAATTTTCGAGTTGAAACAAAATATTTCCTAATTAACTACTATTATGAAAATTAAAAACAACGTAATTACTAATTAGCTAAATCCAGCTAGATCCGGTACCTATAAAAAAAGTCTTTATTTTTCACAAAGTCTTGAAATTTACACCTAAGTTATTCTTTACCGGTACTTTTTTTATTATTACATTACTGTAAACCTCTAGCTTAAGAGGTTTCTACGTCATGTTCTGACCCTATTAACTATGCATACCTGCTTACATTTGGGGTTTCTATTAAAAGAGCTACGTTGATAATGTACATCATTGTCAGCCAGAATGGGACGTGGTATGACGGATCGCGACAAGGGTTACCACAATTGTATTTCTGTGCCGTTAGCACAATGTTTGTAACAGGAAATGTTAGGTTTTTCAGTTTGAGGTAGTGTTTAGCCACATGAGTGATATACTACTCATATACCTTTTTTTTTGTACAAACATACTTATAATATACATAGAAGATACCCAGACCCGAGATAAATACTTCTAGATCATACTAACATTTTTCCCGCGGCGTGGATCAAACCCGCAACCTCCTGCGTCTCAGGCGGGCCTTCACCCACTGCGTCATAGAGATCGTCAAATCTACATCTGGTTAGGAAGAGAAATCTCTTGGAGTTACTCCTCTCGATCGTGTCTCACTCCCCTTACTAATGAAAGACGTTTAAAGTTGAACACTGAATGAACAACGTCCTGTTTCTGTTTGTCACTATCCACAAATAAAGACAGGACGTTGTTTAACCAGTGTTTAACTTTCATAAGTAAGACCCACTATGTGTATGAAACTCTCCCTTATCCTATTGAAGATTCTCCGCTAAACAAATGCTAAGGGTACAAAATGATTGATGTCGGTTCTTTATCAGTTGTACATGGGAATAAGGTAAGGTCCTAATAGAAATATACAACCTCCTCCTTTTTTAAGTCGGTTTAAAATAGCGCAAAATTATGAAGCTTAGATATGTACCTAATCAATTTAAAATTCTGATTTGGCAATCGTCTGAGAAATAAACGTTAAAACATAATAAAATTATGTAGACAGAAAAACATTAGAGTAAGTAAGCATAGAAAAACATTTTAAGTAAGTATTGATGATTGATTATTATTTAAAATACGGCTTTTAAATAATATTTCACCATGTTTAATTGCTGTCCAGTTAAATAATTGATCAAGTCTCATACACATTACTCTCCAGAAATAGGTACTTTGTTTCACAGTCGCTTAGGAAATAATCAGTTCACCATCTTTAGGCTGGTTTTACTGTCACGCGTACCGTCGGCGGTGATAGGCGAGTGATCTTTATTACAATGAAGTAAGAATACTGATTGTTTAGCAGAAATGGCTATGCTGATTGCTTTATTCAGTGCTGGACAATCAGTATCCTTATTTCATTGTACTAAAGATTACTCGCCTATCAGCGCTGACGGTGAGCGTGAGACTAAAATCAGCCTTAGGCTGGTTTTAGTGTCACGCGTACACCTTATCCGCGCCGAACGCGCCGAATTCTCGAAGTACTGTCAGATTCGGTTGAATCGGACGATTTGGCGCGGACGGGTGTGTGCGAGGTTTCATACGATTTCATATAAAGAATTCTAAAATTCGATTCGTTTGGCGCGTATATGTGTGCGGCCACCTTTATAGGTACATAACACATTTTAAACTTTCGCGATCTGTAGACATAATTTCCGATAAAGTCCCGTTAGTTTGTTTCAATTATTTATAGGTACCTACATCTTGTAATTTGTAGATGGTTTAGGTGGCGTATGTAGGTATGTATGTACGTAAGAGCTAACTCTAGTGACGGAGTTTTAAGGCCGCGGTTTTTCGTTCGTGTTGTTAAAAAGGAGTTTAATAAATTAACGACGGCCGCGGCTCCGTCCGCATTGACTACCATTTTTTATCCTACGGGAACCATGCATTTTTCCGGGATAAATAGCCTATGTCCTATTCCCGGTCATTATCTATCTATATTTAAATTTCAGGTAAATCGGTTCAGTGGTTGTCAAGTTATACAGGAATAGTATAAATCCATCCATTCATCCATCCATCAATCTATCCAAACAGCCAAACTCTCGCATTTACAATATTAGTATGAAATATAATTATATTTTATGAGTAAAGAATGTTTGGTGAAATGTCAGAAATTACTTGGCAGACTGTGAATTCGTGCCTAATTACGACGCAAGTATTTTAATTAGGTACTGAATGCCGGAATTTGTATGAGGGAAAACTTTTCGATGTTATCCGACTGCGCAAATGTTTTTCACGGAAATTCAGACATAATTTCGAGGAAATATTAAGGTTATAAATTTATATAATGATGAGCACGTGTTGAAATAATTTAGGCGGATTTAAGGCTGATTTTAGTCTCACGCTCACCGTCAGCGCTGATAGGCGAGTGATCTTTATTACAATGAAATAAGGATACTGATTGTTTAGCAGAAATGGCTACGCTGATTGCTCTCGTCAGTGCTGGACAATCAGTATCCTTATTTCATTGTTATAAAGATCACTCGCCTATCAGCGCTGACGGTGAGCGTAAGACTAAAATCAGCCTTATTGGAAAGGAAATGTTTAATTGAAGAGATTGAATGCCTTACATGGCCTTAATATTGGATTTTATAACACATTATGTTAATTATGACAATTATTATTTAATTTTATTACAATTAATTAATATCCATTATTTTCTTCGTTTATCAAAAGTTGCTTCTCACAGGTTATTCTTTAAGATGTACATACCTACATTAAAATAATTTCGAAACTCCGCGCATTTTTTGTATAATCAAATCAGCAGTGCAAGCACCGTTCTTATCGATCGCTAAATGGACATTTAGAATCGACAAAATTTGGATTTATCAATGAAAAATTTAATTTTATCGAATTCTATTGAATCTAAATGTCAACTTAGCGATCGGGTCGACCCAGAATCAAAAAGCTCCCAAAATAATAAGACAATTTTTAAACAAAGCGTACTTACAAGTAGACGATTAGGTACCTACTTAAAAAAACTTGTCTATTACTACATCGCTACGCTACTTATCTATTACTACAAGCTGTCGTTTTGCACACAAGTGGGCAAAAAGTGGGTAAAGCTACAAGTGTATAAGTTGCTGGTAAACGTAAAAGCAGTCACTTTGTTTAAAAACAACCAAATGTACATACGGTTGATGAAATATTATAAAGGTATGTAGGTACTATAGATAATATGTATATTTATTTGGTACTAAATAATATTCTATGTCACTACATAATTATTTAAGCAGCTTAAAACTTTCCCATCAGAGCTGGCCCCTAACTACTATAAACTTCCTTACTTCACAGCGTAAACTGTAGTCCATCTAAACTCGATCATGCACACTTACCACCAATTTACCCACACAAACGTGCTATACATGAGTAATGACGTAACTCCTTTGAAATTGCGCTATTAGCCAAGTTCTCAACTAATTACTACCGTACACGATGTACTAACACAACGATTGCTGAAATCTTAGGACAAAGTACAGAGGCTTGTTTCTGACATAATCCAACCAGAAGAAAATTATGTGCTTTCCAAGAATCCTGATTTTAATCGACAGGTTTTAATAGGTAACCTACGTATATTTATTGTTTTTCAACTTTCCAAACCGATTTATCAAAAAATTAAGCTTGAATTAATTACTATCATAACTTACGCAACCAAAATTTTACTTTTCCTTAAACGTCATGAATTTATCGCATGTTTGTAAATAAAATATTACTATTCTATATCCTTTGTTTGAAAATAGAAGATCTGCAAAATTTTTCAAAAAAAAAATAAGAAAAAACCATTACTTATAGCGATAACCCAAATCCACTTGTAAGTTCAAATAAATGGATTGACCCGTACAACAAAAGTAATTCTACAGAACCCCTTCACCGTCAAGTTCGAATTGACAAAGTACAAAGTGTATTGGCATCGATACAAACTCGATAAAAGAAAAGTTTCGTCTGTCCCGTTTCCAACGAAATATGTAAGCACTCTACCAGAAGGCGACCATGACCAAAATCAGCTTCTAGTTCTTCTTTTTCTCACCGTTTGTTTTCTATTCTATAAAGTCCCGCTTCTGGGCAAAAGTCTATTCATTCTCCTATTATCTCCGTCCCTCGAAATTTCCCTCTTTTTTCTGAAACGAGAGATCGTTCTTTCTACGTTATTTTAAATGTCTACAACCTCCCAAAATGTTAAGGCATTTTAATTTCTTTTGTGACTTCATTTCTTTATAACAAAAAAAGTTTGCAAGGATGTTCGTGTATTGACTCAATCGAACTCAAATAATTTCTTTAAATAAAACTTCAATCGATATTGCAATTATTATTTTTATTCCACAGGATTAAAATATTTTTACCAAAACCAAATTATACACTTGGAATACTTATTGATATTACAGAGAATATCAGTGCATAGACAAGATGATTTAATCGATAATAATTATAATAACTGATACTTTTTCAAATATAATTCTAACCCTATAATATTAATATAGTTGCAGCTAATTATGTGAAAAAGCTTGCTCCATCAGTATTTTCCCTGAAACCAGTCCGTTTCTGTACAAAATGTGGGGCACCCTATTGTTTCAAAGTTATTTAATGTGCTGGCAGTGTTTTAAACTCACAGTGGTGAAGTCACTTTTTACCCATTGATACTATACTTAGAAAGTTACTGAAATAATTTTAAATGGTAATGACGTTTAAAACAACTTTATGGTTCGAGACTTTGCTAAAGCCACGCTACTTCAAGCTACATAGTACAAGTTTTGCTTAGTTTGGGGCTGAATGGCGTCGTATGAAATGTCCGACGATATTTATTTTATTTATAAAACTACCTTACTTCAGCAAAGCTGAAAGCCAGGACGCAGAAACATAATCTAATCTGTCAATAATAAGCGAGCTAATAAATTGAATAATAGAAGTTTATTCGACATTTTGTCCACTTCGCATCCGTAGCCATATTAAAATGTTAAAGTGTGTTTATTTGTTTATTTATTTGTCGTGGAATCACGTCAAAACGGAGCGACCGATTGACGCGATTTTTTGTGTGGAGATAGTTGGAGGGCTGGAGAGTAACATAGGCTACTTTTTATCCGGGTACTACACGAGCGAAGCCGCGGGCACCAGCTAGTTTATAATAAAACTTACAATAAAATATGGTTAGGACAAAACAATGCCACCGGAAACTATATCATTCCGCTTCCTTGAACTCCAAAACATGAAGAGGGTTGGGCAAATTGTATCATAGAACTATCGCAAACAGCTGCTCTAGACGAGTTTACACATAAAACAGATAGAAATATACATAATAATAAAATAAAAAAGTAAAAAGGCTTTAATTAATAAAGGATTACACACACTTAAACCTAGCACTTTCATTTTTAATATCATTCAAGTAAAAATCAGTAATAAGTAAACTATAATGATGGCTAGCTAACATTTATATGTGTATAACTGTATAAGTTTGTTCATTTAGTGAAATTTTATCGAAAATAAAAAAAATCACAGTATTTGAATTCCGAAACAGGACAAAATTAGAAACTTCATTTTCTCGAAAAGCTAAATTGTGTATCATTTTGTTAATGAAAAGAAAAAAGAAAACCAGTTTTCTTCGAAAAATACTTTTACAAAACTACATGAAGGAGCAATAATATCAAATGATCTGTTGAAAGGACCCTTGTCAGAGGAAATCTAATAGAATATTCGAGGCATTACTTTCCAGTAAATACGTTTTTATTGTTGTGTTGTCAGTTTGATGGTAAGCGGTTGAGATACATTTAGACGACATGAGAATGAGATATGAGTCAGCTATCAAATTGATGACTAAGTATCTGTTTTTTTTCGACAGCTTGTTTTTTTAACAAGTACCTAGAGTACAGTCAGCGTCATCAATCGGTATCCCCCTATTGATTTTAACAAGGACCCTTTTCATTTCAACTTTGGATTTCAGTCGGATTTGCTAGTATAGGAACTCGAGCGAAATTAGATATCCATAAGTATACTAGCAAATCCGACTGAAATCCAAACTTGAAATGAAAAGGGTCCTTGTTAAAATCAATAGGGGGATACCGATTGATGACGCTGACTGTACATCATCGGTTACTTACTTTTCACCCGACGATTCTCAAGTCACAGGGTTATACAGGGTTATCACGCGTTTCTCTGTATGTTTTTTCAGTGTTGAGCAAAACTTGTCTAAAATATTTTTCCGTTCTGCTCAAATAAAAACCTTTTCGACTTGCTGAAACATTCATTTTTAATAAAAAACGTGGTCCAATGACATCCTATTTATATGCATGGAAAACCTCTGCAATTCTATGGCATATTAAAATAGGAATTTTATAAGTACACCGTGTTTTTGGTAATGTAAATTGGTTTATTGGTTCATAAGAATCATTCAATTTGCATTACCTATTCAGGTAACTACCAATTAGTTTTGTCATTCATCACAATTTTATCGACGAACGAGGTCACTGTAAAATATTTTAATCGGCGAAAATTAGTTTAATCGTTATCTAAATTATCATAAAGAGGAATCGTGCGCCATCAATTCCACACAATCAAAAGTAATTTCATGACTTGAAATTGTAGTCAAGTAATATATCTCGAGCGGTCTCGAATATACTGATTACTTTTGCCACAGAGATATAAATAATATACGTTCTATTACTAAACATTTCACGTTTCAGGATCCTCCAAATTCAAGTACAGACATTGGAAGAAATGAAAATACTTCTCAAGCATTCAGAAAACCAATAACCGCATTAAGGTCACGTACTGTACGGAACGTATTCTGTACTTTCCCGACCCACTTGGAAACTAGCTGTCGCTCACAATTTCGATCGCGCTCTAGATAAGTAAGTTCGTACGAGCAAGTGGCCGACTCTGGTGACGGAGTTTTTGGCGTCTTGGCTTAAAAGTCAACGACTTAAAAGCCGGGACCGACTATTTAACATACCCTCCGAAGCACGAAAGCGCTCAGCTCGTAATACCACTTGCCACCTATCCAAATTGTGACTGCGCACAACGTTGCTTAACTTCCACGAACAATCATGAACGTCTCAGCAAGCTACGCCACGAGCGCTTCCTAGAAAATAATATACCTAGCTGTAGAGAAAAATGACAACTTGACATCAGAACAATAACGTTGTGTTACCACTAAGGATGTGAGACACAAATAGATTTAGTGGAAACGTGTCATTAGAACTATTATTGGTCTATAATAATTAGGTTAGTCGCGGTGGTAATCCTATAAAAAGGGCAGTAGCAGTATATCTGTTTGAAAAACAAAACACATTGACAGATAATCCATCTAGTATTTTCGACCACAAACAAAGTATATTCTGACTGTATAGCATTTAGTTATAATATTGCATAGCATAGTTTGAGGCTTAAAACGCGCGCAATGATACTGCTGACAACTTCAGTAATTTGGTTCATTCTGAGAGTTCTTTAATGGGAATTGCATTTCGGAAAATTGGAGTCCTGGAATCAAACTGCTAGATAGAACTGAACTGCCTAGTATAAATTAGCAAAAGCTAACTTACGAGTATACGATAATATCGTTAAAATCTCTAGCAAAACCTTGACCAGCTGTGCGAGTTCTTATCGATCGCTAAATTTGACATGTTGAATCGACAAAATCATCAACTAAATCAATTAACTAAACCATTTTTATCGAATTTTGTCGATTCTAAATGTCAAATTTAGCCATCGACAAGAACGTTACTTGCACTGCTGAAGCGCCTGACCACTTGGTAACAGTGAAAAAAGTCTAAAATAATGATGATGATTATCTAAATATGAAACCCCATTTAGTTCTGCGGAACTAAAAAGGTCGCTAAAGCAGAATCGCAGTAGGGAATTGAACATAATGCTGTCTCTTTTCACTCTCAGTCAATGAAAAGAGATGGCAATAGTTCAATTCCTTTAATGCGATTCCTTAATAGCGACCTTTTTAGCTCCGCTGGTCCTCGAGTCACCAACATCTACAGCTATATTTTCCTACTTTTATTCGAACGCACCATGACGTCGTCTAGAGTGATGGGTTTGTAGTTCGCTAACTGTACTTACTAACATCTCCCTGCTCTTAGCCCTCTAAATGAGGACAACATAACTTTTCCATTTTCCCCTATCGGTATACAGTCACCTTAATATTCATTCTATCCATTTATATGTGTAATAGCGGTCACCGACTAGGTACTACTTTTTTATCCCACGGGACATGCATTTTTTCGGGATAAAAAGTAGCCTATGTCACTCTCCAGCCCTTCAACTATCTCCACACAAAAAATCACGTTAATCCGTCTCTCTGTTTTGATGTGAAAGCAGGACAAACAAACAAACAATCATACAAACTTTCACATTTATAATATGGGTATGGATTTCCTCATTGTTTTATTTTCATTCACTGCCCCATTCACACAGACTTACTATGTAATTCTGCCAATGTGTAATGAATCTAGCGAGATTGAAAACTAACAAAAGGTTATAGTCGGGCAAAAACTTGTACAATTTAACATTATGGTTTGTTATGTTTGGTTTGGGTTAAATTTGGTTAGTTTTAATTTAATAATCGTAAAAGCTTACATTAGTTTGTAAGATTTACTATCTGTTCATGATGTTTCTTCGGTTTATATCTTGCTAGATTTATGATAAATCAACGATGTTTGCAATTGAAAAGAAGAAAAGATGGATGGATTGTGTGAGAGAGGACATGCGTGTGAAAGGAGTGACTACTGAGTTGACGAGTAAGAGGAGGGAGTGGAAGAGGAGAACATGTTGTGCCGACTCCACCTAGTGGGAAAAAGGGCAAGGAAATGATGTTTGCAACTGTCCAGTGATTTAATTTTGCCGATGTGACATACAGTTGTGTAGTGCTGTACCGTCCAAAGTCATATCCCCGTAAGTACTTCCTATTTATGCCGCTTTCAGAAAACCCAGTGGGTTGTGTAAACCGTTTTCCTACGGTGAAGTTAAGTCGAAAGAGTATTTGAAATTTTCTTGTAGGTTAACGGATATTTATGTAAATGTATTAGTTTACGACTTTTCTAGGTTTGTTATCGTTTATATTGCTTTCTACTGTTAAGAAAGTTAATGCTACGTAACATGAACTACGAGTAAGTATCTAAAAACACATAGAAATCTCTTCTATTTTGCTTCTATTATACGAGTCAAAAGACAAAACATTTGCGATCATTGAGCATAATTTTTTATACTACTAAGGTAGCAGGCAAGGATAAAGCCCATGTTGGTAAGCAGTTACCGTAGCCTATAGATGCGCATGCGACACCAAGGGAGTCACACTCGCGCTGCTGACCCTTTAAAAACGTTCAAACGCCCTTTTAAAAAAATAATGCAATTTGACGTTGCCTTGATCAAATTTATCGGTTTTAACAAGTTTACAGTATAGAACGATGCTGAGATTAGGGCGTTTTTGTGCGAACTTTCTATTGTATTTCAGTACATTACAATGTGCTGAGTGCCTCAACTTCAAGGTCTTTACGTAATCAAAGTTTCTTGAAGTCGTGCACTGAGTATGTCTGCATCAAATTGCATCAAATTTAACTTGAGTTTGAGCTCAAACTGCGTCTGCGGCATTATTACACCACTAACTTAAACTTGAGTGCTAGCTCAAACTTCCCAGGAAAATATAATAAAGAAAAATTGACCTACTAATAAACGACGCGCGGTTTTCCTTTTTATTTCTAGCTGTGAAAACTCGAAGCTGAAGCTCGGATTATTTTTCTCGTTAACACAGTTCACTCGCCAATTGACGCCAGCTTATACTAGAATTTAGTTCAGAACAGAACCACAGAATAATAATAAGTACTACGGAACCGATTTCTTTAAGCGTTTTGCAAAAACCCTGTCCTTTATTGACATTGTGCTGCTGGAGAAAATGCTGGAAGAGTAGACTTATATTCCTGTCAATTTTTTGTAACTATGCATTTTTGTGTTTTGTTCCTATTTGGTAGCGAAACTAAAATGTTACTCTATTTTATGTTTGAAAACATTTTTAACAAAACAAGTTACTGATGAAAAAACTAGTCAACAAATTGCACATTCATGCGTATTAGAGCATTTTTTCAAACTGAATATTGTTTTTGTCTAAAATGTTTGAGTTAATTTTCTACATCAACGATATTCCAATTTAAATAACGTAATGGAAATGCGGCAGGTAATGGAATTACGTTATAATATTAACTAAATTCCCCTGTTTTATCAGAAAATAAATAAGGTTTGTTTTATGTTAGCTAATAGGGTTTGAATACTATGACGTCACTACAGCTCTTTCTTACAAATAACTCTAAGCATTAAATTGCATCAATCGTTATTTTGGAAAAAATATTATTTGCTCATTAATACGAGCTCTAAACGATGAAGGAAAACCCACGGCTTAGTCAGACCCACACGTTATTGATCATGTCTTTCCTGTGGATATGGCCGATTAAGCTGAGAGGATGGGTTAGGTGCTGGGCAAGCCTACTAAATAATATCCCAGGCACTACAGTATCCCGTTAAGTGTAGGAAAAAAATGCCTTTTGAGACTGTATCAATCATCTAGTAACTTTAGAGGTCTTCAGGCGGCCTAAAACCTCCGTCACCAGAGTTGGCCACTTGCTGAGGCGAACTTACTTACTTTACCGATGTATAGGCCTAAGACCATAGTTGCCCACTGCAATTAACATACTGGAAAAATCTATTAATATAGCTGCCTGTTCATTTCTTTGACTACAGATATTGTAACGGAAAAAATAAAATTTTGTTATAAAAAAAGTGGTAGTTTGTACTTTGTATTTTGGCGTTTTTTTGTATGAATTAAAATGTAGCTTTCAGACCTATTGATCCGCTTTTCCGCTTTTAGACTGAACGGGGTTTTTGTAAAGCGCTGTAGATGTTGACAGAATCGATTTGTTCTCGGTGGTTAGGCTGAGATTTTATGATAGAATTTTAACGAGAAAAGAAATCAAAACAACAAAAGGTTTTCTACAGAATCGGAAAAACATGGTTTGATTTAAAAAAAAAATACTGAAAAATTATTTAATACAGCTGCCCGTTGAATTCCTTTGAATAGAGATATTGTAAAGTAAAAATAAATAAGTAAGTATTCTTGACGTTCTTGATTGATCGTTGACGTTAAGCATTGTGTGCGGTCACAATTTTGATGGGTGACCGCAAGTGGTATTACGAGTGCAGCGCTTCCGTGCTGCGGAGGGCATGATTGTCGGTCCCGACAGTCGTTAAGCCATGACGGAGGCCTTTAGGCGGCCTAAAAACTCCGTCACCAGAGTTGGCCACTTGCTCATACAAACTTACTTTTTTTACTAGGTACTAAACTTTACTTATGAGTAGCAAATATAAAATATTGTACTCGACGGATTTTATAACACTCAATAAAAAGTAACGCATTGTACAATAAACAACACGCTATCTGCATTGAGATATAATTTAATAGTAGTTCAATGGCTATCTGGGACTGCGCTTCAGTTTCATAAAAATAAATATTTGAGTTTATTTTCTATCCGATTACGACGAAACAATGGTGTGCTTTCACACATTTTTTTTAAACGTATTACACAAAAGGCATGAAATGATCGTTATTTATTCATTCAGCGGAAATTTCAATGAAATGTACGTCTTTCATTGAAATTTTTCGCTTTGAAATGCACTTTTTTATCGAATAAACCAATTTTGAAAACATTTATGCCTCAATGCTGTCCTCAGAAACATGTTTTTGTACTCTACAACAAATTTCTGATGATGAAAATCATTGACCGTATAAATTATTCTTGATTTTTGAAAACAGAAAAAGTCGCATGGTGCCAGGTCGAGACTGTATGCAGGATGACCTATAATCTGGGTGCACGGTAGTGCACCGCCATGTCGAGCAGGCCGTTCCATCCTTTTCTCGAAGCCATTCGGGCCATTTTCGACCTTCTGTAACTTCGTTGTGGAAAAAACTAGAAGCCTAAATTTTCAGTGACCAAGAGGGCATCACATAGCGAAATATATTCCCAAATTACATTAAATTTGGACCAGTTTTTAAAAGGAAAAAACGTAAATAATTATCCCATCAAAAACATAACATGTACAAAAATGCGCAAGTCTCGCAACGCAGTTCTTCTGCCGTAAAAAGTTGTGAAATCGAATGTAAACCAAGTCGGTATAGAGTAACTTGGCAAAAACACCCGGCAAAATAATCTACATAAAACGTTTACGAGCTTGCTGTGTGCGATTGCCAAGTTACTCTATACCGACTTGGTTTACATTCGATTTCACAACTTTTTACGGCAGAAGAACTGCGTTGCGAGACTTGCGCATTTTTGTACATGTTATGTTTTTGATGGGACAATTACTTACGTTTTTCCCTTTTAAAAATTCGTTTTTCGATCTGGCTTTACGGTGTTTTTGATTATTTTTACCGAGTTTGTCAATAACTTCCGGCAGACGAATCGTCGTGTATCAATCGCTATTCAATGTAGGTACAACGATCCTCAAAGCGATGGTAGCCACGTGTCCGGTTTTATTAAAAAAAAGTAGCAATCATCCGCAGTGATCCGCTTAGCGGCAGACCGCACACTCGCCACTTTGGTTGGTTTCGGTTCACCTGGAAAGCTCAAACAGTCGATTGATGCTTTGTTTTGGGCTTTTGGGATCGTAGCCGTAAATTCGTGTGTCACATGTCACTACGTCCCACACCAAAGTCGTCCTTTTATTGAATCTGGTAAGCATGGCATTGCGCGTAACTGTTATTCTGTCGTCGTCCATAATCCAAAGATACTATTAAAATAATCTACTAATTTTTTAATTTTCTATTTTTATCTTTTTTATGGGTTTTCCCTATTTTTTTGTTTTGTTTTTAAAATCCTATTACAAAATAGATGTAGTGTAGGTACCTACACAACAAAAACTAAAAAATGATTAAACAATCGGCTAGTGTCGAAATCCTAAAGATTTCTATAATCTTTGATCTTTTTTTTATTGGATTTGTCTCCGCCCCGAATTGTAGAAAAACTATGAAGAAAATTCACTTTCTCATACATTTTGTATGGAACGGTTTTTTGATGATACCTTGAATTTCGAGGCGGTACAAAGTTCGCTGGGTCAGCTAACAATACAACTGAACCATTACCTGTATAATATTTATTTACCTGTATAATTACCTGTATAATATTAGTTTAGAACAGCATTCGCTACATTTGAGCACATTATGAGTTCAGCAGTTAAACCGTACCTAGTTTTATGACGCAGTAAACTCACTTCATTAGTTTATCTGTAATGAAACCACTGATGTGTTACGTTATCAGATAACTTGTATACATCATCATTATCATTAACTCGCTTAGCTTCGGCGTCGCTACATTCAAAAACTCGAATCAATCGGAAAATCAATCAAGTACCTACTGCAAATGAAACACATTTATCTAGCAATGGACACCTCAGTTTACTCTGAACCATATTTATCTGTATTTCTTCAGAACTATGCCGTATTTTGTTTGATGATTGGAAAAAAAACTGGCTCAATATGAAGGCCGTACCGGTACCGATAATCGGATCAGGTAAAATATGAAAATCGGCTTAAAGGTTTTTGTTTTTATTTGGGCACCCTGTACGGTAGATCAAAAACCAAAACAGATTTATTATCACGCCGTAAAACCTTTACGTTCAAAGGTATCTGCTGACACAACCGTCGCTCACGTACGGTTCAAAGAAAATAATCGGGTGAAGTGAGGCACGTGAGAGATTTAATCTCCTCTGCGTGAAGTTATAAATATTTACGAGATGATGCCCGTCAGCAATATTGGAAAGTACTAAAACAGGTGCCACGAAACTGGCGGTGAAAAATCGATTTTAGTTTTGGAAATATTCTAGTTTTCAATTAGTTTTATTTCTATCAAAAATACAACAGTTTTAAAAACATTAAAACGATTTGTTTAAATTAAACGAAACTAATAAGTTTATTTTTTTTAAGTTAAACTTTTCTTAAAATGCACGTCACTTTAATTTGTAATTGATTTTTTTTCTGTTAACATTGCATTAAACTTGTTTTAATTTTTAAATGTAGGTAATTACCACCGACATAAAACTATATCTAGTGCAGCAACGCATTCCAAGCTGTAAAGCCATAGTCAAAATGATTAGCAGAGAAGACACAGATTAAACAATGTTAATTCTATAAAAGGTGGAAATCATAGCCAAGTAGGATGGTACCTTGACTGTCAATCAAAAAGCAATGGATTCAAAAAATATCGAGGTTCGAGATCTTGAATCAGAGATTTTTTTGTTTCGGTAAACACAAATAACACGCGAACAACACCGACGTTCTTTGAAGTTAATATAACAACAAATCGAGTTATAACTTTGTCATCGTCCGTCGACAACTTTGAATAACGGTCATAAGTTGGATGGGTGACCGCAAGTGAGATTACGAGTTGAGCGTTTCCGTGCTTCGGAGGGCACGTTAAATTGGCGGTCCCGGCTTTAAGCCATGGCGTAGACCTTAAAACTCCGTCATCAGAGTTGGGCACTTGTTCAAACTAACTTACTTACTTTGAATAGAAACACAGGTAATTGAAAACTCGGTTTAAAAAAAAATCAAAGTAGGCCATACACCTGTAAATCCTCTATCAGCGACTTTCGTGGCCACTTTATAAGATCCTGTCTGACCTAGCCAAAGTAACTATAATATATTCCATGACGCCAGTCAAGGGTACTCGTATAATGAAAATGCTTTGTTTGGAAGAAAGTCTTGGTGATGGAAATTCGTGACGTTCGAATAAGAATTCATCCTTTTCACGACCATGAATGAGTATTATAAGAAGAAAATGGTTCAGGTAGGTTAAAATAGCCGCTTTGCTATTCCTTTTATGAATGAGATTAAAGATTAAAGTTCTTAATGTAAAATCTTACTAAAATTTTCATTGTAAGAATTGGACAAAGGAATGGCATTACCTGGCTAATCGACTAATCGACTGGCCCCTCAGCTCAATTGGTAGTAGCTCTGCCTTCTGCGCTGTAGGTCGTCGATTCGATTTCTACCCAGGACGAACATTGTTGTGATGAACATAGTTGTTTGTTCTGCGTCTGGTTGTTTTAAAGTATAATGAGTATGTTTTTACAAAATAAACATTAGTAGCTGCTGCCCGCGGCTTCGCTCGCGTGGTATCCGGATAACAAGTAGCCTATGTTACTTAACTTACAGCCCTCCAACTATCTCCATACAAAAAATCACGTCAATCCGTCGCTCTGTTTTGACGAGAAAGCAGGACAAATAAACAAACAAATAAACACACTTTCACATTTAATTTTATACTCGTAATATGGGTACGGTTTCTATCAGTTATCTGGTTCCCATAGTATAAACTTTGCTCAGTTAGGGGTTATATGGTTTATATGGTGTGTGTTATTCGAAGGGCGAGTTAAATAGTCGGTCTCGGCTTTTAAATCATTAAGCCATGGCGGATGCCTTAAGGCGGCCTAAAAACTCCGTCACCAGAGTTGGCCACTAGCTTATACGAACTTACTTACCCATTCCCTGTTTGAACTCAACTAAGACTCACCAAAAATTTGATACCGCTAAAAACTAGTGTTAAGGGTTCAGGTTAACCCAGCGATTCAAAGTTGAATTAAAGTTTGAATGTGGATGATTGAACGTGTGTCGTTAGTGTAATCTGTCACAGTTTGTGTTAACGACTTGTCATTGGTCTGTTAATGCTTTAAATGTGATAATGGAATGTGAGCTACAAATATTATAAACTAGGTGACCCAGCGAACTTCGTATCGCGTAGTATTATTAATTTATCTGTTCTGTGGTATCGCCCTAATTATTTATTTATTTAATAAATAGTTAGATTTTATGGGCTAGAAACCCTCGCAGGCGATTATTTTAGACGTCTAAACTGTATAAAATGACCATACAATATCTAACTCCTTTGGAGTTATCTGAATGTGCACACCAGCTTAAGATGAGTCTTATAGTAGATCTGAAGTAATCGGGCCTTATCAAGATTTTCGACCCAACGGATATGGATTCCGTGGCCGAGTTGGTAAAGGCACTATCAGTGCAGGTTCGAATTGACTTTTTGACTTTTCATTTTCAATGAGATCCAGTAGCCTGAAGTACTTTAACTTGACTGTTGTGTTCCACTAAACAATTTATTTCTATTAACTACTTACTATAGATTTTGTATTAAATTGTCATAATTACTAACTTTCACACTCTGAGAGATTTTTGCATCACTAGTTCCAGTACAGCCCCCACAGACTCGTAGGCCTCTATTAATAAACTCCGTTCAACTTCCGTCAAAGTTGCACCACGGTTTAACTATTGCCATTCTTTTTTGTTAGACAGTGACAATAAAGATGGCAATAGTTAAATCTGTGGTGCAACTTAGACAAAAGATGAGCGGAGTTTATTAATAGAGGCCGTAAAGTTCGCACTCTCTGTAAGTATATCAAATTACAAAGTTATTTAAGAAAAAGTAATAACAGACGAAAAATTTTCAAATTTGTATACTACAACAGTCAAGCCTTTAACACATTTAATTTTGCTCTGAAAAGCCCTGTCGACAGTTCGTTTCATTTTTGGCAACAACACCTGCCGCAGTGTAAAATCCTATTTTTTTCATTTAAAAATGTGACACGCTCGTGATTGCGTTTAATGTTTTACTTCTTTATTCAACACTAGCTACCGCCCGCGGCTTAGCTCCCGGATAAAAAGTCTACTACCATAAACAAAATGTATCTAGTTTCCGCTTGGTTGCGTAACCAAGTGTACACCAGGTACAATTTGTGGTGGCACAATCATGGTGTCCTAAGGATAAAGGCCCCTAAGCTACCTGTACATCAAACTACAAAATGATTTTTTTAAATATAAATACAAATATTTACTTACCACGAAATAAAAAAAAACTAAATTATTCAGATGATCTTTGGCACAAATTTTGATAAAATTCGAAATTAATGACCCACATGTAAACTATCTATGCCTGTAGGTCATAGTTTCTCAACCTTATTTTGCCCACCACCTACTTTGATAATATATTTTTTTCAAGGGTGCCCCCATATCTAAATGCGCCATCTCAATGCCTCCTAATTTTTTACGGGTCTCCTAATACCCCCCCCCTGAAAGTCTCAAATGCCCACAGGGGGCGTTATCGCCCATGTTGAAAACCTATGCTGTAGGTTGACAAGACGTGTACAAAGTACAAACTAGTTGAAGAATCCATTAGCACGTGACTCATAGTGTAATTTGAAGGAAACTCCGCAATTTCCGATATAATGATCGAGTTGATAGCTGTGTAATTCGACTAAAGATTCTTACAGACGTGCTGTGTCACACTTATTAAAAAAGTAAGTTCATGTAAGTTTTTAATATTTTTTTTACAGTGTTCTTCATCCTTGTCGGCTCGACTTATATTTTCGGTACCTACCGTAATTTTATACCGGTTAAAATAAATAGTGGTATAGCCAACCATACCTCTATCTGATAAAGGTATTGCGGTACCGTAACGATAATACCGTACCGGCTTTCAGCCCCTATTAGTTAAACCACACTAAGGTATTTTTTTTCATTTTCATGTAAGTTATTGGCCAACTCTGGTGACGGTGTTTTTAGGTCGTCCGAATGTCTGTGTCATGGCTGAACGATTTTATTGCCAATTTTGACCATTTATTATTCCTTCCGTAGTACGGAATCGCTCAATTGTTATTGGCACTGACGATGCATTTTAGGAAGAAAAGTCGCTTAACTTTGACAACTAGAATAAGCAACAAACCACGAGCGGTTACACTTATTGTAAGCCAGTATGAAGTCTGCCTTAGTTCAGCTCGCAATATCCGGATTGAAGTTAGTTTCCGATGTAAATCAGAAGACGACATCGATTTACCTCGATGATTTGATTTTCCTCTTTAGATTTACAGTCGTGTGGAAATGCTAACTAATTGCAAGATTGCAACTTGAGCTTAAGCCTGACAGCATACGAGCCACAAAACACCGCTACCGACCTATTTTCTGTAGTTTTCATATATTTTGTACTAGCTGCTGCCCGCGGCACTCGCCGCGGCTTCGCTCGCGTGGCACCCGCCGGATATAAAGTAGCCTATGTTACTCTCAAGGCCTCCAACTATCTCCACACAAAAAATCATGTCAATCCGTCGCTCTGTTTTGACGTAAAAGCAGGATAAATAAACAAACAAATAAACACACTTTCACATTTATAATATGGGTACGGATAGACGCACCGCACACGTATAGGCGGTGGCGGCCACTCGCTACTGACACAAAGTATAGGTATGATAAGTAGAGATCGGATAATCGGATGCATTTTACCTAAAGCGGTGCCTAAAGTTAATTTTTGGCTACCAAATTATGGAAGCGGCTTCTTATGATACTTTTACTAAAAATAAAATCCCGGGATTTCGAGATTGCATTACTAGTCGGAAGTTTACTTAACGTAAAATTTTAATTTCCCATTCGAGTAAATGTACGTTAAGGTTTGGCAAGCGGTATTTCGATTAAAATTTGCTAAAAAAAATTGACAGACCTTTGACAAGAAAGCATGGGGCCGAAGCCAACACACAAAGGTCCCTTTGACAACTTTAACCTTTTGTATGAACACACATTCCGGCGACTACCCTGTATAACACTATGTCCCCGTTCTGTGCAGGACTATTACAGATATGGAAAACTACTACCGGGCTATGGGGGTGGGTTGGTAGATTTCACTGAAGGAGCACTAATCACACTTTCCGGTAGTTTGTTCCACATCACAGTTACACGGTTAGGCAAGAAGTGTTTTCTAGGATTACTTGTCTTCAACATCTGTATGCCCACATTTTGAAAGCTCTGACTAGTCTTAGTTATATTTAAATAATCTTAAATATCAGTAGGAGTTGGCGTTTCCCTAGATACAAAATCGTGAGCCTATTTACTATTTTTTATTTAGATACTTCAAACAGACAAGTTTACCTTGAAAGTAACAAACTATGGTCAGATTTATTTCTTTAACTGCAACTTAGTATACTACCGTACTTATAAAAAAATCACACCACAAAAAGAAAAAAGTAAAGCAAGTACTTTAAGTTATTGCCTAAGTCCTTTATTCAGCCTGATGAGCACCAGACCCGGCTACTAAATTACAAACTTAATTATATTCTATTGACGAATCTCAAAAATGTGTCATATTAAACCTCATGGTCACATCTACCACCAAAACATATAATAATACTACGCCTTTCCTAATGGATCCTATAATCCACTCAGGCTTGGCTTAGCTTATTACTAAGTTAGAAGCAGTTTGCTTGGCTGAATAAATGGAAAGAGTAAACATTTTAACAGCTATGACTAAGAAATACGTCTGAAGGTATGAACCTTTCTGTACAATCTGAACTATAGACGATAGATATCTGAACTATAGATAGATAGCCATTTATTCGGTAACACACACACACAGACGTAAATTTACAATGTAAGACGAACACTAACATAAGTAGGTAAGTAGATTTAACAAGCTTTTTATACAAACTTTAAACAATAGGTAGGTCTTAGGTAGGTACCTAAAAGGTAAAGATTATTGTAGGTACTATATGTAGAAGTAAGGTACAGGCAAAGACCCACCTAGTACTTAGCTTTAAATAAAAGTAGGCCAGGACGTCTGTGCTGGTGTGGACCAAAAAGGGACAGTCTCAGCTTTATGTTGCCCTGCACCAGGAAGGTACAGGGCAACGCTGGTTTTCAGACTGTTCCTGGTTGGGTGACATCACCATCTTGAGCATAGTCTCTAAAGGTATACTATTGATTAAACTTCTTCAAGAACAGAAATAGAGCTATGCTATTGCAGACTTTCCGTTTCAGAAAATGTATAGTTATATACGTGAGAAAACCTATAATTTCTATCGGTCGGTACAGTTAAAATATATCTTCGCTGTAGCCGATAAGCCATAATAATTTAAATTCAATATCATTCAAAATTCCATGCTGAAAGATTACTTTCGCTGCTCCCTATGGTTAAGACATAATTGGCTTTTTTTTTTTAATTGTCTGAGGTTGTTTATTTCACTTTCAAATTGTCGGTAAGTATCTAAATTGACGATATTTTTATGTGAGTAATTCCAGTGTGGATGTACAGTACACAATTCGTAGGCCAAAGAGCAAGACAGAGCGATGATTCCTAGTAGCGTTGGGTATGACATGATTTTAGATTGACTTTTGTCAGAGTAGGCTCATTTTCATTTTGAGCCAGTACCGTGAGCCGGTTCGTTTGAGCCGGTCATTTTCAGTTGACTGTTCATTATTTTGGCGAACTACTCACTCATTCTCATATGACAATCTGTCCGATCAGTTCAAAATTGTTTCTTGTCATTGTCAAGCGAGGTGTGATTGAAGATTGAATGAAGCTTGAGGAAAGAGTAACGTCAATTTTGTCATCAGCATGACAAAATCAGCTAATTTTGTCATATTGTGTACGGTCACATGACATGAATTGAAGCATAACATTTTTAGAAAATGAGCCGATCACACAAAGTTGAATTTTGTACGGGACAAACGAGCCGCGTCAGTCACGTCATATTCAACACTAATTCCTAGATCGTTTTCCTACAAATTGGATAGTAGGTATAATCGCTACATTAAGTCGTAAAGCAATTCCCTTGTTAAATCACGTCATGAACTGTCGCATAGACAACCAAAGTACGAGCATAATTTCAAATTGAGAATGATATTACGATTCATAAAAGGAATAGTATAGCAGTCATTTTATCCCCCGGCTCTCACATTACTACTCTAAGCCTCACTCTAAACTCTAACACTGCTGGACTGAAACATTCGGCGGGTCCATTAAGCTAAAACATGCAATTACTTTAGTTTCCTGTTAGTTCGCCACCGAGCAAACTTAGTTCCCAAGGTGTCACACTTTGCACTAAACCAAGCAAAACATACATGCAAAGTTTATAATTTCAATCAAGTTGCCTCAGAATATTAGGCCTCTATTAATAAACTCCGCTCAACTTGTGTCTAAGTTGCACCACGGATTTAACTATCGCCATCCTTATTTGTCACTGTCTAACAAAAAAGGATGGCAATAGTTAAATCCGTGGTGTAACTTTTTGCAAGTTGAGCGGAGTTTATTAATAGAGGCCTGAGTCAAAAGCAACACGAAGACACGGGTCATTCTATCTTAATCAATATGGCCTAGCACTTTGTAAAAAACTAACCGCTTTGTCTTATTTTGATCAACAAGTAGGTACCTCGTAAACGTAATAGTACAAACCTGTTTGATGCTAAAAATAAAAAAAAATATACGTTAAATAGGTGTGTCAGGATCATAGCAAGTGGTTGTGGTCTCTGCCTACCTCTATGATGGGAAACAGGCGTGATTTTATGTATGTACCTATGTATACGTTAAATATGATTTATTAACATTAACAGCAGTGTTTTCGAGCGCATCGCAATAGCTTTCTGAAAGCAGTAAGCTCTGAGTAAGCTAGTTTACAAAAATGCGCTTTTATAAAAAACGGCTAGCCATTTTATTAAAATGATGATTCAACAATCCGGTTGCATTATTAAAGAGAGTAGAGTAGAGTTAAGCTGAAAGAAAAAAAAAAGAAACAAAGTCATGGTTCTCTCAGACGAATATCCGGCACAATGGGTCAACGACATCAGCAAGACCGTGCGTTGCACGTGGCTAATGCTAGCGCAGGACCGAAGCGAATGGCATACACGAAGGCAGGTCTAAACCCAGCAGTGGGTATAAAATGGCTGATGATGATGATGATTATGTCACTCTTACAATCAAACTTTAACAACACGATGATATCCACCAAGCCTTTTAGGCTGCAGAGCGTGCCAAAAAAATAGACAAATTCTAAAAACATAACCTTCCTTCTAACACAGTCGAATAATAACACCGTTAAAAACGTTAACCTCAAAGACATAATACGAAAGGCGCAAAAAGTAATTTGTGCTTACAAAGCAGAAAGAAACAGGGCAACCATTTCAGTAATTTATTTCTTTTTCAGGTGGAGCTGGTGGGCCAGGCGTATCAGTTTCTACTCAGGTGAGTTTTGAATACGTTTTGAATAATTCTTTATGAAACTTTGTAATATCATTCTGCCCGTGTTGTT
The DNA here is from genome assembly GCA_958496255.1 of Camptogramma bilineatum. Taxonomy (NCBI): domain Eukaryota; kingdom Metazoa; phylum Arthropoda; class Insecta; order Lepidoptera; family Geometridae; genus Camptogramma; species Camptogramma bilineatum. The sequence goes on along the minus strand of OY292465.1, from coordinate 10,129,651 downwards.
GCCGCGCCACTGACGATTCCGTATCCGACTCTTGGCCACCATTCAGTTTAAAGCCTATAAGGGTAGATTTACATAAGACCGGCCCGTACCCGGGGCGTGCCGCGTACGTGGCCCCGGACGGGGCACTGATTTGAATCGTTACATACATTTTGTATGAAGCAGTTTATATTAAACTAGGCCTGATCCGTGTCCCGTCCGGGCCCGTCTACAAACGTACGACGCTCGTCTACACCACGATTAGCCCGGACACGGCCCGGTTTGATATAAATCATCCCTAAATCTGCCCTCTGATTGTCTATCTTTGATGGCCAAAATCAGTCTCAAACTCTCCAAAGACAGTTCAGAGACCACATAAGTAGCTTCATCACTCTCATTGCTTTCAATCTCAAAAGCGACAAAAGATACATACGCAATCGTCTTGACAGTTGAGACCAATTTGAGGTTTGAGACAAGTTAGACATTTAACCTGGAGTATAACGAAAGAGAAGAAGACCGCGCAGACACGCACAGACACAGGCCGTGCCCGGCCAATACTCGTGGAAATAATTTTGTGTGCACGGTGCTGCGCTAGCTGCCAAGCAAATAGAACATCGTAAATTCATAACGGAACCCTGTAGTGCAAACGTCTTTTGTATGAGAGCGGTGCCGGCCGTACAATGACGGTGTCTGTCGATGTCTGACACGGCACGCTTACGGCACGCTACGTGGCTGCCACGGCACGTGCCGGACATGTTTAATGTCTGTAGATATAAACGGACCTTTAGAAGTGGTAAAACCATCACGTTTCCAGAACTTTTAAATACCTTGTAAGCCAGCGATTTCTTTCTAGAAACGTTGGCAAAAGTTTGTGCCCAAAATTTTGTCATCTGAGAGGTACAAACCAATTAAGGACAGGATTTTATGGGCAGTACTTTATTTTTATAGCACAGTAAAATTTTATACTTATCCCTTTTATTTGTAACGCAGTGTCTGCTTTTGTCGAATTATTTTGAAAGATTTAAAAGGCTAGACGTGTGATTTATCACGTATAAAATTTAGTTAATGTAATTAATACTCTTATGTAGGCTCAAGTATTTTTTCTTTCTTTTCACTTTCACAACAATAAAATGAAATAGAAACATCGTACTTTAGCATATATCGCCACCGAGTTAGCTAAGCTTAATAAGTTTATGGATTTAATAGCCGCTTGAACAACCAGGGAGCTTGTCTATTATGCTAAGAGACGTCAAGATTAAAATGTTTTAGTAACCAATATTTTATTTTGGAAAGTAATTTGAGAACCCTGAGAGAGATTTTCTTTGGTCAACAAAGTTGAGCGTAACAGTTACTACTAGTTGTTTTTAATTGCAATTTTTTTATACTTACCGGTTTTTGTATTTACTTTATTTGTTTTTTCTTTTGATAAACATGTAACATGTCAAAAGCATCATCGGCAGGCTGATTGTCTAACTAGTCTCAAACCTTGAATTGGTCTCAAACTGTCAAAACGATCGCGTAGGTATCATTTGTCGCGTTCGGTCTCGTTGAGATGAGAGTGAAAGAGCTACTTGCGTGGTCACTGAACTGTCATATTTGAGACCGATTCTGGTCGCTATCAAAGAAAGACAATCAAGGGGCAGATTTAAAAGCAAAAATTTGTGTGTTCAAAACCCAGCAACGATATTTCCTTGGAAAAATTTGTATGCGCAGTGAGAGTTTTTTCATTTAAAGCATTTAATAATAAAAGCTTTGTCATGTCTGTCTCAATGCGCAAGTATCAAACTATCTGGAATGTTTTATGACTTCAAAAACAGTTGAAATCAATTTGCAATTTAAATTGAAAAGAAAATTGAAATCGTGTTGTTGTCAGTAAGAAAAAGCCACTTCGTAAACTTAATAAAAACAAGTATCGTTCGAAGTCTCAAATTACTACTAAGAGTAATTTGACCTGCCTCTTGACTAACCCCTTAGATATACTTACAACGCTTTTTGAATATCTAAAATTTGAGTAAATCGTTTAAAGGTAAACAAACTGATTCAGCCAGATCTCTGGAATTAAACTTACTTAATTAACTATTAGTTATAAACCTAGTTTTTAAGCTCATTATAAGTGAACTCTGTTCTTTTATGAGTCAATAAATTTCTCTAACCATGATTAAAAGTAGGCATAACGAAGCTCTGTATAACATTGTAGTATTCTTCAAGTAAAACGCAATTTATTCAAAACAATCCTAAGTCCGTTTAACGAACCCAATTCAAAACAAAAGCACCGTTTAAGTACTTACCATTTATCAGCATTCAGGTAATAACTGGCCTCGTGATGAATCTCCTGTTTAGGCTAAATAAAGAGGTGTCGTTTGGCAAAGACTGTTTAATTTACTGTTCCCAAAATTTTCTTAGCTTTCTAAAGATTAACAAAACAGCCCACTAATTCCGGACTTCAGTAGCGAGGTAAATTGGCACACTTTCTTGTTTACTGTGTAATGAAAACCTGATTTAAAATAAGTATTTACTCAAGTAAATTGGTTTTTTGAACGTAATACAAAATTAAAACGTGAGCAAAACCTTATTTTGTTTTTACCCTACTGCGTCAGTAAGTTTAATGGTTGACGTGTATGTACGAGTCTATGTTTTTGACTCGGTTTTCAGCCGAAACATAAAGGTGGCGTAAAGTACCTATCTGTAGGTTAGTTCCTTAAGATGTCGTCTAAGATCATGAATCGTTTGTTAAATTTTATTCAAAGCCATGGGGACTACATTTTTAATTAGGTAAGTGCTTATTATAATACAAAAAAACAATGTTTGTAGCTATTTGTGGACATTAACTAAAACAACTCAAAAGTACTGAAATAATTTCCCATCATCAAACCAAGCTGAAAAAATGGCGTTCCATACAAAGTTATGAAAATTTATGCCTAGAAACTCTTCGCAAGCCCAGCGAGACATCTGGCCATTATTGTAATTAAATGGCACTGCAGCTATAATACAAAGAGCCCTGGAGCACAGCTTAAAAGGACAGCTAGTCATTTCATTCTGGTAAATAAACTAAGTGAGAAATTCAAAGACTTTCTCACAAGATTCTCACAAGATTGTATTTCGTTATTTACTTTATTTGTACGCGCTGTGGTAAAATAGTTGAAAAGTAAGAACTTTCAAACATTTTGACTGCAAATGTTAGTTGGTAGGTATTCGTAAATAATTTTTCATACTTATAAATTAATTTTATTTACTCTAGCATTACTAAAAATTAAAATTACATAAGTAATTAAATAAAATCTGATTTTTTTTATTTCAATAAGACCTACATTTTTGCCTTTCTGATTTTTTTCGAATTTTTTTTTTGCTTTGAACCCTTTCAAATACTTACTCTCCTTGAAATACATACTCTCCAGGTAGTCCCATTGTCAAATATCAAGAAAGTGAAGTAGGTTTTTAGTTATCATTTTTTTTAATCTTGTTTTTTGCAGTACGAAGCCCTAAAAATGGTTTACATTGTGATCACACTAATATTATAAATGCGAAAGTTTGGATGTTTGGATGTGTGTTTGTTTCTCTATAACTCGAGAAACACTGAACCGATTTGGATGAAATTTGAAAAATAGATAGATAATGACCGGGAATAGGACATAAGCTACTTTTTATCCGGGTACCATGCGAGTGAAGCCGCGGGCGGAAGCTAGTAGATACATAATAATTCAAACCGGAGTGTAATGAGATGCATAGAGTGAGCAGGCCGTATATGTCCAGCTAAGACCTAGCTAGGTCGTCGACAGGAATTCCAACAAACACTAACGACCTAGAAGTCATTTAGCTCGAGCTCATTAACTGCTTTTAATTATGACCTCTTCGCCTTTTTACGTAAGCTGAGGGCTTTTATGGTAATTGTAGGTTAGGCTGTGTTACAACTGCCATACACATTCCAATCGGCATGATCTATTCGGCATGATCATGCCAAAAGTATTGAAATATGATTTTTTGTCCAATCGGTCATGCCGATCCACGCCCACGCACGGTCCATTCGGTATGATCAAAATGGCTGCATCCAATCGATTGGAAGTTAGAATTGGGTGGCCGCCATTAGCTTAGCGGGGTGAAATTTTAATTACACATTGGAATCGAAAAATATCGTCTATTTAAATAATTTTAAAGAATTTATTTTTTTACAACTCGCACACACGCACGTACAGAAAGACAAAAAATATTAAGACGAACGTAATAATACTTAACAGTGAATATAATCAAAGTGAAACCTAAAACAATGGGTTGAAATTGGTCTTTCCCTAAGTGCATTCAGATACCGATTCGATCCATGCAACAGAATCTTCTTCTTTGTAAGACTTGCGGCCGCGTCTCAAACTGTGAGTGTAGTGTTCTTTTTTTTAGCTTAGGGTGCTTAAAATGTCGAAAATACAGGAGTATAATATATTGTATTCTTTAGGGAGTGTACACATTGCGTTTTCTGCAGCGCGTTTTTGAGCTGCGCGTTTGTATCGATACAAACGCGCGTTCGCAACGCGTTTTTTTCCATACAAAAGCGAACCGGGAGGGGGGCTGCGCGTTCGCATCGCGTTCGAATCGCGTTTGTATCGATACAAACGCGCTGCAAAAAACGCAATGTGTACACTCCCTTAGTCAGCATTATCCAAAGAAAACTATCTATTTTTTAGCCCACGAACTTTGGACCGCAAGTAGAGATAAAACAAAATCGCAGGAAAACTCGAGTCTCGACAAAAGCTAGTGTAAACGAGTCGAAACGTCGGGTTAAAATAAATAATATGTTATTTCCGTGGTAAATACCCGTTACAACATAATGTATTAATAATGTATTAATAATGTATTCTGATCGCGAATGTTTAAAAAAGGCATATAAGTTAATTTGGAAAGTATAAAAATATTACTTTTCCAACGTCCGTTTTACAAAACCGTTCAATATGAATCTCGCAGGTTTATCAACTTAATTTGTACTAGCTGACCCGGCAAACTTCGTATTGCTTCAAGCATAAATGAAAAGAAGCATGTAGGTACTTATAATGAGAAATAGAGAAGCATGGAAGGAGAGTAGCAGGGAAGCATGGAAGAGAGAACACCCATACCATACCATATCCATATCACCAAAAAGTTCCACGAAGGTCCTGACTCCATCATCATATCAGCATTGTGTTTCACTCATCAAGCTCTTTCATTTGATACCCATATCACTAAAAAGTTCCATGGAACAGGACCTGACTCCATCATCAGATTAGCTTGCTGTCACCATATTATTAAATTGTAGTCGGAACTGCACAGATATGCTGAGTCCCTAGTTTCAACTCAATCGGCTTTTTAATTGAGGAGTTCTTTTGAACAGCTCCTGACTCCATCAGATCATGACCTTGAAATTTTTATAGGACAATATTTAAAGTACCTACTTTCTAACAAAAAAAGAATCAATGAAATCGGACTACGCGTTAATGAATTACAACCAGATACTCATTTTGACTTTCATCCCCTCTCCCAAGGGAACCACGCTCAATTTCGGGATAAAAAGTATCCTATACTGGACCTCGTAGTATGCACTCAAATTATGCCAAGTTTCATTTAAATCCATTCAGTAGTTTCGACGTGATGCGCGGCCAAGATACAGACAGACAGACAGACAGACAGACGGACAGACAGACAGACAGACATGAATGAAAAAATTACAGTTTTGGCTTCAGCATCGATTATAGAGTGCCCTCCAAAAAAAAATTTCAAAATATCTTCAATGTACAGAATTTGACCTGTTACAGTTTTATTATAAGTGTTGATTATTTCCGTGGTAAATACCCGTTACAACATAATGTATTAATAATGTATTCTGATCGCGAATGTTTAAAAAAGGCATATAAGTTAATTTGGATAGTATAAAAATATTACTTTTCCAACGTCCGTTTTACAAAACCGTTCAATATGAATCTCGCAGGTTTATCAACTTAATTTGTATTGGAAAACTGACCGGCTGGAATACAATATGGTACAACTGTTTTAATAAAACTTCCACTGTTGTATAAATCTGATAGAATCATTTAAATTGTAGTCAATTTTTTTAAAGTATCATTTTAACAATGTGCCGAATAATGTACTTGGTACTCTGACTACTCCATAATTAAATGATCTTGTTTCATAAATGGGCTGAAACAATACCCTACATAGGTTTATGTATAGGCGTTGTTCCTATAAATTATTTCGTTGAAAATCATAATATTTTTTTTCGACAGTAGATTGCCGAGCTAGATTCAAATTCAAATTTAAAATAAATTATTCAGTAGGACCTAGGATCATGTTGAAACATTTTAAGAGCTATGTTATATACTGAATAACTTGGTGTAGGTAATTAATTAATACCACGCAAATTATATTAATTGCTGTTTATTTCTTTGTAAAAGAATACTCCCAAAACCACAGACAATGTTGCCCTCTTAAAGTAACTAAATTATCCTAACCTGGTGTTGCCCTCTATAATGACTAAATATCTAACACTCTCCCCCACTTTACCCTAACAAAATATATATATATACCTATACTTATATATTTTTTATATTATACCTACACATATATAATATCTTTAAAAATTATGTTCTAACTATAATTCTAAACTCTGCCCACATTCCAGTAGTTGGTTGGCATGTCGTTTCCACTGCAGACCATCCACTTCTACCATATAGGTCACACCGGGTACTAAAATGTCAATTATTTTACCTAAAGACCAATTCTTTTTGTTTTTCCTTAAATCCTTAACCATTACCCTTTCCCCAATTATAAATGTTTTATATTTGTTTTTACTTTTGTTTATTAATTTTATTTAAATTAATAAATTTAATATCATAATCCATTGCCAACAATTAATGATATTTTAATGAAAATTCAGGGTAATACTTATTTTTGTGAGTTGGATTTGCGGGAAGCATATTTACAAGCACCATTGGATAAAGAGTCGCAAAACTTTGTAACAATAGTCACGGAACAAGGTATCTATAAATACTTATATTTACCTTTTGGCGTTAGTACTGGACCAGGGTCTTTCCAAAGGTTAATAACACAGAAGCTAAATGGTTTGGATGTAATAGCATATATTGATAATATTTATATTTATGGTAAAACAATAACAGAAACATATGAAAAATTAAAATTAGTACTGCAAAGACTTAAGGAAACTGGACTTAGATTAAAAATAAATAAGTGTAAGTTATTTGAAGAAAAACTAGATATTTTTGGATTCGAGGTAAATAAGACAGGTATAAAAATAGTTAAAAGTAAAATAGAACCTATATTATCTTTGCCACGACCAGATAACATAAAATTATTAAAATCATTTCTAGGAAAAGTTAATTATTATAACAGGTTTTTGCAAAATATGGCAATAATATTGAAACCATTGTATGATTGTTTAAAAAAAGATAAATTTGATTGGTCAAAGGAATGTGATGAGTCATTTAATAATATAAAAAAGGCACTATCAAACACATCCTCTTTATCACATTTTGATCCAAATTCAATGGTCATATTAACATGTGACTCAGCAGATGATGGTGTAGCTGCTGTGTTATCAATAAAGGATAGTAGTAATGTCATAAAACCTGTAGCATTTGCTAGCAAAAAACTGAATGATGCACAAATTAAATACCCAATATTAGAAAAAGAGGCTTATGCCATTGTTTTCGGAGTGAGTAAGTTTTATGAGTTTCTGTATGGTCGAAAATTTGTTTTGCAAACTGATAATGAGGCGTTATCAAAAATATTAGGACCAAAGTACGGTATACCAAAAATGGCAGCTAGACGGTTGCAATATTGGGCAATATTCTTAGGTGGTTTTGACTATGAGATTCAACATATTAAGTCAAAAGACAACCCAGCAGATTATTTGTCAAGAGTAAGTACAAAATTGCATGATAATGATACTAAAGACTCTACAATTATTGATAAGACTTTTGAAATTAACACTGTTAATTATATAAATGAATCAAAATTAGAAATATTAAATTGGCAAACTGTACAAAAAGAAACACAAAAAGATAAAGTCTTATGTGATATTCTTAGATATAGTAGAGATGGCTGGCCACTAAAAAATGATTTTGGTGAAAATTATGAACCCTATTTTAAAAGGAAAAATGAGATTACTGTAGAAAGAGAATGTATATTATGGGGTTACAGAGTAATTATACCTACAAAAATACAGGATGATGTAATGTCTGAACTACATGCAAGTCATTTAGGAATAACGCGTATGAAAGAGATAGCTAGATCATATTTTTGGTGGCCGGGCATGGATGAAAGTATTGAAAATGTAACTAAGAACTGTTTGGTTTGTTTGCAAAACCACAAGAATCCTGAAAAAATCAAGTTATCAGTTTGGCCACAGCCACCAACAGTGTGGCATAGATTACATGCTGATTTTCTAGGTCCTCTTTATTCTAAAATGTTCCTAGTGATAGTGGATGCATATTCTAAGTGGCCAGAAGCATTTGTGATGAGTAATATAACTGCACAAAAAACTATTCTAGTATTTAAAAACATTTTTGTACGGTATGGGTATCCGTTACATTTAGTGACAGATAATGGTCCAACATGGACTAGTGAATAATTTAAAACATTTTGTAAATTGGTGGGTGTTAAACAGTCTTTCACTCCAACATACTATCCGGCTACAAATGGACTAGCAGAACGGTTTGTTGAGTCATTTAAGTCACATGTTAAAAAAATTGTACAGAGTGGGCAGACTGTGGAATATGCTACTAATCTGTTCTTGTTTGATTATAGATGTACTGTACATAAAACTACTGGTCAAAGCCCAGCTAAGATTATGTATGGAAGGGAGTTGAGATGTCGTTTCTCATTGCTGCGGCCAAACCCGTTATATGATAAAATTGACAATGAACAAATAAAATTAATAAACAAAAGTAAAAACAAATATAAAACATTTATAATTGGGGAAAGGGTAATGGTTAAGGATTTAAGGAAAAACAAAAAGAATTGGTCTTTAGGTAAAATAATTGACATTTTAGTACCCGGTGTGACCTATATGGTAGAAGTGGATGGTCTGCAGTGGAAACGACATGCCAACCAACTACTGGAATGTGGGCAGAGTTTAGAATTATAGTTAGAACATAATTTTTAAAGATATTATATATGTGTAGGTATAATATAAAAAATATATAAGTATAGGTATATATATATTTTGTTAGGGTAGAGTGGGGGAGAGTGTTAGATATTTAGTCATTATAGAGGGCAACACCAGGTTAGGATAATTTAGTTACTTTAAGAGGGCAACATTGTCTGTGGTTTTGGGAGTATTCTTTTACAAAGAAATAAACAGCAATTAATATAATTTGCGTGGTATTAATTAATTACCTACACCAAGTTATTATGTATTTTTATGTATGTTATTATGTAATTAAATGTTATATATTGAATAACTTGGTGTAGGTAATTAATTAATACCACGCAAATTATATTAATTGCTGTTTATTTCTTTAATTAATTTATCTTTGTGTACTTCCACACATACTTTTTGTTCAAACTTTGGGGGCCATAATTGCAATAAAGAGAGCCAATCTTTTCCCATTATCTTTGGTAAACCATCTTTCACAACAAACAATCTTTGATTACTTACATTTACAGGTCCGTATTGAATATTTAAATTTTCAATTACCCCTAGGGGAGTTGAAGTTGACTGATCAAAGTTTGTGAATATGACATTTCTCTGTTTCATTTCTAAGTCAGGAAAATAGTGTGACTTTTCAGCTAAAGTAATTGTACTCACATCTGCACCTGTGTCAACTTCAAATTCCAATACCTTTCCATTCACTGTAATTTTCAACATCACTGCTGGAATTTTTCCTTTTTCATGAAAACAAAATATGTCGAAAACTTCAGTGTCGGATGACATGCTATTTTTTTCTTCATCTACTACATTATTCTCTAAACAAGTAGTCTCCACCTTATTCACTTTCAAACCTCTATTCTTACTACACTGCTTAAAGATATGCCCTTTGGTACCACACTCACTGCAAAATTTGTCACGAAGTGTACATTGTGCTTTCATGTGTCCACTTTTCCCACAGCAAAAACAAGTAAAGTTTTGTTTACTATCCGAGACTGGATTCTGACGGTAGCCACTATTTTTGTTTCTAGTGAAATTTCTTCCTTGTAATTTAAACATCTTTGTTTGTTCCTGTTCTTTCTCCGGGTTGAATGCTAACTTGTATGCAATCTCTGCAGTTTTTCCAATAGTAGTTAAACTTTCCAATGGTTTATCAGCTGCTTTCAATAACTCGAATTTTACTGCATCACAATATGTGCCATTCAACAATCTCTCTTTCAATTCAGAATCTAAATCTTTGAACTCACAATTTTTGGACAATTTCTTTAGTTCAATTACATATTGTTCTATAGTTTCATTGTTTTTCTGACATCTTTTTCGAAATTCTGCTTGGTGTAACGCATAGTTTTGAACTGGGTGGTAATATTTCTTCAATTTAATAATTTCTTCAATGTTATATATTGAATAACTTGGTGTAGGTAATTAATTAATACCACGCAAATTATATTAATTGCTGTTTATTTCTTTGTAAAAAAGAATACTCCCAAAACCACAGACAATGTTGCCCTCTTAAAGTAACTAAATTATCCTAAATGACTTGCATGTAGTTCGGACATTACATCATCCTGTATTTTTGTAGGTATAATTACTCTGTAACCCCATAATATACATTCTCTTTCTACAGTAATCTCATTTTTCCTTTTAAAATAGGGTTCATAATTTTCACCAAAATCATTTTTTAGTGGCCAGCCATCTCTACTATATCTAAGAATATCACATAAGACTTTATCTTTTTGTGTTTCTTTTTGTACAGTTTGCCAATTTAATATTTCTAATTTTGATTCATTTATATAATTAACAGTGTTAATTTCAAAAGTCTTATCAATAATTGTAGAGTCTTTAGTATCATTATCATGCAATTTTGTACTTACTCTTGACAAATAATCTGCTGGGTTGTCTTTTGACTTAATATGTTGAATCTCATAGTCAAAACCACCTAAGAATATTGCCCAATATTGCAACCGTCTAGCTGCCATTTTTGGTATACCGTACTTTGGTCCTAATATTTTTGATAACGCCTCATTATCAGTTTGCAAAACAAATTTTCGACCATACAGAAACTCATAAAACTTACTCACTCCGAAAACAATGGCATAAGCCTCTTTTTCTAATATTGGGTATTTAATTTGTGCATCATTCAGTTTTTTGCTAGCAAATGCTACAGGTTTTATGACATTACTAATTAAGCTAGGTGATTCTACTCCTATTCTTTCGCGACCAACACCATGAAGAATCAGGGTAACGAAAACGATATGGGGCCTAGTTTTCTTTTCGGTGATCTGTCCTCTTAAATCTAAATAGTCAAGCTCCAGTGAGGAGCCAGTCAAACAAAGTGAGGTTCATTCGCAAGAGAGTCACAATGGTACTGGATCGTTAAAGTGGAAAGAGGATAGGCCTTTGCCCTACATGATATTGTAGTATGATGGTAGGCTAATACTGATTTTACTTCTTTAATCTCTTAGTAAAGTTTTAATTAGCAACTTCCTATTATAACTTTTCTTTGCAAATAAACAAAACCAAAAACTCATAACAATAACAGCTGATTGGTCCTACCCAGCATATAAACACAAAATCGGTAGATATCCGTGGTACAGCTTACAAAAAATTATAGCTAGTTAACTTGTAATTTTACTCGGAGTTTGCGATACAACTGATTTCCACATGCTTCGATCATGGCACACTTCTTTCGTCTCATTAAATCTCATAGAAGCTCCCTGGCTTAAACTTTGTTGATTTGAATGTAATAATGACGTCACTTTGAACACCCTTTGTCGCAGCTCATTACATCGAATAACAAAGTAGGTCTGAATCTCAAAGCATCTGCAGGCATTCTCTGAAACTTTAGCAGCAATTAAGTCTCAGCGTTCAATAGCATGCAAATGGACAAACTTGGAACTTGCAACCATTGTGAAACTTTTGGTTAGTACTCTAGTACAGTGAACTCAGAAATAGCAGGCTTAAACCTGGTGCACACTCGCCATAAATAGCTAAATTTGTCTCACAACGGAACTTTTTGTATTAGGCAGAATTATTTTTCCATAAATTATGGATCAGAAAGTATGAAATCAGTTGAACATGTAGAACGAACCTTACACTAGTAGTAGTTGAGAGACCAACACAAGAAAAAACTTCAGAACTTAAAATTCATCACCATAAAACCAATCACCCCTAGGTTGGAGCGAAAAATTAATAAAACAATAAGCTTCTCATCCATTGAATATGCAGTCGAGGCGTGAATCAGAAGTAGTAAAATTAGATCTAAAAGTGAACCAGCTTTATTGGTAAGCTGTGGTAAGTGGTACTTAGCGAGTTTGGCAACTGAGATAAAACTCACTTCTCGATAGTGCTCCGTTTTGTTTTCCACTCGGAGTGATAATCTAGGTTTGTTGACGGCGTTTGTTTGTTTCGAACGATTTGTTCTATTAGTTTAAATCGAACGATTTGTTCAATTTTTTCAATAACTTCATAGGTTCGAATAACTTCATAGCTATTTTAGCTCTTAAACTTAAAGGGCCTTACTAATGAAAGACGTTTAAAGTTAAACACTGGTTAAGCAACGTCCTGTCTTTATTTGTGGATAGAGACAAACAGAGACAGGACATTGTTTAACCAGTGTTCAACTTTAAACATCTTTCATAAGTAAGGGGGAAAATGTTCGTCAACATTTTGTCTGTAGCTCTCAAATGATTATAAAATACGAACTAAAAGCCTTTTTTCTAATAAAAGCTTACATTGTAAAAATTTCACAATATAAGTGGTAAGCTTTTATCTAGCACTAATATGCCCTGCGGTCTCACCTTTTAGTATAAAACATTTTAACCTTAATCAAGAATACAGATATAAAAATGTAGAAATAATTTTTCAAATCCTGGTAGTTACAGAGATAAGCGCGTTCAAATAAACAAAAAAACAAACTCTTCCGTTTTATAATACTCGTAGTAATGTAGATTACCTGGCAGTTAGTTAGTTTTTATATTTGGGACAAACATTACAAATTAATTTATACAAATACCTCCATCCGATTGAGCTTTTTGGCATACTTACATTTATATTTTTCTTTAACTGTGCAATCAATGGTGACCAGCGGGCTTAAAAAGGTCGTTATTGCAGAATCCCGAAAGAAAATGAACTAGGTATATAGCCATCTCTTTTCATTAACTAAAAGTGAAAAGAGACGGCATTATAGTTAATTTCGTTTTATGTTTCTTTAGCTTTAGCGACCATTTTAAGCCCGCAGCTCATGCAGTCAGGAATTAAAACGAAATTCTTCACTGAATAACAATAAAGTAACATGATAAATTATCGATCGAGCGAGCGAAGCGAGCGAAGATCTTAGTGGTAAGTTGGGCGATTTTGCTTTGTATGTTTGTATGTTTCACGAATTGTTGTTCGAGCATAACTGTCGAACCGTTCATCCAATCTGCATGAAACTTGGTAGGTCAATAGGTTGTGGTAAGGAAATTTACGGTGGAGCATATGAGCTTAATCGATGAAGGGGTTGTGAAGATATTGGGTTCCCAAGGGGGTAAAAAATTATGAAAGTTACACAAATATATTGAGTGGGGTGTCATACGAGAGGGCTTATTTTGTACATTCCAAAATGGTTTTTATTTTTAATCTAGGATGTATAGTTTTTGAAATACGACCAAAGACCAAAAACTACGAAACCAGAGCTGCAAGAGCTCCCGTTTCATAGAGTTTCGATGTCTTCGTAGCTCATTGACTGGTCGGTCTTAAAAAGAGAGTGGCATCGTTGCGGTTTGGTTTGCAATGATTTTAGATGCTACTTGATTTATTTTCATGATAAAAAAATTTTTGATAAAAATGAAAATAATTGGGGAAAAAAAGTTAAGTAAACAAATATATTGAGTGCGGTGTCAAATGAAAGGTCTTTATTTGTACATTCTAAAATAGTTATTATTTTTATTCTAGGACGTATACTTTTAAAAATACGACGAGAATTCATAAATATGAAATAAATGAAAAATTAGACACGACATTATGTATTGCATGCATGCTAGTATTTTTTATCATGAAGAGCTAGCGCAATAGGCATACCCGGCAGTAGTAGCACTTGAAATTATAGGGGTAGTCAGAAGAAAGTCCAAATGTTGGCCATCTACGGTGCGCGAGATCTCAGTTCGGGGCGAACTACTAGTTATTACGGGATTTTATCGCGTACCTTTTATTAATGTGAACGAGGACTTTTTTGATTCTGAAGAGGAATTGGGGTTAGTCGTGGATCCTACCCACAAGTCTCGGCGGTAGCTCCCAGTACTTCAGTCATCCCGTGACCACGAACGCTGTAATGTGTTTGAAACGTCGGGAAAAGAAAAATAAATAAAAGGTACGCGATAAAATCCTGTAATAATAATTATCATTACAAAACAATAACGTATCCGTGTAGATCCATTTGAATCAGCACTCAATTACCTTGCTGTATAAAATATTTTCAACTGTATTTTTTTTTTTGCAGGCTGATATAGCGCATTCTGCCAAAGGCTACGAGTCGGAGGATGAAAACGCAGGACGAAAGTGCCCGAAGGCCAACGACGACCGGCCAGCCGGCAAGACCACCATGTACTCCAAACAGGTCAGTAATGCCTTGATCACATGTACCGAGCAAACCGGCGAGACAGTGCTCTCGGTCGAGTACTGGGTACGTATGAACATAACGCCGAGTGCACTGCCGAGCGCTCGGCCGAACGAAGTGGCGAGACAATAGCTCGGCTGCCGTTCTACTTACTAGACCGAGTTACCACCCTCCCGCGTCCCCGCACTGTCTCGCTCACTCACTCGGCAGGTTTGAACGTGCACTGATTGTCGCGTCGCCGCACGTGGTTTTTTTGAGTGCATTTGAAAATAGAACGCAATAGAACTGAACTGACTGTGCTTATTTCAAAACGCGTGTGAACAGCTACTCGCTTACTACACTGTCTCGGCCGAGAAACATTTTACTGTCTCGCCGGTTTGCTCGGTACGTGTGATCAAGGCAAAGTGACACTTATGGGTTGAATACACCTAACGAGTACAGTGGCGAGACAGTGTCTTCGGCCGAGTGCTCGGTTTGTATAAACACTTTAACGAGTGCTCGGCCGAGGAATAAGAGGCGAGACAGTCACTAGAATCACAATTTGTTTACTAGGCCGAGTACCTCCCTCCTCGCCCCACCTCTGTCTCGCCACTGTACTCGTTAGGTGTATTCAACCCATTAGACTCAGATGAACGCGCGGCGACGCGCGGCTGACTCGGCGCGCAGCTTGAGGTTGTAACAAATCACTGTTGTTGTATACATGACCGCGCGTCACCGCGCGGCGACGCGCGGTTTAAGATCTACAATCCTGTATCGACCTGTTTAGCTGAACCGCGCGGCAACGCGCGTCACCGCGCGTTCATCTGAACTTAGCCTTACAATCACTAAGTAAGGTGTTGATTAATTAACGAGACAGTGACTAATATCCCAGTGAGCGCAAATAAAATATGGGAACATTTATAATATTGTTTGTCACTATCTGAACAATAAATAAATAAATATTGCTGGACATTTCACACAGCGCCATCTAGCCCCAAACTAAGCAAAGCTTGTATAGGTACTATGGGAACCAGATAACTGATAGAATACTTAAGTAAGTACTTATATACTTTTTTTTGTAAATATATCTACTCGTATACATAGAATACTTTATTACACCCAGACACAATACAAACATACTATGTTCATCACACAAATGTGTGCTGAGTGGGAATCGAACCCACGACCTATAGCGCAGAGGGCAGAGCTACTACCAACTGAGCTTAGAGGCCAGTCTAACATGACAGCGACTAATATCCCAGTAAGCGCAAATAAAATATAGAAACATCTATCATTATTGTTGGTGATGTCTTCTTCTTCTTCTTCTTTCGTATGAGCAAGTGGCCAACTCTGGTGACGGAGTTTTTAGGCCGCCTAAAGGCCTCCGTCATGGCTTGTTAGTGATGTCGAAGTAATTACTACTAAAATGATTTCATTAGATTTAGTCCTGCAGGACATCCGACAAAGATTTTTAAAATAAATAAAATGACTCAACACAAACTGAGCCGTGATGGGTGGTGCTTACCGGGAGAGCAAGGAATCCAAACTCCCAGTAAATAAGATATTTTAAAATTGCGAGTAACGGTTGTCATGAAAATGTGATAAATGTTGGCAAATATGGTAGATAAATGTCTTAGGTGAATTTGTTTAGTAAAACAGCCATGGTCGCGGGCACACTAGTTAAAACAAACTGAATCGATGAAATAACGTAAATAACCCTATAAATTTTCGTGTCCATTTTCCATTCCTGTTTTAAAATCAAGGAGGGTAAAGGGTTTTGTAGTTAAATTAAATGTTTATATTGACTGGCCTCTTAGCTCAGTTGGTAGTAGCTCTGCCTTCTGCGCTGTAGGTCGTGGGTTCGATTCCCACTCAGGACAAACATTTGTGTGATGAACATAGATGTTTATTCTGTTTCTGGGTGTTATAAAGTATTATATGTATGTATTTACAAAAGGTATGTAAGTATTCTATCAGTTATCTGGTTCCCATAGTACAAGCTTATTGCTTAGTTTGGGGCTAGATGGCGTTATGTGAAATGTCCAGAAATATTTATTTATTTATTTATTAAATGTTTATTGTTCAGGAGTTTCGGGAACAATACTGCATCAACAACAAACAATTGGATCTGTTGGAGCTGGAGAAGTCCAAGAAGGACAGATTCCTCGGCTGTCTGTCCCAGTACCACATCGAGAGCCCCTGTTCACGAAACAACCGGTATGTCGTATTCAAATTGATATTTGTAAAGATATTTTAATTCGTTGTTTACTTTGCGTAAGTAGTATGGAATCTCAATTCTCGATCACATACCCAACGTCGAAATTCGACGTCGTACAAAAGTCGTGGACGAAGGTATGCGGATCGCGAGACTAAAGTGGAATTGGGCGGGACACTTGGCTAGAAGGGATGATGGAAGATGGACAAAGGCGGTAACTGAATGGTGGCCCCGGGAAGCTCAACGACCTAGAGGCAGACCACCCGCCCGATGGTCGAATGATATAGTAAACGTGGTCGGGAATCAGTGGATGAGACTCGCGAGGGATCGGAAAGAATGGCGTGATAAAGAGGAGGCCTATACCCAACAGTGAGTGGAGATGGGCTGAAATGATGATGATGATGAAGTAGTATGTTTGGAACTTTGAAAGATAGAGAGAGAAACCATGAGTTAAGGGAACGGTGTGGAATGTTTAAATCATTTGGGCATAAGTATAGATAGTATGAATGAAAGTCATTTAACGAAACAGGTGTAAGTATAAGATTTGGATTGTGATTTAAAGTTATTTCTGTCCAAAAATCTTGGTTTTTTTTTACATTTTGTGACTGGCATACGCTTAATGCATTCCAAACCAAACTAAGCCCCGTTATAACCAGTACCTACTAAACTTTGCGAGGGAAAAAAACCCAATTTTATAACTTTCTTTCATTATAAATAGTCCACACTTATTGAACGCGAGAAGAAATGCAATGAGATGTAAATGAACATTACTTTTGAACGAATTGCTAAAACGGGAATTCCATTGCAGATCTTTCCTTGCTCAATAGCTTTATTAGAATTCTGCCTTGTAATGAAATTTAATTGAAATGGAGCTATCGCAAAGTACGTGGTGATAGGCACTCAATTAGTTTGTGTGAGCTACATAGTTTGCGGCTTTTGTAGTAGAGTTTTAAATGATGACGTAAGAAATTGTATTGTTTTGTGTTCATTATTTATTAAAGTTAAATACTCGGAACCATAACATCCACATAGGTACTTACAAACATACTTACTTACTAAATTGTTTTTTATTCTCAACATGTTTCGTCCCACTGCTGGGCAAAGGTCTCCACTAAACTCTTCCAACCGTCCCTATCCTTAGCCGAGTTCTCTAAAAGTGTACTTAAATTAAACTAACAAAAACATTTCATAATAAAAAAATATATTGTATTTTAAAATATACCTATATATAAAATATATTGTAATTATTTAGTATATTAGTGGCTTATGTTAGATTAGGTAAGATGGTGGGTTTTATGTGCCACTCGTAGGTCTCCGTTGCATAACATCCTAAAAATGATGACGCAATATGAATAAACCGAGGTTCGCATTTTTTGCATATCACTGTCCCTTCAAAACTCTTCCAAACTCACTCGTCACAAAAAAATCCCTAAATAATTCCTAAGCGTCATGGTGAACAAATTGGAAAGACTCGTAACGAATAGGAAGCTTTTATAACTTAGTAAGTAGGTACCTACTCGGTGTTCTAAAAATAATACTTTGCCGAAACTGAGAAAAGTTTGCGTAGCTGTGGCGATTTCACAAAACGATGACCGTCATAATACAAGGCATGAAGTTTAACTGGTCACTGGACCAATTATTATTTAAGTTATTAACAGTTCAAAATCCGAACTATAATAAATGAATAAAATAATTTTTGGCTTTATAATAGTACTTTGATTACAATTTTCTACTTCTAAGTTAACTTCTATATACGAGAACATAGTGTTTACACAAACCTACATAGGCTTAAAAACACTATTAACCAAAATCTGTTATAGCCCCTCCAGACTCTCGAGAGAAGGCTCGGCGAGAAGTCTTGCCGAGACTTCTCGAAGAACAAACAAGCTATCCACACTCTCAATTTTTCTCAGTCGTGATGTTTGAAATCCTTTGGCTCGGCCAAAAATACCGACACCGATCGGAGAACAGGCGAGCCAGAGAACGAGAAGGCGAGAAGCTCCTCACACTCACGCTTCTCGGGTGTTCTCGGGGGTTCTCGGGGAGATTCTGGAGGCCCTATTACAATTTTAAGAAAATAAATATCTATCTATCTATCTTTCTACTAGGTATAATGTCATTGTCAAAATCGAGTAAAATCTAAGGGCATAATATACACGCTGGCCCAGGCTCGCATTGCCTCTCTCTCGCCTTTCATCGATTCGACCTCGCTTGCGCTCGCCTAGGCTGGCCAAGCGTGTATACGCGGCATAACAAAACCTCATAATGTAAAATTCCATCAAGTGTTTTAACAAAAGTTTTTGTCGGTTGCTGATTTATTGGAAAATTAGGGAGTAGCGTCGAAACGTATTCCCCGTTGGAGAGTATTTGCCGGTAGATCTCCCTCATGCATAAGATATGAGCGAACTTCGGCTATTAACGTTTCGCATGTCATAGAAGTGAAATACTGTTTTCATTTGGACCAACTAAGTTTTTATTTATATACATAATTATAATATTTCCCACTTGAAAATCATCAGGAAACCAGTTAGTAGTGTCGATGGGCTTGCAACCTGTCACGTATGGAATGCTAACTTGTGCAAAATGTGGGCATGTACCAAATATAACCTCTGACTACCCCCTTAGACATCTTCAAAGGATCTTAAAAATACCTAAAAAGATCTGCGAGAATGTCTACCGCGCCTTGGGGATACAATCGTGATCATAATTTAATTTATAATTATGAAAATCATCCCTCTCACTTCCTAGGACAGGTTAGGTGGGTCAAGTCGAGTGCGTAACTAGATGTAACTGGACGAGTAAATGATTCGTACACAGCTATAAAAAACAAGCTCGAACAAGCTCGTCAAGGGGTAGTCAAAAGAAATTTCGAATATTTAACCTGTTGAAAGCCCTACAAATAACTGTACCGAGCGTAGAGATCTACGTGAATTTACGACTATGTACAAAAACCAGTAAGAAAAAAAATCTTTATTACGGGTATTTCTCTCCTAGATTTTGTAGATTAATCAAAGACCATATCAAAAGGGTCGCAAAATAGTCTGCGGGCCTCATGATAGATATGTTTGCTTACCTCTAGGTGAGGTAACAAATTGGTCATTTCATTATCTACCCTTGTAATTTTGTTTGGAGTAGAAAAATATGGATTTGATACAATCTTATTACGTACTAAAATTGCTAGGAGTATTCTCTTTTTCATTAGTTAGCGAACGCTCGCGTGTTTTAGATACTATTTTTTTATCCCACGGGAACCGTTAATTTTTCCGAGATAAATAATATGTGCCTAAGTTCAGCCGTTCTGGCGTGATTGATTAACAAAATTCCAAACATCTAAGGCGCAGGCCAGATAGAAGAGACGGGGCGCAGACATTTGTCTCTTCCGCGTCTCTTTCATACAAAATGTGATGGCGCCCCGTCTCTTCTGTATGTTTTGCGGCGCGACGCTTCTATACATTTTATGAAAGGGACGCGGAAGAGACATAATATATGTCTGCGACGCGTCCTCGTCTTACGACTTTTCTGTATGTCCCGCGCCTAAAGGTAAAGTTACGAGTATGTAAGTAGTACTTATATAATGTCCTTAATAGTTTTGTTTCTGAAAATAAAATATGAACATGTTGTTTTGTTTCCAGAGCATCATTTCTATCCGTGTGTGTCCGTCGTCGGGTACCCTCCGATGAGAATCTCAACTCCGATTATGCACCAATACAGCGGTATCCAAGGTAAGTTATTTTTATAACAAATACATAAATTTTGATAGCAGAGGTTAGGGTGAGAGCGCTTGTAGACGTCCGTTTTTTTCGCCGGACAACGGACCGTCAATAAACGGATATCCTTATGGACCGATATCCGGCGCGTGTACACACATTCATTACGCACCATACACCACCGCGAATCCGGTGAAAAACACGGTCCGTTGTCCGGCGAAAAAAACGACGTCTACTACAAGCGCTCGGAAGAAGGAACTACTTACTGTCATTTTTATTCGACTTCAAACAAGTAACTAAATTAAAAATAAAAAAAAACGACTTCAATAAGCTGAGCAATTTTCTGCACTCTCGAGATGCATTACTGTTCATAACTCCAAAGATCCTTGACAAATCCTCACCAATTTTTGTGGCACCGATCGGAAGGAATACCTACAATTTCAAACGAAAAAAAAAATCTAATTCGGTTCAGGCGTCTTCGAGTAATCGGTGAACATAAATACATACATAAAAAAGCACAAAAAAGATTCGGACGAATTCGGCGAACCTTCTTCAAAAAAAGGAGGTTCTCAATTCGTCGGAATATTTGACCCAATTCGTTAAATATTCAAAAAAAACTTAAATATATTATTTGACCCAATTCGTATTTTCCAACGTTGTAGCAACTTATTTACTTAAGAGGCATTAGACAAAATTTTCTGATTTACGTGATGTTTTGGGGCAGGATTTTTCAATGAAAACACTGTATTTATAAAAAAATTATGGCACAGCATGAAATATCATTTCAATTTTGTACTATTAAATGAGCTACTTTTGTATTTTTATTATTTCTTTTTGATTAATCGACCTCAAACCGGCGACTGTTTTGTGAATTTTTGCTGTAAGAGGTTTAGAAATCACCATATTTACGAATCATTTTGACGTCCAAATGGTATAAAAAAATTACGATGTTTTGCTGTGATAGTCAACCAAACTATTAAATGGATCACTTTTTACTACCTTTATTTAGTTTTTGAGTAAAAAAATCTTTAACTTAGTCCAAATTTCGAGAAAACGGCCAAAGAATTGCTTTTGATTTTGGCTACTTAGAACTGACTTAGAACTCTTGTTCGTAAAATTAACAAAACAGAAATAAACTTGAGTTCAAAATCAATCCTTTTCTGAAAAAAAAAATGCAAAAAGATTAAAAAATTGGCAATGAAAAATCTTTTAAAACAACCTAAAACGCGTCGTATCTACTACCCTATCTACTCGACGCAAGCAGACCGCGCCGAGCGCTTCTAGGGGGTGGACGTATCGCTTTGCATCCCGGAGCTCGTACTGAGTCGACTCGCAAAGCACGTCGCCGGCTACGAAGAATATAGCGAAATAGGAGCGTTTGATACATTGGTTGCTAAGTTATTAATTACCTATTTTTAAATATTTTCTGCGGGGCTAAAAAGGCCGTTAAAGCAGAATAATGATCTGAATTGTTGTGTAACTAATAATGTAATAATAGGGTGACAGCGAGCTGATCTGATGATGGAGTCAGGACCTGTTCCATGGAATTTTATGATGATATGGGTATCAAATGAAAGGGCTTGATGAGCGCAACACAATGCTGATCTGATGATGGAGTCAGGACCTGTTCCATGGAACTTTTTAATGATATGGGTATCAAATGAAAGGGTTTGATGAGCGAAACACAATGCTGATCTGATGATGGAGTCAGGACCTGCTCCATGGAACTTTTTAATAATATGGGTATCAAATGAAAGGGCTTGATGAGCGCAACACAATGCTGATCTGATGATGGAGTCAGGACCTGCTCCATGGAACTTTTTAATAATATGGGTATCAAATGAAAGGGCTTGATGAGCGCAACACAATGCTGATCTGATGATGGAGTCAGGACCTGTTCCATGGAACTTTTTAATGATATGGGTATCAAATTAAAGGGCTTGACGAGCGCAACACAATGCTGATCTGATGATGGAGTCAGGACCTGTTCCCTAGAACTTTTTAATGATATGGGTATCAAATGAAAGGGCTTGATGACCGAAACACAATGCTGATCTGATGATGGAGTCAGGACCTGTTCCATCGAACTTTATAATGATATGGGTATCAAATGAAAGAGCTTGATGAACGCAACACAATGCTGATCTGATGATGGAGTCAGGACCTGTTCCATGGAACTTTTTAATGATATGGGTATCAAATGAAAGGGTTTGATGAGCGAAACACAATTCTGATCTGATGATGGAGTCAGGACCTGCTCCATGGAACTTTTTAATGATATGGTTATCAAATGAAAGGGTTTGATGAGCGAAACACAATTCTGATCTGATGATGGAGTCAGGACCTGCTCCATGAAACTTTTTAATAATATGGGTATCAAATGAAAGGGCTTGATGAGCGCAACACAATGCTGATCTGATGATGGAGTCAGGACCTGTTCCATGGAACTTTTTAATGATATGGGTATCAAATGAAAGGGTTTGATGAGCGAAACACAATTCTGATCTGATGATGGAGTCAGGACCTGTTCCATGGAACTTTTTAATAATATGGGTATCAAATGAAAGGGCTTGATGAGCGCAACACAATGCTGATCTGATGATGGAGTCAGGACCTGTTCCATGGAACTTTTTAATGATATGGGTATCAAATGAAAGGGTTTGATGAGCGAAACACAATGCTGATCTGATGATGGAGTCAGGACCTGCTCCATGGAACATTTTAATAATATGGGTATCAAATGAAAGGGTTTGATGAGCGCAACACAATGCTGATCTGATGATGGAGTCAGGACCTGTTCCATGGAACTCTTTAATGATATGGGTATCAAATTAAAGGGCTTGATGAGCGCAACACAATGCTGATCTGATAATGGAGTCAGGACCTGTTCCATGGAATTTTTTAATGATATGGGTATTAAATGAAAGGGTTTGATGAGCGAAACACAATGCTGATCTGATGATGGAGTCAGGACCTGGTTCATGGAACTTTTTAATCATATGGGTATAAAATGAAAGGGCTTGATGAGCAAAACATAATGCTGATCTGATGATGGAGTTATGACCTGTTCCATGGAACTTTTAATGATAATATGGGCATCAAATGAAAGGGCTTGATGAACAAAACACAATGCTGATCTGATGATGGAGTCAGGACCTGTTCCCTGGAACTTTACAATGATATGGGTATCAAATGAAAGGGCTTGATTAGCGAAACACAAAGCTGGGTCGGGGTTTACTTTGACTTTGATTCTTGATTTTGACTTTCACTTTGATTCTTGATTCTTGATTTTCAATTTTAGTTTCTCTATTCTCGGATCTCGGATTCTTGATTTTCGATTTTCGAGTCTCAATTCTTGATTATCGGATCTTGGATATCGGGTTCTTGATTCTTGATTTTGATTCTTGATTTTCAATTTTCGATTATCTTATTCTTCTTAAGATATTATTATTATTATTATTATTATTATTAATTCTTGATTTTCAATTTTTTAATTTTTGATTTGTGATTCTTGATTCTTGTTTCTCATTTCTCGATTCTCGGATCTCGGATTTTTATTTTGATTTTTATTTCTTGATTTTGATTTTAAAATTAAAATCAAGATTAAAAATGAAAAATCAAACATCAAAAATCGAAGTCTAAAGTAAATCCTAACCCAGCTTTGTGTTTCGCGCATAAAACCCTTTCATTTGATACCCATATCATTATAAAGTTCCATGGAACAGGTCCTGATTCCATCATCAGATCAGCATTGTGTTTTGCTCATTAAACCCTTTCATTTGATACCCATATCATTATAAAGTTCGATGGAACAGGTCCTGACTCCATCATTAGATCAGCATTGTGTTGCGCTCATCAAGTCCTTTCATTTGATACCCATATCATTAAAAAGTTCCATGAAGCAGGTCCTGACTCTATCATCAGATCAGAATTGTGTTTCGCTCATCAAACCCTTTCATTTGATACCCATATCATTAAAAAGTTCCATGGAACAGGTCCTGACTCCATCATCAGATCAGCATTGTGTTGCGCTCATCAAGCCCTTTCATTTGATACCCATATTATTAAAAAGTTCCATGGAGCAGGTCCTGACTCCATCATTAGATCAGCATTGTGTTGCGCTCATCACGTCCTTTCATTTGATACCCATATCATTAAAAAGTTCCATGAAGCAGGTCCTGACTCCATCATCAGATCAGAATTGTGTTTCGCTCATCAAACCCTTTCATTTGATACCCATATCATTAAAAAGTTCCATGGAACAGGTCCTGACTCCATCATCAGATCAGCATTGTGTTGCGCTCATCAAGCCCTTTCATTTGATACCCATATTATTAAAAAGTTCCATGGAACAGGTCCTGACTCCATCATCAGATCAGCATTTTGTTGCGCTCATCAAACCCTTTCATTTGATACCCATATTATTAAAATGTTCCATGGAGCAGGTCCTGACTCCATCATCAGATCAGCATTGTGTTTCGCTCATCAAACCCTTTCATTTGATACCCATATCATTAAAAAGTTCCATGGAACAGGTCCTGACTCCATCATCAGATCAGCATTGTGTTGCGCTCATCAAGCTCTTTCATTTGATACCCATATCATTATAAAGTTCGATGGAACAGGTCCTGACTCCATCATCAGATCAGCATTGTGTTGCGCTCATCAAACCCTTTCATTTGATACCCATATTATTAAAATGTTCCATGGAGCAGGTCCTGACTCCATCATCAGATCAGCATTGTGTTTCGCTCATCAAACCCTTTCATTTGATACCCATATCATTAAAAAGTTCCATGGAACAGGTCCTGACTCCATCATCAGATCAGCATTGTGTTGCGCTCATCAAGCCCTTTCATTTGATACCCATATTATTAAAATGTTCCATGGAGCAGGTCCTGACTCCATCATCAGATCAGAATTGTGTTTCGCTCATCAAACCCTTTCATTTGATACCCATATCATTAAAAAGTTCCATGGAACAGGTCCTGACTCCATCATCAGATCAGCATTGTGTTGCGCTCATCAAGCCCTTTCATTTGATACCCATATTATTAAAAAGTTCCATGGAGCAGGTCCTGACTCCATCATCAGATCAGAATTGTGTTTCGCTCATCAAACCCTTTCATTTGATACCCATATCATTAAAAAGTTCCATGGAGCAGGTCCTGACTCCATCATCAGATCAGCATTGTGTTTCGCTCATCAAACCCTTTCATTTGATACCCATATCATTAAAAAGTTCCATGGAACAGGTCCTGACTCCATCATCAGATCAGCATTGTGTTGCGCTCATCAAGCTCTTTCATTTGATACCCATATCATTAAAAAGTTCCAGGGAACAGGTCCTGACTCCATCATCAGATCAGCATTGTGTTGCGCTCATCAAGCTCTGTCATTTGATACCCATATCATTAAAAAGTTCCAGGGAACAGGTCCTGACTCCATCATCAGATCAGCATTGTGTTGCGCTCATCAAGCCCTTTCATTTGATACCCATATCATTAAAAAGTTCCATGGAACAGGTCCTGACTCCATCATCAGATCAGCATTGTGTTGCGCTCATCAAGCTCTTTCATTTGATACCCATATCATTATAAAGTTCGATGGAGCAGGTCCTGACTCCATCATCAGATCAGAATTGTGTTTCGCTCATCAAACCCTTTCATTTGATACCCATATCATTAAAAAGTTCCATGGAACAGGTCCTGACTCCATCATCAGATCAGCATTGTGTTGCGCTCATCAAGCCCTTTCATTTGATACCCATATTATTAAAAAGTTCCATGGAGCAGGTCCTGACTCCATCATCAGATCAGAATTGTGTTTCGCTCATCAAACCCTTTCATTTGATACCCATATCATTAAAAAGTTCCATGGAACAGGTCCTGACTCCATCATCAGATCAGCATTGTGTTGCGCTCATCAAGCCCTTTCATTTGATACCCATATCATTAAAAAGTTCCATGGAGCAGGTCCTGGCTCCATCATCAGATCAGCATTGTGTTGCGCTCATCAAGCCCTGTCATTTGATACCCATATCATTAAAAAGTTCCATGGAACAGGTCCTGACTCCATCATCAGATGAGCTAGCTGTCACCATATTATTTCATTGTAGTCGGAACTTGACTGACATGCTGAGATCCAAGTTTCAACTCAATCGGACTATTTACTGAAGAGTTCTGTTGAAAAGCTCCTGACTCCATCAGATCAGCACAATATGGTTTATGGGACAAAAAAACAAACATTTATTTTTTTGTAATTATTTGTATTCAAAGTGTAACTAACCCGACTTTGTTTTGTGTTATACCTATAGGTACCTACCTAAGTACCTACCCAAAAAGTATTTTTACTATCTCAAATAAATCAATCACATGAAAATTACCAAAACCGTTTAGTCTAAGAAACGGAGCGCTGTTCATTGGGTGTTAGAATTTAGCAACTTTTGTCCCTCCGAGCGCTGATTTTGTCGAGTGCGAAATTGTCTAATGGCTCTTAACAAAATCTTACTTATTTTCACTTATCCCTTGAGTTAGCAATCCAGTTTAATTATGTAAATGCTCTTAGCTCCGAGTAAATAAAGTCTCTATTCTATTATCATATTCCTATCAGCTTATAATCTTGGGAACCATAATTTCACGTTGAATTTGAGCAACCTTACGGATGACAGCCCAATCTTACTTTTTGGCTGATATTTTAACCAAAATTGGATGTGATGGTATGTTTGACTGAATAAGGCTTCTTTCCTCTCAACATTGTGTTGGCAATAAGGTCTCATTAAGTGCAAGTAATATTGCTTCCCGACGCTTGTTTAAACCTCTTAAAATAAATGTGCAATAACTATATTTATTAAGTGTACATTGTTATGGCTATGGTCTTTGAAATTGTTGTTGATATCAGTTTCTAGGAATATTATCATCTTGTTTTGACTGGCCTCTTAGCTCAGTTGGTAGTAGCTCTGCCTTCTGCACTATAGGTCGTGGGTTCGATTCCCACCCAGGACAAATATTTGTGTGATGAACATAGATGTTTGTTCTGTGTCTGGGGTTATAAATTATTCTATGTATGTATTTACAAACAAAGTACTTAAATAAGTATTCTATCAGTTATCTGGTTCCCATAGTACAAGTTTTGCTTAGTTTGGGGATAGATGGCGCTATGTGAAATGTCCAGCAATTTTTATTTATTTATTTATTTGAATGAATAAAGTTTTTAACGTTTTGCTCTTGGATTCAGCCTTTTTAAATCACGATTGGTAATAGTTTTCCCTTTAGAAATTCCCTTTAAATAAGCCCGAGCCTTTAAATATTTCTTCAGTGCCTCCTTTTTATTTATTTTTTTCATTGATATTTATATAAGTAGTTTGTTCTTTATGAAATACCTCACATTCACATAGTGTATTGTAGTGTCTGCCAATTTCAATTTTCAATTCAGCATGAGGCTCGAATTTCGGCTCACTATTAATTTCATAACTTTTTTTTTATTCGTTTTTCTTCCTTTCATCTTTAATCTTGTGACTCATAATTTTACAGTAAAGTTAGAACAATCTTGAAGATGGCAGCTCCATCTTACTTTCCAAACCTTTTAGTAAATCAAAAGTTATGATGACAGTACCTTTTGTAGGTGTTCCCGTGATATTCGATGTTTGATTTTCAGTATTATAAGTCGTTAAACCATGACGGAGGCCTTAAGGCGGCCTAAAAATTCCATCACCAGAGTTCATAAGAATATAAAATATTTTTTCATAAATGAAAAATATATTTATTGCTACTTAGACATCTTTGCATATTTTGTTACATCTAAGGTACTTAGCCTAGGTAGGTACAGCTTTACATGTAAGTAAAGTTATTTACCTGATTAACACATATGCCTAAGTAGAGAGGAAATACACACATCAACATTGTCTAGGGATATTCAACATTTTGTTGATTTTTACAAAAACTGAACATAATTTCTTAAGACAACTAGGTATGGCAAGAATCTTTATTTTGTGTTGTTTTTAATAATAATAAAATACAACTGTTTGATATTATTTTTTAATGAAAATTTAAGTAGGAACAAAAACTCTAAAAATCAGAAAATTTACAAGGTTCGATAAATTGTGTTAAAACTATTTTTACGTTGCAATGACTTTAAAAAATTACATTTTTACAATTTAATAATCGGTATTGCCTCCTCTAACGTTGATAACACATCTGCACCGGTTGTTCATACTCAAAATTAGGGTGTCAAAGTCTCGCTGGGGTATGCGATCCCATGTCCTTTTTAAATGGCAAAAAAGTTAGTCTTCTGTAGTCAAATTTGACGGCAAATTGCTGAAAGCCTTTTGCTACAACATGTACCAAGCGTGTTCAATTGGGTTTAAGTCGGGTCACTGTGCAGGGCAGTACAAAACCGCGACATCATGTTCCTGAAAGGCAGCTGATACCAATCGCGCCGTGGGTGGAGGGGCATTATCATGCATGAGCTGAAATTCCTGGCCAATTTGGACTCTGTGAGAGACGATCACAGGTTCTACGACCTCGTTCCGGTATTTTAGTGCAGTCATGCTGCCTCTTATCCAAATGAGCTCGGTTCGCGCGCCAATACGAATCCCCGCCCAAACCATGATTGTCTCACCTTGATACGAATGGACCTCTTGTGGATGCTGGAATCGACTTTCTCTGCCTGGAACTCTCCAAACACGTGTTCTACGTGAATCGGGGTGGAATCCAAACCGAGACTCATCAGTAAAGAGAACCATTGCAAATTGGCTGTTGTTCCATAACAAATGTTCTGGAGCCCGAAGAAGTCGCCTTCCGCGATTGCCCCGTCGTAGAGCTGGCACACGAAACGGTCTACGAGAATGAAGATCGACTTCATGTAGCCTTCTTCTGACGGTTTGGTCGCTAACTGACAGCTGATGGTCTGACTGAAGCCCTTGCACTAGCTGCTTTGCTGTGAGATTGGGTTCCCTCCTGGCGGAATTTTGGAGAAAACGATCCTGTCTAGGGGTGGTAACACGTTTTTTTTTCAGTGTGGCGCTCTCTTATATCTCCAGTAATACGAAAACGTGACCACAATTAAGAAATTACGTTTTAATTAGTGTTTAGGGTATTGGCAACCGCGCATTGGATAGCACCGGCTTGTATCATGCCTACCGCTCTTATAATTTCTTCTCTGCTTAAATGTCGACGTTCCATGACATTACGAATATCACAAGATCCATTAAAATTAAAAATTACTTGGATAACAGTTATTGATAATTAAATAAAAGTAAATTAATCTTAGGCAAAATTAACGTTGTTAAATTTGAATCGGAGTCTCCATTCTATCTTTGGTTTATTGCGTTCTATTTTTTTACTTTTTACGAATTTTGAAAATGGAACATAAGAGGTTTAATTCCATGTATAAACTTTTTCTAAAAAGAAAATAGTTTGTAAGCAAATCATTTCGAAATGGAATATCCCTAGGCAATGTTGATGTGTGTAAATAGTAATACGAGTAATACTTAATAATTTCACCAGCCAAGCCTATTTTTTGGCGTAAAAAAGTATTGAACACAATAATAAAAAAATATGATCAAAGATGAGTTTCCAAGCCTCCATTATAATTTGTTGATGTAATAAACTGTTGGCTTGTTCAACAATTTTATTGATCTAGTGGATTGTATCTTGTGAACTTTAACAAAATTAATTTTGTTCTATCGTATGAGTCTGACACCCATTTCTGACACTTTTCGGTATGACTGAATTTTTCGGGACGAGATGACTTTAACCCTCTATGTAAAAGCTCATTAAAAACTTGCTTTAATTGGTTCTACACTCAGTTTAGAGTTGTTTGCACTCCAACTCAGACATATCTTAGGCGCGGGACATACAGAAAAGACGTAAGACGAGGACGCGTCGCAGACATGTCTCTTCCGCGTCCCTTTCATAGAAAATGTATAGAACCGTCGCGCCGCAAAACAGAAGAGAAGGGGCGCCGTCACATTTTGTATGAAAGGGACGCGGAAGAGACAAATGTCTGCGCCCCATCTCTTCTATCTGGCCTGCGCCTTAGGTGTTCGGGGCCCTGTATTCTACTAGATGACAACCGCTTTGGTTTGGTTCGATCTCTTAAACGTCAGCCATTTGGTGAAATAGTAGAATAGCTTTTCAAAAATTTGTTCTGCCAAAGTTCAAAACCTCACCACAACTGAGTCGTTTGTTATTATAGTCGTATTGCTCATTATACGGACTAAAATTGAAGGAAAAAATGTCATTTTTCCTTCAATTTTGATTAGTTTTGATACGTTTTATGTCAAAATTGAAGGAAAAATGACATTTTTTCCTTCACTTTTAGTCCGTATAATGAGCAATACGACTATAGTAGTCATGGAAACAGTCGCTTTAGTTGAGGTTTTGGTTGAGGTTGATAAAAAGTTCGGTACGAGAATCGACTACCAGAAATGACGTTTACCAAACGACAACCTTAGTTTTGAGAAGGACTGTGTATGTTTTCCTAGCCCACAATGCCTTCCCCAGGTTCGGTCAGCCATCGCCGGCGCCACCAGAGCTTTGCGCATACGACGCAGACCTGGAATGCTCATACTTCCGCCGCCGGCCTCGCTCGGTTTGCAGCCAGCCTGACCCCAAACGGTACACCTGGATGCCAGAGGATGAAGACTTCACACGGATGGAGTGGCCACAGTAAGTTTCGTCTAGTTTTATCTTCTCGTTTCTATACTGAGTTCCAAGTACGAGTTTTTTTCACTACTCGGTAAGTAGGTAAGTAAGTTCGTATGAGTAAGTGGCCAACTCTGGTGACGGAATTTTAGCCTAAAGGCCTAAAAATATCGGTATCGACGCCGTATTTAAACATGTATTTTTATAGGATCAGAAGTAGGTAATTATTGGGCATTCTAACTCACTTTTTGTCTCCTTTCAGTCAACAAAAAGCGGTGAGTTAGAATGCCTCAATAATTACCTGTGAGTTGAAATGCCCAATCCATTTGCAGGAATGACAGCAGCGGACAGTTAAAACCGATTGGGCATTCTAACTCACTTTTTGTCTCCATTCAGTCAACAAAAGCTTTGAATTAGAATGACTCAATAATTTTACCTGTGAGTTGAAATGCCCAATCACTTTCGAGAAAATGAAACAAAACTTACATTTGCATGAATGACAGCAGCGGGCACCTAATCATTTTTACATACTTTGAGTTTGTGCACGCAAAATGTGTGAAATATTATCTATTTTGACTACACGATTTAGGTTCTTTTTAAGTCATTGTGGGCGTTTCCTCAGAGAATGTTTTAGTCTCTAGGCCGTTTGCTCGTGCCGAATTACTTTCGACACCTAGAGAATTCTCTCACAAGACGAACCAAAGTCAAAATCATGATAAAACAAACACGATCACTGCACTCTTCGCTCCGCCCCATCGCTCCGTTCTCTCCAGTGGTTTTAAAACCCCCAATACCAAAATCAGTTCTTGTTCATTGGATGTTGTTTATTAATGTTTGATACCACTTTCCTTTCATCATTCTAAAAAGATCTCTCTTACAATGAAGTTCGTTAAGCAACCGGTGTCATTACAGTTTGAAAATATTATTGTTGATCCTAAAAAACATAGCTTCCGACATGGAACGCTTTTACCAAATACAATACGTTGTTTAATTTGTGGTCCATCAAACTGTGGAAAAACTAATTTGGTTATTGGTTTACTCTTACATGAAAATGGATTAAAATTCCGAAATGTATATGTGTACTCAAAAACTCTGTATCAACCAAAATATCAATATTTGGAGCAAGTATTACAAATGGTTCCCGGTGTGACTTTCTTAAAGTATCATGAAAATGAAGAACTTCTTACTCCAGAAGCAGCAAAATGTAATTCCATAATTATTTTTGATGATGTTGCGTGCGAGAGCCAAAATAATATGAGAAATTATTTTACGATGGGAAGACACAAATTTATAGACTGTTTTTATTTAAATCAGACATACAGCAAGATCCCAAAACAGTTAGTTAGGGATAATGCAAACTTAATCATTCTTTTTAAACAAGATGATATAAACTTAAGACATATTTATGATGAACACGTCAACTCAGACATGACATGGCAAGAGTTTAGAGAAATGTGTTCAAGTATATGGGAAGAACCCTATAGTTATGTTGTGATTAATAAAGATTGTGAAAAAAACAATGGGTGTTACCGCAAAAAGTTTGATACGTTTGTTGTATTTAATTAGTGTCATTTTTTCTTGCTGTAAGTACGTACTTACCAACTGATCAGTTCATTCGTGTCATTAGTTGTCGAAGTGTCACGCTGAACGCATCAACACATATTATTATTGTGATTTGTTAAACCATGCCGTACATTCCTGTGCATCGATTTTACTGTACCGAATTGAAACGCCTCAGAAGCTTTGCTACTTGGCCAAGAGGGTTAACTCAA
Source organism: Camptogramma bilineatum (assembly GCA_958496255.1). Classification (NCBI taxonomy): domain Eukaryota; kingdom Metazoa; phylum Arthropoda; class Insecta; order Lepidoptera; family Geometridae; genus Camptogramma; species Camptogramma bilineatum. The sequence goes on along the minus strand of OY292465.1, from coordinate 10,096,642 downwards.
AAAGCTAAGGAAATGGCTGAAGCCGGTTTCTTTTACACGGGATATGGAGATAGAGTTATTTGTTTTTACTGCGATGGAAAACTTAAAGACTGGACCCCTGAAGATCAGCCATGGGTAGAGCATGCACGCTGGTTCCAGTCCTGTCCGTATGTCTTAGTAATGAAAGGAGAAGACTACGTGAAGACCATAATAACCGGACCATATTGTACAGAAATGAAAGGAAATTGCAATCAAAATACATCAGAAGCCTCACTTTGTAAGACCAGCATCACATCGATCACCTGTAAAATTTGTTTAGAGGAAGAATTCAATACGTGTTTTATACCTTGTGGTCACGCAGTGGCTTGTGCAAAGTGTGCTCTGTCCATTGGAAGTAAATGTCCTATTTGCCGAAAAGTATTCACAAATATAACTCGTTTGTATTTCTAACTACGCTATTTGCAACCTACTATAAATAGCTGAATATTGAACAGAAGCTATCATTTTCGTGAGAACATTTACCTACATTAGTACAAGCAATCAAAATTCAATACTTGTTATGGAAAAAAAAATCAAGAGACAAATTGTGGAGGCTGCAGAAGCTGTTAAAAAGAAGGTTAGGAAAATGAGAAATATTGAAACAGAAAAAAGTAGTATTTTGGAATCTGTTTTCAAACCAATTACAGATCCTCTTAATGAGATGGTAGAGAGATCAAAAAATCATTCCAAAACTTTAAAAAGTGAAGTTAAATTTGAAACATCAAGCCCATTGGACAACGACAAAACTCTTAAGAGAGAATCCAATATTGGATTTAATGTATTTAGCCCAAACAAATCTGATGGCTCACAGAATAGCGACGAAGATTCAGAAACGATCGAGTGTGAAGAAAACGATGAGTCATTTAAAACAGTGGAATCGGGTTCCAGTGATCCAAGTTTAGACATTTCTTCGTGGTCCAAGTCTTCTGAAGCTTTAGGCGATGTACCGTTTGGTGTTAGAAATGAACGTGGTAAACTCATGATGGGATCTTCACGTGTGGTTTTCTCTGATGATTATATTCAAGTTGGTGCGAATAAGTACAAAATAACGCCTGGAATAAACGAACTACTGTTTAAAAAACTTCCCGATTTATCTGCAATAACCGACGAAGATTTGAGGCACTACAAATTAATGTTGCTAGAGACGAATGTACATCGAAGAGATTACGATCCACATAAACCAATCAGAAGTAACAGGGGTCGAAAATATTTAAACGTTATAAAACCACTATTCAAGTTACGTAAAGTTTCAGCAAGCACTGACAGTAGCCAACCTGATTTGCGATGTCAAGGAGAGGGCCTTCCTCTGTTGAAGAAATGGAAGAAAAATGTTGACTACGTATACTGGGATGACCCTAATGAACTAGTTGAAAGATTAAAGCTATTAATTGCTTCAAAAGATGCTGGTAACACTGGGTTGGATAATGAAATAATATCTATTATAGAAGAATTGCGTGAAAGCGGCATTATACCTTAGTTAAATAAATAGCATACATTTCTAAAAATTGTTTCATTTGAAGTTTATCAACTATACATAACGGTTCATGACATGACAATGGATAAGTTTGGACATCACATTCATAAACGACTGCGTTTATCAGACTTTTTAGAAAACTTTGATAAGATTTTGATGCGATCCGATACTGGAGAATTCGATTTACAAAGCACAAGATTAACTGGTATTACAATTCCGACGAAAGAGTCCGATGCTGTTAACAAAGAATACGTTGATAAACAATCTGAGCTGTATTTAAAGAAGGAAGAATTTGATTCAAGATTATACGTTTTAAAAGCAGATATTATAAAACATATTATTGATAATTTAAAAGCAGAATATTATACAAAAACGGAGTTAGAAAAAATTATAAATGCAAAAAATGAGCAAGCTACAAATTGTAAATGAAATTCATAAGGCAGCTCGCAAAAATTTTGTTCGACGATCTGTATTTTTAAAAGGGATTGATGATTTATGGCAAGCAGACCTTATTGATTTACAAAACATAAAAAGTTACAACAATGGATATAGGTATATTTTTGTAGTATTAGATTGTTTTTCTAAGTTTTCCTGGGCTATCCCTGTTAAAACTAAAACAAAATTTGAAATAGCAAGTGCATTCAGTAATTTATTAATTAAAAGCCACCGAAAACCTGTTAATTTACAAACTGATATGGGCACAGAGTTTTATAATGACGAATTTAAAAAATTTTTGTTAAAAAATGGCATTAACCACTACTCTACATACTCTATTAAAAAAGCTTCTATAGTTGAACGACTAATAAAAACACTTAAAAACAAGTTGTTTAAAAGTTTTAGTTTGAATGGTAGTTATAAGTGGGTTGGTGAGCCTTTAAAAGGTGTCATGACTACATACAATAACACAATACACAGAACAACAAAGTATAAACCAAATGATGTAAACAAATCAAACCAAAGTATGGTTATGAAGAATATTAATAAATCTCAGAAAAATAATTTGAAATCAAAAATCAGTAAATTTAGGTCTGGGGATTATGTTAGAATAAGTAAATATAAAGGTAGTTTTGAAAAAGGATATACTCCAAATTGGTCTACGGAACTGTTTTTAGTTAAAAAAGTTCATCTTTCTAAACCGATCACTTATTCAATAGAAGACCTACACCATCAACCGATATTAGGAACTTTTTATGAGCAAGAACTTCAAAAAACAAACTGTCCCGATGTGTATCTTATTGAAAAGGTTTTAAAGAAAAAAGGTAGTAAACTTTTTGTCAAGTGGTTAGGTCTACCTAATACCGAAAACAGTTGGATTGATAAACGCGCAATTTTGTGATTTGTTTTAGAAAACGTTGTGAATAGGATGTCTATAAAATTAAGAATGTTATGAGAAGTTATCTCATTAATATCTCAGCTATGCACGGTGGAGGACTTGTTAATAGTCTGATAAATAATTTGCCATTTGAATTGCATTTACCTGGATATAATTACTGTGGGCCTGGTACACGATTAAGAAAACGATTATTAAGAGGTGATCAAGGAGTTAATGAACTTGATAACGCTTGTATGAGGCATGATATAGCATATGATAATTCAAAAAATTTAGAAGATCGACACAGAGCTGATTTAGAACTCATTGACATGGCAAAAATGCGTATGAAATCTAAAAACGCTGGAAGAGGTGAAAAACTTGCTTCGTGGCTTGTGAACAAAGTGATGAAAACCAAAGTTAAACATGGTGCAGGCACGAAGTCATTTAAAACAATTGTTTCTACTATACGCAAACGACTGAAAAAAATAAAACCAAAAAGTGATTCTAAAGCAATAAAAGAAGCTTATTTAGCTGCGAAAAAATTGATGAGAAATAACAAAGGAGTTCGGCTGCCTCGTGTTATACCATTACCAAAAACAGGTGGTATTTTACCTCTTATACCAATATTTGCTGGACTTTCTGCTTTGGGTGCACTGGCTGGAGGCGCAGCGGGTATAACTAAAGCTGTAAATGATCATAAATCAGCAAAAAAGAATTTGGAAGAAGCTCGGCGTCATAATAAAATGATGGAATCTATTGCCCTAGGCAAAGGATTGTACATAAAACCATACAAGAAAGGAAATGGACTTTGCGTGAATAATTCAAAAAACTAATGAAAAGGCTACCCAAGCGCGCTCTTACAAACATAGACATATTAGAATATGCGAGAGAAAATATACCTTACTTTAGAGGTGTTTTCATGAGAAATGAATTGCCATTGAAGCCTAAAGACATTGAGTGTGCGATTATCAATTTAGATAGTTCAGAGAATGAAGGAACCCATTGGGTAGCCTACGTAAAAGTTTTAAACTATTGCGAGTATTTTGATAGTTTTGGTGATTTAAAGCCTCCAATCGAGTTAATTAAGTATTTGAAATTTAATGTAACGTATAATTATTGCAGATATCAAAATTTTAATACAACCAATTGTGGACATTTATGTTTAAAGTTTCTTATTGAATTTTGGAAAAATGTGTTATGATAATAGTATTTAATATATTTAAAATGTAAAATATTTTAATAAAGTATTATGACTATATATTTATAAACTTTTTTTATTGCTTTCATTTCTAAAATGTCTTTCACACTGTCAATAACAGGCAATACCTCGATTTTATCTACCACCTATTATCCATCTTTGCAATTCGATAGTGAATATGAGTGTGCTTTGCTATACATGTCCACATTCAATTCAATCCCAAACATCGACAGTAGGAACAACATATTTCATTATGACAACAATGAAGTTGTAGAAATACCAGAAGGTGCATACGAACTACAGGATATTTCAGACTTTTTAAAATCCAGCGTAAAAAAAGGAACAACTTTTAGTTTATTTTGCAACAATAATACATTGAAAACATTTATTTATTGTTCTAAAGACATTCATTTTGAAAAAAATAATTCTCTTGGAAACCTATTGGGGTTTGGTAAACAAACTTTAAAAGCCAATATAATACACGAGTCGCAGCTTCCAGTTAACATTTTATCGACAACTGTGGTGAGAGTCGAATGTGATATAGTGAGCGGATCATACATTAATGGAAAATCAAGCCACGTTATTTATGAATTTGCACCTAACGTTCCACCTGGATATCGAATAATAGAAGTACCTAAAAATATTATTTATTTTCCAATCAATCAAAGTAATGTCAGTTCTATTAACATCAGATTATTAGATATAAATAATAATTTGATAAATTTACGAGGTGAAGAAGTTCAATTATATTTGCACATCAGAAAAAATGATCGACTTTAATAAATATAGCAATGCAGTAAGAAAACACATCAGTACTCATCGACCTATCCGAAAAGGAACAACTACGAAAAAAAAGAAAATAAGCAAAGAAAATAAAGATTTTCTGAAACTAATCGGATTACTAAAATGAACATTTTAGATATAACAAGTTCACCAGCATACGATAGCACCATAGATGGTATCGAATATCATTCATATAAACCATACGTAACAAGTTTCAACAGAAATGATGAAATCCGTATACCTATCAACCAGCAGGATTTATACATATTACCATCAGCGAGTGCCCTATATTTAGAAGGAACAGTAAACATTATAAAAAAAGATACAAAACAAAAGGTTACTGCTGTCGAATTCACAAATAATCCACTGCTTTTTCTGTTCCAAGATGTGCGTTATGAACTTAATGGAGTGGAAATTGATAGAATAAAAAATGCTGGATTGACTACAACGATGAAAGGTTTATTATCCTTTAATGAAAATGATGCAAAAATTGCAAAGGCTTGGGGTTGGGATATAAATGGAACAAAGTCAAACCATAATTTTACTGCTTCAATACCTCTTCGTAATATTTTAGGCTTTGCTGAAGATTATAAGAAAATCATTATGAATTGTAAGCATGAATTGATATTGTTACGAAGCAATACAAATATAAATTCTTTGAAAATTCCGTCTGGTGAAATTCTCGAAGACATAATAATAAATAAACTAGTTTGGCGCGTTCCGCACATCAAGGTATCTGATAAAGAAAAAGTACATTTATTAAAACTATTAGAAAAGGACCGTCCTCTTCATTTTGCTTTTAGAAATTGGGATTTATATGAGTACCCATTATTACCAAAAACAACTAAGCATACTTGGTCAATTAAAACATCTTCACAAATAGAAAAGCCAAGATATGTAATATTAGGTTTACAAACCAACAGAAAAAACTCAGCAGAAAAAGATATGTCACAATTTGATCATTGCAATTTAAGAAATGTTAAAGTATATCTTAATTCTACCTATTTTCCTTATGAAAGCTTAAATGTTAGTTTTAAAGATCAGATAACTTCTTTATTATATGAGCAATATACCAACTTCCAACAATCTTACTATGGACGCAAAAGTGAACCACTGCTAAGTCCATCTGAATTCAAAGAAAAGGCACCACTATTCGTAATCGATTGTTCTAGACAAAGCGAAAACCTTAAATCAGGTCCCGTAGTTAGCGTACGTGTGGAGCTTGAATGTGATTCAGAGATACCTGATCATACAGCCGCTTATTGTCTCATTTTAAATGATTCCATTATCGAGTACAGACCTTTGAGCAATATAGTCAAGAAAATATCATAAAATATGAATCCTAACGAAACTGAATATGTTATCGTAGATGTACAAGGTTTCAAAGACACTAAAAATAATTTTATCGTTAAGGAATTTGCTATTGTAAAAGAAAATTGTACTCAAACTTTTCTTATCAAGCCCCCTTACCCATTTCAAAACCTATCGAAAGAAGAAAAGAAGCAAGTGCGGTGGATAGAAACAAATCGTGGATTTTTTTGGAGTGAAGGCTTCATTGACTTTAGAGAATTCAAGCGCACTATTAAACCATACTTGAGTATGAAAAATGTTTTAACTAAAGGAACTGAGAAAACAAAGTGGATCAAGGACTTGTGTGAAAACTGTGAAATACTAGATATAGGAGAAAAAGGATGTCCTAATTTTTTAAAATTGTACAATGAATACGAAGCATCTAATTTAAATTGTGTTCATCATAAGAAAATGTGTGCTTTAAAGAATGTTATGTGCATGAAAAAGTGGTATGATGATAACAAAGTAAATGTTTTTTAAGGTGCAATAAAAAATCTAAATCCTAATTACCTACTTTAGTTTTATTTCTTCAACTGAACCTATATAGGTAGGTATATATTTTAGAAATAAAAGACAGTATTTTAATAGATTTTCTATATTCTTTAACTTATCTACTAAATTACAATACCTACTTATTACTAAAAGTATAGGTAAATTTAAATACAATTCAAATACCTACTTACTAATTTTTTACTTCTGAGTAATCTATTTTATTGAAAGAATATAGATAGGTACTAAAATTAAGGTTATAAAATAATGTCTTAAAAGTAAGGGCTATAGCTATCACACAAATTTTTAGAAATCTTATGAATTACACTTTGAGTTTCTGACAAAATTGGATCATTTAAGTCTTTCGCCACATATTGCGCTCGTAGAACCACATTTGAGTCATTGTCACTTTCATATTCACTGTTGTGTGCTTCACTTAAGTCCAACACCTTGATTTTGATCAGCCTTAGGCCTTTATCCGTCTCTCTCTTTATCACGAACGACTTTCCACGCAGCTTATTATTCTTCTTCATACATTCCCGCTTCTGTTTAGATTTCCCCAACAATCCAGGACGCTTAGTACCCGGCGCCGGCGACTTGTGCCTTTTACTTATCTCTGGAAAGGCTTCATCGAACCCCTCCAGAGGATCTTGCGCATATTGCGAAAAACAAATCGTTTCGTTGGACATCTGAAAATAAAATATAATAGAGTTAATTACACAACCACAGGACAAGAATTTATAAATTTATCACAACGAATTTAACTTACCTCAATTAATATTAGTTCGACCCAACCTTTCTTGAATGCAGCAAAGAATGTAATGAAATAATAAGGTTTCAATTTAATTATTTTCTGATTTGGCTACTTGCACAGCACTGTCATAGGACACCGTTTCATCGCAAGGCTCAATTCACACCAAGCGGAAAAATTCGCGCAAACTTTCAAATAAGCAACCGTATTTATTTACCTACTAATTCAACGATTGTAAAACGGTCGATATCTGCATCGAGTTATAATACTTAAGTTAATGTGGTTAAGGTTGCTTATTTAATGGGATTTAAAAAGTGTTCGAGGATTTTACGCTTGGTGTGAACAGATCCTAAAAGTAACTCGAATCCATAGTAAAATGATGCATGCGCTGCTCAGGAAACAAGAACGTACATGTTTTACAGATCTTTTAAAAGAATAAATCACACGATAACAATAAGTAGTAGGTAAGTACCTACTTGCTTATCGATCAACTAGTTAAATATCTTTCTAAATAGCACAATAAATAGGTACCTACTTATTTAGGAAGATAGGGTAAGAGGTGAGTTATAATTAAACAAGTTGGTTCGAGTTTAGCTTTTTATTTAATTAAAGGTTACAATGCACACAAAATACAAACTCGACACTAGTACTTACTTATATAAATTATCACTAATTTCAAAATAGTATTGGGTAATCTCAGTAGTACCTACATAACGAATACCTTACCTACCCACTTATTTTCATGATGACAATATTTATTGAAAGGGCTGGTTGCAAACCTACACCCATAAAAAGTTATTATAATAGAGTGTTGTAGTGACCCCATGATAAAGTCGATTTTTTATCTCTCAAAATAATACGTTTATCATCATTTGAAGATAATGCTACCTTGTTCAATTCCTGCGTAAATATTTGATGTTTAATAGATCTAAACAAAATGTTTTTCTTTGATTCAATAGCATTATTCAGGAAGACATGTTCATAATTTTTAAATTTCAGTTTCTTGATTACATTCTTTTTTATTCCTTTTGCTTTTTTAAGTTCATCGTCTTGAGTTTTAATACAATATAACTTAGACTTAAGTCCTACAAACTCAGTAATCAATTTTCCACCCAACTCATCTTTAAATAGTCCAGGTACCTTTTTGTTACAGCGAGGTATACCATACACATTATTTTCCGAATAATTACTTGTATCGTAATATGATAGAAAATGATGTTTTATGTCACTGTAAGCATCTTCAGTTTGAATAGAATACAAAAAGCTATCAGTATCGGTATAGCACAACTTCAAATCAGAACCATAAAATGGTTTCATGATCGAATAATGAAAATCGTACATGTGACTTTTTGAAATTTCTAATACCGTAAACCCTATGTAGATGGGTTTATCGAGTAATACAGTTTCTGGTCTCATTTGGATAGCAACGAAATTTTCAGTAAAAATAGTTGAACTTTGATAGTTTGGTCTAGCAATCAATTGCTCAGCAGTATACATTTTTTTAGTTTTATTTTTTATATCACTCCATTGATTAACCAATTTGACATCGAGCCTTTTTTGGGTATCCTCTAATGTTTTTCCAAACATACTATTGTTAAGTAACTTAAAAAAATCTTGCTCAAATACAGATCTCGCTTTAGATCGGAGCATTGTATTTAAATCAATGTATTTTTCTAAGTATGCACTTTGTTTAAACTTTATTACTCTATGAATTTTTTTTAGTAATAACCCATGTTTTAAACAAGTTTTGAGATGGACATAATGAATAACGTATTCAAATTTATCGTACAAATTTGGTATCAATTTATCATTCTTTGAGCCCGGAGGTGTGAATTTTTGGGGACAAAATGGAATGTCATTATGTAATTCATGCAAATATTCAGGGTATTCCAAATCTACCTCTAAAATATAACCATACTCAGAGTCATTTGGTACGTTTGTAAAATCGAGCATATTTATTTCTGTTTCCGATAATAATTCAAAATCTGAACACGGCATGTATGCACACATTGCAAATCCGTACAAATTAACACAATCTATATACATTAAATAATTTTCTGGGGCAGATTTATTGTAATTTAGCAAATATTTGTTGTTAGCGCTCGCATATCTAGTAGAGCATAAACAAACCCCTCCTCTAATCCCTTTTTGAATCATTCTTATTATTTCAAAGTCATTTATAAGTTCTAATTTTACTCCAGTTATAAGTAACATTGCATCAAAACTTAAACTTGGTGCCGTAATATAGAATGCTGGGTCCAAGCGATAGTTAATTTTACATGTCTTACGAAAATTTTCAAAAATGTCAGCAAGTAGCAGAACATCTGATTTAAGATATAGATCTGTGTATTCACCTAAATCATTTATTTTAAAAGTGTTCCACACGCACTTTGCATGCTCGTAATCAGCTTGAGATATAGCTTCATCATACAACGTACTGAAAAAACAGTGAGGTGGTGGCAACACCTCTTCATTGTAAGAACTCCAATCGGTCATGTGTTCGTACGGATAAACGCCTTTACGCTTTAATAATTTAAAATGTTTTTCCTGTGGAAAAAAGCGTGTTAAATGAACAAAGTCATCTTTGTCTAAATTAGCAACTAGTTTTTCTAAGCTACTTCCCAAAAATTTGAAAGAATCAACAAAACGAACTAACACATGCTGTCCGTCTGTATTAAAAATTTTGCTGAAGGAAATGTAATTTTCTTTAGTTTTAGCAATCACTTTTATAACACCCGACATTTCTCCTAACTGACGTATGAACAAATGAGAGTCGTATCCAGACAAATTATGAAAAAATACGGGTATGAACTTGGGTAGCTTAAAACGTGTGTTACAGTGAGCATGAGCGGCTCCGCGATAATTTCCTGTCAAGTGACAATGATCTCTAACCTTATCATCAAATAATAAATTGTTACAAAGGAAGCAATACTTAGATGCCGAGTGTTTTTCTGCGTCTCTGTCCGTAAATCTCATGGGAACTGTTTCTCCTAGAATATTATGAATTTTAGTAACGTCTTCCTGGAGATATTCTAAGAATTTACTAACGCAATCTTACCCCCTATATGTCACATATTTATTAAGTGAGTTGTCGTATGAGCATACGATATAATATGCAAATGCTGAGGGTACATGTTTGTACAGAGTCCTAGTTTTACTAGAACTTGAGTCGTCGTGCTTAGTATCCGGTTCTAATAAGGATTCGAAGTCTGCATAGATAACAAAAGGTACATCTTGCATCCGTTCATAATGTTTAAATTCTAAAAGACTTCCCTTTTCTGGTAAGATTGTGGCGACACCACCACATACATGAGTATTTAGTTGAGCTTGGTCATTAAAAAATATCATGCATTCGTCACATAAATAAATTTTGCCATGATGTTTAGTGAGTTGCGATCTAAGTAATTTGCTCAAGTCCTTGATCAAACAATAATGATTTCGATTACCCTTCTCTAAAAATAGCAAATTAACATGATGTTTCTTTTTGTTTAGTGATTTGTAAAGGGGGCCAACGACGTTATTATTTTTTAATCCATACACGTTGACACTGATGTCTCGGTTATTTTTTTCAAACGTTTTTATATCAGAAAATCCTACAGGAAAAGTCATATTTTCGGTGTTCAGTATGTTATTGAAATGAGGATACGAAGACGTTCTGTTAATGTTATGTTTTGCAGGAAATAGAGCTGCTATAATTGACCATAAGAAACAGAAATTATCTTTATTTTGTATATTGATACATGCTCGTTTGTTTATCAGACATCGTGGTAGAGCTATATAACTGGAAGCTCTCATTGGATTATACTTATTGATGTTAACTTCCAAGTATAAGTTTTTAACAAAACTCCAACCGCTGTCTTTTTGCTCAAATTCGTCAATTTTGTTACAAATATTTTGAATTGACCTGGAGTACAACTCTCTAAAATCTGAATTTTCGTAAAATATTATGTTTTCAGTGGCGAACGATTTTATTTCAATTGTATCATTTTTCGGTAAAGAAAATTCAGCAAAAAACTCAAAGTTAACTTTGATTGTGCCGAACACAGCCTGCCTAGCATTGATTAGGGCTTGCACGGGTTTGCGTAGCTGATGCAGAAAATGTGTGGGCGGCACGACACCCGCTGCCCCCGCCTGAGCTGAACACACCTCTGATTTCGCTCCTACTCTATACGTTGCTATTCTACTACGAAATGCGCTGCTTATCTTTTCTATTCCCTCACTGATTTCAATGGCACTATTATTTTTATGAGCGATACTTTTGAGATGAGCTGAGAAGCCTTTACTTTTTACCTCTGTATCGCAAACAGTACAAAATATTTTATTAATTGACATTTTTATTTACCTAATGTCAATTTTAAAGAAACTAATTACCTACCTACTTCAGTAAAAACTGTTCTCTAATACTAATGTGTAAAAATAAAGTTATACCTACTTGGATGATTTGTAAGCCTACTCTAAGTACTAGGATCTGTTTTATTACCTGCCTAGGTACCTACTACTAAACAGCTCTTAAAACTTAAAAAAAATCACCGATACAAATTTAAACTAAACTCAGTTTATTTTGATACTTTAAAATGTGCAAGAAGTAAGACCCATAAAATATTTTGTAAGAATTTATTTACTTCTTTTTGTCAGCAAAGAAAGTTCCTTCTGTCTTGAAGGACTTTTTTATTTCTGTGACAAATTTTTTTATGTATCCTATCTCTTGCACATCATCATCACAACAATATTTTATATTAATTGAAGCCTTCTCCCACCGATCTTTGGGATTAATATTTATAATGTCGTTCTTATTGTAAACCTTGAGCTCGATGAACAGCTCCCCGTCGAGCTGAGCGGTGCGACGCAGCACTCCGCCGGCAACGCGTCGCGTGCACGATGAGAGTGGAGGCGCAGGGTTCTTCTGTGCCCTGCGAGCACACTCAGCATCGGATTCGCTGGCGGAGTCTCCGTCGTCGCCGAACCACCCAAGCACGTGCGACTTAGAGCTGCTCGCGGAGCTCTTAGGTTTCTTTGTCGGGTGGGGCTTGGTTGGTGGGAGAGCTTTACGCTTCAAACTTTTCTTTCTAAATGAAAAAGAAAAACAATATTACTAAACTGTACGTATATTTTCACGACGTTGTGAAATGGTGGTGATGAATTTGATAAAAAGATATTACTTCTAGAGGAAAAAAAGTAGTGCTCACCTTAAATCAACGTCCTCTTCGGAATCAATAATGCTCGGGCTAGGCGCTCGACGCACTGGCTTAGCCTTCTTCGAAGTATTCTTCGCTCTGTGAAATAAAAATAAACATTTTAATCTTATTTTCAATTATGAAAAATAATATAAAACACATTCGACGTTTAATCAATAATTAATTTAAAAAATATTTTACCTTGCAGAAGATGGTTCGGCCTCGTCCTCTGAATCGCGATTCAAATTCTCTCGCCGCACCTTCGGCTTGGCTTTTCTCGAAGTCTTTGCGCTGAAACAAATAAAAAAATATAAATATTTGTGTAGGTACGTAACTGTAAACACCTGTTTTATTTAAAATGAGAATATTAGAAAAATCTTGGTTTCACTATTTTAGTAGAAATAATTAATTTCACTTACCTAGTACTTAAAGAAGCTTCGAACTCGGTCTCAGAATCGTGCTGCAAGTTCTCTGACCGACGCGCCTTCTTACGCTTCAAATCGTTGAAGTATTCAGTGTCCGACCTAAAACAATAGACGTAGGTGTCACTTAAGAATCACTGCTGCTACTTAAAGTAAGTAGGTAACCAAGGTAAAAAAAAAAAAAGTAAAAACTTACGAACATTATTTTAACGCAGCGAATTTTAATCTTGAAGTTTGATTGACCAAAACCGGTAGGCGATCAGCGAGATTGAAGTAGCGGTGCTGAAGTCGGGCGGGCGGTGGCGGCGTGAAAAGGGCGGGCGTCTTCACGTCACGGGTTACTGGAGTAGCACTATAGTGTCACGCGCGCGATAGATGATTGATTGCAATTATACCTCAATCCAGACATTTTATACGAAAGGTAAAATGCAGGAGTGCGAAACATTTTTAACAAAGTCATTAAATTTATGTAATTTTGATCCGCAGCCTTTCAATAAATAAAAATTAAAAGTTAGAAATATATGTAATCTAATTACGTTACATTTAAACACAATTTCTTACATTATTGACCATCTTATAATGTTGTTGGACAAGACACAACATGCAGCGTGACCGCACAGGTGTTTAAAATAAGTGCACATAGTCCGAATCATCGAACTATGTGGTCGAACAACGTGGCCACAGCCTTTAATTCTTCATCAATGCACATAATTAACTAATTTGTAGGTAAATGTTTATCGTTTGAGGATGAAAGTTCCCAAAACTTTGTCTCTATTTCCCGCATTAAAAATGAAAGTAAGTAAGTACTTACTTACTAACGATGTAGAAGGTTGTAGACAATAACTGAAAAAAATAGAATCATACGTAAAAATGTTAACAATCCCTGCTATCGTCACGTATTTCAAGATCAGCATTATTTTCTTGTGGTTTGTTCCCGATAACGCTAATGCAAAAAGTCCTGTTTATGCAATGTATGTTTGTCTTGGGTGCGAGTCGAACCCGCGACCTGCAACGCAGAGGGCAAAGCTGCTACCAACCCAGCTAATGAGGGCAGTCAATATTTATTTAAATTTATTTATAAATTATATTTTTGTTGTGAGTATGTAATTCTAATTTAATTTATGTTTAATGTGTATTAATTTTTCGTGTATTGACATTGTGTGTGTAAACTGTATCTTTGTTATCTGAATGAATGATTTGAATTTAATTTAATTTACTACAAAACTTAAAACAAACGACAAGTTTTTATTTATCTAGCTTAGGAACAACCAAAACTACTATAGAAGTTGATAGGATAAACAGGTAGGTATGTTAACCGTGTGCAAAGAGTTCCCACATTATGTGGAGATAATGAGAACAGACCTTTTTAGTAGAAAAACAAACGTGTCATATTAATTCTGTAAATTACTTATTACGATTCCCATAAAACTTGATACGAATGGATCATCTTTTATTATATGAACAAAAGTCGCCTTCCCACAAAATATTTTATCATACCGTTTGCTTAAGGTATATTTACACTAAACCAAAACATTTTACTTTCTGAGTAGTTTTTATATTAGCTACGTGTAAAAATTTAAGTTTACCATGTTTTTATAATTCGACAATATTTCAGCAACCTGTTAATAAATAGGTCTGTTATAGGTGCTTACCTAATTTTTTTTTTTAGGAAGTCCCTTTTCATTTCAAATCAAATTTACTTTTACCATAATATTTATTATATGCTTCCTTAGGTAGGTAGGTATGCCTACAAATCAAAAACCACATAATCCACCGCTATAATAATTTACAAGAAATCTTTTTAACAGTGAGAATGGACACTTAGAATTTGTAACAGGGTAACCATAAATTTCATAATATAAATAAGTATGTTAAATATAATTTTTCTATTTATTTCGTTCTTGATTTTTAAAACTTAATAATAAGTAGGTAAATAAAAATCATGAGCGAACTTATGATAAATACCTAATTATTATCATATATCATAAAAACAGAGGGTGCTCTAATAATTAAGTATGTAAGTACCTACCTAATGTTCTAAAAAGTAATATTATCACTTAAATATTAAATACGTTCATTACAAAAATATCTTATAAATGTTAAAAGTTACTGAATCTTTGATTGATAGTGTACGTTAATTTACCTAAATCATGGTGACATGAGTATACTGCACGTGTAGCACTGTCAGCAATACGATGGTTAGGTCTTTATGTTGCACTTTGCACTCTATTCAAGAATCCTTATTCTGGAACCGACCACAAAATAATTTATCTTACTTCGACGAGTGTGGTGCAGTGGGTGAAGGTCCGCCTGAAGATTGTGGGTTCGATTCACGCCGCGAGGCATCTGTTTGTATGATAAGCAAATATTTCTCGGGTCTCGGTGTTTTTCTATTTTTAATGAGTATGCACTTACCTACATATTTACAAAAAATAAGTAAGTAAAAGTAATATATTAGTTATTTAGTTCCCATAAAACAAGCTCTGCTTACTCTGTGTGAAATGTTCAGCCTTATTATTATAATACACACGAAATAATTATTTGTGATCTTTAAAAAAATATCTTTAGATTTAATTTATTATTATGTATTTTATACAGAAAGCTACTGTTTGATTACGTTAGCATGATTAAATCGAAACGAAATCGTAAAACAAATATCAGAATAGGTATGCGAGCTTTATGTTACATCTATACCTACAAAGGATTTCTTCAGTTGAGCATTCATTGTCTAACTGTCGGATGTAGTGCAGTGTTAGTTTTATCATGATTTTGACTTTGGTTCGTCTTGTGAGAGAATTCTCTAGGTGTCGAAATAAATTCGGCACGAGCAAACGGCCTAGAGACTAAAACATTCTCTGAGGAAACGCCCACAATGACTTAAAAAGAACCTAAATCGTGTAGTCAAAATCGATAATATTTCACACATTTTGCGTGCACAAACCCAAAGTATGTAAAAATGATTAGGTGCAAAGTGTTGTTAAACTATATCGTGAAACTGTCCGCTGCTGTCATTCGTGCAAATGTAAGTTTTGTTTCATTTTTCTCGAAAGTGATTGGGCATTTCAACTCACAGGTAAAATTATTGAGTCATTCTAACTCAAAGCTTTTGTTGACTGAATGGAGACAAAAAGTGAGTTAGAATGCCCAATCGGTTTTAACTGTCCGCTGCTGTCATTCCTGCAAATGGATTGGGCATTTCAACTCACAGGTAATTATTGAGGCATTCTAACTCACCGCTTTTTGTTGACTGAAAGGAGACAAAAAGTGAGTTAGAATGCCCAATAATTACCTACTATCAGAAATCCACTTTACGGAGTCATTACCTGGATAGTGATGAACTCGTACTAGGAACTGTGGTCTTTGTTTTTTTTTTGTGGTCAAAAAAGATCTAGCCAGGATTATATTAGATTGTATCCAACCCATTAAAAAGCTTAACAAAAGTGAATTCGTAAATTGTTATGATATTTCAAATTCCAAAATCTCAACAAAAAATGTTTTTTTTGGAAGAGGTAATTTCTAAAATTATTATTATCGGAACTTAATCGCGTAATGAAATTGTTTTATTTACCTCGACGTTTCGGCGACATTACAGTCGCCGTGGTCACGAGTAGACTGGCGGCCGTTGTTTGCTCGCACTTTTGACTGATGAGGTTAGAACTACCCTCATTCAGTCAACACAAATCACTATTAGGGTTGACACACCACACTGATAATAATTTTAAAAATGTGTTCAAGTCGCGAAAGTTTAAAATATGTATTAGAGGTAATTTCGTAAAAAAGAGGAGTAATTTCGAAGATAGACCTTCGAATAGAAAACCAATCAACTAACTCAGATAATTATGTATATTATGTTTTTCTCTCAGTACCTACGCTTTCAGGAGTCTTCGTTATAAATACAGTCAAATTTTTCTGCGAATTTTTTCTTCGCTCTTTGATGTAAGATAGCACCCACATTTTACGAGATAAAACCCTCTATTGGTACAAATCCCTTAAATATTAAAGTAGGGTCGTCTTCACCACATCTCGAGTACTCTGTTAATGTAAACAGCCTCTTTTTAGGGAAAAACAACATTTTTAATAAATTTTAGTCGAACTTAAAACCTTGCCTCAAATAATAAAGCGGCCAAATGTGAATTTCAGGTAAATTCCATTTCATTCATTAAGCCTCCTTCTAATTTTATGAAGGTAGATCAATTACAACGCGATCCTAACGAGTTTCCAGAAAATGTTCACTGGAAAATCCTTTAATACAGGCTCTTATTTTGGCCACCGGTAAATGACGAGAAAGTGCTTTGCGCTGAAGAGCACCTTTGAAATATACATTATCGTGGTAGGAGTTTTGCTGTCAACTTTGCCTGCGCGTAAATGATTTTGAGTTGAAAATTCTGATTTGTACCCAACGACCCACTGGGCCACGCCATCGCTGAGGTCGTTGGGATTTTTTGTCTCAACAACCCCACTGGTGGGGTGGGCCAGTAAAGTCACTGGGAATGAATCAAAATTCTTGGAAATAAATAAGCACTTTTTTTTAAACTTTCGCGACTTGAACACATTTATTTGAGAGTCTACTTGTGACCACGGCAACTGTAATGTTGCCGAAACGTCAAGGTAAATAAAATAATTTCATTACGTGATTAAGTCCCGTTAATAATAAATTAAAAATAGGCACTTGACTAGATTTAGTGATCAGCAGGGATAAAAAGGTCATTAGAGCAAAATCACAATAGGAATTGAACTATTTGCCGTCTCTTTTCATAGACTATGAGTGAATTATATTGCAATTCCTAGCCCTTTTTAACTCCGCAGTTCATTAGATGACGTAATGATTGTAGACAATTCTATTTTAACCCTTTTATTCGTAATACATTCTAAGCTTACTAGAGCTGACGTGGTTGCTAACTCTGTTACCATCTCTTTTTAATGTAATGTGAGTGACAAGAAAAAATACTCTCTAAGGCCTTGCTAAATTGACAAACTATTTGAATAATGGATCAGTTTTTTATATTGCTCAATGTGTCTACTAGACGATGGCCATTCGTCGAAAAAACTATTCATCAAATCATAGTCCTAAAATAAACCTTATTCGGGAGAATTATGATAATAATATTGCGATTGAATTTTTATGAAAGTAGGGATTTATTCTGTACCTAATCTAATTCGTAGGAGTCGAATACGATGAAAGGTTTTCAATTGATTGCGTCAGAGAATTCTTTATTCCACTCTTTTGTATTTTTTCAAAGTAGACGATCAAAGTTTTAAAAGTTGACATTGCGATCATTCAGACATGCATAATTATAATATCTGAATTAACATCTTGTCTGAAGGACGAATGAAGGACTGTTTATATCTTCAAAATTTGAGCGTAACAGGCACGTAGCGTGGCTGAAAAATAATATTCTGCTATCTATACCTACAGTTTGTATGAACGTATTTATATCTAACGTAAGACACGCATAGAAAATCGCGCCACAATCGCGCGCGGCTGCGATCGGCCGCGATGCACGAAATTGAACCTTTGTTATCACCAACTAATCTAGGGCAAAATTCAAGATTGTTTGTGCGATTTTCTTTTCCAATTAAATTGAAAGAACTCCTAATACACGTTTGTGCGAATGGGGATAAGGCGTAAATCATTGGCGCTCCTAAACCTTCAGACCTTTAGTGATCGAAGGTTACCGGATGATAAATGGCCCTTCCGATGCTCCTTCTAAATGGTTTTCGTATTCAATTTCAGATCGGTAATAGAAGATAACGCGGGTTGGCCGCAAAACTACAATGTGGACCAAATCGCGTCAGTTACCAGAGGAGGTTCATTACCTCGACCACCCTCTATAATCCCGTAAGTAAATGTAATTCACATAATTTCATATAAAGTAGGTATAACCGTATTAAGAAGAATTTTTTATTTGTTATAGTGCTAAACCACACTTAGGTATTTACATTTGAATATGAAAAATCTTATCAAAATTTTCAATTCCGACGGGATTCGAACCCGCAATGATACAAGTGATCCTCCTTTACTAAAGGTTCCGTGACCGAATTGCTAAAGGCACTCTGGCTAAAGGAGAATCGCTTGTATCATTGCGGGTTCGAATCCCGTCGGAATTGAAAATTTTGATAAGATTTTTCATTTTCAAATTATGAAGAATTTTATGACCATACATAGAAAATCTTACCTTATGGAATGGAAAACCAAAGATGTTAAAGAAAATTAGTCGCCTTTTCATTACAATAAAGTTCACATTTTTAATGTCTAGTGATTCCATTTAACGAAATATGAAGTTATGTTTGTCGGTGAATTTATATACAATGTCTTTGATACTTATTTCGCGCAAAAACTCAATTTATTTACAAAATATTAAGTTGCGCCTATGCACTATATTGTTTTTATGAATGTACGTTTTAAAGTGCATTATGTCTTTGAATTGAAATTTTCTGAACCACTATGCTAGTCGTCAGCCAAAGATCCAAGCATCAGGGTGCTTCCAAACAAAATGTAAATGAAACTTTAGAATCCTTGATTAGGTTTTTAGAATTATTTCATAGGATGGGACCCTTAAGTGTCAATTTAGGAATTCGATCTTCGTTATACTCAGGATATTTTCTGTTTGTACTTAGGGTGGTCCAAATAAAATTTACTTTTTAAGTAAGAATTGACAAAATCTAAGCCTAGAATAAATTGAGAGCACTTACTTTGTTTGAAGTTGTATAAAAAGTATCAATAATGCCTTGTTGCTCTATTCTACGATGTAAACTTACTTTATAAGTAAGAATGTACCTACGATTCTCAGCTTAAATAGATTAAATTGAGAGCACTTACTTCGATTCCGATTTGAATAGAGCCCCTTTCGCAATAAATTGTCGATGCTTCGTTTAGAAAAAAAAACTAAAACTTTTGTTCACTGGCATTTGATAAAAGCTTTAGTTTAATTGTAACTGCACTTGGATGGTGAATGAATGGATTAAAAAGGATTTCACGTGGTGAAAAATACTGCAAAGTTTAACTTGATTTTATTTTCACCAGTAAAACCTTTACTAGGCCACCGAATAGCAAATGCGGCAGGATAAAATATACTTTTTGAAACAGCTGTTATTTTTGTTATATTTTTATTGTTATTATTTTGATGTTTCAGTTTTTAGGGTTCCGTACCTTAAAAGGTAAAAAAAGGAACCCTTATAAGATCACTTTCTTGTCCGTCTGTCCGTCTGTCCGTCTGTCCGTCTGTCCATCTGTCCGTCTGTCCGTCTGTCCGTCTGTCCGTCTGTCCGTCTGTCCGTCTGTCCGTCTGTCCGTCTGTACGGACAGACGGACACACGGACGGCCGTGTGTCACCATCGATTATCTCAGGAACGGGTAGAGCTAGCAAGTTGAAATTTATACCATATACTAAAGTCTATAGTCCCTATTGTGAGTATAAAAATCAAGGTCCTGAGTCAACACTATAAAAAGATATAGGCAAATTTAGGTTTTCGTGAAAACTTGTGAGTACCAAAACTTACCTTAATTATCAACTTTTTTTATTTTTCGGAATTTTTCCTTTACTTGTGCTGTAAGACCTTGCTTGTAACCAAAATTGATAATTCTAGGTCAACCGGAAGTACCCTAGAGGTTTTGGGTCGAAAACCTAAATGGTAGTTCCCGTTGACCTAGAATAACGAAATTTGGGAAAAAGCAAGGTCTTATAGCACAAATAAAGGAAAAATTCCAAAAAGTTAAAAAAGTTGAAAATCAAAGGGTGTTCCCATACATAGTTGACGCCAATTAAAATTGTCCTCCGAGTTGTATGGGCGCTCATACAATTAAGCGGACTAGCTTAATTGGCACCATGGTTAGGTACGGAACCCTCGGCGTACGAGTTCGACTCGCACTTGACCGGTTTTATTTTATTTGTTTTACTTTTTTATTTTATTTTCATTTTTTTATTTATCGTAGAGCTTTTAATCGAATTGATTAGCGATATTTGAAGCCAACCTTTCTAAGCCACCCACAATCCCTTTGAGCTTTTCTAGCGTAAATATGACCTTTCTCATTCATAACAGAGCCTCAAATAGTTTGAACATAAATAATGCAGGTAAAATGGTAAAGGTAAACGGGCAACTGTGAATAATGGGCACAGAAATAGAGGTCTTCTCCCAGTAATGTATAAAGTTGGGTTGTAGTTGGTAATATAAATATAATATATTTAAAATTTGCCGGACATTTTGACACAGCGCCATCTAATCCCAAACTAAGCAAAGCTTGTACTATGGGATCCAGATGACTGATAAAATACTTATATATTTGTAAATACATACTTGTAATACTTTATAACACCCAGACACAGAACAATCTATGTTCATCACACAGATGTTTGTCCTGGGTGGGAATCGAACCCAAGACCTACAGCGCAGAAGGCAGAGCTACTACCAACTGAGCTAAGATGCCCGTCAATAATATCTATAACCATGAGTTATCGAGAGTTTTTCTAAAGGATTGTGTCTAAGTTGGGGTTTTCGTAGTTTATGTTCAAAACGACATCATAATTAATCGATTTATATTAAAAAAAGTACCGCATAATGTGCTTCGCGCAATCCTACTAATATTATAAAGGCGAAAGTCCGTGTGTGTGTGTGTGTGTGTGAATGTTTGTTACCACTTATCCCCACAACTACTAAACCGATTTTGAAAAGATTTGGAATGTAGATAGTTTAGGTTCTGGAATAATACATAGATAATTTTTATCCCGGTAAATGTATGGTCCCCGTGGAATCATTAATACTAGTCCACGCGGGCGAAGCCGCGGGCGTTCGCTAGTTATTCATATTTAGCGATTTAGTACGAGAATTTATAATGCTATACAAATCCTCTTCAAAACATCTTTTTAAATAAGAAGGTTCTATTATTTTTTCTTCATTCCATAAACGTGTGTTCTATTTTTTTATTTGGTTTCGTAAATAAAAGTGTTTACATAAAAAACATTAAGAAACTATCATCATCAAAGTTGGCATTGCAATGATTGTTGTGGTCATCCTCATCATCATAAATCTACGAGGCCTGACGCTAGCAATTAGTGGTCCAGAGATTATTCCATAACTCCGCAGCCCGGCACATACCTAAATCTCAATTTAATGGATGTTCTTGTAGTTGTAATGGTTAGGGCTAGTGGTTCGATTCAGCCGCTTTACTTATTCAATAGAATATTAACACTTTATTGTATTAAAAATACCAACTTACTACTTATATTTTATAAAATAAAACCGGCCAAGTGCGTGTGGGGCCACGCGCAGTGTAGGGTTCCTTAGTAACCCGTTACAACAAGCAACTACTTCATTTTAGTCACTTTAAAGGATTTATTCTAAGGATTTTGTATTTGGTACAAAATTATCCAACACCCACGTTCAACGACTATTTTTGCTCAACTTGTAAAGTTATCTTAACCGCTACAATTTTCATGAAATGCACTATCATCATGAATTTTTCAAGCTGGGCAATTCTACTAGATGACAACGTCAATCATTCCGCTGCGGTTTGTTTCGATCTCTTAAATGTCAGCCATTTGATGAATAGTAGAATGGCTTTTCAAAAATTTGTCCTGCCAAAGTTCAAACCTTAGCAAAAACCTCACTACAACTGAGTCGTTTGTCATTAGTAGAATAGGAAACAGTCGAAAATCTGAGGTTTAGCTGAGGTTTTGCTAGAGGTTGATAAAAAATTTGGTACTAGAATTGACACCCAGATTTTTCAAGCTAGCAGTTTAGCTTTTAGAAGGGTGGGGGGACGCCCTACTGGAACAAAAATTTACACTTTAAAGTTGAATATTTAGTAAATGGAGCATTAAATCGAAAAATAGAATTAGCAACCCCTTTTAGCAAGTCATTTTAAAAGACCTATTCAACGATACCCCACATGCTAAACCATGCTTATTGTAAACCATGCATAATGTGAATGCGATTCGAGCGCTTTGCTAATGTAGACATAAATAAAGATTATGATTTCACAAAGTGTGCTTTGCTTCCATCTATTTTTAAGGGTATCTAAGGTATAAAATTACCTAGTAGGTACTTATTCAATATTTATAAAGTAGTTTTTTTTTACACGCGCTTGCCACATTGCTCTCGGTTCATCAAGCAAGCACGCTAGAATAAATAAAATAAAACCATCACCCTTATAAACGTAATATTCTTATAGAAAAATCAAAGAACAGTTAGACAAACTTCAGCAAGAGCGCTTGTAAAATGAAATCTGGCGTAAGACTATATTCCAGTAGATCAAAATAAACCTTTAAAAGAGAGGGCTAAAGTCTCACTTTACTTTACTGTTGGCTCACTATGTTCGTCAGTGGCATAGAACATTTTATATCGTAGAATGTCTAGTGAGGAGGGGTAGGTAGTAAGACGAGCACACTTTAGTTAGATGACAAACTTTCTTGTGTTCAAGGTACATTTAAGAAATCGGAAAATTTTGGAGGTGCATCATAAATGAAAAATATTTTTTTTTATGCGAAACATTAGCTTGTTTAGTTGAGCATATGCGGTCCAAAGGAGACTGTTTTTTTTTATATGGGGAGTGGTCTATGAACCAATAGCGATACTGTAGTGGTATTTCTGTGGGGATACCTCAACTACATCCTTGTGCAAGGGGGCATCAAAATCCAACCCGGCAGTTTTGAGAAAAATAATACTTTAGAATTCACATTTCTTGCAAAAATGTTTTTATTTTAGAAACGTTTTTAACGGTTATTGTGGTTAGTGTCTGTAAAGTTCGGACTACAATGTAATAATATGGTGACAGCGACATGATCTGATGATGGAGTCAGGAGCTATTCAACAGAACTCCTCAATAAATAAGCCGATTGAGTTGAAACTTGGCATGTCTATCAAGTTTCAACTACAATGTAATAATATGGTAACAACGAGCTGATCTGATGATGGAGTCAGGAGCTTTTCAACAGAACTCCTCAATAAATAAGCCGATTGAGTTGAAACTCGGCATGTTTGTCAAGTTTTAACTACAATGTTATAATATGGTGACAACGAACTGATCTGATCATGGAGTCAGGAGCTGTCCAACAGAACTCCTCAATAAATAAGCCGATTGAGTTGAAACTCGGCATGTCTGTCAAGTTTTAACTACAATGTAATAATATGGTGATAACGAGCTGATCTGATGATGGGGTCAGGAGCTGTTCAACAGAACTCCTCAATAAATAAGCCGATTGAGTTGAAACTCGGCATGTCTGTCAAGTTGCGACTACAATTTACATTGTGTCACCTGTCCGTTTATTATTTTTAACACTACACTGCGCGGCGCAGTTTGTTTATTTCCATAAGTGAAAGTATAGGCTTTTATAAAAGTCAATGTTAGACGGCTGTTTTTCTGTAGTTATCTATGGTACGGACGAGAAACGACCAACAACTGTGCCCATATGTATGGAGGTATGTATGTGGACTCCCTTTTCCGCATTTAGACTCAAAGGTGGTCCTTTATGTGTGGGGATGACCTGGCTCATTAAAACTGAAGCCCGCCTAGCTCCTCCCAGAAGCACAGAAGTTTCCTGGGGGCTTCACAGACTAATTATAGTGTTGAGTTCTGTTCTGTTCCACCAGACAATAGCAACGTTTGTCAGTGTTGGTCTTATTACGGCTGTATAAAGCCATTATGGTTATTTTTGGTGTTAAACCCCATATGAGACTGTTTTTTTTTTATGGGAGGTGGTTTATGAACCAATAGCGATACTGTAGTGGTATATTTGTGAGGATACCTCAACTACATCTTTGTGCAAAGGGGCATCAAAATCTAGCCCGGCAGTTTTGAGAAAAATAATACTTTAGAATTCACATTTCTTGCTATATTTTTTATTTTAGAAACGTTTTGAACGGTTATTTCTGACTGTATAAGTACTTTATCAATGTGTTTCTCTACTACTCACTTGCCACCTCAACATTTTTTTATTATTATATGTATGATCATGTATCATTATTTATTATGCCATTATTACATTATAGTTAGAACTTGACAGATTTGCCAAGTTTCAACTCAATCGACTTATTTATTGAGGAGTTCTGTTGAACAGCTCCTGACTTCATTATCAGATCAGCGCGTTGTCACCATATTATTACATTGTAGTTGAAACTTGACAGACATGCAGAGTTTCAACTCAATCGGCTTATTTATTGAGGAGTTCTGTTGAACAGCTCCTAACTCCATCATCAGATCAGGTCGCTGTCACCATATTATTACATTGTAGTCCGAACTTTACAGACACTAACCACAATAACCGTTCAAAACGTTTCTAAAATAAAAACCTTTTTGCAAGAAATGTGAATTCTAAAGTATTATTTTTCTCAAAACTGCCGGGTTGGATTTTGATGCCCCCTTGCACAAGGATGTAGTTGAGGTATCCCCACAGAAATACCATAGCAGTATGGCTATTGGTTCATAGACCACTTAAAAACAGTCTCCTTTGGAGTAGCTAAACTGAAATAGGTGACCTTATTTTTCCGAGGCACACCAACTAATGACCACGGTACACCAGTGTGCCGCGGCACACCCTTTGCGGAACACTGCTTTAGACTACTTGTATTTGATCTCGGAATATAAGGGCCTGTTTTGCTTTGGTAGGCTTTTAAGCAAGTTTTATGTGTTCCAGCTGTCCTGCCCACACACCCATACCGCCACCGCCCCCGCCACCCCCACTCACGATACCACCGCACAGGTAAATGTAGGCTTTATCACTAGTTAGCTTGTTTAAGCTAGGCCAGTTTCACATTTGCTGATTAAAGGTCGCTGCATACGTAACGGGATAAAACCTCGGACGGGACGGAGACGTCGTCCTTATCACAGAACACTAAGGTCCTTAATGATGTGTTTTCCGTTTTTGACGTTTTTTCCCGACGGGACGGGATGGCAGGTGCAAAAACATCAATAAGGACCTTAGTGTACTGTGATAAGGACGACGTCTCCGTCCCGTCCGAGGTTTTATCCCGTTACGTATGCAGCGACCTTTACTAACCAGTGCAAGTGCCGTTCTTATCGATAGCTAAATTTGAAATTTAGAATCAAAAAATAGATAAAATTGGATTTTTATTGATAAACCCTATTTTATCAAATTTTGTCGATTCTAAATGTCTAGCGATCGATAAGTACGGTACTTGCACTGCAGGTGGTTCCATGTTTAATTTTGTTAAATATCAAGTAAGTGAAGTCGGTTTTTAGTTTTCTGTAAAATATCTTATTCTAAATGTAACGAGTTTATAGAGACGGTAAAATCTACATTCAAACCCGTATGCATTATTGCGTTTTGTACGACAAGTCGTACAAGTCTCATCACAATATTTAAAAAATTGAAATTAAACGAAAATGAAACTGTCCCGTCCTTGATGCCTAACAATAAAAGGTTCGCGCCTGAGACAAAGACCCGAGAGCGAGACCAGAGACAAGCTTTATGGGGGACGAGAACGTGACACGAAATAGAGAACCGTCAGTTTATATGACAACCGACCGAGACAGGAGACCTCCTGTCTCGGTCTCAGCAGGCTGATTGTCTAACTTTTCTCAAACCTCAAATTGGTCTCAAACTGTCAAAACGATCGCATAAGGAGGAATCAGACGGTTCATTTTTCGTCCATTTCCGTCGTTCATTTTGCATATCTCACTCAAACTGACACATCTGAACATAAAATAAAAGAAAAATGTCATAGAAAACCCTCATTCGAGTGATCTTTCACTTGAGTGAACCGTCTGATTCCACTTTAGGTATCTTTTGTCGAGTTTGGTCTCGTTGAAAATGAGAGTGACAGTTACTCGAGTGGTCACTGAACTGTCATATTTGAGAGTTTGAGACCGATTTTGGTCGCTATCAAAGATAGACAATCAAGAGGCTGGTCTCGGTCTCCGGTCTGGTCTCAGGCGCGAACTGGGGCACAGATGTAGGTAAGTAAAGTAAAGAAAAGTAATATTTATTGAAAAAGACGAACACATTATTTTCTATTAAACGTAGGTTAATAGGGTTAGTGTGACATCTGGTTCTCGTCAATTATTTGATTTTACAGTAAGAAGAATAATGCACTTTTAGGTCCCTGGCACGGCCCTGATATTTGTGTATAGATTTTCATGCATTGTTCCATTGTTGTTGCATTTTGTTCTATTTGTTGTTTTAAAATAAGGCAACTATGGTGTAAATCCGGTTGTTCGGGATACTCCGATGCTTTTGCAGTTTAGAGTTGTCGCAGTGCGGTTAGTTTTAGCAGTATTTCGTGTGTAATCACATAAGCTCTTATAGCTTCCCATTTTTTTTTCGTGCAAGCCACATTTAGACAAGGCTGCAGTAGGTACTATAAGATTTGAATAGATATTCCCAACGCGATTATGAAGTAAAATATGAACACTTTATTGTCACAGAATAACTTCCGAACTGTTGTTTGAGTAAACTCCCCACTATATAAAAACTTTATTTAATTTTTGTACATTCTAAAAAAATTGAACATTTCGTACCTCTTTAAAACCTTTTAAATTAATTTATGCGATATTGTCTGAAATAATAATTATAATAATAATGAAAAAGATTGACACAATCTCTGCCATTACTAAATAAAAAGGAAAATCTTACTTCGCAATATAACAAAATAGCAGTATCATAATATTCACATCATCATTAATACAATCTACATGCGCCAGTGCCATCAATGTCCATCAAAGAAAATAAGTTGTGTCCTTTTCTAGAATTGTTTTTTTTTCTGTAATTCCAGAACGAAACACGTATCGTTTGCTCGCTCGCACACTCTGACGACTTTCGACGACTCTGTCATGCCTGCTGCTGTCAGCGGCAGTCGCTATAGAAGAGACTGCGAGAGACTCATCGATGGACGTGTGGTAAAGGTTATTTAACATCATTGAATCAATTTTATAAGAGTTTGACATGAGACACGCTAAACCTGCCATTACACCATACTGAATTCAGTGCACTAAATGCTGGTTCATTCATAAATTAGTGCTCTGTCTCGTTCTTTGGCCTAAGAATTGTGTATTGTGCATCCTTCTTTTACCGAAGCTAACTGACTGAAGTTAGCCACAGTTAGTTTCAGTAAAAGTAGAATGCACAATACGCAATTCTTAGGCCAAAGAGCGAGACAGAGCGCTAATTTATGAATGAACAAGCAATTAGCACACTGAATTCAGCATCGTCTAATGGCAGCTAAAATGTTGTTTCACTATTTGCACTGCCAATTACTAACTCAAACGAAGAATAAAAATGGCATAGTTAAAACGAGAAGTAAAAAAACAAAGAAATCAAAAAGTGAGCTCAACCATTGAACTATCATCGTTTATCATTGGTTTTGTAGCGTCTGTCTTGTCTCCTATTTATAAATACAAATGTATATGGACACGGTATTTCTAATATAAGAATTGTAATCGCGAAAGTTTGAAAGACTAAGAAAGTTTAACCCCCGTATTTATAGACAAGCAATTACTTGCTGCTAAGTAATTTCTCAATGAAGTCATTACTTGAGGATAGAATTCTTCATTATAAAATCTTATTCTATAGTCGAGTAATTGTATGTCAAAATCAAACGCAAAATGGTAGAGTTCTCAATGCTCAAGTAAAGAAAATGGTGACTATTTCTTGGCGAAGAATTCTAACTTTTGACAGTACTAACTTCATGCAATTACTTAACTATAGGATAAAAATCATTGCTAAAGTAATTACTTTTACTAAAGTAATCACTTTTACTTGTTTATAAATACGGGGGTAAGAGTAGACTCATCAAAAATGGCAGTTATTATGAGAGACAATAATATGTTATTCATTTGCTTACTCTCTCTCTCACTGAAGTTCAAAAACTGTCTGTCACCACAAATACGTTTCTCAAATAAAAGTGTCAATTAATTGTTGCTTTGATGTATTTCAGCCCGAGCCGAAGCCCTACTCAACACTGCCGATGATGTATCAGCCGTTCCCACCTTACCCTCAATTTGTGCCCCAGGGGGCTCCCACAGCTCCCATACACTATCAGCCGCAAGTGCCAATACAACATCCAAACATACCCACAACAGTGCCACGGCCCATGCAGGCCGAACAGCCTAAAGTTGTCGTACTAGGTATTTATCTTACAAAATGAAATCCTATTAATATTATAAAGGCGAAAGTCCGTGTGTGTGTGTGAATGTTTGTTACCACGTATCTCCTCCGTACGTCGTATAACTACAAAACCGATTTTGATGAAATTTGGAATGTGGATAGTTTAGGTTCTGGAATAACACAGACTACTTTTTATCTTGGAAAAATGTATGGTTCCCATGGGATAAAAAAAGTAGTCCACGCGGGCGAAGCTGCGGGCGTCCGCTAGTTAGGTATAAAACTCTTTTAAACTTATTTATGCTATACATTACTGCTGCCCAATTTTTTTTTAAACCGATACTCCCATTAAACTTTTTTCAGTCCCTTAGAATGTGAACCAAAAGCCCTGAAAACGTGTTTTTTTTTTTAATTATGATCCTCGACTCCAATTTTCTATCTTAAACTTCTCAAACAATTTCACACCCTTTTCTTAGCAAATGTTTACGCGATGAAACAAACTGCTGTTAAAAACTTTAGCTTTCTTTCCTTGGTTTATAAGTTTAAATTAAGATTTAAACAATATTTTTTTTCAGATTCAATAAAGAAAGGAGTGATGAGAACACAGGCAACACAAACTGAAGTATGCTTAGGAAGAAAACCGTTGCCACCAAATTATTTATCACTAAGTCCACGGACCATCAAAAGGGTACATTGAATTTGTTTTGCTATGTTTTTCCTTTGATCATTATTTTTTATATTCACAAACTGTTTAACAGTAAGGTCTTGGCGACATTATAAAATACCATTTTTGCACAGTTTGAGTACAGGAGTAGATTGTTTTTTGATTTCAACACAGTTTCTTCTATCATGAACTTACAAAAATTAATTATTATAATCAAAAAAGTAGCAAATCAAAAACACAATCTATGTAAAGTACAAATAATGTTAACACTAATAAAGTGTAGAAATATTTCATTTTGAGAATTATTTTAACTGATTTCTAGGTGAAGGCGGTAGCAGAACAAGGAGTGCAAACCAACGGTTTTACTGTAGGACCCAGAAGACTAACCAAATCGTTTTCAGAAGTTACAAATGACCGATTAGTTGGTCATGACAGTCCCAGTGAGATTCCCTGTGTTGAAAGGTACTTTAATCTTCAATTCTGTTGCTGTTTAATTGATATTCGAACACATAGAGTAAATCTTTATTCTTCGCAGTTTCATAGGAACTGATCACGAAAAACTACATAGAACTCAGTCAGAAGAACCACCCAGATCTCCACGATCACCCATTTCCACTATGTTACCCGCGTCGCCACTAACTAGAGGAGACTCCGACGACGTTACATCATGCTCTGTCAAATCAGTAGCGTCTTCAAAGGTCGATGACTCAGAACTTAGTGCATTACAACGACAAGCTCAAGAGTATTTCCAGCAAAACTTTCAATTCATCCACGAAAGTGACAGAGATGATACGATAGACGACGATATTGAAACAATTGAAAAGTCTATGGCGTTAAATAGGAAAAATCTAGAATACTTGCAGCAAGAGATCGCCAAGCAGGCTAAAGGTGAAAAAAGTCTTCGATCTATACTATCGAAGAGTACTAGCGACGCTTCTCAAAAAACTATCAATTCTTCGCATCCTCTTTCTAAAACTTCAACATTCCAATCAGAACCTTCCACTGAAACATCTGCAACAACTACTGATGATAGTGAAAAGAATGAAAGAGAAATTATAATAGATTTCGAACCAAGGCCCGACGACGAAGCTATTCCATTCACAACACATCGCAAGAAGAATAAACGAATTCTGCAGAAAACTCTTTCTGAAGGAGAAATTTTGTTAGATGTGTAAGTATAGACACATACATTTTCAAATTGTTTTAAATATCAATAAGTTCTTTAAATTTTAAAATAACTAATATTTCAGAAGGAAAACTGAGTTAACCAACGGAGATGGCATCAAAGATGCACCATTGGTTATGTCAACAAGCCAAGAGAATATGACAAGAAAAGATAAAGAGAGAGAAACAATGTATAAACAGTATACCGCTCAGAATTACAGTCAAACTCCTATCAAAGATGAAGGTATCTTTGGATTTGAACCAGATGGCTCTTTTAGGTAAGAAGATTATTTATACATGCAAAATAATAGATAGAACTTAGTTCACTGCACTGAACCATATTCACATCCATGGGAAAATGCGAACACAACACTATCAAAATTTCTTTGACATTGATTTTAGTGCTAGTGAAACAGATACTCTTCTGCAGTCTGTTACTTTCTTAATTAAAAGCTTGCCGTCATTGCATCAGTCATTTATTTTTCTCCATAGTTCTTCGGATGGAAATCCACCATATGGAGACTTTCACGAAAAGTATATTAGTTACAAGCATGAAACATTTAGAAATCGAAGCGTAAGTTTTGAAGAAAAACCTGAAATTCTAAATGCCCAGGATGTTAAAATTCCTGAATCCAGGTACGAATCATCCATTGGCTTATTTTATTAACGTACCCTCTATTATGAAAGCTTTTGAATCTTAGGTAGACAAAATTGCCACTGAAAGTGTACCCAAGCTTCCTTGCCAGCGTATTAAAATTGATAAAATCCTTCTGGACTTTTTCTTCGTATTTTTTGTTAAAGTAAAACTAAGCTTTAACGACATATTCACAAAACCCAATCTTAGACCGTAGCCGTGATGTGTTTTTTTTGTATCGCCTAAAATGTTTTAATGGGCCTTTGTTGATTATTTGTGTCGTCTGTCTGCATGTTAAATGTCTACATTATGTTCATAGAGTAACAACTACATCAGTTAATTTTGTTTTCAGCACTGCTCAATCCAGTCCAGGATCACCAGAGAAAACTGAAGTTGAAGTGATCCAAAAAGCCAAACGACATGTCGTATTAAACAATGTCACTACTATTCTTGCACCTTTAGAGAAGACTTCACCTTGCGCTTCAAATGAATCATTGACTGTTGATCAGAGCAGGTTGGTGTAATTTATCATTTATCTTTAGCTGTCAGATGTCTGCAATTCATATAAAGTCCTCTTTGCAGGGATCATTCAGATAGCATGTGGAACGAATCGCAGACAACAGTTTTGCAAATCGATTCAGGAACAGAAAATGGAACGGTTATCAGTTCATCAGATTTGAGTTCACTGGCAGCATCTCCTGGAGCCCTTGCGCTTTTAACTCCTACGTCGAGAAGAAAGCAACTTCTGCTTTTACAGCATCAGCAACGGTCTTCATTAGATACAGATGCTTTAGATGAAGAATTTGATGCTTCTCAGGCAAGTGGAATTATTTGAAAATAATGTTTTTTGGTCATATAAACTTAGATTTATCTACGATTCTAATTCTAAATTGATGGATAAATCTATAATAATGTAGTTCAAGCTGTTAACAAAACATTTTTTTATTTCCAGAGTCAATCCCCAACATCACCAAGAAATAAATTAGAAACATCAAGCTCAAGCTCTGCGCAAAGAGCATCATTGTCACCACCAGCAGTTGTTCCAAGCGTCGTACTCCCGCCAATCACCAAACAACCAACCATATCAAAAGTTTTGTCACCAATAGGCCCAAAGAAAATAAACCATACACCAGCCATAGCTATCACACATCCTAGTTTAGACTTAGCTGACGTTCCATTTAAAAGAACGCCAAGTTTTATAAACAAGAAACGCGAAAGAGCCCTCAGTCCATCAAGAAGACGGGAACTGCAAAAAAAATCATTACCAAAAGAACCAAATGGAAATATACCAAACCAAATTGTTGAATCACCAGCTGAAACACCATTGGCTAAAGCAGGTAGCAGTGAGACTAGTTTAGCTAGAGCCGATTCTGGAAAACTTAACACAACTGATCTATCTGAAAGTACAACGACTACTGAAGATTATGTAACTGCAAATTCCGATAGTTCTAAAAAAAGTTGTAAAAATCAAAATCAAAGTAAGTACAGACATGAAAATTTTCTTATTTTTTAGGTTAAGGCTAAGGTTAGGCATTGGTTTTTTTACTCAAATATAATGAAATAAAAACGAATGAGTAAATATTTATTGCCATTTTAATGGATACATTTTTTTCAGATACAGATAATAATAGGGCCCAAGATGGATCATCATTCGAAAGCGCTTCAAGTCTGTATTCATCAACGCGAACTGATAACATAGCAGAAGATCTCATTGTGCCAAGTTTTTCACCACCTCTAGAGATCAACGATGATTTCATTGTTCCTGACTTATCTTCGCCACCTTTACCATTACCTGATCGGCTGCCCCACAAAGCAATAAGTGTGGAAAAAATAGAAGTAAAAGCTGAAATAACTCCACACCAAGAACACACGAGGAGAGATAAGACTGAAATTAAACCTAAAGAAGAGCCACCTAAGCAAATAAAAGTAAGTTTTTCTAAAACAAAATCATAAACAGGAACCGTAACATTTGAATGATAATTTAATTGATTTATTTTTAGACTATGAAGGGAACCATGAGTGGAAAAAGCAGTTCTAGTGGGAGTTATAGTTTAGGTGGCTCTAACCCTAACGTTACAGAAGATGTAGACGATAAAACGCCCACTGGTAAACCAAAAGAAATTGAAAAGACCGAATTCAAAGAAGAAAAGCCAAAAAGCCCAGTCAAAGAAATGGAACAGCTTGTGCCAAAAATGATTGTAAGAAAATGTTACCTGCAATAAAATTTTTAACTAATTGATAAATTTTCAACTGATATTAATACAATACTAATATTCATTTTACAGGGTTCTTTATCTGATGACGAAAGAAGTGCACACTATTCATCATCGGGTTATTATGAAAGTCCAGTTGAAGACGACGACGATGGAGGTTTGAGTAAGATATTGAAAACGTTTTTAGAACGTTATATAGTTTCGTACTTAAAACATGTAATTTTGAAAAAAATATTCTCCATTTTCAGCTTACAAACATTCTCAGAAATACAGATCTACAACTCGACCTAAAACATGGCTGAGTGAAGAAAAGCGACGTAAGAAAAAAGCATTCACTTTAGAATTTTCTAAATCATATGATGACTCTGTCTCAACATCACAAGATGATTTTGGAAGTAAAAAACCAAAAGACCCAGATTCTATCAGCCAAAAGTCTGAACGAGGTATCTTTAAACCATCCAGTATGAAATCTCCAGAAGAAAAACCATCAGAAGCACCTAGAAAGAAGAAAACTCACTTTGCAGATAAAACTAAGAGTGTCCAATCTTCTCCAAGAGAACCAGTTGATATAGAAAAATCTATAAAAGAGAAACAAGCTAAAGAAAAAGAAGTTGAAACAAAGAGACCTCAAGAAAGAGAACGATACGTTAAGAGAACCAAACTCAAAGCTAAAAGTCCAACTCAGAGTAAAACTATTGATGGAAGCCACGGGTATAGGCCTCAGCATTATGATAGAAGAGAAGTTATGGGATCGAATGTAAAACTTCATCTGAATATCCCAACTTCTGATGATTCTAGTGAACAATATAGAAAAGAAGGTGCAAGCAACGGAAATGTTTCACCAAGAAAACATAGAAGATTGCGCGATAGTCCTAGAAGAAAAACTGCTAACAACAACGCAAAATCTCCAACAATAAACAATCATTCAGGATATAGGTATAAATCTTATTCCAATAAATGGTAAATTTTATTTTACACGTATTTGATAAATATTTTTATTTGTAGGCCAAGAAGAAAAAGCGGTTCTAATGAAAGTATATCCCTGCCAGGGAGTTTGCCTCGAAGAAAGCAATCAATACCAACTATTCCTTGTATGGGATCTTTAGAAGCAGAAGATATAGAAACTACTAGAACTCTCACTAGTGCTGGGTCGAGGTTGACGCCTTTGCGCTACATTCGCAGTCCAACCAATTCTCCAAGGCATCAAAAAAAAGATAAAGGTAAGAATCAATATTTAAATTTGAGATCTAATGAAAGAATATTATAAGCTTGCTGTTAGTTTCCCTAGAAAATAAAATAAAATACAGTCCAATCAAAACCTCAAGTTCTGATGCAGTAGGTACTTCATTACAGATGGTAAATTTGCTAAAACACAATCTGCTGAATCACTCCGCTCCGTATCACCTGGATCTGACTCCGTGTTCTTCTCAGAGCAGACAGAGCATAGTACACACAGCATGGAATGTGAGGCGAAGGCGCATTGCTTGCATTGTGGGAAAGAGGTGCATATTGTTACTGCAGCAGCCCATGAACATGACAGCGTGGCTTCAAGGACTTCTCATACTGATGTGAGTTTAAAAGCCTACTAAGATACTAGTTTTTATCAACTCCATATTCGAAGTACCTATACAGTTGGGCCGACGGATCTCGGCGTTCGTGAAGTTAGGCTTTTCGCTGCGCAGTAGAACATTTTGTATGAAAAAGTTGCACTGCGCATCGAAACGGCTAACTTCACGATCGCCGAGATCCGTTGGCCGTACTGTACGTTCTTCTAATTCTTACGTAATTGTCTTTCTTGTTATCGTTTAGTAGAAGGGTTATGAGTTTAGTATTCAGTAGATGATTATAGCTGAAATTATACATATTTATATTTGGAGTGTGTCGTAATGCGTTGGAAGCTTATTGAATCCATAATTTTAAGTAGGTACGCTTAGAATTAGATGTGCTACACTAATAAAAAATGGCTCTACTGCTTAATTATGTTCTGCTAAGATCTTTGCGCCTTTTAGGGTACAACTCAAGCTCCGAGTAAATATTTTTGTGATTTGTTATTTACCTGAAGCATTTTTAAAATCTTGCTAGGAAATAATTTTACACCATGTCTCTGTGTAGATAACGTTGTGTGCAATGTCCAATACATACTTTTTTTTATTTATCATTTGATTGTATCTTAGGAGTCTTACGCGGACTGTGCCACACCAGACATAGTACCAGCTCCAGCTGGATTCGCCGACTCTCCGTGTTCATCTACTCATAAGAAAGGGACTAGCGGTGTACGGTTGTACAAGAAACTGGACAAGAGATATCGTTCTGAAGACAAGTCGAGGCATTATAGACACCGGTCCGATGTTCGAGCAAAGGTAAACACTATTAAATATCACTTATTCATGCCATTCTACTAATATTTTGAAACTGAAGGTTTGAGCGTATGTTTGCCACTTTTAAGAGTCATAAAATAGGTATAAAAATAGAAGCTACATAAAATGTTGAATCAAGCTATCAGAAGCTAGAATTTCAATAAAACAACATAGTAATGGTTTTTGTAAGTCCCAGTTGATTCATTCAAAACGTTTGATGAAATTTAAACTTTTTCTATAATTAGCTGAGTCTATGGTAGGTACCTACGAGTTTCTCAAACTCAACTAATTTTATGACTTAACCATTTTTTATGGTTTATGAAGATTCAATCAAATTATTTGTTCTATCTTTTTAGTCTGAAGAAAGAGGCAAAGAAGAATATGCTTCAAATGAAAAACCTCAAGACATACGCATCGCAAAATCAGCTGGTAACAGTCTGGACAAGCTTGCAGGGTCCAGTGTTGATCCTGATGGTAAGAAATGATTTATTCAAAAAACATTTATTACATTCTACACTCAATAACAATGGAAGATGGGTTTACACTGTCCCTAACCTAATCCTAAAATTGGAAAATAAAAATTCAAGGTATCAAAACAGGCCGCCCTCTTTCCTGCTCAAATGTGACAATTTTAATAACCTAGTGAGATTTAACTGAGTGATTAATGATTAAAAAAGCAGAAAGAGTAACGTAGATAGGTAACTAGAGTTTTAAACCTGTTTTAACTCACAACAGAATCAATATAGCAGACATTTGTTTAGATTGCTTTTATAAATCCATCAGGTGCTACGTGTTACTCTCATGAGGCTATGTTCAGAACATAGCCTCATGAGAACATAATGTCATGAGGCGCGTGGTAACTTTTGACTTTTATGATAGAGTAGGTACATTATATTCTACGACTTCAAGTGACATCTAGCCATTGCTTATGAAAAATACATACTTTATGAAGTCTTCGGTTAGTGCAGTATTGATATTCAATTTATTTCAGAGCAAGAAGATTATTCTGGTAGCTCCGACGGCGAACGACCACGGGAAGAAAAGGGTATCTACGCAGCCCCGTGGTGGTGCGGAAACTGGATCCTGTTATCTGCAAATGATGAACATTGGTCTAGATTTCCACCAGGTAAAGTACCTACCAAACTCACACTACTTTATCAAACTCAGAATAAAGAATTAGAAAAAACTAGATTTAAGAACTGTGAATGCTTCAGGTAATCTTCTCAAAAATCTTCAGGTGCCCTATATTGCAATGCAAATTGAGCTTTGAGGCAAGAGAAATAAAGCGGTCCTATTTTAAAACCCTGTCATAACCTGGTCTTCTCAATTCATTTTCATGTAATAGTTAATCAATTTCTGCAATTTACTTACATAAGAAATTCAAATTCTTAATTCCTAAGCGTGTTAGGTAGGTATATAAAAAAATCTAAAGGTTTCTGGGTGTAACTGAATTTCCATAGAGAACTGTCTGAGGAAATAACTTGATACTCGAACTTATATAACACTTCTGAGTCCCTTCTTACATGAATACCTTAGTACTGTTTTTTAATATAGACATTTTTTTTTGTTTGTATGAGCTACTGGCTATCTAGTACAAAGTGAATTAACTCTTGACTAAAGGTACTATAACTCAGATTAAAGGAATTGTTTTTTTTTTTCTACAGATGTATTAGAACACACAAGCACTAGCAAAGACGACCCTACGGATTCTGAGACGGAGTTCAACAAGCGATATGTGGCGCTCACACACAGACTAGTCCACCGGCGGGCTTGCATCGAAATGAACCGACGACAAGTCGACAACTGTTTTGGTAAGTTCGAAACAGATACACACAGTTCAGATAGTTCGAGAGAGCTGAGCGCTTCCGTGATTGTCGGTCCCGGCTTTTAAGTAGCGGAAGCCTTTATTAGGCGGTCTAAAACTCCGCCACCAGATTATACTTGCGCATACTTTACTTACTTTAGTTCGAAACAGATATTATTATCATTATTGTCTACATTATTAATTTGCAAAGAGTTTTATCGAAATGTCTTTGAAAATAGTAGGTAAGTAAGTCAAATAGAATAAACTTCCATCATCAGATTTATAGATCTAATATTCATAGTCACTGTATTGGTAACCTTTCTCAGTTCTACTAATGTCTGTAAGCTTGATTGTCATGTAAGTAACATTGTATTATGTTGTCATGAGTACATTTGCCTAATCCGTTAAAAATCATCATTTATGTTAGTATTCTAAGTAATTAAGATATTTCTTGAAATGCTACTATCTCGATCCTTTCGTTCTACGATATTACCAAGAACTCATAATAGAGATCTTCCTTTCGTAACTTTCACGGTCAGCGAAGGTTTTTTTCTACTTATACCTATTTACTTACCTACCGCAATTATGAATAAGAAGGGCGCGACTAACATGATTTTGCAAAGAAGATTCAGGGGTCGTACCACCAACTCTTAGAGCAATGTCAAAACAAGGTGAAAACAGTTCTGCATTAGGCTTGTTTTAGGGCATGCGCATTCCTGCATGGTGTCGATGACTTGACACTCCAGGATGATGATTGAAACAAGGTTAACTTAGGCCTGCGTTAGGCTTACTTTAATCTTACCTTAATCTTATCTAAGTACGGAATCTGAATAATCTTACTTTGACATTGCTCTAAGAGTTCATAGTAATGCCTCAGGTTTTCAGATATTCAGGTATAGGTAAACCTATTCTCGGAAAGTCAGAATTAATTTTAAAGGAAAAAATCTACTCATTTTTCCGAACATTAGGTAAGTACCTGTATTTTATTGTTACCAGACTTATTGACGATCTCTACGTTAATTCTAAATCCAAGGAAAAACGTAGGTTCAGTGACATTTATAAACTGTGGGATTTATAGTGAGGCCGATCGAATAAATACAAGTACCTGGTACAAGCATCTCTCTCTAACAACAAGCGAATAATACTTCGAATAAAAAACTATTTTTACGGTCCATAGCGATTCGAATACGAATTCTGCGTCACGAAAGCGACGATGCGGTGACTAACCGATTAACTATATCAAATTTGGTGGATAGAATGCGATTTTCAATGAAATTTTTAGTTAGAAAAAGTTTTTGCGGAGATTTCATGCTAGTTAAAAATACCCCACGCGTTAGCGAAACCGGTTAAAAACGTGTTTTACGATAACATAAAACTTAAAGTTTGTTATTTTGGAAACTCACTACTCACTCGAAAACTGCCTATTTATTAGCTTAAGTTAGACTTTATCCTTATTCTATAAATAAAATGTGTTTTTTTGTTTTGCATAGAAAAACGGAGGCCTTTACATCTTATAATAGAAGATTTGAGAGATTGTCTAAAGAAAGATGCATGATATTATTTGTATCCAACTAAACAATTTTAAATCTTCAATCTCCTCTTCACCTTTCAGTTAGCTCATTACGTCACCAAACGATACTAACTGGTCCACTTGTGACGTGTGGACTATTTCGAGTACTCTTTCTATTTAAATAGCATCACCTATGATTTTAGAGACGTCCTCTGAATTCTTTTGCTTGTACCAGCATGAATATTTTTTCTTCCGCTGATGTAATCCCAATTCACGTGAGAAAATGATAGAAACTACACTGAAATTGGATGACCTTGGCCAACCTCTGATTCAAGACAGTTTATTTTGTCATGCTATAATGTAAATCCAAGTAATTTAATAAACATTATGACCTTGAGGAGTGTATTGGATTTTGAAATAATAAGCCATGTTGAAGTTACGCTGGATCAGATAGCGTGGTATCAGAGCAATAGAATCGTATGATCTATATTTAATGCTACGCAACCATTCTAACATCTGACTTCAGTTGTTGACGAAACGCTACTGCGACTAGTATTTTTTCTCGGCCCGGTACTGAAAAAGTTTCAAGCGTATTGATTTTAGAATCAACATTTTAGTGGTCACTGACAGTTTGCGAAAAGTTGCAAAGTTACAAGACTTGTAATATTCTATGAAGTTCAAGATCGTGTGAATGTTACCTAAATCTTTTTCATTCAATATGGGGCACTCGTGTAAGTGATCGCAAAATTTTTTGAGTGACAGTTTTCTTATGAAATAAAATAATCAATTTGGGATTTATTTTAATGTTTTAGTCAGAGAAGTCTTGATGAATCCAAAGGGGAGTGTGAGAGAGAAACTGGAGGAGATTTTCAAATTGATGTTGGTGCTATGGTGTCGGCAATGTGAAGTGAACAAACTAGTGGCTTTAGAACAATGTGGTAATATTAAACTCCAGAAAGTTTCTGACAAAACTTCCGACTAATTTAAAATTTTACCATAAGCCACTAGCTTTTCTAACATCTAGGTTTAGTTGTTGCTGATTTCCAGCGAATTAATGATACTTTTTACCCGGCTGACTGTCAAGTCACCCGGGTTATGTAGATCGCGCGTTTCTATGTATGTGGGTTCGTTCGTTCGTATGTAAGTAATATTCTTTATTACCACGTTTCTCCTAAACGGCTGGATGGATTTTGATGAATGAGGTATCGTTAGAATCGTCTCCATCTCGATTGTGCTCTAGGATACTTTTTATTTCGATAAATCAAATAGTGCGGCTAAAAAATGCAACAATGTGTGAATTTTCAAAATGAAAATCACGCTATCATATCAAAATCCATGTCAGAATCAAGAGGTTGGTGGACTGATATCAAATATATTTTTTTTTTAAATCTAACATGACATCTTCGAAGACTAAATCAAGTCTCAAAATTTTTGAAAATCTATTTTTCGCCCTAAATAAAATTGCTAACCAAAACGCAAACTAAAACTTTCTATTTAGTCACACGCAACGTTTAGAACAAACTGCATCGAAATTGGTTTAGCCATTTAGGAGATATCTCATATTTAAGAAATAACTTACGCATTTAATTTAGGTACTCACAGAGCCATCTGTGTGTCAACTGTGACAACAACGTTTAGGAAAATGCGCACGGCATCGAACCCTAGATACCTACATAATAATAAAATTGTAATTTAATTTTATTTTGTGATTGATAAGATAATGCTGTTTCCAACTTTTCAGTTCAGCCGGGTTTTTTTATTTTTGAATAAATTGCTTGTTACCGGCTTCATAGCTGAACAAACGATGAATCCTAGATTTTTTAAATAATTTTTTTACACGTGGATTATGGACTATTAAACCATGGTTTTATGCTCGGAGTTTGACTTATCATTTTGACCGTTCATTTTACGGTTTTAAAGTTACATTAAAAAACGGCAAAAGTTCTTTAAAATCATTAAAAATAATGTGCCAAAGATTAATTGTCTTCTCATTATCTTTATTTCTTGGCCTAACTATAAAGTTTGGCGCCGGCTCTCGTAATTTTCAAAGGTTACCTAACTGATAACAGACTCCGTCTAGGTCATTACAGTAAACTACAAATTCGCTAATGCATGAATGAAACTTTGTAGATACTTGGAAGCTTGCCAAATGAAGAAAGTCTATTATGGTGTGCAAATATTACCGCGGATGTATAGTTTCAAGCACTAACTGTGTCAGGGTCGGATTTTTCTCGGAGTTTATTACCGTCTCTAGGCCAACATCATTGTACTATTTTGATAAGAAAATAAATATTGGTTCAAGTGTATTGAAACAAACAGGGTCAAGTATTTTCAGTCATCGGTTCACGAGTGTTTTTGCTTTTGAAAGCTCGGTTTTATCATTATAACTAAGTTCATCACGCGATCTCCGTTCAAACAATTATATTTTGTGATTATTGTTTCTTTTGATGTATCGATACCATTTGCTAAGCTAAACTCATGTAAGGGCGAACAGATTTTTTACCAAAATAGGTAAGTAAAATAATGACAAATGTTGATTGCGATAAATGAAAGGAAGTAAGAGCTTCTGTGTTTCTGTGTAGGTAATAGGCTAAAGGGCTTCACCATAATCTGTAAATCTGTGTTGTAAGATCCCAAATAGACGAACTGTCACTAAAAATGAGAAGTATGACGCTCATGGCTTTAACCATCGCTAAATAGACTAACCAGTCTCTGAGTAGACCTCATGAACACTTTACTCAGAAATTGTGGAACAAGCCCTAATAAAATATCTGACGTTCATGTCACATAGAACTGCAATTAAATAAGATGAATGATTTCAATATTCTCATACGTTATTACTATATACTTGCAGAAAGCGACAAGACCGTAGTAGTGAGGCGCGGCAGTGAAGAGTTTGGCTTCCGGATCCACGGCAGCAAGCCTGTAGTTGTCTCTGCCATTGAACCCGATACACCAGCTGAGACATCTGGGCTTGAAGTTGGTGATATTGTTATAGCTGTGAATGGTAAGTTTAAATATCAAAATCTTCTGCTAGATGTAAATAAACTTAGATGAAGGCATGTGGATGAGTCTGGTTAATCCTATAGTCTACCATTTGAAGATCTGAGTTATTGTTCTCTATGTCTTATGGATATAATGTTAAGGTGATGTAAAGTTGAAAATTATGACTGAGTTTCTTTTATTTAATCTGTTATCTTGTCTGTTGTGCATAAATCATCGTTAGGTAGTTGCTGTGATTAAAACAATAGAACCAAACTGATGACAACAATTTTAATTTTAAATACAAAATTATGTTTTGATCTACCAGTGCCAATTAATTACCCCTACATTGATAAAAGTATTTAATTATTTCAATTTCTTTTACAGGAATTAACGTATTGGATAAAACACATTCAGAAGTTGTGAAGATTGCTCATTCGGGGTCGCAGATACTGGAACTAGATGTAGGTTTCATCATCATCATTTCAGCCCATCTCCACCCACTGTTGAGCCTCCTCTTTATCACGCCATTCTTTCCGATCCCTCGCGAGTCTCATCCACTGATTACCAACCACGTTTAAGATATAATTCGACCATTGCGCGGGTGGTCTGCCTCTTGGTCGTTGAGCTTCCTGGTGGCCACCATTCTGTTACCGCCTTTGACCATCTTCCATCATCCTTCTAGCCAAGTGTCCCACCCAACTCCACTTTAGTCTCGCGATTCGCATACCTACGTCCACGACTTGTACGACGTCGAATTTCGACGTTGGGTATGTGATCGAGGATTGAGATTCCGATGTAGGTTTACTTCGTTCATAATTAATTTAATCGCTATTTTATGAGTTTTGAGTAGGGAAGGATCTATATCCATCTATATAAGCTCTTTGACCCGGCTAACGCGTTTGTTCACCGTGGTACCATTAGTAAGCCAGTAGGTAGGTATCGTACCATCGATGGTACCTACTGTGGAAATTTTTGTTTGCCGTCGTTCTATTACATCGATTGTACCATTGCATTAATTTTGTGAACGGTGGTACATCCAGGAAATAATGAAGTAAGACTATGCAAACCTAAATCATTATTGGAAATATGTTCTTTTTTATGTCAGTGTTTTATCAAAGCCTATTTCAATCCAGTGGCTCTTTATTGATAGACCTAATTTAGCAACTTGAATGTATATTTATACAAAAGATGATCTATATTTCTGAATCTTTATGAATCAAGCATTTGCGGTCTCGTTTTTATAATCAATCAAATTCAACATGAATTTTATGAGAATATTATAATTTGATTTCAAAAGCAGTCGTATAACTACGATATAACAAACTTTTATGGGATTAGCTGCGCTTTGCTAATAGAAAGTTTTTGTGTAAGTATCTCTCTTCTGTAACATGCCATTAAAACCAAATCAATATGGAACTCATAAAATAGTTATTGGTTGCCAACGAATGAAGTTTTTTAGCGTGTTTTGATCCGTTGGACATTTGATTTCTTTTGTATTAGATAGATCAAATACCTAGCTCAGGCACATGGTTCAGAGATACCTAAGGTTC
Source organism: Camptogramma bilineatum (assembly GCA_958496255.1). Lineage (NCBI taxonomy): Eukaryota > Metazoa > Arthropoda > Insecta > Lepidoptera > Geometridae > Camptogramma > Camptogramma bilineatum. The sequence continues at coordinate 10,052,735 of OY292465.1, read as the reverse complement.
AAATTGGACAATATGGCAAAAAATATAACTTGAACCTATTTGTAAACCTACATATAACTTTTTTGAAGCTGTGTTATCCCGTTGTTGATCAGTTGGCCCTTGAAACCTGTGATGTATGTGATTCTTCAAAGGAACCTTAATTAAGTACTTAAAAAGTCAGAGAAATCTACCATGTGGCATCTAAAATATTTTTTTTTCATATGAATTAGAAACTAATGTGGTTTTGGTACCAGGTGGCAAGAACCTGTGAGGTGGTGGCATCATTAGCGCATGAAGGTGGACCAGCGGCCCTATACTCCGGGTACCTGTGGCGAGCGGCGCCGCTGAAGCCTCATCATCCACCTCGGTGGACGAGGAGGTGGTTCGTGCTGAAGAGAGACAACTGTCTGTATTATTACAAGACGGATTCGGTAAGAGAATCTTCTGACATTTGAATGAAAATAAAAAGTCTTATCATTTACGATTCCGACGAGACTCGAACCCGCACTGATACAAGCGATCCTCCTTAAGCCGGAGTGCCTTTACCGACTCGGCCACGGAATCCATATTCATCGGGTCATAAATCTTGATAAGCTTTTCGGTGCCTTTTTACTTATTTGTCGGTTATAGCACCGATTTTCTAACATTTGGTTCAATCAGGTCAAAAATCTGTGCATGTGCGTCATGGGCAACGCAATAGTGTATCTAGTTGTGCTAATTGTGTGCTACTAAGTAGCATCTGTTTGAAATTAGCTTATTTAGTAGCGTGCTTTGTTAGTGATGAGAGTGAATGAAATGTGATGAGAGTGAATGAGGCGAAAGAGGTGTGTCAGGATCGTAGCAAGTGGAAGTCCGTGGTCTCTGCCTACCCCTGTGGGAAAGAGGCGTGATTTTTGTGTATGTATGTATGTATGTATGTGCTTTGTTAGTTCCGCGGCGGGGATCGAACCCGCAACCTCCTGCGTCAAAGGCGGGCCTTCACCCACTGCGCCACAGAGGTCGTCCGTCATACTCGTTATATAAGTAAAATACAAAAATAGAAATCCATATTATCTTTCTTTCTACCTAGATATACCTAAATACCTTCAATTTTAATGAACCGACTTTCCTCCATGTCTTATTTAATTTTTTCCTTCTTTTAATAAATTGATTCACCATCTATTTTCCAGAGCATCCACCCAGTAGGAGCGCTAATGCTGGTGAACTACCAACTGACCGAGGAAGACGTTGGTAGACCGCATGGCTTCCGACTGCAGCGCGGCGGCGGCACGCGCCTACAACTCGCCGCGGACACTGCAGAGGCGGCCGCTAGATGGCGCGCTGTCCTAGCCCATGCTATTGATGCTACCAACCAGGTATACCTCATAGACAGGTTATTCATGGGAATAAAGATTGACCCTGTTCTTCATATTAGACTAAGAAGCTGGCTAGAGCTAAAGCTAAATCTGTTGTGCTTATTATCTTTTCAATGATTATGTGTGACAAAGAAAAAACATATTCTAAAGCCTTGCTAAATTGATTAATTAAGTAGTAAGTATAAATAAGGTGGAAATAACGTTTTTTTAGTCTGCTTGTGTTTAAATCATGCAGTGGATGGTTTTGGATGAAACTTGGAATTGAAAGTGACCTGGAATTGCATATAGGCTTAGTACTTAAAAATGTAGATAAATATCACACAAGCGAAGTCGCGAAGCTAGTTTTTGAACCATATAATAGGTATAATAAAAAACCACTAATAAATCAAATAGGAGTTATTATTATCAAACGTTGGGTTCCGTAGTACGCTCAATGGGAAAATCTTGTGGTGATAGCCGGATTTGCGTATTGCAAGTGTGAACAGATTGTAACCACTTACTTTATTAAAAATAAATAAATATTGCTGGACATTTCACACAGCATCATGTAGCCCCAAGCTAAGCAGAGCTTGTGTCATGGCAACCACATGACTGATATAAGTACTACTTAATACATAGAAGCTAAAATAATAACAATTCATCTTTTTTCTACATCACGGATAATACTTACTTAAAGACAGTTTTAGGAAATGTCATTGCGATTCCTTTATGTCCCTTTCAGTTTGGGGTTTTTATCACGTACAGTAATTAATATAAACGGGTGTTTTCCTAGCGCGACGGATGGTTAGAACTAACGATGAGGAATATGAAGCTACCCCCCTCTTCGATCCCTCGGCCCGACTGCTTCGGCTACCTGATGAAGCTCGGCTCCAAGTGGAAGTCCTGGGCGAAGCGGTACTGCGTACTGAAAGATGCATGCCTCTACTTCTACAATGATGGGAACAGCAAGAATGCTTTTGGTAAGTGTAGTATCCGCTTAGGATTTTAAAATATATCTCTTGATTATGGCAAGGACATAGGATTTGAATCAAAATGAAGGGGCATAAAAAACAGTTAGGCCTCTATTAATAAACTCGTATTAACTTCTGTCAAAGTTGCGCCACGGATTTAACTATTGCCATCCTTATTTGTCACTGTCTAACAAAAAAGGATGGCGATAGTTTAATCCTTAAGAGGCCTTAGGTATTTTTTTTTATATTAATTAATATTTGCCACAACACCAATCTGACAACTATTATAACTAATTTTAACTAATTATAACTAAGACTGCGTGAATTGCTCACGCACACTTCCTAATTTCCATCGTAACCTTTAATTTGGTCAGCCTCATGCTGTCATTTTCTTAGGAAATAGATAACATTTGTTATACTTACACCTTGCAGAATTAAGCATTGTTCTGTAGGTACAATGTGTTATTTGCATCTGAAATGCTTTTTACTATAATTATCTCATAATCGTTCAAAAACTAAAAATTAACAGCCTTGAAACACCATAATATTTCATTTTAACTTTTGTTGTAAAATGTAAAAAATCGGGATCTCACCAACATCGCCATCTACTACCGACTAAACTTTCTGTAGTTGATCCCTTATGTTTAGGAAAAGAAAATGTTAAAATAGAACCAACACACCGGTTTTATTAAGGAAATATGAAACTTATAATGACGTACCTATGAATTCATTTCCGAAATCAGCTTTATCATTATGTTTTGTTCTTCTAGGGATGGCATGTCTTCATGGATACAGAATACAGACCTGCGCACCTGGTGGAAAGAAATACGCCTTCGAGGTGATGCCGACAGAGCCAAAGCAAAGACATTTCTACTTCCACACAGAATCGGAGATGGATAGGAAACGGTGAGGATAGATTATATTGACAGATATATTGATGAACTAAATCGAATCCTGAAAATTTGGCTCGGTATATTATGTATCACATGGAACGAATTAATCCAATGATGAATTATATGAATATCATGCTAAAACATAAAAATAGCTAAATGATGGTATTGTTAAACTATTTTATAATGATTTTTAGGTGAAAGAAAACATCTTCAAGAAACTTGTTAGCTGTCTATGTCACGTATGGAATGCTAATTTCTTAAAAATATTGACGCTTACTTAATAATGCAATTGAATATACCTCTGACTACCCCCTATCTTCAAATTATCTTGACTTAGGGGATTCAGTCGTGATTATAATTTAATTTTTATTATATTACATGTTTTTTAACTTCTGACATGATAACTAAAGTACATTGAATTTGTCTTGATTGTGTGCGTACCTATGTATTTTATATAAATGTCGTGTTTGATCCAGTATTTTGTTCTCTAACTTTGTTATTTATTTTAGTTGGATGGCAGCTCTCGAGTTCTCCATAGACCGATGGATGAAGGCCGGTTGATGACAGATCACCAAAGAAAACTCAATCGACTTCGTTTAATTTAGTTTCAATAAAGTAAATCCATATCCGTACTCTTTTTACTTTCATTTACTTTTCCTTTTTCTTTAGTTTAACGTCAAATATATTGTTAATTGTAACTTGTTAACGTTTATGACCTTTCATTTGTTAAGTATTTTTTTCATTGTCCTGAAAACGCTATCAAATTTTGAGTAAGACGATTATTTATTTGAAACATGTGATTGTAACAACGTTTGATTCCCGTCCTAATGTACCTTTGGAGTCATTTTAGCGAACAGTTTTAAAAATAAATTGCCATTAATATTAATTCAGAAGCCAACTAGTTTGTTCTCAGTACAATTTTAATTTGAATTAAATTCAACGCAGTTAACATTATAAGAAAATATATCATTGAAACGACGCATCGAAAATGATAAAGGATTATGCATAGCTTTAATCTATGTTATTCTAAAATAGATATTTATGACAAAGATAATCATAAAATTTTAATAATGTCTTATAATATGACTGATAATGATGAGACTAAACAGAATGATATAAAACGAAAGATAACAAGATTGATTCGTTAGTTGAAAAGTCTAAAAAAGATCTGCAAAAAGAAAAAAAGGATGTAACGAATAAAAGAAGTAGAACGACTGACTTCAGATTAAAGATGAAAAAAAAAATTACAAGAATACAGCAAAGATAAAATTATTCCTATTATAGTAACTCATATTTTATAGATGTGAAATGTAGAATACAAAATAGATATCAGTAATTGATGTGCCAAACTTTTAGAGGATTTTAAGTAAGTTAGAACATTTTGGAAAAGCACAATAGATAGGTTATTTCGTCATTTTCTCTGTAACCCTGTTATAAAAGTATCTTTCATCAGTGTTGTAAAGTAGAAAACATTGTTTAATAATTTAGCTTTCTTAAGTTTCCATGTGTTCAAGTGTTTTTCGTACATTGTGTTGTTTTGTAGGTATATACATCTGTAAATATGCGCTGTTCAAAGTGGGTTATAGGTTAGTTATATAATTGAAATTAATAATCAGCAGAATATTAATTAATTAGTTGATTTATCAATATAATTATAATATTTAAATCGTAAGTAATCGTTTCCCTTTAGAGAGTGGTCCATACTAGGTGACTTAAAATAGTGCATTAAACTGATAAATTATGATATTATAAATATAAATCCATAACCGTTTTGTAAATAAATAATCAGATGAGGCTCAAATACATTATTTAAATAATAAATAAAAAGACTTGATTGTAACCAATCGATTAAATGCTTATAGAGTAGATTGTATAGTGAATGTTTAAATTGATAAAAATGTATTATATTGTTTAAGTTATTGCAAATTTATAAATGCACGTTAAAGTATGATGAGTTTATCGACAATTTATATAATTATACTCTTAAAATTATCAAAAGTAATATACCTACATAATAATAGTGTCATGTGTTCACTAACGAAATCTGGATGGTTATCTAGTGTTCATTGTCGTAAAAACAAATAGTTTTTATTGCTTAAATCGCTGCTGTGTCCAAATAGGTACTATGTACAAATACATAGCTATTGTTATGTTTTTCTCAATTTTATTATGAATAGATAAGAATTTGAAATTATTATCAAATTATTTAAAAATCCATTGTATTAGAATATGAAAATTTTAATAAAGGTATTAAGTGACTAACATGAATAGATTTCGTTGTAATAAAGAAAATTATCAAAATACACGATTAAGTTTTATTTTACATACCTAAGTACTAGGTAGGACTTATTTTGAAACAGACAACGAACTTGATAAATACCTAAATAAAAATAGACTTAGGTAGGTAAGTATGAAATATAATTGTAGGTAGGTACCTACTTATAAAATAAATGTATTTATCTAGGTACACAGACTAATAGGTAGCAGGGGCGGCCTTAGCTATCGCGAGGCCCCGGGCGGTAGATCTTTGCGAGGCCCCTGGTGACGGGCGCGGGACCCGGACTTTTGGGGGGTCACACGATATTATGTTGAGGGAGTGGGGGGGGGGGGGGGCAAAATATCTACTCATGAAGTTAATATGCGAGCGAAGCGAGCTGATTTTTTAAGATTAATGCAACATAACTCACTTTTCTAGCAAAATAATGAGGCTAATATACGAGCAAAGCGAGCTCCCTACTCTCGCAAAATACCCTTGAATACAAAATGCGAGCGAAGCGAGCCGAATTTTTTAAAGAAAATTGTAACACGTGACACTTGCTTTTGCTTACGGTGTTCAAAGAAAAGGCTGGCTGCTTGTCGGTTTCTTTTTTGCAATCAGATAACTCACTCTATTCGCAGAATACGCTTGAAGCTAAAATGCGAGCGAAGCGAGCCGAATTTTTTAAGACAAATGCAACATAATGAAACCTTATTTTGCCTACGGTGCTCAAAGAAAAGGCTGGCTGCATGTCGGATTCTATTCTGCGGTTAGACATAACTCACTTCTTTCGCAAAAGACACATTAAGCTAAAATGCGAGCGAAGCGAGCCGATTTTTTTTAAGACATGATAATGGCAGGGGATGAAAAGGGCTAAAAACGTTTGTATGAAAAATGTAGAATTTAGCATATGCTGGATGTTAGAGGTTTGTCAAGGATTGGAGGGTGGGTCACGGCCCTGGGACCGAGCCTGCCTAGTCATTGCGAGGCCCTACCAAAGTACCTATGGGTATTGAAATTTTGATGACGAAAAGTCGGAGTCGCGCACATTTTATAAAACAGAGCCCCCGCCCCCCACTCTGCGTCTGTCTGTTTATCAGTTCGCGTAAACTCAAAAACTACTGAACGGATTTTCATTTGGTTTTCACCAATAGACAGACAGAGTGATTCATGAGGAAGGTTTAGGTGCATAATTCGTTAAGTTTTTGTGTAAATTGGTTGAAATTATGATCGTCATAATTTCAACCAATTTACACAAAAACTTAACGAATTTGACGATGATTGTTGAAAATGTCGGAAAAATTTAGCCGACTGGGAGTTTTCATAGAAAAAGCTGACTAATCCTTTTGAGATAATAACAAACAAAATAATATACTCTTAGGAAGGCATTGTTCTTATTTTATAGGTTTACAGTGGAATTTGTCTTAACTTAACGGATAATTTTACTAATGCTTAAATAGATAGAATAGATTTTCTCTAGTCGGCTTGCTGCGCGAGGCCCCTACAAGCGCGAGGCCCCGGGCGAGTGCCCTGCTGGCCACCCCCAAAGGCCGCCACTGGGTATAGGTACTTAATACATTTACATTATCTTTACAAAATATAATTTAAACAGTTGAACCATCTAAGGCTTAAGGATAATTAATAATACACAATATGAAATGCTAGATAGAAGTGCCACAAAATTTAATTAAAAGAACATAAAAAGTTTTGTCAATTAGCATGGCCAAGCGAAAGTCCCGATACTCGACAAAATTCGAGGGCGGTGTTAATTTACACGACTTTTATGCTACTAACACGAAAAATAAACAATACGATATCCCTTTTTTATCGCTTCCAAAGTAAGAACGGTTTGGAGGCTTTGTGCGGGGCGTAAGGGCGGGGGGGGGGGGGGGCTTCGGGAGCGCTACTGCCTCTGACTCTACCAGTCGGTAGTATGCGCGTTCTACTCCCGCCAGACGCGCGCCATATGCGCACGCGCAGCCTACGCGTCAAAGCCAACTAAACAGTATACAGTGCTCTTTACCAGTGACAGTACCCGGATCACAGTGAACTAATAACTATCAGTGAGCAAAATTACACGTGAAATACCAATTATGACGTTACATTGGTGACATTTCATGCCCATTAACTGTTTATGGCCTGTACTATTGTGTGCGCTTCCACTAATCTTCTATTCACCTGTCTCGCCTTCTGCGGTTGGACTGTGAAATGTGACAAAAACTGCAATGATCGTCTATTGTTAACCCCGAAGCCACAGTTTGTAAACTTGCGGATCTACCTGCCTGAAGGGTTGGTACGCGTCCAGCGATCGATCGGGCGACCAGTCGACGTGTGAGTTCATTTTTTTCGTAATTTAATACAGCGGATGTGGAATAAATTGGGTAGGCAGGGTGCGCTTTCATTTGCTACCTGTTTTATTACTGATGGATGTCTGGTTACGCAGTTGTTTCTTGCAGCAGATGTTGACGAAAAAACAATTGTGGGAAATAACGGAATGCGGTTAATTCTATTGTTCATTTACTCAGTTTGGTTAGTAAATGCTTCCTGCCACTGTGTTTCGCGGTGATTATTTTAACAGTAGTTGTATTGTTCTTGGGTAGATTTACGATGAGGTTTCAGACAAAGGGTAAGCTGGCACGAGCTAGTTTAACACTACTACTACCTACTACTATTCCCACTACTATACCCACTACTATTCACACTTCACATAGGTATGTGAAGCGTTCCTGTTGCTGCAAATTACTACAACGACATTAAGTACCTGCCCCTATGTAAAAGCTGGAAGCATCTAACATTAGTTGTTTCAAAGCTACCAATGGATCAGAAACTTCACAGATCAATAAATAAATAAATATTGCTAGACATTTGACACAGCGCCATCTAGCCCCAAACTAAGTAAAGACTGTACTATGGGAACCAGATAACTGATAGAATACTTATATATTTGTAAATATGTACACTTTATAACACCCAGACACAGAACAAACATCTATGTTCATCACACAAATGTTTGTCCTGAGTGGAAATCGAACCCACGACCTACAGCGCAGAAGGCAGAGCTACTAGGTACCAACTGAGCTAACAGGCCAGTCAAAAGATGTCTAACAGAACCATTTAACTTGCCAAATATGAAACAACTCACGCTCGTTTGAACACTTACAAAATAATTGCTAGAATACAAAACGTACAAATCAACTGCGTAACTGTAAAACGGTAGAAATGGTTGGAGTTGAACAAATAGTAGTTAATCTTTACCATCAAATGATAAGAGTAATCTAATCTGTCGTTGGTTCGATGCTTATCACGTTGACTGAAGCGAATGCCGCCTTCGTAGTCAATAAACTTTATTGTTTCTAGTGAAAGAAACCGTTAGCCATATCTTTTGATAACTTAAATGCTTTGACCGATTCTCTGAATGCTTCTGAGTGGTAACCAGAAGTTGAGTGGTAACGTCACTTTACAAAAGTACCTACTCATGGACGTATATAAGGGGGGGGGGTCCGGACTCCATCTTAGACCATTAAGTTCTGAGGAAACCTAGTTAATTTTCGTATTTTGGAACCCTTGGACCCCCCCTTACCAAAGATCTTTGAGTGAATTCCATAAACGAAATAGTTCCAAATAATAACAATTGAAGTGTGAAAGCTTTGCAATAAGAAATTAAATGATTTGCGTGAGAGATTGGCGCAGAAAAACTGATTAAACACAAATATTATTATCAACGGGATAATTACCATGATTATTGAGTTTTCTTAATAATAATATTTATGTTCGTAACCATGATAGTTTCAAAAGTTAAACTGATTAAAGTTTAAAGTCTAGAGTTTCTACCAACATCAACAGTAATGAACTGCATAAACCTTCAGTTTGCACTCCAACGATGATTTACAACTTAATTTCTTTAGAGAACTCTCAACAAACGTTGCTTGAAGCTTGTTCTTGAGGGAAAATAGTGAATTCGAATATATTCGCATTAGTCCGTTTGAGAATAAATGTCAAAGTATCCCATTACCAACGGTTGCAGTTTGTTGCAATCTGTTCAAAAACATGAATACTTAAGACATGATTGATTAACTTAGAGCATTTGTAATATTTACGAAATCTCTTGTTTAAGCACAATTTGAAACTAGACACAAGCAATCATTGGCATTTGATAATCAACATCAGTTGAGAAATAAACATTATAATAATTAGCAGGTAGGTACCTATAAGGGTTAAAAAAGCTTATCAAATTGGTAAAATTAGTTCCAAATGTTAATGGAACAGCTGGAAGGGAAAGACCTAGGCGAACATACCTGGATCATATTGGTGACATTTTAGAGAAAGGCCAGGTCAAAAGTACCTACCCTAAACCGGCGAGCTTGTATGAAAAATGTGATAAGAGTGAATGAGGCGAAAGAGGTGTGTCAGGATCGTAGCAAGTGGAAGTCCGTGGTCTCTGCGGGAAAGAGGCGTGATTTTATATAAGTATGTAGTTCCAAATGTATACCTAGGTATATAGGTAGTATGGTGTGTTCACAAAATATGCTAAGTATTTATAAATAATTCAGACGCATATTATTAATTGTCAGTGATGTTTTAATTAACAGTTTTCATCACTTCACAGTTAGGTTAGTCTGAGAGTCTTACGTGATCTATTTCACATTAGTAGAAACTCACCACAATATCACTAATTTATACAAAACAACCGATGATTAATGTATTATTGAATAATATTAAGATCGTAATGAAATATTCAGTGAGAATTAGCGGTCAGGTATAAAGCCTCTTTTGCTCAGCTAGATCCATACATTTCAATAAATTTGATTTCATTTCCATTGCTGTGAATTGACTTATTGAAATTACTACCATAACTCAAATTGTTTATAACATTTATGAATGTTTAGATTTTACTAAAAAATAATGTTTTTTTGTGCTATTTGGTGGATTTCAGAGAGTAGATAACTTTAAACATATTACCTACATATCTATTAAGATAATATCAATGCTGTCTACTTCTATGATTCTGAAATTGGTTTTGACATATAAAATGTTTTATGATAAGATAGATAAAGCTATGGAAGTTGTTTGTCGGAATCAATTAATAAATTTCAACCATGTAAGGAATATTTTCCTACTAATCTATATATTTGTGTGACTACTATTTGTGAAGGTTTAATGAATTTACAATTCTGTATGAACAGTCGAGTTCAGAATTATTAACCAGTAGTTGCAACATCCATAAAACATAACGTGTTAACTAAAAAACAATGACTATGCGTACACTAAACAACAAAGATAAACTTACTAGAAATGACCAGTTCACTATCAATGCAGTAAAACTCCGGTCTCACACTGTAAATTTAAATTTCCAAAGAGACTTTAAAATATTCCTTTTAAAAGCTTTATGTTATTGAAATGACCGGTATTACATCCCGGTGTCCATTACTTACTGCAGTACCTGCATACATATTCATATCTCTAAATTCTCGAACCAAAAGCGAGATAAAAGTAGTCCTACGGCTTCGGAGCAAGTAAGATGGTATAAACTCGATCAAGAACGGCCTAAGTGCGAGGAGAACACAAGATACAAAGCTACAGGTGCAAAAGAGAGGGAGAGAAAATCAGAAGGCTTTTACGGTAGAACGGGCAACGTGCAGTGAAATGTGGACCCGGCGATCGCCTTCTTTTTCGATCTCGCTTGAATAAATTGATTCTAAGATTAATCTTTTGTAGTTGATGTATGTAACTGACGCCTAGTTTTTTATTGCTTTGGGTAAAAATATGATTGGAGAGAATTAGTTTTATGTTTACAAACCTATTTTAGTATCAATCTAATGACCACTTGCTTGTAGTTTAATTGGTATCGTATTTATGTGAGCAATTAAAAAAAGTTGGTGGGAATCCGAAGATTGAATCCAGTAATGAAGAAACTTTAAGTTTAATTAAATTAAATCTTTTTTGCCTAGGATATTTAACGCTGACGATTTAGTAGAGAAGAGTACTAAAACTAAAAGTTATACCTATGCGTGCAAGACACCGGAAACACAAGAAAAACATTGTTCGGTACCAGCAATAAAACCAAGTGTCAGTTTTAGTGTTCAGACGCATCATGCTCAGTTGAAAATAGTAAAAACGAACCATAAATCTCAGAATAACCTTTTATATGGTATTCACCCCGTAAAGAATAGAAAAATAAACGGTATAGTTACCGCAGTCGTCAAGCATTTTAAAATGTTTTGCAGACTTGATGAAATTTGATACGATACGACGATTATCATAATAAGTTTATAAAATTATACAATACTTTAAAGATCAGCCAATTAATAACGATAATAATCTGTTCGGTAGTTAAAAGAAACGTTTTTAAAGGCAAGGCCAGTTCTAAATGATTATTTCAAGTGACTTGAACGCAATAACAATAAATTTTGATTGAAAGAAAAAAATTAAGTGAAAAAAAAGCAAATCAAAGCAATTCAAGCAACTCATAGTAATATATCAAGTAAAGACACTAATGTCTAGTCCACTGTGAAATCCGGTCGCGATTAACATTTACCGATAGCACCAGAAGCCAAAGATATGATCGTACGAAAACTGATGAATGATGCATGAGCAAAATAAAGTAAAAAAAGCTAAATAGATCACTCCATAATGAAGCCGATTTGTAAACGACGTTTTCTATAAAACACGCTGCGATAAATACAATGTCAATAAGAAACAAACGCGTTGATATTTAAGATGGACATCGTGAGAATCTATTTTCTATGCAAATCATAGAGACAATATAGAGCTTCCTCATTAAGCATGATTCTCGATCCATAAATCTTAATGTTTAGCACCTCGCATGCGCACACAACCGATCACGTTGGAACGGTTGTCATTGATAAGATCTAAAGAAAAGCATTAAGATAAATAAACTGCGATTAGGAGGCTAATGGTAAAGCAAACACGAACAGAATATGCTATTATAATGCTTGATTATTATAAAGTGTTTCTTAGAATAGAGTCAATGCTAGGTGTTTTTCGATAACCAATCAAATTATTAAAAAAACGAATCAATCTACATTTACATAAATTGACAAAACACTCTCGAACCAGTTTAGACATTCAGTGATCATTGAAAAATAATATTGGAAGCTTAACAGATCCATACCACTGCCAACTTAAACATGTCAGAAATGATGGCTGTACCACGATGTAACGCAATGCAGATATGTTGATTCCAATGACGTGCCAGAACAATCAATTTAATTAAGTCTTAATTTTCAGGTATAAATGAAAAAGTGATGTCGGAAAACGGTGGAACAGTAGTATCTCGGGCGTCGACCCCTCGTCCGGTACCTGAAACCCCCACCAACGCTCCTATACGATCCAGACATGATCAGTTCCTTGCCAGTTCTGCTGAAAGAGCTCAACAACGGCCATCTTCAAATGGGAGAAACCCAAGCGGCAACTATGATTCACCACCGCTACCTTACCACCGACAGATGACAACAGGCTCCTTACTAACTGCCACCCATCGGGAATCATCGGCCTTTGTCCCTGTTGTTCCTCAAAGGTCCATGCATCCAGTTATGTACCCAAATGAAATGCACCCCGCATTGATCCCCTCTGAAATAATCGAAAGAGAAAGAATGATGGAAAGAGATAGATCGGAACCAGCTAAAGGATCACCTGATAGAGCATCTGGTAACTTCCCGAAGCGAAACTCTTTTGATTTAATGGCGATGATGGTTGAGAAGAGGAAAGAGGTTGCGTTAAGAGAAGCAGCTGCTGCGATGTTGCTTCCTCACCACCGAACGTCTTCGATTGAAGGAATTATGTCAGATGGTTCCTCTCAACCTCCCATATACGGTCCACCTGGAGCTTTCCTTGGTGCACCAGGACCATCGCCTACAGCAGCTGGTTCCTTCACCTTCCCTGGTGCTGGGCTTTTCCCCCCTGGGGCAGGTCCCCATCAAATGCACCCACACTTGGATAGGCGGTTGTTGCGTGCTCCAGGACGGGCGTCAAGACCGAAGAAGCAATTCATCTGCAAGTTCTGCAATCGCCAGTTCACGAAGTCCTACAATTTGCTAATTCACGAGAGGACCCACACGGATGAGCGGCCGTACTCCTGTGATATCTGCGGCAAGGCGTTCAGAAGACAGGATCATTTGCGTGACCATAGGTAAGTTATTTTGCTATTCACCTTGATGTAAGCTCGGAGTAGGTGTAGATTTAAACCAGTAGACCTAAACCATGTTGCGTTTTCGCTATGTATTTAGATATCAGTACGACCAAATCAACGAGTATAAAACTTTTGAGGATCTAAAGTAGGTACCTACTTTTAGACCATGTTCGATGTTTGATGGTGATGAATATGAATAATTAAATAATCCAGCAACATCACTTGTTGGTTAAACATGCAATTTCTTTTTTTGATTATACTATAGCTTGCAAACAGAAAAGAACTTTGCATTACGTTCAAGAACAGTTATAGCAATTTTCGCACTACATGTTACAAGTATTCGCTCTCTTGCACATATTAATTTTCTACTACGCTAATCATAGTGTGTTTTAGTTAATTTATTCATACGGCAGCCGGTGTAACTCAAGGTGCAGATGCTAAGTCTGTGGCTACATCCGGCTGTATACTCGGAATTGAAATATTTATAAAGCTTCTCGATAGTAGCTTCGTAGAAATCGCTCACTCTTGATCAACACTCACGCATCATACGTATTTTATGATCTTACAAAACTCATGTAAAATTATACAATTTATTATACTCGTAGTATGCAATGCCATTTTTCAGCATCGCATAATAATGGACAATGATCGATCCAATTAGAAAGCGTTTTAGGATAGCTCTTAAACAAGAGCTATCCTAAAATCAGTTTTTGAACCTATAAGTGATCTCTTTTCAACAAAAGAGATCACTTATAGGTTCAAAAACTGACCTATTACAGGTTATTGATAGCTAGTTGTTTAAAAAAATGTTTTAGCTACACACACTAGCCATTAGTAAATACATTTTTAAAAATAGGACTTTTGGCCGCATTGACTGACAGTCGGAAATCTATAATTTAATACAAAAATATAAAGATATTTAAGCTTTCCTCAACGATAAATTTTAATCCAATGTTTTTAAATTATGTAGAAACGCCTTCGTTATTTCTTATAAAAGCCTTTGAAATAGAGGTTGTAAAGTATAGGGATTACATACTGGCCCATCAATCCTATGAAATATGACCACTTATACCGAGTCTTCGGTCAAGGATCTAATCTTATATTTATTGATCCAATAAAAACTAGTCAAACTTGGTACGATACGAGATACTCTGTGGATCCAAGATGAGGATTAAAAATGAAGCGAGATTAACTAATGATGGTTTATTTTCATTTTGAAAAGTTCAAAGTTCTGAGAATCGACAACTTTATTGATAGTGTAAGTGTAAATTATGATGAACGTTTTGACGACCTCTGAGGCGCAGTGGGCGAAACACAGAAGGTTGCGGATTCGATTCTCGCTGCGAGGCAAATGTTTCTATGATCTGTAAATACCTATATGTTATATTTACAAATTATAAAAATAATATACCTACATTATATGTAGTATATTTCCAAAAAAGTATATTATAATAAAGTAGTATTATAAGTAATGCAGTTCCCATAACACAAGTTCTGCTTACTTTGGGGCTAGGATGATGCTGTGTGAAATGTCCAGCATTAACATCACACTACTATTATAAATGCGAAAGTTTGGATGTTTGGATGGATGGATAGATATAATTTATATGTTAGTAATCGTGTAAGCAAGTAAGTCACTCCTGTGACAAATATGCAGGTCTGAAAGTTTACATCAATTATTTAAAAAAATATCCTTATAATGCGAAATCTAATCATTATAAATTTTAAGTGGAGATGAGAGATGAACATGTGATTGATTTAAATCTAATATTACGCAAGGCAATGCTAACTCGTGTAGTATTTTATAATCCTACTAATATTATAAATGTGAAAGTTTGTGAGAATGTATGGAAGTTTGTTACTCTTTCATGCAAAAACTACTGAACGGATTTTAATGAAACTTGGAATACTTATACATAGTTTATGACTTGGAATAAAACATAGGCTACTCTTTATCCGGTAGGTATCACTCAAGCGAAACCGCAAGCGGAAGCTAGTGAGTTATAAGCTTTTGAAACATTTCGTTTTGGCATATTTATGATGAGGTTCACTCATAAATTTCATATTATTTCCAAACAATGAGTATATTTTATAAGTTTGAAAACAACTTTGCGTATTAGTTTCAAATACTTTGCATATTAACTTTTGACAATCTTTAGTTATGTATACCATTTAAATATTCATTTATCAAACGATATATGACCATTTCTTACAGAACCTTCTTTGGGTTAAATAGTTCTTGCAATCCTGGGTTAGAAAGTGACCAGCAGTTTCTTATCTGGCCTGCTAAAGCGGCAAGCAATGTAGGTAATTTGAAAATTGAACAAACTTTTTTTAAACCCAAACATGTTGAATAAAAAGGTAACTCACTTAAGTTAAATATTATTTTTCTTCGCTTGCCGCTTAATTTTACACAACTGTAATGAAAATAAAGTATTTGCTATGTTTTATTTTTAAGCTAAGATTTTTAGTTAGCACTCCCTCTGCTTTGTGGTTTTCTAATATACGTATCTACCGCGACTATATGTTATAAACATGAGTCATATTGGTCATTGCAATGAGTTTCAGTAGCAATTTCCTCTACTGAATCAGTTTTTGTTGCAAACAACATTGAACGAGGAAAAACTTGTTTCTAATGTTTCAATAGCTCACTTTTATTGGTAATTTTACCAATAGGTACTTGACTTTAGTACCTAACAAGCAATGCAGTATTTAGCGATTTGAATGTAAGAAACTATCCTAGAGCCGTAGCTTGTGGGGCCTTTTTTGATTGATCGTTGAAGTTTAGCAACGTTGTGCGCAGTCACAATTTGGATGGGTGACCGCAAGTGATTACGAGCTGAGCGCTTCCGTACTCCGGAGGGCACGTTGAATTGTCGGTCCCGGCTTTTAAATCGTAAAGCATGACGGAGGCCTTTCAGCGGCCCAAAAACTGCGTCCCCAGAGTTGGCCACTTGCTCATAGGAACTTACTTACTAGTGAAATTATAATTATTATAATTAAAGTGAATGCAGTATTGTACCTAGCACTCTTGAATACAAGTACTTTCCTGGTGAAGTTATACAGTAAAATAACACTGGTGGCGGTTCGTGCCCTAGACCAAGACAGGAGACCAAGACCAGAGACCAAAACAGGAGACCGTTGTCATACTTTTTTTTTTCTTGTTTAAGTAACGATGTGTGTATCTAGCAGTTGTTGCTGCAAACGAACCCAGTGGCACCACAGTAAACCAGCGCTACAGAAGATATGGCATAGAGCTTCTTCTTCTATGCTATTGTAGCCCACGCTGAGTGGTGACGAACTTTGTGTGTAGATTTAAGTTCTTTAGTTACAAGTTTTTCGAATTTGTCATTTAGTATACGTACACAAAATAAACGATTTTCTATTTATATTCTATATAAACTGACGGTTCTCTGTCTCGTGTCACTTTCGTACACTCCTACAAAGCTTTGTCTCTGATCTCGGTCTCGGGCGTGAACCGCCACCTTCAGTATTTTACATCTATCTAATATACTAGATGATATATATAACGGTAGGCAATCTACTTTGCGCATATAAGGCACACACATAGTTTGTTATAATCTGTGCTTGCCAAAACTACGTCGCATGTCGCGAGTGGTATTTGAAGTAAACTAAGGGAGTGCCCAGGTGGCCACATTCTGTTTTCTGCAGCGCGTTTTTGAGCTGCGCGTTTGTTTGGTTACAATACCTATTTATTATTCTGTGGGGAGGGAGCTGTCTGCGCAGCTTAAAAACGCGCTGCAGAAAACGCAGTGTGTTCACTCCCTAAAACAGACCTAGTAGATGACAAGAACCTAAAGGACATTACTATAATTGTGGGTGATGTCAGGCTGCTTGCTACCGACATTGTTCTAGAATTTTGTCATCAAAGTTGGCCAATTGCTAATACGAACTGCCTATTCTATTGCGGCGTGTAGAATAGTGACGCACATAATGCTCAGGGTGATGCCCTGCTATTCTTATTTGGAGAGCACCGTAGAAGCGGGACTGGAAATTATGTGCTACTTTGTTATATTGTGTCCATACTTTTGTCCAAATCTAACTAATTTGCATATTGGTTCAATATACAACAAAGGTATAAATAATGTCAGATCTTTTTTTAACTAAGAGTATTGGTAGAGAGCCGTGTTGGCCGAGGGGTATAGTACCTCGACATACGATCCGAAGGTCGTGGGTTCGAATCCTGGCCGTGCATCAATGGATTTTTCGTTGCGAGAAATTTATATGCGCATTAACACGAGCTCAAAACGGTGAAGGAGAACATCGCGAGGAAACCCGCGGCTTAGTCAGCCCCAAACGTATTGACTATGTCTTTCCTGTGGATATGGCCGGTTAAGCTGAGAGGATAGTGTAGGTGCTGGGCAAGCCTACTCCATCTTAACATTGTCCCAGGCATTACAGTGTCCCGTTAAGTGTAGGCAAAGATTGCCTCCTGACACTGTATAAATCATCTAGTAAAGATGTAAAGGTCTAAGTTTTTTGGTAGAGTTAATTTACCTTGATTTAAAATAACTTGAAATGACTACAAACTTAATAATAACGTTTTTGATGAACTGAAAAGACCAACTCACGGACTTCGTCTCACATTAAGTTACCTTTTTTTACTCTTGGACCGTAATTAGTTTAAATTCTGATGACTCACCTGATTCTATTGATGGCAACGAAGTAATGGAACTATGAGGCGGTACAGTCAGCATACTAGTTTGATTCGGAAAAGGCAAAAAATAATTGTTATTATGTTCTCTGAAACAAGTTTTTTTTTGTATGGACTTTAAACTGCAGTAAATTACAAATTGCTTGTACATTTGTCTTAGTTTGAAAGTTTTTGTTCATTAAAACCTGAATTTTAATAGAAACGGTAAATAAGAATTGAGTAAGTATATTTGTTTTATTGCTGACGCTACTTTAGTATGAAGGCAATTTAATACTCAAAGTTCTATATTATCATTTTGAAACGCTCTTAAAAATATAAGTACGAAACTCGACAAAAAAGTTTATTCCACACTTAAAATGATGATGATTTAACCTTATCTTACTCAAATATTTTGTAAAACGAAGTTCAAAAGACGCGTAAGAAGCATGATATCATCGTGTTTGCTATAATTGTTACTTCTTTTTTGCAACTATAATTAAATTTATGACCGCATTATTATAATCTGCATGCGCACCATACATGAACTGCATAATTTCATGTTATTAATACCCGCTCCATTATTATAATCCAAAACTCGCGTTTGACCGTCAAAACTTCTTCAAAATCGAATGGATATTTCGATACAAATATTAATAAAAACTAAAGTTATAAATACACGTCATGTCGTATAATATTTCATGAATATTAACGAAACGCTAACTGGCCTTACGTAAATATAAATTTTAATGATCAAGGCTTATCTGAAATCGATCGAAGAAATCGAAGCGTGATCAGAATTTTAGAGCCTTGAAATTTTTAAGGAAATTAACTGAACAAATAATGAGGGAACCTGAGATACGCCTCGAGATTAGAATGGCATGTTAGTGCAATTACGCAAATATTATACAGAACCTTAATAATTATTAATAAATATTTGGCGCAGGCTTACGAAAAAGGTAAAAGGAACAGAGTGTATTTTTTAACATTCAGGATCGTATCGTTCCTTCTACCAATTTTTCAGAAAAAAATATTTTATCTACCAAAGATATGGATAGCTAAAGTTGGGAAACTAATCGTGATCAGATCAAATTCTAGTTTGAATATTTGTACGAATAAAATAAAATAACTTTCACGTTTTTCGTCAAACCTTCAGTTTAGCCAACAGTTTTTATAAAGAGATAAATCTAATCAAGTACGCCTCTAATAATGAAGCAACAAAAAGCCATTAATAAAAATAACCGCTATGTCTCGCAGTTTAACCAGAGAGAAGACTCGTAAGTAGTTTTCCATAAATTCGTCGTAAATATCTATGTTTTGGGTCTAAATAGTGTAAGTAATCAGTTTTTCAATATGATATCTACAGTAACTCACAAGCACTAACATGCCATCTTAATACATAGTATTAAGCAAGAAAATGTTGTATATCATCAATTCCACAGCAAGCCAGGTAATTTCTTATGAAAAACTCGTTTGAAACTGAACTAGACTAGACCAGTCCTTTCAAATATAACACTTTCAAACTGTTGCCAAAGTTAAAGCAAGCGTTATTTCGCATTAAACATTTTATCTCGAGGCTCATATGCAATTATGATTGGACCAAGACCACATATAATGGGGACCGGAGCATCTACACTCGTTCCGATCGCTCAAGGGGCCAAGGCAAAAAGGGATATCAAATTAATACCGAATCCATAATAAATCAAAGGAAGGCAGGTGGACTCGGCCGAGAACAAGAGTTTCGCCTACGGACCTTTAGAAATTATCATTTTGTAGAGCGAGCCAATCATAACTTTGTATCGAGGTTTATCTCGTTTGAAAACGGTCAAATTGGTGGCTGGAATCTGCGATATTCGAAACGTTCTCGAAATGTATAGCACCCTGGGGCGTATTAGTAAGCTGTCACGCAATGAAATTTGTGAATTTGCATGTGACACACTAAATGACCCATTTTGGTGGGACGATATGGGGCACAGACAATTTCACGAAACCAATTTCGTAAACATCGAATACAACATTTTAAGGTTATCTATGTAAAACATATATTCCCAGACTACACTGACAAATAGTACAAACATTCAAAGCATGTATAAATTGGTCAAACTAAAAGCTTTGGTTACCTTTTAGCCACACTTGTTGAGATAATCGTGACCGAGGCTCTAGAATAATTAGCTTGATATGTACGCGCGAACCACTCGATTTCACAGTATCTCATTGGCTTTTGAAAGTTCTCCAAGACCGTTGCGCAACTTTTTTCATTTTGACATTAAGGACGGACTACTCGCATCCTGTACACCTGTACGAAATAAAAATGTATTCTTTATTTATACAGATATAAGTCAAAATGCTGCCGTTGGGTATCCGATGTCAGAAAATCTGGTTACGAAATCTCTGGTCAGTTTATTTGGCGATTCATTAAAGATTTGTGTACTTTTTTTGTAAACATCAGCTTAAAATTCTTCAAAATAAAGATCTGCATACGATCTTTCTTTTTTTTAGCAACATAAGGAACCAGGCAGAATTTAATCCACTTACTTATTCTAAGCTATCAAATGGTAGTTCATTTTCAAATCGTGAAATTTCATGCCCATCTGGTGCTAAACGCTAACGGATCCGACTGCTATAGTTATTCAGATATGCCATTAGACTGGATCGACAGATAAACGTATTATTCAAATTATTGCGTGTTATATTCCAAAACGTTTTTTGTCGCTATATCCAGGCAATTATGTTTAGAGTTCGCGTGATTCGGATTCACATGTTTTTGCTCTTTTTCCTCAACGTCTATATCTATAACATTTACATGTACGATTGCATTTACTACCTATTTGATTCGAGGAACAGCTCAACTTATAAAAACCTATTAACTGAACTTGATATATTAACTTATATTCTATACTTACCTACATACTTACAACATATATAACTTGATAATAATTTAAAATCATTACGAAGACTCAATTGCAAAATCAGAAAACCACAATCATAGAATTACTGCCTTAT
This sequence comes from Camptogramma bilineatum, assembly GCA_958496255.1. NCBI lineage: Eukaryota > Metazoa > Arthropoda > Insecta > Lepidoptera > Geometridae > Camptogramma > Camptogramma bilineatum. The sequence continues at coordinate 10,031,498 of OY292465.1, read as the reverse complement.
TTCCTAGTTGGTATTTTATGCAACGTACCACACTATTGTCTGTCACGCACGTTCAAGGTTTTCTAAAAACAAAAAGTTAAATATTTTTTTAACTTCCATGTGAATTCGTTGTAACTTACACATTATTTTCCGTAACGTGTTGGACTGAAGCGTGTTATTCAAATTTAAGTTCATTGCGCTAATCCTCCACGGAATGCTAATCTGATACGTGAGAATTTTATATATTTATTCCTTTTACAATCCTTATATTTTTAGGTTTAGCGTCCTTTGAAAAACTCGTTTTAACGGGCTTTTAAGTTGCAGCTTTTAGTTTTTCATTAGTTTTATCGTGGAATATTTTTTGTCATTGATCAAACATCTATGTAATAAACAAACTTTAGAGGTGGGTTAAACAATAGGAGCTTTATCTTGACCGTCGAACCATAACTCGAATCCTTTACTTTAACCTTGTGCGCGAATTTCGATTCTAATCCTAAAGCTTACAGTGCATTGTTGTAGAAACGTACAGCTTAGTGCGTGGGTTGACAAGACGTATGCTTATCGTCGATTTAGCATTTCTTCGCTACTTAATCCAGTTTTTAAAAGCCATAAAGCTTGTAGCAACAATCTGTATTGCTTGTTTTGGAATAATACTTACTACCGTGTGTCCGGAATAGAGTAATTTACGACAATCAAGGCTTTAATGTTATACATTACTCTATGGTTAGTTTCATATTAACAAAAACTGTTTCTTCAGTTAGTATGTGTCTGTCAGGCTTAATCATTTACTTCATTTTCATTTATAATAACTCACAATGGAATGTACATTGTATGTACACATCTCTCACGCTTTCAAAATCCTCGTTCAAACGGGCACTTGCTTTAAGCTCCCTACGTCCACAGCTTGCTTAAGATCGCTTGAGTTTCCGAGTGTTCTTGACGTTCTTGACTCATGCAAACACTGACCGGTCGTTGTCTAAACAAACTATGCCCGTGGAGCCTAAGCTATGCGGTAAGATTTTTATTTACATTGGCATACTTCACTTAAATTATGAATATTGTAATTACGGGGTTTTAGAATATTTTCTGAGTTGTCCCACCAAATAATGGTCATCAAAAAATATTATCACGCTTTTAAATAATCTTTGATAGAATTGTATTTTTTTTACATTTTAAGGTGGTAGTAACTTTCTAGAGCAGCCTTATAGATAAAATATGACAAAAAAGAAGTAAAAAAAACCTCAGACACCGCTTCATAAACTAGAAACGAGCTGATGATTGCGAAACGGCTGAACCGATTTTGATAAAACATGTCTAAGATCCATCGCAACCATCGCTATAAAACCTGCTTTCAAATAAAAAACCGCATTCAAATCGGTTCACCCGTTTAAGATAATTAAAATAAATAAATATTGGTGGACATTTTCACACATTAAGGGCTACGGTGCAACAGACAGACACACAGAGGTCAAACTTATAACACCCCTTTATGCGTCGAGGGTTAAAAAAGAACAGAAATGTATGGTTATTATGGAGATAGAAGAATGGAATCTCAGGTGACTCTACGTGCGACCATTAATCATAATGACGACGTCCCAGATAAAATTCATGGACTCACAGTCGGAGACGCACATTCAAACAACTTTTCAACCGAGGTAGATCCTTAATCTTATATTTGAAGAAATTCTCGGTAAATACCATTCCGTAACGTCATACCAGTTTTAGTTTAGCTCGTACGATATCTTTTTTAATAAATTACACACTTAAACTTACGCAACAAATTGTTTTTAGGGATTTTACCGATTTCATACTTAGAAGTTCCGTATTGCAATTGTTATTCAATTAAAATTGAAAACGAGTTGAATTTCTTGGTATCATTTATCTACTAACATGTACTAATAACAGTTATTTCGTAACATCAAAAGTGCCGCTTCGATCATTCCTCATTATCGCAATAAAAATATGGATATCAAAGATCAAGATAATATTTTGGATGTGACATTGGTAAGAATGAAATGTAGGAATTGAGTAAGGTTGATGTTATCTTTTAAGCCACGGGGCACATGCCTGACTGGGCGTCCTTGAAGGTTCAACCTTACTTCTCCCTTGCCCCATGCATTGTATCTTTCGATCTACTAGAAAGTCTTTTTTGCTTTTTACATAAAACTATACCATTTTACGAATACTATTTCACTAATAGCTATCTTATAAGGGTATCGTTTTGAAAATTAATCTATTATTAAATTAAAAAACAACACAAAACAGGATAAGTTAAATAAACAATTTAAAAAACGAGTACCTACGGTAGAATTATTATAGCACTTGATTTTAGAAGACTTGAAAAAAACTATATTGTATCTTTGATAACTTCACAACACTATAGAGCTGCTACACTATAAACAAATGAAGTCCCGTGGAATTTTATAGGACAAATGAAAAACCTATGACAAAAAAACTCACATACTAAAGCCCCTTTAGAGAAGCATATTTCGTGAACTTATATTATATATGGGAAAGTTTGGATTGATGTTTGTTACTCAATCACGCCGGAACGGCTAAACGGATATAGATGAAACTTGGAACATGCATAGTTTATGATTTGGTATAACACATACTTTTTATCCGGATAGATACCACGCGAGCGAAGCCACGGGTGGATATACTTTTGTAATACATAAACTGATGTTGATTTTAATTCCACTGACCATTTTTGTACGCTCAAAATTGAATAAGTGACTTTCTATACATTTGTTACCAATGACAGGTAGCATAACAAATCCTAAAAGCCAAAACCATGAAAAACTTAATCCCGTTACAGAAGAACTCTCGGTTGAATTCACTCAAAAACCATCGGCTTAGAATCTGGACAGTTTGAAAGGAAATAATCACGTTATTTATTACCGGGGTCTGTGGAATCTTTAATCTCTCTTAAGCACATGATGGTCGTACCCGGTTAGAGATTTAAGCTGTTGATTGACTTTTGAAACGTTTTGGATTTAATATTATCGACATAAAATAGATTTCTACTTTCTTTCCCTGTATTTAAGAAATAAACACACTGTTTAACTGAGTAAGTTCATAATGAGCTAGTGGCCAACTCTGGTGACGGAGTTTTTTGTCCGCCTAAAGGCCTCCGTCATCGCTTAGCGACTTAAAAGCCGGGACCGACAATTTAACGTGCCCTCCGAAGCACGGAAGCGTAATGCCGCTTGCGGTCACCTATCCAAATTATGACCGCGCACAACGTTGCTTAACTTCAACGATCAATCAAGAACGTCTCAGCAAGCTTCGCCGCGAGCGCTTCCTTTACCTATTATTTTTTAAAAAGTATGGAAAGTATGTCGCATATTACTATCTAATTATAAACATGTTTTTTTTAGCATCAGCTATTACGTTTTACTGCTTTACAATAGTAATAAATAAAACGCATTTAGTATAATAAATATAAAAGCGATTTCATTACCTATTTGATTATTATCTGTTTGTCCTAATTTAGGTCTTAACAATAAAAGTTAGCCTTAATTTTTTGATAGACTTTTGGTAGCCTAACTTCATTTCATAGTTGACATCAAAAAATATAGACATTTTGTTCCCGCTGAGCTATTTGTTTGTTGGTTGACACAGGCTATAAAGTAAAAAATAAGGGGAATCCTAAAAATTATTTCACCAGTGACCACTACGTTATTATAAACAATATAAACATCATTATATCAACAAAATACATCTCGAATATTAATTCTTAACACATGTCTAATTAGCAGGAAGTTTATCTAGAGGCTCTTTGATCTAAATTAGAGCAGTAAAAATTAATGCATCCTAAAGTTTCAACATCTTCCCACCGTCCAATAAAACCATCTTCGAACCAAAACGATTACGAACTATTACACCCAATTACACCCAACACCAAACTGGATTAACGATGTAACCGAAATTAACACTTATACCGACCTAATACACAGACGATAAATCATAAAATGAATGCAACAAAATTGTAACAAGGATACATCTAATTGGATTTGTACGATACCTATCAATATACTTTGATTAATAGCTCTCTGTGTAATTGCTAGGAACCATCATGAATCAAGCCAGTGTCGTAGATCAGATAGGTTGAACCCGTTGATCTATTTCATCCACTTATATCAGTTTCCTATGAATAATTATGAGAGGACGTTCATCCTTAAATCGTAATTATGGGATACAATCGTAACAGGTAGAATTTACTTCGATGCTAGTGACACACTCGAAGTTGAATTGATTGAAATGAAAAAAATGATTTTTAATTTTCGCTAAAATAGTCTGAAAAATGAATTGTTTTATTTACACTAGTTTGTTCTTGTCTGTTTGTTACAAGACGAGGAATCTGAAAACTTTGATTATAAAAAGTCAAAGTCTGAAAAATAGATTTTGAACAAACTATTGCCGTCACGTCTATTTCCACTGAGAGTGATAAAGACAACTGCTCAGACCGATATTATCTAAAAAAATGCTGCCCGATAAATCTTTTCAAGCGAGTTTTGAGCCCGTAAGCCAAGAAGACCCTACCAAAGTTTTATCACAATCTGTTCAATGGTACGCATAGAGGAGAAACATTCATTTTTTTTTATACAGACAGAAATAATTTATAAATAAACAAATGCAATGTAAGAAATATGAATTAAATTGAAATCAATTTTGTGGATTTAGTTTAACCAATCAAAAATGTTTAAGATCAAGTTCCCAAACAGTATATGAACCGTGAAAAATTATATTTTGGGACTACTCAAGCGCGCTCATAAACGAAGAATTTGATATAGTAGAATCAGATCAAATTTCCACTTTTTTCTCATGTCTGAGTGGCGCCATTTTTTAATATACAATTGACATCATGGCTGGAGGTAAACTGATACAAAAAGTCTTATTACATGGTTTGGAGTCACAAAAACCGCATTTGGCAAAAAACGTAATTGAAGATGCGAGCTGTAAGCTTAGCGTGAAATTACATTTAATTTGAATCTTCTTCTTAATGCGTTTTAGCTTTTGGGTGTTCTAAAAAACAATTTAAGTAGGACCAACTTAGTCTTGTAAGATATATATCTAACTAGTAAGAACTAAGTCTTACAGAAATATAATAAGAAGTCATCAACACAAGAAAAGACCGTCATACCGACATTAAATTTATGAAGTCAAAAACATAGATACCTACATTCTAAAATTGAGATTTTGAAAACAAGCATTGCAAGCATAGTCTCAAACAATAAAACCATACAAGCTTAGGCCTTTAACTTTTGATTTACACAACTTCAGGCGATCTGTTACTACATTTACACACCTTCAAATAACATTTCATGTTTAATGCCTGCCGCGCTTTTAGAATACATCCGGGATCATGTTTTGCTTCTTTTTCGTCTAAATCTAGTGCTCACGTACCCTGGGTGGCGATTTTAGTACCAAACTTTTTATCAACCACAAGCAAAGCGTCAACTTAACCTTAGGTGTTCGACTGTTTCTATTCTACTAATAACAAACGACTCAGTTGTGGTGCTAAGGTTTGGACTTTGGCAGAACAAATTTTTGAAAAGCCTTCTACTATTCACCAAGTGGCTGACATTTAAGAGATCGACACAAAACGCAGTGCTGGACATTTGCTGTCTTATGCACCTGACATCAGTAAGTACGCAGCACAATTAATGTTTGCGTCAGTCAGAGGTGAAATTGTGTGTGAAGCGGCAGCGGTGAACGTCGCTCCCATTACGTCTTGGACACCGCCGACAAACCGGCTGGGTACGCAGATGTGTGTGTAGCTGCCAACCTGTTTATATTATCGAAAAACGTGAACAGGCTTACGACTTTTTGATACTAGGTTTTGAATTAACATTATAAATCTAAAATTTTATGTATGTTTCGTGTTTTTCAATTACGTCTTAACCACTGCACTGATTTCGATAAAAATAACTTTTTTATTTGAAAAAATGTGCACGGCACGAGAAATAGGTGTTTAGATCAACTAATTTTTTTACTACAACTAAGTACCTACTTCGGAAATTCTCTTATTTTGAATGTAAGTGGCGAACTTACGGCCCGTTTCAAAGATATTATGGTTCTGGTTACTGATGGATACTTAACATTTTTAGTTTATTAGTTACTAGCTGCTGCCCGCGGCTTCGCTCGCGTGGTACCCGGATAAAAAGTAGCCTATGTTACTCTCCAGTTTTCCAACTATCTCCACACAAAAAATCACGTCACTCCGTCGCTCTGTTTTGACTTGAAAGCAGGACAAATAAACAAACAAATAAACACACTTTCACATTTATAATATGGATACGGATATAAGTTTATTAGTTATGTCCAATATCAAACAATAAATTATTATTGTCGTTAGTACCCATCTAACCTTTAAATTTTCGGATGAAAGCAAAGCACACTGACCAGTGACCAAGCCTAGCAGCTACATACCACATGCCGCTCGGTCCAACCTCTTCGCCTCGCTCCATTAGTATTTTCCATTTATTTTTTGTCCACGAACCAACCTGTCCGACTTTTGGGGATTTGAATTTTTTCAACGTGGACCGCGCGACGAATACCAAATTTCTTTAGAGCGCACGAAAAATAAATGATGCTGCGTGGAGCTATGTGATGGAACTTTATTATTTTTCGATTTAGTTTTTTACTGGAATCCATCAAACGGGACATGTTTTAGGTTATTTTGGTACTCACATTAGTATTTTCAAGAAATTATATTGTTACAAAGTTTTGAGGTGAACAGTCGCGAAAAACGATAAAAACTCAGAAGCTAGTTATTAAATGTTTTTATATAAAAGTCAAAATGACCTACTGATTTACAACATAGTCTTAACCAGATATCAATAAAGCTTTAAATTTATAATTGTTGGAGTATAAAAAAAAATTACAATATCTAACCAACAACATCTCAATACATAACCTCCACATACCTACAATATATAACCTCTTATTTGCATAAGCTTGCGTCAGTTATAGCATGTTTTATTTTAATAAACAATAAATATTGATATAAAACCGAAAGCAATTTATTCTATTTATTGTTTGTTTATAATGTTCTCACTAGGTTTCTTTACTTTCTAGTTACGGCTTATCAGCACAAATTCCCGTTGCATACAAACATTTACTTGGAGTAAGCCATATTGTTGTCTCAAAGACTTTCAAAAGTAAGTAGCGCCTAGATCACTTTAGAAATACTCTAGTCTGGTAGACAGTCTGTAGTAATGAGTCATTGTACTACGTGTGCGGTGATTGAATGTACGGCCCACACGAAATCTATTGCCATGGTAATGACGGTGTATTTTAAACGATCATCATCGTTACTGACAATGTTAGTTTTAATAAAGTATGCAACGGTATTAAAAGTCAGAAATACATTTTTGGTGGTGTTTCTAATAAGCGTTTAAAATAGACTTATAAGCTTTCAAGCTTTCGACTGTTATATCTGTTGTCATCACTGTTTATTGATAAAAGAGTAACAAAAAAAACATTGTCACAACCGTTGCCAAATACAAACATGGCTGATTTAATATTTTATAATTTTTCAAACTTTAGTCCTCAATTGTGGACGCCAGGTCCGAAATGGCTGAATTATGCAGGGGCCACACTGCGGGGATATGGCAAATTATTTGCCGGTATTCTGTATTGTGGCTATACGAAATTTGGCAAATAATTTGCCATATCCCCGTAGTGTGGCCCCAGCATTATTGCTAAATTGACAGTCGGATATGAATAATGGGGGTTGGTCTTTAATTTATATTCATCTATCAGTTTAGCACGGTTTTAGAGAAAGGTAAAGTTAATTAAAATTTAAAAAATATATTAATGATCTAAAATTCCACATAGAAGCATTTGCCCCTAAAAAAATTATAGAAATGAAACACAAACGTCAAACGTATGCAAGTTCAGAGAGAGTATACAATAAATACAATGTCGTGTCCATGTTGACAAACTCATTTTGTAAATGCAAAAACATATGAAAATGCAAATATCTTAGTTGAACGAATGAGGACAGGCACTCAAACTAATCTACATAATGTCAATAGGTACTTTACATTTGCTACTGCTGGACAAACAAGCAGAAATGTACCGGCTAATTACTAGTCTTGATTGAGATGTCAACGTTTGACATGAGTGAGGTCGGCTATATAAACAAGAGTTTTAATAGATTACGTTTAAAATGTTTTTCTCTTATTAGTCTCTGCTGGGAATCTTGTTTGAGGCATGTCTTTTTAATCTTTTAACTTCATGATAAGCAAAACATTAGTTTTAATTTATTTTTACACTTTTTAAGTCTCCATTCAGTATAAATATTATTTTTCAATGGATATAATATATTTAACTTATCAATATTCGCTTGGGTACCAACATTTGCTATTATAGTCAAGGATAAATGTAACTTTCCATACATTTAAAATCAGTCAAAAATTTTCAGTAATTAACAATCTGTATCCAAACTTACAAAATTTTACCTCATCAGTGAACATAGTTTTATCATTAAAAACTCGTGACGTCCCACTGCAGGACAAAAGCTTATAAATTAAATGTAAATAATATAAAGTGTATATTCATTTAAGTAATTATGTAAAAACCTCTTATAAGAATTTGAAATCTAAACCACATCAACACAAAGTAAAATTCTCTACAAAATCAGTGTCAAAAAAAACTGTGTAGGCGTACGTCTAGTGGTGTAAGTAGCATAACAATAAACTGAGCTAAAGGAAACCAGCTTAGTTGGTTGTAAAGAGATAACAGCGCGTGGGTACGGACAAGCTAAGCACGGTTGCTTAAGTGTAGCATTTATGTGCTATAACCCTGGTACTTTCCAAGAAAACATTTAAAAACTCCGAGAATTCTAAAATACGAGTATATTACAAAACTTATATAATTTACAAATGTAATAATTTTGTCGAAGTGACGCATGATCTAAAGTAAACTGATCAGAGTGATCAGCAAAGCCAATCAGCAAGGTAATGCTGCAAGTGTCTTGGCCACGCTTCCGATTGACTTGGATCAGATGAGCTATATTATATATTAATATGCAATAATTTGCTGGCTCAACTTTTCTAGTGTACCTACCTATTTTGTGAAGTTAAGTAATTTTTTTTTAGATTTGTTTTTTTAAATAATGCTGGCCATTTCACACAGCATCATCTAGCTCCAAAGTAAGCAGCGCTTATGTTAGGAACCACATGTCATGTAATAATAATTATAATGGCATGTCAATGACTTATATTTATAAATGTTAAAGTTAAAATGTTTCATGACATACTTCTATATAGTTGCGCTACCCAAACACCAGTCTTAGTTGTAACCAGTAACCGTGATTCTATCACGTTTCCGCATCTTGAATAGTTTAACCCTCTAAATGCTTTGGAGAAACATAAGCTTAGCCATAATTCTAAAATAAACATTTATTTTACGATGTATCGTATAGATTTAATCACGTTTGAAAGCTAATACAAAAAATGTATAGTTGATCGTATATTTTTGAATGCAATATGATTTAAAGTGTAGTTTTCCATAAAAACCATGCTTAATTATAAGCAAGGCAATATAGAACAAAGTTTTAAAATAAAGTATTTTAGACGTATCTCCCTGAAATTTTAATATATTGAATAACAAAGTCTGCTACTTCATTATACAAATCGCGAGATTATGTAAATACAAGCTATTTGTAAGCAGGTTTGATTTACTTATACGCGAGTGGCTTAAAGCCGTTTCTATATAAATTTATGTATTGCCTGTCGCTACCGTTCACATTAGTGTGGGTTTTGCAAATACATATACCTAATTAGGTTGGAATACATTACTATAAACGGTGACATTGTCTTATTTTGCTTATTTATGTTCTAAATTACTTAATTTAATATCTTGCACTTATTTTATACCATTAGTACAATCTTCACTAATGTTGTTTTTCTTAATTTTTGTTGTATGATTTGTTCAGATCATTATTATAAAAAGCTCTGTATATTCATAGATTATTATAAGTTCTGATACAAGTCTTACATAATAACAAGCCTCTAAGAAACTCCTAATTTTTATATCTTTAAACTCGCTACAGACGTAGCTATAATATATTATACTATAGCAAAACATATTACGATATATTTTCCATAGTAATCTTCGAGCAACCACAGACGGAACTATAATATATATTTTTATTACGTCATCAAAATATATGGAAAGATAATAGCAAAATATTATACCGATATATCTATAATATACCGACCGCTGACCTAATGAAGGTAAAAATACATATACCTATATTTTAGTATAGCTAGCGTGTGTGGTGGCTTGATATGATAAAATAGCTCAGCATATTAATATATATTATAGTATGTCTGTGACGGGCTACACACATATTATTAATCTAGTCTATTTATAAGTAAAGATTCGAACACTTTATTAGAGCTCTGATTTTTATTACAAATCTCTTACTGAACTTTTGTATTACAAAATTCTCATAAATTCTTACGATTACTTACTATAGTAGAGACAAAAGTAATCCAGTTAATGAGTGCCAGCTATCGATCGAAGGCTTCGATAGTAGAGATGAGAGAGGGGATCGGTCAATGACCCGCTGCATTCCAGACTCGATCCGCGGACTTGATTTACTTATAAGCTAGAAACCTGATAAAACTACGTATATTACATTAGAGATTTAAATAAGTAGTTATGATATAGACATCAGTCTAAATAATACATCAATGATTATCGATAAATCAAGGATGTCTCTATATCTAAAGATATCATCATTTTTAGAAGCCTATTAAAATGTATACAAAGTTAATTAATGGAGGATTAAAATATAACAGAAACAAAAAGGTTATTACAAAATGTTAAATGCCAAACTTTAGTAAACGAAGATAAAAATGTAATTAAAGCTTCAAACAGTAATATATCAAGTAGAGATAGTGTTGTGTCCAGTTGGTCGACTCAGAGTTTTGTAATAAGAAAAAAATGTACAGTGAGAAATTGATTCGATCCACGGTACTGGGCTCTATGTAGAGTTATTCATGTTATAGACAGACATGTCCCTAATTGTTTTACATAATAATTTTTAAATGAACTGTTCAGCATATTTTTAAATATCGAACATTGAACATATTTTGCGACTCGTATGTGACAATATATTTTTTTTTACGTCTTCTAAACTGTCGGTCCCGGTTTTTATATCTATAAGCCATGTCGGAGGCCTTTAGACATCCTAAAAACTCCGTCACCAGAGTTAGCCACTAGCTCATACAACATACATAACACTTTAAATTATCTTTTCATAGACTCTTCTATAAGTTTATAAAGACTGTTCTGCTAGGGAACGTGAATTTTAACATACACTATCAAAATAGAGCCTCTTAAGTTTATAGCTCTACATCCGTTACCAAGCTTTCGATTGCTGGTTGATAGGCAATCTCAACTACGAGTACACGATTGAATCAAGAAAAAGCTGACCCGAATTTATAAGCAATACTTCTAACTTTTTCTTGCCGAACTAAACTCGTGTCAATGGTAAAAAATAACAAAGTAATTCCAAATTTTTGATGAAAACCTACACACATAAAATTAGCTTTTTTCTGGTAGGAGTTTGTTTTTTGATTAAATGAACATAAACACTGAGAGACAAGATAAAATAATCTCCAAAAGCAATTTAACTACTTCGTATTTTACAGTTTACACAAAGTTTGGTGAAGAAAAACATTAAATTGTTTCCACTTTCAACTTTGTAAGTCCAACTGCCTCAAATGCCTTGATAAATCCAGTTGGAATCGTTGAAGACAAGAACGAATTGGCTAACTGTTAGACGTCCACTTGGGTCCGAAAGTATCTTACTTTTTCTTTCTCAATCGTCAGTTTTATTTGTAGCGTAATCTTTGACTAAAGGTATTTTTTTATTATTTATTGCTACATTTTTTTACACAACTTTAATACACGCGTCAGCATATTGCTTCATATATTTTTTAAAACAAACTTTAATTTTGAAAACAGTCAATTTAAAGCTTTTGCTTCATTATCCTTAATCGTTTAAGTTATCTTTTATTTTCAATATCACTTCCAATTTTCATTGGCGCCGTACCACCAAACATTATCCATCCACTTCAGTAATGTAAATTACTATGTAAATTATATTCTTTATGTATTGTTTTAATGTGCCCCATTAGTGCGTGATCAAGACGGCTGTAATTTCAATCCTCGCTTTTTTAATCTTCACTTCTTGTCTTGATGGGTTTGATACTGTTTTTTTAATCTGTGGTGGAGTCTGTCGATCCTAATCTTGATGCATAATAAGAAGAGACAGACGTTACTTATTATATTTTATTTCACGTCCAAAATTGATCGAGTTGGCTTGATAACGCAGGGGCATTTGTTTATGTCATTAGTTATTCGTTTGTTACAATTTCATAATTTTTATTTTCAAATATTTACTTGTAGTATTTGTGTGTTTTAGAAGTTAAAAATGTTATTGCTTGGTTTTGAGGATTGGAGATTTCTTTCTAGTAATTGGCACATTAATTCGATTCCAGCGGTCTCTTTGATTATGATAGTAAAGTTGTCTGACGAGTGTTTGAGCCCAGACATCATTGAAATCGATCGCGGCTCTCAATCTATTTCGAAATAAAGGCATCGCCTTCATTATATATTTCAATTTTATTGAGAGTAATTTTATTACTATTTTTATTTTTAATATTGGTTCGTTAGTGGTTGTGTTGGTGGATACTGATGTAAAACTTGCTAGTTTTTTGTGAGTTCTTTGATGTATGATCGTCATAAAATTGATGTGAACATACTTTCAAATCTGCGTTGAAGAGAAATAACGTAAGTACCTACTCACAAATTGAAATTTACAAAAGTATATATACACAGGTTTTTTTTTTAGTAACTATGTTAGTTGTAAAAGTTACTCAATTAAATACACTTGTTTTAATTATTATTTTTCCTCCCTCCTTTTGTATTTTTTGTTGAATTAAGCAACATTTTCAAAAAGTTACGTTTTAAGAAAAAACAAAGTCCCTTATCGATGTTGATTAATTACGTCATCGTTATATCTGTTGGAATAACAAAAATGTATACCTCACTGAAATAAGAAGCCCTTATTCATTCATAAAGAAACGTATGCAGATATGAACCTTATGGCCTTATGGATTGTTCTTTAGCTTTTGATTGTATTGCAGTCTGTAGAGAGTAGTATATTAGAACACACCTTCCTAAAGGAGTTCTAATAAATATTTCTTTAAACATAAACTTGTGTCTTTCACTGCTCTAAAAACCCAATAGGTTATGGGCCCAGACATTCGGACTTTTAAAGTAAAGCCAGTGATTTGGACTAATAATAATTAAAGTTTAATTTTAAATAAATCAAAAGACACTTTATGTGCATAGTGTAAGTGACTTGAGCCCTGTGGACTTAGAGGCAGTAATTTTAGTTTTCTAGTATTCTGAGTGACTTAATTAGTGATTTAATAAAATGGAACCTTACAAAATGAAACGAAATATTAAACCATTTGATGGAGACAAATATAGCGTGTGGAAGCTAAGAATACGAAATCTCTTAAATGAACTTGCGGTGTTACAAGTGATCGATGAAGAAGGTCCTACTGAACCCGATGCTGAGTGGAACAAAAAGCAGAATGTTGCAAAAAATACGATAGTGGAATATCTATCGGATTCCTTGTTGGGACTGATAAGTGAAAAGATTTCTGCAAAAGAAATTTTCTTAAAGCTGGATTCCATATATGAACGAAAAAGCATAGCAACTCAATTATCGCTCAGAAAAAGATTATTAGATTTAAAATTGAAAGGAGAAAATTCATTAATTAAACACTTCCAAGAATTCGACGATTTGTTAATCGAATTAATGGCTGCTGGCGCAAAATTAGAAGAGGTGGACAAAATCACCCACCTGTTTATAACATTACCGAAAAGCTATGATGGTGTCATAACAGCTATTGAAACTCTGGCAGAGGATAATCTTACCTTAACCTTCGTAAAAACAAGACTGCTTGATCACGAAATAAAGTTGATCAACGAAAGACGCGATACAAGCTTAAAAGTGCTTCAGGCGGAAACCACAAAACCACAAAACGCAAATCCATTTCATAGAAACTTCATTAAAAGACGGCCAAACCATCAAACTTTTAATCACACGATTAATAAATTGAAAAACATAAAATGCCATTACTGTGGTAAAAACGGCCACATGCAAAAGAATTGCTATTATAAGAAAAGGATTCGACAACGTGTTAACAGCAACAATAAGACAATCCAAACTGCAAATAAACAGGAAACAAATCCTAACTCTGGGTTTGCTTTTATGGCCGGGGCCGGGAGTTATGAAAATCAACGAAATGAAATAACTTTCATTCTGGATTCGGGAGCCTCAGATCATATAATCAATAGAACAGATCTGGCACAAAACTTCGAAGAACTCGAAAGGCCAATAAACATCTCAATTGCAAAGAATGAGACATTTATTACTGCAACAAAAAAGGGCAACCTTCAAGTAACCAGCGACTTGGGTGTGAAAGGAACAATACAGGATGTTCTTTTCTGTTCTGAAATTCCCTACAACTTGCTCTCAGTAAAGAAAATGCAACAAGCTGGGATGACTGTTGTCTTTGGGAATGACGGCGGTGTACAAATATACAACGGTGGTAAGGTGGTAACCAAGGGTGAGTTTTTGAACAATTTAATAGGCATTCATTATGTGCTTGATAATTGTGTTTTTAATGCTGATTGCTCATCGAATGAGATCGTAAACAATAGTTATGAATTGTGGCATCAAAGACTTGGTCACATTGGTAAATCAAAATTTGTTGAATTAAAAAACAAGCAAATGTTTGATGACATTGAGCGAATAAAGCATGTTAAACCAAATGATAAAATATGTGAAGCTTGTGTAAACGGAAAACAAGCATGCTTACCATTTAATAAGACAAAGTCTAAAAACATAAAACGACCTCTATTCAATGTGCATTCAGATGTGTGTGGTCCCATCACTCCTTCAACACTTGACGACAAAAACTACTTTGTGATATTTGTCGATGAATACACGCACTACTGTGTGACGTATTTAGTTGCCCATAAATCAGACGTTTTTGCTATGTTTCAAGATTATGTGGCAAAGTGTGAAGCTCGTTTCGATTCGAAAATAGTCAATCTGTATTGTGATAATGGCGGTGAATATTTGTCGAATGACATGAAAGAGTTTTGTGTGCAAAAAGGTATTAGCTATCACTTGACAGTGCCGCATACATCTGCCTTAAATGGTATGGCAGAAAGAATGATACGGACAATTACAGAACGAAGTCGCACACTGGTCTCTGGAGCCAAGTTAGACAAGGCGTTCTGGGGGGAGGCTGTATTGACAGCTACGTATTTGATTAACATCAGCCCCACGAAAGCACTGAAAACAAATACCACACCATTTGAATTGTGGCACGATAAAAAGCCACAACTAAAGTATTTAAAGGTTTTTGGTTCAACTGTTTATTATGTGAATAAAAGTAGGAAAACCAAATTTGATGTAAAATCATTAAAAGGAATAATGATTGGGTATGAACCGAATGGTTATAAGGTGTGGGATGTGATAGATGAAAAGTTTGTTAAAGCGAGGGATGTGATTTTTGATGAGATTAATTTCTTATCAAGTAGACCATTAAGGTCTGGGAGAGTTTTGTCTGAAATTGGCAAAAACTCTGAAAATCACACTGTAAAGAAAATATGTAAGCAAAATGTAAAAATACCTGAATTATTAGGTTCGCCACCTAAGAAATCTGTGAATGAAACAGATGTGCCACAAAACTGCTCTACATTTCAAAATAAATTGACTTCGACTCGAAATGAACTCACTGAGAATAATCGAAGGAGTGATCGGATTAAAAACTTGCCTACTGTATCATATGATGAAACGGATGACATTTCAATGAGTTATTTGGTGTATGCTAAATCTTTAATGTGCACAATACCTAGATCATATGATGAAATTGAATCTAGAGATGATAAAATGAACTGGATAAATGCTATTAATGAGGAAATTAAATCCCTCACTGAAAATGAAACATGGACACTTGTACCGTTACCTGAAAACAGAAATCTGATTGATTGTAAATGGGTGTTTACTATAAAAAATGATGAGTTTGGAAAACCTATAAAGTATAAAGCGCGTTTAGTTGCTCGCGGCTTTAGCCAGGAATATTTGATTGATTATAATGAAACGTTTGCACCTGTTGCAAGAATCACTAGTTTCAGATTCATTATGGCTTTTGCAAATCAATATAATTTGCTAGTCCATCACATGGACGTAAAAACTGCATTTTTGAATGGAATACTAAAGGAAGAGATATACATGAAATCTCCTGAAGGAATTCCAAATAAAAATAACCTAGTGTGCAAATTAAATAAAGCGTTGTATGGATTAAAACAGTCTGCACGTTGTTGGTTCCAAATGTTTGAACAAGCTTTGATTGAGAAAGGTTTTCAATATTCATCAGCTGATCGATGTATTTACTTTCTAGATACAGGTGACATTCTTAAAAACATTTATGTTGTACTTTATGTCGATGATCTAGTCATTGCGACTGCTAATATGAGTACCATGAACAGTTTCAAACACTATTTAATGAACAAGTTTAAAATGGTAGATTTGAAAGAAATAAGTTGTTTCTTGGGTATCAAAGTTAACAGGTATGAAAACAAAGTAACATTAGACCAGAAAATGTACATAAATACAGTCTTAGAAAAGTTCCAAATGAGTGACTGTAAAAGTATGAAAACGCCTTTAGAAAATAAAGTTGACTTTGACGCATTGAACAAAAGCGATACAACAAAGGCCCCTTGTAAAAATCTCATTGGTTGCTTGATGTATTTAATGGTATGCACTCGTCCCGATTTGAGCTTTAGTGTAAACATCCTGAGTAGATTTGCTAACAAAGGCAATCATTCACTTTGGTCATACTTAAAAAGGGTCTTACGTTACCTGAAAGGGTCAATTGATTTAAAGTTAACTTATGTGAGAAGTAACTATAACAATGATGACATATTATGTGGCTTTGTTGATTCTGACTGGGGAGGTGACGAGTTAGACAGAAAAAGTACTACGGGTTATTTGTTTAAACTATTTAAACAAAGCACAATTTGTTGGAACACAAAGAGGCAACTGACTGTGGCGGTTTCTTCAACAGAAGCTGAGTACATGGCTTTGTTTGAAGCAGTTAGAGAAGCATTATGGTTAAAATCGTTATTGAACAGCTTGAACATTGAAATACCAAATGCAATTCCCATTTATGAGGATAATAATGGGTGTATAAGCATTGCAAATAATCCCACCAGTCACAAAAGATCGAAACATATTGACATAAAATATCATTTTTCTAGGGAACAGGTAGAGAAAAATTGCATTAAAATGATTTATGTTTCCTCAGGTAATCAGTTGGCTGATATTTTGACTAAACCGTTACCGGTTGTGCGTTTTACCGAGATGCGGGAAAGGCTCGGGTTGATGTAGTTAAATTAACTACGTAAAAGTTAAAGAAATACATTTACTTAATTGAATAATCTTAAGGCATAAAATTTAAAGATAAGTATGAGTTGGTCTGATTAGGTTTTTCTGGGTTTCCCTAATCCTGTGCACCGAATGGTGGACCATTTATTTGTACCCCAGATAAAAGGAAGGTGTGTAGTAATTATGTTTGTACATAATTTAATTTTTGATTTTTAAGTAATCGGATTCATTTT
Source organism: Camptogramma bilineatum (assembly GCA_958496255.1). Classification (NCBI taxonomy): domain Eukaryota; kingdom Metazoa; phylum Arthropoda; class Insecta; order Lepidoptera; family Geometridae; genus Camptogramma; species Camptogramma bilineatum. The sequence continues at coordinate 10,013,783 of OY292465.1, read as the reverse complement.
TGAGGGGGCGTGTTGGAATAACAAAAATGTATACCTCACTGAAATAAGAAGCCCTTATTCATTCATAAAGAAACGTATGCAGATATGAACCTTATGGCCTTATGGATTGTTCTTTAGCTTTTGATTGTATTGCAGTCTGTAGAGAGTAGTATATTAGAACACACCTTCCTAAAGGAGTTCTAATAAATATTTCTTTAAACATAAACTTGTGTCTTTCACTGCTCTAAAAACCCAATAATATCAATGTAACGCTAACCGCAATATGTGTAACGACTACTTATTCTATAGCCCCAGGTTATACGTCTATAAGTGTATTATGTAGCTTCCATCTATAGGAAAAGGTAGATTTATACGTTGGAATTACTATTTACTCGATAGCAGCAGGTTCAATTTTTTATCCACATAGCGTTTTATCATCGAAAATCTCAAGCTGCGTGGCAACGTGAGCGGACAGACCAAGTTCTGTGTACTTTAAAACCGGTTACCGTCAGTCAAAACATAATATTTGCGTGATGCTTAGAGGCACTGTATGCCCTTCTAGTGGTTTTCATTCATGGAATCTGTGGGATGTGTTATGTCACTAAAATCCCCATACATAGTTTGCTCATCCACATCTTCCATTTACCTACAATATTGTTGAGTAGATTTCTCATTTTTATGACACAAATATAAATTTATGGTAGTTCTCAGTAGGTACTTCAGACATCCCGTGACTACGAACTCTGTAACGTGTTCGAAGCGAAGAAAATAAAATTGGCGATGAAATCCCGTTTACAATAATTATAATTTTTATGGTTTCAAAATAATAACAAAAAATATACGTAGGTACTCGTATTATGTAAAAATTTATCAAAGCGGAACGCTACGCTTCTGTAGACTACGATCAAAGATAGCGATATTCACATTTACATGCAATAATTATTCATAATTCTTCAATTATAAGCTTAGGCATATCTTTAGCAAACCTTTTAATTTTTATTTTTACTTAAACTTTATTTTATTTTTATTTAAATCCTTTTAATTAAACAAGCTAACTTTCAACATAAATAAGAATTTAGGCGAAATTTTGTTTCCTTATAAACTAGTAAAACCAGTTAATTATTCAAGTAGTGTTTCTGATACTCTAATGTGATATAAAATTTAGCATTTGCGGAAATGGCTACCCAGAACGGATACTAAAAATTTACTTGCGAGATGAGAAGTTCATTGCTCTTTAGTTTTAGTACTGATGTATTGCGTGCTTGGAAATCCTCAGAGTCATCATCATTATGGAATTCCTTCCAAATTTTTTTGTTGAATTCATTTTATAGTAATCTACCATTACGTTATAAAACAGTATTAGACATTCTTGTAGGGAATTCAAGATCCTTTGAAGATGCCTAAGGAGGTAGTTAAACCTGTTACAAGAAATTCAGCACATGCACATATGTATGTATTCAGAAATTAGCATACATGAACAAAAATGTGTTATATTCTAAGCCAGTAATAGACACAAACATAGCTTAATCCTAGACAGATAGCTCGGATACGGACATCTATTTTTTTAACTAGTTAATGCATCGAAGAAGATCATGATATGAATATTAAAATAAATAAAGCAACGTGTTAATTGCTTGATTATAATTATCAATGGTGATTCTATACTTCCTTTAGTAATTTGCAAACTACTTTTGCCTTGATTCGTTTCCTTAAATATCACCATAAACATCACGTCATTCTTTGATGAGCAAGAAATATTTAGTTTACCAATGATTTTGGAACATTAATTATTGTTGAAATTTAGTGATTTTTATAAAAGGGATTTTTTCTTGCGAAAATATCTCTTTCACAGTATTTAACAATACTTTCTCCAGTACGGTAGCATAGATTGTGAAAACTAACATATAAAAAGTCAATGAATAACTAATTCGATAATTTCGTTTTACAACTGCACTTCAAATATGAACGGAAGCGAGTTAATCTAGCTCAAAGTAGGTTGAGAAACTCAAGTCATTCGCTTTAAACAACACTGTCTTTCACCGATCTCAGCAGATGGCAGCATGTAACCCAATACAAATGCTGTTAATAATATTAATCGCAGTGATTGGCCACAAAATGCTTTTAACGTAATTCGATTCGGATAAGCTGCAACTCTGGTGGAACGGAACCATTAAAACTTGACCTTCCCACCTCGCCTTGCCATTGGCCGTCAATATAAAATGTGGAAGTGATAAGAATTTGCAGAGCTCTTAGAAAAATGGTAAGATCGAACGTTCAGAACATGCGACGTCGCCTTGAGACCAAAGGCTCAAGTTACTCGGATCACGTTCAAGGTGCTTCAGAGCACACTTTAGTAGTGGACGGTTGAAATTTTAACATTTAAAGTGCTATACAGACTAACAGGAATTCAAGAACAGTTACTGCTTTATCTTCGGCACTTTGAGCACGCGACGTTGCTATGTGAAAAGAGAGCGAAACGACCGAATAATAATAGCGATCGAAACTTGTTCTTGCTTTATAATGAACGGCCATTAATAAACAACATTTCGTTGGATTATCTGCACAACTTGCGTTCGGATTATCCCCGCCCCTACTCAGATATTTAATTAAACCATGATATTTTATGGTACGAATCATTAAATCGATCCTCCGATGTATTAAGTACTTTTAAGTTAAAAATAACCTGTGTATTCAAGTTCACTTTCTTTGTTGCAGGTACATTCATTCGAAAGAAAAGCCGTTCAAGTGCACAGAATGTGGGAAAGGGTTTTGCCAGTCGCGGACCCTGGCGGTCCACAAAATTCTTCACATGGAGGAGTCTCCTCACAAGTGCCCGGTTTGCAGCCGCAGCTTCAACCAGCGCTCCAATCTGAAAACACATCTCCTCACTCACACCGACCACAAACCCTACGAATGCAACTCTTGCGGAAAGGTATTCAGACGAAACTGCGACTTGCGCAGACATGCTCTAACACACGCGGTAGGTGACGTACCACCAGGTGATGTAGTAGACGTCGGTGAAGAGGACATAGGAAGACCAGGATCACCTATCGAACCAGGCTACGATGATGAAGATGCAGACCTATCATCTCCAGATCATTCTCCGGTAAGACGCGCCCGATCATCGTCTATTGAAAGTATTGGTAGGGAACAAAGTGAGGAGAGACCAAGACGAATGTCTCCTACACCGGCAGAGAAGACTCATTGCCACCACAATGACAACAGAGCTACACCTTACACTATGCGCCCGCAAAGCGACAAACATCGTACTCCATCAACTGACTTATACGAAAAGCGTCGATACACTTCAGAAGAAATCATTGAAAAGGAAATACGATATACAGACATGCCTGAACCGCAAATCAGACATCCTCAGCTCCAAATACGCAGGGATTTACATCAAATTCCTCCTGACCCTACCAAAATGGGACAAATGGCTAGCCCTCCTATAGATCCCGGGCCTTCCGGGATGTATCTAAGTTCTTACAGAAAACGGAGCCACCCGCCTGATATTGGGGATAACATGAGGAGTTGCACAGCTATTTACAGAAGTCGATCACCTGAACCAACCAACTTGTCAATGCCTCGTCAACAGCTTATGAGTAGTGGAGAAGTCGTAGTGGGCCTACCACCAAACATGTTAGGAATGCCGTATCATAAGTTTGGGCTGCAAATGCCCCCACATCCTCAGATACCCTACCCTTCATCGCACGTGCTAGGACCCCAACAGACTGTAGCTCAGGACTTGATAGTGAAACATGCTCCACCAAAAGACACAGTTCCCAGCACATCTACAAATGTCACAGCTTGTAAGGAAAGTTCACATATGAAGGAATGTGAAGACCCAACTTCGAGTTACATAGCAAGTGGAATTAAAAACATTGTGGGCATCCAACCGCCTGCTAATCCGAAACCTGGGACAAGCCAATCCAGTGGACCGAAGAAAGGATTCAGTATAGAAGATATAATGAGACGTTGATAGTAGGTTGTAAGACTATGGTTGTATTTTGCATTTCTAGATTGTTCTTGTAAGGAAAAGTATTTATAGATTCTGGACCAATATTATAATCTAGCCGCATGGTAGGCTAAATTAATTTAACAATGTCCTAGATTTTAGAATATACTATGGCTAAGGATGTTTCTGTTAGCATTTTATCTCTCTTTAAACTCAAGTAGAGACATTTAAACTGTTGAACTAAAAAAAACTAGAAGAATCCTTTCGGCAAGAAACTTATTTTCTGTGCCGCTTTCTTTTTTATCTCCTTAATTTTTTTTAATATAAATAATACAATAAATGGTCTAGGTTATAGTAATGAGTTTCCTTGAAGATAAATTAATGAAATATTTGTGTATTTTTCGCCCGAATACTGAAATGATGCTTAAATATTTGAGACTTACTTAACTATTTGTGACGTTCTTACTCCTCAGAATCGTATACAAAGATGACTATCATGTCAATGATGAGCACCACTTAAAATAAGTAGCCTTTCAGTAGTCGGGTGTAAGTCTCCTTTCTCATCAATGTGTGTTTCTCTACTTGAGTTTTAAGGAGGTTTAAGAGTATAGAAGATACATTTAAAAGTATTATTAGTGCAAGTTTCTGTAACAACATGGTAAGATTCCTAGAGGTATGTTTGTATGTATTCGAATGTGGATTTGGTTTTCGTAAAGATCTCATAAGGTTTGTTTGTGCAGTGTTTTGTTGACCTCCAAATTTTAATAATTAGACTATCAAAATTTAAGAAAAAATATATAATATTGTTGGATATCAAAAATTGAAATCAGATTTGTATGTGTAAATTATAGCTTGGATTAATTGATAGGTTTCTGTAAACAATATTGTAAGATAGAATTTATAATTAGAATATAATATAAAGACATGACTGGTTCTTATGATATGCCGCTGTTATTTATTATCTAGTTATTTTATAGGTTTCGATATCGGTATTTTCTTTAATTAACTTTAATTTGCAATACATAAGATGTTCGATGTTCGTGATTTACTATAAGTTAGATTGTTAATTTGTACATAAAGGCTATTTTATTAAGTTCAATCTAAAAGTTTTAGTATTATTTATTAATATTAATGCATAAGCATGACTATGTTTGCAATTTGTTGAAATTATTCTGGATACTTATAAAGAACAATAAGATATCACAACAATTTTAAAACACATAATTTTATATAAAACTCAGTTTTTATTGCTCATGTTTCACAATAATATAATTAAGTTAATTATACAATAAAATTTGTAAATTGGTATTTTTAATTAAATTATGATGATATAAAAACTTGTTTTTATTCAATTATCTACATATAATGGAAATCTTAAAAATAGTAATTATCGCAAAAACTTTGAAATGGGTTGCAGTGGTATACTCAGTGTTAGGGCTATTTCAGATTAGCGTTTTTTCTGCACATAATATAAGGTCGTTTTTGTCAGCGTAACCATGTGCTTAATGAGTCTCGGATGAGCGTAGACGCGCTTATAAGCTCGTACGAACCGACTACTTCTACGGTTTTTAGCGAATGTAATGCTAATGCATAATGATAAAACGAGCGTAAAACGCACAGAAAAAACGCTTATCTGTTATAGCCTTTAAAACATCAAACGTGAAACCGGTTCCTATTACCTAACAAATAAAAATGAATTTCTAATGACAGTGGACATTATAATTCAAATCTATTGAAAATATCTCTAGGTAGTCAAAGAGATTTTTAAGTTATGTAAATCCTATATATTTCGCGAGATGCCTTACTGCAACCGCGGCCTTACTTTACCTACGCTTTACCAACTTATGCCGGCAAATCGAATTTTGTACCTATATAATTTCTTCCAACTTTTAACTTTATTATAGTTAGTACACATGACAGATTACAGATTCGTCGCTGCTCATAAAAGTACCATAAAGGTAATTATAGCGCAAAAGATAAAAAAATGCTATGTTGGTCTAACATCTTTACTTTCAATTCAAAATGTTTGGTTCAAGTATTGGTTCCTTGGTGACGCAAATAATATTTTCGTCGGTTTCGGTTAATTCTAATTTATAATTGGTGAGACTATACCTGCTTAGGTATTAGGTAATGGTGCAGTTGCCACCTCTCACGGTTATGCTAAAAACAGTGAACGCAAAAATAACAGTAGGTATAATTTACTTATATGAAGAAAAAAAAAAGCATTCCATTAAAATGATTGGTACAAGCTCAGAGCCTAAAAATAGCATCCAAGTCTCAAGTTGCAAAACCATCGCCCATATCTATTTAGGGAGTGGGCACACTGCGTTTTTTGCAGGGCGTTTGCATCGATACAAGCGCAACGCGAACGCGCTGCTCAAAAACGTGCTTCATTCCTCTAAAAGCCATGGTGCTGCTGGAGCTGAGGGGTAGCCTTATTTTCTTGTGACTTTATCTGTAATACTTCTGATTCAATTCAATTCAATTCAAATATCAATTATTCAGTAGGACCGTTATGACCACTTTGAAACGTCTTAAGAGCTAGGTGATTCTACTCCTGTTTTTTTGCGACCAACACTTGCTTGATTTGTGTTTTGTATGTATCGTGGTGCCAAAAATAGAACTTTTTTCTATTCTATTGTATTCTTCAAAAAACGAAGTGTGCCCCATTCAAGGTTCGCGTTAGATACAAACGCGTTGCTCAAAAACGCGCTTCAGAAAACGTCGTGTGACCCGTCCTTTAGGTTTAAACAGTTATAAATATATAGTAAATTTCAATATAACAGTCCAATAAAACAGTGAGGAACTAATTAAATACAACATTAAAGAAATCTATAAAACACTGGGGAGGCTAATACGACTCATTTGTAGAACAAAAAAGCGGGCACATCAAAGTTTTGTAGGTATAGTTATAAGATATTTTATATATTATAAGGTACTACCTATTAGTTGACCTAATTTCAAGATTTGTTTAATAATTTCAGTCATGCATCGATGAATTTTTCATTTCGAAAAATTCGAGCTCTATACGGTGAAAAAAAACCTCGCGAGGAAACCAGTTAGCTTTCTAATAGCGTCGATGGGCTTGCAACATGCCACGTATGGAATGTTAGCATCTGCAAAATTTGGGTATGTACCAAATATGCTTTTGGACATACCTCTAACTACCCCTTAGACACCTTCAAAGGATCTAAAAAATACTTAGGATCTAAAAGAATATCTCTACCGCACCTTGGAAATACATTAGTGATCATATTAAATTTTTAATTTCATATAAAAAAAACCCTGAAACCTGCATATTAGTCAAACCTTTTTCGCGTTAAGTTATATCTACTAAGTAAGTAGGTATTCATTTTAATGAACGAAATGTCTTTTACTTTTTATTGTACTTTTGTTAGCAGTATCATTCATATCAACGCTCATTGTAATAAAGTGATAAACTATTTAATATATCTTCGCTTTGTGCTGCCGGTCAAGTTTGCAAAACGAGAAGTAATTTTCGCAAAAAGGTGTGGTTTTTACGACATCAGTTTACTGCGTGGATGCAGAAACTGACTACTTGGGACTTTATGCTAATCGATGCCGACTGTGAGGGCAAAAACAATAAAATAACGATGGATATAAAAGGTTTCGATACATTCGATGCTAAATTCAGTTTGAGACATTTTACGTACGGCGATCAGAAATGATGGTAACGTACCATTAATTGTTTTTTTTCTATATAAATAAAAATCCGAGATAAAAATAAAAGAATTAAAGAAAAAAAAAGAAAAGGTAAACCATTTAAGTATAAGGACTTTCCCGGAAGAAGGTTCAAACCACAAAATAGCTAATATTAAGTTTTAGGGTTTTTTTGAAAGGAATGAAAAAAATGAAATTCATATTTCATTTTTTTCATTCCTTTGGTCATCCACTACTGTATTCCCAAGGTGCGGTAGAGATTTTCTTTTTTTACAGAACAAAATAACGGTGGAAATAAAAGGTTTCGATACATTCGATGCCATTTTACGCACGGCAATCAGAAATGAAGGTACACTTCTTCCAACGGATCTTGGCATTCGTGAAGTTAGCCGTTTCGATGCGCAGTGCAACTTTTTCATACAAAATTTTCTACTGCGCAGCGAAAAGCCTATCTTCACGAATGCCTGGATCCATTGTGACAACTGCAGCTAATGTCATCATCAGCCTATTATTACCCCCAGCTGGTGTAGGCCTCCTCTCTACGCCACTCTTCCCGGTCACGTGCTAACCTCCGACCACGCTGACAAAGTCGTCCGACCAACGGGCTGGTGGTGGTCCGTGGTCGTGCGCGTCCCTTTGGCCACCATTCTGTTACAAATTTATGTCATATCGTTTATGGAGATCAAGAAGGCTGATATGGAAAGAGTTTCGTGGAGAAAGAGGCATCAGTTATGCCAACAAGGGGCAATCCCTTAAATTGAAGAAGAAGATTACATTAGTAACATCATTTTTGCGTAAAACTTATCAGTAGGTATCAGTATTTTGTTCCATTTGTGCTACCAACCAATAAAATATATTTTTACAATAATATTTCGTCTACAAGGTGAAAGCTAAAACCCATGTGAATTTGTTACGATGACTGTGATTGATTGGTGGTAGCTTAATTAATTTGAAAACTGGTATTCAAATACTTCAAAAGGAGCTATAGGTAACATAAAGCGAGTATTTATGTAACAACATAAAATAAATGATAGTTTAGTCAAACGCCGTGTTGGCGTAGTTGAATAGTCTCTCAGTTCAGTTTGAAGGACGTGAGTTCATCGTGTTTTAATTTATTTTTTTCAATATATTCAAAAATAGAACTAATAATATCACGACTGTATCACCACGGCACGGTAGACATTCTCTCAGATCTTTTTAGGCATTTTAAGATTCTTTGAAGATGTCTAAGGGAGTAGTCAGAGGTATGTCCAAATACATATTTATATACATATTTGGTACATACTTACATGCCCACATTTTTGCAGAAGTTAGCATTCCATACGTGACAGGATGCAAGCCCATCGACGCTATTAGAAAGCTAACTGATTTCCTCACGATGTTTTCTTTCACTCGTGTTAATGCGCATATAATTTTTTACCAGAGATGGGCACAAGCACATACGAACTTTAGTCGAATTAAACCTGGAACCGATAGGTGCTTAAGCAGACACCTACTGCATCAGGCAGCCACTATACAATGAGTCATCACTCGCTACCAACAACGGTGGTCCAGCTAAAACAATGCAATTTCAATGACTCTATACCCTATCGCCATTCACTTGTGTTTTCAATTTCCAACCACGATTCTGTCCCTGTAATAACCACGGATAAATCCTAAGTTCTTGTTAACAATGACTCACATTTAGTTGGCTTACTATTCTATGCACAAGTTGGCAATGCGAGTAAAGTAGGCGCTATGTCTGATACACATGGTCGAGAAAGTAGTAAAGCAATCTCAGTTTTTTATGGCAAAAAAGCATGCTACATCTGCTGTCTTTCTTAATGTGCTCAGCTGCACTTTGAGCGACCTTTACGCTGCCACTGAGAACACAGTAGATGTCACGAAATATTGGGCATTGGGAGTTATATTAGGTTACTTATATCATTCTCGATTAGCTATCCGGCTAAAACTTTCAGGGTATCTTACAACTCGATGAAAATGAATTTAAAAATTATAATAAAACGTGGTTGATACATGTTTAATCTACATTAATTTGCTTGTGTGAGGCGAGTGTGAATGGAACAGCTGGAAGGGGAAGACCTAGGCGAACATACCTGGATCAATTGGTGATGTTTTGGAGAAAGGCCAGGTCAAAAGTACCGTAAACCGGCGAGCTTGTATGAAAAATGTGATGAGAGTGGATGAGGCAAAAGAGGCGTGTCAGGTTCGTAGCAAGTGGAAATCGGTGGTCTCTGCCTACCCCTGTGGGAAAAAGGCGTGATTTTATGTATGTATGTATGTAATTTGCTTGTTTGCTCATGTTGAAAGTATTGGTGAAATTCATTGCACTCTCAGCAAACATCATCATCATCAACATCATCAGCCTATAGCAGTCCACTGCTGGACATAGGCCTCCCCTAATGAGCGCCATCGCGCCCTGTCTTCAGCTTGACGCATCCAACTTGTGCCGGCAGCCTTTCGCAGATCGTCACTCCACCTGGCAGGCGGGCGTCCTACACTACGTTTTCCGAGACGTGGTCTCCACTCGAGAACTTGTTTACCCCAGCGGTTGTCAGTTCTTCGGCAGATATGGCCGGTCCACTGCCACTTCAGCTTGCTAATTCTCTGAACTATGTCAACGACTTTGGTTCTCTGCCGAATAGTCTCATTGCGGATCAGCAAACATGTTAGTAGGTAATAATTGTTTTACGTGTTCGCTTTTCCTTTGAGCAGTGTGTACGATATCACGCTACGATATCTTTCGTTTTCCCATCACGTAAGGCAGTTCATATTACAAAGTTCCCATAGTGATGTCACTGCAGAACTTACTAAAATTAGGTAGGGTTTTAGTTGTTCATACTGTGTTGAATTTAATTCTATTACTTGGTTCACTATTATGATAATTTTTTGAAAATTTTACAGAAATACACTAGTTATGTATTGACTCAAATAAATTGGCGAGCGCAGCCAGTTACATAGGCTTGCTGCTCTCGCCAATTTTGTGTGCATGAAAAGTAAGTTAAATCCGCGGCGCAACTTTGACAGAACTTAATACGAGTTTTTTAATAGAGGCCTAAGGGTCTTACTTATGAAAGATGTTTTAAGTTGAACACTGGTTAAACAACGTCCTGTCTAAAGACATTTTATTTGGTGATAGTGACGAATAGAGACAGGACGATGTTCAACCAGTGTTCAACTTTAAACATCTTTCATAAGTAAGGGGGATAATGTTTATACTCGTTTATAATATACTTTTATCTTTGTGCAGAAGTACCTACGCTAGTGCGAAGGAAGCACGTAATTTCACAGTTAGAATTCGCAGCACGTGCCAGATTTACGATTACTGAATGTGAAACCCTGTTCGCTGAATTTTGTGGCTGTGATGACAAGTTTCGTACTATTGTTACTGAAGGTACCTGGTTTTGTAATTTTCCTTAAATGATGCCATTGGTTGAGAAAGTCATTACTTTTCATGTGTAAATTTTTAATTGTAAATAGATAAGCAATATATAAATAAATTGTCAATATCATAATTATAGTCAGGGTCGCCGTCGTCGAATCGATGAGGAGGACTATATATACTTATGTAATTTTTTAACTTATAATATACAATTATAACATGGCATGGGTCGAAAGAAAATGTGTATTTGCTGTGAGTTTTTTTGCGTTGCAGATCATCGCTTCGAAAATGGGCCAGGTCAAGCGTTAAACTGACGATCTGTTTTTTTTAGAGTTCAACTAATGATCTGTTTTTTTTTAATAAAAAATCATACTATTCAAAAGTTTTGGTAGGTAATTAATAATGAAAAAGATAATTCTTACGGAAACTGTAATACATATTTAGCTGCAATAGTTATTTGTGCAACAAGAGGGGAAAGTTGATGTTTTCCTCGAGTGCTGATTTTGAATCCCGAGCGAACGAGGGATTCTAAGAATTTAATCACGAGCGTAGCGAGTGATTCTACGTTAGAATCCCGAGTCTAGCGAGGAATTCAAAGGCACGAGATGTAAAAAACTTTGGTCTCGTGTTGCACACAAAATTTTTCACCTCAGCAGCGAGAACATTACTACCTACAAATAAAAGATACAACTTTGTACATAATGAAGCAACTAATCCATAATAGGCATTCATTTATATCTATTTAAAAATAAAGCATTTTTTTAGAAATTAAAAGAACAAATAACAGTTATTGTAATTTTGAAAATTAAAAGTTTCTGTTTTGTTCAGAACTTACATACGTGCTTCTCAGGAAGGGAACTTTGTTCATCACAATCACTTTTTGTCTCAACTCTTCTCTCTGGAGATAAATTAGTGTATTCGTCACTGGTTTCACTCATCTTTATTGTTTTATGAATTTTCAACAAATAACTAGCGTAACAGAAACAAATTCCCGCTATTTTATTTTTAAAAGGTGCGTTATTGTTTTTTTTCATAGACAGGCTAGCCAATGACCGCCATGCACTATCACGTGTCAATCTACGACATTCGAATTTCAAATCACTTTTCCTCACTGAAACCAGTGTGCAAAATGCGATTTTGCACACTGGTTTCTCGCAGCAAAGGATGCCATTTCGAGCTGCTGAGGTGAAAATTCATATTTTTATATGCACAAAATTCTCTGCCATCGAGTAAAAATAGCGTTTATCTAAATGGAAAGAATGTGAAAGTTTTACAATACTTTGAAGGAAAGCACGTATCGGCAATACGCTTCAACGCTTAAAAATATGACCGTAAGGCTAAGTTCAGATGAACGCGCGGCGACGCGCGGTTGGCTCGGCGCGCGGTTTAAGATTGTAACAAATCAATGTTGTTGTGTACATGACCGCGCGTCAACAGTACAATCTTAAACCGCGCGTCGCCGCGCGTTCATCTGAACTTAGCCTTAGTCTAACATTTTACATCCGCCAAAATATTGTCGAAAGGCATATTTTCAAACGTAGGTGCTTCTAAAGGCCTCCCTGTGTTAAATATTCTAATAGTATCTAAATGCTTGAAGATATCTCAAAAAGGAACTGACGGACGAGCCTTAAAGAATAAGAGAAAATCACTAGCACATTTAGAAGCCCCGTGTTTCAATCTCTAAAAAGATTCGAAAAAAAAAGAATACCTAATCGTTTTATAGTCTTCAAAAAACTTAGCATTGAAGTAATGTATTATGTCTCAGTTTTCCTCTAAGAAAAGAAAGAGTAGGAGTTTATTTAATAAAACCAAAACTGCACTCAACCAGTTTACAGGACAGTTTTTATCAATACGCCCGGTGCTCGTTATCAAGACCAGCATAAATCAAAAATCAGGACTGCCAATAAACCACAGTTGCTGCCCTATCTTCAATCAAAACCACAGACAGATAAAAACGGCTGAATCACTCATTTCGCGACTCAAACTCATAAAAGAAGTCTTCAAGTAATGAGTAATTACTAATTTTTCATGTTAAAAAATCAATTGCTGCCCTATCTTCAATCAAAACCACAGACCGGTAAAAGCGGCTGAGTCAGAGTCACTCACTTTACTACTCAGAAACTCTTAAACCGAAGTCTTCAAGTAATAAATAGTTTAAGTAATAATAGTAATAAATAGTAGGAAAGAAAGAAACTAAATTAGTTTATTTTAACCAATGTACAATAGAAATATAGGTAACAGAAAAAAAAATAACAAATATCGTTAGAAAATGACCCAGCGCAAACTGAGCCACAGTAGTGCTTACAAATTGAGCCACGAGCGGTGACCCCAAACTTCTAGGTTATAAGTACGATTTTTGAACTGCACGTAAAAGCCGTTATCAAAATAACATAAATGTTGGTAAAGCTGTGACAAAGTAACTGATGAGTGAGTTTGGTTAATTTGGTATTAAAATGTGCATCTAATCCCTTAGTTAGAGGAATGCTTCTATTAGAAAATTTATTTTATCAAAATCTCTACAATTTGTAAATTATATCACACGTCATGACGCACTTTGACTGTACCCGTAAAATTTTCGATTGGTTTTTTTTCACTTTTTTTTTAAGGAAATCATGTGTTTTATTGCAGAGACCCAGCTGTTCTTCTATGTCTGTGTCGCAGCACCCGATACATTCTACTGCCTAATTAAAACGGTGCAAGGGACCTTTATCGCAGCCGAGATTGGTTACGGGCAAGTGACACGCAAACTCTCGCTGATTTCAAAGTACTTATAGTGCGGGAGCTGTTTGTTCTAAGCTAATAACCATTGAATTTAATATAGACACATTCGTTATTTTAATACGTTTTTTTTTTAAACCATCAAGTACTTATAGTGCGGGAGCTGTTTGTTCTGAGGTATCACCATTGAATTTAATATAGAAACATAAGTTATTTTAAAACTTTTGAAATTATCATGGTATTATATTTATAAGTAAGTACCTGCTTATGAATAGTGGATCTTGGTAAATACACCGTTTATTTTTGGTCAGTTTAAAGCCGGCGCCTACGTAATCTATATCGATAACCTTACTCAAAAATAATAATAAAAATGAGATCTATTTTTTTGCAATTAATAATATTACGAAACATAGGCAGGATAAATCACGGAGATACGTGCTCTGTGCTCAGCTGTTGCTACGGCGTAGAGTCTATGCTACGTCGTAGTCATACATACATACCTAGGTCATTCGCTCTGCGCGCCTACGACACCTTACCAAGTGTTTTACTCACTTTTGTTAATCTTTTCAACTATTTAGTTTCGTATGAAATACTTATCAAATTCAAAAACTAAACCAACGACACGAATACGATTAAGCAATACAAGCAGTGGGTGCTGGCTTTAAACTGACCCAGAATTAACGGTGTATAATAAAAAAAACACTCTAATCCTATATCTCTTGTCACAATATTTTTTCAAAGCTCACTTTGGGTGTTGCTTAGGTTTAGATCTAAGCAAGTTAAAAAAATTTACTTAAACTTATTTTTTTCCCCTCTGTTGGAGGTAGACTTTGTAAACCTGACTCTTATTCTACAACTTTCGGCCTTCTTAAAGCACTAAAGTGATAAATCTGATGCGATTTTGGAAACCGAAGTGACATTATAAGCTTTACTTTGTAAGGCGATTGACTGAAGCAAGAGATGAACATTAGCTGTTTCTGTTATTATTTTCTCATTGTTCTAATTTCAGATGAAAATTAAATATAAATAAATAAAATATATAAATATTGCTGGACATTTCACAAAGCGCCATCTAGCCCTAAACTAAGAAAAGCTTGTAGTATGGGAATCAGATAAGTTAACGAATTAGGGTGTAAGGACAGTCATTCAAAAATCATAGGTCGCAAAAAATATATTGTAAGTACTAGTTTTTTCAAGGTGAACATAATACTAAAACCGGGGTGAAACTAGGGCGGGTTTAGTTAATAATCAAAAGTGTAAAGTATTACCAAAAGCAGGTTCAAAACTTAAAGAATAGAAGCAATAGGGCATATTTTCTTAAAATCCAGCATTATATCTTCATTATCTCTATCTAGTAAAACTTTGTTATTAATTGCATTTAAGTTATTTGAAATTTTAATAAAGTTTTATGATTCTTACTAAGAATGCGCTCAATAATCCATAGAGTGAGTGTAGAGAGAATTGGCCTTTGTTAATTTACCTAAAAAAACCAGATGACCCGGCGAACTTCGTAACGCCTCAGTTTTTTTTATTTATTTGAATTTTTTGGGGAAGACTTCAGTAAATAACAGTATAACATAATGTGTTTGGCTTGGACGAAGGTGTTTGAGCTCATTTGAATCTGCTCACTCTCACTTCTCACTAAAAGCTTGTTTTTAAAAACATTTTTTCAAAAGAAAACTTATTTTGTATTAGCAAGAACTAAGGGAGTGTACACATTGCGTTTTATGTAGCGCGTTTGTATCGATACAAACGCGATTCGAACGCGATGCGAACGCGCAGCCCCCCTCCCGGTTCGCTTTTGTATGGAAAAAAACGCGTTGCGAACGCGCGTTTGTACAAACGTTTGTAAAACGTTAACGTTAACGTTTGTAAAACTCAAAAACGCGCTGCAGAAAACGCAATGTGTACACTCCCTAAAAAGTGATTAAAGATTAATTTTGTATTGTTTTATACTCTTATAAATAAGGCTTAAGTTTAAATAGTTGCATTTTTATTTTGGACACGTGAATTGTTGATGTTGTAAATTGTTGACATAGTAATCTTTGATCTAATGATCTGTCGATCTTATAATTTGTTGATGTGATGAATAACCCATTGACATTATTACTAAACAGTTGGTCTAGTGGTGTTGATCTTGTGAACGTTGACCTAATGAATGTTGATCTGACGTATGACACTGGCTAAAGTCACCACTCAGTGGAGCCCTGAGACAGCATGACAGCATCCCGTTTATTTGGTCTCCTCAAATTAAAACTCCCTTTTGCCCAACATAATGGGCTAATTATAATATAACCTAAGTTGTTTTTAATAAAACTTAAGTTAAGTTTTTAGACCTTTGCCATGGCTTAACGACTTAAAAGCTGGGACCGACAATTTGACGTGCTCTCCGAAGCACGAAAGCGCTTAGCTCGTAATACCTCTTGCGGTCACCTATCAAAATTGTGCGCACAACGCTGCTTTAACGATCAATCAAGAATGACTAAGCAAGCTACGCTACGAGCACTTCTCATAATAATAATATTATTATAAGAAGCGCCGCTCATGGCGTAGCTTGTAGTCATTCTTATTATAAGTAAAAATAATTCAATCTATACTAATTATATAAAGCGGAAGAGTTAATTTGTTTGAACGCGCTAATCTCAGGAACTACGAACTACAAGTCCGATTTGAAAATTTATTTCTGCATTTGATAGCTACACTCTTGCGAAAGGTTATAGGCTACTTTTCATTATCATCATCACCATCATTACGGGGGCAACGCCGTTAGAGCGCTGCTAGTTCTAAATAAACTCTCCTCTACTCGTGAAAACCTTTAATTAGCTTTCTGTTGCTATCTAGCTAATCTCTAAGTAATTTTCTGCTGTTGGTTTTCCTACAAATAAATAAATAAATAAATAAATAAATAAAAAAACATGCACTGTCCAATTCGATGGGCACATACTACAATGCCTACACGGCAGTATCCACTTGCGCCGGGCGTCCAGCCATGGAACCAGTTTCGTTCGCTTTATAGTGTGCACTGTGCCGGCTGCAGCTTGAGTAGGGCGACCATGCGGACCAGGAAATATAAAATAAAGTAAATAAATATTGCTGGACATTTCACACAGCGCCATCTAGCCTCAAACTAAGCAAAGCTTGTGCTATGGGAACCAGATAACTGATATACGTATACTTAATAAGAATAGGTACTTAAATATTTGTAAATACATACTTATAATATAATACTTTATAACACCCAGACACAGAACAAACATCTATGTTCATCACACAAATGTTTGTCATAAGTGGGAAATCAAACCCACGACCTACAGCGCAGAAGGCAGAGCTACTACCAACTGAGCTAAGAGGCCAGTCAATCCGTACCTCCGTACCTATATTATAAATGTGAAAATGTGTTTGTTTGTTTGTTTATTTATCCTGCTTGAAGGTGTATCATGGGTACCTGCCTACTAATACAAGTGTGTTTTTCGCGATCAGAACACATTCATTATAAATTTATTATGTGGACATACCAAATATTCGTACACAAAGGTTTGGCTCCACATTCATTATACGTACCTACTGCCCATGAATGGAACTCCCTGCCGCTCTACTTGTTTCCTGAAAACTATAATCTAGGTGCCTTCAAGGCGAGAGTGAATAGATTTTTTTAGATCAATGTGATCCATCCTCGGCCACACCATCGCTTAACATCAGGCGAGTTGGTGGCCAAACATAGATCTATTTTCTTTAAAAAAAAATGTATCCGGGTGGGTATCTATTTATCTCGTGAATTACCTTTATATTTAGCCTGAAGTTTCGACTGGATTGTGCCAGCCGTGGTCGCGGGAAGGACTACGGGGGGAATATTTTATGACAACATAACTTTTGAAACTATCATGGTTACGAACCTAAAAATTATTATCAACGGGATAATTACCATGATTATTGAGTTTTCTTGCTTCCCGATATTTCGACGCAGTTGCATGCGCCATGATCACGGGTAACCCGTAATTATCCCGTTCATAATAATTTTTATGACAACTTTTTAAATTATATGGTCACCCTAACCGCATCACACACATACATCAGACACAAGGTATGTATGTAGTGCATAAAACGAACCATTTTCTAGGGCTAGACTTAATGGCGAAATGATGGAGCTATTTAATTGAACGAGAAATATATAATAAACTAACGTAGTAGGTAGGTACTATTATTTTTATTGTGTTGCATTTCTGAAGTACCTAGGTAGCTAGTGTGACTGAACCTTATATAGATAGGTTGTTTCACACACTAAGGGAGTAGTGCCTGTGGTCGTGCACCACATTCTTAATAGTATGAGTATAAGCTAGACCAAACGCTATTTTTGAATGCGTTAAATGTGTTTAGGCTAGCTAACTATAAAAACGAGTGCGCTTTAGACCACACGGCTAAAGTAAAACTTCCATTCGCCTCGCCCGATCACACTTTTTGTAACGCTCTCGTCACGCATTCACCAGCTTACTCCCCAAGTCAAGCGTTCGTAAAGAAGTTTTACTTCAATAAGGAATCGTGGTGCAAGAAGCCCGAACTCTTGTTAATAACATTGTAGACATTGTTTTAACCCATTACGAAATTAATTATTTTGCAGTAAACTAATTTTAGGAACTAGAGTAGGTAATTATGGGTAAAATCTTGTGTGTTCAATTTTCTCACAAAAACCGATAAGTTTTACAGTAAGACTAAATAATAAGAGACGAGTGCAATGCCATTAGAAATGAAATGAACACAATCTTTGCCCAATGTCGCCTTATTGGTTTAATTATTACGAGGATGTCCTTATCGGTAGAGCTACAATAAAAAAAAAAAATTTTAGAACGAAGCGCTTCCAATCGTCTTTTATAATGCGTGCTGCTGTCGAATGGAACAAACTGCCTTCGTCTGTGTTTTTATAACCCGAACACCTTTAAAAGGAGAGTTAATAGGCATTTTCTAGGGAAGCTCGCTCCATCGTCGACTTCATCCATGCCCAGGCAAGGAGCGAAGTCAAGAGCTAACCTATCCTAAACAAAAAAAAAAAAAAAAAAAAAAAATACTGGCTGCATTGTAGCTCTACCGATGAAGAAAAATTAAAAACACAAGCTATTTAGGTAATTATGTAAGTATTGATTTCTGTTTGATTGTCTTTGCCTCGATGTGGGATTGAACTAAAACTCATGTGTTCACTAATGATTATAATGAATGAAAGAATACTAAAAGAAATAAAATAAAAGTCATTAGGTAAAAATTAGGCATTTTCTGAATCACAAATTCCAGAACCATTCCGCGAGTCATTACAACTAAGTACCTACAATTTACCATCATCAAAACCGAAATTAATAAAGAAAATTTCATTGTATTATAATGAAATGGAAAATGAACTGCATCTTCGGTCTTCCCTGTCATGCTATCCCATTCTCTCTTCAAGAGTTGAGATAAACATCTATCTCTGTCTACAAACAATGCATCCTACGTGCCACAAAAAGAATAAGGATAGGGTATGCTGTATCGATAATTTAAAGTATCGATAGCAGTCAAAATGTGTCATTTATCGATATTGTTTGTTATTCGATATTCATTTATTTCTACTATTTTTACTTGTGTATCAATATTTATAGAAATAAAAAATGTGTTAAAGTAAGTAGGTAACCTATTCAGTATAAATCACGTCTCATAACAATTGATCAAAAGTCTCTGTAAATAATTGAAGCCACATAAGACAATAAAATCTATGTTGCCACTACTAAACTTACTTTAGCTAGTTTTTCAATACCTACACAATTTGCTTTTTTATTTTGGGCACTGCCAATTGCGTTATCTTCAAACTTCAGCATCTATTATTTTAAAGCTAGTACTTATAGTTAAATAATAAGTGAAGGTAAATAAACGATTGGTTTAGTAGGTAATCATAAGTCTGAAATAAGATTTTTGTTTTAAAAAATTTTTTTCAAGACAAGTTTTTATTGGGTAAGGGTGAGCTGATTCAAATGTGCCCAAACACGGATGTTCTACTGTTATTCAATGAGAAGTTCCATTGAACAGATCCTGACTCCACCATCAGATCAGCTCGCTGTCACCTTATTATTACATTGTAATTGGAACTTGACAGATTTGCCAAGTTTCAACTCAATCGGCTTATTTACTGAGGAGTTCCGTTGAACAGCTCCTGACTCCATCATCCGATCACCTCAATGTTGTTACCATAATATTGCATTGTTACCGAGAATCTATAAGTGTGAAAAATGTCAGCTAAATCAGACATTGTAAAGTGGGTCAAATTTACTTGCAAGATTTAACCATAACAAACATAAATACATTTAAAGTTAAATAAAAGCTTTTAAAAAAGATTTTCCGTTAATTTTTAAAAGTAATCAAGTAAGTTAATAAAATAAAACTGAAGGAAGACAACCAATAAGTATTTCATAAATCAAGAAGTAAGAACTAAACTTAATTTAGGAAAATAATTCGATACAAATCTACAAATAAATCGATATCAAAATATCGACACTGCTCCAACCCTCGCAAGCTACTGCCACAAAAAATACTTTATCGTGCGTGCACGGGACAGCCTAAAAAAACAAAATGGTAAGTCACTAGTCGTAAGACGCTGGCAGAAAGAAAAGTTATTTTTTTGTCACAAACCAACGGGTCAGTGCATTGTGTTGGACTCTGGTTCTGAATGTTTTGATTTTTGTATAATATAAAGCTTAAAAAATAATATTTTAATTAGTTTTATGTTATTATGTACTGGGTAGGTACTCGCTTGTTGCTATATTCTCCTGTAGTGTATGTTGTATCCGGGTATTTATAACGTAAATTACCTATATAAATATACCAATGTTGTTTTTCATGTTTTTGTAAATGTATGTTTGTCTAAAAGAGTAGGCATAATGTATTGAAATTGTTGTATCAGTATTACATAGTATTGTGTATTACTCATTGGCAATCCAATTATAGAAATAAATAAACTAGCGAGGCAGACTTGGTTCTATCGCAAACTTCATCATCATCATCAGCTTATAGCAGTCCACAGCTGGACATAGGCCTCCCCTAATGAGCGCCATCGCGCCCTGTCTTCAGCTTGACGTATCCAACTTGTGCCGGCAGCCTTTCGCAGATCGTCACTCCACCTGGCAGGCGGGCGTCCTACACTACGTTTGCCGAGACGTGGTCTCCACTCGAGAACTCGTTTGCCCCAGCGGTTGTCAGTTCTACGGCAGATATGGCCGGCCCACTGCCACTTCAGCTTGCTAATTCTCTGAGCTATGTCAACGACTTTGGTTCTCTGCCGCAAACTTCACTAGAACACAATGCGCACTGGAATTTTATTAACAAAGACGTAATCACTACCTTTAATAAAAAAAATGCAAGTTATATTCGAATTTTATTGGGTTCTGTACTAACGGCCTTACCTATAATTGCCTCTCAAATTAAACACTGTTTACAGGATCTCAACTGCTTGATCATCTAACTAAAATAATATCTACCATAGGGAATATTCAGTCCAGTATTGTTTTTTATTTTAATCAATAATGTCCAGTATAATTGATTTCATAACCAGTATCCGCCTGAGATTTCGCTTGGGTAATTCTTTCCCGGATAAAAAGTAGCCTATGTGTTATTCCAGGTCATAAGATATGTAGGTATTGTATTGTATAGGTATTCCAAGTTTCAGCCAAATTCGATCAGTGGTTTTTCGTGAAAGAGAGATTTATAATATTAGTACGAAACACGATAAGTACTTTGATTTTATTGTAAGAGTTGAACTAAAGATTGAGAACCACTGTTGGAGGCTTAGAAGGCATTTTTGAGCGTTTTTGAAATACTTTAAACAATGCTTAGAAATAATTTATGAAAGGAATGTCATAACTAACGTAGAGTCATGAAGAATTTCACATAAATGTCATTGAATGATTTGAATAGTTTAATGTAATCTTCTAAAAATTTTAATGGTCTAAATACTAAGGAATATAAATCTTATATACAAAAAAAAACCGGTCAAGTGCGAGTCGAACTCGTACGCCGAGGGTTCCGTACCTAGTCATGGTGCCAATTAAGCTAGTCCGCTTAATTGTATGAGCGCCCATACAACTCGGAGGACAATTTTAATTGGCGTCAACTATGTACATACATAGTTCCCATACATATGGGAACACCCTTTAATTTTCAACTTTTTTAACTTTTTGGAATTTTTCCTTTATTTGTGCTATAAGACCTTGCTTTTTGCCAAATTTCGTTATTCTAGGTCAACAGGAACTACCATTTAGGTTTTCGACCCAAAACCTCTAGGGTACTTCCGGTTGATCTAGAATTGTCAATTTTGGTTACAAGCAAGGTCTTCCAGCACAAGTAAAGGAAAAATTCCGAAAAATAAAAAAAAGTTGAAAATTAAGGTAAGTTTTGGTACTCACAAGTTTTCGCGAAAACCTAAATTTGCCTATATCTTTTTATAGTGTTGACTCAGGACCTTGATTTTTATAGTCACAATAGGGACTATAAACCTTAGTATATGGTATAAATTTCAACTTGCTAGCTCTACCCGTTCCTGAGATAATCGATGGTGACACACGGACGGACAGACGGACAGACGGACAGACGGACAGACGGACAGACGGACAGACGGACAGACGGACAGACGGACAGACGGACAGACGGACAAGAAAGTGATCTTATAAGGGTTCCTTTTTTTACCTTTTAAGGTACGGAACCCTAAAAATACAGTATGTACCTTTTACTTTGTTATGATGGTTTACCTATAAGTTTTATCCGGGATCCACTGCACCTATTTAAAAAAAAATACCTATGTTACCTTTATTGTTGCGAGGCAAATGTTTGTATGATATGCAAATATTTGTTTCGAGTCTGGGTGTTTATTTATTTATTTATTTAATTTTAATTTATTTATTTAATAAAAAGTTACATGAGGTTTTGATTGTAAGTATCCAAAAAACTTATATTAAGTTTGTCCAGGACACTGTTTTTAAAGTAATTAAGTAGGTACCTAAGTAGTAGTACCTAAGTATATGCAGTTCATTTTCATCACGAGCTCTGCTTACTTTGCGGCTAGCAAGATGATGATTGAAATGTCCAGCATTATTTATTATGATTTTATAAAAAAATGTTTCGTGCGTGAAAAATTACGCACTCATAGGTCACCCTTCTCACCTAAAATTATTATTTATGTTATAAAAATATGTATAATCACAGTGACATCGAAGGGTCCATGAATCTGCCATCTTGAGATCAGTGAGCATGCGCGACCCGCCCGCGACACGCCCCTGTACTGGGGAGGTTAGATTGTATCTACCCCCTACGTGGCCCTACTGACTGATTTGATAAAGCTTCGACTGCTGCCCGTGGATCCACTCGTGTAGAGTAGGATTTAGATTTAAAATTCTTCTACGAATTTAGCCGAGAAGGCTTAAACGTAATGTAAAGATCTTTTTGGAAAATTAAACTTGAAATTAAATGAAAAAGTCGTTTTGCAGAAGTTAGCCTAACATAGGTAGGTAAGTTAGGCTTGGATGCTAGCCGCTTCCAACCGCAACACATGGAAATCTTTGAGGGAGACCTATGTAACAGTGGAAGTCCTGCGGCTGAGATGATGATGATGATGAAGAATGACAAAAAAATACACAAATTGATATTGATTAATGGAGTTTTAATAATTTTTA
The DNA here is from genome assembly GCA_958496255.1 of Camptogramma bilineatum. Taxonomy (NCBI): domain Eukaryota; kingdom Metazoa; phylum Arthropoda; class Insecta; order Lepidoptera; family Geometridae; genus Camptogramma; species Camptogramma bilineatum. Next base: position 9,990,391 of record OY292465.1, on the reverse strand, counting down.
ATCAACAGCTAACGCCTTAGGCTTGATTCACTCTTCAGCGTGTCGCCGGTCGTGTCCGCGAGTTGACCATTCACAGCACATTTCTCTGTGCTGTGAATGGTCAACTCACGGACGCGACCGGCGACACGCTGAAGAGTGAATCAAGCCTTGGTCTGATGGTCAGACAGTAGAAGTCAAAGTGATCTTTTATAAGGGCTTGGTCTAATAATCCCCTTAAAGATTAGAGGACTCTATCAGTCTCTGCTATCAAAAATATGAATAGAAAAAACTACTTTATGTAGGTACTTATATTTTGTCATAAATTTTTTGAATTAAGAATTATAACAAAACCCGCCAACATACATTAATTCAGTGTAAATACACAGTCCACTCGCGGACAAATTAACGGCCTTTCGGTCCCTCCGCACTGCTGAGCAATCAGATTAATCCCTTTGTCATTTAATCTATGGGTAGTAATAACTGTTGACTATTCTGTGTGTTAACACAACTGTAATGAAACTGATTAAGTAGTCGGAATCGAGGTGATAAATTGGTTGCAATCAATGCTAGTGAATATTATTAGAGGTGCGTTATTCGGACCGGAATGAGTGGCGTAAACAATTGGAGGCCTACAGCCAGCCGTGGGATATTATTGACTGCGGATGATGATGATGAGTTTCTGTGTGACGTTTAGGTACTATTGAATATGGGCCGAGATTAAAAGTAGAGGAGCAAAATCACCAGCCTTTTGAGAAGATGCAAAGTGATCCCAGAGTGTTAGACTATGTGTTAGAAGAGTCGTAAAGATAAGTTTTTCTAATTATGGTAAGTATCTCTTCCAAAACTTACCTAGATGAATATTTTAAAATCCTTAACTATAAGTACCTACTTACTTACTTTACTTATAATTTAGTACCTAGGTAGGTATGCTAAACATTATGAATTAGCTGTGGTAAGTATAAAACACTGAAAATATTTTTTTGCACTCAAAAACGTAAAATTTTAGTAAGTCAGTAAGTAGGTATAAGAAAAGTTTTAGTGTGTAGGTACTTAGGTACCTACTTATAAACTGCTTCCAAATTATCTACCAGTTACCTAGGTACTCCTGACATATGATTTTAAGCATCAACTAAATATTCAACTCGCCGGATAAAGTAAACAAATACCTAGGTACGTCTTTTTCCAACAGTCTAACAGCCTCTTTCAAAAGAGCATAATTATTTGTATCCCAAACAAAAGCTTTACGACGCCTACCTCTATCGTAATCAAGAACTATCCAGACACCGAGCACGTACACTATCAACATACGTAGAATCTGCACAATTTATTACATTCGGTGCGACTAATGAAAACCAGTCAACGCCCTGGGCGAGCAAACACATAAAACCGAAACGCCAAATTGGACCAATAACGTGGCCGGCAGTGTAATGGACATTTCACGTGCTATAAAGCATGATACAGATTGCTACTCAAAGTTTTATAGATTAGAACATAACTTTTAATAGCTTTTCTGTTTCGAAATGCGCTAACTAAATAAAGCTGTCATTAAAATCTTTGACATCAAAAAGCTCTACAATTTAAATGTGTTATAGCACCATCTTTTATCGGTAAGCAGAACTATGTTGTGTGCTGATAATCAAAATCAATTCTTTTACATTAAGTTCTTAAGCTTTACAATAGATGGCGTTTTAACAATTTATGATCGTGCCGCCATCTGTTGGTTATTTTTAAAACTAACTTGAACCGATCGATGCATTTATCATTGAGCAGCTCACACTTTTTGCGCTTCTCGCAAGTATTATGGTTCTAATGTAGAGTGATAGATGTCGCTTTCAACAACATACTCCTTTTTTAAAACTGTGAATGTTTGCAAAGCATGTGTAAGCAGGCAGGTTGTGACAATAAGTGTTCGAGCTACTAAGAAACAAACATTAGACATAGAAATAGAACAAAACAAACCCACATTTTTAGATTGGTTAAATAATATTTTGCTTGAACATTGTACATCGGTTGACAAATTGGCAATTTTCTGAAAGCGCCATTTCCAGATTTGCATGCAGAAGCGCCACTTCAAAGGTAACCGTTGTCAACTACCCTACTTTTCAATTTTAAACCTAGTTACAACATATTCTTCTCTATCCCACTGGTATAAAGCCGAAAATTGCTTGAACCTATCTGGATTCAGTTTCAGGAAACTGAAGAGTTTTTACGTGGAAATTTGAGCTCTATTCAAATGGTATTAATGTATGTTCCAGGCTGGTAGGTTATTATTTGAGACTTTTTTCATCTTTGGCTGGTGATGTTATTGGATTATCTATGAAGCGAGTTCCTGAGGGGGTGGTTTAACTTGGTTATAAGGTTGAATGAGTTTTGGTAGCCGCAAGCTATGTTTGACTTTCTGAATTTGAATAAGTAGGTAGGTACTTACCTACCTACCTATCAGAATATTTAGTTGGAGCTTTTGGGCCTTACCTACTTATGAAAGATGTTTAAAGTTGAACACTGGTTAAACAACGTCTTGTCTTTATTTGTGGATGGTGACAAACAGAGACAGGACGTTGTTTAACCAGTGTTCAACTTTTAACATCTTTTGTAAGGGGGTTTATACTTAGTTACAAGTAGCATAATAAAAAAAATCGAAAAACTGAATTCATTATGTACCTACCTACTTATTGCACTCTTGAGGTGGCAAAATAAGAAATTAAAAAAAAACGACTTCAATGTTGCACTTCCGAGGTGAATTTTTGTTCATAACTCAAAAGATCTTAAATCCTCAAAATTTCGTCATGGAACCACTGTAGAAGGTGGAGGTTTTTAGGTAGGTAGGTAAGTATTTAGATTCTAAATACTTGCGCCTTGTTGTCTCCACCTTCTAAATTTTAGAAGGTGGAGACAACAAGGCGCGACAGGTGGCAAGATATCGAACGATGACACGCCTTTCCTGATATAAAATAGTAGGTAAGTGAGTAGGTAGGTAAGTATTAATAGTCTACCCACAACCTATCTTCGTGAAAAATAAGAAATCAAACAAAAAATCTTCAGCAAATACTCTTGAAAGAAAAATATAGGTCACACAGATGCAACTCTCAAACCTAAAACCGTAATTAAGACTTTAGATCCAGATATTAAGATTCAAAATACCTAAGCAAGTGACAGACTACTGAAGTAGAATATCACATCCGCAACAGTTGACAAACAAACAAACAGAAAGTAGATAACTGGCGATTGACAGGTTAATAGAAGGATTAGATGGTATTTTATAGTAAAGATTATCTAAGTAAACATTCATGTTCCCACACTAGATTTTGGGTGATACTAATATTACTATAGTGCCTACTAATATATTATTATCAATTTTTTAAATTAATGAATGAATGAAAATGCTTTATTGCAAACCTTAAAACTATAAAACAAAATACAACCAATAATAAAACTACGAAACAATGTATAATGGGTGGCCTTATCGCTAAGAAGCAATCTCTTCCAGGCAACCTTTGGATGGAGGGAAATCTTAAATACCTATTGAAGATTGATCGAGTTCATGTGCATAAATAACATAAGGAAATTTATTTACACGCTTAAATTTTCAAAGTAGCAGTAAACCTAATCTAGATTTAATACCTATTTGCCCGCAACTTCGCTTGCGTTAGTGTACCTAGATTTCGTCAAATCCTCGGAAACCTATACCTATCATTTATTAGGTAAGTACCTATCTTATGTAGGTACTTACTTTTTTTTACCCCTGAACTGTTTGTTTGTATGAATGCAGAATTATAATATTTTTCGATTCATAGAGTTGATGATGACATTTTCAGATTTGAATTAAAAATCATCACATTTATCGAGAAATCGGTGATGTAATAAAAATGGCATCATGCAAATGTAAGTCATGTTTAGAATTATGTTATGACCGAGAAAGTAGTCGGAATAACTGATAAAACTTATCAAATAAGACTTATTGAAAATATTAGTCTAATCATTTAAAACCTTTCATTGTCTACATCGTCAGCTTATTTCTTATCGACTGATAAATATTACGTCTGCCTCAAATACTTACAATGTTTCAATGTCCTACAATGTGAGCTGAGTAGAGAAATGCCTCTAGTTTTGATCAGCACCATGTATATTCCTTTATCCAAATAATAACGTAAAGTGCTAAAAATATGCTCAAATTTTAAATTATTTTGGTATTACGTTTTTATGGAAATTCGCCGGTCGCAGCCCTCTTAAGCTGAGAGGATAGTTTAGTAGGTGCTGGTCTGGAATATACATGGTGCTGATCAAAATTAGGGGCATTTCTCTACTCAGCTCACATTGTAGGACATTGAAACATTGGTAAGTAGATACGTTCCCCGAGCCCTTAACCAGCCATATCCAGATAGTATGGACAAAGGAAGTCGCATTTCCTCAGCTCCGGTCATACTTGTAAGTGGAAGCATGACGTTAAAATACAAAGAAACAATTGAAAGTATCGATAACAATTTGTCATTCTTTAGTAGTATTTCTTAGTACGGAAAAGGTGATTGGTGATTTATCAGGTAAATCGATTACTTATTGTTAAAATTTCGATGTAACGTCTAATTTTAAGATAAGAAAAATCAGTAGGATAAAAATAACCTACAATATTTTAAAATTATACGATCGGTCGATGCTTTAATCGATAGGTCAATCCTGACGACTAAGTATTCTGTAGCCGAATTGGTAAAGGCACTCCGGCTAAAGGAGGATCGCTTGTATCATTGCGGGTTCAAATCCCATCAGAATTGAAAATTTTAATAAGATTTTTCATTTTGAATAGGTTTTAAAATGAAACTTCATATGGTAAAAGCTGAAACTGTACACTTTTAAAATATAAACCACGACGTCGATTTCTTGGTTGCTCAATTAGTTAGAGCGTGGTCACGGAAAGTAGGTAAAAGTACAGTAAAAGTATGATACATTTAAATAAACTATTTAAATTGCCATTCTACTTACTAGAAACTTTACACAACTTTCATCAAAACTGAATACGGGTTTGAATCCCGTCGGAATCGAAAATTTTGATAAGAATTTTCATCGATAAAATGAAATAAGTGTTATAAGTATTTTTTAAAACCATATTCCAACTTTTTTCAAAATTAGCTTAAAGCCAGCTGCCAAAGTATTATGTAGGTACCTACCTAAAAAAACTCTGCATGGTCCTAATTGCAAAGTAAATAACTGAATCCATATTTATTTGCATGTTTGTTGATGCTACTGATTAGTTGCTGAGAACCGAAATTTTGATATTCCTATCAGTCGAGTGGAATGACCCAAGTGAAACTGAACGCTATCACTGTGAGGGATAGACAACTGGATCACTCTATTAAGAAATCTATCGGTTAGCTGTTCGCGGTTTTATAAAAATAACTATACTACTCATACAAACTTTCATAGCCTTGAATGTACTGCATTATAAAGTTGAAATTTCCAAAAAAAAGTTCTTAGCAGATGCTTGCTTATGCTTTGTATGTAGGTAATGTAGGTAGGTACTACTCTCTATAATAAAAAAATAATTTTCCATCTTTCAGTCTTTTAGAGTTAGTATTTTTGGTGATGCTTTGATAGATCAGTCAAAGTCAGGACAAACGATTCTACGAGTATGTGTTTAGATTCGGATTTTATTACGATTGAAAAAAATTACAATATGGCACATATTGTAATTTTTTTCAATCGTAATAAAATCCGAAGGAAATAATTACCTATCTAAAATACTTACATAGTTCTAAAACTAAAATTGTCAAATGGCAAATTTGATTTCTTACATATAAAATATATAGGTAGGTACTTACTTAAGTAGGTAACTTTAAAATAATGCTTGCTCTTTTATTTTTAGCTTGCATCCCTCTGCAGAGCGAATACTTTAATGAGATCATGAAATAATGCGTTAATCTTGTTTGGAATCCTTACTGGATATGCCGAATAACATTCAATTTTATGTCATACCATTACTACTTATTTATTTTATGTTTTGTCAAAACTTGGTTTAACGCATAGTTTAACTTTGTTAGTAAACCAGCTTCGATCCTACTGCCTGTGACAATATAGAGTCATGTAGAGATCCTACCGTTATCTTTCATGGGAATATAAGTGTTGAGTAGGCACTCGTAGTTGAAATAGATTAGAGAGAAGATGAAATTTAAAAAGTAGTTTTGTCACTATTTTGAGAAACATTAAGTGATTTTACACAACAAGTAAGTACCTACAAGCTGGCAAGAACACAGTGATATCTATACTTCTATACTTATCTATACTAATATAATAAAGCAGAAGAGTTTGTTTGTTCGTTTGTTTGTTTGTATGTTTGAACGAGCTAATCTCAGGAACTACCGGTCGGATTTAGAAATTCTTTCTGCATGTGATAGCTGAACTCTTGAGGAAGGCTATAGGCTTTTCATCATCATCATCATAACCATAAACCAACACTACGGGGGCAACGCCGCAAGGGCGCTGCTAGTGATAAGATAAAGATCGAATTCAGTACCATAATGGAAAATTTAGCTTCATTTTTGGATTGTGATTATTATGATTACCTAATGATACTCGTAATTACAAAGAAAAATATCCATAAAATTTAATATGCCAATGGACAGTAACACCACTTGTGTCGTATTGCTAAAATCAGATATTTAAGTATAAAAAACATATTTCTTAGCACATAATTATTTGACGGGCTCAGTAGCACTGCCTTCTGCGCTGTAGGTCGTGGGTTCGATTCCCTCTCAGGACAAACATTTGGGTGATGAACATAGATGTTTGTTCTGTGTCTGGGTGTTATAAAGTATTCTATGTTATGTATATACAAAACGTAAGTATATAAGTATTCTATCAGTAATCTGGTTCCCATAGTACAGGTTTTGTTAAGTTTGGGGCTAGATGACGCTGTGTGAAATATCCAGCAATATTTATTTATTTATTTATTAAGCATTCTATGATTGATACCTACTATATGATAAAAACTTGGATAAACTTCAGTTCGCGTATTTCTACCGTTTTCTCACGTCCTTATCACGAGTATTATTATTTCATTATCATTACAAATATTTACTTGACACTGTAAATTTTATTTAGTCACCTATCAGGTTGTAATTTTGATAATTTTAGTGTGATTGTGGGAAAAGTGTCGGATTTTCTAACTACGTCACTAACTCTAGACTCTTGTGTTAATCTTTTGGAAAAAAACAGATAAGTAGTTAGGTATGATATAATTTTATTCATGGTGCTATTTAGATTGTCAACGAGAACTAATCAACGCTGAAACATTTTTACTGCATTGAAATTATTCTGCTGATTTGAGACGATCTTTTCTTACTTCAATAGGTTAAAAAGTCTATATCCTATTCTAATAAACGAGCAATATTTGTTTGATGTTTGAAGTTTGAGGTTTGTTTGTATGTACCTACTGAGGTTTTCGAAAACGGCTCTAAGGATTTCGATGACATTTACAGTACGGGTGTTTACGGGGGCGAAAAATCGATCTAGCTAGGTCTCATATCTGGGAAAAGTCGTTTTCTAGGCATTTTCACGCAAAAAGATTTACAAGTGCAATGTGTTCGTAATTGAACCACTAGATGGCGATATGCACCCGAGCAGAGCTCGGTCGCCCAGATATTAAGCATTTAACCACATTTTTGAACATGCTTTTATAAGCTTCACTTATAGGTATTTATGTAAAAGGAATCTTTGAACGTGTGTAATTTTGATTCACATCAAAACTTCAGATTAAATTGCAACTTTGCACACTTATCAAGGGCCAATGACAAAACATTAATTTTAAAAAAATAGTTGATATTGCAATAAAGCGTGTTTAAACTATTAATTTTTTTTTCCACAGAAACACCAGTAACAGAGCTCAGACAATCAATATCTCATATATTAATTATTTGTAGTGATTATTTTTTAATCTCTTTTATCCGTTATTTAAGCAGCTTATTGTGAATTTAATAAGTTACATAATACGGCTTTTATGTCTTTATCAGTAAAAATCTATAAATTGTTGTTTGTCTGTTTTATTGATAAAATAATGAATGAATTTAACTCTTGATTTTGCTTTACCTAAATAAATTGTAGGTACCTATTACCAATTTAAATTAAAGAGCTCAGCTCTTGTCGGTGCAACGATGCTATTCTCTCCATCTATCTCTTTCCAATGCGATTTCTTTTATTTCTTTAAATTTAATTTTTATTTCCAACCAATTTTGGTTGTTTTTTTTCTGACAACTACAACTTTTTCATTCTGAGGATTCATTTCAATTCAGAACTCGTCGCCCATTGCGTTCAAAGTCCCGGTTATTGAAAAAACAGTTTTTGAACTAACAGTTATAATGATGAAATGCTCAAAAGACATTATTCATTATTGTTCTCGAAACTTTGTCTCCGTTAGAACAACTCTCGCCTGAAGTTTCGTTATACCAGAATTTATGCTTATGGTATTTTGACATTTAAGGTTTAGGATATACAGGTTCAATTTGCTTGAATAAAACAAGGGTATTTTGAAACTTTAAAGGGAGGTTGTATTATTGGCGCGTGGATGGAGCACGCCAAAGTTGTAAAACAATTTACTAAAATAAAAGATGAATATGTAATACAAATTTTTGAATTATTTAGCTTTAAGGACAATATTTTCGGAAGGTCGACGTAGTAAAGAATATTCCTGCTAAGTTTTTTCCTGTTCAGGAACCTATTTATTTTTATTGTGTCTCTTAGTCTTAGGTTGACTCTACTTCCTTAAAATATTTTTTTGATTCCAGAATCAAATCAATAAACAGGTAAGTAGGTATTATTTGTCAAAAGTTTAACTAACATAATATTACCTACTTAATAATAATTTATCAACGGGATAATTACCATGATTAGGTATTGAGTTTTCTTGCTTCCCGATATTTTGACGCAGTTGCATGCGCCATGATCACGGATTAACTCGTGTTAACTCGGTAGACCATCTACCGAGTTAAATAAAAAACATACAGTCGATTTGAGAACCTCCTCCTTTTTGGAAGTCGGTTAAAAGAGAACCTTTTTTGAGTTTGTGTTCAAATGGAGGATAGGTAATCTCCTGAATTCTAGATATTCCAAAATATCGTCTAAATAGATGTAAGGACAATAACACTAAGTTTTTGTTTGTTTAGACCAGTGGTGGGCAAACTACGGCCCGCGGGCCAACTCCGGCCCGCGAACCTTTTTAATCCGGCCCGCCGCGCCAGCATTCTAACTCAATCCGTACTATTCATCTCAATTACATGTAAACACTTTCAAAATTGTTACAATATATTTAGTGTTTTGTAAGTAATAGTAAAAACCAGTTCAAAAATCTGGCCCCCCATTACATTTCATTGGTTTTGTTTGGCCCCCGATGAAAAAAGTTTGCCCAACCCTGGTCGATCGAGCGAGCGAAGCGAGCGAAGATCTTAGTGGCAAGTTAGGCGATTTTGCTTTGTATGTTTGTATGTTTGTATGTTTGTATGTTTCATTTTTATGTTCTCGCATAACTATCGAACCGCTAATCCAATCTGTATGAAACTTGATAGGTCAATAGGTAGTGCTATGGAAATTTGCTGTGGAGCGTATGAGCGTAATCGATGAAGGGGTTGTAAAGATATGGGGTTCCCAAGGGGGTAATTTTTTTTCAAAGTTACCCAAATATATTGAGTGGGGTGTCATACGAAAGGGCTTATTTTGTACATTCCAAAATGGTTTTTATTTTTAATCTAGGATGTATAGTTTTTGAAATACGACCAAAGAACAAAAACTACGAAACCAGAGCTGCAAGAGCTCCCGTTTCATAGAGTTTCGATGTCTTCGTAGCTCATTGACTGGTCGGTCTTAAAAACAGAGTGGCATCGTTGCGGTTTGGTTTGCAATGATTTTAGATGCTACTTGATTGATTTTCATGATAAAAAAATTTTTGATAAAGAATGAAAATAATTGGGGTAAAAAAAGTTAAATAAACAAATATATTGAGTGGGGTGTCAAATGAAAGGTCTTAATTTGTACATTCCAAAATAGTTATTATTTTCATTCTAGGACGTATACTTTAGAAATACGACGAGAATTCATAAATATGAAATAAGTAAATGAAAAATTAGACACGACATTATTGTATTGCATGCATGCTAGTATTTTTTACCATGAAGAGCTAGCGCAATAGGCATACTCGGCAGTAGTAGCACTTGAAATTATAGGGGTAGTCAGAAGAAAGTCCAAATGTAAGCCATCTACGGTGCGCGAGATCTCAGTTCGGGGCGAACTACTAGTTTAGACTAAGTATAGGTAACAGGACATCACTAAGTAAAAAAAAAAATTAAAAACTCCGTCACTAGAGTTGGCCACTTACTCTACGAACTTACTTACACAAGTAAATCACAAAACAAAACCCGTAGTCCTCAGCGGGGTGTTCGGCGGCAAGAAATCCAAAACAGATACTAACACGCGTTAAATTCACAAAATCACTATTTGCGCCATAAACACCATTAACATTAGCACTTACAATACAAACAAAGAACAATTTATATTGTACTCCCTTTGTTTACAACGAAAAACCATTAAAAATTATAGGACCATTTTTTCATGTTTGGTCTGAACTGAAATAAGTACCCAATGGATACCGGGAACGTTATTTGTTATTTTGTAAATCGTTAACGTGTATTGTAAGGTGTTTTGGTTCATTTTTATGTAATAAAATAAAGAGACAATTCTTGTACAATTTTCACTCGTAACTAGCAAAGACGATGAACCAAACTATGTATATAAAGTTGCATGAAAAAATTACTGAAACTAAGTATACAGTTTAAAACGATTTATTGATGAATAATGTTTTGGTCTTTATGTTCGATCCAAAATCTAAGTAAGTATAAACATTATTATACAAAAGAAAAGAAATACTTAAGGCTGTGTCCCCAGTAGGCAAACTGTGAGCGGCCGACTGAGTTTGCGGCGTATCGGTTTAGTACGCTTTTCCATATATGTATTTGAAATGGAGTGTTGCTAGTTTAGTTGAGAGTTTACTAGTTTTGCGCGTAACGCTGCAAACTGCGTACAGTGAGCGCAAAACTAGCAAACTGTGGACACTCCAATTCAAATATATGGAAGAGCGTACTAAACTGATACGCCGCAAACTCAGTCGGCCGCTCACAGTTTGCCTACTGGGGACACAGCCTAACTCTACTATAATTACTATAATTTAACTGACAAATTCAACATCCATCTTGAAAGATCTGAAGTCTGAAGATTTGTTCTTCTTCTTCTTTTGTATGATCAAGTGGCCAACTCTGGTGACGGAGTTTTTAAGCCGCCTAAAGGAAGCCAGGACCGACAGTTAACGTGCCCTCCGAAGCACGGAAGCGCTCAGCTCGTAATAGTACTTGCGGTCACTCATCCTAAAAGTGACCGCACACAACGCTGCTTAACTTCAACGATCAACCAAGAACGTCCAAGCAAGCTACGCCACAAGCGCTTTGTTAAAAGATGAAAATAATTACAGAAATTATAATAAGTAGGAGTACTTGTAAATATATTACAAGTATTATTATACCTTCCATTCACGTTCATGTTCTTGTTCAATATTATGTGAGTCGAAACTACTATTTATTCCTTTAGCACATTACCAACCCAATAGTAATTTTATAGTTTAAAAATGCGACCTTCCGTTTTAACAACCACGCCACCTTTGGTGTTTATATCCATCAAAGTAGGATTTACAATCACCAAAGCACAATTCATTCCCCACGTTGCTACATAAAATTAAGAAAATCGTTTATTACCCTGGCTACCCTTTGAGTATTGATATTTCTTGACGTTCAATATTGCACTTAATTTTTATAGAGCTAAAGTTTATTTCTTTATTTTGTTAGCACAAAAAATTCCCATGTGATTGACATTTACAACGTCACCTCGTTGTAAATGTCAATAAAAAAAAAAGTTTACAACTCGTGAATTCGCGGTACGAGTGTTTCCTTTATAAAATCCTTTTCTAGGCGTTTTACGATAGGTTTTGTTCAAATTAAATGACAGATGACGGACGTAAAATGTTTTATTGTGACAGAAGCGAGATTTTTTGTACATAAAATTCTAGATATTGTTTTGCAGCACCTGTCTGCACCTAGCCTTACAAAATACTAACTTTGAAATTGATCAAAGGAGAATGTGCAAAATTTAAATTATTTTAACCAGGCCCATCGACGATCGAGTAAAACCGCGGTCTTATGGCTCGTCAGCAAAGCTCGTCGGTGTATCATTGCAATACCGCGGTTTTGTGCGTTGACGAGCTGGCTCGCGGCTCGTCATGTTTGCTTTATTTTTTACTCAGCTCGATGAAATTCAAAATTCAAAACCTCAATTCGACTACGATACGACTGTTTCACTCGCTAGTCGATCAGCACCAACGAGCCACGAGTAAAACCGACGTCCTTTAAAACCGCAGTATAGGCTCGTAAATCGATCACCTACTTAAGATACGTCTACAGAGTTAATACCTCGCGGAGATGTTGTTATCAACGTGACGTCAGAAAAATAAACGACATTTGACTTTTTTAACATGTCCGAAAACTGGAAACCTGGGTGTTACTTAAGAAAGATGTTTAAAGTTGAACACTGGTTCAACAACGTCCTGTCTTTATTTGTGGATAGTGACGAATAGAGACAGGACGTTGTTTAACCAGTGTTCAACTTTAATCATCTTTCATAAGTCAGGGGGAGTATGATTAAGTTTCAAATCCACTTGAAGTAGCACCATCTAATCATACCCACTGAACACTTACATTTAAATCTGAAACATGTGTTGAAGGCACAATCGTCAGCCTAATCTTCCCCACACTTATGGTGAGATAAAAAATCACTCTCTTAACATTTTTGGGTTTTGAAAGCAGGGGTTGTGCAATGCAGCCTCAAGTGAGGGTTAAAGTGGATTCTATCTTTATCACAAGAACTCGCAAGATAAAAATATAAGAAGCTGAAAGTTTCTCATAAAGTATTAAGGAACGACAACTACTTGTTTAATTTTTAAAGCTTGAAATAAAAAAATGGTGTTAGTTTATTGATTTTAAGCTATTTAGAAATCGCTGCTGATTTGTTTGTATGCTGAAAAGCGGAATCTAGAGCGACTTAATACCACTGTTTGACATCTAATATTTTATCTGGATTCACAAACAATAAATGAATTATGTTTCTAAGCATGAACATTTTCATTGTCATTCAGATTGCCGAATCGCAAAACTTGCAACGTTTTTTTATGGCTGGGCTGGATTTAGAATTTTAGGTGATTATTTTTAAACATATTAAATTATTTAGATTAAGTATAACACACATGAAACGTATGTTTTACAAAATCTTTTTTTTATTCCTCCCAAATATATTTTTTCTTCCCGACAGTAGTTTCTTCTACCTACAGTAAGCAGCTAATCTCAAATTGTCATACCCGATACCAATGATCTTCTACATAACTTGAGGTAGATGCGTTGTACCTCGCGCTGCGTGGCGAACAAAAGTCAAGCTTATTAACTTGAGTCAACTCAGTCGCACTCTATCTCTTCGATGCTACACGCAGTTATACCTACGCAGCACGCACATCAATTTATTTCTCTCTGACACCAGGGTTTTATTTTCTCTGCTATCTTTTAGTTTTCTAGAGTGATATAAAAAGAGCTGGGTGTACCTATTCTACCTAAGTAGCTATTACACAATTTCGCCGCGGATTAAAACTGATTATTATGAGTAGGTATAACGTCTCTATTAGTTAAATCTCATTGCCCTATACTCACACTTCATAATGTCACAGTTTTTTCCTTGTTCTCGATAACGCCAGTTTTAGAGAAAGGGTGTGTAAGTATGTTTTTACTATTTTTAGCTATTCCATGGTAACTTTTTGTGGTTTCGCGATAAGCTAAGTGCAAAGTTTTTAATGACTAATAAGAGCATGTGAAAGAAATTTGTTCAGAAACACGTGTCGCCGACCGTTTTCACTATCGTATCTTTATGATTGGCACTTACGGATTGACAGCTAACATTTACAATAATTTATTGTTAATAAGTAGATTGTGATAAAAAATGTCAAATATGAGTTTGTATTCGAATGTGTAACAGCCACGGGGCAGACTACCATACCATTGGTCAAAGACATCGTGTGTTTGGATGAAAGTGAATTAAGTTAGACCAGGACTTTGGTTTAAAAAGTGTGGGTAACAGATTGTTTTTTTTTTTAATTATTTAACAAGTAAAAGCATTACTAATATCATGAATTACTTTTAGATTTAGAGATCATCAAGCGTTACTAGCTTAAACTAGAACTAAGTTTATTTCAGTTTGTTTATTTATTTAAAAAGGTCAACTAACACAAGAAAACACTTTTGATTCACAAATAAATAGGAAGTAAGGTAAGATCTAGTGCCCCCGTAATTATAGGGTATCACAGCATTCCGAAAGCATTCATTTGTTTCATTCTTATGTCAAAGCATTTTGCAATAGTCATATTATTATTCCTTGGCTTATAGCACGTTCATTTTGTTACACTAAAACAGTCCTTCATTTAATCTAAATTGTATGAAATCACCAGTGCTCTCCATTTTAACTACCTAGTTGAAATTCCGATCTGATTGTAAGAGTCACCGCGGGCGGCTGCCTGTCCCTCATATCGACAGCCAGATGTGACACTGATGGACCAAACGCCCACTGATCGTGTTACTTTGATTGTTAATGTGGATTTTATCGAGTACTGCCCCTCTATAATCATCATTTTATCACTTACCCATTTTTATACCGGATATTTCTCAAACTAAAGTGCATTGATTAGCTTCTAATCGTTTTTATTTATTTAAACTTAATTGAAATCTTCAATTGAATTTTTGTTTGAATTAGGCTCGAATTCAATAAAAGCATCTTTCAATACGTTATCGTCTCAACATTCCATTACAACCCACAATTTGGTTTCTTCTAACGTCAATTTCACGAGCTATTTACACCATGTAAGATCAACCTGTCAAATTTGACGTTTCGTTGAATTCCGTCGGTGTATTTGGACTACCGAATGACAAACTCGACACAGAAGTCACATGAGTCAAATTTCAACTTGTCACATGTGGCGTATTTTTTTGACGTGCGTGTGTTCTGATTCTACGTATTTTTTTGAAAAACTTGACATGTTTTTTTAGACTACCGCGGTGATCTTTAAGCGTTACCATGTGAGTAAATTTGCGAATAGCTAGATTCAATACTGTTGTTTGCTTAAACATAGCCATTGCTAATCAGTTACAATACTAACGTTAAAATAGAAAAATGTAATTATAGAATGTATTGTCCGCATTGTGTATCTCCAAAGTTCCCAAAAAGAACAATATTGTCTTTAAAAGTTGTTCACGCGTGTTTGCGTCCATATTGTCACGGCGAGACCCCGCTTGGCTACAGTTATGAGCCCATTCGACAAAATAATGACATTGGTAACTTATTCTTTCAATGCTTATTGAAATGGTCAAAACATGAAGGCACGCTTACGTTCTTCGAGCTTTTGTACCTCCACGATGGATTCGACACCGCAGTTTGTCAAAATTTCGGTTTCCATTTCTAAGAACGATACTATTCTAACATTTGTTACTTGTCATGTAAAGCTGAAGGTCCGTTATACAACTTCGATCCTCGCGTCTGACGACAGTTATATTTTTTGTGTGAAATTTTATGAGAACCAATAAATATTCTAAAAGTGGAGCATTTATTAGAGCAGACTTCTATGGTAGTTGATAACTGTTTTTACTTTCAACGGAGAATTGTTTTGTCCTTGAACAGTAGGAGGGACTTTGTTTTAGGTCCAATAAAGTTTCGCTTTTATAGGTCGAATTTGCTAAGCGTGTTACTTTTTATGGGACTAATTTTTTCTATTAATAATTTTTTTTAGATTTTTATTAAGTAGTAGATTCTGCAGGTTAAAACATAATGTTCTTTTTTGGGAATTACTCGTCTTAATTTTCTTTTTTGATCCATTCAAAATATGCTTATTGATTACGTCTAAAATTATTTATCTCTTATCTTAATTCTGATTGCGTGCTTGCTTCAATCCCTAACTTTCAAAGTTTTAAACTTTGTAAAGCTGTGAACAAGTAAAAGCTTAGTTTAACATCTAATAGGTACAACAATCTAGCATGAAATATTTCAGCGAAAGTAACAGTAACCTTTCTCCCATTCTTCCTCTAACGAAGCGTTGCAAACGCCTGAATGTCCACAATTTCACTTTTACATCTTAATTACCCTTTAGCTGACAAAGACAATCCTTTCTTACGCAGAAAATAGAATTTATGACTTACACTGTTTCACGCAAGGACGGCAGACAAGAAACAATGTTGTTCCAAATAAATGCAACTCTTTAGTCCAGCCAGCGGTTCCTTTAAACAGTTATTGAATAACAGTTTGGACAAAACGGTCTTAGTTACGGTAAGAAAAGGGTAAAAATAATGTTCACGCACAATTACCCGTTGTTTAGAAACTTCATCGGCAGAGAGAAATGAACCATACCACATTGCAACAATGCTGATAGTTCAATGTTTGAGCAGAGAAAATTAAGCAAAGCAAAACCTTGAAAATATTTATTTCGCTGAAATTGCACTGCGATTTTTATTTTATTGCGCGCAATAACTAAGTACCTACGCCTTTTAGCAAACCCTTTAGCCAATTATAGTTTTTGTTCTAAACCCGTTACTTTTTAAAATAATGCTTTTTTACGTTTTCTTTTTTTAGTTTGATGTATTTTTATTGAGGTTTTGGCAATTTAGCGAATGGGTTGCAATTGCAGAAGGGTTGTTCAGATTTAGTACACTAACCGTTATGTTTTCGTAGAAGTTTTTTTAAGTTTCATTATGAGCTTAAATTTATATTATTAAAGCAAAGTAAAATCATTAGTTTTAGCACATTTTAAACTTTTGCGATCTGTAGACATAACACAAAGGTAATTACAAAGGTAATCATGCGATAAAGTCTCGTTAGTTTGTTTAAATTATCATTAGTTTTTGTCAAATTCACTTTGGTTCAAAAAAATCATCCATAATTGATTTATTAAAATCCAACAATGTATAGAATTAAGTACTTATACAAAACAACTACCAAATATTTATCCAATATCAATATAATGTAACGTTGAGAAAATTTGTTGTCTGAATTTTTTTTAGTAAATAGATTTCCACAATCATTATTCATTATAAAGAATTGTTAATAAATAAAAGACAAATACAAGGGCAATGTTGTAGGTAACTACTTTTCCCAAAACAAAAAAATATAACGGTTCAAGATCCGACACAGAAGTTAGAAAACGGGAATATAGCGGCATTTTCAAAGGTAAAAATTGGACTAACCGAAAGAAAGTAGCTGGTTATAAAACCATTGTAACTGTTATGAAGCCATTGTGACTTTGGATCATAAACTGTCAGTACCGTAAAGATACGAGTAATTACTGTTCTAAAGGATAATTATGTAAACAAACGAAGCAGTTACTATATCCTCTAAAACTGTATCTACTTTATTGCACTAATTTGGTGCAAAACTTTTGGCATTGTGAATTTTTCGGTAGAGTTAAAGGAAGTAGGTACTTTTCTTCTTTCAGTCTTTTTAATAAAACCATTTGTTCAGTTCAAAAGGGGTTTACCGTTTTTTTTTGTGTTTATACTTGTAGCAAACTATAGTCGTATTGCTCATTATACGGACTAAAATTGAAGGAAAAAATGTCATTTTTCCTTCAATTTTGATTAGTTTTGATACGTTTTATGTCAAAATTGAAGGAAAAATGACATTTTTTCCTTCACTTTTAGTCCGTATAATGAGCAATACGACTATAGTCCTCTTTTAGTTTCAAAGGAGGCCTTCTACTTTTCTAGTTCAAATCAAAATTATAAATATCGGGGTCCCATAACCTATTGGGTTTTTAGACCAATGAAAGACGTGAGTTTTATTTATAAGAATATTTAATAGAACTGCTTTATGAAGGTGCGTGTTCTATAAGGCTACTCTCTATATACCTCTTTACAATTAAAAGCTTAAAAACAATTCATAATCATAAGGTCTTAAGGTTCATATCTGCATACGTTTCTTTATAAATGAATAAGGGCTTTTATTTAAGTGGGATATATATATTTGTATTAGAAAAACTTCGGTCTGCTTTCCTATTGACCCTAACAGGGTTCATGTGTGAAACTAAGTCGTAGATATGTATCTAAACCCATGTGACAGCAATAAATGTATTTATTATTTAGTTTAGCATAATACATAATCTTATAGCTATTCTGTTCATTGCTACAGAGAATTCTAATAGTTCTAAAACCTTTCCAGATCATAAAACTGACGTAATTGGGTTAACAGAAAGAAAGTAGCCGGTTATAAAACTATTGTCAGATTAGATCATAAAACCCTTGTCGGTACCGTAAGCTTTACTGTAAGAAATGTACCGAAAGACGTAAACAAACAAAACTGTTATTTTATTCAACGCTTAATTTTATTGCACCAATTTGGTGCGAAATTTCTTTTTGCATTGTGAATTTCGCTTTAGGAATTGAAATCATGTAGGTAAAAGAGTTACCTTCCAACATAAATTGTTAAAATTGTTAGGACAGTGGATCTCTTTCGAATATTTCTTGTGCTAATGATAATACCTAATACACGAGCATTTCTCACAAAAATATATTTAATTTAGATGCAAAAAATGTTTTAATTCATACGAAAAATTTTCGGTAGGATCACCTACCTACGATCACTCCTCGTTGCGTGTTCACCTTCTGTTTTTCACTTTTTTTACATTCTGTTCATGTGAATTCCTTTAGTCAATATTTTTACGTGAGTAAATAATAGTAATAGGTACTTGTGTTATATTATAACAAACACGTAAGTAAAATATTTATATGCTAAACAAACCGTTATCGGTTACTTTTGAGATTTTAATATTATACATCCTGATTAAAAGTGACTTCAATTTCAAATTTTCAACAACTTTGCTTACAATCGTTGAAAATTAGAATTTAAGATTTTTGCTATGGTTCTATGTTCAAAATATGGGTACCTATACAAAATATCTGTTACTTCAACGTTAGATGCTAGGATAAGCAATATTGTTAATTTTAAAAAGCTCAAAATGTTGATCTAGTACCTAAGTAGTAAAATAAAAAAACACAAATACTTTATTAATTTAAACACTTTCGAATACGGTATGTTATTTTGTAAATAGTAGAGCAATAATAAAATGTACCTACATTCATTTTAATATGTGTTCATTTCATTTTCTTGTACAGGGGCCTTACTATGAACTCTTAGAGCGATGTCAAAATAATATTACTCTGATTCCGTACATAGATAAGACTAAGTTAAGGTTAAAGTAAGCCTTACGCAGGAATGTTTTGGTAACGTCTCATCGTGGAGTATCAAGTCATTGACTCGAAACAGGACTGTTTTCACCTTGTTTTGATATTGCTCTAAGAGTTGGTGGTACGCCGGCTGTACTGTTTACTTAACCTTACTAAAACAGAGCACCGCTACTCTTTCCGTATACTTTCGAAATTTCTTTTGTCAATGGCTTTTAAGACCATAGCCGTTATTTTAGTGTACCTATCGTAATTTCTACAAGCAAATTAAGCAAAACTTTTGCGCAATAAAAATTTCACCAAGTAGGTAAAGCTAGCAACAACATTTAAGCGTTTTTATGCAATTTTTAGCCTTTTTTCTTCGCAAAAACTACAATAAAGTTAAAATAATTTCAAAATTTTGCCTTTGCGCCTCTGCCGCTAATGGCTAAGCTTTACAATTTGGAAGTTTACAATGCCTGAACACAGTAGACAAATTACTTTATTGTTTGGAAAAAATAGATTTTATGACTTATCCCATTGTTGCAGACTTTTGTAAATTGTTTTAAAGGTGCCGAACGATTCACAGACACGCTCCTTTACCTAGATTTTTTTTAATTTTGTTGCATGCGCCACTTTTTGTGTATTATGCAAAAATGCTTGAATTCTTCAGTTTATGACTTAAACCATTTGCATGCAGGCCTAGTTTTGAAGGTTACTTCTCAAATTACGAAGAACTATTTTGCGTGAATATTATATTTATTAAATTATGGGAATGTACCAAATGTGTTTGGACATACCTACCTCTGACTACTCCTTTCGACATTTTCAAAGGATCCAAAAACGCCTAATAATCTGAAAGAATATGTCTACCCGACCTTAGGAATAGGCAGTAGGTACAGTCGTGATCATTTAAATTTTTTTTACTATTTTGCGTTCAGTGCTGTTCTTTTAAAAATAAGTACCTACCTACCTACTCATAGAAATCTTGAAATTGTCTCTTCCGAAGTTTTGACTAAACTAGCCGGGAATAGAACATAGGCTGCTTTTTATCCCGGAAAAATGCGCGGTTCCCATGGGATAAAAACATTAGTAGTCTACGCGTCAAAATTTCTTGTAATTTAAGGTCATGAAAAATATCTTATAAGTATTCAATCTTTTTCCTTTCTGCAGCCTCATAATCATAACATCCTCGAAGTATCTAACCTCATAAATAAGGACGTTTCACAAAACGTTATAATGAAATCTTCCCTTCAAACATCGTCTTGTAAGTCCACCCCAAAACTTGTCATTATAATTACCTCCCGACTCATAAGCGTATAATGGAACTAATTTGTTGTTCAAACAGGGGTCTTCTTTATACAAACATCATTGTTACATTGCCAAAACAACCTTATACTTTCAGTACCAAGAAAATGTTTCAACCTTATTTCAATGCAGAAAAGTTTAAATTGAAGTGGACGTTTCAGAAGGATAAGGTGGTAATGACTCCAGGACATTTTATTTGACACGGCCCGATGGTATTGTCGCTTTCAACCATTACAATGGGTGGAGCAGAATGTCGTGATTTTAGACGGATGACTTGGATTATTTTTGCTAGTTATTTTGTTAGAGGGATTCAATTAAAGGTATACGCTATTAGGTTAATGCTGCGGATTATTTGCTAAATGTACAATTGAATGTTGTTTGTTACTTAAAAATTACAAACGAGAAGTGTGTGAACATAATTTTATATTTATGGTAAAATCGTAATGGGTTAGCTTATGAAAACTTTATCTTTATGACAAGATCGTTACGGGTAACATTCGAATAAAACTTATAAAATATATGTTATTATTTCACTTTCAAAACTTTCATGAGTTGTGCTAGACATTATTTGAACACACGGGAATTACTCACGTAAAAACATCGTCGATTCAGATACCGACAATGTTTCGATTCATCCGGAGAATCTTCATCTGGGTAAGGAGGGAGTCGGTATCTGAATCTACGATATTTATACGTAAGGAATTACCGTGTGTTAAAATAATGTAAGTAAGAGTAAGTACTTATACTTAATATTATTAAATCGGGTCTTAGAATACAAACATATTTTTTTTTGATAAGCTTTTCACCATCAACTTTGCATCATGTTCAAATAATCTTTGAAAACGATTTACAAAGTATAAAAAACAAGTAGTATTAAAGTAACTGAAGATCATTTTAAATCCAAAAACTCTACAAAACTGCAAACCACGTTACCATTCACAAACATCTGTCAACACACTCCATTGCACTAAGAAGTGTGACACAACACCAACACCATTTTTCACTTCACCACAAGTAGTTATAAAAATACAATAAAAAATCACGCAATTTGCAGTTAGAGTCTTTTATAAATGTTACGCAATTTCACGCTATTTTGACTCTTAATGTGTAATAGATGCTACCCTGATACGTAGACCACACAAAGTTTAGGGTCCCACACAATATTTTCAACCATAAAACCTAAATTATCGAGTTTTGCTACAATACACAAACAATAAACACAATAAAGTTTTCTTACTATCAGCAAATTGTGCTTTATACTTAAGTCAATTACAGCTAATGGTTTTATATACCCCCCATATTGAAAATATAAACCATTTCGATAGAAAATTCATTTTATACTCAATGACAGTCATAACAACATTTGTTTTAAAAACAACACATTTTAACTATAAGGCTCATAAAAAGAGGTATTTTTAAAGGAAAACAAAATAAAACAGATAGGTACATAACTATTTACGGATGAAATCTCACGGAACTTTGTGGAACTAAAGTAAATCCTATGGCAATTTATTTTTAACCGACCTCAAAAAAAGGGGGAGGTTCTCAATTCTTCAGATTCTTTTTTTTTATTGTAATTATTCACCGATTACTCGAACAGACTGATTTGGTTTTTTTTGAGAGTGTATACTTTCCGATTGGTGTCATAAAAATTTGGTGAGGCTTAGGATCCTCGGATGAGAGCATAAATGCACCGCAAGAGTGCAGAAAATTGCTGTTTATAACATTAAAGTCGGTTTTTATTTTTTTTTTAATTTAGCCACTCGTTAAAGGAAAATTATCAACAGATGGAGAGCCATCGCAAAGGGAAGGGCTAATTTTGTTCAGAGTTGTAGGTATAAAGGTAGGTGCCGCCTGATTTAATCTTGTGTGTAATTTTGCTACTATGTACCTACCTACCATATGTCACAGAATGTGTCCTTAGTTAGTATACCTAAGTCCTTTCTCATTTTGTATTCTTCTTAAACCTATCTCTACCTTGTGTGTGCTAAATAAATGTTTCTATGTCTATGTCTATGTCTATTCACGGAATTCCCGCGGACGGAACTTTGTGGAACTAAATGAAAATTCTATGGCGTTATATTTTCACTTTTAGAAACCAGAGCGCCCCGCTTCTTTAGCGAAATGGACTCAGAGGCGTATTTTAAGATTCAGCGCCCTAGGCCAGTAAGGTTTGCCGCCCCCTGCAAATATTTGTCTCGGGCTTGAAACTTGGTTTGCACTCTGCTCGCAAAATAGTCCTGAAGCTTATAATAAACGAGCGAAGCGAGCCGATTTTTTTTAAGACCACAACAGACACTTGATTTTGCTTACGGTTCTCAAAGAAAAGGTTGGTTGCTTGTCGGTTCCTATTCTATAAGCGAGCGAAGTGAGCCGAATTTTTTTATGACGAATGCAACATGTGACACTTGATTTTGCTTACGGTTCTCAAATAAAAGGTTGGCTGCTTGTCGGTTCCTATTCTATATGCGAGCGAAGCGAGCCGATTTTTTTTATGACAAATGTAACTGTGACACTTGATTTTGCTTACGATTCTCAAAGAAAAGGTTGGTTGCTTGTCGGTTCCTATTCTATAAGCGAGCGAAGCGAGCCGAATTTTTTTGTGACAAATGTAACTGTGACACTTGATTTTGCTTACGATTCTCAAAGAAAAGGTTGGTTGCTTGTCGGTTCCTATTCTATAAGCGAGCGAAGTGAGCCGAATTTTTTTATGACAAATGCAACATGTGACACTTGATTTTGCTTACGATTCTCAAAGAAAAGGTTGGTTGCTTGACGGTTCCTATTCTATAAGCGAGCGAAGCGAGCCGAATTTTTTTGTGTTTGTATCGATACAAACGCGCAATGTGGACACTCCCTAAGGTTTAGTTTTTGTTCCTCGCTCTCAACCAAATAAGTTTTAGCTTTTGTTAATTAGGTACCTACCTAGGCTTTTTTTTTAATTTCTTCGGGCATATAAGGATAAAAAGAAAGGCGCATGAAACTGAAAGCGCGGGGCGGCGCAAGCCGCCCCTCGCTCCGAGCCAAATAAGTTTTAGCTTTTGTTAGTTAG
Organism: Camptogramma bilineatum; assembly: GCA_958496255.1. Taxonomy (NCBI): domain Eukaryota; kingdom Metazoa; phylum Arthropoda; class Insecta; order Lepidoptera; family Geometridae; genus Camptogramma; species Camptogramma bilineatum. Next base: position 9,966,739 of record OY292465.1, on the reverse strand, counting down.
GTAGACTTTTTTTACTTTCTTCAGGCATAATAATATAAGGACAAAAAGAAGGGCGTATGAAACTGAAAGCACGGGGCGGAGCAAGCCCCCCTCTCTCTCAACCAAATAAGTTTGACCTGTTTTTTAGTTGATCAAATTTTAATTTTTGTTAATCAGGTAAGCTTTTTTAAAATTTCTTTTGGCATTCTAAGGCCAAAAAGAAAGGCGCAATCTGAGAGGCTGAGGGGCGGCTTGCGCCGCCCCTCGTAGCCTGCCACCCCGGGCCATGGCCCTCTTGGCCCAAGGGTAAATACGCCCCTGAATGGACTCTAAATAATACCTACGGAACTCATCTTCATTAATCAATGTTCACACTTCAGTAAAAATCGGTAAAATATATTCGAATTACATACCACAGTAGTTAAAGTACCATTTCAATAGTCGTCTATTCATGAACATAAGTAAAAGTGTCCCTTTCTATTGCACATTTGACAGTTTCAATTTTACGTCACTTGGCTGTCAAAAGGGTGTGACAAATAGGTGTTTATTGATCTGTAAATCGATTTGATAGATGGGTTGATTTGGATTTAACTTGTATTGACAATCAGTGTCCTCTTAAAAATGTTGTGTTGAGGCTAGAAGGGATTTTTAATCTACGAACTTACTTATGGGTAGGAAAACAGTAAATTTTCGATCATGTGAAACTAATGTGATCATGTGAAAAAATCTAAATGCTATTTTAAGTCACTGTCTACAACTATTCTAAGTTTCATTCAACTCGGTTTTCCTGGTTGAGGCGTAGTTGAAGTTAAAACACAAAAATTCTCCCAAACTTTCGATGTATTGTGTTAGTAGGATTGTCAACGAAAAGATCAATCTATGATGTTACGTGACAGAAACAAAATTCTTTATAGGTACTTAATTTGTTATTTATTATCGTGGCAGTCAATTTATAAAAAATAAAAAATTGGCAGAAGTTAATTTTGTTTTCAGGAACTTTTTTCTTTTTGTAATTAAATCTTACAAACAAAGACATTCTTAATCTATCTAAAGTTAGGTAAAAAAATTATCTATACTACACTTTTACTTTCAGTTTGTTAAATAACCAAGTTTTGCAACTGTATTTTAAAATAGACGCAAGTTAGTTTTCATGCCAAAAAATGACAGCGAAAGTGTACAGAATATAAAAACAAAACAACAACGACACTGTATGGTAAACTCGAAAAAAAAACGATTATTTTCACAGATACCCGCTTCAAAATAAACTATAAGCTAATCCTTTGCAAAAACTACATCTTGGGTGGTCTTAAGTGGCGTCAAGGCTTGCTACACTTCGGTCTTGTTTGTTTTAGCCCTATTTACGATCCATAACCCTTTGACCAAAATACAACCTTATCTTCCAAATAGACGGTTCAAAATTCTGCCTTCAATAACCTATAACCAAATATTTACTTTTTAATGTTCTTATGAATGAAATTTTCCAAGTTGAATATTGGTCCAGTCAAAATGCATCAATGGATTTTGTAGTGCCAAATTCCGAAACATAGGTCATTCCTATTTATATTGCTGAAAGGGAGATGACAATGTGTGAGTAGAGGTAGAGGCCTGTCGCGGGGGGTTGCCAACTTGGCACGTGTGAACAGACGCGACAGCTACAGGCATGCTAGTAGCTAAGGGCATGCAAGTGCACAACTTGCATGATGTATTACTTGCAAATGTATCCGCAGTGTGCTAGTTAAATGAGAAGAATCGAATCAATTATTATTATTCCTGTTCTGAGTTCCGATCGGAAAAAATGATATTTTGGCCATTCATACTAACATTGCTGTTTAGTATACTATTTGTCGCCCCTATTATAATGGCACAGATTACTAAACAGTAACTTCGTAGCTAATGGTTAGAGCCTGCTGGTTGATTGCAGAGCAAATAATCCATTGTTCTGAGGACGCATTATGTTGATAGCTGCGCTCATTGACACGTTAGGTACACGATACAGTGTCCACTTCGGTAGTGAGCGGCCGACATCAAAGTTGCAATGTTAGGATAAGTTTACACAGGTATGCTCTACAATGTAGAATAATGTTCCGCAAACTTTTTGTGGTCACGGTACATCTAAGAAATCGGATAACTTTGGAGGTACACCATAAATGAAAAACCAATTTTTTATGTGAAACCTTGTTTAGTCGTGCATATGCGGTCCAAATTTGGAGTAGCTTAACTGAGATAGGTGACCTTATTTTTCCAAGGCACACTATCTAATGACCACGGTACATCAGTGTGCCACCGCATACCCTTTGAGGAACACTGATGTAGAGCAGCGTTCCGCAAAGGGTGTGCCGCGGCACACTGGTGTACCGTGGTCATTGATTGGTGTGCCTCGGAAAAATAAGGTCACCTATTTATATCTCAGTTAAGCTACTCCAAATTTGGACGGCATATGCTCAACTAAACAAGCTCATGTTTCGCTTAAAAAATATTGTTTATTAATGGTGTTATTCCAAAACCTAGGATTTTACATTCCGAATTTCAGCAAAATCGTCTCAGTAATTACGGCGATAGGTCCGGATAAACATACACACAAACTTCTTTTATTTATACCTTATACTACTATCGGACGTCCGCGGCTTCGCCGGCGTAGACTACTACTTTTTGTGTAAACATGCATTTTTTCGGGATAAAAAGTAGCCAAGGTCACTTTTCAGAAAAATCACGTCAATCCGTCTATATATTTTGACGTGAAAGCAGGAAAAACAAACAAACACACTTTCACATTTATAATTATGGGTATGGATATGGATTAGAGCACAGTTAGTAGGATTGGTAGGATAGTTAGTAGGATAGGATGGAATTTCATATATAATTTGTTTTAAATTATGATTATTTACTGCTTTTCTAAAGCTTATTCATATTAACACGCACCTTTAGATACCTACTGATAAGGTGGAAAGCACTCGTGTATAATACGCTGATTAGCCTTCCATTACATTACAACATAGACACATTAGCCGCTTCATCTTTCCCATCATTCCAGAGTAAAAGATTCAGCGATTTTCTGAACACATAACTTATTTAGGAGTATTTCTTCAGCTAAAGTTTGAACGAAGCTCTCGTGGCGTAGCTTGCTTAGACGTTCTTGATTGATCATTGAAGTTAAGCAACTTTGTGCGCGGTCACAATTTGGATGGGTAACCGCAAGTGGCATTTCGAGCTGAGCACTTCCGTGCTTTGGAGAGCACTTTAAACTGTCGGTCCCGGCTTAAAAGTCGTTAAGCCATGACGGTGTCCTTTAGGCGGCCTAAAAATTCCGTCACCAGACGTTGGCCACTTGCTGATACGAACTTACTTACTTTAACAAAAGTTTGTATATTAGTCGGTATGTTTGTGTTTTTGTGTTTCTTTTTAAGTTCGCATGTTTAGAAACCTTAACCTTTTTCAAAAACAAAATCCGAAGGAACAAGTAAGGACAACATTCTAATTATAAAATGTAGCCGTCAATTTTTTAAGATAGACAACGTTTGTGGTTCCATGTTGGTGTTTTCGTTTAAAAACCGGGTGTCAATTCTAGTACCGAACTTTTTATCAACCTCAAGCAAAACCTCAACTAAACTTTAGATTTTTGACTGTTTGTGTCGTTTGTCTGAATGACAAACGACTCAGTTGTCACCACAACCTCACCAGGTTTTAGCTAAGGTTTGGACTTTGGCAGAACGAATTTTTGAAAAGCTATTCTACTATTCACCAAATGGCTGACATTTGTGAGATCGAACCAAAACGCAGCGGAATGATAGACGTTGTCATCTAGTAGAATTGGAGGGCTTGCCTTTACGTGTTTACAAGGTATAAAGCGTCATAATCATAAGGCAATGTAGTACCTATAGTCGTATTGCTCATTATACGGACTAAAGTGAAGGAAAAAATGTCATTTTTCCTTCAATTTTGACATAAAACGTATCAAAACTAATCAAAATTGAAGGAAAAATGACATTTTTTCCTTCAATTTTAGTCCGTATAATGAGCAATACGACTATATGTCTACACTCAACAGGACTCTGTATTGCCTGGGGTTTTCGCGATGTCGGTTCTATAGTAGTATATAATAGTAGTTCAATGCTTAGGTATATTCGTTCAAGTCGATGACTTATACCACATGGCATTGATGCTTGATAGACGTTTTGATAACGTCGTCAATAGAAGTACATTTACCTGATATTTTTATTACACCATTTATCGTTACTGCGAAATTAATATAGGTTATAAAGTTTAATTAGAATGACCAATATACTTAACGGCAATGACTATTCATTTGTTTAATTTAAATAATTCAGTAATAGAAAAAAGCATTATAGGTACCTATAGGTACCTAGTCACTTTAGACTTTCCCGCAGGATGCAAGGTTCCAGACAGAATGGCATAAAAAATTGGTGGTCGTTTGTACCAAAAGCCGAGTCGGTGATAGTGGACTGAAATTATGATTATGATGATCATAAAACCAACGAAACATAATTAGAAATGTTACGCTAATTTTGGGAAAGCCCGTGTCAATACAATGACTGTTTTATTGTGTAATATTTCATCGCGTGCTGCAGAATATGTAAAGTCATAATGATAGTCAAAATGAACAAATGTGTTTATTTTCGCCTAATTTAGTGACTTGGAGGATTTGAATTTTGGGTGGGAATTATGAAATAGCTGTGTCATCTCAATACCAACATAATTATAATAATAAATCAAAATCATACCATATTAAATCTTTACTAAAGAACGATTTAAGTAACATCATCACTCTCCTGTCCTTATCCCACGCTAAGTGAGGTCGGCACAACATGTTTTTCTCTTCCACTCACCTCTATCCTCTATGATTCGTCAACTTTTAATCCACTCTTTTCACATTCATATCCTCTTTCACACAATCCAACCACATCTTCATCGGCCTTCTTCCAATTGCGTACCTAGTCGCACTCATACTCATCACTCTTTTGGTGACCTGGTTTTCATCCTTCCTCATAACGTGTCCATACCAAGCTAATCTAACACTCCTAACCTTTTCAATAACAGGCGCTACTTTCAAACTTCATCTATATTTAGTAACATTATTTGTATTTCATTTTAATACCTATTTGGATTGTGTAACTGACTCTGTTCATTGGTAAAAGTTTCACCATATTATCAGTTCTAATCATAGAACTGATCCACTTTTATGAGTAAAAAATATCGATTTTGCAAATGCCTCAATTAGGCTAAAGTGCTGATTTGTCATAAATACAATACATGTCCTAAAGATTGTTAACGATACGGATTCCAGAACATTTGATTCGGCTGATTTACTGACAGAATGTAAAACTTTGATATGGAAAACAATATCGTAATCTATTGGAAACTAATTTGATGAAACGCTATTATGTCTGACAAAAAAAAAAAGATTAAAATAACAAAGAAAAGTATAGCGATGAAACGCGTATTTATTTAACTAAACAAAGAGCGTTTAAAAAAGAAAGGAAACCAATATAATTTGTTTAGTTTATCATCAAGATGATCAACTCGCACTTGGTACTCTGGTGGATGATGATGATAGTAAGCACCGAATGGTGCGACATTGAATCAGGGGTCAGAACTATCAGATCCATTATCAAATCGGCGACATCAAAGCATCGCAATAAATACAGTTCGCTTTATTCAGGCTACCGGCGTCCAACGGCGTTTTACATCTGTTCTTATCAATCGGCGGCACCCTTTGATCTGTTATCGGACACTTTCAGTATATGCGACTACCTGTGTATTGTTTTATTGGTATGTGTGACTGTACATAGTAATTGTTAGATACTTGCGTTATAACTAAAAAGGTTTGGTTATTACTAGAGAATGAAGCAAGAAGCCTTCATGGTCAAGCTGTAGGAATAGGCTATGTGGTCAAAAATGCCGATTATATTTTATGTGAAAGTTCCATAGATTAGTAGGTAAGTCAATCACTTGTGTTGATGTATTGAATGCTATGATGTTTCCTTGATCTGAATACGGTTAAAGGACTTCCAATCGCTTCACCAACCTTGACTTGTCCAATAGTAGATAAATTCTAGTAGATAAAATATGTAGTACTATTATTCCGTGCCAATAGGGATATGTTCTGATGGTAAAAAGTAAAGGAGGTAGAAGAATAGCAAACAAAAATTTGATATGAAGGAAAAGTTAGTCAAAGATTGGTAAAATAGAAAAAACACTCAGTATAGCATGATAGTGGAGTCCAGGCAAACCAAGAACCTAGTTGTTGGATAAAAGTAAGAGTAAGTAAAGTAAAGTAAGACATTGGTGACGTTAAAGTTCAAGTACCTTATACACCGTTAATTCTGGGTCAGTTTAAAGCCAGCACCCACTGCTTGTATTGCTTAATCGTATTCGTGTCGTTGGTTTAATTTTTGAATTTGATAAGTATTTCATACGAAACTAAATAGTTGAAAAGATTAACAAAAGTGAGGAAAACACTTGGTAAGGTGTCGTAGGCGCGCAGAGCTAATGACCTAGGTATGTATGTATGACTACGACATAGCGTAGACTCTACGCCGTAGCAACAGCTGAGCATAGAGCACGTATCTCCGTGATTTATCCTGCCTATGTTTCGTGATATTATTAATTGCAAAAAAATAAATCTCATATTTATTATTATTTTTGAGTAAGGTTATCGATATAGATTACGTAGGCGCCGGCTTTAAACTGACCAAAAATAAACGGTGTATAACTAAGTTCAAAAAACACTGGACCGAATAAATTGATGTTTGAGTTCCTCAAGCTATGCCCGGCATTAGGCTGTTGAAAGAATGGAAGAAGCATACCTACACCGAACCTATGTAATGTAGACTAAGATCAGAAAGATTAGGATATGAAAATTTTTGGAGCCTAATTATATGATAAGTACTTAATAATTAAAATACCGCAAGAAACTCAATCAGTTGTCAATTGAGATAGTGGAATTGATTGTCAGTCCATTTTTTAAGAAAATGACTGTAATTTGACGAGTCTTGTTCTAAAAAACTTGCAACAATTCTTTGATTTTCAATCAGACTCTTAAAACATGAGTTGTCAGTCAGGAAGTACTGAAATGTTTCTATATTAATATGGATGAACTAGATAAATCTAATATTGACTATCTAATCATTGTTGATAGGAGTAGAAACAGTAGGAACTTATTGTCTCCGATAACTTCTGTTAAGATATCACTGAGTCGGTATATCGTATTTGATGAAGTTTCATCTTTTTAGTACTTTGGAACCGGATTTAATGTATCTTGTTGATTTATAAAAGTTGGTGGTTCGCGCCCGAGACCGAGACCGAAGACCGAGACAAGAGACCATCACACTTAATATTATAAATGCGAAAGTTTGTATGTTTGGATGGATTTATGTTTGTTCCCTATAACTCGACAACCACGGAACCGATTTGGCTGAAATTCAAAATATAGATAGATAATGACCGGAAATAGGACATAGGCTACTTATGTCTGGGTACCACGCGAGCGAAGCCACTGGCGGAAGCTAGTTGTCATATTATACTGACGGTTCTCTGTCTCGTGTCACTTTCGCATGACCAAAGCTTGTCTCTGTTCTCGCAAACTCCTACCTTAACTGGTCGTGTAACTTGCATTTAGATTCTAGATGGATCGTCGAAAATGTACTTTGTTCTGCGTGGTCACTAAATAGATGTGATTGCTATTAGCAATATAAACAGAAAGCCCTCACGTGCTATAAACTCAGCTATGACAGAGGTCTTCAGATGACATAAAAATTTATCAGCAGATTGGCTCTTCTCTTAACATCATCTCCCTCAATCTTTTTCAGGTTATCTGTCTTTGTTATTAATAATACTTACACGAAAAATATGCACGTCTCAGGTAAACATATTTCAATATGTATGTATTCATCGGCACCTACAACACGCATTCTTGTTCAACAATGAAATGTAAAGGTACTTTTTACTTTTTCAATGAACTTGAACAGCAATTTTCAAATTCCTTCTAAAGGCATGGGTTTCACTAGGTATAGGTAGAAGGACGAGTAACGAGAAACAAACAATTCTCATACGATTACCTACTTCGAAGAACTACATACCCAACATTCAATACCTACAATAGATAATAGGTGATTATACCTACTCATTTGTTACTCTTTTGTTATTACCTTTTAGAATTTTCTTAGTTTTACTGATAACTTTATCAGGTAGTGTCGGCGTTTGAAAGAGAACAGTGGCAAGTAAGATGCCTAATGCTCTTATATCCTATAGTATCTGTTTATTATATCTATTGTTTAGAATAATCTCGTGTTTACTGACGGTCTGCACTTGTCTTTGTTCGCTGTCGGTGTTTTTGAAGTAAGGCGACTAAGCCAATCTTTGGTTTACACGATGTGAATTGTTTTATCATGTCTATGTTTTTGCAGTATTGTTGATGTAGATCATGTTAATTTTTAAACCAGTGAAAACTCTCAGGATGATGAAGGATTGTCACAAACAGCGTGCAATTACGTACGGTTATTTATTAAAAAAAAATTAAAAAAAAATCTGACTTGAGAAAGACAGAATTTTTTGATGGTTCATTCAGTAGGACTAACACATCAAATCCAAAAGTTCTTAGGGCACTGAATCATTATGTGTCTACAATTTCTACTTTGTCCGGAGATTGGACAACATCATAGCTATTCTGATTTTGGAAACTGCTACTATAAAAAGAGATATGGTACTGCAGCCAAACCAGTCCCGCAGGTTTTTTAACCACGAATAGTGTCTCCCGCCAACTCCTCTTCTCCCTTCTACCTTTCCTTGGATAATCAGTTGCAGTACAAACTGATTATCATCATGCAAAAACAATGAAATTCAAAATGTAAAAACAATTTCAATTTCTTTTTTCAAGATAGACAGCAATTAGGTAGGTAGGTACTTGCCTATCAATGTCTGCTAAAATATCAACAAGGTTATAAAACCTAAGTCTTGTATTTCAGTTTATTTGCTTCTATCTGAAACGCTCGTGTCTTTGTTTGCTTAAGACTTTATATGAGTAGTCACAATTTGGATGGGTGACCGCAAGTGACAATAACAGGCGCTTCCATGTGTCTGAAGTACGTTAAATTGTTAAGCCATGACGGAGGCCTTCAAGCGGCCTAAAAACTCTGTCACCAGAGTTAGCCACTAGCTCATACGAACATAATCATGAGTACATACTTGCTTTTACTCATATCTTGAAGGTTTTGTGATCCGACAACGTTTACTGATATTAAGATTACGGACGTCATAATTTTACTGCCTCTATGTCAAATTAAGCAACAATCGTATAGTACGAACGGGAAATAAAATATTCGTCAACGCCTTCGATTCTACTAAGTACCTATATCATGGACTTTCTGAATGGAAATCTAATTTAATAGTTGTACATCAATATCACAAGGGTTGCGATTCAAGATCAGTCAAATAACTCAGTTTTGGTATTCAGGAAATATCTTATTGTTAAGACCTGAAAAACAAAACACTAAAAATTGAAAACTATTGCGCAATTTTATCGTAAGTGGAAAAGTATTTGAGATATTTTTTTTATGTCGATACACATCTCTGATTATGTTTTATCTCTGCGATATCACCTAATATTCAAAATGATCTACAGTATCGTTATTGTACCTACATAATTAACTCTTGTTATTTGACAATCTAGCTCTGCATTCCAAATTTTGTATTTTTATTCTTATTATATATTTAAATTTTGTATAAAGTTAATTCTTAATTCAGATCTTTTCTAAATAAATTGTAGCTAGTATTGCATAATCTGTAAACAAGTGGCTAAATTAAAAATTTTTAAAAACCGACTTCAATATAAACTGTTATTGGGTAAGGCTAAGGGTGGGCTGATTAAAATGAGCCCAAACATGGATGTTTCACTGTTATTCACTGAGAAGTTCCATTGAACAGGTCCTGACTCCATCATCAGATCAGCTAGCTGTCACCATATTATTACATTGTAGTCGGAACTTGACCGACATGCTGAGTTCCAAGTTTCAACTCAATCAGACTATTTACTGAAGAGTTCTGTTAAATAGCTCCTGACTCCATCATCAGATCAGCTCAATGTTACCATAATATTGCATTGTCACCGATAACCTATAAAGCTTTTAAAAAATACCCTAATCGCTTCAAGTGTGCCTATAAATTTTGAAGAGTTACCTCGATTTCTCCAAGATCCCATCATCAGATCCTGACCTGATGACCAAAAGGACCAATTGGAAAGTGTACCCTTTCAAACAAAAAAAGAATTTTTGAAATCGGTCGAGGCGTCTTCGAGTAATCGGTGAACATACATAAAAAAAAAAAAAGCACAAAAAAAAAAAAAGATTCCGACGAACTGAGAACCTCCTCCTTTTTTCGAAGTCGGTTAAAAAAGCTACAAACTTTATTAGCAATCCTTATTTCAGTGTTCAGTAGCTCGTCTTATGTTTCAGCAACTTGTTTCGGTGATCGTACGACCGTATTTATTTATTTATTTATTAATAGTGTTTCAGCAACTTTTTTTAACAAACAATTGCCCGTTCTTTCAGTGCATAAGCAGTACAAGCTAACTACTGCGGCATATCTAAGATAAATTAAGAAGTATATTGATGGTATTATATGACGTGTTTTTATTTGTACTATATTTTCTGTTGACACAACATGGCTTTGTATTTTGGCCTTGTTTAAATGATGATATTTGTAAGGAAATATTGAAATAGTTCCGTATTATGTGAAAATATGGTTTTTGGGGTCGTTTCTGTTGATAAGAGAATTATAACTATAACATCTGTCAAAAACACACACGATTATCTGTCGATAGTAGGCCCTTATATTGTGAAAATTATTTCATTCAATTCTAATTTCTAAGCATTTAATTTTGAAGGAAATCAGTTGTTTAAAGACTTGACAAGGCCGTGGAGAAGCGTTTTATTTTATAATGTATGTCCTTTAAATTTAGTCACGCCATTTGTACATGGTTGATATTCCCAGTGTTCGTACTAAGCGCTTTGATTCTACATTTTTTATACGCACGGCGAAAATGTGGAACTCCTTGCCGGGGTCTGTATTTCCAGAAAAGTATAATTTGGGTGTCTTCAAATCGAGAGTCAATAGGTTCCTTCTAGGTAAGCGTGCTCCATCTTAGACCGCACTGTTGCTTTACATCAGGCAGAGTGTGGTCAAACGCGAACCTATTTTCGTTTAAAAAAAAAAAAAAAACGTAGAAAGCGAAAGCAAACCGATACATTACATATTTACATTCTCTACGTTTTCGATTCGGTTCGCTTCGCGTAAATTTGACAAGGTCTTATGTATGAGTTTATAAATAAAATGTTAAGATATACCCAGTTCTTTTATAAACTTCCCATATTTTCTCTCGTGAAAAATGGGGCACTTCAAATGAAGCCAGGAACGCTATGTGCGTGATGTTAATTATGGCGAATAAAATTATTAATATAATAATATTTGTCATCATTTGTCTTGATATTGATATGTAAAAATTCCTGTTTTAAATTAGGTAGTCAGACAGTAGCTCGCTATCATTAATTATTATCTATTTTAATCAATTTAAATAAATATTGTTACAAATATGTGAATCCTGATTGTTAACAAATAATCGTAGGTTTTTTTTTGATAAAATATTTAGATAATGTTATAAATTAGGTACATACTTACTTAATTGTGACTGAATCTTAAAAGTGATAATATAACGTTTTTAATCCCCTCCGCGACAAATTTGATTTAGATTATAATCGAAAAAGATTATTTGGTTCTTTGATGCTTAAATTATCATCATAATTTGCAACTACTCGTACTACGCATGCAAAATAAGAGGGTTGTGTATTGTATTTGAAACTCTATTTGGTATTTGGAGGTTGTCATAAAAAACGTTACTTGTTTTAAACATTTGCGACTTGAACAAATTTAATATAAACCTCAGCTAAATTCGAGTACACCTATATAGATCTACGGACCGGCAAGCGCAGTGTTGGACGTCCATCGATAAGATGGACAGACGCGACCTTGTAAAAACTGCAGGTCGGCGGTGGATGCAGGCCGATTCCAACCGCAACACATGGAAATTTTTGAGGGAGGCCTATGTCCAACAGTGGACGTCCAATGGCTGAGATGATGACGATAATGAAAATATAGTTCTAAGTTACAAACTCAGGCCAACACAACTAGACAGTTATTATTAGCTGCACGAAGAGTTAACCAAAATCTTAATACCTTTACAATCAGACGAATTAGTTTAAATAAATAATCTATAAATTATGTTACGACTTGGCGTGCGTTTTATCTTTACAACAGGATTTCTCAGACATTTTCCTCAGAGAATATGAACGTCGCAATGTGTTTTTATTATAAACAATTATTGGCTTTAAACAGAAGTCATGTGTAAATACTTTAATTGAGTTGTTAAAATTATATTTTATTAGCATTAAAAAGAGATAATATATAAAAGACATAATAGAGTATGGAAAGAAAAAGATAGGTATGATAGAAGTTTCACTACACGATGAAATCCGAAAGGAGGAAAGCCGTAGAAGAACCAAGGTTACATACCGAGGTTATTATAAGTTCTTAGAATAACATAACAGCCGTGTTGGCCAAGGGGGATAGTGACCTCGACTTTCGATGGGTCGTGGGTACCTAGCCATGCATCAATGGATTTTTCGTTCTGAAAAAATATTAATTACTAAACGGTGAAGGAAAACACCGTGAGGAAACCCGCGGCTTAGTCAGCCCCACACGTAGGTAGGTACTGACCATGTCTTTTCTGTGGATATGGCCGGTGAAGGTGAGAGAATGGTTTAGGTGCTGGACAAGCCACCTCTATCTTAAACAATGTCCCAGGCACTACAGTTCCGTTAAGTGTAGGCAAAGATTGCCTCCTGACACTGTGTAAATCATCTAGTAAAGATGTAAAGTCTAAACTTTTTTTACTTAGAATAAGCAATTTAAAGTGGCAGTTGGAAGGTCATATAGCTCGCACAACCGATGACCGCTGGGGAATAAAGGTTCTGGAATAGTGACCGTGAACTGGAAATCGTGGTGTAGGATGGTCCCCACTCGATGGACCGATAACGTTATAGCGGTTGCAGGAACTCAGTGGATGGTAATGGCTCAAGATCGGTCGTCATGGCGCTCTTTGAGGTCTATGTCCAGCAGTGGAAGTCTATTGGCTGATAAATAGATAGATATCATTGAGAAGGTAGTTGACATAGTAGATGGTAAAATTGCGAGTGCTACCTACTATCAGAAAGTTGAAGATTTGAATCCATATTTAAAAGCAAAAAATTTTATGTAAGTTCGAAAAAGTCTCTTTTTTTGTCCTTTTTTCAAGTTCGCATCTTTACAACTATGTCTGAATATTTAGATCACCTGAAGGCCTCTTGAAGGCTTAACATCATTTCAGCAGGGAGCGAAAATGGAACGTAGGGTACGAGGTTCTAGTTTGCTGTCGCCATTCGAGAATTTTTCGGCCCCATTCGGCGTCGGCCATCTGTTCTGCCTGGCCATTGCACCTTCAACGTGTTAATCCGTTTGGCTATGTTGGTGACCTGAGTTTTTCTACGTATCTCCTCATTAAAGCTAAAAACTAGCTAAGGGTATTATGACAGAAAAGCTGAGATACGCGATGAATGGCATAGAATTGTCAAAGTCGCCACAACCCCCTCCGACATGACGACCACGACTACTCTATCAAGAGTGTAACGAAAGAAAAGAAGATGGGCACGTTTTTGGACCCATAACCATTATTACATTAACATAGAGTGCAGTTTCAGTTCGCAATTGTTTTGTGGTCAAATGGTGCTATTACCCAGCATTCAATGCCCATGACACACGTGCAGATTTTGTGTGCCGAGTGCACACAATCTGCACCACGGCGCACGGCTGGGCAGGGAATGGGTTATGTGGCCATAAGTATCAAAACTCAGTCAAATCATACAATCCTACTAAGTAATATTATAAAGGCGAAAGTCCGTGTGTATGTGTGTGTATGTGAATGTTTGTTACCACGTATCTCCATAACTACCAGGGTTCGCCGATATATATCAGCGGATATATATCATGATATATATCACGATATATATCAATTGATTTTTACCTTGATATATATCAATGGATTTTTTCCTGTCTTCTGAGCTAAAAATTTTGGAGATTAATGTTAACCCTGGCAACACGTAGCGAAAAACTACAATTCCGAATAATTTCGATTGTTTTTTTAAGTGTTTTTTTTAAGTGTTCTGTACGGTCCAGTTGGACTGCACAGTAAAGTAAAGTTCTCAGTAAGTAGGTGGAGTGCAAAAGTTCATACACAGATCACACTTGAAAGTTTATTACGATTTTACAATGAACGTAAATACGCGGTAAACGATTCCGTCACATGTAATGATCGGAGCGCGATCAGTAAAGCACTGAGTACAAGGGGGTAAAATGCCGATTCAGTAAAATCAGACACCTGAGGTAATTGTACGTCTTCGTACATATTGCCAACCCCAAAAGGAGATAAAAATATGAGAAGAAATCGTTTGTATAAAGTTAAAATAAAAACAAGTAAATAAAGTATGTAAAAGTAAAAAGCAAAAGTAAAAAAAAGCTCTTAAAATAAAGTCCATAGCTAATTATAAAATTTCACAAAGTAACTAGTCAAAATTAAATTGCACATCGTTGCCGTGTTGCGGAGTGGGAGGGGCGCGGTCATCGCGCGCTCTCGGTGCGGGTTCCGGCGCCGGGCGCGTCGCGTCCTTGCGTGGATGCTCCACCATTGATGTCGACCGACGAAGTGGTTTGTGCGTTTTCTCCACAAATGCGTAAATTGGCGATTGAGTGCTTCGAGAATGTAGTTCGTATGTCTCGCCTTCCGTCGTATTATTCGCCGTTGGAACAAAGGTGGCTTTTCTATTGAACCAACCTCGTTTTCTCGCGATCCATACCAATACTGCGATGACAGCGAATGCTAACAGAATATAACATAGGCTGTATTGATGGATGTCGTGAGTGGATAAGTTCTCAGGAAGTTGACGCTCGTTGAGTTTTTGTTGTTCTAGTTGTGATTTAACCTTTTCTATGTTCTCGTCTTCATTTGGCATTTCTAGTTGCGGTGTACGAAGCTCAAGTAGGTGGTTGATGGATTTCTCAAACTTTCGAGGACTCGGTAGATATAAGTCAGCTTTGGCGTCACTGCGGTAAAAGTTGTGAGCATAGATGTTCATGTCTTTATTCTGCATCATACATCCTTGTTTTAAAGTTATGAGTCCTGAAGTGTTGATTTGATGAGATTCGACGTCTCCTGAGCACATGGTTCGTAGTACACACGAGTCGCAGCACACTGTTAGCCATGTATTCATAGAATGTAGTTCCATCCAAATAGATTTGCATTTTTCCTTTTTCATCAGACAAGGCGAGGTCGTTTGATGACCTAATAATTTTGCCTCACAAGGTGCATCTTTGCTGTCTATGTTTCTTATGGGTAAGTTTAAGGTGCACACGAAGTTATCTGTACTTCTCTGTATGCATTTTTTCATTTCATCCTCGTTCATATTGATGTAAGTATTTTTTCTAAAATTGACAGCGATGTAATCAGATGATACGATCACATATTTAGTTAGGTTCGTTTGTTCTTGTTTAGTTACAAGAGGAAGAGGAATCACACGGTAGAGGGTGAAGTCTTCGTCGCTAGTTAGCGGTATGTGAATTTCGAACATGAAATGGCTCTCTGTGACCCGGGCTTTCACATAAAGTAGCTTGTAGACATCTTTTATTTCTTCTTGAATATTCTCCACGGGAAAGGTCAAAGTTTTCGGAAGTTTACCTGAGATATCATTTAGCTGTTTAATCAAGTTGACGGGCGTAAGAAGGTGCACATCTATATGACCTTTATAGACATCCACAAGTGCGTTGAAAAGTGTTTCTTGGACATTCTTTAAGTTGGTTAGAAGTAGATGTGCTGTGAGTGCCACGGAGCTAAAGTAGTTGATGGCCATAACAGTTCCAATATTTGACTCCAGTTTCGCTAATTTTTTGTTTGTGTTGTTCATAAATTCATTCATGAGTGTAAATTGCTTACGAATGTTCTTTTCATGTTTTTTCATAATCTCGTTTTCAATCTCCACGATGGTTGTCTGATTCTTTACAAGTTCCAGCAGGTATTTCTCGTTGGTTTGAATAGCATGAATGTCCTGGTGATATTTTTCTGCGAAACGTTGATCTAAGATTCCGAACAAGCTATTTGCTACATATCCAACTCCATCAATCAAAGAACGTTTTCGTCGATCGGATAAGTGCTTGTGTGGAGACAAAAGTATGTTGTTATAGTATTTTAATAGTTCCATTTCATGATCAAATTGCATAACAGTATTTTCGCAGTAAATTCGCTCCAGTTTAGTACACATAAGCTTTACATCCTCCAAATAATTTTCAATTTCTTGTGTGGCTTGCCAATAAGTCGTTAAGTTATAATAGGTAAGTAAAATCCATTCATTATGAATCAGCTGTACCGCACCGATAGTGTCATAGTATATCGGGCGCTCGTGCCCGAGGTCGGTAATCTGAGCATTCATTGTTATCATTTGGTTAGTGATGTCCGTGAAAGTACAGTCGGATTCATTTATAAATGTGAACATCGTTAGAAACGAAAATAACAAGGTCATGAAACATTTCTTTGTCGTTCGGCTCGACCTCTTCTTTGGGTTTGAACTTCTGGAAGATGCTTCGTCGTTTCCTTGAGCAGTTGAGTTGTTGGTTTCACCCTGGTTGTCTGTACTTTCGTTTGGTAGTATTTTTGACAGCTTTGTTATAGGTCTTTGAATAACACCAGTTTGGGTTTTGACAGTGGTAACCCTCACGTGACCATCTTCTCCCGGGTGTACGTCTATCACCTTCCCCATGGCCCATTTACCTGGTGGTAAGTTGTTGTCTTTCACAAGGACTATGTCACCTTTCTCCAAGTTCTTGGTAGGTTTATGCCACTTGCTTCTTTGTTGAAGTTGAGTCAAGTAATCGACGGACCATAGTTTCCAAAATCGTTGGTACATGTGTTCGGTCAACTGCCATCTTTTTCGTAAGTCGACAGTACATTCGTCTTCGTAGTTTGCTAGAGGGAGTGTCATCGTCGGGCTTCCTGTTAGAAAGTGGCCTGGAGTTAAGTAGTTGTAGAACTCCTCGGGGTCCTCTGTGAGGGGGCATAGAGGCCTCGAGTTCATGCAGGCCTCTATTTTCGTTAGTAAGGTATAAAACTCCTCGTAGGTTAATTTTTGATCGCCGAGAATTCGTCGTAAATGGTGTTTCATGGATCGTACAGCAGCTTCCCATAGCCCCCCCGCAGTCGGCCAGGCTGGAGCATTAAAATGCCACTCTACTTCCATTTTTCCGATTTTGTCAAAAAACTCTGGAGACAGTTCAGTTTTGAAAAGCTCGTATTCGTTTCGCAGAACCTTTGATGCACCGATGAAATTAGTCCCGCAATCAGAATACATGTGCTTGGGGGTTCCTCGCCTAGCACACATCCTTTGAAACGCAGCGAGGAAAGTCTCGGTACTCAGATCTGAGACTAATTCGATGTGTACGGCTTTTGTCGCCATACACACAAAGATGGCTATGTAGCCTTTAGAAGTTTTGACCCCCCTCCCCTTGTTTAGCTTGACTTCGACATGCCCAGTAAAGTCCACTCCAGTGTGAGTGAAGGGGCGGGAGGGAGTGACCCGTTGTTCTGGAAGATCAGCCATTATTTGATAGTTGTCTGATGGTTTATGACGGTTGCAGCGCACACATCTTTGTAATAGAGTTTTGACAGTTCTGTTGCCGCTCACTATCCAATAACGCTGTCGTATGAATGCCAGCGTGAGTCGTGGTCCTGCATGGAGGGTTGCCGCATGAGCCTGTTCGATGACAAGTTGTGTCAATCTGCTGTTTTTAGATAAGATTATGGGGTTTTTGAATCCCAGAGGCATGTTGATCTTGTTTAGTCGGCCACCGACTCGTATGAGCTCGTCTTCATCTAAGTACGGATTAAGTTTATATATGCAACTTTTTTTATTCACAGACTGTTTCATTTGTAATAAATCATGTTCCATTTTAAATTCACTGCGTTGCATAATTTTTACTATCATTGTTTCGGAAGCAAGTAGCTCTGTTGTTGTTAGGTAGGTAGATAACGCGTCGGCACGGGTTGTATCGAGTTTCGCCGCAGTTGATAAGTGACGAGACTTAATAATAAATCGCATTATCCAAGCAACGATCCGCTTAGCACGAGTTAGTGATCTGCATCTATTCAACAAATCGATGATTATGTTGCTTTCAGAAGTCTGTTTTTGGTTAGTTTCTTCTTTTTTCTGTTCAACATTCGTCGTAAAGTGGCAGTTCAAAGTAGTATTTTCGTATCCTTCAGTTAAGTTTTTAAGAATACTTGGGCCATTCCACCATAAATCGAAGTTAAGTAGTTTTTTCGGTTCCAATCCCCTTGTCGCGCAGTCAGCTGGGTTATTTTTTGATTCGATGTATGACCATTGTTTAGCCGGAATCACCGTGATGATTTTCTTCACCCTATTTTCCACATATCGTTCCCATTTAGTTGTGTCTCCCTGAAGCCATGCTAGCACTACCTTTGAATCACTCCAGGCCGACATAGTGATGTTATTTTCATTTAATGAAAGTTTGGATTTTTCCATTAATTGGGACAATAGTAGAGCGCCGCAAAGTTCAAGGCGTGGGAGAGTCATCTTTTGAGCGAGTGGGGCCACTCTAGTTTTGGCCGTGAGTAGGTTCAGTGCCGGCTGCCCGGTTTCATCCGTGACGCGTGTATAAATAACGCAAGCGTATGCATGTTCACTTGCGTCGCAAAATCCAAGTAGTTCGACTTGTTTTTCAATGCCTCCGATCCATCTTTTCAGCTTGATAGATTTTAGTTCCGGAAGTTCATCTCGCAGTTTCAACCAGTTGTTTTCAATTGTAGTGGGTAATGGATCATTCCATTCAATTTTTTGTTCCCATACTCGTTGGAACATAAGTTTTGCCTTGATAGTCACAGGCGATAGCCAGCCTAAAGGATCATAGAGTTGGGATATTTCGGCTAGCAGAGATCGTTTAGTTAGTGGTTCTTTTGACATTTTTAATTCCCAGTTGAAGACGAATGAATCCGAGTTTGGATTCCACCCCAGCCCAAGGGTTTTTGTGGAGTCTTCATTTTTGAAGCCAAAGCTGCTGTTCGTCGATTTTTGGTCTTCGTTTAGTTGTTCCAATAATTCGGGACAGTTCGCCGACCATTTTCGTAAATTCATGCCCCCACCACTCAATAGAGCAATCAATGCAGTTTGCAATTGTTTGGCACTTTCAAGTACATTGTGCCCGCTAATGACGTCATCGACATAGCATTCATTCTGTAATGTTTTTGCTGCTGCTGGATATTTGTGCCCATCATCTAATGCGAGTTGTTTTAGTGATCGCATCGCTATCCAGGGGGCGCATTTTGTTCCATAAGTAATTGTGCATAAAGAGAGATCTTTCAGTTTATCAGTTGGAGAGGAGCGCCATATTATCTTTTGTAGGTTTCTTTGATCTTTAGATATCCATATGCACCGGTACATTTTCTCTATGTCGGCTGTATATACATGTTTATATGATCGCCACTTCAAGATCAGAGTTTGGATATCTTTTTGTAAGTTGGGTCCTTTATTCATCAGGGAATTTAAGCTTTTCCCGCTTGTTGTTTTGTGCGACGCGTTGAAAACCACCCTTAGTTTGGTGGTGGTGGAGCTTTCCCTTAGGACACCGTGATGAGGGAGGTAGCATTCAGGGCCCCCATCCATTTTTGGAGAAACTGTCATGTGGTTTAGTTGAAGATATTCGTTCATGAAGTCTTTATATCTAGTAGACAGTTTTTCATTTTTCGCCAATCGTTTCTCTAGCTGTAAGAATTGGGAGACCGCTGCGGGCCTCGAATCTCCAAGTTCAGTTTCAAAGTTGTTTAACATAGGCATTTTGACTATGTACTTGCCGTCGGGGCCCCTTTCGGTAGTTTCTCTGTAGAACGTTTCACATTCATCCTCGTGGTTGATGTCTGCGGTCCCTTGGATTATGTCTTCACTTTCCCAGTATTTGGACAAATCTGAATGGTCGACGATAGCTACGTGGCAGTTGAAGTTTTGTAATTTTCCACACAGAATCCATCCCAATTGAGTTTGTTGTGCAACTGGGGAGTGTTCATTACCTCTTAGAACACCGTCGAGTAAAATTTCGGCGTAGACATCAGCCGAGAAGAGCAAGTCGATGGAGCCACTTATGTTGTACTCTGGGTCTCCTAGTTTTAGATTTTCTAAATGAGGCCAGTTGGCTTTTCCGAAGGTGCGATTCGGCAAATTGTTTGTCAGTTTTTTCAGTACCAAGGCTTCAGTGTGAAAAGTGTAGTCGTTATGTATGGACTTGCAGGTTAGCTGGAGACGGCCCTTGCAGTCTCCGGATACAGATCCGACCCCTGATACTGTTGCATTGAGTTTCCGTCGTGGTAGACGAAGTAGTTGTGCCGCGTTCTCCGTAATTAAATTGACTTGCGACCCTTGGTCAAGTAAAGCTCGCAGCGTTATAAAGGAGCCATCGCTAGTTTTAACCCTCACTTTGACAGTTGTCAGTAGTACTTCCATGTTTGAAGTGGTTAAGTGGTGAGAGTTTTGTTGAACCGAAGTTGAAGGTTGTGGTTCGGAGTTGTTTTTCTCGTTTTTAGTTGAAAGTTTTAAGTGTAACAGCGTGTGGTGTTTTTGATTGCATTCTTTACACGTTTTCGAAGAGTTACAATCATTCGTTCCGTGGCTGTAAAGGCAGTTTTTGCAAACTTTCAGTTTTGCGACGGTATTGTTTCGCTGTGGAATGCGCATGTCAATGAATTTAGTACATTGCATCAGAACATGATTCCCGTCACACAAAGGGCATTTGCCGAACGCCGTGTAGAAGGATTTAGAGTAGTCTTTATTGTCTGCAAAAAAGGTAGATTTTTGCTTAAAGTTTCGTTTCTCGAACTTGGTTGTTGGTTTATTGTAGCTCGTGTTACTGGTTGTTTTCTGGGAATTGTTTCCGTCCTTTTGACGATTTTTAACCGCTTCAAAGGCCATGAATTTTTCTTCTAAAAATGATTTAAATTCAGTCAAGTCTGGCAGCTCTCTTTTTTCTTGAATATCTTTCGAGTATTCACTGAAGGTCGCGGCATCTAATTTTTGGGACATATAATGAACGATCATCGGCCCCCAGCTCGTGACATCTATCCCCATGTTTGTAAGCCCGTTTAAGCTTTCAGTGATGACGTCGTGAAGTTTTTTAATGTTGTAGCTGTTTGGATTCTGGATAATAGGAAGCTGTTGCATTGCATTCATAAACGACGTAAATTGCAAGCGGCGGTTGTCGAAGCGATGGGAAAGTATTTCCCAACAGGAATCGTAGTTTTCCGCGCTGACAGTGAGATGATGCACCAGTCGTTCAGCTTCTCCCTTCAGTTTTGTTTTTAAATGTTGCATTTTCTGCGTTTTAGAAATGGTGGGATTTTTATGAATCGTTTCCAAGAATAAGTCCTTAAACGAAATCCAGTGAACGTAGTCTCCCGCGAACTCCGGAATTTCAATTTTCGGTGTGGATTTTTGGAAATGCATACTTGACCATATCTTGTTGTTAAGTTGTTTTCGTAGGTTATCGTATTGTTTTTCTATATTTTCAAATTTAGCAGAGTAGTTTTCGTTTAAGTTGGAGTCTTTCAAAGCTTCTTCTATCTTCCAGTGTACTTTATCGATGCAATCCCATTTTGTTTTCAAGGTCGATAGATGATCTTCCATTTCCCATTTTTCTGTTACAAGCTCAATGTTTATTTTTGCCATGGCTCTGTCTAGGGCCTTAAAATTGTATTTTTGGTTGCTCAGTAGTAGTTTTATTTTGTCATCGGGTTCATCCTCCGATATTCCCGATAGATCAAAGTCAATGCTTGGTAGTTTATCAGGTGATTCTGGTTGTCGTTGTTGGGATATCAATAAATCCATTATGTTTGTTTTAGTAGATTCGTAGAGCTGTTTAGTTTTCCCGTAGACATTGTCAGTGAAGTAGCTAATTTCGCTCTTATCGTCAATTTTTAGCACGAGAACGTCATTTCTCTCGTGAAAGTCCACCCATAGTTTTTCGAGTAATGCAAGACGTTTTTCTAAGTAGTCAGAAGTTTTTCGGGCGGCTCCATCCTTCTTGTAGTTGGTACATAAAGTTTTTATATTTTCGAAGCAAGATGATTGTTTAGTTAGTTCTTCCATCGTTGCGTAGCACCTTGATAGTTGCTATAAGTTAGTAAGTTCAGTGTTACCTCAGTTCGAAGCTTCACGCTGGTTCAGGACACGAAGACCGGCAGCAGTCACTTACCTTGTCTTCTTCAAGCGTAGCTACTCACAGTTTGTGACTGTAACAAGCACTTGACTGTCCTTGGTACTTTGCGCGTCCGCAATCCGTGTGTACGAAATATGCGCCTTCTCAATGGACCTGGTGGGACCCGCTTGTGGGAGGCCAGGCCGTCGATTCGCTTCCGAAACACAAGATCACAAAACACACAAAAGTTAACACCCGAAGGACCAAATGTACGGTCCAGTTGGACTGCACAGTAAAGTAAAGTTCTCAGTAAGTAGGTGGAGTGCAAAAGTTCATACACAGATCACACTTGAAAGTTTATTACGATTTTACAATGAACGTAAATACGCGGTAAACGATTCCGTCACATGTAATGATCGGAGCGCGATCAGTAAAGCACTGAGTACAAGGGGGTAAAATGCCGATTCAGTAAAATCAGACACCTGAGGTAATTGTACGTCTTCGTACATGTTCATTAAAAAATATTTTTAAAATGAAAAATTTTACCAAAAATTTCAATTCCGACGGGATTCGAACCCGCAATGATACATAAATGTAAATACCTAAGTGTGGTTTAACACTATAACAAATAAAAATTTATAAAAAACTCTTTCTCAAATAAACACTAATTCTTTTGATATCTTTATTAAGTTTTTTAATAAAAAAATGTGATAATTTGACAGTTATATTACTTTACAAATTCCTTTCACATTTTAAAGTGTTTAATCCCCTTACAGAATGAAATTCGCTTCTTTTTCTTAGCCTGGATATATATCCGATATATATCGGATAAATATCAAAAAATCGGATTTTTGATATTTATTATAAAAATCGGATTTTTTCGAACCCTGATAACTACTTAACCGATTTTGATGAAATTTGGAATGTAGATAGATAATAACCGGGAATAGTACATAGACTATTATTACTTTTAATCCTGAAAAATGGCACGGTTCCCGTGGGATAAAAAAAGTAGTAGTCCACGCGTGCGAAGCCGCGGGCGTCCGCTAGTATTAAAATATGTCTAGAAGGTCTTTCCAAACATTTTACGAAACGAATCTTTCATGCTCTTCAAATGAAATTGGCATCTCTTGGCCTTCACTACTTCACACAATCATTACCTAACGAGTACAACTAACAAGCTAAGCTAGACTTAACAAGGTGTCTAGTGGCCCAGCCGGCCAACTCGGCACCTCAAACGCAAAACGTCCCAAGCCAAAAACAGCTAAAAATTATATTGAGTATAATGCTGTAGATTTTAAGAATTATAGTTCTGTGAGCTAGGTTTGCGTTCTATCGTTGTCGATTTGAGGGTATAGTGTTTGTGTCGGCGCCTTTGATCGCCGCACAAAGGGCGCCGACGAGTGTCGTGTGTGCAGCCCACCTGACTGGTGTTTGCGCGCGCGCATCCTACTCGCTAGTCTAACACCATGGTGATGACATTGTGATGTTGACCCTTTCGTTTTCAATGTCCAAACTGGTTATGATGTTTCGAATTTGAAAGACTTTAGTCGAGATGCTTCTAAAATACTTATTTTTAAATCTGGTAGAATTTTAATTGGTAGATACAATTAAAACTGTATTCACATAAGTACCTACTAAGCCACTCGGTACCTTCAAATTTACTGATAAATATTAATTTTAATGTTGGAATCTAATCATGAATTTCGTTAACAATTAAATTGGTTAAACATCAAATTCAATGATTAGGTAACTACAAAAACCTGACCTGTTCGATTATTTTGACTGACAGACCTTTACGCCGCTTTATTACACTAAGCACTGAGTCACCAATACCATTAATTTTATTACCTAATTGATCTAAATCACATTTGCTAAGCGTTCTGACACATAATTACTTCGCACCATTTGCGTCGTGCCAGCATGAGTAGGTACCTAACTATTAACCTTCGTTATTAATTGCATTCATTACAATATAGATACCTATTTATAATAATTTGAAAGGTGAATAGAACTTATTGATAAGTGCTAAGCTAGAATACCTACCTAGAATCAAGAGTTGCGATTTGACTAGCGGCCCACGCCTTACGCGGTGACCGTGGGTCATCAACAAAGCTTATGTTATAATTACCTCTACCAATGAAATATCTATTATTTAATCGTATGTGTGAACTACGAAGATTATGTACTTCTTACATAGATAGATACCTACTTATATATCAAACTTTCATTTTTTAATAAGTAGATAGAAATAAAGTTGGGTTACTTCATCATTAGAAAATCTCATGCATTTTGAATACCCGTTTATAAAAATATGAATTTACTTTCATAGTCTGGTTAATTTTGTACCTAGGTACTTTCCTTATTTATTTATAGGGGAAATTCTAAAAAAAAGTTCTTTATAATTTTGCTTTTTATGTGTACCTACCTACCTAATTTCTAAATTTTAGTATTATTATGATAACATGGTAACCAATAGTTATAATTATTTTTATTTTTCAACGCCTTAAGTTAGGACCTACCTACCTATAATAAAACATAGGAATGAAGAGTTGTTGTAATGTCAAGTAGGTAGGTATAGTTAGTATTTTGTTAGTACCTATTACCTACAACATAAATGATTCAATTGACTAAAGAGTAAATGCCTAGTCTAGTTTCTAAGTTACTTAATCCTATTCAGATAAACTTGAATCAGATTTCACTTGCAATACAAAACCAAACAATAGCTCGGAACATGTAATAGAGTACCAAATCTCAATAGAGATACAAATTACAAAGAGACTTCAAAGGCCTGTACAACAAACGCTACAAAGACTTGCCTACGAAACAGAATTACGAGAGCAATCCGCTCACCTAATAGCTTCACTGGGGTTCGGCTGTGTCACCAAAAATTTGCATTACCAAACACAACCAGCTTTACTTCGACAGAGTTCTAATGCAGGCTAAGATAGATAGAGAGTAGGACTGGGTGGGTTTAAGAGCAGTAGTGGTAGAAGCAATTCGCAATTGTTACCGATCGATTTGGAAGGCAGTGCTCGGTAAGCTCCGCCTTTATGGGAGGTGCGGTGCTGCTTCGGAAGTCGAGACAGGCGCCCGGTGGAGCGGCACTTTTGATGTATTCTCCCCTCTCACCGCGCAGGCGCATGCCCCGATAACGAACGCACACAACCTCATAACGCTCCGCGCGCTCTCTCAAGCCGGTTGTCAGTCAAAAACCGGTTTGCCCAGTGACAGTGATAGTGTCAGTGCCCTGGTGTTTGAACGATCTGTTTTGGAAATGGAAGACAAGCCGTACAGTGTTGACAGTTCTGACGATATCAACATCGAGGAAGAGGAAGAACATATTGAGGATAATCCAAGTAAGTATTATATTTGTGTGTTGATGAATAGAGATTTTATCAAAAGAGTATCGAGCTTTCATATTTTTTTCTGTCCGATTAAATTTAAATAACCATAACATAAATATTTGAACTAACGATCTAATTCACTTTTAGTATACCTACATATAAGAATTTCTAACTGCTTAATATTTTGTGGACATTACTATAACCATTTCTTCACAGTATCAAATAAAAAAATGAAATCTTACTTACCAAACCTTACTTTATTTTGAGTAGCTCACCTAACATAAGTTAATCAGAAGTACCTATTTAGACACCTAATTTAGTTTTTAATTAATTGAGCCTACCCAGTTTTATTAAATCAATCCACTCGGCCCAATTTTTGAGATCTAAGATGTTGTCAACAAAAGAGTGTGCATTTATCCCTATTCTAAACATTCATTTAATTGTTCCCCAGGCTATCCTCCGGATTTTCCCATCGAAGCTTTGGTAAAGCTTGAGCGGCCGTCACCTCCGCTGCCGACGCCGCCGCATACGCCCACAGACGACACGCCTCCGGCTGTTGTCCTCTCACGGCTCCAACCTGGCTGGACGCCACCCCAACCCTACCCTACTTACTCTCGACCGATGACGCAGTACTACGAGAAAGCTCCAGTACAATACGCGCACCCAGCGATGTCAGCCTACATGCAAACTCAAGTTGCCGCTCTACCGCCGTCCGCTCCTTACCACGCTATGTTGGTAAACCAGTGGATCAGAAACGCAGCTTTATACCACCATACGCTACGCTACCCTGGAGCAATGGCACAGAGAATGCCAGGAAGAAATCCGCCGCCTATGCGAGCACCAGGCGTCCCTGGTGCGAGACCTAAGAAACAGTTCATCTGCAAATACTGCAATCGCCAATTCACAAAATCTTACAACTTGCTCATCCATGAAAGAACACACACCGATGAGAGGCCCTACTCTTGCGATATCTGCGGGAAAGCTTTCCGACGACAAGACCACCTCAGAGATCACAGGTAAGCATCAAACCTTGTTTATAGCTATCAAGTTACTGTTATAGTCCATTAGACCCATTTGATAGTCTTGTAACTTATCCTGATGAATGTATTCGAATTGCCCATAAATTCTACTTTCACTATTACTATCTCGAGGAGTTCATATTTAATTTAATGTTTCTCTCTAATACCAACAACGTGATTTAGTACGTGTTTCATCGGAGCATTGTTGACGATAAGAGATAGAAAAAAATTAAAAGTGTAAACCTTTTTGTGAGGTCGCGAGGCCGCACGCGCGCCCCCATCAACCGGTTCGGTTCTTTACGATCACCATATCTGTCTTGCTCCGCCGTCGAACAAATTACATGTTATATTTCTTCGCTTTTACGAGACCCGTAGTTTTTTGTCTCTTATTATGCCATACATTATTAACAATCTAATGCTCTTGGAAAATATCTCGAATTTTCATTGAAATTGGTTATTATTTCATCAAGTACAGTTTTATAAATTTATGCGTACTTTTGTTTACATAGATCTTGTTTTCTTTCGCCTTTTCTTAAGTGAAAGTAAGGCTTGAGACTAATTTTTGTTCTCTTTCTTTCCAGATACATTCACTCAAAAGAGAAGCCTTTTAAGTGTACAGAATGCGGGAAAGGTTTCTGTCAGTCAAGAACTCTAGCGGTTCACAAGATTCTGCATATGGAGGAATCACCTCATAAATGTCCGGTGTGCAACAAGAGTTTCAACCAAAGATCCAACCTGAAAACGCATTTGCTGACACACAGTGATGCCAATAAGCATCATTTGGAGCACCTGGAAGGCTGCCAAGAAGTATCATCTACGAGTCAGTCTGAAAACTCCCTGTTAGACCTCTCCCACAAACCCTCGCCACCTCCTGTGCCGCAGCAGAACCAACCTCCAGTCAGTCCAATCATCCACCAATCTCCCATTGAGGGACCTAAGAGAACTCTTGGCTTTTCAATAGAGGACATTATGAAGCGCTAATTTTAACTTAACTAGTTTTAGATCTAGTTGTGTAAATATTTATTATGTTCTCTCGTAGAAGTACGATCAAGCCCTTTAGGCCTATAGAAGATTAGAGTCATCGCATCACTTTTAACATTAGTCATTTGTTTAGTTCTTTCTATGTTTTTGCCAAAGAATTCATTGACTGATTTGTATTCTGTAATTATCTGCATTCTGTTTTGTCTTTAGTAATTATTACGGATTAGCATCTGTAGTTTGTACTCATTGCTGCTTAAAATGTTGCAAAATCTTATGCATGATAACAGTTTTGAGATATCCGTGAGATTAAACTACTTTTCTGATTAATCATCTAAGCTCAGATCTTCTTTCAAAGACTGATGTTGTTTTAGTTTTATTGTTACGTTTTATTAGAGGTTTATTTATTTGTGATAGCTTGTAGGCTAAGTTAATGGTTACTAAAGTTACCGGAAAGTATTACCTTTATTTTAAGTTCTCATTCCCAAATTGTAAGGCTATGACGTCACTATGAAAGTAAATTTCATTCAATTAGTGTTCTACCTACTTAAATTAATAAGTTAGGGATTAGTGAATGTAATTAGATTTTAAAGCATGTAATTTTTGTACATAATGTATTTTAATAGATTACACTTAATTAAGTAATATGAGGCTACTATTAACATAAGAAAAAAGAAAAATCCAAACAAATCTTATAACTTTGTTTTATTTCACTAAAAGCGAATAGTTTATTACAAAATTAATAATTACTCAATATTTAATGGAAGAAAGTTCTAAAGTCATTTGCCTAATTTCTACTGACTAGTCATAAAAATTATTCCAAAAAGTAGGTAATTATATTATAATGAAGGACAATTTTTCACAAAACTTAACAAGCTCGAAAATATAGAAAACATTTTACCTACATTATATTTGTGTTCTTATGAAGTAGGTCAATCAAAATTAATGATAAAATTACCACGACTAATTGCATAAATTATAAACATAAAATCAGCAACCTAGATGCTTACAGAAAAAATTTAGAAAGCGATAAAAATTAACCTTTGCCATACCAAGCCTAAAACAGCTAAACTAACGGCAACGATACCATAACTCGCACAAGAGAGGGAAAAAACTACAGATAGTGTATTACACATAGACATTTAACATGTGTATGAACTTGATGATGGAAGAGAAGAACATCATGATCACTGGTACTGGTAGAAAGAAATACCACTTAGGTAACACAATTCGTATTAAAGATCTTGACATAACAGTTGCAATTAACTTTATTTTTTAGATTGATAAGTTGGTTGACCGAGACGGAGATAGCAGGACGATCTCGACAAATTTGCAGCCGACTGGGAGTTTCTAACATAAGATCTTGACGTCTGGAAGGAATGGAGGGAGGCCAGTGGGACACGAGCAGCTAAAAATAAATAAATAAGTTGGAACGATGTAAGTTCTATTGTTATGACATCAAAGTAGGTATTTATTTATAAGTATTGGTATGTTCTAGAGACTATGTTCTCCGATTTATAATTTCTTTTTTAGTTTCTTTGCTAGCCACTTAGTACTTCTACTTGAGGTCTTCTAAGAATATTTCAATTTAAGTAAGTAATACCTTTTGAAAAAAAACTCTTTCAATCATCGTGTAGGAAGTAAGAAATATAAAACAATAACTTTAAAACTAGTAAGGTTTCAATCAATTGATCAACTAGCTGTGCTATTTGGGTCTCAAGTTACCTAACATGTTAAGTACCTAACATGAAAGATTTGATGATGTTTATGAACAAAATGCTGACTTTTTGTTTTACAATAGTCTAGATTTTAAAGCTTTTCGAACCGCGTGGTTGATAAGCTCTGTATTTATTTTATACTCTAAAGTCATGCCGTCATAGATCGTGCCATACTCAACACCGTCATTATACAGTTTTAATGTATCAGGCAAAATTAATTATAATTATACGTTGCGATAGATGTTTGGGATGGGTGGTAAAATTATGTGGTCATCGTTTGATTCAGAGTGGAAAACTTGTTAAAAGGTAATTATTATGGTTATGGCAATAATTAGTAAATTGTAAATAAGTACTTACATATAGAGATGTTATAAATATGTAAAGAAAAATGTACTGTTCTTTGAAGAAGCATGGTTGATAAAAGAAATCATAAATTCGTAGTTTTTTTTATTATTTTCAACCCATTTCATTTATTCTGTAAAGTTTTTGTGTGGATCGAGTGTTTGAAAGCATATTCTATAATAGATGGATTTATTTGATAATAATTTTTTAGAATAAAATGTCATGATCGATAGAATTTAAATTTAATTTGTTTACCTACCATTAAAAAATACAAACCTAAGAAAACAAGACTGCTCACACAAAACTTGTACCTAGTCAATTAAATTTATATCTAAGCAAGGAAGTTATATTCTAAGCAAATCATTGACGATTCCTAAACAATATAAAATTGAAACACTCGGAAACCCATCTCCGCAAATGGTTTCTGGACCATCACGCCATCTATACGATAGCTGGGGAACTGATAACTGTCGTATGTCACAACGCGATGTCGCCACTCGTATTAAATCTTGATGATTATTTCTGATTCTTGCCTGAGGCGTTTTTAATTTTATTTCAAGTTTAATATTACAAACTTACTGTAATAATTCGATAAATGTGGTTTGAGTTACATTAGCTTTTTAAAATAAAATAAAAAAAACTGTTAAGTATGTAGGTAAGTATCATTTTCAAAGAATGTCGAAACTCTACTGAAAAGTGCTTTCAGTAATCTATCAGCTTAATTGTTTATTGATAGAATGCCGTTAAAATAGACGTTTACGAACACGTATTATTACAAATAAAAAAGTCCTTTACACCAAAGAATCGATGCGTTCTCCAACTGATTGATGTTTGAAGCTTAGCTCTTACATTGCAATTTACCAGTCAATGAAAATTGCAACGAATACTCTGATTGAGGTCTAATCGCGAATCCTGGGAAAACAGTTCCCATGACTATTTAGATTCCCATTAAATTGGTTCATCCAATTAAATGATTAATCCAATTAATCGCAATTTTCGAGTTACCTTACTTTTGTGAAGTGTGGCCGATATTTTATCTAATTTCAACTGACAGCTGTTATTGGATAAAATTATTCGCGGAAGGTTTATTTCCTCTGAGGTTTTTTTGTTTCTTTCTCTCAGCTTCAATCGAAAATGTTCCAACCCACAAACATAGCTACATTGAGTGAGATAATAGGTGACAAAGGTTTTGGAGGAAAATCATCAAATCGGATGCATTTTCGGAAGTCTGAATCGCACTACAGAAAAAAATGTGTTATTTATGAACTAACAACATAGGTTATAGAAAGTAGGTATAATTAAAAAACAATGAAAGTGAAGAAATTTAACACAAAAAGTAACTTCCTGTTTTTTTCCGGTTGCGACAAAAGTGCTAATATCTCATTGGTTTTGTGTGTGACCTATATTGAGCTAGAATATTATGTACTGAATTTTTTATAAAATAAGTTAAGTGATTATGTATAAATTAGTATTAGTTAAATTGATTACTTTTAATTAATTACGATGTGAAAGTAGGCGAGCGATGTTGTATGTTACAAGAAAAGTTGATTTTCAGAAAATGTTCTAATCCAAAACAGCATAAAGTTTTACTAATGACTATGCTCGCTCTACTCTGATCTATTGTTATCTATTGTTATACTTTATGGGCAAAAAATGCAGTGATACTTAGTTCAGAAATTACTAGTTTAATGAAGATTGCATGTCCTAAGGCACAAGTAACGTTCACCTGAAGTAGCTCAAACGAAGTTTGGGGCATTATGTCTAATTTATTACCGTTCCCAATAGCGATATACTGATGTTTTGAGGAAGATTTATGTTATAGCTTTAAGCGATATCATGGGTAAATGAAACAGCTAGAACAGTGTTTGTTTATGACTGACATGCAATGGACTCAGCAGGGCAATACTTAATGATAACGTCAAACATTCCGCTGCGTTTTGTTTCGTTCTCTTAAATGTCAGGTCTTTGGTGAATAGTAGAAAGGCTTTTTCAAAAATTTGTTCTGCTAATAACCATAGCTAAAATGGAGAGTCGTTGGTCATTAGTAGAACAGGAAACAGACGAAAATCTAAGGTTTAGTTGACGTTTTGCTTGTGGTTGATAAAAAGTTTGGTAGTAGAATCGACACCCAAGTCAGCCTGATACAAAGCTGATAATTGTAAGCCTCTGTACGATAATTATAATTAAATGGACTGCTTTTTGAACTTCTGCAAAACATAAACATGTACCAAATAATATGTTCATAATTTAGAAGTGCCTCTGACTATCCCCTTTGAACTGTTCAAAGGATCTTGAATGGCTAAAGATCTGAGAAAATACCGCGCTGAAAAAGCCGTGATCATGTTTCGTTTGTGTCGTTTCGTTTAATAAATACCTACCTACCTAATACCTAATAATACCTACCTATTAGTAATACCTACTAATAATACCTACCTACCTCATATTGTAGTGCCCCAACGGGGCTCTTGCTGCGTTCAAACCCTTAGCCTAATGCCTGCTGTAGGTTGTACCTACCAACTTGAAACAATAAATAAATTATAAATATTAATATGAATATAAATTAATCCAGCTGTTCTTGATGAACTGCGTCCTACGCTGATGCCTTTAAAACAAAGGTTTTTGAGTGTAGCAATGGAATGATTTATGACCAGATAAAGTTTACGAATCGGTTGATTTTTTAGTAAAAGAAGCTTCTAATAAGTAGTTGTTTGATGTTTCAAAGTAAATCAATCATATAATTTATTACAACTTTCTGTAAAATATTTCTAGTTCCTTGTCGTTATCGTAATTTAGAATTGAATTTATTTTTATACGTATTGTCGCTGTATCGATTTCACAAAAAAAAAACTTAGGTCTTTACTTACATCTTTTAGTAAATAATTTATACAGTGTCAGGAGGTAATCTTTGCCTACACTTAACGGGACACTGTAGTGCCTGGGACATTGTTTGAGATGGAGTAGGCTTTCCCAGCACCTACACCATCCTCTCAGCTTAACCGGCCATATCCACAGGATAGACATGGTCAATACGTGTGGGGCTGACTAAGCCGCGGGTTTCCTTACGATGTTTTCCTTCACTGTTGAGAGCTCGTGTTAATGCGCATCTAAATTTTTCGAAACGAAAAATCCATTGATGCACGGCCAGGATTCGAACCCACGACCTTTGGATCGAAAGTCGAGGTACTAACCAACTCGGCCAACTAGCTCTAATCTCTATCTCGATTTCACTAAGGTACAAAATAGAAAATTCGGTTTCAAAATCGAAATCCATAGGGCACGCGCCACCTGGCGTCACCCTCACGCAAATTGATTGAGAGCTGTCAATCATCGGATGTAATCGGCCGTCATCGGTTATAGTTCGGCCAATTAGGGTCGAGTCGCACCCAAATCAACGGTGATGTAACCAAACACATAGACACGTCACAATTATTTTTAATGTCGGAGGACAAAAAGCTGAACTTTTTAATATTTCGAAAAACATTGACTTGTAGTATGTATTTTTAAACTTTTTTTGAATTTTGAACCTCTCTCCTGTAAAGTTTGGAAACTGGGAGTGTTTTTTTTTTGTTACTTACATTTCATTGAAAAGAGATGGCAACAAAAGCTCTAGTAACATTATAATTCCATTACAAATAACAGGGTCCGATTTCAAAGTTCTTCAAAGCTTTGCTTGAAAGTTAAATCCTATCCTATCCTATCCTACTAATATTATAATAGGTATGTGAAAGTTTGTAAGGATGTGTGGATGTCTGGATATATAAATGTATGGATGTTTATTACTCTTTAACCCAAAAACTACAAACGGATAGAATAACGGCTTCTTTTTATCCGGGTACATTATCACGCGAGCAAAGCCGCAGGCGGAACCTAGTTCAAAATGAATATTGGTGATATTGGGCAACTGATACTTTACAATCGTGATATTTTGAGCAGTGCAAAAATATTTAACTGTTAACTTAATTAACTTCCTTATATTTTGTTTGTTTTACTTCCTACATTTAATCTGGCGTGACGGTATGCTTTTGATGAATTAATTACCACAAAACACGATTTATTGTAAACTGACATGTAGTAACTAAGCCAAAATATTTTTTAAACTAGTTTTGAATAATCTATATACCTATATATTGATATTTAAAAAAATAAACATCGAATTTTCGAAATTACTTACCTAAAAACAAAACAGTGAAAATGAAATGAAAAGGTAATTTTGTTGATAAATAGTACCTATCTAACAAATAGTGACGGGGCGAATCTTGAGCATTGTTTAACAAGTGTTGAAGTTAAGAGAAGTTTAAAAAAGTTTTATTAAAAATAAAATACAAAAACAAAAAACAATCTCCTGTAAGTACCACTAACTGAAACTTCAATAATTCTTATTTCTTACCCACAGTCAGTTTTTTTTTTGTTTTAAATAATTATTATTCTCGTTTCGGAGGCCAAGACTCACTTTGAGTCCCTGAGCCAATGGAGTAGGTAAGTAAGTAAGTAAATACTTAATAGTTTTTGCTTGTTAGTCACCGGCATGCAGTTATTAGTGTCCAAATACATTTCCGCAAAGTCTATACCAAATTGGATTATCTATGAATTCAGTATTTCCTAGTTTTAGTTTCAATCAATGAAAGGAAGCATCGATTCCGGATTCCGCATCGTAAATGCGATAGATCACGATTTGTATAAAATTTGCTGTTAATAATTACGGTAGTCATTATTTATTTTATTATTTGTGTTTTTATGTTAGGTACAGTTTTTATTGATATTTAATTACATACGTAAAATTTCAAAACGATCTTAAAATTAAATAGAAAATAATGCATAGAAATTTTACAAAAAAAAAGTATTGATAAGTATGTAATTTACAATAAAAAAATATTATAAGTATTCTATCAGTCATCTGGTTCCCATAGTTCAAGCTTTGCTTAGTTTGGGGCTAGATGGTACTGTGTGAAATGTCCAGCAATATTTATTTATTTATTTACGTAATTTTACTTTAAGTACCTTTACTTTCAAGCCTGATAGAGAAGTGACATTATTAATTAAATCTGTAGGTATAAATTACAAACTTATGAATAACAATTATAATTATAATTTCATTATACTTACTCTATGTTATATTTTGCTAGCATAGAGATTCTCTAGTCTATAATTATATCAAACTTGTAACGGACAATTAAAACTATTATTTCGGAAGGGTAAAACATAGTGCAACTTTTTCATCACACGAACATTCAACCCGCCAACCTTCCGAGTAAGGCAGGTAACCCGAAAAAAATAGAAAATTGACGCTTGATAATACGAGCGTATAATTATAAAAGATCAAAAATTTTGAACTGAACATTTTAGACCAGTTATTAAACGTCGAATTTGGGGGCAAATGCGGTTATAATAGTGGCAGTTTGCTACGAATGATACGGGTTAGTGATGTCTACGACTTTCTTGATGGAGTTATGTCATTGAGAGATTTTTGATTTATAAAAGGTGATGGGTAAAGTAGACCCAACCGTAATCTTGTTTTTTTTTTTATTAATAGCTAACTAAATCAATGCACAAATAGCACAAAGTTTTTTTGCAAATGCGTGAAAAAAACTTAATATTTGAATGGGTATTTTAGGTATATATTATAACTAATATTACCTTAGAAAATCATGAGGCACCCTTTCTCTTATTTGTTACTTTTAAAAATGTTGAACAATAATATTTCTTAAGATAATGTAATTTTTATCTACACTTCTACACTAATATTATCAAGAGAAAATATTTTTTTGTTTGTTTGTAATGTAAGTAACGAAATGCTTTGAAACTACTGGTCCGATTTCAAAAAATCTTTCACCAATATAAATCTACATTATCAGGAAATTATATATTTTCAAAAAAATTAGGGATCTATAAGAAAATTGCAATATTACACAAGGTAGAAAACCCAAAAAGTTTTTGGTATTGGTCATGTCACATCCCTATAAAGGCGGAAAATAAACGATTGTTATGACTCGCTCCAAAATCTGCACTTTTGCGGTTACCGCTCTTTTTATTTCGTAGACGTGCCTTCCGTTCGATTTTTTTACAAATGATGGCCACATAGGACGATTTCATTTTCGTAATAACTTAGACAATCGCTAATCGTAATAACCAGTTAGTGACATTTGGAGCCTTTTAATTAGTGTGCGACTGATTTATGAATGACTAATCCTAGGACAGAAATGTGAATCATAGTCATTTATAAAATGAGGTTTGATATTTAATTTTGTTTTATTTTATTATGAACGCTTTTGTAAAAGCTGATACTAGATGTACTTGGCAAGTAGGTATTATTCGTTTCAAGCAATTTATCTCTACAAAAGTTGATGTTGTATATGTCGCAGGCAACTGGTTGAATTAGCCATTCAATTAAATGCCTAGGCATTTCATTGAGCGCCGCCATTCAATTGAATGGCTGACCTTCGTTTAGGCGGAGTGTTGAACACAACGTTCCACACTACGGCTAAACGAAGGTCAGCCATTTAATTGAATGGCGGCGCTCAATGAAATGACTAGGCGGTTCACTTGCACACAGAAAAAGTAAGTAGGTTTTGGTTTTTTTTTTAATAGCACGCGTATCACACACCCACGCAGAAAGGCTGCTCGAAGGTAAATCCATTATTTTGTGGCATACGAATAACACTGGGAACTTATTTTGTTTATTTTTCACGACAAAACAACACACAACATTCAAGAAACACCAGCTATAGACGCCATCTTGTGAACAAAGCGAAAGTAGCGCCGCGGTGGCAGAAAAACATACTAATTCAATGATATGGCGGCCTTTCAATCAGGCAGAGTGTTGAACGTTTCAAACGCTTCAATGATTCAACTATCCGCCTAGGCATTTAGTTGAATGGCGGCACTCAATGAAATGCCTAGGCATTTAATTGAATGGCTAATTCAACCAGTTGGCTGCGACATACCTATACCTATACCACCTAAAATGTTTTTGATACCTTCTTATAAGTTTATTCCACTAAAAATACCATTACTAAACAAAAAAATATTATTCTCAGAAATAAACTCGAATATCTGTTATAGTAAATTAATATTTTTTATACTAGGTTTAAAAACTCTATCAAACATTGGAAATTTTCAAAACCATAACTTTAATACATTTTCAGAAATGTCTCGCTACCTTCTTTTAATTTACAAAATCACCACTGATCATAGACCAGTAGAGCAATAAAACAGCCTTTTCAAAGCAATGACTAATTTGAAGGCGCCACTGAACATCGGCTTCGATTGACCACATTGAACCGCAAACTAATCAGCCAACATATCATTATACCGTCATTTTAGATCCTGTGGGATAGAAATTGAACATTGATGATGTAGACCAAATAGAGAAAAATGACGAAAATTTTCGCCCACGGTTTTGCAATCTCTGTGAGTCTTTTCAGATTGATAATGCAATATTTTTTGTGAAGATATTGTTTGAAAACAAAATAAAAATAAGCATATCAAATAAGCGGATACTTATTGATATAAGTAGGTACTTTTTCTAATACTTACACATTTATAAATACGAGAACCATAATTTCATAATAATTAATTCTTAAATCAATAACCAGTCTTGTGACTTGTATTGTAGAAAGTTTGTTGCCGGTTCTTCATAGTATTTGTCGCGAAGCAACAGGATTAGAGTCATACATACAAACAAATCGGGCAAACTCCTCAGATCTCCATTTGCTACGGTTCCGACACACTTCTTTCGCTTCATTCACTCTCATCACATTCTTCATGCAAGGTCGTCAGTTTAAGGTTCTCTTGACCTGGGGTAGAGTCACTTAGTTTTTAAGAATTTTCCATCGCCGTGGTAATACTGAATAACATGATCATACTTTAACATGACTTCGAAAACAAAAACGGTTTTTCAAAAGTTTACACAACAGGTACAGTTTACTGCGCTTCACTACTCGAGCGTACATTTATGGGCATTGTGCTTTTTTCATAGCACTTTATATGTCTGTTGTTTCATATACCGGCTTGTAGCTTTTGAGTAAGTGTTGAACCGTCTGTATTTTTATCTTTGCCGAAATTACAAGGTGTTTACGTTAGTCGGGACAAAAATTATGGAGTTCTTTTGCGGTATACTGACCACCTATGATTATCACGATGTCCAACTTTTTGTGCCATTCATGAATGAGCCTGATGCTTTGTTCCATTTTATTTTGCAATAATGTAAACTATTATTATGTGGACTGGGTTGGCCCACTGTTTATTTTTTGTGTCACGGTAGTTTTATTTAATAAGTGGAAAATATTCACTACATACTTCCTTATAGCAAACTGTACCTAGTCACATTAGCAAGTAGTACCATTACGTGACATGCCATTAATTTTTATATGAGTTTTTTTACTTCATTTCATAAATACGATTCGAAATTAAATAATTATTTTAAGATATTGTATTTCTAAGTTGTATAATTTTCAACCAAAAACATTTAAGTTTTTCAAAACTTTGTAAGTAAGTAATGACACCCAAACTCACAAATAAAAGCATAGTATAGTCCGACACAAAATAATAGAAATAAATGGGGGCGCCACTGTGCAAAGCTAAATACAGTGCCACAAGTATAACTTGGCGCGGCTGAGCGCCACTGTGTTCAAAAAATATAATTAATTGTACAGAAAATACCACGAAATTTGGGAAAATATGTAAGAAAGATTTAATAATTTGCGTATTTGTATAGGATAGTTTAATGATATTTCGCATCGTAGTACTCTTTTTCCGTTTTTCCGTTTTAGTTCCTCAAATCGCCACCGCCAACTTATACTTGTGGCACTGTACGCGAAATAGATAAATTTTCTTTTAGAAATAAATTATTACTTCTGACTGACCTCTTCGGCACCTGTACCATAGACAAGAAACCTGTACTTTACCATAGATTTGTAGAGAAAGGGTTTCCAAAGTACTGTTTTAGTTGCCGTGTCTACCCGTTTTTGCCGGACTATACAGCTTCTGACAATTTAATAGCACTGGCATAGATTCGGTATTCAGACGTTTCAAAAGACTAGGCTCGCAAAATATGACAAAAAACTAAATATCTACCTTGCTATAGCTAAAAACTTCCTTGTGACCCAATTATTACAATAAAACCTTTCTAATGAAGCTAAGCCGTATAAGAGGAGAAGTATTACGAACACTGCACTCAGTATTTCATACTATATATAAAACTAATCTATGATACATACAGAAGAGTAATTGTATTGAAGTATAGGGTCCAAAAGTATTTTAAAACCTCCAGTGTTTTGACGAAACAATCAAACTCAAATCAAACAAAAAGCAAGTCATTTATAACCCGAACGCCATCTTACAAGCCTCGCGGCACGATGGCCTCTGGCGGTTCCCCAAAACGTGAGGTCAAATGTCGAACAATTTATTGCCTCTTCAGAGACGAGGCACCCTTTGGGAATCGCGAACCTCTAATTAGAAGGATTATGGATACAGGTGCTGTAAGTGACCTGGCTGGAGGCGAATCGTGAAGGGTTAATTTTTGGATGCAGGTGATTTGATCGTTTTGTTGGGCGTTCTCGTAGGCATATGTGGATCAGAGATTCTCAAAAATTGTTTATAATCTGTGAACATATTCTATGTTTCGATAGTTGTGATATCGATCTTACCTCTATAGGTTTGAACGCAAAAAAGATGTAACGTGGTCACAAAATGGTTAGGTCACAGCTAGCTGAGCGTTTCCGTGATTTGAAGGACAAGTTTAATTGTTGGTCCAATGAAGATAAGCTATTACGGTGGACTTCAGCTATCCTTAAAATTCCATTGCCAAAGTTGGCCACTAGCTCATAAGAACTTACTGCTTTCAATATTATCAGCTATTATCGGTCCTTAGTTGGTCAAAAGCCTCCCTCCACTTTTTCCAGACTTCACGGTCCTTGGCAACACCCCTCCAAAAATAATCCGTCCATCGATCATCGAAATTTGTATCTTAATCTATATTGTCATCAACTTAAACACACTACCACGTCTTGACGGTATCCTTTGTGTTCTATTGAAGATGTTATTTCTGGTTGTGTCCGACAGAGAACATACGACATGACCTTTGTCCTATGACCTCCATTTGTGGCACGCGTCTACCCCATTAGCGTTATCATTAGCTCTCTGGTAACAGTAGTGAAGACCCTGAATTCCTAGGAAAATAATAGTGTCTTTGACAAATATAAAGCAAACTGCATTAGAACATTGTTTTTTAATCTTTTAGCAGCTGCGAAGTAATGTGAAGAGAGAGATTAGAATATAAAGGTATGATTCCGATCTCAGCTGCACACAGCAGTGCTGCCGCAGCAGTACTGCCACTATGGTGCATTTGTTCTGCATTACTGCCGTGGCATTGCTGCGTAGCTCGGAATGTAATCTCCATATAAACCTAAAGACCTATAGATCGATTTGATTGATTGATTGATTGATAGATAGAGAGTATATGGGGACCAGTAGTGTTGTGGCAGCAATGCTGCAGCAGGACTGCTGCGGAATCATAGAAATCATACCAAAGCTACGTGTGCGTTGACGTTTTTTTGACGTCTGAGTAGAAAGCTTTTTATCAAACTATTATATCCAACGGCTGGAATAGGTCGTCAATCCTCAATTGATAAATTCCTGTCATTGTCGATTTCCCTGAAATGTTAAATGATGATGATGCGTAAAAAATAAAGACACTACTCAGCTGTCAGTGAAGTTTCTATAGATGAAAATGAAGGAGTAGTCAGAGGCATAACCAAATTAAGTTGATACACACAGCACATCATGCATCCTTTGATGTAAAAGTCATTGGGGAAAGCTTGAAAACATCAGTTAGGAGAGTGC
Source organism: Camptogramma bilineatum (assembly GCA_958496255.1). Taxonomy (NCBI): domain Eukaryota; kingdom Metazoa; phylum Arthropoda; class Insecta; order Lepidoptera; family Geometridae; genus Camptogramma; species Camptogramma bilineatum. The sequence continues at coordinate 9,926,176 of OY292465.1, read as the reverse complement.
AAAGGTAAAATAAAATGACGGTCATAATTTCATAAAAACCAAATTTTGGGAGCACCTCTAGCCCAATCTACGCAATTTATCAGTCACATTAGTGCAATAAAGTGGTATCTTCATGATTCTGTCGGATAGAGTTGAATAACACATGACTTGAAGAAGCTTTATATTATAATCGTGACACTAGAACAGGAACTGGTTTTTGTGGATGTTTTTATGCTGTTCTTACCTAGATCCGTTTGAAAAGTTTTTGTCAAAGAAAATCTTAGTTTATTGTTGGTGCTGGGTGTGTCTGAATCAGAAAGAGTTCAGCGGGCTTCAAAAGGTCGCTATTGCAGAATCGCAATAAAGGAATTGAACTTTTGCCATCTCTTTTCATTGACTGAGAGTGAAAAGAGACGGCATTATAGTTCATTTCCTATTGTGATTCAGTTTTTACGACCTTTTTAAGTCCGCTGGGCCCTAATTCCTCTACTTTACAACAACAACCATTCCGGTATCATTGCCGCTGTGTTTTGTTTCATTTCAAAGTTGTTTTTGTTTCTGTTGTGATAATTAGTAGGTAATTATTCTAATTATTTAGTGTACACATGAGAGCATTTACCTACAAATCAATACAAAGGCGAGTTTAACCCTAAAAGCGTTTTCTACCAGCAAACCTCTGAGTTCAAATTCGTCATTCTCAAATTCATCTGTATGAACATAAACATAATAAGCTCCAGTACAAGCATGTTCAGGTCACACGCAATTCAAGCATTCAGGGCACGTGGGAACAGCCGAGGCAGGCGGAGGGCCCTCGGGCAATGGTTGACGATACCCGTAAATATAACTATAATGAAACATTAGTATGGGAACGTGGGCGAGTGCAAATTGTTTTTATCGTGGAGAGAATGATCTGAAGTCTGAAATGTTCGTTTAAAATAAAAAAAATGACTTCAGGTACCGCAGTGGTCGGCATGGCGTTATGCAATGCAGATTCATTTGAAATATGTGATAACAAAAACAAACTTAATTGTAATAATGTACCTAACGGTGTCATTAAACGAAATGCTAGTGTCTATCTGAACGTTGTAAAGATAGTTACCTTTTTCAAAACAATACTCTCAAATTTCTAAGCCCTCTGATAATAAAACACGTTATAGGATATTTTTTCTCCCTCGAAAATTATACAAACACTATTCTAAAATCTAGAGAATGCCATGGAACTTTTTTAGAGAACGGCATGGAAAGTAAACTACACAAAAATTATAGAGAAAGAAGGGATATAAAGATTTCAGGTGCTCCAGGAAACTAAGCAAAGTTGACTTTCATTTATAAGTTACTCAGAACTTAGCAATCTCAAAAATACTTCACACAAATAGCACATAAAAAAAACATAAACTAAAAAATAGTGATTTCAAAAATACAAAATTTTAGATGTTATTTTCTTTACATATTTCTTTATCCTCTTATTTCTTTATGTAAAAATCATCATCCATCAGAGTTTCCTAACGTCAAACAAACCCGGCAATGTCTCTTGTATATTATTTTTGGTGCGCAGGGTCATCATAATCAGGGGCTTGCGTTGGCTGCTTCAGTGGGTCTACCGTTTGCTCCAGGCTAGATCTGACCGTGGGAGTTTGGTGTTGCAAGAAAGATTTGGGTGATAAGTTGAGGGTGTGGTTGTGGCCAAGCTTGCTGTGATCAAGATACAGTGAAATACGAGTAGGTGAAGACGAGGTTTTGCTCATTTTTTATTATATTTTTATTTTTATTTAATGTTCTCATTTATTAAAATTTTTGACGTTATTGATTGATCATTGAAGTTAAGCAGCGTTGTGCGCGGTCACTTTTAGGATGGGTGACCGCAAGTGGTATTATGAGCTGAGCGCTTCCGTGTTTCGGAGGGCACGTTAATTGTCGATCTTGGCTTTTAAGTCGTTAAGCCATGACGGAGGCCTTTAGGCGGCCTAAAAACTCTGTCACCAGAGTTGACCACTTGCTTATACGAAAAGAAGAAGATTACAATTTTTGCTCTTTTACGTGAAATCTATTGTTTTTAAACTTTAAACATTTCCTCCTGTTACAATAATTATCTAAAACTCTAGAGTCCATTGAATGCACGTGCTGTACTTATTAGAACTCACATTTGCAAAACTGATGTTTTTTTGGAGCAAATTGGTCGTAAAAAACTATTTTCTCGAATTTCTCAGAGAGGCAACAAAACTTGCATGTAATAGCTGTGTTCGATGTAATGACGCTAACCCGCGGAGGTGATTACAAGATTACAAGCGTTTACCGAATCATTCGGTAAACGTCTGGTTGGGATGTGGGTAAAGCCGGAAAAAGTCGGAGAAAATAATATTTTATACAAGACAAAGTATAATAGTTATTTCTCTATCCCACAGCACTAATAGTAACAGCTAATTACATAAGTAGGTACATTACTGCAATTGAATAATTAAAGTGATTTAAAGTGATACTACGAATAGTGATAAACGTGTTTGGCAAATACAGTGATATGTAATTCAATCCATCATTTCGATTGATTTGGTTTTGCTTCTAATTTAATTGTAGCAACAAAGGTGAAATAAAAAAAATAGATAAGCAGTATTTCATTTTTTGAAGTAGGTTAGTCAAATATATCTATAGAAAGATAGAGTGATAAATTATTAGTTTTAAAAGTATAATAGTTCTTTAGGCAGATTCGCATAATTTTTAACCAGATCTATTGGATTTGGCCGGTTGGCCGGAAACAATATAGGTATCCGGCTAAAGACTACAATAAAGCGACATCCCTAAATACTCGATAATATTGGGAATATCGGGATAAAATTTAAAGAATCCTGGTGGAACGCCATCTGGCGGGATAGTAATCAGTTGTCTCCGGAATGTATGGAAACATTCTTTACGGTAAACACTGTTTTTAAATCACGGTATTGCTGGGAGGTTTTCGATCAACATTCCAAAGGTTGGAGTCTACTGTTTAGATAGTTTGGGTAATGATGTGAAGGGTGACTCATCTCTCAATTACAGGTAAACTCTGGGGATTTTTTATCATAATTTAGGAAAAGTACCTCCTAGCAAATTCCTCAGTTGATTCACCTATGTTCCATAAAAACCCAGTTTTTTTTTTGAAATAGAATAGCAAGTTCTATTAGATGTTTCATATTTTATGTTTCATTAAAAACACAGTTTTTTTAAATGGAAAACGTATTTTATAATATTTTGAAACGCAGCAGATTTGTAATTAGCTAAGTAGGTATTTCAATTTTTTATTTAATAATTTAGTTGAGACCTACAATTAAATGGAGTTTTCATAGATTTTCTGTTGTGTGTAGTCTGTATTCAGTTACCGTGCTCAATCGAGATTTATGTATCAAACCTTCGTCTTTACATAGCAAGTTTATCAAATTATTAACATTCAAGTTTGACTAAGGACGTCCTAAAAACATAAACCTGATGTCATGATCTGGATATTTTGCACAGTATCATGTAGCCCCAAAGTAAGCATAGTTTGTGTTATGGGAACCATTAATGACTGATAAATAAATACTACTTACATCCTTTTTTTCTTAATATATACCTAGTATGCATAGAAGACATCCAGACCCCAAGTGAATTTAGTACAACTATTTCTTCCTACATTATCATACCCTTTCCCATTTGCAGTGAGTGGAAAAATTCCCGAATTCAAAGTTTTCCTGTTAGTCCTTTCTACTTACTTTACCCAGCTTCAAAGAAACAACCGCCCCTTATGATTGACCTACCGCCATCCCCCCAATTATCTTAATACAAAGGGCCCGATGTCCCTCAGTAATTAAAACAAATAGGGTCAAAAGAGACCCGCCTAAGGCGCCATGGGGCGTTACAATGTCGAGACGGACTTAGTCGCCAAACCCCACATTATAGTCTAATCTAATTATCGAACTGTTTACTTTTTTCTAATTTAGTAAAGTATACGTAAGCGCTAAATGGCACGTTTAGGATCATATATCATGAAGGAATCTGTTCTCACGGTTATGGAAACTTCAAAGGTTCGGTAACTTAGATATAAGGCGCCGGTTTTGCCTCTACATGATTACTACGGATTTTATTGCATTTCGTGTTCACGGTGCTAATCGGTTTGTTTTTTATTTACAATGTGGGTAGTGGGATTAGCGGACAGGAGTTTTTGGAGAGATTTTACTTAAAATAAATAAAAACAAATTATGCGGAACTTTTTACACAGCATCATCTAGCCCCAAAGTAAGCAGAGCTTGTGTTATAGCATGACTATCTACATTTATAAATGCATACATTATTATAAGTACATAGAAAACCCCAGACACGAGAAAAATAATATTTGCAGGTCATACAACAATTTGCCTCTCGGTGGGAAACGAACCTTCTGTGTTTCAGGCGGGTCTTTGCCCACTGCGCCACAGAGGTCGCCATGTATAATTTAGGTATGTATTTATGAGTCTATTGAGGCTTATCACTATTCGTGCTGTACAGACTGCTCGATAATGATTATGATTATGAGCAACTCATTTAAATAGCTGAAATAGCTTCTCCTAGCCTCGGGCTCTTTCCGAAGTACTTCGGCATTCCTCGGGCGCTTTCGTGAAAGTTCGTGTGATACCCATCCATCATAAGTAACGCCCTCTATGCAAAACGCTGACAAAGCTTGTCTTTATTTTCGAAAATCGATTAGTGGTAGGGTTACTGTGACAGTGAGTGTTTTGGTGTGTCAATTTTTTATTCGAGTTGATGTAAGTACAGTTTTTTCCGATTCTGTGGTTCGGACCGCTGTTGGTGACACCAAACCCTTCCCCATCACTGTTGGAGTTCACCAGGGATCCGTCCTTAGCCCGTTCTTGTTCAGCGTGATATTAGACGTAGTGTCGGACAGTATCAGGGACAGTCATGAGCGGCCTCCTTGGTTACTCATGTATGCTGACGATATCGCGCTGGCAGATGCGGACAGGGGACGTCTGGTGAGACGTGTGAATGCGTGGAAGGAATCACTTGAAAACGGTGGTCTGAAACTCAACGTGGCGAAGACCGAGTACTTGGCCTGCAATACAACAAATCCCACATCCGTCCGCATAGGCGAAGACATGGTCGAGCGCACGGATCAGTTTAAATACTTGGGAACTTGGGATCTGTACTCCACGCGTCCGGTGACATCGACTGCGACGTCAAGGCACGCATTGCTACAGCGTGGGCTAAATGGCGTGAGGTAACTGGTGTCATTTGTGACCCCAAGATGCCGGTTAAGCTGAAGGGACAGGTCTATAAATCCATCATTAGACCTGCCCTTTTATATGGCAGTGAAGCGTGGCCGGTACTTGAGCGGCACAAGCAAGAACTGCGGGTCACGGAGATGAATATGCTGCGCTGGATGTGCGGAGTTACGCGGAAGGACCGCGTCAGGAACTCTCGCATCCGCGGCAGCCTTCATGTCCGTGACATAGCAGATAAATTGCAGGAGTGTCGCCTACGTTGGTATGGACACGTCTTACGAAAACCGGCAAGCTACGTTGGGAACAAATGCTTAGCTATGTTGCCTCCGCCAGGCCCCGGTAGAAGGGGTAGACCCAAGAAGTGCTGGTTTGACGTCGTAGTGGATGATATGCGTGCAAACGGACTCACAACAAGGGATGCAGAAGACCGTCTGAAGTGGAGGAAAAAAAGTAGGAAAGCGGACCCCGGGCCCCGAAAGGACGCAACCGGGAAGGCGCTAGGATGATGATGATGTAAGTACAGTTTTTTATTGAACAAACTTAGCACTCTGAAGGATAAGATCATGGATTGTTTATTTCTTTGCTTGTTTAAAGTAGTGCCTGTTATTCTGCAAAAACACAGTAAATGTGTATGTTACATAGTAGTTAGTGATCATCTTTTTGTCTAAGGAAAGAGTTAAAGTTTCCAGCAATGTTGTATTTTTTTTTTTGTTTTTTGTAAATTTCATATTTTATTGTAAGATTTGCTTTTACTGTTGTGCTCTTTTTCAAACATTCTGGAAGTTATTTGACTTACATTATTATTGTGAGAGCTGAGGATCCAGATAGAGCGTTAAATTATTTTACGAAACAGATTAACATTCTAATTATACCAGAGTTGTCATAAAACATAATTGTAATTTAAATTAATTACTTAAGAGTATGAAGAACTTACAACTCTATACAGATCTACCAGTAACAGTTCTAAGTTTTATTATTTTGTTTCGTAATTTATAAATACCTGAGCATCATTATTTACTGTTCAGCCTGAGGACATGAACGGGGTCAAAAGATGCCATGACAAAAAAACACATGACTGTTACCTCTTTCCCATTATGTAAGTAGATATCCGAACCCATCCGTACCCATATTATAAATGTGAAAGTGTTTATTTGTTTGTTTATTTGTCCTGCTTTCACGTCAAAATAGAGCGTCGGATTGACATGATTTTTGGTGTGGAGATAGTTGGAGGGCTGAAGAGCAACATAGGCTACTTTTTATCCGGGTACCACCCGAGCGAAGCCGCGGGCAGCAGCTAGTTTCTTATACAGATAAGAGTTGAAAATGACTATTAATGTTTACACATGTGTGATTTGCCTTCGTGATAACTTACTGCAAATTATTTCCTCAACAAAATTTTGAGGACATTTCACACAGCGCAGTCTATGTGTCAAGCCAAACAGCAAATTTTTGATAGACAATTTTACATTTTAAGTCATCTTGACTTGATATTTATGGCCATTAGGCCTAACATGCGCGACATCGAGAGAGATATCTCGATCAGTCGAACTGCTCTAACTGCTCATAATCCTAGGTAATGAATCTGCAAATAAACAAAATTTAAGCTAATTACATAACTCAAGAATATACAACCGTTTTGACACTAACGATGAAACGCTACTCAATGAATCATTTCACGCAAGACAGATAAATAAACTCGCACCATAGCGTAATTGGCCTGTAAATAATCCAACAGATGAGCGTTAATGATCTTGGACCGAAACGTGACTTCATTTGAGATATTTATGAGGGTATTCGAAAATTCGAGTTTTGAAGTGTTTGCTTATCTCGTTTCAGTCTCAGAAGAAGATAAAACTAATAAGAAAAAGAAAACGAACTGAAAAAGTCTATGTTAACCCAAAATCATAGGCCTTTACATCTTTACCAGTGCCCCGATTGCCAGTTTGCACGAGTTTACTATTCTATCCGTGACTATAGTAAATTATCACTTGTATGGAATTCAGTAGAGCGCCTCTAGCGGTAACTTGACTAAACTAAGTTCAGTCCATATAACTGTCCATACTTTACTATAGTCACGGATAGAATAGTAAACTCGTGCATACTGGCGATTGGGGTACAGATGATTTTTACAGTGACAGGAGGCAATCTTTGCCTACACTTAACTGGGACATTGTTTGAGATTCAGTAGGCTTGCCCAACCTAAACCATCCTTTCAGCTTAACCAACTATATCCACAGGAAAGACATGGCCAATACGTGTGACTAGCCGCGGGTTTCCTCACGATGTTTTCCTTTACCTTTTAGAGCTCGTGTTAACGCGTATATAAATTGTTCGAAACAAAAATCCAGGATTCGAACCCACGACCTTCGGATTCGAGCACGCGACTCGCTAGCTTTTTAAACTTTCACACGAGCTCTAAAAGTTAAAGTATACAACGTAAAGAAACCAGTTATCCACAATGAGCTGCAACTTGTCATGTAAAATGCCAACTGATAATTATATTTTACATGCATTATTTAGACATGCCTCTAACTATTACACTTCAGCCTTCTATAAAATATCTTTTATTATGAAAATAGCCTCTATGCACTCGTAAAAGACCTGCCCCCCAATTCTTCTAGATGAAAACGTCAATCATTCCGCTGCGTTTTGGTTCGATCTCCTAAATGTCAGCCATTTGGTGAATAGCTTTTCAAAAATTTGTTCTGCCAAAGTCTGCCTTAGCTAAAACGTCACCACAACTGAGTCGTTTGTCATTAGTAGAATAGGAAACAGTCGAAAATCTAAAGTTTAGTTGAGGTTTTGCTTGAGGTTGATAAAAAGTTCGGTACTAGAATTGACACCCTGATGACCTTATAAAATCATCCTCTACCAAGAAAAGTTTTGTCATACCATTGAAAGAAACATGTTTATATGTTTACATTTATAAAGTCATAGATCTAGATAGTTTTGTCTAGATAGAGCTCCCGTCACAGCGGCTAGGCGCAGTAACGAGGGGAAATGGGCTACATTTCACTAGAGCTCCACGCCCATAGCCTATCAGATAAAGTGCCGTTTCTAGATATAGAGGATTTTTGTTGCGTTGTTATAAAATATTGTATTATGTTTCACAAAAAATACACAGTGCCTCTTGTACAGCGTGTCCCAAAAGGGAAAACATTGAGCTGGAAGTAAATTTTTTGACGGCCTATAAGTAATTCCTGACTAAGAAAATTATGCTAATTTCCTTTAAAATTAGGAGCATTTACATTTTTTTTTTCGTGTCATAAAGAAGTGGTAGGTATTTAAAATTGTCATAATCCTCACTGGTGTGGACAGCGTAGCGTAGTGGGGATTATGACAATAAACCGTACTTTTTGTAAAACTTATTTTATTTTAAAATCAACTAAGTTGTAGGTATACGACGAATTATGTATCAATTGTTCAAACACAAGTGGCTAAATTAAAAAACCAAAACCAACTTCAATTTTATAAGCTGAGCAATTTTCTTCTCATAACTCCGAAGATCCTTGACAAATCCTTACCAAATTTTATGGCACCAATCGGAAAGTCCCTTTTCAGTTTTCCCATGATGTTTCCCTTCACCGTTTAGAGCTCTTATCTTGCTCGGAGATTTTGAAATAAGCCCTTAGCTAAGTAATTTTACAAGTTTATTTCTCTTTTAAGTTTGGTTTATCTAGTTTGCGTGTAGCTGGCAATTTGAATTTAGAACTGTACGCCCAGCCGGCACGCCCATTGGTAGGCAGCTTATCAGATACAGCTTATGTAAAAGGGCCTCCAGACTCTCGTAGAGAACCCCCGAGAACACCCGAGAAGCGTGAGTGTGAAGAGCTTCTCGCCTTCTCGTTCTCTGGCTCGCCTGTTCTCTGATCGATGTCGGTATTTTTGGCCGAGCCAAAGGATTTCTCGGGCGAGAAAAGAGAAGGGTCCTACACTCACGTTTTGTCTCATTGCAGATTAATGAGCGGCGGTGGGCAGACATCCATATTGTTTGTTTTTTTCGAGAATTTTCTTTCGTAAAAATATGGAATAATAAATAGAGTTGAAATTTATCGATTTTTTTCAATCTGAGCCTATTTTATGGGATGCTAAATATCGAAACTACTAAGATAAAAGTTTTTTACATTAAGTATTTTATTTTTTTAAACATTATTTTTAGTTACAACATTCACAAAGTTACAGTATGCAATGGCACACAGAGCCAAACCGGGTGCAGTTTCAAAATCGACGTCCATACCGGATAAGCAACAGATCACGACTGAGAACAATTGAGAGTGTGGATAGCTTGTTTGTTCTTCGCGAAGTCTCGGGCGAGACTTCTCGCCGAGCCTTCTCTCGAGAGTCTGGAGGCCCTATAAGAATGATTTGCATTTTCTGGCCCTTACTATGAGTTCGTTACTTTTATGAGATCCCCCTATTTTGATTGGTACTTATCACTAAAAAAAAAATGGTTGTCAGTAAAGTCGGTTTACGGACGATAATTTTACGTGATAACGAAACGAGCGCTTAGGCCGATTGTGCCTCGTGGCTCGTGGCTCAGGCGGAACGTGACACTTTTTCATGCGTGGAGCCTGTGTTCATCGATTTATAAGACGTTAACACGTCAAAACAAAAACTAAAGGAATAAGTTTGACAAAAAGCGTCAGTGTGAGACGCAAAACGTGAAGTTAAAATATTGTTGGTACCTAAATCAAAATATAAACTTTGTAAAATTGTATGGTTTCCGTGGGATAAAAAAAGTAGTCCACGAGGGACGAGGGCGAAGCCGCGGGCGTTCACTAGTATATAATAAAAGACATATGATAATTATCTTCAGCAACCACTTAAAGATATTTACATAGGTTTGACGTAACTGGAAGGATCAGGGAAGATTCTCGTCCAAAGTCCTACTGTCAAATTGGTCAACAACCATAATGGTTAGGTATTTAGTAGGGGTTCCAAGAAAGAGGTACCGACACCCATTTCGCGATGCACAGTAGATAGTGCACGTGTGTGTGATGTGAACTGATAGCAGTCTATTGTTATTTTATGTAAAGTTGCCATGGGTGTGCGGTGGCCTACTTACATTATGAAGGCGTTGCGAGCGCTTGAATTTTCACCCCTTTACGATATTTAGTGGTAAGATTCTACTATTATAGGTAGGTACCTATATTAGGAATATATTATGTTGTCTGTAAATTTATATCTATACTTACTTAATATTATAAAAAGGAAAAGTTTTTTTGTATGTAGGAGGTAATCTCGAAACTAGGTTGGTAAAAAACTGGTGAAAGAATATTTGAAATATTTAGAATGAACTTTCAGGATGAACATAGACATTCCTAGGTATCTCGCGGGCAACGCCACGGGCAAAAGCTAGTAGGATATTAAAACTATACAGAATACTAGAGTATTAAAAAAAACAAATACAAACTACTAGAAAACGCAATAATTATTAAAAAAAGGAAGTGGGATTTTAAGGAGAATTTAAACTTCAAAGTGGTTAAAAAACATTTCTAACGATGTTATATAACTTCTATATAGTTATATATTATTATATAGCTATATATTATATAGTTATATAGTTTCTAATTATGTATATCGTACTATACCTATCCGCACGTTCTATTATCAGTATTACAGTTGAATTATGACTCTTTAGCCTAGCTGATACCAAAATGGCCAAAGAAATCACATAAAATTACATCTAATAAACGATTTCATACCACGCATGGGAACCCGTCTCGTGAGGTCATCACGTCCTCATGATTACAAGGCGGTGTACGTGGACCATCCTCTGTCATTCTCCAATGACATAGGTCATCGAGCTATTTAGCTCATAGGTCAAGCAATGGACAATGGGTATGTTGAAATAGAATTGTCTGTTATATTAATTTTGGAGAATTATAATTATTGACTTAGATAATATATTAAAGATTAAGATAAAGAATGTATTTGTTTACAACACACGCACACGTACAGAAAGACAAAAAGAAAACTTAAAACAAACATAACAGTGAATACCTAATATAATATGAAAAGTGAAATCTTTGACAATGGGTAGAAAATTGGTCTTTCCCTAAGTGTAGGTACAGCTAGCTATACAGGTATTATTTCATGTAGGTACCATGGTATTCTCAGAAGTTTGTGATAAATTTTGATAAACAATATCATTTTTAAAATAGTTAATTGATTCAGGCGTGACTTTGCGGAAGTCCATATTCAGATTTTTTTGAAAATTTCAAAATATCTAGTACTCCTCCGCCAAACTATACCAAAAAAGATTCGTCAAAATTTTCACGCTAAAGCCACCCAACCACCCACTTTCCACAGCCTAACCTTACTATGCCAGGCTAGTCAGGGCAAATCCGGGAACAGCACCAGCGCGAAAACAAAAACAAAAACTTGATGGTCTTCGACACGTGTTTCACCCCTCCACGGGGCATCCTCAGGAAATAATTGACTCCCTCTGTGTGTTTGCGCAGACGTCTTGTCGCTTCGAGCGCCGAACAGAAAGTGAGCCAACCGCTCCAAATCAACTCTATTTATACTCTACGATCGGTTGCTAATTGGGTCATTAACTAATTAGGTGTCATTAGGATTTGAATCATCTGACGCAAATATGCGTAATAACGGTGATCTTGGTATACCTGTACTGAGCTCGTTCAACAGTGTGAAGTTAGTATTGTGTTTTGTAATTTCTAAACATTCTAATACAGACATTCTGAAGCCTTTTTCGCATATATGTAAAATGTTATATGAATGATTATCATGTAGTGTGTGACCGGATTCTATTAAATGTTTAGCAAAATGAGACCTTTCTGGATAGTTATTTCTAAATGCAGCCATATGTTCTTTGTATCTTATTTCGAAATTACGCCCTGTCTGTCCTATGTAAACACTATCACATCCATCGCAAACCAGTTTATATATTCCTGATTTTTTATGGTTCTCTAATTTGTCTTTACCATTACAAATGTGACCGAGTGTGTGGTTCGTCTTGAAAGATACTTGGGCTCAATTAGTGATAGAATATCAAGAACGTTATTTAGAAATGATATAAGAGTAGCTTTCAAGACGAACCACACACTCGGTCACATTTGTAATGGTAAAGACAAATTAGAGAACCATAAAAAATCAGGAATATATAAACTGGTTTGCGATGGATGTGATGGTGTTTACATAGGACAGACAGGGCGTAATTTCGAAATAAGATACAAAGAACATATGGCTGCATTTAGAAATAACTATCCAGAAAGGTCTCATTTTGCTAAACATTTAATAGAATCCGGTCACACACTACATGATAATCATTCATATAACATTTTACATATATGCGAAAAAGGCTTCAGAATGTCTGTATTAGAATGTTTAGAAATTACAAAACACAATACTAACTTCACACTGTTGAACGAGCTCAGTACAGGTATACCAAGATCACCGTTATTACGCATATTTGCGTCAGATGATTCAAATCCTAATGACACCTAATTAGTTAATGACCCAATTAGCAACCGATCGTAGAGTATAAATAGAGTTGATTTGGAGCGGTTGGCTCACTTTCTGTTCGGCGCTCGAAGCGACAAGACGTCTGCGCAAACACACAGAGGGAGTCAATTATTTCCTGAGGATGCCCCGTGGAGGGGTGAAACACGTGTCGAAGACCATCAAGTTTTTGTTTTTGTTTTCGCGCTGGTGCTGTTCCCGGATTTGCCCTGACTAGCCTGGCATAGTAAGGTTAGGCTGTGGAAAGTGGGTGGTTGGGTGGCTTTAGCGTGAAAATTTTGACGAATCTTTTTTGGTATAGTTTGGCGGAGGAGTACTAGATATTTTGAAATTTTAAAAAAATCATTTTTAAAAATTACTTTTGACAACGCAATAAAAAAAACATTTAAAAAAGTCTTGTAAGTAGTAGAACATATTTCATTCATTTTATTCGAAATATCATCAGGCAGGGTGTGGTCAAACGCGAACCTATTTTCGATAAAAATAATAATAATAATACATTTATTTACAGACACTAAACTACTACATATTTACATAACTATATAAAATACAATAAGAACCAGTTGAGGCACCCACGGATCGTTGGAAACGATCTATAGGTAGCTCAATTGATCCAAGCCACTGCCAGTCGGAAGCGTACCCAAGACACTGACTGTATTACCGCGCTGGATGGCAAAGCTGATCTAATTTATTCACTAGATGTAACTTAAAGTTCTTCCTAAAAGTTTTTTTTTTGCCAAATTACAGCAATGTGAATCAATATTTATCCAAGAATCATATTTCTTTGCATCATAATCCTCGTTCTTTCTCACACTAAAAGCTGAATTAAATCAGCATTGCGTGCTTTAGCCCACTTAATAACCGCTACCATTTGTTGCTTTGAGGACGACTCAATTGAATCAATATTGCTTTTATAAGATCATTAGTCTTATAAATCTGTGTTTATAATTCCGAATGTCCGTTTACATTGGTACGGGACGAGAGCGGCTCGGACCCGGGATGCCGTTGAAGGTTTTTGCTTGCTAAACTAAAATCACATCAGTAAGTATTTTAAGTTGGAAACTCATGCACCACGCTAGTGAAAAGTGTAGTTCTCAAATAAATATAAAAATAAGTAAGTTCGTATGAGCTGTATAGCCAACTCTGGAGCTTTTAGGCCGCCTAAAGGCCTCCGTCATGACTTAAAATCAGGGACCGACAATTAAACGTGCCCTCCGAAGCACGGAAGCGCTCGTCTGTTAATGCCAATAATTATTAAACCTGACACTCATGTATCACAATTCGTTGTTTAAATTTCAAAGTAATTACAAATTCAACTCCTAGGTAATATACGACCTTTTGCAATTTATTTTTTTCAAATTGTAGAATGGCGTTAAAAGCCTCTCTCAAGGATCACTCTGTAAATATATTTTTTCATCACACCGGTTTTCAATGAAAAAAAATTTTTTTGTTATCCGAATAACTATGCGTATAAATACCTATATTACGTTGTGTTGTCGTATTCATATTAATATGTCTTTTCTAGTAGTTCTTGATGCTCGTCGTCTGAATCTGTTGATGCCACGCGGGCGAAACCACGGGCAGACGTTAGTCAGAAAATCATGAAGAATAGAGTCTTTTTTGAATTAATTTTTTTTTCTAGAGTTGGTCTTTGGCTCATACAAAACTTGCAGATTGCTTGCAAGACAATCAAATAACCATTCCAGTCAAGAAAATGTATGAAAATGAAAAAATGTGTTTATTTAAGCTTAACAATTTGCGGCACATATACACTAACAATAAATGCAATAATAATCAAGTGATTATAACATTTTACGATCTTAGTGAGACACCAAGGTTTATAAAGTTTATAATCATGCAGTACCTAGTTTAACAAACTTCCCTCCGTCCCGTTACTGTCATGTAATGTTTAACCCTTTATAAGGCATAAGCATCCAGGGGCGGAAAAAGAAAAGTAATTATGGTTTAACATTAGTTTTATTGTACTTTTCCAGAAAATTAAAAAAAAAATTGGAAAAATTAAAAAAAACATGGTGGGAAATCAGTTCCCTTTGCCCGTGTGGGTGATCGATGTGGAGCAGGGTGTCTTGGGCACCAAGTCTGATTGATGTGTCTACATCAATCAGAGTTGGTGCCGTAAGTAAAACTTATTGCTTGTGAAACGTACTAAAGCATAGTAATATGCAAACAGCAATTCCACACTTTGAACACGTAATTTTTGACCTCTTGTCTTTTTCTTTATTGCTGCATATTCTGCAGCGTTTATAGCTCGGCAATTCTACAGGCATAATTATGGTCCCCAACGTTGGTGTAGCGAATTTCTTTTGGCGGTTCTCCAATAAACAAGTTTTTTTTCTGCAGACGTAGTTTACCAGACCAGAACGTCCTGAGTATCTGTTTCTAGAGGAGTAGTCAGTGGATTCTTGAACAGAAAACTACGTTCTGGTCTGGGAAACTACGTCTGCAGAAAAAAACCTGTATAACGTAGTATAACGGAGAACCGCCAAAAGAAATTCGCTACACCAACGTTGGGAACCATATGCCTGTAGAATTGCCGAGCTATAAACGCTGCAGAATGTGCAGCACTAAAGAAATAGACAAGAGGTCAAAAATGATGTGTTCAAAGTGTGGAATTGCTGTTTGCATATTACCATGCTTTAGTACGTTTCACAAGCAATAAGTTTTACTTACGGCACCAACTCTGATTGAAGCAGATTGATGTAGACACATCAATCAGACTTGGTGCCCAAGACACCCTTGCTCCACATCGATCACCCACACGGGCAAAGGGAACTGATTTCCCACCACAACCAACCCTTGTAGTTAAATTCTACAAACTTATAAATTGAAAATATACCAGAATTTATATTGAATAAACATTAGTCTTTACAAATAATAGCATTTTACTGTTTTTGAATCGCAGAAAATGAAGATTCATAAAGTTTTATCGTCTTGAACAAAAATGGACCTGTTTTTCACTTTGAGAACGTGAAAACAAGAGAAATAAATATGGTGGACTGTCATCAACGACTGATAAAAATATCGAATTATGTGTCACTTGAAATATTGTCATACGTAAAAAACCCTTTCTTTGAATGTCAGCTCAAAATCGTAGAAAAAAGTTGGTGGGAAAAATATTCCCTTTGCCTTATAAGTCTTTTATATCGCGTGTCAAGCGGCTACTTGTTGCACGCAATGTTTTGGATGCCTTGGGCTGGTTTAATGTGAGAATAATGGCAGATGAAAGGAGATGTTATGGTTTTTGTAATGCTTTTTGTCCTTGTTGGCGTGCATTACCTGCACGTGGGGAATTTCTGATCTGGAGCATGTCTGTGATCTTGTTTTCAAGATTTTCATAAAGAAGTAACTACATCACTTCACTACATAGTATAAAACAAAGTCGCTTCCCGCTGTCTGACTGTCTGTCCCTATGTGTCCTTAGATCTTTAAAACTACGCAACGGATTTTGATGCGGTTTTCTTTAAAAGATAGAATGATTCAAGATGAATATTTATATGTATAAAACATGCATAATATAATAGAGAAACACTGATAATTTTAGAGGTTTCTAATGTGATGTGACCCGTGCAAAGCAATCATAGAGGTATAGACCGTACCAGCATTTAGGTAAGTCATAGGTATCTACCAAATCCTAGAGGACTACTGTACGTTTCTCAGAATTGTCTACGAGATCCCTACTAAAACAAATCTAGATAATAGCCAAAATTGAGGGATGAGTACAACTGGTCCTTGCTTACTTTACCCCTCTCCGATAGTCATACCTTTCCTAAATAAGACTAAGACTCAACAAAACTTACATTTCGCATTATGCTTTACCAATTCGATATTCAGTAGAAAATTACCCATTGATCTTTCAACACAATCACAGTGATTTAAACAATGATCATCCAAATAAAATTACATCCAATGATCAGTGATTAGGCAGTGAGCTACCGATTATCGAGTTTCTCACAGGGCATGGGAAATCCAATCAGATCAGCTATTTTAATGGTATCCGATTGTTACAATGCTATTATATCGTGGATTTGATGCAAGATTTTTACCGACGTTTCTTTTTTTTTATAAGTACTTACTCGTAGTTTTAAAATTAATAATTGTGGTTGAATAGCAAAGTCAGTGTTACTTTAGTTATTATAGCAGCTATTATTCAACTAAATACTTAATTATAATCAAGAAGATCTTTTTAATATTAGTCATAACTCAACCAAATCCGAAGCGTTAGTGGCGTTGCTTATACGTTCTTGATTGGCACCGTTGTGCGCGGTCACAATTTGGATGGGTGACCGCAAGTGGCATTACAAGCTGAGCGCTACAGTGCTTCGGAGGGCACGTTAAATTGTGGGTCCCGGCTTTTAAGTCGTTAAGCCATGACGGACGCCTGTTGTCGGCCTAAAACCTCCGTCACCAGAGCTGGCCACTTGCTCATACGAACTTACTTTGCACCAAATCCAAATTAAATCAGGATTTACTTCTGTCTATTGTTAGGTATCAGTTTCAGAAACATAATTTCATAACTTCATTTTATCAAATAAATTATTCTGTTACTCAGACTGGCCTCTTAACTCAGTTGGTAGCAGCTCTGCCTTCTGCGCTGTATGTCGTGGGTTCGATTCCCATTCAGGACAAACATTTTGTGTGATGAACATAGATGTTTGTTCTGAGTCTGGGTGTTATAAAGTATTATAAGTATGCATTTACAAATATATAAGTATTCTGTCAGTTATCTGGTTCCCATAGTACAAGCTTTGCTTAATTTGGGGCTAGATGGCGCTGTGTCAAATGTCCAGCAATATTTATGAACAACATCGAATAAAATATGCGTCTACTTAACCTGTGAAATATTAATTTTCATACAGTTGACGCAAATTGGCTGTGTATTGTCAAACAGCCAAATTGTCCGCTGATTTATCCACGGACTCGCCAAGAGAATATACCACTGATTATCGTGGGAAAGAAATTCGCATTTGTGATAATAAAAGAAAAAGTTCGGACTCCGACGGTCGTTTACAATGTAGATTATTATTTGGTGCATCTTTGTTGGAACTGTATAGAGTTGCTACAACATTAAAAAAAGATATAAGTACTTATTAGGTTTTCTTTAACTATTTTCAAATAGTTAAAAGTCGATTAAAATAGTTAAAAAAGTCAACAATTCTCAATATCTGTAGATCTTCTCTATCTAAGTTTTCCGTTCTTTTAGGGGTTTTATAAGCTTGTCTACGTTTTCACCACATCGTCAGGAAACCCGCGGCTTAGTCAGACCCACACGTATTGACCATGTCTTTCCTGTGGATATGGCCGATAAGCTGAGAGGATGGTGTAGGTGCTGGGCAAGCCTACTCCATCTCGACAATGTCCCAGGACTACAGTGTCCCGATAAGTGTAGGCAAAGATTGCCTCCTGACACTGTATATATCATCTAGTAAAGATGTAAAGGCCTAGGTTTTTCTACGTTTTCCGTTTTTATTTATATCTAAGTTTGTTCTTGTCTTTATAAAAGTTGAAATCAATTAGTATGGTCGGTAATGGGCTTGCAAACTGACTAACTGTAAAAGTTGGTATTTAATATATTTATATTTGGACCGAAATTAAGTTGCACTCCTAAACCTAAAACTCTTCCAAAATACGTCTGTATCTGTGAACAATATTTTGAAAAGTCAATCAATGTCAATCATTCAACTTATTCTTTGCTGAATTGTGGTCTCAACTCAAACACTCATTACCATTTACCACCAAGTTACCTATTCTATTTTAACTATTCATATACACGAGAATCTTCACTATTTTTTTTTTCGTATTTGAATTTCGATTTTCAACAACAATATTTAAATTGAAAGATACATTCACAATCATTCAGGTTTAGGACTCTTTCACCATCCTTGAGTAAAGATAGTAAATTAAATACTTCTAAAATAACATTACTCGGTAAGTCAAAGCAACGAAAAATGAATACAGAAGTCAGCTTGCAAGTATTACCTACTCAGAGATTATGGTGCAGGCAGTTAGTTTAATTAGGACCTAACATATATGGTGAAACAAGCCCTTAGAATATTATTTAGAGATTTATAGCTCTGAAGTTTGGGAATCTTAGGCTGAGACTCCACCAAAGCGGAGATGTGTTTTAAACAACCAATAGAATTTCAAAAGACGAGATGACGTGTTTGAATAACGAAATTCCATTGGTTGTTTAAAACACATCTCACACATCTCCGCTTTGGTGGAGTCTCAGCCTTACTGTTCGTTGTATCTTCTCTATAATAGATACATATTTTTTATAAAGATTGAAGAGCACGCGCACTGTGGGTGGAATTTTTCACGTTTCTCAGCTATTAGTGTACTTTTAAAATTATATATTACATTCTATAGTAGCACCAAAATATCCATAGAATAATTTGGGACGGATAAAAGCATTAAAAAAAATTGGTAGGTAAATCGGTTTAGCTAAATATTAAAGTTGTTTGATAATAATGAACCAGCGATTATGAAGTTCTACTTATCAGACAGAGTATTCAATACCTCATTTGTGTGATCCACGTGCAGATGACAACGTACACTAGTTGCATTAAGTAAAAAAAAAAAAAGTAAGCAAATATAACAAAAAATTATATGTAAGTACTTAACCGAATTTAAGAATTCCTATTTTTAAAGTCGGTTTAAGAAGAGTGACCTACACCTATCTAAGAGAATGAAGACTGTCTATAAATAGATACTTTTTCTTACCGCAATCATATAAAAAAAGGGCCCGGCAACACGTGCGCCCCAATTGCTCCAATCCGATCCTTTAACCAGAGATTATCAGCAGGAACCAGCACAGACATTGTTTTCCTGGTTCCCATTTGCATACAGCCCTCAAACATTACTTTCTTGGTTCTTATTTGCATACAGCCCTCCATCTGCGATGATCAGACGAGATCGCATCATGTAGTTTTGTTTCTGTTGTATTGGAATTTAACACCTTGTGTTCGATGGAGGTCTCGGTTGAGAAGATCAATTTGATTGAGCGTGTTTGTCGATATTTAATGTAACAAATTTACTATCGAGCATACATAGATAAGATACATATATACATAAGTACACACTTTTACATTTATAATAGGGGCACGGATGAGTAAAATATAATAATATATACATATGAGATACATAATATATACATACATAGATGAGAAAGGAAAATTGACAGAGAAGAAGAGAACAGAACAAAAATAGAAAGGGAACATTATTAAAAAAACAAATCATACCGAATGGTATTTTTCGCATGCTAATTTCAATTTAATACATGCATTATTTTCAATTTAGTAATGATTTTAAAAAGTGCAAAAAATTACAATGACGTTTTTTCACAACAGAGAAATAATTATTTAAGCATTTTTAATATTAAAAAGTACTAAAGCATCTGCATGGAAGACTGGCTATTAAATACAGTTCTGTAAAATAACTAATAAATGTTGTTAAGAATAACTAAAACAATGATACAAACTATTTAACAAATCAAACAAACCAAATGAAGTAATATTTTATGTTGGTACGACACGTTAAATTAAAGTAACATTTTTGCCATGACGAGATAGGTTAAGCAAGGTGTGGTCTGTAGGGAAGAGGCATCATCTTTATCGATATCGATAGTTTTTTAAGTGAAATTAAACTTACTGTTTTCTTTAAAAGAATTAAAGAATGATTTTGTTTAAAATTTAACAATAATAATAATAAAAATAAACTTTATTTCAGGCAACGTTAGAATAAGTTACAAGATGTTATTTTACTTAGTCTACGGCCCATAGCAATAAATACCTTACAACTAACATACATATTTTATAAATAACACTACACTAAATTGTCACGTTAAGAAGTTGGTACCAGTTCATGAAACATAGGATTTTCCTAGGCTGACAATGATGCTCATTTACGATGACTTTAGATCTAAAATATACACAGAATGAGTACTTAGATACTTTGGGATAGGTAGTATTAATTTTGTCGAGCAACAAACAAATATATTTTTTTGTTTTTCATGCCAAATGTAGTTAATAATTCAACTAAAATTGTTTTTCTTTTTAAAGAGTTAGCCCGTGTGTCATTTATAATAAAAAATAAATAATCAGACCATACAAAATTCAGCCCGCGGCGGGAATCGAGCTTGCAACCTTCTGCGTCTCAGGTGTGCCTTCACCCCTGCGCCTCATACGTCGTCACTTTTATTACTTTTGTAACTCCACAACTATGAAATGTGTTTAAGGTTTAAAAATGGAAGTCAAAAGTAGCACTTGTTAAGCTCCGTACAGATAGCGCGTAACCTGGGTACGCGTAGTTGTCCACGCGTAAATTGGATACGCGTACAGCTCCAGTACAGACCGCCGCGAACCTGTATGCGAGATCAATCGAGGCTCGCGCTGCGCGGTACGCGTTCCCCAAGAGTGTACGCGTAGCTACAGGTACAGATTTGGCGTTCTGGATACGCGTAAACTGACTACGCGTATCCAGGGTACGCGCTATCTGTACGCACCTTTAGACTTAAAACATCGAGAATACGTGACAATCATGTTTGAGAATATTATGTAAGATTACAATCATCTACGACAGTGACTTTACAAACCGTCCAAATATGTTTTTGGCCTCTGACTGTCTGTACATTTTCTGAGAGTACAGTTCAGAATCTGGAGTACCGGATGATCAGAAATCATAATCTATCATCTGTAGAAATAAGTTTCAGTGGCGCAGCATTAATATTGTGAGCGAGCGAGAACGACAAGAAGAATAGGGACAATATACGAAATTCTACGGTTGTATAAGTCTGTTTTTACTTCGGTTCTGAACTCGATTATCAAGCTCGCATGACCTCTGGCCCGCATGACAAACCAAGCAGTGTCGTCAATGTATAACATAGCCTAAAACGTCGGTATGTAAATAGCGACGTTTTGGGCTATGTTACAATTGGCCTTGTTAAAACAGCATGATGGCGGGCAGAACTTGTCATTATATTTCAAAATTTGAATTATGATTACAAAAGTTTAAGAAATATTTTTTTTTGACATCGATAGAAGCCCATCTCTAAAGTCGATATCAGGCTCGCGTGACCTCTGGCCCACGCGTCATTCGCCCGCGCATGCCTCGTAGCAATCCGCCCCGCACCTTTACGAGTTTCGGATATCGAGTATCGATATGGAGTTTTGAATCGGATTTTTATCGATTTGCGATAGGCGCAGCGCAACATTTGTTTGGGGTTCAGTGCCAGTGTTTGTAAACTCAAACATATTTTAAAATAACTAATAAGTATTTATTTCAGATGGCGCTAATTCTGTAGTAGGTACACTAATTAGTTAAATTAACGTTAAACCAAAAGCTTTTATTTCTTTTACAGTATAAAAAAAAATGACAGCCTGACTGACATTTAATTTTTTTAAATCACTATTTTTAAGTAAAAAATGTTTGTAAGAAATGTTTCTGGGTAAAATTAATCAAACGACGAAAAACAAAACACTTTTACAACGGTCACTTTCAATATCCTGCTATAATTATTGGTCTTTAGTGTGAATAAAATAGAAACTTTTAGTTTTAGTGATTAATTAATAGCAGTGACTTTCTGCCTTTGGACGCGGTATCGGAATCGCACGTTTTAGCAACTGCTGCGATCATCGATCGCCGTGTTTGGCGTTTTTAAGTGTGCGGTGTGGAATGTTGGTCGCTGCATTTTGCTTCTAAAAAGTGACGAAATCGCCGATTGCCGAGACTAAAAGTAGAATGTCTGTTAAAGCCCTTAGTCAATCGAATTTATAAGGCAATGTGAAGAACTTCATCCTCCATTATGCCTATTCATTCCTACCCCTCAATCCTTTAGAACTCCAAGCCATCTCTTTCAGCCTTTGAAGTCAAGCACGCGACCAAACCTTCAAAAATAGTTCATCATTAACAATCCTTTCAAATAATTCGAATTCCTTACAAACTCTACTCAATTAAATCTTTATTCTTACAAAGCGTTCGATTAATGAAATTAAGTCAGCGTTTAGTCGATTTAAGCATCGAGTCTAACAAAAGAATCATGCAACAATCGAATGAAAAGGCTCTTTCGATACAAAAGGACCTAACTAACTCACTGGCGTGACTATTAAAATATAATGACATGATATATTCAAAAAAAGGTATAAGAAAAGGGTACGTTACGATCCATTTTTCATAACGCAGTTGGTAGCAAATGGTCAAATAAAAAAGCCGACACTTTATGAAAAACGGATTCCTGAGTTCGGCTTTGTCATCGGCCAGTGTACCTGCAGAGCTCATGCGGTGAGGAAAACATAAAGAATATTCCATATTTCTGAATATGGATTGCGTAAGAATCCCTGGAGGATGAAAGTTCAGAAAATAACGAAAATAAAAAATTAATAATCATAATCATAATCAATCATTTATTTGTAGAATACATTAAATAATACCTACATTTCGAGATCGTATATCTATACTTACATTAATACTTACTTATATTAATACTTGAACACTGGTGATTCCGGGACGATGGGTCTTACTTATGAAAGATGTTTAAAGTTGAACACTGGTTAAACCACGTCCGGTTTTTATTTGTGGATAGTGACAAATAGAGACAAGACGTTGTTTAACTGATGTTACACTTTAAACATCTTTCATAAGTTAGACCCAAAAATTAAACACTTGAACACTGGTGATTCCGGGCCTGGGTAGTTACCGTGACAAAATGTTCAAAGATTGGCAATGGTTTTCAATTTTGACAGAAGTTGAGAGGAGTTAAGTAATAAGTAGAAACTACACAGACTATAGTATTTTAAAGTCGGTCCCGGCTTTAGAAACGAAACATTAAACTACACATCCTAGTACCTCCTTATCGTGTTCTTGTCGGTCTCTGAAAAGTATTTAAGCCATGGCAGAAGCCGACAGATCGCTCTAAAACTCCGTCAACAGAGTTGGCCAATGACTCATGATTTGTGGCTAACTTTTGTTGTACCTACTTGTTGAAATACGAGTTAGTGAGAAAACAAAAGTTACCTACTCGAATATCCTGTATTTCTTCATGTCCATTAAATATAATTATCGTGTTTTAATGTCTCAATCAAACGTATATCAATATACAATATTTAAATGGCTCTTTTTGTTAAATTAGTACGATAAATTTTAGCTTTACTGAATTTCTAGCTGCGTTGTGTCACTCTTAATTTCACAAAATGACACGCAACGACGCATCGCTTTGTGTGTTCAAGAAGCAACACGAGCAATACAACCTTGCGTCATTATGACGTTGTGAATAGTTCTGTCACAAACTTTCACGACCGACACAACATCACGTCGCGCGCATCGTTTCGTTATGACGTTGTGTCATGAACTTTCGTCACCCCCGTACTCTATTGATAATATTTGGTCATTCCCTTAGTGGTAGCCGTCTCATTTATAATATTTTATAGAAATCAACTAAACGGGAACATAATACCATACAAAGGCATGCCCCGGTTATGTTCCGCGTTTTATTGTAAATTGCTTATGATTAGTGTGACCAAACCTTTTTATGAAATATAGAGATCTGACATTTAAACAAATTGATATTTTTGGTTAAAAATAAGTTGTTGATTGTAGGATTATCCGACTTAAAGCTACAATGTTGTTACTTATAAAGTCAAATTATAAGTTAATTTGTTTTACAATACAGTGTGACATTTACTTAATTTTTGTAGGTCGTTTAGTTCTTAAGGCTTTTATGAAACGTTATTGTGTGAAGTTTATTTTATCGCAGGCTATTCAAAAATTAACTAATAAAGTTACTTTATTAGTTTTTAATTTTGATAGTTATGTATTTGTTTTATAATTGGTGAATTCAGTCTTTTTTAATAATTTAGTTTAGATGAATTTGTACAATAGACAATCCTCTTTTGTTTTTCAAGAACCTAGAAAATCCAAAAATAGTTTCAATGACTCATAATGAAATTTATCTATGTTGACAATAAATACTTACTCATTAATTATGATTAGTAAAATTAGATTCAGTATTTAATTCAGAAATCAAAGCCCGAATTCAAACGCTACGTATTAATTGAGACGAACTTATATATTTGAGATGATGACTCTTCATAATCGTATTCAAAAATTACAGTTAAGTAATGATAATGTCAATGATAAACATCTCTTAAGCTAAGTAGCGTTTCAGTATTCGGGAAAATGTGTAGTACAGGGTACCTAAAGTGGCCACTTTTGATGAAACATCAGATTTTTCATAAATGCTTTATCAATGCTTCATCTATGAAGCATATTTCAAAACACCTTTTTTGACAGTTCTATATAGAATCCATTTTACCCAATTCTGTCAAAAAAGGTGTTTGAAAATATGCTTCATAGATGAAGTATTGATGAAGCATATTTTAAAACACCAGATAGAACTGTCAAAAAAGGTGTTTTGAAATATGCTTCATAGATGAAGCATTGATGAAGCATTTATGAAACATCTGATGTTTCATCAAAAGTGGCCACTTTAGACTCCAGTGAAATAGAGCTTTCAATTCCCTAAATAATGGTGACATTACTCACAACTCAATAGTAAAGTTACTTCTCAATAAGATTGTTCAATTCCCAAAACAGTGGAATGCAAGTTATCTAGATACGTGGGCAGACAATGATAGTGTGTGTGGTTTATAGTTATTGTATTCTTATTAAAATTCGGTGACTTGTTGAGTAACAAGGAAATTGATGTGATAACAATATTATAAGTAGTTATATTGTTTTGTTTTTAAACAAACAAGTTAGATTAGAGCCCCTCGATTCTACTTACTAACAAACTATTTCTCAACCAAAGCTAAACGTCGACTATTTCGTTTTGTTTCATAATCTACTAATGTCCAACGAGGTTAGGTTACTTTGTTTTGATGACGTTTTCAAACAAATTACCAATGAGGTTTTGCAAATTAGGTACTGTCATTTTAGAGAACGAAATAAAACGCCGCGGTAAAAAGTAAGTTCGTATGAGCAAGTGGCCAATTCTGGTGACGGAGTTTTTAGGCCGCCTAAAGGCCTCCGTCATGAAAACAACTTAAAAGCCAGGACCGACAATTTAACGTGCGGTAATCTCTTTGTCGACTTAATTATAAAACAATCTAAATACAACAAATCAATCGTATTATTAGATGCTATAATATCTGACATTTTCGTTCGTCACATAACCGACTACATTACTCATAATTTTTTCTCATAAAAGCACCGCCAAAAGGTGGCAATTAGTGACAGGTGCTGCTATTTCAAATCGTATAAATTTTACATTAAAAAAACTTTTGTTCCTTCAAAAGTTTTGCCCAACACCCTTTGTCAAATTCTGCTACCATCAAAACCATTATGGGATACAATGTATGGTGACATGTGGAGGTGGAATTTAAAAAAAGAACATCATGATGACGTCTACAAAGAAGAATGTTCAAAGCGTCCCCACCCTTGTAGCACTTTAAAACCTATGTTAATCAATGGGCCATAACCATCTTATCATTATATTGTATTACAGCGAAACTGAAATGTGAATCCGAAAAAAGTTATATCGACATGAAGAAACCGGAATCAGTCACAAATTCACAATTATTTTGCCGTTTATTATACTTTTTCGGCACAATGTTTTTTTTAATAGATAGAGTATTTCAAGAGGAAGGTTTATATGTATAACTAGCGACCCGCCCCGGCTTCGCACGGGTGCAATGCTCCCATATACGAGTATTAAGTAAGTATCAGAATTACACCAGTGCGAAGCCGGGGCTATAATATGTATCTGTCGCAGCCAACTGGCTGAATAAGCCATTCAATTAAGTGCCTAGCCATTTCATTGAGCGCCGCCATTCAATTCAATGGCTAGGCGCATAGTTGAATCATTGAAGCATTTCGATGGCAGCAAAGTAGAAACGGACATCTGCATTTTTGCGAAAATGCTTTTTTTACAAAAATGAGCTTATTTTAACCTTATCTACAAGTTTGCATTAAAATAATTTCACTTTTCAAAATAATAAAGAAAATCTGGCACGTATAAGAAGACATCTACAATCAAATTTTAAAAAACGTCGCAGTAGAAACGGACATTTACATATGACCGCCTTTACTTCGGAGCTTCGACAGGTGGCTCAAAAATGTGTACGACGTAAGCACGGACATCTGCCACTTATCCGTTTATCCGTTGTACTTTTTGCATATGTCTCAATCTAATTAATTTACAATTCTTTATTTTATTAGAAAATTCATTAATTTTACTATAGATACTCTATTTTGCACATTGGTTTTATCAAATTTATTGTTTTATTTTCAAATTAAGATGCAGAAAATGAATTAATTCAGCTAATTTTATTGATCTACAAGCAAACACTTACGGCAATTTAAATAGATACTAGTGTATTTAGAGGGTCTTTTCAAAAAAGCAGGTTAATGCCATTTATTAAAACTACTTTCAATAGTATTTAGAATGTTCTTAAACTACATCTTCAGGTTTACAACAACTAAATTAAATTCGTGTAGAACCTTGCCATATTTAGTCCATCGTCTGTGGCGTTTATTAGATCCTCCCTTAATATTTGCACATTTCCTATACATCTGCCAACTTGGTATGGAAGAACACTAGCTATGGAAGATCATGCCCTGGGGACAGATGCTCCTGTGTGATAAAATTAGGTGGAGCTGGTTCTTTCTTCCTCCAGAGCGTCAAACTACTCGTAGGTTTGTTTATATTATTTACAGCTTACCGATCTTAGGAAATGACACACTTGAACATCTTTTGATTGATGATGAAGAGCATTATCACTTACAACCTCTGCTAAAATACATTATAAGCCAAATACTAGTCTAGCCAATTTAACTGTTTGCCCTCAATCACGCCCTATTACACCTATGCCTCCTGGGTTTATTTCATTTGAATCAAAATCGCATATGCTGGAACTTATTGCTGAGGATGATCATTTACGTTATTTCAATCCACAACTCACTTTACCATGCATTTTAGTCACTGATTCTAGTGCAACATCATCAGCAATGGTGCTTCTAGTGAAGCTTTTCTCCTTCGGAGAAAACGATGTTAATTTAAATTTTATACCTGATGTGTGTACCTGATGGTACCTATTTGCTAATAAGGCCTATACTTAATTGACTTACTAACTTTTTAAGACTGATTGATACTTTTTTAAGAAAGAGAGACGTTAGAATTTGATAGGTAGTCTATTTTGTTTTTTTTTTTGTTTACGTTGATACTGAACTGGTATCTACTATATTGATACTGTAGGTACTTATCTAGTTTAATAGGTACTTAATTTCATGGTGTTTTATTAAAAAAAAGTATAAATACCTATATTAATTTGTGAGTTTTGGGAACTACATGAGTTTAACTGATAGACGTAGATGAAGTTTAGTGAAATGATAAATGCAAAGTAAATAAAGATATCTACAAAATTTGGTCAAAAAAAGGAGAATAATGTTTGCATGGTGCTTAGATTTTCTTTAAATATCATTAGAAATATTACCGGATGCTCATTATCTCAGTTTATTAGATATTTTAGGTGGGATGAGCGCTTTTTTATCACAACGTATAAACGGATATCAGGCAAATGTCTTCTTCTACGTCTAATTTTGTTCAGAGTAAAAAAAGACATCTACATTATTTCAGTAAAACAGTGATAATATCAAAAAATGTGTTATACAAACAATAAAGAAGGCTATTTTAATGCACGTCAGAAAATTTCATGTTAATCGGTACATTACTCTCAAAAAGGCAACATTTTTTTACTAAATGCGCTCTCCTGTAAAGTAGCGTTTTTGTAGTTGTCCGCATCTACTTTGCTGCCATCGATTTAAAACGTTCAACACTCTGCTGCTCACTGCCTGATTGAAAGGCCGCCGTTTCATTGAATTAGTATGTTTTTCCGCCACCGCGGCACTACTTTTGCTTTGTTTACAAGATGGCGTCTACAGCTGGTGTTTCTCGAAAGTTGTGTGTTGTTTTGTCGTGAAAAACAAAGAAAATAAGTTCCCAGTGTTAATAGTATGCCACAAAATAATAGATTTACCTTCGAGCAGTCTTTCTGCGTGGGTGTGTGATACGCGTGCTATAAAAAAAAACAAATCCTACTTATTTTTTCTGTGAGCAAGTGAACCGGCTAGCCATTTCATTTAAAAACGGCATTCAATTAAATGGCTGACCTTGGTTTAGCCGTTGTGTTCAACTATTTGACTAACCGACGTTCAGCCATTTAATTGAATGGCAGCGTTCAATGAAATGGCTAGGCATTTAATTGAATGGCTAATTCAACCAATTATATAATATATTATATAAGATATATGTATAATATAATCTATACGCGCGCATGTCGTCAGTATCGTGTGGTACTATGGGATAGGAAAGCGTTTAGAGAATTTCGTTGGGCCAGCCAGTGCCTGGGACAATATTGTAATAGAGACTGAAAACACCGGCTAATCTATTTGTTGTAATAAAAAGTCAACGGTTATATTTGTATTTAAAGAAGGTAGTTTTATTTGAAAATTCCTAAAAAAACGTCAATGGCTACTTCACAAAAACGATAATCAGCAGAACTAGTGAGCAGCAGAGTGTTGAACGTTTTAAATGCTCCAATGATTCAACTATGCGCCTAGCCATTTAATTGAATGGCGGCGCTCAATGAAATGGCTAGGCACTTAATTGAATGGCTTATTCAGCCAGTTGGCTGCGACAGATACGTATTATAGCCCCGGCTTCGCACTGGTGTAATTCTGATACTTACTTAATACTCGTATATAGGAGCACTGCACCCGTGCGAACCCGGGGCGGATCGCTAGTTATACATATAAACCTTCCTCTTGAATTACTCTATCTATTAAAAAAACATTGTGCCGAAAAAGTATAATAAACGGCAAAATAATTGTGACTGATTCCGGTTTCTTCATGTCGATATAACTTTTTTCGGATTCACATTTCAGTTTCGCTGTCTTACAATAAAATGATAAGATGACTATGGCCCTTCGATTAACATAGGTTTTAAAGTGCTACAACGGTGGGGACGGTGTCCATACATTTTTGGGCATTGTTCTTTGTTCCACAGATTTGAATTTTTTTGTCTATGCTTTTTTCTTTTTTATTTGCGCGAAGGCGACTCCATGTCTGTTTCACACGATTTTGGAAATCTTCGATTAAATGCCTATTGTTGGACTCGAATAAATTGATAACCTTTTCATACGAGTATCAAGTCTTTTATTTAATAATCGCATAACGTTGCATAGAATTATTGTTTGGATGCTTTAAGAAATCAGAATATAATAGGCGCATCAATAAACTAAAGCGTAGATAGAAGAAGCCGTTGCATAGTGGAGTTAAAAGAGACGCCTAGAGCACTTGAATTATAAGTAGGTATTTTTAATAGTGATTCAGTCTTATTTCTTACAATTTCACCACAACAAGTGGCTAAATTAAAAATTAAAAAAAAAACCGACTTCAATGTTATACCTAAACAGCAAACTTCTGCACTCTCGAGGTGCATTTATGTTCATAACTCCGAAGATCCTCGACAAATCCTCAACAAAATTTTTGTGGCACCAATCGTAAAGTATATCCTTTCAAACAAAAAAGAATTTTTCAAATCGATCTAGGCGTCTTCGAATAATCGGTGAACATACATTTAAAAAAAATCCGACGAATTGAAAACCTTCTTTTTTTTAAGTCGGTTAAAAATACAAATCTACAACAGAAAGATTTTCTTCTCAAGCCTAATTGTACCATTTTTAACTTTTATACACTAATAGATCTAAGAAAATATGTACCGCTCCTTGGGTATTTGTGTCCTCTTTCCAATTACTTATTTGTGATACTGAATTTTTTGTAGTAAAAGAACAACTCGAAGACTCATCAAAGCTTGACGGTCAAAATTATGCTTAATAAGTTACAACTGAACCATGTGGCACAAGCACAATCCAGTCACAACAGCCGTCGACGAAGGGGCAGAGGCTATGAACCACAGTATCAGAGGCACAGCTAAAGGTGAATAAACCTGGATCATTCCATTTTCCATGGATTCAAACTTGGACGTGCATCAATTAATTTTTCGTTTCGAAGGAAAACCAGTTAGCTTTCTAATAGCGTCGATGGGCTTGACCTCCCTCTTAGACATCTTCAAAGGATCTGAAAATTCCTAAAAAAAAATTAAGATCTGAAAGAATATGTCTACCGTTTCTTCGCGTGTCTAATTACTCTACTTATAAAAAAACACATGAGAAATCCAGTCTTCTCATGACCAAGGCTTTTATATGAATGATGAAACGAGATGTAAATAATGTTATCAGAATTAACCACTGCTCATACGAACACACATGATTTAGATTCATAAAGGTTAATAAATTTAATGACATTAAATTTTGTTAACTACTATGCTATTTCGTTAACTAATATTTATTTTAAACTTTCGGTCAATTTATTATAAAAAAACCTCGTAAAAATACAAATGAAAAATTAAGACGAGCGTCCCTACTTTCTTATAGTAAAATTTAAAAGTTATTTGAGGTGAAAAGTATTAAAAAATATCAAAAAACAAGTAGAAAAGGGTGTGATTGACGGAGCTGTTTATATTTTACTACATCAAAAGCTGCAACTCTAAGCCAAGACACTAATTCTATGTATCTTCATTCAATCAGATACACTCCATGTTCGAATCAATCAACATTTTGAATACATTTGATCGTATGTATCGAGTAACTTAATAAAAATAAGCGGCACGACACGCAATTTTGAACTCTATGCCAATTTACTTAAAGGTGGTAAATACTATGTTGTGATAGACATGTGTGGTAATGATTGAATGTCTTGGTAATATGAATGAATGGTATCAAGATGGTGTTTTGTTTTTCGTGTTGCTCATTCCTCTTTTCGATTCAGTTCAAAATTTGATAGGTACTTGTTAATCAAATGTATTGTCTCAATAGACTCGGACGTTTTCTTTTGCTGTTCTGAAATATTACACATGGTGTATAGTTTTAAATATTTTAAAGTTTTTGTCTTTTTTAAACGTTCGCGATCAGAACACATAATGAGGTATACCTAATGTATCTGGGTATATATCACGTAATTTACCTTTATTGACGCCAACGTTTCGATTGGATTGCACCAGCCGTGGTCGCGGGAAGACTCTATATTATAAAGGTAAATTACGTGATAAATACCCGGATACATACGTATTTATAATGTATTATAATTCTAAAGTTGTTTTGTACGGAGCATAATGCAATTTCAATGATGTTACTGAGTTACCTATGTCGTCATTTAACATTTATTTAAGCCTATATTGTACCGTAGGGCAAAGGCCTCCCTCCCTTCTTTCCAGCTGTTTCTTCTTCTGCAAACCCATAACTTTTTGTTTACTGTTATTCATAATATTATAGAGGTAATGTTAAGAAATTACATCTAAAAAAATTAAGTGAAATCAAAAAGATAATAATAATCTTAGTAAGTTATAAACTAAGTATTTTTTCTTTTCATCATTTAATTAGATAATACCTACGGCTGAAATAATAAACCAATTTTGGACAATATCATTTAAATCCTACGCTCTAGGCCGAAATACCATAAACACCATTTTCAATAAAACAGATTATAATTGTTGATATTTATTGACATAGCGCACGCTTCGTCAGTTACCTATGATTACAACAAAAAACTTTGATTTACAAAATCAACCTTAACTCATTTGAATAAAGTTAAAATTTAAAGTTTACATCACAGTTTATATTTGAAATATCTCTAACAGTTTTTGGACAAAATTGATTTCAAAGTTCATTTACGATCATTTAAACACGAAACCTGTAAAATTATTGATTCATGTTTGTTTAAATTAAAATATTCTAGCAACGTTTAATTTTGATTACTTTTATCGAAATTCGAACTTATTGCGTGTTCTTTTATATCTTTTTTATATTCTTTATAACAATAGTTACAATGTGTCAGTTTCACAACTTCCGTCTGTAGCTTCAGTCACTTAACCTAATTAAAAAGTATCCCAAATACCCAATACAAAGTATCCAATTTTTTTTTATCAAATCTTTCCTACCTAAATATATCAGTTCACTCGTTTTGACTTGACTATACTTCGGTTATACTATTACACTATCTATCTATACTATACTACATATAAGGTTATACTATTACAAACCATAAAATTAGTAAGATAAATCTGTGTGTTTGACGATAAGATTGGTATTTCTTTGCTCGATTTAATAGTTTTAGTTAGATATATTTGTATCAAAGCAATCATTGTCTTCAAAAAACAACCGATACACAGTATCGCCACTGATTGACCAAAGATTTAACATATTGCAGGTCCAATTAAGGCTCGACTCCCCGCTGGTCGACCCTCTACCGACCATTTAAATCGTCAATGCACGACTCAACCTGACCAACTTTACTTTTGCCAAGTAAAATTAGCCTCTATTACAATACATACAGAGTTCAGTCGATAGTAAAATGATTGTGGTAGGTTAGAATAGAAACTATTAGGGACTTGCCCTCCAGTGCATAGAACTATCTCACAATTCTGTACTACTTGATGTTGACAATGAAAAATATTTTGAGATTGCTTTACAGCTCACAGCTGCTTTAGGTTACAAAATACTTCGTTGTTGTTTATTTAAATGTATCTATTATAACTTAGTATAATGGTGAGAGCCGTGTTGGCCGAGGGGGAAGTACCTCAACTTTCGATACGAAGGTCGTGGGTTAGAATCCTGGCCTTGATGCACAATGCACATCAATGAATTTTTCGTTTCGAAAAATTTATATGCGCATTAACACGAGCTAAACGGTGAAGAAAAACTCGTGAAGATTGGTATTGACCATGTCTTTCCTGTGGATATGGCCGGTTAAGCTGAGAGGATGCTCTAACTAAGTGTCGTTAACTAATGTCCCAGGCACTACTGTGTAAGTGTAGGCAAATATTGCCTCCTGATACTTTAAACTTGTGAAAGTATGAGAAAGTAATGAAAGTTGTTTTAAATTTTACACTGGCTGGTTCTTGGTCACCCTGACCAGCCTACAGTAACATATTAATCACTGGTATATATTCTTCCCACGCCTTCCGCCATTCATCGCCATCTTTGGGTGATGGTCGTCTAATTATAAGCAAACATTGCTAGATATTGCTTGGCAGGGAGGCATGGTATGCCCTGCAGCTTGTTATGATGAATTGGTTGGACTGTTGTGCTGTACTGTATACAGCATAGAGTAATGAATACTAAACTGTCTACTCCTTAGGAGTATACTTTTAAAATTCAAAAAATCTATACGTTCTTCTTTTCCCTTATCTGCTTCATCACCAGACCCTGATCACTTAATATACACATAATAATACACATTTCTGTATTTATACAAAATCTGTGAATGCAGGTTGAAATATTATCAAAAGTTAAGAAAAGTCTCCTAAGAACATTTTTCTGTAGCTACAACGGTTAAGGTAGCTGCTCTTATTGCCCCGTCTCAAAAATGTACCCTTTATAGACACTTTTACTATAGATTAGTGAAGGATATCCAGCAGTGATGTTGCAGCAGTAGGTCCTGGTTATCATGTTCTCTTCATTAAACAACTTATAAGGCGCTTTCAAATAATTTGAGCGTTTTGTGAAATCTGAGAGAATGCCTACCTCTCAGATTTTCAGGAATTCAAAATCTCCAAGGGGGTAGTCAAAGGTATGTCCAAATACAGTTTGGTTTATGCCCACATTTTGCACAAGAAAGCGAGCATTCCTTATGTGACAGGTTGCAAGCCAATCAACGCTATTAGAAAAATAGCAATTTTCCACCCGCGGCTTCGCTCGCGTGGTACCCGGATAAAGAGTAGCCTATGTCCTATTTCCGGTCATTATCTACCTAAGTAGGTATTTATATTTTAAATTTCAGCCAAATCGGTTTAGTGGATGTCAAGTTATGGAGGAACAAACATACATATATCCATCCATCCATCCAAATATCCAAACCTCCATACTTTCACATTTTTTATATTATTTACATTTGTGAAATTTGTGGTTATGAGACCAATCTATATCACAAATAGCCTCTGTTTAAAACTACTCTGCACATCCATTCATTAGTTTCCATCATTAGTAACATCAATTAATTTCTTTGTTACAATGTGTCAGTCCCAAATTGAGGAACAAACACCATGAGATGGTATTCCAATCACAAACAACGTTTGTAAAGCGCTTTTAAACTGTACGATATTTAGACGATTGATCTAATCATGCTTTCGATGACGATACGATTACGATTATTATAATAATAATAATTATGCAAGTCCATCAAGTCCATGACACGCATTGACTACTATAATAGTGTATAATATTGCGTATTGTGCCGTCTAAAATAATCTTGCCCTTTTAATTTATTTTACTGTAAATTCATACTATAATGGGTGACGATCGTGCAGTCAGGAGTGCGTACTCTGGTCGCCCTAATGGCCGAAGACTTGTTGGATGTCCTAGGTACCGATGGATCGACGAGGTTCAAAAAGATCTCCATGAACTCGGGGCCGTCGATTGGACTCAAACGGCGTTGGACAGAGATTCCTGGCGGTCTTTAGATCTCAAGATCCACTTCGGGTCGTTGCGCCACAGCAGTAAGTAGTAAGTAAGTAAATTCTACTACTACTACTCCATTGGCTCCAGGGACCCAAAGTGAGTCTTAGCCTCCGAAATGAGAATTCGCCACTTCCTTCTGTCCATTGCTGCGTCTAGCCAGTTGTCGGCTCCGCGGTCGCGCAGGTCAGCTTCTATTCTGTCGCTCCAGCGGTACTTGGGACGACCAATCGGTCGACGGCAGTTCGGTTGTCCCAGTAAATTCATAATCAATGTAAAATGGTTTGGATTTTCGGTGTATTGACTGATCGCAGGGTGTAAACCATCTTTTTGACGCTTACTAGCATCGAAACGATGTGGTTATAATCAGAAAGTAATGGGCACGCTGATAGGTCTTTAGTTTTGTTGACACGTGTAATTATGATTACAATCAACACTGACTAATTATAAAGTACTAACTGCTGTCCGCGGCTGAGAGCCGCGACTGAATAGGTATCTGGATATAGAACGAACATAGAACTGTGCACTTTATCTGACGAAAGTCGCGGACGCGTCCTTGGACCTTCAGACGTCCGAAGGCAATCTGGCCCGCTGGGTGTTCGGACGGTGTGCACACTTATCAGTCGCGGCTAACAGCCGCGACTTATGGATGCGTCCGATAGTTTGTTTCCAGCTTTACTTTCCAACTCTCCAACTATCTCCACACAAAAAATCACGTCAATCCGTCGCTCTGTTTTGACGTGAAAGCAGAACAAATAAACACACTTTCACATTTATAATATGGGTACCTACGGAGTTTTGCAAGAGTTAGTCAATTTAAAAAAATCCGAAACATTCAAATTATTATAATTACAGAGGTTACTGAGATTGTAATTTAATTTAGTTTCAAAAGAGCTATGTGATGTCGTTATTTGAACAAGCAAAACCATCTTCATTAGATTTTTATGACTACCTACTTCTTGCAAATTCTGATATCAATTTGTGGTATTAAGCTTATTTCATATTTTGTCTTAGGGTGGATTTTACCAAACTGTCATCTTACTCCCAGAGTAGTTATTCCATTAGCCGACAGAATTCGAAATACATTTGTTTAGAAAGCGCAACCGAACATTATTAGGTGCATTCAAATTATCCTGGTTATAAGGTGTCAAGTTTACAATGTCAAAATATTCAAACAAACAGCAGTTTATCTGTGGTTTAATCTCCAGATAAAACTTATTTCAGTTTGGTAAAATCCAGCCTTACTAAGGCATAATTCGACCAAACAAGATTAAGTTTTTACTCGAGAGTAAACTACTGCTTGTTTGAATATTTTGACATTGTAAAGTTGACACCTTATAACCAGGATAATTTGTATGCACATAATAATGTTCGGTTGCGCTTTATAATCAATTGTATTTCGAATTATGTCGGCTAGTTACTCTGGAGTAAGATGACTTTTGGTCACATCGAGCCTAAGCATAGTAAGAATCAGAATTGTCATAGGTTCTACTGCCCTGGGATCATTTAGTGTGAGATAATCCTTATTATAAGGCCGATGGGGCTGAAAAGTTCTCGAGTGGAGGCCACGGACCGGCAAGCGTAGTGTTGGACGTCCACCGACAAGATGGACAGACGACCTTGTAAAAACTGCAGGTCGGCGGTGGATGCAGGCCGCTTCCAACCGCAACACATGGTTTTTGAGGGAAGCCTTTGTCCAACAGTGGACGTCCAACGGCTGAGATGATGATGATGATGATGAATCCTTACACTTTTTGCAAAACAAAGGACAAAAGACCCACACGTAATAACGCATACTCAAAAATCTTTGATGGAGGTCGCAAAACCTCAAACCTTATGATTTATTCGACATTTCTAACCAAAAAAATATCAATACTTTACGGTCAAGCGCGACCAATTGATTTAATCTCATTCTGTCCTTTATTACTTTTAACTGTGACTTTTAATTGCTCGAAATAAATCACAGCTCCTCGTTACGATTGCGTTGTGATTTACATACTGCTATGACATACAGACACAGTTTATGATAAACAGTCGGAAAACTCCAGAAAAAAAAGCTAATTTTACTCTCTCCTTCCAGTCTCGGTCTGTCATTTTTTTTATTAACCTATGTCGTCCCACTGCTGGGCAAAGGTCACATCTCTCCAATCATCTCTGTTCTTTGAGATCTCCCACCAAGTCTTCTCAAAGGCGTCGAGATCGGTCTCTCATTACTGAAAAAAAAAATCAGTAATGAGAAATCGACTTGAGAGAAAGAGAAAGACACCACAGTGACTGTCACTGTGTGTCTCCAGCGATTCTAGCTCATAGTGCCCCTCACTGTCAGGCTGAATTTTTTAATTTCTTGAACTTCTGTAACTGGGTCTGTCCATCTTATTGGTGATTGACCTCGCTATCTTTTATCCACATTGTTACCAATCAATTACTATCAGTTTGTAAGATTCACCTCTTCTCCTCTAATATTCCTGAGCCGACTGCACGCACCGGAGTCGCCGCAGTCATCGCTTTGCTTCAAGTACTGCAGCGACTGTGGCGCGGGTAGGTGTGCGAGGTTGAATAGAACTTCATATTAAGAAATCGAATGCAGGGACTGCGGCGACTGCGGTGCGGTCTGCGTTCACCTTTAAAGATTCCAGTGGATATGACATAATATTTATACGTCTAAGCTTTATTATGATTATAATATTAGGATTATATTAATCTCATTATGAAAAATTCACGATGTCCAATCTCTGGGTCTCTGGAGTTGAGAGTTGTCCCATTAAATGAATGCTTATTAGCTTTGTTTTCACAGCTTTCACTGAGAGAGATGCCTCACGGGCGCTACCGCTGCACTGCGTCGTCGCTGCGATGTCGCAGCGTTGACGCTCCGTAGTTCTACATAAAAATCTGCCCGGTATGCCACACGGTGCGCATACCGCACAGCGTCGGCAAAATGTATGAGTAAAACGTCGCAGCGTCGACGCTGCGTCGTTTTACTCATACATTTTGCCGACGCGACGCAACGCAACGCACTAATGGGGCCTCAGCCGTACGCACAGCGCACAAGGAGTGAAGGAAACGAGGTGGGAAGGGGTGCTGCAGTGCGACGACGCTGTGACGATGCAGGACAACACAGTATAGTTTAGAATATCGAAGCTGACCTACATCTGCGTCGACGCTGCGACGTCGGAGAAAGCTGCGTTGCGTTGAGTGCGCTCGTGTGGCACTCATTGCGTTGAAGTCACTGCGTTGCGACGTCGCAGCGCAGCGGCAGCGCCTGTGTGGCATCTCTCACTGTTTGCAAAATTCACTGTGGTATAATTTTAATGACAATGCACTCAATTCCCCTTTGTCATTCCTCAAAACGATTTTAAGCGAATTTTTAATGAGGACACCGAAGGATTGAATATATGGATTCATCCTGTGATTCTTGGAGGATGTTAAATTTGATGATTATTGTTATAGCTGCTTGGGTTATGATGAGCAAGAAATATAAGGTTCTTAAAAAATCTTTGTGAACTAGCTTTTGCCCGCAGCTT
Organism: Camptogramma bilineatum; assembly: GCA_958496255.1. NCBI lineage: Eukaryota > Metazoa > Arthropoda > Insecta > Lepidoptera > Geometridae > Camptogramma > Camptogramma bilineatum. The sequence continues at coordinate 9,887,388 of OY292465.1, read as the reverse complement.
CGCTCTCTCCCTCGGGAACAGTACTTTTTTCTAGATGAAAAAAGTATGTTATTTTATATGTTCTTTTTTTTATCCCTGACAACGTGTATAAAAAAAACAAGTTAGTAGATTGAGTAGTGAAAGCATCAATAACAAACAAAAGCATCAATAAGAAAAAAAACGCCATGGTCACGAAATAAGGTTACTTTTGATTCCATAACCAATTTATCTGAAGATTTTGCTCAATTTTCTAGGACTTATCATTTTTTATAGTATTATATTTATTGGACATGCTTCTGTCATAATGAAAATGATTTTCAATCTGAGGGGATCTTAATATTGTTTTTGAGGATATTCCACTTTACTTTTAAATTCCTCTCAACTTTTGTCAGAATTGAAACACCCCGTTTAAACTATTGCCATCCTGTTTTGTTAGATAGTGATAAATAGTGACATGGCGAATCTTGAGCATTGTTTAACCAGTGTTCAAATTGAGAGGCGTTTTTAGGTGAAGCCTCCTATCTGTAACTATAAAGCCTGCTTCAGTGTAAGTATAAATGCCTCAGTCGCTTGACGCTTGACATGGCGTCTCTATGTGCACTCTTCAATGTATTTCCATATGACAGAAACAACGTTAATGAGGCAACAATACAATTTCCAGTACCTAATAATTTTTTCTTAAGTTTCTTGGAAATCTCAAAGTAATTTATTCATAGAGACATTTATGACAGAGGCTCCATGATTGATGGTGAGTCTGATGACCTGTCATTTCATGTTTAAATAATATGGGATGGTTGAAACATTGTAATTGGCATGACTTTATCTTAGAAGGACATTTTTTCAAAAATTCAACATTCAAATATCGTTTATTCAGTAGGACCGTCATGACCACTTTGAAACGTCTTAAGAGCTAGGTGATTCTACTCCTGTTGGTTTTAACTATGAGTTTATTGTTGGTTTTAACTGCTTAAATACTATGGTTATCATTGTCGCAGTCCTGCGTGATCATGATTTGGATGGGTAACCGCAAGTGGCAACAGAAGAGCACTTCCGTGCTTCGGAGGGCATGTTAAGTTGTCGATTCTGGCGTCACCACAATTGGCCACTAGCTCATTCGACCTTATAGTCACAATTCTGTCAGTATGTCTGTCAGTTTATGTTCAAATCCCGTCGGAATTGTAAATTTTGATAGGACTTTTCATTTTCAATGAAAATAGTGAAGAATTTTCTCCATGTGGATTTTTATGTCATTGTGACCGTGGCAGCTTTACCAGGCTATGATGATCGCTAACTGTAAAACCATAAATGTAAGACCCTGGACAGCCCAAAGATGCGAAACAGACGATGTTTGGTGCAGTCATTTAATTTTGTCAGAAAACCTGTAACAAGCATCAGATCGAAAATTTTTGTAGGAGTGAAATGAGGCACATATCCATATCCAGCCGAGTGTGATCCATCACTATGATTGTAGAAACCTCGGATATAAAACTAAAGTCAGTAGAAACTTGAAGCAACGATGCACCTTAAAATAGCATTTATCTTAAGAAGTTTTGCAACAACAGAAAGCACTTACGTTCGGGACTCGTAGGACCTCTTATGGGAGCGATAAATACTAACGACTAATTATAAATAGATAACACGCAACAGTCACTTATAAAGTCCATGACCCTATACTAAGATTCCTATATCATGCATGAGTATTTAGTACAACATGCTTGTAGTACTACAAGCTTCAGATCAGCAACAAATATTTTAAGATCACGCAGAGTTTGAGTTGTTATTACTCTACATAGTTGGGAAAAGACAGGCAAATGTTTAAATTAAATAAGATTAATAAAACCAAACCAATTTCGCACAAAAAAACTGTAAAATCGAAACGCTTTGAGAAGCATTCAAACTTTTAATAATTCATTTATATTCGAAGAATCCTCATAACACCCGTGACGATCCCCGTCTGTCGGCATTTGACAAAACAAAACGCAATTTCAGAGAGAACGAAACGCATTTATCAAACGAACAAGTGACGTTTAGAAGTAGCAAAACAAACGAGAGCCTTGGGATTTATAACTTGACCGAAAAGATAATTAAGTTTTAATAGAATCTAAAACAGGAGTGGAATGGTAGCCAAAAATAGGCGGGGTCGTTATAAAATTTAATTATTTTCGATGTTAATGATGAAACTTTTTGTGCTTCTGAACAGGAAATGTAAACAATTAGAGCTGTTTCAACAATGATATTCGGTTAATTAATGATTAATCATTGTCGATTGAGTTGATTTAGACTTGAACAATGGAACAAGATTTTAGGCGTGATGAAATATTAATAAGCAAGATATGTCTTAATAATGGATTGGTGATAAACTAGTACACGTCAACTCAAATAATTTTCTGCACCCCTTCTACATATGAACAGATACCCGTGCTCAATCTCACACTCCACCGGGCAATGTTCTTAAAAATCTCTGTTACTCCATGTTTTTTCTTTACCTATTAGTACAAAGGTCTATTGAAAAGACGAAGAAGTAGACTGAACTCTTACCACTCTACTTATAAACTCCACTCAACTTCTGTCAAAATAGAAACACCGTTTAGACTATTGCCATCCGTTTTTGTTAGGTAGGTACTTTAGGTAGTGACAAATAGTGACAGGACGAATGTTGAGCATTGTACCCTTAATTTGATTTTGATGCCGAAATGCAACAACTACTTTAAAAAAATCTACAGCTTCAGGTATTTATTTTTTTCGGCAAAAATCGATTTGATTATAAAGTTGGATTTATGGCACAACACTTATAAAAAATTTTTTGCTAGTTACAAACACTATTTTTATCTGTCAACTGACTTGTCACAAAAAGTGAACGACAGAGCGGTAAGTTTGATGAATTTATTTATTTTTTTGTGAACACGCAGTGTTGCTATTTATACTGAATTCTAATAAAATTGAATAAAACTAGTGATATCAATAAAAATCTTGCATAAAAATACCCTTTCCAATGCATGACAAGCTCTCTAAGCTCTGTGTTGTAAAAAAGCATCATTGCCAAATGCTTGACGAAATAAGGATGTTGCTTTTAAGTAACATTGCCAAGTGAACAAGGTTTTAGTTTTATAGCATTTTTGCAAGTAAAAATTGCGCGAATTATTCAAAGTTAGCATGATTTGATTTTTGTTTGCTTGGGTTTAGTTTTCAGTTGCAGGTGGTGTATTTTTATCCGCAGGTGCTCCAAAGAGCATCATCTTATCGCTTATTTCAAGTGACTATGCATCTGATGATAGATTAGTTATGCCTCGGACAATGACGAGGATAGGCCCACACCTTTCCATTGTGAAATTATTTGGATGAAGATGGTGACTGTTCCAGCACCCCACCACCACTTGACTCATCCTTGGAGTCGATGAACCTGCTTGGCAAAGATTCTGAATTTATTTTCTAAATTTCATGAATTTTGAGTAGTAGTAGTCATAAAGACTATGTTCTGAATAAAATTTAATACACGCTTATGTATTACTAAGACTCGCAACTGTTTTTACAATTTTCATACTAAAAAATAAAAATAGTCACTTGAAATGTTTATTTTATTTCGTTACCCTACTTTGGCAATGTTGTAAAAAAGCGACATAGCTTTTTCGCGTAAAAAAATAAGTAAGAATTTTTTTTTTAATTTTTTTTGGCTCTAATGAACATAAATTAAAAGATATAGGTAGGTTTTTTTCAAGTTTTCTAGCAAAAATAATCCTGCCAAATTAAGGGTTAATCAGTGTTCAAGTTGAAAGGCGTTTATAAGTAAGGCCTTTAATGTAGTAAATATTTTATACATTTTGTACAAATAACTCTATCTTCAAAAGCCATTTGCAGGCAATTTACTCCAAACCCTGGTATTCAAGGCACGCAGGACCTGCCCCCAGGTGCTCAATATTTCACGAGCTGACCAATGGTTTTGGGAACACCCGCTGTGCTTCTGAATTAAGTAAAAGCCTCGAAGCTCTTGTTTCTGTTACCTCTAGTTGGGGGTAAGGATGTGTTTATATTACTCGCATTTTAATAATTCTGCCAGTTTTTAGAAAACTTTAGGAACTAACACTCCCTGATAAACTTGAGAAGTTTTATAAGGTAAGTACCTATATTAAAATATTAAAATTACAGATAGCTCAGGAAGATGATTCAGAAATCTTGTAACATTAGATTTCTAACTTGTTGCCCAACAATTGCTTTGTAGAATTTCGAAAACAATTCATACATAAACTTAAGTTTATTTTTTGGACAAAGCTTCGAAGAAATATACGTAAGAAATGACTTCCAATAGTCTTTTTTAAACTTTCGCGATCTTAGTCTAGAACCTGGGGCCCTAGACATATTACACTATCTACCGTCACGATTGCTGTAAAACACTTCAAAATGTAGGTACCTATAGGAATTGACATTCTGACCACGTACGACCAGCGATCGTGACGACAGATAGTTTAATATGGCTAGGGGGGGGGGGGGGGGGGGGGGGGGGGCTGGTATAATGTATTTTTACAACACGAAATATCCCCACTTGAATATAAACTACTTAAAATAAATAAGATCCTTCTCCACTCGGAACCCACCTTAACCCTCCTTAATAGATGTCTCGGTCCAATTTACCATTTGACGTGTTTTTAATTTAGCATCTACGCCCGCGGCTGCCGTGCCGGCAAGGCACCTAAATAATGTACATATTTTACCAGAATCATACGCCGCTCATCATTATGAGCTCATTTGAATACGGACCGAGTTTTTAATATTGTTTTGGGTCTTTGTGACAAGTTGACCGTGAGGGTTAAGGCTGTTACAATTTTTATGTGGATAAAGTAATTGTGTTTTGTGAAGGTTTACGTTTGAATAAAGCTGGTATGAAAGTATTTGGTTGGTGAGTCATTTTTGGCACAAACGGTTAAACAGAATTTAATTAATCATAGAATACTAGTGACTACTATTTTTTATCCCACGGGAACCATAATTTTTTCCGGGATAAAAAGCGTAGCTTATGTGTTATTCCAGAACCAAAACTATCTACACTCCAAATTTCATCAAAAACTGTTTAGCAGTTATTTAGTTAGTTTAATATTCACACACACACACATAGACTTTCGCCTTTATAATATTAGTAGGACTAGCTTCCGTAGCTGAGGAGTACATTGTTACAAATAGACATAATATCAGGTCGATTGTTTGAAATGGTTATAATATTCGTATCGGCTAGTACCTACATTATGGTGACGGAGTTTTTAGGTCGCCTGAACGCCTCCATCTGCCTCCATCTCCATTGCTTAACGATTTAAAAGCTGGAACCGGAAAGTTTGCTAGAACCTCTAACACTTCAGTCTTCCCGCGACCACGGCTGTTGCAATCCAGTCGAAACAAAATAGTCGAATCAAAATAATAAGGTAAGTACTTACTTTACGTGATAAATACCCGGATACATATGTTTTTATAATAGCTAGAACCAGAAGCGCTTAGCTATTTATACCACTTCCCGTCACCCATCCTAATTGTTAATAAGGTACGCCACGAGAGCATCAGTTTAGAATAAAACCACACAATACAAGTTAACAGAGAAATGAACACCATTCGCACATTCTGAACCTATACCGGTATGCACTCGGGGTCACGCGAGGTCAAACGCTAAACTTTGACCGATGCGCCAAAAATAAGTCCACAAACTTAGTTCACGCCTCTTGAGATGTGAGATTAAGATAGAAGATTATACAGCAGATGTTTTTTATGGAAAAGGCTTCGTGACCTGAAATTTCGCAAAGGTGGTTATTATAATTAGAAACATAATTATCAATAGGTACCTAGGTATTTATTCTACAATACAACTGGGACAACTTTCAATTCTTGGTCTTCTTCATTAACACATTTTTCTTTTTCTTCTTCTCTTCTTGCCGTTTGCCGTTCGTTAAAATAGAAGCTTTAAAAAAAAACAAATAAAACAGACAGATTTTTAAGAAATATGAAAAAAAGTAGATTTTTTTTTTAATTTTTAGACAATCCGGATCAAGTTAACTAAATAAAAAACACAATAGATTAAATTCTACTGCAATTCATTTTACTTTTCAGATATTCAATTGAGCCTTGCAACAATATTTATCTATCTACCTGTCTCCGGTATGTTAGAAGACGCTTGTGATGACGGCGGGTGGGATGTCGGTGATGAAGACCTGGATCTACCCAAGGAGCTCATTCCTATCTCTGGTATGTTAACTTTTCTTTACAAAATTAAAATCCTAAAAAAATGTTTAAATGTTTATTCGCCAAATGTTAAGTATATTAATCACCAAATGTTATTAGTATCTGTTACATACTTTTTTTGTTTTGCACCGAGATTCGCTATCACAACGCCATCATCTGTACAACATTTTAGTAAAATTATTTCATTTTTAAATTTAAAACCAGTTGACAGCCAGTGATAGTGTTTCTGCGCATAAATTGTCATAATCTGCTATAACACTGTCAATATGCCAGAATTTATTGACAATATTATTTTGTCTGTTATTGACTTAGATTTTCAATTCATTGAATATAAAGAAGTTTATATTTCTATAAACATATTTTTGTCTTTTAGTTTTAACTTATACTTTAAATTTATTCATGTACTACGCCCGCGGCTTAGCCCGCGTAGACTACTTTTTTTAATCCCCCGGAAGCATACATTTTTCCTGAATAAAAAGTAATGTGTTATTCCAGAATCTAAACTATCTACTTACATTCCAAATTTTATCAAAATCGGTTTAGTAGTTATGGAGATACGTGGTAACAAACATTTACACACACACGGACTTTCGCCTTTATAATATTAGTAGGAATTTTATTAAAATCTCATATTTTTTTAAAATTTTTCAAAACAATATGGACATAGCTAATAATAACAAGGTAACAAATGACGGTAGCTGATTAAAAAAAATAAAAAAAATGTCCTTAAAGGAACAATGAACTTAATGATCTCTCAAATTATTCATTTACAAGGTACACATCGAACAAAAGACATAAACATTGAAACGAAAAGTAAATTTACTCGTCCCTTGTCCGCAAATAAGAAAAATTGTCGCGACAAAATGTGTACAGTTACCTGCAATTTTACCTTTATTCTGTGTTTCATCACATTAAACTTAAGTAAATATGAGGAAAACTGTATGTTTGTTTGTTAAAAAATATTATGAAACATTAAAGTGTGTGATTGTCTTGTCTTTCTTTCTTTAAATAAACGATTCTTTCTTTGAACGATTTAAATCATCCTGACACACATATTACGCATCATTTACTTTTTGGACATTCATCGTATTTGGATCAAATTGGTGACATAGACAAGACTAACCCCATTATGATTCAACTGTAAAATTAGCATGGCTTTAGAAAATTATTTTTTCTTGTCAAAATTTGTCTTATGTCAAAAGAGATGGGAACAGATTTAAGTGCCATCAGAGTTTTAGGAAGCTTTTAAGTCCATTATGCAGAATAGGGTGAGTCAATAGTACTTAAAACTAACGACATTTTCAAAGTAAGTTCAATGGTTATAGGGTTATAGGGTTATTGTTTATATTTGAAGATATCTAATGGGTATTCAGAGGTATGTCCAGATATGTATTTGATACATGCTCACATTTTGCAGAGATTAGCATTCCATACTTGATTAGTTGCAAGTCCATCACCGCTATTAGAAAGCTAATGGTAATAATATTACTTATGTCTTTAGTAACTTCATGTTAGTTTTTATAAATAGTGTATTTTATAGTAAAATATTACAAAGACATAATGAAGCATCATCTTTCGAAGATAAAGAGAGAATAATTCGTTCATGCCAAGTCAGGTTAGGTGGCTAGTTCACCAAATATTTATCACCACCCTTTTAAGTTGAAATCGCACCAATACATTTGGTGTCTCAGCCTAAAACAAACAATTTGTATCTCTGAATTATGTGCTGCTGAATGCATACATTTAAAAGATATGAATCTATAAGCTGAGAGAGGTGACGCTACCGAATACCGATATTTTTATCGATATTTTTGACGTTGTCGATATATTTTGCATTGTTTCAAACTGAAATTTTATCGCTGAATATATTTTACAATAATGATATTTTGATAAAAAAAAAGGTTTCTTATACTTACCTACTACCTATTCGTAAATATACTCGAACTTCAAAAAATTATTTTCCTCCTTGACAAGTGCGTTTATTTTTGTTTTCATTATGACTTTCGCAAATAACTTCTCTGAAACATTAAAATTTGTAATATACCTACGGATGCTAATCCTATGAATCCGGTATTTATCATAAACTACCTTTTTATTTAGCCCGACGCCGACGTTTCGACTAGATTGCACCAGCCGTGGTCGCGGGAAGAAATCAAATAAGCATTAGGTGAAACGTAAGTAACATCTTATAAATAAAACTATGTATATCGATAGTTTCCACCACTAACATTAAGTCGTTGAGTTTTACAAATAAAAACATCGACATGTCGCTTCGCCCCCGACCTTTCCCGAATGGCGTGACTATTTGTCACCTGCAGTCGACTCCTGTACATACTTGCTGCAAACATTTTGATTCGCATCACTATTTACAATCCTTACAACCCTACATCCCAATCAAATCCAACCTATTATACACCGTAAGTTTTTGTTACGAAAGTCTATATTTGTTTATTAATATTACAGGATTGTATTGTACAGTCGCGCACATTCAAATTTATTCGAACACATTGCATTCAGGTACAGTGCTGTTCTTACTGAATTGCGATCAATTTGGCGAACATTGCTTGCATTCTTGAGTGGTTCTCGGATAAACACAGCGAGTATAACATTATGTTTGATCGTGACTGTTTGTTTTGAAATGAACGTGTTTATTATGTTATGACTGAAGTTGTTTTATTCGCTGACTCAAAATTTCACAGCTTCTAAGAAAGTAACATTTATCCGTGATTTTTAAAAAGATAGATAACATACGTTTCTGCTATAATAAACAGATTATCGTGAAACCAAGAAGAATGTGTTGAAGTCTTTTGTATAATAATGTGAATGCATGGCTCATTCTGAATTTATTTTGTAAAGACATGCTCAATTATATTTTCAAATAATAACAATTATAAACAGTACTTTGAAAAATTATAAAGTAACTTGTTGTTAGTTAGTTACGTAATTTAGTTGAGTAGCAAAGTCTATAAATCACTAAATGCGAGCTTCGAGCGACATAGAGTCACATTGTAAAAAACAATGCCTCGATTTTTAAGCTTCAGGACTTATCCTATAATTTAAATCAATGTAGTGTTTTAGTAGTTAAATAGATAGGTAGTCATTCAACTAAGGACAATATTTTGGAACTAATTATTAATAGAAAAAAAACATACAAGGTTTACGTAAGTTCGTATGAGCTGACAGATTTTTGAGGCCGCCTGAAGGCCTCCGTCACGGCATAACGACATAATGCTACTAGTGGTCACCCATCCAAATTGTGACTAATCTGAACTTCACTTAACTTAAACTAAAACTTTACTTAAACACAAAGGCCTCTATTAATAAACTCAACTCAACTTCAGTCAAAGTTGCACCACAGATTTAACCATTGCCATCCTTTTTTGTTAGACAGTGACAAATAAGGATGGCAATAGTTAAATCCGTGGTGCAACTTAGACATAAGTTGAGCGGAGTTTATTAATAGAGGCCAAAGATCTTCCAAGAACGTCTAAGCAAACTACGCCACGAGCGCTTCACTAGAGGAGTGCGTTGAAGTCTTTTGTATGAAAGAACTGAATACGAGAGTGAGTGTCATTCAAATTTATCTTTGTGAAACTACTTATACTTACTCGTACTATAATTTCTGTAATTTAGTTTTAAGTTTGCTAAAATAAAAAAAATACTAAGTAATTAAAAAAAAATCACATCACACTAATATTATAAATGCAAAAGTTTGGATGGATTGATGTATGTTTGTTCCTCTATAACTCGACAACCACTGAACAGATTTGGCCGAAATTTGAAATATAGATAGATAATGACCGGAAATAGGACATAAGCTACTTTTTATTCGAGTACCACGCGAGCGAAGACGCGGACGGAAGCTAGTAAAAAATAATAACCAAATTACGAGCCACTCGACATACTTACGTTGTCCAAACGCAATAGTTTTTAGTAAATCCAGTTTGTTGAATGAATGAATTTGGCGTGTGGGTGTTGACGCCATGTTTTAAAAACTGACAGCCGAAATGGCGGCAATAATGATTTGTCTCTGTTATTTACGATCCAGTTATCTTTCGTTCAATCAGTGGTTTAGATTTATATGTTGTAGAGTTATCATTAGCACAAAATGTCTCTTTTATCTAAGAATCAATGTAACGGAGGTGTGGTACGACTTTAAAGATATTTTCTGGGACATTTATTTATAGAAACCTACACTAAGTACTACATAACTTTACAAAATTCAATTAGAAAATGTTGAGCCATCTAAGGATCGTTGTAAACGATCTATAGTTACCTCGATCCAAGCCACTGCCAGTTGGAATCGTGCACAAGTTATGAAGATAATTTTCTTAGCCATATTGAGAGGAGCTCATCAAAAAATCTCAAAAAATCTCCCAGGCACTCAGTGTCTTGTTAAGTGTAGGCAAAGATTGCCTCCAGACACTGTTTAGATCACCTAGTAAAGATGTAAAAGCCTAAGTTTTTCATCAAGAAAATTAAATGAGATTTCGAATTGTCACGGTTGAAATTCAAACACAAATAAAAATAATGTTTCTACATTACCAATAAAACCCGAAAAATTTGACCTTTTGATATCTACCATATTCTAGTTCTAAGGCTGACATCCCGGATATGTGCCATGTGACGTCATGCGATGAGTACATCATCTGCGGTCAATCCACGGATTAAGTTCACCCAAACGGCGTCCATTACTCTTCATAAGTACTTCTAATGGTCCATAAGGCTGGACTACTGAACTAATAAATATCAATCATCTGCCGAATCGGTATTAAAATCAATCAATCATTGCATTGTCTTATGAATTTATGCAAAGATGATAAGTTCACCAATGTTTTAATCGCTGGTTAAAGTTACTTTACGTTGAGAGTTCCATTTAATTTCAAATGCTATCTGTAAGTGTCAGTTGCTCTGTTCAGTTTTTTTATACTCTTTTAACAGATAAATATATTTTTTCAAGACAGGTTAGGATGATGGGTGTTGATTTGTATTTTTTGTAAAACTGTGTTTAAAAGATGTTTATCATCATCATCGTTAGTCCTTCTCACCTCACTGCTGGGCATAGGCCTCTCTTCGCTTTTGCCATTCGCCTCTATCCAATCTTACCCATGTACGACCTACGGATTTTACTTTGTCGGATCTTGTCGGCGAACGACCGACACTCCTTCTTCCGTCTCAATCCCACCAATCGGTCAACACTTTGCTCCACCTGTCATCACCGCTCCTGACCACGTGTCCTGTCCTGCTGTTAAAAGATACATAATAACAAAAAAAATACATATCATAGGAATAATCCGACAGTCTAACTACATTAAGATTAAACATTGAACTACGAAAAGGCAAGTTAAACAGCCGATTAAGAATAAGTCAAAAGTAACTCATGAAACATTTACTTGTAAAACAGGTTGTTTCATCGATTTTACGAGCAACGTGCCTAACATGACTCACTTAAAACAACGTAACTATTTCTAGATACAAGATACCAAGCTAAGACAGGGGCATTTAGGAGGCCTGAAATCTTCGTCACCAGAGTAGGCCATCAGATCATACGAACTAACTTACTTACTGTTAAGAAAATCTTATTATTTTAATAAGTATTGTACACTAATATTGTACGTAGTTGCTATAGTACTGATATCCTCTTCTCAGTCGGCATCTTCATTACTGAAGGTCGTGTCCACTTTGAATTTGAGTTCATCACTCGTTGCACTATGCTTCTCCACGTTTTCCTGTTTTCGGCGGTCTTCAAAGCTTCAGGTATGGGCAGGCCGGTGAGTGATTTTACTTGGTCTGACCAACGGGTAAGTGAGCGACCGCGAGGTCTTTTCCCGTCGATATTAGGTACTGATATAGGTAGAGTACTGATATAGGAAGTAACTAAAAAAATAATGGATATTTTACACAACATCATTTAACCCTAATGTAACTAATTAAAACTTTACTTGAAAATGGTGAAAAGAGCTCTAAGAGTCGGCAACAAACTATATGATAATTTTTAACACTTAGGTAATACGAGTATTTCATTGAAAAATTTAAAGTCTTATCAACATTTTCAATGCCGACGGGATTCGGTGCTTTACCGACAAATGAGATTATCAAGATTTTCGATCAGACGAATGAGGATTCCGTCGCCGAGTTGGTTAAGGCATTCTGGCTTGAAGGGGATCTCTTGTATCAATGCGGTTTCAAATCCCGTTGGAATCGACAATTTGGATAAGACTTTTCATTTTTCAATTAAACTGTTTGATGTGTAAATGTGCCCTAGCATTAAAAAATTAAGGGAATATCTTTTGACGTGTACCTACTGTGCAATATAAGAGAGAATCGATTAGTCATTATTTGATTTAGTTCGGCGGTATCTCCCCCGGGGTGAAGCTATAGGGGGCTACCACGAGCAGACTCCGCAGTCATCAGCTCAACCTTCGACACTTAATGTATACCAGCGGGGGAAATGAATGACTACGCCACTATAACTAACGCACTGAGACATGTAAGCACCGCTCGGAATTTTGATGATCCCTAAGAATGCAATGAAAATAATAAAAATCAATTGAATGATCATTAATTTCAACAATGATAATAATTAACATAAAGAAGACACCGCGCTCAAAGATATCGAAGGATACGAACCCAACTCTAAAGATCCTTCGATCAAACATGAATCAGTGCAAAAAATCATGCCATACAAATCTAAAGTGCTTATGATGCTCACCTGTACAGAAGTAATAAACTCTGAGGGGGGTTAATTATGAATAAGCAAAAGTAATAAGTACAAAAACAAGTAATATGAACTCAGTGCAACATAATTTACAGACTTTACATGCTCATTTGTGATTAGTCGGCGCGAAAGGGCAAATCCTTTATTAAGATAGGTAATGAGGTTAAATTCCATACACAAATCCAAAAGGGAATATCTCAACTCCAAGAACGAAGAACATTATGTCGAAACCATAATTCCTAAGGTGCGCATTAGTACTGACCCAACTGAAATGGCTGACGAAGATGCGGTAGAGAATGATGTACAAAAAGGTACAATATTTAATACAGTTCTAAATAATATCGACTTTACAGAACTGGTGAATACAGTTGATATTGTAAGTGATGATGATAATGAAAGAAAGAAAGAAGTTAACGATGGATTGTGTGGTAAGTCGGCACCCTGCTGCCGTGGCCCCCGACTGCGCCTATCACGGACAAGACATCGATTAGTGATCGACTGAATTCAATTGCTTGGCGGGACAAGATACCTTCGAGATTCGACCGATCGAGATCGACTTTGAGATTTACATTGTTCAGTTTTCGAAAATTTGCATTTTGAAAGCGTCATGTCAACGACAATGCTGAGTCACTTGACAAATGGAATTGATCGTGTGTGATATGAGAACGCGTTGACCGTAAGTCTCGAGTTTATTATTGTTGTAGCGTGATTACTGTCAACTGTATCGACTGTGGCTTCGTCGAAAACAAAATATGGAGAGTCATGCGTCATTTTACAAGCTTTTATATTAACCTACTTATATTTTTTGTGTGATTCTTATCTACTTTGGTCCAGTTCTCAATCTAATCTTTTTTTTTTGTTAGATTCTTCAACAAGGGTTTAAGTTTCATGGTCTGAATTAAATAATTTACGACGTTTGTTTTGATTTGTTCTATGTTCATTACTCGCAGGTCGCGTGGAGCTATTTTCGTAGCACGAAAGTAATCACGAAGGCGTCTCACGATCACATGATATTTCATTTTTATTGGTGTAAGTCATGACATCACTGTATGTGGTAGGACCATTGACGGGTACGTTAATATAAAAAATTAAGACTATATTTTGACCGTGGCGACGTGTACTTTACCGTTTATTTTATTAAAATGTATTTATGGTCGGTAGCGATTAAATTATTGACTTTACGTTGAAATATTTTTATAATAATGACCACGTTTTAAAATGTATAAATTATTTTCTTAAACTATATACCTATTCTGACTTCTGATTTTGATGCGAAGTTTTAGAATTGTTTTAGAAATTTTTATAAATCTTATAAAGGAAATGATCTTACAATTAATTAAGTTCATCAAAAGGTGTGTACTTGATGTGTGTGTTCCTTTTAGAGAAATAATAACCAGAATTTTGACTATAAAACCAATAAGCTTTACTTCTATAAGCTTGTCTAGACACTGACATGTTTTGATCAAACCATGCGTGATAATCGTATTAATTGTCGTCTTCGTGAGCGCTTGAATTCGTGCTCGTACATTTTTATGTGCATTTTCTGTTTCATCATCATCATTGGCAGCTCAAATAATAGCCCACTGCTGGGTGTAAGCCTCCTCCCTCAAACGCCATTTTAGTCGACCCTGTGCCGTTCTCATCCATGTCTTTCCCTCTTTTTCTGTTTGGTGATCGTAAATTCAACATAGCTGTAGGTACCTGGTTATTTTGAAGTAAAATATCTACCTACACTTACTTCCCATTTAAGTATTAATTAAAGCTTGTAATTAAATAGTTCCACCTTATCAAGTGGATTTAGAATATTGACTTGATTGAGAATTTTTTTATAGGAATGTGACAGAGATGTATCAATATGTATATAGTAATAGAATAATCAAATAAAATCATTGCGAAAGATATTAGACATACTTACCAAGATCTAAATATAAGGATAAGACACACATATTTTACCAAAACACATTGGCATGTAAAAAAAAATTATATTAAATAATAAGTATACCTACATATAGTGAGTAAACATCTAAATTATAATAGTCATTATTTATAATAGAATTTAAAAAATAAGTCAAATGTAGGTAATTATAATTATTTTTATAATTACTTACATTTGTTTTTGTACTTTTGCGTACCCATGTGTTTCTGAAGTACCTATATGACACTGTCCTGTTTAATGTCCATGAATCAGTTTATACTTTACAGTAAGTTTGGCACTATAAAGTAAGTAATACTTTAGTTTACACTATAAAAGGTGTTTTCATTAAACCTCGATTTTAACTTCTTAAAAAAATTCATAATAGATAATGATGTAAGTAAGTAGGTATTTATAAATTCAGAAATAATAATCTGTCTAACTTTACTGCAAGTCGTGGCTTACACGCTACATTTGGTTATCGAAATCACAAATGTACCTTAATTCAATACCACTATGTACCACAAAATAAATAGCCGTTCAACCTCAAACCTCTGTTAACAAGCAAACCGAAGCCATTTTAATTGCGCTACAAAATTGCAACTTACAAATAAGACATTGCGTTAAGTAATTAGATTAGCTCAGCGTGATATTTATCCGGCGATTTATCCGGCGATTTATCCGGTACCGGATAAGGTAGAGTTGTTAATACCACCATTAGTATCCGTCAATTTGTTTCGTCGGTTAAGGATAATTGCCGGCTGTGTTGTTGATTGCGATTTTGCGGGGATTATTTTTGACGTTCAATATCTAAGTTTTATTGCGTTTAGCAATACTGAAAATGAAAACTTAAAGATTAATTACTGTTAATCTTACAGAAGTTTTGAATATGTCACGAATAAAAGGAGCTACTCTCCAACCCTCCAACTATCTCCACACAAAAAATCACGTCAATCCGTCGCTCCGTTTTGATGTGAAAGCAGGACAAATAAACAAACAAATAAACACACTTTCACATTTATAATATGGGTACGGATTACTAGGATAGAAGGCCTTACTTATGAATGATGTTTAAAGTGAAACACTGGTTAAACAACGTCCTGTCTTTATTTGTGGATAGTGACAAACAGAGACAGGACGTTGTTCAACTAGTGTTCAACTTTAAACATCTTTCATAAGTAAGGGGGAGAATGATTGATGCAATGTCAAGAGGCAATCTTTGTTAACGGGACACTGTAGTGCCTGGGACATTATTTAAAAGTAAGTGAACATTACTTCGTAGGTAGGTACTTGTTTAAAGTTGCTCGGCCAAGTTGAACTAAATGCTTGGACAACTAGACCGTGATAGATAGACCGGCAGGTACACGATATGGTCTGTGAATTTGTTTGCCAAAGTGTGTAACGTAATTATGTTGAAGTTGATCTTATCTATGGCTTTAAATACACAAGAATTAATATAGTAACGTTTTAATTTTTTTAGAGACAGACCATTTTTGGTCTAAAAATTGAAACTTAACGGGGAGAAGCAGCACTTATATTTTTAAGCAATGTGTTTTTACAAACATCAAAACAGGATGTCACATATTTTAGCAACATTTACGATTCGACTTTTGTTTTTAATGAACACTCAAACACGGCCAATTAATGTTATCTAAACTCACCAATAAAACTCTAATTAAAACAGACTAAATAATTTTTGATGATCACGCAAAAAGTTTAGTGATGTTGAATGAATAAACATCGATTTATCGTCAACTATCGATTTTATCAACTTGGAATCGATACATCGCACGTGCTCTCGTCAAGTTTACGGATCTTTTATGGCCAGGTCAAGAATACTGAGATGTGCTGACAAGGTTTGAATGTCGATGAAATATGTAACGTTCTATCGATAAAATTATAATTTTATAGAGATGATTCAGTCACGTAAATGTAATGTAGACTCTCCAATATTTAATGTATTATTAATATGACTGTTTTGAATAAATCCATTGGTGATTTAGTTTCTGTTTTAGCTTTATTTTCATTTCAATTTTATTACATGAATTTTGAGTACCTACAAAAAAGGCAAAATGCTTAAATAAATTGTTGTAAATAAATTGGTTATAGTAAAATAAATCTTAAAAAACTCCTTTTTATTTGATTTATCATATAAGTCAAGTAAAAGGGTGTTTTTATAATATGTTATTATATATTTCATATACTTACCACTGTCGATAAAAAATATCGCTAGAATCGATATAGAACACGTAACAAACGGACTGGTTTATCGATACCATTCCACCACTAGTCCGAATTCGTGTGTGGTAAAAAACAAATAAAGTACCTACCAGCTTTTATTTACCCAGCAAAGCTGTAAAAAAATCGTTTTCCACAAAACTTTGATTGCCAGCAATGAAGTAATTAAATGTGACAATCGTAAAACACATCGGAGTTATAAAACATTAAGAGCTTTAGTTTAGGTCTTAACCCAGAACGTTTTAAGCTTCGAAAAAACAAGTCTATAATGATTAGTTATAATACATTGTCGGTTATAATCATTAGTTATAGTACATGAAACATTGTCGGTATCTAAATCGACGATAATTTTACGTGAGTAATTCCCGTGTGTTAAATAATGTCTAGTTATAATAAGTTAATAACATCCTACCTACCTATTACCATGGTTCGTTGTAGATTTATACTAGGAATAGTAGGTATAAACCTTAGTGATTTTTAATTGCTAAGATATCATTGTTCTTTTTCAAAAATTGTAAATCGTTAATAAAAAAAAATAAGATAACAATCAATCGACAAATGGCCATGCCGATTTTGATGGCTTAACTGGTTGTATTTTGTAAAGTTATTAAAATTTTATGTAGTAGTTTAGTTAAGTACCTACTGTAAATATATTTTTTTACCAGAAATTAAAAGTAATAGAAATATTTTGCAGTTTCAAGTGGCAAATGCGCAATTTTATTGAGAACATAATTATTTATAACTCATGGACAACACAATTAGTACATGACACAGTCATGTATATTACCGATGCTCAATCTATTTTTGTTTTGTCATAGGAAGCCTGCAACTGTTAAATTTGATACATCGTAAAATGCAACATTAAATTTTATATTATTCATGTCTTCGATAAAATAAAACTTGAGTGTATCATGAGCACAGAATTTATCACAGTTCATTGTACTTATGTCTTCTCTTTTTTTCAATATTTCTAGTACTTTGACTCTAAGCAGTGAAGAAAGACATAGTAAGGAAACCCGCGATATATTCAACCGTACACATATTTTGACAATGTTTTTCCTGTGGATGATTGTCTGACTGACCTCTCAGTTCAGTTGGTAGTAGCTCTGACTTCTACACTGTATGTCGTGGGTACGATTCCCACCCAGGAAAAATATTTGTGTGATGAACATTGATGTTTGTTCTATGTCTGGTTGTTAGAAAGTATTATAAGTGTAAATTTACAAAATAATAAGAAGGTATTCTGTCAGTTATCTGATTTCCATAGTACCTACAAGGTTTGCTTAATTTGGGGCTAGATGGCGCTATGTCAAATGTCTGGCAATATTTTATTTATTTGCTATGACTGCTTTTTATGAATAATGGGGTTCGTTTCTTGTGCAGACCTAAAAACTCAATCTTAAAAAAATTCTTAAGTAAGTAATTGATTTACTTACACATTTTTTTGATATCTTATGTTTTGTTGCTTTTTCAAGCTTAGCTTCAAATATAAATTTACCTATACTTGTTTACAAAATGATCTATCTCTATTAGCACTAACAAATTATCTAACACACCGTTTCATCATTGCCTGCAGTGTATCACCGTGCAGTAAATGATGATATCCAACCTTTGGCCTAATCAGCTCATAATTTACATACACGCTCCGATAACGACTCTTATAAGTATCCATAACTTACTTTGCAGTAGGTATGTTCTCGCAACTGTAGTTTCACCAATCTACCTCTATTTTATAATATAATTCTAATCTGAGTTTATGTAGGTAAACTAGATGTTGCCCGCGGCTTCGCTCACGTGGTACCTGGATAAAAAGTAACCTATATTACTCTCCAGTCCTCCAACTATCTTCACACAAAAAATCAAGTCTATCCGTTGCTCTGTTTTGACGTGAAAGTAGAACAAATAACATTAAATAACATTAAATAATAACATTAAATGCAATAACATAAAATAAATAAATAATGCTGGACATTTCACACAGCATGATTGTAGCCCCAAAGTAAGTAAAGGTTATGTTATGGGAATCAAATGACTGATAATTATAATCCTTACATACTTTTTGTTTTTTTGTAAATAGATACAAACTCGTATATTATACCTAGAAAACACCCAGACCCGAAACAAATATGTATTTGCAGATCATACAAACACTTGTCCAGCGTCGGGGATCGAAACCGCAACCTCATGTGTCTCAGGCGGGCCTTCACCCACTGCGCCACAGAGGTCGTCAACATTATACTGAGCTAAAAGGCCATGTCACCACCACGTAGAGCTACTATAATTTATTTTGAGCTAATTTAGTTTCACGCTTACTTTTCTTTTCATTGAGTTTTTTTTTGCTGCGTGTTTTTAATGTATAATATTGTGTGTATACAGGGTACACTTTTGAGACGGGTCCATACCTTAAAGCAGTGGTGAATAAATTATGTTCTATTCTATTTTATTCTAATCTAAACCTTTCTATTCTAAGCTAATAAGAATAGATGTGGATCGCCTAGAATAGCATACAATGCAAATTTTTACCAACACGAATTATCATATTGAAAAGTTTTATAGACACGGGATTTTATCGCGTAATTAACCTTATTTATCCCGACGTTTCTGTCCGACGTTTCGAGTCTGCCCGTGACCACGGCTATTGTAACATAGCCGAAACGTCGGGATAAATAAGGTAAATTACGCGATAAAATCCCGTGTCTATAAAACTTTTCAATATGAATAGTGATCGCGAAAGTTTAAAAAAGACGAATTATCATGTTCTAATGGTTCCGAAATCATTTTGTTTTACTAATTATCATCCACTTGTATCGCAGGTCCATTGCCATCAGTGTCACGGTGCTGGCCGTAGACAATAGACACGAGCTGTCTGTTTGTCCGTGCTCTGATGGAGCGTGCTAATTGCTAATGGATTGACATGAGAACATGCTTCGATGTACTTGGATGGGTTGCGAAATCTTAAGGGTAAAGTTGTTTTCGTTTGGCATATGGTAAGGATATTTTTTATAATCTTCAATAACATACTTACACGCTTACGAGAACATAAATAAAGTCATGCCTGTGTCCCATCATAGGGGTAGGAAGAGACCACAGATCTCCATTTGCTACGGTCCTGACACATTTCTTTCGCTTCATTCACTCTCATCACATTCTTCCTGCAAGCTCGTTGGGTTAAGGTAAGTATATCTCGACCTGGCCTTTTCCAATAATTCGTCAAATGCAGCCTAAGTCTTCCCGTTCCGACCTTCGAGCTTATGTTCCGACGGTCCCATTCATACTCGCCTTATGTACTTACCTGTTTCGTCAATCTTCTTTCATTCGTCCTCTCTATGACCGAACCATCTTAACATACCCTTCTCAATTCTCATCACTACGTAATAAGTAACGATAATTATATTACTTTTACCAGTCTCTAATATACCTAAATCCTATTAGCATAATATAATTGGCACATCTAAGCACCACTAATGCCCACGTCGGGCTTCGAACCTGCCCTAGGGTATATCTTGTCTAGACCCAAAAAGCACGCGGGTTGGCGAGACGGTAAATCACGAGCGGGGAAAGCTAGGCTGCGAGACTAGTATGACCATGGGTTCGAAATTTCCAAGAAAATATTAGTCGTATTTACTGCATAGTTAAAGTAGAGTGTTGAATTACATAATAGGTATTTCCATAATAAGAAACAAAAGAATCATCAATGTCATTATTTAACTTCGCCAGATATTCAATAAGCTAATGTGCAGCAAACATTCTTATAATAAAACTGTTATAAGTCCAATTCTGTACATTGAAGCAAATTTTGAAGAAAAAAAAAAAATAATGTACGGCTCATCATAAGCTGGTGTGCACATTCAAACAACTCCAAAAAAAGTTAAATATTGTCTAATGATCATTTTACACAGATCAAATTGTGAGGAAACTTTGGATTTCTAGCCCATAAAATCTATAAATTCAATAAATTAAAAGAACAAAACGGTAGGTACGAAGTTCGCTGGGTCAGTTAGTACCTAGGTAAAAAATAAAAATTCAAACATATTTTCAACAGTTTCCATGCTTCGAAGGGCACGTTAAATGGTCGGTCCTGGCTTTTAAGTCGCCTTTTAAGCCATGATGGAAGCCTTTAAGCGGCCTATAAACTCCGTCACCAGTGTTGGCCACTTGCTCATACGAACTTACTCACCTTCTGACTATGAAGCGTGGAAAAAAAACATAGGCCTTTTACAATGATTTTATACAGTGTCAGGAGGCAATCTTTGCCTACATTTAACGGGACACTGTAGTGCCTGAGACATTGTTTGAGATGGAGTAGGCTTGCCCAGCACCTAAACCATCCTCTCAGCTTAACCGGCCATATCCACAGGAAAGTCATGATCAATACGTGTGAGGCTGACTAAGCCGCGGGTTTCCTCATGATGTTTTCCTTCACCGTTTAGAGCTCGTGATAATGCGCATATAAATTTTTCGAAACGAAAAATTCATTGATGCACGACCAGGTTTTGAACGCACGACCTTTGGATCGAAAGTCGAGGTACTAATCCCCTCGACCACATGGCTCTTGCTGGATGGAATGCGTGGAATATAGTACAAAAAGCATGGTCTTCCCACTTATAGATAAATTAATTTTATATGTGGCTGAGTCGTGCGCGCGAGCTGCCTCCGGGCGCTGCCGGCGTGGGAACCACCCGTGCCCGGGAAACTAGGGACACGTGTCTTAACGTTATACTGCGATGAGGCGTGACATGTGTCATCTAACGTTATAACGATGAAGTGTAACATGACATGTGTAAATTGTGTAATACAATGGGGTAAAAATGAACCATCGTAAGGTAAGAAGCGTTAGGTTCGTCTTCAGTGTCATCTAACATTATACTGCGTTAAAGTGTAACTTTCACATGGTGTCATACACAATTGGGTACAAATGAACCATCGTTCCTTTTTTTGAAATCGGTTAAAAAGATTGGGACCAGTGTCAGGAAAGAAGGATTAAGGCTCCGTACACATTATATGGTACCCTAATTGCCGAAGCAACTTTAGATGAGCTTGACTATGGGTAACTCTTGAGTGGGTCAAAATGAACCACGGATTTGTAAAAAGGGTTAAAGATTATCCATACTAAGGCACATTTGTATGATTTTGGAACATGTTTCAAATAAATTGAATCAATTGATAAAGTAGTAACACTATAGAATCGTTTTAGAACTTTTGAATAGAGACGAGGATAAATTATTGTTCAAAATTGTCTTTTCATAAATTCATAAAGTTATTTTAGTAAAAAAGTATACCAAACATAAATAAATAAATTAAAGGAACATTATTAAAAACTCTGCTTTCTATCTTTGTGCTGCCAGAGTGTGGGCGAACAGCGGTCATGCAAGCTCGCCGAGGTTCATTATGTGGTTCAAGTGAATGATAGAAGAAGGTAAAGGCAGATCTCTTGATAACATAGATTATACTCCTACAATGAGTCCCAACAAAAATTTTCTTAGAAAAATAATAATAAAAAATACTTAGTGTGTCAGGATCGTAGCAAATGGAGATCCTGTGGTTTCTGCCTACAAAAACAGGCGTAATTTTATGTACCTATATTATTTACTTATGTAAAAAATACTTACATTTATTTCGAGCAGAACTCATATTAAGTATACGAACACAAAGAAAGCACGCAGTATTTAAAAACTATTAATAGGTACTTTATTTAATTTCACAGCTAGTTGGAATAAGACATTTCACTTTTCGTTCATTTCTGTGGTCATTCGACATCTTTTACTAGGAATGGAGCGTCTGAACAAAGAATGAAAGAAAAATGAAAAGTGAATTTATTCCAATTTTTTAATTCGCATTTTTCACTCGCACTCCGAATGAACGAAAAATGAACCGTCTGAACACGAAAGAGAACGTTCACTCGAAGTCGGCCATCCAAGACGCATACTTCATTCGATGACATATTAAAAGAATAGAACAGTGAATGTTCTTTTCTATAACATTCCGTCTAAGCCGTGTGAACTTGGAATGAAAGAAAAATGAATCATTCGCTCCAGCGAAAATTCATCCTAGTGACCCGTCTGATATCACCTTTAGTATGTTTGTTATGAAACTTTCGCTTCCAACACACACCACACTGGTTCAAGACTATCACCGTGCATAACCGTAGACTTATGGAGGAAGTGAACAATAACCGATATCTAGTGATTAACTGGATAATTTTGGACCTGTGAACGATGGCGCCTATTACATGCACTTAAACTATACGTCGAATCCATGTTAATACGCGTTTTTTTAAAATGCTTTTGATAGTTAATTGATTCAGGCGTGACTTTGCGGAAGTCCATTTTCAGATTTTTTTGAAAATTTCAAAATATCTAGTACTCCTCCTATAGCCTATAGCCTATAGCCTGGCATAGTAAGGTAAGGCTGTGGAAAGTGGGTGGTTGGGTGGCTTTAGCGTAAAAATTTTGACAAATCTTTTTTGGTATAGATTAGCGGAGGAGTACCTACTAGATATTTTGAAATTTTCAAAAAAATCTAAATGCTTTTGACTTAATTATTGTCTAACTTAGTACAGTAGGTATTTCCATATAAATAATACGTTTCAAAAGCCATCGGAAACAATCGTATAACATTACAAAAACGATTGACAAAAAGTATTTTGGTTATAAAAAACACTCACAATTTCAACTTTATCGCAAACAAATAAATATCAATAACATTTTAGAAAAGCAATAGGTGCTGCAAGCCGTTCGAGCTGCGCAGCTAACAACGTGCATTTCTGTGACATTCTGTTTTGTGGAATCATACACTGCTGTCGAACATTTTCGGAAACCATGAAATCCATTATTTATCTTGAAGTACTGTAAGTACATTTACTCATGCAGAAAAGACATAAACATATGAAGATAATAATGCACAATAAACATTAAACATAAAGAAGTACTTAGAGCAATGTTAAAACAAGCTTGTAACAGTCTTGCTTTAGACTTGTTTCAATATTCCTAAAGCAGAAAAGCATGTAACTTACCAGTTACCGGACACTAATAATGCAGTGACAGGTGCAAACTAACATAGTGTATCACTTCGCCTAGAAGTCATCTAATAACAAACTACTAATAAACTACACTGGTCTTAACAAGATTTTATAATTAAAAAGCCTACACATTAACGTCCAATACTTAATTTACTACTAAACCAGTCCAAATTGTGTCATAAAGTTAAGTTATACGTTCTACCAGAATTTAAAAAAATAAATGGTTAGGGTCACAGCTTATGGATTGTTTCGTATCATCTATAAGTAAACCTTTTGCTTGTTACATAACCTTAATAAATAATTAGAAAGACTAAAAACTTACTAAAACTTAAAAATACTAATGTAAGTATAAGAAATTATTTATTTACAGCCTTATAAATTTAATTTTTTGAATAACTATAGTGGTAAACGCTTTCTAAGGTATCAAACAAGTTCACATAACTGGTCAAAGTTCGCAAATAATTCGAGTTCCAGGAAGGATCGAGAGTTGCATCTCGATTATCCATCACGATGCGCGTGACCCACTGACAAAACAAGCCAGTCGATCGCACCACATTGTTTTCCCATAGCCGACGTTTCCATTCAGAATCTCATTACTTGAAAGGGGCAAACAGATCTAGCGCAACGCTGTTCTCATGGACTTGGACGTGTCCATCGTTAGGGCAGCGTGAGGTGACCATTACTGTACAAAGAGTTGCCTAAAATAGAGAGCTTTTGTGAGGCGGGTTAGGTGAGGCGAGGTGAGGGGGGCGGGGCGGGGTCCAACCGGCCGGCGGCTCAGTCGCGCCGCGCCGCACGAGCACTTCGCACGCCGCGCAATCCCGCACCGCGCACGCGCTCCCGCGTCACATGTGCCGATGCCAGTGCAACCATGCAGGAACAACGCTCCAAGTCAACACTCAACTCTCTCGAAAGCGCCATCATCAAGCTCAAAAACAACCTGCAGATTCAAGACACGAAGCCCGAGACCTTGCTCGTCGAGCCGGACAAAGCAAGTAAGAGCCCTAGTTCTTCCACAAACATCAACCTGTCTATCGCATCCGCTGCGTTGCTCCAAGAGAATATGTTGCAAAGATCGTTGCAGGGTGTCGTGATATCTCTTCAAAATGCAATGATGAGTTCACTGCAACAGGCCGCACTTTTACCGTCAAATTCCGCCGCCGCGGCCGCGCTTAACCTCCAAGCGTTGGAATCTTATTTGACTCTACAACGTCTAACATCTGTTTCAACAGTAAACAACACCCAACCCGGCTCACCTGACAACAGCCCCTCATCTAAGCAAGATATACTAAGGATAGCAACAGCGAGTGCTAAAATAAGTGAGATCGACGCTGTAGATAACGCTTCTAAGGAATATTCGCCTAAAACCCCGGAAGAGTACCCCCTATCAGATACATTAGCTGCTGAAGACGTTGACCTATCAGAGGAAGTGGAAGAAGACTTAGCGTTGCTAGACAATGAAGATGAATTCACTTTAGAACAGCATTTGGAATCAACGTCAAAAGGTTACAGCTATAACTCTCAGAACTTAGACAATGGATACCCAAGTTTACTAATGAACGCAATGTACCAACAACAAATGAGTGGTAGTCCACAAGCTCCGCTGTCTCCTCAAGCCTCAAACTCTTCTAAATCTACGAACAGTTCTTCATCATCCAGTAGCAGTATATCGAACAAAACAAAGACAACAAGCGGACCGAGAACAAAGAAGCAGTTCATATGCAAGTTTTGTAACCGGCAGTTCACAAAGTCTTACAATCTACTTATTCATGAAAGGACACATACCGACGAGAGGCCATACTCGTGTGATATCTGCGGAAAAGCGTTCCGACGGCAAGATCATCTTAGAGATCACAGGTAAATATAATTTTATTAGCCTTTTATTTCTATTTTAGCTCTTTTTTTTTCTTTTGGAGACAAGGGCAATACTGGTTGCAACAAATTCTAAGTATCAAGTTGGAAGATACCTATTTTAGATTATTTTTTACAGCGCGTCAAAAAACCTATGACTACAGTCGACAGAATGATGGTAGGTATACAGTATGTTTGATAATATTTTATTTGTTTTATGATACCAAAATGTTCAAATACAACTACTTTCATTTATGCTCTTAAACCTTAAAAAAAAACCTTAAAAAACCGCAACTTTTTACGTTATATACTACATAACATTTCAGGTAATGTGGTGTTTATTGAGTCATTTGAAGGTCTATTTTTGTCTACATTTTGATTTCCTTTGGATGATACATTCAATATAACGCTTTCGATTTGTTATCATTTCCACGATACAATTTTACAACCATAGAATGTGGTTGGGTGTGTTTGTGACATTTTTATCTCTTCGAAACCACTAATTCTTCCGTAATCGATTAAGACAATCTTAACTATTTAATTTGTTATTCCCTAACAAGTTTCCAGTGTTTTACGACCCAACCAAAAACTCGTTAGTATCTCAGACATTATCTCCTTACCCGAGATGTATAGCTAAATCAGTTGTCATGATTAATTTAGTTATTTTCTCTACATTTCGAATCAAATGTGACTAAAAATGTAGTATGTCTGACTATGTGCATTCACACTTACTGTTCCAGGTGCAAATATTAGAAGATATCTATTATTTGGAGTGTGTCTAGTCTACTATTGTTCAAACAGTCCGTTATTGTAAATTGTAACTACTTGGACTCTTGGATCGTTTCATGTGGAGCCAAGAGCAACAACAAGTATTTCAATAAAATAAAATCGTGCCCAACATTAAAGTTCACGATTCATTTTTATACATCAATAAAATAATTTTGTCCGACCGTTCTTAACGCGAAACATTATAAGTTATACCTTTGAGTAATGGCGATGAAGAAATATACATTTTAAAACAAAAAGGGTTAAGTATGGACGCAGATGGTATCGACAGCCGTTCGTCACGGTCGTAAATTATTTCACAAAACCGCCGCTAATCCCACGAGACCCAATGTTTTAATTTTGGATTCTTATTTTGTTTTCTGCAACTCTGCATTCCTTATAAATCTCCTTGAATCTTTTTTCATATCTAAATATTTACCACTAAAAAACAACACACTCGAAAAAAGATGTTCTTTACAACAATTGGAATTCCAAACACGGATTTCGAACACAATAAATATGATAATGGTATTACGAGAGCTCTCAATCTATTTCCCCACTTATCTGAGGATCCCCACCTAAAAACAGCTAAAGGTGTTGGATTTTTTACACCTGTCTCTCGGCGATTTCGTTCCAAATCACCGTATCTCAGCGGCAATAAAATAAATTTCTTGTGGACGCCGGAGGGTGAGCCGCCAACCTGTCGATGTTCAATCGATGTCCGTTGACACGATACATTATTCCGGGCCGAAGCTTCGACGGGTTTGTGAAAGCCCGTGGTGTTCCTGACATGAGGATTAATATGGGCGACAAAAAATATATCCTCCGAAATCAAGTTTCGTTGTTAGCTTAGTTTTTTTGTGATTGAAAGGATAATGAAGCCAAATTAATTTGTAGCTTGTTTGCGTCGCTTTATTAGATAGTGGTGAGTTTTGATAGGCATTGCAATTGAAATTTCATAGTCCATCGGGTCGCATCTCGAGGTTCATTAATCAGAGTCGCGCGGTGTAGGCCTATCGTGCGCCAGCGCCGGCCGGCACGGCTCACCTCGCGCGGCTTTCGCTGCCCTAATCACCATCATCTTTCGTTTTAATAACAAAATTATTATTTGATTCATCATGTTCCCCTTTACCGTCACCGATCTCACCGTACCTAACGATTATTACACGTATTACGTTACTGTAAACGGGTAGTAATTTTTATGTATGTTTGTTTATTTGATACGTTGCTTGTATCTGGGATTGGGTTCTCAATTGCCGGTTCGTGTTATTATTGATTACACGTTATTTTCGGCGTGTTAATTATATGCTGTGCTTAATTTTAATTTGAGATTTGTTACCATTGATATGTTTTGGGATGTTTCTTTTATAATCTGTAATTACATTGTTCATTTGTTCTTCTTTTATTTATCATGTTTTAAATTGGATTCCAGCATTACGTTCAACATTTTTGTAAATTAATGTTGTTGGAATTGAAAGCTCGTTGAATTTATTACCATGATGCTCTGGGTTTGGTAGGCTTCATCGCGAGGTGTCCGTATAAACGGCGCAATGGTTTCGACGCCTCAAGACATGACGTATTTATTGTGCCCACGTACCATCCCCGGTTAAATTATGTACTTGTGCTGCTACTTTATGGAGACTTGTAATTCTGTTGCTAGAGTTGTAGATGCTATTTACGATAATTTATTAAGATTAGTACAAATGAACAATGTTGCAATAAGCTTGCAACTAATAGGCCGGTTCTGCATAACAAGCTTTGTTTCATGTTAGTGTATCATATGATATTTAGTACGATGGGAAATGGTGTCATGTTTTAAAACACTCAGAATTAAGTGACTTTAGTTGGGTTTTCATATATTCAAACCTGTCTTTATAAATAAAAATGTTTATTCTTGTACGATTTATCCGTTTATCCATCATTTTTGTAATGGCACATAGAGTAAAATATCGTCGGCATCGAAATAATAGGAATTTTTACTTTCAAAGAGTAAAAATGTTAACAATTTACCATATTTTATATCATAACCCTTTCTTTTTCCACTGTTCTATCTATCTATTCAGCCTGTATGCACCCACTGCTGGGTATAGGCCTCCTCTCTACTCTGCCATTCTCTGCGATCCCTTGCCAGTCTCATCCATTGATGCCCAGCCACGTTCACGATATCATCGGACCAACGAGCCTCGCGCTCGTCGGGCGTCCTAAATATATAATCAAAACAGATATCAGATGACTAAACTTTAGTTTTTTTACAGATATATTCACTCCAAGGAAAAGCCGTTCAAATGCCTAGAATGTGGCAAAGGATTCTGCCAGTCAAGAACCTTAGCCGTCCACAAAATTCTTCATATGGAGGAGTCACCACACAAATGTCCCGTCTGCAGCAGAAGTTTTAATCAAAGGTCAAATTTGAAGACCCATCTACTAACACACACAGACATCAAACCCTATAACTGTTCATCATGCGGAAAGGTTTTTAGAAGAAATTGTGATCTACGACGACACAGTCTAACACATAACTTAGTTGGTATTTCATCAGTTAATACCTCTCCAAGTGGCAGTAATGGAAAGAGTCCATTGCTCAACCCAAATTTTCCTATAGACAGTATTGACACTGAGGACGAAAATTAGTGATAGTGAATAGTGGTTTTCAAAAGACTGATACTATACGGTGCCTTGTAGTTGTAAGATGAATTAGCTGTGTGTTTTTTGAGTATTTTTTATGATCTGTACAATAAATATTTTTCAAAATTGCCTTTTAAATTATGAATTTGATAGGACATGAAACAAAAACAAAACGATAATTTTGTATTTTTGTCTTTGTACATTTTTCTTGTTTTTTAAAATTGAGTTTGGATGATTGCTGTAAGTATTATTAAGATTATTCTGAATTCGTATAAATTGTCTGATCTCAACGTTGTAAATAAGAATGGTGCAATTATTCCGTCCATGTTTGAACTGTTTAAAGTTACTAATTGGCCTACAATCGTATAAACCCGCTGTGTAAACGTTTATGTGACGCGTATCAAATAATGTCTTGTGAGCTATATGACCGCAATAAGCCACATCATCAATTTTTGTTTGTTTTTAAATACCGTCTTCAATCTTTTTTCCAAAAATGTTCTGAATGGGAGGTTTTCCCGTGTTCTTGTTTTCCTGTCTAAGAAAGTAATCTTCGAAGATTGTCTACAAATTTTACAAAATACCTTACCACCGGGGAATCAATCATGGTAATGTTTTATTTTGCTCAAAATTGAATATCATTTTCTAAATGTTACTTATATTATGTTACTTTTATTTAGCTGCCTGGATTAATAATTGGCCTAAAGCTGAAATCTATATTGTATGCGAATCAATTGTAAATTTTTGAAATGATAAAAACAATAAATGTAACTAAATTGTAAGGTATCTTGCAGTACCTATAATTTCACTAAGCCATGCATATTTGATACCAAGTTTTATGTTTATGTAAGTAATGATGGTTGTAAAAATGTCATGTAAGGTCTTCCTCAATTTATTTGTTAAAGAGACCTTGTTTAAGGCTAAGCTTAGGTATAAGGATCAGGTTGTGTAGTGAGTAATACTGTAAGTAATTAAAAACATTATTTTGAAGAGTTGTTTTATTGTAAAAAGTATTTAAAGTCATAAATATAATATAATATAATATAGTCAATAAACATTTGCACTACAACTTCATCCACGAGACAAAGAGTTTTAATCGATTACAATTAAGAACTTTTTTGGAATAATAGCCAGTTTGAAGTGCAATCTCGAGCTTTAGACAAACAGAGCTAAAACTGTGCTTAAATTGTAGCATTTTTTTTCTACTTTAAAAATAAAAAGTGTCTTTTCCATAAGATGATCTTTCTGAAGTTATAAGCCAAATTCTGAAAAAGTTTGAAAATTTCTAGGTAGTTATTTCAAGCACCACGTAATACAGGTCTTTTAAATTGTCATTTTTCTTTTACACTATTTTTAAGGTATTAATCTATCCTAACAACAATAATAAAATCAGTATCTAATCAGTTTTTATGACCTACGATGCTTTAGATAGGCTTATTACTACATTTTAAGCTTAGTTACCTCACATTGTGACAAGAAGAATTACCCAGGTGACCAATCAATATAATAATACTAGTTTCTGCCCGCGGCGTTGCTCGCGAGGTACCTACATAAGATATAGCCTATGTTCATCCTGAAAGTTTATTCTAAATACTGAAAGAGTTTTTGAAATCGGATGAGTAGTTTCGGAGATTACCTCCTACTATAAAATAAACTTTACCTCTTTATACTATTAGTACTTATAGATGAAAATGTAATCTAACCAAATCATAACCTTCCATTATTACTCGTACATAGGAACTAAGAAATAAATCCATACTAAGAATATCTCATCTGTTGCTATTTCTAAAAATACATTTCTCATGCTTAGGTAGGTATTATTACTCTCTACAAGATTATTATAAAGTTTTTAAGTCAAACGGACCCTAGTCGATAAGACCACGGAGATGACTAAAATCGTGAGGGCTAGGTGATTTTACTTCTACTCTTTAACGACTAATACAGCCAGACAGAACCAGATCAACAAACACGATTTGAGCCTAGATATCTTTCGGTGATTCCCCTGCCCCCCTAGCCATATTACACTATCTATCGTCGCTGTAGAATAGAAACACTTCAACATGTATAGGATTTGACGTTTCAAGTAGATGAGTCACGTGGTCAGAACGTCAATTCCTATACATTTTGAAGTGTTCTATTCTACAGCGACGATAGATCGTTCTACAGCGACGATAGATCGTGTAATATGGCTAGGGCCCCAGATTCTTTCTCTTATATTTAAATACTAATCATACCAAGCAGTTCTTAAATTAGTAAACCCAAGCCCAACGGTTATTTTATTTAGGCACGAGAAATAGGTAAATACACTTATATTAATGTCCCACGCATGTTATTGATTGAGAATCGTGACCATACTCTCGCAACAAACAAATTAAAAGGTAATCCTTCATAAAAGCTGTAACATAACGCTTTTTGTAAATTTTACAAAAATACTATACTTAATTAAAAAAAGTTAACTCTAACAGATGTTCAATGAATACCGTACAATACCTTGAAACCGATATAATTATAAAGATCATAGTAAAAAGCGGCACTAAGCGATCTATGCCCAACAATAGACGACTACTGAGCTTGAAAAATCGGTCCGATTCAAGAATTCGAAGCATCAAAGATTCACACGAAAGAACCGAATAAAAGGCCTGTCGATTCAATCCTACACAAAGACATTAACCCCGTTCACCTCTGGTCCTATACATTCGTGTTGACAAATTTTTAAAATGTGTGTTAAACATTTTTACGCGTAGGAAAAAATCGTAGTAAATAATTTAGTTTTCGTACTAAAAAAGGTAGCAAAATTAAAAAATAAATAAAAAACCAACTTCAATGTTGTAAGTTGAGTTTGCTGTAGGTACTCTCAAGGTGAATTTCTGTTCATCATTCTGAAGATCCTCGTCAGATCCTCACTAATTTGGAGGACCACAGACCACATTGAGAGTATACCCTTTCAATCAAAAAAAGAATCATCAAAATCGGTCCACAAATAATGACGGAGATATCGGTGAAAATAAATTTAGAAAACATACTACATACAGTCAAACATGGAACCACCTCCTATTGAAGTCGGTTAAAAAGTAGAAAACACCAATCTCACTATTCATATTTAACTGTCAGTTTACCAATACCGTAGAGAATTTTAAACCTAAGTTTTTCATAGTCAGTCAACACTTTAAAATATAGCTAACAATCAGACTAAAGTTTCGATATTCAACCAACAAGTAGGTGCATTTGTATGGAACTCAAGGTGTCCGGAGCCCTTTTAAGAGTTTATCAAAATGACATAAAGCTCTTTTCGTAACAAAACAAGTCCATAATGGGCCACATGTCTCTTTTTTCGAATTTAGAACTGGATGATGTGTTAAAAACGTTACAAATTGAAGTGTGCGCTCGGTGTCTGGTTTCTAAACTATTTATTATGCCGATTTGTATTCTAATTTCAAATGTTTCGTTACTTTATTGAATGTCTTTGAACTATCGTATCTAGGTACTTATTTATTCTATGTTGAAATCAATGTTTCTATTTTATTTTGTTAAAACTATAGAATACTTACC
The DNA here is from genome assembly GCA_958496255.1 of Camptogramma bilineatum. Lineage (NCBI taxonomy): Eukaryota > Metazoa > Arthropoda > Insecta > Lepidoptera > Geometridae > Camptogramma > Camptogramma bilineatum. The sequence goes on along the minus strand of OY292465.1, from coordinate 9,854,520 downwards.
TATGTTTTTTTTTTGAGATGAAAAACATTCTAAAAAACGTATGACGTCAATTGTTGCACCAATCAACGAAAAACATTATAATTGACTATCTCAGTCACCAATTAAAACAAACATCGATAATAATTTACTAGACGCGCCACATAATAGAGCCTAAGAAAGTTTTATGGTCACAAATTATCCGCAAATTATATAGCAATCGAAGATCCTGAGTCAAGCGCTTTTTTTGGGGCATTGTCATCGCGAAATTGCGATGACAAAGGTTCGAGAGGTGTTTGAGAAATATTTGCTTTTAGCTGGAGTGTGCATTATCCGAATTTAGTGGTTTTTATTCGTGTCGACCACACGCAGAATGTTTTTTCTTTTTTTTTTTTTTCTTTTTTTGTACGGCTGTGAAATTGTATGAGCTGTTTTGACAATGCGTTCGGAACGTGAGTTCGGGCTGGTTCGTATTTTAAGCACGGTTAATGTTTGTCTTCGTGTTGCGAATTCTGTACAATACTTTTGTGTTGAGGACAATTACGTTTTTTGCACTTTGAACTTTATTCCCGTGTCATTTGTTTTAGAATTCTACTATTCCTCAGATAAAAGTTATCTAGGTATTAAAAAATCAGCCCTTAGAAATGTAAAATTTTATACTTACTTACTTTTTACAGTTTGTTTCTGTTTCTATTAATTATGGTCCAATAGGTACCTGAACCAATATGTATGAAATTTTGAGTTAAATCATGAAAACTTAAGCTATTTTAAATAATGGTTCGTGAACATAGCCATGAACCGAAGCCAATTTTAATTAAAACAATAAGTAGTATCGTAATTACATCAGAATGTTTAGAAAAACAGATTTTTTTTTCACAATACAAAACTTATTTTATTATTTACCTTAATAATTTATTATGTCACGGGCAACTTGATTAGGTAATCGGGCAGTATTCATATGGACCGGTCATTATGCAAATGACCAAGAGCGTCGGGCAATTTGTTAAATTTATTACTTTGACCGGTCCATATTCATAATGCCCGACGGCCTGTGGTCCATTTAATAAATCAAGGCTTGAATTTATCACTTAGACCGGGCAGTATGAATAGTGCCCTACTTCTAGCCGGGCAATGTGATAAATTTGATTAAAATCTGTAGGTTAGGTTATGTTAGGTTATGTTAGTTATTTAGTAAAAAACTACGCGCGAGGCGAGCGTATCGTGCCGCGGTAGCGGCCGCCGAAGCGCCAGAAATGTAGTAAATCAATTAAAACATTGCAATTCATCTTATTTATTACATTGCCCAAGATAGGGTGGTCATTATTCATAATGACCGGGCAAAGTGATTAATCAAGCAGTTTTTATCACATTGCCCAATTGACACGGTTATTATGCATACGGACCGGTCATTATGCATAATGACCGGATTTATCAAATTGCCCGTAACAGATATAACATTAATCCACTGCAAAATTGAGGCATTGACTAAAAAAAGCATAAGTAAAGGATGCAATAGGAACAGTTTTAGTAAATAACTGTATTAATAAATATATCCCCTTTTCATCTTTTTAGGTAGGTACTGTAGAGCTACCTAAGAAACACATAAATGTATTAAAATAATTTTTAGATTTCATATATAAAGTGAATGGGTACATATAGCACTACAATTAAGTAGGTGGTAGTGCCTTAAAATAAAATAACGCTTAAGGGAACCAACAACAAACGCACTTTAAAAACCCCGCAATATTGTGACTAGATTTAATAGTTAATTATCCACAGGCTATACATTTCACAAAATGGCGTAGTTTTCATCCAAAACGACCCTCGAAAGCCTATTTACATGTCGCCCGCTGAGAAAACCCAGACAGTAGTGCATAATTACATCAAAACTACATTACTGATATTCCAAATATTGTGAATATCCCGCGACTTTGTTCGCAGAAGTTTTCCTAACTTCAGAGCAATTTGATGGCGATTTAAATCCTTTAATATTAAGTTAAGTCCTTTGAAGTTTTTTGGTTCAAAACATTTCAATTACGAGTACCTAGGTACCTTCAAAACTAGGTCTGTGATCAATTAATCATAGATTTTTTTATTGAAAGGGTTCATATCAAAATGTCGAAAATGAAATGCCTATCCTTAAAATGCCAAACCCGTTCAAAATTTCCAAACTGCTCTAAAAATTTTTCTAGCTACAAACAAACTTACAGACACAAATGTAATTATTACCATTCATACTCTTAAGAATTTATACTACTGAGATGAATATTTATAAACCTTAATATCTAGTAAAGTGAGTGGGTAACTATTTAAATGTAATTTCATTTAGATATTTATAGTGAGTATCCTTATCACGTATGCGAATTCACGGTGACAATTCTGATTACGATTGGCTGAGCTTCGGTGTCGTAGAGACGCGGAGTGCTGTGTCAAAGATGAGCTTGGCGAGATGAGACAGTCTTTTTTAAACTTTCGTGATCACTATTCATACCGAAAATTATATGGACATGGAATTTAATCGCGTAATTTACCTTATTTATTAATAATTACGCGATAAAATCCCATGTCCATATAATTTTCAGTATGAGATAAGACAGTTTGTTGCCCACCTATCTATAAAGAGCTGATTTATATTAAGAAAATAATTTGTATTTATTTCTTACTAGTTGCTCCCCGCGGTGTTATTATTATAATTATTTCTAGCCTATGTCGACCCACCAGCAGGGCAAAGGCTTCCCTATTTCCCTTCCATCTTTCTCGGTCCAATGTTGTGGAGGACCAGTCTTCCGAAAATGAGTCTAGCTCATCGCGCCACCTAAATCTGGGCCTGCCACGTCGTCGTCTTCCGCCATTGGGGGCCCACTCGGTCGTTGTTTTGTCCCGCAGTGTTACCTGCAGTTAAAAATCGGTTAGGTTAGGTTAGTCTATGTGTTATTCCATAACCTAAACTATCTGCTTTTTAAATTTCATCAAAATCGGTTTAGCAGCTATGGAAAAACGTGGTAATAAACATTCACACACACACACACACACACACACACACACACACACACGGACTTTCTCCTTAATAATATTAATAGGATTTTCTATTTGGTTTGTCTAAAACATAGAACACTTTGATATCGTTATTTTGAGGCATAGGCCTCTTTAGCCATGAACTAAAATGTTCAAATAACAGTTCTGTAACTTAACTGACGCCACCTAAATCATCTGTAGGTACCTAGGTATCTACCTAATAGATGTTCAATAGCCAATGATGATCTGAAATCTGAAATTTACAATTAACGTGAACTGAATTTATTTGACTTGTAAAACTGGTTTTATGAATTAGGTAATTATTGTATTGTTTTTTAGTTCTAAAATTTTAATAATAAGCAGAGTTTGTTAGTGCCTCGACTTTCGATTCGAACTATAGTTACTTATCAGGTTCGAACCCGGGCGTGCATCAATAGATTGTTTTTCGAAGTTTCAAAGAAGGTTCGCACAGAAGGTAGAGCTACAAACTGAGCTTAGCGGTCTATCTGTACTCCCATATCTTTGCCTCACAACACCTATCGCATCGTGACAGTTACGGGCGCCATCGCGATTGTCCACGATACCGGCCGCACACGACGACTGTTCTCTTAAAACTGGCTATAAAATACGCGATCGACCGACTTTTAGGCAAAATAAAAATATTAGTTAATAAAAGAATAGGTAAGTAGGTACTTATTATTATCCAGAACTTTTAGGTAAAATAATGAATCAAGATATTAGTTAGGTAATAAAAATATATCAATTTCCAGAATTATGCTGATTTTACTGAATTAATAATATTTTACTAAGTTTGGCTAGCGGTCAGGTCAGACAATAGGTAATCCAAATAAATCAACGATGGTAATATCGATTTGACTTTACAACTTAGTAGGTTTTAATTAAGAGGCTCTTAGTTTTAACATCCAAAATACTTAGTCCAAATTCCCTTATTCAGTTCATTTTTTTTTTAATCGTGGTAAGTAGCACTTTATTATTTTTAAGATAAGTACTTATTTATTTTTAATCCTACGTAGGCATAGAGTAAACAATTTGAAATTTCGAAGTTATAATTATTAATACCTAGGTACCTAATCAAAACAGAAACAAAATAATATCCTCAGGTTAAAAAGAGGATTCCTCAGTCCTTGACAGCACTAATGTTGAAACTTCTACAGCACTAAAATTGTTATTACAAAACTTGCCCATTTTTGTCAAAAAAAAAAAACAGTTTTTATGCAAACACGAAACACACTTTAAAACTTCTAACCACAAATTTATAACCATTTGTAATCTTATCCCCTGATTTCCAATTTCAATAAAATCCTGATAAAAAGAATTGAAAAAATCAATGTAACTCTGTAATCCAATACTAAAAACAAAGTCGTTTATAGGGCGTTGGGTGGGGCTTATCAAGCCCCGCCTATCAGGGTTCGATCTCGTTTCTGATTGGACGTGACGGATAGATGCGTACCCGCAATCTTTCGAACAATTGAAGCACTGAAGATGTAGTAGTGAATAGAGAAGAGAAATGTCATTTTGACGTACTAATTCTGAACTATCGATGGCAAGCGATATTGAAGTTTAAAAACGGGATGTTACGATAAAGGTTTAACTGTCAAAAAAATCTGGGTAGCTTTCACTCATATATGAAGATTTTCGACAAAATAAGTCATTTCTTTTTAGTCAGTTTAAGATTTTCTATATTATACCTACCTAGTTTTATAACAGAAAAATCATGTTCAGGATCTTTGGTGTGTTAACAATAATTTAGTATTATTATGAGAAACAAAGAAAGCATGAAAGCCTATTTTTTTGTGGGCTGAGTAGAAGTGAATCGAATTAGTAGAAAACTTTTTAGAAAAATCAAAAAGATTAAGTTAGGTATCATATGTAATTTAAAAGCGTTTTTCTATGACGAAAGAAATAATGTGAGCTACATTTTACAATGAAAAGTATCTAATCTAAATTAAAGTTATGAATGTTTTACTGGCTGTTCGACTGGCCTCTTAGCTCAGTTGGTGTAGTAGCTCTGCCTTCTGCGCTGTAGGTCGTGGGTTTGATTCCCAGCCAGGACAAACATTTGTGATGAACATAGATGTTTGTTCTGTGTCTAGGTATTATAAAGTATTATAAGTAGGGTAAACGACCCTAACTTTGGCCCCCCACCATTTATTATCACCCCTTTGATTTATCCTATTTAATAAGAAACAACCGAATCTCACAGTGCTTCAACTTACCGGAATCGATGAAAACAATCATTAGCTACAATATTGACAAACCAAATAACGAAAAATAAACATAGTGGCGTCGGTACAACAACATTAATAAAATGTCTCGATTTGAGCAGTGAGAAACTATGTTTTTGCTAAGGTTAGAGCTTTCTTAATTTTATCGAATCTAAGTTTATCAGGGGGTTTTACTTTGCTATAGTTTTTAAATCATTTCAACACATATTATTCGAGCTTCCTGGGCACTAATTTTTAAGAATTACATTGTTTTCGTTCTTTTATTGCAGTGCCAACATTTGGTACTGAAGAATTGTTTTTTTCCATTTTATTGGCATTGATGACAATAATTGGTATTTCTGAGATTTCTATGAGCAGACCAATTATCGACACTAGGCCAATGTTTGAGCATAAGTCTACTAATAATTGGTCTAACTCAGTGATTCTTAAAGTGGTCCAGGTGGACCCCCAGGGGTCCACGGGAGACTCGAAAGGGGTCCACGTTGGCGAGAAACAAAAATGGGGGTGCACAAGTTTTTTGGGAATATGGTAGAAATGAAGCAGCAGGGGGTCCACCGAAACCAGTAAAATTTTGAAAGGGTTCCATGAGAAAAAAAAGTTTGGGAACCGTTGGTCTAGCTAATTAATCAAACAAGAAAAAGAGGAATTTTAACAATATCAGCCAAACAACAGAAATTAGGAAGGAAACAACAAAAAAGTAAACAAGTGTAACGAAACTTGTGTTACCTAAAATGTTAGATACTGTGGAAATAACCTTAACTCACAAAAAGAAAACTGTAATCCGAATGAAAAACAAGACGAAAAGAAGAAAATGATAGTGACTATGTTAATGTTATTATAACAGACAATTAATGAAACCAAGCAAAACAAAATACTGCATCTCAGCTGCACTATAGCTAAAATAGATAATTTTTAGTCTGAGTTTGATGACAAGAATGAAGAAAAATAATAAGTAAGTCTTTACGAATGTATTTTAAGCTCTCTTTAAGCGATTTCTTTCAATTTACTTAACAGTTAGAAGGGCCAATAAATTGGTCCAACTTATGCCAGTAATTAGTCAAAGTATGCCCATAATTGGTAAAATCATGTTTTTAAATAAACCGCAAAAAAATAAATACAAAACTATGTTTAAGTACATTTCCCATGTATTAAAAACATCAATTAACTTTCATTCTATCATTTTGACAACTTTTTTTTGTTCGCCACACATAACAAAGACAGTTATCATGATTTAAGTACATTAAGATCCTTAAAGGGCCAATAATTGGGGGTTTTACCCTATGTATTTACAAATATATTCTATCAGTTATCTGGTTCCCGTAGTAGCTTTGCTTAGTTTGGGACTAGATGGCGCTGTGTCAAATGTCCAGTAATACTTATTTATTTATTCAAATGCTACGAATTATTAGTACCTAGGTATACTTGTCTACCTACGTAAATTCCTAAGAGATCTTGGCCAACCCTAGTGATGGAGTTTTCAGGCCGGCTATGCCTCCGTCACGGTTTAACAAATTTGTATAGCCGAGGCCGACAATTTTACGAGCCCTCCGAACGACGTGTTTATAATATAGTATAGTGATTGAACCTTTTAAATTCCTACCCTTTTTTGTAACAAGCGAATCCTTCAATTTACGTCTATACAGTGTTTGAAATTATATTCTATTATCTTTGACATCCGTTACAATCTTTAGTGCTGCGTTCATGCATTAGGCGACTGGATGTTACACCGATATGTAACAAAATAGCTGGACAAATATGCAAACAATTGTAAAGATTATATCGGTGAGTTATCAAAGCCAAATCAAAACCTACAGAACCCAGCAGTATAATATGAGATCATGAGATTATAAAAAATTGACGTAATGTAAACTGAGCTGTAGTTGGCGGTGCTAATAACTGAGCTGCAAGCAAAGGTACCCAAGAAAAAAGAGCTATAACAGCACGTAACGTTGCCTTGAAATAAAAAAAAAGAATAGGTAACGTTAACATTAACGATTGAGTTTAGATGTAGGTACCTACCCGTTTGTTCAATTTTATACCAAAATACGTTGCATTGGTTTCTTGTGCATTGTTTATTCAAGATATAGCAGAATTATATAGAATTGAAGAAAAAACATGAAGAAATATTTCCATGACATAAGTATTTTGTGAATGATAATACGAGTAGGTTACAATTATGACTAGGTACTGAAATGACGAGTGATATGTAGGAGGGAATGGAAGAGAAGAACAGAACATGTTGTGCCGACCCCACCTAGTGGGATAAGGGCAAGGAGATGATGATGAATAGGTTACAATTATGATGATATTGATAATGATGAAAGGACGCAAGAGTACATAAGTATGGTAAACAGTACAGTGTGACAGAACTCCACTATCACAGCACGCGCTCACACCAAAAGGTATTCACACAACAAATATTTACCAGCATGCATTGTGTCGGCGTCAACTGAGGTTTATCTTATCACGTGTTTGACTTCAAACAGCAACGGGCCTGTTTTACTTTTAAATAAACAATATTCTAAAATAAAACGTATTGCAATGACTTTAGATTTAATAAAGCTTGCCTCTCTATATGTTCAAAAATCCCAGAGAAATCAAGCTGCAACTTTTATTAAACATTCTCAGAGAAAGAGTTCAGAGACTATTTGTTTCTAAACTTCTTTTTCCATGTTAATAAATAGATATGGCAAAATTTTTTAACACCTGTTTGAGCTATAAAAAGCTTATAAATGGCTAATATTATAATTTTTTAGAGGTAGTCTGTTTGTCTTAGATGTATAGCGAGGTTTGTGTTTTGAATTTTCAGCTGGTTCGATTCCCGGGTGAGGCAAGGGAATTTCAGAAAATGTATGAGTTTTGTTTTTTTTTTCCAAAAATTGTAATGTTTTTTTTGAGTAAAAATTTCTATCTACAGTATTACGAGTAAGTACTTTCCCTCCTCTGCATTACAAAATTCCACCCTGTGTAATTGTAAGGTCATAGTGATTCAAATTGAGAAAATGCGAATTTAAACTTGAATTTGACAATGGAGATGGATTCTGTTGTACGGACTAACTAAATTATCGCTAAATCCGAAAGCTCTATTACGCTTCTTACTACGTTCACACTAAAAACTAATACAAAAAGGATAGCCTGAGTGACAGTCCTAAAATTACTTTAATTTAGTATTAAAAATTTAAGTCTTTGTGGGTAAAATTAGTTAAAATCAATTTTGTTTAGTAACTAAAACTACCTGGATGGAAGTACTTTTAGAAAATGTCACTTTTAATGTCATTTCTGTTTTGGTCTACACCTACAGCGTTATTAGAAATTAGATTTGTCGGTTAAGCGATAATTTTAGTTAATAAGCCTTGACCAAACCAAAGCGTTCAGCTAACGTTTGCGGTGGCGTGCAAGGTGGCGATGAGTTGTGGTCCAATCAGAGGATGCATCGCGACACCGATTGTCATCATCGGTGCACGCCACCTCGGCGTTAGCTGAACGGTTTGGTTTGGTCAAGGTTTTAGTGTACCTACAACAGAATCTTCAACATTGCCGCAACAAGTCGCCTTGCCAGCGAAGGGACGTAGTGAAACATACCTCACCCACTATTATTTTCTGTTATCACCTATTTGAGTTCAAACAGCGGTGTTTGTTTGTCGCAGGTTTGGGCGCTCGCGTGTCTCTTCACCAAACACTGCTTATCGTAATTGACGTATTGGTCTGAGGTTTCCGGGAAGTTGACAGGTTTTCTAAAGGGATGAGACTGACAAATACAACTGCTAGTTTAAGATAGTAATGCCCGAAGACTGAAACGCTAATATTTAAGACGTATTTATCTATTTGAGACGATCTTAACCTCAATTGTATACAAAAATGACAGTTAATTTCAATAATAAGCACCACTTAAGTAAGGTTTCAATCTTTGGGTGTAAGGTGCTTTCCAGTGTTATACTTAGATGTAGGTGTTTTGGCCTGATGGCCTGATGGCCATGATGCAATGGCCATGATACCTCATGTTTTGGCGGTTGATGCCTGATGGCCTGATGGCCGTGATGCCATGGCCATGATGATCATGGCCATGATGCCTGATGGCCATGATGATAAATCATTTATTACCTAGACATAGATATGTTCATGCCTTTCCTGTGGATATGGCCGATTAAGCTCAGAGGATGTTTTAGGTGATGGGCAAGCCACTCCCTCTGAAACCCGTGAGGTGTAGGCAAAGATTACCTGAAACTGTATAAATCATCTAGTAAAGATGTAAAGGCCTAAGTTAGTACATAATCAAGGCTGGCTACCTCCATACTACAATAAATACACACTACCTTAACTGTCTGGTTTAAAAAACGTGGTCACACTATAATTATCGGTTTAGACAAAGTTGTATAACTTCCAGGACCTTATATTTAAATAATAATGAGTTATAAAATCGAACACGAACTCGTTTCGAAGCAAAAAGCGTTCCGTTTATTGCAAATCAATTAGAGAGCCTAGCTATTTAAAGCTGTTTTTGTATCAGAAACAGAGTTGCTCTGTTTTCGGCTTTATAATTTCGGCTTTAGTGCTAATTGGCCGAAAGCAGATGACATATTTCCTGATAGAGTCCTATAAACTGATTTATCCATTCTCCATTCTTCAGTATCCATTCTCAAAAAAAAAAAGTATATTAACATGCAGAATAAAAAAGTGAGTGATATTGTAATTGATAACAAACCAGCAAGGTGAACACATGAATATAGTCTGGCATAAATGGGGGCGCCACTGTGCAAGCTAAACACGCCAAATAGATAAATTCTCTTTCAGAAGGAAATTATTACTTCTGACAGATGTCTTCGGTACCTGTACCATAGACAAGAAACCTGTACTTTACCATAGATTAGTAGAGAAAGGGTTTCCATTGTAATGAAATTTTAGTTGCCGTTTCTACCCGTTTTTGCCAGACTTTACGTGTATTAGGTAATTTTATTAATTCAGGATCATAATTTATCAAATATTAAAAATAAAAAAATGCTGTGACAAGCTGCACCTATTGATGATAAAGATAAAACAAATACTTACATGGTTCGAACATCTCTTTAATTCTTACATAAGTAATGAAGACTAAGTATTAAAAATAATCAACTTTGTCTGAACCGAATTTCGGTCAAAGATTCGGCCAATTCACTTCCCAATACACATTACCTGATACTGAAAAGGATCAAGTAGGCAGTCAAATTTTATGCCTTTATGGACCCCAATTGCATCCGAAGTGCCTTTTTAATTAACAGCTTTATTCAAAAAGAATTAGACCACCGTCAATTGTAGGTAATTAACGTATAGACCGACAAAATAGGGGTACGTAATTAAAATGTCCTAATTTTATTGGACCTCTTGTCTGACTCCTTTTATTGAGGCCAATCGACAGTAAAAATAAGTAAGGAGACCCTGTATTGTCGATAACGTTTTATAAGCAAAAAGATCGGAAACCTTGGTTTAAAAGGAAACTGACTGAGCCCGGGCTAAAAAAGCAGTGTTCTATCAAGTCACTGTAAATATATCAGTGAGTAGGAATTGGCCAGTTGCACATACGAGCTTACTTAATTCATCATGCTGGGTATAGGCCTCCGCTTTTCTGTGCCACTGCTCACGGTCCCGTGCTAGCCTTATCCAATTTCTTCCTACGACACTCGTTATATCGCCTGCCCATCTTGCAGCCGTACGGCTGGCATTCCTGTATCAATTTTTTGGACTCCATCCACCTGTCGTCATGTCTCCATGCCAGGTGTCGTGCCCAGCTCCATTTAAGATCCGTGATACGGTTCCCAATATCTTTCACCTTCGTTCGACGTACTTGGCCTACTACTGAAAAACATGAACTTCAAACGATATAACAGTAATATTATATACCTACATATATATGTACAGTTTCAGTGGTAACCTATTAAGCTTATACTTACGGGACTAGGTATGTAGTCAGATATTGCTAGGGTGTAGTATGTCCGCGACCATGGCTGTTGTAACATAGCCGAAACGTCGGGATATAAAACAATGTAAATTACGCGATAAAATCCCCTGTCCATATAATTTTCAATATGTAGTAGCACATATACTATCCTCCCAGATAATTTGGCCTTATCCACAAAAAAGAGTACCTAGTCGATCTTTGCGGGCGAAACCTTCTTGCGATGTTTCCTTCACATCCAAAAGCCCTCGTCATTTTTGCACAACGATTTGAATTTACAATCAAAGAAAATAAAGTTGATATTACATTCCACTAGGCTAACATGCCTCTCGAAGGCAACTTGTAAATTTTTCGAATGAAGAAAGTGAAAATGAGGTTAAACATGTAACATAGGTGGACCTATATTTTCACTTTCAAAGATGTTGATGTAAACACAGACGATATTGAGGTCAGAGCTTAATCGTTCCTCTGATCGCCATTTCGAAGACATGGTTCACTAATTATTTTTTAAATTGAGGGCCTCTTAGCTCAGTTGGTAGTAGCTCTGCCTTCTGCGCTGTAGGTCGTGGGTTTTATTCCCACCCAGGACAAACATTTGTGTGATGATTGTTCTGTATCTGGGTGTTATTAAGTATTATAAGTATTTATTTACAAATATATAAATATATATAACAATAATAAATAAATAAATAAAAAAATAATAATAATAATAATACAAATATATAAGTATTCTATTAGTTATCTAGATCCCATAGATAGTACAAGCTTTGCTTAGTTTGGGGCTAGATGGTGCTGAGTGAAATGTCCAGCAATATTTATTTATTTTTATTTATTTATAGTCTCAGTATCTAATGTCTATGTCTATCTCAGTTGGGTCTTGAATGGGCTAGCATTAATCAGTCCTAGTTCAAAAATCTATTCTTATGGACGAGGGTTAAATTGTTCTACTTAGATCATAAAGTTATACGTTTTCTTTTGTAAGATCCGTGTAGTCACTTTACACAATACGAGTTTACTTTTCACTCATCATCATCATCGTAGCGCCTTCCCGGTTGCGTCCTTTCGGGGGCCGGGGTCCGCTTTCCTACTTTTTTGTCTCCACTTCGGACGGTCTTCTGCATCCTTTTTGGTGAGTCTATTGGCATGCATGTCATCCACTACGACGTCAAGCCAGCACTTCTTGGGTCTACCCCTTCTACCGGGGCCTGGCGGAGGCAACATAGCTAAGCATTTGTTCCCCACGTAGCTTGCCGGTTTTCGTAAGACGTGTCCGTACCAACGTAGGCGACACTCCTGCAATTTATCTGCTATGTCACGGACATGGAGGCTGCCGCGGATGCGAGAGTTCCTGACGCGGTCCTTCCGCGTAGCTCCGCACATGCAGCGCAGCATATTCATCTCCGTGACCCGCAGTTCTTGCTTGTGCCGCTCAAGTACCGGCCACGCTTCACTGCCATATAAAAGGAGTTTACTTTTTACTAAACTAACTAACTAGGATGGCGCAGTGGCCAAAAGCGAGTCTCGGCCTCCGACACTAAGAGCCTCCACTTCGATCTGTCCTGCGCCACCTCCTCCCAGGCTTCCAGATCCTTTTAAACTTCATCTTTTTACTACGAATACTAAAATGTGTTTGTAAAAAAACAAAGGTAAACAGACTTTGTATAATAATAATACTGTAGATACTAATAATAAACTAGCACGAAGTAATATAACTATTATGAATTTAACATAAAGTGGACACAAGTATTACTCTCAAAATAACACATTAAAACGTAAACCAATTTTCTTTAAACTAAGGACTGGCCTGTATATTTAAACAATAAACAACCTTATAATTAGCAGTCCCATCAAATTGCGTTTAATGGGACACGCATACAAAAAAAATGGTTACCCAAGTTTGGATGAGTTATACAAGATGCACTTAGGTATTCTTTGAGGCTGAGACTCCACCAAAGCGGAGAGGAGAGGAGATGTGTTTAAACAACCAATAGAATTTCGTTATTCATACGTCTGTATCACGAGATGTGTGAATAACGAAGTTCTATTGGTTGTTTAAACACATCTCCTCTCGTCTCCGCTTTGGTGGAGTCTCAGCCTGAGTATTTATCTAACTAAGGCTAGGGGATCCTTCCTCTTCGAAAAAAAAGTCAGCGTACTGCTACAAAAATTACGGTATCTATCTACCTACAACTTTAATGTTGCATACTTGCATCCAAAATTGATTTAATATAAAAAAAAGCGCTGCAAATACGTTGGGTTAATTCAATGCAACAACATCTATTTTCTTTATAAATTATCTTTAAAAAAATTAAAAAAAAAAAAGTATTTTGAGAAGTTCACAGTTCTTGGGAAATAGGAAGTTTGTGGTTGAACACACTCTGAACAGGCATTCATGTTTAAAAAATATCACATAGTGAAAGAACCTTACTAGTGTAATTTAATAATTACATTCTATCTGATCCATTATATTACTCGTTGTGAACCATTTTACGTGCAAGACTTAGATTTATAAATGGTAGGTCCAGTTTATAACTAGCACGGTAGGTATGTTCTCTATTTCCTAGTGCATTATGATCAATTGCATAATAGTTTAATAACGTGACGTTAGCTAAATATTATAATTTAATCACTATGTCCTCGAAACACTTAAGTTGTGAAATATTATTGAAGTAAAAGTTCTTTACGCACGCTTGACTTGGGGAGTAAGCTGGTGAATGCGTGACGAGAGCGTGATCAAAAAGTGTGATCGAGCGAGGCGAACGGAAGTTTTACTGCAGTCGCGTGGTCTATAGCACACTCGTTTTTGTTTCTTTTTCGTGTTTGTTTTGTTTTTACTTGTTCTGTTGCATAAAACCATCCTCCATTTGGAGGCTTCCTCAACAGCCGCGTTCAATAAAATCACAGATTTGTGGACATTAATGCGTCCAGTTTTAATTCCACTTGGAATTAGTTCACCTTCTTTTAGTTTATTTAAAAGCTAATCAGCATCACGGTGAGAAGCTCCTTATAAATTTTATATTATTAAAATATACTATTTACGATATACGTTAAATAAGTTTTATTTTGGACACATGGTAAGCGTTGTTCCTTCAAAAATGTAAAATGAGGCTTTGAAATTTAATTAATTTTTGGGTCAAAGTTATTTGTTTTTTGGACTATTGAATTAATTTGGAGTCTGGTACTTTCGGATGTTTGTTTGTATTTTTATTTTAAATAAATTATAATGATTATTAGAGTTATAAACAGAAATTGTTATTTAAAAGTCTGGAACCTTGAAATTCTACGAACAATTTATTATAATTTACTAGCTGATGCCCGCAGCTTCGCCCGCGTGGACTACTATTTTGTTTATCCCACAGAAACCATGCATTTTTCAGGTTAAAAAGTAGCCTATGTCCTATTCCCGGTCATTATCTATCTATGTTTCAAATTTCAGCCAAATCGGTTCAGTAGTTATGGAGATACGTGGTAACAAACATTCACACACACACACACACGGACTTTCGCTTTTATAATATTAGTAGGATTTAAGTAGGTATTCACATGACTTAGGTACTTATACATTACTGTTATATTGTTCTTTTTGAAACTAGGCGTTATTGTATTACATTATATCAAATCATTTTCACTTTTTAAACTTCAGTTAAAGTTTGTGACAAAAGTTAGTCAACAGACATCCTTTAAGCGGCTATTTTATTATCTTTAGTATTTTCAAAAGTTACATACAAATGCTACTAAAAACTTAGGCCTTTACATTTTTACTAGATGATTTATACAGTGTCAGGAGGCAATCTTTGCCTACACTCATCGGGACACTGTAGTGCCTGGGACATTGTTGAGATGGAGTAGGCTTGCCTAGCACTTACACCATCCTCTCAGCTTAACCGGCCATATCTTCAGGAAAGACCTGGTCAATATGTGTGGGGCTGACTAAGTCGCTGGTTTCCTCACGATGTTTCCTTCACCGTTTAGAGCTCGTGTTAATGCGCATATAAATTTTTCGAAACGAAAAATCCATTGATGCACGGCCAGGGATTCGAACCCACGACCTTCGGATCGAAAGTCGAGGTACTATACCCTTCGGCCAACACGGCTCTTTACTCAAATAGACCTAGGTAGAATGATAAATTTCCCACCAAACTATGTTGAGTCTAAAGTCTGTGCAATAAAACACAAATTGTAAATGTAGGTAGGTACTAATTAAATCAGTGGTGCAGATCTGACTTACTCCAGATGAAATCATCTCATCGACTTAGCGGGTGGTAATCAAACTAAATCACATGCAAAAATAAACTTTATTCCATTGCAATAAAGATCTTGGAAATTAAGATGTATGTGTGATGTGTTCGTTAAGACTAATTTGTAAATTGATGAAAGAATGAACGATGCTTGAGCACGTAATGAATATTGATATCATTTTAATTAAAGGGCCCAATTCAATTTTACTTTTAAATTGATTAAGTACGTACATATAATTTTTATGAGCTGCTTTATAATATTTTGGTATTCAAATTCCATTCTAAAGGATTTTAAAAAGGAATTTTATTTAAATTAGGTAAGGTGCAGCGAGGCAATTCTGGCAGCGGGGTAATTATGGCACATGGTTATATCTCTCGTTCTATGACTTATACCTCGAAGAGACATCTATGTACGCGTAGAGAAATGTTTTGTTCATTCATAAACGATAGATGGCATTTCTAGCGCAAAAACTGACTGATTGACAGCATCATTTTGACAGTCACCTATTTTTCGGAGGGTGTAAAAATATTAGCTCCTCGAGTTTTTGTAATAATTAAGTGGTTTTCGCGGTTTAATTGAAAATTGAACAAGCTAAGGAAGTGTATTTTAGACTGGAGATTATTTTAATCGTACTAGTTCGTTTCTACTCATTGTTTCTTCTGAGTTAATTCATCCGCTATAATTACCCCACAAAGTGTTGATTTTATGTAATTTTATCGAAATCGGTTGCCATAATTGCCCCACCGATTTTGTATGAAGTTGCCAAAAACCAGTGATGTCTACAGCATTGAAGTAAACGTCGATAAAAATAATAAATAAATAAATAAATAAATAAATATTGCTGGACATTTCACACATAATACTTAACTAATCAAGCGAGTGAAGATCTCAGGGTTAACTAATGCGATTTTGCTTTGTATAAGTATTTGTTTGTGGCCTTGTTTGAGCTTAATTAAACCATAGTCAACACGCATTAAATTTTCGATCGAGCGAGCGAAGCGAACGAAGATCTTAGTGGCAAGTATGGCGATTTTGCTTTATATGTTTCACGAATTCTTGTTCTCGTATAATTGTCGAACCGTTCATCCAATCTGCATGAAACTTGGTAGGTCAATAGGTTGTGCTATGAAAATTTATGATGGAGCATATGAGCTTAATCGATAAAGGGGTTTTCGAAATATTGGGTTCCCAAGGGGGTAAAAAAACTAACAAATTTATTGAGTGGGGTGTCATTTATGAAAAGTCTTTATTTGTACATTCCAAAATAGTTATTATTTTTATTCTAGGATGTATACTTTTTAAAATACGACGAGAATTCATGAAAAATTAGACACAACATTATGTAAGTATTGCATGCATGCCAGTATTATTTACCATGACGACCTAGTGCAATAGACATACTTGACAGTGGTAGCACTTGAAAGCATAGGGGTAGTCAGAAGAAAGTCAAAATGTAAGCCATCTACGGTTCGCGAGATCTCAGTTCGGGGCGAACTACTTCTCATACAACATCATTTTTGCGCGAGATTTTTGCGTATACTTACTCCGTTTATCGATAGTCAGCGTCCCAACACTAGCATGTATGGGAGACTAAAGAGTGATGCCAGAATTACCCCACAAAAATTTTAACAGGTTTTTTATAGAAACTGGACCATCGTAGGAGATTAGAATGTTAAAATTCGCGTGTATTGTGCTGTCTAGTTTGTAAAGCTCATGGATTTAGTATCATAGCATCATTGGTTCGAATAATATCACCACCTGACGGAATTACCCCGCTGAGGGGCTATTCTGGCATTTTCCAGTTTTTAGTTAAAATTGTGTTATTTCACCATTTACATGTGCTTTTTTTTAACAAAAATACAATAAAGAAAAAGGCAGATAAAGGTTTCATAACACCAATTTGTCAGAATTAGCGTAACTCAACGAGGAACGAGAGCATTGAAGTTTTAAATTTCGACTAAAATCTTTCGGCCAGAATTGCCCCGCTGCACCTTACTTGCTTTTATTTTATGTGTTTGAGGCAATTTTAGCAAAATTAAATGGTGAAATAATTTCCCTTTGTATGTATGTAATCCTTTCCAGATGGCCAAGCCAGCGAAGTCGGTGAGCTTTAGTCTCACCCAGGATGTTGTGTTCCGGCCCAAGCTCTTCAATTTCTAGGTTTTTCCGGACCCTCCAGCTCCCATCATCTCTTCGAGTTGGTCCTAGAATTTTTCGGAATTTTTTTTTGGCTTGGCCATCTGGAAAGGATGGGGGAAGATCGCATGGTGCAGAGAGCATATCTTGGCTGTCCTATAGGGCGCCGCCCCGTTGGACGTCCCCGATATCGCTGGAGGGACATGGTAGAGAGGGACCTGCAAGTTCTCTACAATGGGGATTGGCGCGAACTAGCTCAAGATAGGAGTAGATGGCGTCTTCTTTTGTCGGAGGCCAAGACCCACTTCGGGTCACTGAGCCAGCGGAGTAAGTAAGTAAGTATGTATGTAATCATTCTTAAATATAAATAAATGAATTATTGATCTCGACTGTATTCCCAAGGTGTGGTAGACATATTCTTTCATTTCTTTTAGGCATTTTTAGATCATTTGAAGATGTAGTCAGAGGTACCTATATCCAAACACATTTGGTACATTCCCATATTTTTCCCATCGATGCTATTAGAAAACTGGTTTCCTCACAATGTTTTCCTTCACTGTTTAAAGTTCGTGTTAAAGCGCATTTAAATTTTTCAAAACGAAAAATCCATTGATGCACGGCCGGGTTCGGACCCACGACCTTCGGATTGAAAGTCGAAGACCAACCCACTCGGCCAATACTGTAGGCATATAAAAATTCTTAAGCACTGATGGACTTTGGCTGTGGGCACGTTGTTCGACTGCATAATTCGATCAATCGAACTATGTGAACTTTTTTTCCAATGGTGCAAGTAGGTACTTCTTATGGATCGCTAAATTTGTCATTTATAATCGACAAATTTGATTTTTCAAACAATTTTTCAAATGGCATTTTTATTGAATTTCGTCGATTCTGAATGTCTAGCGATCGAAAAGAACGGTATTTGCACTGCTTGTGAACTACTAAACCTCAGGACCACTTAGTTCGAGACCATAGTCAAACCACGAAGAATTTCGAACTTTTAGGACACACGTAACGTATACCTACTGCTTTAACTTCTGAAGTTCTGATGAAATGTGCTGATATTTCGGTAATACCAAAATTTCCCAACCAAGACGAATATTCCTTTACACGCACCGCTTATTTTTTGTTTCACCGCACTCAGTGTGAATACGAATAAAAAATGTCGTAACCACACTTCATCACACAATTAAATACCGTCAAAGAAAGGGTATCGATGGTCGTCCATAATGGCAGCTATTGTTAACATTCGAGCCACAATACCTTACTTATGGACCGTTTAGATCGTGGGGTATGAAGACATACGGTTAGGGAGAGTGGTGAATAATAAGTGGTAATAAGGTGACTGATAATATGTTGGTTGTGTTGGGTCTGAAATATGCGAAAAAAAAAATTATCACGATTTTATTCCCAAGGTGCGGTTATAGACATTTTTCTTTCATATTTTTAGGCATTTTAAAATTATTTGACGATGTCTAAGGGTATTTCTAAATTCTTATTTAGTACAAACCCATTTAGACTTGAAAGAAACAACTAGCTAGAGAATTGAACTTGGGTTATCACTTCAAAGAACAGAGGCAAGAAAGGGGAGACTTCCTTACTACAAGAATTTTATTCTTGTAGTAAGTAAGAATTTTATTGAAAGTTGGCACAATTTTCACAGAGAGTAAGTACATTTAAAATTAATGTTAATAATGTTGTGAACTAATTCAAATAATTTTTGTATTTGACCGACGGAAAAAAGTTTTTTATTCTTATAATTTACATTTTAGTTTTTGTTATTAAAAAAATTGATAAAAAATTGATTCACCTTAATGTTAGATGTTCTTTATTAATGTCCCGGAAACGGAAATAATTGGGTCGAAAAATATTTAGTCCTAAGGCGTCTCCATTTGTCTCTGTTATTTTTCGAACTTTAGGTATTTTAGCCCGCCTCATTCCGATCACTGGTTATCATGCAATTATATTTTTATCTTTTTTTACTGCTGTGGTATTAAAATTGATTTTTTTAAGTATAGAATAATGGAACTTTTCCTGGAACTAACATGACGTGACATAAATAAAAAAAATCGATAGAACTTTTTAATTTAAACTAATTAAGTATCTGCTTTAAAAGATTCCATCTTCAAATATTATTTTTAATGGTTTAGTTCATATTCTAAAACCGTGCTCAAGAGTTATTCAAATTACATGAAATGTTATTTATCACCATCAGAGTTAGGCATTTGCTCATACTTACGATCAGTGATCCCCTTTTTTCTAAAGAAAACTGTAGAAAATACCTAGATTTTTAAAATTTTACTTTTCAGCACATCCATATATATTTTGATGTACTAACTTCGTTTCTTAAACTGCCTTGACCTTTTTAGACGTTTTCTATCTTGTTGGACCTGATTTATGAAGTTTCATAACTCCACCTCTTTTGTTTTGTTTTAGATAGTGAATAACTCCGGTGATGGAGTTTTAGGTCGCATGAATGCCTTCGCCGTAACTTAAGGACTTACCGACAATTTAACGTGCCCTCCGAAACACGGAAGCGCTCAGCTGCTAATGCCACTTGCGGTCATCCATCCAAATCGTGACCGCTTAGCTAAACTTCAACGATCTATCAAGAACATCTAAGCAACATACTCTACCTCTCTTCTAAAGCTCTATATGTTTTCTATCTTGTCAGACCGTGTGTCCGTGCGTTATTTCGGACCATAACAAATTCGTCAGATCAACGCGGCCCGCTTGACGTCCAGTGTGTATGAATATTGTGATGGTTGCCTCATATTGTGGGTCATTGTATGTGGTCAAATCATGGCCTTTATTTTGGGAAATTAGTCATCGTTTTTAAGCTTCACTTGAAGCTTCGCTTGAATGTACTGAGTTTTTGTATGTTGTAAATGTATTTATTTTCTACCAAGAACTTATGTTGGTCATTGTTGGTGCTTAATTTTAACACGAATATTGCTATGCCTTTTGCTTAGGGTTCGTTTCCGGCTTTTTACTGTCTATTGCAGCCTATTAGGGGTTGAACTATAGAAAATAAAACGGATTTAAGTACTTTTTCAAAGAATTTATAACGATACAAGTCAACTTAAAACACTTCTGAACTTTGAGATCAGTTTCAAGCCTTAAGTCAGTTATCATCAGTTAATGATGCTTTGAAATGACTCTTATTTATGTTGAATTCCATCCCACGAGCTCAGTAAATCTTGGCATACCTATTCCTCGCGACCTAACCGTAAATGATCAAGCAACAGACACATCAAAACCTCATTTATCTCAACTATAAATAAAATAAGAAGCAATAACAAGCCTCTTTCTTTACTCAACATTAACCCACAGATTACTAAAAACTCTATAAACTATCCAACTCATTGCCCAACCGAAATGTCATCTAACCCTGCCCTAGATCTCTTATAGCTCCGTAATCATACAGCGTATTTTCATCCCTGAAAAATAAAACTGTCGGAACTGAACCTTATGGTGTAGATAACAAGGAGGAAGGGGATGAGTCGTGTATTTTGGTATGGTAATCGTTGGTACCATATGACAGTTGATTAAAAGGGGCCGAAAGCAAGCCCAGGTAGGGGGCCTGCGACAGCGACTGGCATCAGGCGGCCCCCTGATGATTGTATCATACTAATATTATAAATCTGAAAGTTTGTGTGTTTGAATGTTTGTGCTTCAATCGTGTATTAAACAATACTGCCCTATTTTAAATGCCTTTTCACACGTCCGGGTTTCCGGGTAGCCGGTGGCGTTGTATGCAAATTACGCCGGTACGTGTGAAAGCTACAATACATGCTACACTTCGCTGCCGATCGACTACCCGGCAACTGGAACGCGTGAAGCATTTACAGTGTTCTCAAAAGGAAATAGAGAGAGAGTCTGAGCCAAACGGCATGTGCGTCGATGGCACTGAAAATACATAGAATGGAATAGAATGGAATTGGAATAGAAGGTCCAGGGCTTGGAATATAGATTTTAATGAAGAATCAACGCAAAGCCGCGGCTGGAAGCTAGCTTGATAAATAAGTACCTCAATGAACGATTGTCCACAATGGATGGTATTCGATAATTTATGCGGTCGCGATCGGAATGCGAATGTGGTGATATTGTACATAATTTTAAGAAATGATACACAGAAATCTTTCTTCCCTTTATTGTAAGATTTTATTTAATTTCCCTTGTTAATTTGTCGGAAT
Organism: Camptogramma bilineatum; assembly: GCA_958496255.1. Lineage (NCBI taxonomy): Eukaryota > Metazoa > Arthropoda > Insecta > Lepidoptera > Geometridae > Camptogramma > Camptogramma bilineatum. The sequence goes on along the minus strand of OY292465.1, from coordinate 9,832,783 downwards.
GATTGAGACAGATTTCCAACTTTTATAAGCTTACTAGTTTCCGCCCGCGGCTTCGCTCGCGTGGTACCTGGATAATAAGTATCCTATGTCCTATTCCCGGTCATTATCTATCTATACTTTAAATATTAGGCAAATCGGTTCAGTTGTTGTCGAATTATATAGGAATAAACATACAAATATCCATCCATCCAAACATCCAAACTTTCGCGTTTATAATATTAGTGTGATGTGATAGTGTGATTTATCCTAGATGATTTATTTATTTCACATTTAATGTGTTTTTAATTGCAATAAAATATGGGAACAGTGAGTTAGTCAATTAATGAAAAAAACTAAACCACTAGTAGGTAATTATTTGTAGGGTTGTGGGGTAGAATTAGAATCACTGTTTCGATAATCACTTGGGTAATAAATAACGGAAGTGAAATGGGTTATTAATTGCAACCCATTTAAAAAGTATCTAAATAATAATACCCGTATAAAGGGTAAACATAACCAGTGAAGCCCCTATAAAACACAAAGAACAAGTAGAAAATAGAATAGCTATTAACATTATAACGCACCTCAACAATGTAACTACCCCATAACAGGGGTAAATGTATTTATAATGGTTTTATAATCTCACAACAGCTTCTATAATCTCATGATTATAGTCTCTCTTTTTTTCAGTGTGGATTTCATTAGCAAAGTAATTTGTTTTCTAAATGTATAATCAGTGTAAATGCGCCAGCCATTTTAAGGACGTAATTGTAGGTTGCGTTAGATGTAAGCTTTTGAGTTTTTTGTGTGACAAAAGTGACGGTAACTCTGGGATTTCGATTTTGTTTTACTTGATATTTATTAGGTAATGTGTCTGTTATATAATTAATACCGTATAATTATTATTTTATTTATTTATAATTATTATTGTATAATAAATACCGTACTAGTTTTATGAAACAAATAACATATCACATCTATCGATTGTGCAATTGTCGGTTATTTAATTCAAAACAATTCTCGATATTAACATTAGGTAGGTAAATACCGGGAATTACTCACGTACAAATATAGAGTGTGAGACGCGACCGTAACTCCCTCCTTACCCAGATTAAAGATTCTCCGGATAAATCGAAACATTGTCGGTATCTAAATCTACTATATTTTTACGTGAGTGATTCCCGTGTATAACAATGTCAAGAACAACTCACGAAAGTTTTGCAAGTGAAATTCTCTATAGGTATTAACTTTTGATCTTTTTCACCCAAAACAAGTCAGCACCAACAAATAATCTTATCTAGATAGACTGTTTGCGCAGCGATCCGACATCTCAATTTCCTTGAAACAATATCTTGATTTAAAAAGGCCACCTCTTTTATTGTATCCCAAATAAAAAGCTGAGAGAAAAAAGGGTAAGCGTATTTGAGAGAAAAGACACACGCGGTTACACAGTCCTATCAAAAAATAAACATACGTTTCTACTTAGCCAAGTTGTTCTTGGTTCCGTGGAAGACGATTGTAAAATTTATGATTCGGTGAATTATAGTACGTTAGTAATGCCAGCCATACACGTTCAAGTTCATCGTCAACTTTGCAGCGGACTTGATGAGGCGTCCAGTTTGCAGTTAAAAAGATATAGATAAAGATAAATAATTTATTTGTTTACAACACACGCACACGAACAGAAAGACAAAAAGAAAACTTGAAACAAACATAACAGTGAATAATAGAAATAATTAAAGTTAACACCTTAAACAGTGGGTAGAAAATTGGTCTTTCCCTACGTCAGTTCATAAGTCAGTTCGTCCATATAGAACACACACGATCAAGTTTACCGTCAAGTTTGCTTGATGGCACAGCCAGTCGAAGCCATGGCGTCACCAATGACGGACGACGACGCGTTGACCAACCGTCATGCATACTTGAACGCTCCCACACATCTTCAAGTTTACATAACGCTGCAAACTTGATCCAGTCGGCAGAATTCGCTTCAAGTAGACTTGTCATGCACACCCATAGCCCTACACCATCAAGTTTACTGGACGCCGCATGAAGTCCGCTGCAAACTTGACGGTGAACTTGATCGTGTGTGGCTGGCATAAGGGATTTTGATAGGTATACATTCAAAAAGTAACCTCAAAGTTGTACCATAAGGAATTAAAAAGTATAGAAACTTTGTTTTTGGCCATAGATTTGTAGGTAACGTTTATAATGATTACTTCTTGAAAATGTAGGCACGTGCAAAATAATTATGTGCTTGGACATGTTTCTGATTACCTCCTTAATTAATATAGAATGTCTACCGCACCTTGGGGATACAGTCGTTTATCCTTTTTAGTTTTTTTTAATATAGTAATACTATAAGTAATCAAATGTAAGTTGTGGTCAAATTATAAACAAAATGTAGATACCATTACGTAACCACTATTAAAAAGCCTTAAAAATCCAATAAAAAAGTAGTAATATTATAAAAAGCTATTTGTAAACAGTCCGATCCAGGAATGAGATAAAATAAAAAAATGAGATCAAAGACAAACAAAAACCATAACGCAGTAGGACACAGAATAAAATTATATTCAAATAATATTATATCTTGGACTAAGATCCGTGTTAAAGTGTTAACAATGTATTCTCGTGTATTCAAGATGTTATGCTACGATAACGAATGAATGGTAGAAAGAACCCAGGTTTTAATCGATTTGGGAACAATCTTTTTGAATAGGAGGCTATCAATTTTATCTACACAGAGAGAAGAAAGGGGTTTAAATGTAAAACGAACGTTCAGGAAAGATGCGTTGAATTTGATTCAGAACTTTTTAAGTTAAGACTTCGCTGAATTGTGTATGAAGTAGCCAAGTGGTTGAATTAGCCGTTCAATTTGACGGCTAGCCATTTTATTGAACCACGCCATTCAATTAAATGGCTAGGTGGATGGTTCAATGATTATGACGTTTAAAACATTCAACACTTTGGATGACTGAAAAGCCGCCGTAGTACCATTGAATTAGTATTTTGTCAATAAATCAATTTAATATAAGTACGCATAAGGCGAGCGGAGCGAGTGCTCGTTTACTTGCTTTCATTTAAATAAGACTGATTTTAAATTGTAATACATTTCAACCAGTTGGCTGAGCGTCGTTTAGCTGTAGTGTTGAACTTTGTGTTCAACCACTCAGCTGGTCGACTTTCAGCTGTTTTATTGAATGGCGATGTATAATAAAAGGGCTAACATCCAATTGAACGGCTAGTTCAACCAAGTGGTTGAATTAGCCGTTAGGCTGTGACATTTAGTACAAGAATGATTCTTCCGTAGGACATTACAGAAAACTACGTATTTTAGAAAGTTTACCGTTACTGTCTTCAACGCTTTGTATTTAAATAAAGACGTATGCACACTGCATTATCCATTACAAAAGAAAGGCCGCAAATGACAAATGTCAAGACATAAAGGTGGATATTCACGGGCGCCACACTTGTTTTCTGTCTGCGCAATTTTTATGTGTCCCCACTTTATGCGCACGGAATGCCTCTGTGTATTTATGAGAGAACATTGTAGGTTCCGGAATTTAATAAAACTGATACAAAGAGTAGCATAATAATATTTTGTTTGATAATGTCAACGCGCATTGTAATTGAGTTCCTACTCTTATTTTATAACAATGTTGTACCTTACCTAAGTAGGAGTAGGACTGACTACTGAGTAGGAGACGGCGTACTAAGTTGACAATGAAACAATACCAGTAACTGTTGAACTTATTCGGATGCAACTTGAAATACAATCTACGTATCTTCTGGCAGTGGCTTGGATTAGTTGAGCTACCTATAGATCGTTACCAACTATCCCTAGGTGGCTTATCTGGTTCTTATTGTATTTTATAATGCTATGTAAAAATGTAGTAGTTTAGTTTCTTTATAAATGTTTGTAGGTATCACCTACGTTTAAGGTAAGCGTAACATGAACAAACTGAAGATATATTATATCTACTCATCTTCAAGATGTCCGTATTGGATTTGAGCCAATGGTCACTAAGACTTGTCAAAGTGTCTTCTTACTCAAAAGTTTTACCGCCAAATCAGCAGAACAAAATAACGATCAAAACGCAAAAATCGACAACGCTAATAAACCCTACAACCTACGCTTTCAAATCAAAATGCGCCATTGAGTGGCCGGCCCATTCAATGGGCTACATTTTTAATTCAACACAATATACATAGCAAAAACTCTCACTGTAAATTGCAGATCGATGCCAAATAACTTTTAAAGCGACCTTATAAGGTTCAATATGGCATGGCTTAAGTTAACACAAAGAATGTATTACTGTGATATCATTGTTTGGTCACACATATACAAACTCTCACTTTGAATGGTTCCTATTTCCTATCATTCCGACTTCATAATCAAGAGATGCAAAAGCATTTTAGTAGTATTAAAAAAAAAGCATGAAAAAGGGATAAACTACGAGTAGAGCCACGCAGCGAATATCAGATTCAAAGAGTTTTTTTATCAATCTGTATTGAGCAAATTTTTTTACCAACCAAACGAAATGTCAAAGTGACAGTTCCAAATATAAACAAAGTTGTATAATCTGTGGCCGTAGAGCGAACACGAATCGGGGCGGGACGCGACCCGCGATTATCGTTGCGATTTTTTTCTCTTTGTTTGGTTCGTAGATACCTTTTACATCGGCGTTCAATTACTGAAGCGTGAGTGTGGCCAGCGACAGGTAGCTATGGATAAGCTTAATTTTCCACTGTTTAATAATAAAATTTCGACGGGCTTGAAGACTGGTGTGAGATTACGATAGACAGGGTTTAGAGGAGAATTTTGTGGTAGACCTGTTGCCCTGTAGTGGAAGTCAGTTAATAAAAAAAACCAGGTGGTTGCTTATACCAACAACAACGAGACTGATAACTATAATAATACCGAAAACTATAAATCATATCTTAGGAACCTACTCTCATGACGTATAATATTTTGTGTTGGCAAAGCCCATGGACGTATATAAGGGGGGGGGGGGGGGGGGGTTAGGGGGTCCGGACCATGCCTAAATTAAACATAATACTGTAGTGCCTGGAATATATTTTTTATTTTTATTTTTGTAAATGGCGTACCTAAACTAGCCTAGTACCAAATTTTCAGCTATATCAGAAAATCCACAGGAACAATAATGTCTATACCTACGGTACAAACAGCTCTGACAAATGGATTTAATTTTTATAAAGGCATGTCCATACTAACGTAGCACTGCGCCCACGCACTCTGATTGCGCTTGCCTTGACATTAGTTCGACTGTCGTGTCGTGTCGCGACCGTGCTGCACTCTCTTGAACTCTCGTATTCAAATTTCTTACATAGTGCACGCAAATCTTTGTAATCTAGCTGCAAATTTCTCTTTTGCTGTAGTTATCACTTTAAGTTATCGTCACACTGATATTAATAGAGAAATTCGTGAGTTTTAATGTAGGAATAAGTAACCTCTGAAGCTATCTGATTAAGTATGTATTTACAAATGTAGGTATTACCTACGTATTCTATCAGTTATCTAGTTCCCATAGTACAAGCTTTGCTTACTTTGGGGCTAGATGGCGTTGTTTGAAAAGGCCAGCGTTATTTATTTATTTATTATTTAAAAGTTCTGTACCTACCTTAACTTTCGATCCAAAAGATGTAGGCTAAAATCCGGAAAATGGGATCCGTATATTTTTCGTTTTGAAATATTTATATACCTAAGTATCTCTAAACTGTGACATCGTATCGTGTAACATCGTGAGAAAATCAGTTAATATTTTAAGCCAGCTTATTAATTCTAATAGGCAGCAATAAGCTTGCAACCTGTCAAGTGTGAAATGTTCTGCTAAATGGGATCATACGCATAATTATTATTTACTTCGGCTCTTATCATGACATAAGTAGCATGTATTTATTACTAGCAGCGCCCTCGCGTAGTGGTAGTATATGGTGATGATGATGAAAAGTAGCCTTCCTCAAGAGTATAGCTTCCTCAATAGTAATAGCTATCAAGTGAAGGAATATTTTTTCTAATCGGACTGGTAGTTCTTGAGATTAGCCCGTTCAAACAAAAAACTCTTCCGCTTTATATAATTAAATAGGTATAGATATAGATTAGTATAGAAGTATAGATTATCAAAACCCACTTAGTTACTTGCCATATGTCGCAAAAAAAGTACCAACTTGCGCCAAACATTTCTACCCCAACTACCTTGTAAGCTAATATCCCATCTACCCTTATCTATAAACCCTCTCAATTCAGTAGATACAATGTCGAATCCCTTCCCATCAAAACCGCACAGGTTTCTTATCACAAAATCAATGCAAGAGATAAAGAGACATCACTATATTAGACGTCCAGATCACCTGATCTCTGATATCTAACAAGTTACTTTGAAGTTCATACAAAATTGCGGGTAAGGATATACTGGTTATGAAAGAGCCTTAATTAGGTTTTATGATGAGCGTCACTGCGTGTTAGGCATTCGTTTCATCAGTTGTCACAGACGAGGAAGAAGACAGTTGGGTCAGTACGTGCTAGATAAGTAGGTACGTATCCTAATCAACATTTTTAAGTAAACCTCGAAATAAAAAAAAAATCTCTAACGTAATTGACAGAAGCATCTACGAGTAATTAAACACCAATTTGATCTAATAATCTTTTTAAATAAAATTTAAAATGTTAATTTAAAATAATTTAACCTACAAGCTGTTTCTTTTTTTAGGAATAAACAGTATTACAGATAAACATTGCCCTTCCCAGTCCAATGCTTTCATTTCTTATCTACTATAACAATGTAGTTTTGATAAGAACTAAAGGAAATTATTTAGATCATATAACATCATAATTATTATGATCGTTAAGTTGATTATTTTTGCAACTTTTGAATTATTAATAATTAAAAACTTAGCATTATGTTTAATAACAAAATGTTAAGTTTTTGTTCACCATCAATCGCAAATACAACTTTATTTTATCGGAAACACAACTCTTTATTTTAAAGAAAACTTTCAATCCACATTAAAAAGGACTACCTAGTAATTAAAAAAAAATTGTATTTTCATTATTTGATATTTTAATTACCCCTACTATTCATTTCTATGTAACACAGAAATAGTAATAAGCATACATGCTGCTAGTAGTATAGTCTGTGGTAATTTTCTGCATGACAGCTTTTGCTGGCGCCTGGACTCTGGCGCCTCATGTTATCGATTGAGAAGATATCGAGTTTCGAACATGCTACGTTTGACACTGGTCTTTTCTTGGTCACTCTGCTATTAATCAGTCATCACATCAGGTAAAATTAAGTAGGTACCTGGTCCAGGCTTTTAAGTCGCTAAGCCATGACGGGAGGCAACAAGATGGCCTAAAAACTTTGTCATCAGAGTTAGCCCTTGGCTCATACTAACATACATACATATCATACCATATCACCACTAATAACAGCAAGATTTTTACAAGTATTTTGATTCTGTCCTTTTTGATAACGACTGAGCCGTGTTGGCCGAGGGGTATAGTACCTCGACTTTCGATCCGAAGGTCGTGGGTTCGAGTCCTGGCCGTGCATCAATGGATTTTTCGTTTCGAAAAATTTATATGCGCATTAACACGAGCTCTAAAACGGTGAAGGAAAACATCGTGAGGAAACCCGCGGCTTAGCCAGCCCCACACGTATTGACCATGTCTTTCCTGTGGATATGGCCGGTTAAGCTGAGAGGATGGTGTAGGTGCTGGGCAAGCCTACTCCATCTCAACATTGTCCCAGGCACTACAGTGTCCCGATAAGTGTAGGCAAAGATTGCCTCCTGACACTGTATAAATCATCTAGTAAAGATGTAAAGGCCAAAGTTTTCTGTGGTGTGTTGGGTGAAGGCCCGCCTGAGACGCATGAGGTTGCGGGTTCGATCCACGCCGCGAAACAAAATGTTTGTATGATCTGCAAATATTTGTCTCGTGTCTGTGTATTTACCATGTAAAAACAAAAGTACCTATATAAGTAGTATATCAGTCATGTAGTTCCCATAACACAAGCTCTGCTTACTTTGGGGATAGATGATGCTGTGTGAAATGTCCAGCAATATTTTTTTTTTACAAATTTAAAGTAAAGTTAAACAGCTGATCAAATAACCACCCACAAACTTTGTTTTACCTGACTGAAGCAAAACTTTTAGTCACAAAACTGTATGCAAAGACTTTCTCTGAAACCCCACGGGAAATTAAATACCTATATCAAAGTAAAAGTAAAAAAAAAAGTCCTAATCCTTCGCCTACTGAGCTTTAGAAATAAATATTTTGGCAAATATTTGTCGTTTAAATTAACTTTTGCTTGACTGCAGTGAACAGTTTATTGGATTAGGAGAAGATTAAAATACGTTGATATTTATTCAAATATCCGTAAGGATATGGAAGGTAAACAAAAACAAGTTTTCTTTCCGTAGATTTTTACTAAAAACCGTATTCCGTATATTTTACCAATCGAGACGTTATACTCATTAGAAAAAGCTCTACCTAAAATGCGGCGAAATTTCGTTAGCTACTCAGGTAGAATATAAGCAGCTTTGTTTAATAGGTATCAATCATTAAGAAAACTGAAAAATTGAACAGATTTGTAATACACACATAAACATGTAAAACCCTGTTGTCAGAAAGAGATAAATTATTTGCGTGCTGCGTGTAAATGCGTGTAACAACGGACAACGGACAAAGTGCGACTGAGTTGACTTAAGCTAATTAGCTTGACTTTTGTTCGCCACGCAGAGCGGGGTACAATGCATCAACCTCAGTTTACATAGAAGATCATTGAAATTGAGAACAATAATTTCCTTTAAGTACATTTGAGTAGATAAATGTAAACTTTTGTATTTAAAACACAAGTTTATGATTTTTTGTGTGTATTTATAGCATGTGTCGTAAAAAAAAAGACTAAGTACCTCAGTAGTAAGTATTAGTTTTCTAATTAAAAGTTCTTCTAATTCTTTCAAAAAGTACCCGCATGGATTTGAAAAACAAAAAACTTTAAAGACTACAAGTAAATTGGCAAACCACTTTAAAGAAAAATTGAATGTATAGATTTGTTTGAAAATAACGGTCAATGTTTCTTCATCGAACGAGATGAGCTTAAAAACCTTAAAACATTTGAATTTGTTATAATCTGCGTAAAATCTTACTTACAGTAGCACGCTCCAAACCATAAATCATGAACGTTCAAAAATACATTAACAGATTTTGTCATTTTTTGTTCCACAAACGAGGCTGTAAATCAATAATGGAACATTGTCATAAGACCTATCCTGAGATTAATATTGGGACAATATCTTTACATATTTAATCCGATTAACTTTCGTTTAGTCGACTGATCTTTCTGTGATCGGAGACAATAGTTTGACATTTTTGTCGTGGGATCTTGTTAGAATTTTGTTAAGTGTGAGGTAGAATTCGAACTTTGGGTTCATTTTGACACCATGTTAAAATTCTTTCTGAGTTTAATTCGTTTTTAAAAAACTAAATTTTCAGTCTCTACCAAGAACAAAGAGTAGGTACCTACTGTCTTAACCTAAATAATAACATAAAGTGATAAAAATTTGCCTAAACTTTAAATGATTTTGGTACGTATTACTTTTGTATGGACATTCGTCTGTCCCCGCTCGTTTACTATCTGATGAATAAATATTGCATTAAAACTTAAATAGGTCCCGAGAATAATTTAAAAATTATTCAAGTTGCGAAAGCTTACAGGCTAAAACATTTCATTCAGAATTTGGTGATTTTCTTTCGCTATGAAATTTTTGTTGCAAAAAAGGGTTAGGTATGACCGTCAAATATTTCCAATCTATGAGGAACCCAACTTATTGTTTGTGGTGGTCACGGATAATTTTGTAATTCTGTGGCTTATCCACGCATTATCCCGAAATTATCCCAAGGTTTGCTGTATCCAAAACTGACACGTTTTGTTAGTAAATGGGATTAGGAGTTTCTCCTAACTTTAACGGGTAAAAGATTTCCCCCGCCCACGATACTCTACAGTTCGTTCATCGATCGCCACAGACAATAATTTGTTTCTTATTTATTTCTGACATGACACCTTATTTCTATACTTTGAAAATGAAATATAAAAAAACAATAGTGACACAAAGAGCTATTACACACATTCATTAAATGGTCATTATTACGGCAGTCAGTCGTTCACAATTTCTCTTTTATTTCTATTTTACCGAAACATTTCCTCATCTAACGGTGTAGATAATTTGATATCGTCAACCATTATGGTTATTAAAATGACGACATAAAGTTCTATACATCCAAATACAAACGGCAACAAAAGCAATCACTTGGATCATTTTATTTCGTCATCATCGCAATGGGATGTCGTCAGGTATCGTCAACTTGGCAATTTAGTTTTGTGGTTGACGATTTAGAAAGAGATAGATCACTAATGGTGCAGCGACACCATGCACATTTAAGTTACTTATGCATTATTTTACTCTAGTCCAAATGAAGATTAAATAAGTAAAAAAAATGTTGCTGAAACTTACAAGACCTACAATATAATTACCTTGATGCTTTAAAAGTATTACGTTAATTGCAATAAATATTAAAAAAAGCCATTGAATTACCTACTAGGCAGTTAGTAAATACCTAAGTTTAGGCATTTTTAAACAATAATCAAGGAGACGAATTGCACTTAAAAAAAAATAACAAATTTCAAATTATGTGATTAATTCATTAACTAGGTAGGTACCCGCTGATTGATTATGACAACAACGCTAACCAAGGGGAAAAAGTTTAACCGTGGTTTAACCAAAATAAGGTATTTGACAAAGTATACCCTTGTAAAGATTACCTAACCTGCTTAGATCTTGGGTCTATTTATGTTTTTAAAGGGATCACTGAATTTATGACTACCAAACTAATTTATTAGCTCAAGTTCTTAAGAAAGTAGTAACTGTATCTCACCTCACTTGATATTATTAGGATAACACATACCTAACTTAACTCACTTTCATTTGTATGTGTGAGAGATTCCACATTCTCAATGAAATGTTTTTTTCTCTCAGTGTGTCACTGTCATCCCATCGTCACTATCATGTAATCGTATATAACGAACGTCATTATTACCCGGCACCCAGTGGGTCCCGTCCCTTACCACAAGTTATAGCTCAATTTATAAAAACAAATAAATTTGTAATGAAAACTCTATGTGAGATATTATCGAGTGTCGACGTATGTTTTGGTAAATTATTGACTGTGATTTTGGTTATTATGTTACCATTGCCAACGATTTTACAATGGTTACGTAACCATTGTAAATTGTATAAAATACATTATTTTTTCTCTTCTCCTAGAAAGTACTCTTCTTCTTCTTCTTCAGCATAAATTCGCCCAATGCAGGGCATATGCCGCTCTAATATTCTTTCACACTGCTCTATCACTGGTCTTCCTGGTCCAGTCTGGTGCGTGCGTGCTGGTGTGGCGTCCCGGCATATTATTATGCTTTTATGTCGTTGGACAATCGGGTGGATGGTCTGCTCTCAATGTCCGATTGTTGGACCCGTCTACTAACGTCTACACCACGGTTGGCCCGGATACGGCCCAGTCTAATTTAAATCATATGTTCATGTAACATATTATTATGATGTGAACTGTTTGCGCCCCTAAATATAAAATTGAGACACCACACAAACCTTCGATTTCCGTGATGCTGGGTACGTATTGCCGCCGCCGTAGATCATCACAAGGTCCGAAAATGTCTGTCATACGAGGATTTGTCCATAAAAACACTTCTGTCTCCAATCATGTACAAATGCTGCCAAATTCAAATTAGGAGCGCAAACATCATCCCTTAAGGTATAAGTCCGAGACCGACCGCAGACTGCAGGCCGCAGCCGCAGACCGCAAATCTCTATGAAATTGACACAGATTAATCATTAGTACCTATCTGTGTCAATTTCATAGAGATCCGCGGCCTGCGGCTGCACTCTGCAGTCTGCGGTCGGTGTCGGACTTATACCTTTATCCTAATCTAAGTACTTACTAAATACATTTTGTTAACATTTTTAAGTCAAAGTATGTTTCGACTGAATGTGTAAAATACTTTAGAGCCTTGCGAGAAAGGGCAGAAGTTAAGGCTGGTTTTCGTGTCACGCGTACCGTCGGCGCTGATAGACGAGTGATCTTTATTACATTGAAACAAGGATACTGATTGTTTAGCAAAAATGGCAACGCTGATTGCACTCGTCAGTGCTGAACAATCAGTATCCCTATTTCATTGTAATAAAGATCACTCGTCTATCAGCGCTGACGGTACGCGTGACACTAAAACCAGCCTAAAAGTAAATAGCTTGTTGTAACCCATATTACAGATAATATTTTAATGGAAAAATCTTGATTCTGCCTCTATAGAAAATCGCAATTGCAATAAAATACTTAGTGCCTCACCTACTTACATCGTTCATGTAATACTAATCAACCATCGTGGTTGCTAAGATAGAAGAGTGCATCATCATCATCATCATCATTGGCAACTCAAATAATAGCCCACTGATGGGTTAAGCCTCCTCCCTCAAACGCCAATCTAGTCGACCCTGTGCCGTTATCATCCACGTCTTTCCCTGTATGGCCTCAATATCGTCCACCCGCCTGGCTGATGGTCTGCCCCTGCTTCTGGTACTCTCTCTCGGAAGAGTGCATACGAATAAGAATCAATTTAAAACCATACTTTTAGTCCATCTAAAATTAAAAATAAACTTTTAATCTTGATTGCGAAATACAATACTTAGGTATCTTACCGCAATTTTTTTTTTTTTGTTAATCAAATATTTTTGTCAATGTTTATTGTTAACGTAATTATGATCGCGACTGTATTCCCAAGGTGGGGTAGAATTATTCTTTCAGATCTTTAGGCATTTTTAGATCCTCTGAAGATGTCTACGGGGGTATTCAGAGGTGTGTCCAAAAACATTTGGTACATTCCAATATTCCATACGTGGCAGGTTGCAAGCCCATCAACGCTGTTAGAAAGCTAACTGATTTCCTTACGATGTTTTCCTTCACCGTTTAGAGCTCGTGTTAAAGCGCATATATTTTTTTTGTATGTGGTTATTACACAATGTTTTTAAATGGACGACTCCATATCCATAGCAAAAATATTAGCTATCCAAACAATCTCCGACCGGAAAACAATCCTAAAAATGGGTCCAGAATCCACCAAGGTGGTCCCTTATCGCCAACGCGTCCAATGTCGCTTCTAAAGAGACATTTCACCTTTTTTACTACTCTGCTCTTCGCGACTTCACAATACCAACACTTACTTTACCACCCATAACATCAACGATGACTCTTATTATGAATTCCATAAGGTTGAAATTGGAGATTGTTTTTTTTTTTAATATGTAAAGGATAAGTTTGTTCCTAGTATAGTTTTATCATCTTACTTTCTCACCTTTTTACGATTGAGCGTGTGAGTCGAAGTGTCTAAGATACAATTATCGATTAGGTAATGTTATCGGGTACGATCTTTTGTCTTCCGGTTGATCCTGTTGATTTAGGTTTTCGGTAATTTAGTGGCGTTAGGCTGGTTTTACTGTCACGCGTATCGTTGGCATTGATAGGCGAGTGATCTTTATTACAATGAAATAAGGATACTGATTGTTCAGCACTGACTGTTGCCATTTTTGATTATACAATCAGTATCCTTATTTCATTGTAATAAAGATCACTCATAACAGCGCCGACGGTACGCGTGACAGTAAAACCAGCCTTAGTGTTCGGTCTATTGCTTACTTCCTTAACGTTTTTAAAAAAAAAAGTGGGGAAATTTCGTTGTCATGAAAACCTCAGGTAGGTAATCGAAGGGTTTATGACTACGAAGTATAGGTGTTTTAAATTTTAGATTATTTACTAGTATCATTATGATGTTTTCCTACATTGTTCAGAGATCGTGGCAATGTGTAAATAAAGTTTCACGATTGGGAATCAAACTCACAATCTTCAGACTGAAAATTATAGTTTAACCCACTTGGCCAACACGGCAAATTTTATAATTAGGAAGCAATACGTTGGGAATTATACTAGAACCCTTAGCAGTAAGTTCGTATGAGCAAGTGACCAACTCTGGTGACGGAGTTTTTAGGCCGCCTAAAGGCCTCCGTCATGGCTTAACGACTTAAAAGCCGACCCTCCGAAGCACGGAAAAGCTCAGCTCGTAATGCCACTTGCGGTTACCCATCCAAATTGTGACCGTGCACAACGTTGCTTAACTTCAACGATCAATCGAGAATGTCTAAGCAAGCTACGCCACGAGCGCTTGAAAAAAGTACTTGAAAAACTAGTGAAAAACGATATCGCAAGGAGGCCAGGATCACTAGTACTACTGGGTAGTACTAGAGATACAAAGTTGTATCATTTGTACTACCAGTAGTACTAATCAGTAGTACTACTGATCCACTGCGCATTGTAGAGCACGTGTTAATGCGCAAAATAATTTTTCGAAACGGAATATCGATTGATCATCCATTGATAGTGCATCGTAATTTTCCAAAACAAAAAATCCTTTGAAACACGACCAAACCCTTCAGAGACGGTTTACGTCTCGAAGGCGCTATCTCGGCCGAGGGCTCCATCGATATCAATGACAAAATTCAAGAACAGCACATACATTGCAGTTGAAAATCAAAACGGTGCTCATTACAGGTGCCTTGAGCAGATATTGATGTAGCAAGTAACCGAACGCCTACGAGAACAAACGAATGCGCCTCGTTGACGTCTTTCCAAAGGACAAGCACTGTATGCAGAAAAATACCGTGAATTTTTAAAAAAATCCTCAAATCCTTATTTGGAACAAAGACAGAATTAAATGAACAGATGGAAAGGAGCTTTCGTTTGCAGAAAAACTGTGTGGCAGACATCACGGTCTTCCTCTTCGATAAATTATAGTTTTCCATGTTTTTTTTAAGTAAAACTTATTTACGCACGCTTGACTTAGGGAGTAAGCTGGTAGGTATTCACCGTGACGAGAGCGTTACGAAAAGTGTGATCGGGTGAGGCGAACGGAAGTTTGACTTCAGTCGTGTGGTCTTAAGCACACTCGTTTTTTTACTTACCTAAATTATCCCACTGCTGGGCAAAGGCTTCCCCCGCTACCTTTCACTCTTCGCGATCTTCGGCGGTTTCTCTCCAATTACAGGCGATCCAGGTTAAAATTCAGTTCCAAGATTCCATTCGAACAAACATGACACACCTTGAAAGGTTAATAAAAGCCTATTAAAAAACTTTGTATACATAACTTTTTATTTAGTGGATAGTAGAAGTAGGAAATATTATGTTTGTCCAGCACAAAACCCACAAATCTCCAAATCAAATACAAAAAAAAGTGGCTAAAATTTTCTGCACTCTCGAGGCGCATTTCTGTTCATAACTCCGAAGATACTCAATAAATCCTCACCAAATTTTTATGGCACCAATCGAAAATTATATCCTTTCAAACAAAAACAGATTTTTTTAAATCGGTCCAGGCATCTTCGAGTAATCGGTGAACATACATAAAAGAGCACAGAAAAAAGATTCCGACGAATTGAGAACCTCCTCCCTTTTTTGAAGTCAGTTAAAAACTCGCTTTTAGCCTGCAGATCCCCATTTATTTATTATTCAGTATGATTTTACTTGTTTTGCTATCACTACATTTTGACGTCTTTATACGTTAGTACGATTGCAATAATATGCACATATTTAAACAGCAGTTTTATGCAATTCGATGCAAGTTGCAATTTACAATGTCTTTTGATTTTCTTTACTGAGGTAGCTTCGCTTGTGGAATTAAATATCGGATTAAATTAATTTACGCTTGTTCCGATGTACGGGTTTACTTGGCGTAAGTATTTTGTTGTTTATATCAGCGATTCTTAACCTGTGGTCCGCGGACCCCTAGGGGTCCGCGAGTATATGTATGGGGGTCCGCGGTCTCATTTAAGGACCATTTAACAATAAATAAATAAATGCCACTAAAAGTCTTTGCACACTGAAGTGCGTTGGTTGTCTTGTGACAAAATTGTATCGCGTGCTTTTGAGCTGAGAAAAGAAATCAGAATGTAAGGGATTATTTTCTAGAATAAAAATTAGATACAAGACTCTTTCAACAAGATGTTACTGATAATCACTGGCTTAACAACGGCACAGGAAAATCAACTTAATAGAAATATCCTGTGATTCAAAACAAGGAGGAAGAAAGTTCTCAATTCTTCGGATTTTTTTTTTTTGTGCTTTTTGATGTATGTTCACCGATTACTCAGAGACGCCTGGGCCGATTTGAAAAATTATTTTTTTTTGTATGAAAGGGTATACTTTTCGATTGGTGCAACAAAAATTGGCGAGGATTTGTCGAGGATCTTCGGAGTTATGAATAGAAGTGCACCTCGAAAGTGTAGAAAATTGCTAAGCTCGAACATTGAAGTCGGTTTTTTTAATTTTTAGTTTAGTCACTTGTTCGTATTTGTAGTATAAATAAATGGTACGTTTAGTGTTTTTTTTAATAAGGGGGTCCTTGACGTTGAGCTTGATTTCCTAGAGGTCCGTGGAATAAAAGGTTAAGAAACGCTGGTTTATATTATGGGACCTCGACTTTCGATTCGAAAGTAGTGAGTTCGAATTCTGGCCGTGCTTCAATCGAAAAATTTATATGCGCATTAACACGAGCTCTCAACGGTGATGGAAAACATCGTGAGGAAACCCGCGGCTTAGTCAGTCCCACGTAGTGACCATGTCTGTCCTGTGGATATGGCCGGTTAAGAGGGCTGCGACCGGCGAATTTCCATAAAAACGTAATACCGAAATCATTTAAAATGTAAGCATGTTTATATCAGTTTATGTTGTTAGATTAGGAGAGTAGGTATTTATCTAGGTTCCTGTTAAACTTTTGTTCCGAAAAACTTACCTAAAAAGAAATGTAAGCCAATTGAATTGAAATCTTTGTAGGTACACCAAAAATGGCATTTTTTCTTTTCATTTGTTCTAAGTATAGTAAGTTTTTTGAAACAAAAGTTTAACAGGAACCTAGATAAATACTACCTTTATCCAAATAATAACGTAAAGTGATAAAAATATGCTCAAATTTTAAATTATTTTGGTATTACGTTCCTAGGTAAGTAGATACGTTCGCCGAGCTGAGAGGATAGTGTAGGTGCTGACCAGCCTTCTTCATCTCAACATTGTCCCAGGCACTATAGTGTCCCGTTAAGTGTAAGCAAAGATCCTCCTGACACTCTATAAATCATCTAGTAAAATATGTAAAAGCCTAAGTTTTTTTTTACTCTTTCACGCCAAAACTACTGAAACGATTATAGGTACTGAAAATTGGTACTTACCTACTATATACATTAGTTTATGACCTGTAATAAAATAAAATAACACATAGGCTTCGTTTTATCCGAATAGGTATCACGCGAGTGAAGCCACGGGCAGAATAATTCGCCTCTTCTTTGTTCCTTCTCGTTTTGTCTATTTCTCTAGTTAATTTTTTATTATTTCTGTACTTACCTAATTTTTTATGTGTCTGTGCTGTCAAAGTGTGTGTCAATTAAAAAAAAAAAAGAAGCTAGTAATAGGTAAATTCAACCAGTCAGCTACAACTTTATTTATTTAAGTTTATGCAATATCTAGTTAAATGTCGCGCAAACAGTAAGTTGTAGCTAAGATTAGTTTCAGACTAGCCTGCGATAGTTTCTCGTGTTTATGTCTATTATTGTCTTTTAAATATACATTAATAGACACTGACGAGAAAAGACCCCACACTATGATATCAACTAGGAACAATAAAACTAGGACGTTAATACCATATTAATCTTAGGTAAAACTAAAGGTAAGTAAGTTTTATACTTAATATTAGGTAACTCTTAGAATATTTTTAGACCGTGAAAAGTATTATGAATATATATTTATAATATTATAATTAGGTAGCTATTTTAGATAGATTTAAGTTACTTTTGCTTATTTTCTAGTTGTAGGTACATGTACCCACTATTTATTATCACTTCTCTCTAGCCTCAAAGGGTTTGCTGGAAGAGAACTCTTCGTAGGGTTAAGCTCGCCTTTGTACATGTCCTTACTTTATGTCGTTGTTCTATGTGTTTTATTTGTACAATAAAGAATTAAAGAAAAAGTAAAAACGAATGTTTTTGCATTATGTAATTAAATACGTTTTTTTAAATCAAAAAGTTATCTAAAACCTTGGTTAATGCCAATTAGGTACCTACTTACGTTGCAAATTTACAAACGGTCATAAATAAGTTTTATTGTCATAATCCCCACTAAACTGTCCCACCAGTGGGGATTATGTCAATTTTCAAAAATGCTGTAGCGTTTTCCCCACTGACATTTTTACATGCAAAGAAGAAGTCTGCGTATTCGTAGCTTCTTCGGTCTTGGTATATTTTCCTTCATTTCCTTCATTCAAAATAATATGACATCATAGCTAATTTTTGCTTTTTCTCCAAGAATACCTTATTTCTTACATCTTACTCAGATGAAGACTCTCCTGATGAATGAAAACTTTGTTGTTACTTTTAATTATCTTATATTTTCTTATCTTATATTTTTACGCTTTAAATACATACCTACCTATTATACATAGAAAACAGACAGACCTTAAGACAAATACTTGCAGATCATACAAACATTTGTCCCGCGGCGGGGATCGAACCCACAACCTCCTGCGTCTCAGGCGGGCCTTCACCCACTGCGCCACAGAGGTCGTCATTACTATATTCCCATAAGCTATAATGTGTTTAAATTCTATCGTTTCGAAATATACCATCAAATTAAAAGATCATTTGAACTTGTCAAAATACTCGAGCGACAAATTGCCGGCCGGCGAGACAGCAGTGCAAGCACCGTTCTTATCGATCGCTAAATTTGACATTTAGAATCGACAAAATTTGGATTTATCAATGAAAAATTTAATTTTATCGAATTCTATCGAATCTAAATGTCAACTTAGCGATCGATAAGAACGGTGCTTGCACTGCTGGAGCGGCAAAAAATTCGCTCCAATTTACACAAAAAGCGTTTTATTGCGGCTAACGAGTGAACCCTGATGTTATCGGATGTATTACTTTCATCCCTTATCAGGAACGGCTTTCGAGTGACTGAGCCCTTATAATTAGGGGAAGTTTGGTTTACATGGCGCTGTGGAATATAAATCTGACCGATACTTCGTTGAAAAATTAAATGAAATATGAAATATGCCCACGACTGTATTGCAGGTACGGTAATAACATTTTCTCTGATCTTTTAGGCATTTTAAATCTTTTGAAGATGTCTAAGGGGGTAGACAGAGGTATGTCAAAATACATATTTGGTACATGCCTGCATTTTTCAGAAAGTAACATTCCATTCGTGACAGGTTGCAAGCCCATCTACACTATAAGAGAGCTAACTGGTTTCCTCACGACGTTTTCTTTCACCATTTAGAGCACAAGTTCTAAAATGTGAACATATTTTTTTTATACGGAAATGATCTGGGACTGGGACAGTGCCCAACTGGCCAGTGGTGTAAATCTGAACTTAAGAAAGAGTAGGCTTGCCTAAACTGTGGTAGTTCCAAGTTCCAAGCAGTGTTCATTGTACAAATTAGACAAAGAGATTGCTAGTAGGGTTATAATATTTTGCCAATAGTTTTCACTTGTGTGGCTAAAAAGTTATGTTTTTATCTTTAGGTGTAAAAATATGATTTGGCTTTTACTTTGATCCCTTTCCCTTTTTACTTTGACAAATTGTACGCTTCGTTATTTTTTTTTTACCTAAAATATTGGCGAAATAACAAATCGTTCAAAATGCTTGCAAAGTCCGTTCACTGTCTTCCTCGGCACTATGTAAACCATCCTTTATTTTTTGTATCTAGGACTGTCGATAATCATGTCACACATTTTTTTCCCAAAACCACACAGGACAAAATAGCGTTACCATCAGATTATAGGCTTGTGGTAGGATTATTACTTAATTTTTTTAACCCTCACCTACCTGTTCATGGACCCAAGATTCCTATATGATAGGATATGACCCACCAACATAAATAGATCTATAACTTGCAACGTTTAGTTTAGAATAAGAGTTCCTTACATTTTGGTGGTATTATACAAATTAATAAAGCAAGCAAGCTTCTTAACCGGGTGAATACATTGTTTATTATACCTATTAGATATTTGTCCAAACATTTTGGATGAGTGTGTTAAGATAAATATAGCTGTGACTTTTATTTTTGTTCTGAGGTGATTAAATGTTTGAGGAATGTGTTAATGCCTTGTTTGAATTTCTGATCAAACATTGGTAGCTGATAAGACTTATCGAAGATTTTATTTCGATTGAAAAAAGACACCAACTTTTATAAAGAATGTCGAATATAATGATAATTATTATTACGGGATTTTATCGCGTACCTTTTATTTATTTTGTTTTCTCACTCCCCACACAAAAGTCTCTCAGCAGCTTCGAACACCGAAAGATAGTATACCACTGCAAGTGCCAGGCGTATACAAGATTGACTGTAGCTGTGGCCGTTCATACATAGGGCAAACTAAACGTACAATAGCCGAACGCGTCAAGGAGCATATTACAGCGGTCAAAAATAGGCAAGTGAATAAGTCAGCGATTGCGGAACATCTGCTCGATTCAGGCCCTAACCACTGGATAGAACTACATGACCCAAAAGTTCTATCCAAAGAACGCCATTATTATAAGAGGATAGTTCGAGAGGTGATCGAGATCAAAAAACACCGAAATTTTAATCGTGATGGTGGTTATCGTCTCTCGTCTGCGTGGAATCCTATAATTAATAAGTGTGTTCGTGGTGGTCCGACTGTACGTCAGCCTGACACCGTCAGTGTTGTGTGTCGTAGTGTGAACGAGGACTTTTCTGGTTCTGAAGACAAATTGGGGGTAGTCGTGGATCCTACTCTCAATTCTCGGCGGTAGCTCCAGTACTTCAGTCATCCCGTGACCACGAACGCTGCAACGTGTTCGAAACGTCGGGAAACAAAATAAATAAAAGGTAGGTACGCGATAAAATCCCGTAATAATAATTATCATTATGTTAACAAATCGCGAAAGTTTAACAAGTTATAATGTCGAATATTTATAAAACGTCTCCAGCTCCCACGTACGGTAGAAATTTAGTCGTTATCTAAAGGTATTTCAGATTCTTTGAAGATGTCTATTTTATTTAGTCAGAAATAAGCCCAAACATAATTTAGTATTTCCACGTTTTAAAGCATAGGTAATACATTCGTGTCAGTTTTAGAAATCAACGTTTCTAAAATTACGTGCATTACTTTTCCTTAATCTAACATAGTTAACAAAAATAAAACAAAATACAATTTAGAAACAAGAACCAAAAAAAGATTTATTAAAAAAATTGTTGCCTCTACTTTATCAAAATTCTAACAGCTGTTGACTGATCAACAGTGATCGGAATTAGGCGGGCTTAAATACCTAAAGTTCAAAGAATAGAGGTAAAAAAGGGGAGACTTCCTTACTACAAGAATTTTAATCTTGTAGTAAGTAAGAATTTTATTGAAAGTTGGCACAATTTTCACAGTGAGTAAGTACATTTAAAATTAATGTTAATAATATTGTTAACTAATTCAAATAATTTTTCTATTTGACCGACGGAAAAAAGTTTTTTATCCTTATAATTTACATTTTAGTTTTTGTTATTAACTCAGGTAAAAAATTGATTCACCTTAATGTTAGATGTTCTTTATTAATGTCCCGGAAACGAAAATAAATGGGTCGAAAAATATTTAGTCCTAAGGCGTCTCCATTTGTCTCTGTTATTTTTCGAACTTTAGGTATTTTAGCCCGCCTCATTCCGATCACTGCTGATCAATGTTGATAAAAATAAGCAAACATTTATAAAACCCATCAAGGCCCTTTTACAACCAATCTAACAATCACCGTGTGACTTAACTGACCTACCAATTATACTACGTAACCTATTTTAGACCTACTCGAGTGAGATAGCGTCATAAAACATGCATTAAGTTAGAGAATACGCTTTAGTCTCGAAGAAATCTCGATAATTTATGCCTACAGAGTAAAGTGGCCGCTGAAGTCTGCAGGCCTTAGTTTAATAGCAGAGCGATAAGCTGAGCGACGACGCTGCAAAGGAATTCACACGTTGCGACGAAGATATCAAAAAAATCGCGGGCCCACAATGGCAACAAATAGCTCAAGACCGAGATAAATGGCAATCTTTGGAGGAGGCCTTCACCTGAGAGGGGTTCCTGCTATGAATCATTATAAAACTTTATTATTATTAGTATATGTATCTAGCTTTAAAAAGTTATATTAGTAGCATAGCATAATTACAAAATTATCTTAGCAAAATTGTAACTGCAGGAAATAAAAGGCTTTTTTATTTTTATTTTATTTATTTAAGCTGAGCGATTAAGGAGGTGGTTCGCGCCGGAGACCGAGACCGAGACTGCTCGCGTGCACCTACAAAGCCTGTCTCAGCCAAGAGACAGGAGACAGAGAACCGTCAGTTTAAATGACAACAGTCTTGTCTCTGTTTCTGGTCTTGGTCTCCGGTCTCGGTCTCCTGCGCGAACCGACAGCTTTAAAAAATAACAACACTTTACATACTACATATTGTAAAAATATTAGCTACTAGCTTTAGCCCGCGGCTTCTCTCGCGCTATCCCTCAGAAACAGTTCTTTTTTATTATACGCAAGGTACTCCATGTTATTTTCTGTACTTTGACAGTGTATAAAATATCATGATGATCGGTTGAGCAGTTAAGGCGTGAGATCGTAACAAACAAACAAACGCATAACCGCAGATCGTCGAAGTTAAAAGACGCTTATGAGTGACCGCTAGTTGCTTAGCTTCGGAGCGCAAGTTAAATTGACGTTTCCAGACTTCAGGCGGCCTAAAAAATCCGTCACCAGATTAGCCCACCAGCTCATACAAACTTAATCTTTTACTGCAAAAGATAAGGAATTAATAATAATAACTAGTTACGAAAAAGGAAAAAAAACACTTTCGTAGCTGGTTATGAAACACAGTTACGTACATGGAATAAATATTCCTTTTTAATAACTAGTTACGAAACAGTGAAAAAAATCCACTTTCGTAACTGGTTACGAAAAACAGTTATGAAAATGGACCAAAGGGAACAATGAGACTTTATAATGTTTGATGTAATCGTGTTAGTTAAAGAAAGACTGCCGCAAAGGATAAGTCAGAAGAGAATACTGAGACCGGCTGAAGACCTCAAAAGTGTCATTTGGGATACTGTGTCCCAAGATATTTTGTCCGAAACGTCAGCAAGTCAGCTCATCGCTAACCTTATGCATCGCTTCACCTCAACCCGGTGTCAATTGAATTTTATTATCTTTTTACACGGACCATGCGTTTACGAGCAAATCGGTGGAATTGGCTCTCTCACTCGCGGTCTGTCTTTAGTTTATGTTAAAGTGATTTTTTATTGCAACATAGGTTCAAGAATTGCGTTTTCGCACTTTGTAATTGGTTACGTTATAGGGCAAGCGACTTGTTTAGGGAGTGTCCACATTGCGTTTTTTGCAGCGCGTTTGTATCGATACAAACGCGATTCGAACGCGATGCGAACGCGCAGCCCCCCGGTTCGCTTTTGTATGGAAAAATACGCGTTGCGAACGCGCGTTTGTATCGATACAAACGCGCAGCTCAAAAACGCGCTGCAGAAAACGCAATGTGGACACTCCCTTAGCTTAACAGTGTTTTTTTGCTTTAGGCTAAGGCCAAACGAGCGTATTTTTTTGAGTTGTGAGTCGCGTAGTTTCGGTCGCGTAATTTCTGCTGCATTTGTTTTCATAGAAAAGTCCTGTTTGATTCACACGGCGACGCAAAATGAGTTGTCTGTTTTTGTCGAAAGTAGATTACGCTACTCATTTATCGCGACTCACAACTCAAAAAAATACGCTCGTTTGGCCTCAGCCACTGAAGTTAGTCAGGGTATTTTTCGATGAGTTTTTAGATTAGGGTTCATAAGAATGTGGAAAACGTGACTACGAGGAGTGGCCGTACCTTTACCTAGAATCTAGGTCATTTAGGTCCTAGATAAAGATTCTCCAGATGAATCGAAACACTGTCGGCATCTTTTTTATTTATACGCACGTAATTCCTGTATCTTATTATTATAATGAATACTTATACCTAGTTGCTATGTGAAATGAGACATGTCTTTGAACTGTTTTATGAATAACTTCTGTAATTCAATGGCGGAAGACGACGACGACGCCGCAGGCCCAGATTAAGGTGGCGGGATGAGCTAGATTTATTTTTGGAAGACTGGTCCTCCACAACATTGGACGAGAATAGGTGGAAGGGGGATAGGGAGGCCTTTGCCCTGCAGGGGGACGACACAGGCTAGAAATAATAATAATATATAATAATATTATAAGTATATTATGTATGTATTTACAAAAAAAAAATGTATATAAGTACCTAGTATATCAGTCATGTGGTTGCCATAACACAAGCTCTGCTTAGCTTGGGACTACATGATGCTGTGTGAAATGTCCAGCAATATTTATTTATTTATATTTATTTATTTATTTATAATAATTGTGATTCTGCTATAACAGCCTTTTTAGCGCAGCTGGTCATTGAATGCAATTATTGCTTTTCTGCCGTAACAAGAGACGAGTCAATATCTCACTCGAGCAACACGGCTCACGTCTCATGAGATCGGTTCGTTAACTGGTCTAGGAGCTTTTCCCACGATGTTTTCCTTCAAAGCCTTGGTAATAAATCCTACTCAGCGGTCTGGGCATCTGTTTACTCGGATACTTGCAATACGTACGAGTTTGAACGCTGTATAATGGCGAGTTTACATTATTCAAGTCTTTAGTCAAGTCCTTTAACTTTAGGCAAGTTGAAACGTGTAAACATTATTTCCTTAGTACTTACTTGTTTTAGCTGTGCCTTTCAAGCCTTTCAAGTATCCTAAAGGCCTGACTAAAGACTTGAATAATGTAAACCGGCCATAAAAAGTAAGTATAAAATTATACGTATGAGTAAGTGGCCATAACTCCTAGATACATAATATACATATACACCTCGAAAATACTAACCCAGTGGTTTTGGAAATCAGTGGTCAGCAAGTGAGTAGACTTCTCATTATATAGATACATTATAAATTTACTACTCAGTAATAAAATAAACATTTTCATAACTTTTTTGTTCATCAAAAACCAGTGCTAAGAACACCTATCCATTCATTAAGAAAATAACAATGATTTTAAAACAAGAGATATCCTACGCAATTTACATAAAATAACCAGTTATTTCACACCTTTGTCTATTCAGATAAAAAATATAAAAAGAAAACAAAACTAAATGAAGGCAAGTGTGATACACATTATAACACAGGGTTCTGTTCTATATTCTATGTAAACTGAAGTCATCAAAAATAGACTTGATTAAAAATGTTTGTGGTAGCCGTAGACAATATTAAAATCTTTTAAAATAGTTTTCCGGTGTACACGTGCAATCCACCTCATCAACAACTGCTTGACCGATTTTGAGTTTTGTACTAATAGGATCACCTGGATGATTCTTAACTATTTTCTGGTGGCACTGTGACAAAGATCCAATTTTTTTTAAAACATTATGCGATGACACTGATCTGGTCAGATCAATCTAACAAACTGATCTGACAACGGATACCTAACGGCGAAATATGTGGCAGGTCAATATATTCTACAGAAACTGCTAGTATTATTAAAATATTATATTAACAATCCTCACTCCATAATTTAAAAAATAAACCTCAGCATTGCCATTCAGCGCGATAATGCTGCCAGTCTCTTGGGCACGCTTCTGACTGGCAGTAGCTTGGGTCAGTTGTGCTACCTATAGATCATTTATAACCATATTTAGATGGTTTAACCAGTTCTAATTGTATTTTGTATAAAGTTATGTAAATAAGTAATAGTTTAGTTTCTGTAAATAAATGTTTTAAGAAAAAAAAAATTAATTAACATACGGAGCCCCAAAAACGTCGACGATCGATGAAGTCACGGCAACTTAAATGATTCATTCAAGCTCCGATTGACAAAATGTAAATGAACCTTTGATGACGTCAAGACTCTAAAATTGAGGCCTCAAGTTAACAATCAAATTTTTAAACTATTATTATTAATTTACCTATTGTGCATAAGTTCGATCGGAGCGATCTCTTCCAGGCAACCTTTGGCTAGAGAGGAAATTTAAGCAATGTCCAGCATTGATGTATTTATTTATTTACTAGCAGACGCCCGCGGCTTCGCCCGCGGTGGACTAGGTACTACTTTTTTGAAACATGCATTTTTTCGGGATAAAAAGTAGCCTATGTCACTCTCCAGTCCTCCAACTATCTCCACACAAAAATCACGTCAATCCATCTCTCCGTTTTGACGTGAAAGCAGGACAAACAAACAAACACACTTCACATTATAATGGGTATGGATTTAAGTCACGCCTGTTCCAAGTTTAATTAAAATCAATCATTGGCTGAGGCGTCCAAACTCACAAACGCCCAGATTTTTAATATTATTATGATTGTAATTATTATGACCTACGAATTAACATCATTATTTCACACGCGCTAATGCAAACAGTCAATGAGTAACTGAGATAAATCAAGTGAGAAACAAAAGAATGTTGGTATCTCAAGGAAGGCTGCTCAGTTCTCGAATTGAGTGCGTTATTTATTATTCGAGATTGTCTCTACAAATCACAGGACGATTGCCGTACAGCAAGGAAATTTCAAAAAACGACGTCCGTCTTATAACTTTGTTATGACGAACGACGTTTTGAAAAAAACAAAGGGATCCCGATTTTATCGCCAAACGATTTTAAATTCACAAAACTTAAAAAATTGGAGCATTAGTAACTTTATCATCTCAGCCGTAAGATGTCCACTGTTGGACATAAGTCTCACTCAAAGATCTCCACGTATTGCGGTTGGGCGCGGCCTGCATCCACCACCGACCTGCGGTCTTTAATCATAATCATAATCATAATCAATCATTTATTTGCAGAATACATTAAATAATCCATTTCGAGATCTTATATCTATTAAAGTCATTGTACCATTTACCATGTCGTCTGTCCATCTTGTCGGTGGACGTCCGACACTGCGCTTGTCTACACTCAAGAACTTTTCAGCCCCATCGGCCATCTGTTCTGTTTCTGTTAGAAACTTAACAGAATAATATTTGAAAGAAGAAAACATTGTCCAACCCAAGTATCATCAAAGCTTCTGACATTCGACTCGATACTATTAAGTTTTGCTGTATTCTTTGGATTTGACATGCATGGATTTTCGTTTATTTATTCCAGGGAAAAACGGTGCAGATGGACGCGAGAAAACTTCAAAGCAAAACTTCAACTATTTTGTTTTGTTTCTTAGTCTACTATGACCAATGAGGTTAGGTTA
This sequence comes from Camptogramma bilineatum, assembly GCA_958496255.1. NCBI lineage: Eukaryota > Metazoa > Arthropoda > Insecta > Lepidoptera > Geometridae > Camptogramma > Camptogramma bilineatum. The sequence goes on along the minus strand of OY292465.1, from coordinate 9,805,342 downwards.
CTTTGATGAGATGACGTTTTCAAACAAATTACCAATGAGGTTTTGCAAATTACTGTCATTTTGGAGAACGAAACAAAACGCAACGGCAATGATAGTTGAATGGTTCACGTTGTAAAAAAGAGGAATTAGGGGCCCGCCCGCACTGACGCACCATGGGAAGGGTATCGTCCGTGATTTTTACGGTCGTAACAGCACGAGACAGTTTTTTGAGGACTGTTCTTTACAGAATCATCGGTGTAACTCGAGACTCCCTATATACGATGATTGGACAAATAAATATATTTCCCGTATCCTGTTTATCTGGTTTGGGGTGTTAATAAAAATGTAGAGGAGATTAAGGCTGGATGGATCCGTAAGTGTTACTTTTTTATACTGTTTTATTGATTTATTCGAATATCATTTTGAAAACGAAACGAAACAAGAATATATATTTATAATAATAATAATAACTAGGTTGTAACTATTATCTAAGCTTACTCCGTCGTCCGTCGTCCCACGACAAGCCGAAGGCATCCTCTCCTTTTTTCATCACATTCAGATTTTCAGCCAGACTTCACCTGTCACCTGAATGACTGTCGAGATAGCCCCGCCATCTTTTTCGGGGTCTGTAATGCCCCGCCTGGTTTGTATTAGTCATTAAGTAAGTTTTATTGTAATAACAATTTTAAAGGTCAAATAAAGTACACATTACAAAAAGTTTGACTTGCATTGCATCAAACGCATAATGAACAATAACATTTTTCGGTAGTGTTTAATGTTTTTTACCTAAATAAGATATAAAAAATCCAATTTCGCATCATCAATATTCCAATGATTGACAGACAGATTCCCCACATTAATCAGTTCCATTATTTGTTGAGACCTTGATTGATAATTGAAATAAGGATAATTTGTGGTTTGACCTTTTTACGTGCATTTTGGATGCATTGTGTTATACGAAATCAAATCGCAGCGTGATACATTTTTTGTTCCGGCAAATCTGGCTGCAGGTAATTTTTGTCAAAAGTACGATCTCAGTCTCATCATCATTTAGCCAGTTTGGACCCACTACTGGTATACATAGGTACATACTGGTTTACATAGGTACAAAGCGGAGTCTTTATACCAGTACATCCACAATTTGAGTACACATACAAATATCGTCTGACCAACGAGCTGTCTCTTGGTCATCATTTATCCATCTCTCGTTGTCCCTTCTTGCAAAGACTCAATAAGCTTTCACTTAACAATTTTCTTAAATTAAGTTAAAAATTTAGTTCGACTATTCTATTAACCAATATTAGTGTCCACAAAATTCAGATGTAATTTAAAGATTTATTAAAAGCACATGGGTGCAACATACCCCAGCCTTCTCTACTGGTGTGAATGGATCCGTGGTCGGGGTGGCCCGCGTCCGTCGTCGTATCGTTCCCAATAAATTAGAAGCACTAATACAAGACTCGCCTTTACTGTGCTTGCTCATTGAGTTTGATTCGAGCCGAAAAATTCGGACTATAATTTTTATTATATGGTCATTACTATATTTACAGGAAGCGGTAGACAATTTCTTTCAGATCTTTAGGCAGTTTTAGATGTCTAATGTGGTAGTCAGAGGTATGTCCAAACACATTTGGTACATTTCCACATTTTTCAGAAGTTAACATTCCATACGTGATAGGTTGCAAGCCTATCGACTCTATTAGAAAGCTAACTGGTTTCCTCACGATTTTTTCCTTTACCGTTTAGTGCTCGTGTTAACTCTCATATCAATTTTTTAAACGAAAAATCCATTGATGCACGGCCGGGTTCGAACCCCACGCCCTTCGGATTTAAAGTCGAATCACTAATCCATTCGGCCAACACTGCAATTTTTGATGCGTATGTGCGTATTTAGAAACTAATTGACATGATAATTTTCTGAATGAGATACCATCATGATATGATTTACAATTAAATTACCTAAATATTTGGTTATTACTAGGGAGAGACAAATAAAGACAAGGTGTAGGTAACAGAAAAACAATGTTAAAGGTAAAAATAAATTGAAAATATAGACGTCACCTACTTATGAACAAAGTAGCGGTTCGTACATTCGATTTTTATAAATAAACTTTCAAAACTTTTCTCTATGAAAAATGAGTTGTATAAAGAGAGGGATAAAGGCATTGGTGACATTTTAGAGAAAGGCCAGGTCAAAAGTACCCTAAACCGGCGAGCTTGTATGAAAAATGTGATGAGAGTGAATGAGGCGAAAGAGGTGTGTCAGGATCGTAGCAAGTGGAAGTCCGTGGTCTCTGCCTACCCCTGTGGGAAAGAGGCGTGATTTTATGTATGTATGTATGTATGTATAAAGGCATAAAATAGAGAGGGTTATAAAGAGATAACTCTATTCCATTTGGTAGTACCTAATAAAAACTTTTAGATTATTAATAAAATCAGGTCACAAATAAATATTTAAACATAAATAACTAATGATTGTGATTTAAATTCAGAAAAAAAAAGTAAGTCAATATCATCGTAGTACCTAATCTTTCGGATTCGAATCATCGCCAGTGCATAAGCACTCTTACAGAACAGCCCGTGTCAACTCTCCTAATGTACTGCGACGATAACACCTTCAACAACACTTATGTGCAAATCACCAGCATTACCTGACCCCGACCTCTATGAATTCCCAATAAGGTCAAGCTCAGGGTTTTCTGGTGGGTCGATGCACATTCGCTGCATTGAAGCGCAAATGCTCCTTTATATCGTTAGTTAGGATTCGATGTCACTTGGTTCGTTTTGTGTAATGTAAATTCTTACGTACTTTATTGTGGACGACCCCGATAATTGATTGTGCTGGTGAATTTATGGACTTTTAATTTGATTTTATTGTAATATTTGCAACTTTTATAATAATTTGAATAATTGGAATGATTTTTTTTCCTAGGGTATTATTTTACATTAGGCTACGGATGTAAAAAGTAATTTCTTAAAAGATGGCGGTTCGCGCCCGAGATCGAAACAGGAGACCGTGGAATATATATTTACGAATATATATTTTCATGAGCCCTGACTTCTGGCCGAAAGGGGTGAAGTTTCGGCGGTTCAAGGGCCGCCTGTCACGTGATACCCCGCGCTGCGACACACAGGCGACATGGTGTGACCTAGATTAAGTTTTTAGATTTAAGGTATTTATTTCTATGGGCCTTAGAATTAGTTTTTACCATCTGTAGGTACTATTTTTAAGTTGCCTGAAATAAAGTTTATATTATTATTATCATATCTCATTTTGTCGTAAATATAATAATCTTTACTACGCTTGTAACGAATGTATAAAATACCTTTAATACCTTAACCGTTGGATAATAATAGATAGTGACAGTCGCGGCTTAAATTTAAATAGCGTTTAAGTGTAAAGAGGTTACTCGATAAAGAAATCAGTGAAAATAAAACGATTTATAATTGCATTTACCATTACAAGAGATTAACACTTGACCGATTCGCCTTAACAGTTACTCCAGCTTCATAAAATGTTAATTTAAAATACACATTCATAAATTAATAAGATTACGCTTCAAGCATAAAGATAAGTGCAGAATAGCGACACGGACATGCATGGTACAGGGTCATGGTAAGGGAAAAAATAGGGGCAATACCATAAACAATTTCTTGAATCTTTTTTTTATTTTCATAATGACTAATTTAGAAAGTTTTAATCAGCTGTTACAAGAATTGTCTCAAAAATGATAATGGTAGGTAAGTAATATAAACGTTGCCCAATATTATGACATAGACCAGGCCGAATAAATCAAATTGTAATGTATGTTTTTGAAAGCGCACAGACACACAGAAATGCCACTACATGAAAAAAATTACAACTCGCAGGTCCATGCCCAGTCTGTGGTTAGGCAGCCTAGGTAGGCATCATGCTCACTATGTCCCATCACTATTAAACTGTTACTCATAATGGACTTAGAGAATTCCTAGAGCTCAAATGTAACCTAACCCCAATATTTATATTCAACTGTCAAATTAACACGGAATGAGATAAATGATGAATGAAAAGAATAGGGAACTCCCACAATTTTTTTTTATGATTTTATACGATAGGTTATATCGTCAAATAACCGTAATAAAAATTCCAGCGCCGAAATACTAAAATTTTATAAAAAAAATAATTTTTAAAATTTACCAACATTTTCAGGCATCTGAAACACGTTTATTATTGTTGTCACAGATTACTGTTGTAGTAACAATTTTTGAATTGTGACGTCACGCGTCAAAGTTCACAAATTGATACTAAGTACAACAGTAATCTGTGACAATAATAAGTTCGAGTTTAGGAATTGTGAAAATTTAAAAAAAAACTTATCTATGGATCGTCATATCTGACTCGTCCTTGACTTTTCTTATGAACTCGTGACGTCACATCCTTTCACATCCTTTTCAAGTATTTTGAAATTCCTACTATTTTTTGCAATTTTTAAAATTTATTTTCTATTCGAAAATGGTTTAATATTAAAAAAATAATTTCACACACATACCTCTAAAGCAACAATGTTCATAATAAAATACATTTAACCCGCTTTTGAATCAGACGCATATCGCCTATTGGCAACAGATTTAGCAGGAGCTTGAGCTTTAGGAAGCTAATAAGTCAAATGTGAATAACAGAGTAAATCTTGCTTTATCTTTTCATTGACAGAAGAGTGACAAAAAAACTTACTCTAAAGCCTTGCTAATATAGACAAATTATTTTGAATGATGGGGTTTGCGTAAGTGAACTACTTGGTAAATGAGAGTTTTTCCTACACTTACCTATGAAAAGTGAGTACCTACGAACTACTTGGTAAGTGAGAATTGTTCCTATATTTATAAAAAGTGATCACTCCAGTTTATCTAAGCCCTCACTCCGGCCCTGGTTCCGATTATTGAACGGGTATCGATGCGTCGAATCGATTACATCCGAGTAGTTTGTATTCGATAGTCCTTCGCAATGGGACAGGGCTTAACAAGGGACAGAGTGTACTTTTTGTTCGAAGAATTATGCATTATAGTATGCAAGAGGTTGCCATGAAATTGGTCTTTGTATAATTTTGAGATAGCTCAAAAGTTATCGTGCGGTTTTTTAAGCAATTTGTAAAGTTTACAAAAATGATTATTATACTAATCTGTTTTAGCACACACACGCAGACAGACAATTTCAGGTTATACCTATCGTGATTCTACCGTGCTAGCGTTAGCTAGATGCTTGAATGGTGTTGTGCAACGGAAAAAGCGTAGTTTTTTAGAATGCTTCAGTCTCGATAATGTGATGGTGATTGATTTTCTATTTAAACGACAGGATTAGGATAGCTTTCTAAAGAACTAAATGGGTGTGTTCTTTAAGTTCTAATGATACGAATTAAAGAACTAAATTATTAAAGAATCTATTAACATGATTTCGTCGAGATTACCGCGCTCAGTAGGCCTATTCTTCTATAGTAGATTGTTGCACGAGGGTTGAAAGTAACCTATTGTGGCACGAGATGGTTTAAAGTTAAGTTTAAAGCTAATAGTTCGAGTGCCTTAAAAGGTCTTTCACCCGAGGTAAACACTCTGCTTTTCATTTCGAATATGAGGAAAGTAAATAAAATCCTGATTAGCTCATTTTATAAAAATCTCTGCTCTCGGCCGACGAAATAGCTAAAAATCAAATTGGTGCTTTCCCGCCATTTTTGTTTTTTTTTTGTGGCAAACTACCAGCCAGTATTTTTCTTTTTATTGAAGATGGTAAATATTTGGTATGTATAAATAACTCGATAAATAATAATAATATAATGAAAAGTAAATTAATAACAATAGTCATCTAATAAAATTGTTGAAAATATTTTTTTACAGCAATTCTCAATATAAAGGTAAATAGAAATGTCAAATATTGCTTTGGCTGTGTAAAAAGTTTCAACATGACTCAATAGAAATGTCAAAGTAGAATGTTTTTTTTATTAATTTGTCAGCAGGGAAAATTGCTTCCCAGGGCGGAAAAGTACTACTTTCATCCCTCTGTTCAGTTAACTTCAAGCGTACTTTCCGTGTATGAGTAATGAAAAAAAACTTTTAACAACCACATCAAAACGTCAACTGTTTCGTTTTGTTTTTTATTTTATGACCAAGGTTATACTCTGTTGTGATGAAATTTTCAAACAAATCACCAAGAAGGTTTTGCAAATTTCTGTCATTTTGGAGAACGAAACAAAACGCAATGATACTTGAATGGTTGACGTTGTGAAATAGAAGAATTGGGGTCCAGTGCTCGCGACGAACTTGTGCTCTGCCCAAACAAGATTAATTGTGGCCTTCTCCTTCAAAGGGCATCGCAGAGGGGCGGGACAGGGATGTGTTATAAAATCTGTAGAAAAACAGAAATCTTTTATTTTCATGCCGCACTTTGCATAACACCGTCCAAGCGTCCCGCTGACGCTAGCACGGTTGATTCGCGACATGATCGCGCGACAAATCACAGACTGCGACCATCTGCATCGGTACGCCGTCGCATCACATCCAACCGCTTATTAGTAAGCAAAATGATCTGAGATATAGGAAAGAAAGGAAAAAAGAACTACCGTTAATCTTACTTGACTTGGACTGGCCTCTTAGCTCAGTTGGTAGTAGCTCTGCCTTCTGCGCTGTAGGTCGTGGGTTCGATTCCCACTTAGTAAAAACTTTTGTGTAGTGAACGTAGATGTTGGTTCTGTGTCTGGGTGTTATACAGGGTGTGGCAAATTCTTGGTCACTGAAGGGTAGCTACCTTTTCTCTTGTAGTTAGAAAGTTTTGTTCTTAGGAAACTTCAGTTTTATTTTGAAGAAAAAAATAATTGCATTTTTAGATTTTTGAAAAAAAATACAGTTAGCCTAAAAAATTACATCTGTCAAAAAAAACAAGTTGGTCTTAATCGACTCTATTTCCCACCAGAAACACTTCTCCCAAAGTAACTTATCAAATCAAATCGTAAGTTTATGCAATAATTCAAAAAAACACATCCCATACATTTATAAACATTATAGTGCCACTTATTCTATGGTTATTAATTTAAATTCGTAACTGCTTTGGCATGCTGGGAGGCTATCGTAAAGCCTTAGGCGCCTAAGACAGAGCCGCAAGAAAGAATGGTATGCATGGAGCATACCATTTGTACATCTGCAGGGAAGCACTTTGTTCTAAATTTAAATACGCGCTTTACAATAGCCTCCCAGCTTGCCGGAGCAGTTATGAAACTAAATTAAAAACGATAGAATAAGTGGCACTGTAATGTTTACAACACCTAATTTCATAGAAAATGTATGGGATGTGTTTTTTTGAATTATTGCAAAAACTTACGATTTGATTTGATAAGTTACTTTGGGAGAAGTGTTCCTGGTGGGAAATAGAGTCGATTAAGACCAACTTGTTTTTTTTGACAAATGTAATTTTTTAGGCTAACTGTACTTTTTTTCAAAAATCTAAAAATGCAATTATTTTTTTCTTTAAAATAAAACTGAAGTTTCCTAAGAACAAAACTTTCTAACTACAAGAGAAAAGGTAGCTACCCTTCAGTGACCAAGAATTTGCCACACCCTGTATACTAGGTATGTATTTACAAAAGGTATATAAGTATTCTATCAGTTATCTGGTTCCCATAGTACAAGTTTTGCTTAGTTTGGGGCTAAATGGCGCTGTGTGAAATGTCCAGCAATATTTATTTATTTACTATAAAAACTTTTTGCTTTATGCCTCCTCAGAATGGACTTCTTTAGCCATAAAAGAGGCTTTCAGGCAGCTTGTTACCTTTTTAGTAACACCGCAACTTTCAAACCTCTGATAATATCAAAGATTATTATGAAACTTATTAGTGCGTAAGCTCTGCTAATCAAATGATACTCATAACACACACAACAGCAGGCCTAAAAAGGTCGCTAAAGCAGAATCACAATATGAAATGAACTATAATGCCGCCTCTTTTCACTCTCAGTCAATGAAAAGAGATGGCATGTAAATCAATTCCTATTGCGATTCTGCAATAGCGACCTTTTTAAGCCCGCAGGTAAGTTTTACCTACTCAATAATTGTCGCGATGATTCATGTAGGTATCGTTTCGCAGAGTAGACCTAATGAACGTTCACTTTCATATTCCAAGGTTTATATGACGTCAAAAGACGGTGGCTTTGGACACCAAATGTGAACCATTCATAATTTATCTACGCTTTAATATTCGCAATACGACGCGCCCAAATTATAGGTCAGCTTGCAAACCTAATATTTAAGATCATTTATAATAAGTGGTTATAATATATGAGTTTCCTGTAGAACTATGAACGTCATATCACTACCGTAATACTAGGTAATGATATGAATATTATTTTTAATTTAATTAAACAAGCCCACCCTTGAATACAAAACAATAATCTCATCTAATAAATTAAGCCTTTACATCTCTTAAAATATGATTTACTAGTGAACGCCCACGGCTTCGCCCTCGTGGACTACTTTTTTATCCCACGGGAACCATACACTTTTCCGGGATAAAAATTAGCCCATGTGTTATTCCAGAACCTAAACTATGTACATAGTACCTATATTCCAAATTTCATCACAATCGGTGAAGTAAGTAGTTATGGAAATACGTACACACACACACGGACTTTCGCTTTTATAATATTAGTACTAGGATACGGTGTCAGGAGGTAATCTTTGCCTACACCTAATGGAACACTTTAATGAAATGAAATGAAATGAAATGATTTATTTGTAACATAAACAACTTAAACACACACAGCACAAAAATTACTACCTAAGTAATAATAATACATAATACAAAGCTTATGTTATAATGGCGCTGACTCAGCACTATGTTGTGTTTGCAAAAACACAACGCTGATCTTCCGTCAGAACCACACCATATAGGAAAACAATATGTCCAAGAGAAAAAAAAAAAAAATGTTTAGTGCCTACCTAGTGTACACCATCCTCTCAGCTTAACCGGCCATATCTACAGGAAAGACACCATATTATTAAGGCTGAGACTCCACCAAAGCGGAGATGTGTGAGATGTGTTTTAAATAACCAATGGAATTTCGTTATTCAAACATGTCATCTCGTCTTTTGAAATCCTATTGGTTGTTTAAAACACAATCTCACACATGTCCGCTTTGGTGGAGTCTCAGCCTCATACTCTTGAGTTCAACGTCTTATAATAGTCTTTTTCAAACGTCTTATGACAGACACTGATTTTATCAAACAGTTCTTGGTAGTATCTAACAATGTTGCTATAATTTTATGTTTCGTTTCATTAGATGAACTGCTTAGAACCTTTCGGGAGCTGTAATTTGAAATTATCGTTTAGTTGATTGTCTGACTAAAACCAATCAAATAATTTGTAGGCAGAATTAGTGAGGAAACGTTTCTAACAGTTTTTCAAATGAGGTAATATATTTCTAGATGGAAGCGCATGTTTTTTTTTTTTGTTTTCGCTTTTTCAGTATTTTGTTTTTGTTTTTGTAAGTCATTTTAATGTCTTTTTTCTGGGAAAATTTGTTTTCTCTATTTTCGCCCGAGCAGAACTCGGTCGCCCAGATATTTCATAATAAAACTGTAGTTTCAGCTGCTAAAGAAAAAACACTCGCTAAAGTCGAAACTCATTGTAGGTATTTTTTTATCAGATTTGGATTTTTTTTAAAATCAGATTTCCTTCTTAAAAAATCAGCCAAAGGAAAAATACTCGGACTGACTTCCCAAACGTAGTCATACCTTTTTTTAGTTGGCTGGTACTTTGGGTTTTGTGCCCATAATGAAGGTTTGGGCCCATTATGGGCCCAAAAACCAAAGTGCCTGTTGTATAGATGAGCCTCTGAATCAATCTCTCAATACAAAACTCCGTCACCAGAGCTGGCCACTTACTCATAAAAACTTACTTAATACAATCCACTGTACATTAGCATTGCAAACATGACAGCTTGCAAGACTACAGCCGCTGTAAAATAAATCAAAGACAAGTGTGAACTCCGTTCTGCAAATCGTGATCAGCTCGCCTCATTAGCAGAGCTTACATTGTTACATCGTATTGTGTAACTTGGTCACCGAACCCGTGGCAATATGGGCTGTAAACCAACAGAATGTTGCTTTCACGGACTGCTCAACCACTGGATCAAAAGTATTTACATTTAGGGGTACATATGAAAAGTCCGAAAACCGAAATGCCGATCCTTGAAATGCCGATGCTTGAAATAGCGAATGCTCGTAAAGAAGAATGCTTAAAATGTAGAAGCTTTAAATGTAGAATGCTTAAAAATCAGAATGCTCGAAATGCCGAAAGCCAAAATACCGAAGCTTAAAACATAGAAGCTTAAAATGCCGACGCTCAAAATTTAGAATGCTTGAAATATAAAAGCTTGAAACCAGTAATGCTCGAAATAATTATGTAGACGTAAGAATTTTTTTTGTCTTTACTTATTATTATTAAGAGGTAAAGTGTGTTTGTATTGTACTCTTATGTAGGAGGTTATCTCAAAAACTACTCATTTGATTAAAAAAATTATTTCACCTGTATTTAGAATGAGGGGAGGGGGAGGGAGAGGGGGAGGGGGGAGGGAGAGGGGGGGAGAGAGGGAGGGAGAGAGGGAGGGAGAGAGAGAGGGAGAGAGAGAGGGAGAGGGAGGGAGAGGGAGGGAGAGGGGGAGGGAGAGAGGGGGGGAGAGAGGGGGGGAGGGGGGGGGAGGGGGGAGGAGAGAGGGAGACGGGGAGGGGGAGGGAGAGGGGAGGGAGAGGGGAGGGAGAGGGGAGGGAGAGGGGGAGGGAGAGGGGGAGGGAGAGGGGGAGGGAGAGGGGGAGGGAGAGGGGGAGGGAGAGGGGGAGGGAGAGGGGGAGGGAGAGGGGGAGGGAGAGGGGGAGGGAGAGGGGGAGGGATAGGGGAGGGGGAGGGATAGGAGAGGGGGAGGGAGAGGGGGAGGGGGGAGGGAGAGGGGGGAGAGAGGGAGGGAGAGAGAGGGAGGGAGAGGGAGGGAGAGGGGGAGGGAGAGAGGGGGGGAGGAGGGAGGGAGACGGGGAGGGGGAGGGAGAGGGAAAGGGGAGGGAGAGGGGGAGGGAGAGGGGAGGGAGAGGGGGAGGGAGAGGGGGAGGGAGAGGGGGAGGGAGAGGGGGAGGGAGAGGGGGAGGGAGAGGGGGAGGGAGAGTCGAGGGCGAAGGGGAGGGGGAGGAAGAGGGGGAGGGAGAGAGGGAGGGAGAGGGGGAGGGAGAGGGGGAGGGAGAGGGGGAGGGAGAGGGGGAGGGAGAGGGGGAGGGAGAGGGGGAGGGAGAGGGGGAGGGAGAGGGGAGGGGGAGGGATAGGGGGAGGGGGAGGGAGAGGGGAGGGGGAGGGATAGGGGGAGGGGGAGGGAGAGTGGAGGGGGAGGGAGACCCAAACATGGATCTTCCACTGTTATTCACTGAGAAATTCTGACACAATAGGTCCTGACTCCATCAGATCAGCAGCTGTCACCATATTATTACATTGTAGTCGGAACTTCACCGATACGCTGAGTTCCAAGTTTCAACTCGATCGGACTATTTACTGAAGAGTTCTGTTGAACAGCTCCTGATATCATCCTCAGATCAGCTTGTTACGACCATATTATTACATTGTAGTCGGAACTTGACAGATATGCCGAGTTTTAACTAAATCGGCTTATTTACTGAGGAGTTCTGTTGAACAGCTTCTGACTCCATCATCAGGTCAGCTTAATGTTACCATCATATTGCATTGTCACTGATATCCTATCAAGTTCTTAAAAAATTCCCGAATTGCGTATGCCTTTAAAATATGAAGAGTTACCTCGATTTCTCCAAGATCCCATCATCAGATCCTGACTTGATAATCAAAAGGAACATTAGAATAGTGTACCCTTTCAAACAAAAAAAGAATCTTTGAAATCGGTCGAGGCGTCTTCGAGTAACCGGTGAACGTACACAAAAAACACAAAAAAAAAGTCCGACGAATTGAGAACCTCCTCCTTATTTTTTTAAGTTCGGTTAAGAATACAATAATTTTGTAAGTATTTAAGTCGTTTCACTATCACGTTTCCATCTAGCTACTTTACACCTAAACTACTTTCGCACCCGTAAAAACTACCACGAAATAAAGTACTAAAAAATACAATAATTTATGTAAGTACTTATTTCGATCATTTTCGATGTTTTAGTCATTCGGCATTTGGAACTTATACTTATTAAGCATTCTACTTTATAAACGTTCGGCAATTGAAACTTTCGGCATTTCGAGCATTCTGACTTTTAGCTTTCGACCTTACAAACTTCTATCTTTCAAGCTTTCTGCATTTCAACCGTTCTACATATCGAATTTCGCTATTTTAAGCATCGGCATTTCAAGGATCGGCATTTCGGTTTTCGGACTTTTCATATGTACCCACATTTAGGTACCGAAAATCAAAGCTAATAACATTTATTCACTGGCATTACATAGAACCGTCTTACTTGATCTACTCGACTGCAGTGCAAGTACCGTTCTTATCGATCGCTAAATTTGACATTTAGAATCGGCAAAATTCGATAAAATTTGATTTGTCAATAAAACAACAAATTTTATCGAATTTTGTCGATGCTAAATGTCAACGATCAATAAGAACGGTAGGTACTTGCGCTGCTGTTCTTTTTGTGACCAATAATCAAGGTAAAAATCTATGTTTCGATACATTCGCAGAATCTTCGTGTAGGATACGTGATCTGCAGTACTGTTACTATTCCGATGAATAATCAGACACTGTGTGAGAAAATCGATGTTGATGTTACGTGAGTAGTTCATGGTTGCGGGATGATCTTAGCAGTCTTAGAAGTGACTAGGGCAATTTGGCTCGAAATTGAGAGGTGTTGAAAACAGGGGGTATGCTTTGTTTTGCAGTGGGACGATGCAGGACAAAATAAGAATCTAAAATCCTGTGTGTTATTTTAATGTCTACTCAAGCAAAATTTGAGATTTAACAACTGAAGCCATCACACCACATCCACAAAAAGTATGAGTGTGGGCGAGTGGAATATTCTGGTCGCAGCTTTTTACCTTTCCAATTACCTACCTACTTCAAAATGTTGAGTCCAGAAGTTGCTTTGCTCAAGACTACACTGATGATTGATTTTGCCTAAGGGGCAGTTTTATTGCAGTGCGAATGACACAGATTATGTTTCCTCACCCGCCTTAATAACTGTCTCATATTCTGTAACCGAACTCCTTACTAACTGTGGCATTATTCTGTGGCAGTTCAATACAAACTATTGCATGATCTGTGTTCGTTTGTAACATTGTAATACTGTCAAGAGATTTTATTATTGCAAGGAGTATTAAATTGTAAACGGAATAGGACAACTCTTTTTGGATTGTTTATGGATTAGTGGTATTGATGTCAGTTTCACATTGCCACTATTATTGCTTTAATTTTATTTTGTTATAGTGTTAATCCACACTTGGGTATTTACATTTTTAAACTGAAAAATTTTATCAAAATTTTCAACTCCGACGGGATTCGAACCCGCAATGATACAAGCGATCCTCCTTTAGCCGGAGTGCCTTTACCAATTCGGCCACGGAACCTCTGACGCCAGAGTTGAAAATCATGATAAGACCATACCATCGGAGTTGAAAATTTTGATAAGATTTTTCAGTTTAAAAACTATTATTGCTGTTCGCGATATAAACATTTCTGGTTTTATAAGATATGGTGGTCTTAAAACATATTGCCTCAGCTTTTCTTTAAAGGCTTCAAGCAAAAGAACATAGATAAGTTCGTTCTCACGCTCAATAAAAACGCTTCATGTGGTGTCAAAATGTTATGGAGTCGGCGAGCTCTCTGTAATTACTAGCTGACTACTTAGTGGGTGAATGTGATGACCCGTCACTCAATAACTATTGTTTTGGTATCGCCTGTCCATGGCTTTGTAATCGGTTAAAAATTTGAGTTCAACATTGTAGGATTTTGTATATTCTACGGCAAATGTTAGAACTTTCGTCAAGTTATTGTCAAATTGTGTCTTAGTTAATAAATCTATTAAAAATAGGATTTGGCAAGAGTCAAAACAATAATGAATGACACAAACTAAATAAGACTTTTACGTAAGTAGGTATACAAACTTAAATAAAGATAGGATGTGATTATAGGTAGGTGGTATAAAAAAAGACTATAAAACCACACGTGCTGCAAAAACTATCTATATTTTTCTTAACTGTCCAGAATATTTAAAATACGAAGTGTATTCCTCAGAAATAGATAGCTTTGCTAATCAGTACATGTAAAAGCTATTAAGGGAGTGCATGCCTATAATTGGCCTTGGTTTTATTTTTTGCAGTAGGAGAGTGATTGACGTAGCCACTACGTCTTTTTGACAAGCTTGGCGTATTTTATTCTTAGGCCGTGCTAACAGGGTGTTGTAAAAAATTTTATTATTATTTTACCATGTTTTTCAGCAGTCTGTTGTAGGTTTGGTGTTGACCTATAAGTTGTATAAAGCTCGTACCTTGCTAGTTCTCAATAACGTTTATAGTACCTAATGTACCTACACCTAACTTTTCTGATCTACAAAGATAAATTGGATTCATTATTTTATGTCACATGTACAAAATTTTACCATAGAAAGTTTATTTCTACTTGAGCCTTATATACTCGTATTTCATTTTGAGAGATTACCTAAAAGAGATGGCTGTCAGGAATACGTCAAATCTTGGTAGGTACTATATAATTAGACTTATCATTATTTATGTTTTGGTTTAGTGCAATAAACAGGCCATCAATTCAATCACCCATTCATTTATTCAGAAACTAGCTTCCACTCGCGGCTTTGCTCACGTAGTACCCGAATAAAAAGTAGCCTATTCCCGGTCATTATTAATCTGTTTATATTTTAAATTTCAGGCAAATCGGGTCAGTGGTTTTCGAGTTATAGAGTAACAAACATACATCCAAATATCCATCCATCTAAACATCCAAACTTTCACATTTATAATATTAGTGTGATTCACATCTAAAACGCTTCATCATCACGAAATTACAAATAACATTTTTCTACAAAACACCCTGTACAAAGATGCGTATCGATACATTATCGTCAGTAATCGAGCTTTGCAAAAAGGCGTAACAGAAGCCTGAGCAAATGGACCGCGCTTAACGACCGCCCCTTAACTTTAATTTAAAACGACTGTCGGCCATCACATTGCGTTGATTGCTAATTTATTTTAATTTATGACTCGTCATGAGAGGTGGAATTGGTTTTTGTTTATATTAGCATGGATAAGTTTCTTCAGCGACCTATAGGTAAATTATCTTTGAAAACACTTGAATATTAAACCTACTTAGGTAAGTGCCATTTTGAGGGAGAGGGAAATGTGCCAAAGTGTGTCAGCTAGTTTAAGACTCCAAACTATGGTTTTGCATAGTTCTAAAAGTGTGTTGACTTAGTAGGATGACCATCAACTTTCGTTCCAAAAGTTGTAGGTTCAAATCTGAACTGATCAATGGATTTTACGGAAAATTAAAGCGGCCGACTGCGCATACGTAGTATTATATTCTTAATAAATATTTTTTATGTTAAAACTACTTAACATGTCGAGTGTCGCTGACGCTTGTTTTCGGAAGGCACCGAGAGAGTCACAGAGAGCAGTAAACGCACTAAGAGCCATTTTGGGTAAGAGGGATGGTGACAAAGTGAGTCGGACAGTTTTAGGATCCAAGTCAGATTTTTGCATGGTCCTTTTAAAAGGTGTGATGACTAATATCTCTAAGCAGTGACGGGCAACAAAATAAGTAACAGAGTTTTTTCGGTTACACTGAACTATACATTTTTGTAAAAAATAAACATAGGTATACTAAATGTGTATTTAAACGTGCCACTTTAATTACCCTTAAATCTCCAGAACATCTTGGTTTCTTTTGATCACGATAAAATATATCAAACAAAAACCAAATACATTTGAGAAAACTGCGTCGTCACAAAAGTGTTACATTCAAACAAATCGCATCCCATCTCTTTTAACATTGACAAGAAAATTACTCATCGGTTAAGCCGCAAAGCTACTGCATAATCATTGGATACATCTACAAAACAATTGGTCCTTTTATGGTCCTTTCGAAATTAAAAGAGCATTCACCATTACGTATAATTATCTAATCTAAAACCTCTTAGGTGTAAACCTAAGGATTGACTTCTGAGAAGCGTATCAGACGATAGGGTAGCCATGGTTGAGGTTTTATGGACAGATATTTACTTTCTATCAAAGATCAAACGATACACAAGAAAGACTATCTTTTCTTTAACCCAAATCGTCCCACTTCACGTCTAATTACACATTTGGTACACAATTACATTTAGCAGTTGGAATACTACTACGTGATGGAAATTGAACAAACTGACACATCAGAACTCCGTCATTCTACATCACACTTCACACTATCACAACACACTAATCACACTATAATATTATAAATGCGAAAGTTTGGATGTTTGGATGGATGTTTGGATGTATGTTTGTTCCTCTATAACTCGACAACCACTGAACCGATTTGGCTGAAATTTGAAACATAGATAGATAATGACCGGGAATAGGACATAGGCTTTTTATCCCGAAATAATGCACGGTTCCTGTGGGATAAACAAAATAGTAGTCCACGCGGGCGAAGCCGCGGACGTCAGCTAGTTTATTATAATTTTGTAATAAAATAACGTGCAGTTTAAAATAAGATTTTATTTCCTTGGAGATTGGGTTCCTTGCTCGCGCCTCAGTTGGTGCTGTTTGTTATTTTGGTTCTTTACAGAAATGATCGTAAGAAACAGAAGTAAAATCATATGTCTATGTCTATCCTATGTCTTTATATCTGGCTAGACTGTTCTAAGTAATACCAGAAGTCCTACTGAATAAATGATTACCTATTGACTTTGACCATTGCTGCTTAGGGCCCTATCTCACTAGGACACCATGGTTGCGCCACCACAAACAAAATATTCGAAAATGACACCAGCGTGCTAATTTTCTAACTTGTCTTAAACTTCAAATTGGTCTCAAAATGTCAAAATGATCGCTTAGGTATCTTTTATCGCGTTCGATGTCGTTGAGACGAGAGTGATAGAGCTACATGTGCGGTCACTGAACTGTTATATTTGACAGTTTGAGACTGATTTTGGTCACTATCAAAGATCTAATCAGGGGCAGGTGTTATTTCTGTATGTTTTCTTGGTGGTGCAACTGTGGTGGCTCCAACATGGTGTTAAAGTGAGATAGAGCTCTTAGTTCAGAGTCAGTTACGTTGGGTCTTTTTCTAGCGATAAAGATCCATACTTTATTTGTATTAATTTATGGTCACCCTATTGTAGATCGTGGGAGCACGCCCGCATTACACCGGCGTTTAATCACGGGTTAATTACAAGTTTTGGCTATCAGCTATCACCGATAGACAGTGCATTAGCGGAGCTCAGTGGCTAGCACTAGTTTCTTTAACTTGGAGACAGGATTTGGAAAAGCATAGTGCAACGAGTGATCAATCCAGATTCAGTTTAAATACGACCTTGATGAGATGCCGACAAAGAGATGAATTGTCAAAATAAGAACTATGAGTTTAAGGGAGTTTCAATGGATGTATGGCTCCACTAACCTGGTCTCATCAATCTAGCGGGTCCAAGGGTCGCGTCCGGTTTGCACTGAGATTTCACCGCACTTCTTAGGTCCATAAGGTGTTGATGCTGGGTTTGTAGATTGTGAGTCTTTGGATAATTTGGCACTACTTGGGTAATTTGAACTATCGTTTGAAACGATCCTAAGATGGTTCAACTGGTTTTTTGTATATTTCCAATTTTTTTTGTAATAATTAAGCAGTATGTTAATTTTTGTGAAAACCACATAAGTATTATATTATATTCCTATCAATATCTTCTCCAAAAACTATCAAAGTAGTGCTAAGGGCTCAGACTGAGATAATGTTCCTATTGTCTCGTAGCTACAGTTTAAAAATAAAATCAACGTAGGTAGATGTTCACATGAACTTTGGCGTATTTTAATTACTTACCTACTAGCAAATTCTAGTAATTTTTTTTTTATTCATCTCATGCAGCCAATAACGCTCCGGTTTCGCTTACTGTGGTAATTTGTCAATTTTAGTACCTACCTAGGTACCTACTTACAAAAGTAGGTGATTTCATAAATCTAACTACATTATTGTTGTTCTAACCACAGTAAATAATAATACAATAAGTAATATTGAAACTGACTGTACAATAATAGCGTCATCATGTAAAAGTTCATTTCATTTCCGTATCATCCAAAATTACAAATCAAACAATGATCGTAGAGGAAATCACGATTTTACAGACGATCGAGACGAATCAATTTTGAACATCCTTACAACCAAATTAATACTTGATCAAAGATGTTTTAAGGCCTAAGGCTGGAATTATACTAGTAAGTTTTTACGTCAGTTTTACTTACGTAAAACTTAGGCCGGACTTACACTAGTGAGTTTTTACGTAAGTTTTACTCACGCAAGTGACAATACAAAGGATAAGCTACTTTATTTCCTTTGCATTAACACTTGCGTGAGTAAAACTTACGTAAAAACATACTAGTGTAAGTCCGGCCTTACTCCTTTGCATTGCAAATTAAGCAAGTTTTACGTGAGTAAAACTTACTAAAACTTAAATTTAACTTACTACTTAACTTACTTAATTAATTGTCACTTATGGCTGATTTACACAGGGTCAGTAACTGACTACAAATTCGAGGCAAGTCAGTGCTGACCCGAAAAAAACCCTGTGTAAACTGATTGGAAGTCAGTACAGTGGCTTGAAGTCAGCGCTGACTTTTAAAGTCAGTTGGCGCCCCCCGCCACCCGCGCACCCCCGCACCAGCCAAATAAACCCCGTGTAAACAGACAAGTCAGTGCGTGGTTAGTCACTGCCGCTGCGTTGTAGAGTGACCACGTTTTTTTCGCTGGCGATAAAAATCATGTCGTTGAATAGAGCTCGATATCATTGACAGCAATTCGTCAAAATTCTGTGGTGACATCCTCATAGCCAGTTTGAACTCCGCAGGATCTTCAAATCGCAATTGCTTCAGCAACAAAGCAGAGCCACCAGTTTCGTTTCTATCGTCAATCCATTTTCTTACCCATTGTCGTTTATTTTTAGTTATCTCATTTTCTACCATTTCTATTAACTCATTCAACAGCAAAATTGATAAATTTTTCAACAAATAATTAAATCGTCGTTTCAGTTGTTTTCGCGAATTCATTTTTCCCACTGACTTCACACACGTGTGCTCACCGTGAGAAACGCACCACTACTACTTACTTCATGTAAACAGTTAAAGTCAGTCGCGGCGCCGACATTGGCGCTGCGACTGACTTGTCTACTGACCCTGTGTAAATCAGCCATCACGTAAATTTTCAGCGTTTCCTTCAAGTTTGACAAGTGAAATCGCTGGCTATAATAGAGACTGATTCAACGCGTTGAAATCTTTTGCATGGCGTTAAAAGTTTGTCGACATTTTGTAAAAATATCTTTTAAAATGTTGGTAAGTACCTATTACATTTATTTATAAAACCAATCTACTGCATATTTACATACCTAAATAAAGTACAATTAACCATCTAAGAACCATTGTAAACCATCAATACTCGTACATAACTCAACTGATCCAAACCACTGCCAGTCGGAAGAATTTTACAAATAAATATCAAAAATCATTCTGTTGAGGTCAAAAATAATTTTATCAAAATGCAACGGGTCTAACTGTTAAGGCTCAAACACACGCTAGCCTAGGCTCGCCGAGTGAACGCCGCGCCCCGCCAGTGCCAACGTGTGGGCAGCATCACTCGCCTCGCCTTGCCATCGCTCGCCTAGCTGGCCGAGTGAACACGAGCTCAACTTACATTGCTTTGCATAGACTCGCCAAGCGTGTGGACGGTAGCACTCGCCTTGCGTCGACTTGCCTTCGCTCGCGCTGGCTTAGGCTGGTCCAACATGTGGTTGTGCCTTTACCGAAACAGCTTATTACAAAACTATTCGATCAGATTTCACATCAACTGCAACAGTAATAATAACTTTAATAACAGGCTCTACTATCAGGGGGTTGTCATAGACCCATCTTATGCCACTGAAGGACGTTTTGACAGACAGACAAATTTTAATTGCATATAACTGGCCGCATTACTATTACGTAAATTATAGTCTTCAATTAAAATTGGTTGGTAAGAACACGTGCCTAAAACTACCTATTTTGGTTTTGGAAAAAAAAAATACTTTATGAAGAATGATAGATATAGGTTGTCATAATTATAGTTTTTGCAAGTTTTTGCTAGATTCCGCAAGCGGCACAGATTTAGTCTATAATTTTTTATTTTGTATTAGGTATTATTTCATTGAAAATGCAGGTTCGAACCTGCATTAGTTGCTGCCGAAAAGTTTTAATTTTCAAAGATTTGTCTCCTCCGGCACTCCGGCTTAAGGATGACAGCTTGTATCATTGCGGGTTCTAATCCCGTTGGAATTGAAAATTTTGATAAGAGTTTTCATTTTTAATGAAAACCTAAGTGTGATTTGACACTAAGAATTCAAATTATAAGATTGTCTATTCTAAATTTTATTCAATCAGATTAACTGGTTAAAGTGTGACTGAAATTATAAACATCAACAATAGGTAATATAAGCTTACGTTATTAGGTACTTTTTAAATAAAAATGTATCGAAAAAATTACCTAAAATTAATATTTGGTGGTATATCTCTGTTTCAATATAAAAGTGATTACTAAATAAACAATTTAAAATTTCCGTTTAAGTAAAACCAAATGTTTTTAATTGAAAATTGTCCGAACAAACGAGCGTGTGAGGTGGCGCTCAAATCAATATTGTTAATGAAAGCAAATTGACCCAATCAAGAACCATAGAAAAAACCCATCGGCCTACGCACCATAAACCTACCATTTATGGCACCCGATACCATTTCATATCCTCAATCGCCGCCGTGGAAAATCATACAATATGAAAGGATCATTTTGACTAATACCTTCACTAGAACCGCCTAGTTCTCAATAAACCATTTGATTAATTAAAATCCAGGAAAGTAACGCGTGAATGCTTTTTTTTTTAATTATGCTTTATGACAAAATTGCCTTTGTTTTTTCTGTTTAAGGCATTGTCGGTACCTTTCTGCCCATCGGCCCTATTGACAATTTTATAAGCTCAATTATCATTATTGACTGATCGTTATAATTAACTGGTTTTGAGGAACAGGCACTATTTTAACGACCTTTTAAAGCGAAAAGCGTTTCCGCCTGATGATACCGTGATACCTGATAATTACCCGAATACTGAAACGCTACTTAGTTTAATTGAAAGAAAGAAAGAAAGAATATAGTTTATTGACAACACACAGAAGACAGAGGACAGAGCATAATAAAAACAAAACAATTAGTAGGTAAGTACCTACATAGAATTACATAAAAATGGTGTGGAATAGAAACGATAATTGGTGCATAATATTGAAATTAAATGCCATTAGCTGTAATTTTATACAATTCTGAAGAGTAAGAACATCTCAAATAGATAAGTAAGTCTCAAATATTGAAATAGCTATAATTTTTAATTTTTTAAGTGTTAAACCACACTTAGGTATTAACTTGTTAGGCAAAAATTTTGAAAAGACTTTTCATTTTCAATTTATTTAAGTAGCCATAATGTGTGTTAAAATGTGCTATTTAAGTAGCGTTTCAGTATTCGGGCATTGACAACTGAATCATATCGGTCCCATTATTTTCGACTCCGAGGTGGTCAGATAAGGTTTTTTGGACGTTTTTAATTTACGCGATGTGGGAACTGGACATGTTTTTATCTAAATTGCTGTTTGGAAGCTTTGGGGCTTCTCAAACTGTGATACCGGACAAAGATGGCATCTTAGAACAAAAAAAATGACAGCACATTTTTGTTTATGGTCTTTTACAAGCCTGATAGAAGTCTAATATTTTTATTAAAATCAATGAAATTAATAATAGACGTGTTTCTAGCGCGCGCAAAATGAAGACTCAAAAACGTCCTAATTGGGACGTCTTGTCTTTAGTCCGCGTCAAGCACGGCGAGGACCTAGACGTGTTTGTCAGGTGTAGTGAATTAAAAAAATAATAAAAATGCTATTGTGTTATACCTAATAGGTAGGTATGTATGTACTTAAGTACTATTAATTTGCGGAACTTGCCAACAGTAGGTAGGTATGTACTATACTGGTATGTAGGTACACCAGTGGGAACAGATTTTAAACGTCTGTAACTGTGAACGTAAGATATCTAGGGTATATATCATTGATAAAAATAAAATATCATGTTTTCAATCAGAAACATAAATTAAGCATAATCAGATGTCTTCATTCCTTAGCTTCTATATAAAAACAAACTCCAAAACTCGACACCGATAACAAATCAACGGAATATATTCTTGTAAACTACAAATTAATTACAATTCGGTGTGACAAATTAATTTCGTTAATCACAACCTGCGCGCGCAATGCATCAAGCAGACAGCGTACGCGCAGATAACATTAGCGTGACTGGTCCATTCTCAAGTGCTCTGATATTTTTTTTTCTAAACATCGTTAATACCACCTAATGTCAGAAAATAGATGGGTGACCGCTAGTGACAGTACGAGATGAGCGCTTCCGTGCTTCGGAGGGCACTTTAAACTGTCGGTCCCGGCTCGGAGGCCTTTAGGGAGTGTCCACATTGCGTTTTCTGCAGCGCGTTTTTGAGCTGCGCGTTTGTATCGATACAAACGCGCGTTCGCAACGCGTATTTTTCCATACAAAAGCGAACCGGGAGGGGCTGCGCGGGGGGCTGCGCGTTCGCATCGCGTTCGAATCGCGTTTGTATCGATACAAACGCGCTGCAAAAAACGCAATGTGGACACTCCCTTAGGCGGCCTAAAAACTCCACCACCAGAGTTGGCCACTTGCTCATACGAACTTACTTACCATCTGATTTTGGATAGTTGAGATTTTAGGCTAAATAAGTGAAAACTAAGTTGGTGGAGAGTTACGAGATGGTCGGCTTTAGTGGATGTAATGGTTTTTTTTTTACGTTACGTTACGTGATGTGTATTTCCTAATATAATAAAGCCGCTTCGTTAGAATCGGAGCAGGGAAAGTGTTAGGTATAACAATTTTTGACACCAAACAAAACAATGATACTTTTATATGACCAGCTACAATTTACTGACTTATATTTTTTTGTATGACAATACCCGGAGTATTGATTTCGGTTCCGGGATTATTTTTCTATACAGGTTTGTGTAGCGTTTAAAAAACTTAGTCTGAGTCAATACGGCGAGCTTAAAACAGATTTCGAGGATAATATTCGATTAACAGAGTTGTGTAGCATTTGTTTACCTTGCATTATATACCAACTCCTCAAAACAAAATAGGACCCACTTAGAAAAACATGACTTTAAAATAGTAATGAAAATTGAATGTTGGTACAATTTATTTCAATTTTGATTTTAGGAATATGTTACCACTGAACTTAGGAATTTAGAAATGTATTTTTTTTTTTAAATAGGACACATTCAGAAAATATGTGTTGTGGAAAATATCTAAATATTTCAAGTGTACTATTTCAATTATATATTTCAATTATACTATTTTGTTTTGAGGAGTATGTAAATCCAGCGAGCTTAAGAATAAGTCTCGCGTGATTTACTGGTGACCGAAATGTGTGGTGTCGAAGAGACCCGACCGGTGCCACGGAACGGTTAACGCACTTTCGCAACGTTGACAAATATACGCGGGCACAAAAACAAAGAATTCGGAATTTGTTGCTCTTGTCACGATAGCCCACGCTATTTTTACCGATTTCATTTAGGAGAGAAAACGGAATTAATGTTTGTAAGTATTGAAACTTTTTAAATGGTAAGTATAAAATTTCATAAAACATTTCTCACTTTTTAAACGATGAAGATGAAGGATGCGATGTAAAAGTACTTTCTCGTTTAGACATTGATTTTTATGGTTTTACTTTTATAATTTAAGATTAGGTAATAGTATTAAGCTGAATAAAAAAAACTACTTAAGTACTTACCTACTTATTTTTTTCTTAGATACTAATTTCACATTGATTTGACAATTCATAAACAAGAGGCTGTTTATAAAAAAAACCATGGCGGTGTAATTTGTCACTCCAAGCTGTTTTCAAACATTGATTCATAAGATTGAATATATTTTCGTACTCACCTTTTAAAGCCCTTTATTTTGATGCACCACTCGAGGGTCATGAAAAAAAATCTTCAACCTACTTATTACAGCGCATAAAATGTGCCATTTTGATTTTTTTACAATTTATGTAGCCAGTGACCCTTGCGCTATCAAGACAAATCAAATGACGTATCATTTATCAAAATCGGTTGAGCCGTTAAGTTAGTAATTACGGGCGGATATAGGAAAGACATACTTACATTCACACAGGACCAACACATAGCCCTCCTTTTGGGCTTCGCCACAGTTGGATAAAAACTATGTGATCCGAGAGGACCTACTAAATTAATGATTTTTGATTTTGTCTTTTACTTTGATTTTATTATTGTCTCTCTCGCTCGACCCTACATAGTTAGTCAACTTAACATGACAACTAATATTTTCTTAATCACTTCATGAAATTTGTCAAAAATCATCATTATCATCTCAGCCTGGTTGCACCCACTGCTGGGTATACGCCCCTCTTTATTTCGCCAATCAGTCCTGTGCAATCCTAATCCAAGCTTTCCCTGCTACAATGACAAAAAGATTTGTCAAAAATATTTCAGACACTCTTTCTACGACGTCATTCCATAGGTGTATCCATTGTAGGTACTAGTTTTCGTCTAAATCTAAAATATGATCAACTGTAACGTAATAAATCATCAATTATTCCGTTATAGAAGTCAATAAACCAAACTTGAACAAGCTTTTTCACGCGACCATTAAACTCAATTACGGAGAACCTTCCATAAACGCGAGCTTTATTCAAATCCCCTTAAGCGCTACTTGTATATAATCATCTGTTATCTAACAACATGACTGATCGTTCATTGTCCGCCAGCTACCGGTCTTTACACCATCACAACATCAAAACAACCTAAAACCCTACACACTCCAAGCTATAACCACCTCTATCATAAATTGGTTAAGCTCAAAAGTTCTTTGCACAGGTATTTCTGATACAAAAACGCTAAAGTGTAGCATAGCCGCTACCGTGCTACGCTCTGATTACAATCAAAGGAATTTGAATGGTAACTGGGAGGTATAAAGTGCAGTTTTGTCTGAAGTATCTTGAAGCGATTAGTGCTATTCAATTTTACACGTGCTCACGCAATTGAGGCAGTGTTTAGGCTTTGTTCGCAATGTAAGCTGTCATTTGAAAGTAAATTGACGAAATAGCTGAATTTATTGTCTTGATACTTTGATCGCAACTTTTACAGCGTGATTACATTGACATTACAGCTTATTTCGCGTATGTGTTGAAACATTGTGTAGATGTGCAAATGTGAAATAAAAATTCTGCAAGAGAATCATAAATCGGAAAAGCGGAAGATATCGCAAAAACCATTCATTCAGTTCTTGAAAATGTATTTATGTAGGTACTTATTTATTATCTCTTTCAAAGCGTTTGTTTCACTAAAGTTTAGTTTAGTGACTAAACTAAAGGTTTCGTTTCTAATTTACTTATATGCATAAGTACCTACTTAGTATTTTTCTCAAACCCTATTTATTTTTTTAACATCTTATTTTGGCATTTTCTCACGGCCAAGTATCAAAATAGAACAATCGCGAACATTGATTTAATAACATCAACATTCGATTCCCGAATGCATTTGATTTGGCGGGAAATTATTATAATCTGTCGCTGGGACAATGGGAGGCGGGACAGCGCGTCCCTATAGCCCGCGGTCTTTTATAGGGATGGGAAAATTTGAAAATGATATCCCGGGATTATCGGTCTTATGGAATATTAAGTTGGTAAAATTTGCCAAGTAAGAAAATAAATTCTTTCATTTTGAGTGAAATTCTTACGAAAATAAACTATAAACTAGCACCCATATTTCACCTAAGTAAAGTCCCTTGGTTTGAGTGATGGTACAATTTTATACTAAGACAATACAAAAGACAAATACCCTTTTTGCGTAGAGTAGTAGAGTTATTTGTATATGTATTTAATTTATTTATGTTACAATTTATGAATTATTTTAATCATGTAAATACTTATAACGGTTATTTTTCAATTATTGGCATGAAAAGAGTGCACTTGTAGTTGAATAAATAAATCCCGGAAACGAAATCCCGTATTAAATTGTGAAAATATGTTAGTAGACATCAATACTATCACAAAACGATAGTATTGGTGCATCCCTGCATACTGAATACTGATGAACCAATGTTTTATATAGGAACCATGAAAATAAATATTCCAATACGATGTAGCTCTTGAAAGCAATTATCTGACTTGAAGTAAATTACTTTTTACAACTTTCAACTTATAAGTAGGTAAGTTTGTATGACCTAGTGGCCAACTCTAGTGACGGAGTTTTTAGGCTGCCTAAAGGCCTCCGTCATAGCTTAAGGACTGACAATTTAACGTGCCGTCCGAAGCACGGAAGCGCTGGGCTCGAAACTTGCAGTCATCCATCTAAATTGTGACCGCGGACACTCGTTGCTTAATTTCAACGATCAATCAAGAACGTCTCAGCAAGATACGCCCCGTTCCCTTTCACAAACTCATCATCATCACCATCATCATCATCAGTCTATAGCAGTCCACTGCTGGACATATGCCTCCCCTATTGAGCGCCATCGCGCCCTGTCTTCAGCTTGACGCATCCAACTCACAAACTCACTTCTCTCAAATCCCACATAAATATGTTTTCCTCTAAAAACAATGAGATTGATTGTGATCATACTAAACTAGCTGTCAAAAACATGATCAGGATATACCTAAATCACAAATTTGATTTAACTTTTAAATTGCATTAATTGTTTCCTGAAGCTTTTGCATTCTGCGTGTGTTTTGTAAAATAATTGCATATTTCCGTGAAAAAAACATGAATAGATTTACGAAGATTCTTTGTTCAAGTTGATTTTAATTTTTAGTGTAGGTAAGTACTTGTTTTCTTTGTTCAAGTTGTTTTTATACGTAGGTACATAAACGGTACGTTATAGACGGTTCACTCAAGTGAAAGATCACTCGAATGAATGCTGGGGTTTTCTGTGACACTTTTCTTTCATTTTAAGTTCAGATGTGTGTCACTGTGAGTGAAATATGGAAAATGAATGACGGAAACGAACGAAAAATTAACGGCTTGATTCCGCCTTTATAGGCTAGAACTAGACAAAGAAAGAATTAGATTTTTTTGAAAATTCCAAAATATCTAGTAGGTAGGTACTCCTCCGCTAATCTATACCAAAAAAGTTTCGTCAAAATTTTCACGCTAAAGCCACCCAACCACCCACTTTCCACAGCCTAGCCTTACTATTTTTACTAGAAATATTGGAATTTTCAAAAAAATCTGAATATGGACTTCCGCAAAGTCACGACTGAATCAATTAACTATCAAAGAAAGATTTTGCAAGATGACAGATAACAACAGTAATGGCAAGGCACTGATAGAAGAAGAAAAATATCGTGAATGTATTTTCAGTGTGATTACTAGGTAGAGACGAATAGCGTAGGATCGTCAAAGTCGCCACAACCCCCTCCGACATGACGACCACGACCACTCTGTCAAGAGTGTAACGAAAGAGAAGAAGAACTAGGTTCAACAGTACCACGAGCCCATCTCACCCAGCTGAAGACTCTCCGGATGAATCAAAACGTTGGCATATAAATCGACGATGTTTTTTCGTAATTCCTATATTATAACTCACGTCTCACCAAACAAAAGGTACAGTACGGAACAAATACTATAGCGCAAACTGACACTTCCTGTAACATCAAGGAAACGTTATTTGAGTAACAAAATATTTGAAAAGGTTACAAGAACAAAGAAGATGCAAATATTAAACGCTTGGTATTTTTCCGACATGCCTTTTAAGAAATGTTAATGTTAAAAGTTTAAACCGTAAGTAGGCTCACGTCTGTATCGCCAGGTGCGGTAGAGATCGAGATAGATCTACAAGGATTTAAGGTTCTGTGTAGCTGTCTAGGGGTAGCCAGAGACAAGTCCTGACATCGTTTGCTACACCATCAATTGATTCTAATTATTTAATTCTGATACTTTTCAGCAACAACGTTGAGAGTTCATTCTCGCATATTTACTTTCAGGAACTAAAAAAGAGATGCACCACCAGGATTCGAATAATCAAGCCCATGATCATTTGATGCGAAGTAAGGCATTATCTCTCTAAGCAAATTCTCCTCTTTTAAGGCTAAGTTCAGATGAACGCGCGGTGACGCGCGGTCACACACAACAACATTGATTTTTCACAATCTTAAAACGTGCGCCGAGCTGAACTAGATACGCTTAGATATCTTCCCCGATGTGTCAAGAAGTCTGAGCAAGCTACGCTACGAGCGTTCCATGTAGATGGTGAAGTAGATTCTAAGTCGGATTCTTCATTTCATCATAATTACGCATCGAAACCATAGCTGAACTCTACAAAAACAAGTGGTATAAAAAGTGATTTACTAACGTGGAATTTACCGAACATCCTTCATTGGTCATCGATAACGTATCTAGATTAGCTACAGATAATTTGAGTCATAGAAGTACCTATTTAACCTTACATTTACATACATCCGGTTCAATAGACGTAGAGTCTAACTTCCTTTAAATTTTTTCATAATTTCTATAAAGGTTTTGAAGTTTAAACTTTTAACAATATCATTACGATTTTGTACCTTATGATAAGGAAATCAAGTTATATTTGCATTTGAGTTTAATTTCGAAAGTTTTTTTTTAAATAGGACCTCAGAATCAGCCATTCGATTTAAACAATTTTAAAAACAAAATCACCTTTCGTCCACCGTCAACCGTCAATGCGAACAATAAGAAATAAACCCAGCTTCAATAGTAATGGCGCACTGTAAATGAAATGACATTAGACATTAACGTACAAGGCTATATATTTTAAGGCCTGCCTTATGGGACCATACCGTGACCTTATGTTGTCTGTCGCCACAGCCGCTACGGGTTTTGCGAAGATTGCGCCTGCGCAAGGCTAGTGATGGGATCGATTTTAAACATTTATCGATGATCTTTTTGTGATTCACATGTTTTTACGATTCTGTAGGTTGAGACATTGGAACATGAACAAGTTTATTTTATCGATGATTCACTAATAGTCCACGATGGTCAAAAACTTCGTGCCATGTTACACTCGATTAAGTAAGTACATTCACATTTTTTGTAATTTTCTTGCACAGACGCAGAGATCTGATAAACATAAAGTAATAATTTAAGACAATATAAATACCTCAAACCCGTATTCAAAATATTAAGTAAGGTAAAATAAAAATCAAGTAGCTTCGATTAGCGTCACTTAAGTTCCTAAGCTAAAATAATAACCCCCGCGTATAATTACAGCGGGGGAACGTTCGATATTATCTCGTATTATTATTTATTTATCACAAGTCTGTTGTGTCCCACTGCTGGGCAAAGACCTCCCCCTAATTCCTCCACACATCACGGTCCTGAGCTGTAGTAGTCCACTCGGGCAAGAATTGATCGAGTTCTTCGGGCTGCCACGTCGTCTTCTCGCTGGGTCGTATTCTCGTATTATCCATGATTTAAATCTATCGATATAATATTCTCGATGTTACATCTCTAGCGCGCCGCCCACGCGGGTCGCGTTCAACTCGCGCGCTCGTGACATAACATTGCGGATCGCTCGATACTTTTTGCAACTGGCGGATCAACCTTTGGATTGCTTTCTGTTACATTTTAAATGCTTTGGAAATAATCTTTATATCACTTCGGTACCAGATTTAATGTTCTTTTAAAGGTACCTACTTAGTTTCTTCACTCTTAATTTAGTGTAGGTTTTATTATAAAAATATCTACTTATAAAAATGTTAATAAAATTAACGCGCATGTTCTAATTATATTACCTAGGAATCAAAACAAGCGTGTAACTTGTAGTAATTTTAAAAACCCAAATAGGTTACTATTATAAAAACTTAAAATTATATTCACTATTTTCAGCGCCAAGAAATAAACATGCTTTACAAATATTAGGTATTTAATTTAATCAAGTAAATTATTCATTCAAAAGATTTCTCGACAGCCAATTTGGTGCAATAAACGTCGCACACCCAGTTCATCAAACATCAACACTTCTAAATTGGTCATAAAACAAACAACACCCACTTTGAACGCTGAACCGTTGAATAAAAAACAGTCAATAGAGAACTACAGTCTAGGAAAATAAGCGTTGATGTCCAATTAAACGTTTCTATTCGTGATATCGGACAGTGGGTAGAAAAACTGTGTAAGAAAAAAATCCCTGAAAACTTTAGTTTGAACTATTATTGTAAATAATAATTTATTAAGTCGTTCAAAGTTTATGGTCTATCTACGCTAAAAATAATGCTATTTAAAGTTGGTAGGTATCTATTAAATTTAAATCATCCACAGATATTACAAAATTAATTATTTTGGATCGTGTTATTGATTTTAGACTTTGTCCGTTTTTTTAGCCTGTTGATGATTTATTATATGAAAATTATTTAGAGAACTTCCGCATTTTTTATTTTGTTACTTAAGTTGTTTTGTTTGCTACATTGACGACGTTTAGTTACAGTATTGCAGTATAATATATAGATAATATCAGATCATTAAGGCAGTTAAAGACGGAAGTGTGTGGGTGCAAAAACACCGTGTCCAAACTATAATTCGAATCTGTCCGTTATATGTTGAAGATCCGTGACCGTTTTTAATTGTTAAGATAGATGATTTGTTTAAAAACATTTAATAGTTGGACACGTGCGTTTTGTTTCGTTTGTTGATAGACTTTCGTTTCGTTGTTCAATTATTTTTGTTAATTGGTAGCGAATCAGAAATGCTTTACACACCGTAAAGTTTGTTAGTTAGTTTGACGGTCACACTATAGGTAGTATAGAATACCATTTTGTTTCCATAACGGATGACTACACAATAAATTTAGAAATCCACTATTATAAATACATAACGTTGAAAAAAGTAATGTTGAAAAAAATAATGCTTCCAAAATAAAATATTTAGTAAAAGTATTTCATAAACGTTTTTTTTTTGGTTCAGTTCGCCCGCAACCATGGTTATTGAGACACAGCTGAAACGTCGGGGTATTATAAAAAAAGTTAAATTACGCAGTAAAATCGTATTGGAAATTAAAAATGTTGACAACTTCTGCAGTTTATTGGAAAAATATAGACGACGGCACGCGACCATCCCACCCCTCAACGATTTATTCAATACCTCTCTCCGGTTACACAGGTATTGATGGCTCTTTATACTTCCCATTCGACATTAAGAATGGTAATGTAATTTGAGCGGAAAATAAAGAAATTCAGAGTTATACGCCTTTCTGTTCGCCATGCAAATGTAACAACCGGCAAAATTCAAAATAAGAATTCATTCTCTTATTTTAAATAGAGATCACAAAAAAACAAAAAACAAAGATCAAGCACATGGGTAAGACATACCTAACGTTAATCGAACTCTATGATTATTTTTACATTGATGTTCCAAATATAGCATTGATTCTAGTTTTAAGTCTCGAAGCATTGATTTGAGTGCATTCGTCTTCTAATAACCTTATAACACGTTACTTACCTTTATAGGAATTTCAGAACATCGAATCATTCCTCATTCCTTCTCGATGTTCATTCTGAATGGAATAGTGGCGCTTGACCATAGATGATGAATAAGTAAGTACTCGCTATCCAATGCGTGTTCGACAAGATGTATCGGTGTCTTGTATTGCTCTTTGTTATTTATGCGGTCCTGGTACTCTCAATTCGAAATCGGGTATTTATTTTGATGTAGGTATCATAAATATAGTATATTTCAGTACAAGTTCGGAAAGGCTGTCATTACAACGAGTTCCGATAAATGTCTACCCGAGCCGAGGCGCAGCCGAAGGCGAGGGTTGACAGTCGGGACAAGTTGCAATGACGGTTCCGAACGTGTACTGAACGACTATTTTTAATACAGTTGCGAAAAAATGAAGCAATTTAATCTAGAAAATGGCGCCAACCGTAGAATATGAGATTTTTTTTTTTTATTGATTCTGGTAGGCAAAGGGAACTATGCCCATACAGCCAAGTCTTCAGTAGAATTTTTTTATTGATATGAAATGAAAATGAAATTTAATGAGATGAAATGAAATGAAACCTAACCTAACTCATTCAATCAAATCATTAAATCTGATATAAAAAACAAATTTTTAGCTTCTTTTTAGAAATATACGTATTTGCATGAATCATAAAAACTTCTATGATTTTTTTTAGTAAAAACTTCATGGTTGGTTTTTCTTTTTAATAGACATTATTTTGACAGTTGGGAAAGAGAACGCACGAGTGCGGGAAAGGTAAAAAAAAAGCACGAGTGTGTAATAGCCCACTTCCCGAACGCTATACGTCCCTGCAATACGCCACTTTTTGAGCAACTGTATTAAAAAATGGTTTTCAAAACGATATGGTAAATTATGTTTGTCACATTCAGAGACTAGAGCCAAACAGATGGTCTCATATATCCACGAACTGGATTCCACGGGACACCAAAAGAAGACGTGGACGACCAATTAAAAGATGGTGCGATGACATACAACAAATTGCAGGTCATACGTGGCCAAGGATAGCCAAGGACAGAAGGGAATGGAAAAGCTTGGAGGAGGCTTACACTGCCATAGGCGGTCCTTACCGGGTAACCGAGCCGGACATAATAGATTAATTTAGATAAATTTAGTAATTAGGAAATAAGTATAATAGTGTAAGGTGCTGGTAAGGAAAATAAAGCTCTTTTTTTTTTTTTTTATTTTATGGTAAATTATGTGGACATAATCAGACCAATGATCATCAGTGGTACCTATTCAAAATAATCAATGACTGAATTTCGCGAGTCCTAACTAAAATGTTTGCATCTTTGATACTATTTAATGAACGTTGTAAGAGATCTATAGGTAGTTCAACTGATTCAAGCCACTGCCGTCGGTAGCGTGTCCAAGACACTTGCAGCATTACCGAGCTGAATGGCAATTCTGATCCGTTGAGCCAAATACGTGATGGAAAAAAAATGCATTCAATTAAAAAGCCGCTAATTTATCTTGAACAGAAAATTTAAGATCTAGCGACTCTACCAAACTGTCTACTGAAATATAAAATAGTAAAGGTATGCTCACATTGCTCACATTTCACAATATTTTAGTGTTACCTTATTTTAAACTTATTAAAAAAGTAGGTAGGTACAAATTAAAAAAAAAGATGAAACATCTCCCGCCTGAAGGTGATAATTTCAAACCATCATAAAACAGAAATTGGCGTTTGAGAAATATTATGTTTATTTCTGCAATTTCTATTGCTAATTACATAGGTAATATAATAAGTATTTCACATCATCTGATTCAGGTGTTCAATATTAGGTACCTAGGTATCGAAAATTCAGTAATTATTTACCTGTTGTGTTTATTGAAAGTTTAGACTTGGTCAATTACATAATAACAATTTCTAAATATTACAGATTAATTACAGATATTAAAGTCTAAAACCAAAATAGAAGCTATAGGTACCTACCTACAGTTATAGCTAGAGCTTTTATTTCGCTTATAGAGTGAAGTACCTAATCGAAATTTTTCTTCTCTGGCGAATTTACCAGGGTCTAAAACAACCACATCGTTAAAATTCATCAAAATCCGAATGTAATAAGACATGCTATTTGCCATCTGCAGCTTTTCAAAATACCAATACTTTACAATGTGTCAAAATCAACTGAGAAAGTTAATTTCATGGTGCTTTACCGGCGACCGCAGTGTCGACATGAGTGTTATGATCTCATGACACAATGATTGACCGCATCTTGGGCGCATCCATGTCACGACATGAAGCTAAGAAAAAACATTGACGATAAGGTATAAAAAACCCTTACGGTTGGTACATAACTTTTTCAAAAAAAAAATACAAAATGTTTCAAAATTAGTAGATTTTTGACTTGTTATGATTATGATTCATAAGTTCATTTTAATTATTTAGTTTCGTTTTAACACGAACCAAGTTAACATTTTGCATTTATAAAATATAATATTTTAAGTAGGTAGGTAAGTATAGTTGCTTTATCCATATTATAGTATCAGCTATTAAATAAATAACGTATATATGTGTTATAATTAAATATGTAAGTATCCGGATATTTATCACGTAATTTACCTTTATATTTAGCCTGACGTTTCGACTGGATTGCACCAGCCATGGTCGCGGGGAGATATACATATGTATGTATTTCATATACCTATATGACGTATATTTGTGACATACATGACATAATAACCTCTGTACTTTTGATTCTGTAAAAACAACTATAAATAAACACATTAAAATGATTTTATAAAGAAATTTCTATCGTGCTCAATTCATAACTCCATGTTGTGTGACCTATATTCCACACTAACAGATTTACTGTGCATAGAATTATGGAGTTCTCTCGATGTTAGCAACATTGCTGGTACGAGTACCACCAAGTAGGTTTTGCGTAACGTCTTTCAGTAGTTCTTATCCGCGTTTTTGCTCGCATTGTATCCTAATAATATTTTCCATGTAGGTACTTATATGAGCCGTGCTTCTTGTACGATGTTCAACTATAAATAAATAAATAATGCTGGACATTTCACACATCATCATCATCTAGCCTAGTAACGTAACAAATGGCTCATGTAAAGCGCATAGAACAATTGTTTTAGAGTAGTTCACTGTTCGCTACGCATTGTCACCTGTAAAGTTTAGTATAGGCGAGCACATCCTGCTTATCCACGAATGCTTCAACCGTGCCGATCAATAAGTGATAGGTCACACTAATTCTGTGGTTATTGCCGCGTAGGCGTTTCGTAGGTGTACAGAATCAGATAGTGATTGTGGCTGATGGGGCTAACTCACAGGCTTTGTGAAAGTAAGTACTTATGAACTCTGGTTTAGTAGGAAACTGTCTCCGCGATTTGAGGACCAAAATGTTATTTTATGCGTTGAATCCTCGTATGTCCTCCTTGAATAACAACATCCAATTTTATTAATGTGCCACGAGAGCCTAATGTCAAGTCGCAGCATTTTCTGTTCAGCGCCTGTAGCCAGGCTACTTATCTATAATCGCTAACGCTATAGATAACAGAGAAAATGTATCTGAATTGTAATTCTGTAATGTCTGAGACTTCGCCAATATAGGTAGTGTCAAATTAAAATTTTGCTGTATTTTACAAGTTCATCATTTCATTAAGCGTTCTCTTGACCTTATCCCACTCTAAGTGGGGTTTTCCTCTTCCACTCACCTCTAGCATTCGTCAACTCTGAATCCACTCCTCTCACATTACCCTTTTTCACACAATCAAACCACTTCTTCGACCTTCCTTAATTTGCGTACCGTCACACTCATACTCATCACTATCTTGCTGATATGGTTTTTAGCCCTCCTAATAACGTGTCCATACCATGCTAATTTATGGTCATCTACAAGTTTATGGTCACATTATAACGGTGGTCGTATATTACAAAGCTTGAACCTAACTAGGCTAGGTTTGAGATGTGTGATTTATAAGACACATAAATCTCGTCATTATTCCTGTTTCAACTCAAAGTTAAATTAATTTGAAGTCACTTTTTAAATGTGTAATTTGGCGGATAGCACTTCATTTGTTTCTTAATTTTGGTCTTTGGTTTGTTTTACTTACAGATGGTCTTGACTTGGTTGGTGACTTTTCTTTTAAGTACCTAAGAATAGTTTTTTTTATTGTAGATAGACCTTTGTTTAGCCACAATCTCACCAGATGGTAAGCGACTATGTGGCTGACGATGGATCACAAAGGTCTAGAAGACCTTCACTTCATTCACGCTTGACTTGAAGAGACCCAGGTTATACCTTTACTTAGGTACTTACTTTACTATAGCCTTGCTAAGTTTGCATGAAATCTTTTGGCTATTTAAACTTAAAACCGTCTAAAAGCCTCCATTAGGTATTACTTAATTATGTTTGTATGTATATATTGTATATTGATCCACCCATTTTTCCGAAACAAGAAATCGGTACCTATGTGGTCACTTAGGGAAGTAAATTTCATCGAAATCGGTTCAGTAGTTTTCAAGTTATGCGCGATCAAGTGAAGACGATTTTTAGTTTTTTTTTTTTAATCTTGTTCTTCTTAATATATCAAGATACTACCTAAAATTGAGTCGATGATTATAAACTTTTAAGAATGGTTCGCGTGTTCACTGGTCGTTAGGTTCTCAATCAAAACATTCATTCAGCTTGTGGTTTCGACTGAATGAACTTGATGACTTGATTATTATTTATTGATATTATAATGAGAATGATAAACGTGAAATATTATGCAATCAAATGATCGTTTATGTTACTTTAAAATCTTTAAATAAATACTTATAAAGTGCCTATTCTTAAAAGATGATAGATTACTTGGGCTAATATCACCGATTAGACAACTAATATGGCCACTTTGTCAGTTAACTACTGTTCAAAATTAATTGATTTAAGTAAGTACTTACCGTTTTTTTTATTTTTAGAGTATCTATTATCCTTACACTTTAGAAGATTATCTGTAACAAGTCAGGGTCTTACTTATGAAAGATGTTTAAAGTTGAACACTGGTTAAACAACGTCCTGCCTTTATTTGTGGATAGTGATGAACAGAGACAGTTGTTTAACCAGTGTTCAACTTTAAACATCTTTTATAAGTAAGGGGTCTATGTCTTCGTCCATTTCCGCTTTTTTTACTTTTGTATTGTTTGTGTATGTGCGCTAAATAGACACAATGTTTCTATTTCTATTTCTATTAATTCGTGAGTAATTCTTATAAAAAAGAACATTTGTTCAAAACATTCATTCACTAACGAATGCTAAACATAACACAGTATTTTACGGCACAATCAATATATCTCATAATGATGATGAGACGAACCATCTCAGTGGGACACCTACCTAATAATGTTAGAGTTTCCCAGATTGAAACAATAAATTGAATGATTTGTGGTAAATCAATAGGCTATATCCGTGGCTCGCGTGAATACGTTGATATGTCGAGATGTCAATTTTTTTTTTTATTGGCTTAAACGATATCTCCGCCTATGAAGTATCTATAAAAAAATTGACAGCTCCCTAGCTAGACAAGTTTTCGAGTTATGGCCTTGCCAACTCCTTCATTTTTCGTATTTTAGTTGACATAACTACTTGTCAATTTTTCAAGCCACTAACACACACATGTTTTTGTAGATATTTCGATTTATCAACCTACTCATTCGCCAAAATTATATTTGTTACATGATATCTCGACATATACATATGATATTTTTGATTAACTTTTAACAAATTAAAATGTCAGGTTATGGCTAACCAAAGTATTCCGTTTAAATTCTGATACATTGAGTTGTTCAGTTATGCCCGCGCGCTCTCGCGCTAGCGTAACCGAACATGTCACTCGTATTGGTAAACAAAACGTCAGTTCAGAATTTTTTTTTTTTAAGTATTGCTTTTACATAGAAAACTGATAGATTATAATTATTTGTTAAGCTATAATGACATTGCTTGATTTTTACAAGCTTTTATTATTAACTTGCGATTTTTGTTCGGGTCTACTTTTGAAAATTAAATTTGACTCACTTCCCAGTGTCTGATTAAGCTGAAATTTGGAATACTTATAGGTTCTTGGTGACAATGCAATATTATTTTAACAACGAGCTGATCTGATGATGGAGCCAGGAGCTGTTCAACAGAACTCACTTTTTTTTTAGTGAAATGTTGCAAGTTCAATTCGACCCACTTTTCAGTGTTTGATTGAGCTAAAATTTGGCACACTTATAGATTCTAGATAACAATGTAATATTATGTTAACAATAAGCTGATCTGATGCTGGAGTCAGGAGCTGTTCAACAAACCTCAATATTTGTTTGGATTAAATCTTGCAAATTCAATTTGACCCACTTCCCAGCCTCTGATTGAGCTGAAATTTGGCACACTTATAGATTCTCGATGACAATGCAATACTATTGTAACAGCGACCTGATCTGATGATGGAGCCAGGAGCTGTTCAACAGAACTCACTTTTTTTTTAGTGAAATCTTGCAAGTGCAATTTGACCCACTTTCCAGTGTTTGATTGAGCTAAAATTTGGCACACTTATAGATTCTAGATAACAATGTAATATTATGTTAACAGTAAGCTGATCTGATGCTGGTGTCAGGAGCTGTTCAACAAAACTCAATATGTGTTCGGGTCAAATCTTTCAAGTTTAATTTGACCCACTTCCCAGTGTCTGATTGAGCTGAAATTTGGCACACTTATGGATTCTTGGTGACAATGCAATATTATTGTAACAACGAGCTGATCTAATGATGGAGCCAGGACCTGTTCAACAAAACTCATATTTTTTTTAGTGAATTCTTGCAAGTTTAATTTGACCCACTTTCCAGTGTCTCATTGAGCTAAAATTTGGCACACTTATAGACTCTAGATAACAATGTAATATTATCATAACAACAAGCTGATTTGATGCTGGAGTCAGGAGTTATTCAACAAAACTCCTCAGTAAATTTTTCGATTGAGGTGAAACTTTGCATTTTTTTCTAGTTCCGAATACATTGTAATAATATGGTGACAATGAGCAGATGTGCTGATAAAATTTGGTTGTATTCCATTCAAATTCTCAGTGATTAACAGTAGAGCATCCGTGTTTGGGCTCATTTAAAATCAGCTTACCCTTACTATGTTAAATCTCATTTCTAAACGGTATGAATGGTTCTGAGTAATAAGTAGGTACTTCAGCAACTCAAAAAACCGGTTTTATAGTCTCTATCTGTTTGCAATCCGATAATATAGCATTGTTTACCTACCAATATTCCATACATTAAAGGTGAATAAGTTGATATCTTTTGCGGCATAACTGGACATCTCGATACGTAACCTAAATCTCATCAATTTTTTTGTTGACATGTCTTATATCATGGAAACTATGGGGAATTTCGGTTATTTATTGTCATCATTCGAAAGAGGGCATAAAATAACCATAGAAACAATTAACACAAATACTGTAAACTAATTTACCGAGAAACCAGAAGAGGTCAAACTTTCAAACGGCCGCCCTGAAAAGTTGGTGTTTTATACATGTCAACGTATTCACGCGTGCCACGGATATAATTTTGAAAGCTTATTAATTCGGTTTGATGAAGAAATGTTTTCTTTGGGTCTACGTAATAAATGAGTCATCTTAAATACTGTAGGTTTATAACAGTAAAGGAGAATAGGCAATCATGTTAAAAAAATTAATGCGTTGGGTTGAGCTTTTCCTTGTATGTTTTATAAAATGTGTCCTACAGAACTAAAGTAAATAAATAAATAATGCTAGACATTTCACACAACATCATGTAGCCACAAAGTAAGCAGAGCTTGTGATATGGGAACTATATGACTGATATACTACTTACATACTTTTTGTAAACACATACCTACATACAATATACATAGCAAACACCCAAACCCGATACAAATATTTGCAGATCATACAAACATTTGTAACACGGCGGGGATCGAACCCGCAACCTTCTGCGTTTCAGGCGGGCCTTGACCCGCTTCGTTGCAGAGGTCGTCAAGAGAGAAATTAGGCAAAAATGAGAATCTTTTCGAGTAAGTAGGGTAAACGACCCTAACATTGGCCCCCCACCATTTATTATCACCCCTTTGATTTATCCTATTTATTAAGAAACAACCGAATCTCACAGTGCTTCAACTTATCGAAATCGATGAAAACAATCATTAGCTACAATATTGACAAATCAAATAACGAAAAATAAACATAGTGGCGTCGGTACAACAACATTAATAAAATGTCTCGATTTGAGCAGTGAGAAATTATGTTTTTGTTAAGGTAAGAGCTTTCTTAATTTTATCGAATCTAAGTTTATCAGGGGGTTTGACTTTGCTATAGTTTTT
Organism: Camptogramma bilineatum; assembly: GCA_958496255.1. Lineage (NCBI taxonomy): Eukaryota > Metazoa > Arthropoda > Insecta > Lepidoptera > Geometridae > Camptogramma > Camptogramma bilineatum. Next base: position 9,765,224 of record OY292465.1, on the reverse strand, counting down.
AAATCATTTCAACACATATTATTCGTGCTTCCTGAGCACTAATTTTTAAGAATTACATTGTTTTCGCTCTTTTATTGCAGTGCCAACATTTGGTACAGCAAAATTAGTTTTTTCCATTTTATTGGCATTGATGACAATAATTGGTATTTCTGAGATTTCTATGAGCAGACCAATTATCGACACTAGGCCAATGTTTGAGCATAAGTCTGCTAATAATTGGTCTAACTAATTAATCAAACAAGAAAAAGAGGAATTTTAACAATATCAGCCAAACAACAGAAATTAGGTAGGAAACAACAAAAGAGTAAACAAGTGTAACGAAACTTGTGTTACTTAAAAAGTTAGATACTGTGGAAATAACCTTAACTCACAAAAAGAAGACTGTAATCCGAATGAAAAACAAGACGAAAAGAAGAAAATGATAGTGACTATGTTAATGTTATAAGTTATAACTTATAACAGACAATTAATGAAACCAAGCAAAACAAAATACTGCATCTCAGCTGCACTATAGCTAAAATAGAGAATTTTTAGCCTGAGTTTGATGACAAGAATGAAGAAAAATAATAAGTAAGTCTTTACGAATGTATTTTAAGCTCTCTTTAAGCGGTTTCTTTCAATTTACTTAACAGTTAGAAGGGCCAATAAATTGGTCCAACTTATGCCAGTAATTAGTCAAAGTATGCCCATAATTGGTAAAATCATGTTTTTAAATAAACCGCAAAAAAATAAATACAAAACTATGTTTAAGTACGTTTCCCATGTATTAAAAACATCAATTTACTTTCATTCTAACATTTTGACAACTTTTTTTTGTTCGCCACACATAACAAAGACAGTTATCATGATTTAAGTACATTAAGATCCTTAAAGGGCCAATAATTGGGGGTTTTACCCTACTTGAAATTCTTTCTAACAAAGATAGAGAAATTAGCATCTTCGAACTCAATACGTTCTAAATTATTCTAAGTATTTTTTAACTTTCACCCTGAAAGTAAATTTTAAAATACATTTATCATTTTGAAAATTCCCGTCTGAAATGTTTAATATTCACTGCCCCGAGCTAAATACGATACTATTCCGATGCTCCTACACTATTGTAAATGAAATTCGGTGAGTATTAGATTTCACAAAAAACGGTGGCCGTATTTTGATGATTACCTACCTATAATTACTTTATTAAAGTTTTTTAATTATTTATGTCTGTTACTACAAAATGATAAGATATAATTTGTATTTTCCTCTATTTCAACCAGCAAATAGGTGTGTAGAAAGTAACTGAATATTCTTCGTGTAAAGTCCCTATCGATAGAATCAGAAACCACATTTTTTTTTTTTTTTTTCTTTATTTTGGCTTCGCACGGTTGTGCATTCAGCCAGTGTCAAGTAATTATTATTCTTCAAGTTTACAGATAAATAGGATAAATAAATACATATTACAATACTTAAATATAATATCCCACCCCCTCCCCTTGTGCCTCAGTAAAGATGTGGGCCTTTACTGAAACATCAACACGGACTTTTTGGAAGAACTTGAAAAGCAATGTTAACCAATTTTGTTTCACTTCCCCACACTTATGCACGTTCACGAACACTTAACGGTTAATAATCCACCATTATTACACATTAACATTCGAAGAAACACAAGTTTTGGAAAATAAAACAAAAATGAAACTTGACTTCTCAAATTCCCGCCAAAAAGCCGAAACCACATTTAAATAACTTCTCCGAATGCACATAGTTTAAGTAGGCGCAGCCGGGTGGATAAAACAGCGGAGAAAATCAAAATTAGTTATGTTAGTGAATTTTCTAATATGTAGGTACCTACCTACCTTATGTCACAGAATGTGACCTTAGTTTAAGCCCTTTCTCGTGTTGTATTTTTTCCTTTTTATCTATCATTTGTGTGTGTGCTAAATAAATGTTTCTATGTCTATGTCTATGTCTATGTCTATGTTATACAAATTATTCGTCAAGCTGATACGTTAGTGAGAACAAAATAAATTAAATCTATTTATCTCTTATTATCCCTCAGAAATGAGGAAACGAGGAATAGAGAGAGAGAGAGAGATTATCTTATATTGATTGAGAACAATAATAACACATCTTAAACTCTGTCTTGCAATAGAACATTTTTTAACTACTTAGGGCAGCACTAGGTCAAAAATGTTGTAATTCAACCAGCAGCAGGGTCTCATAAAAACTAAATCCAAGTGATGCTAATTCTAAACCATAAAATCTCCATATTATGATGTTCATACATTTAAGAGACTAGATCTTAAGCAAACATCTTACACTTCCGCGCATTGTGTGGCCACAATAGTTCGCGCCGTGAGCAAAACCCGTGCGATACTGCAGAATCGTGTTGGTATGTTTGTTTGTTTTCTACGTGGGTACGTAGTGTGGATTTACCTTTCTATCAAACATAATATCTAGTTATGTTTTCCTTGATCATTTTATCAGTTTACAAGAGAAATAAAACAATAAGGCCTTTGTCATTTGATTTGGATTTTCTACGTGCATTTTACGAACTTTGATCTCATATAAGACCCAAGATAGGTACTACGTCACAACGTGACAACTTATGCCACGTCACACAAACCACCTGGGACAATGAAATCATTTTCTATTGTGACACATTTTTAGATTTCCCTCTAGAATTTGACCTTCATCAATACAAAACATCCTGCGACTTAACACGTGGTTTTAATGGCACGTGATCTTAGTGAACTATAAAATAATGATATCATGTTTAATGGCACTAAACTCTTCCCTCATGACGCGATTTAAGTACTTAACAAGGTATGTACGTACATTGTAATTTACAGAAAGCGTCATTAATTGGTATCCCCCTAGTAAGAGGTCGGTTTGCAAGCAGTTGATCTCAACTTTTGTAAAAACTTTTACATCCTTGCTTACTTATGGATAACTAATTTTGCTCTAGTTCCTAAACAAAAATAGCTGATATAATACCCGACTGAAATCCAAGGTTGAAATGAAAAGAGTATTTGTTCAAATCAATAGGGGGATACCGATTGATGACGCTGACTGTACATTGAAATTTAAGTCGTCACAATAATCATCTGTGTTTACAAACATACATACATAAACTCACGCCTTATTTCCCATCATAGGGGTAGGCAGAGACCACAGATCGCCACTAGCTACGATCCTGACACACTTCTTTCGCTTCATTCACTCTCATCACATTCTTCATGCAAGCTCGTCGGTTTAGGGTACTCTTGACCTGGCCTTTTTCCAATAATTGTTTATGTATCTGTGTTATGTATTCATATTTTCTACCTATTGTCTCGTTTGCTCTGGGCATTCGCATCACAACATCAACACAAGTTTCAAATAAACTTAATGATTTGGTATGTTTGAAACGGAAAACCTAATTAAGTAGGAACATAAAATAAAAGCTTTTAATAAATAAACTACTTATTTGAATCATTTTTTTTTTTACTTGATGAATTTTAGATAGGTACTTACCTACATTGTGACTTATGCATTAGTGCAGACGATGCATACCTACTTTGACTTTGATCTTAACCATGTTACCTAGATTATAAAAAATAGTTTATGGCTAGCGTCACAAAAATTATCTGTCCCGCAAACTGTTCACTGGAAACCTTTCAATACTTTTATTTGTCAGTAGAATAACCCACAGGATAATTAACGATCACGTACACCAGCCCCCCTAGCCATATTACACGATCTATCGTCGCTGTAAAACGATCTATCGTCGCGATAGAATAGAACACTTCAAAATGTATAGGAATTGACGTTCTGACCACGTGACTCATCTACTTGAAACGTCAAATCCTATACATTTTGAAGTGTTTCTATTCTACAACGACGATAGATAGTGTAATATGGCTAGGGGGGCTGGTTATTATTCACACTTTGGAACACTCAACTATTGCAATTGTTCATCAAACTTTCTTATAACTTGACATGTCTACTTTTGTTGTAGGTATTTTCGCAATAATTGAATTATGAATTATCAAACTTTCCATCATCGATCGAACCCACGATCTTCAGATTGGATTCAAATACAATATTACATACAATAATCCTACTAATATTATAAAGGCGAAAGTCCGTGTGTGTGTGAATGTTTATTACCACGTATCTCTATAACTACTAAACCGATTTTGATGAAATTTGGAATGTAGATAGTTTAGGTTTTGGAATAACACATAAGCTACTTTTTATTCCGGAAAAATGTATGGTTCCTGTGGGATAAAAAAAAGTAGTCCACGCGGGCGAAGTGGCGGGCGTTCACTAGTATTACCACTGGTATTCTGTGGTATTACATAATTAATGAATGAAGAAATACTTATTATCACGACTGTATCCCCAAATTTACATAGGTAGACATTTTATCAAATCCGTTGAATACGTCTAAGGGGGTAGTCAGAGGTACCTAGGTATGTCGAAATACATTATTTGGTATATGCCCACATTGTGCAGTAGTTAGCGTTCCAAAAGTAACAGATAGACTAATAAGAAGACTCATGGTAGATTACGTTTTTTTTAATAGGATACTACACAAATATAGGTAAGTAAAGATTAATATAGATAATCTTGTATATTAACAAAGAAACTGCAACACTTCGTGACAGTCCAAAACTCCGCACATCTCCCATCGTCGTGGGAACCGAAGCATTTTTATGCTTTCTCGCTGAACTGGGCTACCGTAGAGATATCATCTCAGATCCGCGATAAAGCACCCTTATTACAACAGCGTAGAGTTCAAAATTATGGTGAAATTAGTGTACTGAGTCACTCTTTGCGGTACTAAACACGGATGTATAGCCTCATCTTAAGTTGTGATAGCTTCAGATGTGAGTCAATACAAAGCTTTGGAATGTCGGTGGATGTTATGATTGGATGGACCAATTCTTGTTTGCTGTCATTACATTATATTCAAAACCAGCATTGTTCCAAAGTTTCAGACACAGATTCATACATCGATAAATAATAAATAAATAATGATGGACATTTCATACAGCATCATGGAGCCCCAAAGTAAGCAGAGCTTGTGTTATGGAGACCTATAATTTATGGGAAAATTAGTTTTTTCCATATTTTCATGCAAAAGGATTTCACCGCGCAATATGCTTCGTAATTTCGTCATGACCATTATCATTTAGATAGCGCAGCGGTAGAAGTCATAATACGCCGCGCCGGGTGCGAGTGCGAACCCCGGATGTGGACAGATATTTTTAACCGACTTCCAAAAAGGAGGAGGTTCTATGTTCGGCTGTATGTATGATTTTTTTTTTCTGAACTTTTTTTTTTTTTTTTATGTATGTTCATCGATTTCTCCGTCAATTGTGGACCGATTTTGAAAATTATTTTTTTGTTACAAAGGGTATACTTCCCAGGTGGTCCCATCGTCACCAAATCAGGATCTGATGAGGGGATCCCATGGAAATCGAGGGAAACCCTCAAATTTTATGTGTGTTTGTGGAACTATCTGGCTAAAATTTTGTGCACGTATAGATTCTCGGTGACAATAAATTATTATGGTATCAGCAAGCTGATCTGATGATGGAGTCAAGAGCTGTTCAACAGAACTCCTCAGTAAATAAGCCGATTGAGTTGAAACTCGGCTTACCTGTCAAGTACCAATAACAATGTAATAATATGGTGTCAGCGAGCTGATCTGATGAGGGAGTCATGAGCTGCTCAACAGAACTCCTCAATAAATAGTCTGATTGAGTTGAAACTCGGAACTCAGCATATTTGTGAAATTTCGACTACAATGTAATAATTTTGTCACAGCGAGCTGATGTGATGATGGAGTCAGGACCTGTTCCATGGAATTTTTTAGTGATATGGGTATCAAATGAAAGGGCTTGATGAGCGAAACACAATAAGTAAAGTGACGTCTTTCTAAATTAAAAAAACAGAAACAAGTTCTTAACCCTATACTTGGCAAGAAAAATAAAACTTGAAATATTATAATTTTTTGAATTAAATGTGTTCTTAGGGGTATATAAAACAGGATTTAGTAATTAAAAAAAATCTCTTTGTTATAATTTTGCTTTTATTAATAGTATCCCACGGGACACATTGCCATGTTTGCCTTATTTTTAAGGTAAAAAATATAGTATCCTAGAAGACACACTGCCAAGTCTGGACCTTACCTTAAAAGCTAAACTAGATAAAAAATTTAAATGACAAATTGTTATTAATACTGAAATATTGGACAAAAACCATTTCTTATAATTCATAAGACACAAAACATATAAATAAACCATAATAAACCCATACCTAGCACCTCTCTTTAAACTATCTACTACTATTAGGTCGAGATTTGATTTTCAGCTCAGTCTTAAGTCTTCTTCTTCGGTGATTTAGTGATAATCTAATTGAACAATCAGCTTCAATATGGTTTAATAGAAGTTATGGTGCGAAGTGATGGCACAAGAGATGATAATTACGAGTATATCCAACGGCAAAATTGATGTATTATATGTGGAGACCACTTTCCATTCGTCATCATAGCTCCTAGTTTTGAGGTATAAGGTACAAGTGTGGCCGCACATACAACACTGTTCTCATCTTTGAGCCGGAACACCATCAATACCAGCTCCTTTTAATCGCATTACAACGAAAAGCCGCTCGTCAACGCACAAGTCATTTCCGACAGGTCTAATCCATTGGCTCTGCAAGAATCTTGCATCCATGCCCCTGATTTTCACCATCGCACACAGCGACATCATTACACATACCATCCACATCATGTGAATGGTTGGAAGTCCAAAACTGTGCGGTTCACGCACCGATACCTGCCTCACACAACAGCTGTGCAGAAACAGCTGTTGCCAGCGATATTTTTGGACCGATAAGACTTAGAGGCCTTCAAGAAAAGAGCCTACTCCTACTTCTAAAGCCGGCAACGCAACTACAACTCTTCTGATGTTGCAGTTGTACGTAGGTGGTGGTACTTTGCCTTCTCATCCACTGATGAAGACTGAAAGGTTTGCAATAAAGGTGACGCCAGAACCACATTCAACTCTTCATCATTCTTACACGAATCGAAACTATTTAAATTTTCAGCGACGACCGACGGTAACTAATGGTGGAGGAAGATGCCAAGCTGCTATCCAATGGGTTCGAAAAGCACGTCCATGGTAGTGCTGTTGTCACTCTGATGATTCCTTATCTTACTTTTCTCTTTTTTTTTTTCAACATCATCGCCCTATCCTGATCTCATTTGGGTACGATAGTACGAGCCCATAATTATAAGAATAATTAGTAGGCATTGAAGGGTCATTGACCAGGCATTGACGGGTCATTGACCGGGCATTGACCGGTCATTGGTATTATTTGAGGGAGGCTATAGCCTGTAGTGGACGTCGTTATGATAGTGAGACTGAGGCGATGATGTTGATTCCTATCCGAATAGTAATTGCCATAATAAAAGTTACAAAAAATTCAAAATTACCCACTACCATCACTAAAAATTACTACTAATAATTGGCTTTCAATTTCAATACATATCTGGCAGTGTATCCACACAGATACGAAACAATAAAAGTCATATTTGTAGGCAAGCCGGCAATGTGCACCTGTAGATACTACCACAAAAACATGTTTATAGCATGCAAACTGAAAATGTTGTCAGGTGAAAAACAGCTTTTTGGTAGAGAAAAATTTACTATTTCTTAGATATAAAACTTTTTTGAGAAAATTACAACGAAATTTTAGTAGAAATCTTGTTTTTTTTACCATGCGAGAAGTTGACGGATGCACCCATTCTGTAATTTCCCAATCTACTGACAATTTGAAGGTGTCAGCAACATGACAATATTTTTTTACCTAAAAAATATATATATAACTACAATAATACTATAAAAATAACTATCATTCTGAAAAGTTTATTCTTGTCAATTATATTTCCTATAATCGTAAAATGAATCTAAAGTTTAACGTATCTCTCAGTGCACGGTGCCAATTATAGGGTTAAAAAAACAACTCTAAAAATGGAAAAATAAAAAAATTTCAATAAAAAAATATAACCGACTTCATAAAATACTTGCACTAAAAAGTGAAAAATAAGACTACAAACAGATTTATTTAATTTGTTATTTTATATTTGTTTTAATGTTGAAGTCGGTGTTAAGTAAAACAATTACTACATTTTATGCACACCGATTAAAAATTTCACATCATCCATTCATAATGAAGTGGTGATGAATCTTAGGACGTATTTCCCGGTCGAGGTCATCCTGGGTCTTCCAAGAACTTACGCACTCTTGACGTCAAACAGTTTAGAAATTGTTCGGAGAATTTTCTAATAATTATGAGAATACTGACTAGAACACAGAACATCCACTTGTTTGTACTCCAATATTATAGGGAATATGCACAATTTTTTTTATATTTTTATACGATAGGTTATTATCGTTATTTAACCGTAAAAAAATACATCACCGAAAAACTAAAATTTTATAACCAAAAAAAATAAAATAGCGTTTTGTTTCAAGCAATTATTTCGACAAAATTATTTATTTGTGAGTGGCCTAGAGACGGAAAAGGAGTGTCGGTCGTCCGCCGTCAAGATGGATCGACGACACAGTAAAATCCGCAGGTCGTAATAGGTAAGATTGGCGCAGGATAGAGGCGAATGGGGCACCAGGTCAGACAACCTTCTCGCGAGCCCACAGCTGCTTGTCCCTTATGGATCCAAAGGATCCGGGGGGAACGGCAGCTGAGGGACGGTGTGCCCTGTTAAGTCCGGCAATAACTTCTCCTCCGGGGGATCTTATTGCCGGATACCAATGGTCTGACAGGGGGGGGAGCTTCTCCGCGCGTCCCTCTGAATAGCAGAGGGCGCAGTGGATGAAGCTGGGGCGTGCTCGGCGTGCACTCACACTGCCACCGAGTAGGCACGGGGGGAGTGTCTTCCTTTGCCAGCGCCCAGAGCTCGGAACCCTGCGGGGTCGCTAGAGGCATCCTGCTCCTAGTGACTCCCGCGGGACTGAGGGTCTTGGCTTAATTGCCCGGGCCGTGAGGAGTAAACCTCTATAAAAATCCCGGTTTTAAGTGGCACCGCAGCGCGAGAAAACATGGCTTCCGCTGATTCCCTTATCATCTGATCTTTGATCCATGATCTGGGAACCAGTGGATCTGGCTGGACGGATTTCCAGTTGCTACTGCGCCCCCCGGGGGACCTCACCCCCCTTTAAAAAAGGATAAAAATGGATAAAGCGATCTGTCATAAAAAACTACCCCAGGTGGGTACCGGTCTCTCTGAGGCCGGAGAATCCCACGGTGCTTCGGCATCCAGATGCCCCTCGTATTCTGGGGAGGGCAAAAACAACCGCTCCGAGAGCTCCATCTCTCGTATTGAGGAAGGGAGGTCGACTCGCAAATGCAAGTCGACGTTTAGGCGGCCGGCGACGCCGGTGACGATGATGAGTGAGGAGGAGGAGTCGGACTGTTCCATCGTGTCCGTCTCCTCTCAGGCTTCGTCAGTCTCGGAAATCCCCCGAGCTGGCAGGAAGCGGGGCCGTAAGCCCGCGAAGGAGGGAGGCGTATTGGAATCTTCCAAGCGCGCTTTCCTCAAGGACAAGGAGGAGGAAGACGTCTTCGACCCTAATGTCCCACCTTCCAAGGTGAGGTCGAAGGCGAACCTGCCGAAGCCCGAAGACCTGGCTTCGGAGATGCGGGCGCTTCCAACGTCGGAGCTGGAAGCCTGCATGGGAACGGAGTTGCAGACGGTTGAGAAGATCGCCGACAAGTCGAAGAACTTGAAAGGCGATCTTGTCAAACGTCTGCGAGTGGCGGCGAGGCGGGGGGGCGCTGTGTTGGCAGAGCTTACGCAGCGTATGGTGGCTGATGCCAACGTTAAACGGCTCGAGGCCGAGAACGCCGAACTACGTGCCAGTTTGGCGAAGCTCTCCGAGCAAGTGGAGAAGCTGACGGAAGCTGTCCGTCAAGGCCCCCAGGCTAGCGCAGAGAGCGTGGCCCAACCGGCGGCAACAACACCTGCTGCCGGTACGCGGGAATGGGAGGGTCTGTTCATGTCGTGGATCTCCATGCTGATGGACAGGAAGCTGGCTGCCCTTACAAGCCCTTCTCAGGGCGCCGCAGCTCCAGCTGGGCCCTCCCCGGGGCCTTCAGGGCCTTCAAAAGCAAAGGGTAATCGCCCAGTGCCAGTGACCTCCCTGCCACCCGTGCAGTCACGGTCCGCTGAGGCACCAGTGCCAAAAGCATCGGCGTCCTCGTGGGCGACAGTGACAGGGAGGAAGGCGAAGGCGAAGAAGCCTCCTGCGAAGGCTCCACCGCCGGCCCCAAAAGCTGGCCCAAATGCTGGCCCAAGTGGCGGCCCGAAGACTGGTCCAAAGACTGGTCCAAAGGCCACCCCGAGGGCGAGCAAGAAGGCCCGCAAGAAGGCTGGCGGTACAAACAAGGGGAGTTCCGTGTCGAGACCTGCGCGGCTGCCGACATCCGCGGCGATTACGGTGACGGTTCCGGAGGGATCGGACGTCACTCTCGCTGCGGTTATGGCGGCCGCAAAGGCTCGAATAAAGTTGGCCGATTTTGGAGTGGATCAAGTCCGCTCCAAAAAGGCCATCACTGGAGGATTGATCTTGGAGGTGTCAGGGCCTGACTGCACCTCCAAAGCTGACCGGCTGGCCGAACGCATGGGCGTGGCCCTCGCTGATCTGGGCGTGCGTGTTGCGCGCCCGGTGAAGACGGGGGAGCTGCGGCTGAAGGACCTCGACGACAGCGTCACACCTCAAGAGGTGCAGACTGCGGTTGCCGAGGCCGGAGGCTGCTCGGTCAACGACGTGCGGGTGGGCGACATTCGCCGCTCACCCAATGCCCTGGGCACGGTATGGGTCCGTTGTCCACTAGCTTCCGTGCGGAAGCTAGCAGCGGCAAAGCACGTCGTCGTCGGCTGGGTCAGGTCTCGGGTCGACTATCTGACCACGAGACCACTCCAGTGCTTCCGGTGCTTGGAGTATGGGCACGTACGCAGTACGTGTCAGAGCACGGTGGACCGCACAAACCTGTGCTACGCTTGCGGCGAGCCCGACCATCGGGCGAGCCAGTGCACGCGTCCGCGCAGGTGTCCACTGTGCGCTGACATGGGTTGTAAGGCCGACCACAGGATGGGGAGCAAGAATTGCTCCCGTCCTCGTGGCAAGAGGAGACCTCCTCCCTCGGCCCCAGCACCGGAAGGCAGGGCGGCCCCAACAGAGGGGGCCGCCCAGTCGGGCCAACAAGCCCCGCCCCAGGAAGGGATGGAGGCCTCTTAATGGATCACACCATAAGAGTCCTCCAGGGCAACCTGATGCGCTGCCGAGCGGCTCAGGACCTGGTCCTGCAGACGTTCGCGCAGCTCTCGGTTGGCCTTGCCGTAGTGGGCGAGCCCTACCGTATCCCGGACCATCCTCGCTGGTTCGGGGACGTATCGGGGCTCGTCGCTATTTACTGGGGCGGTGGCCAAGGTGACCCCCCCTGCACTCTTCTGGAGAAGGGTCAGGGCTTCGTAGCTACGGAATGGGGTCACCTAGCCGTTGTGGGCTGCTATATCTCTCCCAACTGTACCCTCGCTGCTTACGAGGCGTACTTGGACGCGGTGGGTAACTGTATTCGCAGGTGCCAACCGCGCCCCGTCCTTGTCCTGGGTGACTTCAACGCTCACTCTCGTGAGTGGGGGAGTCGGCAGGACAACGTGAGGGGAGAGACCATTGTGGAATGGGCGGCGGGTATGGACCTCCGGTTGCTTAATCGGGGGTCTGTAAGCACATGTGTGCGGTGGCAGGGGGAGTCGATCGTGGATCTTTCATGGGCGACTCCCTCGGCCACCCACCTGGTGTCGGGATGGAGAGTAGCGGAGGAGGTGGTCACACTATCCGACCACCGCCACATCTTCCTAGATGTGGCCCTCCGCCCCCCCGACCGTGCGTCCCGCCGCGGCAGCAGCCCGCCGCGACGATGGGCCCTCAATCGGCTCGACAGGGATCTGCTTGAAGCCGCCGCCATCGTCGCGGCTTGGCCGGAAGGCCAAGAGATCTTGCCCGATCCTGAGAGGGAGGCGGCCTGGTTCGGGGCAATGATGACGTCGATCTGCGACGTATCTATGCCCCGAGCCAGGCCCACCAAGCGCCGGGCGGTGTACTGGTGGTCGGTTGAGCTCGAGAGGCTACGCGAGGCGTGCCTCCGCTCCCGACGTGAGTACACCAGAACCCGGAGAAGAAGGCGAGCACTTGCCGTGGACGTGGCTAGAGCTTACGAGGAATACCGAGGCGCTACTGTGGCGTTCCAAGGCGCCATAGCCGAAGCCAGGTCTCGGTCTTGGGATGAACTCCTCGAGGGACTGGATAGGGACCCCTGGGGCCGCCCGTACAAGACTGTACTGGGCAAGCTCCGACCATGGGTCCCTCCGCTGACGGAAACCCTGGACCCTACGTTCGTGGGAGGAGTGGTTGATACGCTCTTCCCTAGGGTCCAGGACAGTCCCCATACCCCCGTGTCTTCGTCGGACCCGACCATCTGGGTCGACGAAATGGGGGTATCAGACGAGGAGTTAGACCGAGCCGTAAAGCGTCTCAGGGCTCGTAATACAGCGCCTGGCCCTGACGGGATACCAGGTCGGGCCTTGGCGCTGGCTCTAGCCGCAGGACTGGGGGACAAGCTGAGGCGGCTCTTTGACGGCTGCCTCCGCTCCGGAGTTTTCCCCCAGCCATGGAAGGAGGCAAGGTTGGTCCTCTTGAAGAAGGATGGCAGGGCCGCAGACTCTCCCTCTGCGTACCGTCCCATCTGCCTGCTGGACGATGTCGGCAAATTGTTCGAAAGAATAATTGCCGCTCGTCTATGCTCGCATCTGTGGCAGGAAGGTCCCAACTTGTCGGATGACCAGTTTGGTTTCCGGCAGGCGCGTTCGACAGTGGACGCGATTCTCCGCGTCCGTACGCTGTCGGACCAGGTAGTGTCCCGGGGTGGGGGGGTGTTGGCGGTGTCATTAGACATCGTTAACGCCTTCAACTCTCTGCCCTGGAGGGCGATCAGGGAGGCACTCGTGTTTCACAGAGTGCCCCTCTACCTGCAGCGCATAGTTGGTGCCTACCTGCGCGACAGATGTGTGCAGTATGTGGGCAGGGACGGTACCCGTGTACGGAGGGAGGTGTCGTGCGGGGTTCCGCAGGGGTCCGTGTTGGGCCCCCTCCTGTGGAATCTCGCGTACGATGCGGTCTTGCGCGTTGATCTCCCAACCAGCGTACGAGTGGTCTGCTATGCGGACGATACACTCGTACTTGCTGGCGGAGACTCCTTCGACAGGACCAAAGGGCTCGCCGAGCTTGGGGTGGCATGTGTCGTGGACAAGATCCACGAGCTGGGTCTGCGGATAGCGCCTCATAAGACCGAGGCGTTGTGGTTCCACAAACTCCCGAGGGGAAGGGAACCACCCAGCTTGTCGGTTCGCGTAGGTGACGTAGACGTCCAGGTGGGGCGGTACCTCAAGTACCTTGGCCTCACTCTGGACAGTCGCTGGGACTTCGGGGAGCACTTCAGCCGCTCCGTCCCCCGGATTCAGAAGGTGGTGGGTGCTCTGCACAGACTGCTGCCAAATCTCGGGGGACCCAGGGAGGGTGTCCGCCGCCTCTATGGCGGGGTCGTGCGTTCGATGGCTCTCTACGGAGCACCCGTCTGGTCGGGGAGACTGGCGGGTGTTAGGCGCTATAGGCAGTTGTATAACAGCCTACAGCGTCCTATGGCCATTCGAATCGCGCGAGGATACCGGACCATATCGTTCGAGGCGGCAACTCTATTGGCGCGGTTCCCGCCCCTCGACATCTTGGCGGTGATGGACGCACGTGTGTGCGTTCGTCTCCGACGGGATGACGGGAGCGGAGCCGCGCCTGCTGAAGTGCGGGCGCAGGAGCGCCGGCGTGCGCTCGGGCTGTGGCGCGAGCGGCTTGATGAGCCGCGGAGTTCGCGCCAACGCGTCGTCGGCGCCATTGCGCCTAACTTTGAAGCCTGGCTGGGGAGGGAACATGGGTACGTCACCTATAGACTTACCCAGGTACTCACCGGGCATGGTTGCTTCGGTGAGTACCTGAGTAGGATCGGACGCGAACCGACACCACAATGCCACCATTGTGGGAGGGACTCGGATTCCGCGCAGCACACGCTGGAATCATGTCCAGCGTGGAGCGCGGAGCGCGGAATCCTGGTCAACAGGATCGGGCATGATCTCTGTCTGCCTAGTGTAGTAGCAGCTATGCTGGCAGACGATGCGGCCTGGAGAGCCGCGGCCTCTTTCTGTGAGACCGTAATGGTCCAGAAAGAGGCTGCCGAGCGGGATCGGGAGAGGGCCGATCCCGCTCGGAGGAGGAGGCGGAGGCGGGGCGCTAACGGCCGTCCCGCACCGCCTGCCCCGTGAGGGGGCGGAGTGGTATCCCCTGCCAAACAGGGGACTTTTCGGGTCCGCGGGTGGTCGGAGTGAGGGCTCCGGCTGTCCAGGATGCGGATCCCGGGAGGGCGGCGACACTTAGTGGAGAGTGTCGTCGTAAGCACCGCGAGGGTGCCGGGCGTGGCTATGGGTGTCATTCCCGGGACAGTGCTTAGGCAAAATGCGAGAGGGGTACCGGTGCGTTCCGTATGGAGATCCCGGAACCCCTTGACATGCATGGAGGCCGTCCACCGGGTGGTTTTTAGTGGGTCGTCGGAGTTCGACAACCCCACACACCCCAACTACGCTCCCTCAGCGTAGTTGGATGTCTGGCAGCAGATTTTCCACCCGCCAAAAAAAAAAAAAAAAAAAAAAAAAAAAGGATAGAGGCGAATGGGAAAAGCGAAGAGAGGCCCAGCAGTGGGATGAGAAGGGCTGATTGTGATGATGATTTATTTGGAAGATAATAGACAGATTAATTTCAGAACATTTTCACCCTGCATCACATTGCTGTTTTTTTTTGTTGACGAGATAATGACGTCATGGTGATCAGTAATTATAAAATTTTATATTTATGTCTTGAATATTCGTTTACTATTTTGAATACGCGAAAAGTCGGCCGTGCTTACAACTTTCACTCTTGACTCACAGTTCTTAAGAAATTTCTGGGAAGCATTGATCGTTATCTTTCTCAATAACTTGTAGCCACATACATTATAATAAGTGACTCAACTGGGCTTCCCCAATCTTTGCCAAAAATGTTGGATGGAACTGTCATACTAAAAATGTAACGCTTTTAAGGCTGAGACTCCACCAAAGTGGAGATGTGTGAGAGGTGTTTTAAACAACCAATAGAATTTCAAAAGACGAGATGACTTGTTTGAATAACGAAATTCTATTGGTTGTTTAAAACACATCTCACACATCTCCGCTTTGGTGGAGTCTCAGCCTAAGGCTTTATCGAATGCATATTCACTATGTGTTAAACTTACGGGAATTTAGTCGGAAATGCCCATTCTCCTGTTTAAAGGTAAACGCAGACCTGGGCCGCACCGCAGTCACCGCACTCCCCGCATTCGATTTCTTTCTAAGAAGTTCTATGCAACCTCGCACACCTACCCGCGCCGCAGTCGCCGCTGTACCTGAAGCAAATCGATGACTGCGGCGACTGCAGCGCGTGCGGTGCGGCCAGGTCTGCGTTCACCATAATGGTTCATCTCCACATACGAGTACGGCGATGTGAACGTCTGTACTTGGCAAGTTATACGCCACCTTCATTGTGCAAGTGTCCACAACATAGGAATATGCAGGCGAGTAAGCCCTCTACACAATCGTGAACGCGTGTCAACGTCTATCATCGGTGTATGTGGAGAAGAGCCATAAGATCTTATGACAGTTTCAATTCAGGGGTAACAATAAAACGAATGAATTTTCATTAATCATTTAATTACCATTGATACACAATGATAGTGATACATACAAATGATACGTATAAAGTGGTCAAAATATAATATTTTACATCTAAAACTATATCAAAATATGGCTAACGACAGAACAATCTGCCTGAATATTGGCACATGGGATATCTGCGGGTCTAAAAAGGCCACTTTAGCTGAATAATAATATGAATTATAATAAATGCCGTCTCTTTTCAGGATGAGAGTGACATGAAAAAATCATAAATTATGATTCCTAAAAGGAGTTGGTAGCGGCCGTTTTAGCCTACCTTTAATGGGGATTGATACAAGGGACAACGATTGTGTCACCAAGCACGTTAGACATTATATATTATCTGACATTCCTTTGAAGATGGAATATGGAGAGGTACGTCAAAATATACATTTATCAACTGTAAGCGTTAAGTGACGTTTGACGTAATATATGTATCATCCCCATAACATTTTTAACAATTTTCCAAAAAAAGCATAGTTTAAGCGTGCGTCTTATTTGACAGTTAATATATAAATGTTATTTATATATCTTGTTAAGACAACGACTATTTCTAAAGCTTTTGTCAAACCTTACATTTATTTCAAAAATGTCGAAATATTGTAAAGTTTAAATGACCAATTTGTTAAAGAAAAACAAAACAGAAAAAGAAGAGTTACAAAAAATATGTCAAGAGTTTTTTTTAATTTTGACTTCATAGGTGCCTATCAAAAGACATAGGTTTTGACGAAGGTCTTATTAGTATTAATTGATATTAGATTTGTTAAAAATCATACATCTTTTGTCTTTAAAACAATTGTAAAGCGCTGTTTATACGGTGTGAGTTTTTTTGCTTCGAAGGTGCTAGAAACTCGCTCCACGACAATTTAGTGACAAGGCATTATCGACCATCCACGTATACTCGTTATATCAATGTTTAGTTTACATTGACATATTTTGACATTCGCTTTCGATAATCGTATCTTCGAGGCGAGAAACTCTCGCCATGTAAACGGCGCTTAACACAAAGATAAGCTCATCGTATTTGAAAACTTTTAATATTACTAAATACGTCCAAAGTGCGTACAATAGAAAAGCTTTAAACATACAAATTAAAAATATCCACTTTTTGTATGGCTCACCCCCAAAAACTGGAATATTCATAGTATTGGACGGTACGTTGTCAATAGTATTGATATCCCAATTTTAAACTATCAACTACCCATACTTCTAAATGTTAGGAACAACCCTCTTAAGCATAAATGGAATGTCATAAACTAAAATTAAAAATAAATAATAAAAAAAAACATTTTTGAATTTCAACTTTTACCGGAAGTCATTTTTAGAACAACATACGTTCTACGTATTAGAAAAGCTTATGATAACAATATCATTAAATAAAATATAAATATTATTTTACATTAAAATAAGCAACTAAGCTGTTTTAAATGCTACCATCACTTAATCTAATAAATACTATTTACAAATCACCAGAATGTTTTTGCGTTTTTGAAAGTATTTTTAAAAACAGCAAACAAATTTTAAAATTTTGAATTCAGCTGCGATTGCCTAATTTTAAGTCTGCGGGATTTTAGGGTTAAAATTAAAAAAAATTGCAAGTTCCCATTCTGGCGGTGTAAAGGACGAAGCACGAATACTGTTGTGTAAAGAACGAAATGCTCTGGATGACGTAACGGTGACGTAACTTAGCAACTAGCTAAGTCACCATCGAATATACGTGGTCTCCTTTGATTTGTTGTTGTGCATTTCCCTGCAAAAACAAACAATATATTAATTTTCTTTATGATAATATTTTTTTAGGCTTATTCAGATCAGTTGAAATGTCTAAAAAGCCTTAAGAAATAAGAGTGTTAATGAGAAAAATGCTTGTGGGCATTCTTACACGCACGATCATATTTTAAGTGCGGTCCCCAAATATACTTACACTTTAATGATTTTTTTTTTTTGTAAAAACCCATTTATGTGTGTGATGTATGGGTTTTTAGTGAATGATTTGAATGAATATTTTTTTGAATGAATGAATGATTCTTACTGTTTATGTAAGAGAGACCGCTGTAGATGATCGTGCTTCCATCACCTTCACCGCCACAAGCATTGACTACATCTACAACAATTGAAAAAAAACATGTTAATAATGTTAAAAAATTAAAAAACAAAAAATGTGCACCCGAATTTGATACTGTGCGTGTTAAAATAGGTTATAAAAGAATCTTCTTTTTCAAAATTTAGAATAACCATAGCCAATTTTTTATAACCATTCCCAAAAAAAGTTTAAAAAAAAACTAAGTAATCCAACCCGCATAAAGTGTATTTTTTTTTACTTGTGACAAAATATAACTGCAAATTCTTTTTGACTTCGAATGCCGTTAGTAAACTTTAATGCATCAAGAAAAAAGTATTTTTCAAAGAAAGACGGCACCGTTATCCTAAAACAGGATTAAAATTTAAAAAAATCTGTCAACGTTTGAAATCCCAATTTCCCAACAAAGCTCAGCTTTTTTTTAAAGCGATTAAAATCTGATCTCAAATTAAACTTTCTAAAACATTTTTTGGCGGCAATTTAAAAATCTGAAAGCGTACTAAAAGTTAAACTATACAATAATCGTGTTTCAAACAAACTAAACGCTTAGCCTCAATAATCCATAAGTTTCGAGGACTAAAAATCAAAGAAACTCCGTAGTACGGAAAACAGTTTAAAGTCCATAAAAAATAATTTATTTACTAGACTTGTAAATCAATGATTCCTAACAAACCGTTATCATCTTTTATATCCCATTAGTGGGCAAAAATATTCCCATTCTCTACATGTCTAATTTGTTCCAATGTCAAAATTCAAATAGGCAAAAAAATCTTATGCTGTAATTGTCCGCTCCGGCAATAAATGATCAAATTTGTCCCGACGTGTCCTCTAAAGTGTATATTTGTAACGTTTCTTCTAATATAAGTAGGTATATCAGTTCTTATAATTCGATTTTTTGAAAACAATTCGTAAATGCTGATCCCGATTCTAGAATGTGTTGGGCCTTAGGTGACATTTGTACACTTCCGCGCGAGACTGGGTTACTTCGTGATAGCACACCCTGTACGCGACTGTGAGAACTCTTTGTTTCGATATACAGGGTGATCACAATAACTATACTTTATTTTGAAGACACAATATCAATAACGTCTATTAATTGGTAATTGGATGTCCACCGACTTAGAAGACCTTGTAAACTACAGGTCGGCGGTGAATTCAGGCCGCTTCCAACCACAACCCTAATGGAAATATTAGAGGGAGGCCTACGTCCAACAGTACACGTCCAACGGCTGAGATGATGATGATGAACCCATTATTTATAATCAGCTGTCATTTTAGCAATGCTTTGTAGACTGTTTTTTTTTATAAGGACTTCATTAAAATAAGATGGCAAATTGCCAAAAGATTTAAATGCTTGTGCTCTAGTTAGCTTAGGTATAAGTTTATTTTCAATAACAGGATAAGTCTTTGAATAATAGTGGGATACAATAGTCAAATATTTAAATTCAAATTGGAAAAATATTTAATTCGATTTTTCTAGATGTAATGACTTATTTTTCAGCGATAAAAAGTAAAAGCTTTATGATTAGTAGCACCCAACTGTGACTCATATCGATACACTTTTATGATTGTAATAAAAAAACTTCTAAAACATTTTAACACAATTAGTGGCTAACAATATGCTTTCTTTTACAATAAAAAATGTAATTGGAATTTTGAATCATAATAATATTTTTATGAGTTTCCAATAAAACTTAATGACAGGTAGTATATTGACGATGGGACTATATTTACATACCAAATGATCAATACTATATCAAATTTTATGGGCACGTGCCTAATGAAGTGTTTGACGAAATGTATAATATTAATAAACAATAATGTTAAAATGCTATGAACTAGCTGTTTCCCGCGACTTCGTCCGATTTGATAAAAAAATTAAGATTAAAAATGTTGGGAGTGCAAAAAGTGCAGTTACCCATTCAAAAACTGACCGCGCCCGTCTAATTATTTGATATGACTTTAATCCCTTTTTCACACCATCCATTCTATCGAAATATGTTTAGCGATTTAGGCGTGAAAAATTAACATAGGTACAGACAGACATTTACTTTTACATTTTATAATATTAAGTTTGGAAGTATGGATTAATATGGATAAACTTTGCAGTAGAAATGTGAATATGCGCACACTAAATCAAAATGACATAATTTTATTGATTTACTTCGTGTGTCATCATTGTGACTTGTTTATTACTCTAACATCAAAACTATTTTTGCAATCGATATTTAAACAGCATTCAACTTTCTTTCAAATTAAATACAAAATTAAGAATCGATTAAATTGAATCTTCACAAAAAAATCACAAGCTCTACTTACTTTGGGGCTACATGATTCAGTGTGAAATGTCCAACAATATTTATTTATTAATTAAATATTTTTTTAGATGCAATAAATAAATAAAATCGCCCTGTATAGTAAAGTCAAGAGTTTCCTAATTAACTGCATTTGCCACCTCGAACGGGATGCGCCGATGCTCCGTATCGATAGCCGCAATTACACCTCGTTACAACACTTAATGGGGATTACAATTTTATCTGTTTTTTATTTGCATTTAAATTGTTCACGCCGATTATTTAAACGTTTATTTTGTTTTTAACGAATTAGATAAGTAAGTAAGTTCATACTTGCTCAAGTGGCCAACTCTGGTGACGGAGTTTTTAGGCCGCCTAAAGGCCTCCGTCATGGCTTAACGACTTAAAAACCGGGACCGACAATTTAACGTGCCATCCTAAGAGTGACCGCGCACAGCGCTCCTTAACTTCAACGATCAATTAAGAACGTCTAAGCAAGCTACGCACAGTGTATCAAAAGCCCATATTTTTTAGATAAATTCCCAGAGTGACTTTTTTGGAATGTTTTTGCATACTTAGGTACAGTAGGATCAAAGAAACCCATTTTAGAAGTTTGGGCCAATTTGCCCACCGGGGGGGCAAGTTGGCCCCCCACTGGGGGCAAGATGAAATTTTATGTGCCAAAAATTATATTAGGCTGCAGAGGTCTTATGGAACAAGTTTGGGTCAAATCGGTTGAAAATAGCCTGAGATATGGCCGTTCAAACTTCCAAAATATCGGAAAAAGGGTGAAAAATGGCCATATTTGACCCCATATTGCTCAGAAGAGCACAACTATGCGCAAAATCTTTTTACACTCCTAGATTCAGCATAACGTGGGATTACTAGATCAATCAAAACCCCGATGGGTTTTGCCTAGAACCCGAGATATAAAAATTTGAAAATTTTCAAAAAAAACCCTAAAATCGGGTTCGATTTTAGGGTTTTTTTTTTAAATTTTGTCTTACAATCACATTATTTATCTAACACTACCCCCCTTTTGAAGATGGAGTCCCCCAGCAAAGGCAAAACCCTCTAGGATGGGTTCGATTTTAGGGTTTTTTTTGAAAATTTTGAAAATAACGTGTTCCCGAAGCTATTTGATTATTTTTGTCATATGTAAAACACTTTAGATGGGTCCGATTTTAGGGTTTTTTTTGAAAATTTTCAAAGTCCTATATCTCGGGTTTTAGGAAAAACCCATCGGGGTTTTGATTGATCTAGTAATCCCACGTTATGCTGAATCTAGGAGTGTAAAAAGATTTTACGCATAGTTGTGCTCTTCTGAGCAATATGGGGTCAAATATGGGCATTTTTCACCCTTTTTCCGATATTTTGGAAGTTTGAACGGCCATATCTCAGGCCATTTTCAACCGATTTGACCCATACTTGTTCCATAAGACCTCTGCAGCCTTATATAATTTTTGGGATATAAAATCTCATCTTGTCCCCAGTGGGGGGCCAACTTGCCCCCCGGGTGGGCAAATTGGCCCAAACTTCTAAAATGGGTTTCTTTGACCCTACTGTACCTAAGTATGCAAAAACATTCCAAAAAAGTCACTCTGGGAATTTATCTAAAAAATATGGGCTTTTGATACACTGTGCTACGCCACGAATTGGATGTAACTTACTGACGTAGATATAACTTTGGCAAATAATATCATTGTTTGTACGGTTTTTAAATACCTAATCTAATTAAATTGAAAGGATTTGGAGAGAATTGATATGGAGTATATTTACTGTCGCTTCTGAAGCTTCTGCAATATAATTTTAAAACTTAAGCAAGTTCAGGTGTCGGTTCGCGTCCGTGACCGAGATAGGAGACCGAGACCAGAGACAGGCTTTGTAGGGGCGCGCGAAAGTCACACGACACAGAGAACCGTCAGCTTATATGAAAAAGGTCTCCTGTCTCGGTCTCTGCGGGCTGATTGTCCAACTTAGCCCAAACCTCGAATTTGTCTTAAACTATCAAAACGATCGCGTAGGTATCTTTTGTCGCATTCAGTCTCGTTGAGATGAGAATGACAGAGCTACATGCGTGGTCACTGATCTGTAATATTTGACAGTTTGAGACCGATTTTGGTCGCAATCAAAGATGAATCACATCTTTCAGGGGGCTCGTCTCGGTCTCCTGTCGCGGTCTCTTTACATTTTTTATTTAATTGGCTTTATTTAGCATTGATTTTATCGCATTATTTACCTTTTGTACATAATATTTCCTGACCTTTCAGCAGTTTTGCAACAACCATTACCAAGCTGTGCCAATGTATTTAAAATAACATAGACTAAAACTTATTGATGTAATTCAGTGTGTAGAAAACAAATGTATTATTCTAAATTCGAAATTCAAATAAATAACTACCAATTTAATGTGTCGACACGATTCACGACGCATAAATACCAACCGACCTAAAGAGATGCGACCGATAGCTGAACCGATGACCCACACTAACTAAATAGCACATCTCTATGAAATAGCTGTTTAATCGCTACTATGTAAACAAGTAATTTTTATACAGGGTAGGTATGTATTAATCAAAACACGCCCTAAAGACTCAGCCGTGATCATGTTTTTTTTTTATTTTTTACACAATTTATGTGGGGTTTACTCATCGTCTAAATTGCAATTCGGCTAAGCCGCAAGTGACCAAAGTCGCAAGCTCCAAAGCAGGCCGCGTTGTTGACTAAAATTGACCGTGTAAATAGTCAGATGCAGGCGATCACCCGCCGCATGAGGTGTGTTTTGCGCTGTATTGTTAGAAGAAAATGAACTAACCGCCTACGATTTTTATCGGCCCGTGTAAACGAGGTGGTAATTCGATTTTTACAAACGATGACTTGCCGCACGGCTAAAATCGACCCGTGTAAACCCCGTATTACATGGATCCATTGAGACGACCTCTGTGGCGCAGTGGGTGAAGGCCCGCCTGTGACGCAGGAGGTCGCGGGTTCGATCCCCGCCGCGGGACAAATGTTTGTATGATCTGCAAATATTTGTCTCGGGTCTGGTTGTTTTCTATGTATATTATGTATGTATTTACAAAAAAAATGTATTTAAGTAGTATACACCGTTTATTTTTGGTCAGTTTAAAGCCGGCGCCTACGTAATCTATATCGATAACCTTACTCAAAAATAATAATAAATATGAGATCTATTTTTTTGCAAATAATAATATCACGAAACATAGGCAGGATAAATCACGGAGATACGTGCTCTGTGCTCAGCTGTTGCTACGGCATAGAGTCTATGCTACGTCGTAGTCATACGTACATACCTAGGTCATTAGCTCTGCGCGCCTACGACACCATAACAAGTGTTTTACTCACTTTTGTTAATCTTTTCAACTATTTAGTTTCGTATGAAATACTTATCAAATTCAAAAACTAAACCAACGACACGAATACGATTAAGCAATACAAGCAGTGGGTGCTGGCTTTAAACTGACCCAGAATTAACGGTGTATATCAGTCATGTGGTTGCCATAACACAAGCTCTGCTTAGCTTGGGGCTACATGATGCTGTGTGAAATGTCCAGCAATATTTATTTATTTTATTTATTCTAGTTTGGAGTGAGAAACTTGAAATGGGACCAAAAATTGGGATATAATATATTTGTATGTAAGGTGTAATAAAAGACAAAAGGTGTAATTTAAATGTCACAAATTCAATTAAAACCAACACAATAAGGACACCTAGGATTGACCTATCGAGTGAGATGTAAAATCGATAATCGCTAACTAAATGGAGCATCTCGATTCTGCGGAGACGTAATTAAAGCTAGTTTAAATGTATTGTTTAGCATTTGAATAATTGGGTGAACTAAGAAAGTAATGGAAAGCGACGGAAAACAGACTGTAATTAATGAATTAACGAAAAACAAGTAATTTTCTATTTGTTTTTATGTCTTTTTCTTTCCCTCTTTTATCAAGGAAAATTGATTCATTTCTAAAAGGCTACCTACTCAAACCTTAAGAGTTCAATTTCTTTTTTGCATAGGGTTTTTATATTGGTTCTACATTTTCAAATCGTCAACATAGGCTAAATAGTATTGTGACACAATGCGCTTTAACTGACCTATTCGAATACTTGATAATTAATCAACTATTAGAGGTACAGAAGTCGCGTAATCGAAATCTCGAGGAATACTAAATACGAGTAGGAAGTAAGTTATATTGCAACGAGAAAGTTCCCCATATCGCCCTGCAACATTACCTATGTCTGTATCGTCATAACACTTAACAAAACAATCGGTAGCGGTACTTATAGCCGATGGCGCTCACGTCTTCGGGTCGATGTTTCACACGCGATCGCCCTCATACGGTGCCGGGTTCAATCGACGATCATTTTGACAAGCGATAACAGAAAGTTATTTTTTTTTCCTAGGATTTTATAACTGGTGACGGAGTTTTTAGGCAGCCTTAAGGCTTCCGTCATGGCTTAACGATGCCGAGACAATTTTACGTTAATTTTCGATTCACAGTTCCGCTCGTTGACATTAACCGATCATTTTCTATTATTTTCAATAAAACAACTTTGCGGTAACGCACGTTGGTCCCGAATTTAGTGCTCCATACACATAGAAACCGAAACTCGATTTTTTAATTTTTTTTTTATTGGGGATTGTTCTAGCCGCCCGATCGCCTTAGGCCACTACAATGGCCCAGGGCACCTGAGGGGTCGCGCGGCCACTAAAATCACGATTTCTATGGTGTTAGGGCTTCCCCATTCGTCGGGAGTGTCTTTATTTGTTGGTAACATTATTCTCCCACTGCTGTTCATGCTAAAAGTCATAGATAATTTATAATATTTCTACAATGTGTCAAAATACCGGAAGAGAAAATACGTTTTCAAACTTTATTTTTGAAAGAAGGTTCAAATAAGATTTTCAGCGATGACCTATACATGTTTGGCATTAATTAAATCTGACAGGTATTTAGGATAATTACTGAACCATTAAAACCCCGTTTTATAGTAAAAAATTTGAATTTGATCAACATTTTGAATATTGCGGGTGAATTTTGTTTGAAGGTCGGCTATTGTGATTGGTGTGTAGTAGTGATGTGAAGGAGGTTTGTTTTGTTCGTATTGTTTGCTAACTACATATTTATACCAATCAGAAAGACTTCAAACCAGACTATAGGATGAGAAATGAACCAGTATTGAATTTTTATTTGCCGTGAGCGCACTCCCGCTCCTGGCGCGCGGAACAAAATGGCGTGTTTTGGCCTTTTGCAAACGCGAATTAGATAATTACTTTAATGTCGATGTGTATATGTTTTGTGTTAAATAATAAAGGTGTGTAGTGTACTAAGTGTGTGCACCATGTTGACGCAGATATTTGCTATCAATTTTGAACAATTGTGAGTTTTTATTTTGCAAGGTGCCAAACATGTTTACGGAATGGAATAAACAATTTATTTGGTGGTGACAATGTAATCCCCTTGAGCAGGTAAGTAAGTAGTTAATAAGCTTGTTAAATTCCGATTCCAATGATACCACAAACAGGTTTAGTCCAGGAATAAAATCACTGGCAAAAAAAGTTAAACCGCTATCAACAGTTGTTTCGCGGGCGTTGGTTAGACTAGGCAGGCAATCGGTCCGGGGGGCGGGGCACCTCAACGGCTAGTACACTATTCTTATTCAAATATGTAGGTACCGTCACCATGGCAAGCTTCATGACGGAATAAAAAAATATTTAGTTTTTTTTTGTATGGAGGAGAACACATAAATTGGATTATCTCTCGACTCTTAGAAACTCAAGGGCTGCCGCTTATAGAGGGTGTACACCCACACGAGGCCGTCCTTATAAGCCACCAAACTTGCACGGCTGGGCACGGTTTTGGCGCCCAGAGCAAACTGAATATTCGAAAATTTGCCAACTACACCAAAACTAGAATTTCGTAAATGTTTGCGTGGTAGATTGTTCTAATTCACTATTTTTATCTAACTATGTAGGTACAGTCACCATAGTAAGCTTTACGTAAGAAAAAAAAAAATTTTTTTTTTTTTTGTGTACCTATGGATGAAAACACTTAATTCGGATTTTCTCTCGACTCATAGAAACTCAAGGGCTGCCGCTTATACAGGGTGTACACACACATGAGGCTGTCCTCATAAGCTATCAATCTTGCACGTCTGGGCACGGTTTTGGCCAAAAAACGAATAACTCGAAAATTTTACAGCAATACCGAAACCAAGATTTCAAAAAAGTTTGCATGGGGGATTGCTCTGATACACGATTTTTATCTAAAAATGTAGGTACAGTCACCATAGCAAGCTTTATGATGGAATAAAAAAATATTTAGTTATTTTTGTATGGAGCAAAACACTTAAATTGGATTATCTCTCGACTCTTAGAAACTCAAGGGCTGCCGCTTATACAGGGTGTACACCCACATGAGGCCATCCTCATAAGCTACCAATCTCGCACGGCTGGGCACGGTTTTGGCGCCCAGAGCAAACTGAATATTCGAAAATTTGTCAACTACACCAAAACTAGAATTTCGTAAATGTTTGCATGGTAGATTGTTCTAATTCACTATTTGTATCTAACTATGTAGGTATAGTCACCATAGTAAGCTTTGCGTAAGAAAAAAAAAATATTTTGTCATTTTTTGTGAATGGATGAAAACACTTAATTCGGATTTTCTCTCGACTCATAGAAACTCAAGGGCTGCCGCTTGTACAGGGTATACACACACATGAGGCTGTCCTCATAAGCTACCAATCTTGCACGCCTGGGCACGGTTTTGGTCAAAAAACTAATAATTCGAAAATTTTACAGCAATAGCGAAACCAAGATTTCAAAAAAGTTTGCATGGGGGATTGCTCTGATACACGATTTTTATCTAAAAATGTAGGTACAGTCACCATAGCAAGCTTCATGACGGAATAAAAAAATATTTAGTTTTTTTTTGTATGCAGGAAAACACTTAAATTGCATTATCTCTCGACTCTTAGAAACTCAAGAGCTGCCGCTTATACAGGGTGTACACCCACATGAGGCCGTCCTCATAAGCTACCAATCTTGCAGGGCTGGGCACGATTTTGGCGCCCAGAGCAAACTGAATATTCGAAAATTTGTCAACTACACCAAAACTAGAATTTCGTAAATGTTTGCATGGGGGATTGCATGGGAGATTGCTTTAATACACTATTCTTATCTAAATATGTAGATACAGTCACGACAGCAAGCTTTGAATTTTTCTTTCGGTGTTTCGGTGAAAACAATCCCCAATAAAAAAAAATTAAAAAATCGAGTTTCGGTTTCTATGTGTATGGAGCACTAAATTCGGGACCAACGTGTAACGGTAGTTTAAGATTTTTCACTTTCCCAAGTAGCGTTTTTCAATCAGAGTTGGCCGCTTGCTCATAAGAACTTACGTAGTTTTATAGCAGCGTAGCAAGCGCGTTCAGCTGTGCCCGTTACCAGAGCTTTCAAAACTGCACAGGGATTTCAACAAATTGCCGCAATTTCGTCTCCTTACTGTTAAACGTAGCGCACATCATTGCACCATGTACGGTGGGCGCATAAACTGCAAATTATACTGAGGCAGTCACGTGTGGTTCGCTCTTGCGGGCTACCGTCGACGTTCGCACAGTTTCGGAAGCATTAGGGCCCATTAAGCACCGTTAACACACAGGCCACGTCACGAGCTCACGACTCTCATGCACCATGAGATCTATCGACGATCTCGGTAGCACCAGAAGGAATCGCAGCCTCTTGTCGTTTCACACGGAACAATGTACGTACGCTTTCGCGGTTAGGAAACTTTTATGGCACACGAGTTTTCGTGTCTCGAGATTTAGGTTGGTTCTTTACTGGACTTCCGTCTTGGTTTTTCTTTGCTATGAGACAACTGCTTTGACCTTTACGCTGAGTAAGATGTGGGTAAGCTGGGTTGTGTTTAGTTTTATGAATACTAGCTTAGGAATTTTAGATACCGATCGTTTCTCAAGCTATTACTAACACAGATCTGTCAAGAAACCTCATACTGACTTGAGTCAACTTGCGTTCAAGAATCAATTTTAGAATACGAGCATACATTTGTGATGCTACAAACGTAAATGTTAGTTCTATGACTAAGTGTATAAAAAACTGTGTCATGCCAAGTTATTGTCCGAATATCTTAATTGGCAACTAATGAATCACCTTGAGGATTCGTGTTGAAAATAGTCGTGTCTAAATAATTAAATCGGCTTAGCTGTCATCGTAAGTTCATTAAACTTCTTAAGACAGAAAGGTGGGTTCGCATGTCACTCAGTTGAGAGGATTGACATTCCGACCAGAGTAGTCACAAGGTGTCAAATGTCATTAACATACAATGTGTTAGTAGCGATTCTGTAAGGTCGCGACCTATCTCATGAAAAGCACATCATAGAATGTCGTAACATTGTCGAAACAATCTTTTTACGATGAATTATATCGATCCGAAGTGATAGTCTTAAAATCTTCATATTCGTACATTTTCAATATTGTAGGTTTAACGGTTACCGATAAAATCTCGAAAACAGTTACCGATGTGTGTTTTGCAATTTTACAGTTTTCTGTGTATTAAGATGCAGTCTATTTAGCTAGATATTTACTTTGTTGTATTGCAAATTCCCTTCTTAGGATTCAAACTATTTCCAAATAGTAGGTATAACCTTTTCTTTTATTATTATTTTTTTCTGCGTTTTTATGAATTTTGGAACGTTTTTGATGGTTTTAGATTTCAGTTCTTACAGATTTTGTTTTTTTTTTACTTTTTAGAAAGTATTAAACATGATAGCGTACGTACTCATATATCAATGCTTTTATTTTTTCTGGATACTGTCCGATAGAAAAATTTAATTCTCACAATAAAGCAAAGAACAATTATATAGGTACTTAGAGAATGCGTAACTTGGTACCGTGACGTATTTATCCATAGCCCCTTTAATTTTATAGTTATTTTACAATCAGTGCAATAAACGGCATTTCAGATAACATTTCTAGATAAGTAATTAATCGCAGAAAAGCCTTTCGTCATTCTACGGTTGGTTATAGCCGTCTTTGTTTATAACTCAATCGTTCAATGTCGCAGCAATGCATGTCTGCTTGATTGCTTTATTTACTCAGATGACAAGAAATAAACCGGTTTTCATTGTTTATAGGGATGTGAAAAGCCGACGATTTTAATTGAGGATGATACATCACTGAAATTTTTTATTAAATTTTTCGTTTGCGTTTTATATACTTACTCGTATTTTTTCACTAGCTTCAGTCCGCGCATAGGTTACTTTTTATCCAGATACCACGCGAGCGAAGCCGGAAGCTAGTATTTTATACAATTGTTTAGTTTTGAATTACCGTACAAAAAATAGGAAGAGACATTCGGCAGAAAATCGATATCTATATCGACGGTATTTTTGCGCTAGTAATTTTTCATTGGGTTAGATTTGTGAACTAGGAAAAAACTATGAGAGGGATTTTTCCACTGATGTAAATTGATATTCCATTTTTCAGGAGGAAAAGTGGAATAACGCAATATTATATTGTCTGTAATGCTGGGGCTACTTTAGCGGCATCGCGTAGTATTCGGGCGAAGACGATGTAGTATCGGGGAGCTGTCGGTAAACTGGCGCGGATCAAAAGGATTTGTCGCGACAATATTAGCTTGGTTGGTTACACCTACGTTAATTCAGTATCTTCCAGACTTTGAAGCAAGACGGATGTGCCTGTATTTTTTGTTCACTATGGAGTGGAGTAACGAGAAAGTGTTATGTTTCATTAAATTTTATGAAACGGAGAGTATCATATGGAATCCGACCATAAAAAGAAACACTTGGTACATGATGCGTGGATTCGAATTAAAAATAAGCTCAGTTGGTCTACCATAGAAGAAGAAATGAAGAAGAAAAAAGATTATTTGTACATACAGAAAATACAGAAAATACCAACAAAAAATATTTTAGTTAGGTACCTACCGATTTCAGATTTGTTTACGCATGATGAAAAACACTGATTCTAAGTCAATGGTCTTCCATATAAACTGCGGTAGATGCGTTGTACCCCGCTCTGCGTGGGGAACAAAAGTCAAGCTAATTAGCTTGAGTCAACTTGGTCGCACAAGTTATACGCATTTACACGCAGCACGCACATAATTTATCTCTTTCTGACAACGGGGTATTCAATATCTCATTATTCTCAGCTACCTTCTATCTAGTTTTCTTGAGCGATATAAACAAAGCTGCGTTAAGTATATTCTACCTAAGTAGCTTTTTCTAATGAGTAGGTATTCTCTATTGGTAATATGTTATTGTTATAAGCAATATTATTTTCATTAATGTGGTCATAAATAGCTACCTAGTGTCCTACCAAAGGTGCACTGCTGATGGATGGCCAGTTAACACGCGCTGACCAGCTTAACCACAATGTCACCTGACCATCGGTAACCATACCACGACCACGAGGTATGTGGGTCGGTATTGTACAGTGTGGATTTCAATTACTTATATTGTTATGTTAGAAGGGCACGTGTAGTGCTATGCCCTATGATTGTCTATCTTTGATAGCAACCAAAATCGGTCTCAAACTGTCAAATATGATAGTTCAGTGCTGGACATTTCACACAGTATCATCTATCTCAGCAGAGCTTGTGTTATGGGAACTACTTGACTGATATACTTATATACTTTTTTATGTAAATACATACAATTATCATACATAGAAAAACACCCATACCCGAGATAAATATTTGCAGTTCATAAAAACGTTTGATCACAATAATTATAAACTTACTACCAGATGACTGAAAAATCTGAAACTTTTTTCATTTAGTTAGGTACTTATAGTAAAAAAATATACAGTATGGGGCCCGAATGGCGACTTTTTTTTTAACTTCATATCAAATGGCCTGTTGTTAGATTTTTTAAAAAATAAAACAACAATTAAACCTAAAGGTTTCTCGAAGAACGCTAATTTTGTTAAGCATCATCTCGGAGCAACCTGTAGTTAGGTGCAGTCAGCTGTTGGGGTTACTGGTCGTAAACATTAGCGGCACGGTCTGTTGCCATACTGTGTAAAAGAGATAGTAGACTAGCTCCGCTCACACGCTCTTTGAAATACGCCGGCCCGCCCCGCTAGAGCTCACGTTACTCACGTAAAGAGTGATCAAAATTATGCTTCATTATTTTTGATTTAGTTTGTTTGAAAATATCGAAGTTTCAATGTGTGAACTTAGAACAACTATATTTTGTTGTATAGTTGCTGATGACTAGCTCTACACGTCCGTTAATTTAAAGTCGCCATTCACTCCCCACATTGTATATTTTACGGAGTTTTTAATGGACTTCAAAAAAAGGAGGAAGTTCTCAATTCGTCTCTCTCTCGTTCTCTCTCTCTCATCATCGCGATCACAGGTTTAAAAATTGAATTACTGACAAGAACCTGTAAAATTAAAAAAATCTAAATCTAGGGCCAATAACAACTACATAAATATTGGTTGTCTAGACAGTAGGTACCTACCTAAATTTATCTGTTGGTGTTAAAATATGATTATAAAAGATATTGATTCTTATCTACTCTTCAAAGCAGTTCCTATTTTTTCTGAGTAAGATCAATTAATATTTTTTATCTAGATTTACCATAGATTATCTTTAATAAGTGCTTTGATCTTCAAATTTGTTTTATAGCCCATTAAAGTATTGTCATCAGACAACAGTAGATAGGTACCTAATGTGTTTATTGATAAATGAAACATTATCAATATGAAGAAAGAAAACTCAAAGAACAAAGAAAAATCGGAATTTACTTTTTCGTAATTTCTAGAAAAACCAATGATATTTTAAAATAATACTTAGATATGTCTCTAGCGCGCGCAAAATGAAGACTCAGCGACGACCTAGACGTGTTCGTCACGTGTAGTGAATTACAAAAACAATAAAAATGCTATTGTGTTATTAATATGTAAGTATCTACTATTTATTTGCGGAACTTGTCAGCATAGTGTGCACTATATCGGTATGTATACCAGTGCGATGTATAGATGATGAGATCTAGGGTATAATATCATTGGTAGGTAGGTACATTATTTTTTGTTTTAGTTTGCGTCGAAAATATTTTTTTATTTAGGCATTTACTTAAATTTTAGAACAAAAATACGAATTAATGAAAATGCTACGGTAAGCGGAAATGAGCTTGACACCATCACGGTCACGAACTTTAAATCAAAATATAGACATTATGTCGATTTTGTATTTGAACTTGCATTTCACTACCCCCTGGTAGTTTTCAGTTCATCTTTAGTGCCTGAAGGCTGAGAATGAAACGAAGAATGTCTGCGTATTTGGGGATAACAACAGGATGACAGTGCTGAAGCTAAGCGTTTGGCATTTTTTTGTAATTTTTTTCCGTCAGCAGGGTTTTTTTTTTTTTAATTACAGAAATCATATTTTTCTTCGTAATAAAATTAACTGAAATAATGGTTTTAGAAACTTGGTGCCCTAATGAAAAATACTCCGAACGGCTTCTCAAACGTGGCCATACATTTTTTTGTTGGTGGGCTTTTGGCCCCAAAATGAATGACCTTATATAATGCGGTTTATATTGGGAATATACCCTTTCAAAGAAGGAGTCATCAAAATCTGTCCACAATTGACGAAGATACCTACCCGTGAACATAGGTATTATGTACCTACAACTAGATTGGTATCGGTATTGTATCGAATGGTATTGTATTCCTGCAGTGAGCAAGGTTGCCAGAGCTCTGCGAGAAAGCGCTGCGGTGACAACTGTTGGACCAGCCCCTCGATTCTACTAAAAAAATTTTTATCAACACAGCAAAACGTCGCCTGTTTCGTTTTGTTTCATAACCTATTAATGACCAATAAGGTTAGGTTTACTTTGTTATGATGACGTTTTCAATCAAATTACCAATGAGGTTTAGCAAATTACTGTCATTTTGAAGAACGAAACAAAACGCAGCGGCAATGATACTTGAATGGTTGACGTTGTAAAATGCAGGCGTTGTAAAATTGAGGCCCAGTTTTATCCATTGTGTTGTTGTCGTTCTTTTAAAGGGTCAGCAGCGCGAGTGTGACTCCTCTGGTAACACAGGCAACGGTAACCACTTACCTACCATCAGGGCCGTATGCTTACCTGGTACTTTAGGGCCTCTATTAATAAACTCGTAATAACTTCTGTCAAAGTTGCGCCACGGATTTAACTATTGCCATCCTTTTTTGTTAGACAGTGACAAATAAGGATGGCAATAGTTAAATCCGTGGCGCAACTTTGTCAGAAGTTAATACGAGTTTATCAATAGAGTCCTAGTAGTTTAAAGAAAAAAAATAAAAAATAGAACCTGCTTCTTTTTTGTCGGTTAATAGTTACTGACCTGTGCTGACGCAGGTTGTCCTGCCTCTTAAAGCTCTTCCCGCAAACTTCGCAGCTGAACGACAGCTCCGGGCTCTTATGGGTCCGTTCGTGGATCATCAGGTTGTAGGACTTCGTGAACCGTCGCTGGCAGTACTTGCAGACGAACTCGCATTTTGGGCGCAGTTTGCGTCTGAAATCCCGGGTGTGGTCCTCGTCAATCTGCATCACGGCGAACATTTTGCCTAGAAGCGATGCTTGGGCTTCGTCGCCTGTACAATGAAGTTTAATGTTATGCGAAATGTGACCCTGTTTGTTAGTGATAATTTAATGTCACATTTTGTTAGTGCGAGTTATTTTGATTGGGAATGAAAAGGATGTGTAGCGACGTTTGTAAATACGGATGGTTAAAAAAAAGTTAAAAGAAAGTTATCAATAGTACCTACAATGTCACTTTATTATAATAAAATTGATTGAATTGTGAATGGTTCGTGTTTATACGGTCCTATTGTTTTACTATTTTTAATTACCTACATTTTAATTACTGGTTATTAATTTGTAGTTTCGTAACAAAAGCGTTTTTTGCTTTAAGTTAAATAAATAAAAAAGACTGTAAAAATGTTTTAAAGTAAATATGTAAGTACCTAATTACATGTACCTTAGTATTAATTACATAATAATAGAACTAAATATACGCACCTTTATAATAACAGTAAAAATAAAAGAAGTTTGTTACAAACTTCAAAATCCGTGTCACTTTCACAAAAAAAAACTTATATTTCCGAATCAAATTTAAAATCAGAACACTGCGTTCAATTTATGAAACATGAAAAAAATTGTCGAAGATGTAAAGCGACTAGAAGTGTCAATGACAACTGAACGTGCGATCAAGAGCGGGTGCGTTTAGCAACTGCGATCGAGAGGGTGCGGAAACTACTGATAGTGTTACGCGGAAGGCGCGCTTAGCCCCCACCACGCATTGAATGAACACTGAACAGGTAGCCACGGAGCGCGAGTCGCTCACTGGGAAAAACTTGCACACGTGAAACTGCTTATTTTTTGACAGCTACAGAGCTTTTAGCTGATTATAACTTTAAATAGATTTGTCATAAGACTATGAAAAGACTTGTCATAATCGTAATAGTTTACAGATGTAACGATTAACGCTAATTTTAGTACAAAAAAAAATCAAAAGTTTGGTTTCGTTTGTGTTGTACTTTTGTACGGTGGGAAAGCGAGCAAGTGACTGTTGGCTTGCGGCGCTACCGTGGATTTCACTCACGAAACTCACATGACCCCCACTTATTTCGGCACCGGTACTGTTTACTGGTAAATTGTTGATGATTTTCGGCTTCTGTCATTACCGCGCCCGAAGGGCGTAGTTGTACTTTCTAGATTACATAGCTCCGTGTAGATGCGGTTGTTATTTAATTTTATTATGGTTATTTTATTCTGAATGAACTTTCGGTGCAAAAAGTCGTTTATTAAATTTAGATTTATGACGAAATTATCAAAATTATTCAATCATAAACTTTTGTAAATTAAGGACACGGTTTTATTTTGAGTAATAAGTAATGACTTTTAATTTGCTGTTATTTTTTGTTTATCGATAAAAAAGACTAAATTATAATGAACAACAGATATCAAAATCAATTTTACAGACCATTTGAACAAAAACTGTTGATTTAAATTACTTGCCAGGTTTCATTCAAATTTAAATTCTCGCAGTTTACACACAATACTCAAATTTTGCGTGCTAAAGGAGCTATAAAGTTTAATTCCTGGAACGACCGTGAAGAGGCGCTTGCGACTGGTTTGTTGCTTATGACCTTTTTTATTGGCGCGTAACTCCATTCAAATTTCGAACTCCATGAGCGTCGAGTTTAGAGCTAATGAGTTTTCATGGTAAAGGTATGACTGATCATGAGCAAAGACTAATTAGTTGAAGCGTCTAATGAATTACTTAGCACATAGAAATGATGAAGAAAGATTTATAGCTTCTACTAGCTTCCGCCCGCGGCTTCGATCGCGTGGTACTCGGATAAAAAGTAGCATATCGATACCTCGGGGCTCAAATGTCGTAAAGCACATTTTGGGGTTTTTGAGTTATTTATACCATCGTACTCAGTTTTTAATCCTCTATCGAACTGTATAATTAAAATTACGAAATTAAAAAAAAAATTACAAATACAACCCATCATTTCAGTTACTCTAAGCACAATTTATTTGAAAATGAGGGGTGTAAGTAGCATGTTACTGACAACACACAACGGCCTAAGTTGTATAACCCAGTTTGGTACAAAACTCTTAGATAGCATGTGCTTTACGACCAAAAAATATAAATAGATGTTCCTTACACCCCACTGCAAAATTTACTTTAAGCAAGAGCATAATTATGATTTATCTCAATTATTAGGTTTTTATCTTAAGTAAATTGATAACTTTTATTATAATTAGTTTGCAATTTTAGTCATGCACGAATGGGTAGCTTTTAAGATATAAGGTTTAGTACGATATTGACAGAATTTAAGTAAATCACCTATTTTGATAATTTTAAAACATTTATTTCACAATTTATTACAAAATACAAAAGTTGAAAGTGAAATAATACAAAAGTTTTGGCGATTACACATAACTATTTACTAGACACGGGTCTTTAACCCGTAAAGCTTCATATTATCATCCAGACAGTTTCGCCAACTACCCTCACTTTTGATAACCAGATCCCATAATACCTCAGTGATTGATATCAAGTATCCAAATTTTAACCGCAAACTTGAGAATCTACAGCCGTTTTCGTGGTTAAAAGTACTAGATACGTACGGGTCTTCATCGCGTATAGCTTCATATTATCCACGTAGCAGCGAGTACTTCAATATACCCGTGACCACGGTTGTTCTAACACAGTCGGAATTGTCTGGAGAATATGAAACTTTACGCGATAAAAACCAGTGTCTAGTACCTAAATAGTTATGTGTAATGTATAGTTAATAACTGCTAAAGATTTGTGCAAAAATATCTGCTTCTGTTGTTGGTTGTTCTAGTGATTATTTCTACTTTATCACTTTATTTTTACTTATTTTTACCTCGACTGAATCGCTGTACACTTCCGGATAGGTACTCAATTCTTGTCTGAATAAGATGGTTATGAGAGTCTATAGCCGTCTTCGCGGGTAATAATTTTAGTACCTACTTCTTGATATCCACCACTATGGTGTTATAGAATCCGGTTAACAAAAGTGAGGGTAGTTGGAGAAACTAACCTCACAACTGCGACGAAGGTAGCAGCGAGTACTTCAGTCTACCCATAACCACGGCTGTTCTAAAACATTCGCAACAGTCTGGATAATATAAGTTTTACGCTATAAAGACCCGTGTCTAGTAAATAATTACAAAAACATTTGTATTTTGCGCTAAATTGTGAAATAAAAGGTTCTGTAATTCTTAAAATAGGTGACTTACTTAAATTCTTTCAATATCGTACTTAATCTGACATCTTAAAAGCTACCCATTCATACATGACTAAAATTGCAAACAAATTATAATAAAAGTCATCAATTTACTCAAGATAAAAACTAATAATTGAGATAAATCATTATAATATTCATCCTTTACAACCTTAAATGTGCGATAATAACGACAGGTTGGGCTTTACGCTCTTGTGCTTTTGCTCAGGCTGTATTTCAGTGGGGCGTAAGGAACATTTTGTTTATTTTTTTGGTCGTAAAGCACATGCTATCTCCGTAAATATTAGACTAGGACAAATTTTGAAATAACTTTATGAAACTATGGAAAAATCTGATAACTTTGTTCCTAGGACATTTTTATGTAGCGCTAAAAATGAGAGAGTTATGACGAAAAACATTTTTATTTTTTTGTTTTTTGCTCGTCCTGAAAACCTTGGATTTGTGCTTTACGACATTTGAGCCCCGAAGTATCGATATGTCCTATTCCCGGTCATTATCTATCTACATTTTAAATTTCAGGCAAATCGGTTCAGTGGTTGTCGAGGTTTAGAGGAACAAACATACATCCAAACATCCAAACTTTCGCATTTATAATATTGAGGGTGACAAATCAACATCGAGCTATGCTGCGCTGTACTGCGCTGTGCTATGTTTGGTCAACTCGCTCGTCTAATATTTCAATGACGTTACAAACAAACCATGCTGTGCTACGCTGTGTGAGGCTACGCTCTGTTTACGACGTTTTGTTTGACGTAACCATAGCACAGCGCAGTACAGCGCAGCATAGCTCGATGTAGATTTGTCACCCTGATAGTGTGATTGATGTGACTAACAAGAAATGTACCTACCCAAGAGCAATTGATGCATCGTGTACAATATCACGTACTCAAAATTGAAAGGAAAACTTCAAAGGAAATACGTCACACCACATTATTATTTCCCTGTGAATAAATGCTAGGATGTCAAAGATGATGCATCTATTATACTGCAATTTTAAAATGTCAAGACAGGACTTATTTTGAGATAATGTAGCCTCATGCAGGGAATTCACTAGACGGACATGCCCCCACGCAAGTCTGCTGACATGCCCACCGGACCTCGCTACAGGTCTGTGCAATGTCTTGTGTAGGACCGTCGCAGTAAGTCTGCCAGACTGACTGCGAGGTTCGGCGGGCATGTCTGCAGAATTGCCCGCAGGCATGTCCGTCTAGTGAATTCCCCGCTTTAGGGCGTGTATCGTATCGACATTGCGAGGATGCCTCGCGAGGCATTCCGCCCGTCTGACTTGCAATAGCGATACACACCTTTGGCCTACCGCTTTTACCTTAAAATGTAGGGAATACCTACACCAACTATTGTCCTGACTCGTTTCATTTTCAGAAAAAGGATAGGTAAGTACCTAAGTACAATCGTGTTTTTATATTTGTCTAAAAATGAATGTGTGTGTATAAGAAAGACTAAAGGGAACCAAAATACAACTTAGTATCCTGACTTTTACAAATCATTTTGAAAAATAAACATTCTGGAACTTACATCACGACAAACGAATCGTAGCTAATTCTTTGGATCGTATACAAAGCGTCGACCGCCTAATCTCCTAAAATCTTTCGCAAAAGTAGCATCTAGGAACTCAAAAGAGACCTAATAATTTAGACTGCAGTCGATCACATCAGCACATCACGAAATGTCCATACAGTCGGTAAGTTCGCAAAAAATACGAGCAATCTTACTGTCTTGTTTAGTTCGCCGTCTGCGTACCAAATAAGGTGGCGCAAAAGACCACCTACATCAAACCCCGACTGTCTGTCTGTATGATATTTTCTGGTACAATTTGTAAGGACTATCTGTTTTGTATTATTATGCACATAATGGACATTTGAAGCAAAACATTGTACTTACAGTAAAACCAGAAAAATATTGCGTTTCGGAAAACACCGGAAACAATCGCATAAAATTACAAAAACGATTGCTTATAAAGCTTGAACCACTGTCTGTGTTCAATGACACAAAGAAACACAAATAAATGCAAAAAATGGGTGTTATAACTCCCAGAAGCTTTTCTAAATTGGACCTTATAATCACAATTTGTATTTGACATTCACACATTCAGGTTGAAAGTCACGTACTGGAGAATGTTGACAAATACAGGTACTTGGGGTCGTGGTTAACTGACACATGGGAAAGCGATACAGAGATCCGGACACGTATCGAAATAGCTCGAGCTGCATTTACAAATATGCAAAAGGTCCTGTGCAGTCGACAACTCTCCATTAAATTACGAACCAGGCTTCTCCAGTGCTACATCTGGCCCGTAGTTCTATACGGATGTGAAGCATGGACCATGAAAGCAGAGCTCCGGAAAAAGGTTGAGGCTTTTGAGATGTGGTCGTACCGCCGCATGCTTTGCATCAGTTGGACCGATAAAGTTACTAATGTTGAGGTTTTAGACCGTATGGGGAAGAAATTGGAACTTATCCGGACCATTAAACAGCGAAAGGTCGCTTACCTCGGACATGTACTGCGACATGACCGGTATCATCTTTTGCAGACCATCATGATGGGCAAAATACCGGGGAAGCGTAAGGTTGGAAGACGTAAGATGTCATGGCTCCGTAACATCAGGGAGTGGACAGGCATTAAGACGGTGGAACAACTGTTCAGACTTGCGCTGGACAAGGAGAATTTTAAGAAGCTGACTGCCGACCTCCATTAATGGAGAGGCACTGAAAGAAGAAGAAGTATTTGACATCAACAAGGTTAATTAAAATAAAACTAGCGCAAGTAAAGCCGCATGCACACGGCTGTGACAGATAAGATCTTTGGTCACGGCAACAGTTCATCACAGTCGTAAAGATACAGTCAGACGGGAGTACATCACGGATCCCACATTGCCTTCTTTAGGAGCTGGTGAAGTAAAGTGTCTTTGAACTATGCTTTATCTATTTCTTCTATCTAATCAGCCTACATCAATGATATTTAAAAATAATAGATATGTTTCTAGCGCGCGCAAAATGAAGACTCGAAAACGTCCCAATTGGGACGTCTAGTCCGCGTCAAGCAAGAATCAAACGTGAATTACAAAGACAATATAAATGATATTGTGTATGCACCATTCATTTGCGGAACTGTCAACAGTGTGCAATATATTGGTATGTATATCAGTGCGACAATATTTTAAACATCGGTAACTATAAACTTAACATATCTTTATAATATTTGGTATAAATCATTGGTCTACATCCACTCACAACTGAGTAACCTCCTAATTTTCACGCTTATTTTCTAATCCTGTGCCCGTCGATCTTGTCTGAACATTAAGTCCTGTCTGTCCATTTGTTTTCATCGAATAATATTTTAATTTACCGACGAGGTTCTCAACTCGTCGAAGTCTTTTTTTTTTGTGCTTTTTTGTGTATATTTTCTTTCACCAATTGCCTACTCGAAGACGCCTGAACCGATTTG
Source organism: Camptogramma bilineatum (assembly GCA_958496255.1). Taxonomy (NCBI): domain Eukaryota; kingdom Metazoa; phylum Arthropoda; class Insecta; order Lepidoptera; family Geometridae; genus Camptogramma; species Camptogramma bilineatum. The sequence continues at coordinate 9,724,671 of OY292465.1, read as the reverse complement.
GAAAATTCTACCTGAAATTCAAAAATTTGGTGAGGATCTGTCGAGAAACTTCGGAGTTATGAACAGAAATGCACCTCGAGAGTGCAGAACATTATTACATTTTACATGATTGCAAAATTATCACCGCCTATTAAAATATTAACTGGTTTCACCTTTTAGCTTATTTTATATGCATATAAATAAATTTATTAATGACCTTTAAACAGAGAATAAATTATAGTACAAGTACTTTAGAAGTCCAGACACAATCATATTTGGTCAATACGGCTCGTTGTTTTTATGCATAGGTAGGTACCTACATAGATTGTAGATTATACATACATCCATTAGGTTCCTAACGACATAAAATTGTGAAAATAAAATCGAAGAGGCAAAAATACAACATTTAAATTTATTATTTTTGAGTTAATTTTGTTAATTACATTAATAAATCGTTTAAGAAGTTAATCAGTAATAAAGTATTTTATATAAATTAAGCTGTACATTGTGCAAAACAGTAATTAAAACAAATTAAGCCCTATAGACTATAGTAGACCTAATAGAAAATTTTCTTAAATAAAATAACTAGGTAAGCGTCATCTTATTGAAATTAGTGCAAACGGATTTTAATGAGTCACATGACCTTTAGCGTTTAAAACAAAATGAATCATTGGAGAATGTATCTTCCTTGAACTATTGACCTTTTAAAACAAGACAACTAATTAAAAAAATTTAATGTCATTGTTCGTTGGAAAATTTGTCACTTGCGTGTGACGTGAGTGTGACGTTGGAATAACGTTTCCATCTAACTCTGTGGTTGGTGACAGAATGGAAAAGTTCTTAAAAGTGATGACGAGAATTATGTCAAGGGTTGGGAAAAGGGGACTTTATTTATCCAATTCCAAGCCTCTTGCAATCCTAGGAGAATTTAAACATCACTTACATGTTAATTTTTTTTTTTCACAATGATTTCAAAGTCCCGAAAGAATTTTAGTAACATTCATAAATAGGAAATACAAGACACTATTACAATACTATAATACTTTATGAGTTTTTAAATAGCAATTGTCACGGTTAACGGTCACGGAGTAACGAGGCGATGACATGTCACAAATGTGGACCCGCCTTTAGAGTTTTAGCAAGGCTTTAGAGAATGTTTTATTATTGTCACTCACATTTCATTGAAAAGCGATGGCAATAGAGTTAACAGCCGCTAAATCTCTAGTAAGCTTAGTATTCCATCATGACAGGAAACGTGTAGGTACCTATATTAAATAGGAAAAACCAATGAGATTTACCAACAGAGACGTTATACTCATTATAAAAAGCTAAAACGCATCTAAAACGCGGCGAAATTGTTTTATAGCTACTTAGGTAGAATATGCACAGCTTTGTTTATATCACTCAAGAAAACTAAAAGATAGCAGAGATAGTATAAAAATCCGTTGTCAGAAAGAGATAAATTATATGTGTGCTGCGTGTAAATGCGTATAACATCGGAGCAAGACGGAGAGCGACTGAGTTGACTCAAGCTAATTAGCTTGACTTTTGTTCGCCACGCAGAGCGAGTTACGACGCATCTACCTCAGTTTATATAGATCTTTGGGAAAAACAGTATTTACTATAAGAATAGGTGATGGTAAAATAACCTCTCATCTTTCAAAACTCGGTCACTTACATAAAATAAGGCCCAGTTCCCACAAACGCGGACCTTTCGCAAGCATTTCTTTACGTAACACAGTGACTTTACGACAATGATTTATCATCAGAATAAAACCATACTGTTATAATATGCGTCATCAGAACTTGCGGTTTTGGCATTTGTTTTAACGTTTTAAGGTTCTGAGTAATTTTATGGAGATTGTTGGTTTAATGTTAATGACAATAATTGACTTTTTTTTGGCATTCTACACTCGAAAAGGTTATTTTGATCCCTGTGAAAAAGTGGGCAATTAAAACTATAATCTTAAATACTTACTTATTTATTTAATTAAATAAGTAGGTATTTAAGATCTTAATTAAAATGTTAGAAAAGAGAGAGAATACTTTTTTCGATATTAGAAAAGCCTACCGATTTATTTACCGTATTTTAAGAAAATTTTAAAGTTAATTAATTAGAAATACCTACTTATTTGAATTATATTTTTATAACGTCTACGACAAATACCTAATTAAGTACTTACTACTGACATTAATTATAATAACAATAATAATTACAATAATATTATTATTAAATAATAATTTATTTTTCATTTTAACCAATGATCAAACTTATATTGAGTAATGTCAGTACAAACTATGAAACGCAATATTATAAGCGGAGTTTCTACAACACATAGTTCATTAATAACATTGTATGAAAACTCACACATACATAAAAGTTGTGCAACTTAATAATTATTCACAAAAACTGCCACTAAGAAGTTAATTACGCAAAATTCCACAAACAGATACAATAAATTGGCAACACTGACGATTGTGTACAACAATGTTGCGACAGTAATCGAGAATTGAAAATATTTTTGATCCATTGCTCCTAACGTGTCAGTCTATTTTTGTATAACCACTCAAAACCAGCAATGCGCAGCGAACAAATTAAAAATATCGAGAAACTAGTGACGTACCTGAAAGATCAGATGGCAGTTATAAAGATCTGTTTTATGCTTAGTCCGTAATTAAAATTTATCACAGTCTAATAAAATACAGAAATATAAACACAATGTTAATTTTACCATTCAAAGTCTGCGTGGAAATCAATAAAATTGTAATAGTGCGTCTTTGCTACTCGTCTGTCATAAAACATTTTTATTAGTACTGCCAGGCTCTTGGCAGATTTATTTTATAGATTCAATTTCATTTCTTTCTAAAGGTTATTTGTCTGTCATTCCAAATTATTCAGCAAAAACCAACATATTTAACAATAATTAGATACATTCATAAACCACAAACTCGGTAATTACAACCATGATTCAGCTCATACCGCGCATTCTTTCATAAACGACGAACCAATAATAAGCATCCATCCCTTTCTTCACAGCGGAGACGATGAACGCATGAGTGAGAGGCAAATAGTCATTGTTCGTAAAAATGTCAAATAGAATGATAAACATAAAATTTCGTGTTGAAATACAAGAGAAGCACGCGCCGAACAAAGCAATGGTAATAATTTTATTTAAATGTGGGTGATCATGACTTCTTTTATGGGTAGGTAGGTGTTTTATTTAAAAGGGCGCTTAATTTATGATTGGGTATTGTAGCTATTTATAAATATCGACGTTATATCGATCTCATTTCATATTGACAGATGTTTTTGATTTGAATATAAAATTATTGGTTGAACAAAATTTTAATGGTCTTTATATTTTTTAAACTTCAATGTTGAGGATCGTTTAATTTATAATCTTACTTTTGATAAGTACCTACTTCATTTGATTTATAAAATGTTTGTTATAATCCGTCAACTTTAGATCATAGCAAAAAAGTCATCAAACCAAAAATAACATTGTTGCAAATAAAAATGCTATTTTGATTCCAAACTTTCAAATACTTCTTTAAAAATTGGTTATTTAAATAATTTTCACACATATTCTTGTCTTGATACCTCATTTAGATTAGGTACCTACTTCAAAAAGTTCTCACACAGAAACTAATCACCATTCATTCCAGTAACCCAACTTTATAACAAAGTACACAATCAATGTAATAACGTAATAATTTAAATCTTAAGCTTCGGCCAAATTATAATATACAAATGAGAGAGTGAGCAGAAATAACGAATAAGTTTATGTCCCGCACGTTCCCACAGGATCGGTATGCGCTTGCGACGGACAGAGGCAAGAGTAGAGTAGCCTTTTATATATTAATTGGATACAATTTTTATTTGGCCATTGGCGAGACGATCATGATCTTGACGGGTTTGAGAGAGAGTGTTGGAGTTCGCCAAAGACAGGGATTAGTGGAAAATTTTGGGGATGACCTTTGCCTAGCAGTGGGACATAAAAGGACAACAAAATATTTTCTTAAATTATTTTGTCTTTTAAAAAATAATACGATATTTTTACACCTAACATACATGTTTAAATGAATAGATGTTTAATTTTAATTAGTTTTTACTAGCATTTCATTAAACTGCTATGTAATCATTTTAAGGTTGTGTTTACTTAAAAAAATCACTTTTGTTCATACAAAAACCAATAGATGATTGAGCAATAGTTTGGTTAGCCGTTTTGATATTAAAAATGTGATAGCATGAAATCTCATGACATTGCTATCACACTTAAAGTAAAAATGATTAACGAATGTACAATTTATTTCAGTTTTATAATTTTTTATTTGTCTAAAGCTATTCTACTTTAAGCTGTAGATACGTGATTATTGCCTTCGATTATTGATTTAAAAAATCACACTTTATTGAAAGACAAAACACAGTTTCTCAATGCTTCTAAGTTATCTATTCTGTTGCTACATTTGAAGAAGTAGTCTTATAGAAGAAGTGAAGTAACACCAACGTTATGCCTGCGTTTCATAAAGCAGAAGCTTATAAATAATAAAGCTTCTTAAAAAGTTTGTATAATAATTTTATACTCCACAATTCACTGTCACTCTACACCCTACCGACCCTATACCTACTGTACCTATGCATGTGTGGGAGTCAGCTACCAGTTTACGTGGCCAATCGGTAGCTGTAGGTAAAATATAAGAGAAATTGAAAAACTTTTTTATTAATATTTACTAGAATTATGATAGTAAGGAAATCAAATAATTTAAAGACGTAGCCATAAAGAAGAAGTCAAGTGACACTAACGCTATGCCTGAGCTTCATAACAAGCTTAATTATGCTTCTTAAAAAGTTTGTATACTCGTTTCATACTCCACTGTTCTCCTGTTCTCATGTAACCGGGCACCGACTGATATATTGGGGCTCGGTCGAATAGCCCCCGGCTCTGCGTGCGCGTCGCTTCTTTTAGCTCTATACCTTCGAATAGCAATTACGCAGGTCAAGTTTCGTGAACTACTATTATTTATATCGTATAAAAAATATATAAATAAATAAATAAATAAATAAATAAATAAATAATGCTGGACATTTCACACAGCATCATGTAGCCCCAAGCTAAGCAGAGCTTGTCGCTGATTTGGCTAATACAACGAAAATATTTAAGGTTTAAAATCTGCAAACTAAAAGTTTTGTGAGTTCTAGTAAAGTAAAGAGTTTCGTGGATTAAAATTGTACGCGAAAGTTATTTAAAAATCATGATAAAAAAGTAGGTAATTAAAACTACAAAAATACTTTTTCGCTAACAAGTAAAACGATATGACTAAAATACGTTTTCAAGACTATTCTAATGTTTTAACTACAACACTAGCCTTTATTTCGAGCCACTAACACCAAAACAGTGTAAGTACATTTTCTACTTTTACAGTATTTTTAAAACTGTTTACAATTTTGTTGCACTGCAAAGAATCTGAACAGCACTGACAGTAACCACCCACTGAACCACATAGCTTTATGTTCCTCTCCCCATTTACCGAAATTCCCTGAGGGCCAAAGAGGCCGGCCAACAGTAGCTGAGTAAATACACGCACACATCCGATTGTGATCATACATAATGCATGTGTGGGAGTCAGCTACCGGTTTACGCAGCCAATCGGTAGCTGTAGGTAAGATATAAGAGAAATTGAAAGACTTTTTTATTACTATTTACTATACGATAATATGGGAATTAAATATTGTTTTTTTTTTTTATTGATCCAGTGTTTTTTAATGTTTTAAATGATGAATATTCGTGATTAGTCTTGATTCTTCGTTGAAAATGCTTGATTTCCAAGATCAGTGCCTATTGTATAATTAGCATAAGCTAATAAACTTTTCCAAATGTAAAATTTACATTTTATTGGTCTTTGGTCGCCACAATAAGGTTATAATTTTCAAATTGGATCGTAAATTAATACATTCCAAAGTCAAGACAATGAAATACTGCTTCTTAATTATTTGAAATCAATCAGTATGTCATCAATTTCTTAAGGAGCCAATTTAGCAACATGGGTCGTGATGTTTTATACATAATCCGTCAATGATTTGCTAGCCCCGAAGGCTTTATTACTAAATGAAGATGTTAAGGTCTGAATACATTTTGGTTTTATTTTAGAAAATTATAATACTGGACTGGTTTTATGCGATGTAAATCGATAAGTGCTGAGAAAACGCCTATTTATAATGTTATAGTTGGCTTCGAGCACGATTAGAACTCGTAAACATTGGTACATTTTTTTTGGATAAAAAAATGCTTGTTCCTATTTTTTTTATTAAAATTTTATACAACTCAGTCATTTTAGCAATAGTTTAGGTAGTGTTAGGAATCAACAGAAAATGTATTTTTTAAAATTATAAGTATCACAAACAAATCCAAAATCATTTTAGTCTCGGTTAATTTGGTTCATAAATAAAGTCATCTAAAATAACTTGATTTATAACTAATGAATACGGCACACCCTACAGTCCTTATCATAATCAATTCGATAGACACTTGAACCGCACGCGCATGAAAAAAGAATTAGATTCAGCTACCGTGCAGTGTCAGCCAATCACAGACAAGGGCGGGGCGTAACACGGCAGCCGAATGTACGTAAAATAAAAAATACCACTTTTTGTATTTACTACATTATGCGTCAGAACGGCCGCGTGGGTGGGACTTTCTATAGCCCGCGGCGACTCACATGTGGGATGAAAGCGATGATGCCCATACGTTCCTGAATGCCGTCGTGGGAATTTATTTACTACGAGGAGTCATGCGCGCGATTTTGACATTAAAAAAAAGAAAACGATTTGATTGCAAGCCGTTTTTTTAAGCTAGTCCTTTAAACAGCTTATTTTTTCATATTCAAAAAGAACGATCAAATAAACACAGTATCTATCAGATTAGAATAGAGTTGAAAACAAAAAAATAACACAGTTTTCTATGACAGATACTTATCACGGTCATTTTGGACGTTCATAACTTCCTAATCAAACAGTGCAAAAAACCAGGTACACCTGTGGCGCTTGCCAGCAAACAGCGGGATGTTTGCCCTGTGGTCAAGTTGCCTCAACAAACATCAATTCATTGTGACGTAAAAATCTTGTGAATGAAAACCTGCAACATCGAATTCTACGACAATCCATAGATAAATCAATCCAAAAATAAATAAGTCTAATCTATATCGTTTGTAGGTATACCTAGTGTAGGTATTTTTTAATTAAGTGTTAGTTAGAAAGGAGAGTTTCCTGTTTTTGTTACAAACTTCGTGTAAACCCACATGTTATTATAAAAATAAAATAAACCGTAGGTAGCAAAAAGTTAATTAAAAGTAAATAAATACTTACATTAATATTTAATCAATTATTACATTATTGTATAAAAACTTGATCTCGCCAGCGGCTTCGCCCGCGTAGGAATCATTTATCACAGAAATCAGATTTTTTTCGGGTTAAAAAGCACCTACTTCCTCAAGATTCAAACTATGACTTTACCAAATTTTAATATACCTAAATACTAAAAATTCGTCAAGCTGTTTAGCCGTGAAAGTGTATCAGACAAAGGTACCTACTTTCGCATTTACTCATATACTTAATTATTACTAAGGATACAGGCAACCAACAAAATCACACGTTCAAGAAACAGAATTGCTAAACAATTACAACACAGCAAAGGCATTTAGATCCAAATACCAATTGGATGGCATTCAACTGTTTGATGCTATCACATTCTGTTGTTTTGCGTGGGTGTGTGCAACAACTTTTGTTTTAGCACATTACAATTCCAAATTCAAAACAGGCTATTGGTTTTTAGGGTTCCGTACCTTAAAAGGTAAAAAAAGGAACCCTTATAAGATCACTTTCTTGTCCGTCTGTCTGTCTGTCTGTCTGTCCGTCTGTCTGTCCGTCTGTCCGTGTGTCACCATCGATTATCTCAGGAACGGGTGGAGCTAGCAAGTTGAAATTTATACAATATACTAAAGTCTATAGTCCCTATTGTAAGTATAAAAATCAAGATCCTGAGTTAACACTATAAAAAGATATAGGCAAATTTAGGTTTTCGTGAAAACTTGTAAGTACCAAAACTTACCTTAATTATCAACTTTTTTTATTTTTCGGAACTTTTCCTTTACTTGTGCTGTAAGACCTTGCTTGTAACCAAAATTGACAATTCTAAGTCAACCGGAAGTACCCTAGAGGTTTTGGGTCGAAAACCTAAATGGTAGTTCCCGTTGATGGTAGTCCGCATACAATTAAGCGGATTAGCTTAACTGGCACCATCCTCAAATAAGGTAAATAAATAAAATTGTGCTATTGTGTGAAAGAAAATAAAAAAAATATTTATTGCAAAATTATGCTCGTGTGTGCGCAGAACATTTGCGGCGCTGCTATCGCAGAACCAGGATTCTTATGTAAAAAAAAAATAATGGGTAGGTACGGAACCCTTGGCGTACGAGTTCGACTCGCACTTGACCGGTTTTTTTATTATTTTTGTGATAATGCTAATTCAAAAAGTGTAAAATTATGGGATATGCCTCTTTTATCGTTGACGGCCATATTTCATAAATGTAATTCACCAAACTCTATTTTTCGTTAAATAATCTAGATTAATTTGTAATGTTACAAAAATATTTTATTTCTCGCCAAAATAATTTACAAGTAATTATTCTTATATCGACCCTCTACGTTGTAGCGTAGTACTAGTATTCTGTGGTAGTAGTATTATACGTCTACGACAACTACTCATAAGTCATATCATATCTAAGCTCGTTTATTGCCCGTAGTTCGATTGTTGAGTTCTACTGGTCGATTCATGGGCATTATTTTTTGCCAGTCAATCACTATCAATCGGACCACCGATAAAAAAAAATCAAATTGTGTTGGTAGGTACTGGAGCTACTGGTAGATTTGGACACAAATAAATAGTTTTACCCATGGTACTACTATTTAAATTAGTAAAACTTACACAGACTTCATTTCTTTTCATTAACACAAAAAGACAGGGCCGAAAAATATCGCCATGATAATTATTTAGGTATTGTTTCATACGAGTATCATCCAAGTAGGTGAAGGCATCAATGTATCTAAGGCCAGCCCATATTATCAGTTCCCACTGATTTGCCCCTTATCAGTCGGAAGGCTTCAAAGGTTGTGCCACAAAGAACCTTGTGCAAATATGCATTGATATTCTTATCTTCTTACAATAGTATAGGCGCGTCTACAGACCACTTTACCGATAACGAACAAACCTATTGTAAATATTATATACTTATTGTTTTATGGTTGTTTCTAGAAAGCTAAAAAAACCTACGTTTTAACTTCACACGCCGCTATGTTCTCATTATTACAAATTTAGATTTTACAAATAGAGATTTTTACAAATAGAGATTCAAAATACCAATATAAATGCCAACATTTAAAGATTTCATTGAAATCATACCATAGCTGAATTGATTTAAATTAAACTTTAAAGATTCTTGGCCTAGAACAAGAGTGATCTTACTTATATATTGTTACATATGAAAAGACGACTAGGTTACTCTCAAAGACAATTAAACGATAACGTTAGGTACAGAAAGGAACAAATACCTACAAAGGATAGGGATTCTTTAATGTTTATTGTTCCAATACAATAGATATGTGGGGTTTCCCATTATCAGTTTACTCAAGGTTTTTGCAATAAAAAGTGTAATAGTAGTAACCTAGGAAGGTATTTTATTGTGCAAAAAATAACAAAGACGAATTGAAATCGGCGAAGCGTTTGATTTTAAAGTACCTATTGGAAAAAAGAAGAATATTTGGAATGAATATGGAAAGATCTAAGAGTAGAGAGAAATGTAACAAGGAATAGATTGAGTAAAAGATGAGAAGGGTAAGATTGAATCTTGAAATGACTGGAGCTTGACTATTTAGAAGAGGATGGATCACCGAAAATAAATCTAGGCCCCAAACCGTGTTTGTTGCCCTGATTCTTCATGATGTTGGTCGCGAAAGAACAGGAGTAGAATCACCTAGCTCTGAAGACGTTTCAATATGATCCAAGAGGTTCTAATGATTTTTGACTTTTGACGGCTGATAGAAAGTGGAAGAGAAAAATATGTACCGAGCCCGTATAAATGTAAAAGGAAAAATAAAGTATTATCCATGTATTGTAAGTAGATATTCATGGAATAATATCAGTATAACAATCAAGGAGATTTTAAAACCATTAAACAAGTATAAAGCAATTATCTATCTTAAGAAATTATGAAGCTTTAAAACGCAAATGATTTTGGTAAGAATAAATATAATGGTAAAGTTAAACGAAACAAGATCATGATTATATGATCTATTAGGCACGATAGACATCCTCTTTCGGGAATTTAAGATTCTGTTAATACTTACTACAGTTTGTCTACAAAAACTGTTTAAATATTGTATTGGTTTGATAAAAATAAATAAATAAAATAAAAAACAAATTATTATACGCTAACTGCATAATTTGTTTTTATTTAGTAGGCCGCCTAAAGGCTCCAAAATGTTACTTTTTAAGAATATTTGGAATGTCTTGTTACTGTAATGTTTGTTGTTTATAACAAAAATATCATGTCATTTAATATGTCCGTCGTAAAAACTGTAGTAAACCAATTATCTATAGGTTTGCTAATAGGAAGTATTTTGTAATCGTATAGCTAGCGTTGCCTTTGTTTACTTGTTATCGATATCGATACTGGGTTGTGAAACAATAACATATCCTCACACATTGGTAACAATAGGGTGCAGCTATTGTCATAAATTGCTTAACAAGTCGTGTGATCAAAAATGTCTTAAAGCATAAAAAAAAATTAGTAACGCTACGAATGTCAGGCAAGTAAATACCGTTACTTCAAAATCGTATACTTACCTTAACCTTTTAACGAGAACAATAAAACTAAGTTGATCAACATTATATCCTTAAGGAGGTAATCATTGAGAAGAAATACGGGCATTCAAATTATTTTTGCAATAGGTAGGTAGTGTTCTTAAGTGGATTTGATTATGACCTCTTTAGAAATAAATAACTAATAAATCTCTAAAATAAAGATTCATGACAATTTTAATCACTAGCAATAATGCGACATTAATTTTAGTTGTCATTTACGCTTCAAATTTTCGCATCAAAGCGGCAAAAGTAACTTAAAAATTATAAAGCTGCTCATATATAGCGTATAGCAGTTTTTCTCACATAAATCCGTGGCTCGCGTGAATACGTTGATATGTCGAGATGTCAATTTTTTTTTTTATTGGCTTAAACGATATCTACGCCTATGAAGTATCTATAAAAAAATTGACAGCTCCCTAGCTAGACAAGTTTTCGAGTTATGGCCTTGCCAACTCCTCCATTTTTCGTATTTTAGTTGACATAACTACTTGTCAATTTTTCAAGCCACTAACACACACATGTTTTTGTAGATATTTCGATTTATCAACCTACTCATTCGCCAAAATTATATTTGTTACATGATATCTCGACATATACATATGATATTTTTGATTAACTTTTAACAAATTAAAATGTCAGGTTATGGCTAACCAAAGTATTCCGTTTAAATTGTGATACATTGAGTTGTTCAGTTATGCCCGCGCGCTCTCGCGCTGGCATAACCGAACATGTCACTCGTATTGGTAAACAAAACGTCAGTTCAGAAATCTTTTTTTTTTTAAGTATTGCTTTTACATGGAAAACTGATAGATTTTAATTATTTGTTAAACTATAATGACATTGCTTGATTTTTACAAGCTTTTATTATTAACTTGCGATTTTTGTTCGGGTCTACTTTTAAAATTAAATTTGACTGACTTCCCAGTGTCTGATTAAGCTGAAATTTGGAATACCTATAGGTTCTTGGTGACAATGCAATATTATTTTAACAACGAGCTGATCTGATGATGGAGCCAGGAGCTGTTCAACAGAACTCACCTTTTTTTTAGTGAAATGTTGCAAGTTCAATTTGACCCACTTTCCAGTGTTTGATTGAGCTAAAATTTGGCACACTTATAGATTCTAGATAACAATGTAATATTATGTTAACAATAAGCTGATCTGATGCTGGAGTCAGGAGCTGTTCAACAAACCTCAATATTTGTTTGGATTAAATCTTGTAAATTCAATTTGACCCACTTCCCACCATCTGATTGAGCTGAAATTTGGCACACTTATAGATTCTCGATGACGATGCAATACTATTGTAACAGCGACCTGATCTGATGATGGAGCCAGGAGCTGTTCAACAGAACTCACTTTTTTTTTAGTGAAATCTTGCAAGTTCAATTTGACCCACTTTCCAGTGTTTGATTGAGCTAAAATTTGCCACACTTATAGATTCTAGATAACAATGTAATATTATGTTAACAGTAAGCTGATCTGATGCTGGTGTCAGGAGCTGTTCAACAAAACTCAATATTGTGTTCGGGTCAAATCTTTCAAGTTTAATTTGACCCACTTCCCAGTGTCTGATTGAGCTGAAATTTGGCACACTTATGGATTCTTGGTGACAATGCAATATTATTGTAACAACGAGCTGATCTGATGATGGAGCCAGGACCTGTTCAACAAAACTCATATTTTTTTTAGTGAATTCTTGCAAGTTTAATTTGACCCACTTTCCAGTGTCTCATTGAGCTAAAATTTGGCACACTTATAGACTCTAGATAAGAATGTAATATTATGATAACAACAAGCTGATCTGTTGCTGGAGTCAGGAGTTATTCAACAAAACTCCTCAGTAAATTTTTCGATTGAGGTGAAACTTTGCATTTTTTTCTAGTTCCGAATACATTGTAATAATATGGTGACAATGAGCAGATGTGCTGATAAAATCTGGTTGTATTCCATTCAAATTCTCAGTGATTAACAGTAGAGCATCCGTGTTTGGGCTCATTTAAAATCAGCTTACCCTTACTATGTTAAATCTCATTTCTAAACGGTATGAATGGTTCTGAGTAATAAGTAGGTACTTCAGCAACTCAAAAAACCGGTTTTATAGTCTCTATCTGTTTGCAATCCGATAATATAGCATTGTTTACCTACCAATATTCCATACATTAAAGGTGAATAAGTTGATATCTTTTGCGGCATAACTGGACATCTCGAGACGTAACCTAAATCTCATCAATTTTTTTGTTGACATGTCTTATATCATGGAAACTATGGGGAATTTTGGTTATTTATTGTCATCATTCGAAAGAGGGCATAAAATAACCATAGAAACAATTAACACAAATACTGTAAACTAATTTACCGAGAATCCAGAAGAGGTCAAACTTTCAAACGGCCGCCCTGAAAAGTTGGTGTTTTATACATGTCAACGTATTCACGCGTGCCACGGAAATGTAAAGCTACTTTTGACTGAGGCCTGCGCAACAGGAAACTTTTGTTTAAACTAGATAAGATTCAAAAGTTTTGGAGTTTCGGCTAAGCTTATCTAATAACCTCGCGGCTACAATAGATAAAATTCTTTTAAGGATGTGTTAAATATCAACAAGAAAAACTCTCCTAGAATGGTTGGCTAACGAAACGACACGACAGTACTTACATATTTCCAAGCAAACCTGCTGGTGCCGGCTGGTTTTCCTGTCATGCGTACCGTCGGCGCTGATAGGCGAGTGATCTTTATTACAATGAAATAAAGATACTAATTCAGCACTGACGAGAGCAATCAGCGTAGCCATTTCTGCTAAACAATCAGTATCCATTTCATTGTAATAAAGATCACTCGCCTATCAGCGCCGACGGTACGCGTGACAGGAATGAACGGAAATACGTAAAAAATTGCAAAATTGGGTCATAAACGATTTATATAAAACACTAGCTGAACCGGTCGGCGTACCGCGTTAAATTTTTTTTCTTTATACACATTTTTTGGACCAAAAACCTCGCCGGAATCCTCAGAAGACTATAGCAAAGTTCCATTACAATCCGACCAATGGTTTAAACATTCAATGTTGTAAAGAATTATCCTACGCAGTTTTTTTTATTTACCTACTAAGTACTTCTAATCATAAAAATAACAAATAAGATTCCTGAACTTTAAAGCTATTTAGAACAAATTAATAATTAGGTTATTAATGTTGGTCGTTAAAAATATCGATATCGGTATGCAAATTTCACAACACAACACTACTTTGAGTTTGAGCTAAGCTTCGATTCTTTCGGCAAAGTTGAAAGAAAGTGACCGCCGACGACGCCCCGTTGCGAGTCCTCGGCGTAACCGAAATGGTGTTCGATATTTGAAATATTTTAAACGAATTTATACGATTCCATTATTTATCGATAGTTTGACCGCACTAGGCGGCGAAATTGATGTTTGTTTTAAGTTTTGTGAATCTCTGTATCCATTAAAATATATGTCTTTCTTGGATCTAAATAAATTATTGAATATAAAATAATTTAATCTTTTTTGTCGAAGACTTTAATCAATTCTAGAAGTCGAACGACCGAAAAGGCGAACGTTTTAAATAAAATATGCATCCTTTTCACAAAATATGCAAATCCACAGACGTCGAATTGCGGAGGTGGTGATGGCCAACGGCTTTAGCCACCGAGTTACACATAGTCCAGGAGCTGGAGTGTATTTTATTACATCACATATTTACTTTTTTATTTTCGCCATCGTCGGATACGACGCGGACGACATCATAAACTTGTGAATTTTTTATGTTTTGTTTATATTTGAATTATCACTTTAGTGGCTATGATTATTTGATTTGGCACATAACATCATTAAAGTTTTGCAGCTATAATTGTGCATAAATGCACAATTTATAGCTGCAAAACTTTAATAATATATATTTTAGCTTTCAGATTCAGTTTTCGTGATGATTTTAAAAGTTAATACTTCCTTAAAACCTCTCAATGACTAGGTATTCAATAATTTATGTAAAAACATAGAGGTAGGTACCTAGAGTTACATTTATTTTCTACTACACTTCATTCTATTTTAGCTTTCAATTTTGATGCTTAGCTTTGAAATATGAATACTTCCTCTTAATTTATATTTATATGAAAGAAGTCAGTATGGTCAGACCAAATCAAAGCGATAACGGGACTCACAATACCTACTGCCCTGAGACAAGCCCAGGATAGAGCAATGTGGAGAAAAATTTTCAACGTTTCCGTCAAGGCGTTTCAGGACGGGCACGACCTTCAGCAATGAAGTTTACGACGAAGAAGATGAAAGAAAAACATAGGATATTTTTATGACAGTCAGCTCCCGGTCTATAAAGCTTTAAAAAAGCAATCACATGTAAATGTAGGCAACTTTATATAAAGCCAAGGATTGCCTGACATTCAACACGTACGGGCCATTTTGTTCTTTTTTATCCATTTCTGAATTTTAATAAAGGTCGTTATGCAAAAAAGAGTACGATTAACTTTAAATTACAGTTTACTGTAGTACCATACGACAGTAAAATAACGCTATTAATATTTTGTACTATGAAAAGAACAATACGTAAAAATTCGATATAACTGACTATTATAGTAAAAAGTTTAATGAATTCATCTAAAAATTTATTTGATTATTTCAACCAATCGTTGAATCATTCAAAACGAATCAATTCCTGCTTACTTTAGGGCTAGGTGATGTAGTGTAAAATGTCCAGCATTGTTTCAATTAAGTATTAATTTCTTCCTTTCTAAATCTTTTAGCTCCTACAGTGATTTTGACAACACATGTTATTATTTCGTAAGCATACTACTTAGTCCTACCTTTTCGAAAATATGTTTAATTTTCTACTCTTTAAACTACTGGATTTTATCAAAATTTGGAACATAATTATAAACTACTAGTGAACGCCCGTAGCTTTGACTACTTTTTTATCCCACGGGAACCATACATTTTTCCGGGATAAAAAGTAGCTTGTGTTATTGCAGAACCTAAACTATCTACATTCCAAATTTCATCAAAATCAGTTAAGTAGCTATGGAGATAGGTACGTGGGAACAAATATTCACACACACGCAGACTTTCGCCTTTATAATATTAGTAAAATTTTGAAAAAACGAATAGGTAAGTAAATAGATAGAATTTGTAAGTAAATATATAAGTAAGTACTTAGGTATAAATAGATTTACATAAGTATTTGAAATTTTTTAAAACAGAGATCATTTTTATGCTTTTACCCGGCTGACTGTCATTAGTAAAAGTGTTCTAATTCTATAAATTTTAATAATAATTTAAAATATAGGTACTTATGCGAAGTATTCCTTTATTATTTCTTTTAGAAGAGATAGAAAACTTTAAAAACTCTATAAGTAAGAGAATGATAAAAAATTGTATGTGGGTGCGTCAATTAAGCAAATTCACTGTCCATACAAATCTCATGGGAACATACGTTAGAGGTGTCAAAATCCGTGTCTAATGACCCGCACAATACCAAACTTTTGAGACATCACAAAAGCATATTAAGGGTACCCTTAAAATATCTCAAAATGTTTTTTTTTAACCATTCTTCTTTTATTGTTAAATAAACCATAAATCGTAACAAAATGGTCACTATAGGACACTCAATGGATCGACTGCCGCACGATTTCTGATGAAAAAAAAATATTATAATAAGGACAATATTTTTATGTCCTTTTTGTAGGATTCTTTTGTGGGAGTAGCGCCGAGAGAGGCGCTAAGCACAATTTACATGATAATGTATAAGATTATTCATATAATTTTGTTTGTCGATGTGAAAGGACGAGAACTTTTAATAATTAGGTATGTTTATTGGAATCCGTTTGAATTATGTAAGTTTCTAAATTTTATGATGTTTTACTTTTATGAATGCGTTTATTTATTTTAAGATTTTATATTATGTTCAGTTGCTTGTTTTTATATAGATAAAATAATACAGTGAATCAAAATCCCTAATTCTATTGCTATTTCATCCTTTTCATTCCTATAATGTGACATTTAAATCAGGCAGTGAAATGTTTAAAACATGAATGTGATGAAAATTCAAATGTGATGAATGACGATAGATAAATGCTAGAAAATATATGATATTTAAATTTAGTAAGATATTAGTGACACAGAATAACAAAACAACAAAGCTGATTCAATCGGTATTCTTCGGTATTTTTCAGAAAAAAATTGTTCAAATTTGTAACAAAAGCCAAAGGGTATTGATGTAATAATATAAGAACATCGATTGATTCAAGAAAATGAGAACAGATGTGAGCGTACTTACTGTATCGGGCGATATTAACGGCGATTACTGTTGATTAATGTTTATTTTAACGTATAAATTACTGGGCTGCGCGGCTTTGACTGTTGCTTTTCGGTAAAAAACAGTAATTTATTAGTGGCGACTTCTCGTGTTGGCGCGGGCTTAACGAGTGTGTGGCGTGCGGTGGACAGAAAAAACTGGCTCGATACGAGATACGTAGCTAGCAGTGGCCTGAGGAAGAATAACCCAGGAGTCGATGGGAGCTGCCACCGCTTCCGAACGCACCCCGCGCCCCTCGCCCTGCCCGATACAGATCACGCATTCTACGAATACCTTTAACCGCGGCACCGGCGACCACCAGCCATCTCTTTCGCTCGCGCTGATGCTGCCCCGGAGGTCCGAAGAATCACTGCTGCGGGGGGAGAGGGGCTCTAATGGAAGTTTCACAGCCGACGACGCTTCCTAAGTTCACCGAGTAAAGGTCAGGCGGGCTAAGCGAGGCGAGCGTCGCAGCGCGAGCGTGGAACTCGACCGCGAGGTAGCGCGTGCGCAACACCGGCAGCGCCCACATCACCGGCCGTTTAGCTGCGCGCGGTGCTCACATACACCACCCGTCTCACTCACACTCGCACCGACACATATCCCACTCGCTCGCACACGGAGACGTGGAAAAATGTATCTAGTTCTGAGGCGAACGCGGAGTGCAGTAGCTGATTTTTTTTTATTTCAATAAATTTGTGGTTGTTGGTCTCGCTTAGGCGCGCGCCCGGGGCGGGGGGGAGCGAGAAGGCAGATGGCTACTGGGTTACGCCTTCCGCGCGTTCTCGTTATTATGTAGGTTGTATTAGAGTGTACTGGATAAAGTACATAAATACGCGGTAAATGCTTGTTTGCGGTGTAGCGGTTATTTATGTTCTCTGCGCGAGACTCTTGGCTACTGAATTACGCACCGCCTACTAAGCTCTTTATTTCTCTGTGTTTCTTTTATTACATTTCATATTTTAACGAATGTTCTTGTATAATATTTTCTCATTCATTTCCCTTGCCTATTTTTTTATCATACTCGTAGTTATCATATTATATTATTATGTAGGTATAGGTAAGTATATTAAATCATCATAAAATTTAGTTTTTATATGACTTTTGTGTTTTTTTAAAGCGACATAGGTATTTTCTTTTATTTATTTTTTTAATATTTTCTCAGTACCATTCATTTCACAGACAGCTAATTTAAATCCCTGTTTGTCCACACTTAATTCCAACAAAACCGAAACGTAACGGCCCGGACACGCGTCGCTACAATAGAACAAAAGTCACAATAAACAAAACGTTCGGTCATGGTTGTAAACATCAAATCACGGGGACAAACAGACATACAAACAGACAATAGTATAGCATCAAAACATATTAGGGAGGTTATTGTCTTCGAAATTGGCAAGTATTGTGTCTATCGACGGGGGCTAGTCCTCTCTGTTAGACCCGAGAAAATGACATTGAATTGAAACGGGATTTGTAAGAAAAAGGTGTGACAATACCAAATTCTTTCTTGGCCATAGAATGGTCACGGACCACACTAAGTGCGCTGAAATGTGCGTTGCTAATTCTCTAATTTATTTTGTAATTGAACACAAGATTTGGATATGGCTTACTTGACAGTTTGACTATAGAATAATTTTTGGTGATAAGTAGGTTCTAATTTTATTGTTACAGTTACTTACCTACGTTTTTTTGTTTCAACTATTACCTATCAAATATCAAAGAAGCAATAATGTTGTTTGTAATTATGAAGAATTTTAATAAAAACATTACCTACTTATTAAATTAAACGATTTATAATAAAAGTGTAGTTATACTCTTTTAATAATAATATTTCTCTTATATTAAGATAAATGTTCTTAATTTATCAAGTTACGAGTTTTAATATGCCACGAAAGATTAAACTTTTTGCAAACTTTTAAGTCTCAAAACTTTTAAAAGATCAAACACTGAAGAAGCGCGTTGAAGTCTTTTGTTTGTATGGGTATACCTACTTAAGCACTAAGGTAATTTTGTTGTTTTAAAATTACTTTTTTAGCAGTACCTAAGTATCTTTATTTATGATTTATGAAACCACCGATGAATCAAAGATTTATATAAAGTGCTTACGTCTAAGTAGTTTTAATTTTACATAAATCTAAATAATTTTGTCATATAGCCTAAAAGCGTTGGTACTTAGCCAAGCATTTAGACAAGGTATAAAAGTCTGTTCTATCAAATTTATGCCTTATAAAGTTACTTCTAAAAATAATGTTTTAGCTCATCAATACTCAATGCGATTCATGCTTTGTCTTTTTAGTCGGTGACGCAATTCGGGCCGAAAAGGAACAAATGAAATACCAATCTGGGATTTTCTACTGTATCACGTCTTGTAACGGTTGAAATTGCTTTGTGATTCGGTGTTGTTGATCTCCAAAAGAATACGTTGACAACAGAGACATCGAGTCTTCTTTTTTTTCAAATTTCGATTGTATTGTAATGCATTCTCATGCCGCTTTGTGTGAACTTTTCGAAGTACCCACACTTTGGTCAGTTATTTCTTTGAGATTTTGTTACATTATATCTTATCGGCTTGTCTACGATGACTATACTATAAGTACCTACGAGTACTGGGAGGCATATAGTAACAGTACTTTATAACATTTTCATGTTGAAATGAAAACGGTCGTTTTCTTAGAGGGGTTCACGGATGGCATGAAAATAAAATATAAAACTGTTATTAAATATACTTTTTGACCTAAATCTTACCACAGGATAAATAATAGTAGATGCCTATTACACATTATTACACAAAAGAAAGTCACATAACGGAAAATTAAAGGGAATGTGTTATAAGCTGAGCGCTTTCGTGCTTCAGTGAGCTGATTGTCTAACTTGTCTCAAACCTCAAATTATTCTCAAACAGTCAAAACGATCGCGTAGGCATCTTTTGTCACGTTCGGTCTCGTTGAGATGAGAGTGACAGAGCTACTTGCGTGGTCACTGAACTGTCATATTTGACAGTATGAGCGAGCAAGTGACCAAAATCAATATCAAACCAATATTTGAGACCGATTTTGGTCGCTATCAAAGATAAACAATCAGGGGGCGGATGGCACGTAAAGTCGGTTCCAGCTTATTAGTCGTTGAGCCATGAGGCTTTTCGGTGGTCTAAAGACTCCGCCACCAAAGCACACCCCGGACACTCGACGAAATCTCTAAGCAAAAGCGGCGTCTAACTACCTATTTACACAGACACTACACCATGTCATTTTTGTACACGCGCAATTGTGTACGTGAAGTACCTAAGGTTGTCACCGCATGAATAATTATTGTACACTGTGGTCTCGGTCTCGTCGTCGTGTCTACGCGCGAGGCACGTCCCTAGCTCAAAGTCAGCCCTTCGCCAGCCAAAATTCGCTTGCGCGATGAGAAAGCCCCGATTGGTGAGGGGGGGGGGGGACAGTGGCCATGCTATACCTACGTAGTATTATTATCTATTCTATGACCAAAGTAAGCCACTAGCTCTTATGAACGCACATTCCATTGTCATCGGAAACTGATGCTCACGCTACCGTAATTAATTGCCCACTGTCTCGCTTCCCAAAATCTCTATCAAGTCGATCAACATGTTATATTTCATCTGTGGTATTTCGATGCAAATATTTCAAATGATTAATGTAAATAATTCGCCACCGGTTGCCAGAAACTCACAGGTAGTCGAAACAGGGCGCTAAATCATAGTTCATTTTATTTGGTTTTAATTATCTTCTCCATCTTGAAGTGTTTCTTTGTGTTTTAATATCTTTGGTATTTCTAAATGCTGTTTCGTATAGTGAGCGGAGAAATCCTGTGACGTTTATCGTGAAGTCCTATTTTCGCACTACTAAAAGTTCTAATCCATACCCATATTATAAATGTCAAAGTGTGTTTGTTTGCTTGCCCTGCTTTCACGTCAAAACGGAGAGACGGATTGACGTGATTTTTTGTGTGGAGATAGTTGGAGGGCTGGAGAGTCACATAAGCTACATTTTATCCCGAAAAAAATGCATGTTTCTAGTGGGCTAAGAAAGTAGTAAGGTAGTCCACGCGGGCGAAGCCGTGGGCGTCCGCTAGTTGATAATATAATAATGTAGGTAGGTACCTAATGTAAATGACGTGTATTCAATAAATGTACCTACACTTCATGGCCTCTCAGCTCAGTGGTAGCTTTGCTTTCTGCGCTGTTGGTCGCGGTTTTGAATATTTGTGTGATGAACAAAGATGTTTGTTCTGTATCTGGATGTTATCAAGTATTATAATTAGGTAAGTAAGTATTTACAAAAAAAATATGTATAAATCCCATAGTTAACGCTTTGCTTACTTTAGGGCCAGATGGCGCTGTGTGAAATATCCACCATTTACCTAATGTTATGGGGATTCCCTCCCGCGCCAACATCTGTACTCGAATCGTACTCGTCTCGAATAGTCTTGAAAAGTAGACACTTGTTAATCATAACATTTTTAGTATTCTGTGGTACCTACTTAGATATCTTATACTTAGTAAAAACCAGTAAAAAAAAATTAGTCCCTATTAGGTACATTTCATACGTTTATGGCTCTGATGAAAAAGTTTACCCAACCCTGAACTAGGACATCAACATTCGATTTTCAAGGTGCTTTGTTTAAAATTTTTAACTTCAACAATATTCGTTTTACCTCTATAAAAACATATTAATATTTTTCATTAATATACCAGCTTATTGCAAAAGATTCGTTTAATTCTAATTAAGTGATTCAGAATTCAGCTACCAATAATTCACGAGCTCATTAAGTACCATAACACCACCTTTTTCAAATTAAAAGCCCCCCGTTGCGGCTATTTCAGAAAATCTAGAGCCATTAGGTCGTCTTGTACCTTAGTTTATCAATGGTTTAACCAGCGGTTAAGAGCGCACCATACCAAAAATTAGCACATTGATGAGTGCAAAATCTAATATCGGTCTTAGCTGCGTAAAAATAAAGATGAATTCAGAATGCGTTCGGCTGCGCTGCTTGCCTGCACGTTGCGAGATACGACGAAAATGCAGTTTTACTTATTAAAAAAAACTTGAAGAAGAATAAATTAAACAACCAATTGAAAATTAAAAAATAACGGTTCTTGACAAAACAAAAACTGAACAAAAATAGTTTGCTGTTCCCGAGATAAATAGCAAAATGTGCAATACATTATTTTAAAAAAATTTATATTAATTTCGAGAAAATCACCAATCGTGTTTTCAAAAAACAGAATCCAAGATAAAAGTTCGAAGTATCATTTCCCAAAATACTTTAACAGTTTCTCAGATTTATAACGATTTCGAACTACAAATTGCATAATCGTGTTGCTCACAAAGTATTATAAGTACCTACCTAGTTGTAGTCTATAATATCCACCATACAATCCAATTGGTAGAAACGATGTGTTAATTATTAGTTAGTTATTGTGTACTTGCTGCTGCCCGCGGCTTAGCTCGCATGGTACCTACCTGGATAAAACAAAAAATCACATCAATCCGTCGCTCTGTTTTGACGTGAAAGCAGGACAAATAGGGGTACGGATACTTGTCGTAACGCTATCTTCTAGTCTCCAATACAACAAATATACCTACGATGACCTTGATGACCTCAAAGGAGCTAGTGTTGCCAAAAGAACCAGTGTGAACGAACGCGTTATGTCCAGTTAATGTGTAGGTGTATAGTGGCCTTAATGTGTTAGCTCTTATCAGCTAAAATCTAAATTGATTTTGTCAAAAAGACACCGAGAAATTTGAGTATTAACAAGGATTTGCTTTTGTCCCTGACTTCATTCACCATCGAATTTGTTAATAAAGTCAAGCTCAAAAGTAAATAATAAATTTGACTACTTACAGTAAAAAAAAATGTTTAATCGTGGTTGTCGTAATATAATCAAAATCCAACACTTTTGTTACATTCATATTATTATAATGATTGATTAGGTATTTATAGTTCATGAAGATTTTTTAATTGAACCCTAAATTTTACAGAGACAGAACTAATTCACAATATCTTATTCACCACAGCAGTACCTACAACGTCCTAGAATTTTTTTTTTGTTTCTTCTGCTCAAGCCTTACTATACTTCCAATGATCTAACTCTATTTTTTTTTCAATCGCTGCACTACCAACACTTTCACTAATCTAACTCAACTTTTTTCCAATCGATGCACTACACTTCCACTAATCTAACTCTACTTTTTTCCAATCGATGCACTACACTTCCACTAATCTAACTCTACTTTTTTCCAATCGATGCACTACACTTCCACTAATCTAACTCTACTTTTTTCCAATCGATGCACCACACTTCCACTAATCTAACTCTACTTTTTTCCAATCGATGCACTACACTTCCACTAATCTAACTCTACTTTTTTCCAATCGATGCACCACACTTCCACTAATCTAACTCTACTTTTTTCCAATCGATGCACTACACTTCCACTAATCTAACTCTACTTTTTCCAATCAATGCACTACACTTCCACTAATCTAACTCTACTTTTTTTCCAATCGATGCACCTGAAGAGCTTCTTCATGAAGATGATTTGAACTCGAGGTTGGTCTGACTGCGAATACTGCTCTACCAACTGAACTACAAGCTGGTAGCTCAATTGGCAGTGGCAGGCAATTAACATTGAGTCAGGTTGAATATTTGTGTAATACAGAAGACCATATTAGGTTTATATACATAAAAAAAAGTTTATATCAATTAATTTGTGGTAATAAAAAACTAAAAAATCCAAACACACAACACAAACTTTTGCATTACCTCTGTCATTTTTGCAGTTCGATTCTTCAGTCTGTGTCTGTCTGTCAGTCTTTATTTGTGCAGATTGCATTTAAAACCACTACAGTAAATTCAATTTCGTCCCGAGATTAAATTACAACCTTTGTTCATTCTGTGTGCGACAATAAAAATGCAAATATCCACAACGATGCTATAATTTACAGCGAGATCTCTGAACAATCCGATGACTGTATTCTGTGTCCTTTTATGGTATTTCGCTACTTGGCTACATTTGAGGCTATTTTTAGGCTTTGATTTTATACTGTAGGTAAATCATAGCTTGAAAATCGCTCTTAGATATTCTGGATTTTTACATACCTACTTTTATTCTTTGATTTCTGCGTTTCAAAAATACCTACAGTAAAAGTGTCTAAATAGGTTTTTTTTTTTCAACTCTGTCGATGATCTCAGGAATAGCAATTTCTGTATGAATGTATATTATCTTTTGCCTAAAAGTATTTTTTTGTTTTGTTTAAATTTTATAGTAGGTAGTTTGAATAGTTTGAAATAATAGGAAAAAGAATTTCATTTTAATTAAGTATTATTTGTTCATGTTATGTTTTATATTTACCCATTTCTGTGATTGTAAGTTTCGAATTATAAAAAAACTGATTGAAATAACATTAAAAGCACCTACCTAAGTAAATACGCAGAAAACATTGTGTGGCATATTTAATAGCCAACATCAATGGTTTCATTACGAAAGCTTTTAACTTAACGATTCGTAATTAGCCAAAACATATTGGAATTGAAATAAAACAGATTACAATCACGTCGTTTTCGTCAAAATGTGCGGTTTTACGCTTCGTTCCTTATAGCTACATTTTACAAATGGATTATGAGATTTTTTATAGTTTTTGTGTGGGCTTTCATACGTTGAAGACACAAGTACCTAGTAAAACTTACTAAACCAATGGATACTTACGAATATTAGTATAAAACTAGAGAAGTGTGCGAAGCTTTGTTTGCCTGGATATTTGAATCCGGTACCTATTACTAAGTAGATAGGGGCTATAGACATAGTAATACTTGTATTAAGTAGATATATTAGGTAAATCAGTTTAAAACAGCTACCTTGAGAATTAGTCAAAAACTACGGCTAGACGCCTTTGGGTTCTCTATCGTAGTGGTCGTCACACTTTTCTGGTCACGGGCCGCATAGGACACTGTGAGGTATCACTGCGGGCCGCACATTCTTGAATTATTTAGTTGACGATTTTTCGAAATTCCTAAATGGGGTAAAATCCACTAACGATTTTGAAACTTAGCTTATGTTTGCGGTGCTCAAAGACTCGCTGCTTGTCGGTTCCTATTCTATGGTCTGACATAACTCACTTTACTCGCAATATACTTTACCTACTGATGAAGTTAAATGCGAGCGAAGGGAGCCGCATTTTTTAAGACAAATGCAACATTTGACACTTGATTTTGTTTGCGGTCATCAAAGAAAAAACTCGCTACTTATCGGTTCTTATTCTGTGGTTAGACTTTACTCGCAAGATACCTTACTCACGAAGTTAAATGTGAGCGAAGCGAGCCGAATTTTTTAAGACAAATTCAACATTTGACATTTGATTTTGTTTGCGGTGATCAAAGAAAAAACTCGCTACTTATCGGTTCTTATTCTGTGGTTAGACTTTACTCGCAAGATACCTTACTCATGAAGTTAAATGTGAGCGAAGCAAGCCGAATTTTTTAAGACAAATGCAACATGTGACACTTGATTTTGTTTGCGGTGATCAACGAAAACACTCGCTGCATATCAGTTCTTATTCTGCGGTTACACTTCACTCACTTTACTCGCAATATACCTTACTGATAAAGTTAAATGCAAGCGAAGCGAGCCGAATTTTTTAAGACAAACGCAACATTGTGACACTTATTGATTTTGTTTGCGGTGATCAAAGAAAAAACTCGCTGCTTATCGGTTCCTATTATGTGGTTAGACTTTACTCACTTTATCCGCAATATACCTTACCCATGAAGTTAAATGCGAGTGAAGCGAGCCGAATTTTTTAAGACAAATACAACATGTGACACTTGATTTTGTTTGCAGTGATCAAAGAAAAAATTCGCTGCATATCGGTTCTTATTCTGTGGTTACACTTCACTCACTTTACTCGCAAAACGCCTTACTTCGGCTAACTTCACGAATGCCTAGATTCATTGTGCGTACTGTACAATGACTGTCAGTCAGTCATCCAACGATATAATATAGATAATAGTTATCCAACTGTGGCTAAGAGTAATTACTACGCTTATTCAGCGTTATTACTGTTTTATTGGGTTTTAAAGAATAAATTAACTATTGTATCAGCCATTTTGTCAAATTAACACTATTGAAACGTAAATTTTATTCATTAGAGTCATTTTGGTGATATTTGTCTAGGTGATTATGTGGAACCTACCTACTCAATAGATGCCTAATTTATAACATTATAGTTGTTCTAGTAGGTATCTTTGATTTTACTTTTTATGTTTTTTATGTTAGTAGGTAGATTAACAATAACCTTAAAAATCAAAATTATCAAATTAAATATTCATTTTCAATGTTAATTTTCACTGAGCAGGTGTTTATCTATTAATATTTAAAACAAAAAATCAATTTGCATTATTCAATGCAATATGGAGATTTTGTTTTATTCGTCGAATAGCGATAAATCTAAAATGCGAGACAAATAAGTCATAATAACATTGGGGGCTGGTAAGGACACGAATTTAACGCAGCTAATAATGATCAGCTTGGTTAGTTCACTCATGATTGTGCACATTAATATCCAATGAAAAGACTAGAGTACTCAAATATAAAAATTTAGACTTTTAGTACTTTTAGTTGGGCTAAAGTATTACTATTTAGTTTATCGAGATACCGGGGAAGTTAGACGGTTCATAATAGTTCCCAGTAATCCTATTAATTTTTTTTTTAAGTTAAACTTACGGAGATTTCCACAATTATAATAAATAGGTATATTTTTTTTGTTATAATGTGGTTTAATTTCTTATTTTAAAAAATAATCTTTGGAACCACTTGTTTCTTAAAAATGTTTCACTAAGAGAAGGCTGCCCCCTGAATCACTCTTCAATTTCCGAAGGGTTAGACAAAACCACAGATTTTTGCTATGATTCCGATAACCTTTTTACGTTTTATTCACTCTCATCACAAAAGTTTGAAAAATCATGTTTACTTACGGTACGTTCACACGGCGTCGAGTGTTTCTCTACCGAATCGGTTTTTTGCAGGATTCGGTTTAGTGGCATAAGTATTTCAATGAAGGAGTTCACACATGCATTCGGTTTCAAGACACGACAAAAAAACCGAATCTTGCTGAAGTTGACATCCGATTTTGCGACTACAAACCGATCCGGCGATACTGCAAAATGCAGATCCGATGCAGTGGTATAGGGCATTCAATACATGCGTTCATACGATACACGCAGGGGTAGATTCGGTTTTTTGTCGGAACGTGAGGAACTGTGCGCGCTCTTGCTAATAAAAGCCGCTGGTGAGTTCACACGAGATCCCGATACGAGGCCGTCGGATACGGCCAAGCAAGATGTGCTGTGTGAATACAACATTCGGTTTTTCCAGATCCGATGAAAATAAGATTCGGCAAATCGTGTCTCCGTGTGAACGTACCGTTACTTGTCAGTGAACTCTCTTAATAATTTTATCAATGTTGCTTAAAGTGAACCAGTTGATACATTTCTAGCTATGCATTAATATGCTCGCTGTTTTTATTTTAGCAAAACATGTATCGACATGTTTAGCATTGAAAAACTGTTTTATTTACTGCAAGTCAGGTAGGCAAAATCAAATAAATTATGTTTTTGCTATAAGTATTTATAAAAACTTGACCTACCTAGGTAGAATCTAGTTAGCAAAATTTATAAGTACTTACAAAAAAAATTTACTTACCTGATTATTTGAGTAGGTAGGTAGGTACCTAACCTACCTACATTAGTAAGTATAATTTTTTCGGTAGGTACCTAGTAGTACATTTGAATAACGACTACCTACCTATATTTCAGCATGGTAGACATTCTCTAATGTCATTTAGTTTTTTAAATATTTTGAAATTGTTTTGAAATGTCTAAGGCTATTGAAAAAAATAAGTCCATTCACATGGCACATGTCCAGTATCCACATTTTGTTCAGATAGCTTTTCAGACGTGACAGGTAGCCACCACATTGCTCTTCTTAACCTCCGGCGAAAAAGAGGGGTCTTATAAGTTTGTAGTGTGTACCTATCTGTGTACCTATTATGTGCCTCTATATGAATCGATTTTAATTCCTTACTACTTATTATTTTTCTTTCATTTGTTTTTTTTTTGTTTTTTGGCTTTGTCGAGAGTGTAGTTAGCTGTTTCATAAAAATATTTTCAGCCGGTTGAAGATCATCAACTCTTTTCTATAGTTTACTAGCTGTCCCGCGTTTACCTATGCTCAAATTTTATATGCTAGTACGCAACGAGCGCTTCTCCTATTACTAATCTAATTTAAACTTGGGACACAAAGTTATTATCTAAGTAAGTACCTTTCAAATACATCACATGGAATTGCCCGTAATTAACCTTACAAAGCTCTAGCTTCATTTTAATATCCATAGGCAGTGGCGGCCTTTGGGGGTGGCGAGCAGGGCACTCGCCCGGGGCCTCGCGCTTGTAGGGGCCTCGCGCGCAAGCCGACTAGAGAAAATCTTTTATGCTAAGCATTAGTAAACGTATCCGTTAAAGATAGACGAATTCTATTGTGAACTTTTCTTTAAACCTATAAAATAAGAACAATGCCTTCTACATTGTTTTGTTATTATCTCAAAAAGAGTAGGCAGCTTTTTTTAGGAAAACTCCCAGTCAGCTATATTTTTCCAACTTTTTCAACAATCATCATCATATTTCAACCAATTTACACAAAACCTAAACGAATTATACACCTTCCTCATTTACTGTCTGTCTATTGGTGAAAAAATCAAATAAAAATCCGTCCTGAGGTAAGTAGTTAACAGTTTATGAGGGGGGGAAAGACTTTGTTTTAGAATATGTGCGCGACTCCGACTTTTCGTCATCAAAATTTCAATACCTAGGAACTTTGGTAGGGCCTCGCAGGCTCGGTCCCAGGGCCATGACACCCCACCCCCCCAAAATCTTTGATCCAGCATCCAGCATTATAATGTCATAAATTCTTAAATGCTAGGAATTCTAAATTTTTCGTACAAACGTTTTTAGCCCTTTTCATCTCGTCATATCAATGTGTCATTTGTCTTAAAAAAATCGGCTCGCTTCGCTCGCATTTTAGCTTCATGTGTAATTTGCGAACGAAGTGACGAAAATGTGAAATGTCTGACCGCATAATAGAAACCGACAAGCAGCCAGCCTTTAAGCAATATCTAGTGTCATTATGATGTTGCATTTTTCTTTATAAATTCGGCTCGCTTCGCTCGCATTTAAATTCATAGGTATTTTGCGAGAGTAGCGAGCTCGCTTTGCTCGCATATTAGGCTCATTATTTTGCTAGCAAAGTGAAAAAAAAGTGCAAAAAAATCGGCTCGCTTCGCTCGCCCCCCCCCCCCCCCTTCCCTCAGCATAATATCGTGTGTCCCTCCCAAAACTCTTGGTCTCACGCCCGTCACCAGGGGCCTCGCAAAGATCTACCGCCCGGGGCCTCGCGATAGCTAAGGCCGCCCCTGTCCATAGGTATTTAAACAATAATGAAATAGCTTTTAAGAAAAGCTCATCATGACTCATAATGACTCATAGTTACTATAAGCACATTCCAGTCAGATGTGGTAGGACACTAGCACCTTTCTAGTCGATCAGTGATAAATGACTAATTTATTTATTTTATTTTGATTTTGCAGGAAAACAAACTGCCCAAATAATGATACTATAACTATTAACCATTTAAATGTTCTCAGAAGTATAGCTCGCTTGATTATCAAAAGCTACTAAGTACACTAAAGAAAACAAGATAGGTACCAAAAGAGACAAAAGAGAAGACCAAATAGAAAAGAAAGAGACAAGTGGCTAAATTAAACATTTGAAAAAACCGACTTCAATGTAGGTAATAAACTGAGCAATTTTCTGCCCTCTCGAGGTGCATTTCTCTTCATAACGCCGAAGATCCTCAACAGATCCTCACCAAAAATTACGTCGAGAGGAATGCTAGCTACTTGCAAAATGTGGTCATGTACTTATGTACTTAACATCCTTTGAAGATGCCCATAGCGCAAGTATTTTTCAGTTTATTTGGTACTTGCCCACAAGTTTTATAATGTTTATGGCTTTTAAAGTCAATCAATCAATTTTCGACCAGCAATCAACTACACTTAAATAGGGCTCCATTTATGTTCAGCCACGGACATTCTACAGATGAAATGTCGCATGATTACAGCCATCAATATAAATAACTATTGATATAAGTACACCGATCTGTAATGTGGATGGTAACGGACTTTACAGACATTGCAGTTCCTCAATCTAGGGATGACGGCTTGTCGATATTTTATACGATGAAGCATGATCAAGTCGATACTTTGATCGATTTTCGATTATCGATATAAAAGCGATAGGACAGACTAAGCTGAAAAAGGTTTCATAAGTCCTCTAGAAGGAACAGGAGTAGAATCACCTAGCTCTTAAGACGTTTCAAAGTGGTACACTAGTGATCTTATTGAATAAATGAATTTGACTTTTGACTTTTGACCTCTTGTAGTTTAAACTTTGAATTCATGACAATTTATTCGTGAAAATCGATTTGATTCCAATCGTAATTTAGCTCGAATTCGTTTGATGACACTCTTGCATTGATAGCGTTCGATTACAGATAGAGGACTACAACATTTCCAAAGTTGGGATGGAGTTGGAGTTAGGTGCTATTGTAGACCCTAAGTTAAGTTTAGTTTAGGTAAACGATTTCCGATACTGCTCGAATTATAAAGCTTTGGCTTTACTGAACCGAAGTGACTCTTAAGTAAAGATTCTGTGGATCGACCACAGATACCGCGCTCAAGCTTAAATTAGTAGTTTCAGAACTTAAAAAACTATGGTTAAACGTTTAAGTGATATTCCGACGACGCTTAATTTTACAAATTTCTCATAAAATCTTTAGCCCGATGCGTTTTTTACTGAAACTTTACGTCCGTTCACCACGGTCATCAAAGCGCTAGTGGCTACTTTGCGGTGCTTTCATCGACAATAATCACA
The DNA here is from genome assembly GCA_958496255.1 of Camptogramma bilineatum. NCBI lineage: Eukaryota > Metazoa > Arthropoda > Insecta > Lepidoptera > Geometridae > Camptogramma > Camptogramma bilineatum. Next base: position 9,693,457 of record OY292465.1, on the reverse strand, counting down.
GGCCGCACTAGCCTGATACATGACATGTGCACGCTTATTTATACGCGGCTTTATCGTGTGACGCGCATAAAGCCGACCCGCCGTAATAATAGGAGGACAGAACCACCATTGTGCCGTGTTGGTACCATGGCAGTGTCTGCATTTTTGAGCAAAGCGGGCTGGACTTTCTACAAGCTAAAAGTTCAAGTTTTTGTTAACAAGGGCATTTATCGCGATTTTAACCAGCCCAACTTCTTCTTCTTCTGCAAGTGCCTCTCCAACTAGTGAAGGTCGGCTATCAGTTGCTGGAATACTTCTCGATTTTTCACCAGGCGGAACAGTTCGGATGCGCTGGTCACTCCCGTCCACTCCCGGATGTTGCGGAGCCACGACTTTTTTCTTCGACCAACTCGTCTTTTGCCCCACTTTCAGCCCAACTAGCGGTTTGTAAAAGGTTTATACTTACTTAGTTTGTCGTATTGTCAATAATATGATAAACTATCGAAGTCTAATGTTTAGGCTTACAATATTTATATCACTTACATTATAACCAGCCAGTTACAACCAGCACAGAGAAAGGTTTGTAAGAAATGTGCAGTTTTCGTAGCATCATCAATATGAGAGGATGAAATGGGTGCTGGTAATGCCTAAAGATAATCAATAACATCCAGGCACTACAGCAGCGTCTCAAAAAGTAAATATTGCCTCCTGATGGTGTATAAACCATTTAGTATTAAAGACCATTAAAATATTAGAATTATAGGTAGTAAGTCGTGTGCTTAATTTAGCTACACGCATAGAGGCACGGCATTGAATAGCGACAGACAATAGCAGCATTTACACGCAGAGATATCTGTGCGGATATCTGTAAAGATATCTGTACAGTCCAGATGCCGCGGGAAATAGCACGCGCCATTCCAACCTTTGACAGTTTTATCCGCGGTTATCTGTAAAGATATCTGTACGGATATCTGTGCAGATATCTTTACAGTCCAGATCCGTGGTAAAAACTCTACCGTGTAAATGCCGCTATGACCTACCTCAGTCCTCAGATGAAAGGTCGATAATGGAATCCATTCCTACGGCTATTATTGTAAATTGGTAGATGATTCCGACTAATAAGCGAAAAAAAGAAAGCCGTGACGGATTCTTCAAAGAAGTCACTGTTTCTCTCAAACTCTCGAGTTGCCAGGAGTATGAACTTATTCTGGATGGAAATCTCCAGTTTTCTGCGTAAATACGGTCATATTGTATAGACGCAGGACCATTCATCTCGACATGCCGATGAGGCCAAAGAATCTCAGTGTAATGCCCTCACAGAGCAGCGCCGACGAAAACATTTGCTGACTGATTTTTACTGTTACTTTTAAATAATTAAATCCTTACCTAAGTACTATTTAAAACAAGTGCTCTTAGTCGCCGCTCATTTAGCGGCAATATTTCATTGCATAGCTTCTTCTCTGTTATTTGAGATAAGTGAATATGCTTCGACTGCACTTAGGTGCATTTCAACAAAGTAGCATAACTTTGAGAATGACAAAGAAACTGTTATGAATACCGCAGTAAATTCTTATTGTAAACCTAACTCATCAGGCATTATTTATGCTTATTTTATTATTTATGACGCAGGCTGATAATTGAGCTGAATTTTAATACAACGGAAAACAATTAAAGTTTGAGTAAAGACAATATTTTCCATTTACATTGAAATGTTAGGAAGACCACCGTAGCAGCAGTGGCGGCGTAGCATGGGTTGGCACCCGGGGCGGTTTTCTATTGAGCACCCCCCCCCCCCCCCCGTGGTCTGACATTCAGGGGCGGCCTTATCTATCGCCTCCCTCCCCCCTTTGTAACGCCGCGCCAGCGCTACCGGCTTGCAAAATATCTACTCATGAAGCTAAAAAGCGAGCGAAGCGAGCCGTTTTTTTTTTTCACATAATGCAATATACCTAATCGCAAAATACTGAAGCTAATATGCGAGCAAAGCGAGCTCCCTACTCTTGCAATATACGCATGAACCTAAATTGCGAGCGAAGCGAGCCGAATTTTTTAAATAAAAATGTAACATGTGACAATTGAGTTTGCTTACGGTGCTCAAAGAAAAGGTTGGCTGCTTGTCAGTTTCTATTTTGCGATCACACAATTATAAAACTCACTTTATTCGTAAAGCACGCATAAAGCTAAAATGCGAGCGAAGCGAGCCAAATTTTAAGGACAAATGCAACATAATGACATGACACTTGACTTTGCTTACGGCGCTCAAAGAAAATGCTGGCTGCTTGTCGGATACCATTCTGTGGTCAGACATAACTCGTTTTGCTCGCAAAATAGTTATCTACTCATGAAGCTAGATCAGATAGCTAGCGAGATCCACGAGCAAAGAGAGCCGAATTTTCTTAAGACAAATGCGTGATGATCAGTGATCGGAGTAGGTAGAGCTATTTAGGTTCATTGACCGCAAACATTGATGTTAATATGGATATTCCACGGGATTCCGACTAACACTCCGGGATTCGATTATACAAATAGTTTGTTCTTTTCAATCATGTTTTGATTTTTGAGGAACTAGAAAGAAAGAAAGAAAGAAAGAAAGAAAGAATCGTTTATTTGGCACACAGAAAAAAATCAAATAAACCTTAACTAGGTAGGTTAGGTACTTAGGTATACACTAAAATATGACAACTTATAGAAAGGTCTAAGTACTAATAAGGCAAGTCCACCTATCTAACATAAATAAATTAATGCCAAAAAGGCGTCCAGCTCAGCATGAGTTGGAAGTAAGTAAACCTTACACCCAACGCTGATTTTCAGCTGTAACCTAGGTAAATTAGTATGGTATAAACTAATAATTTGTATGGTATGTTCTTGTACAACTTCAGAATGAAAATGTTAAATGATTGTTGATTCTTGTATAAATATAAGAAATTGTTACATAAAAAAATATATGTGTGTTCATGAATCAAGTTTCTATCTATTTATTATAGAATCCTTAAACCCGTTTATAGCAAAAAGCAAAAAGCTTTTTACTTTTTTCTAACTAAAAAACGAATCCGGAATATCCATATTATTCTATCTTAAGGCAAGTACATAAAATAGCTTTACCTACTCCGATCACTGGTGATGATACGATACTTTTGTCATTCAAACATTTTTACCCATTTTCATCCCCTTAAGGGTAATCCCAATTTGAACACCTTCTAGCACTTCCTTTGAAAGGAAGATTTTACAAAATTTTTGTAAGTACGGATTTTTTTTCACCGTGGTCCACGGTGACACCCCCCTCGTGGTTGGCGCCCGGGGCGGACCGCCCCGTCCGCCCCCCCCTTACGCCGCCACTACGTAGCAGCTTTCCATTGTAGGTGCAAAACAAAATTCAATTCAATTTTGCCGAGCGGCGTCTATCGCCACGTCAAAAGCACCGTCTCTGGATGTGGTCTGTATTATTTGCGAGATGTCCATGGTGTTCAACTTTTTAATAAAATACTCATGATTCTTAACATAAGAAGGTAAGGCATAATTTCGTGTGGCTGTTGTGTAAAATGCGATGTTTCGAGTCATAAAGCGCCCTATCGGTTTTCCGAGGAGTTCTTAGAACTGATTTGGTGATGCGTGTGGTATGGGGACAAATAGAGACTTCCTAGTACAATATCCGGAGGAAACTCAGTTTCCGTGGTCGGCTTTGTGAGGTTGTTTAGTTTGTGGTTGGTCAACAGTCGTGCCGGAAAATAGCATAAACACAGAGCCTTAAAAATGGACAAGTAGGTACCTATCTACTGGGAATGCAGATAAAAAAGCGTGGTTTGGTTGCCTATTGAATGTTCCATTATGAATTCCAAATTGAACATGGTGATCATAAGTACCTATTGGAAACGAAGTCGCGGGTAAAATTAAATACTTACCTATACCTAAGTAAATACTTAGGGGAGATGTAGGCAATTGGAGTCAGTTGGCAATGGTGGTCACCCCAATAACTCGAAAACCGTACGCGATAGGGCGGTTTCAATGACAACACACGCTAGCTGTGTGCCGGTAACGCGCTTGGCTGATAGCACACAAAATTCGCCCCACGCACTAGAGAGTGACAGACGAAAGACGTTTTTGCATACTTCTGATGTAATTTTTAGGTGGACTAATCCGAAGGTAAGGACCAAACTACTTGGTGTATCTTCTTATGCTTGTGAAATGTTATGGCCATAGCATTTTAGATCGTGATTTTAAACTCAGTTTGCCAATACCTATCACTTTAACTTTTTTGTCAGGATTTTTTATTTCTCGTTTTCACCGATGTAGGCAATCGGAATCAGGTGACCCCTATTGCCTACATTACCTAACTTCAATAAAATTTTGTATGAAGATTCCGAAGGTTCATCCTAGAAAGACAAGTAAGGCTAACTGGTCTATAGCCAACCTGAAAACCCCCATCTCAGCACTAACAGCTACTATTGAGTTTGAACACCAAAGTTCTGTGCCAAGCACAAAGCAAGCACATCCACAAAATTTTATCCAACAACTCCTGAAAAAGAGGTTGCATAAAACCTCAAATGTGGTTTCGGTGCACTTCTTGTGGGCCTTGGGATCATTCAGATTGCACTGGGAACTCACTCAGCCTTTAATTATGTGTGCGATTTGCGTTGACCACCATTGTCAACATACTGATCACCATTGCCAACTGAAGTGGACAATGGTGATCAAACCTACTTTTTTTTTAAATGATTATATTTTCTAAAGTATTAAGCCAAACTGATTAAAGGTGATCGCGATTGATAGTCAAATAACTAAAGTTTATAATAGGGTTTAAACAATAAATAGTTATCTTTTAGTTTTGATGTTATTTCAATTCCCGCTTAAGTGACTCCCATGACCTACATCTCCCCTACTTATTTATACAGTGACTTATTTGCAAATAAGTGTTTTACAATGTGTTAATAAGGAACATGTTGATCAGTATCAAATAAAGTGTACCTACCTATTAGAGATTATGAGTGTTTGGAGAGCATTGTTTTTAATTGTTTACCTATTGGTGCGACCACTACTTACTTATACGCTTTTTGACCGAGCGAGCGAAGCGTCATGCTTCAGCTTCGACAAAAAAGCTTTCGTTTGTCCGCCGGATGTCTGTCGGACGTCTATCTAGACGCTAGATTTAACATTTACCTAATAATACGTATTTCTGTAAGTAGTACCTATATAATCTCTTGACGATATAATATTTGTATTGTACACCCCCTGCCATACCTTTCAATTCGTTATATCTCTTTCCATCCAAAGGTTGTCTGGAAGAGATCGCTTCTAAGCGATAAGACCGCCCATTGTACAATTAGTCTTAAGGTAATTCCTGTTAAATGTTATTTTTTTTAAGTTGTGTACAATAAAGAGTTTTCATTCATTCATTCATTCATTCATTCATTCATTCTATCTGTCTGTATGTCCTCTACAGGTCACATTTCTCAACCATATCTCATGAAATTTTGTGAGCAGGTCGTCGGGGATTTTTGATTGGGGGTTAGTACTTCCTCCAAAAAGGTGGGTACTTCCTCCTATTGTTTGCCGTTGTTCCATTATTATAGGTAGGTACATCGATCGTACCATTGCAAATAATATTTTTCCTAAACGTGGTAGGTTCATTCAGGAAATAAATAATAACCAAAATGTAATTCAATAACGTTAAAATAATACTTAATTGCATTTATTTTGCGGTGATGGTACAGTCAGCGACAAAAATCGATGAACATTTTGAGCTGATGACTACCATCCCTCGGATTAGATGATCCTGTCGTGAGCCTGTTCACGTTTAAAAAGTGACCATTTCAGCTGCCCCAGTTACAGAAACTCCTTTCAACTTCGTATCCACAAAAGGTCTCATCTAATCTCGATACTGTCATCTAGTAAGTTAGCTGAGCAGTAATCGTCGCACGTAGCTTGCGCCCGCGGCGTTTTGCCGTGGGAACGACGGATTATGTGAAGGTAGAGCTAAGCTGTTCAATTGAGTGATTGAATGGTAACTAGCCTCTTATGGGAACAGTTTGGAGTGGGAAAACTGAATGAGTGTTTTGAAAAGGGATAATAAGTAAATTTTGATGAAGAAGAAGATCAGAATTGCTACTCGTCTTCTTCACCTTGTCCTCTTCCTCTTCCTGTCCTTTTTACTCATTAGGTACGTGAATTATCTGATTACCTACCTACACTTAATCTAAACGTGCGTTTAACAATAAAGAGTCTTACTTACCTACATAGGAAAGATGTTTAAAGTTGAACACTGGTTACCTAAACAACGTCATGTCTTTATTTGTGGATAGTGATGTTACGGGCAACTTGATTAATCGGGCAGTATTCATATGGACCGGTCATTATGCATAATGACCAAGAGCGTCGGGCAGTTTGATAAATTTATTACTTTGACCGGTCCATATTCATAATGCCCGACGGCCCGTGGTCCATTTAATAAATCAAGGCTTGAATTTATCACTTAGACCGGGCAGTATGAATAGTGCCCTACTTCTAGCCGGGCAATGTGATAAATTGGATTAAAATCTGTAGGTTAGGTTATGTTAGGTTAGTAAAAAATACAACGCGCGAGGCGAGCGAAGTGTGCCGCGGTAGCGGCCGCCGAAGCGCCAGAAATGTAGTAAATCAATTAAAACACTAAAACATCAGATGAATTGCAATTCATCTAATTTATTACATTGCCCAAGATAGGGTGGTCATTATTCATAATGACCGGGCAAAGTGATTAATCATGCAGTTTTTATCACATTGCCCAATTGACCCGGTCATTATGCATACGGACCGGTCATTATTCATAATGACCGGATTTATCACATTGCCCGTAACAGTGACGAATAGAGACAGGACGTTGTTTAAAGGAGGGTTATAAGGGGGAAAGAATGCAAAATCCTATGAATTTAGTAAAATCAATAGTGGATTAAGAATTGGAATTATATCCAGTGGCAAGAGATCCTGGGCTTCGAAGTGATCATATAAATGAGGCATAGCATGGTTTAAATAGGTGTGGTGTGATACATGCAGTGGACGCTTACAAAATATGAAAGTAGGCAGGTACCTACCATGTCTTTCGCTAGAAGATGACCACAAGGCAAATTGAGCCGTGGTGGGCGGGGCTTGCCACGACCGAGAAACCCAAACTTCTAGAAAACCAGGAAGGAACGATACTTTATCTTTATAGAAAACAAGATCGTTTTATGAACTGCGCGTAACTTTCGTTGCGAAATTACATAATTAGGTACTTACCTAGGTACCTACTTAGTGTTGGCAAATCTAATGGTAGGTAAGTAGGTAGAGTGTTCCGAAGTTATTCGATTTTGTAACAAAAAGTATTGTCAAATTCCCTTGAAAGAATCCTTCCATGTTTATATGCGTTCACAGCTTTCACTTACTTAAGAAAATAAAAACTAGCGTAAAACAGCACTCACATGGAACAGGTCAAATAAATTCCCTCTCGATTTACTAATTTAATCCACACTTTTTTCGATTCGTCGACAAAAAGTCTCCAATCACGTGTGTTACCTGTCCATTCATGGGATTAGGACAATGGTGGGTCGGCTGGTAGATACATATCTTAATTAGCCCCCACAGGACGAGCGTTTGTTTTTTTATTTTACCGTGACGGGGACACACATTGGTTGATATCAACGACAGCCCGTAGTCCAAAATCAAAAAGCATTTAATTAAATCATGCGAACCATATTCGACCGTCTGTAGGTAGAGTAGTCGTCGTACCATAGGTATCTGTCAGGACTAAATAGGTAGGTACTCTACAGACGATCGGATATGGTTCGGAGGAGACCAAATCTGTTGTCCACTCCGGACTCCGGACTAAATTCGAGCGGGAGTTAGTATTATTACTCAGATGAAAAGTCTAGGCCGATACAGTTAGGTACAAACGTCCTCACAAACCGAATTTATATTATTAGTCATGTTCTTATGTAGGTAGGTACTTAGGTACCTACTAGTTGTGGGTACCTAGTTATAAAATCGTGCGATACCCAGCGGTGTTAAAGTGCCTCGCAAATGCTTGTTCCGATTATGTTTAAGATTTTATTACTGAAGTGTAGAAGCTGAGTTCAATAGGGCTTGTCTTATCAAATGACATGGTTTTCATTTTATTTTATTTGAAACTAGCTTAGGTACCTACGCACGTGGCTCGGTACAGTCATACACAGCTGTAAAAGATAAAACTTTTGAAATAGGTACTTCGTACTTGCTTGATGGCTAATTGGAAACCAAAGGTAAGTAATTTTCTTATTGACAAAATATGACAGTTTTGAAAAAAGATAGTCACAATGGCCTCTATTAATAAACTCCGCTCAACTCCTGTTAAAGTTGCACCACGGATTTAACTATTTCCACAGGGGCGTATTTACCCTTGGGCCAAGAGGGCCATGGCCCGGGGCGGCAGGCTGAGAGGGGCGGCGCAAGCCGCCCTTCTCAACAGGCACACAATTTCTTCAAGACAAAAAGAAAGGCTCAAGACATGAAGGTGAGAGCGAGAGGCGGCGCAAGCCGCCCCTTGTTCTCAGGTTCTTGCATTTTTTTTTTCTTTAGATGCCTGAAGAAATTAAAAAAAGCCAACCTAATTAACAACTAAAACTCATTTAATGGGCGGTGCAAGCCGCCCCTTGCTCTCAGCTTCGTACGCTTTTCTTTTTGTCCTGTGTCTGAAGAAATTAAAAAAAGCCTACCTACAGTGCTACTTTTAATAATAGACATAAATGGGGGCGCCACTGTGCAAACTAGTTGGTAACCCCAAAATATGATGATAAACGATTTTGATACTTGATAATTTTATTTTTATTTCACAAAATCGGTAGGTACCTATCACAAGTGCATTGTTGCATTTATACAACCTACTTGTATGTAATTGCTCTATGTTACATTACACCAAAATGTCTGTTAATAAAACAATTTTTTTTAAATAAATCTGAATTTTTATTGTATGATATAATATGATATTTTTCAGCAAGGAGTGCCCTTCCTCGCAGACTGACATTTTTTAAATTTGAATCCCAGAGCTTTTAATACTTTTCTCAAATGATCTCGGCTTCCAGTATAACCCAAATCTTCTCTGACTATTGGTAGGTAGCAGATTTCGTAAAGTTGGTACCTACCTACAACACAACAATGCAGGTAAAAAAAACAAAACAAAACAATTTACAAAAAGTAGAAAGAATCGTTTATTTAGCACATACAGAAAAAAAAATTATATAAAGTAAAATGATTGTTGCAACTTGATAGGTACATTACAATATCTGACGACCTCTGTGGCGCAGTGGGTGAAGGCCCGCCTGTGACGCAGGAGGTTGCGGGTTCGATCCCCGCCGCGGGACAAATGTTTGTATGATCTGCAAACATTTGTCTCTGGTCTGGGTGTTTTCTATGTATATTATGTATGTATTTACAAAAAAAATGTATTTAAGTAGTATATCAGTCATGTGGCTCCCATAACACAAGCTCTGCTTAGCTTGGGGCTACATGATGCTGTGTAAAAATGTCCAGCATTATTATTTATTTATTTATTATATCTGGGCGATCGAAATCTACTCGGGTGCATTTGCACCCGAGTAGATTTCAAAATTAAAATTTAACCTAAAAAGAACAAAAAAACTGTCATTGGTGGAGATTACGCAGCCTTCGGCGTTGAAGGCTGATGCAGACAAACAGAGTTAAGTATGTATAAGTATAGTGAGTAATCCACTGTACCCCGTGTTTCACTGTTACCTACTCTCCCCTACAATATATATTATTACACAAATAGCAAAATTAACAATAAGTAACCTATTTATAATGCTTACATGCTTTCTAACTGTGTAAAAATGTTGAATTTTTTGTCTTATGGAGCACAAATCAAAGTCATCCAATTTTTTTTTGGGACGACCTGATCTGTATTTCTTGGGCGTCGAGAACCTGCTGTTATTCTGTACGCCTTCTTGTACAATTCTCCTAACTGTACTTAAAGATTTACCTGCAAATATAAACGAACTTTTTTAAAGTCGTAAAGTATCAAAAATGCCATATTGCTCTATTCTAAGATGTAAACATAACCTATTTTAGTCGTCTTATAATTTTTCAATTTACGGTGATTTAAAGTTTAATAACCAGTAATAAATGATTTACACATTCAACTTTTACTGATAAAATAATTGTATCAAATGAAATACCGGTTAATTCAGCGGTACGTTCAAAAACATGAGTTAGATCTGTTAGAACTGTTCCAGCTTCCTTTTCTAACAAGCAACGTTTGTACACTTTATAAACAACTTCTCTGGTGCCACTCTTCAATGTTTTGTTCATGTCTATTACACTTTTATCCACAACAAATACGCCAAATTGAAGAATTCACTAAAAACAACAAGTTTTTACTACTCACTGACGTCTTCAGAAACATTTTTTACCATAGATAAGTAGAAATAAAGGGTTGCCGTGCAATGAATGAATGAATGAAATTTTAGTTCCGTTTCATGTAATAAAAGTAGCACTATATCTAATTAACAACAACTAAAACTCATTTGGCTGAAAGTGAGGGGCGGCTAGCTTCATGCGGTTTTTTTGTCTTTATATAAGTACCTGAAGAAATTTGAGAAAAGCCTACCTAACTAACAACAACTAAAACAAACTCATTTGGTTGTACCTAAGTTTGATAGACATCAAGACTTGTGTAATTTATTAGTAATGATGACAGATTATTTTCAGAGACTGACCTTGCGATTTTTTACTTTACAGGAAACTGTAGGTATTCTTTAAAACTCCAAGGGATAATCCGTTACAATAATTGGGATTCTGGAAATAAATCCTCGAGGCAATTTTAGGCAAACATTTCCTTAAGTGTCACATATTTTGTCTTAAAAAAATTCGGCTCGCTTCGCTCGCATATTAGCTTCATGAGTGTTTTGCGAGCAAAGTGAGTTATGTCTGATCGCAGAATAGGAACCGATCCTTTTCTTTGAGCACGTAAGCAAAATCAGTGTCACATGTTGTATTTGTGACAAAAAAAATCGGCTCGCTTCGCTCGCATGATAGAATAGGAACCGACAAGCAACCAGCCTTTTCTTTGAGAAAACCCTAAGGCCCTTTTCACTCTGTCGCGTGCGGTCGGTCGCGTGCGAGCGCGACCGACGCAAGTAGCATGGGAGTGAATGGCGGCTTTCACTCTGTCGCGCGCGGTCGGTCGCGTTTTTCGAGACGCCGGACCGGAGCAAAAGGCTGACCGGAGCCCGCGCGCCCCGCGTATGCCGGTTGGCGCGCGGGCCAGTGTTGCCACGTGAGCTTTCACTGTTGGACGTGCGCGTGTGCGTTTTGCGTACAGTCATGACGACTGTTGTTAGGAGAAGTAAAAAAATGCCTGCTATTTGAGATTTACAAAACCTGTTGTATAAAAACAGAGTTGTTGGAGGGAATTAGTTAATGTTATAGTACCTACCTACACCTTAAGTCGTATAACTAGGTAGGTATATCAGAATTCGTTGCTCTGTTTTTCTATCTCTATAGTGATAAAAATATAATGTGTGTGTGTAGGTACATTAAAAATGAATAAAAAGTTATTTGAAAATGTTGACAGGGACGCAAACAGATTTTCTTTTTCTTCATTCTGAAGTAGAGAGGTACCTACATAAGTACCTAATTAAACTTTTTTTTTTTTTGCATCTTCTCGTAGTTGTGAATACGAATACAGCGTTACGTTAGATGGGCTGAAGTTATAGGATGCATGAATAATTTTCCTTTTGGACTGACACGGCGTTTTTTGTTTTAATGCTATCACAGAAATAAGAATAACTTTTTTTTATTATTTGTTTACATGATTGTACACGTCCAGCTCAACGTTGGCGCACGCCGAACTGTGAAAGGTCAATTCGACCGACCGCGTCGGACGCGACCGGTGACACGCTGAAGAGTGAAACAAGCCTAAGAAAAATTTTGGTGTCACTTGTTGCATTTCTCTTAAAAAAATTCGACTCGCTTCGCTCGCATATTAGCTTCATGAGTGTTTTGCGAGCAAAGTGAGTTATATCTGACCACAGAATAGGAACCGACAAATAGCCATCCTTTTCTTTGAGCACGTAAGCAAAATCAAGTGTCACATGTTGCATTTAAGATAAATCGGCTCGCTTCGCTCGCATAATAGAATAGGAACCGACAAGCAGACAGCCTTTTCTTTGAGCACCATAAGAAAAATTAAAAATAATGTGTCATTTGTTGCATTTGTCTTTAAAAAATCTGAGCTCGCTTCGCTCGCATATAAGAGACAGAAATTTGCAAATCATACAAATATTTGTCCCGCGAAGGGAATCGAAGTCGTTAAATGCATTGCGCGTACGGTAATCATAACGCTTACGAAGTCGCGGTCACAGCTAGCACAGAGAAATGCAGCTAGTAGGTATTGAACCTAACTATATTTAGTGCCTTTTTTGTCTTTCATTCACTAGGTACCTAGTAGGTAGGAATCTGATTTTGCATTTTCCGCTAATTTATGGGGCGGCAAACCTTACAGGCCCAGGGCGCCAAATGTTTAAATACGCCTCTGTATTTCCATCCTTTTTTGTTAGATAGTAACAAATACCTAAGGATGGCAATAGAACTATTGATTATAATAAACTATAAATCCGTGGTGCAACTTTGACAGGAGTTGAGCGGAGTTTATTGATAGAGGCCAATTATTGGCCTCTATTCATAAAATGGGCGTAGCTACTGCCGTATCTGCCGTATCATTTATAGGTATGGGGCCCCCAAGCCCAAGATAAATCTTTACCCTTCATAAGGGCCCCAAACAAATTTTTATACGGGGCACCGCCAAGGCACGCTACGCCACTACAATATCTTTTGGTGCGGCACGTTTACTTAATTCATCAAAACAAAACCGATCCTATAGTGGGTTTAATTGTCAGTTCCTCTAAGTTTTTGTCAAACCGTGAAAGCTTAAACATACCTACCTATACCGTTCTGTTTATGTATTCGCGTAGGCGGTAAAGTTACGAGCGTTGATTGACGAAAGATATTCGATCTTCAGATAAGTTATTATATCTTTTCGAATTGTTAAATTTATGACAGTAAATTGTGATAAATATTTGCATAGGTGCGACAGTAATTGAGACGAACTTGAATGAATTAACGTTGATAACTTTGGAAATTGAATGAATGAACTTTGTTCAAAAAAGGAAGGCGTGTTTTTGGAACAAAGTCTTCTTTAACTTTGTAAGCAGTCTTTAAGCCTTGCCTAAAGAAAAGGCTAAGACACTTAGGGCTATCAGCAGATAAATCATACCTACGTCGAATAGTGAAAAGTCCGTCGGAAATAATCCGAACTGAATAAACGGTCAAAAGGGACATTGAGAATAAAACCATAAAGAGTGCAGGTAAAGAAGAGAAGAATCAAGAATTTCGCAATAATTGTAAATGCCAGAAGTGCAATTACAAGAGATGCTGCTAATGATATCTACTCATTCAAAATCGCCATAAAAGCGTAAAGCAACCGAGTAAATTGGCGTATTAACATTACCTCAGTCGAAACGTGTTTATTAAAGGCAAGAAACATAACATTTATTATAGGCGTGTGCCGGCCAACTCCGTAAACACCACATTTGCATCTCAACCGTGTCTGCGAAACCTCAATCGATCTCAAAAAAAATCACCGCGTTATACTTGAGACCCGACAGTCTATATAACTCACCGTACAAAAATACCCTCAAAACTCCAATCAACCTAATCAAAGTAAACCTTATTTACAGCAAAGTAAAGACGAGAATGTAGCATCAATCGGAATCCCATAAGATGTTGTGACCGGCAAATATTCCAATACAATAATACGTGCACTGGGCCGGCGCGCGCGCAGTCTGCTCTGACCACTACTGTGCATTTCCCACGGGCTGGTGATACCGCCGCACTGTTCACTCTGTATAGGGCAGTCTCGCTCTCACCTGATGGACTGCCGCTCTATCGTTAAACGAAGCACACCCACACACCGCGTCGGTATTTCAGATTGTTCCGAAGAGACTGGCATACATTACGTCAGCGAGTAGGTACAGGTTAGCTAGCCTGATCGATGCACCACTAAGCCTGCTATTGCGCTATGCAAGTGTTTTCACAGATAACTTGTAGATTAGAAGCTTGTTGGTGGGCGGCTATGGCATGTTTCACAATGATAGCGGTTGAGCGATTTTATTGCGTAAACGCAAATGGACGCACTTAGCTTTCCTCTTCATCAATGGTTTCAATATTTTACTATTAAGTACTTACCTACCCAGATTATTTCTCTTAGGTTAATATTTTTGGCTAATTTTGGAAAAAAACTGGGGTTTTCAACGCAGCACTAAATCATAAGGCAAATTAAAACGTCATAGTTTTCCAAAACTGGCCAAAAAGATTAGGTAACGGAAAGCTTTTATAATCTACAAGTTATCGGTGAAAACACTTCACCTTGCATAGCTTTTTCTGTAAAATTTGTGTTATTAACAACTAAAAAAGTATTCAACAAAATGTTTTTCAGTCTAGACTCTAGAAAAAACGATTAAAACAAGAGATCTTCAAAGCAATCTCACAAATAGGTATTCCGTTAGACGCACGATTTAATAGTCGATCAACTCTATCCCCTATTAAGGCACAGTAATTTCCCTGTCAGATAAAGCCAATGTGAAATTCTAAAATCATTTTGGATTAGCACTAATGCTTGGAATTCGCACGGATCACAAATTGGGTTTGATCTAATTCGATAGTGATGGATTGGCATGCAAAATGTGGGTTGGATTTAGATAATTAGATAATCCTATCGAGGTGGTACGGTGGGTCAGTATCTAGTGTTAGGAATATAATCACCTAGCTTTTAAGACAATTACCTATACCTGAGCGACCTACCTCAACGATCAATGTGTTATAAACGATAAATAAGGCATATTGTGTGTAACCTTAGAAAACAATAGAATTTTACAAAAATTTAAGTAAGTAGGTAATACCTACCAACGTGAGGGGAATGCGTGTGAGAGATCCAACAAAGCGGAACAAAAAAAATTGATGGCTGACCTCATCTCGAAGCCTAAACAAATAAATACGTTCAATCTCTCCTTCCTTGATGATTGTAAAGATAACCTTGCATCTCTGAAAATTGATATGCGCTAGGAAGGTAGGTACCTAATGGTAGGTAATGTTTATTACCTAGGTACTTTTCAGTACATTTTAAGATTGTTGAAGCCCTACTTATTAAACTACCTATGTTTAAAAAGTTCGTTATCGTACCTTTTTGTTTTTTTTTTATGAAGTGATTTTGTGTTTTCTCTATTTGAATCTTTTGAACAGAACTTAACGTTCTTGTTTCAGAATTTCGTGATTTCGAATAAATTCCGATGTCTCACGCGTGCACATCACATCTGCCAAGCCGCAGGCGTTTCATGGCTAAACTTTCCTTTGTCAAACTTAGCAGACTTCATGGTGAATAAGACTGATTAACTTTGATTAGGTACAAATTACAATAAAATCAGACTATCTATCTGGTGTTCTGTAGGTAAACTTGTGTGGCCACCACTCGGTCACTGCTGTAGATGGACGAAGGCAGTGACTGAGTGGTGGCCAAGCAAGTGCACAGAACGGTAGGTACACAACGGAAGACGGACTTCCCGCCTTGCCAACGTTCTGCTTATCTCCACTTCATCCTTCTACCACGAGTTCTTTAGTTTTTCGTAATTTTGTCGTTGGGCACTGGGCACTCGGTCAACCAGTGAATAAACAAAATCGCAGATGGGACAACATTAAAACTTTTTCATTAGAAGTGATACATTTTGTAAACACACGTGAAATAAACACATCAACATCGTCTAGGGATATTTCGGATTTTCTCAATTTACTCAAAATTTGTCAAAGACAACGTGCAACATGTTTATATTTTTAAAATGCTTATTTAGTAGACTAGACTTTAGAATGAAATAAAAATATTTTTTTTTGCGTAAATAAAATTTTATTCAAATAAAAACAAAAAGTGAAAAAATTGTAGAACTAAGGATGAATGTGTTTTGTTGTGAAAAGGTAAAAAATTATACGAATTGATTCCGATTTTTGCAATTATACGAAAAATCTGTGGTCGGTAAAACCACCCATGACGTTAACAAAGGTCCTGCAACAGTTTTTCATGCTTTGAATCAAATTATCAAAGTCTTGCTGCGGGATATTGTCCAGGTCCTGATAAGATGCAAAAAAAGTTGCTCTTCACTTGCAATGTTTGCAGGAAAATTGTTCATATCACTTCTTTGGAGCATGCCCCACCCGTGCTCTATGGGGTTTAGGTCTGGTTATTGCGTGGGTCAGTTTAAGACCGACACGTCGTGCTCCTACAGTCAGCTGGTCACCACTCGCGCTGTGTGCGGACGGGCGTTGTCGTGCATGAGCGTTAATTCTTGGCCCATTTGGAGTTGATGAGGGTAGACTATTGATACTAGCACATGGTTACGGTATTTTTCAGTGGTCTTGGTGTTTCTGATCCAAACGTGGTCTGTTCTTCTACCAACATGAATTCCCGAACAAACCATAATTGTCCCGCCGTGGTATGGATGGACTTCCTGATGGTGTTGCAGACGGCTCCCACGACCAGGAACTCGCCATACACGTACTCTTCGTGAATCTGGATGGAAACCGTATCAGAACTCATCGATAAACAGCACTACAGACCACTGGTTATCTTCCCAGAGAAAAATGTTCACGAGCCCATTGTAATCTTCGTCCACGATTTTCTCGGCGGAGTACTGGAGTACGAAGCGGTCTGCGAGCATGAAGGTTAGCTTCATGCAGTCTTCTCCTCACAGTTTGGTCACTCACAAGCACCTAGTGCTCTGACTGGAGCTTCTGAATCAACTGCATGGCCGTAACATTTGGTTGTCTTCACGAGGCAACTTGCAAAAATCGGTCTTGTCGTTAGGTGGTGGTGCACCTCCCGCCTAGGCGTCTTTCAGCCACTTCACCAGTGGCACGATAACGTGACCACAATCTTGATGTCACGTTTTGTTTTATTCCAATCTCCTCGGCAATACTCCGCTGAGTAGCCCCAGTTTGGAGCATGCCTACTGCCCTTAACATTTTGCCTCTAGTTAAATGGCGCCGCTGCATGATGCATTTACTGGCATAAATTCAAAATTAATCGATAACTTGTTTAAAAACTTCAATTTGACACAAAAAACTACCAAAAACTATGGTAGGGAAATTGAAAACTTTGACCTTCGCTATTGTAATACCTCGCAAATCTTTTGTTTATAATTTATTTTATCAAATTCAAATTTGGAATCATTCAAATACCTAAGTCTAGAAAATAAGTTTTCATCAAAAGATTTTAAAACAAGTCAGTATTTTTAGAATTTAGGAACTTGATACAAAATATCCCTAGACGGTGTTGATGTGTGTATTAGAATAAAATGTCAGGTAAGACAAAAACACAAATTTAAGTTCAACGAAAATACTTTTATTTAAGAAATGTCTTATTAATAGTGGAATAACATTTTGATTAAGTACTACTACTTAAGTAAGGTACCTAAGTTAGTTGAAAGAGCGTATGAGCAATGCTCTAATTACCTAGTCAGTCATGTTTTGCTTTTTAAAAGCAAGTGATACGTCAAAATTTCTGAATCAAAAAACCAGAGCATTTTTTTTTAATTTTATAAGCTCGTGTATTAGACGACGTTAGACGAGTTATAATTATAAACAGGTGCAATTGAATTGTGCATGGCTAATTTTCTTTTGTGTCAACATAGCTACCTATAGTATTCATCATCGAATGATCATGATCAATATAAGTATTTTACAAAAAAAACTGTAGCTGGACTTCAAAGTTGTCTACACAAATTAACACAAACGTGCTACGCGTGCGCAGTCACTCTTTCCCAGTCAATCTAATGGCCAAAAGTTTGCAAACAAGGCTTCACCCTAAACGCACATTTTCCGTTTCCATGGTGGCTAAGTTCGTGCGAGTTAATGTGGCAAAATCTTGTGATGGAGATGGTACCTAATACTTACAGTGTTTTTTATTTATTTTTAATGTGTTAAACCCTTAGGACTGATATTTTTATAAGGACTTTAGAACTATTTTCTACTTATAAAACCAACCTATTCATGCATCGATCACATTGTCGCGAATTATTGTTCTCCAGCCAATCCGATCTCTTGCTGCTTCTATGGCATCGTGGATCTGGATGGAAAGAGACTTCCGATCCTGGTCAGACCATCGTGTTTGGCTGCGGCCTCTTCCCCTTCTTCCTTCCACAGAGCTAGTGACTATCAGTTTTTAACCGACTTCCAAAAAGGAAGAGGTTCTCAAGTCGACTGTATGTTTTTTTTTCAAGATTGTTTTCTGTCTTCCTGGCAATGTGTCCTTTAACTTTAGAACTCTCCGGAGGCACCCCAAGAAAACAATCTACGCTAATATAATAAAGCGGAAGAGTTTGTTCGTAAATAATGGGTGTAACAGGATCACTCCACGAAAACTCGAACGGGTCCGAAACGATGTAACATAAATTGGTAAGTAATTATTTTAACACTTCTTTTTGATACATCAGAGGCATTTTTGGAACTTTAAGTTTCTGAATAAAAGTATTTTGACAGTTATAAACTTTACACAGTTTAGAAAAAACGGGCTTGTCTCGTTACCAGGCTTAAAGTATTATGAACTAAATGCACCGTTCCAGTTTCGGAAGTGTTCTCTTACAC
The DNA here is from genome assembly GCA_958496255.1 of Camptogramma bilineatum. Classification (NCBI taxonomy): domain Eukaryota; kingdom Metazoa; phylum Arthropoda; class Insecta; order Lepidoptera; family Geometridae; genus Camptogramma; species Camptogramma bilineatum. The sequence continues at coordinate 9,674,794 of OY292465.1, read as the reverse complement.
CCTGTATAATCAGCCCACATCCACTCACTTGTGTAAGGTCTAAATTAAAATAGATTCAAAATATATCTATTTAATGATGGCAACGCGAATATTTCGATTATACATTATTCTTAGTCAAAAACAGGTACTTTTTAGACACCTAGCTACCTACGCTTAACTTAGTAGATAGACAAATTACTGTATATAAAAATAAAAAAAAATAACGTAAGTTCGTATGAGCTAGTGGCCAACTCTGGTGACGGAGTTTTGAGGCCGCCTAAAGGCCTCTGTCATGGCTTAGCGAAAAAATAAAAAATAACATAAAACTGTTTAAGTCAAACAGATATTTGAAATTATAACAAACTGAGGTAGAGATATTCTAAGAATATATTTTCTGTGCTTGTTTCTCCACTTCAAAGTAAGGTAGCAATAAGTCAACCTATCAACCAGAGGGTGTTTACTATTGTATCCGTGACTATAGTAAAGTATCTCAATTGTGTGGAATTCAGTGCAGCGCCTCGGATAGAATAGTAAACTCGGGATACGCCCACAGTTTTTGGTAACATTTTCTGGCCGAATAACGTTATTTGGTAAGTAACTAATCAATACTTTTTCAGAGATGATGAAACAAGGACAAAAATAAATGCAAGGCTATATTTCTCAGATAGACCTTGTAGAGTTATCAAAGTGGTTTATGAAAGAAGTCTCGTGGAATTTGGTAGAACTAATCAACAACCAATAGCAATTTTCCTCCACCCGTAGATACTAGCGCCTTTGAACGGACTTCTTTCATGAAACGATCTCAATTCTTACTTTAAAAATAACATAATACAATCAATCAACAATAATAAGGTAAATAACATAAGAATACTCCGGGAAAACTAATTATAAGTAAGGTATCACGACTGATCATCTGACATCAGAATGAGGTCTGCATTTTAGTATACTAACAATTTAAACCACCCCTGTTTTGGTCGAATTTCGACCAAGCGAGCGCTCGAGCCTATTCTCTGGTTAGACCTTGCCTGCCCCGTCCTTTAAAAAGTTCCAATATAAACTTTGACACCCCATTTTACTCCTTTTGAAGGGTTGCTTTGAAAAATCCTGTTACATGTGTCCATTTATTTTGCGTTTATAGTAACCGAACTAATTTCAAGCCAATCACACCGCCCTTTAAAAAGTTTCCACGCAATCTTTGACACCTCATTTTACCCTTTTATAAGGGTTGTTTTGAAAAATCCTGAAACACGTGTCAATTTATTTTACATGTACAATATCCTTGCCGAGTTTCAAGCAAATTCACGTTAAAAAGTTTCATACAAACATTTTCATCCTTTTTCACCCATTTAGGGATTGAAATTTGAAAAATCCTTTCTTAGTGGGTGGTTTTATTATAAAAGGAAGCTACTTTCCAAATTTCAGCTTTCTAGCTTCAGCGGTTTCGGCTCGGCGATGATGAATCAGTCAGAATCAGTCAGTCAGGTTAAGCTTTTCTATAGGTTTATATATGATTATAGATTTTATGTATGAATCAGAAAGTAGCCTTTCTGATGTTGCAGTTGTCCGTGGGCGGCGGTAATCTATCTAACTATCTATCAATCTAACTATCTATCTATCTATCTACCATCATGTGAGAGATTGCTCGTTCCTCTTAAAAAAAATAAAGTTTTCCAGAGTAATCTTAATGCACCTATTAACCTTTGCAGCGGGGTTAAAAAGACCGCTATAGCAGAATCAAAATAGGAATTACAATATATGCCGTTGTCACTCTCAGTCTATGAAAAGAGAGGGCATATAGTGAAATTCCTAGTGATTCTGCTATAAAGGCCTTTTTAGCCCCGCTGATCATAAAGATCCAAGTAAATCACTTGGACATAACATCGCACAAACTTCTTTAATCGGACGCTATTCTAACAAGTTTTCTTATTTAAATCAAGTACAAAAATATTTAATATAAGGTGCAGCGGGGCAATTCTGGCAGCGGGGTAATTATGGCACATGGTTATATCTCTCGTTCTATGACTTTTACCTCAAAGAGACATCTATGTACGCGTAGAGAAATGTTTTGTTCATTCATAAACGATAGGTGGCATTTCTAGCGCAAAAACTGACTGATTGACGGCATCATTTTGACAGTCACCTATTTTTCGGAGGGTAAAAAAATATTAGGTCCTCGAGTTTTTGTAATAATTAAGTGGTTTTCGCGGTTTAATTGAAAATTGAACAAGCTAAGGAGGTGTATTTTAGACTGGAGATTATTTTAATCTTACTAGTTTGTTTCTACTAATTGTTTCTTCTGTGTTATTGCATCCGCTATAATTACCCCACAAAGTGTTGATTTTATGTAATTTTATCGAAATCGGTTGCCATAATTGCCCCACCGATTTTGTATGAAGTTGCCAAAAACCAGTGATGTCCACAGCATTGAAGTAAACGTCGATAAAAATAATACTAACTAATCGAGCAAGTGAAGATTTCAGGGTTAACTAATGCGATTTTGCTTTGTATAAGTATTTGTTCGTGGCTTTGTTTGAGCTTAATTAAACCATAGTCGACACGCATTAAATTTTGGACCGAGCGAACGAAGCGAATGAAGATCTTAGTGGCAAGTATGGCGATTTTGCTTTGTATGTTTGTATGTTTCACGAATTCTTGTTCTCATTGCCCGTGATCATGGCGCATGCAACTGCGTCGAAATATCGGGAAGCAAGAAAACTCAATAATCATGGTAAATATCCCGTTGATAATAATATTTATGCTCACATAATTGTCGAACCGTTCATCCAATCTGCATGAAACTTGGTAGGTCAATAGGTTGTGCTATGGAAATGTACGGTGGAGCATAATGAGCTTAATTGATAAAGGGGTTGTCAAAATATTGTGTTCCCATATTGGGTAAAAATCCTAACAAATTTATTGAGTGGGGTGTCATTTATGAGAAGTCTTTATTTATACATTCCTAAATAGTTATTATTTTTATTCTAGGATGTATACTTTTTAAACTACGACGAGAATTCATGAAAAATTAGACACAACATTATGTATTGCATGCATGCCAGTATTATTTACCATGACGACCTAGCGCAATAGACATACTTGGCAGTGGTAGCACTTGAAAGTATAGGGGTAGTCAGAAGAAAGTCCAAATGTAAGCCATCTATGGTTCGCGAGACTACATTTCATACAACATCATTTTTGCGCGAAATTTTTGCGTATACTCCGTTTATCGATAGTCAGCGTCCCAACACTAGCATGTATGGGCGACTACAGAGTGATGCCAGAATTACCCCACAAAAATGTTAACAGGTTTTTTATAGAAACTGGACCATCGTAGGAGATTAGAATGTTCAAATTCGCGTGTATTGTGTTGTCTAGTTTGTAAAGCTTCTGGATTTAGTATCATAGCATCATTGGTTCGAATAATATCACCAACTGACGGAATTACCCCGCTGAGGGGCTATTCTGGCATTTTCCAGTTTTTAGTTAAAATTGTGTTATTTCACCATTTAAATATGCTTTTTCTTTAACAAAAATACAATAAAGAAAAAGGCAGATAAAGGTTACATAACACCAATTTGTCAGAATTAGCGTAACTCAACAAGGAACGAGAGCATTGTAGTTTTAAATTTTGACTAAAAATTTTCGGCCAGAATTGCCCCGCTGCACCTTACTTATGTTTAAATATATTTATTTAAATGTTACTTAAAAACGAGTTTTAAAGTAATTTGATTCGTCATAGGAAATTACAATTTATTTTAAGATATTACTATGTAACGAATTTAAAAAGAAATGACCAAAATCAGCATCCATATGGCTCAATTCGATGGAGTTTTCAAATGAATGTTACACTTTTAATTGTGTTAAAAGTTATTAATACAAAACAATCAAATTCATATTACCACTTTTAACAAAATACCTTAACACAATGCTCATATACTTTCAATTAGTTTAACAATCTACTGGTCAGATACTTATTTATTGTCAAACTTAAGGTAACTTAACTTACTCTACTACTGTCAAATCGAAAAATACCTAGTAATATAACTATCAGTGTATTTAGCACATGTTCAGCACAGCTAAAAAGGCCGTTAGAGAATCATAATATTATGATTCTTACGTTTTGTTCTTGTCACTCCCATGTCTATGAAAATAGACGGCATATTGTAATTCAGATTATGATTCTGCTATAACGGCCTTTTTAGCCCCGCTTATCTCGGCTCTAACAAGGCTCCAGTAGTGTGTAAATTCTGGCTGTGTTTCTTCACGTTGGCCAATATCTTCGCCGATATTGTGGTTCAGACCTTAGAACCTGGAATTTGAGTTTGTAGTCAAGGAAGCAAAAATGGCCCTTTATTAATCATAATATCAATTATTCGTATTATGTTTTTTTCTTGTCACTCACATGTCTATGAAAAGAGACTGCATATAATTGTGTGATGAACATAGATGTTTGATTCTGTGTCTGGGTGTTATAAAGTATTCTATGTACAAAGGGTATATAAGTATTATATCAGTTATCTAGTTCCCATAGTACAAGCTTTGCTTAGTTTGGGGCTAGATGGCGCTGTGTGAAATGTCCAGTAATATTTATTTATTTATTCGTAATAAAAGTCAGCAGAGTTGTGGCAGAGTTACGGCCGCCATGACCACACGTTGGCACTGCTTGGCCACAATATTGATGAAGATATTGGGCAACGTGAAAAGACACAGCGAGATTTTACCCATTGCTGGGTGCGATCCTTAGTACCGACGAACACTTTTTTAATGACTAATAATGATGACTCGTAAGATAAGACTAAGTAATAACTATATTTGGCGAATGAGCACTATAACTTGTTCAAAAACTAGTTTCTTTGACAAATCATTTCTATATCACGAAAATCAGTACACGATGAATGTGTTTATAGTCTGGCAAAAACGGGTAAAAACGGCAACTAAAATTTCACTACAATGGAAACCGTTTCTCTCTTATGGTAAAGTACAAGTTTCTTGTCTAAGGTACAGGTACCGAAGACGTCAGTCAGAAGTAATAATTTCCTTTTAGAAGAGAATTTATCTATTTCGCGTATTTAGCTTGCACAGTGGCGCCCCCATTTATGTTTATTATTTTTTGCCAGACTATAACTGTATGAGGATTTCTTACGTGTTCTTATAACTAACATAGAGTATTCTTCAAGGATGAGCACTACAACAGTTAAAAAAAATCTCTCCCATTTTTTCCGCAAGTCACCCAAATCCGACGCTGATTTTACTTTTGGTTTACAAAAATAATAGCCTATCACAGAGTTGCAGCTGGCTTCGCTAAACTGACGCTTACTGAAGCTACTTAGTTTAAGTGGTGCTTGTCATTTTTTTATACGATTCTGAAGATTAAGAACGTCCAAGTATTTATGTCCGTGTCAGTATTAAGGCGTAGGGTAAGTTTATGCGCATACTCGGACGGTTCCGGGCCAGTTGTAGTACCTACAAATGGTACAGTTTGTACGTAAGGCCCACAATGATCGTCAAAGTAGATGATTATTTATAGTGAGAAAACCAAAAGTGTATTATAATGAGCGGAAAGTGTTTAGTAACAGACAAAATATTTCACGAATGAGCAATATTTTTTATTCATTACTTAGCTTCTTTGATCTTTCATATATCCCGAAAATCAGTAGATAATGACTACATGCTGTTGTAACTGCATTATGAGCGTAAAGTTGTGTGGTGTATACGTACTTAAAAAAATAGTTTCTCTCACATTTCTTCTCCACTACCTATCCACTATTCTGCCAAATGCTACGTACTATTCTGCCGCGCTATCGAAACCAACAGTAAGTCTGTTTTTTTCTAAAAATGAGTTTAATACAGATTCGGAATGAGCTCAACGACCTCATTCCGAATCTATATTAAACTCATTTTTGTAAAAAACTTACTAAGGCTTGTTTCACTCTTCAGCGTGTCGCCGGTCGCGTTCGCGAGTTGACCATTCACAGCACAGAGAAATTAATTTTTCACCTCAGCAGCTCGAAATGGCATCCTTTGCTGCGAGAAACCAGTGTGCAAAATCGCATTTTGCACACTGGTTTCAGTGAGGAAAAGTGATTTGAAATTCGAATGTCGTCGATTGACACGTGATAGTGCATGGCGGTCAATCGCTAGCCTGTCTATGAAAAAAAAAACAAATGACGCACCTTTTAAAAATAAAATAGCGGGAATTTGTTTCTGTTACGCTAGTTATTTGTTGAAAATTCATAAAACAATAAAGATGAGTGAATTCAGTGGCGAATACACTAATTTATCTCCAGAGAGAAGAGTTGAGACAAAAAGTGATTGTGATGAACAAAGTTCCCTTCCTGAGAAGCACGTAGGTAAGTTCTGAACAAAACAGAAACTTTTAATTTCCAAAACTACAATAACTGTTATATGTTGTTTTAATTTCTGAAAAAATGCTTAATTTTAAATAGATTTAAATGAATACCTATTATGGATTAGTTGCTTCATTATGTACAAAGTTGTAAGTATCTTTTGTAGGTTAATGTTCTCACTGCTGAGGTGAAAAAATTTGTGTGCTACACGAGACCAAAGTTTTTCACATCTCGTGCCTTTGAATTCCTCGCTAGACTCGGGATTCTAACGTAGAATCACTCGCTACGCTCGTGATTCAATTCTTAGAATCCCTCGTTCGCTCGGGATTCAAAATCAGCACTCGAGATAAACATCAACTTTGCTCTCTTGTTGCACAAATAACTATTGTCCATTCACAGCACAGAGAAATGTGAATGGTCAACTTGCGGACGCGACCGGCGACACGCTGAAGAGTGAAACAAGCCTTACTGTTGTTTTCGATAGCGCGGCAGTATTACTTTCAGTTTACAAGAAGAATAGTTTATCACATAGTGCTTCAGCTGGCTTCGCTTTCACGCTCTGTCCGACTAAGAAAGCGAGTTTATGCGCGTACTGGCACGGCGCGGGAACTCTGACTGTCCCGGGCCAGTTGTAGTACAAATGGCACAGTTTGTACGTGAGACGTTGGCAGTGATCTGGTTGAAGGGAGTTGTCGTCGTGAACCACAACGTAGTGGGTTGGCGTGACCGTACCTTGGTTCACCTTTTGGGATGCGATCAGGAAATCGTACCTGGAATGGTAAATGTTTATGTTCTAATCATAACACCCTTGAATATTTCTGGTACTTTTTATTACTTACTTCTCAGTACGTTTAAGGTAAGTTTAACTACATATTTTCAATTTATGCAACTTTTATGTATGTACCTAGCACCCTCTGAGCTTATTCGGGAAACATTATTTAAAATTATGTTTGGTTTAGATTTAGATCACTATATCTGTGTACTAATGATGAGAAAAGATAATTAGCACGAATATGTTTTATCTTTCTATGTATTTCTTGTAACGTAATTCACCGTACAAATGTTCTTAATATTTTTATTGTCTCAACAACAATGTGAAACACATAATGTATGTACTATAAGTAAACCAATCAACGGAGGATACTCCCTATGGTAGAAAACTAAAAAAGCCATTTAACCCTATACCCCAATAACGCTAAAAACGATCAGTGTCAACGTTAGGATCAAAAAAAGATTGTATGGCTGTAGTAAAAGTAGATCATTGTCAATCATTGTTTATCATTTTCTCAAAATGAGTTGACTACGACAATCTCATCGTTCTTCCCGTGTACTTTTCATATGTAAAAATTATACATTTCTTATTCAGTAACTTACCAGTCTCTCCTAGTAATCTTCGAGTCCACAACGGTGCCGGGAGGCGGGTTTTCGAACCCACCATTCATCTTCATGAATATCCGCGAGTTGATCCGTTTCTGCACCACGATGTACGTTATCATTGGCACATACGTGTATTGCGCGTCCATCATGCTAATTGTGCTCTTGATTTGTGGTATTTCATAGTCGCGGATTATTTTCAGCTGTCCGTCGCCGACACCGTCACTGTATAAAAAACAAGTAAGTAGCTAAATTCAAAATTTAAAAAACCAACTTTAGTGTAATAAGCTGAGCAATTTTCCGCACTTTCGAGGTGCGTTTCTGTTCATAACTCCGAATATTCTCGACCGATCAAATACCCGGATAAACCCGGTTCCGGTCCTTACCTATTTAAGTTTTAAATTTCAGTCAAATCGGTTCAGTGCTTGTCGAGTTATGGAAGAACAAACATACAGCTAAACATCCAAATCCAAACTTTCGCATTTATAATATTAGTGTGATGTGATAGTGTGATCACTGTGATTGTAATGCAGCGTAGATGCAACGACTCATTTCCATGAATGTTTCAATGCTGAATCAAAACATAAATGATGACGCGATTATTCATCGACGCAGTGGCAACCACTTCATATAATCAAAAAGTTAAATGATCCGGAAGTACTGAATAGTTCTAAAGAATTCCATGTCGTCTTACCGGTAGACAATGATTTTGTCCGGGAATTTCCCGTTGACTTGAGAGTAATGCCTCAAGGCGTCACCAAAGCAAGACTTCAGTCCGTCAGCGATTTCCTGCCCCTTCTCTTGGATGATCACGCGCGAATACCAGAGCGTCATCGATTGATTGTATGACGCCACGAATGCTGTAACAAATAAATAAATATTGATGGAAAATTTTCACAGAGCGCCACCTAGCACCTAAACACAGAACAGATAATAATACTATGTATAGAATGGACACTGTGAGTTTGAGCTGGCGAGGAGCTGACTTTGAGCACGGAACTCGCCACGCGCAGACGCGACGACGAGACCGAGACCACAGTGTACATTATTCATAAGGTGACAACCTTACTGTGTACAAATCTGACATTGTGTAGTGTAAATATAGGTAGTTAGACGCCGCTTTTGCATATATTTCTTCAGTGTCCGGGGTGTGACTTCTCTATTTGCACCCGAGCAGATCTCGGTCGCCTAGATATTTATAGTGTTAGTTTACTCACAGCAGACGCTGTTGTTTTTCTTCACCGTCTCATGGTAAGCGTCAATGCCGATGACCATCGCCGACTTAAAGGGGATGGCGATATGCCACAGCGTGCCACCGAGCTTGCAGTTCATTTGTAGAAGGATCTTTTGAGTTATCGCGCGAATTTTGTTCTGGTTCATTATTGTTCGCGCGTTTATCACCTGCAAAAAATAATAATAAATATAATAAAAATAAAAAAAATATAAGTATACTCCTCAAAACAAAATAGGGCTCCACTTGAAATATTCCGATATTTTCCACAACACATATTTTCTGAACGTGTCCTATATTTTTTTCTAAAAATATATTTCTAAATTCCTAAGTTCAGTGGTAACATATTCCTAAAATCAAAATTGAAATGAATAGGCATGATGACAGTAATCAAGTATCGCCAAAATATTTATCTGATCTAATGAAATAGGATTCAAAGATTTTGAAAAATCTATTTATTCTCTTATTAATGTCGAGATTACTAATTTATTTGTTAAAATAAATCTACAAAATACAACAATCCGCCATGATAGCCAAAACGCTCGCCGGTGTCATGGCGTCTGTCATTGCGTCACGTCTCAGTAAACGTCATTTTGTTTCTAAGTAGCTATGTAGGCATCACTGGTTGATATACTGAGCCGTAACGTAATGACGGACGCCATGACACCGGCGAGCGTTTTGGCGTGAATTTGAAAATTTAAAATTAAATATACTTTTATTGCACAAAAACCTTAATTTTCTACAGAAATATGATATAATATAATGATATAATATATGATAAATGATATAATATATGATAAATGATATAATAAATGATATAATATATAATGCATTATTCCTTCAACTCTCTCAAGCGACTCCAGAAGTTTCTCCCCTTTGAGACCAAAATAACTCTTGCTCAGGCCTTGATGTTGCCCCATCTAGATTATGCTGACGTCTGTTTTCTAGATGCTACTGAAGAACTCCTGAACAAACTCGAGCGTCTCCAAAACTTGTGTATCAGATTCATTTTTGGGCTGCGCAAGTTCGATCATGTTTCGGAGTTCAGATCTCAACTAAAGTGGCTCCCTATACGTCGCAGACGTGACCTTCACGTGTTGTCACTTCTTTACAATACTCTTCATAGTCCTCTTTCTCCCCCTACCTCCGTGAACGTTTTGAATTCCTTGTCCCACGTGGGGTACCGTGTAGGCCCTCTAAATCACTTCTTCTCAAAACTCCCTCTCACTCCTCCAGCTGCTACAGTGACTCGTTCACTGTTCAGGCGGTAAGACTTTGGAATGACCTTCCCCACATCATACGAGACACTAAATCTCTAAATATATTTAAAAGTAAAGTTAAAGAGCACTACCTATCGCTATAAAATTATTATTTTGTAGATTGTATGTAGGTATATATATATATCATTTATATTTATGTAGATAGCATCATTATTGTATGGTAGTTTATGTATTCATGTAGTTATTGGCCTAGTTTATGTATTTATAAATACTAGATATGCATTTAATATAGGTACTTATCTATGGATATATTTATTTATGCCTTTGTTTTAGTTTTATATACATAATTATTATCATTATTCCTTTACGCCTAATTTTTCTTGTGTACACGACCCTGCGCTTCTAATCATCTCTCTCTAGCCTCAAAGGTTTGCTGGAAGAAAACTCTTTTTAGGGTTAAGCTCGCCTTTGTACATGTCCTTTCATTGTGTAAGTTTATTGTTTTGTGTTTACTCTGTGTACAATAAAGAATAAAGAATAAAGAATAATATATTTTAGACATAATATATACTTCTGAATATCATAGAAGAGATTTTGAAAATTAGTCATCATGCCTATTGTACCTACATTCAATTTTCATTGCTATTTTAAAGTCATGTTTTTCTAAGTGGGCCCTATTTTGTTTTAAGGAGTATAGTTTGAAACTAGAAAACAATACCTGCCCCCTAACTTTGATAGCGATAAATTTTCTACTGCGCAGCGAAACGGCTACTACACGAATGCCTAGATCCATTGTGAAGTATAGATTTTATTATGATTAGTTTGATGAATATACCTGCGAAGGGACAGCATTTTCGGCACAGCATATCCGTTTGATGGCCGCATACCGATCGTCTCTAGCTGTTGGACAGATCGCAACAACCAGCTGTAGCGAACTTTTTATGCATTGCTTCAAGCCGGTGATGTATGTATCAGTTCGGTCGTTCTTCAGTTTGATCAGTTCAGGGTCTTTGACCATTATGCCCATTGGTCTGCAGTTGCGTTTGAGGACGTCCAAGAAGTCCTGAAATAGGTTTGATAGATAGTTATTATATTCATATCTTTACTAATATAATAAAGCGGAAGAGTTTTGTTTTTTTTTTTGGAACGCGCTAATCTCAGGAACTACTATTCCGATTTGATAAATTATTTCTGCATTTGATAGCTAAACTCTTGAGGAAGGTTTTACTTTTCATCATCATCATCACTATATACCATCACTACGCAGGCAACGCCGCGAGGGCGCTGATGAGACACATCTTTTGTGTCTCTCGTTACATTCTTTATACAAGTTTAGTGTTAGGTCGGTTTAGGGTACTTTGGATTTTATTATTGGATATGGTATGGATCTTATTATGCCGCCTATACATGTTGGGCGAGCGTAAGCCAGCGCGAGTGAAGTCAAATTGATGCACAGCGAGTGCTACCGTCCAGACGTTTGGCGAGTCTATGCAAACCAATGTAATTTGGCGCTTTTATTCACTCGGCCAGCTAGGCAAATGGTGCTGTCCATACGTTGGTATTGGCGTTCACTCGGCAAGCCTGCGCCAACGCGTAGTAGCGGCTTTACAATACAGTCATTATGGATTAGGCTTGGTACTTTGTTCTCCAACTTTCATCAACTAAAACCTTTTACAGTTCAAATCGCTTACCCTAGTACAATTAGCATCTCTCTCCGTATAAATCACAGCCCATCTCAGAATATCCACAGCAGACATGACAGCGTTCTTCGTGGCTTCGTTATTCCATTCCGCGGTAGGTTTTCCAGGTATCTTCACGTTATTGCCGAACTGTAAACCTTCGGGTGGAAGGGTTCTGGCTGTGATGTTTATGGTCTGTGGAGCTATGCTTAGACCCCAGCCTTCGAGACGGCTGCTCGCTTTCGGGTTGTTGTAGACGCTTTTAATGTACTGCAATGATATAATATCGTAAAATTTCGCGGCAAGAAAATCATGTTTTACATGATGTATCCGTTAAAATTTAGGCCTTTACATCTTTACTAGATGATTTATACGTGTCAGGAGGCAATCTTTGCCTACACTCATCGGGACACTGTAGTACCTGGGACATTGTTGAGATGGAGTAGGCTTGCCCAGCACCTACACCATCCTCTCAGATTAACAGGCCATATCCACAGGAAAGACATGGTCAATACGTGTAAGGCTGGCTAAGCCGCGGGTTTCTTCACGATGTTTTCCTTCACCGTTTAGAGCTCGTGTTGATGCACATTATACATTTTTCGAAACGAAAAATCCATTGATGTACGGCCAGGATTCGAACCCGACCTTCGGATATCCGTTAAGAACGACAATATTTCACACGTTTTCGATAAATACTGCTAAATGCTTATAACTCATTCTCACGCTTACTTCTTGCAATAACAAATGGCTTGTGTAAAGCGCATAGTGCATTTAGATGGGTGGCGAGTGGCATTAACAGCAGAGTGTTCCGTGCATCGGAGAGAAGGTTAAATTGTCGGTCCATGCTTGTCGTTAAGCCATGACGGAGGCCTTCAGGCGGCCTAAATAAATAAAGAACTACGTCTACTAAGAACTACGTCACCAGAGTTAGCCACTAGCTCGTACGAACATACATATTGTGAGCATGCAATATACTTCGCTTTGCTCACACGTTTTATGATTCTCCTCTCTTTTTGTATAAGATTCTCAAGAGTAAGAATGTCTCAAAAAGATAAGCAAGTCTCCAGTATTTACGTAGCGTTTCAGTAATTGGGCATAAGCATTTAGAATCTGAGCGAATGTTTACTGTTCATTAAGATAAATTAGGAAACTTTGCTAATAATGACCATAATTTTTAATCAACACAATGGGTCTTACTTATGAAAGATGTTTAAAGTTGAACACTGGTTAAACAACGTCGTGTCTTTATTTATGGATAGTGATAAACAGAGACAGGATGTTGTTTAACCAGTGTTCAACTTTAAACATTTTTCATAAGTAAGGGGGAATAAGTTTAAACTAAGTAAAGCACAACTCACTTGATTAAAAGCCTTGTGACGCTGATTGGGTGTTATTCTGGTGTAAGTGGCGACATCTTTCATCAGTTTGAAGTCATTCCTTTGGTTATCGGACAGTCCGGTCAGCTGACATAACTCGGGCACGAGGCATATCATGAAATCTACTGGCTTATCAGATCCTGTCATTCGTTTTGTGTCTCTGAAAGAGTTAAAATGTAAATAATCTAAACTTACCAATATATAAGGATGAGCGCACACCTAACCGCGCCGAATTCTCAAGTACTGCCAGATTCGGTCGAATCGGACGCGGGCAGGTGTGCAAGGTTTCATAAGATTTCATTTAAAAAAAATCACACAAGACTACAAAACAGAATCCTCTGTGAAATACTATAGGATGTGACATTGGTCACACACCTAGCAAGCCAATTACCGACACACATACAATACAGCTGAATGTCCCAATGCCGGAGACAGATTGCAGTAACAGAGAGAACAAAAAAAAATCGTTTCGCCGCGGACAGTTGTGCGACCACCTCAAGGCGGAAGAGTTTGTTTGTTTGAACGCGCTTATATCCGGAACTACCAGTCGGATTTGAAAAATTCTTTTGACATTTGATAGCTAAACTTTTGGGGAAGGATATAGGCTACATTTCATCATCATCATCACCATATACCATCACTACGGGGGAAAGCCGCGAGGGCGGTGCTAGTTACTAATATATAAGGCGGAAGGCGGAGTTTGTTTGTTTGAACGCGCTTATCTCAGAAACTACCAGTCGGATTTGAAAAAATCTTTCTGCATTTGATAGCTAATCTCTTGAGAAAGGAACTTTTTATCATCACCATATTTTTTTTTTACAAGTTTCTAGTTTTCGGGAATATATCGATTAGTCAGTCTAACAATTTGGAATATTTCTGTCCAACCAGTTAGACTATCGAACTACTAGTAGGACTGGATGGAATAAGCGTTTATTTTTACCTGGATATAAGCATGGGCTGATCCCAATCCATGATATCGATCCCGTAGTTTTTTTTATAGTAGTCGATGTAACTGATCTGGACGATTTGTCCTTTGTCGTTCTTCTCGAAGGTTGATTTCGGATTCATTGTGTCGTCGATACTGTCGACTCTGAAACAATTATTATCTGAATTAGGACGGATTTTTCAATCGATTAATAACTTTTATCTGAGGAATAAATATGGCGTTATGACATATTTTTAATACAATATCTGTCGAATTGCATATTTATTTCCTCAGATAAAAGTTATCTAGGTATTGAAAAATCAGCCCTTAGTAAAGTAAGTTGCGAACAGCGGTCTTAAAAAGGCCGTTATAGCAGAATCACAAAAGGAATTTTACAATATGCCGTCTCTTTTCATAGGCTGAGAGTGACAAGAACGGTATATATTGCAATTTCTATTGTGATCTACTTAGCCTTACTGGCCTTTTAAAAAAAAATTGCTTTTTAATGGGTGATCTTTGGAACTATCGATCTGAATCTGAAAATGATTTAATTTTATCTACTATGATTTTATTATACTTACTACATTATTACATTATACTACAATAATACATTATCCCTGGTGTTACGCATCCACGCAAACGTCAATGTCAATGTAGTGCCATATACACCGTTAATTCTGGGTCAGTTTAAAGCCAGCACCCACTGCTTGTATTGCTTAATCGTATTCGTGTCGTTGGTTTAGTCTTTGAATTTGAAAAGAATTTCATACGAAACTAAATAGTTGAAAAGATTAAAATGAGAAAAACACTTGGTAAGGTGTCGTAGGCGCGCAGAGCTAATGACCTAGGTATGTATGTATGACTACGACGTAGCATAGACTCTACGCCGTAGCAACAGCTGAGCACAGAGCACGTATCTCCGTGATTTATCCTGCCTATGTTTCGTGATATTATTAATTGCAAAAAAATAGATCTCATATTTATTATTATTTTTGAGTAAGGTTATCGATATAGATTACGTAGGCGCCGGCTTTAAACTGACCAAAAATAAACGGTGTATAAATGTCAAACTGACACATCAATGTCAAATTAGTGCAACTCACTCTTGCCTTCTCTGCTACAAAAATTACGCGTCATCATCCCATTGAAAAATTTCAAATATTGTATTTATACGCAAAACTGTTTCAAGAAAGGTGTTTCTATTCGCAAGAGATCCCAACACTCCAGGCCAATGACCCAGGCGTTACACCTGGATATTATAGGCCACATTTCATCCAGCTGTCGCGGGAGCGAAGCTGCGGGCAGCAGCTAGTATTAAATACATAATAAGGAATACCTGAACAGTTTTTTGTTGTAAGTTGTCATAACCGAGCAGCCGATGAGAGTCTCAGAGATGACTCGCTTCCAGTTGGTGCCTTGTGAGTTGACGGCGTCCTTTATGAAGGAAAGCACGGTCTGAGTTCGGAGCACACGATGTGTGGAGTCTAACGTCAGCATGAGACCGCCTTCGTATTCGTCTACCGCTGTCACGTAGCTGTAATACAATATATCAATTTTATTGTCAAGTGAGTCAACTTTGAATTATTTACGACTAGCTGACTTGGACTACCATTTTGCTTATCCCACGGGAACCGTGCATTTTTTCGGGATAAAAAGTCCTATGTCCTATTCCCGGTCATTATTTTTCTATGTTTTAAATTTCAGCCAAATCGGTTCAGTGTTTGTCGAGTTAAATAGGAACAAACATACATCCAAACTTTCGCATAGCTAATATTAGTGTGATGATGATCTAAATAAGAATAGAGACCATTAAGAAATATACTGATTTATTTAGGTACCTGTCCTGTCGTACGCCGATAAATAATAAATAAATATTGCTGAACATTTGACAGCGCCATCTAGCCCCAAACTAAGCAAAGCTTGTACTATGGGTACCAGAAAACTGATATAATACTTATATATTTGTAAATACATACTTATAATACTTTATAACACCGGGACACAGAACAAACACCTATGTTCATCACATAAAATGTTTCTCCTTGATGGGAATCGAACCCACGACCAGAGCGCAGAAGGCAGAGCTCCTACCAACTGAGCTAAGAGGCCAGTAAATAATAAAGATGATGTTGATGCTGAATAAAGGAATGATTATACAAGATGTAAGTAACTGAGTAGTTTCATTCCCTGCGACCCCTCGAGGGTCACAATATTACACAGTGAATAATCCATTAATTTTCATAATATCAATAGCCTATTCTTAATAGGATTCAGCCAAAGCGGTCTTTTAGACCAGCCTTGTCCACAAGTTAAAACTTACCCAGGCCACACTTCAAGCTTGTGCTGCGGTATTTGTATGGCGTCCCGCTGGTTAAAGCTCTGTCGGCCGTAGCGCACCATTTCCAGATCCTTCATTATTGACTTGAAGAGCACGTTGTACAGATGGATCATCTCGCTCAATTTGCGCGGTCGTCGGTACATAATCTATAAAAAAACATAAATAAATAAATATTGCTGGACATTTCACACAGCGCCATCTAGCCCCAAACTAAGCGAAGCTTGTACTATGGGAACCAGATAACTGATAGAATACTTATATATTTGTAAATACATACTTATAATACTTTATAACACCCAGACACAGAACAAACGTCTATGTTCATCACACAAATGCTTGTCCTGGGTGGGAATCGAACCCACGACCTACAGCGCAGAAGGCATAATGGTTATTCATTCATGGATTCGCAGAACAGATGGCCGATGAGGCCTAAAAGTTCTCGAGTGGAGGCCGCGGACCGGCAAGCGCAATGTTGGACAGACGACCTTGTAAAAACTCGGCGGTGAATGCAGGCCGCTTCCAACCGCAACACATGGAAACTTTTGAGGGAGGCCTATGTCCAACAGTGGATGTCCAACGGCTGAGACGATAATGATGATTCATGGATTCATGATTCCGAACCTAAACTATGTATGGTATAAAATTGCCTATAATTCTGAACCCCTATTCTTCTAACAAACTTTTTATTAACCAAATCAAAACGTCAACTTTATCCATAGATTTTCCTAACACTACTACTCGTACCATGGACAAATATAGTCCATGCTACTAATGCAAGATTAAGATCGGGTGCGGGTTCCACTACTAATGAATTAAGTCTATCACATCCAACTAATTTGAAAAAAAAAAATCCATGTGAATTGTATGTTTAGAATTCAGTAGGGTATAAGACTTCTCGAAGGAATAGAGTAGTTTTTACCTTGATATTGACTTTGCTATTGTCAAAGGGATTGGTGGAGACCAAGTTAAGGGCTTCGTCGGGTAGCTGATGTGGCACATAAAGCGTTGTTCCATCAAATGTCTTAGTTTGGAAGTACTGGTTGTGTTCTAAAAAAAAAAATCCTTATGTGCTGTAGATGTTACTGGTTTTATTTTGAGTTGTTAATTTAAATGAGTGGTAATTTTTGTTAATAGGCATTTGTTATTAGACTAAAGAAGATCTAAATGTTCAAAACTGTCTACATTTTGAATGTGGCTACATCAGAAAAAGAGCTATATGGTTGCTTGCACCCAAAGTATTAACTAAGCGCTCGTGGCGAAGACGATCTTGATAGATCGCTGAATAAAAGCAACATTCTCAGCTGTCACTATTTGGATGGGTGACCAAGCCCCTGATTATCTATCTTTGATAGCGACCAAAATCGCTCTCAAACTATGACAATTCAGTGACCTCGCAAGTAGCTCTGTCACTCTCATCTCAATGAGACTAAACGCAACAAAAGATACCTTCGCGATTGTTTTGACAGTTTGAGACTGATTTGAGGTTTGAGACAAGTTAGACAATCAGCCCGCTGACCGCAAGTGGCATTATTAACTGTACCTTAACTGAGCGCTTCCGCGCTTCGGAGGGCTTTTTTTTTGCGTTAAAGTGTCGGCTCCTGCTTTTAAGTTATATTATTATTTATTTTAGTTATTAATTTTAGCCATGACGCACGTTGGTCCCGAATTTAGTGCTCCATACACATAGAAACCAAAACTCGATTTTTTATTTTTTTTTTATTGGGGATTGTTCTAGTACACAATTCTTATTCAAATATGTAGGTACAGTCACCATAGCAAGCTTCATGACGGAATAAAAAAATATTTAGTTTTTTTTTGTATGGAGGAGAACACTTAAATAGGATTATCTCTCGACTCTTAGAAACTCAAGGGCTGCCGCTTATAGAGGGTGTACACCCACACGAGGCCGTCCTCATAAGCCACCAATCTTGCACAGCTGGGCACGGTTCTAGCACCCAGAGCAAACTGAATATTCGAAAATTTGCCTACTACACCAAAACTAGAATTTCTTAAATGTTTGCATGGTAGATTGTTCTAATTCACTATTTTTATCTAACTATGTAGGTACAGTCACCATAGTACGCTTTACGTAAGAAAAAAAAAATATTTTGTCTTTTTTTGTGTATGAATGAAAACACTTAATTCAGATTTTCTCTCGACTCATAGAAACTCAAAGGCTGCCGCTTATACAGGGTGTACACACACACGAGGTTGTCCTTATAAGCTACCAATCTTGCACGTCTGGGCACGGTTTTGGCCAAAAAACTAATAATTCGAAAATTTTACAGCAATACCGAAACCAAGATTTCAAAAAAGTTTCCATGGGGGATTGCTCTGATACATGACTTTTATCTAAAAATGTAGGTACAGTCACCATAGCAAGCTTCATGACGGAATAAAAAAATATTTAGTTATTTTTGAATGGAGCAAAACACTTAAATTGGATTATCTCTCGACTCTTAGAAACTCAAGGGCTGCCGCTTATACAAGGTGTACACCCACATGAGGCCGTCCTCATAAGCTACCAATCTTGCACGGCTGGGCACGGTTTTGGCGCCCAGAGCAAACTGAATATTCGAAAATTTGTCAACTACACCGAAACTAGAATTTCGTAAATGTTTGCATGGGGGATTGCATGGGGCATTGCTTTAATACACTATTCTTATCTAAATATGTAGGTACAGTCACGACAGCAAGCTTTAAATTTTACTTTCGGTGTAGTTTATAGATTTTCAAATAATCATTTGGCTCTAGGCGCCAAAACCGTGCCCAGCCGTGCGAGATTTGTGGCTTGTGAGGATGGCCTTATGTGGGTGTATACTCTGTATAAGCGGCAGCTCTTGAGTTTCTAAGAGTCGAAAGATAATCCAATTTAAGTGTTGTCCTCCACACAAAAATAGAACTAAATAGTTGTTTTTTCTGTCATGAAGCTTGTTATGGTGACTGTACCTACATTTTTACATAAAAATTGTGTATTAGAGCAATCCCCTATACAAACTTTTTAAAAATCTTGGTTTCGGGAATGCTGTAAAATTTTTGAATTATTAGTATTTTGGCTCTGGGTGCCAAAACCGTGCCCAGACGTACAATATTGGTAGCTTATGAGGACAGCCTCATGTGTGTGTATACTCTGTATAAGCGACAGCCCTTGAGTTTCTAAGAGTCGAGAGAAAATCCGAATTAAGTGTTTTCATCCATACACAAAAAAAAACCGGTCAAGTGCGAGTCGAACTCGTACGCCGAGGGTTCCGTACCTAGCCATGGTGCCAATTAAGCTAGTCCGCTTAATTGTATGAGCACCCATACAACTCGGAGAACAATTTTAATTGGCGTCAACTATGTATGTATGGGAACACCTTTTAATTTTCAACTTTTTTAACTTTTTGGAATTTTTCCTTTATTTGTGCTATAAAACCTTGCTTTTTGCCAAATTTCGTTATTCTAGGTCAACGGGAACTACCATTTAGGTTTTCGACCCAAAACCTCTAGGGTACTTCCGGTTGACCTAGAATTGTCAATTTTGGTTACAAGCAAGGTCTTCCAGCACAAATAAAGGAAAAATTCCGAAAAATAAAAAAAGTTGATAATTAAGGTAAGTTTTGGTACTTACAAGTTTTCACGAAAACCTAAATTTGCCTATATCTTTTTATAGTGTTGACTCAGGACCTTGATTTTTATACTCACAATAGGGACTATAGACCTTAGTATATGGTATAAATTTCAACTTGCTAGCTCTACCCGTTTCTGAGATAATCGATGGTGACACACGGACAGACAGACGGACAGACAGACAGACAGACAGACAGACAGACGGACAAGAAAGTGATCTTATAAGGGTTCCTTTTTTTACCTTTTAAGGTACGGAACCCTAAAAAGACAAAATATTTTTTTTTTCTTACGTAAAGCTTACTATGGTGACTGTACCTACATAATTAGATAAAAATAGTGAATTAGAACAATCTACCATACAAACATTTATGAAATTCTAGTTTTGGTGTAGTTGACAAATTTTCGAATATTCATTTTGCTCTGGGCGCCAAAACCGTGTCCAGCCGTGCGAGATTGGTAGCTTATGAGGATGGCCTCATGTGGGTGTACACCCTGTATAAGCGGCAGCCCTTGAGTTTCTAAGAGTCGAGAGATAATCCAATTTAAGTGTTTTGCTCCATTTAAAAATAACTAAATATTTTTTTATTCCGTCATGAAGCTTGCTATGGTGACTGTACCTACATATTTTGATAAAAGTCGTGTATCAGAGCAATCCCTCATGCAAACTTTTTTGAAATCTTGGTTTCGGTATTGCTGTAAAATTTTCGAATTATTAGTTTTTTGGCCAAAACCGTGCCCAGACGTGCAAGATTGGTAGCTTATAAGGACAGCTTCATGAGTGTGTACACCCTGTATAAGCGGCAGCCCTTGAGTTTCTATGAGCCGAGAGAAAATCCGAATTAAGTGTTTTCATTCATACACAGAAAAAGACAAAATATTTTTTTTTTCTTACGTAAAGCGTACTATGGTGACTGTACCTACATAGTTAGATAAAAATAGTGAATTAGAACAATCTACCATGCAAACATTTAAGAAATTCTAGTTTTGGTGTAGTAGGCAAATTTTCGAATATTCAGTTTGCTCTGGGTGCTAAAACCGTGCCCAGCTGTGCGAGATTGGTAGCTTATGAGGACGGCCTCGTGTGGGTGTACACCCTCTATAAGCGGCAGCCCTTGAGTTTCTAAGAGTCGAGAGATAATCCTATTTAAGTGTTCTCCTCCATACAAAAAAAAACTAAATATTTTTTTATTCCATCATGAAGCTTGCTATGGTGACTGTACCTACATATTTGAATAAGAATTGTGTACTAGAACACTCCCCAATAAAAAAAAATTAATAAATCGAGTTTTGGTTTCTATGTGTATGGAGCACCAAATTCGGGACCATTGTGTGACGGAGGCCTTTAGGCGGCTTAAAAACTTTGGCCACTAGATTCATACAAACAAACGAACGAATACAACTTACCATTCAATAGCTTGAACCTCAAATGCTTGTAATCCTGTTCGGGATCGAAGCGCACCTCGTATTCAAAGACGCTGTTCTCCTTAAACTGGAGTCGTATGAAGTTGGCTGTCACCTCGATAGGCGTGCCTTGAGTGCCGTGCATTTCAACTGGTTTCGTCTCTTTTACTTCACTCTGGAGACAAAGGAAGAATTCATGTTTATTTATACTGTGACTAATTTGGACCTTACGGTGAAGGAAAACATCGTGAGGAAACCCGTGGCTTATTCAGCCCCACACGTATTGACCATGTCTTTCCTGTGGATATGGCCGGTT
Source organism: Camptogramma bilineatum (assembly GCA_958496255.1). Lineage (NCBI taxonomy): Eukaryota > Metazoa > Arthropoda > Insecta > Lepidoptera > Geometridae > Camptogramma > Camptogramma bilineatum. The sequence goes on along the minus strand of OY292465.1, from coordinate 9,652,999 downwards.
AAGCTGAGAGGATGGTGCTCATTGTTCCAGGCACTACAGTGCCCCGTTAAGTGTAGGCAAAGATTGTCTCCTGACACTGTATAAATCATCTAGTAAAGATGTAAAGTCCTAATTTGGACCTGTAATGGTACAAACACGCGCTGGGCCAGCCTAAGCCAGTGCGGGAGAAGGCGAGTCGATACAAGGCGAGTGCTACCGTCCACACGCTTGGCGAGTCTATGCAAACCAATGTAAGTTGGCGCTCGTAGTCACTCGGCCAGCTAGGCGAGCGATGTCAAGGCGAGGCGAGTGGTGCTGCCCACATGTTGGCACTGGCGTTCACTCGGCGAGCCTGGGCCAGCGTGTGTTTACGCCTTAAAAATTAGCGTCGAATAAACTAGTAGTTCGCCCCGAACTGAGATCTCGCGCACCGTAGATGGCTTACATTTGGACTTTCTTCTGACTACCCCTATAATTTCAAGTGCTACTACTGCCGAGTATGCCTATTGCGCTAGCTCTTCATGGTAAAAAATATTAGCATGCATGCAATACAATGTATTGCATGCATGCTAATATTTTGAATGAAATGAAAAATAAATGAAAAATTAGACACGACATTATGTCATAATGTCGTGTCTAATTTTTCATTTATTTCATATTTATGAATTCTCGTCGTATTTCTAAAAGTATACGTCCTAGAATCAAAATAATAACTATTTTGGAATGTACAAATTAAGACCTTTCATTTGACACCCCACTCAATATATTTGTTTATTTAACTTTTTTTACCCCAATTATTTTCATTCTTTATCAAAAATTTTTTTATCATGAAAATAAATCAAGTAGCATCTAAAATCATTGCAAACCAAACCGCGACGATGCCACTCTCTTTTTAAGAGCCAGTATACAATTTCGCACTCGACAAAATCAGCGCTCGGAGGGACAAAAGTTGCTAAATTCTAACACCCAATGAACAGCGCTCCGTTTCTTAGACTAAACGGTTTTGGTAATTTTCATGTGATTGATTTATTTGAGATAGTAAAAATACTTTTTGGGTAGGTACTTAGGTAGGTAGGTACCTATAGGTATAACACAAAACAAAGTCGGGTTAGTTACACTTTGAATACAAATAATTACAAAAAATAAATGTTTGTTTTTTTGTCCCATAAACCATATTGTGCTGATCTGATGAGTCAGGAGCTTTTCAACAGAACTCTTCAGTAAATAGTCCGATTGAGTTGAAACTTGGATCTCAGAATGTCAGTCAAGTTCCGACTACAATGAAATAATATGGTGACAGCTAGCTCATCTGATGATGGAGTCAGGACCTGTTCCATGGAACTTTTTAATGATATGGGTATCAAATGACAGGGCTTGATGAGCGCAACACAATGCTGATCTGATGATGGAGCCAGGACCTGCTCCATGGAACTTTTTAATGATATGGGTATCAAATGAAAGGGCTTGATGAGCGCAACACAATGCTGATCTGATGATGGAGTCAGGACCTGTTCCATGGAACTTTTTAATGATATGGGTATCAAATGAAAGGGTTTGATGAGCGAAACACAATTCTGATCTGATGATGGAGTCAGGACCTGCTCCATGGAACTTTTTAATAATATGGGTATCAAATGAAAGGGCTTGATGAGCGCAACACAATGCTGATCTGATGATGGAGTCAGGACCTGTTCCATGGAACTTTTTAATGATATGGGTATCAAATGAAAGGGTTTGATGAGCGATACACAATTCTGATCTGATGATGGAGTCAGGACCTGCTCCATGGAACTTTTTAATAATATGGGTATCAAATGAAAGGGCTTGATGAGCGCAACACAATGCTGATCTGATGATGGAGTCAGGACCTGTTCCATGGAACTTTTTAATGATATGGGTATCAAATGAAAGGGTTTGATGAGCGAAACACAATTCTGATCTGATGATGGAGTCAGGACCTGCTTCATGGAACTTTTTAATGATATGGGTATCAAATGAAAGGACTTGATGAGCGCAACACAATGCTGATCTAATGATGGAGTCAGGACCTATCATCAGGATTATCGGATCTTGGATATCGGGTTCTTGATTCTTGATTTTGATTCTTGATTTTCAATTTTCGATTATCGATTCTCGGATCTTGTATCTCGGATTCTTAATTCTTGATTTTCAATTTTTTAATTTTTGATTTGTGATTCTTGATTCTTGTTTCTCATTTCTCGATTCTCGGATCTCGGGTTTTTATTTTGATTTTTATTTCTTGATTTTGATTTTAAAATTAAAATCAAGATTAAAAATGAAAAATCAAACATCAAAAATCGAAGTCAAAAGTAAATCCTAACCCAGCTTTGTGTTTCGCGCATAAAACCCTTTCATTTGATACCCATATCATTAAAAAGTTCCATGGAACAGGTCCTGACTCCATCATCAGATCAGCATTGTGTTGCGCTCATCAAGCCCTTTCATTTGATACCCATATTATTAAAAAGTTCCATGGAGCAGGTCCTGACTCCATCATCAGATCAGAATTGTGTTTCGCTCATCAAACCCTTTCATTTGATACCCATATCATTAAAAAGTTCCATGGAACAGGTCCTGACTCCATCATCAGATCAGCATTGTGTTGCGCTCATCAAGCCCTTTCATTTGATACCCATATTATTAAAAAGTTCCATGGAGCAGGTCCTGACTCCATCATCAGATCAGCATTGTGTTTCGCTCATCAAACCCTTTCATTTGATACCCATATCATTAAAAAGTTCCATGGAACAGGTCCTGACTTCATCATCAGATCAGCATTGTGTTGCGCTCATCAAGCTCTTTCATTTGATACCCATATCATTAAAAAGTTCCAGGGAACAGGTCCTGACTCCATCATCAGATCAGCATTGTGTTGCGCTCATCAAGCTCTGTCATTTGATACCCATATCATTAAAAAGTTCCAGGGAACAGGTCCTGACTCCATCATCAGATCAGCATTGTGTTGCGCTCATCAAGCCCTTTCATTTGATACCCATATCATCATAAAATTCCATGGAACAGGTCCTGACTCCATCATCAGATCAGCTCGCTGTCACCCTATTATTACATTATTAGTTACACAACAATTCAGATCATTATTCTGCTTTAACGGCCTTTTTAGCCCCGCAGAAAATATTTAAAAATAGGTAATTAATAACTTAGCAACCAATGTATCAAACGCTCCTATTTCGCTATATTCTTCGTAGCCGGCGACGTGCTTTGCGAGTCGACTCAGTGCGAGCTCCGGGATGCAAAGCGATACGTCCACCCCCTAGAAGCGCTCGGCGCGGTCTGCTTGCGTCGAGTAGATAGGGTAGTAGATACGACGCGTTTTAGGTTGTTTTAAAATATTTTTCATTGCCAATTTTTTAATCTTTTTGCATTTTTTTTTTTCAGAAAAGTATTGATTTTGAACTAAAGTTTATTTCTGTTTTGTTAATTTTACGAACAAGAGTTCTAAGTCAGTTCTAAGTAGCCAAAATCAAAAGCAATTCTTTGGCCGTTTTCTCGAAATTTGGACTAAGTTAAAGATTTTTTTACTCAAAAACTAAATAAAGGTAGTAAAAAGTAATCCATTTAATAGTTTGGTTGACTATCACAGCAAAACATCGTAATTTTTTTATACCATTTGGACGTCAAAATGATTCGTAAATATGGTGATTTCTAAACCTCTTACAGCAAAAATTCACAAAACAGTCGCCGGTTTGAGGTCGATTAATCAAAAAGAAATAATAAAAATACAAAAGTAGCTCATTTAATAGTACAAAATTGAAATGATATTTCATGCTGTGCCATAATTTTTTTATAAATACAGTGTTTTCATTGAAAAATCCTGCCCCAAAACATCACGTAAATCAGAAAATTTTGTATAATGCCTCTTAAGACCGACCAGTCAATGAGCTACGAAGACATCGAAACTCTATGAAACGGGAGCTCTTGCAGCTCTGGTTTCGTAGTTTTTGTTCTTTGGTCGTATTTCAAAAACTATACATCCTAGATTAAAAATAAAAACCATTTTGGAATGTACAAAATAAGCCCTTTCGTATGACACCCCACTCAATATATTTGGGTAACTTTGAAAAAAATTTACCCCCTTGGGAACCCCATATCTTTACAACCTCTTCATCGATTACGCTCATACGCTCCACAGCAAATTTCCATAGCACTACCTATTGACCTATCAAGTTTCATACAGATTGGATAAGCGGTTCGATAGTTATGCGAGAACATAAAAATGAAACATACAAACATACAAACATACAAACATACAAACATACAAACATACAAACATACAAACATACAAACATACAAAGCAAAATCGCCTAACTTGCCACTAAGATCTTCGCTCGCTTCGCTCGCTCGATCGATTAATGAATGAAAATACTTTATTGTATTCTTACAAAATAAACTTATAACTAGAATACCTAAGTCATAGTTGTACAATGGGCGGTACTATCGCTAAGAAGCGATCTCTTCCAGAAACCTTTGGATGGCATGAAACAATGAGATGGTGATGAGATGAAACAATGAAAACCTTTGAATGGCATTGAACAAAAACTAATTTTCCTTTTTGTCCTAAAAACAGTTGAAAATGGTGAAAGCATGTTTTCAAAAGCTTGTAATTATGACTTCATCTCTTAGTTCATCTGTTTGAAACAAACCCCTGTGTTCAGTTGAGCTGAAAATCGGCAGTTATAAACTAATTATTCTCGTTCTGGGTGACATGGCAATTTATTATGGGCCGGGCCGCGGCGCCGGAAGTGGTAAGCTGATAAGAGAAGATGTTGGATGTTTTTTTTAGATGCCTTTGTTCAGCAGTACTAGCAGTACTAGTATGTACTAGCAGTAGTATATGTTAGTAGGTACTAGTTAGGATAACTTCCACAGCCGCGGCCCGGCCTCTTATCAGCTTACCACCACCACTTCCGCCGTCTCGCCTAGTGGCGCCATCTAGTATTCATTTATAACATTAAAAGTGCGCTAGAACCCGCAATATTAGCTACTGCCTGGTCTAACTGGTCAGGGCGTCGATTCTCGTACCGAACTTTTTATCAACCTCAACCAAAACCTCAACTAAAGCGACTGTTTCCATGACTACTAATAACAAACGACTCAGTTGTGGTGAGGTTTTAAACTTTGGCAGAACAAATTTTTGAAAAGCTATTCTACTATTTCACCAAATGGCTGACATTTAAGAGATCGAACCAAACCAAAGCGGTTGTCATCTAGTAGAATACAGGCCCAGGAGCTGGTCAACAAGACTACTTTTTTTATACTACTCAGGTAGCAGACAAGCATACGGCCCACCTAATGGTAAGCGGTTACCGTAGCCTATGGACGCCTGCGACACCAGAGAAGTCACACTCGCGCTGCTGACCCTTTAAAAGAGGAATCACTGCGCCGACAACACAATGGACAAGACTGGTCCGCCATTTGTCACCGCAGCGCTTCCTTGCAGAGCTCTGGCAACCTTACTCATCACAGGAACATAACACTATTCGAGAAGAATGATGTTATTTGGCTGTGATATTCTGTAAGACGGAGGTACTACCCCAGTCAGGCTGCTCGAATATAGAATGAGAAAATCCACTACCTATGCCCGTCCACCTACTAAGCGAAACTAAATAAAATAACGTTCTTGATTCATCTCGCGGTTACCTGCCTACTAAAACTTGTCACAGGAAACTTTTTCCCACAAATAATTTATTCAATACTTACAATGCTCTTATTCTTGGCCACCGACGACACTGCTGTGGCCGATACGCTAATCTCAGACATTCTCGTAGATACCTCCGAGACATCCCCTTGACCGCTCACTACGGAGGGTGCTTTTGAAGCTTGTCTAGAAAAGCAAGTATGAATAATAATTGGCAGACCGTAAAAAGTTTTTGGTAGCTCAGATTTCTTTGTTTGATTCTTTGGGTCGTAGCAGACATATCAACTTGGAAAGGAATCTGGAAAACTCTTTCTTTTGACTCATTGGACTTTTTAAATCAATATTTTTCTCCTAGAGTTATGGGATAACAAGTGACTAAATTAACAATTTTTTAAAAACTTTGATTTCTATGTTATAAAAACTGAGCAATTTTCTGCACTCTCGAGGTGCATTACTGCTCATAACTACAAAGATTCTCGACAGGTCCTCACCAAACTTTTATGGCATCAACTAGAAAGAATACCTTTTCAAAAAGAATTCGGAATTCGAAACCAAATCGGTCCAGGCGTCTTTAAGTAATCAGGTAACATACACAAAAAAAGAGATTCCGACGAATTGAGAACCTCCTTTTTTTGAAGTCGGGTAAAAAAGGTGCAGATAGCAAAATCTAGGCTACTTACAGTGCTTGAAGAAGCTTTAAGCCACGGCCAGCACCCTTCGGCGCGGTCAGAGGAACGCTCGGACTGATATCTGATGCAGGAGCGAACGTAGGGCCTGGAAGCAAACATTTGAGTATACAGGTTCTATATACTACTAGCTGAGCCCAGGTTTCACTTGCCAATTTAGTCTTGAATATCCTATAGCATAGGCTATTCAAGACTAAATTGACAGGTCCTATACTTCCCTCAAGAAGTGAGCAATCAAATGCAGAATTAATTGTTCTAACCCAGAGCTTGAATTCCAGAGCTTCAAAGGTTAGCGCATTCAAACAAACTCTTCCATTTTATTTTATTACACATTTTTGATAGCGTAGATTAAACACAACTCACTGCAGTTTGAGTCACAAAACAAAGGTATAGAATTCACGTCAAATGTCTTACCACAGTAAGAAAAATCTTGAGATATTCTACTGTTGTTTTCTACAAACTTTTGAACCAATTCAGTGACCTATGTATTGAAGAAATTAACTTACCCGGTCGCTGTTGTTGTAATTTGGATAAGATTGCAGAGGCGCGACCTCTTCCCCCCGTTGAACTCGACGCCACACCCACTGAGCTCACCTGAGTAAAACAATTTCATTTTACATCGGTAACATCAGTGATTGTAAGTTATTGTCAAATAATAACACAAACATGCAAACTTTTATACCTATTCCTTAATAGTATGGCGGCACTACTATCAACAACTTCCTGTCCCAACTGATAAAGAATATTGCAAGTTAATTGTGGATTTTCTATAAAAAAAACTAGCAGCGCCCTCGCAGCATTGCCCGCATAGTGATGGTATACGATGATGATGATGACGATGAAAAGTAGCCTATAGCCTTTCTCACAAATAAAGCTATCAAATGCAGAAATAATTATTCAAATCTCGACTAGACTGATCTGCTAGTTCATAAGATTAGCACATTGAAGCAAACAATCAAACAAAAAAACTCTTCTGCTTTACATATTGGTCTAGCTAGCTCATAGTTTCTCAACCTTATTTTGCCCATCGCCCACTTAGAGAATATAATTATTTTTTTCAAGAGCCCTTCACCCCAATCTCAATGCCCCCTAATTTTCTCTGAGTCTTCTACTGCCCCCCTGAAAGTCTTAAACGCCCACAAGGGGACGTTATCGCCCACGTTGAGAACCTATGGTCTAGCTAGATAGACTACATTGGAATCTTGGCTCATTCTCAACATTCAACTACATTCCAATCGTAGCTTTGGTTGTTATTTTTTAGATTTTGAAAGATTCAACATCCCTAAATAGTATAAAATACTAGCAGAACCCAGTAACCAGCTGAAAAATAAATAATAATCTCAGCAACAGCATGAACTTTCTAGTCAGGTCCAACTGTTTAGCCAGGTATGGGATACCATGAATAATTTCTTTTTAATCAATAAAGATGTTTAGAAAAATAAAGTTAATCAAGCAAAGCCCTCAAGACATTCTCTTGCTTGACCAGAGGAACAAGAAGTTTAACTGCTAATTATAGCATTTCACTGGAACTGTGGTATTACGAGCTGAGCGCTTCCGTGCTTCGGAGGGCACGGTAATTGTCGGTCCCGGCTTTTAAGTCGTCAAGCCACGAATGAGGCCTTTAGGCGGCCTTAAACTCCGTCACCAGTGGGCCACTTGCTCATACGAACTAACTAACTGGAACTGCGCCTAAAACTTCCATTTTCAGAACACATCTGATTTGTTGAGGAAAAAAAAAGAAAAAAAAAAAAAGCAAAAGCTCTCAGCATCACCAGCAACTTTCAAACTTACAACACTCGGAGCAGTACTAGGTCCAGGAGTGGTCTCAGGAGTAGCCACTGGCGTGGTGTCCTGAGAGGTCTGTGGAGAACTTCGCTTCTGAAGCTGTTGGAGCAGGGCTAAGCCCCGGCCTCGACCCTTGCTGGGATCCATCGTCCTGTTGAAAAAAACAATTAAGTTGAAATTTTTATAGGTACCAGAAACTATAAATATTGCGTGTTTAAGAAGAATCAGATAGCTGCGATGGGCATGCAACCTTTTACATTAGAAATGCTAACTTTTGTAAAATGTGGGTAGGTATGTTGTACCTAACCAAATGTACTTGGACATACCTCTGACTAACCCTTGGTTATCTTCAAGATCTCAAGTGCCTAAATCTGAAAGAATGAGGTAGCACCTTGGGGATACCTACCAAAATATAAAACCTTGACCAATGGAGGATATCTGATTGATGCTTTCTTATAGTGCCTACCTAAGTTGAATAGATGGTTGTAAGTTTAAGTAAACCTACCTATTCTACCTTATTAAAAAATATTTTAAAATTCAAATCACATCAATACCTACCTACTGTTCTGTATTCTGAGCAAATAACTTTTATTCCAAATAGGTACCTACCTAGGTATTTTATAAAATACAATATGTACCACCGCCCAACTTAAAAATCATGCAAAATGAGGGTCTGTATCTGTGTTCAGCATTGTTATTTCATGGCAGTTTGAAAATAATAGTTTCTCTGCGCGGGAGTGGAGTGATTTCGTGATCCGCAGTCTATGTAAAAGTAATCGAATAACTTACCTTCCTTTTTAATATTCAGAACTTTAGTAAGAATAATCAATCAGTCAGTAAACGCGATGATTTCCAAAGAAATGAAAGAAATAGCACGCATTTTCAAGTTCGACGATGCAACAAAGTAAATTTTGCGAAGTCCGCAAAAAAACAGAGCAAGCGAGCACAAGCAGGCAGAGCAAGCAAACAAAGCAAACACAAACAAAAAATCTCACTCTCAGTTCAGTTCAGTCAGTCAAGCAAGCAAGAGACCGGAAACTTTGTGTTGCCATGCCAGTAAACATTTTTGTTTTATAATTGCTGCTGCAGGGCTACATTAAGGTAGCTGCACACTTGGATCTGCGCTGAACGCGCCGAATGAATCGACCGAAATTTTAGAAGCGTATCCCTTTGAAGCATGTCAAAAATACAAAAAAACGACAAATTGCGGGTCGCCACGATGCACTGCTTAGTTAGACGATGATAGGCATGATGCTTAAACAGGCGTATATATGCCTTCTACTCAATCGCGTGAATGTGTGATACTAACGTCTAAAGCTGGAAACATACTGTCGGACGCGGCTTACGGACGCGGCAGACAGCCGCGACTGAATAGGTATCTGGATAAAGAACGAACATAGAACTGTGCACATTATCTGACGAAAGTCGCGGACGCGTCCTTGGACCTTCAGACGTCCGAAGGCAATCTGGCCCGCTGGGTGTTCGGACGGTGTGCACACTTATCAGTCGCGGCTGTCAGCCGCGTCCGTCAGCCGCGTCCGATAATTTGTTCCCAGCTTAACAATATCAATGACGTATGTGTAGAGGCGCCTTAAAGCGTTTATATAACTCATTTGTCAAAAAAAATGTTACTGTCACTGTCAAAAGTGATTTGTTTTGTTTGTTTGTCAATGGTATGTCAATCATGTTATGATTGTCATTGTCACGTCACATCAGTCCAGTGTTGCCAATTTAGCAAAAGTCGCTAGAAATAGCGACTTTGTTACAAAAGCAAAGGTCGCTATTTCTAGCGACTTTGTCGCTAGAAATAGCGACTTTTGCTATGGTGTTAGCTACTTAAAATCAGTTTTAGCGACAAAATATATTTAGTGATATAACTAGCAACTTTTCGACTTCAACCGGCACACCAAAACAGTTTTAGGGCAAGTAATGGAATGGTGGAAAAGGACAAAAAGTCAACTAGAAAAAATAATTAAGAAAGTCTAATTTTCATATAGGTAGGTCTGTAGGGTCTATACTGCCGTTGTAATTAAGGAAATGTTTTTTTTTTTTTTTGCGACAGACAATTGTATAACCTACACTACAGTGTATAACAATTCTAGCGACTTTTCAGAGTGAATCTAGCGACTTGGATTTATTGGAGTTAGCAACACTGCGCCAGTCACGCACGCACACACGTCACAACACTAAAATCAAAACAAAACTTTATTCTTGGTTGTTGGTGGTTGTTGTTGCGTAAATTACTATTTCGTAAATTTTCTAAAATAATGTTGCGGAGTTCCCTTCGAATTCTAGGGTGTCGGAACCACTGTGGACGTCTCTGTGCATCAGCTTCTTTCAGGCAAGTCATTTCTGTTACATATTTTCTTTTACATTTTTCTATGATGAGTTTTCATCATTCAATGTAGTAGGTAGTAAAAATTACCGAAACCGTCTGAATTTTCAGACAACATGATAGCAAGAGTTACGGCGGCGTTGCACAGCCCATCATCAAGAAATTGGACAGAAATGTTCCACTGCTCAACACCTGCTCCTGCCGAACTATGTTCATACAGACGCAGGATACGCCGAACCCGAACAGTTTGAAATTCCTGCCCGGTACCAATGTGTTGGAATCCGGCCAAACTATGGACTTTCCTAACATTGGTGCTGCGCAATGCAGCCCTTTGGGTAAGTGTCTACAAGTATTAACTCGCGCCTTCATACTTGCAGTACTACATTTTTGTTAACTACATAACGACGAATATGTTTGCAACACCTAAAACAGTTTTGCATTATTACTAGCTACGCGGCTTCGCTCGTGTGGTACCCGGGTGAAAAGTAGCCTATGTCCTATTCCCGATCATTATCTATCTATATATCTTGTAATTCCATACAACAATACATATTATTCTCAAATGTTATGTAGGTATTCTTTTGTTTCTTGAATTACAAGCTATAATAATAATAATAAATCTATCTATATTTTAAAATTCAGCCAAATCGGTTAGTGGTTGTCGAGTTTTAGAGGAACAAACATACATCCATCAAAACATCCAAACTTTTGCATGTATAAAATTGTGTGTTATAATTTTATTCTCCATTTCAGCTAAAATGATCTTCCGCGTTGAAGGTGTTAAATCAGTGTTCTTTGGGCCTGAGTTTGTGACAGTCACCAAGCAAGACGAGGATGTTGACTGGAAGCTGTTGAAGCCCGAGATATTTGCTACAATCATGGACTTCTTTGCCAGTGGATTGCCGGTTGTCACTGATGCAAAACCATCTGGAGATACTCGTAAGAATCTTTTTCTTACTATTTAAATAGCAGTCCTGGCTAAAGTCCTGACCTCACACCAGAATCCCACAGAATCCATATTGTGTTGTGGGTATAATTTATGTTTTTGTTCTTGTCACTCTCATGTCTAAGAAAAGTCATAGAGCAATTCAGATTATGATTCTGCTTTAAAAACAACCTTTTTAGCCCTGCTGGTACCTATCTATTATTGTTTAGCTTTTATTATAAACTAACTACTGCCTGCGGCTTCGCTCACGTGGTACCCAGATGAAAAGTAGCCTATGACCAATTCACGGTCATTATCTATCTATATTTAAATTTCAGCTAAATCGAGTCATTGGTTGTCGATTTATAGATTAACAAACATTCATCCAAGAATCCAAACATCCAAACTTTCGCATTTCTAATAATAGTAGGATTAGTGTGATAGTGTGATTTTTTCAAGTTGATTTACTGTACATTGGTCAATTACAGAAATCAATGAAGACGATGATGAGATAGTGCAAATGATAAAAGAGCTGCTCGACACCCGCATTAGACCTACCGTACAAGAAGATGGTGGAGACTGCTTGTTCGTGGACTTTAAGGATGGAATACTCACTCTGAAGATGCAGGGCTCCTGCTCTTCTTGCCCTAGCTCTATAGTCACTTTAAAGAATGGGGTAAGTTGGAGTTACATGCTTCACTATCGCCACAGAATAAATAGGTACCTACAGAAGCCTGACTTTGCGAAAACATAATATTTAAATAGCGACTCTTGCTGCGACGCAACAAAGTGCAATTCAGCTTGTAAAAGCGCTTATTGCCTAGTGCAATATTCACATCAACAAATCCCCTCCTACTGCATAACTCTGTCACTGTCTGGCGCAGAGTGACGCGGAAGGGTTGTCGACTTGTCGCTTGATGGGTATTACGCGCGACGTGGCTAGCGTGCGAGCCGAGCGGCAAGTGGGAACCCTACCTGCCAAGGCGCGCCCGGGCGGGCCCGCCAATGTACTTGTAGCTTTGTACCTAAAATGCGGAGTGCGCCTTCTGTGCCTATTCTGTGCTATCGCACCTTGGTAATACAGTCGATAGACATGTACGAATTAAGTAGGTAATAATAATTACCATTGTAATATTTTTTATACTTTTCTGCTTTCAGGTTCAAAATATGATGCAATTCTATATCCCTGAGGTTTTGGCTGTGGAGCAAGTAGACGATGAAGGGGACAAACTCAGCGAGAAAGTCTTTAAGGAGTTTGAACAGCTCAAAAAGAAAGAAAAAGATTAAATTCTGTCAATAATGTAAGTAGTTGTATATAATGCTGTTATTTTTGTTTAACATTTAGCTGATAGCAATAAAGTATCTATAGTATATTTCAAATTAGACTTGTTATTTTGTCCAGCTAAGGTTCTATAAAATAACTTACATTATACAAAACTAACAGCGCCCTCGCGTTGCCCTGTAGTGATTGTATAATATGGTGATGATGATGATGATGAAAAGTAGCCTATAGGTTATAGGCTACTTTTCATCATCATCATTCATTCATTCCTCCACACATTCCTCAAGAGTTTAGCTATAGATTCGATTGGTAGTTCCTGAGATTAGCGCGTTCAAAAAAACAAACTCTTCCGCTTTATTTATTGATATTTGGTACAGATTTATGTTGTTGCAGAAGTATAGGTATTAAAGGAGATGAGAAAAACATAATTGGACTTATTGCATATCTTTTATTACTAAAAGATCTTAAGTTTCACAAAATTTGAGTATCATAAGGGTTTATTTAAATATGACTACTTACAGCAAGCATAGTGGACGAACGGTTAAAAGACGACGAAAGTTATCTTATCTTGGGATCAAGAAAATATACTTTCAACGCCTTACAAAGGATGTAGACTTAAAGAATAATATACCTACCTTTCATTATTGTGACATCTTGGAAAAACGTATGGATTATAAAAAGTCAGTTCGTGGATAGCTGGCTTCCCATGGTGCGCGATATTGCGTACGGTTGGTATGGAAATGGTATCGTAGTTGATAACGTAGACACGTCCGTCGCGGTGCGTCCGATCCACAGCGAGTCGGTAACTTCAAAGGTGCGGTTTGGAATGACAAAATGGCTTCGAATCTCAAGACACACAGACTGGCACGCATCTCGTGCGCAGTGTGTGTCTGTCCGTGGTCAGCAGGCCATCTGCAGAATCACGCACCTTGGGAAGCCAGCTGAATGAGTACGGATCATAAAAAGTCAGTTCGATTAAATCGTCAGAATGTTGACATTTACAAATTATGCCTCTGACTGACTACCTTATTTAAAACATTGCTAAAGGATCTCGACTGTGCTTTTGATGTCGAGCTTGTTGCTATAGCCTAGTAGAAGTAAAGGACTCTAAAAACTCTTAAGAAATTAGTACTAATCAAACTAACCTAAACATTAGATTAAAATAGTTGTAATTTTTTTATAAATACAGTATCTATTTATGTAAATATTTTCAGATTATTAGATCACTTAACTATTATATTGTTTATTTTACCAATTAAATCGCAAACCATGCAACATTTGCAAGGAAGATCACTAATCAGTTTAATTTTCTTATGAATGGCAGTGTTTAAGAGCTATTCAACTCCTATAACTATTACGTATTTTTATACTAACATGTATAAATAACTAGATATTTATCTATGCATAAATCTTATAAAAATTAACACTAGGTATAAAGTAATAGCCAGAAAAGTTATAAAAAATGTTTAAATCAAAAGCAACTTGATGGCTAACTGATAACAATTAATTGTTATCTCTAACGCACTTGTCAAACACTCACAATATAATTATTCGCTTTATTTGAAACAAGGCCATTTTTAAATCTCCGTGAAACAAGTTGCCAATACTCTAAAAGGCAATTAGTAAAAGGCTATTATTACCTTGACTTAAGTAAAGCCTTTGACCTAAGAGATACCATAAGAGAATTATTCAAGCATTGAGAAATCAAGCTAGGGCTTGAAAATATTTAAGTATAATTAGATACGGTGCAATTGTTAATTAGCTAATCTTGGACATCACACTACACTCAAGTTTTTAGGACCAAGACAATACTTTTTTCGTAAAGTGTTCCTCAAGGATCTTTTCTTGGTCCTCTTCTATTCCTTGTTTATAAATGTAATATGTTTTTCCAATTGTTTACTTTGACTTCTTGTTTACGATATCAAAAACAAACACCGGCCCTAAGGGTTACACCGGCACACACAGCATGAAGGAAACAGGAACCAGTCCATAAATATTCCAGCACAGTCATCACTTGGGTCATATGCTAGAAGTCTATGCCATTTGTACTTTTGTTCGCAACCGCAGTCTCTGGTACAGCGATTTGTTGTCTTTTTACTGAAAAATAAAGAAATATTTTAAGTTGTAAAACTAGATAAGGAAAAATCATTCTCTAAAGCCTTGCTATTTAAAAGCTTCATATGAAAAATGAGGTGGTCAATGTTAAAACATTGCGTTGAGACTTGCAAATTTGAGTCTAGTACCTACTCCAGACTCTTTGACACACTTCCTGCACCATGTTACGTTACGTAGCAGAGCTGGGGCAGGGAATGTGTTCGTGCGAATTGCTTTCTGACTGATTCTCATCGGCTTCTTAGCGAGAAACTAACAAGCCATTTTGATATGCAGACGTTTCAAGACACTTGATATTGTTCTTAAGTAAATTATTTGTCACAGTCACAGCCTTGTGTTGCATTTAAATCAAAAATGGGTGTCAGCGACATACACTGAGAGATAGAAATCTCACTAGACTATCGCCATGTCATTATTATAATGAAAGAACTCGAACACGTAATAATCGACAGACAATCTAGGTCGTATGTTGGGAAACCCAGTCTCACAATAAACCTGCTCAATATAGGCAAAAGTTCACAGTACCTGCATACTTCCTGATGTATGGCCTGCTCAAAATGCATGGTGTTGACAATCGCACGTAACTTTCTCGCAGAATTCAGGGCCCAGTACGGAGTCATTATCTCCGTCTTGCTCTCGCAAGCATCGACCCTGGAATGAGGGAAAGAGATGCATTAATGCATTTTGATGTAACCGAAGGCACCAGAAATTCGATTATCAGAATTTTAAGTGACCATTGTGATGTAATCAAATCATGTCGATCCTTTCTCCGAAAACTCAATTCGAATCGGTTTCATAATACAAAATCGTGATTATTTTGAAATAATTGCCCACCGTAGATCGGATTTCGTATGCTCAAATTATTATCTAATATTGATGTATCTGACTTGCAAATATTAATTTATTTTACGTCTCAAAAACACCTCGTAGTCGTAATTAATAGACATTTCATCTCACCACAATAACTCTTCCTAAACTTAAATTATGTTCATTACCAACGTTGTATGGCATCAATCACTAAACTAACTATTGAATTGCAGTCTCCATATACACCACACCTAAAATATGAAACTTGCTTAGACGTTCTTGATTAATCGTTGAAGTTAAGTAGCGTTGTGCGCGGTCACAATTTGGATGGGTGACCGCAAGTGGTATTACGAGCTTAGCGCTTCTGTGCTCCGGAGGGTGTCGTTAAGCCATGACGGAGGCCGTTATGCGGCCTAAAAACTTCGTCACCAGAGTTGGCCACTTGCTCATACGAACTAAGGCTTGTTTCACTCTTCAGCGTGTCGCCGGTCGCGTCCGTGAGTTGACCAATTACAGCACAGAGAAATTAATTTTGACCATTCACAGCACAGAGAAATGTGCTGTGAATGGTCAACTTGCGGACGCGACCGGCGACACCCTGAAGAGTGAAACAAGCCTCACTTACTTTTTTTACCATGATTAAGATATTCTTATTGCTTTGTTCTCTATGAACAGAACAAGCGCTTAGTAAATCTTACCTGCCAGTGCTATTAATAGCTTGCGGATCAGGTAGGTTCGTATTCGAGGCTTGCCGAACATGTCTGAAGTAGGAGTCCCCGTTAGCATGCCATAAGCCATGACGGAGGCCTTTAGGCGGCCTAAAAACTCAGTCACCAGAGTTAGACACTTGCTCATACGAACTTAGATAGGACTTACTTACTTTTTTTTTTGTTGATATTTTTATTGCTTTGTTCTCTATGAACAAGCGCTTAGTAAATCTTACCTGCCAGTGCTGTTAATAGCTTGCGGATCGGGTAAGTTCGTATTCGAGGCTTGCCGAACATGTCTGAAGAAGGAGTCCCCGTTAGCATCATGCATGTCCGGCGAGGCAGGCGCGCGACGCACTCGGTTCCCTCCAGGCGTGGTGAATGAGCCATACATTCGTTTGATGAGAGCTTTGTTCTCGTCTATGAACGTTTCTATTTTGTCTCTGAAATAAAAAAATCTTTTTAAATTTCAATTTTCGGTGAAGGGGATCGCTTGGAGCAGAACTTACGGCATTAGGCGTCCTTGGCAATGAAAGTTAACACTTAAATTGCCACGGACGCACATGCCGTAAGTTAACAAACCTCTCCCAATTTTACAAGCTTCTAGGTTTATTTATTCAAAATCAAAGTCATTAAGTACCTAATCATTATTAAAAAAAAAACGTTAATTTAAGACTGCTTGGATCACATAGAATGAATGGTCTTAAAAACTACCGTAAAATACGCCAACATTGCCACCAAGGGTAATTTTGCCCGAAGATCAATTTTTAAGCAAATCTTTAAATTGCAAAAATATTTGAATAATATGTTAACATTTTTTGAATTTGATAGAAAATAGGTTATGTGTCTAGCAACACTGTCTATCTGGTGTGTCGCTAGCTTCACTCAGTAACTTGTTGGAACTCTTCGAGTACGGTGCGTATTTTCGCGGGCAAATTTTGGTGCAAATTCATAAGTGAATTGTGAGTGATGGCGAAAACACAGGTTAGTTTTATTAATATTATGATATATGACATTTTAGGAGTATTAATATGTTGTTATCGTTGCTGAATGTCTTTTCAAACAAGAGTTATAGCGGTGGGCAAAGTTATCCAGCAATGTAGCGATCTACTATTGACAACATTGCCCGCCATCAAAATAAGCTTATAGTACGAGAGCCGACCGCAAAAAACCAACGTCACTTGATACTAAGATAAGCTCCATGGCACACGCTCAAAAAAGTGGTGCTAAGCTTGGATCAATTAGTCAAAAGGCTCCGATTTGGCCGGAAGCACAAAAAAAGGGGCTACTTCCGGTGAAAAAAAACGTGTCAATTTACGTCATTTGATACTAATGGCAGACTTATGGCAGCAGTTACTAATTTATATGCAGTGACAGATAAATCTAGTCTGCCAGTTCCTGTATGGCCGGAAGTACTTGGCAGACTGTCTCAAAGCTGACGATTCGGACCCCTAATTTACGTCATCTGATACTAAGTTGAAAATAGTGGCAGATGTTAGATATCAACCCTACGTTTCAGTATAAATTAGTCTGCCAAGGCTATTTTGGCCGGAACATCTTCAAAATGTCAATTTAGTGATGATACTACGAAGAAAAATTTTCGATTTTTTTTGGTTTATCAATGTTTAGACATTAGAATGAAATAATATTATGTATTTATTCATGTTAATATTATTATTATAACCTACTAGAAGCTGCCCGTGGCTTCGCTCACGTGGTACCCGGATAAAAAGTAGCCTATGTCACTCTCTAGCCCTCCAACTATCTCCACACAAAAAATCACGTCAATCCGTCGCTCTGTTTTGGACGTGAAAGCAGGACAAATAAACAAACAAATAAACACACTTTCACATTTATAATATGGGTAGTAGACATGTGCGCCGCGCTGAAAATTGTCGGCGGCGGCGCGCTGCAGTTTTTCGTCCGGTGGCGGCGCGGCGCCGCACGTTGGTCCCGAATTTAGTGCTCCATACACATAGAAACCAAAACTCGATTTTTTAATTTTTTTTTATTGGGGATTGTTCTAGTACACAATTCTGATTCAAATATGTAGGTACAGTCACCATAGCAAGCTTCATGACGGAATAAAAAAATATTTAGTTTTTTTTTTGTATGGAGGAGAACACTTAAATAGGATTATCTCTCGACTCTTAGAAACTCAAGGGCTGCCGCTTATAGAGGGTGTACACCCACACGAGGCCGTCCTCATAAGCCACCAATCTCGCACAGCTGGGCACGGTTTTAGCACCCAGAGCAAACTGAATATTCGAAAATTTGCCTACTACACCAAAACTAGAATTTCTTAAATGTTTGCATGGTAGATTGTTCTAATTCACTATTTTTATCTAACTATGTAGGTACAGTCACCATAGTACGCTTTACGTAAGAAAAAAAAAATATTTTGTCTTTTTTTGTGTATGAATGAAAACACTTAATTCAGATTTTCTCTCGACTCATAGAAACTCAAAGGCTGCCGCTTATACAGAATATACACACACATGAGGCTGTCCTTATAAGCTACCAATCTTGCACGTCTGGGCACGGTTTTGGCCAAAAAACTAATAATTCGAAAATTTTACAGCAATACCGAAACCAAGATTTCAAAAAAGTTTGCATGGGGGATTGCTCTGATACATGACTTTTATCTAAAAATGTAGGTACAGTCACCATAGCAAGCTTCATGACGGAATAAAAAAATATTTAGTTATTTTTGAATGGAGCAAAACACTTAAATTGGATTATCTCTCGACTCTTAGAAACTCAAGGGCTGCCGCTTATACAGGGTGTACACCCACATGAGGCCATTCTCATAAGCTACCAATCTCGCACGGCTGGACACGGTTTTGGCGCCCAGAGCAAACTGAATATTCGAAAATTTGTCAACTACATCAAAACTAGAATTTCGTAAATGTTTGCATGGTAGATTGTTCTAATTCACTATTTTTATCTAATTATGTAGGTACAGTCACCATAGTACGCTTTGCGTAAGAAAAAAAAAATATTTTGTCTTTTTTTGTGTATGAATGAAAACACTTAATTCGGATTTTCTCTCGACTCATAGAAACTCAAGGGCTGCCGCTTATACAGGGTGTACACACACATGAGGCTGTCCTTATAAGCTACCAATCTTGCACGTCTGGGCACGGTTTTGGCACCCAGAGCCAAAATACTAATTAGTGGAGAGGATAAACGAATCATTTGAACACAAAAAATACAGCTCTGCTGTCTTCTTGGATATCTCTCAGGCCTTTGATCGCGTTTGGCATGAGGGCCTGCAGCTGTAACGTTGTATTTATTTCTTATATTTCTATATTTTTAACCTACTTTTTCTATCTGTATAACAACATTCTCATAGCTAAAAGGCGCGCGGACGCAAGGTTGGCACGACTACTATGTGTCAATCTGTGGCCGCAAACCTACGGTGGGGAGCTCATTTTTCGCAGCCGGTCCTCGAGCCAGTGGCTTGCAATTACTCAAGGCGGGCTCACGTCACTTTCATTAAACTTGACCTACATATTTTATTACGAAAAACAATCATTTACGTTTACAAATAAATTCTCAATAACTTCTGTGTTGTGTTCCCATAACTTGGGTAAGTTGTGCATTGTTATTACTGCTTTCTGTGTGTGCAAATTTTAACTGTTTCTTTCCACAGCGTCTTTCTTCGTTTGAACGGGCGTAACGACTTTTAGACCGTTACACTATTTATGCGCTTGTATTTTAACTTCCTCTCATCATAATTTAAACTTTACTGAACCTTGTAATAATGACTAGATTTCCCTTTCACTACTTAAACTTTAAATACTCATTTCATTCTTAATTCTCAATTTCATTTTAAACTTGTAACTGCCGCCTCTTATTTCTTTCTGCCTTGGGGATGCTTCTAGTCTTTTCGGGAGTACTGTGCAAACCTTGGGCTTTCCCTAAAACCCCTTCTTAACTGCTGTGCTAATGCCGGGGTTTTGGCGGTTACAGGAACACGTTCAGACTTGGAAGAAACAAGAACCAGACTGCAAGCTTCAAGAAACAAATACCTACCGAACTTGAAGACTTCTTCCAACGGATCTCGGCTTTCGTCGGCGCCGCCTCTTCCTGCTTCCCGGCTGCGCACAGTTCTGAAGGCTGGCGGACGGGATTGCTATCCAGGAGAGTGCGGTATTTCTTGGAAAAGCCGTTGACCCTTAAAATCTGACCAGGCTCGCTCGACCCACGACCTACCCCTCTTAACTTCTTAACTTCTTTCTCTTGTTTTTAATAAATCTTGTACAACTTATACTTTCGTTTTCTTACTCTCAATTCTTACTCTCAATTGCTCACTATCCCCTTCTGGGAGACGTGACACAGCATAAGATACGGAAAGCTCTACCCATAAACCACTACTTACTGATTAAGTCATACCTTCATCAACGGCACTTCTATGTAAAGCTTGGAGACGAAAGAACTGCACTCCATAATATAAAGGCCGGTGTCCCCCAGGGCAGCGTAATGGGCCCAACCTTATATCTCATATATACTTTCGACTTACCAACGTCAACGGAGGGTGTCCTGGTGGGCACATTTGCTGACGACACAGCGCTAATAGCAACTCACGAAAACCCAACTGTTGCCTCGACCATGCTACAAAGGAGCCTAAGTGACGTCTCTACTTGGCTCAAAGACTGGCGCATCAAGGCAAATGAAACCAAGTCAGTACACGTAACATTCGCCCTTAGACACGGCACGTGTCCCGTAGTCGAACTAAATGGAGTAACAATACCTCAAAGTGAAAACGTGCGCTACCTGGGTATGCACTTAGATAGACGCCTCACATGGAAGAAGCATATTTTTACGAAAAGAAAGGCTCTTGGTCTTCAACTAAGGAAACTTTACTGGCTTATGGGTCGAAAATCCAAACTTACCATGGAGAACAAACTACTCCTCTACAAATGCATTCTAAAACCTATGTGGTCCTATGGAGCCGAGTTGTGGGGTACAGCTGCGAACTCAAACTTGGAAATCTTTCAACGCTTCCAATCTAAAATGCTGCGCATGATATCGAATGCACCGTGGTATATTACAAACTGTCAGCTCCATCACGACCTAGAGGTGCCGACGATTAAACAGGAGGTGGCAAATAAACTGAGATCTTATGCCAAACGAATGGAGCTACACCCAAATGAGCTTGCCAACAATCTCATGAAAAACACCAAAACCTTTAGCAGGCTAAAGAGGACAGCCCCTCAAGATCTAATATAGCACAGGAAAAAAATATGGAGATGCCACTGGGTGTACTCCATCCATGTCAAGCGTGAAGCAGGGACGAAACTCTCGCTCAATGCCCTTTAAGGGCAGATTGCAAGAACAAAGGAGACATAAAAAAAAAAAAAAAAAACGTTTCACTACAACACAAATGACTAGGTACTTACGGATAATTATTATGTTAACAAATCGCGAAAGTTTAACAAGTTATAGGTACATACATAAAATCACGCCTCTTTCCCACAGGGGTAGGCAGAGACCACGAACTTCCACTTGCTACGATCCTGACACACCTCTTTCGCCTCATTCACTTATACTTATAGGTACTTACTGTTCAATAATACTCTAATCATAATCCATGATATCCAGACTAGATCTCTTACAACAACTTTACGATAAGCTGGGATCGTCTGAAGGGCAGAGGCTCGTCTACAAGGTAGCACGTTTAAGGGTCAAAGCGGCATAGGCTTAGACATTTCTAGGATGAAAGGTCTAAGGGCACTGGATATTTCCAAGTGCCCCTGTGTAAAAGACCCCCGGGGAAATCTATTGAGTATGCGAGGACCTTGCGGTGAAAGAGAGATGGCGTTCGTACTTCCACGACCTGCTGAACAAGTAGCATAGAGAGGTATCGCCACCGGACCTCCCTTTAAATCAAGGACTAGTATTGCCAAAAACGCCTGAAGAAGTAGAAAAAGCTCTTCGCCGCATGAAAAATCGGAAGCCGTCAGAGTCGATCCCCATCGAGTCTCCATCGAGGCCACGCATGTCATCCACTACGAAGTCAAGCCAGCACTTCTTGGGTCCACCCCTTCTACCGGGGCCTGGCGGAGCCAACATAGCTGAGCATTTGTTCCCCACGTAGCTTGCCGGTTTCCGTAAGACGTGTCCGTGCCAACGTAGGCGGCAGTCCTGCAATTTATCTGCTATATCACGAACATGGAGGCTGCCACGAATGCGATAGTTCCTGACGCGGTCCTTCCGCGTAACCCTACACATCCAGCGCGGCATATTCATCTCAGTGACCAGCAGTTCTTGCTTGTGCTGCTCAAGTACCGACCACGCTTCACTGCCATATCCTTTCAACTTAACTGGCATCTTGGGGTCACAGATACAGAATAGAATATTTTAACTGATTCGTGCGCTCGACCATGTCTTCTTCTAAGCGTACGGATGTGGGATCTGCTTTATTGCAAGCCAAGTACTCGGTCTTCGCCACGCCACGTTGAGTTTCAGACCACCGTTCTCAAGCGATTCCTTTCACGCATTCACACGTCTTACCAGAAGTCCTCTGTCCGCATCTGCCAGCGCGATATCGTCAGCATACATGAGTAACCAAGCCTCTCATGTCTGTCCCTGATACTGTCCGACACTACGTCTAATATCCCGCTGAACAAGAATGGGCTAAGGACGGTTCCCTGGTGTACTCCAACAGTGATGGGGAAGGGTTTGGTGTCACCAACAGCGGTCCTAACCACAGAATCGGAATCATGGTAGGTTCATGTCTCGGATGGTGTCAATATAAACCTCTGGTACACCTTTGGACCGTAATGCCCACTAGATCATCGCACGAGGAACACAGTTGAAGGTCTTCTCCATGTTCAAAAACAGGAAATATAGAGGTGTATTCTTCGTCCTGTATTTCTCCATGACGGTCCGTAGGGCAAAGACTGGATCTATGGTTCCGTGGCCAAGGCGAAAACCATATTGACACTCCGAGACCGCACACTCTAGTCGGATCCGAGAGTCTCCTATCCGCTCAAAGAGTTTCATGGTGTGGGACATGATCTTTATACCGCGGTAGCTGTCACACTCTTGATAGATCCCTTGCCTTTGAAAACCGGAGTGATAGCACTTAGTCTTCTCTGGCGAGGGATCTCTCCAGTGTGCAGTATGTCAATCAATCAATCACAAACATCTACTTGCATGCGGTTGTAAAGATTTGTTAAGATGCCCACACCACACCACGAGGGCCCATTGCCTTCCAGGCCTCGATGGGGACTCGATGGGGATCGATTCTGACGACTTCCGATTTTTCATGCGGCGAAGAGCTTTTTCTACTTCTTCAGGCGTTTTTGGCAGTACTAGTCCTTGATTGGGAGGTCCGGTGGCTATACCTCTCTATGCTGCTTGTTCAGCAGGTCGTGAAAGTACGAACACCATCTCTCTTTCACCGCAAGGTATTACATACTTAATAGATTTCCACGGGGGCCTTTTACACAGGGGCACTTGGAAATATCCAGTGCCCTTAGACCTTTCATCCTAGAAATATCTAAGCCTATGCCGCTTTGACCCTTAAACGTGCTACCTTGTAGACGAGCTTCTGCCCTTCAGACGATCCCAGCTTATCGTAAAGTTGTTGTAAAAGATCTAGGCTGGATATCATGGATTATGATTAGAGTATTATTGAACAGTAAGTACCTATAAGTATAAGTGAATGAGGCGAAAGAGGTGTGTCAGGATCGTAGCAAGTGGAAGTTCGTGGTCTCTGCCTACCCCTGTGGGAAAGAGGCGTGATTTTATGTATGTACCTATAACTTGTTAAACTTTCGCGATTTGTTAACATAATAATTATCCGTAAGTACCTAGTCATTTGTGTTGTAGTGAAACGTTAGAGATCGATTTTATTAGTGTATTTTTATTTAAAAAAAAAGCCACGCCGCCGGCGCCGCGCCGCCACCGGACGAAAAACTGCAGCGCGCCGCCGCCGACAATTTTCAGCGCGGCGCACATGTCTACTACCCATATTATAAATGTGAAAGTGTGTTTATTTGTTTGTTTATTTGTCCTGCTTTCACGTCAAAACAGAGCGACGGATTGACGTGATTTTTTGTGTGGAGATAGTTGGAGGGCTAGAGAGTGACATAGGCGCTACTTTTTATCCGGGTACCACGTGAGCGAAGCCACGGGCAGCTTCTAGTAGGTTATAATAATAATATTAACATGAATAAATACATAATATTATTTCATTCTAATGTCTAAACATTAATAAACCAAAAAAAATCGAAAATTTTTCTTCGTAGTATCATCACTAAATTGACATTTTGAAGATGTTCCGGCCAAAATAGCCTTGGCAGACTAATTTATACTGAAACGTAGGGTTGATATCTAACATCTGCCACTATTTTCAACTTAGTATCAGATGACGTAAATTAGGGGTCCGAATCGTCAGCTTTGAGACAGTCTGCCAAGTACTTCCGGCCATACAGGAACTGGCAGACTAGATTTATCTGTCACTGCATATAAATTAGTAACTGCTGCCATAAGTCTGCCATTAGTATCAAATGACGTAAATTGACACGTTTTTTTTCACCGGAAGTAGCCCCTTTTTTTGTGCTTCCGGCCAAATCGGAGCCTTTTGACTAATTGATCCAAGCTTAGCACCACTTTTTTGAGCGTGTGCCATGGAGCTTATCTTAGTATCAAGTGACGTTGGTTTTTTGCGGTCGGCTCTCGTACTATTAGGGTTGGCACTTCAGAAACTTGTTTTTTTTAAAGCTTTTAATTAACTTGCAATGTTTGTATGTTTGTAAGTTCCTATGTTTGTAAGTATGTTTGTCCGGGTCAATTCTTGCAAGCTTAATTTGACCTACTTCCCGGTGTCAAATTGAGCTGAATTTAGGTAAAATTATGAGTCTTCGGTGACAATGCAATAATAATAGTGACAGTTAGCTGAAAATGTCTAATAGTTTAGTAATTATTTTAATTTAGCTCCTAACATCATTTGATCTCAATTAGTATTTCATTTTCATTTGGGTACCTATATAAATATGTTGATTAAAGTTTATTAAATAAATACCTGAATGAAAAATAACCAGTTTTTTATACCTACAACAACTACGATCACAAGATCAGTTAACTAAGAAGTGCCAACCCTAGCACTTTTAATTTGTGAAATGCGGTTTGTATGAAAAAGACAAAAAATGTCAGGGTAACTTTGCCCAGCCACTTTGCTAGGAAACCTTCTATAGTATCGTTTTAAAACCTAAATTAAACGCCATTATTGCCTAAATTCTTGTATTGGCTTTTTATTTCATCTCTCTAGAGGCTATATTTGCGTCAAAAATCAACGTGGGCAATGTTGGCTAAAAGTCCAGATAACTTTGCCCGCCATCAAAATGTATAAAATACTTAATTAAATATTGACGCATCATAAAATCTGATAAAGTAATACATGCACATAATCTTATAATAGCAGATGATAAAAGAAAATACTTACGTTCCCATAGAAATTTTTTACAAAAATTGAAATTATTCGAAAAAAGCGGGCAATGTTGGCGTATTTTACGGTATGTGATTCTACTTCGTGGTTCCAACAAACACAGTTTAGGCACAGAATTTAGTTTAGGGCCTAGTTTTCTTTTTGTCCATCTTCAATTTAATATGTAAGTAGTCAGGGCACCGATAGTAGTATTCAGTGTATTCTGATGCAAGACAATGAATATTGAAATAGGTATCACATGAACACTTACAAAGGATAAGTGTTCCCAGCAGTGGGACAGTAGAGCTGGTAGTTCCTCTTCACACATGGCACACCTCGGATTAGTTGACCTTGCAGCTCGTACCCTAGAGCCAACGACAAGGCAGTCCACAAAATCTGAAAAAGAAAACGAATAAGTGAGTTTCTGTGCAAATACCTTTATAACAGAATTCTAAGGCAATGGCTTCTGTCTCGTTTTGTAACTTGCAACAAGAGTTTACGAATACGTTGAGTTTCGTTCTAAAAAACCCTAATTAATAAAAAAATTTGAACAGCATGTTTTTGGGACTTTTCTATCTCTTCCTTTGTCTATCTTTGACATTCAGAGATATATATATATATGTATATCCGAATGAATATATATTTCATCATCATCACCCACAGCCCGATTTTACTCCCTGCTGGTTATAGGCCTCCCTGAGTTAATGCCATCCACCACGGTCCTGTGCTAGTCACATCCATTGACGCCTCACGAATAATAGTAGGTACCGGAAAAAACATACTTAGGTAGGTAAGTACCTAAAAGTTAAATAAGAATCGAGATAACAGCCGAATCATTTAATAGAAAATACAGTCACGTACAAAGCATCGAAAACATTCCTAATTAAATTTTCAACCAAACGAACCGCGTAATTTAACAATAGACAATTTTTCTAAGTACAGTCACACTCACGCTTAACCAGAACGAATCCATATCCGCTACCTGCCAATTAACACGTCCTGCTGGTTTAAAACGCTTTAATTAACTGAACGAACGAAACAAAAAGATCTAACTACCGAAATATGAAAAAACGTTCTATGAATAGACAATACAGAAGATTAGTCCCACATAAAGTACCTAGTTCGTTTAAAAACACAAACAGTTACGTAAAGATGTTAATCCTTTGCCATAATTTGTCAAATAATTTATAGGTAGGTAGGTACCTAGGTACTTAACTGAGTAATTGATCGTCATAGCTTTGCCTAAGAACCTAGTTGATGATAGCCCTAACCCTAATCTAGCTAAGCTAGGGAAAGATGCCTTGATAGTGGGAACGTAGACCTTAAGACTATAAAAAATGGGTATAAAACATTCCGTTCTCATGATTATTTTATGTTAAACTCCGCAAAACACCTACCTACATAGGTAATTCTCATTGTAATTCAGAAACTCTACAGAATACTAGATCAGAATATTCAATTCGTAGGATTCAAAGTTTATTATAATGTTAAACATATTCGTGTAACTAATATCTTGATTTATGAAGTAACGTAATATGAAAACTGGATCAACCATTGGTTTAGCAAGCTGTTTAGCTATTCAAAAATTGCTATTATACCTACAGCGTGATTACGTATACGTATTAATGATATTGATACTTAATATGTTTTTTTTAATAATGTTAATTATCTGTAGCTTCACAAAAGGTCGGAAATTGTAAAGTTGATGCGTTACTGAAATAACTCATCTCATTCTGATCCATCTTATTAGATCTTAGTATTTAGTCCGAGCTACAATTATTATAATTTGGTTAATTATGCGGTTGTTGAATGTTATGAGTTATAAGGTAGGTAAGCTAAGCCCCACTACTTTAATGAGGCACAAGGGGAAGGGAGGGATATTATAAATAAATAATAAATAAATAATGCTGGACATTTCACACAGCATCATGTAGCCCCAAGCTAAGCAGAGCTTGTGTTATGGAAACTACATGACTGATATACTACTTAAATACATTTTTTTTTGTAAATACATACATAATATACTTACATAGAAAACATCCAGACCCGAGACAAATATTTGCAGATCATTCAAACATTTGTCCCGCGGCGGGGATCGAACCCGCAACCTCCTGCGTCACAAGCGGGCCTTCACCCACTGCGCCACAGAGGTCGTCATATTATAAATTATGAAAGTACTTAGGTAAGTATTTGTATACCAAATTTAGTTTTCTCTTTTGTTCTAAGTAATGAACACCCTGTATTGTTAATACGCAACTATGTCAATAACCTTGCTTGGAACTAAATAAATTTACATATTTATTTACAAGCAAAAAACCAGCTTTGGCGCCTTTACTTCGCAAATTGATTTATCTATTCTACTTATATCTTTAAATCTGCTCTATTTGTGATTATTATCTTGCACATTGATCAATATTCTGATAAGTGCCTATACCGGAATGATTAAAGTAAGTACTTTATGTTGTAGTTATTGATTTATATCAACGTCTTATAGAAATAAAATAATACTATCCATAAATTATAACAAATTAAAATGCACGAAATGTTGCTAGACATTTCAATTAGCAAAGTGCGTTTCGTCTCGAGTCTGCACACACAGCAGACCAACCAACTTCTTATTAGCGGACCATTTTGATGCTGGCGATATTATGCGAAGATTGGGTACTAGACGACCAAAAGATATGTAGCGGCTTTCAGGCACACCTCCACTTAAAAAAAGCTCATTACACGAGCTCAAACGGTGCAGAAAAACATTTTGAGGAAACCATTTAGTATTCTCAAAGGCAACGACGGGTTAAAAGCCCTGTCACGAACGGTATACTTACCTACTAATTTCTGCAAGATGTGGACATGTACTAAATATGTATTTGGGAGCGCCTCTGATTAGGTACCTCTTTAGACATATTCAAAGGATCTTAGTTAGATGCCTAAGGCCTGTTTCACTCTTCTGCGTGTCGTGTCGGTCGCGTCCGCGAGTTGACCATTTTCAGCACAGAGAAATTAATTTTGACCATTCACAACACAGAGAAATGTGCTGTGAATGGTCAACTCGCGGACGCGACCGGCGACACGCTGAAGAGTGAAACAAGCCTAAAGATCTGAGAGAATGTCTACTGCGATTTGAGAATTTCAAATTTTCAAACTTTAAAATAAAGTTAGAAAAAATTCCGCTTAAAAACCGCTGTTTCTGCATAAATCCACCATATGTACAAAAACGTGACGGAGCACACTTTAAAACAACTGATTTACCTTATTAAGATATCGCGTAGGCGATTATAGCTACCAGCTATTGTCTAAGGATGACACGGTACCATGTAACGACTCTGGGAAATCCAAGTGCTTAAGGTCGCTTTACATTTGACTAATTCAGTTTTACTAAGGCTAAAAACAATGTAAATGTAGAATATTGTAAACTGCAATAAACTATGCATTCCATGTCGTTAAGCCATGACAGAGGCCTTTAGGCGGCCTAAAAACTCCGTCGCCAGAGTTGGCCACTTGCTCATACGAAAGAAGAAGAATTCCACATTTTTTAAACTAATGTCACAGAAAAACCTAACCTAGTATTTTTTGGACATTAGTCGATTGTTGCAACTGTCGATTGTTACTTACGTTCTGCAAAATGTAATAGTAAAATCTGGATGAGAAGAGATGAGAAGATAAAATCTTGTTAATTAGAACTGAAGGTACTGAAGCACATCCCCCGGAATCCGAGAATAGAATAACCAAATACCGGGTCTTCGGAGAAGATAAAACGTCAAACAAATAATATAGGTACTTATCTACTGAAGTTCTTTGGGCATATTACCTGAAAAAACTTGATGAAGCGCAGTACATGAGGGCAAAATATCAGAAGATCGCATATCCTTACCTTCAATGCTCACACATGCTCACTCATAAGAAAAGTCGATCAAAATACGACGACGACAGATCGATCAAGATTGTACGACTAAAAAAAGATGGGATTATAATTGTTACTTTTTTTTTAATAGAATGAGTTAATTGTAAAGACGGCTTTAGTTAGATATACCTGTCTGCAACTTGTCTTGAATAGATGATGCCTTTATTGACGTAGATAACGTATTTTTTAAGTGTTATATATAACTATATCACCTTGATCAAGAAAACAAGATAAAACATACGTAGGTAATTATTTTTCTGATGGATCGCTACGTCATACTCGTACATTGTCCTTCCATATGTAAAACATATTTTTGTGTTGGTTGTGTTGGTTCATCATGAGAATACAATTTTGGAAATTCAGTGATTCGATGTTGTTTTATTCGCTTCAGACATTTCTCAAAATGATACCTACTTCAATTTTTGAATACTGTGCTTGGACCAAAGACTTAGGCTAAGACACCATTAGTTTTGCAGATGTTTGACAGCTGTTGTTACCAGTTGCCAGTTGAACTAGACAGTGGTAAAGTAGATATTAGTGCTTAAAGTCAGAGCACACACTAGCGTTGATAAATCAGTCAATTCAAATGCATCACGTGTATCCCATTGCATATCCAGCTCGCGTAGCCTGAGTCACATTCGTTTACTTTAGACTTAGAAATTTAGTATTCCTTAATGTTGCGATTCATAGAACTACTGAATGATGGTGAGAGTGTTAAGGAAAACAAGAAACGTTGAGCTTGGTGCATTGACATCGATCGACCTTTGGTGGCGATCTTTGAACCTTGCTGTCTCATTATCAACAGTTCTGAAAGGGCTTACAATAACTTGACACGAGTAGTCTCAAATGATTGATTACATTTAAATCATTTGAAATAAACTTAGGCCTTTACATCTTTACTAGATGATTTATACAGTGTCAGGTGGCAATCTTTGCCTACACTTAACGGGTAGTGTCTGGGACATTTTTTGAGATGGAGTAGGCTTGTACCTAAACCATCCCCGGCCATATCCACAGGAAAGACATGGTCTAATTGGTCTATACGTGTGGGGCTGACTATAACATTTGAAATACCTACTCGACATGACCTATTCACTTACTGAAAATAGAACTCTTCATGTTTATGGAATTGTAGGTTTGCTGTTATGATAGACATGATGTTTCGCTATTGATATGATAAAAAGAGCGCAAGGTTGATTTTTTTGTCAATTTTGACTGTTCTCTGGGGTCCGATATTTTTATAGCATCTCTAGACCATGAATGAATTTTCATATGAGTGAAATTTTTATTGAGTAAGATTATCAGTTATTTTTATTATTATTATTAGTTATTTTATTATTTTTATAGTACATCGAAGTACATTAATAGGTTTTTTATACCTACTTAGGTACCTACTGCTTTTATTTTACGTTTCGGTACTATCTTACCTTAAACATCTATGATAATCTACTATGATACATTTTTCATTTACATTTGCTTATTTTTAATTATTCCTACATGCCTACGCCGTGATACTTATCCTCAGTTGCCATGCTACCGAAACTATCCCCATGTGAACACCAAACATTCCAAAATACCTAGTATTAAAGCTGTTATGCTAGTTATAAATCGCACATTATACCCACGCGGTGAGTCAGGCTCGGACGTTTCCTGTGGGCCTACACCGCTGAGGTACTAATAAGGTAAGTATCAAGTTGATCTCAATGATCTCGATCATGGTCATTAGAGACAACAAGAGCAAATAAAGAAAAAGTCCACGTGTTTTCGAGAGTACCTATGGTACGGAAAAATGCTGGAAAAACTGTTTTTAACGATAAATGAAGGAGATTATTTCTAGAAGAAATCAAAAAGATGGATTTAGGTACTTTTGATTTTGAAGTAGTAGGACAATAGTACCTATGTTTTGTATTGTGACAGAATTGTCTTTTAAGTGTACATACAATTAAAATAAAGCTAAAACTAAACCTTAGCCTTTTGCTGTGCAGTGACTTCTTTCAAAAGACATCAACGCGCGACACCGGTTTAGTTAAATTTTGGTTCAAATATGTATAAAGTAAGTGTATTAGTCGTAGGTACAGGGGTAAGATTGGCGCAGAATAGAGGCGAATGCCAAAAGCGAAGAGAGGCCTATGCCCAGCAGTGGGATGAGAATGGCTGATGATGATGAAGTGTATTTAGAAAATTCAAGATCTTTTCATTTAGAAAATAGTTTGGTGGACCATCTATAATCTCGATCTAAATATTTATATGATAAAACGGATATGGAATTATGGATACAATACATTTGCAGGTCACATCAAAATATGCTTCGTTCATTGACTTCATTATCACAATTGGCTTTGTTTTATCAAAAATACGTTTTTGTAAATATCTGTAACCTACTTGGAGGTGCAAAAATCTTAAGTATGGTTCTAAATTGTGAGATAATTTATGTTGACAGAGCTCACGTTTCGTTCATGCAATGCTTTTGAAAATGATTAGCGTATTTATGACATAGTACCTTACTACTGTTTATAGTTAATATTAACAGTTCATAGCGATTGAGAAAAGTTACGGCTTTCGTGGTGTTGCCACTATTGCGGCAAATTAAATTCCGAAGTTAGAAATATCAGAATGTGTGCTTTTGTATTTCACAAAACCTAGACTTGCCTTTTTTTATACCTTAGTACAGTAGCAGACAAGCATATAGCCCACCCCCACCTGATGGTAAGCAGTTACCGTAGCCTATGGACGCCTGCGACACCAGAGGAGTCACACTCCTAAAGTCAGTGCCATTTGTTTTGTATGTGACAGGCAATAAAACTGCTTGTTCTCCTTTTCTTCCTTGTCAATTGCTACTTTACTTCCTTTTACTGACGTGTGAACTCACTCTTCAACGATGACACTATTTTAAGGTCGCTTAAAGTCAGCGGCAGTCAGCGGCTGTTTATAGATAAACAGCCCAAATCCAGCCACTTCTGCCTTTATTCAGCCATCCATTTTCACGCCACTTATTCAAATGATGTCGTAGTCGCAATAAATTCTTTACGTCGCCCTTTTTATGTTATCTGACCATGGTGGTCTGCCTGGTGATCTGTGACTTTCGCGTGGCTACCACTCAGTTATTGCCCTTTTTCATCTACCATCTTTCCACCAAATGTCCTGCTTACAGAAGATCTCTTTCTATGTTCTGTGGTCCTGCTCATCTCTTTATTATAAAGTACTTCTAGAATGAGAACGTGGGCCAAATATTCCTCTGATTACCCATCATAAAATTTTAGTAGCTTCATAACGAGAAAATTTTTACTGTCCTGAGTCGTGTACACTGATGTCTAAGTCAGATTATATCATTACGCTAGTCTGATTAAGTTGTTATTTAGTAATCACCTCGCCTCGTTAGTAGCTCTACTTAAGTTGATTTAGACATAAAAACTGCTTAGCGTTTACAAGTCTAAATAAGCACTGTTTTATGGACATTCCAATGACTTTAGATCACTTGGTTTACAAGTGATATAAAAATGAGTATCTTGAATAGGCAAGGTTCCTATGGGTTTTCATTTTGAGCCGTGGCCTTCAATATATCTGCTATCAGTTGATCTGGACCAGGGCCCTTTTTTGATTTGATTGTTAATACAGTGTTAATGAATTTAAATTTAAAAACATCTACATCACGTGAAATCAGCGCTGTCTCCCATGGGACCTCATGGGAGTATCCAGCATTAGCTGAGACTGGGCCTTTTTGGCACCACTGCTTGGTATGTTTTCATTGTCGGTTTTTTATGTTTACTTAACTTTCTCTGTATACCTTTTTCTGTTCTGTATCTTCTGTGTGTGTGCCAAATAAACGTTATCTTATCTTATCTTATCTTATCTTATCTTATCTTATCTTAATTAGTTTATTTACAAAGGGCGCAATAATATGCCTATGCCTGCACTTAACGGGTCTCTGTAGTGCCTAGTACATAGTTGATATCTTGTTTTCGAAATACCTTTGAAACGTGACTAGCTGTTTGTTTAGTTGTTAAACAAATAATGCAAGTTTGTCTAACCCGCTTAGACAGTTTTCATTTGCTCAAATCATTGATTCTGCGAAAACAAGGCAGAGCCTTCACACCTTCCTGTGTGAGCATTTTACCTACAATTGCTTAACTGGTAACTTGTTATTTAAATTAAATTAGGTTGGCATTTCTGCCGCACATTCAACAATACCAATACCTAGAAAAAAATTACAAGTAACAGAATGAGCCTCGAATGGTAAGAAAGAACATCGCAGCAAATCCATATTTATATGACAGGACTTGTTCACTTGTTGTTGTCGACCATGAAAAGCGGAAGGTTTACTGGGAGGCTATTACCCTGTTTTGAGATTTAGGTGGCAAAAGAGAGCATATTTGGTTCCTGGTTTCATCTGAATGCCTTTGTTATATTTCTTTGAATATTTCTTTTGTATAGGCAAGTTAATCGATGTACGCTGCTTGTGGACATACATTTTGAATCATCTGTCATCATTCGATATATAGATACTTACAGGAATTTGGTAGAAGGACCCGTTGTTGACTGTGCGGTAGGAAGTGAGGGGCACGACTGGAACGCTGCCGTTCCTCAGGAGTATGGGCCCTTGGAGCGGAGTCACCGCTGGACCCGAATCTGAAACCACAGAATTAAAGTTTCTATACTCAATATAAAGAGGTATAAAAACACCGTTTTCACCAACACAAGCTACTAAACTAAGATAAATTGCTCTTCACATTAGGTTACAGATCCATAACGGCCCTGGGGCCCTAGCCATATTACACTATCTACCGTCGCGATCGCTGTAGAACACTTCAAAATGTATAGGAATTGATGTTCTGACCACGTGACTCATCACCTAAACGTCAATTCCTATACATTTTGAAGTGTTCTACAGCGATCGCGACGATAGATAGTGTAATATGGCTAAGGGGCTGGTTTCTTCATGATCATTTTATGATTGTTCATTTCACATTAAGCTAAATACTCTGACATCTTCTTAGTAAGATTTAGTGCACTTAAAAGCAACTACAATAACACACGTTAGAAACCAATGTCACATGACATCTCGGCCTCGTCTAGATACATGTCATTTAACCGTGACAGACACAAGGTCGAAGCTGTAACAATAGACGAACTTTCTCGTCTACTCATCTGAGTAAATTAACATTTCGTCATAACTGTGCGTCATTCTAACTTACGACATGGCTAATCTAGTAAATATGGTAATGAATACCTGTTTGCATATCAGCCAATGAAAAAAATTGACAATTTTGTCTTTTTTCTTTTATTTTCTAAACAGGCTCACGCCAATAACCTCACGGACGGTAGACGTTCTCTCAGATTGGGATATACCAATATTCTTTGAAGATGAAGGCCATTTACCACATGATTTTCGTATGTTTTAGCAATACACTTGATAGATTCACATTTCCGCCTTCATGTTGGTCAACAAACATCTTCGCCAATGTTGTGGCTAATATTAGCCAATGTGTGGACGGCGACGGCCATTATTCTACCACCCCTTTGATTTATTTTGGAAAACTGACACTAAACGTATTTGGCGCATTGGCGCATTCACAGTCTATATTGTAACATTAGTGTATGTAGACTATACTTACACAAAGGTGGCCACAAATCCAAACAATGCATGATAACCATACCTACTTACTTTACGTGTCATAGAGGCTACAAAAACGTCTAAACAAAAATGAGGAATTCACGAATTTTAAACATTAAATGTAGAAAGTAACTGAGAGAATCAGTGTTAGGTATCAATTCAATCAAAATTAGTAAATCATATTAATTATACTATCTATTAAATAAAAAGTGTATATAATTCGCCTATACAGCTCATTTTATCATATATCAAAGTAATTACTTATCTGAAAAAATCTTACTGATATTTTGTCGGTATAACGAAAACGTTCCGGACAACATGGTCTTCATGTTTCGTTACGATGTTTTGTAACATTAATCTCATCACTAACAAAGAGATGCAAGTATAATTTTGGGCGTAATTACTCTAGGTGTGTCACGTCGAATGTCAGTATTGTATTGTGTCATATTCCGCGATTTACTGGGCGCCTCGCGAACTGTGGGTCATTTTAGTAATCATGGTGGTTTGTTTTGATATTTTGTTCGAATACTCTGATGGTGGAGCTTACAGCCTACTTTCATGACTTGAAATGAATACCTACTACAGATAGGTACACATACCTACTTATCGAGATTCTGTATATTACACATTTCATAAAGAGTTTTGAGAAATCCAGCAAGCAACTGTTATCTATTTCTCTTTCAAAACTTTCTTGAGTTATAATAATCTATAATAGAGTGTCGTGCAAATTTTATGGTGGCTGAAGTGCGCCGCAGATTCGATTTTACGCAGGTACAGTCAACGCAATTGCGGGGAGATGAAGGCGGTGAGGGACGGAGCTTGTAGATTGTAAAGTTAACTCTATTCTATTGCGTTGACTGTACCTGCGCAAAGTCGAATCTGCCGCGCAGTTCAGCCGCCATAAAGTTTGCACGGCACTATACTTACTTGACACGAGAATTACTCATGATCGCGTCTCGCACTGAAGTTGTGAGACGCTACCGCGAGTCGCTCACGCTTGCCCAGATATGTACCAATTTGTCAGTAAGTATCTAAATCGACGAAATGTTTACGTAACGTGATTAATTTCCGTGTTTCATTATAATGTCAACTCTTATCTTGTTTATACCCATTTACTGTAATTTAAATGTTCCTTAATTTCACAAGTTCGCTATTATTGTTTGCCTTGAATATATTTTAAGAAATAATTTTATAAGAACGATGAACTGATATAAAAGCTCGTGTTATTTGGTGTCATAGGTAGATACCTACCAATTAATATTCGAAGAGTAATGAACTGACTTGACATTTCTTTCAAGCCGTATTTTTGCAATATTATTGTGGATAGGTACAGACACTTTGGTCTCTGACTGAGGGATAGGTAGATAATGTACCTACTCTTCATTTATGTTATAATCTCTAACAATACCTTTTATATTGTGTTGACAAGGCATTTTAGTGCCTAAATAAGTATCTGTCAATTATGATTGACTAGAAAAATAGCCTTTGGTCCATTTTCATAACTATTTTTCATAACAGTAGCATTTTCATAAAAGTGAACATTTTTCTTCGTTAATATTTTAAAACTTTAATTTAATTAAACAACTGCAGGAAATAGTTGCAATTTTGTGTTTCTACATAGTCCACAATAAATTAATAAATAGTGTTAAACTTTTCTAATTACACCAAAACTAAAATTATCCTCAGGTTCTAAAATGGATCTTACGTCACAGAACATTAATATACTGAGCATTATTGGTGACTGTTCAAGTAATATGATCCATACTAAATTGAATATTTAAGATCGTAAAATAATAGATTTATGAACACTATTCGCCCACAACTCGAATAGCGGTTTTCCTTCCCTAGCTCATAAAAATTAAATGATCGATTAAAACAAAAATCACTTCAACCTTGCTACTGATCAATGGGGTAAACTGGGGTAAACGAGTTCTCGAGTGGAGACCACGTCTAGGCAAACGTAGTGTAGGACGCCCGCCTGCCAGGTGGAGTGACGATCTGCGAAAGGCTGCCGGCACAAGTTGGATGCGTCAAGCTGAAGACAGAGCGCGATGACGCTCATTAGGGGAGGCCTATGTCCTGCAGACTGCTATAGGCTGATGATGATGATGATTGCTACTGATCAATGCCGCATCTTTAAACAGTTTAATTCTTTTATTGTATTTGAAACCAACAGTTCCACTGCCCCACATCTATTCGTTACAACCTACAAGCTTATAAATTCTCATAATAACTTACAATAATCAATTCAGGTAACCCAGAACTCCGATTATTCAAATAATACCCAGCCTAGGCCATTAATTTTAGAATTGTTTTTTGTATGTGATCTACTGATTAATCAGTAGGTAAGTATTAAAGAAAACAAATCCAGCTCGTTTTAAAAACTCATTCTTCTGTACGTGCAAATTTTGCCTTCTGGTTGGGTAATTAAAAAACAGCATAATTACTTTTGCAGGTTTTATGGTCGAATATTTAATTTTAAAACAGTGAATGGCAGCGTCTGTTACTTATAAACTTCTTTATTTTATATCTATCTACAGTGTGTAATAAAAATAAATTGCTACATTATGAAAGATTATAACTTGAGATCGGCTCGACAGATTTACTTAGATATTTTTCTTGGATTCGTAATTGTCGAAACAAGTCTGTTTTAATTTTAACTTTTGCCATTTTCGCTTAGCGAAAAAATAACTGATTTAAAAAAATTTTGTACGATGAATGTTTAAAAATACGAATATTGAAATTCGTGTGACGTCAGACACGAATAGCTAGTAAGTACCTAATAGGTATATATTTGAGACATAAAACAAACGTAATAATATAAAAACACAATTTAAGAATTTATGTATGTATTTTCCTTCTGGAACTAGTTTTGCTATGTCACTGACCTACATCATTGTGACGAAAAAACGACCAGTGAAACAAAGAAGCTCCATGTTAGCTTTCAAGGCATTGATGTGAGAAGTTCAAGGCAAACCGGAAGACAATATTATAGTCCTTATCGTTTGTCTAATTTCACAAACACTTCATATATTTTTTAGTTATTTTTTTTTAAGACTTAGGTAGAATACCTAAGTAGGTATCTAATACTAGCTGCGCCCTGGCGGCGTTGCCCCCGTAGTGATGGTTTATGGTGAATCACCATATACCATCACTACCATTGGTGATGATGATGATGATGAAAAGTATAAAAGCCTATAACCTTCTTCAAGAGTTTTACTATACAATGCAGAAATTATATATCAAATCCGACGGGAAGTTCCTAAGGTTAGCATGTTCAAACAAACAAACAAACTTTTACGCTTTATATAATTGGTATAAATTTAGAAATGCTAAATTGAATGTTAGTTTCTCTTGTATGCGTTTCTATATTGATCATCATCATCCACAGCCCGACTTCACCCACTGCTGGGAAGAGGCTTCGTTTAGTTGTTAGTGTTCCATCCGCTACGATCTACGATCTTGCGCCAGTCCGATCCATTGGTTGCCCGCGATTTTATCAAGGTCATCTGCCCAACTTGCTGCCATTAGTCCATATTGATATGGAAGACATTTTGTAGTTAAATAATACCTTCTTGAGATGTTGAGAGTGCGCGAGCTTTCTATCGTTAAGACAAAAGTGGCTTAGTGGTCAGGTGTCCGCCTCTTAATCGAAGGCTTCGAGTTCGAAACTCAGCCAAAAAAACTTTTTGTCTTTGTTATTTTTTCTTTTTAATTTTTCGCTATTTGCACCCGAGCGGAGCTCGGTTGCCCAGATATTATAAATAAAACGTTGTTTTTTTTTTGTGGTAGATAGTGAGTTGCAACATAATTTCACATTTAGTTTCTCTATAAAGCTAGTACCTAATATTTATTAATATTGATTTACTGGAGTACTTTTTGCCTTGAACAATAGGTACAAAAC
This sequence comes from Camptogramma bilineatum, assembly GCA_958496255.1. Lineage (NCBI taxonomy): Eukaryota > Metazoa > Arthropoda > Insecta > Lepidoptera > Geometridae > Camptogramma > Camptogramma bilineatum. The sequence goes on along the minus strand of OY292465.1, from coordinate 9,613,849 downwards.
TCGTCACACCTATTTACAAATAGACTGATAAGGTCGCGCAAATAATGGTCTTTATAAGTACATCTGGAATAATGTACCTTTCAAACGATGTAAGAATTTTTGAAATAGGTGCAGCGGTTCCGAAGATTGTTCTCCACAAATACAAAAATGATATAAAAATTCGCTCTGTTTATAATAGTATAGATTACCATTTCTTACTGAGACTGTCCGCAGTTAAATCGACTAAACTGACCTTGGAGTAGACCCAAGACTTATTTACAGACAAACACTACAATTTTTGGTTGCATCAATATTGAAATGTCAAGATATACATCAAGAACGGAACAGATGGCAGAAACAGGTCCACTAATGTTCTAGCATTTATATATATGTTTTAATCATTAATTTCGTAACCGTTATGTGCTCATCTCGGATTATTGCATAGAAACAGATTTGATGAAGGACGTTTTTTGTGGAAATTAGGCGCAAAGTTATCTATGCAACAGAAATAAGCTACAAAACAGACAGTTATAATCAGGATCCTTTAATCTAAGCATCTAACTTGGAATACCGTGTATTTTCATAAAAAGCTTTGTATAAAGTAGTTCCATAACAAGTGCGAAATCATCACATGACAAAAGGTACTTTTAGTATGAAAGGATGCCGTTTGGACTCGATTGCGCGCTCATACAAAAATGTTTTGGTGTATTCGTACCTGTCATATTATGCTATTTAAACTGCGCATTATCTAAGGGCGCAAACTGTTACTTAAGTATTTAGATTTACATTTCCCCAACAAGTTGACCTGCAAGAATTCGGGGACAATGACTAATAAGTCTGGTATTTGAAAGGGCAGGGAGTGATTGTGACAATTACGTAGGTATGACCGACACTATTGACTTTGATAAAATATATTACGAACATTCTTTATCTGATTTGCATTTCGTAATACTTCATTAGGACACTGACGAATTAGGCAACTTAAAGAATAAATCAGTACTTACAGCAGTTACACATGACGCTTTCTTGGCGAAGGTCCAATCTCAATGGAAATAAAATCACGAAAAACTCTATCTTACGTAATAAACATAAATAATTAAGTTCACGACACAGACAGGCACTGACCACTTTATTACGTCACACGATATTCCATATTCAAATTATCCAATAAATCACTATCAACCAGCAAAAAAAGATGTTCGAAATAAGAACATGCAAAAAAGATGGCGTCTCACGCCCCTCTCGCGACGTTGCGAGATGTACTCCTCATTACAACACAACCTGCTTGGTTACATCAACAGTGTCAACGACAGACGCCTGTCAACGTATGGCATATGATAAATAGATGTATAAATAAATAGTCGTTATAGGCATATTTCGGGTTTCTTTTCTATATTCATCTTACGAATGACCGTAGACTTGTCGTCATAGAACTTTGTTTGTATGATAAAAATGTATGTTGTTTTTTGACAGATAACAAAGTTGCTATGGTAATTTAATTAGGTAATAACGACGACAGTTCGTTGAATATAGAAACCGGGCATTAGACGGCAAAGTTTTTAAAATAGTGATGGTAGAGAAAATGAAGACTACCTACTTAAACTTTCATAAGTTTTAATGAGTAAAAATAATGCAAGTTTAGTTTAATAGTTCAACATATTTTGGACTTTTTTGTGAAACTTAGGCTGATTTCGACCAAACTGGATTAAGTTTAGTGTCGAGAGTAAACTACTGTTTGTTTGAATATTTTGACATTGTAAAGTTGACACCTTATAACCAGGATAATTTGTATGGACATAATAATGTTAGGTTGGTACCTAAAAACTTAATCCCCTTTTGGTCGAATCCAGCCTTAGTAGTAAGATTTTTATTTAGTAGGTATACTTACATAAGTTGACAATTCTTTGAACATTCTCAATCTATTTTGACTCGGTAACTGTAGTCACTTCGCTCAAAATACTAAAGGTACAAAAACAAAGAGGTTTGAACTTTGCTATTGACACGGCACAAGTATGCCTAACGAGACCTTCGTCGGAAGTGCATACCTCATGTCAGTTGATTTATGACGTCGGAAACCCACGAGTCTATCACGATTCATAACTCTAACAATGTTTTTGTTGCGAGACATTACTCCTTTGTGGTTCTGTTATGATCTTGTCAATAAAATGCTTCTAAAATGACTCGTTTTGCATTCAGATTTCCACATGACGGAAACTAGGTTTTTTTCAAAGTAGCACCAATTTCACATTTTATGGCTAGTTTTAATATTATTTTTGTGGTAAGACACATTTGGGATAGAAGTAATGTCACGTAATCGAACCTATATAAATATTGAATCTTTAGTTACATAGGCTGGATTGGCTTGAAGTGGCTGGATCTCGAGTAAAAACTTAATCCAGTTTGGTCTAATCCAGCCTTAGTCAATTTATTTTTTGAATAAATAAATAATAGGTACCAGGTCGAGGCAGTGGATGCAGGCCGCTTCCAACCGCAATACATGGAAATCTTGGAGCGATGCCTATATCCAACAGTGGACGTCCTACGGCTCAGATGATGATGATGTAATAATAAAGAACCACATCTACAGCCTACACTAAGATTCTGTGTTGTCGGTAGCAGCACCAGACCAAAACCAAATATCTGCAGATCATGCAAATAGGTACCTATTTGTCATCATGACACATCTCTAATCTCTTGTGTCTCAGCTGAGCACTTGCCCGCTACGCCCCAGGTCGACAGTTGAGTAGCGTAACCTACTTGAACAAAATGAAGTTAAAAACCGGGCCACTAAGGTAAGTAGAGTACATACTCCGACCTCTCGACATAAGATCGAAAGTGAAACCACAGCGCAAAGAACATGGCAAGCTCACTGTTTAACTTTTTTTTACCTGAAGTAAATAATTTCATTTTCATATAAGTAATACGAACTTTGAAGGGAAGACGGTAGATGGCAGTGAGAGGGTCACGTTAAAGTCACAGAGGATATTGTAAAAGCTTTGTGAAAACGTTGGATTCGTCTGGCACAGAATCGGAAAAAGTGGCGAGAAAATGAAGAGGCCTATTTACTCAGTAGTGGGTGGATGTGGGCTGAGATAGATTGGAATCAGAGAAAAATGTATTATAAAATTCGTGTGATTTTTAAGTGTTTGGTAAAATAAGAACTAAAAAACTTGTAGGCTTCTCGACCAAAAAATATTTAAATTTCATGTCTCCAAATATTAAGGTACCTACCTAGGATACTCGTATTTACAAACTGAAATACATTACAATTTCTGAGACCAATTTTTTCCTCATAAGTAATAAAAAAAAAAAAAAACTTAAAATAAAAATCGTTTACCTAATTCAGTCAATTTTACAGACCATAGAATAGAAACAACTGAAACACAAACCAAATTGATGAATAATGAAAATATGAAAATGAAGAAATGATGGTTAATGAAAACCCTCTCTTTTGTTTGTGAACGAACTACCTATGTTACAAGCTCTGGTGAAACCAAGGGCGCTTGCCCTTGGTTTCACCAAACACAAACCAAATTGATGAATAGGTAATGAAAATATGAAAATGAAGAAATTATGGTTAATGAAAACCCTCTCTTTTGTTTGTGAACCAACTACCTATGTTACAAGCTCTGGTGAAACCAAGGGCAAGCCCGATCTTCGAAGATAGAAACTCATGCATCTTGTTAGAGCCGTGTTAATGACCACCCCACCTCACTCTGTTAAGTTAGGAAACTTAATCCACACATTGCCAACTTTTAGATTATCTCTTGATCTAGCAACTTCTACCTTTGACATTTTGTTATGCAATAGATTTCACTGAATTGTTGGAACTAACAGCTGATATAAAAAGGCCGGTTTAGCTGAATAATATGAATCGTTTTATATGCCTTTTTTATATCGTCTCTTTTTATAGACATGAGAGTGACAAGAAAAAACATAATACGAACAATAATAATATGATTCATAAAAGGAATTGCGTGAACGGCCATTTCAGCCTCTCAGATCTCCTTCGGCGAAGGGGTAAAGATAATAAGTACCTAGATTATTTAAGAATCTGGAAGCCGTGTTTGTCTTGTAGGTTGTGACTTTGGAACCCGTACATAATTTTTTCAGAAAATGTGTACTTTTGTATACATTTTTGAGAGTTAAGAGCTTTTGCTCTTAACTGTGACGGAAATCAGATAGTATCCTTTTAACAGCGATGCCTATAAAGATGCGAAGCTTTTGAAAGCTTGGCCTTTTCTCGTAAGTGCTAACTACTAGCAAAATGAATAGTTGTGCCAAATGTGTGTTTGGATTATCTTCTGACTAGGTACCTGCCAGACATTTTCAGAGTCTTGAACGCCGGTAGATCTGGATGTACTGCAGTACTTGGAGATAGTCGCCTTTTATGATTACTAATCGCGTAATTTGAATAGAAGTAAACTGAATAGTGAAAAGAAGAACTTGAATTCTGATCATATCTTCTTCTTCTCTCAGTGCCTCTCCATTAATGGAGGTCGGCAGTCAGCTTCTTAAAATTTTCCTTGTCCAGCGCAAGTCTGAACAGTTGTTCCACCGTCTTTATCCCTGTCCATTCCCTGATGTTACGGAGCCATAACATCTTACGTCTTTCAACCTTACGCTTCCCGGTATTTTGCCCATCATGATGGTCTGCAAGAGATGATACCTGTCATGTCGCAGTAAATGTCCGAGGTAAGCGACCTTTCGCTGTTTAATGATCACATGGAAAATTAATTAATAAGTTTCAGGATCGTACTTGTGGATATATAAATATATATAAGTACTATATGTGGATCAATGAAAATACAGTACAGATTGCGTACGCAATTTTGCTATCTGTTGCAAAGGAAATGTTCTGACGTAGGCTCTTTCAACATGGCTCTAAATATTCTACTAAACTTGATCAATAAATAACTTGCTAGCTAGGCCAATGTCAATATTACACACAGTTGAAATTGTACACACGTAGACCCACATAAGCGGTTCTTCAATTAAAGAAGTAAAAGTTACGTTACATTATATTTGTTATGGTTACGTATTCCATCTTGACATTGAAAATTGACATTGAAATTAATGTGGATCGTAAAGATTACTATCTTTATAAAATCACGGTTTTACAAAATTGGGTGCCTGATGCTCATTGAGCAAATAAAATAACAACCACTTGCAACAAGCTTCCTGTACTCTACTCTACTCTACTCTAGTTTTGCATTTATTTTTACTCTTATTCTGTCTTTCAAAAGGTTAATTTTCCTGACTAATTCTAAGCTAGTTTGATCTTAAGTCTTCTAGGCCATAACAATATTCATGTACAATGTATCTACATGTATCAATGTCCGCGGTAGACTGCCCATTGTCTGTGTGGCATTGGCGACTGGTCGACACTAAAGCGATCGAAGGCGAGTACCAAGATAGGGCCTGACGCGATTTGCATATCATAATTATTTTAGAGAAACTAGAATATAGTAGAAAAAGTGTGTGAAGTGTCAGTATTAGCTTTGCCCGTATCAACTTTCTGTGTCTCATGATTATAAAATAAAAAGATCATTTTAAAAATGTGTATAAGTACTACCTACGTCTTAAAAAACATTGCAAAGAATTCATGGCTTAGTAAGACACGTATCCAATATGTCTTTCCTGTGGATAAGACCAAGCTGCTAATATTGTTTAAATGAGTAAAACATTATAAATGCTTTTGCGAAGTTTCAACCGAAATCACTACTCAGGTATTTGCAGCTACAGAAGGAAGGCCAAGGGTTTACCGCGAGCGTAACTTGTTCCAAAAACAAGTTACGAATCGCTCCATTTCTATAAATTCCGCCCGCCGCCAAGGCTAGTGGCTATCGACTGATAGTGGAAGTAACTGGACCGATCGTGAGGTCTCATAGACCTACGAATAATGCGCGTTTGGATAAGATATGTCTGAGGCTGGTTCCTAAAGCAAATGACTTAGACTAAACTAGTTATTGTTGGCACTCGGCTTTATATATTGGTGATCAATCGTTCAGGTTTGTTGATTTTGTTTCTAGGTACATATTCTCAATAGTAACCGATTTTTCTACCCTGGATTTCCTTCGATTAAACGACATCAAAAAACAGTCCTCATTTCTTTGCGAGACTTGAATCTTAGAGCTCGTTGTAAGAACGTATTAGAGCAACTGTGATTGGAGCACATAGGAGCAAACCCATACCACGAACTATGATTCGAGAGTACCTACAGTCGGATAAGATCTACTGTCTGGCTGCTGCCATAATCAACACGAGCGCTAACAGGATTTAATTGTTGTTGACCACCTTGGACCGTGCTAATCGGAGGCTTTGTTAGTTTTTTAATAGGAAAAGCACCGATTCGATAAGGTTTTTAATCGGTTGACACGCGTAGACTATTTTTTGTTTGAGTACGTAGTACGTACCCTTTATGTTTGAGGACCTTACTTCCGAGTACATTAAAATATGCCAATGTAAGGTCAGCACTAAGAAACATCTTTTGTTTGACTGTTTAGCTATTATTTGAACATAAATGAAACTTACTTGTTCCGGGGACATCATCATAGTAGTCATCAGGATCATCATAGTCCAAGACTGCATGTAACTGTGTTTTTCCACCAGAAGCTCCCGTCTCCACTTTCGTGAACCCTCTTGGTCGGTCTGGGGGTGTCTGCGTTTGGCTGCCTCCCTGCCCGCTACTGGTCTTCGGTGGTTCAGGATTTGTTCTAGGAGGCGTAGGGGCAGTGCCTCTATTCACAAAGTTGAAGTTAGGTACATTTTGGTTCGGGAACGGTCGACTAGATGGACTTGGTGTGGTCAAGGGAGAGTACGGTGTTTCCGCGTACCCCGGACTGTAACCAACTGTTTGTGGGTTCTGGTTTAACCTCCTCTGCTCATAATCGTAATCTCCTGTAGGGTCGTGATGGTACTGTCCTGTATTGTCATACTGTGTGTTGACTTCGTGCACTCGCTGGTTGTCTATTTGAATGTCCAGCCGAGTGTTCTGTTGGTACACTTGTGTGTGGAGATTGTAGGGGTTGTGTGGGACGTTGGTCTGTGGGTAGCGAGCGAATTGGTTCAGCGGGGGCAGGTAGGCGGTGCCGGCTCGCTTCCGCAGTTTCGGCCTCCTTGTGTTCGGAGGAGTGAAGGGCTCGTTGCTCTGCTGGGGAGCATCAGGCTGGTGGTCGTCGGGCGAGTAGAGAAGGTCGTCGAGGTCGACTTTGAGGGGGGTTGCCGAGGTGGCTGCAATCGCCGGCGTCGCCACTCCGACGGTCGCTATTGTGTAGTTTGCTAACGCCATTGCTACTTCATTGCCGCGAAATGTCAACTTATTGAATCAATATTACGTCGACGTTATAGACGTTGCAACATTGCGCGCGTGAGATCTACACCGAACGTATTCTCATTACGATAGCACAACACTACACGATTTAGATTTTGCACTTCAACACTGTGGCACTCGTGAATCTGAAACAACGAACAATTATTATTATACCTTTTAATAAAAAAATAATAAATCTTGCAGGCTTATGTACTTAGAACTAAAATATTTGCTTATAGTATTTAACTTTTTGCTCTGACTTGATGATAACTATTTAATAGTGCACTTTTTGTATCGATATCGTTTTTATCTAACGGCATATTTGGTGCCAATTGGCACAAGATCAGAAGGAATAAAAGGCAGGAGGCAGACTTTTGCTCATAGGCTAATAAAAAGTTTATATTCACAATCACATTTCCATATTTCAAGTACTTAATTAACTGGTAACGATTTCAGTATTGAAATCGTTAAACCTACCTTAAACCTGTCATACGTTTTCAATACATAGCTCAAACTGTTCAGTATTTTGTAATTTTTTTATCGACATTTATGAGTAAAAAGATAAAACCAGGATAAAATATTTTCTAAAGCATAAATAGAATATGTAAGAATTTTTTTAGCGAATAAAAATCCAAAAGTATCAGATGCCGAAATCGGAGCAGTCTCGAAGGTCTAAAGTTATACTTTATAGTTGGATTTCCCCTCATTCGTGATATCCTTGCCACTTACAAATGGCATCGATTTGAAAGGCGAGTCGTGATCCTTTCAGTTTCGGCACTGGCAGGGGAAACCCGAACGTTTTCGTGATACACACAAAATGTCAATTAAATGCTTATTTGTTTTAGTAGTGTTGGGCTCTAAAGCCAGAGAACGCAAATACCTTCATAACAAAGGCATATCACATATCCTACCAGCTAGCATGCTGCCGAAATGGATTAAAAATAAAGTGAATCCATAGTTTCGTAGTACATAGTTCAGAACATTGATGTTCAAACTAAATAAAATGGCAGGACGCGCTAGGGGTCAAAAAATATTAAGCTTTCTTCAAGATTTTTGTAAATATTCATTCTTTTTTTGGGTGAATAAAAAGGAAAGGTGTCCACCAGTTTATTTCTTGCTCCGTCTACCCTTAAAAAAAGTTAGACGTGTTGATACAAAATCGAACAAACTCACATCGGAACTATAAAGCCTTGACCAAACCAAAGCGTTCAGCTAACGTCCGCGGTGGCGTCCAAGGTGGCGATCAGTTGTTGTCCAATCAAAGGACGCATCTTGACACCGATGATGACAATCGGTGTCATGATGCGTCCTCTGATTGGACAACAAGTGTTGCACGCCACCGCGGACGTTAGCTGAACGCTTTGGTTTTATCAAGGCTTAAATGATTTGACAATAGTTTTGATGACGGTGCAGTGCAAAAATACGGACGGTGCGGTTTTAGATTGTTTCCGGAGAGTTTCAGTTTGTCGCTTACGGCTCAGTTGGAAAGCGTTCTGCCCACCACAGCTCAGCTCGTGTAGAGATGCTTCCATATTGTATTATGTATTTGCAATTATGCATTCACTACATTCTGCGGCTCGTCTCGTATATGGCTGTTGTCCCGAGTAAAACAATTTTGAGTACCTAGTATGGCATGGTTGCGATTAGGTACTATAAAACGTTCGAGCGACAACAGCTAACCATAATTTGCAATTAAAACATGACAGTTGAAAGGTGTTGATAGAAGATCATTTTGCAATTCCTAATTTGGTTTTGTTGTTAGGAAAATTAGTTTGCAAATAGATTCCATTGAGTTAGCATAATGAAGTATGAGTACTACCATCATAACATCAATAAAATCAGAATGTCCGTGAACTTAGAATATCATTTTCCAGCATATCATATGCATAATTATGATAATCATAGTAGAATCGGAAAAAGATCAGAGGAAAAGTATGATAAAAACATTAATAATGATAGCTGTCTTAGAACAAAATGAAAAATGCTTTGAAGTTGGGTAAGGGACTTTACTTCTGCTTAGTCACTGAACTTTAGTTGTCCACAGTTTACTTAAAAACTACCTCTAAGTAATCTAAATAAGACATTTATAACTCTACCAAACTACAAAAACAGTATGAGTAACCTAGATTCTTGTACTGTTATCTCTTAATCTCAACTTAATCGTACTTTTCATCAAGAAAGACATGGTCAATATGGTCATGCGTTTCAAGTTAACTTACACCCGAATACTCAAAAGCTACTTAGTTTAAGTGGTGCTTATCATTGAAATGAACTGTCATTAACTGTCATTTTTGTATACGATTCTGAAGAGTAAGAACATTTCAAATAGATAACGTACGTCTTAAATATTTAAGTAGCGTTACAGTATTCGGGCATGAGTCTAGGATTTCTTCGAATATTTGATGATGTAAGTAGGTATCGAGATAAACCACGATCTTTAATAAATAAAACCGTGAAGAAAACACGAAGAAGAAAACGTGTGACTACTACAATTATCGTTATTTATGATCACAGTAGATTTTGAATGAATTATTTACTTTGTAGTTAGGTACTTTATAATTTACTGCATTTGTTCAGAGCACTGTTAACAATTTAGTTATTTGTCCCTTCACTTTACATATTTCCACGAAACAAGTTGACTTGACTGTTGTAGGTAACTAGGCATTATAAATAGATCTATTTATTGAGGCAAGACCCTATTTTCCTGCAAGCTTATTGGTTTTGTAGAATTAAAATCTATTTTTATATAAAATTCCGATATGCTTGTGTTCTTACATTTAATTGGCTAGATCGATTTAGATGTTTTTTGTACGTAGTTTACCCGGTTACGCGTAGTTACGTTACGGTTACGTTAGTTTACGCGGCTTAGTCAGCCCCACACGTATTGACTATGTCTTTCCTGTGGATATGGCCGGTTAAGCTGAGAGGATGGTGTAGATGCTGGGCAAGCCTACTCCATCTCAACAATGTCCCAGGCACTACAGTGTCCCGCAGGCAAAGATTGCCTCCTGATACTGTATAAATCATTTAATAAAGATGTAAAGGCCTAAGTTACCCGTTAACCCTGCTGTCAAGTAAGTATTATTATTTTTTATATTTCTCCAATAAAAAAGATTTAATTTCAAATTTTTTAGAGCGAGGTTAGTAGGAAAACGTCTGCCTACGACCGCTAGAAAATTATATTATATAATATTTCAAGACAGGTTACTGACTAACATTTGCTTGAAGCATACCCTAAGCTAATAAACGGCGATGGACTTGCAGCCTATTACGAGACATAACTATGCATAAGTATACCTCAATATTATAAACTGAGCAATTTTCTACACTCTCGAGGTGCATTTCTGTTCATAACTCCGAAGATCCTCGACAGATCCTCACCTTTTTGTGGTACGAAACGAAAAGTTTCAAACAAAAAAATAATTGCATAAATCGGTCCGGGCGTCTTCCAGTAGGTAATCGGTGAACATAATATAATAAAAAAGATTCTGATGAATTGAGAACCTTCTCCTTTTTTTGAAGTCGGTTAAAAATATTTTAATTTTAATATTTGAAAGTGTCTCTGATTATCTCATTAGGATATCTGCAAAGGATTTTGGTGTGTGAAAGTTTGAATTACTAATTATAATATCATCCTTGGGGATGTGGTCATGCGCCTATTTATTTATATACTACGTTTTACTAAATCCTTTTAATGTTAGATTGGTGCAAAAGATGCAGGGATAAGTACCCAAATGACATTGAAAAAAAAATCATTGCCAAAAAAATCATGCTCTGACCCAAAAACGGAGGCAGTTCTGCACTCATTTTGGCAAAAACGCCCATCACGTTTCACGCAACCATATCTTAGTTATCTATTAGGTAAATGCACGATGTACGAATATATTTTGATACACGAATTCACTCGAAAATATATTCCACTAACATAAACACAAGGTTTATTTTGAAATTGATTAAAATGAAGTTGTCGTCTCGTGGGAAACTTCTGTGCTACATGCATTATGGGAATGGAAACGTAACTTGGAGTAAAAAGGTTTATGGTACTGTTGTATAATTTAGGTAAGGTCTAGTTAGAAGTTTATGTAGGTCTTAATTAATTTCTTTTTAAAGTTTCTTGAAATACAAACATCAGATATGTGCCATACAAACGCTGCCATAACGCATAAAGAGTATTACGCCAAATGTAAGTTTAAAGGTTTTTTACCTTCCTGATATTAAAAACTGAAACTAAATATCAACCAACATACCTACCATGACCATCATCATCATCAACAAGCACCCATAAACCTTACAATTTAATCACCATATTAACAGTAACTGAAATATCTTCAATATTTATAACCAGTATTTTTTAGTTTAATAAGTTTGTAGTTTCATCAAAGTGACAAGAAAATGGAGTTCACCAGTCCATCTGTAGATTTTAAATGTCAGTGTAAATTGTCAACTTAATGAATCAGATTTAAATAATTTATACTCTAGGCCGAACATTTTACGGTGTTGGCACCATGTTGACACACATGTCATGTTGCTTAGTCGAGACATAGATAATTTTCTTGATTCGTGATACTATAAAATCATTTGTACATTTTATGTCATAATTATTATAATTAAAAACTGACACTCAATTATTAAAAAATATTTGATGTGAGATTGTTATGAGAAAAAAACTTAGTTTTTCAAAAGCTTGAGGTAGGTAAGTGCATTTTTGGCATTTATAACGTTCAGTATCAAGTTCGTTTTTACCGCTTATGTTAATTTTCCCTTTTAAAATCTAAATATAAAAATGTTTTAAAATAAAAAGGCTAAAAATAGCTAGTGAAAGGAAATTTATGTAAACGAATATTCAGCAATTTGTAAAGAAAGGCGTTCAGCACACATAGCAACTTTTAGCTCTCAGTTGCAGCAACCGGCAACTAACTAGGTATTTTTACGATTTTTTATAATTTTCAGAAACTGTGCAGACGTACCAACTCTAGTTGCGAGTTTCGGTGATCGCAATAGTTTTCAGTTGATGCAATTGATGAACAGAATCAATTTCAAATTGCCGCATCAGACGGTTCACTCGAGCGAAAGATCAATTCAAAATTCAAACATAATAATTATTCAGTAGGACCGCTATGACCACTTTGAAGCGTCTTAAGAGCTACGTGATTCTACTCTTGTTCTTTTGCGACCAACACCGTGAAGAATCAGGGAATCACTCGAATGAAAGCTGGGGTTTTCTATGACACTTTTCTTTCGTTTCATGTTTAGATGTGTCACTTTGAGTGAAAGATGCCGAACGAAGAATAGAAATGAACGAAAAGTAAACCAGTGCCAGTCTTGTCTTAGATTTGAAAAGTTTATTTAGAATCGCGGCAACCGTAAACTGGGCCTTTTTGTTGCTGCATCTTGCAACCTTTAACGAAAACTTTTTAAAAGTTGATAGTTTCACCAACTGAAGTTGCTCTGTCTGCGGAGCGCCGGAGAGTATTATTTTAATCGCTCATAAAATCTCAAAAGATGGTGAAATGAAAAAAATATTCCACCTCATTCGATATTTAAATATTATATCGATTCGATTGGCGAACTCGACCTTGGCGGGTTAATTCGAGCAATCCAATGGAATGCAACAATGACCATGAGTTACTCAGTTTTTTTAACAATAAATACCTTAGTTATTCAACGACATAATTTTGTTCTGAGAATTGTTAACCTAGTAATGATGTGGTGCAACTTCTGAGTCAGTCACTGAAGCTAAATGCAAAAAAGATATGGTTAAAATACAAATTTCGTGATTGACTAACGCATTTGGTCCTACTATTGCTATTAACTAACTACTTAATTTGGCTAAGTCATTCATAATGAGGTAAGTACTTAGATTATTATTTAAACTTATTAAAGACTAGTAGTTCGCCCCGAACTGAGATCTCGCGCACCGTAGATGGCTTACATTTGAACTTTCTTCTGACTACCCCTATACTTTCAAGTGCTATTACTGCCCAGTATGCCTATTGCGCTAGCTCGTCATGGTAAAAAATACTGACATGCATGCCATACATAATGTCATGTCTAATTTTTCATTCATTTAATATAAGTATGAATTCTCGTCGTATTTCAAAAAGTACCTAGGTACCTATACGTCCTAGAATAAAAATAATAACTATTTTGGAATGTACAACTAAAGACCTTTCATTTGACACCCCACTCAATATATTTGTTTAAATTTTTTTTTACCAACTTCGGAACCCAATATCTTGACAACCCCTTTATTGATTAAGCTCATTATGCTCCACCTTAAATTTTCATAGCACAACCTATTGACCTACCAAGTTTAGCTTACCTAACGTAACCTACGTACGTAATTTATTTTCAGGTTCCCGGACAATTATTTTTATTCATTACCAAGAATTTTTTTTTTTTCAAGAAAATAAATCAAGTAGCAACTAAAATCATTGCAAACCAAACCGCAACGATGCCACTCTCTTTCTAAGACCGACCAGTCAATGAGCTACGAAGACATCGAAACTCTATGAAACGGGAGCTCTTGCAGCGCTGGTTTCGTAGTTTTTGTTCTTTGGTCGTATTTCGAATACTATACATCCTAGAGTAAAAATAAAAACCATTTTGGAATGTACAAAACAAGCCCTTTCATATGACACCCAACTCAATATATTTGTGTAACTTTAAAAAAAATTACCCCCTTGGGAACCTAATATCTTCACAACCCCTTCATCGATTAAGCTCATATGCTCCACCGTAAATTTCCTTACTACAACCTATTGACCTACCAAGTTTCATGCAGATAGGATGAACGGTTCGACAGTTATGCGCGAACAACAATTCGTGAAACATACATACAAACATACAAACATACAAACATACAAACATACAAACATACAAAGCAAAATCGCCCAACTTACCACTAAGATCTTCGCTCGCTTCGCTCGCTCGATCGATAAAAAAAAGCATGAATACCACCAATTTATTTCAGATCTCAGGGTTCAATCAAAAGTTGAGCACACTTTTGTATGGTTTAAATGTTTTTTATATTTACTTTTATTTCATTTTATTTTTATAAAAGTATTGATAAATATTGGGCATAGAATCATATCCTGTGTAGTTATAATGTTAAATAATAACATTTGACCAAAGTGACCATCCTCATTCGTTTGATTTAACAATTCAACCTTGTATAGATTCAAATATTTATTTTGATACACATTCAAAAAGTGAACTTAGTCAATAAAATATTATAGTGAAACCCACGCATTCAGTTTTACGATCGTGTTTCATGTCTTTGTTAGACGTAGATTTATTGGCACATTAAAATCATATTTAAAGCAAATACCAAAATTATATTTATCCTTTTTTGTGTTTAATAAAAATCTTATTTCATTTACTTACTTACTTATTATTTTTTGTAGTATTAAAATAACACAGAAAGAGGCCAAAACAAATCAATCAAATAATATGTAAGTATTTGTAAAATGAAATGATTTAATCTAGAGACCTATGCGTTCACTGCTAGAGACAGACTGATCCCACGTACGCAAACGTATGCAACGCTTTATGACATTGGAGTCTCGATTTTTTATGAAAACTATGCAAGAAACACACTTACCTATCGTATCTAACGTACGATACACTTAGACCTTTTACATCTTTTACTAGATGATTTATATTATACAGTGTCAGGAGGCAATCTTTGCCTACATTAACGGGACACTGTCGTGCATGGAACATAGCTTGAGATGGAGTAGGCTTGATCAGCACCTAAACCATCCTCGCAGCTTAACCGGTCATATCCACAGGAAAGAAATGGTCAATATTGTGTGGGGCTGACTTAGCCGCGGGCTTCCTCACGATGTTTTCCTTCACCGTTTAGAGCGCTAAAAGCAGGAACGACAATTTAACGTGCCTTCCAAAGCACGGAAGCGCGATATACACACTAAGTTGTCTACTAATTGTGTAATTTAATTTAATCGTACTATGAAACTACAACCTTAATAGGCATCATTCAGTAACACTATTGAATATAACAGGTGCAATTGATCTGCTCTAGTTAAAACCCTAATGAATTCAACATCATTAATTAAGCACTCGGCTAACTTGGTAAAATGTCCTTAAATAGGTCGATAGTAAATAGTTGAGTAACAAGTACAAATTGATACTTGTTCTATTAAAATAAATGCTGTTTTATTTAAGTAAAACTAGTCTTACGACTAAAAATACGAAGAAGAGTAGATCGGTCGTATCTTCTGAAATACGAGATTAGTTAGGAGATTGATTGATCGTTGAAGTTAAACAGCAGTGTGTGCGGTCACTTTTAGGATGGGTGACCGCAAGTGGTATTACGAGCTGAGCGCTTCCATGCTTCGGAGGGCACGTTAATTGTCGGTCCCGGCTTTTAAGTCGTTAAGCCATGACGGAGGCATTTAGGCGGCCTAAAAACTCCGTCACCAGAGTTGACCACTTGCTTATACGAAAGAAGAAGAAGAAGTTTGTAGATGCCTAAATTAGACAGATGTAGTCTAGCCCCTCTATTTCCAAAACTCAAGTGAACTTGGGCCGAACATGATTGTGTGCAGACGTGGAGACGGCAGATGGAGCAAATTCATCATGGAGTGGAGACCCATGGCCCGGTAAGAGGAGCGTTGGCAGACCATCCGCCCGATGGTCCGACGACATAAAAGCATATGCCGGGACAGACCGGACCTGGAAGACCAGTGTTAGAGCAGTATGGAAAAATATTGGAGAGGCCCTGTAGTGGTCAAATATATGCTGAAGAAGAAGAGGAAGAAGCTATATTACAAGCGCTTCATATCGAATCTCTTTATATCATCGCTAATCCTTTGTTCTGACACTTTTGACCGTGTTGAATTACAATCCCCATACATTTTCTCTGTTATCTACATATACTATAGCGTTAGCGGTTGAAGATATGGCTGTTGCTTTTTGTACGTATATATCCAAGAGACAAGTTGCAATCATATCACTTTCTATAAAAATAATAACTGGTTTCGATGTTTGCCTTCACCATTCCGTTTGTCATGCTTTCACCGATACGAAATGCACCATTACTGGGGGAAGATACATACATATAAAATGTTATGTTAGGCTGGGATTTGAACTAAAGAGTCTGAAGTGCGTCCCACTAGGCTTTCCGGTGAATACCATAGAGCCTTAAAAACAAAACCTGTTACACATTCAATAACCAAAAAGTAGATCGCATTAGCCATGTTGCAATCACGTTGTGATTGATGGAATTGGGTCAAAATACTTAAGTTTAACCTATGGATGCACATAATTCATTCCTTCATTAGTTACCAATGAAACTAGTAGCAATCAATTGGTCAATCGAACTAACATTTTAACTGCCAATAAAATAGATCATTTATTTTTTATTGACCATATTATTTATAATGTTTCGCAATGCTAACATTGGATCTACAATAGTTTTATTCGCATATACTAGTTGTTTAACGCAGCTTCACTTTATAATTAAAGAAGCCTCTGTTAGTTGCAAGCCATGTAACTTTATAAGTCATACTTAGGCTGGATTCAACAAAACTGGATTAAGTTTTTATTCGAGAGAAAACTACTGTTTGTTTGAATATTTTGACATTGTAAAGTTGACACCTTATAACCAGGATAATTAATAATCGATAATTAAGGATAATTAATAAATATAAGCACATAATAATTTTCGGTTGCGCTTTCTAAACAGTTGTATTTCGAATTATGTCGGCTAGTTACTCTGGGGAAGATGTCTTTTGGTCGAATCTAGTCTTAATTAATTTTTTTTACATAAATAATTTGATTTGATTTGATTTAATATTTTATGTAGTGTAATGACTGCCATCTAGTTGTGAGCTATTCTGAAAGTTTCAGCCAGATAGCTAATCGGGAAGTGATCGAAATTTGAGTTGCAACATTCCATCCGGAACGACAGACAGACAGAAAAACAAGAAAGTGACTTATTAAAAAAGGTTTTAACAAAATAATAAGGCGGTAAAAATTTCGCCAGTCAGCTAGTTTATTATATTGTTTAAGTTTTAAAATAATTCACGAAGCATATCATAAAGTTCATACACGACTGGCCACGTCCTCGGTACCTACCATAAAAACTACAAACTGACTGTTTTGACGTAAACGGAGACTTTATAAAACGATGTTTTTGTCTTTAAATAAATGCGAAAATATAAGTATATTTTCGCATTTATTTAAAGACAAATTACTTACTTTAATAAAAAGTAACCTATGTACCTATATTCCAGGTCATAAACCGTGTAGTTATATTTCAAGTTTCAGCCATTTGGCTGAAACTTGGTTATTACCGTCCAGTAGTTTTTGTGTGAAAGAGTAACAAACATCCATACATCCGTCATCCATACATCCTCACAGACTGTCGCATTTATAATATTACTAGCTTCCGCCTGCGACTTTGCTCGCGTGGTACCCGAATAAAAATTAGCAAATGTACTATTCTCGGTCATTATCTATCTATGTTTTTAACATCGAAATCGGTTCAGCGGTTGTCGAGTTATATAGGAACAAACATACATCCAAACATCCTATCCTAAGTAGGTAATCCTGTTTATCCTTTCGTTAATATCTATTTTTACAATTATTATTGTATCTTTTTTCTGTGGCAAACTACCATTTATTTTCACAAAACTATACTCCAAATGGACAGTTTATTAAATTCCAACATATTTTTCTCTGCTAACGTTTCGTTAATCTCGGACACTGACATTTAAAGGTTATAGCTGACCAGTCGCCGCCGCACCCGAACTTTACCGCATCGCCTCGGTATTCTTTGTAGAATTAAATGGACCAACGCTCGCTAAAACTTCGTAACGTCGTCACCTTCGCTCCGCATCGCAAGCCAAAAGTGAAGTCGGGCGGCGAGTGGTCAGCTATTAACCTTAGTCTTCTCAAAGGTTGGGCAATCCCTTCACCACTTTCGAGATAATTTCCACAATGACAGTAACATGTCAACGACTTGACAAGGACACCCGGAAAGTACAATGATGAATACTGTAGTGTCTACACGTGCATATTCTCTATGAAAACTCGTTTTAATTATTACGGACTTTCGATTTAAGGTCAGAAAAAACGTACGATTTCCTGGTGGCCGCAAAAACTTATACGACATGTATGTAGGTTTGATCCATTGTCCACTAATATACCTACAAAAAGCTTGTATGTAGTTATCAAACTTGAAGTCCGTTTTAAAAGAAAATTAAATTGAATGGGCGTTTTTCGACTAGCCGGCACGGCACCGGCACCGGCACCGGCACCGGCGCCGGTGGTAGCTAAATGTATGAAAATCTGCCGGTGCCGGCGCCGGCAAGTGGAAAAACGAGCAGTACATTTTCATACATTTTTGCGTCGCCGGTGCCGGTGCCGGTGCCGGTGCCGGTGCCGTGCCGGGCTAGTCGAAAAACGCCCATTTACTTATATTGCTGTTTCGATTCATCCCGCCGCGGGACAAATATTTGTATGATCTGAAAATATTTGTCTCGGGTCTGGGTGTTTTCTATGCATGAATTTACCTAATAAGTATATATTTACAAAAAATATATACTTAGTACATTATGTATCAGTTATGTGGTTCCCATAACACAAGCTCTGCTTACTTTGGGGCTACATAATGCTGTGTGAAATGTTCAGCATTATTTATTAATTTACCCAGACAATTTTCATTTGGGTAAAATGGAGAGACGCACTATACGGTCACTTTTCGTAGTCGATGTAAATATTATAATGTCTAGAAAGAGCCGTTTTGCCCAAGTGGTTGTAAGGTTGTAAGACTTGTAAGTTCAACACGCGGGGTTGCTTCTAATTTTTTATGTTTAAATGCTACTTGAGCTGTTAAAGTGAAGGAAAACATCGTAAACTTCTAATCGATGGGCTTGCAACCTGTTACCTAGGTAGGATTTGCTTACTTTTGCTTACTTTTGCAAAATGTGAGCATGCGCCAAATGAGTAATTAAAAGTGCCGTAGACCTACCATTTATCTTCAGATAATCTTAAACAATCGAAGATCAAAGGGCTAAGACATGCTTTGGTAATACGACGACGACCGTATCTTTATAATTACAATTACTTCTTTTTTATCAAGCAACAATATACAATTCAAATGAGTCCTTTTTACGACTCATAAATAAATAATAATCGTAAACTATTTTTGTTATCAAAAACATCAAAATTAAACAGAGACCTTGTAATGTAACTTGAACAAGTTAAATGTTATGAAAGAACAGAATGGCCCGAAGACATTTCTACTGTGATTCAAATTACGAGATTTCGATATTTTTAAATTAAATAAACATTACATGGGCTATTTATTAATTTAAATGTATTATGAGTCAGAATTAGTCATATTAAAACGTGGGAGAGTCGCGAAAGAATTTATTCACTTATATTCACTGTAAGATCATGCAGTGTGTAACATGGTTTGGTAAAACGATCATTTAACGGATTGTTTTTTAATGATGTTTAAAAATAGGAATACCTATTAAATTTAAACATCATTAAAAAATGATTAACCACATTAACGATCTAACTAGAAAATAAAATAAGTACCTAATTATCCCGTTGATAACAATATTTATGTTCGTAACCATGATAGTTTCAAAAGTTATATAGAAAATAAAAGTGGAAGTAAATTATGATGTAGAATGAGGCAAGATTTACGCTAAATCTAGCCAACACTTGCGACTGAGTTTTCAGGCCATACAAAAGCTTCCTTCATGGCTTAACAACTTCATAGCCAAGAGTGACAGTATGTGTTCTCTAAACCATGGAAGCGCATAGTTGTATACTTCTACCATTTTCAACTCATTTATTTTGTGCGAACAGTAATCACTTAACTTTAAATCTACTCGCTACGAGCGCTTGACATCGTTAATAATTATGTTGCCTACTTTTGTTAAGTCTTTAGTTGAACAGTCATATACGGGACATGCATCGGAATAAAACAATTTTGTCAACACAGGTTCACATAACATGCATAAGGTTTTTTAACCAATTAATGGAAGTTGTGATTTAAGGTTGCGGTGAGTGGAGCTCGGAACTTCTCTTCCAACGTATCTATCTAAATTGTTCGTCCTTGTCACGCAAAAAACTCTATGTAGTATAGTATAGGTGTACTACTCAGTCTACTATGAGCAATCGCAGCCCCGATTGGCAGTATTACCTCTACCTAATCTGTGATTGGCAGATATGAGTCTGACATGAGGCCCGCCCTTTTTCGCGCGATTCAGGACGCATTACGCGCAGCTAATGTTCAATAATTTCAAATACAAATGCATCAGGACGTTTGGCTCAGCGGTTGTGAGCTCCGCTTGCAGCGCGGTAAGTACTTGCGGAATGGAGATCAATTCCTGTTGATATTGAGTTTTTGCATCTTTGGGGAGGCCAAAAATGTTATATTGTCAGTCACTAATGAATAATGTTCATTTTATTTCATGGAATCGTTAGATAAATGTATGGTAAAAATGCTTTTTTTGGAAATTTATCTACAATATCTAGGTAATTACCTACCCATCTTACTCTCAAGATTTTTAGGGAGGGATGAGATCGATATTATGACGCTAGACAGAATATGTGGGTTGTTACCTATATAAGTAGGTACACAATTACCTAAATTTTCAAAGGGAAGTAGGTATCTAAGTAGGTACTTACCTATGTTTTTTTCTGTCCAATGTCTATAGGTAAGTAGGTACTTACCTAACCTACCTAACTACTGAAGTCACAACAGATGTTTGTCCCTCTGAAATTAGGGGGCGTCCATTAATTAAAATTAAATAATAAAAATTAAAGGTGATTTTTGCGATTTTTCAACCCCCGCACCCCCTCCCCCCTTGGTGAGATGTCCTGAGATTTGGCTCGATCCCCTCCCCCACCCCCTAATCTCACGTGAGAATAAAAAAAATAATCTTAAACAGGTACCTACCTAGATTTGCCGAGACCTCCCTTTCATTTTTAATCCCACATGGGATTAGGTGCGATTTGCCTCAACCCCCTCCCGCCCCCTAAAAGCCTGACGTAATTAATGGATGCCCCCATAAGTGCAACAAAGGATAACGCATATTTAGGTACTTATGACGTGGCGAATCAATTGGTGGTACCAATAGGCTGGGAAGGCTGGAGCCTAGGGCGGCAGATTTTAGGGGCGGCAAATAGGGAACAATTTTTTTTGTGTTAAAGAAAAATAATATTTACCTATATTTATTGATAATGCTATGTTATTATGTACACACAAACAATTCAACATGTAAGTAATGTTTTAAAAATTGTTAGAGTGAGAGCTTTTCTTGCTTAAAACTTTTTTCCCTAATTGGATTGGAAACGAGCGATAAAGGCGGTGCGTTTAGATGGGCCCGCGAATTACAGTAGTATCCCGAAAATTTCCAACAGTTTACCTGTTGATCATGTTTGTTTCTGTAGCTGTAATCAGCACGTGTAAGGTCGTCATGTACGAAAAATCCCTATGTGTACCTACCGAAGAATTTTTATTTTCATTAATAATTAAATTTCACATCATCAATCAATCATCATCAATCATCAACCAATCAAACATCAATAGGTATCCGTACCCCTATTATAAATGTGAAAGTGTGTTTGTTTGTTTGTTTATTTGTAGTTGAATCACGTCAAAACGGAGCGACGCGAATTGACGTGATTTTTTGTGTGGAGATAGTTGGAGGGCTGGAGAGTAACATAGGCTACTTTTTATCCGGGTACAACTCGAGCGAAGCCGCGGGCAGCAGCTAGTTTATAATAAAACTGTAACAGGTCAAATTCTGTACATTGAAGATATTTTGAAATTTTTTTTGGAGGGCTCTCTATTGTCGATACTGAAGCCAAAACTGTAATTTTTTTCATTCATGTCTGTCCGTATCATGGCCGCGCATTACGTCGAAACTACTGGTTGGATTTAAATGAAACCTGGTATTATTTGAGTGCATACTACGAGGTCTAATATAAAATACTTTTAATCCTGAAATTCAGCACGGTTCCCTAGGGAGAGGGGATGAAAGTCAAAATAAGTCATCATCATCTCCCTGCCCTTATCCCACTATGTGGGGTCGGCACAACATGTTTCCCTCTTCCACTTCAATCTATCACTCGTCATCTCAGTGCTCACTCCTTTCACACACATATCTGCATTCACACAGTCCATCCATCTTTTCTTAGGCCTACCCCTGCCGGTGTATCCATCCACATTCATATTCATCGCTCTCCGTGTAACGTGGCTATCATTCCTCCTCATGACATGCCCATACCACGCTAACCTTTTACTCCTCAACTTATCAGTCACTGGCGCTACTTTCAAACTTCCCCTGATATACACATTCTTTATCCTATCTATTTTCGTCACTCCACACATCCATCTCAACATTCGCATCTCAGTCACACGTACTCTTTGAAAGTCAAAATAAGTATCTGGTTGTAATTCATGAGCGCGTAGTCCGATTTCATTGATTCTTTTTAGGGTTCCGTACCTTAAAAGGTAAAAAAAGGAACCCTTATAAGATCACTTTCTTGTCCGTCTGTCTGTCTGTCTGTCTATCCATCTGTCTGTCCGTCTGTCACCATCGATTATCTCAGGAACGGGTGGAGCTAGCAAGTTGAAATTCATACCATATACTGAGGTCTATAGTCCCTATTGTGAGTATAAAAATCAAGGTCCTGAGTCAACACTATAAAAAGATATAGGCAAATTTAGGTTTTCGTGAAAACTTGTAAGTACCAAAACTTACCTTAATTATCAACTTTTTTTATTTTTCGGAATTTTTCCTTTACTTGTGCTGTAAGGCCTTGATTGTAACCAAAATTGACAATTCTAGGTCAACCGGAAGTACCCTAGAGGTTTTGGGTCGAAAACCTAAATGGTAGTTCCCGTTGACCTAGGATCACGAAAATTTGGCAAAAAGCAAGGCCTTATAGCAGAAATAAAGGAAAAATTCCAAAAAATTAAAAAAGTTGAAAGTTAAAGGGTGTTCCCATACATACATACATACATAGTTGACGCCAATTAAGATTGTCTTCTGAGTTGTATGAGCGCTCATACAATTAAGCGAACTAGCTTAATTGGCACCATCCTCAAATAAGGTAAATAAATAAAATTGTGCTATTGTGTGAAAGAAAATAAAAGAAAATATTTATTGCAATATTATGCTCGTGTGCGCAGAACATTTGCGGCGCTGCTATCGCAGAACTAGGATATGTACAAAAAAATTACTAATTGTTCAATAACTTAATGGGTATAATGGGTAGGTACGGAACCCTCGGTGTACGAGTTCGACTCGCACTTGACCGGTTTTTACTTTGTTTGAAAGTAAGTACCTACTTTATATATTGTTCCGTAAAAATTTCAAGGTCATCGGTTTTGTAGTTCTGAAATTACAAACATCCGGAATCCTTGACACCCGGAATGCACAGGAACCGTTGAATGTACGGCTCATCTTAAGCTGGTGTGCAAACAACTCCAAACGAGTTGTCGGTGCTGGTTGTTGTTGTTGGTGCTGGTTGTTGTTGTTGGTGCTGAGGTAATTGTCTGGGGGTCTAAAGTGGCCACTTTTGATGAAAAATCAGATGTTTCATAGATGCTTCATCTATGAAACATCAGATATATGAAACATCTATGAAAAATCAGATGTTTCATAGATGCTTCATCTATGAAACATCTGATGAAACATCAAATGCTTCATAAATGCTTCATATATGCTTCTTAAATGAAGCATCGATGCTTCATCAATGCTTCATCGATGCTTTATAGATGCTTCATATATGAAGCATCGATGAAGCATCTATGAAACATCTATGAAGCATTTCACAAAACATCTTTTTTGACAGATCTATGTGCGAGGTTAAATTTATTTTTAGAAAGTAAATAGGTTGAATGGAAAACGGATGGCTGAATGCAAAACCCATGCGAAGCCAAATTTAAGAAAAAAAAACCTCAGACCCGCTCCCGCGACAATTTACCTTTTTTATTTATTTGTGTGCCTCAAAAATATTTCCATATGTCCATCAGAGTGGCGCAGTGCAATCATTTCTATAAAAAAACTAAGTAGGTACCTACCTATTTAATTTATAAAAATAAATTTAACCTCGCACATAGATCTGTCAAAAAAGATGTTTTGTGAAATGCTTCATAGATGCTTCATATATGAAGCATTTATGAAACATCTATGAAACATTAATGAAGCATCGATGCTTCATAGATGAAGCATATGAAGCATTTATGAAGCATTTGATGAAAAGTCAGATGTTTCATAGATGAAGCATCTATGAAACATCTGATTTTTCATCAAAAGTGGCCACTTTAGACCCCCTGTATTTGGTAGGATCAGAAGAATCTCATCTATTTTGAACTGTTAAAACCTAGTGAAACGATCACGGGAGGCCGAAAACAGCCACAATATGCGACATGTTATGAATCCATTATTATTCATCATGACAACAATGTTCTGTGGTGCTGAGGGCGAAGGCCCGCCTGAAACACAGAAGGTTGCAAATTTAATTCCCTTTGCCTGCCTGTGAGACAAATGTATGTGTGATCTACGAATCTCTGTCTCAAAATGATTCTCTCAAGAAGGCAAAAAGTCGTAGATTCTGACGAAAACTTTGAATAAAATACCTACGTTGTAGCACAGAATTATGCGACAAAGTTCAATTCAGCTCGCGTAAGCGTTCTTTGCCTAGTGCAATATGCACTGACACGTGCCTACACAAATTCTCTCTTTCTAACGCATAACTCTGTCACTGTCTGGCGCGGAGTGACGCGGAAGGGTTGTCGAGTTGTCACGCGATAGGTATTAGAGCCGAGTGGCAAGTGGGAACCCTGCCGAGGCCCGCCCGAGCGGGCCCACCAATGTACTTGTAGCTTCGTACCTAAAGTGCGGAGTGCGCGTAATTAGTAATTAGGTAAATAAATCTGTTTATATTCTTATGTTTTGCTTTTTAGTGCAAGTATGTTTTAACACGTTCAGTGCGGTACAGGACATATATGGGTTGTACGCGACTTTCTTCTGGTGCGGAAGGTAAAATTGTAGTTTTACCGCTGGTGCGGGGGCTATTTCTATACGAAATCCTTTATGTAAAAAAGAGTCAAGTATACTTTTCTGTAGCTTATTAAAAATATAATCAAAATTTGCCATAAAATTGTACAGGACACATATGGGTAGTACGCACTTAAAAGCAATTTTCGTAATTCTGTGCGTTACCGTACATATATGTCCTGTATCCGCAGACCCGGTGTCGCGCTGATTTTTACAGTAGTGCGGAGCAATCCCTATCTTATTAGCACGTCATTTGTCGATTATTACATTAACGCCAAAATTAAGCGATCTCATAAAATGTTATCGATGGTCGCAATTTAATTGAGGATTAAAAATCATCAACATCCTAACCCAGTTATTAAAAAAATCAATTGCCGCATGTATGTTCCCGCATTACTTGAGAACGGCTTGACTGATTTGACTGATTCCTTTTTTGTTTTGTTTGTAATTGTACGGACAAGGCTTTTATAAATTAAAAATTTGTAAGTATGCGGTAGAGGTCTGCGCCGAACAAAATTGACCAAGGATGTACGAAAAATGAGTCCTGCATATACTTCCACCAGGACCATAAATCCATGCCGGGGTGTTTAACTTAGCTTGTAATTTAAGTAAATGAAGTTTTGTTCATATTCAGAGAAATAAATGCTCCTTATCGATATCGATTGTTCAAAATACGGTTAGAACATCACTAAACTTGTGTAAAGGACAAACGTTTTGACCCTATTTTCAGTGCGGTACAGGACAATTGTGGTGGGTATTTAGTTTTAGGTATAGCTTCTAAAGTATTCACCAGATCCCCGTCCTGGCTTACCATATGTTAGGTAAGGTTATAATCTACCCAAATAATTAAAAAAACAACATTAAATTACGAAATTCATTAAATTATAGGCATTTCAAAAAAAACATAATACAGGACATATATGTCATGTACCGCACCAGGAGTAACTCTCGTACCTACCATAAATGTCCTGTATCGCACTGTCTGAAAGTCTTGCAAATACGGTCCCGCACCGAACGTGTTAAAGTCGGTTAAGTATTTTATTTTTTATTTTTTCATTTTAGTGTTTATTTTTTATTAAGAATGATGTCATCTTACCTACTTATTATGGCTCATCAAGCCCTTTCATTTGATATCCATGTCACTACTACTATACTACTAAAAACTAAGATACTGAAAACCAGCGCTCTAACAGCCATGGCGCTGCTGGAGCAAATGCTGAGGGGTAACCTTATTTTCTTGTCACTGTAATGTAGCATTTCTGATTTGTGTTGTATGTATCGTAGTGGCGAAAATAAAACTTATTTATATTTCTATTTTACTAAAAAGTTCCATGGAACAACAGGTCCTGACTCCATCATCAGATCAGATCGCTGTCACCATATTATTATATTACATTGTGTCGGAACTTCACAGATATGCTGTGTTTTTACTCAATCGGCCAATTTATTGAGGAGTTCTGTTGAACAGCTCTTGACTCCATCATCAGATAAGCTTGATTGATACCAAAATATTTCATTGTCACCGAGAATATCAGTGCCTCCAGTCAAAAAGGGCACAACTCAAATTCGGTACTTTTCAGGAGAGCCAAAAAACCAAACTTTTAATGTTTTTTGCTATTTCGCAAGTGAAATCAAAATTTCTATTGATACAGAATTGTAGACAAAAAAAAGCCCTTTCATTTAATGGTAATCACTTTCACGTTTGTTTACTATTTCTATATTTTTTTCTTGTTTTACTTGAGTTGTGCCTTTGTTAACACAGATGTAATGGAATAACGTTAACTATTCTAGTCAGTTTACTCGTACTAAAAGAAATATTACGACTTGTGCCTTTTGAATAATGGAATAACTTTATTAATACTAGTCGATTTACTCCTATTCAAAGAAATACTAAGACATAATCCATTAGTAACGAATACTTATTATGACAATAACGGCTTATTTCCATCAATTACTGATGTCGAGAGCTGTAGTTATGTAAATAGAATCTAAAGTTAAACAATAATGATGATATTTTTAATATTTATTTCAAAAAAATCAACATTATAACAAATGTTTTCAGTAAGTAAATTCTAAGTATTCCTCGGTATTTTAATTTACTTCCTCATTTTCTGATATAAAGCACAAACCGGGGTCGTCTTCAGCTCTCTCTCATTCAGAATTCAGTAAGTTGTATAAAAATCTTGAATTATGGTAGATCCTTTATGCGTGGGGATAACCTGACTGACTAGTTATAAAGCCAACTTAACTTCTCCCAGAAGCTCAGAAGTTTCCTGAGGTCTTCACATGCTTCGAGGAGCGACCTCGGGTTGTTGAGGATATGCTGCCGTTGTGCTGCTACGCCCAGGTATTCCAGGACTACGTAGGCTGCTGATTTTTCTTCGGTTAGACATTCCCTGCAGAGTGGGATGTCCGTGGCACCGATGTTGTACAGCTGTTTATTGAGGGTACAGTGTCTTGTCAGCGTCCCTGTGATTATTTTGATGTCTTTTCTTTGTAGGTTCATCAGGCGACGTGTCAGTCGTGGTGTGGCTGCTGTTATCGCTGATCTGGACTGTCTGTAGTCCGTCGCCCGTGTCCATCGATCGTTGTGAAGGTTTTGGGTGTGTTCTGTATCCAGGTGCGTAGCTGGGAGAACGTCAGAGGAAGGAATGGGGCTGCTGGGTATTCCACTTGTGTTTCCGAGCCCCTTCTGGCTAGGCGACGTTTCCCAGAGATCCACTGTGTCCCTTGATCCATTGTAGAGTTACCCTGTTCTTTGCGGCGATAATTTCAAGGGAAAGGTGACATTCGTATATGCGCTTGAAGTTGCATTTTTGGCTCTCCAGTGCTCTGAGGGTTGTTGTACTATCTCGGGGACTACTATGCCGTATACTATGCCGTAGTCTTCTATCCCTCTCCATTTGATAGCAGTGACAGTTGACTGGAAAATGGAACTGCGTGAGCCTAGTGTCATAGGTAAGATAAGATTAGTTTTCATGTGTTTGTATTTTGTAGTGTTTCCGGGATGTCGATTGACTTGGAATCTTATCACACGATATTTTGGTAGAATAAATAAGTATCTCGTATCAAGCTTGGGAATACATGATGCTGTGTGAAATGTCCAGCAATATTTATTTATTTATTTATTTATTTATGTGGTGGTCATCAAAACTTTTTCTATAACTTGAACAAAAATCGTCAATTTGGTAATACCTACTGGAAGGCAGAAAGAGATCAATTACATTAAAAAACAAAAATTAAAACTTATTTACTTCATCACATTAAATCAATCAATACCAGCGATACACAGATTATTATAATACTTACTACGTAAAAGATACATTTATGTCTCATTATTATCCATGCTTATAATCACCAAAAGCAACAAATAGAGATATTCCCTTAGAAACATGCATAACAAATGGATCAACTTCATTTATTTCTAACTCTGTTTATCTAATGCATTGGAACATCATGAGTTATGCCTTTTTGTTTCATTGTAATATTTTTTTAACTGAAATTATGCCTTCATGTTCGATGATGTTTTGGGCTTACTGCTACTTATTTCCTTTTAGTTGGGAAATTTTGTCGATAACTAAAGACGTTCCCTTTCTGACAGTCGAGTTATACCCTTGATGTAGTTGAAAAAACCAGGTTAGGATGCAGCTAGAGTTATGAATTTTTGATATGTTATGTAACTGGATACGTAGATCACGATAGTCCAATAAAAACAAAAGGGCACAACTCGACTTATGTCCTTTTTGACTGGAGGCACTGATATATAAGTGTGCAAAATTTCAGCCCGATAGTTCTACAAACACAATAAATAACCATAAAATTTGAGAGTTCCCCTCGATTTCCATGGGATCCCCTCATCAGATCCTCCACTTCTGGAGTATATCCTTTGTAACCAAAAAAAAAAAATTGTCAAAATCGGTCCACAATTGACGGAGAAATGGCGTAACACACACACAAAAAACTAAAAAAAATATATACCTACCTAAAATAAAAAAAAACACACAGTCGACTTGAGAGCCTCCTCCTTTTTGAAGTCGGTTAAAAATAATATTACACAAATCATAAAAGTTACAATTTCATTAACAAAAAAAATGTAATTAATATGATTGTGATGTGGTATCGAGTGTAGGGGCGGCAAAAGTTGAATAGCCTACTGGCGGCAAATTTGGAAATCCGCCACTGTTATAGGCAGTAGAGTAGGTAGGTATCTATGTAAGCGAGATAAAACATAATACCTACCTAACAGCCAACATCAGAGAGACAAATGTAAAATATACTAGGTTCCGCCCGCGGCTTCGCTCGCGTGATACCTACCCGGATAAAAAGTAGCCTATGTTTTATTATTCCAGGTCATAAATTATGGTACGTATAGGTACCTACCTACTTAAGTACCTACCTATAATGTATTCCAAGTTTCATTAAAATCCGTTCAGTAGCACTGGCGGTCGCAGACTTTGATCTTGGGGGGGGGGGGGGTCACTAGTTTTGGTAGTGCGTACCTACCTCTCTTTTTGCTGGATGTTACAGGTTTCTCAAGGATTTTGAGGGGTCCGAGGGGGGGTCATGGGGGTCACGACCCCCCCCCCCTCGGACCGCGCGTGTATCAGTAGTTTTTGCTTGAAAGAGTAACAAACATACAAACATCCCTAGATAGCGGTACATCTATACATCCATACATCCTCACAAACTTTCACACTGTAAAATTATTAGTAGGATGGAAAAGCCCCTCTTGGCAGATTCAAATGGCCCGCCGTCATTTTGTGACGTCATTACAAAACTACTACTGTTCTATTTATAGACTTTGAAGTTTAAAAACATAACTTCAACTTCTTTCATAACTTCAACTTCATAACTTCAACTTCATAACTTTAGTATGAAAATTACTTTCTTTTTAACCGACTTCAAAAACAGGAGGAGATTCTCAATTCATAGGAATATTTTTTTATGTAGGTAGGTACCTATGTTTTTGGAATTTTTTTGATTTGGAAAATTCTTTTTTGTTTGAAAGGGTCCCAGGTGGTGCCATGGTCATCAGATCAGGTCAGGATCTGATGATGGCGTCAGGAGCTGTTCAACAGAACACATCAGTACCTACCTAAATCTAAATAGGCCGATTGAGCTGAAACTCGTCATCATCATCACCAGCACCATTTTTTGAACAGCTTCTGATTCCATCATCAGGTCAGCTCGCAGTCACCATAGGTACGCATAGGTATTACATATTACATGACATTGTAGTCGGAACGAAACGGAACAAGACAGCTTACATTATGCCGAGTTTAAACTCAATCAGCCTATTTACTGAGGAGTTCTGTTGAACAGTTCCTGACTCCATTATCAGATCCTGACCTGATCTGATGACCATAGCTCCACCTGGTACTCTTTCAAACAAAAAAATAATTTTCCAAATCGGTCCAAGCTCACCTATTCAAGTAGATACTCGAGAAACATACCTACCTACCTACATAAAAAAAATATTCCTATGACTTGAGAATCTCCTCCTTTTTTTGAAGTCGGTTAAAAAGAAAGTAATTTTCATAAAAGGGTCTACAAAACCTACCTACCTACATACCATTTAAAATTGAAATAATTGTTCAAAGTAAAAATCAATTCTAATCTACGCTAGGTACACCTATCTAGTTAGTGTGTATACTACCTACACCTATACCTACATACCTATACATCGAGCGAGCTAAAAATGCTAAAAATTATAAAAAGCGGTGGTCGTTGCAAACCAATTTTGCGTTAGTGTGAGTGTCGAAACTCCGCCTCCGGGACTATACACACACATTGAAGACATCCGAGCAACGCGTACGGCAATACTCGAGTTCAGAATTTACAAGAATTTACGATGTATTCCGTAATACCAAAAATGATGAATGAAAAGTTAATGATTTCGCAATTTTTTTTGTATGGCCTGTAACTAGACACTCTAAGCTGTGTTCCTATTAAAAGGATATTACAATCATTGTTGTTTATCATACAGAACAAATGCAACGAAAACACGATATTTTTGCTGTAAAAATGTTAGAAATACAATTTGGTTACATTTTGTTTCAGGTAAGTTTTTTAGATCAAAAGTTTAACAGGAACCTAGATTAATACTTCCTTAATCTAAATAAGTGCATAAAGTGGTGAAAATACGCTCAAATTTTAAATGATTTCGGTAGTACGTTTGTATGGAGAATTCGTTCGTCGCTGCCCTCTTAATAACATATAACAGTTATATAACAAACAGTGAAGAAACCATCGTAAGTTAATTTTCTTAAAATGAGGATAGGCTTATTGCAAGCTGTATGTCGTACGTATGGAATGCTAACTTCTGCAAAATATTGGACAATTAATTGGACATATACCAAAAATGTATTTGGACATATCTCTGACTACGCCCTTAGACATCTTTAGGGGATATTTCAAATGTCTAAGAAAATGTGTACACCTTGGGGATACAATATAGTTGTCATCCTGTTTCATTTTTTTTCGTATTATCGATCGAGCGAGCGAAGCGAGCGAAGATCTTAGTGGTAAGTTGGGCGATTTTGCTTTGTATGTTTGTATGTTTGTATGTTTGTATGTTTGTATGTTTGTATGTATGTTTCACGAATTGTTGTTCGCGCATAACTGTCGAACCGTTCATCCTATCTGCATGAAACTTGGTAGGTCAATAGGTTGTAGTAAGGAAATTTACGGTGGAGCATATGAGCTTAATCGATGAAGGGGTTGTGAAGATATTAGGTTCCCAAGGGGGTAATTTTTTTTAAAGTTACACAAATATATTGAGTTGGGTGTCATATGAAAGGGCTTGTTTTGTACATTCCAAAATGGTTTTTATTTTTACTCTAGGATGTATAGTATTCGAAATACGACCAAAGAACAAAAACTACGAAACCAGCGCTGCAAGAGCTCCCGTTTCATAGAGTTTCGATGTCTTCGTAGCTCATTGACTGGTCGGTCTTAGAAAGAGAGTGGCATCGTTGCGGTTTGGTTTGCAATGATTTTAGTTGCTACTTGATTTATTTTCTTGAAAAAAAAAAAATTCTTGGTAATGAATAAAAATAATTGTCCGGGAACCTGAAAATAAATTACGTACGTAGGTTACGTTAGGTAAGCTAAACTTGGTAGGTCAATAGGTTGTGCTATGAAAATTTAAGGTGGAGCATAATGAGCTTAATCAATAAAGGGGTTGTCAAGATATTGGGTTCCGAAGTTGGTAAAAAAAAATTTAAACAAATATATTGAGTGGGGTGTCAAATGAAAGGTCTTTAGTTGTACATTCCAAAATAGTTATTATTTTTATTCTAGGACGTATAGGTACCTAGGTACTTTTTGAAATACGACGAGAATTCATACTTATATTAAATGAATGAAAAATTAGACATGACATTATGTATGGCATGCATGTCAGTATTTTTTACCATGACGAGCTAGCGCAATAGGCATACTGGGCAGTAATAGCACTTGAAAGTATAGGGGTAGTCAGAAGAAAGTTCAAATGTAAGCCATCTACGGTGCGCGAGATCTCAGTTCGGGGCGAACTACTAGTTTATCCAGTACCAGTACCTATACAATGAAAAATGGCGCGCTATAGGCAAACGATTATAGAATTGTCATCAATAAAACAAGCTTTCCATTTAAATACGATTCATCGTTTAGTTAGATCAAAGTTGATTTGAAGAAAATATACATAAATAAATCGATACGGAAACTTTTGCCATTTTTGTGCAATTTGACGCAACCATGTTACAAAGTTACACAGACATTTCAAAATATTTCGTAGATACATCTTTCCCTCTATTGATGACTTTGTCGGTTGGTAAAAATTATAATGAGTTCATTTCAGGCCGCAAAGGTTCAATTTCTGGTTTATGTCCAATCAAACCTAAATCTTAAAAGTAATTAAGTAGGTACCTACATAATAGTTCTTGTCATAGTCATTATCATGTCAATTAAAATGTACCGTAAGAACTTGACCACATTTTAAGGCACTGTTGATAATTTTCAGTTCATTCTTTATTACTTACCCCCTTACTTATGAAAGATATTTAAAGTTGAACACTGGTTAAATAACGTCCTGTCTCTATCTGTCACTATCCACAAATAAAGACAGGACGTTGCTTAACCAGTCTTCAACTTTAAACATCTTTCGTAAGTAAGACCCTTAGTGTTCATTAAAGATGTCTAGAGAGATAGTCAGACCCATATCCATAAATTAGCGCATGATTACATTTTATAGTATTGGTATTATGTGATATGTAAAGTTCCGTGTGATTATAATGGTGGTTTAAAGTAAGATGTTATGTCATTGGTTCAGTGTGATCGTCGATGACGATTGCGTAAATATTGGCGACACATTCAAGGTTGATCCTAAAAAGCGACTTGGCTAAAAACTGCCTTACGAATAATAAACATAGAGTAAATCACCAATAAATATTCTGAGCGCTGATTATTATCGCTCATTATAAATCTGTGTTTCTATAACTACTGCGAGTTGGCCGCTAGCTTATAAATATGAACTTATTTTACTTTATTTTACTGTGTGTGACTCATAATAATTGAATGAAACTGTCTTTACAATAATATTCTTAAAACGTTTACCTTAGTTGTAAATAAAAAAGAGCAAACAAATATAAATTAACACCACAATTTTTTTGTATAATTTGTGAAAAAAATTACCTTGTCCTTTTGTCTACGAAAAAAAAACTCTGAAGTTTCACAATGTCAACTGTCACGTTTGAAAATCGAACACGAATTTTGGCGGGCTGTGTACCAAGGAGTTTTACACACGTGCGTCTGCACACGCGATCGCGCGGGCACTAAGAGTAAAGTGTGGTTAATATGACCGGTTCCTTTTACTAAAGACCTTAAGTTGTCACTGGCCGAAAGAGTTCAGAGTAAAACTTCCGATGATGCATGTTCCGGTTGGGATTTATGGTATACGTAGGAGGATGTAGAGCTTACTAGAGATGTGGTCATGTGATGAGGGATGAATGGCAAGTTATAAAGAGAGTATTAGATATGAATATGGAATCCACATTGTGGATGGATATAGGTGTAGGTGTTCGACTTCGAAATCCGAAGTCGAACGAAGGTGAAAGATATTGAGAATCGTATCATGGAACTAAAATGGAGTTGGGCAGGACACCTGGCACGGAGACATGACGACAGGTGGAGTAAGGTGTCTACTGAATGGCGTCCAAGAACAGGATACAGGAATGTCGGACGTCCGGTTGTGAGATGGGCAGACGATATAGTGAGTGTCGTGGGACGAAATTGGATGAGGCTAGCACGGGACCGTGAGGAGTGGCACAGAAAAGCGGAGGCCTATACCCAGCAGTGGGTGAAGTTAGGTTGCGGATGTTGATGATGATGATGATGATAGGTGTAGAGGTAGATCGAAGATGAATGGAATATGTGAGGGATGACATGACTAAGAAAGGAGTAAGTGCTGATATGATAGAGGGAAGTGGAAGAAGAAGTAAAAGGATGTATAGCGGATTCCATGTTTGAAAATATCATGTTCTATTTTTGAGCTCTTGATGTGCGAACCCTTTAACCTGATTTGCATTCATTATACATTACTTCAATGTTTGCGTTACAAGGTCGATATTTTCATTTTAAACTGAGCATTTTTTGTGTATTTTAAATAAGTGTATAAGTAAATAAGTTTTTGTGTTATAGGAAAATTTTGGCACCAGCATTTTAATTGAGCTATTTGACTTATTCTCATTTTTGATACAAAAGATTTCAACGCGCTCCATAGGTGTAACTTATGCCGTTGTTCTTATATTTGCTTACCTACCTAAACTATGCGTAGTACCAACCTTTCTTTACTTTTCATATTAAAAATTCTACATTTAAAGAATATACCAATAAGCATGAATGAGGAAGACAGGCAGATATAGGCAGATGTTTTTTTTTTTCATGTAATAATGTTTTAATTACTTAATGACCTATATATTGATAACTGTATTAATTTTCTGGCTGGATGCATTGAACGGGTAGGTATTGACCTTACTAATCCAGCTTACGACCTGCTACCATGTCTCCCTAATTTTTTTTACCTATACAAACCTAAGTTACGACGACGATCTACACTACACAATTAGCTCATTTTGGTTTTGTTCTTTTACCTTTAACTTTTCCCTAGTTCTTAATATTTTTATGTTCAATTTTTTTTTGTTCTTACAAGAAGTAATGTGTCAATACTGTATTACTATAAATAGCAGGATCTACAATGAATTAATCCATCGGTATGTTGGAAAAACCACTTTTGTAAAAAATGCGTCCTGTCACGGACGTGAAAACTGGATTGGACCTTTCAAGGTATTTATATGGTAATTTCGCTTACGAGTATACTATATACTTTTTATGAAAGGTTATAAGTAAAGAGCATTGTTGTTGAAGAAGTTGTCTTTTTTTTAATTGCACTAAATAAATATTAAAATCGGGAAAATAAAAGCCTGGTGCTTTAAATATTTTGTTTGTCTTTGAAAAATACCTGCATATTTAATTTTCATTAAAGATAGGTTAGCTCTTCACTTCGCTCCTTGCTCAGGCAAGGATGATGTTGACGATGGAGCGAGCTTCCCTAGAAAAATACTATTTTCATTTATGAATTTATTGCTAAGTTTTAGTAGTTAAATCTCAAATGTGTTTATAGTTGTTGGCACTTGGTTAGAATGGATGACGGCTAAATGGTGACCAAGAGACATGGTCGTCACGGAGTAGACTACCAGCAAGTTAGTCAGACGACATAGTCAGTGTGGTTGGACGACAATGGATGAGGTTGGCATGAAACCGGGAGAAGTCGCGTTTAGAGAGAAGGCCTACATTCAGAAGTGGGTAATATATAAATATGTCGAGGAGGAAGGGCATAGGGGGTTTTTTGTATAGGAGGAAGGGCATAGTGGGTTTTTCTCACTCTGTATTCGAGCAGCCCGACTGGGGAAGTCCCTCCGCCTTACAGAATATCACAGCCAAATAAAACCATTCTTCTCGAATAGTTTTGTGTCCTGTGGTGAGTAAGATTGCTAGAGCACGAGGCTGCGAGGAATCTGTGGTGACAATTGGTGGACCAGTCTTGTCCATTGTGTTGTCAGCGCAGTGATTCTTCTTTTAAAGGGTCAGCAGCTCGAGTGTGACTCCTGTGCTGTGGTGTCACAGACATCCTTAGGCTTCGGTAACCACTTACCGTGACCGTCTGCTACCTTAGAAGTAAGAGAAAGGAAAATAATATTATAAGTTTAAACTTCA
Organism: Camptogramma bilineatum; assembly: GCA_958496255.1. Taxonomy (NCBI): domain Eukaryota; kingdom Metazoa; phylum Arthropoda; class Insecta; order Lepidoptera; family Geometridae; genus Camptogramma; species Camptogramma bilineatum. The sequence goes on along the minus strand of OY292465.1, from coordinate 9,577,246 downwards.
CCTTTGGTATCTTGAATATACTTAAGTAGGTACTTAATGTTTTCAATAAAATTGATACTTAACGTTTTAAAAAAAAATCTATAATTCTACAAAATACTTTCAATTTAAAGCATTATTACGGAGATATGGATATGAGCAATCAATCATTCAAAATATTTAAATTCAAACTTTGATTGCAAATAATCTTCGAAACATAAACGATTTCGAATACATTATTGCATGTTGTCATAGAAATAATTTTTTTACAAGAATCTCACAATATTTGGCGCCATATTGATATCTAGAAAAAATAATGAAAAACAATCTTGTCGTTCCAAGACTCGTGTACTTCAAAATTATCAACTTAGCACTAACAAACAATACACACAAAAGTGGGACAGTACCTATTAAAAATTTGACTAAGATTTGATATAAGTAATATAAAAGTATATGATTAACTATTTCAAAAAAATACGAAACAGGATCAAGACTCATAGGTATCCTCAAGGCACGGTAGACAGTCTCTCAGAAGTATAAAAAAAAATAGTATAACGCGCAGTGTGGCGCAGTGTAGCTTTTTCATAACTATTTTTTCTACTGCGTATCGAAATGGCTAACGTCACGAATGCCTAGTTAGATCGTGCGTATTCTACGACTTAGGGACCTTCAAGAAAAGAGCCTACTCCTACCCTAAAGTCCAGAAACGCACCTACAGCTCTTCTGATATTGCAGTGTCTCTCTCCCAAAACTTGAAATGAAACTTGCCAATTTTTTGAGTTCAGCTTATGTTGGACAAACGTTTCAAATTCAGTTTCCACCAATATTAGCTGAACTACAACAGCTCTGGTTTTTGAAAGTAGCTCCCGGGTGAACAGCTTGTTCGTTTACCCCCCTCTTCCATATAAATAGATCAACTTAAAATTACTAAGAAGGTAATCAGACACTCCTTCATTTCATATTTAGACATTCCCATTTGGCATATAGCATTCCATACAACAGATTGCGGCGATAAAAATAATTATATTACAACGAAAAAATAGTTTTATGTTGAAACAATGTTTTTATTCAACTTTAAGTCTGTGTCAAAGACATTAAGCTGACAGCTCAAGAACCATCAAAAACTTAAACAACCTACCTATAAGAAAACATGTTGACTATGCTCAATTAAAATCATGTTATTCACTTGGACGAACTAGATGTCTAGACCCCGATTTCGAGCGTCAAAACGCCAACAAAAAGATCAACCAACTGTTGGTAGACTCGTTCGTTTCGCTCATTCAGTCGCGCTAAGGTCGTTGTACTGTAAACATGAATTTGGCGGCAAACAAAAATGGCGATTTGTGCCATCAAAGTGTGCAGGAATTACAAAGGACGACTAAAAATAAATAAGGAAGTTACATAGCATCGGTAAGTAAACTATAAATAACTATAAGTTATGAAAACAAGAAAATCAAACTTTGTAATTTTATCCTAACATGTTTTAGGAGGGTTGCCATAATTATTCTTTGATTTTACCCATGTGAGAGCGTGAGCAAATAAAAAAAAGTGTTGAATCCAAGGATTTTATATACAAACAGGATGGTTAAGTCGACTTTAATGTAAAAGGGACTTTGAACCTTATCACGACTATACAACGATCTATTATAATTTAATCTTGGTTATAAGGATTGTTGGTCTTGTTGAGAGGCTTTCTTGGTAGCTTTGTCTCTTTCACACTCGTTGTTGGATTAGTAGTGTGCCTAAGTCATTGATATTTCAGGATATTTTTACCTTATCGCGCTCGACCAAATCAGCGCTTGATTTCGATCCTTGAATTCGATCCTTGATTTCGATCCTTGGTTACAATCCTGGATTTCGATCTTGATTTTGATCCTTGATTTCGATCCTTGATTTCAATCCTTGATTCTTGAATCTGAAATCTTGAATCTTGAATCTTTGAAGTGACAGCTGTCAAACTTCAAACCGCCATATCTCATGAATTACTCGTCCTAGACTCCCCGTTCTCAGTTCAAATGAAAACCAAGATCTTCATTTGAACTGACAGCTGTCAAACTTAAAACGGTCATATCTCGGAAACTACTCGTCCTAGACTCACCGTTCTCAGTTCAAATGAAAGCTATGACCAAGATCTACATTTCAGATGACAGATGTCATTTTGACAGCTGTCACTTAAAATGAAGATCTTGGTCATAGCTTTCATTTGAACTGAGAACGGGGAGTCTAGGACGAGTAGTTTCCGAGATATGGCCGTTTTAAGTTTGACAGCTGTCAGTTCAAATGAAGATCTTGGTCATAGCTTTCATTTGAACTGAGAACGGGGAGTCTAGGACGAGTAATTCATGAGATATGGCGGATTGAAGTTTGACAGCTGTCACTTCAAAGATTCAAGATTTTAAATTCAAGATTCAAGAATCAAGGATTAAAATCAAGGATCGAAATCGAGGATCGAAATCCAGAATCGAAACCAAGGATCAAATACTTACAAGAAAAATTAAGTAAACAAAAACCAGTATTGACCGCAAAAAATTTGAAACTTTTAGAGACACCTCGAAATCATAACATATTTTCCCCTACTTTTATGGGAAATTTTCAAGAGCTGGTATCACTAAAAATGGATGACAATGTTGACAGGTGACGCAAAGCACTTGTATAGACAATAGAAGATTTGCATACTTGTGTGCGTAATACGCACACTAGCGTTTCAAAGCTGGCCTGTTGTTCTTGTTGCGATTGAAGCGAAAGAGTCCATCTAGACATATAATTAATCAAAGGTTATTCAATGATCAAATCATGTAAAAAAGCATGGACCAGCTTCCTAGTTCATGACATCAAATAAGAAATGCATCATCTACCAAATACGTGACCTTTATGTTCAAGGTGCTTAGATTTCTTTTCAAAGAGCTGGCGATTTGACAATGATAAGTACTTGCTGACTCACATAATACTTAGAGTTCAATACACAAAAGAAGTAATCCGGAACTTTGTGGGACTAGCAAAAGATATCTGGCGTTTTATCTGTTTTTCTCGTTTTGTCGAAGGAACTTTTTTTGAAACGGACTCTACCAAGATTATTAAGAAACGGATCGTTAAACAAATGATAGTGAAGGAATAGAGAATTCGCGTTAAAAAATTGAGTATTCGATAATTTAAAAACTTACACAATTTATAGGTAGGTACCTACATAAGTAACATTTTTCTCGAAAATGTAAACGGGACTTTCAGAACCTGCTTCTTAATCAAGGTCTCTCAAGCTCAATTTTAACACAAATTGGAGACAGGCAGGAATTTTGATTCCTGTTTGTCTCCTTTCGGGGAAAAGACGCGGTGACAAACAGGAATAACCCACTTTCTCTCGGATGCAATATTTGAAATCACAGTTTTTAAATGAAAAAAAAAAATTCGTAGTTTTTTGATTGATTATGGTTCAAGTCTGAGAATCCCAAACACGATGTTTCCCTAAGCCGGTCCAGTCGAACATTTACAAGATGAACATAAACAACAAAAACACACCAACATAAAAAAAATCACGCTTTGGTAGGCAGTCCTCAGATTTCCTCATACTAAGATCCTAACACACATCTTTCAGATCAAGACGGACAATTTCAAAATATACTCCTCAAAACAAAATATGGCCCACTTAGAAAAACATGACTTTAAAATAGTAATAAAAATTGAATGTAGGTAGGGGAACCTGTTGAACCTCGGCCACACGATTTTATTTAATTTTTTTTGTCCATAAAGATTGAAATTAGGTTTACCAAATATGGACACATGTAAAGACACACTATTTGACTACATATTTATGAAATAAATTTTGTATTTTTAATGATACTTTAGAAGATAAAGAGATTTGAACAAAAAATGGGAAATTGTCGAAGGTACAACACACCCGATATACCTTGGTCACTGCAAGATGTACCTTGACCTTACTAGTCTTTTTTCATGAAAATACCATGTTATCGAATCAAATAACGCTTTATTTTTAAATTAATACGAGATAAGCCTTGGTGGCCGAGGGATATCAATGGACGAGGTTCAACAGGTTCCCCTACAATTTATTTTAATTTTGATTTTAGGAATATGTTACCACTGAACTTAGGAATTTAGAAATATATTTTTAGAAAAAAATATAGGACACGTTCAGAAAATATGTTTTGTGGAAAATATCGAAATATTTCATGTGGGCCCTATTTTTTGTTTTGAGGAGTAATGATTCGGGATTTTCAACTTGGTTCGTAACGCTAAAATCATGCCGGACATTATACGTACATTATGTACGTATAATGTCCGGGCATTATACTTACATTATGTACGTATAATGTCCGGCATGACTGGGCGTCATAGTGCGGTGAAAATTCCATCAGTGACGGAAGTACGGATTTCCCGTAGCGTGGCAAATGCATATCAATTCAATTCAACTATGCGTTACATAACACCCATACTCTAGAATCAATACAATTAAAGTAGAATAAAGATAAACTTAAACACGTTCTTATTGTTTTCTCGCTTTGTAAACTGGTTGTAAAGGGCTAAAAAAATTCATACATTTTATTATTAGCCAGAGTTCGGAGCCCTAAGTAATACACTTTCCAATCCTTCTTTCAAATAAATTAATGAAAGTATTGGTAGACCTTTTTTTATTATTTCCCGACGTTACGAGTGCGTAAAAGCTCTCGTGGTCACGTTTAAATTATGTCTACAGCAGTGCGATTCAGATTTCAGACCTTCTCGGAATCTATATCCTAATACGGAAAGTGACTTTTATTCGCTGAATAAACGTCAATTTTCCGAACAAAATCATAGAATCAGATGCATTTTCGGAAGTCTGAATCTGCGGTTCGCGAAAGTTTAAAATGTGCTTTAACAAAATGCCAGATATCCCTACTTGACTTTCTAAATAAACGAAATAGAAAGGTTTAAAAAAATCTTTGTATTTTATACGATGTACCATAGATAAAGAGTCGTCGTCGTTGCGATGTTTAATTTTATATTCGTCTGACCGTCTATAAAATTAGGGTTGAAATGTGTAAGAGCGCTTGTAGACGTCCGTTTTTTTTTCGCCGGACATTGGACCGTGTTTTTCACCCGGATTCGCGGTGGTGTATGGCGCGTAATGAATGTGTGTACACGCGCCGGATATCGGTCCGGCGAACAGTTTATGCCGTTTATATGGATTTCGTTTATTGACGGTCCGTTGTCCGGCGAAAAAAACGGACGTTAACAAGCACTCTAAGGCTTGTTTCACTCTTCAGCGTGTCGCCGGTCGCGTCCGCAAGTTGACCATTCACAGCACATTTCTCTTTGCTGTGAATGGTCAAAATTAATTTCTCTGTGCTGTGAATGGTCAACTCGCGGACGCGACCGGCGACACGCTGAAGAGTGAAACAAGCCTAAGTCCGTATGAGATAATGATTAGTCAAAAGCTTTGCCTCTTTCATTCACTCATTATTAACTCAACAATTGATTTGACAGATATAGATCTACTAGGCTGCTTCCGGTATCGATCAAACTATTGTTTTATCGTTGATTGAACACAATTAATATTTTTTTTCCTAGTTTTAAAACTTAAAGGCCTTACACACCTTCCTTCTTTGTGACGATTGAAAATAGGACTAAGAAGCGTAAATCCGATAGTGTTATTATTATCCTAACATACTGAAGAATTATGAATGATTCCTTCTTTCAATGGGTGTCATGTAATCATCGTATGTTTATTATGAATCGAATGTGTCGGGTTCTTAGAAATAAATTCCAGTCACAAATAATTTTAATAAACGATTTTTTAAATGTTGCAATCAATGCCTGCTCTGAATCACAAATGGCAAGGTGTGTAGGGGTTTTAAGTAACACGACAATACAGCATCCGGCTTGTTATGGTAATATTATTGGTTTATAATAAGAGCTCAATAAAACTACGCGACAGCAATATGTCACGGTTGTCGCTTTTATTATACTGGTCAGTGTTAAGGGGAATCGAATTCAGTTTTAGTAACTTAGAATCTATGTGTAGTACGAGTATGTATGTATTTACAAAAAAGTATTTTATGTTGCACCTATATTTCATAACACAAGATCTACTTTCTTTGGAGCTAGATTATGCTATGAGAAATTGAAATGTCCAGCATTTTTAGGGTTCCGTACCTTAAAAGGTAAAAAAAAGAACCCTTATAAGATCACTTTCTTGTCCGTCTGTCCGTCCGTCTGTCCGTCCGTCCGTCTGTCCGTGTGTCACCATGGATTATCTCAGGAACGGGTAAAGCTAGCAAGTTGAAATTTATACCATATACTAAGGTCTATAGTCCCTAATGTGAGTATAAAAATCAAGGTCCTGAGTCAACAATATAAAAAGATATAGGCAAATTTAGGTTTTCGTGAAAACTTGTGAGTACCAAAACTTACCTTAATTATCAACATTTTTTATTTTTCGGAATTTTTCCTTTACTTGTGCTGGAAGACCTTGCTTGTAACCAAATTTGACAATTCTAGGTCAACCGGAAGTACCCTAGAGGTTTTGGGTCGAAAACCTAAATGGTAGTTCCCATTGACCTAGAATAACGAAATTTGGCAAAAAACAAGGTCTTATAGCACAAATAAAGGAAAAATTCCAAAAAGTTAAAAAAGTTGAAAATTAAAGGGTGTTCCCATACATACATAGTTGACGCCTATTAAAAGTCCTCCGAGTTGTATGGGCGCTCATACAATTAAGCGGACTAGCTTAATTGGCACCATGGCTAGGTACGGAACCCTCGGCGTACGAGTTCGACTCGCACTTGACCGGTTTTTATTTTTTATTAATCTATGTCGCCCCACTGCTGGGTATAGGACCCCCACATCACTCCAACCATCTCTGTTCTTCGAGATTTCCCACCAAGTCTCCTCAAAGGCGTCGAGATCGTCCCTCCAACGTTTTCTCGGCTGACCACGACCACGCGTCGCGTTAGGCTGCCAAAGTGTTGCGGCATTTGCCCAATCATCGGGATGCATTCTGCTAACGTGACCCGCCCAGTCCCATTTGAGTCGTGCTGCTTTTTTCCCGACGTGTGCAATGCCCGTGACTGAACGCAGTATGCTATTCCGCACTCGGTCGATGCGTTTAAACCCGAAGATACTGCGTTCCATTGCTCTTTGGCAGCTCTTGAGTTTGGACTTCTGTAACTCAGTTGATGACCACGTCTGAGCACCGTAGGTTAGGACAGGCAGAATACACATTTATTTATTTAATTAAACTATATTATTATAGACTTCAACAACATCAAGAGGCAATTTGACTTAAGCTTAACGGGACGCCTTTGACGGGCAGCAGCTGAACAATCTTTTCAACTTAATCAGCTTTATCCTCAGGAAAAACATCGTCAGTACCTACGTGTGGGGCTAACTAAGCCACGGATTTTCTCACGTTGTTTTCCTTCACTGCTTATAGCTCGTGTCAAAGTGCATATTTTAATTAGGGGATTAGAACTCACAGCTTTCAGATTGAAATTCGAGGCATACTCATTTAGTCAACACGGATTTTATTTGGTTTTTATTAGAAGGATTAAAACACGGACATTGTTCATGATTCATGTGCCTTAACAGTCCGGTAGCTCCTTTATTGTCAGGGCGGGGCCTAACGTTCACATTCGTCGAGTGCCTGAGGAATGTACTGCTAAAGCTGAAGCCAAACCTACGCGAATACTCGCTTATTTTAAAAGATTTTATCTAATTTTGCTTGTATCATTGTTTGTTTGAGTCTCAACCACATGCCTCCGGAGAGTTCTAGAATCTAGAAAAACTGATAGTCACTGGCTCTGTAGAAGTAGAGTACAATTATTCGCGAAAATGTGATTTTAGGAGGTCACGACCCTCAGCACTGAGGAGAACGATGCATGGAGGAGGAGGTATCTTTGTTGCTTCGTTGCTTAATGCTTTGTATGTCCTGGAAATTTACTAACAATATTTTACTTATTAAAGTAAATGGATTCTTCATCAACTTGTTTTTAAAAACAGTCGTTTAAAAATAAAACGTTAAACTGTTGTAAGAAAAACAAACAGATTGCCCTAACATTCGCGTTCCACAGATTGCAACCTCATTGCCGTTTTTTTGTTGTTGTAGGTAATATGAAAACGGGTGAAATTGTGAGACACAGATCCGTGAAAGTCACGTTAAACAGCTCCTAACTCCATCATCAAATCAGCCCACTGTTATCAATAAAGTAATTAATGAAAGATAAATCAATAAATGTGTGAAATTTTAGCTCAATCGGACACCGAGAAGTACATTTATAAATGATCGAAGATTCATACCAACGAATTAGAATTTAAACAAAAGCTTGTATAAGTTACTTTTGCGCTCTTTTGCGTTTTTCCGAGTAGGTTTGGCTGAAGCATGCAATGCCTAGATCAAAACGAGAGTAACTACTGCCGCACTGACTATTTGCTAATCTGTTGTGATATCGTGGAATTATTTAAGTAGGTAAGTATGATTATAATGACGGGAATGAGGAATTTGGAAGTAATATTTTAGGGTTGCACAGAATGTATGGAACACGTTTCCTTATCGTGACTTTAGTTGATTATACCTACCTAGTTTTTTAATTGGAGCCTATTGTATAAAATTCCAAGCTATTAACAATTTTAAGGTAGTATTAACAGCTGAGCACTTCCGTGCTTCGGACGGCTTATTCCATTATGCTCCCACTCTCAGTGGGATCATATGAATTTTCTATGGGCCCTAGACTAAGTAAAATAAAATTTATAGGTACTTACATATTATTAGGTACTTACATAAAACTTGTTGTAGGTATTAATGAACTCAAAAGTTTTGTATGATCCCACTGGGATCACGAAGTGGGAGCATAAAGGTGGATTCACGTTACAACGGGCCGGGTCCGTCCGGAACATTATTGTATACATTTTGTATGAAGTGATTCATGCCTAACCCGGGGCCCGGCCGTGCCCCGGCCGTGCCCCGGCGGCGCCCGGTCAGGCATGAATCACTTTATACAAAATGGGTTCGATCCCCGCCGCGGGACAAATGTTTGTATGATCTGCAAATATTTGTCTCGGGTCTGGGTGTTTTCTATGTATATTATGTATGTATTTACAAAAAAAAATTATATAAGTAGTATATCAGTCATGTGGTTGCCATAACACAAGCTCTGCTTAGCTTGGGACTACATGATGCTGTGTGAAATGTCCAGCAATATTTATTTTATTTTATTTAATGTATACGATAATGTTCCGGACGGGCCCGCCCGGGGCCCGGCCCGGTGTAACGTGAATCCACTTTAATGGAATAAGCCCTAGAAAGTGACGTTTCTTCGCTGAAAAAACGTCGGATGCATTTTCGGAACTCTGAATCGCACTGCTGCTGGTGTCCGCTCGGTCGGGCAACCAAGCAGGACACCGGATACAATTTGTTTATGGTGGCGTAACCATGGTGTCCTAGTGAGATAGGGCCCGTACAAGAACCTTCTAGGCCCGTATGATCATAAAGGTTTTTACTGTTTTTGGGGATGTATCCCCCAACTGCCCCAACAAGAACTTTTTGAATTTTTTTTAATTACTTTAGTGCGTGTTTTACACTTTTAGAGTGCTTAAAAATCTCATAATATATTGTTATTTGTTTTCTTGATTTAGATTATTGTAACAATACAATGCATAAGTTGGTACTTAGATTATAAGTGTTAGCACCTACATTATATTTTATAGTATTATTACCTACTTCAGTTAGGTATCTAGGTACATAAAGGAAATAAGCGACCTTTATTTATGAGGAAATAGAATGGTATCAATAACCAACTCATTTAAATAATTACTGTTACAATCTAGGTATTTATCCGATACAAAGGCGACATTATTATTAGAAAGATTGTTGTAAGTACCTAATTCAATAAGTATAAGTAATTTGCTTTACAGGTTGCAATAAAACTATTCACGAAAGAGTAAGTAACTGTTCTTTAGTAAAACCGTTTAGTTAGGGTAAGTATATTAAGTTTATGTGAGTTTGGTTACGGAATTTAATATTATATCGGAGTGATAGTGAGACTTGCCATATATGTCTTACTGTTTATCAAAGAAAGAGCCATGGACGTAGCTTTGTCATGAAGGAGGGTCCAATGCTCCAAAAAAAGTATTCAACGATAGATTAATTAACTTTTCTATGAAAACAAATGCAGCAGAAATTACGCGACTCACAACTCAAAAAAATACGCTCGTTTGGCCTCAGCCTAAAGATCACAATCATTGCGGATCCGGTTAACAAAATAGGCCATAAAATATGTCATCCAGTTGTAAATAGCAAATTATATAAATTGGAACAAATGTGACCTATATACTAATTGATTTTCAAAGAACTAGTAATTATGTGACAAATGATATACAGTCTGACTGACGTATTTGAGGTTGGCGACATTATTGATATAGGTAACTATTAGATAAGCCGTGATGCCGTAGTATTGTTTTTTCGTATTTATAAATTATCATCACTACATAGTATAAAACAAAGTCGCTTCCCGCTGTCTCTGTCTGTCCCTATGTGTGCTTAGATCTTTCAAACTACGCAACGGATTATGATGCGGTTTTTTTAATAGATAAAGTGATTCAAGAGAAAGGTTTATATGTATAATACATGCATAATATAGTAGAGAGACACTGATAATTTTAGAGGTTTCTAATGTGATGTGACCCGTGCGAAGCCGGGGCGGGTCAAAATAATATAAATAGATTAGAAGATGATTTGAAGATTTTTAGGAAGCAACCTTAATATTTAGCATGTAAATCATCTAAAATAGATGTAAAAGCCAGTTTTTTTGACGGCAGTTCGACGTCCGCTTACAATTCCAAGGTTTAGGTAGCGGCAGTGCCCGGGGGTTTCGTGATTTGTTCTGTTTAAAATGCGTAATGCCGCAATCATGAACAATAAATTTGTCATTCGACTATAGGTAAGTACATACGACCACAGTCTTATTTACGCTCAATTAAGTTCCGATCAACAGAAATGATAACTTGAAATGTTTGAGTTATGAGTGATGGAGCCACTGTTGCTATGTAATTAACTTCTGGTTCTTGTTTTTAGGGTTCAACAGCCCCGTTGAAATTCGAAACAGGAGTATCCTAAGGCACGGTTGACATTTTCTCAAATCTTTCGTTGTTCATTTCCCGTTAGCGACCTTCAAGAAAAGAACCTACTCCTACCCCAAAGGCCGGCAACGCAGCTGCAACTCTTCTGATGTTGGAGTGGTTCGTAGGCAGCGGTAATCACATCAGGCGTTTGCGGGTGGCAAACGCCTGATGGTAAGTGATTGTAAGTCTTTTATGATGATGATGATGATTATGATGATGATGATGATAAAAAGTAATAAACAAATAAATAATCAAGATCCTTTGATCTCTAAGGTAAGGATGTCAGAAGCACTTCTTTGGTAAGTGCATACTGACATTTTTCAGAATTTATCATTTGTTGCAAGCCCATTGACATTATCACCTGTTGGAATACCTACCAACTGCCTTCCTCACAATGTTTTCTTTCACATTTTTAATGTGTTTAAAAACCAAAACAAACAAAATATTGATTCACGACTGGGATTTGAAAGCCGAAGAAATCCTTTTCGGCCAACACAGCTGCTGAATTTTTTTTTACCAATCGTGATCCTGCAAATATCGTGCATATTGTAGCATTTTAGGCGGTTATTATTTACAATCCTTTGTCCACATCTATCCACGTCACACAGGTGTTGGCAATTCATAATTGATATTTTATCAAGATTAGTTATTTATTAAAAGCTTCGAACGCAGGAACAAAGCAATCGTGCGACTTTATTGGTCGTTAATTAATTTTGACAGTTGTATTTTGCATTCACTTGGAAATTTATGGCTTTGAAAATTTGATAAAAAGTATATTGTTGTCTATAACCAATTTAGTAGCTATATCAATATCTATATTGTTGCCTAAAACTAATTTAGTAGTTATAATTCGCGTTATGTAAAAAATACGCTGGAAGAAAGTGGCAGGGGTGTGTTTTGCCCTTCGAGCTCATCTAGAAGGTTTTGCCTCATGTTTGCGCATGGGTTACCTATTCGCAAACATGAGACAAAACACACCCCTCAACTTTCTTCCAGCATTATTTTATATGACGCGAACTATTAGGTATAGGTACTTATAAGTGGAAGTTTATAAGTCGAGCAGATGTGTATTTGGACGTGCCGGCCTTCTATGGCATCTTCAAAGATTTGAAAGTCTACAAAACTGAAAGAATGTCTACCATGCTTAGCGATACAGTTGTGATTCTTTTTAATTTTTCAAAGGGGCGGGGCGTCGAGGAAATCAAGGATAAAAAGTTAGAAGTCTCATGCTCTCACGCAACTCTACAAGTATAACCAACTTAGCCTAGGCATAGGTACCATACCCAAGGGCGGATCTAGGATTTTTTTCTGGGAGGGGCTCAAGGGGCAGACGGGCAAAAAAATCACATTCAAATCAAAATCACACATTTATTGTTTTAAGCTATGCAAAACAAAGACAGACTCGCGAGGTCTACAGCTAACAGAGCCTAGTATATACTTAGGCTTTTCCATCTTTACTAGATGATTTAGACAGTGTCAGGAGGCAATGTTTGGCCTACACTTAACGGGACACTATAGTGCCTGGAACAATGTTGAGATGGAGTAGGCTTGCACCTACACCATCCTCTCAGCTTAACCGGCCATATCCACAGGAAAGACATGGTCAATACGTATGGGGCTGACTAAGCCGCGGGTTTCCTCACGAGGATATTTTAACAACTCTGATAATTTGATTTGCCTATAAGTTTGTACTGTGATAGAATCTCCACACGATGGAATCGTGCCCCCCCCCCCCCCATTAAATCCGACCTTGACCACACCCTTATCATTTGTAACTAGAAATTCTCTCAATTCCTAAGATACTGTCATAAACTACTCTGACTGACAAGGGCTCTAACAATGCCTAACCGGTTCTACCACTATCCATTTCTGGGAAGATCTTCCGTCGATTCAATTATCACCACAATCGAGTATTCATTACTCGATTACCTACTAAGTTGATAAGGCATTACTTGCACGCAGGTGGTAAAAACCTGAGGTGATTGAAGCCTATGCATCAAAGAAATTAAGTCTACGCAAACCTAAGTAGCAATTCTACCTAAGGATGCAAAAGACAGCAAGCGAATGCACAGATATAATTATTTGAACTAAAAACTTAGTTGCATTTCTTGGTGTTCTTTACCTAATTGGAAAAAAATAATGTAATTTTATTGAACAATTGAACAGATTTTAACGAACATTTTCAATTAGGTAGGTAAGTATATCAATTTTCATGAAAAACTAACAAACGTAGACAGAGCTAACAAACATCCAACCATCCTCATAAATTTTGGTGCTTATAAAATTAGGAGTAGGTAGGAATAGATAATTTTTACAAAAGTTCTAAAACTAAAGCGTTACAGAAATAAAACATTTATAAAAAAAAACTTTAAGACTGGCAAATGGCATCTGTGGCAGCTTGACCCTAAAAAGAGTTGTCTTCGGATACCTTATTGGGAGAGAGAAACAGAGTTTTAGGAGTGAGTTAAATCGACTATCGATATGCTACTGTATTCTATAGATACATTTGAGAATCGCGACCGCATTTCGCGATGTCGAAACCGAAACACAGATTAAATAATGTTCCTCCGAAAGGTCACTGAATGCCGAGATCCAATCTTTAAACCGTGAACTTTGAGCTTCCAGGAATTGGAGTTTAATACCTTCAGCTCTTCCTATTTGCAATTTAAAATTAGGTAGATACCTACTTTTGGTGTCATAGAATCGAAATTTTCTAATCCGAAGAATTTTGATGACCCGTTAAGTCCGCACTCAGACACGAGTCTATTCGATTGTTAGACTGTAAAGCAGTTATAATAAAGCAGTTGTAGTAAACTCTATGGAAGTTCAATCCATAATGACTTGGTGGGTATGGGTTCATCAGCTAAGTAAAATGGTTTTAAACTATTAGGCCTCGACTCTCGACAAGCAGGAAGTAGTGAAATGATCGATCCGCTGACGCTGTCTCAATAACCTTCGCACCTTTCGTTTCGCCTCATTAGAATTGGCGATTGTCATGTTGTAGGTACTGTACTACTGCTACTTGGTAGGTTCCCAAGTTTTGAATTTAGAATCGCTTAGCACGCCATCTAGTTATTTAATCCAGAACTAGACAGAGGCGTGATCAAACATCAAAGAGTTGCGTGCCCAAGAGTTGTCATTCTGATAGCTGCGAACATTTTTCAACAGATGGCATTAGCTACATCATTTCAATTTTAAAATGGTGTAAACTTAACTGTTACTGAGGCGTAACGGTATTTATTGATGGTCTTGAATACTGATGAATAGTTTACAGTTCTAGTGCCTAATTAATTTCGTGCCTTATCTAGACGGTACCGAACCGACCTCGTTTTTGGGTCCAAGGCTCAAATCCAATGGTGGACCTGCACTAATGAATGATGTGGCCTCATTTAATGTATCTTATGCAGGTACCTGCCGTAAAAAAACTATAAGGAAACTTCCTCGAATGACTGTAGTTAGTAGGTAGGCAGGTACCTACTTAAATGATCTTTCTGTTTACTTTAGGGACATAACCTAGGCGTGATCCTGTTTATGTACGTTTTAAGTGTCATCGATGTTTTAAGTTTCATTAATGATTCTAATGATTATTCAGAATCTACGCAATGCTGGTGCCACAATAGTGATAAAAAATTATTTCTATCTACTATATTCAAAATTTCAGCAAAACCGGTTCGTAAATGCATAAGAATGTACCACAAACATACCTAGGTACAAACTTTCTTATTCATGGTATGTACCTATGTATTAGTAGGAAGTACAAATAGTACCAAAATTAAATTAGTAACTCTTATACTTAAGTAACATTTTATGTTAGTATTCTGGCATTCGTTTTGTTTGATGCATTGTTATTCCAAGCAAGGGCGTCTTGCACCACATTCTTAATGATATTTAAGCTAGTCTAAACTCAAATTTTGTGTATACTTAGATACTTACACAAAAATTATAGCTTACCGTAGATCTACGATAAGCTTTAAATGCATTTTATGTTAGCTAAATACAATTATGAATTAGACAAATGCAAGACGCCCAGTGATTTAACCTTTCAGTGCACGCGATTCGTTTTGAAATTTCGTTTTTTAAAATCTTTCCATCAGTTGAAATAGCCAGGACCGAGACTCTAAGTCTGAAGGTTTATCTATAAAAATCTATGATTCAGTCGAAAACATCACCACTAGTAAAACAACTTTTACCATTAAAAGCAGTCATGCGAACGAGGTCAGTGAGGGGTGCGATTTAATAAACATCCCCAATTCCCCATCGACCCACTTCCACCAGTATCTATCTACTCTACCTACTAATGTAAGTAGAATATAAACTTACATGTTTGTATGAGACTTTCAATTCTAAATTTTATTGCTTTATGTTTGTTACATTGTGTAAAGAAATAAGAATAATTATTTGGGCTACTTTGTTAAGAGCCTTTGAATTGGTTCAGGATTTAGAGAATATCACACTAATATTATAAATGCAAAAGTTTGGATATCTGGATGGATGGATGTAATAGTATGTTAGCTCCTCTTTAACTCGACAACCACTGAACCGATTTGGCTGAAATTTACTTATTTCGCTACTTTTCATCCGGGTACCACGCGAGCGAAGCCGCTGGCGGAAGCTTGTGCTAAATAAAGACAAAAGATGAGTCAGTGCTTTGTTGAATTCGTGTTTTCATTGAATTAAATCAACATCTGGTTAATGACACAACTGAGGACAAGCTAGTTTATATGACTAACCGATGATTAAGTATGAGTACTAAGTAGTATCCAGTGACAGAGATTCTGAAATGTGAGCGTGAAAACCACTCAAAAAGTCTAAAAAATACATTTTTAGACAAGATTAAGTATAAGAAAAAAGGATTAAGTAAAGAGTCTTGTAAGTACCTAACCTAAAGATCAGGTAGAACGACTAATGAGAAAACAAACACAGAATGGCAATGTTTCCTCCTGTTTTTGGTTTCTGATTAAAAGACAGGCATATAATATGACCAGAATTTCAAAACAAAAGTGATGTAATACAGAAGACTTAGGTTATAGCCGACCAGTCGCCTCCGCACTCGAACCTCACTGTATCGCCTCGGAATTCTTTGTATGGAATTCTATGGACCAACGCTCACTAGATCAACTTCGTAATGTCACCGGATCGCCGCATCGCAATAGCAATCCAAAAGTGAAGGAACAAGTGAACGCTGAAAAGGCAATACGGTGCGGAGGCGACTGATCAGCTACCCCACGGACCCCAAAGGCCGCGGGGTTAAAAAGGATGTTGCAGAATCACAATAGGAATTGAACTATATGTCGTCTCTTTTCATAGACTGAGAGTGACAAGGACGGCATAATATTGCAATTCATATTGTGATTGTGCTATAGCGGCCTTTTTAGCCCCGCAGGTGTTGTCCTCACAAATTTCAACCAACACATTATTGGAGAGTTAAAATAAAGTTAGACAATATGCCTACGGGCTACCTTCTATTGCTAAGTAGGCTTTTTCTGGTCATTCTATTTTTTCAATCTTTTTCGTCCTTATGTTAATCTTACCTAAGCAAATAAAGGTCCATCTATAGGTCTCTCTATCTCTCGTTATTCCTCAGCCTTTCACGAATGTATCGATGTCGTCTCGCCAACGCTTCTGCGTCGACCACATCCTTCCTTCCTTCTGGCATCCGTAACGTAATAAGGTCGGCCATTGTATCACTGCTTTAAAAGAGTTCTTTTTTCCTATCTATTTTTGTGTTTCTTTTTTAAGTGAACAGTAAAGTTTCTTAGATTCTATTCTATTCTAGTACTGGCCCGTTTCCCGGGGTCTATCCGTCTCACGTGACCTACTCAGTCCCATTTGAGCTTGGCTGGCCAGGTACCCATATCTGCAATGCCTGTAAATGAGCATGGTATTTCGAATTCGATTCACGCGAGAATGCTACGTTCCATGACCCTGAAATCTTGAGTTTGGACTTCTGTGCTACCGTCAGTAACCATGATAGAGCAGAGTAGGTTAGGATTAGGACACACATATTGATAAGTTGGTGTTTAAGTGATAATGGGACATAGCAAAAGTAATATCAATATTGGTCCAGCCGTTTAGGAGCAAAAGAATAAAACAACGCACACTGGACTTTAAAATTTTTAACAATCCTATCCTATCCTATTAATATTATAAAGGCGAAAGTCCGTGTGTGTGTGTGAATGTTTGTTGCCACGTATCTCCATACCTACTAAACCAATTTTGATGAAATTTGGAATGTAGATAGATAATAACCAGGAATAGGACATAAGCTACTTTTTATTCCGAAAAATTGCACGGTTGCCGTGGTATAAAAAAAATAGTAGTCCACGCGGGCGAAGCCGCGGGCGTCCGCTAGTAGCGTAGGTATACCTTTTATATTTTTCTGCACTTTTCAAAATGAACTCTCGCAGAATAGCAAACCTGACACTTGCTGAAAGATTGAAACAATTAATTGGTTCCTCTATTCCACTAATGGATGGGTCAGAGTTCAGTGACCAGAGTGACGTCAGTATTGCCACCATTACTACGTAGTACTAGTATTCTGTGCCATTACTGAGAGACGAAATACTTAGTAGAACAGTATAAATTACTAAATGAAATGAGTCTCCTGGATTATATCCCTTTGCTATCGATTCGCATGATATTTTGTTGACAATATTCGATTTAGATATTTTTGGACTGAATTTGAAATCAAAAGCACCTCAGAGTTCACTTTTAGACGAAACTACTCGAATAATAAACGTAAATTTCGTGATACTATTATAACATTACAGGCCTTACAGGTTGATGTAAAGTTGATGACGTATTGATGTTCTATGATGATGGATGATAGATAAATGAAGGCCGTAGCGATGAAATCATTGTGGTTACTAATAAAGTTCCTGGGGTTGGAACCAGAAATGTAGTGTAGAATTTCCAAAACAACAACAGAACAAACGCAGCGATTTAGAATCAAAGCGAAATACTCACTTTTTTGTTATATTTACTAACCTGACGTTTTAAAATAAACTTGTGTACGAAACTATTAAAACGTTTGTATTATCTATCGTCCCAGAAATGTTTTTGGAGCCTAGATCAAAATTAAATGAACGTCGATCGTTGGCTAACAGTGGATGAGGCTAGAACAGAGTTGATGGCGAGAGCAAAAAGAGGCATTTACCCAGAATTGAATGAAGTTGGGCTGTGGATAATGATGATGAAGATAGATTTACCTACATTTCATATTAATCATGTACCTTTCAACTAAGTACCAATTATATGAATGAAATTGGAAATTTACCTGCACGCAAGATTGTTGACAAAACAATCGTGGTCATAACTCATAATATTTATCCTTTAGTACTAGTATTCTGTGCCTTTACCTACCTACCTAGATGTTATGAGTGGTAAAATGACTAAGTAAACGAAGTCCGATGTATTTACTGAAAAGTATTAGAAACTTGTTGAAAAACCAACAAGTAAAATCGTTGACAAAAGTGATTAAAATTATAATTAAAGGTTATGTAGGTTAAAGGTAAGCGTCCACAAGTCGGTATCGTGTGCTTCGGACGCATCACACGCAACGGATCGTAGTATTATTTGTATAGAAACTCATATAAGTGCGTCCACCTGTCCGTCCGCATCGTACGCATCGCATTACACAGATAATCCGCTTGATGCGATCCGTCCGCTGCGTGCGATGCGGGCCTGTGGACGCTTACCATTAACCGAATTGGTCTTGCGTTTTCAAAGATTCTTTAATGTTTGAAGATCTGCTGCCCTAGCCAAGTTACTAACAATTATCTGAGAAAATGTATGGGAATTCTTATTGAATGACGAAAAGTCAAGTGGTCAGAACAAACGATTAGAAAGCGTTGGCGATAGCGATGATAGAAAGATATTCTGTTTACCATACTTGGATTCCTTGGCATACTTTCATAATTGATCTCATAGAAAAACAATAAGAAGAAATAGAAAAGACACAAATTGACAAAGACAAATAATAAAAACAAAATAAGTAAATTGAAAGGCAATAACCAAAAGCGAAGACAAAGGTTAAGAATAATCCAGCAGATTCAGATGATGATGAACTGAGGAACTGACACTTCCTCTTTGACACATACAGTAGACCTGGATTTGTGATTTTTGAAAATAATTTAAGTTTATTTTTATAATAGACCAAAGATCTTAACGATTCTCATAGAAGTTATTATGGATTTTGATAGTTTTTGTAGTAAGTATTCCATAATTTGGGGTAGGTACCTACCTATCCCATTTTGGGATCCCTTTATGTTTATTATAGGAAAACTCTTATTAGGGTTAACCTCGTCTTTGTGTATATGTCATTTGGTTAAGTTTTTTTCTGTATTATGTAAGTATTTTTGTGTATAATAAACAGTGATCGGAGTAGGTAGAGCTATTTTATGTACTTGCCATATGATAGAATAATATGGATATTCCCCGAATCCCGGGATTCGTTTTTTAGTTAGAAAAATTATAAAAAGCTTTTTGCTTTTTGCTCTATACGGGTTTAAGGATTGTATAATAAATAGATAGAAACTTGATTCATAAACACACATATATTTTTTTTATACAAGAATCAACAATCATTTAACATTTTCATTCTGAAGTTGTATAAGAACATACCATACAAATTATTAGTTCCTAAAAAATCGAAACATGATTGAAAAGAACAAACTATTTGTATAATCGAATCCCGGGGTATTAGTCGGAATCCCGTGGAATATCCATATTAACATCAATATTTGCGGTCAATGAACCTAAATAGCTCTACCTACTCCGATCAGTGATAATAAAGAATAAATACTTAAATAAATAAATACCTACTTACTTAAATAAATTTATTTTGTTTTTGACAAATTATAGTAATTAAGTACCTACTTTTAATTAATAAAATATAATACAACATTGTTCATAAGTGGGAAAGGAACATTGTTCATAGGAATCAGTAGGAAAGGCGCAAATGATTGTTTATAATTTCGATTAAAAGTTTTTCATTTTTAATAAAAGTAAGTAAGTAAGTATTTCATATTTGTTTTATTTAAGTACCGTAGAACCCCCGAACTTTGCCTACTTTTTCGAGTTTTTTTAAATTTTGCGCCAAACTGATCATAAATAATCGGTTCTGTCATGCTGAAGTCAACCAATTACTAAAGGGCTTTCAATGTGTGTGTGTGCTAGGCTCACAGTATTGAAAACCGTGACAGTAGAGGCTGTCAAAAAAGTAGGCAAAGTTAGGGCAACGAGCCTAACTTTGCCTGAGGTCCATATTTTCTGTAAAACTTGGTAAATCATATAGATTTTAATGCAGTTTAATCATATATTGAACCATTTATAGATTATATTCTCAATACTACTCCAAATAATTATATTTAACTTTATATGATGGCAGGCAAAGTTAGGGCATCATTTACCGACAAAATGCGCCAAAAGTCAGGGCTGTCACAAAAAAGTAATCATCATCATCAGCCTATACAGTCCATTGCTGGACATAGCCCTCCTCCAATCTGCGCCATTTTATCCTGTCCATGGCTTGTTGCATCCACGGCGCGGCGACCTTTGGAAAATCATCACTCCACCTAGCCAGAGGGTGTCCTACACTACTTTTTTCAAGTCGTAACAATAAAAGTAGGTACATAGATGGATAGTAAAATATTGAAAAAAAGTAACGAACATCTAACCGCTTTTATTGGTGCTAAAGTAGCAATGTCTTAGTTAAAAATACCAAAAGAAAACAGACGGGAGTGGTTTGAAATTCATAACCCTCATTTTGTTCTGTTGGTTAAATCTAAAACTGACAACCCTAGGGTAGGCAAAGTTTGGAAAACTTTATTCAAAAAATTGCGCCTAACTTTGCCTTCTCAGATATTTCTGTCAATAATCATAGTATTTAGATGAGATAATTGTGTTTCGAAAGCCGATCATATTTGCCAACTACTGTAAAGATATGAAAGACGTACCTCAAACCAGTTCCTCACAATGACATAATTTTGTGGGACAAGTCAAAAAATTGCGCGATTTCCACCGAAAACTTTTTGCAACTACTATGAAATGGCTGCCGTTATTTTAAAGTTAAATAGTGCAGTATTGGCTGTTTATGATTTGGGTTTCTACCAACGAACAAAAATAAGTGTTGTTGTGATAGGAAAATAAATATCGTACTTTTTATAATTTAGGCAAAGTTACCTACACTAGGCAAAGTTCGGGGGTTCCACGGTAGGTACCTGCTTAGGTCTAAAAAACAAACATGTATTTTAGTTACTTTCCTCTAATATTAAGGAGGGAATGCGATAAGGTTTTTTGACTCATCAATTTTAATTCTCTCTCATTTTGGATGAAACACGATAGCCCATTTTTTAGGCGGATGCGTGACGTCATTACCTATACGACCACACCACACCTGCCACAGATTAAATAACGCTATTGTGTTCGCAGTTTTATGTAGGTAGGTACTTCAGTAGGTACTAGTGTTGTTGGTACCAAAACTTTACTCACTATGATGACGAGTAAATTAACTACGTAAGTTTACAATTCTATTTGGGTATTTTAAATTAGTCACTCAGTTTTTCAGTTTGTCAAGGTAGGTAGAACTGAGAAACATTTTAGTACCATCCTATAAACTACTTAGTCAAAAAAAGGTTGGCTTCGCAAGTAGGAAAATTCTGATAAGTGCCTACCTACGTACCTATTTAACAGAAAACCTGGTAAGTACCTACTTACCTACAACATTTTCAAATAAGTATTAAAAAATGCAACAACAAACGGAGGAAGGCTTTTAGGTAAGTAGGTAGGTAAGTAGGTTGTTTTCCTATTCATTTGATTTTTAAAAAGTTCGAAAACTTTATTCCGAAAACTTTATTCCTTCACTATAAAAATATTCTACAGAAATTGGGGAATACGTATCCCTATCAAAGTAGGTAGGAATTAGTATTCTTACCTACTTTCTTGTACCTAGTGTAAAATCTATTCTATACTAACTATAGTAGTATAGAATAGATTCTACACTAGGTACAAGAAATACACTTACGCATCTACAGCTATCTTTATGTGTATGTTTGGAGAGACCGGGCACAGGTTATGCAGTAGTTTGTGAAATGGCGTCACTTCGTCGTAGTGACTGGTTTGGGATCGCGAGGGGAATCTACCAGCCAGTCAGTAAAAGACCGAACTAGCGTCAACCCGTGTCTGTGTATTACAAAAAACAAACATGTACAACAAAAGTGTTGCCTGCCTAGCCCTATTCTTGGCCCTTATTGAAATAGGTACGTATTAAAACTTTATTTCGTAACTGTACTTTGAACTGAAGAGCACTTGAAGCGTAGCATTCGATTGTAATGCCATTTTAATCTGTGAGTCACTATCTTGGGTTTGATTTATTTTAACCGACACAACTTTGTTTTTGCCGATAAGAGGTTATGTTCTCGCCCACTTTTGAAGTGTAAGTAGTATGTAGGTATTAAGTACCTACCTATCTATTATTCAGTGGTAAAAAAGGTCGACTACCTAGTTCAGTTGTATGTTTCGTACCAGATGTGTTGTTTTTATGATCTCACTCCACTGGTTATAAATACCGACTCACGTTCGCCGTCGACATACACATGGCCTATTTGCACAGATTCTACTCAAGATAATGGTTAGACAAGCGTTTAAAAAAGTTATTAAACGAAGCTACGTTGAATTACCTCCTAATTTTACACAATAAGGGTCTTACTTATGAAAGACGATTAAAGTTGAACACTGGCTAAACAACGTCCTGTCTTTATTTGTGGATAGTGACGAATAGAGACAGGACGTTGTTTAACCAGTGTTCAACTTTAAACATCTTCTATAATATAAAGAAAATGAATGAAAAGTAGGCCATCTTAGATGGAGTCAATAGGAGTCTTATTTGAATTTTAACGTAGTCCCCGATATTTTCTTGTTCTTACGCTTACGAAATTTAAGTCAATTGAATGTTGATCATCATCAATTCACGTTTTCGTTGTGTTAAAGTAGTCGAGACAACCTAATAACAAATTCTCGGCCTGTACGAGTAACGTCCGCCAACACACTACCAGCCGCCATATTGTTTTTTTTTGCACTCTGTGGTTTTTGTACCCATAATCTTTTTTGCTAAACCAGTCAACCAAAAAGTTAGATTACAATTTTACACCAGTTTCATAACGCCATAACGCGCATTCATGAAACTGAAATGATGCTTGCGTTTAATTGGAAAATACGAGAAATTGTAACTACCTTTACCTATAATAGGTTGTAGGTAATAATAACCGATAATTTCGTTTAGGTAGGTAGGTACCTACCTACTTTATGGAATAACTAATTTTTATTTTTGCTGTACGTACTTAGGTACTTAGGTAATAGGAAAACTGCGATGCCAGTACCTACTTAGACTTACGTAATAAATAGTAGAGCCATATTTTTTATTCTTAATCTTCAAAATTACTAGCGACCGACAGCAGTAAGCTGACTCTATTTTCCTACCTGGTAACTCTATGTTCCTACTTATAATGACCTCATCACATCAGAGACCGTTATAGGCGTGGCGTGCTAAACAAAATACAGATATTTCTTGTTATTTTCCGCGCAATACATAGAATAGAATAGAATATTACTTTATTGTACACCATAAACAGACAAAACTAAAATAAGCCCGTAACAATGGACGACCTTATCACTGAAAGCGATCTCTTCCAGGTAACCTTTGGATATATT
Source organism: Camptogramma bilineatum (assembly GCA_958496255.1). Lineage (NCBI taxonomy): Eukaryota > Metazoa > Arthropoda > Insecta > Lepidoptera > Geometridae > Camptogramma > Camptogramma bilineatum. The sequence goes on along the minus strand of OY292465.1, from coordinate 9,553,456 downwards.
GCTAATATAATAATAATCAGATTTAAAAAAAACAGAGGTCAAAAATAAATGTTATCAGTGTTTTTAGATATATATTTAATTTGTTTTAAACCTCATTTTAGATAAAACTTTTTAGAAATCTGGATTGCTATTTTTTTGCAAAAAGTTCAAGGATTGGATGAGTTTGGATGCAACTTTTTCCAATCCTCATTTTCTCCTGCTATCCTTTTTTCACCTTTTAAAAATGTTAACAAAATTAAAGAAACAAAAAGAATCATAGATAAAAAATGTTCACAGAAGAACACTTTACCTGTGACTTTAGGGAGTGTCCACATTGCGTTTTTTGCAGCGCGTTTGTATCGATACAAACGCGATTCGAACGCGATGCGAACGCGCAGCCCCCCGCGCAGCCCCCCCCGGTTCGCTTTTGTATGGAAAAATACGCGTTGCGAACGCGCGTTTGTATCGATACAAACGCGCAGCTCAAAAACGCGCTGCAGAAAACGCAATGTGGACACTCCCCTACGTAGTAGGTACCACAGAATACTAGTACTACGTAGTACGTAGTACTGGTAGTACTAGTATTCTGTGCTCCTATGTTCTTCTAGGAAATTATGTTCATCTACAGAAAATATTATAGGCATAATTAAAAAACTTCCTCTATAAAACTACTAACAGTAAGACTAGACTCTTAAAAAAACTAGAAACAAACGATGATGATGCTTTTCCACTAGTAATAGATAATTAACCTTGACGTCATGAATCATAGAAACAATAGATAATTATTTCAATTTCAGGCGGGTTTAATTAATCATTATTGTTAGATAATTAGCTATCATATCAAGGAATTCAACAACTACACAATCACAATAATACCTACTCTCTAATACCTCTCTCTCTCATTTTCTTTTGTTTTTCATGTTTTCTAGATTTATGTTGTGTGCCAAGTAGTGAATATACGTCTGGCTATGTCTAATTTATGTAGTTACCTGTGTTATATCTGTTATACCTGTGTTATATCTTCTTACTTTAATCTATAAGTATCTATACTTCTATAATTACTATAATAATCTATATAAGACTAATCTATACTCTATACTGCGATATAAAGCGGAAGAGTTTGTTTGTTTGAACTTCAAACAAACAAACTCTTCCGCTTTATATCCACACTTTATTTACGCTTTATATATTTTGAACGCGCTAATCTCAGGAACTACAAGTCCGATTTGAAAAAATATTTCTGCATTTGATAGCTCAACTCTTGAGGAAGGTCATAGGCTAAGTGTTTTTCATCATCTTCATCATGACCATATGCCACTAAGAGGGCAACGCCGCGTATAGGCCTCTATTAATAAACTCTTATTAACTTCTGTCAAAGTTGCGCCACGGATTAAACTATTGCCATCCTTATTTGTCACTGTTTAACAAAAAAGGATGGCAATAGTTTATTAATCCGTGGCGCAACTTTGACAGAAGTTAATACGAGTTTATTAATAGAGGCCATAGTGTTAAACAACAGGAAAATACGGAACTAAAACGGAAGCAAATCGAAACGGAAACGCATTTTTTTGTTTCTTAATTATAATTAACTAGGTAGGTAACTACTAATAAGAACTTATTTAAATATTTGTACGTAAGTTTTTTTTTAATTAATTTAAGTACTTACCTATATCAACACAATCAAATTAAAAAACACAGACAAAGGAGAAATCAAAAAAAGTTTAAAATTGTTCCAAGCGAGTACCTATTAAGTAATCGATCATGTGGTCCATAGCTTTGTACTTACCTACTAAACATTTTCTATTCTAATATTTTGGTGCAATATCCAGTTTTGACGCTCAGACTAGGACTATTTTTATAAGCAGTTGAAGTCCACTCTTGAGGTTCATTTGCATCACAATATCTATACTAATCTATACTATATACTTACTATATTATAATACATATAATAAAGCGAAAGAGTTTGTTTGTTTGTTTGTATGAACGCGCTAATCTCAGGAACTACCAGTCAGATTTAAAAAAATATTTCTGCATGTCATAGCCAAACTCTTGAGGAAGGTTATAGGCTACTTTTCATCATCATCATCATCATCACCATATACCATCACGCCGCGAGGGCGCTACTAGTATTTAATATGACTGACGTCTAAAATATTTCCACTCAGTAGCTACTGCGCCACTCAAAAGATCATTATGTGTAGGTTTCTATCAACAATTTACATCTTGATGTTAGTAACTTTGAATACCTCCTTAGACTTAGCAACTTCATCACATTTATGTGGCTTAACACACACATACACGCATATTTAACACAACACGCTTGAAGAGGCTTCTATAAATGCAGGACAGTTATTCATTTTGATAAATTCGAGCAAATTCGATTAGAAAAAGCTTCAATATAATTATTTAATACGCTCTTATATGATAGATACATATTTTATCAACAGTTTTATTTTTAGTTAAGAACATTTAAGAAACATCATCCTAAATTTAGTCAATAACAGTTACTGTTACATGTTGACTTGCGTTAAATCAACACATTTTTCAACATTTATTTAAAAGTGCTACGATGCTACGCGAGTTCAAATTGCATGCTCAAATTGAGAACGTATTATACGAGTATATTTCGAGAGCGTCTATGTTTTAAATTTCGAAATCCTGTTATTTAGTGAACAACCAAACCGTCATTTTGATTCTGGTTCGGTGTTAAAGTGAGACTCCACCAAAGCGGAGATGTGTGAGATGTGTTTTAAACAACCAATAGAATTTCGTTATTCAAACATGTCATCTCGTCTTTTGAAATTCTATTGGTTGTTTAAAACACATCTCACACATCACCGCTTTGGTGGAGTCTCAAACTGGTTTATTTATTTCTAATAATATTAGCTTTTGCGAAAATGTTATAATGTCTGCTGCCTTCACGAGTGCACGTGTACTTACAGAATTTTTACGTTGATGATGTCAGATAAAGTTTGTTCTAGAAACTAGTACTTAGACGAGATATTTACATTCATTCATGGATGTGCTAGATTGGTAACATGTTCCAAGACATGATTGTATCATCGGTATCACCTATTTATATTTTCTATTGGTAAATGTTAAATACAGAGCATAAAGTTAATATTATTTGTTCCAAATTGGCCTTTAAAATATGCACATTACCTAGTACCAGGGTTCGCCGATATATATCAGCGGATATATATCATGATATATATCACGATATATATCAATTGATTTTTATCTTGATATATATCAATGGATTTTTTCCTGTCTTCTGAACTAAACATTTTGAAGATTATTGTTAACAACACAACACGTAGCGAAAAACTACAATTTCGAATAATTTAGACTGTTTTTTAAAGTGATTTTAAGTGTTTTTTAAAGTGTTCATTAAAAAAAACTCTTTCTCAAATAAACACTAGGTAATTCTTTTGATACTTTATTTAAGTTTGTAAATATAAATGTGGTAATTTGACACTTACCTATATTATTTTACAAATTGCTTTCACATTTTAAAGTGTTAAATCCCGTTACAGAATGAAATTTGCTTCTTTTTCTTAGCCTGGATATATATCCGATATATTATATCGGATAAATATCAAAAAATCGGATTTTTGATATTTATTATAAAAATCGGATTTTTTCGAACCCTGCCTAGTACTAGTACCACAGAATAATATTACTATGTAGGTAACCTACTTACTTTGAGGTAAAAGCTTATAAAACTCAATATAGGTAGGTAGAGACAAATAAAATTGAATTGAATGTATCCCGTGGTTTAAATATTATTATTGTGAAACAAACAAACAAAACTACTTTTTATTAAATGTTAATGGTAGTGACTGGCTTAACATCGTTCATGATTGGATCATTCCTGTGGATAAGGCCGATTAAGCTATGAGAATTTGGTTTGAAAACCAAATCCTCAGAGAAAACTCTCTAGGGGTTAAGCTCGCCTTTGTACATGTACTTTTAAATGTACTTATTTGTAAATGATCTCATGTGTACAATAAAGAATTACAAAATTACAGAGAATTTTAGGTGCTAGGCAAACCTACTTACTACCTAGGTATACATATATCTCAACGATGTCCTAGGCATTACAGCGTCCCGCAATCGCATTGTAGGCATAGGTCGCCCTTTCGCTGTACAAAACATCTAGTAAAGATGTAAAGGCCTAAGTAAGAGCCTTGCTTACAAAATACCGATATCAAACTTAGGGAGCCCCAAGGTGAATGAGCTCATAGCGACCTTATAGCAAAAACGTCAACAAATTACATCATAGTTTGCCAAGCGCGACGTGGTATGAATTGTGTGTACTATCTACACGAAAGGTAGTGGCCTAGTGGGTACCTACTACCTGCGGGTTCAAAAAGGAATATTAAGATTCAGTTAAAGCAGTTAAAGTTAAATATGAAAAGAGACATGAAAGTGTCAAGAAAAACATATACGAATCATAAAATGATTCATAAAGGAATTGCGCTAACGCACTTCTCACTGAACTAATAACCTCCCTGAACTTTTGGATCTACCTAGCAGTTTTTTATTTTTAAATTTTTAAATTACTTAGGTTACACTGCACATTTCGATAACTATAATGATAACAAAATTTTCGAGCCGGACGCCAACGTTATGACGTGATATGACTATGAGAATTCCGTGGCTGAGTTCTCCGGCTTTAGGAGCTCTAGCTTTCTGATTTTTGTCGGTCTGGCTGCCCAATCCGATTGTCTGAAGGCGTTGGTGCCATACATTATGTTTGAGCATGTAACACACGTCCGAACCAACAGTCGGAAGCAAGTATTGCGGGACAGTCGTGTCGGACGATCGGTCAAACAAAAAGTCTCACCTTGTGGCCGGCCTAAAGAATTTTCATTTTCGATTTCTGATGTTTGTAGGTTCGATGGCATGTGATGTGCACAAGATGTAGCCAAAATGTGGTCTTAGAAATTGTTATTTCAAATACAGTTTTTTGAGAAAAAGAAAGACCTTAATCATTGGGAGCATTGCACCTCTAATGTGGCAAAATTATTGGCAAACATTTTGGCGATAACGGTTCATGTTGCTTTCTATCTTTGCATACTCGTTTATTTGTAACAAGCAGGTAGTTTAAATTGGTTTTGTATCGCTTAATGGCTGAAAACACCGATAAACTTAGAACGAGGTTAATCATGCCTTGTCGAAGTTACGCTCTCTTTACATACCTAGGTATTATAGGTATGTACTTACCTAACTATTGTTTTTTGCTAGGTAACTTATTATGTTGCTTTTATTTATGCCCACAAAATTCTGAAATAATCTTAAAACTACAAACAGAGATATTTAAAGGTAATGTACAAAGGCGAGCTTAGTAACCCTAAAAGAGTTTTCTTACAGCAAACCTTGGTTAGTAGTATTAGGTACCTAAAAGTAAGAGGTAGTTACCATAAATCTCTTAGCATTCTATTATTTTCTCATAAAGTGTGGCCACTACGTCGAAACGTTACGTAACAAACAACACCATTACAAGTCAGATCAAATTTATTGCTCTGTTTTTGCGACCGAGAAATGGAGATGTAGCGAAAATATCCTCGTGATAAACAAACTTCTTTTGGCAAAAATGTATTATGTGCAAAAATAAGTAAATTATTTACTACTACAAACTGTTCTATCGCTCTACCATTACTAAAAAACAACGCAAATAGCAAAAGTTTAGTAACAAAGCTGTCCTAATTCCTCACATGCGTTACATTTTAGTTACCTATTCAAAACGTTTCAAAATTAGTGTGATTCAAAATTGAAAGATGCAAGCATCCTCAAAAAGTGCTCCATAAATTTTCCGTATTTGTAATACTTAAGTAGGTACTATACATACCTACCTAGCGAATTAAAGGAAAATGAGCAAAAATGTAGCTCTGGCCAAGGTGAACAAAATATCCTTATTGGATTTAAACATACGCGTAATAGTAGAATTATCAGAGTTGTGTACGAGTACCTCAGTCATACGAGTTCATTTGAAACTGCTTTGGAAGCGCTGGTGTGGTGGGACGTTGTTGAGGTTCAGTAAGCTTGTCCTGCACCTAAACCATAACTCAAATACTCACCACAGACAAAAATATAATAGACGTAATAGTTTGATCGCCTAGTTTTTGGTAATAGGTAGGTATTGTTCTCCCTCAGTATAGAAAAACTACTTCTTCTAATGGTGCCTCTCCGACTAGCGAAGGTTGGCAGTCAATATGGCATATTGTTCCCGATAGCGAGGTGAAATAGTTCGGCAACGCTCGCTATCCCCGTCCGCTCTCTGATGTTCCGCAACCAATATTTCTTCCTCCGAACAACACGCCTCTTGCCGGCGACTTTTCCCATCATAATCAGTTGAACTTGGTCATAATATCTCGTGTCTAATGACATGTCCTAAATAACTAACTTTTCTTAGCTTGATGGTGTGTAAAAGTTTCCTGCTGTGCTCTTTAGAGAAAAACCACTGCCTAACACCTGATAACTCAATTTTCTCGTCTGAACTAAAATCACCAGTGGCACACCTAATAAATGAAACGAAATTTCATCTCATAGGTCTGACATGGATCCTAGAAACAGATGCCACGATGATCTTATCTTGACACTTTTAACAAAGCGTGGGCCCAAATGGCACAATACAAAGAAATACCATGTCTTGTCTATAGCACATGATACGAGTAAGTTAATTAAGAGATCTACACTACTACTGTGAAGTGGTATATTTAGGATGTAGGAGGTAATCTACAAATGCCGAATACACATTATGATACTTGTCGAGCATTATAAGCTACGGTGGTACGTAAGCGAAATCGGTGAAACCTAGAGTCTGGTAATAGAGGATTTTGCTTTGTAATGTTTTTTTTTTATTTATATTTCTGTGTTTTCCAGGGTCATGTCTGGATTGCTTCCATTGCACCTCCCAAATGGACCCGAAGTGCGCCAACACCTTCACCTCGACGTCCAAAGCACTTGTAAGTATTTCCTTCATGTTTTTGGAAAAGGGACGTTTTTCTTTTCCGTTTTCAATTGCTGGAGACATCTCTGTCAGCAGGAAAACGGGAGGCTAGTAAAATTAATGATGTCTAAGTTCATAGACTTAATGCCGCTGCCAAACAAAGTAATGTCAAACAAAGTCTCTATAGTTACGAGTAATAAAACTACTGGGATTACATAATAACAGTCTCTTTTGGAATACTAACTACATTGAAAATCGTGTATTTTTGTAGTGAATTCTGACTACCCCCTAGGCACTTATCCTAAAGATTATGTGCCCTATCTCACTAGGACACCATGATTGCGCCACCACAAATAAAATGTACGAAAATGCAACCAAGCGGACACCAGCAGTGCGATACACACTTCCAAAAACGTTAACGTTTTTTTCAACGAAGAAACGCTACTTTCCGAAATCGGAATACATTCCGAGAAGGTCTGAATCGCCCTGTAGGAGTCATTTATGTAAATTTTGTTGGTGTTGCAACTCTGGTGGTGCCACCATGGTGTCCTATTGAGATAGAGCCCTTAATAGAATGAGTAATGCATCTGAGGGTACAGTTGGTGAGCCTATTTATGTTCGTTCTGACGCATAATGACCAATAATTCAGAATTCTCATATTGACCAAACACATAAACGCGAAATGTCCAATTCTCAGAAAGACCAATACGCATAGTGACTTATTAAGCCAAATGCCAATACGCGGAATGACGCATACGCCAAACGACTAATGAGCAACGAGTAATACGCATTTTGACCCCTAAGTTTTGAACAATACGTAGACATTTTTTTATCATTTGAGTAGGAAAAATAACAAGAATTGTTTTATTAAATAATAAAATTAGGTACCTACAATTAAATAAAAACTAAAACATCTTACACTTCAAATCTTTCTTACATTAAAATAAAAAAAAAATGCAACGGGTCAAGAACATGCCCATTCCAAAGCAATTATGTTAATTTTAGACGCGTTAAAATTATTTTTCTTAAAAATGTTATGCAATTGATTGCGTTTAAAAAAGGTTTGAAAAAATTACAACTGCTACAGATGTCTCGTTGTACGGATGCGTCATTGTGCGAATCAGAATGTATTGGTCATTTTTCAAATCCGTCTAAATACTGATTGCGTCATTTTGCGAATTGGTTATTATGCTGATGTATCATTTTACAAATGCGTCGTTTTGCGATAAAAACCAGATTATATTTTATGTAACAGGATAACTGAGCTTGCCCGTATCATAATTCTTACCTTATAACGTTTCAGTCCTGCGAGTCTCAGGACTCTGTCAAGTTCAACCAGCTGAACCTGTACAGCATTCTCCCAGCAGGAGTGTTCGGCGGAGTGCAGGGTGCTCCGAAGTACTGCCACAAGCTTGTGATGGGTGAGTAACCATTATTATCATCATCGCTCCCGTCTGACGACTTCCTCTGTCACTTTTGACACCTGTTGTCATTTTATTACTATACTTAGGTATTTTTAAATCACTGTAACCCTCCTTTTTGCTTCGCCGTAGTCGGGTAAAAAGTACACGTAAACACATCCCTTCCTTATTTTTACATGCAGGGGATTCTGGTTAACTGACGGATCTCCTAGCTACGGGATCGGGCTAGCTAGGGGGTCCTGGTGAAGAACCCACTTTCGTAGTATCGTTTTATAATTGTGCCCTTTGAAAAATGCTCTAATCTAAAAATGGGCCTAGTAATTTCTGCGTGCTGTAATTGAGTGATGTGTGTGAGGTTTTTTACCTACTTAATCGCGTTAACGTAAACACAGTTTTTTTTTAATTTATTTATTGATTTTCATTAGTTTACAAGTATTGGGTACGGCCTTTCCTGCGGCGCTCTTCGGAAAGCACCGGGGCAGGGAATCTGTTTAAACCATAGTTTCTACAACCTTAGTTTGCCCACCGCCCACTTTGAGAATACATTTTTTTCAAGAGCCCGCCCCCCATTTCTAAATGTGCCATATCAATGCCCCTAATTTTCTCTGGGTCTCTTACTGTCCCCCCTGAAAGTCTCAAACGCCCACAAGGGGGCGTTATCGCCCACGTTGAGAACCTATGGTTTAAACCAAAAAGCTGGGCACCGCTCTAGTTACGGCACTGGATTTGCCACGGATTGCCCAAATAAAAAACCTCAAGATTGCAGTCGCATCCACTGAAATTCACAAGATTTTCGACTTGATTTGAGCGCCTGTGGCATACGGTTGTGATCATCATTTCATTTTATTTTTCATGTTTCAGAAACTGGATCCGTGATCCGTACTTGCTTAGACGGAACCGCCGCTGACATGCAGCAGACATGTAAGACCATGCTCGAGGATTCGAAGACCGCCTCCACTGACAAGAAGATCAAGTCTTGCATGGTGTGCAACAAGGAAAACTGCAACGGAGCTGGATCTCTCTCCGTCTCTCTTCCTCTCTCCGCGTTAGCCATTGTCGTCTCTTACCTGTTGTACAAACAGTAAATGTGATCTTGTTACCATTTTTGATATCCATTGGTCTCATCACCCAACAGTTATTTATAAATACAAAATTATAATGTAAGGTATAAGATTTCTACAAAGGATAACTTTATTTTGTGGCTAAAAACGTTTTGTAGCTAACCTTAGATTACAGAGTACCTATACTAGAAGTAAAATAGGTACTCGATACTACTGTATTGAATGAATGTCATAGAATTTGGCTTGGGTATTAAAAATGGCTAGTGTGTAAGCTTAATTTTGTAGTGCTAATATTGAACACAAAACTGTTTTTTTTGTTTACATAAGCAATCATTCTGCTAACCGTGCTGTTCGATTTTAATTTTGTTTTTGATATAAAAGTTAGGTATGCACACAACAGTCTTATTAAGAAAAAAAAAATTAAGACATCACTTTAAATTATTGTGTTGTCTAAAATATTTGGTCTTCAGATTTGGAGACCAAACAACAACTTAGAACTTAGATTTTTTGTTAGAACACTTTAGTCTTTTTTAGAAGATTGTTCAGAAAGTTTTTCTTCAGTAATCTGATTAAATCTACTAGACTTTGTTATAATAATCCTCGGTAACATTATTTTAAGAAACAATGTTGCCAGATAAAAATATTTTTTTGTAATTTATGATTATAATTTTGATCGTATGTAAAAGTTGAGTAGGTACTAAAACTAATGTTATCAGTTCGTCCAGTGATAAATCCAGTGGGTTTTATAATTAGGTTTAATTAAATTGTGCCTGTTTCATAAGGAAATATATTGTTTTTGTGTTGGTAATCTCAACAACTCGAAATACTTAAATATGATACTGGTTGGTTGATATTGCATAAATTATTATAATAAGTAAGTATGTACCAATTACGCGATACAATATATTCTCGAAGCTAGGCCGAATGGTGCCCAATTTGTAATACATAATGCACCAATAAATAAAACCTACAAAACTTTAATTATTTTTATTCATTCCTCTTTCGGTTACATAGGATTACCTCCTACTTCTTACTAAAATTATAAATCAGCAGTGCGATTCAGACTTTCTCGAAATGTATCCCTAAATCGGAAAGTGAGAAGAAACTTTCCGAAGAAAACCATCGAATCGGATGCATTTTCGTAAGTCTAAATCGCACTGCAGATGTTTGAAATTTTGTTTGGGGATCGATTTTGACGTAAAGACCCTGCCTCTGTAATTTTCATCGGACTATTCAACTCGCTAGTAGGTCTTTCACAAAATCTGATTACAACTCTAACAATTCTCATTGGGTCTTACTTATGAAAGATGTTAAAAGTTGAACACTGCTGGTAAAACAACGTCCTGTCTTTATTTGTGGATAGTGCCGAATAGAGACAGGACGTTGTTTAACCAGTGTTCAACTTTAAACATCTTTCATATGTAAGGGGGATTGGTTGCTAAATTCAAAAGGCCTTAGGTACCTACTTATAAACTTGAACACTGCTTAAATACTGCTCAAGACTCGCCCTGTCTCTATTTGACACTTATCAAAAAAGGGTGGCAATTGTTTACACAGTGTTTCAATTTTAACAGAATTTTATAAGTAGAGGGGTAATTACACAGAGGTAAGACAACGGTCTCCTGTCTTGGTCTCGGATCATTGGCCTTCGGGTAGATCTTCAGGAAATTGACAAAACCGGAAGTCTAATTCTTCAGTGTTGTCACAATCAATAAAATGAAAATATTGTGCATTAAAAAACAAAACTAATAAAAATATTCTCTCAATGCAATGCTAAGGTTTTATATTTTTAGTTGCTTGTAGGTTTTAGCAGATAATCAAGAATATGGGTGTGACGGACGACAATGACTAATCAGACTTCCGGTTTGTTTACTTAATTTTTGAAATATTTGCCCCTTTAGGCTGAGACTCTACCAAAGCGGCGACGAGAGCAGATGTGTTTAAACAACCAATAGAACTTCGTTATTCACACATCTCGTGATACAGGTATCACGAGATGTGTGAATAACGAAGTTATATTGTTCTATACACATCTCCTCTCGTCGCCGCTTTGGTAGAGTTTCAGCCTTGAACGTCTCTTGCAGATGACTTACCTAGGTGGCGTCAGTCAAATAAAAGTCTTATTTATATAAGGTGATTTATGTTATGACAGAGGCTAACTACATGCTTTCTTCATGTCGCCATCAAGTACTTGAGTCACTCAGTTTCCTATTAATGTTTCTGCATAGAATTTTGCAATTAACATGGTTTATCTTTAGAGAGGTAGAGTACTTAATGATGTGATAAAGCTCAAGTATTGATTTGTATCGGATTTATTGTTTACACATGGTGTGCAATAATTACCTAAAGCATTGTTTAAAAAACTGTTGGCACAGAGTATAATGAGAGTACAGAGTTGGTACATTATAAGGGTAACGGTTGTCTTGGCGCAGCCTTATAAAACGTCCACCGGCTGCGCCAACTTTCTTATGCTAGCGAATTATTGACATGAGAGTAATAAAAAAAATCATAAAGGGAATTGCTCTAAAGGCAATAGCATCCCAGCGGGGTTAAAAAGGCCGTTAAAGCAGAATCACAACAGGTATTGAACTATACCTATGCCTTCTTTTTTTATAGACTGAGAGTGACAAGAACCGCATAATATTGCAACTCCTATTGTTTCTCTGCTATAGCGGCCTTTTTAGCCCTGCTGAACTCCTAGGATGCCTGTCAGTCCATTATGGTTATGGATGATGCTTTACATTTTGTCCGCAATCATTATAAGTACCTACATAAAATAAATAAATATCTAGACATATTTTCAGAACTCCCTGTGGAAGTATGACGTTCTAGTATATATTTATTATTCAACACTGTGTGCATCCAGTTTGATCAGCGAGACACGATGCAGAAGATACTTTGTCTCGTTTCTGTGTTATTGGTTGGGATAGCGGGAGGTAAGTACTGTGTTACTTATTTTTATATAGGTAGGTATAAATGCCTTGCCTTCAAAAACATAACTATTTACTTATATGTAAGTACCTACACTTCTTCCAATGGATCTTGGCATTCGTGAAGTTAGCCGATTCGATGCGCAGTGCAACTTTTTCATACAAAATTTTCTACTGCGCAGCGAAAAGCCTAACTTCACGAATGCCTAGATTCATTGTGAATTTTCGACAACTGTACGCGCCTTATATCAATAAAATAGCACATTTGAGTGGTTTGGTATTTTTTTAATGATTTTTCAACATAAATACAGAACATAAAAAAAAATAAGCCCTTGCAAATTATGACACCCCAGTCTTACTATTAGGACTCACTTTGAAATTCTGAGTGCTTCTATTAGGTACCGTTTTAACCTATTACTGTTTTTATTTTAATTTATTTACAGTTTTCCTCTATGAGAGCTAATATTCTATGGTTATGGACTAACTAAAATAAAATGATTTTAATTTATATGATGCGAATATGATTCGGAGCAAATCCAGTCGCTTGTAAAGGATTATTTTTCTCTATTTTCGAACCCTATAAAGTAAACATTATATTTTAGTAGGCAGTAGTAAACTATTAGTAGGTAGGTATCCCGCAGTGCATGTTAACACTTTAGCAAATTGATAAAATTATAGAAAAATGTTTTGAATCTTCTAATGTCTCTCTCTGTTCCAGTAAACAGTTTACAATGCTACGTCTGTGAAAACTGTCCCGATCCCACCGAAGCAGATTTGATGTCATGCGATGATCCTGTAACCACGTCTGCCCCTCCGTCAACCACGTCTACCTCTGCGTCAACCACGCCCACCCCAGCACCAAGCACGTCTACCCCAACGCCAGCCACGTCCACCCCAACGCCAGCCACGTCCACCCCAACGCCAGCCACGTCCACTCCAACGCCAGCCACATCCACCCCAACGCCAGCCACGTCCACCCCAACGCCAGCCACGTCAACTCCAGCACCAACCTCGGCTGCCTCTATACTACCCATGGCTTTTCCTCCAGCAGTCAGAAGATTCAAACGCAGTATTCTCTCGCTTGTGAACACCACCAGTACTGCTTGTAATTGCAAAAATGTATGTATCAATAGGGAGATCAGACTAGACAATTCTTTATTGCTTAGGCCTTTACATCTCTTAGGTATACCAGATGATTTATACAGCGTCAGGAAGTCTATGTCTGCACTTAACTGGACACTCTGGCTGGGACTTTGTTGTGAGATGGTGTAGGCTTGCTCAGCACCTGAACCATCCTCTCAGTGTAATCTGTTTTGTCCACAGGAAAGGTATAGTCGTGATGTGGGGCCAAATTTCTCACGATATTTTGCTTCACAATTTTAAAATTCGATCATCTCACTTTTAAACATCCTTTACATCTTTACTAGATGATTTACACAGTGTCAGGAGTCAATATTTGCTTACACTTAACGGGACACTGTTGTGCCTGAGATATTGTTTGAGATGGAGTAGGCTTGTCCAGCACCTAAACTCTCTCAGCTTATCCGGCCATATCCACAGTAAGGAAGTCAATGCGTGTGGGGCTGACTAAGCCGCGGGTTTCTTCACGATGTTTTCCTTCGCCGTTTAGAGCTCGTGTTAATATGAATATATTTTTTTTTTCAAACATAAAACCGAATCAAAATCGATTCATCCGTTCAGGAACGCCACACAGACACACAGAATGCCTGTGTGGCGCACACAGACAAGAATGCCACACAGACACACAGATACAAACTACAAAACTTATTATACTTACCCCTCTTTTTCGTTGGGGGCTAAAAACCTCGTATAGATCATAGTTTTTACAAAATCTATCTTTTACGTAACCTTTTACCATTTCATTAATTCTTTTCTTTAATTTCAGGAAGTAGGCTGTAATTGTGACAATGGCTTGAGTCGTATTTCTACATATGCGGACTACGTGTGCTTCAAAGTTGTATTGAAAAGTAAGACTTATTATCCTCACTAAAGATTCTTTTTCATTTTCGTTCATTCTTTCATGAAAAATCAAAGCTTTTTTTCCTTTTCTGAATGAAAGTTACAATTCAATACTACCTATGTCTAAATACTAAGTATGTTACAACTTTACAAGTAATCAAACCCTCAAAAATACACTTTAGCATCGTAAACTGGTTTTTTACTTCGGTATAATTTAAAACAATGATACCTAACTAGGTAATAATAAAATCATAGTCCAAATTATGAATTGTCAAAGCTTTAGGTATAGAATTTTTTTTTTTTAATTATCACTTCAGCTTACTATTATCAGATCACTTATCAATTCAGCGGGATAGCTAATGAAGTGCTCGAAATTTGAGTTGCAAGATTCCACCGAGAACGACAGACAGACAGACAAACAAGAAGTGACTTAATAAAAAGGTGGTAATAAAAACTAGGATAGTCTAAGTACGCCGTTATGTGTTTCGGCCCTAACTAACTGTAGTCAACCCTAGTGGTCCTACTGAATAAAAATAAATGATTTGAATTTTATTTTTTGAACTGTTTTTAGTTTTCAGCAGCGGTTCCGGTACATACAATATATTTTTGTGAAAACTTGTTTCAGAGAATGACGTCATCGTGAGAGGCTGTGCTCCAGCGACGCTGGACAGCAAAGCACCATGCCAGGTGGAAGATGTAGTGGCTGCGGTGAATAGTTGCAGCACATGCGACACCGATCAGTGCAATGGCAGCTACATGACGCAATTCTCAGTTTACATGCTCTTAGCTACTGTTTGTGTTATACTGTTCAAGTGATCTTTTAAATTATTAATAAATGTATAAAAATACTTACATGTAAAGTTTTATAATTTAGTAATAGTTATGAGGAGGGATGAAAACCATGTCATCAAAAGAATGATGAGTATGAGTGTGACTAGGTACGCAAGTAGAGGAAGGCTGAAGCAGAAGTGCTTCGATTGTGTGAAAGAGGATATGAATGTGAGAGCTTTGATTATACATACAGGTACTCATATTATAATCAAGGTATGAGAGGAGTGGATTCAGAGTTGACAAATGATAGAGGTGAGTGGAAGAGAAAAACATGTTGTGCTGACCCCATCCCCACTTAGCGTGGGATAAGGGTAAGAGAATGATGGTAATCAATTCCTTTTATTTTTTCAATATCAGGGAATTTAAATCGGCTTAGGTCAAAAGCACCTCTGCCACCGAGCTTGGATGAAGAATGTAATGAGATTAATGATTCAAAAGATATATGTATCAGGATCGGAAAAGAAACTTTTAGTCAGCTTACTTTTAGAACATGAAGATATAGATATTTATTGTGTGACAGAGACTTGGTTAGAAGAAGAAGAGAAAAATGGATGTGTGTTTAGCAATTATAAAATAGTGAGTGCCAGCTGTAGAAAATTAAGTACTCGTGGCGGAACTGCTATCATAGTTAAGAATAATATTAAAGCAAAGACCAGATCTGATATTTGTAATTTTTATGTAGAAAAAGAGTTTGAAATTAGCTGTATTGAGATAAATACGCATGTAATTGTTGTTGTCTATAGAACGCCGAGTGTTGATCAAAATCTAACTATATTTTTAACTAAATTGGAATGTTGTCTAGAAGCACTAACTAGTAAAACTAAAATGACCAAAGACATTATAATATGTGGCGATTTCAATGCGCATTTTTCAATTTTTGATGAGAGCGGGACTAGTCAAAGCACCTCTCTCGTAGATTTATTAGAATGCTATGGTCTTAAAAGGCAGATTTTTGATGTAACAAGACTGACTAGTGATACACAATCCTGTATTGATAATATCTTCACAAATGCGGATGTTATTAATTCTGAAGTAATTATGGGAATTACGTCTGATCACTTTGCACAATATATTACTATAAAGTATGCTAATATTATTAAAAATAATGGTATGTATTGTATAAAGAAAAGGAGTATAAATGACGCTAATGTTGAACTTCTAAAATCGAATATTGTTAATGAATTTTCAAATTGTGTTATAACCAGCTTTGATGACTTTTTTAAATCTTTTCTAAGTGTACTAAATGGGACCATACCAATGAAATCTAAGAAAATTAAAAATAAGAAATCTTTTAATGACTGGGCAACTACGGGCCTTAGAGTGTCTCAAAACAACATGAGACACCTATACTATTTATTATCAATGACAAACGATGTAAAGCTTAGAATATATATAAGTCAATATAGTAGAATATTTAAGAAATGTTGTCTTATGGCGAAAAAAATCGATATACGTAACAAACTGATTGCTTCAAAAAATGTTATAAAATCAACATGGAATATAATTAAAAAAGAAACTGGAAAAGGTACGTCAAATCGACAGGCAATAAAAAACATAACAGGTTTTAAAAATGAAACTCTCACATCACCCTATGACATTGCCAATCATTTTAATACATTTTTTACGCAAGTAGCAACCGAATTAACTAGAGACTTAAAAAAATCAGAGAGCGCATGCTTAAATTTTATCAATAACTTTACACCAGCTAATGCGAATTCATTTGTCCTCAATTATATTACTCCAACATGTGTTATCAAAATCATTGATCAATTGAAGTGTAAACATTCTTGTGATCTTTGGGATGTGTCAACTTTCCTCATCAAGAAAATTAAAAAAGAAATAGCTAGCCCATTAGCAACTGCTATTAATTGTTGTATTCATAGTGGTATTTTCCCTGACGTGCTCAAATTAGCAAAAGTAATGCCATTGTACAAGAAAGGTACTCGTTGCATTTCAAATAATTACAGGCCTATTTCTCTTTTACCTATATTCAGCAAAATCTTTGAAAAATATGTTGCAAATGAGCTGTATTCATTTATAGAATCAAATAATATTTTAAATAGGAGACAATTTGGCTTTCAAAAAAATAAAAATACAAGTCAGGCTATTGCCTCTCTAATAGAAAGAATTTTATGGGATTTAGATAGTAGGAAAAACACATATGGACTCTTTTGTGACTTATCAAAGGCTTTTGACTGTGTTTGCCATTCCATCCTATTGTTAAAACTAGAGCATTACGGTATCAGGCAAAGAGAACTTTCAATTTTTGAGTCCTATTTAAAAGACCGTAAACAAATTGTTGAACAAAATGGTCACAGGTCAGAAGCCAATGATATCGCGATGGGGGTACCACAAGGTTCCATTCTGGGACCTCTCCTATTCATTATTTATATAAATGACATTATAGTCTGTGTAGAAAATGAGCTAGATATAGTATTGTTCGCTGACGATACTACTGTTGTTATAAGTGATAATTGTAAAAAAACTGTTAGTTTAAAATTAGATAAGATCATTTATAACATGAAGGAGTGGTTTAATGCCAACAATTTACTACTTAATGTAGAAAAAACAAATATAGTTCGATTCTTTTTGGGTTCCGGTGATGAGAAAAACGAATTAGTTAAAAATACAATTGACAAATATTTCATGACTACTGTAGACAGTATAAAATTTTTAGGTATTGACATTGACCCGAAATTTGTTTGGTACAAACATATTGACAATCTCGCAAGTAGACTAAAATCAGCAGTATACGCAATAAAAACAATTAGAACCTTAAGTGATATAAAAACAGCAAAAATTGTGTACCATGCATATTTCCATTCCCTCATGACGTACGGTATATTGGCTTGGGGGAATTCATCTCATGCCAAGCGAATATTCATATTGCAAAAAAGAGCGGTGCGTTCTATTTTGCAAATGAGAAAACTGGAATCTTGTAGACTTAAGTTTAAAGAACTTGACATAATGTCCATGACAGGGGAATATATTTTTCAGAATCTGATGTATGTAAAATCGAATATGAATAAATTTAAATTGAAATGTGATATCCATAATTATAATACAAGAAATAAGAACAATATTTGTATTCCGACTCACAGACTAGCCAAAGTTAGAAATAGTTTTTTATATTTATGTGTCGAACTCTATAATAAGCTGCCATTTCATGTACAAAACTTAGATAGTGCTAAATTTAGTAGTATGGTTAGAAAAATACTATTAGACAAATCATATTATAATCTTGACGAAGCACTTGCTGATGATCTTAATACATAGGAAATGTATAATTTATAATTTTATAAACCATCTTGATAGGTTTATTTTTATTCATAAATGTACGTGTAACTGACTTTTCCAAGTGTACTCTGTGTATCTTAATGGAATAAACTGATTCTGATTCTGATTCTGATTCTGATCATAATATTAGGAAAAAGCACAGAGGTGTTTCAATTTTTCTGTATGATGGATTGTTTATCAATATAATTTAATTATTTCATTTCATTTATTTATTTCTATACGTGTAACAAAAAGAAAATCTTCCAAAACGCATGCAAATTCACTCTGTAAGCCTTGTAAGATTGTGCCATCATATCCAGGCTCTAAAAAGCTTTCTCATTCTATTTTATGAAATATATGTAAGTATTTTTAAAGGAGGCGACTGGTCAGCTATGACCTTTAATGCCTAGCAGTCGATCACTACAAGAGAATGATGATGATGAAATAAAAAACTAAATTACAATTAGAATATTGTTTCTTTCGAAGTAAATCTAATTAATTGGTCGAAAATACTAGGTGTATTGAAAATAATCTATTCATTCTGTATTGAAAATAATGAGGGCAAACTAAAGGGACACCTATAAAAATAGTAGACTTAAAATACGAGTACATCGTGTGGTTTATCTAGCTAACTAATCTAATCCTCAAGGTACTTACATCTACCTAGAAAAAATATACCTTTATATTTATGGTATTCCCCTAACAAAGACACGCTTAGGGGCATATTTCACTAGGACACAATGGTTGCACCACCACAAGCAAAATATAAAAGACACCCGGTCCCGCAGTGCGATTCGACTTGCGAAAATGCATCCGATTCAAAGATTTTCTTCGGAAAGTTGACGACTTTTCAGCGAAGAAGCGTCACTTTCCAAATTCGGAATGCATTCCGAAGATCATATGAAATTCACGAAGTACCTGCCTGCAAAACGACTTTTGCTCAGGGTTTTTCTTATTTTCTTGCACCCTTAATCTATAACCGAATATGTAAAGTTAAACCAATCCATTTTATAAGTAGGTATAATTGTGGCCGTCTTATGGATGAGTTCTTAAAAAAACTTTCCTACAATGAAACTGAAAATCTACTGGTCATAATAAAATAAATAAAAGATATAAATATTGCTGACAATTTCACACAGCGCAATCTAGCCCCAAACTAGGCAAAGTTTGTGCTATGGGAACCGGATAACTGATGGCATACTTATATACTTGTAATTCTACTTATATTTATATTCCTATATTTCTTATATTCCACTTTATAACACCCAATATCTATGTTCACACGGTGTTTGTCCTGGAAAGGAATCGAACCCATGACCTTCAGTGCGGAAGGCAGAGCTACTAAAACTGAGCTATGAGGCCTATAACTCATCATTGGCAGCTCACTGCTGGGTATAAGCCTCATCCCTCAAACGTCATTCTAATGGACCCGGTGCCGTTCTCATTCCCGCTATGGCCTTGATATCGTCCATCCACCTGGCTCATGGTCTGCCCCTGCTTCTATTATCTATCTTCTATTATATATCTCTTGGCCACCACACATAGTTAAAATATTTATATATATATATATATACTTACTTCATTTTACCTTGCACTAAACGTCCCCTGGCTCACGTCCAATTAAAATTAATTTTAAACTATTAAGTACTAGTTAAAAATATAATAAACCTATTCATTTTAACTACTGTTTAGATGGCATATTTAGAATTAAGACCTTGCTTTTACTGTAACCTATTCTCTTTTGCATTGTTCTAGTGCTCTTCTTTTGTTATTTGCAAATTGTTATTATTTTGTATTTTACTTTAATCGTGCGTGTTGTCATTCTTACTTTTTGCTAAGTTACTTTTTGCATCCACACCATTGCTACTTCTAGATGTTTTGATTTAGTTACGTTTTAAGGTACTTACTACTACTATATTTAGCTAAATGCTCAATTTGTTTTGCGGAGAAGTGGTTTGCCTAACCGCAACACAGTTTTATAACTAGTGCGGAAGGCAAAGACTCCTATCTGTTTGTTTTGCAATTTAAGTTACTACTTTTGTATTTTGTTTTATGCTCTATGGTGCCTACTTTTATGATTGTTTAATTTGTTTGCGGGTGGGAGGTTGCCTTGCCGTAACACAGTTTTTTAACTAGCACGGAAGGCAGTCTCCTAACTGTTGCTTTTTGAGCACATACCTATAGAACCTGTAACTATGAACGAAATAAATAAATAAATAAATAAATAAATAAATAAATTCCAGGAAGATCTGAATCGCGCTTCTGGTGTCCGCTTGGTTGTAGTGGCGCAACCATGGTGTCCTAGTGAGATAGAACCCTTATAAAAGCTCTATCTATACTAGATCTATACTTGATATAGGTCACATCGTTATCTTTCAATCATTAGATTTCGGGCTCAGTCAATCTGATATGATATCTATGGTATTAGGAATTCTTGAGAAAATAATGGCTAATTCAAATGAGCACAATACGGATATTTTATTTTTACTCACCAGGAGTTTCATCGAACAGCTCTTGACTCCATCATTAGATCAGTTCTCTATCCTATAATATTACATTTTTATTAAAATTTATAAGGGATGTCAAGTTTTAACTCGATCAGAATATTTTCTAAGGAATTTCGCTGACCAGCTCCTGACTCCATCATCAGAGTTATTATCTGTCGCTGTTAATCTGTGACCTGGCTTTTTGAATTTTTGTGCCAAAATTGTACAATCATCTGTGCCAAAACACATTGCGCACTGTATTTTTGCACAAAAGTCAAAAAGCCTAGTCTCAGAACTCGCGCGGGTTGTAGGTAGGAATTAATTAGTGTGCCAAAAAGCACGGGCTGTCAGTTTTGAATTCAAAGAGTATTATGAACGCAAGTGAAAACTTTTTAACTATCTTGCAGTTGATTTTGGAAGTAAAATCCAAGGAAGTTATATACCTACGTAACATCACAGCATTTGTCGTGTCATCTTTAATGGGTGATAGCCAGTGAACGGTGATAGCACATTCCCTGCCCAGCCTACGAGGTGGTCTTCGAAGGAATATTCGTGCGATAATCCGCATACAAACGACCGTGATTAGAATTCACGGGAAATTATCCCACATAGTCAACATGACTTCAAGTAGTATTGACACGAAAGAAGAAGCCATCTTGTTTTTGTGTGACTCATAAACGATGTAAACAGTAAAGCTGGAAACATACTGTCGGATGCGGCTTACGGACGCGGCAGACAGCCGCGACTGAATAGGTATCTGGATATAGAACGAACATAGAACTGTGCACTTTATCTGACGAAAGTCGCGGACGCGTCCTTGGACCTTCAGACGTCCGAAGGCAATCTGGCCCGCTGGGTGTTCGGACGGTGTGCACACTTATCAGTCGCGGCTGTCAGCCGCGTCCGTCAGCCGCGTCCGATAATTTGTTCCCAGCTTAACTGGCGAAGAAGATCATCGTGAGGAAACCAATATCTATCTAATCTTCGGAGGTGGGCTTGCGACCTGTCACATACAGATCTGAGTGAAGGTCTACCACACCTTGGTGATACAAGTTGTGATCATTTTATTTCTCTTTTTGCATCATAATCGAGTTGCAATTACAAGTACTAGGTGCGGACTGTTGGTCTAGCTAGATAAAACCAAGCTTCATAAGAATGTTATCTCGAGCACAATAAACTAAACACTTAAGGTAATTGCTGTGACTCAGATTGACTCAATTAATGAAGGGAATTACCTGAGAAAGGAAATGTTAGTAAGTATGTGCATTGTGCAGTCCAAGACACAAGTAGGAGGAATTACCTTAGTATCTGGAAGATCAGCTCGGTCGAGAGAAGAAAAAAAGCCCAAATAACTTTACTTAATGATTTATACAGCTTTAGTACCTTGGTTACACTCAGCTGGACACTATAATGGGCCTGGGACATCTAAATTCCACAAATACTTTTGCTTATTTTGACGAGCCTCATTTTATTAGATTGGCTTCCCATTAGAACTTTTAATATTTAGATTTGAGAGGATGGGTCACCGAAAAGAAAGATAACAAGCCATGTTCGTTACCATGATATACTTCACGGTGTTGGTTGCGAAAGAACAGGAGTAGAGTGACCATGGCTGGATCCAGTCGAAATCCAATATAGGTAATTTACGTGATAAATACCCGTAAACATTGTATTTATAATTAACCGTCAAGCTCTCAAAATGTTTCAATACCAGAGGTCCAACTGAATAAATGGCTTTAAGTCGTTAGGCCAGAGGCCTTTAGGCTGCCTAAAAACTCCTTCACCAGAGTTAGCTACTTACTCACCATCATCATCTCCCTGCCCTTATCCCACTAGGTGGGGTCGACTCTTCCACTTCATTCTATCACTCGTCATCTCAGTGCTCACTCCTTTTACACACATTATCTGCATTCACACAGTCCATCCATCTTTTCTTAGGCCTACCCCTGCCGGTATATCCATCCACATTCATATTCATCGCTCTCCGTGTAACGTGGCTATCATTCCTCCTCATGGCATGCCCATACCACGCTAACCTTTTACTCCTCAACTTATCAGTCACTAGCTATTAACTCACCAATATGCTGAATAGGTAAGTGATTTTTTACTTTGACACCTAAAAGCTCGCACACATTATGGTGGGCCGCAACCGCACTGCATCGCATAACAAAAATTACTTTCGTACATTTTACAGACAATATCCATTCATTTATTCTGGATTGGGCAGTCCGCACGGGATACTAATCTTCTCGAGGATGCGATTAGCGGCCTTTACACGGTAAAGTTTTTACCACGGATCTGGACTGTACAGATATCTGTACAGATAACCGCGGATAAAACTATCAAAGGTTGGAATGGCGCGTGCTATTTCCCGCGGCATCTGGACTGTACAGATATCTGTACAGATAACCGCGGATAAAACTGTCAAAGGTTGGAATGGCGCGTGCTATTTCCCGCGGCCGATCTCTGCGTGTAAATGCTGCTATTGATTTGATTGCGATGGATTAGGAATCTACAAAATAGGCAATAAATAATTTAGATAACGAAAAGGTATTAACTTTTATTGGTTATATTGGCTTATATAGTTAAGCGATAGGAACATTATCTTCATAATATTTTTTATTAAGTATTTCATTTATTGACTTAGACAAATTACTAGCAATGAAACTTTACCATTATTGATGGTAAAATCAGAAATTAGAAGTACCTTACCTACCTCGAAGTATCAAAAGCTGTTCAGGCAAGTCCATGTAAAACCTCAAGGTGCAGGCCCATCGACGCTATAGGTACTATTACCTATAGCGTCGATGGGCCTGCACCTTTTAGATTTCCATCTTGCAAAAGTTAGCATGCAAAATTCTGCAAAATGTGGGCATGTATCAAAGATGTATTTGTTCATAGCTCTGGCTACCCCCTTTGAATTATTTAAACTTAAGATCTGAGGTAATGTCTACCGCGCCTTGGTGATACTGGCCTACTGTATGAGGTTTTATATGTATGTATATTAGACCTACGTGACGCTCGCAATCCTCATGTAGTCTAGATTTACGTTTATCATCGTTAAGTGTTAATCAATAGTTATGTCCCGGAGAAACACTTCAAAGCTAGCTCCTCACTTTGATCGCAAGTGACAACGAACGATTGTCGTAGGTTGAACCTTACTTACTTACTCCGCTGGCTCAGTGACCCGAAGTGGGTCTTGGCCTCCGACAAAAGAAGACGCCATCTACTCCTATCTTGAGCTAGTTCGCGCCAATCCCCATTGTAGAGATCTTGTGGGTCCCTCTCTAACATATCCCTCCAGCGATATCGGGGACGTCCAACGGGGCGGCTCCCTATAGGACAGCCAAGATATGCTCTCCGCACCATGCGATCTTCCCCCATCCTTTCCAGATGGCCAAGCCAGCGAAGTCGGTGAGCTTTAATCTCACCAATGTTGTGTTCCGGCCCAAGCTCTTCAATTTCTAGGTTTTTCCGAACCCTCCAGCTTTAGGTTGAACCTAGTCTAAACTATAAACAAAATATTATGTCACCTCTGTGGCGCAGTGGGCAACGGCAAGGGCAAGCCTGAAACACAGAAGGGGATTCGATTCCTGCCGCGTGGCAAATGTTTGTATGATCTGCAAATATTTGTCAAGGGCCTATGTGTTTTTATTTTGTGTAATGTATTTGCAAAAAAAAGAGTATTATAAGTAGTAGATCAGTCATGTAGATCCCAGGTACTTTATAGACGATGTTGAGTGAACTGGCCAGGATTTTTTTTTATTGATGAAATCCTGAAAATGTATCGATTCCTGTGAGAATTTTCTGTGATACCGCGGCTAGTATTTGCATAACCTGATATACTAAGTCCTTATAAAGATAATTGGACTAAATTTAGTATTTTTTTATCTCATCATTATCGATCAACTAGGGCGACGCTCTAGCACGATTGACATACCTGAGGGCCAAGGTAATACACTTGAAGGTGATTATTAAAGTGGTTCAAGTTATGTTGGTGATAATAAAGTTCTAAGAGTTCACTTAGATAAGTTGAACCATTACAATTCTTTTCCGTATCTTCCGTTTTATCACGAATAAGCCTAATTGAAATCATACGTCTCTATATTACGGAACGAAACAGGATTTTGTTTGTTAGTTCGTATGAGATCGTGGTTCTAGTGTCAGAGTTTTTAGGCTGCCTGAAGGCCTCCACCGAGGCTTATCGAAGCATGTCCAGATATTTGACACCCGTACAATTTACAGAAAAAGTAAGTTCATATGAGCAAGTGGCCCACTCTGTTAACAGAGATTTTAGCTGATCTTTGTCATGGCTTAACGACTTAAAAGTACCGACAATTTAACGTGCCCTCCGAAGCATGGAAGCAGCTCTTTAGGTATGCCACTTACGGTCACCCATTCAAACAACGATCAACCAAGAACGTCTAAGCGAGCTACGCCACGAGCGCTTCAATTTGCAGAAATTACACTCCATGTATGAAAGGTTATGCATATAAAGTGCTTTAATTGCTATGTTTTCTTTGTAAAGGATGAGAGCTGAGCTTATATTATGAGCATAGGTAAGTGGAAACTTGTAATTGGCCATCAGTAAGCATCACTAATAGGTACTGTCTTTTATATGATCTAATCCATGTGTTTTCTACCTAGCTGTAAGTTTTCCTAAGACTCTAAAATAAAATAAAATAAGTACCTAAGCGATATTTCTATAAACAACTAGCTGAGCCAGCAAACTTCGTACTGCCTCAGAATTCAAGATATTTGTAAGGAACGAGGAACGACGCATACAAAATGTATCAGAAATTTAATTTTAGTAGGAACTTACATCAAATTTTTAATTTTTTGAATGTTTTATTAATTTTTCTACTATTTTCGGGCAAAACCAATAAGTCAAAGATCATAAAAACTATCGGTACCTACGGTATAAATGTGGTGTAACTAACCCAACTTTGTTTTTTTTTAATCACCTATAATCTAAAATAGGTAATCAAATAAATTTCCTGACGTATTAAATCCTTCAATCAGTAAATAGATCTCAATTCAAGATATTTTTAAAAATAGTCTTATCTGAATAAATTCCTATTTAATGACAGTCAATATAATATGGATTACACTTATTAGACTTCCGGCTTCAGTTCAAATGGCTTCATTCAGGATTTTTTGTTTAACTAAGTGGTAGTCAGAGGTAGGTACGTCTAAGGACATATATGGCACATGCTTACATTTTACAGAAGTTAGTATTACACACAGTTTGCAAGCCCATCGCTATAAATTTAAAACTCGGTTTCGTAATGTTTTCCTAACTGAAACAAAAAAAAGCGTTAGAGTATAAAATCAAAACCAATGTTGTAAAACAAGGAGAACAAAATGGAAATTTTCCATTGGAAAATCATATCTCTAGCTAGATAATAGATTTGTATACTTAATAATTAATTATTTAGTGATTCATAAAAATGCGAAAGTTTGGATGTTTAGTTGGATGGATTGATGGATGTATGTTTGTTCCACTATAACTCAACAACCACTGCACCGATTTGCCTGAAATTAAAAAAATATAGATAACGACCGAGAATAGGACATGGGCTACTTTTTATCCCGAAAAATGCACGGTTCCCGTGGTATAAAAAATAGTAATCCATGCGGGCAATGCCGCGGGCGTCTGCTAGTATTCTATAAATTTTCAGTTTCAAATTACTAATATTTCAATCCAGGTGGTCAAAATCATGTTGCAACAAATCGCACCTCCAGAATATATGTGATTCAATTCAAAAATCATGATTTTTGGGAAATGCGATAAATGGCCGTTTTCCGCGGGAGAGCGAGGAGAAACTGCCGAAAAGAAAGAGACAATAGGCAATATGCATCAATTTTTTTTATGGTTTTAAACGATAGGTTATATCGTCAAATAACCGTCATAAAAATTCCAGCGCCGAAATACTAAAATTTTATAACAAAAATAATTTTTGAAATTTACCAACATTTTCACGCATCTAAAACACGATTATTATTGTTGTCACAGATTACTGTTGTAGTAACAATTTGTGAACTTTGACGTGTGACGTCAAATTGATACTAAGTACAACAGTAATCTGTGACAACAATAAGTTCGAGTATAGGAATTGTGAAAATTAAAAAAAAAACTTATCTATGGATCGTCATATCTGACTCGTCCTTGACTTTTCTTATGAACTCGTGTCGTCACATCCTTTCACATCCTTTTCAAGTATTTTGAAATTCCTACTATTTTTTGCAATTTTTAAAATTTATTTTCTAATCGAAAATGGTTTAATATTAAAAAATAATTACACACACATACCTCTAAAGCAACAATGTTCATAATAAAATACATTTAACCCGCTTTTGAATCAGACGCATATTGCCTATTGGGAAAATGACTTGGATATGTAGAAAGACTCAGACAAAAAAATTATATTTGCTAGTTATTCAAAATCTGACAACTTTTGGTTAGAACGTGAAAAACATAATAGCTGCTATTATGTTTTTCACGTTCTAACCAAAAATTGTCAGATTTTGAATACCTAACTAGCAAATATAATTTTTTTGTCTGAGTCTTTCTACATATCCAAGTCATTTTCCCAATTGTTTGAATTGAGTCACTTATATTCTGGAGGTGCGAAATATGCCCTAATAGTGCGGAAGAGTTACGACCATCAAAGACCCCAAGTCGAATTACGTATAAAAAAGAGATTCGCTTGATGTTTTAATTTTAAAACCTTCATAAAGGTCAAGTTCCAGTTTCGCTGATGCGACAAGGTTCCCACCATGCGTAGCGACAGACTTTTTTGTTTCTAGTGGCTAATTTTGTCCCATCGCTATAATATACCAGCGGAACCAGTAGACGCTGTTCTGCCAATTTCATGATTATTTTATCTTAGTTAGTTAAGAAATGTAAAAAAAAAGTAAATATAAAAAAAAGTTCCGGATCTCGACAATAACTCTACCTACTGGATCCTATAGCTAAGAACTATCTTGGTGACCCTTTAAAACCAACAAAAAAATAATCGCAATAAAGTAATAATTTTAATGAAAGTGTAAAAATAATAAAAAGTTAAAAAAAGTTGATGTAAATAGATACTTATTGTAAATGTGGGTTTAGTACGCCCCGCAAAGCAAAGTTGTGTGCATAATTTCAGTTCTTCATGACATTGAACTTTGAGCCATATTCGAATTGAATTAAATTCGTTTTTAAAATTATGCATTTTGAGCCGTTTTTATGTAGATAGGTAGGTACCTAATATCAGTTTGGCAGTAGACAGGTGTTAATTTATTTCATTTATTTTTATATTTCTATAATATTAAATTATTGTACAAAGCTTTAATTTTATCCGACGTTCTAAAGTGGGTCAAAAATACGTTCAAAGATTCTGACATAAAAACAACATAGACATAGACATAGACATAGACATAGACATTTCTTTATTCACTACATAAGCACACAAACACATACATCAATATCAAAGGAAGACTAAACAATACAGATTAACAGAAATAAGACATAACATAATAATAATAACATAATAACACAGTAAAAACAATAAAAGTAAAAATGGATAAAATTATGAACTTAGCCTAAAAATGTTGTGTGCCTGTGTGCTACAGCAGCAAAAAGATCTCGACTCAGCGTTATGCTAACCTATCAGATGACAGGTCAGCGCTGTTATTCTGCCGAGACCTTCGATCCAGTCACTCAACCCTACGAACCGCAGTATTAAAAATGAAATAAATAAATATATTATATGTGCATAAACAGAATTAAAAAAATAAAAACATAATGTGCTAATGAGAAGAACCTATTTATAATAATGCTATATACTTACGTAAACTGAAATTAATTACTTATATAATTTAGAAGAAGACTACGCGCAGCAAAAAAGAAAGCTTTCAGCAAACGAAGGGCGCATCGCAGCTGTTGGTACCAGACAACCCAGTTTTCTGCAGATCCATTAAATATTTTTTGTAATGTTTTTTGAAGGAATATTTGGATTTAAGCAGACGAAGAGGTGGCGGTATGTTATTCCAACACTTGGTTGCCTGGTACCGAAAACTGCCCCTGAAGGCCACAGTTTTATGGGTGGAGTAATGCAGTAAGTCCCTCGTGGGTCTGGTGCTGTACTTACTCCGCCGTCGATTGAGCTTAACATAGAGGTACTCCGGGGTTTCGGATGCCATAAGGCCATGAACTAACACTGCCAAATGCATAGCCCTCCGCGAAGCCATATTAAGAGTGCAGGAATTATTTAAATATGGTGTGATGTGTGTTCGCGGAGGTACACTGTAGCAGAATCGACAACAGGCGTTCTGGATCCTCTGTACAAGACGGGCAGTTCTCGACGTCAATCGTGGCCCGTAGACAAGGTCTCCGTAATTAAGCTTTGAGAGTATTAGAGCTTCACAGACTTTTATTCTGATATCCTCATTCAAGAAAGGTTTGATCTTATAGAGTAGCTTTAGCCTAAAGAAACAACACTTTACTAGGCCTAAAATGTGACTTTCAAAACGGAGAGAACTGTCAAATGTTATTCCCAGGTTTTTAGCTTCGCAAACTCGTTCAATGCGCTGACCGGAAATGTTCACATCTGGACTATGGGCAGAGATAGCATCAGTCAAGCGAGCAGAACCAAGAATCATAAACTTAGATTTGTTTGGATTCAGTACTAGGGCATTTCTGCAAGACCAGGTAGCTATACGATCGAGATCTTCATTTAGCTTAACCAGTGCGCAAGTGACATCCTTAGGACGCATAGGCAGATATAACTGGACGTCATCTGCATAAAGATGGAATTTACAGTTTTGAATTTGCCAAGAAATATCTGCGCTATAAATAATAAAAAGTAAGGGGCCCAGGATAGAGCCCTGCGGAACACCACGATTTATAGTCTTCATGGATGATGAGAGCTGAGACCCATCTGCCCGGTTAATTTTTACAAACTGGGATCGATTACTTAAATAGCTATCAAACCATCTAACCGAGGGAGCATCTACACCATAATATGATAATTTAGAAAGTAACAAAGGTATATTTAATGAGTCAAATGCTCGAGAGAAGTCAAGTAGAACTAAGACAGTGCCAGATCCCAGTTCCTCCTCAGTCAGTATATTGTCGACCACATCCAGCAAAGCCGTCGTAGTCCCCCTTCCTTTACGAAAACCGGACTGAACATCAGGTAGTAAGCTGTTCAGTTCAACATATCTACTCAGTTGGTTATAAACTACTTTCTCGACCACTTTAGAGAGAACTGGAAGAATGCTAATAGGTCTCAGGTCCTTAACCTCTTTCGGGTTTTTAATTTTTGGTATGGGATTCACCGTCGCAATTTTCCACTGACTGGGAAATGTAGACGTTAGAATGGACTTATTTACAATACCAGTTATTAAGGACAAAGTAAAAGGAAGCGTTAGAAGGATCATGTCCATTGACAACTCATCAATGCCACGCGCGTTAGTTTTAATAGACAACAGTATCTTGGCAACTTCTTCCTCAGATACTTGCTCTAGTGAAAACGATAGTTTGTTTCTAAATTTATTAAATTCAAAGAATGTCAATTGCGAAATTGGTACGTTATTGGTTCCTGGTATATTTAGGAAGTGATTATTAATGTCATTGGGATTATTAAAAATGTTTGGTAGATAATCGTCATCATTTGTGCTCGATAGAGCCTCCTTTTTTAAATTTTTCCAAAGTCTCTTTTCATTTTTTACCTGTGAGTTAATGCAATAGTCATAATAGGCACGCGTTTCCCTATAAATACTTTCTTTAACAAATAGTTTTAATTCCTTATATTGCAATTTATCCTTCTCTAGTTTGGTTCGTCTAAATTTTTCATGGGCATCATTTCTACATGAGATCATTTTTTTTACAGTGTCTGTTAACCAAGGGGCAGGTTTGTTTTTTAATTTAATTGTTTTAATTGGAGCGTGTTTGTCTAGCAAGCACGTAATAATGTTCGTAAACGAGTCTACCATTGCGTCAACAGTAACTGCACCTGTTACAGTGCTCCAGTCCATCCCCAATATATCTTCGTCAAACCGTTCATGACAAACGTCCTTAAGAGGACGGTATGCTATGGTCTTTGGAGCAATACCTTCACGCTTTATATTAAGTACTACAGTGATAAAAGCATGTCCTAATGATCCCGTTATATTAGTCACCTTAACATCCCTAAAGCGACAGTCTGTGCATACAAGATCTAGGAGTGTCTCAGCAGCTGCAGTGAAGTGCGTCGGTGTTGTAACTACTTGCGTTAATCCAGTGTAATTCAAAAAATCATTAAATTTCTTTGTCATTATACAGTTATTATTCAATAAATTAATATTAAAATCACCTAGAATTACAACACCATCACAACCTGAAAAATGAGCGATGGAATCAGTTAGTGCGTCAATCATGGCATCATCCTTGATCCATTCGGGACGATAAGCCGTACCAATTGCTATACGAGAGCGATTTATAGTTACCAACAACCACATCTGTTCAACATCGGCCACAGGATGATTGTGTACACGCGCGTTAATCCCACGTCTTATGTAAAAGCCTACACCTCCCCCCTTCCCACGCTTCATGTGCAACGGGCGCGCTTTGTAATGGAATTTATAGCCCGATATCTTTGGGGCTAATGCTTCCATGCCATCCTTTATCCAAGATTCATTAATTGCTACAATATCACAGTTCATAGCATCCATTGCAGCAATAAAATTACTGTGTCCAGTGTTCAATGATTGTGGATTATAAAGACCTAACTTAAACAATCTCGACTTAGAACCCATTAAAGATACCAAAACCTGTACGTTTGGGTTGAATAAATATGAGCGTGTGAACTAATAAGAAGAAATTCCTAGATGCGAATTTAATATTATAATTTTGGTATGTTAAAATAATATAATAATAGAATGAGAATATAAGTATTATGTGACGATTATTTGTTTTAGATTTAAGAAATTTAGATGTATTAAATATGATAGATACTTTGTGTCTAAAATATTTACATTCAGTTAATCCATGCATACAGTGTTTAGAGTTTGCAGTAAGAAGTAATGTGGTAGAATTCTGCGCAAGGCGTAAGTTAGTGATGAGTTTGGCCACTGCTGTAGCAGCAGCAGAGCACACAACAAAAAAGCAATCATAAACCTCATTAACGCTATGTTTGATTAAGTGAGATAGTAGCACAATCCATACTAAGTACATTAACGATAAATAGTAATAATAATAACACATTTGACACTCATTAATGAACAACTTTTTTACAAGAAGAGCCAACCGCACCGGGTCCAAAAACCCGAACAAGATCTGCCTCTGATCGCAGTCGGTGGCGTGGGGAGTCCTCGCTTTGATGCTGCCGGGCATAAACCCGACCGTCCTTCGACCAAACGAATCTCCATTTTAGTTGCTGTCCGATTTCCCGTGCTCTCAGGAATAGTTGTCTGTTTTCCCGAGTTAGGCGCTCGTTTACATAGAAGCGGCGAGACTCGCCGCCCAAACCGGCGTCAGCAGTTGTAACGCCACGGCGAACACGCGCGGCGCGCAGCAAGTCGTCGCGGACTGCGCGTCGTACTAACCGCACGGCAATCGGCCGCGAACGCGGGCTCCCAGTCGCCTCGTCACGTGCTGCACCCACTCGGTCCGCGCTGACGATCTCGTTCTCACTCAAGGTCACCCCGAGCTTGCGCGCTAGGGCCAACACGACGTGGACAACGGTTTCTCCCTTGGCCTCCGGAACGCCAACAAAGTCTACGTCGTTCGCTAGGGCTTGCTGCTCCGTCTGTCTGATGTGCTCTTCAAGCCGTTGAACACTTTCCCGAAGTTGCCCATTTTCCTTTTGTAAGGAATTTATGGTACTAGTTTTTTCAGCTAGTGCCAACTTTAAACTTTCAAATTGAGTATCTATGGATGACAGCGAGCACTGAAATCCACCCAACGTTTCATTAATGTACTGGAGCTGCTCCTGAACAATTTTTCCCACCGACTCCGCAACGGCCTTTTGTATTTCCTTGCTAATCAGCGAAAGTAGTTTCTCAGAGGGCTGGTTGCATTCCTCCGACTCATCTAAGACTCGTGATTTTTTCCGCTTAGTAACATTGTCCTGTACAGGGCTAATTTCAGGCTGGACGGCTGGACGTACAGGTGTGTTCGTATTGTCGACCTTACGTTCCTTGCTGCGACATGCCTGACACTTCCAAGTGTCTTTTAAACTCTGTTTCATGGAGTTGTATGAATGCTTGGTCACAGCAGCGCATTCCAAATCATAGCAGTTGTTACAGAATGCACATTTTAGAAATTCCTTCCCGGGCATTGCTTTAAGACATCCCGTACAAGTTATCTTCTTAAACTCCATTGTAAAAGAGCAGGGTGTAAGATATAGCAGCTTATTAGGTTTGATGTAGCCGAGTCCGTGTGAAGAGAAGAAAAAAATAAAGTTAAAAAATATAAATGTGCAAAAAGCTATGCAGTTGAGTGGTTTTGAACGCGGTGTCTCTTTAGACGTCACTAGATGTTGCCGCCTTAACGCACTAGGCCACGAAGCTCGATGATTCAAGCGGTGAAATAAGCAAATGCAATACGCCAGTTAGGCATACAAGCTTGTGAAGTTGTGACTATGTCGGAATCTGTGTGACAGTAGCAGAGACCGGTTAGCGTTCAAGGTCAACGCAACAAGCAATTCACTCGCGTAGTAACAGTTATAACGTAAAACTTTTGAAGATTTTAGTCTTATTACAACAAAAGTACACAACACTATGGTGTTTACTTTGCACCAAACGACGGGTAACGTCACCACGAATGCACTGGTATAAAGTTCTTCACTAAACAGTTACTTTTTTCGCGACTTATGAATAAAATTGTAGAGAGCAAAGTTATACGTGTCTGCGCTTCACAAGGCCGAACGACCGAACTCTACATAAAAACAACTGAAGTCAAAAAAACGTGTTAAGAGCCAGTATACAATTTCGCACTCGACAAAATCAGCGCTCGGAGGGACAAAAGTTGCTAAATTCTAACACCCAATGAACAGCGCTCCGTTTCTTAGACTAAACGGTTTTGGTAATTTTCATGTGATTGATTTATTTGAGATAGTAAAAATACTTTTTGGGTAGGTACTTAGGTAGGTACCTATAGGTATAACACAAAACAAAGTCGGGTTAGTTACACTTTGAATACAAATAATTACAAAAAAATAAATGTTTGTTTTTTTGTCCCATAAACCATATTGTGCTGATCTGATGGAGTCAGGAGCTTTTCAACAGAACTCTTCAGTAAATAGTCCGATTGAGTTGAAACTTGGATCTCAGCATGTCAGTCAAGTTCCGACTACAATGAAATAATATGGTGACAGCTAGCTCATCTGATGATGGAGTCAGGACCTGTTCCATGGAACTTTTTAATGATATGGGTATCAAATGAAAGGGTTTGATGAGCGAAACACAATTCTGATCTGATGATGGAGTCAGGACCTGCTCCATGGAACTTTTTAATAATATGGGTATCAAATGAAAGGGCTTGATGAGCGCAACACAATGCTGATCTGATGATGGAGTCAGGACCTGTTCCATGGAACTTTTTAATGATATGGGTATCAAATGAAAGGGTTTGATGAGCGAAACACAATTCTGATCTGATGATGGAGTCAGGACCTGCTCCATCGAACTTTATAATGATATGGGTATCAAATGAAAGAGCTTGATGAGCGCAACACAATGCTGATCTGATGATGGAGTCAGGACCTGCTCCATGGAACATTTTAATAATATGGGTATCAAATGAAAGGGTTTGATGAGCGCAACACAATGCTGATCTGATGATGGAGTCAGGACCTGTTCCATGGAACTTTTTAATAATATGGGTATCAAATGAAAGGGCTTGATGAGCGCAACACAATGCTGATCTGATGATGGAGTCAGGACCTGTTCCATGGAACTTTTTAATGATATGGGTATCAAATGAAAGGGTTTGATGAGCGAAACACAATTCTGATCTGATGATGGAGTCAGGACCTGCTCCATCGAACTTTATAATGATATGGGTATCAAATGAAAGAGCTTGATGAGCGCAACACAATGCTGATCTGATGATGGAGTCAGGACCTGTTCCATGGAACTTTTTAATGATATGGGTATCAAATGAAAGGGTTTGATGAGCGAAACACAATTCTGATCTGATGATGGAGTCAGGACCTGCTCCATCGAACTTTATAATGATATGGGTATCAAATGAAAGAGCTTGATGAGCGCAACACAATGCTGATCTGATGATGGAGTCAGGACCTGTTCCATGGAACTTTTTAATGATATGGGTATCAAATGAAAGGGTTTGATGAGCGAAACACAATTCTGATCTGATGATGGAGTCAGGACCTGCTTCATGGAACTTTTTAATGATATGGGTATCAAATGAAAGGACTTGATGAGCGCAACACAATGCTGATCTAATGATGGAGTCAGGACCTGTTCCATCGAACTTTATAATGATATGGGTATCAAATGAAAGGGTTTAATGAGCAAAACACAATGCTGATCTGATGATGGAATCAGGACCTGTTCCATGGAACTTTATAATGATATGGGTATCAAATGAAAGGGTTTTATGCGCGAAACACAAAGCTGGGTTAGGATTTACTTTTGACTTCGATTTTTGATGTTTGATTTTTCATTTTTAATCTTGATTTTAATTTTAAAATCAAAATCAAGAAATAAAAATCAAAATAAAAATCCGAGATCCGAGAATCGAGAAATGAGAAACAAGAATCAAGAATCACAAATCAAAAATTAAAAAATTGAAAATCAAGAATTAAGAATCCGAGATACAAGATCCGAGAATCGATAATCGAAAATTGAAAATCAAGAATCAAAATCAAGAATCAAGAACCCGATATCCAAGATCCGATAATCAAGAATTGAGACTCGAAAATCGAAAATCAAGAATCCGAGATCCGAGAATAGAGAAACTAAAATTGAAAATCAAGAATCAAGAATCAAAGTGAAAGTCAAAATCAAGAATCAAAGTCAAAGTAAACCCCGACCCGGCTTTGTGTTTCGCTCATCAAGCCCTTTCATTTGATACCCATATCATTGTAAAGTTCCAGGGAACAGGTCCTGACTCCATCATCAGATCAGCATTGTGTTTTGTTCATCAAGCCCTTTCATTTGATGCCCATATTATCATTAAAAGTTCCATGGAACAGGTCATAACTCCATCATCAGATCAGCATTATGTTTTGCTCATCAAGCCCTTTCATTTGATACCCATATGATTAAAAAGTTCCATGAACCAGGTCCTGACTCCATCATCAGATCAGCATTGTGTTTCGCTCATCAAACCCTTTCATTTAATACCCATATCATTAAAAAATTCCATGGAACAGGTCCTGACTCCATTATCAGATCAGCATTGTGTTGCGCTCATCAAGCCCTTTAATTTGATACCCATATCATTAAAGAGTTCCATGGAACAGGTCCTGACTCCAGCATCAGATCAGCATTGTGTTGCGCTCATCAAACCCTTTCATTTGATACCCATATTATTAAAATGTTCCATGGAGCAGGTCCTGACTCCATCATCAGATCAGCATTGTGTTTCGCTCATCAAACCCTTTCATTTGATACCCATATCATTAAAAAGTTCCATGGAACAGGTCCTGACTCCATCATCAGATCAGCATTGTGTTGCGCTCATCAAGCTCTTTCATTTGATACTCATATCATTATAAAGTTCGATGGAACAGGTCCTGACTCCATCATCAGATCAGCATTGTGTTTCGGTCATCAAGCCCTTTCATTTGATACCCATATCATTAAAAAGTTCCAGGGAACAGGTCCTGACTCCATCATCAGATCAGCATTGTGTTGCGCTCATCAAGCCCTTTAATTTGATACCCATATCATTAAAAAGTTCCATGGAACAGGTCCTGACTCCATCATCAGATCAGCATTGTGTTGCGCTCATCAAGCCCTTTCATTTGATACCCATATTATTAAAAAGTTCCATGGAGCAGGTCCTGACTCCATCATCAGATCAGAATTGTGTTTCGCTCATCAAACCCTTTCATTTGATACCCATCCATATCATTAAAAAGTTCCATGGAACAGGTCCTGACTCCATCATCAGATCAGCATTGTGTTGCGCTCATCAAGCCCTTTCATTTGATACCCATATTATTAAAAAGTTCCATGGAACAGGTCCTGACTCCATCATCAGATCAGAATTGTGTTTCGCTCATCAAACCCTTTCATTTGATACCCATATCATTAAAAAGTTCCATGGAACAGGTCCTGACTCCATCATCAGATCAGCATTGTGTTGCGCTCATCAAGCCCTTTCATTTGATACCCATATTATTAAAAAGTTCCATGGAGCAGGTCCTGACTCCATCATCAGATCAGAATTGTGTTTCACTCATCAAACCCTTTCATTTGATACCCATATCATTAAAAAGTTCCATGGAGCAGGTCCTGACTCCATCATCAGATCAGAATTGTGTTTCGCTCATCAAACCCTTTCATTTGATACCCATATCATTAAAAAGTTCCATGGAACAGGTCCTGACTCCATCATCAGATCAGCATTGTGTTGCGTTCATCAAGCTCTTTCATTTGATACCCATATCATTATAAAGTTCGATGGAACAGGTCCTGACTCCATCATCAGATCAGCATTGTGTTTCGGTCATCAAGCCCTTTCATTTGATACCCATATCATTAAAAAGTTCTAGGGAACAGGTCCTGACTCCATCATCAGATCAGCATTGTGTTGCGCTCGTCAAGCCCTTTAATTTGATACCCATATCATTAAAAAGTTCCATGGAACAGGTCCTGACTCCATCATCAGATCAGCATTGTGTTGCGCTCATCAAGCCCTTTCATTTGATACCCATATTATTAAAAAGTTCCATGGAGCAGGTCCTGACTCCATCATCAGATCAGCATTGTGTTTCGCTCATCAAACCCTTTCATTTGATACCCATATCATTAAAAAGTTCCATGGAACAGGTCCTGACTCCATCATCAGATCAGCATTGTGTTGCGCTCATCAAGCTCTTTCATTTGATACCCATATCATTAAAAAGTTCCAGGGAACAGGTCCTGACTCCATCATCAGATCAGCATTGTGTTGCGCTCATCAAGCTCTGTCATTTGATACCCATATCATTAAAAAGTTCCAGGGAACAGGTCCTGACTCCATCATCAGATCAGCATTGTGTTGCGCTCATCAAGCCCTTTCATTTGATACCCATATCATCATAAAATTCCATGGAACAGGTCCTGACTCCATCATCAGATCAGCTCGCTGTCACCCTATTATTACATTATTAGTTACACAACAATTCAGATCATTATTCTGCTTTAACGGCCTTTTTAGCCCCGCAGAAAATATTTAAAAATAGGTAATTAATAACTTAGCAACCAATGTATCAAACGCTCCTATTTCGCTATATTCTTCGTAGCCGGCGACGTGCTTTGCGAGTCGACTCAGTACGAGCTCCGGGATGCAAAGCGATACGTCCACCCCCTAGAAGCGCTCGGCGCGGTCTGCTTGCGTCGAGTAGATAGGGTAGTAGATACGACGCGTTTTAGGTTGTTTTAAAAGATTTTTCATTGCCAATTTTTTAATCTTTTTGCATTTTTTTTTTCAGAAAAGGATTGATTTTGAACTCAAGTTTATTTCTGTTTTGTTAATTTTACGAACAAGAGTTCTAAGTCAGTTCTAAGTAGCCAAAATCAAAAGCAATTCTTTGGCCGTTTTCTCGAAATTTGGACTAAGTTAAAGATTTTTTTACTCAAAAACTAAATAAAGGTAGTAAAAAGTGATCCATTTAATAGTTTGGTTGACTATCACAGCAAAACATCGTAATTTTTTTATACCATTTGGACGTCAAAATGATTCGTAAATATGGTGATTTCTAAACCTCTTACAGCAAAAATTCACAAAACAGTCGCCGGTTTGAGGTCGATTAATCAAAAAGAAATAATAAAAATACAAAAGTAGCTCATTTAATAGTACAAAATTGAAATGATATTTCATGCTGTGCCATAATTTTTTTATAAATACAGTGTTTTCATTGAAAAATCCTGCCCCAAAACATCACGTAAATCAGAAAATTTTGTCTAATGCCTCTTAAAAGCGTGTTCAACAAGCGGCTAAATTAATAATTAATAAAACAACTTCAATGTTCTTTTCTGGGCAATTTTCTTCACTCTCGAGGTGCATTTCTGTTCATAGCTTCGAAGATCCTCGAGAAATCCTCACCAAATTTTTGTGGCACCAATCGGAAAGTATACTTACTCTTTCAAACAAAAAAATAATTTTTCAAATCGGTTTAGGCGTCTTTGAGTAATCGATGACTATACATAAAAAAAGGACAAAAAAAAGATTCTGACAAATTGAGAACCTCCTCCTTTTTTGAAGTCGGTTAAAAAGGATCATACAAAAACGATTGAAGTTAAAACTCGGGCTGCAATCTTTAGTTATCAAACTGTAATAAAGCAATGTTTGGATGCACTTAGCCAAAACTGTTTTTCTCCTTGTCTATTTTCTATCAGAGAAGAAGGACCACAACAGCTGAAACTAGCAGGTATTATCTAATAAAACCTGTAAGCATTATCTGTTTCTTGCAAATTATCTGACCGTATAAAATTTATCATCAATGCTCTCACTGAATTTTGTAGTCGCGATTCAGACCGTGATGTCGTTGGACAACACAATGGAATAGATACTTTTATAATTTTGTTTTCAAATTTAAACTATTTCGTAATAACAACCAACAAAAACAATGTCTTGGAATTATTTTAAGTGCTTCTTAG
Organism: Camptogramma bilineatum; assembly: GCA_958496255.1. Lineage (NCBI taxonomy): Eukaryota > Metazoa > Arthropoda > Insecta > Lepidoptera > Geometridae > Camptogramma > Camptogramma bilineatum. The sequence continues at coordinate 9,513,733 of OY292465.1, read as the reverse complement.
TGTCGGTGCTAATATTTAATGTTCATTGTAAGTATAAATTTCGAAATAAATTAAATTTACAAAATAAGGGACCAATTATAACAAAATACCGTTACAATTCAATAAACTACAATAATTGCAGTAGGCTGTTTTATAAAAAAAAAAGGATTTTATTATTCCATGAGAAGAATGGAGTGAAGTATGAAGATTATGATTATGGAATAATAATGTACTTACCTACTTACTTACTTTACAAGTGGTTTGATTCCAGCAGAGCATCAATAGACTTTTCATATAATCATTTAAAACTCCAAATGGTGAAAGAAAACATCATGAGGAAACTCGCTATTTAGTTCCAAATGTATTCGAGACGTTTTTTTTATTGATAAGGCCGATTAAGTTGATAGGATGTCTAAACTAAGTCTAAATGTTTTATCTATCCATCTAAACTAGGCACTAAACAAGCTTTCTCTGTCTAAAATTGTCCCAGGTACTACAACGTTTAGGCATAGAATGCCTCATGATAACAAATCCCTGAATTTCTCTCAAATACTGTCGTGCAATAGGTACCTACTTAGGTAACTAGTAAATATACGGAAGTTTGTGAAGATGTATGGATGTCTGGATGTAGGTATAGTAGAGTATGGATGTATGATGTGGGCGGAAGCTACTTATTTCATAATTTACGGATTTAAACCAAGCTCTTTTCAATATTTTTTTTTCGCTGGTTCAAAATTCATTCTTTTTTACTTTGCACTGATATGAAAGCACGTGAAAAAAAACACACACACACATACACACTAAAAAATAATAAAACACTTCAGAAATTCAAACTACCACCTTATCTATAAAATACTGCTATACTAATAAAGCGCTACTAAGCTTGAAGCACATCGCATTACAAATTAAAACTTCCCTACAAAAATCTACCTATATCAAAAATTTCCTACGAAATAGGTATCTGGTATAGATTTTTGTAGATAATATTGGTCTAGGTTTCAATTCTACAAAACCCTGAGTTGGATCGCAATGGAAACGCTGTTAAATTCAGTGTTGACATTACACAGTGGATTCAAAAGATTGATCAATCGGTAGAGCTACATCTAATGTTCAAAATTATTTGCTATATTATCCAACAGGTATTACTAAATGTTTCGTGGGAATCATAATGTTAAATAATCATAGTGTTCTGATGGCTAATCCCATCCCACAGTTACTTTTAAGTATTTATTAGTGTTTATTTTTTCTATGAGCTGTGTTGACGGTTGTGGGTTCGAATCCCGGCCGTGCAAAGGAATACTTCATGAGGAAAGGACAACCTTATCGGGGTTTGTGATAATACCTATTGGACTCGGTCCACTAGTTATGATAATGACAAAATAGGTAATCTTTACCTGCGTAATCCACACTAAGTATGTACCTACGTCCTACTTCCACCATGATCGATTTATAAAAACCATACCTAATTGAAATTTTAGAAATGCGCAAAAAAAAAAATTTATTGTTTAAATCTTGGTCGAGTTTGCCGAGTTGTTTAGTGTCGCGACTTTCGATCCGAAGGTCTTGGGTTCAGACCCAGACATGCATCAATTGATATTTCCTTTCGTAAACATCGTGAGGAAACCAGTTAGGTTTTTAATAGCGTCGATGAGCTTGCAACCTATCATGGAATGGTAAATTCTGCAAAATGTGGACATTTACCTACCAAATATGCATTTGGACATACACTGAACTTAGACATCTTCAAAGGTTACAAAATGCCTTGGGATCTGAGAGATATGTCTACCACACACACACACACACCTTGGGAATACAGTCAAGCTCATATATTTTTTTATTAATATCAAATTTTTAATATGTTTAAATAATGCCACTAAGCATGCCACCGCTTCCGGGCCAGCCAACCCTAAGAAACCTTCTTTCGGCAACAGCCCAAACTTTGTTCCGGAGACGCTCTGGCGCATGTTGCCCCAACCTAACTTTTTCCCAGGCGTCCTTCTTCGTGTCCAAAATGGCCACCAGCTGAACTATAATTTAATTGTTTTATTATGCTGTCTTTTTTATAGACATGAGAGTGACAAGAAAAAAACACAATTACGAATCATATTCATAGAAGGAATTGCGGTATTAGCCTCCTTGCTCTCACCATAGTTCAGTAAAGCAGCAGCGATCACAGTGACCTCACTAGGTAGGTCACTGTGACCGCTGCTGCATGTTACATGGCATCTGTTGCTTTTTTTTCTACAGAAGGCCCCTCGATTGATGCTGCTATGCTTCTGATTTATGCTCTACGGCTTAGCTTAAATCAGATGCATGGCAGCATCAATCGAGGGGCCTTCTGGTAGAAAAAAAGCAACAGATGCCATGTAGCATGCTGCTCATCATGTTGACCGATCACGCGGAACTTTTTTATCAACGCTAATCATATTGCGAGCGCGTCAATCGACAACGTTGCTATCTGGTGCAATGCATGTAGGTACCTAAGTACATGTTGAACGTCACTTGGCAACCCTTGTGATTGTGACAGAGTCGCATGGGGCAGTTTAATACAAGTGGCTCTGTGAGCTGTAGACCTCGCGAGTCTGTCCTTGCATATCTTACAAACTGAATAAATTTTCACGATTCTCTAGTTTTGTAATGAAAAGGTGCTCCCAGGTGCTCCATCAATTCCTACCTAGTAGTTAAAGGGCCGATTCCACTTCCACTGGTAAAAATCTAAAAGTGAGCAATGTTTGATGTGATGATTATAGTGAATTTCATGAATTTTAAAGGAAAACTATAGCGGTTAAGATATCTTTATTAGTTTAACAGTAATAATCGTTGAACTTGGGTGTTGGATAATTTTGAACCAAATACAAAATCCTTAGAATAAATCCTTTAAAGTGACTGGCTGGATTCGACCAAAAGACATCTTACTCCAGAGTAACAAGCCGACATAATTAGAAATACAATTGTTTCGAAAGTGCAACCGAACATTATTATGTGTATACAAATTATCCTGGTTATAAGGTGTCAACTTTACAATGTCAAAATATTCAAATAAAACTTAATCCAATTTGGCCGAATCCAGCCTAAAATGAAGTATAGTCGGATTGTTCATTATACGGACTAAAATTGAAGGAAAAAATGACATTTTTAGCAATACGACTATAGTTGCTTGTTTATAATGACAACAGAATCGTTTTATATTGTGACAACGGGCTTCTACGGAACCATATACTGCGCGTGGCCCGACACGCACTTGGCCGGTTACACAATATGTACACTTCATCCATTCATTCGTTCAATCATTCATTATGATAAGTTATTAATTAAATATGCATATGCTTTTCAGATAATGAAGCATTGGAATGCTATGTTTGTAAAGGGTGCAATGATGCATCGCAATTGACGGAAGATCAAATCCTGACTTGTCCTTCACAACCTGAAACCACAACAACACCACCGGAAACTCAAACAGAACCACCAACCGATCCTCCTACAAATCCACCAACACAACCTCCCACAGATCCACCCACAAATCCTCCTACTGAGCCACCAACTAATCCACCGACACAACTTCCCACAGATCCACCCACCAATCCTCCTACTGAGCCACCAACAAATCCATCAACACAACCTCCCACAGATCTACCCACTGATCCTCCTACTGAGCCACCAACAAATCCATCAACACAACCTCCCACAGATCTACCCACCAATCCTCCTACTGAGCCACCAACAAATCCATCAACACAACCTCCCACAGATCTACCCACCAATCCTCCTACTGAGCCACCAACAAATCCATCAACACAACCTCCCACAGATCAACCCACCAATCCTCCTACTGAGCCACCAACAAATCCATCAACACAACCTCCAACAGATCTACCCACCGATCTTCCTACTGAGCCACCAACAAATCCATCAACACAACCTCCCACAGATCTACCCACCGATCCTCCTACTGAGCCACCAACAAATCCATCAACACAACCTCCCACAGATCTACCCACCAATCCTCCTACTGAGCCACCAACAAATCCATCAACACAACCTCCCACAGATCTACCCACCAATCCTCCTACTGAGCCACCAAATCCATCAACACAACCTCCCACAGATCTACCCACCGATCCTCCTACTGAGCCACCAACAAATCCATCAACACAACCTCCCACAGATCTACCCACCGATCCTCCTACTGAGCCACCAACAAATCCGTCAACACAACCTCCCACAGATCTACCCACCAATCCTCCTACTGAGCCACCAACAAATCCATCAACACAACCTCCCACAGATCTACCCACCAATCCTACCGAGCCACCAACAAATCCATCAACACAACCTTCCACAGATCTACCCACCGATCCTCCTACTGAGCCACCAACAAATCCGTCAACACAACCTCCTACAGATCTACCCACCAATCGTCCTACTGAGCCACCAACACAACCTCCCACAGATCTACCCACCAATCCTACCGAGCCACCAACAAATCCATCAACACAACCTCCCACAGATCTACCCACCGATCCTCCTACTGAGCCACCAACAAATCCGTCAACACAACCTCCCACAGATCTACCCACCAATCCTCCTACTGAGCCACCAACAAATCCATCAACACAACCTCCCACAGATCTACCCACCAATCCTACCGAGCCACCAACAAATCCATCAACACAACCTCCCACAGATCTACCCACCGATCCTCCTACTGAGCCACCAACAAATCCATCAACACAACCTCCCACAGATCTACCCACCGATCCTCCTACTGAGCCACCAACAAATCCATCAACACAACCTCCCACAGATCTACCCACCGATCCTCCTACTGAGCCACCAACAAATCCATCAACACAACCTCCCACAGATCTACCCACCAATCCTCCTACTGAGCCACCAACAAATCCACCAACACAAGCTTCCACAGATCCACCCACCAATCCTCCTACTGAACCACCAACCAATCCTCCAACTGAACCACAAATAGTTCCTGATGCAGAAAATAATATTCCAGCTAGATTTTTAACCAGAATTCGAAGAGACGTAGAGCCAGAATCGGAGGCAAGATGTGTCGTTTTCTCCTACGAAGGTTCGTATCCATAACACTCATACTATAAAGCATAGATTCTCAACCTTATTTTCCCCACCGCCCACTTTGAAAATATATTTTTTTCTAACGCCCCCCCCCCCCCTTTCTTACCTACTTTTTATTTTTCTTACTGTCGCGAATTTTAAACACCTTTTTGGAGCACGGTGGCTATTACTTCTTTAACTGCTGTTATTTAGTGAACTATCACTAAATAACAGCAGTTAAAGAAGTAATCACTAGATTAGGGCATGGTCGTCACACTTTTCTGGCTAAGGGCCGCATAGGACATTGTGAGGTATCACTGCGGGCCGCACATTCTTTATTTAGTTGACGATTTTTCGAAATTCCTAAAGGGGTTAAAATCCTAGTAGGCACCAACGAACTTGAAACTTATCATAAGTTTACGGGACTCGAAGACTCGCTGCTTATCAGTTCCTATTCTGCGGTCTGACAAAACTCACTTTGCTCGCAATATAACTACTCATGATGTTAAAATGCGAGTGAATTGAGCTTCAAACCAAGCGAGCGAAGCGAGCCGATTTTTTGTAAGTCAAATACAATACGTGACATTTGATTTTTTTTTTGCAGTTTTCTAAGAAAAGCTAGCTTATCGGTTCATATTCTGTGGTTAGACTTTACTCACTTTACTCGCAATATACCTTACTTATGCAGAAAATGCGAGCGAAGCGAGCCCAATTTTTTAACACAAATGCAACATTGTGACACTTGATTTTGTTTGCGGTGTTCAAAGAAAAAAATCGCTGCTTATCGGTTCCTAGTCTGTGGTTAGCCTTAACTCACTTTATTCACAATATAACTTTATAAATAAGGATTTATAAAGTTAAATGCGAGCGCAGCGAGCCAAATTTTTTAAGACAAATGTAACATGTGACACTTGGTTTTGTTTGCGGTGCTTATAGAAAGGCTCGCTGCTTGTCGGTTTCTATTCTGTGGTCAGACATAACTCACTTTGCTCGTATGATACCTACTCATGAAGCTAGATGCGAGAAAAGCGAGCTGCAAACAAAGCGACCTTCCCTATCTCGAAGTTTTATAATCAATTATAATTATTATTGTAGCAACGTAGGTAGTTTCATTCATCATCATCATTTCCTTGCCCTTTTCCAACTAGGTTGGGTCGGCACAACATTTTCTCTAACGTGGCATCATTATCTATTATCTATCAAAATTGTTTGCTTGGCCGTGGGCTGCACCAATACCGTCCACGGGCCACACTTAGACGACCACTGGATTAGGGTGTTTTATTTGCCTATTTTAGATTACATTATCGCCCCCCTGCTTCATCTCAACGCCCCCCAATTTTCTCTAGGTCTTCTACTGCCCCCCTGAAAGTCTCAAACGCCCACAGGGGGGCGTTATCGCCCACGTTGAGAACCTATGCTATAGAGCTATAAAACTCTGAAAGGGTTTATCTTTAATTAGGGCTGTACTAGGTAAAAAATCCTCAAAACTCAGTCATAACAAGAAATAAAATTTATAAAAAAATACACTAAACATAAGTAAGGTTATTAAAAAAATGACGTCTAGATTATGATTTGAATGTTAATTTTCAGAAAATGGCGAGACAAACGTATATCGTGGCTGTTCTTTCGCGTCTGAAGAACCACAAAAGAGATGCCAGGAGGCAATTGGAGAGTTAGTTAGCAACATCACAGACTGCAAACTATGCACTGAAGATCTTTGCAACTCTTCCGGAATGCCTTTAGCGGGCCTGATGACGATTATTACACTCATGGTACACTACTTTAGGCCTGTGTTCGTCTGAATCAAGTACCAAGATCTATAAAAGCGACAAAACAGGTTACTTATGGACGTATTTGGATAATTTTCGTTCCCGGCTCTTAATGTTTGTCTCATTGCAAACAACAGTCAGCCACTTTTGTAAGACTTAGATATACATCATTCAGACTGTTAATATCTATGATAGTGATATATAGAGATATATAGAGTCAAAGAGTTGACGAGTTGTTGTTTTGTGTAAATATTTCTAAACTCTACTAAGCCATTGGCAAAATGAAACAACTATATCCAAAGTTGATACCTATAGGCCTGTTGCAATCCTTTGAATTTAATTTACAACGCATCGAAAAATCTGCTCGAAGTATTTTATTATTATCTAAAATAGATGTAAGGAAAAAAGATATTTCGGATGTTGTAGTAAAGTAAGCTAGAATCGCATAAGTCTTGCCACAATTGTGTTTTTTTAGTTGATTTGTTCAACGATTATTTTAGTTTAGTTTTTTTATTTATTAAAATACTTACTTACCTACATTGTTAAATATTAAATTTTTATTTTATTTAAGTATCATTATTTTGTGTTCTTTTTTATCAAAAAATATTTTTAGACAAGTGTTTATAAGGAAATTCATCGTGTAGGTACCTAATCTATACGTATAGTAGGTATACCACATCAAAATAACCTACGCAACAACAAACAATTTGGTTTTACAAGAGATCGTTAAACCACGATGCCGGTGTTTTTGTCATTTTTTAATTCTTGAGAAAGTTCTCATGATGCACTGGCATTTTCGGTGATCTATGAAAAGCATTTGATTACGTACATCATGAAACATTGATTAAGAAAGTTCACCACTATGGTGTTAGGGGGTGTTGTTTCACTCAACCTTCTCACGAATACAAAGAGTTGACGTAGTTAAATGGAAAATGTTCTCCAGGGTCGTTGGTAACAATGGGTGTGCCACAGGGATCAATACTAGGTCCGTTTCTCTTTATAATTTATATAAATTATTTACCGCAAATGGTTAAGAATTACCATGAGATTGTAGGTAAGTTTGAAGATGACACATCACTTTTATTCAAATTGAAAAGACAACAGGTTAACCTTGACGAAGTAAACAATGCTATCTCTATGGTTGTAGAATGTTTCTTTGTGTAAAATTTATTATAAAATGAGAAAAAACCAAATGTAGGAATACGATTTATTCTACAAAATATTAAACAAGTAAAGTGCGACGTAACAATATAAGCCGAACAAATAGATCTCGTGGACACCACTACATTTTTAGGCATAACCTTATTTGGATAATAAGCTTCAATGGGGTACGTACGCTCGCACTTAGATGGAATGTCGAAGAGACTTACCTAGTTATTAGACTCGATACAGTTAGTAGTAGTAGATGTGTACGCTTCTATATCAAAGTATCAGGCGAATTAATTTCAAAACTTTACAAATTTAAAAAATCAACTGAACGTCATTATTATAAAATATCTGATTAGGTACTTGGATGACAAAAACGCCTAGGACAAATGCTCTGACTCCATTTATACTAAATCGTTATAAAATCTTATTGAATAAATAATCTTTGACTTTTGACTTTTGACTTTCGCTATCCCTCTATGCTATCTTCGGTTTTTGTAAAATTAAGTAAATAGGTACCTACTGTTGCTTTTTACGTGTTTATTAAATTATTAACAAGTGTGTCGTACCTAAGCCTGGCCGCACACGGGCCACCGATCACAACCACAAAACACCGCCCCCGACATTATTTCCTGTAGTTTTCATATATTTTATTGGACTCGCCGCACACGCTTGACGCGGGTGGTAGCCACACCTTTGTAGCTTCTAGCTTCAGGTGGCGGCGTTTGTGGCTGTGGCGTGTGGCCCGTATGCTTCGACCCTTACTAGAGGTATCAAGTTCCGACGTTTAATGGGCCGCTTTCAACGTGCATCGTCAGCTTGACACAACGCGACAGCGTCACACGTCGCCATCTCTTTGCATTATGTATGTACCTAATGAGAAGGTATAGTGCAAGGAATTTATACACCGTTAATTCTGGGTCAGTTTAAAGCCAGCACCCACTGCTTTTATTACTTAATCGTATTCGTGTCGTTGGTTTAGTTTTTTAAATTTATAAGTAGGTAGGTATTTCATAGGAAACTGAATAGTTGAAACGATTAACAAAAGTGAGATAAACACTTGGTAAGGTGTCGTAGGCGCGCAGAGACAATGACCTCGTAGACTCTACGCCGTAGTCGCTGGCTGAGAGTAGCTCTACGCCGTAGCAAACAGCTTTAATGTGAATGTGTGATAGATGTGATGTAAATGACCGCGTCCACGGGGCGGCCGAGTCGAGCCGACAAACGAGTAGTAGGTACTACTACTATCGGTTCTCATATTATCGAGTATGTTTCGTGTTATTAATAATTGCAAAAAAATAGATCTCATACTTATTTATTATTATTATTTTTTATTATTATCGAAATAGATTACGTAGGCGCCGGCTTTAAACTGACCAAATATAAACGGTATAAGTACACTAGTTTAAAATTTCCTTGGTAGGTATAGTATAGTAGGGTATAAGTGGTTAGATAATAATTGGTAGACATAAAAACTTAAAAAAATAAGTGGGTACCTACCTACTTACAAACCTTCTTTTTATTTCAGTAGTTTTATAGATTTTTTGGGCGATAAACCTCTCAGAAGACTACCAAAGTTTCATCATAACCTGTTATTCTGACTGATAAATGGTTTAGGAACGTATAGAGAGGACAAAAATTCAAACATTAAATTTTTTAAAGTAGGTACGAACCTATAGGTAGATAGATACCTAATGTTATCTTAGTTTTCAGGTATTTATCAATTTATCTACACCTATATACCTACTGTTCATGTAAATTTGCGTAGGCAAAGTAGCTAGCTTTTCATGTAAATTAGTGACAAGGATCAAAGATACCAAGATAAGATTCCCGACCTTATCCGCCATTAAGTGCTTAATAGGTTCCTATAAATAATTAAGATGATTAAAATGGAATTTCTGAAAACTATTAGGCTATTTAGGTAAATGCATGATAAATTACTAAGATAAGAACTGGTGACGATTGAGAGTTAATAAGGTTACTGATAAAACTGCTTATTGATAAAGCGCGCCTTTAAAAATATTCATAGAGCATAATCGTAGAGTTTGCTGTGCTTTTTGGTGTAGGTGTTCACTGTTCCAATCATTATATTTATTTTTGTGCTGTATAGCCGCATATTTTCGAAGCCTTTCCTGTGGATAAGGACGGTAAAGCTGAGATAATGGCTGAGGTGCTGAACAAGCCTTCATCACAGCAGTCCCGTTATGCTTATGCATAGTTTATCACCTGACGCTGTATAAACATTACCTGGAATAAAAATGACTAAAATCCGGTGACTAAGTAGGTACTAGGTACCTACAAGTAAAGTCCCGTGCCTTAAAGATTCCTGTTAGATACATCCAAATAGATATACTTACAAAATTAAAATTTGTGTGTGTGAAAAACAAAACTGTTTTTCATAAACGCACACAATTTGAACTAAGCTGAGTGAATTCTAGTAAGTAGGTACCTATAGGTACAATGTAGTAGGTACCTACTCTCCAAGAGCTCATAATACAGTATAGGTACAGGTACATTTATTTACTTATTTATTTATAATAAATTAAAAATAACTCATGCATGGTCATTTCAACTTTAAAACTGACTGCTATGCTAATGAGACAATAAGAAACGAGACGTGGAGATATTCTACGGCTATTCTTGTCTTGTGAATAAGGAGTAGGACGAATTAAGATAGCAAACATTTTTGTATCGAAATAGCCAAATAGTTTGTGTGCTGTGAGAATTCCCCTGAACGTTGTTGCAGTTGTTTTGCAGTTTGAAATCAGTCTCAAAATAAATATCAGCGTTTGTTACTGGCTAACAGGTAGATACCTACGGATAAAATATCACAATATTTAAAGGTACTTAAGCTAATGAAATTAAAAGGTTAAATATAAGGACTATTACTACCTACCCTACAGCCAGCGTATCGCGAGTACCTAATAAACACGTTAAAATTCGATAACGATATTAGTAAAAAATATCGACTTTTTGGCACTACTGACAGTACTGCAATACTGATACTGACATCCCTACATCGGACCGTAGATAGAAAGTTTTATGGAAGTTACATCATCGAAATAATTCTGCATCGGTGAAAACGGCCATGCGTTGATTTCATAAGATACGTCGCGTCAAAGAGTAAGTTAAACAAGCTTATTACAGATGCGTCATTTCATAAAACCAAAAAGTAACAAATAATAACGACTGTATTCCCGAGAAGCGGTAGACATTACGCACCTCTAGATGAAAACTCCGGTAGGTAAATCAAAACTCACCAAAATGGAGATAAGTATTTGCGTTTTCGAATTCCTAAACTGAATATGAATATACGGTGATACAAATGAATTAAAATTGAACAAGCTTGAAAAAGTGTTAGGTACCTTCATGAATTACAAAATTACCTACATTTTTCATACAAACATTTCTAAATCAGTTTTTTGTCATTTCTGAAAAAGTAGGTTTTTTGAGTTTCCGGGGTTTTTATCTAGGGGTGCGTATCTCAGTTCTTTTAAAGCTTTTTAAGCTCCTTTGAAGATTTATTTTTTATTTTATTTATTTATTTATTTCGTTCAAGTTACATATAGGTAGTTTCATTACATAAGTATGTGCTCAAAAAGTAACAGATGTTTATGGGGTTAGATTTAGAGGTACCTAGGTAGGTAGGTAGGTAAGTCAAACTACATAAGTATCTAGGTACCTATTTGGTAGACTATTGCCCACATTTTGCAGAAGTGAGCACAATCCTGTCCGTTTATAATATTTACCGGTGTGTCATTAATTGATAAATAATTCATTGGATGAGTCTGACGATCAAATAATTAATAGATATTTAATGATATTGTAATGACCGATTTATCATAAATAAATACAACCTTAGTCATGTCATTTATGTAGGTAATGGAAACTATCCAAAACTAGAAAGATAATAATTATATATGTAGGTACCTACTTAACAATTAGTAACGCGGTTGTAATTTTAATATAATTGTCTGTCTGTTAGACTGTGCTTTGATGAAATTTGGAATGTAGATAGATAATGACCGGGAATAGGACATAGGCTACTTTTTATCCCGAAAAAATGCACGGTTCCCGTGGGATAAGAAAATAGTAGTCCACGCGGGCGAAGCCGCGGGCGTGCGCTAGTTATAAATAATGGAAGCTTGTGAATATGTTAGGATGTTGCTTGTTCCAATCACGCCATAATCAGCAGACCGTGTTAAAACTTGGAATAAGCGCAGAGCGTAGTTTAGCTATAACGCGACTGAAAACTAGTAGGCAAATAAATTTATAGTTGTCAGTTTTGGTCAGTTCCCCTCTTCTTCTTGCCCTTATCCCACTATGTGGGTGGGGTCGGCGGCGACTCATTTTTTTTAAATCGAGCCCGTAACTCTTATGACTTCGATAACTCTCACGGTTTCAGACTTCCCTTAGGTGATCCTGAAAACAAAACTCACCCTGTATACTTACATCTACATTGATCTAGGTAATTTACCCCCTCTAGACATTTTTTTTTTAAATTGACTTTCCTGTCATGTAGCTGGTAGGTAGGTACTAATAGATAGTACCTACCATTATTGAAAGTTGTAATTTCCATAGTAGGTAGGTACCTACATTATGCTTGGCGTACACGCGTGTTGCTCAGATCGCGCCAACAGCCGCGCCTATATAGAATAGTAAGTTTATTTTATTTACACTGATGTTACAAAACGCTAAAACATAAAATTAAAAAAAATACGATTGTGGCTACGTAAATTTTTTTTTTTTTTCATTTATTTACCGTTTTAACAAAAAATAAATCTTAAAATAATACATAGTATCTAAAAACCACTAAGGTTTGTCTTGACACTACACTAGTTTACGCTAGTACATCAGTTTTACTTAAATAAAATATCTAAGAAGGTAGCTACATACAATACTTACCTACCCACCCACTTAGGCAGAAAGGTAACAATGCAAGCCTTATTGCTACCTACTTACTGGCTAGTATTTACTAAAAAATATTTTTTTAATTTAAACTTAGCATTCCTTATAGTTAGGCTGGTACGTAATTCGGAAGGCAGAGAATTGATAAGCCGGGGGACAAGAAAACCGGTTGTTCGTTCGCCATACGCATTGTTAGCGCGCGGTGTGCAAAGTTGGTTCCTTGCAATGGATCGAGTATATACAGGGTGTTCAACAAGATTTTGTAGTGATTTATTGAAAAACTGTTCTTTTAGTAGTAAGTAATGGACTTGGGTATGTACGGGTAAAATTTTACAATGATTGAAAAGACCACTGTCATTGTCTTGATACTGTGTTTTAATTTTAGGTGACACTAGTGTTTTAATGATTTTTAACTGCAATTTATAAATGTTTTCTAAGTAAGATTTGTAAGTTCTACCATAACTGCTGAGACCGTATTGTATGTATGATTCTGCTAGTGAGTTGTAAAGCATAAGTTTAATTTTATATGGTATGCGGTTGTTAAGTATAGTTATATTTGCCAGAAATTGTCTCAGTTTATTGCAAACGTGCTCAACATGATAAATCCAATTAAATTTACTATCTATTATCAAGCCCAAGTATGTTTGTTTTTTGACAATTTCTACGGAGGGACAGCTACAACTCACGTAGTTAGGGCTGTGCAAGCAGTTATGGTCGTGTGCTATTAGGTTTTGTATTGGAGAATATTTTAAATATGGAGATTTAATTACTAATAACTTAGTTTTACTTGAGTTAAGTACCAAACCGAAATCGTGGCACCATTTATTTAGGACGTCCAGATCTGCTTGTAAAAGCTCACAAGCATGCTGAGGATCCTTACCAGCAATAACAAGGCAGGTGTCATCAGCAAATTGGTAACATGTACAGTTGGTGATGCAGGTGCTCATGTCATTTACGTAGGTCAAAAAATGAAGGGGCCCTAAAACTGAGCCCTGAGCCGTGCCCTCTGTTACTGTCATGGGATCACTGCTGATGTCATTGACTCTTACCGTGAAAGTTCGGTTATTGACATAGTTTTCACACCATGTCAACAAGGGGCCACGTATTCCGCAGTTATCTAGACTGTCAATTAGCTGGCTGTGCACCAGAGTATCAAAAGCACGCGAGAAGTCAATAAAAAGGGCAAGTACAGTAAATATTTTAAATACTTATGCCCAACCATTTAAATTAAAATTGATTTAAAATTGTTAGTTTGCTATAGGTACAAGGTTTTATAACTGAAGAAAAAACAGTTTTTACATTTTATGGGATTAAAAATTAAAAATAAACTGCATAAAAAATTGTTTTCGATACACAACATTTAATTACCTACTTAAATAAATAAAAAAAACCGGTCAAGTGCGAGTCGAACTCGTACGCCGAGGGTTCCGTGCCTAGCCATGGTGCCAATTAAGCTAGTCCGCTTAATTGTATGAGCGCCCATACAACTCGGAGGACAATTTTAATTGGCGTCAACTATGTATGTATGGGAACACCCTTTAATTTTCAACTTTTTTAACTTTTTGGAATTTTTCCTTTATTTGTGCTATAAGACCTTGCTTTTTGCCAAATTTCGTTATTCTAGGTCAACGGGAACTACCATTTAGGTTTTCGACCCAAAACCTCTAGGGTACTTCCGGTTGACCTAGAATTGTCAATTTTGGTTACAAGCAAGGTCTTCCAGCACAAGTAAAGGAAAAATTCCGAAAAATAAAAAAAGTTGATAATTAAGGTAAGTTTTGGTACTCACAAGTTTTCACGAAAACCTAAATTTGCCTATATCTTTTTATAGTGTTGACTCAGGACCTTGATTTTTATACTCACAGTAGGGACTATAAACTTTAGTATATGATATAAATTTCAACTTGCTAGCTCTACCCGTTCCTGAGATAATCGATGGTGACACACGGACAGACGGACAGACAGACGGACAGACGGACAGACGGACAGACGGACAGACGGACAAGAAAGTGATCTTATAAGGGTTCCTTTTTTTACCTTTTAAGGTACGGAACCCTAAAAACTACTTATACAATTACCGTGGAACCCCCGAACTTTGCCTAGTGTAGGTAACTTTGCCTAAATTATAAAAAGTACGATATTTATTTTCCTATCACGACAGCACTTATTTTTGTTCGTTGGTAGAAACCCAAATCATAAACAGCCAATACTGCACTATTTAACTTTAAAATAACGGCAGCCATTTCATAGTAGTTGCAAAAAGTTTTCGGTGGAAATCGCGCAATTTTTTGACTTGTCCCACAAAATTATATCATTGTGAGGAACTGGTTTGAGGTACGTCTTTCATATCTTTACAGTAGTTGGCAAATATGATCGGCTTTCGAAATACAATTATCTCATCTAAATACTATGATTATTGACAGAAATATCTGAGAAGGCAAAGTTAGGCGCAATTTTTTGAATAAAGTTTTCCAAACTTTGCCTACCCTAGGGTTGTCAGTTTTAGATTTAACCAACAGAACAAAATGAGGGTTATGAATTTCAAACCACTCCCGTCTGTTTTCTTTTGGTATTTTTAACTAAGACATTGCTACTTTAGCACCAATAAAAGCGGTTAGATGTTCGTTACTTTTTTTCAATATTTTACTATCCATCTATGTACCTACTTTTATTGTTACGACTTGAAAAAAGTAGTGTAGGACACCCTCTGGCTAGGTGGAGTGATGATTTTCCAAAGGTCGCCGCGCCGTGGATGCAACAAGCCATGGACAGGATAAAATGGCGCAGATTGGAGGAGGGCTATGTCCAGCAATGGACTGTATAGGCTGATGATGATGATTACTTTTTTGTGACAGCCCTGACTTTTGGCGCATTTTGTCGGTAAATGATGCCCTAACTTTGCCTGCCATCATATAAAGTTAAATATAATTATTTGGAGAAGTATTGAGAATATAATCTATAAATGGTTCAATATATGATTAAACTGCATTAAAATTTATATGATTTACCAAGTTTTACAGAAAATATGGACCTCAGGCAAAGTTAGGCTCGTTGCCCTAACTTTGCCTACTTTTTTGACAGCCTCTACTGTCAAGGTTTTCAATGCTGTGAGCCTAGCACACACACACATTGAAAGCCCTTTAGTAATTGGTTGACTTCAGCATGACAGAACCGATTATTTATGATCAGTTTGGCGCAAAATTTAAAAAAACTCTAAAAAGTAGGCAAAGTTCGGGGGTTCTACGGTACATAAAATGTCTTGACAACAGTAATAAACAACGACACTTTACGGAATGAGGGTTATAATTAGGTTAATTATCTTGTTATCATAACATTCTGTTGTAAAAAAATATATATTAAGTATCTACTTTGCGCAATAGGTACATAATCGAACCTAATGTCCTCTTTCGATTGGTGAACCTAGGGTATAACCTTTTTAATTATAATTTATACCTACCTAAGAGTGTTAATAGCGTAATGAAATCTTTTTTATTTACCTCGGGCTTTTTCAATAATTTCGTAAGTATCAGTATAATTTCGAAATGTGTTCAATTTTTTACCTAGACCTAGACTTACCCACTAACATTTATAACGAAAAATATTTGTTAAAAAATACCATTCTAAAAAACAGCATTTTCAATAATTTTTCCTGCGTTTTCAGGCCCACGTGTAAAGACTAGAACGCAATCGCTGTTACGTAGTGCGTTTCGGCGCCATTCGCTCCCCGATCGCGTTCCGAGTCGACCGCCTACGAAAATTCGTGTTTTATTTGTGGAAGTGCACTTTCTTTATTTATATAAGATGGCTAATCTCTACTTTATTGTGCCCGTGCTACTACTAGCTTTCTTCGTGCAAGACGGTGAGTTTTTAACCTAATTATTTAAAACTTGTTCGGTTTTTTTTAGAAAAATGTGCAATTCTATTGTGGGAATAAGCGCTAAAGTGTGTCATTTTCTTTATCTGAATGAATAGAAATGATCAAACCGGTTAGAGCAGTTTAAAAAAAACTTGTTCAGTTCTGGAAAAAAGTTTTTAAACTTATTTTAATCGTTTTTTTTTTTAATATTTTAATAGTTTTGTTTTCGATGAGGCTAACGAAAAGTTACCAACTTTCTTAAGTTTCTTATTAGTTTACCTTCAAGTTATCCAACGAAAAATACTAATTTTGCCGCCAAAAATATTTTTTCTTCAAGGTAAGTTAACATTTTCCGATTGTGAGTCTAAGATTAGTAGGTATTAGTACCTACCTAGGTATGTTTTTATAACAATCAATCATGTCATCCATATAAAAAATATATAAGGTGCATAAGAAAAGCGTTGGCCGCCTCGTAGTTTATTTTTTTATTTACTTTTCTTAAATTGTACCATAGACAAATTGAAAGTTAAATCCGCTTCTTCTATCATTTTCTATGTTTTTGCATCTGATTTCTTAACCAGCCTTCTTCTACTACCATCAAAGGCTTCAGTATCATCACGTACCATCTGATGCAAATCTAAGCAAATCAATAATCAATAAACAGACCATGGTACATTCTTGGTACCAACTACATCTGTGATTATGTCATCGAGTAAACATACTGCTGTAGGTACCTACCTACTCAGAAGCAATAGGTACATAAGTACTGTTGGCCACAAAAACAAGTAGGTAAACTTTTTCAAAAAGCTACCCGAGTTGGCCACATCTCATAAGAGAACACAACACAGCATAAGCATGAGATTTTTTTTCAGTTTTAATTAAAAACTGCTATTTTAAATATTGGTAGTTAAGATGAAGTAAGTAGTTAAGATTTAACCTAACTAAAAAAATTATATTTACTACCTAATTTCAACGATTGTAGCAATTTTAGAAATCTTACAAGGAAGTAAGTACTATTTGCTTATTTGAAAAAAAAGGAAGTATCGTATTGTAGCTTGTGAAGAAACTAAAAATTATAACTTATTGCTGACTGTATATTGTGTTATGTACCTACCTATTTATACTCGTACCTTAGTTGCGCGGACTGGTAAAGGCGTATCGAGCAAAACCTGCTCGACTAGTTTTTATTATGAATCAAGTATTTGCAAACGATGTCTTGAAATAAACAGCTTTTTAAGTTTTATTAGGTATTTTTATTTTGTAGCTTTGTAAAAAAGTTTCATCCATAAGTTTCTGTCTTATCTCATAAGAATCAAGATGTTGATGAAAGTCGTGGCATTGTGTTGTCGTAAACGTAACTAATATTCAACAAAACAAAAGTGTCATTCTCTTTTTTCCCCACATCAATTGCAATATTAGGTAGGTAGACACTTTCTTTTTCTGACGTGACAACATAAGTTCAAATTCGCTGATCGAAAAGATTTGAATTTTGAAACGTGTGTAGGTAGTACCTACTTTATTAGGGAATCAATCCCTGAAATCAACTGAGGTTTAAAATCTCTTGTTCGAAATTTGTAACAAAAAAGTATAAGTAGGTAGGTAGGTACCTATGTTTCAAGAAAAGTAAAAAAGCTTTGAAAAAATTGAGGTTACAATCCCTAAAATGGGAACATTATTAGGTAGGTACTTACTACCAACCCCTAGGTCGTAGTAATAGTTTTAAAACTCAACGTTTATCATTCCTTTGTTTACTAAAAATATAGATGTCAACAATGAAAACAATAAAAATGATGATAACGAAAAGCCGCTGCAGACTGCAAAAGTGCAATCTACAAAAAAACATCAATACATTTCCAGTCTCAATTTATCAATTTGTTCCCATCAGGGGCCATTACGACATTACACCGTATTACCTACCCTTTATTTACCCACGCCAGCGCAAATTGTATGGTAGGTATACAGTTACGATCTTTTATTTATATGGTTAAACAGAAGGAAACTGTAATTTTACAATCAGTAGGCATTATTGTTTCCTTCATTTGCGTGTACTTTTAAAACGTGCAATATTTATGAATTTTGTAAGATTACTTGCAAATTAGACCCACTGTTTCTTTGGTTTCTATTTAAAACTTTCAAGCCTTTTCAAGCATACAAAATGTAATCAAGCAATATAATTTAAATACTTACAAGCATTTAAAATTTTAAGGTCAAATTCAGAAGTTCAATAAACAGATGACTTCAGTTAGATATTGTGATGACCTGGTCTTTTTTTTTCTTATGACTTTAGTGTTATTACAAAAATACTTCTATAGAGACATGATGACGTCTTTAGACTTTGTAGATAAATAAAGAGTCTTAGATACAAGTTTACTGGGCTTTTAGCACGACAATTTAAAAACTTGACAAAATCCCTGAGATCCTACTTGATATTTTTGGAGTTGACTGTACCTACTCAACAATTTGCGGAAGTGAAACATAGATAAGTAGACACACCTAAACTTTGATTGCTAAAGTTTTTTTGATAGATTTTTACAATTTACTGAAAAACTTCCTATACGACTAAAAAACTTTATTGTAAAATTACATGTTCAACATGAATAGGGAAGTCAAGCCAAAAATTTATCTTAAAACAAATTATTTGAAGTAATATTCAAATTGCTATAAATAGGTAACAAACATAACAATATAATAAAAACAACAATAAGGAAGTACCTACCAACAATAATGACTAGTAGGAGTAGACAATAATAATCATAAATAATTATAATTTACCTAGGTACAGTCGGCGTCAAATTAATATGAGCGTCTAGAGTAGTCAAAATTATCTGAAAAACATTAAAGCATCAAATTGCTTTCATGTTGTCAGATCATTTTGACTACTCTAGACGCTCATATCAATTTGACGCTGACTGTACCTACTCCCTATAGTTACCAGTAGGTACAAGCATCTACTTAAGTAAGTAAGTATAAATATTTAACATAGGTAGATAAACAGAAAAAAGTAAAAGAAAAACACGCATTACATTTATCAGCTAGGTACCATGGTACAAAATAAAATACTAGGTACTTACCTAAGTACTTACTAAAATAAATTTCATTTTCATCATTCAACCATAACTGTCCAACTCTTCGAGCATTTAGAAAGCTCGAAGGGCCAACTGCAAAGGCCACTGGCCACTGCATGGAAGGGGCTTATTTTACATTATGTTTTCATTTTATTATTATTTATTTTATTAGTTAGGTATTAATTACTTACCTACCTACTTTTAATTTTTTCTGTCTGTTATGTTAATTTTATATTTTTGTGCATAGGCTTAAGACAATTGTTACATCATTTATTCTTATTTTTAGTGATTTTGTGTTGGATGTCCCAAATGAATAAATTTTATCACAGCCCAACTTAAATTGATTCTGCTGAAAATTTAAAGATAGATAGGTAATAATATAAAATAGAAACCTGTAAAAGCAATACCTATACTAAATGTAGCCGTGGATGGAAATTTGTCGGTATTTAAATAAAGAACAAAAACTTGCACGTGCTCGAATAACCATATTCAGTCCTACAACTTTCACTTTTACTTTATCACGCTCTGACATACTTTTAAGCCCTTTTCTACTGTCAGTCAGTCAAGACGCCATTTTTAAAAATACCACAGAAAGTTTGGTGCGTTGCGTTGAGTAGGTAGGTTTATTGTAAGTAGGTAATCAGATGCGCAATTCATTTTTATATCTTTACTAGCTGACCCGGTGAACTTTGTCAGAGCATCAGAATTAAGATACATAGGTAGGTACTTATCATCAAAACCGTTTCATAGATACCTTTTTAGGTATGAAACGTAGGTGAAAGGTTTTTTTTTTCGGGAATTTTTACGATCTTTCAATAGTTATTCTGCTATTCGAGTCGGGGACAAATCCAACAAATCAAAGATCATAAAAATCGGTCCAGCCGTTCTTGAGTTATAAATGGCGTAGATAACTAACCAGACTTTTTTTATCTAGGTATACGGGGTGAGTTTTTTTTTCAGGGCCACTTACGGGAATTCTTAAACCGTGAGAGTTATCGAAAAGTCATGTTAGGAGTTACGGCCTCGATTTCGAAAAAAATAAGTTCTGTATTAAAAAATTAAACGAATGCACATGACAACTCATTTTTTAGAATTCCCCTAAGTAGCCCTGAAAAAACACAGCCTGTATAAGGTACCTACTACCAATTTATACACCGTTTATTTTTGGTCAGTTTAAAGCCGGCGCCTACGTAATCTATATCGATAACCTTACTCAAAAATAATAATAAATATGAGATCTATTTTTTTGCAATTAATAATATCACGAAACATAGGCAGGATAAATCACGGAGATACGTGCTCTATGCTCAGCTGTTGCTACGGCATAGAGTCTATGCTACGTCGTAGTCATACATACATACGTAGGTCATTAGCTCTGCGTGCCTACGACACCATAACAAGTGTTTTACTCACTTTTGTTAATCTTTTCAACTATTTAGTTTCGTATGAAATACTTATCAAATTCAAAAACTAAACCAACGACACGAATACGATTAAGCAATACAAGCAGTGGGTGCTGGCTTTAAACTGACCCAGAATTAACGGTGTATAGCGGAAGAGGTTGTCTGATTAGTTTGTTTGGAAGCGCTAGGTAATCTCAGGAACCCAGTCGGATTTGAAAAATTCTGCATTTGATAGTTTAACTCTTGAGGAAGGTTAAAGGTTTCTTTTTATCTTAAACTTAAACGTCATACTTAGGTCAAATTTTATAAAAACATTAATTACTTAAGTAGGTACCTACTTAAGTAGGTACTGATAAAATAATAAAAACGATAAGGTAATAATGTAAGCATAGGTACCTAATATTTATCCTAGCTTACATAAAGCGAAGACTTTTTATTTTGTAGTTAGAAAGTTTTGTTCCTATGAAACTATAGGTTAGGTAAGTTTGAAAGAAAAAATAATAATTGCATAGGTATATTTAAAAAAAAAGTCCAGTTAGCCATTAAAATTACTTGTATTGTCCAAAAAACTAAATAAGGTCAATGCGGGGAAGACCGGCATACTTTTTTCAAAGTTCGGTTTGATTGATCATATCTCAGTCACTATGCATTTTTCTGTAAAGTTAAAGATTTTCATCGTTAGCAAATTTATCCAAGAATCAGAAAAAGCTATTAAACCTTTAAAACTATATAAAATTAACAATAAAATCGCAGGTTTTTTAAAACTCGGGCAGTAGACGGTCTTCCCCGGCTAAATGAGGGAAGTCCGTCTAGGAGTTATTGTAGGCGACAGGAAATGTTTAGAAGAGTCTAAAGTAACTCACAGCATGTATTACATCTTAACAATGAATTTTATGTCTTCAACGATTCGAAATAAGGTCCCAATCCAAAGATATTGTCAAAAATGTGTAAAACGGGGTAAGTCCGTCACATTTTAGGATTCAGGGGTGGTGAACATTTTTGTAACATTTTCTTGAAAGTAAGCCCCTACCAAAGCATCCAATCCTTTGGTAGGGGCTTACTTTCAAACTAAGAACCATTATGTTTCTTATTAAACATTCTAAAAAAACATTATTTCTATAAAAATAATGTTATTATTGTAAGAAAAATGCACGGTTCCCGTGAGATATGAATACTTGTGATTTTTTGTGTTAATCACTTTATTCTTATTTCAACTTATTAAAATTATTAAAGTAGGTAGTTACAGTAGGTACCCGAGTAAATTAAAAAAAAATTTAGTAAATTTAAAAATCTAATCAGCACAATAACAATCTACTAGAGCAAGCAATCGCCAATTTTAAAGCATTTTACTAGGTTTGTGATTTTTATGTATATACCTATCTAATAGTAGGGACTAGGTACTTATCTAAAAACAGAAACAAAATTATAAGTAAGTAAAGACTTTCTGGTTATGTAGTTTAACACCTATTATGATAGTCAACCCTCTACTCTACTATATCATAATTTATTGCAGGGCCAAACCATACAAGTTAATAGAAAGAAAATAAGGAACAGTTATTACTAATTTTAAAGAAATAAAAGACACGATCAAGGGGTCATGACAGGTCAAGGGGTCATGTGAGGTCAAAAGGTCATCAAGAGGTCATATCCAATATATTTGGAATAAAAAGGTTTACGATTTCTGATTTGAGGCAAGCCCGGCATATGCCGGTCTTGCCCCGCGTAAAGTAGACGGACTTCCCAACTTGAACTTTTGGAAGGTAGATATTTTTGGATGCGATTATCTCAGAAGATATGGCGTTCTTTTGAAATTCGATAAGAGAAATAGGAGGGGGCAATATTATTAAAAAACTCTTATCATAATTAAATCCGACAACTTCACTCTTTATATTTAAAATATTCGTTTTTGTCACCACATGTCTATCTCGATATTCAAGTTAAAATTACACGAAAAGTTTGTGAACGTTTTTTCGCGAACTGTTGCGACATAGAAACATCTAATAGAGCTAGCTGAAACCAGATGGATATGATTGATTTGCCAATATAGGTAAAACATGCGTAGGGTGCATAGTTTCGTCAAAAAGCTCAGTGTACGGTCTTGCCCCGCAGACGGACTTCCCCGCATTGACCTTACATAATAGTTAATGGTAGAAAAAAACCCAATCGATTTTGATCGTAAAATGATAGAAATCTACTTAAGCAGACAGATAAAGTCCTTTATACACCCAAGCCCGCATAATCACAGATTGTATTCAATAAAACGCCATGACCCCATGAACGGCCATTGTGCCTTCAATGATGGCAAATCACACCATTGATTTATTAAGTCGGTATTAATGCCATTCTTTACGTATTTTCCATCTATAAAATAGAATCATTATTTAACGAACGACCTCTTAACAAAATTAAAGTCGGAAGTCGACTGGTGTTGATTTAGGGAGCGGCCACACTGCGTTTTCTGCAGCGCGTTTTTGAGCTGCGCGTTTGTATGGATACAATACCTATTTATTCTGTGGGAAGGGAGCTGTCTGCGCGTTTATCGATACAACAGCGCGTTCGTATCGATACAAACGCGTAGCTCAAAAACGCGCTGCAGAAAACACTGTATGGCCACTCCCTTAATGATCCACAAGCTTGATAAATTAACTTGCTAGTTTTTTTTTATACCTAGGTACGTTCATTAATATTTGCAAAAATATAATCTCACACACTCGTACCTTCACCTACCTAAAATCATCAAAATCCTCCAAGTGACACCATGAGAAGGGTAAAAAATTTACATAAAAATCAGTCAAGCCGTTTAGGATGAGTTTAGATATACCTACCTACCTACTTAAAAACAAACAAAGGCATAGGTGTATTATGCATTATTCAAATCTTGCAATCTAAATTATTCAGTGCAGTGGGTGCAAATCAATCTTACTGCATTGAATAATGAGTGGCTCCATAACCTGTTAGCTTATTCCATTAGTGTAATAGATCCAAGTGGCTTTTGGTCTCGTTAGTGGACCCTGACCTCTTAGTAATCTGAGGTCAGCGAGACCGATGACTCAAAGGAGTTGTTTTCTTTCCTACACATCTGAGTAAATTATGTATCCAGGTGCCTATCAAAAATATTATATTCAGTAATTCAATTCATTTTTATTTAAAACAACTTATAAAAAATGTAGGTATACGTAGGTACCTACTTAAAGAAGGTCACATTTTGGGCCCAAAAGCCAAAGTGAAAATTAAATACCTACTAAATATGGATTTCTTTTTTTTTACTTTTCTTACTAATTCATGAAATGGCGCATTCTTTTTGTCGTACCAGCGGGCTTAAAAGGTAGCTTTAGCAGAATCACAATAGAATAGAACAATAGAATAGAATAGAATTGAACTATATGACGTGTATTTTCACTCTCAGTCCATGAAAATACTTTTTAAGCCCGCAGTTCTATCTATTAATATCGTGGTGGCATAGTTTTTTAAATTAGAAAATGGAGACGACAAGAAAACAAACAAGAATTAAGTATGCCATTTCATAGGAAGTTAATTAAGATATTTTTATCAGTTTATTTTTATTGCTTCTTTACGTGCAAAGTATGAGTTGTCATAAGTATGAATTGTTTGAAATACTTACATAAATATTGCAACTAATAAATGGAATGGGTAGGTTTATGTACCTAGGTACCTGCTTTACTTTATACACGTTGATGATGTAGGTAGGTACCTACTTATGTTTTATGTTAGGGGACGACCGACTGTGAGTCTAAATAAACCTTTTCAACATTTTTATCTGATGGCTAGCCCCTCGTTTTAGTAATTTATTTCGCTTTTTGGGCAATTAATTTGAATTACTTAACTACCTACACTATGAAAATAAAAATAGTAGGTAGGTACCTACCTACCTAGTGAAATATTTTTCGTGAGATTTAAGTAGGTAAGTACCAATTATTCTGTGTTTTTAACGGGTAGGTACCTATAAAATCATTTGTACTTACCTACATAACAAATTATTTTGTAAAACACATTGTAACCTTCAAAATAATTTTACATAATGTAGATAATATTTACAATGAAGCCTCTGCTAACTTCTTATGTTCCTAGGTATTAATTAAAATTAGGTACGATAAAAGGCAATGAATTCCATCATAAAACCAAACTTCTCTTGAAGGAGATTGTTATCTGTTGGAAATACCATGATTCATTTTGAATTTACTTACTTACCTAATTGGTTAATATTAAACCTACCTGCTTACCTAATTACTTACTTATTATGTAGCACGTCTGTGGAAACCCGTTTTTAGGTAATACTAGTAGGTAGGTAAACATATTTGTTGTTATTTTGTTTTGTTAGTTCAGCTTGGTGGTCACCTTGGTTTCAAACGAAACATGATCACGTAATCCCCAGGGAGGCTAATATGGCCGTTATCGCAATTCCTTTTATGATTCATATTATCTAATGTTTTTTCTTGACACTTTCATGTCTATGAAAAGAGACGGCATAACGTGCAATTCATTATTATGATTCTGCTATAACGGCCTTTTTAGCCCCACAGGGAGGCTAATATGGCCGTTATCGGAACTGATAACGATACATCAGGAATAGGGTTGGGCCAAGGACACTACCCTGCGGGACTCCATAGGCCATTGGTTCGTCTTTACTTATTAAATCTCCCACTCTGGTTCTCTGGCTTCTATCAGTTAGATAATACTCGATGAGATCTAAAAAGCTACCACGGATGCCAGCAAATTCTAGTTTTCTTATGAGTAAAGGTGTGGAGACAGAGTCAAATGCTTTGGCCAGATCTAGAAATACTGAACTTAAAACAAATTTAAAATTAAACAATACTTTCTAGTATACTAATCATACCTTTTACTTTTAATAATATTCCTATTACAAGCGTAAAATATTATACCTAGGCATAGGTACCATTAATAATATTTTACCTACGCTTTTTTTACGTCCTTCACTCTCCGATCGTACAATTTTTAATGTTAAACGTTATACTTTCGGTTTTGGATGGAATACTACAGTGCACAACATCTGTTAGTTCATGCAAAATTACTACTAGATAAGTACGCTCAATTCAAAGTACAATACGTACTATCTATCCGTTCATTGTTGTACAAATTGAATGCACGTGATTAATGGCCGAAGGCTTTGACGCTGTTTGAATGGAAAAATAAACACGTAGTTGCCTACGAGCACCTCTGAGAATTAGGTTTAAGGGCCAAAGCTATGCATCAACTATCAAAATAATAGCAGTAAGTACCGATATTATAATATATTTACGAGTAGAAATTATCTAAATAGGGACACAGAATACAGAATCTGTGGTAGGGAGGTACTTAAACGTACTTTTTTGTGATGGTAGAAATGGTTTTCAATTTCTAAATTTTTTTGCGTTAGCCTCTTTACCTCTACCTACTAATAGTCTTACATTATTAACTAAACAAATTATTTTATGAAGTACTTACCTAGGTACTTACTGTCTTAAAATTAAAAATAATCTGTATAGGTACTTAAGTACCTACATAATTGACTAAACACACCTATTTATTTTTCAAGTTTTTTTAGAGAACAATTTCCAGTTGCCCATGTTTAGGCAATGTCCCCTTTTTCGCTTATCTATGTAGAAAAAAACGTTAGAAATGGCTACATTTTTGAAGTAAATAAACTCTATTTTTAGATCTATGATGTCATTATAAACGTGTTTAGGCGATGTTTCTGTTTACTATTAAAATAATAATTAAATTCCCTTCCTAGAACGGTTGGCATATCACCAATTTTTGAAGGAAACGATGACCCGTGAACGTAGCTCAATGCCAAAACTTATGACATCACACAGATCACATAAACACATGAACCTTATTTCGGGGCATTAAGATCTAATTTTGTAATGGAACTGAATGTATGTCACACACAGTGTACCAAATATTTGTACTGGGTAATAAGGTCACGCTTGCAGTATGCTGCTAAACGAATTATCTACCTATGAAGGTACTCTAAAAGTTACTCTAACTCTAAAAGTTACTCTATAAGTTAGATAAGTAGGTACCTTCCGTAAAATAATGAAAAGGACGCCACTGTTTGTGTGAATCAGGATTTTAATCGATTGTACAAGGTAATTAATTAGTACCTACAAAGTAAACCTAAACTTACTGATTTGGGCAATATTGTTTTTTCCTAATTCGTGCATTAATTGTTCGTACCTATTATTCACAAAAATAATTTCTGTTTATTAGACCTAAGTAAGTATTTTGTTTTGTTTTTGTTCATTTTAATATGAAAATTTCGATGAGATTGTGATTTTAAATAAAATAGTTATAAAATTAGAAGGTAGGTTCCGTGGCCAAAAAATAAATAAGTAAATAAATAAATAATAAATATTGCTGGACATTTCACACAGCATCATGTAGTCCCAAGCTAAGCAGAGCTTGTGTTATGGCAACCACATGACTGATATACTACTTATATACATTTTTTTGTAAATACATACATAATATACATAGATATATATACTAGTAGTTCGCCCCGAACTGAGATCTCGCGCACCGTAGATGGCTTACATTTGGACTTTCTTCTGACTACCCCTATAATTTCAAGTGCTACTACTGATACTGCCGAGTATGCCTATTGCGCTAGCTCTTCATGGTAAAAAATACTGGCATGCATGCAATACATAATGTAGTGTCTAATTTTTCATTTAGGTATTTCATATTTATGAATTCTCGTCGTATTTCTAAAAGTATACGTCCTAGAATAAAAATAATAACTATTTTGGAATGTACAAATAAAGACCTTTCATTTGACAGCCCACTCAATATATTTGTTTACTTAACTTTTTTTACCCCAATTATTTTCATTCTTTATCAAAATTTTTTTTATCATGAAAATAAATCAAGTAGCATCTAAAATCATTGCAAACCAAACCGCAACGATGCCACTCTCTTTTTAAGACCGACCAGTCAATGAGCTACGAATTCATCGAAACTCTATGCAACGGGAGCTCTTGCAGCTCTGGTTTCGTAGTTTTTGGTCTTTGGTCGTATTTCAAAAACTATACATCCTAGATTAAAAATAAAAACCATTTTGGAATGTACAAAATAAGCCCTTTCGTATGACACCCCACTCAATTTATTTGTGTAACTTTCATAATTTTTTACCCCCTTGGGAACCCAATATCTTCACAACCCCTTCATCGATTAAGCTCATATGCTCCCCCGTAAATTTCCTTACCACAACCTATTGACCTACCAAGTTTCATGCAGATTGGATGAACGGTTCGACAGTTATGCTCGAACAACAATTCGTGAAACATACAAACATACAAACATACAAAGCAAAATCGCCCAACTTACCACTAAGATCTTCGCTCGCTTCGCTCGCTCGATCGATAATACATAATATATATGGGGCATTCCAGCGAAAACGACACCTCAGGTTGAAAAACTAAATTGCATAATATGTACTTGAATCTGTGACTACAGTAAAGCCAATAAGTTAATTCAACAGGAATCAACCATTTTTTTAAATATATTTACGATTTTCGTCATTTTTATTGCTTGTGAATGCAGCCGTGCTGCGATCGTCAATGGTACAGTATTTTTTCTTCAAGTTGGATTTTTTTTTCTCCGTCGTCTATTGAGTTACTGTGAAAAGTAATAATACAAAAAGAACAAACAATTCAAGAAGTTTAAAACAGTGTTAAGTTATTGCATGTGATTATTTTTGGTAAAAAGTTGTAAAAGTTCAACGACATGCTTACCTCGTGTCCCACCCGTCACTGCAAAACATATATTTTTTTATCCTCACGTAAAACTATCTATCCTATTGCTTTTCGGCTTTCCAAAAGTAACAATCATGCTATGGGTAACGGTTCTGGCTTAATATGTCATTGAGCTAGTGAACATTATTATGGAGATATTTAGATTTGAAAGGGTGTCCCACCCGTCACAGCGGCGGGTAGGGCAAACTAAAACTCGATGAATTCGTGTCTTAAACTGTGTTTTATTCTTTTATTTATTGATTAATTACATTTGGAAGTAGTTATTTTCTATATTATTGTGTTTTATTTCAAAACTGTACTGCTATTTCAAAAAGGCAATCTGAGTTATTTTGATGCTTACAGTGAAAGCGAGAAAGATGTGTTTTACATTAAAAAAGCTAATTTTAAACATCCTTTCGGAACGAACTATTAAAACAATAAAGGATAAACCATATTTTTTATTTCAAAATTCCATTTAAATTTTTGAAAAATAAAAGGGTTATTTCGTCCACCTGCATAGTTTTTTTTCGTTTCTATTTGTTTAATTAAAGTAATTTCATCATTAATTTAATAAATATACAAGTCTAAACATTTGTGGGCGTTTTATTACCGAACTATACTGTTGTCATTAGTCACTTGTCCCACCCGTCACAAACTACTCCTTGATTATTTAGAAAATTTGCTAGTATTATAATGTTATTTACATATAAAATGGGACCTTAACATTCTAGTAACAATATACGAGAAAACTGTTTAACAAAATATTTACGGTTTGTCTTGATTTTGGAAGCGAAGCCATCTACTCAGCTAGGTGAGTGCCAAGCGCGTCCGACCCGTCACACTTAGATTAAGTCAATTTTCTCAGTTAATTACGTAGTTTAGGATTTTATTTTGATGGTTTTATTTAAAACAAATATCTGGCTTCCAAATGTTATTATTTTAAAACGAACTGCGTTGCTATTTTAGGAGAAAATAAATAAAGTTTGAGCAAAACGGGGTGAAAATGTCCCACCCGTCACAATGGAATGCCCCATATATAATTCTGCGGCTCGACTTATTATTCCCCATTTTAAATTAGAAGCTTTGACATCGGATTTAGTGATTAAAAAAAAACTTAAGTACCTACTTTTTTGCAGCGCGTTTGTATCGATACAAACACGATTCGAACGCGATGCGAACGCGCAGCCCCCCGCGCAGCCCCTCCCGGTTCACTTTTGTATGGAAAAATACGCGTTGCGAACGCGCGTTTGTATCGATACCAAACGCGCAGCTCAAAAACGCGCTGCAGAAAACGCAATGTGGACACTCCCTAAGTATTATAACAGAAAAGTAAAATAATTAACAGTACCTAGGTACTTACTTACCTAGGTACTTAAATAAATTTTTCAGCTTACTCCTATGTAACGGTAACGAAACGGCCATGCCACATACTTTGACCGAGTTTAAAAAAATCTTCATCTATTTATACTTGGTAGAGTACCTACACTATGCCTACACTTAATTTCTATGTAAAAATCACAGTAAAAATACAAAATTCGTACGTTGGTAGGCATTTTTAAAACGTAAAATCTATTGAAACTTTCCCATGATTTGATCGTTGACATTTAGATCGAAAATATTTTACTCCAACACTTCTTTGATAACCAAAAATGAAAGTAAATCGATACCATTAATCCCATGCCCAAAACTAAGTCGCAGAAAGAGACAGAAGACACTTTCCAAAAATTAACGAACTCTTGTATAGGAGTGATAAAGACAGCAATGTTGTAAGGCTTCACAGCGTAGGCTGGTTGCAACATCTCATGGGTTTCGCAAGCTATGGTATTAGAAGGGCAACATAAGGACAGAAACGACCTTCGAGAAGCTTCGAAACTTGTTTTAGTGCTGTGAACGTTTTGTACCTAAACTAAATTGATTATAAATACGTTATAAATACCTAATGAAAAGATAAAATTCCAGCAATAAAAAAAAACCTGATAAAATTCAGATTTTTTTTTTCGTTTTAGGTAGGTACCTATATTTATGTTACTGGGTAGTTTACCTCTGTAGTAGCTAGCTAACTGTGAAAGAGTAGAATACCTATAAGTAGTTAAGTACATAGTTAATAATATGTGAGTGAGATCACGAGAACCTAGGTAGATATAATTGAGCATGTATTACTTATTTTAATTATATTCACTTAGATACGTCCCCACTATGTAAATACATAAACTAGTTTAACTTACCTACATTAAATGTATTTACAGATAGGTATGTAAGTACTTATGTACATAAGTTATTTAAAGTTAATGATCAAAGTACCTAGACCGTGAAGTTTTTACATGAAATAATAAAACAAAATTCAAGGAATCAATGTAAAAAGCAAATTTTATAACAACGACATTCAAACGAGGTCGAAACACTCTGAAATTAAAAGGCACTAGGCACTTGTTTTTTTATTAAAATTATCTCACGGTCTTCGCTTCTGCGTGTCAAGTTTGCGAAGGCCATCTACAACAATCAAGTAAATGTTCCTATGCTATCGCATTTTTACAAAAACACTGAAGAAATAAGAGTTTTTTAATCAAAACTATCTTAGGTCATCTTGCATCCATCGAAGATCATTTATTATTTTATAGGTACCTACCTACTCAAAACCGCGTTCATTTTTGACTTGCACAAGTAGGTACCTAGTGGATAATATTTAGTAAAAAATCGTTTGAGAAAATTAGCTGTGTTTCGTCATAAATAAGAGTCGTGGTAAATATTTACTTACCTACTTTCCACCTCCTCCTCCTCAGTCGATCTCTCATTGTTGGGGATCGTGACTCCTTCCCATGATCTTGTGGATGATTGATCTTCATTTGAAGCGATCTGTGGCTTGATGCAGTCCTTTGTTCACCGGCATTACCTACAGTTGCTCCGATACTTGGTCACACCAGCGCTTGGGGCTGCGTCCTCTCGGTCTTTTGCCCTCTAGGTAGGTATCTTGCATAAGTCTCTCGATATTATCGGTGCTTCTGCTGGCAATGTGTTTAAACAGTAGCACAGTATTTTAAAATTATGTGCAGGCAAGTAGTTGACAGACGCTTTTTGTGCTCCAGCTTCATTTGTTTTAGTATTGAAACATTAGTCCTGTAGGCTGTCCATGGGATTCTCAAAAGGCGTCGCCAACAACAACAACACATCTAGAACGCGTCTATCCTCTTCCTATCGGTGGCTTTGAGGGTCCATGTTTCTAAACCATACACCATACATAGGTATATATGGAAAACACCTGTGTGTGAACTACGTTTTCTTTTGTTCTTCGACTGATGTTGCTGTCTTTCCATATTTTCTGTAGCTGTGTCATGGCTGTTTTGGCCATACCAATGCGTTGATGGATCTCAGGTTCGCTGTGTCCTTTGTTCGTGATGACAGACCCCAGATACACGAATTTCTACTATACGAATATTTACTTTACCTACCTTTGAATTTGGGTGTTCAATACCACTTCTAGGATATGAAATTGTAATTAAATAAGATAATCTCTTTAATCAAAGAACGAGACTTATTCGAACCAAAGATACTAAAACTCCTACCTAATTGCTTTAGATGTGACCTAGCTTTAAATAACGAAACCTGTTACGTCAATAACAATTGTAGTTGAATGTACAAATTACACATAAAAAGATCACGAGTCTCTCAATCTCAATTGATCCAAGTTCCAAACAATTGCTGAATAAGTACCTACCTGAGACCACAGGCTTCGTTACTCATGTAACCCTACTAATACTACTTGTTCAAAACAAAATGACACATCGTTTTGCGAACTGACTCATATACTAGGTACATAGAGTACCGACGCGTGTATGTGAGTAGGAACTTAATCTCACATCTGAAGCCAACATTAAAGTTGTAAACAACAGGTAGATAGTTTGTTTCATTCAACAATGAGTTCTATATAATGTTCTGTCATTGCGTGACAAATTCTATTTATTTTCTAAACCAAACGAAAAATAAAAACGTAGCAAGTACCTACCTATCAACCTAATAAGTACCTTATGGGTTAACGTGCCTTTTCTTCGAAAGACTAAGACGGCGATTCAGAAGAAAAAATAAAAATGCTAGTACCTAAGGTAGGTGTAAGGTACCTCTACCTAGGGATAGTGACTGATAGTCCGTTTGTTTTTTCCGGAGTAGTCATATTACATCCAATGAATAAACTAAGTCATAATGTTTTTACCCTTTTTGACTCACTTGTACACGAATGAGGTAAACTGCTCCATCTTAGGTAATTGAGTGAACGAAGGCCAGACAGTGTTTTATTTGTAGGTAGGTACCTATATGTATATGGTCGTATGTAAGTACCTATGTGTGTACATAGGTACTAGATGTAATATTAGCTGATATATGATAATGAAAGCGAGTAGGTAGGTAGGTAGGTAGGTTATATTTTGTGGTAATTGGTAATAGGTACCTAGGTACTGGTGATATGATGAAGCATTTGATGTTTCATCAAATCCTGGCCCTGACAATAATAATGCAGAAAATCATGACTATCAAACAATCGCACATCGCTTAGGCAGGTACCTTCATAGGTTACCTTCTCATGGTCAGTCGGTATTATACTGACTAGGTACCGTAATATAGTAGGTACCTACGACAAATTCCAATGGCTCCACTGGCTATAGAAAATTCTACAAAGGTACCTACCTAGAATCAAAGCAAACCGGTAAATACAAAAACTCGATTCATTTAAAATTCACAGATCGTCACTACGCGTGACTCTACGTCACAAATAAAGCCATTAGAAAAAGCTTCTTTGTCAATGGTCACCATAGCGTATCAAATAATCTAAAATATTACGTTTGTAAAAAATCTAAGTGCTACATTACACTTTTTATTAGACTATTGAAGCCCGTGCCGCTATTTGGCACGGTTGGGACCGCAGAGGCTTGGCAGTGAACGCATAAGCTTCTGTTGGTAGGCATGTGCTAAAACTTAATTATATCTACCTACATAAGTACCTACCTACGCATATAATTATTAAGTAGGTAAGTATATAAATACATATCTGATTACGAGCCCCATATACCATGTTCGAAGAAATAATCTTGAATGATAAGAAAATGTTTACCAGTCGCGATCCTGTATTTTGGCTATAGGTACCTAACTGAGGTTATTATTTTAACTAGGTATACTTATTGAATAGGTAAGTTTCAATTCTAAAGAATCGTCTAAGGCCTTACAGAGGCAGCCTCCAAGATAGTAGGTAAAGTATACCGGAATAATTTGAAGGTTATGACAACTCTTTGTGATGCAGCGTTTGTAACTGAGCACGTGAGTTCATGGTTCAATAGAGTAGAAGGCCGTCTGATCTTAGAGCTAGTTGATAAAAAGTCTGATTGATTTTGTTCGTAGAAGGTTTTAAAAATCTAAATTATTCAAGTTTATGTCCTTAGGTACCTACTTAAAAATTTTCATTCTTCCGTTAGGATTTTGATATTGGCCTCCTTGGAATTGACTTAGGTACTTATAGACTTTGATTGATGTAGGTTAGCTACCAAATTAACTCAATGAAGATATGTTTTGACTTAATTTCCTGTGGTACGATAAATTGTTCATCCATAACTTCACTAAATACCTATTACTTGACCAAAAGTTACCACTATGTTATGGAGGATGTTATCAAAACCCCAATCTCTAAATAGTACAAGTGTCACCTTTATTTTATTAGGTGTTTACCATACCACCATCCTAATCTTTTAGGTTATGTCCTGTCCCTCCAAAGGTTGCCTTCAAGATCGCTTTCAGCGACGAGGCCACCCATTGTATTAAGTACCTACCCCAGATGTTTTTATCGTTATTTTTATTCGATCTGTATTTAACTACTTTGTTTTTTCATCAAAGATTGTATTGTAGGCACTGGTAAGAGCGTCCGATGCAAAATACTTGCATGGGTGCATGGCTGGTTCGAATCCTAGCGAACATATAAGTTTTTGTAAGATTTTATTTATTTGAGTCGTTCAGGCCAAAAATGTCGATATTGAAGCCTGCACAAGGCAGCTTTCAATTTAAACTTTAGGGGGATACCAATTAAAGACGCTGACCGTACCTACCTAAGTGAACTAGAGAAAAAAAAAGACGAGACAATTTTGAAGTAGGTACGTACCTACCAAGGTAATTGTCTTGCATCATTGATGCGCGAACGACGCACCAAACGAATACTCCAGCGAAGATCAATGATCCACTAAGCTTTAATTAAACACGAAATCTTTGATCCATTTCAACTGATCATTGTTATTTTCTTTCCAGGTGAACCAGTTCGTTGCTGGACCTGCTCCTCAGACCTGAACCCGCTTTGCAATGACCCCTTCAGAGCCGATGCATACGACAACTCATATGCTTACCGGTTGGAGAACTGCGACGCGAACACTGGCGCCACCTACCCTTACCTGACGTCTTCCAAATCAGCCTGCAAGAAGCAGAAGAAATACAGTAAGTTGAAGATGTGATATGGGAATATGGAACTTATGGAAGTCATTGAACCAGTAGGCACAGTCTTTAAATCGACTTCGCACCCAAGTTGGCCGCTGTAGAGCTAACATGTGTACATGAGGATTTAGGGACCCTAACCTAGCACATTGTGACTGCGGTGCTTCAACTCAATCCATGCCGCACCTGTTGGTGTGCCCTTTGTGCTCAAACACCTGCACAAAGGAAGACCTCTACGGTGCCACAGAAAGTGCAGCTGAGGTGGCAACCTTCTATTCAAAATTAATTTAACCGTGTGGCATCGACACGATAAGAAGTTGGCACAAGACCGCCAACAGACGTCAAAGAAAAGTGTTCATTCAATCAGAGTAGGAATAAAATGGATCATCATCTAGCTGGCATAAGATCCTTATGCCAGACATATGGATGGACATAGCACTCTCAAACTATGAATCCAAATAAAATATCGTTAGGGAAACAGAATGTAGGCTAGCAAATTTAGAGAATCCTAACAATTTATAAAATGTCTTGCAATAAAATGTACTTGGACTAATGTTTAAATTGTGAAAATCTCTGGGAATCCTTGAGTGTTTTACTTATTCATGAATCAATCATAGTCTATTCTAGAAGGTACTTGCCTTACCTGTTTCTAATTGCACTATCAATCAAGTAGAAGTAGATAAGTATTAACCTATTGGTAGGTACTTGATTACCAGACAGTTGATTGGTGCAAAACACAAATTATACATTTTACACTGGTTGGCTGCGTAAATGGTAGGCCGGACAAAACGTACCATTTCACCGTGAATCCTGTCGCTTTCATTGCAATTATAGCCATGGTTTCATCATACGTACCTTTTCATTTCCCTGGCTCGACTGGGTTTTCTAGTTTATATCGCAATCTAGTGCTTTCTACGTTCGTAGCATGACGGTTTTTTTGGCATAATATCATTAAAATTTGAACTTACCCAGGGGATTCCCTGCCCCGGCTCTGCGGTGCTCTGCAGGAGAGTGCTCCAAAAGAACCTGCAACCGGTGCACATCTGCGTTATGGACACTGAACGCTTTAATTGCCGGTCCTGGCTATAAAGTCACTAGAATTGAGATCTGAAAATATTTAAGACTTTATTTTTTTACCATTTCTGGCCGAAGTGTTGATAAGTTACTTTCGAAATATAGCGCAGGTTCCTAACTCTACAACTGCAAGTGAAAGTAGGTACCTAACGGATAACCAAATATCATAAATGTGCTGCTCAGCCGTTGGCACTTGCTATTTCTCACTTCTGATAGTTAGCTTACCTACTCGAGATCTTACTCGAAGATGCTGAAACCGCTGAAACAAGCTCTAAAAATCCTCTCAAGTAGCGTCATGTCATGACATTGATATAAAAGTATATAAGTAGGCTAAAGTTAGTAGATTACTATAAGTTGTGTGATAAAACAAAAGATCTCACAATACCTTCCTCCTAGGTGGGTAGGTACCTACTTTGTTTCAATGTCAATGTTCACTACTATTATTTATTCTGTGGTAGTAGGTAATTATGTAAGTACTACCTAAGGATAATGTCCTTCTACTTCTATTGTTCTAGAATCAGTGTTAATTATGATTAGTACCTAGACCTACCTAGGTACCTCTTGCACGAGTTTACTGATTTTATCCCCCTTTGTAC
Organism: Camptogramma bilineatum; assembly: GCA_958496255.1. NCBI lineage: Eukaryota > Metazoa > Arthropoda > Insecta > Lepidoptera > Geometridae > Camptogramma > Camptogramma bilineatum. Next base: position 9,476,657 of record OY292465.1, on the reverse strand, counting down.
CTAAAATGAGGTTAACTGTCTTATCAAGTTTAGAAAACGAAACACAACAGTAGTAGGTACAGTAGGTAGATACCTAAGTACCTACTACTTACTTATTCCTTCAAATTAATGTTAAGTACCTACCTAACAAGAGACTAGGGACTGGATAGATTATTGGAATAACATACCATCGCCAAATTGAAGGCTTACTCTTTTCTAAAGCAAAGTGAAGGTTAGTACCTACTTACCTAACTTATAGATTTTAAAAATATCTGCATAGACTGCGAAGCTTAAAATCCCTATCGTAGTAGATTAGACAAGGCCAAAAGGCTGCGCCGATTAAAATGTTCAGAACATTGAAATAGGTACCTACCTTTTTCTGATTTCTTTGAAACAATGAATAAAAAATTGAGCATTGAGAATCTTTAATGATTCAAAATTTAAGCAATTTATTGAGTTCTTGCCGTCAACACTCAATACCTAGATAATTCGTTTTTTTCTGCCAATGAATTGAAACAAACGCACCTAACACTAAAAGTAAGGAGCTTCTAAGGCTGGTAAACATTATTAGGTACTCCCATTTCATCAGTCATTTTAAGGAGCGCCTGCCAAATAATGATGACACATTCGTCTAGGGAGAGTTGACCCTCGGTCGTGGGTTACGAGCACGGTCACCTATGCTAATTAGCTCAACTGCTGAGATCGTTAACTGAGCATGCTCTGCTCAGTCTAGCTAGGACTATAATTATGTTTAGATGTTTCTTCCCTAGGGATTCCCATAGAATAGATATTTTCAAGGACTACCAGGGACCTAAATATACCTACATAAGTAGAGGATGATGGTGTTATTGTAAAGACTTTTCTATACCTACTTAGGTAGGTTTAGCAAGTACCTTTATTAAACGCGTAATTGGTTTTTGCGATGATATTTGCGGTGCGGTCCCATATCTGGGAAAATTCGTTTTCTCGGCATTTTCACACAAAAATATTTATACCAGTGCAATGTGGTTCGTAATTTCGCGGGAGTTGTATGTAAATATTTGACAATTAGTATTCATTGATTCATTTTTTATCTTCCAGTCAATGGCCAACAAGTAATCACACGAGGATGCACATGGAAGCGTCAAGACGACTACAGCACCTCCTGCCCACCTTCCAACAACGGTGCCAATGAAGTGACGTCATTCTGCGAAACCTGTGACTACGATGCATGCAATGGTGCCGCTACCGTCGGCAAGACTCTAGCACTGATCCTAGCGCCCTTGGCCCTATTGCTTTTTAAGTAGATTAGAAATTATAAGGCATAGGTCTTCAAAACAGATTTGAACACAGATGAACAATAAATAAGTAGGTTAATGATACACTAATGGTTCTGGAAATTGCAACGGAGTTGTAGTCAATTCCGTTGCAATTTCTAGTTATCAAAATGAGTGAAAAAAACCTCAACAATGGAATGATTTCGTAACAAAACTACCTATCCACATAATCTTACGTACCTACTAAATGAATAATGTTCTGTTTGCCTCTCAGATGTGTCATAGACTAAACTACCAAGGCACAACTTCCTTCCACACGAAAAGTAAATATTTTGACACGATAAAATCACATTGGAATCGCTAAACACACACACATTACGTACAGTAGGTAAAAATACTTGCAACACAGCTCTAAATACGTATGCTGATATCTAGATATTTTTGAGCACATTTCTATGCCTTATAATTATAAACGAGGTCTAGTTTTAGTTAGATAAGTAAGAAGAAACGAATCAACTTCTTTTTTAGACTCAATTAGGAAGAGATAAGATTGAAAAAGCCATGGCATATTGGAAAGCGACATTTCCGCTTACATAACCTCGTTCTAGTATAGGACATTACGACACAAACGTGCCACTTTCTTCTGAGCAATGCAGGTACACGTGTTTAAAATACAACATCTTCGAATACTTACCTAATATCGACATCACTAAAGTTAGTCCTGGACTAAACTTTATTAAAACTAGAAATTAGGCATGTTATTACTGCAACAATAATAATTTTAGCACTGATCAATGATCTGAGATCATCATGATCAAAATGTTATTTGCAAATATGCCGTGACTTTATAAGGATTAAAGATAATAAGTGCCGAAGAGTCCCTGTAACATTCTTTAGAACCAAGGTCAATCCCTGAGACACTCTTAAATTAATACTTAACCTGCTTTTTGAGTCTTCATTCGATGAATTCGTTTCTTGGATACGTCCATAAGTACAAAAGTTACGAAAGTGGGACTAGGTTAGCCCGGAGTACCCACCGCGAGACAATTTACCAAGTTTCATAGGCCATCGAAATAAGGATAATTTGTATGTAATGAGAAAATACAGTGCCGCAAACTTTGGTGAATTGCAATGTTAATCACTCATGGCCAGTTTTTTATAAATTCTAGTGATTTTGTCTTTCAGCGGTTCTATAATCCCTATGTCATTTTTAGTAAAATATCGAGCTAAAATAAGCAAAATCACAGATAGAAAGATAAGAAATTAGTCGTTGGTGATCCCGTCATTTTGAATATCATCATAAAGTTTCTGGCACTGTGCTTATTTCGATGAATTACTTTTAAATATTCAAGGATTTGTTAAATGCTGCTAATATTTCAAATAAGTAATTTAATTATTATTGAGCATCAAAAAGTAGTTGAATAGTTTAGTAACTAACATGTTCTTAAACTTCATTCTACGCACCATCTTTTACTTCACTTTTAACTATCTGTTTTGTTGAGACTTTTTAATATTTTACTTGCTGGTTAAGGAATATTTTATTTGTAAATAATAAATGTACATTTTAAACTTTCGCGATCTGTAGACATAATTTAAACGAACTAACGGGACTTTATCGCGTTATTACCTTTGTTTATTATTTCCCGACGTTTGATATATTCGATATATTTGACTCCAGTACATCAGTCTACCCGTGACCACGAGAGCTGTAACGCACTCGAAACGTCGGGAAATAATAAACAAAGGTAATAACGCGATAAAGTCCCGTTAGTTCGTTTAAATTAAATAAATGTACAATTGTTTTATCATAGCTAAAATAGTTAAAAAAACGGATTCCTTGGTGGTTTACCAATGTGCCTTATGAAAAGTGCTTTTGTACAAAAATAATTTACGCATTTAATTACGATCACAGAGAATCTCAATGTAACAAAGCCTATTTTCTGGATTTAATGTTGAGTTTTCAAATAAAATTTTCACAAGAGATATCTTTTTATTTTAGCTCCTACCTCTTCGATGAGGCATTAGAAACCAAGGTGCGATATAGAGACAAATAAATTTGGTTTGATCTGACTACACATCCTTTATGCCTAGGGTAGTTAGGTACACGGGGAGAGTTGTTGGCCTGGATATAGATTACATCCCAGAAAAGATCATAGGATACTTTTTTTCACAAAGAATCATGGTTGGGGTGAAAATAAGAGTTGTATATTTGTATACGGAACAAAAAAGTTAATCAACGCTTGGCGCTGTCAGTTTTGGGATTAGAAACCACAATTTTTTGCACGCATGGAAATTTTTAGACATTTTTCTATTTCGAATGATTGTATGGGAACTTTTTAACAGGTGGTGCGATTGGCTTGAAACTTTTATGTAGGTACTTAAATGTAAATGTTTCCATCGTCTCATGGTGACTTTTTAACCACGGGTAACACCGCGGGGCGCAGATAGTATTAAATAAAAACAGAAATTCCATAGTCGCCATTTTTGCCCATCCCTCCTTTTTCAGTAGGTGGGTCAAATGTTTTTAGCCTGTTCTGTGGAGACTGATCAAAGTTCTTAAGTTACTCATAGGATGCAACCATTAAGAAGTTAATTTGTTTTTAAAAAGTACATACAACCAGTAAAGTTAAAAATTTATAAAAATTTTATTCAAAATTAATGTTCTCGCAAGTCAAATACAAGGTATGTAGATTAAGTATAGATTATTAAAGGTTAAAACGCTCAGTAACACAAGAAATAATTACCTACTTACTTACCTACTTAGGTTGATTAGGTAGGTATTACATATAGAAAAATACAAAAGAGGTACCTAGTAAGTCTAAGATTAAAAATAGTCACTACAAATACTACAATACTACAAAAAATTGTTTCTAAAAACACAAAAATTCAACAAGACACTAAAAGCTCATTGGGCGGTGTATGGAATTTAGATTAGGTAAATAGTTTAGCATTTCGTATTCACTTAGGTACAGTAATTTCTAGTTTAAATTGAAAATATTTCTTACTGGTCACACTAGGTAGGTATTATAAATGTAAAAGTTTAGATGTTTGGATGGATATTTGTTACCTACTCAATCACGCCAGAACATCTGAACTGATATGGATGAAATTTGACAGATATAGAGTCTGGAACAGCACGAGCACGTAGCCCGGAAAATGCACGGACGCGGGCGAAGCCACAGCGATTCTGTGTTTCTTTATTTTAAGATTTAACTCATTCAGAAAAATCGTGTCTTATTATCTACAGGCACTAAGGAGCCTAACCTGTTATGCAGGTAAGTATAACCTATTATCTTAAGATAAGATTTCTGAGCAATAAATTCTCAAATCAGTTAGACAAGTTTCACCTCCTAGTCCTCACAAGACTAACTTCAAACCAGCAGTTACAACAGCTAGTACTAATAAAACAGGTTTAGGAGTAAATGTAAATGATGAGTTACACCCATCCTTGTCGTCACATATGCAGTATTCAATTATGGTGTTGTCTGTTCCGGTTTTCGTGACACAGTCTCTCTCATCCCTTTTGATACCATCTTCACCATAGTAGGAACAGCCTCTGATGATCTGCCATTCTCCATTCACTAAAAGGAGAAAGAGATTGTTATTTTTTTCAAAATCTGATATCTGATCTGATACCTAATGGCAGTCACCTACTATCAATTCTATCGTCCTTCCGATTGGATCCAATCGATCGTATCGAGTCGGCAGCTCACCACACACGTTCAATTCGAACTGTTTTTCGGCAGTTCATGCCGATCCACGTCCACACATGGTCCATTCGGCATGATCAAACTGGCAGTATTCAATCGATTGGACGATAGAATTGATCGTAGGTGGCCAGCCACCATAAGAGATGGAACACAATTCCACTAACTTTTCCACATAAATCTGTTATGGATTAGGGAGGTAGGTATAGGTCGCGTCACGTCACGTAAAAAGAACGTTGACAGAAAGTGGAGGAGATGTTTGCGCATGGGCACAGAACTATGGGTAGGTACACTGGCGCACGAAAGTACCTACGAGGTATTGTTTTATTTTTGAACATAGAAACGCGTTAGTGAACGTATGTTCACTTCTTCCGACGGATCTTGGTATTCGTGAAGATAGCCGTTTCGATGCGCAGTGCAACTTTTTCATGCAAAATTTTCTAGTGCGCAGCGAAAAGCCTAACTTCACGAATGGCTAGATCGATTGGATCAACCTACCTTGTTGTCTGATTTTCCTGCAGAGAGTGGCTACTAGTCCGAGATCAGTTAACTTCTTCTCGTACTTGCAGTCAGTAATCGGCAAGGTTCTGTTATCAAAGGGTTCACCGCACTTCGGATCGTTGTTGGAGCGACAGTCCCAACATTTTATACACAATCCTGCAAAAATTACAAATACCAGTAACAAAACACGTGTAGCGACATCTACCTGTCGCTAGATGAACTACAAAGACATGCTACGCACTACAGATGGCGCCACACAACATCGACATGTCTAGAACTCGCAAGCAAAGTTAACGTTAACTCGGATCTTTCGGAAAACACGGAATAAAATTAACACTTACCGTAAGGTACAACTGCAAGTATTACAGTCATACAGACTACTACTCTCATAATAAATTGCATTTTAAATTTTATTTGTGTAGGTGCGACTTTATTAAAGGTTAGAATGAGAATGAAACAATACTTAACACAATCCCTCGCCCCTATTTGAATATTTTAAGTTCCACAATCTTATCTATGGTTTATAGTTCCACTTAACTAAACATTTATAAAACCGTTGCAAAAATAACACAAGTAAATCAAAGTATGAAATGCAAGCTACTCTGGCTGCGTAGCCAAATTGGTACCTAACATTCAAGGTTAACCACTATGGGCGTATACAGGGGGGGGGGGGGGGGGGGGTTACTCAGTACATGATGCGATCGTTAAGGGGCTTATGCACACGACGTTTTTCAAACGCGCTTCGACACGCGTTGAACGCGAATAGGACACTGGCGGGCGCCGTACGCGCAGCGAATTCAAGGGCAGTCGGCAAGTTGTGACCTTCGAACACGACAAAAGAAGGTTAGGTAAACTTAGGAAAAAAATACTTAGGCCTTTACATCTTTACTAGATGATTTATACTGAAACTTGGCACTACCTACCTACAGTGTCCAAGTTTCATCAGAATCGACTCAGTAGTTTAAAGATTATTGACATCACGTGCATTATGTGAAGTTGGGTTTGAGTTTAAAAAAAATGGAATTGAGACAACAGTAGGTAGGCATTACTTTGGTATTGTTTTTAAAACAAGAGGACCTCGCCCCCCCGCCCCTTTCTACACTGCTTTGGTTGTATCGAGCGCGTTCCACTTGCGTTTGTATCGATACAAATACCAAACGCATACAATCTGCTATTTAAAACGCGCTGCAGACGCGCAGACGAAAACGCTCGAAACACGTCGTGTGCATAAGCCCTTAGCCATAAGTTAGTGAACCCGGTATTTTGAATATCATTATCAATCATAAACAAAAATACAACAAGACACTAAAAACTCATTGGCTTTTAATGAGAAAGAATCACGATTTTAGTTGAGTATGCAGATTTGTAGATACAAAAAAAACAAAAAATACTGTGTTTTTGGTTTTTGAATCGGATCAAAAATGACCGAGTTACAGAGATTTTAGTGCACCAATCTAAAAAACGCTCGCGGGAAGGCCGCGACTGGCTGTGACGTCACCAGGCGCCCGCGGCTCGCTCCACCAGTACAAAATCCCTAGTTATTTTCAAACTAATTATCGCCCGCGGCATCGCTCGCGTGGCACCTGGATAAAAAGTAGCCTATGTCCTATTCCCGCTCATTACCTATCTATATTTAAAATTTCAACCAAATCGGTTCAGTATTTGTCGAGTTATAGAGGAACAAACATACATCCAAACATCCAAACATTCGAGGTCATTCACGTTTTTTGTGAAGTACTTATGCAGATTTGTAGATTAAAGAAAATTATAAATGATTTCATTTTTATTTTTAAATATGATAAATATGATTACGACTGTATTCCCAAGGCGCAGTAGACATATTCTATCAGATCTTTTAGGAATTTTTAGATCCATTGAAAAAGTCTAAGCGGGTAGTAAGAGGTAGAGAAGCAGTGTTGGCCGAGTGCGCTAGTGCCTCGACTTTCAATCCGAAGGTTGTGGGTTGGAACCCGGCCGTGCATCAATGGATTTTTCGTTTCGAAAAATGTGTAAGTAGGTACCTAAGTAGGTATGCGCTTTAACACGAGCTCTAAACGGTGAAGAAAAATATTGTGAGAAAACCAGTTAGCTTTCTAATAGCGTCGATGGGCTTGCAACCTGTCACGTATGGAATGTTGTCTGCTGCAAAATGTGGGAATGTATCAAATGTGTTTGGAAATACCTCGGACTACCCCTTAGATATAAAAAAACAATAAATACCTACTTACTGTGTTTTTGTTTTTTTAATCGGATCAATAATGACCGAGTTTTATTACAGACAGAGATTTTAGTGCACCAATCTAAAAAACTCTTGCAAGAAGATCGCGACTAGATGTGACGTCATACCATACATCCATCCATCCAAACATCCACGCAAACATCCAAACTTTCGCATTTTAATATTAGTGTGATTCGACTCCTGATTGTTAGTTTTGTTTGTTATTGTTTTCGGTAAGTACCGGTACCTACATAAAATACCTATTCAGTTCAAAAAGTTTAAAGGCGAAAATTATTTTTAAGTAGGTACCTACCTACCTACTTACTACTTACCTAGGTAGGTACCTACTTAAAAATAATTTAAAACGTAGATAGTTCTTGACCTGAAATAGGACATAGGCTACTTTTTATCCAGGTGCCGCGCGAGCGAAGCCGCGGGCGGAAGCTAGTTTGAAATTAACTAGCGATTTTGTACTAGTAGACCGAGCCGCGGGCGCCTGGTGACGTCTCAGACGCAGCGCGAAGCTCCGAGCGCGCGTTTTGAAATGGCCGAAAAGAAAACTTGAATAACTTCGTCATTTATTGATGGATTTTAATTATTTAAAAAACAGAATGCTCAGAATGCTAAAGAGTATACGCCCTCATACTTAGAAACCCAATATTTCGTTTACTGATTGATCCTCATTCCGAATTAGATTACCTAAATAGTTTAGCACCTAGGTAATTAGCATACAATAAACAGGATATTCTAGTTCACATTAAAAATATTTCTTACACTATTCCAGATATATGAAAGTTTAGATGTTTGGATTAATCGATGGGCACAGAGATAGATTATAGTCTGAAACATAGGTTACTTTATATACCGGAAAATTTACGGATCCGTGGGATAAGTAGTCCACGCGGGCGAAGCCGCGGCAATTCCTGTGTTTATTAATTTCAAGATTTAACTCATTCAGAAAAATCGTGTCTTAATATTAAGGACCTTAACTAAAGGCATTAAGGATTTAACTAACCTATTATGAGTAGGTATCTTAAGATAAGATTTCTGAGCAATAAATTCTCAAATCAGTTAGACAAGTTTCACCTCCTAGTCCTCACAAGACTAACTTCAAACCAGCAGTTACAACAGCTAGTACTAATAAAACAGGTTTAGGAGTAAATGTAAATGATGAGTTACACCCATCCTTGCTGTCACACATGCAGTATTCCATTAATGTGTTGTCTGTTCCGGTTTTCGTGACACATGCTCTCTCATCTCTTTGGATACCATCTTCGCCATAGTAGGAACAGCCTCTGGTGATCTGCCATTCTCCATTCACTAAAAGGAGAAAGAGATTTGTTATTTTTTTATATACTTTCTACCTAATTCAAGCTATAAGGCTGGTTTTACTGTCACGCGTACCGTCGGCGCTGATAGGCGAGTGATCTTTGTTACAATTAAATAAGGATACTGATTGTTTAGCAGAAATGGCTACGCTGATTGTTCTCGTTAGTGCTTGACAATCAGTAGGTATCCTTACTTCATTGTAATAAAGATCATTCGCCTATCAGCGCTGACGGTACGCGTGACAGTAAAACCAGCCTTAGGTTCTGATAATAATGAGATTGAACACAATTGAAGACCCCAGGTAAAAAGGTGAACTTGTCAAGCAACAAAGATTTTGAGATATCGCATTTTTAAAGTTTGGAACCTTTTTCCCTACGACTTTTTAAACGACAAGAACTCCTAAGACTAATTCGTATTTAATCCTGTTCGGTTTACTATCGTATAGTACCGGAAATTCCCTACTAAATCGCATTAACAGATTAGTTTCGAAAAAGAAGTGACAAGTTCGTCTTTCTCCCTGGAGTCTTCAGTTGGTGGAAACTGATTCCACTGATTTCCAAATAAATCTATGGATTAGGGACGTAAGTAGGTAACTCTTTTTAGGTTTCATTCAAAAGTTTGAATAATAGTGGCCGCACCGCACGCGCCGCAGTCATCGCTTTGCTTCAGGTACTGCGGCGACTGCGGCGCGGATAGGTGTGCGAGGTTGCATAGAACTTCATATAAATAAATGGAATGCGGGGACTGCGGCGACTGCGGTGCGGCCCAGCCCCCTTAAACATATTACCTATCTATCGTCGCGATCGCTGTAGAACACTTCCAAATGTATAGGAATTGACGTGGTCGTTGATAAGTCACGTGGTCAGAACGTCAATTCCTATACATTTTGAAGTGTTCTACAGCGATTGCGACGGTAGATAGATAGTGTAATATGGCTAGGGCCCCAGGTCTGCGTTCATCTTAGGTAAAGCCAAAGCCACTGCGGTGCTTTTCGTAGATGCGCGTCATGACCAACGTGCATGATCCGCGTGTTCGTCATGAGCACCGAACGCGTTAAAGAACGTAGGTATGTACCTACCTTTCTGTCTGATTTTCCTGCACACACTGGGCAAACCGAGCTCGGTAAACCTCTTCTCGTACTTGCAGTCAGTGATAAGCAAGGTACTGTTATCAAAGTCTTCACCGCACTTCGGATCGTTGCTGGAACGACAGTCCCAGCATTTTATACCCAATCCTGCAAAAAATTACAAAAAAATTAACAAAATACGCTAACTTTTGGTCGTGACTGGAAAATACGGAACATACCAAACACTTACCGTAAGGTACAACTGCAAGTATTACAGTCACACAGACAACAACTTTCATAATAAATTGCATTTTGAACGACTTTATAAAAAGTTAGAATGAAAATGAAACAGTACTTAACACAATCCCTCGCCCTATTTCAATGTTCCAAGTTCCACTATCTTATCTATGGTTCATAGTTCCACAATAAAACCGTTTGAAAACAACACAAGTGAAGCAAAGCATGCAAAGCCAGCAACTGGTCAAGCTGGCTGTGTAGTCAAAATGGTACCTCATAGTCAAGGTTAGCCACAGAATAATAAGTTGGTAGTACAAGAATTTTGTACCGTTATGGGCCTATGCACACGACGTTTTTCGAACGCGCTTCGACGCGCGTTGAACGCGAATAGGACGCTGGCGGGCGGCTACGCGCAGCAAATGAAAGGGCAGTCGACAAGTTGTGACTTAGGAAAAATTGCAAGTTTCATCAGAATCGACTCAGTAGTTTTCGGGATTATTGGCATTAGGTACGTAAAGTCGGTTTTAAGTTTAAAAAAAATGGAATTGAGACAACAGTAGGCATTACTTTGGTGCTGTTTTTAAAACAAGAGGACCTCACCCCCCTGCCCCTTTCTCCACTGCTTCGGTTGTATGAAGCGCGTTCCACTTGCGTTTGTATCGATACAAATACAAAAGCATACAATCTGCTATTTAAAACGCGCTGCAGACGCGCAGAGGAAAATGCTCGAAACACGTCGTGTGCATAAGCCCTTAGCCGTAAGTTAATGACCCCGGCATTTTTGAATTTTATCGTTGTTATAATTATGTTTACTTGAATATTGTATTGTTTGAATGTTATGTATGTTATCGTGGTAGGTAGGTACATAAAAATGTTTACTATTAAAGTAGGTAACTATAATCTAACATGTTCCAAAGTAAATACAACCAGACACAATTTATATAGTTTCTAAAAATTGTATTCAAAATTAATGTTTTTACAATCAACTACTTCTAAAGATACATATTTAAATTATTTTATTATGGACGGCTAATCACTCAGTCTTATTATACCTACATCTTCACAGAAATAATTATTGAATTACGGTACCTATTGAAAAATACAGAAAATATAATTAGAAGAACGTATGTAAGTATAGGTAATTAAACACTATACTAAAAGCTTTTAAAATAGCTGAATATAATAATCTTGTCTTGCTACTTATTAAAAATACACAATGACACAACTACATACTTAGAGTTTATTGGACGGTTTGTGCATTGCCTTACTTAATTAATGTAAAGTAGTACCTACAAAATTTTATCGAGCATATACTGACATTGTGAGGAATGCCCTGCGCATGCCTCGCAACGCTATATCTGTACCCGCCATAACAGCACTTACATACCTACATCATTTACATTTGAATATAAAAAGTCACATACAGTACATACAAATTACAAATACATAGAAGGCACGAGAATTATTAAAGGAAGCGTGATTTACTCTTAAAATATCTTGTTGTCGAATTCTACAAACCAAGTGTAAAGTCCTATTTATTTGATACTAGCTGACGCCCGCGGATTCGCCCGCGTGGACTACTATATTGTTTATCCCACAGGAACCATGCGTATTTTCGGGATAAAAAGTAGCCTATGTCCTATTCCCGGTTATTATCTATCTACATTCCAAATTTCATCAAAATCGGTTTAGTAGTGATGGAGATACGTGGCAACAAACATTCACACACACACACACACACACACACGGACTTTCACCTTTATAATATTAGTAGGATTGCTATGGGTTTTAAAATATAACAGTGATAATTATGTATGTTTCTGTACTTTGGAGAAATTAGGTGTTATTTAAGAAGGCTTGCTTTTCAAAATAGTCAGACAGCACAACCTGTATGGACTGTGAAGTTTTGGTATCCACAGAGATACAAGGTGTTACGTTTAATCTGTGGAAATATCACATACCAAGTATTAAATGGGATACCAGGTTTCAAAACCTGAGATGAACTATTCAAATTGGATCAATGTGTCTCCCATTTGTACCCAAACCATAGCTAATTTAGATGCAAAGCTGAATTGAAGTAACAGTTGGCCACTCTTGGTCACCCAGCCAACCACTTCTCAGCTCATTATTTACTGAAGCATTTATCTTTTTATTTATTGCCATGATTGGCTGCTCCTGATATCTTGTGCGAAATCTGCTTCTGGCAAAACCTATGGTTTATTGAATAGTCTTCCAATCCACTTATTATTTTCTTAAGAATAAATGAATTAGAAGATTCCTAGTATTTTGCAATCAAAACACAAATTGATTGACGAAACAGGTCCTTAAAGCGATTGTGAATGGGCACATTTCTAGACAAAATTGGCGAATTGTTGGAAAAAGGCCGGGTCAAGAGTACCTTAAACTGACGAGCTTGCATGAAGAATGTGATGAGAGTGAATAAAGCGAAATAAGTGTGTCAGGATCATAGCAAGTGGAGATATGTGGTCTCTGCCTACCCCTATGATGGGAAACAGGCGTGATCATATGTAAGTATGTATGTATGTCTGTAAAACACGAATTAAAAACCAGTCTTATTCTTAAGGCACTAAGGATCCTGATCTATCATTAGTATTTTTAAAGTAAGATGTTTCCTTAGCAATAAATTACCAAATCAGTTAGACATTCGGACAAGTTTCACCTGCTAGTCCTTAGAAGACTAACTTCAAACCAGCACTTACAACAGCTAATACTAATAAAACAGGCTTAGGAGTAAATGTAAATGATGAGTTACATCCATCCTTGCTGTTACATGTGCAGTATTCTATGAATATGTTGTATGTTCCGGTTCTCATGAGACAGAATCTCTCATCTCCTTGGATACCCACATCTCCTAGGTAGGCACAGTCTCTGAAGTATCGCCATTCACCATTCACTGGAAGGAAATATAAATTTGTAAATTTAGTTGAAATAATCTTTAATTAATTCATATCCTAGAAGAAAAAAGATGAAACAAAAATTGATGCAAACAATTCATTTGATTTTTAAACTCTTTAGGTTTCACTCAAAAGCAATCATCATCATCTCCACTGGCGGTCGCAGACTTTGTATTGGGGGGGGGGGGGGTCACTAGTTTTTATAGTGCATACCTACCTAATTTTTTTGCTGAATGTTAGAGGTTTCTCAAGGATTTTGGGGGGGTCATGACCCCTCCCCCCCTCGAACCGCGCATGCTCCCTGCCCTTAATATAGGTTTCACTCAAAAGCAATAATTTAGACAAATACATGAAAAAGCTTTTTTAGTTCTGGAAAATATTTGAAGGTAATGTGGTTCTCAATGGGCATAAAATGGATGGGGCATAGATGACTGGCATTACCTGCCGAGTAGATGTTTCCATGTTACGAAGAACACATAAATCATTAGGTACATAAAGCATCCCCGCTGTAAAGTCTATGACATGATCAAGGGCTTCAGAGTGGCTTCAAAACCCCGTTGCTATATTTTGCAACGACCACATACAAACTTGCTTATTCAGTAGATAATCATTCTAAGCTTTATTATCATTAGACAAGTTATAGTGAATAGTTTGATTCGGCAAAGGTTCTATCTCGAGCCATTTTGGATGTACAATGTTTACTAACATTGCACTGACAGATCAATCAGCTGATAGCAGGAATAAACCAATCACAGAAAACTGAAATTCATTACGATTGGCAGTATTGAATCAGTGCCAATCATATTAATTCGCAGATTTCTGTGATTGGTCTATTCCTGCTATCAGCTGATTGATCATCAGTGCAGTGTTAGTAAACATTGTACATCCAAAATGGCTTGAGTATAAGCTTTTTTTTAACTACAATAGGATTGCGTTTGACCACACCCTGCCTGATGTAAAGTAACAGTGCGGTCTATGATGGAGCACGCTTACCAAGAAGGAACCTATTGATACACTATTTGAAGACAGCCAAATTATACTTTAAATAAACTTGGATAGTATTCAAAATAGGATTAATTAAGCTTAGAACGTACCTTTTTGTCGGATTTTCCTGCACATACTGGGCCGTAACCCGGGCAAATGAACAAGCCCTTTCTCTTGCTTGCAGTCAGTAATCGGCACGGTACTGTTATCAAAGGGATCAGCGCACTTCGGATCGTTATTGGAACGGCAGTTCCAACATTTTATACACAATCCTGCAAAAATTGCAAACAATACATGAACAAAACACGTTACTTTTGGGCGTGACCCCGGCTAATTCATCTAGCATGGAATAAACATTAACACTTACCGTACGGAATTAATACAAGTAATAAAGTCATACAGACCACTGCTTTCATAAGAAATTGCATTTTTATTTAGATTTGAGAACAAGTATTTAGTAAATTTCGAAAAAAATTAGAAAATGAAACAAACAATCTAACTTCACCGACCAAAAACAAAACAAACGAACGAGGAACGAATGAAATCACACGAAACGAACGAAAGAAAGATTAGTGGTGCTGCCAGATAACTAAAAAAAATATTACCCCAAACTGAGTATAAAATCTCCCCGAAAAATAGGTCTTTCAGAAAAAACCCCCAACCAAGCATAATGTCATATAAATTATAAATATAACATCTACAGATTGTCGGCAACAGTTTTAGTAGAATGCCTCCCTTTTTTTGTTAATGGTGCAGTGTCACGATAACCCGTGAAATTCTTGAAATTCTTGCGTGTTTTTCAATTGACAGGACTGTTTTTTTTCTAAAACTAAAAATTAAATTTTACGTTTTACAAAGGATTTGTCCCCCCAAAATTCCCCCGGAACCCAAAAATACTTCCGAATACGGAGGGAATCCCTCCAATCTGGCATCACTGAGAAAGAGACAAAAAATGGATGTTTGCTCTGCAAATCGCACAGAACCAGAAGAACACTCAGTGTCACGTCGTTGTTATGTCACTGTCAGAAAGCAATTCATTGGGACTTTGCGATTTTGTGTCAGTGTTTGTTTGATTGCCGTTGGTTGATTTTGGTTTGGTTGTGGTTGGTTGTGGTTGTTTTGTTTGGATTGTTTGTTTTGACCAACTGACTAGTGGGTGTATTCTTCGTGTTCATTTCATATATTTTGTAGTTTTGCAAAATGTTTACAAAATCTATAATACTTCTAACATTGTGCTCTTTACCAGCCGGTAAGTGTTTTACCCACTTTTCCTTTCAGCTTTGTAACAAAAACGAACTTCAAACTTCACAAAACTTTTCATTCATAAACTTTGTAACTTTCAGTTTTCTGTGTGAGATGCTACCAATGCGCTTCGTCACAGGACAGTAAAGGGGATGATACCTGTGGTGCCTACAAGAAGTTTGATAGAGAAAGTCATATAGCTGTGGAATGTGGAAGCGACGAATCTCACATGCCAGGATCTTTCTGCATGAAGGTGACTCAACAGGGACCGAGAGGGTTTATCTGTAAGTACACTTCTTGGTGGGGGTGTAGAAAAAAGTGTGCAGTTTAGTAGGCAGCCAAGACAAATTTTTTACATAAAAATTTTTTTTCTTACTATTGACTTGTCCTATAGATCTCGTAAAAATAAAGCTTTTTCAGCGTAAATTATTTTTTGTCCGACTTGTAGTTTTTGAGAATATTGATGATTAATGTGTCAGTGACTTCGTTAATTTATTCTTCCACTTCCAACGAATCTTTGCATTCGTGAAACTGTTTCAATGAGCAACTTTTTCATACAAAATTTTCTACTGTGCAGCAAAAAGCCTAACTTCACGAATGCCTAGATCCATTGTGACAACTGTAGCTACTGATGTGTTGACCGAAAGGTCACACCGATTTCAAATTCAAAATACATGGGTTTGAATAGTGGCCATGGAATGAATGGATTTTTAGTATTATAATTTTTAGTGATTCTAGCTCAAATTAGTAGACTGTATTTCTAATTTTCTAGTAACATAGGCTTGCAACCTATCATGAGTAATTCTACTTGTGAAAATTAAAGAATGTGCATGTTTTTTGGTTTTGAAGAATTTTTCAGCAAGGCAAGCTCTAATTGGTGGATGATATCTCAAATAGGCTCAAAAATAAATATACATAGATACTTACTTGCAAAAAATCTGGCCCCCATAACCTACAAAAGTTTTATGTGGCCCCTGATGAAAAAAGTTTGCCTAGCCCTGCTATAGATGGTTTGAAGCATCTCTATTTGATAACATTTACAAAAACAAACTTGACTACTGGTTGCGAACTATTGAACTGTTAACAATACGAAACAAGCATGTGTAATCATAAACTTGGGACATTTCAACACTGTGACATAGACACATTAGCGCGAGCTGCTCGTCTATAAATAAATAACTAGTAGTTCGCCCCGAACTGAGATCTCGCGCACCGTAGATGGCTTACATTTGGACTTTCTTCTGACTACCCCTATAATTTCAAGTGCTACTACTGCCGAGTATGCCTATTGCGCTAGCTCTTCATGGTAAAAAATACTAGCATGCATGCAATACATAATGTCGTGTCTAATTTTTCATTTATTTCATATTTATGAATTCTCGTCGTATTTCTAAAAGTATACGTCCTAGAATAAAAATAATAACTATTTTGGAATGTACAAATAAAGACCTTTCATTTGACACCCCACTCAATATATTTGTTTACTTAACTTTTTTTACCTCAATTATTTTAGGTAATTCTTTATCAATTTTTTTTTTTATCACGAAAATAAATCAGGTAGCATCTAAAATCATTGCAAACCAAACCGCAACGATGTCACTCTCTTTTTAAGACCGACCAGTCAATGAGCTACGAAGACATCGAAACTCTATGAAACGGGAGCTCTTGCAGCTCTGGTTTCGTAGTTTTTGTTCATTGGTCGTATTTCAAAAACTATACATCCTAGAGTAAAAATAAAAACCATTTTGGAATGTACAAAATAAGCCCTTTCATATGACACCCCACTCAATATATTTGTGTAACTTAAAAAAAAATTACCCCCTTGGGAACCTAATATCTTCACAACCCCTTCATCGATTAAGCTCATATGCTCCACCGTAAATTTCCTTACTACAACCTATTGACCTACCAAGTTTCATGCAGATTGGATGAACGGTTCGACAGTTATGCGCGAACAACAATTCGTGAAACATACATACAAACATACAAACATACAAACATACAAAGCAAAATCGCCCAACTTACCACTAAGATCTTCGCTCGCTTCGCTCGCTCGATCGAAAATAATAATATTATGTTTTCCAGGGGATGGAAGATGGCGGCAAGTCATAAGACGCTGTGCCTCCGTAGCCGAGACCGGTGTGACAGGAGTATGCAACTGGGGAGTCTACGAGAACGGAGTGTACTGGGAAGAATGCTACTGCTCATCTGATGAGTGTAATGGTTCTACTCATGTAACATCATCAATTATGGTTATGGTTATGGTTGCAATGTTTGGTACAGCATTGACTTTTAAATTTTTATGGTAAGGATTTTTGATCACTGGACATAATTTGATTTATTATTACTAAAATGTTTAAAAAGGGACAGAGGGATATAGATTATAGAGAGGGATGCAACAGCATCTCCTCTAGACACTTTGAAGATTACTCACAAAATGTTGCTGGGTTGAAAAGATAACAGTTCTGTTACTAAAATAAGTAATTTAGACTTCAATGCATTTATAAACCATGTCCAGTGATTTAATATGAAGTAAGGAGGAGTGCCTTATGTATTTTAGTAAGTAGATTTTTTTGTATAAAAGACAAAATAAGAGTTTTTTACCATACCAAACATGTTTATCTTTATAACAGGTAAGGAATGTTTTTATGGTATGTTATTATAATTATGTTTTATTTTTAAACTCTTATTTTGTTCTGCATTTAAAGTATCCGTCCATGTATGTACCTTTACATTTAATGCCTATTGCATTAAAATGAACTGTTGTTGTTTTTAAAATTTATTAGCGCAGGCCGACTTGACTACTAAAGTTCAGACTAAGGCTGAGACCAAAAGAGCGTAATTTTTGAGTTGTGAGTCGCGAGAAATGAGTCGTGTAATCTACTTTCAACAAAAACAGACAACTCATTTTGCGTCGCCGTGTGACGAAACAGGAGTTCATATATTTTGTAGCTGTAGCGAGTGGCCGCCACCGGCTACACGTGTGCGGCGCGTCTATACAAAATATATGAAAACTACAGGAAATAAGTCGGTAGCGGCGTTTTGTGGCTCGTATGCAGCCAGGCTTAGATAGAAGAATACATAATTGTATTTTATACCTAATGAATCAAAACATAATGTTCCTTTTGCTTACACCCTAATTACGCCAAGATGATCTCTCTTCTAAAAATAGACATTCCAGTAAAGACGCGGCCCCCTTTAGGCTTGTTTCACTCTTCAGCGTGTCGCCGGTCGCGTCCGCGAGTTGACCATTCACAGCACAGAGAAATTAATTTTGACCAATCACAGCACAGAGAAATGTGCTGTGAATGGTCAATTTGCGGACGCGACCGGCGACACGCTGAAGAGTGAAACAAGCCTTACGCAGTCGATTTCGGGTAATCTCGTTTTTAGGTCAGTACTGAGAATTCAGTGGTTAAGAATAAAAAGACAAAATAGTCCACTAGAAGTATCTTCCTTGTTTTGACCATGACATGACTAAACGTTAGTCAATATCATAATTAGCGGAAACCTACTATCCAGGAAATAGACGTAGGTACTTAGTAATAAAATCTTTGATAAATTGTGGCTAAAGCCTTCTATGTACAGAAAGCGTCATTAATTGGTATCCCCCTAGTAAGAGGTCGGTTTGCAAGCCGTTGATCTTAACTTTTGTAAAAACTTTTACATCCTTGCTTACTTATGGATATCTAACTTCGCTCGAGTTCCTAAATGCAATAGCTGCATTATAATACCTGACTGAAATCCAAGGTTGAAATGAAAAGGGTCTTTGTTCAAATCAATAGGGGGATACCGATTGATGACGTTTTCTGTACCTATACTCAATAATATATAAAAGAAAATGGATTAATTTTATAAAAGCAAATAACTAAGGAACGTAAGTAGTGACTCGCCTAAATAAACGTGAATTTTTGTCAAGTATCGCGGCATTTTGTTAATAGCTGTTCGAGCTCTAAGAAGCCTGTAAGTCCTTTATAAATAGCTGCAAGCCAACATAGGACTGGTAAATATGAATCACAGTACTTCTCAATGGTCTAATTAACTTGTTCATTGTCAATTGTTGTAATTGACTAATTATAATTTAATTAGACCTTATTTGTAGTCACAAATAAGGCATTCTAACAATATCATAGGGTAGTGTTATTCCGAGCCAATAAGAATAGTAAGGATAATAAGCTAATAATAAATGCACTTATCTAATAAGCAAACATAACTTTGAACTTGGAAAATAATGATCTGATAAACATTTGAATGATATTTGTTATTTATACGTCACCACCTAATTTATTTAAGTATTTATGTAAGTTGGTACTTATCTTCAAGTAAAACTAAAAATCTGGCATTCAGTTCTGGCAGCAAGTAGGTAAGTAACTTTTTTTTTACTGTAGTTTTTTGAAAATTTTGTGGTCAATTAAGTATTTTAATTGCAATAAATAAGTAAAAGTGCCTGCATTATGTACCTATGTATTTAATTATATAAATATTATCTAGTAAAATGATGTTGTGTTCAAATTATAGTAATGAAATAAGAATTTTACCTTATTTACCATTCAAGTTTTGTATTTTTAGTATTACCATATTATCTAGTTTTAGTAGTTACCTAAATACTATTTTATTTATTTACATAGAGACCCTTGGACCCCCTCTTCCATGTCCATAAGAAACCTAATAGCTATCCTCATGTATAAATGTTCTTACATTCAGTCAGACATAGAAGAAATAAAGTATATAATTGACTAACATGACCAACAAAATTATTTCATATTACCTATGTAAGTAGGTACCAACTACAGTTTTCGTAGCGCGTTTATATCGATACAAACGCGCTGCTCAAACGTTGTATAATTTATGTGATTAGATAACGCATTTCAATTCATGATATAAACAAACAAGCTAATAGGCGTAGGTACATTCTACATTACGATCGCATAACGATGAGTCTATTAGGCAAAGTGGCAGTAGTGACGTGACGGGGCCAGTTCTGGCAGCGGCCATAACCATGAAATTTACGTAAGCAGGATCCAAAGTGACCATCGTTGGAAGAAACGAAGAGAAACTCAAGAACGTCTCACAAATCTGTGAAAAGCGCGGACATAAACCCCTCACCGTCGACGCTGATGTCTCAAAACATGAAGACGCTAATAAAATCATATCTGATACTATCAAGTCCTTTGGGAAGCTTGATATTCTTGTAAACAATGCTGGAATCGGAACCCCTACTGGTATTATCGATGAAAACGCCATGGACGCGTTCGATAAAATCATATCTACGAACTTACGAGCCCCGTGCTATTAACTCATCTAGCAGCAAAGTACTTGGTCGAAACTAAAGGCAAAATCGTCAACATATCGAGTATTGCCGGTCAGCAAGTTATGTCTGGATAGGCCTTCGGTTATTGCACTTCGAAAGCAGGATAGGACCACTTCACCAGATGCATCGCCTACGAGCTTGCACCGAAAGGCGTAAGAGTCAACGTTGTTAGCCCGGGCCCTGAGAAGACTGACGCATCAACCAATATTGGAGTACCAATGAGTTTGGTAGATCAAGTTTGAGAGGATATGAAAAATATGATGATGCTTGGCAGGATCGGAGACCCTGAAGAGATCGCGGACTTGGTTGAGTTTATTGTTATTGATACCTAAAGGAAGGAGTATTACTGGATAAAATTTAGTGACTGATAATGGTGCAGCTTTAAAAGGACTTGCGAGTACTAGTAGGTACCTACCTACTTTAGATTTGTAATTTGAATAAAGAATTGATTTTTTATGAATGCCAGAGAAAAACGTTTTTGAGCATTAAAGAATTTCACTTCATTTCAAATCTAAAGTTTATATCGCTATCAACTAAACAGCATACGGCTCCTACGTCTGGAAATTGAATCAGAGATCACAAAGTCATCAATTTCAAATCCTCAGTTATTATCAAAACGATAGCTGAATCAATTCAAAAGATTTATGAAGTTCCAAAAAAGGCAGTAGGTATGCCTTGTGGAAAAATGTCCTTTCAATTTTCATAATGAATTATCGTTGCTCATTGAGCTTTCGGCGGCAGTTTTCATCGTGTTGCAGGGTTCGGGAAACCTCGTCGGTCGTTAGGAGTCTGCGATTTGCAAGATCCGGTTGACTCGTTCTGACTCAGCGGTGAGTCAGGCGGACAAGCGAGAGAGCGCACCACCCACCTCCCGCGTGTATTTTCATCACAACGAAATCCCGGTCGAGGCAGGCCCGAAGCTTGATATTTTCCCGTAGGCTTTCAGTCCTCTGAAACCCGCGGAGAGAGTTACACGTGCGCTGGACTCCGCAAACGTTTGTGTGAAATGGTTAAGTAACCATTTGGGAGCGCGATTCATAGTGATGAGTAAAGTGATATTTTAGTGGGAATCGTGTTTTCTGTCAGAAAACTGATCCAGGATTTTTTTTATTGATCAGCGGTAAACCCATTCGTCACCTGGAGAGCATAGATATTAATACGTCTAGGTGAGGGTTTTATTTTAATGTTTCTGATTAAATATTGATTGGTTTGATTTGTTTTGACGAAGGACGTTTGTCAGTGGTGGCTAAAGGTTACGACCCTGCGTGGAGGCTGGAGGGAGGGGACCCGTGACGTTATCTAACTACTTAGGTACCCCTAGAAAAATGTAGATACCAGGCAGGTAGGTAGATACTAACATACTTTCACCTGGAAATTTTAATAAAACCTAAGTTCTGTTTATAGTCTCGCCATTATTACCAAAAGACATTAGTGCCTATCTGTAAATATTGATCTTGGTTAGCAGATAAATAAAAAGTACCTGTAGGCAAGTAGGTAGATAATTTACAAATGTCAGAACTGGGATAGTTATATCCTATTTGTTCCCGAAAAAGTTAAACTCAATGTAAACAATTGGTCCTTGTTAAATAACAGTTCTATTTACTGCAATAGAATCAATTGATAACAGCCACAAGTGCATCATCACGTTTATTATTGCCAAGTTCAAATCAATTTATGTGTCCCACTGAATGAAATGAATCATTGTTAGTGGACGACTGAGTCCAGTGAGCATCAGTGGCTGTTGACTTTTGAACCTAGCTCATGGGCAAGAGCATTCAGTAAATGCGAAAGTATGTTACGATGTTTGTTGTTCAATCCTGACGTAATTGTTGAGCCAATTGATGCTAAACGAGTCACATACCTATCAATGTAAAGTACCTACCTATCTATGTAAGACTATAGTCCGGGTGGTAGTCAAAGGTGCGAGTTTATAAAAAACGTATCGCAACTCCATGGATGCCTGAGATCGAAAGGCGACGACGACGGGTGAGAATGAGAAGGCGTTGGCGGGACAATCTCGAGCAGTTTTCTAAAAAGTGATGGGAGATGCCAATAGACTAGAATCAGTGGGAGATTTGAAGGCTATGGCCAAGCGTGACACAACACAAACATGTTGACTTATACAATCGGAATAAATAGGTAGGTAAGTATATAGAGTAGCCTTCCTAGCTACCTACTATCTGATTCTGAGGCGAACTTCGTACCGCCTCAGAATTCGCTATATTATCAAAGAAGCCGTTCCATACA
The DNA here is from genome assembly GCA_958496255.1 of Camptogramma bilineatum. Classification (NCBI taxonomy): domain Eukaryota; kingdom Metazoa; phylum Arthropoda; class Insecta; order Lepidoptera; family Geometridae; genus Camptogramma; species Camptogramma bilineatum. Next base: position 9,453,665 of record OY292465.1, on the reverse strand, counting down.
AAATGTTTTCTTTATAGTTTTTTTCCGATGTTTTAATAGTTATTCTGCTATTGGACAATTCGCGAGGCGGACTGAAAAAAGCTTTCGAATCGAAGCTTTTGAAATGTGGTTTTGGAGGAGAATATTGCGCATATCATGGACACGAACAAATCCATTCTCGACCAACTCAAGATCAGAACCCGGCTGTCCACGATCTGCTACGATGTCCTAAGCTATTTTGGTCATGTCGCCCGGAGACAACCAGATAATCTGGATAAGCTGGTTGTAGTAGGGAATTTAGAGGGGAAAAGACCTCGGGGGCATTCACCTACCCGCTGGTCAGACCAAATCAAATGAATAATGAAGCTCACTATACCTACTGCCCTACAAGCCCAGGATAGAGCAATGTGGAAAAAGTCAGCAATGAAGTTAACGACGAAGAAGAAGTTCTTAGTAGGTAAGACAATTGAAAAGCTCTCATACATTTCTATAAACATGAAGATGATAGTCTAAAAACTTCGTAACCAGACGAGCTCATACAAACTTACTTTTACAAGAAAAAATATCATTAAAGCTGTGAATAATGGGGTAAAGATATAGCCAAAAAAAAAGGAACTGTTTCGCATGCGTGGTCGGGAAGGTTATACCAACTGCATGCAAAATAGCTTTCATAATAAGTACCTGCTTAGATACTTCAATATTATTGTCGTAGGGGTAGTTAAAAGGATTTAATAAATACAAAACAAAATAAATGACACACATTTATTTAAACTTTCAGTTTTGGTTCAGGAACTAGACCAACCGAGTAAAACGGAAATCAATAGTTACCCTTGTAAAATTGCTTCTACAAAACATTCAGGCTTATGATAATGCCCTAAACATCAACTTACCTAAACTAAAAAACATAAAAAAGGACCTTAATTTAATTTTACCTGGTTAGGTAGGTACTTCTGTTTTGATATAACGAATCTCCTAAATCAGCTTAAACCCAAAACGTTAAGTATTTGAAAGTAAGTTTATACAAACTTCATGTTTATTGAGCACTTCCGTGCTTCTGAGAGTACTTTATGCCAGTCCTGGCCAAATTCTAAATTAGATTCATCAAGCTATAACGGAGGCCTTCAAGCGATCTTCTAACTCTAGCACAAGAGTAAGCCAATCATCCGAACTTAGGTACCTAGGTACTACATTGTGTGATGCCATCCATAAAATAATCAATTGCCTTAAAATTCGTTCGTGGCTTAGATAGAATAAACCAACCAGGCCCCTAGAGTGCGCATCTACCTAAACCAAATATAAAGCGGAAGAGTTTGTTTGAACGCGCTAATCTCAGGGACTCCCAGCGGATTTTAACTAAACTCTTGAGGAAGGTTATAGGCTACTTACTTTTCATCATCATCATAAAATACCATCACTACGGGGCCAACGCCGCGAGGGCATTGCTAGTAGCAAAATAAACCATGAATGATCCAGAAATCAGATCTACTCAGCACGTAGCTTACTGCAGTGTGCCATTTCGAGTTTTCCAAGTTCAGCTATAAACAAAGCATCGTTGATTATCTTCTCTGCCATCAAGCGTTGTGTGTTGTCCTTGAAAGCGATATGTCTCAGTTTTGCCGCCACGTTTTTTCCGAACACATCATATTGGTCCTCGCGGTTGACGCTGAGGGTGTCATCGTAATGAATAATGTTGCTTGCCTATAAAAAATAAATAAAAATCACAAACCGTTACTGGGTCACTCACATGCGCGCAAATCATTCAATTTACAAATGTTTTCCGTTTTGGAAAAAAATATTTCACCAACTAAACTTTGAAAAGTGAAAAGTAGAATCTTCAATTTATACACGACTTATCGTCTTATCGTCCCTAAATATCTCATTCAGATTTTAGCGTCACTGCCGCTCGATTTATGCCGTCAGAATGGTAGAGATTGCCTATCTAGAGCAATTTCATGGGCGTGTCTCGCTCGTTACATCGTACAAAATAATAACTTACTCTTTCCGGAAATACTTTAGACGAGCTTGCCTGTGCAAACTCGGGCTGAGATTTCTTGGCTTTCTTCGGTAATGGAGACGAGATATCCCTTGACGATTCATCTCTAAATGATTTCTCATATGAATCCAATGGGTCATCATCGTCATACGTATCATCTTCTGCATATTCAACATCATATTGTATTCCTTCTAGTTTAACATTAGTTTCTGTGCTCTCCTCCTAAAAAAATAAACAACATCCCAAATAAGATCGGCCTTCAACTAATCTGTTTTACCACAAATAAAATAGTTAACAGCTTTACTTATGAAAAACAAACTCTGGTTTGTTTCTTTGGCATATAATGATCTTTAATTTGTTGGATTTTTCCTCGCCCCGAATGGCAAAATAACTTTTATAACGTCGGAAAAAATAACAAGAAAATAAATAAGTAGGTATGGAAAATAATCATTTTCTTATACATTTTAATAGGTAATTAAGTTAGGTAGTAAGTAATTAAAAATACACAACCGAAACACTACCTAACTAGCAGATTTAGAAAAAAATGAATTATTAATTAAATGTTTGTTAACTTTTCACACAACGCCATCTAATCCCAAACTAAGCAAAGTTTGTACTAAGACACAACTAAGGAACTAGTTTATCTATTGCTATATTTAGTAAATGGATAATAATAACATTGAAAACCATACACACCCAGGCAAAGAACAAATACTTATTTATGTTCATCACACAAATGTTTGTCATGAGTGGAAATCGAACCCACAACCTACCGTGTAGGAGGCACAGTTACTACCAATAACAACTGAGCAGTGGTTTTGATTGTGTCATAGAACAAACGTTCGTAGCCGCTTACTTGATCTAATCATAGCTAAAAATATTTGAATGAGACTTGCGCACCTCTGATTCATTGTCGCGCGAACCTCCAATACTACTTCGATCTTGGCCGATAAGGAAATCGAACAGCGAGTAGTACCACAGCCTCGGCTCGTATACCACCCCCTGTTTCGCCAAATTCTCCACTTTCCTTTGCTCCTTCCTCAAACTAGATCTTAAACTATTGATCTTCTTCACAACTGACGTTCGATCCGCCGTAGGGTCGATCTCTCTGAGTTTCTTAATTAATTCATTGTAGGCCTTTGTCCGTAGTTCTCTTATATGGTATTCCTTAGATTTAATTTTCCATAAACATGGTAAGTTTTTGTATAAAAGTATGAAGTCCTTTAAATATTTGTTTTTTCTGTAGCAGTAAAGTTCTTGCTCGGTCATTTCGAGTTTTGCCGCTCTCTTTGTTTGTTCAATTCAATTTCTCGACTCGCGTAACAGTTTGAAGTTACGTCACGTGCGACCTGCGGCTATGTTCACTCACATTAACTTATCTAGGTTAGGTTTACTCTAGTTACTTTGTAAATCCACGCGTCCTTACATGCACTGTTTGATTTAGGACTTTACAGGTCGGCGAAAACGTTACAAAATTTTATAACTGACTCGAAATCTACTATGAGCACAAAATTAAATCACGCGAGCGCTCGGCATAACTGCGCAGTTGAGACTGAGGAAAGAGAGAGAGGCATGACAGTGTTATTGCATCGAACGACTTCGTTCCAGTTTGCGCAGACATGATTGTCAGATTTCTACACTATACCCTGTGCCGGCCAAGGGTACCGGCAGAATAAATATCTATTACTTATGTGCTATGTACCTAGGTATGAGTTGGTATGACTGACGACTGTGCGTGTTGGCGCGATTGGCATTATTATGCTAACCGCTAAATCATCAGGTGAACCCTTCGAGCATCGTGAACCGTATTGTTTGTTTGCGACTGTAGGTAATTATAGGTAGGTACCTAGTATAAAAAGGAGGATAAATGTAAATAAGTCTCGTGTTGAAAATGATTATTTTCTTTTTACTTGAAAGAAGCAAGATGTAACACAGTAAGTGCCACTGGGCTTTGGGGAAGATATCTGAATTCAGATCCATAAAATTGATAAAACATTAAAACCACAGCGTTTAGAAGTGTAACTCAATAGGTGCTTATAACCTTATAAAGCGCATACCTAATTACATATTCAAAGCCACAATAAATCATATAAAAAAATAAGATACTATTAAACGTGAACAATGCTAGAAATTACACGGAAGACATTTAATGGAATTTATTAAGTACCTACCTAAGTACCTATATTATAATAATATATTATAATAATATATATTATAATATATCTAAATAATAGAAATTGAAAGTTATAAGACCTTTATTATAAGTAACATGAGTAAAGTTTAAAGTTTTGACAGTGCCTGTTTTTTGACTTGCCCATATGGAAACTAATTGATTTCTTATTTACCCACTAAGTAATTAGTGTTTCAATTGTTTTTCTGTTATGTTACCTACAGGTATGTAATTATAATAGGCGTGTTTCCTGCAATGCGTAATCACTAAATTAATGCATTAATCTAATGAACTAAGATTCACAGATTCCGTAAAACATATTTATTATTGAAATTATAGTGAGATTAATTTTATTTTTGATAAAATAAAACCATAAAATACGGCTATCCGCCATGATAGATGAAACACCAATCAGAGCGAATTACGTCACGAGTGTTACTGTCAGTGAACAGAACAAACTTCATTCATACAAATCGCATAACTCTTCAAGTTTTGGTAGGTAGTCGTTTTTTGGTTTTAATTTGTTCTTAGTGCTTAATTTAGGTATATCTATTTTATCGTCCGTCGTTTTCTCAAAAGATACAATAGTGGAACCAGGATTTACCACGGCAAATTCGTCTAATTTGCCTATAGTGGATGTTCTAATGTTGGGAGAGTTTCTGAGAACAAACAATGATTTTTGTTCGGCAGAATTCAGAAATGTGAATAATAAGAAAAGTTTTTTCCATAAAATCAATTTAAAAGCACAATAAAGATTTTTTCATACATACCTTCTACTTAGGTATTAATCTCTAAAATAAGCTATATTGGAAACTAAATTTGTTGTTTGTTGTTAAAAAATATAATGTTAATAACTTTGTTCCTTTAGCAGGCTTACTAAGCACCTACATAATATATTTCTTTGTTTTAGATCCGCCGTGCAAGAGTACCTAAACCACTTTTTACAGATAGTTTTGTTCCGTGAAACGTTTTTATACAACTTTTCAGGTGTCTATTTCGAATTATTGTCGCACTTAGGCACTACACACCACTTATATCCTTTGGAATTCACAATTAAAATGAATTTAGTTAGAAAATTGTTCACCAACATCACTTTGTACTATTGGTTACATAAGGCTGTGACAATGATGACGTCACAGGAGACGCCATGACATATTGAAGCGTTTTGGCGTGAATTTTAAATATTAAACTTAAAAGTTTTATTTTTCTGTAAATCTCATTAGTTATTGTGAAATATATTATTTTTAGCAATCAGAAGCAACTTCTGAACATTGTAGTACCATTTTTCAAAATTATGAAACAGGCCTATTATTAGATCGTTCGTTTCTGTATTGTTTACTATCTTGTCTCTGTTTTAATGTGTGTACCTAGGTATTCCAAAAATATAATATTTCATATCATTTGTATCAGAGATAAACCTAGATAATACGCATGTAGATCATGATCAAATGGTATTTGTTCATAAATAATGCTAATTACTTACCTATAGGTAGGTACCTAAATTATTTCGAAGGTTGCTAGGTAGTTTTTATTTAATTTTAATGTTTTTAATAATTGTTTAAAATTAATTCTTCAAATTGCTATTTAAGGGAGGAAAAATAGAGATATTTACATAAGTATTTTTTATAAATATTTAAGCTTATAATAATAATAAAAATACAAACATGGGTTCCGCTTCCGAACCACCGGCAAACCCTTTGCCTAACGCACAGACAGACAGCCAGCGGAGGCTTATTAAAGGTGTCTCGTTTGCACCATAGTTACGGAACACCCTACAAAGGTGTGGTTTACTAGAGTTTCATTTCTATCCGGGTACAAAATAATACACTTACAACAAGGAAGACGTCTGGAATACATCGCTATGACAAAATTGAATTGAATTTGCATTTATGTATAGCTGAGGAACTAAAAAGGCCGTTATTCGTGAATCACAATGTGTTTCTTAGTGTGTATCGTACAAAATACAGCTAAAGCAATTCCTCTTTAATTTCGAAAGATGCCAAAACCAACTTTTTATTTTTTATTTTTTTCGTGTCGCAATTTAAAGCCAAAATGATTCTGCTGTGAATTTAATTGCGTACAATTCAGCTAAAATTTTACCAAATTAAAGAGGTATTGCTTTAGCTGAATTGTAATACCTACCTACGATTCACACAATGAAACACATTGTGAATATTCTGATTCACGAATAACGGCCTTTTTAGCTCCGCAGATATCGCGAGAACTGTATTGACAGACCCTTGGCAAAACTGGAGAGCTTGAATATTAATGAAAATACGATATTGAGTAACCTATTCACAAATATTGGCCGATACATTTCTGGAAACCGTGAAAAATCCCTTATGTACCTATTCATTATTATTATTATTAGAGGAGATAGGAATGAAAATGATTGTTTACCTAAGTATTAGGTACTACTAAGAAAATAAAACTTGCCTATCTAAAGAATACCTAAATATGGCGTTTTAAGTTAAAGTCTGGTGCGCTCGTGTTCGACCGATTAAGTATTACGATTTTTTACATTGTTTGCAGAATAAAATTATGTAAACTTGTCTGCGCAAAGATGGGCATTAAAAAACCAGCGGACGGCCTACCGGATCTGCTAGTTTTTTCTTTTTTTTCTGTTAGATTCCACTAGGTAAGATCAGGTAGGTCAAATCAAAAACTTGATCAGCGAACAACTTAAAAATAACCATACACAAATAGGTCCGAAGGCACGCTCCCTTGGCTAAAGTTTCATGCGGCAAACAGCTAACCAAGCTACTAATTAAATGTTTGCCGCTCTGACGAGCATCAGGCCGTAGCTGGTGCTGACAAGCTAAGCAAGATGATCCACAAGGCTATTAGATTAATTCCCGGAATTGTTACTGTGCAGTTTAGGTAACTACGTAAATTATTCAGTAAAACATAAGAATTGTAGACAATAAAAATGGCGGTTACTCATTTCGCAGAACTTATTGATTACGAACTCGCCACCTCGAAAAACCTTCGGGGTTAAAAAGGCCGTTAGGTATAGGTAGCAGAATCGCAATTGGAATTGAACTCTTAGGTATGCCGTCTCATTTTCATAGACTGAGTGACAAGAACAGCACATATTGCAATTTATATTATGATTCTGCTATAGCGGCATTTTTAGCCCCGCTGATCACAGTTTTGATTATCGAATCAGTACTCTCTCAGTTTATGAATTAGGAATCCAAAGAAAAAAAAACAAGCCCTCATCGCCCTCGTAAGCACTTGATAGCAGTGGCTAATACCCATGAAATAAAAATAACTACCTAGGTAGGTGTATTGTTGTTAATGTATTTCAAAACAAACCGAAGGCTCTTAGATATGTTGGTTGTGTAGACCTACTGTTAATACAATTACCTACTTAATAGGTACGTGACAGTTATTTATTCGAATAGATAACAAAACCCATTACCTACTGCTTACCCCTCGTAATAAACGTTATTCAATTAAGTTTAAAACATTAATCAAGGAGATACAATCAGACTTGACACACGTGGCGAGGATAGCGGGTTCAGAACAATTTATCTGGGCCATAGGGAATCTATTTAAATAGGTACTGTAGTGAAGGTACTTCAATAATCTATCGTTTGAAGCCTACAGACCTCTGACAACCCCTTTAGACATTTTCAAACATTTTCAAAGGGTTCTAAATGCTGAAGGTTTATGAGAATGTCTACCGCGCCTTGGGGATACCGCCGTGAACCTGTTTCGTTTCATTTTAAATCGAAACAACTTATCAATGCCTAATTAATAAGCAAAAGAATTAACAATGCCTTATGAATAGGCAAAAGAACCAGTTATCTATCATTAAAGTTCACCTATCTTTATAATCAACACCGCATTCCGTGATATTTTATCAAGTAATGCTTGATAAACGTCCACGCAATACGATTACGTTTATTTCATTCCACAACACGTCAACAGACAGTTCACATCAGAATGAGTCTTGCTAATAAAGTTGCTATAGTGACCGGTGCTAGTTCTGGCATCGGAGCAGCCATAGCCGAGAAGTTCTCTGAGGAAGGGGCTAAGGTGGTCATCGTCGGAAGAAACGAAACTAAACTCAAAAATGTTTACGAAGCGTGCAGCAAACGCGGCCAAAAACCTTTGCTTATCGTCGCTGACGTCACCAAAGATGAAGACGCAAAGAGAATCGTCGCTGAGACTCTGAGCACCTTCAAAAAACTTGACATTCTAGTGAACAATGCTGGGATCGCGCATTCATCCAGCATCCTCGACGAGAAAGCTATGTCTGTGTACGACAAAGTGATGTCCACCAATCTGCGGTCAGCTGTGTACCTGACGCATCTAACAGCAAAGCATCTCATCGAAACTAAAGGCAATATCGTAAATATATCCAGTATCGCAGCCCATACAGTCCTATCGGGTACCTCCTTCTCTTACTCTACTTCGAAGGCTGGCATGGATCATTTTACGCGATGCATAGCCTACGAACTTGGTCCTAAAGGTGTAAGAGTGAATGCGGTTAATCCAGGACCCGTTAAAACTGAAATAATAGAAAATACTGGAGTAGATGCAAAAGTTTCGAAACATATTTGGGAGGTAATGAAAAACGGAACAACCCTTGGAAGAATTGCAGATGCTGAAGAAATAGCAGAATTAGTTGCATTTCTAGCTAGCAATAAAGCTAGAAGCATCACAGGCTCTACGATTACGACAGATAACGGTGCAAGTGTTCTGGGCCCTATGGATGCAAAGTTGCTTCTTGCAAAAAAGTAACTATCAAGGGAATTTAACTTTTTCAATAAACATAACTGTATTAGGTACATATAGTTATGTTTAATTTTAACACTTTTAATTAGTGCGTTTACCTAATATTAGTATATTTTATATAGTTATTTTTAAATTGTTCATTATACATCCACAGGTTGTCTGGTAGAGATCGCTATTTAGTGATAAGACCGCCGATTGTACCTATATCATATTTAAGTTATATTTAATTTTTTTGTATTGCTTTTCTTTTATTATTGGTGTGCAATAAAGTATTTTCTATCTATCTAGGCACCTACGTAGGTACGTATCTATCTTTTGTTGAAAATAAATAGGTGCTATAATTATGTTCTACAAATACTTTATTTATTACTTGACGAAATTATTCTCGCTTCATGCATTATTATTACATTTTCACTATGATGTTTATCCAAACTACACTTTAAACATTTACCTACCCCATTATTATTACAAAATTTTAATTAAGCAAGGCTAGAAAATTGTTTATTTCTTGTCTTGGAATTCCTAGTGTTATTTTCATTGACATAAGAATTTATGAAAATAACACTAGGAATTACATTATGAATGACAGGATTAATTTGTATCCTGTGTACGGTGTTGGACAGATTCTGGATTGGGCAGATTCGTAATTCGGCAGATTCGCTACTCAACAGAATTAGGTACCTACCTACCTACAGGTTTAAATAAAACAGCAAATGGAACTAAAGTATTTAATTGGCTTATCCGTTTTTAGCAATCAATTACGACAAATCCATTAATGGAAAGTATGCACTGTTTAAATTAAAACTTAAGCTCCTTTCAATACATTTTTCATTTGTTAGTGTTAAACCCCACCTTTCAATAAAGTACCATTATCTGTAACAATTGCTGCTCCTGCAATACTTCTTCCTTTTTCGCTTACTAGAAGAGCTACTAAATCTGCAATTTCTTCAGGATCAGATATTCTTCCTAGTAAAGAAGTCTTCTCCATTGTTTTCCAAAGGTTATCTGCTTCTTTTTTGCTTACTCCCATGTTCTCCATAAAATCAGTCTGCACTGGGCCTGGGCTAATAGCGTTGACTCGAACTCCTTTTGGTCCAAGCTCGTACGCAACACACCTTGTAAAATGGTCTAGGCCTGCTTTTGTAGTACTGTAAAAAGCAGCTCCTTCAAAAACACCTTGAGCAGCAACGCTTGAAATGTTAACAACATTTCCCTTCGTTTTTATAAGGTGGTTTCCAGCCAAATGCGTTAAGTAAACCGATGCACGAAGATTAGTGGACATTACCTTATCGTAAATTTCCATTGCATTTTCGTTGAGTATACTGCAAGTAGTACCAATACCAGCATTGTTGATCAAAATATCAATTTTCATGAAGCAATTGAGCGTTGCAGAAATTATTTTCTTTGCATCGTCATCATCTGAAACGTCTGCAGTGATTATAAGTGGTCTCTGTCCGCGTTTTTCACAAATATCAGCGACGTTGTTGAGTTTGGTTCTATTTCTTCCAACGATAGCCACTTTTGCTCCTTCTTCTGTCAGCTTCACGGCTATAGCCGCTCCGATGCCAGAGCTGGCTCCAGTCACTAAGGCCACCTTATCCACGAGACTCATGACGCAAACGTTTTTGACAAATGAAGTAGGTCGACTGATTTTGTTATTGAAAAGTGTTACTTATCTATATTTTATAGATAATGTGTCTAAATTGTTAGGTGATTATTTGATAAGAGTCACAAACACATACAGACCACAAGCAAGTAAATCAATTTAGAGTAAAGTACGCTTCCTAACACAGATTTCATAAAAAATTTCGTTTAGGAAGCAAATTGATAGAGTTTGTAACTATTCTAGTATGCTTGCCAGCTTGTCGTTGTTTTATGTAGATAAAGAAGATACGTTGGAAGGAAAAGTGATCCAACAATGCTGTATTCAAAGTGCACTTAACTTGATAAAATTTGAGAGAAGCTTCGCCTCGCGGCAACTATCTTCTATCTATTGTATTGTATTCTCGCAAAACTTCTCAAGTACCCACCTATATTTTGTGCTGTAGGTATACATAGTTGCATTGCTCGTAGGTACCTATATAATATAACATAGTTTGTTCATTGCCTCAAATTATGTGGAGTTTTCAAGTTTACCTATTTAAATTTGAGAATTTATAAACTTAGTCATCAGAGATCCGAAAAATATCACACAATATGTATTGTCTTTTATTACGTAGGTATTTATTACTTTATCTATGGTATGGCAAATTTTATCACAGCTTCGTTCCTGCAGAATCTAAATTAAAATCAAAATAATGTAGAACGCAACTTCAAATCAATTTACCTACGCTGCTGGAATTGCACAGGTAACCAACTCAGCCCAATCTAAAATCGCTGACAGAGATGTCATAAGAAACTTTTATGGGGGTTTGAAAAGAAGTATTTTTTACTAAATTATAGTTTCACAAATACCTGTTTTGAATCTATAAATCGATCTATAGATAATTAGTTTATGTTTTTAATCGTTATCAATAACAACGATCACCAAATAAGCATGACAAGTAGCTTTGCAAAAATGAATTTTGAACACAACAAGCGAATTAGACTTTAATAAATGCCTTATATTAAACACAACCCGAACCGATAGCGTTCGACGTAAACGAAGGGGGCAAACAGAAATACCAACATCAACAACCTTTCCAAAAAAAATTCCCACTTTTTGTACCTAGACTATATTGACCATGTTCGGTAAACGGTCCAGTTATGACCAAGGGCGTGTTTTTTTAAATTTTTTTTTTAAATAAATAAAAAAAAGTCAGAGGTAAAAATAATATAATTTTGATAGGTAGGTACTTACCTATCTAATAATAATAACCCTCACGGATCGGGTAGTGTTTTTTTATGATAATGAGTTCGTATTTGGTATTTTGTGTAGTTTTAAGCGCACTCTGTAAGCCCCTTCCCTGGCTACGCACCTGTGATCTGCTGTCCCAGTTATTGGTACGTCACGGAAAATACGATTCCGAGTCAATTTCTGGTTACTTTTTCGCATCCCGGTCGGTCGCCCGATTGATTGCCAGATGTGGCGAAACTTTCTGATGCCAATAAAATACCGGCCTATCTTTGAGTTTCTACATCCAAAGATATTTTTTTCACTGTGTATAAGTAGTTTCTCATTGTAGTCGTGCTTTAATTGATTCATTTTACAAAAAACGCTCGAAAATTTAACGGCGTTTTCCCACCAGTCACCGCACCCCACGATTTATAAAACGCACGGCACACGATCTGTCGTTTGGACGTTTACACACTAGCGACGATTTCAGCAACGACACTGTCAGTCGCGTTTGTATTTCATCACGTGGACGTACGCACGCTTCAAAGCAATCAACTGAACTGAGTGACCGAACTGTCGTGTCGTGCGTGTCGTGTCGTCGCGCCGTGTACAAGTTCATATAGGTTCTGGACAGTGGCTAAATCGTCACCGCAAAAAAAACGTACCGCTGAGAAGAACTCCTTAAAACATTGTCCGAAGCAGTCCATCCAAACTTCGCAAATAAGTCTTCACTGCAAATAAGAGGACAATAGATGTGGCTTTTGCCTTACAGAAAGACCATACTTCTTATATACTTACTTATACTTATACTTGAATCCCACAAGTAAAGCACGTGATGATCTTACTAAGGCTAAAGCTAACCTCCAGCGCAATATCCGCTATTTTGCGAACGACTACTGGCTGAAACTCTGCAAAAGTATTCAAGCGTGTGCATCAACCGGAAATTTTGCGGGGGTTTATTCTAGCTTAAAAAAAGCACTCGGTCCAATGCCCAACACGACAGCTCCCCTGAAAGAAGCAGACGGCACTGTGATAACTGACGGTGATCGACAACTTCATCGTTGGGCCGAGCATTATATCGCTCTATTTTCTCAGCCAATTGACATCGAACCGGTTGCAATCAATGCAATTCCTCTACTATCTACCCTGAATGAACTCGATGAAGTCCCCACAATACAAGAACTACAAACTGCCGTCCATCAGTTGAAGCGTGGCAAAAGCCCCGGTAATGATGGCATCTTTGCCGAAGTGCTGAAAGTCCCGTACCTTTCCCCAATTCTCTATAATCTCTTCGTTAAGTGTTGGACTGAGGAACATGTTCCCCAGGACATGCGGGATGCTAATATTATCACAATTTACAAGGGGAAAGGTGACCGCGGCGACTGCAACTCATATCGTGGCATTTCCCTTCTGAGTATCGCTGGAAAATTGCTTGGTCGTATCATCCTGGCCAAGCTCCATAAGTTGGCAGACCGCGTGTACCCTGAGGCTCAATGTGGTTTTCGTGCCCAAAGATCCACAACAGACATGATTTTTACATTCAGACAGCTTCAAGAAAAATGCCGTGAACAACAAACTCCATTGCTGGTAGCTTTTGTAGACCTTAACAAAGCTTTTGACACCGTCAGTAGGGAGGGTCTGTACAGTGTGCTCGATTGAATTGGGTGTCCGCCTAAACTATTGTCTTTAATCAAAAGTTTTCATCTTGATATGAAAGGAGCTGTGGTTTATAGCGGAAGCACTTCGGAGCCCTTTGACATGCGTAGATGCGTTCGGCAAGGTTGTGTCCTGGCTCCCACTCTATTTGGTATTTACTTTTCGGTTCTTTTCAAGGTTGCCTTCGGTGAATCAACTCAGGGTATTCACTTACACACCAGGGCGGATGGGAAGCTCTTTAACATCTCGCTTCTTAAATCACGAAGACATCGTGAAGATCTGTTTGTCGACAGCCTGTTATTCGCTGATGACGCTGCATTTGTGGCTACTTCCCAAGACGAACTCCAGTCTATGATGGACAAATTTGCAAACGCTTGCAAACTTTTTGCTATGTCCATTAATGGGAAGAAAACGGTGATAATGGCTCATGGCGTTTCTGTTAAGCCTTCGATTAGTCTGGGCAATTCGCCTTTGGAGGTTGTCGACAGTTTCTGCTATTTGGGTTCGACCGTGTCGAACAATCTTTCACTCGATGCCGAAATCAATATCCGAATCGGCAAGGCAGCTACGATGTTCGGGAAGCTCAGTGCAAGAGGATGGAACAATAAACATCTGTCAATAAAAACTAAGGTGATCTTGTATCAGACATGCATCTTATCTATACTCTTGTACGGAGCTGAGACCTGGACATCGTATGCCAAACAGGAGCGGAAACTCAATAACTTTCATATGCGCTGTCTTCGGCGCATTCTTGATATTTCTTGGAGGGATAAGGTGACAAATGAGAAGGTGCTTGAAATCGCACAGCTACCTAGCATCACCGCTTTACTAAAACAGCGGAGGCTGCGTTGGCTAGGGCATGTGCATCGGATGGAGCTTTCTCGTTTGCCTAGAAAGACTCTCCTGGCAGAAATAGCAGACGCGAAGAGACCTGTTGGAAGACCAATGCTTAGATTTAAAGATTGTGTGAAGCGCGATATGTCATCTTTTGGGATCGTTCCAGCTAAGTGGGAAGGGAAAGCGGAGGATCGAGATGTTTGGAGAGAGACAATTTATGACGGCGTTGTTGCTCATGACAACGCCTGGTTCAAATTATTGGCACATAAGCGCGAGCTTCGTCACCAACGTGCTGTACTCCCTACACCAACTACAGGGACGCAATTCGTTTGTCGCAAGTGTGGACGTAGCTGTCGCTCCCGTTTAGGCCTTAGAAGCCATGAGCGTAAGTGCCTAAGTTCCTAAACTGACGTCGTTTGAATCATCTATTTAGATGCAAAAGGCCACTGATGATGATGATGATGACTTATAGTCCGACACAAGATAATAGAAATAAATGAGGGCGCCACTGTGCAAGCTAAATAGGTACTCGAAATAGATAAATTTTCTTTTAGAAGTAAATTATTACTTCTGACTGACGTCTTCGGCACCTGTACCATAGACAAGAAACCTGTACTTTACCATAGATTAGTAGAGAAAGGGTTTCCAAAGTACTGAAATTTTAGTTGCCGTATCTACCCGTTCTTGCCGGACTTTACATATGAATACTAATCTTAAAGCGCTCATGGCGTAGCTTGCTTAGACGTTTTTGATAGATCGTTGAAGATAAGTTACGTTGGTTGGTGAGCCTCGGAAAAATAAGGTTACCTACATATCTCAGTTAAGTTACTCCAGGACCGCATATGCTCAACTAAACAAGCTCATGTTTCGCATTAAAAAAATGGTTTTTCATTTATGGTGTACTTAGGTAGGTAGGGTGAGTGGGGGCAAGATCGAAAACGGGGTAAGACAAAAAGTAGTCAATAACTCCCGATTGAGTAATCTTTTTACAGTGCTGGTAACATTGTCAAGACCACCATTTTGTCACGTCTCATTCCTCAGTCAACATTTGCTGCTTAGATCCAGGGGTTGTGTAAAAAGTGCAATTTTCTGACACAGTGACTTTTACACAAAGTGCTCAAGTCCTTTCATTTTACCCCGTGTCCAGTAACTTGATCTACAAGGTAGGTACGAGTGTTTTATTGATATATCTACTTATTATTTTAAATTCTTACTTGTGTTATTACGTCTAAATATGGCTATTTCTCGTAGTTTAGGATTTATTTCAACTTTTAGTCTTTCCCCATCTCAATTTTGCGGGGTAAGACGAACATATACAAGTACCAATCTTACCTCATTTTCAAAACTCATAGTAAGAGTCAGATGTTCTCAAACTTTTCCTGAACATTATATTGGATGTATTAAATAGGTATGTAGGTACCCTCTTATGTTACAAAGAGGTGCGAACATTTATGTATGGAGCCAGGCATACCTACTGTCCGCCATTAAAAAAAATAGTTTTGGCAGCCAGAGATGAAACATAATGTGTCAATCGATAGAGGAAGTGATTACAATACAAACAAAAAGTATTGAATCTCGTAAGTGATAATTATAATTTCTGAGATATTTGGGTCAAGGTGTAGAAAACGCACCACTATGAAAAAAATACTTAGAAATTTTTTCACAAAAAACAACGCCATATCATACTTCAGGAGAGGGGGGACGCGGGAGTATTAGGGTGGGGAACGACGACGGGTCAACTTGAGGTCATTGACTGTTGACCCCGGGGTCATTGACCTTTGACCTCAAGTGGAAAAGTTTGAGCACCTTTACTTCAATCTTCCCCCGGTGGGGTAAGATTGATATATTCTAAATATGAAAATCTGTCATAACTTTGTTAAAAACAGGAATTTTGGGACAAGAGTCAGTTTAGAGTTTTCAGGACAAAAAATGCTATAGACTAGGGGCCATCAACAACGTCCTAATATTCATTTATTGTCTGATTTCACGATTTTAGAAAAACGTTCGATCTTTCCCCGCTACCTTTCCATCTTCCCCCAACTTTTTTTTCGTGATAAAATATTTTAACTAATTTTTTTCTACTTTTGGAACAGATATAACAGGCAATTATTGATGTAATATAAAAGTAGAATCTTTCCTCTTTAAGGACAACTAATTAGATTTTAGCATAAGTTAATATATTTTATTCTACAAGGGATCAAACACAACACTGCTCATCTCATCAAAAAACCGTTCGATCTTGCCCCCACTCACCCTACCTCAAAGATTTTCCGATTTCTTAGATGTAAGTAGGTACTTACCTTGAACACAAAAAGTTTGCGGAACACTGCTCTATAGGATAGGCTTAGAAAGTATTGTTATGGAAGAACCAGCGCTACAAACATCAGCCGTTCTAAAAGTTGTATGCATAATGCAGAAAGTTATTATGTTAAGTACCTGCTCCAGTGGCAGACTGAAAAAGCAATCTTATTTGCACTACCAGTCCTCTTTCAAATTCATTGTTCAGCCTTCGAAGTTTTAAGGGCACTCTGAATATAGAGAAGTTTGAAAATTCACAACTTTAAGGGAAAATATAGGTTCGATAGGTATTTATACGGCTTCGAAAACAACTGTACCATTGTGGGATGTAGGTACTCGACATTCAATCCGAAAATGACTTGTTCGAATCTCGGTTTTGTAATGGCATTTTCGTTTCGGAAAATAATGTGAGCACGAGATCAAATTGTTTTAACCAGTTAGCATTATATATGTGGCTAAATAAAAAAATAAAAAAACCGACTTCAATGTTTTAAATATACCTAAACTGAGCAATTTTCTGCACACTCGAGGTTATTGAATTAATTTTTAAACGTTATTCAATTAAACTTACTTTTCAATTAATATAAAGCATGATAACAATATCATGGTTTATAAATAAAACAAGGTAAAAGGATGAAAAAAATAATAAGTAAGTATAAGTAATAAACCTGGAAATAAAAACAGTCCAAAGTTTTTCCGGAATTCAACATCCAAGATCTAAATTATCCATTGTCCCAATCGGATATTTAGAAGTCTACCAAATTCGTTCTCCAAGATGAAAATTCAAGAATCCATCGCAAACAGTTTCCCATTGTAGAAAGCAATCTAAGTCCAATGTAAATAGCTAAACTCATACCCTTTCGTCGGGTAATACGAACGAGCGGATCGGTGGCTATATTTGCTTTTGTGGTTGGATTCACAGCTGTTTTTCAAGAAAATTTCAGCTGGATTATTGCGGTACGACGAACTAAAAATGGTTAGAACGTACAAAACTAAAAGGACATACTTACTTAAGTAGGTTCTTACCTAAATAAATTACCAAAACTTTTGACAATGTTTTAGATAATTGTTCTAGCTTTATCTATTTTATTGATGTGTTTATTTTGCGTTCACTATTGGTATTGATGTTATAAATAGAGACATTAATAGGGCGCTGCTAGTGTAAAAAAAAAATTTAATTGAAAAAAAATATTATTACGCTTTGTAAAAGTTATCCATTTTGCATTTCAGTACCTACTTACTGGAAAAATAAGTTCTGAAAGAAATAACAGTTGAGGACGTAGTTGGTGTACACCCTTTTCAAATCACGACAAGGGTTAGCAAGGGTTGAAGTGTAATTTGTCTCTTGTAACAAACAAATTGATGCACAAAATATCTACTTATAATAATGATGCTCACCGGGGCTAAAAATGCCGTTATAGCAGATTCACAATATGATTATATGATAGCGTGATTCTCGTATTAGAAATGGGCGGATTTTTTTAAATTTGTACCATTCTGAAAATGTTGTAAAATTTTTTTTTCTTCAAATATCTATTTCTGGGTATAATGATCTTATAGATAAGATATGTAAAGTTTCATGAAAACCCAAAAGTCATGTAATTTACTGAAGAAAACTTGATTTATTGGTATTTTAATACTGATACTGTGGTCAAAATTGTCCAATGAGTAACGAAATTGTTTTCTGGATAAATGAAAAAATAAAAGACGTATAATCGTAAAAAGCCTTTTATTTGAATCCAATTTAAAATCACAATAGAATAATCAGTGCATATTCTTTGAATATTAACTAGAAATATTAAATATTTCAACTTTTATGTCAGCTGACTAACTTTTGGTCAAAGAAGAACGAATATTTTGGCATAATACTCTTCCGCCATTTTGAAAAAACCTCGATCTTGCAGCAGGTGATGAAACATGTGTCAATCGATAGGGGAAGTGATTACAAACAAAATATATTCAGTAATAAAATCTCGTAATCTTTATACTTTCCGAGATATTTGAGTTTGAAAATGTAAAAATTAAAACTTGAAAATGCTAATTATGCTGCCAATAATAACCGGTAGGTATTTGAATATGTCTACTGTGACTGGGGATAAAATCGTGAGCCAATTTCGTTTACTTTTTGCGTAAAAATTTTTTTTTTCAAATTAAATATACAGGATGAATTTTTGAGACGGGGCAGTAAGGGCAAGACCTTAACCGTTGTAGCTACAGGAAAACGTTCTTATGAGATTATCCTTAACTTTTGAAGATATTTTGACCTGCATTCACAGATTTTGAAAAAAATGTACAGTCAGCGAGAAAATGGCCAGTTTACACAAAAACTTTTTTTGATGCCAATCGATCCTGTTTCACATAAGGATTAAAAGGCTCTATCGGTAGGTGCTCTTACTGCCCCGTCTCAAAAATTCACCCTGTATTTTTTTTAAACACAGTTTATTTCATCATTCATTTTCTACCTAGGTACTATTTAGCACAAAATGATAAAATAAACTTTGTTCAAAAATATAATTTCAAATAAAAAAAAAATTAATATTTAAAAATAAACGAAATTGGCTCACGATTTTATCCCTAGTCACAGTAGACATATTCAAATACCTACCGGTTATTATTGGCAGCATAATTAGCATTTTCAAGTTTTAATTTTTACATTTTCAAACTCAAATATCTCTGAAAGTATAAAGATTACGAGATTTTATTACTGAATATATTTTGTTTGTAATCACTTCCCCTATCGATTGACACATGTTTCATCACTGGCAGCAAAATCGAGGTTTTTTCAAAATGGCCGACAGTAGGTATGCCAGGCTCCATACAAAAATGTTCGTACCCTTTTGTCTCAGTCTTTTTAGTGTTTCTTAGAATTTAGAACCCGTACAAAATCAAGTAAATTACACTTAATACTATTTAATATTATCTCACCAAGGAACACAAAAGTTTGTTAAAAAACAGTGGGCTTAATATCTAAAATACGATTTCAAAAAACTTTTTCGAGAGGACAGTTAGTCAGTGGACCGTCGATGTTAGTCAGAGGACAAGTAAGGCTTGTGTTTACAATGGCAAGATATTCTGACTTTTACAACTATAGAGTGAGCGTTTTATCGATCGAGCGAGCGAAGCGAGCGAAGATCTTAGTGGTAAGTTGGGCGATTTTGCTTTGTATGTTTGTATGTTTGTATGTTTCACGAATTGTTGTTCGAGCATAACTGTCGAACCGTTCATCCAATCTGCATGAAACTTGGTAGGTCAATAGGTTGTGGTAAGGAAATTTACGGTGGAGCATATGAGCTTAATCGATGAAGGAGTTGTGAAGATATTGGGTTCCCAAGGGGGTAAAAAATTATGAAAGTTACACAAATATATTGAGTGGGGTGTCATACGAAAGGGCTTATTTTGTACATTCCAAAATGGTTTTTATTTTTAATCTAGGATGTATAGTTTTTGAAATACGACCAAAGACCAAAAACTACGAAACCAGAGCTGCAAGAGCTCCCGTTTCATAGAGTTTCGATGTATTCGTAGCTCATTGACTGGTCGGTCTTAAAAAGAGAGTGGCATCGTTGCGGTTTGGTTTGCAATGATTTTAGATGCTACTTGATTTATTTTCATGATAAAAAAATTTTTGATAAAAAATGAAAATAATTGGGGTAAAAAAAGTTAAGTAAACAAATATATTGAGTGCGGTGTCAAAGGAAAGGGAATCATTTCATTTCATTTCATTTTCATTTCATTTCATTTCATTTCATTTAAAAATACGACGAGAATTCATAAATATGAAATATATGAAAAATTAGACACGACATTATGTATTGCATGCATGCTAGTATTTTTTTACCATGAAGAGCTAGCGCAATAGGCGTACCCGGCAGTAGTAGCACTTGAAATTATAGGGGTAGTCAGAAGAAAGTCCAAATGTTGGCCATCTACGGTGCGCGAGATCTCAGTTCGGGGCGAACTACTAGTTAATAAAATACGTCTATTTTGCATAGTGCTTTGAACTACCTCTCAACCGTGAAGTCACTGATGATGCCCGGGACTGCCCCACGGTACCACATTTATTTAACAATTATGACACATTTTTACTTAAATCTAAGATATATTCTATCTTATTTATGAGATCCGGTAACTTTTATAACAAAAACTTGAAAAAAAAAACTTAAATACCACTTAATCGGTACTTATTAGATAATAGAATAGAATAGAAAAGAGTTTTATTTTCGCCACTATACGGTACGTGCACACAAATAAAAAATGTTATAGTAGGTACAGTGACAATAAAATAAGGCTACCCCTCAGCATTTGATCCAGCAGGTACATTTAGGTACATACATTGCAAGTTAAATAAAAGCTTTTAATTTTAAAAATACAGTCAACTTGAGAACCTCCTCCTTTTTTAAGTCGGTTAAAAATACAAAAATTCCGCAATATGCACTTGACTTTACAGGTCAGATGACTAACAATTTGTTCGGATGACTAACGTTTTTGCAAATGTTCCTCAGCTGACAGTAACGAAACCGTGGCAAGGAAAATGTTTTTAACTTTTCTGCCGAATGTAATAACATAATCCTGTAGAACTGCTATTATTTCATGCAACCGGAAGTTAAACTATTCATTGCGAACTAGTAATAAGCCAAAAAGTTGTTTCTTACCTTCAAAAAACAGCAGTTCATCAGCGGACCTCGGACAGCACTTCACCTACCTACACACTTCACTGACTCATAAAACAGTCTGATTACATCAATACATCAGAGTGGCAGTCAGAATGCCAGCAAGAGTACCAGTTTATTCAAAAAAATACCACATTAGTAGGATTGCAATAATCCAAGTAGCTCAAAACCCGTTAGTCAGCCGGACATGTCCAAAAATGTCAAAAATCTGGACTGAGGTTTAAAGCTAAATATCTAATAATTTAATTAACTTACATGGTTTTGCTGTCTATTATTCGAAAAACAGTGAATTTATCATGATATTAGACTAGAAAATGTGTCTCAAAACTCGATCTATTGAGTTGTAATGACACGATGAAAGTTGCAAACTGACGAGGGGACATGATAAAAATGCAGTAAAGTATTACTTATTTTGCTTTATTTTAATTAAAATTATATGGTACCCTATATATGTTTACGTTGAAAATGGATAAAAGATTGTTAATCTGTCCGAAAAACACCATACCCGTACCACAAATCTATTAGAAGTATTAAAATAATGCACTGGAAGTCGATGGACACGCTGAAAATGCAATGTACAAATTTAAAAAAATCCGCCCAAATATCAAAATTAATCAGTCAATCACTCTGTGATAGTAAGGTAAAGGCTCCTAACTCCGATGGTTTCTGAAAATGGACGGTAATTGCGAGGTATATAGAAAATCGTTAGTTTCAAACTATTTACAAACCCTTTTTAACTGCAGGATACATTTCTCAATTAATAATATATCTGGTCGTGCTTACGCGAACAAAGGAGTGCTTTAGTGTGTTTACTTTTTACAATAATCGGTTAGTTTCGTGCCAGCAGCTGTGCCGAACGGTCGCTCCATACATTTTGGACCCTGTGCACGTGAGTACTACGGTTTACTAAATAGTGATTTTGTCTTTAATTTTGTACTGTGTGTGTTTTTCTTTAGGTTGGAATATTGAAAGGAGTATATTTGTAAGCGGAATCACTTAAAAATTCTGTATTTTTCTTCATAGATTAGTTAAAAATACGTTTTGAAAATATATCGGCATTAGCTGCCCAATATTTTACGTGGTTCCTAATTTCCGATGTATACCGCGGAATTACGATTTCGTAGACCTCGTGTTATTTGATTTTTTTTAAGCTGGTTTTGTAGTTACGCACTTGTTGTTTTGGATTTGACTACATAAAATGTCAATTCACTTTAAAATCTAAATCCGAGGTACGTTTTCACGTCGCATTTACTAATTATACCATATCAAAGATTATCAATTTGGGTAGTAAGAAAATTAAGTTCTTGACGTATTTCGATACAATCTTGAATAGAATTGTACATGTTTTTGAAGGTAATGCATTGAAGCATTAAATTGTTTATGTGTTTTTGAAAAATCATTTACTTTTTAACCCTCGGAATTAGAAAATGTGTTTGGTATGAAAATTTTCAATTCCGATGTATTTACCTCGGAATTAGATCCTCATAGAATCTAATTCCGATGTATTGACACAAGTAACATACAGAGTGTTCATTATTTTACGCAGCTTGTCACTCAGTTTGAATGATTTTAAAAACACAAATAATCAGTATCCTATTATTTACCCTCAAAAATAACTTTCATTACAATGTAGGTAGGTACCTACCTATGTAGATATTTAGTAAGATACGTTTATGAATAAAATTATTAATAAGTATCTCATATTGTCATATTGCCTTAATGAGTATCTCATATTGTGATAATAGGTACTGTTGATAATAAAATGTGATAATTTTTTAACACCATGTATCATTCCTTCCATCCGTTCTCCTTTGTATTTTGTACACTCGGAATTAGGATCCAAATACATCGGAATTAGAATTTTTACATCGGAATTAGGAGCTTCCGACTTTTTCACATTTTAAATTATTTTAGACGCTAAATCAAATTTAAAACAACAAACTTTTTGTATATTTCAAGAGTAAAAACAATAACGTTTCTGATAAAAATAGCCAATTTCACAAAAATGCATTGTAAATGCTTAATTTTTAATGTCCTTTCTAGTTTTGGTGAAAATAACGCGGAATTAGGAGCCTTTACCTTAGGTACCTACGGCCATTTTACGATTCTCCACCAAACTGTCAAAAAGATGAATGGCCGATACGAATCACTATAGGAATTGTATTGGGAATTGTAAATTTTGTGATTTCTAATACGATAATCTCGCTCGAACTGAGCACTTCCGTGCTTCGAAGGACACTTTAAATTGTCGGTCCCAGCTTTTATGTCGTTAAGCCATGATGGAGGCCTTTAGGCGGCCTGAAAACTCCGTCACTAGAGTTGGCCACTTGCTTATACGAATTTACTTAAATATAAAATGTTTAAATATGTAAGATTTCGGTGTATGTGTTCGTAATTCTTCTCCTAAACGGTACCTACCTGGATAGTTTTAGCTATAATTAGCCCCAGTAAATAACGCTGTTTTTGAGATGTAGTTCTTTTAATTGACTGTGGCAACACTCTACCGATTATGGTAGTAAATTCTTTTAACCCGATCATCACCTGTGTTATACCACGTTATACCTACGATTACTCCTGAAACCTGTTAATTATATTCAGAACATGATTTTATTTCTATAAGGCTGTTTTCTTCTTTAGTCTGCCTTTATCCCCTGAGCCTGGTTACGTATTTATGTCACGAAAATTACAAGACAGATTTTTGAAATCCATAGGAATGTTTGACAGATTTTTGATTTCTTTTTTTTCATAATACAGGAATTCGAATTCCATAAATTCTTAAGCCAGATTTTCATTTGTTTTTTTTTTACAAGACAGAAATACAAAATACATCTAAACATTTTCCAGAAATTTTAACATCCAGATAATTCACTTTACCGCATGTTTGTTTTCCATATAATTTGTTTTCCATATATTTTGTGATCCCGAAAAATCATGGTTCAGGAAAGACCTATTACAAAATTATGTATTCAATCTTTCTAGTTATTCAGAGCGTTATAAATACTAGGTACCATAAAATTAAATGACCGATGTCTATTATGTAGCTTGAAGTACTGTAGATAGATATCTATTAAATATTGTACCTAGTTACTTTTTTTTTTATTACCTTTAACATTTCCTAACTAATTTCGTGCTAGATGGTTAAGTAACCTCACCAAACACTTTTGGCAAATTATCAAAGTTTAACCTAAATCTTCCATCCATTTCGAATTTGTGACGGCTCCGGCGCTTCGGGAAGTGCAGCCCCTCCGCCCTTGCGTAACAAAACGCGGCATCAGCACGAGCCTTCGCAGCTTCGGCTGTTTGGTCGCCACCTACGGCGGCGACCAGCCTCAGCCGCTCCAGCTCGTGCTGGTGCCGCGTTTTGTCACAGCGGGCGGGGGCTGCATCTCCCTTCGCGCCTCCGAGTTCATAAAAACACTCTAGGGTAGGACAGACAAGACTACGTGGAAGTCGGGGTGGGCAGATTCGGTTCTGAGACCGATAATAACCTAAAAAGTTTCGGGTAAAAATTTAGTATTAAGAAGCAGGATTTTGGGGGGGTGGGGGGTAGGAGGGGGGAGAGAAGGTTCCCCCTCCCCCCTGGTACCACTCCTATTACAAGGTAACGCACCGTTCTGGAGATAATCAAATTATTGTTTTCAAATACAAACTGGTAAAAATTGGTAAAAATTTAGTATTTGGTACCTAACAGTATTTCGGGGGGCAGATGCCCCGCCCCCCTGGTACCACTCCCATTACAAGGTAACGCACCGTTCTTGAGAAAATCAAATTATTGTAACCTAACCAAACCTTTTTTTTTTTAGAAAGGGTTGCTTCGCTCGCTTTTTTATATACAAACCTAACCTAACCTACAGGGTGCTCCGTGTCGGATCTGATTTAGTTTCTCTTTTAGATGTTATGGGGGTTTGTGCGACCAGATTTTGTAAGTGGGCGCGCTTCGCTCGCTTTTTTATATACAAACCTAACCTAACCTACAGGGTGCTCCGTGTCGGATCTGATTTAGTTTCTCTTTTAGATGTTATGGGGGTTTGTGCGACCAGATTTTGTGGGTGGGCTCACTTTGCTCGCTTTTTTATATACAAACCTAACCTAACTTACAAGGTGCCCCGTGTCGGATCTGATTTAGTTTCTCTTTTAGATGCTATGAGGGTTTATGCGACCAGATTTTGTGGGTGGGCTCGCTTCGTTCGCTTTTTTATAAACAAACCTAACCTAACCTACAGGGTGCCCCGTGTCGGTTGCCCCGTGTAGGTTAGGTTACAATAATTTTATTTTCTCAAGAATGGTGCGTTACCTTGTAATGAGAGTGGTACCAGGGGGGCGGGGGATCCCTCCACCCTCCCCCCCACCAAAATACTGTTACCGAATACTAAATTTTTACCAATTTTTACCAGTTTGTATATAAAACAATAATTTGATTATCTCCAGAACGGTGCGTTACCTTGTAATAGGAGTGGTACCAGGGGGAAGGGGGAACCCCCCTCACCTCCCCCCCTCACCGCCCCCCTCAAAATCCTGCTTCGTAATACTAAATCCAACCCAAGATGGAAAAGGTTTTATATGGCTGGAAATTTTCTGGTAAGCGTTACTTCTGTCTTTTAAAAATCGGTATAAGGATATTGTTGTCGAATGAAAAAAAAACGAACTGATAATCTGGCATTAGTGTTTCTGTCAAATGAGACTTCTGTGAAACGTTTTATCGGAGTAATAAAATTATGTAAAACATAGTATCTGGATTTCGAGTTTCTATCAAACGTTTTATGGATTTCAAAATTCGGTGTATCGTTTTTCGAAAGATTGATAGGTTACCCCTGAGCCTATATCGAGACAAAACAATTTTATTTCGAAATTTGTTCAGTTTACGACTCTTTAAATGTGTACCCGGCTGCGAGGCCAGTTGTGTTTGAAATTACTTCAGGAACTGGGTAAAGCTAGCAAAGAACTTTATGTTTGTGTTTAAATGACCACAATAAATACAAATTCCTAGAATTTCTTGATAATTTCACTTTCAAAACTTTCGTGAGTTGTACTAGACATTATTTAACACACGGGAATTACTCACGTAAAATTATCGTCGATTTACCGATTTACCGACAATATTTCGATTCATCCGGAGAATCTTCATCTGGGTAAGGAGGGAGTTGCGCTGAGTAATTTTACGTGAGTCATTCCCGTGTGTTAAATAATTTCTTTATAATGTTTGATAAATTACCAAATATTTTTTTTTTTTTTTATTGTTTCCGAAACATGGAGTGATATCGTACCTGAATCTAAATTAAAATAGTGCATACAATTTAGTTTCTATTTGATCATTTATAAGTAACGAAAAAAAGTTCTCTATAATGCACTTTTTAGAAGTAAAGCCATGATATCGTAAAACATCAATAACACACTGTTCCAAATGACTGGTCTAATATATGAGCTGAGGACGCACAGTTTTTCTACTTCACTCGTACAATAAAATAGCAAAAGTTTATAAGCCACGCCACCCTAATGACTAAAGCCATTTAGATATGAAAAGTGGGGAAATAATCCATTATGGTGTAAATTAGATTGACGCATATAAAGCCGTGTTGCCCTCCCCGCCCCCGCACCTCGACTGTTGTTCAAAGAGATTTATATAAGAGAAGAATAAAGCATTTTACGAAGAGGCGTGCTTTTTTTAGGCATTATCTCCATGAATCCGTCTCAACTTTCGTTTTTGTTAGCGACACGCCTAACAATTCGCTAGTATTCAAAAGTGCATTCAGAGGTAAAAAAATCTTACAAAGTCGAGTAGAATCATTAGAGAAATTACGATTGGAATCGAATTAAGGGCCCTATCTCACTATACACCGTGGTTGCGCCACCACAAACAAAATTTGCTTGGTGTCCCGCTTGGTTGCGCGACCAAACGCACACCAGTATACGTACACACCATATACAATCGTCAAAGCTATAGAAAACAAAAAAATTTAGAGGAATTAAAGTTCAATGACGATAAGTCACGTAGTCAGTTGTAGGACAGAAGTATCAGAACAAAGGATTAGCGAATTGATACGAAGCGTTTGTAATATGGCTAGGGGGGCTGGTGTCATTTACATACATTTTGTTGGTGGCACGACTGTAGTGACGCCACCATGGTGTTCTAGTGAGATAGAGCCTTAAGTATCTAGAGTAAGCCCCCGATGATAAAAAACTACTCACTCAGCTACGAACAATCACTTCAATTCATACTTTGTCGCACTATAGTCTTATAAATTCCTTTTCTTATTTTTCAGACGAAAAGGGTTAAGCTGCAAAAATTCCATTTGCGCAAATGCTCGTAATGTCAAAAACATTTTAGCTTTGCGAAGGAATCGTATTGGTTTGTTCCTTTTTTGTTTAAACATAAGTAAATTACTCTTTCCATTATTTCTTCTTTAGGAAAGGTCGAAAGCATTTTGTTGTGTACTAAGTTTAAAAATTCTAAAAAAGAAATATGAAATCCTGTAATGTAGTTGTAGACTGTAGAATATACTCAGCTTAAATCTATATTTTTTGTTTCAGATTCAATAATGATTTGAAATATTTGGGTAAGTAGGGGAACCTGTTGAACCTCGGCCACACGATTTTATTTAATTTTTTTTGTACATAAAGATTGAAATTAGGTTTACCAAATATGGACACATGTAAAGATACACTATTTGACTACATATTTATGAAAAAAAAAATAGTATTTTTAATGATACTTTAGAAGATAAAGAGATTTGAACAAAAAATGGGATTTTGTCGAAGGTACAACACACCAGATACACCTTGGTCACTGCAAGATGTACCTTGACCTTACTAGTCTTTTTTCGTGAAAATACCATGTTATCGAATCAAATAACGCTTTATTTTTAAATTAAGAGCCTACTGAGGTGAATTTGTCAAAATAGAGGTTTACCGTTTTAAAGATTTTCTTAAAGCAAATCGTATTAAGATAGTGAAAAACATACTCTAAGTACTACCAATGAACTGATCTACACTGTGGGCTATATCATATTTCAATATTTTATGTATTTTTTTAGTAAATTACTGGACAAAGTACACAAAATATGAGCGCGGGGTTTTAAGCCTGACCGAACACTAAATTACTCAATTGAATTAAAAAATACGAAAACAACAACTTCAATATTTTATCTATCCTGTGCTCTATTTTTTTTTCGTAGGTGTAGCTATATTCAACACATTATAGGCAAGAAAGTTGAAGATAAAACTCTCCATACATTTTTTCTATGGAGTAGCTACTACGAGTATGAATAAAAGGACGATTCATTGCCAAAAATCGTCAGACGGCCGCGGCCATTGGAGCTGGGAGCACGTCACATTGCGTAAATACTATTAGCTAAGCTGTGGCAGAGCCAGTGACGTCACGTGACTGTGTTCTTACATGAGAAGCGGTCGCGTAAACGTGCTATGTCATATTTTCGATAAAATCAGATTACAGTATGTAAGGCATCTTTTGATAAAGATTTTGCCTGGCATAAAAAATGGACTATTTTCTATCAGCATAGGTACCTAAGTAGTAAGTAAGTGCCTATAGGTAAGTATACGTACGGAAGCATGCACATCCACATAGAAAGCTTTACAATCATTTTATGTTTTTATCATCTGGATTAAGTGATGATGATGCTGATGATGATGATTGTGGGGGTTGGCCTACAGTGGGTGGTGGAGGTGGAAATGATAACTCGGTGGTGATGGTAGTGGACTGTATTTCTTTGTTCTTATAGTAGGTACACCGCTGGATTCCTATTCTGCTACTGCTTGTTGACTTTTTCTTGGTTGATGTGTTGCTGTACTGAGCTCTCGAGTTGAACTGAATATAATAAAAATAGCTCCTGTATTTATACAAAATGACATCGATTAATAACCAATCAGAATATTGCTACCAAAAATTCCTCCAATTAAACAGTCGGACTTAATTTCCATACCGAGGTTATAAATATTGGCTACGCGAACTATAGGTACCTCATTATTCTTTCGACCGTCGCGTAGCAACCATCTTAAAATAGCATATTTCAGCCGTAAAACTAATTATATCTAGGTATCTCGATATAATCAAACATAAGTCTAAGTTTACATAGGTCATCATAAAAAACAGGCTAAAAACTTCAGACTTCCAAATAAAAACACAACATAAGTTTATACAATTCAAAATAATTAACCAGGCTAAAAACTTCAGACTTCCAAATAAAAACACAACATAAGTTTATACAATTCAAAATAATTAACCAGGCTAAAAACTTCAGACTTCCAAATAAAAACACAACATAAGTTTATACAATTCAAAATAATTAACCAGGCTAAAAACTTCAGACTTCCAA
Source organism: Camptogramma bilineatum (assembly GCA_958496255.1). NCBI lineage: Eukaryota > Metazoa > Arthropoda > Insecta > Lepidoptera > Geometridae > Camptogramma > Camptogramma bilineatum. The sequence continues at coordinate 9,424,171 of OY292465.1, read as the reverse complement.
ATAAAAACACAACATAAGTTTATACAATTCAAAATAATTAACCAGGCTAAAAACCTTAGACTTCAAATAAAACACACTAAGTCTAAGTTTATACAATTAAATTACCTAACCAGGCTAAAAACTTTAAACTATACGAAGTTGTCCGTAACAATGATGCTGATGATGATGATGCTGATGATGATGATGATGATGATCGTGGAACTTTTTATTGATATGGGTATCAAATGAAAGATTTTGATGAGCGAAACACAATCATCATCGTCATCGTCATATCTTTATCTTTTCATATGGTCATGACTTCATAACTTCGTGACTTCGTATCTTCGTAACTTCGTAACTTCGTGACTTCGTGACTTCGTAACTTCGTTTCTTCGTGACTTCGTATCTTCGTAACTTCGCAACTTCGCAACTTCGTATCTTCGCAACTTCGTATCTTCGTATCTTCGTATCTTCTTATCTTCGTAACTTCGCAACTTCGCATCTTAGCAACTTCGTATCTTCGTATCTTCATAACTTCGTAACTTCGCAACTTCGCAACTTCACAACTTCGTATCTTCGTAACTTCGCATCTTCGTAACTTCGTATCTTCATGACTTCGTAACTTCGTATCTTCTTACCTTCGTATCTTCGCAACTTCGCAACTTCGTATCTTCGTAACTTCGTATCTTCAAAACTTCGTAACTTCGTTTCGTACCTTCGTAACTTCGTACCTTCGTAACTTCGTATCTTTGCAACTTCGCAACTTCGCATCTTCGCATCTTCGCATCTTCGTTTCTTCGTAACTTCATAACTTCGCAACTTCGCAACTTCGTATCTTCGTAACTTCGGATCTTCAAAACTTCGTAACTTAGTATCTTCGTAACTTCGTTTCATACCTTCGTAACTTCGTATCTTTGCAACTTCGCAACTTCGTATCTTCGTATCTTTGTATCTTCGTATCTTCGCAACTTCGTATCTTCATAACTTCGCAACTTCACAACTTCGTATCTTCGTAACTTCGCATCTTCGTAACTTCGTAACTTCGTAACTTCGTAACTTCTTATCTTCGCAACTTCGCAACTTCGTATCTTCACAACTTCGCAACTTCACAACTTCGTATCTTCGTAACTTCGCATCTTCGTAACTTCGTAACTTCACAACTTTGTATCTTCGTAACTTCGCATCTTCGTAACTTCGTAACTTCGTAACTTCACAACTTCGTAACTTCGTAACTTCGTATCTTCGTAACTTCGCAACTTCGCACCTTCGTATCTAGAAGTTACGACGTTGCGAAGCTACGAAGATACGAATTTACGAAGATGTGAAGATACGAAGTTGCGAAGTTACGAAGTTACGAAGATACGAAGATACGAAGATACAAAGTTACGAAGATACGAATTTGCGAAGTTGCGAAGTTACGAAGTTGCGAAGTTGCGAAGGTGTGAAGTTACGAAGTTACGAAGATACGAAGTTGCGAAGATGCGAAGTTGATAAGTTACGAAGATACGAAGTTGCGAAGATATGAAGATACGAAGTTGCGAAGTTACGAAGATACGAAGTTACGAAGATACGAATTTGCGAAGTTGCGAAGTTACGAAGTTGCGAAGGTGTGAAGTTACGAAGATACGAAGATACGAAGTTTTTCATATGGTCATAACTTCATATCTTCGTTCCTTCGTAACTTCGTGATTTCGTATTTTCGTGACTTCGTGACTTCGTAACTTCGTATCTTCGTATCTTCAAAACTTCGTAACTTCGTAACTTCGCAACTTCGCAACTTCACAACTTCGCAACTTCGTATCTTCATATTTTCTAGATACGAAGGTGCGAAGTTGCGAAGATACGAAGTTACGAAGTTGCGAAGCTACGAAGATATGAAGTTACGAAGATATGAAGATACGAAGTTGCGAAGTTACGAAGTTACGAAGATACGAAGATACGAAGTTACGAAGATACGAATTTGCGAAGTTGCGAAGTTACGAAGTTGCGAAGTTGCGAAAGTGTGAAGTTACGAAGTTACGAAGATACGAAGTTGCGAAGATGCGAAGTTGATAAGTTACGAAGATACGAAGTTATGAAGATACGAAGTTGCGAAGTTACGAAGATAGGAAGATACGAAGTTACGAAATTGCGAAGTTACGAAGATGCGAAGATGTGAAGTTGCGAAGTTACGAAGACACACACACACACACGCTGCACACACATACCACGAAAGTGCTTGGTTGTATGTAACTATTTTTATTCTTATTGTTATTTACTTTTCTCTAAAACCTATACTACCTAGTGACTAGACATTATTTAACACACGGGAATTACTCACGTAAAATTATCGTCGATTTGGTTTAGATTTGAAAGTGAAATAGTACCTAGTGACTGTCGTAATATATGTTTTACTCTAAAAAATGTAAATCCGTCATTGGCTGTAAGAAACATAAATAAGTCGATTTATTACTACTAAGAGCTGTGGATTTTGTCTAATAAATAAATAAATAAATAAATAAGATGCGAAGTTTTTTCAAATCTGACTTGTAGAATATCGCGTTCAAACAAACAAACAAACTCTTTCGCTTTACAGAATTGGTATTAGATTGGTATAGATGTCAATACAAAATCGTTATGAAGTTATAAATTTTAAAACGTAAAAAATGTTTGCCGAAACTTTGACCGCTTTGTGTCAGAGCGGCCCGCACTGCGTGGCGCTTTCAATGTGTGTGTTCTACGCACACAAGCTTGAGCGCTACGTTTCCCGCCCGTAAATACCTAAAACTGACGAGCGGCATAGCGTCGGAGCCCTCTTAATGGAAAGAACATTTTTATGGTTTATACTTTCGATAAAAAATAATAATAATTTACATTTTTATCTTAAGTTATGCTAGAATAATAAAAAAACAATAAGTTCTTAAAATTTCTGTGATCTTAAGATCATTATCGCGTCCTATTATAATAATTTATCAACAAAAGTCCAAATACTTTACAGCTTTTAGGACAAGATAGACTTCTCTCTTTGTTTAAACCTTCTTCGGTGTTTTTTTTTCTGTTTAATATCTTGATACAAATTTGTACGTGAGCTCCTGTCCAAAGTACAAACCAAATATGGTGGCAAAGGTACAACATTGCCTTATTTTAAATTAACGAATTTTTTAAATGCACTTTGAGTTCGATTTGGGTCGATAATTCTATGCCTATCTAAAGTCCATTTCACCTATATTTGTTTGCACGAAATGGTTATCTCGTAAGTATGTACTGTTAAATATGAATTAACTTAAAGTAAAATTAAAAATACCCTCTTTTTGAGCACTTTTTTATATTTTTAATGCGCACGCCTCACTCACTCTACGCTGGATTTTCGATTCTAGCTTCATGTTGGTGTTGACCAATGACGATTATAATGCCACAGACAAAAACGAAAAAACTCGCACAGATTACGAGATAAGCCTTGGTGGCCGAGGGATATCAATGGACGAGGTTCAACAGGTTCCCCTACTTAATAAAGTTTATTCTGAAGATGCGTCATTGGTAATTTACCTACATCTAGGATGCTACGAGGCAGAGAGTCTAAAAAAATCAGTTTATAGGTGGTATCCTAATCGCAGGCGAAAACAAAAACACGCAGATCTAGCAAGAAAGCCAGCGTTTTTGCCCTATGTGAAAGGAGTTACGGACTAAATTGGAAACCTCCTAAAGAAGTTTCCAATAAAGTCGATTTTTACTTCACTCAACAAAGTGTCTAAGCGTCTGCGTTCACCGATTTTTTTATTTAATTTCATTTTATTTATAGAATGTAGGTAGTGCCTGGTTCCTGTTGTTTATAAAATCGATTACAAGTTGTCCGTTTGTATGTTTGTCCTCCATGCATTCCTAAACCATTAATCATTTGTGATGAAACTTTGGTAGGGTCTTCGAGATAGGGTAGAGAAAAAAAAGCATTTTGCAAATTTTTATGTTGAGGGTATTCTGTTTAAAAAATATCTATAATTTATTTGTTATAAGTAGTGTTAATCCACACTTGGGTAATTACATTTTTAAACTGAAAAATCTTATCAAAATTTTCAATTCCGACGGGATTCGAACCCGCAATGATACAAGCGATCCTCCTTTAGCCGGAGTGCCTTTACCAATTCGGCCACGGAACCTCTGACGTCAGATTTTCAACTCTGAAAATAAAATAAAAAAATAGAATAAAAAATATCTTTCATAATTTGTTGAAATTATTCCAGATAAGCAATGTTAACTCAGACAATGTCTGGTTTTATATTAAACTAAAATAATTTAAGAAAAATGTATTCTTATGCGCATTAACACGAGCTTTAAACAGTGAAGGAGAACATCGTGAGGAAACCCATGGCTTAGTCAGCCCCACACGTATTCACCATGTCTTTCCTGTGGATATGACCGGTTAAGCTGAGAGAATGTTGTAGGTGCTGGGTAAGCTTGCTTCATCTCAAACAATGTCCCAGGTTCTGCAGTGTCCCGATAAGTGTAGGCAAATATTACCTCCTGACACTGTATAAATCATCTAGTAAAGATGTAAAGGCGTACGCTATTTTCAGGAAACATTAAACGGCATAAATCGATGAAAAGGTCTTCATTTCTTACTTTTAAAGGCTTTAAAGAACAAAGGCAAGAAGAAAAAACAAAATAGCTCGTAAATCAATTCGTATAAAATATCAAAGGTAGAAAAGGTTTTTTTATCTTTGTTATTTAAAGATTTCGTTGTGAGTTTTATAAACTTTATAAAATAAACAAGGACTATTTGGAAATTGAGAAGGATATCAAAAGGAAAAGGAAGAACATTAAATATATTTAATATACTTTTTTCTTTGTATGATTAGATGTTTGTGTTTCCTGCCTTAAGGCCTTGTTGAATAGTCCTAAGGTGTGGTAGACAAATTCTTTCAGATCCTTAGGCATTTTTAGATTATTTGAAGATGATGTCTAAGGGTGTTGTCAGAGGTATGTCCAAACACATTTGGTACATTCCCACATAGGTTTAAATCGTGGTCGATATGTGGATCTCACGTTAATGAGGCCGCGGGCAATAGCTAGCCTAAAATAAATGTTATGATCGTAACTAGCGGAAATTTGTGGTCTCTGTCAATATTTACAGCAAAGATGTTTGTTTGCTGTATCCATAGTAAAGGACCTATCAATCTAACCAGACCTATAATCTAGTATACCTATCTAAAAAATATATAAATAATGATTTCTAGATTGAGTTGAGACAAAATAGGCATTTAATTTGCTATTGCTACGCGCTACAGCTACGAAGTGCTACGCCAGTTTTAAGCGCTCGTAGTACGTGCTACAAATGCTTTCAAATCAAAATGTCAACTAAAAAACAAATACTTAGGTACTTTTGAATTTATTATACTGGAAACTGATATTTCATTAACGGGTTTTTTACTATCTCTGAGTTAAGTTTTGATTAATAGTTACTTCCTGTTTTTACTTGGCTAGTAAAAGTAAAGCCAAGTGCACGGTTAACACAATCCCTGCCCAGCCACCAAAGGCGTGCAAGATTAATACGTACGTCGTGGGTACTGAACGCGTTAACTGACAGCTAGTTTACTAGGAACCTTAATCAGAGATGGTGAAATAAGCGATATATGAAAACATTGTGACCTGTTTTTAAGGCCGATTAATCTTAAAGCCATGGTTTAAGTGATAGACAAACCTACTCCATTAGTACAACGTCTAAGACCCTAAAACGGCCCTGATCGTGAAGTGGTAAAAATCATTTAGATTTACAAGTAGAGTCCTATGTTTTTAGGTTGAAAACTAGCTCAAAAACGTTGTGTTGAACACTTTCGAACATGTCTAAAGATAAACCATCCTCAGTTTCACGAGCTTTATTATCCTGTCCATACCAAAGAAACTTAAGGAAAACATGTATGTTTTTCCCGCCTCAAGTATTTTACGAAGTAATATAGTAAGCAAAAAACAAACAATCCTCTTGTATCTACTCATCCGTGTTCCCTCTCTCTCACTCAATTTAAATCATCTCAGGTTAATAAAGGAGGGGTGATTAAGTACACTTTATACGTGACTCCAAGGGTTGGGTTGAACACACAAAGCAAGTTCAGTACTTACATCGTTCAACAAAATGTTCTTGACAAAGCTCATTATAAATTAATGCAAGTTGATAGCCATGTTGTGTAGAAATGTTTTAGCCATCTTTTTATTTCAATCTATACCAATACCAATCAACATTTATATTTATACTATATAATAAAGCGGAAGAGTTAGTTTGTTTGATTGAACACTGGAACTACCAGTCCGATTTGAAAAAGTCTTTCTGCATTTGATAGCTAAACTCTTGAGAAAGGTATACACAGGCTACTTATCATCATCATCATAATCACCATACACCTGACTAAACTCAAAATAAATTTGAATAAAAAATATTTTTATGTCTGTAAATTTTAGCGATGCTAAAATAAACTTTATAAGTAACACGCGTACAAGGCTTTTAATGGAAGCTATATTTCTTATCAAACCAGTCGTATTTTTAGCAGATTGTTTTCCTAAAGTTAGAAATTCTGTTTCACGAACGAAATTGAGTTGTCCCGGGCATTCAAATTTCATGTCTTTTCAATCATTTGCAAGTACCTGAGTAACTTACTTTGATAATTTGTTTACTTATGAAAGAGGCTACATAAAGAGGCCTTGGTAGATCATCAGACTGGAGGCCTTAGATATCGTAGTTACAGATAATATTATGTAAAAAAATCCACCCTCATTAAAATCACTAAGGCAATTCATATTGTTTGAACACGAGCATATCATAAAGTTATAAGAATTTGTGTAAACTTTCTAAAACGGAAAAGTAATATAATTCACATTACGCATCTTGGTAGGAGCTAATGGGTATCTCTGATGATGGAGTTTTTAGACCTGAAGGCCTCCGTCAGTGTAAGGTTGCCAGAGCTCTGTGAGGAATCGCTGCGGTGACAACTAGTGGACCAGGGGCCCTAGCCATATTACACGATCTATCGTCGCTGTAGAACGATCTATCGTCGCTGTAGAATAGAACACTTCAAAATGTATAGGAATTGACGTTCTGACCACGTGACTCATCTACTTGAAACGTCAATTCCTATACATTTTGAAGTGTTTCTATTCTACAGCGACGATAGATAGTGTAATATGGCTAGGGGGGCAGTATTGTCCATTGTGTTGTCGGCGCAGTGATTCCTCTTTTAAAGGGTCAGCAGCGCGAGTGTGACTCCTTTAGTATCACAAGCGTCCAACTACGGTAACAGCTTACCCTAGGTGGGCCGTATGCTTGTCTGCTACCTTAAAAAAAATCATGTGTTAAAAATCGAGACTGACAATTTTACGTGCCCTACGAAGCACGGGCGCTCACTCATCCAAATTGTGATTGTGATCGCTCAACGATCTATCAAGAACGTCTAAGCAAACTACGCCACGAGCGCTTTAAAATCACATTGTGTTGAATATTAAACTGTGTTAGGGTCACAGTACGACTCACATTAAGTGCATGCTATGCAAATTATTTCATGAATTGGATTAACATTCTAAGTTTGAAATTATTCTATAGTTGTTGCGTATGTATATTGTATATATTGCGACGTATATCGAGGACAATATTAACACCGTACAATTGTTGCTTTGCTTATCGTTGTGTGAATTGTCAGCCAATTAATCAGCAAAGTATTTGTGTCCCACGACTGAGCAAAATGTCCACTCTTTTCATGCTTCATGCCCGGTTTACATGCTTGCGTGCAAACAGACATTCAACGAGACAGAGATATGATTAGAGCGAGCGCGAAGTAAGTCTGTCGCTCTCATTTGAAGGAGACCGAACGCGACAGAAGATAAATGGCCCGTTGCACGAACGCGTGTGAACCCGGCATCACATTCTTAAATTTCGGCTCTCGCTCTCTCCATCAAAAACAGTTTAACGTAATTAGGTACTCGCTGCAGTTTGAGCTCAAACGTGTGAGCAAAGTAGAGAGCCATGCTCACTCTGTCTCTATGCGCTCTAGGCGTAGCTTGCTTAGATGATCTTGATAGATCGTTGAAATGCGACGTTCTAAACGGTCACAATTTGGACGCGTGACCGCTAGTGGCGTTATCAGCTAAGCGCTTTCGTGCTTCGGAGGGCACGTTAAACTGTCTGTCCCGGCTTTTAAGTCGTTAAAAAATGAAGGAGGCCTTCAGGCGGCCTGAAAACTCCGTCACCAGAGCTAAGCCACTAGTTCATACAAACATACATACATACTCGGGCTTACAAGCTTTTAAAGCAACACAATGTACAGTGCACTGCGCATTAGTTGAAAGAGCCATTTGCTAATGCAAGTTTAGGAAAGTTGCAGTCAGCGTCATCAATCGGTATCCCCCTATTGATTTGAACAAAGACTCTTTTCATTTCAACCATGGATTTCAGTCGGGTATTATATCAGCTATTTTTGTTTAGGAACTCGAGCGAAATAAAATATCCATAAGTAAGCAATGTAAAAGTTTTTACAAAAGTTGAGATCAACGGCTTGTAAACTGACCTCTTACTAGGGGGATACCAATTAATGACGCTTTCTGTACGTCCTATTTCATAAACGAGTTTCTCCCATTAATAAATAACTAAATTAACCTTGTAAAAACCGCAGGTCGGGGCGGTGGATGCAGACCGCTTCCAACTGCAACACATGGATATCTTTGAGGGAGGTTTATGTCCAACAGTGGTCGTCCAATTTCTGAGATCACGATGATAAAATAAACACCTTGGCATCTCTAAGTGTAATTCCTGTATCGTGATAAAGGACAACGTTTAAGGCCACACAGCACATCTGTCAGCTGTGGGATTAAATATACTTACCCTAATTTGTCTTCTGACGTGGTTAGCAGGTAGATTTGCTTAAGCCTTTTGTAATCCTTGAAGGCTTCCGCTGAAGATTAACCAGCATTATGAAGTAGTAGTAACATTTTAGTAATACTAACCAGTCATAACAACTTTTTTTTTTTCAAATCGACCCCGTAACTCCTAAAAAAATTTGTGATAACTCTCACGGTTTTAGACTTCCCCTAAGTGGCCCTGAAAAAAAAAAACTCACCCTATAATGATATAGCTCAAAAAATTAGCAAGCTGAAGTGGCAGTGGGCTGGCCTGCCGAAGAACTGACAACCGTTTCGTAAACGAGTTCTCTAGTAGAGACCACAACTGGGCAAACGTAGTGTAGGATGCCCTCCTGCCAGGTAGAGTGACGATTTGTGAAAGGCTGTCGGCACAAGTTGAATGCGCCAAGCCGAAGAAAGGGCGTGATGCTCATTAGGGAAGGCCTATGTTCAACAGTGGACAGCTATAAGCTGATGATGAGTAATGAGCTTACCCGACAAACTTCGAACCGCCTAAGAATTCGAGATATCATTAAAAAAGCCGTTCCATATAAAATGTGTGATAAAAATATTTTTTTTTAGGAATTTTTCCAATGTTTTAAAAGTTACCCTGCTATTCGGGGCGATGACACATCAAAAAATCAAAGATCATAAAAATCGGTCAAACCAAACTTTAGGCAAAGACAACCACACACTTAAAATCCAAGTGTTGCACAAAGCAGTAGCATCATATGATTCCCAAAACTATAAAAGTTTCCCAACCCTGAGGCGAGCTGATAACGATTCGCTCCGCATAATAATGAGGTGAGGGAAAAAGGACTAGGTTATTTTTACGTCCACCGAAGTAAATTTTTAATTTGACTGCTTTGCAGCGGAATTCTGGAAAACTTTGATTGTATTTTAAATTAACGGCGAGTTTTTATATTATATCTGCGTGGTTTTGTTTAGATATTTGATTTTAACCTATCTATATAATTACATCTATCTAAACTTTCTCTAAAAATAAAAATGAATATTTGTATGTTTTTCCTCTCCATCACAATTTGATCAATGGTTTAGGAACACATGTTCCTAAAAAAATTCATAAGAGCAGTGTTGACCGAGTGAGTTAGAACCTCGACTTTCATTCCAAAGGTCGTGGATTAATCGATTTTTCGTTTCGAAAAATGTATACCTATGCGCTAGACGAGCTCTAAACGGTGAAGGAAAATATCGTGAGGAAACCAGTTAACTTTCTAATAGCGTTGATGGGCTTGCAACCTGTCACGTATGGAATGTTAACTTCTGCAAAATGTGGGAATGTACCAAATGTGTTTGGACGTACCTCTGACTACCCCCTTAGATATCTTCAAAATATCTAAAAATCTGAAAGAATATGTCTACCGCACCTTGGGAATACAGTCGTGATTATTATTAGGTAAGTAAGTACATTAATATTTTTTTACAGTTACATTACAAAATTCATATGAATTAAAAAAACTGAGGCGACCGACCGACGCGAAGTTCGGTGGTTCAGCAAGGTAGTAGAAATAATGTTAAAATAGCTAACCACAGTAAGCTAAACCACTAATATATAAAATATAGAAATTGGTCGTTAGTCTGTGAAATATGTCGAGCTTATTTATTTCTTCTGAAACAGGAAAATATCGAGGAAACCCGCGGCCACATACGTTACCGTGGGTAAAGATAATTACCCACCGTACCCCTGGGGGTATCGTCGGTGGTACGGTGGAGCTACGGTATTGACCATGAGTTTTCTGTGATAGAGACGATGGTTTTGGTGCTGGGCAAGCCTACTCGTTTCAACAGTATGACAGGCACACTACGGTGTCCCGTAAATTTATAAGTTGTCGCCTAAAATTGTATCAATTATTAAATTCATTAGATTACATATACCACCGCGAATATCATGAAGACAGTCGCATCGATGATATCATTTAACGTAAATACTAATACATATATAAAAACACTAGCTGCTGCCCGCGGCTTAAAAAGGATAAAAAGTAGCCTATGTTACTCTCCAGCCCTCCAACTATCCCCACACAAAAATCACGTCAATCCGTTTTTCTGGTTTGACGTGAAAGCATTACAAATAAACAAACAAACAAACACACTTTTACATTTATAATATGGGTACGGATATTATACGAACTTAGTAAATCTCAAAACTTTTGGTCCGAAATCTTCCCTATAGGTAAACATACCAAAGAAACTTTTGAACATGCCCTTATAAACAATTGCACCAGAGCCAACTCAACTGCGTTGTTCAAATGCCGATCAAAAAGATTCTATATTTTGAAAAACGAAATCTAGTGCCTATAAAATAATACAGTCACTTGCATAGATACTACGAGCCAGAACAGAAAACATCGTGAACGCTTCAAAGTTGAACGACAAAGAAACGAAAATAATAATAGATTGTCCTTTTTCGCCTCAACGGAACTATAGCCACTTGCAGAACCCAGGTCCTGATACCAGTTCCATTATGTACCCTGACCCTTAAAGGTTTCTACACAGGAACAAAAATCACTTCACTCACTATCCAATCGCCTTTATTCCTATCGGAAAGTGCTTACGACTAGGAATTCGGTGTAGTTTGTGGAAAGTGAACGGTTTTGAAAACCCTTTGCGTAATGTTTATATTGGGACATAGCTGGACTTTGTCAGGGATTAGAATGATCCAGTAACTGCCTAGCAACAGTATTGGTCACTTTCTATATAAAAAAATGTTCGTATGTTTGTCCTAAAACCCTTTGCGTAATGTATATGTTGGGACATAGCTGGACTTTCTCAGGGATTAGAATGATCCAGTAACTGCCTAGCAACAGTATTGGTCACTTTCTATATAAATAAATGTTTGTACGTTTGTCCTTTCAAGCCTTCTTCATCTCAACATTGTCCCAAGCACTACAGTGTCCTGTAAATGTAGGCAAATATTCCTCCTGACACTGTATAAATCATATACTTAGTAAAGATGTAAAGGCCTAAGTTTTGTCCTCTTTGCGTTCCTAAATGAGCAGATTGTGATGAAACTTTGGTAGGGTCTTCTGAGGACGCCCGCGAGTGTTTCTGACCCAAAAAAGTTACATAAATAAAAAGGGCGGCACGAAGTACCCCGGGTTAGCTAGTATAAAGTAATTCCAAATCTTGGGTTAATCTGATAAAGTGTGAGTTCATCCACCCCACCGAAGCCGTTATATTCAGTGATATTCTTGATAAATTCGAGAGCACTCCCACATTTACCCAATTTTACACGTAACTTGGTATGTATTCCGTGCAATAATGTGGTACAATTTCATGAGATAATATAATTTCCTCCCGGTGGGACCTTTGGAGCTTAACTGGCCTGCGCTTTTGCGTGTTTTTATTCACCGTTTTCCAGCGGAGGTCGAGATAACCTCATTTCCTTCGCCTGTCTTCGCTCTCGGCAGTACTACTGACATTAATAATTTATTTTCGTAAAAGTAGACCTAACAGCCTTAAACTTAGAAGATAATGTAATGTGTTTGTGATACAATACAATTTAAAGATTGAGTTACTATGTTAGGTATAGCTACAAGCTTTTACTTCACTTGATAGTTTTTTAGATTATATTTAGTAGAAATACAACTGAATTTTAAGCAACTTTCCCCAACAGGCTGAGCTGGCAAAGGCACCCTTATTATTTTATTTTTGGCAATAATACAATATTACGGTGTCTGCTGATCTGATGATGGAGTCAGGAACTGTTCAACGAATCTCCTCAGTGAATAACAGTAATATACCCGTACTTAGGTTCATTGATTTAGCTTAGAACTGTTACCTATTATAAGCTTGTTCTGAAAAACATAAGGATTTTTGTCTATTAAATTCAATACAACTAAAATAACATATGCTCAGTAGGACCTATGATCACTTTGAATCATCTTAAGAGCTGTGTGATTCTACTCCTGTTCTTTCGCAACCAACGCCATGAAGAATCAAGGCTACAACAGCTTTCTTTTCGGTGATCCATCCGCTTAATCTAAATAGTCAAGCTCCAGTGGGGAGCCAGTCGAAAAAAGTGCGAATACAATCTTGGTAATTACTCAAAATAAAACGATAGTGGGCAAACTTCACCCAGCTCCGCCAGCAATGTAACTAATATGACTCGAAAGACCTAACAAAATTAAGCATTTTTTATTATCGACGCATTAAAATCTATCCCAGGGGTCACTAGATAAATCCATATTTGTACCTAACCTGAGTAGTACTAGTACTAGATTTTATGACAAGGGAGCAATTAGTAGATTGTTACAAGTTGGTTGAAAGTAACTTATTCAGGCATGAGATGGTTTGGCGCACGAGCGTAGCGAGGGCACCAATAGTTCGAGTGCATAAATAGGTCTTTCACCCGAAGTAAACACTGCTTTTCATTACGAATATGAGGAAAGTAGTTCGCCGGCCAAGTGGCCAAACAGTTCGTATTGAAATGTATGGCAGATAACTCACTTGGGTACGGTCAGGATCCCGATCCCGTGATCCAGATCTCGTGATCCTGATTCCGTAATCCTAATCCCATGATCCTGATTCCATGATCCTTATCCCGTGATTCAGATCCCGTGATCCTGCTTGATCTTGATCCCGTGATCCTAATCCCGTGAACCTGATCCTGTCATCCTGATCCAGTGATCCTGTGTAATCTTGATCCCGTGATCCTGATCCTGTGATTCTGATCCAGTGATCCTGCGTAATCCTGATCCCATAAACATAATAACGAATCATTATTATGATTCATAAAATGAATTGCGGTAACGGCCGTTTTAGCACCTCTGAAAGTTGAACCTATTCGACTTAAAATAAATAGAGAACCCTCGGACAGAATTTGATGCGCATTGGCACAGATAAACATGGCAGTGATACCTTTTAAACAAAAGTATTCTAAGCTGTGGCGGCCGTGGTGGGTCCATACATTTATGAAGAACAATGCAGTAACGGCCATTTTAGCCTGTCTGTAAGTTAAGCCTAGTTGACTTAAAATAAATAGAGAACCCTGGGACAGAATTTGATGCGCATTAGCACAGAGATACATGGATGTGATACCTTCTAAACAAAAGTAGTCTGAGCTGTGGCGGCCGTGGGTGAAGTGCCCATACATTTTTGCCCACACTCCTTTGGTCTTAAATTGTTCTATAGTTTAGGCAACAAATGCTGTGTTAAGCTGTGAATGAAACTCCCTGCCGCCCTACTTGTTTCCTGAAAACTATAATCTAGGTGCCTTCAAGGCTAAAGTGAATAGATTTCTTTTAGATCGATGTGATCAATCCTCGGCCACACCGTCGCGGCGAGTTGGTGGCTAAACATAGATCTATTTTCTTTAAAAAAAAAAGCTCCCCATATCAACATTATTTTATGGTTATCATTCCAGTTTCCATCACCTATGAGAACAAACTCCGCTGGGAATAAATATAACGAAATAAATAAACGAATCCATTTTTCTCCGTTAACTTAGTTTATTATAGCTTTATGATTCATCTTTCAGCAGTAAAACGTAGGGAAAATGCGAAATAATATCACGTCGCGAGATATTCCCGTTTTGGGAGAAAATACTGTCAAAAATGTTTTTACTTGATCCGCTGTCACACCGCTGAACCTTATTTACTACAGGGTGTTTTTCGAGTGATCGAGTGATTTTACCTTAAATATCGATATTATTGCTTTTCTGTATTTTTATTTCGAAAAGGAGGTGTCTAAATAAGCATATTTTCATATTGGCTCCTGAAGGGGCAGAAAAGCAATAATATCGATATTTAAGGGGCGCCATAGCGATCAACCAGGTGCGCTGATTCTGAAGATTGACCCTTAAGCATATTCTTATCTGTTTATGTTATTATTTAGATTAAGGCAGAATTTATTTAGGTTCCTGTTACACAAATGTTGTTCTTTTAAATTATTTTGGTATTACGTTTGTATGGAAAATTCTTCTGTCGCCGGCCCTTTTGTGAAAAACTAGCCTAGTATATAAAGGCCTCTAGAACTCGAGTCTTAATTTTATGAATTGTTATGAATACTGAAGGATTCCGAATCTTAAATTTTAGGTTGCAATGAGGAGATTGTATTTGCTGAATACTGTTATACCTACTATACCTGCCTGTGTGTTAAATTGATAAAACTATTTTTTGATGTACCTATGTACCAAATAATGTACTTAAATAATTTATTTTAATTCAGTTTGATTTAATAACTGACCTGACTTAACTGACCTGTAAACTAAAAATTTACCAATAAATTGATTATTCTAATTATTCTGATTATTCCTACTTGATAAATATAGGATTATAAAATTAAGTTATTCCTACCTACTAATACGAATCATCATTATCGACAGAGTACCTAACCTACTGGAAAGCTTTTCCCTCAAGCTTAAACGAGAACTTGACAAAGTGAAATGATTTTTAAAGGGATTAAAATATTTGGGAGGATGGAACCCTATTTAACGAAACTCCAAAAGATAGGTAATATTTTATTTTAACATTTTCCATAAAATTCAGCGGGCAAATGAATGTTGACTTAATCCACTAGGGGCGTAAAGAGGATTTAATTCGACGAAGTGCTGCATTGTGTTCTGTTCTGCTATGGATCTGTTAATCAGAATAAAATATTCGTTAAAATCATTGGCATACATGCCAACAATGATTTCAACGAATATTGTACGTAGTCTTAAGTAAAATGTATTTTAGAATCTGAACGGTAATTTATTTTTGATATGATCCGTGTGCGTCATGAATTCATGATTCTATGTTGAAAGGCAAGGTAGTAAGTAACCTTGCCTTTCAACATAGAATCATGATTGTCTTTATTAGGTTGAATAATTATTTTAAAAGAATTGGTTTAAAATTAGTTTCACAATACATAATACATGAACATGAGCTCTAAAGGTTAGTGGGTACATTCGCAAACATGGAGCTTGAACATAACGGATACTTAAACTGCACAAATATATCACCTAGAATCTAGGTGATACATGTGTGCAGTTTAAGTACCTAGTCAGCGTACAATCATTGACCATCTAGACTAGGCTGGTATGAAATAGTGATCAAAAAGCACATAAATTATTATGTGTTTTTTGATCACTGAGGGTGGGTTAGGTTAGTTAGAGTAAGGTTAAAGTTACTTAGAGAATAAAGTAAAATTTAACCATCGGAAGATGGAATTTTGGGTTGCACATGTCAGGTTTAACCCCTAAAGACCAAATGCGATCGGTCAACGTCAAAGAAGCGGTTAACTTACATAAAATACCTGCGTTATAGTGACACGTTGATCTGACACTGCTCACCCTGCTGAGATTTTGTGTTGTGCAACGCACGAAGGTAACTTCACCTTCGGTTAGAGCTTAGTAATAGATGGTACGGTTAAAGTTAGCGCCCCGGCTACAACGTTGGTTAAAATGTACAAACAACCGACCCTTAGTAATATAAATGAGGTCACCACAACTTTCAATTCCACAAACAGCGGCAGATACCAATCACCTTTCATTCCAACTTTCCCGATATCTGATAACATAACTCCTGTTCGAGAAGTATCCATTAAGTTGACAGTTCGGGACCTGATAGCGGTATAATGGCTGTCAGTTTTGTCTCACGTAGTTTTGATGAGGCGCCTGCAATAGGACTGGTATCAACAGGTTAAAATGAAAATGAAATGTGGTCACGACTGTAAGTATCCTCACGGTTCAGTAGACATTTTTATCAGATCTTATAAGCATTCAAGATCCTTTGAAGATGTTTAAGGAGTAATCAGAGGTACATCCAAATACATATTTAGGATATTCCCTTATTTTGCAAAAGTTAGCATTCTATACGTGTTAGGTTGCAAGCCCATCACCGCTATTAGAAAGCAAACTGGTTTCTTCACGATGTTTTCCTGCACCGTTTACCTAGAGCTCGTGTTTTCCTGAGGAAAACTTTTTTGATATAGATTGGCGGAGGAGTAAGTACCTACTAGATATTTTGGAATTTTAAAAAATCTGAAGGTCGTGTTTTGTTTAAGCACATTATTTTTCCCTAAAGTAGTAATTTCGTTTACTAAAGCTCATTCTTTACACAGTGCGACCATGAGTAAAATAAATTCCTGTTCAAATATAATTTTAATACCCGAGTTGAAGTTTAAATGAAAATACTTTTGATAGAACTTGGTATACCAAGATTTCAGTCTACTGCACTACCTTTAAGAAATTCTCTTTTACAACAAATATAGGTCACGTGTACTCGGTGACCTGAAATAAGCCACGACAACTTAACATCACTCGTTTCAGTACTTAAATAAAGACTTGACAAAAGGGATCAAGTAATATCCTCAAACATTCTCTCAGATCTATGTCATCTAATACTTAGATGTCTGAAGAGGTAATCCAGAGCTACATCAAGTGTAAATAAGATTTTATTTTCGACGTACTTTTCATGTTTTAAGGGGTTAGGTTAGGTTCGTATGATCTCTAATGTAATTGTCTATTATAGTGTATAATAGTGTGAAAAAAGTCAAGTAAGTAGGTAAATAAAATACTAAAAACTTGTAATAGTATGGCCCAATCTGTTGTCATTTCTTTTTAATTACATGTGAGTGACAAGAAAAAAAAACATCTCTTAAACAAATAAACAAACTTTCACATTTATATATGAGTACGGAGGTTCAGATGCTATAAGGTATTTAATTTAATCATGCTTTGCTTTTGCTGCTAGTTGAATCAACACGTTTTAGTAAAACAGTCGAGTTGTTTTGCATAACTACGCGTGTGCACTTTATATTACCTTACATACCAAGCAATTGTACGAAAATAAACTGAAAATTACGAACAAACCGTTCCGCTTGTCAAGAAAATATTTGTAATGAATATACCGCTGAAACGCGCAGCCACGAACGAGCACTGTTTGTGAAGAAGCGTTTTATAGTGGTTATAAGTTTTGCTCTCATCTTGAATGCATACTTACTGGTATATTTTTACTGAATAAAGGTTTTTCGCTTGTAACAGAAGTAAAAATATATGTTTAAGAAACTAAAAAAACACGCAATTTTAGTTGTCACTCACCATCACAAAATATGCTCGTAGATACCTATTTTTACCAATGTTTTCTTTGACATAGATGAATCCATCACAATTTCATCAGCCTGGCTCTCCGTATCTCCAGCGAAAGGTTTTTTACCTAAATAACAGACATTACATTACATGACAGACAATATGGTTCAGCAAATTTTATGTAGTAGGCAGTAGCTCACACACCTATATAAATAAAAATGAATGTTTGTATGTTAGTCCTCAAAACGTTCCTAAACGATTGTGATGAAACTTT
Source organism: Camptogramma bilineatum (assembly GCA_958496255.1). Taxonomy (NCBI): domain Eukaryota; kingdom Metazoa; phylum Arthropoda; class Insecta; order Lepidoptera; family Geometridae; genus Camptogramma; species Camptogramma bilineatum. The sequence continues at coordinate 9,406,034 of OY292465.1, read as the reverse complement.
GGTAGGGTCATCTAAGGGTATCTGGCCCCAAAAATCTATATAAATAAAATGTTATTGCATTGCAACGCATGCCGAGTTATAGTAGGTATTCACTTTTTTTTATGAAATACCATTCTGTTATGATACTTTCGTCATACATAGAGCGACAAACCCAATTTGGACGCGCATCTGATTAAATGTAGTCTTTGAATTTACAGTCGTGAGCATAATGAATTTTTACATTTTCGTTTTTTAAAAGAAACTGTCTTCTTAAACTTCAGAAGGCACTTCAGTTTTATATTACAAATTGAACTTCAAAAACTTCGAAGAGCTTTTAATGAAACAAATCCATTTGTATGCAGAGTCGATCGCCTGCGTAGACATAATCTATTTGTGTTTCAGTCTTGGCGCTAGTATTTGCATATCCGCTAAGGCTTGTAAGTAACTTACACCCGAATACTGAAACACTACTTAGTTTAAGTGGTGCTTAACACTGACATGAATTGTTAGTTTTGTATACAATTCTGAAGAGTCTTGTAAAACTCACCCTGTATAACTCGGTTCTGACTGAGAGAACATGTATATTGTTCTCACAAATATGGTTTGTTATTGTTTGTATATATTTTATGCTTGGTTGAAGGCTGCGCGAAAAAAAGGGAACAACCTCCCATACAAAATCAGCACCACCCGAGCCAGCCAAAATCAGACACTTTAAATGATTTTGGTATTACGTTTGTATGGACAATTCGTTTGTCACAGGCCCTTACTTATAGATCAAATTACCTATTTTTATAGCGGAGTGGTATCTGGGAAGAGGACATAGGGTAGGGATATATCAGTTGATCTTTGATCGTAACCTTTAGCTTAGAGTTATTATATATAGCATAAGTCATTTATTTATTTATTTATTTTATAATACTTAAAAAGTAAGGTTTATCTAAGCACTAAACTCTCGTTTATAATAATGAACATGTTTTAAATTAAAAATTATGTTAGCTCAAATTATGTTAACTATTGCAGGTACCAAAATATAGGTGCCTACCAAATGTAATTAAATCCATTTACTTTCCAATGGAGTCTGAAATAATTTAAGATTAAAATATCAAGCTAAAAACTCCTTTATGTATGTAAGTTATTCTGCAGTGGCATCATTTTTAAGGTCGTTTTAACACCTATCACTCATTTTTGGCATTGGCCCAAATCCAACCCGTCTAACTATTTTAGGCACGTTTGGCTCCTAACTTTGTCAATCACGACGGAAATAAAGTTTCAGGGAATTCGGCCACTTTTAGGTTTGGTCAGTGCCTCTACTCCGGATATTGTACGCTCTGGGGCCATACCATGAACTTTTAGAGCAATGTTAAAACCAGCTTAAAATAGTCCTACTGCTTTAGAAATGAAATTAGTGGCCTTTACACGGTAGAGTTTTAACCGCGCATCTAGACTGCGTTCCGAACCGCGGATAAATCTGTGCAGTTTTAACCGCGGATAAAACTATCGTGCTAATTACTGTCACAGTTTAGACTGGCGCGTGGTACGATTATGAACGGTGATGCGTGCAAAAAACTCTCACAAAAACTGTCTGTCGACATGCCAGATCGAACTGTCAGGCCTCGCGCACACGTAAGGTTTTGGAGCGAAGGATGGAATGGCGCGTGCTACTTCATGAAATTTAAAGCATTCAGTGCCCGTCTACCCGTCAACGTTATCCGCAGTGATCGCACCATTCGGATCCCGATCGCTTTGAGTTCTGATGTGTTGTGTATTGCCAATGCTGATGCGAAATCCGAAAGCAGTGGACGGCAGTATCGGCATTTTGTAAATACTGACGCTGCATACGCTCCGATACCGACGCAGTTTAATGCCGGTACCGACAATGTAACGTGCCCTCCGAAGCACGGAAGCGCTCAGCTGTCCAAATTAAGACCGCTCAGAACGTCTCGCTTAAATTCAAAAATCTCAAGAAAGTCCAAGCAAGATAGATAGATAACATTATCTAAACATAGGTAAAAACAATTGGCGGCCTTATCACTTAAAGCGATCTCTTCCAGGCAACCTAGGATGGATTGGACAGAACAGATAATAGAAGGCGAGAAAGGTGCAAGCTACGCGAGCGCTTCGTTAGTATCCTAATGGTCTTGTAACCGCTCACATAATGAAATGCTAATTCCTGCTAAGCACATAAGCGCATAAAAATCGAAAATCGCACTCACGTTCAAAACAGTTTTATCTAGAAATCTTATTTAGCAAATAAAGATTGAATTGTTTTTATCAAGTAACCTTGTTAGTTCGCGTAAAAAACTGTGGTCTTATTGAATTCCACAGGAAATGAAAGCTTAACAAAGTTAATGTTAAGTCTAATCTCGGTGTTTGAACGAACTATCTCAACTCCGGACGACTCTACTTCGATAAATAGTTCATAGCTAAATAAACAGCTGGTTTACTTTTACGCAATTGAGATTAATAAATTCTTCGAGGAGAAATTAAATGTTGATAAATTATAATAATCACAAAATAATCATGTGTAAGTAAGTTCGTACGTGCAAGTGGCCAACTCTGGCAACTTGTGTAGTGTAATAATAATCATGTGTGAGATACATAGATTAGTAATCTGGTAATCGTAGTTTCGAATTCATTGTGGATTTCTCCATTTGGAGAATAAAAAAATTAAACGAAATAATTATCACGACTGTATTCCCAAGGTGCGGTAGACATTTTCTCTCAGATCTTTAGGCATTTTTGATTCTTTGAAGATGACTAAGAGGGTAGTCAGATATGTCCAAACACAAAGTTAACATTCCATACGTGACAGGTTGCAAGCCCATCAACGCTATTAGAATGCTAACTGGTTTCATCACGATGTTTTCCTTTACCGTTTAAAGCTTTTCGAAACGAAAAATCCGTTGATGCACGGCCGGGTTCGAACCCACGACCTTCGGATCGACAATCGAGGCACTAACACGGTTCAAAATATACACACATGCGGAAAACTTCCTAAGAAAACCAGTTAATTTTATAGTAGGCAAACTATGGAGCCTGCAACTTGTCACTTTTGGAATGCTATCTGTAGCATGTAGACTCGTGTGTTATCTAATTATTGACGTGCCACGACACATAATATATCTTATTTAGGTTAGATAGAGTCGATGTTCCTTTGAGGGATACAGCCTGCTTCATCGTTCGCGACTCAGTTGGTAATGGTAAGGCCCCGTCTACCGCGGCTCAATTTTGTTGGGTCATTTTCTACCGAAGGGATACCTACAGCCCGCTTCATCGTTCGCGACTCAGTTGGTAAGGCCCCGTCCACCACGGCTGAATTTTGTTGGGTAATTTTCTTCATCAACACCGATTGATTGTGTATAACCGTAAAATGTACCAGCTATATCAAATGTTATTTAGTCTGCGTCAGTACCGCAGGAAATGAGGCATCCGAGCTCGTCTGTCATTTCCAATAACCTGCCTCATCTAAAAGGTTCGAGAATTGATCACACGATGTCTTTATTGTGCTTTTAATATAGAAATGAGTTTCCTTTAAAACAACCTCAAAGAATACCAATACTTACGCTTTCTTTTATTAGACGAAACAATCTCACACCTCTTTATTCATATCCAACTGTCAAGCAGGGCTTTAGAGCAGTACCAAACCTGTGGGTAAGTAATTACAAATTAAGTACCACTGTAATAACTTTTTTGACGAATAAAGGTAACTAGTGATAGAACGAAACGAGATTTTTATCTCTAAACAGCTTTTACAGTCTTACAGATTTGAAAAATGCAATCGAATAAATTGAACAAACTAAATAAATAAATTCTTGTCAGATCGAGAAATTATAAAACCAATCTTTCCTTGTCTATACCTATACTTATCATAGCTAATATATTATTATCATAGCCAATACATTGTTATCATCATAATACATATTTAACTATGTGATTTAAATTTCCCACTTAGGGTACTGCCACATTATCACGTCTCTACCCCGTCGCATAGCATGACCGTAGCAACACCGTCCCGGCAAAAATGATATTCTTTGTATTGAAATGTATGCGACGCCCCACACCACACCGTTCCTACACCGTCGCGTGCCCTGCCCGTGCCATGGCCGTCTTGTCAATCTCCGGCCGCCATGATTATTTTGCTGACAATCAATGACAAGCCCCGCCCATCTGTCAATCCATGTAACCATCATATTAGTAGCGTAGCCAGGTCAGCCCCTAGGGGCAGCTTTTCAGCCTTTTTCTATAAATAAATAATGCTGGATATTTCACAGCATCATCTAGCTCCAAGGTAAATAGACCTTGTATGGAAACTATATGACTGATAAACTGTACTACTTGTAGGTACGTATCCTTTTTTTTTGTAAATACATAATATTACATAGAAAAACACCCAGACCCGATACATATATTTGCAGATCATACAAACACTTGCGTCGCAGTGGGAATCGAACCCGCAACTTTCTGTGTTTTAGCTGGACCTTCGCATACTGCGCCACTGAGTTGGTTCATTTTGTTGGTACTGGATGTTGATTTATGTACACGGGATTTTATCGCGTAATTTACCTTATTTATCACGACGCGACGTTTTGGCTGTTACAATAGCCGTGGTTGCGGGCAGTCTGCCCGTGATTATGTCAAAATGACAGATCATGTCAAAATGAGAGATTATGTCAAAATGACAGATTACGTCAAAAAGACAGATTAGGTGTATATTAAAATGACAGATGGGCCATATCTCGTAAACCACTTATCCCAGACTCTCCGTTCTCTTCAAGTGAAAGCTATTGAAGAGATCTACATTTAAAGTGACAGCTGTCAAACTTTAAACGGCCACATCTCGGAAACTACTCGTCCTAGACTCCTCATTCTCAGTTCAAATGAAAGCTATGACCAAGATCTACATTTAAAGTGACAGCTGTCAAACTTTAAAAGGCCATATCTCGGAAACTACTCGTCCTAGACTCTCCGTTCTTAGTTCAAATGAAAGCTATGACCAAGATCTACATTTAAAGTGACAGCTGTCAAACTTTAAACGGCTATATCTCGGAAACTACTCGTCCTAGACTCTCCGTTCTTAGTTCAAATGAAAGCTATGACCAAGATCTACATTTAAAGTGACAGCTGTCAAACTTTAAAAGGCCATATCTCGGAAACTACTCGTCCTAGACTCTCCGTTCTTAGTTCAAATGAAAGCTATGACCAAGATCTACATTTAAAGTGACAGCTGTCAAACTTTAAACGGCTATATCTCGGAAACTACTCGTCCTAGACTCTCCGTTCTTAGTTCAAATGAAAGCTATGACCAAGATCTACATTTAAAGTGACAGCTGTCAAACTTTAAAAGGCCATATCTCGGAAACTACTCGTCCTAGACTCTCCGTTCTTAGTTCAAATGAAAGCTATGACCAAGATCTACATTTAAAGTGACAGCTGTCAAACTTTAAACGGCTATATCTCGGAAACTACTCGTCCTAGACTCTCCGTTCTTAGTTCAAATGAAAGCTATGACCAAGATCTACATTTAAAGTGACAGCTGTCAAAATGACATCTGTCATCTGAAATGTAGATCTTAGTCATAGCTTTCATTTAAACTAAGAACGGAGAGTCTAGGACGAGTAGTTTCCGAGATAATGGCTGTTTAAAGTTTGACAACTGTCACTTTAAATGTAGATCTTGGTCATAGCTTTCATTTAAACTAAGAACGGAGAGTCTAGGACGAGTAGTTTCCGAGATAATGGCTGTTTAAAGTTTGACAACTGTCACTTTAAATGTAGATCTCTTCAATAGCTTTCACTTAAACTGAGGACGGAGAGTCTGAGATAAGTGGTTTTCGAGATATGGCCAACCTGTCAATTTAATCTGTCCTAATCTGTCATTTTGACATAATCTGTCAATTTAACATCTGATATTATTCATCAGTAAACTTTATACACTATATTGGTACATTTGGTGACAGCTGTCACTTTAAATGTAGATCTTGATCATAGCATTAGTATTTATTTATAACAATAACGATTTTATTTTTTGTTGATGATGAAGATTTATCTTGTTTTGAAGTTTATCAAAATACGGCTTCGCCGCTGTGCCCCTATTTGATAGTTTTATTTCGGGGTATTGTACCTTGACTGTCCATCCACAGTAGGAGCACTAGGATATGCTTATCCTTATGTTCCTACTGGTAGGAGCATAAGGATGTATTGGTCCTCGTGCAGGAGCAGTAGGAGAATCGAGTAGGAGCAAGAGGAAACGCTCCAATATTGGTTAGATAATAATTCAGTTATTTTTCTCACTTCACAAAGTCTTTTAAATACCCCCATTTATACACATGTACATGTACACATTCTAAAAACCTATCAGTATCACCCCTAAATATCAAGTAGGTATACCTATAATTTATAATTTTTACCTACGAAAATTCCCCCAAAGGATTTCCTCCTGAGTCGATAAATACCCCAAAATTTGAATTAAAAACCCCCCATCTAGCATCACTGAATGCGTTCCGCACGTTATGTGACATTTATCAAACGTCAAAATCCCATACTGCCCTCCGAAATCAAAGTGTAGTAACAGCAAAAACACGATTTCGAAAAAAAAGATAAGCTTACAAATTAAAAAATATCCAGAAGAGGTTATTCATAAAACCTTGAATGTAGAGTGAAAGTACACTTAATCTATACCAACCAGTAATAAAGCGGAAAAGTTTGTTTGTTAATTTGTTTGAACACGCTAATCTCAGGAGCTTTGAGGAAGGATATAAGCTACTTTTCATAATCATCATCATGATCGCAATAATAATTATGCCATCACTATAGATTATAATTGGGTTTCTAAAAGGGTTTCTTAAAAGTCTGTTTTTTTAAACCTTGTAGATAAAACTCCCATTTAAAGTTACACAAAATATGATGAAATATTGCACTTTGCTAGTAAACCCGACAAAATGTGTGCAATATGTATTTTAGTGTGGTTTAGCTTGTAAACGCTCTATATTTACTACAGTATTTTACAAAAAAAATTGAGTGATAAGTTTTAAAATGGGCTTTCAGAATAATTGTGTATTTAGCATAAAACCAACAAAATGTCTATTACTGTGGTATAGGCTCGGGATTACGCTTCGCAAAACGGTTATGAGACGGTCCTAGTTTGATACGGTCTTAGTGTGTAAGGTGCTATTTTCGTGACGGGCTCGGTTATGGCTCGGCCCGCTTATGATACTGCGCAGTGAGCGCAGACCTAATTGTATTTAAACTATAAACATTGTAGGAGTAGAGAAAACTGGATCTCAAAACATGAGTATGTTTCTATAGTAAAACCCCAATTTTCCATGAAATAAGTACCTATATCTTTTGACATAATAAAAAGCAACTTCTTTATATTTCTGTCAATGTCTTCAATTTTTTTTTTCATTATTCTATTATTCTTCTTCTTCTAGACGTCCTTGGCTAGCCCAAGGTTGTGTTTGCTCATTTTACCAAATTCTACTTATTTTGTTCTGGTTATTTTTTTTAATTATTTCCGGATAATGATCACATAAATTGAATCTTATATTGATACCCAATAACAGCACAGATCGGACAGCTGACAGGGTTTTTTACACACTGTATACTCGCTCAGCGTTTTATTCACGCCTTTGAACGAACGATCTCTTGTCTACAAGCAGATAAATTGGCGCCTACGCTTCGACTAAAAATAATCCTGAAACCTTTTTGTACGGCCATATTAAATTAATATTCCTTCCCTTACAAATCTTATTTTGTAGTCTAGTTATATTTATGCAGGATTCTCTGGAGAAATGATTTCTTAACTAACGTTTTATACAAAATTTTCAAGTCTTTTGGGATTGAACTTACCAACACTTTGCAGAATGTGCTAAGAGTGTTTACGCTTCAAATAAATCTCGGGCCTTTGAAGATTAGTGTCTCTAGCATTGGTTTTTGATGTTTTGCTTTAAACAAAAAAGATAGAGAGAGAAGAAAAAATAAAAACTTAGGACATTTAAGTAGGTAGGTACCTAATCGATTTTAGTTTTCAAACCTTACGCGAGACTCTGTACTAAAAAAAGAAACGTGATCACGAAGTCATATTGACCAATGACTCTGGTTTGCAGAACTAACAAATGCTGGAACACGGTCATCACTGACTGAGCCATGACTAAAACTTTGGCTTTTACATCTTTACTAAAAGTAATATACAGCGTAAGGGTGTAACAGCAATCTATACTTACACCTTACGGGACACTGTAAGGCTAAGACTCCACCAAAGCGGAAATGTGTGAGATGTGTTTTAAACAACCAATAGAAGTTCAAAAGACGAGATGATATGTTTGAATAAAGAAATTCTATTGGTTGTTTAAAACACATCTCACACATCTCCGCTTTGGTGGAGTCTCAGCCTAACAGTAGTGCCTGGGACATTGTTGAGATGGCGTAGGCATGTCCAGCACCTAAACCATCTTCTCGGCTAAATCGGCCATTATCCACAGGAAAGACTTGATACATGATTGAAATATGTGTGCGGCCGATTAATTCCTCACCACTGACGCCATGACTAAATTGAATTTTCATTCCATCTATTCGAAAAGGACGACTTTGTTCGCCTTTAAGTGCGCCTAAAGTAGATGATTCCTCTTCAAGGAACTTTTAGCGGGCAGTAATGAGTTTTTAATCCTCTTTATAAATTTAGCGGGCAGTAATGAGTTTTTAATCCCCTTTAAGTGCGCCGGAATTATCTTTGCCGCGCACTTTAGAGGTACAACTACTTTCCACATTCATTCATCTCGAATCTACCAAGATGAATGAGGGAGGACTCTTAGCACTATAGCATACTATAGCATAGCATAGCATAGCATAGCATAGCATACTATAGCATAGCATAGCATAGCATAGCATAGCATAGCATAGCATAGCATAGCATAGCATACCATAGCATACCATAGCATAGCATAGCATAGCATAGCATAGCATACTATAGCATAGCATAGCATAGCATAGCATAGCATAGCATAGCATAGCATAGCATAGCATAGCATAGCATAGCATAGCATAGCATAGCATAGCATAGCATAGCATAGCATAGCATAGCATAGCATAGCATAGCATAGCATAGCATACAAAAATTGTAATTTCAACTTCATAAAATCCTGTGCGTTTTCGATCTCAGGAACTACCAGTCGGATTTGAAAAATTATTTCTGTATTTGATAGCTAAACTCTTGAGGAAGGTTATAGGCTACTTTTCATCATCATCATCATCACCATAAACCATCACTACTCGGCGCTGCTAGTATCAGATAAAAAGTCTAAATAAAAAAAATTAATCCCCGATTACTCTTCTCAAGTGGAACTTCGTCGATTTAACACATTCTTTTCTCTTCCCTTTTATTTTCTCATAGATTGTAATGAAAAGTAGAGTGTATCACTCGGGCGCAAAATATATTTTTGGCTCGGGCGACGTACTTTAAATCCCTCGCTACGTTCAGGATTCTACTAAAGAATCCCTCGCTACGCTCGGGATTCTACTCTAGAATCCTTCACTTCGCTCTGGATTCAAAAAAGCGCCCTCGCCGTCAAAATATTATTTTGCCCCCTTATAATACAATCTACTATTGTCATGTCAAGTGAAATGAGATAAATGAATGCGCTCATTCGTAATATCATTAATTACACCAATGCATGCATCATAAATGATTGATATTTGCATTTTCGCTCCATTTTCAACAAACAGATTACAATTTGGTGTAATGCGTCCTTTGTATAATTTACAACAAGGTTTGACGGAATGGTTAATGTTCCCTTTGTAGTTTTGATATGAATATTCAGGTAGATAATAACGAGACCGTTTACTTCATATTATTCCTTTTTTTTAATAATTTAGTATAACAGCGACAGATACCACTTACCACTGAAAACCAGCGCTTCAGCAGTTTTTGCACTGCTGAGGGGCTGCCTTTTTTCTGTCACCTTTTTTGTGTCAATGTGTTTAATTTATAAAAATTATATGTACCTAGGTACTTGTGACGAAAATAAACATTTTCTATTTCTATTTCTACATATCAAATGGAAATGTGTGGCCTCTGCCTGATTTTATGTAAGCATTAAAAAAATAGAGGATAAATCAGTGGTGGTGAATAATAAGGTGGTTTTTATAACAGCGAGAACGTAAAAATATTCAATGAAATCAAGAGAAAGAGGATCGCATTGCAATAACAAATAAGAATCAATATAGCTTGTCAGTATTGCACTAGGTCCATAAAATATGTGTCAGTTCATGTTTTGGCCTCCAGCATGGCCTCTAGGTGTCAGTTATCACTAAAATAACTGAGTTGGATCGCAAGCAAACACATAATCGATACAATCAGGCTTTTCAATACGACCTTGTCACCTTAGAGATGTTTTTATAATCAAACTTTTACCTTCCTCATTTATCGAGTACCTACCTACAAGCTTCCGCCTACAGCAGCGGCTGTGTAAACAAATAGTCGAATTTCTATTCTGTTTTGTTTAAATCAGTTCAGTGGTTGAAACACAAACATCCAAACATAACAAGCTTTTAGATATTTGGTATTAGTAGGATATTGAATATAATAAGGCGCGGGACATACAGAAAAGAGGTAAGACGAGGACGCGTCGCAGACATTATGTCTCTTCCGCGTTCCTTTCATAGAAAATGTATAGAAGCGTCGCGCCACAAAACATACAGAAGAGACGGGGCGCCCGGCGCCGTCACATTTTGAATGAAAGGGACGCGGAAGAGACAAATGTCTGCCCCCCGTCTCTTCTATCTGGCCTGCGCCTAATGAGGTTTTATAATTTAATGACTATTGTTAATTCTATACTTAATCTAATTTACTGATAATTTTATTTAGTTCTTAGCAGTTACTCACACTTGACAGACATTTGAAAACTGTTGATAAGAAAACTGAAGCTTAACTCAACAGCTAAAGTTTTCCCGCACTTTGAAGTAGTATCTTGATGCTACTGAACTTTTAACTGTTATAAAGTAAACTTAAGTAAGTTCTCATCACTTTGCTCAGCCAACATTAGTGACGAAGTTTTTAAACCGAAGATTTGTGACATGGCTTAATGGAAACGGACCTTCTGTTTCCACTGAGGCTGGTTTTACTGTCACGCGTACCGTCGGCGCTGATAGGCGAGTGATCTTTATTAGGTACAATGAAATAAGGATACTGATTGTTCAGCAGTGACGAGAGCAATCAGCGTTGCCATTTTTGCTAAACAATCAGTATCCTTATTTCATTGTAAAGATCACTCACCTATCAGCGCCGACGGTACGCGTGACACTAAAACCAGCCTTAAACCAGCCTAGATGGAGCTGAGCGAAGCGGAGCTTGGTGGCAATTCTAGTACAAAACTTTTTATGAACCACAAGTAAAACCTCAACTAAACCTTAGATTTTCGACTGTTTCCTATTCTACTAATGACAAACGACTCAGTTGTGGTAACGTTTTAGCTAAGGTTTGGACTTTGGCAGAACAAATTTTTGAAAAGTCATTCTACTATTCACCAAATGGCTGACATTTAAGAGATCGATCGAACAAAACGCAGCGGAATGATTGACGTTGTCTTCTAGTAGAATTGACACCCAGAGGGCGTTTTGTCTAGTTTCCATTTCGACGTAAACTTTGACAATAGCGGCCTTTACACGGTAGAGTTTTAACCGCACATCTGGACTGCGTTCCGAACCGCGGATAAATCTGTACAGATTTAACCGCGCATAAAACTGTCGTGCTAATTATTGTCACAGTTTAGACTGGCGCATGGTACGATTATGAACGGTGATGCGTGCAAAAAACTGTCACAAAAACTGTGCTAAAAACTTTGCCAGATCGAACTGTCAGCGTCGCGCATCTACACGTAAGGTTTTCAGCGAAGGTTTGAATGGCGCGTGCTATTTCCGATCTCTACGTATAAAAGCCGCTATTGTGTTCGGTCCGCCTCAGTGGAAGCGCACCCTACATCGCTGTTTCTACTAGTTAAGTTGCAAACGGTCCATATTCGGCTGCGTCAACATTCTAAACTTAAACTAGAAGAAACTAACTTGCCCAAGATGCCAGCAGCATTACAGTTGTCACAATGGATCTAGGCATTCGTGAAGTTAGGCTTTTCGCTGCACAGTAGAAAATTTTGTATGAAGAAGTTGCACTGCGCATCGAAACGGCTATCCGTTGGAAGAAAGTGTACCGCAAATGTCAACAGCTCTCGAATCACGACCAAACCCAGAGAAAATTTTTGAAACGCGATGGGCTCCGTGCCCTACTTTCCCAGGGTCTTAACCCCAAAAGGTTCAAACATATCAACCCTGTCAAGACTCACGTATTAACGCCTTTTGAGATCCTGCCGGCGTACCACCAACTCTTAGAGCAATGTCAAAACAAGGTGAAAACAGTCCTGCATCGCGTCAATGACTTCACACTTGCGTTAGGCTTACTTTAACCTTACCTTAGTCTTATCTTAGCACGGAATCAGAGTAATCTTACTTTGACATTGCTCCAAGAGTTCATAGTAAGGCCCCTGTACCGAATCTGCCACCACACCACTTTTGACAGTGCTAAATATGAAATACAGTTCACTCTCTCGCTATCTCTCTATCAAAACGCGTGTCACACACAATATACATGTCGACAAAATACACCCGGTTGCATAGCTGGTTGTGTAGCCACGTATCGAATGAAACGTAAATATTTGAACGGGCACAATCACCCTACGTTTACCTACCTTCAATGAGTATAAATCTATAGCTACTAACAAGCTACCAATAAAATTTATTTATCTTTAGTTTGGAATACTAGTATATATCTATTAGTTAAAGTTTTCCAGGTAAATAATGTTTTACTAAACGAATTATAAATACTGCATCATAAATAAAATAAATAAATAAATAAATATTGCTGGACATTTCACACAGCATCATGTAGTCCCAAGCTAAGCAGAGCTTGTGTTATGGCAACCACATGACTGATATACTACTTATATAAATTTTTTTTTTTTTTTTGTAAATACATACATACTATACATAGTTTGGTATTACCTACTTAGCTGGAGTTTTAATTTATTTTCCAAGTAAATACTGTTTTACTGAACGAACTCTATTGAAATGAATCAAGATGAAAAACGTTTACAGGCTCACGGCTGTACTTCCAGATTCATTTTTTCCGTGACCCTCTGAGTTTATTTTATTATTTATTTTTGTTTATCTAATATTTTCCTTTTATTCTGTTAATATGTATTTAAAATTTTAAGTAGTACTTACTTGTTTGTTTCTTGCTTTATCTTGACTATTTCTGTGGCGCAGTGGTTGAAAGCCCGCCTGAAACACAAAAAGTTGCTTGTTCGATTCCATGCAAAGCAAATGTTGTTATGATCTGCAAATATTGGTCTGGTCAGGTTCTATGTATAATATGTATGTATTTACAGAAAATAGTACATAAACAGTATATCAGTCATGTAGTTCCCTTAACAAAAGCTCTGCCTACTTTGGGGCTAGACGATGTTGTGTGAAATGTCCAGCATTAGTATTACTTGTAATAATCTAATATTCTATTACTTCAAGTAAAGAAAAGGAAAAAAATCATCAAAAGAAAAAGTTATCCTACCCTTAGGTACTTTTTATAACGAAGTTACTACTATTGTATAAGCTGTGGCGTCGTCGGTTTCCCGTAAATGCTATAAAAGCTCAATTCACAGTTAGAGTAGAACAGCTGGTTCTCTGAAGATGATTTGTGTTCTTATTCGCCTCTTTAAGACGTAAAATGTTATTTAATATTCAAATTCTCTCAATTTAGCAAGGCTTAGTGAATGTTAGTTGATTAAAATAAATTAGGAACAATAAACTGGAGCCAATAACTTTATTTCTTCATCTTGGCACAGCACGGATAATAACACTACATCTTGGGCCTTCACGGTCCTTTAAGCGTTCGTGGCGTAGCTTACTTAGACGTCCTTGATTGATCGTTAAAATTAAGCAGCGGTGTGTGGTTTTACAATTAAGATGGGTGACCGCATGCGATGAGTAAGTGGTGAGCGCTTCCGTGCTTCGGAGGGTGCGTTAAATTGTCGGTCTTAGCTTTTAAGTCGTTAAGCCATGACTGAGGCTTTTAGGCGGCCTAAAAACTCCGTGACCAGAGTTGGCCACTTGCTCATACGAACCTACTTTACTTAGGTACGGCCCTTTCAAACTTTCTTAATTTTTTTTTTTTTTTTTTTTTTTATTTAAGATAGGTTAGCTCTTGACTTCGCTCTTTGCCTGGGCATGGATGAAGTCGACGATGGAGCGAGCGAATTGATTTGATTCTTGTTTTTTTTCAAAAAAGAAATGAATTTTTACTTACTGTCTTAGCTGTTTCAAAGTGATTCGACTGTGTCGCTGTTTTTTATTGTGGCAATAACGGATCCATTTGGTTTCATTACAATGTTCTGTTATTAGGTGTTATTTTGTTTGTAGCAAACAAATTAAAAGCAGTGACCGATTTAATTGCGCAATTTGGTAATTTCCCAGAAGGAAGCTGACCTTTATGAAGTAATTTCACTGCTTTGTATATATTCCAATTTTTTACAAAGACAAAATAAACTCTTGGAAAAACAATTTTTTCAATTACCTGGCTATATTTTATGATTATTTTTTCCTGTACTTATGTGCTCGCCTTGTTAGGTTAGGTTAGCACTTGGCACTAGCATTAGACAGTTTTGGCGATATTCATAATTTTTAAAAACAACTTTTTTTTAAACTATCACATTTTAGCAAACAAATATACTCACACGGATCGGATTTGGTTTTAATTGTACACTGTGTACCTACACCAAATTTTTAGAGTAAGGTCTGTGGCAAAAATTTGGACCGTTAGTTTTAGGACCATAGAATAATCTGAAGATCTCTAGAATAATGCTGCTTTGCTTTGAGCATCGGTGATCGGCGATTTTGCGACTGCACCGATGCTGCATTTAGTTTTGGCGACTCTCTTCATTTGATCACAGTTTCAAAATCACGCTTTTTTTGGAAGCTGCATCGATTTCCTGGACGTACAGTACGCACAATGGATCTAGACATTCGTGAAGTTAGCCGTTTCGATGCGCAGTGTAACTTTTTCATACAAAATTTTCTACTGCGCAGCGAAACGGCTAACTTCACGAACGCCTAGATCCATTGTACGTACCTACTGTAGCCTACGTGTTATTCCAGGTCATAAACTACGAGTATGTATATTCCAAGTTTCAGCCAAATCCGTTCAGTAGTTTATGCGTGATTGAGTAACAAACATCTAAACATCTTAAATAGTAGGACAGTAAGGCCACTAAGGCTGGATTCGATCAAAAGTCATCTTACTCCAGAGTAACTAGCCGACATAATTCGAAATACAATTGTTTAAAAAGCGCAACCGTACATTATTATGTGCATACAAATTATCTTTTATTGTGTCAACTTTACAATGTCAAAATATTCAAACAAACAGTAGTTTACTCTCGAGTAAAAACTTAATCCAGTTTGGTCGAATCCAGCCTAAGTAGATTAATAGCTCACAAAGCAGAAAGCTTTACGCCTGTTTGTTTCTAGTAATAGTCTTTCGTGCCTCGCTTCGTGTTAACGACTGTACTTACGATATTGCATTTTTCAAACCTTTCTAATAACAAGGAATAAGGGAAGGTTATTGCTCTGAAGTGGGACAGTTTCTTTGAGATTGTTTTTAGAATGTTTATAAAACTCAAGTCAATTAATGTATTGACTTGTCTGTAACAATACTACTGAACGAACGACGCCTGGACCGAGGATTTTTGTTTGTTTGAAAGGGTAGGTAGTTATACTTTCTGATTTGTGCCATTAAAATTTGGTGAGGATCTGTTGAGTTATAAACAGAAATGCATCTCATGAGTGCCGAAAATTGCTGAGCTTATGTAACATTGAAGTCGTTTTCTTTTTTTTTCTTTTTTATTTAGCCACTTGACTGACATCTGATTTAGACAAATGAATAGCTTAACGCTGCAAACTGCGTACAGTGAGCGCAAAACTAGCAAACTGTGGACACTCCATTTCAAATATATAGAAGAGCGTACTAAACCGATACGCCGCAAACTCAGTCGGCCGCTCACAGTTTGCCTACTGGGGACACAGCCTTAAGACCATGCGCTGAGATACAAGTAACAAGACCTCGAAAAGCCGCAAATCCCGACCTCCACCACAATCCCTGAAAACCTGAAACTCTCAGTGCAAGTGCTTGCATTCAGTTCGCAGCATTCCTGATAGTCGACACTTTGAAACTAAGTTGGAATTGTGCCGGGAATGTGCAGAAGAAGTTATAGTACTACGATGTTTACTGACTGAGCGTTTCTAAAACTTTAAGGAGTGTCACATTCTATTCATCCAATACTAGTTGTGCTTTTGTAGTAGTACAAATCCCAATCCAGGAATGGAGTCTAGTATTAGAACTGCAGAGCTAAAATGGCCGCTATAGCAGAATGACAATATAAATGCCATTCTTGTCACTCTCAGTCTATGAAAAGAGACGGCATATCGTTCAATTCCTATTGTGATTCTGCAATAACGGCCTTGGAAGAAACTCACTTTACGAAACACTTACAAGGTAAGTTTTTTTTTCAGAGCCACTAAGGGGAAGTCTCAAACTATGAAATTAAAAAACCAAAAACCCACTTATTCACAAAAACCTTAACTATTAATAACTTTTTTTTAATGCAGAACTTATTTTTTTTTTCCAAATCGAGCTTGTAACTCCTAACATCACTTTTCGATAATCCTCACGGATTCGGACTTCCCTGTGGCCCTGAAAAAAACTCACCCTGTATAACCAAAGACTAAACAATTTTCCTGTCATAAAACCTGTGAGCAAAGCAAATACATGGGTCTTATAAAAACGTGTGGGAATGTACAGAGCACCAATAAAAAAAATTGCATAAAGTAGGTACCTACTTTACACGAGCCATTTGTTGATTTAGTTGTGCTGCGTAGTGAGAGTGAGCCATTCCTATCCTATAATATCGAAAGCGCGTGCTTAACGCGCACATCACGACGCAAAACATGATTTATGACCCTCTCTACGGAAATATTGCGACGACAAAAGTTCCCGACTGATATCAAACGTTTTAGACATTTCGTGTGTACACGCCCTAAGGATCACATCAGTTGCGAAACTTTTGAAAATTTCCGTAGGAAAAGTGCAAAAATTTGTTTTATTTATCAAAACGCCCACTATTTTGCAGCCTTGGTCTTAAGTTTCTCTACAATCCACATAATACAGACTACGTTACTTCAGTTGTAGTTATTTACTTTTCTCTGACAATTGGATGCTCGACGGCGAATTCGTAGTTTCGCCAGCTGGCAAATTTTTCGCTCACTGCAAACACTTTGGAATTTACACCTTAACACAGTGCAGTAAAGCTCATATCGCATTATCGATATGCAGATGCAAATGTTGCCATTTTAGAAAATCACCAGCGAAGATGTGAAATTGAGTAATTAAGGACGCTGATAAAGCCCATATAGCGCAGCATTTAGGCCAAGTTTGGAACCAAAATGTATGCAATTGCAGCTGCTATCTGCTGGTGACCACTCGCAGATATTTCCGTAAATTACTGTTTGTGCATTGGTATTCGTACTAAGCCGGCGCCAGATACAGCTTCAAAGATTTGAACAATGTTTGAACTATTGTTGTATGGATCAAACGATATAGATAGGTATATGATATAGATAAGGGGAATCTCTTTTAAAAAAATATTTAAAAAAATAATTTAAATTACCCACGACTTCTCCTATGCCGTTTAGTGTTCATGTTCATGTTTAGTGTTCATTGCCATAGCATTCATCAAAACCTATGCGTTTAACGCATAGGTTTTGTCTAACAAAGAATTAATTACTGTAAAGCCCGTCACAGACTTAGCTATAATATATATTAATATACCGTACTATTATACCGTATATTTATAGCTGAGTGTGTGGTCACGCGAAAATTAGTATAGAAAATATATAGTAATATGCCTAGCTATAAAAATATTAATATATATTATAGCTAAGTCTGTGACGGGCTTAAGACTGGACTCGGATTGAAAGTTGAGAATCGATCACACTAGACATACGGCTCTGTTTAGCGAAAATTTTCATAAATGATTGCGAAATGGGAACTAGAATAATATCCAATTTACGCGCGTTACTATCCATTTATAACTACTTCTTGGAAACCATATTTCAGCGCTGTATAGTCCAATAAATTACTGGCTATGTCCGGGGAATTACGCTGTTTATATTCGCGCCGAATTGCAACGCTTTCTCTGGATATTGCAAAGTGGGTCATTCGCACTATCCCTACTTTTATTAGTCTAAATATGAAACATCTCAGTGGATGTTTGATAAAAACTTAGTGTCCGACTAAGCTTACTAGAGCGTTGTTTCCAAAAACAAAAGAGTGCTCTAGCGAGCCAGCAGAGTCATTCTGTAAACATACTTCGAACGTCGAAGAGCTGAATCCGCTGTGAGATTTCAAATTTCGTATTCGTGAATCTCACAATACTTTCTTGTGTATTTAGTGAGCTTGGTCACTTGAGTGAATTCGAAGTGGGTCTACAGAATGACTCTGCTGGTCGACGCACTAAGTTTTCATACATTAAGACCGTACAAATCCAGAATTAAATATCAGAAATTAAGATTCTTAGAAGTTACGAGTATCTATAGGTAGTCTTCTATTTATCTAAGATGCATAAATTGGAAATCGTAGTAACGACGCCCTCAAGCAAAGTGGAGCGACCACCTACGCGAAGTTGGTAGGAGCTAGATGAAAGAAGCAATGGATTAATTTGTTAATTCAAGTCTGTGTTCCGAATAAAATAAAATAAATAAATAGTAGGAAAAAACGCCACAGATACGTATTCAGTTAATCTAGCTCACCTTATGGTGTGGTTTGAGCTTTATTATCAGTGCTACTCTTGAGGTCATCTTAAGTATTATTGCAAACGATTTAAAGATAGCTGAACGGATCTAGGTCACTGTTTCTAGTGCATTTTGTAAAGCTATGTAAATATTTAGTAAAATTTATAATGTAAATAAATGTATCTCACTCTTATAACGTTGTTACAAAGGATAAGAGACAATTTATTGTGGTTTAGCTCATGTTACATAATAATTATTTACGTAACAGCGTTTATAAATTTAAGATGAACCACAATTTATCGTTTTTGCTTTTGAGAGTAGGCCTACTGTTAAATTAACTCTTAACGTGTTCAGTGACAGATAGGCGGGTTAGGGAATGTGCTATAGGTACCTACTACATGTTATACACTACGCATCAGCGCCTGCAACGCATAATTATGTCAAAAAGTCTGGTCTGCGGCCCGAAAAGCACCGCAAAGGCAAAGCAGAGAGTGTCACAAAAGTGAAACTCGTAAAATACCGTGACTTATTTCCCCACAATCAGCTAATCATGGTGGCGTTCAATTGGCTAATGAACCCCTAAATTCTTCCGGGAACGACCTTTTAACCCAATTGCCACCATAAATCTAATAGACGCACGTAAATGAAATTTTCGCGCGGTGACGAAAATCCAATCACAAAGTTTTAGTCGAACGACCTGTTCCCTTGATTAATATTTGAGTAACGGAAGTCAGTTCTGGATTTATTGGATGGAATTCTTGAAGACCATTGGCTGCGACATCTTAGGAAGTCACTTTAGTTTACTTAAATGTCCAATATCCAACTAGAGTGGCCACAAAACTTGAGAGGTGTACACAAGATCTGGAACATGGACACATATTCCTTCCTGACCTGGTTTTTGGAAATGAAATAAAGATTGCGGTTCGCACCCGAGACCGAGACTGGAGACTGAGACCAGAGACCGAGACAGGAGACCGTTGTCATATAAACTAACTGGTCTCTGTCTCGTGTCACTTTCCCATTCATGAGTTGGATCCAAAACCCCTCATTTTGTTCCCTTTCCCTCACTTTGTTCCAGTGCAGAACTCTCTCTAGTACCTAAAGTTATCATGTCCCTAGATTATCCCATGTTCCAACCCACATACATCCCCAACTTTTACTCTTCAAAGTATAAACTTCAACAATGCAAGGTGCCGTGGTACAGAAATAGAAGCATTGTTTCCAGATCTCCGCATATCAACCGTCTAACTTCTGAATGCTCTTAAATTAAGACGCCCACCCTTTGGGACCAAGATATGACTATGATAAGAAGATATGACAAGATATGACAAGATATAACAAGATATAAGAGGACTTTGCATGCCATATAATTTTATTGATGTTTATCAACGCGTTAACGAATGGTTATTATTATAAGGTCAAACATTGAAGTCCTTAAGCTATAGCGGACTCCTTCAACTCCGGCACCGCAGATTGCCACTATTTCTCTCATCCGCTGATTTACTGATTTATCTAAATTATTGTATCAAAAATAAGGCACTGCGACTTGTATAAGTAAAATGTTTATTTTAACTGATTCTTAGAAATAGCAAAATACAACGAAAAAAACAAAAAACAGCTTTCATATTCTTTGAACTGTATTTGAAATTCAGGCAAACAAAGAGGAATAAGAATAGCAATAAGATAAACGTATCTTTATTGCCTCAATTTATCTTTATCCCCATTCAAAAAGCAATCTATTTTAATAAATAAATCTCATTTCATCCCTTATCCTCCTTTCATATTCTAAATTCATTTCAGAAAGGAGACTGTTTTTAAGTGGTCTATGAACCAATAGCCATACTGCTATGGTATTTCTGTGGGGATACCTCAACTACATCCTTGTGCAAGGGGGCATCAAAATCTAGCCCGGCAGTTTTGAGAAAAATAATACTTTAGAATTCACATTTCTTGCAAAAATGTTTTTATTTTAGAAACGTTTTGAACGGTTATTGTGGTTAGTGTCTGTAAAGTTCGGACTACAATGTAATAATATGGTGACAGCGACCTGATCTGATGATGGAGTCAGGAGCTGTTCAACAGAACTCCTCAATGAATAAGCCGATTAAGTTGAAACTCGGCATGCCTGTCAAGTTTCAACTACAATGTAATAATATGGTGACAACGAGCTGATCTGATGATGGAGTCAGGAGCTGTTCAACAGAACTCCTCAATAAATAAGCCGATTGAGTTGAAACTCGGCATGCCTGTCAAGTTTCAACTACAATGTAATAATATGGTGACAACGAGCTGATCTGATGATGGAGTCAGGAGCTGTTCAACAGAACTCCTCAATAAATAAGCCGATTGAGTTGAAACTCGGCATGCCTGTTAAGTTTCAACTACAATGTAATAATATGGTGACAACAAGCTGATCTGATGATGGAGTCAGGAGCTGTTCAACAGAACTCCTCAATAAATAAGCCGATTGAGTTGAAACTCGGCATGCCTGTCAAGTTTCAACTACAATGTAATAATATGGTGACAACGCGAAACTGCAACTAATAGGGACTGCAAACTCGAAAACTATAAAAATAATAATGCTAGTGTACTTAAATGAGTAGACAACTACAGAGAAACAGTCGTCTAACATAGACTTTTATAATAGCCTAACTTTTATGATGATCAGAAAACGAGAGCAAAATTGATAATGACAATTGATAGTGATCAGTCATTGTACATGCATGTAAAAAATGTAACAACTGCGAAAGAATTGTGGGAAAAACTACCGGAAAGTGTGATTAGTGCTCCTTCAGTGAACTCTTTCAAAAACAGACTTGATAAACATTTTAAAATAGTGCACTGATAATGATATACACGCATCAGCTCTATAGCTGCTAGTGTATCAATAATAATAATAATAATTATTTGATGACAACGGCTTTTTGAGAAGAATAAGTCTGCTATGGAATTTAACAAATTAATATTTTTATTATTATTTATTTTATTTTATTTAACTATTGTGTAGAATTATTGTATTGCATAGATGGATGTTTGTGATTATTTGAAATATTGGGGGTGCTGAATTATATCTTTATAATAATCCTTATTTTACTAGTAAGCTAGTAACCTCATTTATTGGCATGATTTTGTTTATCAGTGTTTGTAACTAGAATGTTGCGTTTTCTAAGACAATGTCAATAAATTATAAATTCACTTGTTCTTATGTACATGTCGCAGGCAACTGGTTGAATTAGCCATTCAATTAAATGCCAAGCCATTTCATTGAGCGCCGCCATTCAATTAAACGACTGACCTTCGTTTAGCCGTAGTGTTGAACACTACGTTCCACACTACGGCTAAACGAAGGTCAGCCATTTAATTGAATGGCGGCGCTCAATGAAATGGCTAGGCGTTGAACACTACGTCCCACACTACGGCTAAACGAAGGTCAGCCATTTAATTGAATGGCGGCGCTCAATGAAATGGCTAGGCGGTTTTGGTCGTTTCTCGTCCGTACTACCTAATAGATAACTATAAAAACAGCCGTCTAACATTGACTTTTATAAAAGCCTATACTTTCACTTATGGAAATAAACAAACTGCGCCGCGCGGTGTAGTGTTAAAAATAATAAACGGACAGGTGACAATGTAAATTGTAGTCGCAACTTGACAGACATGCCGAGTTTCAACTCAATCGGCTTATTTTTTGAGGAGTTCTGTTGAACAGCTCCTGACTCCATCATCAGATCAGCTCGTTGTCACCATATTATTACATTGTAGTTGAAACTTAACAGGCATGCCGAGTTTCAACTCAATCGGCTTATTTATTGAGGAGTTCTGTTGAACAGCTCCTGACTTTATCATCAGATTAGCTCGTTGTCACCATATTATTACATTGTAGTTGAAACTTGACAGACATGCCAAGTTTCAACTCAATCGGCTTATTTATTGAGGAGTTCTGTTGAATAGCTCCTGACTCCATCATCAGATCAGGTCGCTGTCACCATATTATTACATTGTAGTCCGAACTTTACAGACACTAACCACAATAACCGTTCAAAACGTTTCTAAAATAAAAACATTTTTGCAAGAAATGTGAATTCTAAAGTATTATTTTTCTCAAAACTGCCGGGCTAGATTTTGATGCCCCCTTGCACAAGGATGTAGTTGAGGTATCCCCACAGAAATACCACTACAGTATCGCTATTGGTTCATAGACCACTCCCCATATAAAAAAAAACAGTCTCCTTTCCTTAAATATGTCCCGGTTATTTTAAACAAGTTTCGTGTTGCTTAACTTTAGGGTTTGGAGTGTAAAATTGTTTACGCATACACGCAGGTGGCAACGCATTGTCAGGTACACAACCCTACTCATTTGACCGTGAAGTTCTAGGCCGGAATACAGAGAGTATAGACAGCGCGAGAATATCTAGGTAATTCTATTACTACTTAGGCCTTTAGGTATATTTTTCAACCAGTTTATGTTCTATGTATCTCTATGGTTTGCTTACTGTGGTTATTTTGATATTTTTAGTATAGATGTCAAATAGCTTACCACAGCAAAGTCGTTATAAAGCGTCCGGATTTAATCTAAGGAGTAAGTCCCAACGGGTTAATCCAGCCTTTCAGCATTATCAGTCTGATTCAAAGTACCTACTAACGTAAAAAGTATCTAGATACATACATACAATCACGCCAGTTTCCCATAGGGGTAGGCAGAGACCAAAGATCTCCATTTGCTACGGTCCTGATACACTTCTTTCGCTTCATTCACTCTCATCACATTCTTCATGCAAGCTCGTCGGTTGAGTTTCTAGATATTCTTTCAGTCATTTGGATCCTACAGTAGAATTTTGCATAGTATGGAAGAAATAGAGTGAACAAGCTGATATCTCTATAGCAAAAGGGTCGCTGGGATTGTGATCTCGAGCAACGCTGTATCCGTCGCGATAGGGTGACACGTTATTATGCTATTGTTAGTTTTCATTACAAAAGGCGTCCCTAGAGTTTCTTCATTGTTAGTTATGATGAATATTTTCTATATGCATGTACTCGTAGTAAAATAAAAGATTTTCTCGTTCGCAGTTCTGAATATTTTCGCTTCTTACAACAATATATTAGTAAAGGTTCTTTTACACAACATTATAGTCTGGTGAAGCCCACAGTGAACTACAGAAAAAATAATTACTTATTTTATTTTTAAAACACTCTTGTAATTCTGAAAAACGGTAAGTTTTTTTAATAAAATAAAAACAGACTGTTACTATATTTGAGAGTATATTCTACTTTATCTCACCAACACTATGTAATGTAACAACAGTAACAATGTAAAGGGGGCTGTTTGCGCCCGAAACCAAGACTGGAGACCGAGACCAAGACTGGAGACCGAGACCAGAGACAGGCTTTGTAGGGGCGCGAAAGTGACACGAGACAGAGAACCGTCAGTTTATATGACAACGGTCTCCTGTCTCGGTCTCAGTCTCCAGTCTTGGTCTTGGTCTCCGGATTTGGTCTCGAGTTCGAACCGCCACCTTTAGTGGTCTAATTTAAAACGTTATTTGTATTATATTTATGTCACGAAAATATGTGGGAATTCAGCCGTATTTTTCAAGCTGTTCTCAGGAACAAAATTCAGCCGTTTTAATATTTTACAAAGAAGATGAGACAGTGAAATAAAAACGGGAAAATGTGTTTAATCTCACGTAAAACTGCTACCGGCCCCAATCTTAATGAAGCAACTTAAATTAACTTAGAATGTGTTGCCAATTCCAAAAAAGTTTCCTCTGTTTAAGGGAGATTGTAAAGCTTTATTTAGAGTTTAACATCTACTTTATTTACTGAGGCAATATTTTGTTCTAGATCATAATAAATCCATGACCATTATACTGACTTTATGGGACTCTACAGATTTAGCGATGATAAGATGCACCAAACTGCTACGTTATTGCTACGACTAACTTGCTACGACGTAGCATCGTCAACTGTACAAACAAACATATTTTATACATCTTGATAATATAAGGTGTATTGGTCGGTCAGACCGCCTTCTGACCGGTTTTAATGTTTTTTTTTAATAAATTTAGGAGTCATCTGGATGTTTTTAGCTATAGATGAACCCGATAAATGGCTCTGTTATCAAATCTTTT
This sequence comes from Camptogramma bilineatum, assembly GCA_958496255.1. Taxonomy (NCBI): domain Eukaryota; kingdom Metazoa; phylum Arthropoda; class Insecta; order Lepidoptera; family Geometridae; genus Camptogramma; species Camptogramma bilineatum. The sequence goes on along the minus strand of OY292465.1, from coordinate 9,381,046 downwards.
TTCATATTTTATGCTACCGAGGTCTGTGGCTGGACAAAGACTGCATACCGTGTATACTTTGCACTAGTGTCCTATTTAAGAGGTTGTTTAAGGTTTGATCATAATCGGCTATCTTGATAGAAGGAAACTTAAACAAAAATAGATAGATAGATATATTAATACTTTATTGTACACCACATGAACATTAAAACAAATTACAGACACACAGAACATAGGGAGCGAAGTACAATGGGCGGTCTTATCGCTATAAAAATAGTATCGATTTATTCATTACTAAAACAATTTAAGAGGAGATTGTATAATTACAGTGTTAGAAATAGCACTCGACTCTGAAATTGTTTGATTATAAACATCACATAATCTCCACTCAATCGTAGTAAACTAACATTGTTATATTGTACCGCAACTTGATTACGAGGTTGCTCCCGTATGTTGACATTGAAACAAATATCACAAGCAATCTCTGACTTACCAACTAAAGGCGGCGTTCTAAAAATTTCTTCACAAATATGGAGTGAAAAATTCTAAATTATCCCATTGAAATTTTATTTCCCAATAACAAATCTACTTTCCCCGTATTATTTGAAAAACATTATACTTACTTACACTTTATACGTTAAAGTTATATTTTCAAATGAAAAATTGGCTTCATACCGTCGTTGATTGTAGTTACATCTCTGGTCTTGTAGCAGAAATATTACTAATTTACTCATAGCCACTCGTTTACAAGTATACCTACAAGATAAAAGATACAATCATCCACTCAAGTGGGTCGCCGTACTCCATCTACAAAAGCTCTCAGTGGTTCAGTGACTTAATCTTAATCTAGGGAGCGTGGCGACGGAAGCTAAAGGAGCCCCAGCTTCTTAGAAGCATTCTTAATGACAGCTTCCGTTGTAATGACGAGAGAAGCGCTCGGGATTTACCTAGTCTTGTTAATAGATGCTTAGCGACGCTCAACGATACCAAATGAACTGCTTTCAAGTCATACATCTAATAAATAAATAATGGCGGATATAATTTCACACAGCATCATCTAGCCTCAAAGTAAGCGGAGCTTGTGTTAAGGGAACTACATGACTGATACTTTATATACTTTTTTAATATACATATTTAACATAGAAAAACACCCAGACCCAAGACAAATATTTGTAGATTATACAAATATTTGCGTCCCTGCGGAAATCGAACCGTCTGTGTTTCAGTTCGGACGTGCCTTCGCCCACTCCTCCACAGAGGCAGTCCTACTAACATTATATATGTGAAAATTTGTGAGTATGTTTGAATTTTTCTGGTCCAATCACGTATTTATTAACCAGTGGATCGTATTAACATATTTAGCAACAGGTTTAGGCACATAATCAAGCGAGCGATTCTTTGTTCTGTGGGTTTAAGTGCTGGGTAAGCCTACTCGATCTCAACAATGTCCCAGGCACTACAGTGTCCAGTTAAGTGTAGGCAAAGATTGCCTCCTGACACTGTATAAATCACCTAGTAAAAGATGAAAAGGCCTAAGAAAGCATTTTAAAAAGTTAAAAAGCTGCGGCCGGAAGCTAGTTAATACATAAAATAACGCTTCTTTACTACTAATAAAAACGAAAAAAGTTTTTGTGCTACGAAGAGCATAAAAAAATAGAATAGCACTATCTCTGTAGCTAGAGGAAAATACACTGTGATATATGTCAGGTTTTTTTGGAGTAAAAAACATTGTTTCGGATGGTGCAAAACCAGTATACATTTCTTATATATCTTTGTCAAAAGCCAAAACAAGATGCATGCAATACCGCGAAACCACAATGAACACAGCAATCTCAGTGATTGCTGTGTTAAGTAGGTAATAATAGACCACAACGATCGATTTTAACAGAAAGCTTCGTTCGTATGTACGATGAATAAATTTAGGCCTTCATATCTTTACTAAGAGGCAACCTACACTTAACGGGACGATATAGCGCCTGGGATATTATTGAGACACCTAAACTCCTCTGCTCGCGTACATTGCCAATGACGCACATGCAGATGTTGCGCGCACTCGGTGGTGGCTGGGCAGGGAATGTGTTAATCAATATTATTCACAGGAAAGAGATTTCCAAAACGTGTGAAATTGACTACGGCCCTGCGTACATTGACGGCACAAAAAATATACAAAAAAAAAAATATAACCTAAAGTTGAAACTACCGATGCCGACACAGCATGCCTAATTGCCTAAGCATATCGCGGTATTGTTTACATTGAAATTTCAACTTTATTTCCATGCAATTAGGTTATATTTTTATTCGTTAGGTACCTAAAAATGCCTTGCCATGACGTGCCGTCAATTTGCGCCGGGCCTAAGCTGATTGAGGAAACCCGGTCCTCATGATAATTTTCTTTACCGTTTAAAGCTCCATATGAATTTTCCAAAACGATGCACGGCCAGATTCGGCCCATGAACCTTAGGATCGAAATTCGATGCACTATCCCGCTCGGCCAACGCGACTCTCACCCTGAACGCGGATAATAAAGTTACCTGATTGCCTATACATACCTACATTCAAGGCTGGAAGGAAATGTAGGTATCCACGAGAGAGCCATCAATTGCTTAGGCAAGACGGAATTCGATTGCATCTGAGACGTCCAATCAGCCTGCCGCTTTGTATTGTATTGTAGGTATTACTTGTATTGTAGGTAGTAGTCAATCCATGTCTAATTACGAGTATAATCATCTTGGTATAGCCACAAAATGTATGAGTGACTGCTAATGGCAATAGCAATAGCAACAGAGGGCTTCCGAGATTCGTAGGGCACGTTAAATCGTCGGTCCCAGCTATAAAATCGCTAAGCCATTACGCTATTAGACAGTAGTCACTTTGAGTGCGCCACTTGCCCATACGAACTTTCATTAAGCCAGATTCTGCGCGGTCAACAAATGAATCAATGAATGAATGACCGCTAGTTTTTGTGCTTCAGTAAGCATGATTAATTTATTGGTTCCGGTTATATCGTTTTGAGAGTTGACCACAAGCTTAACGTAGCAGTTCGCGCCCGAGACCGCGACATGAGACTGAGACCAGCAGAGACCAGTCCCCTGATTGTGTATCTTTGACAGCGACCAAAATCCGACTCAAACTGTCAAATATGACAGTTTAGTGACCACGCAAGTTAGCTCTGTCACCTCATCTTGACGAGATCGAACGCGACGAATGATACCTTCACGATCATTTTGACAGTTTGAGACCAATTTGAGGTTTGAGACAAACTAGACAATCAGCCCGCTGAGACCGAGACAGGAGACCGTCGTCGTTATAAAAACTGACGGTTCTGTCTCGTGTCAGTTTCACGCGCCTACAGCCTGTTTCTAGTCTCGGCCTTTATTTGAATAAACTTACTTTTATACATTGCATTAAAACATTTTTTTTTGAGATTTAAGGAATCAAGAAAACCGAACTGTTTGAATCGCTCCAGCTGACAGTTTTTGATTTGTGAATATTCACTCCGTTTGTCTTTATCAAAGAAGCGATGGATTTATAATCTTTGAATGCAGCCGTCTGTTACTAATCGTGATAAGATAGAGAGAAGATGAAGGGTGGCAATGACTCGTTGAGCTATTGTCTTTATCAAGTTACAATAGAGCAATTATACGACTACTTTGACCTGTTTCTTGTTAGAAAACTTTTGGAATACAATACCTTAAGAAATCAAGATCAGAACTGTATCTCCAAATCATGATAGACTTTCAGATCGTTAAGGTGGAATCAGACGGTTCACTCAAAAGATCACTCGAATCAATGCCGAGGTTTTCTATGACGCTTTTCTTTCATTTGATGTTTAGATGTGTCACTTTGAGTGAACGACGAAATGCAAAATGGACGACAAAAATGAACAAAAAATGAACCGTCTGATTCCACCTTTAGGCATGTAAGGCATCAAGTTAACAGAGGTACGTGAAATACATAATACTTATTGGTCATATGCCCACAACCTGCAGAAGTTAGCACTCCAAAGGCAGATTACACGCCCATCACCTATTGGAATGCTTAACTAATTTCCCCACAATGTTTTCCTTCACTCATCAAAAGTTGGTTCAGAAGTTGGTTCAGATTTTGTTGGACCGGGCAAAATACAGACCCATTTAAAAATCCGTGTTAGAGCACTTACCCACTTCGTCACCAAGGCCGTCAAATCGTACGATCTAAATAAAAGCGTATATTGCACAACACAGCGCTGACCTGAAAACCCAGTCGAGCTTATCACCTGCAGCTATTTTACCATTTTTAATTTATTGCCCTTTCCAACCGACCTGTATATTCGACTCTACCTGTCGTAGTCAGAGAATACTATACTCCTACGCTTCGTTTTTCTCATTGCTTAGGGTCGTGATCTCCTAAACATGGAGTAATCTTTGTCCTTATTATTTTGCGGCACCTGTTCCTGTCTTTGGCATCGTGGAGCGCATCATGAAGCTTGGTGTTCAGCGTAGAGCGGATTTTGTCCGACCATCTGAGTGATGGACTACGACCTCTCAGACGTTTGCCCTCGATTTTGCCGCTAGAGAGTGCTAGATATGTTATTTTTCAGTCACTCAAAACAAAGAAGGGGATTACCGAAGAGGAAGCCAGGGTCCCAATTCCTCTATTTTACGTTTGTTTCGTTCTCCAAAATGTCAGTAATTTGTTTGAAACGTGATCACAACAGAGAGTAACCTAACCTTAGTGGCCATTAGTAGATTTAGAAACAAAACGAAATAGTTGATATTTTGCTTAGGTTGAAAAAAAAGCTTTTCAGTAGATTCGGCCCTGAACCTTGTTTGTTGCCGTGTTCAGACACTATACTTGAAATATCGTTTTACTATGCTAGAAGTAATTAAAAGTTATACACATGTATTTGATACATACCAACCCTTTATTCGTTAATCGCTTAAGTAACAACCCTATTTATTAGGGACTTAGACCCTTTTTACATACAAAAGCTTACAAACAGACGTAATAACGGTGCTTTCACGATTGAGCGTTGGGATTCTTGGTTAGAGCGTTGGTGTACCTAACTAGTAAAGATATAAATATAAAAATAAGTAATGTTGGCGTAGTGAGATGTATCTTTGATGTTTATTTACTGTTTTGGAAAAAAATATACGCGAATGTCATGATTTCTTTATTGGGAAAAGAAACTTCGTAATGAAGCAAGTTAGTATTTTAAAAATATTCAATAATAATATGCTTTAAAAATACAGAATGAGCCAATCGCGGTTTTAGATAATTAAAAATTACGATCAGTATATTTTCGTCACATCAACAGTCTATGTGAATCTGTTGTTATGGATATAATATAACACTACGTTGGCAAAATTCATAGATACACAATACACAGTATATTATGTACTTTGTAATTTCATAGCCGTCTTGGAGGCCTCTACTGTTAAGACATAATTTAAATTATTTGCTATTCGGACTTTAGACAATTAGACAATTATTTATTTATAAACTTAGACTAACATTAACTTTATGCTATCAGGACGTTCTGCCACTCATTTTACAATCTAGACAATTTTCCAATAAAGGCATTTTGCAATCTTATCCTTATGAACCCAACCCAAATAAAAATACTTAAATAAATAAACTTTGCTACACCGTCAAAAAAACGTTTGCTCGGAGACCACGTATATGTGAAAAGCACCAACTGTGTTTCATGACCGGAAAATAAAGGGTGTATTTTCAAAGAGTCTTTCATCCTTTCGTTCGGTTTTCAACAGCTTTTGATAACTTATGCTTACAGAGGATCATGGTTTAAATATTTCACAAACGAATTGGGCATGTGGGATAGCTTTAGGAAGAAAATAAGAGGATCAAATAACGTAGGATCTTATAAGGAGAGGCTTTAACGGAAATACATATTCAGTGCCTTTTCCTACGTTCGGGTAGCCCGTGCCGGGTACCCGGCAGCGAAGTGTATGCAAATTATGCCGCCGCCCCAGTACCTATGTATGAAAGCCAGCGTACATGCCTATACACTTCGGTGCCGTGTACCCGACAACCGAGACGAATGAAAAGGCACTCACGACTCTATTTCTAAGAACGGACAGGTTATGATCAAAGGAACGGAAGACATTATCTATGATCTTTTAAGATAAGAATAGGACGCATAATGTTGCATTCTACTTATCAGGAAGCAAATGCTTCGGCAGTTTTAAAATACAGACACCAAAATTTTTACATCAGCAGATAGTTTTTGAAGTATCATTACCAAATAACAAAAAACTGTTATTTATTTATTTATTTCTGGCAATTCCAACAGTACACATTTATACACAACATTTAAAAAATAAAAAAAATGTACTGTGCTCAAATTACATGCATTTAAAAATATAATGCCTTCAGATAGGGTAAAAATCTAATAAATATTGTACGAGACTTATTGTTATGATTATGAGTAGAGTCAAACTCAGAAATGTAATTCGGAAAATAAATCAGAAAATAGCATCTCGTAGCGAACTCGTAGCATATTCGTAGCAACCCCGTAGCACTTTTGCAGCAGCTCTAATATTTTTCTTCTTATTCTAAGTAAGAAAGTCGCAAAAACATTTTTATGATGATCAGTAATGATATTTGCGAGTTGGCGAGTCCGCGACCTTCTCGTCGTAATGTCTTCATAATTTTTATAAGAGGGTTTTGCGATAAAGGAAATATTTTATTGTTGGTCGTTAATAAGCCCAAGTTACAAGTTCACCCAAGTAACTCCTCGTTTATTGACTGCTTAATTTAACCGCTTTTTTACGAATGCTTTTAGGATTTTAAGTCTTGGATTATGTCGTTGTGGCTGAGATTGAGATCAGACACGGAGCTCGTGTGACCAAACATCTCATCAATTTTATTTTTTCTATATTTGGGCATTAGACACGTCCAAATACATACATCATGTTCATAGTTCCTCGTTTGTCTCCAGAGAGGGCGGTGTCAACGCGAATGGTGCGCAGTGATGGGGGGGCCGCGGCGCATGTCCAGTGCGCTGCTGCTACCCATCGCGCTGCTCTCGCTCCCTCCATCACACGCCAACACCACCACATATCGGGTAAGAACCAAATTACTATCGGGTAAGAACCGATGATATCACCGATGACCTCTGATGACCCACACCTGTTCTATCGCGACCAACACCGTGTTAATAACCACCGTTGGTGTGATAGGCCCTAAATCGTGTTTGTTGCCCCGCGTCTTGGGGCCTAGCTTTCTCATCTGTCACCGTCTGACGCGGAGTGATGCGGAAGGGTTGTCAAGTTGTCGGGTGTTATAGGTATCTTGCGTGCGAGCCGGGCGGCAAGTGGGAACCCTACTGCTAAGGCCCGCCCGGGCGGGCCCGCCAATGTACTTGTAGCTTTGTTCCTAAAGTGCGGAGTGCGCCTTCTGTACTATTCTGTGCCAAGGTGCCAAGGTCTGGCGGACTGTGTCAAAAATGACATGCCTTAAAGGAGTGAGTAAGATAACAAGTGTGGATAATGGAAGGGTATATCAGAAAAAAAGCAGGAATGCTAATGATTAGTAAGGGTGGTGGGGCCGTGTGGTCTAGTAAACCTAGACTTTCGATTTGAAGGCTATGTATTTAAATACCCAATAATAATAGTGATTTATAGACACAAAAATAGGTCAAATAATTTACAATGAACCCCGCAGTAGGCAAAGCCTGTATCACGGGGAAGTTTATAATATTACAAACAATCAATAGTTTACATTTCAGAAAGTTAGCGCATGAACACAAGCTCTCTACCGAAAGGAAACCAGATACTATTAAACTCTCATGAGCGGCACAGTAAAATACCTAGATCGAATAACCATATTTATAGCTTATTTCATCTTCGCATTTTATCGCATTTAGCGACTGATTTCATCTTTTCAATTGGATCACTCAATATTGACGCTCGCTCATGACTTCTTCAAACAGCGCAATACCTCGCGTGTACATATCAGCTCTGCAGCCTTCGACGCCTCATCGAACGTCAATAATTGCACAGTGCGCTCACACAATACCTAGGCTGTGTTGTGTATCCTTCTAGACTTACCTTATGTATACAGGCTTTGAGTGTATAGGCTAGCTAGGCTTGGTCTAGACCAAGCCTAGCTAGCCTATACTACTAGTAGTGCAGTTACATCTTTTATTATTTACAATTTGGGAACTCGTGTTCCCTAAAACTTAATGAGTTTTTAGTTATTAATCTTCATTATTGTAGGAAAAAATCTGTTTGAGATGGAGTAGGCTAACTTATCCGGCTATATCAACAGGAAAGACATCAAAGATCAATACGTGTGGGGCTGACTTAGCCGCGGGTTTCCTCACTATGCACCGTTTAAAGCTAGTGTTTTCGAAACTAAAAATCCATTGATGCACGGCCAGGATTTAACTAACGACGAGATTGAAAGTCGAGGCACTAACCCGCTTGGCCAACACGGCACATAATATTAATAAAACAATTACTTACTTAAATTAAAAATTTAATGATAAACCTCCAACATTCATCAACTAGAAAAAAGCTGATGATCTTCAAACGGAACAGTTTTCCTGAAACATAGCAAAACTCTAAACTCTCTTCGATTCAAACAAAAAAATAAATCAAAATCCGTTTATCAGTTCAAGAGCTATGATGCTACAGGCAGACACACAGATACACACTACAAACTTAGAAGAGCCCTCTTTGTCGGCGGTTAAAAATCCGTATCCGTACCCATATTATAAATATGAAAGTGTGTTTATTTGTTTGTTTATTTGTCCTGCTTTCACGTCAAAACAGAGCGACGGGTTGACGTGATTTTTTGTGTGGAGATAGTTGGAGGGCTGGAGAGTAACATAGGCTACTTTTTATCCTGGTACCACGCGAGCGAAGCCGCGGGCAGCAGCTAGTAGATAATAGATATGTCTATAGCTGCTGGATAAGGGACTCTAAAGGTACTGCCGGAACAGGTAGGGGCCGGGTCGATGAAGTCTCAGGTTTCTTTGCCAACATACGTAATGGCCGAGTTGAAGAGTTGACTGTTCGATATGAAGAAAAATGGCATATTATATCATTGAATAAGGTAAAGCTATTAGCTGGTGGCATCTATAGGGATATAGTCTTGATCATGATTCGTTTTTTTTTTCATTAGGTACATTTTTAGTAAGTACCTACATTTAAGTATGAGCTTTTTTTCGAAAAATAACACAATCCTTTTTTCTAATATCAATCATTAGCTTAGACTAGATACGTGCCTATGGATTAAATTCAGAATTATTCATGATTACATCATAGAGAATATACCTATTAATTTCATTTAAATACGAAAATCTTTTCCGGCCTAATCTTACTGAAGACCCGCATTGAAATACGAATCCTTTAGATCTTGAGTGAGCCCAAAGATATGATTATACCTACGAGCAGATGGTACAGTCATCCAAAAGTCGACGAACATTTTAATATTTTCGTAATTTTGAAAGATAGTCAAAGTATCATCGTGGACACATAGTTTAAACTTTTGCAACTTGAACACCATATTTACCTCGAGGTAAATAAATTAATTCATTTCATTACGCTATTGATCCGATAAATTTTAAAAACGTCGTGGCCATTCGAAAACCATACCTATCAGTTTTATATCCACGTGTCTAATGTGACAGACACAGGGCCCCAATTCTACTTATTTACAATGTCAGCCATTCCGGTATCATTACCTCTGCGTTTTGTTTCGTTCTCCAAAATAACAGTAATTTGTTTGAAAACCTCACCACAACAGAGTAACCTAATCTAATTAGTAGCAGTAGATTAGGAAACGACACGAAATTTAAGGTTCTAGTTGACGTTTTGCTTTGGTCTATAAAAATTGTGTTACAAGAATCCTCCAGTTATGTAATTTTTGTTGACGACTGTAGCTACAGAACAAATTTATAATTAAAGCTCTGTTGTATAGGGTTGAATAAGAAAATTGACGTTCAACGTAGTAAAACTCAGCTAAGCTATTACGAGTAGCTTAAACTTCATCAGTTGAGATTAGCTTAGTTTGCCTTTGCTACTATACTTAGTAAGCTCCATTAATTGTTGAGTATTTGTGAAAACTTTGTAAAGACGATATAATTACCATGTAGTACTTACATTAATTTACGAGTTAAAGCAGTACCTACTTCAAATGTTCGACACGAAAAGTCTGTAGCGACATCTACCTGTCGCTAGATGAACTACATAGACATGCTGCGCACTATGAGCTTTAGCGAAGATGGCGCCACTCAACATCAGAATGTCTAAAACTCGCAAGCAAAGTTTCCAACGAATTTAGACATAAGTAGAACTATCCGACAAATACTGTCGGTCGAAAGACCACGGGCAAGTGGGCCAGATGGACCGGCCCGTTGCAGAGGAACCACCTACTCTGCCTTTGGGGAACGATTCCACCCTGTTTCCCAAAAGTCTACTAGTAATGTTCGATTCAAAAAGTAACAATAGTTCATCAACTTATTAGCTGACTGTACATAAAGAAGGACGTTAGATTTTACAAATATGCAGCGAGGCAGAAAACCTCGTACGGCTAGAACCGTCTAAGCTTCTATACAAATTGAATTGAAGCCATGTTAGCGCTGCAATTTTAAATGTACTGTAGGTAAGGTTTCTTCAATTAAAGAATAAAGCTCATGCAATTACCGTTTTCTTTCACAAACAACGTGACATTTTCAAATAACGTTTTAAGACAAATTCTTTGGACATTTTTAAATTTTAAGGTGCGCCCTCGCGAGGTGTTGTATACTCGCTTAGTGATGGTATTTGGTGATGATGATGAGAAATAGTCTATAACCTTCTTCAAGAAACAAACTATCAAACTCAGAGATTAGAACGTTCAAACAACCAAAAAAAAAAACAAGTTCTTCCGCTTTATTACGAGTATATTGGTAAGTATAAATTAAATAAAAAAGTTCATGAAATTAGTGTTTTCTTTCACGAAAGGCAGGCATTTTCAAATGAGGTTTTACGACAAATTCCTCGAATATAATTATGAAATCCCGGGATGCGTAATAAATAAGTGCTGTTGTTTTATGTTAATTCGGACTTCAGTAATTAAATTTGTTTGAAAATAATGAGAAATTTCCTGTTATATACCATAGTGCTTTCAGAAATTCAAAATGGTTACTGTAATTTCGCTTGCGTAACAGGTTGTCCCATCATCGTTATATCCTTACGACTTTTTACCCAACTGCGCGACGCAAAGGAAGGGTAATGTGTTTTTCCTTCACTCGAGAGCTCATGGAACATTTTTAAGAAAAATGAAATAACTTAACGTAGCAAAAGTTTTAGAAATAAATAAATATTAAAACGAGCCGAGTTGGTCGAGTGGATTAGTGATTCGACTTTCGATCGGTCATGGATTCGACCCCTGTCGTTCATTTATAGAATAAATAGAGCATTAACACAAACTCTAAACGGTGAAGGAAAACACCGTGAGGAAACCAGTTAGCTTTCTAATATTGTGAATGGGTTTGCAACCGGTCACTTTTGAAAGATACTGCAAAATGTGGGCATGTACCAAATACGTATTTGAACATACCTCTGACCACCCCTTTAGACATCTTCAAAGGATCTAAAAATTCCTAAAGAACTGAAAATAGTCTAGCTATGAATATTGATTGCAAATCTCAAAACCTGTTGAAGAGCAAGCCCAGACGAAGGTTATTCGAAATTCACTCCAAATTCCGAAAAATTCACTACTCAATTCAAACAGAAGGCAAAAGAATATTAATACTATCGACAGCCTACTGACAGATGAAAAGCTTTTCAAGTCAAGGGCGCTTTCAATTTATGCGTTTCTTAACGGCGCGACTTGAATGCGCCCTAAGGGGTGATCCATTTACGAGCAAGTGTATTATAATATAAGCCGTTTGTTTAATTCATCATGGATAAATATGTAATATATTGTTAGATGCTTCGCTGGCATTAAGAGGCCTGCGACTGGCGAATTTCCATAAAAACGAAATACCGAAATCATTTAAAATTTAAGCATATTTTTATCAGTTTATGTTGTTAGATTAGGAGAGTAGGTATTTATCTAGGTTCCTGTTAAAATTTTGTTCCGAAAAACTTACCTAAAAAGAAATGTAAGCAAATTGAATTGAAATCTTTGTAGATACACCAAAAATGGCATTTTTTTCTTTTCATTTGTTCCATAGTAAGTTTTTTGGAACACAAGTGTAACAGGAACCTAGATAAATACTGCCTTTACCCAAATAATAACATAAAGTGATAAAAATATGCTCAAATTTTAAATTATTTTGGTATTACGTTCCTAGGTACGTAGATACGTTCGCCGGTCCCTTATGGTAAGCGTCCACAGGCCCGCATCGCACGCAGCGGACGGATCGCATCAAACGGATTATCTGTGAAATGCGATGCGTACGATGCGGACATGTGGACGCACTTATATGAGTTTCTATACAAATAATACTACGATCCGTTGCGTGCGATGCGTCCGAAGCGTACGATACCGACATGTGGACGCTTACCATTAAGTGACTGCACGGAAATCTTGTCATCGTGGAAGAGTGAACTAAACGTCAGATCTGCTCAAACACAAGCTCAATTCGGGTGTTAATCTAACTATTCAGCCCAGTTGCGCCCATTTGCTTGGGATGGGCCTCCTCTCTATTACGCCACTCTGTCCGGTTTCTCAGATTTTCTCCGGCAACATTAACGACATCATCTGACAATCGGCATCGGGTGATCTGATAATAGCCGTGAATGAAACAAAGACAATGTTGCAACCGATTTTAGAGAAAAAGAAAACAACGCTGCTTTTTTGTCTGACGTTGTGTCGTCATGGCAAAGCTACATGCGGATCTTCATCGAAATCGCATTGACTGGCCTCTCAGTTGGTAGTAGCTCTGCCTCCTGCGCTGTAGGTGGTGGGTTCGATTCCCACCCAAGACAAACATTTGTGTGATGAACATAGATGTTCGTTCTGTGTCTAGGCGTTATAAAGTATTATAAGTATGTATTTACAAAAAGTATATACTAAGTATTCTCTCAGTTATCTGGTTCCCATAGCACAAGCTTTGCTTATTTTGGGGCTAGGTGGCGCTGTGTGAAACGTCCATCAAAATGTATTTATTTTTTTTTGGTAAGCAAAATATATTAATGGTTATGTATTAAGTTCGCTAGTATACCAGCGGTATTATTAACTAATCGATCGTTATGTAATTTTGGTTGGTGACTGTAGCTCTAAAACAAATTAACAATTAAAGCTCTGTTGTATAGGGTTGAATAAGAAAAAAAAAACATACATACAGCCGAACATAGAACCTCCTCCTTTTTGGAAGTCGGTTAAAAATTGACATTCAACGTAGTATAGATAAAACTCAGCTGAGCTATTACAAGAACCTTAGGGTGACAAATCAACATCGAGCTATGCTGCGCTATACTGCGCTGTGCTGTGTACTCGTCAAACAAAACGTCGTAAACAGAGCGTAGCCTCACACAGCGCAGCACAGTATGGTTTGTTTGTAACGTCATTGACGGAGGCCTTTAGGTGGCCTAAAAACTCCGTCACCAGAGTTGGCCACTTGCTCATACGAACTTACTTACTTTAACGTCATTGAAATATTAGACGAGCGAGTTGACCAACCATAGCACAGCGCAGTACAGCGCAGCATAGCTCGATGTAGATTTGTCACCCTTAAACTTCATCAATTGAAATTAGCTTAGTTAGTTAGTACTAGTATTCTGTGGCTTAGTTCGCCTTTGCTACTATACCTAAGTATACTTTGTAAGCTCCATTAATTCTTGAGTATTTGTGAAAACTTTGTAAAGACGACATAATTACCATGTAGTACTTACATTAATTTAGGAGTCAAAGCAGTAGGTAAATGTTCGCCAGTAATTTTCGTTACAAAAAGTAACAATAGTTCACCAACTTATTAGCTGACTGTACATAAAGAAGGACGTTAGATTTTACAAATATGCAGCGAGGCAGAAAACCTCGTACGGTTAGAACCTTCTAAGCTTCTATACAAATTTATTACTGTTTTCTTTCACGGACAACGTGACATTTTCAAATAAATTTTTATGACAAATTCTTTGGAAATTATTAAATTATAAGCTACGCCCTCGCGGCCGCATTGTATACCTACCCTCTTAGTGATGGTATTTGGTGATGATGATGAGAAGTAGCCTATAACGTCTTCAAGAATCAAGCTATCAAACTCAGAGATTAGAACGTTCAAACAACCAAAAAAAAAAAACAAGTTCTTCCGCTTTATTACGAGTATTGGTATAAATTAAATAAAAAAAGTTCATGAAATTAGTGTTTTCTTTCACGAATGGCAGATATTTTCAAATGGGGTTTTACGACAAATTCCTCAAATATAATTATGAAATCCCGGGATGAGTAATAAATAAGTGCTGTTGTTTTATGTTAATTCGGACTTCAGTAATTAAATTTGTTTGAAAATAATGAGAAATTTCCTGTTATACACCATTGTGCTTTCAGAAATTCAAAATGGTTACTGTAATTTCACTTGCGTAACAGGTTGTCCCATCATCGTTATATCCTTACGACTTTTTACACAACTGCGCGACGCAAAGGAAGGGTAATGTGTTTTTCCTTCACTCGAGAGCTCATGAAACATTTTTAAGAAAAATGTAGGTAATAACTTAACGTAGCATAAATTTTAGAAATAAATAAATATTAAAACGAGCCGAGTTAGCCGAGTGGATTAGTGATTCGACTTTCGATCGGTCATGGAATCGATCCCTGTCGTTCATTTATAGAATAAATAGAGCATTAACACAAACTCTAAACGGTGAAGGAAAACACCGTGAGAAAACCAGTAAGCTTTCTAATATTGGGGTCTTTAGGCGTTTCACACCGCAAGCGGTTCGGACCGCGGTGTGAATCGCCCCAGAGCTCTTTTTGAATGTGTTCTTTCGCACCGCGGTGCGAATCGCCCCATAACTTTTTGTGATGGGTCGATTCGGACCTGAGGGGAACAAAACAGTTTTCTTTTTATGTAAGCCATACACGCTACGGTCTACCGGAGAGGTCATTTATGCAGGTATGCCTGCGCAGGTCAACCGAACATTGGTTGCGTGTATGGGGACGTTCCGGTGTACCGGAGCGGTCTTCAGTTCTTTTTGCGATGGCTTCGAATGAGGACGATGACGCGTCCGAAAGAAACACTAGAAAACAACTGACGTGACCTGCAGAAGGAAGCCATAGAAATTACCAAACACCGGAATTTCAATCGAGAAGACGGTTTTAAACTCTCGGGTGCTTGGAATCCGGTGGTGCAATTGTGCATAAATCGAAAAAGTCCAACATCAGATGTGCGGTTGGATACTGTGAGTGTTGTGTGCCGCGATCGAGTTGCGTTCGAAAGTGAGACCGGTGGTACTGATGTTCGACGTAGTAAAAGACTTAGAAAGAGGGTAGACCGTTTCGTCTGCCTGTGATTACACTGATTACCCACAAACTCGCAAAAACTTCAGTTTACCGTGATCATGGCGCATGCAACTGTGCCGAAATATCGGGAAACTCGAAAATCCAAAAATCATGGTAAATATCCCGTTTATAGTGTTTACAATTGTATTGAATAATTCTCAATAAAAAAAAAATACAGTTTTCTTGTGAACCACCCCCTTTTTTTGAAGTCGGTTAAAAATACATTTTCAACCAAAAAAAAAACAACAAATGACAACGCCGGCTCTACGGCCGAAGCTCGGCTCGGACCCGGCACTGTCTAGCGTAGGTAAGTGATCCTTCAACTCAACAGTATAGTCAATCGTGCTTATCTTCACGAAGGACACCAGCTGGCTTGGTCACCAGTTGGCAGGGAACAGTTCTTGTGATATTCACTGGTCCCAGCTACCGACTTGACGCTAGGCTCTTAAAGTCTTGACACCTACTTAGGCAGGCATTGGTTGATATGATAACGATATCACACCATGTAACATGTAGGTATACCTATGATTTTTGTAGTCTACCAGTAATCCATAGTGAGCGATGCATGTAGTAGTAACTCCGGATAGAAGGGTGGAAGACGGACGCCTATCCGGCAAAAACTGCCGCCTGCAGCATCTTCGAAGTTTTATTCTTCTGCAATTTTATAGAAATGATTGCACTGCGCCACCCTGATGGACGAAATATTTTTGAGGCACACGAATAAATAAATAAAATAAAATAAAAAACCGGTCAAGTGCGAGTCGAACTCGTACGCCGAGGGTTCCGTAGGTACCTAGCCATGGTGCCAATTAAGCTAGTCCGCTTAATTGTATGAGCGCCCATACAACTCGGAGGACAATTTTAATTGGCGTCAACTATGTATGTATGGGAACACCTTTTAATTTTCAACTTTTTTAACTTTTTGTAATTTTTCCTTTATTTGTGCCATAAGACCTTGCTTTTTGCCAAATTTCGTTATTCTAGGTCAACGGGAACTACCATTTAGGTTTTCGACCCAAAACCTCTAGGGTACTTCCGGTTGACCTAGAATTGTCAATTTTGGTTACAAGCAAGGTCTTCCAGCACAAGTAAAGGAAAAATTCCGAAAAATAAAAAAAGTTGATAATTAAGGTAAGTTTTGGTACTCACAAGTTTTCACGAAAACCTAAATTTGCCTATATCTTTTTATAGTGTTGACTCAGGACCTTGATTTTTATACTCACAATAGGGACTATAGACCTTAGTATATGGTATAAATTTCAACTTGCTAGCTCTACCCGTTCCTGAAATAATCGATGGTGACACACGGACAGACGGACAGACAGACAGACAGACAGACGGACAAGAAAGTGATCTTATAAGGGTTCCTTTTTTTACCTTTTAAGGTACGGAACCCTAAAAAGGTGAATTGTCGCGGGAGCGGGTCTGAGGTTTTTTTTCTTAAATTTGGCTTCGCACGGGTTTTGCATTCAGCCATCGGTTTTACATTCAACCTATTTACTTTCTAAAAATAAATTTAACCTCGCACATAGATCTGTCAAAAAAGATGTTTTGTGAAATGCTTCATAGATGTTTCAGATGCTTCATCGATGCTTCTTATATGAAGCATCGATGAAGCATCTGAAACATCTAGCAAGCAAGAGCGCGTCAAGTTTACCGACAACAGATGGCTCGGGGCCGAGCCGTGCTCGGGCGAGCGAACGCGCGCCCGAGGCCGCCCGAGGCACGTCCACATCAGCCGAGCATTTGGCTCGCGAGGCTGCCGCGCGAGCCTGTGCGCTAGGTGGGTACCCGGCTATAGATGAAGCATCTATGAAACATCTGATTTTTCATCAAAAGTGGCCACTTTAGACCCCCTGGTACCTACTTCAAACATTAATTTTTATCCATTGGTCATGAAGGATGAATTAATAATATAATATTCTAAATAATTTGGCAAAGACTTGGAAAATAATCGAAACCTAAAATTTCAATAAGGTCGAAAATCGCTGGAACGGTTTTTTTAACAGTATTGTGGAAATTGGTTTTGCAACGTTATTTCAAAAACATGATTTTGTCCTTCATGACGACAACGGGTAAAATGTTTTGAAGTACCAGGACATCAGATGTATCGCAGAAGTGTTTTGATTTAAGCAAGTAAAAAAAACCTCTGTAACGTTTCTGGTGTCCTGGTCTTTTAAGTTAGATCCAAAACACAACACACATAGTGCATAATTGCTATTGCCAAAAAGATATAGGTAGGTAGGTACTATGTACAAAATTAAATAAAATTAGGTAAAAAATAACAAATGTAGTGAACAAAATTATCTGAGCTTTTCCAAGAAATGTCCAATGCTGGTTTCATTGTGCAAAATTCGAGTTGGCAATTTAAAACGAAATTGTCTTTTTCAATTATATTCCTTTACCTACTCGTGGTGACGATACCGTAGTATGTTCTTTGTATCCTCTCTGCGGTGGTGAGTGTACCTACTTTGTCTATTTTGACACGAGTTCGGCCATAAGGAAATGTTAGTCCTCGTAGCCAAATCAGTTAGGTAGGCGAAATATGTAGATCAGTACATTTTGACATTCAGTCCAAACCAACCGTAAGGAATAGTTTGTCCATGAGGAGAAAGCCTTAATTTTTGATATGAGTCCAAATCCTGTGGTCCGAATCGACCCATTTCAAAAGATACTTTAGGCGATTCGCACCGCTGTCACCACCGTGGTGCGAAAGAACCCATTCAAAAAGAGCTCTGGGGCGATTCACACCGCGGTCCGAACCGCTTGCGGTGTGAAACGCCTAAAGACCCTAATATTGTGAATGGGTTTGCAACCTGTCACTTATGAAAGATACTGCAAAATGTGGGCATGTACCAAATACGTATTTGAACATACCTCTTACCACCCCTTTAGACATCGTCAAACGATCTAAAAATTCCTAAAGAACTAAAAATATTGTAGCTATGAATATTGATTGCAAATCTCAAAACCTGTTGAAGAGCAAGCCCAGACGAAGGTTATTCGAAATTCACTCCAAATTCCGAAAAATTCACTACTCAAATCAAACAGAAGGCAAAAGAATATGTGAATACTATCGACAGCCTACTGACAGATGAAAAGCTTTTCAAGTCTATCAGCCTCCTATAAAGGGCGCTTTCAATTTATGCGTTTCTTAACGGCGCGACTTGAATGCGCCCTAAGGGGTGATCCATTTACGAGCAAGTGTATTATAATATAAGCCGTTTGTTTAATTCATCATGGATAAATATGTAATATATTGTTAGATGCTTCGCTGGCATTAAGTGACTGCACAGAAATCTTATCATCGTGGAAGAGTGAACTAAACGTCAGATCTGCTCAAACACAAGCTCAATTCGGGTGTTAATCTAACTATTCAGCCCAGTTGCGCCGATTTGCTTGGGATGGGCCTCCTCTTTATTACGCCACTCTGTCCGGTTTCTCAGGTTTCTTTCGCAACATTAACGACATCATCTGACCATCGAGTGGTCTGATAATTAATAGCCGTGAATGAAACAAAGACAATGTTCCAACCGATTTTAGAGAAAAAGATAACGAAGCTGCTTTTTTGTCTGACGTTGTGTCGTCATGGCAAAGCTAACGATACATATTAATGCGTTAAGTGCCCACGACGGACATGCGGATCTTCATCGAAGTCGCATTGACTGGCCTCTCAGTTGGTAGTAGCTCTGCCTCCTGCGCTGTAGGTCGTGGGTTCGATTCCCACCCAGGACAAACATTTGTGATGAACATAGATGTTCGTTCTGTGTCTAGGCGTTATAAAGTATTATAAGTCTGTATTTACAAAAAGTATATAAGTATTCTATCAGTTATCTGGTTCTCATAGTACAAGCTTTGCTTATTTTGGCGCTGTGTGGGTTTGGGCTAGATGGCGCTGTGTGAAATGTCCATCAGTATATTTTTAATTTTTATTGCTAAACAAAATATATTACTTACCTAATGGTTAAGTATTAAGTTCGCTAGTATACCAGCGGTATTATTCACTTATCGATCACCCCTTTCTTATGCGTCTTATGTTCGAACTATTGATTACTATTCTCAAAACAAGCTTAGCTTGGACTTAAGACAGCTGGGTAGTTAGAAACTCATTATTACTCGCACACTAATGAATTCGCTCGCCAAACTAACTTAATTAACAAACACATGCTTCATAATTAAGCACTAATTGGTATTGAATTGACTTCAACAGAAATTAATTCTGCGTTTTGATTTTCACTCGTATTATTTCTCAGTTAAATGAAGATAGTATTTCTGTACTTATTTAGTTTTGCTGGTTGTTTTTTTTTTATGAATCATCATCATTATTTGTATCCACATCTCATCTCGGTTTATTTTGTTAATTGTCTAATTCCGGGATTTAAGAGGGGAAGCAAATATTGTAAATCCTACTATCCTATCCTATCCTATCCTACTATCCTACTAATATTATAAAGGCGAAAGTCCGTGTGTGTGTGTGAATGTTTGTTGCCACGTATCTCCATAACTATCAAACCGATTATGATGAAATTTGGAATGTAGATAGATAATGACCGGGAATAGGACATAGGCTACTTTTTATCCCGAAAAATTGCACGGTTCATTGAACCGCGGGCGTCCACTAGTGATTTAATAACAATTAAATACAACAAATAACGGGGACGGGGACGGGGAAACGTACACACAAACTTATTTAATTTAAAATCCAAAAAAATCTGTTTATGTAGGTACAGAATATAAAACCAAACACTTTTTTACTTTTTTGTATTGCAACGCATGCTGGGTGCAAATAGTCCCTTAATAAACTAGTAAAGCGCTGATGATCTTCAAATGGCTGAACAGATTTTCATGAAACAGTTATGAACCATCTCGACAAAGACACCTTTCAAACAAAAAATAATAATTGAAATCGGTTTATCCGTTCAGGAGCTATGATGCTACAGCCAGACACACAGATAAACAGAGACACAGATACACACTACAAACGTTTAACACCCATTTTTTTCGTCGGAGGTTAAAAATCACTTTCAGGCATATTATATCCTGTCGTAATATATAAAGAAGAATGCTTCTTTCTTCCGATTAAGGTTTTTCCATCTTTTTTTTCTCTCTTAGAATTAAATTTGGCACGAACGACATCATCTGCATTTCAATGTTCGTCTCGTTTACTTTTAAAATGGTTTTTATTAAAATTCTGAAATTATTTTATTAAGGTCAGTACTTTTTCCTTTAGTTCTAAGTACAAAAATCATTATTTTAAAACGACGAAAACCAACGGCACTTAACTTGAAAATACGTGAATCAACAAGTAGCTAGTACGATTTTTCAGCGTCCATCAAAATCGCCGTAAAAGTAACATAAAACCACATTCCCTAATGTTACCAGTCTAAGTGGCCACTCCACAATATCAGTACACCAAAAACTATAGCTACACCTCCAATTTGCAGCGTCACGCTGATATCGTTGGCTTGTAGATTGTTATCATAATCCCTACCTTCATAGATTAGTAGGGATTTATACATCATAAGTAGTAGGGATTTTTCTAGAATGCAAAAAAAATACAATAGTACCTACTACATGAAAAGCAAGTAAATGAGTTGCAAAAATATTGTAATCCTGCGAAAAAAATATGATAATGATAACTTAAAATTGGATTTACTGCAAACTATACTTGTTCGTTCTCAAGATTGTTATTACTCGTATAATGATAATAACGTGTTTTCATTATTTCAATTTCTTTAAATGTAAATAAATTCATAAATATAATTATTTGGAATTAACAATTTGGAAAAATCATCACCAGTGTGGATTGTGATAATAGCCTGGCATTTCGACGTTTATAAATTTTGGAAGCGGCCCGCTTTAATTAGAAGCCAGCGCTAATAGGAGCGGTGGTCCCGTATAGAGACCACACTTTCCAACTTACGAGGACTCGAACGAAATCTGGTTATATTCTTTGATTCAAAAGAACCGATCTTTAAAAGAAGGTTATTGACCAATGTCGTTTCGTTACGATTCACTCTAATGATTCACCCCAAGTCAAATAAGCACTTGCAACATTAAAACACTAGAACTGTAAATTACAAATATACATACAATAGGCATGATAACAGTAATCAAGTTTCGCCAAAATATTTATCTGATCTAATGAAATAGGATTCAAAGATTTTGAAAAATGTATTTATTCTCTTATTAATGTCGAGATTAATAATTTATTTGTTATAATAAATCTACAAAATACAACAATCCGCCATGATAGCTAAAACACCCATCAGAGCGAATTACGTCACGTCTCGGTAAATGTAATTTTATTTCTATGTAGCTAAGTTGTCATCAGTGGTTGATATACCGAGCCGTGACGTAAAAACAGACGCCATGACACCGGCGAGCGTTTTGGCGTGAATTTGAAAATTTAAATTTAAATGTACTTTTATTGCACAAAAACCTTAATTTTCTACAGAAATATGATATATTTTAGACATAGTAGATACTTCTGAATATCATAGAAGAGATTTTGAAAATTAGTCATCATGCCTATTACGCTTTTTTCCGTAGGGGTAAGCAGATACCATAGATTTCCACTTGCTACGGTCCAAGTACGATCTAAGGATCGTAGTAAGTGTGTTAGGATTTCTTACACACGTCTTTCTCATCATTCCTCTCACTACATTCTTCAACAATTTTTCCGGTTTAGGGTAAATTAAATATGTAAGTACCTGAATTCCCTCAATATGAGGTATTGAGGAAATTCAGGTACTTAATATGTAAGTACCTGAATTTCCTCAATACCTCAAGTAGGTAACCCTCAATTCAGGAACCTGATTTAAGGTTTCTTTTTAATCTAATAAAGATCCGTCTAATTCAATGATAGATTTAATCCAACCAGTACCAACTACGACAAAATGGCCTGAACAGTAATTCAAATATTTTCGGTGTAAACCTTTATCACAACCTACTTCGCCAAAGCCTTTTATTAAGTATATGTAATCTATCTATCTTTTATTTTTATATATTTTTTTTATATTAGTTTAAAATAAAAAAATAATATTTTAAGACACAGTGGGCTAATTATAATAATATTTTAAGTGGCCCATTGTGTTCCGCACTGTTAAAAATAATATTTTCTAATAATAAAAAAAGGCCTCCCCACGATCTCTCCAATTATAACGGTCCTGTGCCATTTGGACCCACAACGTCATTAAAAAAAATGAAACTTAAAAATACCTGTGAAAAATGGATTGACATGGTCACAATACTCACAGCGACTCCGTCAAAGCTATTATAATAGCCGCCTTTGAATAATTTAAATCCTGGGTAAAGTGAGCAGTCGCGGTGGCTATGCAATTCCGTATGCGATTATGCAGCATCCTTTTACGGTTATTCATAAATCTCCATGTTATACTGAAGATTACTTCCAGTCTTCAGTTTAATATTTATAGAAATTTTATATGCTTAGAACACTTAAAGTTTTCTCAGCACATCAAGTTTTCTCTGGTGTCTGTCAAAGATAAAAAGTTCTTATTTTTTTTTAGATTTTATTGGGACTAATGAAATTAAATTATTTTACTGATGTTTCAGATCAAATTGCAGTCAGTTGGCTGTCCTTAAGGGCGCTACTCACACACCTGCCGCAGGGGCAATCTAGGTGGCAGTCTAGGTGCGTGGCGGTTGTCGCGATATTGGGAATATCTCTACTCCCGATATCGCGACAACCGCCACGCACCTAGATTGCCACCTAGATTGCCCCTGCGGCAGGTGTGTGAGTAGCGCCCTTTAATCTCATTACGGGATAAGGTCCCGATAATATTTCTATATTCTAATTCAATAATATTCTTTAAATTGGAAAACAGCCGTTTTGAACATAGTGTCCGCATCGTAATTAGGTAAATAAAAACGTATGTAATGTGAATAGGTAATTTTTCTATCGTGGGCCTGGTTATTCAATAATAATATCCTACTAATATTATAAAGGCGAAAGTCCGTGCGTGTGTGTGAATGTTTGTTACCACGTTTCTCCATAACTACTTAACTGATTTTGATGAAATTTGGAATGTAGATAGTTAAGGGACCGGCAAACTTATCTACGTACCAAGGAACGTAATACCAAAATTTATTAATTTCTTAGGTCAAACAGATGCTGACGTTTTCGTTGACAACGCTGTTAGTTTTTATCGCATGCTATATTTATTTTTTAATTTTAATTTTGACTCTTTATAAATTTTCCATTTTATTACTTTTACTGTTATTGTACTTATACTAACTAATTGATTATTATTATTTTTAAATGTATCTAACATAAGTGATTTATTATAACATTTGGACGACTTGGACCTTTCTGTAAGTCCATTTGTGTTTTTGTATAAATAAATAAATAAATAAATAAATTACGTTTTTATTACGTTTTTATGGAAATTCGCCTATCGCAGGCCTCTTAAGTTCTAGAATAACACATAGGCTATTTTTCATCCCGGAAAAATGTATGGTTCTCTTGGGATAAAAAAAAGTAGTCCACGCGGGCGAAGCCGCGGGCGTTCACTATACTACCTATAATAGTTTAAAATCAAGTTTGCATCGCTTTTACGGGGTGTGTCAGTGTATCTATCTGTGGCATTGTAGGTCGGAAATTGATAAAACTAATCTTATTTGATGTGACTTGATTGAGTGTTCTTATTTATGAAAGCTGTTTAGTGATTTGACGATCATCAGCCGATTGTCTATCTTTGATAGCGACCAAAATTGGTCTCAAACTCTCTCTGAAAGATATGGTAAAAATATCATCTTAACGCTAACGAGACCAAACGCGACAAAAGATCTCAGCAAAAGATACATCGCTTTGACAGTTTGAGACCAATTTAATGTTTGAGACAAGTTAGACAATCAGCCTGCAGATCTTTTATAGATTGATTGATTAAAGGATGTAAGCAACTTCCACAGGTTCGACAGTTTGCAAATTTGGTATCGTGTTACATAAAATAATAAAATTCGTTACCTATAGGAAAAAACACAGTAAATTTAAGTAGATAAATGTAAGTAGGTAAGTAAGTAAGTATAGAAGTTTTCTTTGAATGACCCCAATAAAAAAATGTTATCTACTTAATAATTTGCTTCAAACTCTTGTAGAACAATAATTTAAGTAAACAAGCGATCGGGCTTGAACTTATTTTTCTTTTAGTACTTACTTACTTTTATTTAGTAAAACAAACTTGTTTCTTATTTCTATTTCTTTTTGCCCTGATACTTAGTATTCACAGAACGCAAGGCAAATTAAACAACTCCTTCTGTCACAAAAGAAATACGGATGCCTACCTACCTACTATTTATTTTCCTAGAACCCTTTTGAAAGCAGGTTGCAGTATTGTCCTTCTGTCTTTTTAAATGCTTTGAAGTTTTACGAGCTTCAGGTATTCTTAAAAACCTTTACTCTTGTTCAACGACGATGAAGAACAAAGAATACTATTATCTTGTAGCTAATGTAGCGAGAGAGCTAAAGTTATAGATATTCCAAGATATGAAATACTATATGTTATATTTATTTATCTAGACATTATTTATTTATCTAAACTAAACTACTAACATTTGAGCCATCTTAGGATCGTGGTAAGAGAACTTTAGGTAGCTCAACTGATCCGAGATACTTATTCAGTAAATAATAACATTCGTTTTATAGGATCTTGAACTAAGGTCTGGGTACCTACGGATCAAAGGGAAAAACTTAAAATACTCCTAAAAAATATTTACTTACAGAAATTAGATTTTAAAGTCTCTCTAAAAGAATGTGTTGTTTTTAAGTTTTCAAGAGCAGTTTTATTTTGCATTATTTTATCGTTTCATCCCTCAAGATGTTTCTTTATTTTCAGGAAGAAATAGAATCATCACTGCGTCTAGTCCACGCAGTAGCGTCGGGCGCGACCGGAGCGCTATGCGTGACGCATCGCTACGGAAGACTCAGGGCTCCACTATACACCGAGCGGTGGGATACCGCCAGGGCGCAGGCTGATCTCGCAGCCAACTTCCTTCATCAGCTAGGCCTAGAAAATGATGGTAAGAATACATCAAGAAATAGGCTGAGGCCAAACGAGCGTAATTTTTTGAGTTGTGGAGTCGCGAAATCTACTTTCAACAAAAACAGACAACTCATTTTGCGTCGCCCCGTGTGAATCAAACAGGACTTTTCTATGAAAACAAATGCAGCAGATATTACGCGACCGAAATTACGCGACTCACAACTCAAAAAAGAAATACGCTAGTTTGACCTCAGCCGAGTCACCACTGTTGTAAGTGCATGCACTAGTTATTAATTTTAGAAACTACGTAACACGTTCTTTCGGTGCAATTATCGCTATGCAAGTGTACCTACTCGAAAGATTTAAAATGCTTAATATAATTATTAAGTACAAGAGGGAAAAAGTATATTGATATACCCAATAGTGTTCATAAATTACGATACTTTTAAGAGTTTTAAATTGTTCAACGGTAGCTGTTGTAATAATGTCTACCTCAACTTTTCAAACTTTATCTTAGCTTTAACGACTAGTTAAGGTAAGCGATCGAGACAAGAGACCACGACGAGACATGAGACAGTCACAGAGATACATTTTCAGATTAAATAATCCTTTTTTTGAAACAATATTATTATCTACTATCCATAGTTCTGTTTAAAAGTATTTTTTTTTTGTGTTTAGTTATTTTAATCTTTACGTCTGCTTCATTGCTATCAAAAAATTAGAGTAAGTAGGTACTTGATATTTCGCGTAGCCAGTTAAAATTGTAAATGTTCAGTATCTTTTATACTACATCAGGCTCATGAACCATGCTTTGGATTTGGCAGTTGCCCCATTTGACTCTTCACAAGTCGCTGTTTCTGCATCATACTCTAAAAACTCTATGCCGCTCGGCTGCGTTTCCATTGACGCGGAGTTGGGCGGAATTGACCAATCACTATGCTCGAAACCTCTGCTCCGTTTTAATGGAAACAGCACGAGCGGAGCGGGGCAGAGCTGAACGGATATTCATATAAAATAAGCGAGGTGATGCGGAGCGGAGTACAGCGGGGCGGTGCGTTGCGGAGGATAGCTAGGAGAGCGAAGCGGTGTTCTGCTTCAGTGGAAACACTCACCACTTTTCACCGCTATTCTCCGCTCATCTCCGCACAGCTCCGCGTCAATGGAAACGCAGCCTAAGTCAGTCACCTACAATAAAAACAGCCGGGTCGCAGAATTAAAGTATTTATTTTTTATTTTCAAATAGGGTTGACAAAGGTATCACTTATGTATACTATATTGGTATAGGTAGTCTAATTGGTCGCGTGCATCAAAACCAAACCTTAAAAATACTATTAAAAAACGTTATAATAAGGCTACATCAGCTCTTGTATTAAGTTTTAAACTTGGCTGCTTTGACATACGACACCAGCTGGGTTTGCAATTTTTATGCGAGTAGTTATAAAATACGCTCAACAAAATATTCTAAGCTTTGGTTGGTTCAATATTGGAATTGGTTTTACGCTCTGCGAGCTTCGATACGATATTGTAAAACTTTTTTTGGTTTCGTCATTTGCTTTGCGATCTCGTGTCGGGTATCGAAACTGGATGTATTGGAATAAAATTGAATCCTCTCGATTTTCACGGCACATTGAATATAAATATCTCCATTACACTTCACACCCATTTCTGTAATCCCTGCTTATTTATACGGTACCTAAGTAAATATGAGAGTAGGTATTGTTTTATTCATTTCGGGATGATATGTTTAACCACTTCAAATATCCTGAAAACCCTTTCATGGCATTTATTTTTCTGTCTTGTCAGTCTTCTATGCGTTACTAATTTGCGTTTAATAAGTAAGTATATGACGATGAACGATGACGATGGAAATTACCTAGATAAGTTTAAAAATATATTACCTACACCCTACAGTCACATTAGGACTACCTACTTAACTGTCCTGACCTCGTAGATATCAGAAAATACGTATAATTTGGTATTGTAACACCCAGACCCAGAACAAATATCTGCATTCTGCAGATCATTCAACTTTGAATCACCTTTGAACCCGTCCTACAACGCCTTTCTTTAAGTAATATCATTTTTTAAGAGAACAGAGGGTTCTTTATGGGTTACGCACTTTGCTGAAAGCCAATTACAAGTTTCCTGTAATTCACGACTAACCCAGGCTTATCTTCTCAGACGTGCTTATGGCAGTGTCCCATGGGCTGGTCATGGGAGCTATTCCATCTGAGCGCGCGGTGGGTGCAAGAGCTCTGGCGCTGCGATCTGACGGTGGCGCGGTGAACAGCGCGGTGGCTTGGGAGCGGTACGGTACCGGCGAGCCAGTAGCTGTTGTTTCGCCGCAGTTGGACAAGCCCCCCGATCCTGAGTACCCTTGGTGAGTGTCTATTACCAACCGAACAACCACGCTTGACAGCGTGGTTGACACCCATGAGAGGTAATAAGGGATAATGCCAGAGCACGCATTTAAAAGCGCCCGAGTCCCAAATCTACTCAAGACAATTTCAATTGTCAAAATAACTTTAATCTTAAAATTTACAGATATTTTTTCCCTATTTTAAGTAGGTACTTAGCCAGCTTTTAAATCGCAAAGTACATTCAGTAACTGAAAAAATAATGCCTAGTGTCCCTTATTACTCTACTCGACTAGAATTGGTTCAAAATTCAGTGTTTAATTAACATAGTTTACAAAGTTGCTATATCTTTCCATCACTTTGCAGACTAATATTACAATTAAGAAAGTTCAGATATTTGTTACGTAATCATGTCGTTACGCTATGACTTTGATGAAATCGGCATAATTATAATGTCTTTAGAAGTTTAGATTACGGCTTGGATTAAAATAAGCACAGAATGCTTTTGATGCCGAAAAACATCAAGGTACTTATCATCATATAAATAATGCTGGATATTTCACACAGCATCACCTAATCCCAAAGTAAGGAAGCTAGTGTTATGGGAACTACATGACTGATAGGTATACTACTTTATTTATTTTCCAGACAGATAAGAAAGTGACTTAATAAAAACGTGGTAAAAATTAATATTCCAGGTACGTATCAGCACATGAGAGCGACACCCTCCGTTCGCCCAAGTTCATGTCATCGCCACCTGGCGCGAGCATGGACGGCTGGTGGACTTATCCATACTACAGCTGTGAAGCTCAGCGTTGGCTGCTGTCCTATACTGTGCCGGTCACCACGATAAGAGGGTAAGGAGCAATGATATTATACCCTAGATACAGTTACGTTTTTAGTTACCGACGTTTAAAATCTGTTCTCACTGGTATACATACCGATATAGTGCACACTATGTTGACAAGTTCCGCAAATGAATGGTACATACCTACATTATTAAAACACCATAGCATTTTTATTATTTTTGTAAATCACTGCAGACTAGACATCCCAATAGGACGTTTTCGAGTCTTCATTTTGCGTGCGCTAGAGACATGTCTATTATTTTTATATAGCATTGGTAAGGAGTCAAATTGAGAGAAAACTAAATGACTAACCTGGTTAATCATAATGTACTGCTTAACCGACTTGAGCTCAAGCAGCTTACCAACTCTTCAGTGAAATGTGAGTGACAAAAAAAATTCTTGAATGTGTCCTCCGAAGCACAGAAGTGCTCAATAATGCCACTAGCTATTACACTACTAGTCATCTATCCAAATTGTGTGTTGACCCCTCAACGATCTATCATAATACTTTTTATTTAAAGTCACCAACTTTCTTAACAAAACTTGTAAGTGGAAACTTTTGTGATGGAGTTTATATGGCATCTAAAAACCGAGCATTTCTAACTTGCCTGGACCGAAGTACGGACAGAAGCGTTTCATTTTTGAAGAACTTTATTAAACCGTGTTAAAATGTCTTTTTAAACATGCTTCTATAAACTATTCAAAATTACTAGGCCACTCAGAATTCTTCACAAAGTTTTTGAAGCGGAGCGGAGGTGATAACGTGCTACGCCGCCGTCTCGTAGCTTCGTAGCACTCGTAACCTCGTAGCTCGTATTTCTAAATGTCTAATGTGAGGCGATTTTGGCGATTTTCCAACCGATTATTATCTTTGGGTCTTCGTTGAGCTGGCAACCTATGATACGTATGCAATGTTAACTTCTGCAAAATGTGGGCATGTACCGAATATGTAGGTATTTGCTCAGAGGTATCTGACCCTCTGACTATCCCCTTGGACATCTTCAAATGATATAAAAACGCCTAAAGATCTGGAAAAGTATGTCTACCGCACTTTAGGAAT
The DNA here is from genome assembly GCA_958496255.1 of Camptogramma bilineatum. Taxonomy (NCBI): domain Eukaryota; kingdom Metazoa; phylum Arthropoda; class Insecta; order Lepidoptera; family Geometridae; genus Camptogramma; species Camptogramma bilineatum. Next base: position 9,351,366 of record OY292465.1, on the reverse strand, counting down.
ACAGTCGTAATCATATATATTTTTTTATGAAACCAATAAAACTTTAAACAGACGTCCATGTATCAAAGAAGCAAAAGTTATTGCAATATGAAAAGAGCGACTTTTAAAATATCATTGCAAGTTTGATACCTCCGCTACTCGAGTACCTACTTAGTGAAGAAACCTGAAAGTGTTGTTAAAGTTTTACAACTGACTGAAGAACTGAACTGACTTGAAGAGAGAGGTGTAGAAATAAACTTCCACGAACGGAGTTTGTGTCGGAAAATATAACCTTAGTTTTATAGCGCTTGGTCAAAGTTTATAGTCAAGCTTTGTTTAGGAGTGAATTTCAAATGACTTGCATTTTGTTTATCTTTTATTTATTTTACATAGGTACCTAGGTACCTACTTATATTGGAAAAATAATTGTTTATTAAAATAAAAGAGTTTTAAACTAGACATGACAATCATCTCAGCCGTAGGACGTCCACTGTTGGACGGCCTCCCTCAAAGATTTCTGTAGCCTAACCCTAAAGGCGCATATACACGCTGGGTCAACCTAAGTGAGCATAGGCGAGCGCGAGCGAGAAGACGAATCGATGCAAGGCGAGAGCAAGAGAGAGGCATCTCACCAGAGTTGGCCACTTGCTCATACGAAAGAAGAAGAAGAAGAGAGAGGCATTGCAAGCCTGGTCCATCGTGTACGTGTATGTATACGCGCCTTAAAAAGGGTTGTCTTTATTTTTATAATTTGGACATTTTTGTTACATCATTTTATATACCTACCTTACCTACCCTGATTCATATTGTGTTTCTTTTGATTGCAGATTGAAAGGCATCGTCTCACTGGACATAGACATATCGAATTTGGAGATAAACCAGTGTGAAGTGAATGCTGACGATTATAACGAAAACCAGATCTTCTCTTTCCACGGAACCCATAAATGCCCCAACGAAACCACTTATGTAAGTTTTTTTTTAATTTTTGCATCAAAATCAATGATAAGTACCTACCTACTTATGTAAGTAGGTAGGTATTGCTTATTTAAAAATAAATAATTGATCAACATACATACAAGGTTAGGTTTTTAGGTAGGTAGGTAGGTACTTAGGTAGGTACAGTCAAACTATTCTAATACCTACTTAAGTAGGTAAGTACCTAGGTACCCTACTCGTAGTAGGTATCTCTACCTAATCTGTGCCCTACTCTATTAGATAAGTACTTTTTGAACTCTCTGACTGCGTTTGTAAAACTTGTAACGTACTTAGGTACCTACTAAGTTCCTACTTAGGTAGGTAGGTACTTATTGCTAAATCTGTTAATTACGTAGGCCTTGTTTAGAAATTAAAGAGAGAGTCTCCAAACACAATTATGATACTTAGGTACCTACTAGGTATGCATGTAGTCAAATAGGTAGGTAAATAAACTTTTCTAATTAATTGTTTGGCAGTGTGACTACAAACCAAACCGCGAGATGAGTGCACGATTGTCAGGATGGGCTCGTGGCTCCTACATCTGCAGATGCCGACTTGGTTACTACTCATTACACCATCCTGAGGGATTTAATGGATCTTTAGTAGAAAGTGAGTAAATGGGCGTTTTTCGACTAGCCCGACACGGCACCGGCAACGGCACCGGCACCGGCACCGGCGACGCAAAAATGTATGAAAATGTACTGCTCGTTTTTCCACTTGCCGACGCTGGCACCGGCAGATTTTCATACATTTTTGCATCCCCACCACCGGCGCCGGTGCTGGTGCCGGCGAGTGGAAAAACGCCCATTGTCTTGGCGTTGCACAAAATTATCTTCGTTTTAATTTTTATTTTTAAATTTTACCGCGCAGCCGGCAACACATCTTTGACGCCGGCTCCATACGTTGGGACCAACGTTGGTCCCAACGTTGGGGCCAAGATTTCGTGAACCATCCACACGTTGGCGATACACCAGTCTTGTTCCGTCAGAGCCAACGTGCAGACGTCCGATGTCTGCGCCCCCGATACAGAAATTGAAATTTCTCTAAGTGATTTTACATTACTGAATACCAATTTTATCACAATCACATCACATCATGTCACTATCACACTTCACAAAACACACTATATTATAAAAGCGAAAGTTTGGATGTTTGGATGTATGTTTGTTCCTCTCTAACACGACAACCACTTAACCGATATGGGTGATATTTAAAATATAGATAGATAATAACCGGAAATAGGACATAGGCTACTTTTTATTCCAAAAAATTGCACGGTTCCCGTAACATAAAAAAAAAATAGTAGACTCCATCATCAGATCAGCTCGCTGTCACCATATTATTACATTGTAGTCAGAACTTGACAAATATGCCGAGTTTCAACTCAATCGGTCTATTTACTGAGGAGTTCTGTTGAACAGCTCTTGACTCCATCATCAGATCAGCTTGTTGATACCATAATATTTCATTGTCACCGAGAATCTATAAGTGTGCAAAATTTCAGCCCGATAGTTCTACAAACACAATAAATAAGGAATACGATGACATTCTCGCTCGTCAGTCGACACGTGCGCTCACGATGCGCGTCGAAACGGGACTGAGCATGCATAGCGCCAACGTGTGGACGGATCCCCAACGTTGGCGCGCCAACTTCCTTTGATAAAACCGACACGGCACGGCCAAGCCCCAACGTTGGCCCCAACGTTGGCGCCAAGCTATTTTGTCAGCACCACACGTTGGTGAGAGGCATTGGGACCAACGTTGGCCCCAACGTGTGGATGCGGGGTTATTGTTTTAGGCAAAGAAATTCTATACATACTAGAACGCTGACTGACATTTAATGTACAAAGGATTTTGAACCTTATCACGACTACACAACGATCTATTATCATTTAATCTTGGTTATAAGGATTGTTGGTCTTGTTGAGAGGCTTTCTTGGGTGCTTTGTCTCTTTCACACAGTTGCAAAAAGAAAGAGACACACCGCCCAAGTTTTATTTCAAGCGGACCTTGTTTTCTGTCTCAGTCAGCGTTCCGGGTACGTAGTATAGAAATTCCTTGGTTTTAGGCCCAGGGAAAAGACGATCAACGATGTCAATCAAATATGACGGATAATAGCAACACTGCCTGCTGCACACTGCAACAAACATATTTAATCTGTGGAAATATTATTTTGGAAATCTCATTCGTTCTCGATCATTTTATGTTTTCGTTCGTTGTTTATTTATTTTGATTTGAAGAGAATTTTCGTTTTATTTTATTTTCGTAACGTAAAATTAAATTAGATAAATAACTTACTGGGTGCTTTGTCGTCTGTGTAATAACATTTAACCCGACGTTAGATGACATGAAACTAATTGTATAAAAACCATTAGTGAACACCATAACTTCACAACAAAACTTCGGATTTCCGACATTTAAAAATGAAGGCCTCTAGAAAATCAGTCATTTCGGGAAAAGTTCTTTTTGAAGTAAGTACGTTAAGTAGATCAGTACATTTTGACATTCAGACCAAACCACCCGGAAGGGTTTTAATTTATAATACTATCGAAGAATCAACCTATCTTCGAAATAGAAGATGATCGTCCTAATTATTTTTCAGTCGCATACCAAGAATATGACGAGAATGGCTTGGACAACTGGAACGAGCCCTACGAGTGCCTGAAGTGCCAGCCGGGCTGTGAGACCTGCCGTGGCCCGGAGCCCTGTCTTGCCACATACAACTGGCCCTTCCGGTGAGCAACTTTCAACATTTTTTGCTTCAAGTACCAATGATAAAACAAACCCTATATTCCAATACGGTATTCCAGGCCATAATTCCAAGTTTCTTCCAAATCACAGTCAACTGGAAAGCTATCTACTCGGACGTGTAGAACGCGCCCTGTTTGGACGCCGTCGTCCGAGTGAGCTCGGATTAGGGGTTGCCACTATCCGAGTTGCGTCCAAGTAGGTATCAGAGTCCACTCGGTCAGAGCGTACTCTGATCGTGTCAACTCAGCTTAAGTGGTCCAGTATGTTCATTGCTATGGCCTATGCCTGGGCACCACTGGCACCACCCTAGATGGCACTGGCTCTGAGTGCAGGTCCTTTAACCTTTAGTCTGTCGGGATTCCAGACAATAGTAAATCAATTGTGTCTCGACCAGATCTGTGCTCCGACAGATAACCGGTTAACCAGGTCAAGGTATGTGTTAATCATGCTGTAAGATGTTAATCATCCTGTTAGACTCTAACAGCATGATTAACACATTCCTTGACCCCATAGTTAAAAAATAAGGTAATAAAAAAGAGAACCAATTTGAATGAAACTTGAAATGTCTATACTTAACATTATGTTTCTTTTTTAGGGTTCCGTACCTTAAAAGGTAAAAAAAGGAACCCTTATAAGATCACTTTCTTGTCCGTCTGTCCGTCTGTCCGTCTGTCCGTCTGTCCGTCTGTCCGTCTGTCTGTCCGTCTGTCCGTGTGTCACCATCGATTATCTCAGGAACGGGTAGAGCTAGCAAGTTGAAATTTATACCATATACTAAGGTCTATAGTCCCTATTGTGACTATAAAAATCAAGGTCCTGAGTCAACACTATAAAAAGATATAGGCAAATTTAGGTTTTCGTGAAAACTTGTGAGTACCAAAACTTACCTTAATTATCAACTTTTTTATTTTTCGGAATTTTTCCTTTACTTGTGCTGGAAGACCTTGCTTGTAACCAAAATTGACAATTCTAGGTCAACCGGAAGTACCCTAGAGGTTTTGGGTCGAAAACCTAAATGGTAGTTCCCGTTGACCTAGAATAACGAAATTTGGCAAAAAGCATGGTCTTATAGCACAAATAAAGGAAAAATTCCAAAAAGTTAAAAAAGTTGAAAATTAAAGGGTGTTCCCATACATACATAGTTGACGCCAATTAAAATTGTCCTCCGAGTTGTATGGGCGCTCATACAATTAAGCGGACTAGCTTAATTGGCACCATGGCTAGGCACGGAACCCTCGGCGTACGAGTTTGACTCGCACTTGACCGGTTTTTTTTATTACAGGATAACACTCCTGGTTATATCGTCCACCTGTGCAGTACTGACAGTGTGTTTATCCTGCTACACAAGACATCATCGACGGGTCAAAGTATTCAGAGTGGCAAGCCCTGTGTTCTTATCCATTACACTATGCGGCTGTGTCATTATGTACATGGAAGTAAGTAGTTGTGTTAATAGTAACTAAATATGTTCTGTAAGTTTTCAGTCTTTTATTCTCTTTTCAAAAACAAATTCATTGTCAAAATTTAGACTTACATCTAAAATATGGACATGGGCCAAATATGATTTAGCTCTTCTCTTCATTCAAGAACCAGAATACCCTGCAGTAACTTTTTTACCTATAGTCGTATTGCTCATTATACATTAAATTTAAATTGTAGATATTTAAGGATATATAGTCGTATTGCTCATTATACGGACTAAAAGTGAAGGAAAAAATGTCATTTTTCCTTCAATTTTGATTAGTTTTGATGCGTTTTATGTCAAAATTGAAGGAAAAATGACATTTTTTCCTTCACTTTTAGTCCGTATAATGAGCAATACGACTATATATCCTTAAATATCTACAATTTAAATTTCTATGCCTTACAGTATGTAGAAAAATTATTGGAAGATCTGAAAAATTGGTCTCAAAATATAAGCACATCAGGCTTTACTAAATAAGACTCAAAGTTCCTAAATAAATATAGAAAAAAAACTTCAACTTTATGTACAAGTCTAATTGTACCTATGTATTTTACAGATGGCTGCAATTTTTCCTGTACTGGACAGATATTTTTGCATAGCCACAAAATGGACTCGGCATATGGGTTTCTGTGTCACCTACACTGCTCTACTTATGAAAACTTGGAGGTAAGTCAAAATCACACTAATATAAATGTTTGGATGTTTGGATGAACCTATGTTTGTTCCTCTATAACTCGACAACCACTGAACCGATTCGTCTGAAATTTAAAATGTAGATAGATAACGACCGGGAATAGGACATAAGCTACTTTTTATCCAGGTACCAAGTGAGCGAAGCCGAGGGCGGAAGGTAGTTTATTATAAATGCGAAAGTTTGTGAGGATATATGGATGTCTAGATTTATAGATGTTTGTTACTCTTTCACGCTAAAACTACTGAACGGATTTTAATAAAACTTAGAATAATACATAGTTTATGAACTGGAATGAAAACGCTTCTTCATGCTATCGGTTCGCTGTCTATTTCATTCTCAAAATATAATCTTATTTTTCTTCAGGGTGTCGCTAACGTACCGCGTCAAATCAGCTCACAAACTGAAGCTGACAGATAAACAACTGCTGCAGTGGATGGCGCCAATACTTCTCATAATGCTGGTGTACCTTGGCACTTGGACGCTGTCTGCACCACCTGATGCGGAAATTGTAAGAATATAAATAAAATAAATAAATATTGCTAGACACACACAGCGCCATCTAGCCCTAAACTAAGCAAAGTTTAAAATATGGGAACCAGCTGGGATCTATTATGTTTCAAACGTAAAGTGGCTAACTCGGATTCGTTCAAACAAAATTTGTTTTTTACGAAGAGAAGAATACTTTGAAATGGTAGAAGATGGTTGAAAAAAGTGATATACTTACATGTTTGTTGTGTAAAATATGTGAAGTAATTTTGCAATAAATAAATTTAAAGTTGTTCGTAAAAAATCAATTTGTTGGAACGAATCTGAGTTAGCGTCTTTACGTGTGAAACAAAATATCCCAGCAGATAACCTGATACTATCAACCACCCATTTTCCACAGCCTAGCCTTAAAAAAAGTGGGTGGCTTTAGCGTGAACCTACATAATTTTTTTTGGTATAGGTAGATTGGCGGAAGAGTACGAGATATTTTGGAATTGTCAAAAAATCTGAAGATGGACTTCCGCAAACTCACGCCTGAATCAATTAACTACCGTTGTAAATATAATAGTCATTCAATAGGTATAATTATGCTTCTGCGGCTTTTCTTCACTACTAAAATCTTGATGACGTAACAAACTTGAAGTTGGGCCTAGCAAAAATTGATGATGAGTTTGTGGTTCAATAAAGTGAAATCACTGAACTTGTTTGAATGTTTGAAATTCATAATTAGTGGTCACGTTATGGTAGGTACTTACTAAGATTTTTACTATTTTTTTTTTCTTTCAGATAACAGACAACCTAGGACTAAAGTTCAAACAATGCTCATACAATTGGTGGGATCACAGTTTAGCAATAGGTATGTTCCTATATTTGTTGTAGGAATCACTCTAAAATATTTGTTGAGATAACCCTTTGTTTAATAATTTTGTAATTGTTTTGTAGTGCAGCAGTACGATTCAGACCTTCTCGGAATGTATTCCGAATTCGGAATGTGACGTTTCTTTGCTGAAAAAACGTCAACTTTCCGAAGATAACCATCGAATCGGATGCATTTTCGGAAGTCTGAATCACACTGCAGGTGGTTTATAGGAGTTTTACGTGACACCCCGTTTCGTCCGGATTAGTTTATTTTCACGTAAATTAAAAAAAAGTATTAAACAACACAGTTAATACACCAAACTATTTGGGGTGAGTTTGTAGTGTGTATCTGTGGCTCTGTGTCTGTCTGTGGCATCATAGCTCTTGAATCTCGAACCGTTTTCTCCGAAAACTATAACTTGGGTCTCTTCAAGTCAAGAGTGAATAAGTGTCTTCTAGACCTTTTTGATCCATCGTCAGTCACATCGTCGCTTACCATCAGGTGAGATTGTGGCTAAACAAAGTTCTATCTAGAATTAAAAAAAAACCGTTTGATGATCATCAGCTTTTTTCTATAGTTTACAAGCTGACCTTGTACTATGATATCTTTACAATGTGTTTTAAAATCAATTAACTTTATCTTTTCATTGTTGTTTTTCAGGTGAAATTCTATTCTTGTTGTGGGGCGTCCGAGTGTGCTATCGCGTCCGTCACGCCGAAAGCCTGTACAACGAGGCGCGGCTCATATCCTACGCTATCTACAACATATTCACCGTCAACTCTGTTATGATAGCATTTCAGTAAGTATTCGTGGCATAGCTTGCTTAGACGTTCTTGATTGATCGTTCACAATTTGGATGACCGAAACTGGCATTACAAGCTGAGCGCTTCTGTGCTTTGGAGGGCACGTTAAATTGTCGGTCCCGGCTTTTAAGTCGTTAAACCATGACGGAGGCCTTTAGGCGGCCCAAAAACTCCGTCACAAGAGTTTGCCACTGACTAAGTAACTTGGCTACAGGCGATATTAGATTATTTCGGAAAAGCTTCATATCATAGTCTAGTCTGAAAAATGCTCTGTTCCAATAAAAATGTTCACAAAACGTTTTAACGTAAAACATACTTAAATAAATAAATATTTCTGGACATTTCACACAGCGCCATCTAGCCCCAAACTAAGCAAAGCTTGTACTATGGGAACCAGATAACTGATATATTTGTAAATACCTACATACTTATAATACCTACTTTATATACACACTATACTTTATATAACACACACATGTTTTGTTTACAGTTTACTGATATTGCCAAGAGCCGGGCCGGATATGAAATACCTACTAGGGTTCATAAGGACCCAACTGTCGACCACGACAACGGTGCTACTTGTGTTTGGACCAAAGGTAATGCAGACCTTATTTACTATAGACGTTTTATACAAAACAGAGCACAATAATGTGTTGAAGACAGTGAACGGATGACGAGTATAAATTTTTTTAAATGAAACTGCTGATGGCTGCGATTCGTGGACTAAAATTTTTTTTTTACTCTATTTTGAATTATCAGGAAGACCATCTGTTTTTTCTTTCACTGAATTCTAGTAGCAATTTACTAGCGTAATTTTGTTCCTTTACTAGCAACGCCCTCGCGGCGTTGCCCCCATAGTGATGGTATATGGTGCTGATGATGAAAAGTAGCCTACGAATATATAACCTTCAAGAGTTTAGCTAGGTAACTAAAACAGATTTTTTTTTTTGGTCAAACTCTTTTGCTTTGCTTGTATAGATCACCTACGTATTGCCTTTCTAAGATGTCCACTCCTTTCTACCAAATGTCTCTAAAAGTTCTCTATATTCTCAGGTCCTTCGCGTGGTCCGGGGGACAGGCGATACTTGGGACAGTCGCGCGCGAGCCCGCGGTGTTCCGGCCTCGTCATCACTCAACGGTATTGGTTTGGTGCCTGATGAAGCACCGGATTTGTACCAGGAGAATGAAGAGTTGAAGGTACACTTCGGATCTCGGCATTCGTGAAGTTAGCCGTTTCGATGCACAGTGCAACTTTTTCATACAAAATTTTCTACTGCGCAGCGAAAAACCTAACTTCACGAATGCCTAGATCCATTGTGACGACTGTACTGTTCAGTACCATCTTAACAATGGACTTATAGGCTAAGGAAAAATAATAGCAGTAACGAATAAAACAGAAGTAGGTATTCCTTTGCATTTTGATATCAAATCGCAAACTAACTTACACATCGGCACTGTGTCACTACATTGTCATTTTATGACGACTGTTATGTGTAATAATGGAATACTGAAACGCTACTTAAATATTTCAGACGTACTTATCTATGTGAGACGTTTATACTCTTCAGAATCGTATACTTAATAATAATGACTATTAATGCCAATGATAAGCACCACTTAAACTAAGTAGCGTTTCAGTATCTGGGTGTAAGGAAAACATAATAGCTATAGATAGGTATCGAATAAAACGGAAGCATTCCTTTGCTGTTTAATACAAAATCGAAAACTAACTTACACGTCGGAACTGTGCCACTATTATTATCATTTTATGACGACTGTTATGTGCTGTTAAAAGTCAATCATATTTTTCAATAGTTTGGGTTCCTCGCGCGAGACTCTGTTTGCTTTGTCCACTTTGGCACTTTGTTCGTTTTGTACCAACATTTAAAGTAGCAGTGCAGGTCACATTTTACACTTGTTCTTAGGTTCGTTTGAAACAAAAATTGTAAATTAAACATTAGCAAGTTTGACGCTTTTTTGTACAGGAGGAGGTTCAAAAACTAGCAGCTCAAATCGAGTTTATGAAGATAGTGCAAATGGAGATGCACAATCGTCATCTACGGCCGCGGCCGGGCGGGTACTTCACTACAAACCCCGCTAGTCCTCCCACGCACACTGTTAATGTATCACAAGTAAGTATTATGCACTAAGTACAGTAATGTAGTATGCAGCAAGTATTATGTACAAAACGTCAGAGCAGAGCAAATTACAATTCATTCTCAATGAAATAAGTATAGGTTGCGTCACGTGATAAAAACGCTGGAAGACAGTGGAGGGGGTATGTTTGCGCATGGGTACACTTGCCTATTGTTTTTTTAACTGATTGTTTTTTCTATGGAAAACCATTTCGTAATTAAAAACTTTTGTGCGCGATGGTATAAATTTGCTTAATTTTTATTAATTGCTTCCTGCGCCGCTTGACAGCCAGCGTCCTTTTTACATGACGTGAACTTTACCTTCATAAGTGTGGATTATTATTATTATAGTTAGCCCATTATGTCCCACTGCTGGGCAAAGGCCTTGATCCTTCCAAACATCACGATCCTGTGCCATTTGGACACAGTGTGAATTAAAATTGTAAAAATTATAAATTCCAGGACAGCTCGGAATGGAGCGGACCGGTGTGACTGGTGGCCCTCAGCGACAACGGATGGTCGTGGCCGGGACCAGCTGCCAAGTCGGTGGTCACCGCCGTCGACCCGCGCCCGCCGGCTTTCGTCTAACTTACTTTATGTTGCGACTACCCTCAATACTGGCTATTTGTTCTTAAACTTGCCGACTGTTGATGCACTTAGTATAGTCCGACACAAAATAATATAAATAAATGGGGGCGCCACTGTGCAAGCTAATTACGCGAAATAGATAAATTCTCTTTTAGAAGTAAATTATTACTTCTGACTGACGTCTTCGGCACCTGTACCATAGACAAGAAACCTGTACTTTACCATAGATTAGTAGAGAAAGGGTTTCCAAAGTACTGAAATTTTAGTTGCCGTGTCTACCCGTTTTTGCCGGACTATACCTAAATGTTTTTTTTTTTTTCGATTACCGAGCGATGTATATTTGGACGTAATTTGGTTTTCGGTCTCGTTGAGCTTCAGGCTGAAAATCAGTATCCTTATAGTCCTTGGTACGGTATGTAGCGACATCTTTCCGTACGTGGACAGTCGTCCTATTTCACGAAGTTCGTTTGGTCTTGATTGTGTGTTAACATGCACGTTGTTTCTGTGTGCGTAAGCTCGGAAGCGCTCAGAATCGGCCCACGCACACAGAAACAACGTGCATGTGCATCTACACACAATTAAGACCAAACGGACTTCGTGAGATAAAACAACTGAATCTTAAACAAATAAAAAATCTTTATTCTTATCTAACCCTACTCCAGTAGACAGGAGCACAGAATCTTGAATGCACGATATTAGGTATACCTACTTTTTTTTCATATTGTCCTATTATTATCTTATTTTTAAAAATAAGAATAAATGGCCAGTAACCATTTCAACCAATCTAAATCACAAGCCGGTGTTTTTCAGTAGTTGCTTCTCTGTTGTCGCTGTTTTAGTAAGTTGTTGTTGTAAACTTATGTTATTCTGTAATAGGTAATTCATTCTGCTGGGCAGTTTAGTTTGTAACATTAGTTAGTATTTGTTAAAAACGAAAATACTTTTCTTCTCGTAGTCCAAGCTTTATGTTAGTAAGTTTACTAGTATTTTATTAGACTGTGGAACATTCTTCAAAGATAAATTGTAAAAATGTATGTAAGTTGTATGTCTACCAGACTCATAGATCTGAATTTTTCCTTTTCATTGATATTGTATTGATATCATGATTAGCTCTTAGCCAAGGTTGAGTTATCTTACCAATACTCTTAGACAACATGTAAAAAATAAGTTTTCAAAAGTATGATTTTTTAAACTTTTTTCAATGGAGAAAGATTTTGCTTTGTTTTATACATTTACATTACAAAGCATCTTGACCTAATTATGGCTTGTTACTTGCTGAGTTAATAGATTTGAAATCTGCGGTTCGATTTTGGCTCGATATAAAAAAAGACTTGTAGCTCTATGAAGTCGAGCTTTGCAAGCTCTGGACTAAAACGTCCCTGTAAGATCTGTGTTCGTTATAAGATACATAGTCTTTGGTAATAGGCTACGTATTCCAAACTGTACTGCTCCCCCTAGCCAAATCACAAGTGCTTCGTATCGAATCTCTTTCTATCATCGCTAATCTTAATGACTTACAATTCCCCTACATTTTCTCTGTTATCTACAGCGTTAGCAATTGTAGATAAGTAACTTGGCTGGGGGGTTGTGCTGTTAGAAGATATTATTATACAGATATATAAATAATTAGAATAAGACGGTGTTGTTGTAACATAATGTTACCATTGATTATGCTAGTCAGATAGATAGATAGATAGATTAACACTTTATTGTACACCACATGAACATTAAAAACAAATTACAGACACACAGAACATAGGGTGCGAAGTACAATGGGCGGTCTTATCGCTATGAGCGATTTCTTCCAGACAACCTTAGGATGAACTGGATTTACAGGAAGGCAAAAAGGCGGTGTAAATAAAATATCTACTTACGTCAATAGAATACTTAGAATACTAATAAATAAATAATAAACATACTTATCAATAAATAAATAAAATACTACTATATCTATTAATAAATAAACAAATCATATAATAAACCTACATACAAACTAAAACACTAGTCAGCCATTAGGTGTAATTTTAAAATCTTTATTTTTGTCAGTGTTTTAATAAATTTCGCGAACACATGGTGTTCCTGTTATAGGGCAGACAATAAAGTTTAATCTGCATTAAATTGTAGTAATATTAATGTGCCACATAATTAGGCACAAGCTACAAAATTAAATGTTGGCAAAGTGAAGTTGACACAAGTTTGACGTATGGCTTAGTGCGCATAGGCATGTATTACAATGGGAAATTAAGTTCATTCATAGAACTTTCCAATCGTTAGTTAATTAGGTTTAAAGAATTGTAAATATGAATCAAATGAAGCATAAATTCTAAAATGTTGTACATAAACTCACTAGAAAGTAATTATATTTTTATTTCTTTTTTATCTGTGATAAAGTTATTAATTGAACATTTTATTAATCTTATTTAAGTTAGTAAATGGTTCTTAAAAAGAAAAGTTTAATCAATCGCCTGCTAGATAAATATAGAAATGTTTATTGTTCTTTTCCTACATTATTAGGTAATCACTGTTTTTTTGTCCTTACTAACTTTGTTCCTTCAGACATCTTGAGGTAGAGCATAGTTTTTGAAAAGATAAATTTATAATGAATATTTAGAAAACAACTTAGTAAATGATAGACAGGCAGATTTATAAGTATTTAAAATTTATGTGTATTAAACTAAGCCATTGACAAAAATAATTTTATAGCAAATCAGCAGCAGTAATATTGTTTGATAAAAAGGCAACTTAGTTTTTATTATTAAAAATCTTTTATAGAGAACTTTTAAACATTGAATGAAATGACTTATTTTTTATCTTATTTATTTTGAATGTAACTTTTTTTCTAATCTATTTTTGTATAAAATTAAGTAAGTATTGACATTTCTTTTCATAATGTAAGAATCATCCAGTGTAGGTGTGTTGTTAATGTAATCTATACAAAATAAGATAAAACTAGTGTGCTCAAGCAAATTCAATTCTGGACTTTCGAAACAGCAGGGCTAAAAAGGCAATTGAAGCAGAATAATCATAATCTGTACACTAATGCATTTTCAAAGACAAGTCACAAGAAACAATACAAATCATTATTATGATTCTGCTCGAACGGCCTTTTTAGCCCTGCAAACTATAAATAATTATTGATCATTCCAAATTATTTTTTTATAATTTATAATTATAAGGTTGTTGCTATACACTGCATTTATCAGAATACTTACAGTAAAAATAAAGATTTAGAATCTTGCTTCGAAAATTAATAGGTATTTCTATGGTACCTACCTATTTTAAAATTTCTAAATACTCTTAATTCTACATGAAATTATATTGTTTAGATTTAAAATCTACTCTACACCTATTTTTGTGCCAATTTATTTCTTGAACAACTTTAGATTTTGATCATGTTTTACATTAATATTGTAAAGAAAGTCTTTATTATTATTTCCATATTAAAAATACAATACTGCCCATGTATTTTGGCCATGCTGGGCCTTTTGCTTAGCAAGGCAATAGATTTTTAGGAATGAAATCTTTACTAAATGGCTAAATTCAGGGCGGCCAAGATATGTTGGCCGTTCTGTACTAATCAATGTTACATTTTTAAGGTGTTATTGTAAAATAGAATTGGTGTAATAAGTATTGTTATTCTCTGATATTGGTTAAAGATAAGATCTGTAAAAGTTCTGTTTTTACAGTAATTATAAAAATGACTGTTGATTTTGCTTTTTCATTTAAAATAATTTAATAAACACAATTCAAAATTAGGTACCTACATTACTTTTAAATTTATACACAAGTTACACAAACCTATCTCAGAAAAGCATGTAGCTCTTAGCAAGAGCAAAAAAAAATCGCCGAATAGAAATTTACAATTTATATCCAACATGGGACACCCGTGATACAGGTGGTTCATGATGTCCAAAGAAAGTGTTTTGGAACCCTTGAACTCCATTAGGTTCCAGGGAAACCTAGTCAATCTTTGTATTTTGGAATCCTTGGACCTCCCAAAGCTATGGCCACAACCATGGTATCACTGGAGTGCTACCAGCCTTTGGCACTCAAAGTTAATGCACCTTTACACCATTAAAGAATTTCAAAATCAGATTTTCACTAGGACTGTCATAGACATCCTACACTTCCCGGCTTTACTTCTATAAAATATTAATTAATTAATAAATAAACTCTTTTGTTTATTATTTATGCTTAGGCCTTTAGGTGGCCTAAAAACTCCATCACCAGAGTTGGCCACTTGCTCATACGAAAGAAGATTAATGCTTCTCGAGCATAACAATAATATTTAGAATTACATAATATGATGGATTCTAGTACAAAGGGAGAAGGTTCACTAAATAACGACCGGCATTACAATTCAACAAAACACATTGTTAATTTTTAAAGACATCAAAATCTGTCTTACTCATAAAATTAACACTTGCACATAAGAACATTGCATCATTCAATGCAGTCTTGCAAACATTCTCACTGTTCTTACTCACTAAATCAAACACTTCCATATCTTTTTTAGCTATTTCACACACATTATCTACAGTTGATAGCTCATGTTCCTCTGAAGTGAGTAAAGCCTCCATAAGCGCTCCTCTTCCAACTCTCTTCCTAAGATCAGCTACTTCTTCCTTGAGCTTTTCGTATTCTGAATCTGAAATCTGTTCCAACTGGCACTCATCGCCGGGAAGTAGCACGTTAGATGCAATCTTCAGGATCCCCTCAATTTCACTATCAACAATATCTAGTGAAGGCCCTGCCCGTTCACAATACAAGCGGACCAATTTATCACACGATTTCGTCAGCGTATCCTTGTCTGTCTCGTTGAGATCTAAGGAGTCTCGCAAATAAGACTCCATATCCTTGACTCCATTCGTTATTTTCTGCTCCACCATCTGTCTGACAGCGATTTTGAGACGCTGCGTCCCGAAACCAAAGTGCTGGGTTTCATATTCCTCGTCTGTGCCGCCGTTCCAGGGCTTAGTTTTTATCATTACGTAAAAGCAAGAACCGCTGTCCGCTGTTTACACTACTGCAGAATAATTTGTAAATCTGTATTTAAATTGTAAACAAAATAAATAAACGTTGGCTTCTTGTTTTTGAAAATTCTGAACTGTGATGTGATTGATTGATTGAATTGAATTGAAAACAGTGTTGCCAACTCCAATAAATCCATATCGCTAGATTCAATCTGAAAAGTCGATAGAAAGTCGCTTAATTTCTAACTGATTTTAAGTCGCTAACACATAAGCAAAAGTTGCTATTTCTAGCAACAAAGTCGCTAAATTGGCAGCACTGACGAAAAACAATTGGATTGAGTGAGTGAGCGAAGGAACGACGATACTTTATCTATATACAGTGTTGCCAATTTAGAGACTGTATCTAAAAATAGCGACTTTTTGTCAAGTGTTAGCGACTTAAAATCGGGTTTAGCGACCAATTATATTTAGCGACTTTTAGACTTCAACCTTGAAATCAAAACAATTTTAGGGCAAGTAATGGAAGGTTGAAAGTACAAAAAGTCAAGTTGAAAAAATAATTAAAGATGTTAACTTTCATTTTAAATAAGTAAAGAGACTGCCGTGGTAGGTAATTAAGTTTACTTACGAAAGGGGTTTTATATTTTTACGAAAATAATTACATGTAATTTATTGTTCATTACTTACATAATTATTTGTACTGAACAAAAAATTCCTGGCCAATTATGATTAAATCATCAAATTGTGACTTTAACAACGATTTTTAGTACTTTCTAGCGACTTTTCAGATGAATCTAGCGACTTGGATTTATTGGAGTTGGCAGCACTGGCTGTATGAGAGAATGAGTGAATCATGAAGAGAACGATCCGCATTGGCGCATTCTACGTTCATTCTTATCGTTCACTTTGCTTTTTGGCGGGAATTTGAGAAGTCATTTTTCGTTTTTATTTTATTTTCCAAAACTTGTGTTTCTTCAAATGTTAACGCCGGCTCCATACGTTGGGACCAACGTTGGTCCCAACGTTGGGGCCAAGATTTCGTGAACCATCCACACGTTGGCGATACACCAGTCTTGTTCCGTCAGAGCCAACGTGCAGACGTCCGATGTCTGCGCGCCCGATACAGAAATTGAAATTTCTCTAAGTGATTTTACATTACTGAATACCAATTTTATCACACTCACATCACATCATGTCACTATCACACTTCACACAACACACTATATTATAAATGCGAAAGTTTAGATGTTTGGATGTATGTTTGTTCCTCTATAACACGACAACCACTTAACCGATATGGGTGAAATTTAAAATATAGATAGATAATAACCGGAAATAGGGCATAGGCTACTTTTTATCCCAAAAAATTGCACGGTTCCCGTAACATAAAAAAAAAATAGTAGACTCCATCATCAGATCAGCTCGCTGTCACCATATTATTAAATTGTAGTCAGAACTTGACAAATACGCCGAGTTTCAACTCAATCGGTTTATTTACTGAGGAGTTCTGTTGAACTGCTCTTGACTCCATCATCAGATCAGCTTGTTGATACCATAATATTTCATTGTCACTGAGAATCTATAAGTGTGCAAAATTTCAGCCCGATAGTTCTACAAACACAATAAATAAGGAATACGATGACATTCTCGCTCGTCAGTCGACACGTGCGCTCACGATGCGCGTCGAAATGGGACTGAGCATAGCGCCAACGTGTGGACGGATCCCCAACGTTGGCGCGCCAACTTCCTTTGATAAAACCGACACGGCACGGCCAAGCCCCAACGTTGGCCCCAACGTTGGCGCCAAGCTATTTTGTCAGCACCACACGTTGGTGAGAGGCATTGGGACCAACGTTGGCCCCAACGTGTGGATGCGGGGTAATGATTAATAACGGTGGTAAGTGAAACAAAATTGGGTAGCATTGCATTTCGAGCCAGTGGCGGCCTTAGGGGATGGCGAACAGGGCACTCGCCGAGGGCCTCGCACTTGTAGGGGCCTCGCGCAGCGAGCCGACTAGAGAAAATCTTTTATTTTAAGCATTAGTAAACCTATAACCTGTACCTACCTATAACTAGTAGTTCGCCCCGAACTGAGATCTCGCGCACCGTAGATGGCTTACATTTGGACTTTCTTCTGACTACCCCTATAATTTCAAGTGCTACTACTGATACTGCCGAGTATGCCTATTGCGCTAGCTCTTCATGGTAAAAAATACTGGCATGCATGCAATACATAATGTCGCGTCTAATTTTTCATTTAGGTATTTCATATTTATGAATTCTCGTCGTATTTCTAAAAGTATACGTCCTAGAATAAAAATAATAACTATTTTGGAATGTACAAATAAAGACCTTTCATTTGACAGCCCACTCAATATATTTGTTTACTTAACTTTTTTTACCCCAATTATTTTCATTCTTTATCAAAAATTTTTTTATCATGAAAATAAATCAAGTAGCATCTAAAATCATTGCAAACCAAACCGCAACGATGCCACTCTCTTTTTAAGACCAACCAGTCAATGAGCTACGAAGTCATCGAAACTCTATGCAACGGGAGCTCTTGCAGCTCTGGTTTCATAGTTTTTGGTCTTTGGTCGTATTTCAAAAACTATACATCCTAGATTAAAAATAAAAACCATTTTGGAATGTACAAAATAAGCCCTTTCGTATGACACCCCACTCAATTTATTTGTGTAACTTTCATAATTTTTTACCCCCTTGGGAACCCAATATCTTCACAACCCCTTCATCGATTAAGCTCATATGCTCCCCCGTAAATTTCCTTACCACAACCTATTGACCTACCAAGTTTCATGCAGATTGGATGAACGGTTCGACAGTTATGCTCGAACAACAATTCGTGAAACATACAAACATACAAACATACAAACATACAAACATACAAAGCAAAATCGCCCAACTTACCACTAAGATCTTCGCTCGCTTCGCTCGCTCGATCGATAACCTGTACCTACCCGTTAAGGATAGACAAATTCCATTGTGGACTTTTCTGTAAGCCTTTAGAATAAGAACAATGCCTTCTTATCGATCGAGCGAGCGAAGCGAGCGAAGATCTTAGTGGTAAGTTGGGCGATTTTGCTTTGTATGTTTGTATGTTTCACGAATTGTTGTTCGAGCATAACTGTCGAACCGTTCATCCAATCTGCATGAAACTTGGTAGGTCAATAGGTTGTGGTAAGGAAATTTACGGTGGAGCATATGAGCTTAATCGATGAAGGGGTTGTGAAGATATTGGGTTCCCAAGGGGGTAAAAAATTATGAAAGTTACACAAATATATTGAGTGGGGTGTCATACGAAAGGGCTTATTTTGTACATTCCAAAATGGTTTTTATTTTTAATCTAGGATGTATAGTTTTTGAAATACGACCAAAGACCAAAAACTACGAAACCAGAGCTGCAAGAGCTCCCGTTTCATAGAGTTTCGATGTCTTCGTAGCTCATTGACTGGTCGGTCTTAAAAAGAGAGTGGCATCGTTGCGGTTTGGTTTGCAATGATTTTAGATGCTACTTGATTTATTTTCATGATAAAAAAATTTTTGATAAAAAATGAAAATAATTGGGGTAAAAAAAGTTAAGTAAACAAATATATTGAGTGCGGTGTCAAATGAAAGGTCTTTATTTGTACATTCTAAAATAGTTATTATTTTTATTCTAGGACGTATACTTTTAAAAATACGACGAGAATTCATAAATATGAAATAAATGAAAAGTTAGACACGACATTATGTATTGCATGCATGCTAGTATTTTTTACCATGAAGAGCTAGCGCAATAGGCATACCCGGCAGTAGTAGCACTTGAAATTATAGGGGTAGTCTGAAGAAAGTCCAAATGTAAGCCATCTACGGTGCGCGAGATCTCAGTTCGGGGCGAACTACTAGTATTATTTTGTTAAGTACTATCTATCTCAAAAAGATTAGGCAGCTTTTTCGGGTTGGATTTAGTATTAAGAAGCAGGATTTCGAGGGGGGTGGTGAGGGGGGGAGGTGAGGGGGGGTTCCCCCTCCCCCCTGGTACCACTCCCATTACAAGGTAACGCACCGTTCTGGAGATAATCAAATTATTGTTTTATAAACAAACTGGTAAAAATTGGTAAAAATTTAGTATTCGGTAATAGTATTTTGGTGGGGGGGAGGGTGGAGGGATCCCCCGCCCCCCTGGTACCACTCCCATTACAAGGTAACACACCGTTCTTGAGAAAATAAAATTATTGTAACCTAACCTTTCTTTTTTTTTCTAACTAACCTACACGGGGCAACCGACACGGGGCATCCTGTAGGTTAGGTTAGGTTTGTATATAAAAAAGCGAGCGAAGCGAGCCCACCCACAAAATCTGGTCGCGCAAACCCCCATAACATCTAAAAGAGAAACTAAATCAGATCCGACACGGGGCACCCTGTAGGTTAGGTTTGTATATAAAAAAGCGAGCGAAGCGAGCCCACCCACAAAATCTGGTCGTACAAACCCCCATAACATCTAAAAGAGGAACTAAATCAGATCCGACACAGGGCACCCTGTAGGTTAGGTTAGGTTTGTATATAAAAAAGCGAGCGAAGCGAGCCCACCCACAAAATCTGGTCGCACAAACCCCCATAACATCTAAAAGAGAAAATAATTCAGATCCGACACAGGGCACCCTGTAGGTTAGGTTAGGTTTGTATATAAAAAAGCGAGCGAAGCGAGCCCACCCACAAAATCTGGTCGCACAAACCCCCATAACATCTAAAAGAAACTAAATCAGATCCGACACAGGGCACCCTGTAGGTTAGGTTAGGTTTGTATATAAAAAAGCGAGCGAAGCGAACACTTTCAAAAAAAAAAAGGTTAGGTTAGGTTACAATAATTTGATTTTCTCTCTCATTTTTACAAGTTTGTATGTAAAAACAATAATTTGATTATCTCCAGAACGGTGCGTTACCTTGTAATGGGAGTGGTACCAGGGGGGAGGGGGAACCCCCCCCTCCCCCCTCCCACCCCCCGTCCCCCCTAAATCCTGCTTCTTAATACTAAATTTTTACCCTAAAAGAGAATTTATCTATTTCGCGTATTTAGCTTGCACAGTGGCGCCCACATTTATTTCTATTCAGTATTTTGTGTAGTAATTTAAGTGTATTTTGCTAACAAAGTGAGTCATATCTGACCGCAGAATAGAAACCGACAAGCAGCTAGCCTTTTCTTTGAGCACCGTAAGCAAAATCAAGTGTCATTACGTTGCATTTGTCTTTGAAAATTCGGCTCGCTTCGCTCGCATTTTAGCTACATGCGTATTCTACGGATAAAGTGAGTTATACTTATATCTGATCGCAGAATAGAAACCGACTAGCAGCCAGCCTTTTCTTTGAGCAAAATGTAAGCAAAATCAAGTGTCACGTCACGTGTTATAATTTTCTTTAAAAAATTATTATTTATAAATATTAGATTCAATGGATATTTTGCAAGAGCAGGGCTAGGGAGAGCTCGCTTTGCTTGCATAATAGTCTCATTATTTTGCTAGCCAAAGTGAGTTATGCGTTAATCTCAAAAATAAGCGGCTCGCTTCACATACTAACGTGTAACTCCCCAAAAGTCTTGGTCCCGCGCCCGTCATCAGGGGCCTTGCAAAGATCTACCGCCGCGCGCCGCCCGGGTTCTCGCGATAGCTAAGGTCGCCCCGAGCTCTCCCAAAAAGTCCGTGTTGATGTTTCAGTAAAGACCCACATCTTTACTGAGGCACAAGGGGAGAGGTGGGATATTATATAGGTAATGTACTTATTATTATATTAGGTATGTACTTTTGTGTATAAACTTGAACCCCCTTACTTAAGAAAGATGTTTAAAGTTGAACACTGGTTGAACTACGTCCTGTCTCTGTTTGTCACTATCCACAATTATGCCCGGGTTACACGAGGCTAGTTTTTCAAGCTAGGATAGCAAGCTAGTGTTAGTAAGCTAGCAAGCTAGTACTTCTAGCTTCGTGTAGACACAACTAGCTTCATTTCTAAGCTAGTAAGCTTACTAGCTTACTAGCTTAGA
Organism: Camptogramma bilineatum; assembly: GCA_958496255.1. NCBI lineage: Eukaryota > Metazoa > Arthropoda > Insecta > Lepidoptera > Geometridae > Camptogramma > Camptogramma bilineatum. The sequence continues at coordinate 9,329,621 of OY292465.1, read as the reverse complement.
AATTAAGCTGTCTACACGAAGCTAGAAGTACTAGCTTCGTGTAGACACAACTAGCTTCATTTCTAAGCTAGTAAGCTTACTAGCTTACTAGCTTAGAAATTAAGCTAGTTGTGTCTACACGAAGCTAGAAGTACTAGCTTGCTAGCTTACTAACACTAGCTTGCTATCCTAGCTTGAAAAACTAGCCTCGTGTAACCCGGGCATTATAGACAGGACGTTGTTTAACCAGTGTTTCAGTGGCGGCGTAGCATGGGTTGGCACCCGGGGCGGTATTCTATTGAGCACACCCCCCCCCCCCCCCTGCCAAAAATTCCAAAAATACAACAGTGACATTCTGACAATATAGGTGATAGGAGATAAACGATAAATGTTTGGATGATAATATGCAAATATTTGTAACGTCGCAAAACATCTACTTATGAAGCTAATATGCGAGCGAAGCGAGCCGATTTTTTTTTGACAAATGCAACATAATCGCAAAATACTGAAGCTAATATGCTATCAAAGCGAGCTAGCTTCGAACCAAGCGAGCTCCCTACTCTCGCAATATACATAGGAACCTAAAGTGCGAGCGAAGCGAGCTGAATTTTTTAAAGAAAAATGTAACATGGACACTTGAGTTTGCTTACGGTGCTCAAAGAAAAGTCTGCCTGCTTAAATGCGAGTGAAACGAGCCGAATTTTTAAAAGACAAAATTAAATGCAAGTTAATGAGATGACACTTGATTTTGCTTACGGTGCTCAAAGAAAAGGCGGGCTGCTTGTCGGTTTCTATCTTGCGGTCAGACATAACTCACTTTGTTCGTAAAATAGACATGCTAAATACGAGCGAAGCGAGCCGATTTTTTAGACACATGACACGTTATATGACGGGATGACAAGTGGCCGCATGCTGCGCGAGGCCGGGTGATTGCCCTGTTTGCCACCCCCTAAGGCCGCCCCTGCATGACATTATACCTACTCACTTTGGTCCCAAAATACTCAGTGAAGCTAATATGCGAGCAAAGCGAGATTAAAACGAAGCGAGCTTCCTACTCTTTGAGCCGATTTTTTTAAGACAAATGCAACATGTGACAACACTTGACTTTGCTTACAGTGCTCAAATAAAATGCTGGCTGCTTGTCGGTTTCCATTCTGTGGTCATACCCTAGTATTCTGTGGTCATACATTACTCATTTGGCTCGCAAAATAGTTATCTACTCATGAAGCTATATGCGAGATCCACGAGCAAGCAAAGAGAGCCGAATTTTCTTGCGTGAGAAATGCGTGATGATATATTTTTCATTCAAATACCCATTTATACATCCCCTTAGGGGTAATACCAATTTGAACTCTGGCACTCCCTTTGAAAGGTAGATTTTACAAAGTTTTTGTAAGAAGGTAGGTACCTACGGATTTTTTTCACCGTGGTCCACGGTGACACCCCCCTAGTGCTTGGCGCCCGGGGCGGACCGCCCCGTCCGCCCCCCCCTTACGCCGCCACTGCAGTGTTTCACTTTAAACATCTTTCATTCAATAAGTAAGGCCCGAAATTACACTGGCTGAATGCACAAGCCGTGCGGAGCCAAAAATAAAAAGAAGAAAAAAACGTTAATTTCATTCCATTCATTCATTCTCGCAACGCGGCTTCGTTCTCGTTCCGTCCGCTTGCAAAGCAAAGCAAACAAAAATCAAAATCGTCGCGCAGTAAACGCGCGGAGTCGGCATTGTGTTGACGGTCGCTGTTTAGTCGGTTCATTTTGTCTATCACAACAAAAACATAACCTCTATAGTCGGTTATCACAAAAACTTTCACTTACAAGTAACTTGTCCTTTCGAAACATCCGAGTTTCCGAACTTTGGACAACAGTGGAAACGTGAGTGCAGTTTATTTCATACTGTTATTTTAGTTTTGTGCCCGCGTGTGTTTTGTGTTTACCAAGTTATTGTTTGCCGAAGTGCTGATCGGTTTTAGTTTTTTTGCGTGTGCTTATTTCACCGTGAACTTGTTGCTCTATCACGTCTGACTGAGGTAAGCCTGGGTACCTATATTGTTCACACATGTTTTATATTAGTATAGTATTGTAAGGCGTAGGTAAGTATTTATTTGGTTATCTTAACGCAGATAAAACGTTATCATTGTTGTAGCTTGTATTAAAATTTAAAATGTACCTACCACTTATCAGAATTAGTTTCCTGATTTTTTTTACATCATAATGATTATTTTAACCAAACCACAAAATAAATAATAGTACCTACTTAACCAAATTAAGTAATCAATTTAAAAATGTATAGGTACCTACTTACCTTCGCTGCTATAGCAGCTATAGCTATAGCTAGCTATAGCAGCAATGTAGGTATTAGGTACCTTATAATGTAGGTAGGTAGACAACGAATGCACCACTATACTACCAGGCAGGGGTCGGGAACCTGCGGCCCGCGAGCCGCATGCGGCTCTTTCGATGTTAAATTGCGTTGCGGCTCTCCAGCTCAAAGCCAATGTACCTACTTTAACTAGGTACCTACATATAATGTTTTGTGCGAAAAACGTGTTTTTTGCGTGCCACCTGTTGATTTGTTCGTCGTTAAATTAAATTTAGTAGGTGCCTGTGCCTACCTACCTAATAGATAGGCACGTAACCGTTCGGTAACTGTATATCTCTACAATACAGACCGCTTTTTGCTCTACACTTGTCCAATTAGGCTCTAGTTCTCTGTAGTCTCCATCATAGCTTGATAATTGGTTGTACTAGGGAACCTAAACTTTGTTCCTAGTTCTTCAGAGTACTTACTTACCTTCTGGGAATTTTTATTGCTGGGTTCCTGCTATTCGTATGTACCAGAGAAACAGCGGTCTAACATCGACTTTTATAATAGCCTATTCTTGTAGGGCTGTCACTTATGGAAATAAACTAACTGCGCCGCGCGGTGTCACTCGCGTAGTGTTAAAATAATAACGGACAGCTGGTACTGCTGACGGACGGATGGTATTTGCTAGAATAAATACGTTTAATTTAGTTAAAATAAACACGTAAGTAAGTAAATCGTATTTTTCATTTATTAAAATTAAAAATGTGGCTCACTCCTAACTTAGCTCCTGACTCCATCTTCAAATCAGCTCGCTGTCACTCCCCATAATATTACAGTGTAGTCGGAACTTGACACTTATGCCGAGTTTCAACTCAATCGGCCTATTTATTGAGGAGTTCTGTTAAACAGCTCCTGACTCCATCATCAGATCAACTCGCTGTTACCTATTATTACATTGTAGTCGGAACTTGACAGACATGTCGAGTTTCAATTCAATCGGCTAAAAATAGGTAACAAATTATTGTAAGTTTATCCGAATTACATACCTAGAAATGCAAATTTTCAAATAGATAAGACAGTGAAAAGTACCTCCTTTTGACCTACTTAGATTAAAATCGACCTCAAATATTAATAAATACCTACACATTAATTAATACATACCTACCTACTTAGTAGGTACCTACTTACAGAAAATTACTTCAATAATATTTCAATAAAATGGTAGTAGGTACGTAAACTTACCGGTCACGTTCTTTTGAGTAGGTAGGTATGTGAGAAATGATAAGTTTTAATTTTTCTCTGCATGACTTTGCCTAGCTAGATGTAAGTACCTACTTACCTTACCAACTGACTGAATGAAAATGAACTCGAAAAAGACCGCGCCACAGATTCATTAATAGTTACTACGTAACCCGCGCGGCCCACAATGGTCCCGAATTTGGTGCTCCATACACATAGAAACCAAAACTCGATTTATTAATTTTTTTTTATTGGGGAGTGTTCTAGTACACAATTCTTATTCAAATATGTAGGTACAGTCACCATAGCAAGCTTCATGATGGAATAAAAAAATTTTTAGTTTTTTTTTGTATGGAGGAGAACACTTAAATAGGATTATCTCTCGACTCTTAGAAACTCAAGGGCTGCCGCTTATAGAGGGTGTACACCCACACGAGGCCGTCCTCATAAGCTACCAATCTCGCACAGCTGGGCACGGTTTTAGCACCCAGAGCAAACTGAATATTCGAAAATTTGCCTACTACACCAAAACTAGAATTTCTTAAATGTTTGCATGGTAGATTGTTCTAATTCACTATTTTTATCTAACTATGTAGGTACAGTCACCATAGTAAGCTTTACGTAAGAAAAAAAAAATATTTTGTCTTTTTTTGTGTATGGATGAAAACACTTAATTCGGATTTTCTCTCGACTCTTGGAAACTCAAGGGCTGTCGCTTATACAGAGTATACACACACATGAGGCTGTCCTCATAAGCTACCAATATTGCACGTCTGGGCACGGTTTTGGCACCCAGAGCCAAAATACTAATAATTCAAAAATTTTACAGCATTCCCGAAACCAAGATTTTTAAAAAGTTTGTATAGGGGATTGCTTTAATACACGATTTTTATGTAAAAATGTAGGTACAGTCACCATAACAAGCTTCATGACAGTAAAAACAACTATTTAGTTCTATTTTTGTGTGGAGGATAACACTTAAATTGGATTATCTTTCGACTCTTAGAAACTCAAGAGCTGCCGCTTATACAGAGTATACACCCACATAAGGCCGTCCTCACAAGCCACAAATCTCGCACGGCTGGGCACGGTTTTGGCGCCTAGAGCCAAATGATTATTTGAAAATCTATAAACTACACCGAAAGTAAAATTTAAAGCTTGCTGTCGTGACTGTACCTACATATTTAGATAAGAATAGTGTATTAAAGCAATGTCCCATGCAATCCCCCATGCAAAGATTTACGAAATTCTAGTTTTGGTGTAGTTGACAAATTTTCGAATATTCAGTTTGCTCTGGGCGCCAAAACCGTGCCCAGCCGTGCAAGATTGGTAGCTTATGAGGTCGGTCTCATGTGGGTGTACACCTTGTATAAGCGGCAGCCCTTGAGTTTCTAAGAATCGAGAGATAATCCAATTTAAGTGTTTTCCTCCATACAAAAAATAACAAAATATTTTTTTATTCCGTCATGAAGCTTGCTATGGTGACTGTACCTCCATTTTTAGATAAAAATCGTGTATCAGAGCAATCCCCCATTCAAACTTTTTTGAAATCTTGGTTTCGGTATTGCTGTAAAATTTTCGAATTATTAGTTTTTTGGCCAAAACCGTGCCCAGACGTGCAAGATTGGTAGCTTATAAAGACAACCTCATGTGTGTGTACACCCTGTTTAAGTGGCAGCCCTTGAGTTTCTATGAGTCGAGAGAAAATCCGAATTAAGTGTTTTCATTCATACACAAAAAAAGACAAAATATTTTTTTTTTCTTACGTAAAGCGTACTATGGTGACTGTACCTACATAGTTAGATAAAAATAGTGAATCAGAACAATCTACCATGCAAACATTTACGAAATTCTAGTTTTGATGTAGTTGACAAATTTTCGAATATTCAGTTTGCTCTGGGCGCCAAAACCGTGTCCAGCCGTGCGAGATTGGTAGCTTATGAGGATGACCTCATGTGGGTGTACACCCTGTATAAGCGGCAGCCCTTGAGTTTCTAAGAGTCGAGAGATAATCCAATTTAAGTGTTTTGCTCCATTCAAAAATAACTAAATATTTTTTTATTCCGTCATGAAGCTTGCTATGGTGACTGTACCTACATTTTCAGATAAAAGTCATGTATTAGAGCAATCCCCCATGCAAACTTTTTTGAAATCTTGGTTTCGGTATTGCTGTAAAATTTTCGAATTATTAGTTTTTTGGCCAAAACCGTGCCCAGACGTGCAAGATTGGTAGCTTATAAGGACAGCCTCATGTGTGTGTACACCCTGTATAAGCGGCAGCCTTTGAGTTTCTATGAGTCGAGAGAAAATCCGAATTAAGTGTTTTCATTCATACACAAAAAAAGACAAAATATTTTTTTTTTCTTACGTAAAGCGTACTATGGTGACTGTACCTACATAGTTAGATAAAAATAGTGAATTAGAACAATCTACCATGCAAGCATTTAAGAAATTCTAGTTTTGGTGTAGTAGGCAAATTTTCGAATATTCAGTTTGCTCTGGGTGCTAAAACCGTGCCCAGCTGTGCGAGATTGGTGGCTTATGAGGACGGCCTCGTGTGGGTGTACACCCTCTATAAGCGGCAGCCCTTGAGTTTCTAAGAGTCGAGAGATAATCCTATTTAAGTGTTCTCCTCCATACAAAAAAAAACTAAATATTTTTTTATTCCGTCATGAAGCTTGCTATGGTGACTGTACCTACATATTTGAATAAGAATTGTGTACTAAAACAATCCCCAATAAAAAAAAATTAAAAAATCGAGTTTTGGTTTCTATGTGTATGGAGCACTAAATTCGGGACCAACGTGCGGCCGCCGCATACTCGTAGCGTTCGCGGCCTCCGAGCGCCCCTTACCGCATAGCCGCCGGTCGGCCGCCGGAGTTTGCCGAGACTGGCCGAGAGTTCCCGAAGCGGCCGCCCGCCGCTCGTAAGTGAGCCTGTCGGTGAACGCGCACGCACACAACGCTGCGCATGTAGTGAAGTACCTATTATCGCGTGTTGTTTGAGTTTGTTTCTCTGGTTACTCGGTGTATGTACCTACTGATTATTGGTAATTAGGGTACCTAGCTAGACCGGTAGGTTTAAAATATGCTCCATAAAAGACGCGTCTTTCCCGTATGCTTTATTTCCTCTTGATAAGATCCCGATCCAGACAAAACCTCTAACATTCACCCTGATCACATTCTTCATACAAACTCGCAGGATTCGGGTGCCCATGGCTCGTAAACGTCCTATTCTCTTCGGGTATAAATATCTACACGACATTTCGAAAGGGTCGAGATTTCTGGTACAAACCTGTGTTACCAGGAAAAATAAATATTACCTACCTAGGTAGGTAGGTATGTTGAGCTAGGACCTTATATACCTATAGGTAATTTAAAATGTGACGATAGCTACCTACAGTCTGTAATATTTGTATCGAGGCCTACGATTGTGACAGTTCTTTAGCTAAAGGGTGTGAATATGAGGCCCTCTCAATGAAATCCTACTGATACAATCATCGTTAATCATTTAATTACTTATTACAAATATTACAATTGCAATTTAGATTTTTAGACCACAAAACTGTTTCGCTCGTAAAATAATTCTGTCATTTTTAATGTCAAATCATACATATGCCATCATGACAGTGACGCTGTCATTCTGGCTAGAGTGTAAGATAGTTCTATTCTACCAATTGCATTCAGAATACAGACTAAAACAAGCGCACAATAGAAATAATCTAAACAACACGTTACATTCGGCCATCCTACTATGAACGAGTCTCTTCGTTCAGTTTTAGTATCATAAAGGTGGTGCCTGGCCAGCAATACTACTTCACAACAACTTCGTCTGACGACTCGACCACGAATGAAGACCACAGTCGAGCAACCGCGGTAAAAGGTGCACCGCCGTCGATCAGCCAGCAATGTCGCATCGTGCCATGTTCGCTACGAATGCCTCGCCACGATGTCAAGGATCGAAATCGCTCCATACAGTCGCCACCTTAACAGAATAGGTATATTGAATCAACAGAATACTCTCTGTACAGAAGTCCAGCAGTCGTTACAAGTCAAGGGTACTGCGTAAATTAATTAGTATTTCAAAAACAATCGGTTATAATATATCATAATAATATTGAGCAGTGTTTAAATCAATAGGAACTTCCAATCAATAATAATTATTCCGTTTACAGTTATGCATCGCTATGGTAAAACAAAAATAACAGATCTTTATAAAATTCACCCAGTTATCAAAATCTTATATCAGTCAGACTCAATTTTTCTAATGAAATCACAGACGTTAATGTTTGAGAAATACATACCAAAAATATTCAAAACATTTAGAAGTCAATTTTTTTTTTTTTACTTAAAAATCGGTCGTGTCACCTCTTAGTCCTATAATCAGTTGGCACATAAATGGGGTTAATAATTTAAAATAATCTCAGCTGCGTGGCTAGTTCGTTTATCGGTCAAACCCATACTTACAACATCCTTTTGTTCTGTAAATAATGTTATTCTTAAATCAGGCATGGATTAAGTCAGATGGCAATAATTGAGCACAATAATTATTTCAGCTGGGTGGTTAGTTTTTTTAATGGTCAAATCCATACTTACGAGATCCTTTTGTTCTGAAACAATTCAAAAGGGCGGCAAGTTCATATGCCAGTGATGCCCTAGTTAATGTCACATAATCATGAAATAAACAATAGTGGGCGGCAAGTTCTTATGCCGGTGATGCCCCAGTTAATATCACATAATCATTAATTAAACAATAATGGGCGGCAAGTTCTTATGCCGGTTATGCCCTCGCTAATAAGTATATGTACTTGTAATAAATAAGATAAATAAATATACATACATAATTATTAATGAGTGGCAAGTTCCTATGCCAGTCATCACTTATTTGTGCAAATAGTCAATAATGGGCGGCAAGTTCATATGCCAGTAATGCCCTCGCTAATATGTATGTGTACTTATAATAATTAAATAAATAAATAAACGTACATGATTTTTAATCAGTGGCAAGTTCATATGCCAGTTATCACTTATTCATGAAAATAATTAATATTGGGCGGCAAGTTCGTATGCCAGTAATGCCCTCGCTAACATGTGTGTGTACTTATAATAAATAAATAAAAATAAATAAATATACATACATGCAAGTTCATATGCCAGTCATCACTTATTCAGGAAAACAATCGCAATATTAAATAAAGACAAGTTCCAATGTCAGTAAGCAAGTAAGTTCGTATAAGCAAGCGGCCAATCCTGGTGACGGAGTCTGTTGGCCGCAAGGCCTCCGTCATGGTTCGACTCAACAAAAGCCGGGTTCGACAATTCAACGCGCCCCGAACGATCAATGAATATGCTCTAACTCCGTTAATATTAAATCGTTATGAAATATTAAATCATTGATGTCAAAGTGAGGCCTACATGATCTTAGGTATTGAATAATCTTTGAATTTTGACTCTTGACTTTCAATCAAGAACGCCTAAGCAAGCTTCGCCACGAGCGCTTCACATGTCAATAATGCCCTCGCTTGACTGGCAAGTTGCTGTGCCAGTCAAGCCCTCACAAAGCGAGACACTGGTTCGGCCATCTCTGCATTGGCTGTAGCTCCTGCTACGCCGCGCCTCTTTTCAGTTGTCGCTGCTGTGACCATTTCAAACACACACTCGATTGCGCGGATCACTCACTCGTGTTCTAGAATTAAAACAGTTTTATTTCGCTTCTATTCAAATCCCAATATTTTTTTTAAATCTAAAAGTCATGGTTGCATGGTTCATGTAGGTATTAAGTAGGCTATTGGATCTGGGTCAGCAATATAAAATAGTTCAACACTTTTAGTTGTCTAATCTAAGTCATCAGGTATGCGTGCATAAAACCTTGTATCATTTCGAAATTCTCTCTAAAATCCAACGGCATTTCAACTCTCTTTTTGTAGCTTGATTTGACAGCGACTAGCGGAGTTCATTTTCTCAAATCTTGTCCCATTACTTCTACTCGTCGTTTTGGTAGGTACCGAACATTTAATTCACTAATGCAAGTTTAACTTAGATGTAAGTAACTTAGATGACGTGTCGGTTGCCTTGCTCATTAATTCTCTAGTTAAAAGGTTCTTAATCCTGCTTGACTAGACAAATTAGAATAGAACCTAGATATTTTGTTTAACTGGCTGCCATTCAACAATTTTTTTTAATCAGTATTCATCCTATCCTCATCAATCAATTATCAACACTACTGTCCTAACCCACATAGGTCGGCAAACCATGTTTCTTTTCTCTGCTCCTCTCTTTATCACTTTTTTTTTTTCACTACTCACTCATTTCACATTACATATCCGCATTTCCGTACCTAGTCCATCTATAATTTTTCTAGCATACTCCACGTGTTTATCTAGCTCTATATTCATGTTCAACGCTGATCGTGTAATTTCAACATAATTGTTCATTATTATTCGAAAATAATCATTTGGAAATCTAAAATCGTTTTATCTAAGTAATGTTTTATTCAAAAAGTATACACTGCTCTATTCAACTAGTTCAGTCCATAGCACTTTGCTTTTTAATCGCTTACGTTTAGGTAAGTACTTGAACTTTTAATTTCAAGATTGAAGCTCAATAATATAATAATAATACAATGTGGAGGTCATCAAGTTAGCATAGTCTACATGGACTAGGTGTAGCAAAGTCTTTATCAGCAATATATGTCTAGCTGGCACATTCTAGGTAGTTTACAGCATGGTTCACTATTTAACTAGAATAGGTTCGCGTTTAGACCACATTCCTTCTCAGTTTTTATACATGACATTTTCTAGTTTATTTTAATTGTTTTCCAGCTACTAAATTCTTTGTTTGGTCGTTTACATTAAGTTTAAGAATTCTGGTGAATCTGTCAATCTTTGTCTATCTGTCAGAAGTAGGTACAATATTATTACCGTTATTTTGTAACAAACTACACTCAATTTAATAAAGTACTTTGTACGAGTTCTTCAACTGTTGTATTTGTCATCTAAGCATTTTACGTCAGCAATCTTAGGCAGTCAGTTGGCGTTTGGTAATTAGTCACGTTTCATTATTATTTCAGCATTCATGATTGGAGTGCGGTCTACGAACTAAAGGTGACCACAAGCAGAACTACTTGCCGGCTCACTTAGCGACTCTCTGATTTTCTACCTTCGTATCCCTGTTCTTGACTATTCATGACCGTACAGCTTCATAACTTGAGCTGTTCCAGAATCTGCTTATTATTATGTAGATGTTTAACTTTTTCCCGCATTTCGACCACATTAGTAAATTTGCACAAGTAGTTTCCTTACCATTTTTACGGCACATACCTTTCTCTTCTTTACACCATGCTTACTTAACAATTATTCGATCCATTTCTTTTGGTATTACCTATCAACTCTGATAAGCCGTTCTTTGCCTCACACTCATAATCAATGTCACAAATACTCAAGTCACTCAAACTCATGCAATTACAAGTAATGCATATATATTTTTTTTAATTATTATTTAGTATCATTATTCTTACTTATCAACTTAAATTCCAAACAATCTAAATTATTTAATAATTATTACCATCATTTTTCATTAATATTACTATGTGTTACTACAAGTATACCTATCTATATGCTAATCTCTTCGGGCGAAGCCTTCGTCTAATTGTAAATTGTTTGTAAATTGTTTAAATTGTAAATTAATTTGTAATTATGATAGAACTTCACATACGGTAAGTTCGTTTAATCATTAATTTCATATCACAAAGTTTACGATATTGGTTTACTTGTTCTATTGTCATAATACTAATTCCCATTGCATTTTATTTTGTATAATTTCTTTCACAGAATGTTTCACGGTAGTCACTCACTAAAATGAAGCCAGTGCAGTGGGCTCATCCCTTGTGCACCACTCACAACTTGGATCTAGTCTCATTAGCTTTAAGTCTAAGTTTTATAATAATTAATACCCAAAGTAGGTACCTACCTAATTTTTCTACTTAAAGACTTAATTTTTGTTCCTTTGTTCTCTCATAGAAAATATTTTACTTAATCTTATTTATTTATCTTCACAAAATTCTACTTTCCACTACTATTAACTGCGCTCCTAGGTACCTATAATAGCATCATAAATAGATGTGTATTGTGTAGGTACTGGGTACCTACAAATTCCGTTATCCACCAAATTTTGCATTGACAGTTTTCAGAAATAACACATCGTTTCTAAGTCCTCTTTGATGTGATGTAATGCCTACGTCCAACCAAACATGAATTGGATATTTTTGATTTACATGATGGCAGGTTTAAAAGATGTACCTATGTGCATGATAAGGTTTAGCTCGCCTTTGTACATGTCCTGTCATTGTGGAATTTTATTGTTCGGTCTTATTTTTTTTCAATAAAGAAAGAATATGTAGGTAGGTATCCATAAAATCTTAGTGGGTAGGTTCTGAATTTCTTTTCTAATGTAAGTAGATACCTTTAGTTTTACTTTCACTCAACTCAGTTAATTTAAGTTTTATTCTTGCAACACTAACTCTTATGTTCACATTATTTTGATTACGAATCTAGAATTAGGCAGGTAGGTATTCAGTTTGCAACCATAAATAACGGTTGTAATGTTTTGTGATCTCTAATAAAATAACTATCACTTGTTCATTTCAAAAGAGTGTGCAGGTACCGATTCATGGATTGAGTTGCATTTGTCTAGATTCGAGTCTATTTATCTCAGCCTTTTTGATCACAGTAGGTAGGTAGTACTTATCAACGCCAATTCACGACTGAATAAAATCCGGCAGAGAATCTAAGACTAATTTATTCACACTCAGTCTTCCATAATGTATCCATTTCCTATTAATTTATAATTATAACTAAGTACATATATGTATATTTTTGTTTTACTGTAGGTATCATGGATATCCTTAACAAAACTTAGGTAGGCACTCATTCGTTTTGGAGCTGAGAGTTGATACTACTTTAGTTTAGGTAAAGTTTTTAGTTCAGAATGAACATTAGTGCATAATAAACGTTCTATGTTTTTTTTTTTAATGCCAATTCCCTGGCAACTTCAATCATCTTTAAATCAATCAAAAAATCATTTATTTAGCAAATAAATCATTTCATTTCATTTCATTTCAAAAATCTCAGCCTGAGGAAATCCCTGTCCATAATGGTATCCCATTTGCTATTCAAGATTATCATTATCCTAGTAATTTCCAAAACTCAAGTTATATACTTTATGTCATAAATGTGATTTACCTATTATTTCATTTTAATGTTTTTTTATTTTATTTTATATGAAGTCTTATCCTATTTCTCTCTCATGGGCTTCCATTCTTTATCTTATCTTAGGCAAGTTTTTACTTCCATTCATTCATTCAAAGGTAATCGCTATAATATTATGTAATAGTCATAGTATATAATAAATATATAATATAATAGGTAATAGTCATGGTCAATAATCATCTAGTAATTCTCAATCTTGAGACAAGATGAACCAAATCTCATCATCATTTGATCACATTTTGTCAAATGTCTCTAAAACCTCCAAAGCCTTGTCATTAGAAGTGCCGCTTGTTCACTGTGCTACAACATTCAAGAATATTTATTGTCCTTTCATCAGAAGTATTATAATATGAACTTGTTCACATAAAGCTCAATCACAAATCAAGTTCATTAAACCTTTTCCATAAAAGTGCAGAACGGATAATAATACTACATAAAAGTCCCTGATTCCTTTTTGTTCTAATCTAATTGTGTTGATTTGATACAAGAACTTCCATTTACCTTTTAAGTATTTCTAGTTAGTTACCACTAAGTTGTTTTTGCTTTTGATAACTTTAAATTTCTAATTAAAATAATTAAATTGATCATTTTATTAATCAAACATCATGTTTCATCATGCATTCTTTCTAGATTCCTATTTACTTATATTCACAAGTTCAACTAGGCAGGGTTGAGTGAAGAATTCTTGTCATCAGTGATGATGTTACTTATTCTATTGCAGTACTTACCAAATTGCATTTCTCATGTTAGTCTAATAATGTAATTTTCTGTAATTTCACTTAGGTATTCTTTTGTTTTCTTATCAAGATTTTAGGTTACCACTAAATAAATGAATCATTGTCACATTGAATATGCTAAGGGAATTTGGTGTCTGACCAGGGCCCCGATTCTACTAATTTAAAACATCAACCATTTAGTTATCATTACCGCTAAGTTTTGCTTCATTTTCCAAATGACAGTCATTTGTTTGAAAACATCAACACAACAGAGACGCAGGCCACTAGTCGATTAGGAAACAAAATGAAGTCCAAGCCTAACCGACGCTGTGCCATGGCTGACAAAAAGTTTGTTAGTGGAATCGACCTCCGAGAATCATCAAGATTTCTTCAATTGCTTATTAGGATCTTTAAAATCATTATGATTGATTGTTTCACTTAACTTTGTTTTAGAATATTTATCAATCTTGGTTAACTGTAGGTACCTACCATTCAGTTTATAAAGTTTCATAAGTATTAGACACAGCCACTTTTTCAACCTCTTTATACACCCAATCTATGCTCACCGATTTAGCTGAATAGGTAGGTAAGTGCAGATACTTTGATACCGACTTATCAATACTTATAATAATCTTCAATACAAGAAAGTATCTTGCAACATGCCAAGCAATTTGAGGTAGGTAGTCTAGAGCTTTGCATTGCATTAAATAAGTCTGGTAATGCGAATAGGTATGAATGAACCTTCAGTAATTATAATACCTGAGCAAAGTAAGTATATCACTTGTACATACCTCATTTAATCCAGTTTATTTTACTTACAACCTGAATCGTGTCCGTGGGCTTGCGTGAGTTTTTCCGTCTTCTGAATTGTGACAGTTCTTTAGCTAAAGGGTGTGAATATGAGGCCCTCTCAATGAAATCCTACTGATACAATCATCGTTAATCATTTAATTACTTATTACAAATATTACAATTGCAATTTAGATTTTTAGACCACAAAACTGTTTCGCTCGTAAAATAATTCTGTCATTTTTAATGTCAAATCATACATATGCCATCATGACAGTGACGCTGTCATTCTGGCTAGAGTGTAAGATAGTTCTATTCTACCAATTGCATTCAGAATACAGACTAAAACAAGCGCACAATAGAAATAATCTAAACAACACGTTACACGATAATATGGGGTTTATCGCGTAATTTTGTATTTTTTCAAGGGTCTGAATAAAATACATTTTTAAAATGTCATGAACATCTAAAGAGGATCTGACTCGCTACCTGGCAACTCTACACGCAATTGGTGTAGATAAACATCTAAAGCACCTTAGGTGTGAAGTAAACCTGCCTAAACTGCCACCTCGCTCGATTGTGCTATCATAACTCAAAAGGTGAACAAACTGTCACTTCGACAAACTAAATAATCTGCTCCAACCAGATTTTACAAGGGCCGAGATCAGGGTGACATTGAGTTCACGAACAAGGCAAGCCACAGAATTCGTAATAAACTTTATTACGAATCTGGTTGGAGCAGATTATTTAGTTTGTCGAAGTGACAGTTTGTTCACCTTTGAGTTATGATGGCACAATCTAGCGAGGTGGCAGTTTAGGCAGGTTTACTTCACACCTAAGGTGCTTTAGATGTTTATCTACACCAATTGCGTGTAGAGTTGACAGGTAGCGAGTCAGATCCTCTTTGGATGTTCATACATACATACATGTAAAGTCTAACACGACACCGGTTCCAAACATTAGCGCAAACTGACATCGCAGGGTGATTTTAAATCATATAGAAGAGACCTGTTGTCCTGCTGACCTAGTAAGTACAAACCAAAATGATAAGACGGATAGATTTTTTATCACAGCCCGAGACAAAGGTGGCGAGGCGAGACGAGCTGGAGAATTGGTAGACATTTGCTCAAGATCGAACTGAATGGTGGAATGGAACAGCAGTGAGACAGCACAGGCTAATGATAATGATTTTACAAAACGATTTAGGTACTATCAAGATTTCAATAAGATAGACGTTTTTCAACTCTGGGAGACATTGCTTTTTCTGAAGAACTTCGCCTTGGTTAAAGATTCTACAGAAATGACGAATGCGACTTGTTTGGTTGTATTGAATAGGTATAGAATAGCACATAAATAGGTGGCCTAGAGATATTGTTAAGACTTTTGAAAGAAGCTTGAAATCAAAATTACAGAAACGATATTTTGAAACATTTACTAACTAGCTTAGTACCTACCTACGTGTTGGTAAGAATTCTCACTTTCCTGCTATAAATCGGAAATTGTGTGAAGGGGTTTAAGTAGGTTAGGTAGGTATACCTACCTATTTGAAAAACAAAATGATCTGAGCTGAGATCAAACGGTTGAATACATTCCATTATAGGTACGGTACATACATACATACATAAAATCACGCCTCTTTCCCACAGGGGTAGGCAGAGACCACGGATTTCCACTTGCTACGATCCTGACAAACCTCTTTCGCCTCATTAACTCTCATCACATTTTTCATACAAGCTTGCCGGGGTACTTTTGACCTGGCCTTTCTCCACCTACCTACATAAAATAGGTATATTTTCAATAGAAAACGAGAAATGCAATATGTTGCATTTCTGCACATCTGCAACTTTTATCTTGTGCCTGATATCGAGTGAATGCTATCGAGTTTTATAGTTGTGATTAATCAACAAACATGCAAATTGTTTTAATGATCTACATTCATAGGAATCTGGTTTATTAGTAGTATGAATGAATGCGGGACAAATGTTTGTATGATCTGCAAATATTTGTCTCGGGTCTGGGTGTTTTCTATGTATATTATGTATGTATTTACAAAAAAATATATTTAAGTACCTTGTATATCAGTCATGTAGTTGCCATAACACAAGCTCTGCTTAGCTTGGGGCTACATGATGCTGTGTGAAATGTCCAGCATTATTTATTATTTATTTATTTATTTTATTTTAATGTTCAGTTCACATATCAGTATTTTTTTGAACCAACAACGCAAACAAACTAAATCATTCACAAATACCTAATCTTACAACTCCTCCACATATTGGACCGACACTAATTGCTTATTTTCAGCGACTGACATCATGCATTTCCAACGTCCTATTTCTAATCGGTACAACCGCAGAGAAAACGTTATTGTAATATTATTTTAAACACTTATTAGTAAGTAACCTATTGCAATAGATCGCAATAGATTTTTTGCATTTTTTTTATTTATTCAACACTTATAAACTCACAGTTTGTGCCAAAACGATTGCAAGCCACCTAAAACAAAGCACTCACAGGTTTTCGTCAAGGTTCTTATTTTCCTGCGTGAACGACATGCATGACACATGAAATCACGGCTATCACGGTAGTGACCCTTATCAGCAGTCATTATCAGTTACAGAAAGAAAGAATATAGTTTATTTACAGGAGTTACGTGTGCATGCCATGATTTCACAAATGATTTCATGACAAAACGACACACGTCTCTGATGCTGCTGATGTATGTTTATTGGATTAGCTTCAGTATGGTGATGTCAGTATTTTTTAAATTTGCATTTGTATGTAATTCAAAGCCAAACTCCACGGAATGTATGAAGTGCCAAAGCCCAAATACTCGTACCTTTGGACTTGGAATGACTCCAATTTCTAAATCAATAAACATTTGGCGAACATTACATAACAATCGAACATTAATAACAAAGTAAACTGACATCTGTGATGCAAAGGCAAATATTATTTAGGTAGGTAATCAACTTCGATCAGGCATCATAGAGAAATCGGAGAACATACATAAAAAAGCACAAAAAACGATTTCGACGAATTGAGAACCTCTCCTTTTTTTGAAGTTAGTTAAAAACATCTGCAGGTCGATTCTCGTACCGAACTTTTTATCAACCTCAACCAAAACCTCAACTACAGGCCCTGGCCTGTATTCTATTAAATGACAACCGCTTTGGTTTTGGTTCGAACTCTTAAATGTCAGCCATTTGGTGAAATAGTAGAATAGCTTTTCAAAAATTTGTTCTGCCAAAGTTTAAAACCTCACCACAACTGAATCGTTTGTTATTAGTAGTCATGGAAACAGTCGCTTTAGTTGAGGTTTTGGTTGAGGTTGATAAAAAGTTCGGTACCGGAATCGACGCCCTGTAATATTACAACATCTCTACATCAGAGCCCACCTTTAATTTAGTAATTACGAGGTAAGAGCCAAACTCATTCATCACTAGCACTCAACTCAGTCACTAGCAGTAGATTCAGAAATGGCTATAGTTAGAGCGAAAAAGGATATCAAAAAAACTCCAAACTCATTCGCCCCAATAATATTAAGTAAGTAGGTACCTAATTCGATTTTAAAACGATTTAAGTACTCTTCAAAGCATACATTTTGAGGAGCTCAGGCAGACCTTGGTTAATACTAGTTTTTTAAGGTAAGGTTGATACGTTTCGTTTATAATATTTGATTTCAAAATCATGCAAATTATATTTTCAAGTAAACTTCACACCACGACTGAGTATAATAGGTGCTTGTTTTATGTATAGTTAAGACGTAGATATCGGGTCAAAATCTTTGTATAAAAATTTTATTCATCATCATCATCTCAGCAGTACGTAGGACGTCCACACAAAAGGCCTCCCTCAAAGATTTCCATGTGTTGCGGTTGGAAGCGGCTTGCATCCATTGCCAATCTGCGGTCTTTACAAGGTCGTCTGTCCAGTTGGTGGACGTCCAACGATGCGCTTGCCGGTCCGTTGCCTCCATCCGAAAACTTTTCAGCCCCATTGGCCATCTATTCTGTTCTGCGTGCTATATGGCCTGCCCGCCCATTTCCATTTCAACGTGCTAATATCCGTTTGGCTATGTCGGTGACCCGAGTTCTTATTAAGCATCTATAATGACGTAAAAAATTGCGTCGAAAATAAATATGAAGTTCAAAGATCTCATTTGCGAATTCTATCACGTTCTTCATAATATGGACTCGCTGATACCACAGAGTAGTCTTTCTCTGTGCTGATACTCAAATGAAATGACTTCTGTCACCGACTGGTTCTACTTAGGTACTTACTTAAGTACCTGATTTACTATGAGAAACCATTTTATAAAATATGCAAGTTTCCAGTATGCTACTTTATTCTAGGTACCTTAATGCCTAATAATATAATAGCTGCGCCCTCGCGGCTTTACCCACGTAAATGGATGATTCGCAAGAAGCGGTCCGAAAAACGGTACCCCATTTTCGCAATTTTTTTTTTGGTTATTTAAAAAAAAAAAATAACATACCTAATTAAGCACTCAAAGACATGCATTTTAATGTTAGCGGCCCTCAATTTGATAAAGCCGTTTTGAAGTTTTAGTGGTTTAAATATATTCGTGCCCATTGAAATTAGGTTTGGTCCAGAGAAATTAGAAAAATGCCAGAGAAATTAGCAAAATGCCAAAGAAATTAGCAAAATGCCAGAGAAATTAGGAAAATGCCAAAGAAATTAGCGACAGAGAAATTAGTTTTTTATCGCGGACACATTTGTTTGCTTTGTAAAACAGTAACGTGGAGTTAAAATAACATGAAAGGATGATTCGCAAGAAGCGGTCCGAAAAACGGTACCCCATTTTCGCAATTTTTTTTTTGGTTATTTAAAAAAAAAAAATAACATACCTAATTAAGCACTCAAAGACATGCATTTTAATGTTAGCGGCCCTCAATTTGATAAAGCCGTTTTGAAGTTTTAGTGGTTTAAATATATTCGTGCCCATTGAAATTAGGTTTGGTCCAGAGAAATTAGAAAAATGCCAGAGAAATTAGCAAAATGCCAAAGAAATTAGCAAAATGCCAGAGAAATTAGGAAAATGCCAGAGAAATTAGCGACAGAGAAATTAGTTTTTTATCGCGGACACATTTGTTTGCTTTGTAAAACAGTAACGTGGAGTTAAAATAACATGAAATTTGATTCACCACTACCTAATAGTATCTATATTAACGTTAACGTTATAAAAAGTGTCAATTTATATTTCATTATTGCGTAATAAGCGATTGAATGCAGATAGGGGTGTCGCGGACACACCAGAGAACTTAGATTTCACGACTTTAGAAATTAATTACAGCTTTTCTATGTATATAATTGAGGATATTACTAGTGCCATAATAGCGTACTCGTATACTATTTCCAAATAAAAATACAACAATACTGAAACTGGTCATTTTAATAGGTTCGCAAGGCCGGACATGCCAAAAACACGAGTCCTGCGAAACACCCAAATATGGTATAATGGTGATGATGATGATGACGAAAAGAAGCTATCGAATGCAGAAATAATTTTACAATTCGGACTGGTAATTCCAAAGATTAGGCGCGACAAACTCTTCCGGTAAGTATAGATTTTTAGGCCAATTTTCTGATCGACGAATAACTTTCATCTAAAGTACTATTCTAAAGAACAAATAGGTAGATTTGGCTAAATTAATGTTATCAAAATGATATCGGACAAAAGCAATGGAAAACTTCCTTACTTAATCAGGAAAATTTAAGACGTTTGTACCTCTACTTTCTTACCCTTAGGCAATTCTCCGAAGGCTTGTTTTTAGATTTGACTTGGTCTCCTAGTAACAAAGTAACTCAGAAGAAAATAGTTTACCTAGCTACATTTTATTCTCCAACTTACACTATTATTTTACTGGAAAAACACTTTTCTACTTACGTGTGAGTTATTTTAGGAATGTCAACATCGGACGAGTGCTCAGGAAGTGTTACTGTTTATTACGTTGTCGTCATAACTGGAGTAATAGATTGGGAGGTTTTACCCTACTGAGCCTACCCCCTTTCCCCACTGACTTATAAGATATCTACACAAGTCGTAGTGTACTTGCCATAATTGAATTCGGAATATATTGCGTGGTAAATTGGTTTAGGTTTGTACTTAAATAATTACTTGGTAGTTTCGTCTATTGATATTAGATTAGTAGAGTGCCTCGGCTTTGTTTGCGCAAGACAAACTCAACTGATCGTTGAAGCATACCGTAGATGGTTTAGCTGTATTACCATACCATACTATGTACGTGGACCATTTGACGCTGCTGAATATTGTTATACCTAATTTATATGGATTCATTCATAGTGCTCGTGGCATAGCTTCCTTAATGTTCTTGATAGATTGTTGAAGTTAAGCTATGTTCTGAGTTCACAATTTGGATGGTTTACCGCAAGTGGCCATTAGCATCTTAGCGCTTTCGCGCTTTCGTGCCCTCCTTTTTAAGACGTTAAGCCATGACGCAGGCTTTCAAACGACCTTAAAACTCCTCTCATACAAACACACATAACATATAGGTCATTAAGATCTATCCGAAGATCGTGGGTATAGGAGGTCCCGGCGGCATATACGCACGTCAATGGATTTTCCGCTTTATAAAATTAATACGCAATCACCTTAATACTTATGCGCATTAGGCTGGTTATGCTGAATGAAAGGCGCTGAGGTGCTGAGGAGCTGAGGCGTGAGAAAGATGCTGGGCAAGCCTAGCCTACTCCATCTCAACAATGTCCCAGACAATATAGCATCGAGGGTCTTATTCCACGGTCACCTTAAATATTCGAATATAATTGTAAAGTTATTATCAACGGGATAATTATTTATGTTCGTAACCATGATAGTTTCAAAAGTTAAATTGTAAAGTTAATCATTCAGTCAGATGTTTGACGCGTTTACGCGATATCACTAGCATTGTATGTGTGACGTCAAGTTGACCATTGATTGTATCATCGGACGATAACCTAGGTCGTAAATTCAACAGGTTTTTTTTCGAATTAATAATCAGAAACTAGAAGTTTCTGCCGAATATATTGGGTTACAGATAGATACGTACGTAGTAACATAATGATAGGTAAGTATGATAACAGCCGTGTTGGCCGAGGGGGATAGTACCTCGACTTTCGATCTGAAGGTCGTGGGTTCGAATTCTGGCCGTGCATCAATGGATTTTTCGTTTCAAAAATTTATAAGGATGCTCATTACCACGAGCTCTAAACGGTGAAGTCAAGGATAAATATCATGAGCAAACCCGCGGCTTAGCCAGCCCCACACGTAATGAATGATTGACTATGTCTTTCCTGTGGATATGGCCGGTTAAGCTGAGAGAGCTGGGCAAGCCTACTCCATCTCAAACAATGTCCCAGGCACTACAGTGTCCCGTTGAATGTAGGCAAAGATTGCTTCCTGACACTGTATAAAGATGTAAGAAGGTAAGATACCTAGCGTTTATAATGATACATTTATAATTTAATCACGCCTCGACATTTGAACGATTTTTATTGAAACTTGGATAAGATATATAGGCAGGACGTTTCCTTGAATAGTATACATATTATGCCTAGTAGACTGTTTTGAATGCGAACAAAGCCGTGCTCCATAACTTGTTTCTTCATATCCATGAAAAAGTAACACACTACTACCAATTAGTATAAAGTGGAAGAGTTGTTTGTTTGTTTGAACGCGCTAATCTCAATAACTACCAGTCGGATTTGAAAAATTATTTCTGCATTTGATAGCTAACGTTCTGAGCGGTCATAAAATAAAATATTATAAAATAAAAAATAAAATAAAATAGATAACAATAAAAAAAAACTTCATTGATAAGTTTTGTCTAAGTATACTTACTTAAAACTTTCAGAAGTTTAAAAAAAAAGACAAATAACATTGTAATATGCCAGCCAACATGATCTTTTAGTAGCGCCCTCTAGTAATAAAAGGAAACAACCCAAAATAAACCAGCCTTTGACTACCCCTAGACATTTTAAAGTAGACTATCTTTAATTCCTGAAGACCTAAATCGTAGTCTCTGGGGTACAATTGTGAGCCAGTTAACTTATGTTAGCGACGAGATTATTTTTAGACAGAAATTATAACTTGCGTAGGAAGGGAGAAAAAATTGAAAATTTGCTCCTGGATGAGATTAATATTAATCTAGAATTATTATTAAAAAAGGTATCAAATCACTTACAGATAATGAATTACGATGATTAAAGTAAACACAAAACTAGGGTTATCATCACAGTAACTGTGATAATGATAACTGTTATCATTATCACATTCATGTAATCATAATAGTGTGAAACGTAGAAACGATAAGGGACCTAACCTACAATATTATTATGACGTCTGCGTTGTTGACGAGAGGCAAATTGGTTCCGATTCCCGCTGCGAAGCAAATTTTTGTAGGATCTGCAAATATTTGTCTCGGATCTGGGTGTTTTGCAATGTAAAATATGTACCTATGTACCTATTTACAAAAAACGTCTACCAATTCACTCCTTACGTTCTGTGTGTCTGTAATTTGTTTTAATGTCGATGTGGTACTAACCTCAAAATCACTACTTCTTAGTCGGTATCTTCATTACTGAAGTTGAGAATTTGGATTGATCACTCGTTGCATTATGAATTTATGATGCTTCTCCACGTTTTCCTATCTTCGGCGGTCTTCAAAGCTTCAGATAAATTTGAAATCACTGCAATGTATATTTTTGTAATCGTGTGCCAATGTAGGTACATAGTTATACATTGTCACATCTATTTTTTTATTTTTAATTATTTTTTTTGTTTGATAATCGATCGAGCGAGCGAAGCGAGCGAAGATCTTAGTGGTAAGTTGGGCGATTTTGCTTTGTATGTTTGTATGTTTCACGAATTGTTGTTCGCGCATAACTGTCGAACCGTTCATCCAATCTGCATGAAACTTGGTAGGTCAATAGGTTGTAGTAAGGAAATTTACGGTGGAGCATATGAGCTTAATCGATGAAGGGGTTGTGAAGATATTAGGTTCCCAAGGGGGTAATTTTTTTTTTAAGTTACACAAATATATTGAGTGGGGTGTCAAACGAAAGGGCTTATTTTGTACATTCCAAAATGGTTTTTATTTTTAATCTAGGATGTATAGTTTTTGAAATACGACCAAAGAACAAAAACTACGAAACCAGAGCTGCAAGAGCTCCCGTTTCATAGAGTTTCGATGTCTTCGTAGCTCATTGACTGGTCGGTCTTAAAAAGAGAGTGGCATCGTTGCGGTTTGGTTAGCAATGATTTTAGATTCTCCTTGGTTTATTTTCGTGATAAAAAAAATTTTTTGATAAAGAATGAAAATAATTGGGGTAAAAAAAGTTAAGTAAACAAATATATTGAGTGGGGTGTCAAATGAAAGGTCTTTATTTGAACATTCCAAAATAGTTATTATATGGGTAATTCCATGTAAAAGGCTCACTTGAATGAAAAAATAAAACATTGTTTTTTGTTGTAAAACTACTTTAGTTTGATAATAACATTCAATTACTTTAAGTTTTCACACTGGAAAATAAATTTTACTTTATAGATTTTTGTCAATACTGTAATTTTCAACTCCAATGCTTCAAAAATCGACTTATTTTAGAAAATGATAAGTTATTTTGGAAATAATTTAATGATTCTTGTTTCTAGCAATATGTTGAATCTAGTTGTTTTGGTTAAAATGTGAATTTTTAAGATTTTAGTTGAAATTTTCTGCAGATGTAATTTGACTCAAAAATAGAGTTTTAGCATTAATTAGTTCATTTTTGTATCTTTAAAGCAGTTTCTAAATTCCTATATTATGTGCTGGTATATTTGGTTTCTAATAGTTCAGTTAAAAATACGACTATTTTGCAATCCAAAGTGACGGTAGAGTCCGTCACGTTTTGGTCTGTAGTGTCTGTCACGAATTATTTTTCTAATAAAAAAGTTTCAATGAATGTAAGGTTTTCCATTTCAAAACATCCGGATAATTTATTTCAAGTACTTCAACTACAAGTACAAATCACAATTATAAAGCTTGCGCTGAGGAAGATATCTGAAGTTTAAAAACACTCTCCAACACGACGGCATTTTGCATGTAGTGTCAGTCACGTTTACATTCTGTTAAATAAACCATCTTTAACAATTTTTTATGCGCACTTATTTTACCACAGAGGAATAATTAAAGGATTACCTATACACACATACTAAAATTGATACTATAAAAGTAGTGGTACTACGTAAAACAATGCAAAATAAAACGCAACTTGTGTCAAATGTAGAGTCTGTCACATATGGAATTACCCATTTTTATTCTAGGACGTATACTTTTAGAAATACGACGAGAATTCATAAATATGAAATAAATAAAAATTAGACGCGACATTATGTATTGAATGCATGCTAGTATTTTTTACCATGAAGAGCTAGCGCAATAGGCATACTCGGCAGTAGTAGCACTTGAAATTATAGGGGTAGTCAGAAGAAAGTCCAAATGTAAGCCATCTACGGTTCGCGAGATCTCAGTTCGGGGCGAACTACTAGTTTACTTACGTTTAAATTGTTTAAAACATCTACGTTTGTAGATGTGACAATGTATTACTAAGTACATTAGCATAACGCTAGCTAGTACACATTCATCTCATAATCATCATATAGGACTTAGGAATGTTTGCTCACATACCTTTATAAACGGTCCACTTGCTTCTGGCAAACAACAGAAACGTTGTTTCACAACAAATTACCTACATAGATCCGATAACGGTTCGCGTCTTGATGAAGAGTGAGTTCTTTATAATCTTAGTTGATTTATTATGAGTAGGTAATCTTAGTTGTTATAATACGTAGCATTACCCGGACAAGTTTGGTCAATAAGAACGATAGAAAATCTAATAAATTAAAACTTGTATATATATATATATATAAATACAATACAAAAAAACTTGCGAACCAGGCTTCGAATTATTAGCTGTGTTTTTTTGCGACTTAGTATTATTGCCAATTTGAATAAAACCTACATCAATTTTAAATATGTTGTATACCTCAGAAATCAACTTATATATAAGTTGATACATAATACATGTAGGCAGGTAGGCAAAGAGAGCAAAATAATAATAACTAATTCTACGTACCTACCTAAAAAAATTACCAAAAGAGGATTTAAAATAATATTCAACCTGCGAGCACAATAGAACTAGACATAAAAAATCTTCTGTTTTCGCGAAATGTACCTACCTACTTCAGGTAATTTTATCCGTGACTGAATTCATTTCAAAAGTTTTTTTTAAGTAGAAGCAAAATGTTTTTTTTTTCTAGATATAATTTGGTACCCTGAAAGTTTCAGCCGGATAGCTAATCGGGAGGAGTTCGAAATTTCAGTTGCAAGATTCCAGCTGGAACGACAGACAGATAAAGACAAACAAGAAACGTTTTAAAATGGTCAAGAAAAAGTTTTATAAGTGAATCTTAACGCTTGATTGAACAAAACTCTTCGACTCGGGAAATTGGAAAAGACAGGGAAAATCAAGGTTTGTTTAATTAATTTAGAGTTTTAAGATTCTCACAACGTTCAAAGTTCAAAGTCCTGAGAATGAATGGATTTTGCTCTCATTGGAATGCAAAATGCGTGGTACCTATACCTACCCAACGTTTTGCCGTAAAATTATGGAAATAAGTTCTGTTTTTAATAAGATGCTCTGAAGGTATATTTGAATTATTCACTTGGTAAGTAAGTACCTACTTTATTTTGGGTGGGGTGTGATCTCAAAAATACGAAATTCATTCACTCGAGAAAATTTTAAACGCTCGTGTAACTTCAAATCTAGCGAGGTTTAGCGCGAACACCAAATGGTGACATTTGCATCGCTTCCGTGCGCATACGAACTAGGCATATACACGTTCAGTGTTAACTTCGCTTTTGTCAGCCTAAACACCTACTCCTATGTAAACGTATTATTGTTTTTATGTATTTTTGTTGTATAATTGTTTAGCCATAATCACACCTGAATGTAGCTGACGATGATCGGCATACTTACAGCTTTAATTTTTACATTCTTCTTTAACCTTTATTGTTCCTACTGCTGGTTATATCGGTCTTCCTCATCATCCTGCAAGACTTGCTTCGTCCCACACGATCAGCCCGGAATGGAATTGTCACACCAGCATCTTCGAAGCTTGCCTCTATAGTCGTATTGCTCATTATACGAACTACAAATAAGTAGGTATATGAAAAATGTCATTTTTTCCTTCAA
This sequence comes from Camptogramma bilineatum, assembly GCA_958496255.1. Classification (NCBI taxonomy): domain Eukaryota; kingdom Metazoa; phylum Arthropoda; class Insecta; order Lepidoptera; family Geometridae; genus Camptogramma; species Camptogramma bilineatum. The sequence goes on along the minus strand of OY292465.1, from coordinate 9,303,069 downwards.
TTTTAGTCCGTATAATGAGCAATCCGACTATAGGTACTTCTAGTGTCTACGTTCATCAAGCACCCCACTGTAATTTTTACCTTAATCAGTTTGATTACATATTATTTATTTACACGTTTGCGCATTGACTACTTTAACTTTTAAACTATCAGCTGATGGGTTAATGTTTGTAGTTTCAAATGTTTTAAATTTGAATGCGTTTCTATAAAGTGTAGAATTGTTTATATGCAAAGGCATGACGTTATTTATCGTCATGCCTTTGCGTTTTATAAAACAGTGTTAGGTATTCACCTTCACAGAAGCGTGTGTGGGTAAAATTGTCAAACAAGGCCAACCTTCCGTCCTTCCACCGGCCCATAACGAGCTCTGTGTTTATTTTGTTTAAATTTGCGGTCATGTGGATTTGCAAAGTCAAGGAATTTTATGACTTTGTTGGATAAAAATATAGGTAGGTACGACATATCAAAGGTTATTGTAAAACTAAACTAACCTTACTTTATGGACCCACATCTAGCTGTTGTTGTTGCAATGCAACTCGTAATGGTACCCGCTGAAAAGATGCTGCCTAATGTAGGCCCAGATTATAATAAACTACGTCCATTTCAAATTACCATTCAGCCGTTTCAGCGTGAAAAAGAAACAAACAGACATGTAGACTCACAAACTTTTGTATTAATATATTCGTGTTATTTGACTGAACAAACTCTATTATCTCCTATTAATTGCTCTTCCCAGGCATTTTCAAACACATAAACCGGATACATAATTAAGAAAACAGTTGTGGGCTTGTTTTGTTAATACCTACTCAATTAATACGTTCATACATAACACAGTATTGAAAAACAGAATTAACAGTTACTATAAACTACTTGTATAATTTGTTACACCAAAAGTTGAAACGCGGAAGTCCGTTTTTTTCATAGGCTTGAGCGCGAAATCCTACGCCTGTTTTTTTCACCTTAACATTTTTCGAGGTCTCTGCAAAAAGTGGAGCATAACCACAGAGTATCTAACATTTACTATGTGATACACTTCGTATGTGATGCGCGACAAGGGAGCATGATATCGATATCCTAGTCAACAAACGTAGATGCTATGCGATATTGAATAAAGAAAGTTAATATGCAAATAGTTGCCAGCAAACAGAGGTAGGTAGGTACACGTGTTTTACATACCTACTAAACCACTTGAGCCTTTTATTTCTCGGAAAAAGTTAATAAGGTAATAATCGATCGAGCGAGCGAAGCGAGCGAAGATCTTAGTGGTAAGTTGGGCGATTTTGCTTTGTATGTTTGTATGTTTGTATGTTTGTATGTTTGTATGTTTGTATGTTTCACGAATTGTTGTTCGAGCATAACTGTCGAACCGTTCATCCAATCTGCATGAAACTTGGTAGGTCAATAGGTTGTGGTAAGGAAATTTACGGGGGAGCATATGAGCTTAATCGATGAAGGGGTTGTGAAGATATTGGGTTCCCAAGGGGGTAAAAAATTATGAAAGTTACACAAATAAATTGAGTGGGGTGTCATACGAAAGGGCTTATTTTGTAAATTCCAAAATGGTTTTTATTTTTAATCTAGGATGTATAGTTTTTGAAATACGACCAAAGACCAAAAACTACGAAACCAGAGCTGCAAGAGCTCCCGTTGCATAGAGTTTTGATGACTTCGTAGCTCATTGACTGGTCGGTCTTAAAAAGAGAGTGGCATCGTTGCGGTTTGGTTTGCAATGATTTTAGATGCTACTTGATTTATTTTCATGATAAAAAAAATTTTGATAAAGAATGAAAATAATTGGGGTAAAAAAAGTTAAGTAAACAAATATATTGAGTGGGCTGTCAAATGAAAGGTCTTTATTTGTACATTCCAAAATAGTTATTATTTTTATTCTAGGACGTATACTTTTAGAAATACGACGAGAATTCATAAATATGAAATACCTAAATGAAAAATTAGACACGACATTATGTATTGCATGCATGCCAGTATTTTTTACCATGAAGAGCTAGCGCAATAGGCATACTCGGCAGTATCAGTAGTAGCACTTGAAATTATAGGGGTAGTCAGAAGAAAGTCCAAATGTAAGCCATCTACGGTGCGCGAGATCTCAGTTCGGGGCGAACTACTAGTTAAATAGAGAAACACACTCTTTGTTCGCGCTTAACGCCTTTATCAATGTTATTCGTGATAATTCGTTCCGGCATCGGCGGGAGGTACCTAATCGGATTTACGAACTTGGGTACCCGTACTTAAGTGGTTTTATTTTGTAGGGTATTAAAATAGGACTTCAGTGCAAGTTTATTCTGTATGATTTAGTTTAAGCTTAGGAGACTATACACTAAAGTGTGTTGTTGTATGACATGATTTCTCAGCACCAATATCATTAAAGCCGTAAGAGCGTTTGTCCACCGCCGCCGTCACCGAACCGTCACCGTCAACGAGATTATTTCTGTATGAGATCAAGATGACGTGACGGTCTTCTGGTAGACAGGCGGCTATAGTAAATGTATGGTCGCTACCTCGGCGCCGTCATCTTGTTCTCGTTGACGTGCCGGTGACGGCGGCGGTGGAGAAACGCTCTAAGTATGGCAAAAAAAAGTTGACTGACTAATTTCCTCCATTTTCTTTCACCATTTAGTTAGCATTGTGTTTAGAAGTGCCTGACATCAGCTTGAAAACTGTCATTGAATCTGTTTCAAACATGACGTAACTCTATTGTTCAAGGATATCAGTGATGCATTACTCAGTCGAACCAAACAAAAAATCCATAAAGTCAGATAGCAAAAAGCAACCTTCGCAATTACGCAGATCATTAAGTTAAATGCAAATTTCTTCATGGTCGCTCTTGTAATGGCTGAAAAGTACCTACTAGAAAATAAAAGTGGTCTATGCGACGGCTTACTAAATGGTGGTCATAAACCCTCTACATCAGAGCTGTGTTGCCCACTGTTCCGGTCACGATGTCTTTTTGTCAAACTAGCAACATTTTGACAATTTAATAGTTCTTCAACAGTTACATACAATACGATACTGTCAATACCTACGTTATAAACTGATTACGGTTACAAATGAAATAGATAATTTGAATTTCGATTTGTAACATTTTTTCCATTCACAAAAGTTCATCATAAGAAGCTGACAAATAAGTCTCCGGAAGTATTTTGAATAACACAAATCAGTAGAGATCAAGGTGAGAATCATAAACTCGTTGTTTTGTTTGGATAGAATGATCTGAAGCGTGCTATGATCGCACAAAATTATATTCTGAGCACAAATAGAATCTTATCGCTGCAGCATTATTGTGATTGGATCTCGATCAAAATGTTATGAAGATTTAACTGACCTAGAATTCTCTGTACTACCTGTTAGAACGGACACACCTGTAATCAGTGGGAGCAACGCTCGCATTAATGAGTTTCGATTCAAAGTGTGTGCTACTTAAAATGATTGCCCTCGCAACAATAGAGTTCGAACAAATTAGAATTTAGATTTTTGTACAAATGCATCCGAATTGAGAAATTTTTTGCAGAGATTTTTTACAGTATTGAGTTTTTACAGAGGTGCATTTCCTACCAGAGCGTTTTCTTTGTTGTGATAAAGAAAACGCTCTGGGAGAAAATCCACCTCGGTAAAAAGAAGATTATGAAAAAAAAAATGAAATATGATCACGTCCTACTGTATCCCCGAGGCGCGGTAGAAATTCTCTCAGATCTTTTTAGTCATTTTTTTAAGATCCTTCGAGTCTAAGGGGGTAGTCAGAGGTATGTCCAAAAACATATTTGGTACATGCCCACATTTTGTAGAAGTTAGCTGTCCATACGTGACAGGTTGCAAGCCCATCGACGCTATTAGAAAGCTAACTTGTTTCCTCACGATGTTTTCCTTCACCGTTTAGAGCTCGTATTAATGCGCATTACATTTTTCGAAACGAAAAATCCATTGATGCACGGCCGGGTTCGAACCTGCGACCTTCGGATCGAAAGTCGAGGCACTAACCCACTCGGCCAACACGGCTCTGAAGAAGATTGATCTAAAGGTATTTTCCGACAACTATCAACTTCTATATTAGTACCAAGTTTTAGTTATTCTGCACCTTGTACTATAATCGAATTTTAGGATCCATTGTTACAGTTAGCTGTGTGTTCTGCCATTCGCAAACCCTTCCGGTCACATTTTCATCGAGGAAATTAAGGAGGAAACCCTATTGCTAAATGTTATTGTGTGGTGTGTCCAAATAACATTTAAATTCATCACAGTATGTTGGTTGTTATTGAGTGGGTAGTGCTCGGCCTATTGGTGGAGAATAGTAATGTTGAAGGAATAAAGGCGGATATAAACACACGATAGATATTTTTTTGGTAGAATTGTTCTATCGTAAACATCAAAATAATCAACAAAGCGAAAGCTCAAACATGTACGAAAACTTTCTTGTCTTGTAGTATGTGGCAATTTACTTCCAGACAAAGAGTCCCAATAACTGTTTGTGAAACGCAGGTCTTCTCAGCATTTCAAAATACGAATAAATAATAGGAATAATCTAACCCCGCATCCACACGTTGGGGCCAACGTTGGTCCCAATGCCTCTCACCAACGTGTGGTGCTGACAAAATAGCTTGGCGCCAACGTTGGGGCCAACGTTGGGGCTTGGCCGTGCCGTGTCGGTTTTATCAAAGGAAGTTGGCGCGCCAACGTTGGGGATCCGTCCACACGTTGGCGCTATGCTCAGTCCCGTTTCGACGCGCATCGTGAGCGCACGTGTCGACTGACGAGCGAGAATGTCATCGTATTCCTTATTTATTGTGTTTGTAGAACTATCGGGCTGAAATTTTGCACACTTATAGATTCTCGGTGACAATTAAATATTATGGTATCAGCAAGCTGATCTGATGATGGAGTCAAGAGCTGTTCAACAGAACTCCTCAGTAAATAGGCCGATTGAGTTGAAACTCGGCATATTTGTCAAGTTCTGACTACAATGTAATAATATGGTGACAGCGAGCTGATCTGATGATGGAGTCTACTATTTTTTTTTATGTTACGGGAACCGTGCAATTTTTTGGGATAAAAAGTAGCCTATGTCCTATTTCCGGTTATTATCTATCTATATTTTAAATTTCACCCATATCGGTTAAGTGGTTGTCGTGTTAGAGAGGAACAAACATACATCCAAACATCCAAACTTTCGCATTTATAATATAGTGTGTTGTGTGAAGTGTGATAGTGACATGATGTGATGTGATTGTGATAAAATTGGTATTCAGTAATGTAAAATCACTTAGAGAAATTTCAATTTCTGTATCGGACGCGCAGACATCGGACGTCTGCACGTTGGCTCTGACGGAACAAGACTGGTGTATCGCCAACGTGTGGATGGTTCACGAAATCTTGGCGCCAACGTTGGGACCAACGTTGGCCCCAACGTATGGAGCCGGCGTAAGTCACGGTACGTGCTGGCTAATACATTAAATTTAATGCCGAAAGGAATCTAATAACCCTGCTTAACGGTCGACCTAAATTATACCTACCAGTGTTTTTGAATAAGGACGGACATCGTCAAGTCAGTCAAAGACCTCGTAATGTCTGGTTTGACTCAAAACTTACATTGCGAGGTCGAACACACATAAATTCACTTACATAGTTCATAAAATACTGCGATTTTGTTCATATGAAATTGTTCTCAATTGAAATCAAAACAAACCTTATCATTTATTCATAAAAGTATTTTTCTGTAAGTTTTTCCGTCGTTTAAAGTAGGTTAAATACGACTTTTGTGTTTAGGAAGGACTTTGTTTAGGAATCCTTGGTTTTTTAGTCTGTTGTACAATATTTAAAATATTACTTATTACATTTTGAATCTCCGCATTAGAGCGCGTGCCCACGAGACGGTTTTTCGCTGGGTCTAAGCCCGGCGTCCAACCAGGCCGTAACAGTAATGTATGGGGACACTAGGTATGGAGCCAAGCACACGACGCCCGGCGCTAGCGCCGGCTCCCCGGCAACCGGGCATGGCGCTCGCCCTCGCAAAAAACCGGGCCGCGTTAAAACCGTCTCGTGGGCATGAGCCCCCAGCGCAGGCAAAAAACCAGGCCGTGTTAAAACCGTCTCGTGGGTACGCGCCCTTAAGTCCACAGCTTTATAAAAACACTTAGAGCTTTCCAACACCCACTCGTGTATTTACACAATTAATTCGCTTTTTAGATAAAACGTTGAATTTCCGTCATCCTTAATCTTTCCTAATGGCAGTGACAATCAATTTGGAGAATTGATTATTTAATCCACCAGATTAGATCTTATCTTAATGGTAATTGTTGACCGTGAACATAGAATTTCGTATTATTATGACTAAGTAAATTTGTTTTTATTATAATTAAGTAGGTAGTCGATGCTAGTTCAAATCCTGGCCGGGCATCTATGGATTCTTCGTTTCGGAAAATGTTTAGATGTAACAATAATACCTACGTATTATGTTTTTCTGTACCACCTTTACTCAACAAAAAAGTTTAAAATCACTATCATGATGACTTGGAAGTGTTTTGAAAACGATAGAATTTAGGTAGACTTTTCCAAGCTGTTTTTTTAACTACTATGAGTAATTGTGCCAAAACACCATGAAGAATCAAAATGAATGAGTATTCAAAAATCTTTAATATCGCTAAGTGAACTATTTTGATACACCCATCAATAAAGACTATAGTTTTAAATAAATTCAATTTGCTTGAGATGATGCTGTGTGAAATGTCCCAGCATTACTATTTAACTATTAAATCTAAATGTTGCGCATTATTTTGTTGAATAAATATAAAATCAAAATCGGAAATACAAATCTCAGAAGCAATCTTATCATCATAGTATCAGCTTTATCTGGAAGATCGAAGCATTGATTTTAATGTAAATGAATTCTCTATAATGAAATATGGTTTGATACAATGTTTGGTTTGAATGTAGATTAGTGGACTATTTTACGGATTCGGTATGAAAATGAAAAAAAAAAAACAGTTTAAAACCGGTTTTTTTTTTCTACAATTGATAAGCAGTAAGCACTAAACCCTCTTGTTTCTTTGATAATAAAACCTCCCATCACTGTGCCAAATGTGCCAATAATAGCAATCTCGTGAACTTTCCAATTTAAGTCATCGGTAGGATAAGATTTAGATGTCATTAAGATAATCTTAAGTAATTAAAAGTGGATAGATCAACGTTTCTGTAGCAAGATTAGACCTATACTAAGTATAATTTTGTCGCTTTTCGTTTAACATGGTGCGTATTTCACGAATAGACTCTAATTTATTCCATAATGTTATTTCCTGTAAACGATGTTGTTTGTCTGAAGTTTGCCAGCTTGAGAATAGACCGCTACATTTATTCGTATCAATTCGCACTTTAACGTTGATATCACATACACACACATAAGTCATAAAGTGAGAATTGATGCGTGTCAAGCTAGCTAGTTCAAGCAAATACAATATGACCTTTTGATTACTATATCCCTTTGAGACGTATGTCAACGTCCACCGTGCCTGGGGATATAATTCTTTATCTTATGACATTCTTCTTCTTTTAGATATGGCCGTTTTGTAGCTTATCTGTATGTGAACATCGAATACCCGAAAACTTTAGAAGTGCGTGATAGATTACTGCCTACGTGAACACTTCTTAGATGGATTACTAGTTTCCTATATAGGTCTTCCAGGCCCTTTTCTTTTATTTATTTTGTTCACGTAGGAGAAGGTCTTTCTTTTCACTTTCCTTTATTCCTATGTCTATTTTAAGAAAGCCTTAGTTTAACAATATTTCTTTCGAAAATGTTTGCATCAACATTCTAGGAACAAGGAAGAATACTGGAATCAACAAAAAACACATTTTAGATTTTTGAAGATCCTAATTTGGTCAAGACCGAAATTAGCGTCTCAAGCATGACGTTATGAACTGTAAATCAAGAGTGCCATGAATAGATTTATCTACATCAAATAGTTCGTAAGAATTCTAGAGACGAAATATTTATGCCGTTTAAAGGAGCTGTCATAGCTTATGATGTATGTACAGGTACAGCCGCCTGCAAGAAGATATAATAATACAACACACTATTCTTTTTTAAAATTATGTCACAGAAAAACAATAGATACCTACCCCAACATAGCAAAAACTGAAAATTGATTAAAACAATCAGCTAGTGTCGAAAACTTAAAATTGGTGAAGTGTATACAACTACATCTCACTGTAGGCGACTGTACCTAAAGTCTCTCGAGACAAGTCCCACTCATTGCTATGAAACTTACCGAACTCTTCGAACGAACTTTTCATACAAAGCAAGCATTACGTATTCCTGTCAACGAATGTCTATGTGTGCACGCCACATGTTTTGGAAGATTTATGGTTTGCAATAACTGTCTGTTCTGTGTAGAATGCGTTTACAACTCGGTTTAATATAGCCACGGTGTGACAGGGAAACCCATTTTCGTTCCAAGCATGTGGAGCCTATATATCTTTTCTAAGATCCCCAGTAAGAGAGAGAATCTACTCATTAACTATGAGAGCCCAGACAAAATTAGACGATTTTTCTACTAAAGAGAAATGCAATGAAGAAGTGAATTGTACACCGAAGAAAATTTGGAAACCTCTTAATTTGTCCAACAATGTCAACAACCCATATTGTTGAATCGTGTAGATTAGAAAAAAATGGTTGTCTGTAAAGTCGGTTTACGGACGATAATTTTACTTGATAACGTCATAAGACATTATAAAAATTTAAGAAAAATTGACTAAAATGTTAAAATTTAAATTTTCTTCTGTCAAAACTAAAAAACATTAAATGTATCGGATCGGATTATTTACCAAAGTAAATTACTTCGTAGCTAGTGCTACGAGAACCGTAGCTCTAGCTACGTCTCGTAGCAGCGCTAAGTCGCATAGGCGGAACGTGACGCTTTTTCGTGCGTGCAGCCGGCGTTTATCGATTTATAAGACGTTAACACGTCAATAATGATCTAGTGTGTGAAAGTTCAGGAGACATACATTTATTGGAAGTTGAAGTCGTTTTATAGCGACTCCCCGTTTAAAGCGAAGAGCTGATGATCATCTGCAATCCAAATCTGGAGTACAGATCCAGACGAAACAACAATAAACGTCTGCGCTCCATCATTTGCATGTGATTTAGGATAGGACTTCCGCAAAGCGCTTCGAGGCGCGAACTGCGATACATAATAGCACCATTAGTCTGCAACGGACGGAACGGTAAATCTTAACCATTCCCTCAGGCTTTTTCACATTTTGTCAAGCTTTTATTTAGCTAGACTTTTGTTCATTAATTACAACTGCTTCTTACAATTTGTAACGGAAACTCGACGACGAATAATCAATATTTTTTTCCGAGTGACCTACAATGGATGGATTGCCATGATGTATAACTTTTTAATTTTTTCATTCCAGAATGACTGTTCTGTTGTGAACCTGAGCGAGTCCTTCAGATCGTTTGTTTTCGGAACCCGAGACAGTTAAAAACGGCAAAGCAGATAAAATAAGAATAAATCTAGACGCTTTCCAGTAAAAGAGAGAGATCTGAGGTGAAAAATTATTATATACCTAAAACGGTTACCCTTCTGACCCAAATTTTCCCAACGTTCACTGTACAAAACACTTGTTATTAGCCGTAAATTAAAAACCTCACTCAATTAAATCAACATTGTTTTCTCAAGGTTCAAATCAGGCTGGCTGTACACTGGGTGGTGCTAGAGAAAATCAATTTGCAATTAATTACATGAGGTCATTAAGTCGCTTGTTGACTCCATGACGGGACAATCTGTGCTTAATTACAGACGACTCGACTGGCATAATGGGGGATGGAGGCTTTTGAGTATACAGGGCTGTACCTTCACCGAGTAATTCGGGCATAATCAATCTCTGACGTAGACAGTTGAATACGTTTTGTGTGAATCCTTTTCAATCAACTCGGTTTGGTTTCAGGGTTGGTATCATGGGACAATCCTACCTACCTGAGTCTCGATGTATTAAATCGGTAGGAACAAGATAGAATATATATTTTGTTCCGTATACTAAACTAAGTAGTAAAAGCATAAAGTAAGGTAAGGGTCATTTTATTTTAGCTCAACTCTTAGGCACAGTGTAAGATAAACAAAGTCGGTCTGGTTGGATGTTTTTATTCCTAATTATGCATACCATTCAAGGGAGTTCTTTAGCTATTGTTTTGTGTAATTTGAAATTCTCGTCTTACTTACCTACTTGTTTAATTCAAGCTCTTGTTTTGCGCTATCTATTACATTTGCGGTTGAAGCAAAGCTTTACGCTTCTTACGGTAATATTCCAAAGTATGGAACCTCTTTTGTAAATTGTATCGATAAGATTTATGATTTACTAGCAGCGCCCTCGCGGCTTTGCCCCCGTAGTGATGGTAAATGTGGTGATGATGATGAAAAGTATAGCCTATAAGCGCGTTCAAGCAAACAAACAATCTATTCCGCTTTATATTAATGGTATAGATTGTTATGAACGTTTTTTTTTGAGACGCTTAAGCTAAAAATAAACTTTTCTACATATTTTAAAATATTGTTAAGTTTATTGAAATAGAAATCTACCACCTCCGCGATTATTTATAAATGGCAGAAAAGTTGTAATTTGAAGTTATTACTTAAAAAATCAGTCTAAAGATTACCTACCTCCTAATCACTTCGCTGGTGATAGGTATAATACTTGATAAGTATTTCGTTGATGTAACAGATAAATTACAAGCCTTTCTATCAGTCCAATCCGCACTGATATGACAAATCTGGCAAAGATAAAAATGGTGACTGCTTAAAATTAAAACCTAAGCAAACGAAGTATTCAAACTGATTGACAGTTTGTCTGTGCAGTGGACCATCCTCGCGATAATACCGTTGTGGTTTGTGGATCCCGTCGTAACTCAAAGCTAAATAAATATTCAGTTATTTTGCACTGGTTTTTTCCACAAAGGGCGAAAGGAAACAACTCAACCTGATCGTGAATGAAGTTGTTAAAAATAAGGGCCCCGTTAGAGGTACATATTACGGCCAAGGACGGTAAACGGACGGTAGCAACTTCTCAGATCTTCAGGTATTCAAGTTGTCCGGCCGCGTAATCACGTAACTTGCAATAGCAAAACAAAAGCAATAATCGCACAATTATTGCTTCCAAATCGCTAATTTACAGCGATAGCCGCGGAATTAGCAATTGGTCTCGTAGGTACGTGATACCATTTTTTTTACGATCACATCAGCAATCGATCACACTATAGCTGCGCGCTAATAATTAAATTAAAAATAGTAGACAGGTACGTCTTAATTTCAATTATTTAGGATATCCACGTGATAGTAGGTTGCTAGTTGCTAGCCCCTCTATTAGATTTGTTAATATTCTCTGTACAAATATCACGTTATTTTTCTTCACCGTTTTGAACTTCTGTTCATACCTATCAACCTAATTTTTCAAAGCAAAAATCCATTGCACAACTGGGATATGAATTCACAACCTCCGGAGTGAAAGGCGAGTTCCCTACTACAAACTTTGGGTTGTATTTTGAAAATCACAGATGTCTCTAATTTTATCTAGAAACCAGAAATATCCAACAAGGTAATGGATGCCTGCGCTATAAATTGCATGCAACCACAATGCGGAAAACAACGAGCCGTGTTAAATGACATAAACCGCATTGTTTATTTAGAATCATTACACAATGACCTACATGAGATATGATTCATCCGAAAAAATTATATCTACATAATACATAATCTCTACGTATATTAATGTGCTGTGATTTGGTGATATAGAGCAGAATAGCAATAAAAACTGACTCAACACTTATCACTGCTGGCATACACTCGCATATTAAAACTCCGCAGACGTGTTAAACAAACAAGTGGCTAAATTAAAAAGAAAAAACCGACTTCAATGTTATAAGCTGAGCAATTTTCTGCACTCTCGAGGTGCATTTCTGTTCATAACTTTGAAGATCCTCGACAGATCCTCACCAAATTTTTATGGCACCATTTGAAAATTTTATCCTTTCAAGTAAAAAAAGCTTGTACCAAATCGGTCCAGGTGTCTTCGAGTAATCGGTGAACATACAGAAGATTCTGAAGAATCGAGAACCTCGTCCTTTTTTTGAAGTCGGTTAAAAAAATACGAAATATGATCACGCGACTGTATTCCCAAGGCGTGGAAAAATTCTCTCAGATCTTTAGACATTTGAGATCCTTTGAAGATTTGAAGAAAGCCGTTGTTAAAGTAAATAGGTACATACGGCATAGTTTTATATGGTATCATCATCATCATCGTCAGCACCATATACCTACCATCACTGCGGGGGCAACGCTGCGAGGGCGCTGGTAGTGATTCAGTCGTTTTACAATTTGTACCTAGTATAACCCGCTTCATTGCTTCTGTCTTTGTTGATAAGTCTAGATCTACAGGTGACCTAAATATTCTTGAATTCCGAATACGTTAATAAATAAGTTTATACTCGTACTAGGGCTGGGGATTCCAGAGAGGGAATCGTCGAGATGGCTATTTAATTATACAACTACAATTTGACCTGAATTGTTCGCAAGTCGGCTGATTCACATTAGTTTTTCATTTACTTTTCTCCTAAAACACAAAGGCCCATAATCAACTTCAAGACTTCACAGATTGACTCATTCGAAACTAAAATCTTTAGCTAAAATCATATATTTTGTCCACAGGTAAAGGCTGCTTTTGTGCTGTTTTAAAATTTTATCGGTGGAATTCGAAGTCGCCTTGAAGGTTCGAAAACCCGAAATACGACTACCTTATCAAGAAACAGGTATGACTGAAATAAAGTAGGTATTTCTTACTGCAACACTCGTTAAGTACGTTAAGCACTCAGGTGGGAACAGATTAAATGATAGCGTGGAAGTTGTAAGGCAACATTTGAAGTAGGTCAACAGACGGGAGCGAAAGACATGGATAATAGGGGATTAGAACTACTTTTTGAAGCGCGAAGGTTTTGCAAATGTCAAGAAGCCTTTGCACTACATCTAAAGTGTATATTTCATGGTATATGTTTACTAAAGTAAGTTCGTATGATCGTATGAATGAGCGAGTGGCTAATTCTGGTGACGGAAATATTTAGGCCTTCGTCATGGCTTTACAACTCGGACTGGCACGTGCCGTCTGAAGCACAGAAGCTCTCAGTTGTCAATGCCACCTGTAGTCGCTCATCCATTTTGTGACCACGCAGAAAGTTGCTTAACTTGGAAGATATTATTTAATACTAGCAGCGCCCTCGCGGCGTTGCCCCCGTAATGATGGTAAAATGGCAATGATGATGGCGATGAAAAGTAGCCTAGAAAAGTAGCCTAAAAGTAACCTTCCTCAAGGGTTTAACTGGACTGGTAGTTCCTGAGATTAGCGCGTTCAAACAAACACACAAACTCTTCCGCTTTATTATATTAGAGTAATCAAGTGATCTTGGCATTCGAAGCGATAGGAAGAAACAAAATTTTAATAAAACTGCTTAAAGTATTAGTAAGGTGTATTACAGAGTGAATTGCAATTTCCTCTTAATACGCTGTATACCGTGGATACAAGTAATTTCTTTTGTGGTGGGCGGTAATGTAATAGCGTAGGAAGCCATTTGTCTTAGCAAAAGAATCTACCTTTAATCGTTATTAACACGTACATCGTAGGTAGGTACATAATATGGGTCAGGTCAAGTGTTAAGAAAAACCAGGACTTATGGCAAAAGGTTTTGGTACTTACCTACTAGTGTCAAACCATATACATAAAGTGGTAGGTACCACTTTATTGTATTTCTGATATGTGCCAAATATGTTGTAAGATGGGCTTCAGTCTGACTACTGCCTTAGACTTTTTTAAAGGTCTAACTAAATTAACGGAACTTTATCGCGTAATTACCTTATTTATTTCCCGACGATTCGAGTACGTTTCGTTAACAACGAAACTAAAAGCAAATATAATTTGATTGCAAATAAACAAAACTTCAAATTGCGAAGTTCAAACAAAACAGAACGCGGTGAACAAGTGGTGCTTCCGTTTGTTTGTCACAAATAATCAGCTGCCATAACTTTGTTCATGTTTTAGCAAAAAACATACCTTTAACTATCTTTCTGGAGGTCGCATTGATAAAAGATATTAAGTCTGTGGCGTTGCTTGCTTTACCGTTCTTGAAAGATCGTGTGCTCGGTTACAATTTGGCTGGGTGACCGCAAGTGGCATAACAGCTGAGCGCTTTCGTGCTACCAAATCAAAGACCTCCCCCCACCCCCTTTAGTGCTACGAAATATTTGTACGGCCCTTATGTACTTTTCTCATTGGATGTCAGATTTTAACAAGAGTATGCGCATTTCATACATTTGAAGGATGTGACAGAAAATGTGAAGGTTAGAATTTCAGAGTTTGCTGCGCTACGATATACATTTTTTAATTCATAAATCTTTGATTCTATCGTATAATTCCTAAACAGGTCAAGCATAGACACGACAAAAGTTAACCAAATAAAAGCTCAATAAGAAATAATGTGGCCACTATAACCTCCTCTTTGTGGTCGGTTAAAAATAAGGTCACAATAGCAAGTCAGGGGGGGAACAAACACTCTACTATCGCGAACGTGCGCCGCATGCCCTAGATGCCGAATCATTTATCTCGATCAGTGTTACCTTTGGTAGGCTTTTTTACCTCTTGAACGACTAATTCGTTTTGCAGATAAAAATTTACGGTCACTTACAAATCTAATAAAAGGTGAGTGCTGATGTAGGGAAGTGGAAGTGCCAACCCCACATAGTGGGACAAGTCGAGGAAGAAGGCAACTAATTAACTTATGCTATTGGTAGGTATACTTGGCCAGATTTGGTGATGGTAGTTGTAAGGCTGTGACCGGGTGGCCAAGAGAGAGTAAGAAGCAGGAGCTGACCATCAGCCAGGTGGGTGGACGATATAGACTAGGGGCAATAGTGGAAAAGCCATAGATGAGAACGGTACAGGACCAATTTGAAGGGCGTTTAAGGAAGGAGGCGTATACCCAGCAGTTGGCTATAATTTGAGCTGCTAAAAGCTGCTGTCGTAAAATTAAATGGGTTTGTGAAGTACCATCAAAATTATTATTGCCAAATAATTATTGGGCAATTACTTTCAAAATAGACTTTTTATGTTGCACTTTACTTTTGTTTACTGTTCTTTCCGGTTTTCAAAGCTAAATTTATAATTTCCGTTAAAACCAGACTACCACTTGGTACTTGAAGTCTGTGATCATTTTAGTTCAGCAGGCTGATTGTCTTGTCTCAAGCCTCAAATTGGTCTCAATCTGTCAAAACGATCGCGTAGTTAAGTACCTATCTTTCGTCGCGTTCGGTCTCGTTGAGATGAGAGTGACGGAGCTACTTGCGTGCTTGGTCACCGAATTTTTGTCGCTATCAAAGATAAATCCTATGGTCCTGACCTGATTCCCCCTGTTTTCCTTAAGACATGTGCGACCCAACTTGCCAAGCCATTACAAATCATATATAATAAATCGCTAAACTGTGGAACTTTCCCTACTAAATGGAAGCTCGCGTACATAACTCCGATCTACAAAAAAGGGGACCAATGCAATATTGCCAACTATAGGCCCATTTCTATTCTGTCTTCAATTGGTAAATTACTTGAGTCCATGATACAGAAAATAATGTATTTCCATTTGAAACCACTACTTATACCCCAACAACACGGTTTCTTACCAGGGCGCTCTACTACCTCAAATCTTCTTGATTATACTAGTGACATCGCCGAAGTATTTCATGATTCGCATGAAGTTCACGCTATTTATACCGATTTTTCAAAGGCGTTTGATGTTGTCAATCACGAACTTTTATTAAGAAAACTTGGCCATGCAGGGATTTGTGGGTCTTTACTAAGGTGGTGTGAGTCATATCTCCAAAATCGTTCCCAACTAGTCAGAGTTCGTGGCTTTCAATCTGTTGCTAGGACTGTGCCTTCCGGTGTACCTCAGGGCTCGCATCTTGGACCTCTATTCTTTCTCGTTTTTGTCAATGACTTATGTACCACAATAACATCCAAATTTCAATTGTTTGCAGATGATCTAAAACTCTACAGAACCATTCGCACTCACAACGATATATCAGATCTGCAAGCAGATATAAATCGCATTAACGACTGGTGTACACACAACTGTATGGTCTTAAACGCATCTAAATGTTTTCATTTGAAATGTTCTAGAAAACTCAACCCTATTCATGCAACTTACTTCATTGATAACAGCCCGATTGCGGAGGTCTCAAGCATGCGCGACCTAGGCGTTACAATTGACACAAAGCTGGATTTTAGAGAGCATATCGATCTCATCACCAAAAAGGGAGCACGTCTGGCAGGTTTTGTCATAAGGCAAACTAAATTCTTTAAAGATAAAGAAATCCCCATCTTACTTTTTAATTGTTATGTTCGTAGTTTGGTAGAATATTGTAGTCCCATATGGAGTCCCACTTATGAGGTTCATATTAATAGAATAGAGAGACTTCAAAAGAACTTTTTATACCATCTTGCTTATGCGAATAATCTCTGCCGTAGTTTAAATTCCTATAGTTCCAGGCTTAGTCATTTTCATCTGGATACTCTAGAACGCAGAAGAAACGTGGCGGACATTCTGTTTCTGTATAAAATTATAAATGGCGAAATTGACAGCCCCAGTTTGCTTCAAAAGTTTCACTTGGTCGTACCCCGTCCCTCCAGCCGTCTCCGTAATAGAAAAACGTTCTATCTTCCATTCTGTCATACAAATTACAGTCAGCACTCATCAATTTACCGAATGTGTTCTTCCTATAATGCCATCTGTCAAGAATTAGATATTTTCTCTTCCTCAGTCTCTTCAATCAAGAGACTGTTTGTTAGGAAACAATAGTGTAGTTCAGATCAGCTCACATTTTTTAGTACTAAGTTATTGCTTTTATTGTTTGTTTAGTATATTTTTATTTTGTGCGAGAGTAGGTAATCTATTGCATGCTGTGTTCTTATCAAGAAGGACATACACTAGCCTGTTACTTATTTGGTTAGTTTGTTAAAAAAACATGTACAAGTGTAATGCCCAGTTTTAAGAACCTTAAATAAAAAAAAAAAAAAAAAAAAATCAGAGGGCAGTCCCACTAGCCAAACATATCAAATCCTTCGTATCGATTCTCTTTCTATCATCGCCAATCCTTTGTTCTGACACTTCTGACCACGCGACTTATCGTCCTGGAACTTCAATTCCTGTGCATTCTTCTGCGTTCTGACCAGTTTACTATTCAGGCACAAAACTCTGTCACCAAAGTTGACCAGTCTTATGCTAACTTACTTTTATTTATAGTATGGACTTTTGTATATTTTCTACGCTCCTTTAAGCAACAGCTCTTAGCTTCCAGGGTTTTATTATAAAATTTCAATTCCAGCCAAGTATCAAGTCATGTTCAAGTAATTCAACTTACGTCTAACTTCTCAGTTGATCCCTTAAGTTTCGAACTTTATTCAACTGAACGTTCCTATCCTACTTACTTTAATAATTTAGTTAGGTAGGTACTTGTTACTTAACGAACACAGACACTGTTGTACTTAGACTTTACTAAGTACAAAGTTACTGCTTATGAAAGTTCCTGTATTATAATAAATCCCTCTTCTTTGATGAAGAATAATTGCTTATGTTATGCTCCGTTGTTCTTAGTACTTACCTACAACTTAAAAATTTGCAAGTATGACTGTAATACTTAAACTTTGTAAACATTCTTTCAAATCAAATACGAGTAGCTAGCGGCGGCTAGCTGGCTTGCGTCTTGTTTAAGAAAAAGAAAAAGCTCACGTCTATAATCCACAAGCTCTGACGTCATTTTCTCAAAGGGTTTCAAGAATTTCAAGTTTCAATTCACTTATTTATTGATTCAAGTTTCCAACGGTGAAATAACGCAAGACTCACATGATATCCGCTCTGAGTAAACATTATTCAACAATGTTATGGCTCTGGTATTATGTATGCATAAGAAGTAATTGAGACATCCTTAATAATGTAAATACTTGGCACAAACATTCTGTTTGAAGTATAGTAGGCGAAGACAGACTGACGACCGAGTTTTGATGTCGGATTGCTAAGCCAGATAATTTATTATCGCCGCCAAGATGGAATCTCTTTGTAAATTCTATGCATCTGTTAGAATATGCTAAAGAGAAACTGAGGATCGAGTTTTGATGTCTGGTCTGGGCTGCTAAGCCAGATAATTAACAAGGAATAGTTATTATTGCCGCCAGTAAGAAGACGGAATTACCCCGTATGAAAGGCAAGATGAGCAATGTTTACCTACTTTTTGTCTTACTGATTTGCACAGACCTCTCATCCATTAATAAAAATAATCAGATTCGTCCCCAGCTTGGACCGTTGAAAAAAGTAAAGGACTACAGTATATTTTGAACAATGCCGCGGAATTTAGCGTCCTCACACATCATGATCTTGGGCTGGGCTATGATGACTCTCACGAAAGTTGGTGGAGTTCTTACCGCCATATTTGTTTTAGCCTGTGGACCTTTTTATGTCAAACAGAATTCTAGAGCGTCAAATTACAAAAACACACTTATTAGCACCATGTTTTTCTAAACCCTGGCTTTGTCGTTCATCATAAATCTATGCTAATTCGCTCCACAACACATGAAAGGGTTATCAACTTCGTATAGATAAGGTAATCCCGAAGTCACCCAGAATTACTAATCCTATGATAACACGTAGGCGTGTACGCACTAAAACTAGTTGTGCAAATAAGTAATATCGTGATACTCTAATTTGCTGATATTATCGTAAAAGCTTTGGTCGGACTAATGGAAAAGGATGATTGATTATTGCGGGTCTTTTAGGCCGTATTCGTAGTTTCACTTTTATAACTATTGAAAGTATGTATGTGTACGTATACGTAGTTTAAAAAGACACTCAGACTAATAACTGAGTGTGTTTTCAAATAATAAACTTTTTGTTGAAATTAAAGACAGAGTTTAAAGTAAAAAAAACTTTTGTCACAGGAACACTTTTTCATAAATTATAATAAAAAAAATTTGATGTGCCATAAAGATTGTAACGCTCTTGTAACGACACGAAATAAAAATAAAACAAGAAATAAATAGGTACTTTAAAATGATTGCCCTAGAAAGAAATTAGTGTAAAAACAAAAAAAATACGAAAATAGTTTAGGATTTTTTTGATATTTTTCAAATTGTAGATGTAGTTCAGACGACTGTTTGTAAACTCAAGTCACCAAGAAATAACGGAATGTTATGTTTTCCATGTGTAGATAATCTGTTTTTCCCATTGTTTTCATAGCACGACATCTTGAACCAATAACCGTGACTTATTCCATGAATAGATGTGAATTTGACCAATAGGATCGTGCCAGAAACACGTCATCTGCGCACGATTATTTGATTGTAATGATCGATATTATTCATTGAAGAAATAAATAAAGTATACATAGTAAACACAGTATCGTATATAATTGTAAATTACTCGGATTCTCCATTGAATATCTATCTATCTATACTAATAAAATAAAGCGGAAGAGTTTGTTTGTTTTGTCTGTTTGAAAGCCCTAATCTCAGGAACTACCTGACCGATTTGAAAAAACATTTCTGCATTTGATAGCTAAACTCTTGAGGAAGGTTAAGTAAGCTACTTTTCACCATCATCATCATTATTATACCATCACTACGGGGGCAACGCCGCGAGGGCGCTGCTAGTATGTAATCGATCGAGCGAGCGAAGCGAGCGAAGATCTTAGTGGTAAGTTGGGCGATTTTGCTTTGTATGTTTGTATGTTTGTATGTTTGTATGTTTGTATGTTTGTATGTTTCACGAATTGTTGTTCGCGCATAACTGTCGAACCGTTCATCCAATCTGCATGAAACTTGGTAGGTCAATAGGTTGTGGTAAGGAAATTTACGGGGGAGCATATGAGCTTAATCGATGAAGGGGTTGTGAAGATATTGGGTTCCCAAGGGGGTAAAAAATTATGAAAGTTACACAAATAAATTGAGTGGGGTGTCATACGAAAGGGCTTATTTTGTACATTCTAAAATGGTTTTTATTTTTAATGTAGGATGTATAGTTTTTGAAATACGACCAAAGACCAAAAACTACGAAACCAGAGCTGCAAGAGCTCCCGTTGCATAGAGTTTCGATGACTTCGTAGCTCATTGACTGGTCGGTCTTAAAAAGAGAGTGGCATCGTTGCGGTTTGGTTTGCAAGGATTTTAGATGCTACTTGATTTATTTTCATGATAAAAAAATTTTTTGATAAAGAATGAAAATAATTGGGGTAAAAAAAGTTAAGTAAACAAATATATTGAGTGGGGTGTCAAATGAAAGGTCTTTATTTGTACATTCCAAAATAGTTATTATTTATATTCTAAGACGTATACTTTTAGAAATACGACGAAAATTCATAAATATGAAATACCTACTTAAATAAAAAATTAGACACGACATGTATTGCATGCAAGCTAGTATTTTTTACCATGAATAGCTAGCGCAATAGGCATACTCTGCAGTAGTAGCACTTGAAATTATAGGGGTAGTCAGAAGAAAGTCCAAATGTAAGCCATCTACGGTGCGCGAGATCTCAGTTCGGGGCGAACTACTAGTAAATATATAGGCAGGTAAGTACCTAATAAATAATATAAAATATGCACAAGCAAAACTCAAAGACTAAAATGATTTATTAAAATACTTATAAGTAGACATCACAATTAATATCAGCAGGCATAGCATACCGTATTCATATTATAACTACCTACCTAATTAATATATCATATTAATATTATACGTTGACACATGGAAAAACATGTAACTAGGTACACGAACCTCTGATCATAAACGTCTAGGTAGATTAGTAACACATAATTATGTGTAGGTATAAGATACTACGATGAGTTCACAGTTTATCATAAAGTTTGTATACAAACTGAGCCGAAGCGGAAAATACGGGAATGAGAAATGCACTGCACAATTCTGTATTTTATCAATCTCAGAGTGTTTCCCACAATCCGATATAGAGCAATATACACCAAGATAAATTGTTGTGGAGTCGCTGATTTTCTGATTTTTAACTGCCCCCTGATTGTCTATCTTTGATAGTGACCAAAATCGGTCTCAAACTGTCAAATATGATAGTTCAGTGATTGATCACGCAAGTAGCTCTATCACTTTCATCTCAACGAGACCGAACTCGACAATAGATACTTACGCGATCGTTTTGACAGTTTGTGACCAATTTGAGGTTTGAGACAAGTTAGACAATCAGCCCGCAGATGTAATATCAGTTAAAAATCCGACATCAGACCTCTGGCAATCTTCTTTGAACCATGTATGAAGCCTGAATGACCTTTTGTGTCCAGAATCCAGGTAATCCTAGTTACAGGTTGTACAGGTTCCAATATTTGCTTTATATCCATACCTCTCATACAATTTAATTACACTCCTCTTCTCTTTTCTAAACTAAGTATTTGCAAGTTACTAAAATCACTCTACACTCAGATAGTTATCAGAATTTGTGTGGTAGTTATACCTACAGCTGCTTTCAGTAAACTCCATATTCTCTGGTGCTCAGTTCACGGCGATCAGGCAACTGGCGCGGTAAATTGCCATCCATTCCGTTATCTGCCCACAACTATTTTCTAGGGAATTATACATAATTGGTAAAACGTTGCCGTTGACGCTTTTGACTCTTGGTAAAAGACCGACTATGAATGAAAAAATTATCGTATACTAGTGAACGCCCGCGGCTTCACCCACGTGGACTACTTTTTTTTATCCCACGGGAACCTTACATTTTTCCGGGATAAAAAGTAGCCTATGTGTTATTCCAGAACCTAAACAATCTACACACCAAAGGAGACTGTTTTTAAGTGGTCTATAAACCAATAGCCATACTGCTATGGTATTTCTGTGGGGATACCTCAACTACATCCTTGTGCAAGGGGGCATCAAAATCTAGCCCGGCAGTTTTGAGAAAAATAATACTTTAGAATTCACATTTCTTGCAAAAATGTTTTTATTTTAGAAACGTTTTGAACGGTTATTGTGGTTAGCGTCTGTAAAGTTCGGACTACAATGTAATAATATGGTGACAGCGACCTGATCTGATGATGGAGTCAGGAGCTGTTCAACAGAACTCCTCAATAAATAAGCCGATTGAGTTGAAACTCGGCATGCCTGTCAAGTTTCAACTACAATGTAATAATATGGTGACAACGAGCTGATCTGATGATGGAGTCAGGAGCTGTTCAACAGAACTCCTCAATAAATAAGCCGATTGAGTTGAAACTCGGCTTACCTGTTAAGTTTCAACTACAATGTAATAATATGGTGACAACGAGCTGATCCGATCATGGAGTCAGGAGCTGTTCAACAAAACTCCTCAATAAATAAGCCGATTGAGTTGAAACTCGGCATGCCTGTCAAGTTTCAACTACAATGTAATAATATGGTAACAACGAGCTGATCTGATGATTGAGTCAGGAGCTGTTCAACAGAACTCCTCAATAAATAAGCCGATTGAGTTGAAACTCGGCATGCCTGTTAAGTTTTAACTACAATGTAATAATATGGTGACAACGAGCTGATCTGATAATGGAGTCAGGAGCTGTTCAACAGAACTCCTCAATAAATAAGCCGATTGAGTTGAAACTCGGCATGCCTGTCAAGTTGCGACTACAATTTACATTGTCTCACCTGTCCGTTTATTATTTTTAACACTACACCGCGCGTATTTTATTCTTATTCGCGTTCCTTCTTATTTTTTGTAATTTGGAGTACCTACTTTTTTTGTTTTTAATCGTCACCTTAAAAATACTACAAAAAATACTACAAAAAAAAAACTAGACATCGTCACTAAAAAAAATGTTGAGGTGGCAAGTGAGTAGTAGAGAAACACATTGATAAAGTACTTATACAGTCAGAAATAACCGTTCAAAACGTTTCTAAAATAAAAAATATAGCAAGAAATGTGAATTCTAAAGTATTATTATTCTCAAAACTGCCGGGCTAGATTTTGATGCCCCTTTGCACAAAGATGTAGTTGAGGTATCCTCACAAATATACCACTACAGTATCGCTATTGGTTCATAAACCACTTCCCATACAAAAAAAAACAGTCTCCTATGGGGTTTAACACCAGAAATAACCATAATGGCTTTATACAGCCGTAATAAGACCAACACTGACAAACGTTGCTATTGTCTGGTGGAACAGAACAGAACTCAACACTATAATTAGTCTGTGAAGCCCCCAGGAAACTTCTGTGCTTCTGGGAGGAGCTAGGCGGGCTTCAGTTTTAATGAGCCAGGTCATCCCCACGCATAAAGGACCACCTTTGAGTCTAAATGCAGAAAAGGGAGTCCACATACATACATCCATACATATGGGCACAGTTGTTGGTCGTTTCTCGTCCGTACCACCTAATAGATAACTACAGAAAAACAACCGTCTAACATTAACTTTTATAAAAGCCTATACTTTCACTTATGGAAATAAACAAACTGCGCCGCGCGGTGTAGTGTTAAAAATAATAAACGGACAGGTGACACAATGTAAATTGTAGTCGCAACTTGACAGACATGCCGAGTTTCAACTCAATCGGCTTATTTATTGAGGAGTTCTGTTGAACAGCTCCTGACTCCATCATCAGATCAGCTCGTTGTCACCATATTATTACATTGTAGTTGAAACTTGACAGACATGCCGAGTTTCAACTCAATCGACTTATTTATTGAGGAGTTCTGTTGAACAGCTCCTGACTCCATCATCAGATCAGCTCGTTGTCACCATATTATTACACTGTAGTTGAAACTTGACAGACATGCTGAGTTTCAACTCAATCGACTTATTTATTGAGGAGTTCTGTTGGACAGCTCCTGACTCCATGATCAGATCAGCTCGTTGTCACCATATTATTACATTGTAGTTAAAACTTGACAGACATGCCGAGTTTCAACTCAATCGGCTTATTTATTGAGGAGTTCTGTTGAACAGCTCCTGACTTCATCATCAGATCAGGTCGCTGTCACCATATTATTACATTGTAGTCCGAACTTTACAGACACTAACCACAATAACTGTTCAGAACGTTTCTAAAATAAAAACATTTTTGCAAGAAATGTGAATTCTAAAGTATTATTTTTCTTAAAACTGCCGGGCTAGATTTTGATGCCCCCTTGCACAAGGATGTAGTTGAGGTATCCCCACAGAAATACCACTACAGTATCGCTATTGGTTCATAGACCACTCCCCATATAAAAAAAAACAGTCTCCTTTCATCAAAATCGGTTTAGTAGTTATGGAGATACGTGGTAACAAACATTCACACACACACACATACACACACGGACTTTCGCCTTTATAATATTAGTAGGATATAACGCACTGATTTTTTGGCAGAATAATTTTTAACCGACTTTAAAAACAATAGGTTATCAAACGACACATAAATGTATGTAATGTACCTACAAAACATTTTTAACTATTTTCAAGCCATCCACAAACAAAAGTTTTCCAATCATATTTTCTCACTGCGGTTTCCGTTCTGAGTTAACAAACTATTATACTATGTAGACATCAGAGATCCTCATCCTCTTACAACTGAAGCTAAAACTTTGCAGCGCCCGTAGCGGGTATTGTGATGGATTTTAAACAACTTCGTATTCTTATTTTCTAGAATTCGTAAACTAATATTGCACAACGAAGAAGAGCTCTATGGTGATAGGAGAAACAATAGTATTAAATAGAGATCACTAAAGCTCCCATGGTGACAACAGCAGGGTAGGTTAGGTTGAAGTACGAAGACTTGAGTATTGCTGGATGGGAAGGAAAATTACTAATAAATAGAGCTGCGCTAAGATAGAATGCTAAAATGTAGTGACTTTTGGTGGCATTGCATCTCGTTTACCTCTCGGCTTCCTCGCATCCTGGTGGGAACCTGAAACTTGGTGAAGTATCTGGTTGCAACAAGCAGGTTTCGGTTACTATTCACCAACGAAGCGCTCGTGCCGTAGCATTGATCGATCGTTGAAGTGGAAACCAGAAACTTCGTGAAGTATCTGGTTGCAACAAGTAGGTTTCGGTTACGATTCGCCATCGAAGCGCTCGTGTCGTAGCATTGATCGATCTATGAAGTGGAAACCTGAAACTTGGTGAAGTATCTGGTTGCAACAAGCAAGTTTCGGTTACTATTCACCAACGAAGCGCTCGTGCCGTAGCATTGATCGATCTTTGAAGAGGAAACCAGAAACTTCGTAAAGTATCTGGTTGCAACAAGTAGGTTTCGGTTACGATTCGCCATCGAAGCGCTCGTGTCGTAGCATTGATCGATCTTTGAAGCTAAACGTGAGCGGTCACAATTTGGATGAGTGACCGCAAGTGGGATTAACAGCTCAGCGCTACCGTGCTTCGGAGGGCACATTAAATTGTTGGTCCCGGCTTTTAAGTCGTTAAGCTATAAAGGCGGCCTAAACACTCCGTCACCATAGTTAGCCACTAGCTCATTCGAACATAAATCAAATAAATTATTAAGTATGCGAAACAAAAGTAAAAAAACAGACGATAAGTAGAAAATATGTACAGCCTCTGCTTAACTGTTAAGCTCTCACTTAACAAATTAATAATGTATGGTACAACAAAATAATAGGTAAGTATTCCAATAATAAGCATGTCTATACTCACCATCAAGTGGGCTGCTCTGGTTTATGATGTTGATGATACTGCTCTTCCTTGTATTATACAATGATTACATTTATACCACACAAAGTATTGCAGCTTTAGAAATTACGATGGTCGCAACTTCAAACAGCACCGTGGCCATTATTACGTTTAAAGTCCCTCCAAGCGGTTGTTCAGAAACTAATCTGACTGAACAGTAATAAAACGTTAAGCTGGTCGGTAACTTTAATTTCATAGAACGGGAGGAATACCTTTGGAAATGATGTTTAATATATAGTTGGACTGCTATATTGTTTTATTATATTATATTAGGTCTTGTTGGATGTGTCGAGGTGGGTTGGTTCCTCGACTTTCGATCCAAAGGTCATGGATTAGAATCCTGGCCGTGAATCAATGGAATTTTCGTTTCGAAAAATTTATATGCGCATGAAAATGAGCTCTAAACGGTGAAGGAAAACATCGTGAAGAAACCCTCGGCTTAGTAGCCACACGTATTGATTATGTTTTTCCTGTGGATGTGGTCAGTTTAACTGAGAGGATGGTGATGGTGCTGGGCAAGGGCAAGCGTACTTCATCACAACATTATCCCCAGGCACTACCGTTAAGTGTAGGTAAGGATTGCCTCCTGTCACTGTATAAATCATCTAATGTTTGATTAAAAGATTTCGAAATATGTAAGTTCATTCGAAATCTTTGTGTGCGGTAAATCACCACATCGGTTTTCTTCACTGTCTGTGAGAAGATATTCCGTAATTTAATAACTTTCTGGACGTGACCAGGAAATAATGAAACAGTGAAATAAGCACTAGAATCGCTTGTGTTCTCTTAAAGCTTGGCCGCCCTAGGGCAGACTATCATGACTAAAATGTCATGGCTTTTAGAAACTAAACTTAAAATCGGAAGCAATATTGTAACAGGATGTACCAAAGAACTTAGGAAAGGCTTTAGCTTCTGTATTTGGTGTGTGACGTCTCAAACGTTGCTTATCTGCTTCTCTGACACGGTTGCTTCTACTAATCTCTACACCCATCTGGGTGAATTGCGCCGCAGTGTTCCTCAATAAAATCTTGTCTTTACGATACTATTGAACCCTATCAGTGCTTGAAAAGGCTCTAATAAAATCTCACTATCTTCAGATACCCCTAATCCAATAATACGGGTAGACGAAATGTCGACGTCACTGGGTCAACAGACTTTTCCGTTTATTTCGACGTTCCTGTATTTACAACTACTTTATTGGTCATGAACAACATATTGGCCAAGATTTTAGAGGGTTCCATTTTATTTCTCACTTCAATAAACCCAGTGAATTATAATTTTGGAAGCGTAGTGTTAATTAATTTGTTATTCATCTTGCGACGCGTGTACGGCGTATAAAAAGAAAAATAAATTTAGCAATCACATCAACCCTTCCTTTTCATTTTTTTATTTTTGTTCTCTTGGGTACTTAATATGTGAGAAAACATACATACCGTAAATTGGGGCTACTTGGAAATTTGGCGATATTTGGAATTTTTTTAAATAAAAGATTTGACTGCATGTATCTTTTTTCCTAGTCATGGTAGATTTTTTTCCTTACAACATGTCAATACTATGACTCAATGACAATGTTACTGTCGAGTTTTGAGGTTGTCAGAGGTACACACAAACCGCTAGCTCAATTTGTTTGCAGACGTTGTTGACGGTAGTAAAATGTGGGTGTCAAACTTCCAGTTGCAGCCCGTTTATTATAAAGATGCTTAAAGAATGAGTGCTACCATGCTCATCTGCATTTTGTTACGATTCTAATGGTGTATTTCATTTGAGAATAGCTCGTTTTAAACGCCATATTTTTAGAATTATACTGACTGACGTGCTTTTTAAGCCGTTTTGGGGCTATTTGGAATCCGATTCCAATTAGCCCCTGCTATTTCAGTTTTGGTTTCTTATACAATTTGTTTGCAATTTCAAATAACCCCAAGTGCTCATTTTTGGTTAGATTTAAGGGGATGTAATGCTCTAAATTTCCAATAGTTGTATATAATTATTTGTATTGTTACAGTATTGGAAACATGGTGAATATATACTTATCAACGAAAATATACCAATAAAAGAAAAGGCAAATGTCAATAGTTATTATTTTTCAGATTTATTGCAGTTAACTGGCAATACTTTTTATTTTACCAAAAATATAACTTGCCCTTAAATTCCAAATATCGCCATATTTCGTAATGTGTGTTTTATATAGCAAGTTACTTTGGGTTCCAAATAACCCAGAAGTTTTGATTTATAAAATGTTGAATAATTTTTAAATTGAGATTTCTAGTTAGTTTTTTATTGAAATCAAAGCACAGTATTTTTCAATGAAAGAACATATTCCCGTTTATAGTTCTGAATATCGCTAGTCCACTTTTAATAGATACAGGTCTGGAAATGTAAGAAAAACTGAAGTCAGATATGTCATTTTTAAATAGCCCCAAAATTGCGATATTTAGAACAGCCCCTTTGAAATCCTATATCTCTGTAAATATTAACAATACAGCTATACTTCAGCAAGTCTCCAATGGGCAATGGTAAGATCTACTTTAAAAAAAATCTGTTCAAGCGTTACAATCGTCAGTTTTTGTGAAAAATCATTTTTTCTTCAAAAAATGTCCCACATAGCCCCAATTTACGGTATTTATGTATAAAACACTCATAAAATATGTAAAAATAATATCAAAGCTGTGGTGTGGCAGGAGTCCTCATAATAAGCTCCAGAAAAAAGTGTAAGATGAAAAATAACTCAAAAACAATCCGGCTGGTAACCCTCTAATTTGCATTTGCACCACCACTAACTTATCTCTTATGCCTTAAAAATAGTAGCTGCTGTGACAAAACACAGTTCAATAAGCAATCGTAATTTCTTCAACTTTTTGAGTGTAAAAGCTTACTGGTTTTCTCACGAGGTCACGTCATTATGAAAGTATTGGTATAACGCACTGTTCATAACTGTTGGTTTATGATTCCAAAAACGATGTCGTTAAAAATCGGATCACTCGTCCACTTCCATGCAGGTTTGGGCGCGTCATTGTATTTTATGGTCACGTGTTGAATATTCCGATTTATGCCATGCGTATTGAAAAGCAATAAAGGCAATGCTTCCGTTTAGACTCCTACTAGGGACCTTCGAATTTCAATTTCCATACAAATTTGGTGATCAGGTTTGTTGTATCATTGGTTTTTACGAAAACAACGCAGGATGCACTAGATCATTCGTTGAGTCATACATGGCATGTGGCCAGAAAACTATCGTGTTTCTTTGAAGTGAAAATCATTCAGACTAGCATAATGTGAGTACATTTCTCCACAACAGCGTTCCAACGTAGCTCCAATATTTCGAATAGGAAATACCTACTATTTGATGTTCGTGTTGGATATAACTAATCCTTTATTTGTCATGTTTGCCACATGTCGGGAGACCAGTGCGCCAAACTGACCACAGAGTGGTGCTCTAATACGCTGCGACTAGACCGCGAACGTGCAAACCATAGTAGGGGTAAAGATGATAACTGAAAAACAATACTAGGACGGTTTATCGGCTATTTTACGAGCTCCTGCCAACTCGATCCAGCCGCCCTGTGCTTTACGACTTGTGACTGACAACGCCCCAGTTTTCATGGTATGACTCATCGTGTGTGCTCGGCATACAGCGGTTTTCTGGTAGAACAATATTTGGTAAATAACTTTGAAGGTTCGCGCCGACTTATGTGCAGCGTCCAATAAACGCGCAAACCTCATAAAAAAAATGTTCAGGTATATTTCGTTGTGCTTTCACTGAAATTAATGTCAAATCTCCCAATCGGTCCATGCTCGTGATAGGTTTTTGATGATTGCATTACTCAACACCAGCTAATCCTTTCAGTCTGTCACAATAAATAAATACACATTATTATTTAGAATCAGAAACTTTAACACCGACAATTACTTAAAATGTTTTAAGGCGTAATAACGCTAAAAATAGCAAAACATTAAAGGACATGTCGTGTCGAGTCGCCTTCTTTATTGCCAACCGTCACATGCCATCTATGAGTTTATTACTGTTTTGTAAATAACTGACGAAATGTTTGTGAAATTGGGTTTTTCACGATTCTCGTAAAGTCTGTGTCACAACGCTTCTTCGCTCGAGTAGACCCTAATCCTAACGCCAGACTCGTATTTTTAGAACACCATCGAATTATTCAGATAAGTCTACCTTGGAAATAAAATAAGAAAGTTTGAGGCAATGCAATTAGGAATGACTATGATCACATTCCATTGGTATTATTTTTGTAAGTAAAACGTTACTGAGATTTTGTTATTTCTAACTTTGGGAGCCGAAATTTCTTCTTTTAACGGATGTTTGTGTAGGAAGATGTTTGCTTACGAGTGGGATAGTAATTGGATATTTTTTTACTGAATATTCTTAACTCATAATTTTACAAATGGTTTTTTAAATAAATAAAAATAATAACAATCGAAGATTTGCTAGTGTCCCCCGTGTCTGCACTCACATAATACCGGAATGCTACGTCAAGTCACTTCAATCAGTTAAAAAATCTCGCATACCTAGTCACTGCTAAATACCTCATAAAAAGATTTTGGAACTGTTTAAAATTTACTGATATATCCGCAGAAAAATTGTAAATTTCTACTACTATTAGTAAATTTCTAACTATTTTCAGCGATCAGCGTTCTGCTCTCGCCATAGTCCGGTGAAGGGGCTACAGCGACTTACAGCATAAAATTCCAACCGAAAAACATGTTGGTATGAGCGCGTGCACGCTTGTAAAATGCGCAGAAGTGACGCTAATCCGAAATCGCCCTTAAATTTGCACTCGCACCGCACGCTACGTAAAATAACAGTCTGACTAGCTAGCAAAGAAATTGTATACATAGTAGAATGCTGACTGACATTTAATGTACAAAGGATTTTGAACCTTATCACGACCACACAACGATCTATTATCATTTAATTTTGGTTATAAGGATTGTTGGTCTTGTTGAGAGGCTTTCTTGGGTGCTTTGTCTCTTTCACACAGTTGCAAAAAGAAAGAGACATACCGCCCAAGTTTGATTTCAAGCGGACCGTGTTTTCTGTCTCAGTCAGCGTTCCGGGTACGTAGTATAGAAATTCCTTGCTAGCTAGATAGACTGTTATTTTCAAAGTGTGCGCAGCTGTCACGCCCATTATGATATCATGAACATGTGATTCCGTGTTTGTATTTGCTTGTGAGCACTAGAACGTATGTCGTCTCGCAACTGAAAAACATAAACACATCCACACGCGATCGAGACCACGTGCTTGTTAGTTTATTTATTTTTACCTGGAGGAAATGTTGGAAATTTTCTTAAAACTGTGAAGTGTATATTCTGAATAATAAAGCGGAAGAGTGTATTTGAATACGCTAATCTCTGGAACTCCAGACGGATTTGAAAAATACTTTCTGAATAGGAAAACATTAATGGCTCATTTCATGAAGAAGGTTATAGCTTCGGTGCGGGGGAAACCGCAGGTCACAGCTAGTTAAATATAAAATAATTTAATTGACTAAACGCGGCGATTGAAGACTACGTGGGTCTGTATTCGTTCAAAGAACACCACATATTAAACACTTAGAGTGCCGCCAACATAATATGATGTACATGCTGCCTGCAGGCGGTGCTGAGGCCCGCTTCTTCGGAGTTCACCTCAGAGTATTTTTTTTTTTTTTGGTACGAATTTGAAAATTATATTTGGTTGTAAGGTTGTAATCATGTACGGATTTCAGAAACTAGTTAGTAGGTGATAATGGTTTGCACTAGAAATGCCAAGTTTACGCTGTGCTAATAACAAGCGGTGTTTGTAGTGTTACGAATTGCGTAGGTAGTTTTCAAGATAAGACATATTTTGCACAACTAATATTACTATAAAATATTGTTTTTACTAAGATCTACTATTTCTAAGATCAGTTTAAACGAAAATAAAATTTTCAAGGAAATAATGACACGTTTTTTCCAAAGCTCGAACTAAGTCACAATTGAAATATAGGTCTATTCACACTATCAGGTCCGTGGAAGCACGGCTTTCTGTGAGGAGCTCAATAAAATGTCGGAGTACCTATACATTTTGTATGAACTCGTTCACACAAGTACGTGTCCGAGCCGGCAACGGATTTTCTGTGCCCGAGCTGACGCCGGGACATGCACATGCACATGCAAATGGTCGTTCGACGAGTTATTAATTAATAGAGACTAGGTATAGGTACGCAGAAAAATAATTTTGTACGGCTTGTGTCACCCAATAGGTATATATGGAATCCAAGCACAAAAATGGAACGAAATCGAACGAATACTTGAATAAACTGCAAAGGACCGGCCGCGTCCCTGACGTGTGTGAACAAAGAGCCTTCTCCGCCAGAGAATCCTCTCTCTCCACGTCACGTTCCGGGCACGGCCCTGGTATGTGTGGATATAGGTATTATGGATTCCAAGCACAAAAATGGAACGAAATCGAACGAATACTTGAATAAACTGCGAAGGACCGGCCGCGTCCCTGACGTGTGTGAACAAAGAACCTTCTCCGCCAGAGAATCCTCCCTCTCCACGTCACGTTCCGGGCGCGGCTCTGGTATGTGTGGATAGACTTTAAAAAGTAAAAATGACTTGCTCCATTCTGGTGTTGTAAATAAAGCAACAGGTCGCATCTACGTAATCTCAATAAAACTAGGCAGTTTGTTACAAGTCTGGCTTTTATAGGATTACGATGCTGGAATTGGCAACCTAGACCGCAATGTTAGACTGCCGTAATCCTAGGATCAGGACGAGATTAGTTAGTTGAATGATGTTTCTGTGGCTTTTGCTCTGTGCGCTTTTGTTTCCCAACTCAGCTTAAAATTGGAATCGGTTCTTCCGTCTCGACATTTCAACTGTTTTAATGAGTTTAGCAAGTGCTCGTTCTAATCCCACAGTCGATGGCCTGGATCAAGAACCAATTAGTGGTTAAGGCATCACGGCCTATTATGTTTTTATTATCAATGGATTTCATAGTCTTTATTTTTCAATGCTCCCCTAAATTCTGTGCCTAAGCTATGAAAGATGCGCCCATTGATAGTACATTTTCGTTGTGATGTTCGGAAGCGCAGCAGACGATGAACATCATTTTTCAGCTTTTGAATATATCTTCAGGTTTCTTAGACTTTGTAATGTCAGGCAGCCAATCAGCTAATCTTTATATCTTAGACATTCATACAATTAACAGCAATAAAAGGTCTAACTGCGTAGGTAGTGGTAGATATGTTTGTTTTGTTTCAACTCGTGAAGTAATTAAACTCGCTCGGAATGGCGTGATCTGAGCTCGTGAGAGTTTGTTTCATAGCTTGCAACTACGTGCTAATGTTGTGTAACCACTCACCACACTGGGCATTATACATCGTTACCTAGCATTATTTAGTAAGCTTTGTAACCGAACGCGAAGGTCCCTTTAACGGAAATAAGAGCCCCTCTTATTTCCGAGGGACGTTTGTGGGTCGAATTTTGTTCCAATATCATATTTTTCCTAATATTCAGATTACCTATTAATTTAAATCAGTAGTGTTTTGGAACCCAAGTAAAAACTGGGGTACCATCAGTTTTTATGCATCAACAATCTTTTTATCAATTAACAATTAATCGATGCCTAACAGCCAAAACGGGATAACCGCCATTCTAAATACAAGTGGGCGGTGTAAAGGACTAATATCGATATGGGTCAAGTACTTCACGAAGACTTGCGTACAATTTACGGACATCGTTCCCTCACGGAGCGGACTATAAGGTTTCCTACCACTGTTTTTGTATGGAGATGTGGTCACATGACTCCTTGCTCCGCATTTGGCATCGGATCAAGTGATCAGTCGCCAAGGGATCTCGGAAGCCGAGACTTATTAGCTTGACTTGCACGTCATCTAATAAGCACTTATGTGACCCCTATTAGAAGATTGCTTACGAAACTGGAATACAGGATAAGTTTAAAAATACATCATATAAATAAATCTGAAGTAACTTGAATTTGTAGTTGAAATAGCTCAGTGTTTCGCAAAGGGTGTGTCGCGCGTGGCACACTGGTGTACCATGGTCATTGGTTGCTGTGCCTCGGAAAATAAGGTTACCTATCTCAGTTAATCTACTCCAAATTTGGACCGCATATGCTCCACTAAGTTCATGTTTCGCATAAAAAATGATTTTTCATTTAGGTGTAAGTACCTACCTCCAAAATTTTCCGGTTTCCTAGATGTACCTTGAACACAAAAAGTTTGCGAAACACTGAAACAGCTCATCTAAATACTGCCAGTTGAGTCGGAGTGTCAAAACTGGTTGATTTGTTATGTTCATTTTCGATATTATTGTTTTTGTTTTTTTGACACAAATATTGAGTGCCCGCTAGCAGAATGGTTCGGATATAATTTTGAAACCCTGTTAGTATCCTATGAACCCGTCGACATCAAACGGCTCAAATATCACGTTGTCAGGCCTTGGATATTAGAGCCATGTGTAATTTGTTGTAAGTATTATTTTACACAAAAAGTAGGCATGCTCCAAACATGTATTCGGGCGTGCCGACATCATCATAGCTAACTGGTTTCCTCAAGCTGTTTTCCTTTAGCGTCGATGGGCTTGCAACCTGTCACGTATGAAATGTTAACTTCTGCAAAATGTGGGCAGTACCAAATATGTATTTTGACATACTTACCTCTGACTGCCCCTCAGAGTCCTGAGACATCTTCAAAGAATCTAAAAAAAAATTATCTAAAGATCTGAAATAATTTGTCAACCGCACCTTAGGAATACAGTCGTGATGATATTTCAAGTGGGTGCTAGAACTAGAAGCTGATCATAGAGACCGAATAATATAGTGATCCTGATTCTTTTGTTTTTAATTTAGCTACCAAAACTGTCTTTATATTACCAAATCATTTTAGTTTAAAACTGAAGCCACCACGGTTAACACATCATCCATCTTTTTAATATGAATCTTATCGTTTCAATACGAGGACAGCAGAACATCTTAAATTCTAATGCCCATAAATCTTCTAACTCTCGGACAACAACTTGGAAGAATTTCAAACTTCTTGGTGCAGGTGCTCAAATGATCGGTGTTTGGGGTGTGTTGTACCACTTGGATACCATTGTGTGAGAAGTTGAGAACAACATAATTTCGGTATGTGTCTGTGACTGAGTATGTGTGGAAAGAAGGGAGGGAGGTTTTGTCATTGGAATATTGAAGGAATCTCACTATTCTACATCTAATCTTATAAATCTGAATTTTTGTGTTTGTTACTCAAACACGCGGAAACAGCTAATCCGGTTGGGATACAACTTAGAATTTAATAGATCGTGGCCCGGAATAGCATGTAGGCTATTGAAAATGTTGGTACTACGCAGGCGAAAGCTAGTACCTAATGGAATAAAAATGGATCACGACTAAGGTGGTTCACAATATAAACAATAACAAGTGGCTAAATTAAAAATTTTAAAAAACCGACTTCAATACAAACTGTTATTGGGTAAGGCTAAGGGTGAGCTGAATAAAATGAGCCCAAACATGGATGTTCCACTGTTAATCACTGAGAAGTTCCATTGAACAGGTCCTGACTCCATCATCAGATCAGCTAGCTGTCACCATATTATTGCATTGTAGTTTGAACTTGACCGACATGCTGAGTTCCAAGTTTCAACTCAATCAGACTATTGACTGAGGAGTTCTGTTGAACAGCTCCTGACTCCATCCTCAGATCAGCTCGTTGTGACCATATTATTGCATTTTAGGCGGAACTTGACAGACGTGCCGAGTTTCAACTCGATCGGCCTATTTACTGAGGAGTTCTGTTAAACAGCTTCTGACTCCATCATCAGATCAGCTCAATGTTACCATAATATTGCATTATCACCGATAACCTATGGAGCTTTTAGAAAATACCCTAATCGCCTCAAGTGTGCCTATAAAATTTGAAGAGTTACCTCGATTTCTCCAAGATCCCATCATCTGATCCTGACCTGATGACCAAAAGGACCAATTGGAAAGTACTTATACTCTTTCAAACAAAAAAAGAATTTTTGAAATCGGTCGACGCGTCTTCGAGTAATCGGTGAACATACATAAAAAAAAAAAAAAGATTCCGACGAACTGAGAACCTCCTCCTTTTTTCGAAGTCGGTTAAAAGA
The DNA here is from genome assembly GCA_958496255.1 of Camptogramma bilineatum. Taxonomy (NCBI): domain Eukaryota; kingdom Metazoa; phylum Arthropoda; class Insecta; order Lepidoptera; family Geometridae; genus Camptogramma; species Camptogramma bilineatum. The sequence continues at coordinate 9,267,174 of OY292465.1, read as the reverse complement.
CTGAAACGCAAATACGAAGGAAGTATGAACGGTACGCAATTCTGTCCCAACTCTCGAGGTAAGCTGAAGGGTCAAAACACTCCATCACCAGAATTTGCCCCAATCTCACAAAAAAGTTAGAGTCCCAGTAACAATAACCCAAGTTTATTGTTAAATAAACCCAACCTAAAATACAGAGCAATTGCAAAAGTTAGCCCAGAGAAGACACATAATACCAAACCCCATCTAAACTGCAGAAAGCTAGCTCACGAAACTGCACGTACAAAGTTAACTAACCCAATTAGAGCTGGCAAAGTTTAGTCTGCTAGTGGTGTTAATAAAATACAATTTAACGTTGAACTGCTAGAACTAGAACTATGCAGCAAGCGTGTTTTAGGTCTCGAATTAGTATGCAGTAGTTTGAATGACTAGAGTTTTCAAGTTGAGTAAGGCCTATGAGCGTGAGCGGAGATTCCGTGCTCTGTTGGCGTTCCGTCGCGGATGTTCGAAATTTCCGCTAAGTGTATAGGCCTAAGGCATCTTTTGTCGCTGAATATTTCTTGGATACCTTCGTCATCATCTGTCGTGAGTGATAATATCACGAAGGTTATTGCACTTAGCTAGATTAGGTTAAACTGTATGACTTGCAGAAGTTTAATTTGAATAATCGATTTCTTTTTCATATGAGGCAACCTTGTCAATGAAGACTGAAGAGAGATGGGTTTACGAAATTTCGATACAAACAATATTGTGGTTACTCGTATGACTTAACCAGTTTCCTACTAAAAAGAACGACTATAAAACGACTCGCAAATGGTAAATTCAATTTAAAATTTACTTACATAGTTGTTTATAACGAAGAAAGAACGAGTACCGTTCTATAAAGTTACCAACGAATATAATCTTTACTTTAACCCACCCGTTTCACTAACAAATGTTTATTTATAAACAGGAAATTTGATATAATACCTACTTGTTCTTTTGATGTCAAGCGCATTCTCCGTAGTACAATACGAGATTCTGGCGCTGACTAATGAATAAGAAACAATATGTGTTACACATGATTTCACTGTGAAAATTAATAGGTATTTTTCATTACATGCATAATCTTTTATTTCCGACAATACTCGTGGAAACTTGCAATTAGCCTTATGTTTACTTAGGTACCTACTTATGGTTTTTTTTATTACCAAATCTTAGTACCTAACTGGAAGTTTTCCAACAATTCTGAAATAAAAAAATCACTAGTTCAGTTTCCATTCTTGGGAATGAAACCATGTAATGTAAAAAGGTAGCCATGAAACTATGATGAAACTCCAATCCAATCAAAATGGAGCGGCCTTCGCACACATCTAGTGCAAAACAAACGATTGGTTTCAAAGCAAACGCAGCGTGTAGTTTCATGACATTAAACATTGCAGTGTGTAATACTACAGGAAACTCAAAGGCTAGCTTCAAACCATGCCTCCTGAACGATTACTAAGGATAGTAAATTAAATACTACTGATACTACTATCATTAACACAAACGCTAATTTTAGACCTTGCCTCCTGATTAATAAAAAAAAAGTTAAAATAACTGGTTATTTTCCGTCTTTTCCAAATTGAAGTACTAAGTAACATATTTTTTATATTATTTTTTTACAAGTGTATGAGGCGAGTGTGAATGGAACAGCTGGAAGGTGAAGACCTAGGCGAACATACCTGGATCAGATTGGTGATGTTTTGGAGAAAGGCCAGGTCAAAAGTACCCTAAACCGGCGAGCTTGTATGAAAAATGAGATGAGAGTGAATGAGGCGAAAGAGGTGTGTCAGGATCGTAGCAAGTGGAAATCCGTGGTCTCTGCCTACTCCTGTGGGAAAGAGGCGTGATTTTTATGTATGTATGTATATGTATATGTACATTTTCATAGTGTTAGCTATACCGTTACGATTTCCATCCGACCGTTAGCTGAAAACGACCGGTTCACAGACCTTAAACTGCTGAACAGAAACATTCATTTAACCGTCAATTAATTTCAGTGTATTCGGATCCTGTTCAATTTCCCGTTTATGGCTTTGGTTGCGAGAATGGAACCGTAATAATCATTGTTCCGGTTTCCTTAATTTATGTTTATGACGTTTTAAAAGAATATTTTGTGTAGTTGTGTTTTAATCCTCATATCTTTATCAGTATCACTTTTAGTCTATCTGCAGTCAACTAAATTTTAGTGTCAGAAAGAACTTGAAACTTCTATCCAGATTTTGTCAGCTATTGGTATTGTACATTTCACAGACCTTTTTTATTAAATTAAAATAAAAAATATTTTAATAAATTCTCTGAACTCTGTCGAAAGTGGGGGGAGGCCTGTGCCCAACAACGGGACAGTATGGGCTAGTAGTAGAATAGAATATAATAAATTCTCAATCCTTATTGTTGAAAAGACACACATAAATGGCCCTATTTGAACATTTCAAAGAAGTTGAAGTGGTACGAAAGAACTATAGGAAATGTAGATCTTCCTACATACCTGAAAAGGGTAGCATGGTGAATCGATGACTTGTACGGTCAAACTGAAAGCCTCTTCAAAATGTCTTTCTACCACTACTTCGACCGAATTGCAAAGTTCAAATGGCGTCGTGAAATGAGACATAGATCATGCTGTTAAATATTCATCAACCTTTAGCACTCAATGTTGGGTACTTATAATAATTCTCATAATCACATCAATCCATATGATTCTGTGTAAATGTAACCAATACTTGCTGCCACGTTAGAAGTTATTTGGTGGAAATCCGACATTTACCTAATTGGATACAATAGTATCGTACGGTAGATTGGGTAAAACAGTACCTCTATTTTGGAAAGTTACATCGAAAGGTAGGAAGCTATTGCGAAAAGCTCTCAAGTAGAGACCAGTATCGAAACTAAGTTAACTAACTTATCCACAGGTAGACCTTCATTAGTCGAGACTTAACTCAATTAAAAGTGGGAAGCTTTTAGTCGGATTAAAGAGTATGTAGTGTACTTTTGCAGAGATGAAATTTACTCTTTTCGTAAAGGTACAATATTAAGGTAGTACGAGTTTCTATGTAGGTACTTAATTGAAGATTACATTAGGAAGGGTAGGGACGGATGAATTGTAATTTTATCAAGCATATTATGTTGATCTATGAATATATTTGTGGGATCAAAGAAATAAAGATATACACTGAATATGTAGGTTCTAATGCCGGTCACTCGCATAAATACGCGAACCTATATTAGGTACATCAATGACAATAAAAGTTTTTTTCACCTAAAATAGACAATGTACGAAGGTTAGCGCGTACGTGAGTAGCCAAAAAGTGGTAGGTAGTTACTCGGTTTTATGGATTTTATCCTAATGACATTTTACGTGAGTTAGAGCCTGTCCAGATGGAGGCGTTTTACGCGCGTAAACTATTGCCATCCTTATTTTTGACTGTTTAACAAAAGAGGATGGCAATAGTTTACGCGCGTGAAACGCCCTCGTTCTGGACAGGCTCTTAGGAGAATTTCAAACTTTTAAACGGTCCTTTGATGTAAGTTATTCGATTCGTATGACGCACTTACAAACCTTAAACCTTCGATCAGTGGACAAACTAAATGTTGCCTCTGACTAATCCTTTATTATTTCGAATGCTGCTGAATTTGTGAATGATTACTTAAAGTTTTGAGTCTGTTTCGATTTTCGATGTAGATTTTGTGTAGCTACATTTTCTAGTGACTTGCTCAGAACTGCTAACTGCAAGATTTTCCGCAAATTTGTTATTTTATTCAGGGAGGCTAAAACGGCCGTTACGCTATTCCTTTATGAATCATCCTAATTATGATGATTTACATAAGTATTTTTTTCTATGAATATCTATAAGTATCGGTAAGTACTTACCTATATGTATGAATATAATGTCTATGAAAAGAGACGACGTAATAATTCAGCTAAAGTGACCTTTTTAGACCCGCAGCTCTCGTTTCTGACACAGAAATGTGATGAATTTAAAAATGTTTTTGCAGATATAATGTAGGTAAGAGGTTTGTGTCTGGTCTACGTGTACGTTTTTGAATGAATTACTTACAAAGATTCAGTCTTCCAAAAATGCATCCGATTCGATGATTTTCTTCGGAAAATTGACGTTTTTCATCAAAGAAAACGTCACTTTCCGAATTCGGAATACATTCCGAGAAGGTCTGAATCGCACTGCTGATCAGTTTATTTACTTATAAATTACTCTACTTCTAAATCATTTATCAAAGGACAAAAGTAGTGAAGGACCTAATATCGTAAACTCGTACAAACAGCGCCATCTTACGTATCAAAGCGGCACTATCGCGGAGAAGCGGAGGCTACAAAATTCCAAAGCTTCCAGTATAATTATAGTACAGTAGTTTATTCGCTTGCCCTTTATCGTAGTACGATCTGCTGTCGAGAGATGTCGCTTCGAGACGGAAACACAGCAAGAATAAATAACTGCAATAGAGTAGGAAACAAGAAGTTCAAAATTATGGTGCTCCAACAAAGTCAAGCATCATGATAAAGTCAGATATAAAAGTTTATGGTGAGCGAAACACCGTAAGTACCGTAAAGTAAGCTCAATATTATTATCGTGTTGGTTGCCCTGATCCTCATGTGCGAAAGAACAGAAGTAGAATCACCGAGCTCTAATGACGTTTAAAAGTGATCCCAGAATGGTTAGATGATTTTTGAATTTTTGATTTGAATTGACCTCTTTATGAAGACTTTAAGCATTGTCCTTACTAATACTTACATAATTATTTACTTGTTGTAATTATCATAGGTAATAGGGAAAAAACAATCAGTAAGTTTTGTTTCCATTTCCAGGTGACGGCTTCAAGCTGGCTTCGTCGGGCTCAGGTAGCCCGGCGCCTCCGCCGGTGCAGTGGCGAATGCGGAGAAAGCCAGGTGAGAGATACTAAGCGAAACAGAGCAGTGAAACTTAGCTTCGGAATTTGTAAGGACAATGTGCCTTATGTGATACTAGCTGACCCGATAGGCGTTGTCGTGCCCAAATTTCGATTTGAATCAAAACCAGTTCCTTAAAATCTCTTTTCGGACTATTAAATTAGCCAAATCTGTCCAGCCGTTATAAACTTATGCGTTTGCCAACGGACTGCATTTCATTTTAATGGTGGTAATTTGGACTTGTTTTTCCGCAAACATCGTTAAGGGTTTCCAATATACTTACCAACTGAGAAAATGTCTTCGTGTTTGGAACATGTAGGTACATTTTGTTTTTTTTATTTATCTTGAAGGTACTACTTAAGCGTAATAGAACGTGGGGCTTAAAAGGCCGTTACAGCAGAATCTCAATATTAATTGCACTATATACCGTCTCCTTTCAAAGTCTGAAAGTGACAAGAACGGCATTCATTGCAATTCCTATTGTGATTCTGCTCTATCGGCCTTTTTAGCCCCGCTAGTCTTGGTGGTGAATTAGAATTTAAAAAGGTTTTTGCAATTGGATCTTTAAGTTATTTAAACAATGTCGAATCTATGTTTACTGACCATTTAAAGGAATCTGACGAATAGCGGCCGGATACATAAATAAAACAGACTAAACAATTCGCATTAACAACCTACGTAGCGATTCTACGTAAGAAAATATGTTTAACTAGACTCAGCTGTAAAGATTCGTTTTACGATCTGTGTGAAACGATGATGATAAAATATACTCGTAAAATACTGCCATCTCACCCGGTCCTCTTTCGTGGACTATAAAATCTGTAGATATGTTACGGAGCCAGGGAAATGCACTCAAATAGTCCTAAAGTTTAATAATGCTACGAGTGCAGTAGATCTAGGTAATAAAATGTTTTCCCAGTTAAGTATCGTTCTTTGAAAATCGAAGAAAGATTACCAACTCGACAGAAAGCAACGATAAAGTAAATTGGTTCGTCCGAACATCATGCGCCAAATATTTAGTGACGCGTTTTTACAAGCACATCATAAGTGCGTTACGACTAATGTTTCAATAGGCATAGAGTGCAAAAACTAATCCGGGCAATTGCCTTGGTTCAGCTTATATCGGTGAAATCTCTGAACTAAGTTATTAGTTATTATTACAGACAGAAAGCAAAACTTATCGTTAACGTAGATTATCGTTTGTTAATTTCAAGAATAGGCCTAGCAACTATACTGGATAAGGATAAGACATTCAGGTCTTGTCTTCTAGCGTTAGATCAGTATATTATACTAATATATCGGTCTACCAATAGGCATGTTTCCTAATTTTGAAAAATGGTACTACAATGTTCAGAAGTTGCTTCTGATTGCTAAAAATAAAATATTTCACAATAACTAATGAGATTTACAGAAAAATATAACTTTTAAATTTAATATTTAAAATTCACGCCAAAACGCTTCAATATGTCATGGCGTCTTCTGTGACGTCACGATTGTCACAGCCTTATGTAAACAATACGTACAAAGTGATGTTAGTGAACAATTTTCTAAATAAATTCATTTTAATTATGAATTCCAAAGGATATAAGTGGTGTGTAGTGCCTAGTGCGACAATAATTCGAAAAAAACACCTGAAAAGTTGTTTAAAAACGTTCCACGGAACAAAACTATGTGTAAAAAGTGGTTTACTCTTGCACGGTGGATCTAAAACAAAGAAATATAATTATGTAGGTGCTAGTAGGCCTGTTATATGAACAAAGTTATTAATAACATTTAATTTTTTAACAACAAACAAAGGACAATGAGCATATTGGGACCACCCTCCAATAGCAATAAAATGTATGTCGTTGGATAGGTCTATTCAACCGGAACAACTATTGCTATGACAGCTTTGCTGTTACTACTGTCCGTTCAAAGATACAAGACTTATAAGTTTTGTTAAAATGTTAAAATAAATAAAATATTTTATCTTTATAATGATTTATTATTACAGTAACATTAAAAAAACACTGTCTAAACTGTTACAGGGTCTCTATTCTGGTATTTAGGGTTTAATATAATTCGTGTCCGACCGAAGACATATCTTATGGGTTATCTATAATGACGTCATTTAAAAACATTGCTGGTGCATTAAACCCTTTATGACACTTGTTTCGGGACACTTTTGCTTTTGCTTGGGGACACTTTTGCTTGGGGACACTTTTGCTTCGGGACGATTTTGCTTAGGGAACTTTTGCTTCGGGACACTTGCTTCGGAACACATTTGCTTCGGGACACTTTTGCTTCGGGACACTTTTGCTTGGGGATACTTTTGCTTGGGGACACTTTTGCTTCGGGACACTTTTGCTAAGGGACACTTTTGCTTCGGGACACTTTGCTAAGGGACACTTTTGCTTCGGGACACTTTTGCGAAGGGACACGTTAGCTTCTGGATACTTTTGATAAGGGACAAACTAGCATACAAACTAGCAGACAAACTAGCAGACAAACGTCAGACAAACTAGCAGGCAAACTAGCAAACAAACTAGTAAACTACAAACGCGATGCGAACGCGCGTTTGTATCGATACAAACGCGCGTTCGCAACGCGTAGCAAAAACGCGCTTCAGAAAACGCAATGTGTACACTCCCTTAATGTTACTGTAATAATAAATCATTATTATGATAAAAATATTTTATTTATTTTAACATTTTAACAAAACTTATAAGTCTTGTATCTTTGAACGGACAGTTGTAACACCAAAGCTGTCATAGCAATAGTTGTTCCGGTTGAATAGACCTATCCAATGACATACATTTTGTTGCTATTGGAGGGTGGTCCCAGGTTCCATACATTTTTGCCCATTGTCCTTTAGGTTATTTTCGAGATTAATACCTAAGTAGAAGGTAGGTATTAAAAAATCTTTATTGTGCTTTTACATTGATTTTATGGAAAAAAAATTACTTATTATGTATTATAATATGTCTATTTACGCGGAAGTCTTCACATTTTTGAATTCTGCCGAACAAAAATCACCGTTTGCTCCCAGAAACTCTCCCAACATTAGAACATCCACTTTAGGCAAATTAGAGGAATTTGCCTTGGTAAATCATGGTTCCACCATTGTTGTATCTTTTGAGAAAACGACGGACGATAAAATAGATGTAAATTAAGCACTAAGAACAAATTAAAACCAAAAAACGACTACCTACCAAAACTTGAAGAGTTATGCGATTTGTATGAATGAAGTTTGTTCTGTTCACTGACAGTAACACTTGTGACGTAATTCGCTCTGATTGGTGTTTCATCTATCATGGCGGATAGCCGTATTTTATGGTTTTATTTTATCAAAAATAAAATTAATCTCGCTATAATTTCAATAATAAATATGTTTTACGGAATCTGTGAATCTTAGTTCATTAGATTAATGCATTAATTTAGTGATTACGCATTACAGGAAACACGCCTATTATTCTGCTCCACTGGGACATTTAATTACTTTATTCTAAAGTTTTGTCTAAAAGGCAATATCGCAGATTTGCGGGTTGCCTAACGACCCTTTCATACTAAAATTGAATTTCATTTAAAGTGCTTCAGTTTTCAATGCTCGCTAATTATGATTGAGGCTTGACAAAGCGAGTTTCCCCGAAGAATTTGTTTCAAAAGTATGTCACAGCTCTGTTGAAATATCTGCTGCACTACTGACAAAGTATAGAGAGTTCTGTGCAAGTCATTTAAACTTGTTTCATTTGTAAACATTGACCATGACTATTAGTTATTAGTAACATCTCGTCGTCAAACAAAAAAAAACTAAGTCGTGTGGCCCCCACTGCTGGACAAAGATCTTCCCTCACTCCTTTCAGACTTGACGATCCTCGACAACAACTATCCAATCGGAATGTTGCGTCGCATTCCTGTTAATTATTGTCGAAACTTTGTCAAATTGCTCAGAGAAAATTCATGAGCACATTACAAAATGTCTCAGCATTCTGCAAACCAATCGATTTCCGCAGAGTTTTGAAGAGTGCTTCCTCAAATTGCTTTCGCTCTTGACACCAGCACACTTACAGCGAATGTTTGGTTTGAGCTCCCCCACAATGGAGGACTTACTGCGTTTACATCAACTACTTAATCAACCCTTCGATTTAATGTTGTCTGATTTGGTGGTTGGATTGAACTGGTACCCAAGACGGATTTAAACTTGATATAAGTTTGAACTTTGAACTACTTTAGGGTATTAGCATCATGATCACACATATAAATTAATTACTTTGTCTAATTTGGAATTGGTATAAAAAAAAACCTATCTACTCATTCTTATTTTAAAAGCTAAGAACTAGGGAATACCTGAATAGCTTAGAAATTCTAGAAGCAAAGTTATCCTTATAATTTTTGCTTTTAGAAATGTTTAATAACTTTTTAGTTTTTTCATGATTTTTTTTAGCATGACGCTAACCTATGTATGTATGCATGACCCTGACCTAAGTATACTTTGTTTAAACTAGAGCACTTGAGTTTTGCTTTCTTGATGCAACAAAATATTTCAGTGACGCAAGTGCCGAAAGTCCCTCTGGATAATCCCACTTATAAAGTATCTTGCGAACGGTGACTCAGTTGTATGAGCTCAGCACCAACCACTCAGGTTATCGATGCACTAGCGGGTTTCATACGCCACTTTAGATCATGCAAGACTTCTTTTTTTGTAACAGGCTTGAATGAGGGCTATATCGACAAAAGAGAGCACATGGCTTACGAAGAATAAGACTGGCAATAGACATAGACAGACGTTTATTCACCACTTGGCAAAAATCTCAAAAAATGTAACACAAAGAAAAAACAGAAGCAATAGCGAAGCACTATAATATTTTGATGTTGTTGAATGAGTTTTATAACTATGAAAAACTTGACAGCATTACTGATTTTGGACCTTCAGTTAATCTCCAGTTTCGGGTCAGACCATAAGGAATTTAAAAGGTCATAAGATTAACCAATATCGTGACAGCTTAAACTATTCTTTGAAGCACGTTCCTTAATCCAACAGGTCACAGGGACAGGGCCCTGCAGGGTTTTTAGTTACGTTAGCTCGTCAGGTCATTGGAAAAAGTGACAACATAAACTTTTCATTTTCAAACGCCTCAAGAGTGCAGGTAGGTTCTCCAAGTACTTGTGCTAAGGGTCTTCAAGGTATTATAAATGATGCTCTCGAGTTAAGCCCCTACGAGCGAAAAGTGCAGCAAAAAGCTTACGGAGAGATTTTATATTTTCAACGTCAACCGTTGACGGTGATGCGGTTGTACTTTTCTTGTCTCGACAAAATTCTGAAATATGTTGCAGAATTTTTAGCCTTGGGACGAAACACGTTATACTTTTCTGAGAGCTTGCTGGATTTAAAGAGGGCTAGCCAGGGCTGGCTGCCAGAGGCACGTCTGAAAATACGTTTGACTGATGTCCATATTTCGCGAAAGCGTTGCAAGTCCATAAACTCTTCACATATACCTTATCTTCAAATAATATCTTCGGAAATAAACATTTCCGAAAAGTTTTTGAAACTCATTCTTAGTGACAATAGTGACCGAAAACGACTAGCCCATAGCTGGGGATCTATTAATAATATTGTTATGATGTTAATATATTCATACGCAAGGAAAACAAAACGTTTTAAAAAATCGTTTGTGTAACGTGTCTCCCCAAATTTATTAAAAACCATAACTTTCAGTCAGGATATATGTAATTGAGTTTCTGTAGGCAGGTTGGGAATTTCATTCAGGTTCCCTTCTAATTGTCTCCCCAGGAAATACAGACAGTAAATTTGGTAGGACAGTTAATTTGGGTGGAGCGTTATGCTTTGTTCCTTTGAACGCATAATTGGGAACTGTGTTACTTTTACCTGTTTCTTTGAACATAAAACAGGTGTTTCCAAGCTGCGTATTTACGATTCTCTTAAAAATGTCTGACGCATAGACATATTAGCTTTAGGTATTTAAAGTTTCTAGATTCAGTACTTTGAAAGATAAACTAACTTTAAACATAAGTAGGTACTTAAAATTAATGTTACTTTATCGGATAGACGTAGGTAGGTACTTACTTTCTCCGCTGGCACAGTGACCCGAAGTGGGTTTTGGCCTGACGACAAAAGAAAGACATCATCAGCTCCCGTCTGGAGCTAGTTCACCAATCCCTATTGTAGAGCTCTTGCAGGTCCCTCTACCATATCCCATACTACTCTCTACCATATACCATATCCAGCGATACCGGGGGCGGCGCGATAATTGGATAGACATAATATAGATTTAAAAATGCAGATAGAATGATCTGAGAATCTTCATTTTGTTAAAAGCACTCTATGTGGTCGGTTACTCTTTTTGGTTGTGTCTTCAGTACATTCGTCGACGATATTTCAACGAAAGTTACTTGTTATAACATTGTTATTTTTATTGTAAGTGAACTATACCTACTATACAATAGAAACAGTATTTAAATCGTACAAAAGTGCTATAAAGTCTGAAGGAGTGACGCAGGAGATCTTCAGCCTAAAGGTGGCCGCACACCCGCGCCGAACGAATCGAATATTAGAATTCTTTTTATGAAATCGTATGAAACCTCGCACACCTGTCCGCGCCTAACTAAGGCTGGTTTTAGTGTCACGCGTACCGTCGGCGCTGATAGGCGAGTGATCTTTATTACAATGAAATAGGGATACTGATTGTTCAGCACTGACGAGTGCAATCAGCGTTGCCATTTTTGCTAAACAATCAGTATCCTTGTTTCAATGTAATAAAGATCACTCGCCTATCAGCGCCGACGGTACGCGTGACACTAAAACCAGCCTAAACGTCCAATTCGACCGAATCTGGCAGTACTTCTAGAATTCTGCACGTTCGGCGCTGATTAGGTGTGCGGCCACTATAAAAGCTTGATCACAAAGCCACCTAGCTAATACTAACTTTCCACATTGCGACCTGAAATGGAAAACAGAACATTATGGCATTAAAATTCTTGTTTAATTTACATGTACATTCCATTAAGGCGGACTTTTTAAAATAATACCCGAGTGCTTTTCTTTATTAAAACGTAGCTGTAAGCACTCCGTCATAATTATTACGGCAGTCACGCTAATGGCAGTGCCATTATAATTAAGTTTCCAGAAACTGACGGATTGCTGTAATCCACGGGTTGTATTGTTCTGCTGCTGTAATTGATTCTGCTTGTTTGTGTTCGTGATGATTAATTATTGCTTGCTTAGCACCTGTAGTTCAAGAGGAAATAGATTAATAAGGCCTTTCGTACAATCACCAAGAACGGTTAGAGTTTAACCTGTTATTTCTTAAGCTTAATCGACTCAAAATCTCTTGCCATGTCTTTTGAGTAACATACGACAAGACAAGACAAAACGTTCTCTACATGAATAATGAGGTTAGTTTTTGAAACTCTATCATGTCACTATGATAGATGATGAATAATGAAGAGACTAGGCGATACTTCAAATCTTGATCAAGATTTAGATAAATCAGGCTATATCGTTGTTTATGTTTATAAAACTAAAAGACTCGTTGACTGTCCATCCGTCATTCTCATTAATCATTTACGACTGTGGGCGGTTGCCCAAATTCGATATACTTAACTAATTAAAGAAAATATCTAATTGAAAGTAAATATCCATCATCATTGCTACAATACTTAAAACAATAAAACGAAGTTGGTCAATAATTACATACGTTACGTCGGTATTAAGACACATTCTTATCATTTTGAATTTAGGAGTTTTAAGTAGTAGAAATGCATGATAAATAAGGCCATGTCGTCAGTCGGCCTAGTATGCAAGAGAATACCTTTAGATTACAACAGTTCACATTTGAACTAAGCTAATAAGTCGATGCCTTGTCTTTGGCTTGCGTTTTATAATTTCAAGTTCATACAAGATTTAGTACTCGTCCCTGTCTCGATCAAAAATCGCATTAAATAAAAAAAAATGCTGGTCATTTCACACAGCATCGTGCATCCCTAAAGTAAGCAGAGCTTGTGTTATGGGAACCGCATGACTGATACTTTACTTACATACTTTTTTTTTCTAAATTTTTCCATAGAAAACACCCAGACCCGAGCAAATATTTGTAGATCATACAAACATTGTCCCATGGCGGGGATCGAACTCACATGCGAAAGCATGCGGGCCTTCTCCCGCTGCGCCACCAAGGTCGTCATCACATCACGTTAAGAATCTTGAAATAACATAACCATTTCGTCAGTAAACTTTGATTGCTTTATTTATTACTGTAGGTCAGGAATCAATCTTTAGGGAAAACTTTCAAGAGGAAAATTGTAAAATGACATAATTTAATTAAGGAAAGTAAATTTTACTTTCCTTAATTAAATTGTCATTTTCCAATACGTGGTCTTTTCCACTCTAACTAATTTTCCTTCCAAACTTCGAAGGAAATTATCATCACGCCAGAGTTAGTAAATAAAATTAAGTAGATTTATAAGTTCTATGAGTATGAGTATCGAGTAGAGTATGAGCTAGTTGCCAACTCTGGTTGCCAGAGTGATCAGAATTCAATGGACGCTGTAGTTCCTATGATATTACTGAGGTGCGTAGTCTTGCCCAGCATCTACGCCATTCACTCAGCTTAATCAACCTTTTCCACAGGAAATCCATTTTCAATACATAGATAGGGGCTTAACACGGTTTATAAGAACACTACAAATCATTAAAAAATATACCACCCACCAGTTCCTAAAGGAGAATAAAAAAAGATTATTAAGATTATTCTTTACGTGTAAACATATACTCATATCAGGATATTTCTAGTTAGCTATTGGAACCGCCCACGACATCGTCCGGTCGCCCACGTAGGAAGTAAAACTAACTTTATACCCTCGCGTCATTTCCTTAGAGTTAATTACTTTCTCCAGCTTGCCTTTCGTAGGGCTAGTTCGTATCAGCGAGTGGACAGAGCTTAATGTCAAAGTAAGTGATTTTTCATTTAAAACTTTAGTAGAGCTGTCATTCGCCACTGCAAGCTGTAATTGTATTTGCTGAATGAAAACTTATTAATAGCTTGGAAGTGGAAGTAGGTAATTAATAATTTATCCAGATGCAGAGAACACTATTTTATAAATAGACTTTTAAGAGCTTTCTAGCGTCGATGGGCTTGCAACCTGTCACGTATAGAATGTTAAATTCTGCAAAATGTTGGAATGTACTTGGTGTACCAAATGTGTTTGGACGTACCGCTGACTATCCCTTTAGACATCTTCAAAGGATCTAAAAATGCTTAAAGATGGGAAAGAATATGTCTACCGCACCGGAATACAGTCGTGATCATATTTTTTTTAAGAGGCCGGTGCGACTGACGAATTTCCATACAAACGTCCAAAATCATTTAATATATAAGTATATTTTTATCACTTTAAGTTATTATTTAGATTAGATTTTTCTACACACTTTTGTTCTAAAAACTTTACCTAAAACGAAATGTAAGCAAATTGAATTTTTATCCTTTTTTACAGCAAAAATGTCATTTTTTCATTTTCATTTGTTCTATAATAAATTTTTTGTAACAAAAGTGTACCACCACAGCCTAGATAAATACTGCCTTTATCAAATATGCAATGGCATAAAGTGGTGAATATATGCTCAAATTTTAAATGATTTGGTATTACGTTTGTATGGGAAATTCGTCTGAGAGTGACAACCAGCATTCCGAATAATAACATTTTTATATTGAAGAATGCTGATGACTCTACTCCAATGTAACACCTAAAATTTAAAAAAAAAGACTAAGTATTATTTATTTATACTTCTAGACCCGTGTTTTATATAAGTTCTTCCAAGTCTTACTGAAAGATCCCCGATTCGGAAAAAGGACTGTTGCTTTCTTCAGGAAAGTGAGACATTTCAAAAACCACCTTTCCTTGGCAGTCGGGTATAAATAGGCATTTGCTTTTACGCTGACTAGTTCAAATTCATAGTGTAGCGATTTATGAATGAGCACGCGCCGGCCACATGGTCTGTTTGTTGCTTCTGTCACGGTACAGTTCCAGGTTCGATGACGTCACGCACAACTCATCCAAACCAAACATATTCTGGGACCGTATTTCGGGAACGGAACTGTAGATATAATTGTTTTTTTTTTTCGATACATAATCACGAAATAGACTTATGGTAAGCGCATACCTAACCGCGCCGAATTCTCGGGGTAATGCCAGATTCAGTCGAATCGGATGATTCGATGATGGGCAGGTGTGCGTTTCATTCGTTTTCATTTGAAGAAGTCTAAAATTCGTTTCGGTCGATTCGTTCGGCGCATTCGGCGATGATTGATATGCGCTTACCTTTAGACATCTTCAAGGATCTTAAAAGATCTGAGATAAGGTCTACCATGCCTTGGGGGTACAATTGTGATCATTATTTAATTTTCCGTTTATTTCATTTAGACGATTCAGGGCCTGTATTCTATTAAATGACAACCGCTTTGGTTTTGGTTCGAACTCTTAAATGTCAGCCATTTGGTGAAATAGTAGAATAGCTTTTCAAAAATTTGTATTGCCAAAGTTCAAAACCTCACCATAACTGAGTCGTTTGTTATTAGTAGTCATGGAAACAGTCGCTTTAGTTGAGGTTTTGGTTGAGGTTGATAAAAAGTTCGGTACCGGAATCGAGCCCCAGTCATATCATGCCCATTGACTTTGGCTAATGTAAGTCCTGCGGGTCTACGAAGACCGCTTTAGCTGAATCATAATACGAACTATATTATCCACCGTCTCTTTTCATAGACTTGAGAGTGACAAGAAAAAACCATACGAATCATAATCATGATTCATAACGGAATTGCGCTAACAGCCATTTTAGCCTCCCTGAGCTTCGAACGCAGATAGTCGAGGCCTGGCTTACAATTTATATCATTTCATACTATCTAGTAATAGTGGTGACGTTAGTGGGAGATAATCTCAGCAACCTCTGATTCAATTTAGAGTTTCCTACCAAGGAATTAAGAAGTTTAATTGTTCATTGCCTATACATTTAAGCCTCATGATACGACATGATATGAGGGGATTACCTCGACTTTCGAACGAAAATCTTGGGTTTGAATCCTGGCCGTGCATCAACGGATTTTTCGTTTCAAAAAATTTATATGCGCATTAAAGCTCTAAACGGTGAAGGAAAACATCGTGGAGAAACCCGCGGTTTAGTCAGCCCCTCACGTATTGACCATGTTTTTCATGTGGATCTGGCCGGTTAAGATGAGAGGATGGTGTAGGTGCTTGGCAAGCTTACTCTTAAGTTAAGTGTAGGCAAAGATTGCCTCCTGACACTGTATAAATCATCTAGTAAAGATGTAAAAGCCTAAGTTGCTAAACCTCATTTTATCCAGGTCCTATACAAGCTAAGCCCTGGGTGGAAAGTTTTTTTTAATGTATTTGTATGTATAGGTA
Organism: Camptogramma bilineatum; assembly: GCA_958496255.1. Classification (NCBI taxonomy): domain Eukaryota; kingdom Metazoa; phylum Arthropoda; class Insecta; order Lepidoptera; family Geometridae; genus Camptogramma; species Camptogramma bilineatum. The sequence continues at coordinate 9,250,859 of OY292465.1, read as the reverse complement.
AGGAGATATTTATAATAAGTACTAGGATATAATTTAATTCATAGAATAAAAATATTGTGCTGTTAGTAACCATGCCAAATTAATATTTCGAAAAAAACCCAGACAGATTTAAAATTCAAAAATGCTAATAGGTATATGAATAAAAAGTAGGCACGCAATGTATAAAAAAAAACAAGAACTCTCATGCATAATCAAACTAAAACTACAAGGCTTACACATTTTTTGACCTTATTTCTAGAAACATCTAAAGCTAAATCAACATTCATATACTAGACTGTGCTTTCAAAAGGCAATCTCAGTAAATTATACGTCGACCCGGGAAATACAAACGTTTAATTTCAGTAGCTGCCATATTCCCAGCTGGTGTAATGCAGAATAGCTAATTTACAGTCTTGGAACGTTTTGTTGTGCAACTCGTATATTACTCCTAAGACACGACTTCTTAAGAATAGAGTAAGGTTAAGACGATTGTAATGTAGCGGTCAAAGTCAGACCATAGACCAAGCTGATTGTCTAACTAACTTGTCTCAAACTTCAAATTGGTCTCAACTGTCAAAACGATCGCTTTGACACCTTTTGTCGCGATTGGTCGCGTTGAGATGAGAGTGACAGAGCTAGTTGCGTGGTCACTGAACTGTCATATTTAAGAGTTTGAGAGACCGATTTTGGTCGCTATCAAATAGACCAGCGATTCTTAACCTGTGGTCCGTGGACCCCTAGGGGTCCGCGAGTATATGTTTGGGGGTCCGCGGACTCATCTATGGACTATTTAACAATAAATAAATAAATGCCACTAAAGTCTTTGCATATCTACTGAAGTGCGTTGGCTGGCTCTTGTCATATTCGTGTACTAAAAACAAATAATGAGAGAAACAGATTACATGTGTAAACGGTTTGAAATTAAAACTTAGTAGTAACATCAATCCAGATATCACTAATTTAATTGCAAAAAAGCAGCACCAACCTGCACATTACGTATTTTTAATGAAAAACTATTTTTTTAACCGACTTCAAAAAAAGGAGGAAGTTCTCAATTCGTAAGAATCTTTTTTTTGTGCTTTTTTTAAGTAAGTATGTTCACCGATTACTCGAAGATGCCTAGACCGATTTGGAAAATTCTTTTTTGTTTGAATTGTAAGGATATACTTTGCGATTGGTGCCACAAAAATTTGGTGAGGACTTGTCGAAAATCTTTGGAGTTATGAATAGAAGTGTAGCTCGAAAATTGCTAAGAACGAACATTAAAGTCGATTTTTTTAAATTTCTTATTTAGTCATTTGTTCGTATTTGTTGTATAAGGTCCGAAATTTAGTTGTTTTTTTATTAAGGGGGTCCTTGAAGTTATGTTTGATGTCCTAGGGGTCCGTGGACGAAAAAGGTTAAGAAACGCTGAAATAGACAATCGGAGGGCAGCATGGCACACTTGTTCGACTGCATTCGATTCGAAGTTTTTCAAGTTGACGTTTTTAGCTATGTAACTACAGATATTGATAAAAGAAACTAAATGAAACAAGATCAGGGCGTCGATTCCGGTACCGAACTTTTTATCAACCTCAACCAAAACCTCAACTAAAGCGACTGTTTCCATGACTACTAATAACAAACGACTCAGTTGTGGTGAGGTTTTGAACTTTGGCAGAACAAATTTTTGAAAAGCTAAATATTCTACTATTTCACCAAATGGCTGACATTTAAGAGATCGAACCAAACCAAAGCGGTTGTCATCTAGTAGAATACAGGCCCTGATCACGACTGTTTCTCAAGGTGCGGTAGACATACTCAAAAGAGACCGGTAAATAATAGTTAACTTAAAATACACAAGGCATCATGGTTTTAAGGTTTAATTTGACAATTAATTCTGTATTTTCTGTAAGGAGATTCCGACCATTTCCATAAAGCAGTACCTTAAGATGTGCCATTGTTGTCTCTTTGAATATAAAATACGGGGTTTCATATTATGTAAAACGTATATTCCAGTACCTAACTCATGTGTAGAAGCGAAACTCTTAATTTTCATCCCAATGAAGAATTAGGGCAGGCAAAAGGACTCCATTTTTCACGTTCACATTCATATTTCAGGATTCCTAAAATATCAATATTTATAAATACCTAATTAAATGCCTTAAAATTTGAATATTAAAGAAATACCTGTCAATTTTTTGACAATTTTTTTTTCAAAAGAATTACTATAACATACGAATTGACCACACGGTCGTTCATTCCGCAGCTTGACACGCTCGGAAACACTCGTAAGATGAGCATTTCACGTATTGAAGGAGTATCAGTTCTGTTTGGTATCATACTTCATGTTATAACATAAGTGACGGGCAAAGCTGTTTTCTTGAAGATAATTTATAAGCGCGCGCTTACGATTCTTATGATCTCCAGGAATTGCTTTCGCGTTGTAATTTATAGGTTGTCTTACAACTCGAAATGACAGTGTGCACATGGCCTTAGATGTAGGAAAAGGTTGATGGTAGAGTTATTTTTTAATGTTAAATTCGAACAACCTTGTTTTTTTTTTTTTTTGCTTCACACTCTTTGTGCATTTGCTATTCTTATTTTATTTTTGTCTTAAAATTAAACAAGGTAAATAAAAAATGGATCGCGAACTAGGATCAGGATAGGAGGGATCTAATCTAGGATGGAATCAGGAAAATTAAGGATAGAAACCGCCTTGTTCGAATAAACCATGGCTAAATTGGGTAAGACTTTGATTATATACAGGGTGTGGCAAATTCTTGGTCACTGAAGGGTAGCTACCTTTTCTCTTGTAGTTAGAAAGTTTTATTTTTAGAAAACTTCAGTTTTATTTTGAAGAAAAAAATATTTGCATTTTTAGATTTTTGAAAAAAAGTACAGTTAGCCTAAAAAATTACATTTGTAAAAAAAAACAAGTTGGTCTTAATCGACTCTATTTCCCACCAGGAACACTTCTCCCAAAGTAACTTATCAAATCAAATCGTAAGTTTATGCAATAATTCAAAAAAACACATCCCATACATTTTCTATGAAATTAGTAGTTGTAAACATTATAGTGCCACTTATTCGATGGTTATTAATTTAAATTCGGAACTGCTTCGGCATGCTGGGAGGCTATTGTAAGGCCTTAGGCTCCTAAGACAGAGCCGCAAGAGAGAATGGTATGCATGGAGCATACCATTTGTACATCTGCAGGGAAGCACTTTGTTCTAAATTTAAATACGCGCTTTACAATAGCCTGCCAGCTTGCCGGTGCAGTTATGAAATTAAATTAAGAACGATCGAATAAGTGGCACTGTAATGTTTATGACTCCTAATTTCATAGAAAATGTATGGGATGTGTTTTTTTTAATTATTGCATAAACTTACGATTTGATTTGATAAGTTACTTTGGGAGAAGTGTTCCTGGTGGGAAATAGAGTCGATTAAGACCAACTTGTTTTTTTTGACAAATCTCATTTTTTAGGCTAACTGTACTTTTTTTCAAAAATCTAAAAATGTAATTATTTTTTTCTTCAAAATAAAACTGAAGTTTCCTAAGAACAAAACTTTCTAACTACAAGAGAAAAGGTAGCTACCCTTCAGTGACCAAGAATTTGCCACACCCTGTATAGGTATACTTCCAACACATTAACGAAATATTTTTTCATTTGAGTTTTCCCCTTCTCTTCTGAGTGATTTTACGTGTAAATTATTCAAGCGACATTTGTGTTACTAAATAAATACCTACTTACATAAAACCATCAGGCCGAATATTATAGTATTTTTGAATTTTTGTTGAAAAGCCTTGAATAAGCGGACATTAATTGGTTTTGAATTGGTCTATGACGTTGATAATGCTTACTTATTCTTTTTTGCTGTAGTTTTTCTGTTCATCAATATTATTTGATTGTTTTGTTTGACTAATATATTCATCTGCTGAACGTCTAAATGGCTCGATTACCCATCAGCCTACTCACACTTTATTTAGAATAGGGAGTTGGTCTAGGGATACTTTCGTTATTAAATTTTTGTAAGCTCGTGTTATAATATAATTTGTATATGTATTTGACAAAATTACCTACTTATTTCTCAAAACATTTTGACATTTGTCTAAAAGTGCCTCGCATTCCATGCATTTTGTGTAGGTTATTGTGATGCGGTATGTTTCATTGTATGTGAGATTTTCTTAAGCTAACTTGTAGGACCTATGTCGTATCTAGGTTTAAAAACTTTAACATGGAAAGGGTAACTGACATTTATTAGGATGCGCGTCGTACTCAAGTTTACACCGTTTACATCACAAACTTTCACAGGACTTAATAATTCGCTCAGTGGAGTTCTTCGCATTGTTTTGTCTATCGCCGCTCGTAGAACTCGACCGAGCAAAAGACACGGTCGAGCAACTAGTACAGTGTAAAGTAGGCTTAAAGCAGTTTCTAGTTGTTGCTGTGCGATTTACGACACAATACGTTTTAATTAAGGCTCTACCTACGTCTGCAGTGAGCACTGCAAGTGTTGAGCTTTACTGAGAATTAATTTATGGTAACACGTACGTAGTCGATTCTTCGTTTTACCTTTTTACCGTAACTTCGAAGCTAGTGGTCTGCTCCGTTGGTGATGTATTCGAACCATCAAAATGTTAAAATGTTGTTAAAATGCGTCAAAATACAGAAATAATAAAAGGAGCAATATGTAGTACCAAAAAACTACCAAATTAGCTGACTTCAGCGACTCCTTCAGACGGCCAAAAATCTCCTTCACCAAAAATAAAAGATCGGCACATACAGACATAAACAAAAATGAAATGAAAACAAAAATGAAATATGATCACGACTGTATTCCCAAGGTGCGGTAGACATATTCTTTAAGATCTTTAGGCATTTTTAGATCCTTTGAAAATGTCTAAGGGGGTAGTCAGAGGTATGTCCAAAAACATTGGTAGGTACATTCCCACGTCATAAGGATATTGTACTGTTTTCGTATACGTGCTAATTTTAAGCTACTGCTCGAAACTAGCTTGCTTTTGTCACATAATAGTGTGCATTTGTATTCCGGAAATTAGAGGTAAATTATGAGCTCGCAGAACCAAATTGATGAATTTTATTGCCAACTTTTAGCATATTCCAAAATAAAATTTCCATGCGACGATGTAATTTTTTGACTAAATTTTAAAAATTTCGACATTGTGAAACAAAACTTATGCAAGTCAACCCATAAATTTAAAGAAAACATCATTTCGTTAACGAAAACATCAGCTCGTTAATGGAATTTCGTGGTACCTAAAGACTTAATAAATTCGCAATACAGTTTTAATAGACCAAGACGAGATAAGAGATTATAGTGACAAATGTTTGAGACTGTATTTTTTGGAAGTTGTGACATGGAAAATAGGTTGATGACCTTGCCAGATATCTCTGATAAAGTACCAGCTTGCACAACGTATAACTATGTAACAGTTACTGCAGCCAATCTTCAGTTTTACGAGCCAAAGTTCCCAGATCTATGTTTATTTTGTGAAGCTGCGCTCATGAAATACAGTCAAGCGAAGAGATGACAAGAAAGTGCTTATGCAACATTTAGCCCCTTTTAAACTTACTTATTATGGTATATATCTCTTAATATTTGATTTATTATGATAAAGATGATGATAAAAATAGGAGGCCAGCACCTAAATAAACCATCCTCTCAGATTAACCGGCCATATCCACAGGAAAGACATGGTCAAAACGTTTGGGGTTGACTAAGCTGCGGGTTTTCCTAACGATGTTTTCCTTCACCGTGTAGAGCTCTTGTTATTGCGCATTTAATGCACTGTTGGGATTCGAACCTACGACCTTCGAATCGAAAATCGAGGTACTATCCCACACGGCCAACACGGCCGTCTTTTGCTGAAACTAACCCCATTATTCATATTCATCTGTCAAATTAGCAAAGCTTTAGATAATTAATTTTTTTCTTGTCACTCATCATAAGTCTAACAAAAGAGACGGCAACAGATATAGCAGCCATCTGAACTCTAGGAAGCCTCTAAGGCCATTATAAATAATAGTTTAAGAATATAATATAGAAATTGATCGAAGACAGCAAAAGCTCTTTTGCATGTTTGACATGGAAGAAACCGCATGCAGAATATTATAGTTCTACTGGCGCTTTTCTAGCTACACTGCAATAAGCGATTCGATTTCCACTCTACATATTTTGTCTATAACATTTTGATTCCGACTGTCTTGAACAGTATGTAATGAAATTGAATTTCACTGTGTGTGTACACAGGATCTTCACTCTCGTGTTAGTCAATAAACACAAGTTAATTTGCTGCATCCAATGAGGTTTTACCAATAGAGACGTTTTGCTCATTAGAAAAATCTCTAAAACGCGGCGAAATTTTGCCATAGCTACTTAGGTAGAGAATATAAGCTTTGTTTAATATCAATAAAAAAAATAAAAAAAAATTGGCAGAGATTATAAAACCCCGTTGTCAGAAAGAGAAAAATAATAGGTGTGCTGCGTGTAAATGCGCGTAACATCGAAGCAAGACGAAGTGAGGCTGAGTTGACTCAAGCTAATTAGCTTGAATTTTGCTCGCCACGCAGAGCGGAACATAACGCATCTTCCTCAGTTTATGTAGAAGATTATTGCCTGCATCTTGTATAAAATAAGATCACTTTCAGGTCAACGGTCGAAGATAATACCTTACTTTGTACAATTAAGGCCACTTTGACTAGCAATACCTACTCCATCTAAACATTGTCCCAGGCACTACAGTGTCCCGTGTAAGTGTAGGCAAATATTGCCTCCTGACATTCTATAAATCATCTAGTAAAGATGTAAAGGCCTAAGTTTTTTACTAGCAAATAACGGATGGTTTCAGAACAATTCTGTGTTGATGTTATGGTTAACAATGTAGAAATAAAAACTTAACCGAAAATTTCAAGGGTTGTTTGGGAGATACTTGACACCCAGCCCAAGATCATGATGTTTAAAGTTGTGAGCATATTATATTGCAAACAATATACTTATTATTTTCGTTCATAAATTCTGACCTCATGATTGGTATATTAGCTTCAGGTAGATAAATACCTTTTTATTATACCAAGATATTTATTTAATTGTTATCGACGAAAGGTTTATAATTATCATGGTATAAGTAAGTCACGTTAATGAGTTCTTCCAGTATGAAGACACTGAAATATAAAATCCTGTCATAACGAAATAACCCTTTCACTGAGCATAAAAGAGACCAAACATTATAATGATGATTACCATAGCTCAGCTTATATCAGTTCTTAGTTCAGAACGTTCATCAATATAAACTGAACTTAATAATCAAATGAAATTTATAATCAAAAGTTAGGTATCAAAAAGTACCAGTGACAAAACAAAGGTCGAAACTATCGATCAATGTTTGTTTGCACTGCTCCAGTGGGGTCGGCAACCCGGTCCCATATCTATGACACCATTTCACTCACACCACCGACCGTACTTAACATTTCCAAATGAAAATTTCCAAAATGAAAACACGTCTTATCTCGTTTATTTTTGTAAACACCTTTTCGGAACTCCTGCAGTGCGATTCAAACTTCCGAAAATGCATCCAATTCGATGATTTTCTTTGGAAAGTTGGTCGGAAAGTCCGAATTTGGAATACATTCCGAGAACGTCTGAATCGCATTGCTATTCAGATTGTTAATACTGAAATAGTCTGTTTTGCAGACTTTTGGATGATTCGCAAGAAGCGGTCCGAAAAACGGTACCCCATTTTCGCAATTTTTTTTTTGGTTATTTTTCAAAAAAAAATAACATACCTAATTAAGCACTCAAAGACATGCATTTTAATGTTAGCGGCCCTCAATTTGATAAAGCCGTTTTGAAGTTTTAGTGGTTTAAATATATTCGTGCCCATTGAAATTAGGTTTGGTCCAGAGAAATTAGAAAAATGCCAAAGAAATTAGCAAAATGCCAAAGAAATTAGCAAAATGCCAAAGAAATTAGCGACAGAGAAATTAGTTTTTTATCGCGGACACATTTGTTTGCTTTGTAAAACAGTAACGTGGTCGTGGAGTTAAAATAACATGAAATTTGATTCACCACTACCTAATAGTATCTATATTAACGTTAACGTTATAAAAAGTGTCAATTTATATTTCATTATTGCGTAATAAGCGATTGAATGCAGATAGGGGTGTCGCGGACACACCAAAGAACTTAGATTTCACGACTTTAGAAATTAATTACAGCTTTCCTATGTATATAATTGAGGATATTACTAGTGCCATAATAGCGTACTCGTATACTATTTCCAAATAAAAATACAGCAATACTGAAACTGGTCATTTTAATAGGTTCGCAAGGCCGGACATGCCAAAAACACGAGTCCTGCGAAACACCCGAGGATGATTCGCAAGAAGCGGTCCGAAAAACGGTACCCCATTTTCGCAATTTTTTTTTGGTTATTTTTCAAAAAAAAATAACATACCTAATTAAGCACTCAAAGACATGCATTTTAATGTTAGCGGCCCTCAATTTGATAAAGCCGTTTTGAAGTTTTAGTGGTTTAAATATATTCGTGCCCATTGAAATTAGGTTTGGTCCAAAGAAATTAGAAAAATGCCAAAGAAATTAGCAAAATGCCAAAGAAATTAGCAAAATGCCAAAGAAATTAGGAAAATGCCAAAGAAATTAGCGACAGAGAAATTAGTTTTTTATCGCGGACACATTTGTTTGCTTTGTAAAACAGTAACGTGGAGTTAAAATAACATGAAATTTGATTCACCACTACCTAATAGTATCTATATTAACGTTAACGTTATAAAAAGTGTCAATTTATATTTCATTATTGCGTAATAAGCGATTGAATGCAGATAGGGGTGTCGCGGACACACCAGAGAACTTAGATTTCACGACTTTAGAAATTAATTACAGCTTTCCTATGTATATAATTGAGGATATTACTAGTGCCATAATAGCGTACTCGTATACTATTTCCAAATAAAAATACAGCAATACTGAAACTGGTCATTTTAATAGGTTCGCAAGGCCGGACATGCCAAAAACACGAGTCCTGCGAAACACCCTTTTGCAATAATAACTCTTAAGCATACATTTCCATCAATGATTGCATTCAAATATTTTCGGAGTGAAACTCCTTATTGTGGAGTGTTATTTCATCTGTGGCGTGACGTCAAAAATACATTCGTGAATGAACGAATCCCGCCAATTCGGAACAATCCTAAGCCCGGTGGAAAATTTAACATCCGGTCCCAATTTCGAAACGAAACAAACTTTTATTTCTATCTCCCTAGGATCGAGATTTTTATAGCAGTGAATACCTAGGAGGGAAGGAATATTTTTTACGTTGACATCGGATAGGATAAAGGTGCGACAATGAAACGATAACTACCCAACCCAACCCATATAAGTAGTACATAATATAGCTTGACTTTGGTTTCGATTTTACGATTGGAAAAACAAAATACCAATCTACAAAGCTGCAAATGTTTAAAATTGACGATTGATAGTTGACCTTTCTCGTTGAATAAATTAAAAATTAAACTATTTAAATTTACAACATTATTATTATTTTTTCAAAGTTACGAGGTCATTTGCAAACCAGGGCTAGCATTAATTCGAAATTCCAAAAATTTGTTACAACATTTTCGGAACTCACTATTACCATACCAGCTTATACTATACAACTTAGTAATCGGTATATTTTCATAATTATGTTTCATAGTTATTATTGTTCATCATACTGAAGCATGTGTGACGTTACTATTATGGCAAATACAGACGTATTATTTTATGACACGTCATTTCCTGAAGTTAGTTTTAGTTTTAACCACTTTGTGTGAGTTTCGAGAGAACAGATGAACAATTTCACATAATTTCTTTATTCTGTGATTAATTTGTTATCTTAATTTGTTTCGTCATTAGGTCTAACTAAATTTTGTGAAATTGGAGATATTTTCAATTTTTCTGCCACAGTCGAATAAAAACAACCTATAAATTTATCTCTACCCCAATCACTAACCAAAAAATTTCCTTTCACCGAAAAACATGAAAAGGTTTGAAAGATATCCCAACGAATCTACCCAAAGAATAATGAAGAGAAGTAGATTACTAAAACGGGTACCATTTTTCGCAGTCAATCAAAATATCCACAATGTAACTTGAGAAATATCTTCGAGGATAATTTATATCTCAAAGACTCGGTCCGTAAATGACTCTAATTTATTTAGACCGATAAAATTTTCAAAGGATCTCTTCATTATGCGATAGCTTTTGTAAAGACCTGCTGTTTGTCTTGAGGTTTGATATTCTATTGCAAGCTTTTATCTAACTTGCTGTGTTATGATATAGCTGTACCTATGATAGTTTTAGGCAAATCTTGAAAGATAAATTAAAACCATTTCCTGACGTTCGTTTGGGCTCAAAGAAGCACGGCGAAAGTCGACCCAATATTTTATAGAACCGTGCATGGTGAAGAACATAAAATATAAATATTATTTTATTGTCAGACTTTCATCCTAAAAACTAGTGATTTTTTAAAGCTGGGTAAGTATAAAAAATTAAATGATTTTCAAAAATGTGTGTAAGATTGACAACAAAACGTTTTCAAGGATGCGAAAACTAAACGTAGAGTGTGCAGCAAACTTAATGGCGGCTGAAGTGCGTGGAAAATTCGAATTTGCGCAGGTACAGTCAACGCAATAGAATACAGTAAACTTTATCTACATAGCCCGCCTAGCCCCGCCCCTCACCACCTTCACTTCCCGCAATTGCGTTGACTGTACCTGCGCAAAGTCGAATCTGCCGCGCACTTCAGCCGCCATCAAGTTTGCGGCGCACTCTAACTTATCTGTTATGAGAAAACGTTTCGTTATACGCACACACTTGTTGTTGCGTGTTGCGTTTTGGTGCAAAACTGTTTTTCACATTGTTTTAATTAGATTAATGGTGAATTTATTACAAAAAAATATCAGAATTATAGTCAGTTTTTAATCTATTTATAGGTTTTTTATAGTTATCTAGACAAACCGCAGAAGAAATAAAATAAATGCCAGCAATGGAACGTTCAACATCAAAATAAGTGTCAAATGTCGAAGTCAGACTGACATTATCTAAGCTAGTAGCATTGAGTTCAGTTTTTCACTTCTATTTCGTTCGTGTTATATCTCTGTAATCCCAACTTTTAGAGGGTAACTTTTAGTATTATTTTGTTTGCGGTGGTAGGTTGTACAAATCTTGGTTTATTTCGTTCATGAACGAGGCAGATTATAGTTGGGTCGTAGCTTCAAAGAACTTCGCCAGTCTTCTTTGATATACTTGCGTCTTCTCGGTGACAATGCAATATTATAGTAACAACGAGCTGATTATGGATTTTTATATTGTGTGGTTATTTGTGGTAAGCATGGCATTTGCTGCTCTCGGGATTCTTTTTAGATTTTAGATATTTCTTGCAGCTTAACCAGATGTTAAAAAAACAATTAAAGAAAAGAAAACATGTTCGAAATATTACATTTGTGATAGCTCAGTATCGCAACGAAGTGAGAGGTAGCTGAATAACTTGGCTCACATTAAATATTCGTATAAAAAATTACTTAGCCAATGCCATTGCCAGGACAAGTGTGTTTGTCTCTTCAATTCTTGGCAGAAATTTCCGTATAAAAAAGTGAAAATTCTCACATAGAACACAATGTTGGCTGACCCAAATAAAGATCCATCTTTATATCGGAGCCAAAATCTTGACATTCAGCTTGGACAAAAACATTTCAAGAACTGTATATCATTAATGTTGTATTCTAAAATTATTTATTCACTGGTCTTTCAGCTCAGTTGGTAGTAGCACACTGACTGTGAGACGCGACCGCGAGGAAGATGATCACTTGAAAATAATTTACTCATTTCTAATCTATGCTTACGTGATTGGTTTTATGATGAAAATAAAAAGTACTATCTACTTCCCACCGTAATAATTGGTATATTTGACCTACCAGTGGCCAGCACTTTCATTACTGGCGTTCATTAATAAAGATTGATGATTCTCCGAGTCTTCAGCAAATTGATTGATGCTGTACCTCGACTTGCTACGAAACTACGGACGTCATACTACTCGTATTATAGCGGTGATTGTGATGACTTTGTCTTTACTTAGAATTTTAAAAAGATTGCTACCAGAGTAACGAAAATTATACATTCTTAAGCGATGTATTTCTTTTAGCATTTCTTAATACGATTAGGGCCTTGCCTTCCTTCGCATCTATTATATTACGTCTATGGTACCGTCACCGTTTTTAAAGAGATTTAGCAAATCCACCTGGTTTTTCTGTCCCAATCCATCGAACCAACTTTCCCTTTTTGCCTGTCACGTTTTTGTAACACCGCGGATACGTCAATTGAATAGTGAATGAGACAAATTTGCGAAACCTTAGGCCTATTCTTGCCAATTCATTATTGTTGATAAATTTTTTTTAAACAGCTAGGAAAAGTGAAGTTTTCTTAGTAGGACCTTAGTAGGATTGCTCAAATACCTTCAGCGGAATTTCAAAGTTCTCATGACTTGTATTGTAAGTCTGGTTATTTACTAGTAAAAGTTATATTTTCTTGTATTCGTTTGATAATATACGATTGGTTTGACCTGCATTCGATAAAATATTAATAAAGTGGTTCAAGTACATCTCAAGATACCTATTTCCAGTTTCAGGTGAAAAGTTCCCTTGAGATAAATCAATTTACGTAGACCATTTTTATCTCCGGACTCGTACTCGTGTCGAAACACAAATAGATTTTACGAAAGCTCAAATTGAATTTCTGAATGCGACAATAGTAGATTGTATTATAAGGGGGCAAAATAATATTTTGACGGCGAGGGCGCTTTTTTGAATCCAGAGCGAAGTGAAGGATTCTAGAGTAGAATCCCGAGCGTAGCGAGGGATTCTTTAGTAGAATCCTGAACGTAGCGAGGGATTTAAAGTACGTCGCCCGAGCCAAAAATATATTTTGCGCCCGAATGATACACTCTACTTTTCATTACAATCTATGAGAAAATAAAAGGGAAGAGAAAATAATGTGTTAAATCGACGAAGTTCCACTTGAGAAGAGTAATCGAGGATTAAATTTTTTTATTTAGACTTTTTATCTGATACTAGCAGCGCCGAGTAGTGATGGTTTATGGTGATGATGATGATGAAAAGTAACCTATAACCTTCCTCAAGAGTTTAGCTATCAAATACAGAAATAATTTTTCAAATCCGACTGGTAGTTCCTGAGATCGAAAACGCACAGGATTTTATGAAGTTGAAATTACAATTTTTGTATGCTATGCTATGCTATGCTATGCTATGCTATGCTATGCTATGCTATGCTATGGTATGCTATGCTATGCTATGCTATGCTATGCTATGCTATGCTATGGTATGCTATGCTATGCTATGCTATAGTATGCTATGCTATGCTATGCTATGCTATGCTATGCTATAGTATGCTATGCTATGCTATGCTATGTTATGCTATAGTATGCTATGCTATGCTATGCTATGCTATGGTATGCTATGGTATGCTATGGTATGCTATGGTATGCTATGGTATGCTATGCTATGCTATGCTATAGTATGCTATGCTATGCTATGCTATGCTATGCTATGCTATGCTATGCTATAGTATGCTATAGTGCTAAGAGTCCTCCCTCATTCATCTTGGTAGATTCGAGATGAATGAATGTGGAAAGTAGTTGTACCTCTAAAGTGCGCGGCAAAGATAATTCCGGCGCACTTAAAGGGGATTAAAAACTCATTACTGCCCGCTAAATTTATAAAGAGGATTAAAAACTCATTACTGCCCGCTAAAAGTTCCTTGAAGAGGAATCATCTACTTTGGGCGCACTTAAAGGCGAACAAAGTCGTCCTTTTCGAATAGATGGAATGAAAAGTAAATTGAAACGTCGTGAGACCTTTTCTGTAAATAATATAGAGGCGCAGGAATCTTTGAAGTTGATTTATCAGAATCGGTATCGGTTGATAAATTGTTCTTTTTTGTCCCTTCATCATTTTGCATTCTGCTGCAAAGGGCTCTGAAGTTTCATAACCCAGAGAGATATTTTACAATGAGCTGAGCAAGTCAACCTTGCGTGCTACCTCATCCGAATTTCAAGGTCCTAACAAATTATCAATTTCGTGAATTATTAAAAATTCAAAATGTAAATTTTTTTGGAATTATTAATGTTTTGAGTTTTTATTAATTCCAAACTGGTTTGTTTATACCTGGTATTAAGAGGCCTTGGTATTGATATCTACTTAGGTAACTACACTTTTATTTATTTTAACATTCTAGATTGTTTATCATTATTAAGTTGTTATCCTTAGATATTTTGTCTTTGATTTCAGGTAATATAATTACCAATCAACAATGCGGGCTATACATGCGTGAGTATTTTTTTATTATATTCTTATCTATAATTATACATTTTAAACAACATTATACCTACATAGTATAGTATAAACTGAAGTGGGACTGGGCAGGTCACGTGTGCCATATGCCGGAAGAATTGTGGGCAAAGATTACCACTGAGTGGGTCCCACAAGGCGTTAAGCGGCCTGGTGGTTGGCCGAAGCGGAGATGGCGGGACGAACTCGACGACTACTCCACTAACTGGCCGACAGAAGCCTTACACCGGGGTGAATGGAAAAAGGGAAGGGAGGCCTTTGCCCAGCAGTGGGATCCAGTGGGCTTATTGGATTAGATAGATTAGTATGGAAGGTATGTATTATATTAATTAAGACTAGCTAGATGGATCTTCTGCTAAATTATTTCACACTTTTCAAACGATTACCTTATCATGGATTATTGTATTAACTACTCGTAAATAACGTATTACAATCAATTCAATTAAAATTATGAATTGCATAATCGAGCTCATGGCGATTTTATAAAACAGGAACATTCTAGATGACAGAAAAATATTTTATTACTTATATCTTTTTTGCGTGCAACGTAGTCATTGTTTAGGTTTTTTGTGTCCATCTCAAGTTCATCTACAGTTTTACCTAAAGTATGACACACGTTTGCTGACTCCGAGATATAATATCTTAGACACGCTCACATTTGTCGGTTTATAGTTATAGCACCGATTAGCTTATTAAGATTTTCGACCCGTCGCGTATGGATCCTGTGGTCGAGTTGGTAAAGGCACTCCGACTTAAAGAGGATCGCTTGTATCAATGCGAAAATTTCGAGAAATTTTTCATTTTCAGTTAAATAATAAGTAGGTAATAAGTGTGGATTGACACCATAAAAAATTATAACTCTTAGACATCAAGGATTTGTACCTTACGGTGCATCCACACCGCATTATGTTTTGTTGATCAACGTTTCCAAATGTTACTCAGCAACATCTGACAGCAAAAAGTTATTTAATGTTAGTATAATAAGTTGCCGGTAACGTTCCCTAACTTTTTAAAACAGTCAACATTATCTAACAATCGAAAACATTGTTAGAGAATGTTACCTCAACACGGCAACATAAGGGCTCAAGGAGCAGGGCGGGCGGAAAAATTGTTGCAAAAAGTTATTCTTTGTTATATTTTGTTGATTTATGACGCGATGAGTAACATTCAACAAATAGTAACAAGTAGCCACAAAAGTTACAGAAAGTTACCTAATGTTACCGTGTTGCACAGTGTTGCTTAACAAAAATTAACTGCGATGTGGATGCACCGTTAGGTTTCTCAGTTATACCTTTGTTTGTAGGAGCGAATGCGAACTGCGTCTTGTACCTACTATTGTCTCGACTCGACCTCTCTGTTTATTACTCTTGTTTTCCTGCTTTGTCTGTGTTCAATATGCCATTACACGTTGTGTCCGACCTACGACATTTCTGTCGTCGAGTGCCCATTACAATCCTCGAACAAAACCTGTTTTTGCAGTTTCGTATTTTGTTTTATATCTAAGTACATCATCTCGTGCACAAACCTTCTGTTAAGTTTCCCAAACGATTTGTAAAAATAGCGTCAAGGGCTGATGGGATCAATGGTGTTGAATAATGGTAAAACTGCGTGTGTTTATTATGTGCAGTTGCAGAGTGATGTTTTGTTTGTTGGTGTTTTATCAGTTTTGGATTGAGCGTGTGGGAGTGCGGGCGGCGTGACTGTACGTACGGCGTCGGACGGCGCGCGTGTGCGTGCTGCGTCGGTGTGGGTGTTCCTGTGTGACGGCCGGCGGAGCGGTCGGCGCCAGTTCACTTCTGAGCGCCACGGGGCTGCCGCGTTCCGCCGCGTAGAACCCTCACTCGCGATCCCACTAACTTTGTGCACTGGAAACTTTTCAAAGCAATTCAGGACGGTTCCGACGCTCCCGTATCATTTTCGTTTTGAATTTCGAGTTGAGTATCGAAGTAAGACGTGCACGCGTCTACTGTTGCGCGTTTGATCGGATCGGTCGGTCTATTTTTGAATATTCTCTAAACGCTTCGGCGACGTGAAGTTTTCGAAACGCAGTCCGCCGGTGCCGGGTGAACGGCCGCAGTGTGCAGCACGCCTGCACCACGTCTCTTGTGTTTTTGTTGACGGATTTTTGTTGTTAACCTCTACTTTCGTGCCCGAGGAACGTTATCTGTAAGTATGACCCCGGTTGATTTACGATACTGGCTTCTTACGTTCCCAATCTATCCAAGTGTCATAATTAAACCATGCAGAACGTTACGCATTAGCATAGCAATACTCTCGTATACAATGGATACTTACTTTTGGAGATTATGAACTTGAATAGGCAGATATTTGCAAATAACAAAACTCGACGTTCTTCGTATCGTGTCGTGGAACAAACGTGTGTTGAGTGAGACAACGTATATTTTATGCACACAAACGTACATTATCATACATGTGCCAGTGCGTATTTGTATGGCAGTGTAGTTGTGGTCTGTTCTGCGTCTATATAACCAAGCATTACACGAACCTATAAGCATATTGCATTGAGTATTCTGCATAACACCATCCTTTGTGCCAAACATTGAGTCGTTTAGTACTTTCCGCAGTACAATGTTTGTCAATTCACATAAAGTGATGAAACTACCGATTGTACCTAACTATGTACTTGCATTATCAACAGTCAGTTCATTATTTCGTCGTACCTATTCTATAGTTTTTGAAGTTCGTTACTCTTCCGCGTTACACGCATTATGTTTATTTGGATTTGTAATCGTTAGATGATAAATAATGGATCTCAAGTGTGTACATTGAACCTTATAAACAATGCTTTATTTGCATTGCTGCTAGGGTTTTAAAACAATTAATTATTAGGGAATGGCAGATTGACTCGGGTCGAAAAGAACGAACGAGTTTGAAAACAAATTATACTTTTTTACGCTGTTGGTTTTTCCAATTGAATTATAAAACAATTTTGTACGAATAAAAAAGAAATGACATTAATTGTATTAAAAAAAAAAATCAAATGTCCGCGCTAGAGGGTTCATAATTATGATTAAGGGCCATTTAGACACATTTTTAAATCGTCAAACAATTTTAATTTTATGAATAGTAAGTAGGTACTGTTCTTTTGTCACATTTTATAGTTACTGTACTTAATATTAAATCTCAAGAAAAAAGTTATGTAAAGGTTGAAATATCAGGCTTAAATAAAAAAAATATAATAAGAAAGCGCGCGGTACCTACTAAGTATGCCTCACACTTGACCGAATTTATTCGAGCACCAAGTAGAAAAATGTAAATTGTCTTGTTATCCCTAGTTACACCTTTTCACGATAAAAAGGATCACGCACGATTAGCGACCTTTTTACCTTTCCATAATCGTTTGTGGAAATGATAGAATTTTACATTCAGGTAAATTCCAAATTTTAACTCTTTGGTAAGGGACCCGAAATTCCTTGTTTAGATAGCAAAATCTTTATTAAATTTGGCGTATTTATTTACGTTATTATTACGTACAGTATACGTTCAGTGACTTTGGCTTTAGTTTGCGAATAAATTTTGTCAAGAGTATTATCACAATCGAAGAAGATATAAATTAGAGATTACCAAAGTCTTTCATCCTTTAACCGACAAGTTACCCATATATCTATATTTTCCAATTAAGTTTAATCTTTAAATCACATACATAAATTGTCTCCTCTCCTAACGACCAACGTAAGTACTTCTCATAACGACCAAGCCGGAACTGTGACTTGGATGGACTTGGATTATGAGCTGCATAAAGATATCTCATCTCATAAGGTTTGCAGATCCCTTTCATATAAGTTTGTGGGTACCGTATATGATGACCTTTTACCCCTCTTACAGCGTGAAGATTGTTCTAAAACCAAAACAATTCCACCGCGTTTCGCGCTTTATCAATCATACAACGCACACACACAAGCGAGTTATCATTCTCAACCCTACTTCTTGAGTGATACGGTTCATAATACATGACACAAATGTGTGTAATGATTGGACCTGCCTCCCTTGGAGGTCATGTGTCACTGATATGTTGGTAACTGTTTAGTATTTGTATGAATGAGCCTTGATAAAGTTTTTATTGGCGTCTGTTTTTTTTTCTAGTTCTATGACCACACCAAAGGGTGTGTCTGTGTAATATCCGTCAGTAGTTATTGTTATCTGATAAAGATTGTAAACAAGTTAAAAATGTAAACAGTTTTAGAGAAAAAACAAATAAACGTAGTTGTTTATAGTATGATAATTATTGTGTGGTGTTTGCTTCGTGATTTGCGTAATAGTGTAGCATAGTCGTAGGTATTCCGTCTTAAATAAAAATTCCAAAATTGATTTGTATATTTTTCACTTTGTTTGAATATCTTTTGACGGCTTGACGTCGGGTTTAGAATCTCGCAGGGGTAAATTTTGTTCATTGTTATCAAATATTATATTTCTGTAACAAATATTAATCCTTTGTTATTGAAAAAAAAATAAAGCTATGAACAAACATAACGCTTGTAGGAATCGCGTATGTTTTGAGATTGTTTCTGAGAGGCGTGGCTAGTGGGAATCCTACGCAAATCTCGACTATGAAATCCTATTAAATTTTCCTTATGGATAATTTTAGATCCATTCTACACAATTTATGTTAGACCTACTTAGATCACCTATCTTAGATCTAACTAAATGGTACCGAGAAAGTGTAACCTAATGTTACCCTTAGACATACTGTATTACTGTACCTAGGCATTAGGCATTGTCTAAAATAAACAGATTACCGGTAAAATGCCTTTAATAATCCATCTCACATATCAACTATCAGTTTATTGCCCAATAAACTAATTTACGCCCTCACATGCTCATTATAATTCTAGTTTTAGCTTATCGAGAGCATCTACATACAAAACAAAGTTAGCATCTGTCCGTTTGTGCGTTTTGATCTCAGGAACTTCGTACAGGAAGTTAAATACTAGTTTATCCAATGAGTACTTATACCTATAGGTATAAGGTATATAGGTAGTTTGATTCCTGATGAAGGTAAAATAAAAACAGTTTTTATTACTCTTCAGGTTAAGACAGATAGGTTTAGGTCTAATGATGTTACCATTCAATCGCGTTTTATGTCAAATAATATTTGTGAGTATTATTTTTCATTAGTTAGGTACTAGCGACCCGGCGAACTTCGTACCACCACAAAATAAATAATAATACTTAGGTTACGCCTCAGAATTCCAGTTATCGTAAAAAAAGTTTTTCCAAACAAAATATATGAAAAAATGAATTTTCATTATAAATTTTATTCGCGATTTTTTTTTTTACGTTAGAATAGTTATTCTGCTATTCGGGGGTGAGACAAATCTAACAAAGTAATGATCATAAAATGAATCCTGCCGTGCTTGATTTTAGTACCTACCTATTATAAATATTATAAATGTTCTATGACTTAACTATGACTTTGTTTTATATTTAGGATAAATTATTATCAACAGATGGCATTGCTTGTCTCCATAAGATCACGATATTAAACTCCACATAAACAAAATTCCCCAAAAAATGATATTGCGGAATTAAAAACGAATGATAGAGATTGAAATTCAGATGATAAGTCAATGAATTACCTATTACAAGCAAAACCGGGCTGACAACTTAGTAAAGAATACATGGAATATGACATCAATGTTCATACTAACCACAGAATGCCTTAACGACCTAATCTACATAATTAACGACGGATCTGAAAGTCCGATCCATATCTAAGATCGCTATCTACACCGGGTGACAAATTATTCTAATGAATAACATGATGTGTTCATTCATTTGTGGCCTTTTGGTGGGACAGCTAGAATTGGAGATATTATCAATGGTAGCGTAAACTATTCATATTTTAATATAAAATTCATAAGGAATTTAAGTGAAACCACAGGACAGATAATAATACTAATTGATAATAATAAAACTGCCTCGTAAATTGTGTTCTTAATGTAGATAATTCTTTATTGTTACACCAACAATATTACGAACTTAAACTAAAGGACTTAGATACTAATACATATGGTGGCACAATGGGCAATGTATTTTGTTATTTTTCACTGTTTAAAATAATTCATTATCAAATCGTGTAAGGCCACTCAGAATAAGCAAAGGTTAGCTAATTTCGCTGTAATTTTAAGTGACATCAAATCTTCAGTTGAGAGGGCACTTAGACAGTCCCCCCTACTTTAGTCTGTACTTCGGTCCTTAAGAGGGCGTTATTCAAGGGTACTTAACTCAACAATGGGGTTTACCGATTGGATAGATAGAGCATAACGAAAATGTAAACAGACGTAGTCATAGAAAATACCGGGTAGTATATAGGTAACTTAGTCAGAAATTTATTGCCTGTATAATTATTTATGTTAATCTTATCTTATAACACTCAGCTTATGCTGATCCAAGAAGATAAATAGAAGATAAGAAGGTAAATAAGAGTTAAAAAGAATGTTCAAAAAGTTCAAATTGAAGAGAACTTTGATTTATAAAAGATAGGTCTAACACCTAAACGCTTGTCCAAGTAAAGTCTATATAAATAAAAAAAATGTATCTATGTTTTTCAATTTTTAACATGGCATTGCAACGCATGCCTGGTACAGCTAGTAACTCATACAAATAACAGCTGGTTAGTGCTCCTCAGCGATGGTTGTCTGCGCAGCACTGCCAACTTTAACTTACAACTAGCTTACTTCGGACCTTACTCGATGATTGTGAACAACCTCTTACTCTTCTAAGAAGCGGTGGATTAGATAGATAGTGTAGTGTAACGGAATCGCCTAATTACCGTCAAACCGAATTATTCCAATACGATCATTGAAACAGTTTGTTTTGTTCCCAAACCCATTAGAGTTCGCTTTGTCACGCATCACAGAATACTAAATAGTTTTAGGGTGCGTCCACATTTGTGACATTGTGACGCAACGTGACTCCGTGACCGTATACGATACCTACGCGTAGCAAATTCACAAAGGTGGACTCTTTTTAATTTTGTTACAAGGCAAACCACGAGGTTTCATGTGTCGGGGTTTCTACGACGAAGCGAAAATTTAACGTGTTAAAGATCATATGACATCTCGGTTCAATTACTGCAATGTCATCCCTGGTGTTAATTTCACATTCATAAATGAATGAGACCTTTGCCCAGCAGTGGGATGAAATAGGTTAAAAAAAAAAAATGAATGACTCACATATGCATGCATGTATGCATATTTTATGCATGTATGCATACAATTACGCCTTTTTCCGAGACCACGGCTTTCCACCTGCCACGAGCCTGACGCACCTGGCTCTGTCTGACCGACTTACGGAAAGAAAGTCAAAAGTCAAATTCATTTATTCAATAAGTAGTGTACCACTATGAATCGTCTTAAGAGCTAGGTGATTCTACTCCTGTTCCTTCGCGACCAAGACCGTGAAGAACCAGGGCAACAAACAATGAATGTCACAAATGTGAATAAACCCTAGCAAACCTCGAATTGTTTGCCTGAGCACTCGAATGATGAATTTTGGATCACAATGAGCCTTTTCATGTACTATTGTGTTCCTAAATTGATCGTACATCTAACGGCCATTAATCTGGCACATGACAGATGAGCTTGCTCGGTAAGCTTTTAGAGCGAGTTCCGACCGAAGCACGACACGTGACGGGTCGACGATATTTTCAGCGTCATAGATTAGGCAAACTCAGCTGTCTTGGATTCTATTTATATGATATTTGGTATTTTGTACTCTTGTATGAGAGACTAGCGGTAGACGAAAGAAAAAATGGATGGATTTAAGGATAACATGAGATAAAAAGAAGTGAGTTCTAAGATGACAACTGATAGAGGGAAGTGGAAGAAGAATACAATCATCTTGCGGTGACCCCACAATCCACATAGTGGAATAGATACCTAGTAAGAAGAAGAATAATGAGAGTCTAGCGCCATGTTTATTTCAAATAATAATACACACTGTTGTACGGAAATTAAGAGAACTGATCAATCTGAACAATAGTAGAGAGTGCAGCGGTCTTTTGACGTTGGCGTTGGATTGAAGGGTCGTAGCCACGGAACCATGAAGAGTAAAGGAGATATATGTACTACCTGGTAGGGAATATCTTACTGCGTATTTGACACTGATGTGTGAGGTACATACGACATACTGTCTCCATAGCTAATCAACACTAAGATTGTTACGTATGCAAGTTTCCTCGATACAGGCCTAGCCTAGTGAGGAAACTGACAGGTACCTCGTCTCTGTAGTTTAAGTGTTATCTGTGTATTAGCCTTAAGTAACTTGTATCTGATCATCCTATTTCACTGTAATAAATTATTTTTCATTTTCATTTTTTTTTCATGTGTTTTAAAGTCTGTTCAGAATCTTTGATTAACGTCTAGTGGTCTTCTTTATACTATGTGTCACATTAATAGCCGTTTTATGTAGTCCATTTACGCGGAAATCCAATTAGATAAGACCCATTATATTTGCATATCGTTTGAAACATGATATAGGGAAAATGTGTTTTCATTTGTATAAGTTGGGGATGTATTATGATTATGATTCACCGAATGGGTAGAATGTTAATAAACGCCTGCACTATTAAGGTTTGCGCACATTATGGCGGGCCGCACCGCATCGCATAACAAAAATCAATTTCATACATTTTATTATAAACTATCTATCGCACACTCACTACAGGCGGGCCTCACCGTTATTCATAGAAAAACATTGAGCTGCGACGCGCTGCGGCCCGTCGCGCGCGACTGTAGTTTGCGCGAGACTACTTATTAGTACTGCAAGAATACTTAGTTTGCGAAAGTTTATAATGTGCCATTATTTCAGGAGTAGCAATAAAATAACATTCTTTCCGTCCAATTATGGTTAGTGACGTAAAGTCCTCAAACCAAATTGCTTGCTTCAAACTATCCAGTGCCTAGCACGAGTAACGTCTAGTCTCTTGCAAAGAAACAGTTAACATTGTCAAATTATACCTTCATGTACATAGAAAAACCTTCACAACCCAACCCATGATTTGAAGTTGACGTTTTTGCCACATTAACTTATCTTTAAGTTTTAAGTTAAATTGGGTAATTCTAGAACTCGTGCTTAGGGCACGGTACAATGTAAAAATGATAATGGACAATTTGACTCTGGCATAATTGTTACAACGATTAACTTTTAGTATCAACAGCACTGTAAATATTGATACAGAACATTTTCTGGCCAAAATTTCGTTGATGATCTAGGTATACTCCTAAGCGATTTTTGATGGCCCTTTTCAGACGTTCGGCGGAATCATTGCTTTGAAGCCGATTGTATGGACTAATGTTGCTTGGAAGGAACCGTTTCCTACGATAAGGCCGCGCAAGATTCAAAATTCTTTGTGTATAACTTTATGTATCAATCTACTATTCACTCATAAAGATGCACTTTTAACACTTAGCGACTCCATACATTCCTGATTTAGAATCCAATTGTTTTGACACATCGGATGTCGCCCATGAACAAATGCCGCAGATAAACACAGAACACTGCAGCGTGTTTTCTATTTCTGTGTAATTTACACTCCATCTCGAGATTACCTTATCGGATCGTAAACACACGGAAATAATTATTTCATTACTCCATGGGTGGGGAAAGCAATGTGACACGATACGTCCTTACGGATTGTATTTCGAGTCACGAGAAATTGCAATTCAACGAACGACGCGGTTCTTCGAAGTTATGTTTCTGTTTTATAATAAGCAACATTATCTGTGTCCTATATGCGTGAGCATGGATGTCAACGTTTTCTATTTAATCATACAGCACTGCTCAGACGCAAGTAAATTATACCAAGTCACGCAAATCCATACAACTGTTATATTGTTCGTAGTTTTCCACAGAATGTTGCTGGCACTCTGTGTGATGAAATTTGAAGATCCCGTGGAAAATTTTATGTTGCAAGAGTCGGATCAACTCGTGCAGCATCAAAACGTTTTATCTTTATGTGGCCGCTGATAGGTTCCAGCGCCTTT
The DNA here is from genome assembly GCA_958496255.1 of Camptogramma bilineatum. Taxonomy (NCBI): domain Eukaryota; kingdom Metazoa; phylum Arthropoda; class Insecta; order Lepidoptera; family Geometridae; genus Camptogramma; species Camptogramma bilineatum. The sequence continues at coordinate 9,226,447 of OY292465.1, read as the reverse complement.
GAAACTTCTGTAGAATATTACAAAATTGTTCGAAGATAAAAATAGATAGGAATATTTAAAGGTTTCGCTAAAATAGCTATAGAGTTTTGCAAAAAGAATTGAAATTGTAAAATCCGTTTATCTCCCGGACGCTAGTAACGAAAGGCCGTGATATCTATCTTTTAAACTGTGTCGAGATGGCTCCGGCCTTGTGCCATAGTAAAAGCAGAACTGAGTATAACAACCTGCTCTTTACGAGACTCTTGGGCATTTTTGTTCGTGTGCGTTTGCTTCGCGTATGAAAATGCTAGTGAGTGTAAAGCATGTAATGGAAAGTACAGAGATAAGAAACCGTGTATCAAGATACAGTGTCTGACTGGTGCCTATCCGTGGCGCATATCTGGCGCCTCTTAATAGCTCCTGAACGGCAATAATTATGAACTCGCGTGCAATACCCTGCCTCCCTCGGCTTCTTGAATACGCAGCTGAGTTTCTTGCGCGCTGCATTTTCTTTTAGAAATATCTTTGGCCGGCTACAGACGTCCGATATTTTTGTCGGTCCGACTATTCGATCCGATTGTCTGAAGGCGTTGGTGCCATACAGTTGTTTGAATATGCAACACACGTCCGATCCGACAGTCTGGAGCAAATGTATGGCAAGGACAGTCGTGTCGGATGACCGGTCAGACAAAAAGTCTGAAGTATTGTGGCCGGCATTCTTCGAGAATGATCACGAGTTCCCATAGCACGGTAGATAATCTGTCGGATCTTTAGGGAATTCAAGGCCCTTTAAGATGCCACGTCCAAGCACATTGTATTATTAAAGTGTGCGATATGCGAAATATTCAAATATATTAAGTTGTGACAAAAATTACCTCGGTGGATCTTCCTTAATCATAATATTTGACATTTAACCTTAACTAAACTAACTCCGTGCGTTACCAGAGGTGTTGCGAGGTATTTTACATATATTTTATGTATAAAGCATCTTGACACTTTACCATGAAAATGTATTTATCCTTGTATTATAAACCTTGGTCATTTAAAAAATTTGCACGCGTAACTTTGAATTGGAAAAAAATAATTTCGAGGAAGCCTTTGAATAACAATTTGGAATTAATTACGCAATTTTATTCTTTAAAATGAATGAACAGAGGTGTTTTATGCCTTTCCATCCACCTCTATCACGTTTTTTTATTGTTTGATGTTTGTCACAAAATATTTTAAACAAAACATCATTTTACAAAACGTTTAATTTTTATAAAATCATTTTTTCTTCAGATGTACCAGATATCAGAGAATCATTGAATGCGCTAAAAATACTACCTTGTTTGTGAAAATTCCTCGGAAAATTTCACCTTGTTTTTTACCGATTAATAGTAAAATAATATTTAGCCAGAATAGATCAACCGATAGACTAGTATATCTAATCTAACACGTGTTTTAGCTGTCTGTAAATATGCGTTACATTGAAAGCATGTCGTATACTACACGCCCTTACCATACAAACAGACATGATAGAGTCACGCATTTAACTATTAAATAAGATTTAGGTACTTCCCTACATATTTTGATTCAAACTCACCTAACCCTATTACTACCAACCCAACGATAACGTATCTTTATAGTGTTACGTAATTCATATAACATTCGGGAAAAGGTACAAGGAATCAGTAGTTTCGATCGAGCGAGCGAAGCGAACTAATTATCTCGAAAACAAGAAAACATAAGAAAATACACTTGTTCCTAAGAAATAAATAAAACAAGTCGCTGTTTACTAAGCAATATAAATACAAACGAGAAAATATTCTAAGGTCATTGAGTTAAAGAAGTTTCTCATTTATAATGGTACTCGATTAACTCATTAACAGTCCATTTTGCAACGAAAAGGGAAAATCATTCAGAAAGACTCGCCAACCGTAGTTCGACCTTTGATGAACTGCCATGCCAATGTGTCAACACAAACAATCTAATAACATTCAAATAATCCTTCCAAAAGCCAAATGCTGAAGTTATTTAGCAATCAACAAAAACAATAAAGATGGTGCCCTGAGGATCAAATGATTAGAATACCAATCTAGAGTTCACCAACCTTACAGACTAGTTAACACGTTTTAATCGTAATTATTTTTTGTTGGTTTTACTGATATCTCAAAAAGAAAGCTTAATTTTCATCCACTGTCCAAAAACAAAAAAGTTCTGAAATCACTATTTCTGAGAATCCGTAATTCGATCCTATTCAAGTCACCGAAGAGAAAAGGAGACGGCAGAATTAAATTGTACAGTTCCTGAGCACACTCCGAAATGCATTCGATAAAACACCATCAAACTAGGGACTCTACGGCAATGCTCAAGGCTTTGTAGCCGAGACTCAACCAAGGAGTCTATTAAGTCCTCTGTCCATCTCCCATTTTGTTTTACAAAAGGCAACTCCACTAGTGGTACACTAGTGCAAGCGTTCACGTGGGTGTGGATCTCGGCTCTGACATTGTTTACGCGTTGTACCTTGATGGAGCATAGATTAGCACTAAAGCTAGACGTACCATTAATTCTTCATCGGGTGAACAACCTTAGGACTTGAGGACTTGTCTGGAATAGTAATTATTATTGTTGTCCTCCCCACGCTATGTCAATGACCAAATGGTTTTGCAATTGGATTATTCTGTAGGAAAATCAAAATTTATAGTTTTCTATTCAGACAAATTCAAAGGATTTCTAGCATTGATATAGCTGTAGGAGAAAAACATCTATGGCAGTTTTCTTCGGCAAATGCTAAGGTTTTCAGCAACACAAAGGAAGTTCAAAAGCCTTAATATTCAGATCTGTATTCTATCTAGATCAAAGAAATAGGAGATAGAAGATAAACTTGAAAGACTCAAGACTACTATTTAAGACAGATTTGTATAATATCTGGCAATTCTATACAAATGCCTTTTAGGCAGTGACCTGCTGTCAGTGACCTTAGTTATTTTCTACAGTACACTTTTAACCAGTGAAAATGACTGATTAGGTACTACTTTTTCTTAAATAAGTACATAATTACACAAAGAAAAACATCCAGACCCTTTAAGAACCCTAAAATGACTCCTATATTCATATTTATTTATATAATTATATGACAAGGTACGATATTAAATACGGTTACTCTTATGATGAAAGAGTAATAGGAGAGTTGTTAGAACATGAGGGACTTTAATGTTGGGTAGTTTTGAGGAACATTATATTATTATTATGTGATAAATATTTACCCACCTTTTGTACTGATCGATGATTTTGCGATGTACCATTGTATGTCTGTATTATTGTATGTTTGACCCCGCTATCGCGACTAGCCTCCCGTCATCTGTTATCGTAATGACGCGTCATTAAGGCGCTGCGCAAACGTTGATACTTTTTGTTACCGACACGACATACCTCAGAGGTAACCGTAGTTGCTGTATCCGGTAGCGGCCATCGGACACAGTCTCGCCGCGCCCCGGTTCCACGGTAGTTGCTGTGTAGCGCCGTACAAAATTAAAGTAAGGATTTTTTTTAATTGAAAAAAAAAAAACTTATTGTTACCTATTTGGTGTTAGTGAATATCGTCGACGAAGCCCTGCGACCTTGTTATGTTCTAAACTAACCTTTTAATTTGAATTTTAAAGTGGAAAAATAAACATTACACGTGTTATATTCAGGTTTTTGGTCCATAGTGCCTAAGGCACGTACTTACCAACTTTAAGTAGGTTACTTAAATATTTTAACCTACTAATAAAATTATAACTAATTATTATCTTACTAATATTAAAGTTTAGATGTTTGCATGGATGTTTTTTACTCAATCGAGCTAGAACGGTTGAACGGATATGGATGAAATTTGGCACAAAGATAGATTATAGTTTGGAATAGCTCATAGTCTACTTTTTATCCCGAAAAAATGCACGTTCCAGTGGGATAAAAAAAATAGTAGTCCAGGGCGTTCGCTAGCCATCTTATAAATTACTAAAGACTGAATTAGATTAGATCAGACGTAGCAAATGAGCAAAGCCGTGGGAAGAAGCTAGTTTTATAATATAGCACATATTATACTATACCTACTACGATACATATTTGATACATTATTATGAATTTTTTACGAAGTTTGGTCTACGATCTCGTGGGACCCCAAGTTACTAAAATTAGGTTAAAAACCAGAGTCTTCCCAAGATTAAACAAACTCGTATAACCAAGAACAAGATCCTAAAGGTGTGAAAATCCCTCATAAATTCACCGGGGATGGCTTTATCCCGGTTTTTCACGAGGATTTTTCGTGACAGGTCCATTTGCGTGGTATTTGTTCTCTTGGGTATTAGTGGGTCCTTTTTGTACTTTTTTCTGAATAAAAAGGTACCTAGTGTTTCAAACGTTCGTGGTTAATCTAGCTACGATTTTACTCTTTTTTTTGTTTGAAAGGGTATAGGTACTTACTTTCCAAATTCTTAGTGCCATAAAAACTTGGTGAGGACCTGTCGAGGATCTTCGGAGTTATGAACAGAAATGCACCTCGAGAGTGCAGATAAAATTGCTCAGATTATTTAGCATTGCAGCAACTAAGCTTCACTTCGGATGACAGATTAGGCCTTCTGTCCCGTTTACTACCGCAAGGCTTAGAAGGAGGCCTTATAAATTCTTGCCAATAATTAATTGAAACTAACACGCGATGTTTTTGTACACCCTTCAACGCCTGTTTGCTCACATCAAACAGTTTTAAAGAATAGCTGGCATGTATTTGATCGATTTTAAAGAGTTTAGATTTAAACCTGATTTTTAAATTTTCAGATAAGTGAGTAATTGAAGAATCGATTTTGCGGTAAATAAAGTTACATTAAATAATGACAAACTTAAAAAAAATTCGAATGAAAATTTTCTTTGGCTTTTAGTAAAGTGGGAGTATCAGATATAGGTAGTATCGTATCGTATGTAAAGAATTTCCAGTCAGTAGGTAATATTCAGTTGAACATCTTCATAATCTCTTTAAGTTAAAACTGTAGAATCGCAATCGCAAAAGATTTCACAAGAATTCATAAATAAAAATCAAAAGTGGTTTTTGACATTTACATTCTGAAATTCTGATTACAAACACTCGTTAACCACATTGTCGTCTCGACCGCACACATGAAGGGTAAAATCTACAAATTGTCGCATGTAATGTAGAACATCCTAAGTGTTCCAAATTGTATGTAGTTCCTAAATGCTTCAAAGTAAAACTTTTGGTTGTACTGAATAAATGCTTATTCATTTTGACTTTAGAAATAACATTTACTGTTACAGCTTAGTTTAATCGAGTTAACATTTACATTAAGTCTAAGCACACTACAGTTTCGCTAGTTAAAACTAAGCGGCACTTGCACAATTATCTAGCTTAACCCCAATTCAACGAACAAATTTTAAGAGAATGGCAAAGAGCATAGTCTTTACTCAGCTTGTAGATGGTGCCAGATGAACCCTGATGGTGTCAATATAAGATGAAGAACTTATGTTTGTATTTCTGAATTTTACATTCAGTCCACAAAGCTGCGCAATTCGTTCACGCTCCAATAACGTGTTACAAAAGATCAGACCACCATTGTCTCTAAATCATAAATGGCCCATAAAGTCCTTATAACTCGCACTATTCGCCCGGACCACACGTGTGCCCACATCTCATTAATGCAATCGATACGCCCTCGTAACATTACGAACGCGAAGCATTACTTTATTGCTTTGCGGACCGGTTGGGTTTAGATGTGTATCTGTCTGTACAATGTGTTGTGAAACCGGCGGCGCCGTGTTGGTTAAGCCTATTGTGGGATTTCTGGGTGGTGCTTAAACCTAACACGAACTAACCAGCAGTTTTCGTGATAATCGATTTTGTTTTGAAGCTCGATATGAGATGGAATAAGAAATATAAGTTTTGCTTATTGGTCACTCAATTAAATTCCTTAGCAATAGACACGTTAAGTCATGTTAATCATCAAGTTCAAGCCCACACGTAAATTCCTATAGCGAATAATTTGCGAATACAGTGAGTGTATTCGCTGTTCATTAACAATTTGTTTTTAATGAGAAAGGAAATTCGGCATATACGAGTAACCGAGTCCATCCAAGTTAAACCACTGAAAAGTGGAGATGGATTAAACGGCAGGTGTGACCTCGAATTTGTAAAAAGAATCTAATTAAATCTTGCTGTTATTCTGTTTCAGTTTTTGTAATGACCAAAATTTTTTTGTTTATCATGTCTGAGACCGTATAATTTTTCAGAAAAAAGCGAGTAACGTTTCAAATTTAAAAACCTGACTGTGGGTTTAAAATATTAAAATACAATAAAATCCGCCATTTTATTTTAAGAATTTTTATGTATCAAGACTAATGACGTATCATTTATCAATATACATACATACAGGTCAAAATACAACCCTCCTTTTGGGCTTTGCCGCATTCGGGTACAAAGCTTAGATGTCATGAACAAGCCATGCGTGCCTTTTACCTCCTCCCACCAAAGGTCAAGAAAGTTTCCTAACCTTTTTAGCATTCTGCTTATTATTTCTATAGTTGAAATATTTTGTTCCTCTTTAAATAGTTCAACATGAAACCAGACCACATATGAAAACATTATTATGTTGGATCTTTATAGAATTACATCTATATCCATTTGAATCTATTCCACTTTGGTTGAAGTTAAGCAGCGTTGTGCGCGGTCACAATTTAAGTCTGTGACCGCAAGTGGTATTACGAGCTGAACGCTTCCGTGCTTCGGAGGGCACGTTACATTGTCGGTCCCGGCTTGTAAGTCGTTAAGCCTTGACGGAGGCCTTCAGGCGACCCAAAAACTCCGTCACCATAGTTGACCTAAGCTCATACGAACTTACTTACTTTAGCTATATCCATTAATAAACGCCTTTTATCTTCCATTATACAAATATTGGAGGATAGAAGGCGCTTTTCATGCTGTAAATTAGCTCAAACAGCTGACTCGTAACATCCGTCGGCTGCATTTAAAGAACATTATAAATGCATTAGCGTGATAAAATTGCCGATTTATTCCGCGTCGCATTTTTTGATTCATGGCCTTTTAAGGTTATATGAGGACCTTGTGAAGGAAAACCTTATACTTTTCGGAAAAACTTTATGGACATTCTTTATTTTTAGGAAACTTTTAAGATTAAGCTAAGTATCATGATTGCTCTAAGCATGTTTTATATTGTTAAACGAATTGTTAATTTCTTCAAATACTATTAGAACTTTCTAAAATCTTATTTATTTTTGTTAACCTATATCATCCCACTGCTAAAGTAAGCAAGTAACTTACTTACTATCCCACTGCTGGGCAAAGGTCTCCGCCAATTCCTTCCAATACTCGCGATCACTCGCCACTTTCCCAGCCTGAAGCATGAACTTATAAAAATAAATAGGTTTTCTTTCTGTTTACTACTTATGAAAACTGTACTTACGTAGTTAGAAAACAGATCTCAGGTCAAAAAACCTGGTGATGTTACCTCATTAGATTGGCTAGTTTCCTCCAAAATCTCATTACCAAAACATTACGACCGAGGCCTGAAGACCTCCTGCCCCTTGCTGCTTTTTGTCCAACGACGATTCGTGAATACTAATAATAATCGTATCTTCTTGGAACGCTTACTGTAGTTGCTTCTGTGGCGTTAGGTATCGGAAAAGCGATCATAAATGGGGGCGAACCCCGCCGAAAGTGACGTGGTGAATTGCCGATGGGTAAAGGTGGAATCAGACGGTTCACTCAAGTGAAAGATCACTCGAATAAATGCTAGGGTTTTCTGACACTTTTAATTAATTTTATGTTTAGATGTGTCACTTTAAATGAAATAGGCAAAATGAACGACGGAAATGAACGAAAAATGAACCGTCTGATTCCACCTTTACCGTCTTAGCATTGTTCCTTAAAAAACGGCCAACGTTCATGACTACTGTAAACGAAGCTTTTTATAGATGAGCTTGAGGGTCTTTATTTTAAGGTCTAAGAAGATGCATAGAGGAGTAAGAAAGATGTAGGAAATGAGTAAGAAAAGAGTTACTGCTGATATGGCAAATGACAGAGACGTCTGAAGAGGCCTGTTGTGCTGATCCCACTGTGAGGGACAAGGATAAAAAGATGATGGAGACATTTGAACATCCATTTGTTCGTGTGAATGTAACAACCAAAAAAAAACCTAAAAAAAATTAAACATTGAGTTGACGGTTTTGAGCATAAAAACTCCAAAATTAGCCCTATTGTGACGTTTTTTGACGTTTCATGAATATTTAGAAGCTCTTTTTCTACACGAGCGACTATTTTATAGATAAAATGAAGCACTCATACTTACATTGTTTCAGTTTGATCAGATTTTATCAAATTCGTAGTAGTATCCGTCATATTAACTTGTCGTCTTTAAGGAAAAGCACTTTGGCAGATTTATATTTTGTGTAGTTATGAACGGTGATTGATTTTATTATCAAGAAGTCGCTTGTAATGAAAGTAAAGCTACATAACACGACAAAACATGTATTAGTACTTACCAATAAACGTTGTAATTGATTATTTGCCTGTTAAAAAAAAATACTCTTCGCCACTCAACAGATAAAAAACTTTTCATCAACCTACTGGATACAAATTAAATCAATCAGATTAGATGCCGAGGGTTATCGCATGACCAAAACGTCTTACTTTTTCTGTTACGTAAAACTAATAAAGAAAAATAGCAAGTGATTTTTTAGAGAAATTGATTTACAAACCGAAAAGTCTCTAGAAAGCAATCAACTGAAGCTGCAAATGGATTTTAGAGAGCCTTATGAGAAAGGTCATGTTGATTCGCGTTTTTGTCGCTCATTCTCTCGGCAACGCGAGGGCACGACCTCGCACGTGACGTCACGCCTCAGATGAATGAACATCCCCCTCTGACCCCTGCCCTGTCACCTCCCATCACCTCCCGACACCCCCTGAAACCCCCTGGTCAGTTTTACACGAGCGATGAGCGCCTATAACTCAGCCAAAACAGCTGTCGTTATATCGAATGGACTTTTCGCAATGCCACGTGTTTGGGGAGGTTTGGCCGAGAAAATTCGGAACGAAGTTTTATAGTAGAGAACATAAAAAGATGTAAGTGAAATAATAGGAAACTTGTATTTAATGTACCTGAGGCGTAAAATGTGTATTGTAACAAGTGGAAATCTGCGTCTCTGTCTATCCTTACGGGAAAGGGACTTGATTTTATGTAATGTATGTATTTATGCCTAAGTACGTAGACATGCTTTAACGTTTATGCCAGTACTTCCATTCCATTTGCTAGACGGAGTCTATTAGATAAAATTCCTAAAGCGTCTGGCAGTAAAATACAGAGCTACAAAACTAAATGACCCTTGAAAGTATGGTCGTCTAAACCCAATGTCGTTAATTGCGAAATAATCCACTCGGTCCAAAAGCCAACTCAATTTGCGTGCCTGTAATAACCGACCCAGTTCAAGGGTCGGTTAGGGCCTTTAGGGAGCTATCATATAATTGCACTATCTATTGAATATGACGTCAATCCTAATATAGACTTTCATAGGAATTTTAGTCTCTTGGGCAGCTTGAAGGTAACTTTTAATTTCAGTATCATTTGTATTAGTAAGTAGTTTTTTATTATTTTAGTCTGTCTACGTTGCGTTGCGGTTAATTAGTAAGAAAATCATAAATAGTTTTGTGGTTAGTTTAAGAATATCTGATGTAATATTAAACACAGTAGGTATAAATAAAAACGCGAAGTGTTTTCACAAATCGTTATTTCGTTTTGACTTTTATATCAAAGGGGTTAATCAGTTGATTTTAATATCATATAGGATCTCGCACAACTGATCTGTAAGAACGTCAAGAAATACAATACTTTGGCGAAGCTGTTGTAACTTTGACCCGTGCACGTGCAATCATAGTTATGATTTTGTCATTTTTATTGAAAAGCCAGACAAAATATACTTGAAATTCATTAAACTACTACAGTCACATCAATCAGATAAAGACATTAAGTCTCTGTGGTGCCTTTGGTCGACCTAACCTGAAGGCGATGTACAAGAGACTAAGTGCTTGTTAGATGAAAAGAAGTTCCTTCTAATGGTCAATTTGAACTACAATTGCTACAAGCTCGAGAAAACAAAGTGTTCGTTATAATAAGACAAGAAAACATACTTGTATCATAAGATATTGTAACTTTGGTAAGGCCTTGTGATCAACCTAAAGCAAAATTGGGAAAAACACAGTCATCTGTCAGTTTAAAATTAAAACATTGGATCTTAGCATCCGAAAAGGGAATAGAAAACTACAATAATGATAGAGGAAGAAGGCTAATCTTAATCAGATAAATGGTGTTTGTATGTATGGAAGAGTGAAACATGCACAGGTAAAACGCAGTGCAGCAGAGGTCTTGGTCAAGTTCCCTATTTGGTTAGCAGTGAGTCATCCGAGCGGTGTGCACATAAGGATCGAAGCTAACTGTTGCCATATCGAGACTGACTTAAGGAGAGATGCACGTAAGCAGTAAGAGCATTTATAATATAGGCGATTCAATCTGCAAAAGAAACTCTTAAGGAAAAAATGTTGGACCTTTTATTCCAAAACAATAATCTAATTAACTTACCCCATTATTCTTAATAAGCTGTAATCTTAAAACGGCTTTGTCGAGTGTTTTTTTCTTGTTGCTTACATTCATTGAAAAGAAATGGGTATTAGATTTAGCAGCCGCTTGAGCTCTAGTGGGCTTGTAAGTCCATTATGAATAATAAGGCTATAAGTCTAAAAATATCTAAATCACACTATACGGTGATATAAAAAAATGCGTATAGTAGTACAATTATTTTATGTAATAGTACCGTTATGTATATAAGCTCTACTGAAATCAATTCTTCATTTAGTTCGATCAGCTCTTGGAACTTACCTACGCCAGATAAAGTTATATAACGTACAAATCATGTCACATCGTATTATACCAACCCTTTTCACTGCAAAGCCACTTCGCCTTAACTAAACAAGCAGCAAAAAACGTTGCTCAAGAGCCCTACAGGGCATTATGACGTGGAGGCTCCCTAAAACGGTATGGTCTTCACAGAAACAGGCTTGCTTCGGTTTTTGCTCTCAATTTAATGTACATACTCGTTAGACTACCGAGTAAGCGGAACTTCAAGGGTTTTGTGCAGCCATATCAATTAAATTAATTCTGGATATTAATCTAAAATGGTGGCGTTTTGTAGTCTAATTGAGAGGACCGAACGAGCGAATGGTTATTCTATCACCACAATTTAATTCTCAGCTTACCAAAAAATAAACAAAACATCAACCCATGGGCTACCTGAGGAGCTTCGAATTAACTACAATGTTGACATAGGAACTCGCATTGTATTCCGATATCAAGGTAAATCTATACATATGTCTAAAATCCAGTGGTATTGTACAGAATATCAGTCATAATACTATGCGTTTGGTATTTATAGAGCAGACAAGGAGGGTAATTGAAGTGCGTAGACTAGGTACTCGAAAATAGCCGACTATGTACACTTGCACTACAGATAAAGTACTTGCACTAGTAATACCAATAAATTCTTATAACTTGACACGCACACATTGGTAACTACCTTTCAATGGTCTCATATTAGCAACACACGCTTTCATAAAGTAAACGGAAGAGCGATAAGGTTGTCCTTGTTTAGATACGTGCCTGTGTGTATAGATTTATGTATGTGCACATTGTGTATGTGTGAGCGCCTTGACCTTCCGCACCCGGTCTGTGACCGCTTTAAGCCGAATAAACGCAAGAGCCAAATTATCCCGTGAGGACCGTTGGAAGAGACCTTGGCACGAGTTTAGCAAACAAAATTGTGTCGTTAGGACATTATAAGGTTTTTACAGTTAGTGTTTTAGCGCAGTAAAGTCTGCTTTCAGGTAGTAAATCAAATGTGTTAGTAAGAATAACAGCAAGCTGATGAAACATTCAACTGCGGAGCAAGCAAGGAATATTTGGCAAACCGGTTTCTTTTCTGGAGTATCTGCCCTTGCGTCGCTTCAATCCTCACGACTTATTACTGTACCCAGAAATGAGAGTCAAATAATATCACGTTTGACCAGTTTTGTCAGTTCGTCATTGATTTCGACTCAGATCTGTGTGTCAACCTGTACCATTTGGTAATAAAGATTTTGAAGATAAGTAACTGGTACTAATATCAGTTTTTTTTATGTGACTACGACTATGTTAATGAATAAACCTGTTAATAGGCTTTAGTTCATTCAGCAGCTATATAAATTGCGAACACCACTGCCTGCGTAATTATTCCCCCGATTTTTTCTCTTAGGGAAAGGTATTTGTATTCAGATACTAAAGGATAAATTATCTATTGGAATAAAAATAGTTGTTCCAGATACCTACAAACATAAAAACAAACTTAATAATAGTGAAAGCCTTTCAAGTTTTTGTTTTGTACGCCTCAGTAGAACGGGGCTTGAACTACAATTTTTCTTTTTTTTTCTTTTCAGTTTTCGCCGCCCATGTAGTGTTCGGTGATGGCTACGGCTGAGTTTTGTTTAGTTATCTCGTGATCTGTGGGCAGTGTCAGTGTAGTTAGTGTTACAACCAGTGATGTGAGTGTATGGATGCCTGGGTTAGCTCGGCATGTTCACGAAGCACAGCAGGCCCGCCGAGCGGTGCTCCCATCCCTCCCATAGGCGGTGTAAGAAGAAAAAACAAGCACCCCACACGCCGTGGAAGTACTTGATGAATTGCCCACTCGTTAGAAAATGTTTTGGTATAGTATTTTTATTTTTACTACTCGAAATAAGATAAGGGCCTCTTGCTTATCATAAAGTGGTATTTCTTGCAGCGCATTGAGTAACTGCAACTGATTTAAAACAATTGTTGCACTTTGTAAAAAAATATAATTATTTCACCATCATCATTTTTTGATCTTTTTATTATCCTTGATTTAAACAAAAGATAACCAGTAAATCCAAAATGACGTAATTAAGTACCAATAATTTTTTTCATATTTGAGTTTGATTTCGAAAAATAAAAATTCTTAAGATGGCCCTTAAATTATTTTGATTGGTATGTTTTATTTTATTTTTTGGTTGTGGAACAGGGTCTAGTTAATAAAAACGTGATCAATAAATGTCGTTTTATGTAAATATGAATGATAACCGGATTGGAGCGGCAAAAACAGCTGATTAAATTACACTAGGAGTACATAACAGTCAGGAAAGTCATGACTAATATTTTATTAGGTTGATAACGACATTATACTTCCGTTGAATATATTAATATGTAGTTGATATCTATTTACTAACACGTGAGCTTGTTATAAAGGAAAGTTTTAATGACTAATTATACAAAACAGATAAAAAGGATGCTTTCAATAACGATTTTAATTATGCTTATACAGAAACTTCTAAAACCCTAAATAACGTTAACTCAAAACTCATATTGATAACATTTAAACATATTTACAAAACTAATACTTATACTGAAAAGTAAAGCTTGATAAAGCTGCTTGAGATTCATAACAATATTTACCAAAACTCATTAGGTAATGAATTTTCCATTGTCAAATAAAGCAAACACACGGTCACCTGGGGCAAAATAGAAAATTTACGTGAACTCAAAAAGTATGGATTCTTTTCAATGCTTTTAATCTCTCGTACGTAAATAATTCTATGATTAATGGAAGCTACCTTCGAAATTTCAGCTTTCTAGCTTCAGCGATATGGGCTCCGCGATGACGAATCAGTCAGTCAGTCAGGCTCTTTTCTAGTTTTATAAAATCCCATCGTAAGTCCGTTTCATTGTATTCCATACTATTTATGTACTAAAAAAAAAAAATCTGACATAATGAAATGACATAAATAAAAAAAAATATGTACATAGGCGCTCTAATTAGCATCGATTTTTTCACTAGCAACTAACCTATCAGGGTGATCGAAATTTGTGGTTTAAATGGTACCATCATAGTATCGTACGAATAAATTGTGCAAATAAATCCATCTGTTCGTTATCGGTCAAGCCATTCTTGACCACCGCAACGCCTCAAGGTTGAACAAAGAAATACAAGTTTCAGATTTGTTGTAGAACTTCAGTATGATTATGTTCGATTTACTTTCATATACTTATAAGATAAGATAAGAGTTGGTTACATAATTGAGTGGTGTTATGCAGAAGGCGGCCAACCCCGGATTTTGCGAAAATGAGTTTTAATGCTTATGGGAATTCCCATGAAAATTCCCTGGTCGCCAAAAATTGGTCGCCTTCTGCAAAACACCACTCAATTGTAAAATTATTGCTTGCTTATTATCTCGCTGCTCCGGAGGGAAACTACCTAACAGAAAATTTAAGAGTTTTTCTCAGAAATCGATATACCTGGCTCAACATGCAAATTTTGACGTGATTGCAAAACCCAAAAACGAAAAATGTTTATGTCAAGACCTTTTTGTTTAATAAAATCACATAAGTATGTAAATAAATTCATGTGACAACTTAAAATGTGTGTATTGTCACAGAATAAAGTATTGTTTTATGTAGGTTTGCCTTCGCTCTCTGAGCCTTATTAATTAGAACATCTGTTGCAATTAAAAGTGGGGCTTTATTGTCGTCATCAACGACCTTGGAGTCAATTACAAATTTTCTATGTCACGTACATACACGCATATCTTTTTAAAATACGTTTCTGTTATGTTATGCGAAACGTATTACTTAGAAGATTGTATATTTGACTGCATTTTAGGGTTTCGTAAAAATAGAAGGGAAAAACAGGCCTTGAAAATTCATTTCTGACTCCGTCTGCCTGACACCAAATTATTTTATTTTCCTTTAAGGGGTTTTAAGTAATAATTTTTTGATAAATTTAATAAACCAAATGTGTAGAGGCGGATTTCCCCTTTGATATGAATATATTGAATATATTATTTTCGCAGTAACCTCATCATCATCACTTGGCACTTTGCACTTGCGCAATGAACACTTCCGTGATTAGAAAAGGGCTACAATGGTAATTTTCAATCAGTTTATTAGAGTACTAAGGCAATACGTAAAACTGACAACTTCACCACCTCTTACTTATCAGGCTGATTTTTTTAGGGAATAATACCTGAAAACCATTAAAATCAAGTTAATGAAATGTTTAGATTAAAATAATTGTTTTAAGAGTACCCTTTTGTACTCCAAAGTTTTCTCACCAATGATGCTGTGCACACGAAACATGCATTTTCACATAACCTCATATTCACTAACGCACAGGTATAAATCTCTGGCGCTTAGTCGCTCGGGCGTTGAACGAACCCGACCTTGCTTGCATTCCTTCTCTGACCGATCGCAATAACGGCACAGAAGATACTACAGTACCATCGCACTGATGTTTCATTCCATCAACTTACTCATAAACAGTAAAGACACACGCATTAAGCCATATTGATACCTAAATGTATCTTCCGAGAACTTACATCAGTATGAAAAATTAAACCAGCACGGGCATAAAGATCAATTGCTGGGAGATGACGAAAGGAAGTGACACAGTCATGAACGAACGAGTTTCATTCTGATACTGGTATGAATAATTGCCTTTGATATTTGCGATGGTCTGTGTTCCCAGCTGTGCAAAGATATCGATCTTGTCAAAAACATACAGCGGAATCTCTGTGAAAAACAACTCAATGATTTTAGTCGCACAATAACACAGTCCATGGACAATACTGCAAATACAAGTCATGGTCATTTGATTTTCCTTATAGATTGTTATTGTTCTTCAAAGACCCATCATTTTCCTTTATGATATTGTACCCAAAACTGTCACTGCCATTGTTCAGGTCTATTGTATGCTTATAAGTCTTATAACATACGTAAATAGTACATAATACTCGAAGATTATAGATACAATACAAATACAATATAATCGCATTACATCTCATTTTTTCTACTTTTGAATTACTTAAATAAAATTTTCCACATAAACAAAACCAAGAAAAACTTTGTTATTCACAATAAATTCATTCAAACATTTATCTTCATACACTGTAGTTTAACTAATTAGTATGTTTTGTTTTACTAAATGTGACTATGAGGTTAATAAAAATCACAATTTGTAAGCATAAAGTTTGAGGTTTTCGTCAAATTGAATGGGATCACTTGTTGCTTCTGGCAACGTCTCTTTCCACCTCGTAGTTTCACCGGTTTCACGAAGTTTTATTAAACTGCTATATTGCCGTTCTTATGCTCAGTCCGTCGCACGCTTTCGCTTACGAGTATCAATAACATGTGAAACTTATTATATTCCTATATTTTAGTTGAAATATGTCATCGAGTTCTGGAATGGCTTAACTTTTAGATATCACAGATACTTCTTTGAGTAGTTATTTTTGTAATGATTTGATTTGTTCGTGCTAATAATTTGTGTTTAGATTCACATTCTCTGTTCCGTTTATCAATTTTGTCATATTTGGACACTACATAATTTATTGTTTATTCAACATTATGTAGTGTCCACAATGAGTGTTTCGGACTTCTCAAAGCAGCTTACCGGCTGCATTTACTCAATAAAGCCAAATCATGAGGAATCATCTAATTTCCTCGTTTTATCCTTCAAGTGAATTATCACTAAACTTCTTGTGACTCTAGGCTCTCAACACCAATGTGGGAATGTGTTTTATCGTTTTCCTGCAAAATTTATGACAAATAAAGCCGTCTTTAAGGATTTTACTCAGAAAACGCGACTGTGTGTTTTAACAGGAAAATTGCAGGCGTTTGTTGCGCTGTTCGACTGATGGGCTATGATTATGAAATTGGAAAACGTGAGGAAGTCAGTCTGAGAGTAAATAACCCCTTTGAAGACGAGCGACAAAGTAAGACTTGACATGCGCGAAATATGGAGGACTAAATGTGTTTATTTCAGACCTCAAAGGGGTAAAAAACATCCAAGTAACATGGAAATGTAAGAACATTTTACTAACCTCTTTCTATTGAAATCATATATGAAAAGGGCTATCAATAGGCTAGGACAATATTTTTGTCGTTTACGTCTCGGCAAAAGCCTGACTATTTGTACAACAAATGAGTTTTCCTTCGGTCGACATAGCAAACAGGGTCGGAAATTGGTTCTTTCTCGACTTCCATCAGATTACATGTACCTATTATTGACATAACGAGATATTATTATTCGGGTCTGATTAGATTTTGTTCCGAGATTACAAGACAAATATATAGCTTTGTTCGGTTTCATTATTTCATTCTTTGAAAGCTTTGTGAGTGATTTGATGAGAAAACATAATTAATGGTATCGTTTGTGGTTTCTAATTTCTTAACATAGCGAAGTGCCATCGTAAGGCATGAACCTTCATTTCAAAATCCCATTCTTCCTTTTCGGGGCGTCCTAGAAGGTCCTAAAAAGTAACAATGACAAACAATGCCTACGTGTCAATTTTCGATATTTTGATGGGCTGCGGACGATTTTCCCCGTTCGAATACATTATAGATGTTTAATATTCTATAAGAGTATGCCAGATTGCTTTACCTTGTCGCCTTGAGGGGCACGTTGCATATTGCATCGCCCGCAGGTATAAAAACTCCTTATAGAATGTTGATGCTGGCTTAAACTTGGAAGCATTGTTGTAGGAGTTCTACTGTTTAGAGTTTTAAACTCCACTTTCTTCGTGTAGATAATATTTTAATCATATTCATGTATTTAACAGCCATACTCGCTGTACATACATTGTTGAGGTCGTAATATTGTAGAAAAGGCTCTGAAAAAGCTATTTAAAAAAATCCTAGGTCTCTATCTGGATGATCCATACTTATAAGCATTTCATGTCTTTGCATTTGCAAGCATTTTATCACAATTACGGTCTGCAGTTTCTACTAGATCAGTAAGTGCCAACAAGGTCGTTAGGTATCTACGTATCTAGGCATGTACTCATGAGTCACGCCAGAAAAGCCGAACGACCCGCCGAGAGAACTAATTCCAATAGCCGGTGATTGATGAATAGTACAGGCGCCAGAGGTATGCAATTATGTAAATAATACGTTCTGAAAGCAATGTTGTTTTAGAGATCAATTTGATGATTCAACTGATGAAATTTGCATCGATATTGCAAGTTTTTTCGTAGCTAATCCACACAGTATAAATTAGTTTTAAAATGTATTATCTGAGCAGTAATGGAAAACGTTGCATTTCAAACCTTTCAAACTAACCTAAGTTTCCCGTTGATATAAGATTCACCATAATAGAGAAGGCTTAAAAATACGAAGAGAGGTTGAATGATGAAGTTTATGAAGCAAAATATGTGTTTTTAACAAGTAAAGTAGGTAAATCTCTATTTACACTCAAACAGCAAAATTTCAGCGTAATCCAACACACAATATTTTTTTTTCTTTGTAAAGGCATAGTACCTACCTATATACCTATATGAATTACATGAAAAAACTTTAGTTATAAAAACGTTTCGTAAGAATTTCCCTTTGGCTTCTGCTCTACAGAGAGGTTATGAAATTCTTGGCCTCAGCTTACAGAGAACGAAAACAGCATTGTTTTAAACGATGGTAGATGAATATTAAATGTAAACAATACTTCGTAGCACCGCGCAACAAACAAAATACATAGCGTAATAACCTCCTTTTTGTTGCATAAAATTATAAAAATAGAAACAACATTTTTGCACACATTTTTGAAGATGAAACACGAAATTTGAAAATATAATTTTATCTTACCAAATATAAACGCTTCAAGGTCTTCTTGACTTTTTAATTTTAGCTATGAGTATTATTTTTCAAAACTAACTTTCGAAAATTATTATAAAATCTTCCAACAAGTTTTTTGATTTCTAATTAATCCACTATCTAATCTGAATATATAAATTGTTGCGTTATTGACCGAATGTCAATCACACTTATTATAATTTTGAGTTTATCTAATCTATATTTTCTAAAAAAAAACCGCAGGGGGTCAGAAAGAAGTTTAATATAGACAAAAGTCAAGGCAAGCGAAGTCAATTCATATTTTTGGAAAAATTTTGATCAGATACTATACGGGTTTTTAATTCGTTAATATTTATAGTTTTTTTTATAAAATCGAACCGAATTTAGATCTTATGTATACCGGCCTCTCAGCGTATTCAAATATTACGGTACCCATTTGACTTTATAATCAGTCTTAGTTTCAGTTTCGTAAGCTAACATTCTAGATAAGAAAAATATAATTTTCTTAAAGCAGACGAAATGTTGTAGGATCTACGATTAGATCTGAAAGAATAGTGGACGTTCTCTCTGGCATTAGCTTAAGAATAGTGATAATGATAAGAAATATTTTTTGTTGAAAAATGTTTTCAACACAATATTTTTTGGTCAAAGGTGAGCTGATTCAAATGAGCCCAAAAACGGATTTTCTACTGTTATTCAATGAGAAGTTTCATTGAACTGGTCCTGACTCCTTTATCGGAACTTGACAGATATGCCAAGTTTCAAGTCAATCGGCCTATTTATTGAAGAGTTCTGTTGAACAGCTCGCTGCAGAAACATTGCAAGTATAATAAAAACTTGTAAAAAGAACATTTGTATGCATTTTATACATTCAAGAACTTGAATTATCTTCAGTATAGTGAGAGTCTTAATTACAAAATATGCTGACTAAACTTTTGTAATTCTTTTATAAGGAACTTCTGTTGATATTCCATGTTACGTCGGCGTTGTCTGACAGTCAGATATTTATAAAGTTCGAAAGAGTTAAGACATACTTTCAAACCCTATTTAATAAAACTGCCGAAGCAAGATATCAAGACGTAGGCAGAGAGACTGTAACGTCTTATAAAGTCATTAATTGCAATTTACCTTGCAGACACGCAGACAGACATAATAGCACTCAAACCCACGTATGCCCTGGAATGTTACTGACCTAAATATACAGTTCAAGTGAAAGTGAACAGTTTAGATTGTAATTGTTTGACAACATCGTATTAGCGATGTGTCTAGAGATGTTTTACTAGCTCAAATTGTATGAACATAACTGTATAGACTTTTTTCTTTGGAACTATGGGGGCCAATGCAGAGGAGAATGACTTTTGTTTATTTATTGCGAAATAAAGGCTTCTTTTTATTTTATTAAGCGCACCGAATATATGGCATGACAACGAAAAAATATTATTATGAAATTCAATCAATTCTATCCATCCGTATTTTAATCCGTAAAACTTAAAATTACCTACCGTATTTTATGTCCAATATTTATCTGACTTTCTTCAGTAAATTAAAACGATTGGACTATGTACGATAAACCTTTTTTTGTCCGCTATATTGCCAAATTACATTACAAAGAACTAGAAATTGAATTTAATATCGGGTAATATTAAATGGGTGTTTCTGTTCCTCACAAAGGAGTACTGATTACGTACTGAGCAAAAATATAACAACGAGGCGTAAACCCACAATGAATCGTTTCACAAAACTTTGCTCGACCAAAAAAGGAAATTAATGAAAGCAAAAAGAGTTGGAATTCCTTGAACAAACGAGAGATGAACAAATGTTTTTGGCTCAAACAAAACTTTTTTGTCGAAGCTGCGGCCTCGAGTTACTTGTGGACCTTTGTAGAGTAAAATAAGACTTTATTTACATTCAAATTAGTTTGAAAATAAAAAAATGCTAAGTAGAAATGGGATCTATTAACACAGCGAAATAAAGTTATGCATAAACGCAATTTGTCAACTGAAATTCCGAATATTAAGTGTTTTGTTGAAAAATCATGCCAATATTATTTAATTTCGTATACCGGTTCGGGAGGATCAATAAATTCTATTTATCAGTTTATTGTCATCATTGCCACGGTCGACGAGCATTGAAAACGGACATTAAGATTTTATTTATACTGATATTATAACGAAGTAAACTAATATTTTAAAGTTTGTAAGTATGGATGGAGGAGGTAAACACCGAAAATACTCATCAATTAAAAAAAACTATTTCACGGGTGGATAATTGCAGCACAAAGTGTCTAACTAATGGTATGTCGGTACCAAGTAAGTGAAGCCGCGAGCGGACGCTGGCATGTTAATAAACTTATTTTTTAAATCATTATTAGTCATTTAGGTCTTTGAAAAATAAAATACGCACAAGTTAAATATTTCTATTTTGCTTAAAGTGTGGGTCTATCTTTGGTACAGCAAGAATTTAGTCATACCTAAGACATGGTCCGATTCAGGCCATAGGCATCCCGACTTGGGTTACCAGCAATAAATCAAGAGAGATAACAATTTGCGTCAAGCCCGAGCAATTAGTGTCGGGATATTTTTTTTATAATTGGAAAGATTTACTACGTTGATCTTTCAATTTCCATGGACAAGTGATAAATAAAAATCAGATATTTATTGCAACATACAATACCCTGACAAAATATATAACAGAATAAAATATGCTCATATTTTTCATAGCAGCTGTATTACAATGTATGGAATGAAAATATTAAAAAATATTATATTTTACGCTCAGTCGTCCGCACGTCATGCGAGTGATTGGATAATACTTTTCACAACCGGCTTTACGAAATTTTGAGCGACACTCGAAAATATTTCGAATAGCTGTGCTAAATGGCTCGAAAATATCAAATAATTTATAATAGGTAGTTACTTTATCTGAAGCTAAGAAAGAAGAGAGAAAGAAAATATATCAACTTGCTATGTTAGCTGCAATGTTAGCCCTTTTTAATTGCTTCACTCATAAAATAACTTCTGTAGTTAAGTTTCTGCTGTTCCAACAAATTGAAAGCTACACCCTCAGTTCAGTCATTGCACTATGAAGTCAGACATAGTTTTAAAACTTTTCTAAGTGGCGTGCTAAGGAAAACCCCAGCGCATACTAATTTGGCTAACTCATTTAGTGCAAACGATTCTGAGACGGTCGAAGTTTCTGAACTTTACGAAAACTGATTAATCAAATCACGAATTTGCTGGTAACGTTTTGGTACCAGTGTGGTTCTATCGGAGTTCTTCTTTCAGAGTAGAGATATTACGGCAATACAAATCAGTTTCCTAGGATTGTCTTCCCAAAATATATGTAGAAAAAATAATTTTCTTTATTTAAAAAACATGATTTAAATTCAATAACATAATGACTTTTTACTTTTGATGACATTATGATAATGTACTTTTTATTATTCTATTTACTTTTTATGATACTATAATTTATTTCTTCTTATCAGTAGCCAACAGTGGCCTCCAATCAATAGTTGTTTCAGAGTTATCTAAATGCCTTTGAAAATTCTATTATCTACCTGCATTTGAAAGTCGGACTGTCTTTGAAAAATTAGTTTGCAGTACGTGGGCTGTACCGAATGCTCCATCTCCATTCGATTTGTTACGGAGTCGATAAGTTTGCCTTCGGGAAGTTTAAGTGTTTTAAGTTTATCACGACGGCTTTAGTTTAGTCCTTTTTGTAATCCATCAAAGTGGAGTTACTTGGTTTCGTTTCCTATTCGATTTAACCTTTAGTGACTAAAGTTTAGTCTGTCGGGATTCCAGACACAAGAGAAAATCAATTGTGTCTCGACCAGATCTGTGCTCCGACAGATAACCAGTATATACAGATGTTCTTTAATAACTCATTAAGAAATATATTAACACAAGAATTGTAAAGAGCATTTCTGTGATTTTGCTTTTAAATTAAGTACTTACAAGTTTATATTTGTAATCTTAGTGCTAATATTTAATTTATCTTGACTTTCCAATCCAATTTCTTATCGTAGTGGTTATTTTTAGTAAAAGTACCTAAACAAAACTTCGAAAAGGATTTATTCATCTCGTCTGATAAAAAAAAGTTAAGGCCTAATCTCTTTAAGAACCCATCTTTCTTTTCTGTCTCCTGAAAAAAGGTATCTTTTCAAGTCAGTTGTACTTTATATAAACTTTACCAATGATAAAACTTTTACTATTCTGAATAACTGGGCACAGTCTAACTAAACAGTGATTTGCAAAAACTTAATGTCATTCAAAGTAATTTATTTCATTCAACAACTTGATTAATATACGAGATTTACTGGTAACATTATTAACATTTTCACATTGAATGCTATACATTCCACCACCTACGTCATCGTTGCATAATTCATTGCAAACTGAATGCAGTGGCTGAGTTATTCTATTCATTTTTTCATACACCATTTCCTGACGTGATCGAGACGCAAATGAGATTGTCACAAACAATTATTAAATGAGATTTTTATTCTAAAATATTGAGACATGACCGTGAACATACATTTTACAGGTATAAATACATTTCTCTAGTAAAGTTATAAAAACTGGTGCCAAGAACTGACGATGGTGCTATACTTGACGTCAATTGCTGCTTGACGCATTCTAGCACAAACCATTCATAATATATCGAAAACCATTGCCATACATAAGAAATATGCTCCATAAATGTTACAACAGTAAATCCTACCTAATGTGGTCCTACGTCATAGAGGGGGCAGGTGAGGGGGGAGCGGTGCACAATGATTTACTTCCAAACTACTACTCGCTCCATTCATGAACGGTTTCATTCGCTTGTACGATTTATCAATGACAATTCGTTTTTCGTTGTCATTTTGTTTTTCTATTTCTGATAAAGTTTGTTTTGTTTTTGTTATTTTTACAAGCTTTTATTTAACATGCCGTGTTAGTAGTTTTAATATCTTGGAAGCTAAATTAGAACCACTTGACATTCGATTGGGCTCTGAGTAACTTCGGTGACAATGCAATATTACCTATAGTATCAGCGAGCTGATCTGATCATGGAGTCAGGAGCTGATCAACGTAACTCCTCAGTGAATAAGGTTAAAACAGCCGTGTTTAAGCTTATTTGAATCTGCTCGCAGTTGCCGACTAAAAGCTCGTGAGTTGAAAAATATACTTTTTCAACAAAAAACTTATAACTACACGATACAACATAGCTTTGAATTCGTTTTTATTTCAGACTGCAATGTTTGTATGTATTGTTGAATCTAATCAA
Source organism: Camptogramma bilineatum (assembly GCA_958496255.1). Classification (NCBI taxonomy): domain Eukaryota; kingdom Metazoa; phylum Arthropoda; class Insecta; order Lepidoptera; family Geometridae; genus Camptogramma; species Camptogramma bilineatum. The sequence goes on along the minus strand of OY292465.1, from coordinate 9,202,496 downwards.
TCCCTTATGTAAATCTCTACATCCCGTCCACCGTTCTCGCTCCTGCTTTTAAGAATATTAAAATCTGCATAACTGATGCTCGTGATGTTTTGTTGTTCAGTTTATAAGGCAAAACCCTCGTCCGTGAGTAGGCTGATACGAGTCAGTTTCGAGGATTATAATTACGGCTTATTTCATTATGCTCCCACTTCGTGATCTCAGTGGGATCATATAAAACTTTTGAGTTCATTAATACATACAAAAAGTTTTATATGATCTCACTGGGATCACGAGAGTGGGAGCATAATGGAATACGCCATAATTACGAACGTAATTTATGTCTGGATGAAGTCAATTTGTTTTAATAGGCAGTTATTTCTTTTAAATTATTTTAGTTATTAGACTACTTGAAAATAAACCTTATAATATAAGTAAGACTTGATTACAAAAAATAACCAACTTAAGAAGTTTTTTAAATCTCTAGATGCCAGTACTGTAAGTCAACCATATGTCAAAACTCAGTGAATTCAGTAACTCATCTGTGATAATAAACAGTACATTTCGTGCTAATAGTGTTGTACTCAGTGAAGTGTCAAAATGTATCGATAAAGTGTATGTAAGTCGAGTGTGCCCGGCGCTAATGGAGACTAGAGAGGGGTAGCGCCCGCATGGGGCAAGCGGCGAGCATGTGTCGCCTTCACGGATCATGTCTTCACCACAAGAAAAGTATGTATTCTTTATTAGTTTGACAATACTGTTGACTCTGTTTACTAACTAAATTATCGTCTGAAGCTCTTTTCGTTGATACTAACGAGCAAAACAGCATGCCATTAAAAAAATTACTAAAAGTTTTTGGGAAAAGTTTCAATCCATATGGATTTCCTGTAATTTTACTAAAATTAATAATTTAACTAAAACTAGTAATTTTAGAATTGTCACTAAGTTTGTCGTTTTATTTTGAAGAAGACATTTTGTATTTTACGTTTTTTAGTTAGTGTACAACAGAATCACCAGAAATACCTTAGTAGTGAAAATGTAACATTGGCGGTCTTAACCACGAGAAAACTATGTAAGTATATCGAACGTACACTACTTGTATAAGTAAGTGTGTATAATTATAGTTTCAAACATAGGTATGATATGAATATTGTAAATAATGTTTACATGGATCAAGTTGACGATACTTTATAAAAGAGTCAGGTCAAAACTACCCTAAACCAGCAAGCTTGTGTGACGAATAAATGAGGCGATAGATTTGTGTTAGGATCTTAGCAAGTGAAAATCTGAAGTCTCTTCCTACCCCTATAGGAAACAGCCGTGATTTTGTGTATCTTGTGTTTACGTTTTCATTGCTTTTTACAAAAAAAAATGTTCTAATTCTTCTAAAGAAGAAGAAAAAAAGAGAAGAACCGCTTACGTCGTCGTTAAAGGGAAAAACACATTTTGCGATTCCCAACACACTTTAAAAATGAAATATCAACTTTCGTAACAACTGTTCGTGAAAAGACCCCTACCTGCGTCAATGGGAGGTTAGGTTGTTAACTAAGTTGTAAAACATATCGGAAAAATTTATTGCCCGTTATACCGATATCGCTTCCCATATCGAGAATTTATAGGCTATAGTTTGGTCTACGGCAGTTTAAATTGGGACACACTGTTATACTCTAGTGGATCGTTTGGCAGTTTACAGGCTTTGTTGAATCGCAGTGGACAATGTAGAGTTCAGACTTTTATTTTACGCATTTTTTAATGTATTACGCGCCAAGCCTCTGCGGTATACCAAAAGAGGGGGCTGCAAAGGGACAGCGGCACTCAACGCGTTAAATTAAATATTAAAAAAGATATTAGAAATGTCAAAGAATGCCGGCGAAGTTCTTTGAAGCTACGACCCAACTATAATCTGCCTCGTTCATGAACGAAATAAACCAAGATTTGTACAACCTACCACCGCAAACAAAATAATACTAAAAGTTACCCTCTAAAAGTTGGGATTAAACACAAATTAAATTAAATAAACACCACGAAATCTCTGCGCAAACAAACACGAACGAAATCGAAGTGAAAAACTGAACTCAATGCTACTAGCTTAGATAATGTCAGTCTGACATTTTCTCATAACAGATAAGTTTCGTTTAGTTTTCGCATCCTTGAAAAGGTTTTGTTGTCAATCTTACACACATTTTTGAAAATCATTTAATTTTTTATACCCAGCTTTAAAAAATCACTAGTTTTTAGGATGAAAGTCTGACAATAAAATAATATTTATATTTTATGTTCTTCACCATGCACGGTTCTATAAAATATTGGGTCGACTTTCGCCATACTTCTTTGTCTTTATTATGTGTCTCTTTTTTATTTGTCTGTCTATATGGTGTGTAATTTCACGCTGAAATGACTAAACTAATTTGGGTGAATTTTGGAATTTATGATAGCTTGGCAGAAAGACTAATCTAAACTGTACAGGCTGTTTCTAATTATTATCTAGCAACTAGTATTAGATAGGTACTTACAGAAACCTCAATAGATTCGGGTGATGGAATAATTCTGAGCCAAAATTCGTCTTAATGGTTAGACAAGACATCTTAGTGATTAAAGTACTTACCTTGTTGTTAAAAAACAATTTCCATTGAGTTTGTGTTCAACTATTGTATTTAAACACAGTCCCCTTTGTAGTTTTATCAGCTACTTTCACACTTAAACCGCTTTGCACACCTAATCTTTCTAGGAACTCTTAGACAAATGTTTTTTCAGGCGCACGGTGAAATCCTTCATATTTTGCTACTTAATTATCATAAGCCAATCTTAACATATTCAACTACGAACTGTAGTCTGAAACATACTAATTTAAAAAGGCTTTTTTAAAAATATTGAACTAAGTATATCTTAAGAAAATGTTTGTCATCACATGGTTTTGGAGATTTTTGTCACATGCATTTTTCATTGGAGTCGATTGTCGTAAAAAAGATCGATTCGTTTTGTCACTTGTCTATAATTCTCCATTTGTATTCAGCGCGTTCGCGTTTTTCCATTGAAGTGTAACTGACACCGCGAAAATTTTCCGCTTTCCCGTTTTAATGGCCACGTAATGTCGACGTCACGGGAATGACTTCTTAAACGATGGTGTAATGCCTGGTAATGGGAACTGACAAACCCATTATCCTATTATTGGAGCCATTCGCACTCCGCATTGTTCAAGATATCAAGATTATTTTCTAACTTTTTAAATTCTTTTTGTGGTACTCTACTGGTGATAATTATATAGATTTATCTACGCTTCATCGCTTGCTTGTTTTAAGAAACCTTTCCTCCGATGATAGTAGTCACCGTGATATAGAAAGTTCTTGTTAGTTAAAGTTGAAGAAAGATATTGTTTAAAAGTTCACGCTATATATCTATGTATGTTTATGCCGTCGGGGTCATTGACATCTATTTCCTAGTTTCCGTACCTTCAAGGTAAGTTGTCATTAAACCTTCCCTTTGGCAACGATCCAAACTGAAGTTCGAACCATGTTGTGATCTTGAACATTAAACTGCTCCAACCTACGCTCCATAGACCGGTGAAGCTGTAGCGTTTATGATCATGACCTATAGCAAAATCCTTTAAAAAACTCCATCTGAATGTTCTGTTTTACACATTTTTGAACAATGTGAAGATATATAGATCCTCTATGCATCGTACTCCTCAAGGCTGAGTCGGTCGACCTCTTCCAAGGATCACATTGTTTTCCAGCCTATCCGATCTCTTGCAGCCTCTATGCCATTGTGGAATAATTGTCTTATAACTTGTTTGTAAAACTGTTTGTTTTCCAAATAAATAAAAATAAAATAAATAAATAAAATACTTAATGTATATACGAATGAGTGAATACTGAGATGACGTGGCCGAAGATAATGCAGATAATACTAAATCACAGCATGTTGCACCGGCAGGCACAGCGTGATATGAGGGCAAAAAATTACTTTAATGGCTTTCTTGGCTCTGCAGTACAGCTTTAAATAACAGTACGTCAACCTATACAGCATGAAGTCATACAATCATTCCGTCAAATTAAAAGTTTTTTTTTGTACGGATTATTTTAAAGGTAGGTTTCTAGCCACATTAGATCGATTCACATCTACTCTGTGACTATCGATAGATTACTGTGTAATCATTAGCGTGAGTAATCGAGTTGGATGGCAGACGGTATTGAGGATCAATAGTGCCACCTGCCAAAGGCCCCACAAAGCAATCGAAACTTAGTACGCAAATTGTCTGGTTGCAGTTGAAGCTACGAGAGAGATTTGTTGATCAACTGCTGAGTTCTATAGGATTTGTGTAGCTTGTCTGTTCTTTTTTGAATGCTCAAACACTGAGCTTTCGTGTTCCAGAGAACGTAAAGTCATCATTTTAGTCAGATGAATTATTGCGGCCTAATAACTTTAGTTAGAACTAATAGTTCACACTACTTCTGAATTAGATACTTCCATACTAGTAGATATTATTCGTTTGACTTCCGATTTTACCGACACAAATTTTTAAGTGACAAAATACTTTTATAAAATTTAAGAGGCAATTCAATGTAACTAATTAAGTTAAAGTTGCTAATCTTTAAAAGCTTTCTAAGAAATGCTTTAAAGCCTTTATGCTGTTTTTATTACCTATGGCTTTTTCATGCTGCTATTTGAACTAATGATTTGAACAGTCAGAATCTTTTTACGTCATATAAATCCCCTGAGACTTCACAATATACATAAAACTAACCGAGTTTTGGTCACGAAATATGTTCTTACACGTGCTCAGATTCTGAACGAGCAAACCACCCAATGTCTTTATCAGATCATCGATAATACTTTGATATGAAAAACCCAGAATTTATAAAGCCGCTGTATCCCATTTGGTTTAGCTCACGAGAGAACACTTTACATGCAAACTAATGACCGACCGAAGATTCGGTGTCGGTTTCAACCATAGTTTCGGTTTTGGTCAAAAATCTACCGAAACTTTGGCCGAAATTGAGTGTTCCTGAATAGACGCGCTTCTTTCGGCTATCTCCGGGTTGGATCAAGACTCGTGTGTGGTGGCCAGCTAAGTTCGCCAGTGTTTTCTTAAACATAAATGATTAAATAGTTACTTGTCAAGAGTAAACTGTAAATTTGTAAAAAATAGACTAGACTTCAGTGTACAATTTAAAATAACATCTAAATAAGTTTCTGTTTCTATTTCAGCTAAAAATTCTGTTTCGGTCGGACGCTATTGCAAACAAACTTATCTTTGAAAACTAGTATTGTGGATAAGTATTTCGTAAACCTAATTTACAATTTTAGTACATTCGCATTTTTTTTACTCCGTATTCTCAATTTTCATTAAAATAATGTTTAAGTAGGTATTGTTTTTTTTTAAACAAACTCTAATAGCATGGAATTTTCCCATTTGTATCTGTACTGTTTTTTAAGACCACTCGCAGCATTTAGAAACATTCGTATAACATTTCTAATCCATCGATTACTGTCAAATTCGACATACGTTCCAATCGAAATTTATCACCATTCAAACCATTAGCTTTATCGATCTACCGATGATTGAGATAGCGGCCACGTGGTATAATCTGCATATTTGTCAGATTGAGTGCTTGACCTGAATAATCACAAAACAGTTGTGTTGCTTGCGATTTAGTTACTTTTAGTTACGAACATAGTATACTAAACTATAAATGAAAGAGTGGATTAACACTATAAAAATTAAAAATTATTCGTAAACTATGTTCTGAGCTGGGAAACTAAATGAAAGACGTTTTAGTATTTACAGCTGAAATCTTTTATGCTTCAAAGAGCATGCCTATAATTTCGTTTACCCATATATTGCAATTCCTATTGTGATTCAGCTATATCGGTCTTAAAAGCCACGCAGATCTCTTGATTGTAGTTTTTTTGGTACTTGCCTCAGTTGCATGTACTTCATTCTACGGTACACGAAAAAATATCTCATAAAACAATTTTGTCATCATACCTACGTAAATAGAGATCAATTAAACGAAGCAAAATATAAGTTTCTTACTTTCTTACTTTTCTAAAACCCAAATTCAACATCCATAATAACCTTTATTCTAATATTCTTCCTTAGTCATGTTTTGGGAACAGCTCTCCAAACAAAAAGTACAAATACAATACAAATAAATATTTATTACCAAAGATAAATATTAACAAGAATCTTAGTAACTGGTGGTCCCCGCACGAGGGGTTAGCCTGTATCGCGGGAGACCGGGTTTTACAAAACAGAGATTACCAGGGTATTCTAAAACAACGCAACAAAGCAAATACACTTCATGTGCTTATTCAAAATACATCGACGTAGGTTTTGAATAGCAATTCATCGTCAGAGTTGATTAGCTCGTAACTTCCTTGTTAGAGTGTTTTAAAGTTGTAGATTTTATCACTAATGTGATTATGCATCCGTAGGCCTTCCTAACTGTTTTCTAGACCATAATATATTTATCATCTAATTATCAATGTTAATGTGGCTATCAGGCTGTGTTTATTTTGATTAAATTGAAATTTTATTTAGATTTATTAAATAAATTGTTTTGTTATTGGGGAAATTAACTTTTTGAATATAATAATAATTTTTGCTTTATTTTTTTAATACAAATAACGGGCTAAGAGGTTTTCGTTAAGTGTACCTAGCTTATAAACCTGTTTGTATGTTTTTTGATATAAAAGAGAATTTGTAATCCTTGATACGGTAACAAGTGATAAGAGAATATTAATGAAGTTTATATGAATAGAGAATCGGAAAAAAAAACGCAATTTTTTTTTGCGATATTCACTTTACGAAATTTGTGATATGCATAATTTTCCCTTTAATTTTGACAGGTTTATAATCAAATAATTTCCCTTACATTTGTTTAAATTTTTCTGTGCTAATTTGCACTTTTTTGAGAACCGAATCAAAATAAATACTTATTTAGACACGTGCCATTTAAAATAATTGTATACCTAGTTATTATGATTAATAAATCATTAACATATATATGAGGAAAAATCTTTCTATAGTTAAATAAATACATAATTAAAAGCTGACTATTATGTATTTAACATTTTACGAGGCAATAATATTCCGTTTCCTGTTGAGGTCTTGATAATGCCCTTGAGTCCGATTAGACAAGTGGCAGTCGACAAAAAACGAAAGATTTCATCTTCGTAACTTCAACCAGTGGACTGGGCGTATTGGTTCTGGTCTTCTCAGTTACCAGACTTTTACGTTAATGTTTGGGTACCTATTGTAGAAACGTGCATGCTCTCGATAGGTTTTTCCATGGGCATTGTTGTTGTAAAGGTGGAATTCCACCAAAATAGTGTGCAGCACATTTGTATACAAACATTTTGTGCAAAACTCCAGCAGTGCACGTACTAAGCTTGTATCGCGTTTAGCTTCTGGCTCCACCGGCAAGACTGTGCGTAACTTTTGTAAACGCACAGTGTGGCACACTTGTGTACGAACATGTTCTGTTCACTGGGAGAGTTTTCTGTCTTCAGTTGTTAATACGGACGGGCGGGAAAACGTAGTGCTTTGTGCTGCAACTTGAAACACAACTGCTATGAAATGGCAGCAGTTATTTTAAAGATGAATAGTGCATTTTTGGCAGTTTATGATTTGGGTTTCTACCAAGGAACAAATATCTAGGAAAATAAATATCGTACTTTTTATAATTTAGGCAAAGTTACAGGGGTCTACGGTATGCATAAGTGTGGGCAAATGAAGCAAAACTGGATGGCATTGCATTTCGAGTTCTTCCAAAAAGTCCGTGTTGATGTTTCAGTAAAGCCCCACATCTTTACTGAGGCACAAGGAGAGGGGTGAGATATTATATTTATGTATTGTAATTATGTACCTATCTGTGTATCTTGTGTATCTATAAACTTGAAATATATTATTTACTTTACAATGGCTGAATGCACAAGCCGTGCGAAGCCAAAATAAATAAAGAAAGAAAAATGTTCGCGTACAAATAAATGTTTTCGCTCCGGTAGCGGAAGCAAAACTGAGTTCGCGAACAACAAGCGTGTACGCGGCGACGCGAGTCCACTGCACGCATGTGTGCGCGAACAATGATGTACAAATGTGCGCGAACATTTCCGAAATGTTCGCGAACAATTTGTTATTGTTTGCCCGAGTGAGTCGACCAGCGTGAGCATCTGTGTCGTACACTGTGCATTACAGTGCCGCACAGTTCAGCACACTGGTGGAATCCCACCTTAAAACTAGTAAAATTAATTTTAAAACTAATTCCCGATATAACTTCAGATTTTCTTTGTCGTTTGATGACTATATCTATGGCTAAAATGATCGCTAAGTAATTAGTATGTCTTATTTTAGATTTTTTTATTAAATCATTTGTATATTTATTTTAGCCCCCCTGGTTGCCATGATTAAATTTTTATGCCCCTTTGTCATGTTATTAACTTTATACCTTCTTCACCTTATTGAACAGCTCTGTGTTTGTTGACGTAGAGTTGCCTAATTCCGTTAATCTATAGTTTCTCTATGTTAGCGTTGGTTTCATTGTTCCCCTGTCTCTTGTCTAGCGGCTTGTGCATCCACCCGATACCTAGTTTATAGTCAAGTTAATTTCCTATATAGGATGGGTTTTTTATGATGAATAAAATCAAGCTTTACTTTACGATGCTATATATTTGGCGGGTTATCGGGGCTATGAGTATCGATAATATCTAGTGATACGTCATAATATGTTTTAAAAGCAATAATACTGAAATAAAAGAGGTTTCATTCCCGATAGTTACATTTTTTCGTTTTATGTTGTATTTGTATTGTCGCACATTGACATACCTACATAGGTATTTATGCTATTGTAGAACCCATAGAACCAAAATAATAAAAAAATCCAGCTTAAAGTAGAAGAAAAAAATATTTATGTTTATTATAAGTATTACTATTCTAGAATATATGGACCTTCTGGATTTTTACCGACACGTGTTTGTATCTCATTATGTAATCAAATAAATAACTATATTTTAATTCCTTATGGTGCCAACAAATAAAGTAGGTAGGTAGGTAGTTCTTTTTTGTGCATAGATAATTAATTTGTTTATCTCATAGGATGCGCTAAACTAAAAATATCGAGGCTATCAAAATAGTTCGTTTTAATAATACTAAGGTACCTACAACAGTTGTTATGATTTGTAATTTCTTTCCGATTTACGTTATAAAAAAATATTTTATTGGAATTCATAGGGAATTTCAAAAACAGCTTCTGAAACATGGACACGCACAAGCTATTCCAGAAAATCCAAACATGAGTGACATACCAAACCTCGTACGTTATTTTCATACATTAGTGGAATGTTGGGTCTGCAATAGAACGAGACAATACAGACTCATAGAATGCCAAAAAGAAATCCTACTTGTCTGTCGTTCTGAATACTGAACACGAATTCAGCCCGCTTTTTGTGAAAGCAATTAAAGTGCTGTGCCAGCGTTCAGTCTCTCGCTTTTGTATAACGAAAATGCAGAATGAGTGGAGGATTCAAACTTTAAAACTAGTAGTTCGCTCTGAACTATTAGGCAAACATACAAACTTACTAATCCTTTTGGCATCACTAATTTACATGCAAATTTAAATTTCATGATGGATCAACGTTTCGATTGATATTGGACTACGAGTACAAGTACTTACATTTTCAAAAAAGTTTTGACAACAAGGGTACCACTTATATATTTTATTGTGATAATAACTTTTTGTGTAAGTAGGTTTAAAATACTTTATTATGAATTGTTACACTATTACTATATTGTGAATTATCCCTAGTTGCAACAACTTACCTACGGTACTTCAATAGAGACGCCTAAAAATGCCGAAAGGAAATCCGAGCCGCATTGGTTCTGAATACTGAATGCTAAAGACACCACGAAATTCAGCTCGGCTTTTTGTGACAGCAATTAAAGTGCTGAGCCTGCTTGCGGCAGGTTGTCTTTTTCGTTTTGCGAAACACGAAACATGGCATGTTTTAGGTATTCTTAAATTCAAGGCATGTGTCTAATCTTTGCAATTTTATGATTATAATCGGGAGCTTGAAGAGAAATTGATACGATCAAAGTGCTATCTCTCAGATGAACTCATTTATTCTTTGAAGATGTCGAAGGGGGTGGTTTTAGTAGTAGCCGTTTTCAGTTGCATTTTGATTTGTGTTGTTATCATTCAGTCAACTTCGCTCACTAATAGACTGTCTCTTGCGAAGCTTGCTTAGACGTTCTTAGCGACGTTCTGAGCGGTCATTATTTGGATGGGTGACCGCAAATGGCATAAATAGCTGAGCGCTTCCGTGCTTCGGAGGGCATGTTAAATTGTCGGTACCGGCTTTTAAGTTGCTTAGCCGTGAGGTCTTCATGTGGCCTAAAAACTCCGTCACCAGAGTAAGCCACTAGTTCATACGAACATACGTACCTACTTGTGCCATTCGCCACGTTGCTCTCGTCCAATTACGACGATGATTTGTGTAGCCCAGGAGGGCTAAAAAGGCTAAAAGCAGAATTACAATAGGAATTGCAATATTATGCCGTTCTTGTCACTCTCAGTCTATGAAAAGACAAATAGTGCAATTCCTATTAGGTATACCCCGCAGTTCAAATTAGTGCAACCAATTAGTCAAAGGAAAATTTGATGGTGACTTTGAGAGTTCAGAGCATTGACCATCATTGATTTCAAACACTATTATAAAAACAACTACAAATGAAGGCACAATTTAAAAGTAAATAAATTTTTACTTCAAAGAAAAGTTAATAAAATTACATTTCCGAGTATAGAGACAACAAAGAAATAACATGGCTAAAGTAGGTTACACTGACGTCGTAACAAGCTTAAACAAAACGATATTGTAAGGCGTTCGTTATCCAATTCTCTACTTAAGTCTAGTGTAAAGGTGTGAGCAATACTTACATACACCTACGTTTGTACTTATGTACTTACGATCATTAAATACATAGGTAGGTACTAGTTTGCACTTTTTATCTTTTGTAAAAGCAAAACATTTCAATATTACAGAAAACGGTAGTTTTACTAAACGACACAATTATTTGGTTTTTCTTTTTTCGTTTACATTGGTATACTGCTGACTTTCGTTTGTTAGGAACGTAATAAATGTTATTTTCAATTTTTTTGAAAATATAAATAATAATTGCTTACCAAACTAACAAATTAACAATGATGAAATCTTTGATTATGAGTATTTAATCAAAGGACGATATATAAAAATGTAGGTTAATTCAAAACTATGAATTAATTAAAAAAAAAAACGTAGTATCAGTGACGTGCGTTTGGAGGATTAAAATCTAGTGAAAGTTTTTGTCTAGGTATCTACTAAGCACGGAAGCGTTTTAAAAAAATATTTTAAGGCAAACAGTATTTACAGCGTATCTTCTGCCAAAAGCAGCTTTTGCACAAACAAAACAAAAGTTTGTTCAACATTATGCAACGAAGCAAAGCTCTGGCCGGTGAATGGACATCGGTGGCATCATTGCCCGGGGATTTTGATAGCGCTGTTTGTTGATGAAATGTTTACTTTGTGCTCATAGACAGCGCGTTTTCTTTTCGTTTTTACTCGTATTTGTGGAAGCGCGACGATTGCACCAAAAACGTATTTTGCTTTTTAACGACAGCACAAGTTTCTTTTTTTTTTATGTTGAAAATAAATAATGTTTTGTTTAAGTATATAGAATCTCGAAATGATTAAGTACTTAGGCTTTTACATCTTTACTAGATGATTTATACAGTGTCAATCTGTGTGGCAATCTTTGCCTACACTTAACGGGACAATGTGGTGCCTGGGACAATGTTGAGATGGAGTAGGCTTGCCCAGCACCTAAACTATCCTCTCAGCTTAACCGGCCATATCAACAGGAAAGACATGGTCAATACGTGTGGAGCTGACTAAGCCGCGGCCTTCTCCACGATGTTTTCCTTCACCGTTTAGAGCTCGTGTTTATGCGCATATAAATTTTCGAAACGAAAAATCCATTGATGCACGGCCAGGATTCGCACCCACGACCTTAGAATGGAAAGTCGATGAATAAATATCTCTAATCTCTAATAAATGATTTAATACCTACACACTTTAAGAAAGTTACCTTGGACACAATCGCATAAACGTATTTTCCTGTTTTCTAACAAAAAATTCAGGTGAATACGTTATACGTTTTCGTAAACTGTACACTTAGACGGCAAGATAATAAAACGCTTTGTGGACGCTTCGTCTATACATGCCCTAAGTCAGTTTCGATGTGGATGGTTTTATTTTTCATTTTTGAAGCTGGACATGTTTAGTCCAGTAAATAGAGTGCGCCTTGCTTACTGCTTCTGGTAGCTTTTAAAATAAGTTTCGAGAAATGATAGTGGGCAAACTTCACCCAGCACCGCCAGCAATGTAATTAATATTACTCGAAAGACCTAACAAAACTAAGCATTTTTTATTATCGACGCATTAAAATCTATCCCGGGGGTCACTAGATAAATCCATGTATGTACCTACCTAACCTGAGTAGTAGGTACTAGATTGTATGACAACGGGGCAAAATATAATTTGTTTCAACGAGAGTGCTATTTTGAATACAGAATGGAGCGAGGGATGCTAGAGTTGAAACCCGAGCGCAGCGAGGGATTCTAGATTAGAATCCTGAGCGCAGCGAGGGATTCAAAGAAAGTCATCGGAAATAGGAGATTGTTACACATGGTTTGAAAGTAACCTACCTAGGCACGAGATGGTTTGGCGCACGAGCAAAGCGAGGGCGCTAATAGTTCGAGTGCCTAAACAGGTTATTCACATCTATCTTGTAAGAGCTATTAACACGCTGAGACGCTATGGCCGCATCGCCGGCCACGTGGCCAAACAGTTCGTATTGAAATGTATGACAGAAAACTCACTTGGCTACGGTCTGGCGTCAGGATCCTGATCCTGTGATCCAGATCCCGTGATCCTGACTTCGTGATCCTATTCCCGTGATCCTGATCCTATAATCGTGATCCCGTGATTCTGATTCTGTGATCCTGATCCTGTGATCCTGATCCTACGTGATCCTAATTCCGTGATCCGGATCCAACGATCCTGCATAATCCTGATCCCGTGATCCTTATCCTGTAAACCTGATCCTACGTGATCCTAATCCCGTGATCCTGATCCCGTGATCCTGATCTTCATCTTATGGTAGGTAAATAGAAATGTCAAATATAGCTGACGAAGACGACATGGCTCAATAGAAATGTCAAATAGTAGCATGTGATTTATTTAATTCTTTGTCAGCAGGGAAAATCGTTTGCCAGGGAGAATTGCTTCCCAGGGACGCAAAAGTACTGTTTTCAGGTAACTTCAAGCGTGCTTTCCGAACATGAGAAATTAAAAATAAATACTTAAGAGACTTTCTCATAAACCTCACATTATTTTGAAATAAAAAACATCCCAATAAATCGAGACTTACATCGCTCTAATCATAATCATTTTAGCTTTTTTGTAAGTTAAACCTTTTCGACTTAAATAAATAGAGAACCCTCGGACAGAATTTTATGCGAATTGGCACAGAAAAACAAGGCTTTGATACCTTCTAAGCAAAAGTAGCTATATATAAGCTGTTGCGGTCGTGGGTCCATACATTTATGATTATGCCCAAAAATGCGGTAACAGCCATTTTAACCTCTCTTTAAGTTAAACCTATTCGACTCAAAATAAATAGAGAACCCCGGGACAGAATTTGATGCGCATTGGCACAGAGATACAAGGCTGTGATACCTTCAAAATAAAAGTAGTCTGAGCTGTGGCGGCCGTGGGTGAAGTGCCCATATATTTTTGCCCACACTCGTTTAACCTCATTTCTCATATTATAATGTTTAAAAAGATAAAAAGATTTAGATAGGTAGGTACTCGTGTCTAATTGATTTCGAAAGGGGAACAATAGCATTTTGAAGGGCTAATTATACGTCAAAATGGTTTGACTGAAGAGATGTTAATTTATTTTAAAAATGAAAGACTGAAGTAGATACTTATTTTAAAGGAAATTTATTTTTAACTTTTAAAACATTCAATATATTTTAAAAAATATAGGAATATTTCAACCACGTGTTTTTTCGTTTAGTCCAGTCCAAGGAATCCGTAATTTAATGTACTTACACATCGCCTAAAAACTTCGACATCAGAGATGGCCACTAGCTCATTCTGAATTACTTACTTAAATAACATATACCTACACATGAATATTTGTATTTGCTAAATATTATTTCAACAGTCGCGGACTTACTGATGCTAAATGTTTTCTCCATATTTTTTTAAAAATTTTCAATTTCCGGCACCTTGTTTGGAGAACCAAATAGGCTTGCTACTAAAAGTTGGCCTGCAAGCTGCAACGGCCTCTACGCGACTTCATCGATAATTACATTATGGATTTTGTAAACTATTTGATAACTATAAAAGTAGGTATTGTTTATTATCTGGGAGTCTGCACTCATTAAACCGATCAGCTATAAAACTTTAATCAACATTCACTGTTTTAAATAAATCATTTCCATGCAAATAGTGAGCTGATAAAGTGTCGGAAAATAGTGTTGAATATGTAAATTAAGTTAATATGAAACCAACAAAGCCTTCGGGATTCAGCTTCATAACATATCAAAATGCGGGTTTATTTATTTTCGATTTTGACTAGCAAAAACCCGCAGACTGAAGCTTTACATTTATTACATTAGGCTCTCGATTTATAAAAAATGCAATTGCTGAATAAAATACTATTATAAACTATATATTATTATAACTTATAGTCCTTCGGCCGTATCTGTCCGTTAGTAGAGAGGATTATAATTAGGTTTTCACCTCTGTCAGCTATTTTGGCAAAGTAAACGTGATAACAGTAAACAAATGTAGATTACGATAGTGACTTATTAATTAGCTGTCTTAAAGCACTGAAAAAGCCCTTGCCGACAACCGGCACATCAGTTCTAAGTAATAGTACTGAACATTCAATTAGAAAACTCATACAAACCGAGTGTCTATTTCAATTAGGCAAAAGCAAACGTACAAGTCGCTTTGTTAATTAACATCACGCGATAACGCCACAGAATATAAAATAGCTGACCGCTGATGATAAGATACAAGTTCTAATTAAGGAGTTCTATGGTATCACCATGTGGGATTTACGATCATGCGTCTTTGGAATAAAGGTTAAATGGTTGATTGGCTGTTTAAGCAACCTGTGTTTCCCAGTTGGAAAATTATTTGCATCGCCTTCATTATGACAGAAAACACTTCTAGAGAAACAGAGCGGAATTTTGCATCAACAAATCTGTTTAAAAGAGTACCTATTCATTGAAACCATATTTTACCAAATTATGATAACTTTGATGATGATGGTTCTTTCTTTGAATTTCATAGTGATATTAATGTACGTTTAACACCCAAAATGTTCATATAAAAACAAATTCAAAATAATTGAGATACCACGCTTGTACCGAACGTTAAATGTATCACTATCCCGCACTTAAACATAAACTTTCGTAACTCCTGAGTCTGCTCAAATCTGTAAAGTAAATTCAAACATATTGCTTGTTCGGACAAGAACAATAAAACCACTGAAATCGCTGGGAAGCAGACCCTGTCAAGTTATAATCCAACTTCAGAACCAGCATCCGAAGGTCCATGTTCCCAAGAGGAATTTCCTGTAGTGTGTGGCACATCCTATTTGACCAATTGCCTTTCGGAAAGTTTTAGTATCATTCTGTAAGTTAGAGGCATGATATATGGTGGATAGTTTGGATTTGCGGATAGTTAGAATTTAGATTTAAAAATGCATCGTGTGACACACTATAATAATGTATTTTGACAAGTAGGACGCAGCGGTGTACAGTGTGGCTATATTGGTTATTTTTCTTAAATTGGAAGCATACTCGATAATTTACTCAATTTTTATTTTCTCTCTTTTGACTACCTTGTTTTATTGTCATGTTTAATATTTTATATGCTAATTGGTCTCTAAACTCCAACTTGGTTGTAATATAATAATGTTATTCGCTTTCAAAATTTATTTCAAGCTTGTAATAAGTGTTTTCTGGTCACATACTTTGGAGTCTTTTGGAGTCTTTGGAGTCTGTTTTTGTGGTTGTTTTTAGATGTTAGATGTGGAAATTGCGAGTATAAGATACATTTCATTTTATTTACGTCGTTTATTCTTATGTTCACAGTCTTCTTCTTCTTTCGTATGAGCAAGTGGCCAACTCTGGTGACGGAGTTTCTAGGCCGCCTAAAGGCCTCCGTCATGGCTTAACGACTTAAAAGCCGGGACCGACAATTAACGTGCCCTCCGAAGCACGGAAGCGCTCAGATCGTAATACCACTTGCGGTCACCCATCCTTAAAGTGACCGCGCACAACGCTGCTTAACTTCAACGATGTTCACAGTAAGTCTGATGTTCATATGCACAGGCAGTGTCGTAAATTTCGATTCTTGATGTCTGCATAAAGTTGGTACCAAGGGAATCAAATTCATTTTATTTAAGGATTCCAGTTGTTTTATGTTATTACATATCAATTTTCTGATTTTATGCTTTTGAAAGCTTTTATTTTATCTTAATTTTTATACAAGTAGGTACCATTAGCTCTCAGCGTTCTTCAGTAACCGTCTTTCCATAAGGATGTTTCGAGGGTACCAATATCATGACTTACTAAAAGATTCATTGAAATTGAGCTAGTTTCATTGACTGAGTTTGTTGTCTATTTTTTTTACGGTTTGGTTAGGAACAGGCCAATTCACATAGATTTGATTAAATTACAGTTACTCGCATGAGTTTGTCGTATGTTTGATCAAGAACGCAGTTGTTCGCATTTGAGGAGGCACATTTTGAGGTCTTTAAGATGTCCAATATTGTATGAGTAAATTCCGAAGGAACTACCTAAGCTTCTAAGAATAATCTTAGAAATGTAGACTTAAATACAAAAGCAGTTGTATAAATAGACTATCAAGTCCTTCATTGCTCTTGGAAATGTTATCATTCATTCGTGGATCAACTTATGTTGGAGAAAATGTTCTAAGCTTAGTTTTTACCAACATAATTGTCTGAAATTAAGCGTTCATGGCGTAGCTTACTTCATCGTTCTTGAGAGCTTGTTGAAGTCAAGCGACCTTCTGTGGGGTGGTGAAAGCGATTGAGCGCTTCCGTGGCGTGGGCATGTTTAATGTTAATAATTTTATGAACGTAATGCAACCTTTTTTTTTCTTTTTTTACTAATATTGTCAAAATATTAGTTTGATTAATGTTGACATCTGGACTTGCGATCTATTATTGCTTTACCAAAGACTTTTACCTGTGCTTTACATTAATTGTTGTTTTATTTGATTTTTTCGTAAAAGTATTGAATCCGATGTCTTTCAGTGTCTTTGGTGGATGTTGTGATTGGTGGGAGACTAGAGTTCCTAGTAAATATTGTTGCTCTTATCAACAAATCAACCAAGGGGAAATCAACCAAGTCCAACATTCTCACGGAGTGTGCGGAGCTTGCTATGACTCCACAATATACCTATATCCTTTGTCCTTTGTTCTCAAAAAGACAGATTCTCATAAAGACAGGTTCTCAAAAGGACGGGAGTACATGATTACCTATAACACACGTAGTCATCTAGCTACTATAGAGCTTTGATGACTGGGTCCATTCCGTCGGAATCGGAGCGTCTGCAGCGTCAGCAGTGTCTGTGACGTCATCGGCAGAAATGCCGATGCAGTGCACGCAGTACCATAGAAATCCATACAAAGCAATGAATTCTGACCCTGCGGACGCTCCGATTCCGATGCTTGTGGACGCACAGCTTAGTACTTACAATTCTTATATCGTTTCTTAACACACAGGATGCTTTTAAATTAATTGTTTCTTTCAAGTTTGTCGTGTAGGACTGGCCTTCTTTTTTGGAAAACTTTTTGGGAAAACTGAACTTTCTAATTTATGTATTGAGACTTATTTACAAATATGAATCTACGAATATAACTGTTCAACCATCTAAGGATTATAATACATAAGTTTCCGTATGTATTTGTAAAAAATTATGTTAGTTCATATTCAATCAGTTATCTGACTGGTTCCCATAGCACAAGCTCTGCTTAGTTTGGGGCTAGATGGCACTGTGTGTAATGTCCACCAATATTTATTGTTTTTTATTTTTATTGTCCTGAACTAGTTCTCTATTGTCGCAGGTCTTCAGTTGCGGAGCATAGAGGAGCCGGCGGGGGGCGCGGGGGGCGTGCCCGCGTCCACCTGCTATGACGCGGAGTGCGCCCGCACCGAGGCCTGGCTTGACGAGAACCAGGAGTTTGTGCATGACTACTTTTTGAGGCAAGTCCGATAATTACTTATTACTATTTGAAGCGCTCGTGGCAAAGCTTGCTTAGGCGGTTCTCACACTGCGACGCATCTTGCTGCGTTGTGCGTCGCTGCAGATTTTAACATTGTATGCAAGTATCTCAATTTGTATAGAAAACATGCATAGTCCAACACAATGAAATATATTAAATATGATCAAGACTGTATCCCCAAGGCGCGGTAGACATTCTCTCAGATCTTTTTTTTAGGAATTCTTAGATCCTTTGAAGATGTCTAGGGTAGTCAGAGGTATGTCCAAAATGTCCAAATCCATTTTTGGTGCCCACAACCCCACATTTTGAACACAATAATAACCAAACGTATTTTAAATTTTTCTTTGTTTAAATCCTAACGGAAATTCTCTGTAGATAATAATTACGAATTGTACAAAATGTCACAAAATATGAGTTCTTGTTTTTCCACACAAAAACATTTTCACGCATAATGTGCCCTCATTTCTCCCACTGGAGGCATAATGACGACAAATTATTTCATATTCCGCGTTAAATATTATTTTAATGTTGTTTCCGTTTTATTGTGCTGTAGGGCGACATCTAAGAGATAAAGGCTTTTAGGTGTTGGCTTTTCTGCGTACAGTCAACAACAGAAGTGTTTTATTAATACCATTAAACAGGACAAAAAATTCATTGAAGAGAAAAAAACAAATACTTAGAAGTTTATTGTTTTTAAGTATAAATACCGGTCTCGTCAAACTGCTACTCGTACATGTACTGTACATTGTTAACGATTTTCAAAACTGAAGTTTTCAATAATGTTCCAAAATTAATCATGCATATTTTATTTCAAATGCTCAAAATTAGCAGAATCGCACATTAAATTAGGTACTAAACTGTGCTATCCTAGTCACGTCCACATGCTACCTCTACTTTTTTCAGCTCTGTGGATTGTAATTTACTTCATTAAAAAAATTACGATTAATATCTGAAATAGTCCATGCGTTTTTCACTTTGAAAAGCGATCCCATTTCGCGGTTCTTACCTATTTAAGACAGAAATTTAATAAATGGTGCTACGAAGCGTAGCACGTCTACGACGAGTTGCGTAGCAACCTCTATGTTGTTTTAAGACACAAACTCTTCGAACCAAAAATATCTACACAAACTTTTAACATCCAAAATATCCAAGATCTATTTTTGCTGGAGGGAGATGACAGATGGGAGTGGAGGTGCGACATGACACTCGTAAAACAGTGGGGTGCTGAGACACGAGACATTAGTACCTGCCAACTAGGTCGACGACATTGCGACTATCGCTAACTACGTCGATCACGAATATAAAAAAGCTATATATTATAGCAAGACATATTACGATATATTTTCCATAGTAATCTTCGAGAGACCACAGTCGTAGCTATAATATATATTCTATTACGTCACTAAAATATGTGGAAAGATATAAAAAACATTAATATATACCGACAGCTGACCTAATGAGGGCAAAAACATATATTCTAGTATAGCTAGCGTGTGTGGTGGCTTGCTATGATAAAATTATATAGATCGGCATATTAATATGTATTATAGCTACGTCTGTGACGGGTTATTAAGTAGTTAGTAAGTGACCGACAGTCTTGCTAACTAGGAAAATTAAGTTAACAAAGTTTTGTATGAATAATCGCGATACATAGCACCTGTTGTTTGTCTGGGAAGTTTTTGTCACTGAAACAACTGGAAGTGTTAAGTTTCATAGGAATTACCTGCGGGCTGATGGTCTAACTTGTCTCAAACCTCAAATTGGTCTCAAACTGTCAAAACCATCACGTAGGTGTCTTGTCGTTCGGTCTATTTGAGATGAGAGTGGCAGAGCTACTTGCGTGGTCACTGAACTGTCATATTTGACGGTTAAAGACCGATTTTGGTCGCTATCAAAGATGACAGTCAAGTGGCTCAGGTCACGCGCTCTTAGTAACAAATAATCCAAAATCTAAATTCGCCCATACATGCCAATACTTAGAACCTTATTCTTATCAATTTAGGGTTTCTAATTAAAAGTGTCACACATAGAAGTCTGTGTCTTATTAAACGTGCGTTTAATTTTCCTTCTTTAATCCGATTTCTGTCCAAACATCGTTTCAGATCAATCGGATGCGAAGCACTTTAAGAACTTTGTTGTTTCTGAATATAAAATACTGTTTGTTTAGTCTACTGTAAAATACAAGTGAGACATCTTGCGCGAAGCACGTGACACCTTCATGTTATATTTAAACAAGTCGAATAATATATAGATGATCCGAGGCATCTTTTGTCTTTTAGTTTTAGCGGGGGGTCTCACTCCGCAGTTTAGGTACACTCGGTAGCGCGCCTCTTCTGGCAGGCGTATGGCAGTGGGTGCCATACGCCATGCCGCTCGGCTCTCGAACTAGTCAATTACCTATTTATGCGACAAGTCGACAATCCTTTCGCGTCATTCCGCGACAGACAGCGACAGAGTTATGCGTTAAAAAGAGAGGCAATGTTTAGGTGAATAGCGCTAGACATTAAGCGCTTATGCGAGCTGAATTGCACTTTGTTGCGTCGCAGCAAGAGCCCCTATTTAAATATTTTTTTCGCGAAGTGAGCCTTCTGTACGTAGTACTATTATTCTGTGGTTATAGCACCCAAGTTTTCCATAATAGTATACAGGGGAATTACAACCCTCTAGCCAGATCTATCTTGAGCTGGTCTATTTATGAATCCTAAAAGAGCATCATGTGGTATTAAACCTGCTTATTTCCTGTACTTATTCCTTTATCGCTTTGCCGATTGAAGCGGGATCGAGGCAGGTGACATAAAAAGGTTTTTACCCTCATATTTCTCGCCTGTCACACGGTAAATATACAAACATCATTGTATAAAAGGCCGTGTTTGCCGAGTGGAACAGTAACTCGACTTTCGATCCGAAGGTCGTGGGTTTGAATCCCGGCCGTGCCAATCAATTGATTTTTCATCGAAAAAATCATATTTATTTATTTCAAAAAAGTACAGAAAACTAACTTAGGTTCTGGCTAATAGTGTTTTTAAACTTATATTAAGTTTGACTAAACACTAGGTTCTCGAAATTATTACAACAAAAATTATCTCAAATGCAAGCAAAACACAGCAACGTAATTAAGTAGGTAGTATGCGCATTAACAAAAGCTAGCTCTAAGCGGTGAAGAAAAACATCGTGAGGAAACTAGTTAATTATCCAAAGCTACGACGGGCTTGTAACCTGTCACGTATGGAATGCTAACTTCTGCAAAATGTGGGCATGTACCAAATATGTTTTTGGACTTACCTCTGCCTACCCGCTTAGACATTATCAAGGATCTTAAAATGCTTCAAAAGATCTGAGAGAATGTCTACCGTGTTTTGGGGATGCAGCAGGGAACAAAAAAAAAAATTATCAGTGTATTTATTTATTTGCCTCTTTAGCCACGAACGAAAATGTTCAAACAACTGTTCTGTAACATGACGCCACCTAAACCATCTGTAACACATGACCAAAGGCCAATGATGATGATGATGATGATTTATTTCTGATCGTATCGAATGCTTACGTGTTTTGTAATAAATCAGCAACAACATTTTTGTCAAGGTTGTACGATAACGTCACATGATAATAACTGATGAGTAGGCTTCCGAAGGACAAGGTAGGAAACATTTTTTGTATGACCTTGATACGGCTATTAGAGGATCGTCTATCTTTTCCCGTAAATATTTATTTGGCAACCTAGATGTCTGAGTACCGGTAAAAGTATCCTCTCTTGTATCAATTATTCTATTTTTACAGCGTAAGATGTGTTTTATGTTTTGGAGTGTAAATACGGTATTTTGGCAAACGAATCTTAGCGCTCGCACGCTGCAGGCACAAAATCTTTAAGTACATAATTTTTTATACAACGTTTTACTTAGTACAAAGGCTATATTTCCACAGTTCAATGGCATCAAAAATAAAGCATGCCATGTAATATGACTATACTTTATTCTTTCAGATCTTTTAGGCGTTTTTAGATCCTTTGAAGATGTCTATGGGGGTAGTCAGAGGTTGTCAAAACACATTTGGGATATTCCCATATTTTTGCAGAAGTTAACATTCCATAACATTCCATTGAGAAGGGTATGTTAAGATGGTTTGGGCATGTAGAGAGGATGAATGAAAGTCGTTTAACAAAACAAGTGTATGAGGCGAGTGTGAACGGAACAGCTGGAAGGGGAAGACCTAGGCGAACATACCTGGATCAGATTGGTGACATTTTAGAGAAAGGCCAGGTCAAAAGTACCCTAAACCGGCGAGCTTGTATGAAAAATGTGATGAGAGTAAATGAGGCGAAAGAGGTGTGTCAGGATCGTAGCAAGTGGAAGTCCGTGGTCTCTGCCTACCCCTGTGGGAAAGAGGCGTGATTTTATGTATGTATGTATGTACATTCCATACGTGACAGGTCGCAAGCCATGTAATCTGTATTTCACTTACTTTCATCGTATTTTCCAAAGGCATTATTTTCAGCTCATTTTTCTTAATATTTTCTTGAATTGTCTTAATTAATGCAAAAAATTCTTACATCTCACGACTGTTGTTTTAACCCTTTCGCTGAAAATACTAATTAGAAACGTCGCCGCCTCCGTAGACTTAATAAATCAAGCGAGTATGCCGTTTGTCTGAACTCTGAAGGAATGGAACGTAAATGCTTTTCACTGGCTATGCGGGTCTTGTGTAAGAAAAGTAAAATGGGTCACATTCCTCTCTTTAAAGCTAAGAAGAATATTTAATTTTATCTGTTGGTCCCACAGACTGTTTCCAATCGATCTGTATAAATGGGTAATATCTGGGTGACCGAGCTATGATCGGCTCTTGAAAGTAGACAGTGTTTCGATAGCGTTTACGAAGTGTACATTTCACACAGCGCCATCTAGCCCCAAACTAAGCAAAGCTTGTACTATGGGAACGAGATAACTGATAGAATACTTATCTATTTGTAAATACGTTCTTATAATACAATAGAAACAATTAGTAATTTCTTGTTAAATTTTTCCTAGCTTCAAATTGTTTGTACTATCAGTCACAGATTTCGATTTATGGGCCTCGCTTCTGTAACTATGTTCTATTCTCATTTTTACGTCTTGAGACGTAGTTTTTCCATATAAAATCTCTATTTATGTACATGTCCTTGGTTGTCCATTACCTCCGGACAAGCATTATGAGCTGAGTTACATGGTCTGTTCTGTATTGATTACTGTTCCACTCTCGTCCATTATTTCGTTAAGTGTAAAGCAACCCGCTGCGCCTGACTATCAAGTTACCCACGGAACGGAAGAATAAAGAGTAGAAGTAATGTATACCTAGTATAATCTCTTTAGGATACAACCCAGTATCTCTAAACTGAAATCTGCACAATATTTTAACAAGGTTCCACCCGCTAGGTCTGCAGGTCGTGCATGGGTAGGATAGAGGCGAATGGCAAAAGTGAAGAGAGGCATATGTCCAGCAGTGGGGTGAGAAGGGCTGATGATGATGACCCTAACGATAGTTTATAATTATTGTTTCCTCTGGCAATCCCACTGCAGATTTAGTCATTAAATAAACGAACACGCATTTAGAAACTACAACGCTATTTTAAATAATAGTGCGACAGAAGTTTAGAACACCATGTTTTAACCAAATAACTATTGTTTGTCGCGTCGTTATAAATCTGTAGCTTTATCACAAAACTTCATTAAGCTCCGCTATATTATGTATATTAAATAGTGTTGCCGCGTTGTAAATTTTGCGGTTTATCACGCAAATAAACTGCTTTAAACTTGCATTCTTCCCAATTAGGCAGATAATAAATAATAATTTTCTCAAAGTGATATTTTTAACACTACGAATAGCTTATTATTATAATAACATTATTTGCAAATTATCATAAAAATTAAAATTATTGAAAAACAAGTTTTGAAATGAGTTTTATAAGTATCTTATTTATACTTACTTCTTTATACGATAAAAATGTTTTATTAAAAACTTATTTAGTTGGAGCTTAAATTTATTCTGCCATAAAATGCTTTTGCTTTTATGCATTTTTATATGAATTAGTTTTCTTTCAAATACACATAGCTCTTGTTTTAAAGTTTATTTAAATAATGTTTATTTCACCAGAAACCATACTTACTAATGAATAATTTTAAATTATTTATTTATTAAGTACTAGCTGCTGCCCGCGGCTTCGCTCGCGTGGTACCCGGATAAATAGTAGCCTATGTTACTCTCCAGCCCTCCAACTATCTCCACACAAAAAATCACGTCAATTCGTCGCTTTGTTTTGACGTGAAAGCAGGACAAATAAACAAACAGAAACACACTTTCACACATTTTATAATATGGGTACGGATTTATTTTAAATGTTTTTTTTTATTTAATGTAAGTAATAATTTATTTACATATTTGTTATTCATATTATTGTTCCAGTAGTGTATTTGGTCAGTGATAAACAAATACTACAAGCACCATTTGAATTTTAATTGCGCAATTTTCTTTAGAAGTAGGTACCTACTCCACCGTTGTTTATAACAAGTCCATAATATATTGAAGGCCTTAAAGATTGTGGAGGCTAATAGAAATAGTTACGAGAATTCAGTCATCAAGTTAATAGTATTAACAATAAGGAAACGTGGAATTTACTGGCGCTCGTAACCTAGGTGCTGTGCTGTATAAACTAGTATTGCGTATGAAATCTGATGCAGCAATTTCGATATCGCTAAATCATGAGTTTTTTGCACATATATAGCACACCCAGATCAACACTGCACTAAGTCAAAACAGCACTCCTCTCAGAATCGACGAAAAACTCCTCTTGTATCAAAGTTATTGCCAAGGTCTTTAATAATTCATGTAGTTTATTGTGTGTTACATGTGAATTATTAAAGACCTTGGCAATAACTTTGATACGAGAAGAGTTTTTCGTCGATTCTGAGAGGAGTGCTGTTTTGACTTAGTGCAGTGTTGATCTGGGTGTGCGTATTATACTCATTTTTTTAACAGTTTACATAATATGTAAACTGTTAAAAAAATGAGTATTTGTAAAACACATCCACTATTTTCAGACATTCAAAATCCTTTGAAGTTAGAGATCTTAGAAATCTCAGAAACTAGCAGTCGGATTTAAAGAAATATATTTCTGCATTTTATTGATTTTTTCTTGAGAAAGGTTATAGGCTACTTTTCATCATCATCTTCACCATACCATCACTACAAGGGTAACACCGCGAGGGCGCAGCTAGTATATTATAATAGTCCGCAAGTAAGGCCTACTTTCTGATCATTGTAAATTGTACAAAAAATTGCGGAATATCTGCCCTATGCCCTAGAATCCTAGATCCGAACCAAGGAAAAAGTCGATTAAAAAAAAAAAAAAAACAATTCTGCAGCCGCAGTGGAAAAAGAGAACGACTTCCATTCTGCTACATCAATACTACTAAAGTTGTGTTTTACCTAAAATAAACCGGTCTCTGTTTAAACCAAATAAATCTCAATTAAAGAATCACAAAGTTGTAAAAAGCTAATAGCTAATAAAGCTGCAAATGTATTTTATATTCTGGCCTAAGCCGACCGAAACTGACCAAATGAAAGTGTTCGAATAACTATATGAGATGGATTAATCGGGACGAGAATCTTCGTAGGCTGCGTGCTCACAATATCTTTATATACAACATAATGACAACATACTGACGAAGTAATAAGTAATAGGTAAGTAAGTAAGTTCGTATGAGCAAGTGGCCAATAAGTAATAAACTCTAGTGATGGAGTTTTTAGGCCGCCTGTAAGGCCTTTCATGGCTTTACGACTTTAAAGCCGGGAATGACAATTTGACGTGCCCTCCGAAGCACGGAAGCTCTCAGCTGTTAATGTCACTAGGAGTCACCCATCCATTTAGTGACCTCGCGTTGCTTAACTTCGATGATCCATTAAGAATGGCTAAGCAAGCTACAATTTAAATAGATTACTTAAATCATACGAAGACCCTGAACAACACCAAAAAGTCCTCAAAAATAAATTTTGTCGAAACATTAACTTCATTAATTACGCGATGGATACCCGTGTCAATATTGTAGCTTCATGAGTTCAAAGTTTGGTAGGTACTTATAACGTATTTTGTTTTCAACACTAAAATGAATTCCATTAGTAACACGGTATCTAAAAAATATTTGTTTCAGTTTTAAAGGAACAAACAAGCTCAAAGTAGCGGGAATTCCATCAGTTATTTATCAACAAACAGTTGTCATGTTTTCATTTATTTTTATGAATGATCCGTTCATTAGCGATACACGCGAACTCTGAAAGGTTATGTCGTATCGTGACGTCATTCATTTGCACAGTCGCGTAGAAAACAAAGCAATAAGTGTAGATACCTATAATTTTATTGTCGTTCAAGATCTTTGAACTCAATAATCCAATGTAATAACAATAGATTTTCAACTTTGCGAATTTAAGATAGAATTTAAGCTATAGCGCATGCAAAGAGGCCTGCTAAGAGGCACCCTTGTGCGTACTGTCCGCGCCTAAAATGGTTTACTTAGCCACCAAAAGAAGTGCTTAGCTTAATAAAAAAATATTTTAAAAAAACAAAAACCCGACTGCGTCAAAACTAAAAAGAAAAAAACAAGCCTGCAAAGAATTACTCACAGTCGGTACCCATTCATTTTATTACCAATCAAATCTTCCCAATGTTATGGGTCCCGACTGTGAGTAATTCTTTGCAGGCTTGTTTTTTTCTTTTTAGTTTTGACGCAGTCGGGTTTTTGTTTTTTTAAAATATTTTTTTATTTAACACTTTTTAGTTATGATAAAGTTGATTTTAAAATACCTATTCAACGATACCCCACTTGATATAGTGTGACGATTTTGGTTCTTTTAATTTTGACAATATGGCGTCTGGTGGTAGCCCTGGTGAATTTTGATTACTGTCATATCTTTAGTGAAACTCCCAAGGTTGAGACAAATCGATTGACGTAAGAATCATCAAAATCGGTCCACGCGTTTGGCCTCTAGAGTGCCACATAGAAACATCCATAGCGAGAATTATTATTAATCAACTTTAAACCGTTATTTTTCCTAAACTATTACTTAAAATGAAAAATGGTAAAAGAAACCTCAAGTTGATTTTGAAATACCTATTCAACGATACCCCACTTGATATAGTGTGACGATTTTGGTTTTTTTAATTTTGACAATATGGCGTCTGGTTGTGGCACTGGTGAATTTTGTTTACTGTCATGTCTTTAGTAGCACTCCCAAGGTTGAGACGAATCGATTGACGTAAGAATTATCAAAATCGGTCCACGCGTTTGGCCTCTAGAGTGCCACATAGAAACATCCAAACATACATAGACTGATAAACACATTACCCTTCCTTTGCTTTGCGCAGTCGGGTAAAAATACGTAAATGTTTGTAATGATGATGATGATGAGCTAATAGAAAACGCTTATGAGACACAGATTTCTTCGGCAGTCTAAACGCACGGCAGGGACATGATCAGTGGTTATGTTTACTTTGGTTTAATTTTTATTTAGCGTAATACGAGTAATAATACAAACGACACCACAATGCAACTTACTATTCTCTTTGATAACTGTTATCTATTTTGAAATTACTAGGTACAATAACTGTTTATTCTACTTTACTAGGTTAAGAAGATAGTAAATTACGAAACTAAGTTCCAGTTCCTAAATATTATAAAGGCGAAAGTCCGTGTGTGTGTGTGTGTGTGTGAATGTTTGTTGCCACGTATCTCCATAACCACTTTACCGATTTTGATGAAACTTGGAATGTAAATAGATAATAACCGGGAATAGGACATAGGCTACTTTTTATCCCGAAAAATTGCACGGTTCCCGTGGGATAAAAAAAATAGTAGCCCACGCGGGCGAAGCCGCGGGCGTCCGCTAGTTAAACTATAAAGCTAATCCGTGTGAGCCCAGTGGAAAGTAACCTCGTCTTTGGATTGGAAGGTTTGGGAGTCGCCAGTTTGAACGCGAAAATATCTGGAACTACCAGTCAAATTTGAAAAATTATTGCTGCTTTTCATAGCGGTTTTCTTGAGTTTAAATTTAATGTCGGATGAAACCGCCAGGAACAGCTAGTTACTTATATATTACACTATCATAATGCTTAAAATTGTATGAGGCAGATATCATTACTGGTAAGTAATCTCTACCAATTTGCATATTATAATATTGTGGTAGCCGTCGTTCTGATGTTCAAGATATTTGTAATGATCATTTCAGCAGAAGGCATCCTGCGGATAAAATGATAGTGATAATTAATTTATCTATTATAGTTATTTGATTTGATTATCGTTTTTAATTATAATTTACGCGCGACTGGACGCCAAATATTGGCGCCGGCGACTGTTGATTAACATAACTAAATTTATGGGATTTTAATGAGCGGACGCGCGAACTTTTATCCGCTAGCTAGAGATATAACTGCGTTTCTATGAATGCTGGTAATATAAATTTAAGTATTTTTAAATTAGTTTTGGATTAGAATTTATTGTTACCGTAACGGACTTCTGATGATGGACGTTTGCTTGCTATTACAACGCCGCCCGGTTTTGCTGTTTTATCAAAATCATATTACTATACTTACATCATTTGTTAATTTAATGTAGCGGAAATTATTGGAAGCCCCCATTTCTTCCGCTAAATGCACATACAGGTTAAGTTTAACAGATCGTCTAGTAGAATATAAATTCACCATTATCATAATTACCCAGTCACTTCATGCAAAACCAAGCGACAAAGGCATTACCAATTAAATAATATTAAGTAGGCTGACATGACATACTTACATAGATGTAAGACATGTTTCATTTGTAAGTTGTTTACATGAACAGGTATTTTGTCTTGTATTGAATTAAATGACTTATTTGAAACTTAATCTATATTTAACTTAAAATAAAAATAGCCTATGTCCTATTCCCGGTCATTACTATCTTTATTCCAAATGTTAGCAAAATCGGTTCCGTGGTTGTCGAGTTATAAAGGAATAAACATACAAACATCCAAACTTTCGCATTTATAATATTAGTGTGATTTTATGAATCTCTATTTACATTTTTAACCCCCGACAAAAAAAAGGGATGTTAAAAGTTTGTAGTGTGTATCAGTGTCTCTTTGTAGCATCAACTCCTAAACGGATGAACCGATTTTGATGCGGTTTCTTTTGTTTGAAAACTGATGTGAGCGAAATGTTTTTTAGCTATAATTTCTGCTTTGCTTTTCAGGCGTTTGAAGATCATCAGCTGTTTTCTAGTTGAAGTGAAAATTATGTCGGGGGTCATTATTACAAGAAAATAAACTGTTCATAATTTATTTATTTGGTTTTATGGATGCCTATAGTTTGTATGAATACAACTTTAAGGCTACTGTAATAGTGTTTTATTAAAATATACTTTATTGAATGTAGGTAGTCTGTCTGTATTACGTTCCTAAATGGCTCGTCAGAATTTAACACGCTCTACTTCCGCTCGAATTCTCTTCAAATAGAAAAGAATACAAGAAAATAGTTTAAAAATGGTTATTCGAAATAATTTACTTACTAGTCAGAGTCAAAATGCGTGACGAAATTCACAGATATGGTAATTAATTCCTGTCTAAGTATCGTTTTATTATGTAGCAGATAATTAAGTAGGTTTTTCATCGTCGTTTTGGTGCTTAAGTAGGTACTGTAATGACATTGTAAAATTGAAATAAATAAAAAAAATACAGATTATTTATTCAAGTGATACCATTAGAATCACATTGAAAACTGTTCAAGGATAGGTAATTTTACGCCTGATACACGCGTTCAATACGAAGGTTTCATGTTTAAAGGATCATAACTGAAAGATGTCAACTGACACAAAACGATGGTATTTACCAAATATGTATTTGATCGGGCCTCTGACTACCCCCTTAGACATCTTCAAAAGTTCTTGAATGCCTTTTGATTTTAGAGGTTCTATGAGGCCGTGATACAGCCGTGATCATGTTTTGTTTTGAATTAAAATCCTTTAAACATGTTTTATTAACCATATTGTTTGTCAACAGGAAGGCAACAAGGCAAGTGGTGGATGCGTGGCTGGTCTCCCACGCGACGCCGCCGAGTGCTGAGCTCGCGTCACCTTCGAGAGCCGGCTCAGGGTCTGGAGCCACCACTCCTGTCAGGTAATGCATCACCATTAAGCTTTGGACCTGAAACTGCGTTAAGCGGACGCCCGCGCGGTTCCATACTGCATACGTTTGGAGCAACGGAGCGCTTTGTATCAGGTCTTTCCTCGTCCGACCGGTCTGACTAAAACCTTTGAGTGGTCTAACAACCGGTTGCTTTTTACCTGACCTGTCTTCAATCAATCACTGAGCTTTACAACTGAATAGACTTAGTCCATAGTGGTTGTTTGTATCGAGTGGTTCGGACGTGTTTGTTAAGCCACCCGATGGTATCGGTCATGATTACACAATGCATGACCTCAACGATGTCACTGCAAGACTGCAGTGCCCTCCAAAGGAGGATGTCGCCGACAGGACAGCCTTCTCATGTACGACATTATTCGTCAGGCACACATATTCAACGACTTTATAGCCATTTATAGCATGTGTGTTTATAAGTATTCTCAGTCTTAAATACGTAGGTAAAAGCGTTTACATATTGTCCATCTTGTCACGAATATTGCTCACATGACTGTGACCTTGTAAAAACTGCAGGTCGGCGGTGGATACAGGCCACTTCCAACCGCAACACATGGAAATTTTTGAGGGAGGCCTATGTCCAACAGTGGTCCTATGTCCAACGGCTGAGATGATGATGATGATGATAAGCAATGTTACTGAACTTTATCGGTCTACCATTAACTTGGCTAGCTGCACCAGGTGCAATCTTAATTATCTAGTCAGAAACTCATGCACTTCCCAAAGTCAGGTAAATACATTATCGAGCAACTATCTCGCATTGGTTCAAAACTTGGCTGTTACCGCAGTTTATGGGTACCTATAATAAGTAATATCATTGGAGAACTAAAAAAACAACCGACATTAACAATGTAGGTTCGTAATTAGACCAAAAAACACAACAAGTCCCAAACTTGCACAAAAAAAAGTGGTTTTAACTAACAAGAATAATCGACACGCATAAAGACTTTCCTTTTTGCACCTAATGGGGGTTAATTATGATAACAAACAAAACTTGGGTCGGTTTTCACTTTGTATAATTATCTCTGAAAACATAGCGGTTTAATTATAGAATGTTTTCCTAAATCAGCACCCTTGTTACGCGTTCGCTTATCCTGTTGATTATTTATCGTATAAGGTAAGCAAACAGAACTTTACCAAACAGTAAAAAGTCTTGCAAACACAACATTGTGACAATCAATCTAAAACATTTAGTAAGCTTAAAGTTTACTTACACTTCATCGTCTTACTATGCCATTTTGTCAAGAAACTTGGCCCTTAATGGAGTAAGTTTATTAAAATATATACTATTTCATTCATTGTCGTTTATCATTTCTACGTTAGATGCTAGTAAAGTTGAAATAATTGAATAATAACCAGAGTCCGCACTCGAGTGTATCGTGCGATGATTCATTACATGATTTCTATAGAGATTCTGATTCTGATTCTGCTAGCCCATACTGTCCCATTGTTCTATAGAGAACTGTCAAAAAATATATCTTAGACCTTAGGCGCGGGACACACAGAAAAGACGTAAGACGCAGACGGGGAACGGAAATTTGTCTCTTCCGCGTTCCTTTCATGCAAAATGTATAGAAGCGTCGCGACGCAAAACATACAGAAGAGACGGGGCGCGGGCGCAACACTGTTCGCGGGCGCCCTGTCTGCGACGCGCGCTGTTAGTGGAAACTAGTCGTCAATTGATCTCTGCAAGAAATTGTGGAAGCAGTGGACACTTTGCTTTAGGTTCGATTTCTTCAAATTCTTCAGAGAAGAGAGAAGATGAAACGACAAATGAGGTACCTATTTTCAACTCTTCTCTCCGCTTTAGAGGAAACTTCCCGCTACGTATCTCAACTCAGTCTCCTCTTTACTTTAGTAAAAACCTGTCCCAAGAGTGGAAACTGTGTTGAGTCATCGCAGCTGCTCAGCTACTTAAGCGAGCACATCCCAAACAAACAGACTGTCAACACCATGTGTAAGGGCATTGGATCTGTGTGCTTAGGAGCGAACCCTTACCCCAGTTATCTAAATGTTTGACAGTGGTAGAATGCGTCGTATTCGCAAACTGGCTATTTTGTGCTGCTACGCATTTTATGAAAGTGTTTTCTGACGATAAGAATGGCAAAAATGTTCAAACCTCATTGTTTTAAACCTCAGACGAAAAAGAGGGGTGATACTGTTTGTAGTGTGTATCTGTGTTGTCTGTGGCATCATAATTCATAGCTCCTGAACGGATGGACTGATTTGGATGCGGTTTTTTTTTATTGAGAACTTTCGTAAAGTAAGTAAGTTCGTATGAGCAAGTGGCCAACTTGTTTGAGAACTTTCGTGATCGAGATCGTTCTTAGCTATAATATCGGAAAATCTGTTCAGGCGTTTGAAGATCATCAACTGTTTTCTCTAGTTCATGAAGGGACATGTCGGGAGTTTTTCATATTTTTTTTTTATTTAAGTAGGTATTATTTTCATATCTTTTTTTATTTAATTAAATAATAATGCTGGACATTCCATACAGCATCATCTAGCCCCAAAGTAAGCAAATTTTGTGTTATCGGAACTATTTGACTGTTCTACTTATATTTTCTACCTTTTTTGTAAATACATACTTACATATTTTACAAAGAAAAACATCTTGCTTGATTACAATTTTTGCTTTATCTATTGTTAGCCTTACTGTAATTTCGTATAGGCTTAAAATGTCACACAAAATTACAGAATGTTAAATCTACACTTCGGTAAGCACTAATTTTGTTATTCGTATGTAAGAAGTTCTGTAAATTAAAAGGTGTGAATTGTAGTCTACTAAACACCTAGCCCCATCTAACTGCCTCCCCCAGCAGAGCATCTGCCCCCAGGCCACAAGTTGCAGTGGTCAACTTGGAAGTCCCTGAACCGACTCCGAGCACAAGTTGGCCGCTGCCGCCAAAACTTAGCTATGTGGGGCTACATCGACCTGTCCCAGAGCGGGTGTAGCTGCGGAGTTTTCTCTCAGAGCATGGAGCACCTGTTCTGCCCTCTTTGTCCGACCACCTGCACACAAGAGGACTTGAATCAGGCGACGGAAAGGGGCGTAAGAGTCGCCGAATATTGGTCAAAAAAATTTAAGGTCAAGCCATTGCCACGAAAGAAGAAGTTCTGTAACCAATGATCCAACTACTTACACTATTTCTGTATGTAAAAGTATTTTAACCCGGATAATAATCATCCCTCTAATAATAATAGCTCCCAGGAAATATCCGTTCGGATAAAACCGCTGGTCGTATATATCTGACAAAAATGTTCCTGGAACGTAGGTATTATTAGAAAATCTATGCCGATGAAAAACTGCTACTTTTCCTGGAACTTATTATTCAAAAATCAAGGCCGATGATCCAAAAAAGCTCAAAGTAATTTGTGATAGCCTTGTGTTGGCATAAAAATTCCTTTTATCAACCGAAGTAAGATTTTCTTGGAAATTCCGAGACTTGAAACTTCCCAAGTTAATGAAGGGAGGCTTAAGTTTCCTTGTCTACTTTTTTCTACACCCAGGCTCACCGGTCATTAAGTATTCATTCTAGTGAATAGAAATGAAATCAGGATCGTATCGTGACAAAATTCGCTTGTTTAAAACCTTTAGAACTTGTTTATGACCGTAATATGCGGTCGATCTCATTCTTTTTCACATAGTCTTCCACTGAAGCCTCGTGTGCAAGATAGGTAGGTTAGGTAAGGTATATGGTTAGGCTAGCCTACCTTTAGGCTGTGTCCCCAGTAGGCAAACTGTGAGCGGCCGACTGAGTTTGCGGCGTATCGGTTTAGTACGCTCTTCCGTATATTTGAAATGGAGTGTCCACAGTTTGCTAGTTTTGCGCGTAACGCTGCAAACTGCGTACAGTGAGCGCAAAACTAGCAAACTGTGGACACTCCATTTCAAATATATGGAAGAGCGTACTAAACCGATACGCTGCAAACTCAGTCGGCCGCTCACAGTTTGCCTACTGGGAACACAGCCTTACTGTATTTCCACATCCTTTACTGTATTTCCACATCCTTTACTGTATTTCGCTTCTATATTATCATTTATTACCTATTTAGATGCTCCAGACCTAACGGCAACCGCCGTATTTGACCCAGTAAAGTTAACTTCCCAAAGTGTTTAACAGCCTGTTTTACGGCCTCTTGAGGAAATGTTTAATTAATGTAGACTCCGCTTTTCATTATTCGTTCAGGAGATGAAATTTTTAGGTTGTTGAGTTTTGTAATTTGTTCAGAGGTTATTTTTGTAAGCCCTTTTGTGGGCGCTGTTCAAGGTCATTGGCATATCGTAGAGTAACTGAAATAATCATTGACTCGTAAGCGTAAATATCACTTACAAATTCATGAGTTTAATCACACTGGATTTGAAGTACTGTAGGGATCCCTGTTTTCATCCCTGATCCTAAAAATTCCGTCTCCAGATTTAGTCACTAGCTTATACGAACATACATACATAGACTTAGGGAGTGGCCACCCTGCGTTTTTAGATACAAACGCGCTGTAAAAAACGCGCTGCGAACGCACGTTTTCATCGACACAAATGCGCAGACAGCTCCCTTCCCACAAAATAAATAGGTATTGAATCCAAATAAACGCCATACGAACGCGCGTTTTCATCGATACAAATGCGCAGACAGCTTCCTTCCCACAAAATAAACAGGTATTGAATCCAAATAAACGCGATGTGAACGCGCGTTTGTATCGATACAAAAGCGCAGCTCAAAAACGCGCTGCAGAAAACGCAATGTGGCCACTCCCTACATCGCTTGATGACTTGAATCAATTTATATTCCAAACTTTCTTCGAGTTCCGCGATCAATTCGATAAAACCCACATGTGGAAGCTAATACCAACAAGATGTGCAAGACGACAAGTGATTGATGGTAGTTCTAAAGTTGCGGCTCCCATGTTAAAAGTAATGCGAATTTATTGCTTCCAGTACACTGCTAAGCTTTAAAAAGCGCTCATGTGGACCTGAAGTTAAAGCGAAATGCATTTTGTACGAAAATGGGTTGTCATTTATAAGGGTTTAAGTTGAGCTTTTTGTTGTTTTCATGTCGATTTACGTGGAGTTAATTTTTATGATAAAAAGAGTAAATCAGCTGGGTAAAAAGGAGCGAGGACAATGAGAAAGAAGAATGAAATGTGTTTGTGCGAAAATGATCACGATCAGTTGTTTGAATCTCCAATTATGAAATAGAACTTTTTTTAACTTATTTTCTACTGATAAATTAAAAATGATTTGTACTTAGTGTGCAGAGGTACGTAGTGTAACTATTCTAATAATGTTTCTCCGGTCGTTTCTGGTTTAAATAAATCGTATTGTTTACTAGTTTTTAGCGCATTACTGCAGCATACTAGATAAGTATAAGTTACTTCAATTGTATTAAGTACTTAATTTGCTTTTTCTTGGTATAAGATTTTGTACCACGTTTTTAAATGGCCATGCCGATTTTGTATGGGAGGTTCGTGCCTATTTTGTTTCGCGCGGCCATCAACCAAACATTAAAATATAAACTCCTATGAGTATAACAAACAATATTTGTGAGCACAGTATATATCTACACTCAGTCAGAACCGAGTTATACAGGGTGAGTTTTTTAAGAGTGCCTTTAGGGCCAAATCTGAAACTATTAGCAATAGCGAAAAAAACTCAAAAGAGTCTCGTAAGCGATTTTTATAAAAAGTAAAACTGCATCATTACTTTAAAATAATCATTTTCCTGGCCAGGAATCTCTTTTTCATTGACATGAGAGTAACAAGAAAAAAACGAAAGCCTTATTAAACTGTCAAATTATTATGAATAATGTTTGACTCCCAATCGGTGGTCTCCTAAGGAGGTAGCTTAGTACAACCGAAACCCTGTCGTCTATTGTGTGTTGGTGGCACTCAGTGTAAAATGGAAAAGCCTAACCCATCTCCTTATCCTCCAGGAAGATCTCAGCGCACGAGTTCGAGCGCGGTGGTCTGCTGAAGCCACTGGTGACCACAGTGGACGGCACGCCCACCTTCCTCGGCGACCAGCCGTACGCGACGCCGTCGCGGCCGCAGCGACGCTCGAGGCACGAGCTGAGGCAGTTGGACGAGAAGGAGCTTATATTCGAGCTTGTGAGTATTCTTTCCCTAGTAATGCAACACGTTCAAGAGCATTAGAAACCAATCCCAGTATCATTCTGTTTTTGCCACTCGGTCTTTGGCTAATGGCCTCTGAGGAAAATATACCATATTCCTCTAAGCGGGGTTGGTACAACACTTTTCCTTACTGAGTTGAATATTCTTAGGCAGCATAAGGACCTAGAAACTAAACTTTTGCCGGTGTCCTGTGCCCGGTAAGTCCGAAAACGACCTCTCAGGAAAATCACGCGCATTTGCGACAACAATGTGTTATCTCCGTTAATACGTTATTGTCGCATTTGCGACAACAACGTGTTATCTCCGTTAACACGTTATTGTCGCAAATGCGCGATCAGTATACGTCATCATCTCCCTCTAAGTGGGGTCGGCACAACAAGGTTCATTTCTCCATTTCCCTCTATCATGCATCCCCATTTACACAGTCCATTCATCAGCCTGTCTAAATATAAAGAGCTATGTCTTGTTGTAAACAGTATCTTGAAACAACTACTTATTGCAATCGCAACTCAGCTTAGTTAATGAAAAGTTCAGAGTATTTTAAAAAATGTCACACGAAGTTCAAAGTTGAAGAAAATT
The DNA here is from genome assembly GCA_958496255.1 of Camptogramma bilineatum. Taxonomy (NCBI): domain Eukaryota; kingdom Metazoa; phylum Arthropoda; class Insecta; order Lepidoptera; family Geometridae; genus Camptogramma; species Camptogramma bilineatum. Next base: position 9,165,250 of record OY292465.1, on the reverse strand, counting down.
GCGCGTCATCTATGTGGCACAATACTCAACAAGGTACAACTTGACAATCGCCGGGTGAAAAGTAAGCTTGATAATATAACATTCTTTGAACATTTAAAACATTTAAAGTCTTGAGTGTAAGCTTACAGTAAATAATATTATAAGTTTGACTCTAGATGGAATCTAGCATTCTAGGTAAGGGCATTTAATTTGGTTTAAATGAGTAAAAAATATATTTTGTCAAATATTCCAATAACTCCGGTACCCGTTTTTGTGCTGCAGTCTTGTAAATAAATAGGTAGTACCGTAAAGTCCGCACAGTCTTTCGATGGAAATAAAGCATTCGCTTTTCTCCATTCATCCAACATCGAAACATGAATTCGAGTAACAATGCCCTAGTTTGCCGTGCACTCGCAGTCGCTACATTGTTGTTATTGGCAGTGGTGAACTGTGAAGATGACAATTAAATCCGAGCCAGCAGGTTTCAATTAAGGCGGTGGAGCATCGCTCTGAGCGTGCTTACTACACATTACGCTGAACGCACAATGGGCTACTGTTGAGCGATAGTTAATATTTAGAGAGAAGAAATAGATGCTACAAATGTTTACTTTTATGTTCAAAGTAAACTGTTTACTGTGTTAGACAAGTGTGTTCTGTGTTGGCCTAGTAGAGTGTACCCTCTATTTTAGATCCGAAGGTTAAAACCAATGGTTATTTTGTTTCGGAAATGCGTGTTATGCACATTAACACGAGTTACGAACAGTGAAGGAAACATTGTGTGGAAACCCGCAGCAGCTCTTCACGTATAGGCCATTTCTTTCCTATGTATTTGAGAGGATCTGGGCAAGCTTACCTACTCTCAACACTATAGTACCTAACACATTGTTGAGATAGAGAAAGCTCAGACGCTATAGCGCCTGACATGGATTGCTTGTATAAATAGTCTAGGATACAGATATAAAGGCATGAGAACTGTAATTTGCAGTCCGAACTCACTCTTCAAGCGGAATTATCTGAAAGAAATTGGGCAACTTTTGCAAACGCGATTGTAAAGTGTTAAGTGTTTTGTATTGTGAAATTGTAAAGCAACTAAATTGCCCGGGTAGTCATTTGCGGTCAGCCTTATGCAGTTCATAACGCTCTATCTACTTCTGAATGGTACTGCATATTGGTAGTGCGATACGCTTGTAATGCTACTGATTTGATGGGCAGCGGTGCTTCTATATAGTGTCAATTCAATGAATAGTTTTCAATGTTTCTAAACAAGATTCTGGTATGTTGCCTTTGTGTAGCATCGATTCTCGAAGATATTAGAATCGTCGACGTAGGTACTTAAAAATAGTCTGTTTGAGTCAGAACATAGGAGCCTAGTTCTATGACAATTAGATGCTGTGAGATCGGAAGATGTAGTTAGAATCTTTTCCATGCTACTACGACCGACAGTTGATGTCGGATAGTTGTGTACAAGCTTCAACTCGCTAGAAACTCCGCTTGCGAGATCTAGGGAATTCCGATGTTGCGTGTGATTCCGTTGCTCCTTTAGCCTGCAATTTGATCTGAGGTCTGATACTGCACAGCGTGTTCTTCCTTTGCAGTAGTAGTTGCTTTGGAGTAGCTTGGAAGTTCGTTATCCTTAAGAAACTCAGATACGAGTCGTTGATGTCGTGCGCGGCGCCATCTGTAGTGCGTAGCATGTTTTCTGTAGTTCATCTAGCGACAGGTAGATGTCGCTACAGGCCCCTCACTAAATAATTACATGATCATCTGAATTAGCTCACGTCACGTTACCTATCTATCAAAAGCGGTGTTGCAAAACCTTTTTCAACATTTATGTTTACTCTTCAAATTTCAAAATCTTATAAAGATCTTGAAGTTCATTTGTTCAGCTGAATATCCATTAGGTATTTAAAATATTTTCTTTTCAGAAGTTTCTCGAAGTATTTCGTTTTATAATGAGAATTTATGGCATTGCCCTAAGTCTGAATAGGCGACCTCCATTTTCCATATTTCTTGAAATTATTTCTCATTTCTAATTAATGGAAAGTCTTTTAGGCCTTCCACTAAATTAAGTAATTTATAATGAGTTCTGATACAGATGGAAACGAGTGTTATAAAGAACAGCTAGTTCATTTACAAAAATACCTACTGGGAGTTAACAAGCCGCTCAAAGTGCTAGTCATTGCTTACGTCAGAATGAATTGATAGATTTGAATTAATATACCTAAATAACAATTAAATTAAAAAAAATATCAAAACCCCTGACATATCCCTTTATAAACTAGAAAAGAGCTGATTATCTTCAAACGAAAGGAATTAAACGCATTTGCCCCGCAGTGAGACGAATTCCTGATACGGAAAATGGCATTCCCGATTACACCCCTAGCTAGAATTAACACCTCAAGGTCTTTGTCATGCAATGTGATTGCTAATAAGATAAAAGAAGACAGTTGATTGACAAAGGCATTGACCGAGTGGTAGCCACGCAAGGTCCACAACTCACAGTACACCAGGCAGACCACCAGCCAGATGCTCAGATGATATTGTGAAGGTGGCGGCATTGGATTAGACTGGCATAGGATCGAGATTAGTTTGAGAAAGCCTGTACTCAGCAGCAGGTGGATGGATTGATTAGATAAATACATAACATAGCATAATCCATTGCACCCCTAGCAAGAATTAGTTCCATATCCCTTGAAAGGAATTCATATCGCCTTTGGAATGCATAATCAATATTAATTAATCATACGTAACGGGGTCAGTACGAGTAGGCGCCAGACGTGAACTGCTCTATTTATTATTCTGTACAGACGATCAAACTTCCATTTTGCGTAATGATACAGTGTGGAGATAAGAGCTGGTTTGCTCATCGTCATTCTCAGCTTGTCGCCAAATAATGGTGGGATAAAGTCTATATTGCCTTAGGGCCTGTCGCGACTAGGTTTTAAGTATTTGATTCTCGCGTTCGTGGTGTAGCTAGACAAAGATAAGCGATGTTCTGCACAGATATGATCAACAATAAGCAATTGTGCGGTTTCGTCCTTTGGAGCCCTCCAAACACGTCAAACTGTCTGTTCTGGCTAGAAAATCGAAACCCCATGGCTCGGGCGGCCTAAAAATTCAATCATAAGAACATTTCGTGCCTTATATATTATCTTAGAAACTGGTTGACTCTAAATGTTAAATCTGTGTAGTGTATACGAGTATTTCATTTATTATCAGAGATAAGTTCAATGCCTACATTCCGGTCGTATTCAAAGTTTGAAGTAGTTTAGTTTTCGCATCGCGTCTATCGAACTAAACTTTATAACGATATGACAATTTATGGCTGCATCTAAAATGTAGACACTAAATAGTTTGATATCTAAAGGCAAATAATGTTTCTTGTTATTGAAGATAATATGAACTTGTCGTAAACTAGTACCGCGTCTCGGAAATTATGTTAAATCCTGAAACTTAGTCAATAAATTTTAAATAGATTCTTGTTTCCTATCTGATAAAGAATTACGTTTCTTCTCTAGTTTTATTTTCAACAATGTTTTTAAATGAAATATGTTTAATTCACACTAAACAAACAACACTTTCCTATCGAAAATGCATTAATCACACAGTATGGTATTAAAAGATACTTCTTTGTACTGAGCCAACTGTTTTTAAAAACTGTGACTGTGACATTAAAAAGTCAATTATTGAAACAATAGGGAACTCCCACAATTTTTTTTTATGATTTTATACGATAGGTTATATCGTCAAATAACCGTCATAAAAATTCCAGCGCCGAAATACTAAAATTTTATAACAAAAATAATTTTTGAAATTTACCAACATTTTCACGCATCTGAAACACGATTATTATTGTTGTCACAGATTACTGTTGTAGTAACAATTTGTGAACTTTGACGTGTGACGTCAAATTGATACTAAGTACAACAGTAATCTGTGACAACAATAAGTTCGATTATAGGAATTGTGAAAATTAAAAAAAAAACTTATCTATGGATCGTCATATCTGACTCGTCCTTGACTTTTCTTATGAACTCGTGTCGTCACATCCTTTCACATCCTTTTCAAGTATTTTGAAATTCCTACTATTTTTTGCAATTTTTAAAATTTATTTTCTAATCGAAAATGGTTTAATATTAAAAAATAATTACACACACATACCTCTAAAGCAACAATGTTCATAATAAAATACATTTAACCCGCTTTTGAATCAGACGCATATTGCCTATTGGGTGTCAGTTTCCACAATCGTCTAAATTAGGCCTGTGTCGGTCTGCGGCAGAGGTTGCAGATAACGATTGATAATTACATGTAAACATGTGTTCTGACACGCAACCACTGTTTACTGGAAGTGCTTGGCAAAAATAGCCAATTACTGTCACAATCTGTCGAAAAAAAGGCTTTTACTTCTTATACAGCGCTAGGAGGCGCTAGATCCCATTAAATCTAGGCATGGGTTGCCTAGATTTAATGGGACGCTGTAAATCCTGGGACATTTTAGATAGAGGATCTGAAATCGGTAAAATTTTGTCTTTGAAAATGTAGTTGGTAGTGTAAATAGCACTGAAAATTATTTCTTTTAAACATAAGTTTCTACGAGCTAGTGGCCAACACTGGAGTTTTAGGGAGTCTAAAGGCCTGTGACAAGGCTTAACGACTTTATAGACTGGACCTACAAATAACAGTTCTCTGAAGCGCAGAAGTTTACAGTCGTTTATGCCACTAGCTAGAGGACACTCTTATTAAAGCCTAAGGAATACACATGCTACGTAGTAGCACTAAGCACACTATTATGTGACATAAGCAAGTTAGTTTCGAGCATACGCTTCTTAGTAACATGCAATTGACAGATGTAAACATACGAAAAAAATATGCTTTTGAATAAGCACGCTACGTAGTGGCAAACAAGTAAGTATGCTTTTTAGTAGCAAGTGTATTTCAGGCTTTATGCTATAAATAAAATTATGGAAACTTAAAATTCCACTACCCGCTGTGTAAAAGTGGTTTTGCGGGAACTTGCGGTAAATAGGTATGCTATTAATTAAACACATTCTCGCGAGCATGCTTCAACCCAGGGTTCGAAAAAATCCGATTTTTATAATAAATATCAAAAATCCGATTTTTTGATATTTATCCGATATATATCGGATATATATCCAGGCTAAGAAAAAGAAGCGATTTTAATTCTCTAAGGGGATTAAACACTTTTAAATGTGAAAGTAATTTGTAAAATAATAATAAGTGTCAAATTACCACATTTTTTATTTAAAAAACTTAATAAAGGTATCACAAGAATTAGTGTTTATTTGAGAAATAATTTTTTATATTTTTTTATTTGTTATAGTGTTAAACCACACTTAGGTATTTACATTTATGTATCGTTGCGGGTTCGGATCCCGTCGGAATTGAAAATTTTCATAAGATTTTTAATTTTCAAAATATTTTTTTAATGAACACTTAAAAAAAACTTCTAAAAAAACAATCTAAATTATTCGGAATTGTAGTTTTTCGCTACGTGTTGCCAGGTTAACATTAATCTCCAAAATTTTTTGTTCAGAAGACAGGAAAAAATCCATTGATATATATCAAGATAAAAATCAATTGATATATCCGTGGCACGCGTGAATACGTTGACATGTATAAAACACCAACTTTTCAGGGCGGCCGTTTGAAAGTTTGACCTCTTCTGGTTTCTCGGTAAATTAGTTTACAGTATTTGTGTTAATTGTTTCTATGGTTATTTTATGCCCTCTTTCGAATGATGACAATAAATAACCGAAATTCCCCATAGTTTCCATGATATAAGACATGTCAACAAAAAAATTGATGAGATTTAGGTTACGTCTCGAGATGTCCAGTTATGCCGCAAAAGATATCAACTTATTCACCTTTAATGTATGGAATATTGGTAGGTAAACAATGCTATATTATCGGATTGCAAACAGATAGAGACTATAAAATCGGTTTTTTGAGTTGCTGAAGTATCTACTTATTACTCAGAACCATTCATACCGTTTAGAAATGAGATTTAACATAGTAAGGTTAAGCTGATTTTAAATGAGCCCAAACACGGATGCTCTACTGTTAATCACTGAGAATTTGAATGGAATACAACCAGATTTTATCAGCACATCTGCTCATTGTCACCATATTATTACAATGTATTCGGAACTAGAAAAAAATGCAAAGTTTCACCTCAATCGAAAAATTTACTGAGGAGTTTTGTTGAATAACTCGTGACTCCAGCATCAGATCAGCTTGTTGTTATCATAATATTACATTGTTATCTAGAGTCTATAAGTGTGCCAAATTTTAGCTCAATGAGAGACTGGAAAGTGGGTCAAATTAAACTTGCAAGAATTCACTAAAAAAAATATGAGTTTTGTTGAACAGGTCCTGGCTCCATCATCAGATCAGCTCGTTGTTACAATAATATTGCATTGTCACCAAGAATCCATAAGTGTGCCAAATTTCAGCTCAATCAGACACTGGAAAGTGGGTCAAATTAAACTTGAAAGATTTGACCCGAACACATATTGAGTTTTGTTGAACAGCTCCTGACACCAGCATCAGATCAGCTTACTGTTAACATAATATTACATTGTTATCTATAATCTATAAGTGTGCCAAATTTTAGCTCAATCAAACACTGGAAAGTGGGTCAAATTGAACTTGCAAGATTTCACTAAAAAAAAAGTGAGTTCTGTTGAACAGCTTCTGGCTCCATCATCAGATCAGGTCGCTGTTACAATAGTATTTCATTGTCATCGAGAATCTATAAGTGTGCCAAATTTCAGCTCAATCAGGCGCTGGGAAGTGGGTCAAATTGAATTTGCAAGATTTAATCCAAACAAATATTGAGGTTTGTTGAACAACTCCTGACTCCAGCATCAGATCAGCTTACTGTTAACATAATATTACATTGTTATTTAGAATCTATAAGTGTGCCAAATTTTAGCTCAATCAAACACTGGAAAGTGGGTCAAATTGAACTTACAACATTTCACAAAAAAAAAAGTGAGTTCTGTTGAACAGCTCCTGGCTCCATCATCAGATCAGCTCGTTGTAAAAATAATATTGCATTGTCACCAAGAACCTATAGGTATTCCAAATTTCAGCTTAATCAGACACTGGGAAGTGAGTCAAATTTAATTTTCAAAAGTAGACCCGAACAAAAATCGCAAGTTAATAATAAAAGCTTGTAAAAATCAAGCAATGTCATTATAGCTTAACAAATAATTAAAATCTATCAGTTTTCTATGTAAAAGCAATACTTAAAAAAAAAAATTCTGAACTGACGTTTTGTTTACCAATACGAGTGACATGTTCGGTTATGCCAGCGCGAGAGCGCGCGGGCATAACTGAACAACTCAATGTATCACAATTTAAACGGAATACTTTGGTTAGCCATAACCTGACATTTTAATATGTTAAAATTTTATCAATAATATCTTATGAATAAGTCGAGGTATCATGTAACAAATTTATTTTTGGCGAATGAGTAGATTGATAAATCGAAATATCTACAAAAACATGTGTGTGTTAGTGGCTTGAAAAATTGACAAGTAGTTATGTCAACTAAAATACGAAAAATGGAGGAGTTGGCAAGGCCATAACTCGAAAACTTGTCTAGCTAGGGAGCTGTCAATTTTTTTATAGATACTTCATAGGCGTAGATATCGTTTAAGCCAATAAAAAAAAAAATTGACATCTCGACATATCAACGTATTCACGCGAGCCACGGATATATCGTGATATATATCAAGATATATATCCGCTGATATATATCGGCGAACCCTGCTTCAACCACGGCTATCCTCGCATTTACTAGATAATGCATGAATCGCAGACCCAAATCGCTTATATTACTTAACCGAGTGATATTGCCGCGTCGAGGGCAAACGAATAAAGCTTGTCCTTTATATTGTTACAAATGGATCCCTCCTCGCAATTTGTGGCTTGGTCCCTGGTGTAACTAGAGGTGGGGCAAAATCGAGACCGAAAGGTATGATACTTAACTAGTATACCACATACCACATACCACTAAATGAACACTTGCGTTATTTTGTTACAAGTTACAGCGATGGGAATACTTGTGGAATGTTCTTAGTTACTTAATGACGCCTTAGATATTTGATTTATTTTCTAATATTTGAAGTCATTCATATTGTTACGTCTAAATTGTGAAAGTTACCATATTTACTACACCTACTGCTGTTGGTAAACAAAGTGCGTTTTAGATATTTGATACAGGTTTTAGATAAAAAAAAACCGGTCAAGTGCGAGTCGAACTCGTACGCCGAGGGTTCCGTGCCTAGCCATGGTGCCAATTAAGCTAGTCCGCTTAATTGTATGAGCGCCCATACAACTCGGAGGACAATTTTAATTGGCGTCAACTATGTATGTATGGGAACACCCTTTAATTTTCAACTTTTTTAACTTTTTGGAATTTTTCCTTTATTTGTGCTATAAGACCTTGCTTTTTGCCAAATTTCGTTATTCTAGGTCAACGGGAACTACCATTTAGGTTTTCGACCCAAAACCTCTAGGGTTGACCTAGAATTGTCAATTTTGGTTACAAGCAAGGTCTTCCAGCACAAGTAAAGGAAAAATTCCGAAAAATAAAAAAAGTTGATAATTAAGGTAAGTTTTGGTACTCACAAGTTTTCACGAAAATCTAAATTTGCCTATATCTTTTTATAGTGTTGACTCAGGACCTTGATTTTTATACTCACAGTAGGGACTATAGACCTTAGTATATGGTATAAATTTCAACTTGCTAGCTCTACCCGTTCCTGAGATAATCGATGGTGACACACGGACAGACGGACAGACGGACAGACAGACGGACAGACGGACAAGAAAGTGATCTTATAAGGGTTCCTTTTTTTACCTTTTAAGGTACGGAACCCTAAAAAATAACCATAACTATCTTTTTCCAATCTGATTAACCACTTTTAACATGTGGTTACGATATAAACATCATCATAAGTTTGAAACTCACAACCGAATTCCAACTCCTAAAACATCGTAGTTACAGGATTAGATTTGTTTAATAGTTCGTAACTTAAGTTGGCTGAATAGTTTATAACTCAAAATTAGTCGATATAGTAACAGATGAGCTTGCAACTGGGACGGAATCGAACATTCACGGAATTTGATGGGAAATAGGCAACTAAACTAATTAAATCGGAAATTGGGATTTAGATGGAATTTGTACTACAAACTGTTATAATCCCTATAATAATTATTATGTTACTCGATTAAGTTTCAGTATTAGTAAATTATTATTAGATACTCAATTGATATTGATAATTTCACTATAATAATTAACTTTACAATCAGTCGATTAAACTTCTTCATCAGCGTTCTTGGAATGTGGCTGCTCCTATTATTACGCATTGGTGCATCACGCATGATCACGTGGGGTATTGTATTACAAGCTTGCCTCAACACAACCTCTGTTCACGTGTGAAATTGATATTATCCATGATCACAATACATAGTGAATGAGGTAATCAGTTCACGCAGATTCAGATTTAGTCAAAGTTCACGTTTCTACAAAAACCTTCGCGTATTCGTTCTTCAAAATGACGCATAATATGATTTCTCTGATCTGTTATGAATAACCAAATGGCTGTCTGGAGATTGTTATTGGATAAGTTAGCCCCTAGGCCGCTGAATGTTTATTGGTTATTGACCTCTGTGAGAATCTGTTTTTGTTCTGTACTGTGTTGCACTTTCTATAAAGTTAGGCTGACAACATTTGGGGCTTGTTTGTATTACCATCTCCAAGTGATTAGTTACTTCCTAATTATGTTCCTCGGCAAATAATAGTAACCAATAACTCCTACAAATGTCAGCGATGGTAAAAGCTTTAACTAGCTTTTGCGGGACCATACTCAAAGATAGTGACGCTTAATTATCTTATTTAACTTTATTAGTATTCTGCGTGTATATTGTTTGCATTGTAGTTGTTTTGTGAATAAAAGGGGTTGGGTTTAGTTGTCGAATTCTCTAGTTAATAACTCTTCTATTCATCGCTTTTAATGTTTATGTTACTGTTCTAAACTGTATAGCAGTTTTATCTAAATACCGCATCTAGTAATATAATTCTTCGATGACAGCTACCGCTTGCCAGCCAACTTGATAAACGGGCGCCATCCGTGCATTTAATTGTTATTTAAGCTTCATGAGTAACTAGATATCCCGCGTCTTAGCCTGTGTAGAAATTGATACGTGAGAATTATAACTGTTTTGTGTAGTGGTTCATAACTAGTAGTTCGCCCCGAACTGAGATCTCGCGCACCGTAGATGGCTTACATTTGGACTTTCTTCTGACTACCCCTATAATTTCAAGTGCTACTTCTGCCGAGTATGCCTATTGCGCTAGCTCTTCATGGTAAAAAATATTAGCATGCATGCAATACATAATGTCGTGTCTAATTTTTCATTTATTTCATATTTATGAATTCTCGTCGTATTTCTAAAAGTATACGTCCTAGAATCAAAATAATAACTATTTTGGAATGTACAAATTAAGACCTTTCATTTGACACCCCACTCGATATATTTGTTTATTTAACTTTTTTTACTCCAATTATTTTCATTCTTTATAAAAAAATTTTTTATCATGAAAATAAATCAAGTAGCATCTAAAATCATTGCAAACCAAACCGCGACGATGCCACTCTCTTTTTAAGACCGACCAGTCAATGAGCTACGAAGACATCGAAACTCTATGAAACGGGAGCTCTTGCAGCTCTGGTTTCGTAGTTTTTGTTCTTTGGTCGTATTTCAAAAACTATACATCCTAGATTAAAAATAAAAACCATTTTGGAATGTACAAAATAAGCCCTTTCGTATGACACCCCACTCAATATATTTGGGTAACTTTGAAAAAAATTTACCCCCTTGGGAACCCCATATCTTTACAACCCCTTCATCGATTACGCTCATACGCTCCACAGCAAATTTCCATAGCACTACCTATTGACCTATCAAGTTTCATACAGATTGGATAAGCGGTTCGATAGTTATGCGAGAACATAAAAATGAAACATACAAACATACAAACATACAAACATACAAAGCAAAATCGCCTAACTTGCCACTAAGATCTTCGCTCGCTTCGCTCGCTCGATCGATTATTATAATGTCAGCGAAGGTCAATTACAAAAAGTTGTTATTGATAAATACGAAATTGATTATCGCACAAGAATTAAATCATAATCTTCCTCTTGTAATAAGCGAATGAATAGGCCTGTTGTTTTTAAAGATTCAACAACTGTATAATTATGTAAAAATCTACTACCGTATTCAAAAGGTTTTCAAAGAGTTATAGTTTCCTCGCTTTGCTGTGCAAACGAAAAGTAGCAAACTTGTGGCTTTGAAGCAACAGCTGATGCTAAATACTCTTTGCCCTGTAACAACATAATGGTACGTTTAGTTCGCATAAACGACATGATTAAACGTTTATTTTACGAATCGGACACATTCTGCCATGTAGTGTTGGCCGAGGATTAGCTTGACTTTAGATCTAAAAGTCGTGGGTTCGAATCTTGGCCGTGCATCAATTGATTTTAACACGAGCCTAAATAGTGAAAGATGTTTTCCTTCAGTCAGCATAGTGAGAAAACATTTTGGTTCGTTAGCTTTCTAATAGACGTAATGCTAACTTTTGGAAAATGTGGTCATGCACTAAACATGTATTTAGACGTACCTCAGGCCCTTAGACATCTTCAAAAGATCTTGAATGTCTAAAGATATTAGAGAGTGTCTCCCGCGCCTTGAGGATACAGTTGTATTCTTGTTTGTTTATGTTTAACAAATTCTGCGCGGAATTCCGCGCTCAATTTTGCCTCATCAAATCTTTTACGCCCGGATATGATTATTTCTAAATATTTATAATTATTAAAACGGCGCGAAATACCGCTTGAACTTGTGAGAAGTCGTATTCTGTAGTTTAGTTTTGCTTCAAGTAAAATAGTTCGATTCACTCACGATAAGGGTTCCCCACCTAAATGCCGGAGTTTCGCATTACTGGAGCGTGCCCAGCCTTTTTCGTCGATAATAATTAATCACGTCGTGTTGGCTGTTGGTATTACCGTAATAATGAACAATGTCATACTGCAAACACGAAAACCGATCGTGTAATAATCTTATAAGAGCGATCGGACGATAATCCCCTCCCCAATCTGTTTAATGTTTCCAAGAGAAGCCTCGGTAATTTGTTGATCGATGGAATGAATATTCATATAAATGTATGTCCGATAGTTTGCTCTATGAAATATGACGTCATCGGACAAAAAGAGACTGTTTTTTCTTGTTTTCTTTACAACTAAAAACTAGTTTTTCACCCGAGCTCACTTCTCTGTGGCGTCACATCACGCACGGTACAAAATGTAAATCTATTTTTCCCAAATCGTTCCATGCCTTTTTTCAAAAAAATTGTAAGTAGGTACCTACTTTATAAATTATGGGATTGGATACCTATAACATAATGATAATGTAAAGACATTTTAAATAGGCATAAATATTAGTAACAAAATAATTATAATATGTTTTGTTTGTATGTTTTAAAACTATTTTTCCATCTGGAAAGAGACCCACGCTCTGTAAAATATCATGTTTATGTTTTATACAGTTAAATTTTAGTTCATTCTAAAAATTCGAATCAATTTAACTAGAGATACAAGGTTGTATCATTTGTACTACCAGTTGAACTACTCAGTAGTACTCCTACGTATCCAGCGCTAAAAATTCCTCGGAACCTTTCAAAATCTATGCACAAACTTTGACATATTATACTGGACGCTGAAAGATATACCTAAAGGAAATTAACTCGGAAATAATATACATACGTATGTTTTCAATTTTCGCTTGAAGCCTCGTTTACGCGATCTTTTTAAAAGGTTATTCAACTGTTTTACTCTAACCATTTCAACCACTATAATATAAATATCAAACAAACTTTATTTTTGACATAATTACTATCTGTTTCGTTTGATCTGTTGATTCAATAGCGGCAACGGGTTTAAATAAATCTAAGAAAGCTTTCTCGGCTTGCTAACTTCCCAGAAGCTTTACTTGTTAAAGATTGAAATAGTTGTCAAATACAAACGGTATCAAAAACAGCGAAACTTGCTTCGTTTTCGTTTTAGTTTCGGATTGATAAATGATGTCGATCTCCTCCATAATTGGTCCATTGTTTCTGTGAATAAAAAACAACTCATTCGCTACTGTTTCTCTAGGGACGGTAGACAAATGTGTAAAACAAGATTGGATGTAAATAACGTAATTGAATTTGGAACATAAATAATTTGATGATATTGATTTATTCGTGCCAGTTACTGGATTCAATCCTAGTTCCTACTCGTACTGTGTGAATAGCCGTAAGTCTGGCTGGTCGTGGGTGGACAGAGCGATTCCAAGTTTGTTGACATGTCGCGACTGCATCTCAGAATATGCTTAGATATGCAAATTTTATTGCACATGCTAGATATCTTTTTGAAGTGTGTACTTGCACATTTCAAAAGTTCGTTGTTGCGAATTTGAATGGCAGTATTCCTCTAGTAATGGACGCCAAAGGTTGTAGTTATTATAGAAACACTCATCAGTCATTGTAAATGTTCGCTGGACGCTGAATAGTGTTTTTTATAGCCCAAAAACATAATATTTGAAATGTTTCATCAAAGATTTAAGAGTTGTGAATTTTGATTTTTGTACATTGTTTGAAGTGAGTGAATGGTGTTAAACGGCTTGACGGATTTTTATAAAACTTGATACCTACCTATAGTCATAGTTTGATTGAACACTGAGGAAGGATAGGCTTCTTTTTACCCCGGAAAAAAATCAATGCGAGCGAAGCCGCCAGCGACATCTAGTCAATAAATATTTTTATAAATTGTTCTTGAATAAAGGAAATTACTTACATAAAAATATCGTCGATTTAGATACCGACAATGTTTCGATTCATCCGGAGAATCTTCATCTGGGTAAGGAGGGATTGCGGCGCGGTCGCGTCTCACACTCAAAAACTAGGTGTAAAAATATAATGTTGCTAAGGTGTTCAACAAGCACGTCTTGTTTCAGGTGAAGGACATATGCAACGAGCTAGAAGTTCGGGTGCTATGTCACAAGATACTGCAGAACGTGTCGATACTCCTCGACGCGGACCGAGGGTCTCTCTTCCTGGTGCAGGGAGAACGGGCTGCGTCTCCTCATCCACAGAATGGAAGGTTGGTGGAGAATCTTTTAATAGATAGAGTAATTCAAGAGGGGGTTTATATGTATAATACATGCATAATATAGTAGAGAAACACTGATAATTTTAGAGGTTTCTAATGTGATGTCGTTAATAAACATTTTTTTGCGCTTACATTGCAAACGCTGGCTGAACCCTACGAGATAAATCATAATAGTGGCACCCGTGCGAAGCCGGGGCGGGTTGCTAGTATTCTTTAAAGTAGTCAATGCGCGCAAACCTTCGGATACTGAACGAATGTTTTCCGGTTGATATGGAAAATCTTCGCGTAGACATTTTAAAATACAAGGATTAATCCCTTCGCCCGTAGCCTTGCTTGCGTGGTACCAACATTTAATTTTGCTTTTATGATATTCTAAGCCATAAAAGTAAGTCCATAAGTATGTTTATATTAAAGCAATTATCTATAACTATACCGTTTCTCCTACTCGGTCCACTAGTTACGCAGGCCAATCGCCAGTCTGGATTGAATTAAAGGAAATTAGATAAAACAGTTTGAATTAGACATAAGGCTGTGCTCAACAGAATTATAGTACTATAAAGAATATCCTTCATATTTTTTTATTACTCAAACTATGTTTTACAAAATATGAAAAATCTACTTCTGTATCAGGGCCTACGCTCTACAAATTGACAATCGATATGTTGGGTCACTGATCATGGCTTATATCTGTGGAAACTGAACTCAAAACATTTCGCCAACATAAGCTGACCCTCAAAATTAGCACGATATATCGTTTTTAGTCTCGAGAGTAGGGTTCCTGTCAACAAAATCGATTGAAGCCTAGATAGAAGGCAAATCTATGGATGCCATATTGGCTTTGAAAATCGAATAGCTCACAAAGTAGTCAGGCGTAGCGACGCTGCGAAGGTATATTTAGATAAAAGCAAATAACAGTATATTCAGCCTGACAATCTTCCTATTGAATTCACAAATAGAGAATCAAAAAGCTATTTCAAAAGTACACTTAGACCTTCACGTTTTTACTAGTATACAAAGTCATGAGGCAACCTATGCCTTCACTCAACGGGACGATGTATGTATGTTCATATGAGCTAGTGGCCTCTGGTGACGCTGTAATGTCTGGGACATTGTATGAGATGGAATAGGCTTGCCAAGGACGTAAAGCATCCTCTCAGCATTGAAAAAATATGGATACACAGCCGGGATTCGAACCCACGACCTTTGGATCGAATATCGAAGCTCTTTTGGTTTGATACTCTTATCTCTCACGATTATCGAACCGAGTAAGCTTCAATTTTCGAGAGATAAGATTTAAGTGGTTATTACATATTCAAGAGCAGAATCACCTAACTTTTAAGACGTTTCAAAATCGACACAAAACGTCCTGAATAAAGGATTTTGAAGCACTATTTCACTTGGCCAACATGAACACGAAAATACAATAAAGCTAAAATTAATTTACCTTCGAAAAACTTGGTTTTCCATTTTCAATTTTGCAAACAAAACGCACCCTTAGTAAATCGAAGTTAAAGAAAGTTCGAGAAATCTGTTTATAAATCCCCAATTACTTATCTTATAATAGATGTAAAGTTTCTTTGTGCAAAGCATCCTCTGATTACTAGCTTTCTTCCGTTCTCATTCAATCTTTCTTTACGTCAATCTTTGAAGAACTTTTGGAAGCTTTTAACTGATCTATCACTGTAGCCTAAATTACGAAGTTCTTAGTAACTCGACCTCGCACCATAAAATGCTGCTTAACGCGATTTTACGTAAAACGTTGTCTATTAATAATTATTAATTTCTTTTTTAAACAACAGTAAAGTTAAACTAGTGGCTTAAAAAAAATAAAAACCGATTTCAATGTTTTAAACTGAGCAATTTTTGCACTCTCGAGGTGCATTTCTGTTCATAACTCCGAAGATCCTCGACAGATCCGCACCAAAATTTTGTGGCACCAATCGAAAAGTATACTCCTTTTTTTGAAGCCGGTAAATGAGTTTAAAAGCGCGTTTAAACCAAGTGATACAGTGTTTTGTGGTAAGGCCAAAGTCCTTTGACATTTAAACTTCTGATCTTTGGTCAGTGATGCGGATAAAATTGTATAATGTTTTCAAATTTTGTCTTTGTATAAGATATTCTTTTGAAACTTAAAATAAAAATTATAGACTGTCTTTACTCTCAAATTTGATGTTTAATGGAAATTATAGTCTCGTTATCGATACTCCTTCTTCTTCTTCTTCTAGTGCCTCTCCATTACTGAAGGTTAGCTGTCATCCTGGCAAATTTTTCCTTGTCTAGTGCTAGCCTAAACAGATCTTCCGCTTTACAGATCTTTTCAGATTTTTTCAGATCGATACTCCAGACCTCCATAAATAAAATTTCCAATAATTTGATATAGGTACTGTACTTTCAAATTTTTCGTGAGTTGTGCTAGATTGTCCTTACTCACGTGAATTATACTCGGGATTGGCGAGGCTAGTTTTTCTTTATTCTTTATTGTACACAAAAATACATACAGAGAAACGTAACCAAATGACATTTACAAAGGCGAGCTTAACCCTAATAAGAGTTTTCAAGCCAGGATAGCAAGATAGTGATAATAAGCTAGCAAACTAACAGCTCTAAGCCCATTTTCTAAGCTAGTTCTGTTACACAAAGCAAGAGTTGCTGGCTTGCCAGCTTACTATCACTATCTTACCCTGGCTGTGAAAAACTAGCCTCGTGTATTCCGAGCATTACTCCCGTAAAAATGTCGTAGATTTTAATACCATCAACTCGATTCTTCGGTAGAATCTTCATATGGGTAATAAAGGGAGTCGCTTATCGCGGTCGCATCTTTCACTGCCGTAGTTTTAGACATACATCCCGTTTACTAGATGATTTATACAGTGCCCGAAGGCAATCATTGCCTACACTCAACGGGACACTGTAGTGCCTGGGAGGTTGTTGGAGATGGAGTAGGCTTGCCCAGCCCCTAAATCATCTTCTCAGCTTAATCGGCCCTATCCACAGGAAAGACATGGTCAATACGTGTGGGGCTGACTAAGCCACGGGTTTCCTCACAATGTTTCCCTTCATCGTTTAGAGCGCGTGTTAATGCGTATATAAAATTTTTGAAGTAAGTATAAAATCCATTAATGCACGGCCAGGATTCGAAGTTTCAAAAGCTGTACTAGAATATAGTGCCGCCTAAAGGTAAAAAATCTTGCTTGACTAAAAGTTACTAACAAACTGTTAGCTAGGTATATTTATTTACCTATAAGGTCAGTCATGTTTGCTCTCAATATGTGTACTCTGTGGCCAAGATTGCGTGGCAGGATGGCAATTTCCTGCCAGGAGATGAAAGAGAAATGAGGTCGACTATTGTTTTTTCCATAAAGCGTATGAAAAGCACCCTTTTGTTTGATGCCCCGTTTTTGTTCAAACGTGATTTCGTGAGACATGTATACAGTAATCATGTTGAAGATTTACAACGTTTATTATCTATGTGGTATCTTTCATAGTATCTCTCTTTGTTCTGAGAGTAAAGCTTTGGCTAAATGAAAACGTATCCTTTGTTTGTGCCATAAATGTTTATATGTTTTTTTAATGCGCACAAGACTGAATACTCTCCTAAATTCGTAAAGATTGTAGTGTCATGAATTCAATCATATTGAATACAGCTTCTACACTACTTTACTTTGTGTAAAGGTAGTGATATTTTCCATTTATTTATCCATATTCTTAGCTAGCCTGATGTTGAGATGCAATGTACTTTGTTGAAATTGAAAGCATTTCGAAATCCGTAAACTCTCCCTACCCCTAGATTAGAAACTAGGCGTGATAATTTCCATGTATGCAATGCAGGACCCACGCAGTTGCTCGTTCGTTTCAGTCTGATCTTTTGCTTTAGCATTTAGATCTAAAATCAGCTAAGAAACCACTGCAGGATTTTCACCGCAAAATGCAGCAATTAAAACCTAACCGAGAACAATACAAAAAATAAACAGAACAGCTTTTCCAATAAATCGAAATGAGAATTTGTGCTTGAGTGCAGTCTACCCGTTGTTTGTAATCAGAATTTATAGCTTTTGCGATGCTGCTGCAAGACGGAAGCTTTGTGTAATTCAAACTTGCTGAGATTCGAACAATTTAACCTCACCGCAAACCTCACTAATATGACGACGTTTCAATTTTCCGAGCAAGATTTGGAAACTGTTTAATGAATTTTCGAAATCCGTATGCTGACTGCTGATATGATTAAGTTATATGGAAAAGGCCTTAGAAAAGATGGATGTACTGTAAAAGAGATATGCGCGTGAAAGGAGTGAATGCTGATGATGACGAGTGATAGAGAAAAGTAGAGAAAGAAAGATATTGTACAGGCCTACATAGCGGCGTCACGTTAAGTGTCAGCAAAGACTGCCTTAAATCATCGTAAGACCTAATGTTTATCTATCCCCAAATGTTAGTGAAACAAAAATAATAGGGACCGAAAGAAACAGCAGTATAAATGATTTCCGTGACTTGCGATTTAGGTACAATCCCATGTACGTACAGGGTGTAATAAGACGAATCCCGAAAACTGAAATAGCGCTGACCATCATTTTTATGAGACAAATATTAAAACGTATAGCCAGCTTGATGCAGTCTATTTTGTAGGACCCGCTACATGAAATGTCGTGTAATGTAAAATAACCCAACATCATTAAACCAACGACTACAATAAAACACCAGAAATATCGTTATGTTCATTTAGAAATCAGGGCTTCCGGCAAAGTACTACGGACAAATTGTTTGAAAAATTACTAATTTATTTTTAACTTGTTTGTTAGTTATACAGTTAGTATGGTCTAAACTTCTAAAGATCCCTTTGATCCAAAAGCTCAAGTTAAAGTTTTCAGGTGCATTATTTTACACCCAGTATTGTTTTAGATGTAATGATGAATAAAAAAATATTTAAAAAAACAAAAACCCGACTGCGTTAAAGTTAAAACTAAAAAGAAAAAAACAAGCCTGCAAAGAATAACTCACAGTCGGTACCCATTTATTTTATTACCAATCAAATCTTCATAATGTTATGGGTCCCGACTGTGAGTAATTCTTTGCAGGCTTGTTTTTTTCTTTTTAGTTTTAACTTTAACGCAGTCGGGTTTTTGTTTTTTTAAATATTTTTTTATTTCAAATTTTATAGTTATGATTTATTAGGTGATGATGATTTTTATGATTAACTAGCTGACGCCCGCGACTTCGCCCGCGTGGGCTACTATTTTGTTTATCCCACGGGAACTATGCATTTTTTCGGAATAAAAAGTAGCCTATGTCCTATTCCCGGTCACTATCTATCTATGTTTTAAATTTCAGCCAAATTGGTTTACGCGTTTGGCCTCTAGAGTGCCACATAGAAACATCTGTAGCGAGAGTGAATATTAATCAACTTTAAACCGTTATGTTTCCTAAACTATTGCTTAAAATGAAAAGTGGTAAAAGGAACCTAAAGTTGATTTTTAAATACCTATTCAACGATACCCCACTTGACATAATTCGTCAATTTTGATTATTTTAATTTTGACAATATGGCGTCTGGTTGTGGCACTGGTGAATTTTGATTACTGTCATGTCTTTAGTGACACTTCCAAGGTTGAGACGAATCGATTGACGTTAGAATCATCAAAATCGGTCCACGCGTTTGGCCTATATAGTGCCACATAGAAACATCCATACATACCCACATACAAACATAGACTGATAAACACATTACCCTTCCTTTGCTTTGCGCAGTCGGGTAAAAAGCGACTGAGTTTCCGTCGTAATTCCCTAAAGCTTTTCCTGTTCATAATTTTTTGCAGCCGCAAGAGGGGATTAAAGCTTTTTAATTCTTCACCAACATTTTGCTTACTTAACTCGAAACATGAGAAATGTTTATCGTTCTTCTTCAAGAACTTTATTCACGGTATACACTGCGTTATGTAATTTTATTACCTTTGGTTTCTTTGTAATGTTCATATCTCAAGCATTTTAGTTGCATTTCGGATTTGCATTTATAGAGGTTCCTTGATTTGTACTCTACAAAGGCGTCTGGCTACGCGTATTACGTCGTATTACTGTTCAAAGTAAAATTTGCTTTATCTCACTCGATATAATGATGTCGAACTCAACATAATGTAGTTTGATAGTGTAACCTTTTTGATTCTGCACAACTATTGAGAAGCCTAACCTCCGTTATTTTGATGTATTCCCGTTGTCCCCGGTGGTCGTGTCCCCGGCCCGGGGACAACGAGACGTCATTTTGATTGAGCATGTCTCCTCGTATGTTATTAAACAGTCCAAGAATGGCGAAGGGTGTGTTTTCTTATTTTATTTACTTTTTTGACTCACATACACACATAAACTCACGCCTGTTTCCCATCATAGGGGTAGGCAAAGACCACAAACCGCCACTTGCTTTTTTGACTTATTTTTTGAAATGTATGAAAAATCGAACCTAATCTCGATACCTAATAACACCCTGAGACCATACAGGGTTTTATTACATGCGGTATAGATGAGATAAGATAAACGTTTATTTGACACACACAGAGAATACAGAACAGATATAGATAGGACATGTACCACAGACTCTTAGATACCTACTCAACGCTTCTCTTTCATACTGTCGTATCTGCACATAAGTGCCCATCATTTATTTTCTGGTGTGTATCGAGCCGTGGCTAGCTATGTCTAGACTGCCATCCTATCCTGAGTTTAAGCTGAATTTCGAATATTTACGATTTCGTTAGTCAATGACCTCTGGATAGGGATAGTACAGACGTAGTTTAATTTGAAACGCAATATAAAGGGTTTAGATAGATAGTTTTCAATAAAACTGTCTGGCTGTCTTCGTCTCGTGAAACTCGGTGAAACCCGGTTGGATTTGTTGCAGAAAATGGTAATCGACATTTTATAATACGTCCTTATTTAGACAAAAAATAAGATCACAATTCACGAACAACCAACAATGACAATCATTAAAAGTGAAAGAGGATATGAATCTGAGAGGAGTGGATTCAGAGTTGACGAGTGATAGAGGTGAGTGGAAGAGGAAAACATGTTGTGCCGACCCCACTTAGCGTGGGATAAGGGCAGTAGAATGAATGACAATCATCTTTAAAAAAAAAAACAAAAAGAAATCAAATCTTATGCTCTTAATTGAAGTTCAACGCATGAAATTATTTTATCAATCGTCAGAATATCAGGGTATGGAGTTCAAGTTTATTTTTATCTATTCGCTACCATTTTTTTATTTTTCCTACATGTAGTTCCCCTGTGTGAAATGTCCAGCATTATTTATTTAATATTATTTTATTATCTCATAAGTATTCGTTACATTGTAAATATTAAATTTGGGCATCCTCTCTAAAGTTAGTCAGATATAAATTCCACGATTGAAACAAAAAAGTTATTTTAATCCGCTCATCTTTCAAATACCTCACCCTGCTTTATAAATAACCATGAAATCTCTGTGAAAAATCGTCTACCATCTTCAGAGTAACGTTTGTCTGCGTAGTTACGCATGCTTGGTTGCGAAAACGAAGTTATGAATACATTATGCTCGACTTGAGAGTATTTGCCAGCTTGTTATGTTGGACTGGGTTATAAACCCACGCTGTATTTAAAGAGAGAACTTCGATATCATTTTGTAGTAAGTACCAGAAGAATGTTTCGAAGCTAACGTTGAAATGCACCTGTAGGCCGATTCTACTAAAAAACTTTTTACCAACCAAATCAATACGTCAACTATTTCGTTTTGGTTCCTAATCTACTGATGACCAATGAGGTTAATTTGTTTGATGATGTTTCATTATTCATTGACTAAGGCAAATGATTATGCATATAATTAATATATTTCTAATCATGATTATCATCATTTTCCTGCCCTTATCCCACTAAGTGGGGTCGGCACATGTTTTCTTTATTCATTTTCTTTTGCCACTTGTCATTCCAGTACTCACAGTACTAGTAACTACTAATTGCAACTTGGTATGTAATTGGAACCTCTTATCAAGTGGAGTTCGAGGTCTCCTGTCTGCTTATTCAACGTCCGTGAAATAGGCTTTTCTAGTTTATTATTTTCATCCATTTAAAAATATGACAAAAGCTATCGTTATCTCTCTGTGAAATCAATCATTGGCTACTAGCTCATACGAACTAGAAATCATAGTGACACACTCTTATTACCCACGCCACGTGCCGTTTCACAAAGCATTCGATACTGACAACCGGTAGAGCCCCAAAGGCGCCTAGGCAATTCTTGACACGTGGTTGCAAGTATAAGTACAATTTCATTGGTCCACCAGATACACGTGTGAGTCCATACAAATGTACGAAAATTATCTTTCGTATTTTCTATGTGGACGTGAGAGATCCATACACGTTCAATCATACTATTAGAAACAAGATACAAGCAATATTTCTGTATGGCAACGCTCGTCCATATTTTTTTACAAAGATAGCAAGTTTCATGTAGTACAACTATTTATATCCACACGCAGTGCCTTCTAAGTAGCCAGTAAATCCATAAATCCATTTTACAATGCAACTCTTTATCACATGACTTTATTATTCCTTCATAATATTTGACTTCATTACTCCCGAGGTGCTTTTTGCAATTCCCTTTTCTCTCCCTATTCTCTCTGTTTACTTCCACATTTACGTTCGTTTTAACATAACATAGAGCGCGTAAGAATACATTTTAGAGATGGGATATTCTACTCTGAAATTGTTACCGTAAAACCTATAAACTCACTACTACTCGTAGTGTAAAGACAGTATGAGGGTGTTTATTGTTTAAGGCTCATCACTACCCAACTGCTATATAGATTGGAATGTAATTTGGAATAAATAAAAATGTATTGTCTTCCCTGGCACAAGACTGTAAAGTGGATTCTTTTGCCATGCTATAATTAATTTATATCTTTATTTTATTCTTAAGTTTTTGGGGACCATGGTGGAATAGTTCCCCAAATTGGTGACCACGACCTGATGCTAGTGAAGTGATTAGTAAGCAGTAGCAACTACATTGATCTTTTGCAGAGCATGCTTTTTCATTGGATAGTTGATGTCACCATGCATGAAAAAATAACTGAATGTGACTCTTGCGACATTTTTTAGAGTATGTCATACAAAGATGCGTAAACCAGTTGACTTTTGGTTTTAGTTCCACTCTTACAAAATGCTTCTTTAACGGCTCTGAGAAGAACCTAAGCAGAACCATATAAGTAGCTTTTATTTTTTGTTTCTACATATTACTTATTCTGTTTAAAATACATTTTATAATTCAGACTTATTAAAACCATTTCGTGGTTACAGCCCTCGAGGTGGATATAAAAGCACTCATAAAATATTTTTCGCCATTAGCCTTTCCGTATATGTTTTTCTACAGTTCCACAAACTCAACCCTTTGAGGTTTACTCGTATGGAGTTTCGTAACGTTTTTGGAATGCGAATTGAAAACGTGCTTGCTATCGTCAACCGTGTTTGTTTCATATGTTTGGGTCAATATATTGGAACTAATCAATTCGAGTACTAGAGAATTCGAATTCGAGAATGAAACAGAGCAGTTGCAACTACATTGATATTTTGCAGAGCATGCTTTTTAATTGATCGTTGAATCGTTGATGTCACCTCACCATGCATACATCAGATTTGATTGAATTCCTTACAACACTTGTATTCATTTTACTTGAATAGTTCGTAGTGAAAATAACTTAAGGCCTGTTTTAATATTCTAACTGTCTATGGTTTTGCTTACTGTAGTAAGAGATATTTTTAATTTTTAGTATGAGAGTAATGTCAAATATCTAACCATAGTAAACCAAATTCACAGATAGATGGAATATTGAAACTCGACGTTAGTCGATCTCGGAGATTGTCAAAGCTAAGCGACGTTCTGCAGGGTCACCATATGGGTGAAGGACCTCTAAAATTAACAACTAAATGCTTCCAAGCACGTTAAAATGAATGGTCCCGAGACAAGTTTTCACTAGATTACTTACTGACTTTTAGAGGTTACCTACACTTTCTGTTCAGCGTCATCGTTGGATTTCCTGAGATCATAATCTTTTAATGCAAATTTCAAAGCAAAACTAACATTCCTAAATCCGTATTACGCATCATCTTTTGAAGATATCATAACGAGTTCTCGAAAATTATTCTCACTCGATGCCAAATACTTCCATGAAATCGGAAACAGATGTAAGTAATAATTTAGGTAAGTAATTATATTGCTAAATAGTTGTTATTCTAGATTACGTATAGGCTTGCTTGAAACACAAACATAGTCATAAACATTCAGGTTTATAATTTAAATAAATAAATAATACTGGACATTTCACACAGCATCATGTAGCCCCAAGCTAAGCAGAGCTTGTGTTATGGGAATCACATGACTGATATACTAGGTACTTAAATACATTTTTTTTTTGTAAATACATACCTACAATATACATAAAAAATACCCAGACCCGAGACAAATATTTGGAGATCATATAAACCGTCATATTTGTCCCGCGGCGGGGATCGAACCCGCAACCGGGCACACCCACTGCGCCACAGAGGTCGTCATAAGAAATAACATCTTTGGATAATGGATAAAAAATAACATCTTTTCATTTCATTTTAGTTCTATACTCTGCCCACTCGCACATCTTTATAAAGTGCCCGTCGATATGTGTTATCTCATGCAAGAAGGACCCGCAAATCCATTCCGAAGATAAACGCACACCCAGTCAAGCGGATAACTTCATATAAAACCACTTACACCACAATCGCAGTCCATTAAAGGAATAAAAACAAAAATTAATGGTTAGGAAACGCCGTTACGTTATTTTTGTATAAATAATGTTGTAAGTTGGAAAGCAAATTCTTTCAGATATCCGGAGTCGGTGTAGAAGTACGGAAGTTAATCGTTAATCTTTTTGTGAAATAAAATAGGGTGGACGCACTTTTATTTTCTGAGAAATACAATTTAACTTAGTAGATATTTTCATTGTCATTTATAGTGTTATATAGAAAGACAGAAAGAAAATTACAGCTGTATTCTTACCCACCGCCCACCCTATATTACACACTAGACACAACACATACGTGACAGGTTGCAAGAAATATCAGTAATTGGTTAAAGTCAGGGCTTTCTATTCACTCTTGAGATACTAAAATTAATTGAAACATTTTGAGGTCATCATTCTCCTGTCCTTATCCCACGCTAAGTTGGGTCGGCAGTCGGCACAACATGTTTTCCTCTTCCACTCACCTCTGTCATTCATCAACTCTGAATCCACTCCTTTCACATTCATATCCTCTTTCACACAACCCGACCACTTCTTCGGTCTTCCTCTACTTGCGTACCCAGTCACACTCATACTCATCACTCTTTTGGAAATTGAAACACTGAGGTCATTAATGAAAAAATGTGAAAGTGGCAACGAGCTTCGGATCCATACAGCTTTAAGTAAACACAACCTTTTTACCGAAACGGTGAATCACAATGTATATCGGTCATGTCTGGTACGTTCCATCTAGGCCGACGACCTAAGGCTTCGCCGGCAGACCGTGACAGAGCGGAAATGTACACAATGCACGGTGAACTTTCATTCGAGCCTTTGTCTTGGCACAATAGGTACCGCTGTTTTGGCAGTGTGAGTTTTCTCACCATCTGTTTGACAAAGAGCTTCGTAGAATCCGTATCCTTTTCGACAGCACTGGCAAGATGGTTTTGATGTCTTTGTCTTTAACTTATTGATGAACTTTGACTAGCTAGCTAGCCATTTAAATGTTACTGTAGCGACCTCTCAACGCAGACGAGTTTTATGTGCGAATTTTTACTTATCAGTTGTTGAGCAATTGATTAAAAGTTAACGAATTATAAATTAGAGCTTTAATATATACGATTGTTAATTAATATCACTTCTGAAAGTTCTTGTAACGTTAAGCAATTGAAGAAAGATAAGAATATTTTATGGTTTTATTAATGCTCATCGTTGCATTACATACAGTTTTGCGCTTTGCTCCTAAATTTGTGAAATATTACCAGTGAAATTCCCAGTAAGACTGTTAAAGATCAGTTTCATTAGTTCAATTTAGGCAGATATAAAATTCCTTCAAAAACCATTTGTAAACACCGCGCTTCTTATTACCGTAATTTCTGAGATTCTGGTCGGAGTACGTTTTCAAATAGCCAACTGCAAGCACAAACAGCAATTAACCTAGTTCACACCGATGATTAGTTACTAAAAGCTGTTAGCTCTGGTGCACACTGACCGAAATGGTCGTCACACAAAGGCTGCTAGGCCCTGGGGGCTGCAAGATAAATTCTGTCCCATGAAGACTGCTGCAACGGATTAACAGACACGACAAAGTGAAGCTTAGTTATTGCTATAAAGTGAAACGCACAGGGAATTGCTAATCTGCGAGAGTAATTTAGACTGACCCATTCTAAAGTAACGGTTTGTCATATTCCCACGCTACCATTCAGACATGTACCTTATGTTTATGAATGAATGAATGAATGAACGCTTTAATGTACGCATGAAAGCAACATACAAAACTTAAAATTTGATAAATCAATAGATAGGTAGTTGTGTGATAGAGGCGGCCTTATCGCTTAAAGCGATTTCTTCCAGGCAACCTTTAGCTAGAATTTTCAATACTTTAGTAGCGCTAAAAATGATCTCTTTGCAAATGTACATTTGTCATACTCATAACACAATCTGAAACAAAATAAATGCGTATAAAGTACAGTCGCCTGAAATGAGCTGCAAGCACATTTTAGTTTTTAAAATCATATTACAGTAAAACAAATGTAGGTACACAACAAAATCTTAAGAATTATTTAACAATTGGCTAGTGTTGAAAGCAATAGAAATTACTGATTATAGTTGACCAACTTTGGTAACGAAGTTTTTCGGGTATCTGAACTAGGTGAGAATCTGATACATTGAAGTAATTTGCATACATCAACACCTCTGAAATCATTAATTCTTTTGCGTGTCTTCACTCGACAGAAAACAGTACCCGGTCGTACTACCTAATTTTGTGTTGGTACTTAGGTCGTCGCGTCCTAAATGTGTAGGTAAAATAATGATATAGGTTTACTAATGATGAAGGTTTTAATGTGATCTACCGCTCTCGCTTGCCACATTAATGTGCCATCCATGTAGGATTTAGTGCGTCGCGTACAGCAGCTTCAAATTTGCAAATTTTCATTTAACAAGGAATTGTTTTGTACACCTACACTACCACTGAAAATTACAGATATTAGATAGCTATGGGCAAAGCAGCTTTCTCTAAAGGGGGCTAGCTTTGGGGGAGGAGTCAAGGGTCCAAAAGCGTACAAAGATAAATCAGTTTTTGTTGTGGCCGATGACAGTTACTATCGTGTCTTTCAATAGTTTTTGTCCCACTCGTATGGAAGCCCATGGGATAAGCCATAGATGTACCTACAATGATAAATCATTCACATAGGATTATTTTGTCCTTTTGCACAAAAAGTTGCTTGATATGGAAACACATAAAGAACCAGTCCATATACTATAAAACAATAAGGAAAATAGCTCTCCAAAAACAGGTTATCCCACTACCCTTTGCCGAATTTGTGAATTATTTATCTTTGCGATAAACTTGGAGTCGATTGGTATACATGATGTAAACTTATTTATAAGCCAAAGACGTCACAGTCACGATCAATCGTAGCTCTCGGGGGATATATAGGGTGTAGCATGACGTTGCAAAGGTTAATAACGTCGAGTTTGTGTTCAGCGGGACTAAAAACGCCACTATAGCAGAATCAGAATAGAAATTGCAATATATGCCGTTCTTGTCACTCTCAGTCTATGAAAAGTGACGGCATAAAGTGCAATTCCTATTGTGATTCTGCTATAAAACTTAGGCCTTTACATCTTTACTAGATGATTTATACAATATAAGGAGGCAATCTTCGCCTACACTTAACGGGACACTGTAGTGCCTGGGACAATGTTGAGATTGAGTAGGCTTGCCCAGCACCTACACCATCCTCTCAGCTTAACCGGCCATATTCACAGGAAAGACATGGTATGAAGAAACCCGCGGCTTAGTCAGCCCCACACGTATTGACGTGTGGGGCTGACTAAGCCGCGGGTTTCTTCACGATGTTTTCCTTCACCGTTTAGAGCTCGTGCTAATGCGCATATAAATTTTTCGTAACGAAAAATCCATTGGTGCCTGGACAGGATTCGAACCCACGACCTTCGGATCGAAAGTCGAGGTACTATACCCCTCGGCCAACACGGCTCATTCTGCTATAACGGCCTCTTTAACCCCGCTGGTGTTACATGACTTATACCCATGTCGGACGAGTAACTGACACGAGTAGCCGGAAATAACTTGATGGGACTCGTGCCGGACCGGAAGAGTGGCGTAATAAAGAAAGCCTACTCAACATTGGCTGCAAACTGTTAAAAATGTTAAAAAAAATATTATTTGGTAAATTCTAAAATTCTCTATAACTCTCTTCTAAAACTCAAATTGGGTAATGTTAAAAACGTCACAGCAGTGGGTGAAAATAATGATAATGATTGTTTTCTATAGATATATTGTGGTCTGTCTGCATGAATGTAAAGGCAGTAGTATATTTTTATGTGTCTATCAGTATTATATTATCTGTGGTGTCTATGTATTTTCAATAGTTATAAAAAGTGTCACAGTTACTGTATACTTTTCATGTAGGTACTCGTTTTGAGTTTGCAGCTACAATTTGTTTTTGCTTTTTTCGCAGTAATAAATTATGTCGCATTCAGACTTTACTTTTGCCTTGGTTTTTAAATTTCGTTGGATACGCGCCGCGTCGCTTCGTTTATTCATTTCACTGGTTCATTCATGGTCATGCGGCAATAGTTCTAGGTTCTTTGACAGTGTTTGAGAAAGTGAGGAGCATGTCTAAATACCAATACATATTTGGCACATAAATACAATAAAAAAACACAGGTTGAAAATTAATTAAACTCTTAAAAAAACAGAGCTGTGAGTTGTTGTGTGGTTTTTTGGTAGCTTTAAAACTCTGTCCGAACTCGCTAGATTGACTGCCAATCCCATAAAAGTCTTCAAAGAATCTTGAATTTCTTCAAATATGTCTACTTTGCCTTGGGGATACAGTCGTGATCCTCACTATCCTCATATCAGATCCTCATTATTTTAAATGTGTTCAAGTTAAAAAGAACTCCAATGTGAATCGACCAATTGTGTGGTATCAATCGGAAACTGTGATTGCTTTTGCATCGATTTAATTGGACCATCGACAATCTGACTTGCTAATTGATTCACTTAACTGAATTGGGCTGGTACCGCTGGATCTTCTGCTTGATTCATTATTATTTTAGATTAATCGTACAAAGGAAGTAATACTGGGTGTTGTCAGATTAGCGGATGGATCACCGAAAAGAAAGCTAGGCCCCATACCGTGTTTGTTGCCCTGATTCTTCACGGTGTTGGTCGCGAAAGAACAGGAGTAGAATCACCTAGCTCTTAAGACGTTTCAAAGTGGTCATAACGGTCCTACTGAATAAATGATATTTGATTTTTGGTTTTTTTTTTATTACTTACTTGGGAAAATTGCAGTGTAAAAATAACGACGCTTTTATTATTCTGAAGTCAGTTCATTACTATTTTAGTTTGCGTTCAATATTTATTAATTTATCTTATGGAAAACCAACAGCTAAAGTAAATATTAATAAACAGTTTGATTAGATTCAGAAAGCCAATTACAGGTTCTCGCTGATAGACATAATTGTAGTTTTGTATTGAACGTGTGAACACTTGCATAAATCTAACTAAATAAAAAAGTAAGTACAGTTTATATCATAAACACCTATTAACTAATGATAGCTTCAAACAATCTTAAGTAGGTACCTTACTAAAGGAAAGATATAGTTATATAGTTATAAAAAACTACAACTACTATTCAATGCAGTGATGTCGCACTGCATTAAATAGTAGTTGTAGTTTTTTTGTGACAAGAGTAATGTTTTAAATAATGTCATCAATAAAATGATGTGCTGTGGCTAGGTGTTATAGATGATGATATAAAATGTATCTGTGTTTTGGCACTCAACACAAAAAACATTTTTTATTGAACTTTTCGTCTAAGAAGTCGTAAATCCAATGACAGAGCTCTAAGCTAGATCGTTTTAGTATCTGACTGATTTACTAAAACGTTTCATACGCAATTAACGCTTTGTGAAATAGAAAATCTATAATATAGTACCTACGCGCTTCTTCACATGGAAAGAGAGGCTACTACTTACGATTCAACTAATTTCAATTCAGTTTGCATTCAGCTGATAGAGGGCAATCCAGTAGAAACTAACTTCAAGGAAAAAGAGCGCAACTTGCTATTACATTAAATTTCAAGAATGAAGAGAGGTGCAGGAGCTAAAAAGGTAAACGAGCTTTTCGGCATACACGCTTACACGAGCGCTTCAAAGAGCCGCGCGCGTACACGGGGTTTTTACGGCGCGGCGTGTACGCTCGAACCGATGTGGTCGCGAGTGTCATATCTCAAGTTTATACGAGCTTATAAGCGCGTCAATGCTCGTACAAGTTGCGTGTGTGCCAAAAGGCGCGCCTAAACTTAGTTTTTGTTGGGCCTTTTTCTAGCGATACCGATGCCATATATTATAATGTTTCATTTGCGTTCACTGTGTCTACTCCTTATTTGCATTTAAAACCTTGAAGGTTTTCTTACACTGCAGAATAGTACTAGCTATTATTATGCGGTTTATGTTGCATCCGGTGGTTCCTGGTTTGTAATAAACTTATTTTATGATGATTACTTTTCTGTAGTAAAATTTAAATTGTTCGTGTATGCTGCGTTTGCTTTTAGAGCCAAATTTAAGAACTTATCAGATTTTACAGGTTCTTGGACAATATTTTGCCATGTAGCTTTTATTGAGTTCTAAAAGTCCAGGGATGTTCGTGGTTGATGGTTGTAAACATGGTTTTATTGCGCGTATGAGGAGCAAATGACTGAAAGCTTTTAGGACAAAAACTACCGAGCTTTGGAGGGAATGTTAAATTGTCTGTAATAGCCGGGTCCACACAGAGCGAGCAGCCTCGCGAGGCATTTGCCGCGCGAAGCAGCTCGGTTAGTGTGGGTGGACGTGTGGCTCGGGCGCTCGGACGCTCGCCCGCGGTAGCGCGCGCCCGAGCCACACGTCCACACTAACCGAGCTGCTTCGCGCGGCAAATGCCTCGCGAGGCTGCTCGCTCTGTGTGGACCCGCCTAATGACTATAAATAAATCTGTCAAGCCGAAACTTAGGCCTGAAATAAACTGCATTTTTGTCGTGTTTCAGAGCATGCAGCTGTCTTTAGCGCCGCAGCCGAACGCATTCTAAATTCATCTTTATTTTAACGAAGCTAAGACAAATATCTGAGTTGAAGTTGCACTCATCAATGTGCTAATTTTAGGCGATAGGTCCCCCGTTAAAGCGGCCTAAAACTTCGTCACCAGAGGCCACTAGTTCACACGAACTTACTTTTAAGGTTCGAGTTGTGAATTCTTTAATTTTATCATACCTCTGTAAAGTGGCTCGTAAAATCTCCCCTTACTCAAAGCTCACCCAGTTGTTCTGTGTTGCCCTACTCAAAACTATCAGGTTACTTAGTAAAACGGTACCCAAAACCTGATTGTGTAAGCTGTGAAGTTTTAATTAAAGATGGTGGTTTTCATCAGCTTTACAACGCTGCGGCTTAAACAAATTACGCTTCCGCCACACTTATTCGCATGAACGTGACAGACTATTAGAAAAGGAAAGAAAATACCATTTCTTCTCCCACTATCCCGCACGAAGTTTATCGTACGCGCCACGATAGCCCAGCGCTACAATCTACTACAAAATAACGATAATCTAGGGACTTATCGTATCGTGAATCCTTACCAACTAGGTATTCTAGTCTACTAAGATGAAAATTGTGTTGTGTTTATAGCTGCTCTAATGCTTTTATAGTTTTGGCTATTGGTGTGTATGAAACACAAATGAATCCAAATAAATATTTAGTTGGAAAACAGAGCACAGACGAACATGGAAACATAAGTAGTACAAAGAAAGGAGTAAGGGTGGACGCACACCTAATCCTCGCCGAACGCGCCAAATTCTCGAAGTACTGCCAAATTGGACCGAATCGGACGATTCGACGCGGACAGGTGTGCGAGGTTTCATACGATTTCAATAAAGATTTCTAAGTTCGGAGCGGACAGGTGTGCGACGACCATAAGTAAGAAACAAGTAATATAGTATTAGGTGGTACTTAAAACTTCGGATGTTGTGGTTCGGTTCCGATAAGTGTGGCACTTCAATTTACGAAAACAATGATGTTCACCCATGTTGTGTCCTGAAGTCATCAACAAAACACATTTGCTGGGGTGACCGTTCTGTTAAGCACGTGCTGCTAAGTGTAGTAGGTACTACGTTACCCTTCTAAGAAATTGATGTTTATAATTTACTTGTTTAAAATTTTAATGAGAAAACAAGATTGTGTTGTCTCAGGCTGTCAGGCACTGTTTATTTTTTGCTTGTAGAATAAACGAACTAATGAAAATTAAACTTTTCATTTTAAAAACTGACAGGCTCTTTACTGAAAATTTAAATTTGTGATTTATTACAAAAATTGTATTTAATTGAAAATGAAAAATCTTATCAAAATTTACGATTCCGAAGGAACTCGAGTTGGCAAAGGCACTCCGGAGGAGTACCTACCAGAGGATCGATTGTATTGTACCAGTGCGGGTTCGAGTACCGTCGGAATCGTACATTTTGATAAGATATTTCATTTTCAATGAAAATACCTAAGTATGGTATGTGGTACCTACAATAAAAATTTAAAAATAATTGTATTCCATTCTATTAAAGTGCGTGGGTTAACTAGAAGTGAACGTTATAGCTAGTATCTATGTCGAAATCAAAGGATATTGCGTAAAAATCGCCTTAGCGTCCAAAAAAAGAATAATAAGTTCATTACAAAACCAATTTGTGATTTCGAGAAGGTCTTTTGACGAGTTATTTTAGGACGAATTCGTGAGCTTTTAGACTTCCACTTATCTTAACAAAGCTATTGCGGAAAATTTATTTGGTATATTTCCAAAATAAAGGAAAATTACGTTTGTTTGTAAGAATTGCCATAAATTAACTAAACTTTAAAAATCGGTTTACAACATAGAAGATATCCATGTGCTTTCTCTTAGAAGTTCTGAGTTTCAGATTTCATTCTGTTTGCAGGTAACAAGATTGAAAATGTTAAAATAGTTATTCTGGTGTTATTCTGTTAGCTGAAATGAGAATTTTTTTTTTTTTTTTTTTTTTTTTTTTTATACTACTAAGGTAGCAGACAAGCATACGGCCCACCTGATGGTAAGCGGTCACCGTAGCCTATGGACGCCTGCGACACCAGAGGAGTCACACTCGCGCTGCTGACCCTTTAAAAATTTCAAAACGCCCTTTTTGAAGAACCCCATACTGTAGTCATTGGGGAAAACCGCGGCAGGTAGATCATTCCACAACCCAATTGTTCGCGGGAGGAAATTCCTCAGGAACCGCACCGTACGTGACCACAATGGCTTCAGGGTATGAGGATGGATCCCCTGCCGATGGCGAGCATTACGATGGTAGAATGGAGCTACAGGCACCATTTCAAATAGCTCTTCAGAACACAACCCATTATACAGGCGGTAGAATACACATAGAGAGGAAAAGTCTCTCCTGAGGCTTAAAGATTCAAGACCGCCTGAGACCTTGGGATCGTCAACAATTCTCACAGCTCGTCTTTGTACCGAGTCAAAAGGCCCGAGCTGGTATCTGGGTGCTCCCGCCCATAGATGACTACAGTACTCCATATGGGGCCGGACCTGCGACTTATAGAGAAGCAGTCTCATCCCCGCACTGAAGTACCGCTTCGATTTATTGAGCACACCGAGCTTTTTAGATGCCAGCTTAGCCTTGTCCTCCAGATGACAGCGAAACTGAACGTCACTGGAGATGTCAACACCCAGGATCCCAATGCTTTTGGAGATGGATAAGGGCGTGTTCTGGAATTGTGGGGCCACAGTAAATGGGGTTTTTTTAGCGGTGAACGCGCAAACTTGTGTCTTGGTAGGGTTGAAATTAACCAGGTTGAGTCTTCCCCAATCGGAAACTCTGGCTAGTACACCTTCGACTTCAGACACAAGCTGTCTTCGACTTTCCTCCACTATGGGACGAGGGATGTTTGCGCGGCCCGTATAAGAAGTGTCCCCAGTGCTATCATCCGCATAGCAATGAATGCCGTCAATGGACAGCATATCATTGATATGCAGTAAAAACAACGTCGGGGACAGTACGGAACCTTGCGGGACACCAGCATTTATGTCCATGCAATTGGAGCTACAGCCGTCAACAACGGCTCTTATGCTTCGGCCGGACAAGAAACTAGAGACCCATTCGCACAAACCCTCGGGCAGCCCGTACGATGGCATCTTCGTCAGAAGACCACGATGCCAGACCCGATCAAACGCCTTCGCTATATCTAGGCTAACAGCCAAAGCCTCCCCTTGACTCTCAATGGCCAGTGCCCATCGATGAGTGAGATACACTAGAAGGTCACCAGTCGAGCGACCGTGGCGAAAGCCGTATTGACGGTCGCTGATCAAGCCGTGTCCCTCTAGGTATCTAAGGAGTTGTGTGTTTAGTACACGTTCCATGACCTTAGAGAGAAGAGAGGTTATAGCGATGGGTCTGTAATTGGATGGGTCCGATCTATCACCCTTTTTGGGTACCGGGTGGACTTGCGCAGTCTTCCATGAAGATGGAACCCGCCTAGTGGAGTATGAGAGAATTAATATTGCGTGAGATTCCAGCGATAATATTTCGTCGATTCGGCTATCTCTTGTTAATTTTATTAAACCTTTGTTGACGCAACGTGGGCTTAGTCATCGAATGTAATCCACCAATTTGCCTCTAGTTATTCCGGTAAATTCATAAATCAAGGCTAAATTGATCATTGATGTTACTCGTAGTAATATGCCTGAAGTAACGGAGGCGGGTAATTTATTATAATCCCTAGTGCCAAAGCCTAGGCGAAAGAATTTAGCATTTAATTTGCATTATTGCCTGGTTTGAAAATTTTGTAATTTCTTTTATTAGTTTCGTAGTATAATTAATTTATTTATTTTAAAGTTGTGAAGAAGAAGTGGTTGGATTGTGTGAAAGAGGATATGAATGTGAGAGGAGTGGATTCTGAGTTGACGAATGATAGAGGTGAGTGGAAGAGGAAAACATGGTGTGCCGACCCCACTTAGCGTGGGATAAGGGCAGGAGGATGATGATGAAAGTTGAGGACATGTTTTTTTTTATATTTTTGTATTTTAGTTATAACAAGAATTAACTAAGTACATCTGTTAAACTTTAACTTTAGGGTTTCGTAAAGTACCACAACTTGAGTAAAAAAATCTGTAGGTATAGGAATATGCCAATATGTATATGGTACAAAAATCATGGTATATTCGCTTATAATGCAGGTTTCTTGTTTCATTTGGAATTTCGTCGTACACAATACATTGTTGTGGATTCGCTATTCCTCCCTTGAGGATGAAGGGTACAAAATGGCACTATGTTGTAGAACATTTCCACGATTGCTGACAAGTTCCTCAATGGCTTTTATTTGTTCGCTCTTGAAAAACTTCCGGCGTTTTTTCCATGTGTGATAGTTTTAGTTCTATTGCTGAAAGGAGATTTATGTGATTTTAGCGTCAGCTCACAGCGTTGCTCAAATTAATGTAGTTATTGTGGAAGGTCCTGCAATGCTAATAGCAAAACGTCACAAGTTTTCTAATTTAAAAAGAAATATTATAAAGACTGAATTGGTAGGTACTCGTAGGTACTATACTAAAAAAATCTAATAAAAGATTATTTAATTCTTTATTGTACAAATAAAACACATAGAACAACGACATAAAGTAAGGACGTGTACAAAGGCTAGCTTAACCCTACGAAGAGTTCTCTTCCAGCAAACCCTTTGAGGCTAGAAAAAAGTAATATTAAGATTCACGATTAAAAAAACTAACAGTACTCTAGAACTGTAGCTGTAAACGAGTCCCCTTGTTTTTTATTTATTCAAGTATTCGGTTTACATGAACTAAATAAAATAATGTATCCCTGAAGACTTGAATATTTTTAGTCTAAAAGAAGAAACTTTTATAACGTTATTTCGCGGGACGTTGGATAAAACAAAATGTATAGACCTCAAAGTTGTAATCAAGTTTAGAGGTCTAAATGTGTAAGAAATTATGCTTATATTACATTTATTCTGAAACATTTATTGTAAAGGTTTTAGATCTGATACATATTTCGGTTCATGTTCAAGTTTTGGCATATTGCCAAGTCACATAACGTGTCTGGTATAATATATCTGTTTGGCCTTTGGAATAAAGGGCGTTAAGATATAAGCTCTGGGGCGCAATCTGTCTCTGATTTCACAGTTGGTTTCACTGTTATTATGACAAAACGCCGCGGTCAAGCGTGCTCCGATAAATCAGATTAACGCCAATTTGTAGTCACTATTGTTTGAGTTTATCGTTCCGGTCTTATGCAACAATCAAGCTTAAATTATGTGACGAAGACCTTACAATTATTGCCGCACAATCCATTACAAGTTCGAATGAAATGTAATTATTTTACAAAAGAAAACAAGAGTTACTTAATTAAAATGTATTTAAACAAATAAGTATGTAGGTACGTAAAATATGAATGGGAGAACAGCCACAACATGCAAGGTTAACCTAGTAAAAAACCAAAGTTTTTATAAATACAAAAACCTAGTAACTCTTACCAAATTAATTGTAATCGTTAAGCGAAGTAGGTAGGTAAGTAATTTCTATACAGATAAGTTGTTATACATTATTGCTTAATTCAAACGGCTTAGCTCCAGTTAATCATGTTAATTATTCCGTTCATTATAAATGATACCGATCCAGAATAATCTCATGAACATAAGCTATTAAATCGCTTGAATTTTGCAACCGCAATATTAAATCCGTGCTATGTTTAACCGTGAATGACGTCCATTATTTATTGCCTGAATGACCCCTGGAATGCTAAATTGTTACAGTTCGCAAAACGCTCTGACACAATACAAATGACTACGGCTTGGCAAGGTCAAGGGTTTGGGTTAAACAGTACGGGAGATTTGTAGTCGGGGATTTTCCATTTGTGTAAGTGTTGAGATTGCTCCCATTCTGGGACATTAGCGATACATAAGTCCGTTTGAGCTATCCCTAATTTTTTTGTAGGGACGTTTTTGGGCAAAGGAATATGCCACAAGGTGACATTCCGTTTGTATAGCGGTAGATATCGATTCATTCTTTATTATTTACTGCCTTCCACCCACGATTTCGCTTAGTTAATATTTAAAGTTGTTTGTTGGCTACCAAGTCATTCTGCCTCTGTGCCAAAGTTTAATCCAAATCCGCCCAAGTGTAGCTACTTTATACATTGAATAATTTCTGCAGAAAATCTTGCGGTTCGTAAAACTTATCAAACCTATAAAAAGAGAGAAGATCGTCAGTTGTTCAAACTCTTCCCGTTACTTGGCTCGACGAAATCGTAAATGAGGATTGACACTTGAAACTTTAGTCCCCACCTGTGAATCGAGCGAATTGCTTTCATGGTGCGTATCCATTATGTTCGCACATCTAGGTACTGCGCTCTGCGCTCCTGCAACTGTTCTACTGAATGCTCCAGGAAGTGGGTACGTTCGCCAACACGGAGCGTGCAACGTTCGCGAACTTACACACTGTCGGGAGCATTCAGATTTCACAGATAATTAGTGAGCGAGTGTTTTCACGTAGAAAATAATCACTTGATATTATTACTGTAAATAAATATACGTCTCTAAATTTATTTTACTATCTCCTAACGAAACACCACGGCAATGTAGATTGTCTTCACAGATTTGTAATTCACGCTACGTCACGTGAAACGCATTGACGTTTACTATATTTACAGTACTTACAGCATTTACTGCAAATCGCATATTTCATAATGCATAGTTCAAGCTCACTCAAGCCGTGTGAGCTACGGCCAGAACAATAAAACCCATTTTACCGTGAAAGTCGATTCGATGTGACACAAGGCCGATCTATGGAGTTGCAGCCAAGGGTTGGGATCAAGGTCGCGGCCGATTGGAACAGGCTATAATGGAGGAACACCATCATAAAATACTCAAGAATCGCTTCAATTTTACTGGCATTCGTTGCAATAAATTTCGCATTATAAATTTTTACGAACTTTAACTATGTATTTTAACAGTTTTGAATCTGGATATTTACGAGGTAAGTAAGACTTTTTATTAAACTCTGTTGAAAGAACGTTTGAGTTGAGGTGTATACGTTTCAGATATTGATAGAGTTTTAAGTAGGTAAGTAGGTACTTAGATAAATAAAAAAGTTTAATGAGTCAGATTCTCGCATGAAATATGAATAAAAGTGTGCATGCTGCAAATATGTGAATGTTTCTGGCACACTAATGATGACGAGTAGTTTACTAATGAATGTAAGTAAAGAATTTCCTGAAATTATGCCTTTAACGCAGAGCATTTATAAACTCACGTTTAATTCGTAAAAGTTAATTCGAGCACGAATGCATGGCCTATTAATTCAACCAATTTTGCCTCAATTTTGCCATTTCATCGTACATATTGGAATAAGCGAATTTCGAAAGCTTTTCGTATAACTGAATTAACGCTTTCATGTTTTTACATTAATAAGCAAGTTTTATTCTTACTTTAATAACGTAAAAGAAAAGCCGATTTATATAAAACATACTTTGTGTCTTTTTTGTGTCCTGAAATAATAAAAACACGAGCTCACGAGAAAACATGCAGGAAAAAGGTATGCTACTATTACTTTCAGAAAAATTCAAAGATTTGGCTACTTAACTTGGATTTACCCTTGTATTATTCGTCTTATATCACACATTTTTAAATGACTTCAAAAAAAAGGAGTTCTCAATTCGTTGGAATCCTTTTTTTTTATGTAATATTACCCGATTACTCGAAGACGCCTGGACCGATTTGGAAAATCTATTTTGTTTGGAAGGGTTTACTTTCCAGTTGGTGCCATAAAAATTTCATGAGGATCTGTCGAGGATCATCGGAGTTATGAACAGAAATACATCTCGAGAGTGCAGAAAAGGCTCAGCTTAAAACAAAGACGTTTTTTTTTAATTTTAAATTTAGCCACTTGTCAATACATGGCGACTACGTGATATCTTAGACTACATTTCATTTTCCACGTGTATTGTACCGTGATAACATCACATTATGAAGGTATATTAAAATGCAAATATCTAGAAATAGATCAAATCCGAGCGTATGATGTAAATAAAAGTGCTAATTCAATTTGTAGTCCAATATTAGAATGACGAATTGGCAAGATAGACTATCTATGTCAACATTTAGGTGTTCAATTAGATCGCCTTGCTTTGAAGGCGCGGCTAAACGGTCAAGCACCTGACTGACAAAAGTAGGTGCACTAAAGTTATTCATTCTACGATGATTTATGGCCTAATCGAATAATAAGCTTGACTGACATAACAGCTTGGTAGTAGCTCTGTCTCATAAAAATTAAGTGTAGTACCTGTTAATAATATACCAAAATTAAATTCCCAAGTTTTTATGTACAATATCTTCTGTAAAAGTTAAACTAAAAATAAATAATTCTTATACGAACCTACCTACGCAACAGATTTGGATACGGTTTTCTGTTTACTATAAATAAGTAGGTAATTAAAAAACCTTCCAAAATGTTAAACGTTTTATATTATTTCATATTTAAAGAGAGTAAATACTGAGAAAAATCATGACCCAATAGACTTCTTTTTGCGTTGCCGTAGGCGTAGGTGAGAAATACACAACTTATATTATGCTCCCCGGGCTGTGAAATTGAATGGAAAATTATGTGTAACTGAACAGAAAATAACGTTGCGATTTTGATCAGTTCAATCAGATGAATTTGCATCAGTCTGTATGTTTTATCGTGTAAGATCACCCTTAGCATCCAGTTGTTCGAATTCATTGAACGGAAATGGAGTGAGTGGAGTCGGCACTTCGGCCTCACGCCACTGAGATTTTATTGAACGTGAGTAGCTCTTAAGATAAGGGGTTCTGAAACGTTCTTATATAATTCCTATCATTTCTTGCTAATGTCAGAATAATCACTTTTGACCGATAACGGCCACTAATTTGCGAAAAGTGCTAACTAAAATCTAACACTTTTACTGTTGCCATCCTCGCTTTGTGCTATAAATAAAATGGGCTTAACATTTGATTTAGATTCTCGTAATGTTGTTGCCTTAGTTTACTATACCTGTTTGTAGTGATGAAGTCTATTTACCGTTGATTCAATGTGTAGTATGCATGTGAAAGAGAAATAAGCTCAAAAATATTATTCCCAAGCAGAATATTATCACAGATGTTCAGGCTTTTGAGGTGAGGAACGTCCTAAAGTTTCATTTTGACATCTTGTTTTGCGCATTTGTGGAATCCGTACCCATCTTATAAATGTGAAAATGTGTTTATTTGTTTGTTTATTTGTCCTGCTTTCACGTCAAAACAG
This sequence comes from Camptogramma bilineatum, assembly GCA_958496255.1. Classification (NCBI taxonomy): domain Eukaryota; kingdom Metazoa; phylum Arthropoda; class Insecta; order Lepidoptera; family Geometridae; genus Camptogramma; species Camptogramma bilineatum. The sequence goes on along the minus strand of OY292465.1, from coordinate 9,124,406 downwards.
AGCGACGAATTGTGAAACGTGATGTTGTGTGTGGAGATAGTTGGAGAGCTGGTGAGTAACATAGGCTACTTTTTATCCGGGCACGACGCGAGCGAAGCCGCGGGCAGAAGCTAGAAATAAATAATACCATACACACGACATGTGATTTTCAAAAAGAAGACTAAAATATCTTGACGACCTGGATATGTCAGTTTCAGGTACGCGTGTACCGAAGATTTGTATAATAAATGTGGCGATCTAAGGCTCCATTTGGACTCTTTCACATCTTGTTATTTCACGCCTTTCTGAAATGAACCTTAGTGGTTTTTATTCTTGAGCTATTTTTAGCTACATTGTTATGATAATAGATGATGGAAAATTATTTGTTGGAATATTCTTCTTTTTGAGCTTTGGATTTTTACTACAGATACAAACTTTCCCTATCATGAAGACGTTTCATTCGACTATTTTATTTTGCTACATTCATGTATTTATAAGGTTCCTATTGAAGAATCCTACTAATAAGTAATTGTTTATATTCTTCTCTTTTCCTTCGAAATAAATTATCTCAATAAACTCCAAAACTTAGAACGCGGTCATTAATCATAATTGAAATATAACTTGTTTTTATGTTATTATTTTTGTTACACAAATTCACTTGGTCAAATAACAGTAAATTCTTGAAAATCTTGGTATTATCAAAAACAGATCAATCCGACTTATTCTCGTTGTGACTTTGGAAAGATTTATTGCTCATCAAATTGTGTTTAAGTTCACCGTCTCCTAATCGTTATACCATCGGTCCCCTAATCGCTATCACAGTTTGTTCATTTGTTTCAGAATGTTTTGTTACTGACGCAAAGACTGGAAAATGAGTTCTTTATCTTCAATTTTCAGCTTATTAGCTTCCGCCCGCGGCTTCGCTCCCTCGGTGCCCGGATAAAAAGTAGCGTGTGTGGATAATGATATGGATGAAATTCGGCACAGAGATAGATTATAGTCTTCAATACCACATAGTCTACATTTATCCAGAAAAACGTACGGTTCTCGTGGGATAAAAAATAGTATCCCACGCGGGTGAAGCCGCGGGCGTTCGCTAGTAAATAACAAATCGAAAACTAGATACTCTTAATCCAGTATGAATGCAAACAACTAATAAGACATTTGCAATCATACTGGATTATCACCAATAAAGTCACGACCCTCTTCCGTCCGGAGTAGGTAGAAACCACATATTTCCACTTGCTAAGGTTCTGACCCACATGTTTCAGCTCATTCGTTCTTACTACTTCATACTAGCTCACCGGTTTAGGGTCCTTTGACCGGACTCTTCTCTAAAACATCACTAACTTGGTCCAAGTATTTCGTTATGATCTTTAAACTGTCCCATCCTCCTCCTCCTCCTTAGTCGATCCCTCATTCTTGAGGATCGTGACTCCTTTTGGATAGTTGATCTCTATTTGGAGCGATCTGTGGCTTGATGTAGTACTTTGTTCCGTACACACTGTCCCATATACACTCGGTTTTAATTTTGCACCTATTTACTACTTGCCCAAACGATCGCTAAAACTCAGTCGATCTCTATATTCATCTACGTTAACTCTAGAATATCATATATATTAATGAATGGACAACAATAATTTATGATAGATAATAAGTAGTGACGTTCAGAAACCTAAATAGATTTCAGATTTGTCATAGGGATTGTTGATCCAAAGCCAACACAGACATAAGAGACAACATATAAACTGCTACTTACTACCTATGATATCTATGGGTAATATGTTAACGTTTACATAAATTTTTCATTTGAAACGAATCCGCAACTCTTTATTTGCATCTGACAAGTTTATCATAATAGAAATAAAGAATGGTAGCTGACACGACAGAAGTTTTTCAGTTTTGTTTATACAACATCATAACTGAACTCGTAATAAAGTCAGTTTTCCAGATTTGTTTTAATTTTTTGGACAGCATTTCCAATTTTGCTATTTATAAAACCTTCATAATAATCTCAAGGGTTGTCACCAGCGAATACAACGATACTTCTGATAGAAACTGTTGGTTTATTTTTGTTACTAATTTTCTTTCATTGTCTACAGATGTTTAGTATCGAAGCTGTTCGACGTCTGCTCGAAGTCGACGCCGGAACAAATGGAGCAGCTGGAGGAGATCCGGATACCTTGGGGCAGCGGCATCGTCGGCTACGTCGCTGAGAGTGGCGAGCCGGTCAACATACCTGACGCTTATAAGGTGAGTAAGTAAGAGATACTAAGGACTTATGAAATTGGGCATCGAACTGACGGAAAAAGACGCTAAGGGCTTGTAAGCTTGGACTTGAACTGAGGAGATAAATATGGTAAAGGCATCGTCGGCTCCGTCGCTGAAAACGGCGAGCCGTTCAATATACCTAACTCGCAATATAAGCATCAGTTTAAAAGATGAGTAAGAGAGTCAAGAGAGAGACTAAGGACTGATAATGTTCCATCGATATTTGGTGCTAAAAGATTAGTCTCCGTTGACTTGCCTATTGTAATTTAGGTCACGTGGACGAGGATCGAATGTGATAGTTGTAAGGCCTCTATAGATTCTCACATTCAATCTTATATTCGTAGTTCCATTTATATCAGCGCTTATCAAACTAATGATTATTGACTCATAAAGCTGTTTATTTGTAGCTTATCTTTGCAAATTAAATGAATATGTAGTGAAAGCCACTTCTATATTCAAAAATTTATATTTATTTTTCCAAAATAGAAATAGAAATTTGATTTTTAGTGCTTCTAACGGAATTTTGAAATAGATAACCAAAATTTAAAAAAAGATTTAAATAAAATTTAAATTAATTGAATGTTATTAGTCAAGGTGGTAACTTTCCAGTGTGAAATATTCGAGTGTAACAAATTAAATCTAGGGGGAGTGGAAATTGTAACCCTTTACCGTTGGTCATTAAACAATGACAGATCCAGCTTACTCTCTGGCTCAAACATTGTTACATAAACCATTTGCATTAGATACGCGCGCCAGCAAAAAATACGCTGTGCAAACATTTCTTACATTGATTGGTTGGTTTGTTGGATGTTTTATGAGTCGAGTTGATGGAGTCATCTGTGTAATATGCTGAATGTTGAGCTGTTACTGTATTCCATTGTAATGCTAAAAGAGATGTGGATTATTTACGATCACTAAATGGACTCAAACGGTGCATAATTTTAATAACTATCTGACAGAAATTCAAAAAAATAATATTAATTCAAACTAATTTTGGAAATCCAGTCTGGTCATGTTGCATCATTCTTGGCTTCGAGTCTGAAATCATGTGTCTTTAAATTATACTCATAATACCTACTAAGAATTTTGTGTTAATTCGCAGTTTCTTGTCAAAAGAGTAGCATATTCATAACAGATTGCCAGAATTTCTTGTGTACCAAATATTGGGTTTTCTCTGAAGCTCGATTGAGTGGGTAGTTTATTCAGTTCACGTAACCTGGTACGGTTGAGGTTTTATCCCTAGTATAAGTTTACGGCTCATAACGTAAACATCCCCAGGCAAGCTTTCTTTACAGTAATATTGTGTCTTTGAGTCTTTGTCTGGCGTAATTTTTGATCCGACTCTGTGATTTCTGCAGAGCTATTTGTAATAGCTTGCGTGATTTGTTTACTGAGTTCGTTTAGTGGCGTATCTACAGTTTATTTTTTGGTTTGTTCTAGAGACGTAAAAAATTGTCTTTCACTTCATTACTGAGCCAATATTTATTACGAACTTTTTAATTTTTTAAGAAAGTAGCTTGTCTGACGTAGAGTTGTTTTGTATAAGTACTCATTTTAAACGTCGAAGAGCTGGATCCGCTGTGAGATACTCGTATACGTTTAAATCTAATTAGTGTACTTAAGTGTATGTAGAACCACATTTTCAAGCAATATAATTAGAAAAAGTCAATGTCTGAAATCAAAAATGTGTTCTTATTATTACTTATCATAATTTGCCTTACAGTTATCTCAATATATAAGAGTACATTACAAAACATTTAGAACACAACACTTCTATTTCGTCCTTACGAACCACGGAAACCTCCGTCATCTGCCAGTCATGAGGTTAGAGGTATTTTTTGAATCAGTCCGACCCACATCTCATTCACGCCGCCAAACCACAAGAATCCTAACTTTCCTACCCGAGAGATTTATTATGCGTAGATTAGTTAATAGTTCGACCTTGAACATTGTTATACGTTACGTACGACACAAAGTAATTCAATTTCACACTTCGTCTTAAGTTATACAATTTTCTTTTCAGTTAAACAAAAACAACATAACGATTGTATTCCTAAGGCATGGTAGAATTTTTTTAAGATTTTTTGAGTTTTCATGATCCTTTGAAAATGTCTAAAGAGGTAGTCAGTAGAATGTCTAACTTCGTATTACATATCATATTTTGCAGAAATTGGTATGCCATACGTAACAGATCATCATCATTATCATCATCCGCAGCCTATAAATAATATGTACTAAATACTTTCCTCACGATGCTTTTCATGGCTGTAACTTTATTAGGATCATCCAAACCACTAAGAAATCCAATTCCTCATAATTGGCCAGAGTTGGCTACTTGCTCATACGATACGAACTTACTTTACGCCATATTTTTTTTAAATGTTAATTCGAAAGGTAGGGTGTTTCGCCAGTCGGTACGGTACACTGATGACATTGCTCACGTTGATCGGTGGATGGAAGCCTTGCGTAAGCGTTTTTTCTGTTCTGTGATGGAAGCAGGCACAAAGTTGTTCGTCCTAGAAGTAATAGAGTAGTATTGAAAATAATATGGACACGGGATTTTAGTCTTTTTTAAACTTTCGCGATCATTATTCATATTAACATAGCCGAAACGTCGGGATAAATAAGGTAAATTACGCGATAAAATCCCGTGTCCATAAAACTTTTCAACACGGGATTTTACGCGATAAAATCCCGTGTCCATATAATTTTCAAGATGAATAGTGATCATGATAGTTTAAATAATAGAGTAGTGTATTATATAAGTATAGGGAGTGTCAATTCCATTTGTGTTTTGTTATCTAAGCATATTTATTTCGGTCCAAAAATTGAAGATGTCAGATTTAAATAGCAATTTGAGAACATTGTTGAATGCCTGTCTAGTACCATGTTTTTTTGATAAGGGTCGCGTGATCCACCGAAAGTCGCCGATATTAAGGTCAGGCTTTCGATAGCCCTAGTTTTCGCGCTTGATTTAATTTTCTGACATTTTCAGGTTAAACACAGAGTGAGGAATTTGCTAGTCTGCCGATTTTACCTAACGCTCTTAAGATAAAATATAATGACTAAGTTTAAATTCGAAGCCTTTCATTTTTATCTGATGGGCTAGAAATGTAGAGGATTAAATATCGGCTTTGGGAACTATGCCAATATTCATATAATAGAGTAATATTATATTATAATTATTCGTATCAGCATGGGTTGTCGTGAAACTTAAACCACAAATAATAATGCTACTTCGTAACTTTATAGCCACATTCGCATAGACATATTGAAACCTAATCTAAATTGTTGTACTTAATAGAATTTTAATTCAGAATTCTAAAAGGAACTTTCTAAATTATTCGGAACTATTTTGGAGCCGTGTTAGCGTAGTGGTGTTGTGCCTCGACTTTCGATCCGAAGGTTGCGGGTTCGAACCCGGCCGTGCATCAACGGATTTTTCATATTGGTCCTTACAAGTTTTCGCAAAAATCTAAATTTGCCAATATCTTTTTATCGTGTTGACTCAGAACCTTGATTTTTATACACCTAATAGGGACTAGACCTTCAGTATCTGGTATTTCATCTTGCTAGGTCCACCCGTTCCTGAGAAAATCAGTGATAACACACGGACAGACAGACAGACAGACGGTCAAGAAAGTGATATTATAAGAGTTCCATTTTTACCTTTTGAGGTACGGAACCCTAAAAATGAGGAGGTTCTCAATTTGTTGGAATTATTTTTCACGTATGTTCACCGATTGCTCGAAGATACCTGTACCGATTTATAATTTTTTTTTGTTTAAAAGTTTAAAACTTTCCCATCGGCGCAATAAAAAATTGGTGAGGATTTGTCGAGGATCTTCGGAGTTATGAACAGAAATGCACCTCGAGGATGCAGAAAATCTAATATAACATTAAAGTGGGTTTTTAAATTTTTAATCTAGCCACTTGTTTATCTTATAACATCATCTTTCAACCAGAAGCTCATAAATTAGGACAAATCTCTTAGATTATTATTATAGCTTGTTTTCGAATTCATTAAGCATGAAATTCAATATGCTATAAACTAATATTTTTATTCTAACCCGAATTTTATGGAGACTGTGTAAATGTCTTTATATTAAACTAGCTGCTACCCGCGGCTTCGCTCGCGTGGTACCCGGATAAAAAGTAGCCTATGTCACTCTCCAGCCCTCCAACTATCTCCACACAAAAAATCACGTCAATCCGTGTCGCTCTGTTTTGACGTGAAATCAGGACAAATAAACACACTTTCACATTTATAATATGGGTATGGATTCCAACCATGGCATCAGAAGTTATTTTTTAAATGTAATTAATGTATATTTTCTGATAATTTTCCAGGATCTTTTAAGAATCTTTTAAGATGTGTAGGATTGTATTCAGAATCACGTCCAATGGGGATACAGGCGTTAGCATATTTAGATTATATTTTTGCCACACATAAAATCTGGAGAATAGAGAATTCATGAAGTGGATAAAAAAGGGTAGGCTTTTAAGTAAACCATTTATTCAGCTTTGCATACCCACTCCTTATTCTGTAGTCTTGGAGCAGATTAATGTGTAGGAATTGTCTAAGATTTGGGATGGTCTGTGAATTTATTTAACCCAGGTTCTGAGAAATCTCTTTGGGACTTCTTATACGTCATTTGGTATTTACTTTTGGTTGAAAAAGAAAAAAGTAATAATTAAAACTAATGTATGTAAACTAGTGTGTAATCGCGATCATATTGATTTGCTGCAGAAAAATATGAAAACCCATAAAACTAGGAAATGTTCTATTAAAAGACATAATTATCTTCAGTGATTATGTAATTTCATTAACTATGAAAATCGGATTTTTACACTTGTTATATTGTTCAACGAACATTATATTCTTTTGATCGAATAAATCAGATAAATTAAAAATAAAAATAGTACTTAATATTAAAATCTTTTGGCATTGAGTTAGCAATACTTGGAGCGTAAAAATGTTCCCACTTCTGAATGCAGACTGAATTTGAATTTCTCAGCCAAGATTCCGCATCAATTGATGAATGGGAAATGTTTCTGATCTCTTCGGTACCGAATGAAAAATTCACATCGATGAATAAAAGTCTCGAACGAGTAAAGTTGCTTGAAGCAGGAATTTTGTGGCCATACTTGGAAGGAAATTGGGTAGACGATTTTGGGAATTCACATTTATTTTGTTGTTTTTGTCATTATCAAAATTTGTGGGCGCGGGGGAATGTCCTACTGAGACACTGGAGGCACCCCGCGGCGAAATTAATCTTTGCATAATCTGCAAATGTTTGTTCCGGATCTAGATGTTGTAAAACAAGGGCATATAACTCAGTTGATCAAATAGGTTGTCGTTATATCACAGAATGTGTTCGATGCTGTGTTGTTTCTGATACACAATATACAGGGAATACTAATGAGGAATGGGATATGTGAAAGATATAGTTATTTCTATGTTGTCGTATTTTATTAAGCTCCGTAGAGCTTTTGAAACATCAATAGAATAACATAAATGTTTAAATGCAACTAACTCGTAATTTCTATTCGTAATGTTTTTCAAAAAGTCAAGTAAAGAAACCAAGTTTGCCAACCAGTAACATCTTTGATCAAAACTATGGATGTAGTTTTATTTTGTCAAATTTTCTACTTATATAGGTACACCTTAAGGGGCCTACGTCCAGAACTGTCCATTTCTAGGCCAACTTACCAATTCAACACTGTTCTCTGAATGTTCCTCGCAATAAATCTTGTACTATCTGTCTCTGACAAATTCAGACATTCAAAATGAGAAATTCGACGGATATATCGCACTTCCTCTGAAAAGCTATCGTGAGTTTTGTATCTTTATGTGTGTAATATTAAGCGCATTTCAGACTTCGCTGTAATATGATAGCATATAACATAATATAGTTCATAGCACAACAATGTCGCGCACCATACAATAACTATGGGCAACGTTCACACTTCACTGTACGATATAGGTATTATTGCCTTATTATAAAAATGTATGCAAGCACTTATTACATTCATGACTTTGTTAGGCCCAGCCTGGAGTTACGACTACATTCGACGCAAGAATGTGCTATCCATCTGAGTTTCAACATAAGAACACTGTAATACAGTCTCTTAACATAAGAATACTTATCTGACGATAAAAAAAATGATTTTGAAACATGCTTGGGAACAAGCATGGTACAGTCAGCGTCATCAATCGGTATCCCCCTATTGATTTTAACAAGGACCCTTTTCATTTTAACTTTGGATTTCAGTCGGATTTGCTAGTATACTTATGGATATCTAATTTCGCTCGAGTTCCTATACTAGCAAATCCGACTGAAATTCAAAGTTGAAATGAAAAGGGTCCTTGTTAAAATCAATAGGGGGATACCGATTGATGACGCTGACTGTACTTTCAAAAGTAATAAATCAGAAAGATTAAACTTTTACTTCTCGTTATTTATTGTCATCCAAGATATTATGGTTTTCATAACAAGTCGTCTCTTAATAATAATTATTAGAAAGTATAAGTGTTTTGTACGATCATAAATCAAGGAATTATTATGCATAATTTATTTTTGAAAGGCTTAAAATTCTGATGGTAACGGAAGTATTTTCGATTTTGTTCGTCTTAATATTTTGATGGTGATGCGTTTTATTTTAGAATCTGACATAGAAATTGTATGTAAATATACTACTAGCTGCTGCCCGCGGCTTCGCGCGCGTGGTACCCGGATAAAAAGTAGCCTATGTTACTCTCCAGCCCTCCAACTATCTCCACACAAAAAATCACGTCAATCCGTCTCTCCGTTTTGACGTGAAAGCAGGACAAATAAACAAACAAATAAACACACTTTCTCATTTATAATATGGGTACGGATTTCAGATCTTTATGTAGTTTTTTATACATACTAGTTCTTAACAATACCGCGATGGAACAGGAGTAAACCTAGCTCTTAACGCTCAACTCACATCTCTTGATGTTCAAAACCGGGAAGTTTTTTTTTAAAACTAAGAATTATCATATTAGAGAAACTTATCCTGCTAAATTATAAATCTCAAAGTTTGTATGTTTTAATAACGCTGTGGATCGATTTGGATGAAACTTGGAATAAATGAAAATCGTGACCTGGAATAGCATATTTACATTAGCATGGTACCACGCGAGCGAAGCTGCGGCCGGAAGCTAGTTATATAAAAAAATGCATAAATTACTTTTTTGGCTTCGGCTTCAGAAGCGGCCATTAGCCTATAACTTTCGCATACAGTCGGACGTCTCTACATTTATTGCTCCACTTCTGTATTAAAACGAGTAATGTACTGAGTTTGATATATCGCTATATTACAATAAAAGTATCGACTTGAGTTCCGAATGCTAACATAAAATGGGGTTCTTATTTTATACGCCTAAAGATATGCACGTTATAGTGTCGTATTTAACTTGTGTAACAGTCTGAGCTAAATAATGCTTGAATGTTTTACTTGGGTCTTGAAGTTATTGCAGGGTGACCTCTATGGTAAGTTGGGCAAGCAGCCAGCTATGACAAATCTATGCTAGTTTCATACCTAATAGAAATACTAAGTATATGCATTTCTCACGAATCTACTAGTTGGACTTTATACAATGTGCCGCAAGTATAGAATCGTTATTCTTACAATACCTAATTAGAGTCCAATCAGAGTTCCTATTCAAGTCGAAAGAGCTCGTCAATAACTGAAAAAGGTATAAATAGGTCAAGCAAATCTTGTACAAAATCGTATTTTTGGAGTATGATTTAATTTTCATTCATGTAGGTTATCGAATAAACCTCCTACTTGCAGCGCATAGGAAATCACTGGAATTTCATTATCTCTACAGAATTGTAAATGTTTCACGTAGATTTTTACGCTTCAGAGAGTGCGTCTCTCCACACCAAAAGGTAACTTAGGAAACTGTGTCTTAGACTACAGATAAAAAATTTATTTGCCGGTGGCTGCGTTCTTATTGCATCAAAGTTTCATTTCAATTTGACATTCTAATACTTTGTACCTTGTGAATTGGGTCGTATAGTTTCTGCATGATTTTATGAACTGAAGGAGCACTTCTACTGCTACGGTTAAAAATTATTTATTTCTCATAAAATTTACAAAATAAATTACTTACTGGGAAACCTTAAGTACTTATACTATTTCTGGTGCTGATTACCTGATGTTTTATTCAAAAAGCGCGGGCGTTTAGGCGAGGTTCTGCTATTTGGAAGTCGTAACCCGGTCTTGCCTTTAACTAATCCATAAATATTCTATCATTCACTGAAAAATAAATTTTATTTCAAGTCTTTCAAATGAATTTTAGGTACAAAACTCCAAGATCTTAAACTTAAATGAAAAGGTTTGAATTCGAATGAAAAGAAAATTTTATTTATATTTAGTCCTAAACTCTTTTTGCGCCAGTTAGAATGCATAGAAACCTCTCATTTATCGCAAGTTTATCAAAAATAATAATCTAAAAGGGACACGAACACAAAAAGCTGTCGTGGCGGCAAAAATAAATAGCATTCGGAAGATATACAAAAATGTATTTCTTAGCCATAAAACATTTCCATTTCCATTCTGTGAGGTTCAAGGGCATCCATTCAATAATGTTTGATGGTAACCCCGATAATGATGGCTCATCCTGGCCGGACTCCAGATTCATGACCTTGTCATGCGTGCTCACGTACTAACTAGTATTTATGAAAACAATTTGCATACAAATGCGTATGAGAGATCTCACTGAACAGATACTGCAGAAAATGACCACAGTTTCTTTAAAATAGCAAGATTGCTTCAAATTGTTATGATTTGGCAGCCGGCTAGGTAAAGTAAATAATTTGAGGCAATTCAAGCTTGGTATAGTTTGTGATTTGGAACAAAACAGAAAAGAGATGTAGTCAAGATTAAACAGAAAGGAGATGTAGTCAAGGTATTCCCTGAGCGGATTTCTACCGAGCTTTGCATTTTCACCACGACGGAGGCCTTTAGGCGGCCTAAAAACTCCGTCACCAGAGTTGGCCACTTGCTCATACGAACTTACTTACGTAGGGTATTCCCTTGGTACAGATTGGACAAATGCCAAATTCTGTCTTTGACCACCCCTTTAGCCTTCAGAGAATAATAAATGAAAAACCTGGAAATCTGATCGGATTTCTACCGAGCTTTGCATTTTCGCCAGGGACGATCATGGCTGTTTTGGGAAACCTATAATTTTATATTGAAAATTCGAATTGCGTTTATCCTGCCACCCTTTCAGACTAAGCGTAATTTAACCGAATTCGGAACTCTATTTGAATGTAAATTTTATTGGAGATTTTATCGACTGACTGTAATTGGCCTAACATTAAACGTGCCCAAACACACCTGCGTGGGACCGATTAGGTGCGCGTCACAATTTGCCGACGACTAAAATTGCTTTCTAGATGGCATTGTATTTTAGTTGGTACTGTACTGACCCATGTCGTGTAGCAAGTAGTGTTTGTTATTAGGAAATCCAAAAATAAATAAATTATGATTTTTCAAAGGAGGTTATAACTGCTTAGAGCTTGCAGAGATCCTTTTCGTATGCTCCAATTGTAATGACAGTTGGTTGATGAACCATGCGGCTAATAAGAAACCTTTATGAACCAAATACTTATCATTCATGAGAGGACACGTTAAGGGCTCGGCGAACGTATCTACTTACCTAGGAACGTAATACCAAAATCATTTAAAATTTGAGCATATTTTTATCACTTTACGTTATTATTTGGATAAAGGTAGTATTTATCTAGGTTCCTGTTAAACTTTTGTTTCAAAAAACTTACTATAGAACAAATGAAAAGAAAAAATGCCATTTTTGGTGTACCTACAAAGATTTCAATTCAATTGGCTTACATTTCTTTTTAGGTAAGTTTTTCGGAAGAAAAGTTTAACAGGAACCTAGATAAATACCTACTCTCCTAATCTAACAACATAAACTGATATAAACATGCTTACATTTTAAATGATTTCGGTATTACGTTTTTATGGAAATTCGCCGGTCGCAGCCCTCTTAATCTGGAGAGTTTGTAGTAACTGTTACAAAAGGTCTGTGACAAGAAATCTACAGTACAGCAATCCCATTTGTTCCTCTATATGTGCCACTTTGTTTTATTATGTTGCTTCATAAACTACAAGTGACATATAAAAAACCATTTGAGTAATGAAGTACGTTTGTATGAGTTAGTAGCCAACTCTGGTGATTGAATTGGCTTGAAGGCTTAGTCAATTTGGTCATGCCTGAACGACTTATAGCCAAGACCGGGTTAATATTACTAAAAAAGAATGATAAATGACGTCGGAATACTTGTAGGCCACAAGGTATGACCACAAGCGAATAGCGCCCTGCGTAAGACGTCCGCGTGGCAGACCACTAAGAAGATGGCGGGACAAGTTAGATGTACATCTTCCATACTGGCCTACTGCGGCCAAGGATAGAAAAAGCAGGAAAGAGAAGAGGGGAGAAGAGGCATTTGCCCTGCAATAGGCCATTATACGCTAAAATAATAGTAATAAAACACTTCTACGTGCGGGCAATAGTTTTTTCTTCACATGTTAATAATATCTAGATATCAATTTAATAATATTAATGTCAAAGTCAAGCTATATTTTGTTTGTTTGTACACTAATACATAGTCACAGTGTATAAACAAACAACATACATTATATTTTATCAAATACGCGTACAAATCGATAGGTACTTAATCCAAGAGGATTATTATGTTTGGTTACACTCACTGTCTCGTTTTGTTGACAACGTTGACAATAGTAGATTGTATTATAAGGGGGCAAAATAATATTTTGACGGCGAGGGCGCTTTTTTGAATCCAGAGCGAAGTGAAGGATTCTAGAGTAGAATCCCGAGCGTAGCGAGGGATTCTTTAGTAGAATCCTGAACGTAGCGAGGGATTTAAAGTACGTCGCCCGAGCCAAAAATATATTTTGCGCCCGAGTGATACACTCTACTTTTCATTACAATCTATGAGAAAATAAAAGGGAAGAGAAAAGAATGTGTTAAATCGACGAAGTTCCACTTGAGAAGAGTAATCGGGGATTAAATTTTTTTATTTAGACTTTTTATCTGATACTAGCAGCGCCGAGTAGTGATGGTTTATGGTGATGATGATGATGAAAAGTAGCCTATAACCTTCCTCAAGAGTTTAGCTATCAAATACAGAAATAATTTTTCAAATCCGACTGGTAGTTCCATATGCTATGCTATGCTATGCTATGCTATGCTATGCTATGCTATGGTATGCTATGGTATGCTATGCTATGCTATGCTATGCTATGCTATGCTATGGTATGCTATGCTATGCTATGCTATGCTATGCTATGCTATGGTATGCTATGCTACGCTATGCTATGGTATGCTATGCTATGCTATGCTATGCTATGCTATGCTATGCTATGCTATGCTATAGTATGCTATGCTATGCTATAGTATGCTATGCTATGCTATGCTATGCTGTAGTATGCTATAGTGCTAAGAGTCCTCCCTCATTCATCTTGGTAGATTCGAGATGAATGAATGTGGAAAGCAGTTGTACCTCTAAAGTGCGCGGCAAAGATAATTCCGGCGCACTTAAAGGGGATTAGAAACTCATTACTGCCCGCTAAATTTATAAAGAGGATTAAAAACTCATTACTGCCCGCTAAAAGTTCCTTGAAGAGGAATCATCTACTTTGGGCGCACTTAAAGGAGAACAAAGTCGTCCTTTTCGAATAGATGGAATGAAAATAACTATTATTTACCTACTTGACTGGAAAATTAACATTTGCCTGCTAAACAAAGCCCTTTTCTGGCGCGCACCGTACCTATCTATTTATTTATATCAAGCCCGTGATTTAGTGTTATTATCAAACTTGAACCCTATGTTGTATTATTTTAAAAATATAGGAAAATCACTTTTTGGGTGTAGGTAAAATGTGTACGTCGCAGCCAACTGATTAAAACAGCCGTTTAATAGCACTGCTAGGTCTTTGGCGACATTGAATGCACCGCCACATGCTAGCTTGTATGCTTGCATATAAATATGACTGATTTTAAATTCTAATAATGACATTCAACCAGTTAGCTGAGCGTCGTTGTCTAGCCGTACTGTTGAACATTGTGTTCAACCACTCCGAAAGGTTTTTATTTCGTAACAGTACCTTTTCTCAGCACCTAGCGTAAATTCAAACTACCTAGTAGGTAATGTAAAACACTTGAATGGATTTCGTATAACCCCTGACATTTAGTCGGAATAATAGAAAATTAGCAAAAAAGAAAACTGGTTTTATCTTTCGAAGGCAAGTATTGAATGCGGAATTCGGCATTGGCCTTATCTCGTCTGATTTAATTCGTCTCAATTATCCTCTGGAACCAGAAAATCCTGTTCACGAAACCGTTTACTGAATTATTCATTGACATCCAGCAGTGATCTCATAAAACATTCAAATGCTTTTACTCATCGACACTTATCTATTATGCTAATACTATTGAGGTAGGCAAGGAATTATAATAACAATATTGAAACTAAAAGGTTACAGGAAGACCTTTACGTGTCATGGAAATGTATTTTTTCATTGTAGATAATGTGAGGAAAATTTGCGACTTAGATATCGCTGGTATTTCATTTTGCATTCTATTTACATGGGATAAGAGTGATTGTTTAAAATGTGTGTTAAGAGGAGTTTGCACGTATGCTTGTTGAGAAGCCTCTACTTGTCCAGTATTCTGTGTTATTCTACTATTTTAATAAAATAATCTGAAAATGTGAATGTGTATGTATTATTATTGTGTTTTTGATTCAATGTCGCCCAAGCCGATGTTTTTATAGGATAATTATGAAAGAGTACCTATGATTTAAGCTGTCGCCATTTTGATTGGTTCTTAAATAATAGTGTTTGTCCGCAAAATAGTAGACCTGTCGCCTTAATTACATTATAATGACATTCATTCATTTCGAGTCAATGGCACTCATATTAATTTCGACCAGTAGGTATTTGGCTATTATTATAATTATTTTATAATGACATTAATTCGATTATTCGTACCTGGCGACACTTTTTAACCGACTTCCAAAAAGGAGGAGGTTCTATGTTCGGCTGTATGTATGTTTTTTTTTGTACCTGCTTTTTTTTTTATTTAAGAATGAAAATATTTCGTGGCGATAGTTCTATTAATTCGATGATACGAGTTGATGACAAATATCGATGTAATTGTTTCATTTCAATAGTACAAGTCAAGAACCTTGATATAGAAGGTTCTTGGTACAAGTCAGTGGTCGGGCGACACGGCAACTTGAATCAAAACTCACTATATGACCCAGTTCGGGGTCGTATTCTGAGTTTTGATTTCTACAAACCTCTGCGGGGTTAAAAAGGCCGTTATAGCAGAATCATAATAGGAATCCTACTAATATTATAAAGGCGAAGTCCGTGTGTGTGTGTGTGTATGTTTGTTACCACGTATCCCCAAAACTACTTAACCGATTTTGATGAAATTTTGAATGTAGATAGTTTAGGTACTGGTTTAACACATAGGCTACTTTTAATCCCGGAAAATGTATGGTTCCCGTGGGATACAAAATAGTAGTCCACGCGGGCGAAGCCGCGGGCGTTCATCAGTTAAACTATAAATGCTGTCTCTTTTCATAGACTGAGAGTGACAAGAACGGCATACATTGCAATTCCTATTGTGATTTTGCAATAACGGCTATTTTAGCCCCGCTGATCCAGGAAACTGGAAGTTGTTTCCTCGGAGATACTTCACTTACTCGCAAGAAATAAAATTACTCCACCGGAAAACTTGTACGAATCGAATTTCATACAGCGGTTTTCAACTGACTTTGCAACTTTTTATTTTTATTTCAACGGTTCCCTTTGCGTTAGTATTTTACTTGGATAGTATTATGCGGAAACTTTTGTCTCTGTGCCAAAGATTCCATAAGAAGATGAGTTCTTGAACTAGTTTGCATAAATCAGTGTTGAGTTTTTATTGTCTACTTTGGCAGGGAAAGCGATATTGCTCAAAAAGACCGAAAATTCAAAAACATCTGACAGCTACATCAGCAGGCTTATTGTCTAACTTGTCTCAAACCTCAAATTGGTCTCAAACTGTCAATCGATCGTATCTTCGGTCGCGTTCAGTCTCGTTGAGATGAAAGTGACAGAGCTACTTACTTGCGTGGTCACTGAACTGTCATATTTGAGAGTTTGAGACCGATTTTGGTCACTACCAAAGATTGACAATCAGGGGCTGACCTTTTTAACCGACTATGGCAAAGACAAAAGCAAGGGTTATGATTTTAGCAGTTTACGTATTTATATGTATGTTCCACCGTAGCACCTATCACTCATCCGAATTTGATGAATGAGGAATTAATCGAATTGGTATTATGGTCCGGGGTGACATGAGAATTTTTTTATTCGTAGCAAACTTGATTCGTATTCATATTGAAAAGGCAAGTGGTATGTAATCATAAAGTTTTTTTTTGTCGAAGCTGCCAATTTCTACTCGCTCTATGAATAAAGAATGTATATACTTACCGAATTCAATTCTGAATGACTATACAAAAAAAAACACATGAAACGAAGGTGACTTTACGCTTATGCTAATTAAGTAAAATCATTTTTTATCGTGAAATCGAGTTTAAATTTTGCTAATTCCGCTCTGCGGCGGAGATTTGTTCAATTCGATGAAATATCGAAAATGCCTGAATTGGATATTGTGGATTGTGAGTTCGATAGAGAGTGTAACAATCTGGGTGCCAATTCTACTACCAAACTTTTTATCAACCACAAGCAAAACGTCAACAAAACTTTAGATTTTCGTTTGTTTCCTATTCTACTAATGACCAATGACTCTGTTGTGGTGACATTTTAGCTATGGTTTGGACTTTGGCAGAACAAATTTTTGAAAAAGCCATTCTACTATTCACCAAATGGCTGACATTTAAGAGAACGAAACAAACCGCAGCGAAATATTTGACGTCGTCATTTAGTAGAATTGCCCTGCTGGTCACAACGTACGGAGTGTAACTTTACTTTAGCACTAGTAATACCAAGCACGGACCTAAAATATAGTTCTCCGCATTCTTTCATTATTGAATCGTAAACACTGTGTGCTATTTCAAACATTACAATCAGACGGCAGAAAAGATTCGTGGTGTTGCCAACTTGCAGTACAACTTTTCCAAATAACACACAGTTGCACGGAAATAATGTTTTGTTACATTTGGATCGTATTTAGGAAGTATTAAAGTCGAAATTAAATCTCGGCAGCATCTTGTTTCAGTGTGTTAATGTAGCAATAACTTGAGAGGGAAGGCTCAATTATTTGCGGTCGCTGGTCCGAGGTCGAGCCCCCGCTATTGTGCGACTTCATTAGAGTCTCTTCAATTGTAATAGTGCAATTAGTGCCTAATGGGAATCGAACGTGCAGTAAAGATTAGTTTTGTTCCAGGATGAGCGGTTCAATCATGATATTGACCAACAGACGGGATACAAGACGAGGTCTCTTCTCTGCATGCCTATAAAGGACATCAACGGAGAGGTCATCGGTGTTGCACAGGTACCTAACCCTTGAAAGATTGATCTGGGGGTCTAAAGTGGCCACTTTTTATGAAACATCAGATGTTTCATAAATGCTTCATACATGCTTCATCAATTCAAAACACCTTTTTTGACAATTCTCTATAGAATCCATCTGTCAAAAAAGGTGTTTTAAAATATGCTTCATAGATGAAGCATTGATGAAGCATTTATGAAACATCTGATGTTTCAACAAAAGTGGCCACTTTAGATACCCTGTATTCAGAATGCGCACTTTTGAGAAAAGGCTCAAGCATCATGTTTTGACAGTTCTTTAACGGCCAGTTTCAATATTCTATTCTATCTGTGGATTTGCTTACTGTAACAAAAATATTTGACGTAGAACATGTAGTAGAATATTTAACCACAGTGTACTGGACACGACGAACGGTCTTAGCTTAAGTGTGATTTTGAACCAAAGTGATTAACATAAGTATAGTTATGTTTAGTATTTAAAGTTTAATTTGTTAAAATAATGTTAGAGAATCGTTTTAAGCAAGTTTCAAATAAATCCGTTACATAGCTTCGCAGAAATAAAATAAAAGTTGTTAGGAAAAGTTAGGTTTAGCGATTTTTTGTAATGTATCTTTTAATATCTTGTGAAATAGGACACCTAGGATTATGAATCAGGTTTTATAAGATAGAGAATAAGATAGCGCTTATTTTAAGACTAAAATGTAACGGATAAGTTTAAGAAATAAAGAATTATGAGCAAAAAACCCCGTAGGCGATAGAGAAAATCAGTGATTGAACAGGCGCAAAATACGACGCTCTCTGTTCGGTCACGCCTCGAGGTAGTTAAGCAAGGGAGCCGTGTACTGCGATACACAGTTGGTTCCGGTGACAGTACTACTTAAGAAGAAAGAAATAAAAGCTGAAATAGAAGAAATTAAGAAGTCTTTGAAAATCCTGAAAATCCTGAAATTCCTGAAATTTCCTGCAGCGCTTGAAAATCCTGGATCAGTGCAACCCCACCACACCATACAGTCCACTTCAGTTCTTGGTCCATCGACGACGGATTGGATTAAAGAGGATCTGCGCCCAACGGATTGGAAACGGATAAATCAAGACGCTCGAGCAGAATGGTTGTGACCAGAAGCCAGGCAGATGCGACAGAACGCCGCGAAGCCGAGGAAGAGGCTAGGCAAACCGCCGAGTTAGAGGCGATAATACTCGAGCGAAGACGCAGACTGTCACGGGAACCACCTGCGTCACCCAGCACAAGAGTAACCAGACATGACCCAGCCACAGGGTCTACTACTGAAATCCGAGCCGGAACGAGTACGGAACGCCACAGGAGTGAACGATCTCCCGCCCGGACTGTGCGCTCTCTACGATCGAACGGGAGCACGTCAGCCAGGGCACGGATGGCGGAACTAGCGGCGGAAGAGAAGCTGGCTGAACTCAAACGTAAGGAGCTGCAACTAGAAGCCGACCTAGTAAAGAAGAGACTAGCGGCCGATCTGGCAGCGCTGGAAGATGAAGAGGAGGACCTACCGGAGCAAAGTGAGAGGGTCAAGGAGTGGCTGAAAACGAACACTGGAGGCGGAGCCGAACAAAGCGACACCATGAGAGCCGAGAAGAACATCAGATTCGAAGTCAAAACCACACCAGCAAAAACAAAGAGTGCTGCCAACGTGGAAGCCCTAGCTGATGCCATCGAAAAGCTAGCGAGACCAAGGATGAAGTGCCAAGACCTGCACGCATTTTCCGGCTCACCGAACGAGTGGCTACCCTTCAAGGCTGCCTTCAGAGACTCCACCAAGACATACAAGCTCACACCGGCAGAGAACCTTCAAAGGCTGAGAAGTAGCCTGAAAGGAGAAGCAAGAGAACTAGTTGCTTCACTCCTGTATACTGCAAGCGATCCAGACGTCATCATAGCAACTTTGGAACAGTGCTTTGGAAGGCCGGAAGTGATCGTCGACCGAGCCCTTGAAGACTTAAGGAAGTTGCCGAAACCTGGACCATCTGCAGTGGAATTGAACTCATTCGCCGTCAAGCTTCAGAACGTGGTCGTTGTATTGAAACACATCGGCAACAGAGGATACCTATACAACCCGATGCTGGCCAGAGAGACATTGGACAAGCTGAGCCCTCACATTCGCTCACGTTGGTGTGACTACGCAAGTGAACAAGGATCAATAGAACCTGAGATCGTGCTGCTATCACAGTTCCTGATGCGAGAAGCGGACCGAGCCCTGAGATACAGCTACGCACCAATAACAACCAGCAAGAAGGAGTGTACGCCGAAGCCAAGTGTACCATTCAGGAAGAAGACGAACGCCGTATACAACACCACTGAAGAACAAACTGAAGCTGAAGAGAAGTGCTCATGCTGTGAGAAGACACACAAGCTAACGGATTGCCCCAACTACAAGGCAATGACCGTTGATGAGCGATGGGATCATGTGAAGAAAAACAAGTTGTGCTTCAACTGTGTAGTGAAGAAACATCGTCGCTTCAACTGCAAATCCAAGTCATGTGGTGTCAACCAGTGTCCACGAAAGCATCATCAGACCTTACATCAGGAGAAGAAAGAAGATGGAACGAGCTCAGCCGAAGCGGTGTTGACCGTAGCAACAGCTGCCCCGAACAAAAAGGCAGTGCTACTGAAGATGTGTCAAGTTACCGTCATCGGTCCACGGGGGGAGACCGATACCCTCGCCCTCTTGGATGAAGGAGCAACCGTCACCCTGATAGATGAAGAGCTGGCGCGGACTGTTGGAGCAAAGGGACCATCACTGCCACTACGGATGCGTGGAGTCAACACTACACAACAAGAGAACGAGAGTCAACTTGTCACAGTGCAACTGAGAAGCAAAAAAAACAAGCTGCACTCACTTCGGGCACGCACTATAAAGAACATGAAGCTGCTGCAACAGTCAATTCCTGCGACACTGTTGGATCAAGACCACCTCAGAGACTTACGGCGGGATGAAGTGTGCTATGAGTCATCGCATCCTGGGATCCTGATTGGAGCCGACCATTGGGAGTACATAGTCTCACAGGAGCTACGGGTCGGAAAAGTGAATCAACCAGCCGCATCGAGAACACAACTGGGATGGGTCATCCACGGAACCATACCACGCAGCATCATCACGAGCCAAGACAGTGTGCTGCACATCTACACACCCGAAGCCATTGAGAGGCAGAACCAGGAACTGCATGAGCTGATAGAGAAACATTTCAGCCTTGAGGCAGTCGGCATAAACCAGAAGCCACGTACGAGTGAACGAGATCTACGTGCCACTAAGATCGTCGAACAAACGATCAAGAAAATTGACCATGGATATGAAGTCGGATTACCATGGGAGCAGGAAGACCCGAAGCTGCCTCCGAGCTATAACATGGCACTTCGTCGGCTGCAAAGCATTGAGAAGAAGATGGACGCTGACTCGATATTCGCCGAAGAATATGCGAAGCAAATGGAGAATCTGCTACAGAAGAAGTACGCGGAACCTTGCGATGGATCGGAGGCTGCTAGCAAAGTCTGCTGGTACCTGCCTCACTTCGCAGTACGCAACCCCAACAAGCCCGGGAAGATAAGGCTTGTCTTCGACGCAGCAGCCAAGAGCAATGGAGTCAGCCTGAACGACCATCTGCTGGAGGGACCTGACCTCTTGATGTCCCTGCCAGGCATCCTGTATCGATTCCGAGAGAGGCCAGTCGCGATCACGGCTGACATTCAGGAGATGTTTTTACAAGTCAAGATTCGCCAAGAAGACCAACCAGCGCAACAATTCTTGTGGAGAGGCAGAGAGAGAGAAAAGGCGCCCGAGAGATTCAAGATGACGAGCATGATCTTCGGAGCCGCCAGTTCACCATTTATGGCGCACTTCGTACGAAACCACAACGCCAGGATATACGCACACACTCACCCTCTTGCCTGCGAAGCCATCACAAGAAGCCATTACATGGACGACCTGGTGGCGAGTTATGACGACAGTGTAGAAGCCCGACGAGCCGTCACAGAACTGCGCACAGTACATGCGGTTGCTGGGTTCACTTTGCGAGGATGGAACAGCAATGAAGACTCTGTACTGGAAGGCGTGCCGGCTGAACTTCGAACCACAACGCCCACGCAATTCGACGAAAAGGGGACAGAGAACAAGATCCTGGGACTCTTCTGGAACGCCGAACGAGATGAACTCGGATTCAACACCTCGATGAACAGAGTTCCCGCCGAAGTGCGTGCGCGGGTCCGCGCGCCTACCAAGAGAGAGGCACTCAGCGCGGTGATGTCAATCTACGATCCGCTTGGACTGCTCAGCCACTACACGATACGAGCAAAGATCATACTGCAAAATCTATGGCGCATCAAGATGTCATGGGATGAACCGATTCCGGAGGAAGAGAACACACTGTTTGCCGCATGGTTGGAACAACTGAACGAACTAACTCATCTTCGGCTGGAGCGACACTACGCGATTCAGAACCATACTGACCTGGAGCTGCACGTGCTATGTGATGCCAGCGAGCAAGCCTACTCGACCGTGGCTTACTGGCGAAGCACGACACCAGAAGGGAGCTTCAGCGTTCGCCTCATCGCTGCCAAGTCCAAGGTTGCTCCAAAGCAAGCACAGACCATCCCACGCCTAGAGCTACAAGCAGCAGTCATCGGAGCAAAGTTGGCAGACACAATCAAGAAGGAGCATCGTGTCGAAGTCAAGAGAACGATCTACTGGAGTGATTCGATGACAGTCATCCACTGGATACGACACGATGCGAAAAGATACACGCCCTTCGTCGCGCATCGTCTGGGGGAGCTATCCGAACTTACCCAGAAAGAAGATTGGAAGTGGATACCGACCGGCGAGAATACGGCAGACGACGCGACAAGGCTGACAAACACACGCATAACTTCGGAAGATCGCTGGTTCCGAGGGCCGGATTTCCTTAAGCGGCCAGAACACGAGTGGCCAAAGGAGACATCCGACAGCGATCACGAAGAGGAAGTTCTGCACACACAAGTGGAAGAAAACAAGACGGAGAATGAATGGCTGCCAGACCCATCACGCTTCTCCAAGTACGAGACATTAGTGAGAGCAACAGCACGAGTACTCTTCTTCATCGAGAGATGTCGACGACGCGCCACGACCATGGAGCATCGACATATTGAAGACGCGGAGCGTGCGCTTATTCGCCGAGCACAGAGAGAGAGCTTCTCAGACGAGATGCAGCGAATGAAAATGTCTCGTCCAATCACAAAATCGAGTCGTCTATTCAGATTGGACCCGATCTTAGAAAATGGCATTCTGCGAGTGCGAGGACGCATTGGAGCCGCCGACGCACCGATCGAGATGAAGAGGCCTGTGATCCTTGATGGCCGTCATCACATCACCAGACTCATCGTCCTGCGAGAGCACTGCGCAGCTGGTCACGCAAACAGGGAGCGCGTGACGAACGACCTGAGACAGAAATATTGGGTGATTCATCTGCGACCGACAGTACGTGGCATCGAGAGGGAATGCAGACTCTGCCAAGTACGGAAGATGAAACCGCAACCACCAGCCACTGGAGACCTGCCGAGAGCCCGCCTTGAGCCATTTCAACGCCCGTTCAGTCAATGTGGAACAGACTACTTCGGACCCATGATCGTGAAGATTGGACGGCGCCGAGAGAAGAGATGGGGAGCCCTCTATACGTGTCTCACCACACGAGCCGTACACTTAGAGGTTGTTCCGACGCTCTCCATCAACTCTGCAATCATGGCTCTGAGAAGAATGGCTGCGCGGAGAGGCTGGCCCCGTCTCATGATGTCAGATAACGCAACGAACTTCCGAGGTGCAGACAAGGAACTGCAGGCTGCTTACGCGGAATGGGCACCAGCATTGCGAGAAGAAGGACAGCTGCACCGGATGGAATGGCGTTTCATACCCCCTGGAGCACCAAACCAGGGGGGAGCCTGGGAACGACTGGTGCGATCAGTCAAAGTCGCACTAGCCGCCACCTTGAAGGAGAGAGAACCACCAGAAGAAGTGCTGAACACCCTCTTGACTGAAGCGGAATTCTCCATCAACGCGAGACCACTCACGCATGTCAGTGTGAATCCCGAGGAGCCCGAGGCGTTGACCCCGAACCACTTCCTGTTGGGGTCATCCGCTGGTCTACCTACCACTGGGCCATGCAGCGAGACAGATCGGCGAACATGGAGGGTGAGCCAAGCGCTTGCTGACCACTTCTGGCGGCGCTGGCTTCGAGAGTACCTGCCTACATTGGTACCCCGTGGAGAGCCTATGAATAACAGGCGACCACTGAAACAAGGAGACATAGTTGTCGTCGTGGACCACACGCTACCCCGAAACGTGTGGCCGATGGGAGTCGTCGAGCGCACCTACGAAGGACCAGACGGAGGCGTACGTGTGGCGGATGTGCGGACGAAGACTGGCGTCTTCAAGCGGCCGACCAGCAAGCTCGTCGTGTTGGTGAAGGAGGAGGCTACGCGAGCTGCGCCGGGGGGAGGATGTACTGGACACGACGAACGGTCTTAGCTTAAGTGTGATTTTGAACCAAAGTGATTAACATAAGTATAGTTATGTTTAGTATTTAAAGTTTAATTTGTTAAAATAATGTTAGAGAATCGTTTTAAGCAAGTTTCAAATAAATCCGTTACATAGCTTAGCAGAAATAAAATAAAAGTTGTTAGGAAAAGTTAGGTTTAGCGATTTTTTGTAATGTATCTTTTAATATCTTGTGAAATAGGACACCTAGGATTATGAATCAGGTTTTATAAGATAGAGAATAAGATAGCGCTTATTTTAAGACTAAAATGTAACGGATAAGTTTAAGAAATAAAGAATTATGAGCAAAAAACCCCGTAGGCGATAGAGAAAATCAGTGATTGAACAGGCGCAAAATACGACGCTCTCTGTTCGGTCACGCCTCGAGGTAGTTAAGCAAGGGAGCCGTGTACTGCGATACACACTAGTCCCGTCACAAGCCGCGCCGAGAGCGCACGTGCCGGCCGCTCCGCGGCTGACCGAGCGCCCCGCGCCCCCCCGGATGCGTCGCAGTTCCCAACTTCGCATCCGGAACACACCACCACCTTGCTGCCGACCGACGGCGCCCATCGCCCGTTGTCGATGCCCGCACGCCGGCCCCACCCCGACTGACGCTCGCCGACGGTTGCCGCCTGCTCGCCGCCGCGGCCACCCCGCCGGCTAGAGGATCATCCTCGCCGGTGCGTGGGTCGCCAGCCGCTGGCCGATGCGGCCGCGACCAGTCCGCTGGAGCCGATGTCGGCCCAAGGCCCGCCGCGGGCCCCGTCTCGGGCGCACGCGTGCGCCGCGATTCCTGGACTCCATCCCCCCCCCTGACCATCTCGCTGCTCGAAGAGGCCGGTCACTCGCCGTGGACCGCCCGCTCGTCGGTCTGGCGTCGACCGACGTCCGCCGACCGTCGCCGCTCGCCCGCACGCTGCCGTCGCCTCGCCGGTTAGAGGACTGGCGGTGGGCCCGGGACTCACTGGCTCGAGGGATGGCGCGCCGCCGGCTGACGCGTCGCGACCTGTCGGCCTGACTGAGGTCACGCCCACCGTCGAAGCGGAGCAGGACAACGGCTGAGCGACCGGCCCCACCGCGCAGCACCGCCCTCAAGGGCGAATCCCCGTCACCCAGGGGCAGCTGCCCCTGGAGTCGAAGCCGGAGTAATGAGCATAGCTCGAGGCTCCTACCTACCTACCCCCCAAGGGTAGGAAGAAGATCACTCGTCGTCGTCTGCGATACACCTAGTCCCGTCACAAGCCGCGCCGTGAGCGCACGTGCCGGCCGCTCCGCGGCTGACCGAGCGCCCCGCGCCCCCCCGGATGCGTCGCAGTTCCCAACTTCGCATCCGGAACACAACACCACCTTGCTGCCGACCGACGGCGCCCATCGCCCGTTGTCGATGCCCGCACGCCGGCCCCACCCCGACTGACGCTCGCCGACGGTTGCCGCCTGCTCGCCGCCGCGGCCACCCCGCCGGCTAGAGGATCATCCTCGCCGGTGCGTGGGTCGCCAGCCGCTGGCCGATGCGGCCGCGACCAGTCCGCTGGAGCCGATGTCGGCCCAAGGCCCGCCGCGGGCCCCGTCTCGGGCGCACGCGTGCGCCGCGATTCCTGGACTCCATCCCCCCCCCCTGACCATCTCGCTGCTCGAAGAGGCCAGTCACTCGCCGTGGACCGCCCGCTCGTCGGTCTGGCGTCGACCGACGTCCGCCGACCGTCGCCGCTCGCCCGCACGCCGCCGTCGCCTCGCCGGTTCGAGGACTGGCGGTGGGCCCGGGACTCACTGGCTCGAGGGATGGCGCGCCGCCGGCTGACGCGTCGCGACCTGTCGGCCTGACTGAGGTCACGCCCACCGTCGAAGCGGAGCAGGACAACGGCTGAGCGACCGGCCCCACCGCGCAGCACCGCCCTCAAGGGCGAATCCCCGTCACCCAGGGGCAGCTGCCCCTGGAGTCGAAGCCGGAGTAATGAGCATAGCTCGAGGCTCCTACCTACCTACCCCCCAAGGGTAGGAAGAAGATCACTCGTCGTCGTCTGCGATACACAGTTGGTTCCGGTGACAGTACTACTTAAGAAGAAAGAAATAAAAGCTGAAATAGAAGAAATTAAGAAGTCTTTGAAAATCCTGAAAATCCTGAAATTTCCTGCAGCGCTTGAAAATCCTGGATCAGTGCAACCCCACCACACCATACAGTCCACTTCACACAGTAAGCAAAATCACAGGTAGAATATTAAAACTGGACGTAAGTAAATTGAGCAATCTTGTCACTTTTGCTTGAGAGCACATTTAAGTGAATAAGGATCTGGAATAATTGCTAAAACTGTTTAAACAAACTGCTTGTTTCAACAACAAAAATGCTGAACAAAACTGCTTCCTTGGAAAATTTAATTAAACATTGTTTACGCCGAGATCTAGCAGCTGTCAGTGCTACATTAAATGGACGCTTTGTGAAAATCAAAGATTTTTTTTCCTTTTGCATTCTTGGCAATTAATTCGTAAACAAGTCAAATATAAGTAAGTAATATTTTAAAAAACATTAAAAACATTGTGATTTCTATATAACGAACAAAAATATACCTATTAATATATTTACCGATAAATGAACAAAGCTTTCCAACAACGATGAAAAATATGAAACTATTAAAATAACTTTGCTAAATATTAGTGGAAATGAAATTATCTCCTGACATTTGCCTTTTGGCAATGGTCCCAAAGGGAGAATAAATTTTAAAAGTCAGGGATGACTAACGACTATAACTAAAATGTCTATTGAATTTCGTCTATCCACGATAGTTTTGTAAAAATATCACGCTGCAATTTATTCAGCCGTTGAAATACGTTCGTCCATTTTTACGCCAGAAAGCAAATAAGGTCATGCCAGTCAGGGTTATTCGGCCAATATTTATTTAGCGTTATTTTCTGGATTAATGAATTTTTTGTACGGAGAACTTCATTTTGTCTGGTAAATTGTCATTCATTGGTAAATATTTGTTCAAGTGTTGGAGTTATACAGGAAACCAAACGTGGTTTTAATGCCCGAATACTAAAACGCTACTTAAAAATTTGAAACGTACTTATCTAACGTATAAGGGTAGTTCCCATCTGATCATATGATCCGTTTGTGGTTGCATCTGATCAAATAAAAAGATGCCAACGGATCATTGGAGTAGTGTTATGCAGAAGGCGACCAACCCCAGATTTTGCGAAAATGAATTTTAATGCTTATCACACAAGCATTAAAACTCATTTTCGCACAATACGGGGTTGGTCGCCTTCTGCATAACACCACTATGATCCGTTGCAACTGCTTTATTGACATTTGTGCCAACGGATCATAAAATATATTTTGGCGTATACACTTTTTGATTTTTTTATTTTGATTATTATAGGTTATAAACAAACAGCATGACTCGCCGTTCACGTCGTACGACGAGAAAGTATTCTCCGCCTACCTCCAGTTCTGTGGCATCGGCCTTCGGAACGCGCAGCTCTACGAGAGGTCCCAGTTGGAAGTTAAGAGAAACCAGGTGAATACACTTTATCGTCATCATCATTCCAGGCATATTCCATTGTTGGATAGTAAACTTTTTTTGAACCTATCTCATCCCACTGCTGGGCAAAGGTCTCCCCCAACTCCCTCTATCTATCTCTATCTCTCGCCGTCTCCCACCAGGGGATTAAACTTAGGCCTTTTAAATCTGGGTTATTCCTGTTTGTCCCCGCGTCCTGTCCCCGAGAGGGGACAAACGGGGTGGGTTTACTAAATGATTTATTTATAGTGTTAGAAGGCAATCTTTGCCTACACTTAACGGGACACTGTAGCGTCTGGGACATTGAAATGGAGTAGGCTTGCCCAGCACCTAAACCATCCTCTCAGCTTAACCGGCCTTATCCACAGGAAAGACATCGTTAATACGTGTTGGGCTGACTAAGCCGCGGGTTTCCTCACGATGGTTTCCTTCACCGTTAAGACCTCTTGTTAATGCGCATATAAATTTTTCGAAACGAAAAATCCATTGATGCACGGCCAGGATTCGAACCCACTACCTTCGGATCGAAAGTCGAGATACTATACCCTTCGGCCAACACGAAAGCCACTAAATTAGCTGATAAAAACTAATGAATTGTTTCTGTTGCAAGGTGCTACTAGACCTGGCGAGGATGGTCTTCGAGGAGCAAAGCACGATAGAACACATGGTTCTCAGGATACTAACGCACACGCAGAGCCTCATTAGATGTCAGCGGGTGCAGGTAAGAACATACTTACTGATACTTTAACTGTTATACAGGTCTAGAAGAATGAACGCAGATCATCACTAACCGACTTCAAAAAAAGGAGGTTCTCAGTTCGTCGAAATCTTTTTTGTACTTTTTATGTATGTTCGCAGATTACTCAAATACGCCTTTTTCTTTTTTTGTTTAAAAGGGTTTAGGTACTTTCCGATTGGTGCCACAAAAATTTGGTGAGGATCTGTCTAGGATCTTCGGAGTTATGAACAGAAATGAACCTCGAGAGTGCCAAAAATTGCTAAGTTTATAACATTGAAGTCGGTTTTTTTCAAAAGCCTCTTGTTTATCAGTGCCAGCTTGTTGTGCCCTCTTGCATCCAATTCTTTGCCTGTACAGCAACAAATGTCATATTGGTAACTGGTACAGTTGTTCTATCTCACGAAGTCCGTTTGGTCTTAATTGTGTGTGTAGATGCACATGCACGTTGTTTCTGTGTGTGTGGGCCGATTCTGAGCGCTCCCGAGCTTACGCACACGGAAACAACGTGCGTGTGAACACACACAATTAAGACCAAACGGACTTCGTGAGATAGAACAACTGTACGAATAGAGGCAGATGGAAATAGGAAAATTTTGCTGAAATGAATTGCTGAAGCTGTTATACGAGTATGAAAGAAGTTATTGTTGCTGTTGCGCAAATCATAATCATATATCAAACTCACTGTTATTCAACAGAAGTGAAAGAAGCTTAACGCGTTCAGTGTCCATGACGCACATTTGCTGCGGACGTCCGGTTGTCCGGGGAGAGAATGTGTAACACAACCTTCATTTTATTCATTAGAGATGGCTCGGAGCCTAATATAAACAACTTTAGCGCGACTTCATCCATTGTAGGCACAGACCTCTTTACTTGTCTTATTTCCTTCGGCCTATGACCAATCTCACACAATTTCGCCTATGACGTCACTGCTCGGTAGTTAAATTAGTTACAAAATTGTCTTATTGTTGTATAAGAAGCCTACGGAGGTGGTGACGTAAAGGTATAATTCACACTCGTTTATTTGACATGAACCTTTATGAGACACAGTCTGGTCTTATTGTTGTATAAGAAGCCTACGGAGGTGGTGACGTAAAGGTATAATTCACACTCGTTTATTTGACATGAAAGCCAACCTTACTATGAGACACAGTCTGTCTACCTACATACATTGATAGTTATAGGTTAGCATACATAACACTTAGTGCTTATTCACGTAGGTACGCGCGGACGCGGGCGCGGGTGCGGGCGCGGGAAACGTTGCGAGCTCGTGTTCACATTAACCGCCAGGCGTTCGCGCGAGAGTGTGACGTATTGTCAGAGGTCGAATTATGAACGTCGCGAGTGAAACGCGCGCGCCGCCGCTAGTTTGACATGAACACACACAAACATCTTCACGCGTTGAAATTACCGCGAGCGCTCCGCGCGCGCCAGTCGCTAGCTTGCCCGCTAGTTAGACCGCACGTGCGTTTCGTACGTGAACACTTGATGTTTGATATTTCGTCACCGCGCCCGCCACCGCGCCCGCGAGTCAACGTGGTTGAACACTTATCATGTAAGGTTAATATGGCGGGTTCAAGTCTCGTCTAAGTAGATTTTTTGAAATGAATTTATAAGTATTTCTTTTATATAAAGTTATTTTACCCGATTTTGAGTATGGTGCTTACCTTACCACCTGTCATAACCTCACATTGCTTACTTAACCAACCGGTAACATAAACTTCATTTGCGTTTAAGTTACAAGGCTATGTACTCAAGTGTACGATATCTATGTTTGTGCTAGTAATTAATTGGAGTACAAAACCAGCGATCATGTTCACACAAACGATGCTTTCACACAAATTGAATTCAATATCACAAAGAGATAATTGATACACGATAGCTTTGAAACTCTTCGTCAAAGTAATCTCTTTAGGGAATCTGTACGAGGCTCTACGTGTAATTAATTTAATTTAATTTTCAATGCGTGCTATAAACCTCCGGGAATCGTAAAACCAGGACCGAAGTGAACGTAAAGCTTTGTTTTCAATGACGCTTTTGACGAGTCATGTAACTCATAGCTGAGCTTTAGCCGTACCGAAAGAGATAAAAACCAAATTATTTGATTATCATTATTTTTATACTACTAAAGTAAGTTCGTATGAGCAATTGTCCAACTCTGGTGACAGAGTTTTTAGGCTGCCTAAAAGCCTCCAAAATAGCTTAACGACTTAAAACCCAGGGCCGACAATTTAACGTGGCCTTCGAAGCACGGAAGCGCTTAGCTCGTAATGCCACGGTCGCCCATCCAAATTGTGACCGCGCACAACGCTGCTTAACTTCAACGATCAATCAAGGAATGAGACCTATCGGTCTAAGCAAGCTATGCCACGAGCGCTTCATACTACTAAGGTAGCAGACAAGCAAACAGCCCACCTGATAATAAGCGGTTACCGTACCCTATGGACGCTTGCGACACCAGAGGAGGCCACACTCGCGCTGCTTATCTTTCAAAAGAGTAATCATTGCGGCGACAACAAAAAAAAAAATCAGGCGCACTTATTAAGCTCGCAACAACTACCCGTAACTACACTATCTCCGAATCAAAACTTTTCTTTGAGTCAGTGAAGCAAGCTCTGAGTGTACCTAATAGAATTTACTGAAAATTCTGAAACAATAAATTCAAGAGATATTTGTTCTGTCAATGTTTAAAAAATGTAAGTGGCGCGTGATCCCATAAAGCAATTGTCCCTTTTCTCCGGTATAGACGCTTCATTCAATCAATCTTATTTTGAGTGCTTCCCGTCTCGCCAGGAAATGTATGTTAGTATACAGGGTGTGGCAAATTCTTGGTCACTGAAGGGTAGCTACCTTTTCTCTTGTAGTTAGAAAGTTTTGTTCTTAGGAAACTTCGGTTTTATTTTGAAGAAAAAAATAATTGCATTTTTAGATTTTTGAAAAAAAGTACAGTTAGCCTAAAAAATTACATTTGTCAAAAAAAACAAGTTGGTCTTAATCGACTCTATTTCCCACTAGGAACACTTCTCCCAAAGTAACTTATCAAATCAAATCGTAAGTTTTCGCAATAATTCAAAAAAACACATCCCATACATTTTCTATGAAATTAGGAGTTGTAAAAATTACAGTGCCACTTATTCGGTCGTTCTTAATTTAATTTCATAACTGCTCTGGCAAGCGGGGAGGCTATTGTAAAGCGCGTATTTAAATTTAGAACAAAGTGCTTCCCTGCAGATGTACAAATGGTATGCTCCATGCATACTATTCTCTCTTGCGGCTCTGTCTGAGGCGCCTAAGGCTTTACAATAGCCTCCCAGCATGCCGAAGCAGTTACAAATTTAAATTAATAACCATCGAATAAGTGGCACTATAATGTTTACAACTACCTACTAATTTCATAGAAAATGTATGGGATGTGTTTTTTGAATTATTGCAAAAACTTACGATTTGATTTGATAAGTTACTTTGTGAGAAGTGTTCCTGATGGGAAATAGAGTCGATTAAGACCAACTTGTTTTTTTTGACAAATGTAATATTTTAGGCTAACTGTACTTTTTTTCAAAAATCTAAAAATGCAATTATTTTTTTCTTCAAAATAAAACCGAAGTTTCCTAAGAACAAAACTTTCTAACTACAAGAGAAAAGGTAGCTACCCTTCAGTGACCAAGAATTTGCCACACCCTGTATATTTCTAATGTAAAACTTTTTCGATTGAAAGCTGATAAAGTAATGCCATTCAATCTCTGTCTACTTTCCTGCTGCTATATCATAACAGGGTTCATGTGTTAAACTAACTACTACCTATAACAACTATGTATCTGAAACCATGTGACAGCAATAAATGTATTAAGTAATGAGTATTGAGTACTTATTCAAATGAATGTTATTCTTTCAAATCCGTGCTTTGCTTCTTTACAATATTTTCAAATCGAACTTACTGACAAATCCATACATTTATTTACAGAAACTAAACTACTACATATTTACATGGACTAGATTCCGAAACAAAACATTTTTATTATAACTTATAACGTGTCGGCAGTTTTAACTTTATTTCTATGTAAACATTAGGTTATATTTTTATTTGTTGCTTAAAAATACCTTGTTATGCCGTGCCGTTAATGGGCCGGGCCTTACTGACTGCTTATTAAAAGAAACAACAACAAAATAAAGAAATTGACATAAAAGACGGACGTGTGAGCAAACTCTTGTTACATCCCTACATTAAGATAGTAAAAAGTCTGCAGGGCATGTCTAACACAGGTGGCACATATCAAAGTGTCACGCTTATGTCCCCTAGGGCTGAAACGGGGACATCCGGACTAGCTCACACTTATATCTTGCATGACATTATTATTAGACTCATTTAAAGATAGGTATTTAACAAGACAATAATGACATCTAAAGTAGACAGAAAAAAACCTATTAAGCAAAAATAAATACCTTAGAGACTAACATACATATAATTATTTAACTTAATTTACACTTGAGGGCTTTTGCTTCCGTGCTGCTTCCCTATAGCGACAGTAGACGATGCCTGCTGGCCAAAAATTAGGATCCAGGAGTACATTCTTATGCTTCGCCAGCATCTAAAGTGCATAATCAACTAATTACCATGTGGAATAACTCAGGCCTGTAAGTCATTAAGAAAGTAGATGTGAAAAAAAGCTGCTTAAATCACTGTGATACTAGAGTATTTTACAATCAATCAAAGTGACTATTTGTAACATTTAAACCTTATAAATACTACTAAACCTATGACGTAATTCAGTCAAAGTGACTATTTATAACATTTCATCATCATCATCATCATCAGCCTATAGCAGTCCACTGCTGGACATAGGCCTCCCCTAATGAGCGCCATCGCGCCCTGTCTTCAGCTTGACGCATCCAACTTGTGCCGGTAGCCTTTCGCAGATCGTCACTCCACCTGGCAGGCTTATAACATTTAAACCTTATTATCAACTACACGTATGACGTAATTCAGAAATGCTAAAATAGTTAAACTACGTACCCTTTATCAGGCTTCTTGGCTTCAGAGGGTCTTACATAAACACATTTGCCAATGTTCTTTCTCACTGTTTACTTAATTACAATTTACGCGCAAAATCATTTCGAATAGCAAATTTTGCGCACACACGATTTATTGATTGGAAGTCCTATTCAAACATTAGAGGATAAAGGGAATTAATTTATGTTTGATTTATGTTAAAGTTGATATAAATCTTCGGATTCAATGGATTTTGAACGAATTTTTGTTAAGCTAAAAAAATATTTGTATTTCGTTTGATTTTGCTTTAAGGTGGAATCAGACGGTTCATTTTTCGTTAATTTCTGTTCTTCATTCGGCATCTTTCACTAGGAAAGAAGCGTCTGAACAAAGAATGAAAGAAAAATTAAAAGTTAATTTTATAATGAACCAATCCAACAATGTTTGATCGGTTCATTCGCATATTTCACTCGCACTCCGAATAAACGAAAAATGAACTGTCTGAACACGAAAGAGAACGTTCACTCGGAGTCTGCCATCCAAGACGCACGTCTTCATTCGATGACATATTAAAAGAATGACAGAACATAACAGACATGAAGACAGTGAATGTTCTTTTCTATATCATTTCGTCTAATCCGTGTGAACATTGAATGAAAGAAAAATGAAGCATTCATTCCTGTGAACATTCACCCTAGTGATCCCTCTGATATCACCTTTACGAATAAAGGATTTTGTAATTAAACACAAAGCTATTATTTCTCAATATTTTGGCATCACGTCACCCATGCGTGTTTATTATTTTATTTTCAAAATAAATAAAACTACACAAAAACAACATTCTTTAAGGTTGTTAAGTTGTTAAATATATCACGTCTCAAGTTCTTAACAAAGTATTCATGTGGCCTTCGTACTTTAATCTCTTTGACAGTACGGTCAACCATAAAAATTGATGAAAATTTTAAGTCGTTACAATTTAAGTAAGTATCTCTGGAACTCTTGGCTTTTAGACATAATTTTAGCCAATATATTTGAATAAAGAAACAAATAATTTACTTATTCAACTTCAACATGGCTTCTAAAATCTGAAACCGTAATTTTAAGTTTTGATAAATAATTTGTTTTGCTCATTAAAACGAGCTCATTCGGGACTGATCATTTAAAGTGCGCTCCGAAGCACGGAAGCGCTCAGCTGTTAGTGCAATAGGCGGTCCATATATAATGATAACCCATCCAAATTGTAACCACTAAGAACGTCACTTAACTTCAACGATCCATCAAGAACGAAACAAATGTTCAGAAAAATATGAACAATGGACATGCGTCAAAATGTGACTGAATACCCCGCTATATCTTTAAAGTATCTTGAATTCCTGAATGTCTGGGAGAATAATATATTTACCCAAGGCGCAGTAGATTATTCTCTCAACAGAAACGGGATTTTGACTTATCAGTCGAAATTCTTTTTTTTTTTTTACTAAAAAGGTAGCAGACAAGCATACGGCCCACCTGATTGTAAGCGGTTACAGTAGCCTGGGGACGCCTGCGACAAGGAACCACACTTGCTCCTGTTTTGCTTAGGTTAAAAAAAGAGCTTGTTATTCTTTTCCTAAAAGATCGACTTTGTTTCAAAGAATAACGCTTCCGTTACCCCTTATTATTCTTAGCTAATGGATTCTAGATCAATCGCTACTTGTTGTTCTACACAATGAGATTTCAAGGATAGCTCTAAAACGCGGAGAAATTTTGTTATAGCTACTTAGGTAGAATATAAGCAGCTTTGTTTAATATCAATCAAGAAAGCTTAAAATAGTAGAGAATAAATCCCCGTTGTCAGAAAGAGATAAATGTGTGTGATGTGTGTAAATGCGTGTAACATCGGAGCAAGACAAAGTGCGACTGAGTTGACTCAAGCTAATTAGCTTGACATTCGTTCGCCACGTAGAGCGGGGTACAACGCATCTACCTCAGTTTAAAGAAGATTCACAGAATTGGTTTATTCCCACTTCTGTGAGAAGATTATTGATTTTACAGAAATATCTGAATGGAGTGGGAAGGAATTTTGTGTTGTAAGATTATTGTCGGTTGGTATATAATTGTAATCTAAACGTATTTAAGTACTTAGATATATTTTTTCGATATCTAGGTATATTACAACACTTTTGCAATATTTATTCTTGGGACGTTGTGTGAGTTTTTTTTTTTTTAAATATAAAAATCACTTGTCTAATCGATCGAGCGAGCGAAGCGAGCGAAGATCTTAGTGGTAAGTTGGGCGATTTTGCTTTGTATGTTTGTATGTTTGTATGTTTGTATGTTTCACGAATTGTTGTTCGAGCATAACTGTCGAACCGTTCATCCAATCTGCATGAAACTTGGTAGGTCAATAGGTTGTGGTAAGGAAATTTACGGGGGAGCATATGAGCTTAATCGATAAAGGGGTTGTGAAGATATTGGGTTCCCAAGGGGGTAAAAAATTATGAAAGTTACACAAATATATTGAGTGGGGTGTCATACGAAAGGGCTTATTTTGTACATTCCAAAATGGTTTTTATTTTTAATCTAGGATGTATAGTTTTTGAAATACGACCAAAGACCAAAAACTACGAAACCAGAGCTGCAAGAGCTCCCGTTTCATAGAGTTTCGATGTCTTCGTAGCTCATTGACTGGTCGGTCTTAAAAAGAGAGTGGCATCGTTGCGGTTTGGTTTGCAATGATTTTAGATGCTACTTGATTTATTTTCATGATAAAAAAAATTTTGATAAAGAATGAAAATAATTGGGGTAAAAAAAGTTAAGTAAACAAATATATTGAGTGGGCTGTCAAATGAAAGGTCTTTATTTGTACATTCCAAAATAGTTATTATTTTTATTCTAGGACGTATACTTTTAGAAATACGACGAGAATTCATAAATATGAAATACCTAAATGAAAAATTAGACGCGACATTATGTATTGCATGCATGCCAGTATTTTTTACCATGAAGAGCTAGCGCAATAGGCATACTCGGCAGTATCAGTAGTAGCACTTGAAATTATAGGAGTAGTCAGAAGAAAGTCCAAATGTAAGCCATCTACGGTGCGCGAGATCTTAGTTCGGGGCGAACTACTAGTTATGGCTATCTCTTACCATTAGAAATGGAGTAAAGCATCAACGGTGTATAATTTGGAAATTACGTAGAGACCCATTACTAATATATTGGTTACTATTTGACATTTATTTATCAAACGTGATTGATTAATCGATCGAGCGAGCGAAGCGAGCGAAGATCTTAGTGGTAAGTTGGGCGATTTTGCTTTGTATGTTTGTATGTTTGTATGTATGTTTCACGAATTGTTGTTCGCGCATAACTGTCGAACCGTTCATCCAATCTGCATGAAACTTGGTAGGTCAATAGGTTGTAGTAAGGAAATTTACGGTGGAGCATATGAGCTTAATCGATGAAGGGGTTGTGAAGATATTAGGTTCCCAAGGGGGTAATTTTTTTTTAAAGTTACACAAATATATTGAGTGGGGTGTCAAACGAAAGGGCTTGTTTTGTACATTCCAAAATGGTTTTTATTTTTAATCTAGGATATATAGTTTTTGAAATACGACCAAAGAACAAAAACTACGAAACCAGAGCTGCAAGAGCTCCCGTTTCATAGAGTTTCGATGTCTTCGTAGCTCATTGACTGGTCGGTCTTAAAAAGAGAGTGGCATCATTGCGGTTTGGTTTGCAGTGATTTTAGATGCTACTTGATTTATTTTCGTGATAAAAAAAAATTTTGATAAAGAATGAAAATTATTGGGGTAAAAAAAGTTAAGTAAACAAATATATTGAGTGGGGTGTCAAATGAAAGGTCTTTATTTGTACATTCCAAAATAGTTATTATTTTTATTCTAGGACGTATACTTTTAGAAATACGACGAGAATTCATAAAAAATATGAAATAAATGAAAAATTAGACACAACATTATGTATTGCATGCATGCAAGTATTTTTTACCATGAAGAGCTAGCGCAATAGGCATACTCGGCAGTAGTAGCACTTGAAATTATAGGGGTAGTCAGAAGAAAGTCCAAATGTAAGCCATCTACGGTGCGCGAGATCTCAGTTCGGGGCGAACTACTAGTATATCATCGGATGAAATAATTATCTATTCATATGTAGCTATGTGAATTTCAC
Source organism: Camptogramma bilineatum (assembly GCA_958496255.1). Lineage (NCBI taxonomy): Eukaryota > Metazoa > Arthropoda > Insecta > Lepidoptera > Geometridae > Camptogramma > Camptogramma bilineatum. The sequence continues at coordinate 9,086,633 of OY292465.1, read as the reverse complement.
AAATCATGAACCTATTCATAAGATAAATGAATACTGTTATCAATTTCGTACTAAGCTACGGTTCTTGGAATATAACGAACCGTCTATAGACGGTCGTCACTCGTTCCGCACTACATAAGTGTTATACCGAGGAACGAAGAGAAAGAGAAATAAGATTATGGTGCAAAAATGATTTTTAAATACTAAGGAACAGTGAGCTGATTCAAATGAGTACCTGTTTTATTTCTATTCATTCACTAGAAGTTCTCAAAAGATTTCGGGAATCTTTAGCTTAATTTGACACTGGCATGTGTTAACATACATACATACAATGTGAAGTTAATTAAAAGCTTGTAAAATTATGTTTCATTGTAAAAAGTAGCGACATCTTTTAAAGTGTCATTTGATTGATATCCGAGAAAATCCCTATTAGGTTGCATTCCCAATACTATTTATCGATCGAGCGAGCGAAGCGAGCGAAGATCTTAGTGGTAAGTTGGGCGATTTTGCTTTGTATGTTTGTATGTTTCACGAATTGTTGTTCGAGCATAACTGTCGAACCGTTCATCCAATCTGCATGAAACTTGGTAGGTCAATAGGTTGTGATAAGGAAATTTACGGTGGAGCATATGAGCTTAATCGATGAAGGGGTTGTGAAGATATTGGGTTCCCAAGGGGGTAAAAAATTATGAAAGTTACACAAATATATTGAGTGGGGTGTCATACGAAAGGGCTTATTTTGTACATTCCAAAATGGTTTTTATTTTTAATCTAGGATGTATAGTTTTTGAAATACGACCAAAGACCAAAAACTACGAAACCAGAGCTGCAAGAGCTCCCGTTTCATAGAGTTTCGATGTCTTCGTAGCTCATTGACTGGTCGGTCTTAAAAAGAGAGTGGCATCGTTGCGGTTTGGTTTGCAATGATTTTAGATGCTACTTGATTTATTTTCATGATAAAAAAAATTTAGATAAAAAATGAAAATAATTGGGGTAAAAAAAGTTAAGTAAACAAATATATTGAGTGCGGTGTCAAATGAAAGGTCTTTATTTGTACATTCTAAAATAGTTATTATTTTTATTCTAGGACGTACTTATACTTTTAAAAATACGGCGAGAATTCATAAATATGAAATAAATGAAAAATTAGACAGGACATTAGTATTGCATGCATGCTAGTATTTTTTACCATGAAGAGCTAGCGCAATAGGCATACCCGGCAGTAGTAGCACTTGAAATTATAGGGGTAGTCAGAAGAAAGTCCAAATGTTGGCCATCTACGGTGCGCGAGATCTCAGTTCGGGGCGAACTACTAGTATAGTTTTGCTTCCCATGAAAAAATCGATGGTGGATAAAAGACGACGCCTTTCTGTTTTAAAATTGTACCACAAGCAAGTATCTTAAGCTCGGCGCAAACGAGCCACCGACCGCCAGCGACAGCCACTTTTCATAATTATATTTTGTAGCTGTGGCGAATGGCCGCCACCCGCTACACGTAGGAAATAGGTCGGTAGCGGCGTTTTGTGGCTCGTATGCGGCCAGGCTTACAGTTCGAATACACCAAATCCGTCATCGGCCGAACTATGCACGGCCGTCGTCGGTCGAGAAACGTATGTGAAGGAATCGGACGATGTCAGGTCGGCAGTAGTATACGCGCTCTTATTATCTTCACTTACGTTTGATTCGATCGGACGAGTTCGGCCGACGATGGTTCGGCCGATGACGGATTTAGTGTCCGCGAGCCTTTAGGTGACGGCCGTTCGTTAGCGGCCTCCTTATAAACCAGGACTTAAAACGTCACACATGGTTGGAATTGCTACTGAAAGCGAGATATTACTGGCAACGGTATTGTCTTTGTTCGATGTTCCGATATTGTTTTGGCGTTGCGGGAAACGATTGATTAAACTGAATGTACCGATGATACTCGTAGCTAAACCTTGATAGATTAGAGAAAGTATTGCTATAAACTCAATTATATTTAATAATAATACTTACTTAGATATATTTCTAGCGCGCGCAAAGTGAAGACTCGAAAACGTCCTAATTGGGACGTCTTGTTTCAGTCAGTCGTTTATGAAATTTTATGTGATTTTTCCGATGTTTTCCGAAAAGCATTCTTTTTCTAGTTTTACTGTACACGTGTTGAAGGCGGCGACGTGTGACGCATTTTTTTAGTATGGAAGTAATGTTAAAACTATTTACAGTAAGCAAAATCACAATACTATTTAAATTAGCTGTAAGTCTATCATAGTAATGATTTTATATCTCCCCTGTACAATCTGCAACTGAATGGAAAATCTGCCCTCACATGTATTACAGAGTAATTTATGCACTTACATTGATATATTCTGCGTTGATTACCTTGTCGGAAAATCCACAATGATGTCATCTAATTGCATAACATTATGTAATGTACGTAAGTACGGTTTCGTCACGTTTGATACCTTTTTGTTAGGTTTTTTCTGATCAATTGATTGTATTGAAGTGCTCCTCTTCTTAGAACATTTGGATAAAGTACCTTCATTGATTGAAATAGTTTAGTCATAAGCATTTTTCCTTGTCATATCTACCATTTAAATAATATTTACTTGGGTTATAAATGCGAAAGCTTTTTGGCTCAAAACGATACGAATATAGAAACTAATTGGATAAATACTACTTTGGTGCCTGCCTCGGAATAGGATTATTTTGGAAGAATACCTACTTTTGAAGGCTTTTCTCGCCTCGATACAGCGGGCTGAAATTATTCTGCAATTAACGAAAACAGCAACCTATCGATTTTAATACGATCCTCCCAAAGCCATTTAGGGAAAATTTCGTCTCAAGTTCATGCGAAAAAGGATCCTTTCAGGGGCAAATTACCATTACGCCGTCGATCTGTGCTGACGCTCATTGTAATCAACTAATTGATGGTACAACGCTTACGCCTCGTGTATGTTGGTTACAAACTGATGTACCGTTAGAATTAATTGGTGAGTCCGTCATTATCATCAATTTAGCTGGTCGTAACCTAGATGTTCTAGGTTACTGACACTAGTTACTATCTTACAGCTGCTGATAGTACGAAATTACAGAGTGCCTAGTACGAGTTTGTTGTAATTCGGTAGCGTAAGGCTTGTTTCACTCTTCAGCGTGTCGCCGGTCGCGTCCGTGAGTTGACCATTCACAGCACAGAGAAATTAATTTTGACCATTCAACTCGCGGACGCGACCGGCGACACACTGAATTAGAATTAGAATTAGAATTATTTATTTCCAGAACAACAGAAAGCTTACAGTGTACACCAAAACGCTAGCTGTTATAATTAAAACTTAAAAATAATCTTAGATTTTTAAAAATAATATAAAGGCTGTCATCAAATAAGTCGATATGTATCTGAAGAGTGAAACAAGCCTAAACGTGGATTTGTATTGGATCAGAACAGCGCCAACTAGTGGCGAAAACGTGAAACTTAAGCGTTAGAGCTTCTGATTCGATACCATACAAATCCACGTTTAAGGCGTCGATACCGAATAGTGAAACAAACTCTTACTAGGCTCTCTGTAATTTCGTACTATCAGCAGCTATATGTTAATGGGCCTGGAGTTTGAACACCTAGCTATTAGCTAGATTATTAGCTGCTACTGTCAGTCTAGCTCAGCGTCTCAGTGACGCCAGTTGAGCTGTGTTTAATCGACGCCATCTAATGATGATTGAATGTACTTACATCAACTGTTTTGCAAACAGTAGAGTAGCTCTTGTGTTTTTTCAAACTGAGATGGTATCTTTTGGAGAATAGATGTATTATACAGACATTAAACATATCTTAAAACGGGATAACTACGTGATTAATTATCCCGTATTACGGGATAAATTCGTGGATTTTAGATCTTCCCGATATTTCGGCAGTTAACCGTGATCATAGCGCATGCACCGACATATCGGGAAACTCTAAAATCCACGTACAACTCACACCCACTTCAAGTGGATTAACAGTAGGCCAAATATCAATCAGGCGTGACTGAAATACATTTCAAAACCAAAACATAATTATGATACGTGAACTCAGTAGTAGAAGGGTGGAGTGGAACACTTGTTTTCACATACTCTTTAAACAAAAGTGCCTCTTTTCTCATTTTAGGGTACTTTGACCTGACCTTTATATTAGGGTCATTTTCCAAAATGTCATCAATGAAACTAGTATAGATACTGGTTAGATAAACAAACTGTGGCCACGATAGGCGCCGGGCGTACTTATCTCGACCATCCATCGCTCTAACATCGGAATGCTAATCGAGATTTGTTACTGGGTCTTACTAGGTTTTTCACTGCGAACGGAATGTTTTCTAAGTTGTGCTAAGTTTTATTAGTGTTCTGTGGTTTTATTGCGGTATGTTGGTGATCGTATGGTGCTCGTATATGTGGCAATTACGTATTTTATAAGTAACATTCTATCATTTTTTTCACAAGTCATCAACTATTTCAAAAACGCGCATTCTAGAAAGCGGTCATTAACCAACAACTCATGCTCAGTTTTCCGGTGTTAGTCCCACTCCAAGGTTTTCTGTAAGAGTACTTCGTTTCTTGTGCTCAACTAAATGATGTATTGTTTTTTTTTTCTTAAGTAGCCATACAATGATTTACGATTGGAAATCCGGAGGTAAAAAATATTGTTGCCATAACCAATAAAAAACTTCGAGTAAGCAATAATAGAGCATTATTTAGCAATAATAGCAATGTCCAAAAGAATATATTTCACAAGCGCGAATTTGATTTTGTATGGTAAATATTTTTGATTTTAGAAACGTGGAATAAAATTATCTAGTTTTTGCTTAGGCTACTTTATATGCTGGCTGGTAATGTTTTTAAAATAGTACCTAAATCAAGCTGTTTTTTTAAGCCTTGTGAACAAGCTTCCACTCGCGGCTTTGCTTTCGTTATACCAAAGATATTCCATTTTTCATTCCATATTTTCAGGTATCTCTCATACGAACTTACTTAGGTATATCTAGATTGGAGATAGAATCATAATTAGTTAGTGTTGATACTTGACGTAGTTCTTTTATGTTCCCTCATATACCTCCGATAAGTTCTCAAAGTTAAATATGCCTGTCCAGTCCAAATCAGTCGCTGTGGTCGAAATCGGCCAAGACATTATTATAATTATTATTATCCTATGGGTTACCATACGGTCGGTAACCTACCATTATGAAGGAGCGCGTGTAACCTTGTAATAAAATAAGCATATAGCGTTTATCAGCGAAGTGCTTTTGGCACTTAGGGACAGTTACTGTTGTCAAATGATATTTGTTTCTGTGTTCCGCAGTCTTATGTTGTATACCATCCGTTTGCTGGATTAGTGCCAAGGAAAGGGAGCGGATGCAGTGATACCTTGTATCGTTTTAATATTGTTACGAAAAATTGATTTACAATCAGAAATAGTTGGAGGGCTGGAGAGTGACATAGGCTACTTTTTATCCCGAAAAAATGCATGTTTCCCGTGGGATAAAAAAATAGTAGTCCACGCGGGCGTAGCTGCGGGCGTCCGCTAGTAAAGGAATAAGAAGTAAGTAAATAAAACATGTGTGTATCAAAGAGCTCGATAACTTTGGAAAAAACAAAAGAAACCCTGATCAAAATTGAGACATTTTATAAAGACAGGCTTTTACTCGTAAGTTAGTACTTACCTACTTTAGATCAGCGAACATTTATAAAGTATTTTTTTTATTTTTTATAGTGTTAAACCACACTTAGGTTATTATTACGGGACTTATGACGGGATTCAAATCCCGTCGGCATTGAAAATTTTGATAAGATTTTTCATTTTCAAATGTATAAAGTATGTTGTTTAACAAAATGAGAGTTACCATACTCAAAAAATAGAAGTTAGTTTACACTGATTACCTTGTTTTCTACGCACCATCATCATTATTATTTCAATTAAGCTATTTCAGCGACAATCCCCGCTTTCGCTTATTTACTAAAACCTAGCCTTCTCTATCTTCGTTTGAAAGAGCTTAGAATAAAACCGAGTTGGCACTATCATGCGGCATTAGCATTATAGTTTTTGTACGTAAAAGGAGTGACTGTATTCCGCACTGTCTTTCACCACATTGTTCTTTTACAGTCATTAAGTTTCGAACTGTACCTACCTACTAAAAGTGTATTCTGACTTTTCACCTCATTGTAATCATTGCATATAACGAAGCAGTTAAGTGCTGTCGCCTTCTGTTGTGCTATTACCCGACTTCTAAGGAAGGGTTATGCTTTTTTGTATCGGACATCAATGGGTGATCGATGACTATTTAACACGTTAAGTGCCACACATAATTATTTTTGCACTACAGAGGCTTTTTAGGGAGTGGGCACACTGCGTTTTTTGCAGCGCGTTTTGTATCGATACAAACGCGATGCGAACTCGTAGGTCAAAAACGCGCTTCAGAAAACGTGTGCACACTCTCTTAAAAAAGCGGTCTGTGCACACTTGTCTTTAAAAAGTTTATTTATTTGTGGCTCTATATTTTCTAAGTTTGCCTCCTAACATCATTATTTTCAACCGTCAATTTTATTGTACCCCGTGATAAATGGAGCTATCGAGGACCATTTTATCATTTTCGTAATATCGAGAATACGATGTCCTAATAATTCATGTAGGGCATTGCGTGGCCATTTGTCATACATCGAAATATAATAAGGAATTTGGACGCGGTCATCGCGTATTCTGTGTGTGCTGATGGATTGATCTCATCATTCAAACGGGTCTGGAATAAAGGGCCATGATTTGATGTATTATATGCTCTTGATGCCGTCTGTTAATCTAACTTCAGTAGGCCGTGTACATGTTATAAATAAGTTTCTCGCATATCTTTTGGGAGTTACTGCGAGAACATTTATATTGACTAGCTGTGTCCCGCGATATTATCCATGGTTATTTATTGAATGTATTTATTTATTTACAATATCCCAATACAAGTATTATCATTTTAACGGTATCGGAGCAACTCAAAATGCCAGTGAATAAAGCATTGCATCAAGCCACAGATCGCTCCAAATGGAGAACAACCATCCACAAGATCATGGGAAGGAGTCACGATCCTCAATAATGAGGAAACGACTAAGGAGGATTATAATTTTAATCATAAAATTAATTTTTAATTTTTTTACAACACAAAATAACTAAAAAACCGCCTTCAAATTGTATTCGTATAATATTGAGAACACTCTGTAATACGGTCTTAGATATTTAATTAAGAATTAACTTAGATATTTACTATATTCATGCACGTAAATTAGCATTTTCTTTAATCTTCCGCATTTTCAGCATTTTGTTTACCAATGTATAAATGGTTTTTATTGTGCCGCCGCCATTTAGCGTGGGCAGGTGATGAAATGGATTTTATATACTTACTTATTTTTTTTCTCCAATCAAATTGTAAATGATTCTCCGTACCGAGACTCAAAATAAATTGTCTTGATAAATAAATTTCAATACCTATTGAAAATATAAAGAAGGTCCTACACTGGACACCTGAGGATACCAATAGTTAAATTATCTACGCACGTGTCTAGAAACTGTCTAGAGTACGATGCCTTTGGATCCCATCCCCTGGGAAATAATATAAAGCTGATTCCTAAAAAAATAGTAATGTAACTTTGAGTATAGAAGTGCAACTACATTTTCCTCAAGTCATGATCACAGGATAGTCTTAGAGTTAGTTGATTCGACTCCTACTCTTTCGCGACTAATAATGTGAAGAACTAGGGAAAAAAAGTTCGATGCTAAGCTTTAGTTAGTACCTGTATGCCACACTATAGGTCACTTGCCAAGGCACCTCGCCGGTGGCGAGGCAGCATGTCAACGTTAATGGCCTCAAAGGTGACAATAAGGGGATATAAGTCATCGTCGGCTAGATGCAAGCAACAAATATTTCCAAGGAGATTTGTTAGGCAGGCGGTCGGTCATAAAACACTAAACAAAAATGTGATGATTATAGGAATATACATCTCAATGACATTATTGTTTTTATTTTCAAAAAGGTTCACATATTTGTGCTTAGGAGATTAAATAAGAATTTCGCTTCTATAACTGTTTATTATATAGTTTTGTTAACTCAATGAGCGACCACATTGCCAAACCAATAATACAAATAGTTGCCAGATTTAGTTTTGGTTGTATCACTAGTAGTTCGCCCCGAACTGAGATCTCGCGCACCGTTGTATTGATAGCCTAGATTTGGACTTGTTTCTGACTACCCCTATACCTACGTTAAGTGCTCCTTCTAGTGTTTACCACAGAATGATATCTAATGCGCTACCTCAGTATGGTAAAGATTATAGGCATGCATGCAATACATTAAGTCGTGTCGTGTTTATATTCAATAGTTGACACCGCGAACTTCGTACCGCGCCTCAGGGAAGGCCTCTTAGTTCGAGAAATTATTAAAATAGCAGTTCAATACGAAATGTATGAGAAAATCCATTCCCTCCCCCTCCCCCTCCCCTCTCCCTACCCCCCTCCCCTCCTCTCCCCCTCCCCTACCCCACCCCTTACCAGGGTTCGAACTTACGACCTATGAATCGAAAGTCGAGTACTCTTCCAATCGGCCAACACGGCTTTTATTTTCAATCTCAAGAAAAAATATCAAGTAGCAACTAAAATCATTGCAAACCAAACCACAACGATGCCACACTCCTTGTCTGTTAACCAGACCTACGAATACATCGAAACTCTATGAAACGGGAGCTCTCTCCATACTTCCGTTAATTGGTTTCCATAATTTTTATTTTTGACTGTATTTCAAAAACTATAGAACCTAGAAGAAAACTAAAAACCATTTTGGAATGTATAAGTTGAGTACATTCATATGACACCCCACTCAATATATTTGGGTAACTTTGAAAAAAAATTACCCCCTTGGGAACCCCATATCTTTACAACCCCTTCATCGATTACGCTCATACGCTCCACAGCAAATTTCCATAGCACAACCTATTGACCTATCAAGTTTCATACAGATTGGATAAGCGGTTCGATAGTTATGCGAGAACATAAAAATGAAACATACAAACATACAAACATACAAACATACAAAGCAAAATCGCCTAACTTGCCACTAAGATCTTCGCTCGCTTCGCTCGCTCGATCGATAATAAAAGCTTACTGAAGTGGTTTGTTTTGTGATTAGTTTCACAGTTCGAAAATTATTTGTTGGTTTCACAATTTTGCGAGTTCTCAAAGACTAATAAAAATTTTGTTATTGAAAACAATTCTGGTCGGAAAACAATTTGTAACAATAAATTACGAAAATATTAATTCTGACACGCTTGAAGTGACAAATATTCAATTTTGTTTTATTAAAAAGTGTAAAAAGCTAAATGTTTCTCGAAGTTATTGGAGTAGGTAAGCGATGCCAATATCAAATGTTTGATAACAGGTGCGACTTCTACTAAACAATTTTAATCTATGTCATGTCAGTTTAGAAACCCGTGTGATCGGTGTTGCTACTTCAAATATGTAGTTCGCTTACCTTGTCTAGATCTCACCTCGCTTGTCTTCTGTTATGCCCGGGATACACGAGGCTAGTTTTTCAAGCTAGGATAGCAAGCTAGTTTTCTACTAAACTATCCTGGCTTGCTAACCTGGCTTGGAACATGCTAGTTTTGTTTACATGAGGCTAGTTTATTTTAAGCTAGTATTATTGCAGTGACTGAAGTGACCACACGTCTAAAATGAACTGCATGCGAAAAAAAACACAATTCTATTGAAAAAGTTACTTTGAACACTGTGCCAATTTCCACTAGAAACTAGCAGATGAATTACAAAACCAGGTGTGGACATGACCGTGAATTTTAAGAAGAGATGACGTGGATCACTCTACTTTACTTTATTTTATTCATACTGCTTTGGAAGAATTTCGCAATGAAGATTTAGGCGAATATCAGAGTATTTTGCGAATGACAAAATGCGTGGTTACTGCTTACTAGCCAACCCAAAACTAGCTTCGCCGGCCACATGAAGCTAGTACACAAGCCAGGATAGTAAAATCAGTGGTGGGGGGCGCTACTAGCCTGAAAAATAGAACTCCATCCTATTAAAAACTATCCTGGCTTGTAAACTAGCTTGCTAGCTTACTAGCTTAGAAATGAAGCTAGTTTTGTCTACACGAAGCTAGAAGTACTAGCTTGCTAGCTTACTAACACTAGCTTGCTATCCTAGCTTGAAAAACTAGCCTCGTGTAACCCGGGCATCAGTCTTGCGAGCTTGAACAAGGCGCGTTATTCATAGACAAAGTGCTTTATTGAAGCTTACTGATACACATCCCACTATGGGCCTGCAATATTAACAAACTGACCAAAAGTATACGTTAGTTGTTAAAGGACACTTTTGTATGGATTTAAAATTTTTGATAAATCTTGCTTTTAACTGAAATTGAGTTTGTTTAGACTAGACTGACTTGACTAGATCTCACTGACTTATTGAACAAATACAGGAAGACAAAACAAGTCGTAGCTTAATATTTTTGATTAATTGTTTATTCGTTCTTCCGTGCCAATGTAAAAAAAAAAATGGTTTAATCAAATCTGTTTTGGTTACAATCCAATCCTCATTAATCTTTTACGCAGGTGTTTACAGACTTTTGACGCTAGGACAATCAGTCAACTCGATAAAAACAATACTAAAGTTGATGTCCAATACCTATTCGCAAAATCAGTTAAAATTTTCCATTTAGTTGTTGACATGACAAACAGTGACACAATAAAGTAAATAGCAAAAAGTAGTGCAGCTCCGCTTTGTATTCCTCCTCGTAAATTATGCTTTTTTTGGAAACTACCTTAAATGTTTTGGATAAAGTTTAAAATCAAATGAATAGATTAAAGATTTTTTTTATTTTTTACAAAATTGTGGTTTTCCATTTAATAATTTTCTTTGTATAACAAACAGTCATAAATAAATCATCATTTATTAGAAGAAATTTCTGTGAGCAAATGTGTGTAATAGAAGTTAACATACTGTAACAAAAGCTTTGTCGCTTTCAAAGCGTATTTTGTTTCGGGTCGGCCAATTACCGCTGTTTGCAAGACAATATTGAAGTTTAATTTTGCTTTGGTTACTTGAAGCTTTTGTTGACGGATGTTAATTAACATTTTTCGCTGTTGTCGCGGAGACTGTTTTTTGGAACGAGAGACGCTTTGTGATGTGATCCCTGAGTAATTTTGTTTCGGGAAATTATTGGGCAAGATTAAAATCTCTCCCGTGATTTATTCCGACCATTTTACGAAGTAATCTGAACTACAAAGACTCGAGAGAGTAACCAAGTGGCAAAATTAAAAAAAACTGACTTCATTGTTGTAAGCAATTTTCTGCACTCTTGAGGTGCATTTCTGTTCATCACTCCAAAGATCCTCGTCAAAGCCTCACAAAAATTTTAAAATTTGTAGTAGTTTTATAATTTGGCCCCAAGCAAACAAAAAGAGAATCATTAAAATCGGTCCATAATTGACGAAGATATTTGTGAACATACATGTTTTAATCATCTTCCTGAACCTTATGACAAAATTACTGACTAAAGACTTAATGAATTAGTTTTGAATTTCACCAAATCCAAGAAAGATAAAATAGGAAATCACTGTCGAATTTGAGTTAGCAATAACTATGATACACATCTCATGAAGAAAAAAGAGAGGAAGAGTAGAATTCCTCGAAGATTCCCTTAAGAACGTCAGAGTAATTTGAACCTTATTTCCAGGTGCTCCTAGTCCACGAAGCGTCAAAAGGTAGCTTCTCGCGGGTGTTCGACCTGGAGGCCGGAGACGACACGGACCCGGGGATGCCCCGGACGTCACCATATGAAAGCCGGTTTCCCATCAACATTGGCATTACGGGCTATGTAGCGACTACTGGCGAGGTTAGTTCAAGTTTTTTTTAATATTGTCTTTGTTTTGAAACATTTCTTTTTTAATTAGTCATCTTTGTGTATACTAGTTTCAGTGTCTTCAATTTGTATATTCATTCAGCATCATTCTCTTCATTAAACTCCCAAGACGAATAGTGAAAAAATAAGTAATTAAATTTACAAATTGCTCTGTCTTTAGTTTGTTTTTGATGAACATATTGGTTAAAATAACTTTAAAAGCTATTAATAACTGTCTATAAACTCATTGCCTGCTGATAAATCCTCTTAGAACTACGAACATCAGCCACATAAGTTCGTGAAGTTTAATCACCCCAGACATGCAGCAATTTGAAAGTTTCAAATTGTTTTGAGCAGCTAATTTATCACACGGACTCATTATACCGTCTTTTACATTAAAAAAGTTTTTGTGACGTGTCGAGTTCAATTTCGCTTCTATGTTTTAAAGTTTAGCTTTTTTACTTTCATGAATTTGTAATTTCAATTAGCTAAGTTTGTTAACTGTTTTCATTAATCGTTTTTCGTAGTTCTATTTTGACTGACTTTAGCTAACTTGGTAGTAGCTCTGTCTTCTGTTGTAAATTGTGGGTTTGATTCCCATCCAGGACAAACTTTTGTGTGAAAACTTGAAGTCTGTTTTGATTGTTATAAAGCATACAATGTATTTACTAAATTAATTGTTCAATTCCCATTGTCCAAGATATGCTTACTATTAGGCTAAACGACATTACATTATAATTCAAGACTTCAGCAGTGCCATTCAGATTTCCGAAAATGCATCCGATTTGATAATTTTCTTCGGAAAGATGATGTTTTTTCAGCGAAGCTCATTTTTCCGAATAGGGAATACATTCCGAGAAGGTCTGAATCGCACTGCTGGTATTATATTTCAAACGATGGTTATCGTAAGATCCTTTTCGTTAGTGTCATGCCAGTAGCAGTAAATCAGCGTGAAAACCAAGCTAAATATTTTGCCAAAATAAATGTAATATCTCATCTTGCGATCATGTATCATTTTAATAAACAGCGAGCCTTTCTTCGCTGACCCTTGGGAGTATCCGAGTATCCTAAACCTCATCTCTGTTATGCCAAATCCCTTGTGTCATTGTTACCTAAAGTAAGAAGACAGCTTTGTAGGTTGTTTATGCCCTTTAATAATTCAATCACAACGTGTAACCCATTCATCATAATGTGATGCTTATTCTTAACATTTTTGAAGTAAAACTTCTTTACGCACGCTTGACTTGAGGAGTAAGCTGGTGAATGCGTGACGAAAACGTTACGAAAATTTTGATCAGTGGTCGGGCGAGGCGAACGGAAGTTTTACTTCAGTCGTGTGGGTACACTTGTTTTTTTTTGTCTCATCAATAAAATGTGAAAAAAAAAACGGCATAACGTTTCACACGTTTACGAATCGTAAGCTCAAAATGATATTGTTGGTGCATAAAAAGAAATGATGTGTTATAGGCAATTCAGGCCTCTACTCCTAAAAACTTAAAATCACGTATCGTATCAATTTTCGAAGTTCAGTTTATGTTAAATGCTCCGGATTCAGTTTCCACCAATACAAGCTGATCTTCGAAGAAGGCATCACCGTGAGAAGAGAATAGTGAATTTTGGGACGATGATGGTCAATTTGGCAGAGTAGAAAATGTGTATCCAATTTGAAGAGTTGAATAATGGCAGCGAGAGTCATTAATTAGAATAAGCTCGATTTTTACACGATGGATATTGAGCTGTCATACATAAAAAAATATAACGCTTTCAAATCTTCTCAAGAGCTCCATACATTTGTGCCCGTTCTCCTTTACTTTTCAATTTAGTAGTTAGCTCATAAGCCATCTAAGCATGCTCTATAAACTGTCCTTTTTCAGACGGTGACCATAGCAGATGCTTATTTGGATCCACGGTTCGATCCGTCGGTTGACGACGGCACTGGCTTCAAACACAACACAATACTTTGCATGGCTATCAAGAACTCTGAGGGCAGGATCATCGGAGTAATTCAGGTAAGGATTGATAGATTGATGATTCTTATGAACACAAAACAGAATAGTTTGTCGACTGTATTTGGTATACGGATGACATTCTCTCAGAAGACTCGGAGGAGAGTTCAAATGCATATTTATTACATGCCATTTAAGATATGAACGATTAGGCATAAAGCTTTTATACGATCTCAAGAGCTCCGTTATGGCTTAATGGTCACAATAATTAAAAGCGCATGAAACATTATGAAACATCGAAGCGCTTAATTTTTACACTTCTGCAAACACGAAGTTTTTTGAACGTCCAAAAGGACAGGTGTGTGCCATATTTTGGAACACTTTCTTTAATATTTTTCCGGAACAACTGAAATAAAAACTAAGTCTCTATTTTATAGGAGTTTCAGAATTATCGTCTAGGGATCATGCGCTTAGTTTGAAAAGTTCTAGCAAAAATCTGCTCAAACAAAGATACTTTAAGGCTTTAATTTGAAAACTCACAAAACGTTAATCTAGCTTAGAATTAAGTTTGATACTATAATGTGACCTGAATATTAACGGTAAACGATACTTATCGTTAAAGTTTTTGATTTGAGATTGTGTTCAAAAATCAACTACGAAGCTCGTTTAAAAACGGGTCAATTTTTTAGCGACTTATTGGTCATTCACGTCAAAATTTATTCGAAGATTAAGCAGATGTGAAACTGTGAATACAAATATATTTATTACCAGACATTTAACAAAAATCATAGATTACTGGTGGTCCCCGCACGAGGGGTTAGCCTGTGTCGCTGTGTGAGTGTGTGTGTGTGCTGTGTCGTGTGTGTGTATGAAATAGATTTAGAAAATTAATACATTAGGTATTTCGTGAACGTACGAAGGTAGATAGGTACACATGACTCAAGTAAGACAATAACCTATGACAGTTTATAAATCAAGCACTCTTTCACAAGTAATTGAAATTTGAAAAGGACTCAAGTATATTTTGTGTTCGTTTTAATAAATTCAAGTTGATTTAGTGAGCATCTTAGAGATTTTTAGAGCGCTCTGAGTTATGTTTAAAAGCAGCGGTCGACATTTTTACGTGTATTTCAAAGCGCGGAGTTTGATGGACACCAGTCAAAAGCTTGGCATGGACTTGAAGCTACCGTATTCTACTACAGTTGACATGAGTTTGATAGGAACTATGCAGTACATTGCTGCTTTGACGTAACGTGGTAATCACCATCATTTTAGGAAAACAACAATGTACTACAAAGCACCTATCAAATTGATGTGAAGGTCTATCAATCGTAAATCGTCTTTCATCAAACAGACTGTTATCTATTATGACGAATGAAAATCTTAAATTAGCTCTTATTTCGGCGTTGTACATTTTTAAAATACATTCAACAGCCAAACGGGATTTTAACCCCCAACGTCGGCTTTTTGAGTGTATTATTAGTAAGTTTTCTGTTGAAAAAATATTATTGAAATGAGCTTAAACACGGGTATTTTACACTTATTCAAGGCGATCTGTTAAACAGCTCCTGACTCCATCAGATCAGCTCGCTGTCAACATAATATCGCATTCTCACGGAGAACTGTTTTAAAATTCAGTTGCATGATTCTACCCGAACAAAAATACACATAAAGTTAAATAAATGCTTTAGAAATAAAAAGCCTCTCCTATATTCTACAAACCTTGCGGATGCTACTTGTATATTATGCCTTAGTGTACAAGGCTCGGGTTCAGATGCGAATTAATGAAAAATTCAAACAGTACCAACGTTGAAACGGCGCAGTGCGGGTGCCATGCGACAGTACAATCGACGACAGAAACTGGAGCCTCTGATAACGCAATTCACCATTTCACGAATAGTCCAGTATCTGTATTCTGTAGGTCTATAGAGATAGGAAATAGGACCCATGGGATTTGAGTACTAAAGACGGGCATTTGCTATAAGTTTATCTAAGTATACTAATATAGAGAATGCGAATTTTGTGAGTTTGTATACAATTATTGGAGAGGTGTAACTTAAAACAAACTTTCTATGAGGTCATCCCACGCATTTTCTTGGTTAAAGTCAATTGTTTTACTTTATTTTTGACCTTTCGAAATATAATTATTCTGATAATAGACTACAAGTTCAATTTGTCTATTTCCGTTGTTAGTTCATAAACAAATTCATCACTGAAGAATTTAAAAGAGCTTTTGCAGTCGAGTTTACATTAAAACGTCAAGGCACTACATTAGGCAGTTTGCGGAAAATTTAAATGAAAATTACGCATTCCGGTGCGGATGTTTCACTAATTATGAACTTTGAATTCTTTTTCGTTTTATCTACGAGCGCTTTTTGTAACTTAAAATATAAATTCTTTAATAAATATTCATATGTAGAAAGATGCTTAGAGATGTTGTTGAGTAAGTTTATTCCTTGGAAATTACATTATAATAACACACGGGATTATTCACGTAGGTTTAGGTGCCTACAATGTTTCAATTCCTTCGCAGATTCTTTGTCTGGGTAAGAGGAATTCGCGGTACGGTCACTCTCTGCGGTGGTCTCACACTTTTGAAAGTGAAATCTTTAGAAGTTTTTTTTTTTACTTTGTCCCACTACTGGGCAAAGGTCTCTCAAAGGACTCTATCCTTCGCCGGCTTCTACCAGACTCTTAATAGGAGTAAATAAGCAGGGCTATAATTTAAATTATGTAGGAGTTGTGTGTATAAATAGAGAAAGTTTTCTTTAAGAAAATTTACCCCCGCAAAGCCGGGTCGGTAGTTTCAAAACAAAATATTTACCGGAGTCGAGAACGGAGGTTAATAATCAACGGACTCATTTAAATAATTGCGCAATGCGACGAGGAACTTCTTTCTCGGATGTAACACTGTTGAGAGCAGTTAGAAGTTAATTCATGTTACTGCATTATGCACCACTGTCTTGTTGACTTCGATCCAATGCCCTATCAACGGTGTTTTGTTTAAGAAATATAATATACAATAGGTACTAAGCAATGATCTTCTATTTAAACTGAGGTAGATACGTTGTACCCCGCTCTGCGTGGCGAATAAAAGTCAAGCTAATTAGCTTGAGTCAACTCAGTCGCACTTTGTCTTGCTCCGATGCTACACGCATTTACACGCAGCACGCATATAATTTATCTCTTTCTGACAATGGGGTTTTATAAATCTCTGCTATTTTTAGGGTTCCGTACCTTAAAAGGTAAAAAAAAGAACCCTTATAAGATCACTAAAAAAGCTATAAAAAAGCGTATTATAAAATATCAGATTACTTGGATGACAAAAACGCCTGGGACTGAATATGCTCCAACTCCGTTATTATTAAATCATAAAAATATTGTAACAAATAATAATTGTAACATTTGTAATAATTGCTTACATAAAAAAAATATATATAAAAAAAAATTACAAACAAAAAGTGTGTCACCGAAAAGAGTGTTAGGCCCCAAACCGTGTTTGTTGCCCTGGTTCTTCACGGTCTTGGTCGCGAAGGAACAGGAGTAGAATCACCTAGCTCTTAAGACGTTTCAAAGTGGTACACTTGTGATCTTATTGAATAAACGAATTTGACTTTTGACTTTTTGACTTTTGACTTTTGACTTTCTTGTCCGTCTGTCCGTCTGTCCGTCTGTCTGTCCGTGTGTCACCATCGATTATCTCAGGAACGGGTAGAGCTAGCAAGTTGAAATTTATACCATATACTAAAGTCTATAGTCCCTATTGTGACTATAAAAATCAAGGTCCTGAGTCAACACTATAAAAAGATATAGGCAAATTTAGGTTTTCGTGAAAACTTGTGAGTACCAAAACTTACCTTAATTTTCAACTTTTTTTATTTTTTGGAATTTTTCCTTTACTTGTGCTGGAAGACCTTGCTTGTAACCAAAATTGACAATTCTAGGTCAACCGGAAGTACCCTAGAGGTTTTGGGTCGAAAACCTAAATGGTAGTTCCCGTTGACCTAGAATAACGAAATTTGGCAAAAAGCAAGGTCTTATAGCACAAATAAAAGAAAAATTCCAAAAAATTAAAAATGTTGAAAATTAAAGGGTGTTCCCATACATACATAGTTGACGCCTATTATAAGTCCTCCGAGTTGTATGGGCGCTCATACAATTAAGCGGACTAGCTTAATTGGCACCATGGCTAGGTACGGAACCCTCGGCGTACGAGTTCGACTCGCACTTGACCGGTTTTTATTTAGTTTTCTTGATTGATTTTAAACAAAGCTGCTTATGTTCTACCTAAGTAGCTATAACAAAATTTCGCGTTTTAGAGCTTTTTTACCCGACTGCGCAAAGCAAAGGAAGGGTAATGTGTTTATCGGTCTATGTATGTTTGGATGTTTCTATGTGGCACTCTAGAGGCCAAACGCGTGGACCGATTTTGATAATTCTTACGTCAATCGATTCTTCTCAACCTTGGGAGTGTTATTAAAGACATGACAGTAAACAAAATTCACCAGTGCCACAACCAGACGCCATATTGTCAAAATTAAAAAAATCAAAATCGTCACACTATATCAAGTGCGGTATCGTTGAATAGGTATTTCAAAATCAACTTTAGGTTTCTTTTACCATTTTTCATTTTAAGTAATAGTTTAGGAAAAATAACGGTTTAAAGTTGATTAATAATAATTCTCGCTATGGATGTTTCTATGTGGCACTCTAGAGGCCAAACGCGTGGACCGATTTTGATGATTCTTACGTCAATCGATTTGTCTCAACCTTGGGAGTGTCACTAAAGATATGACAGTAATCAAAATTCACCAGGGCTACAACTAGACGCCATATTGTCAAAATTAAAAGAATCAAAATCGTCACACTATATCAAGTGGGGTATCGTTGAATAGGTATTTTAAAATCAACTTTATCATAACTAAAAAGTGTTAAATAAAAAAATATTTTAAAAAAACAAAAACCCGACTGCGTCAAAACTAAAAAAAAAAAAACAAGCCTGCAAAGAATTACTCACAGTCGGGACCCATAACATTGGGAAGATTTGATTGGTAATAAAATGAATGGGTATCGACTGTGAGTAATTCTTTGCAGGCTTGTTTTTTTCTTTTTAGTTTTGACGCAGTCGGGTTTTTGTTTTTTTAAAATATTTTATCTAATGAGTATAACGTCTCCGGTAAAATCTCATTGGTACTAGGTAGGTACCTAATTTTACTTTTAACATTTATCTATGCCTTAATCAGCGTCCATAAATTTAGAATTCCGGAAAGGACAATCTCTTTCCCATTTTCCGGTTCGTTTTCTCTGAACCATTTTAATAAATTTATTCTCGGTATTTTTATCAAATTATTTCTATTACAGTTGATAAACAAATTCGACGGTCTACTCTTCACGAAGAACGACGAGAACTTTGTGGAGGCTTTCGCGATATTCTGCGGCATGGGGATACATAACACGCATATGTATGAAAAGGCTATCACGGCTATGGCAAAGCAGAGCGTCACTTTAGATGTAAGTATAACTTAAGCTCTTCTAGCTGTTTAACAGAAGAAAATTAAATGTATACTTAATTGAAATAATAAAATTTAATTTATTAATAATATTAATTAAAAAATTAATAAAAACGAACCCCCTTACTTATGAAAGATGTTTAAAGTTGAACACTGGTTAAACGACGTCCTGTCTCTATTCGTCACTATACACAAATAAAGGCAGGACGTTGTTTAACCAGTGTTCAACTTTAAACATCTTTCATAAGTAAAACCCTAAGTATTCAAGCTGTATTTTATATTTTGCAGGTATTAAGTTACCACGCATCAGCGTCCTTGGATGATGCCCAGAGATTACGAGTAAGTTTAATACACATTGATGTTAATTAATTAATTTCTATGCTTTACATTCTTTCACCATAATCTTTCGTTTATTGCACAGAAGTATTTTTCAGTTAAAATCTACATAGATCTTGTTTCTAAGCTTGTACATTCACGAATGTCACCTTATATTTCATTCACGAATGTCACCTAGTAGGTACTTATATTTGTTTGTTTGTTTGTTTGTTTGTCCTGCTTTCACGTCAAAGCAGAGAGACGGATTGACGTCATTTTTAGTATGGAGATAGTTGGAGGGCTGGAGAGTGACATAGTCTACTTTTTATCCTGAAAAAAATGCAAGTTTCCCGTGGGATAAAAAGTAGTAGTCCACGCGGGCGAAGCCGCGGGCGTCCGCTAGTTTGACATAAATCTATTTTTATTCCAATTCCACTTACTGCAAATCTCCTTTGTTTATCTCTCTCCCCACACGTATTGACCATGTCTTTCCTGTAAATATGGTCGGTTAAGCTGATGTGATGGTGTAGTTGGCAAGCCTACTCCATCTCAACAATGTCCCAGGAACTACAGTGTTCCCTTAAATGTAGGCACAGATTGCCTCATCATCATCTATTAAACGTTGTAAAGGCCTAAGTTCTTGTCATTTATCACAACATAGTCTTTAAGCGCTCGTGGCGTAGCTTGCTTAGACGTTCTTGATTGATCGTTGAAGTTAGCAGCGTTGTGCGTGATCCTGATCACTTTGTATGGGCGACCACAAGCAAGTGGCATCACGAGCTGAGCACTTCCGTGCTTCGGAGGGCACGTTAAGTTGTCGGTCTTGGCTTTAAAGTCGTTAAGTCATGACGAAGGCCTTTAGGCGGCCTAAACACTACCCCCTTACTTATGAAAGATGTTTAAAGTTGAACACTGGTTAAACAACGTCTCTATTCGTCACTATCCACAAATAAAGACAGGACGTTGTTTAACCGGTATTCAACTTTAAACATCTTTCATAAGTAAGACCCTTCGTCAACAGAGTTACCCACTTGCTCATAAAAACTTTATCACAAGTTGAGTCTTTCTTCACAACTTCGGTCTTTTTTTCACAACTTTTGTTGCACATCTGTTTTATTTTCACCCTTGTTGTTTTCTGACAATTCCGCTAGACTTTGATGAAGGCATCCATTTCGCAGACGCTGCGGATACCCTCCTCGGGGATAAAGAGAGAGGTTATATAAAGCTATTTTATCACAAGTTGAGTCTCTTTTCACAACTTCAGTCTTTCACAACTTTTGTTGCACATTTTATTTTCACCCTTGTTGTTTTCTGGCAATTCCGCTAGACTTTGATGAAGGCATCCATTTCGCAGACGCTGCGGATACCCTCCTCGGTTCACTACTGCCTGCACGAGCTCGCGTTCGATGATATCGACATGACCGATGACGACACGCTTAGGGCTTGTCTACGGATGTTCTTGGACCTCGATTTTGTTGAACGGTAAGTTTATTTAGTAGGCACAAATCTAGACATTCGTGAAGGTAGCCGTTTCGATGCGCTTTTTCATACATTTTCTACTGCGCAGCGAAACGGCTAACTTCACAAAGACCTAGATCCATTGTGTCCACTGTTGTTTCTTAGATTGCAACTTGATGTTATATTTGTAATGTGATGAAGTGATTCAGAGAAAAGTTGTAAAAATAGCAGTTAAATTAATCAATTTGTAATTAATTTGTTACAAAGATAACTACTCTGTTACTAGTGTGATCAAGCTGTTACTCGCGTAATTTGTTCATAAAGCAATCAATCTGTTACCTACTTGGGTTGCCAATTTTTTTCTAGAACAACCAATCTAACAAGGTAACAAATTTGTTCAATTTGTTACTTGAGTTAACAAATTGTAACAGATTAAACAAAATTACCTTAGTAACAGCTTAGTCGTATGTTACTTTTTTATGAGATATTTTAATGGGAGTTTCGTGCTTTTTGTTTTATTGTTGTAAATATGTACTTACCATAAGTACCATAATATACCCCAACAACAATTATAAAACTCTGCTAGTAGACGTGTCTAATAATGATTGATCTTAAACTATTTTTTTAAAATTTGTTATACTTAGTGTTAAACCACACTTAGGTATTTCATCATTTTCAAAATTTTCAACTCTGGCGACTAAAGGTTCCGTGGCCGAATTGGTAAAGGCACTCCGGCTAAACGAGGATCGCTTGTATCATTGCGGGTTCGAATCCCGTCGGAATTGAAAATTTTGATAAGATTTTTCATTTTCAAGCTTAAACTAAATGGTTATTTATTCAGGTTTCACATCGACTACGCAGTGCTATGCCGTTGGCTGCTCAGTGTTAAGAAGAACTACCGTAACGTGACCTACCACAACTGGAGACACGCCTTCAACGTCGCACAAATGATGTTTGCTATATTGACTGTAAGTTTCATAAATCACCACCTTTTATACTGGTTTGAGATCTCTTTGTTTTTCTATTTGTTTAAAGTTTTTTTTGCAACTATACGATATTAAAAACATAATAATAACAAATGCACAAATAATCGCGTGCTTAACAATAACTGCATTCTTAAAACATAGAAAACATATTTTTTCGTTCTCATAAAGATTGTCGCCCAAATACTTGTCCAAGCATTTTACTAAACATTTTATTTTATTTATTTATTTATTTATTTTAGGAAGACCATTGACACGTAATAACATAATATTCGCTAAGGTAGAATTTTGTATATCATTAAAAGATCTCCACTGGTAGACAGAAACTAAATAACTGGTTACAACAATCAACAGTTTGAAAAAAAATTCTAAAGGAAAAGATATACATTTTTAAACAATTATTATAAAATTTAAGGTCTTTTGCAAGAGTGATAATTGTTAAGAGTAACAAAGGTATTATAGCTAAAGCTAATTAAACTATATTTATTCCGATTTCAGGAGACGCAATGGTGGAAGATATTCGGCGAGCTGGAATGCTTGGCGCTGATCATCGGCTGTCTATGCCACGATCTGGACCATCGGGGGACCAATAACTCATTTCAGATCAAGTAAGAGAAGACATTTTGTTACTGCTGTTAATTGTAACAAATGTAACATCGCATTTTCAGATTAAGTAAGATACGAGAAGCATTTTTGTTACTACTTTTAACTGTAACAAATGTAACATCGCTTTTTCAGATTAAGTAAGATACAAGAAGCATTTTTGTTACTACTTGTAACAAATGTAACATCGCATTTTGCCGTATAATCCAATTAATTCAATGTGGTGATCATCTTACTCCCATATTTTTATAAACAATTCTACCATGTAAAACGAATTTGTTACGTCTGTTACATCGCTAAATACTGGAGGAACGCCAGCAACAGATCATAATAGAAAGAACATCTCAATTGTATCATCGACAAAATTAATAAAAGACTATGTTACATAATGTTAATTTGTTCACAAAAATGCAAATTTTACTAAAAAAGTAAGTTTGTATGAGCAAGTTTTTAGGCCGCCTAAAGGCCTCCGTCAGGGCTTAACGACTTAAAAGCCGGGACCGACAATTTAACGTGCCCTCCGAAGCACGGAAGCGCTCAGCTCGTAATACCACTTGCGGTCACCCATCCAAATTGTGTCCGCGCACAACACTGCTTAACTTCAACGATCTTCTATTCTATCTACTAACTATTCTACTATTCTAACTATCTATCTTCAATTTTACTTTGTTCACTTTATCAATTTTTTTACTTAACCCCCTTTCAGGGCATCATCACCACTAGCCCAGCTATATTCAACATCGACAATGGAGCATCATCACTTCGACCAGTGCCTGATGATTATCAACTCTCCAGGAAACCAGATCCTGTTGAACTTATCGTCTGATGACTATGAGAAGGTCGTCAAAGTTTTAGAAGACGCTATACTATCCACCGATCTGGCCGTTTATTTCAGGTACAATAAGTTTTAAACGTAAATGATGAAAGATGTCTGATGAATGATCTTTTAAGATATTTTAGGTATATAACCAGTTACTGAACCAACTTAATATGTTAGTTCTTATAGACAGCAATAGGCTGAGGCCAAACGAGCGTAATTTTTTGAGTTGTGAGTCGCGAAAAATGAGTCGCGTAATCTACTTTCAACAAAAACAGACAACTCATTTTGCGTCGCGCCGTGTGAATCAAACAGGACTTTTCTATGAAAACAAATACAGACTACAGAAATGAGTGAAAGCAGAAAGACCGAAATTACGCTACTCACAACTAAAAAAAATAAGCTCGTTTGGCCTCAGCCATAGGCTTACTTATGTTGTGAAACTTTTTATTAATGATGTGAGACGTAATCAAAGTGGCTAACGGCTATCTTTATGTTTAGCTAAGTAGTGGGAAACTATATAATAATAATCCCGTTAGGTAATAATAATTTAAAAAATAGTGGGAAACTAATTTTCATTTGGAATATCAAAATATCTAAATACAGTAAACAAAACCACAGATAATATTGAAACTGGCTATTACCTCATCAAGTAACCTTATAAAATAATGAAAAAAAAAACAACTTCCACTTTTAACCGACTTCAAAAAAGGAGGAGGTTCTATATTCGTAGGAATCTTTTTTGTGCTTTTTTTATGTACCTACCTATGTTCACTGATTACTCAAAGATGCCTGGACCGATTTGGAAAATTTTTTTTTTGTTTAACACTTTCCGATTGGTGCCACAAAGGTCGTGCCATCGAGGTTCTTCAGAGTTATGAACAGAAATGTACTTCAAGAGTGCAGAAAATTGCTCAGCTTATAACACTGAAGTCGGTTTTTTTTTTAATTTAGCCACTTGTACAGTTGTCACAATAGATCTAGGCATTCGTGTTAGGCTTTTCGCTGCGCAGTGGAAAATTTTGTATGAAAAAGTTGCAATGCGCATCGAAACGGCTAACTTCATGAATTCCAAGATCCGTTGGAAGAAGTGTACTCTTCTTTATGTCAAAGTTTTAATAATTTAACTTGACGATATTTTATTTCCAGCAAAAGAAACTCATTCATCGACCTAGTCAGTACCGACCGAGTGGTCACCCCTCTGTGGGGCGAGTGTGAAGAACGTCGCGGCCTACTGAGGGCCATGTTAATGACCGCATGTGACCTTGCGGCCATCACTAAACCCTGGCCCGTGGAACGACGAGTAGCGGCCTTAGTGGCCGGAGAATTCTTCCGACAAGGGGACTTGGAGAGGCAGAACTTGAATTTGACTCCTATTGTAAGTAGCATAAGACCGACGTTATGTTTGGATGTTAGGTTGGTGGTGGATTATGACGTGGCGATACATGTCCTTACTTTGTCTTTGTTCTATGTGTTATTTTATTTCTACAGTAGAAAAAAATTTAAGGGAAGGCAGAACTTAAATTTAACTCCTATTGTAAGTGAAGTAAGGTTTACTATCACTTGCAATTCATATCGAGATCTGCGGGGCTAAAAATGCCGCTATAGCAGAATCACAGTAGGAATTGCAATATATGCCGTTCTTGTCACTCTCAGTCTACGAAAATTTATTTATTTATTTTTTATTTATTTATTTATTTATTTCTGTTCTTAAACCTATTTTGGTACAGGGTCATTAAACTAGCTTATGGTATAAGTATTATGCATACAGCGTGTATCACGGACACATGTAAGACGTAAGTATAATATCTAGCTAGGCTAGCCATTATTTTTTTGTTCTTTTTTGACCCGAGTACCTAAGGTAACTCTGTCCCCTACACTAGGTCTCTAATGAGTTTGTATTGTAGGGTCACAGTGCCCCGTCTCGGACTCTCGTCATAATAGAACGATAGAGAATATAAGTTGAGTACTACCTATCTGCTTAGTGCCGGTACGTACATAATGCTTTGAAAGCTGTTAAAAGGTGGTAGAACAATAAAATTAAGTACCTAAGTATAACTAGTTTAGTACCCATCCCACAGTAAAAATGTATAGCTAAGTACAAGGATAAGATGACAAGTGGGCATGGGTAATAGTAAAAAGGGACGGCATATAGTGCAATTCCTATTGCGATTCTGCTTCTGCTATAACGGCCTTGTTAATACTGCTGCTGGGCGATTCACACTTTATTCGAAGAAAGTCGCGTTACTTTTCGAAGAAGATCTTCGAATCAAATGCAGTTGGATAGAAGTGTAAATCGCCCTACTGACTGGTCATTTTGTATGTGTTACGCGAAACTTTTTTTTTGTATTTAATAAGTATGATAAAAAGTTCTTGTTTTCCAGGACATAATGAATCGAGATAAAGAAGACGAACTACCAGCTATGCAAGTCAAGTTCATTGATACTATCTGCATGCCTATCTATGAGGTAAGTCACGAATTCCTCACGAGCTCGATTGATGCGTATATTTCCCTTTTGAAGCAGGCTGAAATTCGTACGGAACGCAGTGCTAGGAAGCTCATTGGCGAAGAGTATCTTGTGACGTCTAAGTTTGACAGCCTAAGTCACCGTCGCAGGGTAGCATGTCGGTTTTCTACAGACTGTACTTTGGAGAGTGTTCGCAGGAACTCCATGACCTAATCCCGCCTTCACCGTTCTTCTATAGAAACTACAGACGCACTGAAAACTATCATCCCCATTTGGTTGAGATCCCAAATTTTAGAACGAAGCGCTTCCAATCGTCTTTTATAATGCGTGCTGCTGTCGAATGGAACAAACTGCCTTCGTCTGTGTTTCCATCTACATATAACCCGAACACCTTTAAAAGGAGAGTTAATAGGCATTTTCTAGGGAAGCTCGCTCCATCGTCGACTTCATCCATGCCCAGGCAAGGAGTGAAGTCAAAAGCTAACCTATCTTAAATAAAATTTAAAAAAAAAACCTATGACTTTCAGATCGAAAGTCACACACTTGATATTATGGTCGTGCATTCAGTTTTTAATATAGGACAAGTATTTGTCTGATAAACACGGATTTTTGTTCTTTCTCTGGGTGTGATGTAAAGTCTAATCTTATTAGCCCACTTAATCCCACTGATGGGCAAAGGCCTGCGGACCTAAAAAGGTCGCTATTGCAGAATCGCAATAAAGGATTTGAACTATTGCCATCTCTTTTCACTCTCAGTCAATGAAAAGAGATGGCAATAGTTCAAATCCTTTATTGCGATTCTGCAATAGCGACCTTTTTAGGTCCGCTGTACGTAAAAAAACATATGTCATCTAATCAATTCATCTGTCATTTATCATTCATCTGGTTCCTGTAAGTTTAGCTTAGTTTGGGGCTAGATGTGATTGAAATGTCCTCAAATATTTTTTAATTTTATTCCGTGGATGCATTCGAGCCAGACTGGCAAACGGTGGCCTTAGAGCGTGATGTGTGGAAGTTGAAGGGGAGACCTTTGCCCAGCAGTGGGACATGATAGATTAATCTACAGTGATGAATGAAAATTGAATGTTTTGTAAGTTTTAGTATGTAAGTATTTTTAATGTTGTACGTCCGAAAAGGGCAAACTGTTCGCACATTTATTTGAAAAACAAACCTACCATCTTTGTATTTATACAACAGTTTACAATAAAACTATTCTTATTCTTAACTAACAAAAAAAAAACTCCGTGTGTGAAATATCCTCTAATACTTATTCATTTATTTTTCAGGCGTTTGCAGTCCTTTCATCAGCGCTTCAGCCCATGTTAGATCGCGTGAAAAGCAACCGAGCTCACTGGATAGAACTATCCAACAACGACAACTATGACAAGGAAAACCTCGACAGAAACGACAAATCTAGCACCAGCTCTCACGTCGACGACGAATCCAATACGTATGAGGGAGACAGCAGTGGTGCTGTCAGCCTCTCCTCAGAAACAAACTCGAAGTATGAGAACTTGGAGAATCCAGTGGTCGGTTTACTTACTAATAACGCTCTGGCTATGTTACCGCCGAATAAGTTTGATGTCAGCGATTAATTTTAATGGATTTAATTGAGAATTTAATTAATATTAATTATCGAACCCATAATAAGTCTATTTCAGTTTTGACACGTATGGAATATTTTTACAAAATATCGGCGTCTACCAAATATGTTCGGATGTGCCTCTGATTGCTTCCTTAGAAATCTTCCAAGGATCATCTTAAGATTTGAGGCGTCTTCAAGATGCAGTAAACATTTTGATTTTAAAACGATTACACACTCGGCATGTGTCTCAGCATTGATTTCAAATTCTTTTAAATTAAAACTTCTTTACGCACGCTTGACTTGGGGAGTAAGCTGGTGAATGCGTGACGAGAGCGTTACGAAAAGTGTGATCGGGCTAGCTAGGCGAATGGAAGTTTTACTTCTGTCGTGTTTCGTTTTTGAAAGTTTAATTCAGTACCAAGTAAGTACTCGTACCTACAGTTTAATGTAAATGTCAAAATTAAATGAACTTATAGTGGGAGTCGGTAATTCATAAAAATAGATGGTATTTGTATCAAAATAAGCCAAATCGACCATCTAATGTCAAGCAAGAATATCTTGATGTCTATTATCTGTGACAGAAGCACACGTTAATTTATAATCTGTGACAGAAAATAGTGTTGTATTATGTCGACGAAAATTAATCGACATTTTATCGAATGTTTGTTTGATAATAGTTTTCAGTTTAGTTCGTTTCGTCATTATATTGCTTTGTTAACGCATTATCTTGATTATGCGACCAAGAGAGTAGCTTTAGTTAATTGGTTTGAAGTAATATTATTTTCTGTCATGCGATATTTTGTAGTTGTGTTGCATTTTAGTACCTTATTTCGTCATTGTCAATATTAACATTATCACCAGCACTGATATTTCATATCATTGTTCCTATTGGTCTGCACGAAATGTATGACATTACTGTAATCGTGGGGTTTTCGAGTTTCAAATAAGAGTAAGTCGCCATTGTCTTGCATCTCTTTCGTTTGTGAGAGGTTGGAAAGAGATGCGATGTGGTGTTTCGAGGTTATTCTTCTTTGAAAATCGTAATGTATATTGCGTGCGCTATTGAGAGTGTGATATTCGATATAATAGATTTTAGTCGAATTTGAAAATGTGAATGGCACGCATAGCGTGATAATATCGATATCTCATTTATGACCATCTACTCTGCACTATTTTTGTACAATTCATGAAATTAGCTTTACATAATTAAGGTATCTTTAGGATTTCTAGTGGGTATGTATTTTAATTTTACCTCATTCGTCTATTCCTACTTATAGCATGAATTATTTTCGTGTGTCGCTAGTTTTAGTATCATTTACGATACGGTTTATTTTTCTAGCTTGAAAATTGTATGTTCTAATTTTATCCGTTTAAGATGATTGAAATTATGTAGGTACTTTATGAGCACATAGGGCCTAACTGTCGAGTTTGTTCTCGTGACACGACCAAAATACCAAATATTTTGTTTTTAATGTGATTTAAAATAATGTCTTTCTTAACTTTTGGCTGCTAAGAGTAAATTCATTTATTCTAGATTTTTCAAATTGATTTTTGAAACATTGTACATTCTTTCGCTAAAAATTCATTGTAAATAAACTAGTACTGGCGAGGACATAAATTGATAATATTCTCATAAAAAAAAAACTATTAACAGTTACATTTGTCAACTGATTTAATTAAATTTTGGCAAAACTGTCAACTGCATGAAGTTGACAAAACAAATGAAACACTTTGAAATTATCAATTTGTGTATCTACCAGTAGGTAAACTACTAACAATTTGAATTGTATATTATTTTAATGACGTACTTATTACGTTTTTTTAGCAATCAAAGGAGCTTCTGCCTCGCAATAGTGTTTATTTATCAAAGACAGTTAAGCCATATCCATTCCATGTTGTAAAAGTTTAAAGTAACTACTCAACGACAGTTCATGCCATTTTCAACCTTAATTCATCATCATCAGCATCTGAGCCATTGGACGTCCACTGTTGGACATAGGCCTCCCTTAAAGATTTCCATGTGTTGCGGTTGGAAGCGGCCTGCATCCACCGCCGACTTGCGGTTTTAAATGGTCTTCTATTCATCTTGTCGATGGATGCCCAACGCTGCGCTTGCCGGTGTTGGCCTCCACTCGAGAACTTTTTGGCCCCATCAATCGTCTGTATATAAAGTAAAGTATTTTGCGTTAAAGATTTTTTAAATCACAGGTTGGTTTCGAAATCAACTTCGATATATTGAGCTTTATATAATAAAGCGTGTTCTACACGGTTTGAAACCACAGCTTCTACCAAGAATTTCGCATGACATTGGTTGACAGTAAATTTCGCTACAGACGCCATTGGTTGACAGTAAATTTCGATGACGCCAATTGGTAGAAAGTGCCATGGTCACCTTGGCCAGCTGTGGTTTCAAACCGTGTAGAACACGCTTAGGGTACAATTTGGCATGAACTGCAGTTGCTAATACATTTTCATTTTCGCATGTGAGTGAGAAAAGAACAAGAATAGAAACTTTAAACGTCTTAGAAACTTAGAAACGTCGTTGCACATCTGACGGAAGAACCGTCGGGCGTATCGAGTATTTTACGCGCGCTGCGCCACAAAAAATAGGTACAGAAGCCTGACATCGCGAAAACATTATTTTAAATAGCGACTCTTGCTACGACACGCAACAAAGTGCAATTCAGCTCGCTTAAGCACTTGGTGCCTAACAAAATATTCACCTAAACATTGCCTCTCTTTCTGATGCATTACTCTGTCACTGTCTGGCGCGGAGTGACGCGGAAGGGTTGTCGACTTGTCGCGTGCTAGGTATAACTCGCGACGCGGCCAGCGTGCGAGCTGAGTGGCAAGTGGGAACCCCATTGCCAAGGCCCGCCCGGGCGGGCCCGCCAATGTACTTACAGCTTTGTACCTAAAGTGCGGAGTGCGCCTTCTGTACTATTCTGTAGCTGCGCTAACGTCTCATCGGTCGAGTGTGTGAGTTTGAATATGCTATTAACGACGAGTATGTATGTACTTTTCCGTTCTGGCGTTATGTGACTATACGCTAAGAATGTTCCGTCAGATGTGAATACACCCTAAGCTATTTCGAAGCACGTAAAAAGCTTATGTTGTCATATTTTGACAGCCTTAGCTTTCGGCACAAAAGATGAAATTATATTCTTGCTCTTTATTTACTCTGTGGTTGGTTTCTTACCAGAAGATGCAAAAACCTTAATTATACTCTTGTGCTGTCCATTAATGTCAATTACATTATTGTAACTGCTTTGAATTGTAAAAAACGCCTAAACATTGTAAATTGTTCACCATAAGGTTGCGACTGACATGCATTTGCTCGCGTAAAATATATTGATGTCTCGCTCGCTGTCGTTTGCTCATTGCATCTGTGTGAGCGTGACGGCAATATACGCGAGCAAGTCAAGCTCATGTCAGTAGCCACCTTAATATGGAACTTATTTTAAGTCGCGGAGGAATATTTTTCCAATGATAAATTCAGAGTAAGGTGTAGAATTTCAGATGACTTAACGAATTTGTTCGAGTATGAAAATTCATTTTATAAATTCTAAATTCCGTAATCTTTCTTCTTGATACCTTTTGTCGAAGCAAGTGAATTGCAAGTAAATTCTTGTTTTTTAAAAGGAATAAACTAACTTTTCAAATCAATTTTCAAGTCTTTGTGAAATAATGTTTTTAGAAGTTTCTGGGTTAAAAAAATCCTATAAATTGGTACAAGATATTTAAATCAACGTCCATGTTTGCTCGATTTATATTTTTTATGTATTTCTATAATGTCAAATTGAAATTTAAATGTCCGCTTTCATATAAAAATGACCAATACTTCACAAAATGATTGGAATAATTCTCTCTCTAAGCGTTAGTTTACATAAATAAAAAAATCTCAAATTATTTGTGGTAATAAAATATGTACAACATTACTTCTAAGATTGCTGTAAGTATTACTAGAAATTAATTAGAAAATTATTAATTGTAATTCATAAAATGACGAGCTGGATGTGTGAATAATTATGGAGGTTGTTTTGTTCCAAACAAAATGTTATTTATTTATGATTAAACCAATTTTGAAATATTTTTATGGTTTTATTGAGCATAAATAGCACCTTTATTGAAATACCCCTTTATTTCCTTAGGCACTACCGTTAACACTACTAGTAGAGTGAAGGGAAATTTTACTTTCCCGTTACACTACTAGTAGCTCGGTCTAGGATTCGGAAAGAAAAAAGAAAGAAATGATTTATGTAGGTAATCAATAGCCGGGTACCCACCTAGCGCACAGGCTCGCGCGGCAGCCTCGGTGTCCGGCTCGCGAGCGATGGCTCCCGAGGCAGCCTCAGTAGTTTTGTTCAATTTACACGAGGAAGCTTAGCGAGGCAGGCTGAGCCATCATAAGTCCGCGACACACGACCGTTCCCATCTAACGCACAGCGCTCACTGAGGCGCCTTTGAGCGCGTCAAGTTTACCGACAACAGATGGCTCGGGGCCGAGCCGTGCTCGGGCGAGCGAACGCGCGCCCGAGGCCGCCCGAGGCACGTCCACATCAGCCGAGCATTTGGCTCGCGAGGCTGCCGCGCAAGCCTGTGCGCTAGGTGGGTACCCGGCTGATCACTATTTTGAAGCAATACAATTTATCTGATCTATTTTTTGAGATTTTTTGTAACCGTACTATTCCAACTGAAAACTTCTCAGTACTTTTCAAATAAAAAGTTACATAGGTACCTAAGGCCGGCCGCATACGCACGTTTTCCGTATACGTTTTCCGAATTCGTTTTTTTTACGCAGACGTTCAATTTTAGTTCGTATGACCTGTACGCACGGTTTGTTTTCGAAATGAACGTCAAGTTTTTTTCCGTTCGGAAAAAATAAGAACGTGTGCGGCATGTAGAACAATTTGTATTGAATGCGTGCATTCCGAATTCGGAAACCGAATCAGGAAACCGAACGTATGCGGCCGGCCTAACCCTAAGCAAAATCTGTCAAACATGACCGCCAGGAGTAGGGGAACCTGTTGAACCTCGGCCACACGATCTTATTTAATTTTTTTTGTCTATAAAGATTGGAATTAGGTTTACCAAATATGGACACATGTAAAGATACACTATTTGACTACATATTTATGAAATAAATTTTGTATTTTTAATGATACTTTAGAAGATAAAGAGATTTGAACAAAAAATGGGATTTTGTCGAAGGTACAACACACCAGATATACCTTGGTCACTGCAAGATGTACCTTGACCTTACCAGTCTTTTTTCATGAAAATATCATGTTATCGAAACAATTATCACTTTATTTTTAAATTAATGGAAAGAACATTTATAAGGTATATACTTTAGATAAAAAATAATAATAATTTACATTTTTATCTTAAGTTATGCTAAGATAATAAAAATAACAATAAGTTCTAAAAAATTCTGTGATCTTAAGATCATTATCGCGTCCTATTATAATAATTTATCAACAAAAATCCAAATACTTAACAGCTTTTAGGACAAGATAGACTTCTCTCTTTGTATGAACCTTCTTCGGTGTTTTTTTTTTCTGTTTGATATCTTGATACAAATTTGTACGTGAGGCCTTGTCCAAAGTACAAAGCAAATATGGTGGCAAAGGTACAACATTGCCTCATTTTAAATTAACGAATTTTTAAAATGCACTTTGAGTTCGATTTGGGTCGATATTTCTATGCCTATCTAAAGTCCATTTCACCTATATTTGATTGCACGAAATGGTTATCTTGTAAGTATGTACTGTTATATATAAATTAACTTAAAGTAAAGTTAAAAATACCCTCTTTTTGAGCACTTTTTTATATTTTTAATTCGCACGCCTCACTCACTCCACGCTGGTTTTTCGATTCTAGCTTCATGTTGGTGTTGACCAATGACGATTATAATGCCACAGACAAAAACAAAAAAACTCGCACAGATTACGAGATAAGCCTTGGTGGCCGAGGGATATCAATGGACGAGGTTCAACAGGTTCCCCTAGTATTATTATTCTGTGAACATGACACAGAAAAATATTCCAGCAATCGCTTAGCAAAGTCCGTTTCATTATAAAATCGCCAAAAAACCGAAAAACCTTCAAAATGCCGCTTATAGACATAAATAATCCGGCAGTCATCATCTTCCTCAACGAAACCTACGCCAAAGAGAACCGTCTTCGTCTCAACTGGATCAATAACCACCGCTCCAAGATCCAAGAAGCCGCTACTCTTCACAGAGAACCCACAAACTACTTCGAACAAGACGTCACCGCACACAACATGAGAGAGGGCATGGCTACCATAACAAGAGACCACGTTGTAGCAGGGTACAACAGAAAAAAGGTCCCCATTCGAGATGGTACACTCATACCAGGCGTTGACCATCTACGACATGGGCATTCGATAGTCGATATCGGCTTAGGCGACCCCAAAGACGACCCTAGACTAGCACGCCCAGAAAAAGACATGGCAGCCGATCCTGTAATGCGTCCAATCGATCCGAAGATAACAGAAATATTGTACAAGCCAAAACCGGAGTTTGGTAGAGTTCAATACCTGACGAAGCGAGGCAAAACCTTGCCTGAGAAGAAGTTTTACTTCACGGAGTGTAGTAATTGGGAGTATGGATGGAGGATGGGTGATAGTTCTTTGAAACAGAAGCCTGAGTACGGAAGGTGTTGGCGTTTGATGAGAACTTTGAGAACAAGAGTGGGCCCTAGTCCAGACCCTCCTCATTACAAAGCTTCTGAACCTCCCGGCCCGACAAAGTGCAGTCTATACTAAACAGATGGCGCCGATGTGAATATACCTATTTTGATGGTTTTATACATAAAGTTTTATATAATCGTCATGGTTAATGTAAGTTTTTAGATTAATTTAATTTGTAGGGTCGATATGTTTTAGAAAAAATTATAAAAATATACCTACTTAAGTAGGTACTTACCTACCTACTTAAATGTTATCATTACTTTTCTTAGCTTAATATTAAGTAATCACTACCTACCACAGATAAGTTGTGTCGTTGACAATGAACGACTCTACCGCGTGGTTTTTGTAGGTACAGTTACAAACAAAAGTAACAAACTTATCAATATTTTTGCTACCGATCAGCAGACGTGTTGTCACAGACCTCAGTCGCTAGCAAGAATAAAAAAATCTGGATTTGAGACAGTCCCACCGGGTTCAACTTAGCTACGAAACATCCAGGAGACCCCATAAGTTAAAAGAAATTATCGAAATCGAATCGTTTCCGACGAGAAGAAAGAACTGCGAACAGAAGCACGATGGAATAATTTAAGTAGAAATTAGTAGCGCTTCGCAATTCGAGTAAATTGGCAATGAAAGAACCTTAATTATTGTATTCAGAAGAGGTCTAAAAATAGACTTACCCAACCTATAGGTAAGTAACTATACACGATGGAACGGAGGGGACCATAAACGGAGTAGGTAAAGTTAGGTACTGGTTATTAATTTAATAAAAACAGGTGCTCAAAGATTTTAGTGAGAGACTGCGAATTTCAAGAGGTATTGAACTACTTATTTCGACAATTCTTATACTTACCTACCATTTGTTAGGTAGGTATAAGTACCTATAGGTTTTTAGAGTCTGAATAGGCTAAAGGAAGTCGGGGCCACTTATTTTGGACTTTTCGTTATTTTTGTTATGTAGGTTAGTGTAGTAGAGTCCCAAGAACAATAATTGGATACTTAAATAAAACGATGACAATGGTGTCTTAGGAGGGTAGACACAGGCACGTCTCATAGTCATAGTCACATTTGGTACATATTTTGCATAAGTAACCATTCCATACGTGACAGAAGTTGGACAGTACCTTACCTTGCCCTTGAAAAAGTTAAACATACCTACAAAATATGTCATGATAATGTATCTCAAGCACTATTATTTCAGTAGGTACGTACCTACAACTTTGTAGACTTTGAACAGAACTTAGGAGCTGATAAGGTTAGGGTGGTCTAATGACGCACACATGCCAAGGCAGTATCAGCTGTTATGGTTCCATGGGGTTGCTTGGCAAGTTCCCCATCTAAACCAAACTCCCGCCAACATTTACATCAATAACACTGCGCATGTGGTTTTGCGGACCTCAGGCTAGCTCCGTCTCACCCAACAACCTTCAAAAAGAAAAGGGCAAAGCATCACTAAGTAATATCCTACGCATGCGCAGAAACACGATCTCGTTTGTACGCATGCGTTTATCGAGAATCATGCGGAAAAGCCGCTACGTGTTTCAGCGTAATGCGGTGACCAAAAAATAATTGTGCATTTAACTTACCAGTGATATACTTAGTTAATTTTATTTTAGTTTAAATGTACAAAGCACCAGTAGCAATAATTAGGGATAAATTAGAGAGTAGTTAATTTAGTTTAGGTAATTATTATCTAGTGATTGGACTTGTGCGTTGTGATAAATGAGTTTAAAATTCACTACAAAATCTTATGACAGAAAGTATTGCGTGAATTTTGGTGTATTGCTGCTGCATTGAAGAGTTATAAAAGGCTCCTGAACAGCATTGTCGAAGGTGAGTACCTAGCTATTTTTGCAAGTTATTACATTACCGAATAGGTACACATAACACAACTACTAAAATCGAAAAGATAATTACATAAACGAATTTAAAGGACAATATCAAATATCGTCCTTTAAATTAATCAGAATTCAATAATATCAGAAGATTTAAACTGTTAATAAAATAGGCTCGTATCGTAATGTAAATTTACAGTTAAGTACCTACTTGCAAATAACTTGAAACTCATTCCTAGTTGCTACTAGATGTATTTTCATGGATTATTATCAATAGGAACAAAATATCCCAAAAACTCGTACAAAAGTCTAGTATGAAACTAGGAACATGGATGGTAAATTTTGTAGTCTATTAATAATTTAATTTGGAATTCTATTTAGGTCTTGCATAAGTATCTAGGGGTTATTTTAATGGGTAACTCTTTGACACGAAATTCTTTCATCGTTCTTATAATTAGGCTTATCGGGAGAACCAGGTAAAAACATGACCCACATACCTACATTTATTTTGTGTAAATATTTGCATTTTGAAATAAGCCACGTGTGTTGTTTCGAATTTGATCGGCCAAGGTTACCTTAGCAGGTACATTGAATATCAGCTGGTAATCAACATTTTAATCAATTCACTTCGTTACAAACAATACCTTCTGTCAAGTGTGTCCCGATTCTCGCATTGAAGATTCCGATTAATCTGATTATGCGCTCCGCATAGTTCAAAGATTGTTTTTTTTTTTGTCAATTTCTCCTATTTATTTTGAAAAAAACTTGTTATTACCTATCCATAATAGTAATACCGATCCTTTTCGTTTGATACCTACTGCAATTGACCTAGTGTAGTGACCCCACTTTGAACGCCCCACTATTTACGAAAAAGAATTCTTGCAAGAGAAAAGGCCAGTATTATTAGATACTTACCTAAGTATATATTTAAAATTCAAAATTCAGGAAAATATGAAGCTGCAGCGGTTCGGTACAATGACCTACAATGACCTACAATGTTTGTGTATACTGCCTACAACATTAAGAAGCTGATAAAATAATTACCTACTTAGCTAGCGTTAGTAGTTATTGGGATAATTAGACGTGATCGCACGAGTTCTCTTTTACGATTTTGGGTAAAAAATCTACATCTCAGAAGCCTCCTCGCCTCCTCGCCTTACAAATAAAACAGTTTTACGACTGCATCCATTGCAGTATGCAAACCGCAAAGGAAAAGATTAACCTGCAGGTCAAACTTCATACTGATGAATAAAACATTACTTAAATAAATAAAAAACATTCAATTCAAAAAGCATCTTGAGGAAACTAGTTAGCTTTCTAATAGTGTCGATGGGCTTGCAAGTCTTGCAACCCGTTACATAATATGGAATGTTAACTCCTGCAGAATGTGGGAATGTACCAAATGTGTTTGGACATAGGTACCTCTAAATTACCCCCTTCAGACATCTTCAAAGGATCTAAAAATGCCTAAGATCTGAAAGAATATGGCTACCGCACCTTGGGAATACAGTCGTGATCACAATCATTACAAATTCAAAAGCACCAGTAGACTACCAGCCTCACGTATCAGGAAGTTTAAACCTCTTTTTACTAAATGCATGCAAACTCTTTACAATGTACTTAATGATGTCATAGCTTTTTATTACAACCTCCTTAAGGGAATTCAATTCCTGAACCTGGCAGGCTATCACAGAATTCAATGTCATTTTAGCATAGGGAAAAATAGGAAAAAATAACATACATAATTGAAAGATGGGGGTGACTCGCCTTTTCAGATGGTTATGTTATTTTTTTCCTCGAAGATTTTTTATGTTTTTCGTAAAAATAATAGAATACTTACATACCTACCTAATTATATTTACATGACAATGCTGTGGAGGTTTTAAATAGTCAAAGTTGTTACCATTATAAGTTTCACAGAGGTAAGTCATCAAAAACCTAAAAAATGGTTATTTTGTAAGTTTTAAGTATTTTGAGATTATTTGTAAGATTGAGGTACATAAGGGAAACTGTAAAATGTAGTTATATTCCAATACCTCATGATAAAATCTGACATCGAGAACTCGAGAACATTAGTAGGCTTACTTTCGTTTTTACCCGACTGCGCAAAGCAAAGGAAGGGTAATGTGTTTATCAGTCTATGTATGTATGTTTGGATGTTTCTATGTGGCACTCTAGAGGCCAAACGCGTGGACCGATTTTGATGATTCTTACGTCAATCGATTCGTCTGAACCTTGGGAGTGTTAATAAGGCATGACAGTAATCAAAATTCACCAGTGCCACCACCAGACGCCTTAATGTCAAAATTAAAAAAATCAAAATCGTCACACCATGTCAAGTGGGGTATCGTTGAATAGGTATTTCAAAATCAACTTTATGTTTCTTTTACCATTTTTCATTTTAAGTAATAGTTTAGGAAAAATAACGGTTTAAAGTTGATTAATAATAATTCTCGCTATGGATGTTTCTATGTGGCACTCTAGAGGCCAAACGCGTGGACCGATTTTGATGATTCTAACGTCAATCGATTCGTCCTAACCTTGTGAGTGTCACTAAAGACATGAAAGTAATCAAAATTCACCAGTGCCACCACCAGACGCCTTAATGTCAAAATTAAAAAAATCAAAATCGTCACACCATGTCAAGTGGGGTATCGTTGAATAGGTATTTCAAAATCAACTTTATGTTTCTTTTACCATTTTTCATTTTAAGTAATAGTTTAGGAAAACTAACGGTTTAAAGTTGATTAATAATTATTCTCGCTATGGATGTTTCTATGTGGCACTCTAGAGGCCAAACGCGTGGACCGATTTTGATGATTCTTACGTCAATCGATTTGTCTCAACCTTGGGAGTGTCACTAAAGATATGACAGTAATCAAAATTCACCTGGGCTACAACCAGACGCCATATTGTCAAAATTAAAAGAATCAAAATCGTCACTCTATATCAAGTGGGGTATCGTTGAATAGGTATTTTAAAATCAACTTTATCATAACTAAAAAGTGTTAAATAAAAAAATATTTTAAAAAAACAAAAACCCGACTGCGTCAAAACTAAAAAGAAAAAAACAAGCCTGCAAAGAATTACTCACAGTCGGGACCCATAACATTGGGAAGATTTGATTGGTAATAAAATGAATGGGTACCGACTGTGAGTAATTCTTTGCAGGCTTGTTTTTTTCTTTTTAGTTTTGACGCAGTCGGGTTTTTGTTTTTTTAAAATATTTTTGTCTTCCATACTTACGGAAACCCGAGGCATTATTATTAAATCATCTAGTAAAGATGTAGGCCTGCTACGATGTTAGTAGTTACTTAGGTAGAGCTAGTATTAAAAATCGATCTAAGTAGATTTCACTTTATTTTGGAGGTCGACTCTCAAGGTGTATTTGATTGAATACAGCTGGCTGTAGGTACCTAGGTATTTAGTTGGGTTGTTAGTAGAGGACACGCGTGCCTTAGGTACTTACAAATACAATGTAGTTCTTATGCTTATCTCGTTCTATGCTAATATTTTTTTACAATAGATTCCTTCTAAAATTCACAGTTTCACACGCTCTTACCGCCAAGTTCTTCAATTATTCTGCTATGTCAGAATTATTCAGACAGAACCAGTTAAAAAAGTTATTTAGAACTATCAGCCCGCACCGACTTTGCCCGGTCTTCTAATAAATAAATAAATAAACCTAATAAAAAATTCAAATAAAATTAGTTTCTTTACTTTTGAACTTGGTCGATCAAAATGGTGATGAATGATGTAACAATAGGGAATATGCACAATTTTTTATTTTTATATTTTTTTACGACAGGTTAAATGACAGGTAGTTCTATAACCGTAAAAAAATATCCAGCGCCAAAATTTTGTAATCAAAAGGCCCGTAGCAGGCACTAAAACGCTCGCGACTCCACACTATGTATAACAACTACACGCGCTTGTAGGCGCTGTTAGTCATTCATCATAGGCCTCTATTAATAAACTCGGATTAACTTCTGTCAAAGTTGCGCCACGGATTAAACTATTGCCATCCTTTTTTGTTAGACAGTGACAAATAAGGATGGCAATAGTTAAATCCCTGGCGCAACTTTGACAGAAGTTAATACGAGTTTATGTGCTTTACTTCTAGTGATCCGACTGTCTGTGCTGATGCTGTAACGGAGGTGATTAAAGGTGCAATGGAATTTTTTATTCCTTACACTGATACTTCACCTACCGACAGAGCTCCCCCGTGGTTTAACTCTGCGTGTGCCAGTGCATCAGCGCTGAAACATGCGGCGTATCTTGCGTGGGTTGAAGCTCGTAACAGCAAAGCCTCGGATACAACGCTGAAGAAGAAAGCTTTCAACAAAGCTGCCAAGTCCTTAAAGAAGGTACTTAGGAAGGCTCGCTTTGACCGGACTAGCCATTTAGGAGCTAAGCTAGCCTCGCACCCTGCAGGAAGCAAAGCATTCTGGTCGCTGGCAAAGTCCGTCGAAGCCAACTTCAGCCGACCTACTCTGCCTCCACTGCTGAAGCCGGATGGATCTCTAGCCCACACTGCGATTGAGAAGGCAAATTTATTTGTTACTCAATTTGCTGAAGCATCACGTCTTGAGCCTACCAATGCCACTCCACCTAGCATTCCACGATGTAGCACTAGCATGCCTGATATTCATATCCATCAAAAGGAAGTGCTCAAAACACTACGGAATCTCGACGTGAACAAGGCTAGTGGTCCAGATGGAATTTCGGCTGTGGTTTTAAAATCTTGTGCCCCTGAGTTGTCTCCCATATTAACACGTCTCTTTCGCCTGTCTTTTCTAGTTGGCAAAGTCCCCAAGTCCTGGAAGCTTGCTAATGTGCAGCCCGTGCCCAAGAAAGGCAGTCGTGCCGACCCTTCGAACTATCGTCCTATATCAGTCACTTCCGTGCTTTGTAAATGCATGGAGCGTGTACTGAATAGTAAACTCTTGGCATACCTTGAAGACAACGATATCCTTAGTGACCGTCAATATGGCTTTCGCCGAAAACGGTCTACGGGAGATCTTCTTGTGTATGCCACTCACATTTGGAGCGAGGCCATCGAGAAACACGGTGAAGCCTTAGCGGTATCACTCGACATCTCGAAGGCCTTCGATAGAGTCTGGCACGATAGCCTTATTGGCAAGCTTTCGGCGTACGGACTCCCAGCTCAGCTCTGCAATTGGCTTAATGACTTTCTGAGGGAAAGATCAATTCGAGTAGTCATTGATGGCTGCTCGTCTGATCAAATGGCAATCAATGCCGGGGTACCTCAGGGGTCTGTTCTATCTGCCACGCTTTTTCTGCTGCACATCAATGATCTGCTGGTTCCCGGTATCATTGGGTACGCAGACGACAGCACCGTGATAGATAGGTACCTGTCTAATGCCAAAAGCAGTCGAGTAGAGATACAGGCACAGAGAGAAGAGATGGTACAGCGCTTGAATTTGACTCTAAAGGCAGTCTCGGATTGGGGTGAAGCCAATCGAGTTAATTTCAATGCCTCTAAAACACAAGCCTGTCTCTTCTCTGGTAAAAAGAGTCCGTTTCTCCAGGTTCCTGAGTTTCGAGGTGTACCGGTACCTATAAAGGATCAGCTGGAGCTACTTGGTGTCACATTATCACCGACACTCAACTTTGGCACTTTCATCGAGTCGAAAGCTAAAACTGCGGCCATGAAACTGGGAATACTGAACAAGGTTAAGCGATGCTTCACACCGGGACAGCTTCTATGCCTTTATCAAGCACAAGTCCGGTCTGGTATGGAGTATTGCTGCCATGTTTGGGATGGTTCAGCCAAGTACCAGCTGGCTGCCTTAGACTCGATAGAACGCAGAGCCTTCAGACTCATCGGTGAGCAGTACCTTGCAGAGGCTAAGATCCAAAGCCTCGACCACCGTCGCAAGGTCGCTTGCCTTTCGATCTTTTATAGGTTACACTTCGGGGAATGTTCTCAGGAACTCCACAACCTGATACCACCATCTCCATTCCACTTCAGGACAAGCAGACGTACGGCGCAGTACCATCCTTACCTTGTGGACATTCCATCCACTCGTACCAAGCGGTTCTCCTCCACCTTCATCATCCGCACTGCTGAGGTCTGGAACTCGCTGCCGGCTTCTGTTTTCCCCGAAAACTATAACTTGGGTCTCTTCAAGTCAAGAGTGAATAAGTGTCTTCTAGACCTTTGTGATCCATCGTCAGCCACATCGTCGCTTACCATCAGGTGAGATTGTGGCTAAACAAAGGTATATCTAGAATAAAAAAAAAAAAAAAAAAAAAAAATTAATAGATGCCTTAGAGTTTGACGTCATATTCTATCACATCTATTCATACGAAATTCCCACTATTTTTTTTTGCGCTTTCTAATTATTTTCTTAACGAAAAAGAAATACTTAGTTTAAAAAAATATTAACATAGACATAGATTCTAACTAAAGTAGGTAATAATGTTCATACACAAAAAATTAACCCTTTTTAAATCAGACTCTTATTCCCTATTGGATTAAGTATCGAATTGAGCTCTCCTAATTCTTCCATTAGTAAAATGGTAGCTTAAACCCCATTAAATTTTCAGCTGTGATGGTTGTAGATTAAAATGATGATGATCGTCCCAATATTGTAATTATTAAATCAAATAATGTTATCACACACGCGAAATTCATGACCGGATACGGTCGTGCGCTTTAAATACGAGCAATTTTACGATTAAAATATTTTAAGTGTTATTTTGTGTAGTAAAATATATTTTCTGTTCCAACAAGGTCCTGACCACATCATTGAAACCAGTCGAAGAAGATGTCATCAAAATGTGAGTACCTACGGCCGTAATATCTTTGATGTTATTAGAGATTTATAATAGAATAGTTTTTATTGGTATATCGGTTTATACTGTCCTATCACCTAAAATTCATGTTATGAGTATCAGATAAATTGATTAAAATTTACCTCCTTGTTGTAAATGGACACTTATTCTAAAAATATTAATCGCTGTCTTAATCGCGCATTGAAATCATTCTATTTACTATTAGATATTTTTATTAGATATTTTTGTAAGTAAGTAAAACAATTACTCACTATAAAAACAGCCGGTTTTTCCTGAGCAATTAAGTAATCTAGATGAAACTAAACTTACATAAAGAATTAAATCGGCGCGGAAATATTTCAAGCTAAAAAGTAATCCCATTGTTAAGTTAGAAGATGGCAAAAGGCCAAGTAAAGCGATTTAAACAAAGATCAATAATTTCTTAACACGAGCTCTAAACGAAGGAAAACATCGTGACGAAAACAGTTAGCTTTCTAATAGCGTCGATGGGCTTGCAACCTGTCACGTATGGAATGTTAACTTCTGCAAAATGTGGGAATGTACCAAATGTGTGAGAACATGCCTCTGACTAGTCCTTCAGACATCTTCAAAGAATCTAAAAATGCCTAAAGGTCTGAAAGAATCCCTCTTACTTATGAAAGATGTTTAAAGTTGAACACTGGTTAAACAACGTCCTGTCTCTGTTTATCACTATCCACAAATAAAGACAGGACGTTGTTTAACCAGTGTTTAACTTTAAACATCTTTCATAAGTAAGACCCAATATGTCTACCGCACCTTGGGAATACAGTCGTGTTTATTTTTTATTCTTTTATAATAATTTCTTCGAAGTCATGATAAAAAACAAAGTTATTGCACCTCAAATAGAGAAGTTGGTCGCTCAAAATGTAAATGTAGGCAACTAGAACACTTTGATAAGTTTTATCTAAACATTATTGTGGAAACAGTTGCTTAACCGATGTATAATTCTGTTAGGTACATGTTTTTACAGTTATTAAGCAATACTCAATACAATTAATATAACATTTATATTATATACCAATGAAGCTGAAGACTGTTTGTTTGTTTGAACGCGCTATTCACAGGAACTACCAGTCAGAATTGAAAAATTATTAAGTAGGTACCTACTTACTGCTTTTGATAGCTAAAACTCTTGAGGAATGTTACAAGCTACTTTTCATCATCATCATCACCATTACCTTCAATACGCGGGCAAAGCCGGCGCCGCGAGGGTGCAGCTAGAGATATATAGAGGTAATGTTTGTTTGTATGTCAAGTTCAAGTTCAAAGTTCAACGTTATATTTGCTTTCATGTCATGGTACAGTACTTCCAGATAAATATTGCGCATCGGTTAATTTCGTGTTTTCCGAATATGAAAGACAGCATTTAGTAGGCAATATTGATATTTATAAGCTGTGTATGATTCCACAAAGTAGAATGTGACAGAAGTGCACTTCGATAAAGTTGAAATTGTGAGTTAATTTGCATTTCTAAATTACTTTTTGACAATCGTTTTTGTAATTTTATACGATTGTTTCCGATGTTTTCCGAAACGCATTATTATACAGGGTG
The DNA here is from genome assembly GCA_958496255.1 of Camptogramma bilineatum. Taxonomy (NCBI): domain Eukaryota; kingdom Metazoa; phylum Arthropoda; class Insecta; order Lepidoptera; family Geometridae; genus Camptogramma; species Camptogramma bilineatum. The sequence continues at coordinate 9,042,131 of OY292465.1, read as the reverse complement.
AATTTTTGAGATGGGGCAGTAAGGGCAGCTACCTTAACCGTTGTAGCTAGAGGAAAACGTTCTTAGGACCATCCTTAATTTTTGAAAATATTTCGACCTGCATTCACAGATTTTGAAAAATATGTACAGTCAGCGAGAAAATGGGTCATTTACACAAAAACTTTTTTTGATGCCAATCGATCCTGTTTCATCTAAGGATAAAAAGGCTCTTTCAGACCAACTGAGGTTATAGTCCAGTCAAATTAGGAATTAACCTCGGAATTAGAGATAATAAGCTGAATTTTCGTATATACCTTCATTTAGGCGCCCTAAAAGTTGTCTCAAAAGTCTCATAAAATCTCGTGTCTGCGTCTTAAGTTATTCAAGGTCAAAGGTAAAAAAAATAGTTTTTCGCGAATATCTCGGTTGCTATTGGTCCAGTGATGTTAACATCTATTATGAAGTTGTAGAACTTAAAGTTTGCGACCAATTCATAAAAAAAAAATTCCATGCGCTCAACCGTTTTTGCGATACAGGGCCGTGAGCTCAAAGCGTTCAGTATGTGTATTTCAAAAACTATACTTCCTAGAACAAAAATAAAAACTATTTCGGAATGTACAAATTAAGTCCTTTCATATGACACCCCACTCAATATATCTGTGTAACTTTTATCTTTTTTACCCCCTTGAGATCCCAATATCTTTACAACCCCTTCATCGATTACGCTCATATGTCATATATCAAATTTCCATAGCACAACCTAGTTATCTACCAAGTTTCATGCAGATTGGATTAACGGTTCGATAGTTATGCGAGAACATAAAAATTACACATACAAACATACAAAGCAAAATCCTAAGATCTTAGCTCGCTTTGCTCGCTTGGTCGATAATTAACTGATAAATAAAACAAATTATTCAAAATTCAAGGTATTCACAGATATTCACGTTTGACTTTGCGTTACAGTACCTACGCGTATGGCTGAGCGCTGCGCACTCAACATCCTCTATCGCGAAAACGGTTGAGCACATGAAATAATGTTTTAAACCAAATTTGTCGCAAATTGTATGCTCTATAACTTTATAATAGATGTTAACATCATTGGACCAATAGCAACAGAGATATTCGTGAAAAACTATTTTTTTTTACCTTTGACCTTGAATAACTTAAGACGCAGACACGAGATTTTATGAGACTTTTGAGACAACTTTTAGTACGCCTTAATGAAGCTGCATACGAAAATTCAGCTTATTATCTCTCATTCCGAGGTTGAGCCCTTTTTTTGGCTAAGATGACTGGGCTATTAGAGTACTAGAAAAGTCAGAAATCGCTAAAGTGTATTTCTGAGACAAGACAGTAAGGGCTACCTTAACCGTTGTAGCTACAGGAAAACGTTTTTAGGAGACTACCCTTAACTTTTGACGATATTTCAACCTGCATTCACAGATTTTGAAAAAAATGTACAGTCAGCGAGAAGATGGGCAATTTACACAAAAAATTTTTTTGATGCAAGTCGATCCTGTTTCATCTAAGGATTAAAAAGCTCTTTCGGACCAACTGAGGCAAGAGTACTAGAAAAGTCAGAAATTGCTAAAATGTATTTTTGAGACGGAGCAGTAAAGGCAGTTTGTTAACCGTTGTAGCTACAGGAAAACGTTCTTAGGAGACTACCGTTACTTTTGAAGATATTTCGACAAAATGATGAAAAATTATGACAAATGACAAAATGATTTCGTACGAAATGTATAATCAAAGTTATTTGCGTTTTCTGACTTTTCTAGTACTCTTGCCTCAGTTGGTCTGATAGAGTCTTTTAATCCTTAGATGAAACAGGATCGACTGGCATCAAAAAAAGTTTTTATGTAAATTGCCCATTTTCTCGCTGACTGTACATTTTTTTCAAAATCTGTGGATGCAGGTTGAAATATCGTCAAAAGTTAAGGGTAGTCTCCTAAAAACGTTTTTCTGTAGCTACAACGGTTAAGGTAGCCCTTACTGTCTTGTCTCAGGAATACATTTTAGCGATTTCTGACTTTTCTAGTACTCTAACCTCAGTTGGTCTGAAAGAGCCTTTTTATACTTAGATGAAACAGGATCGATTGGCATCAAAAAATTTTTTTGTGTAAATGGCCCATTTTCTCGCTGACTGTACATATTTTTCAAAATCTGTGAATGCAGGTCGAAATATTTTCAAAAATTAAGGATGGTCTCCTAAGAACGTTTTCCTCTAGCTACAACGAACGGTTAAGGTAGCTGCCCTTACTGCCCCATCTCAAAAATTCACCCTGTATATATATATATTATTTTATTTATTTATTTATAATCTACATATAAAACATCAAGAAAGATAGGTAGTACCTACCGATAGCAAACAGTTTACTAAGGACGGTCTATCTATAAATAGGTACCTACCTACTAGATAATTTGTTCGAAACTTCCCTCCCGTGGAATTAATTTTGCTACAAACTTGGAACCGCCCCGTTGCACCCTCATAGGGATTGAATTACTGAAGTTCCTTTCTTAGCGTACACCATTATCAAAAATATACAACTATACCCCATTATTATAGCGTACCACACACACAGCAGATAATATATCTTTTGAAATATAAATCTTGACAGATCGCACCAAATATATTTTGTAATTTATATTCGCTGTGTGTGGTCCTCCATAGAATTTGTATGGGCGCGATCTGAAGATTTATATTTCATAAGATATATTATCTGCTGTGTGTGTAATGGGCTTAATAATAATTTGTCAATTTAGTAAGGTTTTAGTAATTTTTTTTTCTTGTCACCCTTATGTCAATGAAAAGAGAGGGCAACAGGTTCAGCTGGGAGGCCTCTAAGTTTAAGATGGTTGCGTTTTTTTTTATTTTATTCAAACGTTTTTATTAAGTCACTTTCTTGTTTGTCTGTCTGTCTGTCTGTCGTTTCGGGTGAGATCTTGCTACTCAAATTTCGAACACTTCCCGATTAGCTATCAGGCTGAAAGTTTCAGGGTTGAAACTAGACGACAATGCATTAAAAAAGTTTTATTAGATTAATTTTTTAATCTACATTTTTATTTATTTATTTAACACTTTCACACATGACAAATTGTGCAAGGAGGACTTAATGCTGAAGCATTATCTACCAGTCATCCTGGGCGTGCAAAAAGATTTTTCGTCTGGCTTTATGCTACTAACCCACTTGTCTAAGAATATCCGTCGATGTAATTTTTTTGCAAATTGTGTGTTCCTCCAACGGAAAGGCATGTCAAAGGTCGATTAAGTAAAGCTCTAGAGACTCACTGTCTTTTGTTTAGGAGACAGGCGAAATTGAGTAAAAATATTACAGGCTGTTGAAAGTTGAATTATTCTAAAATTGTAAAAGAACGGAACAAAATCACGGTTAGGTTACCTAGGTCAAATAGCTGCTACATTTGTTGCCGTCTCTTTTTATTATTGACATATAAGTGACAAGAAAAAACATTATCTAAAGCCTTATTAAATTGAAAAATTATTCTGAATAATGGGGTTATCCGGTACCCGTATTATAAATGTGAAAGTGTGTTTATTTGTTTGTTTATCCTGCTTTCACGTCAGAACAGAGCGACGGATTGACGTGATTTTTTGTGTGGAGATAGTTGGAGGGCTGGAGAGTAACATAGGCTACTTTTTATCTTGGTGCCCCGCGAGCGAAGCCGCGGGCAGCAGCTAGTATAATAATGTTTTTGACTTTGAGTTAATTCCCTTCAATAACTCTCAACAGAGGAATTGACATAACTGTATCAATATTTTAAAGCTATTTCAAAACACCCTAGATTCAATGTTTGAGCTGACACGGTGGTCTAATAATGGTTTCCAGTATTCACGTTCAGAATCGATAGCATTGTTATTTTATCAAGGACGACTATCACTGGCCTATTATAGGAAATTATTATAGACTTACTTACTGCGGTACTGTTAAAGTAGTAAACGTTGATTAAAGTTAAAGTTTTGAAACATCAACTGTATGGTGTCTAAACCGAAATGTTCTTAAAAATGACAATTTGGCAGTAGGTACATAAGTAACTTTTCTAGTTAACCTATGTAGTCCCATTGCAGGGCAAAGGTATCTTCCCCATACATACTTACACACATCAAAAAAAGTTTGCGATTACTTTTAAAAGTAAAAAATTTAAAAAAGAAAAACGAAACTTTTAATTTATATAGAAGTCCATTGCTGGACATAGTCTCCCCAATATTGGTAAGTAAGTACTTCAAAGAAGTCTCCCAGATTTAGGCTTTTGCCGTTACCATACCATCTACTTACAACCCGTGACCCGATTGCCATGTTGAGCTGAATTTCGGTCAAACAATCAAGTAACTTCTATGTTTTATCCTTTTGCCTCAGGATAAATTGTTTAAGTCAGTACCTACGATTACTTACAAATCAAAGCAACATTTTGTTTTTCTACACCAAATGAAGACAAGCTTGTATTTTCGAAGTCAAAATAATATTATTTTAGGCAACATTGAATGATAGATCTCATAGGTCTCGCATTCAATGTTGAAAACATGAAAAAAAAAAAATTAAAAAAACAGTTCTTCATTTTTATTTTCTCGTCAAAATTTAGCCTCTTTTTCATTTTAATAAAAATTAGCATGTTTCATAAAATTTCATCAAAAATCGGTTTAAGGGTAAAAGCGTAAAAGGTTACAGACAGACAGAATTACCTACGTAGCCGTTGAGGTGCCCCGCCCCCCGGACCGATTGCCTGCCTAGTCTAACCAACGCCCGCGAAACAACTGTTGATAGCGGTTTAACTTTTTTTGCCAGTGATTTTATTCCTGGACTAAACCTGTTTGTGGTATCATTGGAATCGGAATTTAACAAGCTTATTAACTACTTACTTACCTGCTCAAGGGGATTACATTGTCACCACCAAATAAATAAATAAATTGTTTATTCCATTCCGTAAACATGTTTGGCACCTTGCAAAATAAAAACTCACAATTGTTCAAAATTGATAGCAAATATCTGCGTCAACATGGTGCACACACTTAGTACACTACACACCTTTATTATTTAACACAAAACATATACACATCGACATTAAAGTAATTATCTAATTCGCGTTTGCAAAAGGCCAAAACACGCCATTTTGTTCCGCGCGCCAGGAGCGGGAGTGCGCTCACGGCAAATAAAAATTCAATACTGATTCATTTCTCATCCTATAGTCTGGTTTGAAGTCTTTCTGATTGGTATAAATATGTAGTTAGCAAACAATACGAACAAAACAAACCTCCTTCACATCACTACTACACACCAATCACAATAGCCGACCTTCAAACAAAATTCACCCGCAATATTCAAAATGTTGATCAAATTCAAATTTTTTACTATAAAACGGGGTTTTAATGGTTCAGTAATTATCCTAAATACCTGTCAGATTTAATTAATGCCAAACATGTATAGGTCATCGCTGAAAATCTTATTTGAACCTTCTTTCAAAAATAAAGTTTGAAAACGTATTTTCTCTTCCGGTATTTTGACACATTGTAGAAATATTATAAATTATCTATGACTTTTAGCATGAACAACAGTGGGAGAATAATGTTACCAACAAATAAAGACACTCCCGACGAATGGGGAAGCCCTAACACCATAGAAATCGTGATTTTAGTGGCCGCGCGACCCCTCAGGTGCCCTGGGCCATTGTAGTGGCCTAAGGCGATCGGGCGGGTAGGTAAGAAAGGTTTGTTTGCAAAAGCGGGACGTTTTTGCTCTCGCTGGGGACATCAGGACAGGCAGCTTGAAAGCGGGACAATCCGCCTAAAGCGGAACGTATGGTACCTTTTTCAGGCACCAGTCTCTCACAATACAGGCACTTAGAAATAACTTTGATATTTCCTAGTCACTAAGATAAATGTACAAATGCCTTTGTGAGAGAAATAAATAAATTATGTTATGTTATGTTATGTATGGTCGGTCATATGATATGTGCAACGTCAGGGGGCAAGCTAGGCATAGGTACTCTCATTGGGGCGCTGCTGCTGGCTGTAATGCCACTTGTTTCAGACAGAGAGAGAGTGTGCTTTGCCAGCAACAGAACCATGCTTTTGGGCCTTATTTAGAGCTCGTGTCAAAGCACTTAATACGAAATTGTCTGAAACGAGAAATTTATTTAGGTATGCAGGGCTAGGATTGGGTTATTCCTGTTTGTCACCGGATCGAAATTCGAGGAATTATCCCACAAAACTGTGTAACATAGTGTTACCTTACCTATGTCTTTGACTGTACCTTCTCGGTATGTATTAGGTAATGTTATAATCTATAGTTAGATCAAGAGCTATCGTCGTTATTATGCCTACGGTTAACCGACTGATAAATGTGATAAGGATCAGATAATGTTTTTTATAAACATCTCATTACTATGATACCATTATTAACGTCGCGCGTCGTCAACCTGTTTGTTCAAATATTGGAAACAAATATTTTTTTTGGCTTTGTTGGTTGGTAAATTTCTTAGGCTGTGTCCCCAGTAGGCAAACTGTGAGCGGCCGACTGAGTTTGCGGCGTATCGGTTTAGTACGCTCTTCCATATTTGAAATGGAGTGTCCACAGTTTGCTAGCAATGAGTGAGCGCAGTGAGCGCAAAACAAGCAAACTGTGGACACTCCATTTCAAATATATGGAATGGTATACTAAACCGATACGCCGCAAACTCAGTCGGCCGCTCACAGTTTGCCTACTGGGGACTCAGCCTTATAGGGCCTTACTTATGAAAGATGTTTAAAGGGAAACACTGTTTAAACAACGTCCTGTCTTTATTTGTGGATAGTGACAAACAGAGACAGGACGTTGTTCAACCAGTGTTCAACTTTAAACATCTTTCATAAGTAAGGGGGATAGTATCGTAGGTAGAGTCCGCGCCAGCACTGAAGTCCTACGGCAAAAGCGGGAACTACTTGTATTATTTACTTTATTATTAGGCTGTTTTAGTCAAGGTCGTTCAGTTATTCTGGTTTGTAGAATTAACGAACGTACAAACTTACATAATTATTATTGTTCATGCCCTAATTGGTCAATTAGTTTTTACATATCCTAGTTCTGCGATAGCAGCGCCGCGTCTACCGGACTTCAGTGGTGGCGCGTACTCTACCTAGTACTTACAGCATTATTTATTTATTTAGATTTTCTGTGGTGATATTGCCTCAGTTTTAAAGAAACAATGATTGTAATTAGATTGATTAATATAAATCGATACAAAGTTCGCCTGATTCAAACAAAGAATCTTTGAACGCGAAGCATTGCATAACTTTTTCTTACAGGCGCTTATGACTTTGTATAAATAAATGAATTGCTATACCTACCATTGATAAATAATCATAGTATACAGTTAGGTACCTAACTAGAAGTATGTATAGACTTAGATAAATATTGATAAAAAAAGAGTCAATCAGAATATAGAGGAATTTTAAAGACGCAAAACAGTGAAAAAACAGAGAAACCTAAAAATTACCTAACATCATTTTCACCAACAAATCGTAACTTTTCAAAACCCGGCAATGTATCAACTTGAAATTTGCTTTTTGATATGAGTAAAGCAAGTAAATACTGTTTGTTAGGTATAATATCGAATGCTAAGTATATCAAGATACCATGTTTTGACTTGCATCATACAGCATTCACCGATATAAAATCCGCAACATGCGGTAACCTTATAGATCGATAGTCACTGGCTAAGACAGTGGTCAGGTCAGTTAATATCTTTTCACAATAGCTTTGTGAGTCACGGTATTGCCCATTCGTGAAGTTTATCGACACCAATTTACCTAATACAAAGGTGCGGAGGGGACCTATAGTTCTGTGCCGCTTTTAAGCTGCTATTATGCTATACCTACCTAAGCGAATAGCGCTTATCGAAAATAATTCTTGATTCTTGATTTTTAGTAACGTTTAACGGGTTCATCTCAAGAGCTGAACCCGTTAAACGTTGATGTAGATTGATGTACACTACACTACTACGTTTATTTATCTCACACAAAACAAAATGGTTAAATAAAGCTAAAGTTCATGAAAACAAGGTGGTGTATGACTGTTTTATGCGAGACTGGTGCCTGAAATAGGTTTGTGAAAACCTGTGTTACAGGAACCCGTTAAGCGTTGATGTAGATTGATGTAGAGTTGATGAACATAGTTTTTCAACGTTGATAAATCAATTTCTCGGTTTTTTTTTTAGTTTGAATTTGGAATTTGTGTGGAATTCTTTCGTTTCATCCCCTTTGAATTAAATTTGAACTTAAGGCTTGACTAAACCAGAGCGTCCGCGGTGGCGTGCAAGGTGGCGATCAGTTTTTGTCCAATCAGAGAACGCATCGTGACACCAATTATCATCATCGGTGTCACGATGCGTCCTCTGATTGGACAACAACTGATCACCACCTTGCACGCCACCGCGGACGCTCTGGTTTGATCAAGGCTTAAGTCTTTCCAATAGTGTGTTCCAAGTGCACGTCGATGTTTCTACTAGTCTGGGCCAATTAATCTACTTATTGCAGTAGATTGATGGTGAAACTGTCTTGAATTCCCTGGGTCCATTGCTCTGTCACCAGCCCTGGCTTTATCGATCCATCAGCTTTTAAACATACGACACACCTGTCATACATTAGTTAGCGGAGGAGACTTCGATTTATTTTGTCCTTGTGCGATGAGGCATTTTGTTAGCCGACTTTCAACTCTGTAAATTATTGATATGTACTTAAATCATTTGGAGTTATTGTGCTATCATTACTTACATTATTATTAGTGACAGATTAGGTAATTGCCTACAGTTGATTGATGAGCTATGAAAGTGTTAAAAATGGACATAAGTGATGTCATAGGTAACTAGAAGAGAGCTTAACATTTTCATACATAAACGTCATTGGGAACTGCTTTGTTTGAATAAAAGATGGATAGGTTGTGTGAAAGTAAATAAATAGGTAAGAAAAGGGTCAGTGCTGATAATTATGAAGGCTGATGGAGGAAAATGGAAGAATACGTGTTGGCAAGAATACGATGATGAGGCTGACATTTTTGATGCAAAAAATGGTATCAGATGTGGGTACCGTGACGTTATGATTCCGTTAGTATGGTTTATGGTGTAACAAAAAATACATTACCTAAGTAGTTCTTTCAGTTTAAAGTAAAAGGGTTGTTTAAATCCCAATTCTTCTTTTTAGGTGTACCCACACATCTTCAAAAAATTCTAAATGGACAGACATCTGTGCTAATAATTAAATTACTGATCCTAATATATCTATGTTTATACTTACACGTATTTCTGTTTTATCTGTCCTAGCAAATCTAATAAACAACAGTATTTTTCTAAAATACCAGTTGTTTTGCCATCAACATTTTATTGGAATTTTGTGTTGTGTTTGTTTTTTGTCTGAGAGTAAACCTAAATTCCCCATCTATCAAGCAAGCAAAAAGATCCAAGGGCCTTTCTTTTGCCGTCCTAATAGGAATGTCATTGTTTCTTTTTGCGATGAACACAGCAGATTTCAGGTCATTGCACTCTTGGCCAGTTACTGTTTCGCTTAGTAACAAACATTCTATAGCGTTGTGCGCGGTCACTTTTAGGATGGGTGACCGCAAGTGGTATTGCGAGCTGAGCGCTTCCGTGCTTCGGAGGGCACGTTAATTGTCGGTCCCGGCTTTTAAGTCGTTAAGCTACGACGGAGGCCTTTAGGCGGCCTAAAAACTCCGTCACCAGAGTTGGCCACTTGCTCATACGAAAGAAGAAGAAGATTCTATGATTTTACGGAAAAAACATGATCAGGACTGTATCCCCAAGGCGCGGTAGATATTCTTTCAATATCCTTTAAATATCTAAGGGGTCTTCAGAGGCAAGTCCAAATACATCTCAGGAACTACCAGTCGGATTTGAAAAATTATTTCTGCATTTGAAAATAAACTATTGAGGAAGGTTAGGTATAGGCTCCTTTACATCATCATCACAATCACCGTCTAACTACAGGGGCAACGCCGCGTGGGCGCTACTAGTAAGTTATAAAAGAAAGAATAAACAATAGTTATAAGTAGCTATAATAGAATTTATAACTATTGTTAATTCTGTTATAGTAACTGATGCGTATTCTGCGTGTCGATGCAATTAGAGTGAGAGCCGGGTTTGTGTGTCAGATGAACCGGATTTGCACTGCAGGCTGTAATGGTCTATGTATAACATACTAGCTACTTACTACCCGCGGCTTCGCTCGCGTGGTACCCGGATAAAAAGTAGCCTATGTTACTCTCCAGCCCTCCAACTATCTCCACACAAAAAATCACGTCAATCCGTCGCTCTGTTTTGACGTGAAAGCAAGACAAATAAACACACTTTCGCATTTATAATATGGGTACTTAGACCTACGGATACAGGTTTCAAGGTACAATACAAATTTTATCCCTGTACTTTCTATGTAAAACAAATAAATAAAATATTTACCTACTCTGAACTGCATGTCCGCTACTGGTTTGTAAGAAGAGCTTTTTCTTCTTCATTTATTTATTTTTCTCTTCCGAAAATTCTTATTTTTTAACCGAGTTCAAAAAAGGAGGAGGTTCTCAATTCGTCGGAATTTTTTTTTGTGTTTTTTTTGTGTATGTTCACCAAATACCTAGTCGGAGACGCCTCGATCAATTTGGATAATTCATTTTTTCTTGAAAATGTATACTTTCCGATTGGTGCCATAAAAATTTGGTGAGGATCTGTCAAGGATCTTCGGAGTTATGATCAGAAATGCACCTCGAGAGTGTAGAAAACTGCTCAGCTTAGAACATTGAAGTCGGTTTTTGAAATTTTTTAATTTAGCTAAGTACCTATGTACCTACTTTTTTTAATAAAATAATAACAGGAGTAGAATCACCTAGCTTTTAAGACGTTTCAAAGTGGTCATAACGATCCTACTGAATAAATGATATTTGATTTTGATTTTGAATCCATTTGTTTTTTCCTGAATTTTATTTAGAGGATTTGGAAATTCATAATGGAACACAAACTAAACTTATTCAGAAACAGTGAAATAACACTAAGTGTATAGAATCTTTCGATTATTATTAAATAATTAACCAGACAGTAGAGTACAGTTAAATAGGCATAACTCCCTAAGCAATTTGGCACATAAAACGAGTTACTAGAAGCACATTTATGCATTCTTTTCGGCAATTTATTCTTAATTTACAAGCCGCTTCAAGTTTTTCTAGGTCTATAAAAGCGCGAAATAAAAAAACAAGATGCAGCGGACGTTGACCTCGGCCTGGTCCTGCCCCACACTGGTTATGATTCGATAGATAACTGTATAGATAGATTAGATAGGTAGCTTCTTTTTGTAGAGGGCATGAGAAGAGTTTTTGCAAAATCGTGTTGCTATCCAATGTTTTTGTATATCTCGGGGATCGTTAGTAATATTAAGTACCTATGATAATAAGTAATATTTTTTATTTTTTAAGCGTAGTTCAACCTCTAGAATTAAATCTAGAAAACACTAAAACTGGCTAAATTATTAACGCGATAGTTTTTTACAACCCATAAATCTGGAAATTATGTTAATTCAATTCTACGACACCAACGAAATCACACTTATTTTATAAATGCGAAAGTTTGGATGTTTGGATGGATGGATGCATGGACGGATGGATATATGTTTGTTTCTCTATAACTCGACAGCCACTGAACCGATTTGCCTGAAATTTAAACTACAGAATCTACAGATAGATAATGACCGGGCAAGGTAGGTATAAAAATGTCACTTTCAATGTTATGCTGTATTGGTCATTAGCGTTAAAGAAATAAGAGCTTTCAGATTTGGCGATATTTTGGCTAGTCGGTGTGATTATTTATCTGATCTGTGCAGCAGTATTTACCCACTGAATAAATTTAATTGAACAAACTTACAGTTATGTTTTCTCACGAAAGCACAAGAATTGTGATTCATTTGGTAGCTTGAAACTAATTACCGTTATTTATTTTATTAGGTAACTCACTTATTGCTCCTTCGTGAACATAAAAATTCTTTTTCATTGTTCAACTGTAGGTAGGTACATTTTCAAATACTTATACATTGCTTATACACAAAGTTACCTCCGTAAAAGAATAAAATGTTATAAGTTTATGTACCTAGGTATTTATAAAGTAAAAATACGAAAGAAAAAGAGGTTTCCAAAATTTGTGAGGTACTAAGTATGTTTTTCTTCTATTCTAGGCCAAATGCATTTTCACTAAATACTAAGTACCTAGGTATGAAAAATTTTAAGTAAGTATGTAGGGATATTACTACTTAATGTTTTTTTTTCCCAAATTCATTAAAAAGTAAAATAACACTCAAAAATTTCCAGTTTCAATTATTCCGCTGAATTTGCTCACTAGTAATAAAAATTGAAAATTGAAGATCGAACGATGGTTAATACATTTTAGTTCAATTATCAAAATGTCGGTCACCAGCGTCACATAACTGCTCATGACACAATACAACCCAAGTTCAGTACTTTGGTACTGGCAAAGATGAGTTACACAATCAAAATTTGACAGAAGGTACTATTCATCCTACTAATATTATACAGCAAAAGCCCGTGTGTGCGTGTGAATGTTTGTTGCCACGTATCTCCATAACTACTAAAACGATTTTGATGAAATTTGGAATGTAGATAGATAATAACCGGGAATAGGACATAGGCTACTTTTTATCCCAAAAAATTGTACGGTTCCCGTGGGATAAAAAAATAGTAGTAAGTATCAGATAAGTTAGGGACATTTTTATATTTGTTGTAATGATGTACAAGTTGCCATGACGATTTAGATAACAATTTACTATGATAATGTTTAAATTCTGGAAAAGCTATGAAAGCTTACTTTATGTGCTGATGTTTTATGATGAATATTAAAAAAAAAAAGCTTTCGCTGTCAACATAATATTGCATTGTCACTGAGAATCTATAAGTGTGCAAAATTTCAGCTCAATCAGTTGAGGAAATTTAGTTGCAAGATTTCAACCGAATTAACTTAGCAAGACAAATACAAGCTTTTTTCACTTTCAAAACTTTCGTGAGTTGTTCTACTTGACATGAAGAAATGTGCTTAAGAAACTTGTTACCTAGGTACAAAAATTCTCAGGATGAATCGAAATATTGTCGGTACCGTATCTAAAAACGACGATATTTTTCATAATCATAATAATCATAATCATAATATATTTATTGCGAATCAAAGGTAAACAGATGATAGTTAAAAAAATGTAGGTACAGGCCTTGATTCCGCATCTCAGCATGCAAAAAAATAGTAGGTACTTAATAAAAATGGAAGTCACTTCTTAATAAATTAAAAAATCATGTCATAACTATGTACAATACAGCAAAATAATAGATATTACAATAACAAGTTTTCATTTTTCATAATACGATACCTACTTATCAAATTTAATTTTATTTAAAATTCTGAAAACTTGTCTGAGAGATATTCATTAATATTATAATAAGCCTTTTGTAACAATAATTTCTTTAACTTAAATTTAAAAATTTCAGTTGAATTAATTTCTAAAATATCAGTAGGTAAGTGATTATAAATACGCGATGCCATGCAGAAAACACTGTTGTTTAACATTGCACTCTTATTTGGTGGGCAACAAATTTTCATGCAATGACGTATAGTATTGAAACGTTTAAATAAATGTCCATTGCTTTTAACAAAAAGTGCCACCTCATAGATGTAAGGTTAAAATATTCAATTGTGAAAAGTAAGAGTTTTACGTGAGTAATTCCCGTGTGTTAATACAATGTCAAATAAAAGCTTGTATTACCAAGCGCTCAGTAGTTCAAGATTATATCTAAGGACAGTCAGAGGCAAGTCTAAAGATATAATTTAACATACCATTAGAAACTAAACTGGAACTGATTAACAGTAGGTAAATAACTAAGTTTTACTTTGACAGTTTCTCAATTTAGATCATCTAAATGCCGTCGCTCAAGTATTATTGTATCGCAGCCGTTTGCTTCTTTGCATTAATTGAGAGGATCATACAGAAAGCTCATTGGTATCTGTCGCTTTGAGCTCGCTCTGAGTCAGCCTTGTTAAGCGTTTGAATACATTTGCATTCATTGCAGATAAACTTTGAATTCTCGTAGAGGACGTCAGAAGTGCGGTATGCAACTATGAAAATAGATTTCATGATGAAATACTCTTAAAATTCATCTTACGCAGAATAAACAAGTTTTTTTTGCGTAGATCGTCGTACCAAAACATCGCATAATTATACTTACCAGAGGTAGAAAAAACCAATTCGTTATTTCTATAGAAGTGCGGTAAAAGTGTGATGCGTATTTTGTGAAAGGAAATACCATTTTGCAGATGTTAGTAGGTATTCCATGAGTCTTGTGGAAGTCTGTTCTATGGTATTCTTCTCTTTGTAACTAAACGAAACAAAACATGGATTAGTTACGACCCTAAGCAAGGCAAAACATCTTCACGATGTTTACCTTCACCATTTGAGTTTGTGTAAAAGCGCATAATATTGCGTATAATGTGTCATTCTGTTGAAACGTAAGCAACAAAATTTTTTTCAAGAAATTCACACGCAAAATTAATTGACGCACTGCCAGGATTATGGTAAGCGTCCACAGGCCCGCATCGCACGCAGCGGACGGATCGCATCAAGCGGATTATTTGTGTAATGCGATGCGTACGATGCGGACAGGTGGACGCACTTGTATGAGTTTCTATACAAATAATACTACGATCCGTTGCGTGCGATGCGTCCGAAGCGTACGATACCGACATGTGGACGCTTACCAAACTAACCTTCGGATTGAAAGTCAAGGCATTAACTCGACCAATTCTTTTTGTAAAAGTAAGTTCGTATGAGTAAGTGGCCAACTCTGGTGACGAAGTTTTTAGGCCGCCTAAAGGCCTCCGTCATGGCTTAACGACTTAAAAGCCGGGACCGACAATTTAACGTGCCCTCCGAAGCACGGAAGCGCTCAGCTCGCAATACCACTTGCGGTCATCCATCCTAAGAGTGACCGAGGCCCAACGCTGTTTAACTTCAACGATCAGGCTGAGACTCCACCAAAGCGGAAATGTGTGAGATGTGTTTTAAACAACCAATAGAATTTCGTTATTCAAACATGTCATCTCGTCTTTTGAAATTCTATTGGTTGTTTAAAACACATCTCATACATCTCCGCTTTGGTGGAGTCTCACCCTCAATAAAGAATGTCTAAGCAAGCTACGCCACGAGCGCTTCTTTTTGTGACAGTGGTATATCTGTGTTCCGGCATCTGCAATGCTCTGTGACAGTGTAGGCTGCCTACATCTGCCTCAGTACCGTTACTCGACACAGTAACCGCAAGCAGATTAATGACGGGTCCAGCGCAAGCCTCGGGCTATCGATACTATAACGTCACGCTCTAAGATAGATGGCAGACCTAACCCAATACCAATAGCTTAAACATACTGACCATGTCTTTATAGAAACACTAGCTGCTGCCTGCGGCTTCGCTCGCGTGGTACCCGGATAAAAAGTATTTAGCCTATGTTACTCTCCAGCCTTCTATGTCCACACAAAAAATCACGTCAATCCGTCGCTCTGTTTTGACGTGAAAGCAGGACAAATAAACAAATAAACACACTTTCACATTCATAATATGGGTACGGATGTACAATGAGGACCCTAAAGTCAAAGTCAAAGTCAATTGGCAACTGAAGTGTGTGCTCGGCAGACTGTTGACTACCCTCAATATTATCTTAAATGATCTTGAATGTCTCAAGAACTCAGCTTATATTATCTCAAGGCGGAATTTAGGCGTGTGCCTGTTTTTGGTTTAAGGGTTAATCTAACAGTTATCATTACGATCTGAGCGCTTCCGAGCTTCGGAGGGCACGTTAAATTGTCGATCCTGGCTTTATAGTCGTTAAGCCATGACGGAGGTTCTTAGGCGGCCTAAAAACTCCGTCACCAGAGATGGCCTCTTGCTCATACGAACTTACTTTATTATTAAAAAAAAATGCATTCAGAAACATGCTAGAAACTAATAAAAACTACAAAGAAATATTGAAAAGTTGGATTTTAATGATAAGAAAATATACAAGTGGCATCATTTAGAAACGCGGAAATAAGATGTCATGTCTACTAATTATTTACGACTATGATGATGATGCTGACTATTTTTACGGAAGGCGACATCAAGGTTGCTTTGACGAAATAAATTATGTTTTCTTTGAGGATTAGTTAGAACGTTTGATAAAGTGGTCTAAACAGAGTTTATGATATTTTAATCTGCATTGCCATGAAAATGATCTGGAATGTTTATTTTTGTAAAGTTTTAATATAGGCTTCATTAGAATGTTGCTCATTCAAAAGCAATTCCCTTGAGCCGGACATATTACTTGCTGCTAAAATTATTTATTAATCTGACGTTGTGGGATGAAAACTGTACTGAAATGGTATAATCTTTTCTTCTGTTTCAAAGTATGATCAAAAAGTATCCGTGTTCATAGAAATAGCTTTTTTACTGAACAGGAAATCCATACCTCTATACCCATATTATAAATGTGAAGGTGTGTTTGTTTGCTTGTCCTGCTTTCACGTCATCATAACAGAGAGACAGAATGACGATTTTTTGTGTGGAGATAGTTAGAGGGCTTGAGAGTGACATAGGCTACTTTTTATCCCGAAAAAAAGTGCATGTTTCTCGTGGGAAAAAAGTCCTCGCGGGCGAAGCCGCGGGCGTCCGCTAGTAAGTAATAACGGTTTTACATAATAATGCCCTACAATCATAAGTATCTATAAAATAAAAATGTTTTTTTTATGTTTATTTTTTACGCCTTCATAAACCATTGATCAATTGTGATGCAATTTTGGTAGAGTCTTGCGAGGACGCCCGCCGATCATATTTGTTTTCATTTCAAAAAGGTAATTTATGTCATAAATACCCGTATAAATATGTTTTTATAATAGTTTCAAAATTGTTTTATAGTCGTACAGCATTAAAAGTGGGCCAAGTTTCCGACTATGCTTGTCGGTGCTTTAAGCTCGACCGGTCGGTCGGTCGTTGCACCCGCAACCTACTCTGCTACCCCGACTCGCGAGATATTTTACAATATTCGCTAAAGACTCTTGTACGTAATGGTACACAGAACATCTTGAATAGAATCGACTCAGGTGAACCGATATCTCGGAGCTTAACGATCAGTTTCATCACAGTCACACTAATATTATATGCGAAAGTTTGGATGTTTGGATGTATGTTTGTTCCTCTATAATAGGACAACCGATTGGCTGAACTGATTTGGCTGAAATTTTAAATAGAGATATTTATTTAGATAATAACCGGGGAATGAGACATATAGGCTACTTTATATCCGGGTACCACGCGAGCGAAGCCACGGGCGGAAGCTAGCCACACTAATATTATAAATGTGAAAGTTAGGATGTTTGAATGGATGTATGTTTGTTCCTCTATAACAACCACTGAACCGATTTGGCTGAAATTTAAAATGTAGATAGATAATGACCGGGAACAGGACATAGGTTTTTTATCCGAGTACTACACGAGCGAAGCCGCGGGTGGAAGCTAGTAATTATATAAAGATGCACTCGTGGTGTATTGATCAGTGGTTCGTGATAGATCGTCGATGTTATGCAACGTTTTGCGCGTTCGTTGCTCGTGGTTTACTCAACTGAGCGTTTCCGAGATTCTGCTATTACTTTAAACTGTCGGTTATAAACTCGTGAGCCATGTCGGAGGCCTTCAGACTACCTAAAAACTCCATTACCCAAGTTTTCCACAAAGTATTTCAAATTTATTTAATGTAAAGAAAGAACAGGAGTAGAATCACCTAGCTCCTAAAGACGATTCAAATTGATCCTAGTGGTCCTACTGAATAAAAAATATTTGAATGAATTGAGTAAAAGAAGTTGAAAAGTTACATTTTATTAGATTGTACGCTGCCACAGTATTTAACCGTCGGCGTCTCGTAGCAATCTATACTCTATCTATTCTATATCTATATCTATACTTCTATATCTATACTAATTATACAGGGTGTGGCAAATTCTTGGTCACTGAAGGGTAGCTACCTTTTCTCTTGTAATTAGAAAGTTTTGTTCGTAGGAAACTTCAGTTTTATTTTGAAGAAAAAAATAATTGCATTTTTAGATTTTTGAAAAAAAGTACAGTTAGCCTGAAAAATTACATTTGTCAAAAAAAACAAGTTGATCTTAATCGATTCTATTTCCCACCAGGAACACTTCTCCCAAAGTAACTCATCAAATCAAATCGTAAGTTTTTGCAATAATTCAAAAAAACACATCCTATACATTTTCTATGAAATTAGTAGTTGTAAACATTATAGTGCCACTTATTCGATGGTTTTTAATTTAAATTCGTAACTGCTTCGGAATGCTGGGAGGCTATTGTAAAGCCTTAGGCGCCTCAGACAGAGCCACAAGAGAGAATGGTATGCATGGAGCATACCATTTGTACATCTGCAGGAAAGCACTTTGTTCTAAATTTAAAAACGCGCTTTACAATAGCCTCCCAGCTTGCCGGAGCAGTTATGAAATTAAATTAAGAACGATCGAATAAGTGGCACTGTAATGTTTACAACTCCTAATTTCATAGAAAATGTATGGGATGTGTTTTTTTGAATTATTGCAAAAACTTACGATTTGATTTGATAAGTTACTTTGGGAGAAATGTTCCTGGTGGGAAATAGAGTCGATTAAGACCAACTTGTTTTTTTTGACAAATGTAATTTTTTAGGCTAACTGTACTTTTTTTCAAAAATCTAAAAATGCAATTATTTTTTTCTTCAAAATAAAACTGAAGTTTCCTACGAACAAAACTTTCTAACTACAATAGAAATGGTAGCTACCCTTCAGTGACCAAGAATTTGCCACACCCTGTATAAAGCGGAAGAGTTTGATTGTTTGAACGCGCTAATCTCAGGAACTACCAGTCGGATTTGGAAAAATCGTTTTGCATCTCTTAGCTAAACTCTTGAGGAAGGTTATAGGCTACTTTTCATCATCATCATCAGCACCATCATTACGGGGGCAACGTCGCGAAGACGCTGCTAGTTTAGGATATTATCTAAAACTGACACTACTTATCACTTCTCAGTTTATTATACTAGTCACCTTTTCTCTATCTATGTAATATAAGTTGCAACTAAATCTGTAACGACGTAATATTGATATAGACTTTTTAAGTAAGTACCTAGTACAATTACCAAAAAAAATTATCATCATGTACAAGGCTCTTAGAATTTGCTAACATTCCAATATCCAGTATTTCCAAGCATATCTATTTACTAAGGTTGGGTTCACGAATGGTATGCTCCGTAAATGACATCAGCACATCTCACTTGAGTCCTAAGCACATTTGAAGTCGGCATCTGAATTAGATGACTATGATCAATATAGATATGAATAAAATAACAGTGGTCTAGGTAAGCACATCACTAAACTGAGAATGGATATAAACTGTCATTTTTTTAAATAAAAAATTGTAAATAAAAGAATATGTTTGTGTATGGTAGACCCAATTCTAGATTGAAATTAAATTGTGGTAGGTGTTCAGTAAAAAACACTTTTTGTTTTAACCGTTGAGGTGCCCCGCCCCCCGGACCGATTGCCTGCCTAGTCTAACCAACGCCCGCGAAACAACTGTTGATAGCGGTTTAACTTTTTTTGCCAGTGATTTTATTCCTGGACTAAACCTGTTTGTGGTATCATTGGAATCGGAATTTAACAAGCTTATTAACTACTTACTTACCTGCTCAAGGGGATTACATTGTCACCACCAAATAAATTGTTTATTCCATTCCGTAAACATGTTTGGCACCTTGCAAAATAAAAACTCACAATTGTTCAAAATTGATAGCAAATATCTGCGTCAACATGGTGCACACACCTAGTACACTACACACCTTTATTATTTAACACAAAACATATACACATCGACATTAAAGTAATTATCTAATTCGCGTTTGCAAAAGGCCAAAACACGCCATTTTGTTCCGCGCGCCAGGAGCGGGAGTGCGCTCACGGCAAATAAAAATTCAATACTGGTTCATTTCTCATCCTATAGTCTGGTTTGAAGTCTTTCTGATTGGTATAAATATGTAGTTAGCAAACAATACGAACAAAACAAACCTCCTTCACATCACTACTACACACCAATCACAATAGCCGACCTTCAAACAAAATTCACCCGCAATATTCAAAATGTTGATCAAATTCAAATTTTTTACTATAAAACGGGGTTTTAATGGTTCAGTAATTATCCTAAATACCTGTCAGATTTAATTAATGCCAAACATGTATAGGTCATCGCTGAAAATCTTATTTGAACCTTCTTTCAAAAATAAAGTTTGAAAACGTATTTTCTCCTCCGGTATTTTGACACATTGTAGAAATATTATAAATTATCTATGACTTTTAGCATGAACAACAGTGGGAAAATAATGTTACCAACAAATAAAGACACTCCCGACGAATGGGGAAGCCCTAACACCATAGAAATCGTGATTTTAGTGGCCGCGCGACCCCTCAGGTGCCCTGGGCCATTGTAGTGGCCTAAGGCGATCGGGCGGTTAAGAAATATAATTAATAAATGAAATTAAAATAAATGTGAAATGGAAATTAATAACATCACATTTTTTTTAATTTCATTTATTAAAAAACACTTTTTGTTTTAAGAAATATAATTAATAAATGAAATTAAAATAAATGTGAAATGGAAATTAATAACATCACATTTTTTTTAAATTCATTTATTAATTAGGTATATTTCTTCCAAAAAAAAATGTGTTTTCTACTAAACACCTACCACAATTTGATTTCAATCTAGAATTGGGTCTACCATACATGTAAATTCTACGCCTCAGGCTAACGGGATGTAAATAAACACGAAAATTAATTTGGCGCGTATAAGGCTTTCGTTCTAAATGGTTTTATGCTACTTGCCTTTAGTCACGTAGGCCGTAAGTTTATTTATGGTGATTAGTTTTTTTTATTTTAATCAATTTCTCAACCATTTGGCAAAATTACAATAAAAGTTTGAGAAATTAATTAACAAATTCTATTTATGTTTAAAATGGCCTCATTAGAAATTATATAAACACTATAAACGAATTGAATCTTGTCAGTTGAGCTGAATGAGAAAAGCTGAGGATCATGCGTGGCGTGTAATTGGAGAGGCAGTCCAGCAGTGGAATGCTACAGGCTAAATAATGATGATGATCTACCATACACAAATAAATATAAAAGAAAAAGTTTAGGAAATAATTAAAAATTTTGGACATGCTCTCATGGCAAAGCCCTTGCAACTTGTAAATTAACTTTTTTATAAAAACTCGTTAATTTTAAAACAATTTGCAATACCAATAGAATTTGAAAATAAAACTGTAGGTACTACTGTGTGCATAGTATGTAAAAGTTATAATGATCTAAAGTAATTCTTTCGGTTTATACACGCCATTACATTTATTATTCCAAAGCAGGCAGCAAAATTGATACAAATCCATGACTATAAAAAGTCAATCGCGAGCGGTTTTAATAAGCTTATTAATAAAAACATATGAATGAATACGCCTTTACTTAAAATTCTTCGAAAACGGATGATTTTTAAGTAAATGATCGTATTCTTCCGTAGCAACAATGAATCAAAGGTTGCAATACTTGCAATATTACGGGGACAGATGGAAGCAGATATTACTGAATGTTTTATAGCGGCATTTTATTATTTAGAGAAGGTCTGCCTTGGCCCTGACGTGGGCCGATCCCGGCTCAATTTTTCCTAAATTCTCAGACTCTCTTACTTTGGCCATATAGCGAGGCGTGGCGATGAGAGTCTCGAAAAGCTGGTCATCGTTGGGAACGTCGAGGGAAAGAGATCGCGCGGGAGATACCCAACTCGATGGACGGACCAGCTCCATGAGAAGATAGCTAGGTTCTACGATGTGGTCCACCTAGCCATTAATAGAACTCGGTGGAGGCAAGCTGTCCACACTATCACGAAGACAACCAGTGATCACGATCTTCAGACATGAAGAGCCGACCACAGAGAGAGATCCCTAAATTAAAAAAAACCTATCCTGCGTATTACGACGACGCTGCACTGCTGTCCATATTGTACGCGAACGCACTGCGACTAGAAACGACCGATCGTATTAACTTGCATTCACATGCGCTGTAAGTTCAAGGCTGGTCAGTTCCCACTTCCCATTGCATGTGCGCATTAATGCAGCTCACAAACCAACACCATTGTCTATCACTTTTAGCGTAGAGTAAGAATTGCAGTGATGGAGATGCATTTCAGCTAAGTTCAGCTTCTACATTTGAAAAGCTTCTTCAGCTGATCATTTTGTGTCGTCTTAAGATCTAATTGGTTTCCTGTTCTTTCATAACTACTTTAATACAGTAAAAAATGTAGGACAACAAATACGTATTGAGACCACCAATCGGAAAGTATATTCTTTCCAACAAAAAAGATTTTTCCAAAACGTTCCGGGCGTCTTCGAGTAATCGGTGTCTTCGAGTAATCCGACGAATTGAGAAACTCCTCCTTTTTTTAAGTTGGTTAAAAAAGTGTTCAAGCTTTACAGATTTCCACACTAGGCCTAAAGCATAGCCCACTGCATATCTCCTAGCGACGAGGTTAGGGAACTCATAAAGGATTAATGACACTATTGTGGGTGTGCGTGCATTTTCGTCTTTCATTTTTATGCAAGCACCTGCGGGCATTTATTGCTCAGATCGTGGGGACTTATCTTGTAGACCGAGTGTGTAATTTTAGACGAAAACCCCTTCAGCTCTTACTAAGCTTAGGCCTGATTTCACCAAACATTGTTTGTTAACTCTTAATGAGACATTAGCTAATGGTTGTTTAAAATTGACAATTCTGTCAAAATGATTTACGTCCTATGGAGAATATTTAACAAACCTTTACTAAATCCACTCTCGTTGTAATACGACTTAATTGAAACGTTGTATTTGACGTTGCATTCTTCATACAAATAGATAACTTTTTTACTTAGTCGTATAATACGTCACTTGCTTGCTACGCAATCAAATATTATCAAGGAATTTCTATACTACGTACCTGGAATGCTGACTGAGACAGAAAACGCGGTCCGCTTGAGAGATAAAACTTGGGCGGTGTGTCTCTTTCTAAAGGGTGACCATAATTTATAAACTAAACATTCCTAGTCCATAGGGGGCCTTTTACATCATTTTGATTATCATTTACATTATCATTTACATCATCATTTCAACAACGAGTGTGAAAGAGACAAAGCTATCAAGAATGCCTCTCAACAAGACCAACAATCCTTATAACCAAGATTAAATTATAATAGATCGATGTGTAGTCGTGATAAGGTTTAAAATCCTTTGTACATTAAATGTCAGTTAGCATTCCTGTTACGTAGGTATAAAACTTCCTTGGTTTAGTTATACCTATGTTTTTTGACAGTAAAGTCCATGTAATGTCATTTCTAACAGTCTGTTATTGTTTTAACGGACCTCTAGAGCAGTGATTAAAATTAACGTCTTGTTAAGATAATTAAACACCCATTAGCACGTGGTGAGACACACAACAACTTTAACAGTCCGTTATTGGATTTAACAAGGCGTTATTTTTTTAACATTACATGGTAAAACTGGACCTTAAGCTAACATTATAGGGCATACAATACAAATTGGTTTTAGTGTTTCTTGATTAATCCCAGTTTCTGTAAAGTTACTCGTAGCGACTTAACATTGAAAGCATGAAAATTCGATCTTCTTTGATTTCTTCCTTTTGAAAACATGATTGTTTTTTTTGTTAGAATATTTTTTTAAAATATCAGCTAAGTATTTTTAAAATATCAGCTAAGTATAAAGTTATAAGCACTTTTTTGCGATTATCTCAGTAAAAGCATTATATTTCTGAAGGAAATTCTTTCTATTCTGTCAAAAGGTTTAAAGTAAGTATATAATTAATTCCATAATTTATTTTTTCGAAAAGTTCTTTTGTAACATGTTTTATTTTTATTTTTATTGTTTAATCTCGTGTGTATATCACTCTCTCTCGTGTAAAAATATTAATTAACCATCCAGCTCCTGTTTTTGGTTGTTTTTGGCATCTGTCGTCTTTCTCTCTTATTTTTTACTAGATTATTTTGTAGTTTTCCTGCAGCAGCTGTTTTTGACAGCATTTTTAATTAAAATCCTTTTTAGGCTTGAGGTCTTAATTATGTTCTCGCCAGTTATTGTTGTAATATTTCAATCTTGAAAATTAAAATTGTTTTTTTTTTAAATTACTTACATCTTTAAATTGAAATAAAATATGATGAGCGCTTGTAATTACATTTTGTCGAATCGATTTTTTACCGTAATTAAAATCGATTACCTTGTGGAATTCGAAGTAGTAGCGAGTTCCTACTAAAGTTTAAAAACTGTTTAATTCTGAAAGGCTTTGACTATTTAAATTCATAAAATAAGTCAAGACTTTAAATCTTGACCAAAAATATAGTCCTACGTGTTTTAAATGTCGAATTGAAATGATCATAGGGTCAATCTCCAGAATCAGTGGACCTGGTTGATCGCTACGGCGGCGCCCCTTAAATATCGATATTATTGCTTTTCTGCCCCTTCAGGGGCCAATATGAAAATATGCTTATTTAGACACCTCCATCTAGCAGTAAAAATACAGAAAAGCAATAATATCGATATTTTAAACGCACCATATCAATCAACTAAACACGCTGATTCTGGAGATTGACCCATAAATAGATTGACAGAAGGTGCATGTACATTATCTGCATGTACTTCTAGGAAATCTAGTAAATGCATACAATTGGAATCGTTTGAACCGCCGCCGCTCACTCTGACCTTGCATGCTAGTCTGCCAAACAGTTTCGCAGTGCATTTGCACAGTATTTACTCGTTTTGACCCCGGAATAGGGCTGGTGGTCAAATTATGGCATTAAATGCGAACAATGCTATAATTTGACAAAAATTGTTTGAGGAAAATTGTAAAATATAAAATGTAAATATAGTAAAAGCTTACATAGGTACTTATATCAATGGCTACATTTCCAAGAACAACAAAAAACTTATTAACAAAACATTTTAATACGGCTATCATAATTCAATATTTTAAAAACTGTTATTATTGAATAAATGAATTTATATTTAATTTATTAAATAATTTCTTGTTAAATTCTTGTTTAGAACTTGACTTGCATTTGGATGATCAGAAGTTTTTTTATTCCAGTAAACGGTTAATTTAACAAATCTAGCTTTTATAATATTTTTTTATTTAGGTGTCTTCAGTGACAACCCTGTGAAGTTTCATGAATGTATTTCTATTTTGGTCAATAACACCATTGACTCCGCCTTGTAATACATTGTATGCCCACAGACAAAACGTCTCATCGCAAAAAAACTTCCTATCCTATCTAACAGGTGAATACTACAAAATATTTCAAAACCATAAAATTTAATATGTTATACCTACATTTTACTATGTATACTATATTATATATTACTATATTACATGTATATTACTTATGAAGGGCAAAAAAGGGGTAAGAAAGGGATAAGTGCTGAGATGGTGATTGATAGAGAGAAATGGAAGAATAATAAATGTTGTGCCAAACCCACGTAATGTTTGACAAGGGCAGATGATGATGATGATGATGAGAAGCAAAATAATGATAATATGTTTAGGTCTTGATTCGTAGAAGTCGTGGTTACTTTAATCGACACGCGCTACGCGACATGACCTTAACTTTAATGCAATCTTGTAATTAAATTGAATGTGGTCCAGTTCGATTCCCCGGCCTGTGTACGCGTCATTACATGGTCGGATCCTTATGTCAATACATAGTGTTTCGTAAGTATTGCGTGTCAGTCTGTTGGCTTTGCTAATAATGAACCACACTGAGTATACTAATAACATTTAGGAGTTTAGCTAGTGTCTGTATGCTGATGCAATTCCTTGCGTTTTTCGCTCGTCATAAACAGTATTCTTGTTAGGGTTAGGTATGTAGCTAATACTTTTCCTTTCGCGACTGTTGTTGGTTTTAAATAATTCGAAGTTAGAGTGTCATATACATATTTCCGTTTGCTACAATCCTGACTGACACACATATTACGACCATTGATTGAAAAGGTTCAACAAGTTCATAATGAGCTGGTGTTTAACTTTAAGACTTGTGGCCTTTATCTGACATCTGACAGCTTTTAAATAATTTAAAGCCGGGATCGACTTTATCTTCCCACTGAAGTAAGGTAACAATAACATTATTCTAAATAGTAAAACAATAATGTTATTATTCTAATTTACTTACTGTATTATAAATATTTAAAGATAGGTACTTATAATACTAGGCCGAATTATAAGCACTATCAACTATTTTGGCTGATTGTACCTATAAAGGGTGAATTTTTAGACGGGGCAGTAAGGGCAGCTACCTTAACCGTTGTAGCTACAGGAAAACGTTTTAGGATAGTCTCCTAAGAACTGTGCCTCGTTTCAAAAATTCACTCTGTATACATAGCTTTCAGATGCTTTTAAAAATAAGGAAATAGGTAAGATAATTGAAGCGGGTCGCTCATTAAATGCTATAGGTAGGCAACTTGTTTATTATAATTTTGTAGTCGAATCGAGAATGTACAATCACGATCAAAATGCTATTTGTATCGTTTATAGCAGTTGAAGTAGAGTCGTATGAGGAAACAATAAAGACTTAAAAGAAAAAGCCTTTTGATTCACATTTTCTGGTTATCTTTCTGAATGTTGTCCTGAAGTGAATTCAGTGAAAGCCCATTGAAGACAATCCTAAGGATTTTCTATTTCACTAGCTGTAAGGAAAAGTGGTCGGTGAAATATTGTTTAGTGCTCGATCAGTGACTAGAACAGAATTATACTAAACACTGCTATAGTTCACAGCTATGAATGTCACTGGTGTTGTAAAAGTTATCTTAAAAGACTGCGACCATTGTCAGCTGTATCAGATGTAGTGTGACGTCATCGGCAGAAATTGCAGTGCACGCAGTACCATATAAATCCGTACAAAGCAACAAATTCTAACGTTGCGGACTCCGTTTCCTAAGCTATGGATTAAGCTGTGCTAGCTTAAATGTTATGATTTTATGAAAAATAAAAACGAAAATCTCCTAATGGACTGCGTCCATTCCGATTCCGAAGCTATGGAAGCACACCTTAAATGTATAATTTCATGAAAACTAAAAACGAAAATCGAAATAGAATCACGTCCGCATCCGTTCTAAGACGCAGTAGACATTCTCTTAAATGTTTGACTATTTAGCGGTAAAAGTTACTCAAACTAATATTACTAGAGCGCAAAATGAGGAACTTGTGACAGAAGAAAGAGTAGTAATGAGAAAATGTTCATACGTATATTCTTAAGTCGTTCAATATCTTCCCTCTGAGGGTGCGGCGTACATTGTAACTTTATTGAGCGTTTCCACAAACTGTCGTAAACCACGCTGCTGTTGCCTAGGTTTTGTTTTGTTGTCATTTTTGCTGTCTGACTTAAGATTATAATTAGACTATAAAGAACAGGAGTAGAATCACTTAGCTCATAAGACGTGTCAAAGTGATCATAGTGGTCCTACTGAATAAATGATATTTGAATTTCGTAATCTTCAGATTTTTAAAATAATCGATTAGTTCGACCGTGAAGGTATGGGTTCCAAACCAGGGCATTTAGGCTGTGTCCCCAGTAGGCAAACTGTGAGCGGCCGACTGAGTTTGCGGCGTATCGGTTTAGTACGCTCTTCCATATATTTGAAATGGAGTGTCCACAGTTTGCTAGTTTGTCGCGTAACGCTGCAAACTCAGTCGGCCAGTCACAGTTTGCCTACTCGGGACACAGCCTTACTCTACAAAACGCTGTATCGTCAAAATATCCTGGCGAAAATGTAAGTTGCTGAAAAATGTAATCAGAATTTCACCTAAAATCAATGAATTTCATGCGTTGGTATCTCAAGCCGTTTATGATGAATGAAGGAAAACACACGAAACTTTCTTGCATATTGGCACTTGTGGAATGCAACAAAAATATTATCACGACTGTTATCCTTAAAGCGCAGTAGATATTCTCGAGATCACTTTGAATGTGTCTATGGTAGTCGGAGGTACCTACCTATTTTAAATATAAAGCACATTCCCACCTTTTTTCAGAACAAGGAGGCTAAAATGGTCGCTAGCGCAAAATATTAAGTTTTTTGTATAATAATTCTTGCTCTCTCTATTTTTTTTTCTTAAAGCGGTCTTGCATTCACTCTTTGTTATGTAGAATGCAATATTATAATTTTTGATGTTATTGACACATATCCAACGTAAGTAGTGGTTGGTGGATGAGACCAACGACCAAAGGGCTGGTGCTTACCTCGGACAGAGGATAAGTCTAGCAATCCAACGGGGTAACGCTGCCAACCTTTTGGGCACTTTACCTGCGGTCGGTGATCTGAACTCTGTCTTCTATCTTTAGTCACTTAAAGATAGAAAACAGAGTTCCTTTTAATTTAGTTGTAAGTTAGTTAAGGAGTGAATTTTTATGTTAATGAGTGTGTTTCTTTGTTTTGATTTACAATAAAAGATAATACTTAGTAGTGGACCACCCTGCAACCAACTTAATAAGTTAAGCCTATAATTGCAGCTGCCAACTTATAAGATATCAAGTTGACTGGTAATGCTAGATATGAGATGGCAAGTCAGTTTTCAGATGAACTTAAGCTTATGTTCGTATTAGCCCAGGATCAACATTTAAGTTATCTATACAAATACTTTAACGAGTTTAACAAGGTCTTATTTACGAAAAGAGAGAAAGAGAGGAGGGATTACATTAGGTACTAAAGTTGTTATATCGCACCCCTAGATGAAAACTCCGGTAACTCAAAATTTCCCAAAAATGGAGTTATTTGAGTTTTCGAATTCCTAAACTGAATATGAATACCCATACGGTGATACAAATGAGTTAATTGAACAAGCTTGAAAAAGTGTTCCCTTCATAAATTACAAAATTACATTTTTCATAGTCTGTCATAGATTTCTAAATCAGTTTTTTGTCATTTATGAAAAAGTAGGTCTTTCGAGTTACCGGGGTTTTCACCTAGGGGTGCGATATGATTCCATAAGCTGAAAGTGCTGCGTCTGTTGCAATCTCTTTTTAACAGACTTCAAATTAAGGAGGAGGTTTTCAATTCATCGGACTCTTTTTTTTATGTATGATCAGATTACTGATTACTCAAAGACGCCTCGGGGATGAGGATTTGGAAAATTATTTTTTTGTTTGAAAGGGTAGGTATGTAATACTTTCCGATTGGAGCCATAAAATTTGTGAGGATTCGTGGATTTTCGGAGTTATGAACACAAATGCAACTCGACAGTGCAGAAAATTGTTAAGCTTATAACATTGAAGACGATTTTTAAAATTTTTAAATTTTGCCACTTACCTATATAATTATTTACACAAGTTAAAAATACTTTCGAAACTATCATGGTTACGAACATAAATATTATTATCTGCGTCGAAATATCGGGAAGCAAGAAAACTCAATAATCATGGTAATTATCCCGTTGATAATAATATTTAAGTTAAAAATCCTATATCATATATCCTCCATATCCATATAGGTACCTTGCTAAATTGACACATGACTATACATAAACTTCTTGATAAGTACTTCTTTATAATATATTATTAGGCCATTGACTTATTAATGGGCTTCAAATTCTTAAGCAATCGAGTCAATAATGCCAGGATCGCCATAAATTTATAGTTAAGATAGAAGATAAAACTAACGATAGCTAAGAGTTTAGAATTCTTGTGATTCCAACAGTTTTGTTCCAACAATAACCATTGTGCCTTCCGTAGTGATATTTTGTTGTGATAGAAAAAAAAAGATGAGTTATTCTTCTAAGGGCTGATTTTTCAATCGATAAATAACTTTTATCTGAGGAATAAATATGGCGTTATGACATATTTTCAATACAATGTCAGTTAAATTGCATATTTATTTCCTCAGATAAAAGTTACCTAGGTATTGAAAAATCCAAAATCGGGTCTTTAGTCGTTTCACACCGCAAGCGGTTCGGACCGCGGTGTGAATAGCCCCAGAGCTGTTTTTGAATGGGTTCTTTCGCACCGCGGTGCGAATCGCCCCAGAACTTTTTGTGATGGGTCGATTCGGACCGCTGCTGAGGGGGAACAAAACAGTTATCTTTTTAGATAGGTGAATTCGGACAAAGATACATAGTTTTACACACATTTCTTAAAGTACAACCAGGCATGAAATAATAGGACAAAAAAATCTACACTAATATAATATATAAAAGCCTATGCCGAAATTGGTGCCTTTTTTGTTTCGCGCGGCCATCAACCAAACATTAAAATATAAACTCTTAGGAGTATAACAAACAACATTTGTGAGAACAGTATACAGCTTCACTCAGCCAGGACCGAGTTATACAGGGTGAGTTTTTCAAGAGTGCCTCTAGGGCCAAATCTGAAACTATTAGCAATAGCGAAAAACACTCAAAGGAGTCTCTTCAGCGATTTTGATCAAAAGTAAAACTGCATCATTACATTTTAAAAATAATCATTTTCCTGGCCAGGAGTCGAACCTGTTGGTTACAAAAAAAAACTTTTTGTATTGTTATACCATCCGATAGTGTAGATAATAAGGATCAATTTCTGAGGAGAAACTACATGCGTCAAACTAACGGAAAGTGTTGATTTTTAATAAACTGATTTAAACTCTTAATATTTCGTAGATTACCCATAACTTTTTTTTTATTAGTTTGCCATATATAGCTTTTCTCAGAAATTGATCCTTATCATCTACACTATCGGATGGTATAATAATACAAAAAGTTTTTTTTTAACCAACAGGTTCGATTCCTGGCCAGGAAAATGATTATTTTTAAAATGTAATGATGCAGTTTTACTTCTAATCAAAATCGCTTATGACACTCCTTTGAGTGTTTTTCGCTATTGCTAATAGTTTCAGATTTGGCCATAGAGGTACTCTTTAAAAACTCACCCTGTATAACTCGGTCCTGGCTGAGTGAAGCTGTATACTGTGCTCACAATATTATTTGATATACTCCTAAGAGTTTATATTTTAATGTTTGGTTGATGGCCGCGCGAAATAAAAAAGGCACCAAACGCCCATACAAAATCGGCATGGCCCTTTCTGGGCGACCGAGCTCTGCTCGTTGGCAACCAACGAACGCCATCTAGTGGTTCAATTACGAACCACATTGCACTTTTTGCGTGAAAATGCATAGAAAATGGCTTTTCCCAGATATGAGACCTAGCTAGATCGATTTTTCACTCCCGTAAACACCCGTCCTGCAAATTTCATCGAAATCTCTAGAGCTGTTTTCGAGACAATTAGACAATTAGACAATTAGACAATTAGACAATTATTTATTTACAACTTATGACTAACATTACAGATAATTAAATCTAAGGCGTTAATCTAGTGAGATCAAAAACTAAAACTAAAACTCAGGACAAACAAACATCAATCAAACAAACAAATATTGCTCGTTTAATGGAATAGGATTAGAGAGATACCTAAGTTTTGTTTATACACTTATAGATATAGTAAATAGACACTTATAGATAATTTTGAACACAGCAATGCCTTTGGTCCATTTTCATAAATATTTGTCCTATCTAGCTACGAAAGAAGATTTTTTCTTCACTGATTAAATTTAATCCATGTAGGTAGGTACACAACTGTGTTTCATAACCAGCTACAAAAGCGGATTTTTTTTTTCTTATTTTAGTAACCACGAAATAGACTGTTTTTTTTTTTACTTTTTGGTAACTAGGTAGCTACGAAAATGAACGCTTTTTTTCTTCTTTTCATAACCGTTATCTAGCTTCTTTCGTATGAGCAAGTACTCAACTCTGGTGACGGATTTTTTAGGCCGCCTAAAGGCCTCCGTCATCTTGCCCCCACAGGGGGGCCAACTTGCCCCCCCAAGGGGCAAATTGGCTAAACTTCTAAAATAGGTTTCTTTGACCCTACTGAACCAAAATAATATGCAAAAACATTCCAAAAAAGTCACTCTGGGAATTTATCTAAAAAATATGGGCTTTTGGTACACTGTGCTGTGGTCCGAATCGACCCATTTGAAAAGATACTTAGGCGATTCGCACCGCTGTCACCACCCTGGTGCGAAAGAACCCATTCAAAAATAGCTCTGGGGCGATTCACACCGCGGTCCGAATCGTTCGTGGTGCGAAACGCCTAAAGACCCGAAAAATCAGCCCTTAGAAGACATGCACAATCAGGTATTTTACGATCAATAAAATAATTTCACATCTGACCAGGTATGAAAAAATTAGAGACATCAAAATCTGTTATTATTTCAGAGACAGCTAACATAGGAAATTATGGCAAAAATACAATGGTTCTTAAGGTCCAGGGGGCTGATTCTACTAACAATTTTTTTATCAACCAAAGCATAACGTCAACATTAACCTTGGATTTCGTTTTATTTCCAGCTTATTCCATTATTACGACTTACTCTCGTGGATCCCAGTGGGATCACTTTTGAGTTCATAATTGAAAAAAAAATTGTATGATCCCACTGGGATGTGGGAGTGGGAGTATAATGGAATAAGCCTTATTTCCATAGTCTAATAATGCCCAAAGACTCTGTTGTGGTGACGATTTCAAACAAATGTACCTACTGTCATGAGAACGAAACAAAACGCATCGGTAATGATATCGGAACGGTTGACGTTATAAATTCGAAGAATTGGGGCCCCTGTACTTATGAAAAACTATTGTAACCTCGTCAAATGAAAAGTATATAAAACGTAGATATAAAACCTCTTTAGTAGAATTCCTTGTAAGTATAATTAACACTACGTTTTTAAAGTTTTCAAAGAAAACAATGATCAAGAGTTGAGATATTTTGAAACTGTAGGTAATGGTTTATACTGCATGAGTTCAGACAAGTTGAGAAATAAATTGTTTTACTGATGGTTTAGAGTTCAAGCCAAAATAGGGATAGTTTTGTTCATAACCGACATAATATGTATGTATGTCCGTATGTACGTTCGTATGAGCGAGTGGCCAACTTTGGTGACTTAATGAAACCCTTACAAATTCCAGTAATCCACAAGCCTGCCTAAGCATGACCTAAAAACATCAAACAAAATTTGCAAATGTCAAAACTTCGCCACAGCATATCCACAATCTCTTAAATCTAGTAACCGGCTTGTAATGCTGGATTGTTCACCGTTGTGGCCCGTCAAAAGAGAGAGGCTAGGCTGAATAGGGGGAGGCAGCCGCATTGTCGCAACGAACGGCTGACTAAACGGCCGCGCGGAAACCAGCGCGCGCGCATCTCTCATAATCTATACGCACGTGTTGATCGATTTTATCGTATAATCGCGTGTGCACGTTCGTCGCTTTGTTTTGATGGTGTTTCCTGTGTAAGGTTAATAAGTGTGTTGCGTCACGGTCGAAATCTATAGTTTGCGTTGTCAATGCGAATGACGGAGGCTTTCACACGGCCTGAAAACCTCATCACCAGGGAGCAGATTCTACTAAAAAAAATTTATCAACTACAAACAAAAAGTTAACTAAACCATAGATTTTCGTCTGTTTCCTATTTTACTGGCCAACTCAGTTGTGGTGATATTTTAGCTATGGTTGGTCTTTGTAAAAGCTGTTCTACTATTCCAACCAAATGACGGACATTTTGAACGAAACCAAACGCAGCGGAATGGTAGACGTTGTAAATTAGTAGAATTGGCCTTCAGAGCTAACTTACACGAACTCGCTTACTAATAAATAAATATTCATAAATAAATAATGCTGGACATTTCACACAGCATCATGTAGCCCCAAAGTAAGCAAAGCTTGTATTATGGGAACCACATGACTGAAATTCCTACTACATACGTTTTTTTGTAAATATTATACTTAGTATACATAAAAAACAGCTAGACCCGAGTCGAGTTTATTTGCAGATCACAAACGTTTGTCCCGCGGCTGGGTTCGAACCCGCATCCTCCTGCGCCTTAAGAGGTCATCAAACTGATGATCGACGTTTAAATTCAATATCCATTTATTATTGTTTAAGGGCCTCCAGACTCTCGTAGAGAACCCCCGAGAACACCCGAGAAGCGTGAGTGTGAAGAGCTTCTCGCCTTCTCGTTCTCTGGCTCGCCTGTTCTCCGATCGGTGTCGGTATTTTTGGCCGAGCCAAAGGATTTCTCGGGCGAGAAAAGAGAAGGGTCCTACACTCACGTTTTCTCTCATTGCAGATTAATGAGCGGCGGTGGGCAGACATCCATATTGTTTGTTTTTTTCGAGAATTTTCTTTCGTAAAAATGTGGAATAATAAATAGAGTTGAAATTTATCGATTTTCTTCAATCTGAGCCTATTTTATGGGATTCTAAATATCGAAACTACTAAGATAAAAGTTTTTTACATTAAGTATTTTTTTTTTTTTACATTATTTTTAGTTACAACATTCACAAAGTTACAGTACCTATGCAATGGCACACAGAACCAAACCGGGTGCAGTTTCAAAATCGACGTCCATACCGGATAAGCAACAGATCACGACTGAGAACAATTGAGAGTGTGGATAGCTTGTTTGTTCTTCGCGAAGTCTCGGGCGAGACTTCTCGCCGAGCCTTCTCTCGAGAGTCTGGAGGCCCTATTTAGGGTCTTTAGATACTTATGTAAAGAGTGTCTGATTATATTGCGAACTTTCCTCAATGCTGTAGCGTCCATTAATATTAGTTTATTGCTTCAATAGTTGCCCTAAGGCTGGTTTTAGTGTCACGCGTACCGTCGGCGCTGATAGGCGAGTGATCTTTATTACAATGAAATAGGGATACTGATTGTTCAGCACTGACGAGTGCAATCAGCGTTGCCATTTTTGCTAAACAATCAGTATCCTTGTTTCATTGTAATAAAGATCACTCGCCTATCAGCGCCGACGGTACGCGTGACACTAAAACCAGCCTAAAGGGCTCCATTATTATAATCGCAGATCGTGCAAGCAATCGTGAACCACAGATTTAATAATAGTTAGTAAGCCTTAAACCACAGTTTAGTGAACAGTTAGTTTAACTAAACCACAGCTTAGAAGAAAGTTATTATGCTTGAATTACAGATTAACGAAGAGTTTGTTAGCAGCTGGTTTATGTGAAGTGTGATATTTGATCGCGATTGTTTGTTTATGGGTCATTCCAAATAAAGACAAATGGTCAATTAGTAACATCTGTTTGACTACTGAAATTATCATTGATCTACTTATCATGAATGAATGAGTAAATGACTCTTAGTAGTACACGATAAACGATGGGCGGTCTTGTCGCTTAGTGATATTTAAAAGAAATATTTTTGAGATTATAACATTTTGAGATATGTGTTTAAAGTATAAATAAACTATAGTGGAGATTTAAAATTTACTAAGTCTTGATTCCATATAAGGTTCTAATGCTTATTTTGCACATAAGTAAGTTTTATCCGTTCATACAGAAGTCTAAGCAGGCATAAACTAGTGTAAAAGGACTACGTGTTATAGTAGCAGTAGGCAAATGTGACTCATCAACTTATCGCACAAGAAGTGAATGCATTTTCTTGCATGTTTGTGCGCGATAGTTTTGTTTAGTTTTCATTTTTTCATATTACATTTTCATATACAAGTTTAATTTTAACTACTGGATATAGCAAAGTGAGTGTTAAGAATCCGTCGGAAAAACTTGAGACCGATCCATATCTGCGGGCTGATTGTCTAACTTGTCTCAAACCTCATATTGGTGTCAAATAAACTATCAAAACCATCGCGTAGGTATCTTTCGCGCGTTCGGTCTCGTTGAGATGAGAGTGACAGAGCTACTTGTGAACTGTCATATTTAATAGTTTGAGACCGATATTGGTCGCTATCAAAGATATACAACAGGGGGCTGTTTACACAATATAGGTAATAGGGGCTTTAACCGACGATGCTTAAAAACTCCAAACTCCAATATAGGCCACTCCGTTGAACTTAAGTTGTACAAAAAGTCTTACAGCTATATCCTCAAAAAGTTCATAGAGAATAAATCATGCTCATATCTAGTACCTGATAGGTGCCTAAATTACTATATAATACTAAGAGAAGCTAGGAATACAAATACAATTTGGTAATTATAACTGCATCATAAATCAAGCTAAGGTGTCTTTGATAGTGTTTTAATTGGTCTTAGTACGTACCTTATTGGTAATACCTGTGCTTTAAGCAACTAATTTATAATGGAAACAAGGGGCCACAGACCATATTATTCAGGGCATATATATATACCAGACCATAATATATACCAGAACATTCTGCCATATTTGCTGCATAGGAACTGTAGTATAAAGCCATGGGCGAATTCATTGTCTCCGTGAACCAGATCGAAACGCTTCTACCGTTAGTTGTAAACGTTCCGATAGCGGAAATAAAAGTCGACTTTATTGGCCCCTAGTCAGTCGATATGCAGCCGTGATCACGGGCTTGTACAGATTCAATCAGAACGAACGTTGAACTTCCCTTCAGCACACTGGTTATTTTCTAGTTACATGAGTCATTATGATGAAATATATTTAGAGTTAAAATTTCTGATCATGTGGTAGTTTCTGTACCTAAAGTAAGAGCGGTTTCTTCAAACAAACCACAAAATTTTCATATAGGCTCTGTGGCAGGAACTAACATTTGATCGCTTAACAGGTAGTACCTAATAAATTAAGGTGAGAAGAAAATTCAAAAGCCACGTTGTTTTTAGTTACTTATAGATAGGTATCTAAGTATTGTTCTGTATGTTTATTTACTTGCGTAGTTAAAATCGGATTAGACCTAGTTAGATTCGATGACCCACGTTGAAATTTTCCACTTACCAAACTGACAAGTCAATTCGAACATTCTGATGCAATCGAGAAAATGTTTTGCTTTCTTTGTCCCAGATTTTTTGTAAACAGAAAACTCTGCCTGTTAAACAAGTCTCAAAAATAATACAGTTGTGTTATATTGTGACTTCTCGTATTACTCAATAAATGTAATCACAATTTGATTAAACAGCATTGCATTGTAGATCGTTGCACTTGCGCATTCAATTTGATTCTGTAGTACCTATACAAAGTGGTATCATGAAGTCAGCTGGGTTTTTACCTTCATTCATGTTCGAAATAACAACGTTATTGTCTATTGATATACATTTCAGAAAAACAAGAACTACAGTTTTATCTTTTTTTAAATACTTACGGAAAATGTGTTTTTCTAGAATCCTATTTTTTAGAATCTCTTAAATTTTTGTGTTAGTTTTTTCATCTGATTTTAATTAAAAATGATTTATTAAAATCTGTAATAGAAACCACACTATAAAAGCAAGCCAGTTATAGTTTTCCAAATGTTCTAGCATTACTTATTTCAGATTTTGCTTGTCACGTTTAATCATGAGTGATATGATAACGTGAGGGTCTTTTAGACGGTTTTAGCCCACTAATCTATCTACCTCTCTCTCCCTTCCCAGCTATTCATTCCACATGGTTGTGGGGTTAGCTTTCTTCACATTCTTCTTCCACTTCGCCCTATCCATGACATCGTCTTCAGAAGCGTTGCATGATTTTAGATCACGATCCAACATAACTGTCCAAGGTGGTGTTTGGTCTCTTGATCTTTTTCCGAAGATGCGGTGTCTCAGTATCTGGTTGCCAATATAATCAGCTGGTCTTATTTTGACATGTCCATACTTCCTCATCTTCTAAATCCATCTACATGATCCCGAAACATTTATTAGAAATTTCTACTTATCAAGTCGCCTGTCAGTTTTTGTTAATAATATTTGGTACAAATCTTGAGAGTGAATTTGAAACCAGTTCCCATTGATGTGAATGAGCTGATATTTAGCACTTCTGTATTTTTCGGTTACATTATTATGGTGACAGCGAGTTGGTCTGATGATTGAGTATTCTGTGCAACGGAACTCAATAGAAAATAGTCCGGTTCCTGTCAAATTTCGATGATAATGCAATAATAATGGTTACTGTTGCGTCATAATCATCAGATCAAATCAGTCTGACTCTTTCAGAGTTAGAAGTTGTTCAAACGTACCTACCTACTTCTCAGTGTAAAACGGTCATAGACCCATTTTTAGTTGCCTTTGAATCTATTCGAGCTTAAGTATATTATTTTAACAAACTCATGTCAAGTTACAATGGCTATTAGCAAAACTTACTTCTGACTCTTGGCTTAGTAGGGTATTAGACCAATAACAAAACGCGAGTCGATGAACTCGCGGCATGTTTTGATAAGGTCGTGAGCTCGTCCAATATTTTTTCCATCTCTTTTTATTTTAGCATATTCGCTTGTACTGTTAAAAAAGCTACGCGGCCAATAGCAAAACCGTTTTAATTACTTTACCACGTTGTTGTAGTAAAAAAACACCGTTAATGGAAAGTGATATGACAAACCGGACGCAGTTCTATATTGTGCTTATTTGGTTTTTACGAGCGTTTTAAGCTAAAAACCGCTGCAGTTCATCAAACTTTGATCGTTTATTTTTAATCCCGTTGTTTCCATGGTAACTGTTTTGCATGAGAAGCATAACAGATCGATTTTGGAGTACCATTGGTGCATGAAGAATAGGAAACATTTATATTGCTATAAATTGGCTATAAATCACAATTGTGCGTTTTGTTTAATGCATTTTTGTTTATAGTTAGAAGAGGAACCAATGCATTATAATAATATCCTTTTAATATTGTAACAAAATCAACAATCGGCTTGCAACCTGTCATCTTTTAACGTTGAATAATAGTTACTTGCAAAAAGTTTGTTCCTTGACGGAAATACATTTTGAAATACAAACAAACTCAACCTAACTCAAACCAGTGTTTGAAATATTCACTTTTAGATTATTATTGACAGCTTTCTGCCGCCTATGGGACATTTTGTGATGGAAACTAGGAATAACTCAAAGAACCCTGCTCTCAAATCGATGACTAATGCACAAAACAAACAATAGCTTCTATTATTGGTGCTGGTTTGGTTTCTGCTTTACATGAATTATTGCACGGAGGTGGTACAACACGTCAATTAATTATGTCTCGTTTTGGTTGCTTTCAACATTCTACAAAGGAGTAGGTTATAAAATATTAAGGTGGAACGAACGGAAGCTTATATGCCTACTTTTATGGCTTTGAGTTTTGCACGAAAATAAGCGGGATATTTTAAACGGTACAATTTATGTGATGTTAACTTAATATAAATTAGACAGTCTGTCTGTAGATAGACTAGGATTAACGCTGACTAATCTTAATGTTTAAAAGTATTAGATTATAAAAAAAAGGAAAGATAATGATATAAGAATCAAAGATTACGGATCAGCTATCATATAGTTTAGTGTTAACGAACCCCACAAGGCCAAAGACTCTACAAGATAACTCAATAAAACCTTTTAGTTTTATAGATTTCGATTCATTTCGTGACAATTCTGTGATATCAAATACCTTTACGACAAACCACGGACGTGCACTTAAACCTTTGTCAATAAATAGCAATACACGAGAAAAGGCTGCATAGCCATGACATAGGGCCGATGAAAATGCGAATATTGTGAATCCCATAATAAAAATATGAAAATGGGAAGTGGAAAATTTGGTTTCAATACTAAAAAGGACAAAGTGATCGACAATGGAGCTGTCAAGACTGAATTTAGTGTTAAGGAAAAATATCATAAAATACAGAAGAAATTGAAGAAGACTGAGAAAAAAAAGACTGAAGAGACACAAGAGAAGACTATCTGGTGGAATCAGTGTAACAGCTGTAAGTTTATTTTTCAACAACAATTTTTCTATGAAAAACTTCTTCAAACAAAATCAAGTTTCACCAGTCTCTGTTTAAAAGCATTCGACTGACACTTGCGGTGTAAGTAAAAATGCGAGTAAAAAAATTTCTATTCAACTTGACTCGGAGGCCCTTCAAGGGCCGTCATGCTCGTTACGCCTTATGAATGCACAATCAGGGGAAATTAGATCGCCAAGGTTCCAACTTTTGAAATCACTAGTACCTTCGTACTGCAGGTTATAGGGCCGACAATGCGACCTTAAACATCGCCTTCAAATTGTACGAAGCCCTTCTAATGATCAAATGTCGATTACGACATTGACTTTTGCGATGATTAACCCTGTCCCTAATTTCATTTGAGAGGTTGCCCTTGGCACTCTTCTATCAGTAGCAACTATTCAATCACCCATGTTATGGTTTTCTTTAACTTCTCAAATAGATTAAGAATCTGCTCTTGAAACTCTGACGCTTCTTAAAATTGAAGTAGCACAATTTTACACAACAGCATAAGTGTATGTAATGTAAAAGTATGTCAGTGGAAAGCGCGAGAGAATCCCGAGAAATCTATGCGCTAATGTCTGTCTGCGAGCGCACCCGAGTTTCCACTTTCTAAACTGGCCAGACCGCTGTTTATAGTTCAGGAACTAGTCGCTTGGTTGCATGAAAGTTGTCTTATTGACATTTCCTTATTCAGGGGTGTGCCAATGTATGAGGACGGACGACCTCTCTCTAGTGGCAATATTGTCGCAGTATTATTAGATGTTTGATAGGCAAGAAGCAAATTTTGTTTCGAACCTTTTTACAACTGATGGATTTTCACGACTTTTTTATCACCACTTATCTATACTAGAAGTGAAAAGGTCTCTTCCAACGAATCTGTTTTCGGATAATTTTACATGGTTGTTACATTTAATTTTAAATTCATTTTATGTGTAAAAAGTAATAGTCAATTATTAACTTTTTTACCTATTTAAAAATAAGTAGTCCATAGATTATCTCGTAACGTAACATGTTTTATACAAAGTTGCTTAGTAACTTATAATAAATTAATCAAAACAATCATAAAAAACGCGATCTTTCAAACGTCCTCGAAGTTCGATTGAGAGAAAGAAGGAAACAGTGTTCTTTCGCGGAAAATCTTCAATCATCATTAGCTGTTCAGATTGACACAGAAGGTCGCTCCAACCAGTCATTATCGAGATCCATAATCGATGATCACTTTTGTCGAAGTTTTATTGGTAATCAATAATACATTCAAACTGAGACGTAAAACCATAGTTTGTAATAAAAGTAGACTTTTAACCAGAAATTGTTTTACGCATAGTTGAAATAATATTATTAAATACAGACTTTTTTAAACAAAACAACATATTATTAGGTATGTAAAGAGATGAGCGAATGCACTTTATTTGTCTTAAGATTTGAATCCACGTATAATTTTATCCTAGGTGACATAAAATGTGTAATGAGCAGAGTTACTGCATTGGTATCTGGCCGACTGCCAGTTACCTCCTCTGAAAAAGTCAGAGACACTCAGTTCACGCATTAACTGTTAGAAAACAGGTGTCAATTCGTCAATATTGATGACGCTGGTGACCTTTATCGATACGTCGTTGATTTTGTAACTAGCTAAGAGAATGCGTTTGCCCACAGTGAGTGAAATCGACCAGTACCTATGGATGGTAGGAGGTTCGGCGGGCGCCCTCGCTCTGACTGGTGTGGCAGCTGCTTCGGCTTTCTACCTCAGCACGAGGCCGAAGCCAGAGAAACCCCTGGTCACACTCCACGAGCAGAGCCTGCTGGAACCGGTGAGAATACACCTTTTTACTACTGCTTGTAGCAAATTCTTTTAGAGCCTTTGAGAACGTAGGTATCCTACCGTGGGTTCTCATGGGTTTTAAAGGACTATAGACAGCAACTTATTGAAGGTCCCTGATTTTTTTGTATGACTGCAAATCTCTTTAGGTGTAGATTTATATTAGTTTCGTTAGTAATATTTCTTCAAATACTTTCATTAAATGGAAAAGTGATTTCAAACATAAATGCCTGTACGTCTACGAAGACAGAACTGCCTCTTCTAGAGCAAACAAGATCAGTAGAGATCAAGAGTTGATCCTTTACTCATCTCGGTTTTTTGATGAGACTTTATGGTCTTGATCACAACATAATCTATAAAAACACATCATTCCTTGACCAAAGCTTTGTTCTGTAATACTTTTATCTAAATACCGTCCTAGATGGAAAAATAATTACCGACAGCTCATAATGATAATGAAATCCTAATCTAGCTCGTTAATGTAGGGTCAATGATCGATACGCCAATTTCTATTTACCTACGTATGTAGATTATATTTTTGATATTTAATTTTCCAACAAAACGTACTCTTCACCAAAATATTTATTTAAATTAAAAAACATAGCTACGTACTATTAAAAGTATTATACTCTACATGCTTGTGTTGTAATTAAATGATAAAATGATTTTTAGGTGCCAAGTGCTCTTTTTCAATTTCTATAAAAATGCAATTTTCTAAAAGGAAACTCCTTTTTATTGCGGTATCAAAGTTCGAGATGTCCTAATCCCGAACTGCCAACGATCTAGAGTTGGCAGAGCGCATCTTTGAGCGATATTTTTAACTCATTATACCACGGGCTGCCCTGCTAGTTGCTCTCCTGTCAGTAACCGAAAATCTAGCGAAAGTGATGAGACACTTGAAAACTCGGCCAAAACTGCTTCATTCAAGACCAAAGGCAAACAATCAATCAAGGACTCTGTGAACTTTGTGTAACGTTTCGGTGATGATGATTGCGCAACGTTTTGATAACTTTTGAAAGTAACGGTGGTTTTTTGTGAATTGTGCTGTGAAAGAAGTGAACATGTCGTGTTGCAATTGCTGCATAGGAGTGTCTCCTGTGAGACCTCCGATAAACCTGAATGATCAATCTGAATCTCTGAGAGTGAGTCTAGTAAATAAATTACACAACTTACAATGTTATCTGATGAAGATATAAATTGAATGATGGTCGCAGTTGGCAAAAACAATCATTGAGATTTCTATTCAGGTCAAGAACAAGATTAAATAAAAAAAAAAATACTTTGTCTTATCTATTCAGCACCTTGAATTATATCGATAGCAACAAAGCCGGAAAACACTTAATGATTTTTAGTGAATGATATTTAGTCTATCAAGTCATTTAAAATTATTTACCTAAAACAATCTAGGAAGCTTTTAAAACGGGGAAGCCCATCCAAGACCCATCCACTTCTGTCGCTCAGGCTCTTAATTTATTGCATAAATT
This sequence comes from Camptogramma bilineatum, assembly GCA_958496255.1. Lineage (NCBI taxonomy): Eukaryota > Metazoa > Arthropoda > Insecta > Lepidoptera > Geometridae > Camptogramma > Camptogramma bilineatum. The sequence goes on along the minus strand of OY292465.1, from coordinate 8,998,973 downwards.
GTAATTGCTTTTAGAGTTTGAAGCATGGGTTACTCATGCATTCATACTTGGCAAAGATCTGTGGCATACAAAGATACAAACAGATTATGTTATAGACCTATTAGTAAGATGCAAATGAGTAGAAATAGAATAGAAATAAATTCTAGAAGTTTCATGTAAGGTTTAGGTTATTTTGATGAGTTAACATTTTATTGGTCATGATTAATGTCGGGTTTCTATATTCAACTTACGAATGACCTCAGGCATATTGTCATAGCAACTTTGTTTGTATGTCAATAAATGTTAATCGTTTTTTGTATAACCACGTTGTTATTGTATTTTGAATATTATAATGGACATACACCTGACATAGGCCTCCCTTTATGTCTGCCATTAGCCTCGATACTACTCTAGCCTCAACCACATATTTTTAATTCTATAATTACAAACTTAGTTTATTAGTAACAAACACCTGTTTTTTCAATTCAAATAAACTATGATTATTTATTTAAATAAAAAGTCATAGGAAGTCCGTGCCTCGAAATAATTAGAAGGGAACATCTAATTCGTAATTAGGTTGAACAAGAAGTTAAAACAATATACAAGAAATAACACTATACACTACATTAGACGCAAAATTGTTGATGAGATCATAATTAAGTAGATAAAAATTAATGATAAACTTGAAACACGACTGTTTCATAAGCTGGTGCATTTTGGATCACATCTTGTTACAAATAAAAACGAATTTTGTTTCATTTGATTTCTTTCAAAAATTCTTTTTTCGAAATTGAGTTGTGGCTTATATTTAGTAGTAATAAATTTAAATGGAAGCCGTGGACAGATAGCAGTCGCTCGCTAAAATTACAAAAATAATCGCCAACGTGATGACAATAGTCGGCTCGGCATTTAGTAAACATTATTTTGCTAGTCATTTTTTCTCCCAAACTTTTTGGCAAACTTACCTAAAATAATGGCAAAAATAAAAAAATGATCAGGAGTTGACCGGTACTTCTAAAATGTTTGACATTACATATGTACATATAGTCGTATTGCTCATTATACGGACTAAAGTGAAGGAAAAAATGACATTTTTCCTTCAATTTTGACATAAAACGTATCAAAACTAATCAAAATTGAAGGAAAAATGACAGTTTTTCCTTCACTTTTAGTCCGTATAATGAGCAATACGACTATAGGTATTCAAGACAATGAATGTGTTGGTAATTTTAGCAAAATGAAAGTAAAATGATTCACTCTGATGCACTACTATATTTGATTAAATATGATTCTAGTCACATCATTGAAAACGGCTGTTAGATTGTATATATTTCGATCAGAATCGAAGATACTTTCATTGCCAATATTGACAGAAGCACTATCGTTCGATCTAACATTTACACGTTATTTTTAATTCGAAACAATGTCAGGGATTCTTGAATCCGCTTCAACTGCATTGATTAATTTTTTTAATTTGTAATATTGTATACGTAGATTCGTGATATAAATTACAAATTCAGTATAGATAACGTACTGTTTTAAATATGTAATATTTTAATATCAACATTTTAGACCCGTGATTTATTATTACTAGGTTTTTCATTTAGGTGGGTGATTCATCCCTCAAATTCCTATATTTTGACTTTTTTACTGAAAGAGACGTTAATATATATTTACTTATCAAATACTGTTATCAACAAAGTCACCTGCTGAAGCCAATGTCCCGTGACATATTTGACTGTAGGCCAAATTATCAGAACTTGCTCATAGGGCTCATACTCACATGTCTAACAATGTACGTCACTCACCACTATGTACGATAGAATGTGTATTTGTTTCCAAGTGTCTCCATTTATCACTAATTCAAAAATGTTTTCAACATGACATTTTTGAATAAGTGATAAATGGAGTGTTCATGTTGCCAGGTATGCCGTCCTGGTTGATCTAACTAAATCAATTAAAATTAATTTAAAATTAATATAAATTAAATTCAAATTAATATAAATTAGACCATACTGTTTACATCAGGCAGGGTGTGGTCAAACGCGAACCTATTTTCTTTATAAAAAAAATTAAGTAGAGCTAATAGTATAAGAGCGTTTGTCCACCGCCGCCGTCACCGAACCGTCACCGTCAACGAGATTATTTCTGTATAAGACTTCGTCCGAGGTATAAGATCAAGATGACGTTCTGGTGGACAGGCGGCTATAGTAAATGTATGGTCGCTACCTCGGCGCCGTCATCTCGTTCTCGTTGACGTGACGGTGACGGCGGCGGTGGACAAACGCTCTAAGGAAGTGAAAATTAATTTGACAATTATTGTCTTTTAAAACTTTCGCGATTTGAACACATTATAAGTACCTAAATATTTATTTATATTAGACAAGTTTGAAGAGACTGAATTGGTGCTTGCTAACATTTACTATGAATCTCTTATATCTTAAATAATAATATGTCTTCAGGAAATCAAGCATCAATTTTTTAAATGCTTTGATGGCAGAAACTGAAGGATAAGATAATTAAGTTTTCTAGGTATAATCTTATCGCTAGTAATCTACGTCTATTTCTATTTATTAAAGATTGAGACGTAGTCTCATAAAATGCTACAATTGTTCGACCAACTTTTTTCTATCAGCGGAGATAACCTAGTCTATGAAATTGAGATTACGAATTAGAATTATAGTTTTTTTAATAAAAATATTGACTAGAAACTCTGATAAACTCCTTAAGAGCGCGGCGACGAACGAATTCTCCATACAAACGTACTACCGAAATCATTTAAAATTTGAGCGTATTTTCACCACTTTATGCACTTATTTAGATTAAGGAAGTATTAATCTAGGTTCCTGTTAAACTTTTGATCTAAAAAACTTACCTGAAACAAAATGTAACCAAATTGTATTTCTAACATTTTTACAGCAAAAATATCGTGTTTTCGTTGCATTTGTTCTGTATGATAAACAACAATGATTGTAATATCCTTTTAATAGGAACACAGCTTAGAGTGTCTAGTTACAGGCCATACAAAAAAAATTGCGAAATCATTAACTTTTCATTCATCATTTTTGGTATTACGGAATACATCGTAAATTCTTGTAAATTCTGAACTCGAGTATTGCCGTACGCGTTGCTCGGATGTCTTCAATGTGTGTGTATAGTCCCGGAGGCGGAGTTTCGACACTCACACTAACGCAAAATTGGTTTGCAACGACCACCGCTTTTTATAATTTTTAGCATTTTTAGCTCGCTCGATGTATAGGTATGTAGGTATAGGTGTAGGTAGTATACACACTAACTAGATAGGTGTACCTAGCGTAGATTAGAATTGATTTTTACTTTGAACAATTATTTCAATTTTAAATGGTATGTAGGTAGGTAGGTTTTGTAGACCCTTTTATGAAAATTACTTTCTTTTTAACCGACTTCAAAAAAAGGAGGAGATTCTCAAGTCATAGAAATATTTTTTTATGTAGGTAGGTATGTTTCTCGAGTATCTACTTGAATAGGTGAGCCTGGACCGATTTGGAAAATTATTTTTTTGTTTGAAAGGGTACCAGGTGGAGCTATGGTCATCAGATCAGGTCAGGATCTGATAATGGAGTCAGGAACTGTTCAACAGAACTCCTCAGTAAATAGGCTGATTGAGTTTAAACTCGGCATAATGTAAGCTGTCTTGTTCCGTTTCGTTCTGACTACAATGTCATGTAATATGTAATACCTATGCGTACCTATGGTGACTGCGAGCTGACCTGATGATGGAATCAGAAGCTGTTCAAAAAATGGTGCTGGTGATGATGATGACGAGTTTCAGCTCCATCGGCCTATTTAGATTTAGGTAGGTACCTACTGATGTGTTCTGTTGAACAGCTCCTGACGCCATCATCAGATCCTGACCTGATCTGATGACCATGGCACCACCTGGGACCCTTTCAAACAAAAAAGAATTTTCCAAATCAAAAAAATTCCAAAAACATACCTACCTACCTACATAAAAAAATATTCCTATGAATTGAGAATCTCCTCCTGTTTTTGAAGTCGGTTAAAAAGAAAGTAATTTTCATACTAAAGTTATGAAGTTGAAGTTATGAAAGAAGTTGAAGTTATGTTTTTAAACTTCAAAGTCTATAAATAGAACAGTAGTAGTTTTGTAATGACGTCACAAAATAACGGCGGGCCATTTGAATCTGCCAAGAGGGGCTTTTCCATCCTACTAATTTACTCTTTCAAGCAAAAACTACTGATACACGCGCGGTTCGAGGGGGGGGTCATGGGGGTCACGACCCCCCCCCCCCCTCAAAATTCTTGAGAAACCTGTAACATCCAGCAAAAAGAGAGGTAGGTACGCACTACCAAAACTAGTGACCCCCCCCCCCCAAGATCAAAGTCTGCGACCGCCAGTGCTACTGAACGGATTTTAATGAAACTTGGAATACATATAGGTAGGTACCTATACTTACCATAATTTATGACCTAGAATAAAACATAGGCTACTTTTTATCCGGGTAGGTATCACGCGAGCGAAGCCGCGGGCGGAACCTAGTACCTATATTTTACATTTGTCTCTCTGATGTTGGCTGTTAGGTAGGTATTATGTTTTATCTCGCTTACATAGATACCTACCTACTCTACTGCCTATAACAGTGGCGGATTTCCAAATTTGCCGCCAGTAGGCTATTCAACTTTTGCCGCCCCTACACTCGATACCACATCACAATCATATTAATTACATTTTTTTTGTTAATGAAATTGTAACTTTTATGATTTGTGTAATATTATTTTTAACCGACTTCAAAAAGGAGGAGGCTCTCAAGTCGACTGTGTGTTTTTTTTTATTTTAGGTATATATTTTTTTTAGTTTTTTGTGTGTGTGTTACGCCATTTCTCCGTCAATTGTGGACCGATTTTGACAATTTTTTTTTTTTGGTTACAAAGGATATACTCCAGAAGTGGAGGATCTGATGAGGGGATCCCATGGAAATCGAGGGGAACTCTCAAATTTTATGGTTATTTATTGTGTTTGTAGAACTATCGGGCTGAAATTTTGCACACTTATTATATTCTCGGTGACAATGACATATTATGGTATCAATCAAGCTTATCTGATGATGGAGTCAAGAGCTGTTCAACAGAACTCCTCAGTGAATAGGCCGATTGAGTCGAAACTCGGTATATCTATCAAGTTTCAATTACAATTTAATAATATGGTGACAACGAGCTGATTTGATGATGGAGTCAAGAGCTGCTCAACAGAACTCCTCAATAAATTGGCCGATTGAGTAAAAACACAGCATATCTGTGAAGTTCCGACACAATGTAATATAATAATATGGTGACAGCGATCTGATCTGATGATGGAGTCAGGACCTGTTCCATGGAACTTTTTAGTAAAATAGAAATAGAAATAAGTTTTATTTTCGCCACTACGATACATACAACACAAATCAGAAATGCTACATTACAGTGACAAGAAAATAAGGTTACCCCTCAGCATTTGCTCCAGCAGCGCCATGGCTGTTAGAGCGCTGGTTTTCAGTATCTTAGTTTTTAGTAGTATAGTAGTAGTGACATGAATATCAAATGAAAGGGCTTGATGAGCGAAACACAATAAGTAGGTAAGATGACATCATTCTTAATAAAAAATAAACAATAAAATGAAAAAATAAAATACTTAACCGACTTTAAAATATACTTGCACTAAAAAGCAAAACATAAGAATATAAACAGATTTATTTACCTAATTACTAATTACGCGCACTCCGCACTTTAGGTACGAAGCTACAAGTACATTGGTGGGCCCGCCCGGGCGGGCCTTGGCAGGGTTCCCACTTGCCACTCGGCTCTAATACCTATCGCGTGACAACTCGACAACCCTTCCGCGTCAATCCGCGCCAGACAGTGACAGAGTTATGCGTTAGAAAGAGAGAATTTGTGTAGGCACGTGTCAGTGCATATTGCACTAGGCAAAGAACGCTTACGCGAGCTGAATTGAACTTTGTCGCATAATTCTGTGCTACAACGTAGGTATTTTATTCAAAGTTTTCGTCAGAATCTACGACTTTTTGCCTTCTTGAGAGAATCATTTTGAGACAGAGATTCGTAGATCACACATACATTTGTCTCACAGGCAGGCAAAGGGAATTAAATTTGCAACCTTCTGTGTTTCAGGCGGGCCTTCGCCCTCAGCACCACAGAACATTGTTGTCATGATGAATAATAATGGATTCATAACATGTCGCATATTGTGGCTGTTTTCGGCCTCCCGTGATCGTTTCACTAGGTTTTAACAGTTCAAAATAGATGAGATTCTTCTGATCCTACCAAATACAGGGGGTCTAAAGTGGCCACTTTTGATGAAAAATCAGATGTTTCATAGATGCTTCATCTATGAAGCATTTCACAAAACATCTTTTTTGACAGATCTATGTGCGAGGTTAAATTTATTTTTATAAATTAAATAGGTAGGTACCTACTTAGTTTTTTTATAGAAATGATTGCACTGCGCCACCCTGATGGACATATGGAAATATTTTTGAGGCACACGAATAAATAAAAAAGGTAAATTGTCGCGGGAGCGGGTCTGAGGTTTTTTTTTTCTTAAATTTGGCTTCGCATGGGTTTTGCATTCAGCCATCCGTTTTCCATTCAACCTATTTACTTTCTAAAAATAAATTTAATCTCGCACATAGATCTGTCAAAAAAGATGTTTTGTGAAATGCTTCATAGATGTTTCATAGATGCTTCATCGATGCTTCATATATGAAGCATCTATAAAGCATCGATGAAGCATTGATGAAGCATCGATGCTTCATTTAAGAAGCATATATATGAAGCATTTATGAAGCATTTGATGTTTCATCAGATGTTTCATAGATGAAGCATCTATGAAACATCTGATTTTTCATCAAAAGTGGCCACTTTAGACCCCCAGACAATTACCTCAGCACCAACAACAACAACCAGCACCAACAACAACAACCAGCACCGACAACTCGTTTGGAGTTGTTTGCACACCAGCTTAAGATGAGCCGTACATTCAACGGTTCCTGTGCATTCCGGGTGTCAAGGATTCCGGCTGTTTGTAATTTCGGAACTACAAAACCGATGACCTTGAAATTTTTACGGAACAATATATAAAGTACTTACTTTCAAACAAAGTAAAAACCGGTCAAGTGCGAGTCGAACTCGTACACCGAGGGTTCCGTACCTACCCATTATACCCATTAATTTATTGAACAATTAGTAATTTTTTTGTACATATCCTAGTTCTGCGATAGCAGCGCCGCAAATGTTCTGCGCACACGAGCATAATATTGCAATAAATATTTTCTTTTATTTACTTTCACACAATAGCACAATTTTATTTATTTACCTTATTTGAGGATGGTGCCAATTAAGCTAGTTCGCTTAATTGTATGAGCGCTCATACAACTCAGAAGACAATCTTAATTGGCGTCAACTATGTATGTATGTATGTATGAGAACACCCTTTAACTTTCAACTTTTTTAATTTTTTGGAATTTTTCCTTTATTTCTGCTATAAGGCCTTGCTTTTTGCCAAATTTCGTGATTCTAGGTCAACGGGAACTACCATTTAGGTTTTCGACCCAAAACCTCTAGGGTACTTCCGGTTGACCTAGAATTGTCAATTTTGGTTACAAGCAAGGCCTTACAGCACAAGTAAAGGAAAAATTCCGAAAAATAAAAAAAGTTGATAATTAAGGTAAGTTTTGGTACTTACAAGTTTTCACGAAAACCTAAATTTGCCTATATCTTTTTATAGTGTTGACTCAGGACCTTGATTTTTATACTCACAATAGGGACTATAGACCTCAGTATATGGTATGAATTTCAACTTGCTAGCTCCACCCGTTCCTGAGATAATCGATGGTGACAGACAGACAGACAGACGGACAAGAAAGGGACCTTATAAGGGTTCCTTTTTTTACCTTTTAAGGTACGGAACCCTAAAAAGAATCAATGAAATCGGACTACGCGCTCATGAATTACAACCAGATACTTATTTTGACTTTCATCCCCTCTCCCTAGGGAACCGTGCTGAATTTCAGGATTAAAAGTATTTTATATTAGACCTCGTAGTATGCACTCAAATAATACCAGGTTTCATTTAAATCCAACCAGTAGTTTCGACGTAATGCGCGGCCATGATACGGACAGACAGACATGAATGAAAAAAATTACAGTTTTGGCTTCAGTATCGACAATAGAGAGCCCTCCAAAAAAAATTTCAAAATATCTTCAATGTACAGAATTTGACCTGTTACAGTTTTATTATAAACTAGCTGCTGCCCGCGGCTTCGCTCGAGTTGTACCCGGATAAAAAGTAGCCTATGTTACTCTCCAGCCCTCCAACTATCTCCACACAAAAAATCACGTCAATCCGTCGCTCCGTTTTGACGTGATTCAACTACAAATAAACAAACAAACAAACACACTTTCACATTTATAATAGGGGTACGGATACCTATTGATGTTTGATTGGTTGATGATTGATGATGTGAAATTTAATGAATAATGAAAATAAAAATTCTTCGGTACACATAGGGATTTTTCGTACATGACGACCTTACACGTGCTGATTACAGCTACAGAAACAAACATGATCAACAGGTAAACTGTTGGAAATTTTCGGGATACTACTGTAATTCGCGGGCCCATCTAAACGCACCGCCTTTATCGCTCGTTTCCAATCCAATTATGGAAAAAAGTTTTAAGCAAGAAAAGCTCTCACTCTAACAATTTTTAAAACATTACTTACATGTTGAATTGTTTGTGTGTACATAATAACATAGCATTATCAATAAATATAGGTAAATATTATTTTTCTGTAACACAAAAAAAATTGTTCCCTATTTGCCGCCCCTAAAATCTGCCGCCCTAGGCTCCAGCCTTCTCAGCCTATTGGTACCACCAATTGATTCGCCACGTCATAAGTACCTAAATATGCGTTATCCTTTGTTGCACTTATGGGGGCATCCATTAATTACGTCAGGCTTTTAGGGGGCGGGAGGGGGTTGAGCCAAATCGCACCTAATCCCATGTGGGATTAAAAATGAAAGGGAGGTCTCGGCAAATCTAGGTAGGTACCTGTTTAAGATTATTTTTTTTATTCTCACGTGAGATTAGGGGGTGGGGGAGGGGATCGAGCCAAATCTCAGGACATCTCACCAAGGGGGGAGGGGGTGCGGGGGTAATTTTAATTAATGGACGCCCCCTAATTTCAGAGGGACAAACATCCGTTGTGACTTCAGTAGTTAGGTAGGTTAGGTAAGTACCTACTTACCTATAGACATTGGACAGAAAAAAACATAGGTAAGTACCTACTTAGGTACCTACTTCCCTTTGAAAATTTAGGTAATTGTGTACCGACTTATATAGGTAACAACCCACATATTCTGTCTAGCGTCATAATATCGATCTCATCCCTCCCTAAAAATCTTGAGAGTAAGATGGGTAGGTAATTACCTAGATATTGTAGATAAATTTCCAAAAAAAGCATTTTTACCATACATTTATCTAACGATTCCATGAAATAAAATGAACATTATTCATTAGTGACTGACAATATAACATTTTTGGCCTCTCCAAAGATGCAAAAACTCAATATCAACAGGAATTGATCTCCATTCCGCAAGTACTTACCGCGCTGCAAGCGGAGCTCACAACCGCTGAGCCAAACGTCCTGATGCATTTATATTTGAAATTATTGAACAGTAGCTGCGCGTAATGCGTCCTGAATCGCGCAAAAAAGGGCGGGCCTCATGTCAGACTCATATCTGCCAATCACAGATTAGGTAGAGGTAATACTGCCAATCGGGGCTGTGATTGCTCATAGTAGACTGAGTAGTACACCTATACTATACTACATAGAGTTTTTTGCGTGACAAGGACGAACAATTTAGATAGATACGTTGGAAGAGAAGTTCCGAGCTCCACTCACCGCAACCTTAAAAGGTGTAAGTAGAGTTTTTTTCCAACAGCTTGCATCTAGATGTTATTATCCAAGCTAAATGCCAAAGTTAGGCCGTCCGCAGTTTGCATGCGTTTTCATCCGAATTTGAAACGTGCGTACACGTACGCACGAACGATCCCAATTCTCCGATGGGTCCTCGCACACTGTATCTGATTAGACGTGCGTATACGTGCGAATAGTTCCATCTTCCGAAATCAATCTCAATTTGCTGATTTTTTTGGGCGTTCATACGTAAAATTCAATATGGATTAAGAAAAAAATGTTAATTTGGTGTACGGATACACTACACTTGTAAGAAATGTAATACAAACACATGTTCAAATTGTTGTAATTCATACAAATGTGACGGAAAAAAACGGTCAGTTCGTACGTCCGTCAACGTACGTATATGCACGTTGCAAAATCGGATGCAAACTGCGGACGGCCTTAGTCTTTCTGGTTCAAATACATCCATGCAACAGCTTTGTCAGCCAACTGAGTACACCGTCTTTGGCACATGACCCGCCTAGTCCCACTTTGAGTACCTAACCTACGCTCATCACCCACATGGCACATCCGTAGTGTTGTATTATCTAATGAAAAAATATTTCCCTGACAAGGCTGGTTTTACTCTCACGCGTACCGTCGGCGCTGATAGGTGACTGATCTTTATTATAATGAAATAAGGATACTGATTGTTCAGCACTGGCGAGAACAATCAGCGTAGCCATTTCTGCTAAACAATCAGTATCCTTATTGTATTGAAATAAAGATCACTCGCCTATCAGCGCCGACGGTACGCGTGACAGTAAAACCAGCCTTAGTTCACGCACTCATCGGCAGTTTACGCGGAAATAGTTGCCAGCAGGGACGACAATGTCGGCTATTTCGGAGACACTGCGTATCTGCCAAGAGCTGTCTCGCTTCCAGAACGCGCCCTCAGGGCTTTCCTGAAATATTTATAGATGGGTATTTGTCACTTTGTAAGCTTTTAATGCTGGAGGACTGTAGGTATATTTAAAGTCTAACTATCATTAAGATAGTTCATGAAATCTTTCCAAACCTAGTGAGCAAGTGTCGTTCGACAAACAGGCCTTTGACTTCCATAGACAGCAGTTTATTGATAAACCAAAATCTGTGTGTTATTATTTTATGATAAACTAAATTGCTGTTACTTTAAATAAAAGAATACTAGGAGGAACTTTCTGTTAAAGTCATTTTACTGTCTTTCTTTCTTTAAGTTTCTTGAAATGCAAAGCTTTTTATCTACATCTACAGTGAAACTCACTAGAAATCACTAAGAATATAAAAAGTTTGAGTTGTAAGACAAAGAGACATTTCCTTTAAAATGACATTGGTTATCACGAATAGGAATAGCAGTTACGACTTTGGCTTCAGTTTTAATTACCTGTCTGTTAGGAATGTTCAATTGGGGACCATTTTATTTACTCGTCAAGTCAGTTCCAGATGTAAAATCTTCCTGCCCTATTGAACACAAATAAGCCAACACGAAACTCATTAAAAACCTCATAATGTACGAGCTCCATACTCAAAATGATTCATCTGTAAACTACAATGAAGGGAACATAAAAGTTGCTGAATGGACGCGTAGTTTTAATTTTAAACTGAAACGATCAAAGTCAAGTTTACAGATTCGTTCTAAAACTGTGTTTGTGACTGAAATTAGCTCGGACAGTCGCAATTCTCGGCTTTGTTATAAATACTCGGTCAAGAGACTGAAGATTTTTTCGCGACGCGCGCAACGCGACATGTGACCGATTTTTCCTGACCTTGCGCAGTGTCTGAATTCAAGATCATTTTTGATGGCTCGCACATTTTGTTTTTCTTTTATTACTCCCATTAGGCTTATGTCATATTTTAAGACGAAGACATAATTTTTTACTACCGTCTTATTTTAGTGCTTGTTCTGCTAATAAATTTATGATTCTTCTGAATAGGTTTTGTATTTATAGAATATACATTAATGAGATACTTAATTAAATGAGCGTACCTTACTTCAGGTTTCAAGGTCTTGCAGTTTTGTCTGTGAATTATCAGTCAGTCACTAGGTTGCCTGATGCAATAGTTTCATTTAGTGCTTAGGTCATAATGATTGGGTATGTAAGGACTATTTGTAAAGATTGAACTCGAGAACTTTAAGTAAATGGCTGACAGTTGAATCAACTCAATGACAAGGAAGACACTTATTTTATATGGCTAAAGAACAGGCGAACAGTATTTGTTTCTGTTCTTATTTTTATGTCCGTAGTTCAGTCATGACGTAATCGCTGTATTGATTTGAATTGAACTTTATAGTTCTACTGAGTAGGTCTTTTATTCTAACCCATTGATAGCTAACCATGTCACAAATGAAGTCTATATTTTTCGAAGGAGCGACAGAGTGTCTCGACATTCCATGTAGCGAGGCTCGTATTAGTGTTGAATATGACGTGACTGACGCGGCTCGTTTGTCCCGTACAAAATTCAACGTTGTGTGATCGGCTCATTTTCTAAAAAGTCATGCTTCAATTCAAATGTCATGTGACCGTACACAATATGACAAAATCAGAAAATGACGTTACTCTTTCCTCAAGCTTCATTCAATCTTCAATCACACCTTGCTTGACAATGACAAGAAAGAATTTTGAACTGATCGGACAGATTGTCCTATGAGAATGAGTGAGTACAGTTGGGCCGACGGATCTAGGCGTACGTGAAGTCAGGCTCTGCGCTGCGCAGTAGAAAATTTTGTATGAAAAAGTTGCACTGCGCATCGAAACGGCTAACTTCACGCACGCCGAGATCCGTTGGCCGTACTGTAGTTCGCTAAAATAATGAACAGTCAACTGAAAATGACCGGCTCAAACGAACCGGCTCACGGTACCGGCTCAAAATCAAAATGAACCTACTCTGACAAAAGTCAGTCTAAAATCATGTCATACCCAACATTGGCTCGTATATTTTCATCTTTACTACCGGTGACTTTGACCCGGACATCGGCATCGTTCCGTTTTCATCCGTTGTGCAAACTGTAATAATATACCGTAATGTAAGAGTGCCATGCTCGAAGCCAAGATTCGAAGTGGGCCAACTATGTCATTAGGTTAACGGAGACTGTAGTGTTATGTTCTTCACAGAATCTGTAACCTGTCTTAACTTGGTGTCCTGAAATTAAAAGCATTTTGTAATTGTTGGTTTAGGCAAACTCGTGACAAACTCTTCTTCTATCCGCGGAAGCTCACGTGGTGTCTAGATTAAAAGTAATGGAAGCTATTTCGGGTCACAGAGTCTGGTTCGAGTTATAAGTTCAATATTTGGTTGATTGGTTGAACCAAGCTGGGTATAAATAAATTGAATCAGCGGCTTTCCACAAACTGCGATTGCTCCCACCAAGTTTAAAATAACAAAAAGAAAAAATTAATACTTATATATTTTTACGAACCTGATAATCATGAACTTGATATAGATTGAGATAATTTATTTGACTTTCATAAATTTCGCTATGGCCATATCGGTCGGTACGAAAGTTAATGATTCTGTCGCCAGTGGTTGGTTAATTAGATTATAACTGATTAGTTCACCGCCAGTTGCCAGGATTCAGTTCAACGACCTTTATGTAGATTGTAGGTACAAGATAATGTTATCGTTTTCATAACAAATTATGATGAAAACATAGTAAGAAAAAGAATAAAAATAAAAGAAGGAAAATAGTAAAAAACTCATTCGATAAAAAGTTGTACAATATTTTATGGAATCGTATTATAAAATAGCATATTGAATTTAAATTATAATACTCTTGCAGGGACCTGAACTGGTACGCGTTTCCAAATTCTACAAAGAAGCTAAGAATGGCAGATATCTACGCTACCTCCATGAAGACACACGCACACTTTACGAAACGTTCAGAAGAGGTGTCAAAGAATCAAGTAAGTTTTTATTAAATCTTTATAATAACCACAGTAGGTACATTCATTAACTGTAGATTTGCTTGCGAGAGTGAAAGGGCGGTAATATTATCATGAAGATGCTCATTTATTGCTTCGTCGGATGACACAATACATCTTTAGATTTTTGGGCAAGTCTTCTGTCTCATTTTGAGTCTATAGTAAACCTGATCTTGGAGCAAAAGTTGCACGTTTTCTGTTTGCTTCGAATTTGAAATCGATTGGGGTCACTACCGCAGTCAGTGCAAGCCAATCCATAAATTCATTTTACTGACTCGCCACTCCATTGGCTGATTGCACCTCTTTTCAAAAGATTTATAGCACGCAAGATCGTTACGACTTTGCACCATCTTGCGAGATTTATTATTTGCATTCAGTTATTGCAGACAAGCCGTATTTACGAATTGTTCACACACAATTGCCAGTCGAGGAGTGCCTCAAGGTACAATTCTAGGCGCACCTCATTTCCCTACATTTCCGCTCGTTAAAGATAAACACGATAATGCCAAGGTATTACAAAATGTTGCCATCATTCACAAACCGGTTCTCAGGATACAGTTAAACATAATTTGTGCCACTAGAGTAGTCAAGGCAGGTGATTTTTTGCTCTTAGTTCACTGGGACTAGTTATTAGTGCCGCGATATAAAACAAAACAATGAAATTGAAACGGGTTTCGGGTTGAACGTTTCACAATTTAATGCAACTCCAAGAAAGCCTGGATAGGCCTGATTAATGGGTAAGATAATCATTTCAATACGAGAATGACAGCATCTTGATTTGCAGATAATGGAAACTGTCTTGGCTGGCGTGATGGACCAAATAAACCGTACGTGTGGCAGACATACAATGAAACCCTCTTGAGGGCTAAGAACTTTGGGTCTGGTCTTATATGTCAAGGCTTGACACCTGGACAGAACACATTTGTGGGTGAGTTATTTGTAATTTATTCATAGTTTCCTCTTTATATTTGGCTTATCTGTGATCTTGTATTCGATTTTCTTAAATTCTTGAGTCTAAAGCAAAAAGTACTACGTTTTACCTTTATAAATTAATGTTAAAAAGTCTAAAGGCTATTTATATTACCAATACGAAGTTATATAAAGATTATATACTGTTTATCAAAGGAGAATAAGATGTGCAAACCCTCTTTTATTCACAGCGGGCTCTAATTTATTCGTCGTTGAGTCTGAGTAGGCTTTGATTTATTATTTGTTTGCAGGAATCTATTCACAGAATTGTCCTGAATGGATAATGACAGAACAGGCTGCCTACTGCTATTCAATGGTCATCGTGCCTTTGTATGACACACTAGGAGCCAACGCATGTGCCTTCATTGTAAATCAAAGTATGTATATCCTTTCCGTTTTTTAATTTATTGTACTTGTCTACATTATCTTTTTTCTTTAAAATGCGCTGAACATGATCTTACTGTGTGATCAGATTGCAATCATTTAAATCTGGTCGTTATGAGGAACTGGAGTTTTTGACTGCTACAGGCTCTTTGTTTGATTGACAGCCTTTGTTCACAGTGTAATTTTAATGGATATGTTCATAAACATTTATTATTGTGAATTTGTATGTGGTTTACAGACAGAGTGATTAATTCACCGCATTTCACGCACAAACCTTACAAATTTAACATATAACGGCTGGTAGTTTTTATCGCCAGGAATTCATGGGTAATTCAATATTCGAGCAACACAAATGAAAATGTTTTATCTTATTTTTCATGTCTTTAAATAACCACTTCCGTTGTTACAGCTGAAATGACCGTTGTTATTTGCGAAGATGACAAGAAAGCCAACCTCCTACTCGACCAATCTCCGAGATGTTTAAGGAAGCTTATCACTATCAAAGAAGTCTCACCTTCTACACACCAGAGAGCGAAGAGCCGGGGAGTTGAGATCCTCAAGTTTACTGATGTAGAAGTTCAGGGTGCACATAAAGATCACCCTTGTGTTGTAAGTCATTTGCTAGTATTGTATTGGTGTAATAGTTTTGGGGTACCTAATTTGATACATAAGGCAGGTTTTTTAAAGTAGATTTTGGCAAATGGACTAATGCTGTGTCTTTGTTGTCTTTTGGCAGAGTAATCGATAGCAAGATCAGGTCAGGCCAAGAACACGTTTTGAAATTCCCAAGAACTAGTATGGTTCGAGGGATTTGCGGAAACCTTTTGCTCTAAGTTAAAAAGAAATATATATATAAAGATGTTAATGGCATGTCGTGACCGTTGGCGTTGGAACGAATTAGCTTGAAACAAATGTCATTGGTTATCTGCAATACCTATCCTTTTATTCAACCAATTCCGTGGGCAGAAACAAGATTTAAATTGTGAAATCAAACGAGAACTGGTTCGAAATAATAAAACGCGAGTTTAAATTAAACCACTTTACGTTATTGCTACTTCCCTCATTGATAATAATTATTATGATTAATCGTGGTTTTTGTTCATGTTCGATTTTAAAATTATTAATAATGACAGTCCAATAAGTAGTTATAACTTTTACTGCTTGATTACTTTTACTTATCTTGATTTAATTTAATCTGACTAAAAATAGTATTTTACCTATTATGAGTTTAAAGAAGACGTAGTCAAGATACAGGTATATTTAAGGCACATTTTTTGGCTATTGTCGTAGGAGCATCATTTAGAACGACTGTTTCCTTTGCAGCCACCTAGACCAGAAAGCCTTTGCACAATCTGCTATACATCAGGCACTACAGGAATGCCGAAAGGAGTCATGTTGACGCACGAGAACGTTGTCGCGTCAATGTGCAGCGTCACAATGCAGCTTGGCGAGCATCGGCCTATGAAGAATGACGTTATGATATCCTTCCTACCTCTTGCGCATATGCTTGAGCGGTGTTGCGAGGTTTGTATCAGTATTCCATATCTTATTAGACGTTCTTGATCGATCGATGAAGATAAGCGACTTCATGAGCGGTCACAATTTGGAGACAGCGAGTGGTTTTAACAGCTGATCGCTCCCATGCTATTGTGGGCAAACTAAATTTATCGGTCCCGGCTTTTAAGTCGTTAAGCCATGATGGAGGCGTTCAGGCGGCCTAAAAGCTCCGTCACCAGAGTTAACTATTAGCTCATGCAAATTATAGGTAGGTACATACATAACTATCTACATCTGTATATTTAGAATTGAATTCGTTTTTATTACTTTCATCTTCGACATTATCAACACCACTGGTTTTATCATTATCACTATAATTTCTCTCTTTTCAAAATGGTACCTACTATATCAGCCTTCGCCACTGTTACTAGCCTATGACAAATAACGTCGTCTGTAATTTTTTTCTTCCTAGATTTTATTTTTAAAGCCTTTTTCTCTACTGTCATCTTTTCTCAATTATCATTTTTGGTAGGTGTTGTCATATTGACAACACCTACCAAAAATGATAATTGAGGCATTAAGTTACAAGGTAAATTTGTTAAATTTCGTGTCGTGGTTTTATCTGCGCAACCAGAGTCTCCTAAGAACTGATTAAATGATATGAATATAATACTAAATGCCAGTGACATTCAGTAACATTGTAGCATACAGTAGAGGAATTTTTGAAATCTGATCTGTAGTTATTTTCTTCTACGAACAAGATTACTTTACCACTTTATAATGTAGGTGTAGATGACAGAGGTTGTAAAACTCTTTGATGATAATGACCACTCATTTTGCAAGGGAACTCGCGAATAGCCTGTAGTAATATTCCTGGCCACTCAAAGCCACTTTAGATATTTGTGTGAATACATTAAATTAAAATTTGATGACACGGATAGACTGGCCAAGCTTTGAGAAAGGGTTATGTTTATTATTTATAAAGTACCTCTTAATGTTCTTGTTGGTACATTTTATTACTAGTTACTAGGTCATTTCATTAGCATCATAACCGTGCGGTTTTCGCATGAATGGGAGATTAAAACTTGAGACTGCATTCTTGTTGTTCATCCGCTACATTCAACAACTTTATACAGGCTAGAACACTTACTTGGAACAAGATATTTACGATACGTGTCGTCTCAAATACACTAGACGCCATACCCATCATTCAATAAAAACTTGTCTTTAACAAAATGGTTTCTTACTGTATTACTTGAACACTGAATTTTAACCTTGGAAATACAAACTATTCATAGCTTCCCTCTAGTTAGCTTTGAAATTACTTTATTTGACACAGTGAGTTTTATAATAGTGAAATGGGCAAGAATTACTACTTTTAAAAAATGCCATAATTACTGTTTTTTCTAATAACTAATTATATCACCTTTAAAAGGAGAGTTAATAGGTATTTTCTAGGAAAGCTCGCTCTATCGTCGATTTCATCCATGCCTAGGCAAGGAGCGAAGTCAAGAGCTAACCTATCTTAGATAAAAAATATATATATATATATCTAATATAAAGCGCTAATGAAGCATCAGTCTTTTAACACCATCGTTGCTCAAATTAATTAACACCTATACTTACTTTGAGCACAATATAGTAAACTGAAATGAGCATACTGCGCATTATGCAGTTTATACCTACTCGTATTGCGTTACTAAGCTATGACGTATTATATCTGTCTGTGATCAAATATTATTCTTAAGATATTTCAATTCTTAACTGTTGATTTTTTGGAAAACTTTAATCACATTAAATACTTATACCGAAATAATCTTTTCCTTTCAGAATGCTCTATACATGGTAGGAGGTGCCGTTGGTTTCTACAGCGGTGACATCAGACGGCTGGCTGACGACCTGAGTGCCCTCAAACCCACCATGATGCCGGCTGTACCACGTCTGTTGAATCGACTCTATGATAGGGCTCAGGCGGAGATCTCAAACTCGAAGATCAAGAAACTGCTATTTAATATGGGGTTGTCAGCGAAAGAGTCAGAGTTGAAGAGGTGAGTGATAGTTAACTTTTAGGGTTTCAGGATTGTGGGATAGAATGCAACGAACCTGACCGACCGACTATAAATGCTCCCTTAACCTTTAGTCTGTCGGGATTCCAGACACAATATAAAATCAATTGTGTCTCGACCAGATCTGTACTCCGACAGATAACCAGTTAAAATGGGACAGAATAGAGTAAAGTTTTATTTTCTCCAAATACCTACAAATAAAAAACGTATTAAGTATAAAAGAGACTATTATGTTTTTTACAAAAAACACGAAGTAAAAGTCAATAGTTTTGTTTAAAAATGAAATGAGAGATTTTCCTGTGGTTCCAGAACTCTATAGTGATTGAGATTTTATAACATAGCAGTTCATTACTTTTATAGACAGAAGAAATCTGTTATTCATTTTTGAAAATACGTGCAATAATCTATCTATTGTTTGGTTTTTTTTTTTACAAACCGGAAGATAGCGTTGTATGGCCTTTGGCCATTCAATAGACCGACAAAGTTGTGGCAATTTGCAGGAAATGGATGCTTTGCCCAAGAGATGTGTCATTTAATTTTCTATCATAAATATCATTTTAAAAGACTTCCTTTGCTGAATTTGGCATGCATCCAACAGCTTTCAGCGACCTTCATTAGTCTTTTATCCGGTATGAGTCTGTTCGTAATTATTCTCCTTCTAAACGACTTTACGGATTTTAAGATTTTTTTTAAGCACTTATAAATGATTCTTTCAAATTTTGCCTGGATGATATTTTGAGATGAACTTAAAATTTTTAAAGGTCCTTAAGGATGGAATCAGACGGTTCACTCAAGTGAAAGATCACTCGAATGATTTTGGGGTTTTCTATAATACTTTTCTTTCATTTTATGTTTAGATGTGTCACTTTGAGTGAAATATGCAAAATGAACGACGGAAATGAACAAAATATGAACCGTCTGATTCCATCTTTAGGCCTCTATTAATAAACTCGTATTAATTTCTGTCAAAGTTGCACCACGGATGAACTATTGCCATCCTTTTTTGTTAGACAGTGACAAATAAGGATGGCAATAGTTTAATCCGTGGTGCAACTTTAGCAGAAGTTAATACGAGTTTATTAATAGAGGCCTTAGAGGATTTCTTTAGATGTTTTGGAGGTCACTTTAAAAAATCTTTAACCTATTTTTTATTAAGTTCCAATAGTACTTAATTTTAAAACGTTTTCCATCTCATCCTATCGGTTTTACCGAATACTTATTAAGTTTGACTTTAATTGTTAAAGGGGTATTATCCGTGGAGACTCGATCTGGGACAAGCTGGTGTTCCGCAAGGTGCGCGAAGGCATGGGCGGTCGACTTCGCATCATGGTTGTCGGCTCTGCGCCGCTCGCTGGCAACGTACTGACTTTCGCACGCTGCGCCCTCGGATGTCTGGTCAGTACCTGAAAATACCTTATCTTTACAATCCATTTACAGAAACAAATATTAAAACTTCTGATTGATATTATATTAATTCTACTATTAATACCGACTTCGTCTTGCGATTTGTAATCTGTAAGAGAATTGGTTAGTATAGTATTACGCATGTATGTATGTATTATGTAGTAACACCTACGTGATATCACTCATTGACACAAAATTGAGTTTTTTTTTATATGTAGGTACTTTTGCTTTCCTATAAGCAGAGCTCCCCTTTTCGCAGCCCTTGGTGCTATTATTTCCCGAATCTATGTAAAGGGCCGCCGTGTGGGTGGGGTTTACTAATGTCAGACGAGGTACTCGTATAATTATGATAGAACTTCACTTAGTTCCACAAATGTGAATGTGACCATAAATGGAACAGTTATAGGTACTCATAGCGATCAAAGTACCCCTTATAAATAATCCCTTTTAAGGATCTGGTCCTTTAAGTTTTTAATGATTGTTAAGTAAGTAAAGCCACTTAGCACGGCACTCATTAGAAATGTACTTTGTAAAAGTACTTTATAAAAACATATAAAAGCATTAAACTATATCAACCAACCTGCTTAATGATAAATTCAGCAGTAAACTAATTTATACGCACTCTAATTAAATTAGTATACTTACTTGTTTATTACACAAACCACCCTATTAAATTACCTATAATGTCGTTAAAACTCCACAGCGTAGTTTATCTCCGCATAATATTTTTATAGTCATCCTAATTCGGTCCGAGCAATAAACATCCTTAATTTGTATGCATGTTCATACTCAGCGAATCTTCCAACCACCAATACATTGGTTTTCGGAAATTTTCTGCTCCGTATATTCTGGTGTACGTTGTTCTACTTCGTAGGATGTTGATGTTGATCATGTAATGACAGTCTGTTGGAACCTGTATGTCTTTAAAGACTTCGTACTTGACGTTGGACTGAAAAATACTAATTCATACTTCATTCAAATTCAAAATCATACTCTTTGTTGTATTTTTCTCAGATTACATGGCTGGCCTTTTAGATCCAGGAGTGATAGTGGATCAGACGTTCATGTTTTATGGTCTTAAGGGGAGCAAAGTTTCTGGCTAGCTTTCGAAACATATTCAAAATAACAATTTTATGGAGATTTCCGTAACCCATTATCTGCTATTTCAGCGGTCATGAGTCTTTTCGAATTATATATTTAAACGGTGATGTAGTGTAAATGTACAGTTACTCAGTTATTTTAGGCAGTCTTTATTACCCGGTTGATTTGCTAAGTTTGTTCGTACTTTACACGTTAGTAATGCTTTTGTTTCGAAAGCGCTCTAACTAACAATATTACTCTGAAGACTATCGTCGTGGAGGAACGCCAAAATCTCTCATCGATATTTTAAGATTGTTGCCACAGAAATTGAGAGCTATTTTATGAATGTAAGATACCTATGCCATTCGAGGTCACGTGGAAATTAATGAAGTAAAAATACGTGTCTGTAAATGTAAAATATCTAAAGATGAGGTTGAACTTTCTAGATAATGTAGTTCAAGATCTGAAATAACATTGTATTGTAAGTTAGGTAGATACTGTTTTCCATTTAGGTACTACGAGATCAAAGCCATAAAATGAAAACTAGTCTAAAAAATTCAGGACCGTAGCATATGGTGATCTGTCTCTGCCTACCCATAGGATGGGAAACAGGCTTGATATTATGTATGCATGTATGTATCAAAAATGTTTCAGTTATAGAATTTTAAAAATTAAGAACGGGTGACTGTAGTGTTTACTATACAAGCGTATTGTACAGTGACGGTTGGGGAGACAGCTTGTGACTAAATCGGGTAATAAAAATACTTATATTGATCAGCAGGTGAACGTTATTAGTAGTGCGAAAAGTCCAAAGACCTTTTGGTGTTCCTTATCTTTTTTTAAAAAGCTTTTGACATATTTACACACACTATATTATCCCAAAAAGACCTATCCATTGTGTCAGTTCTACCCACTGTCATAACGGTAGCCCTCTTTTGGTTAAAGCGCCTACCCACAATGACATTCAAAAACGTCACTTATACGACTGCGAAAATGCCGTTGTTTTTTATTTTATGAGCACTCCAATAAAGATGTTCTCGGCGCTCGCACATTATTATCATTTTCTTGTACGTATCATTCAACTGATGATGGCGAGACTTCATTAATCCACATCCAAACCTCTATTTGTGAATT
The DNA here is from genome assembly GCA_958496255.1 of Camptogramma bilineatum. Lineage (NCBI taxonomy): Eukaryota > Metazoa > Arthropoda > Insecta > Lepidoptera > Geometridae > Camptogramma > Camptogramma bilineatum. The sequence goes on along the minus strand of OY292465.1, from coordinate 8,976,546 downwards.
TAGGCTAACATTATCAACTTTATCTGAATAGACTTAAGGTTTTTATGGTTCCAACTGTTGCTTATCTGCTGTCGTGCCTCATGTGAGTGACAAAAATTAGCTTTCTTACATCATGGAAACATGGAAAGTCATAAGAAAGTCTGTCTTCCAGATCAATACTATGAAGAACCAGAGCAAGAAGAACCCATGAGTTGACAGTCAGCAAGGTCATATAAAATTATGTAAAGACCTACAACTAACAGATGTTCCTTTTCTTACAGATCGTGGAAGGTTACGGTCAGACGGAATGCACTGCGCCAGTTACTCTGACAGTTCAAGGGGACCACGTCCCGGAACACGTCGGCCCTCCCGTTGCTTGTTGCAAAGTGAAGGTAATCTCATATTTATTAATAGTGAAATGAGAGCCTAGTCTTACAGCTTGGTGTAGAAATAGTTCATCTGGGTCCCAAATAAGGCATGTCCAAGAATGGACTCTGAATGTCCACACTCAAGTTTCATGTTTAAGCCTGTTTACACTCCAACTTGAGGTCAATTGAAAGAAGAATGTAGCGAAAGTGATAGATTACCTAAATAAAAAATGGGTGGACTATTCGAAAGATGAAATGGGAAGGAACCAGAAGTCGGCTAATAGAAAAGAGTGGAAGAAAACCTGTTGTGCAAACCCTACAATACGAGAGAAGGGCTCCCTGCTCTGCCCTGATGATGATGACTCAGACTTAAGTTTATGAGCTGAAGAATCGATTTCTGATAATTTTTTGTGCAAATCGAGTCGAATCATCACTTGAGACATGATTCAAGCTTGAGTGTGGATTTGAATGCGGGTCTTATAGGATTTTAGTTGATATCTCAAACTATCACCCAATTATTTTATCTGTCTCGTTGCGTGAAGGTTGACACCATGCACTTGTGAGTTGTGTTGTGACGGATCCATTAAATTCCATTAGCGTTTCAAACTTTGTCAGTCTAAAATTAAAGAGTGAATAAATAAATGGTTTCCGTTTTGAGTCCACTTCAGGATTCCATTCTGTTTATCAACTGCTGACGCAATGTTTTGGCAACTGTCGATATATTTTCGATTGGAGGTATCAAATCATTATATCGTCACTGGCTTAAATATTATCTGTGGTTTTACCCAAAGGAACCTACTGAATCAAAATAATGATGCTCAACGTAGCAAACGTTTTGATAGATTATTATGTATTTAGAAATCTCATGAATATATTTTTGCTATAATTGCGCCATTATGATGAAATTCGAATAATACATAGGTGTAGAGAAATAGGCAAGACACAAAAAAGGCAAATCTAGGCTCTACGTGGATTTACATAAATGTGCATAGGACATCTTCAAAGGTTCTTGAAAGAATGTCAATCAAAGAGAATATCTTAGTAATTTCATTGTTGTAGTTTTGCCATTTTTGTTGCCAGTGACATTGAGCAGTATAATCTTATTAAAGCTGCCTGTTCTCCCTATACCGAGCAAAGGCTTTTCTTTCAATAAAGAAACAAATTAAAGTATTCCAATGTCTAAAGGCCCAATTTTGTCCTTACAGCTAGTGGATGTGCCGGAAATGGAGTACTACGCAGTGCAGGGTCAGGGCGAGGTCTGCGTACAAGGAGCCAACGTCTTCAAGGGATACTTCAAGGAGCCAGAGAAGACGCGCGAGGTCATCGACAGTGACGGCTGGCACCACACTGGTGACGTTGGCAAATGGCTACCGGTGAGCGAAATAGTCCAAGGGTCCAACAGACCAAAAATAGGGCAAGTGCCCTATATATTTTAAACCTTTTCCCAAAAATAGAGCGCTATAGAAAAACGTTTACCTCAGTGCTAACTGCAACATGCCTTTTTGCAGCTGCTTACTTAAAAAAAAACGTTCAACATCGGTGTGTGTGGTCGATCTTAATATTGGCGACAAAAGCTATAATTTTTTTTAGAAGGCTGAAAAAATTTATGTTTGATTATCCAGTAACTCAAATAAAAAACTACTTAATTCAACAATGTATTACCTATAGATAGCAGAAGATTATGATCATCTAAAAGTCGAGAAGGAGACATGCGGCAGCCTACGACAATGCTTCCATTCAATTTTGATGGTTGCGTTACTATTTCAGCTACACAATTTCAGTTGCAGCTCAACATAGACTTTTTTGGATTTAGGCTATCCAAGCACGTACTCTAAAAATGTTTTATTTAATTTCCAGAACGGTACACTGAAGATTATCGACAGAAGAAAACATATCTTCAAGCTGTCTCAGGGCGAGTACATCGTTCCAGAGAAGATCGAGAACATTTACATCAGGAGTCAATACGTGGAACAGGTCTTCGTGCATGGAGAGTCTCTCAAGGTAAACGACGGTCCTTGCGTTATTCCTTATTTTGAGAACTGTGAAAAATATTGTAAGTAGGTACAATAAAAATCTGTAAGTATCGGTCAAGCCGTTTATAAAAAGAAGAATTACGAACACATACAAACCGGAATTCTATACGAGCTACGTATGAGCTCGAGCTACTATACAAGCCGGGACCGACAATTTAACGTGATCTCCAAAGCACGGAAGTTTTTAGGCCGCCTAAAGGCCTCCGTCATGGCTTAACGGATAAGCCATGATAAAAATTTCGTCACCAGACTTGGCCACTAGCTCAAACGAACTTTCTTTTTTTTTTGTACCTACACAGAGATCAACTGTGAAAAAACATTTCAGAAACCAGTATGTGTATATTAGGAGGCGATGGGCTAGTAATCTGTCATGTATAGAATGCATAATGTGACGTGATTTGACTACCCTTCAAAGGCATTTAAATAACTTATGATCTGAGACGTCTACCATGCCTTGACAGTGTTGAATCAGTTTCGTATCAAGATTTTATCAATTAATGAAGAGATAGTCATAAACATAATACTAGCAGCACCCTCGCGAGGTAGGTATTTGATGATAAAAAGAAGCCTCTTACCTTCCTCAAGAGTTTAGCTATCAAATGCAGAATACACTTTTCAAATCCAGCTGGTAGTTCCTGAGATTAGCGTGTTCAAACAACCAAAAAAACTCTTCCACTTTATATATTGGTATAGGTCCTCTCAAAGGCTTATACGATTATGCTCCCAGTCATGATCCCAGTGGGATCATATAAAACTTTTTGTATGTATCAATGAACTCAAAAGTTTTGTATGATCCCACTGGGATCACGAAGTGGGAGCATAATGGAATAAGCCTCTCAAAATATGTAATTGTCCATTCCAGTCGTGCATAGTGGCGGTGGTAGTGCCAGACGTGGACGTGATCAAATGCTGGGCGTTAGAGAAGGGCATCAAGGGCACCTTCTCCGCGCTCTGCGAGAACGAGCTGGTCAAGAAGATGATAATCGACGATATGCTGCAGTTCGGCAAGACTGCCGGACTCAAGACCTTCGAACAGGTAAGAGAAAATATCGATCAAAATAATAAAATGTAAGTAGTAATTGGAAATACTCGTAGAGTCTCTCGAGGAAATGGCCATAGCAATGGTTAAGGAAGTAAAATTTGACGAGATGCTGCAGTTGGGCAAGACTGCCGGACTCAAGACCTTGGAATAGGTAAGAGAAAATATGAAAATGATAAAATATAATTCAAAATAGAGGGCCTTACTTATGAAAGATGTTTAAAGTTGAACACTGGTTAAACAACGTCCTGTCTTTATTTGTGGATAGTGACGAATAGAGACCGGACGTTGTTTAACCAGTGTTCAACTTTAAACATCTTTCATAAGTAAGGGGGAGAGACTCGCGGGGAAATGGACTGCCGGACTCAAGACATTCGAACAGGTAAGAGAAAATATCAAAATGAGAAAATATAACTGGAATTAGAGACTCGAGAGGAAATGGTCATGGCAATGGTAAAGAAGGTAAAGTTTGACGATATGCTGCAGTTTGGCAAGACTGCCGGACTCAAGACCTTCGAACAGGTAAGAGAAAATATCGATCAAAATAATAAAATGTAAGTAATTGGAAATACTCGTAGAGTCTCTCGAGGAAGTGGCCATAGCAATGGTTAAGGAAGTAAAATTTGACGAGATGCTGCAGTTGGGCAAGACTGCCGGACTTTGAATAGGTTGAACAAAGTGTTGAAAGTATAGGAGATAGACTCACAAGGTAAAGATCAAATTAAGAAGGTGAAACTTGATGACAATTCTGCTGAATTCAAAATGTTATCGATGATGCAGTTTATTGATGACTGATGTTCATAGGAGATACTTTTGTTAAGTTGGTCTGTATTGAAATTAATTTAATAAGTCTGATCAGTTAAGAATTTCCCGTAAAATAGCAGCAGTCTCATAAGAATGTTTTCACATAGAACTTGTTACTGCTATGTGTGCCAAAAATTCATCTGCGTGTTTTTTATTTCTTGTGTTTTTTACAATTTTATATAATTTTTTACAGGTGAAAGACATCTATCTTCACCCTGATCCTTTCTCAGTGCAAAACGGCCTTCTAACCCCTACACTGAAGGCGAAGCGGCCTGAAATCCGCAACTACTTCAAACCACAGATAGAAGACATGTATAAACAGCTTGAATAACGTTCAAGGCAACGTGTTTGGCTCCAAGATAGGTCTATTTGCATCTCTATCGAGATAGCTCTTAAACGTCTCATTTGAGCTGGTCTATCACTGATTTATGCTTTGAAGCATTGCAGTGTACATCGAAGTTTTTTACTGTTTGACAGCAGCTGTACTTATACCTATATTACAATTTTCTGCCATATTATACTTCATAAATATGACACAAAATTGATAATTGAGTTGTCCAAATAGTATGGAATTTTGACATGTTTACACGTGCATTATTGCTCTGTTTTTTTTTTACTTCAAACCACAATGCTAGTTTAGCCAATTAATGTTTCACGCCTGTAAATAAACCGAATGGTTTATCAATGGACCCATCGAAGAATGGACCAATGAAATTGGCTAAGCAACGTTTTGCTTAAGTGTAACAGGTATAGCTCTTGCAGTGAAAATAGCCGTTTTTGCAAATGTATGAAAGTGTATGCGAATATAGTTCGAGTAAGTGTTGAGTGACGCCCTTTTCATAATCATAATATTCATTTTGTTTTAGTTTTACGATGTAAATTGCAAGGTTCTTTGCATTTTGCGTTTTGGCGTAGCAAAGTCTCCTTTACGCGACATGCTATTATAGAATTTCTGCAGCCGTTTAGTTTAACTTGTTAGCTCTGAGCGTACCTATAGTTTGCACTGAATACCAGAACTAGATGAAATACTTATAGAGAGAGGAAAGTGCTATTTTTATTATTTTAATACTTAGCATTACTGTAAGATATTCTGTCAAATTAAGTCACTTCTACTCTACGCTAAAAGAAAACTCCGCTAAACCACTGCTAGGTTTAAAGACCAATGAAATCTATCGGCTAATTTGTACGCATAACAGTTTATAATTGAATTTGTAAATACGCTGGGGCCTGTGTTCACCAACACATCAGAGATTAACGTCTGTTTATTGTGTTGGTGAACTTTGGTTCGTCTTTCTCAACTTGTAAAATTACATTTGTAAGTCGTAGATATCTTATCCTATCGTATAACTTAAGTTATCTTAGGGCTGATTTTTCAATCGATAAATAACTTTTATCTGAGGAATAAATATGGCGTTATGACATATTTTCAAAACAATATCTGTCAAATCGCATATTTATTTCCTCAGGTAAAAGTTATCTAGGTATTGAAAAATCAGCCCTTATACTATTAAACGAGCAAAATTTGTATATTTACTTGTAAATATATATTTGTATTCATGTTCTCGAAAACGGTTCTAACGATTTCGATGAAATTTGCGTATGGGGATTTACGGGGGCGAAAAATCGATCTAACTAGGGTCTCCTATCTGGGAAAATTCGTTTTCTCTGTATTTTTAAGTAAAAAGATTTTCCCGTGCGATATGTTTCGTAATTTTACTGTCACTGTAGTGTTGTCGTCAGTACCTATAGCTGAATGGTTCTTATCATTAATATAGGAATAGGATTGAAACGCCGAAGGCTGCGGGTTCGAACCCATGCCGATTTTTTGTTTTCGTTTTGTCAGTTTTTTTTTGTAAGTTTATAAATACGTCTCTTTTCTAGGAAAATTCGTTTTATCTATTTTCACCCGAGCAGAGCTCGGTCGCCCAGTAATTGTTAGACTACTTGTCAATATACGACGCTAAGGCTGGATTCGACCAAAAGTCATCTTACTCCAGAGTAACTAGCCGACATACAACTGTTTACAAAGCCCAACCGAACATTATTATGTAGTACATACAAATTATCCTGGTTAAAAGGTGTCAACTTTACAATGTCAAAATATTCAAACAAACAGTAGTCTACTCTGGAGCAAAATCCTAATCCAGTTTGGTCGAATCCAGCCTAAGAAAACTTTGGTTAAGATATCTGTGACTTATTATCGCTAGGTGAGAGAGGGGCTAATAGTTTTAACTTGTAAGTAGATTTAATTCATTCATAAACGATGGCAATAAAACGAGGAAACTATGTTTCGTGCAGTCAATTATAATTAGAAGATTTTCCGAAGTCGCATTTTGTATTCTTACCTAATAGATACTTATTTAAAATTTAATTTAGATAAGCAATCTTTTCCTGATCCAAAATTTTATCATGGACCTTCTAAATACTGTCTGAACGAAAAGTGCATCTCTTTTTACAAAAGTTAATATTTGATGCTGCGTTTATACGCTTACGAGCTAATGGATATTCAACCAGTTTAGTGATCGCGCAAGTAGCTCTGTCACTCTCATCTCAACGAGACCGAAATCGACCAAAGATAACGTGATTGTTGAATGTCTGTTTGGTCAGAAGCGTGTAAACGTGACACGAGAGCAATAAATTAATTCACATTTTTGATCATTTGATACCATAAAATTTATTTGCAATGATGATCACGAAAATACTCAAAATATGGGGTGTTTCCACTCTAAATATGTAAAATACTTGTAGCAAAGGAATTGGCTAGAGCAATTTTATTTGTAGCAAATTTTACCTACCTACTAACATAGGGAGATTTAGAAGATAAAACGTAGAATTAGAAATTAGCTCACTTTTTTAATATTTGTGTGACAAAATACTTGTGATGCCTTGCATGAGAAGTCATTAACATACAATCAGATTTCAGATCAGATCAGAATGTAAGTTTTAAGGCAAAAACGATTATGGCTAGATAATATCACGGTTATTCTAACAAAAACGAGATTTGTCATGTATCATGATAAATTTAGTTTTTTATGTTTATTATCATAAAAAGTAGGTGTTGCCGTAGTTTTTTTGACTTAAATACCAAAGGAAATAACCGAGATACAGAAATCCGTAGGCTAAGTTCATACTGTGCCTTTGAATTTGACAAACAATTAGATAATTATTCTGTCAATATTCGTGTTTTACCTACTCTTTCCAACACAATACATTTAATCATGCTTTTCGTCTTGTTTTTGTTGTTTTTTGTCTAACGCATAAACGTCATCTTTTACTAAAAAGTACACGTTCATAAAGCAGCGGTCCGTTTTATTATATGCGTTTTATTCGTCGATGGCGTATCACATACGTCCGTTTTTACCTGCAGGATCATTTTTACTGAGTTTAATTTGATAAAACTTTTGAAATTATCATGGTTATGAACATTCTAAGCATGGATAAACTGTAAGTACTTAATTGAATTTGTTTTTTACTGAATCAGCAATAATGTTTAAACGTTTGTACCACCGCTCGTACGAGCATGTTCTTTATGACTTGTGTGAACGCGCCCTAAGATGACATTTATGAATTAGATTGAGATTATTGTGTGCGGAATTCAATTCCGTTTTGGCTGTGATTATACCGACAAATAATGTAAGTAATCAGATTTATTAGTATCGTTGTTATTACCAAATGTCTGGCCTTCTATAATATTAAAAATGTTGTAGGTACCTACATCATTAGGGCTTATTCCATTATGCTCCCACTCTCGTGATCCCAGTGGAATCATATGAAACTTTTTGTATGTATTAATGAACTCAAAAGTTTTGTATGATCCCACTGGGATGACGAAGTAGGAGCATAATGGAATAAGCCATCATTAGCCGTGTTCCACTTATGTTGGTAAAATATTCTTTGCCCAGTGTAGACCAACAAAAGATAAACCACGATAGTTGCTCGATGTATCGTCGATTTGTAGAAATGTTTGATTATTTGTTGGTTTAATACAGCCTCAGTGAATCTCCCATTGTTCAGAATGTTGTGAGTTTTTGCGGATTTTTAAATGAAATAGGATTAAAGTAATGCATAAAGTGACGTTAACCTAGGTCCTATCGCACCGTAGTATTTAATTTTTTATAATCTTAAACGTAACGCAGAATAAGTTGCTTTGAGCGAAAGTTAAGGTTTCATGTTGTTTAAACCAAAATTTTGTTGTTATTGGTGCAAGTTGTACTACGATAATTTATTTTTAAATAAAAATCTATAAAATACTTCTGTATTTTTATTTATTGAATATATTATACTTGTAGCAAGTGCTAGAGCAACGTATTGTCCTCGTAAGTAAAGTAATAAAAGATAACTTGATTATTATTTTATAAAAAGTAATTAATTTTTATTTTGCACGCTTATAGGCGCTACTCACACACCTGCCGCAGGGGCAATCTAGGTGGCAATCTAGGTGCGTGGCGGTTGTGGCAATATCGGGAGTATTGCCAAATTGCCCCTGCATGCCTACACACATCACAATTAAGGATGCAATTAAGGGTCATCCCCACTCCTACACCCTAGATTGCCCCAACGGCAGGTGTGTGAGTAGGGCCTTATATTTTGAGAAAACTTGTTGTGTTGTGACAGCTCTGGTCGTTGCATATAAAATACCAATAAAATCTGTTTGTAAATTGGTCTGTCAATTATTGTTGGTACATAAATTTAAATCATAGTCGTTGGTGGCCAATTATAGGCATTTTGAAGCTAGATTTTCGATATCGTGCCACACGCAACCACAACTAATAACCATGAACTGAAGAATAATGACAGATCTACATGTAGATACCTATTAGTAAATTGCAAATATTATATCTGATATAAATATTTATACAGTAAAACACAATAGGTATGTATGATAAAACAGAGCTATCTGTGTGATCCAGCAGGTTTGTTAGGACCTGTTTACTGTTTGGCATAGCCTGTCCGATATGTCCAGTTACCAATTTTGTCAACTATGGGCTTTGAACCAGTCACAAGATGTGGGAAGGTGTTTAGACTGCTGACCATACCACCGACCATACCCACATGCCTCTGACCCCCTGACATCTATAAACCCTTGTAGATCTGTCTACTTTACTAAAGAGCTAGGAATACGACCGATTAAGCTGAGATTAAGGTAGGTACCTATAAAGTGCTACCAATTTTGTCAACTATGGGCTTTGAACCAGTAAAGATGTGGGAATGTGTTTACACTGCTGACCCACCGTACCACCGACCATCCCTATGCCTCTGGCCCCTTAACATCTTTAAACCCTTGTATATCTGTCTACTTTACCAAAGAGCTAGGATACGACCGATTAAGCTGAGATTAAGGTATAAGGTGCTACGCAAGTCTCCATCTCAACAATGTCCCTTCAAGTGTAGGCACAAATTGCCTTAATTTATTTAATACAATAAAGTCTGTCTGTCTATAATAGGTAAATAGAACATAGGAGACACTTACTTTGGCATTCGAGCATGGTGATTTTGAGTGTGTTAGAGCCGTTAGAGTAGTTAGAGGTCAAGCCTACTCCATCTCAACATTGTCAGGCACTGCAGTGTCTCGTTAAGTGAAGGCAAAGATTGCATCCTGACACTGCATAAATCATCTAGTAAAAGTAAAGGCCTAAGTTTTAGAGCCGTAAGTGGGATGTTTCTTTCGATACGATCATTTGATAACACAAAGATGTCATCACCAAAAAAAACATTTTCAAGAACAAAAATGTAGCCTCGTATACACCCACTGTCTGTCAAGCCCTTTTCCAAGAACGAAAATAAACCAAACGCTGAGTCAGCGTCATGATTCACAAACCTTTACACAAGAGATCTGGGCCACACCTAAAAGTTATTGCTTGCTAAATATCTTTTTCGGTTCACAACCTTTACTAATTGAAAAGTTTTATGGACACGGGATTTATTTTAGTGTGTTGCGATGTAAATGCAGCCGATCCGGAATCTGAAGATCAGTGAGGGTAGTTTTGGATACTACCGTCGCTTCACAATGGACCTTGAAAACATACTCCAGTCTGCCCGCGACCACGGCTATTGTAACATAGCCGAAACGTCGGGATAAATAAGGTAAATTACGCGATAAAATCCCGTGTCCATAAAACTTTTCAATATGAATAGTGATCGCGAAAGTTTCAAAAAGACAACCTTTACTAAATTATAATGCCAACATCAAAACTGAAGGTACGTTCTTAAAACCCTTAGATTAGTAGTAAAACTCAAGTGGAATAGAATTTTAAAAGACTGGCAAGAAACTTTCTAGTTTTGGGCGTCTGGACGCGTGATCAGAGATCTCAATGGAGCAGCATTGCCATTAAGTGTGACAACTGCTGCCAGCATTTTGGGCACACTTCCGACTGGCAGAATCCTTGCAAACCATCTAAACAGCTAGGGATAAGTAAATCTAAGGATGACAAATGCTGCCAGCTGCCAGCGCACTGAACACAATTAGGAGTGCCAAGGAGTGCCAACATCTTGGGCATGTTTCTGACTGACAGAATCCTTTCAAACCATCTAAACAGCTAAAGATAAGTAAGTAAATATGTAGTAGTAGCTTCTTTTGATCGTTCTTAGACAACTCTATCGTACTTAACAAAATTTAAAAAAAAAACTATAAATGAAATTTTGCAAAAATAAACATTGTTAAGCCTTGACCAAACCAAACCGTTCAGCTAACGTCCGCAGTGGCGTGCAAGGTGGCGATCAGTTGCTGTCCGATCAGAGGACGCATCGCGTCCTCCGATGAGAACGCTTTGGTTTGGTCAAGGCTTTATGAGGTACATACCTTTAATTTAATACCAGGTACCTACTTAATAAAATAAATAATTTCGGTCATGCAATATAGGTAGGTACCTACCGTACCTAAGTATAAGTATTATGTATTAAAGTTATTTTTACATTAAAATGCCTAATGAAACTGAATAAAAAATAATTGTGACGTTAAAAAACTGGGCCTACCTTTTAATTAAGCGTATAAAGCAATAAATATTTTAATTACTCTCAAATTAGGACATCGAACCATTTTTGAACATTTTATGTTGTTTTTAATAACTTGACCTTAAAATAAAGCTTAAAAAGCTTTCAATCTAGATTTTGTTTCTATAAAACACCCACTTAATTTTACGGTGATAATCAGAAAAAAATCTTTGTTCTTATAAATTACTCCCTAAGTAGGTAGGTATACAAAACAAAGTTGGGTTGTAATTGTTACCTGGGGGTCTAACTAAAGTGGCCACTTTTGATGAAACATCGGATTTTTCATATTATGAAACATCTGATGAAACATCAAATTTTTTATCAAATGTTTCATATATGCTTCATATTTATGATTATGAAGCATATTATTATATGAAACATTTTGCATCAAAAGTGGCCACTTTAGACCCCCTGGCCTACTTTATACCTAATCAAGGACGGCTGGACCGATTTTTCGATCCTTGATTTGTAGGATTTGTTTCCGCCCCTAATAAACAGTTTCACAGTTTTGGTGATAGCAATGCGATTCAGATTTCCGTAAATGCATCCGATTCGATGATTTTCTTCGGAAAGTTGACGTTTTTTCAGTGAACGTCACTTTCCGAATTCGGAATACATTCCGAGAAGGTTTGAATCAGCATTTTGATCTACAATTTTAGGAACAAAATAGGTAATTATTTAAGTATTACCTAGGTCATTGAGAAGGCATTTATTAGGTTGTTAGGTAGGCATTTTGATAAATTCATAGAACCTTTCATTTTTATGCATTGTAAGTAGGTAATAAATTTATGCATTGTAAACTAATTTTAGTTGCCACGATTGTTGTGTTGAGTCAAATTGCGTACACAATAGCAAAACAATTCGTGAAAATAAAATAATTCAGAATGGTAAAACACGTAGAGCCATCTAGCGGCGAGTAGCAGAACAAAAATTTCACAATTCTATTTTTGTGATAACAAACACCTGTTTTAAGGCTAATAAAAACTAACGCGGAAAGTTACACCAATGTTTCCACTGATTTAAAACAATCTAGGTCTGTGATGTAGGTCACTAATCAGAAGTTAGGCAGCATTGATCTTACTACCTACTCTCCTGCAGTGCGATTGCGACCTCGGAACGTATTCCCGAATTCGGAATCGAAGAAAATCATCGAATCGGATGCATTTTCGGAAGTCTGAATAGCATTAAAATGGCCGCTACAGCAGAGTCACAATAGGTACCTATGCCGTCTCATTTTATAGACTGAGAGTGAAAAGAACGGCATAAGTAAATCGCAATTCCTATTGTGATATAACGGCCATTTTAAAGGCTATTTTACCCAGGTAGATACCTACCTACTGAGATTACTTAGAAAGTCACATTTTGTTCAAAGAGATTGCATCGATCGTTCTATTCTAAATCTAAACGACGTAGATAGGTACTAGTACTACATTCTTACATACCTACAATCTACCTACATTATCTATGTAGGTAGGTATCTAGGCCATATCAACCAAAAATAATAATTCTACAAATTTTGTACCTATTACAGCTAATAGCCTACTATCTTCATAGCATACCTAAAGGTGTTGTTATTTCCTATGTTTTTGTATAAAATGCAACTGCACTGCACTGCCAAACGTCAGTTCAGACCAAAACCTTCTAGTATATACCTAGTACCTACCTATGTATATAATACCTATGCGGCAACGCCTATTCATATGTCACATATTTATTTATTTAAGTATTTGTTTAGGACACCCAACAAGAAATCAACAGATAAAAATCGATGATGTAAATATATATACTTATATATATATAGTCCTCCTCATCGATTTCGACGACGGCGACCCTGACTATAGTAATTTTTTTTATATTTACAATTTATTTATTTATACCTATATTGCTAATCTTTTTTTTTTTTGTAATCTATCTAAAACTAAAGCTAATGTACGTAGGTACTTAATTTATGTATTTACAACAAAATTATTTATTTAATGATGTAACAAGTGTCTTAATGCCCATGTGTGTCCCTATTACAGGATGCCATAGCATGCACAAAATAAAAATTATAATGTGACATCTGAATTAGGCTAACTTACCTAAAGTAGATTTATAGAATCGCATGAAAACTCAACTTTACTTCTTCTATAGAGCTACTGAGACTTTAAAGACAAAATCAGAACTGCAGTGCGATTCAGACTTCCGAAAATGCATCCGATTCGATGATTTTCTTCGGAAAGTTGACGTTTTTTCAGCGAAGGACTTCACTTTCCGAATTCGGAATAGGTATATTCCGAGAAGGTCTGAATCACACTGCTTTTTCCTGTAGTTTTCTAACCTAAAGGAATAGGATTACATACCTACTTACTTATAAGAACTGTAGGTGCCTACTCCTAATCCTAGGTACCTACCCAATCAAAATACAGATTGTGAATTGTGAAGGTCAGTTTAAATTATGATCAGCTAAACACCAAACAAAGTGGCAGAGCGCCTGCATTCATTGATATTCACATCTCATCGGTTTTTATTTATTCCATAATACCGCTTATCGCCGCATCACAGCGCGCGAGCTGTGGCAAGGCAGAGTAAGCAAAGTAGTTAGTTGCCATACGGGCAGCGGACTCGCCGCTCGCGTCCGCTCGGTGCTGCCCTCTACTGACCTTGGAACCCCGGCCTGTTCCGTTCATTAACCGCGGGAACCCGACTCAAACCTCCAAACTATGCCACTCCGGTAACCATCGCACCGGGAAACCAACCCAAGACACCGCGTCACCTGTCAAAATGACGTGACGTCCTAACCTAACAAAGTGAAAATAAACTTTAGTGCAAACATGGCCCCGTCACTTCTCATTCGTTCCGGTGAGTTTTTTAGGTTATGTAATGTTTTGATCGTATTATTGCAAAGACACGGATAGCGTTTACATTACAGACAAAGAGACGTGATCTCTGCGGATTCTATAAATAGAACGCTGTGTAATGGCGGGTATTATATATGTATCTACCTAATCAGCAGTCTATAGGTAGGTGGCGGTTCAAGCCCTATTGCTCCGTACCGGGTCGTATACCGCTTCCTTCATTACAATCATGTGTGGATTTCGTGGTGGCGATATGCTCACAAACGCGTAAACAAACGCTGATAACTAAACAGATTATGGGCCTATGCAGCTTGTTTACTCGTTCAATGAAGACTTTATCTGCCACGCAACTTCTTGCTATGCCTTCTAGTCAATTATTACTTATGCGGCTTATGCCACACACCTAAACGGTAAGAGATGATGTTACATAGGAACTTAAGTATAGTTTAGTCAAAAATTATTTTACAAATATGGTACACTGTCATAATAAAATAATACACAAAGATGACGCCAATAAAGACGTTAGTTTACAAGGTTCTGTCTCAACTCCTTTGATTAAACTATTGCTCACTTTTAATACAAAAAGTGCAGCTAAATATCTAATTTAAGAATTTTGAAATAGTTTTAATTTTATCAATAGATTTGTAGTCTACAAACTCTTTAAGAAGAGTAAGTAAATTAATGTTATAAATTATGCATTCGTCTCTGATAACGCAAACTAGGCCATAGATAAATAAATAATAATATCTTTCAGCATTTTTAGATGATAAAAAATGGGTAAAATATCACTACAGAAAACATCAAAATATAAAGTGATAAAGAAACTTCCTATAAAACTACTCAAAACTCAACCTTAGCCTAAAAAACTTGTCCCCTCCAAGTTCAGAATAGTATCTTAAGTAATCTAAGGCAAATTGTTGAGTAAGTATTTTGCAAATAAGTTTTGATCAAATAATTTATTGACTTGCTCTGACTATACTTTTGAGTAGGCAGTAGGCCTAATAACGTGATTATGTTGATCAAGAAATAAAATAACGGTAATTTGATACCAAACTCAAAGAATGTCCGATTTGACACTTTTATTTATTACATTTTTATTATTTGCAATGAATATTTAAACTACTAAACTAACGGTGGCTATAAGGTGCTGAAGAATCGTGAGAGAAAATTTAACGTTAAAATGAAAACCATGTCCTGATAAAATATAATTTATTAACGCTATTAAACTATTGACGAGATTGAATTTGAGGAATAGATAAATTGAATATTCAGAGAAAATGAAGATAAAATTATTCACGTTCCTAATTGTTTTTTTGATAGCTTTTGATTTTTTTGAAATACTAATAACACTACTCTCAAAAATAAGAGCTTAAATCATGGTTCCTCATTTCATAGAAGCAGCTTTTTGGAAAACGATTACTGAATAAATTTTGTTTAATTATGACAAGATCTGTACTTCATCATAGTTAGAACTCATAAAATATTTTGCGCACACACAACCCAGTTAATCTAAACTAAACCGGAGACGATTCGAAATAAAAAAAAGTTGAATTATGACAACTCTAAACTACGTAAGTTTCTAAGTAAGTTAAGTAAGTTCTTCTGCTCCTTACTAACATCGTTTATTAATTGAAATATTTCTGTTTTTATGATCATATTTCCTCATAATTCTCATAAGTCTCTATGCTGCCCATCTTAACTAGTATTACTTCCTGCTAGGCGTGGGTGTATTTTTTCCAAAACTTTTGTTCATACGCACCTTGTTCTGACAATTACGAACACAACAACAAAAATCTGTTGGGCCATGCAAATCTTTTGTGCTTGCGCCATTAACTTTTTTGTACACATTTGGTCCTACAGTTTAAATGTGTTAGACCTTCAAAATCTATATCAAATCTAACCGCGTGTTTAACGTGTGAAGTCTCAATTTCAGTTAACCGATAGCTTGAAAGCAAGGCCGCTTGACCGAACCGAATCGATCGTGTTGCAATTGTAACCGAGATGCGAATAACTTAGTTACTGGTTTTCGCATTTGAGGACTTTGTCTAACAGTCCTTTGCATTGTAAATAGATAAATTTATACTAAAGGGATCGGGAGACAGTACGTCAACTTGTAATTATTACTTTTGGCTAGCACAACTTTTGTATAGCTTACATCTAAACTATTTCTAGATTAATTAGATACCCATTATCCACAGAAAAATCATGATCAATTTGTGTGTAGATAGTAGTTTTTCAAATTTTTTATAATTGATATTTTTACCAGGTAGGTAATTTAAATCTCTTTTTATTTTAACGGTTTTAGGTGTTCTGAATCTTAGACATTTTGCTTTTTAGACATGACAGTTAAGAATTGTAGTCTTAGGCAACTTAGAAATTGGACTTTCTGATCAGGAAGCATGATAAGTCGGTAGTTTTATATATATCTTTATTTTAACGTTTTTGAGGTGATGATAAGTCCGAATGTCGTCTCAATCCTCACAGAACTTTACTCACTTTAAAATTGTCCTCATGTTTTGAGATCGTTGTAAAATAAGTGATCCAGTGATCGGAGTAGGTAGAGCTATTTTATGTACTTGCCATATGATAAAATAATATGGATATTCCCCGAATCCCGGGATTCGTTTTGTTTTTAGAAATATAATGAAAATCTTTTTGCTTTTTGCTATATACGGGTTTAAGGATTGTCTAATAAATAGATAGAAACTTGATTCAAGAACACACATATATTTTTTTATGTAACAATTTCTTATATTTATACAAGAATCAACAATCATTTAACATTTTCATTCTGAAGTTGTACAAGAACATACCATACAAATTATTAGTTCCTCAAAAATCGAAACATGATTGAAAAGAACAAACTATTTGTATAGGTAATCGAATCCCGGAGTATTAGTCGGAATCTCGTGGAATATCCATATTAACATCAATGTTTGCGGTCAATGAACCTAAATAGCTCTACCTACTCCGATCAGTGTGATCATAAATAATAGTATTTCCCTAGAATTTTTAATTTCCCGCAAAAAAATCATTAGGTACTTAGTTTCAGACCTGTCTAAATATTTTATATTCTCATAAAATCTAATTACTACTTACAATTATATTCTCCCTTTTTCTCTTTTATTTATAATCAAACATCAAATAATTTTTGATATAATAGGCATGATGACTAATTTTCAAAATCTCTTCTATGATATTCAGAAGTATCTATTATGTCTAAAATATATCATATTTCTGTAGAAAATTAAGGTTTTTGTGCAATAAAAGTACATTTAAATTTAAATTTTCAAATTCACGCCAAAACGCTCGCCGGTGTCATGGCGTCCGTTTTAGGTACGTCACGGCTCGGTATATCAACCAGTGATGACAACTTAGCTACATAGAAATAAAATGACATTTACCGAGACGTGACGTAATTCGCTCTGATGGGTGTTTTAGCTATCATGGCGGATTGTTGTATTTTGTAGATTTATTTTAACAAATAAATTATTAATCTCGACATTAATTCTTATTAATAAATACATTTTTCAAAATCTTTCAATCCTATTTCATTAGATCAGATAAATATTTTGGCGAAACTTGATTACTGTCATCATGCCTATTACAAAGTGTTAGTTTTGACTTGAGGTTGTGACCTTCAAAAAGACCTTAGGCAGGTTGTCGCTTTAAAGTGATGTCGTTACGGAAGGTTCATCAAGAATAATCATGTCATCACCACTTCCGTTCCTCTTCTCCATGTCAAAAATTGATCTTAAAAAGGATTTTGAATGCCTAAAAAGATCTGAGTAAATGTCTTATGCTTTAGGGGATAAATTATGCTTATGCTTGGTCTTCCGTTTTAGGTTCTTGTTCAAAAAATTTGTATTGTCCTTTTTTTAGATATAGTAATGGTTGTCCTTCGCCTTTTACCTATTGATTGCAACGTGCCAACACCTAAAAAGGTTCTGTTTGTACGTGACATTACGAGTAGGGTAAACACATGGGCCCATCCGCCGAAGAATTCCATTCTCTGCGATGCATAGTAATTAAAATTGATAAGTGATGTACGCAGTATCGACAGTCGAAGACTTGGATAAGATTTATTAAGCAGACCCTTTTAAAAAAACCAACCTTGAAAATTAAACTTTGTAAATTTTCTTCGAGAATCTGGTTTCATCTTATACTTGACACTACTAAAATAAGAATACTAAGAATAAGAAAGAGGAGTCAAGGTGATTAGAATTTAGAACACGGTGTAAATTTTCCTTTTCATTATTATATATTATGGAAATTATATATAAATGCATTGATATTTATGTAGGTGTCTTTCCTAATTTGAAAAGATGTTTTGTTAACGTTTGTTATAAATCCACTGAAGCTATAAGGTCATCTCGATTGCTTTAACCTCTATATTGGATTTAAAAATAGCATAGCTTTTCCAACTGGCTCAAAAACTGTTTACGGTTAGTCACGTTTGTTCTTTTGTTTAATATTTTCTTCAATTCTAAATTTACTATCCACTAATGTCTCATATTTCTATAATCTAGTTTTTGATAATCTAGTTTTTATAAGTTTCTCACTGTTGTGCTATCTCTCAATAATCAGTCTCCAATATTCGTTTTTTATCCTAGTTTAGAATTTCGAAAAATACAATTTATTGCAAAAATAAAACCAGAATAACTACCTAATCTTTTAAATGTGTAAATTCAAAAATTTTGAATATCCTCGGTTCGTAACGATTCTGCTTTCTTATTCCGTCTTCGTCGGCTATAAAACAACCTAATATTTCTTTCGAATAGTACCATACGTCGCAATTTGTTGCCATGAATAATGCAACTATGCTAAATTATATAAATGTAGGTACTTCGTCAGGACACGTGACCTGGGTACTTAGACAGTTTGAACAACCGTGCTTAGAATGGTTATGCTTTTTTAAATACCTTCAAAATTTCATCTCTATCTCCAAAGATACAAAAAAGAAAAACAGAATTCAAATTAGCCTATTATCTCGAGACTTGAATTCATTAAAACACTTTTTTATTATTTTTTTAATGAATTCGTGTTTACATAAACTTTATTAAACCAATAATCTACTTAAATCATTAACAATATTCTTAAAAGTAACGGGCAATTCAACTGCCATTACGCTTCAATACCTACTCAAATTGTTTCATCGTTTCATAGCACTAATTATGAATGTGGAACTAGTTACCCGTGACGAAAACCAACTTGATGTAGAGAAAAAGATAAGGATTATCATAATGAAAATGAAACTTGAAGCACTAAACTTAAAACATCAACCCAGAATCCTCACTTTATTCCCTGTTGATTGAACTGTTGTGTATATGAACTGTATGGCTCAGATAAATTTAATACCTACTTTAAGGTTTTTTGTGGTGTGTCATATAATTTTATTAGATGCTGGGCCATATACTGCCATCTTAACAAGTCTTTCTGAAGTTTTTACGTAAATGTATAACTTAGGTACCTGTCTTAATTCTGCGGTTTATGAATACTATCAACCGAATGACTAATATTACCTTAAAATGTTATGGCTATAGCAAACGTAATTTAATGATCTTCAGCCTGTAAAATTAAATGATTGACCAATACGTAAACACTTCAATGTTGTTTGTATAAATTGGTTTTATGAAAATAAACTTAGGCAGAGCGGTTTATTACCATTTCAGCGAAGTAAATCTAGCTAATGGACTCATAATGATGATGTTTATAAATATTAGTTGCTTTTTAGTTTAAACAGATGTTGAAAATGCGAATTACAAAATTTATGGTAAGCGTTATATTGGTAAGTCATTTTTAGAGCTAGATTTTTAAGCGTGGGAAAGAAATATTATTTAAACAAGTTCTAGAATAGGTATAAACTAATAAATTATTCATGAAACTTAGGTAGAAAACTAATACCAATAGTAGGTATAAACAGTAGGCACTCGTCTATACCTAAAGCTAGGCACACTAAACAAATCTATTATGTAACTAATGAATATAATTAGATTCATTAATCATTCATTAAATAGTAAGTGACATACCTACACATAAACAAACGATATAACTTGAATGAGAAGGCAATGATAATCTATTGTTTAAAAAAACATCTAATCTACTACATCCAAGAAGTAATATTTCATAACCTGTTTATGATGTCGGAAACGGCGCAATGAGAGAAAATAACGATGGAGATAAATCAAATACGTCCATTTATTTCTAAACTGGAGTGTAATAGGAATTTATAGATATACAGGAAGATACTGTCAGGAAGCCAAAAGCAACAGGTAAAATAAATCTACGTAACTTAAATACTATCTTAATATTGGCAAAATGCCATTCACGTGCCTAGAAGTGTGCTTATAAGATTTAGATAGTTTGTATTCATTTTTGATTTACATTTTATTGAATAAAGGTTAACAAGGAAATCCACTGGATGTAAATGATATGCTCGAGGCATATTAGACATTCTCTCAGATCATCAAGCATTCAAGAACCTTTGACGCTGGCTGAGAGGGTAGTCTAAGACATGTCTAAGTACATATTTATATTTGGAGTAATTACTAAGTACAAAATGTAATGCCTGATGAATGAATGACATTGTACCTAAGTGTGGTCGGGAATCAGTTGATGAGACTCTTTAGGGATCGGAGAGAATGGCGTAAAGAGGCCTTTAAATGCTCAGTACTAAGTGGAAATGGGCTTAGATGATGATGATGATGAATTAGTAATTAGCATTTTATTGACAGGTAGACCTCATCATCGCAAAGTAAACCATTTTACAGGAATAATCAAATTTAAAAATTCAAAATTCAACTTAGCAATAAATTGGAATTTACAATTTTGATCAAACGTTTCGTTCTGATTTCTATTAAAAACTCAAAAATAGAAAATACACATGCATACATAATTAATTAAAACAGATGACAAAATAAAAAAAAAACCTTTATTATTTTGAACAAAGATATAGTATAAGTCAGTATCTTCCTGACAGGAAAGAAAGTGAAACATAGGTAGGTAAACTTTAAAAAAAATAATGACTTTTTCATGTCAGAATCAAGATGGAGTATGATTTATTTTAGTCACGATATTTCATTGAAATAATCTGCAATGACAGCCTTTGAATGTAAATGAAAAGCCTGTGACAAATTCAAAGCAGAACTACTTAGCAGTACATGAATTACTAGACGTGTTAAAAATTCGGCTTATTGTGTAACTAGACGGAAAAGGACTACAAAAGATGTTATTCGTGATCGTGTCATATGGAGACACAAAACGTGACTTGTTTTGGCTTTTGAAAAAAACACTCTGTAACGGCTTTATTTACTGTTGAATGGCGTTGTGTATGCCAATGGAATACCATTAAAGAATTCTTAAACAAAACCTTAAAAATTTTTAGCCTTCTCTTTTCTTTGTTTACCAGTTTTTTTTTTTTAGGTTATGGGCCCTATTCCTGTTCGAATGGTTATATAGGATATTTTTATCACACTTGTTCTACAACAATCGATTCTTTTGTCTGCTATCTTTCTTTTCTGCTTAAAGAATGTTAAAAACTGTTGTTTCTTGTGGATCGTGCATAATTTTTTTTACAAACTTTTATTTAAATTGCTTTATGTTGTTCGGGTGGAATTTTGTACCTTTAAAGCAGTTATTCTCAACCAATTGAATCTGAAATCTGAAATTTGGCATACTTACCTCTTTTCTTCTATCTCTCTACATTTTTTCTAGATTCTCGGTACATTTATTACGTTGACAGCAAACTGATCTGATGATAGGGTCAAGAGCTATTTAACGGATCTCCTGAGTAAAATACCCAGAACAGAACTAAATAAATAAAGAATAAACAGAACTGTAAAATACCCGGTTTAGGCTTATTTGAATCAGATAGCGATTAAATAATTAATGCGT
Organism: Camptogramma bilineatum; assembly: GCA_958496255.1. Classification (NCBI taxonomy): domain Eukaryota; kingdom Metazoa; phylum Arthropoda; class Insecta; order Lepidoptera; family Geometridae; genus Camptogramma; species Camptogramma bilineatum. The sequence continues at coordinate 8,954,603 of OY292465.1, read as the reverse complement.
GTTAAGTATTTAAAAAAAATAGAAAAATAAAACCTTTAACATTTTTTTTAGCATCGTGTACGACTGTATCTCAAAACACATCTTTTCTGTCATACCTTCATTTCATTTTATAATTAAAACAAAATAATAAAGGTACTTATAATCAGCTAACTGATACGTTTGAGTATCTACATATCCTCGTCTCTTTGAAACTACAAACCTCACACGTGTTGTAACGTATCACTAAATAGCTCCTATAGACTCTCCTATACGTAACACTATATAGTTTCGTGATTACAATGCAAATACATGCCATTCCTTTACTGCTATGCGTTCAACTTACCCTGTAGGTATTTTAAAACGGATGTGATAGAAATAAAAAGGAACCAAGATCGTAGCTTGCAAAACGCTACTGACATTTATTTTGTTCAGAGAATTTGCTACGAGTATTATGGTAATCTTAATCAGGATCAATAAGAATCAAAAAACAGGATCGCGACGGTAACCCCAAGGCCTGTTAGACATACTCTGAGATCTTAAGGATTTTTATAGGGAGTACATAGAGGCGCTTCCAAATAGTTATTGGTTTGCTCACATTTTGTAGAATTTGAAGTAATAGCGAGTGTTGGTAAAGAATCTAACAGTCCAGAATGTGACCATGCGTCTGTTGGGTGCAATTGATGTTTTATTGAAATACAGCCTGACCATTAAATCTAAGTAGATAAAGTACCGTAAATATAAATACCAAGATGTTTACTTTATGCATTGAGCATGCGTAATTTAACTGCATACCGGCGACCCTCTCGGCTTATCTCAGCAATTCCGATGCAAATAGTTTTCAACCTACAGTTTCTGAGGTACTGTCGACATTGTACGTGTTTGATTTATATACATATCTCTAAAAATATATATTCGTACTATCATCTATATCTTCAATAGTATCAACCACATTTTGAATAAATATAATAACTCTATCTATCTGTTTATTTTTGTTATTGCTCTAATTTGACTATTTACCGTGTAATAATTAAACATGGCCAACTGCGAATCAATAAGTTAAATTCAGAAACTCTGTTCTACTATAGTTAGTCGCTTAATTAGAGGTTTTCATAAAGTTTACCTTTCAAGATGAATGTTTACTCGAAGTACAAGTGGCTAAATTAAAAATTTTAAAAAACCGACTTCAATACAAACTGTTATTGGGTAAGGCTAAGGGTGAGCTAATTAAAATTAGCCCAAACATGGATGTTCCACTGTTATTCCCTGAGAAGTTCCATTGGACAGGTCCTGACTCCATCATCAGATCAGCTAGCTGTCACCATATTATTACATTATAGTCGGAACTTGACCGACATGCTGAGTTCCAAGTTTCAACTCAATCAGACTATTTACTGAGGAGTTCTGTTGAACAGCTCCTGACTCCATCCCCAGATCAGCTCGTTGTGACCATATTATTACATTCTAGTTGAAACTTGACTGACGTGCCGAGTTTCAACTCAATCGGCCTATTTACTGAGGAGTTCCGTTGAACAGCTCCTGACTCCATCATCAGATCAGCTCAATGTTACCATAATATTGCATTGTCACCGATAACCTTTTAAAAAATACCCTAATCGCTTCAAGTGTGCCTATAAAATTTGAAGAGTTACCTCGATTTCTCCAAGATCCCATCATCAGATCCTGACCTGATGACCAAAAGGACCAATTGGAAAGTGTACCCTTTCAAACAAAAAAATAATTTTTGAAATCGGTCGAGGGGTCTTCGAGTAATCGGTGAACATACATAAAAAAAAAGCACAAAAAAAAAAAAAAAAAAAAAAAAAGATTCCGACGAACTGAGAACCTCCTCCTTTTTTCGAAGTCGGTTAAAAATAAGTTTTTATTGAAGTTTTGAGTTGATTACCGTAAACTGATTAAGACATGCCTTTAGGTAAAATGGATATGTTTTTATCAGTCAATGAAGAGTTCCGTTGGACAGCTCTTAACATAATCATCTGATCTACTCGCTGTCGTCATGTTATATTGTACCTAAAAATACATAGCTTATGCCAAAATTTAGTACAATCAGTTGGGAAAAAATGTATCCCACATAAGTATAAAAACTATCCCACAAATATACAAACAAGTGAAGTTAAAATAAAAGCATTTAAGGACATGTCGGTAAAACAAAACAAAATCAAAACTTAAATTCAAATAAGTATGCCAAAACTGAAACGACTCTGATATGAAGATTGTAAAGGTATAATATTTTAGCATCCACATTGAAATCAGGTTTATCACTGCCAATAAAGAAGGCTGTAAACCTTTCGCAACCGAATTACTTGATAATTGATGCTATAACACCTAAGTTAAGAAATATTCTTTATACTGAAGTCATAAAGACGACGAGGAAGGTATAAAACATGGACTAAGGAAAGGATAAATGCTTTGGAAAAGTTTCATAGAAGAACCATTTCAGCTATCTGACCATCCATGAAATCGATGTGCAAGTAGAGGACGTAGAGGATAATCCTAATATTTCGATAAACTCAACAAAATACATTGCAAAGTGTATGAAGCATCACTAATAAACTGTGATAGAATCTGCAAATATCCATTCTTGCTTTTGACCTTGTTTAGATTAATGAGACATTATCAAGTCTATGTTAAAATTATGCGATTTGACTCTTATTATCATATATTTTTTCCCGTCAAAGTCTGATTAAAATATCCAACACCGATTTCCATGCTGCTATATTTGGATCACAAAATGTACCCAGTTGGTTCGAGTTTTACCAGTTATCGCTATGTCCATCCCTGGTGGTAGTCTATTTTTAGATCTGTTTAGTCATTCAGACCATTTACAAAGGCACTTCTTCGTTCAATTTGACTATAAGCACTGGCGTCATGTCCTTGCAAATAGAAACTGTTGTTCAGTGACTCAAGGGTCTTTCACTTTTGGTCATGTATTTCACATAAATAATTTTTATTTTAGAACATATTTAGGACATCTTGTTTAAATTCTAAACGCAGTCTGAAATTTACTAGATGAGATCATTAAAAGATTAGATCATGATAAACCTAATAAGATATGTATAATGTGCTAGGAATCTGATAAGACTTTTTTATTAAGTGTTTATTCATTTTGACACTTACGTTTCCTCGCGAATATTAAAACCATTATGATATTCAACTCAAGCTTATGAATTTTAAAAGTTGATTGACATTCTGAACGAAATATTTTTTAACACGCTTATAATGTTCACCTGTTTCTATGTATGATAACGTAATCTTTGAATGTGATTTTGATCCACTTAATAACGTAGGATTAAACTGAAACTTTGCACACTCATCAAGGACCAATGACAATACATTATTTTGATAAAAAAACCCATTAAAGTGTGTGTTTTAGTTTTTTAAACTATTGTTTATTAAAAGTCAACTCCCCAAACTCTAACTCTACCTTTACAGTTTCTTGTCTTTATATTTTCTCATTAGATATTTAAAATTACTTTGCTTTTGTAAACGCCATAATTAGTCATCTCAGGATATTTTTTTATCTATGTCCCTAACGAAACATCAAATTGAATATCATAAGCTACACAGAAGCGTGAAAATGGCGACTCAGTCGTTACTCCGAGGAATACTTAACTTGATAATTCAAACCAGCTGTCGGCAGGTCAAGAGAAGACTGCAATAAATCGAGAGAATATTTTAACCTTATCGAATTGTAATAAGAGTGAAATTTGAATGACGATTGCCTCTCAATGTTGGACTTTGTCCAATGCAATGTTGTCTGTAGCGGTAATTACAATATCATTAATAAGTGCAGTAGTTTATTGTTTGAGGTCATCTATTTCAATCTATGTTTAATTATAGCGTTTTTCACACAATTGATGTTTAGTAGACATTTGTTTCCTTCCTGGTTTAAAAATACACATGCATTAGTCATACTGTTCCTATTGACTTGCCTTTTCACGGTTATAGAATTTGTAAAACTCATGCGTTTTGTTTTTTTAACTTGAAAGTGGTTCAATTATAAGACTTTTTTGATAATACTGATCCTGTGATTCTTTAAATTTGGATGTAATATGTATTTATGCCTTGTATCTCCTTTAATTATTATTGGACTTCTCAATAATTCTGATCCTGTGATTCTTTGAATTCGTTTCTAAACAGTTCGTTCGTTTCTATATTGTCATGGAATTTTTATGGTCTTATTGAAATTATGTGATTTTTTGAATTCGTTTATGTGATCTAACCAGTATATTCTCATGAAATTTTTATGATTTTATTGAAATTAAATTAATCAGTATTTAACTGCCCACTTACCTTGACTTATTTCAAGTAAATATTAATATTTTAACACTTCATAAAGTGCTGTGGTTTGAAACTGTAAAGCTATTCTGTGAGCTGCAGTTTGCGACAACCGGTTCTGCATCGTCATTTTACCAGGAAAAGTCTGATGGTGACCACTAAGATGATAGCATAGTTGGACACAGCATTGAAGTTGCATCGATGTAAAAATATAAACTGGCTCATTACTGTACGGGCTTTCAAGATTCTTTAATAATAACTGAAGTGTCTGAAGCAAAAAAAGTAGCTTAAAAAGTATTGATTTTCGGTGACACTGACATTATAGTGATAGAGAGAGCTATTCTGATGATGCAGTGCATCTGTTTGACGAAACTTTATAAAAAAATAAAATACCCATGAAGGCTCATCTGAATCAAGTTTAGTGTGATAGGAAAAATATTAATAAAAACATGAATTGAGTTCCATTGGAAATCACACTAGTTAAGTTGTCGATTTTTACTGCAGATGCGACTGGCGTCTTGTGCTGTTCTACTTTTGTATTAGCCTTCTCTACAGTCAGTCTGTCTACACAGTTATCCTCACCGTCATCATCAGTCACCTTGGCATGACGTTACAGCCCAATAACCTCTTTAGTATTTATCTAATTAATGCCAAAAGCTTTGTATTTGTTACTTATATTATTATAAAAAGGTATTTTTTTGTTTGTAATGGGCTTGAGATGCGTAATCTCTAGACTAGAACTACGGACTCGATTCTAAAAAAATACTACACTAATAGGAAGCTACTTAAGATAAGTAGTAACTAGACTTAACTAGAGTTTTCCATCTTGTCCGATCCGTTGTGACATGGAAAATCTGTTGAAATGATGAAGATAAAAGATGGATGAAAGTTTTAAAAATTAAAAAAAATCATCTAGCAACAAAATATACATAAGTTTTTTATAAGTTATGTATTAAAATTTAATTATTTTTTTTCAAAAAGCAGCCTAATTTAATTCAATTGCGAGCTGATTCAAATGAGCCCAATCACGGGTATTTCACAGTATTTGCTGAGGAGATCCGGAGCAGCTCCTGACTCCATCATCAAAAAGGTTTAATATTAATTACAAAAAAAATTGAAGATTCGTTTTTTGATGAGAAAATGAGATTTTTAGGTCTTTTGGGATTGATGAAAGTTAAGAAAGGAAGGTCGGTCGTGACTAAAAAATAATCTCTTACGGGAATTAATTCTCATAAATAATTTATTTAAGTGTTACTTACACTTAAGATAACGGTATTTAAGATTTTTAAACACATCCCAAAAATACTTCTCATAATAACTGATACGTGTAGGTATATTTCTGTACTTTAGGGAATCTGAAAAAAAGGTTGATTTACATAATTTTATATTTTTGTTGGATGTTTAAAACTCCAACATAAAATATAACAAGCAATACCTACCTAATTTAATGAAGGAAAATACAGTATTTAATTCATCATACATATTTGGTTTAATTACTCATTTGCCTTTCAGGTATCATTCTGGAATTATACTTTAAGTATTTTACCTTTTCTCGTGTGTAGATAATGTAGAATTTTATTTTGGCAGAGGCACTTTAATTGCATAAGTACCTACTTAAAAGTTTTGACCTTTTGATAAAAAAGGCTGATTTTTCTGGGTTATTTAAAGATCAAAATTCAGAGTCAACATTAAGGGCGTCTTGCACCACCTTCTAATTTCATTTAGCTAGCCTAAACAAATTTAACGCATAAAAAATTGCGTTTAGCTAAATACAATTTTACAAATAATGGTGCAAAACGCCCTAAATGTCTAAAAACTGGATGCGAAAAGCAGAAATGAAATCATGTGGACCTATTTGGCATTATTTGTCTTTTAGTTATACCTACTTACACAAAATAAACGATTTTCTATTCTATTCTATTCTACTATGACTTAAGATTTATAACTCTTTCTTTAGGTTATAATATCAGTATTTTTGTAGTTAATGAGTGAAAAACCATTATATTTCGGTGAAACTGCATTTTGATCAGTGTCTTTAAATGTGTGAGTTTTTAATAAACTGCCAAATTCTAAACACCACGTTTGACCATGTCTAAGTACCTACATTGAAATTAGACAGTCCAAAAATTTCCAAGGGTTTGCTTTTTTTACCAAAAAAAAATTTTCATAACAATTTTTTAACTTATTTAATAAAAATAATGACATAAATCTAATCCAAATCACCTCAAAGGATCGGGCAGGGTTTTTATTACACATTGTATACAAGAATTGATTTATTTTATATATTATGCATCTATTATATCCTATCTTTGTTAGGCGAATTCTGAATTAATTCTGTGGTTTGTATGTAGATAATTTAGGAGCTTGGAGTCGGAGAGCACAGTAGTACTCTATCATTATTAAACAAGCTGAAGACCGGTCTAACGGGTACCTACCTGAGAAATTACGAGTATGTTAGGAGGACATTCCTACATTTGACCTGTCTATTGTCGAAACTTGACAGATAGGCTTTGATTTTTATACGGCGATGGGCTTGCAACCTGTCACGGGTATAATTTTAATTACTGTAAAAAAATTGGACGTATTTTGAGTACCAACCTACAAGAGATCCCATAAGGTCAAAGTCAAAAAGATCCCGTCGAGATAAGACCCCAAGACATCATAGGAACCTAAATACCTTAAGATTTGAGAGAATGTCTACTTATAAGGTAATCATATTTTGTTTTCGTTTCTTTTTGATATGGTAGAGTCGAGTTGTGTTGGTGTCTCGACTATCAAAGGTCGTAGTTTCAAATTCGGCGGTGCCTCATTCAAAATGTATACCTACGAGTTTTGATACGAGCTATAAACAGTGAAGGAAAAAATTGTGAGGAAACCAGAAGAGTTTTATAGCGGCGATGGTTTTGCAACTGCTAATTTATGCTCGGGTTTATGCGCATAATTTTTTTTCAAAACGAAAAAAAAATTCCATATGCACGTCTGGGATTAGAACCCATGACCTTCGGATCGAAAGAAGAGGCTCTGTCTTACTCACTCAACTGACACGGCTCTTATGCTCGGGATACACGACGCTAGTTTTTCAAGCCGGGATAGTAAGCTAGCTCTATGCCCATTTCTATGCATTTAAATGCCCATTTTCTAAGCTAGTTCTGTTTCCACGAAGCCAGAGCTGCTAGCTTGCTAGCTTACTATCACTATCTCGTTATCCTGGCTTGAAAAACTAGCCTCGTGTATCCCGAGCATTAGTAAGGTTTATAAGTATTCTCTATGCTATTCCAAACCCCTGGTTCAGACCTTTGAGTGTATTCTGAATAATCGGAAATTGACGTTTCTTCGCTGAAAAACGTCAACTTTCCGACTGAAATCATCGAATCAGATGCTAATTCGGAATGAATCAGCATGCAGCTCTCGTACTATATAATTATTATTTGTAGGTATTCTAAGTTTTATTTTGAATTATTTAAGCCGTTAGCGCTGTTAAGTAATAAATATTCAGACTTCCAAAATTTCGCATTTATGATATTTTTGACAGCGAATTTACATACCGATTTGTCAAAATTTCGCAACAATTTTTTTTTTATTTCATTTTGAATTTATTTAAATTCTAATCAAAATCGGTTGTGTCCTTCACATAAGGTTGATCATGTCGTTTATATGAGCTACTAAAAGATAAAGGCTTTATAAGACAGTGATTTTATCAAAGACAACAATATTATGATATTTGCCATTGACACTTTTTATCAATAAAGAGATAATACTCATCACTTTTGTTTTTCCTTGTATTTTTCCGATTTTTGCATCAAAGTAAAAAGTTTTTTTCATCATAGTGATAATCAAACCCTCTTTGGTTAAACAACGTCCTGTCTCTATTCGTCACTATCCATAAATAAAGACAGAACGTTGTTAAACCAGTGTTTAACTTTAAACATTTTTCTTAAGTAAGACCCAAAATTAGTAGGACTGATAAAAAGTTAACATAAAATATTAGACACAATTAGACAAGTCTAATCGTGACATAGGTGACTGTCATCCGAAACGTCAAAGTAAATAAAATGATTGTTCCGATATTAATTTAAAATACTTAATGATAATTATTATTACGGGATTTTATCGCGTACCTTTAAATAATAATAATAATAATAATATATTTTATTTCGGACAACTTGGTCCATATGTTACAAAACATTTCATGCACATAATACAATACCTACATAAAACACATAATAATTAAAAATAAACAATAAATAGTATTAAGTATTAATTAATTCTATGTAGGTAGTACACCTACATAGAATCAATTAATCAAATAGACTTGTTCAGCCTTTGGGTTTATCAGGGCCGACACCCAGTGTTTCTGCAGCAGACTGTCAAACCTGCCGGCCAGCGCCCCAAGTATATTGTTGGAACTAAAAGGTACGCGATAAAATCCCGTAATAATAATTATCATTATGTTAACAAATCGCGAAAGTTTAACAAGTTAATTTAAAATAGTTTCAAATGTGTTTAGTATTATCATATTGAAGTTAGCAACAGTTAGCCTCAGTAAAAGTAGGATGCACAATACGCAATCCTTAGGCCAAAGAGCGAGACAGAGCTCTAATTTATGAATTCACAAGCATTTACACACTGAATTCAGCATGGTCTAATGCCGGCTTGATGCAAAAAATAGAATTTGGCCTAACATCGCAATACGCGGTCTTCACACCACTAACGATGTGACGATAAAGGCATCCATATCCATAATTATAAATGTGAAAGTGTGTTGGTTTGTTTGTTTGTCCTGCTTTCACGTCAAAACAGAGAGAAGGAATGACGTAATTTTTTTGTGTGGAGATAGTTGGAGGGCTGGAGAGTGACATAGGGTACTTTTATCCCGAAAAAATACATGTTTCCCGTGGGATAAAAAAGTAGTAGGTAGTCCATGCGGGCGAAGCCGCGGGCATTAGCTAGTTTTAAATATGTTTTTTTTTTTTTTTTTTGCGTGGAGATAGTTGGAGGAGTTGGAGAGTGACATAGGGTACTTTAATCCCGAAAAATACATGTTCCCCGTGGGTTAACAAAGTAGTAGTCCACGCGATCGAAGCCGCGGGCGTCCGCTAGTTTTAAATATTTTTGGAAAATGACAAGTTTGATTTTTACTTTTACTTTTTACGGTGATTTAGAATCATGTTTGAAGCTCCTGAAGCCCTGAATGTCTTTTCGAAAGGAAATAGTGTTTTAAAATGTTACATTTTAATTTTAGTAGTTTTAGATAGAAATCTTAAGCTGAAGTAATTTTCCTAGGAAGGTACCTTTATCTAGTTAGCATAAACTTAGAAAAATCGTAGTTTCCATCTTTTACTTGTTGCCTACACTAAAAGGTACACTGTAGTGCCTGGGACAATATTGAGATGGAGTAGGTAGGCTTGCCCAGCACCATAATTCTCAGGCCATTTTCACAGGAAAGACAATGGTCAGTACGTGTGGGGCTGACTAAGCCGCGGGTTTCAAAATCAAAATCAAATAAGTATCATTTATTCAGTAGGACCGATAGGACCACTTTGAAACGTCTTAAGAGCTAGGTGATTCTACTCCTGTTCTTTCGCGACCAACACCGTGAAGAATCAGGGTAACAAACACGGTATGGGGCCTAGCTTTCTTTTCGGTGATCCATCCGCTTAAAATCTAAATAGTCAAGCTCCAGTGTGGAACCGAACTCATGTCCTTCGGATTTAAATTCGAGGAAATATATATACCTACTCTCGCTATAGAAAGTATATAAGTAGCTCTTGTTAGTGTATGTAAATATTGAGTACCTACCCATGTATCTAACAATACAATCAATTTTACTGATATCTATGAAACATGAAACCAGCGCTCAGCGTACAGATAAAGCTATCGACAAGGTGTCCAAATGTTATCTTATTTTTGTGTCTATAAATAAATACCATCCGGAAAATTTGCGAATGAAAACCATAATTTATTAGCAATGTTGAAAAGCGCCCTCTATCAGATACACTGAGATTTTTTTCGTTACGCTACTCGATGATAGATGGCGCTAGGTACTTAAAAAAACTTGTAAAAATTCTTTTTTTTTTTGTAACGCTCTGGCTACTGCATTTCAGTATCCTAACTAACGTATTTTCAGTTGTATATTCTATAATGTCTGATTCCTTCAGGAACCTTTTAAAATGATGTAAGTAATCATTTGAATTTAAATATGAACGACTAAAAAATTTTCGCTGTTACCTACTGTTCTCAAAATTAAAAAACTGAAAACCTGTTCTTGGTTTTTTCCAAAATGTCATAAAATAGTCTAGCCTAGAGACGACTCATTAATTTTAAGGCGCCATGAAATCTATTATGTATTTTTTCGTCTAGTTTTTATAATTGGTAGGATGTGGATTAAGCTCTAATTTATGCTATTGAACGATTTATTGAAATAGGTACACATTAGGTACGTTTTGTTTGGTTTATTAGAGTCATAAACAAAATGTCTGTTTGCTTAATTGGCAATATGCATCAATTTTTTTTATGGTTTTAAACGATAGGTTATATCGTTAAATAACCGTAACAAAAATTCCAGCGCCGAAAAACTAAAATTTTATAACAAAAATAATTTTTAAAATTTATCAACATTTTCATGCACTTGAAACGGACGTGACGTCACAAGTCACCAAAATTACACGCGCTTGTAGGTAGAAAAAAAAACTTTCTGTCGAGTTTGAAGGAGCGTGACGTCACAGCATACGTGACAAATAGCGTTGCGTTTCAAGTCTTATGAAATTCCCACTATATTTTTGCACTTTTTAATTATTAATTTCTAAGCGAAAATGAAATAATATTAAAAAATAATTACACACACATAATTCTAAAGCCATAATGTTCATAGAAAAATACGTTTAACCCGCTTTTGAATCAGACGCATATTGCCAATTGCAAATTGCTCTAGCAACGATTGCTATAAAAATAAAGAAAAATCATTAATTGATTGTAAAGCGATATTTTTTTAGAGTTATAAATAATTTTCAATAGTATTTGGACGTGTATCTGACTATCCCATATACCTACCTTCAAAGAATCTTGAATGCTTAATGATCTGAGTGTATAATTATGGTGATGATGATGATGACGCATTTATCTTATCAGGCATATTAGGCATTTTGCTACAAAGGCAAATTGTGTTTTAGATGACCCGCTCATGACCTGAGTAGCCATAATAACCTGATGACTTAAGCTATGTAATGCAGAAATAATTTTTCAAATCCGACTGTGCCTTCCGGAGATTAGCAAACAAACAAACTCTTCCGCTTTATTGTATTGGTAGGTAAAGATCACCTTGGTGGTCTTTTTGTTCCTCTAAAATAGTAACAATAAAAATTATAAAGGTCATAGCTGACCAGTTACCTCCGCACCGCATCGCCTTTTCGGCGTTCACTTGTTCTTTAACTTTTGGATTGCGATGCGGCGATCCGGTGACGTTACAAAGTTGATGTAGTGAGCGTTGGTCCATAGAGTTCCATAGAAAGAATATTGAGGCGATGCGGTGAGGTTCGGGTATTCAGCCTTTATATTCTAATTTTCATTACCACTTGAAAAATTTATTATTTGACAATCATCAGTAGGTACCATAATCATTATTTATTAGATTAAACAAAACTGATTCAAACCAGTCGGAAGCGTATCCAAGTTGCTGGCAGCATTACATTCACAACGATCCTAGATGGCTCAATTAGTAGGTTAAGTTTAAGTTAGTAGGATCAAAATTGATCTATTGAAGCCGCGGTTTTCCCCAGTGAATACAGTATGGGGTTCTTCAAAAAGGGCGTTTTAAAATTTTCAAAGGGTCAGCAGCGCGAGTGTGACTCCTATGGTGTCGCAAGCGTCCATAGGCTACGGTAACCGCTTACCATCACCGCTTACTAGGCCGTATGCTTGTATGCTACCTTAGTAGAATAAAAAAAATTAAGTAGTTTCTGTTAATACTGTTCTTACCAGGTGAGTGCTTTCGTGCTTCGGAAGGCACGTTAAGGCTGAGCGCGCCGAATTCTCGAAATACTACCAGGTTCGATCTAATCCGACGATTCAACCGCGGGCAGGTGTGCGAGATTTCATTATGATTTCATAACTAGGTAAGTATAAAGAATTCTAAAATTCGATTCGTGTGCGTGCCGGTAGGTGTGCGGCTACCTTAAGTTGTCGGTCTCGGCTTTATAGTCGCTAAGCCATGACCAGACGCCCCAAAAACTCCTTCAATAGAATTAGCCGCCAGCTCATACGAAACATACTCGTAGGTACCCTACATTCCTAGTATTGTATAGTAATAGTTCTGTTCCTACAATTTTGAGTGCTTGCCCTACAATAGTCATTTGTCTGAGTATAACGGCCTCGTTGCGCAAACGCATTGAATGATACCAGCACAAGTGTACGAGATCGCCTGAAAGATGCCCGCGTGGTATTTGTCATGAGCGCACGCAAGAGATAATAAATAATAAATAAATAATGCTGCACATTTCAAACAGCATCATGGAGCCCCAAAGTAACACGCTTGTGTTATGGGAACCACATGACTGATGTACGTACCTACTACTTACATAGGTACTTTTTTTATAAAACAAACTTTTTACTGATGATGTATTTAGATAGTTCTTCTGTTAAACCTTTTTCAAAAATAAATAAATATCTTATCTTATCTTATCTTATTATTATACATAGAAAAACACCCCGAGTGATTGTTAAAGTAATTATTTATACCTACTTAAGAAATAAATACTTAATTACTTAAGCTGGAAATTTCAAACAGCATCATGGAGCCCTAAAGAAAACAACGCTTGTGTTATGGGAACCACATGACTGATATAAGTAGGTACCTACTACTTACAGAGGTACTTTTTTTAAATACAAACTTATTATTATAAATAGAAAAACACCCAGACCCAAAGCAAGGATTTGCAGATCATACAGTAATATTTGTTCCGCAGCGGAAATCGAACCCGCAACCTCCTGCGTCTCAGGCGGGCCTTCACCCACTGCTCCACAGAGGTTGTTACAAAACAAATTAAATTAAACATGATACTATATATCCCAAAGGCGCAGTAGACATTCTCCCAGATTTTAGGCAAGATCCTTTAAAGATGTCTAAGGTAGTCAGAGGAATGACCAAATACATAATAAGTACATGCCCACATTTTCAGAAGTTAGCATTCAAACACACACAGGATAAAAACGTAAAATAAGACCGCGAGAAGTAAATAAGTAATATAAATAACTAGCAGCGTCCTCGCGGCGTTGCCCCCGTAGTAATGGTATATTATGGTGATGATGATGAAAAGTAGCTTTTAACCTTCCTCAAGAGTTAAGTTATCAAGATGCAGATTGAATTGTTCAAATCCGAGTGGTAGTTCCTGAAATTAGCGCGTTCAAACAAACATACAAACCAACTCTTCCACTTTATTATAATTGGTATGGATATGAAAGCGATGAATATCAAATCTAAATCGACGATATGTTTACGTGTGTAATAATTCCTGTGTTGTTAATTATTTATATTTTTATCCCGGAAAAACGTACAATTCTCGTGGGATAAAAAATAGTAGTCCACGCGTGCGAAGCCGCGGGCGTTCGCTAGTTAATGTATAAGTATAAAAAGGATAGATAAACAAATATATAAATAATAAACTCAACAAATATCAGAAAGTTGAATATAGGTAATATATACAAATAAATGGTTGGCTTTTATTAAATCCATATCCAGCCCCAATTTATGCAAAGTTCAATTGGAACCACATAATAACTGATAGATGATCCTATTATATGGTTCAACAACGTGATTCTATCGTTTGTGGTATCACTTTGTTTGACTATGCCTCGCTTATCTCTCATCACTTGTTCCATGCTTCGAGTGGTTATAACCAGTAAATCTGACTGCACTTGTTCGCTGCCTCAATATGAATTTATTGTCCAACCGACACTATCAAGTACGCTCGTGTTACATAGATAATCTCGGAAATCCTCAAAAAGTGTATCTTTCTCGTCCCCGAAGATATCATTTGATTCTTCTTCCTCCAATCCGTGAACTTCGAAATTTTTTGCACTCGTCTGAGATTTTCGAATAATATTTTGGACTTTCGACTAAAAACGTTCGAGTTATTAATTTCTCGGTAATCAAGAGAAAAACGGTTTTCTGTGTCCGTACTGTTTCTCCAATAAGTGATATTTGCAAAGATTTTAAAAACATTTTCGTTCGGTGTTATATTTAAAGTGCTCTGTGCCCCATTAACTTAACTAAGTGGCTGATAACGATTGTCGTGATAAAATCGATTCAGTTGGCTTGGAATTCAGTGGGAGCAAATTGGACGGTTTGGATGTAATTTTAAGTAAGTACTTAATATCGTAATCTTGACTATATTTCTGCACGAGTACCTATTATTAATTTAAATTTGCATAAAACGGAGTAAAAATGATTTTTGAATTTTCATGACTAAAATCAGTCTGATTATCATATAAATAGTTATTAGAGTTGTTTTATTCGAAATTGTAATTTATTTTAGGGTGCATATCACAAAATAAACGGTTCTATTCTGTTCTAATATGTAATTTTTGAGATTATTTAAATTTTGTTCCAATCGCGCAGCAAGTTGACTTGTGATTTATAGAAGCTTAGAGTAAACATTATAATTAGTTGCCAAAGATGGATAGTAGACATTGATCCCATACAGCGAAAAACCTGGAAGCAAAAAGCACAAGATCAATTTTAATAAAATTTAAGAAATACAATGTCCAGCAACACGATGGCTTTACGATATTATTAGTGTCACGGGCCAGCAGTGGATCGGGCAAGTGCAGGAACGGGAAAAATGGCAAGAGCAAAGGCAGGACTGTACCCAGCAGTGGGAGAAATCGGGCTGCGGATGATGATGATGATGAATGCCTGTTGCCCGTAGGGGTAGGCAAAGACGAGATTTCTGTTTACTGCGATCCTGACACAAATTTTTCACTCTCTCATTACATTGCAGGTTTTAGTACTTCTGACCTCTATATACTCAAATAATAGATCAAAATATTGTCACCATCCATGTAACAGCTGGCCTATTGTATGTTACTTAATATGTCCTAGAGTCTAGGACCTAGACGGTTAGACCGATTATACGTAGTAATTTTTATCAATGGTATAGGAATGGGAGCGGAAGCACATTATAAAACAGTGCGTTTAACGTCATAATACGAGTAGTACCTACTAGTTTTGACATAATTGAGCTTAGTAACTTTGTTGGTTATTTTAACTGATTTGAGCTAGAAGAAAACTTCGGTCCTCTTTTTGGTAAAAATAGAGGTAAGTAAATAAAGTTTAAAAGTTTATTAAAATCACCTACCTACTCGTAAATAAATAAATTCGTTAGTTAAAAATAGTGTATAATTAGTAGAATGAAAGCGTTACCAAAATATAGTTATATTGCCTATAGTTGTCGAGAAGTAACTCAAAAAATAACTTAGCTTGATTTTGTTAATAATATTTACTTAAAAGAAAAAAGTAGGTAAGTACCATTATAATTTTAATTTAATCACTTCGGTCATTAAAATAATGATATTTATTTAGTCAACCAGGAGAACTAAACCGACCCTGATGCAATTCATTTTATGAATGTCACACATTCGAGATTCAAAATAATACTATAGACAACATAATATGACATAATCATGAGGATATAAATATGAAGCAGTAAAGAGATGGAAAAGCGAAAACTCTAATCACACAGAATACTAAAGCTACGCTATGAAATTGTAAAAATACTTTCACTTCTTTCAGAATTTATAAATTTTTCAAGGAACTATTTTTAAACTACAAATCTTATTCGGATTATGTAATGAGAAAAAAAAGTAATAATCAAATTGGCCCAGCTCCTATCAAGTCATACGTTTAGGAATGAACACCATTTCATTCTAAATAAAACAGAGTTTAAAAAGAATTTAGTAAAAATGTATCAGTTGGGTAAGGACGTAAGGTCATGGTATGAGGAGGGAAGAATGTCACGTAACTAGGAGAGCATTAGATAGATATACATGTGGAAGGATATAGGAATAGATGTAGACCAAAGAAAATATGGATAAATTGTGCGAGAGAAGAAAGAAGAAATGAATGAATACTGAAATGACGATTGATAGAAGTAAAAAAAGAATACAATCATTGCCAATAGTACAGAACAAGATAATTTAATAGCGAAAAACTGCATAGCTAGAAATGCAACCATAAAACCGTCATAGAAACAGCTAAGTATAGCTCGTGTATGTTGAAATAGAGATAATTCTGTAATCTCTATAACGAAATCCAGCAATAATGTCTTATTTAATGTCAATGGCCGTTATCATTATAAAACATGTCTCGAAGATAGTAATTTTGATTACGGTAATCAGTAATCACTCATCTTTATAATTTGAAGGTTTATTGTCCAAGCGCTTGATTCACTTCTTTGATTCACTTATTTGATCTTGAAATTATACTAAAATGAAAAAAATGTACATGGTCTCGACTGTATTTTTCTACTGCACCTACATGAAACGCTCGTGGCGTAGCTTGTTTACACGTTCTTGATAGATCGTTGAAGTTTAGCAACGTTTTGAGCGGTCACGCTCAGCTGAGCACTTCCCACGTTAAATTGTCGGTCCCGGCTTTTAAGTATTAAGCCATGACAGAGGACAGAGGCGGCCTAAAAACTCCGGCATCAGAGATAACCACAAGCACACACGAACAAACTAATAAAAAAACTGATCGTATCCATGGATTAAATTATAAAGGAATGAATAGATAATGAGGACATCGCGTGCATCCTCAGAAGACCCTTCCAAAATTTCATCACAGTCTGATCAATGGCTTATGAACGTATAGGACAAACATACAAACATTCATTTTGATTTATATAGTTACGTTTAGATATTATTTGTTATGCTATTAGTTTAACGACCTTTAAAATTGGTACGTAGATGCAAGATAAGGTACTTAGAGAGCGAGATAAAGTAGTTTTCCATTTATATATATAATCCTAAGTAGACGTATCAACTTACCTCCAGGCCATAACTATTTAACAGAAGGTTTATTGCAAACGCCTGAAGCATTTTCTACCAACTTATAAATATTTAATTTAAAAGCAATAATCTGATTAAATAATATTTTAGCATATTTTTAAATAAATTTAGCTTTTAACATGACAAATTATGTATTTTTTTGCGGAACCGTTTAGATCAATATTATGTTGTAAAGTTATAAAGTTATTGGTATAAACTCTTTTTTAAATTATTATCGATTTATATAAAAGAGAGCTGTGCCAAAGAAGACTGGCGAAGTTCTTTGAAGCTACGACCCAACTATAATCTATAACTATAATCTGCCTCGTTCATGAACGAAATAAACCAAGATTTGTACAACCTACCACCGCAAACAAAATGATACTAAAAGTTACCCTCTAAAAGTTGGGATTACAGAGATATAACACGAACGAAATCGAAGTGAAAAACTGAACTCAATGCTACTAGCTTAGATAATGTCAGTCTGACTTTGACATTTGACACTTATTTTGATGTTGAACGTTCCATTGCTGGCATTTATTTTATTTCTTCTGCGGTTTGTCTAGATAACTATAAAAAACCTATAAATAGATTAAAAACTGACTATAATACTGATATTTTTTTGTAATAAATTCACCATTAATCTAATTAAAACAATGTGAAAAACAGTTTTGCACCAAAACGCAACACGCAACAACAAGTGTGTGCGTATAACGAAACGTTTTCTCATAACAGATAAGTTACGTTTAGTTTTCGTATCCTTGAAAACGTTTTGTTGTCAATCTTACACACATTTTTGAAAATCATTTAATTTTTTATACCCAGCTTTAAAAAATCACTAGTTTTTAGGATGAAAGTCTGACAATAAAATAATATTTATATTTTATGTTCTTCACCATGCACGGTTCTATAAAATATTGGGTCGACTTTCGCCGTGCTTCTTTAAATTATGATGTGCCACAGTATCTTTTTAAAAATCTCTGTAGGTATTGTTGTTTGCCTTTTTAGGTTTTTATTTTATATTAAAATGAGCAAATAGATTAGACCTTTGCATCAAGGGTTTTTGTAAGTGCAGTTCTTATTCGTACATCTATTATTGCTTGTACCTACTTATGATAAATGAGGTAAACTATGTATATCAGTCATGTTTTTCAACCCCGAGGCTAAAACAATTTTGATGTAACTTGGAAAATAATAATGACCTCGGCGTAAAATGAGGATTAATCACGTGAGAAAAGATAGAGACTTCCTGTTATTCTAAAAGTTCAAATTCATCCAACCGTTATGAATGGAAATCAATGGATCTTAAAACAGTTTTTCCGCTGCAAATTGAAGCGCATACAGATTTATTATATTTAGATAGGTATACATTGTATAGCATGACTACACAAGTATCGATATCACGCGGTTTCAATTACGGACAAGACGCTAAACAAGACATGCGTCATACAGTTATAAGGTCTATGGTTTTTTATTTATTCAGTAAGTTCAGAAGCGTTGTTCAAAAGCGTCAAAAACAAATAATATTTAAAAAAATTCTATGAGTATAAATGATGAGACAACATATAAAAGGGAATTTGAGTGTAATTTGGAAAAATATTTCTTGAAAGAACACACTAAGCCGACTACATTTTGCACTTAAAATTTTTCCTCTGCCGTGCTGCGTATACAGTCCATCATACAGTTCTTTTAATCATCCTGTTCTTTTGTTCTCTATTTGATTTGTTTTTAGCTGAACCCATGTTTTGTTAATATTAAAATCGTCTCATCATCTCTTTCTAGGGTTTCGCCGCCTTTCTTTCTCAGTGCTTCATTAAGTGGTGATTTAGACTCACAGCTTCTCTCTAATGTCTTATGATATACATGACATTTACCACAGGGGCCGTACCATGAACTCTTAGAGCAACGTTAAAAAAAGCTTAAAACAGTCCCACCGCTTTAGGAATGACATTCGTTGTCATGTTTCAAGCTTGTTTTAACATTGCTCTAAGAGTTCATGGTACGGCTACAGGACTTGAAGCGAGATCTCTTAACCTATCATCGTCATACTGAACATCAGCTCATAAAAATCCATTTATCGTTCCATTCATTCATTTGTAAGACACCTCAAATGTAAGTTCGTCTAGGAATAACAATGCATTATCTCCATCTTCCACTGCGTTGAGCTGGATATTTATTACTTTAAAAATAAATAATTCAATATTCTCACTCATTGTCCTGTAACCCAACTCTTGACACCTCAATGTAGGTATAACACTGTCAATCAACATTTACAATGACCTTTCCTCACACGAACCAGATTTTGACAACTTACAATAATGAATGCTATATTACAGTATTGATTATGGCATGAATAATAAAAGAGAGATAAAATACAACTCATCACAATGAATCATGCATATTAAATCTATATAAAAAGATGTAACCAAGCGAAAAGTTTATAGTTAACTGATTCTCTGCCACGGCTCTGTGGTGCTCTCCGTTGGAAAGGGCTGCAGGACGTCAATAGTACAGAGCACACGTGCATCATAGGTACTGAATGCGGTAGTCACTAGTATTTTGGCGCTTTAGCGTTTCTTCCTTTCTACTGGCAATATTAATTAGAAAATTATTTAACAATGAAAATTTGTTTAGTTTTTTTACTAAAAAGACAGTAAAAATAGCCTCTCAATTGGTAACTGCTTCACCTTCTGCGCTGGTAGATAGTGGGTTCGATTTCACCCAGGATAAAAAATTGTGATCTTCTTCAAAATCTCAAAATATTTTACAAGATTTAAGTTTCTTTGACCAAAGTTCTCTATCGAATTTTAAAAATTCTCTCATAACATACCTAGATGTGGAAATAAATGTAAAGCAATAACTTTAACCTGCCACCTGTTACGCCTATTTCTATAAAATGTATTGCATTAATAGCAACATTTTGTGGTTTAACAGGATATAGTCACGCACATGTAATTCTGAATAGCTATTGTTATATCTCTTGTGTTGTATTGACGTTTGCCCTTAATAACAATGAAATATTACTGTGTTAAGACCGGTTGTCCACTAAATATAGAATGTTATTTGCTATACTCAGTTACTCATATCTATTGTCTAAGTAAGTTTGATATTTTGTATCAATATGCTTTATTAAGTTAGTAGTTTTGTTTTCTTTATTTTATTATGTTTTGTGGCAACAGCGTGGTTACAATATATTTACGAAAAAACTAAAGTAAAGATCACGATAGGCGCGATTGGCGTGATAGACGTTCTCCAGATTTTAGGCATTTATCCTTTGAAGATGTTTGCAGGAGTATTTAGAGACGAATCACAAATTTTGTAAATGCTTGAAATCATTTACAAAATAAACATAAACCAGTTGAACAGTTCAAGCTGAGCAGTTCAACTGGTTTATGTTTATAATTTCAAGCATGTGTTGATATAGAATAGAATAGAAATTTATTTATTTGACCAAAATTAGTACATACAAATATAAAATCCTGGAAGCCCTGTCTCCTGGAAAAGCGTGAGCTGTGGCCCAGGAAACAGTTCTCTCCCAGATGAAGCTACTAGTAAATTTACAAACTATAGGTACTTATACTCTAACAGTTTCTCACTGTTATAAGCTGAACCTTGATAATTGTCCGATATATCTATTTTGTCTACATAGCTCACTTGTTCTAGATTACTTTGAAGACACTCATCCTATTCCTATGAGCAGAATAATTACCACACAATAGATGGTACAATACCTACTACAATTTATACTCGTAACATGTTTTCTAAGTTACGAACATACTAGTACTTATTATTATTCACATTGTCGAAATTGAAATTCCTAGAACAGTAACATGCTTAAAAAAATATTAATAATTGTTCATTCATTTCAATAAAAAAGTATGTTTTTTCTCTATAAGTACCCATTCATTTTGAATTGTATAACGTTGAAATAGAACTCAAAATGCATCTGCAATTATACTTTGTCTGTTCTCTACGGGTCAGTATTATGACGTGACACGCAAGTCCAATTGACGGAACTGTGGGTTCGTAGAAGCTAAAGTGGACTAACTTGTCTGATTTTCTTTCTCGGCTTTTTTCTATGTTTATTTAAGTTTTACGATTTTGAGGATTCTGTGATCGGATTTTCTTTTTTTTTGTATTTTAGGGTTAATTTTAGAACGTGTTTTTAATTTTTTAATGTCTAGAAATATTTTTAGTTAGATCCGAGATTAATTTTACTGTCGACCAAAAAAAAAAAAACACTTTGACAGGTTTAGACAAAAAAAAAACACCGTAGACATTCTTTATACATTTTTTAAATATATAATTAAAAAAAACAGGACTGCGACTCCAATTTCAAGACATTATCTCAGATCTCTAGGCATTTAAGATCCTATAAAAATATAAAAACGGTGGTTAGGAGTTAATATGGTCAATAAATCAGTTTTATCTATTCTTTTCTACATTAAAGTGACAAGAACTATACAATCAAATGTTTTAATTTCTCCCTGTCTTAAAAAAAAACAATCATAACAAGATTAAAGATTTTAAAATTGGCTTTAACTTATCAATACAAGAACAGAAGCGCTCATGGCGTTGTTTGCTTAGACGTTCATTATAGATAGTTGAAGTTGAGTGACGTTCTAAATGGTTTCAATTTGGATGGGCAAGCTGGCAATAACAGTTGAGCGCTTCCGTGCTTCGGAGGGCACGTTAAACTGTCGATCCCGGCTTTTAAGCCGTTAAGCCATGACGGAGGCTTCAGGCGGCCTATAAACTCCGTCACCAGGGTTTGCTACTAGCTCATACATACATTCAATAAAATCCCAGTGGGTAAATCAATGTTACTGTCATTAGAAATAGGGACAGTACGAGTTAGACACACGAAGTTTTTATGACAAAAACAGTTTTAATTTTAAAACAAATTATAAATAAATGAGCTGTTAAAAAATGTATCAAACGAAGTTCTTTATAATTTTAGACATTTTTAAGACTATTCGAAATTCTCTCAGAAATATTGTGCAGCTTGAAGCAAAACAGTAAGTAAATCTGATATTTAAAAAAAAACTATTTAGAAATACATTAAAACAATAAGAAAAAAGTCTGAACTCTATAGAAAAAAAATCGTAATGAACAAATCAAAGATTAATAAAACCGAAAAGCTAAAAGACCCTTTTGTTTAAAATGCCCTTTTAAATTACCACCTTTAGAATAGTGAAATATGGCGTGGATTCTGGTCTAGTTGCATACCTACCTAAAACCTGTCTTCAATTATATAATGATGTCTCTGCGGAAGTGGGTTATTCACGACATACCTTTAGTACAGGACAGATGAAATATTGTACTGTTGGAATTTTGACGAATACAAGGTAAGTTTTTGATAAGGAAATGGAAATTGGATTTGACTTTATAATAATGTTTTAATTTTACAGAGCACTATCAGGTGTTCTGTAAAATTAAAACATTATACAGAGCTGTAAAAAAGTAAGAAAACCGAAAATATAGACAGCAAAATAATATACTTACAACAAAATCAATGTCAATAACTATGGAAACAGCTACGATATTAAATAGATAGATAGATAGATAGATGTTTTATTCATCAACACAATACATTTGTCTGTTGTAAATGATTGGCTCTAAACAAAAGTGGAGAAACAGATATTTGTGAACTAAGAAGTCAGTCAATGCAATAATAATTTACTCAGTAGCATCACATAAAATAATCTGAGCTAGGTGAGACTTATAATATTTTGGCCTGAGATTAATGAAACTACGCCACAGACATTAAACAATTTGGTTTACAAGCTGAACAATAAAGAACAATTATCGTTAATTATCTATATACGCGATTTTACTAAGCCGCACGTGTTGAGTGTCGTGTCCTCTGAAGCATGCCATGGATATATAACCATAAATGTAATGGTTCAGTGCCAGTTCATAGTTGTAGAATATGTTTCACAGTCCAATCTATTTATACATACCGTATTTGACAACACAGAAAATATCAGAATCAAATGCCTAGTATTTGTAGCTACTAACGCTTTGATGGGCATCAGACTAAGCGCTCAAGTACTAGTAAATCACATAATTGGGAATGTGACAACCTTAACCAGTGGAATTGAATTTAATTGAGGCGATTCTATTTATAGTACCAAGAGTAGTGACACAGTAATAAAAGCGGCTGAGTTCATCTGATTTTGAGTTAGAAACAGAAAGAGAATAAAATACAGGAGTAAGAGAGAATAAAATCAGAAAACACTTTTATAAACAAAAAGATATACTTAAGAAAGATACAAGAAGCTTTTTATATTTGTTTTATAAAGATAATACACTAATTCATACAGGTCTAATCCGTGTAATAACACATTTTATAAAAATGGAACCCAAATTTAAAAGTGGAGTAGGTCACAAATAGCAGCTATTTAAAGATCTTAATATTGTGGTTATTAATTTTCTTACGCATTAACTAACTGCTCTGTTGATAATAAAAATAAATTATAGGGTGATGACAATTTGATAACATTTTTTTAAGAAAAACAAAAATCAGTCTTATTGTGGTGATTTGTGAATTAATTTAAATGATTTGTAGATTTGAACAGTTATGATTATGCCAAGAAAGACAAAAGGTTAGGCATGTACCTACCTACATTTTTTTAGTTGCCGCTTATTATTTTACAAAATACTTATCTTCTGCATTAAATATTGGTAAAGGTAATTTAAGTTTAGATATATTTACAAAAGCAGAATTAGTTGAGCCATTATTTCAAACTATCTATAGATAGCTAAACTAAACCAGGGCACTGTTAGTCAGATCAGAAGCTTGTCCTGAATCTATCTTTATTAAATGACCAATTAAGAATCCAGTTCCGGAGCATGTACTGTTTTAAATATGTTTAAAAATAGCATAGACAGTGATTTTAATAATCCATTTAGTCGAAGCAATTAAATTCAAGATCATAGCATTAGTGAACAAGTGTACCACATGTATATTTAAGCTAAATGTCAATTTGCAATTGTGCGATGCGGAAAAAGAAACACTTTTATATTATAATTTTAAAGCAAATAAATGTCTTAATGTATTTACCTTAGACTTGTGACTAAGAATTTTGCATCGTACTGGAATTAGGAATTTAGTATCAAATTGAATTCGATCAACAAAATGATTTCAATCATTTCTTTTCATTCAAACCATTTTGAATTTATCGATGTAAACTGATTGTTTGTAAGTTTGTATATTTTGTTATAAAGATTAACTTAATCGTTTTAAAACTTAGCGTTATAAATCAAAGTTAAGGGAAAATGTATTTACGGCTTATCAATAATTCTTGAGAAAGAACCAAGGCTAAATTGTTAAAAGTAGAAAACCAGCATCTCTAACATAAATGAAAGTCAAGTGGTTCCTTCGAAGTTGCCGATGTAAAATCCCATCATAATAATACGTATGTACCATTAAGTACCTACATATAACATAATGCGAATGAAGGTAGGTACATAACTGTATGATAATTAATATTTTATTGCACTCTGTAATGATATTTTTGTAAGGTTTTTTTTACGAGCATCCTGTGATCAAACCGACAACCAGTGTGGTAAGTCTGTACAAACCATGCCACACTTGCTAGAATTCCCTTTCGGTCTTGGGTCGTGCACTCTACAAGTCATGATCATATTTCGTTTTTTTTTACTTCTTCCCCTCTCTTTCTACTTCTTGCCACGTTTATTTTGCTTGGTTATCGGTCTTCTTCTTCTTTCCATCTGTGAAAGGTTGCAAGCGCATCGCCGCTAATACCGATAAGAGTTCGTGTTAACGGGCGCATGCATTTTTCGAAACGAAAATTCTATTGATGAACGACTGGGACTCGAACCAACGACCTTTGGATCGAAATTCCAGGCACTATCCCACTCGGCCAATCCGTACCCATATTATGATGTGAAAGTGTGTTTATATGTTTGTTTATTTGTCTTGCTTTATCGTCAAAACAGAACAACGGATTGACGTGATTTTTTGTGTGGAGATAGTTGGAGGGCTGGAGAGTAAAATAGGCTACTTTTTATTCGGGTACCAAGCGAGCGAAGCCGCGGGCAACAGCTAGTAATATATAAATAGGTGAGTGGGTATTACAAATTGCGTAGAAGTCGTTACCGATGAAATAACTAATTGGATCACGCTCTCGCGATACTTGGCGTCAGTCCATGTATTGCTACGTATTAATTTGATAAAGAGAATTACAATTATGCAAAACCGATAATTACGTTGCCTTATCAAAAATGTTTAAATAAGGATTACAACAAATTACAAAAAAATATTCTAAGTTACCTATCACCTGAAATTTTATTATCAGATCTTGACTTGTTGACCTCGTAAATATAAGTTATCAGACAAAAAAGTATGTAAAACAGATATTTAAATCTGTCTACATTGGATAAAGACAGTACCTGCCTAAAATAACAAAAATAAATTAAGCCGAAAACTGAACCGCCCGTACACATTATTTTAATATTATTTGAAATTAACTAAATAAAGCCTGAACGTCAGACCAACAAGTTATATAGGTGGCTTTGGAAAACGTTGACTTCGGAAAGCTAGAAGCCAAAGCCATAATGTCAGAACCACTTTCAATTGCCACATGAAAAATGACTCAGAAAGTCCAGGCCGGTGTAATTAAATGCACTAAGAAAATGATTTATGTGCACCTTTAGATTTAAAACGTGGTAAAGTTGGCAATACGTATTTATGGGTGGTTTATATTGCTTGTTAGAACAGAAGAGGTTTAACAATTTATGAATACTAACCTATTATATTATGTTATGCTATGAATAATGTAAGTTGTACCTAAATAAATGATGTTACAATTCACTTAGGACTTAAAATGGCCTATAATAAGACTCTATTCAATGAAGTAGGACGTTTATAGATGAATGCTAATGAGTGCAATAACAAAACAGAAGCAGCAACAACTTCCATATTATAGAATTTTAACCGTCACTACACTAAGCTGCGAGAGCCGTGTTGGCCGAATAGAATAAACTTTTGATTCAAAGATCGCAAGTTCGTATCCAGACCTTGCATAAAATTTTCGATTCGGAATTTTAATGTGCACATTGACACAAGCTTTACACTGAAGGAAAACCTTGTGATAATGATGCCCGCAGCTTATGTAACCCCTTATGTATTGACGATGTATTTCCTGTGGATAAGGCCGCTGAAGCTGAGAGGCTGGTTAAGGTGCTGGCCTACTCCATCTCAACAATGGCTCAGGCACTATAGTTTCCCGTTAAGTGTAGACACTGCTTGCCTCCTGACTCTGTATAAATCGTTTAGTAAATACATATATATTATAGGCCTAAGTTTTTTAAAGCAGTGATCTCGATGCAAATGCACTTGCAAGTGTGAGTAGTATTGACAGCTGTCAAACTATAAAACTAGTTTGATATTTATCTTTTAAAACGTTTTAAACGTCTGACCTATGCTTTGGAGTCGATTTGGTTCTAGGAAGGTTTGATTTATCTAGTCTTGTCATCTTTAGTGTGTCTAGTAGATAAATAGTGACAATATAGGAATATTTTGATATTAAATAACTGATTCGTCAGATAAAACAAATCCAATTCGAGACTTTATCAGCTACTGATTTACAAATATTTCAAAACCAGAATCAGATTCAGAAGAGGTTGAGGTTTCATCTGTCAGGTTATCGATATTTTTTGTCGAAATAATTTTGCATTATTAAAAACAATAAACGACTACAGATATGGTCAACGGCCCTTTTAAAAAGCAATTTTAACGTCAAGAGAGTAAATAAAATCTGTACATGGTAATATTTTCGGTGCAAGTATGGAATGATTGGCGGTGAATAAGACACGATACTGAGTCTCCTAAAATGATCTAGACGTGGGCCTTCGACCGTGACTGACTTGTGATTGTATGCATGTACACTGCTCTTTATAACATACACATAAATATAGATAGTAGGTATACATTATGTGTATGGGTAGGTACTGAATACACCCACCGGAACTTAACAATTACTACGGAACAAGAACACCTACTAACTAAACCAGTAAGGTTGTTCAACATTAACATTCCATTACAGTGTGACATTGTCCTTACAAGAGAAAGTTTCTGCTCTAACGAAGTAACATGAGGATTTAGCTTTTTTAGTAGCTTTGTTTAGTGGATACTATTTTTAGTATCCCTCCAGACACTTTTGGAACAAATTGTATTGTTGTTTCTAATACTCACGACACATGGAATCCAAGTGTAGAATAACTAGGTACCTACTAAGTGTTTTTTTATTTGTATAAAAAGGTAAAAGAATTGCAAGAATTTATTATAAAATATACAAAGTAAACTAAAGCCTCTATATTTTTACGCTTTATCTCTGAAAAATAAATACAAGTTTCTGTAAAGATTCTTCTTTGAATATGCAACTTTGTAGGATATTTATAAGTCACAAGTTCACAACATTTTCATCTTACTAAAACTGTATCCGTTTATTTTGGCCCAACGCCGCTCAAATATAAGTAGCTTTATTTTCTTCTATAATATTGTTGATTCCGTTCAGTGTTTCACTTTGAAATTTTAATGTTTTGTTTGCTTTATCTTTGCTGCTATTTTAGCCATTATAGTATTTACAAATACTTTATAATGTTATACAGACAGTGTAATGAAACTGTGATTTAAACAACTATTGTATACAAGACAGGTACAAGACAGTAATTCTGCCAAGTTTAATTATGAATTTGTGATATTCAATCATCTCTATACATCTATTTACGCGATATCAGGTAGTTATATATAAGTGTTTATCAATAGCCAAGTGATCTATCATCAAATCTATTGAACGGAAAATTTACCCGCGTCACATGAATATCGTTGTTTTGAGGCCAATACCGTCTACAACATTCTGCATCATTATCAATAATTAACTGAAGCTATTCTATACATCGAACATTTCAAGTTTTTTTTAAAAGTAGGCTACATTGTTTATTTTTTATTAGGTAGGTATTGTCATAGGTATTGTCTCGCTCTGTGTCACGTCAGTAAGATTAGATATAGTGGTCATGTGTCCCTTATCATTTATGAATCAGGTGATCAGTGATCTTAGAGGTAATCTGAGCAGGTTGTAGGATTATAAAAAAAACACGAGAATGAAATCAAAAACAGGTTTACGTCTGCATCCCGACAAATGGTAGTTATCTCAGGAATTCCAAATTTTTTGAATATAAATTCTAGTCAATACGAAGCAGCATTGTATAATATAATAAATACATGTACTCGTATTTTGCAAGTTATTTGAAAAGTAACAGGTTACATGCCACTGATTAGATCACTGTTTTCCTTTCCATCATATCCTTAACCATTTAAAAAACAATTTATCTAAATAATTGAACACCGAATAATAAGCCTCGAAGTGTTATTTAATTCGCCAATGGAAATAAAATTTTAATAGTCACCTCTTTTTAATAGGCGCGGTCAATTTTTTTCCTCAATTAATCTTGTGGATATTTGAGATTCATAAAACGGGTTCAGAATATAATTACCTATTTAGTGTTTGCTTATGTTTATTACTATTAATCCAATACTTAATTGAGTTACATGATGCAACCGATGCCTAATATCATACGTACTTACCTATGTATTAGCGACGCATATTAGATTGTCATTTATTAGTTCCTATTCATTAATATTCGTTTATAATTTACATCAACTATAAATTAAGATCAATCTACATCTTAATTTTTTTTTTAATTTGACTGTGTTTATCAGCATAAAAATTATGAGAATAAAGAGGAAATCAAAACATTACAGGGAGGCGTCGACGCACGCGCGGCTAAGTCGCCGACAGCAAGACCGGAGCGCGCGAGTACACTACTCCGCTCGTCTGCGCCCGCGCCGCACGCTCCACGCAACCCACACACTTCCTGCACGCTTCCCCACGCGCCACACTACTGGACCACAAAACAAGTGAACCGTCAAAACTTCAGTGAAATCCCTAGTGATTCTATTCAGTGCAACCTAACTAGGTGAATGCGCGTGTGTTTCGACACCCTCTGCTTTGGATCGTCACAGCGCACAGCTGGTGACGATGAGCCGAGGGCCTTAGTTAATACTGGTGGAGGTGCACTTACCGTGGCGCCTACTGTCAACGGCGACAGACGCGCGCTAGACGAAACGTATAGAGAGACAGAGTTGAACGGTATAATGGGGACTCCTAGTGCTATGAACGCGGATTCGGAAAACTGTGTTGCCAACGCGACCATGGCGAATGATATGCAGCCGCTGATCGAGAGGATCAGGGAGTTGGAAGCGTTGTTAAAGCAACGGGACCAGGAGATGCTGGAACTGCGCTCGCAGCTAGATAAGCTGCAGAGCGTGTTCCCGTATCAGCAGTATGCGAGGGCCTCACGGGCCCCTCGCAAGCAGAGGGCCCAGGGTATCTCTGCGGAGCCGCAGACGAGCTCGTCCCTCCAGGACTTGGCGCACCAAACCTTCCCTGTGTACGACAAGAACGAAACGTGAGTACCATTTTATTTGTAAACATTGCCCCACTTTATTGTGTGTTCAGAGGTGTTAAGAGGTTCTTGGCATTTTAGCGGTACAACAATAGGTTGGCTTTGAAGCCCGTGTAAACAATTCCTTCAGACGTTTGGCTACTAGCTGTTAGGAAACAAGATGCCAAACTAATGACGGTATAAGACGGACAGCCGGCAAATTAATGGGCTATAAGTGCACCTGCTATGAGCTGGTTTTATTTTAATACGTAGGTATGCTATATACGTCAGAAAGCTATCTACTGTAAAATTACGATCACTAATAATAACAAGGAAGAAACAGTTGATGTTATAATAAGTTAATGGAGATAACGGCAAATGTAATAATATCCGTAAGCATCATGATGATGATGTACCATAATGTATCAATGATCATAAAGTTAATGTAAAAGTGATGAGCAAATCGACTTGCTTAAGAGGTAGCGTTTTGCATCTTATGAAAAATATATACACATGATAAATTATGAAGCGATTTCTGTATATTCAAATAACACATTGTTTTCAATTTAATACATGTTGTTTTACGTTTTTAAAGGAGTTTCATTAAGCGTAAATTTTTTTCTCAGTTTTACTACAAGACATACAGTCACCTAGCTCTACGTGCGTCACTTATTCACTATCTCAGTTGGGACAACCACCGTTTTGTAATTGTAAAATCATATGTAAAACTCATTTAAGGCTATCTTTTACATCATCTTGATACTTGGTTCCACTTACTTGAGTATTTTTATTTTTATAATAATTATAATATTTCCTTGCGGACACTCATCCGTTTTGTGGCCGCGACAAACATTGCTGGACTTCAACGACTAAACAAGCATCGGATTTCTTTCAACATACCTGCTCGGAAATGCCTTGTGTAAATAGATTTGTTATTTCACATACACAGTCCATACACAAAATATTTGATTTCAACAATGATCAGGATCATTGACAGCAAAATTATCGGTAGGTAATAAAAAACTCGTGATCAACAAATACAGTGAATGTTGACTCAAATTATGGTAAAAATCTTTGTCAATATAAAATTGGAGATTACTACTTGTTCGACCATGATTTATTTAGTTCGTTACTTTCTGGAAACAGAACAAGAAATGGGTAAGTCGATTTCTAAACATTGAAATTTTGAAATGGCAGAGTTTACGTTTTAAATTGATTGAGAACCAGAACTTTATTTTAAAAAAACTATTGCTTACAATAAAATAGAACTGTCGCTGGGGGTTGCCGATCCGTTGCATCGTCGCAGCGCTATGACAGTGTTCTATCTACGAGTCATTTTATCGCACCGTGTGGCATATCATTTCAATTTGTATGGAAAACAACGCAGCATCACTGCTTTGTCGTCGCATCGCCGACCATTCGTGGGCTCTTAGCTAGTTAATAATCCTTATCAAACCAACTGTCCAATTTTTTTTGTCTAAATTTTTGTTCATATTTTTCAATATAAAACTGTGCCTATTTAAAAAAAAAATCTTACTTACCGTGTTTCTTTTCACTGACCATGTTTCTGTCATTAAAATTACTTAGTTAGATCCACAAGTTATTTTCATCATCAGAATCAATATAGCTGGTTTCACGGCGAGTATATTATTGAAAATAACTATTGTAATTTTGACGACGAACAAAGTCCTTTTTGATTCATTGAAGAAGATTACAATATTATTCGCTCCATTAAGGAAGTAATAAACTGTCTTAGGTAAGCATTTTAGAAAAATAGTAAAAGGAAAATGTAAAATAACTGAGAAAAACAGCTTCCTCCAACTAACAGATACATTGAGGGCCAAAGACGTTATTATTTATTTATAAATACACTTACAAAAAGTATTTTAAACAAATACTTACTTACTTACTTCTTCTCTTACTACTGGGTCTTGGCCTCCGACAAAAGAAGACGCCATCTACTCCTATCTTGAACTAGTTCGCGCCAATCCCTATTGTAGAGAACTTGTAGGTCCCTCTACCATGTCCCTCCAGCGATATCGGGGACGTCCAACGGGGCGGCGCCCTATATATTTTAAACAAATTAAATATATTATTTCTCTTCCAAAACTTTGATGAGTTGTAGGCATTGTAATTCATATCAAAATCAAGTCACACGTGAGTGACATGAACGCGAAGAGTGACCGTACCGTGAGTCTTTCTCTCTTACCTAAATGAAGATTCCCTGAATGAATCAAAACATCGTTGTCGTTATGTAATTCTCGTCTTAAAATATGTAATATATTACGGTTATTGCGTAAATACTCCTGTATAATTATATCCATTTTCATTATCTGATATGGATTTGTTTAAAAATAGAATTGTGTTGACACATCATAATACACTTGCGAATTTTAATCTAGGTTTTTATTACGGTTTCATCACAGATAAGACGAGCAAGGTCTCCAAATAAAATATGTTAAATTGGCTTTATTTATTAAGTACCTACTTTATCCTTATTTAAACCACGGAAAATATTTTGAGCATACCTACTTTGCATAAAAAACAATGAATCAACTTGCATTCTTTCCTTAGTAAAATTGACTACAAGATCATACAAATACACTTACTTGTTTTACTGAAAATTTTAAATGAAATTATCTAAATAACTCCTTTTAAAGTTTAACCTTCTTCATTTTTCGCATTCATTTTAATCTGCTCTGGAATTTCTCGTCAATTAATATAATAAGTTTAACACTCAAAATATTCATGACTTTTTCGTAAACTCTTGTATCACATTCCTTTCATTCATTATTGTTATTATGTTTACTTTATTCAAGTTGTGCGTAGTTTTGTTGATGTGTTACACCATTTATTTAACTCATTCTTAATTTGCTTTTATAATGATTTCTTGGACCAAACAGAGGCTGATGGTTCCGTTGACAATACTATTAAATTTTATATCGCGTGCTAATTTATTTTTAATTTTAATTTTTTGAACTTTCATAATTTATTTCATTTTTGTCTTTTTTTTTGACATTCCTTCGTTTTTTAATACTATTATGATAATCATTAAAATATTATCTCATGCTATTATTAATTCAATTT
The DNA here is from genome assembly GCA_958496255.1 of Camptogramma bilineatum. Classification (NCBI taxonomy): domain Eukaryota; kingdom Metazoa; phylum Arthropoda; class Insecta; order Lepidoptera; family Geometridae; genus Camptogramma; species Camptogramma bilineatum. The sequence continues at coordinate 8,921,729 of OY292465.1, read as the reverse complement.
CTACTATACAAAACAAAGAACATTATTCAGTTCCACGTGTCATTCGGCCTGAAGTATGTGATACCATCTAGATAAAGCCCTACGGGTTCCTCATTACAATTCTTTTCCAGTTCAAAAATAAAGTCAAAAAGTGGCGGTTCAAGGCGATTAGATAACCTCAATGATTGTCCTTATCGTTGTATAACATCACTCTTTTATGCTCCAAACGTTCTTTGGCAATGTCATCATTGAAATTAGGATTCATAGGATTTGCTTTATGGTGTATACTGCCATCCTTAATTTTTGTACGGCCTCGTAAACTTGATATGCGGTGAAGCGGAAAAGTATGAAAGATACCGCTGACTGTGTTCGGGGTTACTGTTTTGTATGTAGCCCACCAAAGCTGAACTAAACCGCTGAATTCATCATCTAATAGTCTAAAGACTGTTCAATGACCAAATTTATCATAGGATATTTCATGCCCTTTGCTCCATATTACTAATCCATCGTCACAATAATGATCTGTTTAATAAATTACTCATCGTGTGGTTAATATAAGATGTTGTCATATTGAACAAAGTATTCATAATGTGGTCCATACATTTCATCGCTTGTATGTAAACCTCTGTTGTGTAAATCACCATCCTCAATTTGCATTCTGCGAACATAAAAACAAGTAGGTATTGAGCTTTATTGCTCTATTTTGTCCTCAATTAATACATCACTGTCGGCTCAATGTAGTAATCGTGGTTTAAACATAATGAGGGGCATTGATACACTTAATTTACTGTCATCAACTTATTGTGTTTCCTTTTCGCCGTTAAATCGTGTTTTCATTCAGGTTTTGTCAGCTATGTTTATTATGTAGTATAATATGGTAATATATGACGACTTATCTGATAAAATCTTTATTGACAAATCTATATGAATCAAGATAAATATGTTTTTAACATGTCATTATCGAGACAGCAAGCATCGTATGGTTCAATAATATTTACCATTTTTAAAACCTTTTTTGGGTGGCATTGACACTAGAGTGAAGATAATTTGAAACAATTTCGTCAATGAATAAACTTGTTTTATCATTTGTATTATTTATTTAGGAATGTTATACGTTTACGACAGTCCCCAAAACAAGTTTTGTATGGGTTTATTACTTCGTAGAGCAGTTCCGACATAAACAACTTGCTAGGCTTGTAATTTGACTCTGAAACCAGTGGTAAATGTTTAACACTGGATATATTGTCTTGATGCATGTCGGTTGAAAGAAATTTCAAATTTACTCGTATAAAAAACCAACATGCTCTCCACTTTATCACTAGACTTTCACTCAGAACTTCCGGTACATACTAAAGATCCTTTGTATCCTATCTGTTTGTTAAAGACTAGAAAAGTACACACAAAATAATATAGTGCCTACTGTAAATACACAAGAAGAGTTTTTAAATAAACTAAAAGATACTGCATCACAATTCTTCATGTGCAATGCCAAAGGGCATCCCAGTAGCTTGACGTATGAACATTAGCGGTCTCTGAGCCAACAGATAACTTAATTCACGGAATTCTCTACAGACATATCGATTAATCTTTTCAAAGAGCGTTAACTCACCATAATGGTACCAATGTACGTTATCTCGTCATTTACATTCTTATCGGTAACTGGACGTTAAATTATGTGAGCGCCTAGTTGTGTCAGTCCTTTTCAAAATGTCTTATCCAGATTATTAGAATTCTAAGTACTTGCATGATAGTTGATAGTAAAGGAGAGTTGGCATGTATGATAAAATACTACTGACCCAACGTACCACCGACATATGATTAACAAGCAGTTCATTTCTTTTTGGGTCTTTGATTGAAATTTAATTGACAAAGGACAAAACATTTTTAAAGAATTACATTACATTATTACATTATTTATATTATACGATAAAATATAATAGAAAAATAAATAAATTTATAAGTAGTTACTAAAATATGAAATGATAAATTCATAAAAAATAATGACTGCTTAAGTATGGAGGACTAAATATCAACCATATAATTTGCAGAAAACAAATGGCAATAATATCAGAAGTCATCATAAACGATTCGTTTAAATGATTAATACTGAACAGTCCAATTCGCCGTCCCCGGGGAACAAAATGATAACTGCCATTATCTTCGTTTTAGTGTTATGCCATATTTGTGATCTTTGGGTGCTAATACATCTGCTCAATTTTTTTCGTAACTTTCATACAGTTATTCACAAAGTTATAAAATATTACAATACTATTCCACGATTCGACCCATGCCTGAAGTTACAAGAATAAAGTTGTACTATAATATTATCACATTGCATTTACACCTGTTAATATGACAAACAGTAATATCATTATGTTCTCGTGAAAAATATTCGTCTAGACAATGATAACCGCATGTTATCATTTTATTCTCGTCAAAACTCGACCTTGCATTTCGTATAATATGTTGTTAGTAAAATAAATGACTCTTAAGGAGCTAAACTTAAAAATATTGCCACTCTCCTATAGCTTAGATTTCAAGGCAATAAATTGAAACAGCAGACTTGTATCACACTACACATAGTACATTATTTATATTTCAAAATATTTACAAAAAATTATACTTATTAAAAATATAATATGCATAGAAGCTCTTCAACTCCATCTTGCTCGAAGGTACTAAGCCAGAAGCATGGAACAAGAGCGTGGTGGTGCTATTCTTTAAGAAAGATGACAACACCTTCTTGAAAACTACAGACCCATGTCGAGTTATAAACATGGTTGGGCTATGTTTATAATTTAAGCTGTTTTCATGGATCATCATAAATCGCCTCGATCGCAGATTTGATGACTTCCAGCTTCCTGAACAAGCTGGGTTCCGAAAAGGCTACAGTACCTTAGACCACAATAAGCTGCGGCAGACCATACAGAAGACCAAAGAATATAACTTGCAGCTTTGTCTCGCGATTGTGGATTATGAGAAAGCCTCCGATTCGATCGAAACATGGGCGGTGTGTCAGTCATTCCAGCGATTCCGAATTAACTATCGGTACATCGAAGTGTCGAAGTGTTGGTATTGGTATAAAAACGCCACTATGTCAATCCAAGTACAGGAACAGACTTCGAAGGCGATTTCCTAAAACTTTTTAAGGAAATCGCCTTCGATCGAACTCTGTTACGCCTCTTGGTAAGACAGGAAGGTGTAATTTCTCCGAAACTATTTACGACCGCTCTGGAAGATGCCTTCAAGCTCTTGAAATGGTATTCGTGGTCATGGAAAAGTCGATGGAAGAACTCATCACGATGCTCGAAGGCCTCAATCAGCCTACCGAAGAGTAGGCGTTAAAATGAACACGGACAAGCAAGATAAAGGTTATTTCGAATGTTCATGTTATGCTTACCCTTGTAATGGTTAAAAATTCTGCTCTTGAAGCTGTCGACGCGTATGTATATCCAGGACTAACAGTGCAATTAGGTAGGTTCAACTTCAAGAAAGAGGTTAATCATCTAATCCAACTAGGCAGCGTTGTTTCTCTACGGAATCGAATCAGAAATGAGGAGTTACATAGAAGAACTCGGGTCGCTGACATTGCCAAACGGATAAGTTAGTTGAAGAAGCAATGGGCAGTCCATTTAGCACGCAGAACAGATGGCCTGCGGGGCTGAAAAGTTCTCGTGTAGAGGCCACGGACCGATAAGCGCAGCGTTAGACGTCCACCAACAAGATGGACAGACGACTATGTAAAAACTGCAGTTCGGTGGTGGATGCAGGCCACTTCCTTGGATGAATACATGGAAATCTTTGAGGGAGGCTTATGTCCAACAGTGGACGTCCTACGGCTGAGATGATGATAGAAAATGAAAACTACTTTAGAAGTTGTTAATACTCATTATAACTGACTGTTTGTTTCGGTTTGTAAGATAAAAATTATATTGAGCATTAACAACTTTTAAATTAGCTTTGAATAAAATAAAATAATAATAAATAACAACCATAATAGTTATTATTATGGTTATCTTTTATTATTATTTTACTTTCAGAGCATAGTAGCCCTTTTATAACGATAAGCAACAATCTTATAGTGGTTTGTTACATAAAAAGTACTTGAAAACATGATTAAAACAATAAATCAATAGTTGATTATTACTAACATGGTTTTATTTAATAGCACTTATCAAAATAAAGTTAGACCAATCTAAACGAGAATAAGATGATATTCGACTATTATCATAATCACTTCCACCCCTAAAAAGCGTAGAACAAAATGATAGAACAGTGGTGCAATTGGTTTTGGCAGTGGTTTTGCCTAGAAAATACGTGGAATAAAATGATAATCGACATTATAGAAATTAGACGATGACTGATTTTGACTAACTTCTTATATTTGAAATATCTTTATTTTGGCATATATTACGCTTATTTCATTAAAACATTCCGAATGCATAAAAAATCAGCATTGCTTAAAGCTAACAATCATCTGTCTACGTCCAGTATTTATGAAGTTATTAACGAAAACATGTTTTTTGCTTCTCCTGAAAAGTTACGTTTTTGTAGTTATCATTTTATTCTCCGGGGACGGCGAATTAAACGTCTTTTGCCGAAGCCGCGCCGTTTATCACAGATAAAAACAGTAATTTTTAGGATTAAACATTCGTTCAAAAAGAACAAGATATATGACAAAGGAGTCTTAAAACCAGTGAGTTGGAATCGTGCACTTGTCGAAACCGAAAATGGCAATGAGTGAAATCTTGTTTTTAAAATTGACCCTTTTCGTTACGATCACGCACTTGCACAAGTGTGAAATCATATGACAGAATTCATTTTTTCGTCAGTATCTTTGTCATTCGATACCGAGGCGAGTTACGGATCTTTTAAAAGCTTTGCCCAATTGCATCACAATGTTGACTGTTTTTCGTCAAATCTTTCAATACCTAAATCATTAATGGCGTTCCATAATATAATTCTCAATTTATGGATTAACATTATTCCGAAGTCGGAAAAAAAAATTATATCAATCGGCTTTCTTCGTTTGCTTTTGTTGTTTTGGCAAAAACCTAACCTACGTAGAAAATCTACACAAATCGTTGAAGAATGACATTATCGTAAAAAATATATTATATGAGATAACTATAGGTGTTTGAACCTATTGGACGGTAATATAACACACCAATACAAAATCACCTTTACCTGCATATTTTCATAATTTTTAAAGTTTATACAATACACTCAGGTGTTTAAAGTTAACTAAAACCCAGCGATCAACAGGATAGCATATTAAATATTGAAAAGTTTTATGGACACGGGATTTTATCGCGTTTAGTCACATTACGACGTGCACTGCATTGACTTTCCGGTGTCAAGATACGGTTAGTGTAGTGTGTTGCGGTGTAAATGCAGCCGATCCGGAATCTGAAGATCAGTGAGGGTAGTTTTGGATACTAACGCCGATTCATAATGGACCTTGAAAACATACTCCAGTCTGCCCGCGACCACGGCTATTGCAACATAACCGAAACGTCGGGATAAATAAGGTAAATTACGCGATAAAATCCCGTGTCCATAAAACTTTTAAATATGAATAGTGATCGCGAAAGTTTAAAAAAAGACTAGCATATTAAAGTTGAAATAAATGAAACGAATTAGGATAAGTACCAAACTTTTGACACATTTAGTTTAAGTAATTAAACTACTTCATTATTTTAAGCTATATTTACACCCAGTAGATAAAGTTTATATTTATAGGATACGCAGGTTATTAAATCAAGTCGATTTACGAGGCTCAACGTCGATATAAATAAACTAAAGGTGTAGGATAAATTGCCGGTTTTATCTTTGATCTTTTATTATTTGTTTTCTAAAACGCAATTTCTTACAGAATAAGGTAATTCCACATACTTTGTTTTCATTACATACCATACTAGTCAATATAAAATTTTGAACCTAATTCAAAAAATGTTGGCCGTGTTTTTTGCTTATACTCTTGTCTTCAAATAAACAAAGTATTTTTTTAAGAAGATTATGGACTACTGTAAGAAAGTATATAAAATGGTACAGACCTATTATTTTATTCCAATTATTATTCATAATATTATTCCTGTCAATTAGGCAGACTACACCGAAAGGAAAATTTAGGTTTTCCTGGCAAGCCAAGTTCTTAAATTTTATATACCTACCTATTATAATTTAAGATATATATTTTTATATTTATACTTATACTTATATTTATATATTTTTATTTTTATATACTTATTCAGACAAAAATGTAATGTACAAAGGTGAGCTTAACCGTTTTTGTTGCGATTTCATTTTAGTAGGTATTCTTCGTTTCAACTACAACTTCACGATTAAGTAAGTTACACGAATCGTGAAACCTTCTGATATTTACTTTTACGTTTTTGAGACAATTGAAAAAGGAATCCTTAATTTTATACTATTTTTAAGGCTTTTCGTATCAATTAAGTTTGTACGTATCGCCTTTAGTCTACGAATCTCTAATAACCCAGTCTTCTAACTGACTACTCCTAATTCTGTTAGTATAATAACTTAGGCTGATTTTACTCTCACGCTCACCGTCAGCGCTGATAGGCGAGTGATCTTTATTACAATGAAATAAGGATACTGATTGTTTAGCAGAAATGGCTACGCTGAGTGCTCTCGTCAGTGCTGGACAATCAGTATCCTTATTTCATTGTAATAAAGGTCACTCATTACTATGAAATAAGGATACTGATTGTTTAGCAGAAATGGCTACGCCGAGTGCTCTCGTCAGTGCTGGACAATCAGTATCCTTATTTCATTGTAATAAAGATCACTCGCCTATCAGCGCTGACGGTGAGCTTGAGACTAAAATCAGCCTTAGTTGAACAACTTGGGACCACTTCGCTTTTAGTTGAAACACTCTTTCACTTCGCCTTGTTTCGAAATTTATTGTTTCAATTAGTGTTTTATCGATAACACTAATTTACCATACGGGTTTTACAAGCTAGGACAATGACAATCAGTTCTGGAAATCTTACGATCTGACTATATGGATCTGGTTCTCGGCTTAGTGATCTTGCTAAATATGAGAGGTATTTTGAAATCAAAAACATTTGTCTTTTTTAAACTTTTGCGATAAGAACACATTATAAATACATATGTATCCGGGTATTTATCACGTAAATTACCTTTTTATTTAGCGCGACGATTCGACTGGACTGCACCAGCCGTGGTCGCGGGTAGACTTCTCGCGACCACGGCTGGTTCAATCCAGTAAATAAATAAAAATGTAATTTATATGATAAATACCGGATACATACCTATGTATTTATTATAATCAAAAATACTTTCGATTGCCGATTGTTTGGTCGATTTCTTGGTCAATATAAATAATGTAATTGTACTACTTAGGTACACAACTTGCGATGTAGGATTTAAAAAGATATAAACTAAAATCTGTCAGATTTTTTTAATGACTGTATTCCCAAGGTGTGGTAGACATTCTGTCAAATTTTTTAAAAATTTTAAAATTCTATAAAGATTAAAGATTGATGAAGTAAAATAAATTATTAAAATTCTAGATTAATTAAGTAGGTAGGTAAGTACCTACTTACTGATAAATTATAAAATTTTATTTATCCTTATGCAACGTCATTATATACCACGAATTTATTGGTAGTTAGACCAGATACCAACACGTTGAAAATAAATTCTTACCAGCCTATAAAAGAACCCCAAAAAAGCTCATTAAAGATACCAACAAAATGATACTAATTACCACGACTTAAAACTCAAATTCGTTTAACACGCGTTCAATTTAGCCACAATTAGCAATAATAAAGCATCTGCAATAAAGTCGTAAGCATGTTGATATCCTTACAGTTTTGTTTAAAGTTACAACCGGGTTGTCCTTACTTATTCGAATAAACGGACCGATATAGCTTACTTGACATACATTTTCATAAAAACCATCAAATATTTGGACAAAAGCAAAAACATTATGGACTCGTAAATAAGTAAGTAGGTACCTACCTAAAATTATATGATCTGTTAGGTTATTGGTGGGGTGCAAGATCTTGACGAAAAGCAACATGGGTACCTACAGGAAGTGAAATGAGGCCGCAGACACAGAATAAATAATAGTAGGTACTGCAGAGTAAACTTATTTCTCTAAGCATAAAACAGTGAAGGAAAACATCGTGAAGAAACCCGCAGCGAATTTGAGGTCGAGTAAGTTGACAAATAGATTAGGAGCTCTTCAAGGCATATCCGTGCTTCGGAGGGCAAGTTATATTGTCGGTCCCGGCTTTTAAGTTGTTAAGCCATGACGGCTTACGGCGACGAAAATTTTTTTAAAAGAAGAAATGGCTTATTCCATTATGCTCCCACTTCGTGATCCCAGTGGGATCATACAAAACTTTTGAGTTCATTAATACATACAAAATGTTTTATATGATCCCACTGGGATCACGAGAGTGGGAGCATGCAGTCAGCTTCAGGCCGCGCTCCCATTAGGCAAACATTGAGCGGCTGTTTGTCTCCCTATAATGTTTAAATGGAGTGTCCATACAGCGCGTAATGTTGCGTTTGCGGTGTTTCGCTTTACGATTCAGCGGTGATTGAGTGAGCGGTTGAGTGATTTGAAATTGAATTTGAATTTGAAAAAAAAATGAATTTGATTTTTAATTGAGTGAGTGGAGTGAGTGGCTGGTTCGCAGCGAAAGAAAAAAGCGGCGGCGCAGTTCGCTCACTACATTTACCCCTCCCAAAAATCTGCAAGCGCCTCGCGACTAATATAATACTGCTAATACGCTCATTGAACGCAAAACTACGCTACTGTTCGCCGCTCATTGGATGTTGAGGTAGCGACCGATACGCCACCGCTCAGAGACAGTCATCTGGGTGTCAATTCTAGTACCAAACTTTTTATCAACCTCAATCAAAACCTCAACTAAACCCTAGATTTTCGACTGTTTCCTATTCTACTAATGACAAACGACTTGTGGTGAGGTCTTAGCTAAGGTTTGGACTTTGGCAGAACAAATTTTTGAAAAGCTATTCTACTATTCACCAAATGGCTGACGTTTAAGAGATCGAACCAAAACGCAGCGGAATTATTGACGTTGTCATCTAGTAGAATTGGGGGGCTGACAGTCAGCCGCTCACTGTTTGTCTGGGGATGCGCCTTTAAACATAGGATCACTTTAAAAATATTGAATTTGTGAATTTTCGTATCTTCCTACTCTTGTTTTATGATTTTATCTCAGACAAAGAACAAGTCTGTTGATAGATGAGAACAAATCCTGATTTCCAAGATACAGAAGATAAGATGACGGCGAACTACAAAGGATGTTTCCAGACAACAATAAAATTAGTTCAATGTGTATTTTATTTGTCAGCTTGTGGTGGAACAGTAGTCATGACTCATTTGAAAAAAATGTATAACATCAAAAGTGAATAACTAGAGTAAATAGCGCTCGTGGCGTAGCTTGCTGAGACGTTCTTGATTGATCGTTGAAGTAAAGCAGCGTTGTGCATGATCACAATTTGGAAAGGTGGCATTACAGCGATGCCACACGGGCGCTGCCACTCCGTTGCGTCGTCGCAGCATTGCTATAATTTTTGTTCTGTCAAAGCGCGTCGTTTCAGCGCACCGTGTGGCATACCGGGCAGATTTGTATGTAGAACTACGGAGCGTCAACGCTGCGACGTCGCAGCGACGATGCAGCGCAGCGGCAGCGCCCGTGTAGCATCTCTCTGAGCTGAGCGCTTTCGTGCTTCGGAGGGCACGTGAAATTGTCAGTCCCCGCTTTTAAGTCGTTAAGCCTTTTGGCAGCCTAAAAACTCCGTCACCAGAGTTGGCTACTTGCTCATACGAACTTACTTTGTTATTAATATTGACTGTATGTACTAATTGGATGGTTTTGTTTACATGAATCTACTTGAGTTCGAGTACATAGATAGGATAAGCGCCAGAACCATCTTGAACTTAATGAATAACTGTGCGTTCTTGAATTGTTTGATAAAACTACAACTTGTTCTATAAAAACGTTTGAAAATGAGAAAAAAGAGAGAGAAAGAGTGAGTACCTAGCATCTATACTTTCTCGTATATTTTCTCCAGGAATAAGAATGAAAGCGAATGAAAATCTTGTAAGTACTTAAGAGGGCTGCGACCGGCGAATTTTCATAAAAACGTAATACCGAAATCATTTAAAATGTAAGCATGTTTATATCAGTTTATGTTGTTAGATTAGGAGAATAGGTATTTATCTAGGTTCCTGTTAAACTTTTGTTCCGAAAACCTTACCTAAAAAGAAATGTAAGCCAATTGAATTGAAATCTTTGTAGGTACACCAAAAATGGCATTTTTTTCTTTTCATTTGTTCTATAGTAAGTTTTTTGAAACAAAAGTTTAACAGGAACCTAGATAAATACTACCTTTATCCAAATAATAACGTAAAGTGATAAAAATATGCTCAAATTTTAAATTATTTTGGTATTACGTTCCTAGGTAAGTAGATACGTTCGCCGAGCCCTTAATATTCATAAAAAGGTTTCTATATGTAGTATTTAGAGATGTACGCTCAAGACACTGGCATAGGTAAGTAAGTAATTAGCTCTACAAAGATCAGGCACTTCAAGTCCTCAAATGTTGGTATCAAGTACATAGTCTCTTAAATAGTTTTAAAAATATAATATAATAACTCAATGAATATCAGAAAACGGATAGATTATTCACACCGTTCCACCACATTCATATTCATATTAATTTATTCATTGCTAGTATTACATTGTATAGTTTAGGTCTAGGTAGGATTAGTAGGCTTTATACATACACCCTGTTGGGCACTGCAATTTAATTTAAATTTAATTCAAAATTACTAGATTAAAATTTTAAATAAAATGTCATGTCACAGTAATAAATTCAGAGATGGAAGCAAGATTTAGTCCAATAGGACCATTCATAAATTTCCATAAGTATTTTTTAAACGTTCTTTTTATTTTATTACCACCTGTTCCTGTAAAAAAGAAACGTGTTTAAAAGTTTTAATTGCTTCATCAAATTGTCAGTGAAAAATTATCCAAAAATAAATGAAATTTATATGCACGCAAGTTGATAATGTTTGCGATACTGTTCGACGAAATGCCGACAGACACAGCCTGTGATAGTAGCAGCTGATTCAATCTATACAAAATTGTACTATTCAATCAATCCACAGTTAGATAAAACCATCAAAAGGAAATCAGAAAATATATCGCATATTCTGAGACGAATCTTTAACTGTCTTATCCTCAAAGGTTTTTCTCACTAGTAGAATAAGATAAGTAGTTACCAAGACTAAAAATAAATATGTACTTATAAAGTTAACAATATCTCTATGTACTTATAAGATAATCTAAGATTGTATCAATAGAAAACCCTTCAGATTAAAGGAGTTGATAAACACAAGAAGGTCAAAAATCTATTTTACCTACAGTGAAATGATGACATTGATTTGATAAAAAATTACCTTGCTTTTATACGTGTTATGTAAATCTGGAGAACTGCCCCTCAATTCTATTAGATGACAACGTCAATCATTCCACTGCGTTTTGGTTCGATCTCATAAATGTCAGCCATTTGGTGAATAGTAGAATAGCTTTTCAAAAATTTGTTCTGCCAAAGTCCAAACCTTAGCTAAAACCTCACCACAACTGAGTCGTTTGTCATAAGTAGAATAGGAAACAGTCGAAAATCTAAGGTTTAGTTGAGGTTTTGCTTGAGGTTGATAAAAAGTTCGGTACAAGAATTGACACCCGAGAACTGACTAAGCTCTTCATAATGAAGCTACAATGACAGTAGTTCGGGTTTTACGCACTCATGCACCAATTATTCACTGCAAATTGCCGTTGAATGGTGTATTCTGTTCATGGCTTTGTATCATGTCGTCAATAGCGTAATGGTTGAACATTAACTATTGTATTCCATTTATAAAGAATACAAGTGATTACTTTTTGGAATAAAAGCCTCTGAACATTTGGATTGCAACGAAATATTCATGATTAGAAATCTAGAATGCTTTATTGGTTTAACTTCTGTGGGTATGGTAGAATCAAGTTTTTTTCTGGCTGATTCATATTTCATTCATTATGACATCAATAGAAAATTTTCTGATTTGGAATGTTTATTGGATTAAAACAAGCAATTACATTAAAAAAATAATGAAAAACCCCGACATATCAACTAGAAAAGAGCTGATGATCTTCAAACGCCTGAACAGATCTTCATAAAATAGCTAAGAACCATCTCAATCACGTCAGTTTTCAAACAAAAAAAACTACAAAAAAATAATTATCAAATCGGTTCACCTGTTCAGGTGATAATGATGCCACAGACAGACACACAGATACACACTAGAAACTTATAACACTCCTCTTTTTCGTCAAGGAGTAAAAAGAATGGCAAAGCGGCCATGTCAATCTCTTTGATTGTAGTTACATAATATTTCAAAAATTGATGACTTTTTTTTTATTTTTTCTTGGACGCAAATGAACGGAATATCACACTATAGTCGTATTGCTCATTATACGGACTAAAAGTGAAGGAAAAAATGTCATTTTTCCTTCAATTTTGACATAAAACGTATCAAAACTATAGTCGTATTGCTCATTATACGGACTAAAAGTGAAGGAAAAAATGTCATTTTTCCTTCAATTTTGACATAAATCGTATCAAAACTAATCAAAATTGAAGGAAAAATGACATTTTTTCCTTCAATTTTAGTCCGTATAATGAGCAATACGACTATAATCAAAATTGAAGGAAAAATTACATTTTTTCCTTCAATTTTAGTCCGTATAATGAGCAATACGACTATAGTTTACATTACACATAAATATCAAATTAATCTTGCAAGAATTAGACACTTTATTACAATTAAATATTAAACATTTAGATTAGCTTTGCTAATATTTTTTATGTTTTTTATACAAAATTAAGAGCCAGTTTTTCTAGGTCGACTTTGACTATATCAGTAAACATACGAACGAACATCCATACATATGAAGAAACGAAGCTCAAACGAACATAGATAGATATTTCTTTATTGTTATATAACATTATGCAATAAACTAGAAAATAAAAAGACTAATAGGTACATGGAGGCACAATGTGCGCCTTTTCTCTCAAAGTGCTTTCCTTCAGGCAACCTTTGGATGGACTGGAATGAAAAGGACGTGGTGTTACAATAAATACATATACGATCAAAATAGTAAATTAGAGAACAAAATTAAAGGACCTAAGTACTTAAATAAATAAAAACAATAAACCTATGGACGAAAATAAAATATTTGCTATAGCAAAAGAAACAATAACATTTATTTTAAAGATGATGCTAAATACAGTTTGTACACCTTATTTTTCAAAAATGGCAAGGATTTAACTTTTGTGATGAACTTAATATAATATGTATGTATTACATAAATATGTATAAATATGTATGTATTAAAAACATTAAACTACCTTCCATCATAATTTAAGAGTGAAAACCGTGATCTTCATGAGTCATGATGTAATACAATGTCGGCCTGCAGCACATTAAACAATAATCACAAAGTAAACCACTCGTATCATTAACCCCACATAATTTTCTCGTAACTTTGACGTGTCAAGAGTAACAGGTCTTTTTACTTCGAATTGATATTAAATCTGAATAAAGTTTTGTGAACTCCGCCTTTTTAATGAGTTGTTTAAATTGTTCCGAGAAAACGTGGAAATAGTAAAGTTAAAAAGAGGTAAATTTGGTTTCGACATGCATTGTGGTCTAAAAGAATCTGTAGGCTTTAAAATTATTCAAGACAAAATTATTATTGCCAATAATTATTCAGAGCAAAAATTTAGACCTGACTTGGACCTTAAAATTGGGGTTATTTAAGAAAGCTAGGCCCCATACCATGTTTGTTGCCCTGATTCTTCACGGTGTTGGTCGCGAAAGAACAGGAGTAGAATCACCTGGCTCTTAAGACGTTTCAATTAGTGGTCATAGCGGTCCTAATGAATAATTGAATAATAAAAATTCGAATTTGAATATATTTTTTCGCCGAGAAGGCGCGACAGATCGAGACCGGAGGTGGCGAGACGAACTCGACAAATTTTCAGCCTACTGGGAGATCCTAACACAAGATCACTACGTCTGAAACGAATGGAGGGAGGTCTTTGCCCAGCAATGGGACACACACGGCTAAAAATAAATAAATAATTAAATTTTATTGATTGGGAACATTCTTCTAGTTTTTTGTAAACTAAAGCTGTATTCAAAGATTTTACATACGTGTACCCTAGTAACATGGTTATTCTAGTTCAAAATTATTTATCTCATTTCTCTGTTTCCAAGAATTTAAATATTATAAGCCTGCGTAGGTACTTGCCTATTCCTATAGAAATTGTCTCCTAGGTATTTTCCTCAAAATGGCCGTTAAAATCCGTTAAATTAAGGCTTATAATGTATTTGCAATGTTAAAATACTAATTTGAATTGGAAATTTGTTTTATAGAAACTTTTAAAATTAAAGCAAAATGTTTTGGCAAATTTTGGAATAATAATTTCTGTTAATTCAAATGTCAAGGACCCAAAATCTTCCCGCAAACAATATTATGAAGGCCTATTAAGAAATGTGTTATTTGATACCGATTAGGTTTTAGTGAATAAAAACATATCTTCAGAAACTAAACTACTAGGTACCTATACTTATTTACATAATTTTGCAAAATATAAGTAGAACATGTTGAGCCATCTAAGGATCGTTATAAAGTGAGAAGCGAAGAATACCCCGGGTTTAAAAATTCGCGTTTAAGCGAAATCTGATACTGTAGGTATCATTTTACACTAAACAGTTATGTTTAGTTCTGTATCGGTGGTTTCGCTACTAAAATGCAAGCAATATCCATATATGGTGTTGAGAAAATGTATACCGCTTTCCCTCTCGATTTTCGCTATCCACAGTGATAGCGAATACAGCTATATCTGAATCGACCTTAATCGACGCTGCATTTCAAAACATTGCATTTTTATTTCCTTCTTACATAATACTTTATTTATTAGTAAAATGTATGTCAATGAAATTGTTAATTTTATTATTTTGATTTTCTTGTTGTCTAGATGATTTTCTTCGTTTATTCCGAAAACAGATAAAGCTTTATACCTTCGAGCATTTATTGAAGCTTTATACAGAGAATTGGCTGTACCATCTACACGGTCCTTACCATGTATGTATTCTTTAATTCCATTGACATTCCCTAGCTAATATTTTAACCTTTTTTGACGAATCCTTTATTAATGTATTCGAAACATTGCTATACTTAGTTACTTATTTAAACTATTTAGTATCATGTTACTATTAACTAATACGTAGTTGTTTCGTTATTTTTTCATAAAACAAATAGTCAAGTAAGTACAATTTACTTACCATTTTTTTAAATCCAAAGAAAATCAGAAGAAAGGTCACAAAAAATTGTTATTGCAATAAAAACTAAAATTAATACATATCTAAAGGTCAATTTCCTTTGAAATTTATCTAATTATTATTTAAAACTAGACAACTTTGAATTCAAATTTTGAAATACAAATAGCCGGTCAAACGGCATTTTTTTTCGCGAAATAAAATTCAAAAATCGTCCATGACCGCTTTTTGAATTTGCAAGGAAAAAATTTTACGATACATAATAAATTATGATAAAATCTAATAGCTTTTATTATTTTATTTTAACCGTATAGAATGCAAACGAATCAGCATGCAGAAGCCTATCTTACATGCAACATTATTGCACTTCAAGACTTGCCTCATAGAGGCAAAGGTATATAAAAATCATATTTATTATCCGGTTCTTGACTGATTGTCGCTCGAGATACTAAAGATTTATAATGAGTTTAGTGTAGAGAACAGGTGTGCAATGTGCGCATTCGACGCACTAGTTTGATAGTAAAGGGAAGTGTCCAACTCAGTCAATAATACTGTTTTAGAAGAAAAACCATGACAATACTACTTATAACGATCTGCATTTTATAGAAATAGAATAAAGTTTTATTTTCGCCACTACGGTACATACACACAAATCAGAAATGCTACATTACAGTGACAAGAAAATAAGGCTACCACTCAGCATTTGCTCCAGCAGCGCCATGGTTGTTAGAGCGTTGGTTTTCAGTGGCGCCGAAATGAGTAGCGGATCAACTACTATGACACTGGCACTATTTTCTGGCATTAATTTTAGTATCTCAATATTTTAGAAAAGTAATAAAAATACTCCCACATGATAATAATTTTGATTGGAGAGCAAATTCAAAAATATAATAGGTACCTACCTAAAATATTAATAACCAAATTCAAAAAATAACATGCAATTTATGTTGAATAATTAAACAATAAAAATCTGAGAAATTTTAATAAAAATAAGATAAAATTATGGTAATTGGCCCGTGGAACCTGGTGAACCAGGTGAACTAAATTTGTGTACCTCTGGTAGGTAAAGTAAAAAAGCATTAGGCACGTAGGTAAAGTTATAAGCAAATATAGTAAATTTAAATATGGGTACATTTTGATTTAAATTATAACATACTAATCCTTCTAAAGTTGATGTAAATCATACAAACAATTAATCTTGTGTCAATCAAAATAACGTTAATGAGTATTATATCCTGCTTCTTATGACAACTAGTATAATTCGACAAGATTAAGATTAAGTTGAGTACAGTCATACTCAAAATATGAAATCTAAATATCACAATCAGTAAGTTTAAAACCAAGATAATTTTAAATCTAAAAATTGAAATAAATAATAATGTGGATGGATAATGAGAAGAGGTAGACCAAAGAAAAGATTAATGGATTGTGTGAAAGTTGACATGAGTAAGAAAGGGGTGAGATGACGGCTGATAGAGAGAAATGTAAGAAGAAAACATGTTGTGCCAACCCCACGTATGTGGGAAAAGGGCAGGAAGATGATGAATTTGAATTACAATAAGTAAAGTAAAATAAATAAGTACCTAAATACCTAACGAGCCATGACTTGTGATTGCTCTGGTGCAAAAACGTTATTACTAAACTAGGAACTTATAATAACAAAAAAAAACAACGGCTTGTTACAACACCTTTTTGCTAGGCGATCATATAGGTTTAAAGCGTATTAAAATACGCTAATACGCTGTTAACCTGTATGATTACTTACTTACAAAACAGACCTTAGTTTGAAGTTTAACAAACTAAAAGACAAAATATTGAGGGTGATATCCTTTGGTGCTAACAATGAAGTTAATACTGTAAATAGTAGAGTCTATGGGTTCAAAAGTGTTTAGTGGGCAGTAGGCCGAGACAAGACAGAATGAAAAAGGATTGAATGAGTAATAGAAAGATATTTAACGTTTATTAATAAGTAAGGCTTATGTTTAGCTAATAAATAAGATAGGATCAAGTTACGCATTCAAAGCTAACGAGCGTCTTAAGAGCCAATTGGATCAAATGAATACAAACTGTAATATTATGAATATTGTATTATTATAATGCATATTGCTTTAGAAATTAATGCAAATGGACTATAATATCACGTGAATGAAATACACATAAAATATTATAATTAGTAGTAATATTTAGCTCGAATTATTATCTGTTACATTTCAATTATTCTGGTTCACTAGTTTTTAAGTAAGCTCGTGTGAGCAAGTGGCCAACTCTGGTTTTTAAGGTAATTTCAAGATATCAACTGAAAACGGGGTAGATATTTTTATTTTAATGTATATTCTGACAGTTCCAGCAATCCTTCTCCCAGTAGTACAGTTGTTAAAGCGGTGGTCACGGTATAACCGATGTCACAATTTTGGAGTTTTTTTATTTTTATTTTAAATGTGGCGTAGGTATATCATAAAAACTCATTTGATTAAGTATATATCTGTCTATAATCAAAGAAAAATTTAAACCAATGAGTTAGTGGTCAACTTTGGCGTCAGTGTTTTAGTTTTACTAAGTAAAAAGTTAGGTACCTACCCAGAAACATTAAAGCGCCATTTACATGAACAGAGCTTCTCCCCTCGAAGATAAGATTCTCGAAAGAAAGAATAAAATATGACAATGTAAACTAAACATTGATTCTGTTCATGGACGGTCGACAAAGGGTTGTCAATGACTCCCTCTAGCTTTCGATAACCGAATCTTCGAGGCGAGAAACTCGCTCGATGTAAATAGCGCACAAAAATCGCTTTTTATTTCTTTATTTGCAAAATCACACTGTTAGTATTTAAAAGGCTTCAGTACCACTTAATATACTATGATCAGCAGTTAAATACTAGTGGTTTTTCCCTAGTTTATCCATTTATGCAACTTAGCAAATTGTTCGGGTTACGCCTTTGACCTTTTACGTTCTAAGTCCTTTTTATCGCTTCAATATGAATAGTATGATCAAATTACATACAAAGTTTATGGTCCGATTCAGAATGCATGGGTACTAATTACTGTTGGATTAAGAAAACTGGTTGTTGTGTCATACGAGTGAGAATTTATGCTTGCTGCCATGTAGGTTGGATTTTAGGACATTGAACGTAATAGTGGTATAAAGTCTCAAAAAGGAATGATATCCAAAATCGGAAAATACACATGTTTATTGTATTTTTTAAAAAGCTAAAGCTACATTTTATCTACAGTATCTGTAACTGGGTATTTAGTACTTATAATGAAATGAAAAAAATCGTAGTATCAGTCATGAGCAAGGTGCTTACTTTGGGGCTAGATGATGTTATGTGTCATGTTCGGCATTATTAATTTCTATTTTATATTTAATATCCAATGTCTACTTATTATTTTATAAAATTAGTGTTTTATATCTGTGTGAGGTGATCTCCGGGATTTAAAACTTAAACATAAAAAGGATTGGGTTCACCCACAAGTTTTCAAAATGTTGAATCATGAAATATTTGCAGAATTGTAAATGCATGATGATTGGAGAATTATTACCATGATTAAGTACTTGTTACATGTTAAGTATCCCTAATTATAATCAATTTGAACAAGATAATACCTACTATCATGTAATGTAAAAAATAAATTTAAAATATCATAAAGATACGGAAGCCGCCGATTACGGCAATTTATTTAATCATTTTCAAAAGTATGGTTATTATATTTGAAAACTTATGTCTTCACATATTTGAATCATCATCATCATCTTAGCCTAGTTTCATGTATTACTGGACTTCAAAAACTGACTTACATACAAATCGCACGCAACGTGTGTGATTTGAATATTATTAATTACTAGCGGACGTTATTTTTTTATTTAGTTTTTTTTTAACCGTGCATTTTTCCGAGATATGTCTAAGTATGTCCTACTCCGGTTATTTTCTACCATCTATATTTTACCTTTCAGGCAAATCGGTTTAGCGGTTGTCGGAGTTATGAGGGAACAAACATACATACAAACTTTAGCTAGATTAAAATTATTATTCCATAAACACTCAATTCCTCTGATAAAACAGAAATAAAAACTTTGGATAGAGTTAAAGTTGGTACGTAAAATACGTTCAACGCGGCGTGATAAACGAAATGAAATGGCCACAAATAAACTCGATATACGATAATGATTACAAAAAGTGAATGATTAATATACCTGTTAAAAGGTTTTAAGGACCCTTAAAAGATATCGTGGTTTATTACTTATCTGAGCAAAATTTAAATTTGCAACGCAAAATTTGCCAATCCAGTATAAAGAATAAAAGTGCGTTTTGCAGTTAAGTCGAAATGATTGATTAACAAGACGTAATTCCAAATAATTTTATTTTCGGGGCGTTTTTAGTATCTTACAAAAAACTTGAAATTACGAGTCATAACAATTTAAAAACCACATAAGACGTGATAACCTTTTTTCTTTTAAATATCAGCAGCTGTAGACCAATTTTGGCGGTATCACATAATTAAGGAATTCAATAAGCTGATTCTCAAAATTATAGGTTATGCCGTTGAGAATATAACAATGGAGACAAAACTAGCTTTCATAGCTGAAACAACAGAAACTAGACTTGTGGCATCTTGCACCACGATTATTAATTGTATTTAGCTAACTTAAACGCATATACCTAACGCATACAAAAATTGCGCTTGGGCAAGCTTAAATACAATTAAGAATATGGTGCGAGATGCCCTTAAAGTTTATACTATGATATTTTTGTTGCATAAACATAATGTTAAACTTTTTAAATCATTTGAAAATGAAAATTCTTATCAAAATTTTCAATTCCGACGGGATACGAACCCGCAATGATACCAGCTTTTCATTTTCAAATGAAATAATACCTTAGTGTGGTTTAAGACTAAGTATAAAAAAATTAAAAAAAACTTTTTAAATGCCCAGTTTCAATATTCTATCAAGCTGCTGATTTTTGCTTAAGTACAGTGTATACATAGATATTTGACAGTACTCTTGTACTAGCAAGTGGCTAAATTAAAAGTTAAAGAAAACCGACTTCAATGTTATAAGTTGAGTAATTTTCTGCACTCTTGAGATACATTTCTGTTCAAAAATCCAAAGATCCTTGACAAATCCTCACCAAATTTTTGTGGCACCTAAAGGAAAGTATATTCTTTCGAAAAAAAAATCCTAATCGGTCCAGGCGTCTTTGCGTAATCGATGAACATACATAAAAAAAGGACAAAAAAAAAAGATTTCGACGAATTGAGAACTCCTTTTTTTGAAGTTTGGTTAAATATGTCAGCAAAACAACTGATAGGTAGAATATTGAAACTGGCCAGACTATTATAAAAATCAACACTTCTAAATTTAGTAGCATTATAGTCAGTAATCATAATATTTACACTTTGCATTTTTCTGCCAAAAATAAAATATTTGTGTGATGTGTGATACGTACATCTTAGATAAACTAGTACGATTAATGTTTTACCATCCCATGAGAAGACTAGAGCAATATTTTGACTGATATTATTTATGTTATGATTCTGTGAATGCTCAGGATAATTGAAGCGCTCGTGGCGTAGCTTGCTGAGACGTTCTTGATTGATCATTACTAGCTGAGCGCTTCTGTGCTTCGAGGGCACGTTAAATTGTCGGTCACAGGTTTTAAGTCGCTAAGCCATGGCGGAAGCTTTTAAGCGGCCTACAAAACTCCGTCACCAGAGTTGTCCACTAGCTCAGTGTTCGGCAAACTTTTTGTGTTGAGGTACTTACACCATAAATGAAAAATCATTTTTTTAATGCGAAACATGAGCTTGTTTAGTTGAGCATATGCGTCCAAATTTTGAGTAGCTTAACTGTCCGTCCTGGCAATGATTGTGGCCAGGGTGGACTGCCCCTATACGAGGCACTGTTGTGAGCGACACCTGGCCAGCAATCCAATTCAGTTTTTAAGTACCTTTGTCTGTATTTTTGTGTGTGTTGCCTTACCCTTACCTACTATGAGTTAAATGCTCGAAATAAATGTATTTTTTTTTTAACTGAGCTAGGTAACCTTATTTTTCCGAGGCACACCAACCAATGATCACGGTTTATCAGTGTGCCGTGGCATACCCTTTCACAGTATTATAAATGACCCGAAAATCGGACATGCCTTTTTTATGATACTAATCGAAACATTAGGCTATTTCCAATACTAGAGTAGAACTCCCAAAAGTTAATTCAGCTTAGAACGTGAGTTATGATTTTTTAATTTTTTTTCTATGGTTACCAGAGAAAACCTAAAGAAATGCTGTAATTTTCTAAGTAAGCAATGTTTTTTAGTTTCAATGGCAGTATGCTATGAAATCAACTAACTACTATTTTCGGAAACGTATAATTAATTTCTAGGTAAACAACAAACAAAGTTATGAATTTTTTTGTAGTAATTTAGAAATTATTTTTTTTCACAGCTGTCTACAGAGATTAGCGCCAGATTTTCACAGTTTCGTATTCATTAGTATTATGTTAACCTGCCCGTAAAATATCAGACGCGTAACACGTAGGACTTCGGAGTTATTGAATTTTAAAATTTGGATGTTAGGGTTGGTACTTATTAAAAGCGAACTAATTTGAATCCAAATCAGATTTTTTACAGAACTTGATTAAATTGATTGAATTTTGGTGATATTGAAAGTTGTTATCACTCAATTATCTGTCAAACATAGGTACCCAAAATAACAACATTGTACAGGGTGTGGCAAATTCTTGGTCACTGAAGGGTAGCTACCTTTTCTCTTGTAGTTAGAAAGTTTTGTTCTTAGGAAACTTCGGTTTTATTTTGAAGAAAAAAATAATTGCATATTTAGATTTTTGAAAAAAGTACAGTTAGCCTAAAAAATTACATTTGTCAAAAAAAAAAAAAAAACAAGTTGGTCTTAATCGACTCTATTTCCCACCAGGAACACTTCTCCCAAAGTAACTTATCAAATCAAATCGTAAGTTTTTGCAATAATTCAAAAAAACACATCCCATACATTTTCTATGAAATTAGTAGTTGTATATCATTCTCATAGATTCTCAGTGACAATACAATATTATGGTAACAGCGATCTGATGATGGAGTCAGGAGCTGTTCAACAGAACTCCTCAGTAAATAGGCCGATTGAGTTTAAACTCGGCATATCTGTCAAGTTCCGACTACAAGCCATCTAATGATGAAGTCAGGAGCTGTTCAATGCTTTCCGCCGAGAACATCCATGTTTTGGCTCATTAGAATCAGCTCAACATTACTCAATAAAAGCTTGTGATAAATGAAAATATTTTTTTTAATTAGAAAACTTATTTTTTTAAGCCCTTTAATTTATACATACCTACCCCTATGTACTATGGATATAATAAATCGCCATTTTGTGATGTCCACCATATTGGATTTACAATAACGTAACTTTACTTATTGTGTTTCGCTTGTCTAGTTTTTTCATTTGATACCCATATCATAGGGTTGCTGTGGTAATGATAATTCGCCATTTTGTAGCGTCCGCCATATTGGCTAATAATATAGAAACAATAGATAAAAACATAACAATTAAATTAAACAATTAATTCTATTTTGATTTTTTTTGTTTATTCTATTATTCATAAGAGTGTCGCTCTTGAAGTCTAGACGTACCAAAGTTTCATGCTTCATTCACCCATCTGTTTACAATTTTCTCTGGTACATTTTATAAGATCTTATTATGACAACCCTAATATCATAGAAATTACTGAAAATCATAGAAACGTCATATCTTCGATGTCCTGATAGATTTTCGTGTGATTTTTTTTCACAGGTATAATACAGTTACGAGGTATATTTTCAGGAAGATTTCTAGCGCTAATCTCTAATGGTTTATGAGAAAAAAAATAAAACGTGAAAATCACAAAATTAAGCATAGAAACTTTACTGTTATCGGTAAATCTATTTCGTTTAGCTTATAAAGTGCCCTGTATATAATGCCATTTTGGCCTAGAAATAATTATACAAATATGTTACGCAGTTCTTTTATTTTCGCCTTTTTCTGAAAATCCAGAATTTTCTAAAAAAAAATATTACTCAAGTTCTAAGCTGAATTAACTTCTGGGAGTTCTACTCTAGTATTGAAAATAGCATAATGTTTCGATTTGTATCATAAAAAGGGCATGTCCGATTTTCGGGTCATTTATAATACTGTGCCTTTGCGGAACACTGCCTAGCTCATACAAACTTACAGGATAACCATTTAGTCGTTACGATACGATGAAAGCCTTCAGGCAACCAAAAACTCCGTCACCAGTTAACTCAACAGATCAGCCACTGCGCAATCCGAATAATACCATCCGCTAAACTCAGGTTAATTCTTGAGTCCAGTAATGCAATCTCCTAGAGTTCGAATCGAAAATCAAAAGTATGAACCCCAGGCGCGTTTTCGATAATTGAGTATAATTTTATTTATGCTTGCAGAACAATCTCACGTGAAACTTGTTTGGTGGTCTGTAATTTTGCGTCATTTCAACCAACTCCTTTTTTAATCATAAAAAGTGAAATAGGTTTTATTTTCTCAGCAATAAAAGAGAGAATCGCGTGGTTTATGGAATACAAAATGCATTGAAATGGCTGTATCGGAGATATTATCATTTATATAAAGTTGTTCGAGTTTGTCAGAAACTGATTTATTTGTATACCCGGGTTTATCGGTAGTCGGTTAATCTTTAAACGTTTAAAGGACTATAAACTCTATTTAATTTCAGTAAAGTTCCATTCGCAGTATCAAATATGAGTCTTAATGAAAGAGAGTTTTAATTTGTCATACACATTTTTAAAAATTGTTCTGCGGTTGTAATTAAATTATTGATAAATCAAAAATAAGTGCAACAGGTTGCATTTTTGAAAATGTCATTGTCATTTTCACTTTTAGGTTATCTGCCAATATTTAAAAAATTATAATAGCGAATATGTACCTAGTATTAATAAAATGTAAGTTTGGTCACAAAACAAAATAATAGTTGATTTGGTAGAAAGTTCATTTTATAACGGGGATTTCTTCACTTTTAAAATATCTCTAAGATAGGACCGACAATTTAACGTGACCTCCGAAGAACAATAGCGCAAATATTTTATTTTACTTGTAAGTACCTATCTAAAATGTTTCAAAAAAATCATACTTATATTATAAATGCGAAAGTTTGGATGTCCGGATGTTTGGATGTTTGACTTTGGATGGATGTATGTTTCCTAAATCGACAACCACAGAACTGATTTGGCTGAAATTTAAAACATAGATAGATAATGACCGGGACATTGACATAGACTACTTTTTATCCGGGTACTACGCGAGCGAAGCTGCGGGCGGCAGCTAGTGATTTTGGGGTAAAATAAATAACTCCAATACTGTACTTGAGTAGAACCTTGTCTAAAGTAACATAAAGGTTCGTTACAAAGTGATTTATCTAATTGTTAATTAACAGTTTATTTTAAACCACAACAGAAAAAGGTAACAACCTTGAACAAGTCTAGTACCATGTGTAAACTATCATCATTACGCGAATTACTTAGATCTAGATCTAGTTACTTCTAGTTTTCTTTATATTCTTTAAAGACTAGCTATTAGTTATTGATACCCGGTGGTAATCCGCTTTTTTTATTCTTCGTTTATCTTACAACTAATTTAGATGCGAATGTTTGGATGGATGGATGTTTGTTAATCTATCCAGCCATAAATGCTGCAGGGATCTGAATGAAACTTGGAATTGGACAGTTTATAATCACACTAATATTGAAACTAAATGGACTAAATGCGAACTGGGGGTGGAAGCTAGTTTCTTATAAGTTTATTAGAATGTCTGTCTACTGGGCCTTAGGATTTTAGCCATGATTGTGTTACGTTTAAATTTTTTTAATAGTTTACCACGTGCATACCATAGGTAGAGGACGGCAAAAGAAAAGATGGAAGTATTGTGTGAGAGAGGACATGAGTGTGAAAAGAGTGACTAGGTACTGACTTGACGAGTAATCGGAGGGAATGGAAGAGGAAAACATGTTGTGCCGACCCCAACTAGTAGGAAAAGGGCAAGGGAATGATGATGATGAGTTACTTTACCACGTACTTACTACAAGTACCTACATTAGCGGCCTTTACACGTAAAGTGGGAAATAGCACGTACCATTCCATCCATCGCTCCAAAACCGTGTAGATGCGCGAGGTCTGACAGTTCGATCTGGCATGTCGACAGACAGTTTTTGTGAGAGTTTTTTGCACGCATCACCGTTCATAATCGTACCACGCGCCAGAGTAAACTGTGACAGTAATTAGCACGACGATTTTATCCGCGGTTAAAACTGCACAGATTTATCCGCGGTTCGGAACGCAGTCCAGATGCACGGTTAAAACTCTACCGTGTAAAAGCCGCTATTTGCTCTACGTGTGTTAAAACCTCGACCGATGATCAGACAAACTACAATAAATTGTCATCTGAGTGGATGTTCTATTTTTAGTCAACAAGACAGCCCAGCCACGACCACGCAATCAATTTAATACATTCCGCTTATTGTAGGCGGCCACTGGTCCATACATGGTCACTATGTGTAGTAAAAACAGCGAGAGTTTTTTACTAACACAGTTTTTTTGGAAATCTGTAAGTATACCTAAGTCGACGGTGAATAAATCTAAGAAAGGTTTTAAAGTGGGTAACATTTGAAAAAGACATTCAAATACTACTGGGTGTCAAAAACACCACTATTGAGTATTGAATTCTGCATTAAAATTATTATAAATTAGGTCTGACCACAGAATGGGAACCGACTAGCAACCAGCATTTTCTTTGAGCACCGTGAGCAAAGTCAAGTGTCACATGTTGCATTTGTCTTAAAAAATCGGAGATTAAAATGCTCGCTTCGCTCGCTTCATTTTAATCTCGCTTTGCTCGCATATTAGCTTCGTAAGTTTTTTGCGACCAAATTGAGTAAGTACCTATAATTTCAGACCACTGAGTGACGTTTATTTTTTAGGGGGTGCTCATTGTGCTCAAAAGAAAACCGCCCCGCTTGCCAACTAATGCTACGCCGCCACTGATTAAGATTTGATTTTGAAAATCGAATGCCTAATTTTACTCACAGTATTTTCGATAAATAGAATAATAATTATTCACCTTGTTTTTTTAATATTTACCTATTCAAATTTCAATTTCAACATGTACCAATTTTATTACTTAGG
Source organism: Camptogramma bilineatum (assembly GCA_958496255.1). NCBI lineage: Eukaryota > Metazoa > Arthropoda > Insecta > Lepidoptera > Geometridae > Camptogramma > Camptogramma bilineatum. The sequence continues at coordinate 8,895,133 of OY292465.1, read as the reverse complement.
TATATCGTATCTAATTAACTACAATGCAATGCCGCAATAGTTATTTACAGACAGTTTACTAAATTCTTGAGAATCGTGACCTAACTAAGATAAATGGCATTATGTTTTCTATAAATCGTGGGGTGCTATTTACTATGTACTTACCTGCTAAGAATAGGTAAAATTGTTTTATTGTAATTTATTAAAAGGTATGTGGGGTTTCATTTGTTATTTATTGTTTGTAAAATTATGCCTTTTATGATAAAAGTTGTGGTACAGCGCCATCTATCTTTAATGTATGATGTGTGATGCGCGCCATCTATGGATGAGTAGCAATTACACATCGCAGTTTAGTGCGGAAGTGTGTAGAGATGTCGTATGTCCTGATGTGGTCATGATCATACGGTGTAGTAAAAATTTAAATATTACAGGGCGTCCCACGGTTATGCCACACAGATAGAAAAGATAGAAAATTTTACTAAAAGAAGACTACATTTTGATTTAAAAAAAATGTAGTAATTGCAGTTGCATTTTTATAAAATGAGTATTTTAAAATCTTTTAATGCATTAAACATTTTTTAAATAATCGCCTAGCTGAACCGGGATAAAATCCACAAATGTGAAAAAAACCACCTTTACTACATCGATCGAAAGGCTCTATCATAAAGATTAAAGACCATAAAATTTCACTCCATAAAGGTGGTAGGAAGAAGGTAGTTTTTTAAAGATAAGACTTAGATAATAAGCAAATAGAAGAGGTTATAAAACAACGCCCTGTGGTACACCAGCATTCAGTTGACATGACACTAAGAAGAATAAGATTCATCAATCTGAATACATTGCCTTCCTTTAACAACGGGGGGATTTTTCAAAATTCAACCCCTAAAGGGGAGAAAAGGTGTTAAAATCAAAGATCAAGTATCGTCGTACATCCTTTTTCTTAGGTTAAAATGGTTGTATAGAACTTTTTGCTGTGTAACACTCGGTTTGGATAGGTACCAACTCAAAATACTTTATAAATATTATTTTCATAAGTATAAGTTGCAAGCTCATCGCCGCTTATAAGAATACGAACTGCTTTCCTCAGAATGTTTCCCTTCCGTAAGCATATGGTGCCATTTTCCGAAACGAAAAATCCATTGATACACGACCGAGATTCGAATTACCTTCAAGTTGCCTAACAAACTTATATCCCACTATCCCACGGCTAAATAAATTAAAAAATACCTACGTACTTATTTTATTGCAAAAATCCGGTCATAAAGGTTAGCTAGGTACAAAATTTAGCTTTCCAGTCGAAGGTGTTATGGCAACGACGTGAAGGTCGAGGAGTCAGACAGAAATAGACGACATCAGAGTCGAATTAGGTAGGTAGGTACATAAAGAATGTAAAAAGCTTTAAAAATCGGGTTAGGGGTCAATTTTCAGAATCAGCGCACCTGGTTGATAGCTATAATAATAATATACTTACTAATATATTTGTTGCTATGCATGGCCCTCCTTAAATATTGATATTATTGCTTTTCTGCCCCTTCAGGGGCCAATATAAAAATATGCTTATTTAGACACCTCCTTCTCGAAATAAAAATACAGAAAAGCAATAATATCGATATTTAAAAAGCACCAAAGCGATCAACCAAACACGCTGATTCTGAAGATTGACCCTTAGTAACTAGTAGTTCGCCCCGAACTGAGATCTCGCGCACCGTAGATGGCTTACATTTGGACTTTCTTCTGACTACCCCTATAATTTCAAGTGCTACTACTGCCGAGTATGCCTATTGCGCTAGCTCTTCATGTTAAAAAATACTAGCATGCATGCAATACATAATGTCGTGTCTAATTTTTCATTTATTTCATATTTATGAATTCTCGTCGTATTTCTAAAAGTATACGTCCTAGAATAAAAATAATAACTATTTTGGAATGTACAAATAAAGACCTTTCATTTGACACCCCACTCAATATATTTGTTTACTTAACTTTTTTTACCCCAATTATTTTCATTTTATATCAAAAAATTTTTATCACGAAAATAAATCAAGTAGCATCTAAAATCATTGCAAACCAAACCGCAACGATGCCACTCTCTTTTTAAGACCGACCAGTCAATGAGCTACGAAGACATCGAAACTCTATGAAACGGGAGCTCTTGCAGCTCTGGTTTCGTAGTTTTTGTTCTTTGGTCGTATTTCAAAAACTATACATCCTAGATTAAAAATAAAAACCATTTTGGAATGTACAAAATAAGCCCTTTCGTTTGACACCCCACTCAATATTTTTGTGTAACTTTAAAAAAAAATTACCCCCTTGGGAACCTAATATCTTCACAACCCCTTCATCGATTTAGCTCATATGCTCCACCGTAAATTTCCTTACTACAACCTATTGACCTACCAAGTTTTATGCAGATTGGATAAACGGTTCGACAGTTATGCTCGAACAACAATTCGTGAAACATACAAACATACAAACATACAAACATACAAACATACAAACATACAAACATACAAAGCAAAATCGCCCAACTTACCACTAAGATCTTCGCTCGCTTCGCTCGCTCGATCGACTTAGAATAGAATATAACTTTGTACCACAGACAGGAAGAAACACAACAAAAGAAGACGATCTTTTAATATTTTTAATGAAAAGATGAAGAACTCAAAGTTTTCTATAAAGTTAAGAGGAGTGAAAGGATAAAAAAAGATGTAAAGAAGGGTAAGGATGTACAAATTTCTACGAAGTTGGATCGGCAAAAAATCAAGATTATTGCGATATTCAGATTCAAATAAGGCGATGAAAAACCACAAAAACTTAATTATTTGCAAAGGCCCTTGGTTGTTGCCTAAGTCGGTAAAGAAAGGTCTGATCGCGACGAAAATATTTAAAGTGGCTATAAATAATAAATAAAATGTTTATCTAGATATTAAAATTGAGATGAAAAGTGATACAGTAATGGAGAAACTATTTTCACTTTGTGAGCTTTGTGAGCAACAATTTTGTGAGCTGTACTGGCGTTCTAAGGGAATTATCACGTAACAATATCGTCAATTTAGATACTGAAACCGACAATGTTTCGATTTATCTGGATAATCTTCATCTGGGAGAGACTCGCTGTAGTCGGTTTAAATTGAGAAATCCTTTCTAGCCATTTCCATCTGTAAAATCTTTCTCAACTTTATTTGTGTCTGAATGTCTGAATATAATCTAAAATTTTAGTTTTTTAGGTCTTTGAAAAACAAGACAGATAATCTGAAAACATTATTCATAGTCACAGAATTTCCTCTCATAAAACATCAATAGAGCACATAAACAGGCACATAAAAAAATAATTACGCTTATACGTCAATTGTTTCAAGCAGCTGGTCAATTTCTATGTCATTGAATCTATCAACGGCAATCAAGTTATTTACAATGTGTATGTGAAGATTTTGTACACCATAGGATTGTCATCGTGTCTGTAGGTACAACTTTGTCGAGCGAATCAGATCTGAAGTAGTGTGTACGCCGCGTTCGCGCCGGTAAAACGTTACTGGACAATTCATTCGCGAATTTAGAATTCGAATTTGCAACGCTGAAAGGTTTACCGAAACTATTCGCATTTTCATTTTTAAGTGGTTTTTTGAACTTTGTAAACTGGTTATTTGATGTAAAAATATCGGTGTTTCTAAAGAACGCGTTTTTTTGATGGAACGGTGGTGCCTGTTCCCTGTTTTAAAAATAATTTGATTGATTCGCAGATGGTTGGTTATTATTAACAGTGTTATGACAAGGATGAATTGCGAAAATATCTGCATTTTTTTTTTAATTCAAGAAAAGCTTTATTTTATTAAAATTATTTCAGCCATTGCTATTCATTTCAAGTTTATTTTCCTTCAATGAAGAACTTGATTTTATGATTTCTAATTTTAATTTTAAATTATGTATGTAGGGATAATATTATATTTATTTTAAATGATGTTTTATAATTTTGATGATGAATCGCAAGGCAAAATTCTAACTACCGAATCAAAATTAACATTTGATTTTTTTATTTAAATACTTACCTACAATTACATAGATTTCAAGGTAATCTACCACAAACAAGCTTTTTATTTGCAAAATGTGTTCAAATTTAAGTTACTTCTTAAGAAATGATTTAGTGTTTTTAAAATCTGAATTATGCACATAAATCAACTTTATGTTGTCCATATTTTAATACATTTTTACAAAGGAAAACAAAAGCTCTTTTATAAATACTACATTGAATGTACGAAGGTCATTTAGCTTTACGTTTTTAGGTCACGTAAAGTTTTTAAAGTCGCTACTTGACAATGAAAAAATCAGATAAAAAGCAAACAAAATACGTGCAAGGTGTTTTAGGTACTAAGTAGGATTGACCTTGATCGATGACAAAATAGGATAAACAAACATTTAGCATGAGAGTTGTCTAAATATTGATTTAATAGCAACATCTTCATGAATTTTGGATAGATGTAATTGGTACTGTAAAAATATAAATGTATTAGCATGAACAAATTTTAAAATTGATTTTACTAATTTTCTTAAACTGGTTTTATATGTACCTACCTAGATACCTATTCATTCATTCAATAAATTCTGATTCAAATCTTACGTTCCCATTTCTATAAATATGTAGGTTTACATAATTTACAAAGGTGAGGAGGCTTCATGATTTGTATATTAAATATTTGTAGTGAGTGTTTAAATTGTCAGTTAATTTTATAATTTGTGCAAAATTATAAATTTAGAAATGAACCTTAAAGTAATTTAAACCATTTAAATAAAGTAGGTCTATGAAATATATTTGAATGTCATCAACTTTAAATTTTACTGTGCCATTTTACTACGACACGACAGTATGTAAATTTAATTGCCTATTAAAATATTCTAATCGTCTTTTTAATTGACTCCATTTATGACTGGCAATTGCCAAACATATGAATTCATGTCATTAATGTGCCTGTTCGTTTGCCGTGACATTTGCAAGATTTACTCGTTCAAGAACTACATCAGGATTGTTGACAATTTACTCTTTGATCCACTTACGTATCTTGGGTTCGAACCAGGTCTATATCAACCTAGAAAAAAAGTCGTAAAAACTATAAAAGTATGCCTGTCTGATTCTTAAAAATATTATTAGGTAGCGAATTTTGATTTGATAATATGCGCCGTCCGTAAAACATTAAACTCTTAAAAGATAATTTTAATATAATATAAGATAATTTTAGTTAAATGAAGAAACCTGAGGAAACTTATCTTTAGTTCTTCTCGGATTGTCCACCTTCAACGCGAGTATGGTTGAAAACATAGGGCAACATTTCAAAAATTTTGTAATGCTTAGGAAACATTGAAGTAATTCAGATTCTAATTGTAAAACTCAAATGAAATTAAAAATTTTTACTCACAGTTTACTTTTTTTTGGGAAATGTTATTGGGATTCTTAACATGTCCTTTTGGATCAAATCGAGTTTTTATTTACACTGTAGAGAGGTATATTTGCAAATTCGCCATGTGGTAAAGATCAGGGCAGAATTGCGTTGCTTAAATCGCTACATATTCAAAAATGTCAAAACATTTACCAACCAATCCAGCGGTTCCTCTGAAGATTAATGGTTCGTTACCAAATCTGGCTCAGACACCTTCAGCATTATATTTTGGTATTTGATATTATCGCCTGTTCTTGGAATGTGTTTTAAAACCCCAGTAAATGGAAGAAACATAATAATTGCATTTAACTAAATTCACTACAGACTTCAGTTATCATACATCCTTTAAATCCTTTCCAAAAGGGTAGACAGATATCACTTTCCACCTGTTACGACGATGTCATTTTTTCGTTTCATTCACTTTCATTTTATTCTTCTTTAAAAGGAATCTTTCGTCATAATAGTTTATTAAAACGTGATCAAGAATGTATCCCCAAGGGTCAGAAGACATTCAAGATCCTTCGAAAATGTCTTAGGAGGTAGCAAAAGCACGTTTTAAATACATGTGCACAATTTGTTCCATACATGATAGCAAGCACATCATCACCTATTAGACTTCCCTGATGATGGTTTAACATAAACTACTTTAGTTTTCTTGCAATATATTGGAGACAGATTCCAACGAACCTAGTTTTATTGATAAAAGGATTCGGTGGTTCTACGTCAATGCTTTTCTGCGTTATAAAGCCTTCAACAATATCTTCCGGATAGTTTTTATCCTTATTGTTGTCATTATGTGCTAGAGCTATTTTATTACTAGCGTCTAAACAGACTGCAAATTTACTAGGAAAGGTACTATTACTTATAAGCTTTGTAGCTTGTAAGTATAAGGAAGTTTTTGTTCGAAGAGTAGGTATATGACGAGATTATAATCGTATTCATTATGCTAAATAAGTACAATATTTTGGATTAATATGTGAAGAAAAATGTTGTCTGTTTTAAACAGATGTTAATGTTACTATTTTTATAAAATCTACAAACTCGATTTTTGTTATTACCTCACAGAATATTACTGCTGTATCATTAGTGAAATGTGAAACTGAAATATTATTTTTGAGAAAATATTTTACATTTGCAGCTGATACTAGATTTTTCGTTTAACTCTTCAAATAATAACTGAACTACAAACTTTGTCAGACTGCGTTTCCGGTTGATTTGCATTGAATGGATGTGGTAATCGTCACACAGAATACGCCAATGAGCAATCATGACGTCAGACTAATTGTAAAAAAAACCCTTTGTTATATAGCTTTCTATTTCGTTTATACTCAGTTATATTCTACATAGTATGTCAAAAAAAAAAATTAAAATAAAAATACTGAGTAAGTACCTAGTTATTTTGGACTTTGTTAAACTTTCGCGATCACAGTTCTTATGTGAATAACACAGGAATTCATCGCGTAATTTACCTTATTTTATGACCCGACGACCGACGCTTCAGATAGTTATTATCATATTATATTATTTTCCTACTGCTGGGCAAAGGTCTCCCCCAATTGTTTCCATCTCTCTCGGTCTTTAATATCCCACCAATCCCTCCGAAAGGTGTCGAGATCATCTCGCCAACGTTTTCTCGGCCTGCCCCGGCTTCGTCGCCCATAATAATTTATAAATAATAATTTAAAAAAGTGGCAGACTTTTTGACGCCTGTCATCTTCAAAGTCACACGACAGAAATAGCTATACTACAAACAGCCATGCTATTTTCCCCTATGATACTAACATTTCTTTGAGTTTTTCTTAGCAGTTGTGCATTTATTTGTATTGGTGTCAAGGTCCCACAATTGCTATTTATGAGGCTAATTAGAGCTAAACGCGCCCACTTAAATCCTCAAAATCCGCAACGTAAAAATTTTACGATATATTATCTTTCATTTCGAGTTCGGTCTACTTGGTTGAAATCGTAGATTTGCACTCGGGAAATGTTTGCTTAGACGAATATAGGAAGCATCGATGCTTATTTATTTTGAAAGTTTTCGCAAAATAGTTTCGCAAATATTTAAGATCAAAGCCGTTCCGAAATATCTATTTGTAACGCCTCGATTCATCTTATTTTCTTCCTTATGATTTTGATTGCCAAAAATATTGAGTCAGTTAGGGTTTACTTAAGACATTCAGAAAAATAACTTCTTGAATGTGTTAACAAATTATTTGTATCATTGCCCCAAATTGAGAACAGCTTTATTATTGTGGCTGGCTGGCTAAATGCAAATAATTTAAAAGCAAATTTAAAGAAAACTAAAATTATGCATTTCAGCCAACGTGACATCAATTTAGGACATTTTAATATAAATTATGAAAATGAAATTATATTTGACTGTAATGCAACTAAATTTTTAGGACTATATATAGATAAAGGTTTGACATGGAAAATTCACACGGACAATTTAATAAAAAGAATGAATAGTTTTGCTTATGCACTACGTCACCTATCAAAAGTAGCAAGCAATGATACAACATTAACTGCGTACCATGGCTCAGTTGCTTCAATATTGAGATATGGACTGATATTCTGGGGTAACAGTACAAATAAACAAGATGTTTTTATTGCACAAAAAAAGTGTATAAGAGCTATATTTAATCTAAAAAATACAGACAGCTGCGTACCATATTTTAAAAGACACAAAATTTTGACATTACCCTGTTTATACATTTTAGAAATTGCGCTATTTGCAAAACATAACATGACTAAATTTAAAAAATTCTCTGACATAAATAATTTGAATACTCGAAACAGAAATAAATTTTGCGAGGTAAAAGCAAATACCACTTTAATGCAAAACAGTGTTTTTTGTATAGTTCCTAAAATTTATAACAAGGTACCAGAGAGCATAAAAGAAATTCAACTGACGAGCTTTAAAAGCCAGCTTAAGGCACTACTTGTTGAAAAATGTTATTACAGTATTTCCGAGTTTCTAAACGATGACCTGAGTTAATTTTTACCATAGTTATGTTGTTCTCTGACTGTTTAATTTAGGGTTAAGGGTTTGACAATATTATTTCTTAATGTGTTTTACTTTTTTAGACTATAAATTTGCATGCCTAGATAAGGTAAGATTGTACTGGAACTTTCTCTACTTTTAAGACCATTATTGTACCTACTTTCTAGCAAATAAAATAAATTGAATTGAATTGAATTGTCATTGAATGGAAATTTAACGAAGTCTTTGAAGCATTTTCTCGTTTCTTTTTTTTTTTTTTGGTACCTACTAATTACTTTAAACTACTCACTTTCTTATTATCTTGTCCTATTATCTCACATAAGGTAGGGAGTTTTTATTTTTCCTTATTCTCCTTTTGTGTGTTATCTCACAACATTTATTTTTCTTATAAGTAATTACGAGGTTTTTCTTTTAAAGAAAATCTTTCAAACAGCAAAATGTAATTCGATCTATTATCTTTTAGCACTGTATCAGTTGTTATTAATAGCTCTGTCATTACGCCATCATGAGCAGTTACGCTAATGGTTTCGGTAGTTTCTGCGATAACGTCAAGTACATAAATAGCGGTCTATAGTCTGTCAACTTTTACTGAAAGGCTCAATGACGTCATAGGAAGATTATCCAGCTTTCAGATAAATAGAGTCAATGTTTGAATTTAGAATAGATATAGAGTGACAGCAACTGTCAGAAATGTAAACCTATGAGAGCTTCTTGTTTGCAATAGATTTTTTTTACAGGCGTGACCAAAACACAATGACATGAAAGGTCATGTAAATCTTCCATTGATAAATTATACTGTAATTATAAAGTTTCTAAAATAAATCTCTACCTACATAATTTTATTTTTAAAATTGCTTGGAAGTCAATTATTATTATTTATTTACACTAGATAAATTCTCATTCATTTTATTGCATGTTATTAAAATATATCACAAAAACAATTTCCATCAATCAAATATACGTTAGTTTCCATTACTACACGCACAGCAATTATTACAAACAGACGGTAAATAGTATCAATTTATTATGATTAAACTAGCTAGAGTCTACATAAAAGGATATAGAATTATGTCAAGCTATGTAAGTACAAGCTGATAATCAATAATCATCATGATATTGTCTATGATTCTGTTAGAACTAAGATAATACACCTAGTCAGCTAGTCCAGTGTCTATTTTGGAACGTAACGTGGGCGTTATTCATTTAGTTAGACGTTACGCTGCAAGAATACGTTCATAATTACAACAATTTATGTAATTAATTTGATAAGGAATGCCTAATTATATTGTATCAATGTATACAAGATTATTCCTAATGAGATGAAACGTTTTGGGCTTTCATCCAAAAATCGATGAAAACAGGTCTAGGTCAAATTTAAATGGCTCTGCTAATGTATACCTATTGTGTGACAGTTGCTTTGCGAGCTATCTCATGATATCAGTGATGAGCGGTAAAGTAATCGATGATAGCATATCTAATCTTTTAATAAAATATGAGTGCGTGTGCGTTAACTTTAACATGAAACTAGTTGAATCTGCATATTGGTTTTAAACTTAAATTAATGTATTAAGAATCAATAAAAAAAGGTGACAATTTTTTGAACAAAAAAAAACAGTAGGTCGTTTTAGTGAAAATATTTAGTGTAAAATAAAGAAAGGATCAATATACCTACGCTCAAATAACAAAGGTCCACGGAAAGAGTTTTTTAACATTTGGAAATCAAAAATAACTCTTACTGAACTCGTATAAGAATGACTTGATGAAAGATAAAACTTACTTAGAACGCAACGAGTATTGCAGTTGAAATAATAAGTATCAACTTAATCAAATTTTAAGTCTATTACCAAAGTATAGTGCATAATAATTCATCTGTCAACGTCACTCAGATAAACATAATTACTTTAACTTTTAATTATAATTAAAGCTTAAGCAATACTATACTTGGTCACGTTTTCGTGAATTAAATAATGTTAAATCCTTGACTCTGTAAGTCTGTATGTAATGTCAAGTTACAATATTGTAACTTGCTGAGTCAGAGTATCTGAAAAAATCTACAGGAATCTGTTAAAAGATTCCAAAATTTTAAAGATATAAATAATATCATTATTAATTAATTTTAAATAATAATTTTATTGTTGCTTCAGGAGTGAATATAACCAATATAATAAAAACATATTTAAAAATTTTAACTTTTTATAACGTAACTTTAAAACATTAAACATAAAGTTGTTGTAATAGCAATTTATCAAGTTTATTTTGGTGTTAAAATCGAATTAATTTACGCCCTGATACATGGTCCACGTGACCATGACTTACATTTCCTGCTGCAACCATCAATCTTCAAACTGACCTTACAATACTTAGAAAGGTATCACTAACCTTTACCGAAATAATTTCACCTACACAACAGGTACAACCAGTTTTTAGATTAATCCATGAGCACTTGTTTGTCTATTCAAGTGTTATAAGCTTAGAGAAACAAATAATAAAATGTCAGTAATCGACTATCTAAACTAGACAGACAGCGTGGCAACATTTTACAACATAACACCTCCAAAGCACGATTAAATTAATATCAAAGATTACAAACTAGATGAAAGTGTGCGATGCGATGATGCTATCTTCAAATGGCGCTTAAATTGTTAGCATAAATTTAAACCAAATAAAATATATCGTGATCATGATCAAGATAAGATAGGAAAGATGTTGTTAATAGATGACACACATTTTACTAGACAAAATTGATTTTATGCTGTCTGACTACATTTATTGAAATCTATAAATACGAAGTGTATTTTTACGCATAACTGGCATAAATTATTGTGTAAAATTGTTTTCACATTTTACACTTGATGTCTCAAATTCCAAAACAAATTGATATCAACGGTTTGTTTATTAATCTGCACCATTCATCAAGTTTAATGAAAACCAATTAAAGCTAAACCCGACAGGCACATACTCGTACATTCTAAAACATATTTAAATTAATACGTGCTGCAAGTCCTTTAACACTTGAGTCACTCATTGACAGTTGGATAAGGCGGGCAACTTTAGGCGTCGTGACACTTTTAGTTCACAATAAGATATTAGTGATGTAATGTTGCTATTGTGGCCACTGGCCCACTTAGATCATTCTTCTCACATTATGAATTAGCCGATAATTTTACTATCTTCGATAACCAGTTCGAGAGCATAAACTTCGTTGTAATCACATATCTCAGATAGATTTGCTGATAATACCAAGTTTATGTCATTTATAGGCTAGTTTTGGTAAACGTGTTTCAAACGTGTTGTAGGAACTGAATAAGTGATAATGATAATAAATTAAAAGTGTGAAATACTGATCAAAATGTCGCAAACACACACAAAACAGTGCCAGATGGACCACACATACAAGTTGGAGAAGAAATATCTGGAAATGAAACGTTTGGTGATCGAGAAGACAGAAGAATTGAAAAGAAGGGACAAAATAATAGCATTGTTGGAAAATGAAATGGACGATAAGGATGCACAGATACGATATTTGAAGAATGAAATTGATAAATATAGACAAGTAGTGAAACCATTGACGAGACAAATAATAGACAGCCACAAGAATGGGTTAGATGATGAAGAAGGGTTCGTTATGAAAGCTCCAGGAGTTGAAAATACGAGAGTTTATCGTCTTGGTGAGCCAAGACTAAAAAGAACAGCTATATCAGCTGAACCTCTGGCAGCTCTTAACTCAGGTCATGAAATGAAGCTGGTGAGGATACCTAAAAGTCACAAGTAAGTTATTTTGTTCTAAAAATACTTTTACTGCTTTTGCACGGAACACTTCAAAGGCTGCCTGAGAATTTAAATGTTTTAAGTAAACATAAAATGATACAAATAACAGTTTTGACTGTTAGCATTTAAAATTTTTGGATAAAAGATCCAGTTTTATATTTTCTGCATTATTTAAATTTTTATTGACCTGTCAGGATAAAGCATTTCATTTTATGTTTGATGCTAAAACTCGACGCGAGAAACAATTTTAAGTAAATTTATGTTTGATGTTTTTATCTATCAGACTGCCGAAACCCACGTTATTTAAATGTGATACATACAAATGATAGTTATTTACGTTCATTGTTTTCCGAATTGCTATTATTATGTAAGTACTTCTATTGTTTAAACTACTTACAGAAACAAACCACGTGCATGTTCTCATTTTGTTTTTTTTTTTAAGCATTTTGGCATTTTGATTACGTGAAACGTAACGTGACGTGTTTTACACGTTGTTTCTCATCTGAATATTTTAAACTCTGAACTATTTCAACTGACTTCAAAATAGGTTTTCTTAAAAATATCACAAATAATAGGTAGGTGCTGAATTATCTTTATCTTTTATCTTAAGTTTTCAATAATTTCCTTATGATTAACAATTTTATACTTTTATTATATTTTTAAGGAAAATTGGAGCTGACTGATAGATTTTACCATTCATAATATTTACAACCATAAATTGTACTAGATAAAAGCAATTGTGGTTTTAATAATAGATTCTTACTCTGTAAGTGATGTAGGTAGGTACATTGAAGTAACTCATTTGTCTGATTGGCTGAACCACTTAATCATTCGTCTGCATCAATCAATTGTGATCAATTGATTCTTCAATAAAAATTACAATGCTTATTATTCAGAATCTTCGATCAATCATTTTTTCATGTTTTATTATTCCACTCTTTTTGAACCACGAAAGAGTCTATTAGTATCTTCATAAGATCATTCTTTCACACTATTTCTTATGGACTCGTCAGTCTAGCATAGCATCTGATGAACTAGATTAAGATGGAAACCGTAACACAAGCATTGGTAGCCCTTGTCACATAGAATGATGTATAAAATCTATTGAAGAGTGGTGCGTGCTTTGAATCGTAGGCACATACATTAAAACTGGCAATGCCACCAGCAGTGAAGAATGGGATCTCTGCCAAGTTTAGGGACTAGTAGTTGTAGATCAATCATTTGTTTACCTCTATGCTATCTTATGAGTAAATAATGAAGTCTGGCTACTCGTTGAACACATTAGATTTATCAATAAAATATGATAAGTGTAATCCACACTAATATTATTTACTTAAAGAGGTTGTTGTGAGTTTGGATGAGTAATTTTTGAAACTACCAAATGGATAAAGACTTTTCACGGGTAGAAAACTGTAGGTATTATTCCTGAGTGTTATGATATTGTTAGTATCTACCACGCGAGTGAAACCGAATGTGGACGATAATTAAGTAAGAAAAATATTTGGTAGGTCCAAGTAAAGTAACCAAAATACAAAGTAAACTATGTTTAACATTATGTAGATCTCAGTGGTTTGATGAAATAGGGGCTTAGGCCTTAGAACATAGTAAAAATAAAACATTATTTGTCACTTTAGGACTGTCTATGGACTTCGTCATTATGATCACAGAATTATTCAAGTTTTTAACTGCTTACATCATAATACCTCAAACTTGACTAATAATAACCACAGTCAAAACGCAAATCGTCATCAACAATGACAAATTACTTTTTCCGTCTGTCGCTACGTTGGCGGTGATTCCGTTGAACACTGACTAATTAAATTATGACTAAAACCGATAGCCTTTATTTCGTTCACGCTAAAGACCTAAATAAAACGACAGCCCAACTGACATTTCTAAAGTTACTATATTTTAGTAAAAATGAAGTGTTTGTGTGAATTAGTCATACCTAACCAAGTTCAGATTCTGACTAAAACAACCCATAGAGTCATAAAACAAGGTACTTTTAGAAATGTCAATTTCAAAGTCATTCTGTTTTGGTCTTTAGCGTGAACGAAATAAGAGCTATCGTTTTTAGTCATAATTTAATTAGTCAGTGTTCAACGGATCATTCATCATCTTACCAACTGTGGATTTGTAATGTTACTGCCAAAGTCACTATTCATGCAGATGCATGACAATAATCCTTTAGTTATATTGTGCCTTTACTTCCCGTCATCCTACGAGAACTTTCAGAAAAAATAGTGTGTGATTCAGAGAAAGAGAGAGCGAGAGAGAGAGATCTAGAGTTTAAACTATGTCCATTCCTAATTTTATTCAAATTATCAGTTCTAAGCTTAAATAAGTAATGAAAAACATCGATAATAGTCAAAAACTTTTGTGTTTCTAATATTCATATGATAATTTAGCCAGCGGTAACGACCTATGAAATCTGTCACTAGGTTTTATAGTAGACAAGCTTTCTGACAGACTCAATATGACAAATGATTCCACAGTGCCGTACAAAACGTCATCAATCAATGCGATTGAATTTCTTCTAAGCAGCGTCGAGGCCGACCGGTGGCCGGTGTGCCTTCATGCACACATTTGGTATAATTACGAACGAACTTTATGTCTTGTGTGTCCTCGCCATAGGCTATGTGGGGTGGAGAATGCAGTTACTCATGTCATTTTAACGTTTCCTTCGAGTGGAAGGTCTTCAATTTTATACTAGTGGAATGTGATTTCGTGTGCGATGGTTTTTGAAATTTAGATCTTCCAATCAAAGTTGAAACGTACCTTTGTTAGAGGGATCTGTTAGAGATAGATAGATTAGTAAAAATGTGACACAGACGGAATGAAACCTTTGTTAGAGGTAGGTAGATTAGTAAAAATGTGACACGGATGGAATGAAAAGAGGGGATGAATTTAGTTATCAGTTTAAAATAAAGTTACAGGCAACTATAAATAATAATATGGGTGGTCTCTACTTACCTATCGAAAGAGTTCAAATCGAAAACTCTGAAGTAGGTATCTACTTACCTATCGAAAGAGTTCAAATCGAAGAGTCTGACGTAGGAATTGAGAAAAGCCTGAATTTGTACAAACATAAAAGAATATAAGTTAATGGATAAAATCTATCTGACTTGCTGCCATCTTCTTTACAATCAGACTTGCGTATAGTTGCTTGGTAATAATCTATTTTTATCCAAAGGAAATTGAAGGCATGACGTGTTGCAAAAAACGAAAAAAACGTTTTCAAAGAGAGACGACTCGATATTCACAAGTTGAACACTTTTTGCGTGGGTTGAGTAGGACTTAACAAAAAACTGTGCGGATGAGATCAGCAACTTAGTGCGACTAAATTTGTATGATGTGAGAATCACATCTTGTTTTAATGAGTTATTTTTAAACTTACCTACCAGTTTTGAATATTTTAAGCATGTTCGTCTCTTTGGCTTTATTGTAACGATATTATGTTTTGACGTTTTGAGGCATATGATGAACATTTCATTCAGTTGTAGATAATCTAGTAAGTAATCGGCTTAGCTTGCTTAAGGTAGAATCAGACGGTTCACTCAAGTGAAAGATCACTCGAATGAAAGGTGAGGTTTTATGACACTTTTCTTTCATTTTATGTTCAGATGTGTCACTTTGAGTGAAAGATGCCGAATATAGAACAGAAATGAACAAAAGTGAACCGACCGATTCCACCTTTACTTTAGACGTTCTTGATAGATCGTAAAAGTTAAGCGAGACTTTATAGGCGGTAACAATTCAGATGTGTGACTACTAGTCGCATTAACAGATGAGCGCTTATAGTCCGGCAAAAACGGGTAGACACGACAACTAAAATTTCAGTACTTTGGAAACCCTTTCTCTACCAATCTATGGTAAAGTACAGGTTTCTTGTCTATGGTACAGGTGCCGAAGACGTCAGTCAGAAGTAATAATTTACTTCTAAAAGAGAATTTATCTATTTCGAGTATTTAGCTTGCACAGTGGCGCCCCCATTTATTTCTATTATTTTGTGTCGTGCTTCGGAGGGCAAGTTAGATGAATTGTCAGTCCCGGCTTTAAATTCGTTAAGCCATGACGGAGGCCTTCAGACTGCTTACAAACTCCGTCATTAGAGTTAACCACTAGCTCATACGAACATACAATAATCTAGTTCCTAATGATGATTCAAAGTTATCTCAGTGGACTTAATAATGAAATGCTAATTAGGACTCTGATTTTATTTTTTGTGAAATTAAATCCGTTAGTTTTGATTTTTTTAACGCTTAATACTATTTTACTATTATTAAAGAGCCGTGTTGGCCGAGTTTTTTGTTTTGGCCAGATACTTACTCTTGAGGTCGTCCTCGGAAGACTCTACCAAAGTTTCATCACGATCTGATCAATGGTTTAGGAACGCACAAAGGACATACAAACATTCATTTTAATATATCATATATGAGATGAATAGGGATTAGCTATAATTTTTTCTCCTCTGCGTAAAGAGATGAGCTTACTGTTCATCTTTCGATCTTCATCTCTTACTTAAAACTCAGGCTAGTCTCTTTATCAAGAAAATAATGGAGCCTTAAGCTATACTACGCTTTAAGTTATCTATGAACTTGATTTTACTTTGTCGATAGATTTATGCTACACTTAAGGCTTTGTTTACGACGCCTATTTACTGCTAAGTGTCGGTAATTTTGAGGTTATTGTCATTAAATTGATAGTTCAACAAAAGACAGGTTACATGAATGGACCTTGTCTATGATTTCCTTATAAGCATAATTTGCTGGAATAAGTTACTAGGTACTTACTAAGTACTTATTCTTGAGTGCAATGTTTTGAATAGGTTAGTAGCGATTGGATAGTCGGCAACAAAAGTGGTTGAACTTTTTTTTATTTCGCAAGCACCATAAACCATCTCTCAAGGCCTTTAGTCAATGACTGGAGGAGGTATTCCTCTATATTATTGATCTGTGCTCCTTGGGCTCATAATGCTGACGATGATGAAAAAGCAGAAGAAATCCACATTTGTGTTTATTGTGGCAAAGATTAACTACCCCATCTTGCCCCATTTTCATAGCACCATCATACCCCATGGTACGGGGCAAGATGGTTTTTCACAAGCTTCTTTTTACAAATCATTAGGTAATTTTAAAAAATGTGATAAGTTGATCTCCCAAAGACGGTTCCAAATGGTAGCTAGATAAATAATACATGTCCCATAGATAAATAAAAACAATAAACATAATGATTAGGTATGTTGTCTTTTTGTTATTTTCCCTTAGATACCCCATCTTGCCCCCCCTTCCCCTAGGTAGTTTTAACTGCTTTGATGTTCATAAATCTTTAGGTGAAAGTATCCTTAAATAACTAAGTAGGTACCTAAATAGGGATCCTCTCAATTTTTATTTTTTAAAGATTTTTAATAACAAATTATCTCTTTTCAGATCACGGGAACTGATCAAGGGCGCAATCTTGGACAACGACTTCATGAAGAATCTAGAAATGACGCAGATCCGTGAAATTGTGGACTGCATGTACCCTGTGGAGTACGCAGCCGGCAGTCTCATCATCAAGGAAGGCGATGTTGGCAGCATAGTATACGTCATGGAAGGTCAGTGAACCTATTTTAGTTTATTGAAGCTACTACTAACGCCATCTATGGGTAAGTGGCAAACTGCTAACGCCATGTCTAAGAATCCTGAAGCTACTACTAGCGCCATCTATGAGTAAGTAGCAAACTACTAGCGCCATGTAGTGACGAATGTGGTGCTTAGTTCTATAAGAAACAAATAGATGGCGGGAGTAAATAAGAGACATCTAGCGGTGAGAGGCGTTACTAGTTAGTTTGTGATGCGAATGTGGCGCTAGTGTGACCAAAATATTTGATTGCTACATTCAAATAAATTCCTTTGTCAATTACTAAAATTGTTAAAATTAAGGGCTTAACCGTTTACTTCCGTAGATTACCCGAACTATTAACATGGTTAATGTTACATTGTATACCCAAAAGTTAACAGACGTTCGCACTATCATAAGTTTAAATTTTTCTGAGACAAACAGTTTTTTTGGGAATTTATGGGATTTTACATAAAAAATACCTAGGTACCTTCTAAAATCACCTACAAGTCTACAAGTACTATAAAAGGAATCAGCTATCCCTTCTTGTCAAGTAGGTAGGCTACTTAGATATTGTAGGATATGCGTTCACTGTAGGAAAGTGTTTAAATGTCACGCCACTCAGACACTTTTCCGCTTTCTTAGCGCAGACGCAGCATCGAAGTACCTAACAGTTCACTCATTTAGGTACGAAAGCTGTTTCAAGCCTTTATAATAATCATAAGCATAGTCTTGCATGTTAAAATGCAAGACTATGCTTCTAATTATTATCTATGCTCTAAGGAAAATAACTTCGTCCCTAGGTAGGTTCCTTCATACGTTTAATGAGAGACTAGACTGTGCGATTGTCTGTAAAATTTCTAAGAGAAACCTAGGTAATATTGTTTGTACCGTTTTAAGTTTTTATAGATTGATTGATTGATTTAAATACTAAATAGATTGAAACCAGAATAATATAGATTGATTGATTGATTTAAATACTTACTAAATAGATTGAAACCAGAATAAAAAAACTAAACTTCTAATGACTTTTTAATAAGTATTTTTTTTTCTCTTTAATAATAAGAATATTATCTTCTATTTCGTTTATCTCTATTTCTAATATGTCATTAATTTATTTTTCATTTCTCATACACGGAAAGTACGCTTGAAGTTACCTGAACAGAGGGATGAAAGTAGTACTTTTCCGCCCTGGAAGCAATTTTCCCTGCTGTCAAATTAAAAAAAAATCATTTTATTTTGACATTTCTATTGAGTCATGTTGAAACTTTTTACACAGCAAAAGTAATATTTGACATTTCTATTTTACCTTTTTATTGAGAATTGCTGTAAAAAATATTTTCAACAATTTGTTACATGAGTATTGTTATTAATAATTACTTTTCACTAAATTATTATTATTTAAACAAGATTTTGAGCTTGAAATATTTACCATCTTCAATGAAAAAAATATGCTGGCTGAAAAAAAAGGTGGGTGCCTTTTTTGTTTTTTTTTTTCAGTGGCAAGCTACCAGCCAGTATTTTTTTAAAGCACCAATTCGATTGTTATCTGTTTTGTCGATCGAGAGCAGAGATTTTTATAAAATGAGCTAATCAGGTTTTTATTTACTTTCCTAATATTCGAAATGAAAAGCAGAGTGTTTACCTCGGGTGAAATACCTATTACGGCACTCGAACTATTAGCGCCCTCGCTACGCTCAGGCGCCAAACCATCTCGTGCCGCAATAGGTTACTTTCAACCCTCATGCAACAATCTACTATTGTAGTAGAATAAGAACTGTTTTTTTCTATTTCGCGTTTCTCACTCCCGTGACCAAACGTCATGCTCATTATTGCTTGGTGATTACTGTGATGATAGTCGGACGTTGCAATGGATTTGCAAGACTCAGCAACAAAATTACTATTTTATTGATATTTAAATAAAGTAATCCAGTAGTTCCGTTATCAGCTGTGATAACGCCGACGCAAGTAAAATTTTCTACCAGTCTAATACCTAGCTACCAGTAACTGTCTCTAAACATTGATGATAATTTAGTAATTTAAATGGTGAAAAACTTATGCAAGTATTCCAATAAGAATTCTATTGCAGAAGGAAACGTGTTTCTCTCGTGTCACAGTAATCACACATCTTACAGTAAAGTAACTAATGGTATGTCGTGACAAATCGATGAAAGTATGCACTTATTAAGTGTTTTCTACAAAAACATTGCCTTCGCATAAAGTTTCTACTGTTTGTAGTTCATGTGCAACTTTTTTTTAAATATGTGGTTCAGCTTTCGTTTACCTATTTATTTGCACAAGACTTAGGTAGATAAGTATTTGAAATCGCAATATTTAGACACTTTTATAAAATCATGATCGCTATAAGAAAAAAATACTGCTATAGTATTTACATAATCTAATTCTCTTTGACAGATACCTAAGTAAGTATATACTTACAATGTTATGCTGTATTTTAGAACACTGGTGGCCTAGTGGTAGCAAATCTACCTTACAATCATGCAGAAGTGAGTTTTTACGTGTAAGGTAGGTAGTTAGATTTTCATCTAAATGAAATTACACAGTCTCTGGGCATTTAGCTATTGATGTGTTTTCAAATGTGTAATGAACTTATTTATTACCTAGGTTTCTGCGGCAATCAATTCCAAAACAATATTTTTTAACATGAGACGCCTTTTCATCCTTAAAAAGGTTTTGTTGGAATTATTATGATTTTTGTGAATGAATGTTCGCGATGATTTGCCGTAAAAAATCTACCTATAAAGAAGTTCGTTAGACAATATTTAAAACACATCAATGTTAAATTGCCCGGTGACTGTGAACGTGTAATTTCATTAACAATGAAAACCAAACGTATTCCGGAAGCGCTGCCAAAATGTAAATGCAAACATCGCAAATAAAAAGTTAGGTAGGTAATATTGTAATTAGAGGCGTTGGACCCAGTGTTGCCAACTCTACCATCAGACTTGTAGCTAAATCTGCCCCGAAAAGTTGCTAGATAACCAGATTTTCCTCAAAAAGTAGCTAGATGTAACCAAGGGAAAAAAACTTGTTGTCTACGGTGTTGTCCACAGAGTTGTCTTGGTAGGATAAAAAGATTTATTCAACCTAAATCTTACTCTTTTAGCTACAACTTTTTCAATTTTGTAGCTGACGGTAGCCTAAAAGTGGTCAGATCTAGCTACAAAGTAGCTAAGTTGGCATCACTGGTTGGACCTGCATTGTGTCACATAAGGAATGCTAAATACTTGCAAAATATTAGCGTTTGGGTACCTATTACATAAGATGTTTATATTTGTACGTGCTCTTACTTTCTTTATGCGAAGTAAAGGACTTAGAATATTAAAAACCCTGGTTTGTTATAAAATTACCACTAAAAATGATCGTGGTTAAAATATGGGCTAACCTACCAGTAATAATCCATGGTAAAACAACTAGAAATTAAACCAAAACGAAAAGTGATTTTTTGAACCTGCTTGTGGCTTTGCTACTTTAGAAGTTTTGGAACATTATAGTACCTAATTGTGCTTGTGATTTAATATCGCTCAACTTTTTTTGATTAAGTTTTGATTAGGTAAGCACGACTAGATGAGTCATCGTTTAAAAGGCTGTGAAATGGGCGAGTTTCGCGAAAAAAATATTAACATTATTTCAATAATCATTAGTCAAGTCATGGCAGTAATCTGTAGACATAGTCAAAAACTCAACTAGGTAGGTACCTATTAATAGACCTAGTCATGAACATAACTTGTTCAACTGAACCAACTCAAAATAGATCCAAAAAAACCAACCGGACAATCACTCTGTTGCTGACAAAGACTTTTTTCTTACAATGCGTGATCAACCAACGGCCTTGAGAAACGAATTGGGAATTGAGACCTTTGTCACCTTTGAGGTAGCGGATGAATATACCAAAGCGCAGCGATAAGCGGAGCGTCAAGCGAGGCGTGTTGGGTGGGAGAACATAGAGATGCTTTTTTTTAATTAGTAGCAGCCGAGTTGTTCTGTTTGTAGTCCTAAAGTTTGAAGGTTCATGTACCATACTGATTAAATCATAAAAATAAATAAAATAACAACTGGGCTTGGGTTCGGGTATCTCCAAGGCACGGTAGACAGTCACAGATCTTTAGAGAATTCATGATCGTTTGCTGATGCCTAACCCCCTGTTAGAGGTAGTATTAATCATCATCATCATCATCAGCCTATAGCAGTCCACTGCTGCACTTAGGTCTCCTCTAATAAGCGCCATCGCGCCCTGTCTTCAGCTTGACGCATCCAACTTGTGCCGGCAGCCTTTCGCAGATCGTCACTCCACCTGGAGGGCGTCCTACACTACTGTTAATAATAATAATAATATGACCAAAACCTGCGGCGCTGGTAGGTGTGCGAGGTTGCATAGAACTTCATAGAAAGAAATCGAATGCGGGGACTGCGGCGACTGCGGTGTGCGGCCCATATCTGCGTTCACCTTTAAAATACTTTATAACTACCGGACACAGAACAAACATCTATATTCATCTCACAAATGTTTGTATAATGTAATAAATTGAAGTTTTTTTGTGTCAGACTACATTAACCCTTTATTTCGCAACGTGATCGAGCTGATACATCCGAAACAAAATTTTTTTTCGCGAAAACCAATTATGATTTGTTTTAAATTTCTTCACTATTTTATTCGGCATATTCTTGTCATCTTGTAATAAAATAACCAAGCCGCACACACGCATGGTTTTTTTCTAAATTGCAAAATTGTACCGCCATGCTGTCGAGGTCACGGACCCACGATATGTTTTTATTTAATTTATTTATAAATAGTGAATATTTCAACAATTTACGACTATAAATTGTTTGTTAGCAACTGCCTTCGACTATTACATGCATTACTAGAATTTGAATGTGTTTCGTTTTGATGTAATCTAAAGGTTTTTTTGTACGTATCACCCGTAATACATCGCGCCACATACGGTAAACTAGTTTTAGTTTTCGTTGTATTACGGGTGATACACTGCGCAACTACCAACAAAATAGGTTGGATGGTTATTTTTTAATTTTATCCTTTGTAAAGGCTATTTAGCCCTTTTATAGGCTGGTACAGTTATAATCTTCATGTTATGTTGGTATTATAGACAACTGCCCTTATGTATTATACTGGTGTTTAGCGGTAATCAGGAGTCGTATCAAGCCTGGGAAGAAGTATCATGGTCCCGGGAGCTAAATATCCTTATTCTCTGAAAAAGGAGTATTATCTTCGCCTCCAAGTACTTCAAAAGAGAAGTTCTAGGAGCAAAGTCAAAGCACATTAGCAATATTGGCGAGAAACTAGTTCACCTTCCTTCGGGAGTGCGATCAAGTCTCTCGCCAGAGCTGTCCTTGGGAGTTTCTGTAAGCCATCCTCGACACCTCTGCAAAGAAAAGACCATTCACTGGCCCAACTTGACCTTGAACAACGAAGAACATCCACTGCCAACCATCCCGCAGTGTAAAAGTGCGATGCCAGAAGATCACTTCCGGCCAACAGATGTGCGCGAAACCCTGTTCAAGTTAAACGTCTACAGGTCAAGTGGGCCTGATGGAATTCCTCCAATTGTGCTTTGGACGTGTGCTCCAGAGTTGGCTCCAGTTCTGACAAGTCTTTTCTGGAACTTCTGCTCACTGGGCGTAGTCCAAGAGCTCCTGGAAGACGGCTTTAGTGCACCCGATCCCGAAAAAATGCGACTGCTCAGACCCGTCCAATTATAGACTCATCGCCATCACCTCTCTCCTGTCCAACATAATGGCATCATCAACTGCCAACTCTTGGGGTATTTGAAGAAGCACCAGCTCATAAATGAACGACAGTACGGATTTCGTTAGGGTCGTTCATCTGATCAGATTTTCTAGTTTTCCTAAATCATCGATGGGTGGAGGCAAAATTGTTGAACCAAATACTCCTCGTGGCATAGGAAGATGGCATAGGCCATGTTCCGATATTTCATGAACGTAGGAGGTGCTGATGCTGTACAGAAGGGCATCCGAATGATCATTGAGTGAAACGTCACCTGCATCTTTGTTTTGTGCTGAAGAGAAACTGCTTTTAAGCTTTCATTCTAAGTAGTCTGATAGTTTTTCATTAAATTAATTTTTTTCTTATGATTTGAGCGAATAAACTTTGTTTTTAACAATATTTCTAAAAATAAATTAGAACCCTAACAAGGACAATGTAACAAATATGATACACTACTTTCACCTGCTACTTCTCTGTATGTTGCGCAACGTATCATATTTGATACATACAATTTCCAAAAAAGTACAAATGTGGGATTTTTTTTATTTATATTTTTTACATCTTTAGTAACCAAATTATCATACTATTTACGAAAAATACTAAATTCAAAGAAAAAAATTCTTGGTCGTTAAAGGGTTAAGACATAAAAAACCGCTCTGCCGCACGCTATGCTTGTTTCTAACATAAATATTTAAATTATTCTAAAGTTTTTATTAACTTCCCATCGTCACATCGTCGTTGTGAAAGTTAGTTTATGAACGTACCTAATCAAAATATTATAAAAGTTATTCTAAGGTCATTGATAAAAAGATAGAAAGACGGACCATTTAAGATAGGGCTGGTTCGAAATGATTTTAGGCCATCGATTATAGACTGGATAATATAGGGAAATTCTCGATTCAGCTCAGGAAACCAATTCTACTAATAAAATTTAGTTAGATCGCAGACGAACCGCAGTCAGTAGGTATTAACGTGACCTAGCACAATATTTGTATGCTTCAATACCACAGTAATAAAATTATGCTCAAATATTAAATGATTTTGGTATTAACGTTTGTATGGACATTCCATCTTCGCCGGCCCCTTTAGAGTAAAGTCACATTCACTCATTTCTCTAAGAACAACTGAAATTCATTAGAAATTAATAAATAATGAAGAATGAAAGAAACATTGATTGTAAATGTATTTCAATCACAATTCAACTGCTCATCCATCCAATGAAAATTTAAATAGAAATAGATCACGGCTTAGAAAAGCATTTGGTCTATAAATAACAGTAACAAGCAAGCCTTCAATCGTAGCTAGTTCGCAATTGGAAAAATAAATCGATACCCCCGCGAAAAATAACAGAAGAAACCAATTTTCAGACACAATAACCTAGTTACTTGCTGTCAGTAAATATTTCAACATTTTCTACATACACATCAAGACAAATCACATTTTGTTGCAATACAGAATTCTAAAGTGGTCTCTGCTTTAAGCATTACTTCGTTGGGCAACGTGCTCAATTCACATCTAATGTTAACTATATTATAGCGATTGTCTCTATTGTGCAGAAATTGTTTCTAAGAATGCATAGAAGCTTTTGATAGTCTATAAAATATGTTGATGACAACATAATCAAAACATAAATTTGTAGGTTGTTGTACTTCTGATGGCACATATTTGGCTCAACAGATAAGTTCCTAGAATAGATTTCTTTGCAGGTTTAGTTTGATTGATATAGAAACAACTTTAATAAGTTAATAATATTTTAACCCCCGAAAGGAAAGTGTTGGATATGAATGTGGAAGGATCCATAGGTAGAGGACGGCCAAAGAAAAGATGGATGGATTGTGTGAGAGAGGACACGCGTTTGAAAGGAGTGACTACTGAGATGACGAGTGATAGGAGGGAATGGAAGAGGAGAACATGTTGTGCCGACCCCACCTAGTGGGATAAGGGCAAGCAGATGATGAATATTTTCAACACCCGAAGCAAAAAGCGGGGTGTTATAAATTTGACAGCTATGTGTGTCTGTAGCACCGTAAACGGGTGAACCGATTTGAATGCAATTTCTTTATTTGAAAGCTGATTTTCTAGCGATGGTTCTTAGGCATGTTTCATCAAAATCAGTTCAGCAGTTTGAAGATCATCAGCTCTTTTCTAATTTATGAAGGGATATGTCGGGGGTTTTTAAACATGATGTTAAGTATGTTTAACAATTAACTCTAATAGTTATTATTATTTTTATGCTTAGATTGAACTACCATTTACTTACACTAGCTAATTATACTAAGCTATTGAAGTAAATAAGCGAACTGTGGAAGTTCTTTAAGTGCTAATCAAGTTATTTAAACCAAAATTACGAGTAACTTAGCACCATAGCTGATACAAATATCTATCCTGTAGACTTTGTGCTATGGGAATCAAACCTCTTGCATCTCAGCCAGGTGATCGCCTTCCATTAGGAAAACATTTAGTCTTATTCATAATGTAATTATAAGCTTATTATAGTTAAAACTGCCTCTTTTGTCATTTCTTTTCAATGACATTGAGTGACAAGAAAAAAACACATTCTCTAAAGCTGTACTAATTTGACAGTTGAATATGAATGATGAGGTATGTGTATACCACAAAACAGAAACAGTATAAAGAAAAACAGACAATTCTAAAAAGTATATGCGTGTATTATCTTGTTTGTCTCGACACATTCTGGCTGTTTGTCCGTCCATAACGATTTCTATCTAAATATCTCTGAGCTTGCGCTGTGGAACTGCATTAGATGTATGCAACCTAATTCCTTAGATTGGCTATATTAGACGTAAAGAGGCAATTGACTGATTCTCTACGCTTATACGCACCAATTGTGGTCGAAACAAAATTACTGAATAAGTACGTAAGAATACAGGCTTACGACTAAATCACTAGGTTACTGATGTCATCACATTCCTTGAAGATAATATCTTAGGAAGCTACTTCGAAATATTTAGAACATCTTAATTTTTAGTACTACATTCAAGGGCAACACAGTTTTTGAAAATTGTTTTTTACTACCTGGTTTCTATACGATGCTTTTGAACTTTGATCACGTGTTAAAACGCATACAATGTTGTTTCTGAATAAAAACGAATTGACCAGGATTCTAATCAAACATTCTCAAAATTAAATCGAAATAATAATTAAGATTTAGTTTGTTGTCTGTATAATTTTAAAGACAGCATCATATAATAATGCATTTGATATTCTCGATAAGGAGGATAAGCCAAGAAAGTACTTGGTGCGTAAAATAGCAACTTAAATAAATTCAACACATTAATTTTTAAAAACAATTTCATAAATTTTTGAAGTTGTTTTAAAATCAGAGTCACTAATATATACAAAATATCAAAGGCAGTAAAAAGAGAGTACCTTATTACTCTTCAAAATACATAATTCGTTATGTTAAGACATCCATGAACAACAATTTAAAATCATTCCGTCTGACCGCCGCGCCGATGAAGCAAAATCACTCGGTTTCTAATAGAGCCATTACGATTATATCACAAAGCAGGCAAATTATACTTATTTCCCATAACTAAGCAATTTCAAGCCCAAAGAAAAGCAAAGTAAAGTAGTAAAGCACCTTGTAATTATAATCAGAAGCGAAAGTTTTTTTGTAAAACGCTGATGAGAAGATAGTTAGTACGAAAGTAAAAGTGAGAATGATGAAAATTGAGCGGACGTGGTCTCTAGTGACGCAACATCGTTTTGGTTGTTTAAGAGTTGAAATCTTAATTCATGGAAATGTTAAACCAGCAGAAAACACGTCTAATCTTCTTGACTACCAAGAATATATATATATATGCACGTAGGTAATGGACTTGCTTATATTAAAGAAATAAGTAATGTGAATTTTGAGGTTGGTGTGACTCTGGAGAATAATTTCTAGAACCAATTTGTAAAATTCTTTTATAATTTGAAAAGTATTACAGATGAAAATAGGCTACACAATTAACCCTGATGAAGTCGCGACTGATTGCAAGTTATAAATAATTTACTTTCAAACATCATTTTAGAAAAACGTACCTACCTAACTATTATATTTGCAATAGTGTGTACCACTTGATTGTAGAGGATTTAGGTGACTAAAGAAAGTAAAATTCAATGACAAAAATATTTATTAATAACAACCACGGAAATCCGTTCAAAGCTACTTAGAAACTTAATTAGAATGGTATTTAATAGTAACCTAACTGTTCAGGGCCCCAATTCTTCTAATTTACAACGTCAAAAATTCCGGTATTATTACCGCTGCGTTTTATTTCGTTCTCCAAAATGACAGTAATTTGCAAAACCGCATTGGTAATTTGTTTGAAAACGTCATCACAATAGACTCATTGGTCATTAGTAGATAGTGAAACAAAACGAAATAGGTATTTAGTTGACGTTTTTTTTTGATTGAGAAAAAGTAGTAAATCGATGGGCTGTTGTTTTTAACCCCAATTCTTAGATCTTTCATAGTTGAATTTCTATATTTTAGAAATCATCTGATAAAATTATTGTCACATCAATTTAATGACCTTTGGGAGGCTAGCTCATACAAACATACACTTACAATTTAATGACACATGCATGAGAAGCATCTCAACCATTTCATATAAGAAAGAGAGATACATTAGAGGAAATCCACGCTAGATTCCATTGAATAAAAACATCGCTAGCATCGCCTATTCTTTCCTAAATGAACAATGAGTAGATGGTATGCGGGCGTTCTCCCCTTTATAAATACAGCTTGTACTTTCAATGGGTGACGCATGTCTGATTGTTGTAAGGTCTTATCCATCGGCATGATAATAATTTAAACTCAAATGTTTATGGTCTTCATTGCAATTGAATTTTTGGCCATTGTTATAGTTTAGATTTGTAAAACAGAAACTGGTAGATTACTCTCGTAGATTATGTAGTGTCTATTTTATTTGTTTATATTCTTATCTCATTAGATCATATAAAATGATAATTTTTAAATCAATTATTATTGTAAACCAGTTGAAGGAAAAGTTGAATGATAATGTATGTTAGGTTACATGTTTAGTAGCCACAATGATTAGGTAAATAGGTTTATTATTCTTCAATGGTTGCTTAAATCATTGGGCGTTAAAATGTTTTGATATTTTTAAAACAGGTACCTATAAGTTTTAAAATCAAATTAACTGTACAATGTATCATAACATTTATTTGGACTTTGACCTTCTATGTCCAACATTTGATAGCTTTAGCAGCCCCGAGCGTTACCTTGTGTCGTTCAGCTTTATTTATTTCGCTTATCTTCACTAATTGCAGTTAAAAAAAAATTATTTATGTCTACCTATTAGTTTAAATGTTATAATTTAAAGTACAGATCAATTTAGCACTTGGCTATTAACTCAATCATTTACCTACCTAGTGTTTTCGTATGAGAACTTGAGAACATTAACACGCACGTTTTTGAATTAAACTTAAAATCAATTTGTTACATCATTCTTGGTTTGTGCTCGTGGATTTAGTTCAGTTGTTCAAATATTATATAGTATTGTTTGTCTATTTTATTGCGAGACAAGCAGATTTATTTCTCCTTTCACTCTTTTGTCTCAAGTTTTACCGTTCCTTGACTCTCCTTAGGATCAAATTCAAAGGTTCACTGTCTGGTCCACCTTTTGTGATAATATGAACTTGGAGCTTTTATTATTCAGGTAGGTATGTTACATCTCTTTCTTTTGTATAAGCTCGTCCCGCTCTGACGTCAACAGCTGCGCTGTGCAGGAGTCGATCGCAGAACAGACAGACAGTAAGCGGAGCGACGCTGTCGTGATTGGCCGCTGTCTCGTGCGTCGTGTTTTGAATTTAAAATAGTCGCGATCGTCTGTTGAGCGTGGTTTATGTTTCTCCTTTGTTTTGGACAAACAGTTTTTAAGACATTTTCTTAAAACTATGGTATGGTAAATAGTGTTTGTGGTGTCGTGTGTTTTTAAAAAGGCAGCTGTCTTTGGATTTCAACTTTTCTTGCACCTGGATTTCGGATTTTGTACCCCTCATATCAACGTTTGAACTTCTTTCCGATTTATTATTTTACGATCTTGACATACTGGTTTGCGTTTTCGTTTATTGACATTTAGGTGTGTGATATTTAGACGCGATGACTAATAA
Organism: Camptogramma bilineatum; assembly: GCA_958496255.1. NCBI lineage: Eukaryota > Metazoa > Arthropoda > Insecta > Lepidoptera > Geometridae > Camptogramma > Camptogramma bilineatum. The sequence goes on along the minus strand of OY292465.1, from coordinate 8,865,447 downwards.
ACTTGTTTATAATGTCCTTCAGTGCCATAGTAAATTGAAAGTGCCAAAAGCATAGGCACAAGGTTGCAAGACTTGCAAGTCTGCTCGCGTGCACTACCAGTCTCGTGAAAGTATTTTGGAGCGCTGCCTTTACGAAGATTATTTTAGCATAATGTACGAGGCTCGAGCTTTCTATGTCTGCCTTTGGTGGAGTGACATCACTCATGTTTTGATGTTTGCTTCGTTGCTTTTATGTCACTGTTCTTTAGATTTTCTTTCATGTCAGCACTAAATTATTAAATCTTTATCGTATCGTATTTCAAAATGCCAGAACTAATATTATAAGCAATAGTGTCGTTTATCATGGTATTCTGATAGTTTTGAGCCTATAGGTATGTAGCTTATTTGCAGTCATGTTATTTGATAGTAACGAATACCTACATAAAAAAATCTTCCATTCTCACATTTAGTCTACATAGACTAAATGTGAGAATGGAAGATTTTTTTAGTTTACTGGTAGTCTAACTAAGCGACAAAATATGCCTTTCTGGTGTTGAAGTTATTAAATAAACCAATAGGGAAATAAAAAATGTTACAATCGAAAATAAAATAACTTTTAAAGACCCAAATAAAGACAATATTGACCCAATAGAAAACATTGACCTAGAAACAAGCCCAGAAACTATACGAATCGAAGTTTCAGCCCATAAACGTACTCCTGTACATAAAACTGGTTTTCTAATTAGCAAATCCACACGTACTGGAGCAAATCATGCGCCAGTTTCATAATTGTTTGTTGCAATCCCTACGGTTCACTGCATTACCGAAATCAGTGTTACTATTACACACATGATTACTTTTATCATCCACATCTATCTTGCTGGGTTATTGTCACGTTTCTCGAAGATTAGAAAGTACTGTGATTTTATCACTGCCACTGTACCTATGTTATGGTTTGATCGTCACAGTCATGTTCAGTATAGCACATAGCGTGTGTTATTTTATTATGATGTTATCAGTAACTATTCAAACTATTATAAGGGCCGTCAGACCATGGAAAGTTGGTGTTTCAATGTATTGTCATAAGTCGATGTGGCAACATAAAATTATACCTATCCGAGTCACTGAGTTAAGTAATCGGCCTGTGGTTTTTACAAGCTATAGGTACCTACATTTTATGAAATCATTTGGTAGTAAATGTAACATGATCAATAGCATCACTTAAATGTTACGATATTTTAACCTTGGTTTTACAATAGGTTATTTTTTGCCACATTATTTCAAAACTTGTAAATATCACATAACTTACCATATAATTTCCGTTTTAGAAATCAAATGCCATATTACAATTAAAAAAAGATGTTGCGAAGGCCTGCACTTTTGTATGTTATTTCATATTGTTTACATTATAATTGTGAATTAATAATGCCTAGGTTTTTAATAAGTCAATTTATGTTTACCTGTGCTAAGCAAATGCAAAAAAAAGTAGAAAGATCTATAAAACTAAATACGACCGCGATACTGATATCTTTTACTACCATTCAACAAAGCATACTAGGTATTTGTTTACTATCTCACTGACCGTTATGTCCAAATAATCCGTATTGTGTGCGTGTGAGTAACAGCTACCGGTGATGCATTCTCAATACTTATTGTTTCATGTGAATTAGAAGAGCCGTGAGCTGCCTTTACTAGAACAGCAGTAACTTATAAATAGACACTCATAACCACACTGCTCAAACTCAAACTACTCAAAGTTTTCAGTATTCTAATGTGATCTAACTTCAACTTTATTTATGTACAGTTATCACAATGGATCTAGGCATTCGTGAATTTAGGCTTTTCACTGCGCAGTAGAAAAATTTGCATGAAAAAGTTGCACTGCACATCGAGACGGCTAACTTCACGAATGCCATGATCCGTTGGAAGAAGTGTACCTATGTTGGATAATTTTGTGTCCTAGATACAATTTACATATCATCTATCATCATTAGATTGTTGACTGTTGAACCAAACGTTTATTCTTAAATCTGTTTGAATGTTTATATTTATTTCATGACGATGAATTACTAAGTATCGAATACTTATACAGAATACTTCGTCACAAATGTGACTCATTGCATTGGTCAGTAATTAATGACCTTTGTAGGTATTTAAGATAATAAGTGGACGCTAGTTACCAAAGTATAAAGAAAAAGGACCTAGTACCTACTATGAAAGTTTGAAATTAGCTCTGTATTCTTTAAAATTCTGATGGGGATGATGGTGAAATTTTTTTAATCCCTCAGATAGATTACTAAAAAATATTGGACACGTGCCTTTTCTTTTTTACGTAATCAAAAGATGACGTCTATACCTACATTGAGTTAAAATGTGGCATGACGTCACAATTATTTAGTTTAATTATTTAATTATGTATAAAATCTACATAATTGTGACGTAGTAAGCCCCCACTTCCCAACTTTAATGTGTTTTATTTTATAGTACGGCATCTTTATAGTCATTTTGTATAATATAAATAGTTTGATTAATAAGCAAAAAATACGTAAATATTTACGTATTTACGTATACCTATCCAATATTTTTATTACCCAATCTGACTGACGGAATACATATAACTTTACCCAGAATTCATCCCTATTGTTTGAATACACAAAAATAGCATATAATTCTCAAACTGTTCGGGTTACAATAATTATTTGTAATTACATTAATCAATGGAATTACCGCAAATTTAACGTTGTCTATTAAAAACGCCAGATGTATAATTACTTTTTACACGTCAATACGCTGTATCCAACCAAAAGTAAAGCCAAAGGTTAGGTACCTAATAGAGGTACTGTGGTACATAACATGCTTTAGAACTATTTCAACCACGTTGTGAGAGATGCAATGAATAGAAGATGGAGACAGATAATCCAATCTAGAGGTAGATGCAGACCACCCGATGATGACCACGATCCTCAGTCATGAGGGGCCGACTACAGAGAGAGAGAGAGAGAGAGAGATACAAAATGATTTGAACTGAATTATCATGAAAGCTAGGTACATATTGTACAGAACATAGATTCTCACTGACGTGTAAAAGACTAAGCTGCTAATATGGTAGCTACTGAATTGCATTCTTTAAACTTGATCCCTTTAGCGACGACGCTGTTTGAGAAAGTCTCGTGCAACGCGATATCCATAGTTTCTGAGAACAGACCATGTATAATTCATTAGGAGCTGGTTTGAAAACATTAAATCTTTCAAATGATCAATTTATAACGATACACAACTTCGGTTTTTATTTATTAATATTCATCTCTTGTTTTTGAGCATAATTAGTTGCGTTAAACTTATATATTGAAAATCAGCCGGGTAATAAAAGAGATGATTTTTGTATATCCGTATCATTATCATACCTCTGTCTGGCTTAGGCTTATAGTAATATTTGAGTAGGTAATTAATTTTATGATGATAGTTTATAGAAAATTATGCCAAACTGTCCTAATTGTTCTCTAGATTCAAATTATTTAACGATTGAAAAATCGACCCTTGTATACTTAACATATTTTATGTCTACAGAGCTGATAAACTATGAACTAGTAAGAATCAGAACTTGCGTAAGCTATTATCTTGAATATTGCGCCAGAAGTTGAACAATCAAACTTATCGAATAGTTATTAAAATAACTATATCAGGGCCTGTATTCTACTAGATGACAACCGCTTTGGTTTTGGTTCGATCTCTTAAATGTCAGTCATTTGGTGAAATAGTAGAATAGCTTTTCAAAAATTTGTTCTGCCAAAGTTCAAAACCTCACCACAACTGAGTCGTTTGTTATTAGTAGTCATGGAAACAGTCGCTTTAGTTGAGGTTTTGGTTGAGATTGATAAAAAGTTCGGTACCAGAATCGACGCCCAGAACTCAATTTGTATCAAAAATAGAAGATTAACCGTAAATATTTAATCAGTACTTACTTACTGATTACTTTTTTAAACTCTATAAAATGCGTAACTCCTTTTTTTGTCAATTAAGCTAATCTCATCATCATTATTGTGCATCGCGTGTTTGTTTACTTCTGGGCATCGAACTCTTCATCGCTTCTACCGTTTGATAACCCATATCTTGAACAAAATAATATAATTTCTATATCATCAGCTATTTTCACTGCATCGGCAAACCATGTCACATGTGCCACAGAATACTACATTCTATGTTAAGAAATCTCTGTATCAAGTGGCGATTGTTTTCTTCGTCTAAGATTGATTAAACTCTGTTTTCTAGTTCCCGGATAAGTTTCTCATGTCACTGCTGTCCAGCCGGCTGGTTATGTGGACCGTTGAACTGGTTTCACCCATGCATCGTGCCTTAGAAATCTTTCCTATTAACTCAATCATGCATTTAATGATAGCTACTAATTGGTCATCGTCGCTTTGCAAGTTCTTTTCTTGCGTTTTGTGATTTCTCTATATGAATGCAGATTTTATCGTAAACAACAGCGATAAAATGTACGTATGAAACTATATCAGAAACGGATTGTAACATAGTATGTTGTTAATAAACGTATTTTATTTCTTTTGTTTTACAAATTCTGGTAGTAATAAAAATAAACTAACATATTATTGAGATGATGAATCTCATGTGGATTAACACTGTAACTATTCGTCAAACAATCAGATTTACGTCAGTAGGTACCTACTCTATAAACTATGTGTTTTATCTCACGCTTCTCAAAGCCACATGACGATGCATTTTATCTAACAACATTCAATTCAATCGCGCAGTCAGTTCGCTTCCAAGCTAATGTCAGTGAAAGTATTGATAACATTAGTGTCACTGTCGCCGTATTTGGCGCCTGGCCAGTGTTATCTAATAAGTAATTTATTACGCAACCGTTTTACATTCCCTTGGGTGGTTCAGTACCACGGTGGTTTGTGCCCACTTCCTCATGAATTGCTTGGGTTGTGCAATGTGCTTAGATCCCGTGACGCATCCGCTTGCGAAGGCACTACCTCCTACTACAGCCATTTATATGAATGAGTCTACTTTATGATAATTATCTACGTTAATATCAAGTAGAATGTTACTCCTATCTTTATTATTTTTAACCGTGAATATTTTCTTCTTCTACGTTTATTACAGTTCACAGAAAGTTCTTATCAAAACAATTAACGTGCTTTGCATATTTCATGATAGGAGTAAATATTATAATGTTTTATTGCTGTTAAATTGATTGGCTAAAATCAGAAACATTAGTGCTGACTTCAAGGCACTCGTCAAGTTTCTCGCAAATATGCGTTTAGATAATTATATTTGCATATTGCCTTCAGAGGCTTGAGTAGTTATTATCAAGAACATTGCTTATAATATCTTGATTTTGTCTGTAAAGTTACATAAAATATTAAATAATGTTTCATAATTATCATGTACATAAGAGTTCATTTGAATGTAGGTATATAGCTACGATATAATTACTTTTATTGGTATGCCTATTTTTTATAGGACATAAGTATTTAGTATGCAAATTGTTGAAGCTTATAATGATATAACTTCAACGAATATATAAATCCATGGTCGTGATTCCTAACTATGTATCTTCTTATTTTAGAGCTAAATTTTACAACCGGTTTGTATGTTATTTTCAATGAGGGCAAGTACAAAGCAAGCTCGTGTCTCGTATATAATTAATCGAGTTTCCAGACGTGAAGTTACTATGTTTCTTGCAAAACCATTCCATTGTTCGTTAATCAATCGAACTCTTGACGCAATCATTTCTTGAGATATCTTACTAAAACCCAGGAAAAGAAGTTCAAATTGTTGATGTGGAAATAGGTACTTTTTAATTTATTTATATCATAATAGATGAACTACCAGTAATTTGCTGTAAAACAAGGATAAGAATATTTGAAGAAGCAACTATGGGACAAACATATATAATAACTATGACGTTTCAAGTGACAATACTATCAGCTATTTACGTGAAGAAATTAATGAAGACGATAACAATATGAAAATAAAACATTATCCTGGAAAAGCGGTCATGGAGGACCCGTGGCTCTCCATTAACGACCGGACCATGGACCTCGTCTATGCAGCCAACTGGGTCGGAGCAAGCAATCTCGGACTTTACAACGAACAAGATAATCAGTCAGACAAGGTCAAATTCAACTCCATATCGAGAAGCAAGTCATGTAGAGACGTCGGCCGCGCTAATGACAAAGAGTATGAAAACAAAACATATTCACACGAAGACAATGGATATGCTTATCCTAATGAAATTCATAATGAAAACATATCACAACTAGCTAAATACCAACAAGATATTGAAGAAAAAGCGAGAGCAAACAACGACCTTATTAGTCAAAACAAACTGAAACACAGTTTCAGTTTTAAAGATATGCCAAACGGTTACAGACCTTCTACGTTAAGGAGAGTAAAGCGAAGGAATTTTACTGAGTGGGATATTGAAGCATTTGGATCAAATAGCAAGCAACCACCTGTACCACCTCAGCGTAAGGATTCTCTGAAATATGCTCATCGACAGAGGAAAGCTGACTCCAAGAAAAATTACTATCCATTACCTGACCCCGGTCCCGTTCCTCCGGACCCATCATCAGAATCATATTACGAATATTATTCAAGAGTGAGTCAACAAAATAACGACACAGACAGTGATAAGATCAAACAAATTCAAAAAGATACAAGAAAAGACAAATCTGTTAATTACAATCAAACTGTATCAAAATCTAGTGGTAGTACAATGTACCAATTAATAAATTCTATGGCAACTTTAGATCTAACACCTATGAGATCTAGAAACGGAAAAAAGAACCCAGATATCGACTGTGAAGCGGAAGATTCGGGTATTCACATGAAGCCAATTATTCAGTCGTTATCTGCATGCGATCAACTTCCGAAACACACTGCGTACTTGGCGGACGCACGAAACGGACGTATCGAAGATGCTAAACCAAGTTTTCGATCTAAATCTTTGAGAGTCAAAAGCGAAGGAAGGGCGCCTCTTCGAGCATATTTTGACTCTATGCAAAATGCTCCGTACAATGAAGTTACCGTCACACAGCCAAAAAGAAACATATCGCCGAGTGAACAGCTGACTTTAATGCAGTACGAAATGTTTAACGGAAGCCAAAGTAAACCCGCGGCATCGATTAACAATGGGTTACACTCCAATGATCTGGGTAAAGAAAGTGACTATCGGACTACTAACGGTGTTATTAAACAAATCAAACGTGAAAAATATGGAAAGATGTACAATACAGTGAGAGTGAAAAGTGACGATAGGTATGACAGGTACAATGACATAATGTCGTTTGGACAAAATCGAATCAGTGAAGAACGTGTACCGGCGACGAACGGTAATGGTGTTTACGCGCGTAGTGCTAAAAGTTCATCTAGTGGTTCTGACTCAGATTTCTCTATTCCTCGACCTAAGTTGATAGTTCCTGTTCATACGTATGGTATGAGAAAGAGAAGGACGGGGAATCTATGTCAACGTGACAGCACTGCGACGGAGGTTTCTCTTGACGCTGGTGTTGTACTGGATGTGACCCGCTTGGAGGATCCATCTAAGACTTCTGTAAAACCTCGAAATGACTATTCAGGTAATGCTAGTTTCTATATAATTTAACTAGGTTCTTTAAAATTTCAAATAGGGTTACGTATGACACTCGTTATCTTGACGCTATTTAATATTGTGTGTAGTGTAGGCACAGATGATGATCGATGTAGGTTGTAGCTAACAAGGTAATTTCGAGGCCTCTGTGGATGGTAATCTAGATGATGCAATGAATATAGTACTGACTACATCAGCATCATCATTCATCTTATTATGTCTAACTGAACAATCGTTAATCGTTGTAAACAAGCAAGCTAATACAATTTTTTAAACTTAAATATAAACATTTTAATAAATACGGTACAAAATAGTGAAAGCTGAAAGAAAATCCAAGCTAGACCAACCACGTAATTGTTCAAACAGTCATTGCCATTTATGGATAGAGACTAGCTTTTATGTAACATTTTGTTTAAAAATAAATGTGCTGCCTCACGCGTTATTTTGTCACTATTGCGCAGTTTTATCATTATTGTTAATGTAATTTGCTGTTGTTAGTTTTGATGATACCCACCGAGAAGATTTTTTTTCCGTTCGGCTTGCATTGAATACCTAACTTTAAAATTCTTTACTTGGATTTGATTTTATAATTTTTTATTACGTTGTATAACATTTTATAAAGCAACTAGGATCACTGTGTTTGAATTTGTGTGTGAATTTATTTATATATAAATGTGAAAGTTTGTTAGGATGCATGTTTGTTACTCTATCACACAAAAACTACTGAAAGGATTTTATTGAAACTACTAAGAATATAATAATGATAATTATTATTACGGGGTTTTATCGCGTACCTTTTATTTATTTTGTTTCTTGTTGTACTTATACGATTTTTCTTCAGAAAACTGAAAAAAGCTGTTATTCACAACATCACAACAGCCGGGTTAATCTCCACGAGACGTATTTGAACCAATAATGTAAATAATAATTATATTTCATAAATATAAGAGTGATTATTTGCAACTGTAAATAAATGAATTACTTAAACGCGGACGTTCTAACTTCGTGAGAACGGAACTACGAAATTTCTGCTTGTCAATGATATAAATTGTGCCTTTCGAAAGGAAACAAAAATATGTTTCCAGATTCAGTTTATTGGCGTATAACAGTTGCGACACGCACAATCCATTTAGCGAAGCGCCAAATGCCTTGGCATACGTATCGAGCCACTTACGAGGTTGCTAAACACGAGTCCGGCATATCAATTAAAGGCTTCAGTTTGCCCTACTTTAGTTCAGCATGAATATTAATAGTTATTACAAAGATCGATTAATTTAAAAATGTTCCGGTCTATTTCATTCATCAGCTATTATTTATTTCATAATGTTGTTATTTTATAAATAAATCAATCATTTATTAAAATAATAAATAAATAAATAATGCTGGACATTTCACACAGCATCATGTAGCCCCAAGCTAAGCAGAGCTTGTGTTATGGGAACCACATGACTGATATACTACTTAAATACTTTTTTTTTTGTAAATACATACGTAATATACATAGAAAACAAAGTTGTTTAGGTAATGGGGTAGATGAAAGTTCAATATTATTATTTGCCACCTGCCCACGTTTTTCAAGTAAGAACTATCTGCAGATTAACATCTCAATTGCCTTTGAAATTGTATAGATGTGTTCAATAGGCACTTGTTCAACGTCTATCACACTTCCTAAGAAACGAGCACGCGCATGAACTTTTAACCTCACCACAGATTATATAATTTTACGTCTTAGCTGCCTTGAAACACTTTCGTTGCTCAAGTTATTTGCGTCCGTTTCACAGCGATAACAGTCGTGTCTGAGTGATTTTATTCTCCATATCCTCGAGACTGGTTTTAGGATTTAAAGTTTCGACATACAGAGGAAACGTTGGTTGCTAAATGTTACTAGGTTCATTTGAGTCTTCGAGACTAAAATCTTTATTATTGCGATCCGAAGTTACATCTTTGTGAGATTGTAGGTCCATCAATAATGTTTTGAATTCACACGCATATTATTTTAGTTTCTAAGTTCAGCGCGTTTAGTATCAATCAAAATATAAATAAAATTTCACTACCTAAGGTTATTTCTGTTTTATTATAAAAGTTCTCCTAAAAAATAGGCTAATATTGACACAAGGAAAGTTGCTAAACGTCTATGCTAAACTTAGCGCTAATTATACTATTTGTTCTGTGTTCCTCTCACATAAAGAGTTCACACTTATCTCTGCGTTCTTTGAAAATGTTAGTGGTCGTTTCAGTAGCTCAACTTATTTTTGAGGCAATATGAACAAAGTAGTATTTAGACGCATAGTAAATAACTCAAGTTTGGGTCAAAGGTATAATATAGATACTTGAATGTCAAATAATCATGAAAATACTTTGTGTATAATTTCTTAAAGTATGTCAAACGACCTATAAAATGGAGATGTGCATACAATGTAGCGTGAAACGAATGCTTATTCTATATTCTAAGGTCGTATTGAGTAGGTAAAGTCAGTCAAGATATTTCAAAACATGCAGTTAGTATGACCAGATAGACCAGATGTTCATTGAAACGTATTGAGCAGTTACTATTAAGGTATGAACGTGATTAAACGCCAAACAAAATACAGTATGTTAATAACGGAACGTTAAAAACACAATAGGTGTGACAGGACAATGACACAAATAGTGGTACATATCCGGGCTTATAAGACCATTCAATGATTATTATACAAATGTGCTTTTGTAGAAGGTTAAAGGTGTGTGAAGTGGAAACTTTCGGTTACAATCACACTATCACGTTTTGGTACATAGTTATAAATAATATAGTTTATAATTATAAATATAATATGACTATCACAACATATAACTTAAGCATTGAATACAACCACTTACTTTGTTATTCGTGTATTAATAGGTTTCTCAAACGGCTGCTCAATTTTTACGTTCAAAATTAGAGTGACAGAAAACATACTTCATACAGCACTTACTAGATAATTTTATAATGAAGATTTTTCTATGTAACGCACTATGTAATTCTTTTAATCTGTGTAATTCTACAGGCTGTTAGTAAAACGGCCTTAAACAAAGTCTGATCGTAGATAAACATGCAAAGAATGGGATTGTTCACACGGTCCTACATTTATTCGCACATGTTCATGGTCATCATTGTCTGTAAAATGATCTTTAACACCTACACCTTAAAGACTATAATTAGACGATATTTTTTGATCCATCAAATTGTTTTTATGTTACCATTCACTGTGATGAGTCATCGTTTTAAGATTTCGTGGCCTTGAAAATAGCAATCTATTAATAACTTGATTGGCTATCTATATAGGGGCTTTAATTAACAAGTTGTAAGCATCTTAGTTGTTTTATGTTATAAATCTGTCTGTGGTAATTAATTTCTTTCATTTTATCTCTTTAAATCCTGGACTAATAAGTGTTACCTAATTGTGATGTAGAAAATTCATGTACTTGTATTTGTTTTTAAAAGAATAGGTCTCCCTTATGTGGTCCTAAACGTTTGTTTTTGAGATTTCAAACAAATTATTATCTTTATAATGTTCAGAATTATGAAGCTACGTACTTTATTCTTGTCTTAATTTCAATTTTTGTCTCACAGAGGGTCGAGTGGAAGTCTCTCGAGAGAACAAATACCTCAGCACGATGGCACCAGGCAAGGTGTTTGGCGAGCTGGCCATCCTTTACAACTGCAAGAGAACGGCCACCATCAAGGCAGCTACCGACTGCAGGCTCTGGGCGATCGAGCGGCAGTGCTTCCAGACTATTATGATGAGGACTGGACTGATACGGCAGGCTGAATACACTGATTTCTTGAAGAGGTAAGAGTTGTTACACCCATTCTAGGTTTGAAATTTTGCGAAATCACTGGCATGCATATACCGACCAATGTAAAAAATCAAATCGCAAGAAGGCTTTAATGTATCACTTGACGTTTTGAAATAATGTGAGACTTGTCTAAGATAAAATCTTTATGTTGTTGCACACATACTACGTTTTTAGGAAAGTTTGCGGTAACTTCTTTCGTCAATCATTGTCCAACAGATGTATTACAAAAAGTTTTTGACATTGGTTTCATTCCCATGAGAACTTCATACTTACCATATTATTTCTTATCTAAAATGTTAACGTTTCCTGTTTAATTTCATCTAGTCTATTCTGTATTCAATTAGCTTTTCGGCCGGATACCTTCAAGAACGTTGTGAATGAACAATCGCATTCCATTGACCTTAAAAGTGGCAATCAGGATGAACATGACCTTATCAAGGTTGATAAGGCTTTAATTCTTATCAAAGGTGGCTTTGATCAAAAGTTTGTTGATAGCTTTGTAAACATTGTCGTCTTTGCATAAACAACTGGTTTTCGTAGAAACATCACAATGAGGTTTTGTTATTACAGTGATGATATTAAAATTTAGTGGATGTCAAACTGAATTCTGATAATAGCCAATTAAAGATCAATTCTTGTGATGCTTGACATATAATAAATAGACGTTTATTTAGATGTTCAGCTGCAGTTGCGTGTAGCATCCGGTAGGTATGTAGACTGTGCTGTTAGACTTTCCAAGACTAATTTGGAAACCTACTTACAGTCATGATTCAACAAATTGCAATAAAATTGCGATGATTCTTGGTTTATAGCGATATCAATAGCTATTTCAAATTATTTGTAATGAAGCAAAGATTGTGAAATTACTATTGGAAGCTGTAAAGCACTTTGAACGTAAAATTTATGTTATAGTTGGCACAATTAGACTAATGTTTTCTGATTTCTTTTTGGAACAAGCTATTTTTACATTTCCTTCTTTAAAAGACACGATGTTTACGATATTGAGGGCAGTAACCTTAATCCTCGACTGAGCGTTTGTTTTGACAATACAAAGAAGCACACTGCTTTATCGTATTTTAGCATCGTTTCTGTTTTATCTAAATCAGAAATAAATTATGATTGTTTAATAATGCTACTATAATATTCTTTATGGAGAAATCAAGCTATCATTCTAGGTTATTCAAAATTATCAATCTATAATCCATTCACTAGGACTTTTAAAATGTTTTTAATACAAAATGGTAATAATCAAAAACAAAATGTATGATGTTATATAAGCTTACGTTAATGCCCAATAATATTTACGTAGAAACTAGCAAATATTTATATGATTTAGAAGGAAAATCATGTAACTTACTTATATAAGTATGAAAATATCAACTGCTATCTATGATCTGTAATAGATGACCAAAGGCCAATGATGATGATGATGATCTATGATCAAATATTTGCAAATATCTTCAATGGCTCCAATTGGCTCTGTCTGTTTAACCCTCTATTGCATGGGAAGCCAAAATTGGTTTTTAAACTTCAACATTTTTTTTCTCTACTTTTCGTTTATATAAAATTGATAAAACTCTACAAGCATTGTTTATTACTATGTTGGGCATCAAAACGTAGTTTAATTGACTTATTTAAGTATAATATTAACCAACTTATCTAACTTTTACTAACGCGTGCGCCGTTTGTTGCACTTAGTATAATTACGAGAAACATTGATGGTCTACAAATAGGTCAATAAGGATAGAAATCTCAAATTAAAAATATGAAATGGAATGGTCTAATGCTCCTTTTTCTTTAACCATCTTAGTTTTTTTTACAACATCATCTTTCCTATAACATTTCCTTACTTTTCCGCGGAAGCCAATTTTGGCTTCGTATGCATTTACAGTATAAAAATGTCATCCAAAAATGGCTTCATATGCATTGACCGAATATTCTAATGGCTTGTCAGAATGGATCTTTTTTCGCTTTTATAGGGCCATCTAAGTACAGCAATGTTATTCCTGGGGATGATTTCATTGCTTCGATGACTCTGCACCTTACGCATATCTAGCCTCCACAAATCACCTATTATTATCCATAAATCTGATACAGATCCTTCTGGAGCTGATCATTGAACCAAAACCAAAATATGCGGAAAACAAAAGTAAAAGAAAGAAATTAAAGATACATACAAGAAAAAATACCTTCATACGACGAGAAGAAAAGAAAGTTCACTGGTAGCCAGGATTTACGAGATTTCATAGAAATCTTAGACACTTCTGTTGAATTTTATAAATTATTTTATCACCAATGATTTGATGGATTTTATAACTGATCAGTCAAATTTGGAGGCCATGCAGACCAATGTTAATAAGACAGCTAACATTACAAAGGCTAGGTCATGAAAAACAGTTCAAAATCAGGCTTTCAGGATTTTCATTAGGTCATAATGAAGTATTTTCTGTGCATGGGAAGCCAAAAGTGGCATTGCATTCATAGTCGTTAGTGCATACGAAGCCATTTTTGGCTTTGAAAATTATTTTCCATACTAATCAAAATATATATTTTTCTTCACCTTGTATTTCCTAATTAGCCCAAATATAACAGCATAAAACAACAAAATATTTTTTTTCTGCCTCTCTTGATAATTCATGCAATAGAGGGTTAAGAACAGCTGATTTTATCTGCAGATTTTAAATTCATTAAATATTTACCGAAGTTTTTGCACCGAATGACATTTATGAATGCAAAATGTAACAGCAATGGACTTAACTTCTTAAGTTCAATTGTAATATTAGGGATACAAAAATGTAATGTCTGAGTTTTAGTTTGCCATTTTTATATGGCTGTTTATTATTATGACAGTATTTTTTGCTTGGGATTAGTATGATACCTACGTTACGCTGTCAGGGAGTGTACACATTGCGTTTTCTGCAGCGCGTTTTTGAGCTGCGCGTTTGTATCGATACAAACGCGCGTTCGCAACGCGTTTTTCTCCATACAAAAGCGAACCGGGAGGGGGCTGAGCGGAGGGCTGCGCGTTCGCATCGCGTTCGAATCGCGTTTGTATCGATACAAACGCGCTGCAAAAAACGCAATGTGTACACTCCCTCAGATCACTGTATTACATATCATATTATGTCATTCAGTGATCTGACGGCTTCAGTGTCTGAATAAGCTTCAAAGTATATAATTATAATAATATTGTAAAAAAAAACTTTGCAATATAAATGGATTTTACATGCATTATTACTTTATGTAATACATGAGGAAATGAATGTGCTTCTAAAGAATAATTCATTTCACTAATTCTTTGAACTTATCAATGCAACTTGTAATTCTGTTTTTAGATTTGTAGTTATTTTGTACCAAAGCCTTAGAATGACAAGCTAGGCATTTCAAACAGGGTAAAATACAACATCATAAAGATCGATCGTCTCTAGTAATTCAACTTACTCATTTATCATCGTCTTTACACGTGTTTGTTATTTTTATATTTATAGATCGTTGGTTGGTCTGAATTAAATAATAGGGTTACCTACATTGTAATTGAATGGATATTGTTTTAGGTCAACAGATTCAATTTTTAGAACATGATTAATGAGAACAAATTTAAATGATTAAATGTTAAATGTGTTGTGAGGATTTACAAACTATAATTTTATTTCAAAACTGAATTTATTTTTTAAATCTTTCATGTTTCCTGTTAGAAGATGAAACAAGAACGCATTAGCTTTCGATCCAGCGTTCACCTAAATGTCTATAGCATCATGTGCTCTTCTATCATCCGCTCCAATTACTTTCGAGTCTATTTCTTAAACATTAAACAGTACAATGCTATTGTCGAAATCAGTGTCACCGTTGCTTAAACATTCGTGCGCACTTTGCGAAACATTATTAAGTTAGCTGTCACGTTTGCGAGGCTCATGACACTTTGAGATCGTAATCCTTTCACTGGCCACAGCCTGTTTCCAGGACTTAGTATAAGCTCATCCAGTACTGCCAGTTTTTTTATTTTAACCATTTTAGTTTTACTTTTACCTTCTTTGTTTCATGGTATTACTCTTTTGAGTCATGTCTACTTACTGCTTATTTATAAATAAATGGTCTTTCAAGTACTCATTACGATGTAAGTCGATGTACAATGACAGCAAAAACTCAGTCCAAAACTGATAAGAGAAAACATTGTTAGAAAATCTGCAAATTAAACTTACCATTACATTACATACAGTTAACTATTGCAGTGTCTTTATTAATACAGTTACGATATTAGAAAATTTACGATTAGAAAATTGCAGTAGTTTGAATCAAAGAAACAGCAGTTTACCTGCGTTTCCACGATATCTACTCGAGATCAAACTTTGGTTACTACCTCGACACACTTTAAATAATTGCTTTGTGTACCTACCATTAGCATCGTATTACATGCAACCGGTTACATGATTTGATGTTAAATTACTTAATTTGTTTACTCCTTACTTCACAACTTGCGCCAATTGCTTCGTTTCATTTGAAATTATTTTCTTATCATTAAAATCTTATCAAACGTAATTGGTGAGGTTGCTATATTATCTTGTCAGTGCTCTCAATTAAGTTCCTATAAGCAAAGTGACCATTTAGTAACGGAATTTTTGTATTTATTTTTTGATAAGTATCGTTGATCTTATCAACCTTAACATGCTTAGTTTTTTTTTGACATTCGCTATCATATCTTGTTGACTCTCAATATTTTAGTAATACCATAAGTTCGTATGAGCTAAGCCAGCACTGGAAAAGGGCTTTTTAGATTTTAGTCATAATTAATTTATACCATGTACCGCCATTCAAATTGCTCTCTGAAAATCAGAAAATCAAAAAGTGTGCGTCTGATTACCTTGAAGAAATGCTTTTATAATTTTTTTGCATTAACTAGCCATTGCATATAAGTCAAAATATTATTTAACATTATCACAGAGTTTTCTTTCTAAAAATAACATAGATGTATGATTGCTGCAATTTTCTTTCGCATACAGTGTAACGCACAGTTACAACAATATTTTACTGTTTTGATGACTCTCTCCTTTATGTTGGTTTAATTGACTGATAAGTTTCTGGTTCCATTATTCTTTTGATATGATTATAAGTATCGTCGGAAACTGGTTTGTTACTTTGTGACTCAATGTTTCCTATAGCATTATTAAAACTTGTAACAAATTATTATATGGAATTAAATAAAATTATCATAGTGGAAACATGTACTTGTTTATAACCAATTAAGTGTTTTTTCCAAAATTCTAAGTTTCTGATTAATTCACGTCAGACATGAAGGGAAAAAATCAAAGAGTACATTTTTTGTGACTTCGTTTTTGATACAGGTTTTGCCAAGGTATATTTATTTTCGTATCCGAGTTATGGTACAGATATTTCAAAGATACTGCCTCACGTTCATTGCTATTGCCATAAAATTCTCACGATGTTAAGGCCGACATTCGTTAATAAGCAATAAAAGTAAAATAAGCGACAATACTAAGACCTTGCCTGTTTCCTGATTATGTTCAGGTTTGACTGCATTAAAGGAAACCTTTCCAAAATCACTACCTGTTCTTTCTTAAGTCATTTTATGTAAGTTTTTAATAACGTAACTAGTATTACCATTAAATTATTAGTATATTTGGCCCACTGCTCTCAAAATTAGTAATTTGCTCATTCTTATTGCTTACTCTACTTCTAAAAGGTTTCATCATAAACATTTGAAAATATACCTTCTAGTAAGTAAGTTCTTATTTACCTTTATTTTAGCCTTTTTCAAATGGGGTGTTGCCAAAATATGTATTTGAACGTTCTTCTTTGTACCCGATAATCCATTTTCAAAGGATTCAACTTAAATGCTAAAAATATGAAAAACTTACCTAGCCTTGGGGATTACAGTAGTGATTATGCTTCGTTTTCGCGTTTCTTCTTTTCCACTGACGATATTATAAATGCTACGTTTCAAAATAAATCAATCAATGTACAGGTTCTCGGGAGAATGGAATAGGTTTACAGCGAACTGATCTGATGATAGAGTCAGGAGCTGTTACCCAGATCTCCTCAGATAAAAATTATAAAATACGTGAAGTATTAATTTAAGTGTTTATTTTGTTCACAGTGTGCCAATCTTCAAAGATCTACCAGAAGACACGCTTATAAAGATCTCTGACGTTCTAGAAGAGACACACTACCAGAATGGCGACTACATCATCAGGCAAGGAGCGCGGGGTGATACGTTCTTCATCATTTCTAAGGGACAGGTGAGTTATTTCAAGCGCTTTCAACATATTATCATGTATCTTTTAAACTGGGCAAGCCTCTATCTCAACAATTTCCCAGGCACTACAGTGTCCCTTATATTGTTTCTGAAGCTCTACAAATCGTCTAGTAAATAATGTACATTTTTTGAACTCTAGTAGCATATTTAAAAGCACAAGACACAAGATTGTTATTATACCACTAATATTCGAAATGCATACCAGTTTTCTGGCAAATAATTGTTATTATTATCCTCTTAATTAGTTTGCAATGACCTTGGTATATTTAAAACAGCAACTTTCAAATCTCCAATAACTTTTAATAGATTTAAAATTGCATTATCATTTTTATTCTGTGATTCAACTATACCTATTGTTGGTCAGTTAAAGTCGAATTTAACTAAAATAGAATTGATTCTGCCAACGGTTTAGCTTGCATTGTCTCTATATTTAGAGAGTAAGTGCAAATTTAGGTCACGAAATATACAAAGTTTAACTCAAATCAAACGAGTGATTAAATCAAAAACATCAAAGAATATTAGCAGGAAGTGAGAGAGTTAATAACCACTAATATCAATCAATATCAATTTTTATCATCGTTAGATAAAACATTTAACGACCATCTAATTTGAAAACCATATATTTTAATGGTCAAATATATCATATTGGTCCCATTAGAAACACCTAGCACTTCTCTTTTAATAAACTTATTTGAGGACTTGTTTATTTTGATGACTTTTTATTCTAATGCTAACTACAAAAGCCTTTATAGCAAAAACCTATTCACTAAGATAGTTCTTATTACCACGAACTAGAGTTAAATATACGTTGGTAGATTTGACGTATGTTTGTGAAGATGGTCAGTTTTCACTTTCGTTTTAACTTTCGAGAACTTCTTTACTTTTGACCACGTGTTTTGTAAATACAATGCGTCTGTTATCCAACTGTGTAATTACCATTTTGAAAATCGTTGTGATTTAATGTTTCGTCTCACGGATCTTCGTTTTGTTTGGAATGCTTCTGAGCATTGTAGATTTATGTTGGTATATTAACGTTACTCTTGACATTATATTGGTATGTTCACTGGTTTGTGGCGGCTGTGTGGGTTCACCTTGGCATTTAACTCTGACTTTCTGATCTGCGATTGTTACACTGACCAGTACAAATCTATAGATACAAGAACGTTGCATTATTAAATAATTACTTGATTGCTTATTACAACTTGTTTATTGCATTGTTTTTCTCTCAATCATTCTTTGTTGGTTCACTCAGATTTGTAGTTTTATAAGTTCTTTAGTAATTTACGTTATTTTTGTTATGTGTAATGCACTGATTGCTTATTATGCTATATTTAATAGCAGCTCGCCAGCTATTTATGAAGTTTTATATTAAATAATGTTTGTCAATGTGAAGTTACTAAAACACTATTTAGACTTTTAGCAATTAGCGGACATAGTAAATTTATATGTTTTTAATGTGTAAATATTAATGGAAACATTGTCCAGTATGACTAATATTATTTGAATACATGACGGAGGTGGCACGGTCAAATAAGACAGCCATTGTACACGGTCAGCGTACTAACAAGCGCAGTGCGCAAGCGCATAGAGTGTGAGAGACTTTGTAGAGCTCTTAACCTAAGCATGGACTTGAGCAACGGCGTAGAGATTTCACCTATTGCAAAACATTTTAAATGCGTGCAGAATAATTAGCCAGTAACAGGTTTAAATGTTAGGAATATTTTTGTAAAGTCTAGACAGCCACCTTCGATCTTTGATTTAAAAGTCATTATAATCTCGTAATTCTTATCTTTTTTAAAAAACACGTTTGTCATTTCTGCTTAGTTAATTTTAAATTATGAAAATTACATTCTAAAATTCAAATGTGAACACAATATTATGTAAATACATTCAAACAAAAACATCCTAAGTATACTTTATTTAAAATCTTTCAACACTAATGTACATAATTATTATTATCTATCTACATTCCAAATTTCATCAAAATCGGTTTAGTAGTTTTATAGAGATACGTGGTAACAAACATTCACACACACACACACACATGGACTTTCGCCTTTATAATATTAATTGGATTTTTATTATAGATTTCATTAGTTCTCATCTCATAGAAAGTTTGTGAAACATTGTCGTGATTATTTGATAATTTGCCACCAGGACATTGTATAATGAATTCAATGCCATAATTATGGAATTATATTTTCTAATTATATTGTCTTCCTACCTGATTAATTCACTGTCTTTCTTTGAATTGGTCATTCAAAATTTATCTACCATGACTCGAGTTCATTGAATTGTAAAATTGTGTACCGTGAATTGTATCTCGTCGTCTGTTGTGCTTCTTTTACTTTTTTCTTCAAGGTGCATTATCTCATCCACTTCCGTTGTTAGCTCATCAATATTTGCTAACACTTTAGGTAACCTTTACCTTCAGTGCTATACTTTCGTTCTATTATTTTATTCATAAACATTTATGGATTTGTCATTGGTTTTGCGTCAAGCGTTACTGATTTAAAGACTAAAGGAAATTATAAAAGTCTATAGCTTAATTTTAATCTAAACGCGTATGGCCTCCTCACTTTGACATTATTATTAACCCCGGTCCAGTTTTATTCCCTTTTTGACACCATACTTTGATTTTTGATGTTAGAGTAGTGACTTAAGTAGCTTCCTACTAATATTATATTATATATTTATGTTAAACCTCGAAAGCATCGGTAAAACTTTGAAAAGAGTTCACAGAACCAATTAAATAAAGATCAAAATAGATTGTATCGTAAAAGTACCGGATACAACAAAAGTAGGACTAGTGTTTTGAAACTCGGCCTTTATTAAAAACGTAAATATGCTTTACAACACCATAAAGTTTAAAAACCTTTTTATGGCTCCCAAACGTAGAACAAAGGATGATGTTAACAATTTCAATTAGTTCCGAGATGTTTATCAAATATTCTCCTCAGTTTTTTATTAATGATAGATATAGATATAGGTAATGTTTGTCCTTATATATTAATATATATAGATATTAATGAGGTCCTTTTTGAAAAAAAAAAATTATACTAGTTAAAAAAAAATGTTTTCCGATTTACTTAAGTAGATATTGTAGGTGTACTTTTCAAAATGCTTGCACAACAGGCATATCGCGTGACCACACATTAATATTAATTTTCCAAAACAGAATTGTTCAGTCGAAACAATAATGTCTGTTCAAGTCCACATCCAATAAATTACATTTAAATTACTCAGCGCTATGTTGGTGGCTATAAGTATTATCTTGTTAGAGTAGAGACTGTCCTGTATTTTTTACTAGTATTATCCAGAAATACAAAGTAGCTATTGCTAGTTTATCGTCCATCTAATTGCTAATTTGCGTTAACGGAACCTGTTGTTGCATTCTATTGCTCATTTTAATTACTTAAAGTGCATATTGAAGTCAGTAGGTTTCATGTGCTAAGCTAAGTTAAGAATGTAGGCCATAAATAAATTAGGTAATGAAATAGTAATTTCTTAAATCAAAGGTAAACCAAGACTTGAATTTGAAGTTAGATGTACCTACTATGTTTTTTGATATAGGTACATATACATCTTAAATATTTCTTCAACTTAACCCCTCCTCTTAATATGCTGTATGTAAACATGCATTTGCGAAAACATGATTTTACAGACTCGATAAATTTTACTTTGTACATGCGCTTTTGTTGTGGTTTCTTGTCATTTGGAATGCCTTTTGCACATCCCTTTCAAATGCATTTCTATATCCGCAATGCCATTAACCACCACTACAACAACTTTCGATGTTGTCTAAACGTTTCACATTTTTATGGCAACAGTAATGACCCAACATACCAGTTTAAACTGGTTTCATCTGCTTTAGTCAAGAAAATTATACGGTGGCTATTTTGTTCGTGTTTCGTCTTGTTGATGTTATAATTATTGTGCCTGACAATTTCACTATTATTTTTGTACATCCATTATGTTAAGTTGTGAAATATTTACAACTATGATATTTAAATATTTTTAATAAACAAAATTATGGACCTATTAGTCTTTAAGTTTTTCTAGTTAAGTAGGTAGGTTACCTACATAATTTGGTGTAACAATAAAGAGTTAATCTATCTATCTATGTTACGGCTAATTTTAAGTCCTTGGAAGTACGTTGCTTATCTGCCAGTGTTCATAGGATGATAATGGTTTCCCAACAAAAACGTGACATTTAAGAATATTTTGTATTAGGACATTTTTCAAGGTCTGAATTTCATTTAAAATTCAAAGAAATCACGGTTTATTCAAGCTGACTAGCCTACATACGATAATACGTTTAGTATGCTAGTTAAATAATATAAGTACCTTTCATTAAATTATAAGTTACTAAATCGACCTGCCCGATGGTCAGACGACATTATGAGGGCGGTAGGAGAACAATGGATCCGGCTGGCACAAAACCACCAGGAGTGGCGTGATAGACAAGAGGCCTTTACCCAGCAGTGGGTGTTACAGGCCGCTTAGATCGATAGATAGAAATCAGTCTAGTACTAAAACATATCCATTAATTCCAGGTCAAAGTCACCCAGAAACTGCCTACAAATAACGAAGAGAAATTCATCAGGACGCTTACCAAAGGAGATTTCTTCGGAGAAAAGGCGCTGCAAGGGTAAGATTTGTTTTTTTAAATTGTAATTTTATCTTATAAAGGAACAAAATAAATAAAAAATAATGTTCCATCCTGACCTTCAGTGAATAGTTTATGAATAAAATTTTCACAATATGCGAAACCTTGAAGTTTCTAATATCATAATATTGCAATTTCAGAGATGACCTTCGAACGGCCAGCATCATTTGTGACTCCCCAGAAGGAACCACTTGTCTCGTCATCGACAGAGAAACATTTAACCAGTTGATATCTACCCTTGACGAGATCCGCACTAAATACAAGGATGAAGGAGAAAGCAGAGCGCGGTAAGCTATACCTTGTCCTTTTAAACATAACAGTCATTTTGCTTTTAACCTTATTGTCAACAACAATATTTACAAACTGTTCGAAGCAAGTTGAAAGCACTGAATTTTCCCTGAGTGTACAATAATTTTCATTGTCATGCATATTGACATTGAAACATGGAGCAAAAATAACCAACGTATTCATATTAATTATTACCTACAATTCAAGGGCGACAGTAAGCAGTGACTCAGAAATATCTCAGTCATCTTCTTAGTCATAATTCTCTTTAGTTTTCATTCTTGTCTTATTTTGTTGACTGTCACTGGTACGTTTGCGACCCTGACCACGTAGTCTCTTTGATTTCTTTACAGTCCGTACCAACCGAGTTTTCAAATCGTGCTATGAAAATGATATTATATAAGAAACGTTCAATAGATATATGGCTCTCCATTAATCCTCTATTGAGTTTAATAGTTTCTCATAAAATTTATAGATTCGAAAATCAATAAAATGTTGTAAAACAACTAAGAAGAATATTGTAAAGATAAAAATAAATATTTAACAGACAATGCTAGCTTGCTTTTGAGACTTATGTGACTCATCATACTTTGAAATAATTTGTGTCACCTATTTTAGAATCAAGTCCGTCTATACTTGATTCAAGTATAGACATTACACCTACTCGTAGCAATTTACAACCTCTGACATGCAGTTTTATAAAAATAATATTTTACCTATCTTTCTCTGTCTTTTGAATAGTGTGGAGCGAGTGAGTTCATGAAACATATTTATTTATGTATTTTATAACATCGAACTATGTGCCACAACAAGATCAGCTTTATTAATCATATTCAATTCGTTCTGCAATGGTTTCTCAAAAATTCTAAATTTCATATGTCATGCTCACAATAGCCTCATGCAATTACGAATTCATCAGACCTATTGTTATCCTTATCTCCTAGTCCGAAACAATAGTAGCTGCACGACGAGAAATTAATAATGATATTTTTATCTTGATTTTACTAACATTTTCTATTTATGCTCTGCTAACATATGGGACGGTAAATTTGGTAAGTACTCTATAATAGGCTAGCTTTCTCCTGCATCTTCGTTCGCTTGGTACATTTAAAAATGCCAAACTACTTCTAAACTACGATCTACATCTGTTTTCATCTGTTTCATCCAAATCGGTTCACAAGTTAAAACGTGATTGAGACACAAACATACAAAATACTCACAGAATCTCAGATTTATAATATTAGTAGGATAGAATTTTACTTAACAAATTCTAAACTCAACTCATTTTTGCAGCCCTTTTCAATATCATCTGTTTCAATTCTATTGTATTAGGTATTGTAAAAAAATGTTGAGTTATGATTTATTTCGATACAATGCACGACTATTTCAATGCCATTGTCTATAAATGCCATTGTTGATATCAATTATCAATTCTAAAATTCTTACTAGTGAGTCCGTTTTGATGTTTGGATGATAGTGTTTGAAACACGTCAAAGATTTATCAGATTTATAAAGCAATTAAAATAGATGTAGGTACTTAGTAACCTACCTATTTAATTTTTGACCTGTAATGATTTTATTACCAATAAATTGATTATTCCTTATTATTCCTGATTAACATACCTACTCAGGAATGGTATAGTTAAGCGAGTGAAGTCTCGATGAAAATTACGATACGTTAGAATCATCAATACGTAGTCTTAGACGTATGGAATGAAATCTTTGATGTTTACTGTAAAATGAAACACTTTTACAATTTTCACTAAATAAATAACAGCTTATTTACCACATACCACAAAACATGTTACTAATATCAATCTGTAGAAGTAAACAAACTTTCATTTGTAGCATAGAAATGTCTTCAAGATAAGATTGATTGCATTACAATTATGTTTTCCCGCGTTTTTGCGATTGTCGGTTTGAAAATAAAACAATAGACACCTGGCAGAGCAGTTAATAGATCCAAATACAAAAAACGACACGAGACGGTGTCAATTAAAATGTAGATGAGAGAAAGAATAGTGACACTAATTAAGACATTACTTTTGGTAAGAAGTGGTAAGGCGGTTTTCCCACTGCAACGCACCCCACAGCGGTGTGCGTGGCTGCAGACTTTACCATTGTACTTATGCAAGTATCTTAATTTATATAGAAAACACGCATAGTATAACACACTGACAACGCAACGACGCCCGGGATATACAATGTTAAAATCTGCAGCCACGCAAACACAGCGGGGTGCGTTGCCAGTGTGAGAACCGCCTAAGACGGTAAATTAACAAAATAAGTGTTATATGTTTTAAAATATCTATGCAACTTACATTGAAATAAGCCAATACATATTATTTTATTATCTTAATAACGATTTATACCCGTGAAATTGGTTTAACTATTAAGGCGTGATTGAACTACAAACACACAGCTACTCATTAACCTTTCAAAATTATCTTATAATAATATTATTTATAATTATCTTCCTTCCGTGTTCTAGTTGTGATATTTTAATCATAAAAGTCATGGGTAAACAACTGTTATTTACGAATTTTTGCTACAACATTCAAAATTAAATGTCAGTTCATCTTTATTCGTGTAGACTACACGGAACTAGATTTTCACTTATTAAACTATTCATTATTCCAGCCATCATTAGCAAATTTTATTTATTAGATAATTTAATGTCATTTTTCAATTCATATTAAATAATTGATTTTTTAAATTCCAGACTCAATGAAGAATTTGCCAACCTTCGCCTCTCGGACCTTCGCATCATAGCGACGCTGGGTATCGGCGGCTTCGGTCGAGTGGAGCTAGTCCAAATACAAGGCGATCCGACCAGGTCCTTTGCATTGAAGCAGATGAAGAAAGCCCAGATCGTTGAGACAAGACAGCAGCAACACATCATGTCAGAGAAGGAGATCATGTCGGAAATGAACTGCGAGTTCATAGTCAAGTTGTATAAGACCTTCAAAGATAGGAAGTACTTGTATATGCTGATGGAGACCTGTCTTGGTGGGGAGTTGTGGACTATTTTGAGGGATAGAGGTGAGTTCCAGCTAGAACAACTATTTATTTCGTAAAATCATGCATTTAAACAACTTTTTGAAATTGTAGTCCAAAATTGTGCATTTTACATAGTTTTTTGAATTACCTGTTTCAGGACAATTCGATGATGCCACAACGAGGTTCTACACTGCTTGCGTTGTTGAGGCTTTCCACTACTTACATTCTAGGAATATTATTTACAGGTAAGTAATTAGACTGGCTTGGCACAGCACAGGACCGGATTATGTTCCATTTACAAAGGGAAGCCTACATCGAGTAGTGGATACCTATAGGCTCTGGATGAAGTAAAATACATAATATTGTCATATATAAATTATTTTAAAATATATAATTTTAAATTAAGTAAGTATAGGAACTTAATCTTACATATAAACATAGACTGGATCAGATTGGTGATGTTTTGGAGAAAAGCCAGCTCAAAAGTACCCTAAACCGGCGAGCTTGTATGAAAAATATAATGAGAGTGAATGAGGCGAAAGAGGTGTGTCAGGTGTAGCAAGTGGAAATCCGTGGTGCAGAGACCACTACCCCTGTGGGAAAGAGGCGTGATTTTATGTATGTATGTATGTATAAACATAGACGACAGCAAAGTAGTTCGTCACTCAGCACTTTGTAGTTGGACAGATATAGAAACTTCTAAAATACTCAAAACACCAGCTCATGTAATAAAATATCGGTTAGAAATGTCAATAAACATTTAGGCATTTACTTAAATTAATTCAAGAAGTCGGAGATACGGTCAAAACTTAAGTTATCATCTCTTTGCGCTTACACAGCTCGCTTACTAGGGAAAATATTTAAAGATGATGAAACATCAGCTTAGAAGCTTTGTCATCAGCAACCTTGATCAACATTATTATTATTATAGTTAGCCCATTATGTCCCACTGCTGGGCAAAGGCCTCCCCTTGATCCTTCCAAACATCACGATCCTGTGCCATTTGGATCCACGCCATGATATATTGATTAACATAATCTTTATTTTTCCAGGGATCTCAAACCAGAGAATTTACTGCTCGACGGCAAAGGCTATGTCAAACTGGTAGACTTCGGCTTCTCTAAAAAGCTTCAAGCGAGCCGTAAGACTTGGACTTTCTGCGGTACTCCGGAGTACGTAGCACCTGAGGTCATCATGAACCGAGGTCATGACATCAGTGCCGATTATTGGTCTTTAGGTAAGCTCTTCGACACTTAGTGTCACCATATGAATACTGTGCCTTTCTTTTTATATTTTAGAGCCGTGTTGGCCGAGGAAGATATTATATCGACTTTCGATCCGAAGGTTCAAATCCTGGCCATGCATCAATGGATTTTTCGTTTCGAAAAATTTATATGCGCACTAACACGAGCTCTAAACGGTGAAGGAAAACATCGTGAGGAAACCCGCGGCTTAGTAAACCCCACACGTATTGACCATGTCCTTCCTGTGGATATGGCCGGTAAAGTTGAGAGGATGGTTTAGGTGCTGGGCAAGCCTACTGCATCTCAAACAATGTCCCAGGCACTACAGTGTCCTGGGACTACAGGTACCTGACATTGTATCAATCATCTAGTAAAGATGTAAAGTTCTTTTTATATTTTAAACTGCCCCACGCTGTTGTCTTTTTATGTTCTTCTGTCAAAATCTCAAAGCTTTGAGTAGGAAATCTGAATAGCGTGTAACTTGCTAAAAAACTGTACTTGGTGTCTTTTCAAATCTTGTAGCAGTTACTATCAATGGGCTGTACTTATTCTGGAGAAAACTATTGAAATGATACCTAATCTATGTAGAACAAGAGAAGATTAGAATGCTTTTCTGATTATGACGATTCTTACTGTGAATCAGACAAAGGAAGTGACCTTTTTAGTCCTCTAAGCTGTTTAAATCTTCAGGCAATCAAATCCTTTAAAGTCTAGGGCCTCTATTACGGTGTTATACAATTCGCCACATGTTTCTCCCACAAGTCTCCAACAGTAATTTCTCTAATTCCAGGTGTTCTTATGTTCGAGCTGCTCACTGGCTCACCGCCCTTCACCGGCACAGATCCAATGAAGACATACAACAAGATACTTAAAGGCATTGACGCCGTGGAGTTCCCCCGATGCATCACTAGGAACGCAGCTAATCTCATCAAGAAACTGTGCAGAGATAACCCAGCGGAGAGGCTAGGGTATCAAAGAGGAGGGATCACTGAGATTCAGAAGCATAAGTAAGTTGACCAATGGTTCACCACTAATCCATCTAAATAATAGTAAGTTAGTGCGAGCTGGTTAGTGGTCTACTCCCTAATCTGGTGATGGAATCTGTATAAGGCGTTCAGACTTCGTCGCTTCCTTCATTGACAGACACTACTGGTTTATTGTCTTCCTATCACACCTCAAGCGTTTCTCAATAAGCTTAAAATCTACAGAAAATAAAATAAAAAAATAAAAAATAGCAAAGAGATACCAAATCAGACCACAAAAATATTTTCTAGGGACGTTTGTCAATTTTTTGTACTGTTTTATTATCAAAACTTTTTCCATTACATCTTCACCTTCTCTGATACGTTTATTACCTTTACTTTTTTCTCTAGATGGTTCGATGGCTTCAACTGGGAGGGTTTAGCGACCCGCTCTCTTGAGCCCCCCATAACACCGACTGTCAAATCGCCGATCGACACACACAACTTTGACCAGTACCCAGCGGACGCAGAGGAACCACCACCAGATGACCTCTCAGGCTGGGACTCAACATTCTAGAACGAGACAGCATCTCAGCTGGTTGAGAACTAGAGGAAGCGTGACAGATCTATTTCTGTAGACGTCCACGTCAACGAAGCGAAGCGGTGATTGCTAAGTTTTTAAAACCTTTTGCCTTTTCACCAATAGATTTTTAATGTTCTGTCTAACAACTGAATGATCATAAACGAAAGAAAACATTTTGATCGTACATGTTCTTACTGGATTCCATATTAAATTGAAAATTTGACAATGTTATCTAATGTAACCATTTTTGTTTTGTTCCCTTCATTTTGACAAATGATTTCCCCTGTTGGTGAAAATAGGCATTTCCAAGTCTTTTTTGGTCTTATTTCAAAGACTTCTGTCTTTCGTCCATCTCCTGAGACCTTCAAAATGACTTAAGCTTACTTTAACATAGTTTAAGAGGCGTTCTCATGTAGATAGGACTATTATTACTTATATCAGAATTCGGTGCTTCTGCTCTAGCCAATTTAGGCACTTGTAAATCTGTAATAAATTTAATTAAAGTCACACTATTTTGAACATGGAACATTTTGGCGTAAAAATATAGTCACTGGCAATGTTTCGATTTATTCCGAGAATCCTGAGAGAGGTGCTCACGGTACAGTCACTCTTCGTGTGACAAATGAAGCAAACGCAAGTTTTGAACAGAACATAATACAATTTTGGCTAGAGAAGATGAAAAAATGCCATTATCTTAGTTTTTAATTATTCTTGCCAGTTGTTTCACAACTGTATGCTAATAAATTTCCCATCCTATTTAAAAATTTAGCTTAAGAATCGATTGCAATTGTGACTCTTTAGATAGAAATGTAAATAGCTCAAAAATAGTTTCTAAATCTCAAGAAATTAAATTCAATTTATACTTTAGTTTATTGATTGTGCAATGGTATCTTATTCTATTATTATTTATTTTATTAAACTGTTAAAACAATAATTTCCATTAAACAAAGTTTTTTTGTAAGTTGTAATTTAAATACCAACACGAAATAGGTGAATTTAAAAATATTTAGGTACTTATCAACCTTTCTTTACTTTGCAAATGAAATATACTTACTTTTAAGTTTATTGAATTAAAAATTCATAATAAAGTAACCAGGTCATTTATTTCTGAAGCTTAAAATGATTTAATTAGTTTTTGTAATCCCTACATGTAGTCAATTATATTTTAAGCCTTCCATTTGAACTTTTATTAAAATACATAATTTTGTAAATATTTTAAATAATCCTCCTTAATTATAATTGTTTTAATTGAATGTAAAAAAGTGTAGATTGGGCAATGATGAATACAGTGTATGATTATAGAAATTATAGTTTTAACTTTATATTAAAAACATTTATTTTTGTAATCTTTAAGATTAATGATTTTAAAAATGAAAATATATTTTATTTTAAACTAAGCAATGTATTTTCACTCATTCACTCATATATCGCACAGGTTATTTATTAATTACTAGCTTCCGCCCGCGGCGTTGCCCGCAAGGTACCTACATAACATAGGTACCTACCTATCTAGCCCTATGTTCATCCTGAAAGTTCATTCTAAATACTGGTGAAAGAATTTTCGAAATCGGATGAATAGTTTCAGGGATTACCTCCTACATACAAACAAACTTTACCTCTTTATAATATTAGTTTACATGGATTTACTATTTTGCGAGAATCCGCGTTAAAAAATTCTGAGTGAATGTATTTTTTTTAAAAGCCTAAATACATTTCTTCACTTATTCCGCTAAGCTAAAGCAAATTCAAACTAAAGCTAAAGTGAAAATCAGACCATTTAAAAAACAAATAATTCAATAACACTTTTTTTTCTTATTCAGTCAGAGCCAGCAAATATTAATTCTTCTAATTAACTAAAGAAACTCTAATTTATAAATTAAAATAATTCAAGTTACACAGTCAATATAGCCAGAAGAGGAATTCAAAATTGTTCCTAACATTTCACTGAGTTTCAAGATGGTCCAAGTCAAGAGATGGTCGTTCTGCTAACTGACCTATTTTGGTGCTCCACACTAATACATTATTAGAGAACAAATAGGGACAATTTTTTCTGAAATTGTTATATTACGTCATGTTCCATAGAACAAATGGGACCTATCGCTTTTTTCAATCAAAAAAATCAATTATCACTGCGTCAATCAAATGCCGTCGTCAAATGCGTCAGAGACCTTTAGGTGGCCTAAAAACTCCGTCACCAGAGTTAGCCACTTGTTCGTGCGAACTTACTTATTGACACTACGTCATAGGTCAAAAATCGAATAGATCCAAAATACTCAGCAAAACGTCGGCTAAATTCGAAAACCTCGTAACTCCGGCTTTTTGACGAAATGATTTTTTGGTAAAATTAGATTTTCTACCGAATTGCATCAAAAAATCAGTGTTGTTAAAAAGACGGAGTTACGAGGTTTTCGAATTTAGCCGACGAAAAGTAAATCCAAATCAAATTAAATTGGGCGACATAAGTTGCACCCTGTCCCTTGGTCCACATCCGAGTGCATCCCGATCCGGAATTCCGCCACGGCCCGCTATCGGCAAGTTGTCCTGACATCCTACCTGAAGTTACCGCACCGCGCGGCACAGTTTCGCTTCGAGTCGGATCATCATCATCATCATCATTGGCCTTTGGTCATCTGTTACAGATGTTTTAGGTGGCGTCATGTTACAGAACAGTTGTTTAAACATTTTCGTTCGTGGCTAAAGAGGCCTATGCGGGAGTGGCAGCCTCGACCACATTTTCTACAGATAAAGGACCCTGAAGACGTTACAGGGTTTGCAGCACGTTGGTGACGTTTAGTGCGCTTATGCTCTAAATGTTCAAGCCAAGCATTATCGTGAGCAGTGACACCGTCAGCCACGGTTTTCCTCCAGGCGTCACGATCTTCAGCCTCGCTCTCCCACTTAGAATGGTCGATATTAAATGTCGCCATGTCACGTTTCACGCTGTCTTTAAAACGCAACATTGGTCGGCCGACGGGTCTTTTTGCATCAGCTATTTCTGATAAGAGGGCTTGTCTTGGCAAACGAGAAGAGTCCATGCGATGGACATGCCCCAGCCAACGCAAGCGTCTTTGCTTCAGCATGGCCATGATGCTAGGTAGTTTTGCTGTTTCTAGTACTTCCTCGTTTGTAGTCTTATCTTGCCAGGTAAAACCCAATATTTTGCGAAGACAGCGCATGTGGAAGTTATTAAGCCTCCGTTCCTGCTTGGCATACGACGTCCAGGTTTCAGCTCCGTACAAGAGTATACTCAAAATACACGTTTGGTAAACTAACATTTTCGTACGGTTTGACAGGTGTTTGTTGTCCCATTCCCATTGTCGAGTCGGATGCCACCCTGTATATTATAGCTCAGTACTAGCGAGAGAAGGGAGCTGCATTGTTTGGCCTAGTGGTAAACATCTTCCAAACTAAAGGTCCTGTAGGGCAATTGCCAGTATGCACGAGTTTACTATTCTATCCGTGACTATAGTAAAGTATTTATATTGTATGGAATTCAGTGCAGCGCCTCTAGACTAACTTGACTAAACTAAGTTTAGTCCATTGTTCATACTTTACTATAGTTACGGATAGAACAGTAAACTCGTGCATACTGGCGATCGAGACAGGTATTTTTCGATCGAGCGAGCGAAGCGAGCGAAGATCTTAGTGGTAAGTTGGGTGATTTTGCTTTGTATGTTTGTATGTTTGTATGTATGTTTCACGAATTGTTGTTCGCGCATAACTGTCGAACCGTTCATCCAATCTGCATGAAACTTGGTAGGTAAATAGGTTGTAGTAAGGAAATTTACGGTGGAGCATATGAGCTTAATCGATGAAGGGGTTGTGAAGATATTAGGTTCCCAAGGGGGTAATTTTTTTTTAAAGTTACACAAATATATTGAGTGGGGTGTCAAACGAAAGGGCTTATTTTGGATGAAATAAATGAAAAATTAGACACGGCATTATGTATTGCATGCATGCTAGTATTTTTTACCGTGAAGAGCTAGCGCAATAGGTATACTCGGTAGTAGTAGCACTTGAAATTATAGGGGTAGTCAGAAGAAAGTCCAAATGTAAGCCATCTACGGTGCGCGAGATCTCAGTTCGGGGCGAACTACTAGTAGTATTTGGTAGAGATACAAAGTTGTACTTGTACTACTTACCAGTTCAACTCCTCAGTAGTAGGTTCCAGCGCGCTGATTTCTTTAGGGCCTTTACATCGGATGATTTGTACAGTGTTAGGAGGCAATCTTTTGCCTACAACTACCGGGATACTGTAGAGCATTGGACATCGTTGAGATGGAGTAACCTAAATTGTTATTCAAACGTACGCTACTTTTTAAATTATTTAATTAACTTACCTACTTAAGTTTAAATTATTGTGAAGTATAGAATTAAGAACTCTACATAATATTGACGTATTTTACTAGTACGTCCTTTAGATTATTATAATTGAGAGGAAAAGTGGACCTGTTAGGTAACCTTTCCGTTATGGAAATTACGTTTCTTTACATGGAAAGTCAGAGAAATCTTGGCACTCAACTGCCAGCTTGAGTGGGTGGTTAAGTAATTGACTCGGATCAAGGTTCTGTAGGTACCTACACTTTTAAAATTAAAGTAAAAATAATCGAAATGTTTAAATTAGGCTTCTAGAAATAGTTCTCGTATTGTCTTTTTTTTTTACTTTTTTTCTAATTACCATATTAATACCGTACCGTAGTACCGTAGGTACCGTAGTAATCAGACAAAGCAATGTAGTAAATTCAATTTTGGGTTGGGTTAGTTAGTTCTTTTTTTTAGTTTAAGTACTTAGTAGTTGTCAATTTAAGTTTTATCAGTCTTGTCAAAGCTCAGCGGGTCTAAGGCCGCTTTTGCTGAATCATAATATGAATTGTAATATGCAGCCTCTTTTCATAGACATGAAAGTGATAAGAAAAAACTTAAAACGAATCTTATTATGATTCATTTAAAGAATTGCGTTAGCGGCTATTAGCCTCCCAGTTGGCTAGAACATCGTTGAAATTCAGTTCGTATCGTTATCATTATTAACGGGATGATTACCATGATTAATGAGTTTTCTTGCTTCCGATATATCGACGCAGTTGCATGCGCAACACGGGATAACATGTCGTTGATTGATTCTAATAGTATTTATGTTCATAACCATGATAGTTTCACAAGTTATATCGTATAGTTATCGTTCGTTAGTGCTCAACAATTAAAAAGTTGGTACAGACAATTTATAAGCATCCTCCGAAGCACTGTTGTTAAAAAATTGTTAAATTGTGACCGCTCCAAGCAAGCGTCAATTTACTTCAACGATCTACAAAGAACGTCTGAACAGACTACACCATGAGCGAATGACTTTCTCAATGAAATTGACTTTTTCTATCCTACACATAAACATCGGATTTTCTATAAAGTTAATACGAGGGTCCGACCCCCCGGAACCGATTTATTCAATTAGCCACAGGAACTGCGATCGCGCGAATACGATGTGCTTCCTCGACTCACGGTTGCTATTGGCAGCTGTCCCACCACCGACGAGGAAGCGACTAGGTGTCGACTATTTTCTCGCTCGAGAAACGTACAAATAGATGTAGATTCCGTGTAAATGAAAGATAGGTACATGCTTAGTAGGTAATAGTTGATCGCTGACTGTTCGCACTGCCGGCGAGAATTCTCGCTCCACTAACTTGTCGGCGACAAGAGCTGTCATCGCTCAGCGAAGCTAGTTTGGCAGTCAGAACTAAGTTAACTAAGGCTGGATTCAACTAAACTGTCGTCTTACTCCCAGAGTAGTTATTCCGTTAGCCGACAGAATTCGAAATACAATTGTTTAGAAAGCGCAACCGAACATTATTATGTGCATTCAAATTATCCTGGTTATAAGGTGTCAACTTTACAATGTCAAAATATTCAAACAAACAGCAGTTAAATCTGTGGTCCAGACAAAACTTAATCCAGTTTGGTAAAATCCAGCCTAGTCGCCTAAGCTTAGTACATACGCATACCAACAGGGCTATTTTGATTCACACGTAAAGTCGCTAACTCGGGTTACTTCCTACAAAATAATATATTTTACGATGAAAACTTTGAAATGGTAGAAGATGGTTGAAAAAAGTGATAGAAATTTTTAGTGTGTAAAAGACGTAAAGTGATTCTGCATTCTATAACTTTAATATTGTTTGTAAAAATCAATTTGTAGGAAGTACCTAATCCAATTTGTGACTTTACGTGTTAATCAAAATAGCCCTGCAGGGGTCACTTATCGTCGCACTCGCACTCTCGTTTATAGTTATAGCCAACGAGATAGTAAATCATTGGTTATAGCCCAGTGACAAAACTATCTCTCGCTTCTCGCTAGCTAGATTATAGTTTCTAGCTTTCGTTTCTCGTTATCGGTTGTGGGGCAGGTGCAGAGGTGCTTATTGATTGATTATACAGAGAAGGGGTGGATCATGGTGAAACTACAACACCTATTGATCTAACACTCATGTTCGGCAACATTCAGTGTGTGAATTGTTAATCCGCACAGTAGGTAGGTATAACTTTGACATTGATCGATCGTGTGATTTCGTCAAAATTCATGATGAAAATAGTTACCTATTTATTATTGGTTTTATATTCACTTCAAATCGATAAATTTAAGGTTTGATCTTGAGTTTCCAAGTGTTTTCTATTTTGTAATCCTCCTTACTAGGAGTAAGTAGGTACTTACTAGAACTAATAATTTTTGAATAAAATCTTATGATTTTTATGTAAATTTTAATGAACTTTTAACCCTGTTTTAATTTTTTTTTGTTATCTACACCTATAAACATCGATTGACCAAATAAGTAGTTTATAACATCAGTAAAAACAATGATTATGATGAAACTGCGAGTAAAAAGAATATACCTAACCCAGTCGATATTATTTTATTTTTCAAAGATGTAAGTCTACCTGAAATAATTTTGTCAATGGAAGGCAAAAGTAAGTAGGTAGTTACATTCACACAAGAAGTATCAACTAAAAATAGTTTTGTCCTATATTGAAACCAATTCAATATTTTATGGTTTATGAGTTCGTCCACAAAAGTGGCCATTTAGTTAACAATCCTACTGAAGGTCCGAGTAGCCCCAGGGAAATTTTGTTCGCCAGAATTTTTATAGAATCAATAAAATATGAACGAACGAGATGCTTCAAATGCTCTTGTGGACTTGGGGTACTGAGCTAAGGGATGGTTTAATATTTAAGGTAATGTGTCATGTGCCTTGTTTCACAATTTGGGTTCGTATGCTCGAACTCCGCTGCTGAAAATTAAAAAATAATGGAGTTGGGCGGGGCACGTCAGCCGTATGCTGCCGCGCTCTCGAAGAAGCGTACCACATTCACAGCAGATAATATATCATTTGAAATATAAATCTTGACAGATCGCACCAAATATATTTTGTAATATATATTCGCTGTTTGTGGTCCTCCATAGAATTTGTATGGGCGCGATCTCATAATTATCTGCTGTGTGTGTGATGGACTTCTGTCAATTTTTGCCAAATACAGATTCGGAATGAGCTCAACGACCTTATTTCAAATCTGTATTAAACTCATTTTTGGCAAAAACTGACGTATTGTTGTCTTAGATAGTGCGGCAGTGTGGGTACGGACCGGTGGGCAGAAGTCTATAATGGGTGACTGCTGGGCACGCCGAAACTTTGAGGTGACGACCTCGATACCCTTCATAAAAGCTGCTGGGAAGTGGCAGGTGATCGCGAGTATTGGAAGGAATTGTGGGTTACCTTTGCCCAGCAGTGGAATGAAATAGGTCAAATTAAAAAAAGTGCTGGACATTTCACACAGAAGTCTGGAACCCCAGGAATAATTCTAGACAAACTACGCACAAATATCAGGAGTTTACACACATAGTTCGAAACACGACACACAGGCAGGAAACATCACCATGAAAGTATAATAGGCCAACATAATTCGTTCGTTCGTTCGTATGAGCTAATGGCTGACTCTGGTGATGGAGTTATTATGCCATCTGAAGGCCTCCGTCATGGCTAAAAGACTTCAAAACCGGGACAGGCAATTTTACGTGCTCTCCTAGACTTTTGTACTTATTGAATAAAATATTCTGAACTCTTATGAACTCTACAACATTGAAAAGGGTGCCTTTGCGGAGTGTGATGGATGGTTTGATGTTGGGTGTAATTAATAAATTAAAAATTACGTAGGTGAATTTCACAGCAGTGCGGTATGAATCACTCATTAGACGTGAAGCGACCCTACTCAGTGAGAAACCTTGTGCCATCTCATGAAAAACTAAAGGTGGTACATTAAATACTTAGGTACATTTCAACACAAGCGAAATAAGGGGTGGAGGGCAAAAACTGCTTCGACTCTTCTTTGTTTTTCTAAACTGAATTGAATGCGGAAAAACAATAAAAAAAGTCCGTCAGTCCGTCAGTCCATCAGTCCGTTATTCCCTCAGTCCGTCAGTCCGTCAGCCCGTCAGCCCTTGAAGGGTTATTGCAGAGCCGTGTTTGCCTCGGCTGGCCTATTCAGGTATCTTGACTTTCCATTCGAATGTGGATAAATCCTCTAAAAAGTAATTCATTAAAAAAATATATGTATGACCCTCAACACCACCGTATTATTAGAACCGTCATGTTTCAGGAACGTCTTATTTCAAGCTAGTTTCAAGCTTGTTTCGACAGACGACATTCGTAAGGCGTAAAGGCGTAACCAGCCCCCCTAGCCATATTACACTATCTATCGTCGTGATAGAATAGAAACACTTCCCAGGCTAGGGCCCTAGGGGCCCTAGCCATATAACACGATCTATCGTCGCTGTAGAACGATCTATCGTCGCTGTAGAATAGAACACTTCAAAATGTATAGGAATTGACGTTCTGACCACGTGACTCATCTACTTGAAACGTCAAATCCTATACATTTTGAAGTGTTTCTATTCTATCACGACGATAGATAGTGTAATATGGCTAGGGGGGCAGCTTTCTTAGTCAAGCTCTACACATTATCTGTTATAAGGTTAAGTCCATTCTTTTTCTTAATTTGTATGCCTTTGTGGTGCCAGGCGACAATGAAACGTGAAATTATGTTCTGCGAATTCCTATTTTAAGTCAGTACCTCCATATCTCAACTTTTCCTTGTCGTAATTAAGACTTTTGCAATTACAGAGGTATGCAGGTCTTTGTAAATTTATTTCTGATGCTCAAAGGGACCCTTTTTAGAATAATCAAATTGAGGTGCCGAAATGGCGCTAATGACTTTTCACTAGAATCCATTTTGTGAAAAAACTAGCTGGTTTAATTGCTTAGAAAAAAAAAATCGTGACTGTGTATCCCCGAGGCGCGGTTAAATTCTTTCAAAGGCATTTATGATCTTTTTTGATGATCATTTGAAGATTAGGAGTGTATACATTTAAAGGTAGCAATCCATACGTGACAGGTTTTACAGGAGTTAGCAATACATACGTGCAAGCCCATCGCCGTTATTAGAAAGCTAACTAGTTTCCTTACGATGTTTTATTTCACCGTTTTTGTTAATGCGTAAGTATATAAATTTTGCCGAACGAAAAATCCAAGGCCAGGATTCAAACAAGACATTCAGGTCAAAATAAGTACTGGCACTATCACAGTTGACCAACATGGTCGTACCGTACACAGCTCGTTGTTTAAGAAAATCAATCAAAAATCATATAATATACCAATACCTATATAATTATATTATCCAAGAATGTGACCTTAGCGTAAGTCCTTTCTCGTATTGTATTGTTCTTATACCTATCATTTGTGTGTGTGCTAAATAAATGTTTCCATGTTCTCTATGTCTATATACTGAGTTATAACATACTTATAAATTATTATACTTTTAGAAAACATATTACACTTTCACGTTATGTCCACGTTTTCTCTCTATTTTATTAATTCTTGTTACTTATATGTATTTTATTTTTAAGTGATACATAATGACAACACTGTAGAATAAAAACGATTTGTCAGTGATCTGATCACCTCTAGTTGAAACATTGCACTATGACAATTTAATTTCAGCATTTGCGTTTTCGAATAATTTACACGTACATACATACATAAAATCACGCCTCTTTTCCACAGGGGTAGGCAGAGACCACGGATTTCCACTTGCTACGATCCTGACACACTTCTTTCGCCTCATTCACTCTCATCACATTTTTCATACAAGCTCGCCGGTTTAGGGTACTTTTGACCTGGCCTTTCTCCAAAACATCACCAATCTGATCCAGGTATGTTCGCCTAGGTCGTCCCCTTCCAGCTGTTATTTATAATTTACACGTATTTTAGAAAAAGAAAAGAATGGAAATTGTGTTAAAATATCTAAGTCGTAATTTTGCCAAATAACTTTAGTCTCTCATGAGGTTGACAGGGTTACAGAAGCTGATGAGATAATAATTAATTATTTACACGAGTGCTAACACCGGGAACGTAATGAGTTTTCAAATTATTTTTCCATTACCAGGGCAAAAATCTACACACCAAAATTGTCAACAATAAAAGCTGTAACATAGGTTTTAGGCCAGTCTCAAGACATAAACAATCAAAAATTAAACTAAAAAACCGCCTGCGGATATGAACTAAGAATATTAGAGGGCCCCAGTTGTATGGTGATTCGAACCCACGACCTACGGATTGAAATTCGAGGTGTTATCACTCGGCCAACGCAGCTTCAAAAGACACATCAATAACAAAGATGTAATTTTGCAATAAACATACACAAAATATACCATCGAAAGAAATCTTTGGTCTTTAATAGATAATTTATACAGTGTCAGGACACAATCTTTGCCTGCTGACGGGACACCTTAGTGCCTGGGATGCTATTGAGTAGGCTTGCCCAGCAACTATGTATACCATCCTTTAAGCTTAACCGGCCATATCCTCAGTAAAGACATTTTTTTTATTGCTGAACATTTGACACAGCGCCATCTAGCCCCAAACTAAGCAAAGCTTGTACTATGGGAACCAGATAACTGATAGAATACTTATATATTTGTAAATATGTACATACTTTTAATACTATTAACACCCAGACACAGAACAAACATCTATGTTCATCACACAAATGCTTGTCCTGGGTGGGAATCGAACCCACGACCTACAGCGCAGAAGGCAGAGCTACTAGCAACTGAGCTAACAGACCTGTGACATGTCAACATTGAAAGAAACACCGATAACAAACATGCACTTTTCAAAGTTTTAAACATTTAGAAGTTTGACTTCTCTCGAAAGAAACCTCTCTAACTGAATAAGAATAAGGCACAAACTTCAGCGCTTAGACGTTGCTTTCCTCTGATAATATTTTCAAGGTCCGCAGTGAATAATAAACTTCTAAGGTCGGAGGAATTCGCTCGTACATTTTTCATCACATTTGTCGGGAGACATGTTGAGCACATAGAAGTGAGTTTCAATTGAAATTGCGTGCAATAAATTTTTAAGTTGCAAAGAAAATTCAAGGCTAGTTTAGTTCGTTTCGCTTTTGAAACCTTCATTTTTAAAGTTTCATATTCTCTTTTAAGTTTTAAATGTTTGGATTTATATCAGGTTCTTTTGTGAGAATGAACCTATTTTGCTATTTTTCACGGGAACAGTCTAAAAAACATTTTTTAATTAAATAACAAACACAGATACCTAATATAAAAATAATCAACAATAATCAACCAAACTTTATTCTGGAATTAAATTAAATTTATCAAAGAATTGGAATCCATTATTGTTTATGTTATTTAAGTGAGTAGGTATGATTATTAATGATTATTAGATAGTTAATTCAGTTACAAACATGAGGAAAAAATCTTTCTGCATAAAATTATACAAATAGAACAGAAATTCTGATTTCCTAATATGCAAAACATTAGTTCCTACTGATGCAAAGTAGGTTTAATACACGCATAACTTGCATGATATCAATTGAACCAGTAGTAAAACATTTCTTAAAAAATAGTTTACATATCTAAGGCGCGGGACACACAGAAAAGACGTAAGACGCAGACGGGGAGCGGACATTTGTCTTTTCCGCGTCCCTTGCATGCAAAATGTATAGAAGCGTCGCGACGCAAAACATACAGAAGAAACGGGGCGCAGACAGAACACTGTTCGCTGGCGCACTGTCCGCGACGCGTCCTCGTCTCACGTCTCTTCTGTCTGGCTCGCGCCTAATAAAACAGTTTTCTTGCGCGCTTAAGGGCGCCAGCGAACAATGTTGCGTCCGCGCCCCATCTCTTCTGTATGTTTTGCGTCGCGAAGCTTATATACTTACATTTTGCATGAAAGGGACGCGGAAGAGACAAATGTCCGCGACCCGTCTACGTCTTACGTCTTTTCTGTGTGTCCCGCGCAGGTATTCTTTCTTTGTATGGAATTCTATGAACCAACCAACGCTCACTACATAAACTCCTTGACAGCTTGCGATGCGGCGATCCGGTAACGTTACGAAATTGATGTAGTGAGCGTTGGTCCTTAGAATTCCATATAAATAATATCTAACCGCACAAAGCGATGTGATGCGGTGCGGGTGCGGAGTTAACCAATTAGCTACAACCTTAACGCAGTACTATCCAATGAGACGTTAGGTATACCTACTTATTTGAAAAAGCGCTAAAACGCGGCGAAATTTTGTTATAGCTACTTAGGTAGAATATTTAGCTTTGTTTAATATCAATCAAGAAAACAAAAAAATAGCAGAGATATTATAAAACCCCGCTGTCAGAAAGAAATAAATTATGTGCGTGCTGCGTGTAAATGTAACATCGGAGTAAGACAAAGTGCAACTGAGTTGACTCAAGCTAATTAGCTTGATTTTTGTTCGCCGTGCAGAGCGCATCCACCTCAGTTTATTTATAACTAGCTGCTACCCGCGGCTTCGCTCGCGTGGTACCCGGTTAAAAAGTAGCCTATGTTACTCTCCAGCCCTTCAACTATCTCCACACAAAAAATCACGTCAATCCGTCGCTCTGTTTTGACGTGAAAGCAGGACAAATAAACAAACAAATAAACACACTTTCACATTTATAATATGGGTACGGATATCATAGAAGATCATTGGTACTATCCCAATGAACACGGCTTTCAGCCCAGTAAATCTATATTACGATAAATAAGGGCGTCTGGAAGTTTTCCGGCGTCGGCCGCCATATAGTCTGTCACGCCTTGTTGTCGTGCTCAAGTTACTGAAGCCCTATGCACCCATTTGAATGGATTGAGTTTATTTTTCCATCGCGAAATTAAAACTGAGTTTGTGAAGGCTAGAATTACTTTCTCTTTTATCTATATAAATAAAAATGAATGTTTGTATGTATGTCCTATAAGCGTCGTTCCTAAACCATTGATCAGATTGTGATGAAACGGTACGGTTACGGTCTGCTAAGGACGCTCAGGTTTCTGCAGTGCAATTCAGACATCCGAAAATGCATCTGGTTCGATGATTTTCTCTGTAAAGTTGTCGTTTTTTTTTCAGCGAAAAAACGGCACTTCTCGAATGAGGTATACATTCCAAGAAGGTCTGAACTGAACACTGCTGGTCTAAAAAATCTATCAATAAAAAAATGAAGCGGTAGTACGAAGTTCGCCGGGTCAGCTAGGATATAGAAATAAATCCTATAAACCTCTTCTGGGATGTTTATCTTCGAGATACAATTTTGGGATGTTTAATTTGGAGATACAATTAATCTTGTTTCGTTTTTCATCGTCCGATATGAATGAAAATTTAATTTTGACTGTACTACCGTTTTTTTGCTGATAAATGCTTCCACTTTTTCTAACTTAGTACATGCGATCAAATTTCTACGACTCTATATAGCATTATCCTACGCATAATCATGAATAAGCAATCAAATCTAACAGTACAAAATGTCTCATACGCCCGTTAACGATATCCATACGCGTTTTATTACAACACAAAATCGTAAGAACATAAGTTACTGAGCTTTACATGGTCATTGTAAAAAAATACCACAGATTATGTGCCATGTACTACGCATTTACCACAGACAAAGTAATAGTTTCTATGCTAACGGTAGCGAAGTGTGACGAAAACGTTTTTCACGGAGCACACATCATTTTCTTCCTAACTGTTGCATTATCTGTGGTTATGCTTGAGCTCAGTAAGGAATGAGCAAGCGAGGAGAGAACGCGTTTCGTCGCGACACGCAAAATTTATTCCGATACCAATTTAAAACGTAAACAGTGATCCTAGACTCGAAATTGATAAAAACAAGAGTGTTGTGAGTGTGAGTGTGAGTGAATGGAATTGGAAATCGGCGCAGTTTATTGACTTCAAAATTTCAGGTGAATTTATTAATTAGTGGTTGTAATTTATGTAACGTACTCGTGAAAACGTGTTGGTTTTTCGTCGGCAATTAAATTCTGCCGACCGACGTTTGATTTCCTACCTTTGGTTGTTATCGATGATTTGTGAATTAATTAGACTATTGTTTTTTTCTATGTATCGTAAATCAACGGTTTAAAACGATTTTTCTTCAACTAGGCTCTTTAATTTCCAAAATACATTCGGTTTATTGATTTATTTTTGAGAAATCATTGAATATCAATGCATGAATAAAACTTCACTTTA
This sequence comes from Camptogramma bilineatum, assembly GCA_958496255.1. NCBI lineage: Eukaryota > Metazoa > Arthropoda > Insecta > Lepidoptera > Geometridae > Camptogramma > Camptogramma bilineatum. The sequence continues at coordinate 8,822,428 of OY292465.1, read as the reverse complement.
TTTTAACATAAGAATTTATCTGTAAAATTGTGAGCCTATGGTGAGGTACGTCTTTAAGCACGAAATACATTAATAAAAATAGCTTGTGTTTGAAAAGGACAGCGTCAAAAAACTCTAAACCGGTAATCTTGTATAAAGCATGTAAAGAGAATGAATGAAGCGAAAGAGGTGTGTCAAGGTCGTAGCCAGTGGCAATCCGTGGTCTCTGCCTACCCCTGTGAGAAAGAGGCGGAACATTAGGAATACCTGCGGACCTAAAAAGGTCGCTAAAGCTGAATCACAATTTGAAATGAACTATAATGCCGTCTCTTTTCACTCTCAGTCAATGAAAAGAAATGGTAATAGTTCAATTCATTTAGTGCGATCCTGCAATAGCGACCTTTGGTGTCAGTTTTAAACCAACAATCAAGAGCCTCACCAATTTTAAATAAGCCAAGTAAGTATCCGAAAATAAACATCAGAATATTCAATATCCTGGATAAGCCTCTGAAATGAAATACTTTTCCTTCCGATATGGGTTTACCAATATAAATACGGAAACCTATATTCATCGGAATTGATTCGGGACGGACAGCGAATTTTATTTTTATTCTGATGTACGGTACGGTCACAAGTATTCGTAAACATATAAAGTATACGTATTCGTATACATGTAAAGTATACATTTTTTTGATAGATTGATAAACTTTAACGCATTCAATGGCCATCTTCAACGGTGCCCTTCTCAAGATAGCCTGCTTACTGACATGTGCGTAAGTGGCACTCAATCTGTTGATGTAATGACACTTTAAAAAGTACAATGTACAGAAAAAAAGATTAATCAAAAGGACAATATGAATCTTTCTGTCGGCGAACAGTCCAATGACGAAACGGTCATCAGCGAACGACTGCGGAATCCAATGAGCGACCTTATAGCTGAAAGAAAAGACTTCCAGGCTTTTTGTAACTTTTGTATGGATTTTTTGTGAATGGCATTTCAAACCAAAAACGAATATTCATGACGAAGACTTACTTGAACCTAGAGCAGCAAAATTGTTATTTTCTCTTTTCACCAGACTGTCCACAGAAGGGAGGATTATGTTTTTCGTGTGTATGTATGTATGTACGTATGTTTATTTCTTTGTGCCGCTCTGCAGCTCTTTTTTGTGTTTTAGGCTGAGGCCAAACGAGCGTAATTTTTTGAGTTGTGAGTCGCGAATCGAAAATCATTTAAAATTTAAGCATTATTTTTATCAGTTTATGTTATTATTTAGATTAAGGCAGTATTTATCTAGGTTTCTGTAACACTTTTGTTCAAAAAAACTAACCTAAAACGAAATGTAAGTAAATTGAATTGAAACCTTTGTAGGTACAGCAAACATCTCATATTTTCTTTTCATTTGTTCTGTAGTAAGTTTTTACAAAAAAATCTCCTGTACCAATACTGGGCCCTCAATTATTCTTATTTCATACGGTCAGGGTTTTTGTTTCAATAATGTTTTGCTTGTCGTTGATATGAATATAACAAAGACAAAACCTGTAGAGCCATGATAAATTGACAGGCGGAAATGAATAATGATATTCCTATTCCGACACTACATTTCACATTTTCCAACAAAACAATAATAAATTGGGTCATTGGGTCTATCAATCTTTAGAAATGTGATTTGTGCTTTATCAATAGTTGAGTACAAATTCATGTCGCATGTCAGCTTTGAAGTAATCAATAAGTAACCTATTGTGACCCACACAAAATACTAAATAACGGAAATAGTATATATTTTGTGATATCTTTTAATTTATGATGTCGATAAAGTCTAGCGGAAATTGAAATGTTCAACAAATAAATCACTTTCTTACATTAGTGTCGTACAAGATATTAAAAACTTATGCCTTCACTACGTTACGAGGTAATCAGTGAGAGCCTGAGACATTGTAGAGACTGACAAGCACTTGAACCATCACCTTAACCATATCTCTCTCTGTGGTCGGCTCTTCATGCCTGAAGATCGTGATCACTGGTTGTCTTCGTGATAGAGTGCACAGCTTGCCTCCAACGTGTTCTATTAGTGGCTAGGTGGATCATATCGTAGAACTTGGCTTTCGTCTCTTAGAGCTGGTCCGTCCATCGAGTTGGGGATCTCCGGCGCGACTCCCTCGACTTTCCCAACGATGACCAGCTTTTCTAGACTCTCATCGCCACGCCTCGCTATATGGCCAAAGTAGGAGTGTATGCGGCGGTGACAAATTGTGGAAAGTCTATCTCTCACTTTTAGATGCGTAAGGATTGATACATTGGTGCGCTTAGCTGTCCACGGTAACCATATCATTTCATAAATGCGAAACTTTGGATGGATGTTTGGATGTATGTTGTTCCTCGATAACTTGACAACCACTAAACAGATTTACCTGAAATTTAAAATATTGATAGATAATGATCAGGAATAGGACATAAGTTACTTTTTATCTAGGTACCACGCGAGCAAAGCCGCGGGTGGAATCTGGTTAAAAAATGGGGCTGACTTCGCGGGTTGCCTTACGATGTTTCCCAGTTTCTCTCACCGTTTAGAATTCGTGTAAGGGCATTCTAAATTTTCCGAAACGACTAAATTGATATTCTTCTTCTCTTCTTCAAGTGCCCCTCCAACTAGTGAAGGTCGGCTATCAGCTACTAGAATCTTTCTCGGTCTTTTGCCAAGCGGAACAGTTCGGATGCGCTGGTCATTCCCGTCCACTCCCGTATGTTGCGGAGCCACGACTTCTTTTTTCGACCAACTCGTCTTTTGCCAGGAACCTAAATTGCTATACGACCAGGATTCAATAAACAGATGGGTGACAGCTAAGGATATTAGAAGGCTACCAAGCGTAGCACTGAGACTGAATACTTACGTCACACGTAAGCCGAGAATCAAGCAGGAATATGAATTATGGTTTTCTCATAGAAAGATTTGTGAGGATTTTATAAAAAAAACAATTTCTGTAGCTTTTATTTTACATAAGTAATTAAAAGTTAAAAAGTAATTGTACAGAAAATTTAAAAATATATTTGCTCAAAATATTCCTGTACGTTTCGAAACAATGTTGTTTCTGAAAATAATTTCGTACCTACTATATTTAGAAAGTTTCCACCATTTGTGATTTTGATAAAGAAAAATTTAAGACAAAAGCTCAACATTTCATAACCATAAATATTAAGGTGGTAACTTTCACAGAAATTGAGAAACATAAAAGTTTTAGAGACTCAATTTTCATAAATTTCCCTGCTTTGAAGGGCAAGTCGACGGTACCATATTTACCTAATGAACTAATTACTAAAAAATTCGATTTCTTTCGGGTAGAAAATGTTCATTGATCTGAAAGCTTGCAATAACTCTTCAAACGGAAAAAACCTTTCAGGAAACTATTTTCATTACGAGTGCAGCCGAAAATGGTTTTAATGAAACTTTTCGTTTGCGCACTGAGCCATATCCAAGGAGAAAATACTAGCATACATATATCTCTTCAGAGTCGGTTGGTCGAGTTTTTTGGTTGTTTTGGTTATTCAATTGTTTTGATCGATTTTGTGAAGCATTGTGAACAGAAACCCTTGTTGGTTTGGGTTTGGTTTTTGGTTGCTATTGGTTAGGTATACAATGTGTAACGAGTATAAAACAACAAAACCAGTACAGAAATTGATATTTTTTTGTGACTCTTTAGGAACCTTCAAAACCAAAATTATAGTCTATTTGGCTCACTCTAATGTCATGGTGTAAAAACAATGTACCTTCCTTGTTTGCACCTATTTCTTTATATTTGTGTTCTTTTATTACTTTTCAATCTTTGTCTTCAGTCGTGTCGGATTTGATTTTTATATTTTTCTTGATTTTATTCCTGCTTATTCGCGACCAACACAATGAAAAATACACGGTTCGGGGCTTTTCTTCTATCTTTCTTTTCGGTGATCCATCTCCTTAAATCTAAATAGTCAAATATTCATAAACGCAAGCTACTATTTAAAAAACCGGGAAACTTAAATGAATAACTTTCACATCCGAAAATCGATACATAATAATATCCAGAAATATAGGCAGTAATAAACTGTTCAAATTATATTTCAGTGGAAACGGAAAATAAACTGAAGGCTTTATATCGACTGCCTCGTTATCGAGATGAAGTGGACCAATTTCTCAGTATTAAAGTGTAGTCACGCAAAAAACAGGCTGAACCTGGTTATGTATTTATTTATTTATTTATAGGAAAACCAACAGCAGAAGATTCACTTAATAGCAACAGAAAGCTAATTAAAGGTTTATTAAAAAAATAAATATAGAGAAATAGTGAAGTGCGAACATATTGTGTTCGCACTTCACTATTTCTCTATATTTCGCGAACGCAGTATCCTGTCTCATGCGTCAATGGCAATGATTCTGCTGTCCACTGGCTGTCCATTTATTAATTACATTACATCTACCGAAAACTCTATTTAGTTCACGCTAAAGACCAAAACCAACATAGCCAAACGTTGCACGTTGAAATGGCAATGGGCAGGCTATAATTATAGCAAACTGACGACCGATGGGGCCGAAAAGTTCTCGAGTGGAGGCCACGAACCGGCCAGCGCAGCGTTCTACGTCCACCGACAAGAAGACAATCTCATAAAGACAGCAGGTCAGCGGTGGATGCAGGCCGCTTCCAACCACAGAGATGATGAAGATGATGAAAGACTAAAACAAAATGACTTTAACCGTAACTTTTAATTGTAACCTAATAAGTAGCTTAGTAACCTAATTTAGTACGCTCTTCCATATTTGAAATGGAGTGTCCACAGTTTGCTAGTTTGCAGCGTTACGCTGCAAACTGCGTACAGTGAGCGCAAAACTAGCAAACTGTGGACACTCCATTTCAAATATATGGAATGGTATACTAAACCGATACGCCGCAAACTCAGTCGGCCGCTCACAGTTTGCCTACTGGGGACACAGCCTTAGTGTACAAGTATTTATCTTGTTGAGAAGAACCTACCTACTCTCCTGCCACGTCACCTAAAAACGTATCAATGTCGGATTGTATTTGAATTTTATATCTTGGACATAGGATGACAGTAAAATGTTGATAGCTATGTGTTTGTTACCTTGCTGAGCATAAGCCTCAATTTCCTCTGGTCCTCTATCTCGAGCGCGTCGGCGGTAAGCAGGCAGGTGGTCACGCTTGATGCTGGTCATATAGAAAGCAGGCTTAGTTCAATTTAAATATATTGAACTAAGCCTGCTTCCTATATGAAAAGTGCAAGTTTGAACCTTTAAAATTAACCCATCTCCATCTATTTCCCAGTTCGTTTAAGCTGAGCTGCTGTGGATTCATCATTCAAGTTCATCTTAATAGTTCTGAACGCAGATTGTGAAGTGAACCCATCACGCCCCACTTAACTTAAAGGTCGACCTTGTGTCATGATTCTCGATATTAAATGATTTTATTTAACCTGAATCAGAATGGAGAAATTTGAATCTTCATAATATACAATGAGTTTAACCATTGGGAACTTAGACTAGGATAAATGGTCTAAGATTGGGAAGTTTAGTTATAAGTACCTACTATTTTTATTAACTTTTTGAACAGTGACTGATAGATTTTTTAGGAATGTAGATTGACCGGCGTACGTCGTACGTACCGCCTTAATTTTCAAAAACCCTCGAGGGCGTCCTCATAATACTCAACCAAAGTTTCATCACATCGGATCAATGGTTTAAGATAGAATTTTTAGCAATATAGATGAAAGCTTCACCAAAAACACATCAAGATCTCTAATGATATAGATACTGTAACAATACAAAAGATAGAAATCAAGTGTTTGGAACATTTCGTGTAGAAGTGAATACGTTTCTAAGTATACGATTGTGTATAAAAGAAATCAAATCAGTCAAAGGAAAAGGTGTTGAACAGCTTGACACAATTTGCGAAGAAAACAGGGTAGTATTTAATTGAAAGGAAATAAAAACATCAAAAGAATTGGATAATTTAAGGGTGTATCACAATAAGGGTTTTCGAGAAAATTATAATGATTAGTATCATTCGTATTTTTATTATCATTTGATTTGAATTGAAAATGGAACAGGTCTCGTGCCTAAATTAAAAAAAAAAGCGATCGATTCTTTTATTCTGACAGTAAGCAGTTATAATAGACAATTTTTTTCTGTAGGGACCCTACACAATAAAAAATAATAGTAGTGTCTTAGGTTGCTAGATAATCTTTGACAATTAAGAGCAGCCAAAACCTATACTTAATAATATACTTACCAGTATAACCTTAGTTCGCCTTGGCTGGTATACCAGACCGTTATTTAACTTTGAATCGTATAATAAATAATTCATAATACATCAGTTTCCACCAAATAGTATTAAAAAACGATAAATTAGATACGACCTAAACTTAAGCAGCGAGTCACAAGCCTTAAATTCAGTTATGGAAAGTTGATCTTCCATATAAATCTGCAAAATAGGATTAATTTAAGAACGAGAGTATTAAATTTTGCTAATAAGGGAGACCGTTAACGACCAACTTGATAAAAGGATCGTTTCACACTAAGTGCTTCAAAACTAAACTATACTAACGTCTGCCCACGGCTTTCTTGCAACTAGTTTTATTATTATTATTATTATTATTATTTACATAACTTTATCAAAATACAATAAGAACCAGTTGAGCCACCTAAGGATCGTTGGAAACGATCTATAGGTAGCTCAATTGATCCAAGCCTCTGCCAGTCGGAAGCGTTCCCATGATACTGGCAGCATTACCGCGCTGGATGGCAATGCTGATCCGTTGAGCCAAATAAGTGCCAGACTTAGGATCACGCGTCGCTACGATCAGACGCCCTGAAAGAATTTTGAAAACGCGATGGGCCCCGGTACCCCACGGACTCAGATCTCAACCCCTTTTTTGAAATATTATGGACTTCGCGGACTGGCGGCTCGACGGTGCTATCAAAGGACACCACCACGCCACACGACCAAAGAAAAACACAAATGAAGCTATCTACGGCAAACATGGCCTTCTCTGTGTCTCCGGGTCAAATTTAGGAGGGTAACTCAGCATACACAAGTAAGGGGATTTTAGTGAGGGACAGATTTTTAAGAATTTTTTTTGGAAAAGTTAATTAGCCTATTTCTATTTTGTTAAGTTCACGATAAACTATAACATACTAACTTGTTCTAATAAAAGAATTAACCAAAACCAAAAAGCGTAAGTACATTTAAATTAAAGTTTACATGTCGAATGTGGTCTTCGGACAGCAATATTTTGTATGGAGCGGACTTTTTGTCTACTGAGTTACCATAAAATTTCACGGAAATTAAAGATTTTCGAGAACGTAATCAAGTTTCCCGTTGTGCCTAATGAGCTTAGATACCATTGTTATGTTCGTTATGTGTATAATATAACCATTTAGTGTATTTTAATAAAAAATGGTCGGGGACAGCAAAGTGTGGGTAAAATAGTTGACCGACTCACCTACCTGTACAGCGTGAGGACGTTATCTATGACTACTCATACTAGGATGCTGTCACGCCACGGATAAAGTTTAAGATGGAGTAGGTTTGCTCAAACTTAACCATTCAATCAATATTGAGACACTGGAAACCGAAGCGGCATAAAATGTTATAAAATATCGAAGGGAACATAAATTCAAAGAACAAAGCCGAGCAACAAGTGACCGAAATACCCGATACAAGGGCCATTACTTCGACGAGGGAAAAGTAAACACGACCCACATGCTGCAAGATATATGGCCGGTTTTGGGTCTTTCGTGGAGTAGAAAGAAAGGGTCTTTGAATGCCATGGGTTTACTATCATAAAAAAAAATAATGAAAATGATCACGAGGACGGAATTGGATGAGGCTAGCACGGGACCGTGAGGAGTGGCACAGAAAAGCGGAGGCCTATACCCAGCAATGGGTGAAGTCAGGTTGCGGATGATGATGATGATGATCACGAGTATCCACAACCCAAGGCTCGATAGACTTTCTCTTAGATGAAATGACAAGATGTCCATTACAAATTAAAATATGTACATTGGTACATGCCCACATTTTGTAGAAATTAGCATTCTATACGCGAGCGGTTGCGAACTCATCTAAGCAAACACTTTAGAATTTGAATTTGAATATATAAACATTCTAGAATTTGAATTTGTATATAAACCTACAAGCCTACAAGTGCTTTCTTGACAAGCTATCCTTCTCAAGCCGGATAACCTAAGTGTGGAAACTATAAAAATAAAAGTTAGTATTGCCAAAATTCGGTCTCCTATTGAATATAGTACAATTTCCAATTATTTTAAATTCTCAGAACCGTAGCTCCAAGTTAAATCATCAAAGGCAACCGCACATTAGAGCTAATCAAGTATTCATGAATACTAGTCTTTGATGAATAGTATTTCGCAGTAGCTTAGTGGAAATATATGGAATTTGAAACTATGCATTGGAATTTTTCAACAACAAACTATTTTCCTATCCTGTAATGTTATGTGTGGACTACATTGTTAATAAATATACATACTCAGAATTTACCTTGAAGGACTGTAATTAGGCCATTATAATGAAGACGTTTTTTGTTTCCTATCAAATCAAACCAAACTATAATATGGTTAAGTTTAGTTGCCATTAGGAATTCTATCTGCAAAATGTGGGTTTCAAAACTTGTAATGTTTAAATCTTGCCTGCGACTGCCATTTTTGAGGTCTTTAAATGATAGTCTTTTTTAAACTTTCGCGATCACTATTCATATTGAAAAGTTTTATAGACACGATATTTTATCGCGTAATTTACCTTATTTTTCCCGACGTTTCGGCTATGTTGCAATAGCCGTGGTCGCGGGCAGACTGGAGTATGTTTTCAAGGTCCATTGTGAATCGGCGGTATTATCCAAAACTACCCTCACTGATCTTCAGATTCCGGATCGGCTGCATTTACTCCGCAACACACTACACTAACCGTATCTTGACACCGGAAAGTCACATTACGACGTGCACTGCATTTACTAATAACAGGATTCCATGATGACGGGAGCCTGAATCCATCCTCGCGATTGAAATTCGGATATTTCTTGATTTCAATTGCCTCACGAATTATTCGCTTGTAATACTGGCGTTCGTTGGCAAGAATCTTGGGATCGTGAAGTTCAATCCAGTGATTAGGCCCGGAATCCACTAGGTGCTCTGCTATCTCTGCTATAGGCTATTGCAACATAGCCGAAACGTCGGGAAAAATAAGGTAAATTACGCGATAAAATCCCGTGTCTATAAAACTTTTCAATATGTCTTTAAATGACTTTTGACGACGAATGTCTTAAAATCTGTTAAACAGTACAGTTTCCTCTTTCGTTTTTCGTTCATACAGGTGTGCTTAGATGTTCACGGTATGTGTTCAATATTTTTTCTTCAAGAACTAAGCCCATTTGCTTAGGACAGAGTTCAAGGGTACATTAGTAATATATCGAACAAAAGACAAAATGTAGGTTTTGTCCTGAATTACTATGTCCTCAAATGAGTTTTAGGGTTCGGAAATTTCCTGATACGATTCTCAGACACGAACTACGAGCAATGTATAACCAATTTTATTTTCTGTGAGATATTGTATCTCGTTATGTGATATTATTCGTATGATATTCTACGTACTAAGTACGGTTTTATTCTTGTTAAATATTCTAGGAGATCTTGGTTATGGTCTATAATAATATCTATAATTATTCCTAAATATATAAATTATCCTAAAACCTTCGCATTTAAAAGAATTTGAAATAAAACATTTTATTTATTTTGGCTATTTCAGAATTTAACAACAAGTACCGTAGGCGCTGGTTTTCTCTCTATAGTTTCCATCACCTTTTAAGACCTCATGTCTAAATCTTTAATTTTCGAAAAATGAATTGCTGCATGGCCGGAATCCTAACTCTTTGGTATAGCCTCAACTTTACTGAAAACCTACTAAAACATTTAATCCTTTGTTAACCCTTCGAAATACAACAACATGCAGCAACCAGGTACTTCATTTGGCTTACTGTAAATAGGACACTCTTTAACCCACTTTCGTCCCCTCGTATCCCTTCCTGCTTCAATTGCTCTATTATTAACTTGTGACAGGAGGGTATGATACGATTTTACTTGTTAATCATGAAACCTACAGATTTTTAGGACCTTTGTGATATCTCTCTCTCTCTCTCTCTCTGTAGTCAGCTTCTCATGACTGAGGATCGTGGTCATCATCGGGTGGCCTGCATCTAGATTGGATGATCTGTCTCCATCGGCTTCTATTCATTGCATCTCTCACAACGTTACCTTTGTGATACTCAAATTAAATTACCTTAAGCAATTTTAGCATCCAACCTGTTTATTAATTACAAACACTATCAGTAATTCACTACTAGAATTAGCTAACCAAACATTAATTCGAATTACGTCGGTACTAAAGTGCGAATAGGAGCGGTCCAAAAAGGAATTAGGCCATCAATCTCTTACGGATCGTTATTTGGTTTATGTCACTGTTGCCTGTCAATCAAGTAGAGCCAGTGAAGCAAGAGAACTAACTGTTTTAGTTCTTCGAGTTTACAATTTAAACAATCATCATCTTTCAATCCTTTTGCAATATGTGGGGTCGGAACAAAATGTTCTTCTCTTTCAATCACTCAGTCAGTCAAGACCTTTGAATTATGTTTAATAAATCAACCTTTGCCTTCCAGAACAATTATTACTACCGATATCATTAATTTGTTGTTTTCTTTCTCAGAATCTATTTTATCTTTAGATGTTATAAGAATTTTAAGTTAAGACGACCATTTTCTTTGAAATGGGTCATCAATAAATCTAGGTGTATCTATACCTACACTAATATTTTAAAAAGGAAAATAATGGCTGTGTGTTTACATTTCTGACACTACCGAACTTTAAAAGCTCCTTTACGTGTAGAGAAAACAGTATCTTACCAAATAAAAGAGGTTACTAGTAAAAAAATCTCACAAAAGAAAGCTAGTGCCTACATAAAACATTATATTGATATGATGACTAAAGTAAGAGATAATCTTTAGAAACACTGAACTGTTACTATAAACTCTCTGGCAGAAAACTACTCTATTTCGTGTTAGAGGTACCTACTTTATGAAATTCTATTTTCCCGGCAAAAAAATAAGAATATGAGAATAAATAAGTAAAACCACGGGCAGCAGCTGGTTTATGAAGAGAAAACACTCGCAATGGATTTAGACAGATTAATTCAAATTGGCAGTAAATCCGATTTTCATCTTATCGGGTGATAGATCGCCTGCCCTCGTTTCTATTTCAAACTTTGAAATTAAACTAGTCATTTCGCAGCTCAAGAATAAATTGGTTCAAAAGCTGTTAAAAATACAACGTCACACTAAAACATTATACTATACGATAGATAGATATATTAAACAAAGTAGAATGGGCGGTCTTATCGCTATGAGCGCTTTCTTTATACAACCTTAGGATGAACTGGATTTACAGGAAGTCAAAAAGGCGGTGTAAATAAAAATTTCTACGATGTAGCTATTAAACTAATAAAACGAAGGTCCGCATTTCAACGGTGACATAAACCATTTATGACTTGTTTTAACATCTCTGAATAATTATAATAAATATTAATATAACTTGGAACTAAAACTAACTAATAATAAAAACAAATGACTACTGGTTAGTCATCCTAGCGATGGTGAATGCACTCAGAGCGGTAATTTTTACTGTAACTGACATTAAGGTTACTTGGGACCTTACTCAGGAATGGTGACAACATGATCTTAGTATTCTAATAGATAACGATGGTCTTGCAACATTTTAAAAGAAAACTAATTACTTAAGAAAAGTGGACATACAAAGGTTACTTATTTATTTTGATTTCCTGGAGAAACAAACAGTCTTAAAAACTAATAACAATCAAGTCCTTATATATATCGAGCCTAAGTTACTTGCTTATCTAAACTTAAAAAAAAAGAGAACAAGCATAAGATATAAAACAATCTTAAAACTAATACTTAAAACTAAAAAACATACACAAAATCACGCCTGTGTCCCATTATAAGGGTATGCAGAGACCACAGATCTCTATTTGCTACGGTCCTGATACACTTCTTACGCTTTATTTACTCTCATCACATCACATTCATTGAAAAGTGGACGTTAGGACGTTTTTTTCTCTTCTGACTACCTCCTAGGCATCTTTATAGGATTTTGAATATATAAGTGGTCGTGTTATATTCTTTAGGATCTCCTACAAGACTAATTGTTTACTACGTTATTTATTCTTTATTGCCTTCTGACACTGTATAAATCATATTTATAGTCATTTATTATAATTATAATCATAGTACAGATGTAAAGGCCTAAGTAAAGTATTTATTCTAAATGAGTGTTCAGCAAACTACATAGATTTACATTTAGGTACCTAAATAAAAACCGTTTCTAAACTCTCTGACATAATAGTTTCACGTTACATTTTACGTAAAATAACATACTATCAACGTACCAAAAAGTATAAAACATCATTGATTTTCTCTGCAGCGTGGCAGCGGGACCTCATGAAATTTAGATCAGCTCCCGACGTGGCAAGAGTGATCACTACGCTATGCTTTGATAGAACAGTTGAAACCGTTGTGACAGACCTTACTTTGATCACTGGTTAAAATATGCTCAAGATTCACCCTGTCACTATTTGAGATTATCTAACAAATAACTTTACTTGTACTTACGTACTTCATCTTAGTCACTTTAAAGGATTTATTTTAAGGATTTTGTATTTGGTACAAAATTTTCCAACACTCAAGTTCAACGACTATTACTGCTAAACTAATAAAGTTATCTTATCGCCTATATTTTTTCCTTTAAAGTTCATGAAATGCACAATCATCCTGAATTTTTCCAAATTTTTCAAGCCAGTAGTTTAGCGTAAAACTATAAGGGTAGAACTGTTTAAACCTACAATGTTATCGTTATTGTTATATTGTTAATTCAAAATGTTATGTTATGAAAAAAGTTAAGGATCACATTTTTGTCTCCCCTTATTTCTGCAAAGTTGAAATCGATCCTGCTCCTTAACTCATCTTCGTGGTAGTCGACTCTCACTAGACTACAAAAAAAAACCACGCTACTTCATCTACCATAGAATTTGAAGTAAAACCGGAAGTCAGACTTCAAACTCGACCACTTTATCGAGAAATGAAGAATCCTTGTATTCGTGGGATACAATGGTAGGGCCATTGTATCCCTGGTAGGGCGGATCCCACGAATACAAGGATTCGTCCTTATCACGCCTGGGCTCGTGATAAGGCACGGTTTGCCAATCAGCCCTTTATAGAAGCATCCTCAAGGGATCCTTGATTGCGGATTACTGAATACTTCAGGATGTACTTTTGTTACTTAATTTTTTTGTTTTAAATGAAAAGGTTAGTGACCTCTTTTCTTTCTTGAGTGAAGGAGGTTAATACTAGTGGTTAAAAATTTTATCCATTAAAAAAAGCTATACTGTATACAGTTATTACTTATGTGGAAAATTAATTACGTAACTTAATTAATTATTTAGTACTTAAGCTCTGCATACTTTGGGGCTAGATGATGCTGTGTGAAATCTCTAGGAACATTTTATTTACACATGAACACACACCACAATAGTAGTTTCTGTAGTTTCTCTATTATTTAAGCTTGCACTAAATTCGAAGTGGTTCCATAAATTCTTGTCTAATCCTTTGATTAAGGTTGTTGTATGAGGGGTTCTGGGTTGCTGAAGCTACGATAGGTATATAACGGAGTGAGGATGGCTTAAATCGACTCAAAGGCTAAAATGACTGCTCAGCAATTCTTATTTTCTTTTTCAGTTTATAGATTCTCAAAAAAGACCTTAAAATAAAAACAATAAAAGTGTGTGCCGCGTCGTCTGTGTAAATAAGTAGGTAATTTTTTTACTGGTTTGAAAAATGAACATTCTAATTTTGAAATAATACTTAAATTGAATTCATTCTCATTATGACAATTCATAACCTTTACAGACAAAGAAATCGTTTAGCAACTATTGTAGCAAAATAAGGGCGTCTTGCACCACATTCTTAATTGTATGTCACGGGAAAGTAAAATTTCCCTTCACTCTAATAGTAGTGCCACGCGGTAGTGCCTAAGAAAATAAAGGGTATTTAGCTAGCCTAAACGCAACTTTTGTATTAATTAAATGAGTTTAGGTTAGCTAAATACAGTTAAGAATCGTGGTGCAAAACGCCCTAAAGGTGGCCGCACACCTATCCACGCCGAAAGGATTTATATGGAACCTCGCACACCTTCCCGCGAGGTCGAATCGTTCAATTCGACCAAATCTGGCAGTACTCGTACTTCAAGAATTCGGACCGGATAGGTGTGCGCTAAGCCCAAACGTGTGATGACAATATTCATGAGATGATTTTAATCTTTCAACAATTTCAAAGAAAAACTGACTTGTCAAAATCGTGTTTGGGGAACATGGTGGAATCGTTCCCCAAAGGCAGAGTAGGTGGTTCTCTGCAACGGGCCGGCCCATCTGGCCCACTTGCCCGTGGTCTTTCGACCGACAGTTACTGTTGTAGTCGGTTAGTCCTAGTTATGTCTATCGCCGCCGAAAACTTCGCGTTCGCTTGCAAGTTCTAGACATTCTGATGTCAAGTGGCGCCATCTGTAGTGCGTAGTATGTTTGACATAAACATCTAGCGACAGGTAGATATCGCTACTCATGTACCTACACACTACACTTAATCGATTTCTAAGAAATAGCCGAGATCAATCGCGTTTTAAGTAAAACGGAGATGATTAATTTTTCTGCGAAGTATTGCAACCTTGAGCTACGTGACTTTGTTACCTTTTTCTCACGGTCTCATTGATATTATCGTCAATAAGATGAAAATAGTAGGAAAAATTGTGGAAATGTATTTCTTAATTTCTGCCGTGTTGTTGACGCGCCTCGACTTTCGATGGAATTTTGGTAACTACGGAAAATTTATATACGCAATAACACAAGCTCTGAATGATGAAGGAAAACATCGTGGGATAGCCAGTAAACGTGAAAAAGAAAACTTGCCCCAATATTCATACTCAACAGTCAATTAAGCTCAGCTTTAGAAAATGTTTTTTTCATGTCACTCACTTGTCACACTTGTCAATGAAAAGTGACGGTATTTAGCAAACTGGTTGACCTCTGTTGAACTTATAGGCTCCTGGAACTCGCACTGATACAGAAAACGCGGTCCGCTTGAGAGATAAAACTTGGGCGGTGTATCTCTTTCTAAAGGACGACCATAATTTATGAACTAAACATTCCTAATCCTTAGTGAATATCCTGAAATTTAAATGACATGGTCACACTACTAATCCGACAATCCTTATAACCGAGATTGAATTATAATAGAACGTTGTGTAGTCGTGATAAGGCTCAAAATCCCTTTTACATTAAAGTCAAGTGAAGCATCCAGTTACCTTAATATAAAAAATCCTTGATAGGCTCCCATAAGTTTATTATGTAGGGCAACTTTTTACATAAAGTAGGCGTAAGTGCTTAAAATTTACTTATATTTTGACGTGCCTACCTCCTAGTCATTTTCATTAGCCTCGGGAATAATATTTTTCACAATTTCTCCGTTTATTTTAATTTCTTTTCTGAGAATAATTTATTTTTCATGCTGAATCCTATAACGAATTTACTTTTCTACTTTATATTTTTTTTGCAATTAAGAAGATAACACGAAAATAAGAAATTTGATTGCTTTCCCGAAAACTTAATAAAAAGGAAACCATTTTATTTTACTATTTCACCTAAAATTTTCTTATTCCTAAATACAAATTAGGGACAATTCTGTTTCATAAAATAAATTAAAATTGGATGTACTTCGCTTAAGTATCTAATCCACCAAATACATGAAACTGAGTTTTATTTAGTTTTTGGGAAAGTTGGAAAAATTTAGATTTTTCCAATTTACCATAATTATTAAAGCACATTTACAAAAACAAAAAAACGCAGTTTCAATCAAATATTTTTTGTTAACACTACTACCTCTTTCGAATTTTAATTCATTTATTTACTGTGTTTTCAATATTTGTCTTTTATTTACAACAAGCATTTTTCGTTTCAC
Source organism: Camptogramma bilineatum (assembly GCA_958496255.1). Lineage (NCBI taxonomy): Eukaryota > Metazoa > Arthropoda > Insecta > Lepidoptera > Geometridae > Camptogramma > Camptogramma bilineatum. The sequence goes on along the minus strand of OY292465.1, from coordinate 8,806,323 downwards.
TATACCTATCCAAATTAGAATTATACCTACTTCCTTAATTAGAAAACGTTTCGTTCATGCACGTTTGCAGAGCACGCCCGCCCTACTGAAAATTTAATTCTAACAGAGAATTTATCATTCCATAGCCGTATTTATTAATTTCTGTTTGACCAAGACCCTTTGGGCTTACGCCCCACAATTATTATGTAGGTAACGGGTAGTGATGCTACAAATATCCGTTTGTTTTTAGGTATTCGGTCTTCCATTTTTCTTCAGCTGTAGTAGTAATAGATACTAGGTACTAATAGTATTCGGCCGGATATTGTACAGCATTAAAAGTTTTAAAACATGATGGATGGCTGAAATCGCAAAATACTTTATTACGAACTAGCAGCACCCTCGCGGCGTTGCCCCCGTAGTGATGGTATATGGTGATGATGATGATGATGAAAAGTATTCTATAACCTCCTCAAGAGTTAACCTATTAAATGCAGAAAGATTTTTTCAAAACCATCTGGTAGTTTCTGAGATTAGCGCGTTCAAACAAACAAACTCTTCCGGTTTATTATATTTGTGTAGAAGTATAGATCTAGATTTACTAGACGTATCCAAAATGCAAATTAAAAAAAAAGACTACCTACTTTATGTGGAACTTAGAATAACGTTGTTAGTTTCTTTAATAAGTAATTATTGCAAATTAAAAGGTTTGTTTACTTATCAATACAACATTTTCAGCGCAAATACAGTGTGTAAACTTAGATTAATAAACATGTGGCGGTTTCCGAACGAAACTCGCGCTCACTTTAGCACCGAGCCAATCAGAACCTCGTGCCTTCAGTTTTTTGACAGATGACAAGTCGTAACTTGAAGAGATTTTACCCGGCATCGGTTTCGCGAGCATTTCGAATTCCTTCCCAAGTTTTTGGCTGCTGGTACTCCATCCTCGCGAATAAATCTGCCAGGAATTTATCGTAATCGTGTCCAGGCGCTGATAGAACTGTTTTGTGTTTGATACAGTCCGAAGGTGTAGTGATACTCTATCAGAACTATCAGAATCAGTGGCGTTGAAAATTGTGAACTACCTATCATCGTATTGACAATAATAAATTGTTATAACCGGAAAGAACTGTGTTTAGTGAAACATCACCCTTTACCAGCTCTTCCAAAAACATTTCGTTTATTATTTACTCGCTATCAATATAGGATTTCTACGCTGGATAGCCGGTTGCCGGATAATAGGCGCTCCAACCAAAGGTTCCGGCTAAACCGTAGTTACGAGTTACCCGGGTCACCTGAATTCGGTGACTTTATTAACAAAGTTGAGGCTGATATGAATAACAAACAATATAAGTTAGACGAGGCTTTGTTTACTCTATTTTGGGGTTTTAAGAACGGCCTTCTCTTACAAACGAAATTGTTAATTTATTTACAAACGAACTTGTTAATTATTGTTAATTTAAATTTGCTATTATAATTTTGGTTTCCAGTTAGAAAATCAAATCTTCACTTTACTTAAGCTAGAGCCAATATTATTACGCATATACTTTTTTTGAAACAAAAAAAAATTAAGGTAAGGATTAGAGAAAGCTCTGCAAATCTGACTCCGTGTACTCTGACCTAAAATATTAGTAAAACTAACTTTTCTTAAGTAACGGTTCGAGTTACTTATAAAAGTTATAACGAATGAAACTGATACTGATTTCCATTTCATTGCAACCTGCTGAACGCATTCATACCTGAATGCATTGAACAACTGAACGCATAAATGCCAGCAGACGACATCTGTTGAACGTGCAAATTGCGCTCTACGAAACAGCTGGCAAGAGTCAAATACGTAGGGTTGCTTCTTAGAGGCAGTTTCACCGTATTCTAAGCATTACCATAGTAAAATTTTTAGTAAAGAAAAAATGACAAATATCTAAGTAGGTACCTACAACAGGCAAAATCACAGATATTGAAATTAAATTAAAAAAACTGATTAATGTTACGGAAAATCAATATGCGCACTAAAGTATTCACTGTAATGGCTCCGCAGGTCACCTTAGCATAGCCGTAGCAAGTATAACAAATGCGTCAACGGCACTCAACGTGTTAACATTGCTCTAGCTCTAAACGGTGAAGGATATCATCGTGAGAAACAAAAAAACTCGGCCTTTACATATTTTATTAGATGATTTATACAGTGTCAGGAGGCAATGTAGTGTCTGGGACATCTTTTGAGATGGAGTAGACTTGCCCAGCACCTATACCTTAGCTTACCTTCAGCTTAGACGGCAGCCCGTGATAATCCTGCAGGTTTCATTAAGAGCAACATCCACCTCCTCCCGACCTTTTAGATCCTGACGAACACTTACCACCAGGAAAAGACCAACCGTACGCAATCTGGAAATTCCTCAACAGATTGCGAGCACAATTGGGTAGATGAAAAAGCAATTTGTGTAAGTGGGGAATGTTAGACGAGTCACGTACGCAGTGTGACTGTGGTGCTCCTTCCCAAACTATGTCCCATCTACTGGACTGCCCCACTTGCCCCTCTTCCTGCACAAGAGCCGACCTTAACACCGCCTCGGACGCCGCTATAGCGGTCAAACCAAATTTGAAAAGAGAGTCCATTGACACGAGAGAAGAAGAAGAAGAAGCTTAGACGGCCATATCCACAGGAAAGGCATGGTCAATACGTGTCGGCTGACTAAGCCGCGGGTTTTCTCACGATGTTTTCCAAGTGAGAAACAAGTTATTATTCTAATTGGTGGTTATGTGCTTGCTACCTGTCATGTATGGGATGTCAACTTCTCCAAACTGAGCGTGTTTCAAATTTGTTGGCTTTGCCTCTGACAACCCCTAGGACATTTTTTAAAGGATGAATGCCTACAGATCTGTGAAAATGTTTACCACGCCTTGGGGATATTTCCCAGCTGTTTCATTTTATTTCTTTAAAAATAAATGTTGCAAAGCTTTAGAATATTAAATAGGTGCACGTACTGCAAAGTTGGTTTCTGCAATCTTCATTTTACGGTCATATAAAATGTATTATGAAATGTTTGAGTGCCGTTTAAGTGGAGTAGAACATCGACTTTAACACCCGTATTTATAGACAAGCAATTACTTGCTGCTAAGTAATTTCTCAAAGAAGTCATTACTTGAAGATAGAATACTTTATTTTAAAATCTTATTCTATAGCCGAGTAATGTATTGTATATGTCAAAATCAAACGCAAATTGGTCGAGTTCTCAAATACTACAAGTAAAAAAAATGGTGACTATTACTTGGCGAAGAATTCTAACTGTTGACAGTTCTAACTTCAAACTATAAATAAAAATCATTACTAGAGTAATTACTTTTACAAATGTAATTACTTTTACTTGTTTGTATATACGGGTGTAAGTCTGTAGTTGGTAGTTTTGGGTTTAGACCCCCGTAAAACAGCGTGATTTAAAAACAGTATATTAAAAAAAGTTATTTATTTTTTTAGAGGGTCAATAATCCATGTGTCACGTCTCTAGACCAGGCGTCCATAGACACGGTAACGCCTTAACCATTATAATTATAGCATTGTCAACGTGCTCTTACGAAAAATGTCTATGTATGCTGGTCATGAAGTTTATTTAAACCACAGATTATCCTCGGTCATGGTTTAAAGACTATGTAACTGGAAGCGACAATTTAAAATGCCCTCCAAAGCACGGAAGCGCTCACTATTACTTTGTCACGCTACTAGCTGTCGCCCATTTTGTGACGTGCATAACAAAGTTAATTTTTAATAATGTTTATACTAGGAGAGCCGTGTTGGCCGAGAGGTATAGTACCTCGACTTTCGATCCGAAGGTCGAGGGTTTGAATCCTGGCCGTGCATCGATGGATTTTTCGTTTCGAAAAATTTATATGCGCATTAACACGAGCTCTAAACGGTGAAGGAAATCATCGTGAGGAAACCCGCGGCTTAGTAAGCCCCACACGTATTGACCATGTCTTTCCTGTGGATATGGCCGGTTAAGCTGAGAGGATGGTGTAGGTGCTGGGCAAACCTAGTCCATCTCAACATTGTCCCAGGCACTACAGGGTCCCGTTAAGCGTAAGCAAAAATGCCTCCTGATACTGTATAAATCATCTAATAAAAGATGTAAAGGCCTAAGTTTTAATTACACTAGGATCAGTTTTGATTGTTAAAACCGGAGCATGTTTTCAAAATTAAAACTCTACTTGATATTCAAATCAATGCTTGAATCTGTAATACGGCTGCATTGCAACTATTCTAAAGAAAGCTCAAACTATCTAGCCCGCCAGCGGTCTCATTTATCTTTGACAACCCTACACCCTATTGACCGCACTCAGCTGAATGGAACGGACACTTGTGCATTTGTGTCATGTCATTGGTCAGTGTATAGGCTAACAAGTGCTTATTATGCGGTCCACTGGCTCTTCGTCATGATATAGATTCATTTGCGAGCAATAACGAAGCTAATTGTTCTAATTGGTATGAATACCTACATATTTGGATATTAATCTGCCAATCGTTCCTCAAAAGGTCCCGAAATAATCTTTAGATAGGTACCTACCGTGAAGAACCTTTTAATCCTATTTAGTTTTATTTTTATATACCACATATAAATAGAGTAAAATTCTGATGTTATTATAGCTAGCAGAAATAATTTCTAAATAGATTATCAGGTATTTAGCTACCTAAACACAACGAGGAACAGTGATAATGTTAACTGGACCACAGAAATTACGTAATTTTAAAAATAGTCAACAACAAAAAATAATTTGTTATGCTAAAAAATAAAACTAAAACTCTTTTTAATGTTCCTTATCTAAAATGTTACCATCAAGGAATCAATGAAACTACTCGTATAGTTTTGTCTACTATGTGATGTTACCGACAACGTAAATTTTCTGATAACTACACAATATAAATTATCTAGAATTAATAATTGTTTAAAAACTTAGACAATCCCTCCATACCCATCATATTATAAATGTGAAAGTGTGTTTGTTTGTTTGTTTGTCCTGCTTTCAAGTCAAAACGGAGAGACGGATTGACGTGATTTTTTGTGTATAGATAGTTGGAGGGCTGGAGAGTGACCGGCTACTTTTTTTCCCGACAAATGCGTTTCCCGTGGGATAAAAAGTACCTAGTAGTCCACGCGGGCGAAGCCGCGGGCGTCCGCTAGCTGCTTCTATAAAACAAAGAATTGCAATGTTCCGCATTCTTGAATAAGTGAATATTTTAAAATCTGATGAAAGTGAATGTCATAATTTGGGGTCTTTAGGCGTTTCGCACCACGAACGATTCGGACCGCGGTGTGAATCGCCCCAGAGCTATTTTTGAATGGGTTCTTTCGCACCAGGGTGGTGACAGCGGTGCGAATCGCCTAAAGTATCTTTTCAAATGGGTCGATTCGGACCACAGCACAGTGTACCAAAAGCCCATATTTTTTAGATAAATTCCCAGAGTGACTTTTTTGGAATGTTTTTGCATATTATTTTGGTTCAGTAGGGTCAAAGAAACCTATTTTAGAAGTTTAGCCAATTTGCCCCTCGGGGGGGCAAGTTGGCCCCCCTGTGGGGGCAAGATGACGGAGGCCTTTAGGCGGCCTAAAAAATCCGTCACCAGAGTTGAGTACTTGCTCATACGAAAGAAGCTAGATAACGGTTATGAAAAGAAGAAAAAAAGCGTTTATTTTCGTAGCTACCTAGTTACCAAAAAGTAAAAAAAAAAACAGTCTATTTCGTGGTTACTAAAATAAGAAAAAAAAAATCCGCTTTTGTAGCTGGTTATGAAACACAGTTGTGTACCTACCTACATGGATTAAATTTAATCAGTGAAGAAAAAATCTTCTTTCGTAGCTAGATAGGACAAATATTTATGAAAATGGACCAAAGGCATTGCTGTGTTCAAAATTATCTATAAGTGTCTATTTACTATATCTATAAGTGTATAAACAAAACTTAGGTATCTCTCTAATCCTATTCCATTAAACGAGCAATATTTGTTTGTTTGATTGATGTTTGTTTGTCCTGAGTTTTAGTTTTAGTTTTTGATCTCACTAGATTAACGCCTTAGATTTAATTATCTGTAATGTTAGTCATAAGTTGTAAATAAATAATTGTCTAATTGTCTAATTGTCTCGAAAACAGCTCTAGAGATTTCGATGAAATTTGCAGGACGGGTGTTTACGGGAGTGAAAAATCGATCTAGCTAGGTCTCATATCTGGGAAAAGCCATTTTCTATGCATTTTCACGCAAAAAGTGCAATGTGGTTCGTAATTGAACCACTAGATGGCGTTCGTTGGTTGCCAACGAGCAGAGCTCGGTCGCCCAGAAAGGGCCATGCCGATTTTGTATGGGCGTTTGGTGCCTTTTTTATTTCGCGCGGCCATCAACCAAACATTAAAATATAAACTCTTAGGAGTATATCAAATAATATTGTGAGCACAGTATACAGCTTCACTCAGCCAGGACCGAGTTATACAGGGTGAGTTTTTAAAGAGTACCTCTATGGCCAAATCTGAAACTATTAGCAATAGCGAAAAACACTCAAAGGAGTGTCATAAGCGATTTTGATTAGAAGTAAAACTGCATCATTACATTTTAAAAATAATCATTTTCCTGGCCAGGAATCGAACCTGTTGGTTAAAAAAAAACTTTTTTTAACAAATTGATCCTTATTATCTACACTATCGGATGGTATAACAATACAAAAAGTTTTTTTTTTGTAACCAACAGGTTCGACTCCTGGCCAGGAAAATGATTATTTTTAAAATGTAATGATGCAGTTTTACTTTTGATCAAAATCGCTGAAGAGCCTCCTTTGAGTGTTTTTCGCTATTGCTAATAGTTTCAGATTTGGCCCTAGAGGCACTCTTGAAAAACTCACCCTGTATAACTCGGTCCTGGCTGAGTGAAGCTGTATACTGTTCTCACAAATGTTGTTTGTTATACTCCTAAGAGTTTATATTTTAATGTTTGGTTGATGGCCGCGCGAAACAAAAAAGGCACCAATTTCGGCATAGGCTTTTATATATTATATTAGTGTAGATTTTTTTGTCCTATTATTTCATGCCTGGTTGTACTTTAAGAAATGTGTGTAAAACTATGTATCTTTGTCCGAATTCACCTATCTAAAAAGATAACTGTTTTGTTCCCCCTCAGCAGCGGTCCGAATCGACCCATCACAAAAAGTTCTGGGGCGATTCGCACCGCGGTGCGAAAGAACCCATTCAAAAACAGCTCTGGGGCTATTCACACCGCGGTCCGAACCGCTTGCGGTGTGAAACGACTAAAGACCCATAATTTGCTTGAATAATATTGTGTAAATGACGTGTGAAATACTCCCATTATGTAAGTACATACGAGTATATCATTTCCATATCATCATTATCAGTGGCCTATTGTTTCTGATCGAGTAGCTGTGCACGGCGGTTCCACTCGCCATTTAATTTTTCTTTTTTTTTTCTTTTCGCCATTTAATTGTCTTGATCTTGAACAGCCTAACCTTCGTCAAGAAATTAACTACCTATTAAAATGCAGAAAAATTAATTGAAACTTTCAGGGTAGCTTACAACTCGATGACAAAACATTTAAAAATACTTAATTAAAAAGTTTTTTTTTAATAATTTTCGAATCTACATGAATTTCTTGTTTATAGATTTGTAATTTTGATTAGGTACTTAATAAATAATTTTGCTATGCCACAACTCTTAATTGTATTGTAGCATACGATTTAAAAATCAAATAGCAAAAATAAAAATGATTACATGTTCTGAGCCAGGTTTTATAATTAATTATTGAGTGTAGTGTAGATTTCACTTAATAAGACGTGTGCGCAACACAATCATTACAGTGAAGGCTATTTCGTTTGTAATTTACGAGTACCTATCTATTAGCAGAGTCGTTCCGCAGTTAATATACCTGCAGTGCAAGTACCGTTCTTATCGATCGCTAGATATTTAAAATGGTTACGTATTGATGTCACGAAAAATACAAGACAGATTTTTGAAATCCATAGGAACGTTTGACAGATTTTTGATTTCTTTTTTTTCATAATACAGGAATTCGAATTCCATAAATTCTTAAGCCAGATTTTCATTTGGTTTTTTTTTACAAGGCAGAAATACAAAATACATCTAAACATTTTCCAGAAATTTTAACATCCAGATAATTCACTTTACCGCATGTTTGTTTTCCATATAATTTGTTTTCCATATATTTCGTGATCCCGAAAAATCATGGTTCAGGAAAGACCTATTACAAAATTATCTATTCAATCTTTCTAAACGCCTACTAATTGCGCCATCTAGTAATAATTCAGAGCGTTATAAATACTAGGTACCATAAAATTAAATGACCGATGTCCATTAAGGAGTGTACACATTGCGTTTTCTGCAGCGCGTTTTTGAACTGCGCGTTTGTATCGATACAAACGCGCGTTTGCAACGCGTATTTTTCCATACAAAAGCGAACCGGGAGGGGGGCTGCGCGTTCGCATCGCGTTCGAATCGCGTTTGTATCGATACAAACGCGCTGCAAAAAACGCAATGTGTACACTCCCTTATGTAGCTTGAAGTACTGTAGGTAGATATCCAATAAATATTGTACCTAGTTACTTTTTTTATTACCTTTAACATTTCCTAACTAATTTCGTGCTAGATGGTTAAGTAACCTCACCAAACACTTTTGGCAAATTATCAAAATTTAACCTAAATCTTCTATCCATTTCGAATTTGTGACGGCTCCGGCGCTTCGGGAAGTGCAGCCCCTCCGCCCTTGCGTAACAAAACGCAGCATCAGCACGAGCCTTCGCAGCTTCGGCTGTTTGGTCGCCACCTTCGGCGGCGACCAGCCTCAGCCGCTCCAACTCGTGCTGGTGCCGCGTTTTGTCACAGCGGGCGGGGGCTGCATCTCCCTTCGCGCCTCCGAGTTCATAAAAACACTCTAGGGTAGGACAGACAAGACCACGTGGAAGTCGGGGTGGGCAGATTCGGTTCTGAGACCGATAATAACCTAAAAACGTTTCGTTTTAAGGTAAGACAGACGCAACATAAAAAGTAACACAAATTACGTAAATAATATAATCGAGTAAGATGGAAAAGGTTTATATGGCTGGAAATTTTCTGGTAAGCGTTACTTCTGTCTTTTAAAATAAGGTATAAGGATACTGTTGTCAAATGAAAAAAAAACGAACTGATAATCTGGCATTAGTGTTTCTGTCAAATGAGACTTTTGTGAAACGTTTTATCGGAGTAATAAAATTATGTAAAACAAAGTATCTGGATTTCGAGTTTCTATCAAACGTTTTATGGATTTCAAAATTCGGTGAATCGTTTTTCGAAAGATTGATAGGTTACCATTTAAAATCGGTAAAATTCGATAAAATTAGATTTATCCAAGAAGATTCTAAACTACGTAACTGGAGTGCTAACTGACATTTAATGTACAAAGGATTTTGAACCTTATCACGACTAAACAACGGTCTATTATCATTTAATCTTGGTTATAAGGATTGTTGGTCTTGTTGAGAGGCTTTCTTGGGTGCTTTGTCTCTTTCACACAGTTGCAAAAAGAAAGAGACACACCGCCCAAGTTTTATTTCAAGCGGACCTTGTTTTCTGTCTCAGTCAGCGTTCCAGGTACGTAGTATAGAAATTCCTTGGATTTATCAATAAAAAATCAAATTTTGTCGAATTTTGTCGATTTTAAATGTCAAATTTAGCGATCGATAAGAACGTGACTGGCACTACTGTGTAGAGATTTCAGTAGTTATGACATTGTATCACATCACACCCAGATACAGATCAAACGTCTATATTTATCATGTAATTGCTATTCCTGTATGAGAATCGAACCCCCAAACAAAGAGCAGAGCTACCAATTTCTTCCAATTCAAAGTAATTAAAACCTGTCAGAATTACAGCCGCAACGCAATTGGGGCCGTCAATGGGCTTGAAGCCTGTCACGTATCGTAGGCTAATTTCTGCAAAATGTGGGTATGTAGGTACCAAATATGTCTTTGGACATACCTCTGACTCTTTAAGGATCTCAGGACGAGTTGACGAATGAAAATAATATTTATTTTGAATTTCGTCAACTCGTCAGAAAGGACCAGTTTCAAAAGTGACGAGTTGACGATTAAGTCGATCTTAAAATGGCTAAAAAGATAATGTCTACAGCGCCGGACACCTACAGCCGTGACATAAATTTCATTTCATTAAATTTTCAAGTAATTTTGTTCAAAAAGATTGTTCCACTAAACTTGAGCTACGATGTGCCGAAAGGTGCAGACCGTGACGGACGGAGAGCTATTTCATTCGCATAAGATTTATACAGGAACATTGCGTAAGGAGAGTGGATAAGAATGTTCTACTCTACCAACTCTACATAGATTTTTATGATTAAACTAAAACAAGATGTGTGGGTTATGATGCGAAATGTATTTTTTGTGAGATGATATGAAAACTTCATTACGTCTTGTTTCAATAAATCCAAAGATATATTATACTAGCTGCTGGCCGCGGCTTCGCTCGCGTGGTGCCCGGATAAAAAGTACCTACCTAGCCTATGTTACTCTCCAGCCCTCCAACTATCTCCACACAAAAAAATCACGTCAATCCGTCGCTCTGTTTTGACGTGAAAGCAGGACAAATAAACAAACAAATAAACACACTTTCACATTAATATGGGTACGGATATCAAACGTCTCGACTAGGCCTATGCAGACCGGGACAGCATGGCAAAGGATTTAAATTTTCAACCAATGGACATTCAAACATATCGGAATAGAAATACGATATAAATTCCGATGCTTTACAATGATGCCGTGGCATCGAAAGGGATATGTTCGATGCCACGTCATCATTTTAAAGCATAGGATTTTAAATCGTATATCAATCTTGATAAGTTTGAATGTCCACTGGTAAAAATTTAAATCCTTTGCTATGCTGTCCCAGTTTCTTAGTCCATAACCCAAAATCTGAGCGGGATGATCAATTATTGTTTTCTCATGAGGGAAGGAAAGCGTGATATCATCACGATTTCTAATAATTGTATTAAGAGCCGTGTTAGCCGAGGGGATTAGTATCTCGACTTTCGATCCGAAGGTCGTGTTTGAATCCTGGCCGTGCCTCAATGGATTTTTCGTTTCGAAAAATTTATAAACGCATTAACACAAGCTCTAAGGAAAACATCGTGAGGAAACCCGTGGCTTAGTCAGCCCCACACGTATTGACCATGGCTTTCCTGTGGATATAGCTGGATAAGCTGAGAGAATGATGTAGGTGCTGGACAAGCCTACTCCATCTTAAACATTGTCCCAGGAACTACAGTGTCCCATTAAGTGTAGGCAAAGATTGCCTCCTGACACTGTATAAATAAATCATCTAGTAAAGATGTAAAGGGCAAAGTTTACCTATAAGTTAACCTAAAAATGCTAGCTAAAATACAATTAAAAATCGTGGTGCTTGCACCACGATTACGCGCCCTAAATAGACAGAGAAAAGTAATTCATTTCGTTTATAAAGTTAATTAACCCTTAATTTGATTTCGGGAAGTATACTGGACATTACCTTTAAAAAAATCTGGAGTCTAAAATAATAACTTTATCTATGTTATTATTAGTTAAAAACGTTTTGTAAATAATGTAGATTTATACAGCGAAATGGTAAGACCATTCGCTAACGTAATCTCTGTTGGTGACCTGCACAACACTGAGGAGGGAAGACCTGCCACGGGCGCTCTTGGTAAGTAATTTTTTATTACATGTTTTTCTTAGACAACTATCTACGATATTTAAGTATGTTACTGTGCTTGAATAGTTGCAACAATGTACGTAATTTTTTATTAATTATTTATTATAATTTTCACTTTACAGCAGTTTAAAACGCAACGTCCAGTATTCTTCCCATTTCCAATGATGTAGCGTTCAGACCAACTTTCATAACGTCCAGTATTCTTCACATTATTAAATACGCGGAAATGAACATTTGATGCAAAATAGAGTCAAAATATAAGTTTATGGTATAAATAAATAAAAAATCAAATGATACAGTATGTCTTTTTGATTGACAAATAAATTCTTATTTATTAGTATTATTTTTTCTTATATTTTTTGTGACTTTTTGTTTCTGTACATACATAGACGTCCTTTATTTTTTTCAGCACAAAGTAGTAAATTCTTACGAAATTTTGTTTTTTTATTTTTGTTTTGTTTTTAGAACATGCTTATTCTGTCGTTAAAATCAACAAAAATAAAAAATAAAAGTAATACGGAGGGTATTTGTGAGCTGCAGCAGTGACGCACTGCAACCAACATTAGGAGCAAAAGTGTTGTGATAATGGGTTTTTACAGGACTAATATGAGATTCGTCATTGATATACTGCCATGTTTACTCAAATGCTTGTTATTTCAACACTTGGTTACTTTATAGCAGGTCTGTAACCACCAAACAATGAAGCCTATGAACCTAAAACGTTTCCGTAGCTTGCTGTCCCAAGAACTGCTTCAAACTAACAGAACAATCGATAGCTCCTACTGCAACTCAACTCAACAGGATCAAGCTCATGTGAAATGAAACCTAGACCACCTGAATCAGTACGGTACGATGGCCTAGGTGACTGACAAGACTTCACAAGCTATGGACGGTGCAGGTTTGGCGAAAATAGCAAAGTGGAAGTCTACTGCATAAAATGAGGGTGTTTTGAGATTTTTTTCAGCAAATTTCACAAATAATGGCAGTTTTGAACAATTAAGTTTTCTAAGGTACCTACCTTTATTTTAGTAAACATTAACTGTAGGTAATGTTTTCTAAGTTCAAGTAAGCACCTAGTACGTACTGTCCTCAGTTCCTAGGTTCCTAGTTCCTATGTGTTGAGATTGAGACTGATGTCTAGTAGGTACGGCTATCTTCTATTTAAAGAATTATTAAGCATATGGTTAATAAATGTTGTACCTATTGTATTTATGAAGATAGGTCATAATTATTGCAATTTTGTTCTCTCCTTGTGCTTATAGTAGGATGTTTTGTAAGATTTTTTGAGTTCGGCTTATTATTTGTTGTCAAATACGACAGAAAATAACAATTTTAATAAATATATTTTGCAAATTCATATTTTTGTTATTTATTTCATTATATTTCTAAGCAGTACTAAAGTTCCGCATCTCGAGAAATGTCCAGTATACTGAACGTCTAAAATCACTCTTGCTTCTCCGCAAACCGGGAAATGTCCAGTATACTGGACGCCCATTTTCTAAAAAAGTAATAATGATAGATTTTTTTTTCTTCTTGTTCCCTCTTATTTCATCATGTAACATCTCAAAAATCAATAGAAATCATAAAAAATCGAAAAAAACATGCTTGGCTAAATTAAGGGTTAAATAAACAAATGAGAAAATGTAAAGTACAAAACAAAGAAAGACCAATTACAAACGAACAGAAAAACTGTTTAGGTATAGTGTTTAACTCAGTGTTGTGTATATTTTATAATGAGGATATTGTAATTGAGGTTATCAACTACTGCTAACTGCTATTAACATTCTTTTGCGTTTTTGGTGTCTTATTAGCTTATTACGATATACTTATGATTATTTACTTAAAAGTTACATCACTGACCATATTGCATAATTTTTTTGGTTAACTTAAATTGTAATACCTTCTTTTTTTTCTTACACTGGCTTTTTACTCCATTCAAAGGCTGCCTGAATGAAATCACTTTAAGCGATAAGGCCGCCTATTGTATCACAATGATGCCACAAAAATTTAATGAGGATCTGTAGAGGATCTTCATAGTTATGAACAGAAATGCACCTCGAAAGTGCAGAAAATTGCTCATTGAATTCGGTTTTTTTTTATTTTTATTTAGCTAAGTAGGTATAGTCCGACACAAAGTAATATAAATAAATGGGGGCGCCACTGTGCAAGCTAAATACGCGAAATAGATAAATTCTCTTTTAGAAGTAAATTATTACTTCTGACGTCTTCGGCACCTGTACCATAGACAAGAAACCTGTACTTTACCATAAATTAGTAGAGAAAGGGTTTCCAAAGTACTGAAATTTTAGTTTCCGTGTCTACCCGTTTTTGCCGGACTATACTTGTTTATACCACAGACATTTCTGCTGGCAACACTGCCCCTATTATTTTCTAAATTCTCCGTCGAAACCCATTACACAACTTTTTAATCCAGACTAGACTTATCCTAAGTCAATCCATCAGAACAAAGTTCTAAGTCCAAGCCTTATTTACTTTAACTTATGTACAAGTCTGAGAAAAGTTATATTAAAAAGTTTGTGAGGAACAGCAAAATCACTTTGCGACCATAAACAAAACAAAATTAAATTAGGGACATAAGTTCCAGCAAAGTTTTTTAAGATGGTTAAAAGTACATACAACCAGGAATTTATCGCGTTATTTACTTTTTTATTTATTTTGTGACGGTTATAATGTATTATAAACACAGAGGGATGGTTATAAAAACGTCTAAATAGTGTTGAACTCATGCCCACTTTTAACAAAATAAATAGTAAGTACATAGTCCACATGACAATTTTTGACCATGAGATGATTTCCATTATTACCTACTATTTTAATTTGATTTAATTTTTATACTTTTGGAAAACAGACAGTATTTGACAACTAAAAACTGTTCTATAAGCCGCGCCGCACACCGGACATACACTTGTATTACGATAATTGTGGCGCCACATTTGAAACGCGACACATAATTATATAATTATATCTGTGGACAAGCACGAACAATAAGGACACAATCGGCACCCGTTACAAAATGTGTCTTTGGTATGCGTGCTTGCCCACAGATACAGGGAGGCGTTAAATGTGTCGCGTTTCAAATGTGGCCCGGCTAAGATTGTAGCTATTGACATTTTAAACGTCTTTAATAGCCACATTTTATCTACCACATCCTAACGTGTATATTTTGACTATTTTAAGAATGTATATCACCTATGTATTCATCATCACATGAAATAACACATCATAACAAAAAAAAATCTATAAGCTATAATAAAGAAAAACATCTTTTTTCACAACTGGTTGTGAAAAACAGTTACGAAAATGGACAAAAGGAAAATATATTACAAGATCATCTCATCGAATAATAATAAAAATAGGCTTATCAGTCATCTAAGCTATCAAATGTTTATGCGACTAATAAAATAATGGTAGTATATTCATAAAACTGTAATAATAAAATAATATTAATGTTAGGATTATGTAATAGACGTTTTTCATCCTATTAATAAAAATCTGAAAGTTTGTGAGTATGGTTGGTTTGGAGGTTTGTGTTTCAATCATGCTTACCCCTTGTATATTCCAGAATTACTTTTGTTTAATTTGACGAACCTCACGTTTTTCGACTGGCTCTCCACTGGAGCTTGGCTATTTAGATTTAAGAGGATAGATCACCGAAAAGAAAGCTATGCCCTAAATCGTATTTGTTGCGCTGATTCTTCATGGTGTTGGTCGCGAAAGAACAGGAGTAGAATCACCTAGCTGTTAATACGTTCCAGTGTGATCCCAGAGTAATTTTTAAAAAATTGACACCCATTTGGATGAAATATGAAATATTTAACTTTTAAAACATTCGTTTCACTCACACGTAAGAATTCAAGAAGTGGCCGTTTCACGAGTAGGTACCTACCTCCCTTGTGTCCATTGTCGTTATAAATCAACAATATTTTAAACGTATTTCCCGTGTGTTATTTAAATGTCAATCTTGAAGAAAATGAACATTTTGGCTTAGAATGGCTAAAAGTTACCTATATTAAATGTCTACGCGAGTGAAGCCACGGGTGGATGCTAGAATATATTTATTGCTTCAAATTAAAACGTAAAGATTATAAAATTACGTATGTTATACCGATTTTCTGATATGAATACATCCTACTGAGATTGCAGTCTCAGCCCTCGACTGAACAGGGACTACATATTTCCTGTTGGCACCAGTTGCAACATTCTTTCCTGGTAGATTTTTAGTCAAGGAACAATAATATATTGTAAGAAGATGATCTTAGAATTTGTACTATTTTATAAAATTATTTAATACTATTTTTTTTTAGTTGGGTTAATTTAAAAGAAGACTAAACAGATTCTGAAAAAATTGCTTTTATTATAAAACATTATTTTAGAATACTATATTTTTTTTAATACTACAAATATTATTGAAATTTTATAGGTAGGTACCTGCTAGAATACTTTCAAATGTTCACTTCTAAGCAAAATCAGTCTTTCGTGAAGTCTTTTTCTTGATTTATGAGCATAATAGAGCAAATTTTGATTGCAGAGCTATTTATTACATCGTAACTTACGTCGGACTATTCGAGGAATGAGGAGTACGACGAATTACACGCAATCATTATAATTACTGTAAAACTCGCGATAAATTAATAACTGGCCAAACGCTTTGATGCAATTTATATTTTTTTAATAAAAATTATGTCAAAAGCAAGCATGTTCAACAGCAATTCAAGTTCAAATTTATTACTTGCTAGGCAGATTAATATTTTTGATTTGGAAAATGTTATTAAATAATATAAAATGTGAAAAGATTACCCGATCAAGATTGTTTATTTGTAAGTGTCAAAACAATGTGTTATATATATAATATATATATAATATATAAGGCAAAAAATGATATATTTTATTTTAAAACGAACAATGAACAAGTTTGGAAAATTAAGTTTTAACGTCGCACTGAGAATACAAGTTACTTCAATTTTCGTCTCAGAAATACAGAGCAAAACTAAGCTAATTTGCAAACTTTGACTCGGAAGTTGAAGGTTGGATAATTCCAACTAAATGTATCAGTATAACAAAGATAGAAACTGTAGAAGTAGTTTTTGTTCTGTCTTTTGTATATTATCGGTTATAATAAATTTAAAAAAAAATTCAAAATCGGTCCAAAATTGACGGAGAAATCGATGAACATACATAAAAAAAAAACATACATAGGTACAGCAGAACATAGAACCTTCGTAAACACCCGTATCGCAAATTGTATCGAAATCGTTAAAGCCGTTTACGAGAATGTGAATGCAAACAAATAAATAAACAAATAGGGACTTTTATACAAATATTAGGATATAGGATAGGATTTAAAGATCTTTGGTATCAAGTGTAGCTCACCTAACACAGGAAGCGTTATCGTGCTTTTTAATAGAAGTCGCTGTCGTCAGTCCAATCTGTTTTCCATCGACTTTTTATTGAATTTTCATTCGACATCTCTTTGCAAACGTAATTTTACTTCTAGTTTAAGTCAGCAAGATTACCATAATGCTGAACTTTATCTAACCGATTCATCTCTTGTTTTATGGAAATATCGACTAGGGTACTCTAATCGACTTTCATCTCCACTCAAACGAGTAAAGGTCATAGCTGACCACGTCAAATCAGCACCCGAACTTCACCGCCTCGCCTTCTGCGGTTAGGTATTCTTTATATGGACGCTCACTACATCAACTCCTCACCGGATCGCCGCATCGTAAGCCGTCAACGCGTGGATGTTCTTCCTAATTATTTTAACATTTTTAAGCTGTTCTCAAATACGCCTGCAATAGGGGTAAAATGAGATTGCTTTACCTCTTTCACACTGTTTCTCACTCTATCTTTCAAAGTTACCCCACACATACAGTGTGATAAGGGAACAGTGTGGAGTGAAAGAAGATATGGTGATAAGAATTGAGAAAGGCATGGAACAGCTGGAAGGGGAAGACCTAGGCGAACATACCTGGATCAGATTGGTGATATTTTGGAGAAAGGCCAGGTCAAAAGTACCCTAAACCGGCGAGCTTGTATGAAAAATGTGATAAGAGTGAATGAGGCGAAAGAGGTGTGTCAGGATCGTAGCAAGTGGAAATCCGTGGTCGCTGCCTACCCCTGTGGGAAAGAGGCGTGATTTTATGTATGTATGTATTTACCTCTTTAGGCTAAAATTAGATGTTTTATTTAGAGTACGGTACTTTTATCCTCGTTGTAAAATACTATTAAAAACTGTTTTTTGTTTCAGGTATAATTTTGCTCTTACGGATTTAAAGAATAATCTTGAACCTGGCTATGCGTAAGTTTACCTATCTAATAACCTACTATTATAAATACAACTGATGGAAAAGAAAGAACAAGACAATGCTGGGGCCTACAACGCATAGTAAAGCTGGCGTCTTGCCCGGGAGACTGAGACCGAAGACGAAGACCAGAGACTAAGACCAGAGGCAGGGACAATAGACATGACCCCATTCTCATATAAACTGACGGTTCTCTGTCTCGTGTCACTTTCGCGCGCCCCTACAAAGCCAGTCTCTGGTCTCGGTCTCCGGTCTCGGTCTAGGTCTACCTTTAGATGTAATATTTGAGCTATAACATTTCTCAGTATGAATATAATAGTTTCGACTTTCTAAGAATTAATGGGTCAATCTTCAGAATCAGCGTGTTTGGTTGATCGCTATGGTGCTTTTTAAATATCGATATTATTGCTTTTCTGTATTTTTATTTCGAGAAGGAGGTGTCTAAATAAGCATATTTTCATATTGGCCCCCGAAGGGGCAGAAAATCAATAATATCGATATTGAAGGGGCGCCATAGCGATCAACCAAGTCCGCTGATTCTGAAGACTGACCTTAATATTTTCAGTAAAATCTTGATCTCACACGCATGTTTACGTTTTGTTTATCAAAAGAAATGCCACTTAGTCGTTATTTTGCGAAGAAATATCGATCTCTATCTCAAACTGTTACGATGCTATCTTTCCTTTCAAGGCTGCCAGAAAAGTTTACGAAAAACAACCTTTCTTTGCTATTGCCATACAATACTAAGAACCGTCTTTATATTAATAGATTAGAACAGTATTATTTCGATAAATTTAGTAAAAACGACTATAATATTGAATCTTAAACCGAGTTCAATCTATTCTATTTTTAGTTAAACTGCTAATTTGTAAAAGATCTAAACTGCCTGAATAGACTTTCAATTAAATTTAAATAGGGACTAAAATAAAAAGGTTTTTTTTTTTAATGTTGATCGATACAAATAAGGGGTTGTAGATTTCTATTAGAGTCGTATCATTGTGATTATCTTTCGTAGCTCCTAAACTGATTATTATATCAGAAACTACATTATATTTTGAAAATTGTGAATAATGTTAGATGGATAGATGAATGTAAACGGTCATAATTAATTCATTTTTGAGGTTTTTAAGCTTTTTCAGGCATATTTAAGCTGAAACACAACAAATCGTCTTGTATGCTCGAAACATTTTAACTTTGATGTTTTCGAAAAATCTAATAATTATGTTTTTATCTTTATTTTGATTTCATCCTCTTGCATTGAAGCTGGATTAGGGTATAGTTATACCAGAGATAAGCATAGGAAAAAAGTACCACTTCGAAAAAAAAAAAAAACAGCTCTGAGCGATGCTATTTCTTAGCTGTTTTATATGGTTGATTTTTCAGATAGAAAGGCACCCTTGAAATGACTTAGACAACCAACAAGGTGAAAAGATTTATTGACTGATAAATCAAGGCTTACCTCTTCTAAGGTCAGGTGGTGGAAAAAGGTCAGAGGTTTCTGATGAGTCATTTGGCTTAAAGTATCAGTTACAGGCTGTCTTGTTTTAGCAACGACTTTGTAGTATTTAATAGTTGAAATTTCTAAAAATACATGTTAATTTCAATTTTTTTTGTGTTTTTTCTTTGTGCTAAGTGCTCACCTATCTGTTGTAATTTCTTAAGCCTTTTGTTGCACTGAATTTATTTAACTTTGCCGAAGAACTCTATAGAGTCATCCAGTTTCCATGATCTTTTTAATCTTTTAGGTCAAGGGATTATTTGTGGTTTGTATAAATATTCCAAACGCGTCGAAATAGAGCCGGAAATCCGCTCTGACTTATGACTCTGACTGATGTATTTCAGATTTTTCCGGGCTCTTAAGGCGGCCCTGTCCCTGTTCCTGTCCCTGTCCCTATGCCTCACTAGCTTATACGAACATATGTTACGAGCAACCCCTATCTTAGGCAATGTAATAAAATAGATGAATTGTAGTGTTTTAGTTGATTTACTATATACTTCGCTGCCGCGGCACGCTCGCTACGCTCGCTCGCCTCGCGCGTAGTTTTTTTACTAACCTAACATAACCTACATAATCTACAGATTTTAATCTAATTTATAACATTGCCTGGCTAGGAGTAGGGCAGTATTCATACTGCCCGGTCTGAGTGATAAATTAAAGCTTTGATTTATGGTTTAGCTAATATCAGTTAGATAAGTTCAGACGAACTTTCGAACCGTGTTCCATCGAATAAAACTATATCGCTCTGCTAATTCCTGACACCGGGCATAGTGACTCTTCTTACTTTGTATTTCTATCACATTCACAGCATTTTCATCCTTATTTTCGGAGCAGAAAAGAGCGAATATCCTTTGAGTTAGTGAGCGCGTTTTTGCAAGGGGAACGATACTGACATAGGTCAATTTCGCGTCCGGTCCAAATTAATTATTGTCCAGCGTTTCGTTACAAATAAAGAAACAAGGAGTTTTCAGTCTAATTAGAATGGCTAGTTTAGTACATACATACATAAAATCACGCCTGTTTCCAATCATAGGGGTAGGCAGAGACCTCAGATCCCCACTTGCTAGTTTAGTATATAAAAAAAATCTAAAAGATGTTGGCAAATACAATCCATAATGTTTGAACGACTGTGATCCAGTAACAGTGTTACTGTGTTAACTATTTTTATTTATCTTACTTTTGATTAAAATAAAAAATAAACATAAAAATGGTTTTGTACTAGACGTGGATTGTGTAGGTAATTGTTAAGAAAATATAAAGCTTAATATAATGAACTATCAAACATGATATATATCCTAAAATTTCACTAGAGGATAAATTTTAGGACATAAATGCATAGGAAATTGTAATGATTGCGGCTTAAGCATAAACCCACACTTATACAGCTTCGAGCACATGCGGTCAATAAATACATGAATTTCGTATAAAACCACATATTGATATGCATAGAGACATCACAGTAGTATCGTAACCACTATCTGTTCAGAAATTATGCCCTCTACCACCTCTACTGTCATTACTAATGTTATAAATGCAAATGTGAGTTTGTTTGATTATTTGGTCGCTGGTTACGCTTTTATGCCATAACTAATCATAGCATAAACGTTGTCAGGTGTATAGAAAAGAACATAGGGTATCTTTTATCCATAAAAAAAATCTGTTCCGCTCTATTAATGTCACTCACAGTCACCCATCCAAATTGTGACCTCCCAGAATGTCGCTTAATCACACTAATTTATAAATTCGAAAGTTTAAATGGATGTATGGATGTTTGTTATTCAATAACTCAACAACCACTTAACCGATTTGGCTGAAATTTAAAGTATAGATAGATAATGACTAGGAATAGGACATAGGCTACTTTTATCCTGATACTATGCGAGCAAAGCCGCGGGCGGAAGCTAGTCAAGGATAAAACAAGCTACGCGAAGCGCTTCTTGCTTATTACAACAAGCTATCCTTTCATGCGACAGTACGTGCAGACTACATCGAATACGATAATTAAATAAACATAGGTGTGTGGCTTTTATTATGCTGCGCTTGTAATAAAGGACGAATTATTTCTCCATAGAGACGAGGTGAACGCTCCACAACTAGACCAAGTTTAAAGTTCTGCAAAGTGTTGCACAGCTGTTTTGTTTAAACTGTGGTTTTATATACGGTTTTAAAATTACTGCGCATTGTGTAGAGGATTTAAACCCTAGACGCCTCGATGTTAAAATTCGATTGCAGAAATTGGAATTATGTCCTTTGGTTCAAACTATGATTATACCAAACCAAATTTAATTAAAATCATTTCAGTAATAGACAGACAGAGTTACTTTCGCATTTATAACATTAGTAAGGATATCTTAATTTTACCAATTTTAAAATAATAATGTCAATAAGGATAAGAATAATAAGAGAGCTTATCACTTGCTATAAAAACGACTAAGTACTTATTTTATTCTACTTATTTCAATGAGTGTTTACCACCGTCCTTATCTTTTAGATTATGTCCTGTCCATCCAAATGTTGCCTGGAAGAGATCGCTTTCATATAAGGCCAGATAAGGCCGCCCATTGTATTAAGTACCCCAGATGTTTTATATCGTTATTTTAATTGACTCTGTACTTACTTTTTGTGGGTATTTATTTCAACAAAGATTATTCTATTCTATTCTATTCTATTGATGCACGGCCGGTTTCGAACCCGAACTTCGGATCGAAAGTCGAAGCACTAATCCACTCGGCCAACACAACTCTTTTTTTAATAAACTTTGTAAGTGTGAGGGGTATATCATTTCAGAGGAAGCCTGATGGAATTTCCTCACGAGAAACAGTTCAATTACAGCGCCCTTGTTTCAGAGAGAAAATGTGGAGGTAAAATTTAATTTTCTACTCATCACTTTGTTGTTAAGAGGTAGCGACAATTTATTTCTCTACATCTAAGGGCCCTATCTCACTAGGATGTTGCAGCCAACACGACAGGAGACAGGACAACACAGAGAACCGTCTGTTTAAATGACATCATCTCCTGTCTCTGTCTCTGCAGGCTGATTGTGTAACTTGCCTCAAACCTGAAATTGGTATCAAACTGTCAAAACTATCGCGTAGGTATCTTTTGTCGCGTTCGGTCTCGTTGAGATGAGAGTAACGGACCTACTTGCGAATGTCATATTTGAGAGTTTGAGACCGATTTTTGTCGCTATCAAAGATAGGCAATCAGGGGGCTGGAACTTCGAACCTACGACTTTCTGTCCGGAACCAAAAACTAGTTTCAGAAACTTATAATTCTAATTGTGTCCCTGAAAGTCCTAGAGTTGACACCTAGGTAAAACTCAGGTTAAAGTTGGAACCTTGGAACCAAGTTGTCGAACTTTAGGTGATTTCCCCCGGGGAACGTACAGACAAACGCATTACTTACCTGAAAATTCAATGAACGTTGCGGCGGAACTACGAATCAGATATTTCACTGATTTTACCAGTATTTTTTGTACTTTGTAGCCGTTCGAATATTGCAATAAATTTTCAACTTCCTTACTACGTGTTTGAATTTTGGTTTAGTACCTATACATAAATATAATATGGTAAAGATTGAGAAAAAAAACTCAAGGACGTCATGTGACTGGTACAAGTTCGTAGTCGACTGCAGACAGAAGTAGCAGACGACATGTCGCCCGCGACACTACTGGTTTCTATGATATCTGAAATCGGATCGAAAGTCTAGAGAGAGACAAAGAGAGTACATACTATTAAACCATCATGGCTCTCTTTACAGGTGATATAATTACAAAGCTCGAAGCTAAGCCTCGGGTTAAGCTCGCCTTTGTATATAATGTTTATTACTTTTAATAATCTAATTTTGTCTGTATAATGTTATTTTTTTGTATACAATAAAGAATTTAAAAATGTAAGCTCACACAGAAAAAAAACTCTAGGATCTGTTGAATAAGCCAAGATCTAATTACGTTTCCAAAGGTTTTAGATAACAATTAGGAAAATACGAAGGTCGAAACTGTAATGGAACTACTATTAGGCTTTACTAAATAATTCTACTAACACAGCACGAGTTTTCTAGCGAGATTCTAGGTACAGTTGTTCTATCTCACGAAGTCCGTTTGGTCTTAATTGTGTGTGTAGATACACATGCACGTTGTTTCTGTGTGCGTGGACCGATTCTGAGCGCTCCCGAGCTTACGTACACAGAAACAACGTGCATGTGAACACACACAATTAAGACCAAACGGACTTCGTGAGATAGAACAACTGTAAGTTTACAGTTCCTTCAATTTCGAATCTTTCGTGAGTTGTACTTGACAATAGCACCCGAATAATTATGTTGAAATATATAAAACAGATAGTTGACACGGTACGGTCACTCTTCACGGTCACGTCTCACACTTACAACAGTGAGACGCAACGTGATTCATGTGAATTCAATAATGATCCTAAAACAAATCCCGTGTGTTATTAAAATTTCACTCTTTTTAACCAACTCCAAAAAATGGAGAAGGTTCTTCTCAATTCGTCGTAAAATTTTTTTATGCTTTTTATGTATATTTACCGATTACTTGAAGACGCCTGGACCGATTGACTGGAAAATATTTTTTTTTTATTTGAAAGGGTATACTTTCCGATTGGTGCCATAAAAATTTGGCGAGGATCTGTCTGACCAGACAGATGACCAGAAATCTACCTCGAGAGTGCAGAAAATTGCTCAGCTTAGGTACATAAATGAATTGAAGTTGGTTTTTTAAAGTTTTGAATTAAGCAACTTATTGTAGCTTAAATTGCTGTTAGATAAGTTGCCATCTCTTTTTATTGACATGAGAGAGATAAGAAAAAAATCCAAAGCCAATATCATAATGAGATAGAACATAGTTGAAATGTAATACAAAACCCACTACAAGCTCTATATCCCTAAACAAAAATGTTAAAGATAAAACTGCTAGCATTCCCTTCATTTCACGTACCTCCAATGTAAAAGACGGCTGTAGAATACCAAAAAACAATGGTACACTCAGTAAATTACATTATGTAAATAGGGGTTCTATTCAGTACCAGTGAGCTCAATTCCTACCTGAAAATGTAGGCGAGTGTTTCACGCCTACTTCTCGTTTCAGGTATTTTGTACAGTCGTCGACAAAACAGCGAGCCCGCTTGAAATACAGAGTCAGATGGTTACGTTGGTTTTTCTATGAATATAATGTATTTACAAAGAAAAAGTATAAAAGTAGTAGGTATGTATATCAGTCATGTAGTTCCCATAACACTAGCTCTGTTCACTTTGGTGCTAAATGATGCTGTGTAAGAGTCCAGCACTATCATTTAATTTGTTTCAGATTTCAAAATTAAAGTGTTTAATCTTATCTCTAATATTGTCCAAGGCACTAAAATTTCTCGTTCAATTGAAGCTTAGGTTAGCGCATGAAACGACCTAAGTTTAAAATTTCGTTCAAATGAAACATCAAAACAACAGTGTCGTCTACCGTTCGGCCTAACTGCAGACGACAACGACGTGTCGCTATCGCTAGCTACGCAAAATAATATTATAGAAACAAGTAGTATCGTAGAGTAGTAGCAAGCTGAAGTGGCAGTGGGCCGGCCATATCTGCCGAAGAACTGACAACCGCTGGGGTAAACAAGTTCTTGAGTGAAGACGTCTCGACAAACGTAGTGTAGGACGCCTTCCTGCCAGGTGGAGTGATGATTTGCGAAAGGCTGCCGGCACAAGTTGGATGCGTCAAGCTAAAGACGGGGCGCGATGGCGCTTATTAAGGGAGGCCTTTGTCCAGCAGTGGACTGGTATAGGCTGATGATGATGATGAAGTAGTATCGAGGCGACATGCTGCCTGTAATCGTCTACAAACTTGTATCTTATACACTAAACACTAGAGCTCGAATTTGTGTTGCTGGTTGTACCAAAGTACTCGTAGTTTTTTTACGAGTAATCGTATTGTAAGGCAAGTCTTGGCAGCAAAGTGACTGTTGGTTTCTATTTCTTGATCCTTTTGAATAATAAACTCACCTCAATACCTGTACAACTATTCTTTTTTGTAGGTACTACAATGTTTTGTTTGGAATAGGTACTTACACAAATTATTAATACCTTTCAGTTTATTTTAACTTTCACAATAGTTAAAAGTGAAATGTAGGTCTAATCGTCGTTCAACAAAGCCTTTGGAATTCCTTTATGAATTTTATTGTCATTAAATTACAGTAGGTAGGTACTTATAATTTCAAATTAAATAAAGTTAAAACGCTAATAAACAGTAAGTATAATTAACTAAGTAAGTTAGTAAGCAAGTGGCCAACTCTCGTAACGGAGACTGACTTCGCGCAAACAATAAATACTTATTATGATCGATTCAAAAAGTTTAATTTTATCTTGTGATTGAGTATTTATTATCCAATTAATAATAGACTTACTATGATCTATTTATCAGATAGTAACATTGAATTCAATGAACTCATGTGATTTTTTCACGTATTTATTAAATTCTGCGGAACCCACTTCAGAAAACAGTAGCGATTGATTTACGCCCAAGAACTTTCTTGACCAATACTATCTTTCTGTCTCATAAAAACTTGTTATTTTACCAGGGGTTTAGAAAATGTTTTTCTCTTGTCACTCTCATGTGCTCTCATGTCAATATAAAAAAATATAGCAACAGATAACAGCCGTTTGAGTTTTAGAAGGCCTATAATAGATCAATAGAAGTCCAATATAAGATGTATGTATCTACGTTTCATGGTAGTTTTATTGTTTGGCAGGCTCGCATAAATTTTGTAATTTCTTTAAAGTTGGCTGTCTATCAAACAGTTTAAAGTTTATTTAAGTTCTGAGTACTTTCATAGGAATGTTTAATATCTGCGTCATCGTAAAGTGCTTTTACAACGTCTGTGTAATCCATAAAGTAGGCAATATCTCTTACAAAGCGGCTATTCAGCTACTATCTGGTCATTTATAGCAGGAGATGAAACAAGGCGCAATAGTGCTGTATAAATGCATTGTTATCGATGTGCATCTATCGATATCGAGAAAATGAAATCAGTTTTTTTGAGAATATAATGAAGTTAAATAAAAGCTTTTAAAAAATAAAAAAAATGTTTTGCTGAGAGATTTTATTCATTTCGTATTTATTAAAGATTTTTATCGAACCTGGATTTAATTGCAACTCAATAATGTCACAGATAATATAATACTATACATAATGTAAAATAGTCGCCCTATTGAAAACCTCCCCCTATTTATACAGGGTGTGGCATGGCAAATTCTTGGTCACTGAAGGGTAGCTACCTTTTCTCTTGTAGTTAGAAAGTTTTGTTCTTAGGAAACTTCAGTTTTATTTTGAAGAAAAAAATAATTGCATTTTTAGATTTTTGAAAAAAAGTACAGTTGGCCTAAAAATTTACATTTGTCAAAAAAAACAAGTTGGTTTTAATCGACTCTATTTCCCAACCGGAATACTTCTCCCAAAGTAACTTATCAAATCAAATCGTAAGTTTTTGCAATAATTCAAAAAAACACATCCCATACATTTTCTATGAAATTAGTAGTTGTAAACATTATAGTGCCACTTATTCGATTGTTATTAATTTAAATTCGTAACTGCTTCGGCATGCTGGGAGGCTATTAGGCGCCTAAGACAGAGCCGCAAGAGAGAATGGTATGCATGGAGCATACCATTAGTACATCTGCAGGGAAGTACTTTGTTCTAAATTTAAATACGCGCTTTACAATAGCCTCCCAGCTTGCCGGAGCAGTTATGAAATTAAATTAAGAACGATCGAATAAGTGGCACTATAATGTTTACAACTACTAATTTCATAGAAAATGTATGGGATGTGTTTTTTTGAATTATTGCAAAAACTTACGATTTGATTTGATAAGTTACTTTGGGAGAAGTGTTCCTGGTTAGAAATAGAGTCGATTAAGACCAACTTGTTTTTTTTGACAAATGTAATTTTTTAGGCTAACTGTACTTTTTTTCAAAACTCTAAAAATGCAATTATTTTTTTCTTCAAAATAAAACTGAAGTTTCCTAAGAACAAAACTTTCTAACTACAAGAAAAAAGGTAGCTACCCTTCAGTGACCAAGAATTTGCCACACCCTGTATAGTAAACATAACTTGAAAAAAATTCAGGAAAAGGCGGAAGCTATACCTACTTATAATACTCGTAATAGCAGTCCGATGATGTTCTGAAACGAAGTAACTATAAAACTATCGATAGTTTGTCATTAGCATTAGATATTGAAAAGTTTTATGGACACGGGATTTTATCGCGTAATTTACCTTATTTATCCCGACGTTTCGGCTATGTTGCAATAGCCGTGGTCGCGGGCAGACTATCAAAATTAAAACTATTAAAAAAGACTATTAGCATTAGAGTTGGCCACTTGCTCATAAGAAAGAAGAAGCATGACTATCGATAAAACAACAGTCGCATCACTACCCGGTGCCGCAGTGTCGAAAGGGTGCAGCACTTCAGCTCTGACATCCGACTCGAGAGGGGGTCAACGAACTTTCAGCAACTTATCCGCACGTTGCGTAAACCTTTTTATTGTTTGTTTGCATCTTAATGATGTGTTAAGATTCATAGCGGCTTCATCAAAGTTAATTACGATTTTTGGATTGAATAAACATTTAAAAGTGGGCTGTATTTTGTTGGTTTATTAAGCACTTTGCTTAAGTCAATGATCTGTATAATAAACAGCCTCACAACTGTATCCATCTCTATAGAAAAACATTTTAAAGGATGCCTAAATTCTAAATTCTAAAGCATGCTCAAAATTATATTTAACATTTAAGTATTTATTTATTTGCACATAAATAAATAAATACACGGGCCTTCACACACAATATCCACTTTTACAAGTAAATAGTCAGTAGAAAGAACAGGAGTAGAATCACCTAGCTCTTAAGATGTTTCAAAGTGGTCATACATAGCGGTCCTACCTACCTACTGAATAAATGAATTGAATTTTTTTGAAAAAGTACTTGGCAGGGTGGCAAACCCATCATTGCATTCGTGGCCCATACCTACAAAATCGTATTAGATAAATAAAATATTTTGATCTATTGATCATTAAATTATTCATGAATTTTGAAAGCATTTTTGTTTCTTACTAAAACATCTTTATCTATTCTCGTTCATTACTGTTTTAGATGGTGTACAACAGTCATTTTGAAAGACATCTTAAATAAACATTCATTTAAAACCTCTCGTTTCGTGAATTCCTCTTGTCTTCCGACTCCAGACTCCAGAGGGCGTGACAGACAGACCGGCGCCGGCAGGGGTCGGCTAATCCGACTAAGTAGTAAGGAATTTGTTAGCGATTTAGAATTGTAGGTATAATATTTAAGAGCCATGTTAAATGGGATACCTAGTGGCATACCTTCGTGATTTTTGATCCGAAAGTCGTGGGTATTAATCATTAAAATGCTCAAATTAAAAATAAATAAATAAGCTGGCTCGAAAGTAAGCAGAGCTTGTGTTATAGAAACCACATGACTGATAAATTGATAAACTACTTATTTTTGTTTTCTTCTTCGTCAAAAACATACCTACTATTTATACTCGTACATAGAAAACACCCAGACCCGAGACAAATATTTGCAGGTCGTACAAAATTGTAAGTACCGCAGCGGGTTTCGAACTAACAACCTCATGCGTCTCAGGTGGGCCTTCACCCACTGCGCCATAGAGGTCGTCAAATTCAACTCCTGTTTTCTCTTATTTTTTGTCGTTGTCTTTCTAGGCAGCGTGGTCAAAGATGTCAGCTCAGATGGTGGCTTGCTTGTCAAATACGAGAATACAATATAATAAACATCAGAAAATACACAAGGAATAAAACATTATTAACAATAAAATTCAATCAGAAGTAAGACATATTGAAATAGGTACTTAAAACTTGCGAGACCCTATCATGCTGATCATAGATTTAAACAAAACAAAGAATAGGTACTGGATCACCTTCAGCTAAACATCCATTCTGAAAGCATTCAAGGTTTAGGACTTAGTGTAGCCAAGGGCAAGTCTAAACATTGCGTAAAATTCCAAAGTTCCACCCAAAAGATTATAAAGAACTTTGATGAATTCAAATCTGTCTCCAGAAAACCTTGTGTCTTCAGCCTTGACAAAAATTCAAATCATAAAACTCGTATTTACATAATTCACCCCATCGAGTTAGGAGTCGGAAGATAACTTCTAAATAAATTATTTACCTCCACTCCCATTAGGCTAAGAGCTGGTGAGCAGTTCTTCTGTTAACAATGTTCAAGACCAATCAAAAGTATTTAAGAAATAAGGGAAGATTTCTGTAGCATCGAGCCAGGAAGATCAAGGAGTAACTTACCTATTCAAAATAAGTTTTATAAAAATTTGGTACATTAATACATATCTAAATACGTTAAAGTAGCGGTGTTACACCGATGACTATTAATACTATACCGCCGGTGTAATAATAGTCTTTTAGCGCAAATTGTTTTTGAGATGATCTGGAATGTTTATATTCTTTTGAACTTTGAAAGCAAACGTGAACAACATGAGATCTTTGCTCATAAACGGTTACAGGATGAGTTTAGTCTAAACATTCATAGACCATAGATCTTCCAGGCCAAAATTGTGCATTTACAAACTCCAGGGAACTACAGGGTACAAATGGTATAAATACAAAGGGTAGAAATCTCGATAGTCTACAATATCTCTGGTCATGTTAATGGTAAACATTTAATGTAATTTGGATCTTGGGAACATTGCAAAGTACCTAAATCAACATAGCTGGTCCCACATGTCACACGAGTACAAACATTTACGAACATTCGTAACGAAGTGATGGAACCCGGTAATAACTCTTCATTGTCTCTTGATCTATATCGTCCGCCTCTTACAAACGAGAAATGGGTATTTTAACCGAGATGGAAAAAGTTTCCGTAGCTTTTTTGCTTTCCCTTATTCATAAATTTTTGGATTTCATGTCGAAAAAAAGAATCAGATTATCAAAAACAAATTATCAGATAAGTGAAAAATTGTCTTCTTCGAGATTCTTGAAGTGTTTCTTTTCAGTCACACAAAACAAGGAAGGAAATATACAAAATTGAGGTGAAAATAAGAGACAAAGCTTAATATTTCTTGTCTCTGGCGTGTCGCCTTTTTCTTTGGTTGGAACATCAATGTTCTGCATTGCGATTTGCGATTCATACCTTTTCGGAATGTATTTCGAATTCGGAAATTGAGGTTTCTTCGCTGAAAAAACGTCAACTTTCCGAAGAAAACCATCGAATCGGATTCATTTTCGGAAGTCTGAATGGCACTGCTGAACTAAGTACCACGGATCCGTGGATTCACTTCTTTTTGTCCCTTTTAGCGGCATGCTAGCTAGCAGTCTGACAGTTTTCAATGGGAATTGAGTACTGAATGCATAAGCGCGATTCAAACTCTATCAGCCTTTGTTATATAATTCCGTCTTGCCCTAGTGGCTGTGGAGTAGGATTACTAGGGTTTCATATTTAATCAGCCTTGGCTTTGCTCAGTCGTCATGGTACTGTGATCAACAACTCTACTGCTGATTGAAGAGCAAAGGAAGCTAAACTATGTACCTAATCATACTGGGCCTTACTTATGAAAGATGTTTAAAGTTAAACACTGGTTAAAGTCCTGTTTTTATTTGTGGGTAGTGACGAATAGAGACAGGACGTTGTTCAACCAGTGTTCAACTTTAAACAGCTTTCATAAGTAAGGTGTACTAACTGGCCTCTCAGCTCAGGGCCCCAATTCCTCTTTTACAACGTCAACCATTCAATTATAATTGCCGCTGCGTTTTGTTTCGTTCTCCAAAATGACAGTAATTTGCTAAACCTCATTGGTAATTTGTATGAAAACGTCATTACAACAGAGTAACCTAACTTCATTGGTCATTAGTTGATTAAGAAACAAAACGAAATAAAAAACCTGAAAACCGTGAAAATACGATTACTTACCTAAACATCGAAGAATCTTTAGGTACGATTCTTATCATTATTTTACTACCACCCACAATTTGTATAGTCGCCTACAATACAATGCATACAATACGATACATAAGTCGGTACTCTAGTTAGACGTGGATATGACGCGATAAGAACTCAAAAAAATGTACAATTTCTAGGTATAAGAAGTAAGTGTACCTATACATTCCTGTGCATGATTGTGTGAAATAGTAGCCAACCTCTAGTGACGGAGTTTCAGGCCACGTGAAAGCCTCCAGTGGCAATTCTATTAGATACAACGTCAATCATTCCGCTGCGTTTTGGTTCGATCTCTTATATGTCAGCCATTTGGTGAATAGTAGAATAGCTTTTTAATTTGTTCTGCCAAAGTCCAAACCTTAGCTAAAACGTAACCCCAACTGAGTCGTTTGTCATTGGTAAAATTGGAAACAGTCAAAAATCTAAGGTTTAGTTGAGGTTTTGCTTGTGGTTCATAAAAAGTTTTGTACTATTATTGCCACCCTGTGACATTTGTCTTAACACCTCTTGCACACACAAGTCATCCGTACTATTAGAACTCAATACCCAAGCCTTATTTCCTTTACTCTTGGGTAAAATCAAGGTCACATACCGACGCGAATGGTATTTGTTATTAAAAGCTCGATTGAAATATCGAAAGATTCCCGAGAGCATTGTCTATTGGAATATCGGGGACGTTTGGGGTATTTTCGGGATTTCCTGGGGTATTTTCGGAAACCCCTCATTTTATTGTTTTGTGAGCTTTGATTTCTAAACTAA
Organism: Camptogramma bilineatum; assembly: GCA_958496255.1. Lineage (NCBI taxonomy): Eukaryota > Metazoa > Arthropoda > Insecta > Lepidoptera > Geometridae > Camptogramma > Camptogramma bilineatum. The sequence goes on along the minus strand of OY292465.1, from coordinate 8,774,023 downwards.
GACGATCACTGTAGAAGCAAGGTTTTACACCCGCTAAAATCTTCACTATTCTATATTATTATTAGTTATACCCGGTTTCTGAGGTCATTTTGTCGGCGGTTTATCTATTCGTTAGCGCTATTGATTCTAAACTTGTGGAAGTGCGTTTCCGAACAATGGAACGTAAGATAAACTCCGTTTAATTTAAACGACGATCGTCGGACGTTTATCGGTTCCATAACTTTATTTGACGTGGAGTTTGACATGAGGTAGGTAAACTCACGGTATTAAATATCGATATTTTTAACTAAAACTATTTTTGGTCACTTCTTTTTACTCGAAAATAATACATTTTGATTATAAAACTATTTTATATGACGAATTAAATTGATAACGTTAATTTTAGACTCGAATTTAGAAGACCCATCTAGTGGCGAGTGGCGAGAACTAGTTATCGGTTCCACAGTTGTCAAAAGTCTTCAGAAATACAACGTCAGTTAATCGAAGTTTATCTTATCGATAACTTTAATGAACCAATAGTTATTGAGAGTTTATGTGGAAACCTCAGAAACCGGGCATAAGTCAGATAAGTCATAAGTCAGTCAGTAAGATAATTTAAGATGTCTAGAGGGTAGTTAGACTAATATATATCTTACCTAGGTAGGTAGGTCAAATTTCAAATAATATATACCTAGGTACTTATTTAAATAAAATAAATAAATCATGCTAGACATTATTTTCACATAGCATCATGTTGCCCCAAAGTAAGCAGAGCTTGTGTTATGGGAACCACAATTTGACTGATAAATAGGTACATAATATTGTTATATGTATATAGAAAACACAAAGACCCGAGACATATATTTGTAGAAGTGTCATTATAAATATTTAAAATATTTATTTTAATATTTGTAGTCAAGAATCGAAATCATCAAAGTCGAGAATCAAGGTACTTCCGTTTTGTGCTTCTTAATTTTACCATTCTGAAGCTATTCTCAAATACGCCCTGCAATAGGGGTAAAATGAGATTGCTTGACCTTTTTAGGGTAAAATTAGATTTTTTATTTAGAGTAGGGTATTTTTATCCTGGTTGTAAGATGGTATTAAAAATTATTTTTGTTTCAGGTATATTTACTCTTACGGATTTAAAGATCTTGAACCTGCTATGCGTAAGTTAATTACCTACCGAATAAGTTGTAATATAAATACGACTGATGGAAAAGATAGAGAAAGACAATGCTGGGCCTACAACGCATAGTAAAGCTGGTGGTTCGCGCGCAAGACCGAGACCGGAGACCAAGACCAGATACAGAAACAGAAACAGGAGACCGTTGTCATTTAAACTGACAGTTCTCTGTCTCCTATCTCTATCGCGCGCCTCTACAAAGCCTGTCCCTGGTCTTGGTCTCTGGTCTCGGTCTCCGGTGCAAACCACCGTCTTAAAACTAGTCAAGAAGAAGAATATGAATTTCATAATCACAAACATTATAGAATAAACATGTAGTGTAATGATACAAACCACACCACAATTACTAAAATGCCCATCTGTTCCTAACTTGTACAGTCTAAAAGACTTCATCAAGACTTCAGTCCAGTACCAGGCCTCTTCAATAGTGAAGTGGCCAGTTACTGGAAAAACACAACTTGAAGTATCTATGAGATTATTTTATAGAGGCGAAATAAGAAGACCAATTTGTCAATGTGTGTGTAAGATTGAAACCTGGCTTAAGTCTTTTGTATTACTGAAAGGTGGCGGTTCGAGCCCGAGACCAAGACAAGAGACCGAGACCAAAGACCGAGACAGGAGACCGTTATCATATAAATTGACGGTTCTTTGTCTCGTGTCACTTTTGCGCGCCCCTATAAAGCCTGTATCTGATCTCGGTCTCCTGAATTGGTCTTGGGCGCGAACCACCACCTTAAAAGAAACATGATAAAATAGATTGACTTTCTACCTTATTTTCTCTTTTTTCAATAGACTCAAATAAACATTTGTCTGGCTTTTCAGCTACAAACCATCCAACCTTATTACCAAAATCCCTCATCCACCCATCCATATTAATTGGGCCTGCCTGTTTGTCAAGACGTCCAATTCAAATCTCAAGGACACTATACGATGCTTGTCGATCGAGCGAGCGAAGCGAGCGAAGATCTTAGTGGCAAGTTAGGCGATTTTGCTTTGTATGTTTGTATGTTTGTATGTTTGTATGTTTGTATATTTGTATGTTTCATTTTTATGTTCACGCATAACTATCGAACCGCTTATCCAATCTGTATGAAACTTGATAGGTCAATAGGTTGTGCTATGGAAATTTGCTGTGGAGCGTATGAGCGTAATCGATGAAGGGGTTGTAAAGATATGGGGTTCCCAAGGGGGTAAATTTTTTTCAAAGTTACCCAAATATATTGAGTGGGGTGTCATATGAAAGTACTCAACTTATACATTCCAAAATGGTTTTTAGTTTTCTTCTAGGTTCTATAGTTTTTGAAATACAGTCAAAAAGAAAAATTATGCAAACCAATTAACGGAAGTATGGAGAGAGCTCCCGTTTCATAGAGTTTCGATGTATTCGTAGGTCTGGTTAACGGACAAGGAGTGTGGCATCGTTGTGGTTTGGTTTGCAATGATTTTAGTTGCTAAGTACTTGATATTTTTTCTTGAGATTGAAAATAAAAGCCGTGTTGGCCGATTGGAAGAGTGCTCGACTTTAGATTCATAGGTCGTAAGTTCGAACCCTGGCCGTGCTCATCAATGGATTTTTCGATTAGAAAAATTTAAATGCGCATTAACACGAGCTCTAAACGGTGAAAGAAAACATCGTGAGGAAACCAGTTAACGTTCTAATAGCGGCGAAGCGGCGATGGGCTTGCAACCTGTCACGTATGCAAATGCTAACTCCTGCAAATAGTGGGCTGGGCATGTACCAAAATTATAGAGGGAGGGGGAGGGTAGGGGGAGGGGGAGGGGAGGGGAGGGGAAGTGGAGGGGAGGGGGGGGGGGAGGGGAGGGGGAGGGGAAGGGAGGGGAAGGGAAGGGAGGGGGAGGGGAGGGGATGGGAGGGGAGGGAGGGAGGGAGGGGAGAGGGAGGGAATTGATTTTCTCATACATTTCGTATTGAACTGCTATTTTAATAATTTCTCGAACTAAGAGGCCTTCCCTCAGGCGCGGTACGAAGTTCGCGGGGTCAACTTTTGAATATAAACACGACACGACTTAATGTATTGCATGCATGCCTATAATCTTTACTATACTGAGGTAGCGCATTAGATGTCATTCTGTGGTAAACACTAGAAGGAGCACTCTTAACATAGGTATAGGGGTAGTCAGAAACAAGTCCAAATCTAGGCTACCAATACAACGGTGCGCGAGATCTCAGTTCGGGGCGAACTACTAGTATATCTAGAGTTTACTATCTTGACCTCGGATCAGCACAAACACCACAATGGCTGTCTAGTGCCTATAAAATGGCTATAATAAAGAGAGGACAATGATAAAGAGACTTCTTTTTTTTCTAATAGAAAAAACGACTTATGATCATGACTTATGCCTTACGACGCGGTAGACGTTCTCTCAGATGTTTTTGCATTCAAGATCTTCTAAGGATGTCGAAGGGCAATAGCAGACATGTTGCTTTTAAGCATCGGCGATCGGCGATTTTGCGACTTCTGTATCGCGTTTTGGCGACTCTCACTCGAGTGTGCGGCGTGGAAGCTTGCTCGCTGCATTTTATTTTTGTAAAGCGAATAAATCGCCGATCGCCGATGCTAAAAGTAGCATGTCTGCTAGAGCCCTAAGTGGGCAGTCAGAAGTACGTCCAAATGTAAATTGGGTATATTTTGCAGAATTTAAATACAAAGGATTTTACAGCGTCATTTACATTATATCACGACGTTTTGGCTGTGTTGCAACATTATATTTGTGGTCGCTGAATAATTAAAAACCTTAAATTCTGCGCGGTAATGCTGCCAGTGTCTTGGGCACGCTTCCAACTGGCAGTGGCTTGGATCAGTTGAGCTACCTATAGATCCTTAGATGGCTCAACTGATTCTAATGTATTTTTTTTAGTTATATAAATGTTTAGGTAGTTTAGTTTCTGTAAATATAAGGTAAATAGCCCAGTAAAATTACCTTTTAAATACCTATCTAAGTATTTAAAAGTAAGAATACCACTGCAAGCAAACTCAAAGTAACTAAGGATTTCCTTCAGCTAACTACAGTTTAATCTCAATGTAAACCTAGAATTTAAATTGAATCAATACCCCAATTCAATCAAGTCTCAGTTTGTATACAGAATGGCGATAGCTTAACTAACTTAAACCGTTGTTTGAATATCAATGAAAGATTCCTACTTCTGTGAATGAAAGCCAGCTTATCTGAAGTAACAAAGGCACTACCTATTCAGGTAGTAGTTACCTTAGTTACCTACCTTAGTTATACTAAGTTTATTTATCATCATCATCATTATCTAGTTAAAATGAAATTATTAATTCACACAAGTGACAGACTGAGATTTTCTTTCATCTATAAAAAAAAAATAGGCAACAGCCATTTTGGCTGAATGGGTTAGAGCGCTTGTAGACGTCCGTTTTTTTTTCGCCGGACATGACCACGGACATGACGCACGGACATGACGGCATGACCGTTCGATTGGAAGAAAAATCAAATTTGCATGATCATGCCGAAAGGCTCATGCCGATTGGAACGTGTATGGCTGTCGTAAGGCTGATTGCATGATATTTAGACTTGTCTTTCACTTTGAAGATCTCTAAGTCGGCAACTAGAGATCTATAAAGGCACTTTCTTTACACAATGGCTTAATTAAAATGGGGTACTTACATTAAAGCGACCACATCATTACGCCCATTATTATTATTTTCCGCACAAGAACGGAAATATAATTATGTTAACTGTTTTCATTCGTCACGAACAGAAAATAACACGCAATTTTGTTACATAATTACTATTTTGTTTGCTTTGTGTATGTCAGCTATTGTTTTTGTAACAATTTCCTTTTGTACATTTTCACTGTTGTTAAGTACCTACCTGGTTCAAATAGTCTGAAACAGTTTGTTTACACAAACTTGTAAGTGAAAAGAAATAAAAACTGGCAGAAACTCTAGTACTCTAACCTCAGTTGGTTCGATAGACCTTTTTAATCCTTATATGAAACAGGATCGATTGGCATCAAAAAACGTTTTTGTGTAAATTGCCCATTTTTTTCAAAATCGGTGAATGCAGGTCGAAATATCTTCAAAAGTTAAGGATAGTCTCCTAAGAACGTTTTCCTGTGGCTACAAAGGTTAAGATAGCTGCTCTTAATGCCCCGTCTCAAAAATTCACCCTGTATAATATTATGTACCTATTCTCTATATCTATGCATCCCACGTTTGGTTTTATCCGGCCTTATCATTTTAATAAAGTTATACACCACCGTCTCATTTCAAAACTGTCTCAACCATGTTATATCGAGATTACTATTTTGTTACTAGCAACACTCAAGGTGACCTTAAATTACAAAAGTGTTACGTATAACTAAGCCACTTACAAAATGAAAATGTCTAGCCGATTACATTATAACCACGTCACGCGTTGCTCACTTTATTACTATGCAAAGAATTCAATCTCGAGCCTGACGTAGAAGTAATTTAGTATGTCTTCAGCACGCGGTGAGCGAGCGATGCCCAGCTCCATCATTCTAGTAACACGTGACTGAGACACGAGGTGCTCATTAGTTTTTATTTTATTTTACTTTATGCTTATAGAGAAAATACAAACAGCTGTTATATTAGCACATTTTACACTTTCGCGATCTGTAGACATAATTTAAACGAACTAACGGGACTTTATCGCGTAATTACCTTAATTTCTTATTTCTCGACGTTTCGAGTGCGTTACAGTACAGCTCTCGTGGTCACGGGTAGACTGAGGGTAGTCGCGGATTTTATCCTCAATTAGCGGTGGTGGCTCCAGAACATTAGATAGGTACATAGGTGGAGGACGGCAAAAGAAAAGATGCATGAATTGGGTTAGAGACGGACATGCGTGTGAAAGGAGTGACTACTGAATTGACGAGTGATAGGAGGGAATGGAAGAGGAGAACATGTTGTGCCGACCCCACCTAGTGGGAAAAGGGCAAGGAAATGATGATGAAATGGACCTGCGAAAGGCATTCATTTCGTATTCTAATGTGACTTTCAGGAAACAGCAGAGTCATTCTGTACAAGACTCACTTCGAATTCACTCAAGTGACCGAGCTCACTAAATACGCAAGAATGTATTGTAAGTGTTTGCAGTAAGATTAAATTTCGAATACGAAATTTGAAATCTCACAGCGGATTCAGCGCTTCGACGTTCGAAGTGAGTATACAGAATGAGCCTACAGACATTGTTTTAATCACGAAATGGTTGTAAAGAGAGAAGGCCTGACAATTCAACTAGCAAGACTACAAGAGCATGTTCCAGATTATAATACGGTTTCAAATAAACAGATAATTCGTCAAACTGTCTGTGAGCTATCGGGTGATTAGATAGATAAAACGAGATTAGAAGACTTTAAATTAGATTTAAAAGTTTTTATTGCTGTTCTTTCAAAGTTCGTAGGCGGATTAATAGAAGGTTTGGAATAGGATTAGACCCATGGGACTAAAACGGTCGTTAAGCAATACCTTTGCTGATTCGTGTTTAAGGCCTTGTGAAATATAACGTGAACCGATAGGTAGCGAAGCGTTTTTATTTTGTAAGTATCCTCTGAATCTAGTCACATATAAAATCGAAAGCGAACCGATAAATTACATACATTACAAGCTTTCGCTTCGCGTTATATTATTATTTGAAAAGGCCTTTAGCATTGTCATTTTGACAAGTATAATTTCAAATTAATGCTAATTTGAAAATATTAAGTAGGTATAGTAGTTTCATAGAGGCCATTTTAGCCCCTCCTATTACCATAATACCAACAACTGTAACTTTCAGTTATTTCTAAAACCTAATACTTGAACTAGCTTTTGCCCGCAGCTTCGCTCTCGTAAATGTAACAGTAGTAAATTAAAGAAAAAAATTATGATGATAGGTTTATTTAAAGCGTAAAAGGTTAAGAAACAAACTCACATTCGCCTTTATAACAGTAGTATCTATAGTTTATGCTTAAATGCATCGCGTGTTTCATTTATGGTATAAGAATACGCTGGCTGGTGGAAAAATGGTCTCGGCGTGATATTCCAGGACGTGTTTAGGACGGGCGATTTGATTTGACCTGCTGCACTTAAATTCAATAAAGTAATCTATGTATATGTCACGGGCCACTTGATTAATCGGGCAATATTCATATGGACCGGTCATTATGAATAATGACCAAGAGCGTCGGGCAATTTGATAAATTTATTACTTTGACCGGTCCATATTTATAATGCCCGACGGCCCGTGGTCCATTTAATAAATCAAGACTTGAATTTATCACTTAGACCGGGCAGTATGAATAGTGCCCTACTTCTAGCCGGGCAATGTGATAAATTGGATTAAAATCTGTAGGTTAGGTTATGTTTGGTTAGTAAAAAACTACGCGCGAGGCAAGCGTAGCGTTCCGCGGTAGTGGCCGCCGAAGCGCCATAAATGTAGTAAATCAATTAAAACACTGCAATTCATCTAATTTATTACATTGCCCAAGATAAGGTGGTCATTATTCATAATGACCGGGCAAAGTGATTAATCATGCAGTTTTTATCACATTGCCCAATTGACACGGTCATTATGCATACGGACAGGTCATTATTCATAATGACCGGATTTATCAAATTGCCCGTAACATTATAAAGACGCTTTTAAAACATGGAATAGGTTTTACCTACATAGTTAATGACTTGGAATAACACATAGGCTACTTTTTATGCGGGCAGGTATCACGCGAGTGAAGCCGCGGGCTGAAATAAGTAAGGTTTTCATATAAAAAGTGGGTTAAAATCTGCAGAGAACGCAGAAAGATTTCATAAATGCAAAAACGTGAAAAAGTTTTTGAAAGCCTTCATACATAATACAAGCTTTATACCTTTGATTCGCGCTTCATATTTTAGCGGGTGCATTCATCGTGTAAAGATACTAAAGAAATATGAATACGTTATAGATATTAGGTGCTTACTTTTAGAAAGCAACATGAAACAGTTTAAAAAAAAAAACTTTTGATGAGTAGGTATATGAATAAACCTGATAAGGTAGATAGATGGCCATTGAATGAATGAGAATATTAAAGGAGTGAGTCGACTCATTTTAATAGATGAGGATAGGAAGATGATGATGATTTTATTCTTTCTAAAGGCAGAAGTAAAACATCAGTTTTTCCACATAATAGAGCGGCTGCTCGGCTAAGAGAAATATCCTGAAACTGCAATGGCATAATAATAAAAGAAACTTCGTGAGGTAACCCATACATTAGTCAGCTCGACAAGTTGTTTTTCCTGTGTCCTCGATAGAGCCGTGTTGGCCGAGGGGTATAGTACCTCGACTTTCGATCCGAAGGTCGTGGTTTCGAATCCTGGCCGTGCATCAATGGATTTTTCGTTTCGAAAAATTTATATGAGCATTAATACGAGCTTTAAACAGTGAATGAAAACATCATGAGAAAACCCGCGGCTTAGTCAGCCCCAAACGTATTGACCATGTCTTTCCTGTGGATATAGCCGGTTAAGCTGAGAGTGTTGGGCAACCCTACTCCATCTCAAACAATGTCCCAGGCACTACAGAGTCCCGATAAGTGTAGGCAAAGATTGCTTTCTGACGCTGTATAAATCATCTAGTAAAGATGTAAAGGCCTAAGGGTCGATTAAGCTGAAAACATGGTTCAGGTCCTGGGCAAGCCATTTCGTTCCAGGCATTTGTATAAATTTATCTAGTAAAGACATGAAAGCCTAAGTTTATGCTGTAGGTACACCTGTGCCTGCTGTAGGTGCTGTAGGAATTGGTATCAAACAATGTCCCTGGCAATAGATGATTGGAGAGTAACCTTCGCCCAGCATCATCATCATCATCATCATCTCCTTGCCCTTACCCCACTAGGTGGGGTCGGCCCAACATGTTCTCCTCTTCCATTCCCTCCTATCACTCGTCATCTCAGTAGTCACTCCTTTCACACGCATGTCCTCTCTCACACAATCCATCCATCTTTTCTTTGGCCGTCCTCTACCTATGTATCCTTCCACATTTATATCCAAAACTTTCCTTGTAATATGACTTTCTTCCCTCCGCATAACATGCCCATACCACGCTAACCTATTACTCCTCATTTTTTCTGTCACTGGCGCTACTTTCAAACTTCCTCGTATGTACTCATTCCTCATCTTATCCATTCTGTAACTCCACACATCCACCTCAACATTCGCAACCTTCACCCAGCAATGGGACAATATTGGTGAAGGCCTGAATTTATGCTGTAGGTACAATTTGACGGAGGCTCAACGAATTGGTATTCCAAACACGTACGGTCGAAAGTGGGGCGATGCGATGTACTAACGAATCGCATGTCACTTCAATCTGTGTCCTGATTTATTTATAGTTTCTGTATCGTTGTATCATTTTCTGGGTCAGCGAAGGATGTGGTTGAGGTATGAATTTGTGAACTTACTTTCACTGTGTTGTTTGAAAGAAACAATCACCAAGAAAAGACTAAGGCAATTCAAAAACCCAGAGGAACATGCACCAGAAGGAAAGAATTTTGGAATTAAGAAACATAGTATTATTTATATAGAAACCTTAGTATTTATTCATACAATTTGACTTTTTTTTTGTCATAAAAATAACACGATTGGATTGCATCGCCAAGGTACGGCAGATACAGATATTTAGTCTTTAGGGATTTCAAGATTTTTTGAAGATGTTTGGAGGCAAGGTCTTTATTTTGTCACATATTTTTTTAACACAAAAAAAAATTATCACGACTTTATTCCCAGGCACAGATTAACATTCTCAGTTCTTTATGTTCTATTTATCTATTTGTCATTACCAGTGATCGGAATTAGGCGGGCTTAAATACCTAAAGTTCAAAGAACAGAGGCAAAAAAGGGGAGACTTCCTTACTACAAGAATTTTATTCTTGTATTATGTAAGAATTTTATTGAAAGTTGGCACAATTTTCACAGTGAGTAAGTACATTTAAAATTAATGTTAATAATGTTGTGAACTAATTCAAATAATTTTTCTATTTGACCGACGGAAAAAAGTTTTTTATCCTTATAACTTATTACATTTTAGTTTTTGTTATTAACTCAGGTAAAAAATTGATTCAACTTAATGTTAGATGTTCTTTATTAATGTCCCGGAAACGGAAATAATTGGGTCGAAAAATATTTAGTCTTAAGGCGTCTCCATTTGTCTCTGTTATTTTTCGAACTTTAGGTATTTTAGCCCGCCTCATTCCGATCACTGGTCATTACAGACTGTATTTTGCCTTTCTTTAGCCAGCCTAACTTATGAAAGCTACTTAAATATTTTAGTCGTACAATCTATTTGAGATGTTCTTACTCTTCAGAATCGTACCTATACAAAAATCAGTTAATGACACATCTCATTGATAGGCACCACTTAAACTAAGTAGCGTTTCAGTACTCGGGTGATATAGAGTTTAAAATAAGCGGTGCTACTCCAGACTTGCTTTACGTTAGCCTAATCAGATCTCTGCTCGTGACATATCCATTCTGTTGAGCAGGCTCGCAGTAGCCCGAAATTTATTTTCAGAAAAGCGTGTTATACAACGTGAAAGATCCTATTTACGGAATTATGCTTGGAGCATGTTTGAAAACGAGTTTTTTCTTAACATGTTTCAATTAAGGTTTTCGCTTTTGTTTTCCACGTTTTTGAGCTGGTTGTTGTAATGTAAATGCTTTCAGATTATCACGTCACCTTTTTCTGGGTCTGCCACGTGTTTCTTAGTATAACGTATTCTGTGGTATAACATATTATTGTTTATTTTATAATATTTATTTTATTTTATGTCCAGCAATATTTTTTTTTTTTTTTTTTTATTTATTATTGTTTCTTAGTACTTATATGTTATTAGTATAACATAATACCTATACTTATTACCCGAAGAAACACGTGATGTTCAGATTATTTATACTTAAGGTTTCTTTGTGGTAAACAATAAAGTGTTTTCTATTGAAAAGTTTTTTAGACACGGGATTTTATCGCGTGATTTACCTTATTTTTCCCGACGTTTCGGCTATGTTGCAATAGCCGTGGTCGCGGGCAGACTATATGAATAGTGATCGCGAAAGTTTAAAAAAGACTAAAGTGTTTTCTATCTATCTATCTACCTATAAGTAGAATTAGTGAATTTGATGTAAAGCTTTGGAAGCATGGCATTATTTTTTTTGTATCACCGGTAGTGATTATATAAAAAATAACAATAAACAGGCGAATATAATATCCACTGGGACGTTACTTAGTTTGCTAGTTTTGTAGTGAAACATTATTTGTAAAAGATAATCGTGAGAAACAAGACTATCTTTCATAAGATAAGCGAGTAATTTTCACTTTTATCACGCACGCAATATTGTCGAAGAAATTTCTTCAGTTTAAGGTAGGATTGGCTAGAAATTAAAATCTGATAGAGGTAAAGTTTAAAATTGATTTTAAAGTAGGAATGCAACGTTTCAGTTTTCGATAGTAGTCCATTCACACCCATATTAAGGGCTACAGCTACAGCAGACATGTTGCTTTTAGCATCAGCAATAGGCAATTTTGACTTATTCGTCAACTCGTCTGCGCCTGCATCGATGTTTCATTTTAGCGACTCGCTGCGTTCGATCACAGTATCAAAATCGCGCGTTTTCGATGCATCGACTTGCTGCCTTCGAACGCCGCCGTATCGACAACTGCTGCGATTGCTGATGGTCGCGTTTGGCGTTTTTAAGTGTGCGATGTGGAATGTTGGTCGCTGCATTTTGCTTCTGAAAAGCGACTAAATCGCCGATCACCGATGCTAACAGTAGGTACCATATCTGCTACTAATATTACATTCCTTGCATTGCACAACGCCAATCATCCGGCGATACAATAACAGTAACATTACAAACAAAACACGTTTTTCACAATTCTCCACACATTGTTTATTCTTTGAAATCGTTCTCACGTTCCAGAAGCAGTCGGTTGGATGTCACGGAGCCAGGGTTGGCTGATTGCTTTACTTATCTATATAAATGTTACGATGCCATAACGAAACGCCCCTCATACGAGGAAACGAAACGCACAAGTGTCAATGTTAAGAAGTGACATACGCTAGTTTTTATATCTATGGAAAGTGACGCATCGACGCATCTTTTTTGAACAGAATTCTATCTAACGTCTAATTAATCTACACATTGTAATAGGAAAAAATTTGCATAAAACGCACTGTCTTCATCAAGTCTTGGCTTTCAATCATCACCAACCCTCATCACCCCGCTGTACGCTACAACAATAAATGAAAATCGGATGTGTGTGTATGTTCCCTATGACCCCAAAACGGTGTGACCAATTTTGAGGAAAGTTTCAGACAATCTTCAGATCTGAAGTTTATTAAAATTAAATTAAATTTATAATGATCATAAAAACATAAGCGAAGCAATGTGTTACTCGCATTCCAACTCGTACAATCGAGTACCCCTACCACAACTCTCACCTTTACCACAGCCTTTACCGAAATCAATGTCAGTATCCCCTACCACGTGAGGCAATTACAAATCTCTAGAGACTTTCCAACTAAACATTTTACACGTGCGCATTCTATCTATTTCACACGTGTATGATTAAGTTGTATTCAAACGGCGAGATATAAAAAGATACAATAATAGCGTGTTTATAATGTAAAATAATTCGATGATTCTATTTTTATTTGAAAAAAATTTGGTACCTAACTCGGTGCTATATCCGACAAATATGAGCTTATCAAGATTTTCGATTCGACGAACATGGATTCCATGGCTGAGTCGGCACTTCGGCTTTATAGCTCTTATCAATGCGGGTTCGAATCCCATCGGAATCAAAAAAATTGATAAGACTTTTCATTTTTAATGCGGTATCTAATTAGGCAACATACATAAATGCATTTTATCTATACCTACTCTATACTAACAATATAAAGCGGAACCGTTTTTATTTGTTTGTTTGTTTGAGCGCGATCACAGAAACTACCAGCTTAATTTGAAAAATTCTTTCAGCATGTGATAGCTGCACTCTTGAGGAAGGTTATAGGCTTTTTAATACTATTATATACCTAATTTTCATCATCATCATCATTATCACCATATACCAATACTACCACTACGGGGGCAACGCCGCGAGGGCACTACTAGTGTTGTATATTTACGTCAGATATATTTTTATAGCTTGCTGTTTGAAGTCACCTTATTGTGCGCGAGTGGAATAAAGATAGGACAACAATGGCTTCGATATAATTTTAGGACAGACAGAATGGTAGAGCATTGTTATTGTTGTTGTATATTGAATACTAATAGAATTGATGCTTTATTCGGATTATTATTGTTTTGAAAAGTGCAAGTGAAAATGACGGCCGACGAAATTAAAATCATTTTTCATGAAAACGTAATTGAATTCGTATTGTGTATTTGGATCTCAGAACAAGTACAAAAATTACTGTTCTGAGCTTTAGTTTAGATTTAGATGTTTAGATAGTTGTATTCACAAATCTGTGTACAACACATAAATAAAATGGAAATGCCACTTGCGGTCACCCATCCAAATAGTCCGCTCAGATCGTTGAATTTAAGCAACGATCTGAGCGGACAATTTAGATGGGTGATCGCAAGTGGTATATCAAGAACGTCTAAGCAAGCTACGCCACGAGCGCTTCAAAAGGAACAGGTATTAGACATCTCTCATTTGATTTCTTCTCATCCCACTCTCACCAATTTACGAAGATCGTCTCAATTCAGCGTGTAATCTAGTACTTTGTCTCGCGATAAAAATGTCTCTTTTTCCTCAATTTCATGCAATATTTTTTCACGACTTTTCCGCTCCATTTGTTTGATGTGATTCCCTTAGACTTAGCTGAAATTGTAGAGGCACAGAATAAGTAATAGTATGTATGGTGGACAATTAGGAAAATTGTTATTGTTCTTGCTAGAACTGTCATATAAATAGGAATATATTATATGATCCAGTAAAATATGGATCGTACGGAAAAAACAATTCATAAAATTGACCACAGAAGAACATTTTCCAAGAATAGACAATATTTAGATGACCCTCTCTCCTCTGACTATACCCGAGAAAGGATATTAACCCCTGAAGATAATTGGGTATGTCTATAGTAACAGATGATAAGTCGCGAATCTGTATAAATATACGTTTGTAATCTTTCTAAGTGATTTATTTCACGAGGTGGCGCCACCATAGTAGTGCCACCAACAAAATGTACGTAAATGACACTACCAGTGACCTTCTCGGAAACCAAATTCGGAAAGTAACGTTTTTTCGCTGAAAGAACGTCAACTTTCCGAAGGAAATCATCGAATAGGATGCATTTTCGGAAGTCTGTTTTGTCTGAATTACAAATTCACAATGCTGGTGTCCGCTTGGTTGCGTTATCAAGCGGGACACCAGGTACATTTCCGTGGCACGCGTGAATACGTTGACATGTATAAAACACCAACTTTTCAGGGCGGCCGTTTGAAAGTTTGACCTCTTCTGGTTTCTCGGTAAATTAGTTTACAGTATTTGTGTTAATTGTTTCTATGGTTATTTTATGCCCTCTTTCGAATGATGACAATAAATAACCAAAATTCCCCATAGTTTCCATGATATAAGACATGTCAACAAAAAAATTGATGAGATTTAGGTTACGTCTCGAGATGTCCAGTTATGCCGCAAAAGATATCAACTTATTCACCTTTAATGTATGGAATATTGGTAGGTAAACAATGCTATATTATCGGATTGCAAACAGATAGAGACTATAAAACCAGTTTTTTGAGTTGCTGAAGTACCTACTTATTACTCAGAACCATTCATACCGTTTAGAATTGAGATTTAACATAGTAAGGGTAAGCTGATTTTAAATGAGCCCAAACACGGATGCTCTACTGTTAATCACTGAGAGATTTGAATGGAATACAACCAGATTTTATCAGCACATCTGCTCATTGTCACCATATTATTACAATGTATTCGGAACTAGAAAAAAATGCAAAGTTTCACCTCAATCGAAAAATTTACTGAGGAGTTTTGTTGAATAACTCCTGACTCCAGCAACAGATCAGCTTGTTGTTATCATAATATTACATTCTTATCTAGAGTCTATAAGTGTGCCAAATTTTAGCTCAATGAGACACTGGAAAGTGGGTCAAATTAAACTTGCAAGAATTCACTAAAAAAAATATGAGTTTTGTTGAACAGGTCCTGGCTCCATCATCAGATCAGCTCGTTGTTACAATAATATTGCATTATCACCAAGAATCCATAAGTGTGCCAAATTTCAGCTCAATCAGACACTGGGAAGTGGGTCAAATTAAACTTGAAAGATTTGACCCGAACACAATATTGAGTTTTGTTGAACAGCTCCTGACACCAGCATCAGATCAGCTTACTGTTAACATAATATTACATTGTTATCTAGAATCTATAAGTGTGCCAAATTTTAGCTCAATCAAACACTGGAAAGTGGGTCAAATTGAACTTGCAAGATTTCACTAAAAAAAAAGTGAGTTCTGTTGAACAGCTCCTGGCTCCATCATCAGATCAGGTCGCTGTTACAATAGTATTGCATCGTCATCGAGAATCTATAAGTGTGCCAAATTTCAGCTCAATCAGATGCTGGGAAGTGGGTCAAATTGAATTTGAAAGATTTAATCCAAACAAATATTGAGGTTTGTTGAACAGCTCCTGACTCCAGCATCAGATCAGCTTATTGTTAACATAATATTACATTGTTATCTAGAATCTATAAGTGTGCCAAATTTTAGCTCAATCAAACACTGGAAAGTGGGTCAAATTGAACTTGCAACATTTCACTAAAAAAAAAGTGAGTTCTGTTGAACAGCTCCTGGCTCCATCATCAGATCAGCTCGTTGTTAAAATAATATTGCATTGTCACCAAGAACCTATAGGTATTCCAAATTTCAGCTTAATCAGACACTGGGAAGTCAGTCAAATTCAATTTTCAAAAGTAGACCCGAACAAAAATCGCAAGTTAATAATAAAAGCTTGTAAAAATCAAGCAATGTCATTATAGTTTAACAAATAATTAAAATCTATCAGTTTTCCATGTAAAAGCAATACTTAAAAAAAAAAAGATTTCTGAACTGACGTTTTGTTTACCAATACGAGTGACATGTTCGGTTATGCCAGCGCGAGAGCGCGCGGGCATAACTGAACAACTCAATGTATCACAATTTAAACGGAATACTTTGGTTAGCCATAACCTGACATTTTAATTTGTTAAAAGTTAATAAAAAATATCATATGTATATGTCGAGATATCATGTAACAAATATAATTTTGGCGAATGAGTAGGTTGATAAATCGAAATATCTACAAAAACATGTGTGTGTTAGTGGCTTGAAAAATTGACAAGTAGTTATGTCAACTAAAATACGAAAAATGGAGGAGTTGGCAAGGCCATAACTCAAAAACTTGTCTAGCTAGGGAGCTGTCAATTTTTTTATAGATACTTCATAGGCGTAGATATCGTTTAAGCCAATAAAAAAAAAAATGACATCTCGACATATCAACGTATTCACGCGAGCCACGGATTTAGTTTGTGGTGGCGGCGCAACCATGTATGATTAAATTAATTAAATTAAATAATAACTTTATTGAGGACACAATTTCACAATATAATCTAATCTAATGTAATGTAGACTATTTTTCGAATTACAATGTCCTACAATCGGCGGTTTTATCGCTCGTGGAGATTTCTTCCAGACAACCGTAAAACTATACTAAATACTAAAGTTAGATGGGGTGTCAAACAACATAGAACGATGTCCAGCGCGTTTGGTATTCACCAGTCCCCGAACTAGTTAAGATGATGTAGTGAGATAAGGCCCTAAATGTACCAAGAGAAGTATTGTGAAGTGAAAACATCCACGTGTGCCACTATTTACCTACTCCAGTTATTGGCAGATAAATTAAATAACCTTCACCTTTATTTACCTTGAAATCAATTGAATAATGAACTAAATGGGGACTTCCTACAATAAAATCACGTTCGCAATGAATCAATAAAGTGAAATTACAAGTAACTAAATTAAAAAATTTAAAACCTATTTCAATTTTATAAGCTTCAATTTTATATTACTTACACTTAATTTAAAAACCTTCAAGGAAATCTGGCTAACCAAGCGACGTTTTCAACGTCTAGAGGAAGGTTATTGGCTACTTTTCATGATCATCATCATCACCATAATACCATCACTACGGGGGCAACGCCGTGAGGATGCTGCTAGTGCTATATAAACCGTCAAAGTATTCATATAACTCTGTAATATACCCTTGGGGTTTAAAGTAGGTATTCACCACAAAGATATGAAATTGGGTCAACATTTCGGGAACTGAGTAGGAAATAAAACGTTTGATATTAAATTACATTTTGAGAGGTATGACATGCCAATATTTTATTACACCTGTAGGTATATTGAAGGTAAATTGAGAAGAAAAGATTTAAATCATTCTAGTACCTACTGGTTGACTATAAGCTTAAAAAAAATCATAAAGCTCTGGTGTCGCAGGTGTCCATAGGCTACGGTAACCGCTTACCATCAGGTGGGCCGTATGCTTGTCTGCTACCTTAGTAGTATAAAAAAAAGCATGAAATGATATTAATTTATAAAGTGTTTTTCATACTTTTTGAACAGTTAGCTGGTACTGTAGAGCTGTATGTATAGGTATAGTACAAAATGTTTGCAGTAGGTTAGCATATATCTTTTTTTTTTGCCTTGTGATGCCATGGTAATAATAAGTTTTGATAATAATGACACAGGGAATTCTATATCATCGACTTTATATTTATAACTAGCTTCCACCTGCAGCTTCGCTTGCGTGGTACCCTGATAGAAGTCTACCTAAGTATCTATCCACACTTTAAATTTCAGCCAAATCGGTTCAGTGGTTGTCGAGTTATAGAGGATCAAACATACATCCAAACATCCAAATTTTCGCATTTATAATATTAGTGTGATGATTAATGGTGTCATTTCCATTGTTATTATAACTATTCTTACTTTTAACGATTAAGGCTTGTTTCACTCTTCAGCGTATCGCCGGTCGCGTTCGCGAGTTGACCAATCACAGCACATTTCTCTGTGCTGTGAATGGTCAAATATAATTTCTCTGTGCTGTGAATGGTCAACTCGTGGACGCGACCGGCGACACGCTGAAGAGTGAAACAAGCATTAAATGTTACATTACATTGAAAGCATGAGAAGCAATTACGAACATAACATGACTAGAAATTATGTATCTCACAACAAACAAGCCAGTTATTGATCGCGGGAACATTTGAATACGACCTAGCCCATGGATTATCAACAGAACAGCTAGATTACTCTATGGCCTCTATTAATAAACTCCGCTCAAGTTATATCTAAGTTGCACCACGGACTTAACTATTGCCATCCTTATTTGACACTGTCAAACAAAAAAGGATGGCCATAGTTAAATCCGTGGTGCAACTTTGACAGAAGTTGAGCGGAGTTTATTAATAGAGGCTTATAGGTCTGAATAGTGGATCATGTCAATCTAACAAGATGAATATAAAGCGGACGGCCCCGGCTTCGCCCGCGTTTGCTACTTTTTTCTTATCCCACGGTAACCGTTCATTTTTCGAGATAAAAAGAAGCCTATGTCCTATTCCCGGTCATTATCTATCTGTATTTTAAGTTTCAGGCCAATCGGTTCAGTGGTTGTTGAGTTATTAGAGGAACAAAATACATCCATGCAAACGTACAAACTTTCGCTAGGCTGACAGAACGTCGAAACAAAAACGAAAGCACATAAAAAAAGATTCCGACGACTTCCTATTTTTTTTAAGTCGGTTAAAAATGAAACGTTACCACGACCGTTTCCTCAAGAAGCGATAGACATTAGACCTAATACGTAAGATAGTTAAAATATTGAAGCTGGCCGTAATAAAACCATTGAAAAGTCGTGGTGAACCAGTGAAACCATTTTTACCTAGCTTCTAGAGTAAAAACATCTCATTGTCTTCAAGTAAAACCTACAACGAACCTAAGCATCTATTTTATAGCCCATAAACTATCAACATCCTCCCATTACGACCGTATTCCCTTTTAACCTCACATTATTGCCTTAACTATCCACTTTGAACCTTATAGTGTGTAGCTATAAAATATAAAGTTCCTTGGAAGGTTGGGGATATAAAACTAGTTTTCTGAACTTTTATACTCATTTCTATTTTAAAGGGAGTAAGGTTTATATTGGAATGGATGGTTGTTGCTAGGATCAAAGCACTCTATGGATCTCAAGGGACGCATTGGAGTGGAAATGTCTCACCTTCAATTAATTTGGTGACGCAAATTGGAACGTGTTGCATCGTGAAGATAATTATATCAGACGGACTTTAGAGCAATGCCACACTGCGTTACGTCGGCCGGCGTTGCGATCAGACGACATGCCTCTCGGTGCGTTAGAAGGACGCGCGTTGACGCAACGCGCGAGCAACGGACGGAATGAGATATAAAAGTGAGAAAAAGCAGGGATGTCTTTGTTTCTCTTTTATTGACCGCGCGAGCGAAGCGTCTCTGCTTCAGGTTGGACAAAAATGCTTTCGTTTGTCCGGATGTCCGACGTCTGTCTGTATGTTCTCCTCTACAGGTCGCATTTCTCAATCAATTCTCGTGAAATTTTGTGAGCATGTTCGATAATTTTATAGAATTTTGTTGTTGTCGGGGATTTTTGATTGGGGGGGTACTTCCTCCAGAAAAGGGCAAAAAGGAGGCTAAAGGATATCTCCACCTTCTGACATCCGATTTCGATGGTTCCTTTTTTACCCGACTGCGCAAAGCAAAGGAAGGGTAATGTGTTTATCAGTCTATGTATGTATGTATGTTTGGATGTTTCTATGTGGCATTCTAGAGGCCAAACGCGTGGACCGATTTTGATGATTCTTACGTCAATCGATTCGTCTGAACCTTGGGAGTGTTGTTAAAGGCATGACAGTAATCAAAATTCACCAGTGCCACCACCAGACGCCTTAATGTCAAAATTAATAAAATTAAAATCGTCACACCATGTCAAGTGGGGTATCGTTGAATAGGTATTTTAAAATCAACTTTATGTTTCTTTTACCATTTTTCATTTTAAGTAATAGTTTAGGAAAAATAACGGTTTAAAGTTGATTAATAATTATTCTCGCTATGGATGTTTCTATGTGGCACTCTAGAGGCCAAACGCGTGGACCGATTTTGATGATTCTAACGTCAATCGATTTGTCTCAACCTTGCGAGTGTCACTAAAGACATGAAAGTAATCAAAATTAACCAGTGTTACAACCAGACGCCATATTGTCAAAATTGAAAAACTCAAAATTGACGAACTATGTCAAGTGGGGTATCGTTGAATAGGTATTTAAAAATCAATGTTAGGTTTCTTTTACTATTTTTCATTTTAAATAATAGCTTAGGAAATATAACGGTTTAAAATTCTGTTTGTGTGTATCTTGGCCGCGCATCACGTCTCGGTCGAACGAAACTACTGGACGGATTTAAATGAAACTTGGTATTATTTGAGTGCATACATACTATACTACTACGAGGTATAAATAGGATACTTTTGATTACTATACCTACTTACTTACTGAAATTCAAGACGGTTCCCTTGGGAGAGGAAATGAAAATCAAAATGAGTAGGTAGGTATCTGGTTGTAATTCATTAACACATAGTACGATTTTATTGATTCTTTTTACCCGACTGCGCAACGCAAAGGAAGGGTAATTTTGTTAGAAAGTAGGTATGTACCTACTTTAAAATGTTCTGTAAAAATTTCAAGGTCATCGGTTTTGTAGTTCAGAAGTTACAAACATCGCAACCCTCAGTATTATTTTTTATTTACATTAATTACCAAAAACACAACTAGATGTCGCTGCTAAATCTGAACCAATCCTAGATCGCGCTATCGTTGCGTTTTGAAAAGTTTACCTATTCTATCAATTTTTGAGGGCCATTATCGAAAGTTTTTGATATTATTGGATTGGATTGAATTATTGGCTGATGGGGAATTGGATTGGATGGATTTGATGAATAAAATTGAATAAATAATTAGGGCGATACGAAGTTACTTAGTTTAGTTGGTTTATTAATTTCTTGTTGGGTAGGTAATAGTTAATCAAGGTATTTTAAAATCAACTTTATCATAACTAAAAAGTGTTAAATAAAAAAATATTTTAAAAAAACAAAAACCCGACTGCGTCAAAACTAAAAAGAAAAAAACAAGCCTGCAAAGAATTACTCACAGTCGGGACCCATAACATTGGGAAGATTTGATTGGTAATAAAATGAATGGGTACCGACTGTGAGTAATTCTTTGCAGGCTTGTTTTTTTCTTTTTAGTTTTGACGCAGTCGGGTTTTTGTTTTTTTAAAATATTTTTTTTATTTGAAAGGTTGTAACTCAAAGTTAGTCTCATAAAAATTTGGTTAAGATCTGATGAGAATCTTCAGCGTGATTAGCAGAATATTTCCTCAAAATGAAGTAAATTGCTCACTTTTAGATTTCTACCAGTGGAAGTGGAATCGGTTTTTTAACTACTAGGTAGGAATTGATGGAGCACCTGGAACCACCCTCTCATCACAAAACTAGAGAATTGTGAATATTTATTCAGTTTTAAATTTAAGCTATGCAAGTACAGACTCGCGAGGTCTACAGCTCACAGAGCCACTAGTTTTACTGATTTGATTTATAAGGTTAGCTATTAGTTGTTGTTGTTTGTTAACACAGTTCCACCTTTGTAACGTCAGTTAGAACTCAGCTATATTCTCGAAGGTTCAATTATTTTCAATAACAGAAATTCATTAAACATTCCAAGTTCAAAGTAAACAAATAAAATATAAAGGTAAATATTGCTGAATTCAAAGGTTTCTCCGTTTGAGGGTACTTTTTGATACCTTTACAAAACCTCCAAGGTTAAGAGTTATACTTATTCCAAACTAGAGCCTGTAAGTCACATAAGAAGAACCAAGCAATTTTCGTCACCATTTAAAATTGAGTCGAATTAGTCATGTTGAAAAGGTCCGAATGCTGGATGAATCAATGACTTCTTTTTTGTAACTCGTTCAGTGTTCATGATGCGTATACGCCTTGTATACGCTTGGGTTGGACAGAATATGTGTTAGGAAAATGTATTAGTATGCATCTAAACATAAGCTAAGAGCGATGCCACACGCGCTTTGCCGATCTGTTGCATCGTTGCAGCGTTATTACAGTGTTCTGTAAACGCGCGTCGTGCTTGTGGCATATCGTTCGGGTGCCAATTCGACTACCAAACTTTTTATCAACCACAAGCAAAACGTCAACTAAACCTTATATTTTCGTCTATTTCATATTCTACTAATGACAAACGACTCAGTTGTGGTGACATTTTAGCTATGGTTTGGACTTTGTCAGAACAAATTATAGAAAAATCCATTCTACTATTCACCAAATGGCTTAGTGGCAAGTTAGGCAATTTTGCTTTGTATGTTTGTATGTTTGTATGTTTGTATGTTTCATTTTTATGTTCTCGCATAACTATCAAACCGCTTATCCAATTTGTATGAAACTTGATAGGTCAATAGGTTGTGCTATGGAAATTTGCTGTGGAGCGTATGAGCGTAATCGATGAAGGGGTTGTAAAGATATGGGGTTCCCAAGGAGGTAATTTTTTTTCAAAGTTACCCAAATAAATTGAGTGGGGTGTCATATGAAAGTACTCAACTTATACATTCCAAAATGGTTTTTAGTTTTCTTCTAGGTTCTATAGTTTTTGAAATACAGTCAAAAAGAAAAATTATGAAAACCAATTAACGGAAGTATGGAGAGAGCTCCCGTTTCATAGAGTTCCGATGTATTCGTAGGTCTGGTTAACAGACAAGGAGTGTGGCATCGTTGTGGTTTGGTTTGCAATGATTTTAGTTGCTAAGTACTTGATATTTTTTCTTGAGATTGAAAATAAAAGCCGTGTTGGCCGATTGGAAGAGTGCTCGACTTTCGATTCATAGGTCGTAAGTTCGAACCCTGGCCGTGCTCATCAATGGATTTTTCGATTAGAAAAATTTAAATGCGCATTAACACGAGCTCTAAACGGTGAAAGAAAACATCGTGAGGAAACCAGTTAACGTTCTAATAGCGGCGATGGGCTTGCAACCTGTCACGTATGCAAATGCTAACTCCTGCAAATAGTGGGCTGGGCATGTACCAAAATTATAGAGGGAGGGGGAGGGTAGGGGAAGGGGAGGGGAGGGGGAGGTGAGGGGGATGGGAGGGGAGGGGAGGGGGGGGGGGAGGGAATTGATTTTCTCATACATTTTGTATTGAACTGCTATTTTAATAATTTCTCGAACTAAGAGGCCTTCCCTGAGGCGCGGTACGAAGTTCGCGGGGTCAACTATTGAATATAAACACGACACGACTTAATGTATTGCATGCATGCCTATAATCTTTACTATACTGAGGTAGCGCATTAGATATCATTCTGTGGTAAACACTAGAAGGAGCACTTAACGTAGGTATAGGGGTAGTCAGAAACAAGTCCAAATCTAGGCTATCAACACAACGGTGCGCGAGATCTCAGTTCGGGGCGAACTACTAGTATTTAAGAGAAGGAAACAAAACGCAGCGGAATTATTGACGTTGTCATTTAGTATAATTGCCACCCTGATTTGTAAGGAAAACAACGCAGCGTCACCGCTCCGTTACCGCAGCGCCGACGTCATACGTGTGGCATCGCTCTAAGCCATAGATTCCCAAATTTTTTTCTCTCATGGACCCCTTTCAAAATTGTACTGGTTTCGGTGGACCCCGCCCCCCGCTGCTACATTTCTACCATATTCCTAAAAAAACTTGTGCACTTTGGAAATTTTGGGAACTTTGGGAATCACTGCTCTAAGCGAAGTAGCAAAATATCATGAAGTACAGTAAGCACTGTGGTGTGGATCTAGGTATTTGTGAAGTTAGCCGCTTCGATGAGCTGTTAAGCTTTTTCATACTACATTTTCTTTTCTTCTTCTTTTAGCGAACGACTAACTTCACGAATTCCTAAATCCATCGTGCGTACTGTAACCAGTTAGTAGGAACTCAAGCGCTAAGAGGTTTACATTCCTTATGTGATCTAACTTAAAAAATACAGTAATGTAGAAAATATCAAATTATTATAATTACTTACTTCTCGGTTGGCTAGTAGCTGGTAATGCTAAGTTTTTTTTTTTTACTGAAAATAAAGTTTTAGATTAAAAGCTCTGCAAAAACCGTATGACGGTTTGTCCGCATGCTTGTGAGTCTCTTATAAAAATAAAAATAAGAGAGATGATAGACAATGAAATATAAATCATTATGTTCTTGTGTACCGGGAAACCGAATGATCTTTTCTGTTTTCACGCTCTTAACTTTTCACAGGTAGGTACTTACTTATTTAAACTAGGTATGTAGTTGCCGTTTATTCCGTGCTTTCATACGTTCATACTCACATAACTTAGCCTGAATATTTTACTCTCAGACTAAAGTAAACTCGTTACATTCGCAAATTGAGTAAGCGTACACGCATTTACACAAAGTTCGGGTCAAGTTTAGCAATCTCAACCCTTTCCGATTGCGTACGGGCACTGAATCTTAAAACATCGTTCCAAAAGCCTGCAGGGCTATTTTGACTCACACGTAAAGTCGGTAACTCGGATTTCTTCCTACAAATTGATTTTTTACAACAACGAACAATATTAAATGTGATTCTTGAGTTCAATGATGCTTCTAATCTTCGCGTATTTTATGATTTATTGTATGTTAAGAGTAATCTAATCTCCAGAACTATTAAATCATGTTTGAAATATTCTTTGATCTTTTTCTATGTATGTATTTATGTACTAAACCGGAGCGGTATAGATTACGAGTAGTATTTACTTACATTAAGTTATTGTGAGCTAAGTGATATTTAGTTTCATTTATAAAACAATTTGAAAGGTAGAATTACTCAAGAAATTCAAAACAGAAAAAGAAAAGTTAATTAATTAAGTTAATTAAAAGGAGAGTTAATAGGCATTTTCTAGGGAAGCTCGCTCCATCGTCGACTTCATCCATGCCTAGGCAAGGAGCGAAGTCTAGAGCTAACCTATCTTAAATGAAAATAAAAAAGATATCCGTACCCATATTATAAATGTGAAAGTGTTTTTATTTATTTGTTTATTTGTCCTACTTTCACGTCAAAACAGAGCGACGGATTGACATGATTTTTTATATGGAGATAGTTGGAGGGCTGTAGAGTAAAATAGGCTACTTTTTATCCGGTTACCATGCGAGCGAAGCCGCGGGCAGCAGCTAGTTAAAAAATTTGATGTAAATTAAGAATAGTCAGTATTTTAAAATTAAAAGTTTTAATAACAATACCAATGAAGAGAATTTACAGCACGAGTAAGTTTTGAAACGTGAATTTAAATAAATCTTTGACCTGAAATTGTAAAATAAAGATTTAGAAGACTTCAAAAAGGTCAACGAGCTACACGGGTCAAAGCTTAGAGAACCTAAATAGATTAAAAAGTCACCTTATTAGCCCTTCTAACGATTTTAAATAAATTTTAACCGAATTAACAAAAGATACAATCGTCTGAACTGAAGCACCTAAGAGCCTGTCCAGATGGAGGCGTTTTACGCGCGTAAACTATTGCCATCCTTATTTTTGACTGTTTAACAAAAGAGGATGGCAATAGTTTACGCGCGTGAAACGCCCTCCTTCTGGACAGGCTCTAAAGAACTTAAATAAAAAAAATAGAAACAGACTTCAAAACTTTAGGCGCAGGCCAGATAGAAGAGACGGGGCGCAGACATTTGTCTCTTCCGCGTCTCTTTCATACAAAATTGTGATGGGGCGCCCCGTCTCTTCTGTATGTTTTGCGGCGCGACGCTTCTATACATTTTATATGAAAGGGACGCGGAAGAGACATTATGTCTGCGACGCGTCCTCGTCTTAGGCTGGTTTTAGTGTCACGCGTACCGTCGCGTCGGCGCTGATAGGCGAGTAATCTTTATTACAATGAAATAGGGATACTGATTGTTCAGCACTGACGAGAGCAATCAGCGTTGCCATTTTTGCTAAACAATCAGTATCCTTGTTTCAATGTAATAAAGATCACTCGTCTATCAGCGCCGACGGTACGCGTGACACTAAAACCAGCCTTACGTCTTTTCTGTATGTCCCGCGCCTTACAGTTCCTATGGCCCTTACGTCCCCTTGGCGTAGTTGGAAGTCTGATTGCAGATTTCTAAGCTGTAAATAAAAAAAATAAAAAAGGTGGTCTTTCTCATCAGCAGTCATTCTGTAAACTTACTTCGAACTACGCCACGAGCGAATCACAAAGTAAGTATATTCTATAATTTTCCAAAACAAAGCTCTGAGGTAACTAACTGATTTGAGATCCGCCTTTATTTTGAAGTCGGTTGTGATGCAAATTGGCTGAGCTCAACCGAAATTGGATAAGTCACTGGTTTTGTATTAACTTGGTATAAATAAATTACGTAAAAGGATAGAAGAAAATTCAAGATACGTGTGCCAACCTCATCATATATTCAACAAACTTATAATTGAATTCCGCCTACATCGCATTCTACATAATATTTAAAATATTAGGTGTGCGAAGATGTTTTCTTGGTAATTTTTTGTACCTATTTGGTGATGGCCAAGTGGTGGCCAAGAGAGAGTAATAGAACTAAACCATTCTGTAATTCTGTACCTAATTCTTTGTTGTACACATGAGAACATTTACAAATAAGACATTATAAAAGTACATGTACAAAGGCGAGCTTAACCCTAAAAGAGTTTTCTACCAGCAAACCTTTGAGTATAGAGAAAAGCTATTGACAAAGGTGGATGCATATAATACAAACTTCCGCCCGCGGCTTCGCTCGCGTGGTACCCGGATAAAAAGTAGCCTGTGGCCTATTCCCGGTTATTACCTATCATTATTTTATTTAAATTTCAGTCAAATCGGTTCGGTTGTTTAGTTGTAGAGGAACAATCACATCCATCCAAACTCCAAACATCCAAACTTTCGCATTTATAATATTAGTGTGATTAGTGTGAAGTGTGATTATCCTACCGCGTTACCACGTATCTCCATAACTACTTAACCGATTTTGATGAAATTTGGAATGTATATAGTTTAGGTTCTGGAATAACACATAGGCTACTTTTTATTCCAGAAAAATGTATGGTTCCTGTGGGATAAAAAATAGTAGTCTACGTGGAGCCGCGGGCGTTCAATAGTTAATTTTTAAATTGCTTAAATAAAGTTAAAGTAAAATAAGTACCTACCATTTCTGTAACTAAATAAAATTAAAATGGCGTCGTGAGCGGAAGCCCGTAGCAGTTACGTAGCTAAAGTAGCCAATGAGATGAGAAAATAAATTATAACAAGATTAAAGCTGAAATTCGTCACAAAACAGTTTCGAAACAAACATTTTCGACGATGAAAAACTCTAATGCAATATAAAAGTTTTATAAAGTGAGAGTAAAATAAAACAACCAAGAACGTAATATAGGTAAGTAAGCTAGTATGAACAGACATTCTGAATCTTACTTATCTTGTCTTCTTTCTTCGGTGAATCTTGAATTTCAAAATTTGTAAGTATTATATATTTTTATTGGTTCTGGTTTTTAAACTCTGAAACTTTGATGTACCTACCTACTTAGGTACTTTTTGTTTTTTAAGAACTTTGTTTTTTTTGTACCTACCTGGTCTCTTAGAGATACATACTCGTAGATCTTAGAGAAACAGTCGTGACCCCGTTTGTTATATTTTTACATCTAATTAAATTTTAAAAGCTTCTGTCCATTATATAAAAATCACATTCTTTATTCATCTTTTTTGGGATTAAAAAAAATGCAACTCCATGTAATCTATAGCTAGATTTTTATTTTATTTTATTACTCTAAAGTTTCATCCTTGAATATTTAACGAGCCACTAGCGATTTTAACAGCTAAAATAATGCCGCAATAATTTACAAATTTACGAACTAAATTAAAATAAAACGCCAGAAGTTTCTTTTACAAGGCTCATAAAATGTTTTAATGTCGCGTAAAATTAATGTATAAAGTATGAAAATAATCAAACAATGTACAGCTCCCCAATGAATACCCCATCACGGTAAATATTCAGGCAGATCGTTACAAAGATTATTTGGGTTAGACAGAGCCAAACATTCAATAATGTAATGATGACTAAACGAACCAATATTAGGTAAAGTTCAATCTTAACTCTAAGAGTAGGTACTTTGTCTGTTAAGAGTAACCTGTACTTTGCTCTAATCTTGTCGAAAAAAAAGATACTTTATGCTATCCCAAAATCATAATGTAGAAAGTTCTTAAGGGGGAATACCCTGACAATGCACCAAAAGGCACTTGCAAGATCCAAAAGTTTAAGAGTTTGGCTGAATAGTATTACATAAAAACAAAAAGGTAGTAGCTCAATAGATGTGCCTACAATAACACCGCGAGATAATTGCAAAATAGTTACTTATTTCCGAGAAAACAATAGATAAACTCTCTCAAAAATCCCGAAATCGACCTTTTTTTGTTCCAATATTTGCAAATCCCCATTGGAGTTTATAAAAATCTTTATTGTTCACGATAGACACAAAAGTATAAACAAGAGCAACACCGCGCTAGATTTTGATTAAATCTCATCGTAAAGTTGAAATCTACGTCTGAACACTATTTATTTTTCGACGCAAATCGTTCGCCTGCGTCCATACATTTTACTATGAAGTAGATACGGACCGAAAGCCGCTTTCTGCGCTGTATAAATTGGATGTTGACTTGCGAATAAAATCAGTGTCGTCGGGGATACCGAGGTGGGAGGACGTCCGTTTTCCATCCTGAGCGGATACGCACGCACATTTTAGGGCGAGGCGTGACTGTCTCCGCAAAAATCACAAATTTGTATGATGTATTTTTAGTTTTATGAAATACTTACCTATTTTAAAAGCTTTTATTTAACTTGCAATGTAAGTATGTATGTATGAATGTTTGTTCGGGTCAAATCTTGCGGGTTAAATTTGACCCACTTCCGATGTGAAATGTCCGATTGAGCTAAAATTTTGCACACTTATAGACTCTCGGAGATAATTTAATATTATGGTATCAGCGAGCTGATCTGATCATGGAGTCAGGAGCTGTTCAACGGAACTCCTCAGTAAATAGGTCGATTGAGTTAAAACTCGGCATATCTGTCAAGTTCCAACTACAATGTAATAATATGGTCACAACGAGATGATCTGATGATGGAGTCAGGAGCTGTACAACAGAACTCCTCAGTAAATGGGCCGATTGATTTGAATTTCGGAACTCAGCATATCTGTGAAGTTCCGACCACAATGTAATAATAGGATGACGGCTAGCTGATCTGATGATGGAGTCAGGACCTGTTCTATAGAACTTTTTAATGATATGGGTATCTTACATTTACATTTACATTTACTGAATGTGAATGTGAATTGTGAATGTGAATTGTGAATGTGAGTGAATTGTGAATTGTGAATTGTGAATTGTGAATGTGAATTGTGAATGTGTATGTGAATTGTGAATTGTGAATGTGAATGTGAATTGTGAATTGTGAATTGTGAATTGTGAATTGTGAATTGTGAATTGTGAATGTCAATGTGAATGTGAATTGTGAATTGTGAATGTGAATTGAGAATTGAGAATTGAGAATTGTGAATTCTGAATGTGAATTGTGAATTGTGAATTGTGAATGTGAATTGAGAATTGTGAATTGTGAATGTGAATTGTGAATTGTGAATGTGAATTGTGAATGTGAATTGTGAATTGTGAATGTGAATTGAGAATTGAGAATTGTGAATGTGACTGAATGTGAATGTGAATGTGAATTGTGAATTGTGAATTGTGAATTGTGAATTGTGAATTGTGAATGTCAATTGTAAATGTGAATTGTGAATTGTGAATTGAGAATTGAGAATTGTGAATGTGACTGTGAATGTGAATTGTGAATTGTGAATTGTGAATGTGAATTGTGAATTGTGAATTTACAATTCACAATTCACAATTCACATTCACAATTCACAATTCTCAATTCTCAATTCACATTCACATTCACATTCACATTCACATTCACATTCACATTCACATTCACATTCACATTCACATTCACATTCACAATTCACAATTCACATTCACATTCACATTCACATTCACAATTCTCAATTCTCAATTCACATTCACAATTCACAATTCACATTCACAATTCACAATTCTCAATTCTCAATTCTCAATTCTCAATTCACATTCACAATTCACAATTACATTTACATTTACATTTACTGAATGTGAATTGTGAATTGTGAATGTGAATTGTGAATGTGAATTGTGAATGTGAATTGTGAATGTGAATTGTGAATGTGAATTGTGAATTGTGAATTGTGAATTGTGAATTGTGAATGTGAATGTGAATTGTGAATGTGAATTGTGAATTGTGAATTGTGAATTGTGAATGTGAATTGTGAATTGTGAATTGTGAATTGTGAATGTGAATGTGAATGTGAATTGTGAATTGTGAATGTGAATTGTGAATTGTGAATGTGAATTGTGAATTGTGAATTGTGAATTGTGAATTGTGAATTGTGAATGTGAATTGTGAATGTGAATTGAGAATTGAGAATTGAGAATTGAGAATTGTGAATGTGAATTGTGAATTGTGAATTGTGAATTGTGAATTGTGAATTGTGAATTGTGAATTGTGAATTGTGAATTGTGAATTGTGAAAGTGAATTGTGAATTGTGAATGTGAATTGTGAATTGTGATGAATTGTGAATGTGAATTGTGAATTATGAATGTGAATTGTGAATTGTGAAATGTGAAATGTGAAATGTGAATGTGAATTGTGAATTGTGAATGTGAATGTGAATTGTGAATTGTGAATGTGAATTGTGAATTGTGAATTGTGAATTGTGAATGTGAATTGTGAATTGTGAATGTGAATTGTGAATGTGAATTGTTTTTTGTTCACATTCAGTCACATTCACAATTCTCAATTCTCAATTCACATTCACAATTCACAATTCACATTCACAATTCACATTCACAATTCACAATTCACATTCACAATTCACAATTCTCAATTCACATTCACAATTCACAATTCACATTCACATTCACAATTCACAATTCACAATTCACAATTCACAATTCACAATTCACATTCACAATTCACAATTCACATACACATTCACAATTCACATTCACAATTCACAATTCACAATTCACATTCACATTCACATTCACAATTCACAATTCACAATTCACAATTCACAATTCACAATTCACATTCATAATTCACAATTCACAATTCACATTCACAATTCATCACAATTCACAATTCACAATTCACAATTCACAATTCACAATTCACAATTCACAATTCACAATTCACATTCACAATTCACATTCACAATTCACAATTCACAATTCACAATTAACATTCACAATTCACATTCACAATTCACAATTCATATTCACAATTCACAATTCACAATTCACAATTCACATTCACAATTCTCAATTCTCAATTCTCAATTCTCAATTCTCAATTCACAATTCACAATTCACAATTCACAATTCACAATTCACATTCACAATTCTCAATTCTCAATTCTCAATTCTCAATTCTCAATTCTCAATTCACATTCACAATTCACAATTCACAATTCACATTCACAATTCACAATTCACAATTCACATTCACAATTCACAATTCACATTCACAATTCACAATTCACATTCACAATTCACAATTCACATTCACAATTCACAATTCACAATTCACATTCACATTTCACATTTCACAATTCACAATTCACATTCATAATTCACAATTCACAATTCACATTCACAATTCATCACAATTCACAATTCACATTCACAATTCACAATTCACAATTCACAATTCACATTCACATTCACATTCACATTCACATTCACATTCACAATTCACAATTCACATTCACAATTCACATTCACAATTCACAATTCACAATTCACTTTCACAATTCACAATTCACAATTCACATTCATAATTCACAATTCACAATTCACAATTCACATTCACAATTCATCACAATTCACAATTCACATTCATAATTCACAATTCACAATTCACAATTCACATTCACAATTCATCACAATTCACAATTCACATTCACAATTCACAATTCACAATTCACAATTCACATTCACAATTCACAATTCACAATTCACAATTCACATTCACAATTCACAATTCACAATTCACATTCACAATTCACATTCACAGTTCACAATTCACAATTCATAATTCTCAATTCACAATTCACATTCACAATTCACAATTCTCAATTCTCAATTCTCAATTCTCAATTCTCAATTCTCAATTCTCAATTCACATTCACATTCACATTCACAATTCACAATTCACATTCACAATTCACAATTCACAATTCTCAATTCTCAATTCACAATTCACATTTACAATTCACAATTCACATTCACAATTCACATTCACAATTCACAATTCACAATTCACAATTCACAATTCACATTCACAATTCACAATTCACAATTCACAATGCATATTCACAATTCACAATTCACATTCACAATTCACAATTCACAATTCACATTCACATTCACAATTCACATTCAGTAAATGTAAATGTAAGTACCTACCTACTTACCTTTTTTTGTAAATACATACCTACATAGAATGCACTGGCCTGCAAAACTAAGTAGGTATCACACTTTTAAAATTGCAATAACTTTTTATGTACCTACATACACAAAATATACTTTCGAAATAAAAAGGACTCGAAAAAGAGTTTAATTTTGTACAATGGTTTCAAAGAAAGCTGATAAAATTTGCTATGAAACGTTTTTTATTTTAAATCTGGAACTTCTATATTTTGGAAAAAAATAATAATTTAAAAGTGGAGTAAGTACTTAGTTTTGCAGGCCAGTGTACTTTATAACACCCAGACGCAGAACAAACATCTATGTTCATCACACAAATGTTTGTCGTGAGTGGGAATCGAACCCGTAGGTAGGTAGGTAGGTACATTAAGTTAATAATAATTCTATCGTTTAATAAATCAAAAATGATTGAATGTAGGTACAGATATCGAATGTTCGGCTACAATTTATATAGGTACATAGTAGTTCTGTTCGAATATAGTACCTACTCAATTCGAACCGTGCAAGCGACTTGGATAGTCAACCCGTTTACACTATGGCTCCACCCTTAGGCAACAAACACATTTACGCCGGCGGCATACATTGCGCATTTTCTAGGACATGCTTACAAATGCTACAGCGATGACGCGCAATGAGAAATAAACGTTAGTGTGCATGCGTACTACGCTACGAGTTGCAGATGTGTGAGTGTAAAATTTCAAAGTGTGCGTAGAATAAGAAATTCCCACGCTCACAATGTAGGGCCTTAATCTTTGTTTAAAAAACTTTTGACAATATTTTGTGGATCATACTAAACCCAATATAAAGTTTCATCCTACAAAAAGTACATAAAAGACATAAAACTTTATAAGTCGATAAAATCGTATTTCGTATAATTCAATGTCTACGTATAATGGGACAGTTTTATGTAACTTTGTAAGTTAATACTTATATTGATTCAAAGATTAAGACCCCTCACAGATTGTAAACTGGAACCCTAGCTGTCCTTTATTTTTTATACCTTACTAGGTAGCGGACAGCCTGATGGTAAGCGGTTACCGTAGCCTATGGACGCCTGTGACACCAGAGGAGTCACACTCACGCTGCTGACTATTTAAAAGAAGAATCACTGCGCTGACAACACAAAGGACAAGACTGTTTCACCTGGTGTCACTGCAGCGGTTCCTCACAGGTATGTAGGTAGGTACATGTGAAGCCACTACACCGGACTTGGTGTTATCAAACTATCATACTTACCCGTTCTGTTACCTGCAGGAAACTTGGCCAGATTTGGTGATGGCAGGTGGTGTAAGGCTGTGACCGAGTGGTAGCCAAGAAAGGGTAATAAAGATAAAGATAAAGATAGAGATAAAGAATTTATTTGTTTACAATACACGCACACGTACAGAAAGACAACTTAAAAAAAGGAAACTTAAAACAAACATAACAGTGAATGATATAATATGTAAAAGTGAAACCTTAAACAATGGGTAGAAATTGATTAATAGAAGTAGGGGCAGACCATCAGCTAGGTGGGTTGACAATGTCGAGACCATAGAGTGAAAATCTTGGATAAGAACGGCACAGGAACATTAGAGTGGCGTTTGAGGGAGGGGGCTTATACACAGCAGTGGGCTATTATTGGAGCTGGCAATGATGACGATGATGAAGCCCGTTTTGCTATGGGTGATAATTAGCACGACAGTACTGTTCATACTGATTATCAGTCTATTCTAAGTAATATATCGACGACCTAGCCTTGATATCGTTCCGTTCGGCCTCACATCGATGCATCGTGTTTTCATTTTTAATCAGTGACCAGTCGACCGTGACTTGTGTTGCCAGTAAAAAGTTCAGTGTTTGGAAAAGAAAAGTAATATGGATTTGTGATATGAGAGCTAAGTATGAAAGTGGACAAAACACTAATCCTACTTATATTATAAAGGCGAAAGTGGACAAAACACTAATCCTACTAATGTGTGTGTGTGTGTGTGTGTGAATGTTTGTTACCACGTATCTCCATAACTACTGAACCGATTTGGCTGGAATTTGAAACATAGATAGATAATGACCGGGAATAGGACATAGGGACATACTTTTTATCCCGAAAAAATGCATGGTTCCCGTGGGATACACAAAATAGTAATCCACACGGGCGAAGCCGCGGGCGTCAGCTAGTCTTATGCATAAACAACAGGCTCACGGCCTTATTTCCTGGAACGGTAGATAGTTATGTAGGTCACTTTTTTCGACTCCCGACTGAAGTTTGAATATTTAGATTCAAGATGATGCATCATCGAAAAGAAAGCCCCAAAAGGTGTTTGGCCTTGGTTCTTCAAGTATTAATCGCCAAGGAACAAGACTAAAAACAACTTGTTTTTAAGAATCTTTTAGGTGGTCCCAGCTGTTGTACAGAATAAATGATTTTGATTTTCACCCAGACCTACATATTTTTTAAATGTTTTAAATCATTTTGGCTGATTGAAACTAAAGGATTTCAACGCACTACCACAAAAAGACATGGTACGCTTCGTAGAAGCTGTGGCGGAAGACTTGGTGTAGGCTAAAGCAGGGTTAAGCAGAAAATATCCTTTGTATAGGGTCGAAGTGCATCTGAAAGGAAATAAAGTATTGGATGAACACAAATGTAGTTTTGACCAATGACCATTCTAACAGGAACCAATAATGACAAACGCAACCAATAAAATATGAAAGTAATTACAATCATATTGGTTCCTACAAGAATGCTTCTTCACAATATTTTTGTAAACCACTCTGAGCTTCTGTTAATCGAAATACGATCGTATCATCTTTGGATTGAAGATCCATCTCAATGACAACATAACTCCCAATTACCATTATAAATTACATAATACTCCTTTGCCTATATCAGAACCTAATTTATCGAATGCGAGGGATGAACAGGTGTCGCACGCAAGTGATATATCAACCGTGTCGAGTAGTAGACATTAAGAGGCATATGAGGCGAAATTGGTCTCAGGGGATCTCGATTTCTGTAAAAGTTGCCATCTTATTATTTGGGAACATGAAATAACGAACTTTATCATTGATGTCCTGGTTTTGAAAACACCATTGGTGATTATTATCTCATTAACACACTATTTTGTGGTTATCTCAGGAAGAAAACAATGTTTCTATTCGAGAAGTGTGATGTCTACGACTAGGAACAGTCAGGAAATCAGCGTTGCTCTGTACCTTTTGCAGGGCAATATCAGACTGTTCCTATTCTATTCAAATTGGTATTTATTTGATTGATTGGAAGATCAACGTTGTCTTGTAAATGTGCAAAACAACAAATGCTGAGTTGGATACCAATTTGGGACACAATAGTAATAGCTTTATTATAGTACTTTTATATTTGTTTTTTTCTTTGTGTCTTAAATAAATACTTTTTCTTTCTTTCTTTCTTTCTTTCTTCTAATTTTTTGAGAGCTTATTAAATAATTATTTGTAAAAATAAACTTATTTTTTGTCGTATGGTATAGATGTCGTGTATTCTATCGCGCTGTCCCTTTTTCTCATGAGAAAAGCGTTAGCACCATCTAGCTTCGATTTTCTCGCATCGTTATTCCATGTTGATCGATTGCTACTAGGAAATTATGACGGTAATAGGCTAGTTAGGAATCTTATGGGATTTGAGAATTGGCTAGTAGGCCGACTAATCTTATTGGTTGATTGGAAATGTTTTATTTCTATTTCACGTTGGTTTTGAGCTGCAATATGGTTAAATCTTAAAACCCTTTTTTTTGTTTTGATGATGATGTGATGATGACTTTACTAGTGACAAGATAAGAATATCGCAGTTATGTTATATTCGTTTAGAAAAATTTATATACTTACGCAAATATGAGCTTTAAACGAAGTGAAATGAAAAAATATTGTGATAAAACCATTTAGCGTTTTAATAGCGGTAAAGGGACAGCCTGTCACGTATGGAATGCTAACTTCTGCAATAAGATGTATTTGGACATGCCTCTGAGTACCCTCTTAGACATCTTCAAAGGAAATTAAATGTCTAGAGAGAATTGAGAAAAGAGAGAGAAAGATTTGAGAGAATGTCATTGGTGCCTTGAGGATACAGTCGTGATCAGCGGACTTAAAAAGGTCGCTAAAGCTGAATCACAATATGAAATTAACTATAATGCCAGCCATCTCTTTTCATTGCCGTCTCTTTTCACTCTCAGTCAATGAAAAGAGATGGCAATAGTTCAACTCCTTTAATGCGATTCCGCAATTTTAAGCCCGCAGTTTAATTTCGTCTACATGAAGTTTTGCTATGTTAGGTTAGACATGATTCTTGGTGTGGGTGAGGTGATTCAATTGAATTATGTGTAGGAGCGAGATGCGCAATGATATCCGCATTCCTAAACTAATGATTGCATCATTGTAATGAACTATTGTTATTTTCAATAACAATTATTTGAATGCGATTCCAGGTACGTTAGATGACATAGTTTTGATTATCTAATCATTCAACTAATCTTTCAGAACATCAGACATTCGGAATTCTTTAGGTACCTAAGGATACTAATGGGGAGAATTTTCTGTCTATAGGTATTTTAATTCTACTACATCCTAGATACACAAAACCACGTAAAATTCATCTCTTCCCTGGAAAGAGAAATTCAAAAAACATCCAAAAAGTCGTCCTTACCAGGATTCGACTTGACGTCAAAAATTGTACCAACGAAATTCCATAGCAAAAAAAGGTTAAGATAACACTGCAACAATAGCTATCCCAATATTTTTCTAGTGTCCCGAATCCTAGATAATAGAAGCAGGTAGTGATTTCTGGATCGCGCAAATGGTATTTTTGGAATAGTTTTCTTAAATACAACTTATTTTTGTACTAGTTAGGGCGTCCGTGTCTTCGCGCTTAACCGGCTAAAGGGAGCTGGTCTAAATCCCTATAGACGAAAGGACAGGTCTTGCATCAAGGTCCTGATATTTTCGGAGGTCATATTATCTTGTATCAAGATCCTGTGACCTTGACCTAGAAACCAGTGAACTACCTCTTTGATGGCTGATGGGCAGTTGGCACAGAGTGCAGTTCATTGACCTCAACCCCAGTGCCGAAGACGTATTGACGTCCTTTTGATGAAGATTGTATCTACACATTGTAATAAGTAGGTACTTACTTTTATTTATTTTACGACAAACTGTCCAATATTGAAATTCCGATCTTCTGAATATTCTATTAAATAAAATGAAATTTCAAATATTTATCTTTTAATGATAATTATTATTTTTATTTTTTTTTTATTTATTTATCTCGTGGAAAACCAAGAGATAAAAATATAAAATATAAATCAATTAAACACTTTGATTAGATTCATAAAGCCAATTAGAGGTTTTCGCTGATAGACATATTGGTGAATACTTGCATAAATCTATGCCTAACAAATTATCTAATAAACACTGTGCTAATAAATTATCAATGCTAATATTGTACCTACGTAAAAAAAGTCAGCAGTCATAGATCGGCGGTGGATGCAGGCCGCTTCATACCGCAAAAAGTCTAATGTGATTAATAAGATATTTTAAAAATAAGTAAGTAACAAAGTTAGCTGACTTCAATAAGGTATTATAACCTAGTTGTTAAAATTTATTTATTTACTTAGTTATTTGAAGTATTTTTTTTTTCTGAACTTCAATTTTACATACAGCTGGCGAATTTTAGTTGCGGGTATATGACAATTTATAAATTGACAAACTACCTACCAAAAGCTTAATATTTTTAGAAATAGTAATGTTGCATCATAGATGTCACCAGTATCTTTCATTGCATCAATTTACAACCATTCCGCTGTGTAACTTTTAAAACTGACACAGTTGTAATATTTTATAAAATAAACACAAGTTTTTATCAAATTATCTAGTCTTCGTACCAAGTAGTGATGTGGAAAGTGTGTCGTTCTTACGTTTGTTTGAAAAGATCTGAATCACGCTGACAGATTTTTTCGAATCGGTATCCCAAATATGAGTTGTAAAAATAGTTCTATGGGGTGTCCAGCTCTTCACGGTAAGTTGTATTCGTTTCGAATCAACACTGAGACATTTGAATTATTCTGAGCCACAACTGTGCATCGCAGTTCCAAAATTCCCAAATCTTGTGCCTGGCACGTTTAAGAGGGGAGATTGGGGAGAGGCTAGTGCCGGGCTATCTCCTCGTCTCTCTTGTTCAGAGTTCAGTTTACTGTTCTCTCAACCACCGAAGAAGTGCGAGTTTGACATCCCTTTTTGAACTTTCCGTTTTTAAGCAGGATGTATTTCTCATAAGTAATTACTACTAATCACTACTACTAATTAAATCTTAATCTTTAGTCATAAGTATTTGATTTTTATTTTTTCTTGATTCTCAAGTTTTTAATATTATTTTTCTGTAAGTTTAGATTAAGTAAGTATTAATATTTTAATTCATTTATATTTGTTTTAGTTTTTTAACACTTTTAATCAAATTGCTCAGATATAATTAAGTTTTTAAAATTACCTTTCCCAAATATCTTCTTAGTCAAGCTTCAAGTACCTACTTATATAAAAAATATAAATGTACATATTTTATTATATCAAGGCATTGTTCACATAGTTGTACCTACTATCAACCTTTCCTTATTTTGGGGCTACATAGATGAACCTGTGTGAGATGTCCATGAATATTTATATTTATTTATTAAGTAATATAAATATGCTACATAGCATTTATCATCGCTCATATATCAATCCTACAGAACATAAATTTAAAACTTTATCACAACAAAGCCACAGCTTAATTCATAGCAGCACCATAAGCGAAGTTGTAATAATTTTAATTTGTATGCAAACATTTTCTTTAGCCCATTCACGTTTACAAGTAAAATGCTACTTCTTATCTCTTGCGTACTTTTTGGATTATGACACAGTTCAAAGTAGCTAGAATAGCTGGGACATAAATATCTTCATTTAAAATTAATAATAAAAATAATCGTAAAGTAATAGCTTCCGCCCGGGGCATCGCTCGCGTGGTGCCCGGATAAAAAGTAGCTTATATCCTATTCCCGGTCATTATCTATGTATGTTTTTAATTTCAGCCAAATCGGTTCAGTGGTTGTCGAGTTATAAAGGAAAAAACATACATCCAAATATCCAACCAAACATCCAAACTTTCGCATATAACATTACTAGCTGACGCCCGCGGCTTCGCCCGCGTGGAGTACTATTTTGTTTATCCCACGGGAACCTTACTTTTTCAGGATAAAAAGTACCCTATGTTCTATTCCACGGTCATTATCTATCTATGTTTCAAATTTCAGCCAAATCGGTTCAGAGGTTGTCGAGTTATAGAGGAACAAACATACATCCAAACATCCAAACATCCATCCAAACATCCAAACTTTCGGATTTATAATATTAGTGTGATTAGTGTGATGTGATGTGATAGTGTGATTAGTGTGATTTGTATGATAAAATAAAATCCTTATCGATAAGACATTATACAAAAAACTATTAGAAATTTTTGAACTGAAAAATAAATCACTAGTTGAATACAACTAGTTGAATAGATAGGCTATTACCTAAGTCATGTGTACAATAGTGTACCAATGACGCAGGTTCACATAAATAATTGCTATTTTTAATAATGTCACATACACCCTTCTGACGTTGCATTGACGCATAGCACGGTCAGAAGGTTTTGATTGGCATTTATTTTAATTTATCAGTTAGGCCCCGTTCGCACGAGAGGTTTTTAACGTTCGTTAAAAAAGAGCGTTGGTGAATTTAAAACTCAAATCGAATGCCTCTTGTACTTAAAATATCTGGGCGACCGAGCTATGCTCTGGTGCAAATGGAGAAAAATTAAAGAAGAAACTTAAAAAAAACTAACAAGAATAAACTTTCACTGGCTGAGATTCGAAATCGAAGCCTTCGGCTGATAGGCGGACACCCAATCCACTCAGCCACTTTGGTCTCAACAAATACTGTGAAATTACGAACCACATTGCACTGGTAAATCTTTTTGCGTGAAAATGCCGAGAAAACGAATTTTCCCAGATTATGAGACATAGGTAGCTAGATCGATTTTTCGCCCCCTTAAACTCCCGTACCGCCAATTTCATCGAAATCGTTACAGTCGTTTCCGTGAGTACAGACAGACAAGCAAACAAACAAACAAACAAATATTGCTCGTTTAATAGAATAGGATTTCCTGTATGTACATGCGCTTTTTCTACACCCAGAGTTCATCGGAGAACATCTTGGCTTCGCAATATAAGAGATTGGACGGGAATCAAGAAAGCGGAAGATCTGTTTAGGCTAGCACTAGACAAGGAAAAATTTGCCAGGATGACAGCTAACCTTCAGTAAAGGAGAGGCACTAGAAGAAGAAGAAGAAGAGTTCATCAAAACAGACGGCTGATTAACACGTTCGGTGCGGGACCGTATTTGCAAGACTTTCAGACAGTGCGATACAGGACATTTATGGTAGGTACGAGAGTTACTCCTGGTGCGGTACATGACATATATGTCCTGTATTATGTTTTTTTTGAAATGCCTATAATTTAATGAAGTTCGTAATTTAATGTTGTTTTTTTAATTATTTGGGTAGATTATAACCTTATCTAACATATGGTAAGCCAGGACGGGGATCTGGTGAATACTTTAGAAGCTATAACTAAAACTAAATACCCACCAAAATTGTCCTGTACCGCACTGAAAATAGGGTCAAAACGTTTGTCCTTTACACAAGTTTAGTGATGTTCTAACCGTATTTTGAACAATCGATATCGATAAGGAGCATTTATTTCTCTGAATATGAACAAAACTTCATTTACTTAAATTACAAGCTAAGTTAAACACCCCGGCATGGATTTATGGTCCTGGAGGAAGTATATGCAGGACTCATTTTTGGTGCATCCTTGGTCAATTTTGTTCGGCGCAGACCTCCACCGCAGACTTACAAATTTTTAATTTATAAAAACTTTGTCCGTACATTTACAAACAAAACAAAAAAGAATCAGTCAAATCAGTCAAGCTGTTCTCAAGTAATGCGGGAACATACATGCGGCAATTAATTTTTTTAATAACTGGGTTAGGATGTTGATGATTTTCAATCCTCAATTAAATTGCGACCATCGATAACATTTTATGAGATCGCTTAATTTTGGCGTAAATGTAATAATCGACAAATGACGTGCTAATAAGATAGGGATTGCTCCGCACTACTGTAAAAATCAGCGCGACACCGGGTTTGCGGATACAGGACATATATGTATGGTAACGCACAGAATTACGAAAATTGCTTTTAAGTGCGTACTACCCATATATGTCCTGTACAATTTTATGGCAAATTTTGCTTATATTTTTAATAAGCTACAGAAAAGTATACTTGACTCTTTTTTACATAAATGATTTCGTATAGAAATAGCCCCCGCACCAGCGGTAAAACTACAATTCTACCTTCCGCACCAGAAGAAAGTCGCGTACAACCCATATATGTCCTGTACCGCACTGAACGTGTTAAAGCAACCAGCTGCACTCCCCTAAGCTTTGTCTGTACATTTGGCAGTAGAGGAGCGTGTGTATTATTCAGAAGTAAGCACCTGAGCCAAACAAACGTAGGCAATTTATCGGCGCTTCGGCCATTAAAGCGTTGAAGATATTGTTGGTAGACATCAGATGGAGGTCATTAGGTATGTTTTTGTTTTATGTTCAAGGAACTAAGTTCTACGCAGATTTTCGAGTTGAAAATAACCTCTTATTAAAAAAACGGATCAAGACTGTATCGTCGAGGCGCGGTAGACGTTCTTTCAGATCATTGAATTTTTTTTTTCAGATCATTTAAGTCATCAGCATTTAAGATTCTTTAAAGATGTCTAAAGCCTCATACATACGTAACTATTTATCGTAGCGATAAATCTGTGCAGACCTGTTTGCGCAGTTTTATCGATCGTGTGTATGAAAAATCGTTGTCGATAATCGTTCGTCGGTGGCAGTTGCAATTTCTATCAGATAAATCGTTGTCGATTACATTTGCACAGTTTTATCATTGCGTGTGGACGGCGATCGCTCAGTTCGGCAGTACTTCACGGAGCTTGCTAGTGTGCGCACGTGCACATCGCTTTCACAGAAATATGTCGGAAGACAAAAGAGTTGGACACCGCGAACTACTTCAAGATTTTATAGAAAGCTACAGAAACGAAACTTGCCTTTGGAAGACTACATGTAAGGATTACCACGACTGCAACAAAAAAAAAAGAGAAAATTGCTTCCTTTTCATGAGCCAGTCTTTACACCATAGACTCCGCTTCTTTTTTTTCTTTAAACACATAACCAGGCCTAAAATAGCAAGTGCGTCATAATCTTCCATTGTTAACATGTATCTTGCGCGAGCTTCTGCGGAGAACTTCCCGATCGAGATCGATATCGGAGGCGTGTGGAGGCACTAGGAACGTTCGATTTATCTGCGCAGTCTGAAATCGCTACGATAAATCGTTACGTATGTATGAGGCTTAAGGCTCATTCAAATATATATTTAGCACATGCCTACATTTTGCAGAAGTTAGCATTCCATACGTGACATGTTGCAAACCCATTGCCGCTATAAGACTAAGTTCAGATGAACGCGCGGCGACGCGCGGTTGGCTCGGAGCGCGGCTTGAGATTGTAACAAATCAATGTTGTTGTGTACATGACCGCGCGTCACCGCGCGGCGACGCGCGTTTTAAGATCTACAATCCG
The DNA here is from genome assembly GCA_958496255.1 of Camptogramma bilineatum. Taxonomy (NCBI): domain Eukaryota; kingdom Metazoa; phylum Arthropoda; class Insecta; order Lepidoptera; family Geometridae; genus Camptogramma; species Camptogramma bilineatum. The sequence continues at coordinate 8,730,414 of OY292465.1, read as the reverse complement.
GTATCGACCTGTTTTAGCTGAACCGCGCGGCAACGCGCATCGCCGCGCGTTCATCTGAACTTAGCCTAAAAAGTTAAAATATTTCCTAACGATGTTTTCCTTCAGAAACTAATTTACTATACAATACATAAGACCTGCCCAAGACACTGGCAGCATTACCATACCAAATAGCAATGCTCCGATAAGCCATACCTATTTCTACCTGATAATAATTATGTGGCATTTATTCTTGATTTAGTTATGTTATACTGGCCGATGAAGGGAAAAGGTTATGGTCAGGGCTATTTTTATGTCCATAAATACTCTTCGATCTACTGTGGAAATATTTTATTCCTACTAAGTAAGTTCGTATGAGCAAGTGGCCAACTCTGGTGACGGAGTTTTTAGGCCACCTAACAGCCTCCGTCATGGCTTAACTTTTTTAACTTAAAAGCTGGGACCGACAATTTAACGTGCCCTCCGAAGCACGGAAGCGCTCATCTCAAAATGCCACTTGGGGTCACCCATCCAAATTGTGACCGTGCACAACGTTGGTTATAACTTCAACGATCAATCAAGAACGTCTCAGTAAGCTACGCCACTGAAGATAAAATTTTTAAGAAACGACAAAACGAAACAAACATGATCTCGACTATTTCTCTATGGAACGGTAGACAGACAGCCACTCTGTTTTTTTTTTATTAATAAAAAATATATTCGGTTTGTATAGTAGCAAATAATTTTGTGCAATCAAAGTACAATTTTAAACTTTTTTACACATTGTTAGGAAAATGATACAAAAAGAATCCTCTAACTAGATTCGAACCCGCATGTTTCGATACGTTGTTGCATTCTTCACAGAATTTGTTAGATTACAAAAGTGGACTCTGTTTCTAAGTCAAAAGGAAGTCAAAACTTCTACGACGGTGGGGTTGAGTGCAAAGCACTACACTTTCCAACATCCCAGCACAAAGCCAGCAATGATACGCTCCATACCACCAGTACTTCACGTCCGACCAATGTTTATGCGCCTTGCATTACGTTTTACAAGGTCACACTTACCCCGTAGAAACGGACTCCCCGAAGATATCGCCCAAAATTTTGTACAAAAGCTCAAAATGCAGAAAAATATCGTTTGCGCGATCCAGGATCGATATTGAAAAAATGCGGTCCTTTAGGGATGCTTGTTGTATTTTGCTACCTGCGGGACAGAAGGGTGGGGGATGATAGCATTGATCTACGCTGACGCACGCTACACTGTTGCTTTTGCGCACAAAAAAGTGTTCGTATAAGGATGGGGCTTCTGTTGAGCTAATCACTGCCAAACTTTACAGGATCACACGCTGAATTAATTTAAAAATTGCCTTGTTTCATAAAAATCTGAGAGGCGTGCATAGATTTTATAGTTTTTTAAATTTTCTACAATCATGGATCAATAAAAAGCCAAAAATACAAAAGTTTGGTAAACTAAAATAATTCTGACATTCACTTTCGATTTAGGATAGAAAACTGGGTCCCAATTCCTCTATTTTACAACGTAATCCATTCAAGTATCATTGCCGCTGCGTTTTGTTTCGTTCTCCAAAAGGACATTATTTTGTGAAACCTCATTAATAATTTGTATGATAACGTCATCACAATAGAGTAACCTAACCTCACTGGTCATTAGAATATGAAATAAAACTAAATAGTTGACGTATTGCTTTAGTTGAGAAAAAGTTTTTTAATAGAATCGAAGGCTGGTATTTACCTGTATTTACCATTGGAGCGCAGATAGTAAATAAAATCTAACATTGTATTCAAATTCAATTCAACTGCAATCGAATTATCCCGAGGACGGCTACAGACTGCAGTCCGTAAGAGCTAAGTCTGTTTTCAACTTGAAGGCGACTCAGAAGTCAGAAATCATCGTGACATTTTGCTTCGCCTCTTAAACAAGATTACGGATCCCTAATGCTCGGAATACACGAGGCTAGTTTTTCAAGCCAGGATATCAAAGTAAGTAGGTAAGTAAGTTCGTATGAGTAAGTGGCCCACTCTGGTGACAGAGTGTTTAGGCCGCCTAAAGGCCGCCGTCATGGCTTAACGACTTAAAAGCCGGGACCGACAATTTAACGTGCCCACTTTTTTTTTTTTTTTTTTTTTTTTCACTTTAAGAAATTACATAAGATATATTACAATATTGTGCCTTTAAACCCTGTTGGGTTTGTGTAGGCACTCACATTCGTCTTCTTCGCAATGTAAGTACTTACTTACACACAAGTAACAATATACGTTTAGTTGACATACATCATTTAGTTAAAGGTAACAAGTCTTGCGGTCACCCATCCTAAGAGTGGCCGCGCCCTGCTTATCTTCAACGATCAATCAAGAACGTCTAAGCAAACTACGCCACGAGCGCCAGGATAGCAAGACAGTGATAGTAAGCTAGTCAGCTAGCAGCTCTGGCTTCGTGTAAACAGAACTAGCTTTGAAAATGGGAATAGAAATGGGCAAAAAACCGCCATCTTGTTAGCTTACCTTACCATCACTATCTTGCTATCATGGATTGAAAAACTAGTCTCGTGTGTTCTGAGCATTACAAATAATCCGTTATTCGTCAGCACTCGATAGTTTCAAGCCCCCCATCATAACCATAAATACCTACAAAGAAATGTATTAAAAATAATTTTCAAAAAGCTCAAAGTTCTCAAATGTGGTTATATAACGTAGGTATACGTACACAGTTTAAAAATTACCAAACAAACATAACAGAAAAGTTGCTTTAATTATACAAATTGTTCCCCAGTGAGCACTCTAACTCAAAGTATAATTCCATTAAAATTGAACTTTGTATGATAACAAGTACAGTTGTATGGAAACTTTGTGCGGATCTCGAGCGAAAATTGCTTATTAATTTACTCTTTAATGACGTAAACTATTTCAATTAATCAACACGACAATCAAACAACTTCCAAGGCTGTTATGAGAATTCTTCGGAATAGTACTGTAAAGCTGCGTTTATACCAACGCTTATTATTAGCAGCGCCCTCGCGGCGTTGCCCCCATAGTGATGGTATTTGGTGATGATGATGATGAAAAGTAGCCTATAGCCTACCTCAATAGTTTAGCTTTCAAGTGCAAAAATATTTTTTCAAATCGGACTGGTAGTTTCTGAGATGCGCGCGTTCAAAAAAAAAGCTTTTCCGCTTTATATAATTAGTACCTATAGATTAAAAATATAAAGCTTATTATTTCGTAAGAAGATCAGAAAAAGCGAATATTTTGTAGTTTTCCAATTATGTAATTATACGGAGTTACATACAATTTTCATCCTCTATAAACATTCTTCTCCGTATACACTACTTTTAAACATGGCGTATTTTACTTATGCTAAATCTTTTATTCGAAATCCATATAACTTGTCACATAAAATACTACTCTTCTCATGAAGAGGCCATACCATACTATTACTAGTAGTTTCTACCTTAAGTTACACTATTCAAGAGTGCCAAAACCGACCAGAAATCGCGCAAAGTAGTAAAACTTCAAGTTTGGGTTAGAATCCAGTCAAGCTCCGTGAGAAACCCATGACAATCAGTTTTCTTTCGAATTGATATCATAACGAAATTCGGCTGAATATACACTATCAACTATCACAGTATTGCCTCGCACTGTTCAATGATTCCGACAGCGTTTATCGCGCGACTAACGTATCGCTGTTCTTAAGCAGTTTCTAGCGTCAGTGTGGTCACAGCTTAATACTTTTATCTTTCGATGGTATTATTGCCAAAGTTAGAAGTTATTCTGACACAGTATTAAGTCGATATTGGTTTTAAATACTAGTTTTATTTAAGCTATCTTCCGTTTATGGACATGATTATTTTCTTGAAATTATGCACATTAACAAGAGATGAAAACGAAGAAGGAAAACATGGTGTCGTGGTAGCGAAATAATGACTAGAATACCTAATCAAAATATAAGTCGATTTCGCAAAAAATTTCACTTATCCCTTTTTGGCTGTTAACTATCGATATGTACCTACTAATAAACACGGCATAAGTTATAGGTTCCTAGTATGCAGAAGTGTCTGTTCTAACTAATGTCATTCCAGAGGTCAACCTTAGTGTAGGTTATATTAGATATACCTATAGGTTATCCAAGAATAACCTACACTAAGGTTACCACCACGTTTAGTTTTATCACAGTTGGATTTAAGAAAGAATATCTCGCCTTTAATAACATTCTTCATAGTTACTTTTATACTTCCACTAGCTGACGCCGCCGCTTCGCCCGCGTGGACTATTACTTTTTTATTCCTCGGGAAACATGCATTTTTTCGGGGTAAAAAGTAGCCTTTGTCACTCTCCAGCCCTCCAACTATCTCCACACAAAAAATCACGTCAATTCGTCTCTCTGTTTTGACGTGAAAGCAGGATAAACAAACAAACAAACACACTTTCACATGGGCATATGGATTAGAAGGATTTGAAGAAGTCAAAAAAAAAAAATTCAAATATCATTTATTCAGTAGGACCGTTATGACCACTTTGAAACGTCTTAAGAGCTAGGTGATTCTACTCCTGTTCTTTCGCGACCAAAGTCATAATGTTTCTCTTTTTTGTTGCAGGTCAAAAATCGCCAGATTGAGTGGAAGTGAGAGTGATAGTGAGAGTGACGTGCGTGACTTCATCTGTCATGTGATCCACAATGTTGAAGATTCAGATGTTGGAGTCACTCCACAGCAATGATGCTGATGAAAACCAGGAGCAACAGCAGAATGGGTGAGTTTAGTGAGTTTTATAATAATTTTAAGATTAAAAAAAAAATAACTTGTAAAAGTGATCGCAAACTTTTTTGATGTGTACGTAAAATCGATCGATGGAAATGTGTAATCTTGCCTCTAATCTTCAGATGTTAATTTATTTACAAATAATTTTGAGAAATTTCCTCGAATCTAAATCGAACGTAGGTACCAAAATTTCACCTAGATTCTATTTCGACGATATCGATCTGACTAGTTCAGTCCAGAGGCATTTGAAAATGACAAAGTAACGTAGACATTTTGAAACATTAGCAGTTTCTTTTAAATAAACGTTTTAATAACACAAATAGTTAGGTTTTCTTTCATATTAAATTAGTCATGATTATAACAATCAAATTTAAGATTGAAAGGTAGTCAATTCTAAAACACATGACTAAATACATTACCATCACAATCTAATCTTAATAGTAAAGCAGACGTGATTCCATCGCCAGCTCCTCAATAACCGTCGCCGCGGCGCCGGCATAATTTCGCAAATAACTTTTTATTGGGACATCACAATTTGTTTGTCCCGGACACGAATTCGGGCAAGTTCGGTAACATTTACACAAACAGATTCCCCGTGAATGAAGCAAAAAGGAATGTGAGAGCTTTATCTCGTTGTTTCAACAAAGGCCACCTTCGGATTAAAAAAAAATGTTTCAGAAAAAATGTTTAGAGTCACGTCCAAATACATGTGGGAGGGACATCACTTTTATTATAACTTCATAATTCGAGATAAATGAAAAAGATTTTTCAAATTTTCCGATGTTTTAAATAGTTACCTATTCTGCCATTCGGAGCTGAGCCAACAAAACAAATATCATAAAAATCGGTCTAGCCGTTCTTGAGTTTTAAATGATGTAACAAATCCGACACTGTGGTAGCTATGTACTTTACATAGGTACACATCACTGCTTTTAAAGGTTATTATTATATCGGTACCCCTTCCGTGAAATAGCTGATTACTTAATAAAAAGGTTTTTTATACATTACTATAAAACTTAACCAGATTAAAAATTCTAATGCAAATTGGTATCATTTGTTTTACCTGAAAGCAAATTACCAAATTGGTTGAACTATGGCTTCTACGCTTTTCAAATCTTAAAAGCTCGCAGTGTTTCCAAGATAGCCAAGTTTATTTTCCATTTAATAAATAAGGTCATACACACATTTTCAATCTAACCCCGACCGACCGACACAGCAAGGAGCTAAGCGAACAATGACATCGTAAAATGCGAATGAAAAATACGAGCAAGGCGACATGGCGTCGCCTCTCGACAAAACAACAACGTTTATGGAATAAACAGGTTGTTTTCTTTTCTTACTAATACATATTAGATTAAAGTCTTTTGACTAAGCGAGTGTATCTAATGTAGTTTTACAATTTTAATTTTATTGCATTCATCACGTTTTGTTACAAATAAAAATACATGTTCGTTAACATTGTTTCGGCGGGTGCCAAAGTATCCATAGTTTTCCCGGTAACCAGTCCATTACCATAACTCCCCCATAACCCGGTAGTAGTTTTCCATTATTTGAAATACTCCTGCACAGACTGCGGACTGCCCTTTAAAGCATTTTTATAGTGTTATACAGGGTAGTCACTGGAATGTGTGTCTATTACAAAAGATCAAAGTTGTCAAAAGGGCCTCTGTGTGTTAGCTTCGGCCCCAAGCATGCCTGTCAAAGGTCCGGGACTCCATAGTCCCGAGATGTTCAAATTGACATACAAAATAATAATAATAAAATAAAAATAAAAATAAATTAAAGGGATAGCAAGCCGCGCATCGCGAATGCAAAAGATGATTATAACAAACATTAAACACGCGTTGATATCTTTTGTAAGGTAAAAATAGTTTAATTAATCAAACCATGAAATTTTGTTACAAATCAAAACCGAAGAAACGAATAATGAAAATTATGAAATGTTTAGATACATTCAAATTATAACCAATTTTAAATTGAAAATAAATCGAAAATTGTTAATTAATTAAACTTCTATCTTGGTAAATTCAAATAATAGAATTTCATGCGAAAACGTAAAATGGCTTCAATTAATAACACCCGCCTATTACTCGCACTGTTTTTATTCATATAAGTACTTACATATTTAAAAAAAAACACTCGTTATTTCTGCACAAGATCATTGAGCATGTAATAAAGCAATTGAGATAAAGCAATAACTTATAATAAGTCAAATCAGACGTAATAAATGGGGCACTTGCTCGTCTAAGCCTGTGGTTAAAATTGAACCATTGGACAATAAATGGTATATGCATACCTGTAATCATTTAATCAAGTAGGTAGATGAACTACTGGGATTCAGTGATAGTTGAGTGGGCCAGCTCGACAGAGCCCCCGTCATAACTGGTCCAGGGATTTTACAAAATTCAATCTTGTCAACATGCGCTTAAAATATTGTTTTTAAGAAAATAAGATTTTTTTATATACTTACTAATAGGGTAGCAGAGAAGCAAACGGCCCACCTGATGGTAAGCAGTTACCGTAGCCTATGGACGCCTGCGATACCAGAGGTGTCACACTCGCACTTTAAAAAAATCAAAACGCCCTTTTTAAAAAACCCCATAAATCGACGATATTTATACGCGAGTAATTCCCGTGTGTTAAATAATAACCCCATACTGTAGTTATTGAGGAAAACCACGGCAGAATTAATATAATCTTTGATTTTTTTTACCCGGCTGACTGTCAAGTCACCCGGGTTATGTAGATCGCGCGTTTCTATGTATGTGGGTTCGTTCGTTCGTATGTAAGTAATATTCTTTATTACCACGTTTCTCCTAAACGGCTGGATGGATTTTGATGAATGAGGTATCGTTAGAATCGTCTCCATCTCGATTGTGCTCTAGGATACTTTTTATTTCGATAAATCAAATAGTGCGGCTAAAAAATGCAACAATGTGTGAATTTTCAAAATGAAAATCACGCTATCATATCAAAATCCATGTCAAAATCAAGAGGTTGGTGGACTGATATCAAATATAATTTTTTTAAAAATCTAACATGACATCTTCGAAGACTAAATCGAGTCTCAAAATTTTTAAAAATCTATTTTTCGCCCTAAATAGAATTGCTAACCAAAACGCAAACTAAAACTTTCTATTTAGTCACACGCAACGTTTAGAACAAACTGCATCGAAATTGGTTTAGCCATTTAGGAGATATCTCATATTTAAGTAATTTAGGTACTCACAGAGCCATCTGTGTGTCAACTGTGACAACAACGTTTAGGAAAATGCGTACGGCATCGAACCCTAGATACCTACATAATAATAAAATTGTAATTTAATTTTGTTTTGTGATTGATAAGATAATGCTGTTTCCAACTTTTCAGTTCAGCCGGGTTTTTTTATTTTTGAATAAATTGCTTGTTTACTTTTTAGAAATACTGGCACTTGTAGGTATCGTGAAGTAGACTTTCCTGCAGTAGACATAGACAACTTAAATATTTTCGCTTTACCCGTATAAACTCTGAGCACTTGAGCGATTGTTTACCGTTCCTGGAGATACAGCTGCTAGCCTGTTTACGTTTTTTTGCCCTGAGTTCGTCTAGTGTACGGTATGTTACACAACAACGGGCCACATAGGTACACCGTTCGCAAGCCAACCACCCGTGAAATTCTGTGTTAGAAAAACTGATCAATTACCCACTAATAAGTGTATGAAGCTCAAGAAAATGAATGACATTGTTATGAACTAGCTTCAGTCCTCGGTTTCGTCACATTTGTGGAAATGCAACAAATCAAAGATCAAATCAGTCCAGCAGTTCTTGTTCTTGGGTCAGAAATGGTAGTAGCTAACTCGAAAATTTAAGATTTCAAATAAGTGCTTCAATGATGCCTCGATTTAGATGAATTAGAATTTAGAATTAGAATTATGAAACTTGGAATAGGTGTAGATCGTGTCATGGAATAGAATAGCAATAAAGGCAGTTTAGAATATTGGTAGGTACCATACAAGCTAAGCCGAACCTAATACAAGGAAAACAAACAAATATGTACACTGGGTGACCCAGTATACGAGTACATATTGGGTTCAGCCGGCCTAACATGTGCAACATCGAGAGAGATATCTCGATCGGTCGACCTTCTCTAACGCAAACGTTAGAGCAGCATAACCGATCGAGAAGTCTCGTTTCTCGATTCTCGATGTTGCACATGTTAGGCCTAGGTACAGATTTACAATATTGGCGATCCCTATGTCGTAGCAAAGGAGTATTCGGCTGAGAGCTAGTTCGATTTTCACGGCGCGCGGCGAGACAAATCATGATGTTTTCCTTCACCATTTAAAGCTTATGTGTCCCGTGATTTTTAACTATTTAGAGCTCAGATAAATGCGTAAATTTTTACGTGTTTAAATTTTAAGTCATTAACTTTTGAATTTCGATCTAAACATTTCTGATAGATAATGAATAGGGTTAGGGGAGACCGGGGACAAACGTAACGGCGGGTTGAAAGTAACAAACGCTCCGTAGCCTTGTCCAATAGCCGGAACGACGTGCGCGACCGTTGGTTGTTAGCTTGCACCGGCCCCCGCGCATGAGTTCAGTCTCCGCGCCCGCACCACGCGGCAAGGTTGTGTTAGTGGACGTATCGTGATTTTTTGCACCAAAAGTAGGTTGCTTGTTGTTTATTCATTTAGTGTTTACGTAGAATTAAGATGCTGATAACAATTATGACTATTAGTTCGTTGATTAACCTTATGATTGTCTTTAGCATGTTATAAGTTGTTTTCGTGTAACACTTTCAGTTTCAAGGTTATTTGGCATCAAATATCAAAAACGGGGTTGGGTACAAAAGTAACATCTCATGGCAGGACATAAGTAACGTGTTACTTTAATAGTAAATATGAGTGCGATGTTATGAAACTTTTTTTTTTCTTTTTTTGTTTAACAGAATGCCACGGCAGCGTATTAGAAAAACTAATAGAGGCACCACTAGCACAGAAGTCTATAGAAAAGCAGCAGATGAACATTTAAAAGACAACACAAAGATAAGAAATATATACTAAATAGAAACATGAATCTCAAGATAATCTTACATAAAAAGTTAATTATTTTTGTACTAGGTAGGTATTTAACTTTGAAATAAATAATTTGATTTAACGTTGTTTTTTATTGTTATTGTAACATAGGGGAGAATTTATACGGTGTTACTTTCGACCCACGCTCTGTTACTATCGCCCTAACCATGGGGTCGAAATTAACAATTTCCATTTTTTTTTCGCAGCTTAATAATTATCAGAAACCATGACATATTTTATAAAATAATAATGTACATTTATAGACCATAAACGAAAGTTTATTATGGCTATAATTATTTTATCATAATGATTATTACTAACGAGAAATCTGGCATGGAATACAAACTGTTACGTTTGTCCCCGGTCTCCCTACACGCACGTTATTCAACATTTTCATTATAAATACATTGTGTTCGTTATTTCATTCAAGTACAGATTAATTTGGTTCCAATCATTTGACATTCTCATAAATTATTATCATTAACTAGGGCGAGGTATTATATAGTACTAGCTGCTGCCCGCGGCGGTAACCTATTAATCTTTCGAAAAACGATACACCGAATTTTGAAATCCATAAAACGTTTGATAGAAACTCGAAATCCAGATGCTATGTTTTACATAATTTTATTACTCCGATATAACATTTCACAGAAGTCTCATTTGACAGAAACACTAATGCCAGATTATCAGTTCGTTTTTTTTTCATTCGACAACAATATCCTTATACCGATTTTTAAAAGACAGAAGTAACGCTTACCAGAAAATTTCCAGCCATATAAAACCTTTTCCATCTTACTCAATAATAAATATTATTTACGTAATTTGTGTTACTTTTCTTGTTGCGTCTGTCTTACCGTAAAACGAAACGTTTTTAGGTTATTATCGGTCTCAGAACCGAATCTGCCTACCCCGACTTCCACGTAGTCTTGTCTGTCCTACCCTAGAGTGTTTTTATGAACTCGGAGGCGCGAAGGAAGATGCAGCCCCCGCCCGCTGTAACAAAACGCGGCCCCAGCACGAGCTGGAGCGGCTGAGGCTGGTCGCCGCCGAAGGTGGCGACCAAACAGCCGAAGCTGCGAAGGCTCGTGCTGATGCCGCGTTTTGTTACGCAAGGGCGGAGGGGCTGCACTTCCCGAAGCGCCGGAGCCGTCACAAATTCGAAATGGATGAAAGATTTAGGTTAAATTTTGATAATTTGCCAAAAGTGTTTGGTGAGGTTACCTAACCATCTAGCACGAAATTAGTTAAGGAAATGTTAAAGGTAATAAAAAATGTAACTAGGTACAATATGTATTAGATATCTACCTACAGAACTTCAAGCTACATAATGAACATCGTTCATTTAATTTTATGGTACCTAGTATTTATAACGCTCTGAATTATTACTAGATGGCGCTACTAGTAGGCCTTTAGAAAGATTGAATACATAATTTTGTAATAAGTCTTTCCTGAACCATGATTTTTCGGGATCACAAAATATATGAAAAACAAATTATATGGAAAACAAACATGCGGTAAAGTGAAATATCTGGATGTTAAAATTTCTGGAAAATGTTTAGGTGGATTTTGTATTTCTGTCTTGTAAAAAAAAACAAATGAAAATCTGGCTTAAGAATTTATGGAATTCGAATTCCTGGATTATGAAAAAAAAGAAATCAAAAATCTGTCAAACGTTCCTATGGATTTCAAAAATCTGGCTTGTATTTTTCGTGACATAAATACGTAACCGCCCGCGGCTTCGCTCGCGTGGTACCCGGATAAAAAGTAGCCTATGTTACTCTTCAGCCCTCCAACTATCTCCACACAAAAAATCACGTCAATCCGTCGCTCTGTATTGACTTGACTATAAGGACAAATAAACAAACAAATAATCACACTTTCACATTTATAATATGGATGGATGGATTAGGATGGATGGATATGGATGGATGGATACGGATATATCTTGTAACATAGGTACTCTACAACCAGGACACCAGTTGCAACCTGTCACGTATGGAATGTTCTTCTTCTAATGGTGCCTCTCCGACTAGCGGCTATTGTTCCCGATCTTTAGCGAGGCGACATAGTTCGGCAGCGCTCGCTATCCCCATCCACTCCCTGATGTTCCGCAACCAAGATTTCTTCCTCTAACCAACACGCCTCATGCTGGCGACTTTTTCCATCATAATCAGTTGAAGTAGGTCATATCTCTCGTGACTTGACACGTCCTAAATAACCAACTTTTTCTTAGCTTGATGGTGTGCAAAAGTTCCCGTTTCTGCTGTGCTCTTCTGAGGACTTCCTCATATTTTGTCACTATGGAATGTTTAGGTAGGTACTTCTGCAAAATGTGGGCATGTACCAAAAATGTGTATTACGTATAGCTCTGACTGTGTAGTCAGAGTTACGTCCAAATACATTTACTTATGCATGATTTAGGCATCTTCAAAGGATCTAGCATGCCTAATAAGATCTGAGAGAATGTCTAGTCTAACGCACCTTGGGAATTCAGTCGTCATCATTTTTCATTTTTTTTATTGCTCTGTGTGCTCGAATAAGAATTCAAAAACCAGCATGCTACGTAGGTTTAACATCTCCAACTCTCAAATAGGTAACTTTAAGAATTCTTTCAACTATTAAATATCCGTGGTTCACCTTTACATAATAAAGGGGATCTCGGGGTCAGCACTGTTTTATTGGTCGTTCGATTTTATCTTTGCCATTCGGGGAAACTAAGATATTACCGACGCTGTATCTACTGGTTACCCCCTATTCATAAGATGGATGAAGCTGCTGTAAGCTCCGTCTTAAATAAGAATGTTTATAATACCTACAGACATTGATCGTAACGGGTACATATGAAAAGGCCGAAAACTGAAATTCCGATCCTTGAAATACCAATGTTTAAAATAGCGAATGCTCGTAAAGTATAATGATTAAAATGTACAAGTTTAAAATGTATAAACGTACTTAATGTTCATTAATCAGAATGCTCGAAATGTCGAAAGTCAGACAGTAGCATACCAGACAAAATAATATTCTTCTATTACATACGTCAAGTATGTACCTACTTAGTTTAATTATGATAAAAAATAAAGTTAAATTGTCGACATCAAAACTTTTGTCGCTTGTGTTAGCGACTAGCTTATAAATACAAACTTACTCTTATTATCTTACATTATTTCCCCTTAGTCTACATTTATCTTTTTTAAACATTGAAACTTGTAACATCCAAAACATTTAAGTGCATGATGTTTACCTTATTGTAATCATAAATTGTGTGGGTCGTGCTGTGAATATTTTTAAATCATCTGATAATGATTTTAACAATATCACACCGTCACCTGTTACAGAGGTATTACCTGTCAAAGACAACTCCTCGTTACTATCCCTAAAGGCCGAAGAAATATATTTTACAAGAAAATATCCTAAATCGACCAACCAAACTAGACCCGCCAACATAAGGACCTGCCTAACAGCGGGAGAGCAGATTTTACTGGTCCTATTATGAAAGTAAGTTTGACTATCTGTTCGATATCAGGAGATAAGTTACGCCATTTGTGCAAGCTTTCGATAGGCTCACCGTAAAATTGAATTAGGGTTATACTGTGTAAAAATTATGGTGCTATTAACACTTACCTAAGTATTTAAGTGAAAAAGCTGATGATACTTATATCAAGCTCATACGATTCTATATAAAAGTATACTTACTGACTTACCTAAGCTTTTACAATGTAACTTAAGGCATTACACGCATGACTTATTTAAGAAAATTCGTCGAGAACACAAATTTATAATTCCTTTAGGTACATCTTTCACTAGACGGTTTAGGTACAATGACGTTGATTTGGAGTAGGCTTGGCTGCTGAGCAGGGCTAGGCCTATACCATCCTTCCATCCTCTCAGTACGGCTATATCCACAGGAAGGACATGGTCACAATACGTGTGGGGCTGACTAAACCGCGGGACTCCAACTTACCCTTTACCTACTAAGAGGACTTAGGTAGGTAAGTACCTACTTACTTAACTAGTTTATTTTCTTGCAACAATGTTAAAAACATTTTAATAAAAGTCACTTAGGTAAGTAGGTAAGTAATTTTAGATAGAGTATCGTGCAAACTTTATGGCGGCTGAAGTGCCGAATTCTAAAAGTTTTCAGCTTTAAATATAAAATCACTAAAATTATTTGATTTAGCGTCATCTATTGTGTACACGACGTAACATTAACGTGCTTTAACTCTAGTATTGATTACCCTAACCTCTTTAGCAGTTAGTAGCAATTAGTTCCGTTAGATGGCTTTGAAAACAAACTAGTTCAAGCGTAAGGTCAGAGATGGCGCTATTATTGTTGGTTTGATTTCATTTTGGAATCAACTTACATATTCAATGTAGGTACTTACCTACTTACTTAAAGAAAGAAATTTAGCACATAATTATGTTTTCATAGCTTCTTCTCTACCTACTTATTTATCGATCGAGCGAGCGAAGCGAGCGAAGATCTTAGTGGTAAGTTGGGCGATTTTGCTTTGTATGTTTGTATGTTTGTATGTTTATATGTTTGTATGTTTGTATGTTTCACGAATTGTTGTTCGCGCATAACTGTCGAACCGTTCATCCAATCTGCATGAAACTTGGTAGGTCAATAGGTTGTGGTAAGGAAATTTACGGTGGAGCATATGAGCTTAATCGATGAAGGGATTGTGAAGATATTGGGTTCCCAAGGGGGTAAAAAATTATGAAAGTTACACAAATATATTGAGTGGGGTGTCATACGAAAGAGCTTATTTTGTACATTCCAAAATGGTTTTTATTTTTACTCTAGGATGTATAGTTTTTGAAATACGACCAAAGAACAAAAACTACGAAACCAGGGCTGCAAGAGCTCCCGTTTCATAGAGTTTCGATGTCTTCGTAGCTCATTGACTGGTCAGTCTTAAAAAGAGAGTGGCATCGTTGCGGTTTGGTTTGCAATGATTTTAGATGCTACTTGATTTATTTTCATGATAAAAAAAATTTTGATAAAGAATGAAAATAATTGGGGTAAAAAAGTTAAGTAAACAAATATATTGAGTGGGGTATCAAATGAAAGGTCTTTATTTGTACATTCCAAAATAGTTATTATTTTTATTCTAGGACGTATGCTTTTAGAAATACGACGAGAATTCATAAATATGAAATAAATGAAAAATTAGACACGACATTATGTATTGCATGCATGCTAGTATTTTTTACCATGAAGAGCTAGCGCAATAGGCATACTCGGCAGTAGTAGCACTTGAAATTATAGGGGTAGTCAGAAGAAAGTCCAAATGTAAGCCATCTACGGTGCGCGAGATCTCAGTTCGGGGCGAACTACTAGTATACTTACTTACTTACTTATTTTGATGGTGACAGCTACATTTTGTCTTCTTAAAAAAAATGTCTGTGTTTACATAACAGGTAGTCTCCTGACATCTAACAAGCTATTACGAGCGTAACATAACTCACTTAGGACCCTAGTAGCAAACAATATCTAGGCCAGAAAGACCCTCGGGAATCAATTAGAAAACTAAACTAATTAGCAAACCTGAGCTAGCACTACTATTAAATAGGTGAAAAGGGAATATTTGAGCTCCCTTTTGCATATTAAACGGGTATTATGTGGACAAACATTATATTTTATTTTTTATATTTATAATTTATTTAACACATTTATTTTAGAAAACCTTGTTTTTCTTAACGTTCCTAGTTACCTGTTTGTTTCGGACATAGGTACCTAATAATATATATAGGTAGGTAGGTATCTATACCTATATATTTTTTTTTTAATATAAGATGGGTTAGCTCTTGACTTCGCTCCTTGCCTAGGCATGGATGAAGTCGACGATGGAGCGAGCTTCTCTAGAAAATGCCTATCAACTGTCCTTTTAAAGGTGTTTGGGTTATAAGTAGACGGAAACACAGACGAAGGCAGTTTATTTCATTCGACAGCAGCACGCATTATAAAAGACGATTGGAAGCGCTTTGTTCTAGGAAGGTACTTATATCCTCTAAAAGAAAATAAAGCGAAATAAGAAATCTTAATCAGTCAGATCACAAAAGCACATTCTAGAATCAGATAAAAGTATTGGACCTTAGACCGTACAATATAATTATGTTTTTATGTCCATTCTAAAGTTTTTATTGCATTTGAACAAGCAATTTAGAAGAACTTCAGGTCGTTAGCTTTGTAATCAAGCAACGATATGCCTCATTTACTTAAGAAAATTGTCTCAAGTGCATACAAAAAGTTATGGCATTAAATTATATTTTTTGACATCTGGTTTAGGTCGTTACTTTGTTTTATATCGACACGGTTCTGATCATCTATAATAACTTGCTACGCTTACCGTAGATCGAATTACTTTGTAGAAAAAGGTAGCTTTGGAGCTTACTTATAACTTATCTAAATATTTTGTTTTCTTTGACCTAACTTTACCTTAGGTATCAAAATACTTTGTTTTCTTTGACCTAACTTTTCAAGGGTTTATAAAATACTAATGAAAATATTTCTTTTCGCACTGTTTAGGTACTTAATTATGTTCTTATCAATTATTTAAACATACTTGTAGACAATCTGTCTTGGGATGTTCTACTTCTTCTATTTAAGGGGTAGCCTCTTGTCGGCATAACTGATGCTTCTCTCTCCACGAACTCTTTCCAGGGCAGCCTCCTTGACTTCCCTATACGACATGACAGCGACCTTCTCTTTCATTTGGCTCATGTAGCCTATCCTCGGTCTTCCTCTTCCTCTCCTTCCTTCTTGGGATGTTATACCAGACTTATACTAAGGTCAAGCGCTGGAATAACATTAGTTAGAACAGTTACCTTCACTCCGCTACTTGGATACGAAATATTAAGTTATTCAGAGTTTAATGGTGGATATATTGTTTCCTCTTACTTTTTTCTTAGAATAATACCTTTAGCACAATTATTTTGTAAGTAAAAGTTTTAAGTAGGTATAACTTCATAGTCATTATCATTGTCTAATAAATATACATATGAGATTTGAAGTCTCTTCATACAAAAACCCGCCCAAAACGTACCTAAACGTAAACAAACGTAAACAATCTCAATATTATTAAAAAACGAAATATCATCTCAATATCATTGAAAAAGGAAATATCATCATAGTTCCACAATTGTAATGGACTGCAAACATTTCCAAGAACAGGAAACGTCCGTATGATGGAGCATGACCTAACTTGGATAACGGGGATTAACTAGAGATGCGGAGCGCGGTGGAAGCCTATTAAAAGCCTGCATCGACCTACTTTCTTCGTACGTGGAATCCGAACCTATATGAATTTTATCGATATTCTGTAACATTCTCAATACTTATACATACTTACTTACTTACTGCTGTGGCGCAATGACCCGAAGTGGATCTTGGCCTCCGACACTAAAGACCGCCAGGAATCTCTGTCTAACGCCGTTTGAGTCCAATCGACGGCCCCGAGTTCGTTGAGATCTTTCTGAACCTCGTCGATCCATCGGTACCTGGGACGTCCAACAGGTCTTCGGCCATTAGGGCGACCAGAATACGCTCTCCTGACTGCACGATCGTCACCCATGCGGACTACGTGACCAAGCCACCGGAGTCTCGATCTTCTTCTTCTTTCGTATGAGCAAGTGGCCAACTCTGGTGACGGAATTTTTAGGCCGCCTAAAGGCCTCCGTCATGGCTCGGTGTCAAATCATTAATCATCGGAGTCTCGATGATTTTGCTTCTCCCACAATGTTCGGCTCGGACACTAGGTCTTCAATTTCCTGATTTTTGCGGATCCTAATACTTATACATACATACATAAAATTACGCCTCTTTCCCACAGAGGTAGGCAGAGACCACGGACTTCCACTTGCTACGATTCTGACACACCTCTCGCCTCATTCACTCTCATCACATTTTTCATACAAGCTCGCCGGTTTAGGGTACTTTTGACCTGGCCTTTCTCTAAAATGTCACCAATCTGATCCAGGTATGTTCACCTGGGTCTTCCCCTTGTTGTATTAAGTAGTTTTTGGGGAGGTTACACGTGCCTAATGTCCGGTTTCATCAAACGGTCGTTAGTTCTCAATTTACTCGCTTCATTGTTATCTGTTCAAAATAGTCATACTGTTTAACTATTTTGAACAGATAACAATAGCTTGTACATTTTGTTTTATGTTTCACTATGACTATTTCAGATTAATATAAATGATATTTCATAATGTTGGCATGTTGGTAGTAAAATAGATAAAACGCAGACAATAATGCGAGTTTTCAACTGGCTTTCAAAAAATCGGAAAAAAACATCAGATATCTCAGATCAAAGACTAAAGCATCAGATAAGCAGTTTTTCCTTCAAGTTATCTTTCATAAATGAAACATAGGTTCATTTGTGGTGTCTCAAACTAGTTTTAAAAGTCATTTCCTTTCCACAAAATCTTTCCCACCTGGATAGGCACGTGTCAAGTCCCTTTCCGCTGTCTTCCCCTTTGCAATAACATTCCTTTTTAATCCAAAAACGTCGTAACTCCTTTCTAAAATAGACACGAATTTCGATGTTAAATGTTGTCTTTTTCTGTATAAAAACGTTATAATTTGTTAAATGCAATAAGTAAGTCCCTAATTTGAAAAGGAAATGTGATATTGACGATGAAATGGTTTATGGACTTGTTAAGTAGAGTTGTGTGGTACCTATATAAAAAGCCGGTAAAAATGTGTTTAAAGAGCAGCGCTGGCGTTTTAAATTACTTAAGACCATTTTGAATTTGTTGATGCAAAACAGAAAACTTACCAACGATTTAGACAAAACATGACAGTTTATGCAAGCCTTAGTTACCATTCAATAAGTTAGATAGACAAGTATAACAGTAAAGTATAAGAAATGTACTTACAGTGCAAAACACTCTCAACACTTTTTATACTTATTGTGAGATTAACTTAACTTTTTCAGATTTAGGTAAAAGCTCATAAAAGTTCGACCAGCAAATCTTCGTTTATTCAAGCATAATGACAGTACTTACGTGCCTGGAAGAGATCGCTTTAAGCGATAAGGCCGCCAATTGTTTTCACCTATGTTCAGATAGGTTTCTTTGTGGTAAACAATAAAGTGTTATCTATCTACCTATACCTATGAGTAATATCTACACTTAAATTAAAAGGATAATTCTTCGACAATATTTTATCAAAATAATTAGGTATTATTATCACACTTGCTTGGAAAGTGAAGGGATTCGCTCATCGCGTGCCGTGGCGCGCTGGCAAAAAAAGCCGGTGCGTAATTTTTTTGGTCGGACAGTAATATTCTAAAACGTCCGGCCGGATGTAACAACTACAAGCTTACCGGTTTATTTTCTTTATAATTTAATAAGGAGCGTGTGTCGGATGTCCAATTGTCCTTGCTTAGTGTCCGTGACGTACTGTTCTGTTGTACTTTTGGGCCTTGTTGAATTATTACCATAATTTGTCTAGCCTGCTTCGAAACATGTTAGAAACGCTCTCTGACTTAGGTATACATATTTCTAAGCTTCCTGTTAGATGATTACCTATCGATTGTAATGATGTCAAAATATTGTACTTATCAAAAGATTTTTTACATGGATTCGAGATTAGACATTCTGGAGTAAGTAGGTACCTACTTAATTTTTAAAATTCTTCGCTAGGTATAGGTTGTCGTTAAGTTTGAAGAAGCGATTTATTTAACTCATAAAATCTAAAATGCATACTTTTGAAAAAAATTATTGATGCACTATTAGAAAGAAAACGCGCTTCATTAAAAACATTGCCGGATTGTCTGTCAACCAATCCAACTAACCAGCTTATAATAAGCTACCTTGTTTTATCTGCAACCAATACTAGTGACTTGTGAACTTCAACATGTGGAGTGATAATACTAAAATTCTTTCGTTTTGAAATTTGGAAGTTTTTGAAAACGTGATTGAGCATCCAATAGTTTTTGTTCTTCCGTTTTAAATTTAGAAAAATCGATTGAGCGACCAATAATTCTTACGTTTTAAATTCGGAGAACCTATTGACCGATCAATAAAATTCTTCCGATTTAAATTCGGAAGCGATTGAGCGCGACCATAGTAAACGTCAGATTTGGCGCAAAATTTATGACATTTCATTCAGAGCGGTAAAGTGCAAAGGGTTTGAACACGCCAAGTCATTGTTACTTAAAGTGCCGCTTTGTTGATACTGTTGAGCTTTATTTACGATTATGTACAATTTTCACGGACCATTTAGTTTTTCACTATGGTTCGAATGATAACGAGTAGTTTGAAAATTTACGATTATTTCTTGTGTTTACTATGATTTCTGATTTCTAGAGAATACAGATTGTGATTTTATGCGTTGATTTATACCGTTTAGTAGGTACCTACGCCACTCGCTTTATGCCACCACGCGGAAATCTTGGTCTTTGTGGGAGAATGAGATCATACGTCAATTTTAATTTGATTTGTTTATCAACAGACTATACAAAATTTGTCCTGAATTTATAATACGTTATAGCTTTAAGTTTTAGGACAAACAATAATATAAGTAGGTACTTACACTTTATTCTAAAATTTTAAATGCACACAATTCCTTTTTTTTTTCTCAAAATAGAAATCCCTTAAATCAGTTGTAATTTTAGCAAGCGAGTATTTTCTTTTTGTCACTCACATATTTTTTTAAAAAGTTGGCAATAGTTTTAGTAGCCGTTAGAACTCTAGCAAGCTTTTTAGTACCTACATTATGATTACAGTGGCAAATATATTACAATTTTTTTAAGTATACATTATTGCTTTTTTTAGCCTTCTAACAATAAATGTTTTGCAACTTTTAATGAGATTCAAACGTCCTATATTTAATTTATTTATGACATGCACTGCACCGCTTACCTACCCCCAAACAAGAGGCAAACAAAATTTCAATATTGCAAAACTACAGAAGACTTGTGTTCCATAATAAAACTATGAATCTGATTTGGTTATCATTACAATATTTGGTATTATGAATAGATAAATAACATTTTATAAATGTTATTTCAAGTAACTGCACGTTTTTGCTAAAATAACGCCGATTTCCAAATTAAATAGGTAGGTACATGACTAAGATATCTTTACTAGATCTATAATAAATGTCTTGTCGAAAATAGTTTAAAACACAATTTAAACAAAAATAATAATTACTTACCTACTTACCTACACATTATAATTTTACTCTAGTTTTTTTTTGCTCCACAATAATTATTTCAGCTTGGCACTAAGCAAATTTGCCAGTGGCTCTTATAAAAATGTAAGTATAAAAACAGAAAAAGCTTGCAAATCTCTATTTGATTTGCTAGAACACGTTTCATTCAAAAGGGGCTAGCTTGTGAAAAAATACACTGTTTCTATCAATAGATTTATTACTGCAAAAAACCAAAGCCGATGGTTTCTGGTTTACCCAATAGTAGGTATTGTTTGATTGTATTCGTTGGTCCGAAAATGTTTTATCAAGGCTTTTGTAAACCTATTGACAAAAGCATAGAATTGTCAAAAAATAATGTGTTTTAATCAAATGCAACACATTTAACTAAGTAAGTAAGTATTACTTACTTAAATTTTATTTTGTGATTTATCTTTTTAACCTGGTTGACAATGAATTAGTAATAGGTAAACAAGAAATTCATAAATAATGCTGGAAATTTCACACTGTAGCTATCATGTAGCCAAAAGCAAGCAGAGCTTGTGTTATGGGAACCACATGCATGACTGATATAAGTACTACTTACTTACTTCTTTTTTCAAATAAATACTTACTTACATTATCATAGGTACTAGAAAAACACCCAGACCCGTGAAAAATATTTGCAGATCATACAAACATTTTTCCCGCGACGGGGATCGAACCTGCGACCTCTTACGTCTCAGACAGGCCTTCGCTCACTGCGCCACAGAGGTCGTTTTGTTGAATTATTGAGTTAGGTACCTAGGTACCTACTTACCACAAAACACAGACCAGGAACAAATAGGTACTTGCAGATCTTGTAAAAATGTATCCCGTAATGGGAATCGAACCCGCATCTCTCGCGTCTCAGCATTCGTTTACCATTCCACGGATGTCTTCAATTGCGGTTTAGGTTACGCGCGAAAACTATTTCGCGGCCGGCGCGGAACCGCGCGGAAGGTGCGGGTGGTGCGGGGCCGAAATAGTAGCCACACCCATTCGCTCAAGGTCATCGGCTGGTATAAGCACCTTAACTTGTGGAATTATGTTTAAGAAACTTAACATAAAAATTATCCACGAAATATTTTTTTTTATAATTATAGCTATTGTCATAAATTGCTATTATGCAAGTTTACGTATGGAAAAAAAAGTGTACCACAAACTAATGACTATAAATTAAAAAGATTTGATAATTTGGGGTTATTTTTTCTCACAATCTAAACAAAAGTTAAAACTCCATGAAGGGTTACATTGTTTTTAAAACTTTTATTTTCTTGTGTCAAAATTAATCTTATTGTTTGATTCAAAAGAAATTTGACTTTGAACAATAAATAAATTTTAAAAAGAATACTTTATCCGAATTAATTGGAACTCAAAATTTACTTTGGTGCGTATGAACAATAAATTAAAATTGCTTACCTACTTGAAGTGCGTTTAAATATTTTGGTTTTTTAATTAATAAGTATGACCAGTTTGGGCAAAAAATATACTTAAGTACCAAATAATAATATTATTAGGTACTTACGAGTAAGTATACTTTTTGCCCAAACTAAAACAAAAAAACAAATAAAATTGTTTTTTATATCCAAAACATTCAAACGAAAAACTTATTTGACGCAACACTATTTTTATGACACATTCTGTCATACATGTCACTGACAACAACAAAATGTAAAAATGTAAATGAGTTTTGATTATTCAAAAAAGATGCGCACACGCACATTGTTATTACAATTAGGTGCTCATTGATGCCACTCACGCCTATGTTTACGTATTTTATGGTGAAAATATTAACAACACCGAAAAATATTCGTATTTAATTAATTTGGAAAGGAATATCACGTTGCCTTTACCAGCTGTCATTTTATTTTTTTAATTTAAATTTTGGTAGGAATAGGTCTCCGGTACAACTTTTTTAGGGACTAAGATTTCTACTGACGTTGCCACTACGTCATTAATAATTTTAACTAACTGACCCGACATGGTCTGTTCTTGTCAGATTTTCATACAAAATCCCATAGAAAAAAAAAGTTTTTTTCACTCGCATGTTTTTTTTTTTAATTATTATTAACGGGACTTAATCGCGTAATGAAATTATTTTATTTACCTCGACGTGGTCACGAGTTTTTTGAGTGGTCTCATGTTTTTTGAATTTTTTAAAATCCCCTATCCTTGTTTGGATGAGAAGCTACATTTTAATATATTTTTTATGAAGTAATTTTCTAATAGGCTGTATGAAAATCAAACTACTATCAACCAGCTTTCGAAGTCAATAACGGTCAACTAACCGATTTATGACTACGCAAAAATTCTATAATTCAAAGTTAAAATATCAATCAATAAGAAAGAGCATTGCATGTTAGCTTACTTTTTGGCTAATTTATAGAAATACCTTTTTCGAAGATCAATCAATCGTAAGTTCTCTGTCCCCTATTTTTTAATTTTCCCCTAGTTTCGTTGCGCACCGATTTATAAAAAGTTAGCAATAGGTGAGGTAAGGGCGCGCGCTCATTGTCAAAGAATGATAGATGGCTGACGCCTTTACAAATGTAAATATTTCGATGATGAATGTCTGTACGAATGTATCACCGAACTCGTATTGTCATCAGAATTTGAAGGGTTGAAGTATTAGAAATAAGATATTTTTTATGAACAGAAAACACAATTTGTCATATTTGAAGTATTTGTTGTTATGCTAAAATACTAAAAAGCTCATTGCAAAATTTATAGTGTACGTAGAAAATGGGCACAGTTAAATGTAGTAGGTATAAAAACAGAATGGTTTATGCTGTGTGTATATTTCTGGGAAGAAAATTGAACGTAGAGGCATCCCTGTAAATACACGCTGTTACCTCAAAATGCACCAAAAATCATTTTAAATTAGGTACGACGAGTACGGTGAATGACCCAAGCTTAACGCATACCAAATTAATCTCATATCAATCCTACACCAGGATATTCAAAATATTATCCCCTCAATTCTCCTCCCAGGCGCCACCACGCCTCAGAAAAGTCACAACTTTAAAAATTTAAAAACGCAAGGGTTGTCACACAATGGTCGAATCACGTTACAGTTTTGAGTTTTTTTTTTTTTTGGATAGTGTCTTTCAAAACCAGTGGGCTGGTGCAGAACTGACACTATAGGGTTGTGATTGATGGAACTAATTAATTTTGTCGTACGCGTGTTTCAATGAGTTTGGATACTTGAATTCTTAAATTAAAAATCGCATTGCTATTGTTGATATTTGACAATGGAATGCGCTTTTTATTATGTTTGTAGCATTTGTTCATTTTCTAACTTTAAAGGCATAAAAACTTTATTTTATTTTATTTTGATTTTTAAAGTGTACCTATCTAACATCAACGCAGATTATTGTTAAGTTACGAGTAGGTACCAATACCAATATTGGAAAATATTGATTGAATAAATATATCTACATATTAAGTAGGTACATATTCGTAAGCACCAGCTTTTATATCATGCATGACAGTTTCTCTTCGGAAGAACAGAGAAAAACCTAATTTGAATGTATAATGTGGCAAGATGACTCAATTTTTAGGTAGGTCATTTAAAATATTCTATTCTTCGTCATTTTATCGGTCTTCATTTTTCTCAAAGATTTTGCTAAATTTTGCATTCAAGGGGAACTTCCTCTTTTGAAAACATCATTGCGTTCAAGTTTTTTCTTTGTAAGTACTTCATTATTTATAACTGCCGTGCTACGAAGTTACGAGTAGAAGCTACAAAAACCAAAATTAAAAAAAGAGAAACAGTGAAAAATAAAATGTTCACAACGAGATCCAGGCGGCTGTCGCTCATTCAGCCAACATTGAAAAATTGATAGCGGTTCGCACCAAAGCGACAATTTGCATCGCTTTTTATCACACAGGCAATTTTGTGGCTGGTGATACTTATTTAGTGTATAATAAAAACCCGATCCGTGAAGGTATTTTATAAGGTATCGATATACAATTTATGTGATCATTTTCGGAAAATAAGTAATAAAATTATCCCGAAAAAAAATTAATTTGGTTTTTGTCAAAGTGGACATGATTAAAAACCTGAAAGTATTTTATAAAAAAATGTTAGATAATAGGAAAGTTTGAAATTAAAATAACTTTTACATTAAAACAATTTGGTTAGGTATAATGTTTTGGAAATGGTATTGGAATTCCTACTTTTACTTTTAAATCAAACATTGTTTTATTACACACTATAAAATACCAATTTAATAAAGCGGAAGAGATTGATTGTTTTTTGATTGCTTGAACGTGCTAATTCTCAAACTCTATAACTACCAGTCTATTTAGGAAAATTCTTCATTTTCTAATCTTTTTACAGCAGTAGGTACCTATTACACTCCTCGTTCTGAGAAAAGACACACATCGTCGGCAAAAGCTGAAATATTACTCTATTTTGCGAGAAAACAACGTTGCTTTGTGACTCTGTCAACTCGCTACAAGATAAATGAAGTTATAAAACTGTGTCAATTCTGTTACACGAGGCAATTGCAATTTATGACATTATTTTGTGCCTTGTCAATTATTTGCTGCAACAAGATAAATGTTTATTTTGAACATCATCTATGATCTAGCCTTGTTAATATTACCTATGTTATACTAGTAGTTCGCCCCGAACTGAGATCTCGCGCACCGTAGATGGCCAACATTTGGACTTTCTTCTGACTACCCCTATATATTCAAGTGCTACTACTGCCGGGTATGCCTATTGCGCTAGCTCTTCATGGTAAAAAATACTAGCATGCATGCAATACATAATGTCGTGTCGTGTCTAATTTTTCATTTATTTCATATTTATGAATTCTCGTCGTATTTTTAAAAGTATACGTCCTAGAATAAAAATAATAACTATTTTAGAATGTACAAATAAAGACCTTTCATTTGACACCGCACTCAATATATTTGTTTACTTACCTTTTTTTACCCCAATTATTTTCATTTTTTATCAAAAAAATTTTTATCATGAAAATAAATCAAGTAGCATCTAAAATCATTGCAAACCAAACCGCAACGATGCCACTCTTTTTTTAAGACCGACCAGTCAATGAGCTACGAAGACATCGAAACTCTATGAAACGGGAGCTCTTGCAGCTCTGGTTTCGTAGTTTTTGGTCTTTGGTCGTATTTCAAAAACTATACATCCTAGATTAAAAATAAAAACCATTTTGGAATGTACAAAATAAGCCCTTTCGTATGACACCCCACTCAATATATTTGTGTAACTTTCATAATTTTTTACCCCCTTGGGAACCCAATATCTTCACAACCCCTTCATCGATTAAGCTCATATGCTCCACCGTAAATTTCCTTACCACAACCTATTGACCTACCAAGTTTCATGCAGATTGGATGAACGGTTCGACAGTTATGCTCGAACAACAATTCGTGAAACATACAAACATACAAACATACAAAGCAAAATCGCCCAACTTACCACTAGTAGTTCGCCCCGAACTGAGATCTCGCGCACCGTAGATGGCCAACATTTGGACTTTCTTCTGACTACCCCTATAACTTCAAGTGCTACTACTGCCGGGTATGCCTATTGCGCTAGCTCTTCATGGTAAAAAATACTAGCATGCATGCAATACATAATGTCGTGTCTAATTTTTCATTTATTTCATATTTATGAATTCTCGTCGTATTTTTAAAAGTATACGTCCTAGAATAAAACTAATAACTATTTTAGAATGTACAAATAAAGACCTTTCATTTGACACCGCACTCAATATATTTGTTTACTTAACTTTTTTTACCCCAATTATTTTCATTTTTTATCAATATTTTTTTATCATGAAAATAAATCAAGTAGCATCTAAAATCATTGCAAACCAAACCGCAACGATGCCACTCTTTTTTTAAGACCGACCAGTCAATGAGCTACGAAGACATCGAAACTCTATGAAACGGGAGCTCTTGCAGCTCTGGTTTCGTAGTTTTTGGTCTTTGGTCGTATTTCAAAAACTATACATCCTAGATTAAAAATAAAAACCATTTTGGAATGTACAAAATAAGCCCTTTCGTATGACACCCCACTCAATATATTTGTGTAACTTTCATAATTTTTTACCCCCTTGGGAACCCAATATCTTCACAACCCCTTCATCGATTAAGCTCATATGCTCCACCGTAAATTTCCTTACCACAACCTATTGACCTACCAAGTTTCATGCAGATTGGATGAACGGTTCGACAGTTATGCTCGAACAACAATTCGTGAAACATACAAACATACAAACATACAAACATACAAACATACAAAGCAAAATCGCCCAACTTACCACTAAGATCTTCGCTCGCTTCGCTCGCTCGATCGACTAAGATCTTCGCTCGCTTCGCTCGCTCGATCGATTATAGGTATATCTTATAGAAGGTACGTTTTTTTATTTTACTAAAATAATGATCAAATGCAGACTTCACAGAGTTTTTTTGTCATTCTAAGTATTTTCTAATCTCATTCAAAACCTTAAAACAACGTATAGTGGCTAACCTTGTTATTAATAATGGCTTCTATTCAACTAAAATTATTTTCTTGTCTTTACCTACATGAGAATTTCTTGATTTAAATTAAGTAAAATGCATCTAAAAAGACCTAAAACCCTTCAAAAAGTATTTACAGACATTCATGTTACAAAATGTGCAATATACCGCAGTTAAAAAGGTATAAGCTACCTGACGGCCGACGCCCTTGACTTTGATGTTCAAAGCTTGTAAAAGCAAGCACCTATTTTTAGCGACTGGTGTGAATGTGACTTTATTCTTACCGCTGTGCTTTCTTTGAGTGGCTAAATTAGCTTTAGTGATGTGCGTGAAGGTAAGTGTCAACGAGAATAATTTTAACTGACGTACTGATGTTACTAATTAAAAAAAAAAATTAATTCATTAAATTAATCATAAATTAATTTGTTGTCTCTAATTATGAGCAATGATTAAGAGGAAGTGTACTAACATAATTATGTAATATTTATAAAGGTGCATTTATGTCTATTTTAAAACTTATAATGGGTTTTGTGCGTCTGTGTCAACATAATCATAAATTAGAACGTCCAGTAAAAGCAATTTAATAATTAAAAATCACATCACAGAGACAATATGAGTTAAAAACTACGACACAGTCTCAAAATATTCAACTATGACGTCATGAATGAATACTGAATTTTGAAGCAAACATCCGAATTTGAAACCTTATTTGTCAGCATTAGAGCATAAATTTAATAAAATAACCTCACTGAATTTTTCGGTGTATAGACTTTTGAAAGCCAAGCCATTTTACATCGTATAAAATAGGGCCAAAGCTTATTTTGCTTTGTGAGCAGATTAGATTTGACACAGTCATGTCAAAAGTAAGTTCGTTTGTTCGCCCGGCGGCGTGACTGCTCGCTTCGTTACTCTCTTGTTCTGATTTAATTAAACACTAACGACTTTTACTAAATATCTTAATTATTTCCGACGGAAAAAAACTGTCTCTTTTATGATCTTGTTGTAGGGGTTTTATGTTTATGAGTCAAGGGGTTAAAACAAAAGGATCCCATTGAACTAAAGTTTGATGAAATCTTTTTTTTATTGTTTAATATCAATAAAAAAGTAATGGATATACCAAGTAATTGACGTTCTTATCTGAAAGGATTTTGAACGATTTGATTTATTTTTAAGTAGTACCTACCTAATTATTTTGGTTTTCTTTGGAGGTTGTACGGAAGATATCAGTTAAGATCTTCAGATTAATCTTTGAAGATGTCTAGTAGGTACTCAGAGGCAAATATTTAAGCTTCCTGGGTATTAAAAAATATCATAAGTATTTTAATCTAATAATTTACTCTCTTGTCCTTTCCACTAGGAACTTATAAATAGAATTAAAACAAAAATTGTAAACGAAGTTCATATCAGCTCTCTCGGGTACCAAATACACAATTTTATTTAGGGTTCCCTCGTAAAAAAAAACAAACCACGCGATGTCCATTAGTCGACCGGCTGACGACGACGCGTCGACACATTCGTCTCGCAAAATTTATCGCTTCAATTAAAATTTGTACAAAATGCCGCTAATTAAGCCCGAAAACGTAAAATTTCGCTGTACACTGTCGTTTGATTTTAGGACTTTTTTATTTTTTTACGACGCCACTGAAGTGTAACTGCGTAACCCAATTTCGTTTCTTTTTCTAACCCCTTCAAAGAACCCTTATAAAAATAGGTTTGCGTCCATTTGTCTTAAGAAAACAGGGACTTTATAACCGTTATGAGTTATTTACGATGCAAAAGTGAAGGGTTAATTTGGTAATTTAACAAAAAAAAAAATTTAAAGCGTTCTCGACACTTTTATTATTGCACATTTTTCTAGCTTTTTTTTAAAGCGTAATTGAACGTCATAAAACATAAAAAGTTATAAATTCTGCAAGGTAAAACCATTTTTATTAGGCTGGGTACGGTTGTGCCAATTTTCATTTGATCGCCCATAATTTCGTAAATGTTCCAGTCAGATGGAAGCAAGGTGTGTTTTAAAGTGATTTGGACATTTGTCTACGTATAAATATTTCAATTTTGTCCATAAGTGCAACGGTTAACTTATAGGAGCCATTTGAAAAAAAAAGAAAAAATGTCACAATCGTCCCCACCCCCAGGACAGTTGTGACAGTGCCTGGGGTCAAAAGTGACAGGTTCAAAAATAAACATAAATTGTCCTTAATCAACTTTATTGCACGTAATAAATGTCATACAATCATTTTGTAGTGAATACGTCGGTAAAAAAGAAACATTTGCATCTTTTATCAATACCAGCATATATGAAGCGGAAGTTTGTTTGTTTGTTTGTTTGAACGCGCTAATCTCAGGAACTACCAGTCGGATTTGTAAAATTCTTTCTGCATTTGATATGTAAACTCTTGAGGAAAGTTATAGGCAACTTTTCATCATCATCATCATCATCACCATATACCATCACTACAGGGGCAACTTTCTAGAGGGCGCTGCTAGTAACTAATAAGGCTCTGTAGCATCTTTAATCATTAAAAGTCTTCATATTAATCAGCAAATAGGTTATTAACTTGTAAACAGCTGCATAATGTCATCATCAGATTAAAATACACATAAATGGTCTATGGCACGTAATAAATGTCATTTTGTGGTAAAACACAGGAAATATAGTAACATTTGTATCACTTAAAACATTTGTTTTCTGCTTACAGGTCACACTGACCTCTTTCCGTCTTTTTTACATGTTGTCGGGGCATCTATAAGCAAAAAACAGTTGATTACTTATGTCACAACTGTACCCAAAAAATATGGCACAACTGTACCCATTGCATACATTCTCAAAAAAAAATTGCTATGACTATACCAGATAACCTACGTTCAAAGTAATCACTGCTATTTAACCACTAATGTTTAAGCTTTTACGAGAAAAAACACTTATCACTCTATCTGTACACATAAAACAACAATCACACAAAGAAATCGAACAAAAAAACGTTCATTTCATCGAAAAATAGTAATGTGGTACTCTGCAAGCCGCTACTTTGAGCGCTGGCTAATGCAATAGTGTGACACACGTTCGGACAGGCATGCTGCTCCTTTCTTCCCTTGCACCCACCCCCGTATTCCTTATAGTTTCGGAAATATGACGACTGTCACTACCGTACCCTGGCACAATCGTACCCAGTCTCCCCTACAGCCAGCGCCAGCAGCGTTAGAAGGGAACCTATGCCTACATTTAGGACACCATTGGACCTGGGACATTTTTAAGATGGAGAAGGCTTGCTCATGCACCTAACGTAACCATCCTCTTTTGCTTATTTTGAATCATTAGATGAAAATACAACAACATATAAACGCCATTGCATTGCCTTGTCCATAATTTTTGCCTTATTTTATACTAGTTGCTGCCCGCGGCTTCGCTCGCGTGGTACCCGGATAAAAAGTAGCCTATGTTAGGCTCCAGCCCTCCAGCTATCTCCACACAAAAAATCGCGTCAATCGGTCGCTCCGTTTTGACGTCATTCCACGACAAATAAACAAACAAATAAACACACTTTCACATTTATAGGTAATAGGGATACGGATTGAATCGTCAGGAGCAACGATTCCTACGATTATGTTTAGGTAGGTACAATATATTTTAGTAATTTTTTGAATCCTAAATGTAAATCATTTTAACTTTTTTTTGTTTATCTACTATACAGAAGTGCAAATCTATACACACGACGTTAAAATAAGTAGTCACATTATTTATTTCTATGAACATTCCAAATATTTATTTCAAATGCAGCACAAAATAAATTTCCGGTCGTTTTGACCATTGATCGTTAAAATCATAACCTATCCGGTAAAACTGGTTTACACAATAAAAACTCAAAACTGTATTTAAGTAGTTACTTTTACTCAGGAAACAGCTGTATGTAGGATACGAAATTGTAAAAAGGAAACTTAGGGTTAGTACAAAAACAAATATTTTAACCTTCAATGTCAAATCATCTAAAAAAAGTAACTACGTGTTCGTTTTCTCTTAAATTGCTAATAATTGAAACAAAATGAACTTGACAATGTCAAAATTAATAACACAAAAAGTAGGTAAGTAGTGGATTTTTATATGGCTCAACTGATTCAATTTTGTATATCAGTTTATATAAAATGAAGTACTTAGATTAGTTTTAAGTTAATACTTAAATGTTTTGTTATTTTACAAAAAAATCAGTCCACACATCGAGCTTCATACCAAAATAACTAAAACAAAAACAACTGATATTAAACCATCTGGTCACATGAAACGGTCATCATCGATGTCAATTAGCACCAATATTCATCAATATATCACCAAAGATAAGATAAACCTCTTTAGTGCAGCCAGCTGGTAAACTTTTTTATACTAACATATTGAGTTACTAACGAGATACAGCAGTTTTATAGGATTCGACCTTAAAATTTAATAAACAAAGTTGAAAGTTAAGTGATATAGATCTAATGTCACCCGTCGTTAGAATTATATCAGTACAAACAAAAAGTTTGTATTTCTAGCAAAAAATGTCAGAAATACAAAAGCCAAGGTGACAATGGGTGGTAATTTGAAGTGGGGCACTCTAGTTACGGCTAATGTTGGGTATGACACGATTTTAGACTGACTTTTGTCAGAGAAGGTTCATTTTGATTTTGAGCCGGTACCGTTAGCCGGTTCATTTGAGCCGGTCATTTTCAGTTGACTGTTCATTATTTTGGCGAACTACTCACTCATTCTCATATGACAATCTGTCCGATCGGTTCAAAATTCTTTCTTGTCATTGTCAAGCGAGGTGTGATTGAAGATTGAATGAAGCTTGAGGAAAGAGTAACGTCATTTTCTGATTTTATCATATTGTGTACCGATGAGCCGATCACACAAAGTTGAATTTTGTACGGGACAAACGAGCCGCGTCAGTCACGTCATATTCAACACTAGTTACGGCCCCCTAGCCCCCTTGTTACGTAAGTTATGGTATTTGCGCACACTCCATTGCTTTTTGGCACTTCTTTTAGCAACTTATGTCGGCGAACTTGGCAGACAACCTTGACTGAAAATCTATTGTTTGTTTTAATTTTGTAGGCTCTCCAAAATACGCTTGACTTGCTTGATTCACTAGGCTTTTAAAAATTAGTCATAACATAATATGTTATTACTTATTACCTTATTAGGCATTCAAAATCCTTTTTCAAAATCCAAAAACAAAAAGAAAAAAAAAATCTCTTTTTTGTGCCTTGTCTGTAAGTTATCGTTGTGTTTCGCACCTAAGCGTCTTGTTGTGGATGAAACTTCTAGGTACCAGTTATAGGCAGAAGCTATTCAACCAAAATTTTAAAGGCACACAATCTAACCCAGTTTTATCAAGTTGATACTTCGGTTCGGTATCCACTTACGATTTTTTACTCGTCATAAATCTTGAGTTTGATGTTTGCGTCGGTTTAACCACAGGAAACTGGCGAATCGCAGGAAACGAGATCGTGAGAATTGATTTTGGCGAAAAGTAGGTTCGAGTAATCGACGTCTTCGATTTCTTCGATTTTCTCGATTGGTTCTTGATTAATACTTTTATATTTTTGCTGAAGGCGAATTATTACTATTATACATTGATTAACAAACATTATTAATTATAAAATTACTATCTGCTGCCCGCGGCTTCGCTCGCGTGGTACCCGGATAAAAAGTAGCCCATGTCACTCTCCAGCCCTCCAATATCTCAACACAAAAAATCACGTCAATCCGTCGCTCTGTTTTGACTGAAAGTAGGACAAATAAACAAACAAATAAACACACTTTCACATTTATAATATGGGTACTTACGGATATTGATTTTTCTTAGACTTATGTGACTTTTTGGGCAGGTACTTGGAGCAAAGCCGCTATTGATAAGTAAATATAAACACCCCAAAATATTATGCAATCTCTCCAATAAATATTTCACCATTCATCTAAGTAGTGATAAAGTTACCCTAGACATCATATTGAAGGTGAATTAAACACACGGCACTCAAGTGATGTTCATATTTTATCGCCCAATAAATGTGTCGCTTCTCGCAATTGTTGCCATTTTATTATGTACAGAAATTATTGCCATTTTTATGACTAGAGCACGCACGTTTCGGACGTTATTTTATTGCGAGTTTTTGCAGAAATATTTTATTGAACTTGCTGTTTGATTGTCTCTCTTATTTCTGTGGAAAAGGGAATGTTTTAGTGTGTCGGTGTTGCCATCCTGTAGGAAGTCCATAAAGTGTTATGTTGAGCGGTTGTGGCCGCCGGTTTCTTTTTTTGGAAATAGTTGCCAGTGAGAGTGTTTTAGTTTCTTCGCTGCAGTTCCATTTTTAAATAAGATCACAGTCGTAGGTAGGTACTCGGAAGGACTAAGATGACGAGTGATATAAGGGAATGGAAGAGGAGAACATGTTGTGCCGACCCCACCTAGTTGGAAAAGGACAAGGATATGATGATGAAGATCGTTACGGAGTTTTTAGGCCACCCGAATGCCTCATAACGACTTCATGGCTGACACTGACAATTTAACGTACGCTCCGATGCACGTAAGCGCTTTGTTGTTAGATACTGCTTGTGGTCACCCATTATTAAAACTACGCTGAAAGTCGATATCCTTAGTTTTAACAAGAACAACTTTAGAAGCTACACCACAAGATTTTTAGAGTTCGGCTACAACATGGCAGCTTTCTGGGCTTACCTACGTCATATTAAAATAAATGTAGGTAAGGGCTCTAGCAGACACGCTACTTTTAGCATCCACGATCGGCGATTTAGTCGCTTTTCATAAGTATAATGCAGCGATCCAATATTCCACACCGCTCACTTAAAAACGCCAATCGTGGCGATTGGCGATCGTAGCAGTTGCTACAACGCGCGATTACGAATCCGAACACAGGAAGTCTATGCTACGCCCTAACTCCCAAAAACGAAAACGATAATTATAGTGCCAATAATAGTAGTTCAGCTTATGTTGGTCGAATGTTCCGAATTAGGTTTCCACCAACTTAGGCTGAACTACGATAATTGGCACGATATATCGTTTTTAGTGCTGGGAGTAGGCCTACAGCATCGGAAAAGCGCGATTTCGATACTGCGATCGAACGCAGAGATTCGCCAAAACGCGATGCAGCATCGATTCAGTCGCAAAATCGCTGATCGCCGATGCTAAAAGCAGCATGTCTGCTATAGGTGTTTGTATAATAATTTGCAAATGTTTTATGATACTTAATCTCGTTCAAAGTCGGAACGATATTTGAGAGCTTTAGTTTACAAAGAGCTCGTTAGACGAGAAACCACAGAAGCTGCGTTTAACCAAAGTAACTGCTAAAGACCTGGATACTCTAAGAAACGGTGACGTCATAAGCTGCTCTTAAATCATTATGTTAAACTTTGTAAAACTAGCTTTCATACAAGAATCAATAAAAGTAAATAAATAAAAAATTACCACAGAAGTAGGAATAAACGTATTC
The DNA here is from genome assembly GCA_958496255.1 of Camptogramma bilineatum. Classification (NCBI taxonomy): domain Eukaryota; kingdom Metazoa; phylum Arthropoda; class Insecta; order Lepidoptera; family Geometridae; genus Camptogramma; species Camptogramma bilineatum. Next base: position 8,695,440 of record OY292465.1, on the reverse strand, counting down.
TAAGAAAATTACTTCAAAAACTTCCTTATTCTAAAAAAATTACTCCAAAAATCCCATACCAAAATTATATTCAGATTAAATCAGAATAGATTTTAATCATTTTTAATTTTGATTTCAAAAGTTTAAACAATAAAATCTATTACCTACTTAAGTACATCAAATTAACACCTCAAAATTTTATCGCAACTCCAATCGAGTCATCGACCTTCCATGCACAACCCTAGATAATATACACACTAAAACTAGAAACCCTAATATGAAAGAAATAAAGTTTAAATTACACGAGTAAGAAAAACAGAAACTAAACAAAACAAATTCATACTACCAACCATATCAATGAGTGGTAAGACGTGTTTTGCATTAACACACTAGCTTTGAACCCTTTCTCACAATATTCTTACACACGAGTGCGCAGATTATGCAAATACTTGTAATAACATATCAAATTAACAAACGTGCCCTCAACGGACAATGAAATAAAGCTTCTATTGTTAAAATAAGTTCTAAACTTTTACCATAAATAAATTGACTTTTCAGCCCGAGCTCGGAGAAGCTCACAATTTTGCCACATTTTGAGATATTTTTTATAAGCCTCTAAGTTCAAAGTTGTGGGCATGGGTAGATACTTACTTATAATTAAATGATCAAGCGAGCTTACCTAAAGCAAAAGCTCGATCTTGATCTTCTTCTTCTTAGAAGATCTTGATTATACTGTGATTAGATTACTAGTATACTGCTATCACCGGAGAGAATCTATTTGTAAATTATTTAATATGCTCTTTAAAACCTTATAGTTAGCTTATTCCATCCGTAAACATAAGCATAAAAGGCTAAAAAGCTTATTTTGAATTGCTTATTGACATTTTCAAAGCATCATCAATTAGGATAGAGTACCAACAATACAAGAGAATGTCTAGTCTATCGTGCCTGGCGATTCGGTCTACTCGTTTTACGTCTTTAACTTACAGAAAGAAATCAGTATCACTACCAACAGGAAGCAGGAATTAGGTAGGTACTTTAAAAAGTAGATAGTCAACTGACTTGAAGTCAGTGGAGCATAGCTCCGTATATTCATGACTCGTGTCGCACACGTGACGCTTCCATAAAGTTAAAAAGTAAGATTTTTCCTCGCATGTTTTTAGATGTTTTACATTTTTCACTTATTTCAATGAGGTTGTGAATCTGCACTTTGTAATAAAAAAATATATTCTTATTTTATTTTAAAATTCTTGAGGAAGTGTGGGCAGAAATCTCCACTAAGTGGAGTCATAATAATGCCGTGAGTGACTAGGGCGGCCCCAGAGATGACCAGGCATAGTAGGTATACCTACCCTGGAATTGCGTAGAGATGACCAGACCAGGACAAAGTTCATGAAGCTTTCCATTATACCTACTTACTGTTAGAGCTGTTTTTTTTTATTCTAGGTAGATCTTTGTTTAGCCTCAATCTCAATTGTTTAAAAACGGTATTTTTTTTAAGATTGCAGAAGCTCACACCGAAAAGAGAGTAGGAGAGTGAGAGTACCTAGTCATGAAAAAGTAAAGTCAAAAGTCAAGAGATCAAATGAGATGGTGTGAGGAGTTTTATATCTAAAAAAAAAAAGGAACTTGTATACCTAAGTATAACTGATCGAAATAAAGTAAAGCCTTGGTCCAATAATGACATAGTTTGTACTAATCGATCGAGCGAGCGAAGCGAGCGAAGATCTTAGTGGTAAGTTGGGCGATTTTGCTTTGTATGTTTGTATGTTTGTATGTTTGTATGTTTCACGAATTGTTGTTCGAGCATAACTGTCGAACCGTTCATCCAATCTGCATGAAACTTGGTAGGTCAATAGGTTGTGGTAAGGAAATTTACGGTGGAGCATATGAGCTTAATTGATGAAGGGGTTGTGAAGATATTGGGTTCCCAAGGGGGTAAAAAATTATGAAAGTTACACAAATATATTGAGTGGGGTGTCATACGAAAGGGCTTATTTTGTACATTCCAAAATGGTTTTTATTTTTAATCTAGGATGTATAGTTTTTGAAATACGACCAAAGACCAAAAACTACGAAACCAGAGCTGCAAGAGCTCCCGTTTCATAGAGTTTCGATGTCTTCGTAGCTCATTGACTGGTCGGTCTTAAAAAGAGAGTGGCATCGTTGCGGTTTGGTTTGCAATGATTTTAGATGCTACTTGATTTATTTTCATGATAAAAAAAATTTTGATAAAAAATGAAAATAATTGGGGTAAAAAAAGTTAAGTAAACAAATATATTGAGTGCGGTGTCAAATGAAAGGTCTTTATTTGTACATTCTAAAATAGTTATTATTTTTATTCTAGGACGTATACTTTTAAAAATACGACGAGAATTCATAAATATGAAATAAATGAAAAATTAGACACGACATTATGTATTGCATGCATGCTAGTATTTTTTACCATGAAGAGCTAGCGCAATAGGCATACCCGGCAGTAGTAGCACTTGAAATTATAGGGGTAGTCAGAAGAAAGTCCAAATGTTGGCCATCTACGGTGCGCGAGATCTCAATTCGGGGCGAACTACTAGTAATAACAGTAACGGTAGTTGTGTGACAATGAGCTTAAATAAGAAAGCACTTGGTTTGTTTTACTAAGTATTTGTAAGCCAAAAATTAAGTATAAAATGAAATTGTGTAAATCATTATTTACATGGATAAAAAAAGCCTAGAAGCCACCCTAATCAATCTGTGAATAGGTTTGATAACTGATATACTTAGTATTGTCTGTCAGATCAAAGTTTATTGTGTTCTACGGAATGCTGCCGCTTCTTTCATTACATCATATAATGCGACATTGTCAACCAACATACCTACAATTTTTTACTTGAATAATTCCCTTGTGTAAAAACTGCAGAACATGAGTTAAAAAGAACATAAACATGACGATTCTACCCCTAAAGCAGGATTTGAATAAATTATGAACACCTCTGGTAATCTCATTACGCTGATATCTTTCTAAAACTCACGTAAGCGCCGAGTTGTGTCAGCAGTATTGTTAGTTTCATTGGACGTGACTAAGGGGTAGGTAAGCTAAAGAACATTAATATAGAACTCTGTTATTGCCGTTAAATCTATTTATTTAATAAAGCGGAAGAGTTTGCTGAACGCGCTAATCTTTGAAACTACCAGTTTGATTTTTTTCTGCATTTGATTGCGCATTTCTTGAGGAAGGTTACAAGTTCTTTTAAATTAAATGGCGGGTGAAACCGCCGGGCATAGCTTGTCGAGTGTATATGACACAAACAAACGTTTAATTGGACATTATACTAGTTTACTTACAAAACTTTCTGAAGTTGTTCTAAATAATCTAGTCTAGACATTAGTATCGCTGCTTGCTAACAAGTATTAAACGTTCATACAAAAAATGTCAGTTCATACTCAAAATGCTGAGGTGGTTTTGTATTGCTCTGAGCGTTAGAAAAGGGTTGGCCCTATTCTAACGTTTTTTGAAGGGCTTTTGAGCAGCGGTGGTCAATGTAATTGAATACTTCACTTTGAGCGTGCCATTGTGTGAATTGTGTTCTGAACTTTTGATTATTTGGTGTGATATAGAAATAATGACTTTTTTGTGAAAAGAAAATTGGTCAGTGTTGGATGACGCGCAAAAATAAAGGGTGTTTTTAAATTTCGAACTTTTTAGCTTGTTTGGTTGAATTACCTAGGTACTGAAAATTTTCTGACTCAACGTTTTGCGTCGAATCCATGTTGGTTTTTGTATTAGTCTGGCGGTTAAACAACCCCAAAATAAATTTAATATACATACTGCAAAGTATCATTCAACCGAGTATAGTGTGTATAATAAAATACAATAAAAAATATAGAGATACTTATTTTATTATTGGCATTCTTTATAGATTTTACATTTCTTCGGAAGTAAAATTACTAGGTCTACAACCATGTGCCTAGAGATTGTGAAAAGATCTTGATGATAATAGCAAGTCTGATTGGGTAAGGATAAATTAAAGGAAGAATATCCCAGGGAAGGCTATTTATACTCGAAAATAATTCAATAAGATTATTAAACTAACCAATAGCGATAGCCCAACAGAATAATAACGATAAGAAGAAGGTATCCAACTTGAATTACTTAGGTAATTTGGCAAACAACATTATACTCGAGATGAAAGACAATAAAAAATATTTTCCTTAACGAATCATATTGATTTGATAAAACCCAATAAATTCTCGGATCCTAAAAAGTAATTAACAAAGTTTCATCAAAAAATTCTAATTGAATTTCTAGGTGCGGCAGTTTTGGCGATTCTCAATTTTAATTTCGAATATTCCGCATCTCTTGATATTAAAAGTTAACGATTTGTATTATTGACCTACATTTGAAAATTTGGTTCTTTGTATTAATGATTTTACCATTACGAAATGCTTATGGTGTGGTGTAGCTTTTTGTGTTTTTGATTGATCGTCGAAGTTAAGTGACTTTAGAGTTAGACACAGTCACAAAATGTATGGGCTGCCAATGATATCGACAAGTGACCAACAAATTTTTAATTAATTAATTTTTATATATAATTTTTTTTCGGTAAATATATCTTGTATATAAATAAAATGAATGTTCTTTTAGTAAAAAGAACATTCATTTTTATTTATATACATAGGTACATTATTTTGGTGGCATCAGTCAGGTTTAACAGACCCACCATTGTTCACACACGTCACAAACAGTCACCTTGTAAGTGCATACAAAAATGCCAATGCGACAGGTATTCAAATAAAGCACAGACCACAAGAACTCAGAAATCCCAGCATTCAAAGGCATTGAGACCGCTTAGCAGACAAAGAGTGAAGTGCCATTGTCAGTTCGTGTCTGTAAATGCCTTCAATTTCACCTTTGAACGGAATGTCTTTCAGTTCCACAATTTCTATAGCAGTTTGAATAGTTTTGTCATCATCATCATCTATTCTTATCTCGATATGAGTTCTCCTTTTATTTTGTATCTCTTAATTTTATTACCTCAGTTCTCATCATCTTTGTCTTTCTTAGTCTGACTTCAAAACTAAAGTACGTACAATTCTTAGGAATCTCTTAGCTGCGATATTCACTGGTTTTATTTCTTTTCTCTTATTTATTACCACGTTTTTATTAATTCACTTGTTTGTCTGTCTGTCGAGGTGGAATCTTGCAACTAAAATTTCATGCACTTCCCGATTAGCTATCCGGCTGAAAAATGTAAAAAAATGTTTTAAGATAAGTTTTTCAATCTAAATTTCACTTGTTTTGATTTATTATCTCAGTTACCATCATCTTATAGTCATAACGTCTTGTTTCAGTAACCTAGATATAAGCCTCTCCAAGTTTGTAATTTTCCGCTCTGATTTTGTGAATTTCATCCTCCTACAATTCTCATCCAATGACCAAATTATTCATAAAGATTTCTTCATCTGCAATTTAAGCAAATCCTACTTAACCAAATCCTTCCTTCAAAATACAAACAATCTTGCTCTCACATCAATATTCATAGCAGCCCAAACCGGCTAAATGGGTGAAATGAAAGGTCACCGACCTTCATAAGAGCTTCTGAGATAAAAGGGGGTTGTGTGACGTTGTTTCGGTCTCATTGTGCCTTTATACGAGAATAGTAACCTTATGTTTTCGTTTTCGAAACGAACGTCATAATCCCGCCGTGTTTGTGCCAAGACGCGGAGCTGAGGTAGCTTCGTGATATCATGTGGGGCGCGTGCGGGGTGCGCCCGCGAATCCAGGCTGTTCCTTCTCTCATTCACTGGTGACGGACGTGTACATTCGAATCCTTATTAAATTAATGTTTTTTTATAAAGATTATTTTATTCGATAACAATGACAAAGATGTCTTCAATTACCCACTCTGTCATCTACTTAAAATTAATCAATATTATTATAGAAACAAATGATTCGTTTTAATTTCTTTGATAATTCTTCCTGCCCTTTCGTCACAAACAATTACAGTAACTTTACAGCTGAATTCTTATCATATATGAACTGCAAAAATCTCCACAAATCTATCTCTTCTCCAAATATGAGATTCTAGGATCCTAAAATGATCGCCATACTTCTTATTTCTGGCTGTATATGACGGTGACCGCTTCTACAGAAACTTGGGCCTTGAGAGATTGTTCCACACTTGTCTCGCTACACCTTGCTGTGTAAACTAGATCTTTTTCGAGGGGATGTTGTATGTTTAGATGTTTTTTTTATCAACCATTTAAAACAAAACCTACCTGTCATGAAAACTTAATACTTTTGAGTATAATTCAAGATCGGTGAAGAATCCACCGTAATGTGGAGTGTTGGAAAACAATACCTATAAAATAATTTTGGAAGCTAAACTTAAAATGACTTTTTAGGCATTCTGTGATTATATCATGAAACTTTAACTAAATATACATAGATATACATAGTTACTTCATATAAAACAAGTACCTAGTCTAAGCAGTATGAAAATGTTCTGATTTTCAAAATTAATCACAACACCTGCACATGCACATGTCATTCATATTTAAAATAAATCCCACTTTCCATTCTTTCGACCTGTTTTGTCTAATAATGAGTTAACTGTGTGAATAACAGCATCCTTTTGTTATCCTATTGTAGTTTTGTGAGAACATTTTCTTGGTGCCAGTGGGTCAATGTATAATAAACAGGTCCATTGTGGTCTTATTGTCCGTTTAGCATTAGCACATTCAAATAAGTCACCCTTTTTATTAGACGTCAGTTGATCAAAGGCAATCTTACTTTTAACGTTAGATCACACAGCTATTTGAACAAAAAATCTATTTACTTGTATAATAAAAAGGACTGTTTTTACAATTTGTTTTTTTTTTTAAATAGTTTTACAATTTGCTGTAGGTATACTTATATAAAAAAGCTCCATTTTATACAGTGTGTAAAGAAACCCGGTCCGATCCGTGAGGGCATTATTAGGTTACAAAAAAGATGCCGAAAATTTTTAAAACAATTTAGTAAAATAAACCAACACATGGCTATTCTTGGATTGTCTAAAAGGCACATGAACATGAACATGAACATGTTCATGGGAATACAAAAAAGTGGGAAATTTAAATAAAATTTAAAGTTATATTTTACAAGAATTAATCAATTTTGATGTTATTTTGAGAAATTTTATTGAGATTCCCACATACCCCTTTCGGATCGTACAGGTTTTTTTTTAATTGTGAAACAACTTTTTTTAATATCTTATTTTATTTTTTATCGCCTTTGCCAATTACTTCTGGTTTATTGTATGTCTTTTTCTGTTTTATCGTCGTTATGAATTGCTATTTTAACGATGTTTCTAAAACTCATTCCCGTTTCATACTTTTGTAAGTTTTACTAAACACGGAATTACTCACATCAAAATATTATGGGTATAGATACCAATGTTTCGATTCGGAGAATCTAGAAAACTTCTTCGATTTTACTTTGGTACTTCACTTCGAATTCTTTGAAATTTAACTAGCTAGCCTCTTTTTCTTCAAACTTTTTTTCAAGTTGTGTGTAATGTTGGTACATTAAGTGAGTTTAGTTTATTTGCACATACTTATTAGTCCATTTTAATGTGTTGCCGCTTGTTTTACCGAATATATAAATAATAATGCATTTAACCAACTCAAAATTTAAAATTTAAAATAAATCTTAATAATATATACTGAGTGAACATCCTGTATTCTTCAGATATTTTCGAAATTTATGATCACAAGTTAGAAATGGTCGTTGATGGTACAATATTATTTTTGGAATTTGATCAACCATAAATTCAAACCTACACACGATACTTAGGTAGGTAGGTACCTACAGCTACATCGATTAACAATGGACAGATAAAATTTTATGAGATGTAAAAGATAAATAATAACTTCAGACTTTTAAAAATATGACAAATTTTATATAAGTAATGGTTAGCGTTCTTGGCTTAAATCATTTTTTTATTAACCTACGTTGTCCCACTGCTGGGCAAAGGCTTATCAATGAAACAAAAATTACTTACATAGTTTTTTTTGTAGCAGAATTCAATTCAATTTTTTTGCAAATTTACCGCATTTTATTTTTATTGCAATCATTTTTGCCATTTACTGCTCAACAGTATTCGCTAAAAAGATTATTAAAAGTGAATGTATCGTTGAAACCAAAACAAAGGCAAATCCTACTTGCCAATACACATAACTGACCATTACATCATTCTACTCATTATACGTTTCATAGCAGCATAATTACTGTCTTTATGAGTTCATTGCAGGGAGCTTCAATTATAGACAAAATCTCGCTCTAGGGCTTATGTGGCACCGAAATCAGTGTAACATAGCTGGTAAATTGGTTGGAGAAAGCGATTTAATTAGGGCTGGCAAGATCTTCATAAACGTATTCAATGTCAAAGAATTGGAACAAAGAGCAAAAAACTGCAAAGAACACTTTGAATAACTAAACTATGTGTGTAAAAATACAAAATAATAAAAAAAATTATTCGTGGTTCGATCGAAAGTTTGACATAGAGAATACGGTCGTTTCTATACTATAAGCTGAATGAAGAAGAAAGTATTACCTATATCGAAATTTAAAAAATAAAAATGATTGAGACCATTGCGCCTCACAAACTACTGCCCAAAATTCAGAGACATCCTCCTCCTTAATCGTTCTCCCATAGTTGAGGATCGTGACTCCGTGCAAGTACTTGTTGTATGGTTTTTCTCCATCTGCCACGGTCTTCGGCTTGATGGAGAGCGACACTAATGGACAAGTTTACATGTTCTGACACCTGGTCCGACCATCGCTTTGGGCTCCTCCCTCTGGATCTTTTGCCCTCTATTTTGCCTGTTATTATTAGCTTCTCCATGTTGTCGGCGTTTCTCCGCGCGATATGCCCGAAGTACCTACTGTAGTACTCGCTGTAGGCAAATAGAGGTCAGGCGATTCAGAGACATAGACATTTCTTTATTTATCATGTGGTCTCGCAAGCGTCCATAGACTACGGTAACCGCTTATCATCAGGTGGGCAGTACTTGTCTGGCAGATAGGTACCTCATTAGCATAAAAAAATGGGTCAAGGTATCATTTACATTAGGACTTACACCTGTGCTTATACCTACCCATCTTCAACTTTTTAGTTTCTCAAATCCAATTGTGCATGAAATACTTATATTTTTTACCCATAAGTCCATATGTTACGAATTCCTTTCCTCCTTTATTCATTGATTACTATTGGATTTCTCTTCTGTTAACTTGGACTGTAATCTGTTTAGAATAGCTGGAGAAATGCGTACAAAGTCGAACGCCTAGCAACCCTGTATTGTTCCTTTAGGCAGAATTGTCGAACTGTGAACCGAGTGGGTGTGGAATAACAGTAGTAACGTATGGGAAGCAATTGGAACTGTTTTGAAACGTTTCAACTTTTAATTAGGGCGTTGGCGTGATTGCTATAGAACCCATTTTCGAACATGATACTCCATACATTTTGTTTTTTATGATAAACAAATAAAGGCGTAGGTACTGATTGATACTAGCGGACCCACCAGGCGGATGTTTTTATTTCAATCTCGATAGAAAACATAAAAAATTAGATCTTGACAACAGTGTCACCTACGAGTTCCTCTATAAAAGAAGAATCCATCATGATACCCCAAAAGCACAGAAATATAAATTGCGTCAAGCTATTTTGGAGAAATTAAGTTGCAACTGACAGGTTTAGTTCCAATTTTTTTCACTTGGTTCGTGGCTATTGATATAAAAACTTCACCCACATCAACTGCAACATTACTTTCCTCTTCTGACGTGTAAGCACACTCCTCCACAGCGGAATCATTTCCAACTAGTGTTAGGGTTTCTAAAATTGTAAACAAATTATGTACTTTATTTTACCATTATTTTAAATTATTTTAATGTCTGATTGTTTTTCTATCGTATTTTAAAAATTAAAGATATAATTTCCAGTGGGCAACACCATGAGGTCTAAGTTGTTTTATGTTATTATAAATAAGTAGGTATTTTGATAAGCATAATTATTATTTTTAATTATCTTTAGTATATGTGGACGAAATAGATTTATTATAAATTGTATTTTGTAATTAACACTTCAATTGTAAGCCCCACGATTGGTTTTTGAAATGTTGGCGGGTTGCTTAGCCAATCACAGAGCCGCTTGGCTGTGATTGGACAAGCGCTTTGGGAAGTTGGAACCCAAACGGGGGGTATTTTTTTCGAAACTGATTTTGTAACGAGATTATTTTATTCGAACATTCTGTTTTTGAGAGCCGACAAGTAACATTGTACATTTATCTAGCTAGTCTTAGCAGTCTTAAATTTTATAATAAATTCCTGTACTTCGCCTTAACGTTTTCTTCTTTTCATCGTTATCCTGATAGTAGATTGTTTCTACAAATCAGAAGCGCTGGATCGAGATCAACTTAACAGTAAGTACACGCCCAAGATTATTTTACCAAGTGGTAGTTTTTTATTTTATTTTACGAAGTTATTTTTCTTTATTGGTGTTACTTTTATGTTGCGTTTTGGATAAAGGCATCGTTATTTTTACCATTGTTCTTCTAATGTAGTAGGTACCTACCTAGCTTTTCAAACTGAGTGCTGTGCAGTTTAGCTATCGAATTGATTTACTTAAAGGTACCGTCACTTATAGTTTATTTTTCAGTAGTTAAGAATTTACAACATTTAGGAAATTTTTAAAATTGTTTTTCTTTAATTTAAATAAAAGCTACCTACCTACAGTGATGCAATACTGTTCTCAATTACTATCGTTCGTTACAGATTTACCTGTTAATACTGTGTGATACTTTAAACATAATCTACCCTCTTTTATTTTTTTTCTTACTTATTCTTTTTCTGATGCAAGTGAATTTGAGGAATCTCACGAGACATTTTTTTTTTTTTAAGTCTACCTTCAATTTGAAACAAAGCCATCGATATTTAGCTTCATTGTTTGAATTTATTATAAAGGTTATACTTATAATATTAGGTACCTAGTGGTATTTTAAACAACTACCTACAAACAGTATTTATTTAATTTTTTTCTAAGACATTTTTTTTTCCGATTGCATACAACGCAATCCTTTCAGGCGATGAACGAGCACGATCACCGGCGTCGAGACTCTGACCGGGACAGTCGAAGGCGAGAGACACCCAGTCATCGCCGCACTGCGTCTCGGAGTCGAAGCCGTGTTCGGTCTCGCAGTCCTAGTCACGCAGGACGAGACCGTGACCGGGAACGTGACCGCGAGCGGGTCGAATTGCTGGAGAGGGAACTGCAACGAGCGCGCGACCAACTCCACGTGCCAGAGCGACGGCACCATACGTCTAGGCAGAACAGCGTGCTTCGCGATGGGAGCCGCAGCCGCAGCGACCTGCGGCATCGAGAGCAACACCCGGAGCCACGTGTCGCCGCTGGAGAACAAAGGTCACGTAGTCCTTCTTTATCTAAGAATGATTTTGTGGAACTTTTAAAATGTTTGAAAGATGGTCTTACGTCACAGTCTGCCCAGAGCACTCCAGTTACTCAGAAAATAGACTTTAAAAATATCCTTCCAAATTTTGATCCTTCATCAAAGACTCAACGCATTGACGTATGGTTAAAAAAGGTTAACGAGTGCGCTGCTGTGTACGGATGGGACGATAAGACCACCACTCATTTTGCTATGCAAAAACTTCAAGGCCTGGCCAAAACCTGGTACGAAGGCTTAAATTCAATTCTTTTCTCATGGAAGGAATGGGAAAAAAAACTTTTGGATGCGTTCCCATTCGAACAGAATTATGGCCAGGCCTTGGAAGAAATGCTTAGAAGAAAAAGTAAATTCCAAGAACCAATAGAGGTTTACTACTATGAGAAACTGACACTTCTTAATCGATGTGATATTGAAGGTAAACGAGCGGTGGATTGTATTATACATGGTATTAGTGATCGAACTTTGAGATCTGGAGCTTTAGCATTGCGTTGCTCAAACCCCGATTTGCTTTTGCAATATTTGGTTAGTAATAAAGATTCGAATCAGTCTATGATAGATCGTACTCTATTTAAAGGTAAAAATACTGACAATAGCACCGCTAATACAAACCACAGCTCGAAAACGAAGGTAGGATTTAGGCAGCCTTCAGCTGGATGTTATAACTGCAAGGAAGTAGGACATAGTTTTTTGTATTGTCCTAAACCTTTGATTAAATGCTCTAAATGTAACAAAGTAGGGCATACGTCTGAAAATTGCTTTGTAAAACTGCCTGAACAAAACGGTAAAAGCGCCAATGTCTCCAAAACCATGTGCATCGATTCTAGTTTAGAACAAAATAGCTTGAAAACAAATTCGAAGTTCTATAAGGAGATAAGAGTGAACGGGATTGAATGCAAAGCTTTTGTCGATTTTGGGAGTGACGTTACATTAATCAAAGAATCGGTTGTTAGTAACTTAGGCTTGGCTCACAACAAAGTTTCGGCGGCTATGAAGGGTTTTGGGAACGAAATAGTGCACTCCTTAGGAGAGCTGTCGCTCGTTATTGATGTCGATGACGTTAGGGCTACTGTTGTATGCAGGGTCGTGAATGACGAATTGTTAGATAACCCTATGTTGTTAGGGCAGTCCTTCACGGAGCAGCCTCATATAATCGTTTACAAAAACGCGACCAAGCTACAGTTCCTTGATATAGGGAACGAGTTACCGTTACCTGATGTAGATCTCGGTCGTGAAGGCTCATTCAAGGTTAGGTCAGACAGTGTCCTTCAGCTCCATGGCACAGCCACAGTGAGAGCTCGAATTGAAGATTCATATAGTGGCAGTGTGTTTCTGAAGAATAGTATCGGAGGAGAGCCTAGTAATCAATACTTTGTAATTGGTGGTCTTTACCATGCTAAATGTGGTCGAATCAATGTCGCAATAACTCCTTTTTCGAAGTCTTGTCTGATCCCAAAGGGGACTGTGTTTTGTAGAGCAGATAGAGTTGATTTTGTGAATAGGGTAATTGTTGAGTCACAATTAGATGATTCCGCTACTCGTGATTTTGATGAGAGTCAGGTTAGCATAGGTGATAAAGTATCGCAGCAGGATAAACAGCGTCTCATAGATCTGCTTAAAAGGTACAAGAATTGTTTCGCCTCTTCACTAAAAAATCTTGGTTGCACTAATAAGACTGAAATGCACTTAGAACTAAATAGCAATCGCCCTATTGTTTATCGACCGTATCGGTTGTCCCATCATGAACGAGAGAAGGTGCGTGGTATGGTAGGGGAGATGTTAGATGCTGGAATAGTAAGAGAGTCTGTATCGGAGTATGCTAGCCCCATTTTGCTTGTTCGAAAAAAGGATGGATCCATGCGAATGTGTGTCGATTACCGAATGCTGAATTCAGTGACTATTAAGGAAAGGTATCCTATGCCCATCATCGAAGACGAGATAGCACGCCTTTCAGGTCAGGCTTGTTTTGTTACACTCGATCTTGCCTCAGGCTATTATCAGGTTCCAATTTCTGAGCAAAGTAAACATCTCACCTCATTTGTGACACCAGATGGCCAGTATGAATTTAATAGGATGCCGTTTGGCCTGGCCAACGCACCGGCAGTATTTCAACGAATGATGAATACGCTCTTAGGGTCGGCACGTTTCGGAAAGGCAACTGCTTACATCGATGATGTACTTATTTTTGGTAGGGATTCTAATGAATGCTTGGAACGTCTCGAGGAAGTGCTCCAAATATTGCAGGAATCGAATCTTACCCTTAACTTGGCAAAATGTGATTTTCTTCGTGAAAAAATCACCTATCTTGGGTACGAAATTAGTGCTGCTGGGATTAGGCCAGGTGAAGGAAAAATCGTTAGTGTTCAGAATTTTCCGCGTCCAGAGAACGTGCACAACGTAAGGCAATTTCTCGGATTGGCGAGCTATTTTAGAAAATTTATCAGGGATTTTGCTATGATCGCATGCCCACTCAGTACCTTACTAAAGAAAGGTGCAGCTTGGGAATGGGGTGATAGCCAGGAGCAATCCTTTATAAACTTGAAGTCCAGATTGATAGACAGACCTATTCTAGCAATATACAATCCGGCAGCCGAAACAGAGTTGCATACCGATGCGAGTAGGATAGGCATTGGTGGCATACTGCTGCAACGTACATCAACAAATGAGCATTTTCACCCAGTAGCTTACTATAGTAGACAAACTTCGCCGGAGGAAAAGAACTTCCATTCGTACGAATTGGAAACACTAGCGGTAGTCTTTTCACTGCGCAAGTTTAGGGTATATCTGCTAGGTAAGGAATTTAAGATCGTCACTGATTGTAGCGCTTTGCGCTCAACATTCCTGAAAAGAGACCTCATTCCGAGAATCGCTCGTTGGTGGTTGACATTGCAGGAGTTTGACTGCTCTATTGAATACAGAGCCGGTTCCAAAATGAGTCACGTCGATGCATTATCTAGAAACCCCGTTGTTGACTGTGGAGATGTATGTGAGGAACAATTTCCGTCTGTAATGTCGATTACTGATGATGACTGGTTGGATACTCTTCAGCTTGGAGACTCCGAGCTATGTAGGATCAAAAATGTTTTAAACTATCGTCTTGATGAGAAGGGTCTTAAATACATAAACGAAAATTACGTCATTAAAGATAATAGGCTCTTTCGTTGTCTAGGCGGTGATAAGGATAATATCCGATGGGTAGTACCAAAAGGCGCACGGTGGCAACTTTGCCGTATGAATCACGACGACATCGGACATTTTGGCTATGAGAAAACTCTGGAGAGAATCAAGAAAAACTATTGGTTCGCTAAAATGACTAAATTTGTAAAGAAATACGTAAGCGCTTGCATAGAATGTGCTTTTGCAAAAAAAACATCAAATGATCACGAAGGGCTCCTCCATCCCATAGCCAAAATGGATGTACCATTTCACACTCTACATGTTGACCACCTTGGGCCTTTTGTTAAATCTAATCGGGGCCACACTCATCTGTTGGTCATAGTGGACGGTTTTACAAAATTCTGTTTTGTGAAACCTGTTAGAAACACAAATACTCAGAATGTTGTTAGAATTCTAGAAGATATATTCTATACGTTTAGGACGCCTGATCGTTTAATTACTGATCGTGGGAGTTGTTTTACATCTCATGCATTCAAAAAGTTTGCACTTGACAAGGGTTTCAAGCATATATTGAATGCTGTGGCCAGCCCTCGATCGAATGGTCAAGTGGAACGGTACAACCGTACCATTCTAGACTCTTTGAAGGCTTTAAATGTAAAACATGGCGAGAAAGATTGGGATCATCATTTGGGTAAAGTTCAATGGGGATTGAATAACACTATACAGAAAACTATTGGTAGAACTCCCGCGGAAGTGTTATTTGGTTCCGTCACAAATGCAGAATTAAGTCCCATTTTGAACGAAATTGCTGAGGAAACTCGTGACTCCAGCGATCGTTCCGTCATACGCAATGAGGTTAAGGATAGAATAGATAAAGAACAGGTCAAACAGAAAGAGAGGTATGATAAAAATAGGAAACCGGCACGTAAATACGAGGAAGGGTCGTTGGTGAAAATAACCAAAACTTGTTTTAATAATGATGGACAAAGCAAAAAACTGATGCCTACTTATGTAGGGCCTTATCGCGTCGATAAAATTTTAGGTAGGGACCGTTACAAGTTAACTCCCGTCCCGGGTCTAAATTGTTCTCAAAACAAACGAGAGACTGTCGTTGCAGCTGATCGCATGATGCCATGGATTCACATCGCTGCCTTGGAACTAAATGAAAATGAATCTGATTCGAACTCTAACGATGAAAGCGATTGAATAGTTATTGTTTTTCCTTTTGTCTATTGTATATGTCAAGCAAGAGTAGCATTTATCTACAGATTGTTTTATTTTGTTGTTTCAGATCAAAACACGAGGATCGATCGGTCGTGTTTTGATCGTCGTTGCTAGAAGTCCACCAGGTGCGTGATCAAGTATTCGATCGGCTTGTAAGCGTTTCCTGATTCCAGTATTGTTCGGTATCGATGATCAAACACTGAACCGAATCGATCGGTTCTGTGTCTGTAATCCCACGTGGCGTAATCACAGGTAATCGATCGTCCTGTGAGCGCTAATTTGACGTATCGATCGTCATTCGATTAAGATTTTGCAAGAGATACGAAACTGAATCGATCAGTCCGTTCGTAATTAGCGATTGCCCTACTTGTATTCAGTTAAGTAAGACATATCGATTGTCACTACTTAAAATAAGTTGTTTGTCGAGTAAAATGTATACCTACTTAGCCATTGAGAATTTAGATGATTTGATAATTTACTTGATCCATACTTTTAAGGTTTTAGTTAAAAATTATGATTGTAATCTTAAACATATTTAGAAATAGTTTAGAGATACAATGTGAATGTTATTTATAGTAGCTAAGTAAAAAACTAATACTTGTCAATATCAGACTCCGATTGTTAGGGTTCCACCTGGTACCGTATGCGGGGACGCACACGTTATCAGGATGGTCGATTGTTAGGGTTTCTAAAATTGTAAACAAATTATGTACTTTATTTTACCATTATTTTAAATTATTTTAATGTCTGATTGTTTTTCTATCGTATTTTAAAAATTAAAGATATAATTTCCAGTGGGCAACACCATGAGGTCTAAGTTGTTTTATGTTATTATAAATAAGTAGGTATTTTGATAAGCATAATTATTATTTTTAATTATCTTTAGTATATGTGGACGAAATAGATTTATTATAAATTGTATTTTGTAATTAACACTTCAATTGTAAGCCCCACGATTGGTTTTTGAAATGTTGGCGGGTTGCTTAGCCAATCACAGAGCCGCTTGGCTGTGATTGGACAAGCGCTTTGGGAAGTTGGAACCCAAACGGGGGGTATTTTTTTCGAAACTGATTTTGTAACGAGATTATTTTATTCGAACATTCTGTTTTTGAGAGCCGACAAGTAACATTGTACATTTATCTAGCTAGTCTTAGCAGTCTTAAATTTTATAATAAATTCCTGTACTTCGCCTTAACGTTTTCTTCTTTTCATCGTTATCCTGATAGTAGATTGTTTCTACACTAGCGGTGCATCTAACAATATACCTACTCCTATTAAATCAATGGGTGGCACTCTGCATTGTAATGTCATGTCATGCAAATCTCAGATCAAACTTGATATTGCTCTCATCGGAACAGCAAACCATCAACTGGTTCCAAACTAGTTTCCAACAATTAAAGATCAGGTGGCGCAATCCAGTTGCTAAAACCAGATCACTCCTAAATCGCGGTGGATCTGTGATTTATTATTGCATGTTGCATAATTTGGATGACCCTGTGAACTCATTTTAAAATTTGCAGACCTGTTTTTACATCTTGTTAGTTGTAATTTTTCCGAATGGATGATTCATCCAAGCTACCTAGCTGCTTTTATCTTGAATACAAGATTTATTGGGTATTGGAGTCTAAATAATAAATAATCTTCAACGTTAAATATTCTAACATCTAGGTATCGAGTTATGGTTCTCTTCATGTCATCCTTCTTGAAAAATAAATAAAAAAAAATGAAAAATCTGAAAACACAAGCGCTTTTCTCGGGTCTTCTAATGTCAGTCAGGAATGATCAAAAACATTTAAGAGAAATCGGGATAATCAGATCAGAGATACAATAATAAGAAATTGTGTTGCATTAAATTTTTTCTTACAACAACAATCTTGTCGATAGGTACTAATAACAGCTTAGCTGATCGGTCATTATTGTTATTAAAACGCTTTACATACGCATGATACAAAAGACTGATCTGATTATAATCAGATCAGTCTTCAACGATCTCAATAATTATTGATCATCAAGATAATATAAAAGACAAAATGAGCGTTTAAGAGTAAGAAATTGCCACTACCCAGGTCAGACCGACTCTCAATTTAAACAATAATGTCTTGCTCCACTTCCTTCATTTCTCTTGTTAATATCACATTAATACTTTCTAACGTGAAACTTTTTCTTTGCAGGTAATTACAAAGTTTATGGAGATCTGTCTGTGCTGCTGTGGCTATAATTTGGTAAGAAAATGTTGGATTTGATTTGAGGAGTTCCTTACTTCGAGACTAGAGTTTTATTGTCTCAACAGTAACTGCTATAGGACAGTATTTCAGGACTCTATGTATATTCGAATTGAACCTGCAAATCAGATTGTCATATTCAAAATGATTATTGTTTGGTAAGAACGTGTAAGTTCCATTCCATTTATACTGATTATATCCTGAAATTCCAGAACTTGTTCCTATGTTCGTTAATAACAAAGTTTCTATCAGAGCAAATTATAGTACAATGTCGAAAGAATTCTAAATAAGGGTTAGTATTTACACAATCTGTGGAAGTAAATTAAAAATACTAAGTAGGTACTAATGGGAAAAATTCCAAAAGAAAATTTCCTTTCACATAGGTAGGTACTTAATCCCGAAAAGGTCAAAATCGTTAAACAGTAAGCACAAAAGCTAACAATTCAACTTGTTTGAAAAAAGATTGAAGTCACCATACGGAGTTAATTATAGGTCGGAGTGACCCCTTTGGAACTTGCGACAAAGACCTCAAAGAGTCGAGTACTTTGAACTTTGTCAAAGAAATTGTGAGAAGGAATTGTGGAGTTTGCTGTACTAGTTCATTCTCATCAGTAGTTTAATGATCTTTATTTTGCCGTTTGGGTTGACAGCTTAGCCTGTTCCATACATTGTAGGACCTTTGGGATCATAATTGAAACTTCTCAAGATCTAGGTGATTTTTCTTCTCAATAAAAGTGGATAAGGCCGATAAAGCTGAGATGGTTTATAGAAAAACATGCAAGTCTACTCCAACAATGTCCTAAGAAGTGTCCCGTTAAATTAGGTAACATTTCTGTGTATTTTTATGGAAGGCTGTATTCGGATTTGATGTAAAAGGTCTAACTTTTGACTTTGGTGATTACACAAAACATTTTCATGATTATCTTATCCATATTTGGCTCCGTCAAAGGTGTACGTAAATTGCTTGTGTTATCTTTCATCGTTTGGAGCATTCGTGTCAAAGAGCGTATAAGTTTTCTGAAACCAAAAATTCATTAAATCATGACAAACATTTGAACCCACGATCGAAAGCAAATGCCACTTGCCCAACACAAAATTACGAGTAGTACCTACTGCTTATAAATAGCTTGTACATAATGTACATTCTATAACGCCAAATCGAACTTTTTCAATCGAGTTACCAACCCAATTTACTTCAAACCCTTTGGGGATATAAAACGAAATAGGGACTCTTATAAAGAAGCTACCTGCAGAAGTAATTAGTACCTATCTAATCAGCCTACTTCCACCCACTGCTGAGTATAGTATACTTAGGCCTTTACATATTTACCAGATGATTTATACAGTGTCAGGAGGCAATCCCTGTCCACACTCAACGGGACACTGTAGTTCTAGGGACATTGTTTGAGATGTAGACTTGCCCAGCACCTAAGGGAGTGTCCACATTGCGTTTTTTGCAGCGCGTTTGTATCGATACAAACGCGATTCGAACGCGATGCGAACGCGCAGCCCCCCGCGCAGCCCCTCCCGGTTCGCTTTTGTATGGAAAAATACGCGTTGCGAACGCGCGTTTGTATCGATACAAACGCGCAGCTCAAAAACGCGCTGCAGAAAACGCAATGTGGACACTCCCTAAACCATCCTCTCAGCTGAACCGGCCATATCCACAGGAAGGACATGGTCAATACGAGTGGGGCAAACTAAGCCGAGGGTTTCCTCACGAATGTTTTTCCTTCACCGTTTAGAGCTCTTGATGATGCGCATACACATTTTCGATCGAAACGAAAAATTCATTGAAGCACGGCTAGGATTCGAACCCACGACACGCCACTTTCTGAGCCAGTTGAATCCCATGCTTCCCCTGCTTTTATAATATCATCAGACCATCAGTGGCTCTGCTTGGTGTCCTGTGATTCTCGCATGGTCACTTCATTTGTGATTAGTACCTATCATCATCATCATCAACCGCAGCCTGACTTCACTCACTGCTGGGTATAGGCACTAGTAATAGTACTAGGCGTAATACTAGTATTCTGTGGTATAGGCTTCCCTTTGCGTGTGCCAGCTCAACGATTCGTAGCTCGCCTCATCCAAGCCCGACGTACAACGGATGCTTTGTCAGTCCATCGCGTTGTTGGACGACCGACGTTACTATACCCTATTGGACACCATTCTGTTACCACCTTACTACCTACTAATTATTACCTATGCTTTGCCCATAATTAATGATGTGGTAATTGGTTTGCATAATCGCATAGCAATGTGCATTGTTTAGAATCAGGTGCAGTTGTTTATTTACGTGCTCTTTTATGAAACAGGTGTTTTTCTTCTCTTTTTGTACAAAGCCATATTATAATGGTTAATGAATTATTACCTCAATGCATTGTGATTGAGTTCAAAAACAATTTAAAAAGAAATAAATAGACTGTAACCCTGAAACGTTTTTGAGAAAACCTGCGACTAGTGAGCTCCATACGTATTGACGATGTCTTTTATGAGAAAGAAGAGGATAGTTTAGGTGCTGAAGAGACCCTATTCATCTTCAACAATTCTCTTTCGTCTTTAGCCACTACAACAACACACTTTACAACAAAATAAGCTATTAAAACTAGGTCAATAATAGCTAGTTTTATTAAACCTACAACCAAATAAAAACTAGGTGCTAACAATGTTTGCCGCAATATACGATAAATTCGGAGACCCTGATTTCATAGACAATAAATCCAAAGCTACCCTAAACTTCCACGAATCCTTTATTGGTCCTTTGGCTCTCGTACGAACCAAACATAGAAAAATCGATTTTCTGAAGACCTCTGTAGATTACCTCTACATAAAAGACAGATACCTATAATCCTATAAGCTGTGGTTGAACGACTCTCAAAGGTATTTATTTCTAGGACAGGTATTTCTAGATAGCAAGGTATTTCTAAGTATACAGTACCTACTACCTATTTGTCTAAATTTTTAATTAATAACAAAGTGGCTAAATTAAAAATTAAAAAAAACCGACATCAATTTTATTGAGCTCAGCAATTTTCTGCACCCTCGAGGTGCATGTATGTCGTTATGTGGCGTTAACACGCTCGCGAGCAAACAGGAGACCGAACGTACGAGTATGTTAAGGGGGGTTTTAGGGGGTCCGGACCCCCTCAGCAGGTACCTATTTATCGAAGTGATTTTTTTAAGATCGAGGGAAAACTAGTCAATCTTTGTATTTTGGAACCCTTGGACCCCCCCTTAGCAAAGCTATATACTGACACCGACACAAGATAATGTGCCCGTTGAATGTCTGTTTGTACGCGAGCGTGTGAACGCGGCATGAGAACATGACAAAAGTAAAGTTGGTGGAAAAACATGAAACGGGACGGCGGCGCGGCAGGACGTTGTATTGTTATGATGAGAATATAATAAGGATTCAAACTAAAACTGCTAACTTTCATTTAGACTAGCTTGGCTTTCATACATCTAGACCTGGATGATAAAATAAGTTGCGTGAGCTTTGTCATAAACGGGGACACAACTAGGTGCGGTAGTTTGAAACTTACTCTTAGACTAGGAATCTATGATACTCAATCAAGAGCTGCTTTGCACAAATAACAAATTATCAATCAATAGTTAAAAAATAAAATTTATACAATCAACTTAGGGGGTGTAAGTTTAACCCCTAAATCTATGGTTCTGTTTCACAAATTTGACGTGGAACTCGTGGAAGGAACCCTAGAAGTTACAATGATAGTTAGTACATAAGTACCTATATTCACGTAACATTAGTATGCATGCAGTGGGTGAGCACGACATCATGGTGCATTCGGAAGATGTAGCGGGTTGAGTGACAGGGACAGGCCCAGGCTGAGTCACGGGCAGTTACTAACTGCCTGTCGAACATTTAATTACTATCACCTACCTATGTGCTTTATGTATTATAACTAGGTAGGTACTTACATCACTTTTTACTTCACACTATAAGGTACTTACCTTATGGTACAGGTAAGGTTATAATACCTAGGTACCTACAGAGATCATCTTTCAGTGGGTGTTTCTAGTCTGTCTAGTCTACTTATCGATCGAGCGAGCGAAGCGAGCGAAGATCTTAGTGGTAAGTTGGGCGATTTTGCTTTGTATGTTTGTATGTTTGTATGTTTGTATGTTTGTATGTTTCACGAATTGTTGTTCGAGCATAACTGTCGAACCGTTCATCCAATCTGCATGAAACTTGGTAGGTCAATAGGTTGTGGTAAGGAAATTTACGGTGGAGCATATGAGCTTAATCGATGAAGGGGTTGTGAAGATATTGGGTTCCCAAGGGGGTAAAAAATTATGAAAGTTACACAAATATATTGAGTGGGGTGTCATACGAAAGGGCTTATTTTGTACATTCCAAAATGGTTTTTATTTTTAATCTAGGATGTATAGTTT
This sequence comes from Camptogramma bilineatum, assembly GCA_958496255.1. Lineage (NCBI taxonomy): Eukaryota > Metazoa > Arthropoda > Insecta > Lepidoptera > Geometridae > Camptogramma > Camptogramma bilineatum. The sequence continues at coordinate 8,673,001 of OY292465.1, read as the reverse complement.
TTGAAATACGACCAAAGACCAAAAACTACGAAACCGGAGCTGCAAGAGCTCCCGTTTCATAGAGTTTCGATGTCTTCGTAGCTCATTGACTGGTCGGTCTTAAAAAGAGAGTGGCATCGTTGCGGTTTGGTTTGCAATGATTTTAGATGCTACTTGATTTATTTTCATGATAAAAAAAATTTTGATAAAAAATGAAAATAATTGGGGTAAAAAAAGTTAAGTAAACAAATATATTGAGTGCGGTGTCAAATGAAAGGTCTTTATTTGTACATTCTAAAATAGTTATTATTTTTATTCTAGGACGTATACTTTTAAAAATACGACGAGAATTCATAAATATGAAATAAATGAAAAATTAGACACGACATTATGTATTGCATGCATGCTAGTATTTTTTACCATGAAGAGCTAGTAGGCATACCCGGCAGTAGTAGCACTTGAAATTATAGGGGTAGTCAGAAGAAAGTCCAAATGTTGGCCATCTACGGTGCGCGAGATCTCAGTTCGGGGCGAACTACTAGTTTATTCTGTGGTAATCGATCGAGCGAGCGAAGCGAGCGAAGATCTTAGTGGTAAGTTGGGCGATTTTGCTTTGTATGTTTGTATGTTTGTATGTTTGTATGTTTCACGAATTGTTGTTCGCGCCTAACTGTCGAACCGTTCATCCAATCTGCATGAAACTTGGTAGGTCAATAGGTTGTGGTAAGGAAATTTACGGGGGAGCATATGAGCTTAATCGATGAAGGGGTTGTGAAGATATTGGGTTCCCAAGGGGGTAAAAAATTATGAAAGTTACACAAATAAATTGAGTGGGGTGTCATACGAAAGGGCTTATTTTGTACATTCCAAAATGGTTTTTATTTTTAATCTAGGATGTATAGTTTTTGAAATACGACCAAAGACCAAAAACTACGAAACCAGAGCTGCAAGAGCTCCCGTTGCATAGAGTTTCGATGACTTCGTAGCTCATTGACTGGTCGGTCTTAAAAAGAGAGTGGCATCGTTGCGGTTTGGTTTGCAATGATTTTAGATGCTACTTGATTTATTTTCATGATAAAAAAAATTTTGATAAAGAATGAAAATAATTGGGGTAAAAAAAGTTAAGTAAACAAATAGGTATATTTAGTGGGCTGTCAAATGAAAGGTCTTTATTTGTACATTCCAAAATAGTTATTATTTTTATTCTAGGACGTATACTTTTAGAAATACGACGAGAATTCATAAATATGAAATACCTAAATGAAAAATTAGACACGACATTATGTATCGCATGCATGCCAGTATTTTTTACCATGAAGAGCTAGCGCAATAGGCATACTCGGCAGTATCAGTAGTAGCACTTGAAATTATAGGGGTAGTCAGAAGAAAGTCCAAATGTAAGCCATCTACGGTGCGCGAGATCTCAGTTCGGGGCGAACTACTAGTAGGTACCTACTAGGTTAGGTAGTAGGTGTACCTATTTGCTTCTGTGCTTCGGAGATAGGTAGGCTTCGGTTCGGGTGGTAAAAAACTTCGACCGAACATAATTGGCTAAGTACCTACCTAGGTAAGTAAATACAGTAGGTAGGTATTTACTTGCAGAGAAGAGTAGGCCTACTTTTATAATTACGTTGGTACCTACTGAACTAATAGGTAAGTAGGTAGGTACCTACCTATTGGTTGAGCGTAGTGTAGTTTATCGATCGAGCGAGCGAAGCGAGCGAAGATCTTAGTGGTAAGTTGGGCGATTTTGCTTTGTATGTTTGTATGTTTGTATATTTGTATGTTTGTATGTATGTTTCACGAATTGTTGTTCGCGCATAACTGTCGAACCGTTCATCCAATCTGCATGAAACTTGGTAGGTCAATAGGTTGTGGTAAGGAAATTTACGGTGGAGCATATGAGCTTAATCGATGAAGGGGTTGTGAAGATATTGTGTTCCCAAGGGGGTAAAAAATTTTGAAAGTTACACAAATATATTGAGTGGGGTGTCATACGAAAGGGCTTATTTTGTACATTCCAAAATGGTTTTTATTTTTAATCTAGGATGTTTAGTTTTTGAAATACGACCAAAAAAAAAAAACTACGAAACCAGAGCTGCAAGAGCTCCCGTTTCATAGAGTTTCGATGTCTTCGTAGCTCATTGACTGGTCGGTCTTAAAAAGAGAGTGGCATCGTTGCGGTTTGGTTTGCAATGATTTTAGATGCTACTTGATTTATTTTCGTGATAAAAAATTTTTTGATAAAGAATGAAAATAATTGGGGTAAAAAAAGTTAAGTAAACAAATATATTGAGTGGGGTGTCAAATGAAAGGTCTTTATTTGTACATTCCAAAATAGTTATTATTTTTATTCTAGGACGTATACTTTTAGAAATACGACGAGAATTCATAAATATGAAATAAATGAAAAATTAGACACGACATTATGTGGTATTGCATGCATGCTAGTATTTTTTCATGAAGAGCTAGCGCAATAGGCATACTCGGCAGTAGTAGCACTTGAAATTATAGGGGTAGTCAGAAGAAAGTCCAAATGTAAGCCATCTACGGTGCGCGAGATCTCAGTTCGGGGCGAACTACTAGTAATTCAGTAAGTAAGTAAGTACCTAAGTAAATTCAGTAAGTCAATTTGCACGATTGCATTCATCAAAATTCAAAGGGTTGAATGAATCGGTCACAAAAAAAATGGATGCGCTGCGCACGCGTTGATCTCCGACAAGCGGTCGACCGACCGACACAAAATCAGCCAATCAGCGCGTCAGTTGCTCGCCGACCGCCGTCGCGTGGGGTTGTGTCGCGTGGTCATGTTAATTTCATATTTCGAACAATATTTCGTTTGTTGACTTCGGGAAAATGTGCATTTTAGTGAAATGTGCTTGGTTTCTCTTTGAGTGCTGATGGATTTTCGCGTCTTGTGTAAAACATTTTGACTGGATTGTTTATTATGGTGATTGTCAGCGTTTTTAACAGGTCGGTGCATTTTGAACAGTGATTTGGTTGCATTTGCATGTTTTGTGTGTTTAAATGTATTTTGTTGTTTCTATTGTTATGCTTCGATATAATTATGAGCATAGATTATCCTGAGGTTAGGTACCTAGGTATGACACGAAAGCTCAAAGAAAAAAATAATAGAAAATGTTAGTTAGATCGTAGAAGCTAGGTAGGTACCTACCTACAAATCTATTATCTTGGTTATGAAGTTAAGTAGGTAGGTACCTACCAGATCAGGTACCTACCTACCTACCAATGCCTGGAGGTAGCTATGAATGTAAGTAAGTAGGTACCTAGCACCTTCTTTTTTAATTACCTAGGTAGGTAGGTACTTAGGCTGGTAAATAAAAAGAAAACAACTTCTACCTTTCTAACGACGATTTTCACGACCTCAATAAAATTAATCCGTCTTGTCTTTGCGGGAGATCAGATCAGATGAACTGAACTAGAGAGGGGAAAGGATTGAGTTGGTGACTCAAATCATTGGTTCATTGAATCAATCTATCTTCTGTCCGTGTCACTATAATTTCTATTGCGGTAGGTTTTTTTTAAATGAACTTAAAAAACAAGAGCATAGTACGTACCTAGATAAGTAAGGGATCCCATCATCCCATTTAGGTACCTACCTTATAGATCAGTGGTCGTCAAAGTGCGGCCCGCGGGCCGCATGCGGCCCGCGGACGATATTGGTGCGGCCCGCGGCCAAATAAACAATTTTAGTAGAAAATGTAGTGATGCTACCACGTCAGAGAACATGTTGTGCCGACCCAACCTAGTGGGAAAAGGGCAAGGAAATGATGATGATGAATGATGCTACCTACGTTGCTACAATAATAATTATAATTGATTTAAAAACTTCGAGATAAGGAAGCTCGTTTTGTTTGCTTGGTTTGCGAGCGAAGTTAGTTATGTTTGACCACAGAATAGAAACCGACAAGCAGCGAGTCTTTCTATGAGCACCGCAAACAAAATCAAGTGTCACATGTTACATTTGTCTTAAAAAATTCAGCTCGCTTCGCTCGCCATAACTATATGAGCTTTGTTGGATCACCGAAAAGAAAGCTAGGCCCCATACCGTGTTTGTTGCCCTGATTCTTCACGGTGTTGGTCGCGAAAGAACAGGAGTAGAATCACCTAGCTCTTAAGACGATTCAAAGTGGTCATAACGGTCCTACTGAATAAATGATATTTGATTTTGATTTTGATTTTGTTGTGAGTAAAGTGAATAAAGTCTAACCAGAGAATAAGAACAATAAGCAGCGAGTTTTTTCTTTGATCACAGCAAACAAAACAAGTGACACACGTTGCATTTTTGACTTAAAAAATTCGGCTCGCTTCGCTCGCATTTAACTTCATGAGTAAGGTATATTGCAAAAAGTGAGCAAAGTCTAACCACAGAAAAAAAACCGATAAGCAGCGAGTATTTTTATGATCACCGCAAACAAAATCAAGTGTCACATGTTACATTTGATTTAAAAAATTCAGCTCGCTTCGCTCGCATTTAACTTCATGAGTAAGGTATATTGCGAGTAAAGTGAATAAAATCTAATCACAGAATAAGAACTGATAGCAGCGAGTTTTTTCTTTGATCACAAAATCAAGTGTCACAATGTTGCATTTGTCTTCAAAAATTCGGCTCGCTTCGCTCGCATTTAACTTCATGGGTAAGGTAGGTTGCAACTAAAGTGAGTAGGTAAAGTCTAACCACAGAATAAGAACTGACATCCAGCGAGTGTTTTCTTTGATCACCGCAAAAAAAAATCGGCTCGCTTCGCTCGCTTGATTTGGAGCTCGCTTCACTTGCATTTTAACTTCATGAGTAGGTAGGTATATTTGCGAGCAAAGTGAGTTATGTCTGACCGCAGAATAGGAACCGACAAGCAACGAGTCTTTGAGCACCGCAAACTTATGCTAAGTTTCAAGTTCATTAGTACCAGGAAAATGATTTTACCCCATTTAGGAATTTCGAAAAATCGTCAAATAAACAATCCAAGAATGTGCGGCCCGCAGTGATACCTCACATTGTCCTATGCGGCCCTTGACCAGAAAAGTGTGACGACCACTGTTATAGATAAAGAAAACACATTAAAAAATAGTTAATTAGGGAATTCCACAAACGACACTGTTATTAATAGATAGGTACTAATATAATAATCTGTGCTGTTTGGTACTCTGTCTCTGTCTGTGGTAATGGTAAGGTAGGAATGGTAAATTATTAAGAAAATCAATCTTGATTGTTAGATACCTACTTATTTATTAAATTTTTGTAATTTGGACAATATGCGTATTCGGTACCTACCTAATTAATTACCTACCTACCCATTTGTGTAATCGTAAGGTCCACTAGTCAAGAAGCAAGAACTATTTCGTAAGCTCCATTATGAAGGCATTCAAGTCACATAATCGATTAAAAAAAATATGTAGGCACCTGGATGATTCGCAAGAAGCGGTCCGAAAAACGGTACCCCATTTTCGCAATTTTTTTTTTGGTTATTTTTAAAAAAAAATAACATACCTAATTAAGCACTCAAAGACATGCATTTTAATGTTAGCGGCCCTCAATTTGATAAAGCCGTTTTGAAGTTTTAGTGGTTTAAATATATTCGTGCCCATTGAAATTAGGTTTGGTCCAGAGAAATTAGAAAAATGCCAGAGAAATTAGCAAAATGCCAAAGAAATTAGCAAAATGCCAGAGAAATTAGGAAAATGCCAAAGAAATTAGCGACAGAGAAATTAGTTTTTTATCGCGGACACATTTGTTTGCTTTGTAAAACAGTAACGTGGAGTTAAAATAACATGAAATTTGATTCACCACTACCTAATAGTATCTATATTAACGTTAACGTTATAAAAAGTGTCAATTTATATTTCATTATTGCGTAATAAGCGATTGAATGCAGATAGGGGTGTCGCGGACACACCAGAGAACTTAGATTTCACGACTTTAGAAATTAATTACAGCTTTCCTATGTATATAATTGAGGATATTACTAGTGCCATAATAGCGTACTCGTATACTATTTCCAAATAAAAATACAGCAATACTGAAACTGGTCATTTTAATAGGTTCGCAAGGCCGGACATGCCAAAAACACGAGTCCTGCGAAACACCCACCTACTACTTACCTGCTACTGGATGATTCGCAAGAAGCGGTCCGAAAAACGGTACCCCATTTTCGCAATTTTTTTTTTGGTTATTTTTCAAAAAAAAATAACATACCTAATTAAGCACTCAAAGACATGCATTTTAATGTTAGCGGCCCTCAATTTGATAAAGCCGTTTTGAAGTTTTAGTGGTTTAAATATATTCGTGCCCATTGAAATTAGGTTTGGTCCAGAGAAATTAGAAAAATGCCAAAGAAATTAGCAAAATGCCAAAGAAATTAGCAAAATGCCAATGAAATTAGCGACAGAGAAATTAGTTTTTTATCGCGGACACATTTGTTTGCTTTATAAAACAGTAACGTGGTCGTGGAGTTAAAATAACATGAAATTTGATTCACCACTACCTAGTAGTATCTATATTAACGTTAACGTTATAAAAAGTGTCAATTTATATTTCATTATTGCGTAATAAGCGATTGAATGCAGATAGGGGTGTCGCGGACACACCAAAGAACTTAGATTTCACGACTTTAGAAATTAATTACAGCTTTCCTATGTATATAATTGAGGATATTACTAGTGCCATAATAGCGTACTCGTATACTATTTCCAAATAAAAATACAGCAATACTGAAACTGGTCATTTTAATAGGTTCGCAAGGCCGGACATGCCAAAAACACGAGTCCTGCGAAACACCCGAGGATGATTCGCAAGAAGCGGTCCGAAAAACGGTACCCCATTTTCGCAATTTTTTCTTGGTTATTTTTAAAAAAAAAATAACATACCTAATTAAGCACTCAAAGACATGCATTTTAATGTTAGCGGCCCTCAATTTGATAAAGCCGTTTTGAAGTTTTAGTGGTTTAAATATATTCGTGCCCATTGAAATTAGGTTTGGTCCAGAGAAATTAGAAAAATGCCAAAGAAATTAGCAAAATGCCAAAGAAATTAGCAAAATGCCAAATAAATTAGGAAAATGCCAAAGAAATTAGCGACAGAGAAATTAGTTTTTTATCGCGGACACATTTGTTTGCTTTGTAAAACAGTAACGTGGAGTTAAAATAACATGAAATTTGATTTACCACTACCTAATAGTATCTATATTAACGTTAACGTTATAAAAAGTGTCAATTTATATTTCATTATTGCGTAATAAGCGATTGAATGCAGATAGGGGTGTCGCGGACACACCAGAGAACTTAGATTTCACGACTTTAGAAATTAATTACAGCTTTCCTATGTATATAATTGAGGATATTACTAGTGCCATAATAGCGTACTCGTATACTATTTCCAAATAAAAATACAGCAATACTGAAACTGGTCATTTTAATAGGTTCGCAAGGCCGGACATGCCAAAAACACGAGTCCTGCGAAACACCCGAGGATGATTCGCAAGAAGCGGTCCGAAAAACGGTACCCCATTTTCGCAATTTTTTCTTGGTTATTTTTAAAAAAAAAATAACATACCTAATTAAGCACTCAAAGACATGCATTTTAATGTTAGCGGCCCTCAATTTGATAAAGCCGTTTTGAAGTTTTAGTGGTTTAAATATATTCGTGCCCATTGAAATTAGGTTTGGTCCAGAGAAATTAGAAAAATGCCAAAGAAATTAGCAAAATGCCAAAGAAATTAGCAAAATGCCAAATAAATTAGGAAAATGCCAAAGAAATTAGCGACAGAGAAATTAGTTTTTTATCGCGGACACATTTGTTTGCTTTGTAAAACAGTAACGTGGAGTTAAAATAACATGAAATTTGATTTACCACTACCTAATAGTATCTATATTAACGTTAACGTTATAAAAAGTGTCAATTTATATTTCATTATTGCGTAATAAGCGATTGAATGCAGATAGGGGTGTCGCGGACACACCAGAGAACTTAGATTTCACGACTTTAGAAATTAATTACAGCTTTCCTATGTATATAATTGAGGATATTACTAGTGCCATAATAGCGTACTCGTATACTATTTCCAAATAAAAATACAGCAATACTGAAACTGGTCATTTTAATAGGTTCGCAAGGCCGGACATGCCAAAAACACGAGTCCTGCGAAACACCCTACTACATGTGTCATAATAACAGGCCCGCGATTCCCACAGTTATTGTCCAAATAAAGTGTTTGATCAATTTGACACGGTAGCTCATGCATCAATATTTGCTTCACCTGTCAATTTCTTCGTAGCAACAAGCTTCCGTGTAAAACACATAACCATGTCATGCCTAACGCGTGCAATATGACTCCGGGTATTTTTTTAATTTCCTCCCTTCATTCGCGCTTCCTTGAGTAATTAAGAAATGAATAAGTCATTATCTGAGCCGTTCAAACAATTTTGGCAGTTGTGCGTATGTGTTTAAAGTTTGAAATGGATTGATAGTTTAATCACAGTTCCGATGCGTTTCCGATTACGCATGCGAAATGGAAAATGATCTTTGAATATGTATAGATGGTTCATTACCAGCTGCTCACTTCGCGTACTAATGGTTTGCTGCAGTCGAGTGTTTGTCTTTCGGTCGGTGTATCGTATCGGTGACATAAATATCGGTCATTAGCATCGTATAAACAAATATTACCTACACATGATTGATTAAGTGCTCGACAACTGTTTAGTTTAATTATAGGTACCTAGGTTAATTTAATTTTTAGTAGGCAAAAATAAAACATACTTGTTAACATAGCTAGCTGTCAAGTCGTGAATTGAATTAAGGGTTCAACTATAGTATAATATTCGGTACCTACCTAAAAAAGTCATTTAAATGAAACGAGATACGAGATAACTTTAATAAACGTCCATTAGAAGTCTTAAGCTCTTAAAACATTAACCTGAAAAAAAAACACTAAATTGCTCTCATAAACATCGCGTTTAATTTTATTCTGCAAATAAATCTTACTTTCCTTAGAGATTTCTCATATGCACCATAAATTTTAATGTTATTCTACACATGTAATTAAAACGCTTTGCTTAAATATGTTAATAATTTAGATACCTAAGTACCTACAAACAAGTGCAAATGTACATTCAAATTTTAATAAGTAAGTAACTATTTAAAATAATTAGTTATAAACAGACTCAATTGATATTTTTAACCACTCAAAGCGCACAATCACTGTTAAAACTTCAACAATGATAATTTCTAAGATTATTTTAGCGTCTTCTTTACCTACACTAGAGCATTAGCACAAAATATTTTGTGGCATAAGTACGATCAATTATATTTTGAAATTAATATTGTTATCAACGGGATAATTACCATGATTATTGAGTTTTGTTGCTTCCCGATATTTCGACGCAGTTGGGTGTTTCGCAGGACTCGTGTTTTTGGCATGTCCGGCCTTGCGAACCTATTAAAACAACCAGTTTCAGTATTGCTGTATTTTTATTTGGAAATAGTATACGAGTACGCTATTATGGCACTAGTAATATCCTCAATTATATACATAGGAAAGCTGTAATTAATTTCTAAAGTCGTGAAATCTAATTTCTCTGGTGTGTCCGCGACACCCCTATCTGCATTCAATCGCTTATTACGCAATAATGAAATATAAATTGACACTTTTTATAACGTTAACGTTAATATAGATACTATTAGGTAGTGGTGAATCAAATTTCATGTTATTTTAACTCCACGTTACTGTTTTACAAAGCAAACAAATGTGTCCGCGATAAAAAACTAATTTCTCTGTCGCTAATTTCTGTGGCATTTTCCTAATTTCTCTGGCATTTTGCTAATTTCTTTGGCATTTTGCTAATTTCTCTGGCATTTTTCTAATTTCTCTGGACCAAACCTAATTTCAATGGGCACGAATATATTTAAACCACTAAAACTTCAAAACGGCTTTATCAAATTGAGGGCCGCTAACATTAAAATGCATGTCTTTGAGTGCTTAATTAGGTATGTTATTTTTTTTTTTAAAATAACCAAAAAAAAAATTGCGAAAATGGGGTACCGTTTTTCGGACCGCTTCTTGCGAATCATCCATAGGGTGTTTCGCAGGACTCGTGTTTTTGGCATGTCCGGCCTTGCGAACCTATTAAAATGACCAGTTTCAGTATTGCTGTATTTTTATTTGGAAATAGTATACGAGTACGCTATTATGGCACTAGTAATATCCTCAATTATATACATAGGAAAGCTGTAATTAATTTCTAAAGTCGTGAAATCTAAGTTCTCTGGTGTGTCCGCGACACCCCTATCTGCATTCAATCGCTTATTACGCAATAATGAAATATAAATTGACACTTTTTATAACGTTAACGTTAATATAGATACTATTAGGTAGTGGTGAATCAAATTTCATGTTATTTTAACTCCACGTTACTGTTTTACAAAGCAAACAAATGTGTCCGCGATAAAAAACTAATTTCTCTGTCGCTAATTTCTGTGGCATTTTCCTAATTTCTCTGGCATTTTGCTAATTTCTTTGGCATTTTGCTAATTTCTCTGGCATTTTTCTAATTTCTCTGGACCAAACCTAATTTCAATGGGCACGAATATATTTAAACCACTAAAACTTCAAAACGGCTTTATCAAATTGAGGGCCGCTAACATTAAAATGCATGTCTTTGAGTGCTTAATTAGGTATGTTATTTTTTTTTTTAAAATAACCAAAAAAAAAATTGCGAAAATGGGGTACCGTTTTTCGGACCGCTTCTTGCGAATCATTCAGTTGCATGCGAATAGAAGAAACAAAACTCAATAATCATGGTAGTTATCCCGTTGATAACAATATTTATGTTCGTAACCATGATAGTTTCAAAAGTTATATTTTGAAATTCCTACCTCTGTGCCATTCCTAAACATGACATTAATCTTCTAAAATGCCAAGTACTAAACTACAACCTTTCGGTAAATAATAATTATGAAAAAGCGTCAATGGTCTAACAAAGAGCAGCTCATTTAGAGCTCGTTCGTGATTGGTTTTGTGAAGATAACGGTTACTTAATACTTAGGTACCTACTCAATTGTTTGAGATATTCAGTTTTCATCATACTAAGTTTCTAAAATGAATTGAATGGGTCATCTGTGAGTAATGGATCACGTACTCGCCCACATATTTGCCTCTCTAAGTGTCCCTCATTAGACGAGATTCAACTTTAGACTTTATTCAATGAGGGTTTATATTATAATTTATAATACATAGCAAACTCGAGATCATTCACTGCACCAACTCCTTTAAAAAAAAATCGAAGAATGAAATCCGTGGATTCTTTCCATTCTAAAATTCTTTACTTCATACAAAGATGTTTAATACTTTCACTGCTGTTGTGTGTTATCACGAGATTATGATGATGATACCGTTTTTACGCAACAGGTTTTACTGGAACGCTTGCTCGGGGAATACCGGTTCCATTAGCATTAGAAAATTGGGTCGCATTAGAATAATGGACTCACCTGCGGGTCCTGCAACGCAAACTGAATTAGCTACTACCTCACGTACAGTCGTCCGAACTAAATGTATGATTCCAAAATCTGTAACGTCAAAAATTACATGTAATCTTTAACGTCAATAAATACATGAGGTATTTTCATCTATACTTACCTATAATAAAACTGTAACAGGTCCAATTATTATTCTGTACACTGACGATATTTTGAAAAAAAAATTTTGGAGGGTTACATAAAATCGATACTGAAGCCAACACTGTAAACTCTCACTGGCTGATTGGACAACTGGAAGTGGATCCACGAAATATTTGTATATTTATATGAGTTTCCTGCAAAATATGATCACACACTTTTTTAAATGCCTAAGTCAAAAAAAAGTACCATAATAATAAAATTAGCCGAAAACACTTTTTTGAAAATGTGTTTAAATTGCCCTGTGAAAATTTTTATAAAATTGTTACGTAAAGGTATTCATTTTCAACAATAATCCAATGCTGTGTTAGGATTCCACGGCGACCCTTAGACAAACCAGACGCACTAAGTTATATGGCATAAGTAGCAACAATACTCAATAAATACTGATACGTATGCAGTTCATTGCAGGTCCATAGGGAGTGTTGCAGAAAAGCTGCACTACTTTCTAAATTGTCTTGGCCACATCGTGACTGTATTTTGCATGCTGACCAAGATTGACCACGATCCATCAATTAAATTTCGTTCGCTCTGTAAATTTGACCTATGGGCTTCTATTGTTAAGAAGATAATTGACACACTGCCGCCATTTGTGACTTATTGCTATTATTACTTCTTCATGCAAAGTTCCTAAATTTTACAAATCCGTGTAGATCGGTTTCGTTTACTTCTAACGTTCAGTTTCAATATTATATCTATCTATGATTTTGCATACTATGAATAGATATTTGACATTACTTCTTTACTGAATGGCAAAAATGCTACCACAGTAAGCTAAACCACAGATAGAAAATTGTACCTGGCCGTAAGTAGGTTAGACTAGATTCCATCCCAAACAAGCTATGGAAATGCTTTCTTGGGTGGATTAAGGTTAAACATTCCTAGATCTCCGCATGTTATGATACATGCCGCTTACCGCTACCTTTCACTTTCAATAACTTACGGCAGACTACTTAGAAAATCTAATATCATAGACCACACAATATTGAACAGAAGGCTTCTAACGAGGTCAAATGAATCCTTATTCATTCAATTTTCTCAGCTTTGTTATGAATTCAGGAATATTGCAATTGTTGCGAGATATTTCAAACTGTTCAATAAAGTTTATAACCCTGTTTGAAATGCAGCCGGGTGTTTCGCAGGACTCGTGTTTTTGGCATGTCCGGCCTTGCGAACCTATTAAAATGACCAGTTTCAGTATTGCTGTATTTTTATTTGGAAATAGTATACGAGTACGCTATTATGGCACTAGTAATATCCTCAATTATATACATAGGAAAGCTGTAATTAATTTCTAAAGTCGTGAAATCTAAGTTCTCTGGTGTGTCCGCGACACCCCTATCTACATTCAATCCCTTATTACGCAATAATGAAATATAAATTGACACTTTTTATAACGTTAACGTTAATATAGATACTATTAGGTAGTGGTGAATCAAATTTCATGTTATTTTAACTCCACGTTACTGTTTTACAAAGCAAACAAATGTGTCCGCGATAAAAAACTAATTTCTTTGTCGCTAATTTCTTTGGCATTTTCCTAATTTCTTTGGCATTTTGCTAATTTCTTTGGCATTTTGCTAATTTCTTTGGCATTTTTCTAATTTCTTTGAACCAAACCTAATTTCAATGGGCACGAATATATTTAAACCACTAAAACTTCAAAACGGCTTTATCAAATTGAGGGCCGCTAACATTAAAATGCATGTCTTTGAGTGCTTAATTAGGTATGTTATTTTTTTTTGAAAAATAACCAAAAAAAAAATTGCGAAAATGGGGTACCGTTTTTCGGACCGCTTCTTGCGAATCATCCAGCCGCATTTAAATATTGACACGCTATTTTATCGTATGGATCCATCATTTAGAATTGCTTCCTGTTCATAATAGGATCGTTGAATCAGTTATTATATTAGAGGTTACCTTAGTCCTCAAATTTTGTTTCCTTTAAAACATGCAGCAGATGCTTACGTAATTACGTAAGCAGTGCTTTATTGTATCTGAATGTCACGCTATAAATGGCTACTGATAATATTTGTCTTGAAAGAGCTGCACTGAGCGTGACCGTTTCGAATATTTTATGCAAGGGGAATGACTTCTGAATCGTTTCCTTCTCTGAGTTGTTTTTTCAGATCTAATCTGCAAGTCACTCTTGCTTGTACCGAAATCTTTTAATATAAAAATGTGATTAAGTATACAGAGAATATCTATTTCACTAAAATCAAAACTATAGAGGTATTGTTTTGTATTTTTAAATGTTTTCAAGTCGCGAAAGTTTAAAATATGTTTTTACGTTAGGTTTATAATTGTATGTTTAGATAAAAATAATTAATAGTCGGTACCTACCTACATCAGATTTTATGATAATGTCCGTCCGTCAAAATTACTTCATAGTTTTTCTCTAATTAACATCTATCTAATCTTACTTTTTGCTGAAATATCACGCAATACCTTATTACCCGTTTTATGTTTAAACGGCGCATGCTACCCGTTCACATTGATTTCACCCAGTGAATAGATAGTTATGCTTTCTACCTCTGTCACATTGTAGTAAAAGTGAGAAAATAATTAATAACCACAGCGTACCCTACAATTAGGCAAATCGCTTTTATTTTAATGAATCACGCTCTAGAATTGCTCACATTGTCTTGTATTTACGAATACCACATAGTACCTAGATAGCATGTTTGTTATTTGTACTTTTGTGGCGCTGATTGAAATGTAAGTGGCTTGGATTGTTTGTTGATTGATGATAACAATCAAAATGCATTGAAAGGACATAATCCGGAACTGTCGTCGTTATCGGATGAAATATAGAGTTTTTGAGCGGTATGAATACGCAAAAATGCCCCTAAAACTATGATCAGATCGATCGGAAATTGGCTCAACAATACCATGCGTTGTCGGACCATCTGTCATTGATGGATTCAATAACGCGGTAATAGTAGGTTAGCTTCGTGCGTATTGTGCAAAACCTACCTTTTTATTATTAGAAATTTGAGTCGATAAATAGTATTTTTACGCACGCGCGAATGTAATGTAGTTATTGGATCCTCCGCAGATTTTTTTCCATTGATTCTCTCCACAATCCGATAAGTTTATTTATTAGTCGAGCTAAAATTGGTGTAAGGGTTCGGTTTACGACTGAAGTTTGTTTTGTTGTTTGGAGGGGGGTCTGTCCGGGTTGTCAGTCAATGTCTCCTTTATTAGTTTTATCGTTAATCTTAGCCGCCGATAGTTTGAAATTATAGAAGTTTATTGGTTTCTGTTCGGTAAACTAAATTGTCTTATCTTTAGTTGGGATGGAGGGCATGTGCACTGTCATGTGGTCTGCTTAATTTTTACGACTCATGAAACATCAGTTTAATGTTATATGTTTAGACAGATGCCTTTCCACTTAAATTAAGATATGTCGAAAGATTAATCTTGTCCAAAAAAAAAAAAATTATACTATGCGTAGTAGTTTTTTTTTTTTTTTTTTTTTTTTTTTTTGCTTGTGGCAACCCTGTGACAAACAGCTGTTGAAAATTGTCCCGTTCTTTATTTACGATTTTAATTATTTTTACGTGTTATTATTAGCCTATTTCTATTTCATCGCTAAATTACAAAAGTGTACAATTGATAATTATTCGTGAAAACTTATTGTTCAAGTGATTTGGCCATAAATAAACTTGCTCGTTTTCGGTTAGAAAATTTGAATGTTAACCTAGTTTTCTCGGTTTGGAAGTGTTTGCTGCCTTGTGATGTGATTTAAATACATTGGAATACAAGTTTTACTGGATAAAAGTATAGATACAATCACGTAAGTACAAACATTCCAAACTTATAACCTCAACTTGTGTTTGCAGTTCCTTGGTTGTTACTCGGGGTATTCTTCGTATTTGTTTGAAGAATACACGTTTTTCTTTCACTATGATGACTCGCAGAGCCTTGTCTCGCCAGGAGGAGTGCAAGCTCCAAAGGGCCTTACAAGAATTAAAGACTTCTAAGGATCTGTGCAACCAGTTGACTTTAGAGAGAGAGGACAATGAAAAGATTTTACTAGATACATTAGACAGTAATAAGAAGTTAAAAAATGAGTTATCTATGTTATACTCTCAATTCTCTTGTGCTATTGAAGAACGGGATAGGTTACAAATAATAATTGATGGGTTCGACCAGTGTGGCACAGAGTATGAACAGGCTCTGAAGCGTACATCTGTCCTAGAGAAGGAGTTGTGTGATGCCCACCAACAAATCACACAGCTGGAAGAGGCGGCCCAATGCTCTGCCACACTGAAAACCCAAAACTTATTTGATGAGTTAATATCAGCTGATAGGGTTCATGGCCAAATCTCTGGTTCATGCTGTGCTACCCCGGCTGTAACAATTGACTTGACAAATGATGACTCAGTAAGGGTTGCTACAGCATGCACTAGAAATACACTGAGCAAGAAAAAACTTAAAAAATATGTTAGCATAAACAAATACATAAATAAAACTAAAAAACTGTTAAAAAATCAAAAAGGTGCAGTTCACAAGATTAGAAATAAGATACAAAAACTAGAACTATTTGATAAATTAGAAGTATGTACACTGCAACTGCAAAATAGAAAATTAGAGTATGAATCTGACATTCAGCGGCTTCAGACTGAACTAGCCGGTGTTGAAGCATCATTGAGATCAATCACATCTCGCTATGAGAAGTCTCAGGAAGCTATAAGAGAGTACTCACTGGCCATGGATGAGCTACTCAAATTGTCTTATAACAACAAAGAGCGCTATGACTCTTTTGTGGCCAATCACTCATGTGATTGCCAGCGCTCTGAAACTCCAGAGCCGGTGAGTGCTACCAAGTCAGCCTCCCCGCTGAGTGTCAGTGTCAGTTCACATAAATTATGTGAAAAAGTACAAAAAACATTTATGTACAGCGATGAAATAGGAATGAATATGGGCCAGCTATTAAATACAAGATTGGGACACTCCGTTATAAATAATTGTTTGCCTGGATCAAACCTGCATGATATTATGCGCTTATTAACAAAATGTAAATTCAACAATAATTCAAATATAGTAATCTGGCTTGGAAATAGGGCCAATGTAAACAAATCTGAACTGATTAAATATTTTGAAACTCTTTGCACATTACAAGTAAATAAAATTGTAATGTTTACATTCCCCTACAGTAACAGCTTGTCGCAAGCAGAAAATGAAATTAGATATAAGTTAAATATGACATTGCATACAATATCATGCAATAATAATTTAATACATGTAATTGACTCTAACAATATTGTTGGTAAAAAATATTATTTGACAAAAGGTAGCTTATATCTATCGAATTTTGACAAACGACAGGTAGCTGTTTCGCTATCTTATTATTTTAGTATAACAGCCAAAAACTTGGCTACTAAAACAACTGCTTCTATTGAGCAGCAAAATGACATTCCAAACATGACTCTGGAACTTTATCCAAGTCATTTAAATTAAATTTTAAGACAACAGAGAGAAAATTCTCTAGCATTCAAATGAATGATAATAATAACAACACAAAAAACTGTCAAACTAATACAAAAATAATAAAATCAAATTTAAAATCCTCTAGCTTTCAAAAGTCAAATAATAGTGATAATACAAAAAAGAGTCAAACTAAGAAAAAAATAATAAAATCAAATGTAAATCATACTAATCTGGTGCACCAGAATTTCGAAGGTTTACGCGGTAAAGAATTACAGCTGGACTTATACATGACCTCGAATAATATAGACATTGTATGTATTACTGAACACTGGCTGCAAAGCCATGAGGTTATGTTTAATTTCAGTGGTCACCAGGTTGGTAGTGCTTTCTGCAGAGTTAATTGTATCCGAGGTGGCTCACTAATTTTAATAAACAAGAAAATTAAATTTAAAGAACGCAAAGATATTGTCCACCACTCTGTACAAAGACACATTGAAATTGCATGCGTAGAGTTGGAGCAGTTCATCGTTGTAAGCGTTTATAGCCCGCCTTCTGCCACATTTAATATTTTTGAAAAAGCTATGGAAGAAGTTTTGTATAAAATATGTAAATCTAAGAAACAAATTATAGTATTGTGGCGATTTTAATGTAAATCTGTTAGAAAGAGACTCCTCAAGTACCAGATTAATTAGTTTATTTAAATCATTTAATCTAGAACCATCTTTTATGGAACCGACAAGAATCACAGCTACTACTGCCACTTGTATAGACAACATTTTTACAAATGTAAATGTAATATATAAAAGTACCATAAGTTTTGTTCAATCAGACCATCTCGGTCAGTTAATTAAAATTAAAACAAAACCAAGACAAAATGTAAGAAGAAAAATTACTTATGTACCAATGACCATTGATCGATTGGAGAAATTTAAATCAAAACTCATAAATACTTTACCAAACCTTATTTATAATAATGATAATCTAAATTCCTTATACAATACATTTTTTAATGAATTTAACAAGCAATTTAATGCAATATATACATCCAAATCGATTATGGTTACAGAAGGTTTAACTTTTTGTGAGTGGGCAACAGCAGGAATTCATAAAAGCAGACAAACTTTATATGAACTTTATGATGAAAAACAATATAATTTTAGTGAAGAGTTTAAAGATAAAGTTAAGAAATATTCAAAAGTTTTTAAAAATGTTTGCCGCACAGCAAAATCATTGTTTATAAGTAATAAAATAAAAAACAGCCAAGATAAAATAAAGGCAACTTGGAGTGTGATTAATAGTGAGACTGGAAAAGTCAAAGATCACTGTAATACATACCATCTTAAAATTGGTGATTCCATCATTAACCAAGATGATGAGGTAGCCAAAGCATTTGAAGCATTTTTCACTGACATTCCAGTCTCTACTACTAAATCTTTGAAGTCATCCCACATAATCGCGGAGTCCTTGTTAAAAGATAATTTACCAGAATGTAACATTCAATTCACTTTCGATTATGTGGATAAACAAGATATCATAAAAGCCTTTAAATTAATCAATGTCAAAAAAACCAAAGACCTCTGGGGGATTTCCGTTAGCGTTGTAAAACCATTGATTGACATCATTGCACCTGACCTAGCTTTAATATTCAACCAATGCATTGATAGTGGTATGTTTCCGGATTTAATGAAACATAGTAAAATATCACCCCTTTTCAAATCAGGTAGTCATTCTGACCCCAGCAATTTTAGACCTATATCAGTCTTACCAACGTTTAGTAAAATATTCGAAAAGCTAATCCTCATACAACTTCAAAGACATTTTGATCAAAATAACCTACTTGACAACAAACAATTTGGGTTCACAAGAGGTCGCTCAACCACTGATGCCGGTGTTGAGCTAATATCACATATTTTTAATTCTTGGGAAAAATCTCATGATGCGCTTGGTATTTTTTGTGATCTATCAAAAGCATTTGATTGCGTTCATCATGAAACATTAATAAGGAAACTCCACCACTATGGTGTTAAGGGTGTTGCTCTTAACCTTCTCACTTCTTACTTAAGTGACAGAATACAAAGAGTTGACGTAAATGGAAAATGTTCTCCGGGGTCGTTGGTAACAATGGGTGTGCCACAGGGATCAATACTAGGTCCATTTCTCTTTTTAATTTATATAAATGATTTACCGAAAATAGTTAAAAATGACCATGAGATTGTACTGTTTGCAGATGACACTTCACTTTTATTCAAGTTGAAAAGACAACAGGTTAACCTTGACGAAGTAAACAATGCTATCTCTATGGTTGTAGAATGGTTCAATGTGAACAATTTATTACTTAACGAGAAAAAAACTAAATGTATACGATTTATTTTACCAAATGTTAAAGAAGTAAAATGCAAAGTCACAATAAAAGACGAACAAATAAATCTCGTGGACACCACTACATTTTTAGGCATAACCTTAGATAAAAAGCTTCAATGGGGTCCGCACATAGATGGATTGTCGAAGAGACTTAGTTCTGCAGCATACGCAGTCAAAAAAATACGTCTATACACGGACGTAGATACTGCTAGGCTAGTCTACTTCAGCTACTTTCACAGCATCATGTCTTATGGCATTCTGTTGTGGGGGAGTGCTGCAGATATTAACACCGTGTTTGTGCTGCAGAAGAGGGCTGTTCGAGCAATTTATTGTATGGGTCCCAGGGAGTCACTTAGGAATAAGTTTAAAGAAATATTTATAATGACTATGCCTTGTCAGTTTATCTATGAAAATCTAATGTATGTTCGAAAAAATATTAAACTATTTAAGAAAAAAAGTGATAATCACAATGTTAATACCAGAAACAAAGATAAACTCGCTGTTCCCACAATTAGGCTTGAGAAAGTTAGTAAATCATTTATAGGGCAATGTGTACGCTTCTACAACAAAGTCCCAGGCGAATTGCAAAACTTATCAATCAACAAATTTAAGAAATCAATTAAACGTCATCTCTATAAAAAAGCGTATTATAAAATATCAGATTACTTGGATGACAAAAACGCCTGGGACTGAATATGCTCCAACTCCGTTATTATTAAATCATAAAAATATTGTAACAAATAATAATTGGATGATTCGCAAGAAGCGGTCCGAAAAACGGTACCCCATTTTCGCAATTTTTTTTTTGGTTATTTTAAAAAAAAAAATAACATACCTAATTAAGCACTCAAAGACATGCATTTTAATGTTAGCGGCCCTCAATTTGATAAAGCCGTTTTGAAGTTTTAGTGGTTTAAATATATTCGTGCCCATTGAAATTAGGTTTGGTCCAGAGAAATTAGAAAAATGCCAGAGAAATTAGCAAAATGCCAAAGAAATTAGCAAAATGCCAGAGAAATTAGGAAAATGCCACAGAAATTAGCGACAGAGAAATTAGTTTTTTATCGCGGACACATTTGTTTGCCTTGTAAAACAGTAACGTGGAGTTAAAATAACATGAAATTTGATTCACCACTACCTAATAGTATCTATATTAACGTTAACGTTATAAAAAGTGTCAATTTATATTTCATTATTGCGTAATAAGCGATTGAATGCAGATAGGGGTGTCGCGGACACACCAGAGAACTTAGATTTCACGACTTTAGAAATTAATTACAGCTTTCCTATGTATATAATTGAGGATATTACTAGTGCCATAATAGCGTACTCGTATACTATTTCCAAATAAAAATACAGCAATACTGAAACTGGTCATTTTAATAGGTTCGCAAGGCCGGACATGCCAAAAACACGAGTCCTGCGAAACACCCTATGGATGATTCGCAAGAAGCGGTCCGAAAAACGGTACCCCATTTTCGCAATTTTTTTTTTTGGTTATTTTAAAAAAAAAAATAACATACCTAATTAAGCACTCAAACACATGCATTTTAATGTTAGCGGCCCTCAATTTGATAAAGCCGTTTTGAAGTTTTAGTGGTTTAAATATATTCGTGCCCATTGAAATTAGGTTTGGTCCAGAGAAATTAGAAAAATGCCAGAGAAATTAGCAAAATGCCAAAGAAATTAGCAAAATGCCAGAGAAATTAGGAAAATGCCACAGAAATTAGCGACAGAGAAATTAGTTTTTTATCGCGGACACATTTGTTTGCTTTGTAAAACAGTAACGTGGAGTTAAAATAACATGAAATTTGATTCACCACTACCTAATAGTATCTATATTAACGTTAACGTTATAAAAAGTGTCAATTTATATTTCATTATTGCGTAATAAGCGATTGAATGCAGATAGGGGTGTCGCGGACACACCAGAGAAATTAGATTTCACGACTTTAGAAATTAATTACAGCTTTCCTATGTATATAATTGAGGATATTACTAGTGCCATAATAGCGTACTCGTATACTATTTCCAAATAAAAATACAGCAATACTGAAACTGGTCATTTTAATAGGTTCGCAAGGCCGGACATGCCAAAAACACGAGTCCTGCGAAACACCCAATTGTAACATTTGTAATAATTGCTTACATGAAAAAAAATATATAAAAAAAATTACAAACAAAGTGTGTCACCGAAAAGAGTGTTAGGCCCCAAACCGTGTTTGTTGCCCTGGTTCTTCACGGTCTTGGTCGCGAAGGAACAGGAGTAGAATCACCTAGCTCTTAAGACGATTCAAAGTGGTACACTTGTGATCTTATTGAATAAACGAATTTGACTTTTGACTTTTGACTTTTGAGTGTCTAAAATAAAAGATCCATTTTGCATGCAGCTGAATCGATAAGCTCTTTTTTCCCAACTCTTTAAAACTTGCACCGCTTTATTTTCTAATGCAATAGGAATTCGAATTATGCGATGCTTAGTAATAAACTACAGCAAAACCGCATCCTTCATTACGTTTAGGGCTGGATATTAAAGCTTATTAGTTGGGTTTTTGCTCATTAGGTCCGTCGGTAAGCTCTTTAATGTTTCCAGTGTTCCAGTGAATATTATTTTAGAATAATATAATTAATGGTTAAATGAAATAACTAACGATATGGCTCTGCCTTTCAAAACCAACGACCATTAGTGGAATGCAATTATGACGGTTAGTTAGTTCGTATGAGTTAGTGGCCAACTCTGGTGACGGAGTTTTTAGGCCGCCTAAGGCCTCCGAAGACCGAAGACCAACAATTTAACATGCCCTCCGAAGCACGATGATTATGATGACGATGTGTGAAACTGTGAATGCATTACGAACTTGGTTCATCGACAACTTCTTTAAAAATAGCCATAAATATTCGACGAATTTATCCAAATAAATACGATGTAACCATTCAGGGGTTATTGTTACGAACAAAACTAGTTGCTGGGGAGTCCAGAATCTATACAACTTGGCTATTGTGTCCAGAAAATATGAATATTTTATGGTTTATCCGCTATTTGGCCATGAATGGTCATTGTTAGGGCCGGGTGGTAAGATCAATTCGGTCATCGGGTAAAGGCGGAGTTTGGTGAAAAAGAACATTCCATTAATAATTTAGGGTAAACCAGACTATTCTTGGCACCCTCACAATGATTGGCACTCTGGCATAAAAACCCAAGAAATAAGAGTTTTGAGCATTTTTTTATAGTGGCAGTAATATATTTGATAGAATATTTAATTTCATTGTGGTAGCATTCATTTATGTTTAGAATATGCATTCTAAACATAAATGAATGGTTTTTATGCCAGAGTGCCAATCATTGTGAGGGTGCCAAGAATAGTCTGGTTAACCCTACTTAAATGTGCATTTTTATTGAAAAATTTTATATTGGATATTGGCTACCGTAAACTTCATTATCCTACCGTAAGTAGGTATCAGAATTTGTTAAAAAATAGATTCAATCGTTCGCGCAAATTTCACATCTTAGCCCATATTTTATTTCATAATAGTGTATTAAAAGCTTAGTAAACACATACGACGACACTGTCAGTCAAAGACAAATAAATCTATCATCTATGCTGTCAGTCTATCCGCACCTTAACCCTTAGCTAGAACGAATTGTCAATGGTCTGGAAATCACCGTTATTAAAATTAAATCCGGACTCTTACATTATTGTGACATGAGTTTTTTCATGAACGCAAAATCGTAACTAATTGAAAATTTATAACTGTCCCTTAGTAGGTATAGGTACCTACTTACCAGAAAAAACGATGATGCATTTTTCTCTAAACTATCTTCTTATAGTGATTAGAGATTGGTACTCCTGTTAGATTCCACTTGTACATTATAGGGTTGTCACTTCTACCTCTCATTGTATTATTATTATTCCTGGTTTTTTGTCATTAATTATATTTTATTTAAAGGTAGGTAATAAAATATTTTATTTTATTTTTCTATTCTATTTCTATGATAGTTTAGTCTAGGGTAGTCTGTCTATAAGTTTCAATAAGTTTGTGGTCACCTCTAGTGACGGAGTTTTAGGCCGCCTGAAGGCTTTTGCCATGGCTTTACGATTCCACTGTTTATTTTTTTTTAAACGTCTAGGGTAGACACAAATGTCTTTGTATATCCCAGACATTTTCTCTTAACCGATCAGAATTTGACGTATTTTTCAGTAAACAATATAATAGCAACCAAGTGCCAGCCCTGATTATCAACAAATTGGCATCCAAGCTTACGGTACCTAACGGTAGTTCATCGATGTTATCGAGTTGCTACAAATCGATATTTTTTTGCCCGACTCGATTCGAACCGGCTAAGTCGTAATCGCATTGTGGTTTGTTTAGAATTCGCATTGTAATTAATTTACGGTTGATTTCATTCGAATGGACGATTGTATTCGAATTTCCAATCGGATAGAAATCGATTAATGATGCGATGTAACGATGAAAGTAAAGTAGGGGAGCGATTAAAAAATAAAATAAGACAATGGATTTCGGTTCATCATTGGATCAAATAAAATGTATGATACTAACGCAACTTGTCTACTGTCATCTTCAACACAATATGTAACTCTCTTATAAGTTATTTTATGTGTATATGTAGGTATATTAAGTCATTAATTTATTATCAAACAACTAAGTCAAAATGGCAAAAAAAAAACATTTTTTAAACTCACTTTTTCACACTCAACACTTTTTTAATGCAGAACTCATTTATTTCAAAATCGATCCCGTAGCTCCTAACAATGACTTTTCGACTCACGGTTTCAGACTTCCCCTTAAGTGGCCCTGAAAAAAAAAACTCACCCTGTATAAACACCTCGTAGGTAGTAATGTTGTTCCCACAATGTATGTAGGAACTAAAGTTAAGTACCTAAAGTAAAGTCCTAAAGTATCTAAGTAGAGCTTGCAAGCTCTGCTTAGGTACTTTAGGAACAAATAGATGATGTTATGTGAAATGTCCAGCATATTATGTACAATATCAACAATCAGTAAATGATGTGTAGGTAAAAATATACTCTACTAGTCTTGTAATGTGTATCCAATGAAGTAGGTAAGTATTTAATTTATCTTATCGAAACGGAAAGGTCGAATAGTGGTCAGGCTTCCGAACAATGATTTGTTGCAACTTGTGTAGGTCAAACTTTCGTTGTATGTAAATAAATACTTGTGATAGGTACTAATATTTATTTGTAAAATTATCTAGGTCTAGGTAGGTACTACTAGTGAACGCCCGCGGTTTCGCTCGCGTGGACTACCTACTATTTTTTATTCTACGGGGACCATTCATTTTCCGGGATAAAAAGTAGCCTATGTGTTATTCCAGAACCTAAACTATCTACATTCAAAATTTCATCAAAATCGGTTTAGTAGTTATAGGGATACCTACTTGGTTACACACACAGTCACACACACACACACACATACGGACTTTCGCCTTTATAATATTAGTAGGAAAGGAAGTAGGATTGATGCTGAACGGCTGGTTTTGCGTTTAGATTTAACAAAAAAAGATTTTTTCAAATTAGTCACTCCAGGCGTCCTTCGAGTAGGTAATCCGTGAACATACATGAAAAAAAAGCACACAAAAATTAAAAATTCCGACGAATTGAGAACCTCCTCTTTATTTTTAAGATTCCGACGAGTTGAGAACACTCCTTTTTTGAAGTCTGTTAAAAAGAGATGCCATCAGATGCAACTCATTCTTCCGATGATACACCTCAATCGTTCCATCATTTAATTAACTTGAGCATTCTCCGGTTCAAGCCAAGGTCAACTCTACATAATGCATGGTTCCTATCCACATCAGGAACGCCTTATGACCATATGACCCGGGAACTTTATGCACAGTCACCAACAAAAACCTGAGAATTTTATGAACAGGCGACAAAAGTTGATGACTTAGCTAAACGCCATCTACGCTATAACTAAGCAAAGCTTAAAATATATTGTTGTAAATACATAGGTTAATACCTATGTATTTACAACTATATTACAACCAGACACAGAACAAACATCTATGTTCATCACGCAATGTTTGTCCTGGGTGGGAATCGTACCCTCGACCTACAGCGCAGAAGGCCGGGCTCCTCTCATTGTATTGAAAATTAAGACTTTATTCTGTTTGTTATTGGTACTTATTATACTTTTCTTTGTGTAGGTACGATAAAGTGTTCATTCATTCATTCATTCTTCTTCTTTTCTTCAGCATATTTTCGCCCACTGCGGGGCTCTCCAATATTCTTCCACACTGCTCTATGGTCTTCCTGGCCCAGTCTGTCCCGGCATATGCCTTTATGTCGTCGGACCATCGGGCGGATGGTCTGCCAGCGCTCCTCTTTCTGAGCCGTGGTCTCCACTCCATGATGCATTTAGTCCATCTGCCGTCATTCTTTCATACTCTACTAAACTACCAACTGAGCTGAGAGGCCAGTCGGCCATACTAGTAAGATAAGTCCTGTCTCGACCCATATACAGTTGGTAATAGTCTCAACTTAGGGTATTGGTAATAATCTTAACTTGAAAATAAGTACGAGTACCTGTACCTAATTGAAATACATACCTAACAATCGAAATGAGCGATCATTTCCAATGAATACGAGCTCTAATTACACGCTTCGCTCGTTCATTATGTAAATCTACTCATTCATGGACATGCGAAGTTCACCAACCATTTTACCTATTCATTTCGACAGATGATTTTCCTGTTTAAAAGTCATGGAATGTTTCATGCACTTTCGTTTTTAATAAACTTTTAAATAAATTATTAAAACACGTAGGTACCTTTACCTATTTTTTATTTTTTCAAACCTGGGGGAACTAAAAGGGAGTTGTAGAGTTTGTATGGTTTTTTTTATTCTAAAAATCCGTAAGTATTCATAATAGTCGGTAAACTTTTTACCGAATACTCGATAAAAGATCTATTCGGCTTATAAATACTTTAAGCGATGAGCCAAATGAACCAATGAGAGTTCCGTAAAAGTTTCCTGGAATTGGCCAATGCTTGTATGAAATTGGTTCTCGTAACGTTAATGCGATCCTTAAATGTAATGGTCATTTTAGCTTATTGCTGTTTTATGGCTGTGGTATGGATTATGGCTATCGTGCTAAACGTACCATGTTTACCAACATTATGAAACATTTGAACAACAGTATGAAATAGAATGATTTCGATTGAAGCGTCTTGCGTTGTGAGATCCTAGAGTTGAGGATAATAACGTATTTTTTCATGCCTTTTGGTATTTTTGTCATTAGTCATCATATTTTGCGGTTCCCATCTTGTTATTTTTATTATGAGTGTCATCTTGTTTTAGCATAATGTTTTGGACTCTTGAGTTCTTCTAGATATTTTTTTACCACGGAGTTAGTATCGAAATTCGTCAGAGTCTAAGGTTTTGTGATCTGTGGACATTTTTTGCAAGTAGTTTTTTCCTCTTTCTCGGATTTAGGTGTTGTGGTAACATAAGTTTCTAAGTGTCCTGAAAGGCGATACTATTTCAATTAATCTATGTATATTATGTATGTATTTACAAAAAAAAAGTATTTAAGTAATATATCAGTCATGTGGTTCCCATAACACAAGCTCTGCTTAGCTTGGGGCTACATGATGTTGTGTGAAATGTCCAGCATTATTTATTTATTTATTATTTATTTATAATGAACACTTTAGCCTCAAAGAAACTTGATATTACACTCATATTTCAAAGCCATGGCATAACCACAAATAGATGTTTACAAAGATAGCAATAATGCAATGTTAACGTTTAGTTGTTCTTGTGGGCGTAATGGTGATTTTAGCTGATATTTTCATTAGAAGTTATAGTTATTTTGCTGTGAAATGGCTAGACTGTAATGTTATTGAGTAACTAACAGAAATATTTACTTTAAGCCTATGATAGCTAAAATGACTGATAAAACTTGTATGGAAACTTGTAAACTTGGATGTAGGATGGAATTAGAAGATCTGTTTAGGCTAGGCAAGGAAAAATTTATTAAGATGACAGGTAACCTTCAGTAATGGAGAGGTACCTACTGAAAGAAGAAGTAAATGAAATTAAAGATACTTATAAACATTAATTGTTTTTTAAATTTAAAAATAGGGAACTGGTTTTTTTCAAAAAAGTAATTTAAAAATATAACTTTTACTCAAACAATTAGAAAAAGGACCTTTGCTAAATTTTTCAAAGAAATGCAATTTGGGAAAAGTATCAGAAACTTTAAACTTTATACTTTCATTGTGAGGGCGGTAGGAGAGCAATGGATCCGGCTGGCACAAAAACGCCAGGAGTGGCGTGATAGAGAAGAGGCCTTTACCCAGCAGTTGGTGTTACAGGCTGCTTAGATAGATAGATAGATCAGAAACTTACAATAACCATCAAACTTTTCAGAAAATTTCTATGATTCAATCGGTTTAGGAGTTTGTGCAAGCAAGGATTTATCCCAACATAATATAAAGAAAAAGTAGTAATGGAACTAACAATAAACCCTGGGCAATCCACAGGATATTTGAATACCATTCGAAGAGTTCTAAGCAAGGCATCAGCTATTGTCTTCAAAGCAGGACTTGGCATGTTAGGTATTCTGACTATCTCCTTAAAGAACACAATACAAGCTTCATTGTTTCTATAAAGACGATCGTATCGGTGACAGCTAGAAAACTACTGCTACTTTTAAAATATTCAGTGAAAAACGCACCAAATGCAATTTAACTGCACTTTTTTTTGTGCCAATGTGCTAGTCCGATTCAAATCTATATGACAAGGTTTCAAAATAGTCAACACCCTTTTCCTAAAAATGTTGCCAATCATATTGACCAAAGTAAAATCAGTTTCATTCATTTAAGTTACTTCTAGTTTATAGAAACCAGTTAGCTTTCTAATAGCATCGATGGGCTTGCAACCTGTCACGTATGGAATGCTAACTGTGGTAAAATGTGGGCATGTACCAAGTACCAAATAAGTATTTGGACATACCTCTGACTACCCCCTTAAACATCTTCAAGGATCTATAAAATGCCTAAAAATATCTGATAGAATGTCTACCGCGCCTTGGGGATACAGTCGTGATCATATTTCATTTCATTTCATTTTCATTACTTCTAGTCTAACTACACTCGCCCCTTTTTTTTTTTTTTTTTTTTTTTTTTATACTACTAAGGTAGCAGACAAGCTTTGACAATTTGTGTGTACTCTCCTGTTCTCTTCGATTTATTCCAAAGAAAGCTATTCCGTATTTTCAACAATAGCTTTCTAGCTACAAGTAACTTTTACGGTCGATTACAATACCCATAAACCACGGCTTAAAACTAGTGATTAGTTACGGAGTTTGCAAAGCTGTGCCTACGCTAATCGATCTTTCTATGAGTCATGGGATTAATCGATTCACGCATCGATTTTGATTCGATTTTATCACTGTTCTGTTTATATGAGGATCAGTTTGTTTGTACGTTTGGTTTGGTAATGGATAGGGACTAACCACCAGGGATGCGGTTTGTTGAGCAAATAAACACGTTTCAACGTAAACATTTCGTCCGCTCTAAATGTTTTGGTGTGTACAAAAAATAATGCTCACACGTGCGAAGTTAACATTCAGAATGTCGTACTATTATTTTCCTGTGGAATCTGCAAGAAGATTTGGGAACAAAATAAACATTTTGTATCATAGACAGAGAGACACGTTATTTTCACTGAAAATTAAAATTCATCAAAATTTTCTATTCCGACGGGAAATTTTGATACGACTTTTCATTTTGAATGAAATATTACCCGAAGTGTTAAAAATTAAAAATCATACATTATTTTCATAGTTTCTCAGTCCACTGTTTGTAACAATTCTAACAGAAATGTTAATAAAGTGGTGACTCTGTTTTTCTCTAGAAAAAAATCTACAAGAAAAACACCGTAGGTATCCTGAAGTATATAAAGATCCTTTGAAGAACTGAAGGGATAGTCAGAGATTAAATCTACGGCACAATTGTCATAAACCCACATTTTTCTTAGAACATTTTATCTTTTAAAAGCTAAATTTTCTTCCGATTTCGTAGAATCAGTTTATTTATAAAACAAGGAGCTGCATTATAGACATGGACTATCTGACAAACACTCGGATCTTTGCCCAGGTGCTCGGTAGTGCAAACATTTACTTGAGAACAAGAATAGCTCTTGCAACCCCACTCAAATTATCGACAATTTACTGTATTAACTTGTATTGAGACAGAAAGGAAAATACAAAAATGTATAGTGATCCTGATAGGTAATTGTATTTACAAAACAAAAATGAAAAAATATACATTTCAGTTTTTTTCTAGTCCTTATACACTTGAAATCTTGAGAAACAGAGGCACGTTTAAATATTAAAACCTAAAAAAAAAAAATTAATATCGGTCCACTATGGACGGATATAGGTGAAGGTACCTTTTAGTATTTTTTGACATTATTTTGAACTCATTAAATTTGAATTCAAAACCTGGACCTCTCTGTCGATTTGCTCTTAATAATTGAGCTACCAAGCAAAAAACTTTAAATTAAACGGAAGACCATACGCTAAATGTATCTGATAAGCTCTAGGTAGTGTATAGCTACACACGAATTACATACACCCACTGCCAATCGATTATAACATTAATCAACTATTATAATGCTAATATCAGATCATTGAGGCGGAACTTTAGATAGCAGGTTTGCAGTCCTTATAAAGGCAGGGGCCATTATATTCAACACTTTAAATTGTTTGTCCAAAGATGAATGGTCTAATGAACTTCCTGATTAAGTGAAACTGATATATTTGGATTAACTTTTATTGGAGCAAAAAGTGATGTAGTTTTGATGACATCATAGGCACCACTTTGGCAAAGGAAATGTAAATGCAAAGGGGCAATGTTAAAAAAGATGATAAAAAGGTTAGAAAAATTTAAATGCGCCACGAGCTCTAAAACGGTGAAGGAAAAGATCGCGAGGATACCCGCGGCTTATAGAGATTAGTACCTATTGTATTAGTGTTATAAAATGTTTAACACTAATACATTTACTAACATATGTTAGGAATTGTTACATTCTGTTAGAAATGGTTAGAGGTTTTGAAGACTTCTAGAAAGCTCCTTTAGAAGTGTTGATGAAAATTACCTAACATGTAATTTTCTTAACATTGTGATAAAATTTTTGAAAATAATTTAAAAAGTAAAAAATATTGTTTGTAAACATTTTTAACAGCAGTGTGGGAACACCTTTACTTACCCAGTAAAATGTAAGTGTAGCAAATTGGCACACGCAAAGGAAGGCACCCAATAGTGGGTGAAGTCGGGCTGCGGGTGATGATGATGATGCAAAACAAATTCGTAATTTAGAGGATGTAGGTTTAACTGCCGCTTTCGAAAGAGCACTGAAATATAATAGCAATATTTGCTCTAAATATCGCGCTAAAATGCACAATTGCAATTTAAACATTTGAACAAGAATGTTGCCATCAGCTAATTGGTATCACTTTACGGGAAATTGAACTTTATAAACTGGAGCATACAGTCTATTTCCCCAGTTATGAGCCCAAAGCTCTCTTCTGTAGGTACAACGGCACTACCTAATTGCTTTTAAACGACAAACACTTATGTAATGGTAATTAATAACTAACCGAGACGTAATTGGTTAACCCTAAAGTATAGTACACGCCATGTAACAATGCGCTTTAGAAAAGTACCTGAAATCACTTCTAAGCTATTTAGGCATGAGTAATTTAGGTAATTTGTGAATTTTTCGACAGTTGATTATAATTTTTATTTTAAAAAAGTTAAAGATATTTTATTGTTTTTAACCTACATTTTATTTAAAATTTATTTTTACAGGGTTGGTCTTATATAACAAAAAAATAGGGAAAACCCAATAGAACTGCTGAGAAATCGAAAAATGCAAAATTGTTAATTTGTATGGAGATTGCCACTTCAGATTTATTTCAATACATGGCCCTGGCTGGTTTGCTAAAATCTAAATACAAAGTCTAATCAAAATACAAAGTCAAATCGCCAGAACTATTGCTAAAAAGTATCAGGAACTATAGAACACAATGTGCATGCGAAGAGAACTGACATAAAAATGTGATATGCTGGGAAATTATATGCTAAGTTCACGGACATGTCTGTCGGGTCAGCCAGCATCTAGTCTTCAATAAATCCTAAGTGCGATTTCAAAGATTTAATTTCTTTCAATATAATCATCACATAATTATTTTCTAAATTTTAGCGGCCAAAAAACTATATGACTACTTTTACCATTAGCTCATACTTAAGTGCATTATCATCTGTTGAGTACTACACAAGGAACCTTCTCAGCCGGCAATAGATTAGCCGTCGGTGCTTAGAGAGATTTATAAGAGAAGAAAATAACGGAAAGCTTCTAAGACAAAATTAATACCTTCGATTTGTTCTTGAGAATAGGAAGACATAATCTTCAAATGGTTTTAAGTGTCTTAAGTTCTGGGAAAATGTCTACCGTGCTTTGGGAACGCCATGTTTAATTTCGTTTAAAAAAAATTACCTTGTAAGTTTGTGCTTGATTGTCCATATTTGGATTATTTCAAGTCACTGAGTATGGTTGTGTCGATAGATGTTTTATGTTATTTTTATGAGTGCCATATCTGTAGTGTTAAGTGTAACATAACCTTGACAAAAACATTAGACTTTATTTTTTGATACTGCTAAGGTAGCAGACAAGCATACTGCCAACCTTATAGTAAGCGGTTACAGTAGCCTATTGACGCCTTTGACACCAGAGGAGTTACAGTCGTGCTGCTGACTCTTTAAAAGAGGAATTACTACGCCGACAACACAGTGGTCAAGACTGGTCCACCAGTTGTCACCGCAGCGCTTCCTAGCAGAGCTCTGGCAACCTAACTCACCGTGGGAACACAACACCATTCGAGAAGAATGATGTTATTTGCGATATTCTGTAAGGCGAAGGTACTTCCCCCGTTGGGCTGCTCGAATATAGAGTGAGAAAAACTAACTGCCCTTTCTCCTATAAATACTATGGCTAAGCATTAGATTCTGGCTACGTCTTTCGGATTCAGCCGCAGCATTTGCAGTTTCTGACACCGTGTGACTTTTGGGTTTTATTCAATCCAATATCTCTTCTCTATCACTATTTAATAATGATTCTGCATTATCCTAGACATTATTCTTCCCCTCTTATAGTATTCTTATTACCCCTTATAGTAATCTTGCCTAGGATTGCTCTAGGGTTTTCAGTAAAGGTCAAGAGCCTGAGAATCGACAATCGATATATCGGACAATTATCGTAGTTAATCCTATCTTGGTGTAAACTGGGGCCCTAGCCATATTACACGATCTATCGTCGCTGTAGAATAGAACACTTCAAAATGTATAGGAATTGACGTTCTGACCACGTGACTCATCTACTTGAAACGTCAATTCCTTTTCATTTTGAAGTGTTTCTATTCTACAGCGACGATAGATAGTGTAATATGGCTAGGGGGGCTGAACTCAGAATACTAGTAGTTCGCCCCGAACTGAGATCTCGCGCACCGTTGTGTTGATAGCCTAGATTTGGACTTGTTTCTGACTACCCCTATACCTACGTTAAGTGCTCTTTCTAGTGTTTACCACACAATGATATCTAATGCGCTACCTCAGTATGGTAAAGATTATAGGCATGCATGCAATACATTAAGTCGTGTCGTGTTTATATTCAATAGTTGACCCCGCGAACTTCGTACCGCGCCTCAGGGAAGGCCTCTTAGTTCGAGAAATTATTAAAATAGCAGTTCAATACAAAATGTATGAGAAAACAAATTTCCTCCCCCTCCCCTCCCCCCCACCCCTCCCCCCTCCCCCTCCCCCCCCCCTCCCCCTCCCCCCCCCCTCCCCCTCCCCCCCCCCGTCTCTCTCCCTCCCCTCCCCTCCCCCCTCTCCCTGCCCCTCCCCTTCCCCACCCCCTCCCCCTCCCCCTACCCCTCCCCGTCCCCCTCCGTCTCCCTCTATAATTTTGCATTTTGGTACATGCCCAGCCCACTATTTGCAGGAGTTAGCATTTGCATACGTGACCCCGCATCCACACGTTGGGGCCAACGTTGGTCCCAATGCCTCTCACCAACGTGTGGTGCTGACAAAATAGCTTGGCGCCAACGTTGGGGCCAACGTTGGGGCTTGGCCGTGCCGTGTCGGTTTTATCAAAGGAAGTTGGCGCGCCAACGTTGGGGATCCGTCCACACGTTGGCGCTTTGCTCAGTCCCGTTTCGACGCGCACCGTGAGCGTACGTGTCGACTGACGAGCGAGATTGTCATCGTATTCCTTATTTATTGTGTTTGTAGGACTATCGGGCTGAAATTTTGCACACTTATAGATTCTCGGTGACAATGAAATATTATGGTATCAACAAACTGATCTGATGATGGAGTCAAGAGCTGTTCAACAGAACTCCTCAGTAAATAAGCCGATTGAGTTGAAACTCGGCATATTTGTCAAGTTCTGACTACAATGTAATAATATGGTGACAGCGAGCTGATCTGATGATGGAGTCTACTATTTTTTTTTATGTTACGGGAACCGTGCAATTTTTTGGGATAAAAAGTAGCCTATGTCCTATTTTCGGTTATTATCTACCTATATTTTAAATATCACCCATATCGGTTAAGTGGTTGTCGTGTTAGACAGGAACAAACATACATCCAAACATCCAAACTTTCGCTTTTATAATATAGTGTGTTGTGTGAAGTGTGATAGTGACATGATGTGATGTGATTGTGATAAAATTGGTATTCAGTAATGTAAAATCACTTAGAGAAATTTCAATTTCTGTATCGGACGCGCAGACATCGGACGTCTGCACGTTGGCTCTGACGGAACAAGACTGGTGTATCGCCAACGTGTGGATGGTTCGCGAAATCTTGGCCCCAACGTTGGGACCAACGTTGGTCCCAACGTATGGAGCCGGCGTGACAGGTTGCAAGCCCATCGCCGCTATTAGAACGTTAACTGGTTTCCTCACGATGTTTTCTTTCACCGTTTAGAGCTCGTGTTAATGCGCATTTAATTTTTTCTAATCGAAAAATCCATTGATGAGCACGGCCAGGGTTCGAACTTACGACCTATGAATCGAAAATCGAGCACTCTTCCACTCGGCCAACACGGCTATTATTTTCAATCTCAAGAAAAAATATCAAGAAGCAACTAAAATCATTGCAAACCAAACCACAACGATGCCACACTCTTTGTCTGATAACCAGACCTACGAATACATCGAAACTCTATGAAACGGGAGCTCTTTCCATACATCCGTTAATTGGTTTTCATCATTTTTATTTTTCTCTGTATTTCAAAAACTATAGAACCTAGAAGAAAACTAAAAACCATTTTGGAATGTATACATTGAGTACTTTCATATGACACCCCACTCAATATATTTGGGTACCTTTGAAAAAAATTTATCCCCTTGGGAACCCCATATCTTTACAACCCCTTCATCGATTACGCTCATACGCTCCACAGCAAATTTCCATAGCACAACCTATTGACCTATCAAGTTTCATACAGATTGGATAAGCGGTTCGATAGTTATGCGAGAACATAAAAATGAAACATACAAATATACAAACATACAAACATACAAACATACAAACATACAAACATACAAAGCAAAATCGCCTAACTTGCCACTAAGATCTTCGCTCGCTTCGCTCGCTCGATCGATTATCACCAGCATAAGCTGAGCCACAAAAATTTTCAAGAAACATCGTTTTTAGTTTTAAGAACAGTAAGTTAGCCTCAAGATTTAGATAAAACATTTCGCAACATCGCTGGTTGCACCCACGGGTAATATTTGGCACTTGAGTTTCGTTGTCCGAGCTCTAGCTTTGTCTGGACCAGTGATGTTCAAAACTTATACCTTCGATTGACAATTGAGAGGTTTGAATGCAATTTCTGAATATCCTAGCAATATTGGTAGTACTAATTATAAATCTGATTTGTTTGTTAGTATAGAATCACGCCGATTTAGATGTAACTTGGAATATGTAGGTGGGTGTTTCGCAGGACTCGTGTTTTTGGCATGTCCGGCCTTGCGAACCTATTAAAATGACCAGTTTCAGTATTGCTGTATTTTTATTTGGAAATAGTATACGAGTACGCTATTATGGCACTAGTAATATCCTCAATTATATACATAGGAAAGCTGTAATTAATTTCTAAAGTCGTGAAATCTAAGTTCTCTGGTGTGTCCGCGACACCCCTATCTGCATTCAATCGCTTATTACGCAATAATGAAATATAAATTGACACTTTTTATAACGTTAACGTTAATATAGATACTATTAGGTAGTGGTGAATCAAATTTCATGTTATTTTAAGTCCACGTTACTGTTTTACAAAGCAAACAAATGTGTCCGCGATAAAAAACTAATTTCTCTGTCGCTAATTTCTGTGGCATTTTCCTAATTTCTCTGGCATTTTGCTAATTTCTTTGGCATTTTGCTAATTTCTCTGGCATTTTTCTAATTTCTCTGGACCAAACCTAATTTCAATGGGCACGAATATATTTAAACCACTAAAACTTCAAAACGGCTTTATCAAATTGAGGGCCGCTAACATTAAAATGCATGTCTTTGAGTGCTTAATTAGGTATGTTATTTTTTTTTGAAAAATAACCAAAAAAAAAAATTGCGAAAATGGGGTACCGTTTTTCGGACCGCTTCTTGCGAATCATCCGCATTCAATCGCTTATTACGCAATAATGAAATATAAATTGACACTTTTTATAACGTTAACGTTAATATAGATACTATTAGGTAGTGGTGAATCAAATTTCATGTTATTTTAACTCCACGTTACTGTTTTACAAAGCAAACAAATGTGTCCGCGATAAAAAACTAATTTCTCTGTCGCTAATTTCTGTGGCATTTTCCTAATTTCTCTGGCATTTTGCTAATTTCTTTGGCATTTTGCTAATTTCTCTGGCATTTTTCTAATTTCTCTGGACCAAACCTAATTTCAATGGGCACGAATATATTTAAACCACTAAAACTTCAAAACGGCTTTATCAAATTGAGGGCCGCTAACATTAAAATGCATGTCTTTGAGTGCTTAATTAGGTATGTTATTTTTTTTTGAAAAATAACCAAAAAAAAAATTGCGAAAATGGGGTACCGTTTTTCGGACCGCTTCTTGCGAATCATCCAGGTGTAGATCGCCATGAATAGCATATATAAAATAATTAAAGACCTCTAAAAGTGTCCTTCAAATCTCTCTTGCTTGACTGCCGACACCTCAAGATGCGGTCACGATAGGTTGTTATCACTTAGTTTTCAAGTTATTTGCTTGAAATAATGTATTATATTATTAAAAAATCATAAGACACCAAGGCACGTTACACATAGTCTCAAAGTTTTAGGGATGGCATGAAAGAAGTTTATGGATGTCTAAGGGATAAGGATAAGAGATTTAAGATTTCTACTGATCTGAGTACCTACTTCAGAGCAAAAGTCCAAATAAACATTCGGAGTATGCCCAAAATTTGCAGAGTTAGAAATCCACACGCAAGCCTTGAGAATTCAATTTTGGAAGTAGCCTTAAAGTCTAAAAAGGAATCCATACCTTACGCAAGCTTTAAATTCAATTTAGGAAGTAGCACAAAGTCTAAAGTGAGTCGTCAAGTTTGGAAGCCTCTGGTCTGGAATCTAGATTTACGGTGGACGCCTCGCGTAGGAGCGGTTTACCTTGTACTGGTACGAATCCCACCTAGGCAATAACTCAGACGTGTCTCATTTGACAAACGGTCGTTACTTGATGATAGTCTGTATATACTTCAACTTCACATTTGAGGATCTCTGAGTTTTCTACAGTTATGATTTTACCCCCTTACTTATGAAATATGTTCAAAGCTGAACACTGGTTAAACAACCAATGTCCTGTCTGTATTCGTCACTATCCACAAAAAAAGATAGGACGGTGTTTAACCAGTATTCAATTTTAAACATCTTTCATAAGTAAGGCCCTTAATGTTTATCTTAATGTATCACATGCTTCACTATTCTTAAATGTGTGAAGAGTAATAAAATTTTTGTCCGATCCATGAGGGCATTTTATTTTAGGTACGTATCAAAGATAGTAGATAAAAATAGCATGATTTTTTTTTTAATTTGATAACTTAAAACACCTTGGCCATTACTGGACCGTCTAACCCTAATGTCAAAGCAAACATGGTCAAAAGCAAGAGGACAAATAAATATTATTTGTTTTATTCATTCACAAAATTTTACTATGAAACATAATACGCGCCAATTCCATAATTACTTGCATATTTGAATACCTATTTGAATAATTTTAGATATATTCACGCTAAATTCCAAACAGAAATGCCTACGATGCTATAATAAAAACGAAAGTAGACACGTTAAATCTTATCGTTCTAAACATATATTTTGCCTCCAAATACGCTGCATACCCAGTATTTACTCCATCGTAACTTTCTTAATTGCTTCAAGAGCAATTACTCAAGTTACACGCAAATTTGTATTCCGATTCAGAATTTTTAATAAAAAACTGAAGTGAAAAAGAAAGCTAAAGAAAAAAAATATGATCACGACGGTATCCCCAAGGCTCGGTAGACCTTCTATCAGATTTTTAGACATAATTAAGATCATTTTAAAGATGTCTAAGAGGATAGTCAGAGATATGTCCAAATACATATTTGTTACGCCTACATTTTACAGAAGTCAGCATTCCATACGTAACAGGTTGCGAGCCCATCGCCGCTATTAGAAAGCTAACTGGTTTCCTCACGTTGTTTTCTTTCACCGTTTAGAGCTCGTGTAATTTTTCGCGCATGGTAATTTTTCGAAACGAAAATCAGTTGAAGCATGTCTCGGATTCGAGCCCACGACCTCCGGATCAAAAGTCGAGGCAATACTCCACTCCAACACGGCTCTAAGCGGTTAAAAAGTAAAGAATAAAACATAAACAATGTAAAAGATTGCAGCTGCGTTGTAACTTGTTTTCTTCTGAAACTCTCTGTAACTTTCAAGTCAAGGTACCTAGCATTCACGTTTGTTATTCAAATTGAGATGCTGCATTCACTAAGTTGAGCGGTTATTTATAATGCAGATTTTGAATGAGGAACATAAAATTTAGTAGAAAATTCGATGAGTAATCTTTGCGGTTTGATGTTTAATTTCTTATTAATACTGGCCTTGAAGAATTCCATAATGTGACTAATACCAAAAAGGTAAAATATTTAGATGTATTGGTATAAAAACTATTGAACCCGTTAGAACGTTGTCCTGCCTCACTTAATACTTATTTGTTTTTTTTTTATTTGAGAAACAAAAGAAATATAAAAACAAATTGTCGGAATATTTCAAAATGGTTCTTTTTAGCAACGATACCGGGTCCCTACTATATTATCTAAAAACCCAGATGTCCTCATAAGTATAAGAAATAAATCAGAATCTGTACAACAACGATACTACCCAGCTAACAACATACTAATTATATCTGAAAACCATCCAGAAACATCAGGAAGGATCGGTCAAACCGTTCAGGAATTAAATAATGATGAACAGAAAAATAGGGAAAAACAGACATTAAGGTCTATTTGAATAAAAAAACATAGTAAATTGCAAAATGTTTCAAACAACTGGACATTTCACATAGCATCATCATCAAATGCATTGGTCAAACAAATGTAATGGCTCAACTAAATCTCGAAGATGGCTCGGTGAAATATGATGCTCTTAGCACTATTTGTTATCAAAATGTATGTATGTTCGTTGCCATTTCTCAAACAGATAATACATTTTCTTTAACATGCCTTAGCTATGTTTTATTTACTGCAGCGATAGTGTTAATGGAGATAGTGTCACACGACAGTAGCACAGACAGTATATATCAGTACCTATATTGAAATGCTGGCTTTAAGTGTGCTATAAGTGTGCTATAAGTGAAATGGTAATGGACAGGTCAAAGAGATCCTAGAAACGAGAACCGTTGGAAAATTATACTTCTCGAACATAAAATGTCATCCAATGATGTTGTACAACCTCATTAATGTCATTAGAAATGAAGAAACGAAGATGTTAATTCAAAAATTCATTGGCGAAGAAAAATGTGAAGCGCTTGTGGCGTAGCTTTCTTAGACGTTCTTGATGAATGAGATAGTATGAGTTTTTAGGCCATCTGAAGGCCTCCGTCATGGCGTAACGACTTAAAGCCGGGACTGACAATTTAACGTGCCCTCCGAAGCACAGAAGCGCACAGCTGTTATGCTACTTGCAGTCACCCATCCAAATTGTGCGCGCATAATTTAACAATCTATCAACAAGCTACGAACAGTCAAGATTTCAGACGAGTCTTGCTTGATAGGTGAATATAGATAATAAGGAAACCTCTAGGTCTAGTCTGACAAACTTATTATTTGATTCGTTTAGCTGTGACATTTCACAACAGGATTTGAACATTTGAACACTTTGAACTATGATCAGCTGGTATTGATAGATTATCAACGTCGGATGTTAGAAGGCGTATCTGCTAGGACAAATTTTGGTTATTCCGTGTAAAGATAATGTAGTAAATAAAGGGCAGAAGGTCATCGTATCAACAATGAAGCGCTCGTGGTGTAACCTGCTTAGTCGTACGAAGTTGAGCGACTTTCTGCCTGGTCACAAAATGGATGGAAGACCGCTAGTGACAATGACAAGCGCTTCAGTGCTTCCGATAGACGATAGGTAGGTAACATTGTTGATTCCGATTAAAAACATAAAAGAAATAGGTATCATTAAAAGAAAAGCATAAAACTCCGTCACCATATTTGATCACTAACTTATAAACTTACAGCAACCATACAATATGTAAGTAAATGTGTACTATTATTTTTTCGTAGAAAAACATGTTATCTCGTTACATATTTCATAAAGTTTAGTCTCACACAAATTTGAATGATAATAACGGTGATTAAAGGGTAACAATGAGATAAAGATGTAATAATGACCGAAATAAAGCTTATTTTTATAAAAGAATAGTTGTTGAAATCCAATTTGAATAAAAGTTAGTGTGGGTAAGTGAAGACCTAGAAAGCATTCTATGTTGACTGTAGCATACATTTCAAAAACAATGGAGAAATTTTCTATGAAATGTCTACAAACCTTGAATAAATGTTTTGGTATCTTTTTTAATTCTTCTTTAATTAGTTATAAAACGTTTACTGTCTCACTGATGTGCTAAATTCTTTCCACAATTAGTTATGTATTTGGTTTGCACGTGCGTTTAACTTTGTATACTAAACAAAATAAAAAAAAACTCGTAACATCTGCAAAAAAATAATGTAAGTATAGCATTCATTACAACGTTTCATAACGTAAGTTTCAAACTTAATAGAAACACGAGAATAGTAGATAAAAGAAAATACTTTGCTTATAATGAGGGAGAACTAACTTTAAATTTTAAACCATCTCCTCGAATAAATACCGGGCTTAGTAAACTACTACACCAACCAGTCTAAACCATCCATCAATTAACTACTCAACATTTCAGAATACTTCGAAAGCCTACTGATTTGCAATTGCTTCTGGATAGATTCTGAATCAAATTTTGCAATGGATAAAATGCCTCCAATACATTTGCGTCATAAGCACTCAATCAAGATATTGTACAAATAGTCTATTGTATCCATTTCAATAACTCCCACACTGGATCGTAAAAAGATTATTGGCACCAGATTTCTAACTAAACACTATTGAAATTTAAACCAAGGCCATGTGAAAGACTGGCTTATTTCAATAATGTAGGTATAATTTGTATGTATTTAAAAAATAAAATGGATAATAAGCAGTATATCGGTCATACATGTAGTTCCCGTAACATAAGCTCTGCTTACTTTGGGGCTAGATGATGCTGTGTGAAAATTTTCAGCATTATTATTTACTAGCAGCAGTAGCCACGCCTTCGCGGCGTTGCCCATGTAGGCCCATGATGGCATACGGTGATGATAAATGTATAATGCTCGACATTTCACACATAATGATGATGAAAAGTAGCCTATCATCTTCCTCAAAAATAAAGCTATCAAATACTTACTTACTTAATCCTTTGGCTCAGGGACCCAAAGTGAGTCTTGGCCTCCGAAACGAGAATTCGCCACTTCTTTCTGTCCATTGCTGCCTCTGGCCAGTTGTCGGCCCCGAGGTCGCGCAGGTTAGCATCTATTCACATACAGAAATATTTTTTTAAATCCGACTGTTATAGTTCCTGAGATTAGCGCGTTCAATTCAAACAAAGTATGTATGTAATGGTATCGATTTATTTTGGATTCATTTAATGGAGTTCCCGACCTTTTTTTTCGTGGAACTGTTATTGTAAATTTAAAAAAAACTAGCACAAACTATTGTTATCATTCTAAGCATGCCGTGGGACACAAAATACTAAAAAACTACAAATAAAGTAATGAAGCTTTTACTTTAGTTTGAAATTGTTCTAAATGATGCTATTCGTTCGTTCATTCTTATGAGCATTGGCTTACTATAGTGACGGTGTTTTAGTTCGCCTAAAGGTCTCCGTTATGGCTTACTGACTTAAAAGCTGGGACCGACAATTTTATGTGCCCTCTAGCGGTCACTCGTCCTAATTGTGACCGCTCCGAAGCGGTCGCAATTAGGACTCGCTTAACTTCAACGATCTATCAAGAACGACTCTGCAAACTTCGCTACGAGTCGCTATAGAAATTTTTGATTCATAGATGTGTATAGGTTTACCTTTGCAATATTCCTATGCAACTCTTTCGCAGTAAAACAGGATCAAATCACAACCTTATGCTAATAAAGTTGTCAAGTTCAGAGAACAATGGTGCGTAGGACTTTGTCACGGACACAATTGGCTCAGGAACAGAAGATAACATTACTATTAGCTAACGAGTAATTGTACTACATTGTAAACAATTTGCTTAGACAGATATTAATGTGGAAGAATACCAACAAGATAGCAGTAATAAACAAGGATAAAATGACAAAACAGATTCAGAAGTAAACATTAATTTTCCATGTAAATTTTTGGGTTGAGGGAAATTGGATAAAAAGTTGCGACGACCGTAGGCTTTAATTCAAATTAAAATGTGCATAATTTAACAGATTTACTTTAAAGTAATTAAAACGAGTCATTGGAATACTGCATATTTCATAAGCGCATTTTGCGTTAAACTCAAGCCTTTGGGAGTTTAACCAAGAGTTGATGCAAATCTTGCTCAAATATTTGTTAAGTGTGGTAAAGACATGGTAAGGAACGTCATTGTAAATGGCGATGATGTTGTTAACCTCATTGATGGCGAGATGGCGACCGTTTATCCTTGTATACTTTCTCACCAGTTTTTGTGGTTTATGTGGTTGGAAGAGAAAGAGATACAAATGAAAGCGTAGTTTTCATTTTTATTAAAG
Organism: Camptogramma bilineatum; assembly: GCA_958496255.1. Classification (NCBI taxonomy): domain Eukaryota; kingdom Metazoa; phylum Arthropoda; class Insecta; order Lepidoptera; family Geometridae; genus Camptogramma; species Camptogramma bilineatum. The sequence continues at coordinate 8,630,096 of OY292465.1, read as the reverse complement.
AAATCTATTGTAACGGTAGCTTATTATTTGATGATGATGACGTATATCCGTATAATCAAATAAGAAACTATCGTTATAATTACATCAATTCTATCGTTATAATTACGGGATTTTATGTTATGCTTAAGATACAACAGCTATTTGTCAGTACCTACTTACTTACCTACAAGAGTGTGAGAATTCACATTTTTGAACCTGTCAAAGTATCGTATTTTTTGTTATTGCATGTAAGTACACAATGCAAAGGAACGTAAAACCATATATCCTGTGGTAAAACCAATATATTCTTAGTTTTATAAACTACACTCACAGGCACATTTAACCGCCCACCTAGATTTTTTATGTTTTTCGAGTAAAAAACAAATTTTGGCAATACTTTTGCATGATGTCTTATTGCACAGGTATTTTGCAGTAAAATTAAAGATGATATGTTTTTAACTATTGCTGTTTTAATGAAAAAATCTTAAAAAACACTTTGACCTGAAATTACAGTAAATTAGCACATGTAACGCAATGGCGTAAAAATAAAAAAACACATGAATTAATGAAGTCTAATAGTGCGTATTTCCACCTCTAGCCCTTATAACTTCCATTAAACGGTTTGGCATGCTGTCGATGACATCTTTAATCTGTTGTTGTGGAATGTTGTGCCACTCCTCAATCACGGATTGTTTTAATTCATCTATGGTGGTTGGAGCTGGTATACGGCTTCGAACACGTCTTTTTAAATTGTCCCATATGTGTTCAATGGGATTTAAGTCTGGACTCCGGGATGGCCATGGTAATTTTTGAATGCCGACGGTTTCCAGGTACTCGGTAACAACTCTCGCAACGTGGGGGCGAGCGTTGTCCTGCATTAATAAAAAATGTTCGCCAATAAATGGAGCAAATGGCATCACATGAGGTTCTAACACTTCTGTTACATACCTCTGAGCATTTATTCCACCTCTTTCGAAGATAACCAAGTCGGTGCGTGCTTCGTAAGTTATACCTCCCCATATCATGATTGAGCCACCTTGGTAACCTACTGTTTCCACAACAGTACATGGTGCAAACCTTTCATTCTGGCGTCGGTATACACGCTGGCGACCGTCAGGACCGTGCAAGCATATTCTTGTCTCGTCAGAGAACATAACATTCTTCCATTGTTCCATATTCCATTCAGCGTGCTCTCGGGAAAAACGAAGTCTTTCTCTCCGGTGGCCTACGAGCAATTGTGGCACTCGAGATGGTCGAAAAGCTCTAAGGGCCTTCTCTCCTAACCTTCTTCTCACTGTTCTTTCACTCACATGGACATTGCGAACCTCACGAAGTTGGTTTCGTGCCTCAACAGCTGTGGTGAACCGATTTCTGAGAACATTGGTCACAAGAAACCGATCGTCGCGAGCGGAAGTGCATCTTTTTCGGCCTTGTCCTGGTCTTCGCTCATAAGAGCCAGTCTCCCGAAACCGTTTCACTGCATCCCGCAAGGTGGTACGTGCGATACCAAGCTGCCGCGCCACGTAACGCTGACTAAACCCTTCGTCAATAAGAGCAACAGCTCTCGCCACTGAGGTAGCATCAAACGGCATGTTTATGACGTCAAAACACTAGCTTTAACTTACGAAAGCAAAACAAACTCAATTGTTTACTTTCAATGTTAATGAAACAATGTAAGCAGTATGGCAACGATAACGTCAATGAGATGAAATTCGATATTTACCCTATTCACAACTTATGCGTCTAAAAAAACAAAGTTAAGTGGGTAGTTTTGTTATTTTTTTGTCCCTAAATATCTTTCACACTTGACTAATTTAAGTACAATAACTTACGACTGCGCTAACATCAAAATTTGCCACTTAAAAAGGGTGGGCGGTTAATTGTGCCGCTGAGTGTATTTTACCTTTTCATTTAGGTACGTAATATTTTTTAATAAAAATGATCCGATATCATGATGATATTAAAATTAAACTACTTAAGTACCTACTTGAAATAACCTTAAAACAAATAATATGCGTATTTTTCTCCTAGTTTTTTCCTTGTGCCCCATAAAATGTATTATAGATCTTACTGTGCGTATTTCGTAGGCGTATTTTCCTTTCTCTAACTTTATGCTTTGTTACATGGATAGTGACGGTGAAAGTGTTATTTACATTTCCAATTTCCTTATTGGCATGTTTTTTATTGGAACTCTGTATCATTACGTACACTGTCTTCTTTCTCTTTGAATTATGCTGTGTCATCGCTTGCTTCAGCCTTGCCTTAGATAAAACTTAGTGCTTATCCTATGACATCATTATTAAAGAGCGTTTTCATAAGGGATCTGCTAAGAAACTGAGCGATGTATCAATTCATCTTGCATCGCTCAGCGCAATTCTTTTAGTGATTTTTTCATTTCATATCGCTCAGCTTTCTAGCACATCTCTGATAAAAACGCATCTTTAAGGTAGAAACAAGCTGATTCATTGTACGATTTACATTTACATGATTATCATAAAAAAGTAACTAACTTATCTATGTCTGTTTATCTTATATATCTCAACCAAGCACTCGCCACGCCATCATTAGTAGTCTCCACATACATATCACATGCATGAGGTAGTCTTAGAAACATAGCATATTATGTATTTAAATACGTATGTTCATAAATCACATTTTCATGCAAATTCACTAGTTCTAATTTCATAATTATTAGGGTCAATGTTTTTACCTTTAGCACCGCGTTTCGCATCCGCATGTTCAGAACCACAAATAATTGAAAACCACATTCAATTAGTACGAAATTGTAAATGCATAAACATTATTTTTTAATAGAAAATTATATCTAAAATACTAGGTGTAGTGACTACTTCCGAAAACGAATAAGTTGGTACGTTCAGAACATAATTCTATGATTCTTAGAAAAGATAAGTTCATTTTTTTAATTTCTGTTTTCTTGATTGATTGGGTAGCATCGTTCTTATTTTCTGAAGTAGTATTATTACAACCAATATATTATTGACCCAATTAAATTTCAGTCTTTATCCTTTTCCTTGTATTCTAAAGCATGATTCAAACATACAGTCACGGTTTTGTTCCTCATTTCGCACGAACCACTTGCTAGTTCAACTCGCTTCTGTAAAAATCCTTTCATCTTTTTCTTATAGGTGCAGCGAAGAACTAGTTAGCTGATTTAGATAGTGTAAATATTGGCATCACAACGAATGAAGTCCAAGTTGAAAATGAAATATTTGCCCACGGGCGGGCAGAAGGAATCGTATACATTGCTATCAGCGCGACGGAGATACATGAAGAAACTAATGTACGTATATCACATGCACATTATACTCTTGCCTTGAGGTTTATAGCTATATATTGTGTTACTAATAATGTGAGTGCGAATTTGAATTTGTGTACTTATGTGGATGGCAATTCGGGTTTGGGAACCAGCGGCACCTATTTGAAAAATAAGTCAGAAAATAAGCTATAAATTAGGGCATATTAAACTAGTAATCAGTACATTAAAAATCAATATGCAATCTCTAAAAGAACGAAATTCACTAAATAACCTGAGTGTTTATCAGAGAGTGTGAGAAGTGTAGGCAAAGATTGCCTCCTGACACTGTATAAATCATCTAGTAAAGATGTAAAGGCCTAAGTATCAGAGCCACTTTTTCAAATTTTACTTATAATTCGGTTAAGCGTTGTAGGTAATGCTTTTAACTCTGTAAATAAATGTTCTCAGTTGGTTTCCAATTAGGTACTTACAAGTTTATTTACCATTAAATTACTCTTTTATTCTTGACTTACAGCACATTTCACATGGTGTTAGTAAATATTGTTCCTTCATTCTCAGTACTCAGTAAGTACTTATTTTTATCATCAAGCGATATATTTTCAAATATCTTTTTGAATGTAAGTATGTACTTACCATATTATTTTCTGAATGAAATCTGATATTTTGAAACGAGATTAGTACCTACCTACCTACTTAAGTAGGTTTTTTGCATTTTAGTAAGATTTTTTTACTTAGATCAAGTAAACAAGTAAAGCACCTTCATTTCATTTCATTTTCATTTTCAAAACATTTATTTATTTCTCTCACAAACAATATTATAAATAGTAAAATAAATATACAGAATAATTAATATTAAAAACCTTCATGCAATAAACGTAAGTACCTAAGTATGCTTATTTGCACAAACAGATATTTAAATCCAATGTTATATCGAAAACACTAACATTTTAATTTGCCTGAACAAAATATGTGTTTCTTATTAATTACGTCATACATAATCTCAATTGAATTGCATTCCATTGTCATACAATCATAATAATGTTATGATTTGGTCAATGGGATTTCCGAAGCCATTCTGTGAGCAAAGTTATTATTTATACTTTTAAACACAACAGGAATATTTTAACTTCTCTCACATATTGTTCTAAATACAATACAGGGTAGAATAAAACTGCTCCCTAAAACTAAATGTTTAATTTTGAAGAACCTCCAATCGATGCGCACAATTTAGCACATCCACCAGAAAAAAAAAGAACTTTTATTCAGAAATTGAGATTTCAAAAATTACCATCGATGAAGAATTCTAATTACTAACTACCTATGAAGCGCTCGTGGCAAAGCTTGCTTAGACGTTCTTGATTGATCGTTGAAGTTAAGCAGCGTTGGGCGCGGCCACTCTTAGGATGGGTGACCGCAAGTGGTATTACGAGACGAGCGCTTCCGTGCTTCGGAGGGTACGTTAACTTGTCGGTCCCGGCTTTTAAGTCGTTAAGCCATTACGGAGGCCTTTAGGCGGCCTAAAAACTCCGTCACCAGAGTTGGCCACTTACTCATACAAACTTCCTTACTTACTATCTTTTGCCCGCTATCCATCGCCAATAGACACTTTTTTCATCTCAACAGCACCTTATGTCCTTTTTCTGTAGGTGGAGTTGGCACCCTGACAACGGGTACCTATACCTACGCATAATTTTATGATGATCGGTTGAGTTAAGGCGTGAAAGAATAACAAACAAACAGATAGGATAATTTTATTTTTGTTATAGTGTTAATCCACACTTGGGTATTTACATTTTAAACTGAAAAATCTTATCAAAATTTTCAATTCCGACGGGATTCGAACCCGCAATGATACCGGCTAAAGGAGGATCGCTTGTATCATTGCGGGTTCGAATCCCGTCGGAATTGAAAATTTTGATAAGATTTTTCAGTTTAAAACAGATAGGATTCATTTTCATTTTATTCGGAATTGATTGATCACGCCGTATTGTCATGAGCTCTCTTTTGAGTTTTACAGGTAATTTTTAATATCCGATGTAATTGAATTTCTTAACGTATGGTAATTTAAAGGATTCATTTTCATTTTATTCGGATCTGTCGGATTGATCGATCACGCCGCATGGTCAGAAGCTCTCTTTTGAGTTTTACAGGTAATTTTTAAGATCCGGTGCAATTGAATTTCTTAACGTATGGTAATTTAAAGGATTCATTTTCATTTTATTCGGAATTGATCGATCACGCCGCATGGTCAGGAGTTCTCTTTTGAGTTTTACAGGTAATTTTGAATACCCGGTGTGATTGAATTTCTTAACGTATGGTAATTTAAACAGTCGTGGAGGACTTGGTTTTGAGGTACCTAAGTTATTCCAGATGTACTTCTATGATAAATGTTTAAACCTAACCTTGACAAAGTTGGGTCAGATAGGAAGTCTATTAACTTGCATCTGCACCAATTATTACCAATAACAACAATAACAATAGGGGCATTCCATTGTGACGGGTGGGACATTTTCACCCCGTTTTGCTCAAACTTTATTCATTTTCTCCTAAAATAGCAATGCAGTTCGTTCTAAAGTAATAACATTTGGAAGCCAGATATTTGTTTGAAATAAAACCATCAAAATAAAATCCTAAACTACGTAATTAACCGAGAAAATTGGCTTAATCTAAGTGTGACGGGTCGGACGCGCTTGGCACTCACCTAGCTGAGTAGATGGCTTCGCTTTCAAAATCAAGACAAACCGTAAATATTTTGTTAAACAGTTTTCTCGTATATTGTTACTAGAATGTTAAGGTCCCATTTTATATGTAAATAACATTATAATACTAGCAAATTTTCTAAATAATCAAGGAGTAGTTTGTGACGGGTGGGACAAGTGACTAATGACAACAATATAGTTCGTTAATAAAACGCCCACAAATGTTTAGACTTGTATATTTATTAAATTAATGATGAAATTACTTTAATTAAACAAATAGAAACGAAAAAAAACTATGCAGGTGGACGAAATTAACCTTTTATTTTTCAAAAATTTAAATGGAATTTTGAAATAAAAAATATGGTTTATCCTTTATTGTTTTAATAGTTTGTTCCGAAAGGATGTTTAAAATTAGTTTTTTTAATGTAAAACACATCTTTTTCGCTTTCACTGTAAGCATCAAAATAACTCAGATTGTCTTTTTGAAATAGCAGTACAGTTTTGAAATAAAACACAATAATATAGAAAATAACTACTTCCAAATGTAATTAATCAATAAATAAAAGGATAAAACACAGTTTAAAACACGAATTCATCCAGATTTAGTTTGCCCTACCCGCCGCTGTGACGGGTCGGACACCCTTTTAAATCTAAATATCTCCATAAAAATGTTCTCTAGCTCAATGACATATTAAGCCAAAACCGTTACCCATAGCATGATGGTTACTTTTGGAAAGCCGAAAAGCAATAGGATAGATAGTTTTACGTGAGGATAAAAAAATAAATGTTTTGCAGTGACGGGTGGGACACGAGGTAAGCATGTCGTTGAACTTTTACAACTTTTTACCAAAAATAATCACATGCAATAACTTAACACTGTTTTAAACTTCTTGAATTGTTTGTTCTTTTTGTATTATTACTTTTCACAGTAACTCAATAGACGACGGAGAAAAAAAAATCCAACTTAAAGAAAAAATACTGTACCATTGACGATCGCAGCACGGCTGCATTCACAAGCAATATAAATAATGAAAATCGTAAAAATATTTTAAAAAATGGTTGATTCCTGTTGAATTAACTTATTGGCTTTACTGTAGTCACAGATTCAAGTACATATTATGCAATTTAGTTTTTCAACCTGAGGTGTCGTTTTCGCTGGAATGCCCCAATAGGTATTGTATAAAGCGGAAGAGTTCGTTTGTTTGTTTGTTTGAACGCGCTAATCTTAGGAACTAGGCAACAGTCAGATTTTAAAAAATATTTCTGCATTTGATAGCTAGGCTACTTTTCAACATCATCATCATCACCATGCACCATCACAGGCAACGCCGCGAGAGCGCTACTAGTTATTTTAATAAAAACGGTACCTAATTACATCCTTGAATGACTAATTATTATTCCAGGAATGTATGGTTATTTAATACAAAACAAATAGGTAATTAATTGAAAAACATTGCACCCACACATCAACACCTTACTATCAAGGTATAATATACAATATTGTAATTTTAATGGTAATCCCTTACCACAATTTCCATATTGTTCATGTTCACTTCGAGTTCAAAAACTCGATTCATTTGTAACACAAATCTAATCTTGACTAGATAGAACAAGTGACACACTCGAGATCTTTAGATGACTACCTAGTACCTACTACATTAAGTAACTTTTTTATTAATTCATTTATTTTAGATACACAATTGATCCATAGTAATTAAGTAATATAAAACTTAGGTTTTTACATAAATTTGCTATTTATAAAATGCCAAGATGCCTTTTGGCACTCTGCCTCACCCTCTGCCTATACTCAAGGGGAATAACGTTATTGGATTAAATAGGTTTTAAGTTATTTAATTGTATATGTTATGTCCTTATCATATCAGAGTCACTAAGCCAAGTCATAAAATAAATTATAAGATAAATAAGCTGGGGGCCACTACAATAATATGTTAGAGAAAAAGCAAAACCTTTTAAACTTTGACAAATTGAACCCAATACTGTATTTGTATTACTTACCGTTTATAAATAAGAAATCGCAAGACATCTACAGAAATATGAAGGTTGACAGTCCTTCAACTTGTAGTTTTTCTACAAACCCCTTGGGTGAATAACGATCGACTTCGTGAAACAATAGTATTGGTTAATCTAACCCGAAACAGCTGCTGAGATGCCCTATCGCCTTTCCTAAGGGATAATCCCAAATTGATTTCACCTTAACCACGTGAGTAGGTACAGTCAACCCAGAAAATTCTGATATTTATAACTAGAACCTTAGTATCAAGGATACTGGATACAATTTAGAGAAATATCTTACAAACACAAACATACAGAACTGACCACCAAGTAGGAGTTTGAAACTATAGGGAAGATGCAGAAATAATATTTATCAGTAATTTATGTCTAAAGTGTAAAAAAAAAACTTTACAACAAAACATAGCCGACAGTATATCTTAATAATTCTATAACATCATAGACCATAATCACACCTTTCTAAATAGGTACCGATATTTTTTATTCGTACCCTCAATATTAAGAGAACATCAATTATTTTTCTATGAGTTATTATACAAAATCTATTATAGGTACGTTTTATTATACAGACCCGTTATTGGGCATAATTATGGCTATAAATGCAATGATTTAATTTGCATTTAAAATTATGCAGCACGCGTGACGCGACATTAAAGCCCAACTCCAAGTTGCAATTTGAATTTATTTTAAAAATTTTGGTTGTACTATTATTTTATAAAACAACCGTTACGAAAGAGGAGTAGATTCAGATAATTTGTTTTCGTGGACTAAGTTCTTATGAGCATCAATCATCATAACATCACGCTACTAGTAGACAACTTCATAGAGCTAGTTGGTCTACTCTGAGGAAGGAACATTATTATGCTTTATAATTTCAAATTAAAAAAATCATTTATTCAGTTGGACCTCCGAGATCACAATTTCTTAGGAGCTATGTGATTCTACTCCTGGTTTTTTGCGACCAACAACATGAAGAATTAGTTGCGGAAACGGCCAGAAGGGAAGAATCAGGGCAACAAACACGGTTTGGGGTACGGGCCGCTTGTACCACAGACTGAGTTCAAGTACTTGTACCTAAATAAGGGTTTGGCGAATGGTGACTATTCGTGTAATGAATTTGATTTCGTAGGTAAGAAAGGTTTGTTTGCAAAAGCGGGATATTTTTGCTGGGGACAGCGGAACAGACAGCCTGAAAGCGGGACAGTCCCATCCAAAGCGGGACGTATGGTCACGTTATGTATTGCTTGTAAATAATGGTATATTCTACTACATTGTGTAGACAAGTCGTGCTTCCCAGACACATTTAAGATTAAGCTGAAATATCAAGTCCAAGTTTACGAGGTTTACGATCAAACAATAAACATTGCTTGTGTCTGCTTTCATCGGTCGAGATTTATTATGTCTCTACCCAGGGGCCCTAGCCATATTACACTATTTATCGTCGCTGTAGAACGATCTATCGTCGCTGTAGAATAGAACACTTCAAAATGTATAGGAATTGACGTTCTGACCACGTGACTCATCTACTTGAAACGTCAAATCCTATACATTTTGAAGTGTTTCTATTCTACAGCGACGATAGATAGTGTAATATGGCTAGGGGGGCTGGACTATTCAGAGAGGTATTAAGAGCAAACTAGGTAATACCGCTGCACAGTGTGGGATTTGACGTGATTTTCGGACATGGTCTTTTTATTGCAGGATTCGTTAGTATTAACGATTTAAAACGTTAGAGTAGAACTCCCGTGTTTCAGTTAAGTTTAGTTTCAGAGATATGAATTTTTGAAAATACCTATATTTTTTGTGCCAAAAAATTTTAAAGTGTTGGTGCGCCTACATTAAAGGATTATTTAATAATTTGATTTCTGTATACCTAAGAATGTCTCAAGCTGCAATTTTAGAAATTATTTTGAATCTTCTATATGCTGTAAAACTCGAGTAATTAATTATTTTATGTTTTTGGTTTTTATTTTTTTACTCTTAAATTAGGTCTTAGTAGCACATAATTTCTTCATAACACATAGCCCCAGATCGTAAGCAACAATGTGGTAAAAAAACGGAAAGCTAATCTCGCGTGGATTGGAAGTTACAGTGACTTAAGTTTTTTCGTTATGGTTGTCACAAATATTTTGTCAAATTTTGAACGTTTTTGGCCGAAAATTTAAAAAAATTGATAGAGCTGAAAATCTTAGTGATACCGTGCCTGTGGATATTTATTTACCCCTGCAGGGTAATTTTTTTTTTTTTTGGGGTAATAGAACGAAACGAGGTATTTATGAAAAACAGATTTATTTATTAATATAAATGTAGATCACGCTATTTTCCACAAAATTTGCCGTTTATTCTTTTTCCTAAGATTCACCATTTCTGAGATATAGCGATTCTAAATGTAAAAAAAGTGTTATCCTCAATAATATGCACAATAATATAATGTAATTGAGAATAGCATAATCTAAGGATCGTTGTAAACGATCTAAAGGAAAATAAAAAAAAATAAAAATCCTTTATTTTTGGCAAAAAAATTATGATTCAAAAAGTGACAACCCCGACTGTAAAGTTTTCGGCAAAAACGTTATTATTTAATAACTTCCAATCCACGCGAGATTAGCTTTCCGTTTTTTTACCACATTGTTGCTTACGATCTGGGGCTATGTGTTATGAAGAAATTATGTGCTACTAAGACCTAATTTAAGAGTAAAAAAATAAAAACCAAAAACATAAAATAATTAATTACTCGAGTTTTACAGCATATAGAAGATTCAAAATAATTTCTAAAATTGCAGCTTGAGACATTCTTAGGTATATAGAAATCAAATTATTAAATAATTCTATAATGTAGGCGCACCAACACTTTAAAATTTTTTGGCACAAAAAATATAGGTATTTTCAAAAATTCACATCTCTGAAACTAAACTTAACTGAAACACGGGAGTTCTACTCTAACGTTTTAAATCGTTAATACTAACGAATCCTGCAATAAAAAGACCATGTCCGAAAATCACGTCAAATCCCACACTGTGCGCTGTCTTTGTCTCTCATGAGAAAATTATAACTCATCATCCCGCTTTGATTAAACTCCGGCAAGACGCCCCGACGCCTACTGCTGTTTTTAGTTATCGAAAATGAAATATACACATTAGAATATAGGTAGCTCATTTTCTCAGTTTCTAACATTGAAGTCGGTTTTTATGGTGAACGAAGACTTGGCTGCACTGCACGCGCCGTAGTCGCCGCAGTCATCGCTTTGCTTCAGGTACTGCGGCGACTGCGGCGCGGGTAGGTGCGCGAGGTTCCATAGAACTTCATAATATAAAGAAATCGAATGCGGGGACTGCGGCGACTGCGGTGCGGCCCAGGTCTGCGTCCACCTTTAATTTTTTTTTATTTAGCCACTTGTTTATTTTGCTAGTTTAAATACTTATATTTATTAGTAAAATTATAGACTAGTAATAGTTCTTGAGGATTCCAACTGTCGAGTCTGGTTCTTGTAGTTTCCGATATGTACTAAAAAAGGAATAAAATATACAGTAAAAACATGACTACCTCTCGCTACGTTCCTGTCTCGAGGACAAAATCTCATTACTTTTTTTTAACCGACTTCTTTGTAATTTATTTAACGGGACTTTCTTTTATCTTCGCTTTTTGATTGACGGAACTGTAATTGTATTATGATTGTACGCAATTTTTGTCTTGAAAATGTTATAGCCATTTTTAATTAAAATTACTATAAATACTCAAAGAATCGCAAAACTAATAGAAAGTCTACTTTTCCTTTTATTGGGTTAATTTTCTTGAGTAAAAAACACAAAAAATAAATTGAACTTATCTACTATTTACCTATATAAATTAATCTAGGTATTTATTTACACATAATGGACTACAAAAAACTCATAAACCAGTAGTATTAAGTATCTAAAAATTGATCTAGTAATATTAGCGGCCTTTACACGATAAAGATTTTCCCACCGATCCGGACTGTAGAGATATCTCTAAAGATAACCGCAGATGAGTTTTTACCACGCATCTGGGCGTCGATTCTCGTACCGAACTTTTTATCAACCTCAACCAAAACCTCAACTAAAGCGACTGTTTCTATGACTACTAATAACAAACGACTCAGTTGTGGTGAGGTTTTGAACTTTGGCAGAACAAATTTTTGAAAAGCTATTCTACTATTTCACCAAATGGCTGACATTTAAGAGATCGAACCAAACCAAAGCGGTTGTCATCTAGAAGAATACAGGCCCTGGACTGTAAAGATATCCGTAAAGATATCTGTAAAGATATCCGTAAAGATATCTGTAAAGATATCTGTACAGATAACCGCAGATGAAACTGTCGTGTTAATTACTGTCACAGTTTTGGACTGGCGCGTGGAACGGTATAAATTAAGAGAGTTTTTTTCTTGATTCTTGAATTTTGAACCTTGAATCTGAAATTTTGAATCTTGAATCTTTGAAGTGACAGCTGTCAAACTTCAAATGGCCATATCTTGGGAACTACTCGTCCTAGACTCCCCGTTCTCAGTTCAAATGAAAGCTATGACCAAGATCTTCATTTGAAGTGACAGCTGTCAAACTTCAAACCGCCATATCTCGGAAACTACTCATCCTAGACTCCCCGTTCCCAGTTCAAATGAAAGCTATGACCAAGATCTTCATTTGAAGTGACAGCTGTCAAAATTCAAATGGCCATATCTCGGGAACTACTCGTCCTAGGCTCCCCGTTCTCAGTTCAAATGAAAGCTATTGAAGAGATCTTCATTTAAAGTGACAGCTGTCAAACTTCAATCAGCCATATCTCGAAATCTACTCATCCTAGACTCTTCCTTTTTAGCTCAAATGAAAGCTATGACCAAGATCTACATTTTCAATAACAGCTGTCAAAATGACATCTGTCATCTGAAATGTAGATCTTGGTCATAGCTTTCATTTGAACTGAGAACGGGGAGTCTAGGACGAGTAGTTCCCGAGATATGGCCATTTGAATTTTGACAGCTGTCACTTCAAATGAAGATCTTGGTCATAGCTTTCATTTGAACTGGGAACGGGGAGTCTAGGATGAGTAGATTCCGAGATATATGGCGGTTTGAAGTTTGACAGCTGTCACTTCAAATGAAGATCTTGGTCATAGCTTTCATTTGAACTGAGAACGGTCTAGGACGAGTAGTTTCCGAGACATGGCAATTTGAAGTTTGACAGCTGTCACTTCAAAGATTCAAGATTCAAAATTTCAGATTCAAGGTTCAAAATTCAAGAATCAAGGATCGAAATCCAGGATCGTAATACAAGATCGAAACCAAGGAGCGAAATCAAGGATTGAAATCAAAATCGAAATCAAAATCAAGGATCGAAATCAAGGATCGAAACCATGGATCGAAATCAAGCGCTGATTTTGTCGAGCGCGATAAAGTAAAAATATCCTGAAATTTAAATGACATGGGCACACTACTAATCCAACAACGAGTGTGAAAGAGACAAAGCTACCAAGAAAAGCTCTCAACAAGACCAACAATCCTTATAACCAAGATTAAATGATAATAGATCGTTGTGTGGACTGTACAGATATCTGTAAAGATATCTTTACAGATATCCGCGGATAAAACTGTCAAAGGTTGGAATGGCAGAGATCGGCCCGCAGGAAAATCCGCAGGCCGATCTCTGCGTGTAAATGCTGCTACTTAGTTACAGACAATCGGAAGCGTAGGTACTCAAGACATCGCGCTGAATGAAAATTGTGCAGAATTGTTCAGACTTCCGAAAATGCATCCGATTCGATGTTATTTTTTCGGAAAGTTGACGTCTTTTCAGTGAAGAAACGTCACATTTCGAATTCGGAGTAACTACATTCCTGGACTTTCCGAGAAAGTCAGAATCGCACTGCTGATCTGTTGAAGGTTAAAAAAAAACTAAATTAGCTCAAATTCACAGCGTACAGTACATTTTAAAAAGGCGATAATATACTTACTTATTTACTTTACTTAAAAAAATGAAATATAACCGTGACTGTCCCAGGCGCGGTAGACATTCTCTCAGATCTTTTTTTCTAAACATTTTTAAAATCCTTTGAAGATGACTATAATTCTCAAAAAAAAAAAACATAAATTGGTCCTGCCAAGGGAATCGAACTCAATCAGAAAGGGTATTGATTTTTAACCCAACAAAGGCTCCCAAATCTAATAAGCTAAAGTGACCTGAAACTTCGTGTTAGTGATATCAAACTAACCATGTTAAAGTTAGCACACGATACGGCTTAGTTCGTAACTTGATGAATAAGTAATGAATAGGCTTTGTAACTTTCATGTTTGCGTTTATGGGTAGAAATGTTTTCGGAACAACATAGTCGAAATCACACTGTAACATCACTAGAAGGAAATCTTTAACATTAAAATAAAAGCGGAAGAGTTTTTTTTTTGTTTGTTTAAACGCGCTAAGCTAGGGAAGTACCTGCAGCTTAACTCTTGAGGAAGGTTATAGGTTTTTCATCATCACCATTATTAAACTTACCATCACTACGGGGGCAACGCTGTGAGGGCACTGCTACCCTATCCTACTAATATTATAATGGCGAAAGTCAGTGTGTGTGTGTGTGTGTGTGTGTGTGTGTGTGTGTGTGTGTGAATGTTTGTTACCACGTATCTCCATAACTACCTACTAAACCAATTTTGATGAAATTTGGAAATTAGATAGTTACGGTTCTAGAACAACACAGGCTACTTTTTATCCCTGAAAAATGTATGGTTCCCGTGGGATAAAAAAAAGTAGTCTACGCGGGCGAAGCCGCGGGCGTTCACTAGTTATCCCATATAACCCCGAATTAATAGATCTGTTCAAACTCTTCTTTCGTCTTAATTTTCTGTCAATTTGAGTGGATGTAAAGCTTAATGGAATTTTATGATGAATTTGGTTGGTGCAATAAAATAACTTAAAATTACAATTTCCGTTTACAAAACCTGTTATTATTTCCCTGGAAAGTGTATAAATCGCAAACGCAAAACTCGTCAATTAAATAGCAGACTACGACTACCAATTAATTTGCTGATCGAATAAGCTACATGCATGTTATGTGAGTGGTAAATGAATTGTGACTACGGAACTATCCGTTTGTTACCACTCACCTCTGACCCGATGTCTTCTTTACAGCTATGTCATAGAATAATAATAGGACCTCTTGCTATTTCATATGGAAATACCTATAGATTTCAATATTTTTTTGTTTGTAGGTAGGTACACGCAATGTGTAACAGATAACAGTAGCATAGAACTAGTAATTTAAAAAATCCTTCGTCGAACGATTATAAAATGATATTGAGTCAAGTCTGGCCTAGCCAAATAACAAGCGCTTCGTATCGAATCTCTTCCTATCATCGCAAATCCTTCTCTAACTTGACCACGTGACATATCGTCATTGAAATTCCCATATTTTCTGTCATTTATAGCGTTAGCGATTGTAGATAAGTAACTTGACTAGGGCAACTGATCTAGTCAAATACTGGCTGGTTTTTATTTCTGATTTGTCGCCAAGTCACACTGACTGGTTAAAAGAAAAAAAAAGTTCACGCGCAACGTTTGAAAAGTCGTTCGAGTTTTGAATTTGTAAATACAGCACTACAACAGCTGAATTCGAAATTTAAAATTAAATTGACTGGTTCAAAAGATGAAATAAAAAGCTGATGTCTGTAATCTTGAAATATTCATGCTAGATTAGGAAGAACGAAAATATGATGTCTAAAGAGTATACCTACTCAGATTTGTTTGTTCACCAATGTGTTTAATTTTAAATTATAAAACATATTCCGAGTATTTTTATCATTTGAATTGAATGAATCGAGTTTTTATTTTTTAAGTTTGGATACTACAGTATTTTTATCTGTGGTCAGCAAATGGAATTGGGTATCCTATTTGATGTAAAAAGCAATTTCTGTTAGTAAAATAAATCGTTTGTTCACAAACTACCGCATTTTGTCATAAATGTCTGCAAATTTTGACGCAGTGCAGATGGCTACAAAATGATTGCGAAAAGTTTTTTGTAACGAGCCGTACTTGAATGGCCTCTATGCTCTTGTTACAATAGATCATATTTTACATTATGTATTCGTTGTGGTTTGTTCGTAAAAGTTCGAAAATCTAAAAATGCAGTAAGTATTTTTTTTTCTAACCTAAGTAAGTTTTTTTAAGATCAAAACTTTCTAACTTCAAAAAAAAGGGTTAAGAGCCCAAAAATTTGCCCCACCCTGTATAGTCGTGATCCCCTGATCCCCTTTTTGTACCACGTTTTTGTTAAGGCCCGATACCCTGACAATGCACCAAAAGGCACTTGCAAGATCCAAAAGTTTAAGAGTTTGGCTGAATTGTATTACATAAAAACAAAAAGGTAGTAGCTCAATAGATGTGCCAACAATAACACCGCGAGATAATTGCAAAATAATTACTTATTTCCGAGAAGAAAATAGATAAACTCTCTCAAAAATCCCGAAATCGACCTTTTTTTGTTCCAATTTTTGAAAATCCCCATTGGAGTTTATAAAAATCTTTATTGTTCACGATAGACACAAAAGTATGAACAAGAGCAATACCGCGCTAGATTTTGATTAAATCTCATCGTAAAGTTGAAATCTACGTCTGAACACTATTTCGATGGCAGCAAAGTAGATGCGGACATCTACAAAAACGCTACTTTACAGGAGAGCACATTTAGTAAAAACATGTTGCCTTTTTGAGAGTTATGAACCGATTAACATGAAATTTTCTGAGGTGTATTAAAATAACCTTCTTTATTGATTGTATAACAGATTTTTTTGATATATCACTGTTTTATTGAAATAATGTAGATGTACTTTTATACTCTGAAAAAACTTCGACGTAGAAGAAGACATCTGCCTGATATCCGTTTATACGTTGTGATAAAAAAAGCGTTCATTCCACCTTAAATATCTAATAAACTAAGATAATGAGCATCCGGTAATATTTCTAATGATATTTAAAGAAAATCTAAGCACCATGCAAACAGTATTCTACTTTTTTTGACCAAATCTTGTAGATGTCTTCATTTACTTTGCATTTAACATTTCACTAAACTTCATCTACGTCTATCAGTTAAACTCATTTAGTTCCCAAAACTCACAAATTAGTAAAGGTATTTATACCTTTTTTTAAGAAAACATCATGAAATTTATTATTAAGTATGTATTACACTAGATACCAGTAACTATCAACTAAAAGTAAAAAATCAAATACCCATCAATTTCTAACGTCTCTCTTTCTTAAAAAATCAGTCTTAGAAAGTTAGTTAGTCAATTAATTATAGGCCTCATTGGCCAATAGGTACATGGGAATTTATTAGTAATTCCCATTGTTTATCATCATTACCCAAACCTTAAAAATAAATCAAATACCTACTTACCTACTTCGTGTTACTTCGTCACTAATTTTTACAGTTTTCGCATGAGAGCTGCACATCTTTTTATTTTTTTATCAATATTAAGAAAAAAAATCTTTTTCTATCGATCGAATTCTCTTTTCTGCATTATCTGCTTTACTTCCTTACGTCAACTGTAAATTTACATCGTTTTCTCCGAAGGAGAAAAGCTTTCACTAGAAGCACCATTGCTGATGATGTTGCACTAGAATCAGTGATTAAAATGTATGGTAAAGTGATTTGTGGATTGAAAGAACGTAAATGATCATCCTCAGCAATAAGTTCCAGCAAATGCGATTCTGTTTCAAATGAAATAAACCCATGAGCTATAGGTGTTATTGCGCGTGATTGAGGACAAACAGTTAAATTGGCTAGACTAGCATTTGGCTTAGAATGTATTTTAGCAGAGGTTGTAAGTGATAACGCTCTTTATCATCAATCAAACGATGTTCAAGTGTGTCATTTCCTAAGATCAGTAAGCTGTAAATAATATTAACTTATGTACCTAGTCATATTGAAAATTTTATGGACACGGGACTTTATCGCGTAAATAAGGTAAATTACGCGATAAAATCCCGTGTCCATAAAATTTTCAATATGAATGAATAGTGATCGCGAAAGTTTAAGAAAGACTATTAAGTACCTAGTGGTTTGATGTAGAGGAAATATGTGAAAATATTAAGGGAGGACCTAATAAACGCCACATGCGATGGTTTAAAGATGGCAAGGTTCTACACGAATTTAATTTATTTGTTGTAAACCCGAAGATGTAGTTGAAGAACATTCTAAATATTTTTTAAAGTAGTTTTAATAAATGGCATTACGGCGAAACGTCGGGAAATAATAAACAAAGGTAATAACGCGATAAAGTCCCGTTAGTTCGTTTAAATTATGTCTACAGATCGCGAAAGTTTAAAATGGCATTAACCTGCTTTTATGAAAAGACCCTCTAAACATATAGGTATCTTAATTGCCGTAAGTGTCTGCTTGTAGATCAATTAGCTGAATTAATTCATTTTCTGCATCTTAATTTGAAAATAAAACAAAGAATTTGATAAAACCAATGTGTAAAATAGTTTATCTACAGAAAAAATAATGAATTTCCTTATAAAACACAGAATAGTAAATTAATTAGATTGGGATATATGCAAAAAGTACGACGGATAAACGGATAAGTGGCAGATGTCCGTGCTTACGTCGTACACATTTTTGGGCCACCTGTCGAAGCTCCGAAGTAAATGCGGTCATATGTAAATGTCCGTTTCTACTGCGACGTTTTTTAAAATTCGTGTTTAGATGTATTTTTATACGTGCCAGATTTTCTTCATTATTTTGAAATTCAAAATTATTTTAATGCAGACTTGTAGATAAGGTTAAAATAAGATCATTTTTGTAAAAAAAGCATTTTCGCAAAAATGCAGATGTCCGTTTCTACTTTGCTGCCATCGATTTATTTTTCGACGCAAAGCGTGCGCCTGCGTCCATACATTTTACTATGGAGTAGGTACGGACCGAACGTCGCTTTCTGCGCTGTATAAATGGAACGTTGACGTGCGAAAAATGGCAGTGTCGTCGGGGATACCGAGGTGGGAGGACGTCCGTTTTCCATCCGCTCACGGACGCACGCACATTTTAGGGTGGGGTGTGACTGTCTCCGCAATAACTATCATTATCATCACTTTGTATAACGTATTTTTAGTTATAGGAAATACTTACCTATTTTTAACCGACATCGGAAAAAGGAGAACGTTCGTCGTTTTTTTTTGTGCTTTTTTTTTGTTTTTTTTTATGTAGGTACATGCTTCTCTCCTTCCATGTTTCTCTTCCTTTCTCCTTCCACAATTACCTACTTACCTACCTTTGATTAATTATAATGTCTAGATGGACTCTCTCGCTTCAATCGCAACAAGAACAACAGGCCAGGTTTGAAATGCTAGTGTGCGTATTACGCACACAAGTATGCGAATCTTCTATTGTCTATACAGGTGCGCTGCGTCACCTGTCAACATTGTCATCCATTTTTAGTGATACCAGCTCTTGAAAATTTCCCATAAAAGTAGGGGAAAATATGTTATGATATCGAAATGTCTCTAAAATTTATTTCAAATTTTTTGCGGTCAATACTGGTTTTTGTTTACTTAATTTTCCTTGTAAGTATTCGATCCTTGGTTTCGATCCTGGATTTCGATCCTTGATTTCGATCCTTGATTTCAATCCTTGATTCTTGAATCTGGAATTTGAAATCTTGAATCTTTGAAGTGACAGCTGTCAAACTTCAAACCGCCATATCTCATGAATTACTCGTCCTAGACTCCCCGTTCTCAGTTCAAATGAAAGCTATGACCAAGATCTTCATTTGAACTGACAGCTGTCAAACTTAAAACGGCCATATCTCGGAAACTGCTCGTCCTAGACTCCCCGTTCTCAGTTCAAATGAAAGCTATGGACCCAGATCTTCTTTTTAAGTGACAGCTGTCAAAATGACATCTGTCATCTGAAATGTAGATCTTGGTCATAGCTTTCATTTGAACTGAGAACGGGGAGTCTAGGACGAGTAGTTTCCGAGATATGACCGTTTTAAGTTTGACAGCTGTCAGTTCAAAGCTTAAAACGGCCATATCTCGGAAACTACTCGTCCTAGACTCCCCGTTCTCAGTTCAAATGAAAGCTATGACCAAGATCTTATTTTTAAGTGACAGCTGTCAAAATGACATCTGTCATCTGAAATGTAGATCTTGGTCATAGCTTTCATTTGAACTGAGAACGGTGAGTCTAGGACGAGTAGTTTCCGAGATATGACCGTTTTAAGTTTGACAGCTGTCAGTTCAAAGTTTAAAACAGCCATATCTCGGAAACTACTCGTCCTAGACTCCCCGTTCTCAGTTCAAATGAAAGCTATGACCAAGATCTTCTTTTTAAGTGACAGCTGTCAAAATGACATCTCTCATCTGAAATGTACATCTTGGTCATAGCTTTCATTTGAACTGAGAACGGTGAGTCTAGGACGAGTAGTTTCCGAGATATATGACCGTTTTAAGTTTGACAGCTGTCAGTTCAAAGTTTAAAACAGCCATATCTCGGAAACTACTCGTCCTAGACTCCCCGTTCCCAGTTCAAATGAAAGCTATGACCAAGATCTTCTTTTTAAGTGACAGCTGTCAAAATGACATCTGTCATCTGAAATGTAGATCTTGGTCATAGCTTTCATTTGAACTGAGAACGGTGAGTCTAGGACGAGTAGTTTCCGAGATATATGACCGTTTTAAGTTTGACAGCTGTCAGTTCAAAGTTTAAAACAGCCATATCTCGGAAACTACTCGTCCTAGACTCCCCGTTCCCAGTTCAAATGAAAGCTATGACCAAGATCTTCTTTTTAAGTGACAGCTGTCAAAATGACATCTGTCATCTGAAATGTAGATCTTGGTCATAGCTTTCATTTGAACTGAGAACGGGGAGTCTAGGACGAGTAGTTTCCGAGATATGACCGTTTTAAGTTTGACAGCTGTCAGTTCAAAGCTTAAAACGGCCATATCTCGGAAACTACTCGTCCTAGACTCCCCGTTCTCAGTTCAAATGAAAGCTATGACCAAGATCTTCTTTTTAAGTGACAGCTGTCAAAATGACATCTGTCATCTGAAATGTAGATCTTGGTCATAGCTTTCATTTGAACTGAGAACGGGGAGTCTAGGACGAGTAGTTTTCGAGATATGGCCGTTTTAAGTTTGACAGATGTCAGTTCAAATAAAGATCTTGGTCAAAGCTTTCATTTGAACTGAGAACGGGGAGTCTAGGACGAGTAATTCATGAGATATGGCGGTTTGAAGTTTGACAGCTGTCACTTCAAAGATTCAAGATTCAAGAATCAAGGTGCCCTGTACTCGGGCGAGATATGCAGCTCAATTACTTATATTTCTACCTAATGTCTAATGTACCATGTCTTTTGTGAATAAATATACTGAATACTGAATACTGAAAGGATTGAAATCAAGGATCAAAATCAAGGATCGAAATCAAGGATCGAAACCAAGGATCGAAATCAATAAGGTAAAAATATCCTGTCAATGACTTGGGCACACTACTAATCCAACAACGAGTGTGAAAGAGACAAAGCTACCAAGAAAGCCTCTCAACAAGACCAACAATCCTTATAACCAAGATTAAATTATAATAGATCGTTGTGTAGTCGTGTTAAGGTTCAAAGTCCCTTTTACATTAAAGTCGACTTAACCATCCTGTTTGTATATAAAATCCTTGGATTCAACACTTTTTTTTATTTGCTCACGCTTTCACATGGGTAAAATCAAAGAATAATTATGGCAACCCTTTTAGAACATGTTAGGATAAAATTACAAAGTTTTATTTTCTTGTTTTCATAACTTATAGTTATTTATAGTTTACTTACCGATGCTATGTAACTTCCTCATTTATTTTTAGTCGTCTTTTGTAATTCCTGCACACTTTAATGGCACAAATCGCCATTTTTGTTTGCCGCCAAATTCATGTTTACAGTACAACGACCTTAGCGCGACTGAATGAGCGAAACGAACAAGTCAACCAACAGTTGGTGACTTTTTTTGGCGTTTTGACGCTCGAAATCGGGGTCTAGATATTTAGTTCGTCCAAGTTACCTACATACTTCTTATCTCACTATATTATAAACCTTCCATCATCATTATGACAATGCACAAAGTAATGAAACCAATCGGAAGTTGCTAGTGTGCTCAAGAACCGAATCTGACACGATAACTCAAGTAGGTACCTACGGCTCGACCGATTTTTATGTTTACCTACAAGTAGGTAGGTACATAAATTAAATAATATTTATAGCGTTTAATAAATCAAAATTGATTGAATGTACAGATATCGGATGTACCTACAGCTTCAATTTATAATACCTAATAGTTCGGTTCGAATATAGACTCAATTCGAACCGTGCAACCGACTTGGATAGCGTCAACCCGGTTTACACTATGGCTCCACCCTTAGGCAACAAACACTCACCATGACATTTACGCCGGCCGGTATACATTGCGCATTTTCTAGGACATGCTTACAAATGCTACAGCGATGACGCGCAATGAGAAACAAACAAACAAATAAACGTTAGTGTGCATGCGTACTACGCTACGAGTTGCAGATGTGTGAGTGTAAAATTTCAAAGTGTGCGTAGAATGAGAAATTCCCACGCTCACAATGTTCAGGCTTAAGTCTCTTTCTTGTCTGTCTGTCGTTCTCTCTCTTGCAACTCAAATTTCGAGCAATTTCCGATTAGCTATACGGCTTAAACTTTCAGGATAGCTCACAAATCGATAACAATGCATTTTATATAAAAAAATGTGGTTTTTTTTAAATCTAGGTAAATACTCACCTACATTAATTTTCTTGTTATTGTTGTGCAGCAACAAATAATCTAATTATTCTTCTAGCAGTACCTGACCTTTATAGTTTTGGTACCTATAAAGAATTCAAAACCGTATACTTATTTAAAGTCGGTTGAAAATTGTCGTTTTAAAAGTTAGTAGTTGGCAGCGCAGCTAACTTCGACGGGAGCCGATATTTCCGTATAGTTTCCAAAAGTTTCCATGAAAAGTTCGAAAGTTCAATTAATTTGAAACGTAGCTAGTTTCATGAAACCGATTGTATTGCGATAGGAACAGTAAAAGTAGTTGATTAATAGTATAGGGTTTTTGCTTTTTTGCGACTTTAGTAGATATTCTCTTAGATCTTTGCTAGGCTGAGAGTCTGAGACCTTATAGTCCAACCTATAATAGACCTTATAGTAAATAGTATAGACCTTATAGTCCTTACCTACACCAAAGCGGAGACGAGGCGAGAAGAGAGGAGTTGTGTTTTAAACAACCAATAGAATTTCGTTGTGATTAACGAAATCCTCTCGTCTCGTCTCAGCTTTGGTGGAGTCTTTAAGATATTCTATAGGGTTGTCAGATAAAGGTAATGTCCAAATACATATTTGATTTGTCCACATTTTGCAGAAGAGTATTTCATACGAATACGACACCTTGCAAGAAAATACGGCTCCATCAATAAGAAAATTACCATTTTTGTTTTTAAAATACAAAAAGTAGGCTTATTAAGTCTTGGCCAAAATAATAATCATAATCTTCAATTCCTTTTTAAACAGACTTTAATGTCACTTGCATCTATCTATCTATAAAACGGAATATTTGAACGTGATTTTGACCCATTTGAAAGCGTCGGAATAAAATGAAACTTTGCACACTTATCAATGAAAAAATAAAATACACTATTCAATAGAGAACGGAACCAAACCAAATATTCAAATGCCATTTGAATTTTTAGTTTAGTTCCAGAATTTTTTATTTTTTTAACTTTAATTATTCTTGTTGGTTTCATAATAAATGTCCCTGCAGTTGCATATGGCACACAAATGTTACGATGAGATAAAGTCTAGAGGTCAAACGTGTTCAAATCATAGACTGAAATAAAATTTGCATCACCGTGAATCATCAAGGTCATCGAAGTTCACACGACTGTCATCATCAGCAGATCTTCATTGTAAAAACAAGATATTTTTCGAAAAAAACTAAAAACCAACTTCGCTTCCTTCATATTTTCATCAGGTCATTATTAGAACTTTGGAGAGAAATCGGTGAAAATACATTTAAAAAAACATCCATAGGTATATTAAATACACACTAAACTAAAGCGCCGGTTACGTGGTGCGCTCCATGACAATTCAGTGACAAGCTCTTATCGACCTTCAATGTATGATGTCAATGTTTAGTTTCTATTGTCATATTTTGACATTTGCCTTCGATAACTGCATTTTCGAAGCTAGAAACTCGCACCATCTAAACGGGGCGCTCAAAACAGTCGACTATGCAGGTGCGATCCAGACTATCTCGCATTCTTCCCTTAAACAGCAAGCCGCACTTGAAAGTGATTCACACTTCCCCAGACAGTTTTAAAAGCCTTTTGTGCTCCAAGTGCGTAGTCGCGTACATGCGTGTTATTTTTAAAACGAAAAAAACGTAGACTTACAATCCCCTTAGCTTCGTAGACATACTCTGATCCTGATTTAATATCCTCGGTAGTTTGGAAATGAAAAATCTTATCAAAATTTTCAATTTCGACGGGATTCGAACCCGCAATGATCTTGTATCATCCGATACGATCCGCCTTTAGCCGGAGTGCCTTTACCAATTCGGCCACGGAACCTTCAGTCGCCAGAGTTGAAAATCATGATAGGACCATATCTACCGATTATAGCATCGATGATATAAATAGCTATGTGTCGTTTAACACTATAACAAATAAAAAATCCTCGGTAGTTGTTTTGGTGGTAGTCAAAAACGAAACGAAACATGATCCACGATGATCCCAAGGCGCGGAAAACATTTCCTCAAATATTTGTATATCATAGAGCCTTTGGTGATGGATGCCTAAAGGTGGCGTTTTGACCCGGAGACCGAGACCGGAGACCGAGTCCAGAGACACAGACAGGAGACGGTTGTCATATACTTAAATTGACGGTTCTTTGTCTCCTATGAGTCCTTCCTCTTACGCGCCCCTACAAAGCCTGTCTTTGGTCTTGGTCTCTGGTCTCGGTCTCTTTTCTCGGTCTCCAGTCTCGGTTTCTGGTCTCGCTTTCTGGTCTCGGTCTCCAGTCTCGATCTCTGGTCTCGGTCTCTGGTCTCGATCATTGGTCTCGGTCTCTGGTCTCGGTTTCTGGTCTCGCTCTCTGGTCTCGGTCTCCGGTGCGAACCGCCGCCTTAAAGGATTAGTCAGATACATACACACGTGGACATCATCAAAAGTCGGCATTCCATGCAAGCCCATCAATGCCTAACTAGTTTTCTCAGACTATCTTCTTCATAAAAGCATGATATCATAGTACAGGATTATGTAAAGCTATCAAAACTAATGTTATGCATCAAAAGCACGTTCATCAGATACATCGATATGGACATCAGTGTCAAGTGTCTGTCATGCGCAAGCGCATGTGACTGACATCGATATGTCACTTGATCTTGGGAGGCGAAGCGTTATGGGAACGTTTGAAAGTCAAACAAAAAAAAAAAACAATATATCAAAAGAACGAATATTACACACGGTCGTGAGCCTGTTTAATGTGTAATTTTTTTAAATATGGAATTTTTTCAAATACTTTACCAGCTTTGAGGATAATGTATTAAGTAATTTGATAAATTTTACTTATTAGGTATTCTTCATCATCATCATCATCATCTCAACCGTTGGACGTCCACTGTTAGACATATGCCTCCCTCAAAAATTTCCATGTGTTGCGGTTGGAAGCGGTTGGAAGTAGGTATTCTTAAATGGGATTAAAATGTTGAATATCAAATTCCCACGTTATATTCATAAATAACCCAGCATATTTCTTTCGAGTTTTGTCCCATCCATCCCCGAAAACTGTCAAACACGTGTTTTCGAAAAGACAAATAAAAAGCATCACGAAGATTGGACCAACTTCGCTTTACGAAGTTCGATTTGGAGCAAAGTTCCCAACTCCGCTAATTGGCTGAAGTTTAACTTTGTATTGTTACTTATTTTGATTGTTTTAACAAAATAAACGAGTTGGCGGAGAGGAAATTTGCATTGTAATACGGATATTTTGTACTTAGTCGGAAAATTATTGTACAATAATTAATTTTAGTAAAAAAAAAAATCTAAAAGCTAAACTGCTGTCTTAAAAAATCTGGAAAAAATCATGATGATAGTGCGTTTCATGAACTTTAAATGAAAATTATAGCGGTTAAGATAACTTTATTAGTTTAGCAGTAATAGTCGTTGAAGAATTATCCAACACCCAAGGTGTTGGATAATTTTGCACCAAATACAAAACCCTTAGAATAAATCCTTTACAGTGACTAAGATGAAGTAGTTGCATGTTGTAACGGGCTACTACGGAACCCTACACTGCGCGTGGCCCGACACGCACTTGGCCGGTTATTTAATTACTAATATAGCCTACGGTATCACAATAACTGTTCTAACATTTAAAAGTGAATAAGAGGGCGTGCTCAGGAAATCACTTATCACATCTCATTAAAAATAAACAAACAATAAACGACCGAGACCGTGAAATAAGGCCTTATCTTATAAATCATGTTAATTGCTGCATGTGGCCCGGGACGTGTGAATTGGTCGCATTTTATTGTATTTTTTTAAATGTATCTTGCTTTGGGCTATAATCTTAGTTCTCATAAGTTCTGCTGACACATAATTATACACCTTTCTTGTCATTGCTTATTTTTTAACCGACTTCAAAAAACGGAGGAAGTTCTCAATTTATGAATGTTTTTCTTTGTGCGTTTTTTATGTAGGTAAGTACTTATGTTCAACGATTACTCGAAGACGCCTGGACCGATTTGGAAAATTCTTTTTTTTTAAAGGGTAGGTATACTTGCCGATTGGTGCCACAAAAATTTGGTGAGGATCTGTCGAGGATCTTCGGAGTTATGAGCAGAAATACACCTCGAGAGTGCAGAAAATTGCACAGCTTCTAACATTAAAGTCGGTTTTTTTTAATTTTTGACTGGTCTTAGGGCTCACGCACACGACTTTTTTTACCGCGCTGTCGCAGAGCGTTTTTGAGCAGCGCTTCCCCTGCGCGTTTGCAGGGCGTTTAGTAGCTCTGCCTTCCGCGTTTTCGGTCGTGGGTTCGATTTCCATCTAGGACAAACTTATGAGATTAAATGTGAAGTGTCTGCGTGTTAAAGTAGTAGATTGCATATTTTAAACTTTTGCGACTTGAAAACATTTTTAAAATAGTCTACTTACCTACTCGTGACTGTAATGTCTTCTGAAACTCCGAGGTAAAAAGACTGATTTAAATACGCTATAAATTCCGATAATATAAAAAAAGATACTTACTTAGTAAAAGATAGTGTTTCGAATTTTTTTTAGCAGGATTGCAATTTTCATATTTCAGTTATTTAGTTGTTATAGTATCAGCTTAGTTTAGGGCTAAACAGCATTTTGTGAAATGTCCAATTTATTTACTCCCGGCTACGGTGTGTATTTGCTCCACATTAATTCAAAAAGGTCCCGTGTTTACAGTAGTAGATAGTTGTGATTAAAACACTTACTTTCAGAATTACAACATTAAAAAAAAAAGGTAAATAAAATTGTTTTGTGTCAATTTTTTCACAGCCGTTTATAATAATCTAACCAGGAACCATACTCTTCAACTCTAACAAAAACTGCCACGTGTTTATTTTGCATACACAATTGTATAAAACACTTCAACTTTTTGCGTGTAAGTAGTCCTATTTAAATAGTGCTATTCTAATATGCGGTGACTTGTGCTAACAATGGATGTTTTTCTGTACCGCATTGAGAGCGTATTTACATTAAAATGGATACCTACGTGTAAAATTGGCACAAGGATCAAGAACAGAAAAAAAGGTCTAGTTATTATTAACCTACTAGTTATTATTAGTATGTTTTACTATTTTTTTAATAAGTTTTGACAAGCATTTTCGATTTGCTTTAAAAAGTGCAGTTCTCGGCGTATTTAATACTAGCAGCACCCTCGCGGCGTTGCCCCCGTGATGGTATATGGTGATGATGATGATGATGAAAAGTAGTCTATAACCTTCCTCTATTTAGCTATCAAATTCAGAAATAATTTTTCAAATCCGACTGGTAGTTCCTGAGATCGCGCGTTCAAAAAAATAAACAAACTCTCTGCTTTATAAATTTTATTGGTTTAGTTAGAGTAAAGGAAATATTTTTTAAAGCTTTTACAATTTCTTTTTCAATTACCAAAAATCAACTTCCAAAATCTAATTAAAAGACAACAAACATCTGCCAATAAATTTTACAGCACAACACAATGGTGCCCTTCATCACCGAAATTAGGCAAAGCCGGAAAACAAACATTGCTTGATTGAGTTGCTGAATACCGGTTAAATAGCATTCATCGCCCGAAGGGTTCGAATTGCAATGACCAAGGGGAGAGGCGCGTAGGAATTAGCCGGACATTCTTTGGTAGTGTCATTGTCCGGCTGGAAATCACAGAATTAGCCGGACATTCTGTGGTAGTGTCATTGTCCGGCTGGAAATCACAGAATTAGCCGGACATTCTGTGGTAGTGTCATTGTCCGGCTAGAAATCACAATAGCTAGAGCTAGGCTAGGTTGCGAGCTCTGTGAGAAAACGCTGCGTTGAAAACTGCAGGCTGATTGTCTAACTTGTCTCAAACCGCAAATTGGTCTCAAACTGTCAAATCGATTGCGTAGGTAGGTATCTTTTGTCGTGTTTAGCCTAGAGGTGAGTGATAAATAACTTCACGGTGAAAAAATCACAGTGATCTGAAGTCAAATGATATCACTGTGACTCGTCGTAAAGGAACAACGTTCCACCAAGGAACGTCATTCATTCATTTACGCTCCGTTCTCTACCGTTCGGAACGATTTCCAATCGCATGTAGGTATCCATACCCATATTATAAATGTGAAAGTGTGTGTTTGGGGTTTTTTGTTTGTTTTTTGGTCTTGCTTTCACGCAAAAACTACTAAACTGATTTGGCTGAAACTTAGAATATACATAGTTTATGACCTGGAATAACACATAGGCTACTTTTTATTCCGAAAAAATGCATATTTCCCGTGGGTAAAAAAGTAGTACCTAGGTAGTTCACGAGGGCGAAGCCGCGGGTGTCCGCTAGTTTTACAATAAAGCTTTAAAATTAAATTAAAAAGTGCACACAAGAAATAATTAGAAGGTTTTTTTATTTAATAACGTACCTAGGTATTTAGTTAGGTACCTACCTAGTATTTAGGTACTTATAGAAATAGTTAACTCGAATAAAAAAGTAGGTACTGATACCTACTAAATTTGCGCACTGTTAATTTGGATCAAAAGACATCTCGTTTCACGATTACGCGTAAGGTAACCTATGTAGTTACATAGGAAGGAACGCCTAGTGCGACATTGTGATCGACGTGACAAAGTCACGGTGATTTTTCACTGTGATTTTCTTGGAACCGGAACGACAGTCACCGCGATACGAAAGTAACGCTTTTCCCCACCTCTAGTTTAGCCTCGTTGAGAAGAGAGTGCCGGAGCTACGTGCATGGTCACTGAACTGTCATATTTGACAGTTTGAGACCGATTTGGTTGCCATCAAAGATAGACAATCAGGGCTGGTGGATCAGTCTTGTCCATTGTGTTGTCGGTGAAGTGATTCCTCTTTTAAATGGTCATCAGCGCGAATGTGACTCTGGTCACATTCGCCGTAGCCTATGGACATAGGCTACGGTAACCGCTTACCTTTAGGTGATCCGTAGGTCTGCTACCTTAGTACCTAGTATAAAAAAAATAAAAAAACTCAGCTATTTTCTGCAAAAGGTTGGGGCATGTCGTCAAGAGCCCTCAGTGTTTTACTGCTGCTCCGCTATTCCGGCTATATGCAGTACATTTCGCCAACCCTATTCACCGAGGGGCGCCATGAATGGTCAGTTAATTGCTCAATAAATCACAGACTCGAACCATTGATAGTTTCCTCTCTCGACCAACAGATGGGGTCAGCGCGTGCTCATTCTAAATGATTTGGCTAAACAATTTAAACCGGTTCAAAATTTGAAATATGATGTCATCGTTTCTATTGATAATTTAAATTGTCTCTGGTTTCGCCTGTTAAATTGCCGTAATCAGTTTGTTTGTTTATTTTTAAAGGGTTGTAAATAGCATCTGCTCTGATTCCTCTTTATCCAGATAAATAAACTTACAATAAATTATATTAAACTCGAGCTATAAATTATTAAACTCGCTTTTGACACCTCACTGCGTGGCATCAACATTTGATATGTTTCCTATAGTTCTATCCTACATAGTTTTACCGTAATCAGTTCAACTGTTTGTGTGTGATAAGAAGACAAAACATAATTAAATACACATACCTAATTAGGTAACTATTAAATTTAAAAATTAACTACTAACCGTTCACGACTTGATTGATTCTGAAAGGAACTTACTCATTTATAAAAATAGTAAGTGAATATAAAAGGGGAATAATAAATCGAGCCGCAGAATTATTTTTTGGCCACGGAACCTACCTTCTGATTTTATAACTAAGCAACGGGAAAATAAGAAACCTTCTAATAAACTAACTCGTCCTTTTTCCAGCATCAACTAAATATTCCAAAGAAAGCGTCAAGTAAATAACAACAATTATTTTTACTTGACCTACTGATTTATACATCGCCATCAAATTTACTAACTCAGCCACGGATTTTACAACTAACCAACAGTTTAGGTTAGGTTAGGTTAGATTATGAAATAACTACGCGTGAGGTAAGCGAGCGTAGCGAGCGTGCCGCGGCAGTGGCCGCCGAAGCGACAGAAATCTAATTCATAAAGAATACAATATATTATACTCCGGTATTTTCGACATTTTAAGCATTCTACCTTCCAAGTATCGTCTTTATAAACTTCGATCAATCGATCTTTATACATTTCTAACATTCTTGATTTTGAAATTCGCTATTTAAGCTTTGGCATTACAATAAGATGTTACACTATATTATAAACATGCTGAGTTATAAAATTAGAAGTAGATAGACTTACTTTATTGGTGTCATATTTAAATATTTTAGGAGTTCCCGCTTGAATATGTGTTACAAATTTAGATCATAGAAAACAAATTTAGATGCTAAAAAATAACTGCCATGCTGAGTTGTATTTACAGTGGCTTACATCGAGGATATTTAGTGGCTAAGATAGTATTTTTTAGAGGCACATTGATAGTGGCTGACTTAGTAATTCAGAGGTCAATGTATATTTTTAGAGGCGAAAAATGCTATTAAATAGAAGGCGGTTTAATTAGCACCCAATATAAAATTATTTACTAAATGCAGGATTTCGTGTAGGTCATTTACTTTAATTTAATTAAAGGTAAAGCCAATTTAAAGCTGCAAGGGCACAATAAATTTGGGTCAGGTGAAGATTATCCTATTCGGTAGTAAAATAAGATACACCTGCTTAAGTATTGTTTTTTCATCTTTCGTCAAACCACCCATCGGTTTTATAGATAGATACCTACCTCTAATAGGCAGTTAAAGTTGCTATATCAAAATCTACATAAAATCGTTACTGTCTAATTGACAATCTATGCTCAGGGAGCTGGTTTTTTTAGTTAGTGTTTTAGACAAATCCGTTAGTACCTACTCACAATACTACCTAGCACATAATAATATAAGATTTTGTGCCGTCTGAAATATCCTTTTTTGCTAATCTATCAGCCTCGTTGCCCTGAACATCAACATGTGAGGGAACCCATGCAATCTATTTATTTCTCGTAAGTGGCTAGCTTGTTTGTCATTTCTTAAAGTTGATGAAAAGGAAAATAATAGATACCTACTTACTTACTTAGTCATTTTTGGCGATCAAGTGGTTTATATTCTCGAAAATCGCGCTAAAAAGCGACAATTTGAAATACGCAAACGACGTCGCAGACGTTCTGCTGAAATAAAAAGAAACTGTTCTTATTTCAAAACAGAAATCAGAGCAACTTTAAAAAAAGAACAAAGCTAAAACTCCTTTGCATAACTCAACGTTGAAAGGCAGTAACGAAGTCTATTGTCCTATAGACCAGTAGACTTGTATAAAGATCTTAAAAAGAAGGCGTAAGTAGACATTGATTGATACGACTCTGATTGATGGGTTGGAACTACGATGGGCTGGTAATGGTATTGCTGAGGGCTTTATACAATGTTGCTAGGCCCTGTGTCTTTTTAATCTTTTTTATCTGTATCTAGTTACATCAAGATTACACCAAGTCATATTGATATGATTGGTCAATAGAAACAATAACTTCATTATCGAATGTTTTTTTCTTGTTCGTCTCATTTAATAAAAAAAAAAAGACAAACGATTTACTAAGCTCTAAGAAGCCTGAACTTATTGCATTATGAATAACTAGCAGGGTAAGTACTTACCTACCTACCTAGTTTTATAACGGCATCACTATTTCTGAATTAAAAAATACCTACTTACCTAAGTATTTAGGCAATTGTTCGGCTAGGTAAGTACCTACCTACTTACCTACTTACTTAATTACATAGGTAGGTAGGTAAGTAATTTTTTTTTTTTTTGACCTATAATATCAAAAATAATGTTGTGACGTTATTGTTTGAATTAATTATCCTTACTTAATACCTACCTAAGTACCTACTTACCTAGGTACTTAAACTTTTTTATTAATCAATCTTAAATATCATAGGTAACGGTTCTGGCCTCTTCAGACCTACCTGAATCATAGACAAGTACCTAAATTAAATTAAACTTATTTCAATGTCAGGTTCAAAGATTTAAACAATGTTTGTCTTGTTTGATTCACGGGACTTTGAATGAAAAAACTTTGAACACATAATGCACATATTTCCGTGGCCACTCATAGCAATCAAACAAGAAAGTGTTCAAATCTTTGAACCTGTATCTGGTGCCGGCTGGAAGAAACTGCAAAATAACCAAATTTTCTGAAAGTCGTATACCAGTATCGCCATCTATACAATCTACTCTAAAACTCCAGTACCATAACAACTAGCTAACTAGTTCTGCATCTCTTCGACAGGCGGCAGCACGTGCCCGCGCCATGGACCTCGGCGACGACCGGCGGCGCTCGAGCTCAACACGAACTCTTCGAACTGCTGGAGCGGGTGCAGTGCTCGAGGCTGGATGACCAGAGAGCGGTGCTTCCACCTTACTTTTCTCAGGTATGAATATTCTCAGTACCTACCTACCTTACCCACTTACTGGATTTATTAATCGAGCTTGAGTAACTCAACTGGTGCAAGAACTGGCAAGAGCTAAGGTAAACGCCATCTATTGTTTCCAACCCGAACTAAAATCATTGAATGGAACCGCGAGCGACGACATGGTCTCTAAGTAATTAATATGGCGTTATATGACTAGATGGCGCTGTAGGTTGGAATAAGCAATAATTATTATTTTATTTATAAGTAATTCACTTTCTTAAGTTCCTGAATCAGTTGAGCTACATTATACCTACTTAGATCATTTCCAACGATATCCTTAGGTGGCTTCACTGGTTCTTACTGTATTTTATAAAGTTACTTACTTAGGTACCTAGTTACCTACCTAGTTATATACATATGAAGTAGGTACCTAGGTAAGTAGTTTAGTTTCATTCTTATTAAAGTTTGGTGTAGAATAGAAACTAGGTACCTACCTAAGTAAGTCCTACCTATATGTTACCTACAAACTTTTTAACATGAATTATTTACCTAACTGCAAAAAGTTCAGCTACCTAGGTAGGTAAATAGAAAATTTACTTTTTCTGAACCCTGCGCTATAGGTATAGGTAGTGCTTCAAAGATTAAAACACTCTTAGGTATTTGATGGCTATGTGTGGCACGGGACTTTGAATATTTTATTTACCTACCTATGGTGTTCAAAGTTTTTTCATTCAAGTCTTCATCAAACATTGTTAAAATCTTTAAAGTTGTATCTGGCACTGCGCCGGTTGCATTTCAATCGTGTCGCGGTCAAGCCAAATTCTCCATTCGCTATGCTGGCCAGTCAAGGCATCTTCTTCAAGGGTCAGCAGGCAGCAAGTTCGTTACACTGAAATAATCGACGGAAGCCACGTCCGGATGTGGGGGTGGGCAGCGGACCATGTCGAAGAAAGTATTAAATGGACCAATGCGTGACGCACTTGCTTTATCGTGATCCACCAGCTCCAGCAGTGTAAGTAGGTACCGTTCTTATCGATCGCTTTTGACATTTTGAATCGACAAAATTCGGGTCTTTAGGCGTTTCACACCGCAAGCGGTTCGGACCGCGGTGTGAATCGCCCCAGAGCTCTTTTTGAATGGGTTCTTTCGCACCACGGTGGTGACAGCGGTGCGAATCGCCTAAAGTATCTTTTGAAATGGGTCGATTCGGACCACAGGATTTGGACTCATATCAAAAATTAAGGCTTTCTCCTCATGGACAAACTATTCCTTACGGTTGGTTTGGACTGAATGTCAAAATGTACTGATCTACATATTTCGCCTACCTAACTGATTTGGCTACGAGGACTAACATTTCCTTATGGCCGAACTCGTGTCAAAATAGACAAAGTAGGTACACTCACCACCGCAGAGAGGATACAAAGAACATACTACGGTATCGTCACCACGAGTAGGTAAAGGAATATAATTGAAAAAGACAATTTCGTTTTAAATTGCCAACTCGAATTTTGCACAATGAAACCAGCATTGGACATTTCTTGGAAAAGCTCAGATAATTTTGTTCACTACATTTGTTATTTTTTACCTAATTTTATTTAATTTTGTACATAGTACCTACCTACCTATATCTTTTTGGCAATAGCAATTATGCACTATGTGTGTTGTGTTTTGGATCTAACTTAAAAGACCAGGACACCAGAAACGTTACAGAGGTTTTTTTTACTTGCTTAAATCAAAACACTTCTGCGATACATCTGATGTCCTGGTACTTCAAAACATTTTACCCGTTGTCGTCATGAAGGACAAAATCATGTTTTTGAAATAACGTTGCAAAACCAATTTCCACAATACTGTTAAAAAAACCGTTCCAGCGATTTTCGACCTTATTGAAATTTTAGGTTTCGATTATTTTCCAAGTCTTTGCCAAATTATTTAGAATATTATATTATTAATTCATCCTTCATGACCAATGGATAAAAATTAATGTTTGAAGTAGGTACCAGGGGGTCTAAAGTGGCCACTTTTGATGAAAAATCAGATGTTTCATAGATGCTTCATCTATAGCCGGGTACCCACCTAGCGCACAGGCTCGCGCGGCAGCCTCGCGAGCCAAATGCTCGGCTGATGTGGACGTGCCTCGGGCGGCCTCGGGCGCGCGTTCGCTCGCCCGAGCACGGCTCGGCCCCGAGCCATCTGTTGTCGGTAAACTTGACGCGCTCTTGCTTGCTAGATGTTTCAGATGCTTCATCGATGCTTCATATAAGAAGCATCGATGAAGCATCTGAAACATCTATGAAGCATTTCACAAAACATCTTTTTTGACAGATCTATGTGCGAGGTTAAATTTATTTTTAGAAAGTAAATAGGTTGAATGTAAAACCGATGGCTGAATGCAAAACCCGTGCGAAGCCAAATTTAAGAAAAAAAACCTCAGACCCGCTCCCGCGACAATTCACCTTTTTAGGGTTCCGTACCTTAAAAGGTAAAAAAAGGAACCCTTATAAGATCACTTTCTTGTCCGTCTGTCTGTCTGTCTGTCTGTCTGTCTCCATAAATCAGAGGAGTCTTTGTTTGTCCTCTTTAACACATAGGTATATCCAGCACGACATAGCATTTGGCCCCCTCTCTTGGTCTTTTGAAATTCCACAGTGCTTGGTTGACTTGGAAGGCTATGTGAAGTTGATGGCTGACTATCCATTTTTACAGGAGAGAACAGCGACCTAATGAAAAAACTTGTAGGTCTTTATAATGATGATTCCGCGACTTGATTGATCGAAGGTAAGAGTATTCCCTGGTATTTATAATTTTTATCATACACTAGCAGACGCCCGCGGCTTCGCCTGCATGTTGGTATATGTACTAATATTTTTGTATTCCACGGGAACCGTGCATTTTTTCGGGATAAAAAGTAGCCTGTGTCCTATTCCCGATCATTATTTATCTATATATAATTTGAATTTCAGCCAAATCGGTTCAGAGGTTGTCGAGTTATAGAGGAACAAACATACATCCTTCCATCCAAACATCCAAACTTTCGCATTTATATTATTAGTGTGATAAATGAAAATAAAAGAAAATATATAAATTTGAATATTTGAATTTTTAAGGGAGTTCTGTGACACTGTCTGCGCAACAGAAATAAGAAGAAAAAATAACGTCAAATCGAGAGTTATATCAAAAAGGTTTATAAGTTCTTGCTTTTCAGTTATATTTTTTATACTTCCTTATCAAAAAGTTTATATGTAATTCGCTTTGTTCAATTTAATATTTCCTGGTAGGTACTTAGCTCCTTTTCCTTCTTTAATAGGGTCAAATATAAGTTCTCGAACATAGCAGAAGAATAAAACTTCGAAGATGCTGCAGGCGGCAGTTTTTGCCGGATAGGCGTCCGTCTTCCACCCTTCTATCCGGAGTTACTACTACATGCATCGCTCACTATGGATTACTGGTAGACTACAAAAATCATAGGTATACCTACATGTTACATGGTGTGATATCGTTATCATATCAACCAATGCCTGCCTAAGTAGGTGTCAAGACTTTAAGAGCCTAGCGTCAAGTCGGTAGCTGGGACCAGTGAATATCACAAGAACTGTTCCCTGCCAACTGGTGACCAAGCCAGCTGGTGTCCTTCGTGAAGATAAGCACGATTGACTATACTGTTGAGTTGAAGGATCACTTACCTACGCTAGACAGTGCCGGGTCCGAGCCGAGCTTCGGCCGTAGAGCCGGCGTTGTCATTTGTTGTTTTTTTTTTGGTTGAAAATGTATTTTTAACCGACTTCAAAAAAAGGGGGTGGTTCACAAGAAAACTGTATTTTTTTTTTATTGAGAATTATTCAATACAATTGTAAACACTATAAACGGGATATTTACCATGATTTTTGGATTTTCGAGTTTCCCGATATTTCGGCACAGTTGCATGCGCCATGATCACGGTAAACTGAAGTTTTTGCGAGTTTGTGGGTAATCAGTGTAATCACAGGCAGACGAAACGGTCTACCCTCTTTCTAAGTCTTTTACTACGTCGAACATCAGTACCACCGGTCTCACTTTCGAACGCAACTCGATCGCGGCACACAACACTCACAGTATCCAACCGCACATCTGATGTTGGACTTTTTCGATTTATGCACAATTGCACCACCGGATTCCAAGCACCCGAGAGTTTAAAACCGTCTTCTCGATTGAAATTCCGGTGTTTGGTAATTTCTATGGCTTCCTTCTGCAGGTCACGTCAGTTGTTTTCTAGTGTTTCTTTCGGACGCGTCATCGTCCTCATTCGAAGCCATCGCAAAAAGAACTGAAGACCGCTCCGGTACACCGGAACGTCCCCATACACGCAACCAATGTTCGGTTGACCTGCGCAGGCATACCTGCATAAATGACCTCTCCGGTAGACCGTAGCGTGTATGGCTTACATAAAAAGAAAACTGTTTTGTTCCCCTCAGGTCCGAATCGACCCATCACAAAAAGTTATGGGGCGATTCGCACCGCGGTGCGAAAGAACACATTCAAAAAGAGCTCTGGGGCGATTCACACCGCGGTCCGAACCGCTTGCGGTGTGAAACGCCTAAAGACCCCAAAATTCAAGACCAATTTATAGAATTCTAATCAAATGATATTTTGTCGATTTTAAATGTCAAATTTAGCGATCGAAAAGAATGGTATCTACCAAGGAATTTCTATACTACGTACCTGGAACACTGACTGAGACAGAAAACAAGGTCCGCTTGAGAAAGAAAACTTGGGCGGTGTGTCTCTTTCTAAAGGGTGACCATAAACTAAACATTCCTAGTCCCTAAGGGGCCTTTTCCATCATTTTCTGATTTACGTGATGTTTCAGGCCATGATTTTTGAATTAAAATACTGATACAATTTTGATCCTTCATTTTGATTCTTGAATCTTGAATCTTGATTCTTGAATCTGAAAACTGAAATTTTGAATCTTTAATCTTTGAAGTGACAGCTGTCAAACTGAAAACCGCCATATCTCGGGAACTACTCGTCCTAGACTCCCCGTTCTCAGTTCAAATGAAAGCTAAGACCAAGATCTTCATTTGAAGTGACAGCTGTCAAACTTCAAATGGCCATATCTCGGGAACTACTCGTCCTAGACTCCCCGTTCTCAGTTCAAATGAAAGCTATGACCAAGATCTTCATTTGAAGTGACAGCTGTCAAACTTCAAACGGCCATATCTTGGAAACTACTCGTCCTAGACTCCCCGTTCAAAGTTTAAATGAAAGCTATGACCAAGATCTACATTTTCAATAACAGCTGTCAAAATGACATCTGTCATCTGAAATGTAGGTCTTGGTCATAGCTTTCATTTGAACTGAGAACGGGGAGTCTAGGACGAGTAGTTCCCGAGATATCGATACTTCGGGGCTCAAATGTCGTAAAGCACAAATCCAAGGTTTTCAGGAGGAGCAAAAAACAAAAAAATAAAAATGTTTTTCGTCATAACTCTCTCATTTTTAGCGCTACATAAAAATGTCCTAGGAACAAAGTTATCAGATTTTTCCATAGTTTCATAAAGTTATTTCAAAATTTGTCCTAGTCTAATATTTATGGAGATAGCATGTGCTTTACGACCAAAAAAATAAACAAAATGTTCCTTACGCCCCACTAAAATACAGCCTGAGCAAGAGCACAAGAGCGTAAAGCCCAACCTGTCGTTATATCGCAGTGAAACAGGGGAGTATACAACACTTGCATGAACATTTAAGGTTGTAAAGGATGAATATTACAATGATTTATCTCAATTATTAGGTTTTTATCTTGAGTAAATTGATGACTTTTATTATAATTTGTTTGCAATTTTAGTCATGCATGAATGGGTAGCTTTTAAGATGTCAGATTAAGTACGATATTTAAAGAATTTAAGTAAATCACCAATTTTAAGAATTACAGAACATTTTATTTCACAATTTAGCGCAAAATACAAATGTTTTTGTAACTGTTTACTAGACACGGGTCTTTATCGCGTAAAACTTATATTATCCAGACTGTTGCAAATGTTTTAGAACAGCCGTGGTCATGGGTAGACTGGAGTACTCGCTGCTACCTTCGTCGCAGTTGTGAGGATTAGTTTCTTCAACTACCCTCACTTTTTTTAACCGGATTCCATAACACCATAGTGGTGGATATCAAGAAGTACCTACTAAAATTTTAACCGCGAAGACGGCTATAAACTCTCATAACCATCTTATTCAGACAAGAATTGAGTATCCGGAAGTGTACAGCGATTCAATCGAGGTAAAAATAAGTAAAAATAAAGTAATAAAGTAGAAATAATCACTAGAACAACTAACAACAGAAGCAGATATTTTTGTACAAATCTTTAGCAGTTATTAACTACACATTACACATAACTATTCACTAGACACTGGTCTTTATCGCGTAAAGCTTCATATTATCCAGACAATTTCGACTGTGTCAGAACAACCGTGGTCATGGGTAGACTGAAGTACTCGCTGCTACGTGGATTTATTATAATTAGTTTGCAATTTTAGGTGCATGACTAAAATTGCCAACATATTATAATAAAAGTTATCAATTTACTCAAGATAAAAACCTATTAATTGAGATAAATCATAATTATGCTCTTGCTTAAAGTGAATTTTGCAGTGGGGTGTAAGGAAGATCTATTTTTATTTTTTGGTCGTAAAGCACATGCTATCTTAGAGTTTTGTACCAAACTGGGCTATACAACCTATGCCGTTGTGTGTTGTCAGTAACATGCTACTTACACCCTTCATTTTCAAATAGATTGTGTTTAGAGTGACCGAAATGATGGGTTGTATTTGTAATTTTTTTTTTAATTTCGCAATTTTAATTATACAGTTCGATAGAGGATTAAAAACTGAGTACGATGGTGTAAATAACTCAAAAAGCCCAAAATGTGCTTTACGACATTTGAGCCCCGAGGTATCGATATGGCCATTTGAAGTTTGACAGCTGTCACTTCAAATGAAGATCTTGGTCATAGCTTTCATTTGAACTGGGAACGGGGAGTCTAGGACGAGTAGTTTCCAAGATATGGCCGTTTGAAGTTTGACAGCTGTCACTTCAAATGAAGATCTTGGTCATAGCTTTCATTTGAACTGAGAACGGGGAGTCTAGGACGAGTAGTTCCCGAGATATGGCCATTTGAAGTTTGACAGCTGTCACTTCAAATAAAGATCTTGGTCATAGCTTTCATTTAAACTTTGAACGGGGAGTCTAGGACGAGTAGTTTCCAAGATATGGCCGTTTGAAGTTTGACAGCTGTCACTTCAAATGAAGATCTTGGTCATAGCTTTCATTTGAACTGAGAACGGGGAGTCTAGGACGAGTAGTTCCCGAGATATGGCCATTTGAAGTTTGACAGCTGTCACTTCAAATGAAGATCTTGGTCTTAGCTTTCATTTGAACTGAGAACGGGGAGTCTAGGACAAGTAGTTTTCGAGATATGGCGGTTTGAAGTTTGACAGCTGTCACTTCAAATGAAGATCTTGGTCATAGCTTTCATTTGAACTGGGAACGGGGAGTCTAGGACGAGTAGTTCTCGAGATATGGTCATTTGAAGTTTGACAGCTGTCACTTCAAAGATTCAAGATTCAAGATTTCAGATTCAAGGTTCAAAATTCAAGAATCAAGGATCGAAATCCAGGATCGAAATCCAAGATCGAAACCAAGGATCGAAATCAAGGATCGAAATCAAAATCAAGGATCAAAATCAAGGATCTAATTCAAGGATCGAAACCATGGATCGAAATCAAGCGCTGATTTTGTCGAGCGCGATAAGGTAAAAATATCCTGAAATTTAAATGACATGGGCACACTACTAATCCAACAACGAGTGTGAAAGAGACAAAGCACCCAAGAAAGCCTTCCCAACAAGACCAACAATCCTTATAACCAAGATTAAATGATAATCAGTGATCGGAATGAGGCGGGCTAAAATACCTAAAGTTCGAAAAATCACAGAGACAAATGGAGACGCCTTAGGACTAAATATTTTTCGACCCAATTATTTTCGTTTCCGGGACATTAATAAAGAACATCTAACATTAAGGTGAATCAATTTTTTACCTGAGTTAATAACAAAAACTAAAATGTAAATTATAAGGATAAAAAACTTTTTTCTGTCAGTCAAATAGAAAAATTATTTGAATTAGTTCACAATATTCCGTTATTGGCTGTCGGTAATATATTTAAGTTTTGGTGCACTAGTTTTCTAAGAGCTGTGGATTTTGTTTAAGAAATAAATAAAATAAAATATTATTAACATTAATTTTAAATGTACTTACTCACTGTAAAAATTGTGCCAACTTTCAATAAAATTCTTACTTACTACAAGAATCAAATTCTTGTAGTAAGGAAGTCTCCCCTTTTTTGCCTCTGTTCTTTGAACTTTAGGTATTTAAGCCCGCCTAA
Organism: Camptogramma bilineatum; assembly: GCA_958496255.1. Classification (NCBI taxonomy): domain Eukaryota; kingdom Metazoa; phylum Arthropoda; class Insecta; order Lepidoptera; family Geometridae; genus Camptogramma; species Camptogramma bilineatum. The sequence continues at coordinate 8,588,564 of OY292465.1, read as the reverse complement.
TTCCGATCACTGATGATAATAGATCGTTGTGTAGTCGTGATAAGGTTCAAAATCCTTTGTACATTAAATGTCAGTCAGCATTCTACTATGTATGAAATTTCTTTGGTATCTACCTACTTGCACTTCAACTTGTTAATTCATTGGTTACTTTATTTCTACCAGCGACGCTTTCATTGGTGTAATTCTGTACTTACTAAAATCAATGTCTGAGTGCGAATGGAAAAGCTAGAAGGGGAAGACCTAGGCAAACATTTATTTTGATCAAAAGGATGACATTTTGGAGAATGGCTAGGTCAAAATCAAAAGTAGGTACTTACCCTAAATTCTAACAATTCTTTATTGTACAAATAAAACACATAGAACAACGACATAAAGTAAGGACAAAACCTAAAAAGGCGAGGTTATTATGAAGAATGTAATGAGAGTGAATGAAGCGAAAGAGGTGTGTAGATCTTAGAAATGCGTGGAATTTGCCTACGGGGTGGTTAATTTGGGTAAAAAGTGTGGTTTTATGTAAGTACCTACCTACTTTCATAGATACTTATACCTAAATATCTACAAATGATACTTATTAAGTAGGTACCTACTTAGAAATACAAACCTTCCTCGTTATCGCTCTTTGAATTTGTGAAAACCGAATTAAAATCAGTTGCTTGATTTAGTTAGCAGACCGACAGAAAACCGACTTATTTACCTTAGAGATAAAGTAGGTATGTAGGTACTAGCCTACTTACGTTATGAATAAGTAAGTAGGTAAGTACTTACCTATATAAAATTCAGCAATATTGTTTTTAAAAAGTAAGAAACAATTTTCTTTTCAGCATTGTATGTCCACTCATTTTGCTTCGCATTATTTATTTACATTTGACGACAACAAAACCACCGTTTTCGTTTTAATTATAATATTTTCATTCGTTGATTAGCATCTAATGAATATTTATAAACAATGGGTTTCGTTGCATAAAATATTGTATTAATTTCTAGTAATTACCTAGAGCGATTCCTTGCTTTGATAAACTAAAATAAAATGTTATTTTTCTCACAAGATACCTACTCTGTACTGAGGTAGGAAAAAATTATATAGGTAGGTACACAAAGCGTCACCATTAAGTACCTCCCCTGCTAAGACGTCAGTTCGCAACCCGTTGATCTCAACTTTTTGTAAAACATTTACCTTTTTTATTAGATTTGTCATTCTTACTTTCTTATTCTTACTTACGTATGGATAAGTAATTTCACGCACTCTGCTGTGCGGCCGATTGGTGTAGCGGTAGCGACCCCCAATTCAAATCCTCCTGCGTGGGTCCGGGCTTGGTTTCAAATCCTGTCACGACTATGTATTTTTTGTTTATTTTATTTTTATTTTTGCTTTCACAACGAACTACGTTGTGAGTATGTAGTAAGTTACCTAGTAAAGTTATAGTTAGATGAAACAACTTTTAGTAGGGTCTTAGTAAATTTATTTAAACACAAACCTAATACTTAATCCAATAAAATTAACGAGTGAACAAACATGTCATGTTATCATTGGAACAGTTTATACTTATCGTATAAAATCCAGTGAAAAATAAACAATTTAGATCTCTCGCAAATCAGATCAGACTAAGTAATATTATCTACTTACAATTTAAAACAATATCAGTTATCTTTCAATTTTATAAAAGTTAGTAACAGCTCGCGAACGATGAAGCGCAGTTATCATGAACTAAATACACTAGGTATTCCTTCTCGATAAGCAACTCGCTGGGCCAATATTATGACATCTTTCCATCCCCAATAACCTGAAAATAAGAACATTATTACATAATGGCATAGGTTATAAGATAAAAAAACAACCTCTGTAATACTTATCAATTATCATACCACTTACCTAACGTTATTCTGCAACTTGCTGGTATTAATAATAATGTTTGTGGCGTTCACATAGATCTGTTTAGACTTCTTAGTTCTTTCGGCCTGATTTGTGTGGCTTTATATGATTCATATCACCAGTCGATAGAACTGCACCGATTTGACCTACGAAAAGTAAAATAAGTGTTATACATTTATACTCAGGCAATTATTTATTCACAAAGATTCTTCTATTATTTACGACTTACCATTATTCCATGATGCCAAGCAATCTCTTTTATGCTTATATTTTGTTCGTAAAGAACAACTATCTTTGTCCTTTCAAAATTGATAAAATGCACCATTGCTATGCTACACGCACCGAAAATAAAACAAGTAACAAAACCAGTCAGTTAATTTTATTGTTCAATAGAATTTAGTGCACAACTACCTTCAATACAATTTTATTAGTTGATGGTAGTCGTGTAAAGAGTTACCTACTATTATTTTGTAAACGAATAATGTAACTTATAAATTCAGCGCTGTTGACAACTGGTGCGGTAGCTCAGTCGGAAAAGCGTGGACTCGCTCACGTTCAATTGGGGCATCGGTGGTTCGAATCCTAGCAAGCAAATAAGTTTTTGTAAGATTTTATTTATTTGAGTCGTTCAGGCAAACAATTTCGTTAGTGTAGCCTGCATACGGCAACTTTCCATTTACACTATAAAGGGTTACCAATTGGTGACGCAGTGTGTACCTACTTACTTAGGCTTGCACTGACCACATACGGAACGCTTAAAAAATATAAGTACCTACCTACCTACTTACCTAGTCTAATGTCAAAAAATGCTAGATTTATAGGAATCGCGATGTTTTATAAACAAAAAAAATGAACAATTAAAATTGCATTAAAATTGAAAAAAATGAACAAATCAATTTTGTTATTCATTTGGGAAATGTTATTGGGATTCCTACAACCCCCTTTCGACATGGTTTTCTTTACATCTGATTACATCTATCAGATCGCCGTCCCCGGAGAACAAAATGATAACTACAAAAACGTAACTTTTCAGGAGGAGCAAAAAACATGTTTTCGTTAATAACTTCACAAATACTGGACGTAGACAGATGATTGTTAGCTTTAAGCAATGCTGATTTTCTATGCATTCGGAATGTTTTAATGACACACGCGTAAGAAATGCCAAAATAGAGATATTTAAAAAATAAGAAGTTAGTCAAAATCAATCACCGTCTAAGTTCTATAATGTCGATTATCATTTTATTCCTCGTATTTTCTAGGCAAAACCTAATATTGTACCACTATTCTATCATGTTATTCGACGCTTTACCAGGGTGGAAGCGATTATGATAATAGTGTATTATACGAAATGCAAGGACGAGTTTTGACGAGAATAAAATGATAACATGCGATTATCATTATCTAGACGAATATTTTTCACGAGAACATAATGATAATGATTGTTTGTCATATTAAAATGTGTAAATACAATTTGATAAGATTATAGTACAACTTTATTCTTGTAACTTCAGGCATGGGTCGAATCGTGGAATAGTATTGTAATATTTTGTAACTTCGCGAATAACTGTATGAAAGTTACGAAAAAAATTGAGCAGATGTATTAGCACCCAAAGATTACAAATATGGCATAACACTAAAACTAAGATAATGGCAGTTATCATTTTGTTCCCCGGGGACGGCGAGATGATTACATCTACCAGATGTAATCTAGCTAGTTCAGTGTACTTTTAGTGGGATTGACCTAAATGGCGCAATTTCAATGGGCATTTGGAAATTGAGAGGTCAATACAATTGTGTTAATCAATTGATATGTAAAGTGGCTCGTTTTAGATCGTATCTTGAATGCTTTATTTAGTGATGAGTTAGCTTTGTACGAGGAGTCGAGGACTACTTATGTACCTACCTTTGCCTACTTTTTTCGATTCGGGTTCAGGCATAACTTTCAGGAGAACTTAATCCAAATAAGCCATATAGCTAAGAGCCATCCAGGTAAGCCCCATAAATAAAATAAAATAGATCAAGTCGTTTATGAGGACAAGAATTTCGCGATCTGGAAATGTCAAACTTAATACCTAAGTACTTAGTTAAGTACGTTGAAATTTAGGTTTTTTCTGCGGTTATTTGCTGACAGACGCAAATCGATGGTCAAATCTAATGCATTTTTTTCAATTCTGTTCAGCGAGGCTGTGGCACAGAATAGTATTCAGTTTGTACGAGTATATCGAACGTGGAATAATAAAATATTGAAGATAATTAGAGGCGGTACACCAGTAGGCTTAAAAAGATCGCTATAGCAGAATCACTATATGGGAATTGAACTATTTGCCGTCTCTTTTCATTGACTGAGAGTGAAAAGAGACGGCATATAGTTCAATTCATAATGTGATTCTGACATGGACGATTGACTGAATTATCAAAATTCTGACGAACTTTTTGAGTTCTGCACCCCTATTTTGTAACACACAGTAAGTCGCTAACTCGGATTCGTTAAAACATTTGACATTTAACACAATTTATTTTTTACGAACAACATTAAAGTTATTTAGTGCAAAATTACTTCACATATTTTACACAACAAACATGTCTATCACTTTTTTCAACCATCTTCTACCATTTCAAATTATTCATCGTAAAAAAACAATTTTTGTTTGAACGAATCCGAGTTAGCGACTTACCGTGTGTTACAAAATAGGGGTGCTGATACCACATCCAATGTCGAGCTTGATCTGTGATCAATGATCGACCTTCACGATTGGGCCGGGCTGTATGGCTTCATAGCGAGTTAATGGGAGACTCGTGAATTTGTGTTGTAATGTCTCTTTACAAATCTTTTGTTATTCTTGTTGACCGTGACTAAGCAGCACAACAGAACTGAATCAATGAGCCAAACAATCACTAATATGAGAATATCTTGCGAGAGATTGATAATGTAGAAAACCAGCGCTACAGAAGCTCTATGCTACTGTAGCCCACGCTGAGTGACCAATTTTGTGTGTAGTTAAGTTTTGTTATGTTTTCGAATTTGTCATTTAGTATACTTACCTACACAAAATAAACGATTTTCTATTTCTATTTAATGTAGATTTTGGCCAAAGACAAAAATGAAAACAAACTTTTAAGGAACTGGAGTAGTCTGTGGAACGTCCAAATATAGGTTTGGTACATGCCCTCTTTTTGCAAGTACCTAGTAAATTCCACTCCATATTACTAGTTGCCTATCGCAGCTTATCAGAATAGAAACTGGTTTCCTCATGCTCATCGATATTCCGAAATGAAAAATCGATTCATGTATTGTCAGAGTTCGAATCGATTTTTGGATGGAAAGTCGAGGTGCTATCCAATGTGAGCTTATGCCAAATGTGTACGTATAGGAACATGCTGGAAGATCTTGATTAGATTGCTGACGTCCTTACGGCTACTGTCGGAATTGTCTTTCTTAAACCTTGATAATAATCTACTTTTTCTTCTTCTTCAGCATTATATTCGCACACTGCAGGGCACATACCTCCAATTTTCTCCCTTATTGCTGTAGGTATCACTGGTCTTCCTGGTCCAGTCTGTTTCGGCATTTGCTTTTATGTCGTCGGACCATCGGGCGGATGGTTTGCCAACACTCATTATTCCGAGCTGTGGTCTCCACTTCATGACAGATTTGCTCCATCTGTCGTCTCTACGTCTGCACTCAATGTCCGGCCCAAGCCCACTTCAATTTAGCAAAGCGGTATCAGGTGTATACCACTGGTGCGCATGATAATAATATCATCCCAAAATTTTCCATTTTTCTCGATCACTTTGCCACTTCTCATCAATCAAAAAATACAACGCAAGACCTTTGTTAAGCAACTGTGGGAAAATAATGCTTCTAAAGTGCTAGGAAATACCAAAGTACCAACTTTACGGAATGAGACTGGCCAGACATGCTCCTGAAAAATAAATGACCATTGCATTTCTTGAAGGGGCTCCTCAGAGTAGTAATGAAATGAAATGAAATGTTTATTGGTTCACAAATTTCATGGATCTGGTGATATTTAACAAAATTGTAAGTATACTAGAGGATGGTAAAAGTAGCAATTACCTGTACTTTCCATTCTCTAGTAAACTTTTGATTACTTCCTGCCTCTAACTTGGCAGTAATCAAGATTGAGTTTATTGAAACTACCGAGTATTGGAAATCGTCGCATGACCATAAATGATAAAAAAAAAACTTAGGCCTTTACATCTTTACTAGATGATTTACACAGTAGTGTCAGGAGGCAATCTTTGCCTACACTTAACGGGACACTGCAGTGCCTGGGATAATGTTGAGATGGAGTAGGCTTGCCCAGCACCTACACCATCCTCTCAGCTTAACCAGCCATATCCACAGGAAAGACATGGTCAATACGTGTGGGGCTGACTAAGCCGCGGAATTCCCACGATCTTTTCCTTCAGCGTTTAGAGCTCGTGTTAATAATTTATTTACTTAATGATAAATACTTACAATATCGGGCCACCAGCGGTCGAGAACCTCTATTCCTTAAGTTCATACTCATGAAAATGGTATAGGTAGCTTGCTTCTTGATACTCCGAGGTAAACTGTACGTTGAAGACAATTACTTATGTAGAAACGGACACCGGTACTGCTATGTTTTAAAACTTATAATCTAGACGGCACTGAGATTTATTGCAGACCTATTTAAATTATTTGAACATTACTATTTTTATGACTTTTTTCTTCATGTAAGTAAATCATCTAATTAATGACTTGGGCATGGTGGGCCTTACTTATGAAAGACGAAGTTGAACATTGGTTAAACAACGTCCTGTCTTTATTTGTGGCTATTGACAAACAGAGACAGGACGTTGTTTAAATAGTGTTAAACTTTAAACATCTTTCATAAGTACAGTTCGGCCGACGGATCTAGGCGTACGTGAAGTCAGGGGCCCTAGCCATATTACACGATCTATCGCCGCTGTAGAACGATCTATCGTTGCTGTAGAATAGAACACTTCAAAATGTATAGGAATTGACGTTCTGACCACGTGACTCATCTACTTGAAACGTCAAATCCAATACATTTTGAAGTGTTTCTATTCTACAGCGACGATAGATAGTGTAATATGGCTAGGGGGGCTGGCTCTTTGCTGCGCAGTAGAAAATTTTGTAGGAAAAAGTTGCACTGCGCATCGAAACGGCCAACTTCACGTACGCCGAGATCCGTTGGCCCTACTGTAAGGGGGGGTCTAAGTATTCTATCAGTTATCTGGTTCACATAGTACAAGCTTTGCTTAGTTTGGGGCTAGATAGCGCTGTGTGAAAATGTCTACCAATATTTATATTCTACCAATATTTAGGAATATGACGACAGTATATACCCCTCAGCCAGCGCTGGCTAAAGTGCTAGAATAAAAACCTCACGAGTCCTGCTCCCAGTAGGAACGAGCTACGTATTCGTGGCAGGAAGGCTGTACCTGCTCTAACGACCGCCAAATGAGGAGCATGCACTCGCATAAGTGATGCATTGCTTACATAATCACCCATTGGTCAGTGTTGGCTGTACTATCGATATACTTATCGATAGTTGTTGAAAAGGCTCTTATTTGAAAATTACCTACATTTTCTCGAAGATGCAAACAGACGAGCTAAAATAGCCACATAATTTTTTTTTCATTAATTCATTAGGTAAGTCTTTCATTCATTAATGACAACTCATAGTAAATCATGTAAATAAGCTTAGCTTTGCTTCTCGACCATTTATGCCACATATAAATTAGTTTACATCAAAGAGTTAGTTTTGTTGATACAAATAGCTGAAACCTAGAGTTTTAAGAAGAGGTTTTGTTGATAGAAATGGCTGAAACCTAGAGTTTTAAGAAGAGGTTTTGTTGATAGAAATGGCTGAAACCTAGAGTTTTAAGAACAGGTTTTGTTGATAGAAATGGCTGAAACCTAGAGTTTTAAGAAGAGGTTTTGTTGATAGAAATGGCTGAAACCTGTTTTAAGAAGTTTTAAGAAGAGTTATGTTTATGATACCTAAATAAAGTTTAATGTTTTATTAAAACTTGAAAACGCTATAGTTAGTTAATTATATTAGACAAGTTTTTACTGCTTACTTTTTAAAACAATCACTTAGTTTTCTTTAGGATTAATGTTATGATGTTGTATTGTTCTTCGTATGAGTTCACCGTTCTTCATTGCCCTTATTTCGTTCAGTTTCCTTTTCATTCGTGTTTTTTTTAGCTGAATAAAAGAGAAGATTGTGTGTAGTTACTAATAGTATCAGAATTGACTTTGCATTTTGTATTAAAAATAGAAATATTAGTGAACATATTACACAGCGCTATCTAGACTGTCGTCAGTAACAAAACATGAAGTGTGATCACGAAAATATTAGTAAGAAATATGTTCCCGATATTTCCAAATGATATCGATATTCATTCCCATCACTATCAAGCACGTGATCTTGCGTATGCAAAACTACACCCCTAGCCTCCTAGCACTTCTAGGTCCAATCAGTCACGTCTGAATCCTACGATTATTATGTATTCTAGACCTATTCGTTACCTATTTCGTCTGTTGAGACGTTATGGGTATCATACCTTGAATGAATTACCAAGGCGCCGATTTGCAATCGATTTGATCAGCAGACAAAAGAGTTTATGTAATAATCAATAATCATACAAATGACCAACGTAATAAATTTTAGATTTAGTGTAATTAAATTAATTTCCTTTGGGTAGAGTGTACCCAGTGACTGTCATAAATGTATGTATGCAGTTCCCGTGAGCACACTTGTTACAAAGCTTTTTAAGAACACCATGCAAATCCTATCCTACTAATATTATAAAGGCAAAAGTCCGTGTATGTGTGTGAATGTTTGTTACCACGTATTTCCATAACTACTAAACCGATTTTGATGAAATTTTGAATGTAGATAGTTTAGGTTTGGGAATAACACAAAGGCTACTTATTATCCCGGAAAAATGTATGGTTCCTGTGGGATAAAAAAATAGTAGTCCACACGAGCGAAGCTGCGGGCGTTCACTAGTCTGAAATAAAGCGAGGTTAGATGAATTTAAGACACAATTTACTAATTCTACCCTAAGGGAGGCTTATACCCAGCAGTGGGTGAAGTCGGGCTGTGGATGATGATGATGATGAACCCTTTTAAGCTCATTTGAACTTCGAAGCAATCGATTTTGGAAGGATACATATACATATATATAAATTTGGTTTTTTTCTTTCGTTTAAAGGTAACAAATAAATGTAAATAACAAAGTTTAAACCACTTCATTGAAACCAGAAGTTCCACACAGTCGTTTTTGTGACAAACACGTGGGTAATTGTCACGAATCACATTGATCTTGATAGGTACTTGAATGTCATTGATACTTTTAATTGGCAGGTACTTTCCCACATTAGGCGCGGGCCAGACAGAAAAAACGTAAGACGCAGACGAGGCGCAGACATTTGTCTCTTCCGCGTCCCTTTCATACAAAATGCTTTTGCTTTTGCTTCTTACATAAAGTTACTCCTATTCAACATCTTCACTCGAATACATCAAAGTTCATTATAAAGCGGTAATAGGTTTGCAACCAGTTACGCAAAATATTAATTATAATGTCGTCTACAAGTCACCACACTTTGCGACCAAAGCGGTAATGTCCACAAGAATGCAAATGACCAGATACGCAAAAATACCAAAATAGTTAAAGTGAATTCTCTTCATTGCATACTTTTCAATTTTTTTTTATGTCCATTTCTCCTTGTATATTTGTTTAAATTTTGTATAAAAAGACGTCATAAATAGCCTTTATGTTATTCCATATCTACACCTATTCTAAATTTCATCCAAAAACGAAAACTGAGACGTGATTGAAACACAAACAAACATACAAACTTTCAGATTTATGTGGTAGGAAATTATGATATTAAAAGAATTAGTAAGCAGGATGAGTAGGATTAAATAAAACATAGGTTTTTTCCTATGTGTAAGGTACTTTACATAATTAATAATAGCCAATTGCATGTTTTAAAGTAATTTGCATAATGCATTGTCGGTGTTTAGTGGTTGACCAAATATTTATTCCGGCCAATGTGAATTGTCGAGCTAAATGGTGTACGGTGTAAAATATTTGAGGCCGCGGATACATTAGTTGCTCTGTAAAATGGAACTAAGGGCGTGGACACACGTTTTTCGTACGCGCTTTTATATCGATACAACGCGCTGCTCAAACACGCGCGTACCAAACAACAAACGCGTACAAACCGAAGCGTGTTCTAACTCTTGAAAACGTTTTGTTGAGTTATATTGGCATGACTCTATATGTGCTTATTATGTCCCCGCGAACTCGCCCCCGTGCGTTTTCGTCAGCGCGATTCAGAAATGGGTCATTTTTAGACCCCCCATCTAGTTTTGATTTTCGAAAACCAAGTGTTTTCTCTGGCTTTCTTTCATTTTGCGTAGCTTCTAAGAGTCTTTTCGTGATGTTGAATATCCTATAACTTTCCTCAAAAAATTAGCTAAGTATACAATACAGAAATATTTTTTCAAATCCGATTGGTGCTTTCAGAGATTAGCGCGTTCAAATAAACATACAAACAACCTCTTCCGCTTTATAATATTAGTTTAGATTGATAGTCAGGAAATCGAACGTAGGTTTTGAAAAACTATCACCAATAACTAAGAAGAACGATGGAGGTTTACTATCTTAGAAGTCTTTTTATTCATGAACAATGAACATGCTCTATGAAGTGTACAATCAAATATTTTATTATTCATTCATTCATGCATATTATGTAGCTGTGTGGCAATATTCGGCCTGTCCTTGTCAAGCGTTTCTAATGGTGTGTGGATGTAGCATAAGCTTTAATAAATAGCTTTGTTCTGATTTGTTGTATAATGTAAGTATGATCAATACGTGGTTTTAGTTTGTTTTTGTGCATTTAATTATGGTATTGCTTGCATTTTTTCAGTAAACATAGTACCTAATTATAATTAAAGTGTGATCAAATGATGATTAATATAGTAATATCGTATACTTACGTCTGCCTTCCCTTCCGGATCTAAATCATAAAAAAAATATTAGTGGTGTTGGCAGGTACTTAGCCATATTTTTTCTTATCAAGTGGCACATCCGAGACATTTCGAAATTCGAATGAAAAACTATTCGCGCGAATTCGATCCAATTTTACAATTTCTCACGTCCTCTTGCCAGTCAATTTTGAACTTTCTTCAAAGGGGAAACGTGTATTTTTTTCGTCGATCTCTATCCTGTACCACATCCTTCCGCTATAAGGCATCGTGGTTCTCAGGCTTCGGAAGCAGCTGGTCTGACATCGGGATCCTTTTGTTCCCCTCCTTAAGACCACAGTTTACTTCATAGAACCAAAGACACAGACAATGTGATAGTTTGTATGACTCTTGTAGAACGTTCAATGGAATAGACATGATAGGATTGAGGGCTGCGTGTCACAGATTATAATAAAGTTAGTACGTATGGTTTTCTTCTAATCTATTTGTTCCAGGTTTGAATGGGACTTGTAGAACGTTCAATGGAGCACAGAATACTATGATAGTTTGAGGGCTGCGTGTCACAGATTGTATTAAAGTTACTATGGTTTTTTGTAATTGATTTTTGCTCTGGGAGTTTGCTGTGGAAAGTACTAATGGATCTTTGTTGGTTCTAAAGATATAGTTTACATTTTTGTAAGATTAGGCCGATATGTCAGAACTCTACTTGAGTCGTCACTCATTTTTCATGGAGACGTAACTCTTAAGATTGGGTATTTATTTATAGTTGGTACGGTGGAGGAAACAAATTGTAACCAGTTAGTGTTTGAATAGGTCTTACAAACTGACTCTTATAGAATGCTAACTACCTTACTCCATAACTCCATAGTATTGGCATGTGCCAATATTTCGACGTCTCTCTTACTACCTCCTAAAGGTGATGGTTTGCGCCCGAGACCGAGACAGGAGACCGAAACTAGCAGAGTCATTCTGTAAACTCACTTCGAACGACGAAGAGCTGAATATTTCAAATTTCATATTCGAAATTTGAATCTCACAATACATTCTTGTGTATTTAGTGAGCTCTGTCACTTGAGTGAATTCGAAGTGAGTCTACAGAAAGACTATGCAGAGACCGAGACAGGAGGCCGTTGTCATAAACTGACGGTTCTCTGTCTCGTGTCTCTTTCGCGCTACTACAAAGCGTCAGAGCCTCGATCGCCAGTATGCACGAGTTTACTATTCTATCCGTGACTATAGTAAAGTATGGACAATTGTATGGACTGAACTTAGTTTAGTCAAGTTACCGCTAGAGGCGCTGCACTGAATTACATACAATTAGATACTTTACTATAGTCACTGGTCACGGATAGAATAGTAAAGTCGTGCATACTGGCGATCGAGGCACTGGTCTCGATCTCCTGTCTCGGTCTCGGGCGTGAACCGCGTACCTTTTCTTCATCAAATAAGAAATGTTTTAAAGAGCTGAGAAACTTAACGTTGGAAATAAAGTCATGTTGTTGTCACTAAGAAATTTGACAACATCAAGACAAAATTGGGCTAAGGTTTTCACGATCATCTCAGTTGTTGTCAAGTTACCACGTTTCTTGCAGAATGTACCTAAAGTATTTTGTAAAGGGAAGTCCTGCCATATTAGTTGGGTTGCAACTAATATGGCAGGACTTCCCTGCAACTTGCAACGTACTTGAACATAATGTGATACTTTGTATAGCTTGAGGGTGGTTTTATTGTTAGGGTGGTGACCGGAAGTTCCCACGCTATCGACACATTAAAATTCTGATTTTGGGGAAGTTAACGTCTTTTTTAATATCTATATTACTTAATATTTAATATTGTTTATACTACTTAATATTAACCTAACTTAGATAAGTTATATACTTAAGTGATAAGTAAAATCTAAATCCTAACTCTCAAAGTCCCTAAATAAGTCCAAACCCCTAAAAAAAGTCAGATTTATTCATTGTCAAAAACGACAAATCTTATAATTTTTTTTGAAAATCTTCTCATACCTACTAATTGTCGTTGTAAGTAGGGAGAGAGACAGTTCTTACCCTATTACCTAAGAAACATTATTAATGTTTCTTAGGTAATAGGGTAAGAAGAAAAGTTTAAGTCAAGGTTTTAAAATTACCTAAAGTTTTTCTTACTATGATTGATCTTGATTGACTCAAGTTCCATTTCTATAGCCTTAGTTTCGCACACAATAGAAAATGGCACTAGAAACGCTTGAAAAGTTTTTTGTTGTCTTCCCCGGCAGTTACATTCACCTGTCTTGTCTAAGGTTGTTATCTACTTGTCCTTGTCTAACGTTCAGATTTATCGCCTCGAAGAAAGAGACGGGGGTTTCTCAAAGGCTCGTTCGTCTGAAAGCATGTGGCACGCGCCACTCCATTCGGTTTCGGAACGCAACCCGCGCGGACGTACCGTGTCGTCTCCACGTTATTCGAATAGTTGCGATTCGATCGTCTTTTGACAGCTCATACAACTCTTCGTTTTCTTAACTGTGAATGAACTTATGACTGGATATTAAAAAAAATTGAATTTTTTAAGTGAAGTGTCAACGTTTTCGTGAATAAATCAGCGAAAAAAGTTTAGCTCACCCACATCGAGGACGCGTCCAAGTGAAAGTTTAAACACCGATTACTTGTGTGTTTGGACAATTCCGGCAAAAAAATCTATCTAATTGAAAAAGTTTCGGGTTTGGGAAAGATCGCAGCTGTGTCCCAAAAACTGTAATAAAAATAAACGATTCGTTTGAAGTTAAAATGGTTGATAGTGCGATGTTTTGGGATCGCTGAGCAAGCTGGCTGGTACTCTTGGCTACATGAGGGAGCGAAGGTCCTTCCCTATCAGCAGCGAAGTGGCGCTCAAGGGTGATAAGGATGGAACTGGGAAGTTGGGCGTGAACTCTGTTCTATGTGGTGTGGTGGATGAGTTGTCCAACGGTAGAACTGGGAGGCGAGGATCGTGGGTGCGACACGCCGTCATGGGGGTGTTGCGATGGAAGGACCTTACTGGGGTCAGAACCAGTACACCTACTGATCAGAAAGAGGTAAGAGTTGTAAAAATAGAATATAAATTTACTGTACACAATAAAAAGAAGCTCAAAAGAAAAATAGATAAGTAGGGAAAGAAACCATTTTTTTTAAAATGATACAATGGGTGACCTTATCGCTGAAGTATCAATAGCTTTTGCCTATCCTGATAAGAATTGGGTTTTCTTATATGAATTACTTAAGTAATTATTTATTGAAGTCGGTAAGTACATTTATCATGTGAATGCGAACTTTTTCTTTAGTCTTCAATCAAACACTCAATGATAAAGCCTTTGACAGCATAGTTATAACGAATAAAAGTTCCAACATTCATACAAGTCCATTCCAGCGGAGCTAAAAAGGTCGCTATTGCAGAGTCGCGGTGAAGGAATTGAACTATTGCCATCTCTTTTCATTGACTGAAAGTGAAAAGAGATGGCAATAGCTCAATTCCTTCACCGCGATGCTGCAATAGCGACCTTTTTACACACCCAGAACTAAATAAACTTTAACAAAGCAAGAAACAAGGATAACATCCAAGAACATCATAATAAACGATCAGTTTCTCGCAATCAAAGGACGTCAATCACTACACAATCGTTGAAAGGTAAGATAATGAGTGTAAATCACAAGTCCGGTGCCATTGCGTCATGATGATGATATCAGTGAGGCTAGACCGCTTCGTCTAATAATGGTAATTTAGGTCTTCTCGTAAATCTGTCAATTTGCTTGAATCATCCTTAAAGGCATTGTTTGTTTAGTTGAAGTTATGGTTTTAGAAATATGTTTTGATTTGTCTTTTGTCTTTGAATTCAACAATTCATAATTTTTGAAAACCAATTTCAGTTTCAGTTCAATTTCAGTTCATATTTAAAAAAAAATTAAACTTCCACTTCTTAATTGTTTAAAAAAAAACTCTTTCCTGTTAATTCATAGTTTCACTATTTTACTTTTTATTCATGATTCTAGGGTACCTAGGTAATTCTTTTTTTTTAACAAATATATACCTACTTACTTATAGGTACCTACAATAATAACGTAGGTACTTGTAGGTATCTGTTTCGTTCTTGATAATGAGAATTTGCTAATATCCTGAGAATGATTAACAAATTCCGTTTACACCTTCGCTGTAGTAAACATCATTATTCATGTTTATTTTGTTGTTATCACCGGCAATCACGATAACACAATTTTAAGCGACGCCCGTGAGTGCAGTTTTAAAACTAAGATTGTAAACTATCTTTTTTAACCGACTTAATAAAAAGGAGGTTTTTAATTCGTCGGAATCTGTTTTTTTTATGTATGTTTACCAATTACTCGAAGACGCCTGGACCGATTTGGGAAATTCTTTTTTTGTTTCAAAGGGTCCTATACTTTCCGATTGGTGCCACAAAAATTTGGTGTGGACCTGTCGAGGATATTCGGTGTTATGAATATAAATGCCCTCGAAAGTTCAGAAAATTGCTCAGCTCGAACATTGAAGTTTTAGCCACTTGTTTATCGGATGATTCGAGAAAACAATGTGTAAATGACTTGGTTGCTGACGACTCGGACACAATAAATTCGGACACTTTGTCCGAATTGACACTTTTGAAAGTTTAATCTTAGTCTGTGTAATTATAGCTGAGATCAAATTAGTTTGTAATAGTAACTAACGATTTTTATTTTTGAAAACTAATTTCTCTACTACATCTGTCTTATTGTTCTTGTCCTTAAAAACTAGTTGCTTTTAACTTTAATAACCAACTAAGTTATTTGACTATAATACTTATGTTTATAATTTAGTTTATAGACATATTTTAACGAACATATTATGCATCTCTTTTGATAATATAGTCCGGTGAAGTAGCAGCGGTCACAGTAACCTAAAACCTCTATTAATAAACTCCGCTCAACTTCTGACAAAGTTACACCACGGATTTAATTATTGCCATCCTTTTTTGTTAGACAGTGACAAATAAGGATGGCAATAGTTAAATCCGTGGTGCAACTTAGACACAAGTTGAGCCAAATTTATTAATAGAGGCCTAGAAGTCTAGAGCTCAAAAATCTATCCAAAAAATATCTGTCATAGGTATAAATATAAAAATATCTATCATACCTAGGGATAAAGTGAGGCTATTTTCATTTTCATATTATAAGGTCAAATGTACCATTACGTCAATGGACAGTTGTTCAAGCCAGTTCGTGAGTCACGTATGATGTAAATATGTGACGAATAG
The DNA here is from genome assembly GCA_958496255.1 of Camptogramma bilineatum. Classification (NCBI taxonomy): domain Eukaryota; kingdom Metazoa; phylum Arthropoda; class Insecta; order Lepidoptera; family Geometridae; genus Camptogramma; species Camptogramma bilineatum. The sequence continues at coordinate 8,572,423 of OY292465.1, read as the reverse complement.
AGAAAATCACTCGTCTAAGACGGATCTGCCAAGTTGCTTTTCTACCGTTTCACCTACTTTATAACTGTCAAGGTTATACGTGTGTTTAATAAAGCATTTTTACATATTATGTATCTATATACTTCTATTATACTATCTATACTAATATAATAAAACGGAAGAGTTTGTTTGTTTGAACGCGCTAATCTCAGGAACTACCAGTCGGATTTTAAAAATGATTTCTGCATTTGATAGCTAGACTCTTGAGGAAGGTTATAGGCTACTTTTCATCATCATCATCACCATATACCATTACGAGTATTATATAGTTTATATAGTCTCTCGGGATCGTGAAATGAAATTAATGATTAAACGAACTTACCCTGTACGTGAAGAAGCCTTCGTATGAAGGTATTAGTAACAAGTGTTCATTAATATTCTCTAGTTACTAATACCGAATACGAAGGATGAATATAATACGAATAGGGTCACGACTGTGTCCCCAAGGCGCGGTAGACATTCTCTCTGATCTTTTAAGGTATTTTGAGATCTTTTGAAAATGTCTAAGGGAATAATAAAACGGACAAAATTTCGGACTTTTAAGATTAGAAAGAAGAATTAACCAAGTCGTTTCAAGTACCTAATGCCCAACGAACAGCATTCTATTTTTGTTTACCTAATTAAAGTAAGTAAAGATTTTAATTTACTTATTGGTAACTGATTTTTCCGGTTTTTGCGGTTTTGTTTAATATGGACTGACATTTTTTTTTATAAATACTTTTAACATTTTACTTCAGCGCGTCATGTAGCCCCAAAGTAAGCAGAGCTTGTGTTATGGAAAATTATTACTTACCTACCTATCTTTTCTTTGTTATTATTTATTAATGATGTGAATATTATTTTATTTATTTTTATTTTTTATTTTATTTTATTTGTTTTAGGAAAACTTACAGCTATGCACAGTACCTAATGGTTAATTATATAGATATCATACATGCAAAGCATATATCACACGCGAAAGGCCAATTAAAAGTTTCCACAAATAGTAAAAAGTATAAAAGTAGATACAATCGTAGACGACATAACTGAAGAAAAAACAAAATACAGAAAATAGACCAAATAGTAGTTTGAATTTAAGGAAATAGGATTAAAAAAAATACATTATACATTATTGTTTGACTGTCAATTACTGACAGTTGAAGAAGAACTTATCACTGAGTAGGCGTTTTAATTTGCTTATTGAGGAGTTGAAAAAATCAATATCTATGTCAGCACTTGCCAAAGTGTTAAAAGATGATTGTATGAGAGATTTGTAATATAGTTTATTTAAACGCGGTTCATGCTAACTAAATAGGTTAATTCTGCATTTAAATAATATTGTAGTAAAAAAATAATGCCGAAATCATCATAAAAATTACAAATTAAGTAAGTACTTAAAGATTAATAATTTAATTAAAAAAGAAAAGAAATATAAAACTTCATAGTTACATTCATTGTGATTTCGTATGTTTGTGCTTGCTCTTCTAAAGTACAATTTTATAGACTCGTTTCGCTGAAATTATACTGCAGAGCCATAAAAATGTTTATCCTGTGTACTCGTATACAATTTTACTTACGTACAGTAAGCAGGTTGTTTATAATTTCTAGAAAAGATTAGATTAATACGTGAGTTTTTTCCAAAATCAAAAGGCATAATACTTTTGATAGGCATTCAATAAATTCATCCCAGAAGTACAATTTTTTAAAGAAACTATTTATTGGATACTTACCTACTTATTTGATCATACTCGTATCTGAGTAAATAAGTAGGTAAGTAAGTAACTTACTTACTTTATCTCTAAGTAAAACTAATCAATGGTTACTTCCTTAGTCTGAAACTAAGGGCTGGATGCTGCTGTGTGAAATGTTAATTAATCAATAAAATTAATTAATTCTTTAATTAATTATTTACTGATTAATATTTTTTAGTAACATTACCTAGCAAGTAACCAATGTCTTCTGGTTAATCCTACTCAACGAATGTAAATAACTAAAAATAAGTAGTCCTTCTCAATACAGTGTTCCAGGCAGGACTCAGGTTAAAGTTTGTATAATTTTGTCTTAGCTACATTGTGAAGTTCTAGTCTTTCATCTCACTTTGTAATTGTTGCTTTAACTTTATGGTTGTCTCGTGAGTAAAATAATATTAACATTATTATTATAGGTACAAAGACGGAATACTTCATTCATGTTTTAATTTAATTCAGTGAAGGTGATATCAGACGATTCACTAGGATGAATGTTCACTGTTTAGTTTCATCATAAGTTGTTAAATTTTTAAATAAGGCTCTTGTTACACTACAATAGTTAGATCGTAACAAAAATCGCGGCGCGCAGTGCAGCTTTGCGTATATCTTACGAGTATTTCATTCTTCCAATTACTTTTATTAGAAGATGTATTAAGGGTTGTCACCACCACATTCATAGCAACATAATTTAATGAATACTTTAGTATCTAGCTACTTAAGTTATAGAATTTAAAGAATCTGGCCGGATCCTGCCCCAGAGCCGAATATCGAATTAGACTATGCGTCTGAATAATATTATTTAAATAAAATATCACAAAATTAACTGGTACATACAGAATACTTAGATTTCTCGTGCCCTGTGGGAATATAATTATGTTATTTTATTAGTAACTTTAGTCACTTCCGGTACTACAGTCCGTAATGCCTCTCCAGACTCACGGCGAGAAGTTTCACCGAGACTTCTCGAAGAACAAACAAATTATCCACACTCTCAATTTTCTCACTCGTGATCTGTTTGAAATCCTTTGTCTCGGCCAAAAATAGGTACCGACACCGAAGCGCGAGAACAAGAAGGCGAGAAACTCCTCACATTCACGCTTCTCGGGTGTTGTCGGGGTTTCTTGCCGAGAGTCTGGAGGGGCTATTAGGTATCACAGAGAATATTTTTATCAGATAGACCTACCTTCTTTTTCGCGGTTGACATGACACTCAAATAGTAAACAAAACAGACGGACAAGAATTTGACAGATGTAAAAGGAATTTCGTTGAGTTTCAGTTGTGTGATTGTGTTGTGATGAGTGATTTATGAGGATTTATCATATTTTATTTAAAATTACAAAAAGTACTGACGCCTTGGGATATGCATACAGACTAAAATGGAAGTGGGCTGGACATGTAGCCCGTCTACAAGATGGAAGATGGACTAGGAGAGTGACAAATTGGGAGGGTCCAAGAGGTCGACGCTGCATAGGAAGACCATACGCTCGCTGGGACGACGACATCAAGAAAACTGCTGGAACAAACTGGCTCCGAGTAGCACAAGACAGGGACAGATGGCTGGCTTTGGAGGAGGCCTTCACCTTAGGGGTTCTCTAGTACCTACTTAGATTATAAGCATTAGTGATAAGAAAAAAATGTTAATTATAGAGAAATAAAAGACTTTTTGTTTTATTTATTTATAGATATCATATTTTATTTTAGGCAGTTAGTACAGAATCACTGCACACGAGTGTAGATAATTTTATTGATGAAATTCCCAATTTTTCCTAAGTACTTTTCTTTTTTACTTCAAATTGTAGGTACTGGGAGCACCTGTGTGCGTCATTTATTTTCTATACCTACTTCACTTAAAATTCTGCTAGTCCTAATAATAATGAAAAAGTAAATGTTCACACAGCGCCATCTATCCCCAACGTAAGCAAAGCTTTTACTATCGGAACCTTAAAAATATAGTTTCCTAGGTTCTCCGTTCATGCTGGGCGTCATAGCCTGCTGCTTTATATTAGAATAACTTTTAAATCCCACTTTTTAGAGGAAGAAGATGAATGGACTCTCATTATAAAATAAAAAAACAAACCCAAAAATCCCAATTTGGTCATGACGCAAGCATTCTTTCCTGTTGGCATCTGTGGGGCAAATTTATTCAAGGAATCGGCCATCTCTTTTGTAGGACCAAATCTCAGACATTTTAGTAAAAGTAAAGTCAAGAGCATCATCGTGCTATGTGCAAATGAATGTGATGTGAATGAATTAAGCTAAATAAGTATGTCATATATGTCAGGATCATAAAAAAGTGGATTATTTGCCAAATCTTCTGGGAAAAATGTATGTAGGTAATTATATAGGCACCTACATAACAAGTGGGTAGGCAATTGCAATCAAACCCGCACATTTTGCTGAATAGCAATTTAATTCCGAAATATTCCAAACGAGCCTGTTACCAAACAAACACGTTTCAATACCATTTCCAATTTCTAGGTGAATAAAGTATTTTATCAATGAATACATTCGCGGAATCTAAAACCTGATAAAAATAAGCAAATGACACTCGACTAAAGGAAACGATAACGGTAATCCGAGATAGTCCACTTTCTTTTGATTGTGATGTCATGTTACGTCATGTGTGACAAATCGCGAGTCAGCCCTAATCTCATTAACATAGATGCGAGATGGGCAGACACATTTGAAACGAAATTGTATTTTCTTGATCCTTTCGGCCGTCTTATATGTATTATGATTATGAAGTGTTGGCTTAGGGCACAATTTGTGTTATGATGTTTGTATTTCGCACGCAATCAGATTAGTTTTATGGATGACCCTATCGTCGGCTAAATTCGAAAACCTCGTAACTCCGTTTTTTTGTCGACAATGATTTTTTGATGCAGTTTGGTAGACAATCTAGTTTTCTACATAAAAAAATCATTGTCGTAAAAAACGGAGTTACAAGGTTTTCGAATTTAGCCGACGACGCTATGATTAATTTTTTTTATTCGTAAATATTGTAAGGTTAGATTAGATAAAGCATATGCCAGACAAGTGGTATTCCAATTAAAATGACAAATATTATGCAAATGACACCATTTATCACTTTTTCAAACATTAGTTCGAGTATTAATTCAATCATTATTCAAAACAACCTCATTAAATATGTATAACGATCTATCAAAATTAAATAATGGCTATTAAATTATAAATTATTTTCATAGTTTTATTATTTGAACATTAATACCTTGGCATGTAATTTTTAAATCTACCTAATAAGGAAAACGTACGCGTAGTCTGTTGATTGATTCTTATGTTTAGGTACTGTTTATGTGTATAACTACACTGAATTATTGTAAATTATGGAAGTTTAAGTGCGTGCGTGCCGAAACGGGCTTTCACAAATATGTCAACCCTTCATTGTTCTTAAGTTAATCAACCTTTTAATGGCTAAGCGTTTACCTACCAAACAAATAGCGTTCAAAGCGTCATACTTCTAACTTTTTATTACCTCTCGCGGTCACAATGTTTTAACTTGCCCTACTTCCACGATTACGTATATACTGCATTATGACAACTGCAATTCGGTAATACGGTCAGCCACTTCTGTTCCAACGTTCTAAAGTTTGGACGGGAGTTGGCACATTGACAAGTATTTCACGGCATTTGTCCGGTGTTGTCAACCCGGTCAGTGACTTGATATAGGATGGTATTAGACGGTGATAGCAAATTACTTGCCATTTACCAGTTTTTTTTTATTTCTTACCAAAAAGTCCAAAAACATGTTCGTAACTTCTGGATACCAAGTATCTAGTTTTCTAAAAATAAATCACATATATTTCTCGCTTTATTTACGGGTGGAATTTAGAACTTTAACTGTGATTATTGACAGGAACTAGAGTAGAAAACTGGTTAGTAATCCTGAAGACTTGGCTCGGTTCCAGACCAATAAAGTCTTACTCGTCACATCGGATTCTAGACATTTTCCTTTTGAATTGAGCGGTAGAAATTTTACGACTAGCTTCAGACTTTTTAAACTTATTAGTGCTAAATGCTGTGCTCGTCTAAATAAGCCTTATTCCTCACATAATTTTCGCGCTTTAGTATGAAATCGGTTTCTAGGACAGAGTGATTAGAATAAACAGACCGTAGTAATGGTAACCAATAAACTGCTTAGTTTATTACGTGTTTCTAACATTTTCAATAAATAAAGAAGAAAAGTAAAGTTACTGTAGTATATTGTAGGAAAAGATAAATAAACTGACATCAAATGGCACTGAAGTGGAAGAAATTCGCCAAAGCTCTTTCCTGTCTGCTTGCTCCGAAAGATTTGCTAAAGAAATTGTAAGTTCCTCGTTTGAAATGAACTGCGTTCTGAAACGTGACTACTATTCAAATAAGGAATTTGAAACACAACATAGGAAGTAATACCTAGTAGTAGTTTACTTCCAGTTAATAAAATGTCCATATAGTAAAAAAAGAAAAACAAATAAAGTTCAAATTTCAAAAGGATAAAAACGAAAAAAGTTCTTAAATAAAACAGTTATTTCTTTTTCTTTTTTCAAAATGACAATGTAACAGATAATTTACGTGATGAAATATCAGTTAACATGTAAGAAAGTTCAAAAGATTAGTGTCTGGACATCCGAATAGTTTATGTTTCCTCAATAACCCAGTAATTGGGACTTCAGGAAGCATTTCATTCTCGGATTATAAATAGAGTGAGAATCTGTATAATTTTACTCCATTTCGACAAATACTGCATTTCTAGGAATAGTGTTTATAGAACGCTACTGCTACTGTTTTCAACTTCATAAATGTTTTATAAAAATGTTGCAGTTTAGTAATGATTTACTAAAACAATTTCACTATGAATACTTTGAATAAACAAAAATGCAAATGCATTTAACTAGAATGAGGAATTAGATAATGAATGTGGAAAGATACGTACTCGTAGGTAGAGGACGGCCAAAGAAAATATAGATGGATTGTGTGAGAGAGGACATGCGTTTGAAAGGAGTGACTACTGAGATGACGAGTGATAGGGGGGGGAGTGGAAGAGGAGAACATGTTGTGCCGACCCCACCTACTGGGAAAAGGGGCAAGGAAATTATGATGATTTAGCTAGAAAGTGGATGGATATTAAATGTAGACCAAAGAAAAGATGACGGCTGATAAAGGAAAATTGAAAAAGGATGCATTACTGATTTGTGTCACTTTATAGTATCAACCTGTCCACTGACTTTAATAAAATAGGTAGTGTTCTATTTTGCGCCATCCATCGGCTCCTTTTGAAGCCGCTGTTGATTCTTAACCTATTCTTCGCACGTAGTTAATGTGTTTTTTAAGGAAAACTAAAAAAAAAATCATTTTTCGTTACTTTACTTTAAGCGTGCGAAATGTGCCGACCCCACATAATATGGGCAGGAAGACGATGATGATGAAAAAGGCGAATGCTTTAATGCTCACCAAAAAAATAAAAGGGAGAATTTTACTTCTCCTAGTAGACATAAGTTTGTGGCGACTCTATCGTGTCACATCACTAATGTGGTGACATCACTAGTCAGTTTGACAAGCCGCCATTACCAACCATTCATTCTCACTCACACGCACACGTTTGAACTTGTACTGGGTTTTACTGAAATACTGTTATCTGTTATAAATCTTTCTTACCCACTGTATTTACCTTCATTTACTCGTGCTGTTATTGGACTTAATTAAATAGTGTTCCACGTAAACGCAATCAGTTTAATTTCTACGCTGGGAGAGCAGATCTCTCCCACATTGGTGACCTTTTCGACGTTGTTCGAATGATGATCAAGTGTGCCGGTTGTTAGGCTACCGACAACCACACTTGATAGCAGCAGCGCAGGAGTTCTACACCATACCTAACCGGCTTTGTGAAATTCCGCCGGCAACATCCTCGGTGAATCGCCAGTCAATTGAAAAGACTGGCACGACGGCGACCTGCTGATCCTTCATTTCGACATACCTACATGGTTCTCCAACCCTGGTTAATCTTCGATCTACGGGGAAGCGTCGCTCCTATTCATCGTGCAGTTGCGCAGGCCTGGTTGAGCTGTGTCAACAGTTGCCTTGCGTTGCGTTCAGTTGTGTTGCATGTTTTCGGATTGCATCCTGCCTGTTTGTGTGTTGTGCTTTGCAGTGTAAAATCCCTCAGTGTAAAAACATAACAACTTTTCCAAACCTATCTACTAATCTTTCCATAAAGAGACGGTGTGTTCCTGTTTGCTTGGAGTTTGGTTGCAGCTAAGGACTTTGCACGCAAGTTTTTGCACATTAATTATTAAACAGAAAATTTATTTTTATAATCCAAGTCTAAATCTAATACTTACAGATTACTAACACTATCATTTTGAAACTACTAAGAAACTACCCATACTAATTTTTGGATAGCTTATTTAATGTTTAGACTGACTACCATAGTTTTGTAAATGTTGGTGTTGGATATAAAACTATTTAAATATTTAGTAGTCCTAGATAGGTAAAAACTTTATAGTGCATTTGCCAAGTAATTTCTACCGGTTTAGTAGTTCTAAAATTAATTTTTGAGGAAAATAATTACCCGCATAATATTTACAAAACTTAATTTTTATTTTAACTTGGGTTTTGAATAAGGTTTTGTTATTTTGAATATTTTTTTATATTGCCTGTGTGCCTGCCTACCCCTAACATTTTTATTTTTGGTGTCGGTCTTGTGTATTTACCAGAACATTGTCTTATTCGTTTATTTGTGTCGCTCTGCTTGGGTGTGTGGTATTATTGCTTTTTGTGTTAAATAAGTGTTGCACCATGGCTGATGAGCAACTTCAGGCACAACTACAACAACTTTTGGCTGAAAATGCAGCATTGCAAAAGCGACTTGGCCAGAACGAAGTCGAGGCAAAGGTATGTAGAGTTGCAGTAAAATTGCCTACATTTTGGGCTGACAAGCCAGCTATTTGGTTTGCCCAGGTAGAGGCCCAATTTCAAATTGCCAATATTGTTGGGGACACAACTAAATATAATTATGTAGTTGGTCATCTGGATCAAAAATTGGCAGGCGAGGTTGAGGATCTAATAACAAATCCTCCAGCTGAAGGAAAATATAATAATTTAAAGGATATTCTCATACAGCGCCTATCCACTTCACAAGAAAAAAGGGTAAGACAACTGCTAAGTGAGGAAGAACTCGGAGATAGAAAACCATCCCAATTTCTTCGTCACCTGCGGTCACTTGCAGGGTCAGCCCTTTCAGATGACAATATTATCCGCCAACTTTGGTTGCGTCGCCTGCCCCAACAAGCTCAGGCCATCCTAGCAGCACAAGCTGACCTAAATCTAGATAAGGTTGCAGAGTTAGCGGACAAGATCTCAGAATTGGCCCCGCCACCAGCCATCTGTTCTACCTCATCAACACCAGCTCTTTCATTAGCCACCTTAGCTAAACAGCTGGAAGAGGTTAGCAACCAAGTCGCCGCACTCTCTAGGCAGCAGCGCCGACCATCACGCGACCGTTCGGTGTCTTCAGAAAGGTCATCGAATAGTTCCAAGCGGTGTTGGTATCACAGGAAATGGGGGGTCAAGGCAACTAGATGTACCAGCCCCTGCAACTGGAAGTCGGAAAACTCGACCAGCAGTCAGTAGCGGCGGCAACTGATTGTCAGAGCACTAGCCGCCGTCTGTTCGTCACTGATAAAGTGACCAAGCGTCGGTTCCTCATCGACACCGGATCAGACTTATGTTGTTACCCTCATAGTTGGTTGCCATCTCGCAGGCAAGCTACCAACTATGACCTCAGTGCAGCGAATGGAAGCTGCATTCAAACTTTCGGTACAATTAACCTTAATTTAAATTTAGGTTTGCGTCGCGACTTTGCCTGGCAGTTTGTGATAGCCGATGTCAGCACAGCCATTATTGGCTCTGATTTCTTGGCATTTTATCACCTTTTACCTGACTGCCGCAATACAAAATTAGTCGACGGCACTACTGGACTGACATCCACTGCTACTACGGCCATTATTGACCAGCCCAGTATACGAGCAGTAATTTCAGGAAACTCTATTTTCATGAAACTTTTATCTGAATTCCCAGATATTGCTCGACCACCTGGTCTTCCCAGAGTTATCAAACACGACACCGTGCATTATATTAAGACCACAGAGGGACCTCCAGTCTCATGCCGTCCTCGTCGCCTAGCGCCACAGAAACTCATTTCGGCTAAAAAGGAATTTGAGGAAATGGTAAGATGTGGTACAGCACGGCCATCTAAAAGCGCATGGTCTTCTCCGTTACATATGACCATCAAAAAGGACAATACATGGCGTCCCTGCGGAGACTACCGCGCCTTAAACGCCAGGACGGTGCCAGACAGATACCCTGTTCGACATATCAACGATTTTACCCACAATCTGGCTGGTGCCAAAATATTCAGCACTTTGGACCTTGTTAAGGCGTATCATCAAATCCCAGTTTTTGAAGAGGATATTGCCAAAACCTCCATCGTGACTCCGTTTGGCCTCTTTGAATTTCCCTACATGACCTTCGGATTAAGGAACGCTGGCCAAACCTTTCAGCGTTTTATCGACGAGGTCACACGGGGTCTTGAGTTTTGTTTTCCGTACGTAGACGATATTCTCGTTTTTTCAGAAGATGAATCAACTCACCTTCAACACTTGCGCATCCTTTTCAAACGCCTTCAGGATTACGGGGTGGTGATAAATCCATCTAAATGCGTCTTAGGTGTCAGTGAAGTCGTATTCTTAGGCTATCACATAAGCAGCGAAGGTACTCGACCTCCTCAAGAGCGCATTCAAACTCTGTTAGATTTTCCACCACCTGCCACTGTACAAGGCATGCGCCGATTCCTCGGCATGCTGAATTATTATCGTCGTTTTGTACCTCGTGCGGCACAGTTTCAGGCGCCATTGATTGAGGCATTGGTTGCAACTAACAGTAAGGGTGCTAAACCATTTCCATGGTCACCCGAGCTGCTGAAAATTTTCGAAAACTGCAAGAAGAGCCTTTCCAACGCCACTCTATTGCAACATCCAGTCAACAACGCCTACCTTGGGTTGTTTACGGATGCGTCAGGCGTTCATATAGGATCCTGTCTACATCAACAGGTAAATGGCAAATGGTTCCCTCTTTCGTTTTTTAGCAAGAAATTAACCCCTCAACAGGCGCAGTGGCCGGCATACTACAGAGAATTGCTAGCAGTGTACGAGAGTGTCCAACACTTTCGGCACATTCTAGAAGTTCAGCATGCGACGATATTTACTGATCATAAGCCTCTTTTATATGCTTTTTCACAGCGGCGCGACAAACTTCCACCACCGCAACTTAACCAGCTATCGTTTATCAGTCAATTTACCACAGACATTCAATACATTAAGGGTGAGGATAATGTCGTGGCTGACGCTATGTCGCGCATCGATATTGATGCCATATCTCTGGAGCAGGATTATAAAGCTCTCGCTGACTCACAAGCCTCTGATCAGGAACTTGCTTGTCTTCTGCAAGGTGGTTCCAGTTTAAAGCTGACCAAGATCTGCCCAACTAGAACCGACACTCCTGTCTTTTGTGACATTTCAACTGGCAAGCCGCGTCCCTATTTGACCCCTTCCTTTCGCCGGGCCGCTTTCGATAAATTGCACAATTTAAGTCATCCCGGCGCTCAAGCTTCTACGCGTCTTGTTGTGGAGCGTTTCGTCTGGCCCTCTGTGAGAAAAGACTGCCGAGCTTGGGCTCGATCTTGTGAAGCATGTCAACGAAGCAAGGTGTCAAGACACAACTCCGCACCTACTGGTAGGTTTGATTTACCCTCTGGTCGTTTCATGCATGTCCACATCGATATCATTGGGCCCTTGCCTGTCTGCAACGAATACCGATATTGTTTGACGGCGATAGACAGAGTGTCCAGGTGGCCCGAAGTTTGGCCCATGCGATCTATTACCGCGGAGGAGGTGGCCGAGACCTTTACGAGAGAATGGATCTCTCGCTTCGGCGTACCTTCGGTCATTACCACGGACCAGGGCTCACAGTTTGAGTCCGATCTTTTTAATAGATTGTTGCACCAATTTGCCACCAAACGCATAAGAACCACCTCATACCACCCCTGCGCGAATGGGATGATTGAGCGGGTTCATCGGCAGCTTAAGGCAGCTTTAATGTGCCACAGTGACTCATGGGTAAGATCGCTTCCAATCGTCCTTTTAGGTATGCGGTCCGTTTTTAAAGAAGATCTGGAAGCAACAGCTGCGGAATTTCTCTACGGCGAGCCTCTGAGGCTCCCTGGAGAAATGTTAGCTCCTCCTGTAGCATCTGAGAATTTCGAAAATCCAGCCGATTTCGTCGTGCAGCTGCGACACAAAATGTCGACGGTGCGACCATTACCAGCTACGCGACACGGTGAGTCCCCTACATTTATTTTTAAGGAGTTGTCAACTGCTTCGCACGTGTTCCTGCGAGATGACACCATCCGACGGGCATTACAACCGCCGTATACTGGCCCTTTCAAGGTTTTAGAGCGCTCTCGCGATGGAAAGACGTTTACCATCATGGTAAAAGGCAACAGCGTCGTCGTCAGTGTCGATAGGCTGAAACCAGCTTTCATTGACTTTTCGAACAAGCAGCCGTCTCTAACAGCTCCGACGCCTCAGCCTGCTCTGCCTGCTCCGCCTGCTCCGACTACTCGACAAAATGCTCCAAGCAAACTGCCCGCTCAGCCATTAGTTTCAAAACAGCCAGCACAAGTCGAGCTACCCCCTCTGCCAGTAAGGCAACCTTATACCACACGCTCAGGTAGACGCGTTAGATTTAAGAATTTAGATTGATTTTAGGTGTTACATTAGTATTTTCTTTACCTTCAAGATTGTTGTTTCTTTTGTTGTTGGTGAGTTTTATGTTCTCCGTAGGGGGGTGGTGTGGCGACTCTATCGTGTCACATCACTAATGTGGTGACATCACTAGTCAGTTTGACAAGCCGCCATTACCAACCATTCATTCTCACTCACACGCACACGTTTGAACTTGTACTGGGTTTTACTGAAATACTGTTATCTGTTATATCTTTCTTACCCACTGTATTTACCTTCATTTACTCGTGCTGTTATTGGACTTAATTAAATAGTGTTCCACGTAAACGCAATCAGTTTAATTTCTACGCTGGGAGAGCAGATCTCTCCCACAAGTTATAGTGCTTGACTTAGAAAAACGATTTTTTTAATGTCTCATAACTTAAAAAGTTTCTAGCTTCCACCAGACAGTTTCGATTACGTGCTGACACCCTGATATCGCTTCGAAGAATTTTCGTCAAGTCTTTTTAAAACTTCGTAATGGAGTCTCTGAAAGTATTTCTCCTCACGTGTGGCCAGTCATGCGTATCACGAACTTATCCAGCAAAAAGGTTAACGTTCTGCCGTCAACGTAAAAACTTAGATAGCATTGACAGACAGATGATGAATGGTCTCGGGTTGACGATGCTGTTTGCAATATTGCCGGTAAAATTGAGCGTCTTATAACGATACAATAAATAAATCGTTACACTTTGATTTCTGTTATAGACAATACACTTTTTTCTAATGCTTTTACCGTTCGTATAAAAGTGAGTTCGAAATTTAAAAATTCAAATGTAGCTTTCTTTGCAGCCAGTGCGAATATAATTTAATTTTCATCTAGATTTTTAATTTTGGAACAATGCATAGCTCAGACATTTTACCAAGAGCTGGATTAACCAGCGGAGTCTATATTCACATTATTCACACTTTTACTTACAACAACGGTTCCATCGCAAAATTAAAAAAAAACTTCTAAACTATTGTTAATATCTAGGTGTATTAATAAAAATTAATGTTTGTACGTTTGTCCTCTATGCGCTCCTGGACCATTGATCAGATTATGATGAAACTTTGGGTGGTAGGGTCTTCGGAAGGCGCCCGCGAGAGTTTCTGTCCCAAAAATTTATTTAAATTAAAAAAATTAAGGCGGCACGAAGTTAGCCAGGTCAGCGAAAATATAACCGAAATGTTATATCTCTTACTCCATTTTCAGACGCAAATTTTACGCGTAAATCAGTTGTGGTAATATTTTCCGTTAGAATTGATGTAGGTATCCTATATAAGGCAGAGAAGTGGACCATAACCGACGGTGCGGTATGCTCCGAAGCATTGGTCGTCACGAATTTCGTGTTTGCTGCAATGTAATGCAGGAATCAGTTGAGACCGTTCGATGAATTATGCACATACTTAAGAGGCTCAGACACGAGAAATTCTGTAGCTGGTTAAGACTTACCAGAAACGTCTTAAACTGTTTTAATTTTCTTTTCAAGAACTGCTACTGTTTCGTGAGTTGTTCTATAGTCGTATTGCTAATTATACGGACTAAAAGTGAAGGAAAAAATGTCATTTTTCCTTCAATTTTGATTAGTTTTGATGCGTTTTATGTCAAAATTGAAGGAAAAATGACATTTTTTCCTTCACTTTAGTCCGTATAATGAGCAATACGACTATAGACATTATTAGGGAATCCTCACGTCAAAGTATCTTCGATTCAGATACCGACAATTTTTCGATTAATAAATGTTCTAGTCTAGATGACATTAGGAATAAGTAAGGAATTTATCCCGTAAAAGTATCGATTTAGATAACGACAATGATTCGATTAATATTGGTTCTTACCCCAATGAAGAATCTCCAGATGAATCGAAAATTATCTTGAAAATAATACGCGGTACGGTCTAGTATCACACTAAGACATGTAAAACACGATTAATTGAAACATGGTCGATATCTAAATCGACGTTATTTTCATATGACAAGTTCCCGTTTGTTATCACAATGTCTAGTACTGATTGGTGTTCTGCACTGATGATATTACCTGAAACAACGACTTGTAATTTTGGATGAACAACATACACATTACAAGTAATATTGAAAATAATGTTGAATATCCACATAAAATCAAGCCCCAATTGAGAGCACTTGGCCGGTGCCTTAGAGGACAGTTCAACTTGAACAACTTAAAATCTAAACTTTACAAGATTTCCAAACTCTTGAGAGTCGAAGCTCTTATCAAAGCATCCGATGAAACTTTAAACTGGGAGTAATACAAGTTATTGTGAATGAACTCCTTTGTGACGTCACAAAGCGGGCATTAGAGAACTTTTGACGCCAGTGATTGCTCGAAGTTCTGATTTGTTCGAGTATACTTTGAAATTTTGTTAGAGTAATTTGGTACAAGTGCTTCGATACTTTTGTTTTCAAATCTGTTTTATAGTTGGTTATTTTTTATCTGAAAACTTTTAGAGTCAAAGGGCCTTACTTAGAAAAGCCTCTGAACTTTGAACACTATCTAACAAATAGAGACAGAACGTTGTTTAACCAGTGTTTAAAGTTGAGAGGCTTTTGTAAGTAAGGCCCAAAAACGTTTCTAAATTTCATCATTCTAAAAGACCTTTAATTTCTGATAAATTTTAATACATTTGCTTTGCTCAAAAACAATCTATAATCTACTTAAATTTTTAGAGCACCTATATTAGTTTTTGAAGTATAATGGATGTTTCTGATGATAAGTTTATCCATGATTATTATTCAATAGATGGTTCATCTCTAATCATTTAAAGCATCTAATCATTTAAAGCAGTATAATTCACCTGTCAATGCTAATACCAGACGTTGCAGGTACATAATAATTGCTAATCCTTGTAGGTATATAACTTCCTTGTCCTTGCCATCATCATGCATGAATGACAAGAGCCTAGTTAACCTAATATTGATATAAGTAATGTTTGAGGACTTGACGATAGAGATAGTCTAGAACTTCCTATCGGTTTTAAACCATCTATCGTTTAAAACCGATATGAAGTTGGTGGAACTGACGATGAAGACTGATGAAAACTGTAGCCGTACCATGAACTCTTAGAGCAATGTTAAAACAAGCTTGAAACATGACAACGAATGTCGTTTCTAAAGCAGTAGGACTGTTTTAAGCTTGTTTTAACATTGCTCTATGAGTTCATGGTACGGCCCCTGAGCATAAAATGAATAATAATTACCTATAATAAGAGAAATCACGCACACGATAGAGACAAAAGATGAGAATAAAATTATCAAGAAGATAAACGTGATGATTAGACATCTAAATTGGACGTAGGCGTTTAAACTAAAACGGTCTTATCTATCTAATTACATTGCAAAATAGGATAACAGCAAAATATTACTTATTTGAATTTCTAGTAAAAAAAGATGCGACTTTGAAAGTAGCAGTAAAAAAAGTGAACGCGCATAAGACACTGTTACGTTATCTATTGTAATAATTCGCTTAATTTTATTATTATATTTCAGATTAAAAATCTATATTACTATTACTAAACAAGGTATAGATCATTTTTTAATCCTAATTTTTTTCTAATTTTTCTTCATTAGCTCCGAAGTAATTCATCAATATTTAAGTGTAGTAATCTTACTGTTACATTGATATAAGTATGTAAATTATGAAATACTTACACCTGTTGTGTAGGTTAAGTAAAACATTATATTTCGTTCATTTTCATTCTTGACGTCTCGGTTTTATATAATCTTTAGACTGTGAAACTTCTTATCATAACTCGGCATGAAAATTCTTGTCTAATTATCCACAGTAATACGTATGAATCTTAAAAGTTTATGTTTCAGCCTATTCGAAGGTATTTATGCCAATCAAGATTACGTATTTCAATTTCATGTCCTGGTATTTTGAAACTGGCGTGAGAAAGTTACCTTGTTTGTTCTCGTAATTGAATTCTTTCGTGGCTAAAATTTAATTTTCTTTATCAATTCGTTATTTCGAAAACGAAAGGTAATTTAATTTACTTATCAAGCTTTTCTGTAAGTATAGTCCGTGTATACTTCATAGTACTTCACGTTGACCACTGTAGGCCTAACATGTGCAACGTCGAGAGTCGAGAAAAGAGACTTCTCGATCGGTTAAACTGCTCTTCCGTATGCGTTAGAGCAGTTCGTCCGATCGAGATATCTTTCTCGATGTTGCACATGTTAGGCCTACTGGTGATCTAATTGTATTATCAAGTAGAGCACCTACTGTTGAGTTTATTTCTAGTGAATTGTTTAATTTCGTAGTAGCGTGCACCTCAAAAGTCGTGGTAATGATTGATCAATGCCATTTATAAAAACATTAGTCTATTGTCGTCTACAATAGATTGATCTACAAGTTTTTATTATTCAAGTGTGCATAAAATATCCAATTAAACATTATCTTTACGTAATCGGCGGCGCGGTATGGCAACGCTTTCTTTTGTGAAAACGTCGTTTTTCTCCCCGTAGTCATGCAAAACTAATTAGTCAACTGTTATTAAGGCGGGGTCTATGAGATAATAATCTGTAACTTCAGCTGCGATAAGTTTCCGTGTTGATCGATGTTACTTGGAAAAGTAAAAAAAAATGTGTGACGTACTCATTTTGTTCTTGGCAATTTTCCATAGGTTTGTGGCCTTGATAGTAATTTATTCGCTGTAAAAACACTGTTTGCTTTAAAACTACGCCTTCTAATTATTCGATATAATCAATTTCAAAAGCATTTGATGAAGATAAATAATAGGGGCCTTACTTATGAAAGATGTTTAAAGTTAAACACTGGTTAAACAACGTCCTGTCTTTATTTGTGGATAGTGACAAACAGAGACAGGACGTTGTTTAACCAGTGTTCAACGGGGGTAGGTATTTAAAATATCTGAATTTTTCCTGTTTTGTTACTTGTAGAATATTTGCGCGAACGTTCGTTCGAGTGCTCGCTTTCGCTTACTCTGCCTTTAGTTCAATGAAAAAAGTCGTGAGATTCAATTCAATTTTCTCACATGACTTTTTCTTTTGTGTGAACAATGCGATCTTCATTTGTTCTAATGAATTCAGGTTTTGCTTTGCGTTTTCGTAATCTCTAATCACGATGTGCTATAGAAATATTTGTCGTCGCTTTTTACTAGGACCGTATTGTCCATGATAAAAAGATGAGCCATAGGTGAGCCGGCAAGACAGCGATATAAATTGTTGATGTTGTTTGACTTAAAAATGTGCGTATCTATCTAGGAGCGCGGAATGTTATCATCGTAGAACAGAGAGCTCACACGTCAATGCTCAAAGGTGTAGATGAAAATGTTTTGTTACAATTGAAACAGGGGAAAAATGAACGACTGTTACATACGAAAAAAACAGTGCCAAAGAATTTAGGCATCTTGGTGTATCTTACGATACATATCCATGGTTTAACTCGACATTGGATTACTACCCTCCCTTTAAAATGCCAATCAGAAAGTGATTTCTTTAAAAAAATGGTTGTAACAACATAAATAGGTATGGATAAAATCTATTTTTGGTCAAAACTTCATAATAAAACTGACCCTTTGTGCTCAAAAGTCTTTACTCACTATATTTTGATAATACTAAAAAGTAAATTGACAGCTGTGTGAATTGTAGTTACATTTTTTGTAAATTCAACAACATTATTTTATTTGTCTGTCTAACAATTGAGTATAATATTCAGTAAAAGCTCCAAACCACTTTAAATAATATACGAATATTTTTTCGTCTGTCTTTCACAGATTTCAAATATGTTGCAATTTAGTTAAACAATAAATATCTTCGACCTTCAAAGGACTTCGAACTCAAAGGCTATTGAACTTCTATTGAACCTTATTACTATCCTTTGTAATTTATAAGCGAGGGGGGGAAACTTCATTCGGAAAATGCTTCACAGGTTATGAAATATAAATTTTATATAAGGTAAGGTATAGTCTGGCAAAAACAGGTAGAAACGGCAACTAAAATTTCATTACAAATACTAATCTATGGTAAAGTACAGGTTTCTTGTCTATGGTACAGGTACCGAAGACGTCAGTCAGAAGTAATAAATGATCATTATATACAGTTTGGACGTCTAAAATAACTTGAAGCCTAATTCCTCCTTATCTATTGATCAGATTGTGATGAAAGCTTGGTAGGGTCGCCCGCGAGGGTTTCTGGCCCATAAAATCTAATAAATAATTAGAACGGTACGAAGTTCGCTGGGTCAGCTAGTATAATAAATCTATCAAAAATACAATTAGTTATCTTTACGTGCAACATAGAGTCTGTAAGCTCAGTAAGCAAATATAAACTCATCTAAGCAGCTACTACCCTGGCTGGTTCAAAATACTTATAAAATTATCTCGGCTCTCACATTGTCTAAACTTACAGAATTTTCAGTGAGGGACTGATAAGTTTGAACCTATTAATGCACACCATTTTCATCTTGGTACATTCAGGCCCTGGATCGTATGTAATCGTTTCAGTCACCTTTAATATTAAATGCGTAGGTGACTTACCTACACGAAATAAGATTAATATCTTCAAACCGTGTATTTATACTATTTAGATTCCAGACCTAGGTGCTATTAATTTAATTTAACTACTCATTACTCTTAAAAGGCCGAGGTCACATACCTTGATAAGGGTTTATACGATAGGTCAAAATTACTATCTTGAATTTTTTATATTAACAAATCACAATCATTGATTTTGATAGGTATATGAATTTCTTACCAATTTTTTCATAAAAAATGCATAAAGCTTGATAAAAGTAACAAAAGAAACAACAACGTTAATATAAAATTATATTTCATGGATTTTATTCTTAATATTGGATCAAATAGAATAGAAAAGTTCTGAGTTATTGACCGTTTATTTGTGTTTGTCTGAGATCAGATGATTACTTAATTTTATTTTCTTTGTTTGAGTTGATCTTTCATTAAATACAAAAGAAAGCTTTTTATTGTTAAGAAAATAAAATAAAATGAAAAAAGCTATTTACACAATGTGAAACAAATATTTTCGTTTTAGGATTAATTTCTCAACGTAACGCAATCAGAAGCTTTTGAATCAACTTAGGCTGGATTCGACCAAAAGTCATCTTACTCCAGAGTAACTAGCCGACTTAATTCGAAACACAACTGTTTAGAAAGCGCAACCGAACATTATTATGTGCATACAAATTATCCTGGTTATAAGGTGTCAACTTTACAATGTCAAAATATTCAAACAAACAGTAGTTTACTCTCGAGTAAAAACAGTCCAGTTAATCCAGTTTGGTCGAATCCAGCCTAAGAGATGTCTCAACCGAGTAAAGAGGTACAAAGAAGAGGCACCGCTTATGAACATCCAGAAGTTGCGTCAAATTTTGACATAGCTTCTGTTATTTATTTTTTTTATAGTGTTAAACCACACGTAGGTTGGTCAATTCCGACGGGATTCGAACCCGCAATGATACAAGCGATCCTGCTTTAGCCGGAGTGCCTTTACCAATTCGGCCACGGAATCGAAAGTTTTGATAAGATTTTTCATTTTCAAATGTAATAACTTTTAAAACTTTTGAAACTATCATGGTTGCAAACATTGTAAACACTATTATATACACTCGCAAAAACTTCAGTTTACCGTGATCATGGCGCATGCAACTGTGCCGAAATATCGGGAAACTCTAAAATCCAAAAATCATGGTAAATATCCCGTTAATAGTGTTTACAATGTAATAACTTTTGTTCTTCTTATAGAGATGGGTATAAACAAGATTGGATTCATCGGTAAATGGTACGAAATATTTGAGCAGGAATCATGTCCTGAGTGCTATTGGAGATTGAACGATGCATAATAGATCACGACTCAGGCACTAATAGGATGGTCTTGAGAGGATCAAGTTTTATTGAAATACACAGGTTCAGCGATTGTGAGAACTTTTAGGTAAGGCTTTTGCCGTTCACAAATCCCTTCGCTTTCTCGATCTCTTTTTTGTAAAAAATTGAACATCTCTTAGATAGAAACTACGTTCGTCGTTTATTTATTTTTCATATTAATTAAAATACGAAATGTACTTAAAAAAAATCATCTGTCACTAAAGGAACAATGTCTCAAGTAAAAAAAAAAACAATTGAAAAACCTTTTATTAGTTTACTACAGAGCCAAAACTACTCTCGATTCGAGAAAGACTAATCCATACTCATATTATAAATGTGAAATTGTGTTGGTTTGTCCTGCTTTCACGTGAAAACAGAGAGACGGATTGATGTGATTTTTTGTGTGGAGATAGTTGGAGGGCTGGAGAGTGACATAGGCTACTTTTTATCCCGAAAAAATGCATGTTTCCAGTAGGATAATCAGCCGGGTAAAAAAGTAGTAGTCCACGCGAGCGAAGCCGCGAGCGTTCGCTACTGCAGACATAAATGTTTTACTTAGATTTTATGTAGGTACTTATACCTACTTACTTCAATAGTTAGGGAGGCAACAGAACTTGCCAAGTCAGCTAATGCTAATAAAAGTGCGCTTGGGGTATTCTTTCATGCGAAACGCTTTAACCCAGGTGAAACAGGGGAATAATCTTAGGATCAATTTAGATCAAACGGCAAAAACCTCGCATACTCTTTGACTGGATAGAAAACTGTAGGTACTAAATGTAGTAGGCCATAAAGTATAAAATATGACGCCAGACATCAAGCGTAAATACGCTTAGATGTGGTATTGTAGTGCGAATTGAGAATTTTTATTTTGAGTTGCATTGACCCTTAGAACCTTATTCTCATCATTTCAAAACAAATCTATTCTCGACATTTTAGTATAGAATGTTCCACGTCATACGACCTAGAACTTTTAACAACCTCTCATCTCGACAGAAGCTGTCCTACGCTGCGCTTATAAAACTACTGAAATGTCTTACCTAACTAAACATTACAGTGTTTGATTTTATCAAATTCTGACTCTAGAATCTCGAAGCAATAATAACATCTTAGGTACCTACCTACAAAACTTATCGTTAGCTTCTGGAACACAGGCGGGAGCTCTTTGAGAAATAGTTTCATATTAAAATTTTAGTCCAACATTTTCTATGAACAACTCTATAAAATGAAAATTGCTACTACGTAATATATGATTTTCATAAGCAGTTTCCTTTGTGCTTCACGTCTTACATTTTCAAATTGTTTTTAAAATAGCTTTGTTCTTATAAAGCATAAATCAGCGTCAGTTACCCGTATTTTTGCTCTTAATGCGTCTGTAAACGGTTTGTATTAGTTCGTTTAGTGCTAGATCTGGCGTAAAACGTACGGTACAGATGTGGCCACTTTCGTCATGCATCTTCAAGCATCGAGATCTCATTGTTCGAACCACTTTCGCAAGAGCCCCTACTACGATCGCGATGGATACGAAAGCAATTTACCATGCAGTAGGTATTTCTAGATTGGCGATTCTTAGTGTTTTCACATCTACCAATGAGTGGACTATTTGTACCTTATGTAAATTAAAAAGTCTGTGGGGAAAATCTTGATTGTTTTAACTTTAAAAAAAATGACTTTCTAAGAGACCTGGCTTTGACATTGCCTCTTACATTCTGAATTATTTTGATCATTTGCATTCATGTTGACTAGCCACATTATCTTCAGTGATGCCAAAACTACTTTCGGCTTATTAAGTGATTTAAATGAAAACAAAACTATGCGTGCATCAATTTTTATTCTTTTTAAGTTTCAGAGTTCAATAGTTTCGAGTTTTCTTTGTGAACTCGTGGTAGGATCTTCTTTTACATACTGTCCCATATTGTTTATGGTAAAGTTTATGTGTGTTTGTTTTTATGTCGAAAGTGGGCCGTGACGGCAGATTATGGGTTATGTAAAGCTGTTAGCTTTATGATGGGAACCGACTCGAAGCGGAAAACATATTTATATCTTTTGAGTGGAAAATAGACATTAAAGTTTTGATGTGCGTGAATATTGTTTCATTAGATTTTATATTCATGAGATTGTATTTTCTGAAGTTCTGTACTTACTTATTACTACATACTTAGCTCTTGAAATAGAGAAAAGACCTGTAAATAAAAAAAGGAAATCTCTTTGTATTATAAAATTGATAAAAACATTATCTCTCAACCAAATTGTATCAAAATTAGTACAAAATGATATAAATAAGAACAAAGATACTATGTTTACTTGTATTATTTAGTCCTAATATAATCCTACTAATATTATAAAGGCCAAAGTTCGTGTGTGTGAATGTTTGTTACCACGTATCTCCATAACTACTGAACCGATTTAGCTGAAATTTGAAACATAGATAGACAATAACCGGGAATAAGCTACTTTTTATCCCGAAAAAATGCATGGTTCCTGTGGGATAAACAAAATAGTAGCCCATGCGGGCGAAGCCGCGCGCGTCAGCTCATGAATCATAAATCATAACTAACTACTTATAACTTAATTTAAAAGGAAAACACGTGCCAAAATTTTAGGAAAACCGCAGAATATTTACCAAAAAATCTCTTTTCTACCCATAACGTGATGAATTGGGGAAGGAAAGGAAGGCTTTTGTCCTGCAGTGATCCAATAACCTAATAAGATAATATCTCTTTTAGTTTATCGATGAATGTTTGTTTTTGTCAGTTTCATCTGTTTTACCCCTAAACATTTTTACTTAAGTACATGTTTTTTTATTTTCAGGTAAGACTTCATCCATAAGCAAAGCTTCAACCAAAATACGTAAGTCTCTTTTTCCCTACTCTTGTACAAGCTTTAAAAATTAAAATTTACTTAGCATCTCGTAACCTATCAAAACACCGCCCTCATCGATATAGATATAAAATTTTATTACGATACCGATGACGATAAAATGCGGTACTGTTACCAAAAAAAGGTATCGCTTTGGAAGTAATATAGAAATCAATTTACTTTAACTATGTCTGCGGAATACTTTATCATCACCATATTGTTTTGGAACCGAGTTTTTTATTTATTATCAGAGATTTCACTCTTCACTACATACAAACCACCTTTTATTATCTCACTGCCTTTTTGCATCAGATTAATTTATTCCACTATTTTCTATCATTTTCAAATCACTACACACTACAAATATACCCATTTCATTATGAAGTTTGACATAATCATTTTGTATTATCTGTCAGACTGTCTGTCACACTCAGTTTTCCTAAAAAGGGTCATTATTATACTTCATCATCATCATCAGCCCTTCTCATCCTATTGCTGGGCATAGGCCTCTCTAGTATATAGTATTAGTAAAGTATACATACGACTTAAGAATCACCATCGTCCATAGTAGGTAACTTGAAATCTTGCACTGTACGAGTACATACATGTCGTTTTACTGTTTGACCTTTATGGTCGGGATATAAAAGGAGAATCCTATTGAAATCTCTTTTGACAAAAAATGGATCCAAAGAATTTGGAATCCTCACTTTCATGTTAGCAATCTTACCAGCCAAGACAAAAAGGCTAGGCATGGGTAATATACCTTTTACAGAATATCATATCGAAACCATATATTAAATAACGATATCGGATTTCATAACTATATATTTTCTGAAACCATATATTGGCGTACGTATAGGGTTCTCGATAATTGTAAGACGTTTCTCTAAGTGTAGGTATACGATTGGTAGTTTACGATACAGCGTTTTTTAAACAATATCGATATCAATGAACTTTCCTTCATACATTTTCCTGGCTTTCTGTTTATTTTTGTGACTTTTAATTTTTTTTTTTTTATAATACTCACAAACTTGCTTCACAACACAATTTAAATATGTTAGGCATTCATGTACCTACTTAGGTGCGTACCTACCTACCTACAATGATGTAGGTACCTACTAAATACCTGCACGATAGGTAGGTATCCGACTATCCAAAGATCCAAACACTCACACCATAGTCAGGCACATGAACACAGCTATAATATTTTTATTTACACATTTCCAGAATAAAAGTTACAAAAATAAAATATTTACAGAAATGTTTCCCTAAAAAGTCTTTTACACATTATTTACACAGTTCGACACTATCAAGACACTATCCTAATATCCTTTCATTAAAACAGACGAGTAAACGCTTGCACTGCGCAATTGTTTAGGTACATGCAACTGATTGATTCAAAATAAATCGTCAATTTTCAAAAACAAAACAAACGAATTTTCTAGTTCAAGGCCAAAGTACCTACAACCTGCACAAAAACAATGCGTTTTATTAAAGTCATTATTGCCCTACACATAAAGTTGAATGTTAAAACATTTTGTCTACAAATACGTTAAGATGAATTTGCATCTCTCATACATAACATAATTTTAAGGTTCAGATTTAGAACGATACTTACGATTAGCTTGTTCTCTTTCATTTACTACACCCTCGCGCTCTTTCATTCATGATGAGTTCAAAAATCTATTCGACTGCGATACGATACGAAACGATACGACTGAATCAGTAATATCGTAATATCATCGTAATATCAGTATCAAGTAAAAATATCGTATCGGGGCGTATCGGTGTGATGCGCGGATGTGCGTCATATCGAAAATATCGTAATATCAGTATCAAGTAAAAATATCGTATCGGGCGTATCGGTGCGATGCGCGGACGCGCGTCATATCGAGAATATCGAAATATATGGTTTCAGTACAAGCCGATATCGATATCCTGATATTGTACCGATATATGGATTTGATAACTGTATACGATATATCTCACCCACTCCTAAAAAAGGCTAACAAAATGCTGGTTCATATGACTTGTCAAGAAAATTTACACATAACTTGAGAACAGTACAGTCACGTTCATGCAATTATTTCCGTCATGTTGCTCGCAAGGTCGTTACGTCATCCAAATTCGGGTTGTCTTCGTTTAACCAAACAATCGGTAGAATAGTCGTGGACTAAACTTAGGCCTTTACATCTTTACTAGATAATTTAGACAGTGTCAGGAGGCAATCTTTGCCTACACTTATCGGGGCACTATAGTGCCTGGGACAATGTTGAGATGGAGTAGGTAGTTGTGGACTTCTATAGCAATTAGTGCTTTAATGGCTGGACGTAAATCTCTGGCAGATTTTCTTTTATCGCCTTAGGCTTCTAGTGCTTAGGTACTACCTAAATCTACCTAACCGTTATATATTCCTATACTTTTCTTATTTTGAGGTCACGACTCGAGAAAACTAGGTTCTTAATTATATCTTTATTTCACCAGTAATTATCGAACACAAAAACTTAGACATTGACATCTTTACTAGATGAATTATACAGTGTCAGGTGTCAATCTTGTCCTACACTTAACGGAATACTGTAATGCCCGGGATATTATTGGAGATGGAGTAAGCTTGCCCAGCACCTAAACTATCCTCTTAGCTTAACCGGCCATATCCACAGGAAAGACATGTTCATCTTGTGGGGCTGACTAACCCGCGGTTATCGAACACAATACCCTACATATACGAGCTATTTTTTAAAGGGATGTAATCTCCCACTTTCTTCTCTCTAGCATAACATCGAACTAAGTACTTGAATATTATTTCGTCTGTCATTAGACGTGCTTTTTCCACTGATTCGAGATCTCTGTTATGTATACTATGACTAGCTAACTTTACCAGTTTCCTTTTCTACTAATGTCAGTGTTGTAGAAAGTGAAAACTGACACTTCATCCAGTTTAACCGTCATCTTCTCCAAGTCACTAGAAAGGTTATCCGGTAGATGCACTTCGTTCTTGGTAATGATTCAAATGTTGGTGTTATGTCTTACATCTGTTTATTTGACATCTGGTCCGCCACGATTTTGCCTGGGTTCATTCATACTCAGCTATACCATCAGAGAGTTTTTATTCGGGCCACTTAGGGGAAGTCTGATACCGTAAGAATTATCTAAAACTCATGTTACAAGCTACGACCTCAATTAAAAAAAAGTCCTTGTGGAATAATGTAGGTACCTTTTAAATGGTAAAAGACTAAAGTTTCTGTAAAAGGTGCAGTGGTTCTGGAGATTGTCTATGATATACACTCAAACTCATATAATACTGTTTTAATATTTTCTTTATACTCGTAATATTGATATATAGATGAAATGCAACGTGTTATTTACTACTGAATTCCAAGAAAATACTATTGTTATGTAATCAATTTGTTCTATCTTACCTATAAATCAAATATAAAACTAATAAATCAATTCGATGCAATATTATTCCTTTGAGATTGCTGAAGCAACGGGGTTTCTCGAATTAAACTCTTGAAATTGGAAATGAGACTAGATATTGTAATTTGACTTCTAATCGAATAAACTAAAGTTCATTGACTTCTGTTTTACTGTCACTTAAAAATGCTCAAGTACAGACTAATCATATTTATTTAGACCCTAGACTAGACAATGTGGACGGAAGTCAAATGCGGCCATAAAAATACGTTACCAGAATATGTGACTAGCAATCATAGGTCTTGGTCTTTGCCTTCCCAAGAGCTATATTTGTTTACTTAACCAGGTTATTTGATTCAGGAGTAACCTCAAATGAACCAAAGACACGAGTTATTTTCTCTTAAACTATGTTTCAAAGTACATTAGGACAAATTAAATAAAACCACACAATTTTGCAATTTTGCGGTCGACAAGTGATAATACAGTTTTCTAACATTTCTCTTACAAGCAAAAGTATCAAGCGAAAGTGCAATTTACTATTAGAAAGTAAACAAATATTGTAGCAGTCAATGTTGATTTGAGATACATTAACTGTAATCTGTAACACACTATCATTACTCATGATAGCTTGCAGTTTGAGAATTACTACAACTTATATTTTAAAGACATTTTATAATGTTAGGAAATAAGGTATTTTAAAGGGGACAAAAAACATAAGACGAAAAACGGCAGCATGCCAATTATTTCGTTACAAGCCCAGAGCCATCAAGTCTTGCAAAGGACTGTGCTGAAAAGAGTGGCCAAAGGGCTGATATATAAATGTACTAGCGGACGCCCGCGGCTTCGCCCGCGTGGACTACTACTTTTTTATCCCACGGGAAACATGCTTTGGATAAAAAGTAGCCTACGTCACTCTCCTACCCTCCAACTATCTCCTCCCAAAAAATCACGTCAATCCGTCTCTCTGTTTTGAAGTGAAAGCAGGACAAACAAACAAATAAAGAAACTCCCTTTCACATTTATAATAAGGGTATGGATGATAATGATAAAATAAACTCAACAAGGTGTATTGCGTGCCAAATCAAGTCAAGAGTGGAAAGTAGTCTTCTAGACCTTAGTGATCTATCGTCAACCAATTAAAGGTACTGCATAATGTTCTGCATTAAAAATAAAAAACCGTTCAAGTGCGAGTAGAACTCGTACGCCGAGGGTTCCGTACCTACCCATTATACCCATTATGTTATTGTAGCCCGCTTATTTGTATGAGCGCCCATACAACTCAGAGGACAATCTTAATTGGCGTCAACTATGTATGTATGGGAACACCCTTTAATTTTCAACTTTTTTTATTTTTTGGAATTTTTCCTTTATTTGTGCTATAAGACCTTGCTTTTTGCCAAATTTCGTGATTCTAGGTCAACGGGAACTACCATTTAGGTTTTCAACCCAAAACCTCTAGGGTACTTCCGGTTGACCTATAATTGTCAAATTTGGTTACAAGCAAGGTCTTACAGCACAAGTAAAGGAAAAATTCCGAAAAATAAAAAAAGTTGATAATTAAGGTAAGTTTTGATACTTACAAGTTTTCACGAAAACCTAAATTTGCCTATATCTTTTTATAGTGTTGACTCAGGACCTTGATTTTTATACTCACAATAGGGACTATAGACCTCAGTATATGGTATAAATTTCAACTTGCTAGCTCCACCCGTTCCTGAGATAATCGATGGTGACACACGGACAGACAGACAGACGGACAGACAGACAGACAGACAGACAGACAGACAGACAGACAGACAGACAGACAGACGGACAAGAAAGTGATCTTATAAGGGTTCCTTTTTTTTACCTTTTAAGGTACGGAACCCTAAAAAGGAGCAGACGGAAAAATTAAACAATGCTATCTCTAATAATAATTTCAGTAATAAAATAACGAAACGTACATATCACTTAGACACCCAATGATCATTTGCTTTGGACATACACATTACAAGGATAAATTTACTAGGTGCAAATGTATGCATGTGCAAAATAATGGGTTAGAATTATCTCTATAAACTCCTAACATTATTCCACCAGGAAGAAATAGCAACCAATAAATGTAAGTTACGACTATTACGTACAAATTCTCAATTCTTAGTGCGTTTCCCACCGCTTAAAGGTACAGTGCTTTGTTTCCCGTTCTTTATTTGTTCGATTTGGTAACCAAAATAGGGACAACGTCTCAAAGGATAAACTTGCCCGTAGCAAAGTGGACCGATTGAAAAGTTTCCGAAGCGAAAACCCTTAAAACGAAGTGCCCCGCTGCACTCAATGTTTTTTCTCACACAGGGTGAACAAAACAGCTCCTTTTCTATCCTCCTTTCATGAGAAAAAGTAACTTAAAAATACGATTTACTCCACCATCTAAATTCTACTTTAAAGCTATGGACGTTTTGGATTTTTAAAGTAGTTTAATTTACACCCTGTAACTTTGTATTGAGAACGGATGGAGGCAGACTAAGTTTATTAATTTTGAAATTCTTTGTGAACAAAGCCTGGCGAAGTTGGAAATTTTTAAATTTATTAGCGAAGAAAATAGTGCTTCGGAGATACAATTTTAAAAGCAGCGAGTTTTATGTTTAAGGTAATAAATTAAAATTAGTTGTCTTCAAAAAGATAAAATAAGTATATTTTGCATTCTAAAATTTAGAATTTTAGACAAAGTAAAAAAGGACTACGTTTTAAATTGCAAACACAAAATTCACTGTCTGCTGCGAACACAAAAAAATTATAATTGTAAAGTAGGTCATTTGAAAAGCATTCGTACGTGCTTGATCCATCATTTAATCCCATTTAACCAAACAGCTCAAAATAACAATCCCTCAAGTCCTCAACCCTCTGTCAAGAGCTGATGACTGAAGGATCCCTTTCGAGCCAGTTTATTAAATAACCCTCCACCGCCCTTTGTCTTTTTTTACCTCTTCCTTATAAATATTAATGGTGCCTGCTGCTCACACGTCGGAGATGTATGAGGGGTTCCGCAATTTATTCCGGTTGGAGTCTTATCCTGAGAATGAGTACAGCGCCATCTATTTGTCGATTGGATCCATTGGTGACACGGGTCAGTTTAGTGCTGAATTTACAAGCAATGGATCACATACATATTTATAGAAAACACTACTGGTAATTTGGAAAGGAGCGCTAAAGAGAACCGTGCTATCTTAAGACTGGCTTTTGCCTGCGGCTACAGAACTTTTTTTCTGTATAAAAAGTACCCCTATATCCTTTATGTACCCCTGATAACGTATATGCAAAATGGTAATTAGGACATGAAAGCGTAACAAACCAATAAACTCACATTTTCATGTGACCACGCCGAACGACGCTATACTTCGACGCCAACAAATCTTCAACTAAGAAAAGCTCTAATGTTAGATTTTCTAACCGTCATCGATTACAACCATTTCTGTGTTAGATCATTTCTTTTCTCCAAGTTAAATAGAACATATTTTTATCTTTCTATTGTCAAGATTTACCCTTGCAATTGGACTCTCGTCCATTCATTAACTTTTCTTCCGTCGACGAGTGGAAATCCGTGTGTAGCCTCTAGTTTACACTCTCGGGCAGCTGGAAAACATTTCCATCGTTATTACATTCGTGTAAGGTTTAATATTGCTTGTATTGGTTTTTCAATGATAGCTAGATTGTTTAGATTGGAGGGATAATGAATGCTAGCTTCTTTTTACGAGGTATTAGAAAGAGTTGGTTTGAATTGCTTCTGTTATTTGCTGTTATTCCTTTGCGCTTAGTTTTATTCAAAAAAAGTAATAGCAAAATATATTACGTAATATATTTCTCTATTCTTAATTTAAATTAAATCCACATGTAAAACTCTACATTTTTTTAACTCTTACTTTTGTTTTATAATGACACTGCATCATAAATGTTCATTTATTTTGTTGATCGTTTAATTTGTTAAAAACGACATTCGATCCCTCGTCTTTACCATTGTCATTTTTCTGCTATTCTATCAGTATATTCACTGACCTACAATTTCCATTTATCACTAAAGTAAATCCTATGAGTTATTATTATTATTATTAAATCTTTATTTCAGACATCATGGTCCATTTGTACATTTACATACAACACAAAATTACACACAAGAAACAAAAGAAATCCACTACCTATTTTTAAGTACTTAAACCTAAATCGGATAAATAAAATTTAAATTTAAAAAACTCAAAAACATCTTTACAAAACAAATACCTACTTAGACTTTTGGAAGAAATATTTAAAAATCAAATAACGGTTTTCACCCAATGATGCAAAATGTCACTATCGAATTTTCCCGCCAACATACGCAGAAGGCTATTAGAGCTATTCCTTACCCGTCCCATTAGCGATACAATTCGACTTCGAATAATTGCGTGAAAGCCGCTAGTTCTTGCATCTGCAAACATACTTGAGGCACTACAATAACGTGGTAATCCTAACAACATTCTAAATATGTTATTATACTGAACCCTTAGAGCATTTAGCGACGACAGTGTATAATTAGTCCATAGACTGCTAGTGTAAAAACATTGACAGTAGGCTTTATATAAAGTGATCTTAGCTTCAACTGAACAATTAGCGAATCTACGGGCTATCATATTTCCTCTAATCGCCAGCGCTCTACGTTCTCGTTCAATATCTTTATCATCTTTTAAGTCATCCGTGACAATGTGGCCCAGATACTTAAATTGCTTGACTACATTTAAAGCTGTTCCATATAGTTTCACAGGGGGTACACATTCTGGAGACTTATTTCTACCTGTGAAAACTAAAACTTCACTTTTCTTAACATTATACTGTAAACCATTTAAACTAGCATATCCTTCACAAGTATTTAGCAGTTTTCGTAATCCGCTGATTGAGGGACTGAGCAGAACCATATCATCGGCATAACTGATATTATTCATCATCACACCATCAATTGAACACCCCACATGCGTACTGCTCAGTTCCTCAATCAGTTGGTTTATATACAAGTTGAAGAGAGTAGGAGACGTCAATCCTCCTTGTCTCACTCCACATTCTAGTCTGTACATGTCAGATAGGTTATGTAACCATCTAACAAAATTAAACTGATTAGTATACCAAAATTTAAATACATTAATAAGTTCCTTTGGTAAAATTCCCTTCAATTTCTCCCAGAGTATATCAGAGTTATACGGCAACGATGACAGAGTTTTTAAGCCGTCTGAATGCTTCTGCCGTTGCGTGTTCTCCAAAACCTAAAAGCGCTGCGTCCGATATTAATACCATAAGCGGTCATCCATTCAAATTATGACCGCGCACTGGCGCTTCGACTGTCTATCATGCACCACGTTGTTGTTACACCACGAGCGCTTCCACATTATTATTATTCCTAACTTTGTCCCACTGCTGGGCAAAGACCTCTCCCCATTCCCTCCACACATCACAATCTTGAACTGTAGTACTCCACTCGCTTCCACATAGCCCTGAAAAAATTGGCACACCGTATGCAAATGGTCTCACTATCACACCTATTTTCCTGGTAGTCACCTCCCGATATCACTCGAGTACGTACCATCACAGTAATAAACTTTTCGTGCCACCATTTTCCTCTGACACTTCACTAGGAACAAACGTATCGAGTTTTTTTCATTTATTCGCTGAAAAACTTTACTGTTGAACTTTTGTTACAAATATTGGACTTTGACCGCAATACTAGTGAACATGGATTAAAAAGTGTTTGTTAAAAGTGAGAAGTGAAAATGTCCAACTACAATCCATACAGGCGAAGATCTCTCAATATATGGGTGGAGAAGGTCCTTAAAAGAAGGAACTCCAAGGATGTTTCACCGATTGGGTCCCCTCTGTCCGATGAGGTACATTTTTCCATAAATTATAGTCAAGAATTAAACAAGAATATAAAAACGAGTTTTTATAATCTATTTTTAGCAATTAATGATAGTAAATGCCTGCATTAGATAACGATTTATTCGCTGTGTCAAATTATATCAATAGGTATCTGTTTTTGGTTAATTTGATCCAACGTGCCATTTGATAGTCATATTTATTTTTGCTGTTTGATTTAAGTTTTCTATGGAAAATAAAGTAAATATTAACGCGTAAAAGCGTCGTAGCTGCCCTTGAAATTGCGCCAACGTTATCGGTTACTGATAAAAAATGATTTTGGCCGTCTGTACGATAACCATCCCAAAATCATGATTTTGATGAGATAGTTTGAATATGCGCATAATTCTAGAGGAATTTTAAAAATACTGTTTCCACAATATTCATTGATACTGAATTCAAAAAACCAAACAACTTACAATTAAAATCAAACAATTTATAAGTAAAAATTTTCTAAAAATGTATAATCAGATTATATTCGTATGGCACGTATAAAGTTCAATTTCGAACAGGGAAGTATCAAAATCGCTTTGCAAGATTGCATTACCGATAGTCGTCAAAACCGCAAGTTTTTTTTTCTAAACATTTAATTGAGTCATCTAATACGTTTGTTTACTAATAGCTCGCCTTGGCAGACGTGTGTGCATCATTGGCTACCTGCCCTTCTTTGTGCCCTAGTATCTTGCCCATCGATTTATTATAACTTTTATATCAATAGTATTCATGAGTTTCAAATATCTTTCAACACGGACACATCCATTCTTGACTAGCCTCTTAGCTCAGTAGGTAGTAGCTCTGCCTTCTGCGCTGTAGGTCGTGGGTTCAATTCCCACTCAGGACTTACATTTGTGTGATGAACATAGATGTTTGTTCTGTGTCTGGGTGTTATAAAGTATTATATGTATGTATTTACAAAAGGTATATAGGTAAGCATTCTATCAGTTATCAGGTATCTGGTTCCTATAGTACAAGCTTTGCTTAGTTTAGGGCAAGATGGCGCTGTGTAAAATGTCCAGAAATATTTGTTTTTTATTTATTCTATTTGTAATTGTAGGTATTTATGTTCAATTTCTACTCTTGATGATCAGGAATACTTTTGCGAGATTTTATTTTGGGTTATTTCTTTGTACCAGAAGCACAGCGAAAAACAAAGATGTTTGGATCAATATACATAGCTCAGTAGCCGTACCATGACGTCTTAGTAAACAATTCAGTTCAGTTTAGGTTTTCCGTTTCAGTGACGGACAGCATTTTCTGTTTCAGTGAACTATCCAGTTACGTAGAATATGAAATCCTTAGTTTAGCTTCTGAATTTCGTCAGCGTCATAGCATAAGTCATGTGACAAATTAGCGTAGCAGTTCAGTTTAGGACCTAAACTGAATCGCATTTAAAGCTCATGGTATGGGCCCAGGTATGTCCTTGTGCACTATCTGGATAAAAAACTGGCATGCCTTCCAATAATCACCGGATATTTACATACACATAAGGAGTATCTTGCGAAAACTGGTCGTCTTCCGGCGCTTATCGTGTCCTAAATAGCATCGTAAAAATGCACCTTAGAACGAACTTGAATGTAAATTGTAATAGTTGTCTGATTTGACTAACCTCTTAGCACTGTTGGTAGTAGCTCTGCCTTCTGCGCTGTAGGTGTGTTCGATTCTCACCCAGGACAAACATTTGTGTGATGAACATAGATGTTTGTTCTGTGTCTGGGTGTTATAAAGTATTTTATGTATGAATTACCAAATATTTAAGTATCTAGTTATCTGGTTCCTATAGTACAAGCTTTGCTTAGTTTGGGGCTAGATGGCGCTGTGTCAAATGATATTTACATATTTATTACAATATTTATTTATTTATAGTGAACCTAAAGCAAGAAACATTAATTGATCCCGTATTATTTCAATTATTTCACTAGTTTGAAGTGATGTACTGTAATTCCTAAAAGTGCGATCGATAGTTCAACGCCACTACCTAACATATTTACAAGGTCGTACAACCTTCGTGCGTAAAGCCACGTTCTTACTGTATACTTGCATATTGCATACTTGCATGTGACCTCACACTTGCGTTCAAATTACTTGGATTGGAAACATGATCGCTGGAACTTGCAGATCTCCTGCAAGTTCTAGTGCTAGGTTTCACTTGCATCGTAGTCAGGTGCGTGTTTTGTTTACAACTTCAAAATCTGCATGCAATTTACAGTTTGCATGCATGTTTACGTTTCCATTCTATTCAAGTCAAGTTGCATGCAACTTAGGCGCAGGCCAGATAGAAGAGACGGGGCGCAGACATTTGTCTCTTCCGCGTCCCTTTCATACAAAATGTGACGGCGCCCTCTCTCTTCTGTATGTTTTGCGGCGCGATGCTTCTATACATTTTATATGATAGGGACGCGGAAGAGACAATATGTCTGCGACGCGTCCTCGTCTTACGTCTTTTCTGTATGTCCCTCGCCTTAACCTTGCATGGAAGACTTGCGTAATGGAAACGCGGCTTAAGTCCCTAATCCTCGCATGCATGACTATTGGTATTGTCAACAGAACAGTTACAAGTCTGGCTCACCTTGATGATAATACGCTATATACTGTTGTACAATTTTAAACTGCGAATAAAAACAGCTAAGGTTTTGGATCTGCAGAGTCATTATTTAGACTCACTTCGAATTCACTCAAGTGACCGAGCTATCACTTAATACACAAGAATGTATTGTGAGATTCAAATTTCGAATATGAAATTTGAAATCTCACAGCGGATTCAGCTCTTCGACGTTCAAAGTGAGCTTACAGAATGACTCTGCTGCTACAAAAAATCTGAGTACCTACCTACTTCAGCTACGTCTCTTTGATTTCAAAATATTATTTTAGATTATTTCATTTTCCGGTATGCAACGCAATGTAAATTTTCCTAGACTTGCTAATGTAATGGAATATTTTATGTACGTTGTTGACCCATTTATAGAAATACCTACCTTATGTTAATAAGGATAAATATTGAAACTCTTTCTGTTCGGATTTGTATGGAAGCTGCATTTTTGTACTTTACATGGACAAATTTATGAAAAACTATTCCTAATTACTTATAGATCCAATAAAAAATGTTTTTAAAGGTCATGGCGTAAACAATGACATAAAGCCAATTACTGTTTCCCCTGAGTAACTAGTCATGCCATGTTGAAGTAGCAAAAGACATGTTTTAATTTGCGTGATAATTGCGTTGCCAAGGAGTTTTTGTTAAAAACTATTGCTAATAGTGTTGTTAATTTGCCGATTTACATTTTTAATGTCCACCATCACACTAATATTATAAATGCGAAAGTTTGGATGGATGGATGGATGTATGTATGTTTGTTCCTCTATAACTAGACGTCCACTGAACCGATTTAGCTGAAATTTAATATAAAAATAATGACCGGGAATAGGCTAATTTTTATCCGGGTAGGTACCACGCGAGCGAAGCCACGGGCGGAAGCTGGTTGTTAATAATTCATAATGTAGACGAGATTTTATTTTTTATTGATGTTATTTGTTTTTGCATACTTACCTAAGTATATTTTTTTTCTAAATCCGTCACCAGAGTTAGCCAGCCAGTAAGTAAGTAAGTAACTTACTTACTCGTACTTATCTAATGTAATGGGTCTCGCGTCAGAAAACAAACGCGGGTTTTGTAAGTAAAAAACCTTGTTCTTCAATTTTACAAATTATATTGTTACGGTTAACATTTTTCCGTTGTATTCGATAACTGGCCATATGTTTGATGCTTTGTGCGGTTGCTATAACGACAGTTGCGCTCGCGCAGGTGTTTCGACAGCTGTTATTGGCATTCACAAAAATTTGGAACTAAAAAAAAGAAACCCATTTTTGAAACTAACTAGAAAAAACGTGAGATCGTAGAAAATGTAGAAAACGAGTACTTAAGTACTTACCTACTTATATTATTTACGATTGCAACAAAAAAAAAAATAAGTAGGTACCTACCTGATGAAATGTTTTTTTTTTATATTCATCAAGCTCAATAGCATTGCGTAATTAATTTTAAATGAACTTTATTCAGTTTTCAATATCAATTAGGTACAGCTACTAATTAAAATAACAGTTAATTAAAGGGTTATTTTACAATAAGAGTATTCGCACAGGAAAATAATTATGATTGACGTCAATCAACATCCATAAACTAATGCATTATGAAGATAACGAAAAAAACTATTTCTTTACCTCTTTTAATAACCGGTGATCTGGATAAAGCACAATATATAAAATTAAAAGAAAAAAATTAAATCATCAAAATCGGTCAAGCCTTTTAGAAGTAGGTAGACGAATTACAAATACACAGAATCATGTATGTAATTAAATACATAGGATTTGAATAGATCACTTGGATTGTTGTTGTTGTTGCTAACCTATACTGTCCCACTGCTGGGCAAAGTTCTCCCCCGGGCTTTACACTATTCGATCCAACCCCAACTCCCTCCACTGTACCCCGATCGCGAGTATGCACAGAGTCTACTATTCGATCCGTGACTGTAGTAGTCTCTCAAATCTATTGGGATTTTAGTTCAGTCAAGTTACCACTGGAGGCGCTGCACCGGAATCCCATACATTTGAGAGACTATACTACAGTCACGGATCGAATAGTAGACTCTGTGCATACTTGCGATCGGGGGTACTGGTCACTGAAGTCGTCCTTCATCTAATTTACGTATACTACTCCGGTATCATTACCGCTGCGTTTTATTTCTTTCTCCAAAATGACAGTAATTTGCAAAACCTGGTACTTAGTTTGTTTGAAAACGTCATCACAACAGAGTAATCTAACCTCATTGGTCATTAGTATATTAGATTATGCATAGATAAAGAATCGTCGTCGTTCCTCCAGATTATGAAACAAAACGTATTAGTTGACGTTTTTCTTTGGTTGACAAAAAGTTTGGTAGTAGAATCGAGGGGCAGCTCGTGTCGCCATCGTTGGCGCCGCCAGTATCAGGGCTCAACTTGGTGGTTAGTTTGGCCCACAGTTCATCGGGCGTACGGCAAATGTGTCCCGCCCAGTCCCATTTCAGTTTTGCAGCTTTTTTAGCTATATCGGCAAGTTGAGATTTGGAGCGAATGACTTGGATTGTGTGCAAGGAAAAAGTTACCTTGATCTACTAAATAAAGGTTTAAAATTTGTGCATGCATGCGTAACTAACGCTTACATTAAACACATTCCGTTGTTGACACCGACCTAAAAACTGACATGGCGCTGTTCGTGCCAATACGTAATTGAGCTGCAATTAGCAATTTCATCGTATTTCGAATGGTAATGTCTATCTTTACTTATAGTGTTTATTTTTAGGTAGCGTTTAGTTTTTTTTATTTTCGTTTAACGGAAGGGCTTTGGGCTTTTTTTATATATTTTTTCATTCAACTAATGCGGTTAATTTTATTAAAACTGTTAATGCGCTGATAAATTTACATTCTATATTTTGTTTGATGATATTTCACTAATCATCATCGTCATCATCATCATCCATAGCAAATATCCCACTGCTCCCTTTTTTTACGCCATTCAATTCCTGTCCTGTGCCACGCACCCAATATTCTCTAATGGTTTGACTAAACCAATAAACACCAATTTGGAAGATAACATTAACACAGTTAGTTTCAATGGAGGCTAAAACTAGATTTTAAAAACACTATCCCTACATTCAATTCATTAATACTTGCGTCATAGAATCGCTATTTATATCGACGTTCAAAAGGTAAAATCCAAGTTATTTGTTATTGACAATAATAAAATTATTCTGAAGTGATTATACGAGTACCTATTCAATTTTGGTATCATCCCTAAAAATAACGTTTTATTTTTGGTTAAAAGCTTCTTCACAAACTTAGTAACTTGACTGGCCTTTCAGCTCAAGCTTTCAAAGCTTTCAGCCTTTTAGAGAGTAGCTCTGCCTTCCGCGCTGTATGTCGTTGGTTCGAATCCGCCTAGGACAAACATTTTGTGATAAACATAGATGTTTGTTCTGTGTCTGGGTGTAATAAAGTACTATCTAGATAATACTTGTATTTTTAGCACACTTTTATCAGCTTCACCATAGAGTGTCCCAGTCAGTTCTCTTGTTTTGAGTCTATTTGTGACCACGGCGACTGCAATGTCAATATCAAGGTAAAGTCTTCAATCATTTTAAGAATATTATGTTCAAGTCGTGAAAGTTTAAAATATAATGATATTCGAAATGCAATTCTTACGCCAGCTCTCACATTTAGTGAATTGGCATAAATCTCAGCTCGGAAGATATTGAGACGATTTCTTTACAATATTTCTGGCGCTGGATGCATCTGATTTCCAGCATCCAGTGAGAATATATCAGGATATTGAACACGCCTAATGTATGACTTTCATGTTGTGGAAATTTCTGACGGAATACTGTGTATCTATAAAAGGATTTCAGTGTATTAGGAGTTACGCTTCGGATGTCTGTAGTGTTATCTTTTTATCTATTTTGTTTACATTTGTACGTACCGGTAATCGTAGTGTCGTATACATACATGTTGTATGACATAGTAGGTACCTTCTATTTTATTCTAACCATGCCTTTTTCTGTGATACATTTCAAATAATTAAAGTCTTTAAGCTTTTCTTAGAAGTTAGTATACCTACTGTTTTTTCCACCAAATGCACTGACGTTTTTGCAATACGTAAGTATAAAGTGTTTACATTTCGGTCTATATTTACTCAACAGTCGATTCGAGAAGGCCAAATTCTGCACTTCACAAGTGATGTCGGTGATCATCATTATTTTGCATCTTATGTTTAAGTGTATAAGGTTCATTGGAGTTAATCACGTTGTAAACTCGACGCACTATACTTCTGCCGTGAATGTTTTAAAACTAATTAAAACATTTAATTTGCGGCTTCCGAATTGGCGTAGTGGACTTTCGCTTCAATTTCAGAACCACTTGCATAAAAGTTATTATACATTTCATTTAGTAAAATGATCTAGAATATTCTCCCTGAATTTACATTTTACCTGGCGTTGTGAAGTTGTCAGCAAGGAATTTGTCATTATGAATACGATGATCGTTTTTTCTTTTGTTTATTATACGTCGATGCTGCGTCCTCTAGATTTAAAGAAAACCATGTAGTCCGCCTTCCATGTATAGCATCGCAACACTGTTTAGCGCTATTTTTTAGGCTAATTTTGAAGATCTGAAAAATATTCAAACAGAAAAAAATGAGAGTGTAACACTCGTTTCTGTTACTGCTACCCGCGGCGCGCACGTCATTCGTTTTTCGTGTTCCGCATCGTCAACATCGACTCGATTATTCAAAGTGATAATTTTTGCAAAGTGAATGTTGTTATTATGGAGTTTATGGAGTTTATGAAGAGTAAAAAAGTTGTTATGGAGTGATAGTGATATTCGTCCAAAGAATTCTACGATTCGAAGAAAGAAAAATAAAGGTTAGCAATGCACAACTACCCACTCTTACGTACCTCTTAATGTGATAATACGAGATATTATCCTGATGGTTACAAAATTTTTATTCCTTAGCGTGGTAATACGTGATATTATCCTGGAATAATATATTTTTTATTCCTTAGCGTGGTGATACGTGATATTACCGTGGAATAATACATTTTACTTTCTTAACGTGGTGGTACGCGATGCCATCCAGAAAGTAAGGAGCTTAGAGGATTTATTTCTTCTATACCTACAGATCATAATCATAGATCAGAAACTCCGGTGTGGTTACTACTAAGCACAATTTGACTATTTACAAATGCTACCTGAACATAATATACACAGGTAAATAACCTGATGACATAACGTGGCGATTCGAGATTTACAATAGAATAATTAATTTTATTTTCTTAACGCGCGGGTATCTACGCAATGCCGATGTAAGGAATGTAGAAAAATATAATGTACCTACATTATTATATTATTATAATTTTTTCTATACAAATTCCGGTGTCCGTCTAAAATGTGCCTAAGTGACGAGAGAAACTCGTCCGATATTCCGACATGCCGATCGGATGATGGCCTTCTAGAGGAAGATTAGCCAGAGCCAAGTACGACGTCCACGTGATGGGTGAGGCTTCATCAGTCTCAGTTCGCAAGAGCGTGCCAACTGCACGGCAGTTTGTTGGCTCCCATGCGGTGCCAGTACCAGATGAAATCTTGGAAATGTTATGTTAAAAAATGGGGTGAAAAAACCCCACTAAAATCTCCAAACGTTGGGGAAGATACTGCTGGACGGTCTCGACGGGAAGAGGAGCTGGAGGGACGCCCCGAAATAAAAGTTGCTGATTCCTGAGATTTGTTGCTAGTACGTACTCCGAAAGGCATCCCTTAGGTAAGTGCTGTCTTACTTAATTATTTTTTACTTATTGTGAACCGATAAGAGATTCCCAAAAGCCGCTGGGACCACGAATATATACCTGGTCCAGTTAACCTCACAAAATACCTACCCGACACTGTATGTAGGTATGACGTTGCCAAACTTGAGATCATCAAGAAATTGTCGGAAGTGCCATAAATGTTATTAGTGTCTCACCATGACAAAGGTCATCGAAAGGTCAAGCTGACAAATTAATAAATCCAGTACCTCGTAGAACAGATCCCAACTTAAATTTTCTGGATCGGAAACTTTGCGATTCCCACGTCGTCAAAACACCGCGAAGACAACTGCAGTCCAGAACCGGTACCTACTACGAGCAGCAGCCGTCCACGTCGACGATGAGGAGTTCGAGTTCAACCCGGCCGTCAGACCTTCCGCCGCCGCCGCTACATCGCGAGCCGCCGCCGAACAAGTCCCGCAACCGTCGACGACAATAGAGGTACCTCACGCTGGTAAAATTTAGTTTTACCATACAAAAACTGATTATCAATTACTGATGACCCAGTTGTATTGCAGGGCCTTAAAACTTCTTTTTAAAAATTTTATACTTACCACAGTATATTGAAGCCTGTGACCCACCATTTCCTAAAGTTGAAATGAGCAACACCGTATCAAAACTTGTACCTAAGTTTTACAACGGTGACTTTTAGTTGCAAATCAGCATGTACTGAGTAGGCGGGTCAGCTTGTTTCACTAGTTTTGATTGTTATATAAACAAAAATAGGACACCTTCTATACTGCGATTTATATTGTGTCAAAACATTAACAAATACTGATAATGGTAATTACCATTGCGCCCCATTTTAGTATGGAGG
Source organism: Camptogramma bilineatum (assembly GCA_958496255.1). NCBI lineage: Eukaryota > Metazoa > Arthropoda > Insecta > Lepidoptera > Geometridae > Camptogramma > Camptogramma bilineatum. The sequence continues at coordinate 8,530,594 of OY292465.1, read as the reverse complement.
ATATTTTTTACACTGTAAAAGTTAGTAGGTAAATAATGGGCGTATCTACCTACATGACTACTACTGATCTTAAAAAAGGCATATTTTTCTTTTAATTGCTTATAATTACATCATAATTATCATTTCTAAGAGCCAAAGTCGCAGACTAGTAGCTTATCTGGATGATATGTTATATCAGCTCAACCAACCTACATAGAATGAAAAACATAACATAAAGTAAACTCATTTAGGAGCGTTATTTAATAACCACTCAATTGCGTAAATATTTAAAAATGAGGCTCAAATCAACACAACATAATGATATATATATATATATATTTTATGTCACTGCAATTACCGAAGATTCTAGAACCTTCCGTGATTTTGCTAAATTTATAAGTATGTACAATCACTGAATTTTGTCCTGTACAGAGCATACGGCTCGGTGTTACTACTGTACACAAAGCGTTTTTGAACGCGAAAAATAAAAGGTATTTCAACAAAGAAAAAGACAAATCAGACTTAATTATGTCAAAAATATTTCATTGTTAATAATGTATTAGATATTAAAGGTTTTGTTATAATCACTGAAAGTGTTTAAAAAATATCTGCTCGAAGACTTTACTGGTGATTAAGTATCGCACATAAAGCCCAAAATAGATGTCTTCTTCAACATCTACAATTTACAAACTATAAAGTGCTGATCCATCAGTTAATGGTTGGGGTGTCATAATGTGGTGATTGATGATATATATGGCTAGAGGTCAACCGCTGATCTGCAACCGAAATGGCTTACCATAGCCGCCATTTTAGGTTTAAACATCATTTCGTCAAAATTACTGCTATACTGCAGTAATCTTTACATACAATGTGTTTTAAATAAATTATTGTTGTTATTATCACCTACTATTATCATAGTAATTTTTTCATAGGTACTTAAAATCAATAACAGGTACCGCTGTCATATATAAATAGGATGGATGGAATACCTATAATTTCCACATCTCAATCAATTTCGAAAATAAAATGTATTGGCATTAAAGTACAATAAGTATGTTATGTATTTACAAAAAATATACAAATAGTATTCTATCAGTTATCTGATACTACCTTTGCTTAGTTTGGGGATTGATGGCGCTGTGTGAAAAATGTCCACCAATATTTATTTTATTATTTAAAATTGTCAAGCCATAAATATACTTATCTATTTTTGCTTCTTACATTATAATCCCGCAATATTAGTGATTCAGACCGGGATCCTAAGCAATACTTACTTGCCATCTAGGTAATCTGGAGTAGTTATAATAACTTTATTTTTTAATACTATTTATGTTCTATATTGTTAGGTCAACCAAATACCAATTTATTTGCGTCTAGGTTAAATTGAAAAATGTAATTAATACGCCTTTTGCTATAAATTAGGAAAAGTACCTACTGCTTTTACGCATTTCCTCGATATGCATTGGTACTGAAATGTTTTTTGTTAAATTGTAGAAGACGAAGCTCCTGGTATACTTACTTATTCTTCCTAGTCAACCAAGGGAACATCACCCGTTTTGGCGCAACCTTGCCCAGGCGTGCGCCATATTTATGCAGCAGGCGTACCTACCTACCTATCTAAAACACGGCATATTCCTAGTGACTCCGTTGACAAAATTTATAATTCCTTATCAAAAAACTTTTTGAATTTATTATAATCTAACTTTAAAGCAGTGGTATATCTTTTGTCAATCAAATAATTTAGATTGTTACAGATCATCTATCTAGCTGTTAGGGAAATACTTTTTCGACAGAACAGTTCAAAAGGAGCTGTGGAAGGAACTTAATTAGTAACGGTCAGCGTTATCATAAATGTTATTGGTAAGAACAATCGTGCACACCAGTGAAAAGTACGGTGTTATTAGATTAGATTAGATTTTATTTCATAAATACATTGTTACATACAAACATAAAAATAGTTTGAACAAATAGGGCAAATAATTTACCAAGACCCCGCACTAGGACAAGCCTGTATCGCGGGCGTCAGAGTAAATACCTTACAGACTACTAATATATAAGTACATACAAAAATTATAAATAAAACTATGTAGTTAGGGCGCTTTTCTTTGTACCAATAGTAGATTCTTTACAGGTATTTTTTAAAAAAGAAAACCCACTTTTTTCGAAATATTATTCGACTTGGCAGGAGCATTGCCTTGGAATATACTTATTATATCAAATCAATTATCCAAATATCCAACCATTCTAGGTACCTCACTGGATGTACTGTCGAGAAAATTGGTACCTTTTTCTACGTTGTTAACAAGACAACGCTCGCAGACTTTATCTGCCATATTTTATATCAATTTATCTACAAATATTACTATTAGACCCTGACTATATTCTACGTATTGTTATATATATATATTCTCTATTCTACCTTAGTACGTATATCATTATTTAGAAAGAAATTGTCGAATTCTCCTCCGTACACAAATCATTTGATATTAACTGTGAAATAACCTGTCCACAACGCAACCTTTCAAATAATTATTCGATGGATCAAACAAATACGTTGCATTGCATGAGAGCGGAGTGAACGTGTCCGTGTTTATTTGTTTCTTCCTCGGCCACCTCCGCCACCAGCCGGGCTGGGTTTTCCATCGACACTTGACAAACACTATTAAAAGTACGGTCAGGTGGACAGGACGCTTTCTCTGTTTCGAAAAAATTTTAAAATATTTTTTTCTTTCTTTCTTTCTACTGAAGACACGCCCTTTTCTAAGGCTGTATCGATGAAGTACTGATAAGTACTAATAAGGGTATACTTACGTATGATGCTTATAAATATTGAACATACTTAAGTAGGTATATGAATTTATATTTGTGATTTTATTTATGTTCATTCTGCAACAGACGCTAAACATCTACATGGTTTTCTTTAAATCTAGAGGACGCAGCATCGACGTATAATTAATGGTTAAAAGAACTTACCTGAAGTGAATTTCAACCATAATTATACTAGATGCTGCGTCCGAATAGATTTAAACTCCCGCCCACCCTGAAAGGCACAACAATTCTGCGTGCTTCGCGGTTATTGTGCCAAACCCAAATAAATAAATGAATGTTGCAGAATGCTGATCGTGCTGAACGTGCTCTGAAAAGAATGACGTGCGCGCCGCGGGTAGCAGTAACAGAAACGAGTGTTACACTCTCATTTTTTTCTGTTTGAATATTTTTCAGATCTTCAAAATTAGCCTAAAAAATAGCGCTAAACAGTGTTGCGATGCTATACATGGAAGGCGGACTACATGGTTTTCTTTAAATCTATTCGGACGCAGCATCTAGTATAATTATGGTTGAAATTCACTTCAGGTAAGTTCTTTTAACCATTAATTTTATATCTTTACTGATATTATTAAAACAGGGTGTAAAAAAACCCTGTCCGATCCAAAACAGGCATAACGTAGGGACCCCACTATCAATTCTCAAAAAATATCAAAATTAATCTATCGTGAATACATAAAAAAGGGTACGAACATTTTTGTATGGAGCCTGGCATACCTACTGTCGGCCATTTTGAAAAAAACTCGATTTTGCTGCCAGTGATGAAACATGTGTCAATCGATAGGGGAAGTGATTACAAACAAAATATATTCAGTAATAAAATCTCGTAATCTTTATACTTTCCGAGGTATTTGAGTTTGAAAATGTAAAAATTAAAACTTGAAAATGCTAAATATGCTGCCAATAATAACCGGTAGGTATTTGAATATGTCTACTGTGACTGGGGATAAAATCGTGAGCCAATTTCGTTTATTTTTTAGGTATTTTTTTTTTTTTTATTTGAAATTATATTTTTGAACACAGTTTATTTCATCATTTTGTGCTAAATAGTACCTAGGTAGAAAATGAATGATGAAATAAACTGTGTTCAAAAAATACAGGGTGAATTTTTGAGACGGGGCAGTAAGGGCCTTATCCGTTGTAGCTACAGGAAAACGTTCTTAGAAGATTATCCTTAACTTTTGAAGATATTTCGACTTGCATTCACAGATTTTGGAATAAATGTACAGTCACCGAAAAAAAATGGGTAATCTACACAAAAACTTTTTTTGATGCCAATCGATTGTTTCATATAAGGATTAAAAAGCTTTATCGGAACAACTAAGGTTAGAGTACTAGAAAAGACAGAAATTGCAAAAAACTTTGACTAAACATTTCGTAAAAATCATTTTGTCATTTGTCATCATTTTTCATCTATTGTCGAAATATCTTCAAAAGTTAAGGATAGTCTCGTAAGAACGTTTTTCTGAAGCTACAACGGTTAAGGTAGCTGCCCTTACTGTTCCTTCTCAAAAATGCATTTTAACAATTTCTGACTTTTCTAGTACTCTAACCTCAGTTGGTCACATAGAGTCATTTAATCCTTATTTTTAACAGGATCGTTTGGCATCAAAAAAAGTTTTTGTGTAGAATACTCATTTTTTTCGGTGACTGTACATTTTTTCCAAAATCTGTGAATGCAAGTCAAAATATCTTCAAAAGTTAAGGATAGTCTCTTGAGAACGTTTTCCTGTAACTACAACGGTTAAGGTAGCCCTTACTACCCCGTCCCAAAAATACATTTTAGCGTTATCTGACTTTTCTAATACTCTAATCTCAGTTGGTCCGCTAGAGCCTTTTAATCCTTATGTGAAATAGGATCGATTGGCATCAAAAAAAGTTTTTGTGTAAACTGGCTATTTTCTCGCTGACTGTACATTTTTTTAAAAATCTGTGAATGCAGGTCGAAATATCTTCAAAAGTTAAGGATAGTCTCATAAGAACGTTTTCCTGTAGCTACAACGGTTAAGGTAGCTGCCCTTACCGCCCCGTCTCAAAAATTCACCCTGTATAATGTAAAAAAAAAAAATTTACCTAAAAATTAAACGAAATTGGCTCACGATTTTATCCCCAGTCACAGTAGACATTCAAATACCTACCGGTTATTATTGGCAGCTTAATTAGCATTTTCAAGTTTTAATTTTTACATTTTCAAACTCAAATATCTCGGAAAGTATAAAGATTACGAGATTTTATTACTGAATATATTTTGTTTGTAATCACTTCCCCTATCGATTGACACATGTTTCATCACCTGCTGCAAGATCGAGGTTTTTTCAAAATGGCGGAAGAGTAAGTATGCCAAAATGTTCGTTCTTCTTTATGAGCAATATTAACAGTTCATTTTTTATCCTAATAACCTCAATTTCCTTTAAATCCATATAACATGGCAACCCTTTTATGTTCTTGACCATGTCAACTTTGATATTAGACAGTTCAAGAATGAAGGGTGTGTTTTCTCGTTTGATCAATTTGTAAATATGATTTCGGCATAATTTTAGCAACAAATTAGCTAGGCTAGGCGAAGTTAGGCTGGTCGCTAGTTTCTGTATAACTAATAAGTATACTTATCTCTGGTAGTCTTTTATATTCGTTGTAAAATGTTGATTTTCTAATTATTCAAAGACTAGTGCCAACGACCACTTGACGCTCATTACCAGGGTGCCATAACAAGCTGCGAGCTGTTATTATAAAATCACACTGATTGGCAGTTGCGATTAGTTCATTGACACCAAAATAATTGTTTTGCTTTTATAGTGATGATATTACTATGCAATTTAGTGCTTAGATCTTTTCACACTATATTACATGCCGTATGTTTTCAGCTCATTATTATGTGCTCAGTTTTATCTTATCTTGTCTGTTTATTTACGATTTTTACATGTTCCAGCTTTTAAGTATTTATCACCTTTTACCTCCCTTTTGTCAAAGCGCTTCGTCACATGATCAATATTTGTCTGTATATAAATATTTCACTGCTTAATATCTACCCTACCACTCATATTACCTTCGAAAACCTTTTGACATTTGATGCGTTCACCGCATGTCAACCCTTTCTTATCACCCCATAAAGTTACAAGATCAGTAAATGAGTCAGTAGAGTGACTCACTAAGTTAAGTTTTCGAAATACAGTTTTGATGTTAACGTAATCTTTGCGGTTTGCGAGATCTCATTTATCTTTTTGATTCGTGATTCATTGGTAGTTTGTTACTTCACCAGATATACTACTAGATACTCATTGTTTATCCTACTGATCGTAGAAATCTGTAGCAATATCACTGATTGTACAAAACATGCAGTACCTACTGTTGTGTAATAGTTTGATTTTCGGAAGTTCTGGAAAAAAAATATTTTATTGTAAACTAATAGAAGTAAAAGCAGACCTTGAAAACATATTCTACCTGTTTGTTAATTTATAATCCTATCCTATTTTTATAATCTCTAAAGGATATAATTATAAAACATTTGATACAGCTGAAAGTTAAACAAACCCATTATATTAAACTTATAAACCCTTTTATTCCCATGTAATGTTGCTAAACTTTATGATTATTTGATTCTCTTCCGGTAAACATACAGGTATAATTTCACAAACAGTCAACAGCCATATACAAACCGGGCCTCTAGAGACAGGTATAAAGTTTACCTCACTATCTGACTCATAGGTGCCCATCATTGCTAGTATTCAAACCAGACAATGTGCCTTTTCCCTGCGAAACTCAGCATTTCGACCTTGTCTTTATAATAATAAGGTTTGAATTGAAATGTCTGTAAGTGATCTAACCTCTATAGCTCGTAATCGTCTTGTAGCTTGAATAATAGGCGGTGCCGTAACTTTGTGTGCAAATAGAATATGCAATGAAATGTGCAACAAAATAAATTATTTATCTATTATCCAAAAAATATTAGCTGAACGAATTGATTATTCGGTTAATGATTGTATTTTATTTAGAGATAACATACATAATTTTTAGATAAAATGTTGTGTCTGCAAGTAATATGAAACTGATGTGATGTGATGACACATACTCCTTATTGAAACTGTTCACTGATCAGTATTCAATACTTTACCATATTCAATTTTAAATAGCTCCAATTGTGTGTAAATTTGCAATCTCATTCACACATTTTTCTTATTTGTCTTTATTGCATCCTTTTATACTTTTTGTCTAGACGGTTTTGTCGGGTTCAAAACCTTTAAGTATTCGTAGAAGCTATGTTTTCATTTTCACTATCAAAGTCACTCTTCTTAGAAAGGAAGCGGGACATATGTGTCACCCTATCAGAAACATCTATTCTTATTAAATATTTGGGACAAATGTTTGTATGATCTGCAAATATTTGTCTCGGGTCTGGGTGTTTTCTATGTATATTATGTATGTATTTACAAAAAAAAAATGTATATAAGTAGTATATCAGTCATGTGGTTGCCATAACACAAGCTCTGCTTAGCTTGGGACTACATGATGCTGTGTGAAATGTCCAGCAATATTTATTTATTTATTTATTTATTTATTTATTTTATTTACGGCTGAAAAGTTTTAGATAGCGGTTTGTTCAAAGACTTTCGGTAGGGATCGCTTTGTATATGTTACTTTATTAGTCTCTGTAGTTAAATTATTATACACAATGCCAGAGTATTTGTGGTTTGTAAAATACGGAGTGTTTGACATTGAAATCATCTTAACATCTGGTAAATGTTCTTTCATGGGCACGGACATCTAAACAAACTCTACCAAGAGCATGATGTTGAAAGACGTACGAAAATCCAGGTCGAACTGTACCACGTGTCTCTACACAGAAAAGTGTAGAAATGAGTCCTTGACTATTTGAATACTGAAAAATCAATCAGCTGCTTTCGTAAATATTACTATAACAGTTTCCAAGAAAACTCCCCTGAAATTGGCAAAGGAAAACCTTCCTAGGAACCAAATAAAAAATACAAATTTTAACGCATAATAAATCTCTGGATATCATAATTAAGTAACTTCAACCACGACGGAGGCCATCAAATAGTCGATAAACCACTTAAAGACCTAGCTAATACAAACTCAGAACAAAGACAACAAAACCGCAAAAACGATACATTCTTAAACATGTAGTGTTTATATTAAATGCTACACGCACACTTGTCTAGTACCAGTGCCATCGCAACCTCATATTTTAACTGTGCAAATAATAGTCGGTTACCAGTTGCAATTGTGTGCGCGTAGCGTCTATTACGTTGCCCGTATGTGTGACGTTATAAGTTGGTTATTGAAAGGCTGCCGACCACGCTCCGTGGATTTTGGCGTTTCCTTATAATCTAACCAGTTACTGAATCTTTTTAAAATGATCGAACGTGTTTTTCGTTCTGTGATTGTGGATTTTTGAAATGGATCATCAAGAGGTGCTGTTGGTTAACGTAAGTTGTTTATGTGAACATCGGAATCGCTGATACGATCCTCAATATAATCAAATGTTTAATGGTTGCGTCATTCTCGTACCAAAGTTTTTTCTTTGAGAGTTGAGCGTAGTTTCCTGTGCAACATCAAATATGTTTTTGGAAACTGCATTCGGACGAGAGATCGATCTGACGTGACTTCCGTGAATAAAACAGTGACCTAGTAGAGTTTTTAACTTTTCTTGGTGCGAGATCTTGTAACTATAAATATACCTACCTACACTAGTCTTTGAAGCTTCTTAAAATTTAGTGTTTCGATATTCATTTAATAAAAATGTAATATGATCACGACTGTATTCCCAAGATGCGGTAGAGATATTCTTTTTTTTAGATCTTTAGGCATTTTTAGATCCTTTGAAGATGTCTAAGGAGGTAGTCAGAGGTAGGTATGTCCAAACACATTTGGTACATTCCCACATTTTGCAGAAGTTAACATTCCATACATGACAGGTTGCAAGCCCATCGATGCTATTAGAAAGCTAACTTGGTTTCCTCACAATCTTTTCCTTCATCGTTTAGACCTCGTGTTAAAGAGCAATTAAATTTTTCGAAACTAAATATATTTGTAAGTACTTGAGTATGTTCCTGAAATGATTATAATATATTTTATTACAGTTAAGTTACCATTCAAAAAACTCATGCCATTTGTCGGTATCTTTAGTTGTCATCAAATGCAACAAGCGTTTATGTATACTGCGAGAAACCAACTTTCCTTCGGACCCACAAAACTTTCCACTGCATTCGTTATGTGCAGTACATTTCAAATTAGTCACAATACTACACACGTACCAAAGTTATTTATGTTTGAGAAAGAGAAGTCATTCAATGTTAGAGAAAGTAAAATTTTCTTTATCAATACTCCAAAATATAGACATCCGTCATCTTGTAAGTGAAGCTACCGTTTTCTACTTGACTGAGATTTCCTTTTGAAGACAGAAGATAGAAGTCTTTGAACTATTATGACAACGGTCAATGTACAGATTTGCAACATGCAATCTGAGATCAGTCAAGCAGCATGATTGGATAATTGCAGATATTACTAAATAATAAATAATTTATGCCGTGAATATACATCGCTATCAACATCTACAACTCAACTTCACTCTAGGTGTCTTTCTCAATGGTCTGGCAATAATCTCTAAAAATTATGAATACAAAATTATTTTGGATATTACTATAATGTCGTGCAATAAAGTATTTAAAACTGTATTGGGGATGTGCCTTCATCAATGTTCTGCATAAATTTCATAGATTGATAGGTACCAATCATGATTTCTATTCATCGTAACTGGCATACGATATAATGCGATTAACTTGTAAACCAAGTACTGGTTGAATGCGCACCAATGACATCACGACTTCAATCCGCTCCCAATAAGTTATTTAAAGTTCAATACTAATGTGCCATTCAAATTCACTAGAATAGAATAATTTGTCCGACTGAATTCCCCCTTTGCGTTTTGTTTGCGATTTCCTGAATAAGATAGAAGTACTTGTATGTGAGTGGGAATTTTATTTGCGGTAAATGCCTACAATTTATTATTGGCCCTTTTTAAGCGAGTTACTTCAGATTCATGACTCTTATAACCTTTTATTGCTCAATTTGCCTTTTATGATCGTTGTTGTGCACAATTCTATCTCTTCTCCATTTGTTTTAGTATCGCCATCACTGCTATAAGCTCTTTATGTTTTCAGCTTTGAGTTGACGTTGTTATATTTGACTTCTCAATTTGAACCGCCCGTAACGACTTGATTTACCTTTAATGTATGTAACTCGACAAAAACGACCGCATTACCGTAATCCAACGTTTTTGTTCACTGAACTGTTGTTTCGCTTCTATCATTAAACATAAATTACACTTGAGTATGCTATTTGCCTATCCTGTTAACAACTAGACAATTGTACATATTCTATTCATTTATTATTACATTATATCAATGCTTTGCACTGACTTTTAATTAAAAGGAGATTTCTTTGGGTTTGATTTTACTTTTTGTCCTATGTATGTACTATGCTATGCATAACTATTTGGTTATTTTCTTTATTAGTGCCTCCATTCATTAACTTAAAGGTAATGGTTTGTAAATGAGATATACGCGTCAATTCATTGGAAGCTTTGAGACCCACTTCACGATACGAATCGATGTCGTAACTCACACTCAATAGCTTTATCGCTAGTGTTGATATGCTTGTTTACAATAACAAATAGCACCGTATCATTAAATACATAAGCAAAGGTATTCATAGAACACATACAATAATAACACGTACAATACCTCTGTCACGTATGGAATGCTATCTTGTGCAAAATGTGGGTCTTGGTGTTTCTATTTCGTTTATGTTTTATACCTCTGTTTTATTTGGTTAAGTGAAAGGTCACCAAACAAAATGAGATTGAACTAAAAAAATTCCACCTGCGAGTACATTTACAAACACACGAAAATAGAAGTTGCAAAAGTTTCCGAGAAAATTCTTTAGTCAGCAAACAGTTTTACATTCAGGCCGTTGGAAAAGTGCAAAAATAAATTATGGTTTATTTTCCCGGTAGTTTTTTCTAGTAAATGTTTGGAATTTAGCGGCCTTAATGATTGCTCTTGTGAGTTGGTTCTACCTTGAGCCTCGAACGCTTACCGCCCTCTTAGGGGGAAACTCACGGATGTGTATTCGGCAAGCTTATTTTAATTAAACATAAAAACTAGCACCAAAGAAAAATATTCTGTAACCGGCATATGCATCGCTTTTGAACAATTATGTAGTCCGTTGTGATCTGGTGCTTATTTATTGCAATGATGATTGAAATTGATTGTGGCAGACATTGAATAAAAATACTCAGAGGGTTCATAGAAGGTTTGCGGAAGATTTCCAGCCGTGTGTTTCCATGTTGCCTCAGCGTGGCCTAATTGCAATACGCGTGTGCCACTCGTTTATGCATTAGGGATGAAATGTATGCCTCATGTCTGTTTGAGTGGTTTTCCACATTTGATCATCTTTTCATTAAACCATCTACAGAGGCTACATCAATATTTACAAAGGTACTTACATGAAAACGAGGGCTTATGAGCTGCTAAATATATTTGGAATATAAAGCTAAGAGGGTTTTTGAAAATCCTCATTTGATTCGCAGTAAACTCCATAGGCTACAAGTCGGGTGTAAGATAGCTTATTGTAAAATCGGCAGAGTTTCCCCATTCTCGGCCAGGTGCGGGGAATAACAGCGTCAAATTGTGAACATTTCATTTTTCAGGCGACTGGCTTTCCTGTGAGTTATGGCTTAAGTTGCAAAATGGAGACTTTCCATTAGCTATGTCTTTTATTTCATAGTTCATTTATAACAAAAAACATTTTACTTTTAACGACCTCAGTAGGAAATTTGGTTCTGGACTTGAGGTATTAATTATTTTTTATCGTAAATGTGTTGTTTTTTATTCACCTTTAGAACCTTAATAAGCTGTTCTTTGTTTCGTAAATGTCTGACTTCAACCCTATTATAATACTACTATCTCGCCCAAGCAGCCTATGTCATAGAGAGCCCAATTTTACGTCTACAGAGACCTCATGCATCCTACTGTTTATTGCAAGCTTATTCAATCCAAAGCTATTGTCATCGGATTTGGCTACCATTGCCACTACGCCTTCCATTGTATTGTACCTTATTAGGTAGCGATACAGTGTACTGTATTATTGGTGTCGTAATACTGTCTAATCACTTTCGACATTTAATTTGTTTTCACTTTTGTTGTTACTGTCACTGTTTTTCTTTTGCATCATGTACTTAGTTTCGTATGTGTATTCAGAAACTGATTTGACTCTAACGTAAGTTTGCATTCTCAATAGCTATTGTCGATTTGTTAAGCCTCGTTCACATTTCACACGTCGTCGATCGGTTGACTCTGCGATATCTTTACATCAACTCTAATGGTTTGACCCAAAGATAAAAATCCATTGTCGTTGGCAAAATCACAATCTTTCTCCTCCATTAACATTAGAAGCTCCTTAGATGTTATCTTTGTAATTGGTGTTCCCCTTTTCGGATTCCAAAAGATTAGGCAATTTGGACCAATTTTAACAGATTTAGCATTATTTGCCAATCAAAATTTTGTTAAATATCTGAATGTTAGAAACAATAGGTTGATAGTATCTGGGATAATGGCAAATTGTGAAATTCTATACCCAAAGATAGTGTAATGGAGTCCATCCATTATCACAAAACTAAACAGAAACGTACTAGAAACACTCGCAAACATAGTATCTACCTAAAATTGATGCCGTATTTGTATCATTACTGAGAAATAAAAGCAAATAAGAGTTATAATGATTTTGTTTTGGCTGTATAATGTAGTATTATTTTGACTCCTTGCTGATAATGTATCTTCTACCATCCAGTACACTATTAATAGACCTGTACGTTAAAGCAATAAATATTTATAAAAAAAAAATTGTCAGTTTAGGTACTTATATATTTTTCAACCATAAATAAAACTTGATTTTATTTATAATGGTATACATACAATTTGGCCGAACATAAATATGACGATGGAAATTTATAATATGCCACCGGAAAATTGGTTCATAAAACTTGCACGAGCACCTGAGAGTTCGACCTTCGTGAAAATCTATTTTCCTCTTATAGACGGGTTTTGAACGAGTTCCAAATACACCCCATTCTATTTCAGATATTTATTGTACCATTCCATACTTGCATAACAGTATCATTCCAACTTGCAAACTTGGTGAGTTATGTTTAAAAAATTTTGGGGTTTTGCATACCGACTTTCGCTGTTGACAAATGTACTGTTATGAAATACCTTTACCTTTTTAAAATGCGTAGCTAAATTAGAGTTTTCCATAACGATTTCCTGGACAAATATTTATGTTGTTTCAAGCGGCAATGATTAATTTTAACCTACATCATCTTTCTTTTCTGTGGCAATAAATACAAAGATATACAAATGCCTGCTTAAGCAAACAGGAGCGTTCGCACTTTAGATGTTTTATAGCACCAATACAGCTTCAGATAAGCTTCCTTACCTTTATTTCTTCGATTTATTCATGCTCCCGCATAAATATTGCCGATAAGATACTGAGATATGCACGTCTCGTGGCTAAAATTCTCGAGAAATGTGCTTAGTAGTGAAATGTACGTGCTAGATAAAGTTTTTTAGTGTTTATTTTAGGAAGAACTATCTCTCTTTGAATATTTTATATTCGTAAATCGCGAGAGTGGTTTAAATGGTCAATAACTTTGTAGTGTAAAGTAGATATGGCGTCTAAACGTCCTACGAGTTTTATAAAGGTTTCTTTAAAGGGCAAGGTATTGTTTAGTGGTTTTCTACTGCTTATTGGATTATTGTTTAGTGATAAGAGTTGTAAACTATTTAACCATGTTGCTTATAATGTATTTTATTCTGTTACAGGTATTTTGGGACAGTCCGATACCGGTAAGCTAGAGCGAGGGAAACTCAAAACGTCGAATTAACATAAAAGTCTCATTGAATTTCAAACAGTCTTTGGAAATTCAAATAGTTAACAAACCTGGATGGAATTGTCAGCTTGGGATCGGCCAATATTTGCTAAAAGTTAACTTTAACCAAAATGCAAGGAAGTTATATTCTACCTGGAATGCTAACTGACATTTAATGTACAAAGGATTTTGAACCTTATCACTACAGCGCAACGTTCTATTATAGTTCAATCTTGGTTATAAGGATTGTCGGTCTCGTTGAGAGGCTTTCTTGGTAGCTTTGTCTCTTTCACACTCGTTGTTGGATTAGTCGTGTGTCCATGTCATATAAATTTCAGGATATTCACTAAGGATTAGGAATATTTAGTTCATAAATTATGATAACCCTTTAGAAAGATACACACCGCCCAAGTTTTATCTCTCAAGCGGACAGCGTTTTCTGTCTCAGTGAACCTTCCAGTTACGTTTAGTATACAAATTCCTTTAGTATACAAATTCCTTGCCAAGAAGTGACATTCTTAGCAGCTATTGAAAGTTTTTGAGGGAAAATTGTGTGATTTCATGCCGACTTTCCAGCGACGCAACGTAGGAAATAGGCAATCAAAATATTGCGCTCGAAATAGCTCTGCAGTTGGTATTTCCGTTGATAAACTGTGGGACTCGTGCACTCAACCGATCAAGTTTTAAGAGAAAGGAGTTGATAAACAAACTGATAACCTTTGCTCCCGGTAAGGTGCAGCACTTGCGACATTTGAACGTAATATTTTATTAAAAGGTGTCTGATGCATGTTCCGGAAACTATTCGGTATAAAAGTCCCAGTTTTTTGTAAAACGTTTCTTTCTTCAGTTACAGCATTTCTGTCAGCTGGGTTTACATTTTTTTCGCTTTGCGTCGAGGCCTCTATTCAATGTGTTGGACGCTCTCCGTTGCATTTTTCATTTCGAACCTGAAATCCGTGGCGTTGTTTTGTACATAACAAACTATAAACACGTATTTTTTCATATAAAAGCTTTCATGGTTATTTTAAACTTTTTTGTTCAAAGGTCCTATCCACTAGGTACATATCACTCTACTGTTTTTTATGTAAGTAAGTAATTCTTTTTATTTATTCTGTAGGTACTTACCGTATTTTTAATTTTTATAAATCTGTGTGTGTGTATCGAATAAACGTATTTCGATTATATTCTATTCCAAATGGTAGTTTTCTATACTTTTGAATCAATCGTCTTTTCGATAGTAATGCAGTAGGTAGGTAAGTACTCGTAAATCGTAAAAGGTAAGTCATACGTTTATTCAAAAGGACGCCAGATCATGCTCTTGAGCAAAAAAACATTGTCTTGGAACGAATGAAATTCTCAAAATGATTGCGGTCATGCATAGGTATTTACTTTTTGCCGCAACATGCAGGTGTCGCGTGAAATGGAATGGAAAACAGCAATCCGTTTTGAGCGTGCATTTAATTTTGATGATCAATCCCCCTTGACAAATAACGTTAGTGGTTTGTGGTGTCTGATGGTGTTTGCAACTGGGTAGGCTAGACTTAAAAAAAAAATGTTACCATCAAAATTATCATTGTGTTTTAATTTTATGCCCCTTGTGGCTTTTTACAGGGATTTTTGGCATACTTGATTAATAAGACTTTGTTAGGAATTTCATTTCCTTTGTCGTTATCGTTATCTCTCATAAATCACACTCTACATATTAAATACATTACAATTCTTCCTGTTTTGTCTTAAAATTCTTTCATTACAATACCATGTCATGCATACCGCATAGAAGAGGATACGATACGAAACGACATTTACCCATCTTTTAAATAGATGAAAAGTATTTTATAAATCTTTAATATATTAGAAATTATACGAGTGGGCACTATTATGCCTAAATAATTCTGAGCCTGTACTTACTTATCCATTAAACAGGTGGGTGAAGGTCGTATCTAGTCGGATCTTAGACTAGCAAGAAATACCTTATGTTAGAAAGCTTATCTGTAGTTCTCTTAACATAACCATGTCCATCAACTTCTTAGGCCGCTCACCGTCAGCGCTGATAGGCGAGTGATCTTTATTACAATGAAATGAGGTACCTATTGATTGTCCAGCTCTGACGAGAACAATCAGCGTAGCCATTTCTGCTAAACAATCAGTATCCTTATTTCATTGTAATAGAGATCACTCGCCTATCAGCGCTGACGGTGAGCGTGAGACTAAAATCAGCCTAAATGTCACGCCATTTTCAAGCTCTTGTACATTTCCCAGTAGTGTCGTTCCACTAGCCTGGATATTTAGCTCCCTTCGAAAAGTCTAATGTCACAGGTCACTAGAGTAACTAGGGCAGTAAGACTGGTTAAATTTAGCCTGCTAAGAACAACTGAATAAATGAATACTTGCTTAAAAACTTGTCTGCTTAGACATGATTTCTAGGAAGAATGATTTTTCCAACGATGTCAAAGCTTCTTCAATTTAAACATTAAAAATGGAGGTGAGTCGCAAACGAACCACAATCGATGTTACCATCATTACGGAAGCGGTATTTTAAAACTGATGTTGATTTTTTTAGACTAAGTAGAGTATGTACAAAGAAAGTTGTGATCATTCAAAAGTATTGAAACAAAAGGACATTTTAATCGGGTACACTTGATTCAGCTCTGTTTTGATTGCAATCCAACTAGTGTTTAGTCGAATTAGGGCTCAGATTACGCTGTACCTACAAAGTGCATCAACAAAAATGCCAACCACGTACAAATCAGTCATTTACTTTTCGAGAGCTTGTAAAAATAATGATTTATAGTTTCATTTTTAGCCAGCTGTACTCGTCTAAACGTATTAGCTTGCCCTATATCATGCAAATCCGTGGTTTTATAACTATTATTGGAGTTGTTAAGTAATTGGATAAACATAACTTTCTTCCCCTACCCTTCTCTTTTTATTAGACAAATGTCATTCAAAAAGACAAACGCTGCCTGTACCTACTTTTATCGTACTTCTGGTGCTTCCATAAATATCATTATTATTTGGTCGTATCGCATTTTGTCGGGTTTGTTGGCCACTTCTCTAGGGGTTTCTAATAAAGAAGAGCTTAGAAAGGTCAGGTTGGGCAAAGTCCATTATTTATGATCGTTTTTGTTCCTTGTTTATTTTGTGTTTTCACGTTTATCGGATATAAAAGCTTTGCCAGAAAATACTACTTTGTTACTGTATTTTTTGCACGGTTATTTGAGAACAACGAATTCTCTTCACCACATATCCAAATTTAAAATGTCAAACAAAAAGTGCCCTCTAGATAATAAGGTTTTGCAAAGAGTAGAGGAGAAAAGATCGTTGTTGCAAGTTGTCGAGAATAGAAGAGGGAAGATGATTGGCCATCTTATACGACATGACAGCTTCATTAAGAACATCATTGAAGGAAAAGTGGAAGGAAGAGGAAGACCGAGGATAGGCTACATGAGCCAAGTGAAAGAGACGGTTGCTTTCATGTCGTATAGGGAAGTCAAATAGGCTGCCCTGGAAAGAGCTTCGTGGAGAGAGAAGCATCAGTTATGCCGACAAGGAGCTACCCCTTAAATAGAAGAAAAAGAGAAAATAAGGGAACAGTTAAGAAAGTTTTCATATTAATATTCCTTAAAAGTAGGTCGTTGCAATTTTTAACGAAATAAGGTTTTAGAGCTTCATAACTCATGTTATTGTAAAACTTTGAGGCTCCTGCTCGTTTCTAGTTTAAAATGGGAGTTTGAAACCCTAAAGTTTGAAAACTTGAGTGTAGCCACAGATTAAGTAGCACAACTCCGTTCAAGACTCACTCAACCAATGGGTACCTGGCTCAATACCTGGCAATACTCAATACATTGACGGGAACATTTGCTGTATTGGCTATGACTGTATTAGAAATCAAGAACTGAGAGACCTGGAGATGCCTCGATAATGGACCGAGGTGTGCAGCACAGCGAGAAGATCTTGGAGGGAGTAGAAATGACCAGATCAGGACCAAGTTTTGGGTTAATATCCGTTTTACTGTCAAAAACTGGGTAGGGCTTAGATACTCGCTACGGACGCGAAAAAGGCTAATTTTAATGCTGAGAAGATCTAAGTATAGGTACCAAGTATGACTCATTTTTTTACACTGTGATAAATCATAAAATTGTACGAAATATTTTTTTCTACTAGTAGGGTAAACCAGACTATTCTTGGCACCCTTACAATGATTGGCACTCTGGCATAAAAACCCAAGAAATAAGAGTTTCGAGCATTTTTTTATAGTGGCAGTAATTTATTTGATAGAATATTTAATTTCATTGTGGTATCATTAATTTATGTTTAGAATATCCATTCTAAACATAAATAAATGGTTTTTATGCCAGAGTGCCAATCATTGTGAGGGTGCCAAGAATAGTCTGGTTTACCCTATGTTGTGCGGTTCTAAACGCAGAGTAAGTAAAAGTCCTAACGTGGATTATGACCACCAGAAAAGAAATAATAATGATTCGAATTTTGAATTAATACTGAATCTAAAGTTACAGCAATAAAGCTTATTTTATAAAAGCTAAAAGTGACAAGACTCGCCTAGCTAAAGTGTTCATAATGTCGTCAATTAGTTAGACTTTAGATTAGATAAGACTTACCTAAGTTCCCAGATGATTTGAATACTAAAGCTAAGTAAACTAAGATAGTATTATCGGCTTAGTACTCTGCCAAAACAAGTTGGACGAACTCCAAAAACTTGGCCAGTACCGGTAAATTTTCCAAAAAGAGCCCAGAATTTTCAAGGAAAGCTTCTATTTTAGAGAGAGAATTTCAAAATTGAATGAACCACGAAAGTGCTATCAAAATTTAGTCGCTGAAAACTGGTTATTGTGGTTCGTTCTGAAAACTAGATTGCTTGAAGTTTGGTGCACAAAGAGGAATTCTAACATCAGAGATAGTCATCATCATCATCATTGCCCTGCCCTTATCCCACGCTAAGTGGGGTCGGCACAACATGTTTTCTTCTTTCGCCTCCTTTCCTCTATCATTCGCCAACTCAGAATCCACTCCTCTCTCTAACATCAGAGAAAGTATTAGGTTAAAATATAATCCATTGTTATTATTATTTCCATTTATAAAAATAGTTGAAATACCAAAAAATGCAAAGTTCCTCGCTAACTACCATTTAGAAAGATTTACTACTGCAAGGAAACGTAGAACAATCCAGCATACAAATTACTAAGATTTAGCGTTCAAGCAAGTGCCGGGCTAAATGGTAGTAATCTACTTTGTAATGAGGTGCAGTCGGTGTAGTGACTATCGTATAATCTGTGGCAACGTGGCCATAGAATGCAGTAAACTTATGAAAGAGACCTGTAATTTAAACTCCAGGTCTTTTATTGCACGAAGTTTAGCTTTGTATGACTCTATACCTAAATTGTTCCAGCGACCTTTGTTCCCTTTAAAGTTATAAAGCCAACTAGCAAATATATCCATCCGAAACAAGATATTTAAAAAAATAAAAACTGACTTTATTTCCTTGATGTTTTAACAATTATGGGACCACCAACGGAAAAATCGGTGAACATAGAACCACCTCCTTTTTTGAAGTCAATTAAAAAATCATAATTAATTCTTTGGGAGTATCCAATATAGTCAAATCCGCAGGTCGTACATGGGTAAGATTGGCGTGGGATAGAGGCGAATGGCAAAAGCGAAGAGAGGTGCCCAGCAGGATATGCCCAGCAGTGGGATGAGAAGGGCTGTCGATGATGATCCAATATAGTAAAGTCCATCGCCAGATTCACGTTAGGGGTGGGCCATTATGTGAATCTGGTGGAATTTCTAGGCTGAAGGCCTATGTTTATAAGGCTTTCCGATTTTTATAGCCGGAAATGACAGTTCAACCTGCCCTCCGAAAGAGGAAGTGCTCAGTTTTTATCTATTTTGTGACTAGGCAGAACATCAAGAATAATTACCACCTTTGTTTATATTTTGTTTATTAGCAACTTCGCTGTATTTCAATTCTGCCAGTGTTTGAGTGAAATAATTGAAATCTGCGTTGCAAAATTTTACAGCACCAGTAAAGAGTACTGCGTAACCTCAAGTAGGCTTCCACATGGGTAATTATATCCTTCAGACTAAGACGAATCGTCTACAAAGTTGTCTAATTTCTGTAGCTTAGTTGCGTTGGCTGAGGTTGAGTGGGGGTTACAGTGTGGGCTACAGTTAGGATAAGCAGGATTGGAACTTTACCCATAATGCAGTTAATGGCTAATATTCTAACAATTATCTGAAGAGCTAATGCGAGGTTAGCGTAACTTTAGCTAGGTAAAGTGTGGCAATGTAAATCCTTTTTGATGTCAAGGAACATAAAGGAATAGGTACATTACTTTTATTGCATTACTAGCTATCTAGATAAGTTTCTCATCAAAATATTAATCTAATCAGACTATAGTTTTTGCGATCATTTAAAAAAATCTAATTATCCACATCGGCCAAACCGTTTTCAAGTTTACTTACATAAAAGTTGATGAATGGTTTTGAATGGCCAAAATAAATTATGAGAACCATTTTGTTAAAAATCCTTGAGATTGTAAAGATGAATAAACATTTTTAATTTTATTTTTTAATTAAAATTACCTATTAAACTAGTAATTTTCGGTGTCAATATTTGCCTAATAAACATACAAAAATTACCATATCCCTTTTAAATCCGAGTAAAAATAGTTAATATTTCCTCGCTGACCTATAAATTTCTGTATCAATTTTAACGTCCAAATAAGGGTTCTATTCACGGCATACCATTTTATCACACTATAAAACTCCAATAAAAAACTGAATAACAAAAAGCCTACGGTGTTTGGGCGGGCGGCGCCGGGTCAATGACCCCGTTAATAACTTCCGCTTACCTGCAAACACTCGTTAGACTAGTGCTGATGACAAAGTTCAGACTGAACTCAAAGTGAAGTCGATTAAACCGCTTTTCCATTACTCAAGTAGCCTGGTGCTATTTGCATCACACTTATCACACCACACTATCACACTTATCACACAATCACATCACACAATATTATAAATGCGAAAGTTTGGATGTTTGGATGTTTGGAGGGATGTTTGGATGGATGTTTGGATGTATGTTTGTTCCTCTATAACTCGACAACCACTGAACCGAATTGCCTGAAATTTAAAATATAGATAGATAATAACCGGGAATAGGAATAGGCTACTTTTATCCCGGAAAAATTAACGTTTCCAGGAGGAAAAAAAATAGTAAGTAGTTGAGGGCGAAGCCGCGGGCGTCCGCTAGTAAAACAAAACTAGCAAGTTGCATGCAAGGTTTAAAAGCTCATCTTAAAACAAAAAGAAATGCAAATAAAAGCTTGCAGGAGAGGTGCCAGTTCTAGTAATCATGTTTAGTGCGGCTTAGGCTGAGACTCCACCAAAGCGGAGACGAGAGGAGATGTGTTTAAACAACTAATAGAACTTCTTTATTCACACATATCGTGTTACAGACGTGTGAATAACGAAATTCTATTGATTGTTTAAACACATCTCCTCCTCTCCGCTTTGGTGGAGTCTCAGCCTTACTCTGGTGAAGTCGTTTTTAGGCTGCCCCAAGGCCACCGTCACGGCGGCATAACGACTTTAAAGCCGGGACCGACAATTTAACATACCCTCCGAAGCTCCGATCTCTATATCACCATACATAAAATCTACACATGAACTTAGATAACTGTTTTAATTTGTTATATTGCTTCAACTTTCAACTTCCCTAAAATGTCCAGTTTTTGGTACGAAACTCTCAATTTTCAAAGTTTCAAAAACCTGTGATGCATTACGCATACGCAACGAATTTGTTTAATGGTAAGCGTCCACAGGCTCGCATCGCACGCAGCGGACGGATCGCATCAAGCGGATTATCTGTGTAATGCGATGCGTACGATGCGGACAGGTGGACGAACTTATATGAGTTTCTATACAAATAATACTACGATCCGTTGCGTGCGATGCGTCCGAAGCGTACGATACCAACATGTGGACGCTTACCATAATACGTTGTATACGTGCGAACAGAATGACATTATATAGGTACTGAATAAGAAATACAGTAATTTTACGTGACATAGTTGTAAAAATAGACTGCTTGGAAAAAATACTATCAATGCAAAATAATGGGAATTCATGCATACAGGTGCATGCATATATCTAAGGAACTGGAGTAAGTTCATTGCTATAAACCGATACTATCTCAAACAATAGTAAACAATACTGACGTTCGAATCTGAACACCGCAATAATGAACGGAGAACTGATTGAATGCATTAGCAGCATTTACACGCAGAGATCGGCCTGCGGATTTTCCTGCGGACCGATCTCTGGCATTCCAACCTTTGACAGTTTTATCCGCGGATATCTGTAAAGATATCTTTAAAGATATCTTTACAGTCCAGATCCGTGCTAAAAACTCTACCGTTTAAAGGCCGCTAGTTTTATCCGCGGATATCTTTACAGATATCTGTACAGTCCACACAACGATCTATTATCATTTAATCTTGGTTAAAAGGATTGTTGGTCTTGTTGAGAGGCTTTCTTGGTAGCTTTGTCTCTTTCACACTCGTTGTTGGATTAGTAGTGTGCCCATGTCATTTAAATTTCAGGATATTTTTACTTTATCGCGCTCGACAAAATCAGCGCTTGATTTCGATCCATGGTTTCGATCCTTGAATTCGATCCTTGATTTTGATCCTTGATTTTGATTTCGATTTTGATTTCGATCCTTGATTTCGATCCTTGGTTTCGATCTTGGATTTCGATCCTGGATTTCGATCCTTGATTCTTGAATTTTGAACCTTGAATCTGAAATTTTGAATCTTGAATCTTTGAAGTGACAGCTGTCAAACTTCAAATGACCATATCTCGGGAACTACTCGTCCTAGACTCCCCGTTCTCAGTTCAAATGAAAGCTATGACCAAGATCTTCATTTGAAGTGACAGCTGTCAAACTTCAAACCGCCATATCTCGGAAACTACTCGTCCTAGACTCCCCGTTCCCAGTTCAAATGAAAGCTATGACCAAGATCTTCATTTGAAGTGACAGCTGTCAAACTTCAAACCGCCATATCTCGGAAACTACTCGTCCTAGACTCCCCGTTCCCAGTTCAAATGAAAGCTATGACCAAGATCTTCATTTGAAGTGACAGCTGTCAAACTTCAAAGTGCCATATCTCAGAAACTACTCGTCCTAGACTCCCCGTTCCCAGTTCAAATGAAAGCTATGACCAAGATCTTCATTTGAAGTGACAGCTGTCAAACTTCAAACCGCCATATCTCGGAAACTACTCGTCCTAGACTCCCCGTTCTCAGTTCAAATGAAAGCTATAACCAAGATCTTCATTTGAAGTGACAGCTGTCAAACTTCAAATGGCCATATCTCGGGAACTACTCGTCCTAGACTCCCCATTCTCAGTTCAAATGAAAGCTATGACCAAGATCTACATTTCAGATGACAGATGTCATTTTGACAGCTGTTATTGAAAATGTAGATCTTGGTCATAGCTTTCATTTGAACTGAGAACGGGGAGTCTAGGACGAGTAATTCCCGAGATATGGCGGTTTGAAGTTTGACAGCTGTCACTTCAAATGAAGATCTTGGTCATAGCTTTCATTTGAACTGGGAACGGGGAGTCTAGGACGAGCAGTTTCCGAGATATGGCCATTTGAACTTTGACAGCTGTCACTTCAAAGATTCAAGATTCAAAATTTCAGATTCAAGGTTCAAAATTCAAGAATCAAGAAAAAAACTTTGTAAATTTATACCGTTCCACGCGCCAGTCCAAAATCTGCGGTTATCTGTACAGATATCTTTACAGATATCTTTACAGATATCTTTACGGATATCTTTACAGTCCGGATCCGTGGGAAAAACTCTACCGTTTAAAGGCCGCTAGTTTTATCCGCGGATATCTTTACAGATATCTTTAAAGATATCTTTAAAGATATCTGTACAGTCCGGATCCGTGGGATAATCTCTATCGTGTAAATGCCGCTATTGTCTATCGGGGACTTACGCCTCACTCAGAGATGTCAATCAAATAAAAAAATAATAAATAAATAATACTGCTTGAAACTGCTGTTGCTTAGACACCTCAGGCAATAATTATTGTCGTCTACGTTATGAGTGATAGGATAGCAGATTGTTAAACAAAAGATGATAGAGGTCGCGTCAAGTAAAAATAACGCTGGAAAAAAGCGTTTTGTCTCATGTTTGCGCATGAGTTACCTATTTGCAAACATGAGACAAACACACCCCCTCCACTTTCTTCCAGCGTTCTTTTTACATGACGCGATATGTACTTACTATAAAGTACTCAGATAAAGTACAGAAGATTTTTTTCCTAAAGATTTGATAACAATTTTAATCGATCGAGCGAGCGAAGCGAGCGAAGATCTTAGTGGTAAGTTGGGCGATTTTGCTTTGTATGTTTGTATGTTTGTATGTTTGTATGTTTGTATGTTTGTATGTATGTTTCACGAATTGTTGTTCGCGCATAACTGTCGAACCGTTCATCCAATCTGCATGAAACTTGGTAGGTCAATAGGTTGTAGTAAGGAAATTTACGGTGGAGCATATGAGCTTAATCGATGAAGGGGTTGTGAAGATATTAGGTTCCCAAGGGGGTAATTTTTTTTTAAAGTTACACAAATATATTGAGTGGGGTGTCATATGAAAGGACTTGTTTTGTACATTCCAAAATGGTTTTTATTTTTAGTCTAGGATGTATAGTTTTTGAAATACGACCAAAGAACAAAAACTACGAAACCAGAGCTGCAAGAGCTCCCGTTTCATAGAGTTTCGATGTCTTCGTAGCTCATTGACTGGTCGGTCTTAGAAAGAGAGTGGCATCGTAGCGGTTTGGTTTGCAATGATTTTAGTTGCTACTTGATTTATTTTCTTAAAAAAAAAAAAAAAAACTTGGTAATGAATGAAAATAATTGTCCGGGAACCTGCAAATAAATTACGTACGTAGGTTACGTTAGGTAAGCTAAACTTGGTAGGTCAATAGGTTGTGCTATGAAAATTTAAGGTGGAGCATAATGAGCTTAATCAATAAAGGGGTTGTCAAGATATTGGGTTCCGAATGGGGTAAAAAAAATTTAAACAAATATATTGAGTGGGGTGTCAAATGAAAGGTCTTTAGTTGTACATTCCAAAATAGTTATTATTTTTATTCTAGAACCTATAGGTACCTAGGTACTTTTTGAAATAAGACGAGAATTCATATATTAAATTAATGAAAAATTAGACACGACATTATGTATGGCATGCATGCCAGTATTTTTTACCATGACGAGCTAGCGCAATAGGCATACTGGGCAGTAATAGCACTTGAAAGTATAGGGGTAGTCAGAAGAAAGTCCAAATGTAAGCCATCTACGGTGCGCGAGATCTCAGTTCGGGGCGAACTACTAGTTTCTAGTTCATGGTTTTGTAAGTAAACAATCTACTCTTTGTTCAACACTTTGGAACAGGAGTAGAATCACCTAGCTCTTAAGACGTTTCAAAGTGGTACACTAATGATCTTATTGAATACATGAATTGGACTTTTGACTTTCCTAATGTGTGTAGAATTTTAATACTTAATCGGAATTATTTTACAAATTTTTGAATGAGCCTTTATTCTTTATTATACACAAAAGAAACACAAAACAATAATCTTACACAATGAAAGGACATGAACAAAGGCGAGCTTAACCCTAAAAAGAGTTTTCTTCCAGCAAACCTTTCAGGCTAGAAAGATGATAAGAAGCGCAGGATCCTTGCCGGGTCTGTATTTCCAGAAAAGTATAATTTGGGTGTCTTCAAATCGAGAGTCAATAGGTTCCTTCTAGGTAAGCGTGCTCCATCTTAGACCGCACTGTTGCTTTACATCAGGCAGAGTGTGGTCAAACGCAAACCTATTTTTGTTTAAAAAAAAAAAAAAAAAACTTTTAATAAAGCGTTATCCTGTGAGTGAGGACTCTGGGTGAGGCCGCAAGTTTATTCTCACGACCTAGATACGATGCAATACGATTCCCAATACCACCCGCTTGGGGCGTACAGATGCAGATTACTGGCGGTACTGGTGTGCTCGAAAGGCATTAAACTTACGTCTGAGGGAACAATAACCATTAGACATAGAAACAGAGGAATTCAAAATTAAATGAATTATGATTACGACTGTATCCCCAAGATGCGGAAGACAATAGCAGCATTTACACGCAGAGATCGGCCTGCGGATTTTCCTGCGGACCGATCTCTGGCATTCCAACCTTTGACAGTTTTATCCGCGGATATCTGTAAAGATATCTTTAAAGATATCTTTACAGTCCAGATCCGTGCTAAAAACTCTACCGTTTAAAGGCCGCTAGTTTTATCCGCGGATATCTTTACAGATATCTGTACAGTCCACACAACGATCTATTATCATTTAATCTTGGTTAAAAGGATTGTTGGTCTTGTTGAGAGGCTTTCTTGGTAGCTTTGTCTCTTTCACACTCGTTGTTGGATTAGTAGTGTGCCCATGTCATTTAAATTTCAGGATATTTTTACTTTATCGCGCTCGACAAAATCAGCGCTTGATTTCGATCCATGGTTTCGATCCTTGAATTCGATCCTTGATTTTGATCCTTGATTTTGATTTCGATTTTGATTTCGATCCTTGATTTCGATCCTTGTTTTCGATCTTGGATTTCGATCCTGGATTTCGATCCTTGATTCTTGAATTTTGAACCTTGAATCTGAAATTTTGAATCTTGAATCTTTGAAGTGACAGCTGTCAAACTTCAAATGACCATATCTCGGGAACTACTCGTCCTAGACTCCCCGTTCTCAGTTCAAATGAAAGCTATGACCAAGATCTTCATTTGAAGTGACAGCTGTCAAACTTCAAATGGCCATATCTCGGGAACTACTCGTCCTAGACTCCCCGTTCCCAGTTCAAATGAAAGCTATGACCAAGATCTTCATTTGAAGTGACAGCTGTCAAACTTCAAACCGCCATATCTCGGAAACTACTCGTCCTAGACTCCCCGTTCCCAGTTCAAATGAAAGCTATGACCAAGATCTTCATTTGAAGTGACAGCTGTCAAACTTCAAATGGCCATATCTCGGGAACTACTCGTCCTAGACTCCCCGTTCTCAGTTCAAATGAAAGCTATGACCAAGATCTACATTTCAGATGACAGATGTCATTTTGACAGCTGTTATTGAAAATGTAGATCTTGGTCATAGCTTTCATTTGAACTGGGAACGGGGAGTCTAGGACGAGTAGTTTCCGAGATATGGCGGTTTGAAGTTTGACAGCTGTCACTTCAAATGAAGATCTTGGTCATAGCTTTCATTTGAACTGGGAACGGGGAGTCTAGGACGAGTAGTTTCCGAGATATGGCGCTTTCAAGTTTGACAGCTGCCACTTCAAATGAAGATCTTGGTCATAGCTTTCATTTGAACTGAGAACGGGGAGTCTAGGACGAGTAGTTCCCGAGATATGGCCATTTGAAGTTTGACAGCTGTCACTTCAAATGAAGATCTTGGTCATAGCTTTCATTTGAACTGGGAACGGGGAGTCTAGGACGAGTAGTTTCCGAGATATGGCGGTTTGAAGTTTGACAGCTGTCACTTCAAATGAAGATCTTGGTCATAGCTTTCATTTGAACTGGGAACGGGGAGTCTAGGACGAGTAGTTTCCGAGATATGGCGCTTTCAAGTTTGACAGCTGCCACTTCAAATGAAGATCTTGGTCATAGCTTTCATTTGAACTGAGAACGGGGAGTCTAGGACGAGTAGTTCCCGAGATATGGCCATTTGAACTTTGACAGCTGTCACTTCAAAGATTCAAGATTCAAAATTTCAGATTCAAGGTTCAAAATTCAAGAATCAAGAAAAAAACTTTGTAAATTTATACCGTTCCACGCGCCAGTCCAAAATCTGCGGTTATCTGTACAGATATCTTTACAGATATCTTTACAGATATCTTTACGGATATCTTTACAGTCCGGATCCGTGGGAAAAACTCTACCGTTTAAAGGCCGCTAGTTTTATCCGCGGATATCTTTACAGATATCTTTAAAGATATCTTTAAAGATATCTGTACAGTCCGGATCCGTGGGATAATCTCTATCGTGTAAATGCCGCTATTCCTTCAGATCTTTTGAGGAAGAGAAACTACTCAGGTAAGTAATATCGTCGATTTCTCATAAACATTCTCCGGATGGATCGAAACTAATGAAATTTAAATATCTATACTTTTATTTTGTAGTGATTCGTAGGGCTTCGTAGGGCTTACAAAATAAAAGCGCATGGTTCGCTTTTATTTTGTAGGGATATTTAAGACTTTCAAATACTTCCCAAAAATTCCACCCAGACGAATTTTGAATCCGCTATCTAGATCCCAATGACTGATTGCTCGGTTGAAACCTCTTCTTGTGCAATTTTTGGAAAGTATTTTAAAAATCGTTTTATATTTTTAATAACAATTTCAATCAACTTTTACGTCAAATAAATTTTGTACAATGTTTGATATCCTAGAACTGAGAATGATTGTTCTGCTTTTATTCGAACGGTGATGTTTTCATTACGACT
This sequence comes from Camptogramma bilineatum, assembly GCA_958496255.1. Classification (NCBI taxonomy): domain Eukaryota; kingdom Metazoa; phylum Arthropoda; class Insecta; order Lepidoptera; family Geometridae; genus Camptogramma; species Camptogramma bilineatum. The sequence goes on along the minus strand of OY292465.1, from coordinate 8,502,260 downwards.
GTACTTTAAATGCTACTACTTTCAAACAAATCTAGAAGCTCAATCGCAATAAGCTTTTACGAAGCAATACTTTTCAGTTACAGGAGAATATTTATAATGTTTTGTGTCAAAGAATAGAATTGTGAAATAGTTTTAGTAAAATCTTCGTCTTTTTGAATCTTCTCAATTACTAAAATCGGGGCGACCGAGCTCCGCTCGGGTGAAAGTAGAGAAAAATTAAAAATTAATAAGAAAAAAGAACAAAAGAAAACTTACAAAAAAATAAACTTCCATTGGCTGAGATTCGAACTCGCGGTCTTTTGATTAAAAGCGGACACCCGACCACTGAGCCACTTTTGTATCAACGAATCATTTAAAATTACGAGTCACATTGCATTGGTAAATCTTTTTGCATGAAAATGTGAAAATGCCGAGAAAACGAATTTGCTCAGATATGAGACCTAGCTAGATCGATTTTTCGCCCCCGTAAGATCCCGTACCGCAAAGTTTATTGAAATCGTTAGAGCCCTTTTCGAGAACGTGAGTACGGACAAACAAACAAACAAATATTGCTCGTTTAATATAATAGGATTTTGTACAATCTTCCAGGCGTTTGTTAAATGAATGCCTGTGACGAGCGGGTATTGATAGATTCAGTGAAAGCATCACGATCGTTTTATCAAAGCTTTTATTTAACTTTTGTATATCTTAGAAAGCGTCACGATCGTTTTATAAAAGCTTTTATTTACTTCACTTGTATCTTTGTATGTCCTGGAATATTGCAATAATTTTTTTTTATTATCGTTTTTAAAATAGACCGCAAGTTCATTTGTCGTATATTACTAACAGGAAGCTAAAGAAATTTGGAAAATTGCCTACAAAACAGAAAATTCAAAGAAAGTACCGTAGCAAACGCGAAGCCATTAGTTTAGAATTTAAATTTAGTAAATGGTAGCAATTTTCACACTTGCTTTGCAACTCACGAAAGACGGTAAGATTTGCACGGTATATTTACGTGAATGGTGTACGCATGAAGTTTTTTATGGTAGGGTAATAGGCGTAACTTTATCAATTATTACTTTGAATGTGGTTTGTTTGTAGGTCGGTAATCGAGATAAGCTTGTTTGTGTAGGTTCAATACACAATATTTCTATAGCGAAGCAAATTAATCGATGTGTAGTGCACTTACGTATGTAGGTAGTATGTACTGGTACATACGTAGGTAAGGTGTACAGTACACTAGGTACCTACCCTACTAAATACTTTTAAATATATTTTGTAAGGATTAAAAAAATGAAGAAATAGATGTTACTGATTAATATTTTTACATTCAATTTTAATGTATTCTAATGTAAAAAATAGAACTCTCATCACAGTACCAGCTAGGACTTTTAAATAACACTGCATTACAAAGAATCACAAACCAAATACTTACTCGTAATTAAACGATTTTACCATAAAATATAAGAAAAACCGCTAACAAAATAGTCCAGTAGGTACACGCCAATTTCAATGAAACCGTTATTTAATTTGTCGATTGTTTCGAAAATGTGGTTTTCCACAATCTGTTATTTTTTGTCCCTGGCACAGGACTTTCGATTGGATTTAGACAATTCACGGTTAGATTGATAGAGCTACGCCACCGGTTGTTTCACAGACCGTCGGATTTGCGGGATTGGACTGCGTTTTTTAGTGTAACCCCTTTTTGTCTGCGGAACACTCTCGTTTTTGATGTGGAACCCCTTTTCTGTCAGTGTTCTCTGCTGGGTCGCGGATTCGCGAGGCGAAAGTATCCGAACAATATGTACTTATTTATTCCATTTTTTTTTGTTAAATTTGTGCATCCATGTGACTAATTTTAATCATCACCGACATCAGAATATATAATCGTTACTTTCAAAAAAAATTAAGGGTTGTCATCAAATCCAGTAAAGTTTTTTTAGTTACCTACTTCCTAATTCTTATGATATCGTTTCTCGGCGAGTAAAAGTAATTACTAACACCTACAAATGACAGCAGCGGGGCTAAAAAGGACGTTATAGCAAATTCACAATATGGTTCACAGCGAGATTCTCGTATTAGAAATCACAAAATTTACAATTTCTATTTAATTGTCAAAAAGATGAAATGCTTACTTATACGAATAACTAAATAGTGATTCGTATAAGCATTTCATCTTTTTGACAATTTTGACAGGTCAATCAACAGTACAACCATTTTACGATTCTCCACAAAACTGTCAAAAATATGAATTGCCGATACTAATCACTACTCATTGTAAGTTTTGTGATTTCCAATGCGAGAATCACGTTATAAATAATTTGTGAATTTTGATACTAGGTACTCAGCGATGCGTGTGCTCGATACCTTCAAATAACAGCGTACCTACTTACTTGAGACTCGGTGTTGGTACATTATTTTAAGTAAAAAGCAAGATATAACGGTACAATAAATAAAATAGGTACTACTTAGAATATAATTCTAACACGGGATAGTCACTGTAATTATAAAATTATTTTATTGTTCACGCATAAAGTTCCATAAGGTATGCGACACACGCGGTGCGCAGCCAGGCGAGACGAAACTCTAGCTTGCGTCGTTAACCTCAATATATGAATATGAAGATATTAAATTATAGAGATAATCTCATTCTCAACAATTAAGATAAAAAAATGACATTTTTGGCGCAATTTGAACAATCGCTATGCCTAGGATGTAGAATGCTAAAAAAGATCTGAGAAATGTATATTATCAGTTTCATTTTCGCCTTGCATTGTTAGCCTTCTATCAAACTCTTCTTATAAAACGGAACCAACACGATTTGATTACCTATGCTATTTTAACCAAGATTTAAGTTGTCATCATTTTCAAATTTAGAATTAGCATGCCTTACAAGGCTACAACCTCTTTGAAACTAAATCGTGAGTTTCAAATTCCGAATATTCACGCACGTCACTTTTGTTGACGGTACAACAATGTGGCGCACGCACTCAGACGCCAGTGTTGCCAGCATTATGTTCTAATTATGCGTTAATATTGTTCTGTTTCTGCTCCTTCGTAGAATTTTGCCGCATCACTTCATCCACGCTTTCTATTGTTGTATCCTGTTCCGTTTTGTCATGTAAGTAAACATTACTACTTACCATAACTACTTACGTAATTTACAACCTGTTTTATTGTTGTCATACAACATATTTCAGTTGACAAAAAGTCATTTTTATGACTAAAAGTCATTTTATGCTGAACATTTTAATAGGTACCTTGACATTTTGACCTTTAGACGAATACCCCCCGGAGTCGAATAATGGCTTATTAGTTTCTATTATCAAAAATAGCAAAATGCAATATTATTATTATTCTCCCAATATTTACAAAACAAACTAGTAGGTAACATCGTAGTGTTGCTATTTATGTGATCACAAACCGGGTACATTATAAACCTAGCAAAAAATACCCATTACAATATCAATAGAGCATTTTGGTACAGCAAAGTGTGTCACCTAACAGTATCTGTCGTGGACAACCTGTTACCACAAATGTTTCGGTGGCATGTAAATCATGAGGTTCGGTTACAAATGGCTATTAACTTTCCTTTTTGTCAACACATGAGTTTAAAACAAAGGAGTTTGAATATTCTAGGTCACTAGGCCGTAATTTCATGGTATATGAGGTCATTACTATCAATCAACTCTGTTATTTTACTCAGCAAGATCTCAAACAAAAATGATTGTTTTGCTTATGTATTTGTTTTTTTTTACTGATATGCAAAGGCTTACCTACTGTGCATGCCTCTTTCTACTTCTACCTTTAAAAAAATTAAAAAAAATGCATAATGAAACAACGAGGGTTCGAAATTTAAATTTATTCAAAGTTCATTCGATTCAAATCGTTCAATTAAAAAAAAGTTTGAATTCAGAACACGGCACAATAGAATAAGGTAAGTAATTTATTTCACTCTGTTCTCTCCTTACAATGACGCAAGTGGGTACCGCGTACCCGATTGCATTGTGCAACTTCTGAAGATCGTCGCATAATGCTCTATGAATCAACTCTTAATAGCACACGATAGATAGGTACACGACCTTCGCTATCTCTTAATTGGCTTTAACAGTAAGCTGTCATTTGTGGCCTTGATCCGCGATGACACAACACCTAAGAATAAATCTTGTCAATCACGGCAAACTACAGATTTACCTAGTAGATTTTCCAGCAGTGAAGAGACTTAGATACCATCAGTCAAGTCCAGTTCTAACATACTAAAGAACAATTTCATGTTCCAGGCGATAGATGGCAATAAAACATTACTCTCTCAAAATAATCTGTTTATTTAAGAGGGAATTGGAAGAAGAATACATGTTGTGCCGACCCCACGTAAGTGGGAAAAGGGCAGGAAGAAGATGGTACCTAATAGAATTTTGTGTTTTTATGCATATTCCTGTGTTATTTGTAAGCATATTGTGTGTTTTTTTTATGCATATGTATTTCAGTAGCTTATTATCCTTTCGTGTGCTCGTTAGCTAGACTTTAAGCTCATAATGTCATTCATGAGAAGCGCGGTGCATGCGAAATTAGCACTGCAGCATTTTTGTTCGCACAATGATGCAATCCGAGAGCTCAGCAGTCCCTTTGTGAGCTCGTGATTGTGAACTTTTTGAATAAAGCCCGATCCGCTTTAGACGTAGGAAGTAGTTTATAACGAACCGCGCTGTAATGGCATGCGTCAAATCACAAGCACAATAATCATACAAACTCATAGAAAATACGTAAGCAAAGCCGTTGGTGGATGATATCAAAAAATAATCAGCTTAAAAAAAGAGGATAAACGGCAACAATTTAAGGGAGAATACCCTGACAATGCACCAAAAGGCACTTGCAAGATCCAAAAGTTTAAGAGTTTGGCTGAATAGTATTACATAAAAACAAAAAGGTAGTAGCTCAATAGATGTGCCTACAATAACACCGCGAGATAATTGCAAAATAGTTACTTATTTCCGAGAAAACAATAGATAAACTCTCTCAAAAATCCCGAAATCGACCTTTTTTTGTGCCAATTTTTACAAATCCCCATTGGAGTTTATAAAAATCTTTATTGTTCACGATAGACACAAAAGTATGAACAAGAGCAATACCGCGCTAGATTTTGATTAAATCTCATCGTAAAGTTGAAATCTACGTCTGAAAACTATTTATTTTTCGACGCAAATCGTTCGCCTGCGTCCATACATTTTACTATGAAGTAGATACGGACCGAAAGCCGCTTTCTGCGCTGTATAAATTGGATGTTGACTTGCGAATAAAATCAGTGTCGTCGGGGATACCGAGGTGGGAGGACGTCCGTTTTCCATCCTGAGCGGATACGCACGCACATTTTAGGGCGAGGCGTGACCGCAAAAATCACAAATTTGTATGATGTATTTTTAGTTTTATGAAATACTTACCTATTTTAAAAGCTTTTATTTAACTTGCAATGTAAGTATGTATGTATGAATGTTTGTTCGGGTCAAATCTTGCGGGTTTTTGACCCACTTCCGATGTGAAATGTCCGATTGAGCTAAAATTTTGCACATTTTTATATTCTCGGAGACAATTTAATATTATGGTATCAGCGAGCTGATCTGATCATGGAGTCAGGAGCTGTTCAACGGAACTCCCCAGTAAATAGGTCGATTGAGTTAAAACTCGGCATATCTGTTAAGTTCCAACTACAATGTAATAATATGGTGACAACGAGCTGATCTGATGATGGAGTTAGGAGCTGTTCAACGGAACTCCTCAGTAAATAGGCCGATTGAGTTGAAACTCGGAACTCAGCATATCTGTGAAGTTCCGACCACAATGTAATAATAAGATGACGGCTAGCTGATCTGATCATAGAGTCAGGACCTGTTCCATGGAACTTTTTAATGATATGGGTATCTTACATTTACATTTACTGAATGTGAATTGTGAATGTGAATGTGAATTGTGAATTGTGAATTGTGAATTGTGAATGTGAATTGTGAATGTGAATGTGAATGTGAATTGTGAATTGTGAATGTGAATTGTGAATTGTGAATTGTGAATTGTGAATTGTGAATTGTGAATTGTGAATTGTGAATGTGAATGTGAATTGTGAATTGTGAATGTGAATTGTGAATTGTGAATTGTGAATTGTGAATGTGAATGTGAATGTGAATGTGAATGTGAATGTGAATGTGAATGTGAATGTGAATGTGAATGTGAATGTGAATGTGCATGTGAATTGTGAATTGTGAATTGTGAATTGTGAATTGTGAATGTGAATTGTGAATGTGAATGTGAATGTGAATGTGAATGTGCATGTGAATTGTGAATTGTGAATTGTGAATTGTGAATTGTGAACTGTGAATGTGCATGTGAATGTGAATGTGAATTGTGAATGTGAATGTGAATGTGAATGTGAATGTGAATATGAATTGTGAATTGTGAATTGTGAATGTGCATGTGCATGTGAATGTGAATGTGAATGTGAATGTGAATGTGAATGTGAATGTGAATTGTGAATTGTGAATGTAAATGTGAATGTTAATTGTAAATATGAATTGTGAATTGTGAATGTAAATGTGAATTGTGAATGTGAATATGAATTGTGAATTGTGAATGTGAATTGTGAATGTGCATTGTGAATTGTGAATTGTAAATTGTGAATTGTGAATGTGAGTTGTGAATTGTGAATTGTGAATTGTGAATGGTGAATTGTGAATTGTGAATTGTGAATTGTGAATTTGAATGTGAATTGTGAATTGTGAATTGTGAATTGTGAATTGTGAATTGTGAATGTGCATTGTGAATTGTGAATTGTGAATTGTGAATTGTGAATGTAAATGTGAATTGTGAATTGTGAATATGAATTGTGAATTGTGAATGTAAATGTGAATTGTGAATTATGAATTCACAATTCACAATTCACAATTCACAATTCACAATTCACAATTCACATTCAAATTCACAATTCACAATTCACAATTCACAATTCACAATTCACAATTCACAATTCACATTCACAATTCACATTCACATTCACATTCACATTCACAATTCACCATTCACAATTCACATACACAATTCACATTCTCAAATCACAATTCACATTCAAATTCACAATTCACAATTCACAATTCACAATTCACAATTCACAATTCACAATTCACAATTCACAATTCACCATTCACAATTCACATACACAATTCACAATTCACATTCTCAATTCACAATTCACATTCAAATTCACAATTCACAATTCACATTCACAATTCACAATTCACCATTCTCAATTCACATACACCATTCACAATTCACATACACAATTCACAATTCACATTCTCAATTCACAATTCACATTCAAATTCACAATTCACAATTGACAATTCATAATTCACATTCACAATTCACCATTTACAATTCACAATTCACAATTCACAATTCACCATTCACAATTCACATACACAATTCACAATTCACATTCTCAATTCACAATTCACATTCAAATTCACAATTCACAATTCACAATTCACAATTCACATTCACAATTCACAATTCACAATTCACAATTCACATTCACAATTCACAATTCACAATTCACAAGTCACAATTACAATTCACAATTCACAATTCACAATTCATATTCACATTCACAATTCATATTCACATTCACAATTCACAATTCATATTCACATTCACAATTCACAATTCACAATTCACAATTCACATTTACATTCACAATTCACAATTCATATTCACAATTCACAATTCACATTTACATTCACAATTCACAATTCACAATGCACATTCACAATTCACAATTCACAATTCACATTCAAATTCACATTTCACAATTCACAATTCACAATTCACAATTCACAATTCACCATTCACAATTCACAATTCACAATTCACCATTCACAATTCACATACACAATTCACAATTCACAATTCACATTCTCAATTCACAATTCACATTCAAATTCACAATTCACAATTTACAATTCACAATTTCACAATTCACATTCACAATTCACAATTCACAATTCACAATTCACAATTCACAATTCACAAGTCTTAAGTCACAATTACAATTCACAATTCACAATTCACAATTCACAATTCACATTCACATTCACAATTCACAATTCACAATTCACAATTCACATTCACAATTCACATTCACATTCACATTCACATTCACAATTCACAATTCACAATGCACATTCACAATTCACAATTCACATTCACAATTCGAAATTCAGAAAATAGAAATCAAGGATAGAAATTAAGGATCGAAATCAAAATCGGATCGATATCTCAAGTACGTACCTACGGCTAGACCGATTTTTATATTTTACCTACCTAAGTAGGTAAGTAATAAATAAATAAATATTGCTGGACATTTCACACAGCGCCATCTAGCCCCAAACTAAGCAAAGCTTGTAATATGGGAACCAGATACTGATAGAATACTCATATACTTACCTTTTTTGTGTAAATACATACCTACATAGAATACACTGGCCTGCAAAACTAAGTAGGTATCACACTTTTAAAATTGCAATAACTTTTTATGTACCTACATACACAAGATACTTTCGAAATAAAAAGGACTCGAAAAAGAGTTTAATTTTGTATAATGGTTTCAAAGAAAGCTGATAAAATTTGCTATGAAACGTTTTTATTTTGGAAAAAAATAATAATTTAAAAGTGTAGTAAGTACTTAGTTTTGCAGGCCAGTGTACTTTATAACACCCAGACGCAGAACAAACATCTATGTTCATCACACAAATGTTTGTCGTGAGTGGGAATCGAACCCGTAGGTAGGTAGGTAGGTACATTAAGTTAATAATAATTCTATCGTTTAATAAATCAAAATTGATTGAATGTAGGTACAGATATCGAATGTACGGCTACAATTTCTATAGTAGTTCTGTTCGAATATAGTACTCAATTCGAACCGTGCAACCGACTTGGATTGGATAGTCAACCCGTTTACACTATGGCTCCACCCTTAGGCAACAAACACATTTACGCCGGCGGCATACATTGCGCATTTTCTAGGACATGCTTACAAATGCTACAGCGATGACGCGCAATGAGAAATAAACGTTAGTGTGCATGCGTACTACGCTACGAGTTGCAGATGTGTGAGTGTAAAATTTCAAAGTGTGCGTAGAATGAGAAATTCCCACGCTCACAATGTAGGGCCTTAAGGGTGCTGCCACATTATCACGTCTCTACCCCGTCGCATAGCATGACCGTAGCAACACCGTCCCGGCAAAAATGATATTCTTTGTATTGAAATGTACCGGACGCCCCACACCAGACCGTTCCCACACCGTCGCGTGTCCTGCCCTGCCATGGCCGTCTTGTCAATCTCCGGCCGCCATGATTATTTTGCTGACACGTAGGGTTGCAACACCTAATATTATATTTAATATAAGTCTAATATTATTTGAATCCTAAATAATATATTTTTGGGGAAAAAATATATTAGGCGAAGATCTTAGTGGCAACTTGGGCGATTTTATGTTGTTTGTTAGTAATGTGTTTCAAAAAATTTTCCGGGATAAAAAGTAGCCTATGTCCTATTTACGGTTATTTTCTATCTTTATTTTAAATTTCAGCCAAATCGGTTCAAACACATCCAAACATCCATCTAACCACCCAAACATCAATCCATCCATCCAAACATTCAAACTATTAGTGTGATGTGATAGTGTGATGGCTTTGACCCTTTCTTCTGACTTACAAATTTTGCTCTTAGAGTTGCCGCAAAAAATAATACCCTAGCCTAGAGCTAAAATTAGCACATCGATGAGTGCAACTTCAAATATTTGTCTTAGCTTTGTTAGACTAAAGATAAATTTAGAATGCGTCCGGTCGCGGCGCTTATCGGCGCTGCTCGCTCCGAAACACGACAAAAATGCAGTTTTTTGGAGCTTTCTCATCCCTAATAACAACCAATCGAAAAAGTGAACGGAATTTATGTCATTAATTGAATGACCTATCCGATGGAGCAAACCAAAAACATAAATTACCTACACCAACTTCAAAAGCAAATGAAGATTTATCTTATTTTTAGTGATTTTCGTTGATTTATTATGAAGTAAATATGATGTTAAATAAAAATTAAAACTAAAATTAAACGGTATATTACAAGATAAAATGTTAGAGATGCATGTTGGCTTTTCAGTTACTTTCCACTTTATTTATCGAGGGTTTATACAGGGAAATACAGTGTTTGGCTCAGGGAACGCCCTTAAAGCAGACTCAACAAAACCATGGTAAGCTGTCATATTAATTATGTGAATGTAAACTTAAACTTGTAGGGGTAATCAGACAGAAGCAAGGAAACTTTTATTTTTCAATCACATTTTTTATTAAGTAAAATCTACTATTTATTTGTAAGTTCCTACAAACTCCTTTATTCGAAAAAAAAGTGGCAACCCTACTGAGACGGTCGCATGCATGTCAGGTCGAGTTGACACTCGACTGACGTCCGCTGACAAATAACAATTTTAAAAATATAGGCTGAGTTCACATTGCATCTCTAAAATTGAAAATTGACAACCTTGTACGAGTAGAAAAATTTAAATTCCATATACAGGGTGGAAAAAATGAATGGGCCCCGGAGGGAAACTACTTTAAATCCTTAAGATACAATATTTTACTTAAAGGAAACATTCCTTTATTTTTAAAAAGAAACGAGTAGAAAAGAGTGTTGTCGAGACGTATTTAAAAAAAAGTTTTTGAGAATAAAAAAGTTATTGTATTGTTCAGTTATTCAGTTATTTATTTACTACAGATTTAAATTATCATTGCAGATAAACATCCAATGCGATAATTTAGATAGGTACTTTTGGAAATTAACATCTACTATGAATACTTACATTGTACGGTCCGCACACCCTGGATAAAGGATAGTTCATAGTCTAATATCAGTAAAACTCTGAGATAAATTTTAACTGATATATTGTAAGAAAACTTATGATATTGATGACTTATGTTATGATACTTATACAAAATACTTAAAAAATACAGACGGACGGGCATAACGAAACTATTAGGGTTTCTTGTCAGGACAACGGAACCCTAAAAAGTAGTATTAGTTGATGAACTGAAATATTTTGTTTTTGAGTTTCCCAACTCGTTCTATCTAGTACATTTTTTTTTAGTATGTAAGAGACGGAGTGCAGACACGCCTTTATATTTTAATCCCCGCCCATCTGTCAATACACATATTAGTAGCGTAGCCAGGTCAGCCCCTAGGGGCCGCTTTTCGGCCGTTGAAAGGCTTAGGCGGCCTTTCGATGGGAGCGGCTCCTAAACGGCCTATATGCACCTAGTTACCTTTTCCTATTTTTATTAGGTAGGTACTTACCTAATCATAATTCAAAAAAACAAATACGGATTGTAAGTACAGGTAAGTACATAGATAATGAGATACTGCGTTTAAAAAACCGGTCAAGTGCGAGTCGAACTCGTACGCCGAGGGTTCCGTACCTAGCCATGGTGCCAATTACCTAAGCTAGTCCGCTTAATTGTATGAGCGCCCATACAACTCGGAGGACAATTTTAATTGGCGTCAACTATGTATGGGAACACCCTTTAATTTTCAACTTTTTTAACTTTTTGGAATTTTTCCTTTATTTGTGCTATAAGACCTTGCTTTTTGCCAAATTTCGTTATTCTAGGTCAACGGGAACTACCATTTAAGTTTTCGACCCAAAACCTCTAGGGTACTTCCGGTTGACCTAGAATTGTCAATTTTGGTTACAAGCAAGGTCTTCCAGCACAAGTAAAGGAAAAATTCCGAAAAATAAAAAAAGTTGATAATTAAGGTAAGTTTTGGTACTCACAAATTTTCACGAAAACCTAAATTTGCCTATATCTTTTTATAGTATTGACTCAGGACCTTGATTTTTATAGTCACAATACGGACTATAAACCTTAGTATTTGGTATAAATTTCAACTTGCTAGCTCTACCCGTTCCTGAGATAATCGATGGTGACACACGGACAGACAGACGGACAGACAGACAGACGGACAAGAAAGTGATCTTATAAGGGTTCCTTTTTTTACCTTTTAAGGTACGGAACCCTAAAAAAATATAAAAAATTAAAAAATATTAATAAAAGGTAAAAAAAAAATTATGTCCACCCGTGCGAAGCCGGGACGGGCCGCTAGTACCTAATATTTTTCCCTACGAAAATCACCCCAAAGGATTTGTCCACCAATAATTCTTCCTTGACCCGATAAATACCTACCCCAAATTTGAATTGGAAAACCCCCCCATCTAGCATAACTTAATGCGTTCCGCACGTTATGTGACATTATCAAACGTCAAAATCCCATCGGGTACAATACTGCCCTCTCGAAATCAAAATGTAGTAACAGCAAAAACACGATTTCGAGAAAAATGATGAAGCTACAATCAATAAAAATATTCAGAAGAGGTTACATATTAATAAAACCTTGAATGTGGAGTGAAAGTACACATAATCTATAGGTACCAACCAATAATAAAGCGTAAAAGTTTGTTTGTTAATTTGTTTGAACATTGAACACGCTAATCTCAGGAGCTACCAGTCGGATTTGAAAATTTATTCCTGCATTTGATAGCTAAACTCTGTGAAGAAGGATATATGCTACTTTTTATCATCATCATCATCATGATCACCATATACCATCACTATGGGGGCAACGCTACGATGGCACTGCTAGTAAACTATATTTCTTAACGTTTTTACTTTATTTTTTCTTCAAAACATAACAGTTATAGCCATTTTGTAGTACTACCTAGTAGAGTGATATATCCCCTATTATTGCAATTAGTTTTCTTGTGAAATCCGTTCAAAACACATTATTATTAACGCAGTAAATTTTCTTACTACTGCGTTTTCGATCATTTTTTCTGTCATTTTACTAACTAAAATGTGGTATTATTGTAAGAATACTACAGTTTAAATGTGAAATAATTAATAATTAATAATTTAACAGTAATTTCACGCACTCTGCTGTGCGACCAGATGGAATAGCGGTTGCAACACCCGGTTGAAATGCTCCAGCGTGTGTCCGGGTTCGGCTTCAAATCCTATAACGACTATGGATTTTTTTAATCAATTTATTTTTTTATTTTTTATTTCACAACGAACTATATGAAATATGTATTTTAGTGTGGTTTAGCTTGTAAACGCTCTATATTTACAAAAAAATTGAGTGATAAGTTTTAAAATGGGCTTTCAGAATAATTGTGTATTTAGCATAAAACCAACAAAATGTCTATTACTGTGGTATAGGCTCGGGTGGGCAGATTACGCTTCGCAAAACGGTTATGCGACGGTCCTAGTATGATACGGTCTTAGTGTGTAAGGTGCTATTTTCGCGACGGGCTCGGTTATGGCTCGGCCCGCTTATGATATGACGCAATGTGTCAACAGCCTAAAAGTTAGTAGAGCCGAGCTCGTGTTGAAATTAAAATTCATCGGAAATTAAATGGATTCCTAGCCACTTTTCGTGCTTACCTAATCTTTTGAGCTTCTATAATGATAATTTTTTTTGTAAGATTACCGACTTAAAAAAAATAATAATAATAGTTCACATTTATAAAAGTTGCTTAATAGGACTTTCATAAGCCACCAGGTTTAACAGCAATACTCGTGTAGTAAAAACTTTTTAAAGTGAAGATAAGTAAGTTCGTATAAGCAAGTGGCCAACTCTGGGGGCGAAGTTTTTAGGCCGCCTAAAAGCTTCCGTCATGGCTTAAAAGCCGGGACCGACATTTAACGTGCCCTCCGAAGCACGGAAGCGCTCAGCTCTTAATACCACTGAAGTGAAGATGAAACTTGTAGATAAATAGATAATAACAAGGAAGTGAATCCTATGAATTGATTAATATATCAAACAGGTCGGCTGATCTAAGATGCTATTGAAAGAGGCGATATACCCACTTTGTCTTATAGAATGGAGTATATTTCTTGGCCTGTCAAGTCTAAAACAATAGCTTATCTTGCAACGCGTTATTAGCCTGGTTTCAACACAATGAAATTTGTTTCGAATAATTTATATGTAAAAGTACATTAATATAAGTGGTTTTGTATGTAATTATTAAAACAATTTGATTATATTTTGACATATTATTTATATTAGGTATATTCTACGTTATTGCGAAAGATATTATTTAATAAATAAAGCAATTTCTCAATGAATAAAATACGTTGAAAGATCAATCAAGACTAAACAAATCCAATGGTAATTTAAATTCCAATTTCATATTCAAATGTTGACCTACATTATCAAATAAAGAAATCGAATTCGCAATCAAAGGCAATAAAGACAAAGAATAAACAAGCAACCTGCGGAATTGAATAAAACAAAAACAACCTGATTAAAGGTTGCAACGCTCATTTAACGCTTCGATAAACGCAATTACTCAATGGGGATCTAGGAAGAGTTCTCTTTGACTAGGGCTGCGCTGAATCTGGATTTTAAGTTATTTAGGCCTTAAATTAATCCTCTTAGAGATAGGGACAGGAAAAAATGATATTATTTCGAAAATGATAATTCTTATTAAAAATATTTCAAATTTTCGATTTTCGCACAAAAAAACATAGTGGATAGGTAACGTTAGTGGTCTTCTGTCCGCAAAACTACTATGTAGTAGTTAAACAATTACAAAAACTATGGGAACTCACTGAAAAAACTATAGTTACTGTTTTAAAATAAAAGTATTCACATAGTTCTTCAGCTGCTCTAGGTTTTAACAAAGTCTAACTTTTGATAACCCTGTTTCAGTCTAATATTAAAACGTGAATCGGAACGTTGAAACTCCTTTTCCGTGCCACGAAACTTTAATCTTGTTCATTGTTGTAGAATTATGTTCTTACGCCAGTTTATTATCCAATTTGTAAAAAAAAACCTAATTTTGAGTTCGGTATTTAAATGTTTTTCATAACTGCGATTAATCTTGAACTAAAATAGAATTAATGCTTTATGATAAACTAGGTGCGCCCTCAGCTTTACCCGCGTAGTGAATGTAGTGATATATATGGTGATGATGATGATGATAAAAAGTAGCCTATAACCTTCCTCAAGAATTAAGCTATCAAATGCAGAACGAGTTTTTGAAATCCGACTACTAGTTCCTGAAATTAGCGCGTTTAAACAAACCAAACAAACCCTTCCGCTTTATTATTAGTAGGTAAGATGCCAAAACTCACAGCTGAAACAGTATAATGAGACTCCCTGCAGACAGAAGATAAAATCGACACACCAAAATATAGTCATGAACTTATCCGAAACATATCTACACAAAAAGGGGTCCCTTGAATGGTTATGTCTTATTTGATAAGGGTCTGTTGTTTCCGTGACTCAGGGCCTCATTCCCGCTCTACTTATAAACTCTACTCAACTTTTGACAAAATTAAAACACCGTTTATACTTTTGCCATCCTTTTTTGTTCCAGTGACAAATAGTGACATTGAGCATCGTTTAACCAGTATTTAACTGTTCAATTCTATCGCGCTTTTGTAAATTTCTTATCCTTGAGTCATTCTCATAAACGACAAGAAACGGTAAGACACTTCTCAAACTTTTTAACTATCGGAGGTTTATGTAGATTTCGTGAATAAGGCGGTCCGACAAGACAAGTTAAAAGGCCGTTCGACTCGAATCCAGAGTAACTCGAGCGAAACTTTCGTATGTTATACAATAAACTTAATATACATTTCGGGATATAGTCCTAAGTCTTTCAAACCGTCAGTCAGCGTAACTTTACGGTAAAATAACGCTTTCATCTTGATACAGTTGAAACCGTGTGAAGCGCCCTTTATCAGTGAGTAAATGGTAGAGAAATATCGTTAGTATCTGACTCCGAACAATGGTAGACATCCCCTCGCAGTAATGAACACGAGAAAGCTCAGTTACGGCACATCTAGTTACGATAACACTACGGTGATGAAAATTCTATTTTGTGGAAAATGTTGGAGCATGCGACGCCATCCGGTGCAAAAATAAACTAAATTATGACATTGCTGGCTGGAATTTCGTTTCCATTTTCGAATTTGATATGATGACATAGAATCCTGCGGATCCTGCGAGAGTATGTTCGAAATTTGAAATGGCTAGATGGCTTGCACGTCACGATTGCAATTTTTGAATTGTTATTCTTCGCCCATGTCCTATTAGACTTTTTAACTGAGCCTTCATTGCGTTGTGTAATTTTAATTTATTACCATTAGTTTCGTGTTACTACACGTCAATTTTATATAATTACAATGAATATTCATCAAACAACATTATTACAAACTGGAAGCATTCATCGTCTAAGTTTTTGCCCATAAAATAATAATTAATGTGTTCGGAAATGCATTAAGAACGCGTAAGTTCTGATAAGTATTATTACCTACTTTATTGTAAAGTGCAATGTGCTTATAGCGCTTATCATATAACATACAATGTTTGTATTTAGATAATGTATGAAAACATTGGACGCGTCTATTGTCTGTTACACGGTTCTTACATTATTGAAGTACGTCACTATTCCCAATTTACGTAAAAGTATTATAGGGACTGCTAAATTTAGATTAACGGTTAAGTAAACATTTGTGTTACTAAATATTAGCTATATTTAGCGCGGTCCTAAACATTATGACCATAATTTAAACGACATTATACTTACCTAATAGGTATTAAAGTTTTTCTTCAAAACATTTTACCTTTTATCAATGTAGATAAAAGTTTCCGCGAATTTATGAGAGATATGACTTTCAAGACTTTTTTACTTTCGTTCATTTCTTTATTAAATATTTTATTGACCCATTTAAACCTACTTAATTTATTGATTCAATACTTAAAGATAGTTGAATCATAAAATAAGAGATGATAAAACATTTTGTTGATCTTGTACCTACACCCAAATTACCCAATAGTTATTTTCCATACCGTTTCAAATCCGTAGCCATATTATAAATGTGAAAGTGTGTTTATTTGTTTGTTTATTTGTCCTGCTTTCACGTCAAAACAGAGCGACGGATTGACGTGATTTTTTGTGTGGAGATAGTTGGAGGGCTGGAGAGTAACATAAGCTACTTTTTATCCGGGTACCACGCGAGTGAAGCCGCGAGCAGCAGCTAGTATTGCATAAATCTATTCAAACTGCCTATCCCAATAAGTTAGACCATTGGTATAACCGAAACATGAAATCAATTTACATTTTCGCTGGCCGCAGTTTCAAACAGTTCGCGTTACATTACTGGCTATTTGGTATTGAAATTTCGATATCGTCACATTCAAACTTCGATCTACACAATTCAGGGAGAGTTGTTGCAATTTGCTTTCGATCGCAAACCAATCATGATGCCGGCACCCTGCAAGTACCAGGTATCGTGTTTACCCGAAATGTTGCATGGTCGGCGGAAAATAAGGTGCAAACTCGTCGTTTTTTATGTCTGGGTAGGTGATTTAGAAGATTGTTGAGTAAGCGCCTTTTGAAATAGGATCTTGTGTTGGTTTTGTGACTGTTTCAGGCAGACCGTTTAGATTGTATAGTTCTTTAGTACTGTTTTATTTTTTAAAGTGTTAAACCACACTTATGAAGACCGAGTTAAAACATTCCGGATCAAGGAGGATCGGTTCGATAAGCAATGCGGGTTCGAATCCGGTATCGAAAATTTTGTATACTTAGTTCTTTAATGTTCTTATCCAATTTTGCCATGAAAATGCTCTGTGTTTACTTTTGCGAAAGTAAAAGAGCATTTTCATGCAATTAAAGAGCCGTGTTGGACGAGGGGATTATTACCTCGACTTTCGATCCGCAGGTCGTGGGTTCGAAACCTGGCCGTGCATCAATGGATTTTTCGTTTCGAAAAATTTATATGCGCATTAACACGAGCTCTAAACGAAGGAAAACATCGTGAGGAAACCCGCGGCTTAGTTAGCCCCACACGTATTGACCATGTCTTTCCTGTGGATATGGCCGTTTAAGCTGAGAGGGTGGTGTAGGTGCTGGGCAAGCCTACTCCATCACAAACAATGTCCCAGGCACTACAGTGTCCCGTTAAGTGTAGGCATATATTGCCTCCTGACACTATATAAATCATCTAGTAAAGATGTTAAAGGCCTATGTTTACTTTTGCGAACTAGACAGTATTAACCACAAAGAGTATGTTGGCTTGTTTCCTAGGATAAAGTATGCTTGTCAAATCCAGTTTGCATATGCAATGCAGCAGTCATATTCAATTGTCTGAACATTAAGTTTGAATAGTGTGCCGGAGTTTGGCGAAACCACTGTTTCATTTTACTCTTGTTTGAGTTTGTAGACCTCATGTTTAAACCAACTAAAACACATTAAAACATTTAACGATACCACAATTTTAACTTTTTCAATAACATAGATGGGCAATATGAAAATTAAATGGAATAGTAGTGACACTGTTTGCTGTTTCTTGTTTTATTGTAGTCGGGACAACGTTTATTTAGCTTTATTTTTTTATAGGTACTTTAAATCTCAGAATACAAGAACAAACTTTATTCTTAGCTTAAAATACTTGGCAATGTTATTTTATATAATTTGCGATATGAACCCATGATAATTTGTATTTTTTATACACGTAAAACAAATAAATCAGTTTTAAGAATTGTGTATTGAAACAGTGTGAAAAAGTGTGTATGATGTAAGTACATCATCGTGAGTTTCAATACAAACCATTGATTTAATTGTAAAAATTCAGACAAAGACAGACATTTTAACATTCAGTAAAAGTAAATCATACTAAAATTATGAATCTGAACGTTTGTACCTATGTTTGTTTCGATTACACCATTGGAATAGGTGTAGATCGTGCCTTGGAATAGCATAGGCTATGTTGGTACAATACGAGTGAAGCCGTGGGCTCAAGCTAGTTATCACACAAGTCACACTCACACTAATATTATAAATGTGAATGTTTGGATGTTTGGATTAATGTTTGTTCCTCTATAACTCGACAACCACTGAGCCGATTTGGCTGAAATTTAAAATATAGATTTGGCTGGGAAAAGGAAATATTTTATTTTACTTTTTATTCGGGTAACACGCGAGCGAAGCCGTGGGCTGAAGCTAGTAATCGTAAAAAACAGATGAATCCACGGACCGTAGTTAGTCTAAATTAGTAGTAAAAGTCTGGTGTCCTTGACTTGTATTGTGGGGCGTGTTAATGCTATTAGCAATTTCGGATTACCACACTACTTTATTAACTTAGCTGGTGAGAAATGAACGTGCTATTTTTCTTTCTAAGCTCACTGTTTTATTTTAGAGTTCAAAAATCTTGCGGCAGTGAATTATGTGGTCTGCTCTTAGCAATAGGGTTTTATGTTGCGTATCTTATTGTAAGTAAAATTTAACAAAGTACTTTCGTAAAGTGCTAAAATAGCAGTTATTTTGTTTACTTAGGCAACTTCACACTTAGTAAAAAAATAGTATCTTAAAAATGTTAACTTAAAAAAAATTAACAGTGAATAGTTACCTAGGGCACCTACTAGCTTACCCTTTTTACTAATCCACCTACAAATTCGTGGCATTTCTAACCCCGTTTATGCATAAATCCTAGCGGGAAAAACGACGTAAATTATGTTCATAAATAAACTTTGAAACTTCTAAATATAAATTCTACTGAATCGTCAGAACCAGAGATTAACTAAAAGTTGGCGAGTTAAACTCGATGCAGGGACCGACTGTTTAGAACTAATTTTGGAATTCAATAGTTTCTATTTTGAACTCGGACGGGACAGTTCTTTGGTTTATTGATTTTGACTGTGAATTACGATTTTGTTTAGATAATACTAACTGCTGCCCGCGGCTTCGCTCGCGTGGTATCCAGATAAAAGTATCCTATGTTACTCTCCAGCCCTCCAACTTAGCCAGCCCTATAACACAAAAAATCACGTCAATCCGTCGCTCTGTTTTGACGTGAAAGCAGGACAAATAAACAAACAAATAAATACACTTTCACATTTATAACATGGGTACGGACTAGTTTCCGCCCGCGTGGACTACTATTTTTTATCCCACAGGAACCGTTAATTTTTGCGGGATTTTTAACATTTAACTTAACGACCCACTTTCCGAAACATTAGCAACGAATCGAAAAACTCCGTGTACTTTTCGATAGGTACTAATCTTCGTGGATCTTATTTATATCGCATTAGAGATCTTTTTACTAATGTTCTCAGTAATTACAGGTGTGAAAACATTTGGGTTGGTTTACGATACCGTAGAGTAATGTGGCTGCAATGAAACACCACATTTACTCGCTCCATTTGTCTTCTTGGCTTTGTAACTTGGACTAATGATACCTACATGCAATTTGTATGATGAGAGTAATTTATTTCGGCTTAAATTTAATAAAAATATGGTAAGTAAAACCATGTTTTTTGTATCTACACTACTACTAAATGTATTTACTTAAGTTCGTATAATCTTGTGGCCTCTCTGGTGACGAATTTTCTAGTTCGCCTAAAGGCCTCCGTCATGGCTTAACGACTTAAAAGCCGGGACCGTTAAGTAAACGTGCCCTCCGAGCATGGGAGCGCTCAGCTGCTAAAGCCACTTGCGGTCATCCATCCAAATTGTGACCGCAAACATTTTAAATTATTCGTACTTACGTCCTTTATTTCAATTTGTGCGAGAAACTCAAAACTTACACGGTAAATTATATAAATAGGCACCTATAATTTATTAAACTTTCGTTGTAAATTATATTAAATCCTATTTTAATCCACTGTTAACTTCAGGTCAAAGTTCTGCTGTGTTTCAGTCTCTCCCATAAAAAGTTAAAAAGAAACAAACTTCCAAACATTTTCGACGCTTCAAATTGATGCCCCATTTTTTAAATTCTGCCTAATTTAGTCGACTTTTCCTAAAATAGTTCGCTGCCGCTGAAATCTGTCTTTTAAGTTAATGAGCCGAAGGGGGAAAATTATTCGTGTCGTTTGTTCGAAATTGGAGTCATCCAGTCTTCGGATGGATTTATTCAAAGGCACTAATTAGAGGCTGATATTTGAAAAAGTCCTTTTTAGATACTTACCTAATTTGAAAAAAAAGTGCTAGTGATAAATCGTCTAAGGTGCTAGTAGATAAGTTTATATTATGTATGTTAGACTATAAGGTATATCTCTTCCATAAAGAGGAAGAGTTTGTTTGTTTGTTTGAACGCGCTAATCTCATGAACTACGAGTTGGGTTTGAAAAAATATTTCTGCATTTGATAGCTAAACTCTTGAGAAAGGTTATAAGTAGGCTACTTTTCATCATCATCATCACCATATACCATCACTACGAGGGTAACGCCGCGAGGGCGCAGCTAGTGTTTATAAGGGCCAAGTTTCATTTATTTTACATCTTGCACTTGCTCAACTATTGTTGCCTGAAATAAACGTTTCATTATTATTATTACTACGAACTTCAACCAATGGAAGTCATAACTCGTGAGGTCTTCTATAAAATATACATTTTTATAAACATTACCTACTCATTGTTTAACAAAGAAAATGTAATAATTTATGTGGGTAATGAAACTTTAATTGTAGGAACATTGTCGTGACAAAAAGACATTAGATTAGTGTTAACTGGCTATTAGAAGCCGAAAAAAAGCAAATAGTTAATGGGTCTAGTGCCTGATCCACACAGACGAAACACGTCAACAACGTCGAAAAACGGAAAGGGCGTTGTTTGAAAGAACTCTTTTGAATTTCGAACGAATTCTCATTTCAAAGGTTGCCTATTGACGCTTTCTGTGTTCAGTAACATTTTGTGTCATTGAATTGCGATAACGTTCCTAGGTGTGGACGAGGCTTAAATCCACAAATAAATTACAAAGTGCTTGCCACTTACCCACATAATTATTCTAGTTTTTGCACGATTTCATTAGTTACCTATAAGTTCCGTTTCAAAATGTCTGACAGTAATTTACATGGGAAATGAGCGTTAATTTAAATGTGCAAAATAGCTTCATGATATCCGGAATTACATTAAATATTAATATTAGTATGAGCCGTGTTGGCCGAGTTGGTTAGTACCTCGACTTTCGATCCGAAGGTCGTGGGTTCAAATCCTCGAAAAATTTATATGCGCATTAACACGAGCTCTAAACGGTGAAGGAAAACATCGTGAGGAAACCCGCGACTTAGTCAGCCCCACACGTATTGATCATGTCTTTCCTGTGGATATGGCCGGTTAAGCTGAGAGGATGGTTTAGGTGCTGGGCAAGCCAACTCCATCTCAAACAATGTCCCAGGCACTACAGTGTCTCGTGTAGGCAAAAATTTCCTCCTGACACTGTATAAATCATCTAGTAAAGATGTACCTAAAGGCCTAAGTTTTTTGATATTATTAAATTGCTTAGGTTATCGATATTTCTTTCAGCAATTCGAAATGCTGACCGAATTCGATTCCGCGTTCAAATCCATGACGTCTCCAGATTAATTTGATCAAAGTGGAAATGGCGCAAGTTTTCCACGCTACTTGTTTCGTGATGCTGTCAACGAGTCAACTAATGTTTCCGGCTAGAGCCAATTTTAAACTTCTGTTTATCGATGGAAAATTTATGGGGTTTGAATCAATTTTGTGGATCTTTTAGAGCGTATCGCTTCTCACAATGTGACTTACTTGTCCGATTAGACTTTGTTCGGATTCACCGCAGGGCAATTTGTACAGTACAGTTACAGTGAAAATCGACAATGATGGAATCCCACGGTGCAAGTTCAATGGTCGATGCGTTACGCTCGCTGACTTCGACTGTACTTAGATTACATTCTACCTTTCAGTGATTTCGATTTGATAATACCGCAAAATGATTGCATTACTGAGACAGGTTCTTTATAGGAAATCCATGATATCCCCCCAAAACACCTACACTACAATACCTTCTATATTTAAATATATACGAGTAAGTAATTCAATAGAAATTTTATATTAAAAACAAAACAAAAATCACTCCTCAGTTTGTATCAAAAAATAAGCAATATTATTTTTATTTATTAAGCAAGAGAATAATGTTTTTTTGTAGAATTACTTTGGGCATTATCAGCTACGCTCAACACGACATCGCAATCAAGTATTACAAAATAATGGTCTGCAACTTTATTTATTTCTATTACAAAGTAAATTGCTACTGCAGATTCCATAAGTAAAACCGTGACTAATTTATTCTATCTGAAACTTACCGTAAATCCGAAAAAAACGTACGTACATTGCTAACATCTTCAAAATCTCTGGCAATCTTTATAGCTTTTATTATAATACTAGGTCTGTGGCAGTAGGTACTGTGTCTACTTACCAGATCCGCTAGTATTAAATAAATATAATTATGTATAATTGCTTTCTTAGCATTTTTATAATCTTATTTATACAATAATCACATCACACTAATATTATAAATGTGAACGTTTGGATGTTTGGATGTATGTTTGTTCCTCTATAACTCGACAACCACTAAACCGATTTGACTGAAATTTGACCGGGACGAGATAATAACCGGGAATTGGACATAGGCTACTTTTTATCCCGAAAAATGCATGGTTCCTGTGAGATAAACAAAATGGTAGTCCACGCGGGCGAAGCCGCGGGCGTCAGCTAGTGTTAAAATAAAATTAGTTAATTTGCTTTTATATTTTTTGTTTTTTATGTAGTAAGTATCTACCTACTTAGAATTTTACATTATGACAAAATAAAAATCTAGAGTAATTAATTACTTACCTACTTATTTAATTTTTTTATTGTACTGTATTGCCATAGTCAAGTTATATGTTTGTGACGTCAAATGCAGGTCAAGCTTTTCTCAAGAGCTCTGCAAAATAAGCCCCTTGGAAACTTGAGCATTAGCTGGTGTTGCTAACTTTCATGATGTGGCTAGATCTAGCGGTTACAGTTCAACTTATATTATTAAACCTTAAGTTAACGATTAGTTAAACTTTAGTAGTGAACCAATCTTTGAAAGCCGTAATACTTACCTTTATTTCATGAATTAAAACAAAACAGATTTTTTTCAATAATCTGCATGTACGTAAGTAAAAATATACTTTTTCACTTTCAAAAGTTTCGTAAGTTGTACTAGACATTATTTAACACACGAGAATTACTCACGTAAAAATATCGTCGATTTAGACTTACTTAAAAATATACTTACCTACTCAAAATAAAATAACATTGAAACAGTGTTTACTTTTTCAATCCGATATAGATGTTCTGAATTTATTCGCTTTTCTATCCTTAAAGTTGGCAATACCGTGGCAGCAAGAGTTCAGAAACCATTAGCTGTGGCATGGCGACATGTAATATTTAATCCATCGTGCTGCAAAAAGGCCACTTTAAGCCTTTTATAAGTATTTGTAGGTACCTATAGCGTTATTATTATAAGTCGATTTTACACAAAAACGCGATTTACCCATGCTTAGTTTTGCGTAATGACTTTTTGCACGAACCAGTCCTTCCTAGATCTAAGATAGTAAAAACGACCTACTAACTACTAAGTACTAGGTACGTAAGTAGGCAATTACTTTTTCAGGTACTGATCAGCCTAACAATAAGGTTCAATATTCTTTATCAATGTGCAATCTATCCTACCTAGTATCAATCCCCTGTTTTGGTCTGTAAACTGAAAATAACTTACTTGGACGTGCCTCTGACTACCCTACAAAAGTTCTACTAGGGACCTACTAGGGATAGGATACTAGGGAATCTCTACCACGCCTTGAGGGATACAGTCGTGATTTGGTTTCGTTTCGTTTTTCGTTTCGTTTTTCGTTTCGTTTTTCGTTTCGTTTTTCGTTTCGTTTTTCGTTTCGTTTTTCGTTTCGTATTTCGTTTTGTTTTTCGTTTAAGTTAGAAAACAATTAGTACCAGTGGATTTATTGTTCTAATCTAAACCTTATTTCCAGGTGTCGAGAACGGGAGCCGAACGACGAGCAACGTCAGTAGGCGCGCCCGTGACCGTCGCTGACCGGCATTCCTACGCCGAGGGTCGCGTGCCTGCTCCTCATGGCCCTCCTTCCTCTCCAGGGTTCACAACCGCCCAGAGGAAGGCTGCAGCCACCTGTCAGGCTAGCCAGAAACTGCTGGAGGACACTCTAGCGAAACCTGGTAAGTAGAAATGAGACAGAAACACGACTAAGGGCTGATTTTTCAATACCTAGATAACTTTTATCTGAGGAAATAAATACGAAGATATTGTATTGAAAATATCTCATAACGCCATATTTATTCCTCAGATAAAAGTTATTTATCGATTGAAAAATCAGCCTTAAGTATATATTCATGGTACAGAAGATTTTCTCATGAAGCTTCTACTCTGGCTTTGACAGGGTGGCAGCTGTGGCACCAAATACTTATAAGTATCCTAGGCACGCTTTCAACTGGCAGTGGCTTGGGTCTGTTGAGCTATCTATAGATCGTTTACAAAGAACCTTAGATGGCTCAACTGGTTTTAATGTATTTGTGTAGCGGTTAAGTTTATGTAAATAAAAGGAACACTGTTCGAGGTCGCGATTTATGCAAGTTTTATGCATATCGATTTAACCGTTGAGGTATGACAAACAATGACAAGTTTTTTGATTTCATAAATAAACCATAAAAAGGATCAAGAACTTGATGTAATGATTCATTAATATATATCTGAAAATGGCTAAAGCTGACTAGTTAGTAAATACCAACTTAATTTAGAAATGAACCTCCCTTAACTGAACGTCAGTTCTATCAGCTTTTTATAACAAAAAACTTTCAACCCGTTCTAAAAATAAAAAAGGTAATGCCATTCAAATACAACGGCAAATTCAGTCTGCGCGCGTTCAGTAAATATTCAATTGTGCTAGATGAGAAGTGAATACAAAATGTTGCAATTTTACGAGTACACGAATAAATCTTACTTTCATTCAACTGAAAAATTATTTACCTGAAAACTGCTGCTTGCGTTGAGGAGAAGAAGGGTTATTTAGGAGTCGATTGAGCTCAATATAGCAAAGTGCAGCTCTATCTAGGTTTTTATTTATTAAATTAACCTAATCGAATAGAAAGAATACTCGCTCCTGATATTCTGTCGTCAAAGAATATTGATGTATTGTAGTCGACGGCGAAAAGAACAGACTTGATGAAAAAATATATATATATATTGGTGGACATTCCGCTCATCGCCATCTAGCCCCAAACTAAGCAAAAATTGTACTATGGGAACCAGATAACTGATAGAATATTTATATATTTTGTAAATACATACTAATAATACTTTATAACAACCAGACACAGAACAAACATCTATGTTCATCATACAGATGTTTATCCTGGGTGGGAATCGAACACACGACCTACAGCGCAGAAGGCAGAGCTACTACCAACTTAGCTGAGAGGCCAGTCAGAATGAATCTGAATCGTGGTTTTTTTACTATTAGGATTTTACATTGTCCCTGCTTGCTTTTATTTAGGTACCACATGAACTGTGCCGCTGGCAGCTAGTACACTATACAATTACACTCTAACTTTTCATCCAGCCATCTTGTGATCACCTGATCACAAAAGCGATCTAGAAGCAACTATGCATGCTGCGAATTTTACACTATTTGAACGTCATGAGAGTATTGACCTGACTCTAACACAATTAGCTACTTACCCGACTTGAATGCCATTCCACACAAATTGCGTTTATTACACAAGCTGTGTTCCGAAATGTTTTGGGAAGATTGCAAAATTTGGACCTACTAAAATTCTAATTGCGATTGTACAATGGAAGTGATACATGATTTCGTAACTGTAGCATTTCAATCAGAAGACACAAGTTGTAAAATATAATTATGTACATGCATACATTTTATAGCTTTTATATTAACTTGTCATGAGTGAATTCAAATATAAGCATGGCAGATTCTGTAAAAAGTAAATTCTTTGTACGTTGTGTACATAATTCATCTTCATGCGTCATCTGTTTAACAAGGTGTCGTATATAACTGTTGTGGTCATCATAATTTTGTTAGATAGCCGTCAAACATGTCAATTTCCACAATCCACAATGACCTACTTAGCCTTCGTGCGACCCAACCACATCAGTTATCGAGTTTTGTATAAATAATGAACTAGAGGCGAAATGTGTTTCGTGGCGCAAATACAGAATTATTGAAGATTGTACTTCAGTATCTCTCCTTTTCAAATAAGCACAATTTTCGGCTTCTCTCATCTAACTCCTGTCATCTTGCTTAGATCAGGAACAGCAGGACAGCCGGGTACTTCCCGTCTACGGGGGTTCCCGGAGTCATAGTTAATTCGGGCTCATCATATTTGTACCCATAACCACCACGCTATCGATCGCAAGGCATAGATTCTTGCATACCTCTTTATTCCATAGTGCGTCTATATACTATCTTATAGTTAGACTCTTTCTTTTCTTTCTTTTTGAAAGTGGAGCCCATCGCTCATCATTTGGAAACATTGCTTTTTTCCCTTTCGTTTCTTGTCACGCGAAAGAAAAAAATAACAATGAATAATTTGGAAATCAGCTTTAGATCTATTAATATTGAACTCTTTGTGGCAAGCCATTTGTTAGAGAAAGTAATGGAATTGTTGAGAACAGAGGTGTGAAAGTACCCGGCTCGTAACGACTCCATTATTTAGAGTTAAGGCGATCTCGAGCTCAACCGCTGGCCGCAAATAATGAAACTTTAAAGGATGTTTTCTGCGTCAAATGTAGGGTATGAGGATTTGGAAGCGTACTGACTGAGGGAAATCTTGTGGTGTACGTACATAATGTATTTATACATGTGTGTTTATGCACAACACATACAGCGCAACTTACTCCGTTGACTGTCGTTTTAATCTTTAATAGCAGGACAGATATTGACGAATGAAGTAACGTTTGTTTCGTCCAGGTAAGTATATGAAAACGACAAAAACTATGAAAAATATCGAAAATGGCAGCAAGTTTTTTTCGATTTTTTTATTCAAGAGATACTAGGTAGTTCAATTTTTGAAAGACATAATCTGATGCTCAATACACAGGGAATCCACACAGTTCACACGATTCACACTTTTCGGAATTTATTCCGAATTGACCGGAAAGAGACGTTTTTTCGCTGAAAAACGTCAACTTTCGGAAGAAAATCTTCGAATCGGATGCATTCCGTAAAGTGTGAATCGCACTGCTTATGTGAATATACCTATAGAGACAAAGATAGCCACTATAGCTCATACAACCTTACCTAATGTGAATGTAAGATACGATCATAACAAGCTTCCAAATGTAATCTAAATGCAAGGTAGTAGACATTCTGCCAGTTCTCTAGATCTAAGATTCACGCTAATGAATTAAGACTCTGCAAATTCCCACAAATGTAGCGACAGCCGGTAGGGAAAAAACATCGCTAGTTAGCTGATTAATGCATTAATTAAATTACTTAGCCAGGATCTTGGGAAATCACGGTGGCCATAGATTAACAGATAGTTTTTATGCTGTTTGCCTGTGGAATGCAAAACTTTTGCTGTTTTGTAATGTTTTTGAGTGAATAGAGCTTTTACGCGTTTCGTTTACCGAAGTGAAGTGGTGAAGTTTGAATACTTAATTGTTTTTTTTTTAAACTCTATTCCAAGTTTTATTTACAGTCCTGAACTACTGTTTTATTTATTAAACGTAGTGAGTCATTAAAAAGTTTTGATAAGTACTTATCTCTATGAATCTACTGCGCTAAAATTTTCCTATCAAACTTACTAATGGAATTGAGTCGTAGTATCTTGCTTAAGTCTTTTATTTATTGAGGATTATGAATAAGTACCTAGTCTATTTATATTGAAAATATATGGACACGGGATTTCATCGCGTAATTTACCTTATTTATATCCCGACGTTTCGGCTATGTTACAACAGCCATGGTCGCAGGCAGTCTGCAAGCGAACAATACGCGATAAAATCCCGTGTCCATATAATTTTCAATATGAATAGTGATCGCGAAAGTTTAAAAAAAGACTAGTCTATTTGTTCTTAGATAAAGGCAAAGTTAAGTGCTGTGACCAATTCGATAGGTGACCACTAATGTATTGCGTGGTATTGTCAACTGAGCGCTTCCGTGCTTCGCAGGGTAGGTATTTCGGCTCTAAAGCCGTTTAACCATGACGACGACTAAAAAATCCCCTTTATGTATGACTTCAGATTTGACAATCCGTACCTCCGTACCCATATTATAAATGTGAAAGTGTGTTTATTTGTTTGTTTATTTGTCCTGCTTTCACGTCAAAACAGAGCGACGGATTGACGTGATTTCTTGTGTGGAGATAGTTGGAGGGCTGGAGAGTAACATAGGCTACTTTTTATCCGGGTACCACGCGGATTGAAGCCGCGGGCAGCAGCTAGTATTCTATAAAACGCACAAAATTGAAATTACAATTCACTGAATTCATTATGTTATGAACTAAGCTATACATACACGCATGGACAAAAAGATCCTTCGGTCCGTCCATCCCGTTTGTCACAAAACTCACTCTAGGTAATAAGGCCCGCATAAAAGCCCGTTGAACAATGAAACCCACAGGACAGACGACTAGACTATTGAAAGCCATGTAAAAATGTCTGGGCAAAGTAGACCTGTTTGAAATTAGATGCGGTCCGGAGGGAGTGCTTGTTTGCTGATTCTTTAATCATTGATGCGGATGGCTAGTTTACCTTGCTAATTTATTTTATCGTAAGGAAAAAGGAAATTTCACTGAGAATGTTTTACCTACATCTTAAAGAATGTTTGACTCAGGGCTTGTTTTGAAAAAATATGAACAGTAGGTAAAATATCATAAATTTTTAAGCCGTGTTGGCCGAAGGTCGTGGGTTCGAATCTTGACCTTGCATTAATGGATTTTGAAAAATTTATATGCGCATTAATACGAGCTCTAAACGGTGAAGGAAAACATCGTGGGGAAACCCGCGGCTTAGTCCGCCCACACGCATTGGCCATGTCTTTCCTGTGGATATGGCCGGTTAAGCTGAGAGGATGGTGTAGGTGCTGGACAAGCCTACTCCATCTCAACAATGTCCCAATCACTACAGTGTCACGATAAGTGTAGGCAAAGATCGCCTCCTGGCACAGTATAAATCATCTAGTAAAGATGTAAAGGCCTAAGTTTTCATGCCGAATAAAAGTTACTTATATCAAGTTAACGTTAGTGACATTGAAATTGGATTAACTGGATGGTACTGTTACCATAAATACAGTTAAAACATACTCACCTCAATACGGGTGTGATTCTGTAATCGCACCCGTATTGAAGTATGAGTAAATAAAATGAAATTAAAATCGTGATGTAAGCTTATCCAATGCTAAATGAGTGTGATTATAAATTCGTTTTAGAACTTTGATTTATCAAATTACGGAAAACAATATCTTCACGCCTCATTACTGTATCAAAATTCTCAAAAATACTTTAAAATGTAACTATGATGTAACGTAAATGTTAATTGAAGGTTTCCTAAAGCATAAAAGTCAACATCGTGACTTCCTCGATGAAATCGAGAATGATTGAAACAAAGGCAAAAGGGTTAATCTTACTTCGCCTTTAACAAGGCTGCATTTCTAAATCAAAGTTACTAAATTATAGCAAGTATTGTATTTGAAATTATAAAAACGATCTACTTATAAAAACTTTCGATTAAAAACTTATTAAAATAAAAATTAAAAAAACCGACTTTAAGCTGAGCAATTTTCTGTACTCTCATTGTAATAGAATGTGGGATAGTCTGACTCTTCAATGAATTCTGACATAATAAGAAACGGTTCTATAAGATAGTCACGAGAATTAGGATTGAACTCATCGTAATAGCATTTGAGGAAGAGGCATCAAAATGTCACGGGCTATCAGACTGGTCGAAATACTTGGAAACAAAGGTCTAGCTAGAGTCTAGGAAATAACAGATAATTTCAGAGGTTGTTCATCCCTAATAATACTCTTGACTGGCCTCTTAGCTCAGTTGGTAGTAGCTCTGCCTTCTGCACTACAGGTCGTGGGTTCGATTCCCACCCAGGACAAACATTTGTGTGATGAACATAGATGTTTGTTCTGTGTCTGGGTGTTATAAAGTATTCTATGTACCTATGTATTAAAAAAAGTATTTAAGTATTCTATCAGTTATCTGGTTCCCACAGTACAAGCTTTGCTTGGTTTGGGGCTAGATGGCGCTGTGTGAAAATCCAGCAATATTTATTTATTTAATACTCGTACACTAACATAATCTCAACGTTTGTACTAGATATGTTTGTGTTTCAATCAGGCCTTAACCACTGAACCGATTTAGATAAAATTAAGATTAAACGTACTGAGATAGCACATAGGATAATTAAAATGTGTGAAAGTGTAGGGATTTTTGATATCGGTAGAGTAGTTTCTTACATTACAAAACATCGAAACAGACCAATATTACCTCTTCATAAACTAGTAGTAGTAAATATAGAGTACAGATATAAACCAGTTGCAACAGCATTTGATGTAAATATTTTGCTATTGTGCATTGTCAACAGCCATCTCCATGTATGATATAATTGTATTCGAAATAATGCTATCAGGGTACGAATATTTCTTGTTATTATATCCTCTTCCGTCAACCATATGCAGTTTATAGCAACATACATAATTCATACACTCATGTAGCAACAAGATTCGATCGCAGATGATGGCAACAATAAAAGGTCTTAAAAAAGTTTTATATACAACTCGCTTAACGCATGATCTTACGACTATACTACTACGGGTACGGTATCTCTTAAGATCATCACAAAAAATACTTCTGTTTACTTTAAAAATACATTACATTTTGTATGACAGTTCTAGATAGTATCAGGGTTCGTAGGATTTTGACTTATAAACTTTTGGATGTTGATCATATTATAAAAAATGTATTGAGAATAGTATATGAAGTAAAGTAGAAAAGAAAATCTTTAATACATTAGGATTGTAGCAAGTGGAAATCCTTGGTGTCTGCCTAATTGTGATTAAGTATATGAAAGCATGAAAAAATAGACGGAATAAATATTTACATTTCAATCATTGATTTGGATTTCGCCCACTAGAAGCACTCGTTGCGTAGCTTGCGCAGTCACAATTTGGATGGGTGACTGCAAGTAACATTACGAGCTGAACGCTTCCGTGGGCATGATAAATTGTCGGTCCTGGCTTTTGAGTCGTTAAGCCATGACGGAGGCCTTTAGACGGCCAGAAAACTCCGTCACCTAGTTGGCCAGTATCTCATACGAACTTACTAACCCACTTACCCACTATCTGGCATATTTTTGCCTTCCAATAGTCTCAAAAATATTTTATTCCAGGAACCCCACCAACGATTGTCCAGCCTCCGAATGGCGGCTACTGGCTCGACGGAGTAGACGACACTCCGCCTGATGGAGAGGAAGGAGAGTCCCGAGCCCAGCCCGGAACCCCTCGACAGGCCTCCAGGCGGCACAATATCGATACAGACGACACCGCGAAATACTACCGACGATACTTCCTTGGCAAGGTAAGATGATCTTTAAGCTTTAGATGTGAGAGTATATTTTATTTGTTTTGAAATTTGTATGCTTCGCTGCATTTTGTTCCCCGCGAAATACTACCGAGGTACTTCCTAGGGAAGGTAAGATGATCTTTAAGCTTTAGATGTGAGGGTATATTTTTTCCGGTTTGAAAATTTTCATGCCTCACTGCATTTTGTTCCCAAGTCTACAAATTATAGTTGTGTGGCGATAGATGTTTAAGCCTTCCAAATATTGTCTTTGGCACAGCGTTAGTATAGGCATAGATTGCCTACGCTTGCCTAAGCCTAAAGTTTGTACGAGTATCATCACGCCTTAACCAGTAGATCGATTTGAATGGAACTTTTGATAATCACGCTAGAGCGATTTGGATTCTTGGAAAAGATAGATCGTGACAGGATATTTCAAATGTTGGAAAAAGCCGTTGACGAACCCAGATCTATAAAGAACACAAACCATTTAGAGAAGCTCTATGTGCGACTGTCAAAATCAGTTCACAATGGTAAATATTAATTGACCAGACGAGGAAAAACAAGTCAAGGCTACAGGCCTCTGACCTGTGAATCACTGACTAAAATAAATAATGGCTTGTTTAATTTAATTTACCTGCATTATTTCATACACGATATTTTTTTTTTACCTGAAATGTGTTTGCGTTTGACTATTTGAAGACGCCCAAATTATACTTTCTGGGAATAAAAACCCCGGCAAGGATTTCCACACGATTCACATTCTTGAGAGTGCAATTTAAGTATGACAATAGCGTAAGTCACGTTTGCTCGAGCTTGGTACATTGTAATCTGAAAAAGTACACAACAACACGATTAAATTGCTTCCGAGGTTCTTCAAGTGAGAGCGAGAGAGAAATAAAAAGCTTAAAAGCGTGCGTTCGCGCCATACTGTCTGCGAGGCTAAAATAAAACCAGTACTTACCTACTGAGTGCTAATACGAGACTTCACAGTCATTAGCAGTTATTGTTTTACATACAATGAATATAGCTTCCAAGACAATTATGATTCTTTGATTTTTTCCCGCTTCAATTATTTCTAGGATGTTAGAACAGGATAAAAAAATATCCGGTTTTCCTGGTACTTGCCTTTTCGTCGTTCTTGTTCCTTTACTTTTGAATTGAGAAGCGGCGATCCAGTGACGTTACGAAGTTGATGTAGTGAGCGTTGGTCCATAGAATTCCATACAAAGAATACCGAAGTAATGCGGTGAGGTTCGGGTGCGGAGGCGACTATTCAGCTATGACCTTAAAACAATCATTCAAACCAAACACACAGGTTTATAAAAGATGCGTTGTCTGATTTTAACCTTTTCATTTAAATAATAAAAAAGAAACAGGATAAAAAACCACTCCGAAGATTTTTTTTTTCCTAAGTACCTACTTATATTATTTTGATGAGATAGAAATATACACAGGATGCGAAATATTTTCCATGCTACCACCGTAGTACTATTATTTATTCTGTGCTACCACTTGAAAGTTGAAAATTTTCACTATAACGGGCCAAGTACACTTGTAATAAAAATAGTCGAGCCGTCATGTCCACTTGATCACGTTTCCCTTGACACATGGATATGTCACGTCAAAGTCAGTGTCCTTTCACGCCTTGACCTTACACAGTGGCCTTGACCTTACACCGTTACAAGCAAAAAAAGTTATTCCTTCAATTTTTATCGACGTATTCTTTGTAAATATAAAACTCTCAATCACATATCTCTGAATACTCCCTTATGGTAGCCAACCACGATCCAATCGATTGTATGCAGCCAGTTTGATCATGCCGAATGTGGGTGTGTGTGGACATGAATCGGCATGACCGTTCGATTGGACGAAAAATCAAATTTAAATTCTTTTGCTATGATCATGCCGATGGAACGTGTATGGCGGTTGTTAGACATCTTCAAAGGATCTTAAAATGCCTTAAGATCTGAGAGAATGTCTTCCGCGCCTTGATAATACAGTTGTGATCATACCATATTTCATTTCTTATTACATACATCGTCCTGATCCTACTTTAGGGAGTGTCCACATTGCGTTTTTTGTAGCGCGTTTGTATCGATACAAACGCGTTGCGAACGCGATGCGAACGCGCAGCTCAAAAACGCGCTGCAGAAAACGCAATGTGTACACTCCCGGTTTGCGTTTGTATCGATACAAACGCGATGCGAACGCGCGTTTGTATCGATACAAACGCGGTTCGAACGCGCGTTTGTATCGATACAAACGCGGTGCGAACGCGCGTTTGTATCGATACAAACGCGCGTTCGCATCGCGTTTTTATGGATACAAACGTGTTTAAGCAGGGTTTGCTTTTGTACTTTGCTTTTTTGTATGCTCCTTTGTCTGCTAGTTTGTATGCTAGTTTGTATGCTAGTTTGTCTGCTAGTTTGTTTGCTAATTTGCTTATTTGCTCTAAGTTTTTCATTTGTTTCGGGACACTTTCTACGGGACACTTACTTTTGCTTCGGGACAATTACTAAAGGGACACTTTTGCTTGGGGACACTTGCTTCGGGACACTTTTGCTTCGGGACACTTTTTCTTCGGGACTCTTTTGCTTCGGGACACTTTTGCTTCGGGACACTTTTTGCTTCGGGACACTTTTTGCTTCGGGACACTTTTTCTTCGGGACACTTTTTCTTCGGGACACTTTTGCTTCGGGACACTTTTGCTTCGGGACACTTTTGCTTCGGGACACATTTGCTTCGGGACACTTTTGCTTCGGGACACTTTTGCTTCGGGACACTTTTGTTTGGGGACACTTTTGCTTGGGGACACTTTTGCTTCGGGACACTTTTGCTAAGAGACAATTTTGCTAAGGCACACTTTTGCTTGGGGACACTTTTGCTTCGGGACACTTTTGCTAAGGGACACTTTTGCTAAGGGACACTTTTGCTTCGGGACACTTTTGCTTCGGGACACTTTTGCTTCGGGACACTTTTGCTTCGGGACACTTTTTCTTCGGGACACTTTTGCTTCGGGACACTTTTGCTTGGGGACACTTTTGCTTCGGGACACTTTTGCTTCGGGACACTTTTGCTTCGGGACACTTTCTTCGGGACACTTTTGCTTCGGGACACTTTTGCTTGGGGACACTTGCTTCGGGACACTTTTTCTTCGGGACACTTTTGCTTCGGGACACTTTTTGCTTCGGGACACTTTTTGCTTCGGGACACTTTTGCTTCGGGACACTTTTGCTTCGGGACACTTTTTCTTCGGGACACTTTTGCTTCGGGACACTTTTGCTTGGGGACACTTTTGCTTCGGGACACTTTTGCTTCGGGACACTTTTGCTTCGGGACACTTTTTCTTCGGGACACTTTTGCTTCGGGACACTTTTGCTTGGGGACACTTTTGCTTCGGGACACTTTTTGCTTCGGGACACTTTTTGCTTCGGGACACTTTTTCTTCGGGACACTTTTTCTTCGGGACACTTTTGCTTGGGGACACTTTTGCTTCGGGACACTTTTGCTTCGGGACACTTTTTGCTTCGGGACACTTTTTGCTTCGGGACACTTTTTCTTCGGGACACTTTTCCTTCGGGACACTTTTGCTTCGGGACACTTTTGCTTCGGGACACTTTTGCTTGGGGACACTTTTGCTTCGGGACACTTTTGCTTCGGGACACTTTTGCTTCGGGACACTTTTTCTTCGGGACACTTTTGCTTTGGGACACTTTTGCTTGGGGACACTTTTGCTAAGGGACACTTTTGCTTGGGGACACTTTTGCTTCGGGACACTTTGCTAAAGGACACTTTTGCTTTGAGAAACTTTTGCTTCGGGACACTTTTACGAAGGGACTTTTGATAAGGGACAAACTAGCATACAAACTAGCAGACAAACTAGCAGACAAACATCAGACAAACTAGCAGGCAAACTAGCAATCAAACTAGTAAACTACGAACGCGATGCGAACGCGCGTTTGTATCGATACAAACGCAATGCGAACGCGCGTTTGTATCGATACAAACGCGATGCGAACGCGCGTTTGTATCGATACAAACGCGCGTTCGCATCGCGTTCGTAGTTTACGCGTTGCGAACACGCGTTTGTATCGATACAAACGCGCGTTTGTATCGATACAAACGCGCGTTCGCAACGCGTAGCAAAAACGCGCTTCAGAAAACGCAATGTGGACACTCCCTTAGGCTGATTTTAGTCTCACTCTCACCGTCAGCGCTGATAGGCGAGTGATCTTTATTACAATGAAATAAGGATACTGATTGTCCAGCACTGACGAGAGCAATCAGCGTAGCCATTTCTGTTAAACAATCAAGTCAACCTCAGAATCAGCCTTAGTGGTTATCAGAAACAATCAGCATCAAAGTAAATTTTTGATCATGCTTTTGTCACGCGGTGAGATTTGAACTCAAAATTTTATAACTTTCAAAAAATTCAAACTATATTTGTGGTTGACTGTACTATAATCAATTACAGAAGTGTAATTACAACGATCAATTGCAGAAGATACTTGAACTTTATCTCTGGGATTTTTGTTGATAATTGCGTTTTTACCCGACTGCGCAAAGCAAAGGAAGGGTAATGTGTTTATCAGTCTATGTATGTATGTTTGGATGTTTCTATGTGGCATTCTAGAGGCCAAACGCGTGGACCGATTTTGATGATTCTTACGTCAATCGATTCGTCTGAACCTTGGGAGTGTTAATAAGGCATGACAGTAATCAAAATTCACCAGTGCCACCACCAGACGCCTTAATGTCAAAATTAAAAAAATCAAAATCGTCAGACCATGTCAAGTGGGGTATCGTTGAATAGGTATTTCAAAATCAACTTTATGTTTCTTTTACCATTTTTCATTTTAAGTAATAGTTTAGGAAAAATAACGGTTTAAAGTTGATTAATAATTATTCTCGCTATGGATGTTTCTATGTGGCACTCTAGAGGCCAAACGCGTGGACCGATTTTGATGATTCTTACGTCAATCGATTTGTCTCAACCTTGGGAGTGTCACTAAAGATATGACAGTAATCAAAATTCACCTGGGCTACAACCAGACGCCATATTGTCAAAATTAAAAGAATCAAAATCGTCACTCTATATCAAGTAGGGTATCGTTGAATAGGTATTTTAAAATCAACTTTATCATAACTAAAAAGTGTTAAATAAAAAAATATTTTAAAAAAACAAAAACCCGACTGCGTCAAAACTAAAAAGAAAAAAACAAGCCTGCAAAGAATTACTCACAGTCGGGACCCATAACATTGGGAAGATTTGATTGGTAATAAAATGAATGGGTACCGACTGTGAGTAATTCTTTGCAGGCTTGTTTTTTTCTTTTTAGTTTTGACGCAGTCGGGTTTTTGTTTTTTTAAAATATTTTTTTTTACTCTTCTCATTTGTAAAAGAAATTGTTTTTCTCTCTCAATTCAGAGCGATCAAATTGTACAATGTACGTACATTGTACAGAGATTGGTCCATAGAACAACAAAGTGAGTATTATAAGTAGGTATACTAGCTGCTGCCCGCGGCTTCGCTCGCGTGGTACCCGAATAAAAAGTAGCCTATGCTACTTTCCAGCCCTCCAACTATCTCCACACTAAAAATCACGTCAATCCGTCGCTCTGTTTTGACGTGAAAGCAGGACGAATAAACAATCAAATAAACACACTTTCACATTTAAAATATGGGTACGGGTTGAAACTTTTGGCGGCTTTAAAACTTCGTAACTAGATTTGGCCATTATAACACACTACCAACACAAGTAGGAATAGTTAACTCCCAATACCAATTTAGTATTGCCCTTACATTTTGAATTATTGATTGTGAAATTGAATTATTGATCTGTCAAATTGTGATTAATCCCACCCATTTTCGCTTGCAAAAATCTATCAAATTGTCGTAAATTTTACATCGATGGGAAATCTGATGTCTCCCTTAGCGTCAATTCACACGTACCACTACCACACCACGTCGCAGCGACAAAATGTGGTCCAGCTGTGGTTACGTGTGAATAGTGTCGCAGCGACTTTTTGCAGTTGCGTTGTGGTACCGACAAAATGTCGATGTGGCAGGCGCCAGCTAGGCGCACGCTGTTGATGACGTCATGTCGTCGCGATGTGGTTGCGATGTGGTTGCGATGTGGTCGTATTACACAGGTGGTCGATAACAACGATAAAATGTGGTACGTGTGAATTGGAAATTCATTTTCAATACAAATATACGCCCGACCACGTCGCGTCGTTGTGGTGTGGTTGTCGGTGTCGTGTGGTTGTGGTACGTCTAAATTGGCACTTAATTGCACTGTGAACGTAAACTATTATCTAAGCCATTAATATTCAAAGTACAAGCTCTATATTCCTCAGATGGAGGTACAATGTCAGTTATACCATGGTTGGTTAAGCTGCGTTGAACCATAAGCGTAAGCGATTATAGGATTATAACGTTTGTTATTTTAGTCTTCTTCCCGTGCCTATGTTTTTGATCGAAGTAAGCATAAAGTGAATTTCGTGAATCACATGAGAATTTGTTTCTAAGTAAGATTGTAATCTCTAAATACATAAAAGAAACGGCCTTTGCAAATGACACGGCCGACCGTGCCTATGTTTTTTATCGAAA
The DNA here is from genome assembly GCA_958496255.1 of Camptogramma bilineatum. Taxonomy (NCBI): domain Eukaryota; kingdom Metazoa; phylum Arthropoda; class Insecta; order Lepidoptera; family Geometridae; genus Camptogramma; species Camptogramma bilineatum. The sequence continues at coordinate 8,463,176 of OY292465.1, read as the reverse complement.
TAAGTATTACGTGAATCACATGAGAATTTGTTTCTAAATAAGATTGTAATCGCGAAATAAAATAAATGGAACGTCCTTTGAAAACTTTGCAAATGAGACGGAGCAGTCAGTTTTATTCAGTACATAAACATACAAAAAGAAAAGATATTAAACATTCATCACGTCTTCATAGTTTTCACAAAACGGTCTTTCAAATCCACGACGACCTTACGATCAGAAGTCACTTTTTCATTCGATTCGGATTAGTTTAACGGTGTTAACCGGTAAATGGTCTAAATGGATTTTGTACGGTCAGTAGGGGTTAACCTTGGGGATTGAAAAGCTTGTGAAAACTGCAGTTTAAGTTTAGCGCACGAACTAAATATTGTCGTGTTAAGTTACTTCAAACGCTTTCATGTTTAAACAAGCATTTTTACATAATTATAAAAGGTTTTGTGGTGGTGTAAATAACAAGCACATACCTAATAATCATTATATATTTTTATTTTATACTATCTTTTTGGAATTAATATTTCTTGACTGGCACAACATCAACATGTAAAATATGTTGTCTTCATATTACTAGCTGGCATTAAGCTTTAGTAAACGCCATTTTATTTTGAACTATTTGAACATCAATCCTCAACCAAGACAAGGTTAATCGCTCCGCTTGTACGCCCGCTGCGCTTATCCATCCGTTCGTCCGTGTATCCCCTCCCTAAGTTCGTACTACGAAGCTGCAGTACGGTTACCATCACGTGTGAACGTTCCCATACCCACGCTTTTTGTTCTTTTTACGTTTGAATCTTCATAATCGTCCTAACGTGCGACATCTGATATATCGTATCATTGTTTTGATAGAGAGTATGACATAGAGATTTGTACAACTTTGTAAGTACTTACCTAAAGCTTAAACGCGTCTTCTTCTTCTTTCGTATGAGCAAGTGGCCAACTCTGGTGACGGAGTTTTTAGGCCGCCTAAAGGCATCCGTCATGGCTTGCCGGGACCGACAGTTAACGTGCCCTCCAAAGCACGGAAGCGCTCACCTCGTAATACCACTTGCGGTCACCCATCCTTAAAGTGACCGCGCGCAACGTTGCTGAACTTCAATGATCAATCAAGATGTACCTACGCGTTGCTTTCTTAGACGTTCTTGATAGATACTGAGCAGTCATCATTTGGACAGGCCAAATGCTCTATTTGGCAGGATTAACAGCTGAAAGCTTCCGTGCTTCGGAGGGCCCGTCGGTCCTGGCTTTTAAGTCAGTAAGCCATGAGCATGACTGAGCATTCAAGCAGTCTTAAAACTCCGTCTCAGAGTTTGCCAATATAGCTTAGTAGCTTCCCGCGGCTTCGCTCGCGTGGTACCCGGATAAAAAGTAGCCTATGTCCTATTCCCGGTCAATATCTATCTATATTTTAAATTTCAGGCACGAATTCAGGACAAACATACATCAATCCAAACATACAAACTTTCGCATTTTAATTAGTGTGATAATATACACATGCATACATACATTATCTGCGCACAAAATTCTCCTTCGAAAAGAATGAATGATACATTGTTTCAATTTCGCAAGTAAATCCCCTTTTGCATTTTACGTGTGAATTACACGAGAATGAATTTCATAAATCACTATGAATGAACAGGTTACACACACATGCATACATATGTGTAGTATTAAGGGTTTCTTGATTATCTCAGTTTCTATACAAACCGCCATAATGTTTCAGGACATGTAACTTCGAATCTTTGATTTTATTGTTTAGAAAATATAATAGTAAAAAAATCTCAATAGACGTTCAATAGGCGCGGTAGAAAATCTCTCAGATCTTTTTAGAAATCTTTAAGATTCTTTTTGAAGATGTCTAAGGGGGTAGGCAGAGGTATGTCCAAATACAGTTTTGGTACACGCTCACATTTTGCAGATTTTCTGTCCTTTTCTCTCACAAGAAAATCATTAGTTCACCATTTCACTCAGATCCGACGCTTGGTGCCCTCAAGTAGCAATATTGCAAGCGAGTCTAATAATTCTGTGTAACTTGTGTAGAGTGCATAGCATAATGTTAGTTGCTAAAGTTACCCGCAACCGATACGCCTAAAGGCAGACTGAGGCCAACTTACACCTATTTCGGTTTTATCTCCTAGTTAAGCGAACATGTCTGCTACTGTGGTTAAATAAAAGTGAATATTCGCCTACAATCATAAAATAAAAAAACATAGAAGCATTTCTATCGCAAAAAAAAATAGCCCAACACAAACAGAGCTGCGGTGGGGCTTACTAACCGTTGCGAGTGAGAAACTTAAACTCCCAAGAAATAAGATCGATTTTTTAACTGCGCATAACGGACTTGAAATTGCATGAATATTAGCAAATCAGTGGCACAGTTTAGAAGTTTGAGATTGTGCACGTACCAAAATTTGCGTCAAATTCCTACGATGGTCAAAGTCAAAAACTAATAATTTATTTAGTAGAGCCACTGGAATTACAGAATAGTTTTAATAGCTAGGTGATTCTTCTCCTGTTTCATCACGATCAATACCGTGTAGAACCAGGACAACGAACACGGTTTGAGGCCTAGCCGTTTTTTCAGTGATCCATCCTCATAAATTAAAATATTCAAGCTTATTTTTGCTTTTAACCTAAAAATTACTAAACTCTGGTTATACTAACCAGTCTTAGTGTAATTGGAGGCTAGCCAATAACTGAAACATGCATCTCGAAAATTCGAGACAAGTTCTTAGAATATCGTCTAGAAGTTTAGTGAAAACAAATTGCACGCATTGTTATTATTCGTACAAACATTATTCGTAATGGACTGCGAAGCTCATACAGCTCAAACGGTTTCTAATTTCTAACTCTGTTGCCATCTTTTTTCAATTAAAAGTAAGTGACAGAACAAAAAAAAATTTCGTATGAGCATAAGTGGCCAACTCTGGTGACGGAGTTTTTAGGTGACAAGAAAACAATATTCTTAAAATACTTAAATCATTATGAATAACGGGGACTTTTTAGGTACATTTTAAAGAATTTAAAATAAAATGATATTGTTCAAATTCACATTGCCTATATGAATGAGTTACAACGGACAAGAAATATTTTAATTGCATAAAAACAACTCGTTATAAAACTCAACTTCCTGTGACCAGTATTTTCATAAAAAAGTTAACGTGTTACATGTAATCACGTTACTTATAATGTAAATAAATTCATGTCCAGTCCATATTCTCTGAACTGTAACACAAAATATGAGTCAGTAATGACGGAGAAATAAAATCTGAAATAAAAATCGCGGCCACCAATTAACGAAGGGCCTACACTTATGTAAGAAAAAAATTCCAACCGTATAGTGGGAAAAGTCTGGGCTCACCAATGCGTAACTTCACGCCTGTTGGATCGACTTCTCACATGTAGATTGCTATGATTACTGTACTAGCTGTACATTAATCTGTGGCTGTGCAGTACTTACTATTCACTACTCTGGCACACTGCGGTTAATGTACTGACTGTACTAACTTTACACTAATCTGTGGCTGTGCAGCACCAACTATTTGCCACTCTGTGGTGAAGGTACTGTGCTAACTATATATTAATCTATGGTTATTCACTACTAACTATACATTACCCTGTGGTTCATTTAACTGTTTGCTAAACTGTGGATGGGCAATTTGAACTCCCAGTACGCTTATCAAAACCCCTGATCTCTCAAACGTCTTCTTTTTAAATTACGGAAAAATTTAGTTTATTCACGTACTTATAAAAGTTATTCGTGTAAGTACCCAATGCTTAATTTAAATTTAATGTGAGTCGCTGCTCTTTTGAAGTTTTTTAGTTGGGACTTGGAAATAAAGCTGATTTTAAAATGCGAATAATACTTTACCGCTTAAAAAAATAGTTTTATTTCTTTGCGTTTTTAGCGTTAGTTTCTAAACATTTCAGACGATAATTCATTCTACAATTTGTCATTATATCGAGGATGTTATTTAAAATTCATTGACTACGAGTTTCTCCATTCATGTGGACATAGATGAATATTTTATTTCTATTTTACATTTTGTGCATCGCTAAATGCAAATTTTATTGAATCTATGACGATAGACAGACTGCAACATTTCAAAAGGAGCCATACACTCAATTGAATTGAAAATAAATTTTGCAATTCGAGTAGTATCGAAACATGCATAATTCTAAAATAGAATGCTTTCGTATAAATTGACAAATAAAATAGATATTTTTTGCAATAACATAATTTAATCTAACTCTTTACGTTTTGCCGTCAAATACCTATTTGTAGGCAATTTAATAGGAACAAAGGGTATGATGAAATGGATTATGTAAGAAACTCCAAGTTTCGTACATATTATGGGATGTAAAAAGGTCCAGTCTTATCACTAGAGTTGCATTTGGGTCAATCTTCAGAATCAGCGCATCTGGTTGATCGCTATGGCGCCCCTTAAATATCGATATTATTGCTTTTCTGCCCCTTCAGGGGCCAATATGAAAATATGCTTATTTAGACATCTCCTTTTTGAAATAAAAATACAGAAAAGCAATAATATCGATATTTGAAAAGCACCATAGCGATCAACCAAACACGCTATTCTGAAGATTGACCCATTTACTAACATAAACTCGCCGTAATACTGAAGTAATCTAATCACTCCTTTCGTAAATGCAAATTACCGTGTCTCACGCAATACCATTTTTCTCCCACAAAATGTAGGCAAAGGTTATCCAACTAATCGCTTTGCCAAACACATTATCTGTGTTAGTTCCCATAAAGTGGCAAAACATGTAACAAAATAAAACGGAGTAGCTCGAGTGGGTATTGCATTTCACAAAGGCTGGAAATTCGATGATAGCAACCCTTCATGCAAACAGTGACAAATTGAAGTAAGTAGATACAGTTGTTTTAAATCTGTTTCAAATTCGCTAAATGAAAACGTATAAAACCTTTTTGGGTCGGTTCAGGTCCAACCACAATTCAAAGTAGTTTATAACTACCTAAACAAATTTAATCCCATATCAAAATCTACAAGCCCATTGAGAGAATCTTGTAGCAACATCGTAAAATATATTATCCTCTAAGTTTGCCTTGGCCGGATAAAACCGTTGTATCACAAATTTTCGCTAAACGCTCGTACCGTATCTTCAACGTTTTACAGGGATCGTACTCAGAGCTCTGGGGTCAAAATCAGGCAAAATTTCAGAACCTATACTTAATTTCAGTACCTACTTACCATAATCTTCAGCGTTTTACATGAATCGTAAGGACCTACTCAGAGCTCTAGGGTCAAAATCAGGCAAAATTTCAGAACCTATACGTAATTTCAGTACCATATCTTCAACGTTTTACAGGAATCGTACTTAGAGCTCTGGAGTCAAAATCAAGTAAAATTTCAGTTCCTATACGTAATTTCAAGTTACACTACGGTAAAGCGTAATAGCCTAACAAACAACCAACAACTTAAACTCTCTTTTAAATCAATAATTGAAGCATATGTACCTACTCAAAGTTACCGATGGTGAAATCCATTTTTTACTCTAATTGAAGTAGCACCAGTGAACGCATAAAACATGGAAGCATTCTTTGCGCTAGAAAATGACCCAACGAAAAGTGTGACACGGTAGGCGGGGCTTGAAAAGTGTGACACGGACGAGTTTAGTTGCGAAGTTGACATTGGCGGCGACGGTCAACTAAATTTCTAGTTTTTTTCATAAAAATGCCTTGTTGTGCTGTAAATTGGTGCGTAAGTAGATCCGATTTACACAACAAGAATAATGGTGTTAGTTTTCAGATGTAAGTACATCGCTATTTATCATTTTTCCATAAAAATAATCCTGGTTTTTGTCTATAGGGATGGTGTTATGCCACCCAAACCAAGTACCTAATGTCTACCTAACTGATATTTTTTTATTATTTCATATTAGTACCTATACTATAGATACTAATATTATAAAGCGGAGGAGTTTGTTTGTTTGTTTGAACGCGGTAATCTCAGGAACTACCAGTCCGATTTGAATACTTACATACTTACTTAGTTCGCCCCGAACTAAGATCTCGCGCACCGTAGATGGCTTATATTTGGACTTGCTTCTGACTACCCCTTTACTTTCAAGTGCTACTACTTAATAATCTGTGCTATTACTGCCGAGTATGTTTATTGCGCTAGTTCTTCATGGTAATGAATATTGGCATGCATGCAATACATAATGTTGTGTCTAAAATTTTACCCGACTACGGCGAAGCAAAAAAGAAGGGTTATGATTTTGACGGATTACGCCAAAAAACAGTTCCAAATGGTCTTGGCTGAACATAGAAAACGCCCAGACCCGAAACTAATATTTACAGATCTTATACACCTTTGTCTCGCGGCAGGGATCAAACCCACAACCTCCTGCGTCTCAGGTGGGCCTTCACCGCTGCACCACCGAGGTCTTCAAAGTGAGTGATATTTTGTAGATAATTTTTTTGAATAAAACTTTTTGACTTTGACTTTGACTTTCACTGGATATAATTATAGATGTAACCTACCTTAGATAATAGTTTTGTAATTTGTACTAGTTACCTGCTTGTAAATATCAAAATATATATTATTTAGTTAGAGTCTAAATAATATATATTTTGATATTTACCTACAAATAATTCAATGTTCTAAATTTTAGAACATTGAATTATTTTATTTGATTAGGAATACAAAGTAAATACTTACAAAGTTTTTACTTAGGTACTAAACAAACCTACGAGTAATAAGTACCCACCTACTCCTTAAAACCTATTATAATTTCGAACCCTTGAACAACTGCTACCATAGAACTCATAGAAGTTCGTAATACTTATGAAATTGTTATCATAATTCACCATAATAATACGAATTAATTATTTGCATTGCATCTTATTACATAAAATCATCCCGGTTATCATAGGCGTGGCAGGTAATGACAAGCGTTGGATGGCAATTTAAACCCAAACATCGAGGGAATAAAGTCGACTTTTAACTGTGCGTCCCGAGTCTTAGTAAATTATTGACCAATCAGCAAAGAAATTTTGACGGATTTGAAATGTCAGGTCGGTTGCAATTTTGTACCATTTTGCAAGAATATTTGCCTCGAAAGAATGCTTCCATGTTTATATGCGTTCACTGAGTAGCACCAATACTATAAAAATTTACGAAAAGTAATCAGTATTTTGGTTCGGTGATACCAATGAAAATTATTGTACAAAGAGTTGAGATATGAATGATCTTGTGTTGATCTTTGTATTAGCGGTTCTGTTTCTCTCTGAGTTAAGCCTTGACCAAACCAAAGCGTTCAGCTGACGTCCGCGGTGGCGTGCAAGGTGGCGATCAGTTGTTGTCCAATCAGAGGACGCATCGTGACACCGATGTGGACGTTAGCTGAACGCTTTGGTTTGGTCAAGGCTTTACTTCTATTCCTGATGTTGTCCATCATTTTTTCTGAGATTAATTGTATTTGTTATTTTATCTGTAGCCCCTTATCAAATACCCTGGATTCAGCTATAAGCGTTTGCATAACATATTGCAATCGTAACTCGTCAGTCGTGGAAAGCTGAATGGGGTATAGCGGACCACACGGGTTAGGCTAGATGAATGCGATGCTGCGATGCCTGAGCTGATAGCGTGTTATGTTGACACGTATGCAAATATGGCCACCCAGATCAACCATTATTTACCTGGACGTAGAGAAATGGGTAAAAAATGACTTAAATGCTAGGAATTTATTGCACAAGTCCTAAAGTTTCATTCGAAAATAAATGTATAAAATAGTCATCTGTAATAATAGACACTTGCTCATACGAAAGAAAAAGAAGAAGATCTGCAATAATCATAAACCTTGCAGATTTTCTGCTCAGAATTCAATAGGCCTAAACAAACTTTCTTCTAATCTTACTTTTCACGTGCCAATAAAAAATTGTATAACTGAAAGTGTCAGCAGACAGGTTTCTAATAAATTAAATATTCATAGTGATTGGTCCAGAAGCTTCATCACCCTTCAGAAAACTCCAAATAGATGACTATCCAATCCATTAATTCAAATCAGCGCCGATGACGGATGCTCCCGACATAGAAAAGTGGGAGCAATAAGCAAATGCCTTCTTTCATAACGCAAAATTGGTTCGGGGACAATTCACTCAGGGGACTGATGCCCTCAGAAATCATCTGAATAAAACCGGCTACGTGAAAATGAGTTTTATGAATAACCATTTTATGAATAACCATTCTTCAAGCTTTCGGCGAGATTATTTTAGGTAAATGGAATGTTCAAAAAGTGTGGTCTTTTGTCATTTTCGAAGGTAACTTTAAGGTTATTATTGAGGAAACCTGATTGTACGACGCGGTCACAAATAGAAAATCGACTTGTTAAGATCCATTGTGGGTTGCTGTAGAAAGGACCTTACAAGTCTGCCAAGTACCTGAACAGCGTTAACACTTGTTTGATGATAAATTGTTCGACGAAGCATCAGCAATGAGGGAAATAATGAACCTCTGTTTTAAGTCAATATGCCGTTGCTTGCTAATGTTTCACATTAGAAATTCATTGGCTTTCTCTTCCTCTCTTCAAATTAAGAGGCTTATAAAGTATTTTCCCACCGGAAAAAAAAAAGGATGCCCTCTGATTATAAATGATGATGGATGACGTAGTAGCCGGAAGGGCTTCAGTTTTTTCTCAATTCAAATAAACAAACATTTCTGTTTTCATTTCCTATATTATCACATCAAAGGGAATCAATTCACACGCATCAATGTTTTCATCTGACCTACTTTACATCAACCTAAATGCGCATCGGTGGGCCATTTCCTATCAAGGAGAAAAATGTAAGATTTCATCTCAAATGACGTGATCCATCAGGGAGTTTGAAGAGGGGGCATCAACCCGTCGTCCTTTCAATTACCATCTTTAGCTTTCAATTTGCGTTTTTGTGGCGTCTTAAAACCGGCATGTAATAAATTTCTGATATTTTGAATCAAAATCTGATGATACGACAGTGTCGGAAGACGGATGGGTTTAATTTTGTACCATTTTTAACAGTTTATCTTACGATTACTAGAAAAAATACCTGCGATTTTTTGTGAGTTTGATAAGAATTTATGCACTTTGACATTTTGTAACATAACATCATCTAAATTTGCAACAAACGCAGGAAACTTAGTTGATCTAGCTTGCCTTGGCAAAACATGTTCCGTAATGCATACTGATGAAAAAGTTACTAGTTGACACATTTTAAAGTAGGCAGGTATTGCAAAACTAGACAAAAAAGCTTAGAAATGCAGAATAATTTTGCTACAAACACAGAGAGACAACTATATATGTAAAATTCAAGTCCCCATTTACAATGTTTGTTATTTTATTTTTGTATCATGTACTTTTACTTGACGAGTTAAGAGTAGGTACGTATGTTCTCTTTAGTTCAAATACAAACCAACTAAAAGTTTCCTTCTTTAATGTAACACAGAGTAGGTACTCTCATACATGGTCATTATTACATACCTACTCTTTACAATAAAAAAACAATAGCATGATAGTTTTTTAGCGGCGTAGGTAATTTTTGTAATTTTTCGGGAAAAGTAGCAATTTCGGGAACAAAAATGACGGACTATTTCGAGATATTCCGTACAAAGCTATCAATGAAAAACCATTACAATCGGCCAGTCAGACATTTCAGAGAAATTTAGTAAAATACAGGTAAGTATAGTCCGACACAAAATAATATAAATAAATGGGGGCGCCACTGTGCAATCTAAATACGCAAAATAAATAAATTCTCTTTTAGAAGTAAATTATTACTTCTGACTGACGTCTTCGGCACCTGTACCATAGACAAGAAACCTGTACTTTACTATAGTTTATAGAGAAAGGGTTTCCAAAATACTGAAATTTTAGTTGCCGTGTCTACCCGTTTTTGCCGGATTAGAACTAAAAATACACCACAATAAAAAACTGTATTTTTCACGTTGGTTCAAAATACGGATTAAAAGTAGGCCACGAAGTCTTTCGCTAAGACTCGGGTAAACAATCGTTTTGGTAAACAATGTTCATCCTTCGGAAAGGTCTATGGGAAACATAGGGACGGGGTACGGACAAGGTTGACGTAACAATGCTAGTGGCTAATTAACATTTACACGGCATTTACGACCTGCCTTGTCAGGAACCTGTCTAATGTAGATTGCATCGGCAATGCTTCAGTTAGCTGGGAATAGGGTTTTGTATAGGCCTCTCTTATCTATACTATCTTACGTAACGCTCCGTGGTGTGTGAATCATGATTCATATTTACAAACACTAACTGCTGCAGACGATGTCCTGTCCACAGTTTATACAAAAACCCCGTTTTGTTTTTCCCCGAGTTTCACGAATTTTCCGGTACTTAAGTATTTTTCCCTATTGATCTATTAAGTAGGTACCAATGCTTTCAGTAGAGAGCAAGTTCGTTCTAGGTTCAGATGTATCATTGCCATTCTTATGTTAAAGAATGATAAAGGAAAAAATTCCAATGTAGGTATTTAAACAAGTGAATCCATATGATGTCATGGGTTACTGCTCTGATTCATCTTGTAATTACTACAGATAAAAACGTAAGCCAATTATAAAAGTCTGTATCTATGAAGTTATCTAGGAATAATGGAGTAAGGAGCACTGGTTTCTGGCGCTATCTAGGAACCAGGAATTTCCCCTGCTTCTGTGTGGTTGAGTACCTCTTACCCAGATTAATCGGTATCTAAATCTGTTATTATCTAGAATAGGAATAAATATTGATAGAAGCACCGGTTTCTGGTCCATGTAGTGGCTAGTGAGTCCTATTTCTGTTTAGTAAAGCCCCTCCTAAAGGGGATTAACATGATTTTCGACGTGCGGCAAGTCACTAATTGCATTGCTTATAAAAATCGAATCACCATACCGTTTACACCTGTCGATAAACATCGCAGGCGACTAGTTAATTTTCTTCGAAACACAGCGCAAAACAACAAATGCGGCGGGCGATTTTAGTCACCAATTCCATGAGGCCTGTCGCCGAGCGGCCAAAGTCGGATGCTACTCTACTTTGGAGCTTGCGACTTTAGTCACTTGCGGCTTATCCGAATTGGCATTTAGACGGTAAATTTTCACCGTACTGCCTAGTCGTGTGGCGAAAATCGACCTATGTAAATCGATTAATTACGTCAGTATGTCAATCGATTTTACGTGAGTACTTGCCGTGTGTTGTAAAGATTATCGTTAGCATTTATATCAGGAACTTGTGCTAATATCTCCAAGCATCAGGTTCACGTGGGAATTCTTGTACAAAGAAGGTCTCGATTGTATTGTAAATATTGATAACCTTTATTAGTTGAACTTTATTAATTTGCATTTGTGTTACTATTCTCTTGTGAGCACTTGTACTTGCTACTCGAGTTCTCGTTACATACATGCTATACGTAGTTCTTATGCGTATGTATGTATAAAGGTATAGGAATTTTAGGTATGTTCATTCTTGATTTATAACTAACTATAGGTATAAAGTAAAATTACCCTATCCCTAAGTTATAAATTAGAGATGACCTCAGTGGCGAGACGGGCCATTGCCCGCCTGGGACGCTATAGGTGCAAGTTTGAATCCAGCAGCGAGATAAATATAATATGCATTTCTGTTCTATGTTTTGTGGTATCGTGATACTCATAGTTTTTAACGACAGTCCTGCTTCAACTATTCTTCTTTACCTAAATGAGTCGGGAATAAGAATATCACAGAATGTTATTAAAATAAAAATCAACAAGCTAAATGTTTTAAGACCATGATCATTCAAATAGTCGTAGAAGATGATTCTACTCCAGTACAAAAAAAATTAATGACCCAATTTATTTCTTATGTCAGCCAAAGTTTAGTTTTTCGATCATAAAAACCATTTTTTTCCGCATACACGCGTAATACAAGGTCTTCCGCCTACAGTGTTTTACTGCGCACCAACACTCCAATTGACCCATCCACCATAAAAAACGCATTAACGGGCGCCGTCATTACCCTTAAAAATAACCTTAGCCATGATATTGCTTTCCTATCATATTCCACAGATCGAGGGACAGCGCTGATTTTTTTTACATCATGCTGGTTTTTGTGACTGATACTGTTTTGATTGAAGTTGTGCTGTTGTTTCAATGTATGTGTCCTTACAGTTACATAGGCGGGCGTCATTGTAGAAAATTAGATTACAATTTGAAACACTAAAGCAAAGCTACATTGTATTTCTTTGTTACTATTGTGACTTGATTCGACAGTCTCCGTCTCATTCACGCAGTCTGAATGTTCAATAGTACCTATGATGATAAAAACTAATCACTGTCTCCTTGATTAAATATACCGTGGTTATGGAAACTGGGTGGGACGGTATTTTACCGTTGTTTTGATGACCAATATTGGACGTTTCATTCCTAATTAGTTAGTTTGTTAGTTTTCCTGTTATTTACTTATCGTTTTACAGGAGTATGTTGGCATTGTTTATTCTGCTAATGAGCTTGTTATGATTTTATTTAGGTTATCACAAGGCTTTAATTAGGTTAGATTTTTATGTAATTTTAAATATTGTTATCTTGTAGTGATAGGTTTTGGTTTAGCAAATCAGAACATAATCCGGTTTCATTATTTTACCTTTTAAGAAGCAAGTATTTTTGTACTTTTTTCCTACATTACCTTCATAATGCCATGATGGAGGCCTTAAACGGCCTAAAGACTCCGTCACCAGAGCTGGCCATTAGCTCATACGAACTTACACTACGTAGATATTATTTCAATCAGTTTCGGCCCCATCAGCTAATTTATAAGACAAAAACTAACCCCCCAAACTCTACCTTCTTTTAATATTATAGATAACAAATAAGATAGAAAAACTATTCTCTAAGTGTAGATTATGTCCTACACTTAAAATACTAATCAGTAATAATTATTGTCAACAGGAGCACATCAACCTGGTTGGTTTCGATGAGAACCTGGGGCCAGTAGTGATGTCCTTGAAGAACGAGCACATGGCTGGCCAGGATCACACCAGGATACTGCTGCGACTCCGAACTGAAACCATGCACGGACTTATACCCACCATCAGTAAGTAATCTTTCAGAAGTAGTAAGATTTTTAAGCCGGACGAAAGTCCAAGAGGTCGGAGAGTTACGATTCTTAAATGGAATTGGGCTGGCCACTTGGCTAGACGAGGTGATGGCAGGGGGAGCAAACAGTTGACCGAATGGTGGCCAAGGACCGGCCAAAGAAGTCGTGGTCGTCCGATAGCGCGGTGGGTCGACGACATTAGACTAGTCGCGGGAAATTCCTGGATTGGCACAGCTCAGGACCGAATTATGTGGCGTTTACAAAGGGAGGCTTTCACCCAGCAGTGGGTACCTATGGACTGTGGATGATGATGAAGATTTTTAAGTCTTTTGTATAGCAGTGCATTGGGAAGTGTTACGCCCACCTGAATGGTAACCGAACGTTTCATTACATACCTGCCCGTGATACAGGTTGTCTGAACGAGGTCGCTTTTTAGCGATAGTACCGCCGATTGTACGAAACTTTATTCCATCAATAGGCATTAGAGCTATGCATTTACGCATTATCCCAAGGAGAACTAGCCAACAAGTATTAATCACAAACAGGTTTACTGATTCATGTGTATTCCTAGTCATGGTCAGTGGACATCCGTTCATATCTTCAAACATTTAATCTTGGAAGAAGTCTGGGGGGTTTTAAGATAGCTAGGTCTGAAGCCTTTTAAAGGCGCTAACACATGTTGGCCCAGGGTTGCATTGCCTCTCTATTGCTCTCGCCTTGCATCTATTCGCCTTGTCGCTCGCACTCGCCTAAGCTGGCCTAGGCTGGCCCAAGTGTTTGAGCCTTAACAGTTTGTTTTTTTCCAGGATCAGGCATCATGCCATCCCCACTTAAGATGGCCAAAATGCTGAACGAGCAAGTAAACGTAGACAATTTCATGGCTGTCATGTGTATGAACATGTCGTCTTTGATATCTGCTTACGACGAGCACGTTTTAGTGAACAGCTTCAAGTTTGGAGTGCTGTATCAGAAGTATGGGCAGACCACTGAGGAACAGCTGTTTGGGAACAACGAGACTTCACCCGTCTTTGATGAATTCTTGGAGATGCTGGGACAGAAGATTAAGCTGAAAGATCATAAAGGTAAGTTTAATAATAAAATCTTTGAGCATTTTAAGAAGTATGTTCATTTAAGTTACTCGGGATCTCTTCCAGGTATCGCACACAAATGTACCTACTTATTTAAACTTAGATACTATCCCCATTATTCGTATTAAACTGTCAAATTAGTACGGCTTCAGAGAATGTTCTTGTCACTCACAGTCATTGAAAAGAAATGGCAACAGATGGGGCAGTTTTGACTAAACCAAGCTTCTAAGTCCATCATGAATAAGAAAGACTATGTGTATGTTTTTAAAAACTTTTTGTCATTGCAACTAATTTTAAACCAAAAAGTTTGCAAAATTGTTTCTGAAAATCAAGTAAGTACCTACATAATTTCACTATCAAAATGACGGGTAGAGTAATTTAAAAGCTTAAACAGAGCTGATTTCACAAATCACGTCACATGTATTGATCCGATCCCATTTATTCCAAAGTTCGCACTCCACATTCCGTGAGGGTTGACAAGCAGGCAGCGTGCCAACCGTCACTGCCAAGCCTGAACACCATGTGCTAACTGGATACATCTGTCTTATACTGATAGATGTGACCAGTTAGTGTAGAATGGTCACAGGAATGTACCTAGATTACTACGAGTTTATCTTTGTTTTTACGTCTATACTAATTGTATTATAGAATAGTTGTTTTTATACACTGTTGAATAAAACTGTCAGGTACAAAGTCTTTGAAAACTGTATTATTGTAGAAATAACTACGAAGTTAGAGCAGAGAAGTTTGTTCATTTATTACCATTTCGTAATGAGTCTTCAATTCAATATTTTAAAAGCATCAAGATGTTAGCTTCCATTCCACATTTATAATGTCTATATTTATAATTATATTAGATGTACCTACGCTTTTAAATACACGAAAAGTACTTGAGTTAGGAGACTATGTTTTTCCATA
Source organism: Camptogramma bilineatum (assembly GCA_958496255.1). Taxonomy (NCBI): domain Eukaryota; kingdom Metazoa; phylum Arthropoda; class Insecta; order Lepidoptera; family Geometridae; genus Camptogramma; species Camptogramma bilineatum. The sequence continues at coordinate 8,448,093 of OY292465.1, read as the reverse complement.
TTAGAGATATGATAACAGATTAGAATCTAATATGGCACCATGACTAGTATTTTATAGAGTACCTAGTTTTTTTATAGTGTATAAAGGATGATAATTTCATGGGTTGTGTTTATGTTTGTATGCGCTAGTGGCTAACTCTGGCAACGGAGTTTTTAGGCCGCCTGAAGGCCTCCGTCATGGCTTAACGACTTAAAAGCCGGGACCGACAATTTAACGTGCCCTCCGAAGAGTCCGAATCTCGGAAGCGCTCAGCTGTTAATGCTACTTGTGGTCACCCATCCGAATTGTGACCGCTCAGAACGTCACTTAACTACAACGACCTATCAAGAACATCTAAGCAACTCTTTGATGAATTGATGACATGCACTCTTCCAGATAAGGTAGCTCTAAAACTTTGGATAGATGTTCTTGTGGGGTTGCCTGATAAAATGGTTTCCAACTTCCATAAATGAATGACCAACATAAGTTGACCTCGAAAAGTTTGTGAGTAACCACTGGTTTATTCAAGAGTTTCCAAGTGTAGAGAATTGGCAGGTCGACCTTAGTGGTATGGGCATGTTATGCGTAGGGAAGCAAGACATAGTTATTACAAGGAAAGTGTTGGTTAGGAATGTGAAAGGATCCATAGGTAGGGGACAGTCAAAGAAAAGAAGGATGGATTGTATGAGAGAGGACATGCGTATGAAAGGAGTGACTACTGAGTTGACGAGTGATAGGAGGGAATGGAAGAGGAGAACATGTTGTGCCGACCTATTGGGAAAAGGGTAAGGAACTGATGATGATATTCTCTTTCCAGGGTACAGAGGCGGTCTCGACATCATGAACGGCCACACCGGTTCCGAAGCGGTGTATGAGAAGTTCTACAACCGGGAGATAATGTTCCACGTAGCGCCATTGTTGCCGCATACGGCGGGCGACGCACAACAGTTGCAGAGGAAACGCCATGTTGGGAACGACATTGTGGCTATCGTTTTCCAGGTTTGTCAATTATAAATAAAAATAAATTCAGGCAACACAAGAAAATTTTCAAAACATATTTATATCTTTTGATACTTGTACCAGTAGTACCAGATATGTATACCTGTACCAGTGGCTTATAAACCCCTTGTACAAGTATACATACTTAATTATTTACAGTAGGTAAGAAAATATTTATAGAAGAGGTAAGCTTTATAATATAGTAGGATCATAGGTTCACAACTTAATACTCGTAGAAAATCCAATTAAAAAAATGTTCCCTCATCATCCATTATATCATCCATTCCTATTTATGAATATATTTATTTTAAAAACTTTCGCGCTCACAGCTCATAGCTGTCTTTGATCCTACTAGGGAAGAGTTGAAGAACAAGCATAAACTATTATTTTGTGTGAATAAAATTAATGTTTTTTGAATTCCAGGAAAAAGCAACCCCTTTCACACCAGACATGATCGCATCGCACTTCCTACACGCGTTCATTGTGATTACACCCTTAGAACCAGATGGCGGGGAGACCAGGTAACTACTTAAGTATAAGTAGGTACATTTCACCAAAAAAAAAAATTAATAAACTTAAACTTATACAGCAATAGCATAAGGCTCGTGTAAAGCGCATATTCCCATTGTTTTATTTCGACTATTGCACTGTACATTGATTTGGTTTCATCTTTCTCTAACTAAAGTTAACTAAAGTTAGAAAAAGATTGTCTCGTTAGAGAAAGATCATTCGAACATTACTCATATTTTAATAAATACATAGACAAAATGTTATGCTTATGTACCTATTTACTAAGCTCATTTTTTTTTTGTATTGAGTAACACTTTATTTATTTTGGGTATTTTATTTACAACCATTTTCCTTCTAAAGCCCCCTCCAAAAAAACGGTTTAGACCTCAGGAAATAAAAAAACAGTTCAATGATCCCAGAGGTCTTGAATGAATTTCTTTGTCTTTATGTAACTGTAAATAAGCATTCTCAATACATAATTTTGCAGTAAAAACCTATGAATTACAATATACCTCTAACAAAAAACTTTGCTACCAAAGTCCATATCACCGCTGTCATTGCCCTTTGGACATTGCAATCAAACGGTTCGCCAGCCCGTGAATCTCGTGAGGGCTGAACCAAGACTTTTACCTCATGCAAAATGCATTCGCCCCTGTAATTGTGGGTCTAGCTAGTATGTTTAGTATGGCTTAAATTGACTATAATTTATGGACTATCGGATGAACGCGGCTACGCTCGCGTGGTACCCGGATAAAAAATTGCCTATGTCCTATTCCCGTATATTTCAAATTTCAACCAAATCGGTTCAGTGGTTGTCGGGTTATAGAGGAACAAACATGGATGTATGTTCCAAACATCCAAACTTTCTCATTTATAATAGTAGTGTGATTCGGGCTTTTGAATGATTTTGAACATGTATTTCGGTGAGGTTTCAAGAATAATTTTTTCCTAGCTTAGCTATAACTAACGAAGTAACTTTTAATAATCTGTGAATACTATTTCATAAAGTCTGGTTTGGCTTTGTATGCTGTAGTGGTTCACGTATTTCTGCATTGAGCATCTTTTGAGAACGTATGTAAGAATATATGTTCCTATTTTTACAAATTAGAGCATTGAGACATTTTTACTGACCGATTATAAGCTGAAAGTAAAATCCTCAAATTACAAACGTCAATCCTCAAATTCCAAGACAGTAAAAGTAGGTACCTTCCCAGAGTTTGTCCCCATAAAAAGCATCATAATTACACAGCAGGGATTCGTTTGCATATAAATTACAACCATTCTGCTTTCCGAACCATTCTCTCAGCTCTAGGTATGCAGATCTTGCATTTGAAAGTTAAACAACTCATTTCACTGTTTAGAAGAAATGCGAAGTTACAAAGTTTATTTGCTGGTTTTACTACCAAGTAATTATTTTCTTTGTGATTTAAGTAACTTTAAATTTAGTTGTACAACATTTAAAAAGCAGTTGTTGAAATTCATCTAACTAGGACGATTTAATACCTACTTAAATAAAAATTTGTAAAGGTTACTCTACAAAGCTCGCACGACTAAGGCGCAGGCCAGATAGAAGAGACGGGGCGCAGACTTTTGTCTCTTCCGCGTCCCTTTCATACAAAATGTGACGGCGCCCCGTCTCTTATGTATGTTTTGCGGCGCGACGCTTCTATAAATTTTCTATGAAAGGGACGCGGAAGAGACATACTCGTATGTCTGCGACGCGTCCTCGTCTTACCTACGTCTTTTCTGTATGTCCCGCGCCTTAGGCACGACTAAGTTTACATGTGAGTACTTACCTACATAGTTTTTAGTTTTTGTTAAATTATTGCAAATAAAATGTATTGAAGTGAAATATATGATCACGTCTGTATCTCCAAGACGCGGTGGACAATCTCAGATCTTTCTTGAACACAAGATTGATCAAGTTTTTATCAAACCACTCTCTCCCCAGGTACAAAGTGGCCGTCACAGCACGTGGAGACGTTCCATTCTTCGGGCCGACTCTCCCTCAACCATCCATCTTCAGAAAAGGGCGCGAGTTCAAAGAATTCCTCCTCACCAAGCTAATAAACGGCGAAAACGCATGCTACAAAGCGGATAAATTCGCGCAATTGGAGCTTAGAACTCGGTCGTCCTTGCTGCAGAATCTAGCAGATGATTTGAAGTGTAAAACGACAGAGTTCCTTGGTACGGGGTTGAGGATTGAAGCTGGTGCTGTGTCGCCTCAACCGGAGGGGACGCCGAAGCAAGACGGGCCGGGGGCTAGGTTTATTGATACTGTGAAGAAGGCTCTTATTTATAAAGTAAGGTGAGTGTTTTAATGGAATATTGTTCGTAAGGATCAGCGGGGCTGAAAAGGCCGCTATAGCAGAATCATAATATCATTCGTATGATGTTTTTACCCGGCTGACTGTCAAGTCACCCGGGTTATGTAGATCGCGCGTTTCTATGTATGTTCGTTCGTATGTAAGTAATATTCTTTATTACCACGTTTCTCCTAAACGGCTGGATGGATTTTGATGAATGAGGTATCGTTAGAATCGTCTCCATCTCGATTGTGCTCTAGGATAGTTTTTATTTCGATAAATCAAATAGTGCGGCTAAAAAATGCAACAATGTGTGAATTTTCAAAATGAAAATCACGCTATCATATCAAAATCCATGTCAAAATCAAGAGGTTGGTGGACTGATATCAAATATAATTTTTTTAAAAATCTAACATGACAGCTTCGAAGACTAAATCGAGTCTCAAAATTTTTGAAAATCTATTTTTCGCCCTAAACAGAATTGCTAACCAAAACGCATACTAAAACTTTCTATTTAGTCACACGCAACGTTTAGAACAAACTGCATTGAAATTGGTTCAGCCATTTAGGAGATATCTCATATTTAAGAAATAACTTAGCATTTAATTTAGGTACTCACAGAGCCATCTGTGTGTCAACTGTGACAACAACGTTTAGGAAAATGCGCACGGCATCGAACCCTAGATACCTACATAATAATATAAAATTGTAATTTAATTTTGTTTTGTGATTGATAAGATAATGCTGTTTCCAACTTTTCAGTTCAGCCGGGTTTTTTTATTTTTGAATAAATTGCTTGTTGTTATTTGTCACTCTCAAGCATAGGCTTTCATAGGAAAAGAGATGGCATAAAGTCCAATTCAGATTATGATTCTACTTTAGGGCATTTCATAAGTATGTAGGTAGGTACATAAGTTAATTATGTTCTGCACACATTTTTGTCGGTTAGAAAAATCGAATCACTCGTAGAATCATAAAAAAGTGTTTTTGCATTCTTTTTCATCAAAATTTTTGTTAGTGACCAAAAAAATTGTCGTTTGGTTTGTTTTATTCGAATTGCGGAAATTAGACTGACCTTGCCTCTACATTAGTAACTATTTGGTGAGAAATTAATGTATTTTCTTCATAATTTCAGATCACCGAGCGTAGACACAAACCTATCCGGCGACAGCAGCAAAAACCATTTCAATAAGAATAAGTTTACGCCGAACGAAACAAACACTCCTAACGTAAGTGCAAAATCATTGGACGACCTCTGTGGCGCAGTGGGTGAAGGCCCGCCTGTGACGCAGGAGGTTGCGGGTTCGATCCCCGCCGCGGGACAAATGTTTGTATGATCTGCAAATATTTGTCTCGGGTCTGGGTGTTTTCTATGTATATTATGTATGTATTTACAAACAAAAAATATATTTAAGTAGTATATCAGTCATGTGGTTCCCATAACACAAGCTCTGCTTAGCTTGGGGCTTCATGATGCTGTGTGAAATGTCCAGCATTATTTATTTATTTAAGTATTTATTTATTATGTCGATGTCCTAATATTTTACCTTCATATCTATTTATACTTAAGTACCTTTGAAAATGAATGGCTATTGTGTTGCTAAGAGCTAAACTCAAGAACGTCTGGACCAATTCGAAAATACGAAGTCAATTTAAATTTCATGAAGTTGACTTGAAGGGAACCAGTGCGATGCCAGGGCGGGCAGCTAGTTTAGAAAATAATGCGATGTACTAAAAGAAATACGTCGTCACTTTTGACGTGTTAGCGTCTTATAAATCGATGAACACCGGCACCGGCTGCATGCACGAAAAAGTGTCACGTTCCGCGAGTGAGAGCGCGGAACAAGCGATAGAGGCACGATCGGTGTTAAACCTATATTTGATTGTGAACCCAGTCTTAGAAAGATATTTGAATAAGTAGTTACACAAATCAAAACTAGATGGCGCTATCAGTACGGTGTACAATCGGCTTAAGCGTTCGTTTCGCTATCACGTTTTTATTTTTATTTTTTTTGTTAGCGAAACAAACAGTACAATAAATCTTACTTGTAAATATAGTTAGACTAATATTAACAAAAACCAACAAAGTTTCCTCTATTAAGTAAAACATTCTATGTAGAGATAGGTGAAACGTATAATTATCGTCCGTAAACCGACTTTACAGACAATTTTTCATAAAAAATTGTCTCCTTCCAGAGCGGCAGATCAAAATCATCAATAGCATCATCATCAGCATCAGCGGTGTCGGTCCGCTCCGCGGGCGGGTCGGGCGAGTCGAGTCCGGACGTGACGTCACGCGCCGCCCCGCCGCGCCCGCCGCTCAACGACCATAGTGACGACTCCAGTCTCAACTCGGTGGATTTGGATCCACTTGGTAAGTAAATTACTTACAGTAAAGCAAGAAAAATAATGTGTTTACAAAAACCAATGACGAAAAGTCATTTGGAAATGAAAATAACTCATAATTTCAACTTTCACACTTGGTACAGTCAACGAAATTGCGGGGAGGTGAAGGTGGTGAGGGGCGGGGCTAGGCGGGCTACGTAGATAACGTTTACTCTATTCTATTTCGTTGACTGTACCTTGCGCAAAGTCGAATCTGCCGCGCATTTCAGCCGCCATAAAGTTTGCGGCGCACTTTACCTACTCGGATAATACTCTATGTGTTATTCCAGGTCATAAACTATATATATTCCAAGTTTCATTAAAATCCGTTCAGTAGTTTTTGCGTGAAAGAGTAACAAACATCCAACCATCCATCTATCCATCCTCACAAACTTTCACATTTTTTATATTAGTGTATTAAGTAGGAGGTTTCTGTTGATCCGATCGCTACTACTTCACAGAATCACCTGCTGGGCTGATCGTTTGCCTGAAAATTTAATCAAAATCGGACACGCCGTTTTGAAGTCCAATAGACATACAACCTAATACAACGATTTTGTATTAGGTCGTTTTTAAAAATTTTGCCTGATGTTTGAAATTCATCATTATCATCATCCTTAAACAATCCTCCAAAAGATTTAGATAGAATGTGTGATTGATTGCCCCCATTGTTTTCCCAATAGACGACAAGGATTGGTTGAGTTGTGGCAAAAGTGTTACAGGTTAGTCCTGTCTGTAGTAAAAATTAAATCGGCTTTGTTCCACTTTCCTGGCAATTCTACTAGCTAGAGTTAGGCGGCAGGGTACTTGACTATATTTGATGTACAGTATGCACGATAGATCTAGGCATTCGTGAAGTTAGCCGTTTAGATGCGCAGTAGAGAATTTGGTAAAACCCGGTTCATTAAAGAAAGGAATCCAAAATGGCGGCGCTTATCATGTCCTCTCGCTCCGTAAGTATAGACGGAACTAGTGTGCAAGCGAGAGAACATGATAAGCGCCTCGTTCGATTAGATTCCTTTCTTTAATGAACCGAGTTATATGAAAAAACTACACTGCGCATCGAAACTGCTAACTTCGCGAATTTACCGTAGATCAGAAAATGTAGTAATTACCTACTACAGTAAATAAATAATTTAAAATCTAAAAAAATAACGAAGTAGGTACCTATAGTATTCATGATTTGTGACGTCATAACTCAGTATTTTTTACTAAGCGGAAAGAATACTAGTTTCTTATATTTCAACCCCATTACTTATGAAAGATGTTTAAAGTTGAACACTAGTTAAACAACGTCCTGTCTCTGTTTGTCACTATCCACAAATAAAGACAGGACGTTGTTTAACCAGTGTTTAACATTAAACATCTTTCATAAGTAAGGCCCCAAATGCTTATTTCCTCGTCATTTATTGACCAAAATGACCAATAAATCGTTTTTAGTAAGTCGTATTTTGTAACATTAGTCAACTACCCTAATTCGGCTGCAAGATTTTCAAAAGAAAATGTCTGCATGACAAACTATTTTATACTTAAGTAAGTAAAAAATTCTTCTGCAATAAGCACGTAAATCTATTTAGTCTGTCTTTGTAATTTATGTTCGTAGTTTATTTCTAGAATTTTCTCAACGTAGAAGCATGCTCACTAAATATCATTATTGTCGTCTTATGAAGCTAAATTAATGTTTTTTACCACATGTCTGTGCCTGCCAACCTCAGAACCTTTCCAGACCAGTAATTATCAAAAACCTTTAGTAGAGGCATAACCAACTTTTTGCCATAATAAATAATTTTTGCCATAAAGCTCTCATAATGAGATTCTCATTGTGTATATTTTCACCATTATCGATTCATGTATTAGTGGCTTAAAACAAAAGTTACTCACGAACCACTTCTAGTGGTTCAAAATGGTACAAATCATTTTATTACATTCAACATGTTTTATTACAAGTGTAGTTTATTCCGTTATTAAAAATCTAATCCTTCGAGATTTTAAACTTAAAAAAAAATCTTGTTGGATTCGTTTTTTCTAGTTCAAATTAATGATAGTCAATTCATTTTGTGCTTTTTTGTCAGTAACGTTTCATGATGCAAAAGTTTGGTTATACCTGACCCATTACACATTAAACCACAAGAAAATCCCACAGATTACTGACATAATCCTTCCTCTACAGGAGTAGTGTACGTAGACAGCGACACAGGGTTAGAATCGATGTCGTCTGCCGAGGCCGCCACGCGGGAGAATATGGGCGCGCCGAGGACAGACGCCGACCAACTGCGGCAAGAGGTCTGCAGACTCAAGAACGACAAATTGGACCTTTTGAAACAGAATATTGTAAGTATTCTGGAAAATGTGGCGTTTCAAAGCAGTTTTTCGCTTTAGGGCACAAGTCGAAATAGGTCCTTTCGCGATGAGTAAGACAGTTTCACACTTCTCTCGGAATGTATTCAATTCGAAGATTTTGCGACAGTAGGTAAGTGTTCAAATGTGTTCTAAAGCTTTGCAAAGTCTTCAAAAAGTGTGAAAATCTTTGTAGCTGTATCTGCGGGCTGATTGTATAATTTGTCCCAAACCTCAAATTGGTTTTAAACTGTCAAAACTCTCGTCAACAATCGCTACTACAGAGCTACTAGCGTGGTCACTGAACTGTCATATTTGACAGTTTGAGACCGATTTTGATCGCTATCAAAGATAGACAATCAGGGGGCTGGTATATCTGGCCACCGAGATCTGGCAGCGGCAACCTACTTTAAAGTTTCGTATCTGATACAGCAATGCCATCTATATTTTACTCTTTGTACTATTCTTTAGCACCATTTTCGTTACAGACATGGCAGCACGAGATAAAATGCCTGCGCGAGCGAGAGATGGCGCTACAATCGGAACTCGCAGCCGCTGCTAAAGAAGTTAGACGGTTGCGGGACCAACAAATCACGGGAACTAACATTCCTAACCCTTCCTCGCATGATTCTTCTGCGTAAATACCATCGAAATATAGCTTAGATGTGGAAGAATATGTTAGTAACGTTAATTGTGTTCTACAAGCTAAATAGACACGTGAAAGACATGTAATAGACGCTGACAGGTACTAGAAAACATAAACCTGTAACTTGACAGTCAGCTGGATTAAAAATTGAGATTTAGCGTGTTTTTGACATTATTTATCTGCTCTTAAATACATCACAGGATCTGAAACATCTAAAGGTCATAATAATTCTAATGTGATTGATGATAGGGGAGATTATTATAATTTTCAGAAATTATAATATTAGTGCTTCATATAGAAATGCTAAATTATAATCGAAATTCTTGTTATATAATTTGATTTGCTATCGTAAAGTAATCAAAGCACAAATCTCTACAATTATTAGTTGGACTTTTTTGTTCATGGAATTTTAAAACGATTGATCACTGATAACCAGTGATCGGAATTAGGCGGGCTTAAATACCTAAAGTTCAAAGAACAGAGGCAAAAAAGGGGAGAATTCCTTACTACAAGAATTTTATTCTTGTAGTAAGTAAGAATTTTATTGAAAGTTGGCACAATTTTCACAGTGAGTACCTAAGTACATTTAAAATTAATGTTAATAATATTGTGAACTAATTCAAATAATTTTTCTATTTGACCGACGGAAAAAAGTTTTTTATCCTTATAATTTACATTTTAGTGTTTGTTATTAACTCAGGTAAAAAATTGATTCACCTTAATGTTAGATGTTCTTTATTAATGTCCCGGAAACGAAAATAATTGGGTCGAAAAATATTTAGTCCTAAGGCGTCTCCATTTGTCTCTGTTATTTTTCGAACTTTAGGTATTTTAGCCCGCCTCATTCCGATCACTGCTGATAACCGAATAGTCGCATCAATATTTATGACAAAATTATAGAAACAGAAAGACTAAAGTTGATAACAGTGAGTGAGATAGCAATTTTCTCTCTTTCATACACGGTTTTCGTACAATCTTTCGCACACAGACTTAGTACCTAGGTAATAAGTGTGAGTAGTAAAAGTTAAAATCTTGAATATTCAGGTTTCTCCTAATTTAAATAATTTAGTACCTATGCTTACGAAATAATCTGAGAGCGGAAGGTAGAGATCTGATTTATGATTTGATTACATTGCTTAAATATTCGTAAGTTAAGGCAGTGACTAAATTATGAGTGGCAGTACCTACGCAAACTAAGGGCGGTTTCAAATTAGCGTTTATTCTAAGCGTTTTTCGCAAGATTTGTAATTTGCATTTACACACTTTCTTCAAAACCATTCGCACTTGTAAAAAAACTGAATGTTTTAATACAAAAAACATCTAATGAACGTCGTAAATTAAATATAAAAACTTAGATAAATAACGAAGTATTTTCTGTACATAAATTGACCTGTTTACACTTTTACTAGTTAAAATGCGTGTTTTTCAAAAAACTTGTGTAGACAGATAAAAATATTGGTTAAATCAAAAGTATTACCTATCAGGGACGATGGGTAGGTACATTGTACTAACAGATTTTATTATTTGCTCTGAAACTATAGTTCTTATAGTTTAATACGTGCAATAATACCCTTCAGCTGTTTAAGAAACGTTTTTTTTATGGTCATAGTCTATTTTTCCATAATTTAATTGTTTTTGAATGGCTAAACTGCAATTTAAACGCCCTATTTATGTAAATAATTTATTTCCCTGATAACTATAGTGTAGTGTTATTTACTATAATGTATGATTATTATAAACTTCTTAGATCGTGGCTTGACTGATTACTGAAAGCATAAAAATCTAAACGATTTCTATTAGATTATTATAGAGAATATAATTCGAATGTTTTATATGTTGTTATACCAAAACTAAAATTGTTATTTAGACTATCTTGATTTAAGGCCGATCCAGAAATATAAGCGTTATTCGCTACCGCTCTGGGTAGCGAAAACAGAGTAGGTTTGTACTGTTCAAAACTTCGTGTTGTTCAGGGGAACCTGTTTAGAAAAACAAGCTAAAAACAAAGACGCTATTCAATTACCTACGCTTTATTCGCAGAATTTTACACGTGACGTATTTTAGCTACTCACAGCGGTAGCGAATAACGCGCTAATGTCTTGGGCCTTGCATAGAGTAAATGGATGTGTTAGAAGCATTATCTTCTAAAATTTAAAATTAAGAACTTTTCATAAATAACGTCTCCCCAATTATAATAATTTCTAAATAAACAACACATAGTCGAAAGTTCTCAATTTAGTAGTTCATTTTTCTGTCTAAACTCCAAAATTGTTTTGACACTGTTTTACATAATTTTTGAAACCCTTTACCTTTACCCGACTAAATTGTATGAAATAGGTACCTACTTAAGTACTGTAACTGAAAGTAAAGTTAGTTAAAATATATCTTAGGACAATGTGTTTAGATAACTGAATTTAGATAGGTGCCTCGACTCCGCTATCTTACTACCAAATCCTTTGTATTGAAAATGTTTAATGTAATTATTATTGACGAACTTAGAATCTTTTCTGAGCCATAGAATTTCATAAAACATGGCCATAATTATTTCATATAATTATTTCATTTTGCAATGTCAAAACTTTTGTGACCTAAACTGCACAGTACTACCTAACTACATTATACACACGGAAATTACTTAAGTATGTGAAAATATTTCAATTGAAACCGAATCGGTTGAATCGAATTTCGGTACGTATCCAAATCGATTATAGTTTCACTTGAACCATTCCCGTGTGTTAATAATATAGTATTTTGCTGTGTATGTTAATGTCCCAATTTGTAGTAAAAGTTATAAATCCATGTTAGTAATTAGATGGAACGGTACCTCTTAAATTAAGCATTGATAATGCTGGTGCGGTACATAATGGTGCATAGAGAAAATAGTGCATTATTTAGTAATTTGTCCCAGTACTCAAATGTAAAACTTTCTTCTGTAAACTTTTCTTAGCTCGATCATGCGACACGTCACGAACTCATATTAATAATGTTACAACAAAGTTGTGCTAACAACTGTCAAATATGACGTGTGAATTTCGTGTGTCAATTATTTCTTGACAGCTGTGAGTGAACTCTGTTGTAATGTTATTAAATCTTATAATAATTTTATTAAGTTACTTAGTTCTCCGGTTTTGTAAATATATTTTAACTGGAATTAGGCTATATTAAAACAGTATTTTCATAATTTATGCCTCGATTTAAGTTGTTCACGAGTGTCTTTTAAGTTGATATGTTTTTGTTGTTTATAATTAATATTTTATACCAAAGTTAACATTCCCAACTAATAGTATAGATGTTTATATGGATAACCTATTAAAGGTTTTGTTTGGTTCACTTCTTAACTTGCATTTTTATGGGCAAGGCGATTTTAGTCCAACTTCTGACAAAAAAGAATCTCCTAAATACCATAATAGACCTACTTTAAACTATGAAGATCTAAATACTATAATTAGAACTGTTTTTTGGACTTGTGGCTAAAATAGCCTTATAATTATGCCCGTTTGTAACATTAGGCCTTTCGTCTGTTGATTTAAGTTGACTAACTAATAATTCGTCTTACTTTAGACAAACCAAATATGAGCGCGGAGCGTTAGAGAAATAGTTAATTATAAGAGATACTATTGAAATATATGAATAGTTATAACTAAATAATATAATTGTTTTATTAATGACCCCACGAACTATAACATTTTCAACGGTAGAAAAAGGGCTTAGCTTTTGTCTGCGGTTAATCGGAGTACTTAGCGGACAAACATTTTTAACTTTACTGAATAATACCATCATGAACGAGATATACCTAAACCGACATCTCTAAAGCATAATCTCATAGTAGGTATAGGTTGTAGCGATATCTATCTACCTATCGCTAAATGAACTACATAGACATGCTACGCACTACGAGCTTCAGAAAAGATGGCGACATCATCATATGTCTAGATCGCGCAAGCAATGTTTTCGGGAGCCATCGACATAATAATGTAGGTATACGACCAACCAACAACAACTATTGGTCGTAGCAGAAAACCACCTACTCTGCCTTACTATATTCCCCAAAAGGTATTCTTATCTTAAATGGTTTATTCAACTCTGTTTAGAAACTTATAGACTTATAGAAATCAAAGAATCAGACATAAAAATAAAATGTGTGGACAGATCAACTAACAGTTTATGGTTTTAATTATCTGTGAACCAAATTAGGTACTATTTAAAAGCAAATTTTATTGTCTATGCCTACATTACCATAGACAACTTAGATTGATTCTCGTGAGAGATCGAGGTCTTTGGAGTCCCTTGTAACAAACGTGATGTGCTTTGCAATAAACCTAAAATTATAAAAACCACCTAGTTTACATTTCTACCAATCTACAACCCAGCCAGCAGAACAAAACTACAGTCCACTCCTACAGGTAGGTAGGTACCTACACTCCTCCTCCTCCTCAATCGGTCCCTCATGCCTGAGGATCGTGACTCTGCCGACGCAGCATGGCCAGTAGTCTCTTCCAAGAGTTTCGGTCGGTTGCCTGTTGGAGGGCCGCATTGACCGGCATGTCAAGGCATTCCGACACCTCACTGACCCATCGTTTAGGTAGGTACCTACACACAAGAGGCCAAATTAAAAAAAAAATAGAAACCGACATACGCTTATCAATTTTCTGCACTCTCGAGGTGCATGTTCGTATGGATGCAATTTAGGATGCTGTTGCTAATCGCGCGCACTCTGGGCTTTATTCGGGTAGGTACCTACCACGCGAGCGAAGCCACGGGCGGAAGCTAGTAGGTTATAAATAAGATAAGGCATGTTTCAAATTTAGAATTTCTCGCGATAATTAAGTCAGTCAACCAAAGCCTGCCTTGTGCGGTCTGCGGTTGAATGGTAAACCTATGCCTCTCAAAGCAAACGTCACAGTCGTTACGTTACGTTGACTCAATTAATCCAAGAACCTGCAGACAAGAGTAGGTAGGTAGTAGCTTACCTAAGAGTGGTATAGTAAAATCAGTAAAAAAACTGACGGTGTGTGTACGGTAGAAATTGAAGAAATTAAATTATTTTTATTTAGACCATAGTTTCTCAACCTTATTTTGACCACCGCCCACTTTGAGACTATTTTTTTTTTCAAGATCTCCCCATATCTTAATGCGCCATCTTAATTGCGCCCTAATTTTCTCTGGGTCTTCTACTGCCCCCCCTGAAAGTCTCAAACGCCCACAAGGGGGCGTTATCGCCCACGTTGAGAACCTAATATGATTTAGACTACCAGAAGGTATTGCTGGGTCAGAGTTGGACTAGACTGCGTTAAAGAACGAGGTAATTACTTAATTTTTTTTTTCAAATAAAGTTTGAGTTATCAGGTTCTAAGATTATCTTACAGTTATTTATTTTCGAAATGTTATATTGGGAATTTGGGATGTCTAAAATGCTCCTCCGATCAAACAGAGTTTTTTTATTTAGATATACCTACCTGGTACCTAGTGATGGCCCTAGACCCAGACTAACCCAACTAAGCGTAAAGTAGTCGAGGTCCCTAAGTCCTTGTAGAAGTTTATCATGTCAAAACTTTAGTATTACAACTTACTTACCCTTTATTTGCAAAAGCTTTCAGAAGGTACCTAGCGCGCTTGAACTAGCCAAATTGAAGTTTCGGAAACGGGGTAAAACAAAATAATCAGAATTTGTTCTACCACTTTTGTAAAATGTTCATCAAAGATCCTTTTGACTTAGTACCTACCTAGATTGCTGACGCAGAATATTGTTTTTTCAAACTTTAAATTATATCGCACATCCAAAATAGAAGTGACTCAATTCAAAAAATTGGGAAAATGACTTGAATATGTAGAAAGACTCAGAAAAAAACTCTATCGGCTAGTTATTCAAAATCTGACACTTTTTGGTTAGAACGTAAAAAATATAATAGCTGCGTCTCTTTCATTTCTGCCGTTTCTCCTCCCTCTCCCATGCAAAACGGCCATGTATCGCATTTCCCAAAAATCATGATTTTTGAATTGAGTCACTTCTATTCTGGAGGTGCGATATATTCTTTTGTAAGGTGGAGTGCCGTAATTGCAACTAAAAAAAGTGGAGTCCTAACTTCATCGCTTGATAATTCTATATTTTGTATCAGAAATCTATTTTTTGAAAGATCTGTTCTATAGTAAATTTTATGTAGATTTATATCATTGTTATGAATAAAGTAAAGCGATAAAGAATAAAATTCTATTGCATAAATTCATGACAGAGGGAGCAATAGTTGCAATTACCCGTTTTTGCGGGTAATTGCAACTACTTGTTTTTACTTCTCATTTTTCTATGGCGCTTACGACTGGAAAATACAGAACACATGCCTTGAATATCGTTCTTTCGATTTATATAGCTATGCCCTTGCTACTAATGTCAAATTTTGCGCGAAAACACTTTTCAGCAAAGAATCCGGTAATTGCAACTATTTTACTACAAATAGTGATGGGAACCTTATCGTGATTTTTATCGACTCGATGTTTATTTTAATCACAGTATTTTTTTAGTTATGAAACAGCCTCTTTTACTTTAATCTTTAAAGTCTTCAATAATCTTTTACTAATTATTTTTTCTAACTTTATTTCAATCGCAATAAGTAATATTTTAGAAGTTAAACAGCCTTTTTATATTCGTTTCACATATTGAACGGCTTTGGAAAGGGTTCCGCTAGCGCCATCATAATAAAGGGACTCAATCACTCAAACTAATTGCTAAGAACTCATAGCATAGTATGGAAGTAGACAGTATCCCTTTCAATAAAATATTACGTATCGACATAGTCATCGTCATTGTTACATCACTAGGTTTTCCAAACTTCATACAAAACTGGTCGTTAAATTGCAACTGTCAAAAAAGAAACAAAATGGTTACAATTACAAGACTATGCACTTTTTGTCTGGCAAATGTAACTACAACCATAACTCTGAGTAGATTTATCGTAGAATACAACAAACACATAAAAAACAACTTACTGTGTCTTATAATCACTCTCACTGTGAACACACCGGCGAAAAACCACGAAAAACAATTTTTTTTAAATAAATTACGAAGAGCGTCCGAGCGGCGTCACTTCCGAAAAATTGGCAGTTTTACAAAAAGGCCTGTCATTCGCTCAGTTTTGGTCCTATCAACACCATCTATATTTTTAGACTGAGACTTTTAGAAGAAGTTCAATACCACATCTATCGATGTTCAAAAATGTGATCCTAGAGGGAGTTATTGACTCCAGTTGCAATTACTGGACAGTTGCAATTACGGCACTCCACCTTACACAAAATAGCTTTAAAAACTAGGTAAGTTATTGTAAAAACTGCAGGTCGGCGGTGGAAGCAGGCAACTTCCTACCGCAATACATGGAAATCTTTGAGGGAGGCTTGTGTCCAACAGGGACGTCCTACGGCTGAGATGATGATGATATTGACACAAAATAGAACATACAAACAAAATATTATTTAAATGCACACATGCGAGCTTAACCCTGAAATAGTTTTTTTACAGCAACCCTTGAGTTATTTCATAATACCTAAGTAGAGGGGCTGTTAACTAAGTAGGTAGAGTTTGATTTGTTAAAGGAAAGGACAGTATTAGGATAATTTTATTTAAGTATAGACAGCTATATAGGTATCGAGTAAAAACAGGAACAATACAGGAATTCAATTTTAATCAGAAACTACGTTGTGTGACTCGAGTAAAAAAGTGAGTAGAATTAATGATGCTGGTTACGGAAGAAATTTCTGTGAAGTGCAACATGTATCTCTGACCTCAAGTCTTATTGGACAACAGTAGGATGATTTTGATACAAAAAAAAATATCTAGTAGGTAGCTCTACCTTTGATAAGTAGATAAGAAATATAAAATGTCTTTTAAAGTGCTTCACAATGTTAGTCAAGCAACAGACCAAACACGCTTTCACTTGTTGGTCTACACGTGTCGGCGGTGTTCCCGCCTACAAAGTATTTTCAAAGTATTTTACTTACAAAGTATTATCAGAAAATTGAATAAACTAGTTTTGAAATTCCATTGTTTTTTGTAATTATTAGAGCTTTGATATTTGTTTGCTGAAACTTTTTTGAAATCACCATTTTGCAAGCTTTTAGCGTTTTGTTCTGGTAACATCACTTTAGTTAGTTCACTGTTTAAGCGCATTTCAGACTACGCTTCATTGGATTTTTTCTGAGCTGACTGTTAATAAAATTTAGCTTAGTGACTAAGGTTACAAGGTTGACTAACCTTGTACCACGATTAAACGAGTATTTTAAGCTAGCCTAAACGCTTTTTTGTATGCGTTAAATGCGTTTAGACTAGCTAAATACAATTAGGAATTGAGGTACAAGACACCCTTAATCAGTACCTACTAGTATTACTTAGGTTTAAAGTTTAAAAGCCAAAAATAAAAACGCTTGTGTAAATAAACATTATACAAAATATGCGTGCACACATCGACTATCTCATCCAAAACCGCCTAAGCTCAAGTATCTTTATGCGTACAAGACTTATGTCGTCAACAAAGAGATCATGCGCAAAGAGAGTCCTTTCAGTTTTTGGTCGGACCAGTCGCTTGGCGGTAACTCCTCTCTTCACCCGCGTTGGGCGGTAAATAAATCGCGATCAACTTTCTTAGCGCGGTTCTCTATGTAAGCAGATCCAGCTTTTTCGCATGTATATGTTTAGAAAATTAACAAGCTGTGAATTTCTTTCAAAGGTGAGTGTTTAGTTGTATGACTGAATGCATGATCCCAGTGCAATTGAACCCTGAAACCTTAGATTTAAGTGACTTAAATGTTTAGACTTTTCGTGCTTTTCTGAAATGTATGGTGTGGATGAAATACGTGGTAAGTTTTTTATGTGAAATTTTATTTTGTTCGGTCAATTAATCTTTTCAGAACAGTAATTTATTTTATTTTGCGGTAATTAATTATAGGTTCGTGCTATGTCAAAATATTTACATAGCAAGGTGGTAAATGTTTTGTGCCTTGTGTTGGTGTATTATTTAATTGAAAAAAAGTTTTCTCGTTTCGTTTTATAAGGTTGTCAAAAAACACAACATATTTACGAATACATTATGCTAATAAAAATACTTCTCTATTTAAACATAAGTACTTAATATATTTGACTAGCGGACGCCCGCGGCTTCACCCGCGTGCACTACTATTTTTTTATCCCACGGAAACCGTGCATTTTTTCGGGATAAAAAGTAGCTTATGTCCTATTCCCGGTCATTATCTACATTCCAAATTTCATCAAAATCAGTTTAGTAGTTATGGAGATACGTGGGATCAAACATTCACACACACACACGGACTTTCGCCTTTTTAATATTAGTAGGATTAGTAGGATAGTATTTGATTTAGATATTTGAATTTAAGCAGAAACAGAACTAGGTACCAACCTAGCATTTAATGCACTGAATTCAAAAATCAACATGCGCTGAATTGTCCTCCAATTAATTTTACCCGCTGATTTTCATCTCAATGTGTGTGGTTAGTGTTGGATAATTTGCGTGATTACAAGTCGTCGGCTCCTGCTCGTATGAGCTTGTATGTGATCGAATTACACTTTAATTAACATGTAGGAAGATCGATGGAATAATGAAGAGAAGCGTAAAGGTACATTTTAATGATGTTAACTCGTAAATATTACCTTTCATAACATAATTAACACAACGGATTATTTTACCTAGGTACTGTGATAACTGTTTAAAACAAATATGAGTAAACTTGGCGTCCTAAAAACTTCATCACCACCGCAAAGTTTTAGATAAGATAAGAATTTATTTCAGACTTAAAATTTATTTCACAAACCACATTAAAATAACAATTACTTTAAATTAAAATTAAAATCAAAATTTAAATGCTCGTAAAGTGATAAAACCCACCCAGAGCACCTGGTCAGTCCTGGGTGGGTCCCATCACCCTCAGTACAAAAAATTTCCACATGCGATTGAAAACCTATCCGATATGGTTTTCAGGATGCTGTTTTGACTTCCCCGCACTCTGCTCATCAGGGATGCAGTTTTTGCGGCAGTTTTTGGTACTCTGTAAACATCCCTGATGCACTACAGAAGCGGGGTTTTGTTCGCAGAGCATTTCAATAAATCGGTCTCGTCTATTAAATTCACCAACGCATTTTTTCAACGGACGTTTAAAAGCTCTCGTCCAAACGAGGTCTTAATTCTTAACAATGGTGACGATTCTGTTTTTCAAAGCTCTAAAATTTCTGAAAATTTCATGCTCTTATTTATTTTCACTAAAGACCAAATCAGCATGATTAGATACCTAGTCTACAAAATAAGCTATACCTACTTACCAAATGAACGAAAAATCTTTGTAACTCGTTCTAACGTTCGGCTTTTGTCCTTCTAATGATTTACCTTTGTGTTGTCTCATTAACTCTACTTTACTGGTACAAAATGAAATCATTATTTACCTTATCCCGTTATGTAATGGTTGTATCATTAAATTTTATCTATAATTTTATTGAAAATGTACAGTTAGCAAAGTAACAGATTGTTAGGATATCTTGCTAGTTGCGAACGAGAAATGTGTTATTTTAACGAAATTGAATTTCATTTGTATAAAAAGTAGGTTTACTTCGTCAATCTATCAAGAATACCTATACACCACATTTCTGTCACCATACCTAATCACGTAAAAGCCGAGTAATGTTGTAAAAGGTTTCTACTCATCCACGATCATTTTGCGCAGTTATAAAGCGCCACATGGCTGAACATTGAACATAATTCGACACTCAGCAATGTGTCACATTGGCTTAGTGTAGACACCTCTTTTGTATGCGCATAAAAACATTTTATCAAACCTTTTATTATTAAATGGTACTTACGTCGTTCTTAGTATTACGAGTAGAAGGTCCGTACCGCTATTTGCGTTTACGCCATTGTATTAGAATTTGTAACATTTTGTTGATGATTCTGTCACTGACTATAACATTATTGCTAATTCCTAAAGCAATAGCTTTTACAGGCGGGGTTTAAGATTTGGGCCTCTAAAGGGTAGCTAGCTATCTTTTATTTTGTAGTTAGAAGGTTTAAAAAAACACATTCCATACAATTCTATTAAATTACGAGTACCTATGTTACATCTTGCCGACGATGATGACAACCAAGCACTCCTCTACCACCTCTCTAGGCCACTACTCAAAAATATATAATTAGATTTTTTATTTTAACCGGAAAAATTTAGAGAGAGAGAGACATGGACTTTAAAAATAATAACTAAAAACATTGGAAGTAACCTCTTTCCATTATTATCATAAGTTAGAATTGCAAATTACGTGTTTAAAATCATCTTTGGCAACCAAAGTTATCGTCTTTTATGTTGATTATTATAAGAAAGCTTTGCGACCGTGACCTATTTCTATCCATTGATATCTTCGAGTTTATAGACAGTGTTATTTATTAACTTTTCAAACAATGTTTAAAATACAACATTCATTTATCAGCTCTTCAAATGTTTAAGTGCTGGTAATAGAAAATGTAGATAGATGTTACAATAATAATATGAAGGCCCATTTACAATTCGAAGGCCATTTGAATGTGAAGGCTGAGTAAACCACAATTAGATGTTTTTCAATAATTAAAGTACCTAGGTACTTTACATTTGGGGAAAGAAAATAAGCAATAAAAATTGATTATCATACTTTTACGAGACTATAATAATACCTACTATGAGAGTATAATAAGACTGGCCCCTTAGCTCAGTTGGTTTTGGTTCTGCCTTCTGTGCTGTAGTTCGTGAGTTCGATTCCTACCTTGTGTCACGAATATGGATGTTTGTTCTGAGTCCGAATGTTATCAAATATTTTAAGTATGTATTTACAAAATATCCATATTCTATCAGTTGTCTGATTCCCATAGTACCTACAAGCTTTGCTTAGTTTGGCTCTAGACGGCTCTGTGTGAAATGTCCATAAATATATAATAAACCAATTTATTAAATAAAATATCTGTTCATAAAACGTATGAAAGTAAGAAGATTTTTGCAGAAGATAAGTTAAGTAAAGCTCAATACTAAAGCTTGCCCTACAAATTTATCCTCGGTACGAGAAAAATATTCTAACAAATTGGCTATAAAAATGTTTTGGGGAATTTAACCTGATTTGATATTTATTTTCATGAAAATAACACTGTAGGGAGGGTAAGCTCAGGTAGGTATATTTGTAAGTATGTATGACAGCGAATAGTTATGATATCTGATTATACGTAACAAAATTTAAACTACCCAACATGGACATTAGACGGTCCCAGAAGGGCTAAGGGTGTATTTTCTATTGTTACCTAATTTTTATTATTTTTGGGATTCTGAGGGAAGTCAGGTAAAAAGAGGGCACCAGTGAAAGCAGTGGAAGCGCTCGTGGCGTAGCTTGCTTAGACGTTCTTGATTGATCGTTGAAGTTAAGCAGCCTTGTGCGCGGTCACAATTCGGATGGGTGACCGCAAGGGGCATTACGAGCTGAGCGGTATGCTTCGGACGGAGGGCATTAAATTGTCGGTCTCGACTTTTAAGTCATAAAGCCATGACGGAAGCCTTTAGGCGGTCTAAAAACTCCGTCACCAGAGTTGACCACTTGCTCATACGAACTTACTTTTAGTGAAAGCAAATAAAACAGGGCACGTGTCAATTTTATATTCTCACCTGCCCCGTTTTAGCAACTTCGTCCTTTTCAAAGGATCTCGAATGTCTAACTTTTAGGGATCTAGTAGTGAGGTTGTTTGTGTTTAATTTACAGTAAGTGAATATTTTTAAATTTAGTCTGGAATATAATCTGGATAATATGAGTAGAGGTACACCAAAAAAAACATGGATGGATTGTGTGAAAGTTGACATGAGTAAGAAAGGGGTGAGCGCTGAGATGACGGCTGATAGAGGGAAATGGAAGAATAATAATGTTGTGCCCACCCCACTTAAGTAGAAAAAAATGGGCAGTTTTAAACAAAAATGAATACTGATAGGATCTTTACATAACTTTTGGATCACATGCGTGAAATGTCTAGAATTCTAGATGTAGGTAATGAAGTCTTCTAAATCCAATTTTGTTTCGCAGGCGTTTTATTACTGTTTAGAACAAAATATTTAAGCAGGTATGTACCTACTCAAAAACTAAGGTTCATTGTAAATTGTGATATTTTTGGTGAATGAGATTGGTGGAAAGAATGGAGTTGGATTATTTATTTATTTTTTTGGAAGACCATCGACACCATAATAACATAATATTCGCTAAGGTAGAATTTTGAAGGCCATTATGACAAAAAGCAAGTAGAAAAATAGAAAATAGCAAGTTAAAACTAAGAGAAAATTTTCCTGATTTTGACAACAGTTATTTCACATACCTACCTAAGCCTGATAAGTAGTGATTTTATGAAAATAACAATTTCGTATTTTTATCACTATTTTATACGATCTTTATCTACTTAAAGTCACTTTCCTACTTTTATCGCCAAAATGAGTCAATTTTATTTTTATCAAAATTAATAAATTTTTAAGATAATTATTTATTCCGGAATTCAACTGGCAGCATTGACAGCGACATTTTAAAAATACAAAATCTTTATTACTTATGCAACAAAGAGCAAAGTCTGATTTTAAATTCCACTGTTTCAATAAAAATCCATCGCCAATATTTATTAATACCTGCGCCAATTCCGTTTCGTTTTATCAATGTAGGTCAGTTTGTCAGTCATGTGGACTAGGTGTGGACTAACCAATTTTAATCCCTACGAAGGGTGAGTCTTGTTTGCATGGGGTATAGGCAGGGTATAGGCATGTTCTGTAGTGATGACAACTGATGTTGACAGCAATACACCTGTGGGGCTAGAATGGTCGCTAAGCAATTCCTTTACTGGTTCATAATACATAATCCTATTCTATTAAATGCGCAATATTTGTTTGTTTGATGTTTGTTTGTACTGACGTTCTCGAAAACAGCTCTAACGATTTCGATGAAATTTGCAGTAGGTACGGGTGTTTACGGGGGCGAAAAATCGATCTAGCTAAGTCTCATATCTGGGAAAAGCCATTTGCTCGGCATTTTCACGCAAAAAGATTTACAAGTGCAATGTGGTTCGTAATTGAACCACTAGATGGCGTTATGCACCCGAGCAGAGCGCGGTTGCTCAGATATTTGTCATTATGATAGGTTAGTTCGCGTCATGTAAAAATAACGCTGGCTGTCAAACTGCGCAGTAAGCAATTTATAAAAATTATGCAAATTAAAATACCATCGCGCACTAAGTTTTTAATTACGAAATGGTTTTCCATAGATTAAAAAAAACCATGGGCCTAGTACTTTTGTGAGCAAGTGTAGCCATGCGCAAACATACCCCCTCCACTGTCTTTCAGCGTTTTACGTGACGCGATTTACCGATACCTAAATATAGTAATACAGGTAGGTAGTATAGTTATGGTTCCGTGTTGGCCTGACTTCCAATTTTACGGTTGTGGGTTCAAATCCCGAATCATAAAAAATATCTTAATTGATTAAAGATCTGAGAGGTCTACAGCGCCTTGAGATGCAGCCGTGATGACGTTTCATTAACCGACTTAAAAAAAGGAGGAGGTTCTCAATACGTCGGAATCTTTTTTTTGTGCATTTTTTATGATCGTGCACCGATTACTCAAAGACGCCTGGACCGATTTGGTGAACTCTTTTTTTTGTTTGAAAGTACTTAACTAGGTATACTTTTCGATTGGTGCCATAAAAATTTGGTGAGGATCTGTTCAGGATCTTTGGAGTTATGAACAGAAATTCACCTCGAGAGTGCAGATAATTCCTCAGTCTTTTTTAACATTGAAGTCGGTTCTTTTTTAATTTCTTTGTCTGAAGCTTTTGATCGTTAAAGAGCAAGCGTGGGATTCAGTGCAATAAGTATTTCTTTCTTTTGTGCTTTTAAAGCTCTGAAGTTTTAAGAAATGCATTTAGGTATCAGGTAACTTCCTGGTTCAAAGTAACATAAATACTTATCGGCTGCACTTTGCTTTTGAAATATAGAAGCACTCGCATGGAATGCTTTTAAGTATACCTTTGAAAAGTTATTTTTCTTCAGGAAAATTGTCTTCTTGGAAAGTGTATTGATATCGTTTGAAAGGTGACGGTACACAACAGAATTAGTGATGACCAGATTCTGTAATTTATTTGTATACTTAAATCATTCAATGATTCATAAATTACATGACTGACATTATGACGATACATTATTATCAGTGATCGGAATTAGGCGGGCTAAAATACCTAAAGTTCAAAAAATAACAGAGACAAATGGAGACGCTTTAGAACTATATATTTTTCGGCCCAATTATTTCCGTTTTCGGGACATTACTAAAGAATATTAATTAATTAAGGTGAATCAATTTTTTACCTGAGTTAATAACAAAAACTAAAATGTAAGTTATAAGATAAAAAACTTTTTCCAGTCGGTTAAATAGAAAAATTATTTGAATTCACAATATTATTAACTTTAATTTTAAACGTACTTACTCACTGCGAAAATTGTTCCAATTTTCGGCACAATTGAGTCCAGTGAAATTCTTGTCGTAAGGAAGTCTCCCCTTTTTTGCCTCTGTTCTTTGAAGTTTAGGTATTTTAGCCCGCCTTATTCCGATCACTGATTATTATTGACTAAATATTGACTACAACACATATAATTTCATGTAATAACTTAGTGGCAATTTTACCGCATACAAAGCGTGGGCGTGACTCAATGACTTGATGTTTGATTATTGAGCTTCTGTATGCATTCTCTAAGGCTACGTTCAGATGACAAGCGTTCAACGCGCGTTTCGATAACGCGCGTTTACAACT
The DNA here is from genome assembly GCA_958496255.1 of Camptogramma bilineatum. Lineage (NCBI taxonomy): Eukaryota > Metazoa > Arthropoda > Insecta > Lepidoptera > Geometridae > Camptogramma > Camptogramma bilineatum. The sequence continues at coordinate 8,423,108 of OY292465.1, read as the reverse complement.
ACATACTTTTTATTCAGGCCGTACAAATGCTAGCGCGCGTTTTAATAAAGCGCGCGTTGACGCTGCGTTAGCGCTCGACTGTTGTCAGCGCGCGTCAACGCGCGCTTTGAGATCATTGGTTTTCTATGTTTCCGTTCAGTTGAGCGCGCGCTTTCGACGCGGATATACATATTTTAGGGATCAGTTCGTTCAGAAATCGTCCGAAATTGCCGCGACAACGCGCGTTCAACGCCTGACAAGCGCGTGTCATGTGAACACTATACAAAAATTTAGCGCGCGTTAAGCGCGCGTTGAACGCTTGTCATCTGAACGTAGCCTAATACATTTCAATACATGACTAATCGCCGCGGCAACGCTGCGCTGGATCTGATTATTAAAAAAATTAAAACTCTGCTCCTTTATAGTAGAACCAAACTAATCATCCTTTAACTTAAGTTATCAGTAAGAGTTTAGATAAAACAATTTAACATTCAATTCATTCAAAGAAATTTATTGCACCAAACGTGGTCGGTACTTGATGACATTTTGAGCAATAAATTTTATTTCATTTCATTTCGATTAATTATTTCTGTGAGACCAATTGTGTGCATGTTCTATAAATCGTATCGAGTCTGGATGTTCTGTTACAATTTTCGTTTTGGGTGTCACAATCCAGGAAAGAAAATCTCAGTCCCAATTAAGAAACTGCTGTATTCACTTTCACGTGTTAGGTACATGCGGAGGTAAATAATAAATGTACTGTTGGACTTGCTTGCTTGGCCTGATTTTAGGAGAACCTTGTAGACATTGTAACGTTTCCCTTAGACCCAGGCTCATTCACATGGTACGATTTTCTCGTGCGAGAGGCGATTATCGTCATCAATATCAAAATAATGACAATGTAAACAGAACGTTGAAATCATACGTGGAAGGACTATAGTAGCTTATCACTGATGTCATGGAGCTAGTTTATCGCATCTTAGAGGTAAGAAACCCGCACAATGTAAATGAGCCTTTAGTGTTTTTGATGCGTCCCGGGTAGCCGGCGGCAGTGCTAGCTGCGCCCCTCATGTTACATTGTTACATGTTATATGTTACAAGAGTGTATAAAATGGTTGGCTGAAACTCCCACGTGTAGTTTCATGCATGCATGAGCTAAATACCTTATAGATGGCTTTTGGTGTCTTTCTGTTTTAAAATGGGGCATTAGACTTCATGAGGTTTTTTTAAGACATCCGCTGAGATCATCAAATATAGATATTTCGTTTTGGATAAATTACATCCAAAAATAGAGGCTTTACCAAGAAAATGCAGGGTTTCTTTTGCTCTTTAACGAGATTGTCCATTCTATTTTATATGCGAATTTGCAGTATGTGCCAATTGTGTCATCAGATTCGCCTCTAACAACCGCCCTAGATTTCTCCAGTACTTCGAGTACCTATCTACCGTATCATTTCTTTCTGTTTTTTTCCTATTCTTCAATCAACTAACTTTAATCAATAGGTCATGTTGGCATTAGGTGTCGAGAGCTCTGCTATTAATTTAGTACGTACGGGCAGGTATGTATCAATTAGCTGGGGAAAGCAATGTCGAGTCACATCACGTACCATGTGGGTAGATTGTATTTCTAAGCCATACCATCGACTTTGAAAGTATTGCTTTGGTCCAGAAAAATGTGTTCAAAGATGGCTTTTTCGTAGTTTCCTAACGTTTTTATTTCATTACTTTTATCAGAAATTTGGGACCATTTAGAAAAGTTCTATCCAAAATTTTTTGTATCGATGGATAATGGTGAAAAAGTAATGTTTTAACTCAATCCTCAGTAACTCAAAACTAGTGGGTTGATTGCTAGACTACTTTAGTCTTGACTATTACATGCAAATTAATTGCAAATTAATTACAAGAAAATGTAGGTATAGGTAGTAGTTTTAAGCCGATAACTCTTCCATTTTTGGAATATACTTACTAAGAAAGGTATTTTTTTTTCTCTTTAAGCAGTCTCTCTATCTTTCTGTAATGCAGTTTAACTTATACTATTTGACACTATCTAACAAAAAAGGATGGCAATTGTCTAAACGGTTTTTTTAATTTAACAGAATTTTATAAGTAGAGGGGAGAGTCAACGAGGTTGATTTATTTTTAGGGTTCCGTACCTTAAAAGGTAAAAAAAGGAACCCTTATAAGATCACTTTCTTGTCCGTCTGTCCGTCTGTCCGTCTGTCCGTCTGTCCGTCTGTCCGTCTGTCCGTCTGTCCGTGTGTCACCATCGATTATCTCAGGAACGGGTAGAGCTAGCAAGTTGAAATTTATACCATATACTAAAGTCTATAGTCCCTATTGTGACTATAAAAATCAAGGTCCTGAGTCAACACTATAAAAAGATATAAGTAGGCAAATTTTGGTTTTCGTGAAAACTTGTGAGTACCAAAACTTACCTTAATTTTCAACTTTTTTATTTTTCCTTTACTTGTGCTGGAAGACCTTGCTTGTAACCAAAATTGACAATTCTAGGTCAACCGGAAGTACCCTAGAGGTTTTGGGTCGAAAACCTAAATGGTAGTTCCCGTTGACCTAGAATAACGAAATTTGGCAAAAAGCAAGGTCTTACAGCACAAATAAAGGAAAAATTCCAAAAAGTTAAAAAAGTTGAAAATTAAAGGGTGTTCCCATTCATACATAGTTGACGCCAATTAAAATTGTCCTCCGAGTTGTATGGGCGCTCATACAATTAAGCGGACTAGCTTAATTGGCACCATGGCTAGGTACGGAACCCTCGGCGTACGAGTTCGACTCGCACTTGACCGGTTTTTATTTAAATTATTTTCATCTTTTATGTAGTAGCCTACTAGTAATTTGTCAATTTAAATTCTATAGCCAATAAACAGCATCTGATGATTTCACATGCAAGGTAAAATCTGCTTCAAAAACCACCACTCTAGTGACTCTACCCATATCTCTAGGGCAGGCATAAGGCGTAGTGATACAGAAATTACTTTCGCGTCAAAATCGCCTTATGCGGCCAGGGCCTAATCCACTGGATCTGATTGAACTTTTAAAAGAGATTGGTAAGGTCACCAGATTGAACCCGTAATCCTAGTTTATAGCAAAGGTGAGAGAGAGAGAAAGATCTTTCCGTTTCAGTAATAAAAATCTTTTCATGCTGAATACTTTCTTTTGAATGGGAAAAGAAGTTGGTGAACCCAGTAAAGAATTGAATTCTTTATTTTCAGTTTTAAAATGTAAAGCCTTAGGCCTTTGAGGATAAAAATACGTTTATATTTTAAATAACAAAATAAATACTTTTTACGCTTTTCGCTTGAAAGGTTTTATACTAACGCAAAAGGTTCAAACGCTTTCTATTTTTTTTTTTGGCTTGGGTAACTATTACTATGAACTATTTTACTTCTTGTGTACCTATAGAATATTTTTAAACTGCCAATACAAGTAGCATTCTAAATTCAGATTATTAATAAAGACGTGCTCTATCTTAGACCACACTGTTGCTTTAGTACAACAGGCAGAGCGTGGTCTAACGCGAACCTATTTTCGTTTAAAAAAAAACATACATTCTATATGAATGAATAAATGGTGCTATTTTAAATGTGACATCAAACAGGAATTACAAAAAAAAGTTGTTGTGTTACTCCAATCAAAGTCATGTTAATTTAACAAGAAACAATGTTAGTTACTTAATTTGCAAGTAAAAAAACCCAAACACCACCTTCGTCTAACTAATTTGTTAATTTCCATCCATTAACGAATTCGTATCTAAAATTGGCTGACCGAGTGCTCCGTAATTGGGTAATTGTTTTAGATTTGTTTATACACTTTGAAATTAACTTTTGTCTGATTGGTCAGACACGAGGTTTGAATTTGGAGAGACTTATGTAACTGTTGAATATTAGACAACTAAAAAAAAAACTATTTGTTCGTCCTACCAGCCACAGTGTCTTGTTTGCTCGAACCCCCTTGTGCGTAGGTACCATGTCTTACAAATTTGTAAGACATGGTACGCACAGTAGTTTTAGTAATTACTAAAACTAATTACATCCCGAAAAGGCCAAGAAGAGGGCCTTCTCCTTTGAAGGCCAAAATAAACATGCCTAAACCTTGGTACTATTAGTGATAAAAGCCCTTTATAATTACTCGTGAGTATAAATAGGTTCATAACTTTAAAGACACGATAGACTAGAAAAATGCTTGTATTTCATTGTTTTAATTTTTTGAAGTGGTCTAGGGAGTAGTCAGAGGTTTGGTAAATTGTATCTACACTGCATTATTGCCATACTGATTAAAAATAAAAAGCATGACCTAGTCATGCTTGTTGCCAGATCCTAGAAGATTTAGTCGCTTTTTAGGGCTCTAGCAGACATGCTACTTTTGGCATCGACGATCGGCGATTTAGTTAGGTACCTACTCAACTACATTTCCGTCAGTGTATGTTCCACACTATAGTGTTCCATTGGGTGTGGGTGTAACTATGTGATAAACTTATACTTTTTACGACAAAGTAAGTACTTATGATATCAACTGTACTCTAATCACCTGTGAATTGTCTTGGTCAGGACAATTATTTCGCCTGAACCCGGTTGGTAATAACGTTTTGTACTCTCATGCTAAAAGGTATTCAACACTGGACACTGGAGTAGGATTTTGTCAACTATTACATATTTGTTTTACTAATAAAATGAATAATAATTAGGTAAGTATTGCAATTTAAATTATCGACACATGATTTAATACCACGTTTTGAATCACGTGGAATCATCATTATCATTTTTTTCTTTTGCACCTATTGGTTGTCGACGTAGGTAGGTACTGAGTTGCAAACGTCCAACTTTTTGCTTTGTTTTTTTTCCCACACATTTTAAAATATTTCTTCTAAAAAGCTGTAGGTAAATAATAAACTCCATTAGACTCACTGAAAGTAAACATTACAAATTGAATTGTCTACTGTCCCTGGGGTGTCGTGAGCCTGTTTACATTTTCAAATTAAACTACTTAAACATCAAAAAGCTTTTACACTATCTCGTATTTTAGTAAAACTACATAAGTATATTAAAATAATAACGCATCTAATCTAGCGTGTTCAGCTCACACAAGAATGTCTAAAATACTAAAATAGTTCATGTCGCTTTTTACCCAAATTTTGACATTGGAGATGTCTTTTCGTTCGCTCTAGTAGTGTAGGCTCTAATTTCACGAAAAAGTGCGATCCCTTTATATCTCGGAAAGTTGTGAAGATATGGTTTTCCAAATGCTCAAAAGACGCGTATATTTATTATTAGTAAGGTGCAAAAAAGAATTATTCGAGAAAGTAAAAAACGAAAAAAGCTATAAGTAACCGAAATAAAACAAATATTTTATTTCCGAATTTTTGATTTTGTAAATTATTTTCGAAACGAAGAATGATATCTATATATATATAAATTTGAGAAAAACAGCTCTGGACAATTTAGTCAGCTACAATTTAAGTCTAAAACAAAGACGATCGGGTCTTATTAACCCGATCGTAAGAAAGTTTAGGCAAACCTAAGGGTTTGCCCTGTAGTCAAAAATTCAGAATGACATTTTTCATTTCGAATTCCGTAGAATCATTTCCAATTTGCTCGACGGTCGTGAGGTACGAAATCTGTTTGTTTTTTCGTCTGTGTCGCTTGGGAACGTCTAGTAACATGGTTTTTTACTACTACGTCACTTGTCCGTGCTCGAATAATTGTATGGTTACTACTGTATATTTCTCATAGCCAACTTCAAAAAAAGAAGGAGGTTCTCAATTCGTCTCGTCAAAACTAAATCAACACAACTGTCATGTGTACACGTAGAATACGTAGGTAGGACACGCTCATACGACCACATACGCCATCGACGAATAAAAACGTTTTTATGATAGACCTGTGCCTCGAGCACCAGTATGCACGAGTTTACTATTCTATCCGTGACTATAGTAAAGTAGGTATCTCAATTGTATAGAATTCAGTGCAGCGCCCCTAGCGGTAACTTGACTGAACTAAGTTCAGTCCATACAATTGTCCATACTTTACTATAGTCACGGATAGAGTAGTAAGCTCGTGCATACTGGTGCTCGAGGCACTGTAAAACAGACTGCTATGTATGAACGTGCACTAATTTGCGATTTTACGGGGTGCAACTGCTTATGTAACTACATGAATATTAGGAGGTAATTTTGGTGTAAAATTATGCTCACACGTTGTCATTTACGTAAAAACTGATTTCGCTTGAAAATTAACTTGTGCTTGCATCTTTGTGATTGCATGGTTTATTAATTACGATAATTATATTTCTCAGAATAACTAACAGTAATTTTAATAAGAAAAACAAGTAATGAATTAACTAGAATTAAAACTACGGACCATTTATAAGTTTCTGCTCATTGCATGTAAATAAAACATTGTATTTACCTACCAAATAAAATAAAATAAACAATCTAAGAACAAAACGAAAGGAAAATAAACATCATTTGGCCAGCTCCTTGTACCTTCGAAATAATATAAAAATTATAACTGCATGGGTTTTTTAAGGGACCGGCGAACGTATCTACGTACCTAGGAACGTAATACCAAAATAATTTAAAATTTGAGCATATTTTTATTACTTTATGTTATTAGTTGGATAAAGGCAGTATTTATCTAGGTTCCTGTTACACTTTTCTTCCAAGAAACTTACTATAGAACAAATGAAAAGAAAACATGGTATTTTTGGTGTAGGTACAAACCTACAAAGATTTCAATTCAATTTGCTTACATTTCTTTTTAGGTAAGTTTTTCGGAACAAAAGTGTAACAGGAACCTAGATAAATACCTACTCTCTTAATCTAACAACATAAACTGATAAAAATATGCTTAGATTTTAAATGATTTTGGTATTACGTTTTTATGGTAATTCGCCTGTCGCAGGCCTCTTAATCAATCTCCATAATAAGTTACATTGTTTGTCGTCGAAATTTAAACTATACCTAGTCACATTTTTTACAAAGTCTGATTATATTTGCCTACTAAGGCTCTTACAGATTAATTAATCATAACTCCTTTAAATTCAAGAATTCCAGTTTAACATTAAAAAGCTCTTTCGCATTTCTAAAGCAATAACGGCTTTCTCAAAGCACAACCCCTGTAATTTCTTAATAAAATAACTCATAAAAGTTCATTAAGAGTCACCTCTCAAGTTACTTCGCCTAATTTACATAGGACCATTAAGTTTTATTTGAAACCTTGATTGTAGTGAATTTTTTTTAATGTTTTTTAGCAAATTGTTTACATTGTGTAAATCTATAACCTATCGCATTATGTAAATCTCACGCACACTACGATACAAAGTATTACATACATACATACATACATAAATGCACCCCTCTTTCCCACAGGGGTAGGCGTAAAGTACCATTTTTTAAGAATTTCACGATCATGGTTACTAATGTAATTTATTTCCTAAAAAAAGTTGTTTGCGTAGACAATTAATTGTAAAAAAGTGATAAATTAATTGTATGAAATAAAAACTGTCTGTGTTTGGAGTATTTTATGTAAAATTAAAAATGCATGGAGATATTGGCACAAAGCTCAATTTGCTTAGCTGACTTTTTTAGTTTTAAGTTTATGTAGCTTATTTAAATAAGTGTAAAAATTGTGACAAAAATTTACGCTGAATAAACATTTTATCCTATTTTGTTCTGAAGTTTAATATTAGAAAAGCACAAAAGAAAATAAAATGTACAAAGTCTAGGAAAAATCTTTAATAACACAGCGTCCTCCGAGCCAGTAACTTGAGTCTTCATAATGATAAAAAATCTGTACCTGTTTCCTGTAACTAATGCTTTCACGCCTCGCCAGACAGTAAAGAAAAGCTAGGTAAGAAGAGTGATAAATAAACAGCTTTACCTAAAGTATTTACCTCGAGAATAATATCGAAGAATAAGACGTTTGAATAGTGTTTTTTTTTAATTTTTATCTTATAATTATATCTTAGCAGTAATTTTTAGTTTAATACTTTATGTAATTATCATTTTTTCGTACTATGTCATGTAATTTTTCTTGTGTAGGTACACGAAACTGCGTTTTAGCTTTTAGGGTTAAGCTCGCCTTGTACATGTCCTGATATGTCCTTTTATTGTTAGTTTTTTCGTTTTGTGTACAATAAAGAATAAAAAAAAGAATGTTGTGTCGTTGGTCCAGTAGAACCGTCTTGTCCGAGCGTGATACTGATCCGAATGGAATTCATTTCGAAAAATTATTACATGCGCATTACACGAACTCTAAAATCGTGAGCAAGTCCCGTCAAAAACTGTCCAGTCCTTTTTTTTCAATTAAGAAGTAGGTATGAGTTTGCTTATACTAAACAAACATAGTAAGTATGTGATAGGCTCAATAAAAAATGAATCTTGTAAGCGCGTTGTGAGCTGGGTTTTCGCTCAGCGTTTTCATTCTTTGAATCTATGCAAAACAACAAACATAGTAGAAATAGAACTAGAAAGAAACAAAACCATAAGGGTGCGTTTCCACTGAGGCGGAGCTGAGCGGAGCGGAGCAAAGCGGCGCATGAAATAACCAATCAAATTTCAAACGACGAAATCGAAACGCGGCAAAATGCACCCTGATTGGTCAATTTACGCGCCGCTAAGCTCCGCTCCGCACAGCTCCGCGTCAATGGAAACGCAGCCTTAAAACTGCAATTGTAATATCTTCCCTCTTAGTGCTATTTTTAATCACAAGCTGTCATAGACAGGAGAACATTACGATTGCAATTTCCTTTACACAGCTTCATTTTCGTATCAACTGTTCGCTCCTACTTCATACTAGATTGCTTTGAAGCGAAAACAGCAGTCATTCTGTAAACTCACTTCGAACGTCGAAGAGCTGAATCCGCTGTGAGATTTCGAATTTCGTATTCGAAATGTAAATCTTACTACAAACACTTACAATACATTCTTGCGTATTTAGTGAGCTCGGTCACTTGAGTTAATTCGAAGTGAGTCTAGTACAGAATGACTCTGCAGAATCACGACTATATTCTCAAGGCTAGGTAGATATGCAGATCTTTGACGACCTCTGTGGCGTAGTGGACGAAGGCCCGTCTGAGACGCAGGAGGTTGGACAAATGTTTTTATGATCTGCAAATATTTGTTTCGCGGCGGGGACATTTAACACATCAAATACAAATACAAATACAAATACATTTATTTACCAATTTCATTTTCAATTAAATTTATAATAATATAATAATAATTTGTGTTTTGGGAACCACATGACATGCAGTATACTACTTACATAAATAACTTAAGCCTTTTACATCTATTAAAATATTTATACAGTGTCAGGAAGCAATCTTTGCGTAGGCAGAGTAGTGTCCAGTTAAGTGTAGACTTAACTTGACACTGTAGTGCCTGGGACATCGTTTGAGATGGAGTAGGCTTGCCCAGCACCTAAATCATCCTCTCAGCTTAACCGGCCGTATCAACAGTTCCAATTCCAATGTTCTTTCATTGATAGAAAGGCACGCTAACTGATCACATTTGTTTATGTTTCATTTATGCATTTAAAACCGTAGGACGTAGGTTACAATCTAAATTGATTTTATTTTGGTAATTTATAGATTTATTTAGGCATTTAAAGCTATCAGTCGTTTGAAATTCCAACTGTTATTCCTTCTCAACTAATTCCACGATCGTAAATAAAAGGCCTGTTTTTTCAAGGAACGTATCTCCCGAGAGAGCTTAAATTTCTTTTACCGCAGAATTTTGCTGAAAAAATATTAAGATTTAAATAAGAAAGGTGTATTTGGACGGTAAATACACACAGAGGGGTCTTTTTCGGGTTCCGAATCAAATTGGCGGAACGAAACTAAAACTGCGACTTTGTCTGTCTGTCATGGCTAATTACCTAAAGGTGGAGTCAGAAGGATCACTTTTCGTTCATTTCTGTTCTTCATTCGGCATCTTTCACTAGGAATGGAGCGTCTGAACAAAGAATGAAAGAAAAATTAAAAGTGAATTCATTATTGGCCCAATCCAACAATGTTGGATCGGTTCATTCGCATCTTTCACTCGCACTCCGGATGAATGAAAAATGAACCGTCTGAACACGAAAGAGAACGTTCACTCGGAGTCGGCCATCTAAGACACACGACTTCATTCGATGACAAATTAAAAGAATGACAGAATTTGACAAATATGAAAACAGTGAATGTTTATTTCTATATCATTCCGTCTAAGCCGTGTGAACATGGAATGAAAGAAAAATGAATCAATCACTCCAGTGAACATTCATCCGAGTGAACCGTGTCTAATATTATCACCTTAAGCAACTTTTAACTCTGCTTTTCTCTCGCACAGTGGTCTCGAACCTACCGATTTTTCGGTATTTCTACCGATATTGGGTCTGTCCTACCGAAATACCGAAACGTAACGATTTTCTCACGATTTCCAAGAATACTTGGAAAACACCTAATTTTTACAGAATTTACAGAATTTTTTAAAGTTTTAAGTTAGCAACCCCCTGGGAAACCCTCAAAAGTCCTTCAATAGTAAGTAGGTATATCGATATATTTCGGATGTAGACATCATCAAAACATCGAGTTGTAAGATAAAAGGGTAAGTACCTGTGCAACTCGATGTTTTATAGGATTCCCGAACAATGTCTAAAAAACAAGTTTAAATTTTTTCATTGATTTTAATAACATAGAATAAAAAGTTTCTCCGAGTTAGAGAAAAGTTTGAAAAAAAAATTCAAGCAAGATATTTTCATTGCAAGCCGTAGGTAAAGTAGATACTAGGTAGATACTAATTATGCCTATTGTAAGAGTTGTACTAAGGATATTAACATTAGATCAGGTAAAGACGCTTTAAAAACGTAATTCTTCACAAGCACACTCTGTTTTATCGAATAAAATAGGTACACATTTTTTTCATCTACCGATTTTGGATCCAAATATACCGAATTTTGCGGGCAACTTTACCGATTTCGCTCATTTACGTTCGAGAACACTGCTCTCGCAAGTCCATTCTGAAGAGTCAAAAAGTATATAACCTACTTATACTTTTTTAGTTAAAGTGATTTATTTTTTGAAGTGCTTGTTATAAACAAGTTTCCAATATTTTTCCGTTTTCGCTTAGCGAAAAGAAATAAATGATTTAAAAAAAAAACTTTTGATCCTTGAAGTTTGGCTTGTTTCAAATTATACTTGCCCCTTAACGAATTATTTTCATTGTATTATCAAAGTTCAGATAGAATCCAAACTTCTCTGTCAAGAAGATAATCACAGAAAATCACTATAAATGCACATCTAAAGAAAGAGTTGATTTAAATGCAAAATTTTATGATGATCTATTGATTAGGTTTAAAGCATAACAAACAAACTCACATCACACTCGCATGTAGTATGATTTTAGTCAGACTTAGGGTTTTCGTTGCATTAGTGGACTCGCCCTCGACTATTCTATCTTTTCCTGGTCATCTTATATCTTATTCTGGAAATTCTTTGAGGAAATAGTTTCCTTAAGGCGTTTTTTCGTGCAAACGACGCGGTAACAGCCTTTGGGCTTTAAATAGCGTGATAATTTACGTCTCTGTTGTTGGGATACGAAAAAGTAGGTTTTACATGAAAAAAAACCGGTCAAGTGCGAGTCGAACTCGTACGCCGAGGGTTCCGTACCTAGCCATGGTGCCAATTAAGCTAGTATTAATTGTATGAGCGCCCATACAACTCGGAGGACAATTTTTATTGGCGTCAACTATGTATGTATGGGAACACCCTCTAGTTTTCAACTTTTTTAACTTTTTGGAATTTTTCCTTTATTTGTACTATAAGACCTTGCTTTTTGCCAAATTTCGTTATTCTAGGTCAACGGGAACTACCATTTAGGTTTTCGACCCAAAACCTCTAGGGTACTTCCGGTTGACCTAGAATTGTCAATTTTGGTTACAAGCAAGGCCTTACAGCACAAGTAAAGGAAAAATTCCGAAAAATAAAAAAAGTTGATAATTAAGGTAAGTTTTGGTACTTACAAGTTTTCACGAAAACCTAAATTTGCCTATATCTTTTTATAGTGTTGACTCAGGACCTTGATTTTTATACTCACAATAGGGACTATAGACTTTAGTATATGGTATAAATTTCAACTTGCTAGCTCTACCCGTTCCTGAGATAATCGATGGTGACACACGGACAGACAGACGGACAGACAGACAGACGGACAGACAGACAGACAGACAGACAGACAGACAGACAGACGGACAAGAAAGTGATCTTATAAGGGTTCCTTTTTTTACCTTTTAAGGTACGGAACCCTAAAAAGGCTCGAATACGAAGATAAAATACACCTTTGAGTTAGGATCTTTAGGCAAATAATATTTTTTTGAAAAAATACAGGTAGGTACATTTCCTGAAGTGCAATTCATCGCAGCGGAATCATGGAATAAAAATATTTATTTAAAGAAACTAAGCTACTACATAATTTATCATGCGTTTATAGTTGTGCAAAATCCCAGGAGAAGTTACGATTAGAATCAAGTCGAAGTTGCAATCTTAAGTTTTCTGTGTTGGCGTGATTAAACAACTTGCAAAGTTTCAGATTAAAGCTGTGCGTCTATTGCGTCGGTATCGGAGCGTACGCATACCCAGCGTTAATTTTTACAAAACGCCGATAGGGTGCGTCCACTGCTTTCGGATTTCGCATCAGCATTGGCATTTGGCATTACACAACACGTCCGAACTCAAAGCAATCAGTATCTGAATGGGGCGTTCACTGCGGATGACGTCATCGGCAGAAATACCGGTCTTTAGCGCAGAAATTCCGATGCACGCAGTACCATAGAAGTCAATACAAAGCAATAAATCTTGATGCTGCGTACGCTCAAATTCCGCAGTGCACGCATAGCTTAATAGTATTAGAATAAAGTTACACTTCTTAATTATAATGGCTGGATTATACGGAGTAACGTGGCAGTATCTACAGTAACCCAGTCTAGCGCATTCGCTGGGAACAGCTAGTAGGGTAAATCTTCAGAATCAGCGTGTTTGGTTGATCGCTATGGTGCTTTTTAAATATCGATATTATTGCTTTCCTGTATTTTTATTTCGACAAGGAGGTGTCTAAATAAGCATATTTTCATATTGGTAACTGAAGGGGCAGAAAAGCAATAATATCAATATTTAAGGGGCGCCACCATAGCGATCAACCAGGTGCGCTGATTCCGAAGATTGACCCAGTAATGGTATAAATAGGTTTAGAGGTTATTAATACATGTATCCGGGTATATATCTCGTAAATATAAAAGACGATAGGTTTATAGGACTTTATTTTCTTCTTCCTCAGGTTTCACTCGATGTTTAGAGATGTTAAACCTGTCGCCGTCGAGCTATCGCAACGTTGACGTCGGCGAGCGGGTGGTCAATACCAAGAAGGTGTACTCGAGGCGGCCGTGGTATGCGCCCCCGATAGACCCGGTTGAGATACTTAGAGAACAGGAAACTGCTAATACAGGTAAGTGACAAAAATTACAATTATTACATATTGCGTAATCGAATAGACTAACTGTTCCGGGCAACTTGATTAACCGGGCAGTATTTATATGGACCGGTCAATATGAATAATGAAATAAAAATCAAATATCATTTATTCAGTAGGACCGTTATGAGCACTTTGAAACGTCTAAAGAGCTAGGTGATTCTACTCCTGCCGGCGTACCACCAACTCTTAGAGCAATGTCAAAACAAGGTGAAAACAGTCCTGCTTCTAGTCAATGACTTGACATTTGACACTCCTCGATGAGACGTTACCAAAACATTCCTGCGTTAGGCTTACTTTACCCTTAACTTAGTCTTATCTAAGTACGGAATCAGAGTAATCTTACTTTGACATTGCTCTAAGAGTTTATCTTTATAGTAAGGCCCCTGTAGAGACAAATTTGATAAATTTATTACTTTGACGGGTCCATATTCATAATGCCCGACGGCCCGTGGGTCATTTAATAAAACAAGGCTTGAATTTATCACTTAGACCGGGCAGTATGAATACCTGTCCTACTTCAAGCCGGGCAATGTGATAAATTAGATTAAAATCTGTAGATTAGGTTACGTTAGGTTAGTAAAAAAACTACGCGCGAGGTGAGCGAGCGTAGAGAGCGTGTCGCGGCAGTGGCCGTCAAAGCGCCAAATCAACTAAAACACTATTCATAATGACGGGAAAAGTGATAATGGTAAGCGTCCACAGGCCCGCATCGCACGCAGCGGACGGATCGCATCAAGCGGATTATCTGTGTAATACGATGCGTACGATGCGGACAGGTGGACGAACTTATATGAGTTTCTATACAAATAATACTACGATCCGTTGCGTGCGATGCGTCCGAAGCGTACGATACCGACATGTGGACGCTTACCAGTTTCTATTACATTGCCTACTTGACACGAACATTATGAATACGGGCATTATGTATATTACGTATACGGGCATTATGTATTTATCAAGTTGCCCGTAACATATCCATCATTGCACTGCTTAAAAGCCAGCAATCAATTCTATATTTAGATATCTAAAAGCGAACGATATCATAGTACCGGGAACCATACGCTTTCACGAATTTCAACGGAAGCATATTCTCAAGGTAAATGCATCACATTAGTATGCTCTAGCATCGAATTGATACTATTACTTCAGCACACGAATAGAGTCATGAAACGTATTTCTTGAAATACAAAATATCTTTTCATATTGGGAGCTATTTTCAATGCATAGTACATTGCCTAAGGGATGCACAGAAGATGGATTTAGTTATATAAATTTAGTTTTCTTTTTAAAAATGTTTTTGGAAAGACTAGAGCGTTTATGTCTTTGTTATTGTGGCTCTTAAAACTTAGTTCTTTAATGTGTTTTTTTATTTTCTTGAATTTATGTTTTAATTTTAAGAATTATAAAACTCAACTCTACAGAAAATACTCCTTCTCAGCACGTTTATAAGTCTTTAAAACTCACCAGTAAAGCTGTCATTATTTTCTTCGTAAAATTGAGAAAAATAAGTAACGCTAGAAATATATAAATACTTAATACGCTCAATGGCACACGTATTGACCATTCCGCAAATTGCTTGTGTTGAAGGGATGTTGTAGGTGCAGAATATTAATATGTGTGATAGCTGTTTCACTCACACTTTTCCTGGAATAAGTATTTAAAACAATGCCTTATTACGCTGCAATAATAATCTTAAAAAATCTGATATTATAAGCCTAATATTGTTTATTTTCGAAAAAACGAAATCTCCGGACTCGGTTGCCTTTCTTTCCGAATGATAATTAGCCACTCAAAATACTTAAAGATATCTTGAAAATAGATTTTCTGGTCTAAACATTCATATATAATTTCTTGCTCTGACTGTATTTAGTTTAGAAAAGTCTTAGTAGAGAAAATTTTTCCTGTACTGAGAGTATAATTAGTAAAAAATCCTTTGAAGATGTCTGGGGAAGTTGTCAGATTTTTAAATATTAGTAATGCTTTTCTGTTTTTATTTATTCAATAAAAAACGAAACAGACTCACAATTTTATCCCCTAGGCACATACAAAATTACGTCCACATTCCTATGGCACATAATTTGCTGCAGGGATACATTGCTCTCAATGATCACAATTCATGTTTAGAAATACATAGACACGACAATTAGTGCCAATTCAGACGTACCACAACCACACGACACCGACAACCACACCACAACGACGCGACGTGGTCGGGCGTATATTTGTATTGAAAATGAATTTCCAATTCACACGTACCACATTTTGTCGTTGTTATCGACCACCTGTGTAATACGACCACATCGCAACCACATCTCAACCACATTGCGACGACATGACGTAATCAACAGCGCGCGCCTAGCTGGCGCCTGCCACATCGACATTTAGTCCAGTCAAATTAGGAATTAACCTCGGAATGAGAGATAATAAGCTGAATTTTCGTATATACCTTCATTTAGGCGCCCTAAAAGTTGTCTCAAAAGTCTCATAAAATCTCGTGTCTGCGTCTTAAATTATTCAAGGTCAAAGGTAAAAAAAATAGTTTTTCGCGAATATCTCGGTTGCTATTGGTCCAGTGATGTTAACATCTATTATGAAGTTGTAGAGCTTAAAATTTGCGACCAATTCATTAAAAAAAAAATTCCATGCGCTCAACCGTTTTTGCGATACAGGGCCGTGAGCGCAAAGCGTTCAGTATGTGTATTTCAAAAACTATACTTCCTAGAACAAAAATAAAAACTATTTCGGAATGTACAAATTAAGTCCTTTCATATGACACCCCACTCAATATATCTGTGTAACTTTTCTCTTTTTTACCCTCTTGAGATCCCAATATCTTTAAAACCCCTCCATCGATTACGCTCATATGCTCCTCAGCAAATTTTCATAGCACAACCTAGTTATCTACCAAGTTTCATGCAGATTGGATTAACGGTTCGATAGTTATGCGAGAACATAAAAATTACACATATAAACATACAAAGCAAAATCGTAAGATCTTAGCTCGCTTGGTCGATAATTAACTGATAAATAAAACAAATTATTCAAAATTCAAGGTATTCACAGATATTCACGTTTGACTTTGCGTTACAGTACCTACGCGTATGGCTGAGCGCTGCGCACTCGCCCTACTCTATCGCGAAAACGGTTGAGCGCATGAAAGAATTGTTTAAACAAAATTTGTCGCAAATTGTATGCTCTACAATTTTATAATAGATGTTAACATCATTAGACCAATAGGAACCGAGATATTCGTGAAAAACTATTTTTTTTACCTTTGACCTTGAATATCTTAAGACGCAGACACGAGATTTTATGAGACTTTTGAGACAACTTTTAGGACGTCTAAATGAAGGTATATACGAAAATTCAGCTTATTATCTCTCATTCCGAGATTAAGCCATTTTTTATGCTAAGGTGACTGGGCTAATTTTGTCGGTACCACAACGCAACTGCAAAAAGTCGCTGCGACACTATTCACACGTAACCACAGCTGGACCACATTTTGTCGCTGCGACGTGGTGTGGTAGTGGTACGTGTGAATTGACGCTTAATGGCGTTAAGTTACGGAATTTATGCATGAGACTGCCCGCGGCCATGGCTGTTGTAATCTGCCGTCCTAAAGCTAAATATAGCTAAACGTCGCCGTTGTGTCGGGAAGTGAATTAGATAATAATACACGATAAATACCTACCTGTGTCTTTGTTTTGCTAAATTATGAAAATGAAAAAGAAAGACTATTGCGAGCTATGTCTTCTTCAAGCATGATGTGCTTCAAATACATACCTACATACCTACATAAACTCACGCCCGTTTCCCATCATAGGGGTAGGCAGAGACCACATATCTCCACTTGCTACGATCCTGACACGCACACTTCTTTGGCTTCATTCACTCTCATCACATTCTTCATGCAAGCTCGTCGGTTTAAGGTTCTCTTAACCTGGCCTTTTTCCAATAAACACAAACATTTCACATATGGTCAAATTACGCAAACCTGGTCCGTTTTCTCCCAGATTACGACTCAGAGTATCCCGGCACAGAAGAACAGCATAAGCCAGTGGACTACTATGAGCGGCAGGACTACGAGGAGCCAGTGACGTCACGACACGAACTTAGTCAGCTGGACAGCACGCGTCGCTTCCAGCCGCCTACTTCTAGCTCCGTGTCGGAGTTCTCTATCGCTAATGCTGTGAACTTGCGAGGTAAATAACTAAGAAGTATTAGGCTGAGCGCAGACCTGAGTCACGACAGTCTTAAGACAGACTTGTCTTTCTCTCTCTCTTGTACAGTTCCTGTAGGTATTAGGGACGAAACACATCATCAATTTTCTCTCGTACGATAGTTAATCGGGCTCCTAGATCAGTATGGAGATGTATGGAGGCGCGCACATTACACCGATTTAGTATCGTACGATAGTAAGTTTGCAAATTAACTATCGGCGAACTGGCGGCAGACTGCTTGATCAGTACGGCGCTCTTCCACGCGCTTGTGTGAGGTGTGCGAGATGCCTTAGACAATTTTGTCTGTGAGACGTTTCGTTAAAAGTGTTCATACTTTTTGTACAGCAATAGTCTATATTAAGACTGTCATGACTCAGGTCTGCGGTAAGCCTCATTATACGTTCTATGGTATTGATAATAAAGTTTACGAAATATGGGTCTTGGAGCGCGCATTTTTTTTAACGTAAATAGGTTTGCGTTTGACCACACTCTGCTTGATGTAAAGCAACAGTGTGGTCTAAGATGTAGCACGCTTACCTAGAACCTAATGACTCTCGATTTGAAGACACCCGAATTCTACTTTTCTGGAAATACAGACCCCGGATGACATGATAGTATCTTGTTAACTATTACTTTATAATCTGATGTGAAACTAGTTTTATGTAAATCTGGATAGACTTTAAACTGCATCGATTGTTGATCTAAGTAAGTACCGCTAATAATCTGCACCAAAGAAATATAATTTCATGTTTCCTGAAGATTTGAATCTTAGTCCAGTCAAATTAGGAATTAACCTCGGAATGAGAGATAATAAGCTGAATTTTCGTATATACCTTCATTTAGGCGCCCTAAAAGTTGTCTCAAAAGTCTCATAAAATCTCGTGTCTGCGTCTTAAGTTATTCAAGGTCAAAGGTAAAAAAAAATAGTTATTCGCGAATATCTTGGTTGCTATTGGTCCAGTGATGTTAACATCTATTATGAAGTTGTAGAGCTTAAAATTTGCGACCAATTTATAAAAAAAATAATTCCATGCGCTCAACCGTTTTTGCGATACAGGGCCGTGAGCGCAAAGCGTTCAGTATGTGTATTTCAAAAACTATACTTCCTAGAACAAAAATAAAAACTATTTCGGAATGTACAAATTAAGTCCTTTCATATGACACCCCACTCAATATATCTGTGTGAATTTTATCTTTTTTTACCCCCTTGAGATCCCAATATCTTTACAACCCTTTTATCGATTACGTTCATATGCTCCTCAGCAAATTTCCATAGCACAACCTAGTTACCTACCAAGTTTCATGCAGATTGGATTAACGGTTCGATAGTTATGCGAGAACATAAAAATTACACATACAAACATACAAAGCAAAATCGTAAGATTTTAGCTCGCTTTGCTCGCTTGGTCGATAATTAACTGATAAATAAAACAAATTAAGTATTCAAAATTCAAGGTATTCACAGATATTCACGTTTGACTTTGCGTTACAGTACATACGCGTATGGCTGAGCGCTGCGCACTCACCCTCCTCTATCGCGAAAACGGTTGAGCGCATGAAAGAATGTTTTAAACAAAATTGGTCGCAAATTGTATTTTCTACAACATTATAATAGATGTTAACATCATTGGACCAATAGCAACCGAGATATTCGCTATTTTTTTTTACCTTTGACCTTGAATAACTTAAGACGCAGACACGAGATTTTATGAGACTTTTGAGACAACTTTTAGGACGCCTAAATGAAGCTACATACGAAAATTCAGCTTATTATCTGTCATTCCGAGATTGAGCCCTTTTTAGGGTTCCGTACCTTAAAAGGTAAAAAAAGGAACCCTTATAATATCACTTTCTTGTCCATCTGTCTTTCTGTCTGTCTGTCTGTCTGTCTGTCTGTCTGTCTGTCTGTCCGTCTGTCCGTGTGTCACCATCGATTATCTCAGGAACGGGTAGAGCTAGCAAGTTGAAATTTATACCATATACTAAAGTCTATAGTCCCTATTGTGAGTATAAAAATCAAGGTCCTGAGTTAACACTATAAAAAGATATAGGCAAATTTAGGTTTTCGTGAAAACTTGTGAGTACCAAAACTTACCTTCATTATCAACTTTTTTTATTTTTCGGAATTTTTCCTTTACTTGTGCTGGAAGACCTTGCTTGTAACCAAAATTGACAATTCTAAGTCAACCGGAAGTACCCTAGAGGTTTTGGGTCGAAAACCTAAATGGTAGTTCCCGTTGACCTAGAATAACGAAATTTGGCAAAAAGCAAGGTCTTATGGCACAAATAAAGGAAAAATTCCAAAAAGTTAAAAAAGTTGAAAATTAAAGGGTGTTCCCATACATACATAGTTGACGCCAATTAAAATTGTCCTCCGAGTTGTATGGGCGCTCATACAATTAAGCGGACTAGCTTAATTGGCACCATGGCTAGGTACCTACGGAACCCTCGGCGTACGAGTTCGACTCGCACTTGACCGGTTTTTATTTATGCTAAGGTGACTGGACTATCTCTCGTTTCTTGTTCTTGTTCTTCTTTTCGGAATGTATTCTGAATTCGGAAAGTGACGTTTAATCGCTGAAAAAATCAACTTTCCGAAGAAAATCATCGAATCGGATGCATTTTCGGAAGTCTGAATCGCACTGCTGACCAGTTACACAAAGTCTTTTTAAAGGACAAAACTTTTTAAGAAAAAAACTATGACCTGAAAAGTTGAAAGACCTTTGAAAAGTTCTATGACCAGTTAAAAAAACCGGTCAAGTGCGAGTCGAACTCGTACGCCGAGGGTTCCTTACCTAGCCATGGTGCCAATTAAGCTAGTCCGCTTAATTGTATGAGCGCCCATACAACTCGGAGGACTTTTAATAGGCGTCAACTATGTATGTATGGGAACACCCTTTTATTTTTAACTTTTTTAATTTTTTGGTATTTTTCCTTTATTTGTGCTATAAGACCTTGCTTTTTGCCAAATTTCGTTATTCTAGGTCAACGGGAACTACCATTTAGGTTTTCGACCCAAAACCTCTAGGGTACTTCCGGTTGACCTAGAATTGTCAATTTTGGTTACAAGCAAGGTCTTCTAGCACAAGTAAAGGAAAAAGTCCGAAAAATAAAAAAAGTTGATAATTAAGGTAAGTTTTGGTACTCACAAGTTTTCACGAAAACCTAAATTTGCCTATATCTTTTTATAGTGTTGACTCAGGACCTTGATTTTTATACTCACAATAGGAACTATAGACCTTAGTATATGGTATAAATTTCAACTTGCTAGCTCTACCCGTTCCTGAGATAATCGATGGTGACACACGGACAGACAGACGGACAGACGGACAGACGGACAGACGGACAGACGGACAGACGGACAGACGGACAGACGGACAGACGGACAGACGGACAGACGGACAGACGTACAGACGGACAGACGGACAAGAAAGTGATCTTATAAGGGTTCCTTTTTTTACCTTTTAAGGTACGGAACCCTAAAAACGATATTCAGTTAACAAAGACCAAAAATGAATCAGTGACAGAAATTATAGAAAGAAATAAAGTTCCAAGCATTATGGTGACTGTCTCTTCTAAATTGAATTGTCAGCGACACAGATGAAAAGTTATGAGCGAATAAAATATGTTTGTTCCAAGTGCCTCAAGTATAAGTGCCATGTTTAATGAACGCCATAAAAAGATGATGGTAGGTTTCATATCTCAAGCACCATTAACTTACGTCGTTATCTTTATCATTAATTATTGTGATAAGATGATCTTGTGAAGTAGATTGCCTCTACTCACTATTGCGACTACTTAAGTTGTGTCCAATTTTTAATTTTTCACGTTTATTGTCTATGTATCTTCTATCTATCTATTATAAAATTCAACTGTTGTTCGTCAGTCTCGCTTAAAAACGGCTTGACCGATTTGAATATTATACATTTATTATTGATCAGTTGAGCTACCTATAGATCGTTTCTAACGATCCTTAGGTGGCTCAACTGGTTCTTTTTGTATTTTGTATTTTATTCTTTTATGTAAATATGTAGTAGTTTAGTTTCCTCTAATTATATTATTTAATTTATTATTATTATACATTTGAATAATACAACATTTACTTATTCAATTTTGCTGCCGAGTAGAAAATGTATTATTTTCCTTCGATCAAGCATCCTTCTAGATATTTTTCTGCAATGTCATAGGTACCTCGTCGCTCGTATTTAATTATGGAATTTACAACAATTTTATCATAATAAAACGTACTTACAGCATAAAAATATCGGAATAAAATCTGTTATCCAATATTAAAGCTAAGATATAATTAGGCTACAGGTATTGCGAACTTTAAACAAAGTATAAATATTTTATACTTACTTCAAGTAAAATTGTAAGCTTTGGAGTCGTGTTTTCTCAACAAAGAGTCTTAAGTTTATAATTATCTTCAACTATGATTATAGGCTTAATATAGTCTGATCAAAAACTTCTTTTGATTTTTTTATTTATTATAATCAAGTGTGGCCATTCGAGTGCTACCAGACTCTTCATGGATGAGGGTCAATTAAAAACAACATAATTAAAAAAAATATAGTTATATTTCTCAATTCCTTTAATATTCGTTCGTCATAGACTCCTGAAGCTGTATAATCATACAAAGATGTAAAACCTAAGTTCTTTTACAGAAGCGGTGTTGGTAGCATTGGGCGGCGCAAGCGCAGCTCTAGTGCTTCTGATCGTAATGGCCGGCGTGTTCGTGGCCCGCCGCCGCAAGAACAGCCCCTCCCCCGTCCCCTCCCCGCCTATACTCGTCTACCCGCCGCATGACATCTCTGGACCGTGCTACATGTGAGTTTTTAACAGTTTCTTTTTTTTTTATTATTAACTCTACTCATAGTGTCATGAAATTATCTGTTCAGTAGAGACTTTTATTTTATTTTTTTGGAAGGGCTTTTTTGCTGTGGGTCACTGACCGCTGCATTTTATACTATTGCGAGAGCAGAAGGTTCTAAGCCGGGTTAACACAATCTGCAAGCAGAAGAGCAAAGCATAATGCGTATTTACTCGCACTAACATGTCTGACGTCAACACGTAGGTACGTTTTACAACAAGAGCCATTTGTTATTGCAATAAAAAGTAAGGGCGTGAGAGATCCATATAAATCAACTAGCGCATGCTAGGCGGCATATCAGTATGGAATGGAAAAAATGATTTTTATCACTGCGACCGACGCCATATAATTTGGTATAGCATCACTCTGGTTTTGAATGAGTGTAGTGTTTTAATTATTACGGTCCTTAAAAGTTAGTTAACTAACAGAAAAAGCATTAAAACTATATCGAGCAAAGCAGCTTTGTCACGTAAATAACTTTTGATTTGCGTTTTACATTTATTACGTCTGTACAAACCAAAAATGTCAGAGTGGGTCAAGCTGACTCTGATTAATAAAGTTGTTTTGAAAATACACGAGACAAATAATACTACGAGTGCCCCTTACGATCGTCAAACAAAGTTGAAAAGCTTGAAAGCCTTCGTTCGGAATACACTACAATTTATTACTTACTTAAATTTTGTTCCGAAAGAAACCAGCTTTCCAAATTAGGAAAACAATTCATGAAGAGGATTTCTTTAGTTAAAAAACATTTCAGAACATTTTCATTTCCGTACCTGAGGGGTCGTTTCACCGTCTTTCTAAAGGTCAATGATTTGTCTTCATTGCTCTTGGTAAATTACCTAACTGGGATTAATGACTTTACCACAAATTATAATGTTTTAAGTAATGCTAAAAATTATACCAAAAATGCTTCGCCGTCATCTAGCATAATAAAACTCAGTTTATTATAGCTCTGGTAACTGGAAAGGTCGTTTCAAAGAAATACTTAAAAACCTTGGCCATTGTTATCAAAATTCCATTTTTCCAAAGTTATTTGACAAACTGAAAAGATATTGTGATCAGGATCGTGGATAATGAATATCTGTTGTCTCTACTCTCTGTCAGAAAACAGTGTGATTTTATGTAAGTAGGTATGTACGAACTTAAAAACAAACGTTTATCGATCTAACTGTAGGTACAATACAACACAAAATAGAATAGCATTGGAATTATGTCACGACAGAGATGCAATGATGGGAATATGAGGAGTGACGGGAATGGACAGGATAATAGACGAAGTTTGAAATGTGTCACCATCCATTCACTACAGTATATAGTGAATGTCATGTAATGTGACCAGAAGTAGATTGATCTGTAAAGATAGTAGGAATTAATTAATTCTTATATTATCTCGAATTAAATAATATAATTAATTCCTACTAATAAAATTAATTATAAAAGCGAACTTAATACCTAGCCTACCTCAGGTCCGTAATAGTGATATCTATATTTTTATAATTAAAAATAATTAAGGCCAAATAATTTTTAAAAGTCTGATAAAGCTAAAAATTTTCAAGTAAGTTTGGTACTAGCTAAATTATATTTTTATTAAAATAGATCACAAAAACCCTAAATTTCAGACATCACTGAAATATCTCATTAAGTCCAGCCAAGCCTTATAACGGGTACAGTTTCCATAGTTAAAAAGATACAATTAATTTTAATTATATGCAAAGCTGTTAGGACTAAACGACTTAAGGCCACAGCTCACCATACCGACCCAACAACGACTCGAGTCTAAGTAAAACGCTTAAACATTGGCTCGTCTCGTATTAAAAAACGAATGCGAAAAAACGGTTCAAGTGGAACACTTGTAGCATTTTAATTATTACACCTTTTTTACCATTTGTTCCAACGAAATTAATCGCGATCAGCACACTTTAAAACGCGTTTACTTACGAGTTGTCAGTGTCAATTTTTCATAGCCAATTGAAACAGACATGACAGCTCTTCTGATCGCGATCAGTTTCACTGGTAAAATTGAAATTTAGATAGATTATGCTTTATTGTAAATCAAAACAAAAAACTCAAAGGCAAATAATTTAAATCGCGGACAGAGTCAATCGAAAAAGAAAAAGATTTGAGCAACAAAATGTTGATGAGTCGATATTGAGTCGATTAAGTGTGATTTAGGGTAGATTGCCCAAGGCGTGCCGTGTACGTGGCCCCGGACGGGGCACGGATTTGAAACGCTCCATACATTTTGTATGAAGCAGTTTATATTAAACAGTGCCTGATCCGTGTCCCGTCCGGGCGCGTCTACTAACAAACGACACTCATCTAGAGTCGGATTCAGCACTGAAGTCCGATAGACGCAGCGCTGCTATCGCAGAACTAGGTTATGTAAAAAATTACTGATTGTCCAATTATGGCTTGAACAATAATAATTATGCTAATTTGTACGTTCGTTAGCTCTACACACCAGAACAACTGAACGACCTTGACTAAAAGAGCATATTAAAGTAAATAAAACAATTGGTTCCCGCTTTTTCCGTAGGACTTGAGTGCTGAATCCTTCTCTACACTAAGGTTGGCCCGGCCCGGACACGGTCCGGTCTAAATCACCCCTTAAAAGTTTTATTGTATGTACCTACATTGTACAAGGTGACAAGACAACTTTATTAAATACGTGATGAAAGTAAAATTAAAAAGATTAGTTTTAAAAAGCTAAAGTTTGATGAAAATGAATAATGAGAAAAGTTCTGAAAAAATATTGAAAATAAAAAGCCATTATAACTTGTAGCACCTAAACATTAAACTACCTTTTAAAATGTATAATTGCATGGCATTGAGTCATGTTCTGTATAATTTGGAAATGAACTTTTTAATGATGACGCCACACGACCAGAGTCGCGGGTGAAATGTTGTAGAGACATACAATAATTATAATGTACTTACAATTTTTTGATACTTAGTACCACGCGACCAAAGCTGCGGGTGGAAGGTAGTTTATAGTAAAACGGTTTATAAGAGCTCAAACCGGTGTTGCAACTGACGTATTGTAATGGTCAGCGTATTTCAGAAAAGAACTTTCATCGATTACTTTTCCATTTTTTTTTTTGTTAATTTTCTTCTCATTTCTCTGTCTGTTGAGCTCAACGGATGCTCATTCTAAGGTTTTTTGTTTTTTGTATGACTTACAAACGCTTTGTCAACATGGAATCCATTTGCTTGTTTAAGTTAAACTTTTTATTTCTTTACGCGAACTCTTTTATTTGCTAATACTTTTAAGTGAACGATAAATCGATGCTTGGTACAAAATGAGACCAGAGCACAGCTCTTATTGTGGGCAAGGATAGTTATATAAATACGCTGAGTAGGTAGTTAGTACGAACATCTGTTCGTAACTACGTACTCAACGGCTCAACTGATTTAATTTAAAATAATAATGGAAAAATATAAATAACATAATATAAAACTCCTATGTCCTTAGGAATGGATACACATACATACAAATTTGTGCTTCATTTGTGCTTCGCAACTGTCGGGTAAGAAGAAAAATTGTATGTACGAGTATTCTTTTGTGATGATTTTTTTTACTTTAGGCATTGCAACGCGTGCCAGCTACAGCTAGTTCGCATTATTTTTTTCTTATTTCTCACATTTATTTGCTGCGAATGGGTTTGTTTGCTCCGATAAAATATTAGCCCATGGAGAGGGTTCGACTAATGGATCTGCGGTCACTATTAATTTGGCTGAACTAATTCGCAATCTCTATATTTTACGCGCAAATAGAACCTTATTTACCTATCGTAATTCAATAAATTTTAAATTAGAGTCTTATGTAATAATTCTCTCATAAAAGAGAAGATAGTTCCTCATTTAAAAAAATATTGTAAGTAGGTAGGTACGGTTATTTATAAAAGATAAATAAATAATGCTGGACATTTCACACAGCATCATGGAGCCCCAAAGTATGCAAAGTTTGTGTTATGGGAACCACATGACTGTTATTACTAATATACTTTTTTTTGTAAATACGGAAGCATATTATTAAGTATACATAGAAGACACACTGAGAGACTTGTTGCCTTTATGAAAAATACTCGGACTTCCCAAATGTGATCATACCTTTTTTTTTAGTCGGCCGGCACTTTGTCTTTTGGGCCCAACCACGTAATGTATGAAAATCAAGGATGACTCACACTAGGCCGTGTCGGGTCCGAGCCGAGCGTTGGCGGTCAACTATTTATTATTTTGTATGAACACCACTCACGCTATACCGAGTGACGGCCGAGCAACAGACAACGCCGGCTCTATGACCGTGCTACTGTCGATGCTCGGCTCGGGCCCGACACGGTCTAGCGTGAGTCATCCTTTACACGAGTAATCAAACATCAAACTTAGAATGAAATCGTACCTTTCTTCAAACCCCGATGGAGGTAGGTAATCAATCGTAAGAACACAATAGATAACAACTTTTTCTAAGAAACTTTTCTTTTCTCCTATATTTTCACCAGGTGAAAATATAGAAGAAAAGAAAAGTTCAATACGGGTTTGTGTTTATATGAGGTCCTCAAATAAACACAAACCCGTATTGGGATAGTAGATGTACTTTCAATCTAAAAGGTCATCGGTTCGAATAATGGCTGAGTGTAATTAGATTTTCGCGTAATATTAATATGCGCAGTTACATGTCTCTAATGCTCTAAATGCAGTAGATAATAATCATCACGAAATCCGTGGTTTAGTCATTCATTATGTATTTATACTTAACGCTTTCTTTCTTGTAAATGTTTCGATTAAGCTGGGATGAGGTAGCGATAGAACTAAAGTCGTATTGCTCATTATACGGACTAAAATCGGACTAAAATTGACGGAACAAATGTCATTTTTCATATATATTTAGTCCGTATGTATAATGAGCAATACGACTATATGAGTAGAATAACCTATCTCCTAAAGACGTGTCAAAATTATCTTATTGAATAAATGCTTTTTGATTTGGATGGTTTAGATTCTGAGCAAGCCCACTCTAACTCAACATTGTCCCAAGAACTACAGTTCTCTATTAAACATAGGTATAATAATGTAAAAAGCATTTTAATACATCATCTAATAGTCATGTAACTATACTTTACAATATACATGTCTGTTATCATAGATATCCGATAACATGGGGTTGTCTATAGTTCCTGCTTAGTACTTTTTCTTATTAGCTTTTTCCTTACTATTCCGTAGCAACTTTAAACGGACCTTACTTTGAGTACAGAACGAAGAACCCAGGAACAATAAATTACTTACCTGTTGCGTCTGCAAATAAAACTACAAAGCCATTTCAATCTCGTTTCTTTTCCGCCGACGACATCCTCATTTAAATAGTTGTTGCAACATCAAAGTTTTCAAGCAATGTTGGCGGTTATGATGCTGAGATTGCAAAGTTCAGGTGACTGCGAACTAAATAATACAACTAGTTTGCATACAGCCCACGCAAAAATATCGTGAATATTGACCTGAACTTTGATCGTGGGTGTGTACGTGACAAATTTGTATGATACCAGGAAAGGACGCATAAACTATTTCTGTAGTCAAACTGTGACGGTTTTACTCGACTGCGAAAAAGTCATGTGTATGTCGTATGAGTATGTATTCATGGGTTATTTTTGGATGTATATACCTATACGAGTACAACGTGAATTAGATGACGCTGTGTATTCTGTCAGTGTGATTTTCGTTTTTACATTTTTCATTTTTGAATTTTCGCATTTCGTTTCTCCAATATAAAACAAAAATGAATAATTAAGTGTATAAATTCAAAGTTCTATTCAATCTAGAACACCCGTAGCTATAATGCACCTGAAAATAGACAGCCCTACAGTATTGTTCGAAATATCACGTCACATAATAATATAGTTTTCATGCGTCACAGAGAAAACTTCGTTATAAATTTTGCACTTAGGTATGTATAGGTAGATGTTTTCAATGACATTTTCATACATTTGTTCGTTTGGAAAACATTTTAAGCCTGCTTACTATTAGAAACAAAATAAATAATAGAAATGGAAATCACTCCTAAAATTAAAGATTATGAAAAAATACCCATAAAATGCACAAAATTTCATAAAAGCTGCAAAAAGGCTATATTGATAAAGTTGCATACAAAAATATGAAAAAAAAACAGTTCACTGTTTGAATAATTATAATTTTTCTTGATATGATAATTTAGAGTTAAATAGACTTATTTCTAGAGAATTATTCTTAATAAGAGTTGTTGTGCGTCACACTTTTGAAATAATTCATTTTAATATTGGTTCGTAAGTAATTTTATACAAAGCTTTGGTTATAAATCAGGTGTTTTTAAGCTGAACAAATAATAAAGTAAATTTGCTCTGGGCGGTATAAAATGTTGCTATTGTAAGCTTACAACTAAGCTAGAAAAATGGTGTTTTAAAAAATCAATAGCTTTCTTTGAACGTTCTAAAAACATTTTGTTAAAATTCTGTTCAAATAAGAATTTAAAACATTTTAGCAGAGACATGTTAGCTTTAGCAAATTATTGGAATAGGATTTTGCTAAAGCTATATCTGTGATTGGAATATGAAAAGTTTCTAGAATTTATTCACAACCAGAACTAAAATACATGGTAGACATTCTTTCAGATCTTTTAGGCCTCTTTAAGATCCTTCGAAGATGTCTAAGGGGTCTATATTTTTTTTAAGTCTATATTTTTGTTTAACCACTTAAAATCTTCCAGGACAAAAGAGGTGAACTTTTCCCTACCGTCGCTGCGCTCGTCGTCGCTCGGCGAGCTCCGTGAGGTCGTCAGCGTGAGCAGCCTGGCGAGTGACGTACTGAGTCCACCAATGCCCGCGCAACTACGCTCCAATTCATTCAGTAAGTACACGATTATCTTTATTGAAAAAATACTCACAAAATCGGTTTTTTTTAACCAAAATAGTTTTGCGTTTGACGCAAAATGCCTGATGTAAAGCAACAGTACGATCTAAGATGGTGCACGCTATCATTTTGTTTAGGACAATGACATTTCAAAATAATAAGTACCTATGTACTTAGATGTACACTCACTATACAAACGTCACATAAGTTGCTGCGTCACATAAGTACAGTGTCGTCATGATGAGCCTATCTATGTGCCCACGCAAATATTTTCCAATCATTCAGGAAGTTTTAGGGTTTCGTCCATAGGGATTTTCGTGATTGGCCGATTCTACTATACTTTTTATCAAAACAGTTAAAAAAAAAAAACCCTTTACTTGTTTATTTTATGTTTTTTTGAGTGATAGTAATTTTTGCATATCTGGGCGGGTGTTATATTATACACAATATGAATTCTATCGGATATCTGGGTTGCATCATACAAACTTGGCGCTGTGTGAAATGTCCTCAATTATTATTATGACTTGATTTATTTTTCTTTATGAATTTTTTAATCTTCATTTGTACAGTGCTATCTGATACCTTTTGAACAAAGCCTCGAAGCAAGTACATTATGTAGGACGGAATAATGTTTCCCTACAATTTTACGACGATTCGTACATTGTCGTGGGGTGGTTTTATAGGTCCGGTAGTTGACGAGTTGACATCGTTAGCTCAAGTATCCAAGCGAAAACCTTCACTCCACACCACTGACATTCATAACCCTGATGTGATGTTTTTGTGGACGGATGGAAGGAAATTCTGTCTGCATGTCTGAAGTTAAAATAAATAATACTGGACATTTCACACATCATCATGTAGCCCCAAGCTAAGCAGAGCTTGTGTTATGGGAACCACAAGACTGATATACTACTTAAATACAAATATATATTTTTTTGTAAATACATACATAATATACTTAGAAAACACCCAGACCCGAGACAAATATTTGCAGATCATACAAACATTTGTCCCGCGGCGGGGATCTTTTTGATTTTAATGTATCTATTATAATATTGTCATTTCTTTGAATATTTTTACTTTGTGGACGTAACATTTTTTTTTTATATTTGACTTGTATTCTGTAGTATAGTTCTATTTTATTGTTCTTTTTAATTAGTGTATTTGACATGTTCGTACTAGTTAAATTAAATAAATTAATGTCACCGATTAAACAGCTAAAATGTTCACGGATCTCTAGTTTTGTGATGAGAAAGTGGTCCCAGGTGCTCCATCAATCCCTATCTATTAGTTAAAGGGCCGTTTTCAATGGTAGAAATCTAAAAGTGAGCAATATACTGCATTTTGAAAAGCTATTCTGCTTATCACGCTGAAGATCCTTCCTCGTATCAAATTTTTGAAGATTCAGTTTCATCTATCTAGAAAACACCTATATGAATTCACACAGTTGTAGTTATCTGAAAACCTAAAATTAGATTGCAAATCAAAGGAGTAGGTAGTTCTACATTCCCTTTAAAGCCCGTCTATTTCTGGCTCACTGTTGAGCTATGACGTGTAAGCAATTTGTGCCCATTTCGATGTCCATTTTGTGAGCAACCCCGCACATAATCACGTTTCACATTAGAGTTCTAAGCACTAGTTCAGTATTTTTTTAAATAAAAAAAATATTAAGTACTTGACTTTACTCATATTACTGATCTTTGTAAATAATCTAAAGATACGAGTTGCTCAACTTATCCAAGTCACTGCCATTTGAATTGAAATGCCGCCAGTATCTTGGGCACGCTTCCGAATGTCTTGAATCAGTTTAGCAATCTATCATGTAAATATATTCAAAACCAGCTGTACCCGACGGTTGACGTCATTTAGCCTATATCCTCCTTCAAGAAATGAACTACCTATAATATTTGCATAAATAGCTTAAAAGGTAGTTTTGACTGGTAGTTCCTGAAATTAGAGCGTTCAAACAAACAAACTATTTAAACGCTTTATTATTTTATTTTATTCTGAATACAGACAGTTATACAGACTTAAGAATTAACACATTAAAATACAAGTAACCATTTTTACGTCTTCGCATGTAACAACTAAACAGAAAAGCAATGCTTGCTGAAGAAATTAAAAAAGAAAAAATAATAACTACAAACACAATAAAGAAAAACACAATATATGACTGTAGTACACCAAACCAGTGGTTATAGTTAGTTGAGATTAAACTGACCTAGTAAATTCTGATTCCAGATTCTGAACCTTTAAAAACCTTTAAAATAGATTGTACGCCCAAAATGGGTAGATTATGGAACTATAAACTACTGTAACACTTTTTTTTACACAGTTTTACAATAAATGATTCTTATTCTTATTCTTATTGAATCCTAGTAATGCGATGGTCTGAGGTGTCAGAACATTTTAATATGTTCGTCAGTGTCGCTCTCCATCAAGCCGAAGACCGTGGCAGATGGAGAAAAACCATACAACAAGTAATACTTGCACGGAGTCACGATCCTCAACTATGAGGGAACGATTAAGGAGGAGAGGAGTAAATTCTGAGTGATGGAATATAAATCAATACTAACCAGTGCTAACTCCCTATTTCAATTTACGCCTCGCAGACTTTCTAGATGAATATTGATGAAATCTTGGAGGTTACGAGAAACGCATTTTAATGGCTGCTATTTTCACAGCAGTTTGTAAGGTGATTTTCATTTTCATGAACTTTAGCAAGCTAGTCTACGTCCTGATTCAATAAAGAAAAACGTTTATCTAGCCAAAGACTATAAGAAATAAATATGGGACAACCTCCTAAATCGGATTGTTTACATACAAGTTTGTTTATATAATTGTACCAAACTTACACTATAGTCGACCCAAAGAAAATTATTAGTTAGAACTAGAACACAACGCACCTCTGCTTATTATTTTAGGAATACGTTATTTCGAGTTCATTATTAGATTTTTTTCTTATTCTTAGTTTATACCTAGAAATATATTTTATGCAACGTTTATTTGTACCGCAGAAGTGTTCAACCAAATCTTAGGTAGGTTAGGATAGGTCTAAATCTATGATATTCGTGACGCTTGTGTATATTTCGAGCTGAGACAGTCTATCCTAACCCAATTTTGGAAGGGACCGTTCAAAGTTCAGTGAACACGTAAGAATGTGGACTAAAATGACGTACAGCCTACTGATGTAGGTATCTTTGTACCTATAATGCTTCAGGTATGTAGTTATTTTTTATTTTTTAGTATGTTTTAGGCTGGATTTTACCAAACTGGAATAAGTTTTATCTGGAGATTAAACCACAGATTAATCTGCTGTTTGTTTGAATACTTTGACATTGTAAAGTTGACACCTTATAACAGGATAATTTGAATGCATCTAATAATGTTCGGTTGCGCTTTCTAAGCAATTGTATTTCGTATTCTGTCGGCTAACGGAATAACTACTCTGGGAGTAAGATGACAGTTTGGTTGAATCCAGCCTTAGTCACTTTGTGTATAGGTGCCTATTTAGTTGATAATACTTTTTGCACTCCTGCCATACCTTAGGTACGTTTCACTGTTAATTCCACGCAAAAGTTATCTGGAAGCGATCGTTGTTATCTTAACGATAAGACTACCCATTGGAGGGGGGGGATGGCTCCCAAGCCAGCCTCACGTGCCAATCCGTACCACTGCTGTATAACGAACGAGGCTCTGGCGTCGGCTTACCCTTCGGGGTTGGGAGGTCAGACGGCAGTCGCTCCCGTAAAGGCCACAATTTAGCCAAACAGAAAATGGAAAGTCAGAAATGGATAAGACTACCCATTATACAATTATGCTTTCTTTGTGAAGTGTAGGTATGATAAAGTTTTTTCATCCATTCATTTATTCAATAAAATTTTCCTACTTCGATAGTGTTTCTTCGATTCTGTCGAAATAACTTCGGAAGTCGCAAAGCGAATCAAACGCAAACATCCTGGGGCACTTTGCCTGGATTCAAGAACTGACGTTGTTATACTGTACAGTCGACGATAAAAGATGTTCAATTTTATTTTATTTTACTTTAAACTTTAGACAATTACGAAATATAATTTCTCCATTTAATAAAAAAAAAAACTTATTTTAACATTCTGCTGCCGTATTCTCTAACTTAGTTGACATCAACTTTATAAGCACTTAATAATACATTGTTGTTTTCCTAAAATGATGATGATTATTACGAGCTGAGCGCTTCCGTGCTTCGGAGGGTACGTTAAAAGTCGGTCCCGGCTTTTAAGTCGTTAAGCCATGACGGAGGCCTTTAGGCGGCCTAAAAACTCCGTCACCAGAATTGGCCACTTGCTCATACGAACTTTGCTTGCTTTAGTGCCTATCAAATTGATGTGAACTGAGTTAGGAAAGAGGGCAGAAGGGCTAAAATTACTTCTACGTAATTCAATTTATGCCGCCTAAAGGCCTCCGTCCTACTTTTTAGTGCACAAATATTATATCATAACAATTATCGTGGTTCATATTGGTGATCGCTCTGAAGGAATGCATTACACGAATACGTATTACAAATCAAGGGTTATACACAACTATAGTAAAAATAGACTGAAGTAGGTTTTTTTTTAACATAATAATACTTTCTCAGAATTTTATATGGTTGACTGTACACGTATGTGCACGAACGCTCTTTGGAAATGAAAATAACATTCTTGAGTTTGGTTTACACACCAACTCACTAAGGGCACGTAATAGGAACACTTCAGAACTCCCGTCCAACTCCCAACTTTGTGTTTGAGTGGCAAAGATCAATTTTCTTTGGACTTTTTTTGAATGAGTGCATCAGACACGTGAACCTTAGATTTTGGTCCTTGATAATAGATAATTATAGGTACCAAAACAACAAAGTATTAGGTATGAGACGCTTACACTACAACATTACTAACTAATACAACAAAGATGGGCTATGTAATGGAAATAAAATTAGTTTCTGGACAAATTTTATTATCCGTGTCCAAGACAAAATAATTTATTTACTTACCTAATTCACTGAGGCTTCTCCAAAAGCCTAATCAGGCACCTAATTTCTTGTGGGCTGATATACAAAGACCTTTTATCCCTTTTGTGATAAAATGATTTTGCTTGAGAGCTAAAGCGCTCATTAAACTATGCGGAATTTAGTATGCTAACTAAGATGTGCTAGTTTATTCACAAATTAGCGCGCTCTGCCTTGCTCTTTTGCCTTAGAATTTCTTATTGCGAATCCTACTTTTACTGTTGCCTAACTTCAGCATTGTAAAAGTAGGATACGCTATTGTGTATCCTAACAATTTTTGGGCAGAAGAGCGAGACAGAGCTCTAATTTGTGACTGAACTGTTAGCATTTAGCACACTAATATCAGCATAGTGTAATGAGCGCTTAAGAGGGCATACTTCAGTAATAGTTTCTTTAAAAAAAAATGGCTGATAAGATACGAGCTCTAAACGGTAAGGAAAAAATCCCAAGGAAACCTTTATTCTAAAATAATGTAAGTATATGGGGACTCCCTTTTCCGCATTTAGACTCAAAGGTGGTCTTTTATGCGTGAGGGAGGATGACCTGGCTCACTAGTTGTGGAGCCAGCCTAGCTCCTCCCAGAAGCACAGAAGTGTCCTGGCGTTTACACAGGCCTCGAGGAGCGACCTCATGATGCCACCAATGTTACTATGTCATTGTTTCATCATTTGTGGAAAATTTTCCGGTCCTGTTTTCCCATAATGACCTTAATTATTATTGTCCTGCGTAGTACCGCAAATGCAAACGCTCTATGAATAATAACAAGCTTTTAATTACCTCCCTGTTTAGCATAACATTATGTTTTCTATGTTAATGAGCATAGACCAATTTATATATAATATATACGCATTCATAATAATGTCATCATCATCATCATCATCAGCCTATAGCAGTCCACTGCTGGACATAGGCCTCCCCTAATGAGCGCCATCGCGCCCTGTCTTCAGCTTGACGCATCCAACTTGTGCCGGCAGCCTTTCGCAGATCGTCACTCCACCTGGCAGGCGGGCGTCCTACACTACGTTTGCCGAGACGTGGTCTCCACTCGAGAACTCGTTTACCCCAGCGGTTGTCAGTTCTTCGGCAGATATGGCCGGCCCACTGCCACTTCAGCTTGCTAATTCTCTGAGCTATGTCAACGACTTTGGTTCTCTGCCGAATAGTCTCATTGCGGATCCTATCCTTCAGAGAAACTCCGAGCATAGCTCGCTCCATAGCTCGCTGAGCGACTTTAAATTGGTGGACCAGCCGTACTGTGAGTGTCCACGTCTCAGCTCCGTATGTCATAACGGGTAGAACGCACTGATTGAAAACTTTCGTTTTCAAACACTGCGGTATAGGTGACGAGAAGACCCGACGCAATTTTCCAAATGCTGCCCAGCCTAGCTGGATTCTCCTTTTGGCCTCCTTCTCGAAGTTGTTTCTACCTAGTCGCAAAATCTGCCCGAGGTATGTGTACTCCGAAACAACTTCAAGATATACAACATAATAATGTACGTAGCTGATATTGCTGAAACGATAAATCATTTTCCAAGTGTTATTTTTTTCGATGTTTTATTTTTTGAACATTTAAAAAATGTACGGTCCTAAGCATAAAAACTTAGCGCGCCGACTAGCCTCGCTAGAGCGCTCTTTTGTTTTTGGAAACAATGCTCTAGTGAGCTTGGTTGGTACCTACACTAAGTTATATGCACGACAGGTCGACTAGGGCTAGTTCGAGTTCCAAGTTTACATTGCATGTATTTTTTTATTTAGAAAAATAGATGTAAACTAAATAACATAACTTCGTTTGCTAACTTTGAACTTGAAATAGTGAAGAAAAACATCATGACCAGTACAAGACGGCGATGGACTTGCAACCTATCACATATGAAAAACTTACCACTGACAAAATCTTAGCAGTGATATATGTGTATTTGGACGTGTCTCTGACTAACCATCCAAACATCTTCACAGGACCTTGAAAACTTAAAGATCTAAGAACATCATCATATATACATCATCTTGAAAATAAAGTTATAATCCAGTTATTTAAATATTTAGTTTCTGAATAATAAATTATAAACTTAAGAGACTAATAAACCTTTCTAAGAACAGACTTATTTCCTTTCTCACCTTTTTTATGTCGTTGGAATTTGTAAATGTTCTTAAGTTTGTGGATCTCTGGACAGCCATATTTCAATACATTGGTACTTGTTGATATCAATTCAAGAAATAATAAACAAGCGCTACGCGGTGTAGCTCTACGAAGCGTAGCACTTGATTATACATATGTACTAGTTTGATGTGATTTATTTCACAAAAACACATGTAGGTATATTATTTTAAATGCAGGTATAAAGTTTATAATCTAAATAAATATAATTAATATTTATAACAATTATTTTAATTTAATAAAAAATAATAATAAAATTAATTTTAAACTACTTTTACTTAGTACTAAAAAAAGTAAAGTTTGTAAGCTATGTAGGAGGTAATCTCCAAAACTACAAATCTTATTTTAAAAAACTTTCACGAGTGAAAAATTACAGTACTTATCCCTGGGGTTATGGGGTAGGTATATTGGTACTAAGTGGCGAAGTTACAAGCTGGTCGCTAGTCTATCTACATACATACATAAAATCACGACTCTTTCCCACAGGGGTAGGCAGAGACCACGCTAGTCTATCTATAGGGACAAAATTGCTTAATGTTTTTATGATCTCTGTTGTTTATTGTTTTTTAATCTCACCAACCAGTTATCCAATTTTGAAATTAGTTTTGCTGTAGTTAGCAACACGCGTCAGTTTATTGTACACTGAGAAGTAACAGATTCTAATTCAATGTAAAAATTCCCACTCAATTAAGGTACAAATATTATGGACCTCCAGGTGTTCGGGGCTTGCGCAGGACTGAAAAATGTAAAGGCTCTTTGGGACTTTCTTACGGCAGAATGGTTGAAAGAGCCGTTTCACAACCTTTTAATGGCTGTTGTAAAATACGTTGTACATAAACCAGGATTCACGTAACACACTTAAAATTCTTAAGGTGTTTCCGTGCGTACCTAGAGCGCTTGAGATATCCATTCTTGTTAATCGAAGAAAGCTATTGAGTTAGAGAGAGAGAGATAAGAGAAACTAATTGAGTTAATGCAAGAAATAGTATGAAAGAGCACACTTTGTAAAAGGTCTTTAAAATTGTCATTGATTCATTTTATCAATGCTGATGAATCTGTTGCACACTGACTGAAAATTCTTATTTAGAGTTTTTGATTTGTCAGTCAGTTTCCAAATTTTTTTTTTTTTTTTAAACGATAATAGGTTCGCGTTTGACCACACTCTACCTGATGTAAGGCAACATTGCGGTCTAAGATGGAGCACGCTTACCTAGAAGGAACCTATTGACTCTCGATTTGAAGACACCCAAATTTAACTTGATGATCCCTTCATAAACTATAAAAGAGCTGATGCTGTTCAAACGGCTGAACAGATTTTCATGAAACATGGCTATGAACACTCAGACACCTTAGAACATAAAGACACCTTTTAAACAAAAAAAATAATAATCAGGTTATCCGTTCAGGAGCTATGATGCCACAGACAGACACACATTACACTTTTATTCATAGACTAGCTGTGCCCGCGACTTCGTTCGCGTATGCTAATTCTACTAATATGAGAAATGTGAAAGTTTGTGAGGATGGATGTATCGATGGATGTTTGTTACTCTTTCACGCCAAAACTACTAAACTACCTACTGAAAAGGCATGTAATATTAAATAAAATATCTGGGCGACCGAGCTCGCTTGGATGCAAATAGAGATAACTTAATAAATTAAAAAGAACTACAAAATAAAATAAATAAATAGATAAAACTTACATAACAAACTAAAATTCTCATTGGATGAGAATCGAACTCGGAGCCTTTGGTCGGAAGGTGCTAGTCTAATCTAAGTCAATTCCTAGCCCCTAAGCCATTCAGCAAGTCTTAGCAAGTTTCGTGAAATTACAAAACTCATTAGGTACCTAGGTATTGCACTGGTAAATCTTTATGCATGAAAATGCCGAGAAAACTAATTTTCCCAAATAAGAGACCTAGCTAGATCGGTTTTTCGCCTCCGTAAGCCCCCGTACCTACCGCAAATTTCATCAAAATCGCATAGCTTGTACTATGGGAACCAGATAACTGATAGAATAGGTACCTACTTATATATTTTTTTGTAAATACTTTAGGTAGTTACTTAATACTTTAATATCTGGGCCCGAACTATGCTCGGGTGCAAATAGATAAAAATTAAAAAAGAAAAAGAAATAAAACTTACAAAAAGTAAACTTTTACTGGCTGAGATTCGAACTCGAAGCCTTCGGCTGAGAGGCGGACACCTATTTCACTTGGCCACTTTATTCTCAACATACATTGTGAAATTACGAAGCACATTGCACTGGTAAACCTTTTTGCGTGAAAATGTCGAGAAAACGAATTTTCCCAGATATGAGACCTAGCCTAGCTAGACCGATTTTTCGTCCCCATAAACCCCTGTACCGCAAATTTTATCGAAATCATTAGGTAGAGCCGTTTTCGAGAACGTTAGTAGGTACAGACAAACAAACAAACAAATATTGCTCGTTTAATAGAATAGGATAGGATAACACTTTATTGAAATAGGTACCTACCTACCTACCTACCTTTCAATAGGTAAGTAGGTACTTACATCTGAAATTCATACAGGTAGGTACTTAGATAAGTAGGTACCTATTTTGATCTTTATAATTCCAACGACACAAATTGGTTTTGTATAATATATAGGTATAAAAATGTATGTAGGTAGGTATGTTTGGCCGCTATGCGTTCTTATAATGTAATTGGTGGTGATCTTTGAAAACGCCCACGATGGTTCTAGCCCAAAAAATCTATTAAAACTGTTGATCACAGCGCCATCTCTGTAACAACGGCTGCACCACGCAACTAAAATTGAATCTTACGTAGACCAAACCTTAGTCTTTTGAAAACACTCTCCGTGCAATAGCTGCCTACTTTGTATTTTGGTTCAGTTGCGCGTGAGCGCGGCGCTGTTGTTGCAATTATCAATAATTTTGAAATTCGTAGGTAGGTAATAAAAAAATGTCTAAAAATTTCCATGAAAAAGAGGCGGTCAGACGGTCACCCATCCCAACATTTTGTTCCCCATACAAACTTTCAACCCTTATTTTTTTATCTCAACCATGATAACATATGAAAAAAAGTAGCCTACGTCCTTTCCTGGGATATAATCTATATCCATGCCAAATTTTATCGTAATCTTTTCTTTAGAAAAAAAAGTGTTTAGTAATTTAGATTGAATTCTTTAAATGTACATATCTTTTTTATTTGTGAACGGATTTTGATAAAAAAACTCCTATTTTTTAATCCCAACTTACCATAATACAACAGTCAAAATTACATCCAATTCAGTAGAGCCGTTTTTGAGATTAGCAGCAATAAACACACAGAGAAACTAAAGTCACAGTAGAATTCTTTAAATAGATATATCTTTTTTATTTGTGAACGGATTTTGATAAAACAACCCCTATCTTTTAATCCCGTCTTACCATAATACAACAATAAAAACTGCATCCAAATCAGTTCAGTAGTTTCAGAGATCTTAGTGCTCAAACACACAGAGAAACGAAAATTTCAAAGTCACAGATTACCAACAGTTACTATGAAGTGTTTACGTTCAAGGTCAATCTAGATCGCGCTTATGACATTTTTGGACGTGAGAAGGTTATATGGATCAAAAACTGACTTCACTTAATTGAATACTTATAAGTTTGTTCTTAGACTTCATTCTTATTATATGTATAGATAGATACTCAGAAAAGGGTACGAACATTTTTGTATGGAGCCTGGCATACCTACTGTCGGCCATTTTGAAAAAAACTCGATTTTGCTGCCAGTGATGAAACATGTGTCAATCGATAGGGGAAGTGATTACAAACAAAATATATTCAGTAATAAAATCTCGTAATCTTTATCCTTTCCGAGATATTTGAGTTTGAAATGTAAAAATTAAAACTTGAAAATGCTAATTATGCTGCCAATAATAACCGGTAGGTATTTGAATATGTCTACTGTGACTGGGGATAAAATCGTGAGCCAATTTCGTTTATTTTTTAGGAAATTTTATTTTTTTTTATTTGAAATTATATTTTTTGAACACAGTTTATTTCATAATTTTGTGCTAAATAGTACCTAGGTAGAAAATGAATGATGAAATAAACTGTGTTCAAAAAATACAGGGTGAATTTTTGAGACGGGGCAGTAAGGGCCTTATCCGTTGTAGCTACAGGAAAACGTTCTTAGAAGATTATCCTTAACTTTTGAAGATATTTCGACTTGCATTCACAGATTTTGGAATAAATGTACAGTCACCGAAAAAAATGGGTAATCTACACAAAAACTTTTTTGATGCCAATTGTATAGAATTAAACATGCGGGTTTACGTGTAGAAACTTTTATTTCAATTTAAACAGCGAGAGACACAGCCACTTGGATCAATCTTGAATACAGGAAGGACGATCATTCGCCAACATACAAAAACTACAATTTTTCCCTTCTACATTGTCTATGTTTAGTTCGTTCTAAACATAATTGGGGCCGGCATTAACTTATTCTACAGGTAGTTGACAGAGCCGTTTTATTGACCTTCTATAAACTTTGTTTTTCATCATTACATCAGCAGCTCTTACTCTACCATCTCTACCTGGGTATGTTTTTACAATACGAGCCATTTTATATTCTAATGGAGCAGCATTAAAATCTTTTACAATTACTAAGTCACCTTCTTTGAGGTTCGGTTCTGGATATTTCCACTTGGGACGGCTTTGAAGCTGTGTTAAATAATCGTTGGACCATGATTTCCAAAATTGTTGTTTAAGTTTAGTGCAGAGATTCCAAAATTTTAACCGATTAACTGAAACTTCTGTTAAATCTACTTCAGGATAGCTAGCCAAAGCTGTTCCAATGAGGAAATGAGCAGGAGTTAAATACTCACTATCATTTGAGTTTGCGGATAGTAGAGGCCTAGAGTTCAATATTCCCTCGATTTGAACAATGACTGTATAAAGCTCTTCATAAGTTAAACTTAAGGTACCTACGACCCGCTTCAGGTGGTGTTTAACACTTTTTACACCTGCTTCCCACAATCCTCCAAACTCAGGTGAATAACTGGGAATAAATCTAAATTTTATAAAGCGTTGAGTGCAAAAACCATCTACAGCATCCCTGTGATTTTTTGAAGATTGTAGGTCATACAATTTTTTCATTTCATTGGACGCTCCTTTAAAAGTTTTAGCGTTGTCACAAAATATGTTTGTGGGCATGCCACGCCTCGAAATGAAGCGCTTGAGACATGCTAAAAAGGCTTCAGTTGTTAAGTCTGACACGAGCTCTACATGAATAGCTTTTATAGCAAAGCAGACGAAAAGCGCGATGTAACATTTCTTAACAATAGGCTTTCTAACCCTAGCTACCTTCATATCGAAGGGTCCACAGAAGTCAACGCCGACATGCTGAAATGGCCTGGACGCTGTAATTCTTTCCTGTGGGAGGGAGCCCATCAACTGCTTAGCAGCCTCAGCTTTTATTCGGAAGCATTTTACGCATTTGCGCACCACTCTCTTGACCTCCCGGATACCATTGACAATGGAGTACCTTTGTGAAAGAGAACTCAAAACTAATCTGGGGCCTGCGTGTAAAAGTCGCAAATGCTCACTTTCTATTATGAGATTTGTTAAATGAGATTTTTTCGGAAGAATAGTGGGATGTTTCTTATCGAAAGACATCTCCCTGGCATTATCGAGCCTACCTCCTACTCTTAGAACACCTATTTTATCGAGGAAAGGAGAGAGACTTCCTATTCCTGTCTTTATAACTTTTCCAGCAACAAGTGACTCTACCTCTTTGGCAAAATATTGCTTTTGAGTACAACGCACGATAACTGACATAGAGTCGCGAAGCTCTTGAGGTGTTAAGTAACACTCTGTAATTTTATTTTTATTTTTTGAACAATTATTATAGAATCTATAAATAAATCCTACTACTTTTTGTAACTTATATAAGTTTGAATATTTTTCAATTAAATTGACTGCAAATGATGGCTCTACCTGTGTCACATTGCACGGTAGCTCTTGCTCATCATTCTGTTCTGTATCTGTGGGCAAATCAGGCAATTTAAAATTTTCAGAACATGCATGTGTATATTGATTATCTGTTAAGTAGGTTGGCCCGTGCCACCACAAAGTACTTTGTTGCAGCTTGTGCGGCAAAACTCCCCTCGACAATAAATCAGCTGGGTTATCACCAGTCTTCACAAATCCCCATTGCTTCTGATCGGTTAGCTCTACTATTTGTTTGACTCTATTATTGGCATAAATGTTAGATTTTACATTGCCTGATTTAATCCAAGCTAACACTATTTGGGAGTCGCTGTACAAAAATGTCTCTACTTGGGAAAACCTACCCATCAGGACTCTACCAACCCTTTGCGCCAGCTGTGCCAAGAGAAGAGCGCCATTGAGCTCTAG
The DNA here is from genome assembly GCA_958496255.1 of Camptogramma bilineatum. Lineage (NCBI taxonomy): Eukaryota > Metazoa > Arthropoda > Insecta > Lepidoptera > Geometridae > Camptogramma > Camptogramma bilineatum. Next base: position 8,380,072 of record OY292465.1, on the reverse strand, counting down.
TTGGGGAATTGTGAGGCTTTTGCCTAATGGAGCAACACGTGATTTGGAGCAGAGTAATTCTGTTTGCACTGAACCATCATTTTTTATAATTCTTACATAAAGACAACAGCCAAAGGCTTTACATGATGCATCAGAATACCCCACCAACTCTACATTAAGAATATCATTACTATTGACACATCTGTTTACTGTGATCTTACCCATAAGTTTTAACTTATTTAAGAAATTGTTCCAGTATAGAAACTGTTCATTTGGAATTATAGCATCCCATCCAATCTGCAAAGACCATAGCTCTTGCATGAATATTTTGGCTACCACTATGATTGGACCTACTAAGCCGAGAGGGTCAAACATCTTCCCTATAAAGCTCAATATTTTTCTTTTTGAATTTAAGTTATCCCCTTCATCTATATTGGGGCTGGAAAAAGTGAATGTGTCTGAAGTGATGTCATACATCAAACCTAAAGTTTTGACCAGGTTATCTCCACTCATGTCTACATTTTCAAATTGCTTTTGCTCATTTGGAATATCATTTATGACTTCCGGTTTGTTTGAGCACCATTTATGCAAAGAAAAATTACCTAACTTGAGAAGCTCTACCAATTGAGTTTTCAGTTCACAAAGCTGCTCTACATTGTCTGATCCACACAAAATATCATCAACATAAGTATTTTTGATCATTGTTTGGGCAGCAAGTGGGTATCTACTTTCGTACCGATTAGCTAGTTCAAGTAGGCACCGAGTGGTCAAGTAGGTAGAGGCCTTTAAACCATACGTCACGGTCTGAAGCTGCAAACAGCTGATAGCCTGCCTGGGATCATCTCGCCAAAGAATGTTTTGAAGGCAAGTTTGGTGGCTATTTATGAAAACATTGCAAAATGCCTTTTGGATATCACAAACTAGTGTGAAAATGTAGGTCCTGAATAAAATCAGAATATCAAAAAGCTCACTCTGTACCACGGGGCCATTCAGCATGACGTCGTTGAGGGACACCTGACTGCGCGACTTCATACTCCCGTCAAACACTACACGGAGTCGGGTCGTCTTGCTCGCCTCGTTGATAACAGCATGATGTGCTAGAAAGTAAACAGGATCTCTATCAATATCATACTCCGCAAAATCCACCTTTTTAGCATGTCCCAGCTCTACATACTGATCTATGAACAATTTGTACTGCTCTAATAACAAAGGATTTGATTTGAATCGTTTCTCTAACATTAGAAATCTTTGATAGGCGACTGAAAATGAGTCACCAAGCTGCAGTTCTTCCAGAGGAGCGATGAGAGGCATGTCAACATGAAAACGACTGTCTTTAAGACTCACTGATTTCTGAAAAATATCTTCAGCCTTCTGAAACTCATCACAACTCTTCCCTGCAGGCTCTGGTAATTTTTCAGTCAACCAAAATTTTTCCATAATATTTTCTAACTTTTTCTCATCATGGATAGCAAAATTAGAAACAATCTCAAAGGTTACATTACTTACTTCACTATTTTCAGACACTTTTTCAGGAATATTGCCACCAATTACATACCCAAATAGGGTGTTTTGCAAAACCGGTCCATTTTGGATTTTTATACAACCATCGAGTAAAACACTAAAATAAATATCCGCACCCAGTAATAAAGAAATTTCAGCTGGGATATTGAAATCATCATCTGAAAGTTTTACATTTTTTGGTAAATTCCACCCGGATACATTTATAAATTGTTGGGGCAACTTTGAGGTTATTTTGTCAACTACGTGACATTTTAAGTTTAATTTTACATTATTGTGGCATGGAAGCACACTTATGTTTACAAGTTTGTCAATTTTTGTTGATTTATTACCTATTCCTATAATACTATGGTGCTGATTTATAGCAATCAGCCCAAGTTTGTTTACAAGGCTTGTTGTAACAAAAGATGCCTGGCTGCCCGTGTCAAGCAGTGCTCGGACAGAAATCTTTTCACCATTTTGATTTAGCAAGTTAACTTTTACAGTCGGAAGCAAAACATTATTGGAAACAGGATTCGATACTAATGAAACTGCAGGCTCAATAGGACTGGCCGGTTCTTCATGTAGCAATGTGTTGTGTCCTTGTTTACATATTTGACATTTGAAAATAAACTTACATTTTCCGCTGTGAGTCTTTAGACATGTAGTGCATAAATCATGGTCCCGCACAAATGTTTGGCGGTCCGCTAATGCTGCCGTTTTGAATTCCGGACAGCTGAAAAGAGGATGGTCATTTTTATTACAACATTTACACAACTTTTTGACTTGTGAGGCAACATTGGTCACCTTTGACTGAGTAGATTTATAGAATCTACTTGTACTTTCATAGCAAGTACCTTTAGGGGGTGAACTATCTTCAAGTGCTATAGCGCGCTTTTCGAGAAAGTTCAAAAAGTCTACCATGGAAGGCATCTTTTCTATGTCCCTATCTAATTGATAAGCTCTGTTTGTGATTTGATCTAGTTTTCTGGTTAAAATGGAAATCAGTAACATGTCCCATGTATCGATGGGCTGTTCAAGATTTTTCAATGCGTGCAATTGTTGCTGCACTTCTGACAAAAACGACCTTATAGAGGCTGCAGTGCCTTTTTGCATTGTAGGCAAATCTAACAAAATATTTATATGATTTCCTATTAACCGCGCTTTGTTGTCAAAACGCTTTTCCAACAAATCTAATGCTTCTCTGTATGACTGATTTATAAGCGGCAAGTTGACAATGACTGCCAAAGCATCATCTGTTACATACTTTCTTAAATAGAACAACTTTTGAACATCGGACAATGATCTGTTATTATCGATAACAGCCATAAACAAATCATAAAATGGTTTGAATTTAGTAAAATCTTTCCCATCATAGGGGGTTATATCAATGGTTGGTAGTTTACAGGTTGAGACATTATGACATTCTGATACTGATTTTTTGCCTATTTGCTTCAGAGAAGCATTGATTTTAGCAAGTACAGAATAATATTTTTCTTCTACTTGACCAACCTGTTCGGAGTCACTTTCGTCAATACTTAGGATATCCAACTGCACCGCCTCATAATCCTTGAGTGCACTGATCAGCTTCTCCTTGCGCGCCTCGAGAATATCTACCGTTGCAGACGCAAAACTTATAGGATCGTTCACAAAAGTTTCGATGCGCGTGATTGTAGCTTTGCACTGTGCACGAAGTAAGCGATGTTTACGCAATGTTTCCTTTGATTCCGCCATGGTAGTACGGTAGATAACGACGAAACGACTTAATACTACGATTTACGAACACTCCACGCACTTTTATAGCGATTTACGAACTTTTGCACAAAGTACTTGTTTGTTTACAACAAGCAAGCCGGTATCACGTGGGCGTTGACTGACAGCTGAGTGATTGATTGGCACTGACAGCTGATGACTGACACGACGTGACGACCTGAAGTTTGCACAACTCGTACGCAGGAAATGTTCCAAGCACCAACCTTGCCAAACCAATTTCAGATTTTGTCTAAAATGACGGTGTTCAAAGATGGCAATTTTTCGTTCACAAAATTGCAATCCACGATTTTTCGATGATAGTATGATGCTGTTTCTTGAAGTTTCTTCTTGAGATTTCGTTCTATTATAGCATAAAACGAAGTTTCTTCTATGTTTCTCGTTCTATTATGGCATAGAACGAAGTTGCGGGCCTCGTACAACCGGCACCACAACCCAGCAATGGCGACTTTGTATGGCAAGCCGACTCACGAAATAGCACTTTCACTATTTTTCGAAGCTGTTTCTGCTCCGCACTGATTTTAACACCAACTCTGAAGGACCACCGCGCGCATGTATGGAAACTAAACATGCGGTTTTACGAGTAGAAACTTTTATTTTAATTTTAACAGTCGAGAGCACAGCCACTTCGATCAATCTTGATTACAGGAAGGACGATCATTCGCCAACATACAAAAACTACAATTTTTCCCTTCTACATTGTCTATGTTTAGTTCGTTCTAAACACCAATCGATTGTTTCATATAAGGATTAAAAAGCTTTATCGGAACAACTAAGGTTAGAGTACTAGAAAAGACAGAAATTGCAAAAAACTTTGACTAAACATTTCGTAAAAATCATTTTGTCATTTGTCATCATTTTTCATCTATTGTCGAACTATCTTCAAAAGTTAAGGATAGTCTCGTAAGAACGTTTTTCTGAAGCTACAGCGGTTAAGGTAGCTGCCCTTACTGTTCCTTCTCAAAAATGCATTTTAACAATTTCTGACTTTTCTAGTACTCTAACCTCAGTTGGTCACATAGAGTCATTTAATCCTTATTTTTAACAGGATCGTTTGGAATCAAAAAAAGTTTTATAAATAAATAAATAATTTTTTGTGTAAACTGGCCATTTTCTCGCTGACTGTACATTTTTTTAAAAATCTGTGAATGCAGGTTGAAATATCTTCAAAAGTTAAGGATAACCTCATAAGAACGTTTTCCTGTAGCTACAACGGTTAAGGTAGCTGCCCTTACTGCCCCGTCTCAAAAATTCACCCTGTATAATGTAAAAAAAAATTTTTACCTAAAAATTAAACGAAATTGGCTCACGATTTTATCCCCAGTCACAGTAGACATATTCAAATACCTACCGGTTATTATTGGCAGCTTAATTAGCATTTTCAAGTTTTAATTTTTACATTTTCAAACTCAAATATCTCGGAAAGTATAAAGATTACGAGATTTTATTACTGAATATATTTTGTTTGTAATCACTTCCCCTATCGATTGACACATGTTTCATCACCTGCTGCAAGATCGAGGTTTTTTCAAAATGGCGGAAGAGTAAGTATGCCAAAATGTTCGTTCTTCTTTATGAACTAAAAATCATAGACAATACAATACATATACAAGACAATACAAATGCAAAGACAGTTATTTAGTACCTAGTAGAAGTTGCTATTTTTAAAAGTGTAACCAATAAACCTTTCAAATCCGGTATGAAACTGTAGGTAACAATCGGTGAAAAGCATCGGCAAGTGGATTTACAGATTCATAGTAGTGCAAATGGATCGTACGTTTTCAAAGGCTCGAAATAGGATATTGCAATAAAACGCAGCCTTTACGGCAGAGAAAGCTTTACAATATTGACTCTCTTTTTCAAATCTGACACCGGTAGCGTTCCTCATCTATTTTGTATGACGATTGCCTAAAAATTACCATCAGTTCTATCCATAGTCCGTTCGGAATAATCCATAGGTACTTACCCATTGTGAAAGTGTGTTTGTTTGTTTGTCCTGTTTTCACGTCAAAACAGAGAGACAGACTGACGTGATTTTTGTGTGGAGATAGTCGGAGGACTGGAGAGCAAGGAATTTCTATACTACGTACCTGGAACACTGACTGAGACAGAAAACAAGGTCCGCTTGAGAAAGAAAACTTGGGCGGTGTGTCTCTTTCTAAAGGGTGACCATAAACTAAACATTCCTAGTCCCTAAGTGCCTTTTCCATCATTTTCTGATTTACGTGATGTTTCAGGGCATGATTTTTGAATTAAAATACTGATACAATTTTGATCCTTCATTTTGATTCTTGAATCTTGAATCTGAAAACTGAAATTTTGAATCTTGAATCTTTGAAGTGACAGCTGTCAAACTTAAAACCGCCATATCTCGGGAACTACTCGTCCTAGACTCCCCGTTCTCAGTTCAAATGAAAGCTAAGACCAAGATCTTCATTTGAAGTGACAGCTGTCAAACTTCAAATGGCCATATCTCGGGAACTGCTCGTCCTAGACTCCCCGTTCTCAGTTCAAATGAAAGCTATTGAAGAGATCTTCATTTAAAGTGACAGATGTCAAACTTCAATCAGCCATATCTCAAAATCTACTCATCCTAGACTCTTCCTTTTTAGCTCAAATGAAAGCTATGACCAAGATCTACATTTTCAATAACAGCTGTCAAAATGACATCTGTCATCTGAAATGTAGGTCTTGGTCATAGCTTTCATTTGAACTGAGAACGGGGAGTCTAGGACGAGTAGTTCCCGAGATATGGCCATTTAAAGTTTGACAGCTGTCACTTCAAATGAAGATCTTGGTCATAGCTTTCATTTGAACTGGGAACGGGGAGTCTAGGACGAGTAGTTTCCAAGATATGGCCGTTTGAAGTTTGACAGCTGTCACTTCAAATGAAGATCTTGGTCATAGCTTTCATTTGAACTGAGAACGGGGAGTCTAGGACGAGTAGTTCCCGAGATATGGCCATTTGAAGTTTGACAGCTGTCACTTCAAATGAAGATCTTGGTCATAGCTTTCATTTGAACTGGGAACGGGGAGTCTAGGACGAGTAGTTTCCAAGATATGGCCGTTTGAAGTTTGACAGCTGTCACTTCAAATGAAGATCTTGGTCTTAGCTTTCATTTGAACTGGGAACGGGGAGTCTAGGTCGAGTAGTTCCCGAGATATGGTCATTTGAAGTTTGACAGCTGTCACTTCAAAGATTCAAGATTCAAGATTTCAGATTCAAGGTTCAAAATTCAAGAATCAAGGATCGAAATCCAGGATCGAAATCCAAGATCGAAACCAAGGATCGAAATCAAGGATCGAAATCAAAATCAAGGATCTAATTCAAGGATCGAAACCATGGATCGAAATCAAGCGCTGATTTTGTCGAGCGCGATAAGGTAAAAATATCCTGAAATTTAAATGACATGGGCACACTACTAATCCAACAACGAGTGTGAAAGAGACAAAGCACCCAAGAAAGCGTCTCAACAAGACCAACAATCCTTATAACCAAGATTAAATGATAATAGATCGTTGTGTAGTCGTGATAATGTTTAAAATCCTTTGTACATTAAATGTCAGTTAGCACTCCAGTTACGTAGTTTAGAATCTTCTTGCTGGAGAGTGACATAGGCTATTTTTTATCCTGAAAAAATGCAGGTTTCCCGTGGGATAAAGAAGTAGAAGGCCACCGCGCTAGTATTATTCATATAAGAGCAATAATGCCTTGCCTTGCCCATAATAGTAGATTGTATTATATGGGGGGAAAATAATATTTTTACGGCGAGGGCGCTTTTTTGAATCCAGAGCGAAGTGAAGGATTCTAGAGTAGAATCCCGAGCGTAGCGAGGGATTCTTTAGTAGAATCCTGAACGAAGCGAGGGATTTAAAGTACGTCGCCCGAGCCAAAAATATATTTTGCGCCCGAGTGATACACTCTACTTTTCATTACAATCTATGAGAAAATAAAAGGGAGGAGAAAGGAATGTGTCAAATCAACGAAGTTCCACTTGAGAAGAGTAATCGGGGATTAAATTTTTTTTATTCAGACGGTGGCCGCGCGCCGGCTGAATGGTGGGCGGTATGTTTATCCGATACTAGCAGCGCCCTCGCGGCGTTGCCCCCGTAGTGATGGTTTATGGTGATGATGATGATGATGATGAAAAGTAGCCTATAACCTTCCTCAAGAGTTTAACTATCAAATACAGAAATAGTTTTTCAAATCCGACTGGTAGTTCCTGAGATTTCATTTCATTTATTTATTTATTTCTCTCACAAACAATATAAATATAAATAAATAGCTAAATAAATATACAGAATAATGAATATTAAAAACGTTGTAGGTAGCTATTATAAAAACCTGTTTTGTGAGATTAGCGCGTTCAAACAAAAAATTTCTTCCGCTAGAATTGCTCAATAGTTCCACGAAAACAAACTAGATGGCGCCAGTAGACCGTCGTTCTAGATCGCGCTGACGAAAACGCACAGGATTTTATCAGGTTGGAATTACAATTATGTATGGATAGAAAACTGCAGAGTAATAAATCTCTAAATGTGATTACAACTGTGGTGTTTTTGGAAGAGTCCTCCCTCATTCATCTTGGTAGATTTGAGATGAATGTGGAAAGTAGTTGTACCTCAAAAGTGCGCGGCAAAGATAATTCAAAGATAATTCCGGCGCACTTAAAGGGGATTAAAAACTCATTACTGCCCGCTAAACTTATAAAGAGGATTAAAAACTCATTACTGCCCGCTAAAAGTTCCTTGAAGAGGAATCATCTACTTTGGGCGCACTTAAAGGCGAACAAAGTCGTCCTTTTCGAATAGATGGAATGAAAAAATCTTTAGGTCTCATCGACGACTAAAATTATCGATCTCAATAAATGGTTATACTATCGTAATGTATATTGAAATGGTTAGGAGTGCTAGATTAGCTTGGTATGGACACGTTATGAGGAGAGATGAAAACCATCTTACCAAAAAAGTGATGAGCATGAGTGTGACAGGGTATGCAAGTAGTGGAAGGCCGAAGAAGTGGTTGGATTGTGTGAAAGAGGATATGAATGTGAAATGAGTGGATTCTGAGTTGACGAATGATAGAGGTGAGTGGAAGAGAAAAACATGTGCCGACCCCACTTAGCGTGGGATAAGGACAGGAAAATAATGAATGATGATCGTAATGTATTACGCCTTCAACACCTACCTGCAATACCGCCGGCAGTCCAATTACCATATACTCAATGGCACTCAAAGTGGTAATGACCTATCTATTTGATAAAGAAACGCATAGCCTTAACTTTGTTAGTGGTATAAAGTACTCTCTGTGGTTTAATCCGGTTGAGGAGTCTGATTGTCATTAATCAATTCACCAAACTGACTTTCAGTATCATTTAAAGGTATATGAACTGCATAGGTTGTACTCTTAACATGTTATTCATAATTGACTTACAAATTTTCTATAATTCAGGTGGTTGCCAAAGTTGCTATCTATTTTGGTTGACATACATAGTGACAAGAAAAAAAAAAGAATGGGTAAAGTTCATAAGATAATCAAAATTATAGTATTTCCAATGAGCTTAAAAATAAACCGATCAGCCCTAGATTTACTAGAATAGATTTTCCCATAGAACTGATACGTGTCAGGCTGGTTATGGAATGAAACACAGACCTGGCAGTATACAAATTTATTAAAAACGGTTCTATAATGGCCCTGGTCACTGATTGAACGGTTGCACTCGTAAAGGCGGAGGTAGGGTAGGTACTCCCCTCGGATAGTCCAGGCTGATGTGGAGCCGATGAGAGTCTCGCAAGGTGTCCGATGTCAGAAGAACGCGGAGGAACGCCAATGAACACGCCAGTGGTAGAATTGGCGGCAAAACTTCTTGGTCTTCTCAGTCGTAACCTTGGACCCTGGAATTCCATATAAAAAATCCGTCAGGACACGTCTAACGTTCTCTCCCTCTGATTGTGACCATCGTAGCCAAGCGAGATGAAGATGCTGGTAACTATGTGAGGAGAGTACTGAGGTGATGTATGTAGTGTCACAATCAGAGCGGAGTGTACATGAGAAAATGATAGTGAAATGATAGAATGAAAGAGTAAAAGTGCAGTAGGATATCTAGTGTATTGTGTAGATACCTAGTTGATGAAAGCATTGTGAGAAAAAGGCTGAAATTAACTTAAATTAACACAAACTAAAATAAATGACCGTTAAAATACGTTACAAAGTCTACCTACAGTTTTGCGGAAATAATTGTTCAACACTTACCGAATACGGGATTTTACACTGAATTTATAGTTAATTATGGCCTTCGACTGCAATGAGCTTTAGGATTAATTATCAGTAAAAAAAGAGTTAGGCAAAATGTTGAATATTCAACTTTCGTAGCTAGCGCGCGCAACCAGGTAATGTGACCGTACTCTGAGACGGTTTGCGGCGACTGGCTCCGAGCTCGCAAAATGGCGGTTAGAAAACGCTTACGCAGAAGCCGATGCCGGCCCCATAGACAGCGTAAACAGTACAGTTCACAGCATGAGGAAGTATTCCGCGCATCGCTTGTGACTTTAGGCATGGTAAAAGAATGTGAAATAGCGAATAGTTTGTATTTTCTTTCATTCGATACCTACGTATTTATTTTAAATATAATAAAACTAGATAATTTGTTTTTCTTTTGTTTTATTATTTATTATTAAGTTCCTAAAACTATTGTATCTACGTAAAATAACGTGTATACGTTACAATACCCCCGCGCGTAGTGAAGGATTTTATTATACCTAAAATAATAAAATCCGCATAGGAAAACAGTACCTAAGTAATTGTTTTACTCATTCAAATTCGTCTTTCATACTTCGCGCATTCATAATAACGGCAATAAATATAACAATTTACTGACGACCACTTTCAGTTAAATTTAGGTAATAAGTTACACATAGAACCTATTACCATACAAAAACTAGTTCACATGATAGAAAGCACACGCGAGAGATAACGAAAATCACATAGACCTACACCAACTATATATTAAGAATGGGAAAAAATATATAAATAAAAATTTTAGATGTATACATACCAAAAAATAAAAAAAAACTACCTACTTATTTAGTCCAACCAGTTTCAGGTCTTTGATGTGCCATGAGCCTAAGTTTTTGCCAAACATGTCCTGTAAAACATAAACAAGAGGAGACTTCTTGGCAATAACTCTTGCTTTTATAAATTTTGGAGCTAACTTTTTCGAAAAACGACTTTCCTTGTCGCTTAGGAAGTAAGCACGCTTCATGACCACATCGCCAACGTTAAACTCAGCAAACTTACGGCGTAAGTTGTAATGTGATGTATTCTTCACATGAGCTTGCCATAGTTTTGACTGTACGTTGTCAAAAATGTTGGAAAGACAACCCAAGTTTTCAGCATAGATGTCCCGAGGTAAGAACAAAATTTCGCTACCGAGCTCATTGTCGATATAATGAGTTCCGCAAGTCACAAGTTCGCGTCCGTAAACTAGGAACGCTGGCGTATAGCCTGTGGCCTCGTTAACGGAGTTATTAATAGCAAACTGCACTTTCGGAATAAATAGGTCCCATGATCTATGATCATCATCAACGTATGTTGAAAGACAAGTGATGATTGTACGATTGTAGCGTTCAACTAAATTTACCTGAGGGGTATATTTAGGGGTAAGGTGAACATTAGGGATAGCGTATTTCTTAAAAAATGTATCAGTGACATGACTAGTAAATTGAGTGCCGTTGTCCATGAGAATAGTCTGTGGAATACCGTGTACAAGGAATACAGAGTCTTCCAAGATTTTAACAATTATATCTGATGTGGCACGTCTAATAGGGAAAATAAGGCAAAATTTTGAAAAACAACAAGTGACAACCAAGATATAGCTATTTTGCTTTTTAGAAGTAGGCAAGGGTCCCATCAAGTCTATAGACAACATTTGAAATGGTCGCGAGCACTGTTTTGGACGGCCCATTTCTCCCAACATTTGGTGGTTTTGGGACTTGTAGGCAAGGCATTTGTCGCAAGTTCCTACAAATTTCACAATATCCTGGTACATGCCTGGCCAGTAATATCTAAGTGCGATGCGCCTATAAGTCTTGAATATGCCTAAGTGACCAGCGGTAGGCTCATTATGGTTCTCCGCCATGACTGAAACGCGAAGTTCGGCCGGAACCACTTCCTTCCATGAAAATTCGTTTGTCAAGTTGCACTTATTTTTACTTAGGCGAAAGAGAGTGTCATTTTTAATGTTAAAATTTGGTAAATTCACGGGATTCGTCAGACAACCATTGAAAATTCGCTTATACCAATCATCATTAGTTGTAGTAAAGGACTTGGCAGTTACGATAGAAGCAACGGGAACAGCTCTAGATAGTGCGTCGGGAATGACGTTGTCTACGCCACGACGGTGTTTGATCTCAAAATCAAATGACGACAGACGAACGCCCCAACGTGCGAGTCTTCCAGTAGGGTTGCTTATAGAGAGGAACCACTTCAGAGCACTGTGATCAGTATATACAGTAAATTTCTGACCGTTCTCGATGTAACAACGCCAATGTTCAAGAGCTACGACGACAGCAAGAGTTTCTCTTTCGGTGATGCTATAGTTTTTCTCAGCGTTTGACAAAGACTTACTCATGTAGGCAATCGGGTGCTCTTTACCATCGATAGACTGAGTTAGCATTGCACCAATACCGTAGTTGCTGGCGTCCGTATGCACCTCAAAAGGCTTGCTATAGTCCGGACAGGATAGAACCGGAGCTGAGACAAGACACTCCTTGAGTTCCTGAAAAGCGGAGTCTGCTTCAGGGGTCCACTTGAAGGGAGGGGTACCTTTCTTAGAGGAAGTCAATTTATTCAAGGGCCCAGCTATAGTACTAAATTTTGGAACGAATCGTCTATACCAAGTCGCTGTTCCAAGAAAGCGTTTTAGATCCTTGCGACATGTAGGTGTCGGGTAATTTAGAATAGCCTCAACCTTGGCTGGATCGGTTCTTAAGCCAGAGCTATCAACGACGTAACCCAGATACTTTAGCTGGGAGCTGAAAAAACTGCACTTCTCAAGGTTTATGGTAAGGTTCGCCTGCTTTAACTTATCGAGGACACGTAAGAGTAGTGTTACGTGGCTATTAAAGTCCCTCGATACGACGATGATGTCGTCTAAGTAGGCGAATACCTTGAGATCAAATTCTGAAAATAATAAGTCGACCAGGCGCTGCTGCGTGGCTGGGGCATTAGTCAAGCCAAAGGCTGTTCGTTTAAAGCGAAAAGTACCTCTGCCATTTATGTAAAAGGCGGTCTTATCGCGATCCTCCACAGCAATGGGTATTTGCCAGAAGGCCTTGGATAAATCGATGCTGGACAAGTAGCGTGCGTCACGCAGGTTATCCAAGATCTCCGAAATGTATGGCAGATTATAAGCGTCGCGTTTGGTTACCGAATTAAGCTTGCGGCTGTCTAAACAAAATCGAGGTTGGCCATTTTTCTTGGTAACAAGCAAAACTGGCGAAGACCAAGCACTCTCACAGGGTTCGACCACATCCAAGGCAAGCATTTCGTCCACCTGATCAACCAAAATGCGCTGTTTCTCGGGAGAGAGCCGATAATAGCGTTGGCGGATTGGTTTGGAATCTCCAGTGTCGATGTGATGAGTGATAAGACTAGTGACACCAAGACCTTTCTGCTCACTAGAAATGCCCTCGAACTGCTTGATGACATTATCAGCCAGCTGCTTTTGAGATTCATCTAAATTGTTGTAGCTTTGAATGAAAGCCTGAGGAGAAGCACTGATAGGTAATTTACCACTAACGTCATTGTTATCAGTGACAATACTGTTAATATATTTAGGGCAAAGATGAAATTTACGCCAAAAGTCAACACCTAAAATTAGTTTTGGCTTAATACTCGGAACAACGTAAGCCTTCAAAATGTGAAATTGGTTCTCGAATGTTACCGGAAGATTCATGTAGCCAATACTTTGTAAAATTTGACCACCTGCTGCTGTGAACGAGAGAAAATCGTCTGAAATGAGTGAGAAACCCAAGCTTTCGAGCACGGAATGAGCATTATCACCTAAAATTGTGACAGCAGCACCTGAATCCAAGAGTCCAGTATAGGTATTACCATTGATCTGAATGGCAACATGTGGCCTGGCATCTATTTCATAAGATTTTTCTTCGAGAACTGTGTGAACGTGGTATGATTTAAAGAATAAGTTAATAGTTCGCAGCCAATCCTGCCAATCTTTTTCATCAAACCTACCATTGACACAGCTCCCTGAAGCTAGTTTTTTGACTGTTGCTTCCTGTTAGATGCACAATTTGGGCAGTCAGGAGCCTTGACACCTTCACGTCCGCAAACGAAACATATCAGCAGGTCTTTGCTGGCTGTGCACTGTCTCAAATTGTGCGTGTTAGTACGACAACGGGGACAATAACGAGGTCGTTCACAAGAAGAAGAATCAATTGCGTGTACATACTCTTGAGTGCTTTTATTTATGTTTTGATTTTGTTGATTTGAATTAGTTTTGTTGTTATTATTGTATCTATAGTTATTGAATCTACTATTATCATTTTGTTTATAATTGGACGCACCAGAGTAAGCAAACTCAGGAGCCAGAGTACTTGACGTCGGTCTTGGAGGTTCTTTAAATTGAGAAAGACGCGATTGTATATTTTCATAATTGCGACATAAGGACCGCAGTGCCTCAATAGTTTTAATCTCCGCAACAGAAGAAAGAGTACTAGCGTAGCATGGTCGAATGTTGTGGAGAATTATTTCCAATTGATCTTCTTCGGGTATTGTTTTCGTTAGTCTAGAAAAAAGTCCTGACATAATCGATAAGTAAATGACTATATTTTCGGTTTCTCCCTGTGTGCGAGACCTGATCTCAGATAGCAGCCTATAGTCATAATCGGACTGGCCGAAATCACGCCTCAGTGACACTACGAGCTCATCCCAAGTCGAAACCGAATCCTTCATACTCCTGTACCAATGGATGGCGTCGCCTGTAAATATTTCGGTAGCGTTTCGAAGAAGTTTTTCATTCGAAATATTCTTTGCCTGACAAAATTCAGCAACACGTTGAATGAACGCGCGGACGCAAGTCTTTCCGTCGTACTTTAACTTTGCAAATTTGTTATCATTGCTGCCTTCGCAAGTAACAGTGACATTAAGCGGAGGGGCAGGACTAACCGCAGCAATATTGAGATCTCTGCTGGCTGAGGCCAGGGGATCTACACCTGAATCCTTTAGAGAGTTAAACTTTGCCGTTGCTTTCTTGTAAAGGATAACACACTGATCAAAATCTTCATTTTCGACCCCACCATCAATGCGATTAAGCCGGTGATAAAGATGATTGAGCAAATTTTCTGTTCTAAGCAAGGTATTCTTGTCCAAAGAAGTTGAATCAAGACTGTTATTAACCTTGTCAAGCACATCTTCAACACCATCTAAGTCGTCAGCCACTTCAAAAGGACTAGTAAGAATGTCTTCGGAAGGAAACAAGGGACCACATTTAGCGATTTGTTTGCGTAAATCCTGAACGGTAGCAGCAGGAGTTTCACCTCTTATAGCAACCTCATACTCAAGCTCTGACTTTTGAAGTGACATAAATTTTACCGGGTAAGCCATATTGATTGAGAAAGAATAATCGGTAAGTGTTGAATAATCAATATACTAAAAAAAACAACTAAATACTCCGTCTGTTACAATAAAACAATTAAATTGAGCAACGTTTTGGTTGTTTTTCTTATAATAATCAGAAATTTGAAAATCAACTAAAATGAAAATCGTGCAAGCAAAAAAAATAAAAACTGCAACTAATGTGTACGAACAATTACAAAGATAACAATAAAATATAAATTTCTCAAAACAAAACAAAAAAACTTTTATAGAAAAAATCACAAAATTTTTTGTGCACCCTGTACTTTGTAAAATAATGGTAACAGTCAATTGAGATTACAATTACCTTAGTACACCTTATTATTATAGTTTTTTAACAAACTAAAAAATATTTTTGTTGCTGACTGTACCTAATACGTATTTGCAACAATTGAAAAACAAAAAAAAAACTATTTTATTATGTTACGTACACCTTAGTTGCTGGCAACCAAAAATAAAAACTGAAAAGAAACGTTTCACAAAAATAAAAAAACAAAGCACACAAACACCAAAATACCACCACCTTTTCGATAGCAAAATCAGTGACCTTTGAACACGTTAAGGCGCCAGTGATACGTGTCAGGCTGGTTATGGAATGAAACACAGACCTGGCAGTATACAAATTTATTAAAAACGGTTCTATAATGGCCCTGGTCACTGATTGAACGGTTGCACTCGTAAAGGCGGAGGTAGGGTAGGTACTCCCCTCGGATAGTCCAGGCTGATGTGGAGCCGATGAGAGTCTCGCAAGGTGTCCGATGTCAGAAGAACGCGGAGGAACGCCAATGAACACGCCAGTGGTAGAATTGGCGGCAAAACTTCTTGGTCTTCTCAGTCGTAACCTTGGACCCTGGAATTCCATATAAAAAATCCGTCAGGACACGTCTAACGTTCTCTCCCTCTGATTGTGACCATCGTAGCCAAGCGAGATGAAGATGCTGGTAACTATGTGAGGAGAGTACTGAGGTGATGTATGTAGTGTCACAATCAGAGCGGAGTGTACATGAGAAAATGATAGTGAAATGATAGAATGAAAGAGTAAAAGTGCAGTAGGATATCTAGTGTATTGTGTAGATACCTAGTTGATGAAAGCATTGTGAGAAAAAGGCTGAAATTAACTTAAATTAACACAAACTAAAATAAATGACCGTTAAAATACGTTACAAAGTCTACCTACAGTTTTGCGGAAATAATTGTTCAACACTTACCGAATACGGGATTTTACACTGAATTTATAGTTAATTATGGCCTTCGACTGCAATGAGCTTTAGGATTAATTATCAGTAAAAAAAGAGTTAGGCAAAATGTTGAATATTCAACTTTCGTAGCTAGCGCGCGCAACCAGGTAATGTGACCGTACTCTGAGACGGTTTGCGGCGACTGGCTCCGAGCTCGCAAAATGGCGGTTAGAAAACGCTTACGCAGAAGCCGATGCCGGCCCCATAGACAGCGTAAACAGTACAGTTCACAGCATGAGGAAGTATTCCGCGCATCGCTTGTGACTTTAGGCATGGTAAAAGAATGTGAAATAGCGAATAGTTTGTATTTTCTTTCATTCGATACCTACGTATTTATTTTAAATATAATAAAACTAGATAATTTGTTTTTCTTTTGTTTTATTATTTATTATTAAGTTCCTAAAACTATTGTATCTACGTAAAATAACGTGTATACGTTACAGAACAAACATCTATTGTTTACCACGACGTGAGATTTTAATTAAATATGAACCTCAAATCTATTAACTTGTCTATCTAGATATAGGTGAAATAATACTCCATTGTTCAGTGACGTCAGAATGCTTGAATAAATGAGTTTTGGAATTGACGTCACTACATTTACGTAATGCTTTGGTTTTCTAGGCGGCCGTTAGTGGTCGGTGTTCAGTTTAGATTTAAGTTGTTACGTACCTATGCATTTCTGTGCTTTTTTTGAAGTAATATATATTAACCTCTCAGTTCATAGCTCTTACTCTCTCTCTGTATAATTCTCAAAATTTATCTACGGAAAACATTCAATAATTTTGACTAAGGTCAAGTCAGGTCTACGCTACCAGTCTACGCTGTGAGGCCCGACGTCACCAGTTAAAGGTTAAAAAAACATTATAAATACGAGAAAGATGTTTCCGTACAGTAAATGAATTCCTTTCAAATCTTTAACGTATAAATAGTTTTGAAATGTTTCTGAGTTACCATTAAAAAACATTATTTTCCATTAAATAATTTTGCTGTTTTTTTTTTTTTTTATTAACCTATATTTTCCCACTGCTGGGCAAAGGTCTCCCCCAATTGTTTCCATCTCTCTCGGTCTTTAATATCCCACCAATCCTTCCGAAAGGTGTCGAGATCATCTCGCCAACGTTTTCTCGGCCTGCCCCGGCTTCGTCGCCCATCAGGCACCCTTGGCGTGATAATCCCTGCCCACCTGTCACCATCCAGTGTTTGCTGTTTTATTAATAATAAAAGCTGATAACGATTTAAAAAAAAAAAACTGTGCGTATTTTTGGAACAACTATCTAAAAGTGCAAATAACGAGGTCAAAATTATGTTTGTCCCTTACTTTAATTTGGATTTTTGAAGTGATAACCATGATTTTTCGAAAATTGAGAATAGCAGTCTGTTTAGATGACAGTCGTTTGTGAACGGCCAGCTGTATGTATGTATGTATCTTACCCGAAGGAAACTACAGCTTGTAATTGAGCATTAATGATTCACGATCAAAGGCCGTCGCAATGTGATTGCTCTATCTTGGCTCTATCTATCAAACGTAAGCTTGTAATAGACAATTTGTAAGTCATAATTTACGGTTACAGTTTTGACATTGCTTGGATTCGAACTAAAACAATATTGTTTCAGTCCTGCTGCATGACTGCTGCAGTCCTGCTTTAGATCTACATAATGACATTCGTTGTGATGAATAACATAAATGACGTTTTACGTCACTAAGAAGGACTAAATCAGGACTGCAGCAGTCATGCAGCAGGACTGAAAAAATATTGTTTTAGTACTAATCCAAGCAATGTCAAAACAAGCTTAAGACAGTCCTGCTTTAGAAATGTTGAAACAAGCCTAAAGCAGGACTTAAGCTTGTTTTAGCATTGCTCTAAGAGTTCGTGGATCAGTTGAGCTACTTTTAGATCGTTTATTTATATAGTTTAGTTTTGAACTTAATTTTAATTCGTTATTTTACATTAATTATTCTTAGATTCAAACTCACAGCTGCAGTTCTAAATTTTATCTTTCTCGATCATTACGCCTCGTTAAGCAAATTATTCTGAAGTATAAAGTTTTCACCTTTAATCAAACGTGAAATCACCCGTGATAAAATCTAACATTCATAATCAATACCACACATCACTGAACATGCTGCGATGGGGTAAAACTACCCTAAGAGTAAAGTTCAGTTTTATCCTTGAAAGTTTTCGGGTTGATATTACTCAGGTACTGAAATGTTTAAATTACTTGAGTAAAAGTTATCAGGAATTTGAACACAATTTTAAAATTACAGTAATGTGATATCCCTTAGAGAAAATAAGTTTAATTAAGGTAATGAAAATCAAACGATTTTCAGTTTCGAGTTTTAGCAAATGTTTTGATATTCACCTGATTTTCAGAAAACAATTCCCATTTAACTTATGAAAACAGTTATTCAAACAAAATCGCACTACACTGCATTGTTTTGAACTGAAACTAACTTGCTAATTAATAATTTGTGTAACGTAACTAATGTAATGTAACTAACTAATGTACCTATTGTTAGAGCGTCAATATTACTTTACTTTTAGAAGAGAATAGAATACAAAACACTTTATTGTACACAAAAAAGAAAATACATTACAGAAATATAAAATAAAAATAACAAGTACAATGGGCGGCCTTATCGCTAAAAGCAATTTCTTCCAGACAACCTTTGGATGGACTGGAATATTAGAAATAGACTACTATATTGGTGGTATTAGTCTTTTTGCTTTAAAACCCACCACCAATGTCTACCGTACTTTAGGATACATTCGTGAGCCTGTTTTATTCATAAATATAACGCTTTGCTTTTTTGGTAACTACGAGTATACCACAGTTTTCCGCTATTTTAGCCCTAGCAAGCAAGTTCGTATGAGCAAGTGACCAACTCTGGTGACAGAGTTTTTAGGCCGCCTAAAGGACTGGATCGACAATAAACGTGCCCTCCGAAGCACGGAAGCGCTCAGTTTGTAATGCCACTTGCGGTCACCCATCCAAATTGTGACCGCCCACAACGTTGCTAACTTCAACGATCAATCAAGAACGTCTCAGCAAGTTAAAGTTCAAGCAAGCTCTTGTTACAGTAATTAAAACTCTCTGGTTGAAATGTACTCATACCAAGTTATGCAACCCGCCTCAAGCTGGGAACTATTTCAGTAATATTTCCACCAACAGAGGTAGAAGCAATTATCCAGTCCATTAGGGTTCAGTGACCGCCGCACCTTTCATGACGAGCCTGTTTTAGCCTTTATTAATTAGTGAAACTTGCATTCAGGTTAAGCTTGGTTTACGTAATTATAATTATTGTTTAGTACGCGTTGTTATAACATCATATTTTTAGGAAATTACCTAAACCTACCATAAACCTATGATGCATTGAGAGGTGATCAAAAATACACTTTATTGAAAGTAAAGTAAATATAGGAATGCCAATTTCTTAATATTTTTTTTTTGCTATTTGGATTTACCTCCACTTTCGAACTTGTAATCAGACATGATCGTGCATCATTTGATTTTACGTTTAAAAAAATATATTATGTGAACTAACACACGGTAAAGGAAAAGATTCAAAGAAATCCCGCTGCTTGGTTGCTTTAGGTAACTATATCTTTATTTTGGATAAGCTAAGCCCAGAAACTAAAAATGTTTCAAACATTTTTAGTTTCTGGGCAAATCTACTCGATCTAAATGAATTCCAAGGCACTACAGATTCTAGCTAGAAAGTTACTTTGATTGCAAAAATATATAAATCATTCATAAAATTCTATTATAATTTCATGTCTCCAGCTTCAGTATATGGTTGCAATGTAAAGTCTGCAAGTCTCATATTACATTGACTTTGTAAACTAATCAAATATACAAACATGTTGGTTCTATATCAAGAAACGTTCCTCTAGCTAGAGGAAATACGAACTCATGTAAAATGTATGAGAAGTAAGATCGTTCGTAGTTCGTGCTTGAGACAACTCTCAGCTCAACTCAAAATGTTATCATAAATGTGAAAGTGTGTTTGTTTGTTTGTTAGTCCTGCTTTCACGTCAAAACAGAGAGACGGAATGACGTAATTTTGTGTGGAGATAGTTGGAGGGCTGGAGAGTGACATGGGCTACTTTTATCCCGAAAAATGCATGTTTCCCGAGGGATAAAAAGTAGTAGTCCACACAACTTTTCAGCAAACTCAGGTGCACTGCAATGAAAAATCCATGAAATCAAGCCCGTACATCTTAAACCTGGTTTTACTTTAGTTAGATAATCCCCAGATTGCATGCTCCCGATAGATAAAGATAAATCTTTATAAAGCGTAGGTACCCGTTTAATTGAGTGGCTCAGGAGGTTTCAATACTTAATTAAAATAACGTACTCTTTTCCCCGTGGGTAATTGCGGCTTAGGTAGAGATATAACTTTTAGGCTTAGGTAGAGGTTTTGAGATGTGTCTCTCATTAAATTGTTATGATTAGAACATTTTGTGTAAGCATCAAAAATAGAAAACAAAGGCTCTTGTCCATATTTTGCTGAAGTTAGCATTCCATACGTGACAGATTGCAAGCTCATTTCCGCCTATAACTGTTTTATTTACGATGTTTTCCTTACTCGGGAATATGCGGATGTGTTATTTTTTCATGCGTCAATTGAACTTACTACCGACAGTTGAGACACTCTTCTACATACTAACACGATATCTACAGATCACGTTTAAGATCGTTGCAATAGCAAAATCATTTCATGGCTTTCGCTAAATACACCCTGAAGTAGAAAAAATTGTAAAGTAATCCTGGAGTTTGCATGCAAACTGATTATAGAACTAATATAAATTAGAACATAATTAAAAGACATAGAGATACAGATGAATTTATAAGCAAATAAAATAAGTTACCTACTTAAAATTTAGACAAAAAATTGTCGGACCGAAGTAGCCGTGGTACTGTTTGTATGAACGCTTGCGCACTGTGTCCGACACGAAATAGAAGTTATGCCCGATATATCAAAGATGAAGCCAAAAGTGACTGGATTTGGACCAAAGTAGGCAATATCCGCTTTTTTAGCTTTTTTAGACTCTAGATCCGTACAAATGAAAAGTATTATCAAAATTTGGGATTCCGACAGGATTCGAACCCGCACTGATACAAGCGATCCCCCTTAAAAAATTGTAGATCCGTATTTTTACGAATTCGGATCGGAAGCAGTGCGTAACCGCTCTTATTAATTTTATTGTTTTGTTGCAAAAATACTTATCCCTATTGTCTGTGAGTAGAAGTGGAAATATTTTCATGAGCTCTCGATGCTTGAAATACCATTCAGAGCAATAATAACGTCATATCGAATAATAGGAACTCAATTCGAGAGACAGATAAGTAGGAATCCAATGCCATTGTCTTCTTAGGATATTATTAACATGAGGGTACTATCACAGAATACTAGTACTGTACTATGTTTGGAGCTTATTGCCTGGAATACACATACTACTAAAAAGCATGCTTGTGAGCTTACCCCATTTTACTGTGGAAAATCTTATTGAACTTTACCAGATCTAATATTAGATCTAAGCATTAAATATGAATAGACTCCCCTTTTAGGGGATCAATGCTTCTCTCCTTTGCAAATAGTCCAATATTGCGAAATAATTCTGAAAGAAGCTGGAATGAAGGGAGATTAATGATAGATGATCAATTCCTATTTAATTCCCGCTCTAACGGGCTAAAGCGAGCACAAAAGATTACGAGACGAAGCCCCAATTATATTCAGATACAAAAATGTATTTCGATTTAGAGTTTTCTTTTCTTATTGGATAGTCAAATAATTTTATATCGTTGTGCGCCATTAGTTGCTGATGCCGCTGCCATTAGATACCATGCTGAAATCTTGTTATCGTGAAAGAGTGAGCTCACACGTTAGAACAAGAATATTATGTGTCAATAATAAAAAATAAAACGTCACTGTTGTTGACTGTCTGTCATTATTCGTATAAAAAAATAATTTTAGGCATCACGGTGTCAGCCTAATTCAATATTCAATACTGGCCAGCGATAAATCCCTTTTTTTGGTACCAGTGGGGCTGAAAAGGACGCTATCGCAGAATCACAATAATAATAATAATAATAAGCCTTTATTTCCAATAAACTTATAGAACACAATCTTCAATAATTTTTATTTTTGTAGCATGCATTACAATTTCTTATTTGATTAGACACAATTTATAACATTATTATTAGATTAGTAGAATTTTATAGATTACAAGACATAGATTACATTTTATAGAATCACAATAGGAATTGCAATATATGCCGTTCTTTTCACACTCAGCCTATGAAAATAGACAGCATAGAATTAAATTCCTATTGTGATTTTGTTATAACGGCCTTTTTAACCCCACAGTTGGCATATCAAGAGGCAAATAAACTGCTACTCTTTTGTCTTTTGACAGCCGCTTCAACCTAATTAAATATTCACTACTTATAGAAAAAAAATTAAAAAAAATGTTCACGGCTATATCCCCAAGCGCGGTAGACATTCTCTCAGATTTTTTTTTAGGCATCTTTAAGATCCTTTGAAGGTAGTCAGAGGTATGTCCAAATACAATTTGGTACATGCCCACGTTTTGCAAAAGTTAGCATTCCATACGTGACAGGTTGCAAGCCCATCGACGCTATTAGAAAGCTAACTGGTTTCCTCACGATGTTTTCCTTCACCGTTTAGAGCTTGTGTTAATGCGCATATAAATTTATATTCAATACTGGCCAGCTATAAATCCTTTATCTTGGAACCAGTCACATTTTTTATCTTTACGTGCCTTAACATCAAAGGAATACTTAAATTTTGACCACGATCAAAGTTGAAGAATCGGATTTATTCGCGAAAATAAAATTTAATTCAAAAGCGCCTTATATTTTATCACAAAAAGTCCGGTTTTTTTGTGGTAAAATAAACATTTTAGTATGCGAAGGGTCGGCTTCGCTCGCGTTACTGTTATTTTTCTATCTTTCGCTACTTTTTTCTAAATGAAAGGTACCCATGTACTTTTTTGTACCCTGACATCGTCCAAAATTTCATTACGTTTGATTGAGTAGTTAGGACAAGAAAGCGTAATAAACGATTCCTTTCCAACGACCTCATGCCTGTAGCACACCTCCGCTGAGAAACAACAACTGCGAAACCGCTGAGCGAGTTTCGCTGGGCAACAGTACTTCGGTAAATAGCGGACAACGGGCGGAGATGTAGTAGGCGCCTGAGCAAATGAGCGAAATCATGTTAGAAAGAGACAACATCATAGTCAGTTTTGTACGTTAGAGCAGGGAATTTCGCTACTGTTTCGCCGTCAAGAACTCACAACTCACAGTGAAACTATTGCGGTTTCGCCCTTTGAGTTTCGCAGCGGAGGTGTGCTACAGGCATCACTGGCCCACCCCACCAGTCGGGTCCGATATTATAATCACATTAGCATTTTTTTTATTAGACTATGAGTACCTGGGTAGTTAGGATTAGGATTTGTAGCTTCGTGGCTTTCTGTTGCAAACTAGTCTTGATTTGAAGTTTACGTTGGACACGTTGGAGCTATTTCTCATTTAGTTGAATACAGTATTACCTACTTGGAGAACTAGTTCATTGCTATTAATTACGTCATAAATCATTATAAATAATGCTAGACTTTCACACAGCATCATCTAGCCCCCAAGTAAGCAGATCTTGTGCTATGGGAACTACATGATTGAACTACTTAAATAAGAGCTTTTTTTTGGAAACACATGCATATTATCTTGAAAAACACTCGGCCCCGAGGCAATTTTTTGCAAAAGATACAATCGAACCCGCAACCTTCTGTTTCAAGCGGGTCTTCGCCCACTGCGCCACAGAGGTTGTTATTGGACTAACCTTAATGTTTTCTCTATGAAATTTTGCTTAATAAACAGATATGTGTCCCCGGCTTTAAAGATAATAGCGACATCTTAATAGTCTCACAATAGATATCCAATTTCTGTACAGCAATGAAGCTTATTGAGATAGTGTGAATATGAGCTTCAGACAGGTAAATATTAATTATTATTAGGATAAACATAACAACGTTATCCCCTGACATTGTTTCTATGATTAATCATAATTATTTACCCATATCTTTATGATCTAGTAACTCTATTTTGTTACTGAATGTTAACTAAACGAACTAGAGTTTCGTCAGGCATCACTTTTTACGGCATTCACCTATAAATATCAGCTTAGTTTGGACAAAGAGAGTAACGTAGGAGGTAATTTCTAAAACTACTGAACCATCATCATTTTCCTGTGCATAACTCACTTAGGTGGAGTGAGCAAAATAGGATCTCTTCTTCCATTCTTCCTTACCTCTAATCATATCCGTGTTCACTTCTATCTTACTTATTCATCTTTCACACAATTCTTCTTTTCTTTTTCTCTTATTTGAGTAGCGGCACTACTCACATTCTATGCCATCTCTACTTTAGTAATTTTTAACCGACATGAAAAAAGGAGGAGGTTCTCAAGTCGTCGGAATCTTTTTTTTATCCCTCAGCGTTAGTAGACCATACTACGCGAGCATAATGTAGTATATCTCCTCAAGATATCTGAATCATTTGCGTCTTTGGTACTGAATGCGTTAAAACTTGTTACGTTTAGGAGAAAGTTTGGGGAACCCCACAAAATATATTTTTTACAATAAAAAATATTTTAGAACCAAACGTTTACTTACGATATGTGTTTCTTTGTGTGTTTTGGAAAGAATCTTTAAGTAAAATTTTTTTTGCAGCGAACACAGCTGATCTTGGAGTACTGGACCCAGCACTTTACAAAACAGATTGTTTGAATGAGGACCTCATGTGGCCAGAAGGACATGTCGTAAGTATTTTCACTTATTCTATTATATTTTTAAACGTATACCATTAATATTTCAACAAGTCTCGAGACCATCAAATATGAGTGATTTCTGATGCACAAAATCTAATAGTGGACACGAAATAGGCCCCGAGATTATCTATCATATTTGAGTGAAACGTAATAATTATGTTTGATCAAATTGCTATTAGATGTCAATGTTTTACCGAAAACTTAATTTATCAATCACCAGGGAAAACACTTCAATTATAACACCCCTCCATTTTGTAGGGGGTTAAAAGTACAAACCCGTCAAGTCAAATTAATGTTGTGGGCTCTACAAAATTTTGATAGGTTTATGTAAACAATGTTGACCCAAATCGTTTGATAATCTCAGCTTCATCCTAATTTCCGAATTCGATGAAACTTCGAATATCAGTGCAGTGGGTGAATATAGGCTGAAATAGATTGATATATATATACAACATAGATGATGATGATGATGTTGAGATGACGGCTGATAGAGGGAAATGGAAGAAGAATACATGTTGTGCCGACCCCACGTAAGTGGGAAAAGGGCAGGAAGATGATGATGATGATGACGATGTATAGAACATAGATGTGGACAGTAGCTAGTAATTCATACACTCAAGAACAAAAACCACGGTACTCACTTCAAACAGAACTCAAGGGCTGCGTGCAAATGTCAAGCATCCCAAATATTACCGGAATAAATTAAACACGTCGAGCAGCGGTAAAGTGAACCCTAATTAGGTCCTGTCGCTTCTAATTCAATTCCGCGGTTGAATCACGTCACGTAAGATCTCACTCTTGAAAAGGTTTGCATGCTTCAACATGTGAGAACAGAACAGCTAGTTCACTGTGCTGCCGTCCGATATCTAAAACGCCGATAAGTGACAAAACCATTTCTTGAGATATCGCTAAAAAACGCGCCGCTTTACTATCTTGCTTCGCGTTTGCCGTTTTCTTACACCCGTATTTAAAGACAAGCAATTACTTGCTGCTAAGTAATTTCTCAAAGAAGTCATTACTTGAGGATAGAATACTTCATTTTAAAATCTTATTCTATAGCCGAGTAATGTATATATGTCAAAATCAAACGTAAAATGGTCGAGTTCTCAATGCTACAAGTAAAGAAAATGGTGACTATTACTTGGCGAAGAATTCTAACTGTTGACAGTTCTAACTTCAAACTATAAAATAAAAATCATTACTAGAGTAATTACTTTTACTAAAGTAATTACTTTTACTTGTTTATAAATACGGGTGTTAGTATCTCTAATTCAAAAACTATAAACGTTAGGAACCCATTTCCAAGACAGATCGATAGAAAATGTTGAGCTTTATAACATGGCATTTAAAAGTGAAATTTGACCAAATGTCACTTAACGGCGTTTTAGATATTGGACGGCAGTGTGATAGTGATAGTGTGTAGTAAGTAAGTAAGTTCGTATGAGCAAGTGGCCAACTCTGGTGACGGAGTTTTTAGGCCACCTAAAGGCCTCCGTCATGGCTTAACGACTTAAAAGCCGGGACCGACTTTTAACGTGCCCTCCGAAGCACGGAGTGTGTAGTGTGAAAGTGAATTAAATAACAGGTCAAATACTCGTAATCCTATTTCCTTATTTCACTCGTAATCCTATTTCCTGGCGCTTCGTCTATGTTACAACAGTCATAATCATGGGCAAACTCTTGTGATTTCTATAGTTTAAGAAACACAATGACAGTGAACAATGTGTGAATACTAGGCCTCGTTCGTACGAGAGTTTTATTAACATCCATTAAAAATGCTTTGAACTGAATGAATTTCTAAGTATTTATTCGCAATTTAAAATGCGTCAAACTAAGTTCAATTTTAAGCACTGGACGGTACCTAAGCATTAAAATGAATTTGAGTTCAGTGGGGTATGCGAGTACGAAAATTATAAGTAATGCAATCTATATGTTTGAAAACATTTTGGAGTGACAAATCATAAACTTGGTATTTTTATATCGCAGGGGTTTTTAGTTTTATTTTAAATTTTTAAGTTTATTTTATGTTTTACTAGCTGACGCCCGCGGCTTCGCCCGCGTGGACTACTATTTTGTTTATCCCACGGGAACCATGCATTTTTTCGGGATAAAAGAAGCCTATTACCTATTCCCAGTCATTATATTTCAAATTTCAGCCAAATCGGTTCAGTAGTTATGGAGATACGTGGCAACAAACATTCACACACACACACAAACACACACACGGCCTTTCGCCTTTATAATATTAGTAGGATTTAAGTTAAGTACTTATTTTTACAACTACTGTGCAATACATATTGTTAGTGCTAGTATTTGACCAAAAATAGGTCTACTGATTCGTATGAACGGGAAAATAGTTCATTAAAATCTTCGACCACTCGAAGTCTACTTGAAAATTTCTAAGAGAAAAAGTCATAAGCTCGTCTAAGCATTAAAATAATTACCCCATAAAACTCAACTTTTATCATGGCAACACACAGCCCCTTCACTGAGGATCGTCCCCAAACGTGTCATCCAAGATTTAATTAGATCCTAAGCTGATAAGTATCCGCCTACACATTTTAATTACGCATCAAATTACTGGTTTTTACGACCCTTCGGACGGATTACTCAGATTTACGGTCATATTTTTGTGACAAACATTATGTACAAGATACATATCACATCCAAGATTTTCGTCTTTTATGTCTAGCCTGCTTATTTTTGGACTGTTTTTTTATTATTTTAGTAAACCAGCCCTATTTCGTTAGAATGACCCTGCTTTCTAAAACAATATTGAATCGTTTCGGAGCAGATAACAATTCAAACGTAAGAACAAAAATAGAGATTTTTTTTTATTAAGAGAAGTGATTTTTTTTTTATACTTGTATTATCAGGATTTATCGAGTAGGTATTAATCTAGTAAGTCTAGTAAGTCTAACAAAAAAGTTACTAGACTGATTTGCCTATTTATACGACAAAAACAGGTATTTAAACAACGATGCCCTATTAAACTAGTGCTTGTATAATACACTTATACTTTTAACAGTTTTTATAATCTGTCATAACATAAATGGGCGCCAAAAGTAACCTAAATTATCCAATCTATATTTATTAACACACCCATACACTGAATCATCACAAAACTCATTATGAATTTGACGTCAAATTTATTCAAAAATCATACTAATGACTTAGCACTAGGACTGATTTCCCAGGAGCCTAGAGTTATTTAAATGCGGTGACAATGAACAGCCTATAAACATTAAAATGTGAATATACGACACATTGTACTAATTTATTACCTGTGAAGGAAGGTAAGTTATTAGGAAACCAGTTAGTACTAGTTTTCCAGTAAATTTTTATAACATTTGGCTTGTTGCGAAAAATATGGGCATTTAAAGCCGCCTATACAAGCTGAGCGAGCCTAAGCCAGCGCGAGCGAAGGGGAGTCTTGAGTATTTCTTACGCCGGCTCCATACGTTGGGGCCAACGTTGGTCCCAACGTTGGGACCAAGATTTCGTGAACCATCCACACGTTGGCGATACACCAGTCTTGTTCCGTCAGAGCCAACGTGCAGACGTCCGATGTCTGCGCGTCCGATACAGAAATTGAAATTTCTCTAAGTGATTTTACATTACTGAATACCAATTTTATCACAATCACATCACATCATGTCACTATCACACTTCACACAACACACTATATTATAAAAGCGAAAGTTTGGATGTTTGGATGTATGTTTGTTCCTCTCTAACACGACAACCACTTAACCGATATGGGTGATATTTAAAATATAGATAGATAATAACCGGAAATAGGACATAGGCTACTTTTTATCCCAAAAAATTGCACGGTTCCCGTAACATAAAAAAAAAATAGTAGACTCCATCATCAGATCAGCTCGTTGTCACCATATTATTACATTGTAGTCAGAACTTGACAAATATGCCGAGTTTCAACTCAATCGGCTTATTTACTGAGGAGTTCTGTTGAACAGCTCTTGACTCCATCATCAGATCAGCTTGTTGATACCATAATATTTCATTGTCACCGAGAATCTATAAGTGTGCAAAATTTCAGCCCGATAGTCCTACAAACACAATAAATAAGGAATACGATGACATTCTCGCTCGTCAGTCGACACGTGCGCTCACGATGCGCGTCGAAACGGGACTGAGCATAGCGCCAACGTGTGGACGGATCCCCAACGTTGGCGCGCCAACTTCCTTTGATAAAACCGACACGGCACGGCCAAGCCCCAACCTTGGCCCCAACGTTGGCGCCAAGCTATTTTGTCAGCACCACACGTTGGTGAGAGGCATTGGGACCAACGTTGGCCCCAACGTGTGGATGCGGGGTTAGAGTATTTTACAGTTTTGGTATTTTTAACCCCTGACGAAAAAGAGGAGTGCTATAAGTTTTTTTTTTATTTATTTTATTAAGTTTGTAGTAGGTATGTATCTGTGTATCGGCTCTGTGTATCTGTGTGTGGCATCATAGCTCCTGAACGGATGAATCGATTTTTTTTTATTGTCTTTGTCGAGAGTGTTTACGAGGTCATGGTTGGGGATTTCGTCTAGTAATATAAAAAAACTTTTAACATTTTTCTCGATATCAGCAATGAAAGTGCTGACTTACGCCACAGATGCATTTGTGCTGTTTTAAACTTTAACTTCTTCTTCATAGGGTCGAGTTTGGTTCACGCTGAAGTACGAGGCGGTAACAGAAAGGCTGCAAGTTCACATTCTGAAGGCGAAGCATCTACCTTCGCGTACGCCCGCACTCGCCAACGCCTGCGATCCGTGTATCAAGTAAGTGATCATTCATTATTTTTTTGGTTTCTTTAATTTTCCTTACGAAATGACCGTTTTCAACTGCTGCAAATTATAATGATGGAATATATACAAGACAAAAGATCTGTTCGTAGGAGAAAACTTTCCTGGCTGCGGAATATGCATCACAGGCATAAAAAAGGCTGAAGATCTATTTCGAATAGCCCAAAATATGGAAGAGTTTAAACTTCTTATAGTGCCTCTCCAGTTATTGAAGGTTATCGGTCATCCTCTGAAACTCTTCCTTATTTTGGGCTTATTTTTTCTTTATTTATTTTATTGGGAAATGTATTAGAGTCCGTTCGTTCTTTCTTCTTGGTTTTTTTATTCATTTTCGTCGACGTTTGTAATGCTTATAATTTCGGCTTTCTCTTATCATAACAACTATTTTACTTATGTTGAGTTTTTTCAACAATCTATTTAAAGTTTGAGCCAAGTATGAAATTGAGGAATGAGTAAGGTAAGTAATTGACGGAAGGGAAAGAATTTACCAAATTTTAATTTAAAGTAAATTAAAATTTGGTAAATTCTTTCCCTTCCGTTATTGTTATTAATATATTAAAGATCTTAAGATATTTAACGTATACGTCTTCAAAACTACTCGTATTATGTGTCTTCAAAATCAAATCTATCACAGTCACACAAAAAAACCAAAAATCTATCTAAAGGTTTAGTATTATTTAAGTTTAAATAAGACGATTAGTGGGTGGATGTGGGCTGATTAGATAGATAGATAGAAGATGATTAGACAGTAAAAAAATAATTTCGGTAGTAATAACCTATTTCAAATTACAAATAGGTAGTGCTATTCCAGGAACCTATCAATTGATGACATCTCATTGATAACTACGAGTAGCAATCCACAGAATTTCGACTGAAATCCTATTCAGCCTTCTACCGGGTTGGCTAAATGTCAGACCTTTCGACACGACGTCATGCATGAATTTAAAATAGTTTAAAAATGGAACACTGAATATTTAGAAGTTCTTTTTTCAAATTTCTAGTAAAAAATGTTTGACATTCATTTGTTTTGTTGAGTCATTGTTTGCGGTAGCTGTATTTAGTTACTGTTTGATTCGACAATTACAGTTAGTTATACCACCGTTATTAATGTTAATAATTCCCTACCGGCTAAATGTTAAAAAATTAAAGTATTATTGGGCAAACGTAAACGGCCCTAAAAAACGATGACGAAAGATAGACTTAATTTTAACAAGGCAGAAATTAAATACTGAATTTGAAATGAAATCAAAATGGTAGTACTTACATACCTACTACAAAAGAAAAAGAACTGTGTGGTGCATTTCTGTTCATAACTATAAGAACCTTGACAGATCCTCACCAAATATTTTTAAACCAATCGGTACGCATTATCCTTTCAAAAAAAAAAGGTTTTTTTAAATCGGTCCAGGCGTTTTCGAGTAATCAGGCAACATACTAGTACAGGCAACATACTCGTACACAGAAAAGAAATTCGGACGAATTGAAAATCTATTTTTTTGAAATCGGTCAAAAATATCTATTAACATGAACAGAAGCACGTCCAAAAACGTTTTGGATAAAATATTAAATAAACACCGTAACACATTTGAGTAAAAACCAATATTGTAGTACCTACAGCTTTAGATACAAAAGTACTTCAACTAGGCCTACTTCAAATTGCGGTCGCTTTGCTCATAGTAAGTGCTTTCATCAGTGTGTTTTAATTTTATTAATTTCGTGATATCAGCTGTTGGTATTTCTATATTAAAGCTTAACCATGTCTAACGTTCATAGTCACCGAGCGAAAACAAAATCGTTGAAGCTAGAAAATAGTTTTTTTTGTATGGAAAAATAACTAAGACGGAATTTTTCGCAACGAAGTCCTAAGTAGAGGAAAGTGGGTTAAAACGTTTGCAAGGAAACTATTCAACGCATTTTGAGTATTTCTCGTAATTTGGTTTTCAAACTTAAAAGGAACTATAAACGGTTAACGAGCTATAAACGGTGAAGGAAAATTAATTAGTAATTACGCGATAAAGTCCCGTTAGTTCGTTCCCGTTATGTCTACAGATCGCGAAAGTTTAAAATGTGCTAAAGGTACACCAATATAAAATAATTTATCACATAATTTTAGATGGTTTATGTACTTGAAACAAAAACACTTAGCTATTCATCTATGCGGGCGTATGCTTGTATTATATAAATTAATTTTAATTTACGTGATACTGTGTAGGAATAGATAATGTGGGCAGTTTTAAACATAATAGGTCAATTATCAAGATTATATGGGATAGTGCCTTAATTTAAGAAAGTTGTAGGTTTGAATACTGCCTTAAATTGCATCAAAGAGTTTTTCTTTTCGTAAAATGTATAAATACTAAGAAAAAATTGCGAAAGTATATAATTTTTTCGAAAAGAAAAATCTGATGCACGGCCGGGTTCGAACCTACGACCTTCGAATCGAAAGTCGAGGTACTAACCCGCTTGGCCAAACCGGCTCAAGTTAAAAAAATAAAACATAAATCTTCTCTTACAGTTTGTGACGCTATAATCCGAAAGAAACTCAAGTACTTATATCTCAAAAACACTGTTTACTTTATTATCCCTGAAAATCCACCTGTTACGTTGAGGCGCCCCACGGCCCCCACCTGTCTGGTTCAGTAGAATTCCCAAGGCGTCCCTACATCCTTTAATCTGCAAAACAAAATTCGAGATAAAACATCTTAAATCACCGACAAACACCGTTTTTACAGGCAACCTTGCTTGTACCAACTTAGGCCTTTATACTAGATGATTTATACAGTGTCAGGAGGCAATCTTTGCCTACACCTATCGGAACACTGTAGTGCCTGGGACAATATTGAGATGGAGGAGGCTTCCCCAGCACCTACACCATCCTCTCAACTTAACCAGCCATATCCACAGGAAAGACATCGTCAATACGTGTGGGGCTGACTAAGCCGCGGGTTTCCTCACGATGTTTTCCTTCACCGCTTAGAGCTCGTGTTACTAGGTCAAAGTGTTAAAAGGTTGTACCAGCAGCCTAATAAAACACCCTTAAAATAAATAACCGTTTTAAAATAAGTTTAAAATAAATAACCGTTTTAAAATAAGTTTAAAAATTATGAATTGTATTATTCCAGTACAGGCTGGTACCTAATAAATGAATACTTACTGCAAATAATAATGCTTGTTAAAATAGACTTATGAATATAAAAAGTACCCAAAGCAATATTAAAACATTCCTTCAATTCAAGAGCAAGATGGATTAATTTAGTATTCATCTTTCATTACTATTTTATTATTAGAGCGAGATTAATGTAAATAAGACATTTCTATTCAAATTCGGTTCAATAAAATTCGTATAAGAATAAAGTATGTAATAGGTCATGATCCCGTTCTAGATTGTCGACGAGACTTTCTGTCTAAAACTGACTGACCTCTGCGGGGCAAAAAAGGCCATCATAGCAGACTCATAGTAATTAATTGCACTATAATATGCTATTCTTTTCATAGATATGAGAGTAAGAATAAAAAAGACATTATTATCCATACTTCCATACTAATTAACCGGAAGAGTTTTTTGTTTGAACGCGCTAATTTCAGAAACCACCAGTCGGATTTGAAAAATTATTTCTGCATTTGATAGCTAAACTCTTGAAGAAGGCTACTTTTCATTATCGTTATCATTACCATATACCATCACTACGGGAGCAACGCCGCGAGGGCGCTGCTAGTATTACATTAACTAAATTTTGTACGCAATAGGATACTTTTGTGCACGTATTCTTGCTTCAAGATGTGCAAATTTGCAATAACACGGCGTCATGGCTTAAAACGTCTTACACGAAACGTTGTCCACAAGATTATTCTACATTGTGCGAAGTAATGCATGAGAGCCACAAACAAGCTCATGTTTACTAAATCTTGTTGTCTTAGCGAGAATATAGAACCGGTTTATGGAAGGGTCGGTTTAGGTATTATAATAATTTAAATATGAGAATTTTCTCTATAAAATATAAGTATAGAAAAGCTGTTATAGATTTTTTTATAATGTTAGCCCACACTTAGGAGTATTTAATAGTTTTAATATCTTCCATTATATTAACAGAGGAGATTTTAACGTGATCTATATTTGAATACTGGACAATGTAGTACGTACATCGTTAATTAATGCTACCTTTCAATTATTTAAACGGTTAAGACGAAACCGCGGGTTCGAAAACGGTCATAATTACCTTTTTTTTCATATTTGTTTATTTAGTAGTCAATGACCGATATTATGATTTACTGTTGTTAACACTTAAATCATAATTCTTTACTTCACAGGATTCAACTCATGCCGGATGAAAGAAGAGCACTTCAAACAAAGCAGAAGAAGAAAACTTGCAATCCATTCTACGACGAAACTTTTGTTTACCAAGTAAGTAATATAGGTGAACTTGTTGCGTTGATACACTAGCTAGATAATATTTTGTGCAACATGCCGCGCAATACTCAACCTACGTGACGCTGCAACGTTGCACACTCTGTCTCGCAACATGCCCTGCAACATTTTATGTGACGCGGGACATGTTGCTCTGAGTAGTGTGACCTCTAAAAAGTTCCGCAACATTATCCTCGAGACATTCACGTATAGTCGTATTTCTAATTATACGCACTAAAATTGACGGTCAAAATGTAATTTTTCGTATATTTTTAGTTCGTACAATGAGGAATTCGACTATAGTTGTTGAGCGACATGTTGCTCTATTTCCCCCAAGTGTGTCCGGTGCTTAAGAATGACTCAAAGATTGGAGACTTGCATGTAAAATAAAATTTCTATTCTTAATATTTGTTTAACATTAAGTACCTATAGATAATTTATTTCATAGTGTTAATGTTGGCGTAAGCCATAAAGTATGCACACCCACAAAATATCACCTGTGACGTCAATAATTGTCCAGTAGCTTAATAGGACTAAAGCATGGAAATGTTTAAGTCAGGTTGCGGGTGCAAATCCCGTCTGGGTGCAATTTGTGGGGTGCATTTTAAAATCTTAATTTATGACCAACATTAGAAGACAATGTAGGTAAGTAAGTAAATAAGTTCGTATGGCCAACAATGTAGGTAAACTAAGTAAAGCCACATGTTTACAAAAGTACCACAACATTGTGGTGAGCAATGCCATTTCCAATGAAACCACAACGTCGGGTATCTAGATGTCGTAAACAAAACTAGCAACATCAAGTTCAAACGCACCTTGTGACCTTTATAGGAAACACTCAAACCTGACATTGTATGAATGTATTTCAATTTGTATGGAAAAAATATCAAAAAAAAATATCGTCCTATGAGTTTGCGTATTTGTGCAAATATGAGTGACTGGCTTCAATCATTATCTTACAATGTACCTAGGTTAGAACGACGCAAGTTGATTTATAATCAACAAAGTAGGTACAAAGTACAAATCTTTATTTGTAAAGGAAATGCAAAATAGTTCGCAATCTAAGCATTTGTTTAGTTTTCTTCTAATGAACACTTCACTTGGAAATGGTGAGATAAACTACTTACATCATCTACGCTATGATGCGCTTACGATGGAAAAATCCATTGATGCACGTCCAGGATTCGAAGCCTTTGGATCGAAAGTCGAGGTACTATACCTACCCCTCGGCCAGCACACGGTACTGAGATGA
Source organism: Camptogramma bilineatum (assembly GCA_958496255.1). Classification (NCBI taxonomy): domain Eukaryota; kingdom Metazoa; phylum Arthropoda; class Insecta; order Lepidoptera; family Geometridae; genus Camptogramma; species Camptogramma bilineatum. Next base: position 8,344,606 of record OY292465.1, on the reverse strand, counting down.
GATAAGACCTAAGTGTATTAGGGAAGCTTATTTGCAGTAGTGAATGTCTAAAGTTAGTGTTGATGCTCCCGTAAACACGTAGGTAAAGAAAATAGCAGGTGTTTTTGGCAACGCTAGCTCTATCCTCCTTTATACTTTTAAAATTGATTAACTCTTGTTAAGCTCGCTACTGCTTCTGTTCTTAAGCTGCTTGATCAGTTTTGTGATTTTTTTTAAATCACAAAACTGATCCCGGATAACCTGGATGGTTTTTACCTAAAGTTAGACTGTATAGTTAGACAGTGTCACTGTTGTAGGGATTTTTTATAATACGTTGGCAAATCCATAGCACATACCACAACGTCTGCACTACCGGATTAGCTCAGTATATAATACCAGTATGAAGATGATGTATGAATTTCTTGAACTTTCTGAGTTTTGAGTATTTTGAACACTCGCACACATAGCAGGTTAAAAGCACAGGTTAAAAGTGAGCTTAACACCTACGCGTTGTGAGAAACTTTGTAGGTAGGTTCAATGGAGCCTAAAAGTTGTTCCAAAGGTTATTATTACTCCATCAATCATTAAGTTAGCAGATTTAAACGCGAGGTCTTGATTAATAAAAAATGAATCAGCATAGCACTCTACTAAATAATAGATAGGTTAAAATGCAAATCTCTTTAGTGTTCCTCTCCTCGAACGTTTCTATATATAATCTAAATAGGCCCTTAATACGTATTCTAGATTAGAACAACATTAAATCATTCATGCCGGCGTTTTAATCATTTATTCATCGAATAGGGTTTATGTTTTTATACGCAAGGCCTTCACATCTGTTCTATAGTCGGATTGCTATACGCACTAAAATTGACGATCAAAATGTCATTTTTCATATATTTTTAGTTCGTATAATGAGCAATTCGACTATAGTCTAGCGTACGCCAACGATTTCGTCTATTTAAAATTAAATGCTCGGAAACTGTCATAATAGTCCAGTCAAAATAGACATACAACCCATTCAAAAATTCCCAGAAAGCTGAAAATTGGTAGGGATGTTAGGAACACCATTGTCAACAAACTGTGAATTGTTTCCATCGATCCCATGAATGCTAAACTTTTTATTCAAGGTCAAAGTTGTCAAAAATAAGTTTTTTTTTTCGATTTTTCAGCCAAACGGTTAGTTTTATCGTTTTGTAACCAGCAATTTATTTCTTTTTGTTTTTATTTTTCATTTCAATAAGCTAAAATAATATTCATAAAATTCAGTGAAAGTCACCAATGAAAATTGACTAATTCAGAGAAACCATGGTCAGTTGTTACAGATTCATGTTTTCAGTACGTTTGTGCGGACTATACATTTTGCATTGCGACATGACCGGGCTTTGAGTACGCCGCTTCTAGTTATTTTTGTTTTACTGTGAAATATTTATTAGTCAATTTTTTGTTCATCAATTCGCTTTGAAACTTTTGTTACAAACTCAAACAAACATCAAACAGGCTAGATCCACGATAAAACGAGCTCCGTTTCGACAAAAGCCACAAAAGCCCACGTTTTTCTCAATTTCCCGACCTTTTAGCAAAGCCGCAGGCTCGTGGTTTTACAGATAAATTCTGTACAGTATGCTAAAAAAGTCATATAATATATTTAAAAAATGTAAAAAATACAATAACATTAATTTATATTTTCAATGCAGTTAAAATACACCACTGCGTCAAAACACACGTACCACTACCACACCACGTCGCAGCGACAAAATGTGGTCCAGCTGTGGTTGCGTGAATTGTGTCGCAGCGACTTTTTGCAGTTGCGTTGTGGTACCGACAAAATGTCAATGTGGCAGGCGCCAGCTAGGCGCGCGCTGTTGATGACGTCATGTCGTCGCGATGTGGTTGCGATGTGGCTGCGATGTGGTCGTATTACACAGGTGGTCGATAACAACGACAAAATGTGGTACGTGTGAATTGGAAATTCATTTTCAATACAAATATACGCCCGACCACGTCGCGTCGTTGTGGTGTGGTTGTCGGTGTCGTGTGGTTGTGGTACGTCTGAATTGGCACTAAAGCTTTCTACAAACCAAGCTGTAAACGATAAAGTCAAACGTCGTTAGACTAGTAAGCTGCTGGGTGAATGATTTAGTTGCTGGGGAAACCCAACTACTCCATTAATAATGTCCCAAAGATTACAGTGTTCCTTGTGTCAGCATAGGTTGCCTCGAATGATAAATACCTACTATGGTGAGAGAGATAGGAGACCTCTGCCCATCTGTTGAATCAAATAGGAGATAGTGATTGGCAGCACGCCTGGCCAGATGGCCAGATGGTCTGACGAGGCATTGAATTTGACTGACACAGAATCGGAAGAAATAGTATGAAAATAAGGTGGTATATGAAAGGTTGGATTGGTTTTTAATGCTGGCGTGCTTGACTATATGGGATCTCGAAATTTATTTGTACTCTAGTCGAGATTTAAAAACTTTTGACAATTTTCTTGCACTATTATTTATAGATATTGATAGAACTTTTAGTTACATTAAGTTTTTGATGATCGGGAAACAAAAGCAATTCAAATTTTTAGTAAACGAATAGTATTTATACTCCCCTGTGCAGTGACTGGCTACATTCAGTGTAATTGTATTGATTTAGGTCCACACAGACCCAAGGTTCGCGAATAAATTTTGATTAACGCGACGGGTGGGCGCGTTGATCACTTTCTGGTTTTTCGAGTTTTTGGTTTTGTTTTTCATGAATGAATGTTTTGGCTGAGTTCATTTTCTCTTGAAATTGCAGTCCTTGATACAAAATTACAAAAATAAGAGATTGTAGTGCGTGCAGGTATGAGTTATTGGTTTTTGCATGTTAGCTCATTGAAATCTTTTGAAAAAAGAAGGGTGTTACAGTTGTTCTATCTCACGAAGTCCGTTTTTGTGTGTGTGTGTTCACATGCACTTTGTTTCTGTGTGCATAAGCTCGGGAGCGCTCAGAATTGGCCCACGCACACAGACCCAACGTGCATGTGCATCTACACATATACAATTAAGACCAAACGGACTTCGTGAGATAGAACAACTGTATAAGTTTTTAGTGTGCATCTGTGAATCTGTATATTTGTTTAATTGTGTATCTGTGGCATCATAGCTTACTGTTGACGTCACGGAAACGCGAGAAGCATAATGTGTCAGTTGTATTATAGTAAGTATCCTTTAAAGTAAATTCGCTTTTGATACAAGCACGTATTTCAATTATTTGCAAATTCATCAGATCTGAACACACCATAAAAACCTGTCAATCATACTTCTTCAATATTTATACTATCTACACATTTATCTCGTTTAATTAATTAATTCGTAATTCTGCTAGTTCGTTATACATTTTGAGAGTCTTGTGAATTCCAAGTTGCCTCTATTTTGTACTAATTGTTATAGCGATCGCAATTATGTAGAATGCGCGTGATGACTATCTGACGAGACAGGTCATTTGATATTTAAATCCCACTTTGCCGATAGACGAGAAGATGCAAACGAGGGCGTTGACCTGGTAGTGAATTTAAGATTTTACATGAAACAGAATATTGAGATTTGAGAGCCGTTTTAACTAAATGGGATAGTACCTCAACTTTCGATCCAAAGGTCTAATGCCCGAATACTGAAACTTTAGGTAGGTTTAAATGTTTGAGACGTACCTACTTATCTATTTGAGACGATAATACTCTTCAGAATAAAAATGACAGTTAATGGGCGTTGAGACTGCTTCACAGTTTACAACTTTTGCAGTATCACCGTTTTACTTGTTTTTATTATTCACTTTTTGTTCCGAATAAATAAATTATTATTCATTTTATTTAAAGAAAAATACAGTTAATGTCATTGATAAGCACTTAAACTTAAGTATTTAGTTTAAGTGGAGCTTATCATTGGCGTTTCAGTATTTGGGTGTTAGTCACTGAAGTAGAAGACTGTCTACCGCGCCTTACGGATACAGTCGTGATTCGTGATCATGTTTTTTTTTTTCAATATTTAATCCATGACTTAAACCTTTACAATTTACTGCATGATTTATACAGTGTCAGGAGGCAATATTTGCCTACACGTAACGGAATTCTATAGTGCCTGAGATATTGTTGGAGATGGAGTAGGCTTGCCCAGCACCTCAACTTAACCGGCCATATCCATTAAAGAAAGACATGGTCAAAACGTGTGGTGCTGTCTAAGCCGCGGGTTTCCTCACGATGTTTTCCTTCACTGTTTATAATAATAATAAATAATAAAAAATTATAGCTCGTGTTAATGCGCATATTTTTCGAAGCAAAAAATCCATCTATGCCTATACATTTGAAAATACCTCCAAAAAACTATGAAATTCAAATTTTTCCTAGCCTCACAAGCTTAACATATTGTTTCTAAGACTACCTATTCCTTAGTTAGTTCGATATGCATAAACCTGAGTCTCGAAGCAGCAAGACGTATATTCATATTCATACATTATTCAGTCCGTCGGCGTCGTACATAAATCAAATGAAGTGATGAACATTTTTGCATATTTGCGCACCAATTTAATTACCTACCGAGATACTGATCCGATATTGATGCTGACACGCTCTGATGTAAGTAAGCTGCGTTGAAACGGGCAAGTGTACTTGGACAGTGTACTAGCTAGTAGCTAAAGCACAGTCCAAGTGTTACTATTAGTATAGTAGCAGGGAGTAGTTTTAAGGCAAGAGCAGGATGATTTCTGATTAGGGCACAATGTTTCCTCATGAAAATAAATTTCAGGCGTCTCCTGTGAGGTAACTTGTCTTTTTCACTTTCCGACACTTTTCTAAATCATAAGAATGAAAAGTTAAGTGCATTGCAAATACAAATACAAAATACAAATTAATTTATTTACCAAAGAAACACAAGTTACAATGGGTTTGCTGGTGGTCCCCGCACGAGGCAATCAATGGTATTCAGTTTCATATAATTCAAATTTGCATCAATACAATATTTAATAGACAATGGGTGAGCAAAATAAATAAATGTATTTGTCTATGTCTTTGCCAAATTGGCACATAGCACAACTTGTAAAAAGTGGGCATGTTCCAAATACTTGGATTTATCTCTGCTCCCTAGCTAGATCTTCAAAGGATGCCCTGCGAAAACGTAGAACTTCTTGATGGGTATTTTTTTTATCCCACGGGAACCGTGCAATTTTTCGGGAAAAGTAGCCTATGTCCTATTCCCGGTTATTACCGGGAATAGGACATAGGCTACTTTTTAAATGTACTTCCAAACATCAAAATCGGTTTAGTAGATATGGAGATACGTGGCAACAAACATTCACACACACACACACACACACACACACACACACACACGGACTTTCGTCTTTATAATATTAGTAGAAAAGAAGTTCAGTAGAATGAACTAACAATGCTTCGATTCATTCGGAGAATCTTCATTTCAAAATGAGGGACTAGCAATAATAATCTATCCGATCGTTTTTCACTGAAAAAAAAAACTAATACTTACTCAACTTTTTTTTTGAGAGAGAGAGTCAAGCAACTAACTTACGAGAGTTTTGAAAGTACGTAACGTTTTACTTCGTCGATAGTGTCAACGCAGCTTATGCCTTTCATTGGTTTATTGGCTTCCTATGATTAAGTGGTTCGCTGTATATCACGCTCGGGTATTGAGTGATGAATGAGTAAACTGATGTAGATTGTAGGTATCTACTGGGAATCAATTTTAGTAATAGGCTGATTATGGTCGTCTAGTTCGCTACAAAAGGAAACTGCCCCCCTAGCCATATTACACTATCTATCGTCGCGATAGAATAGAAACACTTCAAAATGTATATGGATTTGACGTTTCAAGTAGATGAGTCACGTGGTCAGAACGTCAATTCCTATACATTTTGAAGTGTTCTATTCTACAGCGACGATAGATCGTTCTACAGCGACGATAGATCGTGTAATATGGCTAGGGCCCCTGATTTGCAATCTTGTTTAATGTTTGTCGTTGGTTTTTAAAATGGTCATTTTCATCTTAGAAAAAAATTACGGTGTGAAGATTTCTTAGTCTACTTTATTAGTTTAAACCTAGAATATTTAGACCGTTGTTGAAGGAGGTCATAATAATAATAATTATTGAGTAAGTATGTGCATAATCATTTTGTATAAGTACCTAGTTTAAATTAGAAAACAATATCAGGTTGAAATCCAAATGTTTTTCAGTCATCACACTATATTAAAAATGCAAAAATTTGGATGTTTGGATGGTTGGATGTTTATGTTTGTTCCTCTATAACTTGACAACTACTGAACCGATTTTTATCCGGATACCACGCGAGCGAAGCCGCGGACAGAAGCTGCTATTCATATAAATCTGACTAAACTATGCTGTTTGTATACCATACAATATTAATTTTATTAATGACATAGTTTACGGGGCTTTGTTGCATATGTTTGTACGTTCTAATTAAAGTGGTGTGCACTATAATTTTAACTTATAACCGACGTACTGTACGTAGTTTACTGTTTAGTTTAGTAAGTGTTCACAACCCATGTATGTTCAGATTATCAGGTACCTACTAATTAGTTCATCTGAACTTTAGAATACCCAAGATTTCATTTTATTTACGAGAGTTTCACAAACACACTAAATAACCATATTTGAGGGTTTTCCTCGATTTTCAGAGGTATCTTCTCATCAGATCCAGATTAGATGACAGAGTAATACTTTGAGAGTATACTTAGGTACCTACTCTTTGAAACTAAAAAAATAATTTTCAAAATCGGTCCACAACTGATGAAGTCGGTGAACATACATTAAAAAAAACTTACATACAGCCGAACATAGAACCTCCTCCTTTTTTGAAGTCGTTTAATAATGGAATTATGATCATGACTGTATCCCCAAGGTGCGTAGATATTCTCTCAAATCAATTGTATTAAAGGTAATGCTAGTAGGTACAAAAACGAGCGTCCATGTAAGATTTTCAGTGTAGGTACGAGTAGGTATTGGATTCTTCTTCTTTTAAACTTATTCCTGAATTAGATCTGTAACTTATTTTGTTTGAAAAATATTTCTTAAACTCGTAATACCTCTAGGGGTTTACCTACGTGATACATTACCACGACCACACATAGCCACATCCCTCTATAAACGGCTTTACCAGATGAAAGTTAAAGTGCATTTTCCTGTGGCAATCATGGTTGCACTGAAAGGAAATACCAATTCCGTACTCGCCCATGACGCGTTGGTTAATCTTGAGAAAACTTTTCAAGGCTAGTTTGAAATACATGGGTAAACCACGTGAATATTATAGGTCCCGTATTTTCATGACGTTAAAGTTGGATTTTCTATGTCCATTATTATTTCCTTGAAGATAGTTCACGATATTGTGGTTTGATCAGATTTTTTGAACCACATTTTGGAACCGTGTTTGTCGAGTGTGGGTTTGGCGGTGCTTCAATATTTAATTTCGTTTCGAAACATTTATTTGCGCATTAACACAAGTTTTTAAGTTGTGAAGGAAAGCATCGTGTGGAAACTTTATTAACTATCTAATAGCAGCGATGGGCTTGCAACTATTCACGTATGGAATGTTAACTTCTACAAACTGTGGTCATGTACCAAGTATGTCATCATCATCATCATCATCCTAGCGATTTCCCAGTGGCGTCTTTTCGGAGGCCGGGGTCCGCTTTCCTACTATTTTGCCTCCACTTTGGATGGTCTTCTGCATCCTGTTTGGTGAGTCCAGCACGCATGTCATCCGCTACGACGTCAACCAGCACTTCTTGGGTCTTCCCTTCTACCGGGGCCTGGCGGAGCCAACATAGCTAGGCATTTGTTCCCCACCAAGTATGTATTTGGACAAATCTTTGACTACTCCCTTATACAGCTTTAAATACTTAAGCTTTTGTCTTTGGGATACAGTCGAGATCATGTTTTGTTTCGTTTTAGATACCACCTGGCAAGATCGAAGGGATCACCCTGAAGCTTTCAGTGGTTGATATCGGCAGAGTTGGCAAGGGAAAACAGCTGATTGGCCACATTATACTACCGCTGACTGAGTTGGAAGGAGTGGCACCGGATGAAGAACCTCAGCTATACAAACTTGATGTTGAGAAGGTCAGTATTTTTGTTCATTAGCATCTGCGTGTGTGGGTGTGCTTGTGTTTGTAAGTATATAGGCGATGGAACAATATTAATATTACTAGATTTTACACGTGCATTTGATACTTTGAATATTTCGCTTTTATTATCTAAGCTCTCTTACTATGGCTTTGATAACGCTGCAGTTGGATGGTTTTCAAGCTACCCTTAGTGGACGTTCTCAACTTGTCCAAATTCGTAAACCAGACGGTGCGTGTCAAATGTCTTCCTTACTATCAGTAAAACATGGGGTCCCCCAAGGATAAATTTTGGGGCCAATTTTATTTATTTTATAATGTACATATATTGTGTTATAATCTATTTTCTATCTGCTCCAAATTTTAAGACTGAGATAGGTATTAAACTGAAGGAGTGTTGTTTACTAACTTTATGCTAAGAAGTTTCGTAAGCATGTGTACTCGTCTACTGTGTTTGCATAATAATGCACTAAATATTATAAATAACATTGCAAAAATAAGTGTAGTTGAAAAAGCAACGCAAGATTTGAACAAAGATCTGAAGTTAAGCTAAATAATCACGTTTCTTGAAAAGTAAAGGCAACAATTTTTTTATATTGTCGTTTTTTTATCTAGGGAAATGTCTATAAATCCCTATAAGTTATCCTTGAGTTGAAAATGACAATGGAAATTGTGAGTACTTATACCTACAGACATTGAGCGTAACAGACACGTAGCGTGGCAGACAAAATAATTATTCTTCTAAACAGTTGGTATGAACGTCCTCATATGTAACGTAACGTAGCGGCACAGACACGCACAGACACGGGCCGCACAGACACGGACAGACACAGTTTTCTTGCAAATAATGTGGTCTGTGTGGTGCGCGTCTGTCCGTCTCTTTATGCTAGCTGCCAGTCAATGTAAATAGAGAATAGCCGAAAACGGGACCGTGCAGTGCTTCTTACGAGTATCTCTCAGTTTGTTTGAGAGCGGAAAAACAGTCTACGGAATATCTGAATACTAATGAGGACTTCCTACAGGACTGTCAAGAGCCAACTTCAGATCTCGGCGAGCTGCTAGTTTCTCTGCTCTACAATGAAAACCTGCATCGTCTCACTGTGACCGTCATTGAAGCTCGGAATTTAAAGGTACTACTTTATTTTCTTCTATTGTGAGATATTAATGGTGTCTCCTCAATCTCGGTCTATGTTGTATCTGATTTTAGTATTGAAGTTTGTTTGTTAACCCCCTACAAAGAAGAGGGGTGTTTTAAGTTTCTAGTGTGTATCTGTGTGTCTTTGTGTCTGTCTGTGGCATCAAAGCTCCTGAACGGATGAACCGATTTTTATTGTTTTTTTTGTCTTTGTCGTGAGTATTCTTAGCTATGTTTCATGAAAATCTGTTTAAAGATTTATCAGCTCTTTCTAGTTTATGAACGGATAAGTCGGGGTTTTTTTATCTTTTTGAAGTGCATTAATTATTTAAAGAGGATCCTAATATTTAAATAATTTTACAAACATAAAAGACGATTTTTTAATTTTTTTTTAGATGAGTCGCGTAAATAATGACACTTTGGAGGAGTGAACTCACCCCTCCGGCAACATTGCTCAATGCTTATAAGTGAAAGTAGTTTTGAAATTATAGTGGGGAAAAAGAGAACGACTCAATCAAATCTTATTGACGGTTAAATACCAATTCCATGAATTTATAGCGTATCTTGATATATTTCGATGGTTTACCTCTAGCTTACCAGCGTTTGTAGGTACTAGCTAATAGATCATCCCCTTTAGTAATTGGCTTTTTATTCACAATGTGAGTTGTGAATTCAAAACAACAAATAAAGCCAAGAAAACTTTGTAAAATAGAACAATATACAAACAAAACAACAAATAGAAAACTTTTATATCTCAACTCCAGGCAGAAATGGTTTATCAAGCTAGGTACTTAAGTTTGAAAGTCGACTGTTAAATAACTCAAGGCAGCAAGATAACGCCGACTTAAACTTAAGTCTACTTATTTTAGACTTTACTCTTAGAAGAGTTGATTGGTTTTGTAGATTGGTAAAATTATTTCAGGCAGTCAAAGTATACATTTATAATTTCGTTTATTTAGACTTTAATAGACTATTATTCATGGTAGGCAAATAAGACTTTTGAATAAAACTTATTGAAATCATTTTAGCTTTTAAAGTAAGGTTTTTGACGTTTCTTAGTAACGTTTAATTTGGAACGTTAAACGTGGAATTTCCTCGTGATTTACAGAACTTTGCATTAGAGCTATTTATGTGGTTCATTATTCTCCTTTTCTTCATTTCACTCTTAAAACATGACATGTATCTCCTGTGTTCTAATTGTTGAAACGTCGGGAAATAATATGAACAAGTTAAATCACTCGGTAAAATCATATGCCAAAGTATTAGTTGTGATCGCGAATGTTTAAGAGAGACTATTTTTTTTTTCTTTAACAGCTGGATCCATCATCAAGTCGACGTGAGATGGTGGTCAGAGTGACCCAAGAGCGCGCATGCCGTGGTGTACGCGCGCGACGCACGGCAGCCGTTGACGTCACTGAAGACGGCAGCGCGCTGGTCTCCGAATGCTTCCACTTCAGACTGAGAGCCGATGAGCTGCACACGACAAGCGTCACTGTACAGGCTTTGCAGCCACACTCCGTTTATGCCAAAGGTAAGATCCACCTAGATAAAGGTTGTAGATCTAAGGAAGTTTGCTGGTCTCCGAATTCTTCCACTTCAGACTGAGAGCTGATGAGCTGCACACGACGAGCGTCACTGTACAGGCTTTGCAGCCACACTCCGTTTATGCCAAAGGTAAGATCAACCACTGTTGTAGATATAAGGATGTATGTTGGTCTCCAAATGTTTCCACTTCAGACTGAGAGCCGATGAGCTGCACACGACGAGCGTCACTGTACAGGCTCTGCAGCCACACTCCGTTTATGCCAAAGATAAGATCAACCACTGTTGTAGATCTAAGGATGTGTGCTGCTCTCCGAATGTTTCCACTTCAGACTGAGAGCCGATGAGCTGCACACGACAAGCGTCACTGTACAGGCTTTGCAGCCACACTCCGTTTATGCCAAAGGTAAGATCCACCTAGATAAAGGTTGTAGATCTAAGGAAGTTTGCTGGTCTCCGAATTCTTCCACTTCAGACTGAGAGCTGATGAGCTGCACACGACGAGCGTCACTGTACAGGCTTTGCAGCCACACTCCGTTTATGCCAAAGGTAAGATCAACCACTGTTGTAGATATAAGGATGTATGTTGGTCTCCAAATGTTTCCACTTCAGACTGAGAGCCGATGAGCTGCACACGACGAGCGTCACTGTACAGGCTCTGCAGCCACACTCCGTTTATGCCAAAGATAAGATCAACCACTGTTGTAGATCTAAGGATGTGTGCTGCTCTCCGAATGTTTCCACTTCAGACTGAGAGCCGATGAGCTGCACACAACAAGCGTCACAGTACAGGATTTGTAGCCACACTCCGTTTATGCCAAACGTATGATTCACCTGGATCAACCACTGTTGTAGATCTAAGGATGTGTGTTGGTCTCCGAATGAGAGCTGACATGTTACATAATGACGAGCGTCACTATACAGGATTTGTAGCCACACTCCGTTTATGCCAAAAGTAAGATTCACCTAGATAACTGTTGGAGATATATGAATTCTGCTTCGTTTCCGAATGTTTTCGTTAAAGACTGAAGGTTATCGAGCGTCACCATACGGGCTCTACAGAAACACTCCGTTTTTGCTAAAGGTGAGATTCGCTTTAATAACAGCTGTTGTAGAATGTGCTTGGTCTCCGAACACTTCCACTTTAGATTGAAGGCCAATTAATTTCACACGAGGAGGGACATCGATTGGCTCTACAGCCACACTCCGTTTTTGCCAAAGGTTATATTAATTTGGACCTTATACTCTTGTAAAATTGTACTAGTCGACGATATCTATGTGCAGACATAATGGTAGACTCTAGTTCCTGAAGCATTGTGGATACAAAGTAAGTGTGCCCAACACCTAAACCATTTGAACTTATTTGACCATATCCATAGAAAATACCTAGCAATTACTCGTAAAGCAGCCTAAGCCATACATTCTTTTCGCGTTTTAGAGTTAGACTGACATTAACACGAGCACAGTAGGTGCTCGTGTTAATGCCAGTCTAATTTTTCTGAAAAGAAAAATCTATAGATGCGCAATCAGAAATAGAACATTCAGATCGAAGTCAAGTACAAAACACTAGGTCAACCTGTCCTAATGGTGGATAAGAAAATAACACAAGCTTAATAATAATTATATTTTTATTATATCGTACTAGCTTCCGACCGAGACTTCGCTCGCGTGGTACCTACTCGGAGAAAAAAAATTGTTCTTTGGTTTTTGCGTGAAAGAGTAACATACATCTTTACATCCATACAACCTCTCAAACTATCGCATTTCTAATATTAGTAGGATAGGCTCAACCTTCAACACTTCGTTAGTGCCATAAGTAAGATTTATATGGGCCATCATCATTTCCCTGCCCTTATCCCACCTTAGTAGGGTCGGCACAACAGGTTTTCCTACTTTATTCGCCCCTATCACTTGTCATGTCAGTATTCACTCATCATTCGTCTTTTAGACAATCCATCCATCGTTTTAACACTTGTAACTATATTAACGGAATCTTTGGACGTAATTTTGACCCATTTCAAAACGTCGGATTAAATTGAAATGTTAAATTAAAAAAAGGTAGGAATTAAGAACTAAGAAAACAAAACCATAAAAAAAACACTGTTTGATCTGTTACAAAAGCGTGTTTCTTTAGTTTTTTAAACAAATATTTATTATTTAGGCCTACTTTTACACTTTACTGCCATCACCCTTTTTGTAACATGTCTTTTATCCCCCAGCATTACATGCTTATGCCGCCTATTGCTCAACAACTAATCTGACACTGATGCTACTTTCAAACTTTCCCTAATTTATTCATATCTACCCCACCTTATTCATCGCGTCCATCCATCGTCCATCCATTTCAATATTCGCATCTGTGTCGCATTTTACAAGTACCTAGAAATTTTCAGTAGATACCAAGTTTATGCAATTTACGTTCTTATTCACGTTGTATCCAATATTAATCGATTTAAACTATATAAACCGTATACCGACATGCTGTGCAGTGCCACGTTAATAATTAAAAACATACAAACACTTTTTTTTTATTTAACTCGTATCTACATAACATTTTTGGGCCCGAAAATGCACATGGGCGCCCTGTGAAAACACCTACCAAAATTTCATCACAATCTGATCGATGGTTTAGGAATGCATAGATGACAAACAAACAAACAAACATTAATTTCTATATTCTCTAGCAAAGCCACGAATGTAGGAAATGGTCGAAAAAGGCCCGAATGGACCGAATTATGACTGTCAAGTATTTGCCACAGTAACAAACTAAAGGTAGGGAAACCCAAAGTTCTCTTTGTGCTACCAACATGCTCCAACATGCTCCAACATGCTCCAAGTTTGACGGACAGCTTTCATAAGTAGCACAGTCACGTTCTGTGTGAACTGTGAACTGTGAACACAAACGTGACTAAGTTCAGCTTTTCCGCCAAGAGAATTAGATTATAAAACAAACTTACTCGGTTTGTTGACTACTGAAGGAAATAAGTGTGTCAAGTTTTTACTAGAATACTAGGTGATTTAAGTATAATAAGGTAGGTATGTAAGTATTTACAAAAATATATTCCTATTATGTATTTTATCAGTTATCTGCAGAGTTGGCCACTTGCTCATACGAAAGAAGAAGAAGAAGTTATCTGCAGAGCGATTCACACATCTCGGAATGTATTCCGAATTCGGAAATTGAGGTTTCTTCGCTCTAAAAACGTCAATTTTCCGAAGAAAATCTTCGAATCGGATGCATTTTCGGATGTCTGAATCGCACTGCTGATTCCCAAAGTACTACAAGCTTATTTTTTTTTTTCAATCATTTATTTATTTCAAAAATAATAATATAGGTATACTTAGGTACTTTTTGTAATAAAAACTCTGTTTAATACATGAGGGACACAGAAATCTCGATACTATTTTAAAAAATCGCAAAAATGAATTACTTATTCTTGTAAGTAAGTACTTAAATAAAACTTTTAATGTTACTTTAATTTCCCTCTTGTTGTATCTAAATTACCCCGATTTCCCTTAAATCTGGCATTTTTCATGAAAAGGTACCACTCCTAGGGAACGGTGTGGAAGAGTCTCCGAGTTTTCCAAAACAGTCCTAAAACATTTTGTAATCAGATTTTAGTTGGAATATTTTCAACGCTGGAGTGAGTTAAAGTAAGTTAAATCTTCGAGTACATTATTATTAGAGTTTATATATTGCAAATCCAAACCCCATTTGCACAAAATCTGTGCGAGGTCAAGATAGTGCAAACGAAGCGTAGCAAACTTTAATCTAGATAATTCTGCAATTTGCGAGACCTTGGGTGCTGATAGTCCTAGATTATGTTCTACGATAAAATTGCGAAAGAAACTATTTGAAATATTAAGAGAATTTGTAAAGATTATTCATAATAATCGGTTCAGATAAAGCATGAAAAAAATTACTCTGCAAACTTCGTACCGCTTTTTCGAGATTTCATTAAAAATCCATTCCATACAAAATGTATGAGAAAATGATTTTTTTTTTTTGTGAATTGTTCCGATGTTTAATATTTATTCTTCTATTCGAAAGATCATTAAAATCGGTCTAGCTGTTCTTGAGATTTAAATGGTGTAACTATTCGCGTTATTTAACTTATCCTTATTGCAGTACATATTCACCTTTATTTTCTCTCATAATAATACTATCTGGTAACTCAAATGGTGGTTCAATATATTGCTATTTCTTTTTATTCACATGAGAGTGAAAATAATAAAATAATTCACTAAAACTTAGGGTCTACCTACCCATTTCATTCTAAACGGAGTAAATCCATGTACATAAATCAGTATTTCATTCTCAAGTAACATATCATATTATTTCACTTTATGACCCGTTTTTCATACGTTCTTTTTATGATTTAGGTACTTTCCCCACAGTTTCAAAACGGTACCATGACGATTGAATAATCCATAGTAGTACCACTAGCTAAGTAGACAGCTAGATTGCGTATAAAAGATGCTCATGATTTCAGTTTAGGACATAGAGAAAATTGCTTTTGAAAGATGCTTGTTTTACGACCCTCTCTAAAACGGGAAAGCGATGCAGCCGGAATATACTAGGTGCTTTATCACCCCCGCATTTTAAAGGTTAGGCTATAACGTACTCGTAGGAACCCATTATTTAAATTAGGTAAGGTTAAAGTTTATTAGATTTTGCTTTTGAGACTCTACCTACTCGGTTCCAATCGTAACTTTACTTTTCTGCACTTTTACCACCTATTTATATGTATTTACAAAAACAAAAGTATTTTTTTCAGTCATGTAGTTCCTATAACACAAACTCTGCTTGCTTCAGAGCTAGATGATGTTGTGTGAATTTCCAGCATTATTTATTATTATTTTACCAAAGGTTTATGAGTGTGTATAAATAAGGTGAAAAGTCTCATAAAGACCATAGCGTAATGGCTAAGCATTAGGGCGAGATATTTTTACCCGCTTTATTTATGAGGGCTCTTTGGAATTGACAAGAAAAATATGCTTCACTTTAGGTAACCTATGACCTTAGCACAAGTAGGCAATTTTACTAGTTTACGAACTCAGTTTGACTGGCTCAGCTTAGTTGGTAGTAGCTCTGCCTTCTACGCTGTCGGTCGTGGGTTCCAGGACAAACATTTATGTGATGAACATAGTGTTTGTTATAAATAAAGTACTAACTGCTGCCCGCGGCTTCGTTCGTTCGTTCGTTCCGGATAAAAAGTAGCCTATTTCCTATTATCTATCTATATTTCAAATTTCAGCCAAATCAGTTCAGTGGTTGTCGAGTTATAGAGGAACAAACATACATCCAAACAAACATCCAAACTTTCGCATTTATAATATTAGTGTGATTTGAAGGGCCAGTCAAATGTAAGCAAATGATCCATTTATTTAAAGTCTAAAATAGTTAATATTGTAAAAGTCTGAGTCAGTGTTTTTTCACTTTATAGTAGATCTACAGAGCAAACATTTATTATAATGAAGATAGATGTTTGCTTTTTGTCTAGAAGTAAAGTAATGAAATGTAAGTACCTATTCTAGTTTTAGTTGATTATCATAGAGCTTTCCTTAGCTTGAGCTTAGATGTCTACACATTATAATTATTATACAAGTTGTGCCCCGCGATGTGACCCATAGTCAAAAAATCAACATGAGACGAGGGGAAAAAACTGACAGAAGGTGTTTTTGACATACCATTTTACCCCTTTTCGAGGGTTTTTTCAAAAACCCTGAAATACGTGTCAAATATCCATATTTTACATATCCACACGAAGTTTCAAGCAAATAACATTATGCATTAAAAAGTTTAATACAAAAGTTTTCACCCCTTTTCACCCCTTTACGGGTTGATTTTCTGAAATTATTATTTACCAAATGTAAGCAAAATCGCTTCAATAGTTACGCTGATACGTGGAAACAAGCATAAAGCATACACACGGACTTTCGCCATTATAATATTAGTTGGTTTTTAAGATCAGTATATTGCTTTAGTGCGATCAATATACCACACATTATAATATACAAATATATATTTGTATTTCAGAATATAGCAATAGTGCGATAAATAGACTGCTTTTATTTGATGGATGTAGACAAATGCTCAAAGCTTCAAGATATTAGGTCTAGGTAACTAAGTTTAATTGGCTATCAATCTTGTACACAAAATAACAATCAATATGGTACCTACTTTCCTTTAGAAAAAGGTTCTACGTACAGTACTTCAAGCTTTATAAGGGACATCGGTTATTTTCGTGTTTTCCGGATATGTCCGACATGAGTGTATGATGCCACAAAACAGAATGCGACAGAAGTGCATGTCGTTAGCAGCGCAGCTTGCACGGCTTGCAACTAATTTGCTTTTCATAAAATTACATTGATATTTGTTTGCGATTGAAAAGAAAGAAAGAAAGAAAAAATGTTTATTCAGCAATTTGACACGGACAATAAAAAAGACAATTAACTAACTAGGTAAGTACTTAAAACTAAAACATTGTCCACCTACTGAAAAGGCAAGAGCTCAGCTTCTGCCTGGATGAAACCAGACGCTGTTTTTCAGCCTTACCCATGAGGACAGGGAAGGAGAGGGGACGGGAGGATAAGTTGAAATAATGAGTAATTTTGATTTCCAAATGACTTTTCGTCAATCGTTTTTGTAATTTTATGCGATTGTTTCCCATGTTTTACGAAACGCATTCTTATTCTGGTTTTACTGTTCATACTTTAAGCAAGTTGTTTTTCTACGATATAGTACCATTATGTAGTCAACGCCTGCCATCTTTACAATAGCAAAATAACTCCTTTCTCAGACAAAAATCATCGGACTACTGATACTAGGGGAAACTAATGAATTAAAATCGTGTCATACTGTATACTAATACTAATTACTGTATACTAATCCTGCTGAATTTATTATCAAGAATCAACGAATTGTTTAAGGCATGAAGATTTTTAAAATATTCCACACGAAAGTCACGGCATTCTCATTAGGGTTAATGCAAAAATGGCATAACTTTACGAAAACACCCTCTTTTTATTACAAAATTTGGACGTGTCAGCTTTATATTTTTTTCGCATTCACCGCGTCGCCGTAATATTTCCTTGTTACACACCTTTATTCCTCTAACGAGGTAAAACATGCTATTTTGAGACAGGTGATTATTTTGCGAGAAGATGCCGATGGTGTCCGATTCATGATTTGGCAGATGCACTTTAACTTTGTTCTTTTCTTATAAGCAAAGAACAAAGTTAAAGTGCACAACTTATGTCTCTTGTACAAATATCTTAGTTAAACTAATAACCGAAAAAAAAAATCTGTCATCAAAGCTATCAGTAGTATATCAGTCATGTGGTTCCCATAACACAAGCTCTGCTTAGCTTGGGGCTACATGATGCTGTGTGAAATGTCCAGCATTATTTATTTATTTATTATAAATAATTTGTACTACTACTGGTACTGGTAATTTGTTCAAATAAGATATAAATATCTTATTTGATTTTTTTTTCGGTTATTAGTTTAACTAAGATATTTGTACAAGAGAGAGATATAAATTTGTATAGCCTTGTTGGCCTGGCGGTAACTCACCTATCGAACGCTGTGAGTACGAATTAGTGGATTTTCCAGCTACAATATAGGTGAACATACCTCTGACTACCCCTTAGACATCTTCAAAGGATCTAAAAATGCATAGCGATATGAAAGAATATGGCTGCCGCACCTTAATACAGCGTGATCATATTTCATTTCATTTTTGACCGGTATTTTATGTATCAGTAGAAAAATTTCTAACAATAGACTGTTGTTTCAGATCGCCTAGTGGGCAAGTTCGTGCTGGGTTCGTACATGTTCGCCCGCGGTCGTGCGCTGCAACATTGGAACGCAGCTTTAGCCTCGCCAATGGAACAGGTCCAACAATGGCATCCCCTTACAAACTGAACGATTTACGGAACATAAGAGCCCCCAGCTTTTCTATTCTGTATTGAACTAACGAAACAGTTACCATCTTTCGTGAACTTTCGCGATCACAACTCATATTTTTAAAGACAGGATTTTACTGTTATTTTTCTTGACAGACATTTTGGCTGTATTAAAAGGAACGTGGTCGTTAGCAAAAAATTGTGCAGTTCGCTCCAGTTCATGGTTTTTGCAATCCAAAATTTGTTTTTTTTTTAATTTATCACTTAGTAGCTACCTATCTTTAAACTACGAAGTTGTAACTGAACTAGAGAAAAAAGTGTATAGAAATACATGGATATGGGTACCTACTTACTGTCCAGTTATTTACACCCCTTTTAAGTTATGTTAAAATATTTGTTGAATTGTGACCGGGAAAGTCAAAAAATAATGACGGAACATAGCTAAAGTAAAACCAGTGGTTTCGGGATATTGTTGACTGAATAGATAAGTTGGTGGCGCTATACCTAGAACTTTGTCAAGTATATTTTATTGATAGATTTTAATGGAAGTAGAGCTAACAATTTCATGAGATTTGATTGAAAGGAAAAGTTCCGTAGAATCTGTCAATAAATTCTGCTCGAAAATTATTAATATGTTTAGCCAAGATTAATGACTTGCCAGATATATCGCCGTCCCCGGGGAACAAAATGATAACTGCCATTATCTTCGTTTTAGTGTTATGCCATATTTGTGATCTTTGGGTGCTAATACATCTGCTCAATTTTTTTCGTAACTTTCATACAGTTATTCACAAAGTTACAAAATATTACAATACTATTCCACGATTCGACCCATGCCTGAAGTTACAAGAATAAAGTTGTACTATAATATTATCACATTGTATTTACACCTGTTAATATGACAAACAGTAATATCATTATGTTCTCGTGAAAAATATTCGTCTAGACAATGATAACCGCATGTTATCATTTTATTCTCGTCAAAACTCGACCTTGCATTTCGTATAATATGTTGTTAGTAAAATAAATGACTCTTAAGGAGCTAAACTTAAAAATATTGCCACTCTCCTATAGCTTAGATTTCAAGGCAATAAATTGAAACAGCAGACTTGTATCACACTACACATAGTACATTATTTATATTTCAAAATATTTACAAAAAATTATACTTATTAAAAATATATTATGCATAGAAGCTCTTCAACTCCATCTTGCTCGAAGGTACTAAGCCAGAAGCATGGAACAAGAGCGTGGTGGTGCTATTCTTTAAGAAAGATGACAACACCTTCTTGAAAACTACAGACCCATGTCGAGTTATAAACATGGTTGTGCTATGTTTATAATTTAAGCTGTTTTCATGGATCATCATAAATCGCCTCGATCGCAGATTTGATGACTTCCAGCTTCCTGAACAAGCCGGGTTCCGAAAAGGCTACAGTACCTTAGACCACAATAAGCTGCGGCAGACCATACAGAAGACCAAAGAATATAACTTGCAGCTTTGTCTCGCGATTGTGGATTATGAGAAAGCCTCCGATTCGATCGAAACATGGGCGGTGTGTCAGTCATTCCAGCGATTCCGAATTAACTATCGGTACATCGAAGTGTCGAAGTGTTGGTATTGGTATAAAAACGCCACTATGTCAATCCAAGTACAGGAACAGAGTTCGAAGGCGATTTCCTAAAACTTTTTAAGGAAATCGCCTTCGATCGAACTCTGTTACGCCTCTTGGTAAGACAGGAAGGTGTAATTTCTCCGAAACTGTTTACGACCGCTCTGGAAGATGCCTTCAAGCTCTTGAAATGGTATTCGTGGTCATGGAAAAGTCGATGGAAGAACTAAGCACGATGCTCGAAGGTCTCAATCAGCCTACCGAAGAGTAGGCGTTAAAATGAACACGGACAAGCAAGATAAAGGTTATTTCGAATGTTCATGTTATGCTTACCCTTGTAATGGTTAAAAATTCTGCTCTTGAAGCTGTCGACGCGTATGTATATCCAGGACTAACAGTGCAATTAGGTAGGTTCAACTTCAAGAAAGAGGTTAATCGTCTAATCCAACTAGGCAGCGTTGTTTCTCTACGGAATCGAATCAGAAATGAGGAGTTACATAGAAGAACTCGGGTCGCTGACATTGCCAAACGGATAAGTTAGTTGAAGAAGCAATGGGCAGTCCATTTAACACGCAGAACAGATGGCCTGCGGAGCTGAAAAGTTCTCGTGTAGAGGCCACGGACCGATAAGCGCAGCGTTAGACGTCCACCAACAAGATGGACAGACGACTATGTAAAAACTGCAGTTCGGTGGTGGATGCAGGCCACTTCCTTGGATGAATACATGGAAATCTTTGAGGGAGGCTTATGTCCAACAGTGGACGTCCTACGGCTGAGATGATGATAGAAAATGAAAACTACTTTAGAAGTTGTTAATACTCATTATAACTGACTGTTTGTTTCGGTTTGTAAGATAAAAATTATATTGAGCATTAACAACTTTTAAATTAGCTTTGAATAAAATAAAATAATAAAAAATAACAACCATAATAATTATTATTATGGTTATTTTTTATTATTATTTTAATTTTAGAGCATAGTAGCCCTTTTATAACGATAAGCAATAATCTTATAGTGGTTTGTTACATAAAAAGCACTTGAAAACATGATTAAAACAATAAATCAATAGTTGATTATTACTAACATGGTTTTATTTAATAGCACTTATCAAAATAAAGTTAGACCAATCTAAACGAGAATAAGATGATATTCAACTATTATCATAATCACTTCCACCCCTAAAAAGCGTAGAACAAAATGATAGAACAGTGGTGCAATTGGTTTTGGCAGTGGTTTTGCCTAGAAAATACGTGGAATAAAATGATAATCGACATTATAGAAATTAGACGATGACTGATTTTGACTAACTTCTTATTTTTGAAATATCTCTATTTTGGCATATATTACGCTTATTTCATTAAAACATTCCGAATGCATAAAAAATCAGCATTGCTTAAAGCTAACAATCATCTGTCTACGTCCAGTATTTATGAAGTTATTAACGAAAACATGTTTTTTGCTTCTCCTGAAAAGTTACGTTTTTGTAGTTATCATTTTATTCTCCGGGGCCGGCGATATCACGGTACTTCTATATAACTTACAGTATTCTTGTTAATATATACACGTAACATACTCCAAAATGGATTTTACTGCAACTACTCATTAGATTTAATATCTAAGGGCTCTATCTCACTAGAACACCATGGGGACGCCACCGCAGACGTGCCACCAAAAAAATGTACGTCAATGAAACCTGATGTCCGCTTGGTTGCGCAACCAAGCAGGACACCTGCAGGCTGATTGTCTAACTTGCCTCAAACCTTAAACTGGTCTCAAACTGTCTTATCAATCGCGTAGATATCTTTTGTTGCGTTCGATCTCGTTGAGATGAGAGTGACGGAGCTACTTGCGTGGTCACTGAACTGTCATATTTGAAAGTTTGAGACCGATTTTGGTCGCGATTAAAGATAGACAATCAGGAGGCAGGTACTACTACATTTTGTTTGTAGTGGCGCAACCATAGTGTCCCAGTGAGAGATGGCCCTTAGGCCGTTTGTCCACCGCCGCCGTCACCGGGACGTCAACGAGAACGATATTATTTCTGGCTGAGATCAAGATGACGAGACGGTCTTCTGGTGGACAGGCGGCTATAGTAAATGTATAGTCGCTACCTCGGCGCCGTCATCTCGTTCTCGTTGACGTCCCGGTGACGGCGGCGGTGGACAAACGGCCTTAGTCTGCTTAAAATTTAAATATTGACAACATTGTTCATATTTTGACTTATTTTTCTTTCTCAAATTATTCATTTTCCATTAGAAATCAGCTTTTTCTTGTCAAAATTATAAGCGCCTCATTTTCAAAACTTTTACGAGCAGTACTAGACGTTATAATAACACAGGGAATTTACTGATATAAAAACATAACCCTCCTTGCTAGGGGCAGTCGGGTCAAAATATGCCTTTGAATCGAAACATTGCCGGTATCAAAATAATGATTTTACGTAATTCTTGTTTACTATGATGATACTATTTCAGTGGAGTAAATTTAATTAATCAAAATCAGTCAGTTTAAAAGTCAACATAATTAAGTAATTAAAGTTTTGAAATTACGCCAAATTAAAAGAGCTTACTGAAACATTTATCATTGGAATATTAGGAGAAAAAAATGTATGGAGAACATATATTTTTCGCCCTATGTTCAAAGCTAAGTAAACTTAAAGAGTCAAAACGATTGAAGTATCTCTTTTCTTACCCTCCTAAGCACATATCAAGAAAACGTAAAAAATGGCCAATTTTAAATAGATCAATTTTTATAACTAATTTGAGTGCTTGTGCACGTCGGATCCGAGCCCGATAAAATTCACTAATTCGATGAATTTGAATTCACGCTCATAAAGAGTGGTTCGCTTCCAACTAAGTCTTAGATCACACGATTCGTGTTTTTCGGATTCGATTTAGGCGCAATGCTCAAACACTTTTATTCCCTTACCTAATTGTTTATAATATAAGTTTTTTGTACTAAGATGATTATATATATGATCAATGAATCTAAAATATTTAATTAAATAAAATATTTATAAAATTATATATCATCTTACATAAATCAAATTAATATTATCAATATAAATAAAATGTTAGAAAGAAACAAACATTTTTAAAATAACGGAAATAAAATCATTGTACATTTAGAAAAAAAGATATATTTTGTGTACTTACTTGTATAACTAAATCATATTAATAGTTATGAATTTCATGTAATTCATATTTCAAGTTTTCAAATATACTGAAATAATTTATTAAAGTTATCACTATATTCGCAGATTAAAGTGAGAAAAAAAATCTTGAAAGTTTTTGAAAGATTGTAGGTATAAGTATAATAAAAGTTAGATTAAGCTTATTAAATGAGTACATTATAATCGTGTATTATATTATAATCGTGTATTATAGATTATATTTTCAGTACTTTATCCGATAAATCACTTATATTGCTCAGTAAGGGATCTTACGAAATAAATGTATTATCAACATATTTTTGTCAACACATAAAAATATACTGTAGCTTATGTCTAACTATCGTTACTATAAAATGCAAATATACACCTATATTGTAGTATTATTTCCAAATTGTGCAACTGAAATTGAAATAATAAATTATTTCATTATTTCATTTTATCGTTTTATTTCATACATTTTAAATACTCCTTTTGCTTGAGTTGCCCACTAGCTTATACGAACTTACTTTTATCATAGATTAAACAATAGTCTTTCACTGTATATGATATCGCGGGCTTCAGCTAGTTATTAATATGATAG
The DNA here is from genome assembly GCA_958496255.1 of Camptogramma bilineatum. Classification (NCBI taxonomy): domain Eukaryota; kingdom Metazoa; phylum Arthropoda; class Insecta; order Lepidoptera; family Geometridae; genus Camptogramma; species Camptogramma bilineatum. Next base: position 8,320,555 of record OY292465.1, on the reverse strand, counting down.
AAAAAAAAAATACACTAATTTGGTTACTGATACGCAAAAACAATGCTCGGGTTTAAAGCATTATGGCAGAAAATATGTAAGGTTGGTAGGAAAAGAAATTTAAATAAAACAACAACGACGTGAGATATAAATTAACGTCTAGGGTCTAGGCGGTTATTGCACTTGCAAAGCACCCCGCAGCGGTGTGCAGCGGGCTTAAATGCACGTAATGTCACTGACATTACGTGCTAGTAAATAAGTTTATATAAATTATGTATGTTAGACTCTAAGGTATATATTTTATATGGGCCGTAGTTTTAAGTATTTTACATCTTTTACTTGCTATTGTTGCCTGAAATAAATGATTTATTATTATTATTATTAAAAAGGACGCTATAGCAGAATCACAATATGAATTGAACTTTATGCTGTCTCTTCTCACTCTCAGTCAATGAAAAGAGACGTCTTAAAGTTCAATTCCTATTCAATATCAATATCAATTCTGCTATAGCGACCTTTTTAAGCCCGCTGATCTGCAGCGGTCTGCAGATTTTAACATTGTATATCACGCACACCGATGCGTTGTCAGTGTGTTATATTATGCGTGTTTTCTATATTAATTGAGATACTTCCATACATCGTTAAAATCTGCAGCCACGCACAACGCAACGGGGCGAATTGTTTTGCGTTTGTGGGGTCATCCTTACTAGGCCCTGTCTGAAAACCAGCACTGCTTCCCACGAATGTGTGGGGCAGCAATATGCTGAGACCGGACCTATTTGTCTCACACACACAGGGGACTAATTAGCACACGCACACCTTACTGATTTAATTGTTGTTTCTGTGTTTCTGTTTTTATTTTTGCTTTTTCTTTCTCTATTGTTATTTCTACTATGTTAAGTGTTTTTTGTTCTCTGTGTACGTTTGTCAAATAAATGATTTCTTTCTTTCTTCTTCTTTCTTTCATTGCACTGTGAGAACCGCCTAAGCATAAGCAAGTTACGCCAATCTACGCCACGAGCGCTTCAACTCGATGACAATGCATTTAAAAATACCTATATACAGGGTGGAAAAAATCAATGGGCCCTGGAGGGAACCACTTTAAATTCAATTTAAAACAAAATTGCATTCAAAGATTTTCTAAAATTCGCTTGCTTCACACGGGAATCGAGCCAGCAAAAATTCAAAAAATAAACACTCACTATTTTATCGTCCGCCAACTCAGCTTTTTTAAGGTTCAAAACAGAAACCCTATTTATACTAAGTAGTTAGGCAGACTACGAATTGCTTGTTTGCTTTAGAAATGCAAATACATCCTTTGTGGCAAAATACTGCGGTGAAAATGGTTTAGCCACTGCGAAATTGCATTGTAGTTTGGTAACTCGGTAAAGGCAAAGATTAAACGAACTGCTATGCTGAAAACTGAAAATTAAAGTCTACTTTACTTGTTTTGGGACGATGAACATACAAGCTGATATGATTTTATATTCTACTAGAGCTGATTCAAGTGTGCCTAAGGGGAAATTTTATTGTTATTTAATTAAAATCAATGATTAAAATAAAAAATCGTGTCTCTATTCACGATTATTCTACTTATGAATAAAAACTTTCGTTTTCGTTGGTAACAGTCAAAAATAAAAAAACTTTTTTTCCCTAGAGCCAAAATAGTAGATTGTATTATAAGGGGGCAAAATAATATTTTGACGGCGAGGGCTCTTTTTTGAATCCTGAACGTAGCGAGGGATTTAAAGTACGTCGCCCGAGCCAAAAATATATTTTGCGCCCGAGTGATACACTCTACTTTTCATTACAATCTATGAGAAAATAAAAGGGAGGAGAACGGAATGTGTTAAATCAACGAAGTTCCACTTGAGAAGAGTAATCGGGGATTAATTTTTTTTTATTTAGACGGTGGCTGCGTGCCGGCTGAATGGTGGGCGGTATGTTTAGCTGTTTAGCAGCGCCCTCGCGGCGTTGCCCCCGTAGTGATGGTTTATGGTTTATTTAACGCGCGTTCGCAACGCGTTTTTTTTCATACAAAAGCGAACCGGGAGGGGCTGCGCGGGGGGCTGCGCGTTCGCATCGCGTTCGAATCGCGTTTGTATCGATACAAACGCGCTGCAAAAAACGCAATGTGTACACTCCCTAAATGTGATTACAACTGTGGTGTTTTTGGAAGAGTCCTCCCTCATTCATCTTGGTAGATTCGAGATGAATGAATGTGGAAAGTAGTTGTACCTCTAAAGTGCGCGGCAAAGATAATTCCGGCGCACTTAAAGGGGATTAAAAACTCATTACTGCCCGCTAAAAGTTCCTTGAAGAGGAATCATCTACTTTGGGCGCACTTAAAGGCGAACAAAGTCGTCCTTTTCGAATAGATGGAATGAAATAGTTATTTGTGCAACAAGAGGGCAAAGTTGATGTTTACCTCGAGTGCTGATTTTGAATCCCGAGTCTAGCGAGGAATTCAAAGGCACGAGATGTGAAAAACTTTGGTACGAGACCAAAATTGTAGCACACAAAATTTTTCACCTCAGCAGCGAGAACATTAACCTACAAATAAAAGATACAACTTTGTACATAATGAAATGAAGCATAATAATAATAATCCATAATAGGTATTCATTTAAATCTATTTAAAATAACGCATTTTTTCAGAAATTAAAAGAACATAATAACAGTTATTGTAGTTTTGGAAATTAAAAGTTTCTGTTTTGTTCAGAACTTACCTACGTGCTTCTCAGGAAGGGAACTTTGTTCATCACAATCACTTTTTGTCTCAACTCTTCTCTCTGGAGATAAATTAGTGTATTCGCCACTGGTTTCACTCATCTTAATTGTTTTATGAATTTTCAACAAATAACTAGCGTAACAGAAACAAATTCCCGCTATTTTATTGTTAAAAGGTGCGTTATTTGTTTTTTTTTTTCATAGACAGGCTAGCGATTGACGGCCATGCACTATCACGTGTCAATCGATGACATTCGAATTTCAAATCACTTTTCCTCACTGAAACCAGTGTGCAAAATCGCATTTTGCACACTGGTTTCTCGCAGCAAAGGATGCCATTTCGAGCTCCTGAGGTGAAAAAGTTATTTTATCCCCGCTCTGGTACGCTACAATGACGGTCTTTTTGAGCACGAGTAAGAATTTACTTGGAGCACATGCCTCTTTTCATTAAGTTCCACATGACTAGTTGCAAGCTTATCTCTGTTTATTACAATACTGGTTTCTTCACAATGTTTTCCTTCACCGTTAAGTGCAAAGGCAAGATTTTTAAGACCCTGAAAGTCGAGTGGCCGACTACTCGACTCGTCCGCTTATTCCGGCGTATCTCTGTAAACAGATTAACTCAAATTCCATGCAACTAATTTTAACTTTAAATAGCTTCTGAGGATTCTATCCACATTAAGGTAAACACAGTCGTTTTTATCATAATGAATTAATCAAAATGCATATTTTGCGAAAATGAAAAGTACCTACCTAGAGCTTTGCAGTTTTGCAATTTAAAGTTCGAACTAAATCATAACTAGAAGTGATGTTATGCAGTTTTAAGTAGCTACTTACTAGATTGTATAGAGTAATGTTAAATTGTGTGGAATGGGCCTTGTTTTACCATTTTAGCATACCTATATACGAGTATAATGGTATGGGATAAGTAGATTCTATAGGTAGGGACTATACCCATTGTACCTACTTTTTCTTAGTTTTTCTCTTTGTTATATTTTTATTGTGTTAGTATTAAGTTGGATACAATAAAGAGTTATCTATCTATCTATCTATCTATACCAATATAATAAAGCGGAAGAGATTGTTTGTATGTTTGAACGCGCTCTCTGTAACTAGTCAAAGAAAAAATGTTTCAGCATTTGATAGCTTACTTTTTGAGGAAGGTTATAGGCATTCATCATCATTATATACCATCACTACGCGGGTAACAGAACAGAGTCAGAGATATTTCCGAATACATTATATTTGTCAAATATTTGTTCACACATAGGTACAGTCAGCGTCATCAATCGGTATCCCCCTATTGATTTTAACAAGGACCCTTTTCATTTCAACTTTGGATTTCAGTCGAATTTGCTAGTATACTTATGGATATCTAATTTCGCTCGAGTTCCTATACTAGCAAATCCGACTGAAATCCAAAGTTGAAATGAAAAGGGTCCTTGTTAAAATCAATAGGGGGATACCGATTGATGACGCTGACTGTACCTACCCACATTTTACAAAAGTTAGCAAAAGCACACGAATCTACGAGGCTGTAAAATCCCCTTGTTTATAAGATGTCGCTATGTAAGTAATAAAAAGGATCTCAAAAAACTTGGTAGGTACCTACTTAACAAAAGTAGACCTTTTACTTCCTTGCCCCAAAAAATACAGAAGTGGTTGAACTTTGTACAAAAATTACAGACTTCTCAAGTACAAATTGAGGGATAAAACAGTTGAAAACTGTACTTAGAGGTTTTATGACTTCCTTAAGTATAATCATGTATAGTATAGGTTACAAACAAAATTACCAATACAGGGAAACCTTTTAACTTAGTGGTTTATTAAAAAAAAATGTTTTGCGAATAAATTCGATCATAAAGTAAGTAATACTTACTCATATCCATGAATGCCATCGTAAAGAAACAGCGATGAGAAAATATTAGATCAATTTGAAAGAGATTGTATTATGAAGTTGATACGGCTATTGAAATCAAAATGAAATCAAACAGGTCCTTTCGCTTTTCCTACTTTTTATGAGTTTCTTCTAAAAACCTAATCGAAGATATTTATAACAGCGTCGTATGATTTTTTTAGTGAGTTTATGCTATTCCACTAGATTACAAGAGATGAGAGATCTCTACAAGAAAGATAATTGGAGAGATTAGAACTGAATATAATCCAGTGTAGCTCCAACCCTTCTCCAACCATGGTCGCTGTGCAATCCTTTACCCGATTTGATTTAGTGTAGGTGGGCCATTCGCAAACGGCTCAAAAAAACCGTCCGGGCCAAAAACCTCTATTAAATAGATTTCTAAAAGCTTGATTCTTTTTTGTATGATAGTTATGATCAAATACTAGAAGAAGTCTATGTTTTCTTTTAGATAAAATAAATCTAAAATAGTTAAAAAAAATAAAAACCGCTGAAATTTGAGCCTCGGTGGCATGTCCCAAGCACATTTTGCGATGTAAATTATTTTTTATCTTTTTCTCTATAAAACGTGGCGCTACTTTGAATGTATTCACAAAAAAACAGATAATTACTAGCTTATTTTATAATATTCCCAATAAATATTAGGCTTTCGTTGATAAGTTACAAGTAGTTTTAGTCGCGTCCGAGGTTTTGAATTGATATCGGTGGCGCGCACCAATCTACGCATATACCCTGTTCTCTAATAGTTGCAAGAACAGTTGTTAGAGTAAGAATAACTATCAGCCCCTCCGCATTGGTGGAGAGGACAACCAGGTCTGTGGGTATCTGTGTGTCTCTTTTATTGAGGAACAAAATCGTTTTCGGTGGCTTGGTATACCCTCCAAGATGAGTTCGGTGTAATATTTTTTTTCAAATCCATTCAAGCAATTAATTTCGAATTATAACAAAAGTGTATCTTAGAGATACTAGATTTCCATTATGCAGACTAATATTCAAAATTTTGGTTACTTTTAATAATATCTATGATTTTGCTCATAATTTTGATTCCGGTGGTATTGATTTCAGTGTTTTCCGTGGAAATATATGAAGGATAAAGACGGTTTCATAGCACTTCTAGTGCTGTTTCCTGATTTATGATAATTGTATTGAATCATAGAGAAAGCTGGCATAAAAAAGGTGCCCCAGATTAGTGTCGGCATCTATAAAAAATAAAAGAACAGCTCAATTGCAGCTTTCAACCTAAAGAGTTAGAGCCCAACCTCATTCTTGCCTACGCCCTTTTCTCAACTACGCATCTGGATGCGGCAACATACCCAAAACCTACACAACTATCGCTGGAGACAGACAATCAGACACTTCAGAGTGTCGTCTGATGAACCTACAAAGAAAAGACCTCGAAATAATCTTAGGGACATTGACAGGACACTGTACCCTCAACACACATCTGTACAACATCGATGCCACGGACAGTCCACTCTGCAGGGGATGTCTAAGCGAAGAAGAATCAGCTGCTCACGTAGTCCTGGAATGTGCGGGTGTAACAACACAATGGCAATAAATCTTCAGTATCCCGAGGTCGCTCCTCTAAACCGGTGAAGACCCCAGGAAGCTGTTGTGCTTCTAGGAGATCTAGGTTGGCTACGTACCTAACGAGCCAGGTTATCCCCACGCATAAAGGACCACCATCGAGTCCAAATGCGGAAACGGGAGTCCACTGATTGTTCTGCCAGACTGCTACCGCGTCAAGTGCCAAGCGTTAAAGCAGCACCTGACGCGGTGAAAGCGACAGAAAATTCTGACACAACAGGAAATACCCATTTGTGATGTGAGGAGGACTGACGCGGACGGATTTTTTCTCGTAGATAAGAAGCATCGGCCGAAGCCTTCCCCCAACTGACGTGGGATAGCCCTCCGCTCTGCCAGGTTCGCCCTGCAGGCTGTTGAAACGACCATTGGCTTATAATATATCCCAACTAGACCCGACAACTAGTGAGGAAAGCATCCGTCAGTATGTGAATGAGAGGAGCTGATGCCGAATCAGGCAGCCACTTGTAGTAGTACCTAGTACAAGGTTTAAAGCGGCTGGATTCTACAAGAGAGACTAACTTAAAGTAGTATATGCTCGGGTGGATGCCAGCCAGGACGTGTTCCTAGCTCTTGACTTTTGGACAGCCGGAATCGTTTACCATCCAATCAAAATGTCTATTTAATCGATCGAGCGAGCGAAGATCTTGGTGGCAAGTTGGGCGATTTTGCTTTGTATTTTGTATGTTTGTATGTTTCACGAATTCTTGTTCTCGCATAACTGTCGAACCGTTCATCCAATCTGCATGAAACTTGGTAGGTCAATAGTTTGTGGTATGGAAATATACGGTGGAGCATATGAGCTTAATCGATGAAGGGGTTGTGAGCTTATTGGGTTCCCAAGGGGGGTAAAAAAAAAGTTAAACAAATATATTGAGTTGGGTGTCAAATGTCTTTATTTGAAAATTCCAAAATAGTTATTATTTTTATTCTAGGACGTATACTTTTTGAAATACGACGAGAATTCATAAATATGAAATGAATGAAAAATTAGAAACGACATTATGTATTGCATGCATACCAGTAATTTTACCATGACGAGCTAGCACAATAGGCATACTCGGCAGTAGTAGCACTTGAAAGTATAGGGGTAGTCAGAAGAAAGTCCAAAAGAAAGCCATCTACGATGCGCGAGATCTCAGTTCGGAGAGAACTACTAGTATTATATCGCCATACAAACTTTGAAACATAATTTAACTCCTTCAAGGGGTTTAATGATGTAACCCCTTTTTGAAATGATTTTTTATCTTCAAATACCAAATTTTTTATGTAATAATTATAGATCGAACTAAAGACTGTTGACTTTTTAACCAAATTTTAATGTATTTGATTTCGGTGATTAGAATATTGACTTCGGTGGGCACCAATTTTTCAAAATCAAATAACTTTTTAACCGTTAGGCTTTAAGAGTTCCCTCTTGTACTAATAATTACTAAATTAAATCTAGATTTGATATTTCATGTCAAAACATCCAAATTCTAAAAAAAAATGGTGCCACCGAAAAAATGCTGCGCCTGAGAATGACCGAGGTGCTAAATGCCATAATGACAGATTAGATGTCAAAATTGACTGCAATATAGATACTTAGTACCAAGGAATTTGTATACTAAACGTAACTGGAAGGTTAACTGAGACAGAAAACGCGGTTCGCTTGAGAGATAAAACTTGGGCGGTGTGTCTCTTTCTAAAGGGTGACCATAATTTATGAACTAAACATTCCTAATCCTTAATGAATATCCTGAAATTTAAATGACATGGGCACACTACTAATCCAACAACGAGTGTGAAAGAGACAAAGCTACCAAGAAAGCCTTTTAACAAGACCGACAATCCTTATAACCAAGATTAAATTATAATAGATCGTGTTTTGTCGTGATAAGGTTCAAAATCGAGTAAATTAAAGTCGAGTTCACTATCCTGTTACGTAGTATATAAAATCCTTGCTTAGTACAGTAGTATCTTTAATATGTCAATTTTATTCAAAAAAGGAATAGGCAATATGCGTCTGATTCAAAAGCGGGTTAAATGTATTTTATCATGAACATTGTTGCTTTAGAGGTATGTGTGTGTAATTATTTTTTAATATTAAACCATTTTCGATTAAAAAATAAATTTTAAAAATTGCAAAAAATAGTAGGAATTTCAAAATACTTGAAAAGGATGTGAAAGGATGTGACGACACGAGTTCATAAGAAAAGTCAAGGACGAGTCAGATATGACGATCCATAGATAAGTTTTTTTTTTAATTTTCACAATTCCTATACTCGAACTTATTGTTGTCACAGATTACCGTTGTACTTAGTATCAATTTGACGTCACACGTCAAAGTTCACAAATTGTTACTACAACAGTAATCTGTGACAACAATAATAATCGTGTTTCAGATGCGTGAAAATGTTGGTAAATTTCAAAAATTATTTTTGTTATAAAATTTTAGTATTTCGGCGCTGGAATTTTTATGACGGTTACTTGACGATATAACCTATCGTATAAAATCATAAAAAAAAATTGTGGGAGTTCCCTATTGCAAAGACGCCATTGTAGCCTATAAGGTCACGCATTTCTTGGGCGCCAATCTAATTCTCCTTTTGTCGTGAAAAATCCAGTTACTAGTGACCTTTCCCACCTTTCTGGACGCATGCAGGCGTGGGCCACTGAATCCCATTTCAATTTGACAGCCCACGTTAGCAATGCTCGTTTTTGAATGATAATATAAAGCAATTCTTCGCTGAAAAAACGTCAACTTTTCATTATTAAGTATATAAAACTTTATAAAACGCCGTCAGCTGGCTAAAAACGTCACCACAAAATAATCGTTGGTCATTAACACGTTCACTGCGTGATCTAAAAACACGTCTTGTATTCAAGTGCGTTACGGGACATATTGCGCCCCGTAATGAGCAACTCCATTGTGCGTTACGGGGTCTAAAGTGCCCCGTACGCCCTGATTACTTAAAACACCTATAAAATTCTGAAATTTAACTTTTTCGTGATTATTATTTTTTTATTTGAAAGATTACTAAATGTGCTATGTAATAGTCTTTTCGCATGTAGATACAGCTAAAACTGATGAAATTATAAAGAAAAGAAAGTTACGGGGTGTTTTTGACCCCGTATCGCACTATAAATGATAAAATACGGGGTTTGAAGTGCCCCGTAACGCACTTAATTATTTTTTATCGATGAAATAATAGTGATGGGAACGAATGGAAACGATGATTTTTAAAGAAAATATTTATTTCGGAAAAATAGCAACAAATAACAAACTATCTTATTGAGGCATTGAAAATAAAAACTACCCATTTAAATTGAAAACACTGCAGCAACTAGGTAAAAAATAGAAACATAAAATATTCAAAAACAACAATTAGAAATATACAACATTATTTGGGTTATTTATATTTTAAGGAACTTACTATACAGGTTGTGGCAAATTTTTGGGCACTTTAGGATAGCTTTTCTCTTAAAGTTAGAAAGTTTTTTTCTTAGGAAACCATTGGTTTATTTTAAAGAAAAAAATAATTGAATTTTTAAATTTTTTAGAAAAGGACGCTTTTGTTTTCTGTAAATTATCGATACTTTGTGCGCTATTGACAACACTAACGTAAATGCGCTCATAACCCCGTACGGGATGTGCAAAAAAATATACGGGGTTTTTTGGATCCCGTATCGCACCTAAAGGTAATTTTTGCTTTCTGGTCGTTACGGGGTTCATTAAGCCCCGTATGTTTTTAAAATATAATTTGAATGTATATTCGACATTGATCACAAATATATAGTCATCTCTGTCATGCGATAATTAACGGCAGAGATATAGCTTTCGCACCAGAGGGTAGACACTAATTTTCTGCTCCGCACTGAATGAAAGGAGCGTACGGGGTTGAAAAGGCCCCGTAACGCAGTGAACGTGTTAAGAATAAATAGGAAAAAAATAGGAAACGAACGAAAATCTAAGGTTTTAGTTGACGTTTTGCTTGTAGTTGATAAAAAGTTTGTTAGTAGAATCGGAACCCCGTCCGCATCCCATTAAATGTTATAAATAAATTATGCAACATTTAAAGTGTTAGTTTAGAGTAGCCATACGAATATTATGTCCAAGGGTTCGTTTATAGGTGTCCTTACGTGGTCCAAGTGCCATTAAAGACTTAAGGGGATTTCCCTTGTTCAGTGGGTCAAGGACTGATCAAAGACACCTCATAAACTTGTTGAACTGACATACTTATGCCCATTTCGTCTTTATTAAAAACACTTTTGCAATCGGGTTTTGAATGTAGCAACTTTATGTTATTACATTGAGTATTTTTTATTCTTTATTGTACACAAAAGAAACACAAAACAATAAGCTTACACACACAAAAGGCCATGTATATAGGCGAGCTTAACCCTAAAAAGAGTTTTCTTCCAGCAAACCTTTGAGGCTAGAGAGAGATGATTAGAAGCGCAGGGTAGTACACAAGAAGTATATTATGAGCTTGTGGCGAATTTTATGTTAGTAGTAAAATTTACTGACATCATCATTATCTCCACTTTTAAGCAGGGTCGGGCTTTTAATGTTTTTCTTTAACTCCGCTAGACTATCCGTCATCTCAACCTTTTATACCCATGTCATACTTCACAGAATATGTCCATTCCTTTTTTTTTTTGTTCAAACATACTGCTTCACGCATTTTTATTAAAATCCTAACCTTACAACGAATAGTCTGTTTTAGGTGTTATGTAAATAGCTATACGTATAGCAAAGATTCTCCTTGTGTAACAACCAATTTTTGCAAGTACTATCCGTATTATTGGGAGCTGGTAGCTGTTTTATGTAACTTAAAGGAGATAGAGCGGTAACAGAGGACTGCTTATAGACTATGGTTATGTTGATAATGATGAGAACATGTATAAGATAAATTAAACTGTGTAATCATCAGATATGAAACATTAAATACATGACGGCGTAAAGCGCATCACACACAGAGCAGATTTTATATTATGAAATATAAATCTTGACAGATCGCGCCCAAACAAATTTTATCAAGGACCTCACACAGCGAATATAAAATATATTTTATAATTCAAGCGCCTTATAGATATATTGTTTCCTACTTGTGCATGTGCGTGCATGACATGTTTTTTGTAAAATTATGGACCAAGTTGCAATATATATTATTATTATAGAACGTCATGCCCTTTGTCGTCACGGCATAAGTCGATTTTAACCCGAAGTTTTATATAAATATAGTAACATCAATAAACATAAAAGTCAATTCAATTCCAATCAAGGATTATGAAACTATATTTACAGCTCGTAAAATCAAAAACAAATTTCCGCACATCTGTGTGTGTGTTGAGTTTGTGCTACTGCCAGCTGCCAGGTTAATCACTTACAAATGAACGGGTATGACAGATAGAGGTTGAAATGTTTTATATAAATACAAAATTAGCTGGTTTATTACTAGCTTTTAAACCTATGTTAGCAGACTTTGTTTTGATTATGTGCTGTGTTGGCCCAGTGGAATATACAGTCTTTCGATCCGAAGATTCTACGTTTCAATCCCGGCAATTCTAAATATTGTGTTGGTAAGAGCAAAACTCAAGAACAGCTGAACCAATTCGGCTAATATTTCTTTTTAAATGATCTTTGAAGTCATTAAAAGGTCGGAGAAAAGTTCTTATGACGAGATAAATTAGAAAAAATAGCAAGGAAAAAGGTAAAAACCACATTTAATATTTGTGATCTACCCTCAAGATCAGCAATGAGACTATTCGGCTGAGAACCAAAGTCGTTGACATAGCTCAGAGAATTAGCAAGCTGAAGTGGCAGTGGGCCGGCCATATCTGCCGAAGAACTGACAACCGCTGAAGTAAACGAGTTCTCGAGTGGAGACCACGTCTCGGTAAACGTAGTGTAGGACGCCCGCCTGCCAGGTGGAGTGACGATCTGCGAAAGGCTGCCGGCACAAGTCGGATGCGTCAAGCTGAAGACAGGGCGCAGTGGCGCTCATTAGGGGAGGCCTATCTCCAGCAGTGGACTGCTATAGGCTGATGATGATGATGACCCTTAAGATTATGTCTGCCTTTGGCTACCCACATGATGTAATATTATAGAAATTTGGATGAAATAATATTCAATCTGTCCCGCTAAAACCAAGCTAAAACAGGCTTTATTTGAATTTAGGGCCGCCTTTGTAGTATCAGAAATTACCAGTAAACAACATCTATCCTGGGACAAATATTTGCAGGTCATGCAAACATTTACATCATTGCGGGAATGTGACAACCCTATCTATTTTTAATCGCACAATCGCTGAAATGTAACAAACAGCAGGAAAATTATTAATGGTGTATGGATTGAAATAAAAGTACGAGTCGGACTCGAGGGGTTCCGAACCACCGTTTATTAATAACCCTGCATTTTTTTTTAATTATTTAGTAATAAAAATCTACAAAAAAACACGTTTCTAGAGTCCCTATTTAGACCCCCCTTTCATGTTTAACTTTTTTTAATTTTATTTTGTTAAAAATACAGCCTAGTAAATAGGTTTTTGTAAGGTTTTCGTTGGCATCCTTAGGCATGGAATCTTAAAAACGGTTATTACAACAAAGCCTCTTTTAAAGAACAGGTGTTAGTGTGAAAGTAATGTTTTCTTCGGAGAAAAAGTAACGTTGTATACAGCTAATTTATTATACCAATAAAGAATAAAACGTTTAAAGTATCCTTGTTGTTTTCTGAAAATAAAAGTTTTCATAATACAGGACATAATCCCACATCACAGCCTCTTCATTTTTTTTGGTTTTTGTCATAATCCCCACTAAGCCATCAACCAAGCAACTTTTGGCGTTTTCCCCACTAACATTTTCAATCCTGGTTAGTGGGGATTATGACAATAGATAATATGATAGACAAGATGAATAGATAGAGAAATGAATAGATAGATGGGCTTCAGTCCTGAAAACCAGAGTTGGCCACTTGCTCATACGAAAGAAGAAGAAGAAGTCCTGAAAAATTCAGATTCACAAACATTATCGAAGTTACCTTTATTGCCTTTTCACACGTTCTGGTTTCCAGGTGGCCGGTGCCCGGCACCGGCCACCGGCCACCGGTTTCTCACTTTCGATCCACTGTGTGCCGGCTACCCGACGGCGTTTGTATGCAAATGTAAAAATACAATAATGCAAAATCACGCCGGTACGTATGAAAGCTACCATACATGCCCATACTAGTTTCTTATTTAGTTTCTTTCAACCTTTCATACCTACATAAAGGTTGAAAGAACGTGTCTGCTCCTACTCTTACAATCCAGGTTATGTGTTAAGAGAACCCTAGTGTCTAGTCAAACCTAACTTAGGCTTTAAGACACTATTTAACAGACAAATGTATTGTGTTGATGAATAAAATATCTAGCTATCTATCTATCGAGCTCTAAACGGTGAAGGAAAACATCGTGAGGAAACCCGCGGCTTAGTCAGCCCCACACGTATTGACCATGTCTTTCCTGTGGATATGGCCGGTTAAGCTGAGAGGACGGTGTAGGTGCTGGGCAAGCCTACTCCATCTCAACATTGTCCCAGGCACTACAGTGTCCCGTTAAGTGTAGACAAAGATTGCCTCTTGACACTGTATAAATCATCTAGTAAAGATGTAAAGTTTTATCTATCTATACACTTCGCCGCCAACCGGCTACCCGGCACCCGGGACGTATGTATGGCACTCAATGTCGCGTATATCTGTGAGCTCCTCTGGGTACTTAGTTCACTCAATGTCGTGTAAATCTGAACTCCTTTGGGTACTTTTCACATTTTCTGACATGCATCGCACTATTGGTTCGAGATATTTGAGATTTTCCCGACAAAAGGATTTTTCGGTTCAGTTCCTACGTGACCCTTTTACCCGCAAACGTGTGAACTATGTTACATCTTATAACAAGGTAAAAATGACGTGAAACTTTTAGCATAAAATATTTTATTTTAGAAAAATCGCCGGCTATTGTAACATTGATATACCATTTAGAAGGTCTTAAAAAATTCGACTGGCCAACAGCTATTGATGGCATCAAAAACTTGACAAAAATTAAAATCTGTGAGCTTATAGTACTACCAATAGTTATAATACCTTAAAAACATCCAGGCACAAAACAAATATAATGTTCACCACACAAGTATTTGGCGTTGGTGGAAATCGAACCCACAATCTACAGTGCAGCAGGCAGAGCTATACTACCAACTGAGCTGAGAGGCAGTCAATAGAAAGATTCATTAAAAAGATTCACTAATTAATGTTTTATTTTTTCAATAAAAATACGACACTGTTTCAAATGTCATGTTTAAAAACTTTCTTATTGACATAAGACCCCAAACGTTAATATTTAATTTGTACTTCTTCTTCGTCGTAAACTTCATTGCTGAAGGTCGTGCCCGTCCTGAAACGCCTTGACGGAAACGTTGACAATCTTTCGCCACATTGCTCTATCCTGGGCTTGTCTTAGGGCATTGGGCAGAAGGTATAGTGAGCCCCGTTATTGCTTTAATTTGGTCTGACCACGTTATTGCTTTAATTTGTACACGTAAAACTAATTTACTTAATTACCTACGCTAGGACTTTATTTTTCTAAGTAAAGCGTCTGAAGTCTAAACACGCCGGGAAACTTCCTTCATTTTCTCCATTTCATTGCTAAGGTTTCATTAGAAAGAGACAAAAGTTTGAAGGTTTCCGAAATGAGACGCACAGACCTATATTGTGGTTATTTTATTAAAACTTTTCTTTGAGGGTCTTATACTTAGATTTTATGTCTAACACAAAACAACGATAAAATTCATGTCATTGAATAACAATGAGTACTTCTTGTAACCCCCCATCTTCATCCCCAAGCTACAATTATTCGCGTAAAGCCGTAAGTGGTAAATAATCATACATGATTTACATAGATTAAATATTATATTCTTATAAGACTCTGGCTACCCTGAACAAATTTAATTTTGTTTTGGGTAGGAAAGAAGGCCCTCGCACGTTCCGCCCTTTTCGGTGGTCCTCGACTCCTGACTGGACAGACCTCCCCCAGACATGCATTACGATAAGATAAATATACATGAACTACAATGCAGAGGAGTATTTTCAGACCGACGCGTGACTCTAATTTCAAAACAGCTCTTGACTCTATGCTTTTAAATTTATGTTAAATATATTTAAGAGCTTCTATGTAAATTCCTGGCAGGGCTCGTAACCCTAATATTTGCTAAAGATAAATATATAAATTATTTATATATAAGGGTTTATACAGAAAGATGTAAGGACTTATACCTAACGATCCCCCCCTGAAATCCTTGTGGGTGGATTTCTTGGTGTTTACGCGAGCGCGTGTCCCTAACCTCGAGGCTCGGAATCCTTCGGAATCAGTGTGCAAGCAACCAGTATGCCAGAGGCCAATTCTCCTACTCTCCACAGCTAGAATCCTCGGAGTCAGAACACAAGCAACCTGGCACACCTAAACCGATTACTGGTCAGCTTTACTAACCCCCAAGCTTAGTTGTAACCACTGCCAACGACTTCCCCTTGACATCTAAATGTCCCTACCCCGTGATATTCGGTCCGAATGGCCGTGATAAACAACCACTCCTGGGAATACACTGTGTTAAAGATATTGCAACGTTTAATAACGAGACGGTCCTTACCCTACGGCCCTACCTCTATAAACATGTGTTATAAATATGTACCTTCATTGACATGTAAACACAAACATAAATAAATAACTTAATAATACTTGTTTGAAACACTTACCAAGCGCAGACTTCTTACCCTCGCTACCTTTCGTATTCACCGCTACTTACGCTCTCTGCGCACCCGCCACACACACTCACTTACTTTGACTACTCTACAAATTGCAACACATTTGACCTTCTACTCTATCTAACCCGATCTCAAACCCTTCCGCGGTATAGAACTTCCGATTCGCGCTCACGATCTCTCGCTCTGCCTTCACGCGCGTACCCGTCTGCCCCGATACTCCCGGTCCATTCCTTTTTAAACATCCCCCGCCATATCCTTGCCCTTAGCACCAAAATCACGCGTCTCTGCGCCCTGGTAATTTCCAAACACGTGCAACGCTATCTCCCCGACTCTATTGTCCACTTAGAACAAAAGCATAAAGTAGTACAATTTATGATCAGTTTACAGTTTTTGCATCCCTTGAATTTCTTTGGCTATTCAAAGTCATGCCAGATGTGATTTTTGAGGTTGTCAACATTTGGGCCATCGCCTTGTCGTACAGGTTTGAGTGCCAGGAAATAAATAGAAATCGTAGTAGTATGTGGCCGGCATTCGGCGGTAGGTTTTGTTGGACTAAATAGTCATACGCTAATCATCTAGCACTGAGTGACCTCGACTGGCGGAAACTCCGACGTAGCTTTAAAACATCTGACCTGAATTTAAAAGTTCCAATCACATTGACAAGTTGTAACAGCATTATACTACTTCCTTTTGTTCCTTGGGTTTTGATAACATTGTTTTGATTAGTTCTTAGGTTAAATAAAACATTGTGCAGAAATATTGGACCAAGGGTTGAGAACAACTGGGCTCCCACATTTGGCTTGGTTAAACCATATAAAAAACAGGGAAATAACTCGTAAAATATCAGAGCGTTTTGTTATCTTAGTTTCAATGCAGACTTAAAATAATCAGCACCCCTGCTAGGACTGCCCATTAAAGACCCTCTAAAGAACTTTCGAAATAGGAGTTTCGCATTTCGGTACAAAAAATATTGAAGATTATTGTTATCTGGTATTAGAATAAGGACTGAAAGTCACATTCCTCCCTCTGAAAATGAGATTCGTAGACTATTCTCTAATAAGTAGTAGAATCATCATTTTCAAACAAGGTACCATTTTACTTTTGACAAATCGCTGAGGTGTACACGATCAACGATACCTTTGTTTTTTCCAATAGGACTTGGGCTTTCTACCACGCTGTATACAGCGATATATCTTTATTTGACATTCTAATAATTCCTACCAGAATCACACCTAAGATGGTAATCCCATTGTTAATTCCTACTAGGTTCTATAGCTAATAGCATAATAAAGGTTCAAGTCGTACTGTAGCTTCAAATATCTCAAGTGGCGTAAACCATGGCCTGGCGTGGAAGTGCTTACATAACAGTTTCCAATGTTCTCCAATAAGCCTACCTAACTCTTATGACATTTTAATTACCCTACCCAGCTCTTATGAGATTTTTAACAAGCCTAAACCAGCTCTTATGAGACAGTTTTTCCTATTAGTCTTGGTCTTCTTAACAAGATTCCTATAGGCAGTGTTTTTACTAAGACCTACGGGTTCTGCTTGTAGCATGACATGTTTTAGTTCCCTTCATTTATATTCCATTTGAAACTGTAAACAAAGATTCGTATTGGCCAAGGGGGAAGGTCCCGGGTTCGAATTCAGCCGCATACCAATTAACCTATCGTTTCGGTCAATTGACTGACGTATTAAAACGAGCTCCAAACGGTGAAAGAAAACGCGGAAGATCTAGACAGGTATCTCCGAAAGACCTCAAATTTAATTATGATCTGAGAGAATGTCCACCGCGCCCTGAGGATTATTGTCTTGAAATAATGATTCTTGCTGCTTTACAATGACTGTAAATACATCATCATCTCCTTGCCCTTATTCCACTAGGTGGGGCGGCACAACATGTTCTCCTCCTCCATTCCCTCCTATCACTCGTCAACTCAGTAGTCACTCCTTTCACACGCATGTCCTCTCTCCCACAATCCATCCATCTTTTCTTTGGCCGTCCTCTACCAATGCATCCTTCCACATTATATATCTAATGACTGTGAATACAATGAATTATAATTACAAAACAATGAAGGACTGACTTTCTATCCGTGGTCATTGTTTGTGAACTTCGTCGAGCCCTAGCCTTGTTGTCAGTAGTTTTTTTACTACCTGCTTCCTTTCTCGTAAGGCGTTTCTAACTGTGCTATCTAACAACCATCTCTTTATGACCAGCTAGTGGCCGCCCGCGACTTTGTCTGCATGTTTTGTTGTCTTCCTTTTTGTAATTCCACGGGAACCAAACAGTAAAAGCATCTCATGTGTCAATCGAAACGCCTACCTGTGTCTCACACTCCATTAAAATTACCTATGTAGGCCACTGTTACATGACTGAACTACAAACATCCAAAACTACAATTCAGAATTAGGTAGATAAGTACTTACATAAATTAGTGAAACAGAGGGTTTGACCACTTGCTTGCTGTTTAAGAAATAATAATGGTTCCTCTTTTAACATGCTCGTACAAGTTCAGCCCAATGGAGCGTACTTGGACGAATAGAAAATATACGAGCGTATATTTTCTTACAAACTAAGAATCATAATAATAATAATAATCATCATCATCATCATCATCATAGGCCTTTGCGTTTATTTCAGACGATTTAAGCAGTGTCTGTTTGTGCTAGGCACTTCTTTTTGTTAAGGTGTATCGATAAATTATGCAATCTTAACTAGCTTCGGCCAGCAGCCTTGCCCGCGTTATGAACACTACAAGCAGTGCACATGCCACTTCAAGCCACGATCCACACACACTCCGAATCATCCTACCTAGTCCACCAGTTAGGATGCGATTGAAAAGTAAACATACAACTTACAGATTTATTTATTGCTACACTTACTTAATTGATGTTTTCCACAATAGAATCAAGAAGAAAAAGTAAGCAGATATCTCAATCGTGCGATGGTTTTTTCCTGAACCCTACAAATAGTGCACATGTGGGTCACTCCAAACCACAATCCACTCACTGAATTATCCAACCCAGTCCACCAGTTAGGATGCAATTGAAACGTTAACATACAAACATACAGGTTAATAATTAATACATGTAATTGATGTTTTCCAAAATCAAGTCAGTAAGCAGCGTCCTCACTCGCGTGCTTTATTTATTACTGACCACACCTACTAACGTCGTCAACCTTTTGTGTATTGTACCTTCATGAAAAATGGGAGACTAAGGTCGATTAATGGCGATTCACAGCAGTATAGGGTTTATTAGGTGTGAAATAGGTAGTCAAATTTGATTTAAAAAACAAAATCAATGTTAATTTAAACATCATAACCCCTTTGTTCGGTTCGGTGTAACTTGTTCCTAGAATAGCTCTACCTAAATGCACCTGATATTTATCTTCTAATCTGTTAATTTGGCTCATAATTAGCAAACACATTTCCTCCCTCAGACTATTAATAACATTGAGAATTGAACATTGAGAAAAAAATATTTTAAGTTGTTAAACCATAACGGAGGCGGCCCAAAGCCCCGGTCACCAGAACCGGCCACCTGCTCATACGAACCTACTTTCTATGGTAAAAAAAAATGATGTATGGTCGAGATCGTCATTTAATTTTGCATACGTTGTGTTGTAAGTAGTAACCCAGTTGTTCTTTTATCTTGTTACATTAAATATTTGATATCTAATGTATTTACTGACAAGATCCTGGTCACGGCACCACATGTAACCCCCCATCTTCATCCCCAAGCTACAATTATTCGCGTAAAGCCGTAAGTGGTAAATAATCATACATGATTTACATAGATTAAATATTATATTCTTATAAGACTCTGGCTACCCTGAACAAATTTAATTTTGTTTTGGGTAGGAAAGAAGGCCCTCGCACGTTCCGCCCTTTTCGGTGGTCCTCGACTCCTGACTGGACAGACCTCCCCCAGACATGCATTACGATAAGATAAATATACATGAACTACAATGCAGAGGAGTATTTTCAGACCGACGCGTGACTCTAATTTCAAAACAGCTCTTGACTCTATGCTTTTAAATTTATGTTAAATATATTTAAGAGCTTCTATGTAAATTCCTGGCAGGGCTCGTAACCCTAATATTTGCTAAAGATAAATATATAAATTATTTATATATAAGGGTTTATACAGAAAGATGTAAGGACTTATACCTAACGATCCCCCCCTGAAATCCTTGTGGGTGGATTTCTTGGTGTTTACGCGAGCGCGTGTCCCTAACCTCGAGGCTCGGAATCCTTCGGAATCAGTGTGCAAGCAACCAGTATGCCAGAGGCCAATTCTCCTACTCTCCACAGCTAGAATCCTCGGAGTCAGAACACAAGCAACCTGGCACACCTAAACCGATTACTGGTCAGCTTTACTAACCCCCAAGCTTAGTTGTAACCACTGCCAACGACTTCCCCTTGACATCTAAATGTCCCTACCCCGTGATATTCGGTCCGAATGGCCGTGATAAACAACCACTCCTGGGAATACACTGTGTTAAAGATATTGCAACGTTTAATAACGAGACGGTCCTTACCCTACGGCCCTACCTCTATAAACATGTGTTATAAATATGTACCTTCATTGACATGTAAACACAAACATAAATAAATAACTTAATAATACTTGTTTGAAACACTTACCAAGCGCAGACTTCTTACCCTCGCTACCTTTCGTATTCACCGCTACTTACGCTCTCTGCGCACCCGCCACACACACTCACTTACTTTGACTACTCTACAAATTGCAACACATTTGACCTTCTACTCTATCTAACCCGATCTCAAACCCTTCCGCGGTATAGAACTTCCGATTCGCGCTCACGATCTCTCGCTCTGCCTTCACGCGCGTACCCGTCTGCCCCGATACTCCCGGTCCATTCCTTTTTAAACATCCCCCGCCATATCCTTGCCCTTAGCACCAAAATCACGCGTCTCTGCGCCCTGGTAATTTCCAAACACGTGCAACGCTATCTCCCCGACTCTATTGTCCACTTAGAACAAAAGCATAAAGTAGTACAATTTATGATCAGTTTACAGTTTTTGCATCCCTTGAATTTCTTTGGCTATTCAAAGTCATGCCAGATGTGATTTTTGAGGTTGTCAACATTTGGGCCATCGCCTTGTCGTACAGGTTTGAGTGCCAGGAAATAAATAGAAATCGTAGTAGTATGTGGCCGGCATTCGGCGGTAGGTTTTGTTGGACTAAATAGTCATACGCTAATCATCTAGCACTGAGTGACCTCGACTGGCGGAAACTCCGACGTAGCTTTAAAACATCTGACCTGAATTTAAAAGTTCCAATCACATTGACAAGTTGTAACAGCATTATACTACTTCCTTTTGTTCCTTGGGTTTTGATAACATTGTTTTGATTAGTTCTTAGGTTAAATAAAACATTGTGCAGAAATATTGGACCAAGGGTTGAGAACAACTGGGCTCCCACATTTGGCTTGGTTAAACCATATAAAAAACAGGGAAATAACTCGTAAAATATCAGAGCGTTTTGTTATCTTAGTTTCAATGCAGACTTAAAATAATCAGCACCCCTGCTAGGACTGCCCATTAAAGACCCTCTAAAGAACTTTCGAAATAGGAGTTTCGCATTTCGGTACAAAAAATATTGAAGATTATTGTTATCTGGTATTAGAATAAGGACTGAAAGTCACATTCTCATAAAGATTTTATTTGTATCGTAAAAACGTTCATTTTTGCCAATTTTCAGCTGGATAGTAAATATTCAATACTTTGAATAATACCAGTGATTTTAGCTGAATAAATATCTATATTCAAATTGGCTACGAAAGGCTGTTGTGCTACGAATGGCGTAGCGCTTTCGTAGCACGTTGTAGTATTCTTCGTAGTTCGAAGCATGACGTGCGTCGTTTTATAGGTTGTGTTGTTCTGTGCCTGGTTGTTGTAAAGTATAATAAGTATGTATTTACAAAATATAGATACACATATTTTATCAGTTATCTGGTTCCTATTAGTACAAACTTTGCTTAGTTTGTGGCTGGTTGGCACTATGTGAAATGTCCATGAATCTTTTATATAACTTAACCATAACAGATTTATTGGCTATGATGATTATGATTGAATCCTGTTGTGCCTCATCAGGAACATAGGGCTCTCAGAAGGGATTTCCATCCGACTCGATCCTGCGCGGCAGCTTCCAGCTACTTCCAGCCGAGGCCAATTGGTGCCGCCTCCTTCTCCATCTCTCTTCGATTATTGGCTATAACATGGTTTATTTTTCTATACTCTAATGAGCGCCATGGTACAAACCTTAGACGTCGCGACAAGAAAACACAACCCTATTTCCCTCTAAAAGCTTCATGAACTTCGCAGAAACAAGTTTCAAGATAGTATTTCATGCCATGAATATTGAAGTAACATAACATATTTTGCGGTATTCCATCAAAATCAAAAGGATTTATTCGATAAGTTTTGATTTATACGTACAACATGCGTCTCCTTAAGGTTTTATTATGAGTTATTGCCTATATCCTAAAAAATAAATGAAGTTTTTCGCAAAATAGTATTCTTTCTCTGTAACCTTTTTATACTGTTCATGAAAAGTATTGTTTGAAGAACAGTAGGAAAGTGACTGTTCATTTTCTGTTTAACAGCGTTGATAAAATTTAACTGATGATTGCTTTTACGGCAATACCCATTGTAAAGAGAACAATGGCGGTAAATATATAAAATGAGGAAACAAAACAATTTATTACCTGCAGAGTCATTCTGTAGACTCACTTCGAATTCACTCAAGTGACCGAGCTCACTAAATACACAAAAATGTATTTTTACTGAATTCAAAGATATATTAACAAATATAAAAGATAAATTGCTATCCATTTCAAATCTCTTTGTGTGTTTACGTTCTTTGATATCATTTGAAAAAGCTCATTTAGCAAAATGATTGCATATACACAACAAAGGGATTTGAGTGGGTTAAATGCTCCTAAATAGATTCTAAAACATTTATTATAACGTCAAAAACTGACCAAAGTTAGCTCACAATAGAATATCTAAAATATAAAATCTAATGCTAGTGAAACGTGGATTTTTTATTTGAATTTTTACTCCAAAATTCAAACATTTAATAAATCAAGAACATGGCGCACGCGTGCTGAGATTTTCCGCTAGAAATTTAAATACTCTGAATATTCGGATAGCGAAATTCTGAATTCATAAATCGACGTCCACGCCATCTATGCTTTCAGCTTTAGTGCTCATGATAATTTATGGATTGGATGACCCAGAACCTAGATTACCTTCACACCTACAAGCTACTAATCAAATACACAAATTCCCATCGACGCTATTAGAAAGCTAACTGCTTTCCTCTCGATGTTTTGCTTCACCGTTTAGAACTCGTGTTAATTAATTTAAATTTTTCGAAACTAAAAATCCATAGGTCGTCCGCCGGCAAGATGGGTCGACGACGTAGTTAAAATCTCAGGCCGTACATGGGCTAGATTGGCGCGAGACAGGGGCGAATGGCAGAAACGAAGAGAGGCCTATACCCAGCAGTGGGATGAGAAAGGCTGATGATAATGATGATGATGATGATGAAAAATCCATTATGCACGCCCGGGTTCGAACCTGCAACCATCGGATCGAAAGTCGAGCCACTAACCCACTCGGCCAACACGGCTCTGGTGGTTTAACTATTTCTAAAACCGAAACCGACAATTTAATGTTAATATTTGCAGAGAAGTTTTCAAACAAAGTCAAGCTGTGTTGCTTTGGTTCTGAAAGAGATAAAGTAAAATTGGTGAATTGAAAATAAGATTGGTTTGGGACCTTGAGACGCGGGGATACGCAAACAATTGAGATTAAAATCGTGGTTTTGAGTATAATGACTGCAGTTTGGGAAATAGTTGTAAACTGAGAATTTGCCGTTCTATTTTCAGTTAAGCTCAGTGACGAAAAACATCGTTAGGAAACCTGCAGCTTAGCTCCGCGTATTGACCATGTCTTTCGTGAGTAAGGATTAAGCTGAGAGAATAGTGTAGGTCAGTGGTTCCTAACCTTTTCAATCTTGTCACCCCTGGACATGTCAATGGAACAGACTTTACCCCAGTTTACTTTTCTTTGTCATAATGATTTCGTTCTATTACATGGTTTATTCACCCATAAACCTCAGAACCAGAATTATTGACCATTAATCGACGAATTGACGTCCTTTCGAACTTTCTCTTTTTAATTTATTCTATATTCTGTGCTAAAGTATAACAAATACACATCCGTTGGTGGTATTTGTTATGGAAATAAATATAATAATAAGTAGAAAAAATTTACATAGCAGGGTTTTATTACGTCATTGCCCAAGTTGATTTGAATAATTGATATTCTCACCTTTCTCAAAAATTTACTATTAAATCTAGTACCTACCCTTTGTAGCTTAGTAAATTATAGTAAGTAGGTACCTACTTACTTTATTTAAATGAAAAAAATTCTGCGGAAGATCTAACACACTTGCTGGCGGCATTCGGCGATGTTGAAGGTATGAAAATATAATACATTTAATTTTTAGGGTTCCGTACCTTAAAAGGTAAAAAAAAGGAACCCTTATAAGATCACTTTCTTGTCCGTCTGTCTGTCTGTCTGTCTGTCTGTCTGTCTGTCTGTCTGTCCGTCTGTCTGTCTGTCCGTGTGTCACCATCGATTATCTCAGGAACGGGTAAAGCTAAGCAAGTTGCAATTTATACCATATACTAAGGTCTATAGTACCCTAATGTGAGTATAAAAATCAAGGTCCTGAGTCAACACTATAAAAAGATTTAGGCAAATTTAGGTTTTTGTGAAAACTTGTAAGTACCAAAACTTACTTTAATTATCAACTTTTTTTATTTTTCGGAATTTTTCCTTTACTTGTGCTGTAAGGCCTTGCTTGTAACCAAAATTGACAATTCTAGGTCAACCGGAAGTACCCTAGAGGTTTTGGGTCGAAAACCTAAATGGTAGTTCCCGTTGACCTAGAATAACGAAATTTGGCAAAAAGCAAGGTCTTATGGCACAAATAAAGGAAAAATTCCAAAAAGTTAAAAAAGTTGAAAACTAAAGGGTGTTCCCATACATACATAGTTGACGCCAATTAAAATTGTCCTCCGAGTTGTATGGGCAAGTGTACCTATTGTAAAGTTCAGATTTATTTTATTTGCGTTGAAAAATTAACATCATTCCCCTTATTATTATTTTTTTGCAATCTCTGATAATCTCCGATAATGCAATCTCATTCAGCTGTATGTGTGTTGTATTTGAAATGGCTTGATAGGTGTGTCCCTTGTCCCATCCTGTAGTATTAAACAGAGGATTCTGTTTTGTAGAGTAATGTTCTTCGTGCATTAGGTTTTGAGCCTGGATTTAAGATGCCCCTTATTTTGGTATAAAGGTTGCTATGGGTATGCACTTGCTTTCATTCCCAATAAAAAAAATCCATGAGTTAGGTCTGACGTTATGGGAGCATCCACTCAGCACGTCTGAAAGACTTGTGAAGCTATTAAAATTTTAATAAATGAATGAGAAATTGAGTGCTCTTAGAATCAATTTACACTGGGACCTTTAACCCATTTACGCCTGATGTCCCCATTTGGGTCCACTTATTGAAGTACCTACATTTTCTAGCATATTTCAGCTATCTTTTGTTTAGAGGTGAATTTGTGGTACCAAAGAGTGTGGCTTTATGATGCGACGTATGGTTTTGCAATTTATTGGACTAATTGAATAAAACAAGTGACTTTATTTACTTCATTGATCAAAAAAGTTTTCGACCAAAGGGAAGTCATAATTTTTTTATTTGCACAGTTATTTATTGTATGTTTTTTGTATTTTTCACTCGGCAATAGTGTTAACTAGTAGATAATGCTGTTATGTCAGTTATTTTCTAAGATTGAACCATAATTCGAGGTATTTTAGTATGGTGTCCTCGAATGGGTCCAATGGGCTGATTGATATATTTTTTATTTATTATTTGTAGGTATAGTTTCAGAGTAAATAATGACTAAACGATTATTCAATGCTTCCAATGATAATCGAAAACTGGATGAAGCTTTTAAAAGCATTTTGAATGAAGAAGATGATCCTGCTGAGTTATGATATAGTGGCCATCCCTCCAGACCCAAGTGTTCTCATTGATAAAATGATAAGGCGATGAAGATTTTGTTCAACACAATATTCTTCAGCATGATATCCTAGGTAAATTGAAGTGTTTGAGTCCAGGAATAACGATGAATGCAGCAGCGATGATGAACCGTTACAATGATACAGGAGGGTAGAAATCCAGGGACCGCGTTGGCGTAAGTGTGACTACGACTTTGTTCACCCTCTGTCCAAGGTAAAAAAATGGAGCTCTGCAGAATGAAGAAAGGTAGACGTGGACAAACATCCCTTTCGTCTTCCAAAACTATAACAAAGGCATGGCATACAGAACCGCTATTCGCAGTAATATTCTCGTACCTACGCTGAAATGGTAGGGGGTTTGTTTAGGTACCTATGTGCTGGATCTGACTGTAGCTAATGCTTGGCATCTACATGTCCTGACCGCCGCTGGAGCCAAAATAGACCAGCTCTAATTTTGGAGAAGCGCAGCCCGACCATACTTGAGGAGTTACTTTGAAAGACTCGACAGAAAGCGTCGTAAACCATCTTCAACAGTGGCCGGTATGACTCAAGATGGTGATGGACACTTCCTCCAGAAACTGCCGTGTCAACTAAGATGCACTGTTTGCCACAATAAAGCTTGTTGGCATTGAAAAATTTGTACCAAAACATTGTGCATCGAAAAAGTATGGTCTGAAAAGTTTCATACATGAGCCCATTGGCCCCATTTGAGGACGTGTATTTTTTATATATAAGGAATTATTTTTCTTAATTTTTTTTTTTTCAAAATATCTTACTAAGCCACCATAAATACATAAATAAAGTTTGTTTCTAAATTTTTCTACTAGTTTGTATTTGGGTCCAAATGGGTTAAGAGGCCTGCGACAGCCGAATTTCCATAAAAACGTAATACCGAAATCATTTAAAATTTAAGCATATTTTTATCAGTTTAAGTTGTTAGAGAGTAGATATTTATCTAGGTTCCTGTTAAACTTTTGTTCCGAAAAACTTACCTAAAAAGAAATGTAAGCAAATTGAATTAAAATCTTTGTGGGTACGCCAAAAATGGCATTTTTGCTTTTCATTTGTTCTTTACTAAGTTTTTTGGAACAAAAGTGTAACAGGAACCTAGATTAATACTGCCTTTATCCAAATAACATAAAGTGATAAAAATAAGCTCAAAATTTAAATTATTTCGGTATTACGTTCCTAGGTACGTAGGTACGTTCGCCGGTCCCTTAACGAACGGCTCAAAATTTAATTTCTGCTTTAAATGAATATGAAAGTTCGTGTTGGAGGTGAAAATATGATTATGCACAATTTAGTATTCCTAGTTAATGTTGGGTATGACATGATTTTAGACTGACTTTTGTCAGAGTAGGTTCATTTTGATTTTGAGCCGGTACCGTGAGCCGGTTCATTTGAGCTGGTCTTATCAGTTGACTGTTAATTATTTTGGCGAACTACTCACTCATTCTCATATGACAATCTGTCCGATAAGTTCAAAATTATTTCTTGTCATTGTCAAGCGAGGTGTGATTGAAGATTGAATGAAGCTTTAGGAAAGAGTAACGTCATTTTCTGATTTTGTCATATTGTTTACGGTCACATGACATTTGAATTGAAGCATGACATTTTTAGAAAATGAGCCGAACACACAAAGTTGAATTTTGTGCGGCACAAACGAGCCGCGTCAGTCACGTCATATTCAACGCTATTCCTAGTTGAAGTTAGGAAATTAGATTTACCTGTATGAATACATTTTGTTCGGAGAAGGAGACACGTTTTGCTTTGTGTACTTACTTGAATTGTATTTTGATTGCAACTTCTTGAGGAATGTATGCTATGTACGAGTATATGGCTCAGAATACAAATATGCCAAATGCATTATGTGGACGTGTCCCTGAGTTCTCTAACTACCCTCGATTACACAATGTCTATGTTTTATACTATTCTATAGTTGTGTAACCTGTGTAACCATTGTGTCCTATAGACTATAACTCTATATGATGTTAAAGGTGAAAAAGGCCATATCGTCTTTGGACCTATTTTGACACTAATTTTGCCAACAAATCAGTTTTCAGTACCTACAGCAAGGTAAAAAAAATTATAAAGAAATCAAAATCTGTTTTGTAGCATAATATCCTTGTTTTTATAGATTTGTTCTTTTATTTTCGTCCTTAAATACACAGAGACGTTGCTATTTTTAA
Source organism: Camptogramma bilineatum (assembly GCA_958496255.1). NCBI lineage: Eukaryota > Metazoa > Arthropoda > Insecta > Lepidoptera > Geometridae > Camptogramma > Camptogramma bilineatum. The sequence continues at coordinate 8,292,253 of OY292465.1, read as the reverse complement.
ACCCAGACGAAGCCTTAACGGAGAAAACAAATTACCGTTATCAGCCCTCATCTGAAACCCTACAAACTCCTTGGACGAAATAATCAATCACTAGAGGATTTGATATCTTTTAAAACAGGTTTTTTTGCTTGCGTTTTTCCTTCTTCTAATACAAGGTCAGTTGAGGGTAAAAACGAGGAAACGTCCCTGAAATTTACATCAATATGCTTGTAAAAAAACGAATGATTAAAATGATAGATAAGTGGATAACTATCGTACTTTTACTAAATAAAATTTAAATTAAAATATACAGTGTATATATGTTTTCGCACTTAACTAAATTCTACTAGTTTTTCGGGCGTTTTAACAATATTTTATTGTTCATTTCAGGTGCGAAAATGGACACAGTGATCAATCTCCCTTTGACATTGATTACTTTTATACAATTTCTTTTAAAAAGTATTCTACCGTAAGAAAAGTCCGAAATAAAAAGTTTAGTGTATTCTTAGCAGCGTTAATTAATTTTATAATACTTACCACAGAATAGTCATTATACTGTTATCGAAAAGCTATAACTATAAACATTATCAATAATAATTTGCACACTTAAGTAATTTTTTTTTTAAATTTGAGATTGCATGCTTGAGCTTTATAATTTTAAACTTTATATTATTTACAAAATGTGTCTAAATAAAACGTTACCATTACGCAAATTATTCGGAGCTTCCCCAGATTTCAAATAATGTCTACCACGCCTATGTGAGTGGTCGTGATCATTGTTTCGTTTCATTTTTCAATAATTTGCTGTTTTTAACCCCCGACGCAAAAAGAGGGGTGTTTTATACAGGGTGGAAAAAATGAATGGGCCCTGGAGGGAAACTACTTTAAATTCTTAAGATATATTTTACTTAAAGGAAACATTCCTTTATTTTTAAAAATAAACATAACTGCATTCAAAGATTTTCTAAAATTCGCTTGCTTCACCCAGGAATCGAACTAGCTAAAAATTCAAAAATTAAACACTCATTATTTTATTCCATAGTCGATACATTCAATGCTAAAGATAAACTTTCTCAAAGAAACATGAGGTCTTACACTCGTCTGTCGTACAAGATTTATCCATGAAATCTAATATTTAGTACATTATAGGTTTTAATTGCAATTTAGCTCTACAGTGGAATGGTGAGAGGTATCCAGTAGTGTCATTCAGACCTTCTCGGAATGAATTCCGAATTCGGAAAATAACGTTTCTTCGCTGAAAAACCGACAAATTTTCGAAGAAAATCATCGAATTGGATGCATTTTCGGAAGTCTGAATCTCACCTCAGATAGACAAATACCGTCCAGAAAAGTTTTGTCGCGAATGGTGAAATAACAAAAATTAATGAAAAAAAGTTGTAAGTAGATTTCATGATCTTTTTTATTTCTTTAACCAAATGTGTGTTATAAAGATTTTATCCTGACATTAATCCCATCGATTAGTAGTATTAAATAGAGCGAGGTTTGTTTTTTAATTATTAGCTGGTTCGATTCCGTGTAAGGCAAGCGAATTTTAGAAAATCTATAAATGCAGTTTTGTTTCTTTTTTAAAATAAAGGAATGTTTCCTTTAAGTAAAATACTGTATCTTAAGGATTTAAAGTACTTTCCCTCCGGGGCCCATTCATTTTTTCCACCCTGTATGTATAAGTACTTTGAGTTGTCAATGGAATCACGATAATTTCACGACCACACATTTTTTTTTTCACTTTTAAGAGTGGAATAACAAAAATCTATTGTCGTATCTATTAATGATGAATCTATAGAATGCAGAAGTAACAACCGCGCTTGACATTTTCCACTACATTCGGTAGATTCGGTTTTAATGTGTATTCTTTACGATTGCCTCGTAACTTGGGATTTAAGTAATTACTTGAAGTGCAAACGCTAGAGACATCAATTCTAAGTTGAAATGTCTTCGAAGTTTTGTTGCCTTGCTTTACAACTTTAGAGTTATCATAATTTCCTCGGGGAATGGACATTCAGTCATATCCTAATCTTATACTCGTATAATATAATTTATTACATGACTAGATTCAGCAAGTCGCTGGTCATTTGAATTCTACATGAAGCTCACCGAAGTTAATAAGTATACCTATTAAGTTTTTTTTTAGAAAATAAAACACTTGTGGGAGAGATCTGCTCTCCCAGCGTAGAAATTAAACTGATTGCGTTTACGTGGAACACTATTTAATTAAGTCCAATAACAGCACGAGTAAATGAAGGTAAATACAGTGGGTAGGAAAGATATACAGATAACAGTATTTCAGTAAAACCCAGTACAAGTTCAAACGTGTGCGTTAGTGTGCGTGTGAGTGGGAATGAATGGTTGGTAATGGCGGCTTGTCAAACTGACTAGTGATGTCACCACATTAGTGATGTGACACGATAGAGTCGCCACACCACCCCCCTACGGAGAACATAAAACTCACCAACAACAAAAGAAACAACAATTACTTAAGTATACACTTGAAAGCAAAGAAAGTAATAATGTAACACCTAAAATCAATCTAAATTCTTAAATCTAACGCGTCTACCTGAGCGTGTGGTATAAGGTTGCCTTACTGGCAGAGGGGGTAGCTCGACTTGTGCTGGCTGTTTTGAAACTAATGGCTGAGCGGGCAGTTTGCTTGGAGCATTTTGTCGAGTAGTCGGAACAGGCGGAGCAGGCAGAGCAGGCTGAGGCGTCGGAGCTGTTAGAGACGGCTGCTTGTTCGAAAAATCAATGAAAGCCGGTTTCAGCCTATCGACACTGACGACGACGCTGTTGCCTTTTACCATGATGGTAAACGTCTTTCCATCGCGAGAACGCTCTAAAACCTTGAAAGGACCAGTATACGGCGGTTGTAATGCCCGTCGGATGGTGTCATCTCTCAGGAACACATGCGAAGCAGTTGACAACTCCTTAAAAATAAATGTAGGGGACTCACCGTGTCGCGTAGCTGGTAATGGTCGCACCGTCGACATTTTGTGTCGCAGCTGCACGACGAAATCAGCAGGATTTTCGAAATTCTCAGATGCTACAGGAGGAGCTAACATTTCTCCAGGGAGCCTCAGAGGCTCGCCGTAGAGAAATTCCGCAGCTGTTGCTTCCAGATCTTCTTTAAAAACGGACCGCATACCTAAAAGGACGATTGGAAGCGATCTTACCCATGAGTCACTGTGGCACATTAAAGCTGCCTTAAGCTGCCGATGAACCCGCTCAATCATCCCATTCGCGCAGGGGTGGTATGAGGTGGTTCTTATGCGTTTGGTGGCAAATTGGTGCAACAATCTATTAAAAAGATCGGACTCAAACTGTGAGCCCTGGTCCGTGGTAATGACCGAAGGTACGCCGAAGCGAGAGATCCATTCTCTCGTAAAGGTCTCGGCAGGGGTGGTATGAGGTGGTTCTTATGCGTTTGGTGGCAAATTGGTGCAACAATCTATTAAAAAGATCGGACTCAAACTGTGAGCCCTGGTCCGTGGTAATGACCGAAGGTACGCCGAAGCGAGAGATCCATTCTCTCGTAAAGGTCTCGGCCACTTCCTCCGCGGTAATAGATCGCATGGGCCAAACTTCGGGCCACCTGGACACTCTGTCTATCGCCGTCAAACAATATCGGTATTCGTTGCAGACAGGCAAGGGCCCAATGATATCGATGTGGACATGCAGGAAACGACCAGAGGGTAAATCAAACCTACCAGTAGGTGCGGAGTTGTGTCTTGACACCTTGCTTCGTTGACATGCTTCACAAGATCGAGCCCAAGCTCGGCAGTCCTTTCTCACAGAGGGCCAGACGAAACGCTCCACGACAAGACGCGTAGAAGCTTGAGGGCCGGGATGACTTAAATTGTGCAATTTATCGAAAGCGGCCCGGCGAAAGGAAGGGGTCAAATAGGGACGCGGCTTGCCAGTAGAAATGTCACAAAAGACAGGAGTGTCGGTTCCAGTTGGGCAGATCTTGGTCAGCTTTAAACTGGAACCACCTTGCAGAAGACAAGCAAGTTCCTGATCAGAGGCTTGTGAGTCAGCGAGAGCTTTATAATCCTGCTCTAGAGATATGGCATCAATATCGATGTGCGACATAGCGTCAGCCACGACATTATCCTCACCCTTAATGTATTGAATGTCTGTGGTAAATTGACTGATAAACGATAGCTGGTTAAGTTGCGGTGGTGGAAGTTTGTCGCGCCGCTGTGAAAAAGCATATAAAAGAGGCTTATGATCAGTAAATATCGTCGCATGCTGGACTTCTAGAATGTGCCGAAAATGTTGGACACTCTCGTACACTGCTAGCAATTCTCTGTAGTATGCCGGCCACTGCGCCTGTTGAGGGGTTAATTTCTTGCTAAAAAACGAAAGAGGGAACCATTTTCCATTTACCTGTTGATGTAGACAGGATCCTATATGAACGCCTGACGCATCCGTAAACAACCCAAGGTTGGCGTTGTTGACTGGATGTTGCAATAGAGTGGCGTTGGAAAGGCTCTTCTTGCAGTTTTCGAAAATTTTCAGCAGCTCGGGTGACCATGGAAATGGTTTAGCACCCTTACTGTTAGTTGCAACCAATGCCTCAATCAATGGCGCCTGAAACTGTGCCGCACGAGGTACAAAACGACGATAATAATTCAGCATGCCGAGGAATCGGCGCATGCCTTGTACAGTGGCAGGTGGTGGAAAATCTAACAGAGTTTGAATGCGCTCTTGAGGAGGTCGAGTACCTTCGCTGCTTATGTGGTAGCCTAAGAATACGACCTCACTGACACCTAAGACGCATTTAGATGGATTTATCACCACCCCGTAATCCTGAAGGCGTTTGAAAAGGATGCGCAAGTGTTGAAGGTGAGTTGATTCATCTTCTGAAAAAACGAGAATGTCGTCTACGTACGGAAAACAAAATTCAAGACCCCGTGTGACCTCGTCGATAAAACGCTGAAAGGTTTGGCCAGCGTTCCTTAATCCGAAGGTCATGTAGGGAAATTCAAAGAGGCCAAACGGAGTCACGATGGAGGTCTTGGCAATATCCTCTTCAAAAACTGGGATTTGATGATATGCCTTAACAAGGTCCAAAGTGCTGAATATTTTGGCACCAGCCAGATTGTGGGTAAAGTCGTTGATATGTCGAACAGGGTATCTGTCTGGCACCGTTCTGGCGTTTAAGGCGCGGTAGTCTCCGCAGGGACGCCATGTATTGTCCTTTTTGATGGTCATATGTAACGGAGAAGACCATGCGCTTTTAGATGGCCGTGCTGTACCACATCTTACCATTTCCTCAAATTCCTTTTTAGCCGAAATGAGTTTTTGTGGCGCTAGGCGACGAGGACGGCATGAGACTGGAGGTCCCTCTGTGGTCTTAATATAATGCACGGTGTCATGTTTGATAACTCTGGGAAGACCAGGTGGTCGAGCAATATCTGGGAATTCAGATAAAAGTTTCATGAAAATAGAGTTTCCTGAAATTACTGCTCGTATACTGGGCTGGTCAATAATGGCCGTAGAAGCAGTGGATGTCAATCCAGTAGTGCCGTCGACTAGTTTTGTATTGCGGCAGTCAGGTAAAAGGTGATAAAATGCCAAAAAATCAGAGCCAATAATGGCTGTGCTGACATCGGCTATCACAAACTGCCAGGCAAAGTCGCGACGCAAACCTAAATTTAAATTAAGGTTAACTGTACCGAAAGTTTGAATACAGCTTCCATTCGCTGCACTGAGGTCATAGTTGGTAGCTTGCCTGCGAGATGGCAACCAACTGTGAGGGTAACAACATAAGTCCGATCCGGTGTCGATGAGGAACCGACGCTTGGTCACTTTATCAGTGACGAACAGACGGCGGCTTGTGCTCTGACAATCAGTTGCCGCCGCTACTGACTGCTGGTCGAGTTTTCCGACTTCCAGTTGCAGGGGCTGGTACATCTAGTTGCCTTGACCCCCCATTTCCTGTGATACCAACACCGCTTGGAACTATTCAATGACCTTTCTGAAGACACCGAACGGTCGCGTGATGGTCGGCGCTGCTGCCTAGAGAGTGCGGCGACTTGGTTGCTAACCTCTTCCAGCTGTTTAGCTAAGGTGGCTAATGAAAGAGCTGGTGTTGATGAGGTAGAACAGATGGCTGGTGGCGGGGCCAATTCTGAGATCTTGTCCGCTAACTCTGCAACCTTATCTAGATTTAGGTCAGCTTGTGCTGCTAGGATGGCCTGAGCTTGTTGGGGCAGGCGACGCAACCAAAGTTGGCGGATAATATTGTCATCTGAAAGGGCTGACCCTGCAAGTGATCGCAGGTGACGAAGAAATTGGGATGGTTTTCTATCTCCGAGTTCTTCCTCACTTAGCAGTTGTCTTACCCTTTTTTCTTGTGAAGTGGATAGGCGCTGTATGAGAATATCCTTTAAATTATTATATTTTCCTTCAGCTGGAGGATTTGTTATTAGATCCTCAACCTCGCCTGCCAATTTTTGATCCAGATGACCAACTACATAATTATATTTAGTTGTGTCCCCAACAATATTGGCAATTTGAAATTGGGCCTCTACCTGGGCAAACCAAATAGCTGGCTTGTCAGCCCAAAATGTAGGCAATTTTACTGCAACTCTACATACCTTTGCCTCAACTTCGTTCTGGCCAAGTCGCTTTTGCAATGCTGCATTTTCAGCCAAAAGTTGTTGTAGTTGTGCCTGAAGTTGCTCATCAGCCATGGTGCAACACTTATTTAACACAAAAAGCAATAATACCACACACCCAAGCAGAGCGACACAAATAAACGAATAAGACAATGTTCTGGTAAATACACAAGACCGACACCAAAAATAAAAATGTTAGGGGTAGGCAGGCACACAGGCAATATAACAAAATATTCAAAATAACAAAACCTTATTCAAAACCCAAGTTAAAATAAAAATTAAGTTTTGTAAATATTATGCGGTTAATTATTTTCCTCAAAAAATAATTTTTGAACTACTAAACCGGTAGAAATTACTCGGCAAATGCACTATAAAGTTTTTACCTATCTAGGACTACTAAATATTTAAATAGTTTTATATCCAACACCAACATTTACAAAACTATGGTAGGTAGTCAGTCTAAACATTAAATAAACCATCCAAAAATTTGTATGGGTAGTTTCTTAGTAGTTTCAAAATGATAGTGTTAGTAATCTGTAAGTATTAGATTTAGACTTGGATTATAAAAATAAATTTTCTGTTTAATAATTAATGTGCAAAAACTTGCGTGCAAAGTCCTTAGCTGCAACCAAACTCCAAGCAAACAGGAACACACCGTCTCTTTATGGAAAGATTAGTAGATAGGTTTGGAAAAGTTGTTATGTTTTTACACTGAGGGATTTTACACTGCAAAGCACAACACACAAACAGGCAGGATGCAATCCGAAAACATGCAACACAACTGAACGCAACGCAAGGCAACTGTTGACACAGCTCAACTAGGCCTGCGCAACTGCACGATGAATAGGAGCGACGCTTCCCCGTAGATCGAAGATTAACCAGGGTTGGAGAACCATGTAGGTATGTCGAAATGAGGGATCAGCAGGTCGCCGTCGTGCCAGTCTTTTCAATTGACTGGCGATTCACCGAGGATGTTGCCGGCGGAATTTCACAAAGCCGGTTAGGTATGGTGTAGAACTCCTGCGCTGCTGCTATCAAGTGTGGTTGTCGGTAGCCTAACAACCGGCACACTTGATCATCATTCGAACAACGTCGAAAAGGTCACCAATGTGGGAGAGATCTGCTCTCCCAGCGTAGAAATTAAACTGATTGCGTTTACGTGGAACACTATTTAATTAAGTCCAATAACAGCACGAGTAAATGAAGGTAAATACAGTGGGTAGGAAAGATATACAGATAACAGTATTTCAGTAAAACCCAGTACAAGTTCAAACGTGTGCGTTAGTGTGCGTGTGAGTGGGAATGAATGGTTGGTAATGGCGGCTTGTCAAACTGACTAGTGATGTCACCACATTAGTGATGTGACACGATAGAGTCGCCACACACTGACATGATTATTACCTAACTATTTACTAAAGTAAATAAAACCCAACTTGTAGGAACAATTTTAATCATGGCGATTATTCTTTTTTACACTGACTATTTAAATTATCACTAAAAACGAAAGTAACTCTCTCTGCTCTCTACTGTATCTACTACCAGAAATAGCGTTCTGGTAGTAGCGACTACGCATTGACAAATCTCTGTGTCACAGTGTTTGAATTTCAAATCATTTTACACTGACACGCGCAGTGCAATACACAAGTGAGTGACGTCACTATGTTGAATCTGTATCCCTACAAAGCTTAGCTGAATATCGCTTATCAATTCAAATGAAGCTCTAATGGTGTCACTGGCGGAGCCGTTCTTAGAAGAACGTGGAAGTTACGCGATGTTTTACGTGGTCACAAAATGGATGACCGTAAGTAGTAAAAAAAGCTTAGCGCTTGTAGTGCTTCGAAGGCCACACCCGTTTGTCGTAGACTCATACGAACTTATGTACCTTATGTAACTTATGGACCTAATTTACTCACAGTGACAAACTGTTGCTATGAGACAAAATAGGGATTCCTGTGATATATTCCTAATGGTAGGCATAGTTGTTGTGTTTTTTCCCTACCTTTTCCAAGTATCCCTACTGCTTTAAAAAATCGAAGTTGGTTAGGTTAGGTTTGAGCAGGGGCGTAGCTATAGCTTTGTTAAGGGGGGGGGGGTCCAAAGGTTCCAATATACCAAAGATCTTTGTTAAGAGGGGGGTCCAAGGGTTCCAAAATACAAAAATTGACTAGGTTTCCTCCGAACTTAATGGGCTAAGGGGGGGGGTCCGGACCTCCTAACCCCCCCCCCCCCCCTTATATACGTCCCTGGGTTTGAGTAGTGATCACACGTGCAAGGCAAGCGAGCGCAGCGAGCGTACCTCGGCAGCAGGCCGCCGAAGTGCTAGAATTGTTGAGTTATCGATTAAGTATTATAAGATGGCATTATCATCATCATTTATCAAATAAAAGATATCCAACTACTTAACAAATTTTCTTTCGAATAGTACATTTACGCAGTAGAGATAAATGGACATAAAATTTCCAGTTATCCCTACCGGAAATAAAAAAACCAACTATCAATAAAAAGGGAGGGTATATTATGTATCAGTAGGGATACTTGAAACAAAGAAGACCTTTAGAAAGTCAACATAATTACAGGTCAAACAAAACAACTGATTGACCAAAATTCTCACTGACCTATGTCAAGCGCACGCAAAGTGTAACAAACATTGATAGCAAAACACCTATTGAACTTTGTGCATTATAAAAACCCGATATGTTTTAGTGATAATTACAATGTAGCTGTTTAGGTAACTAAGAATTTTCGTTTATATGAACAAAAATTAAAGAAGATACCTCCAATAAAATTATAGGTAAGTACAATAATTAATCCTGGGTGTGGGAATGTATAATTAAAATTTATCCTGAAAACATTAATGGGAGTTTTAGACCATGCTTGCTGATCCGTAACAACCAAAAATAAACCAAATATTTTATTCTATTCTACTCTGTGTCCGATCGTAACTATTAAACGGCTCAACCGATTTTTATAAATAGTAGATAAATGTTCGTATGAGCAAGTGGCCAATTCTGGTGACGGAGTTTTCAGGCCGCCTAATAGGCCTCCGTCATGGCTTAGCGACTAAAGCCGATTTTGATAAATTATACGTCATAAGATTCGTCTTTATGGTGCGAGTGTCACTGGGTAGGTACCTTACCTACATAATATTCTAAAAAAAATATGGCGGATTTTATTGTGTTTAATTTGTCTTTTAAACCCACAGTTGATTTTTTTTGTTTTTTATTTTGTTTAGAAGCTATAGTGTTCTATGAGCCTATAAAAAATCGGACTGCAGTGAAAGTTATTGTAGTCTGCAGTAGTTTCTGGGGCGGTTTTATTGCATAGTTTTATGGATACTTAAAGAGCACGAAATAGGTCACAGCCATTACGTAATCCAATTTCACATTTTAATAAATCAAAATGAAAGCTTATACAGCCATAATTTGCTTTTCCATAAACCACGAGGTCTACGAGATAATTTGTTATCTCTTATTTATAAATTGTTATGGCCGATAAAGTCCGGACCCTATTTTCACACAACATAGCGCTGATTTTTAGTCGTTTGTTCGCTGGCAAATTGCTGAGATATACAACAGACTTTATAGCAAATCAACTGTTGACGATAAAAATTTAGAAACTTGTGCGGCTGATTCTTACCGATCTTATAAAAACTCAATAAAAACTCCACTCAACAATCAACTTGTTGCCTTTCTATTTTGTTAGAAAGTGACAAGGGTGAGTTTTGAGCATCATTTACCCAGTGTTCAAGTTGAGAGGTGTTTATTAGTAAGGCCTTTGGTTTCTACTTGCATCGCCTTCACGGTGAAATTCATACATAATAACAACAAAAATTCAATAAAACTGAAAATCACGACGTGATACTAAGAAACTGAAAGGTTTTCGTAAATACCAAACTGTTTGATCGCTCGTCTAGTATCTACTACCCAGTTTTGGAGCTCCACCGCCTGTTGAATGTGGGCGAGCTTTAGTTGCGTTTCCTTTTGTGGAGGAAATTTCCCCATTCAATGAAAATGTAATAAAACTATTCATTTCCACGCTGTCCCGCGGCAAACCTTTGTGATTTATGACGTTTTTATTGTTTATCACAAATATCTACAAAATCCCGCGACCGAGACAGGAGATCGAAACCAGAGACAGGCTTTGTAGAGACAGAGGACCATCAGTTTATATGACAACGGTCTCCTGGTTCGGTCTCTAATCTCGGTCTCCTGTTTCGGTCTCGGGTGCAGACCACCACCTAGATGTTCTCTCATCTAAGGGCCCTTAGACGATCAAAACGGACGTCCGGTTGTGAGATGGGCAGACGCTATAGAGAGTGTCGTGGGACGAAATTGCATGAGGCTAGCACGGGACCGTGAGGAGTGGCACAGAAAAGCGGAGACCTGTACCCAGCAGTGAATGAAGTCAGGTTGCGGATGATGATTTACCGTTTACTGTTTAGATTGAAGATCGCTTTGGTTCAAATTGTATTTCAATCTATTGTACAATGATATTGTAGGTCTAGGGCCCGCCTAAGTATAATATCAGTCATGAAAATATGATTTTTTCTTTCCGAAAATATGAATAAAACCACTTAACGTTAGAGGAAAAGATAAAGATTTTAGTTAGTAGGTCTAGGGCCCGCCTAAGTATAATATCAGTCATGAAAATATGATTTTTTCTTTCCGAAAATATGAATAAAACCACTTAACGTTAGAGGAAAAGATGAAGATTTTAGTTAGTAGGTCTAGGGCCCGCCTAAGTATAATATCAGTCATGAAAATATGATTTTTTCTTTCCGAAAATATGAATAAAACCACTTAACGTTAGAGGAAAAGATGAAGATTTTAGTTAGTAGGTCTAGGGCCCGCCTAAGTATAATCTCAGTCATGAAAATATGATTTTTTCTTTCCGAAAATATGAACAAAACCACGTAACGACAGAGGAACAGATGAAGATTCTAGTTAATATTCTAATAAGATGCGATGGGCTAGCAACCTGCATATTTATATCATGTTTTATTCATCAGTTTACGTTGATTAAAAAACATTGCTGAAACGTTTTTGAAACTGAAATTGTGTTCTAAAATTATTTTACATTCAAATTTGGTTTGAGATTAGTAGCCTGTGTTATTCTTAGCAAAGTACATAAGATCTCACATCTAAGGGGTTTCATAACTTCTCGCTACTAGACCTAAACTAAATAGTACAACATTTTAAGTTGAATGTCCGTTTGATCAAGGGACAAACAGAATTAAACCGTTGTTGAAAAGCATTTCAAGCCTCCGGTCTACCCATCAGCCTTTACCAAAACATGACCTTTCTGTAAACCCAAGTAACGTACTACCCAAACGCCAAATTTGTTATCCATTGCTGTCTTAGTTTCCGTTGGTTGACCGAATTTACAGACAAAACAAGCAATGTGATCTCACATGGAGATAGCTTACATTGAGATGGACCTAATTGATGTTCCCTGTGCAGGTAATTTTCTGTCCTCTCGTTTCCTTTTCAAATTGCGGAGGAGGCACTCGTTATTTCTTACAACGAACATTAAGCTTGTAAAATCATCTAACTGCACAAATGGTAGACATTAAATACGAAATACTGATCGAATTTCATCATTTAAAAATATATTAATCCTACTAATATTATAAAGGCGAAAGTCCGTGTGTGTGTGTGAATGTTTGTTACCACGTACCATAACTACTAAACCGATTTTGATGAAATTTGTAATGTAGATAGTTTAGGATCTGGAATAACACATAGGCTAATCTAAGCGATTTTTAACCGCGGGGAGCAACTAGTTAAGTAATAATATTAACTCAAGATAATGAGTTGTCATCTATTTGATAAAGACATTTTTTGAGGCTTTTTTCTCTTTTTAATAGATTTAGTAAAGAATATAATAGTTAATTAGGTTGCTAATAATGATCTCAGCAACTGAAACTTGTTGTAAACCTCTTCTTTTTTTTAATTTGAATAAAATTGTCTGGCCACAATACAAGGGGCAGTTACAATCCCTCAACTATAAATACAATATAGAAAAAAAATACAAAACAATTCAATCTGAAATGTCCATTTTTCTCCGCGGATTTTATTTGTTCAATTTATGGCTGTCATTTACATGAGACAGCTTCTCATTGTGCCATAAAATGTCCAAACCGTAACATTGTGTTACGCAATAGATATTATAGTCGCATAAACTTTTGTCATGTAAAATAACTGATAATTGTGTCGCGTTTTTGTATACGTTCTTTCAGATCTTTAGGCATTTCTAGATCCTTTGAAGATGTCTAAGGAGTTAGTCAGAGGTATGTCCAAATACATTTGGTACATCCCACATTTTGCAGATATTTAAAATGTTAATACTTAATAACTTTAATTGATACATTTACCTACAAATTTTTAAGTCAACTTACAACTTATCTCATTGTTATGAAATGGAACAATGTAAGCTTTGTTGGGTCAGTTATTACATAATTTAAATTGTATAAGTAGGTACTTACTATAAACGTGGTGTAAAGTGTAGGTAATTTTAAGAATAACCTAAAATAGGATATCTACTAATAAACTTGAAATAACACAAATGTTCGTCCTGAGTGGGAATCGAACCCACGACCTACAGCGCAGAAGGCAGAGCTAGTACCAACTGAGCTAAAAGGCCAGTCAAATATTCTGTCACCAGTATATTTTATAATGAATGAACTTTCAGGATGACCAATTAACTTAGGCCTTTACATCTTTACTAGATGATTTATACAGTGTCAGGAGGCAATCTTTGCCTACACTCAACGGGACACTGTAGTGCCTGGGACATTGCTTGAGATGAAGTAGGCTTGCCCAGCACCTAAACCATCCTCTCAGCTTAACCGGCCATATCCACAGGAAAGACATGGTCAATACGTGTGGGGCTGACTAAGCCGCGGGTTTCCTCGCGATGTTTTCCTTCACCGTTTAGAGCTCGTGTTAATGCGCATTTAAATTTTTCAAAACGAAAAATCCATTGGTGCACGGTCAGGATTCGAACCCACGACCTTCGGATCGAAAGTTAAGGTATCAACCAACTCGACCAACATGGCTCATAGGCTATTATGTTATGTGGGTACCTCGCGGGCCAAGCCGCGGGCGGAAGCTATTATTGTACAAAGATATAATTAGTATCATGGATTCACATTGAAAACATATTTGTTATTTCTACTGCATCAATGCATTGTCCTTTTTATTACATTTATTGTAAACAGTTATAATTTATGCACCCATAATGCAAGAAACAGAAAAACATCTTATTAAAGTTATCGTTGGTGAAATAATTAGTACCTACTTACATTATAAAGCAATATTAGTAAGAAAAATTCTTGCTTTTTATTTTAATTACGATTTTTAGCGTCAAAACACACGTACCACTACCACACCACGTCGCAGCGACAAAATGTGGTCCAGCTGTGGTTGCGTGTGAATTGTGTCGCAGCGACTTTTTGCAGTTGCGTTGTGGTACCGACAAAATGTCAATGTGGCAGGCGCCAGCTAGGCGCGCGCTGTTGATGACGTCATGTCGTCGCGATGTGGTTGCGATGTGGTTGCGATGTGGTCGTATTACACAGGTGGTCGATAACAGCGACAAAATGTGGTACGTGTGAATTGGAAATTCGTTTTCAATACAAATATACGCCCGACCACGTCGCGTCGTTGTGGTGTGGTTGTCGGTGTCGTGTGGTTGTGGTACGTCTGAATTGGCACTTAATCAGTATTTAAGTTGAGAATTAATTTTGTTCCTAAGACTTTCAACTGATCAGAATCACATTCTCGTAATGAAATAATGAAATGTTGTTGGGCTTTTGTTTCTGGTGATCTTTCAATTCTAATCATGAATATTTCGTGCAATTTTCCTGAATAAAACTTTTTTATTAAAAAAAAACAGGATTAATCAATCTATTTGTCAGTAGTAAAAGTAAACCTCTTGCGAACAACAGCTTATCTTCATTCTTGCCCTTCTATCAGGTGCGTCTTCTTATCAACACGTTCTCAGTACGAGTATAAAAGCCAAGGAGTTGGTGGAATGAGCACAGTCGAACTCACACCGGGTTTGCTGCACGATGAAGGCTTTCCTACTGGTCGTTCTAGGCCTGGCCTCTATGGCCATGGCTCGCCCAACTGTGGAGGATCTACTTAGCATGGGTAAGTACTTTTTCTATTATGCCGTAAAATCTTCGCAAAAGTTTGTGTTGTGCTATGGCTGCTCTAGTTATATGTATATTCTGATAGTTTTATCCCAATGCTCATTCAAAAAGAATTTATGAGCATGTCGTATTCCAAACACTTGATTGTAAGTTTTAGTTTTGGGAACTTCATTAGTCAATAATAACTTCAAACTTGTTAATCCCCTATGTTTCTTTATCAAATTGAGATACGACTTGAAACCCCTATATTTTTATTTATCTTTGAAATGAGCTTCCACGAGTTTAATCATGCTAACCAGTTAAGTGCTGAAACTAAGAATTTTACAAATTTGAGCAAAAAATTAATAGTATGTTAATATTTTTCAGATCTGAAGCAGAGGCAAATATTCATCTTGAAATTGCTGAACCATGTTATGGACCCCGTTATGGACAAGGACATCCAAGATATCGCCTACACCTTTAAACTCGAAGAGAATGTTAAGATGTTCACCGTAAGTAAAATAACTTTTAGACTAAGCGTTCTATACTAGGACTAATCTAATTTTAAAATTTTTGTTCTTTTGCTTGTAGAAAACCGATGTCGTCAAGAATGTGGTCAACCTTTTGAAGTTCGGTACTCTACCCCGCGGAGAAATCTTCACACTCCACGTCGACCGTCAAATGAAGGAAGTGGTCAGCATGTTCCACCTTTTGTACTACGCCAAGGACTTCGCTGCCTTCATCCAGACTGCCTGCTGGATGCGTGTATACATGAACGAAGGCATGTTCGTCTACGCTTTAACCATTGCTTGCCGTCACCGTGAGGATTGCAAGGGAATCATCCTCCCTGCTCCTTACGAAGTATACCCTTACTACTACGTACGCGCTGATGTCATCCAAAAGGCGTACCTGATCAAGATGAAGAAGGGTCTTCTGGACATGAAACTCTGCGACTTCTACGGTATCAAGAAGACAGACAAGGGCATTTACATCATCGACGAGAACGTTTTCGATAGGCGCACCTACCTGAACGACGAGGACAAGCTCAGGTACTTCACTGAAGACATTGATCTCAACACCTACTACTACTACTTCCATATCGACTATCCTTTCTGGATGAAGGACATGAACATGAACAAGTTCAGCGTCAACAGACGGTTTGAGCTTACACTGTACGTCTACCAACAGATCCTTGCCAGGTACTACTTGGAACGTCTGTCAAACGGTCTCGGAACCATCCGTGAACTGTCATGGCACAAACCCATCAGGAAGGGATACTGGCCTTGGATGATGTTACACAATGGTGTTCAAATACCTATGAGATTCGACAACCAGATGATTGTACAAGAAAGAGACATCGCCACTGTCAACCTGGTTGAGAGCTACGAACTAATCATCAGGGAGGCTATCATCAAGGGCTACATTGAGGTAAGGAATATCAGTAACAATTTATTTTCATTGAGGTTTTTAAATAGAAACACATGGACTAAAAAAACATTTTTATTTCAGATCAACGGCATGAGGCTGGAACTCACCAAGACCGAAGACATCGAAACGCTTGGAAAATTGATCTATGGCAAGATTGACAAGACTAACATGGACTGCGTGAACTGCTACAGCGCCTACCGCTATTTGCTCATCATCATGAAATCGGTGCTTGGACTTAACACTTGGCGTAGTGACAAGTACGTTTTTAATTATATTTTTAGACTAAAACTATACTTGCCTTTATTGATGTGGTTATCATCCTAAACAAGTTATTATAGGTATATTATAGTATAGTACATTACATTATATTAAAAGTACATTTTAAACTTTACATTTCAAGGTTTTTATTATGTTTTTTTTTTTCAGATACTTTGTGGTTCCTTCCATCCTGGACAGCTACCAGACTGCCCTGCGTGACCCTGTGTTCTACCAGCTCCAGAAACGTCTGGTCAACTTTGTGATTCTGTTCAAGAAGCGCCTGCCCTGCTACACTAAGGAAGACCTTTACTTCCCCGGAGTTAAAATCGACAATGTCATGGTCGACAAACTTATCACTTACTTCGATGACTACCTGATGGATATCACAAACGGTGTTGTTTTGACTGAGGACGAAATCAAGAAGTCCGTTTCTGACATGACAATCCTTGTCCGCAAACGCCGCCTGAACCACCAGCCCTTCAAGGTCACCCTCGATGTTGTTTCTGACAAAGCTGTCGACTGTGTTGTGAGAATCTTCCTTGGACCCAAGAAGGACCACCTTAACCGCCTTATCGACATCAACATGAATCGCCTCAACTTCGTCGAGCTTGACACCTTCATTTACAAACTTGTGAACGGCAAGAACACAATCATGAGGAACTCATACGACATGCACAACCTGGTCCGCGACCGCATCATGACCCGAGACTGGATGAAGAAACTTGAGACCATCACTGACATCAAGGATCTGCTTGTCAAGGACATGAGAAACATGATGACTGGTTTCCCTACTAGGCTGCTTCTGCCCCGTGGTCACGTTGGAGGTATGGACATGATGCTTTACGTCATCGTTTGCCCCTTGAAGTTGGTTGATAACGTTGACCTGACCATTCTTGACCAGAACCGCAAGGACTTCTTCGTTGACTTCAGATCGACTGTGCTTCTCGACAAGATGCCTCTTGGATTCCCCCTTGACAGGCACATCAATGTTGCCCAGTTCTTCACCCCCAACATGAAGTTTGTCGATGTCACCATCTTCCACAAACCGCAGGTTTGCGACATGTGGACCAGGTGGAGCAGGTACGTCCTTAAGGACTACAACATGGTTGACAAAACCATGACCGGAGGGACCTTCTTTGTGGACAGCAATGTTCACATGGGCATGAACACCTACGACGAACATGTTATGGATGTCTAGACTTGGCATAATAGGTGTAAAGAATTTCTAATGATTTCATAGCAACTGCAATAAACAAGTTTTAATATAATTTTTGATTTCATTCAGTACCTCATATAAAATTGGGTAGTTTTAGAAACATAAGTTAGGTAATTTATATAAGCTTAAATGCATTTTCTTCAAAATCAGGTCGTTGATTAATAAATCTAAGCCAGTAGGTACCAATACAATGTCAATACTCAGTAGGTACGCGCCACCACTGAAGTCCGATAGACGCGGCGCTGCTATCGCAGAACTAGGGTTAGGTAAAAAATTACTACATAATTATTTAAATAAGGCTTGAACAATAATAATTAAGCAAGTTTGTACGTTCGTTAATTCTACACATCAGAACAACTGAACGATGTTGACTAAAAGAGGTTATTTAAGTAAATAAAACAATTAGTTCCCGCTTTTGCCGTAGGACTTGAGTGCTGGCGCGGACTCTAGATCTAAATGTCTGTGGAGCATTGTGTTACTAGTGCTCAAATAACACATAGAAGCATGAAACTAATTGTGTGTAGTTTGTTGAAAAGGTTTCTTCTATTGTTAATTAATTTTCATTAATTAATTTTAATCTAATCTTAATAATAGTTATTTATAATTGGAATTAATTGCGTTCTTCGTAAACACGTCATTTACTACTTTGGCAAGATTTGATCACCTAGGTACAAATCACAAAGAATGAAGGTTAGAATTCTAAGTCTCAATAAATTAATGAAGGGACTCACAGGTAGGTAAATGAACTTTGATTACAAAGCAAACCGAAATGCTAAATCAAATGTACTGATTTATTTATATGCAAGGACACCAAGGTCTTTTATTAAATTTTTTCATTTTATTTTTACAAATTGCACCAACAAAGTGAACACCGAGACATTATAATAGAGTTAAGTGCACATAATGTGTCCTGCCCATTGGCAGGGGCAGGACACATTATTCGCAACAAAAAAGAAAAGTGGAGCCAAATAATCACTAACTGGTACCCAAGAGATGGAAAAAGAGATAGGGGACGACCAGCTAAAAGGTGGGAAGACGAAATCAAACAGACAGCTGGACCCTTTTGGAGAAGAGCGGCACTAGACAGAATACACTGGAAGGAGCTAGAGGAGGCCTTTGCCTGCAGGCACTCTGAAATACGAGACCTCATATAAGTAGATAAACTAGATATAAGTAAAGATTTTTTGTTTTTTAAGTATTTTAGAAATAAAGGCTTATTATTAAGTGCACATAAAAGTAGCTTAGTGACACCTCAATTATAAGTAAAAATTACAATGCAATAGTTAAATAGTTAAAGTCTTGGTGAGTTCTAGCCTCAGATTTTGAAAATTTCAAAATATCTACTCCTCCGCCCATCCATACCAAAAAACCCAACCACACACTGTCCAAATCCAAGCCTTACTATCCCAGGCAAGCAGAGCAAATCTGGAAGTAGCACCAGCGTGATCTCTATCAAAAACTTGATGGTCTTCGACGTGTTTCGCCACTCCACGGGGCATCCTCAGAAAAATCTGACTCTGTGCGAGCGCAGACGTCTTGTCGCTTTAGGGAGTGTACACATTGCGTTTTTTGCAGCGCGTTTGTATCGATACAAACGCGATTCGAACGCGATGCGAACGCGCAGCCCCCCTCCCGGTTCGCTTTTGTATGGAATAAAACGCGTTGCGAACGCGTGTTTGTATCGATACAAACGCGCAGCTCAAAAACGCGCTGCAGAAAACGCAATGTGTACACTCCCGCGTCGAACAGAAAGTAAAGGTAGTGAGTTCCAGACTCATTCCGTTGATCTGAAATTAAAATATTTTTAGTCTATGCTATGTGTTTCTATTTGAAAGCCTCGATGAAATTAAATAATTGTTACTGATATTCCTTACTGACACCTTACCTTATCTACCTTGATGATAGCCTCCCTGGTGATTTTTTCGCAGCTCTCAACTAGGTTAAATGTCTCTTTCTTGTACCAATCATCTGGTTGTTGAATCACGTACCTACCTATTGATTTAAACACCAACAACATTATCCAAGGCCGGTATCCCTTCCTGATGGGTTTGTGCCATGACAGTTCAGTAGCCGTACCATGAACTCTGAGCAATGTGAAAACAAGCTTGAAACATGACAACGAATGTTATTCCCTATAGTAGGCCTGTTTTAAGCTTGTTTTAACATTGCTCTAGGAGTTCACTTATGGTACGGCTACAGGGATGGTTTCGAGACCGTTTTACAGACGTTCGAAGTAGTACCTGGCAAGAATCTGTTGGTAGACGTGCAGTGTAAGCTCGATACGTCTGTTCACACTGAAAGTGATGATGACAACTTCATTCTAGATAACTAGGAAGGGTGCCTAATCATAAGGTGCGTTAACCTAAGGTGCGTTCATAAAGAAAAGTAGCAAATTTCTACGTTAAAAACTAAGAAATCAAAAACTATTAATAAATAATAAATAAATAAATATTGCTGGACATTTCACACAGCATCATGTAGTCCCAAGCTAAGCAGAGCTTGTGTTATTGCAATTCGCTAACAAGTAAGTGAGTAGGTAGCTAACGGCGAGATCAAAAATACTATGAATTACTAAAAATGTTAAATATTAAGGCCTGTACTTACATCTTTTACTAGATTTTATACATTGTCAATAGGCATTCTATACCTACCTACGCTTAAAGAGACACTTTAGTGCCTGATATATTATTTAAGATGGAGTAGGCTTACCTAGCACCTAACTAAACCATCCTCTCAGCTAAATCAGCCTTATCCATAAGAAGGACATGGTTTATGGGTGTGGAGCCGATGGTTTCCTTCACTGTAACTCGTGTTAATGCGCATGTACGTGAAACACGACGGGATTCGAACCCGCAATGATACAAGCGATCCTCCTCAAGCCGGAGTACCTTAATCAACTCGGCCACGGCACCCACATTCGTCGGGTCGAAAATCTTGATAAGCTCATTATTTTGTCGGTTATACCACCGATTAGCATTATTATTTATAGCATTTGTAGGGATAGTGGAAAGTAGGATGATTTATACAGCGTTTAGCGGAGATAAGCTTTATTTACAACAGCAAAACATCGCTTATTCCATCCTGTCCTCCTGCAATACGAACTTTGACTATGAATGTATGGTAAGTATATTTAATGACTCCAGGAGACTAATTAAGCCCAGTCAGACACAAAAAAATGTGAACATGAGGTCTTATAATTTAAGTAAGCCTACTCCATCTCAACATTGACCCAGATACTACATTGTCCCAGGTAATACAGTGTCCCGTTATTTTGTAGGCCGGTATGATTGCCGCTTGACACCTGTATAAATCATCTAGTAAAAGATGTATCTGGTAGTTTATTTACGGTGACAAGGAACTACTCCCATGATGGAGTTAGTATCTGTTCAACAAAACTCCCCAGTGACTAAGTTTAGACAATCCGGGGTAAGGTTTATTTCAAGCAACTCGCTTCTTCTAAAAGCTTATAAAAACGTATTTTTATACAAAAGTTAGTGAACGTACTCGTAATAATTTGACTAGCCTCTTAGCTCAGTAGGTAGTAACTCTGCCTTCTACGCTGTAGGTCATGGGTTCGATTCCCACTCAGGACAAACATTTGTGTGATGAACATAGATGTTTGTCCTGTGTCTGGGTGTTGTAAAGTGTTTTATGGATGTATTTACAAAAGGCATTTAAGTATTCTATCAGTTATCTGGTTCCCATAGTACAAGCTTTGCTTAGTTTGGGGCTAGATGGCGCTGTGTGAAATGTCCAGCAATATTTATTTAATAAATTTATTTATAAGGTATTAAAAGGATTAGGACTATAAGGTTTTTTTTTAACACAACTAACGAATATAATACTAACGGTAACCTGGTAAACAAAGACCTGCCACAAAAAATTGAATCTCGATTAGAAAGCCACCTGCCGGGTACTACAAACAACTAAAAAAATTGAAAATCCTTTAGGTGAACAAAGCTCATCTAGGTGCATCGAAATTACCATACGTAGAACAATTTTGTTGAATATCACCATCATTGTACCAGATACCGATGTTGTTACCAGTGATGACATATGGAACAGAGACGTGGTCCTTCACTATTGGCCTCATGAATAAGCTCAGAGTCGCTCAACGAGCTATGGAGAGGGCTATGCTCGGGGTTTCTCTACGGGATCGAATCAGAAATGAGAAGATACGTAGAAGAACTCGGGTCACCGACATAGTCAAACGGATTAGCACGTTGAAGTGACAATGGGCAGGCCATATAGCACGCAGAACAGATGGCCGATGGGGCCGAAAAGTTCTCGAGTGGAGGCCACGGACCCGCAAGCGTAGTGTTGGACGTCCACTGACAAGATGGACAGGCGACCTTGTAAAAACTGCAGGTCGTCGGTCGATGCAGGCCGCTTCCAACCACAACACATGGAAATTTTTGAGGGAGGCCTATGTCCAACAGTGGACGTCCAACGGCTGAGATGATGATGGTGATGATTGTACCAGATCCATGTAATGTAATTTGGGAACCAATAAACATTTCATTTCATTTCCGGTTCAAGTATATTTCTTCAATACGAAAAGCACATAAACCCAAAGTGATCAATAAGATTGTAGGTGGGGTCAAAGCAAAGTTTCATCTTATTTTTCGATACTTCAAAATTCTTCATAGCAACAGCATGGAGCAATGAAGGTGAAAGTTGTACTGTTATCATCATTTTGATTTATGTTGCTCAGAAACATTAAACATTCATTGATCTTTTTATATCGAACAAATAGGTACAACAAAGTAATATATGGCGGGAAATAATGTAAGAGGTTCCGTACATTTCTAAAAAAATATAGATTTATTTTCCAGTTGAAATTAGGTGCACAGATGCTCCGACATGACACTTCTGTATTTGCTAAGTATAAGCTTTTTGAGGGCTTTTTAATTTATAGGGTGTCTTTTTTCACTTAAATCAAACGATGTAGTATGGTAGGAAGATCTAATATGCATTGATTAGAGCCACTAATAATTTGATGCAGTTACAAAAAGATCCTGCAAAACAATAGGTTCCATAATGAGCTCCCTTTCACGACCATTGACATTGTTAACGTAGACGAACATCGACGAGGAGAGAGCAGCAAATGAAAATTATTCGCTTCAGTTTTTCAACATCTTCGTGACCTTTAGGGGATGGTATAATCATTTGCTAACATTATCTTCACTCTTTTCTAGCACGAGTAAGATAGGATAAAGATATTATTGGAGGCTTTTGAGATGTGGTGTTGGCGTAGGATGAAGAGGATCAGTTGGACGGAAAGAGTGACCAACATTGAGGCTTTGCAAAGAGCGGAGGAGGAAAGATTGTTGTTGCAAGTTGTTTTGGGTGGGTTATTTTAGCCGAATTCCAATAATTGTGCAAACATCGTAACACTTTAGCAGTCCGACGGAATTTGAGGTCGTGATCGGCCAAGAAAAGGTTGAAGGATCTCGACATTTTTGAAAAATATTGGTTGGAAATCTCGAAGGATAAAGTTAGTTGGAGAGATTCGTGAAAGACCGTTGCCCAGTGAAGCATTGTGTAACTATACAGGTTAAAAAAAATTGTAAAAATCGTTTACTCTTCGTATATTTTAGCTTGGTACCCTAGAAGGGATTCATTTCTCCAGTACAAATGTACTGTAAACTAAGCTATTCACTGATAACTTATCACAATACAATGTAAAAGAGCACTTTCCTGACCTTTTCAGGTGTATTATTTTTTTCCTATCACAAAGTCATACAAATGATTTAGTATAAAAAGGGAGAGATGTGTTGGTATTAGCACAGTTGAACTCCCACTGGATTGGCTGCACGATGAGAGCTGTTATTCTTGTGGTATTAGGCCTGGCCTCTATGGCCATGGCCAAAACCACTCTTGTGGACAACCTAGTCAACCTTGGTAATTGAATTACTTCATTATTTCTTAGTATTCAAGACATTTTCATTTAAAATCATCTTTTTATTATTTGTAATATCTCTTAATTTTTTGTCCGATAATTATTTATTTTTATTGTTGAATTTATTCTATTTCAGACCTGAAAGGCAGACAGTTGGTCATACTGAAACTGATGAACCATGTCTTGGACCCAGTCATCGACAAGGACATCGAAGAAATTGGCATGAACTTCAACATTGACGAGAAAGTGCACTGCTTCACTGTAAGTTTCTTAATAAAAACCTTTTCAATACTATAATAATTCTTAGAGTATTTCATAAGTCATTTTCTCTTTCAGAAAGTTGATGTCGTGAAAGACATGGTCAACATCCTGAAGGTTGGAACTCTTCCCCGTGGAGAGATCTTCACCCTCAACGTTGACCGTCAACTAAAGGAAGTGGTCACCATGTTCCACTTGCTGTACTATGCCAAGGACTTTACTTCGTTCATTGAGACTGCATGCTGGATGCGCGTGCACTTGAATGAAGGCATGTTCGTCTACGCTCTCACCGTTGCATGCCGTCACCGTGAGGACTGCAAGGGAATCATTCTACCTGCTCCGTACGAAGTCTACCCCTACTACTACGTCCGTGCCGATGTCATCCAGAAAGCTTACTTGATTAAGATGAAGAAGGGTCTGCTCGACTTGAAGCTGTGCGACTTTTACGGAATCAGGAAAACTGACAAGGGACTGTTCATTATCGATGAAAACGTTTACGACAAGCGTGTCTATTTGAACGACGAGGACAGGCTTAGATACTTCACTGAAGATATTGATCTTAACACCTACTACTACTACTTCCACATTGACTATCCATTCTGGATGAGGGACATGAACATGAACAAGCTCAATGTGAACAGGCGTTTCGAACTGACCCTGTATGTTTATCAACAGATCCTTGCTAGGTACTACTTGGAGCGTCTTTCCAATGGTCTCGGACCTATCGTTGAGCTGTCATGGCACAAACCCATCAGAAAGGGATACTGGCCCTGGATGATGTTGCACAACGGTGTTCAGTTCCCCGTTAGGTACAACTACCAATACATTGTCAAGGACAAAGATGTTAACACCATCAACCTAGTTGAGACTTATGAGCACATCATCAGGGAAGCTATCATCAAGGGCTACATTGAGGTAAGCAGAAGCATACCCTCAAATCTGAATTTCTTTAGACTTAAAATTTTTATGTTTAACTAATATACTTTTAATTTTAGATCAACGGTCTCAGACTGGAACTCACCAAACCTGAAGATATTGAAGTACTCGGAAAACTGATCTTCGGTAAAATTAACAAGACTCATCTGGACGTGAACTGCGTGACTGCTTACCGCTACCTTCTCATCATTATGAAATCGGTGCTTGGCCTCAACACTTTGACATCAGACAAGTAAGTTTTGTTCTAATGGCAAAATGTATTTCAAAATGTACCTACCTATTTAAACAGTAGGTGTAACAATAATTACCATTGTTTGTTTCATTACAGATACTTCGTCGTGCCTTCCATCCTGGACAACTACCAGACTGCCCTGCGTGACCCGGTGTTCTACCAACTACAAAAGCGTCTTGTCAACCTTGTTATCTTGTTCAAGAAACGCCTGCCCTGCTACACCCACGAGGATCTCTACTTCCCAGGAGTCAAAATCGACAACGTCGTGGTCGATAAGCTTATCACTTACTTCGACGACTACCTGATGGACATCACCAACGGCGTCGTTTTGACTGAGGACGAAATCAAAAAATCCGTTTCTGACATGACTATCCTCGTCCGCAAGCGCCGTCTGAACCACCAGCCCTTCAAGGTCACCCTTGATGTTCTTTCTGACAAATCTGCTGATTGCGTTGTCAAGATTTTCTTGGGACCTAAATATGACTACCTCCGCCGTCTGATCGACATCAACATGAACCGTTTCAACTTCGTCGAATTGGACTCTTTCATGTACAAACTTGTGACAGGCAAGAACACTATTGTCAGGAACTCATACGATATGCACAACTTGGTTGGTGACCGCCTCATGACTCGTGACCTTATCAAGAAGTTCGAAACTATCACTGACATCAAGGACCTGCTTGTCAAGGACTTGAGGAACGTAAACACTGGTTTCCCGAAGAGGCTGCTGCTGCCTAAGGGCTTAGTTGGAGGTTTGGACATGATGCTGTACGTTGTTGTGTACCCGTTGAGGCTGGTTGAGAACGTAGACTACAACATTTTGGATGTGAACCGCAAGGACTTCGTTGTTGACTTCAGGTCGACCGTCCTCCTCGACAAGATGCCTCTTGGTTTCCCTCTGGACCGACACATCGACATCACGAAATTCTTCACACCCAACATGAAGTTTGTTGATGTGACCATCTTCCATAAGCAACAGATGTGTGACATGAAGACCAGGTGGAGCAAGTACGTGCTTAAGGACTACAACCTCTTCTACGGCAGATCAGTCATCCCTGACACCTACCTGGTTGACTCTAACACGCACATAAACGTGGACAATACCTACTAAAAAAAAAACTAACTAGGATGGCGCAGTGACCCAAAGTGAGTCTTGGCCTCCGACACTAAGAGCCTCCACTTCGATCTGTCCTGCGCCACCTCCTCCCAGGCTTCCACTTGGAGCTCGCGCAATACCTACTAAACAAAACTTATTTATATCGATAACTTTAGTTAGTTACCTACCGACTATGCTCTCGTCTAAATAAATAAATGATCAGCAGAATTATTTTTGTGTTTATTTTCTGATTCTTGCACCGCTTAGTGAGTAGGACTTAGATTAAGACAAGGTTATTTCAACAAAACAAAAAAAGCCTAGAAATTAGAAACTAGTTTTTTCTTTGAATCTAGACACAAGTTGTTGTTGAATGGCACAAAATAGATAGATTTTGGACACAAAACTTAAACGTGAAGTCGAAATTGTTTTAAGATAGGTAGGTAGTTATTTGAGGATCTGAAATGTCCGAGATACTTATAAGTACTTTAAAAAATAAAAACGGATGAAAACAAATAATGCGATCAGTTTTATACTTAGCATAGTAGGTATATTATACCCATTAAATAACCTTTTTTACTTCCAAAACTTTTTTTTCAAATACGATTTAAATTATTTACACAGTATTTTGAGACTCGTAGCGTCCTCTGGTGAAAAAATAACTGAATACTGAAATTGTAGAGAACTAAACCACATCAGGAGCCAACTACAACGTTTTCACAAGGAACGTGAACCGTTTGGTAGTATTTAACTCGTTCACTAGATGGCGGGTAAACTGATTAAAAATATAACAAACGTTCAAAAACATACAATTTTATAAAAAACCATTCATTTATAAGTTAATTTTATACTGTAGTATAGAAATAGGTTTGTTATAAGCTTGCGAACTAAAATAGTTTTTTAATTCACGCAATAATAACATTTGTTTTCATTAACCCAGTAATGCCCTAATTAATTTTTTTTAAATTTTCATTGTTTTACTTTTTAAATATTGTTTACTCAGGGGTTTTTTTATATGCCTCATAAATATTATTTATTAAAATATATTAGAAGTTGGAAAAAAATCACGTGTCCAAGTGGACACGCTAAGCGCTTGCAATAACAAAAAAGTCAAGGAACTAGTTTGATGATACCTACCTAGTACAAGGTGATAAATAAATAAAAATATACTATTGTTTAGTTTTTATTGTTTTTGGTGGTACAAGTTATAGCAGGGTACGCACAAACTCACATCGCACTTCATACACTCAGTCCTAACAGAGGAGTTCTTAGATTTCCTGTTCAGCCCGAAGCGTCTCCTTTTCTTGATGCAGTTCCGCACATAGTGGTTCGTCCCGTCGAACCGCACTTCATTGGCCAGTCCGGCAGTGGAAGTGCTGGGTCTTCCTGCACCTTCGGCGGCTGCCCCATACTTTTTGAGGTAGCTGAGGACGATTTTGCTGCGAAACTCGAACTGGAATTTTGTAACGGCTACAGTTCTCCTTCGATTCATGTTTTCGTTCTTATACCACAAAGGTGGTCAAAACAACGAGTAGTTAGAGTCAGGAGTTTGGTGTCTGAAACGTACTGTGGCATCAGCTACTAACTGTCGAGGATTCAAATTCTAGGCTCTCCCTCCACTATCTTCGTCACCTGAATCCGCGTCCATCAAAAATTGCTAGATCCGGAGGGGCAATGAATGTAGAATGTATCAGAAGATCACCATTGCTATCTTGATCTTCACAATGAACTTCATTCACGGTACAACTTCTCTTCAATTGGTCGAAATCAAAGAATCTGAAAGTAATGTATTTACTTTAGATTGCTATGCCTAAAGCTTAGCGTGGTCATATGGACACGGTAAGTTTAGTGTGAGAAAAAACATGCTAAATCAAACCACTGTGGTATTTTATTACTATTTAGAAATAAATAAATAATATTTTCGTTGTTTCGTACAAAAATAAGATGGAAAAATATTATAATTACAAAACAATATCACTTACTCTCTTGTAGGGTCAATTTTTTCACAAGTTCTCAGATTCGCGCCAAAGAAATGAAAATATCTCCGTCACAAAACTTTATAAAAGTATGACAGTGACCTCTGCCAAAACTTTGACATTTGACAATACGCTATGAACAATGAGAAAGTTAAAAAAGGTTAAATTATTCCCATCATAGTCATTTTATTTTACCCTTATTTGTGTGGCTATATGGCCACGCTAGGCATTACTGGGTCATCGCCTTCTTGCAAAAATAACCAATTTCAACATTATATTACTTATAAATAAGTAATGCAGGACATTTCACACAGCATCATCTAACCCCAAAATTATCAGAGCTTGTGTTATAGGAACTACATGACTGATAGTAGGTACATAATACCTACATAGGTACTTTTTATTTTTGTAGGTAATAAATATTCATTTATACCCAAATAAAACACCCAGACCTGCCCCCTGATTCAGACTTCCGAATTATTAATAGCATCCGTTTCGATGATCTCAGTCGGAAAGTTGACGTTTTTTCAGCGAAGAAACGTCACATTCCGAATTTGATACGCATTCCGGGTCTTTAGGCGTTTCGCACCACGAACGATTCGGACCGCGGTGTGAATCGCCCCAGAGCTATTTTTGAATGGGTTCTTTCGCACCAGGGTGGTGACAGCGGTGCGAATCGCCTAAGTATCTTTTCAAATGGGTCGATTCGGACCACAGCACAGTGTACCAAAAGCCCATATTTTTTAGATAAATTCCCAGAGTGACTTTTTTGGAATGTTTTTGCATATTATTTTGGTTCAGTAGGGTCAAAGAAACCTATTTTAGAAGTTTAGCCAATTTGCCCCTCGGGGGGGCAAGTTGGCCCCCCTGTGGGGGCAAGATGACGGAGGCCTTTAGGCGGCCTAAAAAATCCGTCACCAGAGTTGAGTACTTGCTCATACGAAAGAAGCTAGATAACGGTTATGAAAAGAAGAAAAAAAGCGTTCATTTTCGTAGCAACCTACATAGTTACCAAAAAGTAAAAAAAAAACAGTCTATTTCGTGGTTACTAAAATAAGAAAAAAAAAATCCGCTTTTGTAGCTGGTTATGAAACACAGTTGTGTACCTACCTACATGGATTAAATTTAATCAGTGAAGAAAAAATCTTCTTTCGTAGCTAGATAGGACAAATATTTATGAAAATGGACCAAAGGCATTGCTGTGTTCAAAATTATCTATAAGTGTCTATTTACTATATCTATAAGTGTATAAACAAAACTTAGGTATCTCTCTAATCCTATTCCATTAAACGAGCAATATTTGTTTGTTTGATTGATGTTTGTTTGTCCTGAGTTTTAGTTTTAGTTTTTGATCTCACTAGATTAACGCCTTAGATTTAATTATCTGTAATGTTAGTCATAAGTTGTAAATAAATAATTGTCTAATTGTCTCGAAAACAGCTCTAGAGATTTCGATGAAATTTGCAGGACGGGTGTTTACGGGAGTGAAAAATCGATCTAGCTAGGTCTCATATCTGGGAAAAGCCATTTTCTATGCATTTTCACGCAAAAAGTGCAATGTGGTTCGTAATTGAACCACTAGATGGCGTTCGTTGGTTGCCAACGAGCAGAGCTCGGTCGCCCAGAAAGGGCCATGCTGATTTTGTATGGGCGTTTGGTGCCTTTTTTATTTCGCGCGGCCATCAACCAAACATTAAAATATAAACTCTTAGGAGTATATCAAATAATATTGTGAGCACAGTATACAGCTTCACTCAGCCAGGACCGAGTTATACAGGGTGAGTTTTTAAAGAGTACCTCTATGGCCAAATCTGAAACTATTAGCAATAGCGAAAAACACTCAAAGGAGTGTCATAAGCGATTTTGATTAGAAGTAAAACTGCATCATTACATTTTAAAAATAATCATTTTCCTGGCCAGGAATCGAACCTGTTGGTTAAAAAAAAACTTTTTGTATTATTATACCATCCGATAGTGTAGATGATAAGGATCAATTTCTGAGAAAAGCTATATACGGCAAACTAATAAAAAAAAAGTTATGGGTAATCTACGAAATATTAAGAGTTTAAATCAGTTTATTAAAAATCAACACTTTCCGTTAGTTTGACGCATGTAGTTTCTCCTCAGAAATTGATCCTTATTATCTACACTATCGGATGGTATAACAATACAAAAAGTTTTTTTTTGTAACCAACAGGTTCGACTCCTGGCCAGGAAAATGATTATTTTTAAAATGTAATGATGCAGTTTTACTTTTGATCAAAATCGCTGAAGAGACTCCTTTGAGTGTTTTTCGCTATTGCTAATAGTTTCAGATTTGGCCCTAGAGGCACTCTTGAAAAACTCACCCTGTATAACTCGGTCCTGGCTGAGTGAAGCTATATACTGTTCTCACAAATGTTGTTTGTTATACTCCTAAGAGTTTATATTTTAATGTTTGGTTGATGGCCGCGCGAAACAAAAAAGGCACCAATTTCGGCATAGGCTTTTATAATTAGTGTAGATTTTTTTGTCCTATTATTTCATGCCTGGTTGTACTTTAAGAAATGTGTGTAAAACTATGTATCTTTGTCCGAATTCACCTATCTAAAAAGATAACTGTTTTGTTCCCCCTCAGCAGCGGTCCGAATCGACCCATCACAAAAAGTTCTGGGGCGATTCGCACCGCGGTGCGAAAGAACCCATTCAAAAACAGCTCTGGGGCTATTCACACCGCGGTCCGAACCGCTTGCGGTGTGAAACGCCTAAAGACCCCGCATTCCGAGAAGGTCTGAATCGCGCCTCTGAACTCTGTTCGGAGTGCGTCGTTCGTTCGTTTTGTTCGTATGAGCTAGCTAGTGGATAACTTAATAGAGTGTTCTCAATGCAACGTATGCCGGGCAGCTAAGGTTCTTTATATTTCGACATAGGTATAAAAAAAAAACTTTGGCCTTTACATCTTTACTAGATGATTTATAGTGTCAGGAGGCAATCTTTGCCTACACTTATCGGGACACTGTAGTGCCTGGGACAATGTTGAGATGGAGTAGGCTTGCCCAGCACCTACACCATCTTCTCAGCTTACCGGCCATATCAACAGGAAAGCCATGGTCAATACGTGTGGGGCTGTCTAAGCCGCGGGTTTCCTCACGATGTTTTCCTTCACCGTTTAGAGCTCGTGTTAATGCGCTTATAAATTTTTCGAAACGAAACATCCATTGATGTACGGCCAGGATTCGAACCCACGACCTTCGGATCGAAAGTCGAGGTGCTATATCCCTCGGCCAACACGGCTCTTTGACATAGGTATATGAAATGAATAAAATCTAAATACTTAAGTTAAGTATTCTTTGATGCATCACGACTCTTTACGAAATATAAATCCAACTGTACTCGCAGAAGATAACAAAATACATTTGGTGACGGAGTTTTAGGCCAATTACCACGCATCATGTAGCGTGACATCTATTGCTCATCGTGTAAGGTAGGTAATCCAAAATAAACACCTGCATGTAAACAAAATAGCTGTGAATGCTTGCATATTAGTCTAGCGGTCAACCACTACCTTTTTCCGAAATTGAATGTAAACAATTATTTTCTCATACATGCCACGATATACGACCATTTCTTACACAAACGTCTTTTTGATAAATCGCTCTTGCAGTACTGGGTCAGAAAGTTCCCAGCAATTTCTAATCTGGCCTGCTCGAGTGGCCGGCAATCTTTGAAAATGGAATGATCTTTTTTAAACCTGAACATGTTGCTTAAAGAGGTAACTCACCTAAGTTTTATTTCGAACTGGTACGACAAAAACATCAAAGAAAAGTAAAAAAAAAAACCATTACGTACTTTGATATATTATACGAGTACATCTCTCTCACAATCAAGTAGAATCTTACAAGACTACATTATGTTCAAATACATCAAAGAAATAGACACACTTACATACATAAATATACAAATACTTCAAAACAGACATACTTAATCCAGTAAAAACATAACTTTCCCTCTGACGCAGATTTACGACTATCACAAAATCACAAAAGACATCCTTTCAAATGCACATTAATCAATCATTTATTACCTACCTAACTTATTGTAGATTTAGAACTCCCAAACTTTGCACCACTTTTTGCGAGAATTCCCTTTGCACTTATTCGTACGTCGCAAGTCAAACTTAGCTTTTTTAAGTTCTGGAGGGTAAAACTTTTTTAGAATTCAAATTAATGTTTGTCCTCTATGTATGTGTTCCTAAACCATTGATCAGATTACAATGAAACTTTACTTCGGTAGGGTCCTACTAGGTACTTTTAAAAACTGAGGCGGTTCGAAGTGTTTTCGCAGCTATCAGGCCGATAAGTTCAACACAGAAGTTTATTCTCAATTCTGTGGTTCAACGTTTCATAATAAACTTTATCAAGTAGTTATAAAAGAATTACCTATTAATTATGTTCTGTTTCAATTGAGTCATTATGATAACACACTTCTCTTAGGTAGTCTGCTGGAGTTATTGTTTTATGATACTGATTCAACCTTGACTTTGTCTGTTTATTTGCTTGTTTTTAGGGTTGTGAATAAGATGAAAAAACTGAATCCTCACCTAAAAATAAAAAAAAAACATTGAACCTATTCATTTTCAACGGTTGTTTAAAATTATGTGGGTACTGAATAAAGATGAAAAAACTGAATCCTCGCCTAAAAATAAAAAAACATTGTACCTATTCATTTTCAACGCCAAACCATTCAAAATTATGTGGGTATGATTTACATCTACGTTGTTTAACCAGTGTTCAAAGTTGAGAGGCTTTTGTAAGTTTTGAACACTGGTTAAACAAAGCACTGTCTCTATTTGTTAGATAGTGACAGGACGTTGTTTAACCAGTGTTCAAAGTTGAAAGGCTTTTGTAAGTAAGGCCCACTACGCTGAAGTTACGCGACCGAAGTTCCGCGCCTGATATTACGTTCCTTCAACGTATTTTATGTGACACACCATAAGCGCGGCAATAACGCGACAGAAATTCGGTTGCGTCACGTTCCGTCTTTTGTTTCGTTCCAACGTTCGTTGTCAAATGTCCTTGCAACCAACCCAACCAGCAAAATTGTGATAACAGGCAAAATTCTATCACTATCTAGTGATATTTAATTTGTATATTAGTAACGCTTATCACTGCTAGTTGTATATCCATGTTTTGAAACATGTATTAGCTAATCACGCCGAAATTCGGTCGCATATGCCGAAAGGCATAGTGAGCTTGCTTAGGCACTAAGGAGTTATTTATCTAATTCCTTCGTATTATGTGACCCTTGGATGTTTACCAGTTAGGCCGATGACTCTTGCACAACTGCACCTATCATTACGAAAGTAACTTTCATTCGGAACTTTAGTCCATTGAACTAATTTATCTGTACTTTGAACTAGTATTGGGTATAAATTAGTGTGTTTGTTTTCGAGATTCAACAGTCGAATTTCCAAGATGAAGGCGTTATTAGCTCTGGTGGCTACACTAGCGAGTGTTTCAGGGTACCTTATCAATGTCCCAGTGGCGCCTATTGCTGAATCAACTTTAGGTAAGTTTATAGAAGAGATATTTAAGGTTATTTTTAATGAATTTAGGCCTTTACATCTTTACTAGATGATTTATGATTTATTTCTTTGCCTACACTTAACGAGACACTTCAGTGTCTGGGGCATTGTTTGAGATGGAGAAGGCTTGCCCAGCACCTACACCATCCTCTCAGCTTAACCGGCCATATCCACAGGAAAGACATGGTCAAAACGTGTGGGGCTGACTAAGCCGCGGGTTTCCTTCACCGTTTAGATCTCGTGTTAATGCGCATATAAATTTTTTGAAACGCAAAATCCATTGATGCGCTGCTAGGATTCGAACCCACGACCTTCGGATCGAAAGTCGAAACGGTTATACACAAGTTCATTTTCATGACACGTATTTAGACTTGACTCTAACTACCCCTTAAACATTTTTAAAGGAACTTGAATTGAAGATCTGAGAGAATACCGTGCCTTAGGGATAATAATCATGATCCAACTTCATCATAATCATCGTACTCGTACCAGCCGTTGGACGTCCACTGCTGGATATAGGCCTCCCAGAAATAGGTACCTACATGGACTCGGGATTAAGGCTGTGTCCCCAGTAGGCAAACTGTGAGCGGCCGACTGAGTTTGCGGCGTATCGGTTTAGTACGCTCTTCCATATTTGAAATGGAGTGTCCACAGTTTGCTAGTTTGTCGCGTAACGCTGCAAACTGCGTAATGTGAGCGCAAACTAGCAAACTGTGGACACTCCATTTCAAATATGGAAGAGCGTACTAAACCGATACGCCGCAAACTCAGTCGGCCGCTCACAGTTTGCCTACTAGGG
The DNA here is from genome assembly GCA_958496255.1 of Camptogramma bilineatum. Lineage (NCBI taxonomy): Eukaryota > Metazoa > Arthropoda > Insecta > Lepidoptera > Geometridae > Camptogramma > Camptogramma bilineatum. The sequence continues at coordinate 8,257,838 of OY292465.1, read as the reverse complement.
ACACAGCCTTAATCTCGTTATTACCGTATTTACAACCTGACATTTCGGCTATGTTACTTATAACAACAGCAATAGTCGCGGGCAGACTACCGAGTTTATGTATTTTTTCTATGATTTCTAACTACGAACATTTCTAATTATGAATTGTGATCGTGAAATTTTAAGAAAGACTAAACCACGATGGTTTTTATTATTTTTTTCCATTTCAGCTCCATCAGGATGGATCCACATTCAGAAGATGATGTTACCTTTGTTTGAGAATGTATGCGAAGCGAGTGATGACCCGACGATTGTAAGATTATCTCAGGACTTCTTGACTACAACAACTACTGCAGAGTTTTGGGTAGGTTACTTTTTGTTTCATTTACTGGTGAAGTTGATTAAAGAATTGAATTGATGAAGCTTTTCCATATGGACAGATATTTTTTAGCTTTCTAAGCATTTTTTTAAGAACTCTGTGTCACTGTCGCACTGTGAACTTACGCACACTAAAAATGAAAATAACAATCACTTATATTCATATTTTCATTACAGCTAAACAATTTCAATAAATAGAATCAATCTCCAACCCTTAGCTTAGATTCATTATATTTTTTTGGAAATAATTATCTGCAACTATAAAACTATAATAACTAATTTATTTTATTTTTTAGGATGCAGAATGCTTTACAAAACTGAAGCAGTTAAAATCAACAAACAGTTTGTTGGCTAGAGGAGAGATATTTACAGAATACAATCCCGAGCACCTCACAGAGCTTAGAATTGTATTCGATGTTCTGAAAAACGCCAAAACATTCGACACATTCTACAGAGCCGCTTCTTGGGCTAGACAGAACTTAAACTGTGGCCTTTATGTAGACGCTATTTATTTAGCTCTACAAAATAGAAGAGACACAGATAAACTAACCCTACCTCCACCATACGAACTGTTGCCAAACTACTTCATCCGTAAAGATATCATCATTCAAGGTTCATCATTACTCGCTGGACAAGATATAACACCATCTGCAGGTGTGCGAGACGAAGGTAATGCTTACACGCTGGATGCCAACTACACATCTAATATTTATGACAGCGATGATGAATTAAAATTGGCTTATTACCGGGAAGATGTAGGACTTAATTCGTACTATTTCTTAAACATGCTGAAGTGTAGCCCGTGGAGTAACGTGGAGGTAGACATTAACAGCAGATACGGCGATGGCATGTACTTCAGGATGAAGCAATGGTCGTCCAGGTACAATTTAGAGAGGTATTCAAACGGCCTGGCTGAAATAGATGGCATAACCTGGGATCTGATTGCTGATATCCCATATGATCCCATGTTAGTGTACTCAAACGGAAATGAGTTTATACACAGGACATCACATCTTAGTTTAGAAGAAAACGAAGATAAAATACTACTGCAAACCATTGAAAATAACCTCGCAACAGTAGTTAGTCACATGGTAAGCTATTTCATCTTTTTGAATGTTTTTACTAACTATAAGACGGTTAGATGATTATTTTTTTACAAGTTGCGGTATTTTCAGAGGGACGGTGGTTATAATAAGACTCAAATTCTGAATCACTTGATGGAGATCCTAGTTACTGGTGAGAAGAGTTATGAAACTTTGGCACGACGACTCCTTGGCAAAGCTCTCAGCAACAACGGGTAATTAAATTGCATTGGATAAACTTTGTGTTCATAAAGCACAATAAATCTGTATTCATGAATGTTAAATTTTAATTCATGAATGTTTAATGTTTTATTTAAATTTTTAGAAACCCCTCTGTGTTGGAGCACTACATGACGTCACTCAGAGATCCAATGTTTTGGAAACTTAACAAGAAAATTGTGGACCTAATAGATACTTCCCTTAAAGTTTTGCCTCCATACGCGAAAAATGAACTATATTTCCCTGGAGTAGAAGTAGTCAACGTTGACGTCAAAAAAATGATGACCAGTTTCGACTACTTCGAATTCGACATAACAGATGCTCTCAAGATAGGCAATGGTGATACGACCTTCCAAGTGAAAATAGGCCAACCTAGATTAAATCACAAACCTTTCACAATTAAAATCAATATTTCATCACTTGTGACACAAAAAGGTTTGGTAAAAATTTACCTTGGACCAAAAGTCATGCCTGGAGAGTTCTCTAAGAACAAAAATTTGTTTGTATTACTGGACTGCTTTGATATGAACTTAAAAAGAGGATCAAATGTAATGACAAGGTCTTCTGAGGATATGACGCGTTTCTCACCTGACTTTGTGTCTCTTCGAACTCTGCGTAAAAAGGTAGAAGACGCTCAATTCGGATTGGATGCGTTACCTCTTAACAGTATAAACTCACAGATTCAATATCCATCGAGAATAGTTTTGCCCAAAGGTACTTCTGAAGGACTACCAGTTCAACTACTCGTTTTTGTGGCACCGTACATGAAAACATCTCTCACTGGTATGTACTCGGCCGCTAGTATGGAATTCAATGAGGCAATAATGTCCAACCTGTATCCGCTAGATTTGCCCATTGATGACAACATGTTACTCAGCCTTCCGAATCTCTTGTTCAAAGATACAATGGTTACCTTTAAAGGCGTTGGTAGTGGAGGCTCTGGACCATCTAATGGTTATGGTAGACCCAATCAACCCAACGCATGGGGTGGTCAATTTGGACAAGATGGTATAATGGCAGTAGATAGTTTTAACATAAATGGGGTGGTTCAGAATGGTAGCCCTATTCTGGAAACTACGAAATATAAGCTAAATTATGATAATGGTTTTAAGAAAAATACCAATTTCCAAGCAAAGGGTCCATACCAAAAATCGGACTATTCTTCATACAAAAAGTTTGACTACAAAAGTATCAAGAAAGATGTGACAGATGCACCCACTGACGTGCCAACAGAAGCACCAATTGTGATCCCCACACAAATTCCAGATGATGTTGAAATCATCAATATGCCAGAGACTGAAAATATACATCATGAGGATTACGATTTATTAGAGATGCAAAATGATGCTCCGATTGAAAGTGAACAGCCTTTTCAGTACTCTTCTAAGAATACTGTCGACAAATCTAAACGACCGTATCAAAAATCTGATTACTCGTACAAAAAGTTCGATTACAAAAATATTATCAAAAATAAAACGGTCAAACCTAAAGACGAACCCGTAGCAGCACCTACAAAAGTACCTACAAGTGGATCTACAGTAAAGCATGTAGACATTGAAGTTGTAAGAATACCTGAAGTTATGGTTCCAAAAGACAACCTGAAAGTTGACGAAGTGAAAGCTGATGACACCGAAGAGGCAAGAGAAATTGACAGCATGGAAGTTTTTAAAGTATTACAGGTAGATGAAGATAATCATGAACTAAGAGTGGTCCCAATGCTGAGGTTGTCGTTACCAAAGCAAACATTTTCAATTTATGACTACATTATTCATTCGTTAAGTGATGACGACAAAACAGATAGCCAGGAAGAAGTAGCCAAAGAAGAAAATAAAAAATCTAAAAGTAACACTAATGTTTCCTACGTTCATATAACTGAATGAAGATAATTAGGTTTTAGTTAAAGATAAAGATAGGTACTTAAATATATTTTTTTTCAAATTTAAAAATACAAGTTTTTTGTAACATAATAGTTTACTCATAAACTAGCAAAATTTAATTAAAGTAAACAATGCACTTTTAGCAACTTAAGGTTGTTTTACTAAATAGGTGCTACAAGAACGTATCCTGCCGTAACTAGTAAGTACCATGTTCTATAAAAGCATATTCTCTAAGCATAGGAGATGCTTCGTTCTTAAATATGGGCAAAATGTATTGTCATTGTCATCACTTCATCAGCCTAGGTTTTTTACTGCGTTGTTTAGGTAGCTATTAGCTTAGCTTAGCTAAGTTTAATAATAAACAAGATATTTCTTAATATCTAAGGTTACTTTGTTATATAGTAATAAAATTACTGATTCATTTTACACTATGTCTTATTCCTATTCCTAACCATCCACGTACAACTAGTCGTAAGTAGAAATAAAAATATTTGGCTAATTTATATCATCATAAACATTGGCAGTAGCCATATCCACTGCAGGTATAAAATTATTTTTTAGTGTTTAACTTGTATTAGATTTCTCATATTGGTATACCTATTTTCTACTCCTCATCTAATCTAGAGCAGTTTTGCCTTTAGTTTAAATTTAATAATAAGGGTGTTTTGTCTCCCTGCTTATTGAATTTAGTTTTTATCTTCTCTGAAAAACATTATTGACTTTGTTAATATTCAATTAATGAATTGATTAGAAACTACTTTAACTTTAAAAACGCTTTGGTGTAGACGTTTGGGAAGGTTTATATTTCATATTTTTTGTTTTAGATTTTTTGTTTTAGCCCACAACTTCAAGAAACTAGAGTTTAGAAGTTGCTTATTCACCCAAAAATCACTTAAAGATATTAGTAGCATTAGTTTTCATCTTTCCGTTAAATTGATTTTTTGATTGCTTATTAAATCCGCGGTGGATCTATAACGTGTCAATGAGTAACATTGTATTGATAACCTACTCGTACACAGTGATTAATCTATTTCTAGTTAGTTAAAGAAAATGTACAAAAAACATAGCACGCAGCATCGATGCACATTATTGCTATTTCACAGTTTTCTGTCATTATTTTTGGACAAGTTCCAGAAGTTTTACAACGGCTTCACGCTTTCCCTATTTTCATCGTCGAAAATTTAAAAACCATCGGTCACTAGTGTGACAACAGCTAGAACACAAATAGAAAATTATTTTTACAGTCGTTTACAAGGTTTCAAGCAAAATTTCTTATTGTCCTTATTTATTGTCTTTCAGTTGTTATAAATTGGAGGAGCTTTGTAATGTGTTCTATATTTCATTTGTCATTGTTAGCGGCGTGGTTCATCTAATTGTCATTTTGTGGATAATAAAGACGGATATACATTTATGTATTATACATTTAGAACGACTGTAAAAATTTAATTGATTTAGTATTTTGTATACAAAATCAGAATTGGCAAGCGATATAATTCCTTTGTCTGATTCACAGATTCACATAATGACATCCATAGGTGTCATTTTTGTTCGCTGACGTCATGTTCCATAGAACCAAGTTGGAACTACCCATTTAAATTTTGAGTAAAATAATCTTACGTGATATCTTAATTAATTAACTATTTCGTGCCAGCAATGCACTTCAGGGAATGCCGACTTCCAATGTAGATCAGGTAAGCAATTTCTAATTAGACTCAAATTGCTGATAATTTGTAGAAAAATGTAGATTCATTTCTGTCTCAACTGTAAAAAGTAGTCGTTGATAATCCATATCAATACAGAAGCAAATAAATGCTAGAACTGTGTGTACTCGCCTTTAGAAGACATCGTATTAATCAAAAATATTGTTTTATTAACACCGTAGTTTTCAAGTTTTAAAATTTTATGATACATCGTTAAAGTCAGTCGGTATATTTGTTGTCCAAACATGCGGTTAATTTCTACAAATCACATATATTTTCTTAATAAAATAATATAAAATGAAATAATGATTACGACTATATCCCAAGGCGCGATAGATTATTATCTCAGATCATCCCGTGGCCACGAACGCTGCAACGTGTTCGAAACGTCGGGAAAGGAAAATAAATAAAATCTACGCGATAAAATCCCGTAATAATACCTAATTATATCTCAGATCATTTAGGAATTTTTTTATTGGGTTGTACATTTAGTTGAAGATTCAAAATTTGGGGACATTCAGAGGCACGTCTAAATACGTATTTGGTCCGTGCCTAAATTTTGCAAAACTATCCCATACGTGAATACTTATCCCATCTTATCTAATAAAATAAGCTTTGAGCTTGTTGTGTCCAGCGAAAACCTTCGAATCGAAAGTCAGGGCAGTAACTCACTCGACCAACACAACTCTTTAATACGATAGTGATAATATACAAATCCATGTAAAGGAACAGTAGCCGTACCATGAGCTCTTAGAGCAATGTTAAAACAAGCAAAACATGACAAAGATGTCATTTCTAAAGCAGTAGGACTGTTCTAACTTTCTAAGCTTGTTTTAACATTGCTCTAAGAGTTCATGGTATAGCCCTAGGACATTATTATTTAAATGGCGTGAAACCTAGTGATACCACGTCATGCAATGGAATCTTTGTCGATTCTACGAACAAACTTTTTATCAACCTCAAGCAAAACGTCAACTAAACCTTAGATTTAGTTTTGTTTACCTATTCTACTAATGACCAACGACTCTGTTGACGTTTTCAACCAAATTACTGTCATTTCGGAGAACGAAACAAAACTTAGTGGTATGGAATTGGAATGGTTTGAAGTTGTAAATTAGTAAAATTGGTCTATTTGTCTTGGATTTGTCTTAAGTCGTTTGTCCCACCGTGAAATTAAACTCGCACCTTAGCGTCTTACATCTTGTTATAGTATTCTATCTTAGGCATCTGTGGTTTTGCTTACTGTGGTCAGATATTTGACATTGCTCCTATATTAAAAATGTCAAATACCTTACATAGCATATTGAAACTGATCGTTAGCCGGCAGCCACTACCTACATCACTGAGGCTCAAGAGCGATGAAGGAATGTATGTAAATATTTAGCAATCGGTATTCTTCAGTTTTATGTGATTATTTAGAGGCAACCAAAACACTGAGTGGTATTACTGTGTTTGTATATTTTGAACTCATAGATACCCAAAATAATCTATTGCTTGTGAGATAGGCTTATGCACAATATTACAGCCAACGCTATCCAGATGTAAATTATATCACTATGTAATATGTATGTAGGATCTAATCACTAATTCCATGAAAATGTACGTTGCTATTCAGTGGAGCAATCACTACAAGATAACTATAAACTTCTGCCAGAAACGTACTTCGAGTGATGATGTAAACCTTAGAATTTAGGAGCTCGAAGGCAATTGATATATTTATTATGTATCGTTAGATAAACCATAACGCCTTAATACGTTCAGTGCCAGGCTTGCAATATGTCACGCACGGAATGTTAACTTCTGCAAAATGAAGGCGTGTTTCAAAATAAAGTAGTATTTCATTGTACAAAAGCGAAGTCCTATGAAAACGAACAAAAGTCACACCTGAATGTGGATTGCAATCGAATTGTACATCGGGAGTAGGTATGTCCCATAATGCACAGGCTATAAATGTTTAACAGGTCAGGGATAATTCCAAACTATGTCCACGCAAGATTTCTTTTATTCAGGACATGACCAGTGCATTTTGAGGAAGGTACCTAATTTTTTTAATTTTATTTTTTATTTGTTTAGTTCGTCGTCAGTCAAATATTTAAAAAAAATAGACATGTATTTTTTGCTTTGTGATATTAATAAAAAATGACTCAGATAAAACGCATTAGTTGGGGAGTAGGGGCTCCCTACGTCACAATAATGTATCGGCGTAATCTTTTGATTACGTAAAAAAGAAAAATTTGAAACGTGTCTAATATTTTTTATTAATCTACCTAATGGACACAAAATGTGTAGTCATCATCCCATTTAATGAATGAATGAATAAAGCTATATTTTATCTAAGTCATGATTTACTAACTTAGCTAATCACTAGGAGTAGTATTTCCTTTCAAATGAAACTGAAGCATCACCTGATATCAGTGAACGCATATAAACATGGAAGCATTCTTTGCGCTAGAAAATGACCCAACGAAAAGTGTGACACGGTAGGCGGGGCTTGAAAAGTGTGACACGGACGAGTTTAGTTGCGAAGTTGACATTGGCGGCGACGGTCAACTAAATTTCTAGTTTTTTTCATAAAAATGCCTTGTTGTGCTGTAAATTGGTGCGTAAGTAGATCCGATTTACACAACAAGAATAATGGTGTTAGTTTTCACATGTAAGTACATCGCTATTTATCATTTTTCCATAAAAATAATCCTGGTTTTTGTCTATAGGGATGGTGTTATGCCACCCAAACCAAGTACCTAATTTCTACCTAACTGATATTTTTTTTTTATTTCATATTAGTACCTATACTATAGATACTAATATTATAAAGCGGAGGAGTTTGTTTGTTTGTTTGAACGCGGTAATCTCAGGAACTACCAGTCCGATTTGAATACTTACATACTTACTTAGTTCGCCCCGAACTAAGATCTCGCGCACCGTAGATGGCTTATATTTGGACTTGCTTCTGACTACCCCTTTACTTTCAAGTGCTACTACTTAATAATCTGCGCTACTACTGCCGATTGCGCTAGCTCGTCATAGTAATGAATATTGGCATGCATGCAATACATAATGTTGTGTCTAACATTTTACCCGACTACGGCGAAGCAAAAAAGAAGGGTTATGATTTTGACGGATTACGCCAAAAAACAGTTCCAAATGGTCTTGGCTGAACATAGAAAACGCCCAGACCCGAAACTAATATTTACAGATCTTATAAACCTTTGTCTCGCGGCAGGGATCAAACCCGCAACCTCCTGCGTCTCAGTTGGGTCTTCACCGCTGCACCACCGAGGTCTTCAAAGTTAGTGATATTTTGTAGATAATTTATTGAATAAAACTTTTTGACTTTGACTTTCACTGTATATAATTATAGATGTAACCTACCAATAATAGTTTTGTAATTTGTACCTACCTACTAGTTACCTGCTTGTAAAATAAATGTAAAAATTGTAAATGTTCTAAATTTTAGAACATTGAATTATTTTATTTGATTAGGAATACAAAGTAAATACTTACAAAGTTTTTACTTACTAAACAAACCTACGAGTAATAAGTACCCACCTACTTCTTAAAACCTATTATAATTTCGAACCTTTGAACAACTGCTACCATAGAACTCATAGAAGTTCGTAATACTTATGAAATTGTTATCAAAATTCACCTTAATAATACGAATTAATTATTTGCATTGCATCTTATTACATAAAATCATCCCGGTTATCAGAGGCGTGGCAGGTAATGACAAGCGTTGGACGGCAATTTTAACCCAAACATCGAGGGAATAAAGTCGACTTTTAACTGTGCGTCCCGAGTCTTAGTAAATTATTGACCAATCAGCAAAGAAATTTTGACGGATTTGAAGTGTCAGGTCGGTTGCAATTTTGTACCATTTTGCAAGAATATTTGCCTCGAAAGAATGCTTCCATGTTTATATGCGTTCACTGCCTGATATAGAATCCAAAATTATGGATTCCGTGCCAAAATTATCACATTCCATTGACACCAATGATTCACATGAATCAGGAACTGTAAAAACATTGCGCTTGGCTGTGAAACCCAATTATTTTCATAGTGGAATGTTAGGTTATAAATTTCACGAATGTCGGTTACGGATCGCCTAATAAATTTAACTAGATCCCGGAGATACGGCTCAAAACTTCTTGATATCATATTTTATTAGCTTTATGATTTATATGTGTTTATTTTGTAATAATTTACCTGCTAGTTATGAGTTTTTTCTTTATGACTTCCGGAGCTTGTCTAGGCGCCAGCTTTTAAACTCCAGAAGTTGACATTATTTCTCATAAACAATGATATTATTTTTCTGTGAATGAAATTGAGTGAATTCGAAATTTGGCATTAAAATATCGTTCATAATACTTAAAATATCAGTTTATAGTTTTTCATAATTCATTTCCCATTACCTATATCCCCCATCAAATTGAGATTTTTTCTTGACGCTAAAAGGATGCTCCAGATGCATTTATTTTTAGATAATGGAGACAACGGTGCATGCCTATTACGGGAAGTGCCTATATTAGTTTATAGGGTGTGGGTTGATACTGGGTTAATTGAAGAGTATATTTTTAGAAATATTGCAGAAACTATTTCCTCTAGCTTCGAAGCTAGTAAGTTTATATAGAAATGAAATGAATTTAATATGAAGAAGGGTTGTCCGTCTGTCCTTCCGTCCATCCGTATGTCAATCAGTTGCCCATTTGTCAAGACCCTTTTCTATTAGCTTTCAAAAAATGACAACTGCCCTCTGACTGCCTATGTTGACTTGATAGCGACCAAAATCGGTCTCAAACTGCCAAATATGACAGTTCAGTGACCACGCAATTAGCTCTGTCACTCTCAAAATCAAAAATCAAAATCAAATATCATTTATTCAGTAGGACCGTTATGACCACTTTGAATCGTCTTAAGAGCTAGGTGATTCTACTCCTGTTCTTTCGCGACCAACACCGTGAAGAATCAGGGCAACAAACACGGTATGGGGCCTAGCTTTCTTTTCGGTGATCCATCCGCTTAAAATCTAAATAGTCAAGTTCCAGTGTGGAGCCAGTCGAACAATGTGAGTCTCGTCAAAGTCGTCAAAAGAAAAAAAGGAGGATTAATACATTAATACATATCTCATCTCAATGAGACGGAACGCGTCAAAAGATACCACCGCGATAGTTTTGACAGTTTGAGACCAATTTGAGGTTTGAGACAAGTTAGACAATCAACCCGACTACTACACTGGCCTGCAAAACTAAGTATCACACTTTTAAAATTGCAATAACTTTTTATGTACCTACCTACACAAAATATACTTTCGAAATAAAAAGGACTCGATAGAGAGTTTATAGTTTACAATGGTTTCACAGAAAGCTGATATGCTATGAAACGTTTTTTATTTTAAATCTCTAACTTCTATAGTTTAGAAAAACAATATTAATTTAAATGTGTAGTACTTAGTTTTGCAGGCCAGTGTATTATAAATTATAATATAAGACTTACTGTCAAACACTCTAATCAGTTAACAGCCTAAAATTCTTATTTAGAATCTTTAATAGCTTAGTATTATTGGTTGAAAATTTACGGAACTAGGTATTCACTCATCGGCAAAAATCAATTTGGCTCGTTTACCAAAACCAATACTATCAACCGCGGAAATAGAGATAAAACTGGCCATTATCCAAAAACGTTCATTAATACCTATTGCGTCTAAATCAAACACAAACAAAGCAATAACTAGTTATTTGAGAGGAAATGCATCAAGCATTTTCTTTTTTGAACTACGACATGCGCATGACATTTTTGCTTTAACGAAAGTTCGCGATCGCGCTAATAAAGTGTCACATGTTTCATAACTTTTATGGAAGTACTCCTTCTATGTGGTACCTGATTATCTCCATAGCCATTTACTTCTCATCATGAAGATAACCAGGTACCATTTGTGATAGAAATCACATATTGGTAATTAGACTTTGAACAAACAAACAGCTTCATGGGAATCCTGAACCTTCATTATGCGTAAACACATTTAAGCCAATATAATCATGATGACTAACTTGATGTAATTTCGTGGCCAATGATGTGATTTCTTGGTAAACGTGAAAATAACATTGAAATAAAGCGCCTGTCACTACATCAATATATTTTTTAAAGCATGCCTTAGCACAATAGAGTCATAGTTTATTTCAGAGTTCAGTAATCCTATCTCCATTGCATGACACGTGTTCGAAGCATCTCCGGACGTTTCATTGTGGCATGAGTGGAACAAAAATTATAGCCGATCACCGAAGAACGCGCGCGTGTATAACTCGTTTCACGCGCCAGTGGTTGCCAACACTTGAAGGGTGATTTTTTGCTGAAATTTTGACGTTTTTACAATATGATTTTATGTCAATCATCTGTCTCGGCTTTGTGGTGATGATTACTAATTTTGTTCAATTTTGTTATAGTTTTACTCTAGCTTAAGCATTCTAAACAAGCTTTTCAAATGTTCTTGTTTTCTAAAATTGAGCCAAATTTGGCTTCGACTGAGGCTTCTTATTTACATTTTTACCTAAACTCTTGCGTAGCATTATGTAACTAAATTTCAGAAGAAAGTCATCATAAGCAGGATAAAAGGATCGTCACAAACGGAAATCTCTGCCTACTTCTACGGGAAAAATACGTGGCTTTATGAATGTACGAGTACTAATGAAGTCATTATCTGTCATCTGTCATCAACCTAATTAGGTTAGTATATGAATAAAGTTATTCAACTTCTTATTATTACCTCTCCAATCTTGTCATGTAGTTTTTGTGCACAGTAGTTTATAAGGTCATTTCTGTATACAAATTCATTGTCACAATAAACCACTAAATTGAGATGTTTTCCGTGCCAACCTCTCGCCATCAAAGATCAAAGCAACACCAGATTTGACGAACAAATGTTGACGACATCTGAAGGTGACGTCGCCGTTATATTCTCCTTCAAATTGTTTGTGAATCAACAGCATCAAAGGAATTTCCTGCTCCACTGGGCCACTTTATAAGCTTAAGTGCCTGTTTTCCTCTGAACCACGTATGTTCAGTTTCACCTGTTGCGATCAGGAATTCAGACTATTTGTAACCTATAATTATTCCCTTTTGGTGTTCGATAAACTGATGCAGGTTGTAAAGTGCATACAAATTAAGTCAACAACCATATTTTATCGTTCAGTAGGCATAACACTTACAAATTAGGTACATGGATAAACATTTGATCACTAAAGCGATCAATCTGATCAATACATTGTAATGTAAGAAAACAATAAACAAAATAAATTGAAACCAATCCATTATGCTAACCGAAAATAACAATTTGTAAAATATTGAAAACTATCTTCATTGCTACAAAAAACCCTTTACTTACCAAAAGCAGTTTTAAAAGAGCGCAATTGAGCTTTTACCATTTGCACAGTGCCGCAAGAAAAGAATAAACAAAAGAAATTGATACCAAGTACTAAAAATACTATCTTTTTTAGAATACCCATTGGTATCTCAGTACTCCTCAGTAGTTATGTAGAGCCAAGTACACATTTAGCACAAGCTTCCACTTTGAAAGTTTTTAATGTCACATGTAACGAATAAGTGCTAATTATTGAACATAATTAAAGGCGCATTGAAATCATTTCCGAAATAATTTGAACCGCATCCTAGATTAGAAAACCTACGATATTCTGATAGAAAATTGAGATACGATTCGGTCATAATCAAGATTTTAATACATCATTTCCGAAGTCATTTTAACCGAGTTGTTTAACAAGCAATTTATTCAAAAATAAAAAAACCCGGCTGAACTGAAAAGTTGGAAACAGCATTATCTTATCACCTTATCAGTCACAAAACAAAATTAAATTACAATTTTATTATAATGTAGGTATCTAGGGTTCGATGCCGTACGCATTTTCCTAAACGTTGTTGTCACAGTTGACACACAGATGGCTCTGTGAGTACCTAAATTAAATGCGTAAGTTATTTCTTAAATATGAGATATCTCCTAAATGGCTAAACCAATTTCGATGCAGTTTGTTCTAAACGTTGCGTGTGACTAAATAGAAAGTTTTAGTTTGCGTTTTGGTTAGCAATTCTATTTAGGGCGAAAAATAGATTTTCAAAAATTTTGAGACTCGATTTAGTCTTCGAAGATGTCATGTTAGATTTTTAAAAAAATTATATTTGATATCAGTCCACCAACTTCTTGATTTTGACATGGATTTTGATATGATAGCGTGATTTTCATTTTGAAAATTCACACATTGTTGCATTTTTTAGCCGCACTATTTGATTTATCGAAATAAAAAGTATCCTAGAGCACAATCGAGATGGAGACGATTCTAACGATACCTCATTCATCAAAATCCATCCAGCCGTTTAGGAGAAACGTGGTAATAAAGAATATTACTTACATACGAACGAACGAACGAACATACATAGAAACGCGCGATCTACATAACCCGGGTGACTTGACAGTCAGCCGGGTAAAAAACAGGCATGTATGTTAACATTAGCCTCTTGTAGGTACTAGGTAATTGAACTGTCAACAGATTGTCAAATTCAAAGAAGTTACATATGAAATTGGTCGTCCCAAATGCTACAAACACTATAAAGCTGATAGATCAAAAAGGTGATGAGACATTTATTTACCTACCACGCCCATTACACACATTCCCAACCTCCAATCAAAACACGCAAAAATACGAAACTGCGTTACAAAAAACGAGAAAGACTTGGTCTATTCAGTAATAAAATGTATAATGGTATCTATGATTGTAGGTGAGAAAATAAGAGACATTTGTAGGATGTAATTATGTTAAACATTGACCTAGTGAGATATATCAATTTTCGAACCAAGTAACAAAATGTCGTGTGTTTGAACGGTTTGAACGGAACATTACATCAACATGATTTTTATTAGAAACAATTAACCCGTTCTTCAAAACAATGAATGAATACATGAGATCATGATGTATCGGTCACTTCATTATGTAGAAAACGAGCAATTTTCAATCAATGTAAACATAAAACAGATGTAATCAAACACAATGATCGCTTCATTTTCTATAAACTTTTGAACAAGTGTCTTTTCGGAGTAGCGCTAACGCCTACGTGTTCGCTTATTGTTAGTTACGCTATTCATTGTTATATTTTTCTATAAGTCTGTTTTCCCAAAACATTTTTTTTTTTTGTATTATTTCCTGTTGGTAAGATGTAGGATGAATCGCATCGCTTTGATTACGTGTCTGTTAATCATTGAGAGTATTCACACTGGACAATAGGGTGTCCCGAAAATTTTTTTTTTGGATTTCCATAACGCAATACCACTCAAAACTTGCGTAATTAATCGTAGATTACTAAAATAATTTAAAAAATACAATAACACTACATCTTGAGGGCTCTACCGGTCTTCAAAGTTTCAAAAAATTGTAATTTTTTGGTAATATTTCGCTATTTTTAATTTCGGCTCCTGAACTAAATATTAAAAAATATTTGAGTATTATTCTGTTTATGTGTAATACATACACGAATTTTTGATTTGCATGTAACAACACGTTACCAGCGACTTCGAATTTGTCAGTTTTCAACCTGCAAATACCCTTGTTTCAACTTATTTCAAAGACTGCCTTGACTTGACTCACGAGTGTTTTCTTTGTAGCCAAAGCAATTTTTATGCTATTAAAGTACAGTTCCGATTGTTATAGATATAAAAGCGGATATTGTGATTTTAAAATAATAAGTTTTAGGCGTACTTGTGCTTTATTGGGACCATACAAAGAACTTTACGATCGGCAGCCGCCAATTATAAAATATTCATTAAATAAATTTTATTTTCTTAAGACCGAACTCAAATTGAAGTATAATGAAGAGGATCCATCAAATTCAGATATTTATGCGATTGTTTATGAAGATATCAGCTGACTTACCGAAAAATGTGGTCGATAAACTAAGAACCTTAGGATCAAAAATATCTCAATGAAATTTGTCAAGCTGTGTCAATTGGTTCCTGTAATCCATAGCTGGAAAACTCAGTTATCCTGGAAAACACTTGAGATTGCTTACTTCTACTAATTTTAAGCTCAAACATTACTAAATCCTTCAGTAAAATTGCAATTGCTTGGCAACTACGTGGTTAAAGTAAACGCTCCGATTTGGTTCTTAATAAAGCATAATACGTCTTTTAAGGACGGATCCAAACTATTTTTTTTATTAATTTTGTACTCCCAATTTATAAACGAGAAGCTGAGATCTGTTGTGGATTCTACCATCGAAAATAATGCTTTTTTCGTGCACTCAGAACATCTATAGTGTCAGTTTGATGTTTGATGATAGAGACCACTTTCAGGAGCTGACATTGCGAAGAATAATAAAAGCTAGAGAAGCTGAAATGAACATTGAACGCAGGATATTTAAGCCACTAAAAATTTATAGAGGTTACACCAAAATTATTGCCAGGGTTGGGTGTCAGGTTACAACACCGACGGTTCTTCGGCATATTTATAACTAGCAGCGCCCTCGCGGCGTTGCCGCCGTAATGATGGTATATCGTGATTATAATGCTGATGAAAAGTAGCCTATAACCTTTCTCAAGAATTAAGCTATCAAATGCAGAAAGAATTTTTCAAATTCGACAGGTAGTTCCCGAGATTAGCGCGTTTAAACAAACCAACTCTTCCGCTTTGTAAATTGGTATAGTTAAGGTCCTTCAAATCATGAAAAAATATAAGAGCTTGGAAAATGTTGACTTTTCTTATCACACAATGTGTAGAAAGATGTGTTAAACTGTTAACAGAGGCCTCACAAAGTGTAACTGACGCTACTTCTAGAGATGGCTTAATTAGAACCAGGTTGCAATCTCGAGCTAAAATGCTAAGTTTTGGACCAAAAATAAGTTAAAATTCTAAGTTTCTATCTTTTATTATAAGCTCTATTTTATTTATATTGTTTTAGTGTGCTTTGTTGCAATTATTTCAATAATAAAATACCTTTTAAACTTGGTTTTTGTATTATTTTAGTCATACGGCCTGAGTCTGTAAAAACGTAAAATTTACAAAACTTTAAAGGGTGGTAGAGCCCTCAAGATGATACACAATTCTATTTTTTTTATCTTTTCCGTAATCTGTATAAAATTACGCAAATTTTGATACCTATTGCGATAGTATAGCTCCAAAAATTTTTTTTCTCATACACGGACGGGACAGCCTACTGGACAAGCCTAAACATTGTAGAACTTTTTTATCATCATCTGGGTACAAATAAATATTTATCTTGCTTGTGACATTTTTATATTATATTGTGACAAGTTTAAGTAATGGGTTTAATCCTTTATATGCAAAAGGCATAGTTATTTCAAGACATCAACTGGAATTACTGGAATGAGTGTATTATTATAATAGATGAACCAAGCTCTACTAAATGGTGAAGGAAAACGTCATGAGGAAACCCGCGGCTTAGTCCCACACGTATTGACCATGTCTTTCCTGTGGTTATGGCCAATTTAGCTGAAAGGATGGTATAGGTGTTGGGCAAGCCTATTCCATTTTAACAATGTCCTCTAGGAATTAAATGTGTCGACACAACAGCATCCCGTTCAACGTAGTCAAAGATTGCCTCCTGATAAGTACTATATAAAATCATTTAGTAAAAGAACCATCTGAGATTTCGCGGGCTCATCCATTTATTTATATTTATTAATTTACTTGTCCTTATTACGCTTTCGAATAATAATTTTAGTAGTATCTTAGTAAACTATTAAATAATTACCTTCTTAATTAAATAAATGATAAGTACTAAAATTTGTGAAAAATGTAATCCAGACCTATTCTCTCCATGTCACTGACGAGTTTCACGTCACGACTCCACGCGCTCGTCGGCAAGCAAAACAAGCAGCTTTTCACTTATTTTCGTATTCCACATTCTATCCAGAATCCTATAAATAAGGGTGGCACGCTGTTGTGAAGTTTAGTGTAACAACACTCGCACTCGGATTCGGTTCTTGTTATAACTGTCAACCCTACACAAACAAAATGGTGAGGATCTGTGAAAGTGATAAGTGAAAGTGAATGTTGTGATAATCATAGTAGTAATATAGTTTAGAAAATATAGTTTTAAATCAAAGTAGGTATAAGAAGTTGAAATGCTGCATTTTTGTGTTGTGACAGAATTATTTTATTTATAACAGAAAAATAATTCCAAAAAAACCGGGATTCCAAAGTTGATGTGCAGTTCATTACACGCGTTAAGATATCACCTCTTGATTTACAAAAATATATGAACGGTCTTAAAACTTGATGGAAATGTTGTAACACTCAGCTTCTATGTAACTTACATCAAAAAATTAAACAAAACATGATTACGACAATAACCATTGTCTCAGACCTTTAGGCATGATCAATATTCTTTGAAGATGTTTAAAGGAGTTGTCGGAGGCCGTTCATATTTGGTACTTGCCCTAATTTTGCAGAAGTTAACGGGGTGATACGTTCAACTTGGGACGGTACACAAAATATTAAATCACAGGAATTTTACATATTTTTAACACCTAGTCTTTTAGGCTGAGACTCCACCAAAGCGGAAATGTGTGAGATGTGTTTTTAACAACCAATAGAATTTCGTTGTCAAACATGTCATCTCGTCTTTTGAAATTCTAATAGTTGTTTAAAACACATCTCACACATCTCTGCTTTGGTGGAGTCTCAGCCTCAAAGACCACACGCGACTAACCGCTCTCAGTTACAAATCTACCAAAACGAGATAAAAGATCTGAAAACTACATTGAAAGCTATTTCTTTACCGGAACAGGCTATAAATTACAAGCTAGTGAATATAAACCATTAACATTAAAATTATCAAGAATGTAGTAGGTAACGTAAATTTTTACGAGATATTTTCTCGGGATTTTATCATCCATCGGGCAGTTTGCCAACTGTCAATTGTTTTCCTGTGAAGGAACGGGAGACATTTTTTTCAATTTAGGATTTGCTTAGATTAAAGTGAAGTGATAATCCTCAGAAATATTTTTCTCGGATGTTTA
The DNA here is from genome assembly GCA_958496255.1 of Camptogramma bilineatum. Classification (NCBI taxonomy): domain Eukaryota; kingdom Metazoa; phylum Arthropoda; class Insecta; order Lepidoptera; family Geometridae; genus Camptogramma; species Camptogramma bilineatum. Next base: position 8,239,567 of record OY292465.1, on the reverse strand, counting down.
GGGAAAAATATCTTAGACGGTTTGAGGTCACGTACACATAGGTACAGATTTCGTTCTCAAGTTTTGGTCATATGCTACTGACCTACTGTTATGCCGGTTCAATGTGAGTACATTCACATAAATACGCGAATCTGTTTTTATAGGACACCATTTACATTTTTTCTTCCATTCTAAATGAAAAACATTCTTATAACGAGAATTTATGTGCATGTGGCGGTTAGTGATTGAGGTTAGAAATGGAATTCATATCTCTGAAAGAATGTCCGCTATACGAGTAGATACTACCGCTATAGAGCTAGCCCCTTTTAGTCTAGCCTTTACATGGAAAAGCATACTTTACATAAACCCTAAAGCCTATTACAAAACAAATTAGGTTCTCAAAAACATTACTAAATAGGAGATCTTCTTGATATAAAAAAAAAATACCAGCAAAACAAGCAAACAATGTTGTTTGAAACAAAAAACTAGACTTGCGGTTGAAAGTCATAAACACAAAAAACTAAATTTTACTCTCCCCTCACTATTATGATGAAATTATAGCACAATCCTCTATCAATCCATCGAAATCTAATGACACCTCATACGCTAAAATCTATCGAGCTGTTCAGGTTGTAGTGTAGAGCGGCACTAAGAAATACCTAGACAAGACAAAAATACGTAGATACAATACACTCTAAAAACATAACGCACCTTTCTGCGGACAGTCGGTACCTCTTATTTGTGGACTTTGAGAGCTCACGATCACGACTGAATATCTGATAGGTACTGCAGACATCGAATTGAGTTTACAAGGGTTAATGGCACATCCGCCAGTTTCCACATTTGTCAGATAACTTATTTCTTCCACATTTGTCAGATTTTTTTAACCACCGACAAAACGATATTCCTCATTCGACAGATTCCATTATTAGTCAGGAATCCCTGCGAACCTACCATACCCCTGGCCATACCCCTGGGGGTAGGGTGGGACAAAACCATACCACTATAGAGGAATGTGCTTAGATTGACATTAGTAGGTTAGGTTATGTTAGGTTAGTGAAAAACTGTGCTCGAGGCGAGCGAGTGTAGCGAGCGTGCCGCGACAGCGGTCGCCGAAGCGCCAAAAATGTATAAATTAGTACTACATTCGGCAACCGCTACCGCCGAAGCGCTAGGCTAATGGTGGTCAACATTGTTTCGTCGAATCATTGTCGAACGTGGAATCTGGCAAATATGTCTTCAGTCATCTGCCTTATTCGTCATTAATGACCTAAGTGAACTAAATTGTGATGTGGCTTTTAGGCTGACGGATCTTTACAAGCATTTTGAGATTCTTTGAAAATATGATTGCGAAGGACCAGCGGGGCTAAAAAGGCCGTTATAGCAAAATCATAAATGATTCATATTACGTTTTGTTGACATGAGACATTATAGTGCAATTCAGATTATAAATTCTGCTTTAACGGCCTTTTTAGACCCGCTGGAGAAATATCAGTGTGATCCCTCCTCCTCGCATCGTTTTCCTCATTGCTGAGGGTCGTGATCCCCTGACCATGGAGTAATTTTTGTTCTTATAATTTGGCGCCACCTGTTCCTATCTTTGTGATGTATCTAATGTGATCCCAGAGGGCAGAAAAACACCGAATTTTATGAAGGTTATTAATTGTGTTTTAATTTCTTAGGATACGGACGATGACCAGAAGATGGCCATGCTCCGCAAGGCCTTTCAGATGTTCGACACAACCAAGTCTGGCTACATCGACGTCCTGAAGGTTTCCACCATCTTGAATACAATGGGTCAGCTGTTCGATGACTCTGAACTTCAGGCACTCATCGCAGAAAATGACCCAGAAAGTAAGGATTTTCTTGTACACTTTTAAGTAGTCTATACTAATACCACAAGGTTATAAAGCTTGTTTGGAATGGATAATCTCTAGAACTACTCATCCGAATTTAAAAATTCTTACATAGGAAGCTTTTATTTCTGCATCATTTTATCTATGTATTACGTGAGAAGCTACGGGAATCAGCTAGTCAGTAATAATAGTAGGTTACTAGTATGAATTGTGATCGCTAAAGTTTAAGAAAGACTAGGTTACCTGTTTCAGATTAAAAAAAAATGTCTGTCACGTCGGATAAACACATTTTTTTCAAGTCAAGCGACCCTTTAAATTTCTAACAAAATTATGATCAAAAGCAAGCAAGTTCAAAGATATGAGTTTAGAAAGCTTAACTTTACAATCTAGGTAATGTTGCTGAATGAACTTGCGTAACAAGGTTTAGTTGATTTGTTATAACAAAGCCTTGTAAGCATACATTTTTATAGTCGTATTGATAGGGTTAGTCGTAATATTAATGATCAGAATGAAACGCACGAATAAATTAAAACTTTAGGTCGACGTTATGTTGGTAAGTAATTAAAGATGTTGACATAATTCATCACCTCCGAATCAAAATCGAATAAGTTAATGAACAAACTTAGCTAAACTATGAAAATATAAACTAAATATAATAAATATAAAAAATATAATAATAAATATAATAAATATAAACTATGAAAATAGGTAAATCAGTTGTTTGCAAGAATTTGTCGAGCATTACTTATCCTTCCTACATAAGTAGTATAGCTGAACCATCTTAGTTGTAAAATATTAACATAACAGCACTCTTAAATAAAAGTAATAAAAATATTGTCAAACAAACTATTATCTGAAATCTATGTCAGATAAGTTAATTATCTTGTTGGCACGGCATAAACATTTTGTTTTGTAGGGAAATAACATTGTAATTTGTAATGATTAAAGAAATGTAGCAAAAAAATCAACAACCGAAAACCTGCCAAAACAGAAGAGAACAAAATAAAACAAACAATGAAGAACAAGCTAATTCTAATTCAAGCAAAGATTTAAAAATGATATCCGCGTGATACAATGAACGTTCGAAGTTAAAACCGAACAGCAAACAGCTACAGAGCGATCAATCATCATTATACGTTCACACGTTGCGAGGCTACGACACCTTTTCGAAAATAACGGAATATTTTCCCGCGAGAGTGAAGCTATTTGTAGAAGCTTATATCACTGTATTTTAACCTATTTTTGCAGGATCTCAAAAGTCTTGGCTCAAATTATTTGCTCTAGTGAACTTAAATAATCAATTTTATGCTCTTGCATAATTCTAATTTCTAATGTTTGACATTGTTTATTTTTAAAAACTATTAGTTATCTTATACTTAATACATAAAATAGGAACTTAGAGCAAAACTTGTTGTAGTTAACACATAATTTTAAAATACTTAATTCAAGGAGCTGTGACGAAACATCATTAAAACAAATGTCCTAAACAGACCATTAAATATTATTGTACTAAGTTTAAATTTTAGCACACCATGTAAAAAGCTGCGAATTTTTTACCGGCTCTGTAATATTTTTTTAAGATCATTTGTTCGTATGTTTACACACACATTTACATACAGTTGTTGCTATACACAAATTCTAATAGATTTGTTTGTTTCAGGTTTGGGTAAGATCAACTTTGATGGCTTCTGCAATATCGCCTCTCACTTCTTAGAAGAGGAAGACGCGGAAGCAATGCAACAAGAATTGAAAGAAGCTTTCAGGTAATTCTAATTTGTATTACTGTTTTGTACTGCTGTAGTCCTAGAGATACTTTAGCCAGAGAAATGTATGTTTCAGCTTAGATTTATCAAATATATACCTATTGATATTATAGATATAGGTATATTTATATTGATCCTTATAAAAAAGGAAATAAAAAGTGCTACCCTTCGTAGTCAAGGCGCAATTCAGGCCTACTTGATCGGTAATATTTTTATCATACAAAATAATTTCTATCAGTTGTGACTACATAACTAATAAAGATGTTATATTGTGTGTATAACAAACGTAGGTATTTACATTTTACGTAGGTATTTACGAAGAACAAAAACAAGTCAAACCCATTTTCGTTGAAGAAATATTCGAAATGGCACAAAGTTTAAAGTGCAATGAATTCTAAACCCAAAATTTTAAAATAATTAGTGTGCAATGATTCTATTTCAGATTATACGACCGTGAAGGCAACGGTTACATCACCACCTCTACCCTAAAGGAGATCCTGGCCGCCCTTGACGACAAACTTAGCAACTCCGACCTTGACGGCATCATCGCTGAGATTGACACAGACGGCTCCGGAACTGTCGACTTCGATGGTAAGCTTCTCTTTTAATATTTCTTGGATATCTTTACCATCTTCCTCTCTCTATTCCTCGTTTCCTCATTTCTGAGGGTCATAACCTCTCATTAAGATTTTCTCCGACACTAGATTTTTCCATCTCGTCCTATCTGATGCGACATGGATCTTTACCATAAACATCTAGAAATTCTCTATCTTTGGATGGTTTTCTTAAACTTATTTTAATTGCAACTTCAGTCTAAACCTCTTACTTGCATGCTCTCAGTAATAAGATAAGGTATCCCATAGTACTAATTTACAGTTTATCATGTTCAAGTACAACTTGAATAATTCTTAATTAGTCAATGTGGGAACTATTAAATTAAACTTTCAGAAAGCGTTTGAAAATAAATATTAATTCGACATCGATAAAGTCGGGCAAAAGATGGATTAGACTGGCGCAGGATCGTGACGAATGGCACAAACTAAGGGAGGCCTATACCCAGCAGTGGGTGAAGTCGGGCTGTGGATGATGATGATGATGAAGTACTTATTTATATTTTTTAATACAATACACAAGAACAAAAATTTCTCGCCATTAATTTGTAAAAACGATTTGAAAATCCAGTGGATTACAGATGCAGCTGTTTCTTTCAAAGATAAAATACCTCGTAAATCTCACCAAAACACTAAAGATACTCATACACAAACATTACATTAGTGCTCACATCGAGACATAGCACAGCGTATGACTCGACATTTGTAATTTACGATGTATCGTATGTCTTAAAAAAATTCTCATTCATAATTTTTAGGATAAGATCAAACAAGTTTAACGTGATGAATTACATCTGGCACGTCTGTTGTGTTTGAATTTCTTTGAATCTTTTGCATTCTACCAAATTTTTTACAATTTTTTTTATTGTTTCAGAATTCATGGAGATGATGACTGGAGACTAAGTGTATCGTCCACCTATTTTTTTTAGTATTATTAGATATTTTATAATAAATTTTATTAAGACTAGTACAAATCCAAATGCGGTATTAGCATAGTTGTTTTAATGCACAGTTAATCTATCTTATAGATAGGCATTCTAAAAAGATACTCTAAGTAGGTCAGGGTCTTTGAATTCGTTCCAATGTCTTATTTCCGGAATAATTCACCAGAACGAGTTCTTGCAATTGTATGCTAATATTTATAACGCATTGCACACTACATTTGGTATAAATGAAGAAATATATGAAATAGTTTACAAAAACCGTTGTTTGATTGACCCTTCGTCTAAATAAATATATATATATTTAATATAATGTATTTATTTAGACGAAGTTATAAATAACTTGAATTTAAATAGTTTTATATATTTTTTAAGTCTATCATTTTACCCTGTTATGCATAATCAATATAGATACTTGTATAGATAAATCCAACAACTGCTAAAATATTCTATAAACTTCTATATTCGTGACGTCTCAATTACTAGATACACCAAATTAATGTAAAGCAGTCAGCATCTAAAACGAGAAGACACGCCGGTGCATTGTGATCAAAGATACACAAATAGACGCTGACTTCTGATTTATACATCCTGAGTGTAGTCGTTGCGTGAGCAGTAGTTATCTTAATATTTCCACAAGTACTATATTCCTAGCACAACACGTTGAAAGTGGTGAATTGCCTCTTGACCAAAATTAGCTTATCCAGAGACGCAATTGGAAAATTGTCCAATTGCATTTTGTTTCCTGTGAATATTGTACTGTGTCAACGATAACTGTCTTACAAAGAAAACACAAAGCTAACACGGTTTATTTTTGATTTATTTCGAATTTGTAATAATATTAATCAAAAAATATTAATGCTTTAACATATATTTTTATTTAACTTTATTTTGAAAACCAGAGATTGAATTGAATTGAATTGAAAATACTTTATTGTACACAATTACAAAAATAAACTTATGAGCTAGTAAACCTTAACAGTAAATTGTACAATGGGCGGTCTTATCGCTAAGAAGCTAAGAGATTGGTTCCTTCTTGTTCATTAATTTTCAATGATTTATAAAAATGGCATGCAATTTATCAATGTTAAATTAATGTTACCTAAAAAAATATTAAACACAAATAACTAAGATGATAGCTACTATTAGATACTTAATTGACTATGCTAAAAAATTCTTAAGAAGATTATTATTTTTATTTCAAAAGTACCTTATGGTAGATTGAACAAAGTTTCTGAAAGCGAATATAAGATAAAGAATTAACGGAAAAAAAAATTAACGAGCAAAGAAAGAAAGCAAGATTGTTTCATCTGTTTGAGAGCAACGATACACCACCACCCCTAAAAACCCCCAGGCAGAACATGTTAAACTTATAAAACTCCGCTTTTTTGCTTTGATGGTTTAAAATTATATTATTGCAAAAATGCATAATCGCAAACGTATCTCCACCTGACTGTACTACGAAAGATTGTTCCTAATAACCAGACGCAAGGATCTCAATTGGATCAGGAGAAACATAGTTATGCCGTCCCTCGTAGCCATATAAGGCCGTATTTACTATTTACTAACGGTAGTCGAGAGTTTGTCATAGTCATGATAAGACTTAAAGTCATCATGTTTTTGTGGTTGATGTTTTTGAGTCATGTGTTGGGTGCGCCTACTGATGAGTTTGGGGAATTCACTAAAATTTTAGAGGGAGGTAAGTCTAGCTACATGAATAACCTCTTCAACAACATTCTATTTTCTGAGCTGATAAAAGATTTATTTAAATACTTACTGTAAATACTGTTATGTATCTAGTAATACGTAATGCATCATCCTTTTTTCTTTTGTGTATTTGGACGACTCCATTCAATACAGAGCCGATTGTTGAACTGATAGCAATCTCAATAAATACATAACTGAGACCTTGAAAATTGGCCTTGAATACTTCCTGTTTTTGTTTACAATTGTGTCCGTTTGAAAATATAGGTCATAATAAGAATATTTTTGGCTTCAGATATTCTACCAAATGAAGATAAACTACTAATGAACATAGTTCCTGGATATGCTTCGACAGTCATTAGGAAGACAGAATTCAGGAAACATTATGTCCCTGACTTGGATGGGATAGATAAAGTTAGTTTATTTTTATGGTATTAACCTTTAACGTTTCGTTTTTTTTACGAGTAGTGAAGTGGGAATGTGTCTTACTGTGCTTTTTTTTCAGGATAGTGAAATTGTGAACAACTTAAATATCTGGGTAGAAAAGGGGGTAACCAAGAAAGGATTGACATTCAACATCTATAATGATGATATGAGAGAAGCAGCCGTGGCGTTATTCAGAATTTTTCAAATTTTGGAAGGCGAAAATTATAAAAAGCTTAAAAGATGGGCTGAACAAAACATAAACACTGAAATGTATGTGTATGCATTACGATTAGCGTCATTGTATGGTACAAACACACCAGAGAACCATATTTTACCACCTTTTATTTTGAATCCGCGGTATTTTGTGAACTCTGAAACAATCTCAAAAGCTTTTACAATCCTTGATGAAATAAGAGAGCGTGGACATGTGGATTCAGATGTAGCTGAAGTAGATCAGTTTGATTATATGTTTTCTTCCAACAAACATTCTAGACAGTTCATAACAATAAACAGTAATTACTCTGGATGGAACAGACCTATGAATGGAATAGAAGAAGAGATAAACTACTTCAGGGAAGACATTGGACTGAACAGTTATTATTTGGGATTGCATTTGCTACATCCGTTTTGGATGTCAAATGACGAACTAGATCAGAGTTTCCCAAGACATGCAGAACATTATTACTATGCGCATCAACAACTGATGGCAAGATATTTGCTAGAAAAGGAACATGTTCCCAAAAAAGAACCTAATAGTGATCGAGATGAGAGTGACTATGTACCTTATCTGAGTTATAGAAATGGACTCGCTTTTCCAACAAGGTCTTGTGTTAGAGGAAATTGGGATAATGAAAAGGCTTTGATCAAATCTATCGATATTGCTATCAAAGAGTGCATTGAAAGAGGACTTATTATAATGGTAAGCTTAACGTTTATAGAAAATTTTAAAATTAAATTAAATATGATCATGACTGTATTCCCAAGGTACGGTAGACATATTCTTTCAGATCTTTGAGGCATTTTAGATCCTTTAAAGATGTCTGAGGGGGTAGTCATAGGTATATCCAAACACAATTAATTTTGATACATTCCCACATTTTGCAGAAGTTAACATTCCAAACGTGACAGGTTACAAGCCCATCGACGCTATTAGAAAGCTAATTGATTTCCTTACGATGTTTTCCTTCACCGTTTAGAGCTCGTGTTAAAGCGCATATAAATCTTTCGAAACCAAAAATCCATTTTTCCACGACTTTCGGATTGAAAGTCGAGGTACTAACCCACACGGCCAACACTGCTATTATTTTGCTATTACTTTAGAAGTCTATGCTAGAAAATATTAAGATGATGTTTTATAAGATAAATAATAATATTTATATTTTTAAATTAATATTAACGAGACTTAATCGCGTAAAGAAATTATTTTATTTACCTCGACGTTTCGGCGACATTACAGTCGCCGTGGTCACGAGTAGAGTCCCGTTAATAATAATTTAAAAATGTGTTCAAGTCGCGAAAGTTTAAAATATGAATATTTATATTGGTTCTTAATTTCTGAAACAATAATCCACTGATCCCAGATCATTAATCCATGAAAATTAAAATAATAATAAAGATTCAAGAATCGTACTTACAAGTCAAGGTCAAAATATGGAGGTATTTGTAACAAATTTGTTATTTATTTATGTTTCGAAATTTTCAGGAGAATGGTACAACAATCAACATGACTGACGATAGTCACATTGAAGAACTTTCTAGACTTATTCGGGCTAACATAGATGGAGTAAGAACTGCTAAAGTTGTGAGATCCGTTTTCGGCTATGGAAGTAATAGGTTCCCGGTTGACGAGTAAGTAAAATGTGTTGTTATAAGATGTAGGCCTAGGCCTAAACTTAACTATGACTAAATTGACTACCCTAGGGTAGTCAATTTAGTCATAGTTAAGTTTACAACAAGGCACCTTCAAATTTGCCGCAAAGTGCCGCGCGGAGGCAGCAAGTCTGCAGCGCTGCGGCCGCGCTGCCGTTGCTAGGTTTGAGAATGGTAGTGTTGTACATTTAGTTTCACGATGGACTCTGAGGAAGAAGCAACACAAACAAAACAAAAACAATGTGCGCACTGTCACTAGTCTGAGCTGCAGCCGCAGCGCGGGTGTAGCGATGTAGATGCGCTGCCTCCGCGCGTTTGCGGCAAATTTGAAGGCGCCCTTACAGTTAGGTCCGAAGCCCTCTGTAGCTTATGCTAACTGATTTTTTCACAAATGTTTTCCTTCATCGATAAGAACGTAGGTATTTATTTATAAAGAATGCACGGTCACGATTTTAACTCACAATATATGGATCGAAAGTCAAGAATACATTTCACTAGCTTGGCCAAAATGAGTTCTTTTCAAAAGCACCAAACTACGTCAATAGTAACTAAAAGCAATTTTTTTTAAAGATATTTTTTTAAGCAAAAAAACATACTTTCAGGTACAACTCAGCTCCATCACTACTCCATCATCCTGAAACATCTCTAAGAGATCCCGTGTATTGGTTCCTGATCCAATACATGCTTAACTACTTTACAGATTACAAAAAAACTATGGAACCTTACGATTTAACTCAATATGAAACTGATGATATAAAAATTTTAGATGAGGACATGACACAACTGAACGTAACAACATATTTTCATTCTTACAAGTTCACTTTAGAATACGCTAGAAACATTCACTTTAGAGATACCGACAATCACCAAACGGTGCTGTCTGTGAGGCAAAAGAGGTTGAAACATGAGCCCTTTGAAATAAAACTGAATTTAGAAACATCAACAAAAATTATGGCGGTAGTACGAATTTACTTAGGTCCTCAGTGTGGTAATAATTGCTGGCAGGAATATTCTAAGTTTTTTGAACTAGATACCTACGTAGTTGAGTTGCAAGATGGTTTTAATCCTAATGTAACGAGTTCAAAGTTTTGTCGAAAACATTCTGTTGATTCCCTGTTTGATACAGTTATTTTGAAGCCCAGTCTTGCACGCAGTTCAAACTTGTATAGTATATTTAAATTCCCAGATAGTTTAGTGATCCCCAGAGGTTTGGAAAATGGTTTGAATTTAACTTTGTTTGTAATGGTAACACCTGTTGATGAAGATTGGGTTCAACCTGTTAACAACGCTAATTATAAGAAAGCGGTAGAACTGTTTGACTCAAAGCCTTTAGGGTTTCCATTCCATAGACCAGTTTCAAGTTTCAAGGAAAGAGCAAGTAATTATAGATTTTATAATCTCACTGTATATCATAAACGCCAACCTGATGAAGATCCTAATTTTTTTTTCTCTTCTAATTTGTACTGAACAAGAAAAGAACAATAAAAAGCTAAAACCAATGCATTTTATAGATTGTGATTGGTGGAAAAAAATGTTTTATTAAAATAAAACTGATTAGATTAAAACAACCTACTCCTACCTACTCAACCTACTTAAGTTTATTAAGTATTTCAAGGAAAATAAAGAGACTTTATATTGTTATGAATTTGTTTATTGATTACACTCAAACGTCTTGTAGTTCCGACAGTTGAGTCTTTGGTTTTTCTAGCTTTTCTCTCTCCACAGCTCACTTTGGAACTTCGTTATTGTGGTGGTGCACGAAGTAGGATGGGGTGTTGAGCTTGTAAGGGTACATTTCACCTTCATGGTAGATAGACACATCCTTGAAGTACATGTTAGGCTGTTTGAAGTAGTATTCATTGTACACGGGACGATCGAACGGATAGCTGAAAGGTTTCTTGTCTAATGAGTACTCCTTGAAAGGTTCATACTCCTTCTCAATAGTTTCGTACGGGTAAGCAATAACGAAGAACTGGAAGGGGAATCCATCCTTGGTACCCTTAGGGAGCATCAACCTCTCTGGCTGGTGGTCGAAATTCTCAGACATGTCTTCGGGAACGTATCCTCCTTCCATCATCTTGAGAATAGCGTCGGTGGATACAGAATCCTCTCTGAAGAAGAAGAACTCGTTGGAGTTGCGGGTAATCTCGTTCTTGCCAGCTACAATCTTATGGGTGAACCAGTCAAGAAGCAAGAAGTGGTTCCAGTTGTTTTCCATTGAGATGGGGTAGCCCTTGCTATCGTATTTAGGTCCCAGGAAAACCCTAAAGACGGCTTCGGTTTCAACCGCAGACTTAACGTCAATCTTCACAGAGAAGTCCTTGTGGTTAAGACGAGGTTGACGAACAACGTAAGAGTATGGGTAAGAGTTAAGTTCTTGTTGACTGAAGTAGACACCGTTCGTAGCATTGAATTCAAACAAGTCGAAGAATGTCACCAGTTTGTCAACCTTGACGTCTTCAATTTCGACTCCCTTGAAGGCAAGGTTCTCGGGTTTGTATGGAGCCAGGTGCTTCTTGAACTGAATGATATAGTTGATGATTCTGTTGTACATTTGGAAGAAAGCTGGGTCGCGCAGCGAGGTCTGGTAGAAGTCCAGAGCACTTGGTAGGAAGGTGTACCTGATAAACATAACCAATATTTAGAAAATTCTGATTTGGTGCATGCATACATGTGTATTTTTTTATAACACACATAACAAACCATTACTATGATATACTAACTTGTCGATTGGTTGAGGAGCACCACCAAGCAAGTGACGAGCGGTAGCTTCGTATGATCGCTGGTAAGGCTTGGTGAAGTTCTCCTTGAATAGATCAGCGTTGTACTGCCAGAAGTTACCAACGAAGTTGAGAGTCTTAGGGTCGTGGAAGTCAATTTCTTGGTCGAACTAAAAAACGTAAAAACATTGTTTTTAATATGAAACGGTAAATCAAGAGAAAACTTCATATTATATTCGCTAATAAACTTACCGCCTTGAAACGTCCGTTCTCTAAGAACTGAAGGAATGACTTCTCAAAACCATCTACGAACAAAACGTTTTCATAGTTCTCTTCAACGTTTACATTGTAAAAATCGGGCCTCTGCACGAATGGATAGTATTTAGTGGAAAGAAGGGGGTAGTAGCCAGTTGAGATCGGAGAGAACCAGGAGAACTCTTTGATTGGTCCCAAGCCGTTAGTCAAACGCTCAAAGTAGTAGCGGTTCAGAAGCTGCTTGTAGAAAAAGTAGTAGATTTCACCACGACGTTCCTTGAAAGGTCCGAATTTGTCACCATTCCACCAGAAAGGCAATTGAGCGTGGAACCAGTAGTAGTAGGAGTTCAAGCCAACGTCTTCAGTGAAGTAAGCCAATCTCTGCTCTTCGTTGTTGAAAACGAATGAGCTGGAGTAGTTTGAGTAGAACACGTATTTGCCGTCTTCTTTGACTAAACCGTAGTTAGTAGCCTCAGTAGGCAGTGTTATTCCTTCTTGTTCCTTGACGTAGTTGAGTTTGTTTACGATGTCAATGTTAACGAACAGTTCTGGGTAGATTTCAAAGGGAGCTGGAAGTACGAAGCCTTGAGTGTCGGGTCTTTGTAGAACAGCGATGTAGAAAACGTACAGGAATTGACCAGGGTTGAGGAAGACGCGGCCGGTTGCGGCGGTCTTGTAGAAAGTATCGAAGTCCTTGGCATAGTAGAAGACGTTGAAGATAGCGATGGTTTCCTCTCTAAGATGCTCGTAGAAGATGGAGAACACTTTGTCCTTGGGCAAGAAGCCGTTTTCATAGAAGGTCCTGAATTCTTCAACAACTTCGGGCTTCTTAAATTGAAAAAAGTGGTTTGTTATTAAAGGCGTACTTATTAAAGTTACTAAAAACTTAGGTCAGTATGTCTTTTAATAGATTATTTAAACAGTGTCAGGCAGGAGGCAATCTTTGCCTAAAAATAGGACATTTTAGTGCCTTGGACATTGTTGAGATAGAGCAGACTTGCTCAGCACCTAAATCGTACTCTCAGCTTAACCGGCCATATCCATAGGAATGACATGGTCAGTAGGTACGTGTGGTTACCAATACCCATATAAATTATTAGTTAAATATTTAAAAAAGTCCGTTAGTTTCTCTGTTTATTGTAAAGTATTAACATACTAATTTTTTTAGTAAGTGCAAGTTGAGAAATTCAATGAGAAAGAGCTTTGCGCTTAAAAGTACATTGAAATAACGTTTAATACTCCGTAAAATAAAATGTCTTTTAGCTAGTAGTCAATTCTAGTGACGCAGTTCTGCTTGAAAGTCTTTGTGATGGTCTTACAACTTTATGATTGAGATCTCCTAAATCAAACTTGTCCTTAAAAGCACAGATGCGCTCAGCTGCTAGTACTCTAGCGATCATACATTTATTTTAAGGCACAACGTCACCAATAATTTGACGACCAATAAGGAACACCACTTCATGAAATAATATTTAGGTATTAAACTTACGGTGAAGTGTTCAAGGTTCTCATCCAGGTGCCATTCCTGGCTAATTTTGTAGTACTCCGCATCGTGGTTTACTTGGTAAACATTTTCCAACAGACCGAGCAGTTTCTTCTGCTTTACGATGAACTCAGCATCAACTGAAATTAGGAAAAGGTTATACAGAAATGTTTTATTACGCATACTTGAGGATCTGTTGACCAAAATCATACTAAATGGAGCCCTAATAGAGACAGCGGGGTGTGAAAGTTACGCATGTGATGGCGAGACGAGTTAGATGCCTTCAAAGTGAGACTAGTAAAGCAAGTAAAACGTAGTGACTGACAGAAATGATGGAAATCTTCATCCAATAATAGAGCAGCATGGACTAATAGTTAAAGCTGCCTTTGAACTGATACATGCATTCAGTTAAAATGCAATCTTTTGGTCATCCTTAAAAAAAATGTCTGAAATTAATTAGTTACAGAAAAAAAAGGTGATGGAAATATTTTTGCAGTGGTTTTTAGACTGATCAGAGTTCGTTTCAATAAACAAAAAGGAAAGTTAATTGATGCACGAATCTGCTTCGAATTGAAAGTTTCTTCCATGTATGGTGTAATAGTAAAGTTCTTACGAGAATACAAAATTCTATTTTATCCCCAAGGATAGGCAGTCATGATCCTATTCTGTTTTGGTATGGTACCTATGGTTAGTTGATAGTGTTTAGATGATTTTTACCTTTCTTAGTCTTGATGTTCTGAACTGGAGCAGCCAACTCGGCAAGGGTAAGGGCTAGAAGCCCCGCTAAAACAACGACAGTCTTCATCCTGTGCCGTCAACTCACCAACTGTAACAAACCAGCTTTTCTCCCAAATTTTATACCATACGTTATCAAGTACCTTGGATACATGATTAACTTATCCGAGGTGAAGGTTCATCAGTTTTATCTACCTTATATAATTACTTTCAGAAAGAATAAAAAAATATAAACATTGATATCAGAAAGTTATCACTATCACAACAAGTGGTCTTATTTTATTCTGATCAAAATGAAAGAAATGATTAATTAGAATGATTAATCAGTTTTTATTGTGGTTTTTTCCATTGTTTTTGTGGATCGAGACTATTTTAATAATCTTAAGAAGTTCTAGCTTTTACTTTAATTAATATCCTTATCTTATCTTAGCTTCTCTTCTTCTAAAATGACTACAATGATCTTATCGGGAACTAGAACTTTAAAGACGTAGGTATTGGTTAAGTTAGATAGTGCCTCAATTTTTTATCTAGCCTTTACGGTGAAAGAAATCATCTTGAGAGTCCCAGTTAGCTCTCTAGGCGGCGGTTCGAGCAAGAGTCCGAGATCGGAGACCGAGACAGGCTTTGTAGGGGCGCGCGAAAGAGACAGGAGACAGAGAACTGTCAGTTTCACCGAGCTGTAATCGGTGAAGGAAAACATCGTGAAGAAACCTGAACCATAAGGAATCTTAACTTCTGAAAAATGTGGGCATGTACCAAATATGTATTTGAACAAACCTCTGACTACTCTTTAGATATCTTCAAATGAATACCTAAAACTCTGAGAGAATGTCTATAGCGCTATGGGGATGCCCCGTGACAGGTTGCAAGCCCATCGCCCCGCTATGAGAAAGCTAACTGGTTTCCTCACGATATTTTTCTTCACCGTTTTAGACCTCGTGTTTAAGCGCATATAAGATCCATTGATGCAAGGGCCACTATCCCATTCATCAACATGTCTCTCTATCACTTAAGAAATCTCTCACTTTAGGGCTACGAACGCACTAGGTGGCCAGGTGGTTCTGCGGCTGGCCCCTGGCCGCGTGTGTGTCGCACACGATTTTGCTGGCCGCGGAGGCCAATCCTGGCCGCTGGCTGCTTGTTGCTAAATGCCAGCGGTATTAAAGTTTTGAACAATAGCTAGATCAATCACACTGGCCGTCAGGACCTGACCGCCGAGTTCGTTTACACTGGTGAAGATACTCAGCATTCCAACTCTCGTTTTTTAGGTGTTGCGCAGTTGATAACCACGGAACTTACTAGGTACCTACCTATGTTTAATTTTTTCCGAAAATAAAAGTACGTTTTCATTCGTCAATTCAACTTCTTATTTAAATTTTAAGCATATTTGAGCACAAAAAAATATTTGAGCACCAAAAAGATAAAGGTGGCATTAACACGTGTATATCTTAAAGTGAAAAACTGAATGATCTAAAAATAACATGTAATTAAACTATTCTGGGTGTAATATGCGTACTCCCAAAAATTAGTTTAATTAGAAATGGAGTTTCAAACTACGCTTCTTGATAGATATGCTAGACTTTGGCTTGATGCTATATCGTATTTTACAAGGACTTAAGTATTTTTACAACGCTGAATCTAACGAATTAGAAATGAACTACCAAGTTCACTCAAAAAATTAAAACATTAAAATGGAATTTTGATGATGTAAAACCATGTTTAGTTTTTCAGTGGGAATTGATCAGGGTGTCAATTCTAGTACCGAACTTTTTATCAACCTCAAGCAAAACCTCTACTAAACCTTAGATTTTCGACTGTTTCCTATTCTACTAATGACAAATGACTCAGTTGTGGTGAGGTTTTAGCTAAGGTTTGGACTTTGGCAGAACAAATTTTTGAAA
Source organism: Camptogramma bilineatum (assembly GCA_958496255.1). NCBI lineage: Eukaryota > Metazoa > Arthropoda > Insecta > Lepidoptera > Geometridae > Camptogramma > Camptogramma bilineatum. The sequence continues at coordinate 8,223,324 of OY292465.1, read as the reverse complement.
AGCTATTCTACTATTCACCAAAAAAGCTGACATTTATGAGATCGAACCAAAACGCAGCGGAATGACTGACGTTGTCATCTAGAAGAATTGGGGGGCTGGAAGCAAGCACTTCTATGAGTTTTCGTGAGTGATCTTATTACAACCTGTACACAGACCTATTGGCCTTTGATTGGATAGGTAACAATTACGTATAGACAACATGCTGTTAATTACTCATATCGCTAATAAACTTTAACCTGTTGCAACGATTAAATGCATCTAGATCAATTTCATAACTTTTTAAGTAGGTAGATAACATCCTGTTATAATAAACGGGCAATATTTGTTTGTTTTATTTGTTTGTTTGTTTGTACTCACGTTCTCGAAAACGGCTCTAACGATTTCGATACAATTTGCGGTACGGGGGTTCACGGGCACGAAAAATCGATCTAGCTAGGTCTCATAATTATCTGGGAAAATTTGTTTTCTCGGCATTTTCACGCAAAAACATTTACCAGTGCAACATTGCACTAAACAAAAAAACTTACATTACACATTAATGTAAGTTTTTTTTTGTTTTTTTAATTTTCTAGTTGCACCCGAGCAGAGCTCGGTCGCCCAGATATTGAAAAAAAAATATAAGGTAGAGCTCATATTTTTTTACTAAAACCATAAAACTACATTGTGGCTAGAACAGGTGGCGAATGCTTTCAGGAATCTAGTGTGATATAAAAATGCCCATAAAAATCAAATGCAAGGTGCAAACCGAAGTCAGGCAAGAGCACTATTAATATGTCAGTGAAGTCTGGGGTTTCAAAAAAGACACAAGAGCAAAAGCTCCATACAACAAAAATGCGTATGCTTCGTTGGGAAGGGGGGTAACACGGAAAGACGTTTGCAATGAATTAATAAGAGGAAGCTATAGAGTAGCTCCTATTATTGACAAACTCACTGAATCCAGGCTCAGATAGTATGTCCATGTAATGAGAAGATCAGACGACCACGTCGTGTAAAAGTGCCTTTCTTTGACTACAAAAAAAGAGGGGAAGAAGAAGACTGCAAATTACAAACTACATGGTTGACGAATATCCGGAGGGATATGAAGAACATGGGCTTTAACATAGTTTATGCCCACCAGCGAGATAAATGATGCCGCATGATCAAGAAAGCCGACGCCAAGTAACGGAAAAAGGCGAGGGTAAAGAAGAAAAGATAAATTGATTTATCAAGACTGCAGATAAAACATTATAAAACGTATAAATCAGCTCCACACATAATGGCCATGTCTTTTCTGTGAATGAGGCAGAATTTGATAAGATGTTTAGGTGCTGGGCAAGTCTACTCTATTTAAATAGTCTTCCAGGCACAACCGCGTCCCATTAAATGCTACTTGACGCAGTAAAAGTCTTTTGGGGTAGGCATTCACTGCGGAGTTCCGTTTAACAGCTACTGTCGTCATCATCATATTATCAGCTTGTGGTTACCATAATATTGCATTGTCACCGAAGATACGCAAGTATACCTTTGAGCCCTTTAATCGAACGTCAGGAAGTGGTTTTAATTAGTTTTGGAGATTTGACCCAAACTGGCATACTAACGGAGCAGAGGTAGACAGACAATGAGATGGGAGGACAAAATCGTAAAAGTAGCTGGTCTAACATGGACATGGACACGTACAGCAAAGGACAGGACAAAGTGGAAAGCTTTATAGAGGAGGCCTTTGTCGGAAGACAAGCTGGCATAGACTAGAACCGTTTGCCGTTTTAAACAGATATATTTAGTACCTATAGTTAGTAACTTTAGTTGTAGGCATCTTTTAAATTGTAAACATTAGGTACTTAAGAGAAACAGCAATAAAGGCTATTTTATTTTATTTAACATACTAACACCGCAAGTTATATACAAATAAATGCTTGTAAAATTCGTTGTCGAATTCAAGTCAACCTGTTTTTTGTGTTTGGTTTGTCAATGGATCACCACCTTAAGAAGGTTAAGAAGGTCGAGCGTTGCAGAAATGGTTGATTTATATTTCCTCATGAATAAGAAAAACAGAGCTATTGTGCGATACATTTTACAGATAAAAGCCATTTTTATCCCATTATGTTCACTAATCGAGAAATTAAGAAAGGGGGACTAAATAATTACTTGTAGGGTTATTTATAAAACAAAATGATCATAATAATGTTGTTCTATCCCTGATTCGAAGGGAGTGGATTTGAATATTGATACCAATGAAATGACCACTAATATCGAGTTTTATCAATGACCTTCCAGGGGGCCTAAAAACTTTCCATATTTACTTAAGTACCTACTAACTTATGAGAACTTTATTCTAGGTACTTTTGATGTTGACTTTATGAAAGCCCAAGTCTGAAACTAATCTGTTTAGTTAGATTATCAAATTAGTAAAAGACTCGGTACCCACAATACTTTAAATAATTTGTTCAGCGCCAAGTAGGTCACAGGTGTACTTATGCGTTACAACTAAACAACATTAGTGTTTTTTATCCATTGCAGAAAATATAAATACCTACTTTTGTTTCTAGAATAGCCTAACTTTATATGTTATCTGTAGTAGATTTCCTTCTTTTAATTTATAGCCTAGTTATACTTCATGAATATTTTCAAAAATGTATTATTGTACCTTAATCCAATGAAATTATACCTATTATGCCTCTAGAGAAAATAAATTAAGGATAAAATCAGAAAAGAAGGATATTTTGTGGTTATTGAGTTTATTTCTCAATCAATCATAACAGTTTGTGTAACATCTACTACTTATCTACTTAAGGTCAAGTACTATTTACTCGGGTTTGTAAGTCGGGCTGGTGAACTTGTAGGTGTGCTCCTCTCCCTCGTGGTAGACCAAGACATCTTCGAAGAACATGTTCGGCTGCTTGAAGTAGTTGGAGTGCGCGGGGCGGTCAAACGGAAAACCGAAAGATTTGCCGTCCATCATCTTGTGCAAGAATTCGTACTTGTCAGTAACCTCCTTTGAGACGGAGTTGTGTTTGTACACGTACACGAAGATCTGGTAAGGCATACCACCCTTGGTACCCTTGGGGAGCATGAGCCTTTCAGGCATGGAACCGTATTCCTCAGACATGTCGATGGGCAGTTTTCCTTCGTCCAACAGATGCTGGATCTCAGAAATTGGCAGAGAGTCCTCCTTGAACCAGAAGAAGTCCTCAGAGCTTCGTTCAATCTTGTTAATTCCTGACTCTAGTTTGTGGGTGAACCAGTCGAGCTCGAAGAAGTTCTGCCAGTTCTTTTCAATGCTGATGGGGTATCCCTTGCTGTCGAACTTAGGTCCAATCCAGATCTTGAAAGCGGCGTCGGTGGGCACGTCAGCTTTCACGTCAATGGTGATCTTGAAGTCTTTGTGGTTCAGACGGGGTTGACGGATCTTGAAGTCCTGGGTGAATTCCTTCTGGTTGTCCTTGATGACCATGTTGAGGGCGTCGAAGTCGTAGAGGTCGAAGAAGGTGGAAAGTTTGTCGACCTTGACGTCGTTTATCTTAACTCCAACGAAGTGCAAGTCCTCTTGAGTGTAAGGTTTCAGGTACTCCTTGTATTGGACCATGTAGTCGAAGATTTTGTTGTACAGCTGGTAGAAAGCTGGGTCACGCAGAGAAGTCTGGTAAAAGTCGAGAGCGCTGGGCATGAAGTTGTACCTGAGAAAAAAGATAATAAGTGTTAGTGAACAGTTACAGTGAAACTTTTCTATGATGAAACGATATTTCAGAATATCTTCATTATATTGTGAAGTTGCGATGTTGAAATTATGAAGAGGGAAAGTATTGCCGACCACACGTGTGTATAGATAAGGATATAAAATCCTATCCTCAGTATACCTATACAATTTTATGATGAGATCATGGTAAATTAGAATAATTCAATAGTAATTTTATAGCTTTAAAAAGAAGGAAACTTACTTGTCGAATGGTGCAGGTGCAGCGCCGAGGACACGACGAGCGGTGACTTCGTATGAGTGCTGGTAGGTTTCAGTGTACTCTTCTCCGAACAGGTCAGCGTTGGTCTGCCAGTAGTTACCGACGAAGTTCATGGCCTTGGTGCTGTGGAAGTCGATCTCCTGGTCGAACTGAAAGCAACATTACTTATTAATTCTCAATAAACCTATTTTTAAAACTAATCTTAAATAACAAATAACTACTTACAGCCTTGAAGTGGCCCTTCTGCAGGTATTGGAAGAAAGTCTTCTCGAAGATGTCCAAGAAACGGACTGCCTCATAGTTCTGCTCATTGTGGACATTGTAATAGTTACTCCTTTGCGCGAAAGGATACTTCCATGTGGCAATCATCGGATAGTACCCAACCTTGATCGGAGAGAACCAGGAGAATGAGGGGATTTCACCAAGACCGTTGCTAAGACGTTCAAGGTAGTAACGAGCCAAGATCTGCTGGTAGAAAAAGAAGTAAACGTCACCACGACGTTCCTTGAAAGCACCATATTTGTTTGCGTTCATCCAGAAAGGCAACTCAGCGTGGAAATAGTAGTAGAAAGAGTTGAAACCGATGTCTTCGGTGAAGTATGCAAGCCTCTGCTCATCGTTGGGGTAGGTCAAAGAGTTGGAATAGTTAGCATAGAAGATGTAATCTTGGTTTTCTTTGACGATTCCGAATTGTGCAGCAAGCTCGGGGAAGTTTATGCCATTCTGTTGCTTGGTTCTCCAGATTTTGTAAACCTGACCCATGTTGGTAAACAACTCAGGGTAGACTTCATAAGGAGCGGGAAGGACAAAGTTATTGCAGTCTTCGCGCTGGATAACAGCAATGTAGTAAGAGTACAGGAACACACCTTCGTTAAGGTAAACTCTAGCCCAGGCAGCAGTCTGGTAGAAAGTCTCAAAGTCCTTGGCGAAGAAGAACAGTTTGTAAAGGGCGATAGCCTCTACTCTGAGGTTATCGTAGAAGATGGAGAAAGTGTGGTATTTGGGAAGAACACCAGATCTGTAGATGTAGAGGAACTCCTCAACAGCTTTCTTGTTCTGAGAAAAAAACAAATTAAATTAGATTCAAAAATCTATGATTTAAGAAAATAAAAAGAAATATAGGATTGAGCTTACGGTGTATTTGTCCATGTTAGACTCAATGTCGTACTTGGAGCCGACTTTGTAGTATTCGGCCTTAGCGTCAACCTGCTCTACATTGTAGAAGAGAGACAAAATTTTCTTCTGTTGTTCAACAAAAGCTTTGTCAACTGAAAAGATGGAGAATAATTATTTAGCTAATTCATTTGAAGAACAAGCAATTTATTCAAAAATAAAAAAACCCGGCTGAACTGAAAAGTTGGAAACAGCATTATCTTATCAATCACAAAACAAAATTAAATTACAATTTTATTATTATGTAGGTATCTAGGGTTCGATGCCGTACGCATTTTCCTAAACGTTGTTGTTGTCACAGTTGACACACAGATGGCTCTGTGAGTACCTAAATTAAATGCGTAAGTTATTTCTTAAATATGAGATATCTCCTAAATGGCTAAACCAATTTCGATGCAGTTTGTTCTAAACGTTGCGTGTGACTAAATAGAAAGTTTTAGTTTGCGTTTTGGTTAGCAATTCTATTTAGGGCAAAAAATAGATTTTCAAAAATTTTGAGACTCGATTTAGTCTTCGAAGATGTCATGTTAGATTTTTAAAAAAATTATATTTGATATCAGTCCACCAACCTCTTGATTTTGACATGGATTTTGATATGATAGCGTGATTTTCATTTTGAAAATTCACACATTGTTGCATTTTTGAGCCGCACTATTTGATTTATCGAAATAAAAAGTATCCTAGAGCACAATCGAGATGGAGACGATTCTAACGATACCTCATTCATCAAAATCCATCCAGCCGTTTAGGAGAAACGTGGTAATAAAGAATATTACTTACATACGAACGAACATACATAGAAACGCGCGATCTACATAACCCGGGTGACTTGACAGTCAGCCGGGTAAAAAGAGGAAAGAACGTGTTTGCTAAGATTGGTAAATATTATAAAGGCTAAACAAAGAAATTAATATTCATCATACTTAATACCACAGGTTAATTGATTTAATATGTTACACCTATAGAAAGAGAGAAAAAATGAAATATAGAAAGCTCTTTGTTTGTAAATTTTTACACTAGTTTTTTTTGTAACGAAAGTTTGCAAATTAACAAAACCGAAAAGTTACAAGTGTAAGAACATTTTCAAATATTACAAAATGATTAGACTAAAATTGTGTGCAGTACTTTTCATCCGACTTCAAAAAAAGGAGGAGGTTCTCAATTCGTCAAAATCTTTTTTTATGCTTTTTTACCCGACTGCGCAAAGCAAAGGAAGGGTAATGTGTTTATCAGTCTATGTATGTAAGTATGTATGTTTGGATGTTTCTATGTGGCATTCTAGAGGCCAAACGCGTGGACCGATTTTGATGATTCTTACGTCAATCGATTCGTCTGAACCTTGGGAGTGTTGTTACAGGCATGACAGTAATCAAAATTCACCAGTGCCACCACCAGACGCCTTAATGTCAAAATTAAAAAAATCAAAATCGTCACACCATGTCAAGTGGGGTATCGTTGAATAGGTATTTTAAAATCAACTTTATGTTTCTTTTACCATTTTTCATTTTAAGTAATAGTTTAGGAAAAATAACGGTTTAAAGTTGATTAATAATTATTCTCGCTATGGATGTTTCTATGTGGCACTCTAGAGGCCAAACGCGTGGACCGATTTTGATGATTCTAACGTCAATCGATTTGTCTCAACCTTGCGAGTGTCACTAAAGACATGAAAGTAATCAAAATTAACCAGTGTTACAACCAGACGCCATATTGTCAAAATTGAAAAACTCAAAATTGACGAACTATGTCAAGTGGGGTATCGTTGAATAGGTATTTAAAAATCAATGTTAGGTTTCTTTTACTATTTTTCATTTTAAATAATAGCTTAGGAAATATAACGGTTTAAAATTCTGTTTGTGTGTATCTTGGCCGCGCATCACGTCTCGGTCGAACGAAACTACTGGACGGATTTAAATGAAACTTGGTATTATTTGAGTGCATACATACTATACTACTACGAGGTATAAATAGGATACTTTTGATTACTATACCTACTTACTTACTGAAATTCAAGACGGTTCCCTTGGGAGAGGAAATGAAAATCAAAATGAGTAGGTAGGTATCTGGTTGTAATTCATTAACACATAGTACCTACGATTTTATTGATTCTTTTTACCCGACTGCGCAACGCAAAGGAAGGGTAATTTTGTTAGAAAGTAGGTATGTACCTACTTTAAAATGTTCTGTAAAAATTTCAAGGTCATCGGTTTTGTAGTTCAGAAGTTACAAACATCGCAACCCTCAGTATTATTTTTTATTTACATTAATTACCAAAAACACAACTAGATGTCGCTGCTAAATCTGAACCAATCCTAGATCGCGCTATCGTTGCGTTTTGAAAAGTTTACCTATTCTATCAATTTTTGAAGGCCATTATCGAAAGTTTTTGATATTATTGGATTGGATTGAATTATTGGCTGATGGGGAATTGGATTGGATGGATTTGAAGAATAAAATTGAATAAATAATTAGGGCGATACGAAGTTACTTAGTTTAGTTGGTTTATTAATTTCTTGTTGGGTAGGTAATAGTTAATCAAGGTATTTTAAAATCAACTTTATCATAACTAAAAAGTGTTAAATAAAAAAATATTTTAAAAAAACAAAAACCCGACTGCGTCAAAACTAAAAAGAAAAAAACAAGCCTGCAAAGAATTACTCACAGTCGGGACCCATAACATTGGGAAGATTTGATTGGTAATAAAATGAATGGGTACCGACTGTGAGTAATTCTTATAATTTTTTCATTTATTCTTAGTAATTTTTTCATTTATATTACTCGAAGACGCCTGGATTGATTAAGATTTTTTTGTTTAAAAGGATACTTTCCGATTGGTGCCATAAAAATTTGGTGAGGATCTGTCGAGGATCTTCGGAGCTATGAACAAAATGCACCTCGAGAGTGCAGAAAATTGCTCAGCTTATAACATTGAAGTCGGTTTTTTTTTTTTTAATTTAGGCACTTGTTTTGGGAAAACTTCAAGAGTTTTAAAAATGTTGGTAAAAGAAATGCTTACCAGGCTTGGTTTTGATGTGCTCATGCCCATGTTGGGGCACGGCGCTTCCAAGAGCTATGGCCACGAGGGCTGCTAATACCACGACAGTCTTCATCGCTGCCAGCTGAGTGCACAACTGTACCTCTAGTCCACCAATTCCCAGTTTTATACAAACCCTTATCAAGTTCAGATGGAATATTTTGTTTGTTTTCTTTATCGAGAGAGATGACCTCCTGATCTTTTCGGATAGGTGTTTAGGCATTGTGAGGTGTTTATTGGTAGGCTAGGAGATTATGACTAGTTAGCAACAAGAGTTCGAGAACTTCGAGGACTAATTGCTTATACCTTTTTACATAACATTAAGGAAGATTTGATTGGTAATAAAATAAGTGGGTACAGACTGTGAGTCATTCTTTGCAGGCTTGTTTTTTTCTTTTTAGTTTTAACGCAGTCGGGTTTTTATTTTTTTAAATATTTTTTTATTGTAACAATCAACATCAAGCTGTGCTGCGCTTTGCTTAGCTCAGTATTAAGGTGACAAATTGGACAAATCAACATCGAGCTATGCTGCTCCATAAAAAACATAGCACAGTTCGGCAAAGCGCGGCTCAGCATGATATTAGACGAGCGAGTTGACCAACCATAGCACAGCGCAGTACAGCGCAGCATAGCTCGATGTTGATTTGTCACCCTAAGAGCAGCACCGAGATTTCGATAGCATGCAATTCTGGTGATTTCCACAATTTTTACCCTAGGTCACATCCTAGGTCATAAGATCCAAGCTATTTTTTTAATTATCTAAGAATGTCTAGAAAATTTTTCATTTATAAAATCTTCCACGTTTATATGAAAATTTGGGATTGACAAACAGGAATCAAAATTCCTGCCTATCCCAGCAGAGTAATTCTGTAGACTCACTTCGATTTTACTCAAGTGAACGAGTTCACTAAATCACAATACACAAGAATGTATTGTGAGATTCAAAGGCACCCTAACTCATGAGAACTTCTTTCTCGTAGGTACTTTTAGTGTTGACTTTAAAGTCTGAAACTAATTTGTTTGTTAGGATTATCAAATTAGTAAAAGAGTCGGTAGGTTCCCACAACACTTTTAATAATTTGTTTAGTGCCAAGTAGGTCACAAGTGTACTTATTCGTTACAACTAAACAACAGTAGTTTTTTTATATAATGCCGAAGATATAAATTCTTTTTTTTTCTAGAATAGCCTAGCTTTGTATGTTTTCTGTAGTAGATTTCCTTCTTTTAATTTATAGCCTAATTATATTTCAAGAATATTTTCAAAAATGTATTACTGTACCTTAAGCCAATGAAATTCTACATATTAAACTTTTACTTTATCTTTCAGCCTAATTTCAGGTTAATGCCTCTAGAGAAAATATATTAAGGATAAAATCAGAAAAAAAGGATATTTTGTGGTTATTGAGTTTATTTCTCAATCAATCATAACAGTTTGTGTAACATCTACTACTTATCTACTTAAGGTTACTGCCCCTCTCCTTCGTGGAAGACCAAGACATCTTCTAAGAACATGTTCGGCTCCTTGAAGTAGTTGGAGTGGGCGGGGCGGTCAAACGGAAAACCGAAAGATTTGCCGTCCATCATCTTGTGCAAGAATTCGTACTTGTCCGTAACATCCTTTGAGACGGAGTTGTGTTTGTACACGTACACGAAGATCTGGTAAGGCATACCACCCTTGGTACCCTTGGGGAGCATGAGCCTTTTAGGCATGGAACCGTATTTCTCAGACATGTCGACGGGCAGTTTTCCTTCGTCCAACAAATGCTGGATTTCAGAAATTGGCAGAGAGTCCTCCTTGAACCAGAAGAAGTCGTCAGAGCTTCGTTCAATCTTGTTTATTCCTGAGACGAGTTCGTGGGTGAACCAGTCGAGCTCGAAGAAGTTCTGCCAGTTGTTTTCAATGTTGATGAGGTTTCCCTGGCTGTCGAACTTGGGTCCGATCCAGATTTTGATGGCAGCGTTGGTGGGCATGTTAGTTTTCACGTCAATGGTTACCTTGAAGGCTCTGTTGCCCAGACGGGGTTGACGGATCTTGAAGTTTTGGGTGATGACCATGTTGAGGGCGTCAAAGTCGTAGAGGTCGAAGTAGGTGGAAAGTTTTTCGATCTTGACGTCATTTATCTCAACTCCAACGAAGTGCAAGTCTTCTTGAGTGTAAGGTTTCAGGTACTCCTTGTATTGGACCATGTAGTCGAAAATTTTGTTGTACAGCTGGTAGAATGCTGGGTCACGCAGAGAAGTCTGGTAAAAGTCAAGAGCGCTGGGCATGAAGTTGTACCTGAGAAAAAAGATAATAACTGTTAGTGAATAGTAACAGTGAAACTTTTCAATGATGAAACGATTCCTTATAAAATCTTCATTATATTGTGAAGTTGTCTTAAGACATGACAAGGGAAAGTAGTTGCCGACCACACGTTTGTTATAGACGAGGATATAAAATCCTATGCTCAATATACCTATACATTTATGTTGAGTTCATGGTAAATTAGAATAATTCAATAGTTATTTTTATAACTTCAATAAAAAATAAACTTACTTGTCGAATGATGCAGGTGCAGCACCGAGGACACGACGAGCGGTGACTTCGTATGAGCGATGGTAGGTTTCAGTGTACTCTTCTCCAAACAGGTCAGCGTTGGTCTGCCAGTAGTTACCGACGAAGTTCATGGCCTTGGTGCTGTGTATATCGATCTCCTGGTCGAACTGAAAAAAACATAACTTATTCATTCTCAATTAACCTAATTTTAAAACAAATCTTGAATAACAAATAACTACTTACAGCCTTGAAGTGGCCATTCTGCAGGTATTGGAAGAAAGTCTTCTCGAAGAGGTCCAAGAAACGGACCGCCTCATAGTTCTGCTCATTGTGGACGATATAATTGTTACTCCTTTGCGCGAAAGGATACTTCCATGTGGCAATCATCGGATAGTATCCAACCTTGATCGGAGAGAACCAGGAGAATGAGGGGATTTCACCAAGACCGTTGCTAAGACGTTCAAGGTAGTAACGAGCCAAGATTCGCTGGTAGAAAAAGAAGTAAACGTCACCACGACGTTCCTTGAAAGCACCATATTTGTTTGCGTTCATCCAGAAAGGCAACTCAGCGTGGAAATAGTAGTAGAAAGAGTTGAAACCGATGTCTTCGGTGAAGTATGCAAGCCTCTGCTCATCGTTGGGGTAAGTCAAAGAGTTGGAATAGTTAGCATAGAAGATGTAATCTTGGTTTTTTTTGACGATTCCGAATTGAGCAGCAAGCTCGGGGAAGTCTATACCACCCTGTTGCTTGGTTCTCAAGACTTTGTAAACCTGACCCATGTTGGTAAACATCTCAGGGTAGACTTCATAAGGAGCGGGAAGAACAAAGTTATTGCAGTCTTCGCGCTGGATAACAGCAATGTAGTAAGAGTACAGGAACACTCCTTCGTTAAGGTAAATTCTAGCCCAGGCAGCAGTCTGGTAGAAAGTCTCAAAGTCCTTAGCGAAGAAGAACAGTTTGTAAAGGGCGATAGCCTCTACTCTGAGGTTATCGTAGAAGATGGAGAAAGTGTGGTATTTGGGAAGAACACCAGATCTGTAGATGTAGAGGAACTCCTCAACAGCTTTCTTGTTCTGAGAAAAAAAAAACAAATTTAAATTAGATTCAAAAAACTATGATTTAAGAAAATGAAAAGAAATATGGGATTGAACTTACGGTGTATTTGTCCATGTTAGCCTCAATGTCGTACTTGGAGCCGACCTTATAGTATAAGGCCTTAGCGTCAACCTGTTCTACATTGTAGAAGAGAGACAAAATTTTCTTCTGTTGTTCAACAAAAGCTTTGTCAACTGAAAAGATGGAGAATAATTATTTAGCTAATTCATTTGAAGAAAAAAGAAGAAAGAACGTGTTTGCTGAGATTGTTAAATATTATAAAGGCTAAACAAAGAAAATCTATATTCATCATACCTATATATAATACCACAGATTAATTGATTTAATATTTTTCAACTACAGAAAGAGAGACAAAATGAAATACAGAAAGATTGGTTTGTATTACCTAAACTACATATTTTTTTTTAAACGAAAGTTTGCAAATCAACAAAACCGGAAAGTTACAAGTGTAAGAACATTTTCAAATATTACAAAATGATTAGACTAAAATTGTGTGCAGTACTTTTTACCCGACTTAAAAAAAAGAAGGAGGTTCTCAATTCGTCAAAATCTTTTTTTGTGCTTTTTTTTATTTATATTACTGAAGACGCCTGGATTGATTATGATTTTTTTTGTTTAAAAGAATACTTTCCGATTGGTGCCATAAAAATTTGGTGAGGATCAAACCCTTATCAAATTGAGATGAAATAATTTTGTTTGTTTTCATTATTGGGAGAGATGACCTCCTGATCTTTTCGGATAGGTGTATAGGCATTGTGAGGTGTTTATTGGTAGGCTAGGAGATTATGACTAGTTATAGTTAGCAACAAGAGTTCGAGAACTTCGAGTACTAATTGCTTATACCTTTTTAGAGATTCAGTATTTTTTATTTGTTGCCATTATTAATTTGTATGGTGTGTAGTATTATTTACTAAGTCTTAATTTCAATCCAGAGTCTTGGCAGTGCATCTGTCGCAGCCAACTGGTTGAATTAGCCATTCAATTAAATGCCTAGCCATTTCATTGAGTGCCGCCATTCAACTAAATGCCTAGGCGGATAGTTGAATCATTGAAGCGTTTGAAACGTTCAACACTCTGCCTGATTGAAAGGCCGCCATCTCATTGAATTAGTATGTTTTCCTGCCACCGCGGCGCTACTTTCGCTTTGTTCACAAGATGGCGTCTACAGCTGGTGTTTCTTGAATGTTGTGTGTTGTTTTGTCGTGAAAAATGAACAAAATAAGTTCCCAGTGTTATTCGTATGCCACAAAATAATGGATTTACCTTCGAGCAGCCTTTCTGCGTGGGTGTGTGATACGCGTGTTATAAAAAAAAAAACCAAAACCTACTTACTTTTTCTGTGTGCAAGTGAACCGCCTAGTCATTTCATTGAGCGCCGGCATTCAATTAAATGGCTGACCTTCGTTTAGCCGTAGTGTGGAACGTTGTGTTCAACACTCCGCCTAAACGAAGGTCAGCCATTCAATTGAATGGCGGCGCTCAATGAAATGCCTAGGCATTTAATTGAATAGCTAATTCAGCCAGTTGCCTGCGACACATCAATAATTAACTGTTTTCTGAAAATATTATATTGATAACAATTTCGAGGCGGTAAAGAAAAACATTGTGAGGAAAAGGGACAGTTAGCTCAACGCGTATTGACTACTTGACTAGGTAATATTTCTTGTTTATCTTTCACGCTGAAAAATTGTTAACCAACGCAGCCTAAATTATTCGCCGCTAATTAAATATACATACACATTTTTAAATAAATGTTTTAATTCTAATCTTATACGCAGTAGAGCCGTGTTGGCCGAGGGATATAGTACCTATAGTCTGGCAAAAACGGGTAGAAACGGCAACTAAAATTTCATTACAATAGAAACCCTTTCTCTACTAATCAATGGTAAAGTACAGCCCCCCTAGCCATATTACACTATCTATCGTCGCGATAGAATAGAAACACTTCAAAATGTATAGGATTTGACGTTTCAAGTAGATGAGATAGATATATAGATAGATTAACACTTTATTGTACACCACATGAACATTAAAACAAATTACAGACACACATGATGAGTCACGTGATCAGAACGTCAATTCCTATACATTTTGAAGTGTTTCTATTCTACAGCGACGATAGATAGTGTAATATGGCTAGGGGGGGTTTCTTGTATATGGTACCTACAGGTACCGAAGACGTCAGTCAGAAGTAATAATTTCCTTCTAAAAGAGAATTTATCTATTTCGCGTATTTAGCTTGCACAGTGGCGCCCCCATTTATGTCTATTATTTTTTGCCAGACTATACCTCGACTTTGGATCCGAAGGTCGTGGGTTCGAATCCTGGCCGTGCATCAATGGATTTTTCGTTTCGAAAAATTTATATGCTCATTAACACAAGCTCTAAACGGTGAAGGAAAACATCGTGAGGAAACCCGCGGCTTAGTCAGCCCCACACGTATTGACCATTTATTTCCTGTGGATATGGCCGGTAAGCTGAGAGGATGGTCTAGGACCTAGACCTTAGAGTACCTAGACCTAGAGTAGGGTTGTCCAGCACCTAGACTCTAGGTGCTGGGCAACCCTACTCCATCTCAACATTGCCCAGGCACTACAGTGTCCCGATATGTGTATGTATCAGGGGCGTAGCTACCGCCGTATCTGCCGTATCAATTATACGGGGCCCCCGACGTGCGTAAGCAAAAATTAACAAAACTTCCCAAATTTTTGTTTATTTCAGAAAAGACAAAAGTTAAAAAAAAAAACAATTTCTTTATTTCCCGCATAAAGCTTGCGTTTAAGAGTTTGTCCATAGAGGCAGAATCTTTAAAAAACTAAAGTCATCATCAGCTATAAATGATTTAATAAATCAGTTTGCCGAAAAAAAGGCAAGGAGAGTGTATATTTAATTTGAATTGTTTGTAAAAATTTTGGAAAAAGTGACTGATAAATAATTATGATGAATAAATATTGCTTTTAATTTTATGCAAACATTTTTTTTCTTTTGTGAGAAATCTTTACCCTTCATAAGGGCCCCCAAACTAATTTTTATACGGGGCACCGCCAAGGCACGCTACGCCACTGGTATGTATGCAAAAGATTGCCTACTGACACTGTATAAATAATCTAGTAAAGATGTAAAGGCCTAAGTTAGAGTTATTTGCAGTATTATCACTTTCGTTTTTATTACGATAGCTTTTCACCTACATCGTTCGATATATCAAAGATGATTTAACATAAGTACATAGGTACTTCCACGGAACACTTCATGCTAGACTAACTTTATTCCACTGTTTTACCTTTGACGCCGTGTTGGCCGAGTGAGACAGTACCTCGACCTTCGATTCGAAGGTCGTGGTTGAATCCTGGCTCAATGGATTTTCAATTTCAAAAAAATTATATGCGCATTAACACAAGCCTTGCACATATAGTCGTATTGCTCATTATACGGACTAAAATTGAAGGAAAAAATGTCATTTTTCCTTCAATTTTGATTAGTTTTGATACGTTTTATGTCAAAATTGAAGGAAAAATGACATTTTTTCCTTCACTTTTAGTCCGTATAATGAGCAATACGACTATAGGAGAAAAACACCGTGAGAAAACCCGCGGCTTAGGCAACTCCACACGTATTGACCATGTCTTTCCTGTGGATATGGCTAAGCTAAAAGGATGGTGTAGGTGCTGCGCAAGCCTATTCCATCTCAGCGCACTCGCCGCGCCAAGCAGAACGCGCAAGCTAATCGGATGGCTTTTCGAGCGGCTATATATTTTAGTGTAGTCTGGAATGAGGTATTAAACTTGCACATGCAATCTGTTGAAACTTTGGCGACATCTGTAATTAATATTCTCGCCAATCAGCTGTCATACTGCCAAGTCTTAGAGCAATGTCAAAGTAAGATTACTTTGGTCCGTACTTAGATAATACTGAAGTAAGACAGACGTAGGCATAACTCCATCCTAAATCAGGCCTAAATCAACCTTGTTTTAATCCTGCCTTAGGACCAAAACAATCTTAACGCAGGGATGTTTTGGTGACATGACATTGACTAGATGCAGGACTGCGCATGTCCTGCTCGATGTCATCGAGCAAGACATGCGCAGAGAGAGCGTCGAGAGAGTTTAATGCGCATGTCCTGCTGCAATCCTGCGTTAAGACCAAGGCAGGAATAAAATAAGATTGTTTTCGGACCAAAACAATGACAAAACAAGCCTAAGGCAGGAATGGTTTTCACCTTGTTTTGACATTGCTCTAAGAGCTCATGGTACGGCTACAGTATGGCATTTGTTTTCCTTACAAACGCATAAATATTCATAAACAATCATACGGTAACGGAAGGTCTTATAGATTTAAAAAAACTTAACAACAAAATTACCCAGATGCTGAATTAAGTTCCTACTACCATGAGAATCGTAAGATTTACTCCTTCCGAAGTATTCAGCATAATAACATGTAAGATCCCTCGTAAGCCCTACCTAAGATATTACTACACATTTAAGAAATTTCAATGGAATTTCTAGCGAATGCGGCCGAACCTTTGGCTATCTGTCTGGCTACTCTGCTTAACCGTTGTGTGGTAGCTGGAGCCTATCCAAGGGCTCTAAAAATAAGTAAAATTTCGCCTCTTTTTAAGGGAAAAGGCAAGCGATGATGGATACTGACCGGTCTCAAACATTCCTGCCGTCGCAAAAGTCCTCAAGAACGGGCTGAGCACCCGCCTTACCGATTATCTATTAGAGACAGATGCGTTACCTGAGCGCCAATACGCTTACCGTGCCGGCCGCTCAACCACCTCACTCACTCGCGAGGTTTTACGGCGGGTAATGGAGGCTTTTGAGAACAGATGTAAAGTAGCAGTCATATGCTGCGACTTGTCTAAAGTATTTGACGTAGCGGACCATGATGTTCTCTCTGCCAAACTTGAGTACTACGGTATCGGCGGACAGGCACACTCCCTCTTGACAGATCTTCTGCGAAATAGGTCTCAGGTTGTAGTTAGCGACGCTGGGGTGACCAAATCTGAGCCATTAGGAACTGTGATGGGCGTGGCGCAGGATCGTCGGTGTCCAACATTCTCTTCTCGCTGCTGCTTAGTGACCTACCCGAGTGCGTGACCGCGGCCGAAGTATTCGTGTACGCAGATGACGTCGCCTCTGTTGTCATCGCTCCGTCACTCCAACAACTCGAGCAGCGCCTGAACGAGGTGATTAACCAAATAGCACGGTGCCGGTGGTTTAAGTGGAATGGACTTGTTCTTAACCTTAAAAAACCCATTTTATTCACTTCTCCATCTCGGGTCGGCATGCAAGAAGCCTAAGCGTCAAAACACACGTACCACTACCACACCACGTCGCAGCGACCAAATGTGGTCCAGCTGTGGTTGCGTGTGAATTGTGTCGCAGCGACTTTTTGCAGTTGCGTTGTGGTAGGTACCGACAAAATGTCGATGTGGCAGGCGCCAGCTAGGCGCGCGCTGTTGATGACGTCATGTCGTCGCGATGTGGTTGCGATGTGGCTGGGATGTGGTCGTATTACACAGGTGGTCGATAACAACGACAAAATGTGCTACGTGTGAATTGGAAATTCATTTTCAATACAAATATACGCCCGACCACGTCGCGTCGTTGTGGTGTGGTTGTCGGTGTCGTGTGGTTGTGGTACGTCTGAATTGGCACTAAATGTACATATAGACTCAACACCCATGGAGCAAGTTCAGTCAATCGCTCTGTTACAGTTTCACATTGACCGTGGTTTGACTTGGGGACACATTTAGAAAAGCTGTGTGCTATCTGATCGCATCAGCTACTTTACGACCGTACCTACACTCGCTTCTCCAGTACGGAGCAGAGCACCTTTAAAAGGAGAGTTAATAGGCATTTTCTAGGGAAGCTCGCTCCATCGTCGACTTCATCCATGCCCAGGCAAGGAGCGAAGTCAAGAGCTAACCAATCTTAAAAAAAAAATGAGCTGTGGGGACGCGCTGCTGATAGGGAGCGCGTATTTCCGAGCAGAAGCGTGCTGTGACAGCGATCGTGAGGGTAAGTAGGGAGACGTCGGCAAGATCGTACCTACTTTATCTCGCTGCGGATACTTACGCTTCCGTCAATTGTAATTTATCAGGTAGCAACGTTTGTGAAGCATAACATTTAAGAGGCCTTATACATAATTTTCTGATTTACGTGATGTTTCGGGGCAGTATTTTTCAATGAAAACACTGTATTTTTTAAAATTTTATGGCACAGCATGAAATATCATTTCAATTTTGTACTATTAAATGAGCTACTTTTGTATTTTTATTATTTCTTTTTGATTAATCGACCTCAAACCGGCGACTGTTTTGTGAATTTTTGCTGTAAGAGGTTTAGAAATCACCATATTTACGAATCATTTTGACGTCCAAATGGTATAAAAAAATTACGATGTATTGCTGTGATAGTCAATTAAACTATTAAATGGATCACTTTTTACTACCTTTATTTAGTTTTTGAGTAAAAAAATCTTTAACTTAGTCCAAATTTCGAGAAAACGGCTAAAGAATTGCTTTTGATTTTGGCTACTTAGAACTGGCTTAGAACTCTCGTTCGTAAAATTAACAAAACAGAAATAAACTTCAGTTCAAAATCAATCCTTTTCTGAAAACAAAATGCAAAAAGATTAAAAAATTGGCAATGAAAAATCTTTTAAAACAACCTAAAACGCGCCGTATCTACTACCCTATCTACTCGACGCAAGCAGTCCGCGCCGAGCGCTTCTAGAGGGTGGACGTATTGCTTTGCATCCCGGAGCTCGCACTGAGTCGACTCGTAAAGAACGTCGCCGGCTACGAAGAATATAGCGCAATAGGAGCGTTTGATACATTGGTTGCTAAGTTATTAATTACCTATTTCTTAAAATTTTCTGCGGGGCTAAAAAGGCCGTTAAGGCAGAATAATGATCTGAATTGTAGTGTAACTAATAATGTAATAATAGGGTGACAGCGAGCTGATCTGATGATGGAGTCAGGACCTGTTCCATGGAATTTTATAATGATATGGGTATCAAATGAAAGGGCCTGATGAGCGAAACACAATGCTGATCTGATGATGGAGTCAGGACCTGTTCCCTGGAACTTTTTAATGATATGGGTATCAAATGAAAGGGCTTGATGACCGAAACACAATGCTGATCTGATGATGGAGTCAGGACCTGCTCCATGTAACTTTTTAATGATATGGGTATCAAATTAAAGGGCTTGATGAGCGCAACACAATGCTGATCTGATGATGGAATCAGGACCTGTTCCATCGAACTTTATAATGATATGGGTATCAAATGAAAGGGTTTGATGAGCGAAACACAATGCTGATCTGATGATGGAGTCAGGACCTGCTCCATGGAACTTTTTAATAATATGGGTATCAAATGAAAGGGCTTGATGAGCGCAACACAATGCTGATCTGATGATGGAGTCAGGACCTGTTCCATGGAACTTTTTAATGATATGGGTATCAAATGAAAGGGTTTGATGAGCGAAACACAATGCTGATCTGATGATGGAGTCAGGACCTGTTCCATGGAACTTTTTAATAATATGGGTATCAAATGAAAGGGCTTGATGAGCGCAACACAATGCTGATCTGATGATGGAGTCAGGACCTGTTCCATGGAACTTTTTAATGATATGGGTATCAAATGAAAGGGTTTGATGAGTGAAACACAATGCTGATCTGATGATGGAGTCAGGACCTGCTCCATGGAACTTTTTAATAATATGGGTATCAAATGAAAGGGCTTGATGAGCGCAACACAATGCTGATCTGATGATGGAGTCAGGACCTGTTCCATGGAACTTTTTAATGATATGGGTATCAAATTAAAGGGCTTGATGAGCGTAACACAATGCTGATCTGATGATGGAGTCAGGACCTGTTCCATGGAACTTTTTAATGATATGGGTATCAAATAAAAGGGTTTGATGAGCGAAACACAATGCTGATCTGATAATGGAGTCAGGACCTGGTTCATGGAACTTTTTAATCATATGGGTATCAAATGAAAGGGCTTGATGAGCAAAACATAATGCTGATCTGATGATGGAGTTATGGCCTGTTCCATGGAACTTTTAATGATAATATGGGTATCAAATGAAAGGGTTTGATGAACAAAACACAATGCTGATCTGATGATGGAGTCAGGACCTGTTCCCTGGAACTTTATAATGATATGGGTATCGAATGAAAGGGCTTGATGAGCGAAACACAAAGCTGGGTCGGGGTTTACTTTGACTTTGATTCTTGATTCTTGATTTTCAATTTTAGTTTCTCTATTCTCGGATCTAGGATTCTTGATTTTCGATTTTCGAGTCTCAATTCTTGATTATCGGATTTTGGATATCGGGTTCTTGATTTTTGATTTTGATACTTGATTTTCAATTTTTGATTATCGATTCTCGGATCTTGTATCTCGGATTCTTAATTCTTGATTTTGATTTTCAATTTTTAATTTTTAATTTTTGATTTTGATTCTTGATTCTTGATTCTTGTTTCTCATTTCTCGATTCTCGGATCTCGGATTTTTATTTTGAATTTTTTTCTTAATTTTGATTTTAAAATTAAAATCAAGATTAAAAATGAAAAATCAAACATCAAAAATCGAAATCAAAAGTAAATCCTAACCTAGCTTTGGGTTTCGCGCATAAAACCCTTTCATTTGATACCCATATCATTAAAAAGTTCGATGGAACAGGTCCTGACTCCATCATCAGATCAGCATTGTGTTGCGCTCATCAAGCCCTTTCATTTGATACCCATATCATTAAAAAGTTCCATGGAGCAGGTCCTTACTCCATTATCAGATCAGCATTGTGTTTCGCTCATCAAACCCTTTCATTTGATACCCATATATCATTAAAAAGTTCCATGAAACAGGTCCTGACTCCATCATCAGATCAGCATTGTGTTGCGCTCATCAAGCCCTTTAATTTGATACCCATATCATTAAAAAGTTCCATGGAACAGGTCCTGACTCCATCATCAGATCAGCATTGTGTTGCGCTCATCAAGCCCTTTCATTTGATACCCATATTATTAAAAAGTTCCATGGAGCAGGTCCTGACTCCATCATCAGATCTGCATTGTGTTTCGCTCATCAAACCCTTTCATTTGATACCCATATCATTAAAAAGTTCCATGGAACAGGTCTTGACTCCATCATCAGATCAGCATTGTGTTGCGCTCATCAAGCCCTTTCATTTGATACACATATCATTAAAAAGTTCCATGGAGCAAGTCCTGGCTCCATCATCAGATCAGCATTGTGTTGCGCTCATCAAGCCCTGTCATTTGATACCCATATCATTAAAAAGTTCCATGGAACAGGTCCTGACTCCATCATCAGATGAGCTAGCTGTCGCCATATTATTTCATTGTAGTCGGAACTTGACCGACATGCTGAGATCCAAGTTTCAACTCAATCGGACTATTTACTGAGGAGTTCTGTTGAAAAGCTCCTGACTCCATCAGATCAGCACAATATGGTTTATGGGACAAAGAAACAAACATTTATTTTTTGTAATTATTTGTATTCAAGGTGTAACTAACCCGACTTTGTTTTGTGTTATACCTATACCTACCTAAGTACCTACCCAAAAAGTATTTTTACTATCGCAAATAAATCAATCACATGAAAATTACCAAAACCGTTTAGTCTAAGAAACGGAGCGCTGTTCATCGGGTGTTAGAATTTAGCAACTTTTTTCCCTCCGAGCGCTGATTTTGTCGAGCGCGAAATTGTGTAATGGCTCTTAAGTAAGTACTATGTTTGAAACTCTTGGGGATCAGAATGCGTTAGTTCGCGTTACCAGCAACGCTGATAGGCTCGCGGCGGTGGCCCACAGGCTCACCAAGTCTGAGAGGCTCGTGCATGTCCTGGGACCTGAGGTGTACAACCGTCTGCCAGAACACGTCATCGAAGCTCCCAGCCTGAGAGCTTTTAAATTTAAATTAAAATCATGGCTCATTGAGCAGGCGTTCTACAATATTGAGGATTTTCTCAGTAAAATCCAGTGACATTTTAATATTATTGTGTTATGTTTTATGTAGAATTATAATTATTGTTATGTGTTTTAAATTGATAAAACTATTGTTTGATGTACCTACTAGCTGCTGCCTGCGGCTTCGCTCGCGTGGTACCAGGATTAAAAGTAGCCTATGTTACTCTCCAGCCCTCCAACGATCTCCACACAAAAAATCACGTCAATCCGTCGCTCTGTTTTGACGTGAAAGCAGGGCAAATAAACAAACAAATAAACACACTTTCACATTTATAATATGGATACGGGTGTACCAAAGAATGTACTTAATTTAGTTCAATTTGAATTAATAACTGACCTGACTTAACCTGTAAACTATAAATTATTCTAATTATTAATCAGATTTTTCAACAATGTCCCAGGCCTACCCTTATGTTAAGTGTAGGCAAACATTGCCTTCCGACACTGTATAAATCAGCTAGTAAAGGATGTAAAGGCATTATTATTATTACATTGTTTTTACATAAGACACTAGTAATTTTTGGTTTTATTAAATAAATTAATATTAAAAAACTAGTAGGTAGGTAACTATCATTTACCAATACTTTAAGTACCTAATCATAGCAGCTGTCCGTATCATCTTTTCATACCATGCTATCACCTACATTGTTTTTGTGCTTGTGCATGTTCCAAAAGAATAAATAGGTAGGTAAAAAATACCTACAGGTGGTGTGACTAACAATTTTTTTTTTGTTACCGCTTCGTCGCCAAGAACGTCCAAGCAAGCTGCGCCACTAGTACCTATCATAAAAATGATACCGTAAAATACGCCAACATTGCCACCAAGGGTAATTTTGCCCGAAGATCAATTTTTAAGCAAATCTTTAAATTGCAAAAATATTTGAATAATAATGTTAACATTTTTTGAATTTGATAGAAAATAGGTTATGTGTCTAGCAACACTGTCTATCTGGTGTGTCGCTAGCTTCACTCAGTAACTTGTTGGAACTCTTCGAGTACGGTGCGTATTTTCGCGGGCAAATTTTGGTGCAAATTCATAAGTGAATTGTGAGTGATGGCGAAAACACAGGTTAGTTTTATTAATATTATGATATGTAAGAACATTTTAGGAGTATTAATATGTTGTTATCGTTGCTGAATGTCTTTTCAAACAAGAGTTATAGCGGTGGGCAAAGTTATCCAGCAATGTAGCGATCTACTATTGACAACATTGCCCGCCATCAAAATAAGCTTAGGGTTGGCACTTCAGAAACTTGTTTTTTTAAAGCTTTTAATTAACTTGCAATGTTTGTATGTTTGTAAGTTCCTATGTTTGTAAGTATGTTTGTCCGGGTCAATTCTTGCAAGCTTAATTTGACCTACTTCCCGGTGTCAAATTGAGCTGAATTTAGGTAAAATTATGAGTCTTCGGTGACAATGCAATAATAATAGTGACAGTTAGCTGAAAATGTCTAATAGTTTAGTAATTATTTTAATTTAGCTCCTAACATCATTTGATCTCAATTAGTATTTCATTTTCATTTGGGTACCTATATAAATATGTTGATTAAAGTTTATTAAATAAATACCTGAATGAAAAATAACCAGTTTTTTTATACCTACAACAACTACGATCACAAGATCAGTTAACTAAGAAGTGCCAACCCTAGCACTTTTAATTTGTGAAATGCTGTTTGTATGAAAAAGACAAAAAATGTCAGGGTAACTTTGCCCAGCCACTTTGCTAGGAAACCTTCTATAGTATCGTTTTAAAACCTAAAGTAAACGCCATTATTGCCTAAATTCTTGTATTGGCTTTTTATTTCATCTCTCTAGAGGCTATATTTGCGTCAAAAATCAACGTGGGCAATGTTGGCTAAAAGTCCAGATAACTTTGCCCGCCATCAAAATGTATAAAATACTTAATTAAATATTGACGCATCATAAAATCTGATAAAGTAATACATGCACATAATCTTATAATAGCAGATGATAAAAGAAAATACTTACGTTCCCATAGAAATTTTTTACAAAAATTGAAATTATTCGAAAAAAGCGGGCAATGTTGGCGTATTTTACGGTATCTATTTTTTTATGCTGGACTACTCTACATGTCCTAGGCATAACAGCGTTCTCATAACTGTGGGCATTAATTGTCTCCTGACACTGTAAAATCAATGAAAATAAAAAATGAAATTTATAAAATTATGATCACAACTGTATTGCCAAGGTCAGTAGGTACGGTAGACTCTTTAAATCTTTAGTAATTTAATTTTTAAATCCTATGAAGATGTCTACAATAATCCGTTACCTACCAGAGTTTACAATAATCCGTTACCAGAGTTGGCACTAGCTCATACGAACCTACCTTTTAGCCAATTCACGCTATTCTAAAGATAATTCAGTGTTATTTAGAAGAAATAAAGCCCTAAGATTAAAATGCACACCAACTTCTTTATTATGTATGTTCGATAGCAGAACAAAGCTATACTAATCCTGTAGGTAAGTACCTACCTAAATGAATAAGTGGGTAGAGTCATTCGGGGCAAGTGGGCGCACTTTCCACTTTGACACCTCACTGTGCTCAAGATCTAGTATTTAGAGCACCTAAAGTATTGTTTTAAGTTAGAAAAATTATCTGTCACTGTACACTGCGATCACTTACCCCGAATGACTCTACGACTCTACACAGGAATGTGTAACTTTTCCTTCTGATTTGCTTGTTATTTGTTATGTGAAAAATATGTATTATTATGTAATACTAGCGGACGCCCGCGGCTTCGCCCGCGTGGACTACTATTTTTCTTATCCCTCGGGAACCGTGCAATTTTTCGGGATAAAAAGTAGCCTATGTCCTATTCCCAGTTATTATCTATCTGCATTCCAAATTTCATCAAAATCGGTTTAGTAGTTATGGAGATACGTGGTAACAAACATTAGCAGCATTTACACGCAGAGATCGGCCTGCGGATTTTCCTGCGGACCGATCTCTGGCATTCCAACCTTTGACAGTTTTATCCGCGGATATCTGTAAAGATATCTTTAAAGATATCTTTACAGTCCAGATCCGTGCTAAAAACTCTACCGTTTAAAGGCCGCTAGTTTTATCCGCGGATATCTTTACAGATATCTGTACAGTCCACACAACGATCTATTATCATTTAATCTTGGTTAAAAGGATTGTTGGTCTTGTTGAGAGGCTTTCTTGGTAGCTTTGTCTCTTTCACACTCGTTGTTGGATTAGTAGTGTGCCCATGTCATTTAAATTTCAGGATATTTTTACTTTATCGCGCTCGACAAAATCAGCGCTTGATTTCGATCCATGGTTTCGATCCTTGAATTCGATCCTTGATTTTGATCCTTGATTTTGATTTCAATTTTGATTTCGATCCTTGAATTCGATCCTTGATTTTGATCCTTGATTTTGATTTCGATTTTGATTTCGATCCTTGATTTCGATCCTTGATTTCGATCCTTGGTTTCGATCTTGAATTTCGATCCTGGATTTCGATCCTTGATTCTTGAATTTTGAACCTTGAATCTGAAATTTTGAATCTTGAATCTTTGAAGTGACAGCTGTCAAACTTCAAATGACCATATCTCGGGAACTACTCGTCCTAGACTCCCCGTTCTCAGTTCAAATGAAAGCTATGACCAAGATCTTCATTTGAAGTGACAGCTGTCAAACTTCAAACCGCCATATCTCGGAAACTACTCGTCCTAGACTCCCCGTTCCCAGTTCAAATGAAAGCTATGACCAAGATCTTCATTTGAAGTGACAGCTGTCAAACTTCAAACCGCCATATCTCGGAAACTACTTGTCCTAGACTCCCCGTTCCCATTTCAAATGAAAGCTATGACCAAGATCTTCATTTGAAGTGACAGCTGTCAAACTTCAAACCGCCATATCTCGGAAACTACTCGTCCTAGACTCCCCGTTCCCAGTTCAAATGAAAGCTATGACCAAGATCTTCATTTGAAGTGACAGCTGTCAAACTTCAAAGTGCCATATCTCAGAAACTACTCGTCCTAGACTCCCCGTTCCCAGTTCAAATGAAAGCTATGACCAAGATCTTCATTTGAAGTGACAGCTGTCAAACTTCAAACCGCCATATCTCGGAAACTACTCGTCCTAGACTCCCCGTTCCCAGTTCAAATGAAAGCTATGACCAAGATCTTCATTTGAAGTGACAGCTGTCAAACTTCAAACAGCCATATCTCGGAAACTACTCGTCCTAGACTCCCCGTTCCCAGTTCAAATGAAAGCTATGACCAAGATCTTCATTTGAAGTGACAGCTGTCAAACTTCAAAGTGCCATATCTCAGAAACTACTCGTCCTAGACTCCCCGTTCCCAGTTCAAATGAAAGCTATGACCAAGATCTTCATTTGAAGTGACAGCTGTCAAACTTCAAACCGCCATATCTCGGAAACTACTCGTCCTAGACTCCCCGTTCTCAGTTCAAATGAAAGCTATGACCAAGATCTTCATTTGAAGTGACAGCTGTCAAACTTCAAATGGCCATATCTCGGGAACTACTCGTCCTAGACTCCCCATTCTCAGTTCAAATGAAAGCTATGACCAAGATCTACATTTCAGATGACAGATGTCATTTTGACAGCTGTTATTGAAAATGTAGATCTTGGTCATAGCTTTCATTTGAACTGAGAACGGGGAGTCTAGGACGAGTAATTCCCGAGATATGGCGGTTTGAAGTTTGACAGCTGTCACTTCAAATGAAGATCTTGGTCATAGCTTTCATTTGAACTGGGAACGGGGAGTCTAGGACGAGTAGTTTCCGAGATATGGCACTTTGAAGTTTGACAGCTGCCACTTCAAATGAAGATCTTGGTCATAGCTTTCATTTGAACTGGGAACGGGGAGTCTAGGACGAGTAGTTTCTGAGATAGGGCGCTTTGAAGTTTGACAGCTGTCACTTCAAATGAAGATCTTGGTCATAGCTTTCATTTGAACTGGGAACGGGGAGTCTAGGACGAGTAGTTTCCGAGATATGGCGGTTTGAAGTTTGACAGCTGCCACTTCAAATGAAGATCTTGGTCATAGCTTTCATTTGAACTGAGAACGGGGAGTCTAGGACGAGTAGTTCCCGAGATATGGCCATTTGAACTTTGACAGCTGTCACTTCAAAGATTCAAGATTCAAAATTTCAGATTCAAGGTTCAAAATTCAAGAATCAAGAAAAAAACTTTGTAAATTTATACCGTTCCACGCGCCAGTCCAAAATCTGCGGTTATCTGTACAGATATCTTTACAGATATCTTTACAGATATCTTTACGGATATCTTTACAGTCCGGATCCGTGGGAAAAACTCTACCGTTTAAAGGCCGCTAGTTTTATCCGCGGATATCTTTACAGATATCTTTAAAGATATCTTTAAAGATATCTGTACAGTCCGGATCCGTGGGATAATCTCTATCGTGTAAATGCCGCTATTCACACACACACACGGACTTTCGCCTTTATAATATTAGTAGGATACTTATGGATTTTATTTACAAACAATAATCATCGGCACCTCCAGTAACATTTTTATTATTCATTTCAGAAAAGGCTACTGAACAGTCATATCGCCATCTAGCGGGATGTTGTGATACTTCTACGAAAGCTCTACTGATTTAAGAAAGCTTTGCTGCTGTTCTTTGAAAGCTTTAGGTATGTACTTTCAAATTTGCAATGCATTGAAACAGTAGATGGCGCTGTGACGAACTTACACTTCAGTTTAAAAGATGGCACTAGTGTGTTAGTTCTAAACTGGACGTGCTATATTCTTGAAAACGTTCCATTCCACAGAAAAGCCGAAAATGAGTTGAGTATGCCACAGGTACAGGCATAATCTATCGACATATTAAAAAAAATGTTTTAATTGATATTTTTAGCGACATTTCAAGTTTTTGGAACGTCACAAAATGTACGGGGACATTTTATTTATGATTAACAAAAACAATCCAGTCCTCTTGGTGGGTGTTTATTTCTTCTTTAACGCAAAAACTACTGAACGGATTTAATGAAACTTGACAATATTATATTCAATAAATCATATTATCACATAGGTCATGATTTATTAGGATACCACCAGGGCGACGCCCTAGGGGGAGACTCGAATATAGCAAAAGTTTGTAAAAATGGATAGATGTTTGTGTCTCCTTCACGTAAAAACTACTGAACGGATTTTGATGAAACTTTATCAGTATTTTATTATTTAAGTATCAGTAGGTACTAAGTAAATACATTCAAATAACACATAGGCCACAATTTACTAAGGTAGCACATGGGGTGGAAGGTAGTACCTAGCTAATTAATACTTCTATGGAATCTTTTAGTTAGGTACCTACTTAAACAAAAAAAGAGACGCTTTCAACCAAACTAGTTAAAAGCAAAAATGTTCCAAGCCCAAAATATCTCGAAAAGTACTAAACTATGGTATACTTTCACATAAAGAATGACAAAAAATGTCCTAAATAATTGCAAATGATTTTAAGATCATACCAAGGAAAACTACCGAAGAAATGACCATCAAAAATTCAAACCCTCATAACTCAAAACTAACGTGATGTGGAATGGAACGTTTTCCTTAAACAACGTCCAACTCTGAAAGATACTTTATCTTTGATTCTAAAAAGATGGAGTAGGCTTGCCTAGCACCTAAGCTTATCCGTATTATAAGACCGTATCAGACATGGAAAGAAACACGACACGGTTTATATACTATGCTCACTACAACGGATCAACTGCGTTCTAACTGCAGGGGCGATCGCAGACTTTGATTTTGGGGGGGGGGGGGGGGGGTCACGCTTTATGCTAGTACCTACATACCTACCTATTTTATCATCAGCCCTTTTTAGGTTGCTGACGGTGTCACTGCTCACGATAAAGCTTGGCTTGACCATTTAGAGCAGTGATTCCCAAAGTGGTCCAGGTGGACCCCCAGGGGTCCACGGGAGACTCGAAAGGGGTCTACGTTGGCGAGAAACAAAAATGGGGGTGCACAAGTTTTTTGGGAATGTGGTAGAAATGTAGCAGCAGGGGGTCCACCGAAACCAGTAAAATTTTGAAAGGGGTCCATGAGAAAAAAAGTTTGGGAACCTATCATTTAGAGCATAAGCGCACTAAACGTCACCAACGTGCTGCAAACCCTGTAACGTCTTCAGGGTCCTTTATCTGTAGAAAATGTGGTCGAGGCTGCCACTCCCGCATAGGCCTCTTTAGCCACGAACGAAAATGTTCAAACAACTGTTCTGTAACATGACGCCACCTAAAACATCTGTAACAGATGACCAAAGGCCAATGATGATGATGATGATGATGATTTTTAGGTTGATAAAGGGATACGGCGCGCGGCGGGGGTTTTTATTAAATTTTTAATTTGATTGATAACGAGTCATGATCTTGCTTATTTTCTTAATTTTGTTAAACTTACCCGGCAAAAGCGTTGCACTTGCTTGTACTGCCAACTGAAAAAAGTAAATCTCTATATTGAACTCTGGTTATGATAATACCTACCTAATAAAAAGTATGTAGGTACCTACCTACCTACTTACTAGAACCCGCAATAAAAGCAAGACCCTGCGAAGTACCTAACTTCATACTTCATTAACATTAACAAATTGTTAGGTATACTTAGGATAGAAAAAGTCAATAAGTACTTAATTAGGTATTTTCATTCGTATACTTGCCCTCTGTCTTAATTAGGGTACGATTCAGTACAGACAAGAAAAAAAATCTGACAAACCTATTACACAATATGTATTCGAAATTCTCCCTAATCTTAAAAGTAATTAAACTATCAACAAGAATAAAATAAGTAGGTACCTACATGATATTTCAAATATAAGATAATGTTTACCAGAGTGTGTCAGAGGTATCGTTTTACGTACCTACCTACCTTCGAAGTACCTATCTACCTTTCTTTATCGTCTATAGGTACCTATCTACCCTTTACAGACGAACATAATGAACATGATGGTAAATTAATAAGGACCGTAGGTGTTTTCAAAGTTACTTACTTGAACATTAAATATTTGGTATTATATTACGAGCTGAGCGCTTCCGTGCTTCGGAGGGCACGTTAATTGTCGGTCCCGGCTTTTAAGTCGTTAAGCCACGACGGAGGCCTGTAGGTGGCCTAAAAACTCCGTCACCAGAGTTGGCCACTTGCTCATACGAACTTACTTACTTTTCTTAAGGCTAGTAATCATAATAATACCTACCCAACCCATGTACCTATGCATCTTATAGGCCCGGGACTCTATAGTCCCGAGATGAAACTTTGGGACTATAGAGTCCCGGGCCTTTGATAGGCATGCATGAGACCGAAGCAAATATGAAGAGACCCTTTTGTCAATTTTTATATTTTTTTTTGTAAGTATGTCAAATTTTTATCTCGGGACTATAGAGTCCTGAGCCTTTAGGAGGCATACATGGGTAGGTATTATGATAAATAGTCTTAAGAAAATATAATATACCTAAGTGATAAGATTTACAAAATAATTTTAATAATTGTCAAAAGGGCACACCTATTTGCTGTGGCCTATGCAGTAGGTACCTAAGCATGCCTATCAAAGGCCCGGGACTCCAAAGTCCTGAGATATTAAGTATTGAATTAAGAGGTTTAAAATAATAACTTTATAGATACTTACAATGACAGCTATTACAGTAATTGTGAACTTCATGTTGAGGAATTTGGATCTGCTATGTTTCAACTCAGGCCTTCCAGGCATTTATATAGTCCGACATGTTTAAATATTAAATTTTAATTTCACCTGATCAAATTTGGTACATTTTCAACATAATAAAATACAAAATATTCTTATTTTTATGGTGTAATGCATTTGTAATGCATTAGGTAATTTATTATGATTTGTTTGTTTGACTGTTATTTATCATCAAAAAAGTACCTATGACTACGAGTGTATCTTCAAAGCGCAGCAGACATTTTTGGCAGGCATTCTCTTAGATCTTTTTGTTTTTTTTAGAACAGTACCTACCCACCTAGATAAGTAACCTGAAGGTATTAGTAAGTACTTACCTACCTAAAGGCGGCGGATCGCGCCGGAGACCAAGACCAGCAGGCTCATTGTCTAACTTGTCTCGAACCTCAAATTGGTCTCAAACTGTCAAAACGATTGGATAGGTATATTTTGTCGCGTTCGGTCTCGTTGAGATGAGAGCGACAGAGCTACTTGCGTGGTCACTGAACTGTCATTGTATTTGAGAGTTTGAGACCGATTTTGGTCGCTATCAAATACAGACAGGAGAACCGTCAGTTTAAATGACAACGATGTTCTGTGTCGGTCTCTGGTCTCGGTCTCTAGTCTCAGTCTCCGGCGCGAACCGCCGCCTTCTGACATTCTGCGCTGTCTCAATATGGAAAGGTGACTGCTAGTGATAACGAGAATAAGCTTGTCGTGATTTTGATGCCATGAAATTTATTATGATGGCATGAAAGCCGTCGGTGTGCGCCTCACAGAACATTCTAGACGCACTGCAGAAACGTGGCAACCCCATCAACACTCTGAACCCGTTATTGTACTGCACTCTCAGCGCATTGTACACCTTCTGCGAATAGGCAATCCACAGGCTGCTGGTGTAAAGTGACTGACAGTATGCTTTGAAAATCGTCACCCTAACTTCACTGGAACTGCGAGCAAACCTGCGAGCCACTATATTGCATCGGACGGCCAACGCCCCGCGCTCCCTCTCTATGTCATCATTATCCTTTAGGTCAACAAGAGAAAAGGTAGCTACCCTGAAGTGCACAAAAATTTACCACACCCTCTATATCTGAGCTTAAAATAAAAAAAAATGATGATTATAAATAACTCATATTCAATGCACAATTATGAATTAAACTGAATCTGGAATTCGTACGAATCTGCCCCCCACGTGGAGTACCTTCGTACGCCATGGGGTACCTTCGTACAAGCGATTAAAACTGTAAATAGAATCAACTTTTTATTTATTTTTACAGTAAATAATATTTAAAAATTAACGAATATAAATAACTTTTCTTCAAGTCTTTGTCAAGTTTTGTTGAGAAAAAAACAAAAATTCAATGTCTTTTTGTCTAGTCTTCAAAAATCAAATTATTTTTTTAATACTTAACAAAAACTTCTTTGAAAAAATTAATTATTTTGTACCTTCATAAATTCTACTCTAAATACAAATAAAAACTAAAAAAAGAGATCAATCAATTTTTGAAATATGTATTACATTTGGTGCAGATTAGATCACCGTCAAGTACCTAGCCGTTTAGATGAGGATACTGTTAACCAATAAAACTTGAGAAAACGACAGTGTTCATGCACATCTTGGTTACATCTCTTCTTCGGATTATAATTTTGCACCATTTTCCTGTAAAAAACCTAATATTAAGTAGGTAGGTCCTATAAAATAAACATAACACGTCGGCGACGGGGCACCTTCGTACACGTACAAACGTGCCCCACCTGGCTCTGTACGAATGTGCCCCATTAACCACGTAATAATGAAATCTAACCTGTTTTAATATCAATATCAAAACTTGATTAATTTGTTATTCAAAACATATCTCAGGGATATTTCATAGTTACTGGAAAAAAACTGCTTAGAAAAACATACCTAATTAATCAAAAGATTCACTAAACTTTGATAAAAAAAATTACTTCGAGCGCGAAAACGCTATCCTGTCTGTCATTTCGCTCTCACCGATGGGACTGGCTGGCACGAAACTATGTACGAGTACATTGATGTATTGGCTGCTAAGCATACATGCAAAAGAAATGTCCGCGAGTCCTTTCGTTTGTGTTTTATAAGCACTGTACGTAGTGCCCCGCGTACGAATGGTCCCGATCTTCGTATATCAGTCATTTAGTTCCCATAACACAAGCTCTGCTTAGTTTGGGGCTACATGATGCTGTGTGAAATGTCCACCAGTCCAGCATTATTTATTTATTATACCTAATTTACAGATATTTGATAGAGCGAGCGAAGCGAGCGAAGATCTTAGTGGCAAGTTGGGCCATTTTGCTTTGTATGTTTGTTTGTTTTACGAATTCTTGTTCCCGCATAACTGTTGAACCGTTCATCCAATCTGCATGAAACTTGGTAGGTCAATAGGTTGTGCTATGGAAATGATGAGATGAGCAACAACCTGATGAGCTTAATCGATAAAGCGGTAGTCAAGATATTGGGTTCCCAAGGGCGTAAAAAAAGTTTAACAAATATATTGTGTGGGGTGTCATTATGAAAGGTCTTTATTTGTACTTTCCAAATTAGTTATAATTTTCGATCGAGCGAGCGAAGCGAGCGAAGATCTTAGTGGTAAGTTGGGCGATTTTGCTTTGTATGTTTGTATGTTTGTATGTTTCACGAATTGTTGTTCGCGCATAACTGTCGAACCGTTCATCCAATCTGCATGAAACTTGGTAGGTCAATAGGTTGTGGTAAGGAAATTTACGGGGGAGCATATGAGCTTAATCGATGAAGGGGTTGTGAAGATATTGGGTTCCCAAGGGGGTAAAAAATTATGAATGTTACACAAATAAATTGAGTGGGGTGTCATACGAAAGGGCTTATTTTGTACATTCCAAAATGGTTTTTATTTTTAATCTAGGATGTATAGTTTTTGAAATACGACCAAAGACCAAAAACTACGAAACCAGAGCTGCAAGAGCTCCCGTTGCATAGAGTTTCGATGACTTCGTAGCTCATTGACTGGTCGGTCTTAAAAAGAGAGTGGCATCGTTGCGGTTTGGTTTGCAATGATTTTAGATGCTACTTGATTTATTTTCATGATAAAAAAAATTTTGATAAAGAATGAAAATAATTGGGGTAAAAAAAGTTAAGTAAACAAATATATTGAGTGGGGTGTCAAATGAAAGGTCTTTATTTGTACATTCCAAAATAGTTATTATTTTTATTCTAGGACGTATACTTTTAGAAATACGACGAGAATTCATAAATATGAAATACCTAAATGAAAAATTAGACACGACATTATGTATTGCATGCATGCCAGTATTTTTTACCATGAAGAGCTAGCGCAATAGGCATACTCGGCAGTATCAGTAGTAGCACTTGAAATTATAGGGGTAGTCAGAAGAAAGTCCAAATGTAAGCCATCTACGGTGCGCGAGATCTCAGTTCGGGGCGAACTACTAGTTTAATCTTATAGTGTTAAACCACACTTAGCAATGAGCAGTGAGTTAACTTAGTAGTTATCCTGTAGATGGCGCTCATCGATGCTTTAACCGATAGATATGGTCCTATCGAGATTTTCAACCTTGTCGACTAATGATTCCGTAGCCGAATTGGTAAAAGCACTCCAGTTAAAGGAGGATCGCTTGTAACATTGTGGGTTCGAATCGAATCCCGTCCGAATTGAAAATTTTGAAAAGATTTTTCATTTTCAATATTGTAGTTATTATTTTAATTCTAGGTTATAGATACTTTTTAAAATACGACGAGAATGCATAAAAAATTAATAAAAAATTAGACACGACATTATGTAGGTACCTACCTATTGCATACATGCCAGTATTTTTTACTATGACGAGTTAGCGCAATATAGACATACTCGGCAGTAGTAAGTAACACTTGAAAGTATAGGGTTAGTCAGAAGAAAGTCCAAATGTAAGCCATCTTTGGTGCGTAACATCTCAGTTCGGGGCGAACTACTAGTTTAAAATGTACTTAGTTTTATTTATTCAGCAATGCAGTCTATCCTTGCAGTGCAATTAGCATTGTAAATGACATGTATTTCAGTTGGCAAGGCCAAAATTGAATAGGTAGGTAAGTACATATTGGAAGTAAAAATTCAATTAAATTTTCTATGAATATTAAGTAGGTACCTACCTACCTATAAC
This sequence comes from Camptogramma bilineatum, assembly GCA_958496255.1. Lineage (NCBI taxonomy): Eukaryota > Metazoa > Arthropoda > Insecta > Lepidoptera > Geometridae > Camptogramma > Camptogramma bilineatum. Next base: position 8,188,677 of record OY292465.1, on the reverse strand, counting down.
AATTAAACTATTCTCTAGTTTTGTGATAAGAAGGTGGTCCCACGTGCTTCATCAATCACTACCTAGTATCCACTCAAGGGCCGATTCCACTGGTAGAAATCGAAAAGTGAGCAATTTACTGCATTTTGAGGATCTATTCTGCTCATCACGCTGAAGAACCTCATCAGATCTTCATCAAATTTTAATGAAACCAACTTAAAGTTACAATCTTTCAAACTAACCATCGAAATCGGATGTCATTAGGCAGAGATATCCTGCAGCCCCCTTTTTACCCCTTTTTGGAGGACATACCCTCAAAAATCCCCGAAGACAATAAAATTCTATAAAATTATCGAACCTGCGTAGCTAAAATGGTCGCTAATGCAGATTCACAAATGATTTGCGTCGAGATTCTCGTATTAGAAATCACAAAGTTGACAATTCCGTACCGGCAATATCATCTTATTGTTTGACAGTTTTGTGGAGAATCGTAAAATAAAATGGCCACCTATGAATTGGAATTGCACTAAGTGTCAATCAAATATTATTTATGTTTAATCTTCTTCTTCTTCTTTGTCCTCGCCTTATCCCGTTACACGGGGTCAGCTTTCGTTATCATGCGGCGCCATGTAGTTCGTTGGCTCGTGTCCTCATCACTGAGGCCGAGGATTTTCATATCCTTTTGGACATTTGTCAACCAGGTGGTTTGGGGTCTTCCCCTACCCCTCTTTTTCGTGGCCATGGAAAGGCACTTTTTGATAATATAATCGTCGGGTCTTCTCATTACGTGTCCGTACCATCTGAGCCTTGATTCTGACATTTTATCTGTTATGGGTGCAACCTTATTTATGTTTAATTATTTATGTTTAATAATGATAATAAAACATACTAAATACTTACTTAAAAACCAAATACTTATTTACAGAGTATTAGTAGTAATAATACGATGCAATATTAAATGAAAACCAACTGGGTTATTTTTTTTTTTCATGTGGCAATTTAAGGCCTAGCATGTGATTCTGCTGTGAATTGAATTGCGTACAATTCAGCTAACATTTGACGGTAATTAAAGATGAAATGCTTTAGCAATATCAATACAAATCACCCGTGAATCATATTATTGTGAATCTGCATTAGCGACCATTTTAGCTCTGCAGGTCACAAAATTTTACGAGAAATGTTGAGAAATGCGACCTGTAGAGCAGTGTTCCGCAAAGTGTGCCGCGGCACACTGGTGTAGGTACCGTGGTCATTAGTTAGCGTGCCTCGGAAAAATAAGGTTACCTGGTCTCGGAAGCTACTCCAAATTTGGACCGCACATGCTCAACTAAACAAGCTCATGTTTCGCATAAAAAAATGGTTTTTCATTTATACATACAGGTATACCTACCTCCAAAATTTTCCGATTTCCTAGATGTACCTTGAACGCAAAAAGTTTGCGGAACACTGCTGTAGAGGATCACATACAGACAGACATCCGGCGAACCAACGAAAGCATTTTTGTCCAAGCTGAAGCAGAGACGCTTAGCTCGCTTAGCTCGTTCGGTCAAAAAAACCGCCTCAAAATCGGTTCATTCGTTCCTCAGGAGCTATGGCGCCACAGACAGACACACAGATACAACGTTAACCTACAATCGCTTTAAACACAAACTCATTATGTTAAATCAGAACATAGTACCTAACTCAATTTGCTAACGAGTATTCGGATTGGCACTATAGGTGTATACAGGGTGGAAAAAATCAATGAGTGTGTAGTAGGTACATCTTAATACATCTCAATACATTTCCGTTTAACTCTCTTTGAAAAAGATGTTCAACAACTTTCATTAAGAAAGATACATTACGTTACCCTGTTGTGTACACACATAACATAGGTACATACAAAGCTATACATCCCGGGATGTAATGTAAGTTCATTAATGTACATTATAGCTGCTGTGTGTGAAGCCTTTTAGCTGATTCGATTCCCGGGTGAGGTAAGCGAATTTTAGAAAATCTTTGAGTGCAGTTTTGCTGTTTTGTTTCTTTTTAAAACTAAAGGAATGTTTCCTTTATGTAAATCTACCTTAAGGATTTAAAGTGGTTGTGCTCCAGGGCCCATAAATTTTTTGCACCCTGTAAACACCTATAGTGCCAAAGCACAAATACTCGTAAACAAATTAAGTTATTAAGTTCTGATTTGACTTGATGAGTTTGTGTTCAAAGCGATTATAAAATGTTTTGGTATCATGATACCTTCAGCTAACTCATTAAGTTATACTGTTTGAATTATTTTTTAGTAAACCCTAATGTTAGTTAGGTAGTAACTTATAAATCTATTGTGTAATTTATCAAAGATGTTTTTCATAGTAAGGGTTTGTTTCGCACTTCATAGGTAAATATTTATAATGACAAATTCGCTTTTTATTAATCTTCAATGTTTATTTCAGAAATGTTTAATAATAGAATTTGATTTTTTCAGTGTTTCAAATAGGAACCTATTAACCACAATTTTCCCTTGTAAAAGTTTTCTGAGATGTACCTACTGACAATATTCGCTATTTATTCTCAATTATCCCATTAGTGAAAACTAACCACTTTTCATGGTGAATTAATTTTTTTAGTTGAGGAAAAGTTGAAATAAGTAAACCAGTTAACATTAAAAAGATAGATATTTATATTTAAACAGTCATACTACATAAATATTAACAATCAATACATATACTTACTAATACAAATACATAAAGGCAATAATAACATTTACCAAAGCATTGTTAGGAGCTTATTCGGTATGGGGGATGTCGATTTCGGGGGTGTGCTTGTGGTAGATGAGAACATCCTGGAACCAGATATTCTTGAGACCCTTGACTTGGTATTCGTAAAGAGGACGATCGATGGGGAAGCCCAAGGGTTCGTCGAGGGCCCAGCGGGCTCCAGATCCCAGACCAAGGGAGACAGTGTGGTCGTAGCCGGTGCCGAAGGGAACCTTGGGCGCACGGTACTCTTCGATGTAAGTCATAAGTACGAAAGGCATGCCACCGACGCGACCTGTGAAAGAATACAATACAATTACAATTCGATATATTTATCAAAATTTGTAAAACGAAGTAAGAAAATCTACAATTCAAGCAAGATAGCACAGAGATTTTATACTGTTGAAAATTATGATAACTTTAAACTAAACACAAAAAGCAGATGAATGTAAGTAATGCGACATGATAACTATGTCGTCGACCTCCTATGTCGTTGCCCGAAACTCCTTGTCCCATTCTCGACCACCAATCAGTCGTGGCTTCGATAAGTATCAGTGTGCAATAAGTAACAGGTCTAACAGAACAATCAAAAACAAACCTTTAGGCAGCAGCAAACGAGCGGGGAACTTGTCAATGAACTGATGCATGTCAGGTGTCCACTTCTTCTGTATAACCTTCTCATGGATCTCGAACGAGCTGGTCCAGTCCTTGGCCCACCATTCATTGCGGATGGATTCGCGGGTGATCCAATTCTCGCCAACAGTCACTGTAAAGAATCAAAAGTTTAAGACATCCAAATATTTGTTTGGAAATAAAACAGAAATCTTGTTCCTGAAAAAAATAAAGCGTTTTGAAAAATCAATAAAACCTTTCAGACTTGGTAAAAAAATATTTAAAAATAAAATAAATACTTACAGTCATAAGTAAACTCGTCAAGCTGCCAGAAGTTCTCAGTGTTCAAGTGTAGAGGGATCTCGAAGCCTTGGCTGTCGTATTTCGGGGCAAGGAAGAACTTCACCACAACAGTCTTGGCGACGTCGCTCTTTACCTGGACCTTGAAGCTGAAAGGCTTGTGGTTGAGGCGTGGATGTTGCACAACAACACTGACGTGGTCGTCATTTTCCTTGGCTGAAAAGATAAAGTTGTTAGAATTCTTGAACTAAATGTTAGTAAAACAATAATTATTAATCTCAGGGAGAAATATAAATATGCATACAAATGTATGTTTTCCAGATCTTACCCTCAACATCGTTCATCCACAAGTGGTTCGTGACGTTCATGTAAGTCTGCTCGAAGTAAGTGACCAATTTGTCGCACTCAACCTTCTCGATGGTGACAGCGGGGAAGGAAAGCTCCTCGTGAGTGTACAGAGGCATCTGCTTCTGCCATGCCTGGGAAAGGGTCAAAATGCGCTTCCAAAGCATGTAGAAAGCGGGGTCGCGGAGAGCAGTTTGGTAGTTTTCAAGAGCTGAAGGAAGAACCAGGGGAGAGAAGCTGGAAAAAACCGTAAACATAAGTTAATAGTAAAAAAAAATGTTTTAAATAAAATAATGTTATTTTGATTTCAGAACTACTAACTGGTTCGCGTACTGGTGTCCTTTAACGACTGAGTTTCCGAGGACTGCCTTCCATAGCTTGATGAAGTCCTTGTAGAAGTGAGAGTTGACAGAGTCAGCATTGGACTGGATCAGGTTTCCTAGGATGTCAATACCCTCGTTGGTAAGAATGTTGATGTGTTCACCTTGGCTCTAAAAGTAATAAAGAATTTCATTATTTTACATTTCAGACAAATAATGGCTGGCTTCAGTCAATTGAATGAAGTAATTGACTTACGTTGACGACGAACCCTTGGTCAATGGACTGCCAAACGCGACGCTCGTATTCAAGAGCAGCCTCTACATGGTTGGTGAACTCGGGCTGTTCCAAGTGGAAGTTGTTAGGTCTTGATGGGTAAGGAATGCCGTTGTGGTACAGAAGTCCAGAGAAGAATCCATCCTTAACGTAGTTGGTCAGGTCAGGGATTTCGCCAAGACCGTTTGACAATCTCTCCATGTAGTAACGGGCAAGCAACTGCTTGTGCATGTACCACCAGAACTCACCACGCCTCTCGTGAACAAGACCAGGGATAACATCGCTTCCGAGCCAGTAGGGGTACATCAGGTTGTAGTAGTAGTAAGCAGAGTTTAGTCCATAATCGTGGGTGAAGTAGGTGACTGGGAAGTTCTTGTCGTAGTACGGCCATGTGGTAGCGTTCCACCTGATGACAACGTTGTTGTCCCAAAGGTAGGTCGTCGGATAGTACTCGACGTACTTGTGGCCGTGTGTGTTGATTCTCTGAGCGGTGGTCATGATTTCACCATTGTTGAAGTACGAAGGGAAGATTTCGTAAATCGGAGGAAGAGTGATGCCTTGGGTGTCAGGACGGTAGAGGATGGCGACACTGAGAACGTAGACGTAAAGGCCCTCGTTGACAATACTTCTCAGGTAGACTGCAGTCTTGTAGAAAGTTTCGTAGTCCTTAGCAGAGTAGAGAATGTTGAAGAGGGTGACGGTCTCAAACTTGTGGTTGGGTTCGTTGATTGCAAACGGCACAGCACGGGGTAAGTACCATTTGTTCTTGAGCATACCAACGTAAGTCTTGACAGCAGACACATTCTGTTAAAAAAAAGTTCGTGAAATCCATGTTGTTGTCAATTAGCATTGTCATACAGAAATTTAATGATGTAGTTGTAAAATACATACTTTGAAGTGGCTGGTGTTTTCCTCAAGGGTCCAGGACTTGATGATGTCTTGGTATTTCTTGTTGTAGGTGGGCTCGTGGATGTGGTAAAAGAGGGTCATGAGCTCCTCCTGGCGAGCCAGAAGAACATCATGGTCCACTGAAAAACAAAATGATTTTGAGAAAAACATTCAAACATTCAAACAATCTGACATTCACAGGCAAAAGATCTCGATTTCAAGCAAGGGGATAGGTTTTTGCCTAGCGGTAGGTACATTTTGGTAGATTATCATAATTAATTTAAACGTTTGCTTTCTTTATTTACCGCAGTGGTTCTTAACCTTTTAGTGATGAGGGACCATTTGATAAACTTTCTGAGTTGCCGCGGACCACCAACAGTAAGTTTTCTCTTTCAACTTTGATCCTTTGTCGCTTGTTTAATTTTTTGGATAGCTTCGCGGACCACTTCAAGTGGTTCCAGGGACCACCAGTGGTCCGCGGACCATAGGTTAAGAACCACTGATTTACCGAAACATGATGTCTTTTTAAATTGAAATAATTCACAAGAACTAGAAAAATCTAAGGACTAAGCAAACGATCTATAGAGACATGAGCCAATCGAATTCACTGACGAGTTACTTACATTTTTCTACTTTGTAGGTGGGATCGGCGTAAGCGCCAAGGCACAAGGCCAACACACACAGCACAAGACGAGCCATGTTTGCCAGTGCCCATCCACCCCGAGCCCTAGCTTTTTATACCAGCAAATTGAGATAAGCATCCCTACTGCAGATGCAAGAATACCTTATCGACTAAGGTCACTTAGGTAAGAGTGTGTCACATTGATGAAAGTTATCGGTCTTAAGAACAGAGTTTTGTTTGATATCATCAGAAAGGCTTTAGGTATTGAGCACGAAGGTTGGTCTTCATCTTTCCAAGGATCATGTAAGTAATGTTATTCTATGAAAGAGTATTTGCTATGTAACCCTTATCCAATAACAAAACTTGAAAGTGTGAACAAAAAATTCAAGCAATCGTTGTTTAACGTTGTTGTCGTCCTTTGAAGAAAGTACAGCTCGTTTTAACTACTACATTATTTTTCTATAAATACCCCATAAAACTATTTCAATTCTAATAGAAATCGGTTTAACCATCGACATTACCTATCGACTAAATTATGATTCTTATTACAAATCTTACCTCTAAAATAAGGAACTAAGTATCTTGTTAAGTTCCTAAAATTTTTTACCTATCACTTTGAGTTCCAACTGCATACTTATCAGTATCTATATTGAAAAGTTTTATAGACACGGGATTTTATCGCGTAATTTACCTTATTTTTCCCGACGTTTCGGCTATGTTGCAATAGCCGTGGTCGCGGGCAGACTGGAGTATGTTTTCAAGGTCCATTGTGAATCGGCGGTATTATCCAAAACTACCCTCACTGATCTTCAGATTCCGGATCGGCTGCATTTACACCGCAACACACTACACTAACCATATCTTGACACCGGAAAGTCACATTACGACGTGCACTGCATTTACTAATAACAGGATTCCATGATGACGGGAGCATGAATCCATCCTCGCGATTGAAATTCGGATATTTCTTGATTTCAATTGACTCACGAATTATTCGCTTGTAATACTGGCGTTCGTTGGCAAGAATCTTGGGATCGTGAAGTTCAATCCAGTGATTAGGCCCGGAATCCACTAGGTGCTCTGCTATCGCCGACTTATTTACCTGGCGGTTCTTAACTGCTGCTATGTGCTCCTTTATGCGTTCGGCTATAGTACGCTTTGTTTGCCCAATATAGGAACGACCACAACTACAGTCCACTTTATACACGCCAGGTACTTGAAACGGTATGACATCTTTCGGCGATCTCAACAACTTTGCAGTCTTGGTTAAAGGAGTAAAAATGGTCTTAATTGAAAACTTGTTCAAAACATTACCAATTTTATCGGTTACTCCTTTCACATAAGGCAAAAAAGTATGTTGTCTGCTAACATCAGGTAACTTGTCTCTTTTCTTATGTCGTTTCGTCAAACCTTTATAGCCATTTCGTTTGAGTAAAACGTCGGGAAAAATAAGGTAAATTACGCGATAAAATCCCGTGTCTATAAAACTTTTCAATATGAATAGTGATCGCGAAAGTTTAAAAAAGACTATTGTAAACCGGTACGGGCCGGATATTGCAAATAAAATTCGACATCTTGAGTTTCTTCGGAAGAAAAGTGTGCGTCTACTCACATCCCTGTCATATTTAACAAAATGTCGGGATTGGAACTTGATACCTACGTGTGCGCGTATCAAACCGCGTAGTGATATAGAACATTCTGAAGAAATTCTACGGAGTGCGAGTGTCCGTTTGTTGAAACAGATGATTCGTAATGATCGTTGTTATTTGGACAGAGTGCAGTGTGCTTTATACAACCTTCATCTAGAATGTAGTGCAGTGTTAACGGCCAGTGATTTTGAAAAGTGTGATAGGGTGACTTTTAATCAAGCACAAAGAACTTTTGAGCTTTGTACAGAAGGGCACAATAGAAAGTTTGAGAAATTACTGGCTCGTCGTGAAGTGGTGCAGGATAAGGTACAATCGGGCACGAAAGTAGTGCAAACCGTTGTAAATTTGTCGAACGCCTCTTTGGATATTGCAACACAGAAGATTCTGGAAAAAGGTTTGAATTTTGCTCTCACACCTAAACGAATACCGTATGAAGAGATTGTAAGTGGCGTAGAGGAGGCAATTATGCGAAATAAAATTCCACCTAATGACGCGGAAACGCTGAGACAAGATGTTTCTATTATTTTGCGTAAAAGTCGATTACCTCAGCCTAACATTACCCTGGATGAACGTAAAGCATTGATGGACTTGAGGTCAAACAAGGACATCTTGGTACTTAAAGCTGATAAGGGTAATGCTACGGTCGTGATGGAAACCTCTGACTATGACGCTAAAATGCGGTGTTTACTTAATGACATAAAGGTGTATAAGCCAGTATCATACAACCCGACGGCTAGAGTAACAAAGCGTATAAGGTCACTCATCCAGGAGCACAGAGACTTATTCGAAGATGATGATTATGAACGCCTTTATAAGCCTACAATTGTGCAGCCGCCGAAACTGTATGGCTTACCAAAAATCCATAAAACAGGTGTACCCCTACGACCTATAGTAAGTCAAATCGACTCACCGACTTACAAGTTGGCTAAGCACGTTGCTGCGGTACTACAGCCGTTCGTAGGAAAAACGTCATCTTTTGTGAAAGACTCTCGCCATTTTATTGACATCATTAAAGGCATCAAAATGGAACCCGGTGACATTATGGTGAGCTTTGATGTAGCATCCCTTTTCACAAATGTTCCAATAAGTGAATGCCTTGAGGTGGTTAAAGAGAAGCTAAGTGACAACGAATTTCCGGAACAATATGTCGTTATGTTGCAGAATTGTTTAGATGGCAACTACTTCTTATACCAAGGACAACATTACCTTCAGATTGATGGAGTGGCCATGGGCAGCCCAGTGGCGCCGGTATTGGCCAATATCTGGATGGAGCATTTTGAAAGTCTTTTAGATTTAGCGTTCTACGGTGTAAGGATGTGGAAACGATATGTCGATGATGTTTTCTGCATATTGAAGGGTGGTGTACATGAAATTGAGCTTTTGACTACATACTTGAACTCTGTCCACCCTAAAATTCAGTTTACTCATGAAACGGAAGAAAAAAGAACTTTGGCTTTTCTTGATGTTAAAGTAATGGTGAAGACTGATGGTTCCTTAGCGCACTCTGTTTATAGAAAACCTACACACACGGACCGGTATCTAAATGCTACATCACATCATCATCCTTGTCATTTACAGTCTGTTGTTTCTTCTTTGACTAACCGAGCCTATGATCTATGTGACCCTGAACATTTAGAGGAAGAACTGGCGCATGTTCAGGAGGTACTCAAACGAAATGGCTATAAAGGTTTGACGAAACGACATAAGAAAAGAGACAAGTTACCTGATGTTAGCAGACAACATACTTTTTTGCCTTATGTGAAAGGAGTAACCGATAAAATTGGTAATGTTTTGAACAAGTTTTCAATTAAGACCATTTTTACTCCTTTAACCAAGACTGCAAAGTTGTTGAGATCGCCGAAAGATGTCATACCGTTTCAAGTACCTGGCGTGTATAAAGTGGACTGTAGTTGTGGTCGTTCCTATATTGGGCAAACAAAGCGTACTATAGCCGAACGCATAAAGGAGCACATAGCAGCAGTTAAGAACCGCCAGGTAAATAAGTCGGCGATAGCAGAGCACCTAGTGGATTCCGGGCCTAATCACTGGATTGAACTTCACGATCCCAAGATTCTTGCCAACGAACGCCAGTATTACAAGCGAATAATTCGTGAGGCAATTGAAATCAAGAAATATCCGAATTTCAATCGCGAGGATGGATTCAGGCTCCCGTCATCATGGAATCCTGTTATTAGTAAATGCAGTGCACGTCGTAATGTGACTTTCCGGTGTCAAGATACGGTTAGTGTAGTGTGTTGCGGTGTAAATGCAGCCGATCCGGAATCTGAAGATCAGTGAGGGTAGTTTTGGATAATACCGCCGATTCACAATGGACCTTGAAAACATACTCCAGTCTGCCCGCGACCACGGCTATTGCAACATAGCCGAAACGTCGGGAAAAATAAGGTAAATTACGCGATAAAATCCCGTGTCTATAAAACTTTTCAATATGAATAGTGATCGCGAAAGTTTAAAAAAGACTATTATCAGTATCTATTTATGTAGGTACATCAGCCAAATTTATAAAAATATTGAGCTACCTATACATCGTTTACAACGATCCTTAGATAGCTCAATTGGTTCTTAATGTATTTTATAATGTTATGTAATTGTGTTTTAGTTTAGTTTCTGTAAAAGCTCTTTTGTTTACTCAAAACAGTAGTATAAACTGACTAATTAATCAGTGGCTAACTATAGCCCATCCATACGATATACTGAGCAAAATACAAGAATATTAAGCTCTGTGTGACGTGATGGTCAAAGCGCATGTGGGCGCTGTGATCGAACTACAGAGAGATAGAGCCCCTATAAGCCCGGGGATTGCATCGGACCACTTACCCGAAGAGCCCATGTGTGAGATGAGAGCGCCTTTGACCGATGTTACCATTAAGTATTCTCCCCCTTACTTATGAACGATGTTTAAAGTTGAACACTGGTTAAACAACGTCCTGTCTCTATTCGTCACTATCCACAAATAACAACAGGACGTTGTTTAACTAGTGTTGAACTTTAAACATCTTTCATAAGTAAGACCCTCTATGCCGATGTTCCAAGTACTATTAAATAACTAGTGAACTGCACCGACTTCGCCTGGGTTGAACATTATATAGCGTATCTGGTAAAACTAGTGGTTGTTAAAAATATGTTACACTAGCTTCCGCCCGCAGCTTCGCTCGCGTAGTAGGTACCCAGATAAAAAGTAGCCTATGTCCTATTCCCGGTACTTATCTATCTATATTTTAAATTTCATCTCCAATGTCCAACCTTTCGCATTTTTAATACTTATTAGTGTGATAGTGTAATAATGTGATGTAATGTGATTTACCTCAGGAATAAAATGTATCCTGTTCCAATGATAAAATGATTTTTAAACCCTGGTTTCGAAAATACGCTTCACATACACACTTTCACTAAAAAGTTTCCCTCTCTTTTTAATCGATCGAGCGAGCGAAGCGAGCGAAGATCTTAGTGGTAAGTTGGGCGATTTTGCTTTGTATGTTTGTATGTTTGAATGTTTCACGAATTGTTGTTCGCGCATAACTGTCGAACCGTTCATCCAATCTGCATGAAACTTGGTAGGTCAATAGGTTGTGGTAAGAAAATTTACGGTGGAGCATATGAGCTTAATCGATGAAGGGGTTGTGAAGATATTAGGTTCCCAAGGGGGTATTTTTTTTTTTAAGTTACACAAATATATTGAGTGGGGTGTCATATGAAAGTGCTTATTTTGTACATTCCAAAATGGTTTTTATTTTTACTCTAGGATGTATAGTTTTTGAAATACGACCAAAGAACAAAAACTACGAAACCAGAGCTGCAAGAGCTCCCGTTTCATAGAGTTTCGATGTCTTCGTAGCTCATTGACTGGTCGGTCTTAGAAAGAGAGTGGCATCGTTGCGGTTTGGTTTGCAATGATTTTAGTTGCTACTTGATTTATTTTCTGGATAAAAAAAAAATCTTGGTAATGAATGAAAATAATTGTCCGGGAACCTGAAAATAAATTACGTACGTAGGTTACGTTAGGTGGGCTAAACTTAGTAGGTCAATAGGTTATGCTATGAAAATTTAAGGTGGAGCATAATGAGCTTAATCAATAAAGGGGTTGTGAAGATATTGGGTTCCGAAGGGGGTAAAAAAAAATTTAAACAAATATATTAAGTAGGGTGTCAAATGAAAGGTCTTTAGTTGTACATTCCAAAATAGTTATTATTTTTATTCTAGGACGTATAGGTACCTAGGTACTTTTTGAAATACGACGAGAATTCATATACCTACCTATTAAATGAATGAAAAATTAGACACGACAGTATGTATGGCATGCATGCCAGTATTTTTTACCATGACGAGCTAGCGCAATAGGCATACTGGGCAGTAATAGCACTTGAAAGTATAGGGGTAGTCAGAAGAAAGTCCAAATGTAAGCCATCTACGGTGCGCGAGATCTCAGTTCGGGGCGAACTACTAGTTAATTTATGGGAGGAATGAGATGACCTTTTCATAACTCGTTGATACCCATTGCTGGGTGTAAAAATAGATCAGTGTTTTATTTTATTATAATGAACCTAACGCCTTATTAATAAAACACAATTTTGTAAATCTAAAGAGCAGTTACTGCATAACATGTTCAAACACATTCACACACTCTGTTTTTGATCTATAGACTGGCATACCTTATTCGATTCATTTGTCATCACAGCCCTCATTCAGTTATTGTATCCAAATTCCTAACCTACGTATTACCTATTCAAACCACCCGACTCATTAGTAAACAGTTCATTAAAACGAGCAATTATTTATCTGATAAAATTATAAGAAAAAAAGTTGCTGTGACAAGAACCAATACATCACCTCAGAGACGCCGAAAGCAGAAAGCCCACTGCGTTCAAAGTTTTGACATATGAGTAATTTATTAGGTGAAAAAGAATAAAAAATAAATTACGGTATGCCCACACATTTGGAGTCAAGGTGCTTGATTCGGGTGCTCACGCGCAAAAAAATGATCATAGCCCGAGGCGGGGTAATAAAGCGCTACTTACAGTCAAATAACTAATAGTTTAGGCAATTTGTTTGAACACCAGAGGGATTTGGTGCAGTAAAAAATGAATAAAAGTATAGAATCTGTTCCTAGCATATGAGTTCCGAGTTCCGAACATCTGTTATAGCATTATGATTCGTAAGTAAATCGTAGAGTATTCATGACTTTAACCTCAAGCATGGAAGACTGCCAGGTATTCAAGAATTCAAGATCTTTTCATAATATCGAGGGGTAGCCAGAGGCACGTCTCTGTGTCCACCTTTTTGCTAGTAAATGCAAAAGAAAGAAAAAAAATTTTTTTTGAAAACAACGATCGCAAAGACGGAATTTTAGGTGATCTAATGCTATAATTAGGTATATTACCGTCTATTTATCGTTTAACTACCACTTTTTGTAATCTAAATGTTTTTTTTTATCTTAATTGTATGGTTGTTTATTCTATCACACACTAAACGAGTACCTAAGAAAAAATAAATAAAGAAATAGACAAAATCTATATTTTCCTATAATGCCTAAAAAATGTTAATTTAAACTAGCCCATCTCGCCATCGAGGTCACCAAAGTAAACGATTCCCCAAATTAGTAGGTATTTAATATAATGTTCCATAACAAAGGCTGAAAATTCCTCCAAAATCTGCTTTTGAATGCGTAATAAGCATCATTCTAAAGCAAAATTGTTTAATTAAACTTGCTGGCGCGCGTCAGCTAACTTCCTCCTAAACTGCAACTCGGTCACAAATCTGGCATGCCATAATTATATTACCTACTTTATGATCTATAGTAGTGAGTGTGAATTTGCGTAGTATAGTATGCAGATTTGTGTATATGTAGGGTAATTTCTGGATCTACACCTACTCCTCATTGAGGCAGCCGAAACAAACATCCTCCTGCTCATCTCAGTAAGATGAGGACCCCATGACATTACGCTGTCCATAGTTATGCCTAAATTATTTACAGTTTTGCTGAAAGGAATAATTGTACCATCAAAAGTAATTTGACGAAGACAAGACCGGTCGACCTTAGGGAGCATCAAGTAGCTTCCGATCAGTATAGCTTGTGTTTTCGCAGGATTCACCCCAAGGCCAAATGACTTGCTCCATTCGAGAATAGTTTGTAAGTCACTGTTGATGGTGCTCCTTTTTTGTATTACTTCTTTTTTATATACTCTTTTTTTTTCCCTCTCAGTCAATGAAAAGAGATGGCAATAGTTCAATTCCTTTATTGCGATTCTGCAATAGCGACCTTTCTAAGCCCGCAGTAGCTCAATTAGGCTAGAGCAAGGCCACGCTTAGGCTGAAGTCACGAGTCATAGTCCATCTAAGTACAATTTTTGAGATGGATCTTTATAATTTTCCAGAAGATTAATTTCTAAATTGAACCTTGAGATCTCATTTTCCACTAACACATCTGATTCAAGTTCTATAGCTTCCGTAAAATAGAGTTACTATTACATTAAGGGGTAATACCCATTAATGTCCCATTGTTAGATAAAGACCTCCACCAATCTCCATAAGTTACTAGAGTAGTTTGAGTAAAACTGGCGGTTCGCGCCAGAGAACAAGACCGGAGACCGAGAAAAACTGACGGTTCTCTATCTCCTGTCTCTTTCACGCACCCCTACAAAGCCTGTCTCTGGTCGCGGCCTCCGGTCTCGGTCTTGCCGCCTTATGATAACAAAAGACTTGTTATTTTCAGAATTAAATTTTGCAACCGGATCTTGAATGCATGAGCTAACTTTATGCATTGATAAATTAACCTTTGCAAGATACAATTATTATCACTGTGCACCATTATCAAAACAAAATGTCAATGAAAAACATACAATGTTTATTCATTACGTTTGTTGTAGCCAATTCTTGATGGTTTATCGATTTCTTTCATAATCTACGTGACACCGCATATTTATGAGTTTTTAAGCTTCAATGTGAATGACGGGTCCATTAATTTGTTGACCTAAAGCCTAAAGAGTCTTTTATTATGACCGTTATGTAACTTTAATCTGTGATGGCTGTATGTAACTTACCTAAAGTTACAAACAGAAGAGTTTTGGTCAAAGGTTTGAATCTCAACCGTGCGTCAATAGATTTTTCATTTTGGAAAATATTCTCTAGCTAGACGAAGAAAAATTAAGAAATGGACTTTAGATTCAAAGGTCGTTAATTTTGGGCCCAAAAGCCAAAGTACCAGCCATACCCAAATGGCCACGTTTAGGAAGTCAATACGAGTATTGTTTATTAGGGCACCTAGGGAATGACCTTCTTTGAATAAAATTTAAAGAGTCACTACCAACAGAATTTTTTTATAAAATCTTTGACCAGCTCGTGAAAACGATTCTACCTTTGTATGTGAAGTTTGTAACGGAGCTTATACACTAGCGTTGAATATGACGTGACTGACGCGGCTCGTTTGTCCCGTACAAAATTCTACTTTGTGTGATCGGCTCATTTTCTAAAAATGTCATGCTTCAATTCATGTCATGTGACCGTACACAATATGACAAAATCAGCTGATTTTGTCATGCTGATGACAAAATTGACGTTACTCTTTCCTCAAGCTTCATTCAATCTTCAATCACACCTCGCTTGACAATGACAAGAAAGAATTTTGAACTGATCGGACAGATTGTCATATGAGAATGAGTGAGTAGTTCGCCAAAATATTGAACAGTCAACCGAAAATGACCGGCTCAAATGAACCGGCTCACGGTACCGGCTCAAAATCAAAATGAACCTACTCTGACAAAAGTCAGTCTAAAATCATGTCATACCCAACATTATCACCTAGGTAGACTAACAAGGTAGACCACGAGTAAGGACCGTTCACACAATTCATATTTCATTATAGAAATAGAGCAACAAACCCATTCTAAATCTTTCAGGATGTCCAAACAGTTCGACGATCGGACTACTAGGAGGACAGGAAGGAATAAGCGCATTTATTATCTCTGAACTGTTTTAAGCGACGAGTAGCTAAAACGTTCTTCTTTTGCCTCATTTTTGTATATTAAATTAAGTAAGTACTTAATATTTTCAAGTACCTATTCAATAATTTAAAAGAACCACATAAAATGAGGGTTTACTTTGTTTTTTACGAAGAAATAATTTATCAATCCTATTCATACCAAAAACTTACACAAAGCTGTAATACCTGGGATTTGTTTCAGATGGATTAAACTCGCCGCAGACATCTTCAATGCCTTGAATGCCTGTGGATTTAGGAGAATTTATACATCCCCTTGAGAATACAGTTGTAATCCTGTTTGCCTTGCGCAAATCTATGAAGATAAAGAAGAGCCAGTGATGGGACATTACAATAATTAAACTAAAAAATAACATATTACGATATAAAAAAAATACCGCTAAGTCATATTACCATCGTAGCTCATGATTTAATAAAAAACATTGATCATTTTAGGCACCTAGTAAAGATGCCTTTGCGGCAGGTCCAGATTGAGAAGGCGGAGTGAGCTAAACTAATTTAAGAGACCGTGAAAAGTGGAATGAGATAGAGATACTTTTTCCTTGCAGAGGCAATACAGGCTTTTAATAATCATAATAATTACACGAGCTACTGTTTTAGGCGGTCCGTTATGCTGGGGCCACACTGCGGGGATATGGCAAATTATTTGCCGGTATTCTGTATTGTGGCTATACGAAATTTGGCAAATAATTTGCCATATCCCCGTAGTGTGGCCCCAGCATTGGCGAGTCTCCACCCGCCATATTGTAAGAGGGTGCCATAGTCCCTATAGTTTCCCGGGTATCCAGTCCACCTACCATCCCACCCCCATAGCCCGGTAGTAGTTTTCCATACACATAATAGTCCTGCACAAACAGGTTCTCTTGCATCTTTATATGCAATTCAGTGTATAGGTATATACAGTGTATATCTACAGGGATAGTCACCAGTACCTACCTATATCTTTTCATCACATTAACATCAAAATTGTCAAAAGGTCTCGGGCCTTCAGCCCCATGAATGCCTATCAAAGGTCCCGAGATGTTAAACATTGACATGCAAAATAATAAATTCAATTCAGTTTTGAGTTCTAAACTGGGCTATCTTCATTCTATAACAAACCCTGGCGTGCCCTAGATAGGTACCTACTATAGATCATTAAAAAAACGATCTATGCCATATCTTGACTAGCTTAATATATATTTCAATCTAAGTTTTTTAATAACTATTATTAGTATCTAAAGTGTCACTTTTTACCTAATTACTTAATTCATATAACAATTTTAATTAATCGCTTTATTTAGTGTCACTTTACTGATTGTAAAACCACTTCACACTTCCAGGTACACTCTCACTTCAATCAAATCCACAAAAGGCCGTAATCCTCTCAAAAATAAGGATTACAACAAAATATTTTGCCAATTTTTGTCACAACTGGTGGTCTATCCTCGGCTTATCTTACTTTCTATTTCAAAAGACTATGAGGGTGGCAAGAAAAGGATTGAAAGTTGTAAATTAGTTTGTCAACATGACACTCAGATCTACTTAATCTGATAAGCGACAATAGGGTTGTTTTGTTGTTGAAAGAGACACTTTCACTCGATTGGTCATGTTTGTAAGTCACCGATCTATTGTTGCGTTGTGTAAATAGACGGTAATGTTGTGTGGCTAAACTTAAGAAAAGAACTGGACAAAGAATAGCTGAAAGTATAGCATAGAAAATTTCGATGTTGTATGTGTATCTACTGTTATTTACCCCGTAGCTCTGTTGTATTGTGCGTAAATTGTACTGTTGAGATTTTTATGTCAGCAGAAAGGTAAAACCTACTCTTTTGTTTCTTTCAAAAAAAGTTACGTAGCCTTCTTCAAAAAAGTTACGTTACTTAGGTATACGGGATCGAATCAGAAATTAGAAGATACGTAGAAGAACTCGAGACACCGAGATAGCGAAACGGATTAGCACATTGAAGTGGCAATGGGCAGGCCATATAGCACGCAGAACAGATGGCCGATGAGGCCGAAAGTTCTCAAGTGGAGGCTGCCGACTGGCAAGCGAAGCGTTGTACGTCCACCGACAAGATGGACAGTAACCTTGTAAAAACTACGGCGGTGGATGCAGGCCGCTTCGGACCGCAATACATGGAAATCTTTGGCCTGTGTCCAACAGTGAACTTCCTACAGCTGAGTTGATGATGATGATGATACTTAGGTATATCAATTGACCGAATATAGTGTCTACGATCTATGTCAAATTCAAAAACCATTTATTCAGCAGAACATAAAAGATCACATTTATTTATTTCATTTTAAAAAACTACCTATAAATTACAATATTGTGCCTTTAAACCTACCTTTGGCGTTACTCTCGGGTTTGTATAGGCACTAACATTCGTTTCACATTGAAACGTCTTATGATCTAGGTCAGCGTTTCCTAACCTTTTTCAGTCCACGGACCCCTAGGACATCAAGCACAAAATCAAGGACTCCCTTAATAAAAAAAATACCAAATTCCGAACCATTTTTTTAGTGCTATCTACGCCTGTTATTTCGCGACCAACACCATCATCACGAACCAGGCAACCAACACGGTTTGGGGCATAGCTTTCTTTTCGGTGATCCATCCTCTTAAATCTAAATAATCAAGCGTGTTGACCACCGTACCTCGTGTCGGTAGCTTTTTCACATTTTTTGGGTTTATTATTTTATTTTTTTTAAGAAATTCGTGTTAGCTTCACATAAAACCTTACCATTCAATTAACGGGAAGATCAAAATTGTAGTCATTCCGGATTTGTTTCGTGCGAAGACACTATAAAATTGCAAGCTCGTAAAATTTTTGAATTCTAATGAAGACATTGCATTTTTAGTTTCCCGTAAGAATGTTAATAGGTTCAAAGTGGGGCTTTCAATCACTTTAATAAAACAAAATTATTAAAAACATGACTTAAGTAGGTCTACGTACTTCAAAGTGGTACACTTGTGATCTTATTGAATAAACGAATTTGACTTTTGACTTTTGACTCATCTTTACCATATAAAATTCCATTGTAGGTCTTCTTAACTTCTTAACCCTAAACGGCTTAAGCGTTTTTGATGAAATTTTCTATTTAAATAAGCAAGCAATGATGTCTCACATATGAGTTCACTTTTCCAAATTGACAATATTTCCGCTTGGGCATCCAACGATGTTTTATCCATGTCCTTAGCAATACATGTCTAAATTAAATTAAAATTGGTTTATATAAACCGTACGAACAAAGTATTTGACATTTCACTAATTTTAACACAAAGATAGCCATTTTACTTAACTAGGTGCGTTACAATAGGTCACCTTTTCTTATCCTTATCTGAATTGTGTTGAAGTTTGGGTCACATTGAGATTTGTTCGAATCACTACCCAGACCCGCCTAGTGCCAATCTCGTGGACCTTAGTAACATAAAACTTAGGCCTTTACATCTTTACTAGATGATTTATACAGTGTCAGGAGGCAATCTTCGCCTACACTTAACGGGACGCTGTAGTGCCTGGGACATTGTTTGAGATGGAGTAGGCTTGCCCAGCACCTAAACCATCCTCTCAGTTTAACCGGCCGTATCCACAGAAATGACATGGTCAATACGTGTGAGGCTGACTAAGCCGCGGGTTTCCTCACGATGTTTTCCTTCACCGTTTCGAGCTCGTATTGATGCGCAAATAAATTTTTCGAAACGAAAAATTCATTGATCCACGGCTAGGATCGGAACCCACGACCTTCAGATCGAAAGTCGAGGTATTAACCAACTCGGCCACCACAGCTCTTGCCTTAGTGACAAATACAATGCTTTATTTGTTTTTGATAGATCGACAAGGCAACGTTCTGCAAGAGCAATAAAGATGGATAACAATAAAATCAATAATGTCTTTGGCACAAAAATCATTAATTTAGAAGACCGCTCTGAGATCACATAAAAAGTAAAACTAGGTGACTCTTCTCTTATTCCTTCGCGACCAAGGAGGAGGTAAAAGATGCAGGTTCGATTCCTGACTGGCCTCTTAGCTCAGTTGGTTTGGTAGTAGCTCTGCCTTCTGCGTGGGTTCGATTCCCACCCAGGACAAACGTTTGTGTGATGAATGTTTGTTCTGTGTCTGGGTGTTATAAAGTATAATAAGTATGTATTTACAAAAAGTATATAAGTATTCTATCACTTATCTGGTTCCCATACCTAGTACAAGCTTTGCTTAGTTTGGGACTAGATGGCGTTGTGTGAAATGTCCAGCAATATTTATTTTATTTATTCCTGTAGCAGGGAAATATATTGTATGCTTTGAATTTTATGAAAAAATGATATTTATAATCAAAACTAGCTAGCCCGCGGTTTCGCCCGCGTGGACTTTTATCCCACGGGAATCGTACATTTTTCCGGGATAAGTAAGTAAGTAAAGTAAGTAATTCGGTTCATTGGTTGTTGTGTTACAGACTTTACGCGACAACCAATGAACCGACTTACTATATTACAGTTTGATACCTTAAATAAAGATAAAGAAACGATTATGATTATCCCTTCAATAAGATTCGCATACAACTAGACAACATCGAAGTACCGTATATACCTAAAGATCGAGGCTTAGATACTGTCGCGAACCTGTTTACATTTTTTATATTTATTATCTTTGTTTTGACAGACCATGTTTTATCGCTACCACCTAGAATTTGACCCGCGACTTTTTATTTATAAGCAAATTCGGTTGACTACAGATAAAATTGGCTTGACATTGAACTTCATATTAGTCAGTGTTTATGTCAAGATCACTTATTAATACATCTAGATTGATTTTAAAACAGTAGTAACAAAAAACTATATCTTTATCCCTAAGGCACGGTAAACAATCCTTAAAATCTTATTTTTTTATATTTTCTTTTAAAATCCATTGAACATGTTTAAGGAGGTAGTCAGAAGCCAAATACCTACATATGGTAGCATACACCCACATCTATACTTCTATACTTACTTATACAAAGCGGAAGAGTTTTTTTTGTTTGAACGCGCTAATCTCAAGAACTACCAGTCCGATTTTAAAAATTCTTTGTGTATTTGATAGCTTAACTCTCGAGAAGGTTATAGGCTATAGGTTATAGGCTTTCATCATCATCATCATCACCATATACCGTCACTACGGGGGCAACGCCGCGAGGGCGCTGCTAGTTATTTATAACTCCTAGGCATCCAATTTTTAGTACCTACAAACTTTTATTTCACATTATTTGTTAGTCCACATAGTGACAGTCGATGAATGGTACAAACTAGCCTGCGGTCAGCACCTGTGCCATCAAACGCACCGACCAACACACACTTCACACGAGCCGCCTCTTGAGAACTATACGACCACATTGATGTTGTTTTACTAGATGTGACTTGAGCGTAGTTACGTTTCCATGCCATTAATGACGACAAAAGATAAAATTTCACTTTAAAACTTTTGAAACTATAATTTTAAAATAATCTAAAAGTAATTAAATTATAAATAAACTAAAATTTCACAATTAGGCGCTGTCAAGCGCAGAAATATGTATAATGCCAGTAGTATTCATATAATGGCCTAGGTATGTAATAAATAAAGCCAGGATTTTATAATCATCAATGTTAAATTAACTTTGCCTAAATAACCAAAAGAAAGTCCAGATCTGACTTTATATGAATTAATCAAAAATATAAGTAGCAATACTGAACTTGGTGGACAGTCTCTTTACGCAAAGTTCATAAGTACATAATAGTATTAAAAGTTTTTATTTTATGACCAAAAGTTATAATTTTATGACCATTTCTGGCATTGCTTAGCTTCTTAGAGATAACAAAAATAACTAAGCTTCATCACGAGCGCTTCAACGATTTACTTAATCTTAGAATTTGCTCCGTCAGTACCTATACCTATTCCTAGACACAAAAGCAATGAATACAACAACGCCTTAGTATCACATCCAGTGACTTTAAATCTTCATTAATGTCCAACCAATATTATGGCTTTTTCTGATTTTTATTGATTTGAAATACCTAATTCACTGATTGATTTCTTTACAGCCCGATGTTCGGCTTATCCCATCTACGCTTATATAGCAATTAATCGGCTATGTAGTTTTTGATGGGGTTCACGCGTGTTTGAGTCTTGTTTTAGCACCTAATTAAGTCCTGTGGGAATCCTATTGTTATATTGAACGTGAGAAATCTTTGGGTTCTTTGAAGATGACGTATTTTTTATAACTTGGAACTATATAAATTGAAGGTGATTGATTGATTGATTGTAATGCTAATTGGTTAATCATGCGATAAGGCTCAGTCAATATGTCATATTAGCGACATGGTTAGTAATATTGTATGGGATTGATTAATACTTCGAATGATCGTTTCGAAAGGAACTTTTAACTTGGTGAGGCATTGGTACGAGCATATAATTAATAAATACCCAGGTTTTATATGCCCCATGCGCTATAGACTGACCAAATCCGAACCACACTCGACACTCATCGACACATCGACAAGATGGAAAACCCTAGTGTCGGAGAAAATTTAATGAGAGGTCACGACCCTCAGCAATGAAGATACGATGAACAGAGAGAGAGAACCACACTCGACACTCAGTTCCATGACACCATCCATGTCGCAACGGATCGGACAAGATGGAAAACCCTAGTGTCAGAGAAAATTTAATAAGAGGTCACGACCCTCAGCAATGAGAAAACGATGAACAGAGAAAGAGAGACCCAGGTTTTATTATGTTTCATTCAAAATATTTGCCAAATGAGACAGTGAATCGACTTCCAATCTGAATGTCGTGAGTTCGGGTTTGGGTGATTTCACAAAAGTTAAGATTTTATACATGTTAACTTCTGAAATAGAAAGTTTACGAATTAATACAAGCTCTAAACTTTAGAGCTTGTATTAATTTGCTGATTATATTTTTTTCGAGTTCAATCCATAAATGTTGTAAGTAGCTGACCCGCCTCCGCACCGCATTGCCTTTTCAGCGTTCACTTGTTCGTTCCCTTTTGGATTGCGAAACGACGATCCGGTGACAATACGAAGTTGATGTAGTGAGCGTTGGTCCATAGAATTATATACAAAGAATACCTAGGTGATGCTGTGAGTTTCGGGTGCGGAGATGACTGGTCAGTTATAACCTTTAGTCTCCTATCAGATTCGAACTTATGACCTTGATTCGAAGACGGATTTACTACAATACACGAACCACCAAAGCGGTGTTTCATAAAAAATCTAATTAAATCAACCCCATCCTACCCAAACATTTGATGAGAGATTTTAGCAGATATTTATTCAGTAGGTACATTTTTCAAAAAGCCTGGAGCTAATCGTACTTCAAAGTGAAAGTACTTATTTACCCACATTATATTTACCGGCAGTATTTATTCGGGATTAAAACATACGCGTACATAACGTACATCACATAGTTATACTTACACAATTATTTTGAAAGCTTTTGTAGGTGTGTTACCAATAAAATTAGAAATTGTTTTAAATTAAACATGCCGCTTGCAAGAGAAATAAATATTTTCATAGGCTAAGTTCAGATGAACGCGCGGCGACGCGCGGTTGGCTCCAGTGCACTGCGGGTGCGCGGGCACGCGCTTTGACGCGCGGTCATGTACACAACAACATTGATTTGTTACAATCTTAAACGGCGCGGCAAGCTAACCGCACATCGCCGCGCGTTAGAACTTAGTCTAAATGTATATCAGCGCTCGTGGTGAAGGTTCAGCGTTGAAGCTAAGCAACATTCTGCGCAAAACAAAACAGATGGGTGACACTTAGGGATACTACAGCTTGCCATCCGTGAATGTTTTTTTTATACCTATAACCGAGCAAAATAAGCAATTTACAAGTTATTTTTAGTCAATACACCTCACGAACAATGTAGCTGGTATCCCAAGGCGCACCGTAAACAAGGCGAACTGAACAAAGACATCAATCGGATCACATTTCATCTCAAATCGCACGAACACTCATAATACACGCTTATGGAGAACTAAGGAAGGGTCTGACTGAGGCGTAACAAACTGAGTTTAAACGAAAATTCACGACTGTTATCTTTAAGTACTTTCCTCCAACATCTTTGAGTATTTACATAGGTAAGTACCTATCTACCCCTCTACTTATAAAATTACTACTTAAGATGCGGTGGTCCGGTGTTGTTACAAAGTCGAATTAGTGAGCGTTAGTCCATAGAATTCCATACAAAAAATACCGAGGCGATGCAGTGAGGTTCGGGTGCGGCGGCGACTGGTCAGCTGTAACCTTAAATCGTCAATGTCGGTTATAAATTGGGGTTCTGACGTTGGCGTTTAGATGGATAAAAAATTCTACAATAAGTAACCTAGTAGCTCAAATGTTAAGCGACCATACGAAGTAAAGCCCCACGTTACGTTGAAACCGATGTTCGTCGTCAGGCAGACCTCACCTTAACACATTCAAGATCAAGTAGGCACATTCGAATTTTTGTGTTCGCCGAACTTCGCCTTCGGCTATTGCTAAAATACTAAAATATTTTGTGAAATATATCGTAAAAAGCTTCACTTTTGATGACTTCATTCATAACTTTAGGTGAAAAAATAACTTCATTTCTGTAGAATTTATTTCTTCGTCGTACAGTTAGCAAGAAAAGTAAATAATAAAAAAAAAACTCGATTTTAGAAGCCTTTCCACAGCAGTTTCATTATGAAAATGGTTATCCAAATTATGTATTTCATTTAATTTTTTTTTTTTTTTCATTTTCATTTGTGGGAGTTATTGGTTGAATTATAAATAATAGAAAAAACTAATTATAGGTAACTATAGTTGGTTAAAAATTTAACTATAGCCACCTAAAACATCTGTAACAGATGACCAAAGGCCAATGATGATGATGATGATGATGATAGTTGGTTAGATCGCAATAAGCCCTAAGGATCTGTTCTTTGTACTTGCAGAATTGCATAATTCATCGAAACGTAAGACCGTATCAAATTAAAATTCTAATGAAAAACGAATAGTAGGGTAACTGTAACAGACATTTTTATACAAGTAAGTCTGCAACAGAAACGAAATAAATATAAAACATACCTTTATACTTTGTTGTTTTTTTTTACTTATTTGCCAGAAGCATGTAGGTTTTGCTTACATTTTACTAGAAAATAATCATTTCACAGATTGTTGGTAGATTAAACTTTCTTTTTGTGAAAGGTCTAAGCCTCGTTACCACCAACTATTAACCAGTGGTTAAACATACTTGATGTATGTTTGTATGAATGAGCCAGTGGTATACATAGATAAATTATAATTCTTGTTTTTTAGTTTTATAAAATAAAAAAATGCAAGGTACAAATGGTACAACGTACCTTAGATCTAGAAAAAAGTCTACTGTTACCGAGGGACAGCGCCAGAGAAGCCGAGAGCAAATGCTAGTACCTACTTTCGCAAACTATGATTCTGTAGTACACCCTAGTCTAGGGGTTCTTTAGGGATTAAGAAAGATAACGAAAATCATTCTCATCTTGTTGTTTTTGGGGTATTTTCAAAAATTATTATGATATCCAAAAATGGTCACTAAAACAGTCGGTTATACATTTTTAAGACTGAAAAGACTGTCACGACTACCCACGGACATTAACACTTTGATCCCTGCTACCGGTTGCGTAGAAGAGCGATTATTCAAGCATTTCTGTAAGGTCAAGCGTCAGGTGTTTTACCGTTTTCTGTAGTTTTCTTCGTGATTTCGAAAACTGAAGCAAGGCGAATGGCAAAATTAAGAGACGGACGTGCCGTAAGCATCCTAGTAGCTGCTTTCGAGTGACGTAGCGTAGGTGAGTGATATTTTGAATGGTCACCAAAAGGACAAAAATGACCAAATGATGGTATGCTTCCAACGCATAGTCAGCTACTTCGGACACGTTGCTCGCAGAGACCCTGACAACTTGGAAAAGCTGATGGTAGTGGGTAAGGTCGACGGGAAAAGACCTCGCGGTCGCTAACCTATCCGTTGGTCAGACCAAGTAAAATCGCTCACCGGCCTGCCCATACTTGAAGCTTTGAAGACCGCCGAAGACATGAAAACGTGGAGAAGCATAGTGCAACGAGTGATCAATCCAAATTCTGAATAGACACGACCTTCAGTAATGAAGATGGCGACTAAGAAGAAGAAGAGTGATGGTAACAAACGATCTCTTCAATTCTTCGGAGGGCACGACATTTCGTCACATATTAATTTCCATGAGAAGAATTGCTGCATTCTAATGAAGTAGGTTAGGTTTTACAAATACAACCCATTTAAATATACTTAGTTGTACGAAACTAGGCCATGTTCTTGTTCGGCCCCCAAGTTTTTAATTATTTTCAGGCTTTTGTCTATTCATAAGTTATTATGCCGAGACAATTAACTAGCTCGTGCAAGACATCTACAAGTATTCTACTCATACCTTCCTTGCCAAAATTTTTGAAACTCGACAACCACAGGTGCAGTGAGATTTCAGTTGCAATGATAAACTAGATGAATTCTTAATTTTCGAACTATTTTTAATATCGCCATTTTTATTGTCTTGGGGTTGCAGTTACCTAATTTGTATAAATAAATTAAATTATTTTGAATAGGCTAGTGATCAGCTCTGATGGCGAAGTTTTTATGGCTAGACCTAGCTTACCAACTTTATAATCAAAACAACAGTTTAACGAGCCCAGAAGCACTGAGTAATGTAGGGTCAGGGAGGGTACGGTGACTCAGGAGACAACAGTGGCTCACACGTGTTTCGACTAGAACGGCGTGCTTTAGATGGTTATCTCTATCGCACAATTGAAGCGTGTGTACCCCAAATGTGTTCAAACCAATCAGGCGGCAGATCGAGCGCAGTACCGAGGTGTCACCGCATTTCTTCGTTTCCGCGCCTACAAAATTACTTTTAAGGTAAGTTTCTTTTGTTTGTCATACCTTAGTTTATCGTAATTTGTGGTGACCATTATGTTTGCCGTATAGTAGATATTGTAGAAGTCTTATTTGTGTAGTTCTTTGATGTGTTTGTTAGCTGATTCAATTGTCGTCTTAGAATATTTTCAAAACGGCGTAGTTGCGAACAATGACTCAATTTTAAAAAGTACACAGTGACTCATGTATTGGTGCAGCCGTAAAGACCTAAAATAAATTACTTTAGCACTTTATAATTCTAATTTTATTTTTTCATCAATAGAATGCCACGGCCACCGACTACCACGACGAGAAAAATAGGAAATACTCCTGCTGAAAGAATAAAAGAGGGGATGACGTTGATTTCAGTAATAATGATTTTAGGTTGATATGAACAACATTTTGAGACTAGAATAATTCTTCTTTATTTCTAATAAAAAATAGAAAATAAATAATTAACGTTTTTTTAATTTATTAATACTAATTACCACTACTGAACCACTGAGCCACTCTGTACACCTGGTGGTACACAGTTGCTCAATTCTCACTTTTTGATTTTTGGTTTGTAATTTTGTTTTAGCAGTATTTAATGAAAATATAATTATGCCATATTAAACTAGGATAGTTTAGCAACACCATGTTCAAATTTCAGGATAATCCTTTGAGTTCTTCTACATTTTTGAACCCTCTGAAAAAATCCGAGCCAACCTAGCCTCCCTGACCCTACACCAATTCTGCCGTCATACGTAAAAAAGCCTTTACTTCCTTACTTACTTTATGGAAGTTACGGCCTATTTAGAATGTAGAAAGGTCGTAATTTCCTTACATACTTTAAGGAAGTTACGGCCTTTTTACATATGACGGCAGAATAGCGGTCACCAATTCATTTTGCGACCACACAGAAAGTTGCTTAACCTCGACGAGACGCAAAGAACAACCTTTCAAAGTTCTAAAGTAATTGGATTTACGGACGTTGTTTCTTTTGTTTTTTGTGTTTTGATTCTGTTTTGTTTCCATGAAAATATTATTCAATATAGATTTAGATTAATTCAATTACCAACTTCAAAGCGCTGTTTTCTCGAATCAATCGAGCAATTCCAATTGTATTTGCTCTGTAATAAAAAGATTTATATCTGTACCTGTACCTAAAGCTCTTTGTCACACAAATTGCATACCAGCTTTAATTATGTTCGGATAATTCGTTTCTTTTACTTTCACTGCGACTTCTGTATTGAGTTTCACTACATTTATTTGTTGTAGATTACTTTTCGATTGTTTAGTAATAGAATTTTTGTTAGAAATTTTGTAACCTTAATAAGATTATGTCTATAGAATGTTACATAACTTTTTGGAAACGATCTTTTAAGGTCGATTTACATTGAAACAGTAGCTGTAGCCAGCGTTCGGATTGCAGAGCTGGATCGACACTGAATCAATCAATATACCGATAACACTTTTCAATCCAGTCGTGTCCAGTATCCAGCGCTAGATCAGATAGACTGGCGCCTATTTTTCAATCCAGTATAGTATAGTCAATCCGGTATAGTCTACTGACTATACCTGTACCCACACAACATCCAGTATCTAGCGCTGGATCAGAATAGACTGGCGTCTATTTTTCAATATAGTATAATATACCTAGTCAATCCGGTATAGTCAACTGACTATAGGTATCTGTACCCACAGAAGAGAAAAAACAGTTCTGTCCTGTACCTGTATCCTTAAAACTATTATTGTATAGTCGAAACAACGTCATATACGACTTAGTCATAACTAGTCTAACAACTATAAATAACAGAGTTGAAAGACAACGCGTGCGCATGCTATCAAATACAGAAGACAAATGAATTCCAATTGACAATCACACGCTCATCCGACACACATTAATCACAATAAATTAACAGAACCGCACAATTAGTAATTAATAGTTCATATTTAACGTGCTCAGCATAAATACCACAATCGTGTTCTGTAACGTATCAAGACAACAACGGATGTAGCACAGGTAATATAGGCTATGGCTGGATCACTCCATGCTAGCGCTGGCGCTGAAATAACTAGGAAGCTAGCTATTTGAAACAGACATCGAATGGTTCGATTACCCATGAAAGTCTGCGAAAAATGCGCTTTAAAAAGTACTAGATATTAAATAATAAAAGAGAGCAAGGCTGAAATTCTAAGATGATTGTTTATAGATGCTGGTTTTAATTTAGCTCAAAAATATCACATGAAGTAGAAGAAAACTTTTAGTACAAAATGTTCCTAAAGGCTTTCCCCATTATTAATAATCAGCTGTCATTTTAGGCTTTGAAAAGTGATTTTTATTGTCACTCATCAAAAAGAGATGGCAAGAGCTCTAGCAGCTTAAGTAAGCTTATAAATTCATTATGAATAGCAGAGCTAAGTTTTAAATTAGAAAAAAATCATTATAGGTACCAACAGAAATTAATAGTCAAATTAGTTTCTGAACCACTTCAGAAAATAATTGATCACCACTGCATCCCCAAGAGCCGGTAGATATTGTAATAATAATATCTTCAGTTATAGGCAGCAGTAAAAATTATGCAGGAAATTACCTACATACATGAAAAGTTATGCAAGCCCATAACCGTTTACATTATTATTCTCGAACAGAAATGAACATAATTACATTGGCCAAAATGAGAAATCAATTGGGATTTCTACATTTAGAAGACTAGCCACATTGCTCAGTCTGTGGCATAAATAAAATACTCTTCAGACCTCCAGGTGTGAGTGCATAAATATAAAGCGCAGGCGACCCGCTGGCATCCTCAAGCCGCTGTCATATTAACTGTTACATTAAATTACTGCCATGGAACTGATCGACCTTTTGTACCTATTATCTCAACAACACCCAATCTAAAATGTACCTTATTTCAATACCATAAAGTATGCTTTCCGTTCGGAAAGTACACAAGAATATGACCTTCTTTTGAATTAGGAATAGTGTACAGCTCGCATTGATTTCGGCTCTTTCGAAAAGCAATATTTTTTGTTGATTTGTTTGTTTAATATTTTATCTGAGTGATGGAGCGGCCGCATTTGTCAGCTATGAGATATGGACACGTCGAGTGAAGTCGGATAAATTAATTAGTTGGGATTTTATGCTAATGAAGGGATGAACGACTAATGAGGTTCAATAAGACTTAAGTACAGTAAACCTACTTTGTGGAAATTGTACTTGTTTACAGAAATTAATATGGCAACTATAAACTTCAGCAGGGCTATTTTGATTCACACGTTAAGTCTATGATGATCGAAGAGATGATAGTAACTTCATTTTACACATTATATGTTATTAGTAACATCTCTTCCTACCAAAGTCAAACCATTTAATGCATTCCTCGTAAAATAAATCAAATATTTAGCGACTTAGCGACTTAAAGTGTGAATCAAAATAGCCCTGCAGATTAGTTCATCCTTCATCATCCTTTAAAGATGATGATGATGTTGAAGGGGTAGGTTGCAAGTTCATCACCAAAATTGGAATACTGAATGGATTTATTCACGATGTTTTTCTTCAAGAAATTATAACTCTCAACAGTGTTTGAGGGCCGATCTCCAGGGGGGCCAAAATTTAGGTTCCTCAAGATTATTCTTAAACTGTTCATTATTTTGTAAACAAAAGCTTAGATTTGAATGTCTAGATATATTACAAAAAAGGTATCGACAGTGAAATTTCATTTAAATTATAAGGTAAAAAGATATTTACAAAAAACCTCCAAAAATAGCCATTTTTGACATGTGAAAATGACCTGCGCATAGGAGTTACTCGTCATAAAATATTCATTTGTTTACTATGTTTAATTGTAATTACTGATATTGATAGATAACAAACTCTGTAATTTATTGCCAAGAAACAGTTTTAATTATTTGATTGGAATTCGATGGTAGATTTAATCAAAATCGTGTCACAAAATATGCATCATTACAGTCGCCAGTTTTTGTTTTCATCGTAATACGTAAACCGAAAGGCATTGAAAGATCGTGTTGAACATCAAATGTCGTGCCCTCCCGGACCAATCGGCCAGAGCACTTCACGGAGGCAAGACGCGTCGCATTTCGGAAAGGTGAGCTATTGAATATGATTCTCCAAGGTGTGACACTTTTTTCGTCATTCTGATTTATTACTATAACTATGAAATCAGTGCGTCAAATTTACATAATTTTTCGACTTAAGCTAAATTAAACATGCAGCTATTGATCACTAACATTTTTCTTTTGGTCTGCATTCGGAAATACAAGTTACGAATTGTTTTCTGAAGTTCGTCATTTTTCACAACCTCATTACAAGCAACAACGACAAAAACACGATGACGCGTGTTGCTAAAAATGATGATAACAATGATGATTGTTGCTAAGAATGATGATTTTTGGTTTAAAAATATATAGAAACACTTACAAACACGTACAAAATGGTCAAAATGGCGGGCGGAGACTCGCCAACTCACAACTGGTTCCCCCAAAACAGTCACTCGTGTGGCAAGAAGGGGGCAAAAATACGTGAGTTGCTAGAGGGTGGTCTGATGTATACGTACCGGGTTTTAAACGACGATCACGAGCTCCCTGAGGGTCCAGCTTCACTTCACTTCAGCGTGCCCCACTCATCACTTACGTAACACCTTCCAGCCCCCGAGCAATGCTCTAGCGATCCACTCCGTCCGGCCGGTGAAGACAACACGGAGGTGGACTGTTTCTCGTCAGTGTCAATCAAGGCAAGCTGAGATGAGGAACAGTGACCTCCCCCTGGGAGCACACGGGTCCGCGGGGTCGCTACTCATTCGACACCTCGCCTCAAAGGTGCCCTGCGGGCTTATTGTTCTTACTATTCCCTAATTTTGAGAAGATTTACTTTTATGTCAAATGATAGGAGGTATTAGGTAATTATATCTAAAAAAAACCTGTCAAGTGCGAGTTGAACTCGTGCGCCGAGGTTCCCGTAGATACCTACTCATTATACCGCCATAATAAGCTAGTCCTCTGAACTGTATGAGCACCCATACAACTCAGAGGACTATCTTAATCGGTGTCAACTATGTATGTATGGGGACACCTTTTAATTTTCAACTTTTTTTACCTCTTGGATTTTTCCTTTATTTCTGCTGTAAGACCTTGCTTTTTGCCGAATTTCGTGATTCTAGGTCAACAGGAACTACCATTTAGGTTTTTGACCCAAAACCTATAGGGTACTTCCGGTTGACCTAGAATTGTCAATTTTGGTGAAAAGCAAGATTTTACAGCACAAATAAAGGAAAAATTCCGAAAAGTAAAAAAAGTTGAAAATTAAGGTACATTTTGGTACGTACAAGTTTTCACGAAAATCTAAATTTGCCCATATCTTTTTATCGTGTTAACTCAGGACCTTGCTTTTTATACACCTAATAGGTACTATAGACCTCAGTACATAGTATTAATTTCAACTTGCTAGGTCTACCCGTTCCTGAGAAAATCGATGGTGACACATGGACAGACAGACAGACAGACGGACAAGAAAGTTATCTTATAAGGGTTCCTTTTTATTACCTTTTGAGGTACAGAACCCTAAAAGTAAGATTTTTTAAGGAATATTATAAAAATAGGCACCGATTTAAGAACATGGTGATTTTGTCAATCCTTACAAATCCTACTTATTTACATAACATAATACACTTAGCTAATTTTGAGAATTTACACTTAGCTATTTTATACTTAGCTAATTTTAATCTATGCTGTTATGATCAGAAACATGTGTTTTTGATGGATTTATCATTTTTAGCAACACACGGTCATTCTTCGCTACAATTTAATCATTTTTCTCACTTAGGGTCATTCCTAGCAACCGACAATGTTGATTATCTCCTAAAATATCAGTTAATTTGATGGATACCCCTCGTAAAATAACTTATTTTTAATCAAAGATTAGACCTAAACTAAAGGGATAAAAAGTGACTAAAAAATCGTCAAAAATAACAATTTGAGGAGAAACGCCCTTGAGAATTCAGTTATAGGTAAGTTCACTGACGCACGGCCGAACCGACGACCTTCAGATCGAAAGACTGAACTCATTCACATTTTAAAACCAATGCAAGAAATGTAAAGGAATGCTTTTTCTAAAACAAGTTCCTAGATTCGCAACATCAATTTCCATTCATTAATCATAAACACATAACCTGAGACTATCGCTTTAGGGTAAATGACAACAAAATACACTAATGACAATGTAACTTATCCCAGTTAGGCCGCATTTGCACCAAAAGCAGGCTACCTGTGACTGAATGTCGGTAAAAGATAGATCATTCAGCGTACAATTTCTTACAGAGAAAAGTTTATCATTGAATTGCTGGGCTGAAGGCATTGAAAGTGCTGGGCAAGCCTACTCCATCTCAACATTGTCCCAGGCATTACAGTGTCCCGATAAGTGTAGGCAAAGATTGCCTCCTGACATTGTATAAATTGTAAGATCGAAAGTAATGGAGAATCTTTTATTTTGCTTTAAATCGATCTCCGCAAACTTTTGTTTTTTGCTTTCGAAAGATTGCTCTATGTTCCTCTAGAACAGTGGTTCCTAACCTTTTCAACCTTGTTACCCCTATGACACAATAAAACAGATTTTACCCCCGTTTCACTTTCAAACCCCACTTCCCACTTCCACTACCCCCGTCCTTTAAAATATTATGTAAATTTCATCTTGAAATTCCTGCTTTTGATTACGAGTAAGTATTTCAGCGTCAGCACAATGTTTGCAAGTGTCTATTTGTTAGGTTACCAAAGATTTCGTTTCGTTCTATTATCCCCCAAAAAAGCTACTTTACCCCCAGATTCGGAACCAATACCACAGAATACTAGTACTACGTACCAATACTCTAGAAAGTCATCCAACGGGGACAATTACCTGTTTTCCGTATAAGTATGGTCAAATGACGTCAGTCCGTAAACGCAGCGTATCGGATGCGTTTCGGAGACGGTTCGTTAGGTGTCGTTTGCCTAACCGCAAGTAATAAGCTGTCATTAAGTGTGTTAACCTTAGTACCCTAATATTGAGGATTGCAAGTCACCAACGCGGGCGTTTGATGACCTGATACAGGCACACGGTTGTCGGTTAAACGGAGCTGTTCGCTTGGCCTTTTAACATTCACGAGGCTTTTTCTTGCACAACAAGGTAAGTAATCAATTAGATTTTAAGCCATGATCCTTTAAGTCTAGAGAGTTTAGAGGTGTCTAGTCAGCGGCACTTCCAAACGTCAAAAATAAACTTTTGAGAGAATGTCCAAATGGGATACAGTTGTGCCATGCTCACACTGCAAGCCCATTGTAACTGATTTCCTCGCGGTGTTTTCCATCAATGTTTAGAGGTCGTCAACGCGTACCTATATAATTTTTTTTTTTACGAAAAATGCATTTTGTAGGAAGAAACGCACTGATAATTCAGTGTCTAACATACTTGTACGAAGATTGTACCTATAGTTCCATTAGTTAATAGTTCAGTTCTCAGAAAGCCTTGCCTAGCCTGCTCATGCATTTGTTATTAGTAATTAATCTTTAGTTAGAATGCCATACTGGTGACTTCATTATACGATCAGCATTTGTTGATAGTTCTCTGGCCATGTTAAAATTAATTACATAGGTACATAAAATCACGTGTCCCATCACAGGGGTAGGCAGAGACCACAGATCTGCGTTTGCTATGGTCCTGACACACTTTTTTCGCTTCATTCACTCTCATCACATCACATTCTTCATGTAAGCTCATCGGTTTAAGGTACTCTTGATCCGGCCTTTTTCCAATAATTCGCCAATTTGATCCAGGAATTTTGTGTTTGGAGGAGAGCGCTGATTCCGCTACTCAGTTTTTAACTTTTGCGATAGTCAACGTTTCCTTTTTGTACTCTACTACCTTGTAATTTGTTCTAAAAAACACTTTAAAAATTTGAAATTGAATGTGCGCCTAGGTCTTCCCCTTAAAAAAATAATTTAATTTTAATGCTGTTATTAAAATTTATTTTAATACTGTTGTGGCTCTAACTAGTTAGGTGACATAATGAATAAATCAACTTGATTTTCTTTTGGAAATAGTATAGAGATTAAATATTCCCTTTTCAGATCGGACAGGGTATTTTAACACACTGAATATTTGTACAACGTTTGCCTTTTTACTTTTCGTTCATCCACGCTGACGATTTAAATAACTGCGTTTTCGCATGTGGGTAATACCGTTATAGGGTACAAGACGTCACGTAGAGGCGTGGGGCGAATAGCAGTTTATTATGCCCATTACATTATTATATTCACTTTAGCCGTAGATTTAGACGTCACGAGATTGATGACACGATCCGAAGATTACAACTAAAATGTTAGCACTAGTGCATGTGTCCTGAAAGTAACTTTACTTACTTTTTGGTCAAATTCGACGATCAGAAAATGGCCAACCATAGATAGAAATTACCATAATAAGCTGTAAAGTGGGTGGCTAGCAGACTTGACGACTCTATTGATTTAGTGATCTATGTGCTAGAAAAGTCAAAAGTCAAATTCATTTATTCAATAAGATCACTAGTGTACCACTTTGAATCGTCTTAAGAACTAGGTGATTCTACTCTTGTTCCTTTGCGACCAAGACCGTGAAGAAAACCGTGAAGAAACTTTAAAGGAAGCTGCATTAAGAGATCTATCGATGGGCCAAATAGTCGATTCTTAATCGACAGCGGACTTTGCCGAGGTTGAAATTGCTTAAGAGCTCCATTGACGATGGATATCTTTGGCGACCAAGCTAGTATACCAGTGGTTTATCACCAGTAGATCACTCCCTTAAAAGCCTCCGTCATTGCTCAGCAAAATTTTTGGCACGGATTTTGCAAGCATTCTAGCTAAAAAAAAAGTGTGTCAGTTTAATCTGTAGTTGCGAAATAACTGTTACGTAATGTGTGTAATAGACAGGAGTTCGGGACTATTCGGGACCAAAAACTTAAATTGCCCTTTGGTGGCCATGCAGAATGTCACTTAACTTTGTCGAACAATCTGAAACTGCAAAGGAAGCTCTTGTACTTTATTTTAAAGATTTATAGTTCGTAAGGAATTTTAATTAAAAAAAATAGGAAATAAATAGAAGTAGAAGGAAAAGTAGAAGGAAGACGAGGAAGGGGAAGACCAAGAATTAATAACATGAGTTAAGAAGAAGGTCGCTGTCGTGTCGTAGGTATAAAAAAACAAAAGAACTGGCATTGGAAAGAGGTAGATGGAGAGAATTGCATAGTTGCACCGACAAGAGCTGAGCTCTTAAATTAAAAAAAAAGGAAATAAATAACGTAAGAATAATGCTAAATGTGTCATTGTCAAATTAAAGTTCGCATTTCAGACTACGCTATAATAATGATAGCATATAGTTCAAAGCACAACAATATCGCGCACCATACAATTATTATGGACACGTTCACACTTCACTGTACGATTATTATTGGCTTACTATGAAAAGGTATGGTGCGCGATATTGCTGTGCTATAAAATATATGCTATATAGCGTAGTCTGAAGCGGTTAAATGTCAATATCAAGTTTGAATTCACAATTGCTTTGAAGCTGCTAGAAAATTTAGAAATTCGTGCTAAGAGTCCTGAGATTTAGCACGATTAGAAAATGTTTTGCAAAATATTCATACGACCCCATTTATAGTTGCACTGACTAATACGATATTATGATGTTGCGAATGACATCTTAATATACACGTCATGAATATTAAGTTGTAGTTTAGGTTAAAATATTTTCATTGGTTATTAAGAGGTATGTCTCCACCCAATGTTTGTGGGTTTGTGGGAAAAACCACCAAGGTTTGCAAATAGTATGCTATAAATTTAGTCTGCTAAGATTAACAGATAGGTATAACAAAATAACATTAACATTTGTTATTGTAAACTTTTTAAAGAGTAACTTCTTAAATTTTGCTTTGATATTAGAATGAGTAATACTGTCGCGTAAGTCAGCGGGCTAGAATATGGCCAGTTAGGCTGAGACTTGATGGTTTAGGATGATTTAGGTGCTACAAGCCTACTCAACATTGTCCCAGGCACAACAGTGTCCCGTTAAGTGTAGGCAAAGATTTCCTCCTGACACTGTATAAATCATCTTAGTTAAGTTGTAAAGGCCTAAGTTTTATTATTATTAAATCTAGTGCCCATTTAACAATAACGTCTTGCAACTCTTGTAAAGGAAAAGCATTAACTAATAATAACTTAAAACTCAAAGAAAAGCTTATTTTATTAATCTAAGGGCCTTGGATTTTATAATGAAAATAGCAAAGGCTAAGAAGCTTATAAAGGGATTTTCTATTTATTGCAAGGTACCCTTTCTACTATAAGCTCCTACCATGGTTTCATTTTATTTTCTTTGTAATATTTTCAGTTTAAAAAGGATAGGAAATACGTAGAAGTAAACTTTTAAAAAACTTTTGTAGAGAATATTCTTTTAGAATCTCTTATACTTACCTATTTAAAAATATTAAATCGCTATTTCATATCCCCTGTATTCCTTTCCAAAACTGGATCTGTTTTGAATTTTTTTTCAAGAGTAGGCCTTGGCCTTGGCTAAGCCTGTAATTTTTTTCTTATATGTATTTTGTTAAATTCGTCACAAAACTGGTAAATTTTTGTGATTTTAGAAGGTTCATGATTATAAGTTTTTATAATAAATATTATAATGGGGGAGAAACAAAGCACAGTATCGTAGTATACCACTGTTACTTATATACTTATAGATTGTTTGATAAAATAATACTTATTTGCTCTAGTGATGATCCAGAGAAAAAATAGAGCTGTACTCGTAGCCGTACCATGAACCCTGTATGGCCCCTGTACGTTTGTATGGTCTAAATGCCACCTGCATATCCTCAAGTTGTAAATATTTTAACGTGTCTCAATTTTCGTCCTGTGTCATAAAAATAATAAAATTTAAACTTCTTGAAAGGATCATGAAATCCAATAAGATCAATAACTCACTACCAATTAGTATTTTAAAACATATTTCTAAAAACAATAATTTTTATTTTACTTTTGGGTAAAAGTTAAGTCAAATACAGATTGTCCATAAATGTCACACTCGTAGCAAATTGCCTTTCTTTACTTTATCCTTAATTCCTTGAAATATCCATGTCATGTTCCATTTTAGGCATCTGCTGATAACACTGACCTGTATCTATACAAGTACGCTGGACCTCTGATACCCTTTGAAATGACAGCTCTTGAATGTGCCGATTTGAAGCGCCCCCAATGCGGGGGAAGAGAACTAAATCTGACGTAACTGACAAATGGCCGTTGTCTCGTTTGTATTGTCTCCCGTGTTTTTAAAGTGTTTTTGGAGGTTTAACGCGATTAAGCTTGTTTGTTGTGTCTTATTTATTTAGTTGATACATAAATAAGTGGTGGGCATTCATAAGTAAACTATGAAAGAGTGTGTGCTAAGCAAAACTCGTTACCAGAAGGGAAGTGGGGTTACATTCCACAAGTAAGTGAATTTACGGCTAATCTTCGGCTAATATTCATCAAATTAAACTTATCTTAATTATTATACGTAATAACAACATATTTATCTTCATATTACCGGTTTTTTATAAACAATAAAATTTAATAGTGTTGTCCAAGTTACCTGTCGATAAAACTTATCGATATTTTTCCTATAGATATCTATTTACTTTCAAGAACGGAAATCGCCGATGACCGATTTTTATTATCAAATACATATAATTTTTAAATAATTCACAGGTTTCCGACAGACATAAGACTGGAATTATGGCTGAACAACATTGAAAAACCTAGTTGGCGTCCGAAAAAATATGATTACATTATGTTCAAAGCACTTCTCTGATGACTGTTTTATTAAACATAACTCATGCACTACTTTGAAAAAGTGCAGTACTCCAACAATTTTCTGCAGCAGTGCCGGTTAGTATAAAAATATAGTATCATTTCTAAAATGTATAGATAGATAGGTCAAACATAAAATTTTTATTCTGATGAAAATTCCGTAGATATTGATTTTGAATGATGGGCTATACTCCCTTCCAGTTATTTGGGAAGCTGTCCTTCCACCATGTGTTAAAATAGTATATTAATAATGAATATTGTTTTTTTTTCTTCCTTCTGATTGGTTAAGATTACGAAAAAATTTAAAATTCAGTACCGATATCGGGTCGATTATGTACTTATGATTTGTAGTTTAATTGTTGATTAACAGAAATTTTGTTTTCAGGTCGAAGGCGTTGAAGTACAAGCTGTGACCCGCAACAGAGTACTCCTTCAGGTCTCCTTTAGGTCTCTCTCCGAAATCTGCTATAGTATCAAGCATGATCATCGTTATGAAAACTCTCCTAAGTCATCCAAAAAAGCATTGCAGAGAGTTAAAAATTATTTGATAAAATCAAGAGCTCGTGTAAAAGTCTTTTAAAAAATTTTTTGATGTTACATAACTATGAAAATGATGACGGAAACTAATAAAAAATGTTAAAGGATTGTACATATATTTTTATTTTCTATAAATACCTTACCTATTCCACTCCATCCTGAAAAAACCACATTTCTATTTAAAAAACGTTCCCTATTTATTTTTGGATCTAGCTAGCCACATACTAAGTACCCGTTAGTCCGGCTTCGGCATATCCTAAGACTAGCAGTTTCTGAGATTTGCGCGTTCAACCTAACAAACTAGTCACTTTATAATATTACCTAGTATAATTAATTAGACAACTCGTCGGAAATGTCTTTTATCGATGTATTTTATCTCATTGTCCCATCTCTATTATTAGTTCCTTTCCCACCCACTTCTGCGATCAGCGCCAAAATGGCGAAAATCAAATCGCCTCACTATTCCCCGGCTTGTCAGAGGTCCAGCGTACTTGTATAGATACAGGTCAGTGGCTGATAAGCATTAGTTTTTGACAACCCTAAAGCTGTGATGTGCCGAATGTGCCGAAACAATGTACAATGCGTGGCCTTATCGCTAAGAGTTGATATCTTCCAGGCTACTTTTGGATGGAGAGGAATCTTAAATAATGGAAGTTTATAGGTTTGACTGTGTAAAGTAAAAAATACAGACAAAAAATATCCACCAAATAATGTTCAAGCAGCCTTACCGTAGTATTTAATTTGAACAATCGTTTAGAAAGAGTCGAGAACTGGTGCTCAAGGTCTCAACTCTACATAAATTCCCGGTCATTCAAACGAGTCAGAAACGATAAGTTTTATTGAGGTATTGTTGGTAACAGACCTGCAAGAACAGAGGTCAATAATATTGAAGAACTGCGTTGAAATTCACGCCTACATTGTTGGTATTTGGATGTTTCAACTTACCGCCTGGAAAAATGAATGGGATATTTAACTGCGACTTTGCCCGCGCGATAACCGAAACAAAAAAAAAATACTATTCTGTAAATATTATTCATCAGTAATTTAAACAAACAATAAAAACAACCGAATTGAGAACCTTCTTTTTTGAAGTCAGTTCAAAAGTCCAATATGTGCGTTGGTGATATTCAGTATTATGTGGCGGGTAGGTATATTTCACAATGATATTAAATTCTGTCTCTCAACATATTCTACCAAGTATATAAAATATGAACGAGGGGGATCGTACTTGTAATATTACCGAAGTACCCAATACTTATTTGTATTGGAACAGAATGTAAGGGTCTAAAGGAAAACATGACTTATTGGATGAGCTATCGTAACTTGGACCGCGTCTCTCAAACATTTTTCAAACATTTTAGTTTTGTTTTAGAAAAATCATTTTCTAATTATTTAAAGTAGATCGTCAGTTGACACGATTCTTTGCTACGATATCGTCAGAAAGTATTTCTTGTTAGTCAAGTTTTAAAAGGTTTGTTCATTCGTGAAGCAAAATTTTACAAAAATGTAAGTATCTAATATTTTTTGTTGACATGAAAATTAGAAGAGCAAATAATGAAGAATATGAATGCTATGAGTATTGGAATAGGACATAATTTAAATGATAGTTAGGATGAATTAATAACTACTAGCAGCTTGACGCAAGGGTAAGCAGTACACGTACTCCTAATAATATGCTCTTTTAATAGAAGGAATAATTTACCTTGCAAATATTTTTTAAAAAGTGGTTCTAGAGATTAATAGCCTCCACGCTAATTCTCAAACTTCACACTATCACTTTAGATTAGTATGACTAGCTAGGAGCCCGCCTAACTTTGCCCAGGTATAGCCTATGTAGACGCTAATAAAAATGTTGAGTACCTAATCATCCAACGGTAAAACAATTTTCCAAACAGATTTACTTTTTTACTTCATAATACTAATAATATTGTGATATACCTACATAAAATAATAATGATGGATTTAATATTGAGAAACATTGACATTAAGGGTCTGCTGAAGTCCTTCAGTCCAGACGCATACCTATCAATTTCAGTGATTGTAAAACATGTGGTTTATGGAATTTATCCTAGGTATTTTATAAAATTCAATATTAATAATAATATTTAATAGCTGTGCTAAAACTCAAAAACGACTTAACCGATTTGAATTTGAATTTTTGTTTTGTTCAGGGTGGTTTTAGGGGTGGAGTAAAGAAAAAATAGGGAAAACCCATAAAAAATTTAAAAATTCTGCAAATT
The DNA here is from genome assembly GCA_958496255.1 of Camptogramma bilineatum. Lineage (NCBI taxonomy): Eukaryota > Metazoa > Arthropoda > Insecta > Lepidoptera > Geometridae > Camptogramma > Camptogramma bilineatum. The sequence continues at coordinate 8,147,420 of OY292465.1, read as the reverse complement.
TTGTATTAGAATCGCATCTTTGGATTAGGGACGACGATTCTTTCCATACGATGGTGTACAATTAGTTTTTTTCAATAATAAAATAAATGGTAAGTTCACCCACCGGGTCATTTAAAATTTGTATGATTAATTTTGTATGGAACGGCTTTTTTAATGATTTCTCGGATTATAAGGCGGTACGAAATTCGCCGCCAGCTAGTTTTCAATACAAATGAAAAAATCATTGAGTTCGCGCTCGGACGAAGTAACCAAGTTCGCGTCACGTAAAAATAACGCTGGAAGACAGTGGAGGGGGGTAAGTTTGCGCATTTCTATTTATTTTCTATTTCATGGGTACACTTGCTCACGAAAGTACTAAGCCTATTGTTTTTTTTATTGTTTGTTTTTTTCCATGGAAAACCATTTCATAATTAAAGACTTTTGTGCGCAGTGGTATTAATTTGCCTACATTTTATTAATTGCTTACAGCGCAGCTTGACAGCCAGCGTTCTATTTACATGACGCGAACTATACTTACCAACTTATTGTTATTGCTTAGGAGACGTTATTGCTAGGTTGATTTTCATTATAACTAGAGAAGTAATAAAATATTATCGGAGAGATCTAAGATTAGAATTAGTCTGTTTAGAGGTGAATACTTTGTCATTTATATTGTTATTGTCCGCTAGACACCGTTCAATAGACTACGAAATTCTAAGTGCGGTTGTAGACGTCCGTTTTTTTCGCCGGACAGCGGACCGTGTGTTTTCACCTGGATTTGAGGTGTATGGCGATTAATGAATGTGTGTACACGCGCCGGATATTGGTCCGGCGAACAATTTATGCCGTTTATATGGATTTCGTCTATAGACGGTCCGTTGTCCGGTGAAAAAAACGGACGGCTACAAGCGCGCTAAAACGGTAGGTAGGTATTTCCAGTTTTGCATACCTACAGACATTTACAAAATGTTATGCACTACTAACTCGGAATACTAAATCTCAGAGAGACATCCTGTAATTGTTTTTTTACCTATTTCATTAACATTGTTTTTTGCCTGTTTTGATCAGTGTATTTTATCCTATTTTTATTAGCAATCGTGAATCGCAGAACCGATTGCTCCGTCATTCGGAGCCGTTTGCAAATAATCATTTGAAGATTCGCAAAAAAACATTTGTGAATCGCCAAAGTAAATAAAAGTCGCATCTTTCCCACGGTAGCATCTTGATTTGATTGAAAAGTTTGATTTGAAAATTTATGAAATACATAACCTACACATCGTTTGCAAATTAATTAACCTTGAAAATTATGGTGATTGGACTGACATTTTCGCGATTTTGTATCTGTGCCACGAATATTACAAGCATTTATTTTGTTTCACCGGTCCCTTTCTGTCTGTCTGTAATTAAATCTTTTCACTTAGTGACTTAAAGATCTGCAATACTTTGTTATGAAATGACTCAAGTAACAAAAGTCATATTTTTATAAGATTTGCTCCGATAAAGGGTCTGTTTTACAATGTACGAATAAGTTCTGAATAAGTTCCGAATATGTTTTTCGTTACATATTAGTAGGATAAACATTATTGTTACGTTTCATGACTTTCAAATAGCTCTTGTAAAATCCACTATAAGCTATGGGTCAGATGAAGTGGCATTTATCTTCCAAATAATTGTGTTACGAAGCTATTTGGTACTTTATTTGTAGATATATTGTAAAACAGACCCCTTTAAATTCATTGAAAAAAGTACCTAATAAAAGCTTATTCAAAATGCTATACGGTGTAGGAACTTCTATGAAATTACAGTATAAACAGTTTTAATTATGCATTGACGCTTCCTGTTCATTATAATATACGGTCATATTTTAGCAAGTAAATGAAGGTCACTGTAGTCGCTGTGTGTACATTGTTCTAATCGAGGCAAGGTAATAGGTGTGCTCTTCCTCTTTACTTTTCACCCAAGTTTTCAGCTTTATCCTCAGAAAAGACATGGTTATTAGGTGTGAAGCTGATTAACTGAGCTTGGTTAAACTAAACTTAGGTCTTTACATCTTAACTAGATGATTTATATAGTGTCAGGAGGCAATCTTTGCCTACACTTATCGGGACACTGTAGTGCCTGGCACATTGTTGAGATAGAGTAGGCTTGCCCAGCACCTACACCATCCTCTCAGCTTAACCGGCCATATCCACAGGAAAGACATGGTCAATACGTGTGGGGCTGACTAAGCCACGGGTTTCCTCACGATGTTTTCCTTTACCGTTTAGAGCTCGTATTAATGCGCATATAATTTTTTCGTAGGTAACGAAAAATCCATTGATGCACGACCAGGATTCGAACCCACAACCTTCGGATCGAAAGTCGAAATACTATTATACCCCTCGGCCAATAAGGCTCTTAGCTTGGTTAAAAATGTCTAGAAAAAGTAGTAAAAGAAAGAACCCCCAATAAAAAAAGTAATTTCATGCTCCAACAAAAATAATAGAATTTTTGTTAAACCTGATCAATCAAAAAGAGCATCTGCTGAAAATAATTTTAAAATATAAAAAATACACCCATGTCTACTTAAATAGAAGTTTTCATTCAGCTTTACAACAATAGACCTTCCTTCATTGGCACACTGTCGGTTGATTACTGCTTATGGACAGTCAGCAAAAAAAGACTAGCTACAGGTCAAAAAAAATCGAAACTAACTTTTCATTGAATCTGTAATCTGTACTTTGCAAGTCTACAGGATGCAACTCAACGAATTTCATCGAAATAGATTAGCAAACAAAAGCACTAAACAAGTGAGTGCAAAAACTTACATTAACAAACCAATTATGATACAGAAATCAAACAAATCAATATCCGTACCCATATTATAAATGTGAAAGTGTGTTTATTTGTTTGTTTATTTGTCCTGCTTTCACGTCAAAACAGAGCGACGTGATTTTTTGTGTGGAGATAGTTGGAGAGCTGGAGAGTAACATAGGCTTCTTTATATCCGGGTACCACGCAAACAAAGCCGCGGGCAGCAGCTAGTTAGAAATAAAGCTACTTAGACATGTTGAAAAAAAAAGGTTTTTGGCTACTTCAATTTTATTCTAGGTTTTGGTTTAAAAGTAGGTAATCTAGTATCTAAAATCTAATCAAATCTATTTTAAACAGCCAGTTGGATAAAAGCCGACTTTAATTCTTCCAAAAATATCCCCTAAAACTTGACCAATTTAGACTTTTTTTTTTATTAACCTATGTCATCCCACTGCTGGGCAAAGGTCAAATTTAGACATAACAAAAATAAAACAATTAGTGTAGCTTCTTCTGCGATCAGTACCTCACACATACACAGTATATAACTAGTTAATTTCCTTTGTGACAAAAGCGACTGAGGCCGGGATGGATGCGTGGAAATCGCGATACGTCACGGTGATCCACGCACCGGGCCCGGCAGCCGCGCGCTCTCGCTCTATATAGCGTAGGGGTTCATGGCGGCTTATACTAGAATACAATAGGTAGGCCAAAATCAACGTATTGGTCGACGGTTGATAAGTAACTAAATTAAAAATTTAAAAAAACCGACTTCAATGTTATACCTAAACAATTTTCTGCAATTTCAAATAACATTTCTGTTCATAACTCCGAAGATCCTCGACAGATCCTCAATAAATTTTTGTGGCACCAATCGGAAAGAAAATCGAGGCGTCTCCGAGTAATCGGTAAACTTGAGAAACTCCTCCTTTTTTTGAAGTCGGTTAAAAAGAATAAAGACCGCTGACAATCAAAGTTGCACGGTACGGCTACCGCGATCAACTAAATTGGCATTCTTGGTATAGTGCACTCTCGCTCTATATCGATAGTTTTCCTCGACTTCGCTCTGTCCTTGACGTCGTCTTCGGAAGCTTGGCACTCTCTCATATCCTTTAACACTACATCTCTCTATCTTATCTTGGGTCTACCCCTAGATCAATCAATCAAATACAATAGGCCAAATTCTCCAACGTTTGGACAATGGATGTAGTTATAAAATATCGCTATCTACCAAACTATCCACTCATAGTTACAATGAGGCTAATTTCACTAGAACTTTAGAAAACAGTGAGAATTATTCGTCCTTTTGTTTTTTCGCTTATTAAGTGTGATTGGCACAATATTTTTCACCTCTTTAGATAATTTTTCACTCTTATTTGGACTTGAATATCTAGTTTCGTTAATATCTTACCTAAATTGATTAACCAGACAAATTGGACAATCAAATTCGCGATAAATAACGAATCTAGTAGACTTTCATTCAGGATGGAAGCGTGGTAATCATTCGGTCACACTGATCGCACGGGGCTTGGGTGTTTTGTAGACTAGTCACACACTAGCTCTTAGAATAAATACTTACCAAAAAAAAAAACACACCGTTACCAGAGTAATCCAAACAAAGTTAGTTTACTTTTTAGAATGGACAGACTGGGCGCTGAGATGGACGTTGGTAGAATATGGAATATGGCACATTGTGTGCCATATTCCAATGTGTTAGTGGCCACACCAACGAAGTATTGCATTCAATGTGGCATATCCCCGTAGTGAGGCCTACCATAACAATTTACATTTAGAAGCTTTTAGGCGTCAAGCCAATTAATCGGTGCTTGAGACTTGAGATTTTATTTTCATGTTGTCGTAGAACCTTTTAACGGATGGCTTCTATGACCCTCCCCCCCCCCCCCCCCTCCCCCTTCTCATTTACTTTTCAAATAACTTACAGCCTTTACCGCAAACCAAGACTTTGAATAATTGTTGTGTCACATTTCAACCTATGTGAAAACTATTATTACTAAATGTTCAAACTCAAGCAACAAAAAAAATGATAAAAATAACCTAATTTATGTAAGTTAGGTACCACTTATAAGAACTAAAATCTAAAGTTGAACTTGAATTGTTAATACAAATTTTGTTATTGATTACATGTTTTAGCCTCATGAGAAACTTTTAACAAACGCGCAATCCTGTAAAACAAAGAGTTTTCAAAATTTCCCTGTTTTTTTCTTTACTTTATCAGGCTTCTTTCACCGGCACGTGTTTGACTTAAACTTTATTTGAAAAACAAAGTCGTAATTCAAAACAATTTATTTAAGCTGGATTCGACCAAACTGGATTAAGTTTTTACTCGAGAGTAAACCTCGAGAGTTGTTTGAATATTTTGACATTGTAAAGTTGATACCTTATAATCCGGATAATTTGTATAATAATGTTCGGTTGCGCTTTCTAAACAATTGTATTTCGAATTATGTCAGCTATACTCTTGAATAAGATGATTTTTGGTCGAATCCAGCCTTAGTCGTTTAATAATAAAAAGTGCGACCGAGCTCTGTTCGCGTGAAAATAGCATTAATTTCGAAAGAGCCATAAAAACTTCGTCGTCTGAGTTGACCACTAGCTTACTTACACCCGAATATACTGAAACGCTACTTTAAGTGGTGCTTATCATTGATATTAACTGTAATTCTATCATTTTTCATTTTATCATTTTAAATCTGTCATTTTTGAGTACGATTCTGAAGAGTAACAACGTTTTAAATAATAATAAAAAAAATAATGGGACATTAGCAAGCTCACTTGGATTATAATAAAACAACAAGTCAAAAACAAAAGAGAACATTCTTTAATCAAAATCAAACAAGCACAATTTACACACTACAGGCACTAGTATTTTATTTGTAGGTATACGTTTTGCAACAAAGATCCTTTGAAGATGTCTAAGGGATAGTCAGAGGCACTTCCAAATATATAAAAGTTTGCAGAAGTTACTATACCATACGTGACAGGTTGCAAGCCCGTCGCCGCCATTGAAAGGATATATTTTCGAAACTTAATTAAATTTCAGAATATCCCGTTCCTCGAACACACGATTAACTACACAAGTATTTCCGGTAAACCGCGACAAATCATAATTACTAAGGTTCACTCCCTCTTTGATGTTTTTACAAAATGTTACGGCCAAGTTAAAACAAATAGAATGCGTCGACCGATTACACGTCTACACTAAAACGATTCGATACGGTGATAGCTTTCGTATTGCCCCTGTGTGGTCTACTAAATGACATTTTGTTCGATTTTTGATGTGACGATTGTTTTTGTTTGTAAGTTGTGACGTACTATGAGAACTATGGCCACAGAAATTGTGTAGCATTTTTCAAACTTTTGTGCCATTATTCGAAATGGTCTAATTATTCGAATGATTTAATTGATCGATTAATTACAAATATATCTTTTTAGAATCTGATGTCGGTAAGTGGTTCGTTAGTTTTTTTTAGTTTTGGGGTTATTATTCGTTTATGTAATAAGACATAAGCTTTGTTCGTCACATAATGCAATTTTATGTAGGTACTAATCGCGCTCAACATACGAATATTATATTTATTTCATAAGTAGGTATTGAGTACTTAATGAATCTGCAGAAAATATTTGTTACGCACAAAAATACATTCCACATTTCATAATTTACCAAAATCATCCATCTTTTTTTTTTGAGTTTTTATTTCTGAAATATAAAGTACCTAATACTTCACATGGTTTTCCTTTACAGATCGCCGCGTATTTTGGGTGCAGGCGAGCGGTACAGTCGCGCAGATGCCACATCCGCCAGTCCCACGTGAAAATCGATTTTCCACGGTACGCCAGCTGTCGTTGCGACAACTACCAACCACACATAACACACAACTATACATAAAACCATACGCTCTATCCCGTTAGCATAAGGTTGAGATTTACTAAATGTACAGGTTTTAGAGTGTAGAGGCCAATTTGGCATCGGAATATGTACTATGAAAGTCAAAAGTCCTTTGTTGATATTTGAGGACCCACCGCGTTTGATCCGATTGGAGATTATTTATGATTATTAGAATAGCGTGCCGATGCCGAATAATTAATTTTTACGTTCAATTTTTATTGCATCATGTTGATGATTCTGACGTGTTGATTTGTATTCCTTTGCTGAAGTAAGAATGCAATGATTTATTATGTTAAGTTAGCAAATAAAAGTTATGACTACAGAAAAATGGAGTGATTTTTATGCAAAATAGTTTTGATGCTTGATTGTTTGTACAAAAATGCTAGGAACAGATAAAATAATAATATGCTAGATATAATATTTTTTATATATTACTGCTATTAACAAACTCCGCTGCTTCTGAAAAACAACATACAAAGCCAAAAGAATGTAAATCAACTTCAATATTCAAATGTTGAAAAATATTCTCTATAAAATGATGGACGATCGCCCATATATTGATGTCTGTAGTTTATAATGACTTCTGTGGTCGAAGACGGATTACTTGTCAGAAATCCGCAGAAATGTCAGATTGATTGGTGATTCCCAAGTGTAATACAGTAGTGGGCTTGAAGATTTCAATTGTGTTGGTCTCTTTGTTCGGACAAGGTTATGAAGACAATACGACATGAATTCCTAGTAATTTGACGAATTACAACATTATTTTCGAGTACTTTTGTTAAGAGGTCGTATGACTTCCGGAATGAATAAATAAATAAATAATACTAAGTATACATTTCACACAGCATCTTATAGCCCCAAAGTAGGCAGAGCTTGTGATAATGGAACTATATGATTGATATACTTTAGAATAGGTACTTATTTTGTTAATAGATATACATATTGTACAGAGAAAAACAACCAGACCCATGACAAAAAATAAAGATATTGATATAATATCGTTAGATATGCTATGATGCCTTGTTTAGGCATCAATTATATGCCATTATTTTTTCTCATGTACCAAACAAACAGTGTTTCGGTCTGTGTGTTCTCTTTTACTCTCACATCATTTGCAGCATTACATTTATCTTTCAAACATGTGATCTCACTCTTTCACAATTAGAACAATTTCTCGTGGTCGCTTTTATTGTATCATACTTCATTGCTTGTGCCATGCAAAACAAATGTACTTTAGTTTTAGCAGCAACATTTCTCTTTTAATAGAAAAACTATCATGACTGTGTGGAGCAGAAAATGTGAATTTTCTGCTTTTCTTCTTTTGCATTTTCTTCAGACTCTAAACATCCTTTGAAGTTACGGAAGTGTCAACAGTTTGGCGCTCATCCAAGCTTTTCTGCCCCCTCCAGACTCTCCACGAGGCTACACGAGGGAACGCAAGTGCGAGAGTGAGGACGGTGCGCTCGAGTCCCCTCGTCTTCTCTCGCCTGGCCTCGCTGTCGCTCCGCTTCGTGTCGGTTTTCGGGCGCGAGTCAAAGGACGTATGGAAAAAAATATTGAAGTAGACGTAGCGGGGAACTGAATAAATTGAGAGTGTGGATGGCTAACACTCCTGCCGTCTCCACTCGCCAAGACTCGTGCGAGTATGAGAGCCTCTAGGAGGCCTCGCGAGAGTGTGGATGGAGCAGATTCACCCTCAACTTTAACAACCAACACCAGTCATCTATTTGAAAACTTGCTTAACACAACAGACTTTCAAAAGAACAGGTGCTATCTCAGCTTTTCTACCGAATTGATTGTACAGTCGAAATTAGCCGCGCTATAATTAGGCATATGACATGAATTCAACGGTTACTACAAAGGAACAAACGAAGCATAGCATTGTGATATGACGGCGCATCAGATACGGTTTAGGAGAAATGTGACCGCTCTATCGGGCACAGACTAAATACCTGAAGCTAATCAGCATTTCTACACTTATTTTGAACAGTTGATTTTACACGTATCTTACCGAGTACATTCGATTTTACGCGTGCTCGGTGATACGGTTTAGTTCTAGTAATTATGTGTATCATGCCCCGTCCCTAATGACTAGCTAATTTGATAACATTCTCTTATATTTTGGTATTACTCAAAGAAAAGGTAGGTATTCACAATTTTAGGTGTATGTTTTTTTTGTGGCTGTTTGCAAATGGGCGTGTGCCAAAACAAATGTTATTGTTTAGTGTTAGGTAACTTTACATCTCTGTCAGATGACAAAAGATTATAATAAAATAATGATCTAAAACTCAAGTGCATATAGCCTAACGTTAGTTAGTTAGTTAATTCGTATGAGCAAGTGGCCAACTCTGGTGACTGAGTTTTTAGGCCGCCTAAAGCCTAACGTAATTGGGGATAATGTCGCGAAAACAAATATTACATTATTTATATTATTAACAACTAAATTGATTGTTTATAAACAAACTAAAGTTTAAGTCAATCACGTGCAAGGTGAAAGAAACCTGTTAAAGTGGAAAAGAAAATTAGGAAAATTTTGTAAACACTTTAAAGGGTTTCGCATTTAATAAAAGTTTCTAATGAGGCTAAAACATGTGATCAATAACAAGTATTCACAATCATGTATAACTTAAGATTTTAGTTCAAATTAAGTAACTTACATAAACTGTAGTCGTATTTTTAATTATACGCACTAAAATTGACGGTCCAAATGACATTTTTCATAAATTTTTAGTTCGTATAATGAGGTCGTATTTTTAATTATACGCACTAAAATTGGCGGTCAAAATGTCATAAGTATATTTTTCATATATTTTTAGTTCGTATAATGAGCAATCCGACTATAGTCTAATTTTATCATTTGTTTTGTTGCTTGAGTTTTAACATTGAATAAAAATAATTTTAGAGTCACCATGTTGAAACGTGACACAACAAATAATCAAAGTCTTAATTCTTGCTAATAGTATGACGATATCCAATGAATAAAGTTCTGAAGGGTCCTAAATAAACTGTTGTGGATAATTAATCGTTGAATCAGGTCGACGTAAATAGGTCGGGATAAGTATACGAAAGCGAGACTAATGAAACAGGAAAATGCCCAGAAGTCCCAAGATTGACTTTCTAAATCAGTAATAGGAAATCTTCTATAGGATTTCCGAAAACTATGATTACCCACAATCTTTTTTTTTTTCAGGTAAAGCATAGTACATGGAGTACTATGGCTGAGAGAGCGGTGAAGCGTCGATTGTTTATTGCAACAAGTTGCTAAATTAAAAAAAAAAACCGGTCAAGTGCGAGTCGAACTCGTACGCCGAGGGTTCCAGACCTATCCATTATACCCATAAAGGTATTGGACAATTAGCGTTTTTTTTACATATAATGTGCTGCGATAGCAGCGCCGCAAATGTTCTGCGCACACGAGCATAATATTGCAATCCCTAAATATTTTGTTTAATTTTCTTTCACAAAAAAGCACAATTTTATTTATTTACCTTATTTGAGGATGGTGCCAATTAAGCTAGGTCCCTTAATTGTATGAGCGCCCATACAACTCAGAGGACAATCTTAATTGGCGTCAACTATGTATGTATGGGAACACCCATTAATTTTCAACTTTTTTAATTTGTTGGAATTTTTCCTTTATTTGTGCTATAACCTTACTTTTTGCTAAATTTCGTGATTCTAGGTTAACGGGAACTACCATTTAGGTTTTCGACCCAAAACCTCTAGGGTACTTCCAGTTGACCTAGAATTCTCAATTTTGGTTACAAGCAAGGTCTTACAGAACAAGTAAAGGAAAAATTCCGAAATATAAAAAAAGTTGATAATTAAGGTAAGTTTTGGTACTTACAAGTTTTCACGAAAACCTAAATTTGCCTATATCTTTTTATAGTATTGACTCAGGACCTTGATTTTTATAGTCACAATAGGGACTATAAACCTCAGTATATGGTATAAATTTCAACTTTCTAGCTCCACCCGTTCCTGAGATAATCGATGGTGACACACGGACAGACAGATAGACAGACGGACAAGAAAGTGATCTTATAAGGGTTCCTTTTTTTACCTTTTAAGGTACGGAACCCTAAAAAACGACTTCAAAGTTCAATCTGAGCAATTTTCTGCACTCTCGAGGTGTATTTCTGTTCATAACTCCGAAGATCCTTGACAGATCCTCACCAAATTTTTGTGCCACCATTAAGAAAGATAATTCAACTGTTATTCACCATGACATTCCACTGTTTCTGAACACACGTTTATTATACCTCTCTCCTTTCCTCTTTCCATTCAAGTTTTCAATGATTTCATGGATATAAAGCATGAAGATTCTCATGAATATTCCTCAGTATGAGTCGTTAATGTCAATTTTTATCAGCAATCACTAACGAAATGCTTTTATTGGCATATCTAATAGCTTAGTGTGATTGTGGGAACACTTCTTTTATATTTAACTAGCTTCCGCCTACGACGTTGCTCACATGTTTATAAGATACAAGCCGTGTTGTTGAGGGGTCACAGAATTGGGAAACGCTCACGGTATAGTACCAATAGTACCTCAACTTTCGATCCGAAGGTCGTGGGTTCGAATCCTGGCCGTGCATCAATGGATTTTTCGTTTCGAAAAATTTATATGCGCACACACACACACACACACGAGCTCTAAACGGTGAAGTAAAACATCGTGAGGAAACCCGCGGCTTAGTCAGCTCCACACGTGTTGACCATGTCTTTCCTGTGGATATGGCCGGTTAAGCTGAGAGGATGGTTTAGGTGCTGGGCAAGCCTACTCCATCTTAACAATGTCCCAGACACTACAGTGTCCCGATAAGTGTAGGCAAAAATTGCCTTCTGACACTGTATAAATCATCTAGTAAAGATGTAAAGTAAAGGCCTAAGTTTTTAAGATACAAGATAAAATCATTAAGATTAAAGAAAGACTTAGCTTCCGTGGCATGATGATAATTTTTCAGCAGTTATAAAAACAATTTACAAATTAATTAAGTATCCATTGAAATTATACTTACGAGTACTTTTAAGCTTCTTGACAAACTAAAATATTATTTATCGTCCGTCGGCTAAATTCGAAAACCTCGTAACACCGGCTTTTTTACGAAAATGATTTTTTGATGGAGTTGGGTAGAGAATTAGATTTTCTACCAAACTGCATCAAAAATTCATTTTCGTCAAAAAGACGGAGTTACGAGGTTTTCGAATTTAGCCGACGTTATCATCCTACTAATATTAAAAAGGCGAAAGTCTGTGTGTGTGTGTGAGTGAATGTTTGTTACCACCTATCTCCACCGATTTTGATAAAATTTGTAACGTATATAGTTTAGGTTCTGGAATAACACATAGGCTAATTTTTATCCAGGAAAAATGTATGGTTCCCGTAGGATAAAAAAAAGTAGTCCACGCGGGCGAAGCCGCGGGCGTTCACTAGTTGTTTCATATTATTATTGTTCCATCAACGATCGTTAAAACATAAGGTTGTTTCATCATGGATTCCGTTCATGAATATGGACGATGCATTGACTCTCCAGTTAATTGAATGGGTATTAATTAAGGTTTGGTTTACTTTGGGATTATTAATTACTTTTTACAAACGTTATTTGTTTTTTTTTGCGAAAAATTATACAATCGCATAAAAATAACGGTTAGAATAGATGCTGTAATAACTTTATCATGGGATAAAGGTTTCAATAAGGTTAATAGATAATCAATTCAATAGGTAATCAAGGAATTAAAGCAATATTTAGCGCGGCTGGCACCAAATGCATAGGTGAAAGCTAGTGAAAATTAAGCTTAGTTTCCCATGTATTTTCATTATTTATAGAATTTTTTTTTTTTTGTTGTCTAGTGTCATCACCTCACCGTTGAGTCATCGGCTTCGTTTTAAATTTCGAGAATATATCCCCTTTCAGAAATAATCTTTACAGCTATCTTTATCTCTTTCTTAGTCTCTATCCTACTTCCCATTACTTCAAAATATGTTATCTAAATTGAAAAAGGCTATCTAGCTAGTAAACTGATCAAGTTTTTTCAATAGCAACTTATGAATGCACAAAATTTCAATTTATAACTTTTGGATGCCGCACCCTACACTACCCAACTGTGATCAAAAGGAGAGCTTAACTATTATGAACGCACCCTTACCAACAAGGCATAACCAAAGCGACATACAACCCTAACGAATAAATTCACCCCACGTTAAAAATAAATCGTGAAAAGTAAATAAACGGCGACCATTAATGCCCTGATTATTTCAACCCCTGAACTACAGACGCCATTTTGACTTTTTTATTCAATGTTGGGGTAGTCCAGTTTTAGATGTCAAAAAAAACGAAATAATGCTGCTCATTTATTTTATCTGCTCATTGTCATCATCATCATCATCAGTCTATAGCAATCCATTGCTAGACATAGGCCTTCCTAATGAGCGCCATCGCGCCCTGCGTAGCTAAAATGGTCGCTAATGCAGATTCACAAATGATTTGCGTCGAGATTCTCGTATTAGAAATCACAAAGTTGACAATTCCGTACCGGCAATATCATCTTATTGTTTGACAGTTTTGTGGAGAATCGTAAAATAAAATGGCCACCTATGAATTGGAATTGCACTAAGTGTCAATCAAATATTATTTATGTTTAATAATGATAATAAAACATACTAAATACTTACTTAAAAACCAAATACTTATTTACAGAGTATTAGTAGTAATAATACGATGCAATATTAAATGAAAACCAACCGGGTTATTTTTTTTTCGTGTGGCAATTTAAGGCCTAGCATGTGATTCTGCTGTGAATTGAATTGCGTACAATTCAGCTAACATTTGACGGTAATTAAAGATGAAATGCTTTAGCAATATCAATACAAATCACCCGTGAATCATATTATTGTGAATCTGCATTAGCGACCATTTTAGCTCTGCTGTCCTCGGCTTGTAGTGATACATACTCGTAGTTGGGTGTTTCATCTGCTTATTTACTTTGATTTATTTTAACATTTATACAACGTCACAAAGCAACTTATGCCTTCACTTAACGGGACACTTTAGTGCCTGGTACATTCTTTGAGATGGATTCTGCTTGCCCAAAGTATAAACCATGTCATTACAATGAGGAGTTTATTAAACCTTGGGTTACCTATGTATTATTAGCAAAATGTTACTAATTTCAACCATTTTAGCCTATTTGCACCAACGAAGTGTTAGGTATGAGTCTTTTATTTATCACACCATTATTTTCGGTCCCTAGCTCGTCTCGTCTAGTGATATCCGGTCAGTGACAATATATAGAAAGGCAAAAATAGATCGGGCAAAAATGGCTGGGTTGGGTTCCCTAATGGAGATCCTTAGCATTTACACTGTAGCAATAAGGTGATCAAGTTACAGGAAAAATGAGTTTCACAGTAGTAGGCAATCTTATGTTTAGCAAAATATTTCTAGTTATCAAAATGAAAAACAGGACCGACTATATCCCCGAAGACATTTTTATTGGAGGAAGGGTAGGCATAGTGGATTTTTCTCACTCTATATTCGAGCAGTCCGACTGGGGAAGTACCTCCGCCTTACCGAATATCACAGCCAATACAAATAACATCATTCTTCTAGAATGGTGTTGTGTTCCTGCCGTGTCAACTGGTGGACCAGTCTTGTCCATTGTGTTTTCGGCGCTGTGATTCTTTAGGGTTAGCAGCGCGACTGTGACTCCTCTTATGTCACAGGCATCCATAGGCTACGATCCCATCAGGTGTGCTGTGCCCCGATCGAAGTATGCATAAGTTTAATATTCTATCCGTGACTATAGTAAAGTATGGACTGAACTTATTTTAGTCAAGTTACCGTCAGAGGCGCTGCACTGATTTCCATACAATTGAGATACTTTACATCATGGATTGAATAGTAAACTCGTGCATACCGGCGATCTGGGCACTGTAACTGTATGCTTGTCTGCTGCCGTAGTATAAAAAATAAGACATTATCTTAGATTTTGATATTTTTAATTTTATAGTGTTTTAGAGATCACTGAGATTTAAAAATAAATCTCTCAGATCTTTTAAAAACATGAGCTGAGAATTATCACATCATTATATTCAGAGATCAGGAAGGATTTTTATGACCAATATTATTTTGTAAGTACTTAAATGTATGTTTACTGTTTTTGTACAATATAATGTGATAAAAGGTAATAGTTTACCTGCCTAGCACAAATTCAATTTGCAAGCCTTAAGTACCCCATTGGGGGCGAATAAAACTTAATGTAGCGAATATGGAGCGGTCTATAAACAAGAGAAGCGTATGCATAATTACTAGCTCCTGGTACAGAAAACGAAGGACGCAGTAAATTCGATTATTAGGGAGTTCATATATTGAATAGTTTAGTAAAGAAAACTGAGCGGTTTCACTTATAATACAAATGTTCTTACATGTCTAATGTTGAAAAAAAAATGAAAAACAAAAAGTTGTAGTTTATGGTATGTTTCAACAATCATTCCTCAATTTTATGAACCAACTGAATCAATTTTAATGAAATTTAATTAGATGTATCATTGTCTGGATAGACTAATATGAATTAGTTTTACGTTGGTACGACGCTAACATAACCACGAGCAAAAGCTAGTTAAAAATAAAATAAACTAAGTATTTTTATTTCGACAATAATTACCATTGAATAATAAAACCAATGGTTTATGTATTATTAGTAGGATTATATAGTTACGAACGATTCAGGAAACTATTATAAGTAAGCAGATTATAATGAAAAGAAAAATCTAGGCATCCCTTCCTTGTTCTAATGTAGCCAAAGAAATTTAATATCTCAGAGCATTATTTCAACCCCTTTTCCAAAGTACAAAAGATTCACTGTGTGCTGACATTGACACTAACGCTAAAAGACATTAATTGGGCGTAAATCGATACCTTCTGAGATACCTACCAAACATGGAACCACCAGCTTTTCAAGAACTTTGATAGCCACCAAGTAACAAACAATATAATACAAGTTTAGTACTAAGATTATTATTATAGTGGCTCCAAAAATTTTGTTTATTACTAGTTCTGTGAACCTTATGTTTCGATGTACAATCTGTTATGCATTAACTTTCGTATTATTCAAGCATGTAAAATAAGTACATCCAACATATTTATATGCGCTGTTAGGACATGCCTTTCCAATTCAATGCAGGGCTTCGGGATACGTCCTCTGTACATCCATCAAATATACATCAAAAGTCAAAAATCATTTATTCAATAAGATCACTAAGTGTACCACTTTAAATCGTCTTAAGAGCTAGGTGATTCTATTCCTGTTCCTTCGCAACCAAGACCGTGAAGAACCAGAGCAACAAACACGGTTTGGGGCCTAACTTTCTTTTCGGTGACACAATTTTTGTTACTAATATGGTTTTTATGTTTTTTTATCAATCGTCTATTTATATATCAAGACTAAAAACTAACATGCAAAAGTTTGCAGTAAGTTAACCCGTGCAAATGAAAACCCCCACGCAGTATAGATTTTAGATAAAATGTGCTCTTCAATAAACCACCCAAGACTGCCACACACAAACTCTGGGCGTAACTACTTTGTCAGATCATGAAAGAGCAAAGAAGCAAATGTATAAAAGAATTATGTGCCCAATGAAAGGACAAACCGACTAATTCGTGTCTCATACATCAAAGTGTGAATTGTCTGGTTCATTTGGGAAAAGCCGGCCGGCATCGGGAGATAGAGGATATTGACGTTTGTGTTACAGTGATCATTGTGTGTGGCGTCAGAGATGAATGAAGGTGTGGCTTAATAGGTGTGAAGTGTTTTTCTATTGTGCCCTTCAGGTAGGTATGAGTACGTGAATTATGAGGATGAGAATGTTCATTTTATAGTTTCGCTAACGGTGAACATGCCACACACATTTGCTTATGCAAAATGAAATCCTACTAATAATAAAAACTTTGATGAATGATACTCGTTTTAAACTGGTGAAGTTCTCTTTTTAATGTAAGGGAAATTAGGGTAATTTAATACCTACTTACGAAAATGTGAAATTAAAGTTATACCTATACCTACATAATGTAGGTAAGTTTAGTAATGTAAGTTTCATTTACATAAATAAATCAATTTGGTTACTTTTTTAAAATGGGATTGTGATTTCTACTTGCCCTTTCGGAAACTGAACGTTTGTAAATCAGTTTGTATTTAAGTATGCTTAAAATTATATAGGTACTTAATGTAAATTTATATAGAACATAACTTAAAAGGCTCAAGCTATTTTCAATATTGGAACTACTTTAATAAAGTAGAAGTGGAAGCAATAATACTGCAAAGTGTTAATAGGCATGATGACAGTAATCAAGTATCGCCAAAATATTTATCTGATCTAATGAAATAGGATTCAAAGATTTTGAAAAATGTATTTATTCTCTTATTAATGTCGAGATTACTAATTTATTTGCTAAAATAAATCTACAAAATACAACAATCCGCCATGATAGCCAAAACGCTTGCCGGTGTCATGGCGTCTGTCATTGCGTCTCGTCTCGGTAAACATCCTTTTGTTTCTATAGTAACTATGTAGGCATCACTGGTTGATATACCGATCCGTGACGTAAAAACAGACGCCATGACACCGGCGAGCGTTTTGGAGTGAATTTGAAAATTTAAATTTAAATGTATTTTTATTGCACAAAAACCTTAATTTTCTACAGAAATATGATATATTTTAGACAAAATAGATCCTTCTGAATATCATAGAAGAGATTTTGAAAATAAGGATTCATGCCTATTTGTTTTCTATTACAAATCTGCCCTAGCCAACCGCTAACGCTATAGATACAAGAGAAAATGTTTGGAAATTCTAATTCAACGACGATAAGTCACTAGCTCCTGTAGCCAAGTTACTTATCTACAATCGCTAATGCTAACAGAGAAAATGTATGTCACGTGGTCAGAAGTGTCAAAACAAAGGATTAAGGATAATACAAAGAGATGTCCATACGAAGCGCTTGTTGGGCTAGGGCAAGTGGTCAGAACAAAAGATTAGCGATGATAGAAAGAGATTCGTTGCGAAAATATTTGGCTAGGGCAGCAGTTTTAGTTCTGAAGAATGCCACTCAAAAATGTTACTCTAAGTGAAAGAGTCAAATGACATTTAGGCTGGATTCTACCAAAAGTCATCTTACTCCAGAGTAACTAGCCGACATAATTCGAAATACAATTATGTATTTAGAAAGCGCAACCGAACATTATTAGGTGCATACAAATTATCCTGGTTATAAGGTGTCAACTTTACAATGTCAAAATATTCAAACAAACAGTAGTTAACTCTCGAGTAAAAACTTAATTTTGGTCGAATCCAGCTTTAGAGAATAACACAAGAATTATGTTGTATGTTGTAGTTAACATACGTCAAAGTTACTTACGTTAAACTTACGTCAAAGATCCATCAAAACCGAATCAAAAAGTTAAATTATGATGAATTTCTATGTTATCCACAAAATGTAAACTTTGGTCACGAAAGTTTAACCTACCCTCCGAATAACTGAAGCGCTAAGCTGTTAATAACTCTTGCGGTCACGTCGCTTAACTTCAAGTAACGTAGCTACGTAGAACGTAGCTACGCCACTTACTCATACTACGCCACTAGCTCATACGAACATACAAAAGTTGAAGAAAAACAGATTTCACGAAATATATTGAAAATTATATGGACACAGAATTTTATCGCCCGCGACCACGGCTGTTGTAACATAGCCGAAACGTCGGGATAAATAAGGTAAATTACGCGATAAAATCCTGTGTCCATATAATTTTTAATAGGTACGAAAAGTGATCGCGAAAGTTTAAAAAAGACTATTCACGAAATATATTTTACCGAAGCTATTTTTACAAAATCTTTCACAAAATTTCCGTTTTTGGTGACGATGTCGAAAACGCCAAGATATAAACATTGTCCTGTAACTCAACGTGGCACGCTACAAACTGAAATAGTAATTTCCTTCAGAGCTTGGGAATGTTTCTAAGACATTTCAACATCTTCAAGGTTCTTCGCATAACTTTAGATTCAATTTTGTGTTTTAAACATTCAAAACTTCGCTACTTCATACGACAATAGACTTGCTATTAACTCATGTTTAGTTTCGACAAGATTTTAGTATGCTTTTGTTTGCTTTAGGTTGGTATAGTCAAGTCAAGTTTTATATCACGGAATAAGTCTGACACAAATATGATCAAATTTTATTTCATGTCATTGAATTTCAGTAAATTATTGTAAATATTTTATGTCTCAGTAAAGTTTTTCTTACCACTTTTAAAATATACTTGTTAATTTATTCATACTACTAAAATCTCGATACCAACTGCAATTTTTATGCATGTTTTTTTTTATAATAGTCAAGGAAAGTATTTTCAACAAGAAATCTAAGGAGGTAACTGAATTTCGCTTTGTCATCATCTATCACCCCGGTTTTACTTGAACAAGAGGAAATTACTGAAACCACTTCCATCTGTGGCCAATATAAGTATCTTCTATGTAAGTATCTTCTAACACACCCATTTTTAAGATGGAATCATTCAAAAATTCAAATGCGAAACAAAATCACGAGTTCACGACTGTAGTTTTAAGACACGATAGATATTCCTCTCAAATATTCAGATATCCAATCCTCAAAAAATTTTTTAAAGGACGTTAGCAATATGTATTTACATTTGTTACATATCATACACCATATTATGCAGTAGTACGTCATACGTATGTAACCTATCGCCTTAAAATTTTAACTGCTTTCCTCGCGATGATTTTATCGCTGAGCTCGTTTTAAAAAGTATACAAATTTTATGAAAAAAATTCAAACTTACAAACTTCAGGACACACATTTAGAGTAGGTACATCCTGCAAAAACAACAATACATGGTCACCGATTCATATAAGATATAGGTACCTATTTTCATAATAAAATTCTGAATAAGTACATTCATGATTTTCAAGTTGAATGCGGTGAAATGAGCTCTTGAACAAAGGAACTTGGTAAATTAAACCTTCCCAGTTGTAACATTCTAAAACTGAGCTACATTTTGTAATAGGTACTTACTGAACTTGTATAGTAGGTATATACGCCAAAGGTACACGTACAAAGGTCAAAAGAACGTAAAGCATTGGAAACGAAAAAGTTAGAACAAAGAATTTCAATGAAAATCAAAGTTGTCTAGTTTACAAAGTGAGAAAAGCAAGCAGGTCATGCATATTTCTAAGTTGATAAGAGCTATCTATAGATCCTTAGATGACTCAACTGGTTCTAATATATTTTGAAAGCTATGTAAATTAAATAAATAAATGTGTAGTACCTACCTAGATTAATTTTAGGAGGTGCCATGATATAGGTAAGATATCTACCTATTATGCTAGTACAGAAAATACTAGAACAAGACTAGAACATACTTTAATTGACTGAGGAACGTATAGTCAAAGCTTTTATGTTCTGATTAAATCATTGGTTCAGATCATACGGTTGACAACTTCATTTATAACGCAATCAAAGGTGTATCTAGATAAGTATATGATCTAAATACTAGGACTTAATTGCTCAATAGATGTAGACACAATGAGAACATGAGTCATTGTCTTGCCTTCGTCATGTTACGAGTATAATTATGACTATTTTCCTACGCCTACATATTGCTGAGTAGGTAATTCACTGATGAGAAGGTTGTGGATTCGAACTCCGGCTGTGCGTCAATGGATTTTTCATTTTGTGTGAAGGAAAACATCGTGAGGAATCCAGTTAGCTTTCTAATAGCGGTGATGGGCTTGCAACCTGTCACGTATGGGATGCTAACTTCTGCAAAATGTAGGAGACCGAATATTTATTTTTATTTGGACTGGCTCTGACTACCCAAAGTCTATCACGCCTTGGGTTTCTTGTTTCCTTGTTTTTCCTCTAACTAAACCATATCACGTTGTTTGTTTATTAGATAACGTACCTAAAATAGTTCATCATTGATGATTGCTAATTAGTTTAAGAAGGCCCACAGTTACATATTTTTAAATAAGTAAACATTAATCAAAGTTCTCTCAAAAAGTTGGCATTTCAGAAGTCCCCTTACTTTTATAGATGTTTTTAGAGCGTCCACTCGCAGTTTCGCTCTCGTCATATCAACAATTCAATATGCAATTCCAAGTTTCATCCAGTATTTTGGTTAGAGCTTGATTGAGATAAAAACACACCCACAAAGTTTTAGATTCATAATATTTGAGACATTTAATTAGAAAAATGGATATGAATTGAATTTGTCAACACAATGTTAAAGGCTTAAATAAATTTTGCTAGTATAATATGGGTAAAGAATTATTTAAGAGCTAGCATCATTATTTAGAACATTGCAGAATATGCATTATTCAGGAAGCTATCAATAAACCTGTCGTCAGGTAACCCACCACCCACTGACAGCATCATAGTTTGGTTTCCAACAATTCTTTACTTGCAGACAAAGGTGTGGCTAACATTTTTGGCTTGAATACATTTGTTTGTGGTTTTTGATTGAACAGCAACACGGGGTCGCTTCTGAACAGTAGTCGTAAACCTTTTGTTCTAGAGGCGACATGAGGTCCTAATAGTTGCGGTTGCCATACAATCCATACTTATAGGATTTGGTCGCGTGGATAATTGAGATGTCTGGAAGAAAGAAGGAAAGAATTTGAAAAAGGTTAATAGCTACCGGAGTTCGGTGAAAACTAAATGCTGTGGTTGAAATAATTGAAATGGGTGGCTCTTTGTGGCAGCTCTGTGGTAGGCTTACTGCAGAATTTAGTGGTAGATGGTAAATCATTCAACTCTTCAGTGGTTTTCTGCTATTAAAATTATACTTATGATTTTAATGACTTAAGGGCTCGGCGAACGTATCTACTTACCTAGGAACGTAATAAGTACCAAAATAATTTAAAATTTGAGCATATTTTTATCACTTTACGTTATTATTAGGATAAAGGTAGTATTTATCTAGGTTCCTGTTAAACTTTTGTTTCAAAAAACTTACTATAGAACAAATGAAAAGAAAAAATGCCATTTTTGGTGTACCTACAAAGATTTCAATTCTTACATTGGCTTACATTTCTTTTTAGGTAAGTTTTTCGGAACAAAAGTTTAACAGGAACCTAGATAAATACCTACTCTCCTAATCTAACAACATAAACTGATATAAACATGCTTACATTTTAAATGATTTCGGTATTACGTTTTTATGGAAATTCGCCGGTCGCAGCCCTCTTAAATACTATTTCGATGTATCGACATAATTTAACTTAGATGAGTTGGTTTTGGTTCAACAGTGATAATTAATTTTACACTTTACACTTTGGTAATTTTACACTTTGGTGAGCTTGAATAATAGTCCTTGTCCCGAAACGAAATAGTTGCTAAATAGTTCAAAAAAGTTTTGTACGGTTGAACCTTTAGTAGCTTTAATGATGACGAGTAGGTGCAATGTTAATAATTGTGTACTTCCCTAAAACAAAGACAATTAGTAAAAATATTTCTGAAAATATCATGATTAGCTGGCTACATTATATTATATTTTGTCCATGGACTTTATACTTTTAGCACATGTTTTGCAGTTTTACATTTATAGTGAAATGTAACAAAATATGTTACATTTCCTAGCATAAATCAACAGGTTGTCTGATAGAAATCGCTTTTTGCGATAAAACTGATGACACAGCTATGAATTATGAATTTGCAATAATATTTAGTTTGCAATAAAGCATTCTTTATTCTATTAATTTTCAAAAATACAGAGATATTTTTCATCTGCATCATTCATGTGCGCGTGGTTTCAGGGGGCGTACCACCAAGTCTTAGAGCAATGTCAAAACAAGCTTAAAACAGGCTTACTGCTTTAGGAATGACATTCTTTGTCATGTTTCAAGCTTGTTTTAACATTTCTCTAAGATAATGATAATTATTATTACGGGATTTTATCGCGTACCTTTTATTTATTTTGTTTCCCGACGTCATCCCGTGACCACGAACGCTGCAACGTGTTCGAAACGTCGGGAAACAAATAAATAAAAGGTACGCGATAAAATCCCGTAATAATAATTATCATTATGTTAACAAATCGCGAAAGTTTAACAAGTTATATTTCTCTAAGAGTTCATGGTACGGCTACAGCTCATAATGCAATAGTCACTAGCTTTGCTACCAAATGTGCTAGAAGCGACCTAGAGCTCGTAAATTCCAAGTTACCCAACTTCATTTATCACTTGGAAACAATAAGCAGGCAGTTAGGGCCAATGTCGTCGATTGTCACGCAAGACAAAAGGGTGTAACATAACAGGACATTTTTATTGTTTTACTGCATCGTTTCTTAGCTTCTGTAGCCGCAGGAGGCACCCAAAAATACTGAACAAGAACACAGAAAAAATACTTTGAAAATACTGAGCAATTAAATAGATTTACAACCGTTTATGACTTTCCCAGAAAGTTTGAAATGAGGATGTCGTTTGTTTTTTCTCATGACGAATTCGTGATGATCGGAACTTTTGTCGCTGCAGTGAAATTATAAAGACTTTTATATGGAGAAAAGTGGAATATTTATGATGATAATTGCTGTTTTATTGAAGCTGTAAAAAGGAGAGGTTTGATTATTTCTGAAATATATTGATTGGGAATATGAATATGAAAATGTTTGTTATCCAGTTAAAAAGTACTTGATGTTAACGACATTACTATTTAACTATTTAGAAAATGTCTACTTAGTGGATGAATTAATCAACATATTGTATTATTGTATAATTATAGTTGTTATGTCGAAAGGAACGCAACTCATTCTTAATCATTTTCCATGATGAAAAGCTAAAGTAGCAAATTATAAAGGCTTTCTTTGCATGACAAGAGATGAGTTTAAAAATTGTACAGTTCTTACAATATTGCAGTAATACAATTTGTAATGTAATATATCTAATTGTCAAGGTATGACGCTACGCTTCCGTATTCTATTGATATTTTTTTAGGCCCTTAGTCGCCAAAACGGCCGTCACCAAATATCTAACAGGACAAGAAATGTACCTAATCTCTATTTTATCTTCATCATCATCATCATCATCATCTCATTCCACTGCTGGGTATAGGCCTCTCTTCATTTCTGCCATTTGCCCCTGTCTCGCGCCAATCTAGCCCATTACGATCTGCGGTTTTAACTACGTCGTCAACCCACCTTGCCGGTTATTTTATCTTAATATAAACAAATCTTAAAAGGCGGAAGTGCATTATTATCATCCATATCATCATTTAGAAATTGTGTACTGGACAGCTTACCTAATATATTTCCGGAATGAAATGTATGCCGTTTCCATTGGCAACTCTTTGCATCTGGCCAACACAGTGCGGTACAAGACTTTGTTTGATAAAACTGATGATGGTACCATTAGGGAATCTTGATTCCTTGCAGCATGATCTAAAATAATCGATTCAAAAACTGGACCGTTACTGTAGCGCCTCTGGTATGTACCTTGAGGCGCGAGTTAACTCCTTTAATGCCATCCAGAGAAACCGCGTTGCTTTTATGTCCAGGGTCGGCATGTGTAGAAACGCTATTGTGGCGAGTCTGTCGGAAAGGATCTTCCAGACAGACGTCTATAGATGATGGGTGCAAATAGCATCCTGAATTCTGTAGGTTCGTACCTGCCTATATTATTGTTCAATGTTTATTTTAATGTACCTATTTTAGATTAAGTATTGTTTCTGTGTTTAGTTTTACAATTATGTACCTACAAATGGATCTCGTGTTTGAATTAAAGATATATTATTATTATTATAAAAACGTAACTGTATCGAATCCCATTGTCTCATCCCAATCAAGTCCAATGCTCAATCATTGTCAAGCGAACAATAAATTCCACCTTCTAAAGAAGCCATTAAACATAACACCTCTATAAAATGTTTGTAAACACGCAAAGCCTTCCAACTGAGAGCCTCAGGAACTACTAAAAGACAATGTATCTAAATGCTACCGATGACTCACATACTATAAATAAATCATTGTTACTCAACTCGCTAACAGGAATCAGGAGCCCTTGTTCTCCCTTCTATGCTAAACCAGAGTAATAATTTGTTCAAAACAAGGCACGCTGCTGCTAAAGGGTCGCAGTGTGACGTCTCGAGTTTGACTCCAAGTTTGTTCTATTGTCGATTTGAAAACAAAGCGCGTGTCGACACCCTCGCTTCTTTTATACGAGCTATTCCTCTGTCGAAATGTGAAACAAAACACGGAACGAATGACAGGCGCTTTTGTCATCTTGTGATAATGAACGCCGTTACTTTTATCTAATAACTTACATGTATACAAAATAACAATAAGTGCTTCACGAAATAAACGTTTCCTAGCACGAGACTGATGAAAAACTCGCAAACAATAGCGCTTTAGACTGCTCTGCATCCAAAGCTAATGCTAAAATGGCTTGCCTGTCGCCACCTTTCAACGTTGTCACTTGCGCCAAGATTCTAAATGTCTGGATCCGGTTTTAAAATGACCGTAGGGCATTTATTCATAATTTAAATTTCCTTGTTTATAATAGAAAATTCAAGTTGGTAAATAATAATTTAATTGGTTGTTTACTCTGGTAAACGACTTTATAGTGACATTCTATAAACATTTTTAATAAACTTACAAATAAGTCCAAAAGTAAATTTCTTGTCGTACTAAGATAATTTTATTTGTAATAATCCCAACAATAAATACCTAATTCTAAAACAATTTAAATTAAAACTTTTGAAACTATCATGGTTACGAATACGAACATAAATATTAATCAATAATCATGGTAATTATCCCGTTGATAATAATATTTATAATTTAAAAACCCGATAGGTATATCTATTATCTAACCCGTATTACTGCATGATCCGTAGTTCTCTACAGCCCCTGATCGATAAAAAGTAGTAAAAGGTATTGACGTTTTTGGTCGAATGATCAATCGATATGCACGACTTTCGCGTTTGTACGAGAATTTTGTGGACATTTGATAGGAATGCTGCCGATTCAATTCTCGTGAGAACTTTAGAAAGGGTACAAACAAGTGCCGTACTCAAATATTGTAAGGTGATTGTGAATTTTCGCTAAGCAAATGCTTTCGTTATGCCACTCAGAAAGCTTTCTTGAGAAGCAATTTCAGTTATCGGAATGTCTACTGGTGTTAATAAATGTCGTCTCGGATTATACATAGGTCTTGTGAATCGTGTCAGTGCTTTGTTCGATTCTTTCTTAGCTTTTTTAATTTGAATTGCTCCAAAAATGTTGTAGAAATAATTTGCAAAAGTACAGAGTATGTTTAAAAAAAACAATTTTAAATTAGTAAATATATCACTAGCGGAGTGGCCACGTGAAAAAGTAATGGCAACCTATTTACAAAAGCTTGATTTATTTTATTCATTTTACTTAATAAATTTTATTAATTTTGTTCCCTTTATGTGATCATTATCTCTGTCTTTTTCCTTGACATGAGGTCGGCACTCTTCCACTTCGCTCTAGCCGTCTTTCTGTATTTGATCTTTTGTCCATATCACCCTCAGCATTTAGTTTCTCAATTCAATTTCAACTTTCTTAGAATACCATTAATACCCTTAATTAAAATTAATGAATGCCTTGTCTTCCTAAACAAACCGTCCTAACCACTCAATCGAGTCAAGTTGACACTGGACTGGACAGTATCGAATCTGCGTCGCGTCGGATTGGGACACGTGCGTGAACTATCTGCTGTGAAAATCGATCACCGACACCGGTTTTCCCAAAAAACTGAAGTCATCGACCGATTAAGAAAATAACCCGTGATTTTTCTTAGTTTAGCAAAGACGAGAGTATAATGTTAGGTACCTATACCTATCTATAATCAGTCACCATTATTTAAGTATATTATTACTATGTGCTGCCCACGGCTTCGCTCGCGTAGTACCCGGATAAAAAGTAGCCTATGTTACTCTCCAGCCCTCCAACTACCTCCACACAAAAAATCACGTCAATCCGTCGCTCTGTTTTGACGTGAAAGCAGGACAAATAAACACACTTTCACATTTATAATATGAGTAGGTACGGAGGTACGGATATTATTATTTACATAAACTCATAAGAATATTTATATAACTAGCTGTGCCCGCGACTTCGTTCGCGTATGCTAATTCTACTAATTTGTGAAATGTGAAAGTTTGTGAGGATGGATGTATCGATGGATGTTTGTTACTCTTTCACACCAAAACTACTAAACGGATTTTATTGAAACTTGGAATAATTACTTACATAGATTATGACCTGGAATAACACATAGGCTAGGTTCTTTTTATTCAAATTTTTTAAAACTCATTAGGTAGGTATTGCACTGGTAAATCTTTTTGCATGAAAATGTTGAGAAAACGAATTTTCCCAGATAAAAGACCTAGCTAGATCGGCTTTTCGCCTCCGTAAGCCCCCGTACCTACCGCAAATTTCATCAAAATCGCATAGCTTGTACTATGGGAACCAGATAACTGATAGAATAGGTACTTACCTACTTCTATATTTTTTTGTAAATACTTTAGGTAGGTAGGGACTTAATACTTGAATATCTGGGCGACCGAACTATGCTCGGGTGCAAATAGATAAAAATTAAAAAAGAAAAAGAAATAAAACTTACAAAAAGTAAACTTTTACTGGCTGAGATTCGAACTCGAAGCCATCGGTTGAGTTGAGAGGCGGACACCTATTTCACTTGGCCACTTTAGTTTCAACAGAAATTGTAAAATTACGAACCACATTGCACTGGTAGGTAAACCTTTTTGCGTAAAAATGTCGAGAAAACGAATTTTCCCAGATATGAGACCTAGCCTAGGTAGATCGATTTTTCGTCCCCTTTAACCCCCGTACCACAAATTTCATGGTCCCAACGTATGGTGCCGGCGTATACGTTGGGACCAACGTTGGTCCCAACGTTGGGGCCAAGATTTCGTGAACCATCCACACGTTGGCGATTACACCAGTCTTGTTCCGTGACGGAACTTCCGTCAGAGCCAACGCAACGTGAGGACGTCTGATGTCTGCGCGTCCGATACAGAAATTGAAATTTTTGTATCGGATGTATATGAAATAGATTTTTGAAGACTTCTATGTTCAAATTACGATTTAAATACTTGGCTATAATTTACTTTGGCGCTGCGCTGAATTGGGGAATTTGTTTTCTAAAATATTGAATTCATTTAAAGCTCTGATTTTTATATTTTCGAAAATTTAAGGAAGATTAATATTCAATTGAGGTTTTAATTATATAACATTTACAGATTTAAGTCTATTGCGCTGAAACAACATACGGTTTTGAAACGCAAAAATTTGTATATTCCTGCTTGTTTTCTAATAGCAAATCGCAAGAAGCTATTTCTGTTTCGTAAAAATAGCTTAGGTGTGCTATCTAGTTACCTATTTTTCCTATTTACAACTATCTACTTGGGGTTTGGGTGTTAATTTCTAATCTATCGTGATAAATACTTTTTAAATAAATACATAGGTATTTAACATAATAAATACACGGATAGAAAATTTGAATAAGTACTTACTTGGAAATAATTTACTTTGGCGCTACGCTGATTTGGGGAATTTGTTTTCTAAAATATTGAATTCATTTAAAGCTCTGATTTTTATATTTTCGACAATTTAAGGAAGATTAATATTCAATTGAGGTTTTAATTATATAACATTTACAGATTTGAGTCTATTGCGCTGAAACAACATACGGTTTTGAAACGCTAAAATTTGTATATTCCTGCGTGTTTTCTAATAGCAAATCGCAAGAAGCTATCTCTGTTTCGTAAAAATAGCTTGGGCGTGCTATCTAGTTACCTATTTTTCCTATTTACAACTATCTACTTGGGGTTTGGGTGTTTTAATTTCTAATCTATCGTGATAAATACTTTTTAAATAAATACATAGGTATTTAACATAATAAATACACGGATAGAAAATTTGAATACTTGGAAATAATTTACTTTGGCGCTGCGCTGATTTGGGGAATTTGTTTTCTAAAATATTGAATTCATTTAAAGCTCTGATTTTTATATTTTCAACAATTTAAGGAAGATTAATATTCAATTGAGGTTTTAATTATATAACATTTACAGATTTGAGTCTATTGCGCTGAAACAACATACGGTTTTAAAACGCTAAAATTTGTATATTCCTGCGTGTTTTCTAATAGCAAATCGCAAGAAGCTATCTCTGTTTCGTAAAAATAGCTTAGGCGTGCTATCTAGTTACCTATTTTTCCTATTTACAACTATCTACTTGGGGTTTGGGTGTTTTAATTTTTAATCTATCGTGATAAATACTTTTTAAATAAATACATAGGTATTTAACATAATAAATACACGGATAGAAAATTTGAATACTTGGAAATAATTTACTTTGGCGCTGCGCTGATTTGGGGAATTTGTTTTCTAAAATATTGAATTCATTTAAAGCTCTGATTTTTATATTTTCAACAATTTAAGGAAGATTAATATTCAATTGAGGTTTTAATTATATAACATTTACAGATTTGAGTCTATTGCGCTGAAACAACAAACGGTTTTGAAACGCTAAAATTTGTATATTCCTGCGTGTTTTCTAATAGCAAATCGCAAGAAGCTATCTCTGTTCCGTAGAAATAGCTTAGGCGTGCTTTCTACTTACCCACTTTACCTATTTACAACTACTACTTCATGGTCATCACCTACCTAAAACCAATTTAAGTAATTATCATTAAGTAATTTTGAAATTCGTAGGTAATAAAAAAATGTTTAAAAATTTCCATGAGTGCAAAAAGAGGAGGTCAGACGGTCACCCATCCCAACATTTTGTTCCCCATACAAACTTTCAACCCTTATTTTTTTATCTCAACCATGATAACATATGAAAAAAAGTAGCCTACGTCCTTTCCTGGGATATAATCTATATCCATGCCAAATTTTATCGTAATCTTTTCTTTAGAAAACAAAGTGTTTAGAAATTTAGATTGAATTCTTTAAATGTACATATCTTTTTTATTTGTGAACGGATTTTGATAAAAAAACTTCTATTTTTTTAATCCCAACTTACCATAATACAACAGTCAAAACTACATCCAATTCAGTAGAGCCGTTTTTGAGATTAGCAGCAATAAACACACAGAGAAACTAAAGTCACAGTAGAATTCTTTAAATAGATATATCTTTTTTATTTGTGAACGGATTTTGATAAAACAACCCCTATCTTTTAATCCCGGCTTACCATAATACAACAATGAAAACTGCAACCAAATCAGTTCAGTAGTTTCAGAGATCTTAGTGGTCAAACACACAGAGAAACGAAAATTTCAAAGTCACAGATTACCAACAGTTACTATGAAGTGTTTGCGTTCAAGGTCAACGTAGATCGCGCTTATGACATTTTTGGACGTGAAAAGGTTATATGGATCAAAAACTGACATCACTTAATTGAATACTTATAAGTTTGTTCTTAGACTTCATTCTTATTATATGTATAGATTATTAAAGAATATTCAGCAGTTCAACTTCTACTTCAAAGAAGGTCACATCTGAATATGGCTGAAGAGCCGATGGCAGAGAGAGAAAAAAATAAAAGAATATTCGGTTTTACCTGGATCAGATTTAGTGCAAATCACACACGAAACGAAGCGAATGTATTATGGTGAAGTTGCATTCGGGCACAATGATCTACTACAGCATAAAAGTGTATCCGAAAAAAAAATGATCAAGAGGGATGATGGAATCCCCCTAGTCCATCATCACTGTGTTTTTTCTTCATTAATGATTATGTACCTAACATTATAAAGCTTTGGCACGAACAGCATTGATCGGGAGCATGTGCTATCTACAGCAAAACAGCTTTGATCTAGATAAGCTGAGCATACCTACAGATTATAATCTTAGTAGAACAATATCTGCCAACACAATAAAGTCCTACCGAACGAAAATTGACTTGTTTAACTAGACTAATTATTATACTCGTAATTAATAATTATTACCTAGAAGGGATTGAGGACAACAATCCATAGCTCATCTGGTAATTTTGTATTTCGTATTTTTTAATTTTTCCGTAATTATAAAATGTAATAGGTAATCTGGAATTCTACAATCTTTCATTAGAGATAGTTTTCAGTTAAATTAAGATTCGAATAATTTGACGCCATTACACCTGCACCTGCGCTTCTGTCCCGCTATGATAATGATTGTTATTGCTTTCTTGATGGCTTATACCTACACACTACAAAAAGCATGTCGATGATTTTTTAAACTTACTCAAAATCCAAAGTTTTTATATTTTACTACCTGTTTTTTTTGTTGTTTTACCAGTATTTATTTCATATCAAGTAATTTAGGAACTATTGAGATACAATTTGGACAAAAGAAAGGAAGCCTTTGCGAGAATAATGACACAAAAGAATCAATTCAAATAAAATAATTTAGAATAAGCAAGACATTTTTCAATCGCTTTTCAGTATCTCCTGAACTCGAACTCCTCAGTGAATTAAAGTAAAATTTGTGTTTAGGCTCATTTGACAAAGCTTAAAGCTTGTAGGTATCCTGAAAATATTTTTTCAACAAAAACTTTTAGTTTACTTAAACATAATTTAAGATTTCGAAAAATCACCAAAATTATAACCACGCTAACAAAGTCCTCATGTGAAAGAGCCCTATTGTCGCTGCCATATTTAAATGTTTAATAACTAAAGAGTTAACTGTTCAATTTCGTTTTGTCTATCGACTGTTGTTCTCACGAGTTCTGTGAGAACAATCGACAAGAGAGTTTTACATGTTTTAGTAGTTGTTAGAGCGATACGCAAATACCTATAGATTCGATGCAATTAAATATGCTGTGAGTCATATTAATATAATGGTTGGAGGCGTCGGACTGTCTGATACAAGTTTTGAGGCATTACAATTTATTGTAATTAAATAGTTTTTGGAGAACTTGTTTTATTGGTATTTATATGGGAAATAAACTAATAGACTCTATTAAAGTTTTAGAAAAATATTACAATATTTACGTCACTAGATTTGGTTCTTTAAAATATTATTTCACGATGTATTTTAGACAGTATGTAATAACTTTGACTATCTTTGTGTACCCAAGCAATTCTATGATGCTGACAATTTTACTAATGATTTTTAAGTTCTTGTAAGTTGCAGCTAAATTAGAAAACTTTCATACCCAATGATTGCTATTCGAGATATGAACTTACTAGCGGACGCCCGCGGCTTCGCCCGCGTGGACTACTATTTGTCTTATCCTACGGGAACCCTGCAAATTTTTCGGGATAAAAAGTAGCCTATGTCCTATTCCCGGCTATTATCTATCTACATTCCAAATTTGATCAAAATCGGTTTAGTAGTTATGGAGATACGTGGCAACAAACATTCACACACACATTCACACGGGCTTTAGCCTTTATTAGTAGGATAATATTAGCAGGATTAATAATGTAGAATAACTTTGAATATCTTTTTTTGCCCAAGCAATTCTATGATGCTGACAATTTTACAGATGATTTTTAAGTTCTTGTAAGCTACAGCTAAATTAGAAAACTTTCTGATTGCTATTCGAGATATGAGCTTATTGCCATTGCAACTGGCTTTTAAGATTTATATTGGTAACTAGGTACCTACCCTCTACGGAAAATGAAATTAAATAATTACTCGTATTACGACTGTATGGGTATCAGACATTCTCACAGCTGGGCAATTCTACTAGATGACAACGTCAATCATTCAGCTGTGGTTTGTTTCGATCTCCATTTGGTGAATAGTAGAATAGCTTTTCAAAAACTTGTTTGCCAAAGTTCAAACCTTAGCTAAAACCTCACCACAACTGAGTCGTTTGTCATTAGTAGAATAGGAAACAGTCAGTGAAGAAAATCTGAGGTTTAGTTGAAGTTTGATTGAGGTTGATAAAAAGTTTGGTACTAGAATTGACACCCGTTCATATCCAACTGTCAAATTAGTACGACTTTCTTAAATGCTTTTTCTTGTCATTGCAAAGAAATGACAACAGATTTGGATTTAGTTTCAACTACAACTAGCTTATAAGTCCATCCTACTAATATTATAAAGGCGAAAGTCCGTGTGTGTGTGAATGTTTGTTACCACGTATCCCTATAACCACTACTTAAATCACTTTTGATGAAATTTGGAATAGGGTGAGTGGGGGCAAGATCGAAAACGGGGTAAGACAAAAAGTAGTCAATACCTCCCGATTGAGTAATCATTTTACAGTGCTGGTAACATTGTCAAGACCACCATTTTGTCACGTCTCATTCCCCAGTCAACATTTGCTGCTTAGGTCCAGGGGTTGTGTAAAAAGTGCAATTTTCTGACACAGTGACTTTTACGCAAAGTGCTTAAGTCCTTTCATCTTACCCCGTGTCCAGTAACTTGAGCTACAAGGTAAGTACGAGTGTTTTATTGATATATCTACTTATTATTTTTAATTCTTACTTGTGTTATTACGTCTAAATATGGCTACTTCTCGTAGTTTAGGATTTATTTCAACTTTTAGTCTTTCCCCATCTCAGTTTTGCGGGGTAAGACGAACATATACAAGTACCAATTTTACCTCATTTTCAAAACTCATAGTAAGAGTCAGATGTTCTCAAACTTTTCCTAAACAGATATTGGATGTATTAAATAGGTATGTAGGTACCCTCTTATGTTTCAAAGAGGTGCGAACATTTATGTATGGAGCCAGGCATACCTACTGTCCGCCATTTAAAAAAAATAGTTTTGGCAGCCAGAGATGAAACATAATGTATCAATCGATAGAGGAACTGATCAAAATACAAACAAAAAGTATTGAATCTCGTAAGTGATAATTATAATTTCTGAGATATTTGGGTCAAGGTGTAGAAAGAACGCTCCGTATCAGAAGGTCTATCAAGGAAAATGACGTAGTTCACAGAACGTCTATATATTAAAACGTCTATATGGTGGTAATGTCTTGAGTGGCACAACGACTTACTAGTAAAACGTCCAAAACGCACCACTATCAAAAAAAATACTTAGTATTTTTTCACAAAAAACAACGCCATATCATACTTCGGGAGAGGGGGAATGCGGGAGTATTAGGGTGGGGGAACCATGACGGGTCAACTTGAGGTCATTGACCGTTGACCCCGGGGTCATTGACCTTTGACCTCGAGTGGAAAAGTTTGAGAACCTTTACTTCAATCTTCCCCCGGTGGGGTAAGATTGATATATTCTAAATATAAAAATCTGTTATAACTTTGTTAAAAACAGGAATTTTGGGACAAGAGTCAGTTTAGAGTTTTCAGGACAAAAAATGCTATAGACTAGGGGCCATCAACTACGTCCTAATATTCATTTATTGTCTGATTTCACGATTTTAGAAAAACGTTCGATCTTTCCCCGCCACCTTTCCATCTTCCCCCAACTTTTTTTTCTTAAAAAAATATTTTAACTTATTTTTTTCTACTTTTGGAGCAGATATAACAGGCAATTATTGATGTAATATAAAAGTAGACTCTTTCCTCTATAAGGACAACTAATTATTTTTTAGCTTATGTTAATATATTTTCTTCTACAAGGGATCAAACACAACACTGCTCATCTCATCAAAAAACCGTTCGATCTTGCCCCCACTCACCCTATAGATAGTTTAGGTTCTGGAATAACACATAGGCTACTTTTTATTCCGGAAAAATGTATGGTTCCCGTGGGATAAAAAAAAGTAGGGCGAAGCCCGAAGTTATGATTAAGACTCCTAGACATTAAAGATCCTTCGCAGATGACTAACGAGGCAGTCAGAATACATTTAGTTTGCAGACATATTAGCTTTCATACGTGACAGGTTGCAAGCCCCATCGACGCTATTAAAAAACTCGCTGATTTCATTCGCGTTTAGAGCTTGTGATACTGCGCATAATAATTTTTTTCGAAACGAAAAATCCATTGATGCACGGCTGGGATTCGAACCCCCGACCTTTGGATTGAAAGTCGAGGCATCCTACTCGGCCGACATGCCTCTCTACTATTATCTTATTTCAATACAAAAACGAAGCCCACTGCTTGGTTAAGCTCTTACAAGTTTTCAAGTTCACAGTATATTCAAGTTGTGTTTAATTATAGTTTTCGATAAAAACAGAATTATAATATTAGAACTCGTTTTGATAAAGTTTCCGGCTAAGCAATCCACCTTCACAATAGTACCGCCTAGTTTTCCAGTGAATTTGATTCGTCATGTCCAATTAAAACAGATGCACGACTTTTCTTGGTGTCCATGGAATAAGTTTCTTTGGATAAGCAATAGGTATTTATAACAATTAAAATTCTTTCAGGGCATCTAATCGAAGCGACGCGTGATCCCAAGTCTGGCACTTATTTGGCTCAACATATCAGCATTGCCATCCAGCGCGGTAATGCTGCCAGTGTCTTGGGCACGCTTCCGTCTGGCAGTGGCTTGGATCAGTTGAGCTACCTATAGATCGTTTCCAACGATCCTTAGATGGCTCAACTGGTTCTTTTTGTATTTTATACTTTTATGTAAATATGTGTAGTTTAGTTTCAACCATTAAATATTTTGGTATTTATTAAAAAGTATTTTACAGCTCCCAAAAATATACAGTCCTCATACCAAAACTGTACCAAACACTTAAAATCCTACTAATATTATAAAGGCAAAAGTCCGTGTGTGTGTGTGTGTGTGAATGTTTGTTACCACGTATCTCTATAACTACTCCACCGATTTTGATGAAATTTTGAATGTAGATAGTTTAGGTTCTGGAGTAGCACATAGGCTAATTTATTTCCAGGTAAAAATGTATGGTTCCCGTGGGATACAAAAATAGTAGTCCACGCGGGCAAAGCCGCGAGCGTTCACTAGTGAAAAATAAAGGCTATACCTGACCAGTCGCCTCCGCACCCGAACCTCACCGCATCGCCTCGGTATTCTTTGTGTGGAATTTCAACGCTTACTACATCAACTTCGTAACGTCACCGGATCGCCCGCTTCGTAAGGAACAAGTGAACGCTGAAAAGGCGATGCAGTGCGGAGGCGACTGGTCAGCTATAACCTTAAACATGAAGTACATCAGTTATCTTTCTACTTTCCAGTCAACCCTTATTCGATTGGCCACAAAGTTTTTGAACATTAAAAAAAATTAAATTTTCAACTACTAGAAATGAACCTAACAGATAATTAAGGTATCGAGAAATGCTTTATTTGCTAGGATCCTAAGTCAAAAAAAATAAAAAATAATAAAGTCGGCTTTATACTTACCTAAAACATAAACAAAATAAACTGGAAGAATTTTTATGTTGATGACAACTTATAAAAACTGTGTATTTTTCATTACATCTCCAATCCGCCGATTCTAATATCTATGTCTTCAAATCGACAATCCAACTATCAGTTCCCACGCGTGTGCCTTACCGAACACTTTTTGTGCCCAGAATCCGTTTTTACGGAAAAAACCGGACTTTAATCACGTTTTCCATTCAACCAATGTACGGATACGCCGACAGCGATTGGATGTGATGGCATTTAAATGTTTTTATTTATAGTTTATTGATATATTATTTGACTTTTATATACTTCAGGTATGTATATGACAGCTATTGTAAATCAGTTGTACATCACAAGTTAAGTTATTAAAAACATTATTTTGAGGATCGAAAATAATAAACACCATGTTTTATTTGGTCTTGAGTAATATCATTTAGCAATTAGGTACCTACCACATTGCCATACAATATCGAAACAATCCCTTTTGCAGTGTCACAAAACAAATACATATTAAGGCTGAATTACACCAGAGCAACAACGTGCGACAGTGCCGCATGCTACATATTGTGACATGTGACATCTTGTGGCATGCTACAAATAGAAAGCAGTTGCGGCATTAGTGGCATGCGGTAGCCTATTTTACGCCGAGGCAACATCGTACTTGGGTCAGTCTGCCACATGACGCAAGGTGGTGCCATGTCGCAAGGTTCTTGCCACAATGTGCGACATTTTTTATTCTGTAGCATGCGGCCTTGTGGCATGCCGCAATGCCGCACAGTGTTGCCCCGGTGTAATCCAGCCTTTATCGAATAAAATGTTGGCACTGAATCCGTTTACCGAAGTTACTAGAACACGCCAAATGAAATACATTCAATTATAATAATACAAAAGGTAACAAAACTGCTATTGTTCTA
Source organism: Camptogramma bilineatum (assembly GCA_958496255.1). Taxonomy (NCBI): domain Eukaryota; kingdom Metazoa; phylum Arthropoda; class Insecta; order Lepidoptera; family Geometridae; genus Camptogramma; species Camptogramma bilineatum. The sequence goes on along the minus strand of OY292465.1, from coordinate 8,110,550 downwards.
AACTGTTTGATATTTTCGAATAAAGCCTTTTGTGGGTGTCGTAATTAAAAAACACCCTGATATTTTGTTAGGATTCATAAACATTCGGACAACCACTTATTTCGGGGTTTATTTTGTCGGAGGGTTTATTTTATTTGAGCCGTGATTGCTGAGTGGGTTAGTGCCTCGACTTTCGATCCGGAGGTCGCAGGTTCGAACCTTAGCTTGCATAAATGATATTTTTCGATTCCAAAAACGTATATGCGCATTAACACGAGCTCCAAACGGCGAAGGAAAACGTCGTGATGAAACCAGTTAGCTTTCTAATAGCGTCGATGGGCTTGCAACCTGTCACGAATAAAATGCTAACTTGTACAAAATGTGGGCATTTTCCAAATATGAAGTAAGTGAAATATTCGCCTGCTTGCGAACCATGGAATTTTTTTATTCATTTATTTTACCAGGATAATCTACAAGTTTTTACTCAAATCAAGTTATTCGCATAATAAGGCAGCTTCACCAATGATCAATGTTGGATCATAATCCAAGAAAATATAACAGTGTATACGGGAAAACCCACTTGGCTCTAAAGTGGGTACTTATCTGCAAAATAGTGCATGCACATTATGGAATGTGGGGCTTGCGTTTGTCTGGCTAATTACGCCTCGTGTGTCTGAACTAAGGCCACAATATAAACGTGCTTTTGTCATAAAATAAATGCATAGTTTTGACGTTTTAACGTCTTATAAATCGACGAACACCAGCTGCACGGACGAGGAAGGTTCACGTTTCACCTGAGCCGAGCGTGCAAGCGAGAGGCACGATCGGCCTAAGCGTTCGTCAATTCATAAAAGTATGCAGTTTTCTATGTTTCTATGACGTTAACACGTAAAATTATCGCCCGTAAACCGACTTTACAGACAACCAGTTTTTTATTAACGCGTTTACTTCCACGCCAGGTAGACGCAGAACAGCCTGCTCAGGTACGGCATACATGGACGTAGCTATAGCTTTGTTATGGGGGGGGTCCAAGGGTTCCAAAATACAAAGATATTTGTTAAGGGGGGGGGGGGGGTCTGGACCCCCTAAATCCCCCCTATACGCCCATGACGGCATATGCAACGGTGGCACTTAACTGGACCGCATAGACTACAACTTTTTTATCCCACGGAAATTATGCATTTTTTCGGAAAAAAAATAGCCTATGTCACTCTCCAGCCCTCCAACTACCTCCACTCAAAAAATCACGTCATTCCGTCTCTCTGTTTTGACGTGAAAGCAGGACAAACAAACAAACACACTTTCACATTTATAATAGGGTACGGATTATAACCCATTAAGTGCCAAGATTTGATGATGCCTTTCGCAGAGTAGAGGCACAGTATGCTCAGGTAAGGCATCACGGTTAAGGTGGATGTGTCACAGTAGCCCGCGAATTCTTGATATTCTCTCAGACCTTTAGCAAATTTACCTTTGGTCCATTTTCATAATGATTCTCTAAAAGGGTAGTCAGAGGAACGTTCAAATAAATATTTGGCAAATGCTCACTTCTAAATCAATATGTTTACTGAAAATTTACAACGTGAGCGATTGACATTGATTATTGAAACGCCTCTGTCGTTTGCGACGGATTCTCTCACAGATAGGATCCGTCAGCTAGTCTGGTCTTGACGTATAGATAAACAGATTGCCTTCAACGAGAACTAAGCTGATCATGATCATCCCAAATCTGCTCTGTTTCTGACGTTGATTGGGGTTATTAAGGCTTTGTTTTCATCGTTAATATTAGCTAGATCGATTGAGCAACCTTTACAAAGTTGCTGGCCAAACTTTAGGATGTTGAAGAAGTCGCGGGCCATAGATATAAAATAAGGTACTTAGATTATTTAAAACAAACCGGTTACTTTCGGTTTGATCTGTAGAAGTCACTCCTTAGCTCCACGTCTTCTGCCTTTACGCGGGCCGGATCAAAAGTTGGGGCGGGCCGCATCCGGCCCGCGGGCCGGGGGTTGCCTACCTATGAGCTAGATAATAGGTATGCATCATGCCTATAATGCATGAACTAAGCAATCGTATTTAAGAAAAAAAAATTGATTGAAATGTGGACTCCTGTCAAGTCAGCTAGGGAGTAAAAAATGTGTTTCAATTAGCATATTCATTTATTTTGGGTAAAATACTTACAAAGTGCTTAGTATCTATAATAATTTCTATTAAAATCCTTACTTTAAATAAATATAACTATTCTATCACATCGTAAGGCAATTTGTGTTGAAATATAAGGCAGGTGAATGCAATTTCAATTTTGAAATTTTTAATTTTGATTGCAACTAGGTGCTTTGTAAAAATGATTGATGCTTATGTTACGGGCAACTTGATTAATCGGGCAGTATTCATATGGACCGGTCATTATGCATAATGACCAAGAGCGTCGGGCAGTTTGATAAATTTATTACTTTGACCGGTCCTTATTCATAATGCCCGACGGCCCGTGGTCCATTTAATAAATCAAGGCTTGAATTTATCACTTAGACCGGGCAGTATGAATAGTGCCCTACTTCTAGCCGGGCAATGTGATAAATTGGATTAAAATCTGTAGGTTAGGTTATGTTAGGTTAGTAAAAGACTACGCGCGAGGCGAGCGAAGCGTGCCGCGGTAGCGGCCGCCGAAGCGCCAGAAATGTAGTAAATCAATTAAAACACTGCAATTCATCTAATTTATTACATTGCCCAAGATAGGGTGGTCATTATTCATAATGACCGGGCAAAGTGATTAATCATGCAGTTTTTATCACATTGCCCAATTGACCCGGTCATTATGAATACGGACAGGTCATTATGAATAATGACCGGATTTATCACATTGCCCGTAACACTTATACGAGTAACACAACAAAAACACAGAATAGGTAATGAAACTTTTTTTAAATAAAATTACCTATATCAAAAGTGCTAAGAAATACTTTACATTTTCATACCTAGGTAAGTGCAGTTTTTTAGGAACCAATACAATTATTTTAATAATACTAAATGAATTAAATAAAGCTTGTACAAGTGAAGGTCTTATGATAAATAATTGAATATTTACAGTGACTTTTATACAAGATATCATATTTAATATACATTAAGGATAAGTAGGTACAATAATATACATTGTAAGGCACATTAGCGACATGTCTCTACAATTAATATACATTCAGTTTGTTTCTTAATTTCGATAGATTATTATCAAACATTTTGAAAATATTTTATCTCTGCTGATATAATCGATCATGATTCATAGAATCGTAAGGCCCCGTTATCTTGTAAAGGAAAATATTTAAATACACAATATACCAGAAACGCTTCAGGCAAAAACCATACAATTTCGTTTTCGTAAATACCACACTACTAATGCCGCCTATATCCATCAAGGCGAGTGCTACCATACGTTTGGCGAGTCTATGCAAGCCAATGCAAACCATGCGGCCAGCTAGACGAGCGATGGTAAGGCAAGACAAATGTGCTGTCTACACGTTGGCATTGGCGTTCACTCGGCCAGCTTGCGCCAACACGTAGTAGCGGCCTAAAAGTTTTTAATCCTCTTTTGCTGTGGTACCTAAACATTTTAATCTAATGGACTCTCCCCATGTCCATTCCGCCAAGCTGGCCTAAGTAAGGGTAGCCAGATTTAGCCTCACTAGGTGAATGAGCGTGGGATGTGTAGTGAGCTGCGTTGGTGCCGAAAAATGAACTGCAACAAATAAAAAATAAGATTAGTTTTTGAAAAACAATAACGGAAATCCAGAAGACAAAGTTTTGGTCACAATTAATCAGTTGGTTAAACTATTATCAATCAAAGGTGCAAAAATGAATTCAATCTGACCGACCAGGCTATTTTTTGTAACCTATGTTGGAGCTATCAAATCTGTACAAAGTGTTTTACTTTTTTTTTATTAAACTAACTTTTTTTTTTTTTCAACCTATCATGTCCCACTGCTGGGCAAAGGTCTCCCCCTTCAACTTCCACACATCACGCTCCAAGGCCACCGTTTGCCAGTCTGGCTCGAACGCATCCAGATCGTCTCGCCATCTTTTCTTGGGTCTGCCGCGTCGTCTCCTACTGTCTTCTGGCACCCATTGAGTGACGAGCTTCGCCCAACGTTCTGGATGCATTCGAGCCACATGGCCTGCCCCAGGGACGTATATAAGGGGGGGGTTTAGGGGGTCCGGACCCCCCCCTTAGCCCATTAAGTTCGGAGGAAACCTAGTCAATTTTTGTATTTTGGAACCCTTGGACCCCCCCCCCCTTAACAAAGATTTTTGTATATTGGAACCTTTGGACCCCCCCCTTAACAAAGCTATATATACGCCCCTGGCCTGCCCAATCCCACTTCAAACGTGCTGTCTTCATACCTACATCCGCTATGCCCGTTTTCGATCGGATTTCGGTATTTCGGACCCTATACGTTCTTTTGATCCCTAGGATACTGCGCTCCATGGCTCTTTGGCAAATCTTGAGGTCCGATTTTTGTGACTCAGTCAAAGACCATGTCTGAGCACCGTAGGTCAGTATGGGCAGGATACAAGTGTCGATGAGTTTGCGCTTTAGGGATATCGGAAGGTTGCCCTTCATAAGTTGCTTCATGGCCCAGTAGCTCCTCCATGCGTTCTCAATGCGGCGACTTATTTCCCTGTCTTGCCTGCATTTGAAGGAGACTACTTGGCCTAAGTAGATAATATATTCATCGACATATTGTATTACCTGCCCATCGACAGTGACGCTACGCTTCGTGCTATTTGACATGACTTGAGTCTTTGACTGATTCATGACCAGACCTACCTCAAGACTTGCCGTGCTTAGGTCTTGTAGCATTGATTGGAGCTCCTGTGCTGATGATGCAAAAAGAACGATATCATCAGCGAAGCGCAAGTTCGTAAGATTTTTATCTCCAATTTTTATTCCGTATGTTATCCAGGATGCCGCTAGCTTTTTAAATATTTCCTCTAGGGACTAACTTTAATCCATTTAAATAATCTTGAGTTCTACAGTTAATTTGAAATAGACAAGAATAATTTTAACAAAAATAAACGCCTTTATTACACTGTTACAAAACTAAAATGACTAAACAACTCTACTTGACAGAGCTTTTAAATCTAAAACTGAAGATACTACTGAAAGCTACGATCTATTTTTAGAAGAACACACTTTCTTCTAAAAATAACAAACTATTAATAAAGCCAAAATGCTAGCAAAAATATGTGTAGCAGAAAATTAACGGGCGAACAAAGTCATTATTTCTCCAACCTTTCTAGAACAGAAGGCAATAATCTTTGTAGTGCCTCTGATTGTTACCCCTACCTCTGCAATAACACAAATATGTAATGGACGTTTGGATGTTTTTCATGCAATAATCACTTCCTGAAGGATTAGCCGTGTTGGCCGAGTGGGTTAGTACCTCGACTTTCGATCCGAAGGTCGTGGGTTCGAATCCTGGCCGTTCATCAAATGATTTTTCGTTTCGGAAACTGTATATGCGCATTAACACGAGCTCTAAACGGTGAAGGAAAACATCGTGAGGAAACCCGCGGCTTAGTCAGCCCCACACGTAGGTATTGACCATGTCTTTCCTGTGGATATGGCCGGTTAAGCTGAGAGGATGGTGTAGGTGCTGGGCAAGCCTACTCCATCTCAAACTATGTCCTAGGCACTACAGTGTTCCGTTAAGTGTAGGCAAAGATTGCCTCCTGAAGTCCTGACACTGTATAAATCATCTAGTTAAGATGTAAAGGCCTAAGTTTTTATTATTGGTTATTTGTAATTTTGCATTAAGCTATAAAGGAAAATTAGACATATTATCATATCCAAGCAAAGCCGCGGGCGGTAACAAAACGTTGTAATTTTCTCAAAGGTCAAATAAAAAACGAGTAATAAAGAAACTAGTAGTAGTTACGGAAGCGCATCGTGACCAAATCCATATTAAAACCATAATCATTAAATCCAGTGGCTAATACATCATTAGACCACATTTGTGGAGCATAAGGTCAAAATTATTGCCAGTAAAGTTCAATGCACGAAATTGTTCCAACTTTTGTTTTGAATATTTTACTGTTCTAAAATCTGGCAACCTTTATAAACTTGATGTAAAAAACGGTGACGTCATTGTTTATTTTTGTGAAAAAGCCCCTCCTTATCTAGGTTTGTGAGGGTACGAACTTAATTTGGATGATTCAGATTTTAAACAATAAAAACAAAAATTGTTTCAATTATGTTTCTTGTTTAAATTGTGAAAATCTAAAAATTCATTTTTGTAATGCACATTAAAAAAAATACAATGTAGGTACACAATGTACTTTTTTAATAGTAGGTACATTGTATACAAGAATGGAATAACAATATTTTTAACATTTTCAAATTAAATTTAGTTTTGAAAACGCAAAAGAAACAGCTACTTTGGACTGCTACATTACAGAATCATGATTTTAGAAAACCGATATCCAATCACAGCTCAACTGAACAAAATACATTTGAGACTCGAAATAAAACGGTCATAACTTTATACACAACTTGTTATTAAAACAATAACTGAGTATTAGGACAGATGTTTCACTCGTTAAAGTAATTAATTTAAGGTTATTACAGAAATGAACGTAACACGCTACGGAAGCGAAGGAACTTAAAAACCAAATCTGTATTCAAAAAATCTAAATAACAGCTGAACAACTTCTTCTTTTAGTTAATCAATGACTCTTTAGCACTGGAATCTTGCGTTATCAATTCAAAAGAAAATATAAAGTAACACTAAGTATAATGTAATTTGATATTAACGTTTGGCACAGTAATGAATATTTTATCCTGAAAGATTTAAAAATAGCTTAAAACTATTTTTCTAACAACACATTTGGCATTTTACAAACCTAATAATTTTTTCTTTTTATAAATATTGCTGGACATTTTTCATTCAAATGAAACTGTTTTTATTTTGCAGAAGCGCTCGGAGCATAGAGCGACGAGGTAACCACACAAGTGGCATTAATAGCTGAGCGCTTCCGTGCTTCGGAGGGCACGTTATAATTGTCGGTCCTAGCTTTTAAGTCGTTAAGCCATGATGGAGGCCTTCACTCCCCAAACTCCCCAGTAAGTAGCTCATACCAACTTACATAACTATTATTATAATTTTTTATGGTCTCAAATGCAGAAGTAGACATAGCTACTTTATTATTATTATTAAACCTTTTATTTCCCAAAAATACTTAAATTAGTTATTAAGTACATCTTTCATTATTATTAAATTAAATTGATTTGTACAAAACTATGATTATTTCTATACTTATTAAATTAAATGTTAAATGTATTTATAAATATTTAAATGTTTCTTAAATTACTATTCATTTTGTTTATTTGACATACTTACCTATGGAGAAATAAACTTGCAAATTTTCTGAAAGTATTAAATTCACAACTGCTCAGATAATGAACGAGAGTTTAAATCAAAGAGCCAAGAATAATGCTACATCTAACTTATTATGGCCGTTTGTTACCAGCTTATCTAAATGTGTGACTATCGCATTGATGGTAGTGCCTGCGTAATGTTTATTAACTGATATTATATACGTGCATTCATATATTTCTTCTATAGAATCGGATTATTATGAATACACAAGTTATTCAATGTTAGTACAACGGGCTAACCAATATTTTAAATTAACTGAAATCTTTAAATGTGATAATTTTCAATTCAAATCAACGACAGGTCCATCGAAAACAAAACCAAAACAGCTTCTATTTCAGCCATTATTGAAACCAAAGCTTTAAACAAGAGCTTCTACGGGATGGACTATATTTAACTGACACCACAGGCTTGAGGTTTTAGAAATGATTTGTAACGATTACGTCGAAAACTATCAAAACTGAAAAATACATCATTATGACTACCTATATAAAAAGAAAGTGATATGAGCTGTACAAGTCTGTTTAAGATCGAGACAGGAGACCGAGACCAGTTTTGGTCTCCTGTCTCGGTCTTGGGTGCGAACTGGGGGTACATATGAAAAGTCCGAAAACCGAAATGCCGATCCTTGAAATGCCGATGCTTAAAATAGCGAAATTCGATATGTAGAACGGTTGAAATGCAGAAAGCTTGAAAGATAGAAGTTTGTAAGGTCGAAAGCTAAAAGTCAGAATGCTCGAAATGCCGAAAGTTTCAATTGCCGAACGTTTACAAAGTAGAATGCTTAATAAGTATAAGTTCCAAATGCCGAATGACTAAAACATCGAAAATGATCGAAATAAGTACTTACATAAATTATTGAATTTTTTAGTACTTTATTTCGTGGTAGTTTTTACGGGTGCGAAAGTAGTTTAGGTGTAAAGTAGCAAGATGGAAACGTGATAGTGAAACGACTTAAATACTTACAAAATTATTGTATTCTTAACCAAACTTAAAAAAATAAGGAGGAGGTTCTCAATTCGTCGGATTTTTTTTTTTTGTGTTTTTTGTGTACGTTCACCGGTTACTCGAAGACGCCTCGACCGATTTCAAAGATTCTTTTTTTGTTTGAAAGGGTATACTTTTCCAATGTTCCTTTTGATCATCAGGTCAGGATCTGATGATGGGATCTTGGAGAAATCGAGGTAACTCTTCATATTTTAAAGGCATACGCGATTCGGGAATTTTTTAAGAACTTGATAGGATATCAGTGACAATGCAATATGATGGTAACATTAAGCTGACCTGATGATGGAGTCAGAAGCTGTTCAACAGAACTCCTCAGTAAATAAGCCGATTTAGTTAAAACTCGGCATATCTGTCAAGTTCCGACTACAATGTAATAATATGGTCATAACAAGCTGATCTGAGGATGACATCAGGAGCTGTTCAACAGAACTCTTCAGTAAATAGTCCGATCGAGTTGAAACTTGGAACTCAGCGTATCGGTGAAGTTCCGACTACAATGTAATAATATGGTGACAGCTGCTGATCTGATGGAGTCAGGACCTATTGTGTCAGAACTTCTCAGTGAATAACAGTGGAAGATCCATGTTTGGGTCTCCCTCCCCCTCCCCTCTCCCTCCCCCTCCCCCTATCCCTCCCCCTCCCCCTATCCCTCCCCCTCCCCTCTCCCTCCCCCTATCCCTCCCCCTCCCCCTATCCCTCCCCCTCCCCTCTCCCTCTCCCTCCCCCTCCCTCTCCCTCCCCCTCTCCCTCCCCCCTCTCCCTCCCCCTCTCCCTCCCCCTCTCCCTCCCCCTCTCCCTCCCCCTCTCCCTCTCCCTTCCCCTCTCCCTCCACCACTCCCTCCCCCTCCCCCTCTTCCTCCCCCTCTCCCTCCCCCTCTCCCTCCCCCTCTCCCTCCCCCTCTCCCTCCCCCTCCCCCTCTCCCTCCCCCTCTCCCCCCCCCCCTCCCCCCTCTCTCCCTCCCCCTCTCCCTCCCCCTCTCTCCCTCCCTCTCCCTCCCTCTCCCTCCCTCTCCCTCCCTCTCCGTTCCTCTCCCTCCTTCTCGCTCTCTCTCTCTCCCTCCCCCTCTCCCCCCCTCTCCCTCCCCCTCCCCCCTCCCCCTCTCCCTCCCCCTCCCCTCATTCTAAATACAGGTGAAAGAATTTTTTAAATCAGATGAGTAGTTTTTGAGATAACCTCCTACATACGAGTACAATACAAACACACTTTACCTCTTAATAATAATAAGTAAAGACAAAAAAAAATTCTTACATCTACATAATTATTTCGAGCATTACTGGTTTCAAGCTTTTATATTTCAAGCATTCTAAATTTTGAGCGTCGGCATTTTAAGCTTCTATGTTTTAAGCTTCGGTATTTTGGCTTTCGGCATTTCGAGCATTCTGATTTTTAAGCATTCTACATTTAAAGCTTCTACATTTTAAGCATTCTTCTTTACGAGCATTCGCTATTTCAAGCATCGGCATTTCAATGATCGGCATTTCGGTTTTCGGACTTTTCATATGTACCCCGAACTGGCTTTGCAGTGGCGCGCGAAAGTGACATGAGACATAGAACCGTCAGTTTATAATGACAATGGTCTCCTGTCTCGGTCTTGGGTGCGAACTGGCTTTGCAGTGGCGCGCGAAAGTGACATGAGACATAGAACCGTCAGTTTATAATGACAATGGTCTCTGCAACTGCCATCTTAAGTGATACATAGGTACATACACACATTAAATCACGCCTGTTTCCCATCATAGGGGTAGGCAGAGACCACAAATCTCCATTTGCTACGGTCCTGACACACTTCTTTCGCTATGATTAACACGGAAGGACTCGCTATCGTCTCGATTGCGTCAGAAACTAGTGGCTACATGCTAGCTGAGGAAGTAAGTATGCAAGATAAGTTTTAATACCACCGTTTGAAGCAGTAATGCCCGAGTTCACTGCACTAATGTCACGTTCAGCCTTTCATTAATTGCACATAGTTCGTGACGTAAGACTGTCTACTTAGATGGTATAGATTCGTGAGATTTCAATCGAATACAATGTTGCACGTAAAAAGACGGAAGTTTTCTGTGAATCCAAATTTTGAGGTGTTTTTCAAATATTTGGTGGTACCTAGGTATATGGTATAAGTATAAGATATTTTTTCTGATTGTAATTTAATTTCAATTTATTGCGAAAATGGGTAAATATAACAATGACATGACCAAAAGTATGTGAAACTAATTATAAAATCAATTATGAAAGAAATATCAGGTTTTATTGAGTAGTTTATTTATTTATTATGATTACCAATAAGTAAGACCTACATAATACCTAACGCTAAGTTCGTAACTGAAATACACTCCTCTTTAAAGGCAAACACAGCTTACACAATTTTAATAAAATAGGTAAAAAATAGTTTGATTGCCTCATCTTTTGTTTACGATTTGTAAAACTTATAAAAGACGTTCAAGAAACGTAGAACTGAACTAAATACCTACCCAACCCGTTGTTATAAAGTAAGGTCATTTTAACTAAGTATGTCAGTCTAGGAAAGATTACTCTCTGAGCGTGATTGAAACAAAACTTAATTTCTTTAAAAATTCAATAGGTTTTCGGCTTTTCGGCTCGTCTTACACTAATTTATTGATTGCGTAAACCTTCATACTCAAGTTAATTCGTTGTATAAACAGTTAACGAAACCATATACAAATTACAGTATCGGCGTATTATTTACTTGATAAAAGCCTTCGAACGATAGCCGGAATTAATGGTGTCCATAATTTTGAGGCCAATTTACGAAGACAGATGGAAAGTTTACAGGGTTCATAACTTCGACAGGATACTGGAAGTTTTTGTAAATATTTTGTTACAGTTTGTAAGAGCACGTAAGCTGTTGTATTCATATTTTTAGCCAATATACGAACGAACCGTGTTTCAAGAGCGACACCGTGGGCCTTACTTATGATAGATGTTTAAAGTTAAACACTGGTTAAACAACGTCCTGTCTTTATTTGTGGATAGTGACAAACAGAGACAGGACGTTGTTTATTTTGAACACTGGTTAGTGTTCAACTTTAAACATCTTTCATAAGTAAGGGGGCGTTTGTTCAGAATTGCGGTATTAACAAGGGCTTTATAAGGCGGCATAAGTGACTTCGCAAACTGGGCATTTAGTCGCCGCGTCTTGTCGCTGCGACATGACGCACAGTTTGCGGAGTTTTGAACAAAATGTATGAAAATTGTCAGCTACAGCACAGCCTGTCGTCGCGTCTAAATCGCCGAGATGTCGCTGTCACTTGTCGCTCAGTGTGCGCAGTCTCTAACTCTGTCTTTTACAATAAACATTTTCACCTATATTATGTAAAAATAAGTCTTTATCGGCAAATGTAATCAATGAGCAAAATTCTACTCGATTAAATTTAATACATCTCGATTTATAACGGACAAATCAACGTCGTACTTTTACATTAATAAATTAGTAAGATTAGATTACAGCGTGGGTATTTATCGCCAATAACTGTCAGTTTTAATTAAAGGTAAACTTGTGTGCTTCAAGTTACGTTCAAACTTAGGTAATGATAGACGATAATGACGCGACTATTTCTTCGGGGTATATAAATATTAAAAGAAAGAATAAAATGTTCTATTCCTTATTTGAATATGGAGTGTGCAAAATAAAATTCAGCGTACAGCATTCATAAAATGTTTTAGCGGACAAATAAGTCGCGAGTGAGCACGTCAATCAAGCAAAGGACTAGATAAGACAGGCCGACACTCAGACGCGGCTAACCCATATATTATTAGTTTGCCCGCCATTGTCAGGCTATATTGTATGTGCCTGTGTGGTCCACCGAAGTTTATAGACGTGCTTTGTCTCGATAACACGGATAAATGTCGTCGCCGTATACAGCACAATGCTACAATGTATTTGTCGCCATTGCTCTAATTTACTGTACCTAGAACTTACACATTTTCTCTCCTCAAAGGACCTAATAAATTCAATAAAGGATGAGAATTGAAAAATAACTAAAAATTTAATTGAAAAATGATCGAATCTGGCAGAAAATTGGCAGCCCTATTGCGTTCACGATCCGATCGCGTATTACGAAGCGCTGTAATAACCACCCATGCGCCGTATAATGGCCAACTTCTTACACTCTTAATTGATTAGCGGCCGCTTCGGCTAATGATAAAGGAAGGTGAAAAGAAATAAAACGTACGAGCACAGATTTGCGATCGATGCCCACGCCTGCTCCGCCACCGGACGCTATTACTCCATTCATCCTATAAGTATTCTCCCATGCTTGTCCAAGGTCCTGGAGAAGATTGTCTGTATGCAGTTGACCCGATACCTTGAGGAACATGGGATACTTCCTCAAAACCAGTCTGGCTTCCGAAGAGGACATAGTACTTCTACTGCTCTAATGGATGTGGTCGATAATCTTTTGGCATCTCAGGATAAGGGTAAAAGTAGCTTCCTGATCCTGCTAGACTTCTCTCGCGCCTTTGACTCTTTAAATGTGCCACTCCTATTATCCAAACTGTCATACTATGGTTTTGACTCTAAAACGGTAAAATGGTTCTCTAGTTACCTTGAAAACAGATCCCAGTGTGTTGAGCTTCAATCTCCCGATGGCAGCTCACATAGATCCTCTTCCCGTCCTGTCCCTCGTGGCGTCCCGCAGGGATCGGTCCTGGGTCCAGTCCTTTTTGTTGTTTACTGTGCTGACATCATCAAGAAACTCACGTTCTGTCAATATCACCTCTACGCCGATGACCTGCAACTTCTCCTACCCTTCCATCCATCGGATTGTGCTGGTGCTGTTGCAAAGGTAAATCACGACTTAGAACAAATATTTCAGTGGTCCAGCTGTAACTCGCTAATCCTTAATCCAAAAAAATCTAAGTACATATTATTTGGTACAAAAAATATGTTGAAAAGGCTTTCCAATATAAATATAAATATTACAGTAAATGGGGAATCTGTTGAGCAGGTTGCTGAAGCTAAAAATTTAGGTTTGACCATGGACAGTCACTTACATTTTGAATCTTACATAGCGGACACTGTACGCCATTCTCTCTTCCGCTTAAAAATGCTTTACAAGATTCGTCCATATTTAAGTGAGGAGGTAAGGATCATGCTGTGCGAGTCTCTAGTTCTTTCCCGGCTCAACTACTGCGATACAGTCTATGGACCTTGCTTACTCAGTAGATCTGTCCAGCTGATACAGCGAGTGCAAAATGCCTGTGTAAGGTTTTGTTTCCACGTACCCCCTAGATCACATGTTACTCCCTTCCTCAATTCGTCAAACCTTCTTAAAATGAAGGCCCGGAGAGAACTGCACCTTGCTACACTTCTCTTTGGGCTTATTGAGCACAAAACCCCTGCCTACCTATACTCCAAACTGACCTGGGCCAGTGATAGGTATCCCAGACGTGATTGTACTAACCTCATCTTTCTTGCACCAGAACATAAATCCGTCTCCTTCCGTGGTTCCTTCCGCTTTGCTGCCTCGAAGTGCTGGAACGATCTTCCACCACCCCTTCGGAGCCTAAAAACAGTTGGTACCTTTAGAGCTAAGCTCAAGCAGGAACTCCTGCGTATTCAAAAATCACAATAGCCGGATGGAACCCAACTTACTACTTACCTACTACTCTGCTCCTTCTATATCTTTTACGTTTCACTTCCAGTCCTCCTCACAAGTTGTTGCAGCTCCACACCACATTGATTCTGTATTTTCTTTCCTTGGAACTAGATGATGAATCTGATGAAGTGATGACGTGTCCATACGAAGCACGTGTTGGCGACACGTGTTCGTTTTGTTTTGCAATGAAAGCAATTTTTTCTCGCCATTCTACCTTCACTATGATTTTACATTTCTGTCACGTTCTGACACTGACACTGACAGTGACAGCTAACCATTGCGCCGTACTATAAAATAAAGCTCTATACCCACTCACCACACGCACGGCTGGTTTTTTCGAAGTTACTAGCCTACATTATTAATTATTACCTATATACTAATTATATTATACCTACAATTCCTTATTTTTTCAGTTTTCTTTTATTTTCATACTAGTACCTACCTATCTCATTATATTTAACGATACCTTCCATAATATGTATAATTCCTACATAGACCTACCTATTTACCTACGCATTATATTATACCTGTATAGACTATGCTCAAGATGGTGATGTCACCCAACCAGGAACAGTCTGAAAACCAGCGTTGCCCTGTACCTTCCTGGTGCAGGGCAACATAAAGCTGAGACTGTCCCTTTTTGGTCCACACCAGCACAGACGTCCTGGCCTACTTTTATTTAAAACTATGTACTAGGTAAGTCTTTGCCTGTACCTTACTTCTACATATAGTACCTACAATAATCTTTACCTTTTATGTACCTACCTAAGACCTACCTATTGTTTAAAGTTTGTATAAAAGCTTGTTAAATCTACTTACCTACTTATGCTAGTGTTCGTCTTACATTGTAAATTTACGTCTGTGTGTGTGTGTGTTACCGAATAAATGGCTATCTATCTATCTATCTATCTATCATCCATAGACCCTTAGCCTACTACATCATCTCGGATTGACATCATGAATCGCGAAATGAGTAACACGAAATGATGTCATTGCACACAAAGAACCTAAACGTACTATTAGTGAAACAGCCGGGTACACGCGGTATTCACTTAATTGATAGTTATTTAAATTGCCGCTGGCAAAGGTCAGTTTATTGTGATTGCATATTCACTGTTCAATCCGAGTCAGGGTATGAGTAGCGGATCATCAATAATTCATGAGACTACTTAGTCGCCGTCAGGGATTATTGAGATGTTATGACTGTTTGTTCTGGATTAAATCGAGAGATAAATTGAATGTGCCTTACCTATAATTTTCCGGCCACGCGCTGACTTCGGCCAGTTTGTTCTGATGGCCGCTCAGCTGTCGCGATGTCCAGTGGTTGTGGGCAGACATAGCGTGGTCTTGTTTCGCGTAGTCTCCGTAGCCGTAGGGATGGGAGACAGGGTCGCCGGCATAAGTCGGATGTTGATACGTGAGAGCACTGGTCTGATGGACTGAAGGACTTGATGTGACAGGGCTCGAACTGGGTGGAGTATCAGTCGGGGCTTGCAAAGGAGTAGGCAGTTCCGAAGAGTGCGATAGCGGTGTTAAGTTCCCAGATGAGAAGGCTGTTGAAGTAGGTGGATGCAGTGATGAGGCCAGTGCGGATTGACAAACGGATGGAGCGGTTAGCGCTGATTGGTGGAGCGATGGCGCAAGAGCCGAGTTTAGAACCGAGCTCGAACCAAGCGCCGAGGAGTAAGATTGCTGCCAAGATGCGCACTGAGCGTTAAAGGTCGAAGGGGGCTCGTATTGTTGGTGGACGGAAGGAAAGGCTGATTGCAAGGACATTGTGTTGAAGGCACTCAGTTGTTGCGAGTTGAGTTGCTTGCGGAGGCGCGCTCTTCGGTTCGAGAACCAAACCTAAAGATAAAACCAAGTCTATAAACAAAAGCACATGGAAACGTGTTACTATGCTAGAACACCCTTGAAATATAACTCAATCAACTAACAGTTTCTAGCGATCTCCCCAGACGGTTCTCGTGGCTCTTAAATATTCAAATGTATTCCAAATACATAATTGATTTACTCTGACATTGCAGAGAATTCCGTTTCATTATACTGATGTGAACGTCACTAATAATGGGTTATCTCGATTACATTTTCAAAATTTATGGGGAATATTAATTGTACAAAAAAGCAGTAAGACAACAGTAGCGGCATATGGTAGCTTACTTAGTATTGTTATAATTAATTACATAGGTAATTTGAGGTGTTTTTTCACGCCCAGCTTGCAGGGGCGGGAAGGTGAACTGATATTACAATGGGTTGTTTAATTGCACTATCCATCATGGATACGCTTGACTTGCTTCAAACAGATGCTCACCTGGACTCTAGCTTCAGTCAGTTTGGTCTTCTGGGCGAGCTCTTCTCGTGTGTATACATCAGGGTACTGAGTTCTGGTGAAGGCACGTTCTAAAGCTTCCAATTGGTCCCCAGAGAAGGTTGTTCTAGATCGGCGCTGTTTTCTCTTAAGGGTTATTCCAGGTTCGGACTCAGTGTCTGAATCTTCACATGACGATTGACCTGTGGACAAATGAAACTTTGTTGATAAATGAAGAAGAGGTTCAAATTCTTTATTTGGTGACGGATGGGGAACCAAGGAAAGCACAGCAATAACTTATAAAATTACGTGACGAATCATGACCATTAGAGCCGTGGGTGCGAATAGTAACATTATAAAATTTTTGTCATCGTAATCTTTAAAGCAACTTTCTAGCAAGTCGTTTATTTTGTTGCCCGTCGATTACTGTCCGACTACTGCGGACCACACGCGGCCTCGATTAAATTAAACCACATTACGTTATGTGGTAGTGACTTTAAATGAATTTGGGGCCTCAATAAATATTACTTTACGCTAGTTGATTATTAACTCAACTCAGGGCTTGAAGCCATCTTACGAGTATTTTATTAGCTCTTTTCAAACATTCTTTAATATGTCGCCCACTCCTTCATTAATTCACAAGTTTTCAGTGAAGTTGATTATAGTGTGTGAGCAATTTAAAAGACGGTTGAATTTCTCCGAAGCGATGCAAAATAATTCGCGGAAAAACTCGCGGCCGGAACCCGTTAGGTCGTAGGACAGGCACGAACGCAAATTTTCAATGCGACGCCGACTGCAAAGCTTTTCCAGTGTAGACATTATTTAGCCGCGCACAACTTAATATGCATAATCTTATCGGTGTGCAGAATCTCGCTCCGTGTCTGAACCGGGATATTAGGAGCGCCATTTTATATTGGATAGCTATACGGCACAAGACGTGCAGTACGGACAGATTGTCGTAATGCAAGGCCCGCGGCCAAACGCGATGGGATAATAACACCTTTGGATACTAATTTCATTTTTATAACCTACAATTTTGAAGCCGACACAAGGGGCGCTGCCGTGGCGTGCGCTTGCGCTTACGTGGATTATTAACTTTATACGCCATTTTGTAAAGTTTGCAAACGTTCCGACAGTCTCATTACGACAATGAAATTATAATAGTCTCTTTTGAACTAAATTAAGTGATTATGAGTATGGGATGACACGGTCAGTTTTACGGATCATTATGACGAAGGTTCCAGCGAGTTAAGTATTTAATTCTAGATCAGACCAGCAGGCAGTTAAAGAGCTCGTGTTTATAAAAAAAAACTTTTATAATGCCATAGAATGGGTCACAAAGCCAACATAAACCTTTTATCAAGCAAGAACTACAATAAAGTCGGGTAATATAAAGTTTTATGCAAACACTTTACAGATTTCTCTTCAAGCGGTAAAGTGCTCAACGAGCATGAGCATTTCAAAATGAACTTTCTATTCTAGACTAGCGAAGTACTAAAATTTTCTCTTTTTTTTCGCATAACTGAGGTAAGTATTGACTTACCTAGAATGCCATCAATGCTGTGATTTCTTCTAGGGTCTGATTCGTCTCTTTTCCCTCCTCTTATAAGTCTCGATATAGAACTGACAGAGGGCGCGGTGTTTTTATCACAGATGCCTTCTTTTATAAGTTTATCTCTAATCTCCCAGGAGAATATACCTGGGTTGTGTCTCTTCAGTTCTTCGATCCTGTTCTCAACTTCTGGTGTTGCTACTCTCGGCTTCGACCCACCGATCACACCGGGACGGATTGATCCAGTTTCCTGTACAACAAATTATACACCATGATAAAATACAACAACAAAACTCACAAAAACCTGTTTTCAGAATGGAAATGTTCTAGAAACCAGG
Organism: Camptogramma bilineatum; assembly: GCA_958496255.1. NCBI lineage: Eukaryota > Metazoa > Arthropoda > Insecta > Lepidoptera > Geometridae > Camptogramma > Camptogramma bilineatum. Next base: position 8,092,322 of record OY292465.1, on the reverse strand, counting down.
AAAATAGTAGAGTATGTGATTAGAAAGGGATAGTTTTCTTACTTATTTTAGAGGGATAAAACCTCTCCATGATATTAATGTCATAAACAAAAGAGAAAACATTTTTTACTTTTACAACTTCGAGTTTATTTTCAAAAAAGACAACATTTTCAATACTGAAGTAGCCTTTCGCTGTAAGAGCTGTCCATATTACCCCACCTGATATCTGTTGAGGATCTTGGAGACGCATCCGTGTGAGACTCGCAGCTGACGAGAGATGACGCAAGGGCGCACTCCTGCTGCAGCCATCTCCACTATCTTCAACCTGATGTGGTTCGGCAGAGGCCGGCCGTTGATAAACACCCCTCCGAGTTGATTCATGCGACCTTGACCTGTGAAGAAAACGCTACCTTAGCTATATGTGCATAGAAGGTAAAATGCAAAGCCGTACACAAGATTTCCCTTCACAGTTTGCAGGGTCTTAACAAAGTAAGGCTTGTGAGCATGAATTACTTAATCGGTTTTGCAGTTAACCTATTCTCGGGAAGAGGCTAAATGCTCTGTTCTAAACATTTAAGCTCATTGATTGTAAACCACAACAGCTCTAGTTAAGAAACCTACTTTTAGTGATTAGTACCTACTCTAGTCGTAAGTTAAAAATAATACAATGTTTTATTTTTACATCCAAATTCAAACATTTTACACGAATGTAAAATGTTGAATGACTTCTGGCGATTTTATGTAGCAATGTTTACGCGAAATTTGGTATCAACTAAATTGAATAGAAACGAGTGGGCAACTGGAAACCTTAAAAATAAACAAAGAAAGCTTAAGAGATGAATAGGGCTGCAATATAGAACACATTACGTCATCGGTAGTCGATCAGCTCGTTTTACGTCCCATTACCAGTGTTCTCAACCAAGAGTATCCAATTTCTGTAACACGAATGCGGTCAAGCCTAAACGATAATAGTTGAAATGTTGCCTTTGTTGCCCCAACTTCTGCACTTCTGCAGAAGGTTTCATTTTACGGTTGAAAGAAAGTCATCAAAAGTTTAATTAAAGTTTTATCATCGCAGGTGCTAATTAATTTGGAGCGGCCAATATTGCTATCAGGGGATGGTGGGATTTTCTGATGTGTATGTAGTTGTCGCTATTATAATCACATCATTCGATGTGTGGACCACCTAACGTCAAAGGACGCCGCTTCAACCGCATTTTTGCAGGCAGAGATGCATTTTAACTTCTATTGAGAATAAAATAGCAATAAAAAGTGAGGGATTAATAATAACGTGACGAGAATGAGTGTTTTATTATGTGTTTAGTTTTTTCTTTATGACAAAGTTTTACACGTCATAATTTTAGTAAACCATAGTTTAACTACTTTAGTTAAGTAATTTAAAATTAATATTATGTATTTCATGTATTTAGGTACTGTACATATCAAATTATACATAGAAATGCTTGAATACTATGATTCAAAATGTAACAAATCCTTAATTCATTTAGCATTCTAGGAACATGAGTCATTATAGCTCATAAGATTGTAATCTAAGATAGTTGGATATTAACCCGAAATCCGAGCTCGTGATTGACACGATTTAATTTCCCAAAAAAATTAACAGTGGCATCTACCACTTGTGGAGGCATTTATAGTTTATCAATTTCGAATAATTCCACAAAGGTCCCGACACATGTAGAGTCTGGGGCCCCTGCTGGGAAACACCAATCAATTAGACAACATGTCAACAAGTATGTCCTTTGATAATACAAGAAACCGATGCGGTATTTAGACAATCTAAACTAAACCGTAACACAAACAACATATGGATATTTTGTGGTCAACACGAGAATGTGAATTGAAAGAAACAGGATAGTGGAACCTGCTGTATAATTTTGAAGCGTCCTTAAGGGACATAAGGTGTTCTTTACTGTGGGAGATTAAGTGGTGGTTTCTGCAAGCGATCCTCATATTTTTTGTCGGAGCCCGTAGACGTTGCGGTGCCTCCAAAGGCCATGTTTTTGAGTGTTAATTTTATGTTCCCGAAATATTTATGACGCATAACGTGTCCATAATAACCTGGCTATACAAATGTGGGTGGCTTTGTTGTAACGTATCACTTCATTACCTGTGCCTTCTATTCTCTATTTTCGTTCAAACACTGCTGTAATTTTTTGCAATCGGACAAATAAAAGCAATATCAATCGTAAATATCAATCTTAAATTTGATCTTCCAATTTCGCGAAGAAAATATAATAATAAATAAAAGATCAATTCTAGGAGTACACAGGCTTACAATTCACAGTAAATCCTCGTCCAATTCAATCTATATTCAACATTTTCATACACAAACAGGATCAGTCAGTCGCACAATCGATAAAGGGCACCATCGACCCCGGCCCAACAATGCGTAATAGAATTCGCAAACATTGTAACACTATTAACGCAAAAGGAGGCAAACTCAACAACAAATTCAAACAACTATTTGTGACTAATCGTCCGGAAGCACTTTCTGATCATGCACAACTTACTTTCAATAAGAACCACCCGGGTGGTACGGGAGCTGATGAAAAAACTCAATAAGCTCATTCTGAATTGAATCTCGGACAGCATAATAGCATTTGAAACTTACGCGTTTTATTCATGGCAGTTACAACTTCAAGTCTCCGCGGATCATATTCACACACTAAACTTGGAGAAGCACAAAATGCACTATAACTCTTTTTCTCTCACAATCACTAATCGTGTACCGATTCGTTCAACCGCTGCATTCGTGTTAAGCTAAATTGAAACATGGTCGATCATTTAATGCTAAACGTACGGACCGTGACCGTATAAATGAAGATTTTTGATTTCGCATTTCTGTGTCAACTTTAATTAGCAATCAGATTTTCCATCAACCTCTGTACTTTTCAGTCATCTGCCATTGTCGGGCTATGATTAGATTTCTTAACCCTCTTTGCATCGGCTTTCGTAACTTCGGCTTTGATAGAGCAATTGGCCTTTTGTTTCACGTTAATCTGTCGGTCCGCTTCGACGGTTTCTCATTTTCTGCATATTGGACGTTTTGCGTTGTTGGTTTTACTGTTGCGTACAGTTTATCTACGTCAAGCGAATGGCAGCTAATAAAAGCATTGAACGCAATAGCCGTGATGATAGCGAAGCAAAACCACACGAACGATTGAGATGTTATGCGGATCAACCTATCGAAGATATTTGCATATTATCCTAAACCTATTTTAATAATCCTTTGATCTAACTTTCGTTGATATTTTTTTTAATAAATTACAAAAGGTTTTTGAAAAGGTTTCGACCTGGTGTTTCAAAACATTACCTCAAACTCACAGAATGAGTAATTTCCCACAACGAAAATGCCTCGCCTCAGTGACAGTGTGAATGTTTGAAGTCGATATCGCATTGAGCAAATAAATCGTAAACCCAGTTTTCACAATCATAATATGTTTCTGGCTGCAAATCAATTTCGCGACGCGACATTAATGTGCTATAGTAAAATTTATATGAGGCTTTACGTCACAGCTCTGGATAAGAAAAGTGTAGCTGGTATTCTACACGAAGGGAAAAGAAAAAACACAAATTCTTATTCATAATGGACTTAAAGGTTTCCTAGAGCTCAGATGGCTTTTAAATCTGTTGTCGTCTCTTTTCACTAACAAAAAAAAAATTATTTAGTTATCTTAGAGTCATAGGAAAACTTTTAGCTAGGTAAAACACACAGAATAAATATTTTGTAGGTAACAGTACCCACTTACCCTTAAGTATTTGTCATAGAAACATGCTTGCTGTGCTGATGGCCAATAACAAGCTTCCACTTATAGAGATAGAATAGGTATAAAAAAGTTAAGTAGACGACAAAGAAATACATATTCAACATTTTCTAAAGCCTTGCTAAATGGTCAATTTTTTATGAATGAGGTTAGAGTTCTAGTACTAGTTTCAAATAACTAGTTCACTGCAAGAGTGAACTAGTTATTTGTTTTAGACTGTTCCTCTTTCCTTGTGCATACTGCAAACTATAACTGTTGGATGTTTCTTTGAAACACGGTCAGAGTTCAGGATTGTAATTAATGTTGAATTTTGCATACTTACGTGCTTGTAAAATAACTTACTTACGATATGATAGAATATCTACGCTCCAGACGGGGCATGTTAAATTCTCAAGTGTACCTGATTTATAAATAAACCTGTCTGTGATTGATTACTGTATTACAATTAAACCATTGGAAAAGTCTTAGAGGTAAGTATTCAAAAATGGAACGCAGTGTTATTATTTTTTAAATTAGCAAAGTAGGTTCTGTAAATTTGCATTTCATTCTCATGTAAAAAGAACGCTGGAAGAAAGTGGATGGGTGTGTTTTGTCTCATGTTTGCGAATAGGTAAACCATGCGCAAACAAGAGACAAAACACACCCCCTCCACTTTCTGCCAGCGTTCTTTTACGTGACGCGAACTATACCTACAATCATAAAAAAAACTTAGGCCTTTACATCTTTACTAGATGATTTATACAGTGTCAGGACTTAACGGGACACTGTAGTGCCTGGGACAATGTTGAGATGGAGTACGCTTGCCCAGCACCTACACCATCATCTCAGCTTAACCGACCATATACACAGGAAAAACATGGTCAATACGTGTGGGGCTGACTAAGCCGCGGGTTTCCTCACGATCGTGTTAATGCGCATATAAATTTTTCGGAATGAAAAATCCATTGATGCAAGACCAGGATTCGAACTCACGACCTTCGGATTGAAAATCAAGATACTCCTCTCCCTCGGCCAACACGGCTCACCTACAAGCATAATGATGTCAATAATTTTATGTTTAAGTATCAAATAAATAATGACAAGCTAAACTTGATGACGTACACGGCTAAATTTTGATCTTGAATTGTTTTGTTATAAATTGAATTCCGTTCTCGATTTGTAGACGTTACAGTAATTTTAGAAAACAAGAATCAATCATTCTTGAAACATTGATGTTATTGGATCAAAAGAGCATACTAAATCGCATTCGATTGAAAACAATATACCTGCCTAGGTAGATACATAAGCTAGATTTATTCACAAAATAATATTGGCTCAAAAATATTTAAAAACCAAGATATCAATAGGCTGTCAAATAAAATTAACATTTTCTTTTAAACCAACTTCAAAAAAGGAGGAGGTTCTCATTTCGTCAGGAGCTTTTTTGTGTTTTTTTTTATGTATTCTACTATTTTACTCGAAAAGGCCTGGACCGATTTGGAAAATTATGTTGTGTTTGAAAGGTTATACCTTCCGATTGGTGCCATAAAAATTTGGTGAGAATCTGTCGAGGATCTTCGGAGTGAACAGAAATGCACCTCGTGAGTGCAGAAAATTGCTCAGATTATAACATTGAAGTTGGTTTTTTAACATATTTTTAGCCACTTGTTTTAAATACAGATTGAAGTTATTTACACTTGACACAAGTCACTGCGCACTCTATCGTTTATCCTTTCTCTGATTATAACAATGAGTTGTCAGGTCGAAGATTTCTTTGGATTTCTAATAAAACTATTACTATCAGAAATCAAGCAACAAAGAGGTGAAATTCCATCTCAATAGGCATTAGAATTGGGCGGCGTTCACAAAGGCCATGTCATTCCATTAAGCCTCCTTCACACTCAAACCGACTACGTGTGGTCGTGTGCGTAGAAACTGTTTTATACGCTGTGGTGATTCATGTGTAGTAACTATTGAATATACTGTGGTGGTTACATATAAACTATCAGTTGTTCTGCGGTCGTAGTCGCGTGGCGTACGCAATCGAGTATCAAATCAATTCTATTATACTTTCCGATGGATAAAGCTCATACGAGTAATAGCTTTGGATTTTGTTACTAAAATTAAATGTTCGAATAATAAATGCTTTATCCGAACTGAAATATTAATTTAGAGTGCTGGCTATGAATTTTATTACGGTAAGCTTTCATCACAGCGCATTAATAAATAAAATTATAATACATTACAAATACTTAAATGGTGCTTTTTGATACGGTATATCTATAAATATCTATTACATTTTCTATAATAGATGTTTAGTTGATCAGTCTGTAGGTACCTATACCAAATGCTAGAGAAATTTCCAAAACATATTGAAAATATATTAAAAATATACACGGGATTTTATCGTGTCATTTTACATCACTTCTATATCCCGACGTTTCGGTTATGTTACAACAGTCATGGTCGCGGGAAGACTTATAGCACAGTCGAAATGTCGGGATATATAAATAAGGTAAAATTACGCGATTAAATCCCATGTCCATAGATATATTTTCAATATGAATAGTGATCGCGAAAGTTTAAAAAAAAACTAATTTTCAAAACAATTGCCGGCAGACTCTATACACTACCACACAGAAGCCACTTCATACGTTGAATAATAAATGTTTCAACAAATGCTGTGTAAAGTTCTAACAAGTGTAGAAAAGCGGTGAGAAAAAGAACAAATTCTAATTATTAAAAAAGTATAAGAGACAACTGTACAAACTTAAGCAACTTCTTTCGGTTTGTCAACGCAACTATTTTACAAAGAAACCCGGCTAAGCCAGTTTCCTGCCTACTGGTCTTTGCTCTTAATAAATTTAATAAAAATGAGTGTTTTCTACTAATACATGCACGTCAATCTGTAATGCCTGGGATACATGGGTATTAGAGTTAGCGGCATAGTATCACCGTACCTTTTAACTATCTCTACCAATTTTTAATTTTAATTTATTTTAATTTGACAGCCTATTGATATCTGTATCTTAGTTTTTAAATATTTTAAGTCTTATATTTGTGAATAAATCTAGCTTATGTAATTTGTTCAAGTTTAAAATATGTATTAACAAACCGGTACGGGCCGGAAATTGTTACAAAAAAAAGTTTTCAAATCGCGAAAGTTTAAAATTTGAACTACACCTACCAATGTTGACAACGTTATATTTTCAATAAAATAACTGTTTATCTACTCTACAGTTATTTTATTGAAACTGGTAGAGTACTTGGAACTGGTAGACAAGTATGCTAGTTGACTACCGTTTACTACCCGCGTATCTCAAGCATAAGAGTTCAACCTGCTTTCCACGTGAATGTGGCTTAGAGTTTCATAATGAATAGACCTGAATATTTTATTTCAAATAATAGAGTGCCCTATTTGACCTCATTCTGTATTCATAACGCGTTATGTACTAATTTGACGGACTCTTTTCACGAAATGGACTCTTTGACAACTAAGTTGCCGACAATAACAATGGAGAGGAATTCAGTTATTTGAATGTTGAAAGTACTTCATTATTAATCAAAGAATAACTCAGTTCAAGAATGTCTTTTGGCTTTTAAAACATGCATTTGCTCATGCCTACCAATAATAAATCACTGTTTCAACTTTATTTTGATCAAAACTAACGGGACCTAAGAGCTTCGTGCATGGGCATTTATGTTTAAAATCATCGAAAAAGTTTGTAGCGAAAATTTTTAAACTTGTAGAGGGTGAGTTCACGACTCTATACTCCCGGGAATTTGGCTGAAAACGTCAACACAACAGCCCCCCTAGCCATATTACACTATCTATCGTCGCTGTAGAATAGAACACTTCAAAATGTATAGGATTTGACGTTTCTTGTAGATGAGTCACGTGGTCAAAACGTCAATTCCTATACATTTTGAAGTGTTCTATTCTACAGCGACGATAGATCGTTCTACAGCGACGATAGATCGTGTAATATGGCTAGGGCCCCAGAATCGTTGGTCATTAGAATAGGAAACAAACGAAAATCTAAGGTTTAGTTGACGTTTTGCTTGTGGTTCATGAAAAGTTTGTTAGTAAAATCGGCACTCAAATCTTCAGTAATGCAAGAAGTTAGTATTCAGTGGTTGCAAGCCCATCGCCAAGAGAATAAGATTTTCCAAAATGCATTATCAGCATGCCTTCGGCTATTGTCGCAAAAGACTGCGCCTGCGGCTATTTAGATTTCGATCTTCGAGTTCACATAAATCTGATAATCTCTTCAAAGAGTTTTTTCTTCTTTGTAAAAGATTTCAACGCGCAATTTATACCCCTTTTATCGATGACCTCTCGTTTAATCGGATAAGATTTAAATCGTCTATGATTATGGGAATCAATTATACTTTCTATTACCTTCATTAGGTGATGTGATGACTTTGTTTTTTTTTAAATGCCCCGTGACACAAATATAAGTAAAGTGAAACGAAGGAGACTGTGACCATGATCAGAAAAGACAAAGTACCTAATCAATTAAAATTAGTGTATATATCTACTAATTAGACCAAAGTAATTGTCTATGTACTTAAATGTTTTTAATAGAAATGCCTTGGATACATAATACTCGTATCAATAGGCAAAGAGTTACTAAAGATTTCTTCGAAATATCACTTGCAAGTATTAATTTGCAAAAGTATCCGCATAGAATATCCATTACATCAAATTTGTTTATTAATAGATCGGTATAAGTAATTGCAAGTAAGCGGCCTGGAGGTTGATCGAGGCATTTCGCCGGCCGCGGGCGGGGGCGGGGGGCGCGTCATATTATGCAGCTAAAAGAGCCTGTCGGTGCCTTTGATCTGCGCCCGCGCAGCATCGCCGCGGTGTGCGTGAGATGTGCACCGCTTGTCGGCCCATGATATGAATGTGACTAAACCTTGATTATGGTACTGAACTTATAAAGGTCAGAAAACCAATGTAGGTATCGTTCTCGTAATTGCCTCGAATAAAGCCTGATTGAGGCAGGAATTTACGACTGTTATTAAAAATTGCGTTTGATTTTGGCTGATTTGGATTTATCCTTTGATTCGATGAAATTCTCGAGAGGTAATTACAATGCACGGGCGATGGTATCTGCGCGGGCGCAGCCGTCACACAGCCGCGGGCGCATCTGATCACGGCGGCTATCATCGACCGCATTATGCGAACTAATACCGACATTTACTTCCATAAGGGCTTTCATGTTACTATCTGCTTATCGCAAATTTTGAATAGCTTTATTTTATCCATCGAAAACAAAACAAACTTCCGTAGCTGACAATAAATTCGTATAAATATTATCTATAAAAGTGATTGTATTATCTAATACGTTCTATGCATTTTTATCTTAATAATAAATCATAAATTTTACAAAACGCTTTGCATAAAATAATCTTCTATCATCTTATCGAATTAAACAAATGTTTTGTGATCTTCACATGCGCATCAACTCGGGTTATGACACTAATCTCGACTTATGATACAGAAAGTCGTATAATTTGGACTCGAATTAAAATCAAGATTTTCAACAGTAAAAATGCAAAAAGGCTTGTCTTGGTACAGGATTGCTTAAGACGTGACTCACTCAGGATAAACACTAAGGTTTAATTTGTTTTAATTTCCATAATAACAATAAAATGTTTAGTGCCATCCTTAGTATATAATTTATTATTTGTTTATTAATTTTATGTATGTCAAGAAACAATCACATAATGCCTTTTCGTCATATCTGTTTTGGTAGGTACATCTATACACGGGATGCTCTGTATCTGGGTCAATCTTCAGAATCAGCGTGTTTGGTTGATCGCTATGGTGCTTTTTAAATATCGATATTATTGCTTTTCTGTATTTTTATTTCGAGAAGGAGGTGTCTAAATAAGCATATTTTCATATTCAAGGGACGGCATAGCGATCAACCAGGTGCGCTGATTCTGAAGATTAACCCATCTACATTTTTCAGAAAGACTATAATCTAACTAGACGATTAGCCTCTGAGGCCTTTGTCAGAGTTACCGAACTTTGGCGGGCACAAAAGGTGCCGACACCTTAAGGTTTAGATTTTAGGAAACATGCGCAAGGGCACCGCTAACTATACGAACCTCGCTTGAACAATAAGAGTTCGATCAATTATATTATTACGTGAACGGATACATCATCATCATCATCAGTGGCCTTTTGCATCTAAATAGATGATTCAAACGACGTCAGTTTAGGAACTTAGGCACTTAGGCTCATGGCTTCTAAGGCCTAAACGGGAGCGACAGATACGTCCACACTTGCGACAAACGAATTGCGTCCCTGTAGTTGGTGTAGGGAGTGCAGCACGTTGGTGACGAAGCTCGCGCTTATGTGCCAATAATTTGAACCAGGCGTTGTCATGAGCAACAACGCCGTCATAAATTGTCTCTCTCCAAACATCTCGGTCCTCCGCTTTCCCTTCCCACTTAGCTAGAACTATCCCAAAAGATGACATATCGCGCTTCACACAATCTTTAAATCTAAGCATTGGTCTCCCAACTACATACATAAAATCACGCCTCTTTCCCACAGGGGTAGGCAGAGACCACGGATTTCCACTTGCTACGATCCTGCCATCCTGTGGACGGATGTCTCATAAAAATCTAGATCCGTTGAAACTGACTTTCCTATTAGTGACGCAAGTATTGTTCAATATATAAATTACTTTTCAATACAAAAAGTTTGAGTAGAAACTGCGTCGGCATTCTTTCAAATCTTGCTCTCATTCTCACTGAACCCTTTTAATATATTCCTTTTAATTTAGCTTAGACGAAGCAGGTCGTAAGTCGAAGTGACATTTTCAACAATACCGTCGAAATGTTTTCGTATGGTAATGATTTATGTGTAAGTGTCAGTGAGGTTTTCGAATATCCGTTGTTATTTATACTGAGGCTTTGAAGCGATGTTAGCCGAAGGGGAAACAATAAAATTAGTCCGAAAGGAAAGGAATCGCATATCCGTTGTTTTATTTAATTATAAAGAGCAGTTTTTCATCTAAATGGTCATTTCAATAAATGGATGGCTTTTGGCTATCAAAATAACATTTTTTCATATTTCATAAACAGCTATCTCCCAAAATACAATAATGCTTCTGATTTAAATACGTATAAATTTTGAAATACTTTCAAACCATAGGAATATAAGTATGTATAGTTAAAGTAAGTTAGTTTAAGTATAGTAAAGTTTAACGTAATTATTATGAAAAGGATTGTCATTTCTTTTTTGCTTAAGTACAATGTGCATCGCAAAAATCGAAATTCATCTATAGACAAATAAATATCAAAAAAAAAAACAAGACACAAATAAACGCAAACTAAAACTAAACAACATGGTAGTAGTTTTATTTAAAACGGTTGTCCATGAAACCGTACTGACAAAAAAACTGTCGCTTTGCTTGTAATAAAGTAAACAAAGTAACAAGAGATAGTATAAAACAATAGATTTAGTCAGTAAGTTTATGATGGCTTCTATCTATTAGTAGATAACTATAAACTAAAGATGTTCTCCGATCTCCTTTAAAAATAATGTGAACTTTTTAAAAGAAAACGTCTTTTATTCTAAATCGTCAACAAAGTTCGATGTTGACGATTTAGAAAGAAAGACTCGAATACTAAATTGATAAATTTATCTTTTTATATTAAAGATAGTTTTATCATTAGCAGGTAAAAAAAAAACGAGATGAAAAATGTTTTCATATTTAATAATAATAAATTATGTTTTACCTAAGGGAGTGTCCACATTGCGTTTTTTGTAGCGCGTTTGTATCGATACAAACGCGTTGCGAACGCGATGCGAACGCGCAGCTCAAAAACGCGCTGCAGAAAACGCAATGTGTACACTCCCGGTTTGCGTTTGTATCGATACAAACGCGATGCGAACGCGCGTTTGTATCGATACAAACGCGGTTCGAACGCGCGTTTGTATCGATACAAACGCGGTTCGAACGCGCGTTTGTATCGATACAAACGCGGTGCGAACGCATCGCGTTTTTATGGATACAAACGTGTTTAAGCAGGGTTTGCTTTTGTTTGTATGCTAGTTTGTATGCTAGTTTGTCTGCTAGTTTGTCTGCTAGTTTGTTTGCTAATTTGCTTATTTGCTCTAAGTTTTTCATTTGTTTCGGGACACTTTCTTCGGGACACTTTTACTTTTGCTTCGGGACAATTGCTAAGGGACACTTTTGCTTGGGGACACTTGCTTCGGGACACTTTTTGCTTCGGGACACTTGCTTCGGGACACTTTTTCTTCGGGACACTTTTGCTTCGGGACACTTTTGCTACGGGACACTTTTTGCTTCGGGACACTTTTTGCTTCGGGACACTTTTTCTTCGGGACACTTTTTCTTCGGGACACTTTTGCTTCGGGACACTTTTGCTTGGGGACACTTTTGTTTCGGGACACTTTTGCTTCGGGACACTTTTTCTTCGGGACACTTTTGCTTCGGGACACTTTTGCTTGGGGACACTTTTGCTTCGGGACACTTTTGCTTCGGGACACTTTTGCTTCGGGACACTTTTGCTTCGGGACACTTTTGCTTCGGGACACTTTTTCTTCGGGACACTTTTGCTTCGGGACACTTTTGCTTGGGGACACTTTTGCTTCGGGACACTTTTGCTTCGGGACACTTTTTGCTTCGGGACACTTTTTGCTTCGGGACACTTTTTCTTCGGGACACTTTTTCTTCGGGACACTTTTGCTTCGGGACACTTTTGCTTGGGGACACTTTTGCTTCGGGACAATTTTGCTTCGGGACACTTTTGCTTCGGGACACTTTTTCTTCGGGACACTTTTGCTTCGGGACACTTTTGCTTGGGGACACTTTTTCTTCGGGACACTTTTTCTTCGGGACACTTTTGCTTCGGGACACTTTTGCTTCGGGACACTTTTGCTTCGGGACACATTTGCTTCGGGACACTTTTGCTTCGGGACACTTTTGTTTGGGGACACTTTTGCTTGGGGACACTTTTGCTTCGGGACACTTTTGTTTGGGGACACTTTTGCTTGGGGACACTTTTGCTTCGGGACACTTTTGCCAAGGGACAATTTTGCTAAGGCACACTTTAGCTTGGGGACACTTTTGCTTCGGGACACTTTTGCTTCGGGACACTTTTGCTTCGGGACACTTTTTGCTTCGGGACACTTTTGCTTCGGGACACTTTTGCTTCGGGACACTTTTGCTTCGGGACACTTTTTGCTTCGGGACACTTTTGCTTCGGGACACTTTTGCTTCGGGACACTTTGTCTTCGGGACACTTTTGCTTTGGGACACTTTTGCTTGGGGACACTTTTGCTTGGGGACACTTTTGCTTCGGGACACTTTGCTAAGGGACACTTTTGCTTCGAGAAACTTTTGCTTCGGGACACTTTTACGAAGGGACTTTTGATAAGGGACAAACTAGCATACAAACTAGCAGACAAACTAGCAGACAAACATCAGACAAACTAGCAGGCAAACTAGCAATCAAACTAGTAAACTACGAACGCGATGCGAACGCGCGTTTGTATCGATACAAACGCAATGCGAACGCGCGTTTGTATCGATACAAACGCGATGCGAACGCGCGTTTGTATCGATACAAACGCGGATACGCGCTGCGAACGCGCGTTTGTATCGATACAAACGCGCGTTTGTATCGATACAAACGCGCGTTCGCAACGCGTAGCAAAAACGCGCTTCAGAAAACGCAATGTGGACACTCCCTAAAGGAGGTCATTCATTTTGGGCCCAAAAGCCAAAGTGCCGGTCGACTAAAAAAAAAGTATGACCACGTTTGTGGATTTAGTCCAAGTATTTTTGATTATGGAACCAACTCTCTACAACCATGCTTTCAGTGGATTTTTAAAGAAGAAAAATCTGAGTTCCATACATTTTAATAAGAAAATATTTTTCCTACTAGCAGTAAAATATCTCGTTGGGATGATGTTTTTGAACTGATTTTAGTATTATGACATCAGTTAAAAATCCGACTCTGATCGAAACAAGAACACCTACAATGCGGTCAATGGATACAGGCAGTCAAGAAATTAGCCGTTTGATATGTAGGTATAGTGTAACTTTTTCATACTAAATTATCTACTGTGCATCGAAATGACTGCCATTGACCGTATTGTAGATTGTAGGTGTTTTTTCTTTCGATCAGATTCGAATTTTTTAACTGATGTCATATAAAAATCAGTTCAAAAACAGCATCTTAACAAGATCTAACTTTTTCCGCCAGCAGGGAAGTATTTGTTTTTAATAAAATGTATGAAAATCAAGTTTTTCATCCTAAAAAAACAACTGAAGAAATAGTAGCGACTTGGTGCCATAATGTTGGCCTGCACTTTGGTTTTTGGGCCCAAAAATGTTTGAAACCTGAATAGCCTCCTTTTTTCTCTTTTTTACAGTCTCTGTTTATAAAGATCTACAAAATTGATCAAGGTTCTGCTACAATTTGAATCTGCATTTAAAATGCCATAATCATAATCCATTCTTCTTCAATTAAGATCAAGATCGTTCAGACAACGACTGTGGTGACAATAGAGAGTCGTGACAGAAAATGCTTTATTGAAACAGAGACGGATCGCTTTCTATAGCTTACGGTCCTTGACCATTCCAGAAAGTGTGGCATAAACAAGGTTCAGTTATAAACGAAAAAAGTGAGGTTATAATAATTCTTTCTTATTTTGGTCCCGACGCGCGAGGATGAAATATTGTTATATGGGTAGCTGTAAAAGGCACTTTGTAATTCAACGTGAGTTTATAGTTTTATGATCGTCTCTGGCCCTTTGATTCCGAAAAGCGGTCATTAGACTTTATTATGTCATTTAGGTAAAAATCTGATGATTGATCTTTAATCAGCTGCTAAATACCTAATTAACGGTGTTATAAACGTGTTTCTTGATGAAACGAATTTATGGCAACCTGTTGAGGGCAATAATATTAGGACACCTGGTGCAAGAAGGGATGTAATAAAAACATGACGATAGAATGATTAGCTATAGATATAAGTAAGATATCATACCAATACACCATTGATGAGCAATAATCTATTAATCATTTTAATAAAGATAACTCTACATACGGTGCTCGAACGACAAATACCTATGTATTTTAAAAAATATGTTTTTTAGATTAGCGATTAAAAAAAATAATGATCACTTATTTAAAGTAACCTAAAAAATATTACTCCTTATAAATTAAATTATAATTAATCATATTAATAAACAACAACCTAGAAAAGCAATAGGTACTTTTTCAAACATTTGAAACTCATGCAGCCGAGAGATAAAATAATATACAAAGAAATAAATTATAGCAGAAGTAAAACACAAACAGAAAAAAAAGCTCAAATACATTTCGATACATAATCTAGGCAAAATATAAACATAAAACAAAGTACTGGAAATAAAGTTAGAAACGTACCTTGGAAAGAGTATCCTGTAAAGTACGGCGTCATGTTCAGGGTCGATACTGCCATCGAAGAAATCAAAACAACTGACGAAGGAAAAGTCTCAGCTATCACCGAATCAGTCCAAACACATGCAAAAGTCCCGAGAGATCACAATTTCAGTCTTTCACTATCACAGCATGAGCGCAGACATAATGACGTAGAAGAAACTGCGTGTATCTAATCCGTGTTACTTTGAAGACAGCTCAGTGCCCACTGACGTGTGATGTAAAGATGTATTTCGACTCTCAAGTGTAATCTTTCACAATCAGCGGTCCAACAAAAAATGGTCAAACTGGCCGCCTCCACAGCCTTCAAAACCGTTCCACCTGATCTTTTGTCCCTTTCTACCGAGTGGTTGTTGTCATCGTATGTCACTTCCCCGGCTTCAAAATTATCATGTAAATCACTAGGTACTGCTTTCTGTTATATATTTACTTTTTCATAGTTAATTTTGTAATGTTGTGAAAAACCTAGATTTAATAAAATTACACATTCGGTTCTCTTTTCAGCAATGTTGTTTAGGCGGTCAGGTTCAAGTTAATCCGGCGTGGGAACGAGACAGCACGAAAGCTTGGATCCGGTATCTTCAAAGCAAGGAGCGTTGGCTTTAGCAATGTGTGAGTCGCGCCTGAGTCGCTGTTCCGTGACGAAAAATATGAGGCGTGTTGCCACAACGATCTATAGCTTTAGAGCTCTGGCATTGGTCATAATTTGTTTAGGGCGGAGCTTATGAGCACACTAAGAAACTCAAGCACTATGTATGTGTGTGTTAATTGCAATGTCGCTCTGTGTTCGTGTACCATAGGCAGTGCCGAATGTAAAATATTTTTTTCAAGTTGTGGAATATGGTTACTTTATGGTGCACAATTTTTTGTTTTGTCTCTTTTATTTTTAATTTAGGTATTACTTTATGGTGCATACTTTTTTGTATTGTCTCTTTTATTTTTAATTTTTTTTAAACAAAACTTTGCTTTTTATTTTTTTAAATGAACCTGTGTTCAGAATGCGTTAAGTACTGTTTGTACTGATGTATTGTTCTTAAAATTAATTAATTTTCATAAACCTGATACAAAAATAAAACTTCAAGAATCCTTAGTATAAAGTAAAAAAAAATTCAGCCTGCCTTATTAGTAAAATGTCATTACAGATGAAAAATAAATTTACTCAATTAATTACAATAAAATTATAATTTTCTATTTTAATTTTTAAAACTATTTCTGAGAAACAGGTACTTACCATATTTTTGTAGTTTGTTCATGACTTTTTATTTTCAAAAGAATACATTATTTTCTCAAGTTTATTTTTTCTTTTTTTTAAACAGAAGGTAAATACAAAGAAGAATTAAATATCCTTAGGGTGAGTGGGGGCAAGATCGAACGGTTTTTTGATGAGATGAGCAGTGTTGTGTTTGATCCCTTGTAGAAGAAAATATATTAACTTATTCTAAAAATTAATTAGTTGTCCTTAAAGAGGAAAGAGTCTACTTTTATATTACATCAATAATTGCCTGTTATATCTGTTCCAAAAGTAGAAAAAAATAAGTTAAAATATTTTTTCACGAAAAAAAAGTTGGGGGAAGATGGAAAGGTGGCGGGGAAAGATCGAACGTTTTTCTAAAATCGTGAAATCAGACAATAAATGAATATTAGGACGTAGTTGATGGCCCCTAGTCTATAGCATTTTTTGTCCTGAAAACTCTAAACTGACTCTTGTCCCAAAATTCCTGTTTTTAACAAAGTTATAACAGATTTTCATATTTAGAAAATATCAATCTTACCCCACCGGGGGAAGATTGAAGTAAAGGTTCTCAAACTTTTCCACTCGAGGTCAAAGGTCAATGACCCCGGGGTCAACGGTCAATGACCTCAAGTTGACCCGTCATGGTTCCCCCACCCTAATACTCCCACATCCCCCCGCTCCCGAAGTATGATATGGCGTTGTTTTTTGTGAAAAAATACTAAGTATTTTTTTTCATAGTGGTGCGTTTTGGACGTTTTACTAGTAAGTCGTTGTGCCACTCAAGACATTGCCACCATATAGACGTTTTAATATATAGACGTTCTGTGAACTACGTCATTTTCCTTGATAGACCTTCTGATACGGACCCTTCTTTCTACACCTCGACCCAAATATCTCAGAAATTATAATTATCACTTACGAGATTCAATACTTTTTAACCGACTTCGAAAAAAGGAGGAGGTTCTCAGTTCGTCGGAATCTTTTTTTTTTTTTTTTTGTGCTTTTTTTTTTATGTATGTTCACCGATTACTCGAAGACGCCTTGACCGATTTTAAAAAATCTTTTTTTGTTTGAAAGGGTACACTTTCCAATTGGTCCTTTTGGTCATCAGGTCAGGATCTGATGATGGGATCTTGGAGAAATCGAGGTAACTCTTCAAATTTTATAGGCACACTTGAAGCGATTAGGGTATTTTTTAAAAGGTCATCGGTAACAATGCAATATTATGGTAACATTGAGCTGATCTGATGATGGAGTCAGGAGCTGTTCAACAGAACTCCTCAGTAAATAGGCCGATTGAGTTGAAACTCGGCACGTCTGTCAAGTTTCAACTAGAATATAATAATATGGTCACAACGAGCTGATCTGGGGATGGAGTCAGGAGCTGTTCAACAGAACTCTTCAGTAAATAGTCCGATTGAGTTGAAACTTGGAACTCAGTATGTCGGTCAAGTTCTGACTACAATGTAATAATATGGTGACAGCTAGCTGATCTGATGATGGAGTCAGGACCTGTTCAATTGAACCTCTCAGGGAATAACAGTGGAACATCCATGTTTGGGCTAATTTTAATTAGCTCACCCTTAGCCTTACCCAATACAGTTTGTATTGAAGTCGGTTTTTTTAAATTTTTAATTTAGCCACTTGTTGTTTGTATTTTGATCAGTTCCTCTATCGATTGATACATTATGTTTCATCTCTGGCTACCAAAACTATTTTTTTTTTAAATGGCGAACAGTAGGTATGCCTGGCTCCATACATAAATGTTCGCACCTCTTTGAAACATAAGAGGGTACCTACATACCTATTTAAATAAATAAATAAAAAGTTCAGGAAAAGTTTGAGAACATCTGACTCTTACTATGAGTTTTGAAAATGAGGTAAAATTGGTACTTGTATATGTTCGTCTTACCCCGCAAAATTGAGATGGGGAAAGACTAAAAGTTGAAATAAATCCTAAACTACGAGAAGTAGCCATATTTAGACGTAATAACACAAGTAAGAATTAAAAATAATAAGTAGATATGTCAATAAAACACTCGTACTTACCTTGTAGCTCAAGTTACTGGACACGGGGTAAGATGAAAGGACTTGAGCACTTTGCGTAAAAGTCACTGTGTCAGAAAATTGCACTTTTTACACAACCCCTGGACCTAAGCAGCAAATGTTGACTGGGGAATGAGACGTGACAAAATGGTGGTCTTGACAATGTTACCAGCACTGTAAAATGATTACTCAATCGGGAGTTATTGACTACTTTTTGTCTTACCCCGTTTTCGATCTTGCCCCCACTCACCCTACATACTTCGGATTTAGGATAGAACAAGCCAAACTCCACTACCCTATTTCCTAAAAAAAATCTATAGAGTACTTACCTAAGCGTAATCTTGTTAAATAAAATCTCAAATTTAACTTAAACAAAGGCTTTTGCAAAACTAATTTAAAAAACTTTCATGATTCATTCAGGCAAAAATGCTTTTGAGTTAACAATTAAAAATATTGTTATGACCATCCTATGCCAAGAAGAACCTTGTTGGCCAAAGTCGCTAAAGTGTGTTGTTTCAGATCAATTCATTAGAAGTTGTTAGCTCAAATCCATTTTCGTGTAGTTTTTTTTCTTTTTTGCATAATACGTGATAATACCTAATGTTACTTAGGTATCATAGAATGAGGAAAGCCGCGGCTTAGGCAGCTCTATTCCTTATGGACTATGGTATTGCGGTGGATAAGGCCAATCAGCTAACAAGCAGTTTCAATATTCAATCTATCTGTGGTTTTGCTGGCTGTGGTTATATTTTACTTTTTAGTATTTATGATGTCAAATATCTAACCACAGAATCACAGACAGATAGAATAAAAAATCTGAGTTGGTTTGGTCAACCCTCTTACGGCCAGTTTCAATGAAGATGTTGGTAAAACCAACTCGGGTTTTTTTTTCGCATTTTGCTTGTTTAGACGTTCTTGATAGATCGTTGAAGCTAAGCGACGTTCTGAGCGGCAACAATTTGGATGGGTGACCGCAAGTGGCATTAACAGCTGCGTGCTTCGAAGGGCACTTTAAGAACGTTAAGAGCCGTGTTGGTCGAGTGGGTTAGAGCCTCGACTTTCGATCTGAAGGTCATGGGTTCGACCCGGCCGTACTGATGTACATCAATGGATTTTTCGTTTTGGAAAATTTATATGCACATCAACACGAGTTCCAAATGGTGAAGGAAAACATCGTGAGGAAACCAGTTAGCTTTCTGATAGCTAAAATAGATATAAAAATACAGCAGTGATCATTATTTCATTTAATTTGATTGTTTTCAGATAGCCAGAAGTCACTTTCTTATTATTTACTAGCTGCTGCCCGCGGCTTCGCTCGCGTGGTACCCGGATAAAAAGTAGCCTATGCTACTTTCCAGCCCTCCAACTATCTCCACACAAAAAATCACGTCAATCCGTCGCTCTGTTTTGACGTGAAAGCAGGACAAATAAACAAACAAATAAACACATTTTCACATTTATAATATGGGTACGGATTAAAAATAAATAAAGAAACTCGATTTATTTTTATGCCAAGTACTCAGACGCCTTTCAAGTTTCAACATCACCATTGAAGGGTATCTAGGTCACGAAGTTTAATTATCTATTTACTATCAAACAGTTAATTAATTGTACTCAACCTTTATAAAGTCCCTGAGATTCGCAGCAGACGAAGTTTTGCGTTCGGTTAAGTTAAGGTAAAGAGGGTTACTGTGAAACGTTTCGTTTGAATAAGTTTCCTTCCTTCAAAACCAAAACATTATTAGAGTGGGGACCAACGGGAAGTCGAGTTCCCGTTCGTCCCCAAAATTATAAGTGGGGACGAGCGGGAAAAATCCTTCCTGTTGGTTCCCGATGGGGACGAAGCGTGGGGACGAGCGGGAATAACCCGCGGCTAGTAGTGTATTAAAATATAATTATGATGATAAAAGACAGTTTAAAAACTAATTGACAGTCTTAGTTTAATGAAGCTCTGTGTTTTAGTTTTGAGTAGGTGCATTTTCAATTAAAAATTCTTAACTTGTACGAGTTTAATTTAATACATAGGTATTTTGCTTACATTTGTTAATGATTTGCCTAAATAGTGGTAAGTATAACTTTGTAGCCATCGTTGCCGCGACACTACTGATTTCTATGTATTTGTTTAAAAGCTACACGGTCGTCTACAAAAAACATATACTTAATTTTTTTTTACATTGTTTGCTGTTTTCTCAAAATTGATCGTCTACGCGAGCGATACGAAAGAAGTAACTGCAGTTTCGCACTACCTCTCCTATAGTTCTATAGGGTTTTGTAAACTCGAACCGAAGAGTTGATTTTAATTAAAATTCGTAACTCGATTCAAGGTTGTCGGTAATGAGTCGATTTCTGTTCGATGTCGATATTTCATTGTTTCTGTCGGTTGATTAAAGGGCCGTTTGAATGGCTTGGCAACAAGGTCAGTTGCAATGGACTGTTGATTGCTAACAAGTTTAAAATACCACTTGCCTACCTAAAGTCAAGGAATTTGCGAATAAGAGTCGATAAACATTGATTACACAAACTAACGTCTTAACAATAATTGTCATCGAAATTCTAAATTAGAAATACCTACATAGGTATTATTGATTTCACTACCTACAGCAATTCAAAATTAGAAGTATTCCTAAGTATACATATAGATTTTTTCCATGATCTAGATTCTATATTTTTTTTATCTACTTTTACCTAATCGAATTTTATCATGGATCTGCATAAGTAATCATAAGGATATCCAGTAGACAAGTTTTCTAAATTTCCCAGGTTTTTCATGTCTTTATCTACCTTCGACCTTTACAATCTCTCTATTCAAGGCAATTTTTCTATTAATGTTCCTTAAGTTATTATTTTTTTTATTTATTTAAAGAATTGGTTCATACTCTTCCGGAAACAAAAAAGTAATTACACATCTGCAATTAACTCCATGACACTTCACGCATTAAGCCCTCTTCACACAGCCGCCGCGCGCCGCACAAAAAAGGCGTGAAACGCTGAAATCGCAACTTCAGGGCCCATTGCACTTGTTACGCGTCGCTGAAAGTATGAGATGATGGGCCGCACACGATGCTGTTTTGTTTATTTATTTGCTTCAGCGTAGGTTACTTGGCGAACATCGTCAGTTATATATATTTATTTTAAACTCGATATTTTGTTCCAGTGTCGGTTGAGAGATGACTTTAAATGGACTGAAGGATTTAGGTCAGTCCAATGTGATTCAAATTAGTTGTTGTGACCAGAAGCTAGTAAGAATTTTGTTACACCTTGTAATTAAGAGTAAACCATCAAAAATTAAATAAAATAAGCATACCTAAACAAAATATTATAGTTACATTGATTATAGTCAAAATTAAGTACTTAATTCTGAAAGGTTTCTTTTGAATTCTTTCTGATTTCTGGCGGTTCGCGTTGGCGACCGATACCGGAGATAGACATGATAAAAGCATTCTAAGTATAACTTTTTTTTGTATTTGTTAAATAGAATTTAAAGTACTTTTTTAATTTATTTCAAGGACATAGTGCAACTTAACCCAGTACCATAATTTTCAAAAATCGATCAACCTAATGAAGTTCATACACAACCGGTCTAGACTCAATCAACGTCATTCCGAATCAATTCGAAATGAGTCATAGTGCGAAAATAAAGCGCTTGCGGCGTTTTTGCACACTAATGAGGACGAGCGGTGGTCTGACATAGAGATGCAATATACAGGATATAGTGAGAGGACTCCGAATAGTTGTAATATCGTTTTCTCAGTTTTTACATTGCAATGTGATCCATCTTTTCGAAACTAGAAGCAACTCTTATTGTAATATACTTTGCTAAAATCTTATGATTCAAAAACATCTGTATGTCCATTAATAAATTGTAAATAAATAAAATGGCTTGTTACAGATAGTGTGACCCTTACTAAAATTGAGGTTAAAGTTGGATTTATTCTCGTTTTGATCAAGTCTTCAAAATGTTCACTTGGTAAACACTCTTTTTTATAAAAACCGTTTCATATTACTTTTTCATGTAGACGTAAAAAAGTAGCAGTCCGAATTCTTTGAAGCTTCAGAATTCTTTCACTCCGAAATCACTCACACATCGAGTCCGGGCGATAAAAACCCGGATGCGTTGCTCGCCAAACTCCGAAATCGGATCACTTTTTATGTCCTCAAAATAGCAGTCCGAATCCTTTGAAGTGTAACTATTCACTCCGAAATCGGTCACACGTCGAGTCCGGGCGATAAATAACACGAATGCGTTGCTCGCCACGCGACTATGTGCTAATTGCTGCAGACAAAAAGCGACGGGTGAGACAGAAAAAGTAACAAGATCAGGTGCAAACTTATACAAATTAGGTGAGAATTGCCAGCTAATTATGAAGCTACACTTCGGTTTTCCGAAGGGAATCGTATAATTGCCTATCTTTTATATTTGTCTTAAGCAGCGTACCTAGTACTCATAATTTAATTTATTTCTTTAAATAAATTAAAAATCTCCTAGTTTTTTTTAAAAGAAACATTAAGTTCATACGAGCTAGTTGGCTTACTCCGGTGACGGAGTTTTTAGGCCGCCTGAAAGATTCTGTCATGGCTTAACGACTTAAAAGCTGATACCGACAATTTAACGTGCCCTCCGAAGCACTAAAGCGCTAATCTGTTAATGCCACTAGCAGTCAACCATCTCAAATTCTAAACTGTGACCGCTCAGAACGTAGCTTAACTTCAACGATCTATCAAGAACGTCTAAGCAAGCTACGCCAAGAGCGCAAAGATACATTGATTTCAGTAGTTAAACTACATGTGAACTAGTGTTATAAACAACAATTTTCTGCACTCTCGAGATGCATTTCTGTTCATAACTCCGAAGATCCTCGTCAGATCCTAAACAAACTTTCGTGGCACTTTCAAACAAAAAAAAAATTAAATCGGTCCAGGCGTATTCGAGTAATCGGTGAACATACGAGTAAGTACTATGAGTAAAAAGCAAAAAATAAAAATAAAAAATTCCGACGAATTGAGAACCTGCTCCTTGTTTTGAAGTCGGTTAAAAACTAACATGCACCTACTAGGTCAGTCACCATTCAGTATTCCACACCATGTCACAGAGTTTGTGTCCGGTAATTAGTCGCATTCGCCTCGCCCCCGGTTCCTGCCGTAATTTGTACCCAACCTGTGGGACATCAATTAATGTGGGAAGATGAATTCTAATTTAATTTATTCGTTGCCCATTTCGTAACTGTTTCTTTGCTTATAGCTCATTAGTTTGGGTAACATAAAATGTGGAAATATAATGTTTGGACCTGCCGATGCCGGTGACTACTTATAAATCTTTAAAGGATATCAAAAATATGAGAGTAGGTCTGCTGAAAAGAGTTGGAAAGGGAAGGGGCGGAATAACGAAGGAACAGAGAAAGTCTATTTATACCAAACTTAAATAGATAACCAACTTAAAATAAAAGACTCTCACTTAGCTTTCTATTGAAACATTTAATGGATTCTAAAACTTTTTGAGTTAAACTATTAAATTACATCTGAAAAACTGTGACCAGAAATCAGTGCCTCCAGTCAAAAAGGGCACAACTCAAATTCGGCACTTTTCAAGAGAGCCAAAAAACCAAACTTTTAATGTTTTTTGCTATTTCGCAAGTGAAATCAAAATATCTATTGATACAGAATTGTAGACAAAAAATATCCCTTTCATTTAATGGTAATCACTTTCACGTTCGTTTAATATTTCTATATTTTTTTCTTGTTTTACTTGGATTGTGCCTTTGTTAACGCAGATGTAATGGAATAACGTTAACTATTCTAGTCAGTTTACTCTTTCTAAAAGAAATATTACGACTTGTGCCTTTTGAATAATGGAATAACTTTATCAATACTAGTCGATTTACTCCTATTCAAAGAAATACTAAGACATAATCCATTAGTAACGAATACTTATTATGACAATAACAGCTTATTTCCATCAATTACTGATGTCGAGAGCTGTAGTTATGTAAATAGAATCTAGAGTTAAACAATAATTATGATGTTTTTAATATTTATTTCAAAAAAATCAACATTATGACAAATGTTTTCAGTAAGTAAATTCTAAGTATTCCTCGGTATTTTAATTTACTTCCTCATTTTCTGGTATAAAGCACAAACCGGGGTCTCTCTGATTCAGAATTCAGTAAGTTGTATAAATCTTGAATTATGGTAGATCCTTTATGCACGGGAATAACCTGACTCATTAGTTATAAAGCCAACTTAGCTTCTCCCAGAAGCTCAGAAGTTTCCTGGGGTCTTCACATGCTTCGAGGAGCGACCTCGGGTTGTTAAGGATATGCTGCCGTTGTGCTGCTACGCCCAGGTATTCCAGGACTACGTGGGCTGCTGATTCTTCTTCGGTTAGACACCCCCTGCAGAGTGGGATGTCCGTGGCACCGATGTTGTACAGCTGTTTATTGAGGGTACAGTGTCCTGTCAGCGTCCCTGTGATTATTTTGATGTCTTTTCTTTGAAGGTTCATCAGGCGACATGTCAGTTGTGGTGTGGCTGCTGTTATCGCTGCTCTGGACTGTCTGTAGTCCGTCGCCCGTGTCCATCGATCGTTGTGAAGGTGTTGGGTGTGTTCTGTATCCAGGTGCGTAGCTGGGAAAACGTCAGAGGAAGGAATGGGGCTGGGTATTCCACTTGTGTTTCCGAGCCCCTTCTGGCTAGTTCATCTGCAGCGACGTTTTCCAGTGATCCACTGTGTCCCTTGATCCATTGTAGAGTTACCCTGTTCTTTGCGGCGATACTTTCAAGGGAAAGGTGACATTCGTAACTGCGCTTGGAGTTGCATTTGTGGCTCTCCAGTGCTCTGAGGGTTGTTGTACTATCTCGGGGACTACTATGCCGTAGTCTTCTATCCCTCTCCGTTTGATAGCAGTGGCAGCTTATTGGAAAATGGAACTGCGTGAGCCTAGTGTCATAGGTAAGAAAAGATAAGATTAGTTTTAATGTGTTTGTATTTTGTAGTGTTTTCGGGATGTCGAATGTCTTGGAATCTTATCACACGATATTATGGTAGAATAAATAAGTATCTCGTATCATGTGGTGGTCATCAAAACTTTTTCTAAAACTTGAACAAAAATCGTCAATTTGGTAATACTGGAAGGCAGAACGAGATCAATTACATTAAAAAACAAAAATTAAGACTTATTTCCTTCATCACATTAAATCAATCAATACCAGCGATACACAGATTATTATAATACTTACTACGTAAAAGATACATTTATGTCTCATTATTATCCATGCTTATAATCACCAAAAGCAACAAATAGAGATATTCCTTTAGAAACATACATAACAAATGGATCAACTTCATTTATTTCTAACTCTGTTTATCTAATGCATTGGAACATCATGAGTTATGCCGTTTTGTTTCATTGTAATATTTTTTTAACTGAAATTATGCCTTCATGTTCGATGATGTTTTGGGCTTACTGCTACTTATTTCCTTTTAGTTGGGAAATTTTGTCGATAACTAAAGACGTTCCCTTTCTGACAGTCGAGTTATACCCTTGATGTAGTTGAAAAAACCAGGTTAGGATGCAGCTAGAGTTATGAATTTTTGATATGTTATGTAACTGGATACGTAGATCACGATAATGCAATAAAAACAAAAGGGCACAACTCGACTTATGTCCTTTTTGACTGGAGGCACTGAAATATTTTTGGCATGGGGCAGACGCAGAATTTTTTGGAATGGAATGGAAGTGAACAAGTAGAGCAAACGAGGATCAAATTGAATTTACGCTCTAAAAACCATCAGAATATAAACAAAAAATCCAACGAGAATCTAAACTTTGGCACCGCAAAAACATTTCGTGTGTGTTCTTAATTGTCATTACAAATAACAACTCAACAAAAAAACCTTTCAAATTAACCTCCAGCCTATTAGCGAAGATTAAATCAACCAAATACTAAATGTACTGAAACGTTCAGAATGGTTTCATAACGCGCCGTGTGAAAGGGGACCGCCCTGTGAAAAACAAACAAAAAAAACAAACTCGTAAAAATGTGTCCAAATGACATATAAAATTTTTCTATGTCACTATGAGATATTGTAATGATCCGTTACGAAAATACGTAATGGCGGGTCATGCAAGAGTGGTATTAGACCGCCCTCGCGGCATGTGTGGAGAGAGCTTAAGCCCTGGCCAGACGAGCAGTGCGGGTTGAAGATAGATCTATGAAAATCGTATTAGGCCTTCAAAATAGTGTAATTTGAACCATGAGCTGAACAATAATCTGTAAACGTCCGCTTTTAGCGATGCGGGTACAAGTAGTCCCGCAAAACTGCAACGGTAAAAAAAATAAGTTCGTATGAGCAAGTGGCCAACTCTGGTGACGTAGTTTTTAGGCCGCCTAAAGGCCTCTATCATGGCTTTAATTTAATGGTCAACGGTCACAGTGAGTATACAATTCCGTCAGAAAAAAAAGCACGGTTTGGACGTACCTATAGTTGTAAGATATCCTCAATATTCTCTCAAATATAATACGTTTTTAACCATGAGCCAAACAGTCATCTTCATGTGTCCGCTTCTACCCGATAGGGGGTAGGTACTTGTATGAGTATTTTGTGTTCGAAAACGCTCTACTAAAAAGTTGATGATAGTTCGGAGAATCGAATTACCTATGTATTGAAAAATAAATATTTAAATCAAGAATATTAAATAATTCATTGCTTTACTAACTTACAACAGTAATTCTTCTCATTTCCTAATAATTGCTGACATTGCTGAATAAATACATATGAGGGTGTGATTATGACACAGATTATGACATTACAGGTACCTAATAAAATCTTAGGATAAGCAAGAACAATCCGAGTTAGTAGTGGATAACCTCGCATCCACACGTTGGGGCCAACGTTGGCCCCAACGGCTCTCACCAACGTGTGGAGCTGACAAAATTGCATTGGCCCCAACGTTGGGGCCAACGTTGGGGCTGATTTTGCTAGATCCACACGTTGGCGAGTGACATTGGGACCAACGTTGGCCCCAACGTGTGGATGCGAGGTTACCCGTAATAGACCCGTTTTTCACCCGCATTCTGTGTGGCGAGGCCTAATTCCATAATACGAAGGAAAACCCAATTCACTCACAGCTCTGTAAATTGAATAAGATAATGGGACACACAAAGATAAAGAACGATGGAAGCGACATCGAAATGCTAATTTTAATTATTCTTACCAGTTTTCAATTAGCGGACTCGAATAATTGCGACTACTATTATTTCATCTGTGCTAGATGTGCCGGTTGTCCAATTTACGATTTGCAGTCGATAGGCATACAATAACTCCTTTTACAACGTCGAATTTAAAATTAGAAACCAGTAGTTAGATGCAATATAATTTGTTACATACTTCAGAGAAAGCTGCGCTGCAGTGCCGAACAGGTAGCTGTAAAAATTCGGGTAAGTGGGTTTAAGCTGTTTTATAAATTTTATACAGTTTTTATGAGAAACTTTTTGAACTGAAATACTATTGATAAAAATTTATTCATGGTTAGTTTAGTAAAGCGAAACGATTTTCTCTATAAAACACGATTAGCTATTATAAAAGTTTCCTAAATTATTCACCTGACTTGATTATAAGGCTACAACAACTTAAATTGTTTGTTCTGTGTTTTTTATTTATTTAACTTTGAATTTATAAAATCATAGGAGGGGAAATTTATTACATTATTAACCTTATTATTATACACTTTATTTGTACATCCTAACGCTTCGGCCATGTTACAAAAGATATGGCCGCGGGCAGCCAACTTTAGGAAAGTCAAGTTATGATCCATTCCAGTATTTTGTATCTCATGGTAGAATGCCCCATATTTAACACATTTGACTTGTTTTCACAAACACGCGCGAGGCGTGGCATGTAGCGGCGCGATCACACATGTTTTTTTCTTTTTTTTTATGTCAACTTTTTTCTTTTTTTTTCTCTGTCGGCATCTTTAACTTGTGTCTTGGCTAATGACAGAAATTAACATTCCCATATTTCGTTAGAACTCTCGACTACGGTTGAAAGGATACAATTAAATTGTTTTGACGTCGATGGAATGAGCAGTCAATTTGTGGATGAGAACGATGTATAAAGGAAGATGGTGGTAATTAAACATGATGATAATTGTTCTCACCTACCGCAGGGTAAAGAACAAAGCATTATTTTAATTAGTTACATATCATATATCGTCTTAAATAAAAAATCTAAGTTGCACAATGAACGAAAGATTAGGTATATAAATAAACAAACCTAAATGGGTACTACCTAAAAATTATAATCCGATTCATGAAAACAATACTGCCCAGCCTCTTCAAATACTTTTTCTACTGATCGGCAAAAACGTATTTAAAAGGTGCATGCCACAAGTAATCTGCATAAGATCGGAGACAGTCCAAGTGCGCTGACGAGACACGCACTAGAACAAAGGCTGTTTGTTGAGCCTCTAGCTAGACTAGCTAGCTAGAGTGTACCTAATACTCAGGGCCTTACTTATGAAAGATGTTTAAAGTGAAACACTGGTTAAACAACGTCCTGTCTTTATTTGTGGATAGTGACAAACAGAGACAGGAAGTTGTTCAATCAGTGTTCAACTTTAAACATCTTTCATAAGTAAGGGGGTTAGTACTTAAGTCCTGATCTACGTTCAAACTACAACCGTTATATTTTCCTTAAATGACAGGTCAGCAGTGCGATTCAGACCCTGGAATGTATTCCGAATTTGGAAAGTGACCTATAAATATAAATTTTAAGTACCTACCTATTTAAATTTTGCATGCTTTAAATATGCTGATCATGGCTGAGCAACTGCATTGTTTTTTACCAACCACTGTAACCCATGTTTCGCAAATAAACGTATCTGAATATGAATCTGAAACCTTCCTCAAGAGTTTAGCTATCAAATACATACAGAAATATTTTTTCCAATAATACAACAATTGCCTAAAATTGTGTTCTCAAACCTACCAATTTCATCTGACTGATAGTACGGTTTTACTTACAGCAGTTACATCCAAAGAGAAGGTACAAAAATATTCAAGTAACGCGACTTACGGGAGGCTACGTAGGGTTGCCAGCGAAGCTCATAAACGTTCTATTTATAGCTCAGGAAACGTGAAAGCGGAGAAAATTAATGTTTGCAGATGCTTTCAGTTACACTTGCGACAGTGGGCTTTAAAAATTTTCTTTTACGGGAATTCATTAGTGAAATCTTTGAAAGTTTTTGCTAGATGATGGGATGTTCGTAATTTTCATGTTTATTGTAACTAGTTTTTTATTACTTTTACACAAATACAACCAAAAAATAAAACTGAAATGCAATGAGTAAATAAATTGAATTATACGCACTGTATAAATTGAAATTAAATGATTTAAAAATAAAAATAACTACATGCTTATTATAGGATGTTGCATGGCACAAACAAGATGCTTATGCCCAGCAGTGGATGAAATCAGAATAATATTGATGCTCTATTTCCGTGGCACGTTGACATGTATAAAACACCAACTTTTCAGGGCGGCCGTTTGAAAGTTTGACCTCTTCTGGTTTCTCGGTAAATTAGTTTACAGTATTTGTGTTAATTGTTTCTATGGTTATTTTATGCCCTCTTTCGAATGATGACAATAAATAACCAAAATTCCCCATAGTTTCCATGATATAAGACATGTCAACAAAAAAATTGATGAGATTTAGGTTACGTCTCGAGATGTCCAGTTATGCCGCAAAAGATATCAACTTATTCACCTTTAATGTATGGAATATTGGTAGGTAAACAATGCTATATTATCGGATTGCAAACAGATAGAGACTATAAAACCGGTTTTTTGAGTTGCTGAAGTACCTACTTATTACTCAAAACCATTCATACCGTTTAGAAATGAGATTTAACATAGTAAGGGTAAGCTGATTTTAAATGAGCCCAAACACGGATGCTCTACTGTTAATCACTGAGAATTTGAATGGAATACAACCAGATTTTATCAGCACATCTGCTCATTGTCACCATATTATTACAATGTATTCGGAACTAGAAAAAAATGCAAAGTTTCACCTCAATCGAAAAATTTACTGAGGAGTTTTGTTGAATAACTCCTGACTCCAGCAACAGATCAGCTTGTTGTTATCATAATATTACATTCTTATCTAGAGTCTATAAGTGTGCCAAATTTTAGCTCAATGAGACACTGGAAAGTGGGTCAAATTAAACTTGCAAGAATTCACTAAAAAAAATATGAGTTTTGTTGAACAGGTCCTGGCTCCATCATCAGATCAGCTCGTTGTTACAATAATATTGCATTGTCACCAAGAATCCATAAGTGTGCCAAATTTCAGCTCAATCAGACACTGGGAAGTGGGTCAAATTAAACTTGAAAGATTTGACCCGAACACAATATTGAGTTTTGTTGAACAGCTCCTGACACCAGCATCAGATCAGCTTACTGTTAACATAATATTACATTGTTATCTAGAATCTATAAGTGTGCCAAATTTTAGCTCAATCAAACACTGGAAAGTGGGTCAAATTGAACTTGCAAGATTTCACTAAAAAAAAAAGTGAGTTCTGTTGAACAGTTCCTGGCTCCATCATCAGATCAGGTCGCTGTTACAATAGTATTGCATCGTCATCGAGAATCTATAAGTGTGCCAAATTTCAGCTCAATCAGATGCTGGGAAGTGGGTCAAATTGAATTTGCAAGATTTAATCCGAACAAATATTGAGGTTTGTTGAACAGCTCCTGACTCCAGCATCAGATCAGCTTATTGTTAACATAATATTATATTGTTATCTAGAATCTATAAGTGTGCCAAATTGTAGCTCAATCAAACACTGGAAAGTGGGTCAAATTGAACTTGCAACATTTCACTAAAAAAAAAAGTGAGTTCTGTTGAACAGCTCCTGGCTCCATCATCAGATCAGCTCGTTGTTAAAATAATATTGCATTGTCACCAATAACCTATAGGTATTCCAAATTTCAGCTTAATCAGACACTGGGAAGTCAGTCAAATTTAATTTTCAAAAGTAGACCCGAACAAAAATCGCAAGTTAATAATAAAAGCTTGTAAAAATCAAGCAATGTCATTATAGTTTAACAAATAATTAAAATCTATCAGTTTTCCATGTAAAAGCAATACTTAAAAAAAAAAAGATTTCT
The DNA here is from genome assembly GCA_958496255.1 of Camptogramma bilineatum. NCBI lineage: Eukaryota > Metazoa > Arthropoda > Insecta > Lepidoptera > Geometridae > Camptogramma > Camptogramma bilineatum. The sequence goes on along the minus strand of OY292465.1, from coordinate 8,060,648 downwards.
GAACTGACGTTTTGTTTACCAATACGAGTGACATGTTCGGTTATGCCAGCGCGAGAGCGGGCGGGCATAACTGAACAACTCAATGTATCACAATTTAAACGGAATACTTTGGTTAGCCATAACCTGACATTTTAATTTGTTAAAAGTTAATCAAAAATATCATATGTATATGTCGAGATATCATGTAACAAATATAATTTTGGCGAATGAGTAGGTTGATAAATCGAAATATCTACAAAAACATGTGTGTGTTAGTGGCTTGAAAAATTGATAAGTAGTTATGTCAACTAAAATACGAAAAATGGAGGAGTTGGCAAGGCCATAACTCGAAAACTTGTCTAGCTAGGGAGCTGTCAATTTTTTTATAGATACTTCATAGGCGTAGATATCGTTTAAGCCAATAAAAAAAAAATTGACATCTCGACATATCAACGTATTCACGTGTAAGGAGAGATACCTACCTTTTTAAGAAAAATGGTAATAATCATAAAAAGAAATAGTCTTATAATCAAAATCATTGTATTTTATTATAGCGATACACTTCTTTGAAGAACTACCTTTCCTTAAAACTAGGTAAATCTTATATTAAAGTTTATTACTTTAATCTAGGACAGCCAAATAACCTTTTACATAAAATATTTGAATGTAGCGAACAGCAATGAAAAATATAGCGATAAAAATTACTTATCTTGTTTTAAGATGGGTAGGTAGGTACTCAGAGCCGGACAAAACGCCGACAGGGTGCAAAACAAGTATTCCCAGGTACTGCCTCTCTCGTGTCTTCCAACCAACTCTATCCAACAGAGTCCAACTGAGCCAAACTGCCAAACTGACCAACTATGCCAAAACTGACGAACTGAGCCCCCTCTCGACTTTGATACCGTTTTTATAGTACCCTACTTGTTTTGCACCACCTCTGACTACCAATAACAATTTATTTATTGAAATAAATTGTTATTATTATTGAAATACACTTTAATAATTATATTACGAATTTTGGCACATATACATCACATTTTAAACAATTAATTAAAATATATTTTTTTAATTAAACGGATGTCCGTTAATAGATATCAAAATAAATTGTTATGAAGTTGAATTACATTCTCAAAATCATAGATATTATTAATTATAAATACCTATACGAAATTATGTTTCTTTTCAACAGTTATTATTTATTCAATTTAAATAACAACGGAAATGTGTCTAATATCAAATAATAAATACGAAATACTAATAAAATATTCACTTTACAATTACCAAGGTATCTAAAAAATTACGAATTGATTTATGTTATTTACCAATATATTTATAGAAGCTAACACGGCCATTCTGCAAATTACTTCGTCCTCGAAGTATTATGTAAGTACATAGCCAGTTTAGGTAGTTATAACTATCATCAGACATAATATCAGAAAACAATAATCTTACTTAACACAAAATGAAGTAGGTAAAGTAATAATAGCCCGAATTTTTTACGTTCATTTACCTACGTCACAGTCATTATCAATCAATACCTAAAGTCTCAGCTTAACCTGTCATGTTCAGTCCCATCACTGCTGCCAAGTGATGTCTAGACTGTTCACCAGGCAAGCTAGCAGCGTCTCACCTATCAGCTAAACCTGTCATGTTCAGTCCCATCACAGCTGCAAAGTGATGTCTAGACTGTTCACCAGGTAAGCTAGCAGCTTCTCACCTATCAGCTAAACCTGTCATGTTCAGTCCCATCACTGCTGCCAAGTGATGTCTAGACTGTTCACCAGGTAAGCTAGCAGCTTCTCACCTATCAGCTAAACCTGTCATGTTCAGTCCCATCACTGCTGCCAAGTGATGTCTAGACTGTTCACCAGGTAAGCTAGCAGCTTCTCACCTATCAGCTAAACCTGTCATGTTCAGTCCCATCACTGCTGCCAAGTGATGTCTAGACTGTTCACCAGGCAAGCTAGCAGCTTGTTGCGTCTCAGTCACTACGTTATACGTACCCAGAATTAACTTAGTAATTTTCTAAAAAATACGTACCTAATACCTTTCACAACCCGCTCGGCCAGTACTGACATGAAACTTCACAAACAAACACAACACTATTATTCACGAGATAATAATCAACTACCGTGAACAAATCTCTCTCCTTGACAAAAATAAAAAGATTTTAGATTCAACGTAAACAAAACTTTGTCAATCCATCTACCGTTTTACACAATGTGGTTCTACCCTCCACTAGATACAGAAAAACGGGCCAGTGCAATCCAAATGAAATACATGAAATGGAATCGATATTATAACGAATTTTATCCATTGCCTTGCAAAACAAAAAAGTACCTTCCGAGTATAATTATAAACAGTTATTTAATAATCTGCCTTATAATCAAATATAGTTAAAAAGGTTCTGTTTCTACGAGTATCTAATTTGGACCGACTGATTTATAAAATATGATACGTTAATGTTGAGGACTACCGCTTAACATCTACATATCGCTTATAGGTAAGTAGTAGTAGTACCATACTACATAAATTCTGACAATTTGATTTCAGTAAAAGCTTCCTTAGTATTACATGGTATTACGTAATAGATTCATCATTACAAAAATTAACAAAGAAATTCACTTTCAGGACTCCATGATTCGAACCAAAATAGCACAGAGCCCTTCAGGGCCTTACCGGCCTTTGCGTCAGAAGAAATACTGCTCCCTTCTTGTTGGTGAGAACCTCGATGTTATTGCATCAGCCTGCAGCAATTTTCCTTCGATGGGTGGAAAATTGGAGACGGAACATCATCATCGTCATGGCGGCGCGGCGGTGGGCGTTTTGTAGACACAGCGTTGCGAATCGCTTTCAGTCCTTCCAAGCCATTGGAATTCTTTCTGAAATTTTCAAAAATGTATTAGAATAAGTTCGAATCCCACCTTCTGATGTAAGGAGAGATACCTACCTTTTTAAGAAAAATGGTAATAATCATAAAAAGAAATAGTCTTATAATCAAAATCATTGTATTTTATTATAGCGATACACTTCTTTGAAGAACTACCTTTCCTTAAAACTAGGTAAATCTTATATTAAAGTTTATTACTTTAATCTAGGACAGCCAAATAACCTTTTACATAAAATATTTGAATGTAGCGAACAGCAATGAAAAATATAGCGATAAAAATTACTTATCTTGTTTTAAGATGGGTAGGTAGGTACTCAGAGCCGGACAAAACGCCGACAGGGTGCAAAACAAGTATTCCCAGGTACTGCCTCTCTCGTGTCTTCCAACCAACTCTATCCAACAGAGTCCAACTGAGCCAAACTGCCAAACTGACCAACTATGCCAAAACTGACGAACTGAGCCCCCTCTCGACTTTGATACCGTTTTTATAGTACCCTACTTGTTTTGCACCACCTCTGACTACCAATAACAATTTATTTATTGAAATAAATTGTTATTATTATTGAAATACACTTTAATAATTATATTACGAATTTTGGCACATATACATCACATTTTAAACAATTAATTAAAATATATTTTTTTAATTAAACGGATGTCCGTTAATAGATATCAAAATAAATTGTTATGAAGTTGAATTACATTCTCAAAATCATAGATATTATTAATTATAAATACCTATACGAAATTATGTTTCTTTTCAACAGTTATTATTTATTCAATTTAAATAACAACGGAAATGTGTCTAATATCAAATAATAAATACGAAATACTAATAAAATATTCACTTTACAATTACCAAGGTATCTAAAAAATTACGAATTGATTTATGTTATTTACCAATATATTTATAGAAGCTAACACACGCGAGCCACGGATTTATCCAACACCAACATTTATGAGACGGAACCGCGAGGAGTAACCTTGCCGCAACTCCCTCCTTACCCAGATGAAGATTCTCCGGATGAATCGAAACATTGTCGATATCTAAATCGACGATATTTTTACGTGAGTAATGCCCGTGTGTTAAATAATGTCTAGTACCTACAACTCACGAAAGTTTTGAAAATTTATGAAATAATATAAGTAAATTCATATTTTGACGTCAAACGACAATTTTTACAGTCCACCCAACTAATAAATTATAACAGTAAGCACAACCATTTCAAAATCACAATTACATTCATAAACCAACCATTCGTACCCGTTTATTTTCCTATAACAATTACACTATTCGTTGATCAAATACCAAGAATACTCGCAAAGAATTCTCATAAAAACTCAAGAGTGTAATACTTGATATTGTCTGCAACACAGTTGGTATCCCACTTGACACTACTAATCCCAAGACACCACTCGATTTTGTTTTGACACATGACACACGTCACTTTGATATGCTACTAGACTTTCCGAAAACATTTTTTTTACGCATTCAAGTTTGAAGCCTGAATGAGATAAGTATAATGACTCGATGACTCAGCCATTTTCGCGTTTGAATGTAAAAATTGAGTTTGATTAAAAAGGACGATGATTGATAATATTTGGTGAAATATAATGAAAGGATTTGTATTTACTTTTACAACTTTTTTGATTTGTATAATAAATGACAACACACGGGAATTACTCACAGGTGAATCTTATCAGTTTCAGTATTTAGATTGGCGATATTTTTAAGTGAGTAACTTATTTTAAATGAATAAAAAATGATAGTGGATAAAAAAAATGGCGCAGGTAAAGGGTAATCGTAAAAGCGAGGAGTCGCCTATGCCCAGCTATGGGATCAGAAGGGCCGATGATGATGATGATAAAAAGTATAAGAATATTTCCAATAAGTGCTAGAAATCTGGACGTCGACTATCGAAAGCAATCGTGTCTATTCCTTATTTTTACTTCGGATTTCATCAATATTATCGAGCAGCTAGCTTTTAATAAAGTATGACTTGACGTCACAGCCAGCTGGCGCATCTCCCGTATAGGACAGTCGATCAGGTCAACAATAACCGATACACTGAACACAAAACTCTGTAATTAGCATGACGACTTTTTACCGATGCTTTGTAGGCGCGAACCGGCAGCTGCTGGTTACGGTGACGGTAATGCGATAGACATTTTTGTTATAACTATAAAAACTATCCATGTGGCGATATCTCTTGAATATACCACTAGGATGATCAAGGAATACATCGTGCGGAAACCAGTTAGTGTTCTGATAGACGGCAGTGAGCTTGTAAGCTCTTACGTATAGGTTAGTCAGTGTTTGTTTAGATGTGTTACTGACTAACTCTACTAGACTTGAATGCCTCAAATTTTAAAATAATGTCTACTGTGTTTTGGGTATACAACATCTATTTCAATTCAATGGAATTGTGTATAAAAGAACATAATTACTAGATCTTTATGACAAAAAATAACAGTGTTTAACCTAACGAATAACTTGAAAGAAAATAAGTAAAATATGTTTCATTGACATGTCATAGGGGTTGAAAAGGTTAAGAACCACTGAACTAGTCTCTTTCTACTTACGTAGTGTGATGCATCTACCAGAAAATTTTGAATAAAATAACGACAATTTTGTGTTACTATTTGCATAACATTTCTAAAATGAAAGTTCTCGTAGGAACATTTTCTTAAAACTTTCTTCCCCTAGAAGTCGGTGTGACTAGAATATTTTACTTTGAGTTTGGTTGGAATGCGAGGTATCTCGTCAAATGTCATGGTTTTAGTCACGCACCTACCAATTTCTATGAAGCTGACATTCAAGTGACAGCAACAGTAGTGTCAAAAATTGTGGCGCTACTGGTCAAACCAGATGTCACGTAGTGTCAAAATATGTTAAACTCATTTACATAAATACCAAATAACAATTTGCGAAAATTTTCACTATATAGGTATGTCCTATGTAATCTTAACAATGTTTTTATGAAATATTTTTTATATAATAAAAAAAAAATAAAAAAAAATATAGATAGACTCACCGTCCTTAATTTACGATAACGATAATAATCATTGGGACATTGGCCACAAAAGATATGATGAATTTTGAAAACCTTTGAAAACATGTAGGCTCTTGATTTCAATTCTTAGTAAAACTAAAATTTCCATAATTCGCCCATTAAAATGAGCTTTAAAAAACTGACTTAAATCTAATTTAGTTCTTTAGAATAAATATTAAGAAAACACAAATCTATCTTAGGGCAGTTAATGCGTTCAGTGCCCATAACGCACATAATAATATGCTTTGGGTGCCGCGGACCGCTGCTACGGAGAGCAGCGTGGGTCCTAAGCGAATGGGTTAAAACAATACAATGGAAACAATCTACCTAGCTCTTATTTACCTTCCTTATATTCTAAATTTGTAATTAATGCTTTTAGTATTTAAAACTTCAACTTTAATTACTGTAAGACTAATTAAGACTAAGGTTTTAATGATTGGAGATAAAACTCAAATAAAACGGCGCAAAGTTTAGCTCCACTGGCACCGAATTCATCACACGACCAAAAAGATACGTCTTTAACGATTATTTCATGCAGACGGTCGTATAAGCTTCAAAGCTGCAGTAAAATAGTACATAAATTTACACCCTTTTTTATAAAGTGAGCCTTTGACGTGTGCACATACGAATGTTCCCAGTGATTTAGTATTATTACTAGTAAATAAAAAGTGGTAGGGGAAGGGAGGTGGAGCGACAAGCTATTGTATTATACGATAAGAGTAGGGTCCGAAAAATAATGTTACAAGCAACAACGGCAGCTACTTTGTAATTGATTCACTTATGTCCTCGCATGATCTTTATTCGTTCTGACGCGAGCGTGTCCGTTCTGTTTCGCAAAAATTGGATCAAAAATAAGAGTTTAAACTCCATTATCTCGTGATACTCCCAAAGTGATCAAATTGTATATATAAACAATGTATAGTGATAAACCAAAGCAATAAACGTGAAGCTACATGTGAACATGACTGTGCAGTGAATCTCCGATTAATTAAAAACATAAAAATGGATTACTCAACAGGAACTACGTCTTCCATGAACAATATGAGACCAATTTTCGGCGCATACGCCTTTCAAGGTGAGTCCCAGGTTATGGGCGATAGACACGAAAGGATCGGAGAGATGAGAAAAATACCCGATATGGTTAATTACGCTGTTCCCAGGTACCAATAAAACAAGCAATAATACGTCGGAATCAAAGAACCGAAATCAATATCGGCTATTGCCTAAACAATAAAAAATTGGGCATAGTGCATTACGTTTATAAGGCGTGGACGGTTCCGTAAAGAATAGTAATGGCATTCCGATGCCAAAATGGACAAACTAAGACTTCATCGTCACTTATCCAAAAACTAGTTTTTATGAGCTTTTTACAAAAATCATAATCTACCACAATAAATATAAGGATTATCCTTATCTTGTTATTCTTGGTCGAGGCTATCGTAAAAACGTAAAAACTCTTGTTGAATAAAATATCACAGAACTAAACCGTACGATATTGATAGTAAAATCATCTTATGATCACGGCAATCATAGACCACGTGCAACCCTAATAAAATCACAACAACGAAACCACAGTCATATTCCTATTAGGTATATATTAACGCGGATCTCTAAAAAAAGTTACCTTTCAAAGTGCCGCTTATTAACCTCTCATCGAATTCGACCGTAAAATGTAAACTCGATAAAGCCACCAATTAAAACTAAATATGAGAATATCGACAATCAAAGCGCGAGCCGCTACATCTGACACCGAAAAACAGAAAAATACTTCTCCAAAAAATGAATCGTGCTTTTTGTTCACGCAAGGTCGCAGACGCAGCATGATTTTCGCCTTTCGACAAGCGCGATAGCTGGCGGAACTCGCAACACACAAATTAGCTTTATTTTAAACCTTATACCGAATGATTAACGGAAGACCACGCTTTTCGATTACCGACACGAAGTTTGTAGTGTATAACACGGGGTAGGTGGTGATAATAACAATACTTTATGAAAAGGTTTAGTCAGCTAATTTGTTTTTTCTCAGCTACTGTCGATCTCGGTAGCGATGCAGGCTTTTTTGTTGGCGGAGATCAATCAGTCAAAATAACAGTATGATACCGCCTTTGATGGGCCCGACGGACCTGTTTTAATCTCGTCCCATACATGATTAGATCGCCGATGATGCAGCAAAGCCGAGTAACCGATCCGAAATTGGACGAATCCAACATTCGAAATGTAGATTAGTTGATGGAATCTGTAATAACGAAGTACAACAGTTCAATTATGGCTGCATTGTAGAGTTCTGGCCACCTATGAATAAAGGGCTGTCTGCCATTTACTTTAAAACGAATCTTAAATTAAAATTAAATCTAGAATAGGTAAAGGTAGGTTTCTAGTATAATGTGATTTTCTTGTTTTATTTTATGTTTTATTAATTGACGGTATTTCAAATTTTCCCACGAGATCAGCTAGAATTAATTTATTAGGTATTACTTTTTCATTAATTAAATGAGTGAATTGAACATCCAAAGTAGTATAACAACAGCAATCGATGAAATCTAGCTTTTTGCGCAACGTTTAATTACAGACAAAAGTACCGACAATTACATCCTCGATGTGACAGAAAAAAGTGGCAACATCCGATGTCAACATGCGCGGTACATCGTCCATCATTTTCGCAACTTCGTTTTAAATGAGTATCCACTGAACCCTTATAGAATAAGAGACAGTAATAGATATGGTCCTATCATGATTTTCAACTCTGGCGACTAAAGGTTCCATGACCGAATTGGTAGAGGCACTCCGGCTAAAGGAGGATCGCTTGTATCATTGCGGGTTCGAATCCCGTTGTAATTAAAAATGTTTGTTGTAATTAAAGGTTTTTCATTTTTAAATGTAAATACCTAAGTGTGGTTTAACACTATAACAAATAAAAAATTAAAGAGACAGTAACTAAAGTCATACGCCCGTGTCAAAGGTAAAACATCAAACAGTGCAATTAATACATCTATTAATGTATCTGATATCTACTTTATTTATGTATCTTAACAATGTTTTGTGAATTCCTTTTTGTTCGCAACTTTTCGCAACAATTACCGGCTTAAATGGTTATGAATTAAACTTAGCATAATTTGTACATAACTTGGAATAACAGTTACTTATGCTTTTTTTAATCCGGGTAAGCACGCTAACGCAGCCAGGACAATTAGCTAACAAAAAAACATTTGTAAGTCAAAACGTCGAGTCTATTATTAAAGTTAATTAGCGATAATACCGTTTGATGCAGGTATCAATAAACGCGATTAATAAAAGACGACTGTCATACCCTGCTATTTAGCGTAAGAAACCACCGTTGGCTCCTCAACTATTCTGTCTTCAAATACTTTTTACGACATCTGATAAAATTCACAATGATGTGCGGAGGAAAATAAGAATGAATAATGAGTAAAGATAACGACTTGAGTTCAGTTATGAATCTTTCGACCTATCTTGAATTGCCATTCATTTTATTTTTGCCTTGATACTGGCTATAAAAACGTATGAGCTAGTGACCAACAATGAAGATGCAGTTTTGAGACCTTTGTCATGGCCTAATATCTTTATCCGACAGGTTATCGCAGCCGAATTGGCTAAGATTGCGCCTCCACTTTCAATCTGAAGGTCGTGAGTTTGATTCTCGGTGTAATAGTTTCTATACAAAATAGATAGTGCCCTCGATTTAAGATTTCATCAAAAACAGATAATTTCATTAAACGACATCCAGGAATAGTCTAACCATGCTATTCAAAAAGGACTTACTGGTATAGAGATGGAATAATAGAGTTGTGCCTCAGCTTGCTATCCGAAGGGTGTTAGGTACGAATTTCAGGCGTGCTTCTATAGATTTTTCAGAAAATCTATTAAGGAGAAGATCTGTGCCCGAGACCGAGACCGGAGACCGAGACCAAAGACAGGCTTTATAGGGTCGCGCGAAAGTGGCATAAGACAGAAAACCGTCAATTTATATGACAACGGTTTCCTGTTTCGGTCTCTGGTCTGGGTTTGGTCTCGGTCTTGGGCGCGAACCACCCTTAGAGCTTTCAAGCACTAACGGAATTGAAACCACACTTCTTTTGACACAGCTGGACTCAATATCCAAATTCTAAAGCGCTGCTAAAGTTTTATAAATACGAGTAAGTCTCGTGCGAGGTCTTGTGTGATTATAATATCAAGTATAACTCACGAAAGCATTAAAGTGATATAGATTTGTTCATAGTTTAGTTAAGATAATACATACTTCATTACGTCCCATGACCATCCCGCACAGTAGCAATCTATTCAATTCCAACAAAACAGTACCATTATGTTGCTCCCATTAACCTGAGCCGTTCATTATGTAGAATAATGAGAATACAAGAGTAAAATAAGATAGCAATTGTATTCGAAATTAAATCGGACGCCGCTCATCGGCGAGGCGTAAGATCAAGATAGAATCAAGATATACCCACGATGCAACACACTGTAAGTCCATAATCTCAATTTTTATGCTATTCTGGTAAAAAAACAACTTAAATGACAACTTTTTCTTTAAGAATAAATAAGTGTCTATGGATATATTACAAAGAAGGTTAAAAGTTCAGGGAGGCAGAATGATCGCTTTGCAATCCCGCTGTTTATTGATAAGATTTAGCATTCTAAAAGTGCTCGTGATAACTAAAGGAAGAAAGACGTTCTATTCAGCCTTAAAAACTATTATCTACTATATAGTAGGTACCAATGACAAAGGAATGCTCCTATGCTTCAGAGCACTTTAAAAATTTCGATCGCGGTCATAACGGATGCCTTTCTGGGGCCTGGTGATTTCCATCACCAGAGTTAGTAACACTAGCTCTTAATGAATTTATTTTTTAGTTTGAAATTATACTAAGTTGGTTATTATACCCATTCTTATTTAAAAATCAGGCAAACGTACAGATTTTAACATAAATAAAAGAGGTAAAACCATATCTAAAAGAGGCAGAGAGATAAACAAAGGAACCGCAAAATTAAATAAGACATTTTATACTGTAATTTTAATTTTAGAATGTACTCTCTCGTCAACGCTTTAAATCCTTTTTAATAAACCTACTTACTTAAAAAAATAGAAAGTAGACTTATTGAGTTCTTCACCAAGAGAGCAAGGAGGTGTGGTATGATTAATTACACGCTGTTCCATTGACTGATTCCTCAAAGGACCTCTCGCTACTTCTTTACGTACAGAATCATTGTGTTCTACAGTCGAGTACATTAGTAGTAATGCACTCTATTTTTATGAAAATAAAAAACACGACGGTAGCGACGTATTCCTTTTTAACCGACTTCAAAAAAAGGAGGAGGTTCTCAGTTCGTCGGAATGATTTTATTTTTTAATGTAAAAAAATCTCAATCACACGACGCTGCTGTAGGCTCAGTCAAAACTAAACTCTAATCCTTATCGATCGAGCGAGCGAAGCGAGCGAAGATCTTAGTGGTAAGTTGGGCGATTTTGCTTTGTATGTTTGTATGTTTGTATGTTTGTATGTTTGTATGTATGTTTCACGAATTGTTGTTCGCGCATAACTGTCGAACCGTTCATCCAATCTGCATGAAACTTGGTAGGTCAATAGGTTGTAGTAAGGAAATTTACGGTGGAGCATATGAGCTTAATCGATGAAGGGGTTGTGAAGATATTAGGTTCCCAAGGGGGTAATTTTTTTTTAAAGTTACACAAATATATTGAGTGGGGTGTCAAACGAGAGGGCTTGTTTTGTACATTCCAAAATGGTTTTTATTTTTAATCTAGGATATATAGTTTTTGAAATACAACCAAAGAACAAAAACTACGAAACCAGAGCTGCAAGAGCTCCCGTTTCATAGAGTTTCGATGTCTTCGTAGCTCATTGACTGGTCGGTCTTAAAAAGAGAGTGGCATCATTGCGGTTTGGTTTGCAGTGATTTTAGATGCTACTTGATTTATTTTCGTGATAAAAAAAATTTTGATAAAGAATGAAAATAATTGGGGTAAAAAAAGTTAAGTAAACAAATATATTGAGTGGGATGTCAAATGAAAGGTCTTTATTTGTACATTCCAAAATAGTTATTATTTTTATTCTAGGACGTATACTTTTAGAAATACGACGAGAATTCATAAAAAATATGAAATAAATGAAAAATTAGACACAACATTATGTATTGCATGCATGCAAGTATTTTTTACCATGAAGAGCTAGCGCAATAGGCATACTCGGCAGTAGTAGCACTTGAAATTATAGGGGTAGTCAGAAGAAAGTCCAAATGTAAGCCATCTACGGTGCGCGAGATCTCAGTTCGGGGCGAACTACTAGTATTTCTAAGTTCTTTGTATTAATCTAAAAAGGATAGTCAGAAGCATGTTATGGGAAACAGCGATTGTTCTAGAAAGGACAACTTACTTTCGTGTGCAATAGAAAAGTTAGTATTAACGATTGTGGCGTTACATGCAATCAAGTTTTTCAAAACTACTTATTAATTAAGGACATGAAAAGTTGAGTATCCATCTACCGAATTTTAGGAGTCTTTGAAAGTTATGAAAAGACCATCTAAACGTAAACTTGATGAATTTCATAGCGACGGTCACGTTGATTAGACATTCCAACATCAAAGTATGCCTCAGAATTGCCTTTGACAAGACACTTCTAGTTTGAAGACTTGTTACTTGTATGGACCACAGTTTGTTCATATTATAAGTATGATAAAGTTCATTCAGTGGTTCTATAAATAAAATAAAAGACCACTTCAATGTTTTTTTCTTTTAATACCAAAATGGTGTTTGTGTTACTTGATTGGTCAATGCATCTTTCGAATTAAATCCTTAAACAAGAGTTGTTTTTTTCAAGGGAGTGAATAATAACTTTATTTTTGAAAATAAAATTCAAAAATAATGTATTCGGTAGGACCGCGGGATCACATTGAGAGCTAGATTTTCAAAGGAGTGAATAATCGATCGAGCGAGCGAAGCGAGCGAAGATCTTAGAGCCTGTCCAGATGGAGGCGTTTTACGCGCGTAAACTATTGCCATCCTTATTTTTGACTGTTTAACAAAAGAGGATGGCAATAGTTTACGCGCGTGAAACGCCCTCCTTCTGGACAGGCGCTTAGTGGTAAGTTGGGCGATTTTGCTTTGTATGTTTGTATGTTTGTATGTTTCACGAATTGTTGTTCGCGCATAACTGTCGAACCGTTCATCCAATCTGCATGAAACTTGGTAGGTCAATAGGTTGTAGTAAGGAAATTTACGGTGGAGCATATGAGCTTAATCAATGAAGGGGTTGTGAAGATATTAGGTTCCCAAGGGGGTAATTTTTTTTTAAAGTTACACAAATATATTGAGTGGGGTGTCAAACGAAAGGGCTTATTTTGTACATTCCAAAATGGTTTTTATTTTTAATCTAGGATGTATAGTTTTTGAAATACGACCAAAGAACAAAAACTACGAAACCAGAGCTGCGAGAGCTCCCGTTTCATAGAGTTTCGATGTCTTCGTAGCTCATTGACTGGTCGGTCTTAAAAAGAGAGTGGCATCGTTGCGGTTTGGTTTGCAATGATTTTAGATGCTACTTGATTTATTTTCATGATAAAAAAAATTTTTGATAAAGAATGAAAATAATTGGGGTAAAAAAAGTTAAGTAAACAAATATATTGAGTGGGTCAAATGAAAGGTCTTTATTTGTACATTCCAAAATGGTTATTATTTTTATTCTAGGACGTATACTTTTAGAAATACGACGAGAATTCATAAATATGAAATGCATGCATGCTAGTATTTTTTACCATGAAGAGCTACCGCAATAGGCATACTCGGCAGTAGTAGCACTTGAAATTATAGGGGTAGTCAGACGAAAGTCCAAATGTAAGCCATCTACGGTGCGCGAGATCTCAGTTCGGGGCGAACTACTAGTAACTTTATTTTTGAAAATCAAATTCAAAAATAATTTATTCGGTAGGACCGCGGGATCACATTGAGAGCTAGATTTTCAAAGGAGTGAATAATAACTTTATTTTTGAAATTCAAATTCAAAAATGATTTATTCGGTAGCACCGCGGGATTACATTGAGAGCTAGGTGCTTCGTATCCTGTTCTGTCACAACCAACACCATGAAGAATCAGGACAACAAACACGGTATGGGGCCTAGCCTTCTCATTGGTGATCCATACTCTTAAATCTAAATAGTCAAGCTCCAGTGGGGAGCCAGTCCAACAAAGTAAGGCTCGTCAAATTAAGCAGCAAAAAATGTGTGTGATCAAAATAAAATTAAGTTTACATTATCGATCGAGCGAGCGAAGCGAGCGAAGATCTTAGTGGTAAGTTGGGCGATTTTGCTTTGTATGTTTGTATGTTTGTATGTTTGTATGTTTGTATGTTTGTATGTTTGTATGTTTCACGAATTGTTGTTCGAGCATAACTGTCGAACCGTTCATCCAATCTGCATGAAACTTGGTAGGTCAATAGGTTGTGGTAAGGAAATTTACGGGGGAGCGTATGAGCTTAATCGATGAAGGGGTTGTGAAGATATTGGGTTCCCAAGGGGGTAAAAAATTATGAAAGTTACACAAATAAATTGAGTGGGGTGTCATACGAAAGGGCTTATTTTGTACATTCCAAAATGGTTTTTATTTTTAATCTAGGATGTATAGTTTTTGAAATACGACCAAAAACCAAAAACTACGAAACCAGAGCTGCAAGAGCTCCCGTTGCATAGAGTTTCGATGACTTCGTAGCTCATTGACTGGTCGGTCTTAAAAAGAGAGTGGCATCGTTGCGGTTTGGTTTGCAATGATTTTAGATGCTACTTGATTTATTTTCATGATAAAAAAATTTTTGATAAAGAATGAAAATAATTGGGGTAAAAAAAGTTAAGTAAACAAATATATTGAGTGGGCTGTCAAATGAAAGGTCTTTATTTGTACATTCCGAAATAGTTATTATTTTTATTCTAGGACGTATACTTTTAGAAATACGACGAGAATTCATAAATATGAAATACCTAAATGAAAAATTAGACGCGACATTATGTATTGCATGCATGCCAGTATTTTTCACCATGAAGAGCTAGCGCAATAGGCATACTCGGCAGTATCAGTAGTAGCACTTGAAATTATAGGGGTAGTCAGAAGAAAGTCCAAATGTAAGCCATCTACGGTGCGCGAGATCTCAGTTCGGGGCGAACTACTAGTTTTATTCTACACTATATGGGTCTTACTTATGAAAGATGTTTAAAGTTGAGCACTGGTTAAACAACGTCCTGTCTTTATTTGTGGATAGTGACGAATAGAGACAGGACGTTGTTTAACCAGTGTTCAACTTTAAACATCTTTCATATACTTAGTTAAATATTAGTCTAATTTATTACTAAACCACAGATTTTTTTATTGTCTCTCTTCCTTAAACACAGCACTTAAAACTTCCATTTTACAATTATTAAAGCACGATTTTTCAATCGTCAGATAACTTTCATCTATGTTTGACAGCTATTGTATAGAAATATGCCAAACCGCCGTAATTTTATAAAGTTTATGACGTTTGAAAAATTGTCTCTGGGAATTAATGGCGATCTTACAATGTAAAATCCATTTTGTATCGTATAAAAGTATGTGTGGAATCTCCTATCTTGGCTACCTATGCTCTGTTTTCCAGCATTCACACAGGTATGTAATAAGATTGAAAGAAAGGATCGCCTTATAGTAGTGCTTTAGATTCAAGAAAATATACGCTCTGAATTTATAAACCCTTTCGTATTTGGAACACGAGCAAAGTTCAAAACTATTACGTCAAAACAATTCCATAACAGTTGAGTTGTTTACATGCTTTTCCAGGTCACATACCTTTAACAAGTTCCTGACAAATCTTAATAGACGTCCATTTGAAACGTTTAAATCTTGATATAGGTTGCCTCTCGAGTTTTTCTTTTACCATAATATAACGATACTTCGTTAATTTACAAACCTGTATTTAACAGCATCTAGAAAACAATAACTAAATTTTTTTTAGTACATTCCTCATTGAGATTATTGAATACCTACTGTAGAAAATCTGCACGTCTCAATTCACTATGATTTAGGTTTTATAAGACAAAATGTGATGCTTATAATATAGTTGATAAAACAAATAAATAAATATATTCCGTACCCATATTATAAATGTGAAAGTGTGTTTATTTGTTCTGCTTTCACGTCAAAACAGAGCGACGGATTGAGGTATTTTTTTGTGTGGAGATAGTTGGAGGGCTGGAGAGTAACATAGGCTGCTTTTTATCCGGGTACCACGCGAGTGAAGCCGCGGGCAGCAGCTAGTAATATATAATATAGTTGATAAAACAATAAAACAGGGCCTCATGCCGACTCTGTGCAGACTGACAAGCTATCCGACAACATCGGAATTTGTCACACCATGAATGTACGCTCGGGGTAAACTGTGCGAAACATGAAAAACAATAAAGTTTTAAGCTAAAATCGTAACGACACTAAGTCGTAGTAGTAGATAATTTTGATACAAACAGTATTAATTTACTTTGGTGATGGTTCTGTTGAACACTGAGTAACTCAATTATTGATTAATCTAAATGCTTTTATTTCATTCATGCTAAATACCAAAACAGAATGAAGTTGAAACTTGAAAGTGACATTTCAAAAACTAGCTTGTCGAAAATCTTGATAATCTCATTCGATACCTCGGGGCTCAAATGTCGTAAAGCACATTTTGGGGTTTTTGAGTTATTTATACCATCGTACTCAGTTTTTAATCCTCTATCGAACTGTATAATTAAAATTGCGAAATTAAAAAAAAAATACAAATACAACCCATCATTTCAGTTACTCTAAACACAATTTATTTGAAAATGAGGGGTGTAAGTAGCATGTAACTGACAACACACAACGGCCTAAGTTGTATAACCCAGTTTGGTACAAAACTCTTAGATAGCATGTGCTTTACGACCAAAAAATATAAATAGATGTTCCTTACACCACACTGCAAAATTCACTTTGAGCAAGAGCATAATTATGATTTATCTCAATTATTAGGTTTTTATCTTGAGTAAATTGATAACTTTTATTATAATTAGTTTGCAATTTTAGTCATGCACGAATGGGTAGCTTTTAAGATATCAGATTTAGTACGATATTGACAGAATTTAAGTAAATCACCTATTTTGATAATTTTAAAACGATTTGTGCAAAAATATCTGCTTCTGTTGTTGGTTGTTCTAGTGATTATTTCTACTTTATCACTTTATTTTTACTTATTTTTACCTCGACTGAATCGCTGTACACTTCCAGATATTCAATTCTTGTCTGAATAAGACGGTTATGTAAGTCTATAGCCGTCTTCGCGGTTAAAATTGTAGTACTTCTTGATATCCACCACTATGGTGTTATAGAATCCGGTTAACAAAAGTGAAGGTAGTTGGAGAAACTAACCTCACAACTGCGACGATGGTAGCAGCGAGTACTTCAGTCTACCCATGACCAAGGCTGTTCTAAAACATTCGCAACAGTCTGGATAATATAAGTTTTACGCGATAAAGACCCGTGTCTAGTAAATAGTTAAAAAACCTTTGTATTTTGCGCTAAATTGTGAAATAAAATGTTCTGTAATTCTTAAAATAGGTGACTTACTTGAAAATTCTTTCAATATCGTACTTAATCTGACATTTTAAAAGCTACCCATTCATGCATGACTAAAATTGCAAACAAATTATAATAAAAGTCATCAATTTACTCAAGATAAAAACCTAATAATTAAGATAAATCATTATAATATTCATCTTTACAACCTTAAATGTTCATGCAAGTGTTGTATACTCCCCTGTTTCACTGCGATAATAACGACAGGTTGGGCTTTACGCTCTTGTGCTCTTGCTCAGGCTGTATTTCAGTGGGGCGTAAGGAACATTTTGTTTATTTTTTTGGTCGTAAAGCACATGCTATCTCCGTAAATATTAGACTAGGACAAATTTTGAAATAACTATATGAAACTATGGAGAAATCTGATAACTTTGTTCCTAGGACATTTTTGTGTAGCGCTAAAAATGAGAGAGTTATGACGAAAAACATTTTTATTTTTTTGTTTTTTGCTCGTCCTGAAAACCTTGGATTTGTGCTTTACGACATTTGAGCCCCGAAGTATCGATATTTGTCAGGGAAGCACAATTAATGTTTTAATTAAATTATTTTTTATTTTTCTAATGAAATGATACCTAAGTGTGGAGTAACACTATAAAATTGAAAACTGAGTATTTTAATGTTAGGTAAGTATTCACTGAAAAATAAATCAACTCGCCGGCGCCGTCACCTTTTTTTTTGTCACCGAGTATCAATAAGTCTGCTTTTTAGCAAAACTGATTGAGATAAATTCAGTTGGTAGATTTTACTAAACACACCTACTAATTATTAAACTAACAGGGCAAAAATACAAACTGTAAAAGAACAAGACTAAAATAGTAAGATTACTCAGTCATTCAAAGTCTGTCACTACGCTGAGTTTTACCGAACAGCAATTTATTTATTTATTTTATTTTAGTTATTTTGAGACATATTTTATTTTTATTTCTTTGACAGTACATACCTAATAGGTGAAAAAGTATAAAATTCCTATAGCCCCACCGCTCTGATTGAACTGATTGAGTTATAAGCTATAATGGCGATACCACTCTGTTTTTGTAATGTTTTTCACTTGAATGCCATCCCACATATTTAATATACATTAGGGCTTCTTGTATCGCGGGAATGCGTGTCTTGTTTATTTCGATTTGTCGCCTTTGATATACTGGGTGTGGTAAAACTACTTCTGATTAAACTTATACATTGCATTTTAGACAGAGATCTCATCGTAAGAAAGGAAAAAATATTATAAATTACCTAGCTCTTTTTCGATAAACTGTAGTTGAGTAAACGAGATTTTATCTGGAAATAATTTCGTTGATTTCGGCTTGAAGTTTCTATGAGTTAGGCTGTGTCCCCAGTAGGCAAACTTTTAGCGGCCGACTGAGTTTGCGGCGTATCGGCTTAGTACGCCGTTCCATATATTTGAAATGGAGTGTCCACAGTTTGCTAGTTTTGCGCTCACTGTACGCAGTTTGCAGCGTTACGCGACAAACTAGCAAACTGTGGACACTCCATTTCAAATATGGAAGAGCGTACTAAACCGATACGCCGCAAACTCAGTCGGCCGCTCACAGTTAGCCTACTGGGGACACAGCCTCAGTGGTTGTGGCGCTCAGGCTGCACGGCTGACTGAAACATTTTATCATATCTTTATTTCATAACAGGGATAAACAACCAACTCCCAAACATAAATTATTAAGAGAGAGAGAGAGAGACAAACAGAACTTACTACGGTTTCTTGGATTGTGAACATTAGTGACGTAAAAGTTTTCTGCAAGGCAATTATTGATATCAATATTATGATTCTTCTTTTATACGCTACAATTATTGAGCATGATCTTCATTCAATTTTTTAATTTTCGAGAGTAGACTTTACACACCGAGTATAAAATATTTTTTGTTGTAGGTGCGTTATTATGGTTGGCTGGTGAATATGATTGCAATATTATGTCTAGAAAGTTATTCAAATTGCTATTGATACCTATATGCATTCCGACATTTTTCTAATACCTACTTGACATGGTTTAGACATGGTAATGGATCAGTCTCACATATTTTAGAGAAAATCTTATGTACTCCTGAAGTCTTGAGTCTGTATTGTTTATTTTTCCTTCTTATTTTAAGGACCTCTTTTTTAAAGCAGTCATGGTTTAATCTACTAAAACGTCTGTATGCAGTGTATGGTATTCGTACAATAGTGAAGCAATAACAATAATTCAGATTAGAATAGATTTTCCTAAAACTATATAGACTAACTCCACCAAAAATTACCAACAGCGCCCTTGTAAGAATAGATTCTATAAATCATGTAAAATAATGAGTCGTTAAACTTTCGCGATTTGTTAACATAATGATAATTATTATTACGGGATTTTATCGCGTACCTTTTATTTGGGGGTAGTCGTGGATCCTACTCTCAATTCTCGGCGGTAGCTCCAGTACTTCAGTCATCCCGTGACCACGAACGCTGCAACGTGTTCGAAACGTCGGGAAACAAAATAAATAAAAGGTACGCGATAAAATCCCGTAATAATAATTATCATTAAATAATGAGTCGTTTGTATTCACAAATTAATAATTTGTAATATAATTGTAATAAAATTTAATAAATACAAATGCCGTTTCCGTCAATAATCAACATAGATTTCACGAATGAAGCCAAGTCACCTCATTTCCGAAAAGTAGGTAGGTGTTACAATTTGCGAATCACAAAAACACCAAAAGGAAATTGGTAGTTACACGTCGAACACACCAGCATTTTACACAACATTCAAATCTGACTTTAATGATCTCGCTCATACAACAAACTCCTAATATCCTCATACAAAAAACCATATCAGAGAGACATGCCGTCGCCAACGGTGCTTTCAAACTTTTGAATCTTGTGTTGTTATCTTAGGGTTCATTTCAGCATGTTTCTTAGGTCTATCGGTAAGTATGAGGGACAAAGCCGGGTAGCCTTCTTATAATCGAGAGTGCCTCCGGTTTGATAGTTAATTAAAGAACTGAATAACATGCGGTAATGCAAGTCAGGTGCAATCTTCGTCGTGACGATGGAAGTCGATAGAGTTGTTGATACCCCTTGTGAATTGCCTATTACATCGAATAAAGCTTTACGTAATCATCATCTTTCCAAATATTAAGGTCAAAACAACATGTTTATTTCTCCATTTTCTTTTCGCTCTCATTTCAATGCAGTGTGCATTAACTTTTCAGGTAATTACTGAAGAAATTAATGCTCAGGTGTAAATGAGTTTTCTAATTTTTCAGTACGCAAATATTTATAAAGCTTTTATAATTGTAAATCTTAAGCATGCACCTTTTCATTTTCCTTTGTTTTGCTATAACAATCTATGTGGTAGTCTTTTAAGCGATTTTTTTTTTATTTTTATTAATAAGTAATTTAAAAAGTTAACAGTTAGTTCAACTAAACACAAAACCACTATTGAAAGTTATGAAGAATAATAATAGTTAGGGATAATAACGATAATAATAATAACTTACAACTTATTTTCGGATTAGGGGGATCGTATTACTCTTAATAGATACCATTTGCACTACATCTATGGCGATGCAGTTCCTGAGAAGATGAATCTGCGTTTCAGGGACAACACGAAATATGCTCTACCTATATTATTCACATCTATATTTAAATAAAAATAAATGTTTGTATGTTTGTCTTCTATGCGTTCCTAAACAATTGATCAGATTGTTCTGAAACTTTAGTAGGGTCTTTTGAAGCCGCCCGCGAGGGTTTCTGGTAAAAATATATCCATATAGGTAAATATTCTTTTTTATAGGTAAATCAAAAAAAAATTAGGCGGTACGATGTTCTCCGGGTCAGCTGCTTTCCAGTTAAAATTGACCTGTTCTATAATATGACCACTAAGATTTGAAAGAAGACCACGTTTTTGTTCCTTCGGAGACGTTATCCAGTGCTTAAAACTTTGTTTTATTATGAGTTTGATTTGATTTATACATTTCAGTTTTTCTTGGGTAGGTATTTGATTTTTCTAAGATATTGATATTCTTTTTAATATTTTGAAAAGAAAACCTTCATTGGTTCCACAAATAGGTAATATTTAAAGCAATAAAACCGTTATCGGCCAGGCTTATCGTGGCGCAACGGAGCGCATTTTGCACGCTCCTAATGAATGCCTTATGAAACAGGCAATTTATGACATGAGCCCTTATCACTGTAGCCGAAGGTCAGTATGGGCCGTAGCCGAATTTCGGCTTTATTTTCGGCTAGTCTAAGCGTCAATTCACACGTACCACTACCACACCACGTCGCAGCGACAAAATGTGGTCCAGCTGTGGTTACGTGTGAATAGTGTCGCAGCGACTTTTTGCAGTTGCGTTGTGGTACCGACAAAATGTCGATGTGGCAGGCGCCAGCTAGGCGCGCGCTGTTGATGCCGTCATGTCGTCGCGATGTGGTTGCGATGTGGTTGCAATGTGGTCGTATTACACAGGTGGTCGATAACAACGACAAAATGTGGTACGTGTGAATTGGAAATTCATTTTCAATACAAATATACGCCCGACCACGTCGCGTCGTTGTGGTGTGGTTATCGGTGTCGTGTGGTTGTGGTACGTCTGAATTGGCACTAAAATCCACAGAAATTCACTAAGATGAACAACAAAAAGGATGAAAGAAAAGGCCAATGATTTTGTTTACAAAAATTTAATTCGATAAGCAATTTTGTATAACTGACATCGAAATAACTAATTTCTTAAAGATTTATATGTTATTTTATGTCACTAATTTCGGACAAGCCGAAGATTCAATTTTTGCCGAAGCTAACGGAAACAGTTCGAATAAATCTAAATCATAGTCGAAACATCACTTGAAAATAGGCAATATTTGAATCCCTTATCACTGATAAATTTTATATGAAAAGAAACTTAAACAATAGCTATTATACGACCATTAACTACTTATTTTACACGCACTAAATAGCAATACATTTTAAAAGAAATAGGTTAATAAAATCATCTACGCAGTTCGGCTATTTTCTATCTTAGCTTCTGAAATTATATTTTGAACTGTGTTTAGTACAGATAACTTAATAGACCTGCTTAATTAAGCAAAACACCAAGCAAGCACGTACCATTCCAATGTTTTTTTTTACTAAGTTTAATTTCTAAAACTTAAAATATTTGAAAAGTTTTCGCGTGAAAAAAACTAACTTGTTGACGTCAAAACTTATTCAATAGCTTTGAAAAATATGTAAAGATTCAACCAGAAAAAAATGTGTTGATAAAGTTTTTAGTAGGTATTTGGGAGCTGTACTTGTATTGTATCTCAAATTATAATTTAGTTCTAAAGAAGTAAAAAGGGTTCCAAAACAAATTAATGCCAAAACAAAACTTGAAAATTATAGCGAAAAACTTAATCTTCCTAAAATACCGCCAGTGGTGACTGCTATAGAAAGATAAGCTCTTTTAGCCAACCGAGTTGTTATTAGCTTAGTCTTTATTCCGTGAACAACAGTTTATCCGCGACTCTTGCTTAAAGATAATTTAATTTTGAGGAGGATTCTTGAATTTCTTGTTTATTTTTAAGTTACATTAATTCATCATCATTATCAGCCTTTCTCATCCTACTGTTGGGCATAGGCCTCTCTTCGTTTTTGCCATTTGCTTCTATCCTGCGCCAATCTTACCCATGTACGACCTGCGAGCGGATTGAGAGGACAAATTGGAATAAGCGGATTTTACTATGTCGTCCGACCGACACTCCCTTTACCGTCTCTAGGCCACCATTCAGTCAACACTTTGCTCCACCTGTCGTCACCACGCCTGGACACGTGACCTGCCCAGCTCCATTTTAGCCCCAATATTAGCTTGCTAACATCTTGAACTTTGGTCCGCTTGCGAGTTTCGGTACCATATCGGTATTGGGAATACATTTATTTATCAACGAACTAGTACTACAAAAGTAGAGCTGTGGAAACACAGCTTTACTTGCTTCTTGAAATCTCTTCATACTCTGGGTTTTCTGGATACTTTATCGATCTTTTCGGTTTTCGAGAAACTTTTCAAAAATAAGATAACATAATTTACCTATGTCCTTTCAAGATTTTTCTCGCCTAATGTTATCAAAATCTGTTTAGTAGTTTAAGCGTGAAAAACTAACAGACACACAATAGAGACGTATTACGGGCACATTTCGTTATAGATTTCCAAATTGTTTTTAAAATTCCTAGCCCTATACATAATTATCATTCAGTTTCACTGTTTCACTTTAGACAAGTACGTTTTTGTAACGTTCTTCTCATTACCAATTCGAATAAGATGTTTAGAGTGTTGTCGGCGCCTTGTATCTTACGTATGACCATGAATAAATCAATGAAAACAAATAGTATTTGGCTACTAGTGTTTTAAAAGCTTTTTCAATGATGTACATCTTCTTTTGTATCTAGTTCAGTTTTGTCTCTAGTCTCAAGTATGTTAATTTATTCCTCTTGTAAATAGGTGGAGCATATTTTTGTAGCGAGATCCAAAACAAAGTACGTATAGATAGTCGGAGGCGTAATTTGGTAGACCGAAACTAATTTATTTAACAAAGGATGGACAGACGGATAGATAAGTTTTTATGTTTATACAAATATATTATTGGTTTGGGAGGACGTGGTCACCTCGAATGCTCGAATTACATATTTTTACAGTTTCAATTATTATTTTTGTATTTCTTGCTAAACTTGTTTTGTCTCTTGAATTTTATGAAAAGGTTTCAACATTTCTAGTGAGGAGAAATCGTTCGTCAAAATTGTTATTAAGGCGATTGTTATTAAAAACGAAAAAGGATCACTGTACGAGTATCTCCAAAGCGCGGTAGACATTCTCTCAGATCTTCAGTCATCTACATATGATAAAGAGTCTAAGGGGGTAGTTAAATGTGTTCAACTCCATATACAAAGGGACACGCTCAGCACATTTCGCAGAAGTTAGTATTATTAATTAATATTTTCTAAAAATAGATCATAAACAGGCTCTCAGTTATATCCCCGCAATAGGTAAGAAGACGTAGGTAAACATCAATTAAGATAGTGTCGATGTTTAGTTGGGTACTCAAGGTAATCGAGGCACGTAGAGTGAAGTAATTTATAGAGCTTTTTTAATACAGAGAAAATAATAATTCTAACTAATACAATCCGTTTTGGAATTAATCATTATGTTTGTACCTATAGATTGAGGTAAGAATCACAAGTTAAATGATGGTAGCGCCACTACTAAGAACCACGTCAAACGCTAGGAGCGGAAATTAAAAATGCCAGCAATAAAGATGATTGTAAACCGCAAACAACTTTTTACACATCTTTGAAACTAATTAAAAAGACCTAATCATCAACTTTGTGGCTTTTTATACGAAATAAAATGTTATTTCTGTATAAAAAGGAACGAACCTCAAATCAAAGCCACATCTAGTTAGGTACTTGTTTTTTTTTTGTTGACCATGTCGTGTTTTAATCTCAGTGAAAACATAATATATAACTGATAAATAATTAGCGGCATTGGGCTTGCAAACTGTCAGGTAGAATAACTACTTGCAAAGTGTGGGCATGTGCTAAATTATAGGACATGCCTTTGATTACTCTCCTAGGCCTTTTCAATGACCTTGACGACCTAAAAATCTACGTTGACTTCTAAAATAGATGAAACAGTCACTTTTCATTGATAAGTGCCAGAACGAGTTATATAATCATAGATCACATACTTACCTACTTTATTACATTAAAATAAAATAACATCAGATATTACCAATATTTTCTCGAATTTTGCTTTATATTCCGAGTGCCCTAGAGAAAAGTTAAAAAAAGATAGTGAGACATTTTTGACTAAGATTAGTTTAATTTCTGCAGGATGGATATTTTAAATTCATACATTAAAATATTTAAACGTTACATAGGAATGTATAATGCTCTCAAAGTCGGTCGAATGCATGGGCATTTGTTTTAAACATTGGTCGAGATTTCCTATTCCTCTTTTAAAAAAAAGAGGTACCTACTTACTAATTCTTCGATAGTATAGAAGGAATTTTCAGAAATTATAACCTAACATCATTTATAATCAAATATTTACATTTAAATTTAAAACATACGCTAGATCCGGTCAATCACAATTCTTAATGATACTTTCCATTTTTCTGTGAGAACAACATGGGGTCCTATTTTTAATGGGTTTCGATCTAAAAAAATCGAGGAAATGAGTCAGGAATGACTCGTGTCGCTCCAGTGGACATGGAGTACCCAGCTCAGAAGTGCTCAACCATCTAACAATGGGATCTCAAAAAAACATGATGTACGGAATATCGCAGCCAAATATCATCATTCTTCTCGATTCCTGCGATGAGTAAGGCCAGAGCTCTGCGAGGAAGCGCTGCGGTAACAACGTTTTATCCATTGTGTTGTTTGTGCAGTGATTCCTCTTTTAAAAGGTCAGCAGCGCGAGTGTGACTCCTCTGGTGTCACAGGCGTCCATAGGCTACGAAAAAATAATAATAATAATAATAAATATAATAAATATTTACTGGACATTTCACACAGCGCCATCTAGCCCCAAACTAAGCAAAGCTTGTAATATGGGAACCAGATAACTGATAGAATACTTACATATTTGTAAATACATACTTATAATACTTTATAACAACCAGACACAGAACAAACATCTATGTTCATCACACAAATGTTTGTCCTGGATGGGAATCGAACCCACGACCTACAGCGTAGAAGGCAGAGCTACTACCAACTGAGCTGAGAGGTCAGTCAAGGCCATAAGCTAGGAAAGTCGAGAACAAGCCTCACCAAGTGTTAAGCACAGACACACATACACACACCGTTTAGTGTGTGTGTGTGTGTGTGCTTAACCCTTCATTTTGAAAATAAAATGATAGAGCAAAACTAGATTTAAGCATTCAATTTGTTTAGTCAAATTGGACAAACTTTATATATGAGGATTAAATGTTGACTACTTCTGCGATTGTGGTTTCCGGAGGACACTTTCACAGGAACACCTGCTCTGATAACTTTAGCGGTATCTGTTTGACAAAATTCAACTCTAAAAGTCAGAAATAGAGTTGAAATTTCCAAAAGCTACGTATCAGTTTCGTCTGTATCATGAAGTTTGCAATCCGATTTTCAGTAACAAGGTTAGTCGGATTGGGAATTCGTATTTCTCTGATGAGGTTGGATAGGTAATTTGTGAATATTGAACATACTGATTGCGATAGATTGCGTTTTAAGGTGATTAGACTCAACTCAACGGTGCAACAGGCCAAATTCATTTTACATTTCAGTGTTTTTTTCTTCATCTTGTTTGTTCAGCGTGAAATAACTTAGGTGACTTGATTCTTGATATTTATTACCAAACAGGACTATTCTAAGATTCTCGGATGAGATCTTAGAATACAAACATTTTACTATCATGCATAGAATGATCCACGGGAATAAAACCTGCACCTATTGTGTCTAGCTAATTTGCTGCTCCGCTGATCTTTATTTTCATTATTTTTACTACATAAGTGGCAAGATACATATTCAAAATGTAAAGTAGTCCAACCTCAGGCACTTTATTGCGTTAATTGAATAAGTTTTTTAACCCATGTTAATTAACTTTTATAAATAGCCGCCCATAGGCACTGCGTAAAAAACTTGCTCAAGGATTTTCCATTAACATTCTTCAAACTCTTGACCAGATCATCATTCGGAAGTACGCTCGTGAGAGCAGCTTGTAACACTGGTAGCCGACTTATCAATGGATTCCATGGAATAAAATGCTATTGTAAACGATCTCACTCAAGCCACCCATCGTGCGTTGCGATAAAGTTCAATTCCGTATGGTTTTTGTAACGAAACCTACGTCCAAGCTATCAATGAATGACTATGGTGTTTGTGTTAAGTCATCGTATTTTAATGAACCGTCGATGACATGCTATACGAGTAATAGACTCGGTTGATCTTTTTAGCGCCGAATTTTTTACTTGTTTTGGGATACATGGAACAAAAGTATGTTTGAAGCTGGTATCTACTGTGGTACGGATAAAGTAGGAAAGACAAAAAAATTAGGGATTCTGTAATAAGAACCCAAATGGAATGTCCACTAATTATTACTTATTTTTGGTTAGGTCATAGTTTCTCAACCTTATTTTCCCCACCGCCCACTTTGAAAATATGTTTTTTTCTAAAGCCCCCCCGCTATCTTACCATAAATTAAATCCCCCAACAGTATGTGGTTTTCCTGTTTTAATTTTAACCTTAGGTACTTTAGTGATTAGCACATTCTTGAATTATTTAGTTGTCAATTTTTCGAAATTCCTAAAGGGTTAAAATCTTAGTAGGTACTAACGAACTTGAAACTTATCATAAGTTTACGGGGCTCGAAGACTCGCTGCTTATCTGTGCTTAGACTTTACTCGCAATATACCTTACTTATGAAGTGAAATGCGAGCGAAGCGAGCCCAATTTTTTAACACAAATGCAACATTGTGACACTTGATTTTGTTTGCGGTGATCAAAGAAAAAAATCGCTGCTTATTGGTTCCTAAGTCCGTGGTTAGACTTTACGCTCTTTACTCGCAATATACTTTATCTACTCATAAGGTTAAATGCGAGCGAAGCGAGCCGAATTTTTGAAGACAAATGCAACATGTAACACTTGATTTTGTTTGCGGTGTTCAAAAGAAAAACTCGCTGCTTATCGGTTCATATTCTGTGGTTAGACTTAACTCACTTTATTCACAATATAACTTTATAAATAAGGATTCATAAAGTTAAATGCGAGCGCAGCGAGCCAAATTTTTGAAGACAAATGTAACATGTGACACTTGATTTTGTTTGCGGTGCTCATAGAAAGGCTCGCTGCTTGTCGGTTTCTATTCTGTGGTCAGACATAACTCACTTTGCTCGTATTATACCTACTCATGAAGCTAGATGCAAGAAAAGCGAGCTCCAAACCAAGCAAACAAAGCGACCTTCCCTATCTTGAAGTTTTATAATCAATTATAATTATTATTATAGCAACGTAGGTAGTATCATTCATCATCATCATTTCCTTGCCCTTTTCCAACTAGGTTGGGTCGGCACAACATTTTCTCTAACGTGGTAGCATCATTATCTATCATCATTGTCTATTATCTATCAAAATTGTTTGCTTGGCCGCGGGCTGCACCAATACCGTCCGCGGGCCACACTTTGACGACCACTGGATGAGGGTGTTTTTTTATGTCTATTTTAGACTACATTCCCCCTCTGCTTCATCTCAACGCCCCCCAATTTTCTCTGGGTCTTCTACTGCCCCCCTGAAAGTCTCAAACGCCCACAGGGGGGCGTTATCGCCCACGTTGAGAACCTATGGGTTAGGTACTAACACATTGTTTTTTAAGTACCAAATGTAGACATTTCGAATGTCCAGCATTATTTTTTTATTTATTTGAATGTAGAAATATTGTTTTTTTTTATTAGTTTGATATTAAATTAAGAAAATATTTCACTAATAAAAAAAACAATAGACGAATGATGATAGATAATATTCCTATACCAAATTATTTATGTAACTAGAAAAATTATTGGTTCCTAAACCAGTACACTAAAAAGTTTTTATAAGCTTAGTTCTTGCTTGTTTATCTTTGTTAGAGTAATCAGCTTGGGTTATTCAAACCTTTTGAGATAGGTAGTCCATGTCAATTCGCTTCCTCGCTTGGGTATCATTAGTCATTATGTCTGTTCGACCTGTATCAGGTTCCGAAGTTGATGATTTATAAAACGCCAAGAAGTAAGTAACCTTTGATTTCATTCATACGAGAGTCATTATAAGATTTTTTTGATTGAGTAGCACCCAATATTAAACTTTTGAAACTATCATAACTTGAACATCATAAGGACCGTTTTACCGTGATCATGGTGCGTGCAACTATGCCGAAATATCGGGGAACACAAGAATCCAAAAATCATGGCAAATATCCCTACGCCACTTAAGGTATACGAAATCACATGCGTTATGCATTCCATTAATATACAACTGTACCTACTACAACCTGATGGAGGCCTTTAGGCGGCCTAAAAACTCCGTCACCAGAGTTGGCCACTTACAAACTTACTTATTTACTTACAACCTGGTTACTGGCCTAAGAGAAATCAGCATCGAGAGAATCTTCATCATCATTTTTGCTATTCCGACCAACTGCTGGACCCAGGTCTCTTTTAGTTTGTGCCATCCACGATCCTGTACCATCAGCCATGACCAATTACTAAAATCTGAGAACCTAGCTAATAGTTTAAATAAAACTTATCTAGGTATTTCCCACGGACTAGGTACCAAATATCCAAACTTTTTCTGTTTTTACAAAAACTTAGTGTTCAATTAGGCTTTCCTAGACTTCAAAAAGGAAAGTTAGTCTAGCTTTTTGCTAAGAAGCGTGGGATTTTAGACAGATCTTTGAAAAACGGTAAGATACTGTTACAAATTATTGTGCCGTGTAAATTACAGATTCAATGCAAAATTGAATGCTTTGATGGCACTCCGGTCGATTCTGTTTGGAATAAATTAATTATTAAATCTAAGTCAATTTTCCACCGGTCACTGATACCGTATAAATTACGATTTTGTAGTTAGATTGCTCTGCTTTTCACTGGGTTAGAACAAGTGTTTGAACTTATTTCCAGGAATAACTTGGAAAATTGAATCGGAATTTTAATATTTGACTTTTGAAGTTTCGATCTTGGGGTTAAAGACATTTTCGAAATTCTATCTGGGAGATAGTTCAACGTAATGCCAATATTTTTCATAATGGCTTAGCTATAGCCATACAGAGGGACAACACAGTTAGCTTTATAGGTATTAGGTAATTTGGATTATTTGATCTACCTATCTATAAATCATTTGCAGTGATCCTTGTGTGGCTCTATCGCATCGGTTCGTGCAAAATATTTTTTGTACCTACTTAAATCTTGTAAAATTGAATTTAAAATCATCAATTTACAGAAACTACGTTGTCGTTTTATTAGGATCTTGGAATAGTAAGATCAGTTGCTAGATTCATTTTAAAAAACAAGCATTTTTTCAAATAATTTGTAAAATATAATTACAAAGGGTTAGCTTAAGAATCACTATTTTTATACAACATAAATACACGATTTAAAAATGATACAAACCAAATGAATTGAAATATTATTGATTCCTAAAGTATCGAAAATCGACAAAAACCGACAGGCGAAATACCAGAAGCGTTAGAAAAGGACAGCTATTTTTCTGTCATCGCTGTTTAGAGTGGGCCGAGCTTCACTCTTCGTCTGCGCGGGCGCCGCCGCCGTTTCAATATATCACTCGGGTGACAAGTATTTTCTTTAAAACAAAATTATAAGTAACAAGTTTTGCACTATTGTAAGCAAGCAGTCGTATTTTTGTCCTTTTTATTTACTATTTATTGAACTTTGAGTGATAAGTGATAACATAGTGCGTCCTAATGATTTTATCTTATTTCAGTAGTGTAGTCCCAAAAGTATAATTGATTATTTTTTATTTATATTCTGTAATAAACAATTACAAATAGCATAGCCATAGCCATGGCTCCCCTACCAATTCTCACACTTGCACAGTGGGAGTGTACCATGCACTCACTAACACAGACACAAGCGGGCACTCAACACAGCCTCCTCGCTTCAACACGCACACAAGCAAACCCAACCCTGTCTATACGAACACAACGGCACTCTCAGTTCACAACACAACCTCTTCTACTGCACTCACGCGCACCAAAAAAACGCGATCTATCGATCTTTTTTTAAATCCAAAAAACGTTACATAGTCAGACAGACGCGATGTCTGCCGAACGCGTCGCTTGCACATAGACATTACTTTGATAATTTATGATACCGTAATTAATTTAACATGTCATATTAATTATGTAAATACAAATGGGTGATAATCAATTTGTGCTTCGATCTCGTTCGGTTAATTTAATGTAAACAGATATTAATCATTATTGTGTCGTTTTTACGGTGTGATAAAGCTAGGCGCAATGTTTTTATGTTGGTCGTTTGTGTTTTTTGGACTTTGGCTAAGCTGAGCTATTGTGCGGTTTGTCTTTGATGGGATCTGTGAATTGACTGCCTCATACCATTATGGAACGTCACCAAAATGGTATGGATGTGTGGGTAGGTAAGGGTATATAAGTTTTTTTCATCGTTTATAAGTAACGGTAGCAGCCTCCTCTATATCCATTATTGCGATTGTTTAACTTAAACTGTACTAGTTTTTATACAATGTTAAAGTTTGTGTTAATTGAATTTGAACTTTTAGATCTACTTAAGTCATTTTTATTTCTAATATTTCAAAGTTAAGAGTTTTAGCCGTGCCTCCAATTTGATCGTTTAGTATAATATCGTCTAACTAATGTAATCGAGTAGCCTTCTATAATGTAATTATAGAGATTTAAAATTAAAAAAATGGTTGTCCCATGTTCAAACTAATAGGTATGTGAACTTCCTACTATGATTTTATTTGAATTATGTTTTAAAATTTCTTAAAAAAGAAGTCGTATCATTTAATAACTTGCTACTTAATTAAAACAAAAATTTAGAAAAAATAATTTAGGTAGGTACTTAGTTCATTAAATAATAGTCATAATTTTTCCCGTGGCTTTGTAGCGTAGATAAAAAAATACTCTATTATGCTTTTTCCCTACCAGGAGGGTTAAAATGGCTACTACGCAATGTTTTTGTGAATCAGATTAATTTCTAAACTTTAAATAATATCAATTTCTAATGTGAATCAAACAGAGGAATTGCTTAGCGACTTTTCGTTTGAGTTGACGATTCGGTTTAACGACAGTATCTTGAATAGACGTGTATATAAGTAAAGTGTCGGCATACCTATACCTACGAGAGAACCCACACTAAAAACAGCTATCACGCTATTTGAGGACCTTGTGTCCCCTGAAAATACTAAACTGCTCGTAAGTAGGCAATTAAGAGATTGATAAAGTTCGTTATATAGCTTTTCATTAAACCTCCAAATTTTCCCAGCTTCGGAGGGCACGTTAAATTGTCGTTCCCGGCTGTGAAGTCGTTAAGCCATGTCGGAGGCCTTCAGCCTAAAAGCACCAGATTTAGCCACTAACTCATACGATCATTTACACCTCAAACATTGTTAAATATCTCACTCCATACTAACCGTAACACTATTTTCAGGACAAGGCCGTGTGAACCAGCTAGGAGGACTCTTCATCAACGGGCGGCCGCTGCCGAGCCACATTAGGCTGAAGATAGTGGAGATGGCGGCAGCGGGAGTCAGACCTTGCGTCATATCTCGCCAGCTGAGAGTTTCCCACGGATGCGTCTCTAAGATCCTCAATAGATATCAAGTGAGTCATAAATTTCATCAAAAGATCCTTGCCAACCACTTTTAGGTAAGGATAGTGGAGATGGCAGTGGCAGGAGTCCAACCGTGCGTCATATCTCGCCAGCTAGAGTCTTCCACGGATCTGTCTTTAAGATCCTCAATAGATATCAAGTGAGTCATCAATTAGATCAAAAGATCCTTGCCAACCACTTTTAGGTAAGGATAGTGGAGATGGCGGTAGCGGGAGTCCAACCGCGCATCATTATCTCACCAGCTAGAGTCTCCCGCGGATGCGTCTCTATTCTCTAAGATCCTCAACAGATACCAAGTGAGTGAGTCAGCTACAAGAGTTAGAAAAAGATAGCTAATATTGCTACAGTAGGAGATTGACAAAATGTCATGGTACCTACTCGAATCTTCCTATAATTGAATGAGTCTCTAAGTTCCTCAACAAATATCAAATGAGTCGTAAAGTTCATAGCCTATGCCCTTGCCAGTCACTTTTCATCTAAACATAGTAGAGATAGAACAACGGGAGTCCGACCATCTTGGCAGCTGAGAATCTCCCACGGATGCGTTTCTAAGATTATCAGCAGACATCAAGTGAGTCATATTGCACATTACGGGATTATTGTCACTCACTTCAAACTTAGAATAAATGGCAATTGCAGGAGTCTGGCTATGTGTATTGAGCCTTTCATGGATACATCTAAGATTCTCTACATTTATCAAGTGATTCATACAGTTCATCACTAAACCTTTGGCTTGTCGTGTTGGCCGAGTGAGTTAGTACCTCAACTTGCAATCCGACGGTAGTGGGTTTGAATCCCAGTCGTGCATCAATGGAATTTACGCTTCGGATTTTTTATGCGCTTTAACACGAGCTATAAACGGTGAAGGAAAACATTGTGAGGAAACCCGCGGCTTAGTCAGTCCCACATGTACTGGCCATATCTTTCCTGTGAATATGGCCGCTTAAACTGAGAGGATGGTTGAGCTGCTGGACAAGCCTACTCTATCTCAACAATATTCCAGGCACTATAGGTACGGTGTCCCGTTAAGTGAAGGTATAGATTGCCTCCTGACACTATATAAATCATCTACTCGTAGTAATGACGTAACGGCCTAATTTTTTTAGACCTTTTGGCTAAGTTTGAAAATAGCAATATTACAATTTTATTTGGAAGTCTACCTCGTTTAAAGTCAAAGTTCCTAAACCGAATATCCCCAATAACCATTTAGCCTGCCAGGTTTATAAGTTCATGATTCGCCCCCAGAATAATTTAAGAGTCAATATATTTATTCTGCCGGGAAATTAAATTAAATCTATAAATAGCTTTGTTTTATAATTTTCAAAAGTTGTAAACATCACATTGTCGACCGTAAAGCTGGTGGTTCACGCCGGAGACTGAAACCAAGGCTCTTAAAAAGATCGCTATTGCAGAATCACAATAGGAATTGAACTATATGCCGTCTCTTTTCATAGACTCAGAGTTGCAAAAACGGCATATATCGCAATTCCTATTATGATTCTGGTATAGCGACCTTTTTAGTCAATATATGCCGTTCTTGCCATTCTCAGTCTATGAAAAGAGACGGCATTTAGTTCAATTTCTATTGTGATTCTGCTATTACGGCCTTTATACCCCGCTGAGATAGAGACAGGAGTTCATCGTCATTTAAACTGACGGTTCTCTGCCTCCTGTCTCTATCAAGCGCCCTTACAAAGCCTGTTTCTACCCCTTGATGGTCTATCTTTGATAGCGACCGAAATCAGTCTCAAACTGTCAAATACGACAGTTCAGTGACTACGCAAGCTGCACTGTCACTCTCATAATTAACGAGACCGAACACGACAAAAGATACCTACGCGATCGTTTTGACAGTTTGTGACCGATTTGAGGTTTGAGACAAATTAGACAATCAGATTGCTGGTCTCGGTCCCCGGTCTCGGTCTCCGGCGCGAACCGCAGGCGCCGCCTTTATGCTGGGTATCCACTATCCAAGTGCGCGAACGTATCCACTTTGCAGATGCGCGGAGCACAGTTGTTACGCAAACCTACTGGATACCCAGCATAATGTAGAGTTTCGCCTAGGCTCGACGCTATATTTAAGCTTCCCTTTTTCCTTTTGTTTTTTTTTTTTAACCTGCATACAAAAAATGTTTAAGAACCGATTACTTTTCAGGATAACTTATGTAACTTAGAAATTGCATAGGGTTAGGGATATAATATATGAATTTGATCCATGGTTCAAATGATTAAACTTAATTATTGTAAAACAACTTTTAAACATATTGAACTAAAAATATGGAAAAAAAATATAGTGATTTACGCCCTATTCCTTAAAATCATGAGCGTCATATGACGTCCATAGTGTTTTGAAAAACCAGAGCAAAATAAACAAAGAAAATACTCAATCTCAAATCATTTTATTTTTTAATATTCGCATTTTTTTTTTAAACTACAACAGTTTCCCCCGTGTAATTAATAAGTGGGTGCCTGTCATTTTTATAGAACTAGAATTACTGCTACGAGTATAATAGACTGTTTATACACCGTCGTTTCTCTCTTTGTGGCTCTTGGTTTTTATTTGAAAGGTAGTAACTTTAAACTGGTGGTACAAATTTGGTGAAAATCTGATAAGGATCTTCAGTATGATGAGCAGAATAGCAGAATAGCTCCACACAGCTTTTTTTTCAGACTTCTCTAAAACTAGGCTCTAGATAACTTTTGTAGTAGGTACGTACCTATAGGTATTGATTGTTGTGCACGCTAGGTCTACTGTTAGAACTACTAGTACTTAATATAAGTAAGGATAAGGAAGTAAGGATGTGTTTACTTTTTTGTGTACAATAAAGTATTTTCTATTCTATTTCTATTTTAGTAAGTACAAATATTCAAAAGACCACTTTCCCAAGCTTCGGCTTATCCTCTCCGTTTCTGCCACCATAATTTAGTATTAACTATTTTTATCCCATCAATATATTCACGTGTACGCCTACAGTCACAATCGCCATTGACAAGGACTAGCGAGGCCTGAAGGCCCATTTTCACCACAAAGTACAATAATAGCGATTGTCTCGCTCAGGAAGCGTTTCGCCACGGTACATGACGGGTACAACCTTTTAAACTCCTCATTGAATGGTGTTCGATCGAATAATGCAAATAAACTTGCGTAGAGTCAGTTTTAGATACTTATTTATGCAACTCGCTTTACCGAAATCCGTGATTTCTCGTTGTCGAGAAAATTTTAACGAATCGTATTTTTATGGTAAGCGTCCACATGTCGGTATCGTACGCATCGGACGCATCGCACGCAACGGATCGTAGTATTATTTGTATAGAAACTCATATAAGTGCGTCCACCTGTCCGCATCGTACGCATCGCATTACACAGATAATCCGCTTGATGCGATCCGTCCGCTGCGTGCGATGCGGGCCTGTGGACGCTTACCATTAGACGACGACGAGACTAATAAGACGTCTATCGTCGAAGTATCTGTTTCTAAAATTAATATATTAATGTGGTAATAAGAAAAACAATTTATTCAGTAGGACCACTAATGATCACTTTGAACTTTTTTAGTGACAGTACTTTACTCCATTCCTGCTTTGTGCGTTATAACTACTTATTTCAAGTTACGAAGACCTTTGAAATGAAAAAGATTATGATTTATTTGAATCTTTTTTTTTTCTATCTGTTTATAATACATTTTCGAGATGATTACCATGCAACTTGATGAATAAAAGTTGGTATAGTATTATCTGTGACAAAACTAAAAAGGAATACCTCAAGGTATGTCCGCTCTCGGACTAAGTTTGAATAAATAAATACTAAAAAACGTGTGGAGAAAAGTAATTTGTTGTGCTCTATTTAGATTTATTTTTTAATCTCCGATGTATCGTTATAAATTATTTTCAATTTACTGACTTTAAGTTAAAAAAGTTCCAAAAACCTAAAACACCGAGAGCATGTTTTGCAAAGGTTGTTTGTTTAGGAGCCAGTTTTCTTCAGCGTTTACTCTTTGTTTATTAATTTCCTGTTTTGATCCAAATTATTCTGTTGCCTAGGAGGCGGGGAATTTGTTTATTAATTTCCTGTACTGACCCAAATTATTTTATCGCCCAGGAGACGGGGTCCATCAGGCCTGGAGTGATAGGCGGTTCGAAGCCCAGGGTCGCGACTCCAGAGGTAGAAGCTAGGATTGAGGAGCTAAAGAGGCAAAACCCTGGCATCTTCTCGTGGGAGATCAGGGAGAAACTTATTAAGGTATGTCAAAATTTCATAACATAAATATATCTCATTAATATCTCAGTAATTATTTCTTATTCTATGTTTATCGTTTTCCATAGATTTTTTGGAAAAGAGTTAAATAAAAAAATATGTTTTGTTGCTCTAGATTTTTTAAATAATATTTGTGCAATGTAAAATAAAAATACTGGCCCATCTGTAAAGTTATATATCGAGATTAGAATCCATTTGTGTACCTAATCATTTTCAAACATAATAAAACAACTGAGTTTTTTTTAGAAATGTCTTACTTTCATTCTTACATGCCCCTTTCCGATTGGATAGGATTTTCTTCACACATTGTTGATATTTTTTCATTATTTTTTTATTCTGTATATAGATTTTTCATAAAAGAGTCAAAAAATGTAATATGATGTAGGTATGAAAAAACAACGTAGGTACTTAGGTACGAGTAGGTACCTATATCTTAAAAAAACTAAGTTTTTTTTCAAACTATGTCATCACTTATATTTGACCTACAGTTGTGGTCATATATTTAGGAACGACAGACACTGAAGTCACCTTTGGATAAACAAGGTACTTTTACTTTTGTATCAACTTAATGATAACAACTTTGTACCACATAAAATAATAGCGGTGTTAGAAGGTTTTAAAGATTCAAACTAATTAAGCAAAACAATTGCACTTCCCCATAAAAATCTATTTATCGTAAATTGACATTGTATTTCAAAAGTACTGGCCGCTGGACAAATAAGTAGGAACGCAAATTAATTTGTTCACAACTTTGATTTTCAGAAACGAATATCTCTTTTTTTATTTCCCATCTATTCTAGGATTACTTTCATTTACGTTTGTTCAGTCAAAAGTGCATAATTATTTCAAAATAATGAGTAAAAAGGAAAATTGTAATCCATTGACTCTGAAAACTATTTTGGCATTGTATGAACGTGATCGGTCGTATACAAAAGATTGCTGATCATTTAAAGTGCTCCAACCTAAGATTTATAATGCTATAAAATCACGTCAAGACATTCAACACTACCAATAATGTTTTTCAAAACATAAATCTAGAAAATAAGCCGCGTGAAAATGCTTTTGATTGTTCGTTCATCGAAGGCTGATCCATTTAAGGGTTCTGAAATTATGAGAAGGGAATTTTTTGGCAATGGAGGAGTATCTGCACATACAGTACGAAGGCCCTTAAAGGATGCAAAGTAATTTGGACGAATCGCCTGGTGATTATCACTTCTCAAGAAGGTGCATCGAAATGCATGATTAGATTTTGCTAGAAAGTATGGCGACTGCACAATAAGCCAAAGTAAAAATGTATTATTTTCTTATGAAACGAACACAAATAGTCTAGGTTCTGATGGTAAGCAGTATGTGCGTCGACCGGCTAAGCAGGCATTGAACCCTAAGTTCAGTAAAAAGTAGTAAAGCATGGGGATGGAAACTTAAAAGTTAAGGGGTGTTTCTCAGGGCTCTCTGTTGGGTCGGTTAAACTATTGAAGGCATGTTAGACAAATTTCAATACAGGCAAATATTGTGGAAGACTGTGCTTCCTTATACTCAGGAGTCTTTGCATGTAGTTTGGACATTTCAACATGAAAACGACCCCAAACACACTGCTCATTACGTGAAAAAGTTTCTTAGTGATCAATACGTCACTATGATAGATTGGCCTGCAAACGGCCCAGATCTAAATTAAATCGAAAATGTTTGAGGAAAAGTTAACAAGAGTGTGGCTGCTACAAAGGCGAGTAATTTGAACGATCTGTATGATACTTTTGTCAAATCTTGGAACTCTATTTCTGTAGAAGCCTGTAAAAACTTAATAGATTCCACGCCCCGCCGCTGCAGAGCAGTTATTGTAAGCAAGAATCATCCTATAAAATATTAATAGTCAGTTTTGTAAGCAGTGGTAAAGCCTATTTAATGTGAATTGTTTGTTTCATTAAATTAGTTCTGCTTTCGTTTAATAATATGAAGTCAATTTACCCGTTCCTACTTATTTGTCCACAGCTAGGAAGTTTAGAATTAGTAGTTTAAATAGACCATAGTTAAATTATTAATAGAAGTTCAAACATTTTGCATATTTTTTATGTAGTATTAAAGCCTACTAAAATCTCTGTTTATCCATGCTTTTTAAAGTTATTATCGTAAGTTGATACAAAGGTTACAACAACTTCTTTATCCAAAGTGACTTTGGCATCAGTCGTTCCTAATTATATGACCACAACTGTATAATCTGTAACTGTAAGTCGGTTGAATAAAATAAAATAAATGAAATAAAACTGATTTAACTTTCAGCAAAATAATTTTGAGATAAGAATTCTAGGTTGGCACAATGAAACCTAAGGAATTCTCTCCTGAAGCCTCACATAAAAACTTTTCAACGAGGTTGTAAAAGAAAATCTTGAGTACACACAAAATGTCGCCCTTATTTTTTATGCGATGAAATTTTGACATCATAAAAGGTTTTGAATTTCTTAAGATTTTAGTAGGTGTATCTATACTGTTCTTGGTTTACCGTCGTTCATTTTCATGTAATTTTGGTATTACTTTAAAATTTCATTAAAATATATAGAAGGTTTAGTTTCCTAATATTGCTTAAAAATTCAAGCAATTTTATATTAAATTGGATCAAAGGGCCTTTGTATAATTTTAGGAGCTTTTGTTTGACTCACCGTTTATGTTTAATGGCGATTATTTCTCATAAAGTTACATTAAATTAACTAAAACAAACCAACGTAAATGTAGCGATGTATTCTTTTTGTTTTCTCTCTTCTGTCAACTAAAGAGAATATGCAAGGCAACAGATTATGCAGACGTAACATACACTAGAAACCATTATGAATAACCAGGGTAAGACTCAAGTAAGACTGCAGTAAATAGTCCAAAGTGCAGAACTCTAATTTCTCCTGTTGCGGCGCACCAATTTACCTATAGCTGCATGGCAATCATGGTGTTAAACAATACAAGCTTATAGAAAGCTCTGATTCGGATGAGCTTAAGCACAGGAATTTTGTTGTTATCAACTGAAAAGTTTCGTTAAATAGCTCCTGACTCCATCATTGGATCAGCTCGTTGTGACCATAATGTTACATTGAAATCAGAACTTGACAGGTGTACCTAGCAAGTTACGACGTAATCAGACATATAAGAAAGTTCTTTTAAACAGCTCCTAACTATAATTGATCAGACCACCATAATTTGCGTTGAAAATCAACCTTTTGTTCTGGTGACAATATTTCAGCAGAATCGGTTGAAAGGAACTTCCTAAACTAGTAGTTCGCCCCGAACTGAGATCTCGCGCACCGTAGATGGCCAACATTTGGACTTTCTTCTGACTACCCCTATAATTTTAAGTGCTACTACTGCCGGGTATGCCTATTGCGCTAGCTCTTCATGGTAAAAAATACTAGCATGCATGCAATACATAATGTCATGTCTAATTTTTCATTTATTTCATATTTATGAATTCTCGTCGTATTTTTAAAAGTATACGTCCTAGAATAAAAATAATAACTATTTTAGAATGTACAAATAAAGACCTTTCATTTGACACCGCACTCAATATATTTGTTTACTTAACTTTTTTTACCCCAATTATTTTTAATTTTTATCAAAATTTTTTTTATCATGACAATAAATCAAGTAGCATCTAAAATCATTGCAAACCAAACCGCAACGATGCCACTCTCTTTTTAAGACCGACCAGTCAATGAGCTACGAAGACATCGAAACTCTATGAAACGGGAGCTCTTGCAGCTCTGGTTTCGTAGTTTTTGGTCTTTGGTCGTATTTCAAAAACTATACATCCTAGATTAAAAATAAAAACCATTTTGGAATGTACAAAATAAGCCCTTTCGTATGACACCCCACTCAATATATTTGTGTAACTTTCATAATTTTTTACCCCCTTGGGAACCCAATATCTTCACAACCCCTTCATCGATTAAGCTCATATGCTCCACCGTAAATTTCCTTACCACAACCTATTGACCTACCAAGTTTCATGCAGATTGGATGAACGGTTCGACAGTTATGCTCGAACAACAATTCGTGAAACATACAAACATACAAACATACAAACATACAAAGCAAAATCGCCCAACTTACCACTAAGATCTTCGCTCGCTTCGCTCGCTCGATCGATTAATTAATTCAGTTTAAGTTGCAAATTAAATAAAAGCTTGTAAAAATCGAGTTAAAATATATTTCTTTCTCATTTAAACTCTTCTACGATACTCATACTAAGAGAGATTAACAACGAGTTAGCCACACTGACCCGCATAACAAAGTGATTGCACCTTTGTTATTGAATCCGACGTGTGGTTACAGGAGGGCGTATCGGACCCGCCCAGCATCTCATCCATCTCGCGACTGCTGCGGGGCGGCTCCAGAGACCTTGACGGGAAGAAGGACTACAGCATCGATGGAATACTTGGAGGTAAGTAGTGTTAATTAACAATATCATGGATTCTAGATTCTTATACAGTTTCAGTAGTCAGGACACAGTTTATACATTTTAAAAGGCATCAGGACATAAGTCATACTTCTTTAATAGTCTATATAGGTATATTATAGGTAGTTCTATATAGTCTGTACTATCGATTAAGAAGATAAACAAGACAAAGTAATTCATAAGCTTCATTATGTAATATGTGGAAGAAATAGGTTAAGTCACCGGGACATTAAAAGGAAGAAAATTTACTGTTTTCTAGAAAACTCCAACAAAAATATCCGTTACCGAGATTTATACGAGCTTTTGCAGATAAACGAAAAACAATAAATCAATACGAGGAACGAACATCCCATTCGTGCACGGCAATCAACAAAAGTTCAAACCTCACTTCCGACCAAAACATTGCACAATAACACTCAAAAGTTTTGCAACCAAGCGCAACCTGTCAAAGCTTTCTCACGAGCGAGGGTCAAAAAATCAATTTCCGCACACAAATCTTACATCGTCATTGTTGGCATTTGAAAACCCTGCGGCTTTTAAAAGGCCGATGCTCTTTGGCGGGCATCTTTGGCGGTTGAAAGTAGATGCGCCAAAATGGACACCGACAAAGTCGGACGCGGCAACCTGCGGTGTTATTCGATAGTGCTGAAATCAACACAATCGATGTAAACATGTTTTGGTTGTTCTCATTGTTGCTTTCATGTATTTTGTCACTAAGTTTAATTGTCCTTTGTCGGTACCTGTCGGTATTATAGCTATGAATTTGCGCAGGTCCCTTTGAGGGTTCAAACTAGCTGCTGCCCGCGGCTTCGCTCGCGTGGTACCCGGATAAAAAGTAGCCTATGTTACTCTCCAGCCCTCCAACTATCTCCACACAAAAAATCACGTCAATCCGTTGCTCTGTTTTGACGTGAAAGCAGGACAAATAAACAAACAAATAAACACACTTTCACATTTATAATATCGGTACGGAGGTACGGATGTAATAGTATCTATAGAATATTACTAGGCGTTTCTTATATTCTAGCGTTCCAAACACTGTAAACTCGCACACCTCTAGGTTGTTTTTCTCCAAACAGACAATTGGAGTCAGCAAAAAACTATTCCCAACAGTAAGCGACAATTTCTCAAGCTTCAAAAGCTATTACTCGTAATGTACTTTCACACATACTTCGCGGTGGAGCAAAACAAAGCATGGACGATAAAATCTTACATTTGTTTAATAACATCTGTCGTTAGAATCAACTATTGTACCTCGGTGGGCTGAGGTGATTACAGATGTAGCAATCGTGCTATGTGAGGTGATATTTGAGTATGGTTTATATCATAGGTTCTCAACGTGGGCGATAACGCCCCCTTGTGGGCGTTTGAGACTTTCAGGGGGGCAGTAGAAGACCCAGAGAAAATTGGGGGGCGTTGAGATGAAGCAGAGGGGGCGATAATGTAGTCTAAAATAGGCAAAAAAAAACACCCTAATCCAGTGGTCGTCAAAGTGCGGCCCGCGGACGGTATTGGTGCAGCCCGCGGCCAAGCAAACAATTTTATGATAGATAATGATGCTACCACGTTAGAGGAGAAAATGTTGTGCCGACCCAACCTAGTTGGAAAAGGGCAAGGAAATGATGATGATGAATGATAATACCTGCGTTGCTGCAATAATAAAATTACCTATAATTGATTTAAAAACTTCGAAATAGGGAAGGTCGCTTTGTTTGCTTGGTTTGGAGCTCGCTTTTCTCGCATCTAGCTTCATGTGTAGGTATAATACGAGCAAAGTGAGTTATGTCTAACCACAGAATAGAAATCGACAAGCAGTGAGCCTTACTATGAGCACCGCAAACAAAATCAAGTGTCACATGTTACATTTGTCTGAAAAATTTGGCTCGCTCGCATTTAACTTTATAAATAAGGTATATTGCGAATAAAGTGAGTTAAGTCTAACCACAGAATAAGAACCGATAAGCAGCGAGTTTTTCCTTTGAACACCGCAAACAAAATCAAGTGTTACATGTTGCATTTGTCTTAAAAAATTCGGCTCGCTTCGCTCGCATTTAACTTCATGAGTAGGTAAAGTATATTGTCAGTAAAGAGCGTAAATTCTAACCATAGACTAGGAACCAATAAGCAACGATTTTTTTCTTTGATCACCGCAAACCAAATCAAGTGTCACAATGTTACATTTGTCTTAAAAAATTCGGCTCGCTTCGCTCGCATTTATCTTCATGGGTAAGGTATATTGTGAGTAAAGTGAGTAAAGTCTAACCGCAGAATAAGAACCGATAAGCATACAGTTTTTTCCTTGATTACCGCAAACAAAATCAAGTGTCACAAGTTCCATTTGTGTTAAAGAATTGAGCTCGTTTCGCTCGCATTTCACTTCATAAGTAAGGTATAGTGCGAGTAAAGTGAGTTATGTCAGACCACAGAATATGAACCAATAAGCAGCGAGCTTTTCTTTGATAACCACAAAAAAATAGGGGGGGGGGGGCTCTAGAAAAAAAAATATCTTCAAAGTGGGCGGTGGGGAAAATAAGGTTGAGAATCTATGGTTTATATGGAGGTAGATTTTTTTAATAAACTGAAACAGCTTCAAAATTGTAAATACAAGATGACTTATGGTGGTGCTCAATAACCTAAATAATGTTCATTTTATCAATAACTTTTCTAAGCGAATAGAGACCATTGTCTTGCTAAATGACCTAATCTAAACACATAACTTTTATAAAAATATTGAGAATGTAAACATGGAAAATGTTCAATTTCGACGTATAAAATTAATAAATAAGCAAACGACAAATTAAATTGTATCAGCGTTCTTATTTGCTAAAAGGTTTCTAATTAACCATCATCAACTGAAGATTACATGATTTTCAATTCTTAATTTGAATAAAAACTAAAAACCAACCCTATTATTCATATTTAACTGTCAATTTAGCAAGGTTTTAGAAAATGTTTTTTTCTTGTCACTCTTATTACAATGAAATAAGACGGTAACAGATTGAGCAGCTATTTAAATAGAATAGAATCCGAGCTCTAGGAAGCCTCTAACTAAGTCTATCATGAAAAACATGGGTACCTAAATATATGTATAAGTACCTAAATAGATGTAGGTAGAAATATTGATCTAACTCCATCGCTCAAATTTTCATTACGATAATACATAG
Source organism: Camptogramma bilineatum (assembly GCA_958496255.1). NCBI lineage: Eukaryota > Metazoa > Arthropoda > Insecta > Lepidoptera > Geometridae > Camptogramma > Camptogramma bilineatum. The sequence continues at coordinate 8,015,878 of OY292465.1, read as the reverse complement.
AACTGAATCAGAAACCGGATAATTACGGAGAGAAAAGGGTACGAACATTTTTGTATGGAGCCTGGCATACCTACTGTCGGCCATTTTGAAAAAACCTCGATTTTGCTGCCAGTGATGAAACATGTGTCAATCGATAAGGGAAGTGATTACAAACAAAATATATTCAGGAATAAAATCTCGTAATCTTTATACTTTCAGAGATATTTGAGTTTGAAAATGTAAAAATTAAAACTTGAAAATGCTAATTATGCTGCCAATAATAACCGGTAGGTATTTGAATATGTCTACTGTGACTGGGGATAAAATCGTGAGCCAATTTCGTTTAATTTTTGCGTATTTTTTTTTTTTTTTAAATTAAGTATACAGGGTGAATTTTTGAGACGGGGCAGTAAGGGCAGCTACCTTAACCGTTGTAGCTACAGGAAAACGTTCTTATGAGACTATCCTTAACTTTTGAAGATATTTCGACCTGCATTCACAGATTTTTAAAAAAATGTACAGTCAGCGAGAAAATGGCCAGTTTACACAAAAAAATTTTTTTGATGCCAATCGATCCTATAGCAGCATTTACACGCAGAGATTGGCCCGCGGGAAATAGCACGCGCCATTCCAACCTTTGACAGTTTTATCCGCGGTTATCTGTACAGATATCTGTACAGTCCAGATCCGTGGTAAAAACTCTACCGTGTAAAGGCCGCTAATTTCACATAAGGATTAAAAGGCTCTAGCGGACCAACTGAGTTTAGAGTACTAGAAAAGTCAGAAAACGCTAAAATGTATTTTTGGGACGGGGTAGTAAGGGCTACCTTAACTTTTGAAGATATTTTGACTTGCATTCACAGATTTTGGGAAAAATGTACAGTCACCGAAAAAAATGGGAAATCTACACAAAAACTTTTTTGATGCCAAACGATCCTGTTTCAAATAAGGATTACAAGACTCTATCTGACCAACTGAGGTTAGAGTACTAGAAAAGTCAGAAATTGTTAAAATGCATTTTTGAGAAGGAACAGTAAGGGCAGCTACCTTAACCGTTGTAGCTACAGGAAAACGTTCTTGCGAGACTATCCTTAACTCCCTTAACTTAACCGTTGTAGCTACAGGATAGTTCTTACGAGACTATCCTGTAGCTACAACGGTTAAGGTAGCCCTTACTAACCCGTCTCAAAAATACATTTTAGCATTTTCTGACTTCTCTAGTACTCTAACCTCAGTTGGTCCGATAGAGCCTTTTAATCCTTATGTGAAACAGGATCGATTGGCATCAAAAAAATTTTTTGTGTAAACTGGCCATTTTCTCGCTGACTGTACATTTTTTTAAAAATCTGTGAATGCAGGTCGAAATATCTTCAAAAGTTAAGGATAGTCTCATAAGAACGTTTTCCTGTAGCTACAACGGTTAAGGTAGCTGCCCTTACTGCCCCGTCTCAAAAATTCACCCTGTATACTTAATTTAAAAAAAAAAAAATACGCAAAAATTAAACGAAATTGGCTCACGATTTTATCCCCAGTCACAGTAGACATATTCAAATACCTACCGGTTATTATTGGCAGCATAATTAGCATTTTCAAGTTTTAATTTTTACATTTTCAAACTCAAATATCTCGGAAAGTATAAAGATTACGAGATTTTATTACTGAATATATTTTGTTTGTAATCACTTCCCCTATCGATTGACACATGTTTCATCACCTGCTGCAAGATCGAGGTTTTTTCAAAATGGCGGAAGAGTAAGTATGCCAAAATGTTCGTTCTTCTTTCTTTCGACTTTCGATCCGAAGGTCGTGGGTTCGAAACCTGGCCGTGCATCAATGGATTTTTCGCTTCGAAAAATTTTAATGCGCATTAACACGAGCTCTGAACGGTGAAGGAAAACATAGTGAGGAAACCCGCTGCTTAGCTAGCCTCACACGTATTGACCATGTCTTTCCTGTGGATATGGCCGGTTAAGCTGAGAGGATGGTTTAGGTGCTGGGCAAGCCATCTCAACATTGTCCCAGGCACTACAGTGTCCCGTTAAGTGTAGGCAAAAGATTGCCTCCTGACACTGTATAAATCATCTAGTAAAGATGTAAAGGTCTAAGTTTTAATATTATGGTCAACTCCATATAAACCAACACGCACAAACCTCCAAAGTGTTTAGTGGGCCTTATTATGGTCGCATTGAAGACAATTTTGTCTCATCGCATTATTCAATGAGCCCTCCCAAAAGAGCGGAAGTACAGCCAGTCAAAAAAATTAATCGAACTTTGACAGAAAAGAAACATTTTAACGCGGCCATAATGGCTCTCTCTCTCTCTGTGTGTCTCTCCTAAGGACTTTATGTATTAAATCTAAGTAAATGTCTACCGGCTTTGATCATGGCGGGATAATTTTTAATTTTTAATTGTATACTACAGTATCAATGTCATATTAAATATTTCGCGTGCTAATGTAGATATGTTCTAAACTAAGTAGGAATATGCAATACATGAGCATTGCTACAATTCTTCTTCTTCTTTCGTATGAGCAAGTGGCCAACTCTGGTGACGGAGTTTTTAGGCCGCCTAAAGGCCTCCGTCATGGCTTAACGACTTAAAAGCCGGGACCGAATTGCTACAATTAAAATTCACAGTAAGTCTCATAGAAAAATCTAGGTTTTGCAGCATTTTACTTGTATATTTAAAGATATTCAGATATGTGTACAGGGTCTTAAAACTATCGCACTAACAGTCAATACAGCTCTCTTTGTAATGTTTTGTTGCCCAATTTGTTGTCGACTGTCCAAAACATTGAAAAGTGCCGACAAAGAGGGGGCGGAGTAACGAATGAATAGGCAGTAACTAGGTTGAATGTTCTAAAGCATGTGATAAATAATTTCAAACACTTCGTGAAAACACTTAGCTCTTAAAACTTTCAAAGGCAAAAGAAGCTTTCATAATATCTTTTAGGTGGACATGATATTTAGGCATTTTACATTTTAGGCAACTTAAAAATTAGACTGATCAGAAAGCATTAATACAGCGTCAGGCAGGTAACTTGCGAAATATCCACATTTTCAAACATTGAAGCTTGCTTATTGCTTGCAATACTCATTTTGAAATAAAATGCTAGGCTGATCGTGGAGCATCATGCAAAAATGCTTGTAACAATGCGGGTTCGAATCCCGTCGGAATCGAAAATTTTGAAATTATCGTGGTTATGAACATTATAAAGATTGTAAACGGGATATTTACCACCGTGATCACGGCGCATGAAACTGTGGCCGAAATATCGGGAAACTGAAGAATCTAAAAATCGTGGTAAATTATTTTTATTTTTACTAATTTATTATTAATAATTATACAGAAAATAAAGTTTAAGATTAAAAGCACTGCAAAAACCGTGTGACGGTTTGTCCGCATGCTTGTGAGTCTCTTATAAAATAAGCCTACATAATTAGTAAGTAACTAAGTACCTACCTATTTCAAACAAGAAGATTTGACTTGTACCTAAAGAGCAACATAATAGTAGACTAACTTAACTAGGTAGGTACCTACCTACTTAGTTTTCGAACAAAAACAAATTTTTTTTTTTTTTTGCCATAGTAACAAATAGTAAATATTCGATTAAGCATAGAAAAAAGAGTAAACTACCTATGCAGTTCAATCGCAAGGTACGGACGGCAGACGTGCTGATAAGAAACCGGTTTCAACAACCCGTTTACTGTCCGTATTTTGATTAGACTTTTAATTTTAGATGGAAAGTTAAAAAAAAAACTAAGTAGAACTAGTAATAACACATAAATAAACCCACTTATTCCATCCAGTCCTACTAGTAGTTTGATTATCTAACTGTTTGGACAGAAATATTCCAAATTGTTAGACTGACTAATCGAACTTTTCGGATACGCAGATTTCATTCCAAATAGAACTACTATGAATAATACGGTACACTCATGATCCTATCTAAACTGCATCATAAATTACACAGCCTTACCAACCTTTTATTTGAGCCTTCTAAGAATCAAACACCTGTAGATCACTGCTATACGATTTATTCCTTAACTAGCGGTCGCCCACGGCTTCGCTCGCGTGGACTACTACTTTTTTATCCCACGGGAAACATATAACATACCAATATGTGTGCGATATAAATTTTATGTTGCTATTTTGTTTAGAAACAATTAATAAATTGACGAACTTACTGTAATAGTTACTTGAACTCAATAACGAGAATTATTTTACGATATTTGAACCATTTTATCATTTATTTGCGTTTTATTTTACGCCATTTCCCCCTCTCGGTTTTTCTCTCAACAATAACAATCAGTTCTGTGAATGTTTAATCCATGCCACAGGCTATTTTAAAGTCACTAGGCCAATCCGCTCATCCAAATGCTGATTGTTAATCTTTTAGTCGATGCCATAAGGGCGTATTTCCATTGATGGATAAGTGAGGGTGTGAATTCCTAAAAAATGTCGTCTAACCTGCGTTTGGAAACGATTTTCAATCTCCATTGAACATTATAGACTCAAGATTTAGGCATTTCTTAGGCATTTAGTCCCCCAAATATGGAACCAAAGCCATTGGCCGTACAAGACAAGCAAAGAACGATTTGGATGGCACAAAAAAGGTAGGCCTATGCCTAACAATGAGTGAAGTGTGATTATGATGATGAATTTATATGCGTTGTATTTTATTGACCAGTTATTTTTACTATCTGTTATATTTATACTTCTCATAATAAACGTATGGAATGTACCTACTCCTCTGCCGAATGTATATTTGGACGTGTTTCTGTTTACCCCATTAGGTATACAGTCTCAAAACATTTGAATGTCTGAAAGTTTGGAAATCGTGATCTGCAAGGCTATTTTGACTCACACGTAAAGTCGCGATTGGTCGTGATTGGGTTTGGCATAGTTTTTTTCCATACTCCCGTACCCAACCGAATTAAAAAACAATAAAATGTGCCCTAACAGTGCTGCAGTGGGAGCTTTTATCTATGAAAATAAATTGGTAGTCCATTGAAATGGAATAGAATTGTTTTATAGGAATTCACTGTCAGGATTTATATATTTCATTCTGACCTTTACCAAAAAAGCCTGCGTTTTAGAATACAATACTTTGAAAACCTACAAAATATGACTACTGTGGAATCAATAACTTTGCTGTATGCAGTATGTTCAACCCTCATCATTTTATTAACTTTGTGAAACATTTCGGTGAAACTTTGGTCCAGTTCATTATACATATTAATTACCTACTTTAAATTTAACACACAGAACTTAGCTCAATTAGAGCTTAGTTATTTTTTACCACTGTGATAATCATAACACTAAGACTCACAAACATTTGTAGATAATGTTATAAACATTTGTCACGGTGCAAGCACCTCTACCAACCAATCACTCTACTCTCTCTCTATCCAAAACAGAATCCTATTTATTCCACCACGGAACTTTGCAACGGAACACCAATAGGCCGGCCGCATACGTTCGGTTTCCTGATTCGTTTTCCGAATTCGGAATGCACGCATTCAATACAAATTGTTCTACATGCCGCACACGTTCTTATTTTTTCCGAACGGAAAAAAACTTGAGGTTCATTTCGAAAACAAACCGTGCGTACAGGTCATACGAACTAAAATTGAACGTCTGCGAAAAAAAAACGAATTCGGAAAACGTATACGGAAAACGTGCCTATGCGGCCGGCCTTAAGAAGGATCGCTTGCATCAATGCGGGTTCGAATCCCTTCGGAATCGAAAATTTTGATGTTTGTCATTTTTAATGAAATTAATATTACATAAGTGCGGATTATCACTATAAAAATTAAAAATTATACCCATCAAGGACTATCAAAACCTGCACACATAACCTTTTTAAAACAACACTGGAAATGTAGGAGAATTAATTAAAGACGGTATTTTACTGCCTATAGGTAAACGCTTTATTCTATCATATCCCCATTTCTCTACAAGAAACGATATTATTACAAACCTGAGGAGTGTAATAAACTTCTAGTGAATACCTTGATACACACCTACTTTTAAAAAGCTATGTTGGTGTTGGTCGAGTGGAATAATGCCTCAATCTTTCGGATCCGAAAGTTGTTGGTTCGAATCCCAACCGTCATGCCTCAATAAATTTTTTGAATCATTTTTTCTACTAAGATTTAAAATGGTCATCAACACCAATCAACTTACATTCTACACTTTAAATAGAGATTTTGGCAACTTATACTACAATATCAAGGTACACTAGACAAGGTCCTAGTAACTATTCCATTTTCTCAGCAGTCGACATTCCTAAGAACAAATCTCATCATCATCATCTCAGCCGTAGAACATCCACTGTTGGACATACCTAAGCCTCCCTCCAAGATTTCCATGTACTGCGATTAGAAGCGACCCAAATCTAGGTATATAAGGAATGAACTACACATTTTTCTTTTTCCCATTCAAACGGACTGTTTTTGACAGAACGACTTTTTGGTAAATGCAACGATGACTTTGTGGTAATTGTATGTGGAGCTGACTAAGCTGCGGGTTCAAAACGAATATTTTTTCATCTTTAATACGTGCAAAAATTCAGAAACGAAGAATCCATTATTGCGGCCAAAAATCAAACTCTCTACCTTCGAATATAAATATCGAGAACATTCTACTACGCCAATACCGTTCATAACAAAAAGCATAACAACAAAAAACGTAAGCACAAGCTCCGAAACCGCCCAGACGTGCTAATCCGGCCATATGTTACCGTCGCAACGATCTGCTGAAACAAAGGCCAGCCCGCCGTTTTAATGAGCCAAGATTATGAAGGTGTTAAACCACACCACCGCTTTCAACTCCCAAATTATTACGCCGCAGGCTTCACGGGGTCACATTTCGGCAATCGGCAAAGTCTTGCGTCCCTTTCTTTTGTAAAACTTAGAGCTGAACAGAATGGCAATAGTCGGATCATTTTGGCAAAAGGTCGGAAACATTTAACCGATTTTTTCTTTGTCAGAAAAAAATGTAAATTTTAAGGGGGTAAGCTATTGATAGTATGGCCTAGCTAGATAGTGTTATAGCGTCATTGACATTTTTTTGCATTAACTATAAAAATATCTTCCAACCTGAAATCATGGTCACAATCTCAATTTTTATAGAAAAACCAAATAAATAATTATGATTAGTAAGACCAGTAATTAGAACAGGCGAAACTTCATCCGACTAATCCTGACAGCTCTACAAGCCTTCTCATAAACTCCATCTCCGAACATAAAATTCGCTTTCCGTAATGAACTTTACGAGATCGTTTTAAAGCTTATTTTTACATTTTATTGGACATACGTTATGATTTAGATAAAAAGAAGGATATAAATCTATCCCTGTCTCAGCCGGAATTTGAGCAATGTAAATCATTTTATTACAATACCTTGTTTTTTATTTGTCGCTGCCTTTGTGGTGGAATGTGTTGTGGTTTAATGATTCTTAAGCTGAGTGTGATATACTATTTCCGTATTTAGTTATAGCTTTAAAAGTTTGAACTCTAGTCTATCTTTTGTGATATTTCCAATTGCAAAATTAAAAAATCCAAATGAGCAACTCACTTAATAAGGTAATGAGATTTTGCTTTTTTCTGTATGGATTAGAAACAATCTTGGATGAAGAAAAGCTAAAGATTTTGCAAACAAAAATGACAAGAGGCAGGTAACGAGTTGGTCACAAACGAAGCGAGCCCAAGCCTACACATTTGACTCGCGCTTCATGTCATAAATCCAGATCGCGACACCAAAATATTGAATGGTGCCAAAATGTCACCCGAACAGCAAAGAGGCCGACAAAGGAACCGCCGCACTGGGTGTTCTTATTCTACTCCACACTGAGCCCCCATTTTTTCATCTCATTCAATTTTGACTTCTTTCAAAAGGCTATTAATATAAGCCACATTTTTTAAAATCAGAATAAGGCAAAGCCAGGCATTGTAGAGGCAGTTTTTTAATCTGTTTCCGTAGGATACCGCTACCGATTTATAAATGGGATTCGACCAGACGGATCTTGATTTAGCCGATGAGCCGAATTAAAACATGATGTGGGTTTTCACAAAAAAACATTGGTTAATAAATAAAGCGTGTTACAAAAAAGAGATGAAGACAAATTGTAGTAATATAATGTCAAATAAATTATAATTTCGACCATCAAGGAAGACAGTTCTGATACTACCTTGAGAGATTAGAATTTTATAATTAATGTGTTTTGCTTGGGACTCTACCTTGTTCTAAAGCCGCCTTGTCCTCTTGCATAATTTTTGGATCATATGCCTAATAGTGTATAAAGATCAAAATAGTATAGATATAAAGCTAGCATTTTTGATCTGATATTATAATCATCATTATCATCATCTCAGCCGTAGGACGTCCAGTGTTGTACAATGTACATATGCAATATATATCTCAAAGATTTCCATATATTGTGGCTCGAAGCGGCCTGCATCCACCGCTTGCCTGCTATTTTTACAAGGTCGTCGGTTTATCTTGTCGGTGGACGTCCAACGCTGCGCTGCCGGTCTTAGGCCAGAACTTTCGACCCCATCAGCGATATGTTCTGCGTGCTCTATGGCCTGGCCGCCCATTGCCACTTCAACGTGCTAATCCATTTGGCTATTTCGGTGATCCAAGTTCTTCTACGGATCTACTCATTTCATTTCTTTTGATATTATAATATTAAAATGTATTTTTGGTTTTGATAAAATATCCCGTCCAATTCAGATGTTTCATCAAAGTATCGTTTTATTAAAATTGTAATAAAAGCAAAATTGAACAACGCCTAACATTCCTAAAGAAAATGAAAAAGTATACGAAGCATACTAAGTAATAATGGAATTAAAACCTAAATTAATAAATTCGAAAATAACAACAAGCGACCTAATAACATTGATAATAGACTAGACACGGTTTAACTATCTCAATTCTACTATAAAAATGGCTAGTGTCTGTCCGCGGCTTCGCCCGCGTGGTACTTACACGGATAAAAAGGCCTTTAGGCGGCCTAAAAACTCCGTCACCAGAGTTGGCCATTTACTCAAACAAACTTACTTACGAATAAAAAGTAGCCTATTGTGTTAATTCAGGTCATAAACATATATATATATATTCAGGTCATAGGTTAATGAAGGTATATTCCAAATTTCAGCCAAATCCGTTTAGTAGTTTTTGCGTGACAGAGTAACAAAAAAATTTTTTACATTTATGTAGGACTAGCTTTGCTCGTCCAAATTAATGCATAAATATTACGTACATGATGCCCACAATTTGCAGAAAATGTGAATTCTGAGTCAAGTAAAAATCTCTCAGTCTCTTTATAAATCGATCCTATGTTGAGGTTTCAACTAATACTTTCGTTTCTCTCCAGGCCGCGGTTCAGACTCCTCGGACATAGAATCTGAGCCAGGTCTAACCCTGAAGAGGAAGCAGCGGCGTTCCAGGACTACCTTCACCGGCGAACAGCTGGATGCACTAGAACGTGCCTTCCACAGAACTCAGTACCCTGATGTGTATACTAGAGAGGAGCTTGCCCTGCAAACTGGACTTACCGAGGCTAGGATACAGGTAAATAAATAAAATAACCAAAATGTTTTTCAACAATGCAAAGTTACTTTTATAGAACCTTAATAGTGTCCAAACTAGGTTATCCTGTGTTTTGGCAACCTCCTTCCTAATTTAACATAAAACTTAACGTAGGACACATTTATACTTTAGAAACTTTAAAGAGAGATAGATGGATTTACTTTTTAAATTTAAAAATAGCAATCATTATTCAATTAAGTATAATTTGGTGGACCAGTTTCGATAACGTCACAAATAGATTTAATAGATCTTTATGATTTATTTTGTTATAACTATTTTTACGCCTTTCTCTTTCTTCTATCTTGACAGCCGCAACCTTATCAAAATCAAAACAAATTCCGTCAGGCACTTTAATAAATAAGCAAAATTAAACTGAAAACAGTTGACGTACGTAAATCTTAACTCAATTTGTTAGGTCAACAAAGCTGTCACATTGTTTACCTTCATAGATAATTTAGCTAAAATGAATCAAGATACCATTGGTACTTAGATTTTATTGCGAAATAAACAGATGACAACGGCGCCGGCGTATAAGAAAACTTATATTACACGAGGCAGGCAAATAATAGATAGGCAGATGGCAATACGAGAGGGATTTTTGTGATACTGCTAACATTTTATGTATTAACCATCAAAGTATAAGGTTTTTAGTAGACCACTATGAATAATCCTCTTAACGCGCTCATTTCCTATGACGCACTTGGCGATACGATGTTGCGTTCACTCGGCCACAAAAAAAGAAGTGAGGAATGGGTTAAAGGCTATGTATACCTTTTCCTCAGGCAATGAAAGCCATGGCAAACTCTTCTTCTTTCTGCCCTTGTCTCTCTATGTGGGATCGGCTCATGTTGCTCTTTCACTTCCCTCTCAGTCGTCATCTCACTCTTGCACTCATATCAGGAAAAGTAATTATAGCAGTAAATACACCAAGCACCAAGTCTTATAAGATTCTCGTTGGTTTCAGGTTTGGTTCTCCAATCGTCGAGCCCGCTTACGCAAGCAGACCGGGTCTAACCCAAGCCCTGGCCTCGCCAGCTACTCCACGCTACCGATGCCGCAAATCCCCTGCCCGTACCCTGGTGGAGAGATACCGTTATCTCAGCACCATCCGCAGCACCCTGATGCGTGGCATCATCAAAAATACGCCAATTACAACCAATTAATGGCCCAATCACAACACCTTAACCAGGCCTTCCAAAACTCGTTCCCCAGCACCTCTGCTGCTACATTCGGACATCTTATTCCTGGAACTAACGGCACTCACAGTCTGATGGACCCGAGTATCCCAAGAAATGACTACAGATATCCGAGCAACGATATGTACAGCAAACCTCTCAGCTATCTGCCCAAAGAAACGGAGGGAGAAGACAAAGTAGCAAACGTTGATACAATCGACCCGAGGGATGACGCTTTCGTGAAACCGTCTGCGGAAGACTATCCTAAAACGTTACCAGTAACAGATAATGATTACCCTAAAGTTCCTGCTGATTATTCTAAAATTTCTGTTGATCCATCAGTTACTTCTAATTGGAGTCCGTCTCACAACTCATTGAACATGAGCCTAGCTGGCATCTCTAGCGAATACAAGTATATGAATGATCCTTATGCTTTCCCGAATGTACCCGACCCTCTGACCCAACACAACTACCCTAACCCTGCCAATGCATCCAACAAATACTGGATTTGACAGGAAAAAATCGTTTTAGTAGAGTTTAGTTTAAATTATCATATCTTCGTCTATATTTTATTTATATTTAATTTTAAATGTACTTACTTACTGAAGTTGATTGTGAGAAATTACCTCTACCCAGCATTCCATTTTACTTTACCAAACAATTGTAAAAAGTTACTAAGACAGTCATTAGAATAAATTATTGATGAAAGAGTCTTCTTTACTTCTTAACCTTCTTAACCCAATCTTATAGCATTTTTAAAAAGTTTACGAACTCTAAACTTCTTGTCAGAACACTCATGAATAAGAATGTTTTTAACAAAAAAGTTGACTACACTAGCAAGATCCCTTTCGGCCAGATCAATGACTAGACTTATATTTGAATAATAGGTAGCTCACTGGTATTTAATGGTAAAAGAAACAGTTTGAAATGAGCTTCTTGGAGGCAATATCGGAATTAATATGTTTGCTACCAAGTTAACTGTAAATGTGATCATAATTTTCAGTGATCTTTTTTGCAATAACAAGAACTCATCATCATCACTCACAGCCCATAGGTACCCACTGCTGGGTGTAGGCCTCCCTTTGTAATCGCCACATTATCCGGTCCTGCGCAGTACCAAGCCAGGAATTACAGATACTATAAATATATTATGTTGAAAGGTAAATAAGTCAAACAACATTCACTTTTACTGCTCTCTATTTAATTATCTAATTATATACATTCTACTAATTTATACATATCTAAACTTTAAATACTATTTTAGCTGGTATTCAATCACTGCGGGGTTATTTCGACTACGGTCGCACCAGGCTCTGCAGGTAAGACAACGGTTGGTGCATCAGTTGTATTTACATTTTCTACTATAACAGGTTCAGCCTGAACGGGGGTGTTTTCTGGCACCACAACTATGACTGCTTCGGGAGTAGGCGTAACAACCACAGGAACTTCCTGGGCAGGTGTTATACTGTCTGTTGAAACGACAATAGGTGCTTCAGTAAGTCCTTCTGTGATAACGTCCGCTGGGCTTGGTGATGACACACTAGTGACAGCCGCGTCAGTGGCAGCCACATCCACAGTGGTAGCAGGAGCGTCAGTAGAAGCTGCTTCAACCCACCGAGTAACGACATCGATAGAAGCGTCAGTTGAAGCAGTGATAGGCGCTTCAGTGGCAGCTGGGGCAACCTCAGCTCCAGGGGCAGATGCTTCGGGGCTAGCTGGGACAACCTCAGCTCCAGGGACAGATGCTTCAGGGGTAGCTGGGACAACTTCAGCTCCAGGGGCAGAAGCTTCAGGGGTAGCTGGGATAACCCCAGCTCCTGGGCCAGATGCTTCAGGAGCTGGAACAACCTCAGCTCCAGGGGCTGGGACAACATCAGCTCCAGGGGCAGATGCTTCAGGGGCAGATGGGACAACCTCAGCTTCAGGGGCAGATGCTTCAGGGGCAACTGGGACAACCTCAGCTTCAGGGGCAACTGGGACAACTTCAGCTCCAGGGGCAGATGCTTCAGGAGTAGCTGGGACAACCTCAGTTCCAGGGGCAGATGCTTCAGGAGTAGCTGGGACAACTTCAGCTCCAGGGGCAGATGCTTCAGGGGCAGCTGGAACAACTTCAGCTTCAGGGGCTGATGCTTCAGGGGTAGCTGGGACTTCAGCTCCAGGAGCAGATGCTTCGGGGGTAGCTGGTACAACCTCAGCTCCAGGGGCAGATGCTTCAGGGGTAGCTGGGACAACTTCAGCTCCAGGGGCTGATGCTTCGGGGTTAGCTGGGACAACCTCAGCTCCAGGGGCAGATGCTTCAGGGGTAGCTGGGACAACTTCAGCTCCAGGGGCTGATGCTTCAGGAGTAGCTGGGACAACCTCAGCTCCAGGGGCAGATGCTTCAGGAGTAGCTGGGACAACTTCAGCTCCAGGGGCAGATGCTTCAGGGGTAGCTGGGACAACTTCAGCTCCAGGGGCTGATGCTTCGGGGTTAGCTGGGACAACCTCAGCTTCAGGGGCTGATGCTTCAGGGGTAGCTGGGACTACTTCAGCTCCAGGGGCTGATGCTTCGGGGTTAGCTGGGACAACCTCAGCTCCAGGGGCAGATGCTTCAGGGGTAGCTGGGACAACTTCAGCTCCAGGGGCTGATGCTTCAGGAGTAGCTGGGACAACCTCAGCTCCAGGGGCAGATGCTTCAGGAGTAGCTGGGACAACTTCAGCTCCAGGGGCAGATGCTTCAGGGGTAGCTGGGACAACTTCAGCTCCAGGGGCTGATGCTTCGGGGTTAGCTGGGACAACCTCAGCTCCAGGTGCAGATGCTTCAGGGGTAGCTGGGACAACTTCAGCTCCAGGGGCTGATGCTTCGGGGTTAGCTGGGATAACCTCAGCTCCAGGGGCAGAAGCTTCAGGGGTAGCTGGGATAACCTCAGCTCCTGGGCCAGATGCTTCAGGAGCTGGGACAACCTCAGTTCCAGGGGCTGGGACAACATCAGCTCCCGGGGCAGATGCTTCAGGGGCAGATGGGACAACCTCAGCTTCAGGGGCAGATGCTTCAGGGGCAACTGGGACAACCTCAGCTCCAGGGGCAGATGCTTCAGGGGCAGCTGGGACAACCTCAGCTCCAGGGGCAGATGCTTCAGGGGCAGCTGGGACAACTTCAGCTTCAGGGGCTGATGCTTCAGGGGTAGCTGGGACTTCAGCTCCAGGAGCAGATGCTTCGGGGGTAGCTGGTACAACCTCAGTTCCAGGAGCAGATGCTTCAGGGGTAGCTGGGACAACTTCAGCTCCAGGGGCTGATGCTTCGGGGTTAGCTGGGACAACCTCAGCTCCAGGGGCAGAAGCCTCAGGGGTAGCTGGGACCACTTCAGCCCCAGGGGCTGAAGCTTCGGGGGCAGCTGGGACAACTTCAGCTCCAGGGGCTGATGCTTCAGGGGTAGCTGGGACAACCTCAGCTCCTGGGGCAGATGCTTCAGGGGTAGCTTGGACAACTTCAGCTTCAGGGGCTGATACTTCGGGGTTAGCTGGGACAACCTCAGCTCCAGGGGCAGAAGCTTCAGGGGTAGCTGGGACAACTTCAACTTCAGGGGCAGCTGGGACAACTTCAGCTCCAGATGCAGATGCTTCGGGGGTAGCTGGGACAACTTCAGCTCCAGGGGCTGATGCTTCGGGGTTAGCTGGGACAACCTCAGCTCCAGGGGCAGAAGCTTCAGGGGTAGCTGGGACAACTTCAGCTCCAGGGGCTGATGCTTCGGGGGTAGCTGGGACAACTTCAGCTCCAGGGGCTGATGCTTCAGGGGTAGCTGGGACAACTTCAGCTCCAGGGGCGGATGCTTCGGGGGTAGCTGGGACAACTTCAGCTCCAGGGGCTGATGCTTCGGGGGTAGCTGGGACAACCTCAGCTCCAGGGGCAGGGGCAGTAACTTCAGCTCCAGGGGCAGGACCAGCAGCTTCAGCTCCAGGGGCAGGACCAGCAGCTTCAGCTCCAGGGGCAGATGAGCCAGGGGCGCCGGTGGCAGAGCCATCAACACCAGCAGCATCAGGAGCAGATGAGCCAGGGGTACCAGCGGCAGAGCCGTCAGCACCGGCAGCACCAGGGGCAGTTGAGCCAGGGGCGCCGGAGGCCGAGCCGTCAGCACCAGCAGCACTGGGGGCAGATGAGCCAGGGGCGCCAGTGGCAGAGCCGTCAGCACCGGCAGCACCAGAGGCAGATGAGCCAGGGGCACCAGCAGCAGAGCCGTCAGCACCGGCAGCACCAGGGGCAGATGAGCCAGGGGCACCAGCAGCAGAGCCGTCAGCACCGGCAGCACCAGGGGCAGATGAGCCAGGGGCGCCAGTGGCAGAGCCGTCAGCACCGGCAGCACCAGGGGCAGATGAGCCAGGGGCGCCGGCAGCCGAGCCGTCAGCACCGGCAACACCGGGGGCAGATGAGCCAGGGGTGCCAGTGGCAGAGCCGTCAGCACTGGCAGCACCAGGGGCAGATGAGCCAGGGGTGCCAGTACCAGAGCCGTCAGTACCGGCAACGCCAGGGGCAGATGAGCCAGGGGTGCCAGCGGCAGAGCCGTCAACACTAGCAGTGCCAGGGGCAGATGAGCCAGGGGCACCAGTGGCAGAGCCGTCAACACCAGCAGCGCCAGGGGCAGATGAGCCAGGGGCACCAGCGGCAGAGCCGCCAACATCAACAGCGCCAGGTGCAGATGAGCCAGGGGTAACGGTGGCAGAGCCGGCAGCACCGGCAGCGCCAGGGACAGATGAGCCAGGGGTGCCAGGGGCAGTGCCGTCACCAGCAGCGCCAGGGGCAGATGAACCAGGAGCACCAGTGGCAGAGCCGTCAGCACCGGCAGCGCCAGAGGCAGATGAGCCAGGGGTGCCAGCAGCAGCAGTTGCGGTTCCGCTGTTATCCGACTGTCCTCCGGTCACCCAGTTAGGAAGAAGACTGGCCAAGTACTGACCAATGGTTTGAAGTAAAGATTTCTGTTCCTCAACATTCTGTTTGGCAATCGGTGCCCAGGGAAGGGTGAGATTTTCTAAAAGAACTGAATCGTTGTCCAACTTTGCAATCTTTCTTTCCAATTCAGCTTGAAGTGCTTGGATATCAGCTGCTGTAGTCTGGCTTTGTACGTAGGTCTTAAAGGAGTCGGTTTCATTGCTCGCTAATTTGTTCAGGAAATAGTTTTGAACAGATTGGCGTCTCTCGGTTTTTGTGCTCGATATGTTAAGAGTAAATTCTTCTTGGACGAACCTAAACAGAGCTGTTTTTCTTTCGAGGCTCGTGCTGTTTTCATTTAGTCCGTACTTTTCATAGACATAATTTTTCCAGATATCTTCGAAGTCTACCCTGCCGTCATTTGTTTCAATAGAATCTACGGAATCAGTGTTGCTTCCCAACGCATCTTCTGCCAACTTTTCAAGGCGTTTTTGTTCTTTCCTGATACGTTTTTCTTCTTCCTTTTGTAGTTTCTCCTGACGTTTACGCTCTTCCTTTGCAAGATGCTCGGCGCGCTTACGTTCTTGCTCCTCTTGTTTTTGTTTCTCTTTCACTTCATGCTCGTATCTCTTACGTTCTTCTTCTTCCAAATGCTGGACACGCTTCCGTTCTTCCTCCTCTTGTTTTCGCTGTTCTTTCAATTCATGCTCGTGTCTCTTGCGCTCTTCTTTTTCTAGTTCCTCTTGACGCTTCTGCTCTTCTTTCTCTCTCTTTTCTACTTGTTTTCGCTCCTTCTCTTCTTGCTTCCTTCTTTCCTCCCATTGATTCCTTTCGGCTGAGTCAGCGTTATTATCGTTGTCATCATCATCATCACTATCGTCTATACTTTCAGAGGATTCTGATGAGACATCTCTCGCATACCGATGTCTGTGTGTTAACGCTCTTGATGCGCCGTCATCGGGTAAGTATTTTGCAGTCGCTAGACCTATGCAAACCTGTAAAGAATAGAGATAATACAAGTTAAATATGGGCGAGCACAAAATAACGTATGAAAACACTCAATCTTTACACCGACGATACTTCTTAAATTAAACTGAGTATAAAGTTTATTGGCACATGAGAAAATTAAAAGCCTATACTTAAGCCTTATTTCTGAACATTATGTCCCTAATCCTTTATACGCTCATATTTGTGCGAGCCTTGTATTAAATTGTGTGTTGTTTCTGTATAGCTCGCGAGAGTATTACGATCTTGCTAGATTAACACTCGCTAAATACACCAAATAAATCTCTAACATTATTTTTGTAATAATTCTGCTTCTTCTCTCAGTGCCTCTCCATTAGGCAGAAGGTCGGCAGCCAGCTTCTTAAAATTTTCCTTTTCAAATTGTTTAAATGCAATTATTTGTACAATAGATTTTTTTAGTATTTCAATTAAATATTCAAGTCTAAATCCTTGAAATTTATTCGTATTTGCGGTCTGCACAAGTCCAACTTCAGTGAATCAAAGTAGATTATAAAACACTATTTATTCACTAGGCTTCTTTAAGGTACTCTCACACACATGGAACTTAGATCGTTTATTGGGCCTTGCACAACACAATCACAAAACCAAAAACGCAAACTAAAAAATTACAACTTACAATCAGAAGTAGATAAACAATCTTCATCCTGAATTCAGTTTTTTCTCATTGAAAGGGAAATTCGTTCGTAAAAAAACTTCAAATGGACATTTAGGTACACTTGTGTTTCGTTAGAGCTCGTTCGTAGTTATATTTGAAATAAAATGGTCGCTACGTATTTATACCTGCTCCGGTAATTAACGAAGATAACATTAGATAATGGCTTCTGAGGAGATAAAATGGGTAAAGTCTTCGCCAAACATGCTGTTTTCGCCATCTGACTCAATGTTTACAAAAACCTATAATGATCGCAATACTACGTGAAAACCTGAAGATACGGCCGGATATTTACTCCATATCTAGTACTGCAACGGAAATGGGCTTATAATGTTGGATTATTTGCTTTTTACATATACCTTTATTGTCTAATATCAACATCCTGTAGAGTTTGTTAGGAGCTCATCAAAGGATTTTTTCCTCTAATTGGAGACATTTTCTTAAAATACAGAACTATCGAGTCTTATAAGTATACAAATCAACAGTAGATTGAATTAATCATAGAGTACGTAGGTACCTAATCTGTACATAAATCAAATTTGTTGTTTTTTGTAAAACCAAAACAAAACTATGATCTTAAAATCTGTTACTTTAATTTATTCATTTTATTATTAACTTGCTGATCTGGCGAATTTTGCAATGCCTTAAGGTTGCAGCTGACATGTCAACTCCAGACCGCACCGCATCGCCTTGTGAGGATGGGTATTCTATAAACCAACGCTCATTACATCAACTTCGTAACGTCACCGGATCGCCGCATCGCAAGCTGTCAAGGAGTTGATGTAGTGAGCGTTGGTTCATAGAATTCCATACAAAGAATAGGTACCTAAGTCTAAACAGCACATGGCGATGCGGTGCGGTGCGGATGCGGAGTTGACAAGTTAGCTGCAAGCTTTATTTTTACTATTTAGATAGATTTTTTGGTCCTGTAACCCTCCAAGCTTCCTCAGAAGAACCTAATACAGTTTCATCAAAATCTGATCAATTATTATTTAGGAACGCATCACTATCACAGATCACTAGATAGTTATAAAACAAAGTCGCTTCCCGCTGTCTGTCCCTATGTGTGCTTAGATTCTTAAAACTACGCAACGGATTTTGATGCGGTTTTTTTTTATAGATAGAGTGATTCAAGAGGAAGGTTTATATGTAAATAAAATACATGCATAATATAGTAGAGAAACACTGATAATTTTAGAGGTTTCTAATGTGATGTGTGATGTGACCCGTGCGAAGCCGGGGCGGGTCGCTAGTAAATAGATAAATGCTAAGGGTGGGTTGCACCAGCTTACTTTAACAATAACAAACATGTTAAAGTACCGGTTAGGCAAAAAATGCGTTGCACCATCTGACAATTGTTAAATGACGTCATAACTTAACTGCTAACCGTAACCGCCCAATCTTCGCTGGTTAAAGCTATTGTTAAAGTTAAATAGCTGCCAGATGCGTCAAAATCATAAAAACCTCATACTTCATAAAGCGTTTGTGCTCAAAATAACAAACAACATGTCCCTGCTTCTAGAATTTACAGAGGAATCTAGTAGTTCTGAAGACGAAAGTAATAATATTATGATTAAGTAATAATAGTAAACAGGTCTAGGAAAGAAAAGTGTAAGTACCTACCTATTTGCCTAAACCTGCTGGGATATAAAGTCGCTAACTCGAATTCGTTCCAACAAATTGATTTTTTACGAACAACATTAAAGTTATTTAATGCAAAATTACTTTACATATTTTACACAACAAACATGTCTATCACTTTTTCAACGATCTTCTACCATTTCAAAGAATTCACCGTAAAAAAACATTTTTTGTTGGAATCAAATCCGAGTTTCTCGAGCTTAATATAAAGTATGAGCAAAAACAAAGGCTTGTTGCGGAAACCATTTTTCTATTGGACTGTTAAGTTTTCGAGAAATAAATAAATTAACTACGTCACTGACACATTTATCATCGATTTTCTCAAAATCAAAGTCGGACAAAAAAATATACCTACGGTAATAGTGCTTACACACGTACAGACCAAACCGCAGTCACAGTACTCTGTCTCATTTGTTCACATGAATTTTGTATTTTCTGTTCCTTCTCACTCGCACAAAAGAAGAAGAAGGATATATACAAAATTCATGTTAACAAATGAGACACACACAGTTAGGTCTGTGCGTCTGTTACGGCTATTAAAAATTACGAGATCTAAAAAGTCATTAGTATGAAAAAAATATATTTTGAGTCTCGGCTGTCAGTGTCATTGTCTCGCAGACAATGACACTGACAGCAATATTTGTCAATTGACAGCGTCATTTGAATTTTCGTCTAGTATAGCCATATTTAAAAATGTTTCTTGCCACTGATTTGGGGTAAATAAGACCTCATTTGACTTGTCACCCTGATAACTATAACTACGCCAAGAAATACGATGGTGCAACGCATTCCGCAGTCAATGTTAAAGTCAACGTTAAAGTTATCGTCAAATTTGACATAAACCTTAACTTTAACAGCCAATATGGTGCAACCCAGCCTAAGTGATGAAGATGAATGATTAATAATAAATCGGCGTTTATCACAAAGAGACGAAATAATAAATTCCCAGACATAGAGTATTTTACTCTGCTATCTTAGTCTCGAGATCTAAGCAATAAACTTTATAAAACATTTGTATAATATTAAATAGTTTGTTTGTTTTTTAAATACATAAGAATAATACACGTATTACAATCACTTATAAGTAGTTAAGTTAGTAGGTACATAATCCAACTATGAATTTAACTAAGTATTATATTAATAATAATACAGCCCGAATAAAGTTTATACAACTCTCCTCATAGTTCAGCTATGTGTGGCGCGGGACTTCTAATACCTGCGGAGCTAAAAAGGTCGCTAATGCAGATTCACAAATGATTTGCGTCGAGATGCTCGTATTAGAAATCACTAAGTTGACAATTCCGTACCGGCAATATCATCTTATTGTTTGACAGTTTTGTGGAGAATCGTAAAATAAAATGGCCACCTATGAATTGGAATTGCACTAAGTGTCAATCAAATATTATGTAATGTTTATTATTGTTATTAAAACCTACTAAATACTTACTTAAAAACCAAATACTTACTTATTTACAGAGTATTAGTAGTAACAATACGATGCAATATTAAATGAAAACCAACCGGGTTATTTATTTTCGTGTGGCAATTTAAGGCCTAGCATGTGATTCTGCTGTGAATTGAATTGCGTGAATTGCGTACAATTCAGCTAACATTTGACGTACATTGAGAGGAATTGCTTTAGCTGAATATCAATACGAATCTCCCGTGAATCAGATTATTGTGAATCTGCAATAGCGACCTTTTTAGCTCCGCTGTGCTCAAAGTTTTATCATTCAAATTTAAATTCCCGTGAATCAAACAAGTGTTCAAACATTGTTCAAATCTTTAAAGCTGGACCTATCTGGCGCCGGTTTTCTTTATCTGTTCAATCTTGCCATCTCTTTTAATTGACATGAGAGTGACGAGTAAAACCATTTTCTAAAGCCGTGCTAAACTTACAGGTGGATAGAAATATTAATGAGATATTTACAGAAACCTTACTGAAAGCGTTGCTTAGTTAGAATATCAAAGGCTTCTTATTCTGAGTGTTGTTTAAATTGGACATTATTATGAATGGACATTATTATGGTCATTTTTATGATTGGACGTTTTTAGACTACTTATCAATTTTCATAATTGGACATTAGTCGTGCAAAGGTAAGTAGGTAGGTAATAAGGTAATGAAAGAAATACATTTCATCAATTTAAACACGTTTCGTATTTTGTATCACGTTTGTAATTTTTTTTATTTGTTTAAGGCTTAGTTGTAAAGGTACGTAAGTAACGAGCCGGCTTATCTTGACAGTAGACTTAGGTATGATTATGCGCAAAAATACAGCCTATAATATTATGTCTCGGTATGTAAATATTAATATTGATTCTAAAACGTAAAAACGCAGACTCACGACTGTTTAGGTACGGTAGAAATTCTTTATCATCTTTAGATACTTAAAATCCTTTTGAAAATACATATAGGGTAGCCATACTCAAAGTGTGCCCTGGGGCTCCGCAAAGGCTTTCTGGGGGACTCCGCGAGAATACTAAGTAATAACAAGGTAATAATGAGTAGGTATTAATATTAATAATTCATTAATACTTACCTAACTAGTAAAAATACACCTTTTCTATAATTACATCAGTGTCCCGATTAACTTTTTCTTTTATTTTGGGGTTCCGTCGAAAATTTCGGTTTTAAAAAGGGTTCCGCTACCAAAAAAGTTTGAGAACCGCTGATCTAGGGCAAGGTCAGAGGCCTAATGGCACATGCCCACACTTTGCAGAAACATAACATTTTAAGTGACAGATTGGAGGAACGTCGCCGCATGTTTTCTTCATCCTCGTAAGTTTGTTAGTGTGCATTCAAATAGGTATTCCTAATGGTAAGCGTCCACAGGCCCGCATCGCACGCAGCGGACGGATCGCATCAAACGGATTATCTGTGAAATGCGATGCGTACGATGCGGACATGTGGACGCACTTATATGAGTTTCTATACAAATAATTCTACGATCCGTTGCGTGCGATGCGTCCGATGCGTACGATACCGACATGTGGACGCTTACCATTAATCACAAATTATTTCACGGCCGGTATACAAAGTCGTAGCCCGGATCGAAAGTCAAGAGTAAATTCCACTAGGCTAACAGCGCTCGATTGATTGATCCATGCCACTTATAATGTATCTATCTAAGTGGCATTAAATCTGTAAAAATCTATTTAGTATTAAAAATTCTGAGTTCATTAACCCAAAATATTAAAATACTAAAATATAATAATATCAAAAGTTATTTTGAACCAATGTAAAGTCTTAACTATGAAATATTTGGGCTTAGGTATTATAGGTATCTCCTTATGTATTACTACAGAAAAACCATAAAAATCAAAATGTACTTGATACTTGATTGAACATTATCACCGTCTGTTTTGGTTCGGTGTGATTATTAGCACTTAACCGTTTAAGTAATTAATTATGCTTAGACAATGGATTCAAAATTTTAAGTAAAATTGTGATCTGTGATAACAATCCCCAATACTTACCTAATTCAAGGACAGTTAAAAACGAATATGGATTGAATATTTTGAACTATTATTAAGATTAGCTACAAGCTAAATTAAAAATTTTAAAAACCGACTTTAATGTTATCTGAGCCATTTTCTGCAATCTCGAGGTGCATTTCTGTTCATAACTCCGAAGATCCTCAACAGATCCTCACCAAATGATTATGGCACTAATCGGAAACTATACCCTTTCAAACAAAAAAATAAGTAATTTGATCAAGGCGTCTTCGAGTAATAAAAAAAAAAGAGTACTTACCTACATGTAAAACAATACCTTTTCATTTGAGAATTTCTCTATTTGTACAAAGTCAAAAAGGTTCACCAGGAATTTTTCATATCAACTTTTGATCCTGACTGTACTGCTACTCTCAATAATAAAGGATTAACTATCCAAGCAATTTGAACTAACTGGGGTTTTACTTTATAAGGGTAAGTATTTGTAATTAGATAATGACTTCGTTATCTACACAATACACCAGGTAGGTAATGGTACTGTACGAAGTTGTAAATGACTATGGTATAGCGATAAGAATGACGCTTATTGGTCCAAAATATATCGTCATTTAAATTAAACTCGTTAGCTGATTTTCTAGAATCCATTCATAAGAGCAAATTAACGCTTATTAGTACCTACTGACCCGACAGACGTTAAAGAAATAACTCTTTTAAAAACCTAACCAAACTTAACCATTTTCGGACTGTAATTAATATTAAAAAATGTACTAATCAAATCGTTCCAAGCATTCTTAACGAATATAATTTCATTTTTATTTTAAAGAAAATTTAAAGCGATGCTATGCAGGGACTAAAATGATTGTTTGTATTCAACAAGTATAATACTAATCTGATTTATAAAAAGAAATCCATAGCGGGCATTTTAGTTTACCAAGACGCTACGGAGCCTAATATTTTTTTATATTATGAAGCTTAGATTACATGTTTGGCGAGCATAGAGCAACGCGAGCGAAGGCAAATTGATGCAAGGCAAGTGCTACCGTCTACACGTTTGGCAAGTCTATTCAAAATTTCAAACCAATGCAAACCATGCGCTTGTATTCATTCGGCCAGCTAGGCGAGCGACACCGAGCGATGGCAAGGCGAGGCAAATTTGCTGTCTAAAGTTGGTCCATGCGTGTCTTAGGTGTATTAGAGCTAATAAGCCGTGTGTTCCTTCATTATATCTTTCTCGTTTGGAGCACGTGCATTGAAATTACATTTTTCGCACAAATACTCCTAAATCAATATTAACATGGTTTAACGGCGATAAATTAAATCCTCAGAGTCAGGGCCGGGGCAAAAATTACGCAATCATCACGTGTTTAGTCCCAAACTTATCTTCGAGATTACTTTGTTTGCATTCTTTGCCTATTGTTCAACGGAAATCGTGTAACTACCAGAATCGTTTGGAATGCGATAACATTCTATATTTTAATAGAAGTAGGTACTTACTTCATAGAAATAGGTACCTACAAAGGAGAAATAAAACTCAAAGAATATTCAACGCTTTATTTGTTCACAAGCTCAAGAAGGTTGTAAGTTTAGGTCAAGTAAAATTTTGATTCATCATCATCACCATTATCCACAGCCCGACTTCTCCCACTTCTGGGTATAGGCCTCCCTTAGTTTGTGCCATCAGCCACGATCCTGCGCCAGTTTGATCCATCATTAGCCCGCGACTTTATCAATTTCGTCTGCCCACATCTTCGAGCTTATCTGGAAGGCCCACATTGAAAATGATGAGTGCTAGCCACCCCACTTCAAACGCACGTATGCAGCGCGACTGTGAAGCTCGACCGTGCCGGGCAGTTGCTAGCAGCAGCTTCGCGACCAAGCCGCGCCACAGCCGCTGTACTCGTAGTATAAAGGGCGAGGGCGGATCAAGGATTTTTTCTGGGAGAAGCTTTGGACCGACCGCACGTTTTGGCACGTACCCCTATGCCCCCCCCTCACCTAAATCCATCCTTGTAAAGGGGTCCGCTGCTGTAAGCTGTAACGCGACGAACGCCTAATGTGAAAGCGCTCTGGGTGGCGATTCTACTACCAAACTTTTTATCAACCACAAGCAAAACGTCAACTAAAGCTTAGATTTTCGACTGTTTCCTATTCTACTAATGACAAACGACTCAGTTGAGGTGACATTTTAGCAATGGTTTGGACTTTGGCAGAACAAATTTTTGAAAAGCCATTCTACTATTTACCAAATGGCTGACATTTAAGAGAAGGAAACAAAACGCAGCAGAATGATTGACGTTGTCATTTAGTAGAATTGCCACCCTGAGTTAGTAGATTGTGACGTCAATTTGCTCCTACGTATTTGATATAATATTATAATATCCTGGTACTTAACGCATGTTGTGTTAGGTAATGATGATGCGCCAAAACAAATAACAGAGATTGTTTCAAAGTAAACAGAAAGGCTGAAATATGCAATTACATTACCTATATGAATCAGATTAACATTTTCAATAAAAAGATCTGACCCGGTGAACTTTGTACCGCCTTTTAATTCTAATTTCCATACAATAAAAATAAAATAAAATCCAACAAACCAAAGATCATAAAAATCGGTTGAGCCGTTCTTGAACCTATAAATGGTGGGTTAGTTACACTTTCTTGTAGGTACCTACTAAAAAAACCATTTATTTTTAAATAAGTAGGTGGTAGGTACTTATAAGTGTAAAATAGAGATATTTTTGGAAGTACAAACATACTTTTTGTACCTGCCAACATATTAGCTAAGTATTGTGGTTAGTGACGGGTCACATCCCATAGCCACCTTAAACATTCGTCTAATATTAAAAACGCGAGCCCCTCTAAGAAATCTTTATAGCTCCTACACAATAAATGTTTTCCGTTTTCTAAAGCAGCACGTTCTGCTCGTATAATTCTAAAAGGCGTTGATGCTTCCAGCTAAAACGAACACAACACAATAACAGCTTATTAAATTCACACTTGAGTGATTCTATCAGGCGACGATTTATTTTCAAGAGATCCGTATTCACAGCACAATTTTAAAGTGCAAATTTAACTTGAATACGCATTACAATTATCACAAATTCATGATGAAGCGAAACATTAGGTACATAACAAGCAAACGCAAGCCTTAGCATGATAGACATCGTGTCTAATCTACTAACACTCGAAGCCCTCCAAATGTCACAGATAGATAAAGTGATGTCTGAAATATTGGAGGTTCAAAGGTCTCTTTTCATACAAACCAACTTGTAGCAAGTTTGAATCACAAATTCTCATCAAAATTGGAAGTTCAAAATATTCATTATGTAAACTATTTTCCACCACACTCCATCACACAGTAGGATCCGCAATACATCCTGCTATAACCGTGTGAGAGTTGCTTTTATTCGGCCGATTACCTACAGGTTTTTATTTAACTTCATATCTATCTGTATTTATAAATGGACAGATTATCAAGTTAAATCTATGCTAAATTGTCAGGTTTTTATAGAACTCACCGTGATTTATCATGTTCATGATCAAAAATAGCGAATAACGGTTTTTTATCTACGACCAACGCGAGATAAACGGCGCGGCGTGACCAGTGATAAGAAAATATTTTGCTGTCAAAAAAAGAGAGCTCGAACGAAGTGTGTAAGTGTAGCTAGCTTCCAACTGTCCTTTAGGACTGTAGTAGTTTGTCGAATTATGTAGGCTAGTTACTCTGGGGTAAGATGACTTTTGGTCGAATCCAGCCTCAATCTACCTATTACGCACATTACCTGCATTACTACATTACCAGAAGAAATCAGTTAGTATTCTCATAGCGGTGATGGGCTTGCAATCGCAACCTATTACTTGAGATAACAACTTGTAAAATGAGAGCAGGCAGTGGCGGCCTTAGGGGGTGGCGAACCGGGCACTCGCCCGGGGCCTCGCGCTTGTAGAGGCCTCGCGCAGCAAGCCGACTAGAGAAAATCTTTTACAAGCATTAGTTAACCTATCCGTTAAAGATAGACAAATTCCATTGTGGACTTTTCTGTAAACCTATAAAATAAGAACAATGCCTTCCTACATTAATTTGTTATTATCTCAAAAGGATTAGTTAGCTTTTTCTATGAAAACTCCCAGTCGGCTATATTTTTTCTGACATTTACAACAATCATCGTCATAATTCAACCAATTTGCACACACCACCTTTTTGGAGCAAAGTTGTTATTACTTTTTTAACAGCTGGTAAAATTAAATTTATGTACTGTTCCTATTTTAATTTTAAGTGATTAGGGTGTATTTTTTTGCGTTTTTAGACTATATTTTCGCCCCCTCTGCGTCATCTCACTCAATGCCCCCTAATTTTCTCTGGGTCTTCTACTGCCCCCCTGAAAGTGTCAAACGCCCGCAAGGAGGCGTTATCGCCCACGTTGAGAACCTATGGTCTAGGATAATGTCTAGGGTCTTAGGGATTATCAAAGGATCTGGTGTCAAAAGTACCCGAGAATACAGGGTCTGAGTTTTTATGATTCGATTATGTTAGAAGTTAGTGCTAGCGCAGCTGTGGAAACAGCATAAGCATATAATTGCTTTCCAAGAAAATCTTATTGCCATAGAGACGACTTAGACCTTCGTCCTTGGCCTGTCGGTATCCTTGGAGCTTGAGTGCTTCACAAGGTTTGTTTATCAAAGGAGTGTTTACGTGTATTTTTAAATGTGTGTATTCATTTGCATGAATTTTATGATCATCTTTTGTCAAGACGAATATTTTTGTTATGACCGTTAAAAAAATTCGTGTATATTTTGGTAACCCTTCAAATATTATCAAAATATTTATTCATAATTCATTTATTGCGAAAATGGGTACAACAAAAGCAGACATGTCAAATTAAAAAATACAGATCAGCCATAATCAGCTTTTCAGCATGCAATATTATAAAGTTTAAAGTTTATTAAGTACTGAATCACGTCTAAAATCTAAAATGAAGTTTTTAGTGTATAAATAAATGGTTGCCTGCATTTCTTAATAGCAATAGTAAATCCAAATTACATCATCAACCTCAGATGAAGTCGATGTGTCACTATTTTACAATAAATTCATTGCAAAGAACCAAAACAAATATGCTTTTAGTTCCATGGGCTCTAACTAGAGTTCGAAGGGTAGCCTTATGGTTCTTCAAACCTTATGGTTGCCATCAAATTAGCCTTAACGAGCCCGAACAGAAAACCTT
Source organism: Camptogramma bilineatum (assembly GCA_958496255.1). NCBI lineage: Eukaryota > Metazoa > Arthropoda > Insecta > Lepidoptera > Geometridae > Camptogramma > Camptogramma bilineatum. The sequence continues at coordinate 7,988,231 of OY292465.1, read as the reverse complement.
CTATTTTGGACCATTGCTGCTTATAAACCCCATATACGAAAAGAAAAGGGTTTTTGACTTTTTCAAAGGCAAAATTCCTTCAAAGATTATCTTAAAAGAACAACGAAACTGGTAGGATAGGAAAAAAAGTAGGAGCCGTAACGTAAACATAATAAAATAAGAACTCGGATCTAATCTTAAACAACTACGCAGCAGGTATATTATCAAGTTTCTAAACAGCAGTACCCCCAGCACGCTGATAAGCTATTTAATATAATAATGAAATTTTCCTACGGAATTATTCTCAAAATATAACAGTCATGGAAAACAAGTAAATAATAATTCTACTATAAGTTTATATAGGTATTATAGGTTAGATACAGTCCGCAACAAAACTAGTAAATTTTTATGTGTTAAAGTTACTTATTTGGTAAAGAATCTGAAGGATTATAATTTTTGCATTACCTACCAGTAGTGTCTCGACGACTGGATCAATTTAGATGAAACTTTGAATACCTGCATTAAGATAGATAGATAATACTGTTGTTTACCACATAGATAGCATCTTAAAAATAAAGAATCAAAACATATACCTAGATAAAAACAATTGGCGGCCTTATCGCTTAAAGTGATTTCTGCCCATCAACCTAGGTTGGTTAGCTTGGACAGAATAAAGAAGGGGCGAAACGGTGAGATAATCGTTAAATACAAATAGAGCTGAAATAATAATAATAAGATAGAGCCATGTTGAAAAAAGTTTGCCCAACCCTGATTTATAGTTACTTATATCAGTCGTGCCTTGAAAAAGTTTAGGCTGAAAATTGTATTTATGTTGCCAACTGTACCTACCAGTAGCGTTATCTACTTCGAAAACTGTTTACATCTTCGGGAAAATCCTAGTTTCTAACTCAGCCCATTTGTACATTATAATCCACAGATAAACAGCAACATGTATAAAAGCGTTTCAACTCAAGCAAATTTCACAAACGATAGCAATTACGAACGAAATACAAAGCAAAAGCGATTTCAATCATGGTTTCCAAAATTGTTTTGACTCTTAGCGCTATGGTGAGTTGTTTGCTTGAACTGATTTGAACTACGAGGTTTATTTTTGTCTGTTGTACTTAAAGATATAATCCCGAATTAATACCCTATCACGTAAAGTATAAGGCTCTTCAGTTTGAGCCCTTATTGAAACTGAATGGTCGTAATAATTATAAAAGTAAAACGACTTACAAACATCCAATTTATTTTCTAAATTATAGACTATTCATAAAAAACGTGTCTACGTTCAATATTATTGAATCATTAAATGTTTTTGATGCTCGTTATTTTACTTGTACAGGAGATTTCATTTATAAATTGTTTTTATTTCCAGTTGGCAGTAGCCGCAGCGGTTGCTCCAGGAGGTGCCTGGGGTGTATGGGGGCCCAGCGCAGCCGGATGGGGAGCAAACGGTGGCGGTTGGGGGGCAAACGGTGGCGGTTGGGGGGCAAACGCTGGTGGTTGGGGGGCAAACGCTGGGGCCGCGTGGGGCCCTAACGCCGGCGCCGGTGCAGTCGCCAACCCATGGATCCCCCCATGGATCTCCGCCGCCCCCTGGTACCCCCAATGGGGCCCGTGCACCACGATCGGAAGCTCCTGCTCGGACTGTAATACTAAGATAGTGTGCACCAAGGTTGGTGGACTTCAGAGGGCCTGTACTGACCCAACTCTGCCTTTCTGCAACCTAGGAGAGTGCTCCGCTACTCCGTCCGCTGAATGCGCCGTTCCTGCCGTGCCTGCTTCCACTGTCTAATTCTTTCTCGAGCTTACAAAGATCCTAGAAGGATCAACTAACGATCTGCTTTCATATCATGGTGTACTCAATATGAAATGAAATCCTGAGACTGCAGAACGATCTAGTACTGTCTTAAAAAAACCTTAAGTTTCTGATACATTTCAGCTGTCACTATGAATAATATTTGTGTAAATTTAAAATAATTACAAAAGAAATCACCAAACTCCCAAAGTTTCAAAGTGAATAGTTAATTGTATCAGCCCGCAGCGTCAAAAAAGCATAAAGAAATCTAAAAAGTATTGAATAAAAGTATTCTTATTTCAGTTAACATAGTTTTTTAAATTCCAAATTGCTTTGTACTCTATTTTTGAAATGTGAGAATGTTTGCATACCTAATAACTATTTGTCTCGATGTCATTACGTCATACTAAACACAGCTAATGTAATAATTACTGTTATACAAATTCACGATGTTTTATCTACCGAATAAATAACTTTCAAACATCTTTTAATGTCCCATTTAATGATCCTTCTAATGTTGAGAATGCGAAAATTAGTAAAAATATTTGCATGTTTATTTCTATGATGTTCTTATCCCGAACAAACACCTGAAATGAGCTGTAATTCGGAAAAGATTAGTTTATTCAGTGAAGCTGCTCTTGGAATTTAGTCACTTAATTCTTTGACTATCTTTTCTTTACATTCTAAAATAGTAGGAACTTATGCTTAACTAGTAACAGACAGAAGTAGACCATACGCTAGGTCAAAAAATAGAATAAGTAGGTAGTATTATGTTTTTATATTTTCTTGAAATAATTTGAATTGTGGTCCATATTACCTTTTGTACCTGGGTTACCGAGCTCTGCTCGGGTGAAAACAGAGAAAACAAATTTTCCCTGAAAAGAGTTATAAGTATTTATACGAATACAAAAAAGGATAACCCAAAAAATGAACAATAAAACTGTTAAAACGAAAACAAAAAACTCTCCATAGCTGGGGTTCGAACCCAAGCCTTCGTCGTAGTCTTCGTCGTAAACTTAATGAAGTAGTTCTCGCGAACCCATCTGACAAATTTATTTTATTGGGTGATTTTAACCTCACGAATATAAGCTGGACACTAAGTAGTGACGGTCATTATTTACCATCCTATTCCACTACAATCGAAACGCATTTAATCGACGATATGTCTACCCATGAATTCCGTCAGTTTAATGGTGTATGCAATCTATATGGTAGATTTCTCGATCTAGTCTGGTCTAATGACGATCTTGTCGTTGCAGAGTGTCATGACCCCCTCGCAGTCCCCCTCGATCCGAACCATAAAGCGGTGACTATTATGGCTAACTTCTTGAATGTACCGTATCTTAAATCGCAGTCTTACATGAAATTTTACTATAATAAAGGCGACTATGATTCTATTAATTCTAAAATATCCAATATCGACTGGCCAATGGAAATTTCTTCTAGATCCCTTGATGAGGCTGTGGATTATTTTTATTCAGTTCTTGATCAGATAAAAATTCAATTTATTCCCTCAAAGATTGTATCTAGTAGTTCCTACCCTAAATGGTATTCTCCAGCACTTATTAAAGTATTAAAAGAAAAATATAAGTACCTTAAAAAATTTAAAACCTATGGTATGCGATCCGACCTGGAAACCTTTAAATTACTACGAGACCGAGCTAGCTCAGTAGAAAGTCAGTGTTACCTAAATTACATGTCTTTAATCGAAAATAGCATAGAGAAACATCCAAAGCAGTTCTGGTCTTTCATAAAAACCCGTTCGAAATCTAATGGTATTCCTACCTGCCTAAGATATCTAAACGCTTCAGCTTCCACTGGTGAGTCTATCTGCGATATGTTCTCAACATACTTTCACTCCACTTTTTTATCACCTGACACTGACACGCAATCATCTGATACCCTACCACAGGATCGAGGTGACTTGAACCATGCCCACGACATTGGTAGTATTGAGATACGCGTTGATGAAGTTCTCAAACTGACTCTAGGCCTTGATACATCCAAATCTGCTGGTCCTGATGGCGTTACCTCTATATTTCTCATCGGATGTGCTAAATCAATCTGTGTTCCAATAGCCCTTCTCTTTAAAAAGTCTATCTCTGATTGTATGGTCCCCGCTATCTGGAAATCCGCCTTTGTCTCACCTATCCATAAGAAAGGGTCGAAAACCGAAGTTAGTAACTATAGACCAATTTCTAAGCTATGTATAATAGCCAAAATGTTTGAGAGAATCGTCCATAATCAGATGTACGCTGCCTTGCAGCATTCGTTCAACTCATCTCAACATGGCTTCTTGAAAGGTCGATCAACGACGTCTAACCTTGTTTTGTTTAATAATTTCCTGACAGAAGCCATGGATAGTGGTTACCAAGTTGATGCAGTGTACACTGATTATAGTAAAGCCTTCGATAGGATTGACCACAAACTGTTAATTGCCAAGCTCTACTATATTGGGATAAGAGGTGACCTATTAAGATGGTTCACCTCCTACATCAGGAACCGATCTCAGGCTGTGGTTATTAATAATTATATTTCTAGTTGGGTTTCCATCCCCAGTGGTGTTCCCCAGGGATCGCTACTCGGTCCCCTACTTTTCCTAGTCTTTGTTAACGATATAGGCAATTGCTTTCTCAATAGTCACCTTTTATGCTTTGCGGATGACATGAAAATCTTTAAAATCATCAAATCCTCCAGTGATGCTGATCTTTTACAGGCCGATCTATCGAGACTCGATGACTATTGCTCCCTTAACAAACTTGACCTCAACCCCTCTAAGTGTTCCGTGGTCACCTTCACCCGAAAACTAAAACCTGTGCCCTCATCTTACATGCTCAAACACCAGCCTTTAAATAAATGCAGCGTTATTAGGGATCTTGGTGTACTGCAGGACTCAAAGTTATTATTCGACAAGCATATTGAATCAATAGTATCAAAAGCTTCTAGAACCCTGGGTTTTGTCATGAGGAGTTCAGCCAATTTTAGTCGAGCTAAAACATTTAAAATACTCTATTGTACCTACGTTCGTAGTACACTCGAATATGCATCGCAAATATGGAACCCCTGTTATGACACTTACATCAATAGAATCGAACGAATTCAAACCAAATTTATAAAGTACCTTTGTTATCGACTAAAAATTCAGTACAGGTCGAATGACTATCTCGCTCTCTGTAAAAAATTTCATCTTCTCCCTCTTTCGAAACGACGTGAAATCGCAGACCTATCTTTCTTATTAAAAATTACCTCAAACAATATTAACAGTCCCGAATTACTTAATTTGATCAACATTAACGTTCCTTTTAAAATAACTAGGTTTAATCCTCCAATTTTCACTCCAATAGTTGGAACAAATTATCGCCAAAATTCATTTATATGGCGAGCTAGTAATAATTTCAATAGGCTGAGCAAGAGTATGGTTGATTTAGATCTATTCTGTACGAGTGTGCAGTCAGCGAGACGGCGGCTGAGCAGAGAATTCTTTGTTGGTAATTCACTTTTGTAAGCATTCATTATTACTTTTTTAAATAATGTTTATTATTTTTATAACCATGTAGTAATTTGCGAGACTCTGTCTATATAAATTACCTATATACATTATTTTGCATTGCGTAACGTGTCGGCAATGTGTTCGCACTTCACTATTTTTTCTATGTAAATTTTCTACTCGTGAAAACCTTTAATTAGCTTTCTGTTGCTATCTAGCTAATCTCTAAGTAATTTTCTGCTGTTGGTTTTCCTACAAATAAATAAATAAATAAATAAATAAAAGTAGTAGGTCAACGTTTTTACCACTAGGCTATTCAGACGGCGACAGTGGCGGTGGCGCAGTTACGAACCATCTGGCAAATTTCATCGAAATCGTTAGAACCGTTTTGACCGAGGACATGATTGCAAAATACGAGTAGGTATATATTTTGCAAACAAACTATGAATGAGAAATAAATCATGGAAAGATCATAATCATCGATTCTAATATAGAAGTATTATTATAAAGTAATAGTCTGATCGATGAGTATTTATCGAAAACAATAGAAGTTTCCGCCCTCACTTGATTCTGAGAAAATCGGCACAATAATTATCTTTAATTGCTGATAAGGAGTTGATACCCTAAATAAACACTCAAAGGTTGAGATACTTGATAATATTAATTTTTACCAACCTATCAGACTGCAAAACCCGCTGAAGTAACTATAAACTGGGTTTTAAATGGATAAAAGAAAACATGTGCTACGCCGTAGCATCTCGTAGCTACGAACTTGATAGAATGAACATAAGACCCCGTACTATTACTTTTTCTAAGTACAATTTATTTTACCTAATTTTCAAATTTATGATGATAGTGCATTTCATGAACTTTAATGGAAAATTATAGCGGTTAAGATAGCTTTATTAGTTTAGCAGTAATAGTCGTTGAACTTGGGTGTTGGATAATTTGGTGCCAAATACAAAATCCTTAGAATAAATCGTTTAAATTAAAGTGACAGACGAAGTAGTTGCTTGTTGTAATGCGCTACTACGGAACTCTACAATGCGCATGGCCCGACACGCACATGGCCGGTTTATTTATTGTTTTATATAGGTACTTGTATAAAATAAATAGTAACTCAATCCAATTACTCATTTGCAATCAACTAATCAATGCAATTTAAGATGGTTACCATTCAAAAACACATTATGTCCGTGATAGATAACGAAAATAAATAAAAACCGGTCAAGTGCGAGTCGAACTCGTACGCCGAGGGTTCCGTACCTAGCCATGGTGCCAATTAAGCTAGTATTAATTGTATGAGCGCCCATACAACTCGGAGGACAATTTTAATTGGCGTCAAATATGTATGTATGGGAACACCCTCTAGTTTTCAACTTTTTTAACTTTTTGGAATTTTTCCTTTATTTGTGCTATAAGACCTTGCTTTTTGCCAAATTTCGTTATTCTAGGTCAACGGGAACTACCATTTAGGTTTTCGACCCAAAACCTCTAGGGTACTTCCGGTTGACCTAGAATTGTCAATTTTGGTTACAAGCAAGGCCTTACAGCACAAGTAAAGGAAAAATTCCGAAAAATAAAAAAATTTGATAATTAAGGTAAGTTTTGGTACTTACAAGTTTTCACGAAAACCTAAATTTGACTATATCTTTTTATAGTGTTGACTCAGGACCTTGATTTTTATACTCACAATAGGGATTATAGACCTTAGTATATGGTATAAATTTCAACTTGCTAGCTCTACCCGTTCCTGAGATAATCGATGGTGACACACGGACAGACAGACGGACAGACAGACAGACAGACAGACAGACAGACAGACAGACAGACGGACAAGAAAGTGATCTTATAAGGGTTCCTTTTTTTTACCTTTTAAGGTACGGAACCCTAAAAATGATTAAAAATATACAAGTTTGGCTTCTTTAAGCATTGGAGTAAATATTTACTTTTTATTAAAATATAGAGGACTTTCTTATGTTTAGAGATACTTATATGTATTTTCAATATATTCCTTTAAACCAGAGTTTTCCAAACTTTTTGTTTCTCATGGACCCCTTTCAAAATTTTACTGGTTTCGGTGGACCCCCTGCTGCTACATTTCTACCATATTCCAAAAACTCGACCAAAAATGAGAAGTACGCGAATGAACTTGTGCACCCCCATTTTTTTCTCGCCAACGTGAACCCCTGGGGGTCCACCTGGACCACTTTGGGAATCAGTGCTTTAAACAGTGAATGAAAACACCATAAAAGTGTTTAGTATTCTAATAGTAGCGATATGTTTGCAACCTTTACTCCATCCTACATTACACACGATGTTAACAAATGAAAACAGACGTAAACAACATAAGTACATGACGTACCTATTTAGAGTGGCCTCAAAACTCCGTCATCAATGTTGACCTGTGAACATAAGCGAGTGAACAAGTTGACTCAAACAATATACTCAACAGAAACAATATTATTTATTTACTTTCCAACGAACAGAGCGGAAAATCCGATAGAGCTTTGTTCAAAGTTTAAAATGTTGAGCAACAATAGAACACGGTGTTACCCCTGCAACCACAATAAAAAAACAAAGTTGAAGTAGTAAACTCGTATTGATATGAAAACTAGGGTTGCTAAGCTACTCGTAAAATAAGAACGTTATTATAAAGCTGCGTACAGATATCGCGTACCCTGGGTACGCGTAGTCAGTATACGCGTGTCCAGAACGCCTAGTCCATAGCTGTAGCTACAGGTACAGACTTGGCGTTCTGGACACGCGTAACCTGACTACGCGTACCCAGGGTACGCGATATCTGTACGCAGCTTTACACAATGCTTGCAATAGCCACTTTGTGAAATAGCTACTATCCAATGCGGCATTCACACTCGTCAGGCTACTCGTAGGCTCAGCTGTTTAGATAAAGCCGTCATTTTTTAACGGGCATTTTTTATAAAATTTGGCTGAAACATAGCTCAAGGCTACATGGGACCTAAAAAAACATAATTTGAAATCAGTAACTCAAACCTTTTATACGAAAATTCAAATGAATAATTACAATTAGATTCATCATCATTTATCGGAGGCCTTCAAGCGACTTAAAAACTAGGGTTGACAACTTAACGTGCCCTTCAAAGCAAGGAAGCGCTCAGATGCTAAAGCCACTTGCGGTCACCCATCCAAATTGTGACGCTCAGAACGTCGATTAACTTCAACGATCTATGAAGAACGAGAAAGTTTAAATGACACTGCAGAAAATGGCAGTAAAAGCGTTATACCATGGATCAAGTAAGTAAAAGTTTACTTATTTGATCCATGGTTATACTATAATATAGAAAAGCTTTACTTTCCATAGCAGGCGTAGAGGTGATATGTGATAATGATGTGACAATGACATACCCTTCGTTTTTGAAACGTGCAACAAGTATGGAAAATCTGAATAAGGACTTAGTACCAAAAGGTAGCGTATCTTGCGTTCCAGGTTTGATCTTTACACAAACACTTGTCTCTTGCGTTTGCGTTTGTCTCTACTTGCACTAAGACTGTCACCATAACAGAATTTCCCACTAAGCAAAATATTATTCGACTTACCGATGGAAAACAATATTTCCGTATTTGCTTTTTCTATGCAAACAAGATAAGAATAGACAATGCTATAAAAGCGATGCGCCTGAGTGCAAACTACAAATCGATTTCAAAATGGCCTACTTCAAGAACCTCGTATCCATCGCTCTGGTGAGTACAGCTAAGTTAAGACAGTGAGTAAAATTAAGTAACTTGGAGTGAACAACATCAGTCAGAAATATATCGGCTTTTGTGCAAATGTTACTTTAGTTATTGAGTTCTTGTAATTATATCGTGTCCAACACCTAGTTCATTTCGTCTAAGAAAAACATATTGGAACAAAATTAAACTACTTAATGGATTTTTAAATTAGTTAGTAGTCATTGGCAGTAATTAAAGACTCGTTTGATGTGTTACATTCCTAAATCGAGAGATTATCACGGCTTTATGTTCTTATGAGGCTATAAGCCTATCGTGGCTTAACCTACAGTTTAACGTAACGCATGGAAGCGTCACTTGCGGTCTCCCATCCAAATTGTGACCGCTCATCACGTCGGTCGCAACGAATGCAACGTTGCGGTGTCTCCAAGATACGATTGACATTCTCTCGAAAGTCATTCTTAGTAACTTTTTGGCATCCTTTCTTACTTACTAGGCTTAAACACTAACTAGACTCGTCATTACCTGAAGTACTCATGGCGTAGCTTGCTAGACGTTCTTGATAGATCGTTGAAGTTAAGCGTAATTCTGAGGGGCTGTCACAACTTGGATGGTAAACTGCTAGTAGCATTACAATAATTGATCGCTTCCATGCTTTGGAGGGCACGCTAATTTGTCGGTCCCGCTTTATTTAACCATGACTGAAGCCTTCAAACAGCCTAAAATTTCCCGTTATCAGAGTTAGCCACTAGCTAGAGGTCGCTGCATGTAAAAAGAACGCTGGAAGAAAATGGAAGAGGTGTGTTTTGTCTCATGTTTGCGCATGGGTTACCTATTCGCCAACATGAGACAAACACACGCGTCCACTTTCTTCCAGCGTTCTTTTTACATGACGCGATCTCTTCATGACTTAGGTAATGTCAAAACAATTACCACTTTCCCAGATTGCAGTTGTCGCTGTGGCATTCGCCCAGCAAGTCCACTCCGCCGCAGTGGACCAAGACGACCTCTCCCTATTAGGTGCCAACTGGACTTCCTGCGACATCACCACTTCACCCATCCTGTCCTGCCACGACTGCAACACCCGTCTGATCTGCAAGCCCATTGGTGGACTACTTGTACAATGTGGCAACAAATACAGGCCTTACTGTGCCAATGGAGTCTGCTCTCCGATCCCCAGCCCTGAATGTGCCTAGGATTCTATTCACGTCCTGAAACATATACATATTTTTGTAACAGTTCGGAATAATGACGGTGATGACGGCACAATTTTTAATGTAAATTTTTAGAAACTAAAATTGTATTGAGAATTTTTTTTAAATTTTGATGTGTATACAGCGTGAATTAAATTAGATATTTGGCCTAAAATAATTACAAATTGATTACCTTGAGTGTTGTGGTTTTTGTTAAAAATCTTACACCCTAAAAATCCTCATATTATGTTAGCTTCTCATTCATCTTCCAACAAAATGTCAGTATGAAAAAATACCATTTGGTATTGCTACAAGTTGTATCCTAAAACATGCGTAGGTCAGTTTTCTACATAACTTCTACCGTCAAAGTATGCTCTATCTAGTAAGTGGTCAATTCAAGTGATGGTGACCAAGTAAAAGTAATAAATAGCTCCTAAAAAAAACAGTTGAAAATAACCTTTAGCTGAAGCTGTCATTGAGGAGTTCGAGGTACTTGACACTTTAAATGACAGCTAGCTTATTCAGGACCAGGTATAAGGTCTTTGTTCAGGACCTTATTCAGAGATGTTGAAACAAGCGCTAAGTAGGTACGCTATAATTAAAACTATAACAACGAAAATCTAAACTAATCAGTTACCTCATTAGGTACTTTTTTATTCCTTTCCACCTACCCCTCAATTCTACTAACAAACTTTTTCTCAACCAAAGCAAAACGTCAACTGTTTTGTTTTGTTTCATAATCTACTAAATGACCAAGGAGATTAGGTTACTCTGTTGTTTTCGTTTTCAGACAAAGTTGTTTGCAAAACCTCATTGGTATCTACCTAATTACCAATGAGGTTTTGCAAAATTACTTTCAGTTTGGAGAACGAAACGTTGTAAATTAGCAGAATTGGGGCCCATAAAGTAACGTTTCATTCTTGTCATTCGCATGGCTATGAAAGAAATCATCCGTCTGAGCTATAGATATGAAGCCTAAATCCATTATAACGATTTCGTTGGTTAGGTACTGTTTTATTATATCTCGGGCTGATTAGGCGGGTCCACACAGAGCGAGCAGCCTCGCGAGGCATTTGCCGCGCGAAGCAGCTCGGTTAGTGTGGACGTGCCTCGGCCAAGGCTGCCGCGCGCGGCATGCTTCGAGCCACGTCCACACTAACCGAGCTGCTTCGCGCGGCAAATGCCTCGCGAGGCTGCTCGCTCTGTGTGGACCCGCCTAATACCTAGATAACTTTTATCTGAGGAAATAAATATGCGATTTGACAGATATTGTATTGAAAATATGTCATAACGCCATATTGATTCCTCAGATAAAAGTTATCTAAAGATTGAAAAATCAGCCCGTAAATAAATAAAAATTATCATAACAATGGTATTTTTGCTACCGCTAAAAAGCAATAACCAATTTTTACAAAAACTTGTCTTACTGTTTGAATAATCTTCACCTAGTATGAAGAAGAACCCTTTTCAAATGAAATTCTTCCCGAAAGAGGCACAGTTCCTCGACCCGTGTCAGACCTTCACTTACAATAGCAATTCCGATGTCTAACCAGTCTAACCTAACACATTCCAAGTTTTATAGTAAGTATAGTAACAACGTTAAGTATTAAGTACTTGGTTTTCTATGAAACTTACTTTTACTAGAATAAGAATAAGAATCACTTCACTTATTGGCCATAATTATTACACACTACTTATGGAATGTTTAAATGTTTTTTTATGAATAAATAGTTTCATGACCTAAATATATACAACAAGCGCTTACCTACATTATAGAGGTATACAACAACTTAATATACCTACAACAACTTTAAAGTTTATCCAAATGCAATAAAGAAACCACGGATATTATTTATTTCTTCTTTTCGTTGCAGAACATTTGCGACTATACTCTACCGAATGATAAATTGTTAATATTATTTTTTGATAAGTCGTTTCCGAAACATCAATTCGATTATGTTCGTAACCATGATAGTTTCAAAAGTTATATCAATTCGATTTTCGTGAAATTTATTTTGGTGAAGGAAGAAGGGCTCTCAGAAACACACTCGCTTTAACACTGTCATTGTTAGATAAAACAATTCACGAATGATAGGAAAGTCAGTAGATATTACCGATAGGTTTATAAAATATCTTATATTCAAATGAGTGAGTGATGACTTGATATAATTCTGGCAAAGGAATTTCCCAGCTACGTATACCTAGCTGTAAGTAAGCTCTAGTCATGGAATTTCGTGCTACTCAAAAGGCCCTATCATGACGACGAGTAAAGATCAATACTTAAAGAAAAACACTAGGTAGGTACCTTCCTGGAGCATACCAAACCAACATACAGATTAGATTAATCCTTACTCATTCTAGATGAGACAAAAATCATGATTCGATGTAGTTTAATCTTTGACTATCAGTGTACTCGATAGACCTACGCGCCTTTCTTATGAAAACTCGATGGGAAAATCCATATCTCTGTTTTCTTTCATGATACAATGATAAGATGATAAATATGAAAATATTTGCGACTGATCTTACCAATATTGTTCAGTGGTAAACAATGTTTTGTCTGAAGATTGCGACTTTTCTAGCGCTACTGGTAAGAGCATGGATTTATTTTCAATTATTGTTTCTGACGATATCTAAAGGCAAAGTGAATTCCACAACATAAATCTAGAGAACAAAGTTTAATAAAAAAAATGATGTGCCTATTCTTTTGTTATATTTTCATCCAAATAAGTTCCAGTGAGGCATGATTGAAACACAAACCTTCAGACTTAAAATATTGAAAGGTGATACGATGATGATGAAATAGTTATAATTTAATTAATTTTGTCTTAATTTTATTTACAGTGCGCGGTGGCTATCGCTACAGAACAAGAAAACAAACTTCCTCAGAAGGAAAACCTTAACGAGGACTATGACAATGATGATTCAAATGTAGTAAATGAAGACAGAAAGTCCTACAAACCATTATTGCACTATCCTCACTTTCATTATCCTCACTTTCATTATCCTCTTGTTCACAAACCACGCCCAACTGAAACTGAACAAGAGTTAACAGAAACTCCGTTTGATGATGACTTAGAAGCACCTAAATATGTCCAAGAAGAAATTGACTTAACTGACCAAGCTGAAGAAGTAAATGAAGATGATTTAGAAGAGAAACTCAGAAAATCCTACATAGTTCCCTGTGACTTCTTAAGTACACCCGCGTATTCTTGCTACACTTGTTATACTTACCTGGTTTGTAAGCCTGGTGGTGGAAAGGTGAAATCTTGCTCAGAGCCTGATGCACTTTATTGTAATAATGGTGAGTGCTCAGCAACCCCTAGTGTTGAATGCAGCCAGAATTCTTCGGCAGTGTTTTATTAGCTCTAATGTTACATTGAAGTTGTAAAGGTACTCGTAGATTATTCCTGAATCAATAAATAAAATGATTATAGTAGTGAATTTAGCAGTTTTATTAATTTATACACAAGAAGAGGAGTACATGTTGTGTCGACCCCACCTAGTGGGATAAGGGCAAGGAGATGATAATGATTAATTTATACACAAATAACACTGTACCGTAATGTAAATAGGGGTGAATATACTTTTAAGTTTATAAAACATGAAGCGCATGATCGCTTCGCTTTGACTCTGCATCAGTGTGAGTTAAGCCTAAGCCCATCACACACACAGCAGATAATAATATATCTCATGAAATATAAATTTTGAGATCGCACCCATACAAATTCTATGGAGGACCACACACAGCGAATATAAATTACAAAATATATTTCGTACATTTCATGGTATCTGCTGTATGTGTGGTGCGCTAAGCTGCCACAGTTCCATATGATATCTGCAGCTTACAGACAACTACAAAAATTAGTGAAATGAAGTTATATAAAACTTAAACATCGTAAGAAAACCAATATTACAATTCAAATATCATTATCATAGGGACTCTTTCGATCACTATTTTAACTAAACTAAATAACTTTGATCATGTCATGAAAGTCGAGATACAAATCCACTCGGCCAACACGGCTCTTTTGTGCAACATCTTAGATAAAAAGCCTATATTTATTACCTACCTACTATCAGGATTAAGCCTACACTCAAGTGGACGCTTTAGAGCCTGGAACAAAGTTTAGAAAGATTAGGTTTGTTTATATCATTCAGATAATCCACACTCTTCTCAACCCAGTCAGGCTTATCCATTTAAAAGGCATGATCAACGAGTGTACCTACCTACCTACCGACTAAAACGTGGGTTTTGACATGAATATCTTCTTTTCCGTTTGAGAAATTTATTACGAAGTTAAGGCCAAGTAAAGGTCGCTGCATACGTAACGGGATAAAACCTCGGACGGGACGGAGACGTGACGTGCATCGTTTATAACATCGTCCTTAACACAGAACACTGGTCCATAACGATGTTTCACCTGCCGTCCCGTCCCGTCCCGTCCCGTCCGATTTCTCGTTACGTGTATTTTGTTACTATATTTTTATATGAAACGATGTCAAGAAATCGTCACGTTCCGTCCGGGACGAGAAAAATCACGTTACGTATGCAGCGACCTTAAGGCTCTATAATATGGAGCTGATTTAGACGTTCTTACTGTACCTATAGTATAATAACGAATTTACTGTCATCCTCTGCAGTGTCATTTAAACTTTCTCGTTCTTTATAGATCGTTGAAGTTAAACATCGTTGTGCGAGGTCACAATTTGGATGGGTGACCGCAAGTGGTATTACGAGCTGAGTGCTTCCGTGCGAGGGCACGTTCAATCGCCGGTCCCGGCTCGTTAAGCCATGACGGAGGCCTTTAGGCGGCCTAAAAACTCCGTCACAAGAGTTGACCACTTACTCATACGAATTACTTAGCGGGCATGGATACAAAGTATAAAGAAACACATGATTACTGGAGCGCTGATTCGTAATACTTTTATCTCAACAAAACCCACTTGAAGTAGGCGGTCACGCCTACTTAAGTTTTAGAATTTTAGATGTCATGTTATCAGATCGATAACAAACAGTATAAAATCTATTGAACGCACTGAACTGTATCAGTAAGAGCAAATAACATAGGAATCTATACTGCGATGGCGTTCGTTAGAAGAATATTTTTATTGGCTCTGCTCGTATGTATATTTTTATTCCTATAAAGAGTGTTATTTATGTTATTTTGATCTGAAAATGAGGTCGTGATATTCTATTACTTTTTCATTGTGGTGTAAATCAGTGATATGTGGAGAAGGGACGCGTGCTACCAATAAACTAGAGATAAAGTAACCAAAGTCCTACATAATGTGAAGCTATAGGTCACGGCTTCGTTCGCGCCGTAACTTTGTTTTAAATGGCTATTCCATATCAAGTTTCATTAAAATCTATTCGGTGGCTGAGGCGTAATTAAAATACATTATTACAAAATTTTAAAATAATTATTTCTTATAAGTAAATAAATAAAATTAAATCAAAATAAGTAGGTATGTAAGTAAATTACATTTTTTTTTTACAGTTAGTAGCTGTAACTACATCTGCTATAGAGCGGGAACAGCCATCCGACCATAACCTTGCACAAGAACATGTTCACGGACATGAAGTCCGTGAAATGAATTATGATCTAGATCAGGACCATGATCATGACCACGAGCACGATCATGAACATGACCACGATCACGAACATGACCATCCCCACGACCACGAAGATCATGATCATGAGGATGACCATGAACATGACCACGAACATGAGCATGAACATTCCCATGACCATGAGCACGAGCATGAACATGAACATGACCACGAGCACGAGTATGACCATTTGAATGACCACAAGCATAAGCAAGATCATGATCATGAGCATGACCATCCTCATGACCACGAGCATGACCACGATCATGACCACGAACACGAGCACGAACAAGACCGTTCTCATGACCACAAGCGTAAGCAAAATCATGATCACGACCACGATCATGACCATGATCACGACCACGATCATGAACATGATCATGATCACGAACATGAACACGATCATGATCACGAGCATGAACATGACCACGAGCACGAGCATGACCATTTGAATGACCACAAGCATAAGCAAGATCATGATCACGAGCATGACCATCCTCATGACCACGAGCGTAAGCAAAATCATGATCACGACCACGATCATGAACATGATCATGATCATGATCACGAGCATGAACACGATCATGATGACGAGCATGAACACGATCACGATGATAGCCCCACAATCGTCCCAGAAAACCTTGATGATCTCTTGAATTCCGGCGAACTGATAAGTCTTAAAATCTCTCATCGAGACGATCTTATAGAAGGAAGCAGCGACGACAATGAAGAGGTCGAAAAGGCAGAAAATTTGAAGCAATTGGTGACTTGTGATTTTGAAACGACACCGATTCTGTCGTGCCACGACTGTAATTCCCGCCTTCGTTGCAAAAGATTTGGAGGAGTAGTCATACCTTGTTATAACCCGTATAAACCTTACTGCAACAATGGAATCTGCAGCTCAGAACCTGGTGCTGAATGTTCTGATTGATGGAAAAATTAGAAAAATTATAATAAGTAGGTACTTTTGTGATCTAAGTAGAATTTGTTGAGTGTTATGACCCTGAATAAAGCAAGTCAAATCTACTTAGCAGATTTGCTGAGGACTTTTCTTGGTAGCCTTGTGCAGCTTGTGCTTGCCGAATCAGTTGCTTTAGATCGTGATCATCGAGCTAACAGTCCTATAGAAATCTAAACCGCATACCTAATCTCAACATAACTTTGATATACAGTAGGTATGTACGTAATTTTGTGAAATAATACAATTTAAGAAATTGTTTCCTTTGTGTTTCATTTCGACCCATAGCGTATTTAATTACTAAAAACAGTCTGACGCTTTTGTCGACGTGTTTTACAAGATTTCTAGCTCTAGATGAACGCCGTTTCATCCTGAACAGAGAATTCCGAATATCTTACTCTGACTCTCTACTCTAACTCTGAGGCTGGATTTTACCAAAATGGATTAAGTTTTATCTGGAGATTAAACCACAGATTAAACTGCTGTTTGTTTAAATATTTTGACATTGTAACGTTGACACCTTATAACCAGGATAATTTGATTGAATGCACCTAATAATGTTCGGTTTCGCTTTCTAAACAATTGTATTTCGAATTCTGTCGGCTAACGGAATAACTACTCTGGGAGTAAGATGACAGTTTGGTCGAATCCAGCCTAATCGTTTAACTTATATCATTGAATTAAACCCGTTCATAGGATCACGTTTGTTTCCATTAGCGCGATCATATGTCACGACGACGAGGGAAATTGTTTCCATTGTCACATTGTTATTGTATACAAAAGATGACGTTTTTCAGTTGAAAGGCTTTCACGGCAAGACGCTTGTTTACAGGAAGTCTGAGTTCTTCATTGTTTGCTTTCGGCTTACGTTCAGTAGGGCTGTTGGAGCGCCATTTCATGAAAAACTTAAGGCAAAAAGAATTTTCAATTTACGTTAATAATAGGACCATATTTTAATAAGTTAGGGTATTCTTTAAAAAAGTAACATTTTTAAAAGCCTATTTTAAGGATAATAAACAAAGCTAAACTATCAAAGGACTAAACATTTTAATTATTTACTGTTAACTTTTATTTCCTCGCCCCCATCTTCGTACGAATTTGTGAAATGTTTAAGTAGGTAGGTAAGAACGAATATATTATTACTTTAACTAGCTGTTACCCACGGCTTTGCCCGCAGGGCAAAGGAGAAGTAACTTTGAGTGACGATACATTCTAAGTATACGGGTGGAAGTGTCAGTTGAGATATCTGCATATCACACACCAATCAGGCGCTGAACGCGATATTATATAGGGAATAACCTATAACCTATTCCCAGCCCAGTTATTATCTAATGTACCTAAGCCCTTTTGAAAGAAATAAATGAAGAATGATTTATTATCTTATCTTGTGTTGTGTACCACAAGGTTAAGAAACGAAATGTTACGAGTACCTACCTTATCTATAACGGAGAGTTGAGTTGTACATCCCTGTTACGAGAACTAAAGAAATTAACATATTAATGATTGATTTAACCGTATATAAACTCACTGGATGGTTACGATGGCCATCTTCATTTTGATCTATCACCGAGCACCGCCATAATTACGAAAATTGCAGATTTTCTCTTGAAAATGGCAGCCATGAAATCCATCATTTTCACTGTGCTGGTAAGTTTCACTAAATTAATAAATATAAACAATCAATTTTCAAAGTTTTCCATCCACTTTTAGAACTCGTGTTAGGTAATGCGCAAATACATTTTCCGAAAAATCTATTGATAGTTTGATCAACAGATCAGATCAACTAACAATGGATTTTTCGCTTTGGAAGTCAAAGCCTAGATAGCCCATGGATAAAAAGTCAAGGCCAATACAACTCACTATGCTAATACTAAATTCCTTTTCACTCCACAATAAAATGTAACCTACTTTCTTCACAGTTCGCACTCTCCGTAGTTCTGGCACAAGACTCGACAACTGCATCAAGCTCCTCCGGATTCATGGGTCTTCCTGGTTTGCCGAACATCCCTGGCTTCCCAAACTTCCCAGGGTTACCCAATTTCAGTTCTGGCTTTCCCACTTTCCCTGGTCTGCCAAATTTTCCTTTCTTCCCTGGTTTTTCTGGTGGCGCGAGAACACGCCGTGAAGCTAATGAAGAAGAATCTTCTACGCCAGTGAACGCACATAATCCTGCGCATGAGCATGAGGATCGCCTGTTCTTTACCTTTTTCCCCACTGTGACAGGCTGCAATTATACTGCTACTGTAAGTATCTACGCCGAGATTTGACTAGTACCTAAGTTGTTTTTACCACCAATTCAGAAAATAAGTGAGTCTCACTTTGAAAATGAATGATAAGGACGTTTTATTTTTTTAACGTGTAGATTACAAATCAATAAATTTCAGTGATCAAAAACTAGGTCCCTATAGGTTGAACGATTGGTATTGTTGATCGAAGGTTGAACGAATAAAAAAAATATCTGGGTGACCACGCTCGGGTGCTCGGGTGCAAAATGTGCAAATAGAGGAAATTTAAAATTAGGCACCTGAAAAAAGAACAAAAAAAATTAACAAAACAAAAAATACCTGCCAATGATTGAAATTCGATCTTGCAGCCTTCGACATTGCATGCCGATATCCTAATCGCTTAGCCACTGAACCCACAGTTGCCACAAAATAATTGTGCCGTAGCGAAATTACGAACCACATTGCTCGCACGGGTAAATCTTATTTTCATTAAAATACCGAGAAAACGAATTTTCCCAGTTATGAGACCTAGCTAGAGCGAGTTTTCACCCCCGTAAAACAAATTTGCAACAACATTGAAAATTACATCGAAATCGTTAGAGCCGTTTCCGAGAACGTGAATACAAATAAATAAATATATATTGCTCGTTTAATGTAAGTATGATAACAGGGTAGCTGAATCCAAGGCATGATAGATATTTCCCATCAACAGGCATTCAAGATCCTTTTCTTTAAGGAGGAGATCCCTCCAAATATGGTGACTTTTAGACAAATTTGAATTTATTTAATTATTTATCTGTCCCACTCAAAAGACACAATTCTTCACATTTCCCTTTGTTCTTCCAGCCTGGAGTATCCTGCGTCAGTTGCACCCAGGCCCTCACCTGCTTGCCCAGTAACGTCGGCCTCAGGCGCACCTGCCATGGTCTGTTCCCCTACTGCAACAATGGTCGGTGCTCGCTCTTCCGTGGAGCCGCCTGCTTCGCCACCACCTCCACCACCTCCACCACCTCCACCACCTCCACTAGCACCGCTTCAACTACCACTACTGAGGACACGGGTTAATAGGTAAATGTCATTTAAAGTTCAACTGAGGTCGTTTTATTTGATCTCGCCCAATGCCGTAGGTGCCAGCAGTACCCGCGGCACTGGATGCGTATCCTGCACCCCTATTTTGTAACACACGGTAAGTCGCTAACTCGGATTCGTTAAAACAAATTGATTTTTTACGAACAACATGAAAGTTATTTAGTGCAAAATTACTTCATATATTTTACACAATTATTAACATGTCTATCACTTTTTTCACCCATCTTCTACCATTTCAAAGTATTCATCGTAAAAAAACAATTTTTGTTTGAACGAATCCGAGTTAGCGACTTACCGTGTGTTACAAAATAGGGGTGCTGGAGTGCAAAAGTGAATAAATCACGACCAAGCTTTACATTTTACTGTCGGAACGGGGTAAGATACGAGTATTTATTTTTCGAGGGCGGAAAAAGGCTAGTTACTGCGCTACCTCGTACCTATAGTCGTATGATCATTAAACGGACTAAAAATATTATGAAAAATGACATATTTTGTTCCTTCAATTTTAGTCCGATTTTAGTCCGTATACTCGTAATGAGCAATACGACTATACTAGGATACAATCGTGTGTATTGGAATCTGACTATTGTGCCTATTTTTTTTTATTTTTTTAATAAAAGTAAGACACTAGGTACTTACCTACTATTATTGATACTACGGTCATTAGTTGTTTAGTGGAAGTCTGGAAGATAGTTATCTATCCACTAAGTATTGGGTTTTGATTTATTTTTTGATCTGATAGACGCTTTTTAACTGATTAGAAAATATGAAGTTTTCAATTGAGTGACTTATTTTGTTTATTTTTACAGATAACCCCACGATACACCAACTTGTCGAATATCTGATCAATGGCTATTATTATCTAAACGACAAATTATTACTGAATTTCAAATGCAATAACAGTGCCTACAAGTGGTTTAATAAACGAAATAATGGTTAATTTGTATGTTTTTTTTACAACCCGTTACAAAAAAACCTAGGTAGAATTTAATAAAAGCAAACCTTATGAACCTAATATAATTAGATAAGTAGGTACGTAATTCAGGGTGACTTTAGCCCTGGGGGGCGTCTTTGGCCCAAACCGGGGAAAAAATTGGATTCCCGCCACGTCGTCGTCGTGGCAGGAATTGACCCATTCGATATGGATAGTGGAAGGCACTACGGCTGTACTGCTTTATATTTTTTTCACCTCAGCAGCTCGAAATGGCATCCTTTGCTGCGAGAAACCAGTGTGCAAAATCGCATTTTGCACACTGGTTTCAGTGAGGAAAAGTGATTTGAAATTCGAATTTCATAGATTGACACGTGATAGTGCATGGCGGTCATTGGCTAGCCTGTCTATGAAAAAAAACAATAACGCACCTTTTAAAAATAAAATAGCGGGAATTTGTTTCTGTTACGCTAAGTAGTTATTTGTTGAAAATTCATAAAACAATAAAGATGAGTGAAACCAGTGACGAATACACTAATTTATCTCCAGAGAGAAGAGTTGAGACAAAAAGTGATTGTGATGAACAAAGTTCCCTTCCTGAGAAGCACGTATGTAAGTTCTGAACAAAACAGAAACTTTTAATTTTCAAAATTACAATAACTGTTATTTGTTCTTTTAATTTCTAAAAAAAATGCTTTATTTTTAAATAGATATAAATGAATACCTATTATGGATTAGTTGCTTCATTATGTACAAAGTTGTATCTTTTATTTGTAGGTTGTAATGTTCTCGCTGCTGAGGTGAAAAATTTTGTGTGCAACACGAGACCAAAGTTTTTTACATCTCGTGCCTTTGAATTCCTCGCTAGACTCGGGATTCTAACGTAGAATCACTCGCTACGCTCGTGATTCAATTCTTAGAATCCCTCGTTCGCTCGGGATTCAAAATCAGCACTCGAGGAAAACATCAACTTTCCCCTCTTGTTGCACAAATAACTATTTCGACCTACACGACTATCTAAATTCAAACCAGTCACTACCGGAAAACTACATGTGAAAAAAAGTTGTAAAAAATTTCTCGCGACAACTTTTTACTGAAACTCTTTTGGTAGGTAAGTTAATTAATTGTTACATTTTTTTATTTTTCCAACAAACCAAAAGACAATCCTACATTTCTTTCCTAATTACGAGAACTTAAGTACCTTTAGGTAATAAATGAAACACCATTTATGGCACAGTTTATTTATTTATTTATCTTTATTTACAATAAGTTTGACAATGATACGTAATGCTATCTGTTATATAATTTATTTTCAAAACATATGTAGATATAGAGATTATAAAGGAGTAAAGATACGTTCTACAGTATAGATAATAAATAATTAAGTATAAATAATGGTCTCGTCAGTTATTATTTTATTGTCAGAATATCGACAGATGAATTGAGAAACATCTCTTTCGATTCTTTCAAGTCCTAAATTGACTCTATAATATTTGGGTCAGTGTTCTTTGCCCTATTTGTATTAAAATTAAGTTTTCTTTAAAGCTAAAAATCGTTAACATTTAAAAGTTAAAAGACTCGAGGGTCAAATTAATTATTTGTCAGACACAGCTAATTCTAGTCAATAGGTAAAGAGATTATGAGATATGTAAGAAACAACGATCAAAATGTTCTTATAACGTAACCTCAATGTTGATCATAAGAAAGTAGTCCTTATTAATCTAGTAAAATTTGAATTACTTACGATATTATCTGAACAGTCTACTAAAATTCTCATACTTGCGATTGACATCTTAAAATCTAGAACAGCATCTGGAGGCCGGCCAAAGTCGTTTTATATAAATGAGACCCCTTAGAATAATCTAGAGCTAGTAAATCACAACATTTAACATCAATATAATTATTATCGGTTAGATTATTGTCTATTAGCTAGCCGGAGTCCGTTGTGCCTAGACGCCTGCGAAGAGCTAAAAGTGAGAAGCACTCAAAGTCCGGTCTTGCTGAACCGTGGTCTCGCCCCTCCGAGCGAGCACCCACACAGCTATTGGTTCCTCAGCCGGCTCGGCAGGCTGCCATTACGGTAACCTTTCCTCAGCATGATATTATCGACAGCCGGTTGGATCAGGTAACGTTTGCCTGACGTGTGGAACGGCACGTATGGAACTTTCAGAGACCTGAAGTAGTAGAACTTGGGAGATTCTTTGGGGTTTTGCTGCCAGGTGGGTCGGAATGCGTCTGCGAAGTTCGGTGGTGAGCTAGAGTTGGGTATGTCGTTGTTTAGCGGTCGGTGGAGGAGCCTCCCTGTTGGGTGCGAGTGAGCAAGTACTGTCGGCGGCGGTAGGTCGGCGTCGTCTGAATCGATGGCTGGCTCAGCTTCGGGACTAGTGATATATTCCCTGATGACAAGAAATTAAAAATTAATCTAAGTCTTTATAAGCTAGTATGCTAGCACCAAGGTTGCATAAAGACTTTTCGTTCCTGCTTCTAAAACTATCGATAATTTTGAGCCAGTAGAGAGCGTTATTATGAATATGATGATCATTCTGGTTTCAAAATTGAAAGACGAGTCCTCTAAGTATCATAGGTATTCAATTAGGTAACCTATAGTTTTATTTACATCTTTATATGAGTAAACCTTTTGTTATCAAATACGAAAGATCTAGGTTTAAATCAATTATGAGTACTTAACATGACTATACAAAGGTCAGTACTCAATCGAATCCCTAGGACAATTGCGAGTCCCAAGAATCGTCAAGGGGTACTTAATAGGATTGCTCGTTATTTGAAATTTGAAATCGATTTCACGATCACCGTTCCCTGTAATTAGAAGATAGATGCGCCAATTAGGTGTTCACCGGCAAAGATCGTAAAGAGGACCGTTAAAGAACCCATTATTAATTGCACAATTCAGAAATAAGCACCGTTCAAATCGTGAAATTTAATTAGAGCGAAATCTTGAAAGTGGATTCCTTGCTTAAAATATGTACTGAGAACGTCCATGCAATTTAATGCAAATACTAAAATGAGTATTAAAGAGGAGTGTTGTCTACATTATAACAATATTGTGATACACAATTACATGAAATGTAAGAGTTATGTGAAGAAGAAATCTCGACCTAGTGTTACAAGAATAACAATACAATTACAACTCACTATGCACCTACAAATACGAGTATGCGAGAGAAATTACAGCACCTAAAATCAGTTTCAGACTACCTACGTAACAAAACAAACTTCACATTTGTATTCTGTGACACAGTAGAGCGTCCGGACTACGTACCCGGAATGTAGACCACATGATGCGACGCTGAGAAAATACGACGGAGTTATTTCAAACTAGAATATTACTTAAGTAAATAAAAATTCAGGGAGGAATACCAAATAATTTAAAGAAAAAATCTTCTTCGATAATTTAATAACATTGTAAGTGATCAATCTCACGGCATTCTTTGTTTAATGAAATAAGATTGTTGTAATAGTATTTCTAAATTATAAAATTGATAATCGATTTCAAAAAGTCTAAACACAGTTTACTCACCTAATTCCGAAATCCTGGTCATTGGAATACTTCCTGAAAACACAATAATGAACGTTAATACCTCATTAGTGCTCGCCACAACATAAAACACATGGAAAAGCATATGTTTACAACATAGATAATTTCCTACACACTCATCATTTTTCAATTTTTGGTTTAAACGATACGAAAATATTAATGTTACTATTTAACAAAATCTAGGACGGACCGCTAAAACATGCGATTCAAACATCGCCGGTTCAAAATACCTTTCATAAAAGCCAATCTACCCTACGCAAATAATCATCTTTTAGATGAAAACCAACGGCACATTCTACCATTGATCGTGGATGCACTAACATTTATCATGCGTCTATCTTCATCATCTCTCGAAGCACTAAAGCACACGACATTTTTGTCTACAAAAACACACATTTGACGAAATCTAGTCGACCTGTACATGTCTTGGCTGGGCCATAACAATCTAGCCCTTCCAGATCTACTGTATCGTCCGCCTGAGAACCTAAATGAGGGAAGCAACCCTAAACGCGCCAGGGAGCCAATGTGGCGCTTCTCAAAATTTTCGCGAGCTTCTTCATCTGCAACAGACGCAACAAAGCAAACGATTTTACCCGATGTCAACCCCATCAAACCAATACTTCACGTCAAAACCTACTTACCAACCGATCTCTTGTCTTCGTTCTCCTCAGTTTTCTCAATGTCGTTCCCTTCGATTACATCCGGCATTGACATGATGTAACGCTTGGTTCTGACCGTGGGATCTACGTAGTTTGGTCTGTACAAGCCATGTACCGGCATGCCTACAGACCCTCGTTTAAGAGTCCAGTTATCGACCAGTCTTGGTCCATCGTTCATGTCTTGGAGAGCGAAAGCGCTGCGCTTGTACACTTGGGACAGCGGTGGGAACATATCGGGATTGACCGACTGCTGTAAGTCGTACAGTTCATTGTAATCGAACGGTCCATCGATTTCCGAAAGTGGTGGAATTGGGTTTTGATAAAATGGGTAGTAGTATTCATCTCCACTAGCTTCTACATCTCGCTTGCCGAACATTCCGTTGCGAGCCATAGCAGCAATGTTTCGCTTCTCGCTCTGTTGGTTATATTGTCCGCGTCCAACACGATACCCATCACGAGCCAGCGCCTGGATATTCCTCTTCATCGCCGTGTAGCTCCGAAGCCGGGCTATGGAAGCCATGTTCCTTTTCTCTTGAGAAGATTCCTCTTCCTCATTCTCTTGCTTATCTCCATCTGTGTATGGCGACCTGAATGTTGGAAGTTGTCCATTTTTCGCTAGTGTGGAAATGCTCCTCTTGTAGCCCAATGAAGAAGCTTTTAAATAACCCGCCCTGGCTAGAGCGGCTATGTTTCTCCTCGGAAAAGTTGGCCATTGATTTATAGTCTCGACAGGCAGGCTGGCAACCTAACAAAATAAAATTGGTTCAAACAAAGTTCTGAAAAATACTGTTATTTCATGTTCAGTAAATTAAACAGAGAAATGCCTACATGTAAGCTTTAAAATGGGGAATTTAATTTTGCGCGAGCCTCAGTGCTAGCGTAACTTTACTGCACGAGCATATAAAACTGGATGCTTAGCAAATTCCAGTGGAAATAAATGAACTTTGCTCGTTTGCTATTAATTAGAGGATATAACAGTATTTAGAACTGTATACCTGTTCAATGTAGGTTGAGAGTGTCACTGCTAATGCAGCAAGCAGTAAAAAGTGGCCACGGAGCCTTCTTCCCATTGTGCCCTTCATCTAAAAATAAAATTATTTAAAATTAGAATATAGACATACCCAGCACGTATATTTCATTGCATACGTCGGTATATCTATAGCGTAGGTAGATTCAAATTCAAATTCAAATTCTTTATTTACAAAACTTAACTATAACATTACAGAACAATTCCAGGGCCTCTAGCCAAGTGGCATCAATCTTTTCTATTCTACAATTCGCTTCGCTATCGCCGATGTTTCATTGGTGGAAGACCACGTGACCTTACGTTCGACCTTGGTTCGACCAATGAAAACCTCACGTTCGAGTGTTAGCGAAGCTAGAAATCGAATCGCTTCATAGCGAAAGCCGGTTGGCTAGGCCCTCTGATCATCATAGCTAATAAATAAAAGTACACATAAAATAAACATCAGAAAATAACGACACAAGAAATAGAAGTGACACAAGAATAAAATTAAAATAAAAACATAACAACAAAAATAACTAGGTATATAAGTACATAACACAATGAAGTTGCCTAATAAGACGAACTATTATTAACAATCTATTGACAAAGTCTAAACACACCCGCTCTATCTCCTTCCAGCCATCCGCAAACACATCTAACTGAGGATGTACCACCAAGAGCTCGTTAAGGTCGCGTTGCGCACGGGAAATAGTCGACTGCTCACAGTATAACGTGCGCACTCGTAATATAGTATAGTAGGTAGATATAGTATAGTAGGTGCTGAAGCTAAGTTTCCTAGTCATAATACTAGAGACTATTTACGGCGACCCAAAGTCTCCGTTTGCTTGAGGTCCCTGTACTTCATAACAAATCCAATTTCCCGATGAACACGTAATCGAATAACTTATTCATGATACAAAATGTGTTCTGCATATATTTTATTTATTCCACGGTGCGGCAGTGTCCTCGGTCTAGATAATAGACTTGTCAGGGCATAAACTTGGCAGATTCAATTACGGGGAACGTGCTTCTGTGCACCTGAGACTTTAATAGGAGCTTTGCTTCCTTATACAGCCGACGTAAACAGACGCATACAGAGAATAGAAGACAACTGCAATCGT
The DNA here is from genome assembly GCA_958496255.1 of Camptogramma bilineatum. Lineage (NCBI taxonomy): Eukaryota > Metazoa > Arthropoda > Insecta > Lepidoptera > Geometridae > Camptogramma > Camptogramma bilineatum. The sequence goes on along the minus strand of OY292465.1, from coordinate 7,960,901 downwards.
CAGGTACCTATGAATGTATTCTTTGACGATGTTGAGGAGTATTTTGTTTTTTTTTTTATGTTTATGTACCAAATTATGTTGCAGCAGACATAGGCTTTTCGGGTGGCTTGAAGAAATGACGAAGTCCAAAATTTGATAGGCGTATAATTAATGGAAAAAGGTACAGAGATATGAGTTCACCGTTAGTTTATGGTTATTACATAATTATAACACTACATGTGTTATAATTTTGACACTTTATACCTATTAGCTAAAGATGTCTAAGGTCAGTCAGAAGTAAGTCCAAAAGTTTTTTTTTATCAATAAAACTAAAATGTTTGATTTGGAAATAGTGGCCTTTTTTTTCATAAGCTAACTTCCGTCCGCAGCTTCGCTCGTTTAATACCAAGGTACTCTCTTCGGTAACTGCAGTTTTCAACTCGTTAAATATTTGGTTTAGTAGTCTCAGAAATGTGTAACAACATCAAAGGAGATAGAGACTGCTATGTTAACTGTTACATAAATACAAAAAACAATTATTAAGTAATATTAGTAGTTTGACACAGTTTGACACAAGCTAACAGTAAATACAAGCTAAAAAAATATTTTTTAAATTGATATTTGTTGTAACTATGAGGAGCTACTATCTTTTAAAATAAGCTACCTACTACCATAGAATAGATAATAATACTACGTACTATTACCTATTGTTAAGTATAAAATGGCTCGCAATAGCACGAGACAAATCTTAGTGGTTTAAAGTGCTATTATAAATAAGTAAAATTTTGTATTCTTTTTGTGTATTTGGTAAATAAAAAAAAAAAAAAAAAAGTAAGTAGTAGTAGGTAATAGTAGTAAAATAGTAAAGTAGTAAAAGGAATAACAAGTAGTAATATCTGTGGTAACAGTACCTTATAGTAGTACCTAAGGATGTAATGTAAGGATTGAGAACCTTTCGTGTTTTAGATAGGTAGATAGGTAGGTACTAATATCTAATCTACCTGTCACCCGACAATGAAATGAACACGAATTGATTTATCTGAGACAAACTTAAATTAGGAACCAGCTGCTAACACTTTCAATAGGTTATAAAGTTTGAAATCAGAAATTAATTGAGAATACTTCGAGAGGTCGAAATATTTTACAATGAAATCCAATTTATGTTCGACTTCGGACATATTTTCAAAAGTTTGAGTTTGAAATTGAAACACTTAAGTACCTACTGGAAATGTTTGTCAACTTTTGATTAAGTAACTCAAGGTGAGTACCTAGGTACCCACTTACAAAATATTAGAAAAACAACGAATCTTATTTACTTACTAAGAAATAATCTCTAAAACTCAAAAAAACATGATTACGACTGTATCCCTAAGGTATGGTTAGACATTCTCTCAGATCATTTTGGATTTAAGATCTTTTGAAGAAGTGTAACATAGGCTACTTTATATCCGGGTACCAAGCGAAGCCGCGGGCAGCAGCTCAATAAATTACATTACAAACAAAGAAACAAATGTTACGCTATAGAAGTAAACGATGTCAGAGTCAAAAAGCATTTTTTCAGACCACTGACTGGTGTCATCTATTATGTAGAGCTAGGTAATCCTACTCCTTTGCGAATACCGTAAAGAAATTGATGACTTTGTAAGGGTCGTGGGACGTCGATTCATGTAGTGTAGGCGACAAAAAAAATATCTTTGAATTAGGTAGGTAGGTAAGTACTTATATTGGGGAGGCCTATGGGTGCCTATGGCCAGCAGTGGTCTTTGACCGGAATAATGTATGATGATGTGGGACAAAGTAAGTTCGTATGGAGCTAATTGCCAACTCTGGTGTGTGATAAAAATCGCTGTATGGTGTGTAGTAGGTGGCCTTAAAAACTCCGTCACATAGTAAAAGGAGGTTAAGTTGAGGGCAAATAAGTAACAGAAAATTAGGTACCTACTAAGCCCTCGATACCCCGATTAGGTGCCTACTTTTAAAACATTTTAACATGAATCTGCGAATTTGATGAAACACTGATGAAAATGGAAAATGGCGTGGTAAATCACGGCATAAAAACTAAAAAAAAAACTAAAAGCTAAAAAAATTATACTTAACACCACTTTTTTTTTAGTTGTGACTAAATGGCCATGCCGATTTTGTATGGGTAGTTGGTGACTTTTTTTTCGCGCAGCTATCAACCTAACACCTATACTAATCTATAGGTACTAATATTATAAAGCGAAAGAGTTTATTTGTTTAAAATTATTTCTGCATTTGATAGGTAAACTCTTGAGGAAGGCTACTTTTCATTATCAATTATCATCATCATCACCATTACCTTCACTACGGGAGCAACGCCGCGAGGGCGCTGCTAGTTAAAATATAAACTCTAAGGAGTATAATGAACAATAATTTGTGAGAACAGTATACACCTACATCTTTTCTCAGTATAACTCGGTTCTGACTGAAAGAAGATGTAGCTATACGTTCTCACAAATATTGTTTGTAGGTAGGTATACTCCTTTATTATCTGCTTACTAACAACAATGAATAGACTCAATTATCAAATAAAAAAAAATTTAGGAAAAACATGTCGAAAGATACATTTTATGGGTCCCATTGTAAGATGACACTGGTGACCTACATAATTGAATTGTTGGTTGAACGTTTTCTTTCCATTTTTTTATTGGCTTTTGCCCTGCAGTAAATCGATGCAACTTAAAATAAATAATAACATTACCAGTAAGTAATTTTTGATTTTACCAATGATTTTTTTTTACTTATGTCATTCTTTTAAAAGCAGTATGGTAGAGCTTCCTGTGATGTTTATTACAATCTCTACAAAAGACTCTACGAAAGCCTACTATTAAAAAATTATAAGAAAAAAGTAACTAAGTATTCATTAAACCTATTTACCTAGTCAATATTTTTTCCTGAAAATAATCTCGAAGTAAGAATACAAAACATAACAATTTCAATAACAAGATCTTAAAAAAATACTTACGATAATCCGTTTCAATTCCAGCCAGATTTCACTTTTTCAAAACTTTATAGAAACTACAAACTTTGCTATTTGAGCTTCCCGCTTTTTCTTCTGTCTTGGCGGGAATGATGGCAAAGTTTTTCCAACAGCAGCTTTTATACCATCTGATAGACCGCGCATGCGTACCAAGAAAATTACCAATAGGGAGGGGCCTATTCGGAAAATGCACTTTAATTTGAGTGAAAAGGTTAAAAGGTACCATGAGGGAGTTTTAAATGCGACAATTTGTGTCAAATGCACTCCGATATTTACAAGTTGGGAGTAAGCGTGGGTGTAGCGAGTTAAAGTGACGGTTTTACGAAGTAACTCTATCCTAAAGAGCTCTATCTAAAGAGCACTGGATCAGATAAGTATGTAGGCACGCATTTGATTCGTTTTTGTCTATACTTAGATCACTTATTTAAAGACAAAAGAAAATCGAGAAAGCCTGATCTAATTAATTTCAACATTCATTGAATTAGCTTTAGATACTAACTAAACGATATGACGTGTAGGTACTGTACCTAATATAATAATTATAATGGTTAATATCTGTGATGATGATGACAAATATTGATTTACGAAGGTAGAGCAGATTATTCTGGTATGTAGGTATTCACTGCAATTACTTCTTTAAGCAAACAACATTTTGAACTAATGTTGTTATGAAAATGAGAACAAATAAATACTTACTATAAAAGAGAAAAATTAAAAAAAAGAGTTAGCAAAACTTTGGGCTCGTCCGGGATTTGAACCCGGGACCTCTCGCACCCTAAGCGAAAATCATACCCCTAGACCAACGAGCCGACTGAACGAGTCAGCGAAATTAACAATCACACCACCTTTCACTTTGTACATCATAATGACATCACGGTTATAAAACAAATCAGCTGATAAAGATAATTTTATGACCTACTACCATAACTATACTTAATCTTCTTATAAATACGGTATTATGAAGCTGTCGACTGCTAGGACAAAGAAGGCCCCCACCGTATCGTATGACAAAATAAGTCTTAATAAAAAAAGCGGTTATTTTAGCCTACCAGTAGGGTGAGTGGGGGCAAGATCGAAAACGGGGTAAGACAAAAAGTAGTCAATAACTCCCGATTGAGTAATCTTTTTACAGTGCTGGTAACATTGTCAAGACCACCATTTTGTCACGTCTCATTCCTCAGTCAACATTTGCTGCTTAGATCCAGGGGTTGTGTAAAAAGTGCAATTTTCTGACACAGTGACTTTTACGCAAAGTGCTCAAGTCCTTTCATCTTACCCCGTGTCCAGTAACTTGAGCTACAAGGTAAGTACGAGTGTTTTATTGATATATCTACGCATTATTTTTAATTCTTACTTGTGTTATTACGCCTAAATATGGCTACTTCTCGTAGTTTAGGATTTATTTCAACTTTTAGTCTTTCCCCATCTCAATTTTGCGGGGTAAGACGAACATATACAAGTACCAATCTTACCTCATTTTCAAAACTCATAGTAAGAGTCAGATGTTCTCAAACTTTTCCTGAACTTTTTATTTATTTATTTAAATAGGTATGTAGGTACTCTCTTATGTTTCAAAGAGGTGCGAACATTTATGTATGGAGCCAGGCATACCTACTGTCCGCCATTTAAAAACAAAATAGTTTTGGCAGCCACAGATAAAACATAATTTGTCAATCGATAGAGGAAGTGATTACAATACAAACAAATAGTATTGAATCTCGTTAGTGATAATTATAATTTCTGAGATATTTGGGTCAAGGTATAGAAAACGCACCACTATGAAAAAAATACTTAGAAATTTTTTCACAAAAAACAACGCCATATCATACTTCTGGAGAGGGGGGATACGGGAGTATTAGGGTGGGGGAACGACGACGGGTCAACTTGAGGTCATTGACCGTTAACCCCGGGGTCATTGACCTTTGACCTCGAGTGGAAAAGTTTGAGAACCTTTACTTCAATCTTCCCCCGGTGGGGTAAGATTGATATATTCTAAATATGAAAATCTGTTATAACTTTGTTAAAAACAGGAATTTTGGGACAAGAGTCAGTTTAGAGTTTTCAGGACAAAAAATGCTATAGACTAGGGGCCATCAACAACGTCCTAATATTCATTTATTGTCTGATTTCACGATTTTAGAAAAACGTTCGATCTTTCCCCGCCACCATTTCATCTTCCCCCAACTTTTTTTTTCGTGAAAAAGTATTTTAACTTATTTTTTTCTACTTTTGTAACAGATATAACAGGCAATTATTGATGTAATATAAAAGTACTCTTTCCTCTTTTAGGACAACTAATTAATTTTAAGCATAAGTTAATACATTTTCTTCTACAAGGGATCAAACACAACACTGCTCATCTCATCAAAAAACCGTTCGATCTTGCCCCCACTCACCCTACCTACAAAAGCACTGGTAGTAAATGCTATCGATTAATAGGTAGGTAGGTACCTAATAAGATATCTTAAATTCCCCTGGTACGCCATAAGATCCAAATCAGCACTGATAGGCCGCCAAGGGACTGCTACCCGAGTCTTATGACGCACAAGATCTCAGGAGAGGAGTAGACTTTCCTATAGGTACTTATAGATTTTTTAACTAAATAGGTAGGTACTCAACTTACAGAAGGTTTAAGTATTTTTAGAGACATATACCTACATATATTATACTTAATATTAACTTTTGGTTTAAAATAAAAAAAAATACAGTTATTTTAGAGACACTAACTTGTGTCAGTTTGTTTAAAGTTATAGCATTGTTTAATTGAAAATACCAACCGTTTATAAAGGCCCTAATTTTGATACAGAGTAGTACCTAATTGAAAGCCTTAACTAAAAACTTGAAAACTGGTTTTAAACAATACTCAAGATTCGCCCCGTCACTATTTGTCACTATCTAACTAAAAAGGATGGCAAGAGTTTAAAAGTTGTTTAAATGACAGAAGTTTATAGAACGGTAAATATTCTAAAAAAATTACTTACGACAGGTAAGTATAAGGTCTTTGCTTACGACTTTATAAAAATGAAGAGGTACCTAGTCCTCTTCATATTTAAAAAATCTACCTATCGTGTCAAAAGATCACATCTACAGATTCTTGAATATGCATTCGTGAGCCGCTGGGAAATAAAAATCGAAATAGAAACATAATACATTTTATTTAGCATTACTTATTACTTGAATTAGCCTCAATTCCCTCAGCTTCCACCACATTCGGCACATCTGACGTCCCGGTTACAGTTAAAGGCAATCCATTAATCATATTATCTTCGACATGAATAGTCGCATTCAACAGTTCAGTGGGAACAGTGGTCAGTTTGGTGTCTTCGAAGCACTTGGCTCCTTGCTTGCGCGAGCAATGACCGTCGCGGCAGTATCGGAAGAGACCGTAGCAGTCTACCATGATGGCGGCGCCGCCGATGTAGCAGTGGAGAGCCCGGTGGCAGGATACGCAGGTATATCCTGCCTGAAAATATACAGTTGTATGGAGCTAGTTGGCTCTGGTGACGGAGTTTCTAGGACGCCTAAAGGCCTCCGTCATGGCTTAGGGTCTGGTCCACAGAATTATATCGAGATGGAAGCAAAGAGTGTATGTACCTAGGTACCTCGCGTGCCGAAAAGAAGGGCTGAGGACTTCTTTGCTCGCGCGAAGTTCATTCGGAATTCATTCCATTGCGGATTGACGCGCCAGACTTGGAGAGCATTGAAAACCAGCAATTTAATCCAAACTGTCAACTGCGTTCGTCAAAGTACCTACCTACGCAAAATGTTACACGGTCGGTTTCCATACAAATCAACTAACGTTTTGCTTCTATCTCGATATAGTTCTGTGGAGCGGTCACACTGCGTTTTTTGCAGCGCGTTTGTGTCGATATTGTAACGCGATGCGAACGCTCAGCTCAAAAACGCGGTTCAGAAAGCCGAGGTGCCTATGGGGATCGAACCCATATATTTTGTTTCTCGTATTTCAACGTCTCGTCCTTCGATTTATCCCTCAACATACTGCTTGCTTACGACTAATGCCCATCTTTGATGATGAAAACACTCAAATAGCAAATCATTTAAGGGCAGTCCTTTTTGTTTTACATACGTTTTACACACATTATGCATGGTCACGATGTATCATAATAAATTCCATAGTGTTTGTAGAGATGAGTGCTAACAAAATCCTTCTACAAATAGTTACCTACCTATATTCACTTTGTAAACAACGGAACTTAAATTAATATATTTACTTACATTAGTATTTTCATTACGACACGTGATTTAGGTCCTTATGATCACGACTGTGTTACTTTTGGATCTTTAGTAATATTTTTTAGATCCGGTGAAGACGTCTAAGGGTATATCCAAATACAAACTTGTACATGCTCACATTTTGCAGAAGCTACAACTCCAAACGTGACAGGTTGCAAACCAATCGACGATATTAGAAAGCCAACTGGTTTCCTCACGATGTTTTCCTTCACCGATTAGAGCTCGTGTTAATGCGCATACATTTTTGAAACGAAAAATCTATTGGTTCTAATAAATATTACTTACCTATGTGAAAAAAAATTATTAAATGGTTTTGAAATAATTGAAATCAAAGATTTTCAGTGAAATATTTGCTGAACTGACAAGTCTTTTTCAAAATTCAGCTATTTTTTGCCTTGACTCGTGATCATGGTCTGACTGAATGCACGTTTATTCGGGATTTGAAACCGAACTTACCAAAATTATATTGTATTTTTGAAAGCGTGGTCAATTTAACAAAATTTACCTGGTTTCCATAGTCACATCCGGTCAACGAATACGCTCTTCCCACAACCCTGACGTCTTTTTCATTCTGGTAATCAAGATCTAAAATATTAAAATTGTATTACTTAATCTCAAAAGTAACTACAGATACTTGGCCCCTACGCCCAACTAAAAACGATGTATCGTGCCAAATGTTCAAATGTTCCGAATTCAGTTTCTACGCTGAATAACGAAAATTGGCACGATACATCGTTTTTAGTTTTGGGAATAGGGGGCCTAATAACAGATCGCCTTTTGGGCATGTGCACTAAACTATGTATAACTACCTAGATTTCAAATGGTTTTGATTGCAAATAATAGTTTTACTTATTATAATAGGTAGCTACAAAATGTCATTTGTAACTGGGGATATAAAGTTTCGTCATATTTACTTACTTGAGGAAATAAAGAAACGAAAAATATTAACATGATTAAAATACTGATACTTACCTGAATCGTCAATACTTGAAATGAAGTTGAAGCTAGTCTGAAAAAAAAACAAAAGTATTTAGTACCTTACTTCTGGTTATAATCATCATCATTATTTCAGCTGTTGGGCGTCCACTGTTGGACATAGGCCTCCATCAAAGATTTCCATGTATTGCGGTTGGAAGCGGCCTGCATCCACCGCCGACCTGCGGTTTTTACAAGGTCGTCCATTTTTTTGATAGAGCAATAGAAATACCAAATTCGATTATTTATAAGGACTTATTTCAAAGCAGTAATAATTAGAAATACAAAACTTACCACAAAAATAAATGCACAAATCAAGCGTGTTCCCATTTTAGCAAATTTTCACTGATACATGCTATTTCTTCCTACAACAGAGAAAGTTTGGGGGTAATAGTAAAAGTACAGCGTTTATATACCGCGGAATATTTAATATGCTAATGTCACATTCACAATATTCACATTATGTTCAATTATGCGACAATAAAATGGTGCATCTATTAGACCCGCGAGGCACCTTTCAACACACTGGTCATTTCACTAACATCCAATATATAGAAATAAGCTATTGATGTGATATATCAACTTATGGTTGACCGTGTCTAGCATTATAGCTACCTATCTATACAACTAGTAAGTATAATATAGTTAATAGTGCATAGTTATACTTACCTTGATCCATGGTTATAAGTATACCATGTTTTACTTTACTGGTGAGCATATAGGTAAACGAAATCCAATATGATAACTTCAGGAGGAACCATGTTACTGTAAAGTAAAAGACATGTTCAATTTTAAATAGAGCTAGATTTTTAAAAAGACTGGAAAAATATGTTAATATAGGAGTATCCAAATTATCTTGCTTGATTGATTTCGGTATCATAATATTTTACCTAAGATAAGCCAACCGGTCGGCAACTTCCTAAAAACAGTAACTGATTGACACGTCACTTTTTGTCTCAGAAATATCGCATGTTTGATTGCTCATGCAATAACAAATAAAATTATTCATGAAGTGATTTTAAAATGCATCGTGTAGACGTGTATTGGTTTCGAGTCAGCAATAATATGTAGTGTTCAGTCAATCCTTATGCATACATTTTTATGTACATACGAATTTTTTTCCAAACTGAAAAGGCGCTGACTTAGTCGATAGTACTTACCTACCTATTAAAATTGAAAATAGATCCTGAGATAGATTTATAAAAAAAATAAGTATAAGTACTACGTAAAAATATGTATATTCCCAAAAAACATGCAATTAATGACAAAAATTTCAGTATAAAACACATTCAAGTATCACAAAATGGACGGATTTATCTTATACTTACCTATAATAATAGCAAAAACTTAATTACTAGTTTAAGAAGCTTAAAATATACTTAGTCAATTTATTGTAAAATTTACTTTTTAATTGAGTGAGTGAGATTTGATGAGTTCGACAGTGACTCATCCAAATCAAATACATTTCTGATGATATTGTATTTAAAATGAAAAAAAATAAACAACATATTCTTAGCTAGATTATTATTCAATACCAAAAGCCTGCTGAGACAAATATTTGCAGATCATACAAACATTTGTCCCGTGGCGAACCCGCAACCTCATGCGTCTCAGGCGGGCCTTTACCCACTGCGCCACAGAGGTCGTCAAAACCGAAAGAAATGACATAATGAAGGCCTACTAATACATAATATTAATATTAATACATAATATTAAGGCATATGCCGGGACAGACTGGGCCAGGAAGACCAGCGATAGAGCAGTGTGGAGGAACATTGGAGAGGCATATGCCCTGCAGTGGGCAAATATATGCTGAGGAAGGAAGGAAGAAGGAAGGAAGGCCTACACCCATAGGGTTGAATGTGGCTAAGAAAGAGAAGAAGAATTTATGCATCGATTTTACATTATCTTCCACACTGATGTATCCATTTAGTGGATTTACAAGCTGGTTTCCATCTGCGACTTCAGACTATTAAGTCTCTCTTCAACAATATCTAAATCTGTTATTCTCTCCAAAGTCGTCACATTTGAGGGCAGAGTTATATTAGATGAGTTGGGCGACTCATCCAGAGATACATCTACCATATTGTTTATTGGGATATTCCAAATCCGTTTCGGTGTTGTTTGTTGGTTGTTTATGTTTATGGTGAGAACGTTGGTTTTGTCGCTAGGGTTAACTCGTAGTGCCTTGCGAGATCTCGGAGTGGTAAGAATGCTCGTCATGTCATTGATTTCATTGAGGACCTCTGAAATATAAATGAACCATCTTAAAAACGTACAAAATATAAGTGTTTGTGCTGCTATACTGTGATTTTAGATCACTTTTTTTATCCCAATAATTATATTCTTTAGCCAAACTTTAGTTTGGATAAAAAATAAGATTTAAGTAAGTTTTTTTCTTGTCACTCTTATATCATTGAACATAGAGCAACATATTTAGCAGCATACATGTTTTTAGGACAACATTGTTTACAACATGAACACAATAAATCATACTATGAAGCATGAATAGAATGAGAAAAAATAGAATGAGCATGAAAATTCTACCTGTTAACTGCAAGCTTTCATTCTCATTGAGGAGACTTTCCTTCGTTGAAACCTCGCATTCTTTTTCTTTCTTCGTACTTTGCAGATGTCTATTTAACACCACTTTCCTCAATGAAGATCTGTTCTTTATCGGCGAAAAGTTATACAAAACCGACAATTCTCTCACTTTATCCAACTTCTTATCAACAAAAGTAGCGTTTTTATCATTGGATAGATTGAACAATTCGTCCAATTGTACTGAGAAATTCAACTCAGTACATTTCACTCTAAGATGCTTCGTCAGTTTCGATAGAGGAAAGTTTCTTGTTGAAGAACGAATATTGGATCGAGCAAACATACTGCGTGATATATTTTTTCTCGGTGAGTTTATATAAGTTACGCCGTTCTTTGCGATTGTGCGTGTGATGTTCTTAGGTTCTTCGTCGTCGAACAGTTGGTCGTTTTCATTTGGTTGTAGTAGTGTGTTTATTCTGGTGATTAGAGTGTAGAGAAGTTTCAATCGTTTGTAAATTTGGTCTAAAGATACCGGTTTTTTCGACGGCATTTTGATGTCGTAGGTGAAATCGCCGGCGGAGCATAGTAGATTGGAGACGATCTTGCATTCTGATTGAACTGTAAATAAAAATATTACTTCCAAGGCGATTTCTATTTTTGTGGCTTTTTTACTCTATTGTGCCGTGTTCGTCAAGTAGGATAATACTGAGTATGCACTGGACTGTGTCGGTGGATTTTTCGATCCGAAAACTGCATTTTTAACACGAGTTCATAACGGTATCAGTAAGTTTTCTAAGCTATACTCGACCATTTAGGATGTACAATGTTTACTAACACTGCACTGACAGATCAATCAGCTGATAGCAGGAATAGACCAATCACACAAAACTGAGTTTAAATATGATTGGCACCGATTCAATATGGCCAATCGTAATGAATCTCAGTTTTCTATGATTGGTCTATTCCTGCTATCAGCTGATTGATCTGTCAGTGCAGTGTTAGTAAACATTGTACTGTACATATAAAATGGCTCGAGTATAGCTTACTTGGGTACTTGAAGATTACGAATCAAACTAGACTAGACAATTAATAAGTTGAATGAATTTTTAGCTACCTTTGTCCAAATCAGCCAACAACGGCACCAGCTCATCCCTATGACTCAGAGCGTCTGGTTCAACTTGCATATAAACGTTGAACAGATCGTGCACGACCGTTCCGATGCTAATCACAGAGCAAACAGCATTGTTGTTGTATGAGCCTTCTTTTATAGCTTCTAGAAGCTTCAGATGCATCATCTGTTTGGATTTCTGAAAGAGAAATAGAATGCTTATTTCTAACAGTTGTCAAACAATAATACTAGTGACGTATTGAATACGCCGGCTCTAATGAGGTAATGATTGAGTGACGTTCAGCAAATGAATGTATCGATACAAACGCGATGCGAACGCGCTCTAAAACGCGCTTCAGAAAACGTCGTGTGCCCTAGTGTTGAATATGACGTGACTGACGCGGCTCGTTTGTCCCGTACAAAATTCAACTTTGTGTGATCGGCTCATTTTCTAAAAATGTCATGCTTCAATTCATGTCATGTGACCGTACACAATATGACAAAATCAGCTGATTTTGTCATGCTGATGACAAAATTGACGTTACTCTTTCCTCAAACTTCATTCAATCTTCAATCACACCTCGCTTGACAATGACAAGAAAGAATTTTGAACTGATTGGACAGATTGTCATATGAGAATGAGTGAGTAGTTCGCCAAAATAATGAACAGTCAACTGAAAATGACCGGCTCAAACGAACCGGCTCACGGTACCGGCTCAAAATGAAAATGAGCCTACTCTGACAAAAGTCAATCTAAAATCATGTCATACCCAACGCTAGTGTGCCCAGGCCCACTCTCTTATTTGTAAAACACCGACTTCAACGTTTTATAAGCTGAGCAATTTTCTGCACTTTCGAGGTGCATTTCTCTTCATAACTCCGAAGATCCTCACCAAATATGGCACCAATCAGAAAGTATATCCTTTCAAACAAAAAATAATTATCAAAATCGGTTGAGTCCCTCGATTCTGTTAAAAAACTTTTTATCAACCAAAGCAAAACGTCAACTGTTTCGTTTTGTTTCATAACCTACTAATGACCATTGAGGTTAGTTAGGTTTACTTTTTTGTGATGACGTTTTCAAACAAATTACCAATGAGGTTTACCATATTACTGTCATTTTGGAGAACGAAACAAAACGCAGCGGCAATGATACTTGATTGGTTGACGTTTTAAAATAGAGGAATCTCCTCTATTTTACAACGACAACACGAAAACGGCATCACAACAGAGTAACCTAACCTCATTGGTTATTAGTAGATAGAGAAACAAAACGAAATAGTTGACGCTTTGGTTGTTAAAAAGTATTTTAGTAGAATCGAGGGGCGCTGGCCTCCTTCTTTATTTGAAGTCGATTAAAAAAAGGTCAGTATACTTCAGCAAAAGCCGCCGGATCCACAATCAGGAACACGCTATCTCTTATCTCCTGTATTTCCTGCGTCCACGACTTGAGGAGCAGGGTAGAATGGCAGCTGTTGGGTGACGTCATAAAAGCGGGCACCAGGTGAGGGTCTAACGCTTCTAAACTGGCCAGACCGCTTCGGAGGCACAGGATTCCTGGAGCAAAACAAAAAGAGGCTTGTATGAGCTAGTGATAAATTTGTGATAGTGTTCTGAAGCACGGAAGCTCCCAGTTAATAGACAGGATATGGAAAAATAGTTTTTTTGTTCCAGTAAAAGTTACCACCTTAACATTCGGCAATATGAAACTTTGATTTTTGACAGATTATCAGTTTCACACAATATTTCGATACCTATTGCTAGTAAAAGGTAATGTTGATGATAGATTTACAGGCAATCTAAGCAGAAAATAAGTAGAGATAGCATGTGATGTGTGTGCAAAAGAAATATGGCAAATAGAAAAATAATAGGTAGGTACTTACTATTCTGATCAGAAGAACTCGAAACAGCGAACAATCCAATCTGCAGCACCCTCTCATTGTAGAAATCAAAATCCTTCACGAACTTGCAATCCTCATCATTTTCAACATCACAGGAACATCCTTGAGCGAAATGCGACCTTAAAACCTCCACGGGAGAGGTGTTATTGCTAAAACAGTGGATCAGCAGACCAAGTAAAGCAGTGTTGGTATTTGTTTCTAGTACGTAGAGTACGTCTTTTAACACATCAATGGTGACATTGACATTGGAAGGCATTACTGGGAGTTTTAAGGTCTCTGCTGTAGCTTTGATTGTAGAACTGACATCGCCATGGATGAGCTCGCTTAATAGAGCCTTTGTTTCACGAAGAACCTAAAAAAAAACAGTTGTACTTTTTACTTATATAAAAGCAGTGGCGTAGCGTGCCTTGGCGGTGCTCCGTATGAAAATTTGTTAGGGGGCCCTTATGAAGGGTAAAGATTTCTTTTGGGTTTGGGGGCCCCGTATAATTGATACGGCAGATACGGCGGTAGCTACGCCCCTGTATAAAAGTAGTGTGTATATAGAGCTAATGAAGTACGACAGTATCGAGGCTACTTTTTATCTGGGTACCACGCGAGCGAAGCCGCGGGCGGAAGCTATTATTTTATAAAGATGTAAAATTTGTTAGTTTGTAAGTTTGACTGCAGTTTCTCCTATTTGCTGTTACTATGCGAGCATACCATAGACTGAAGTTAGTCATATAGACCTAGTATAGATATAGACTACCAGTTAGCGTGCCGCCGAAAGGGACAGAATAAGATGTGAATCCATTGTTTCGTAGTACACATAAGGTCCATATTAGTACATAATTAAACAACTTATAAGTTCTCTACCTACAAAAACCAGAGATATTATGCTGTCTCTTTTTTTCACAAGAATTTTGTACTTATATTATTCTTTCTTTTGTGGAAAAAGGAAAGTGTCCAGCAGTCCATTTCTATAGGTCCATAGTCATTCATATTTTAATTTACAACTTACAACTTGGCACCTCGCCTTGACAATGTGTTGGTCGCTAGGCAAACAGTACCTGCAGAGTGTCATTGCACATAACAACAGCTCGTCTACCGAAATGTGTAGGCCACTGATACATTCCACCATCTGAAATAAAGGAATATTTGATTTATTTAGGAGCATTTTTTTTCAATAGAAGGTCTCACACTTGGCTGGCATAAAAAAAAGGTAAGTATAAAATGTAGTCCCATATTTCAACCACAATCCTGATTATTCATACCCACCTCAAAGTAAAAGGGCCAAATCTTTTCGAGTTAAATTTTGAGTAGTGTTATATTATCTCTTACCTCACCACCTTACAACTTTTTTAAGTTTAAACAGTGTCAGATGTCATTATAATGGGCATAGGTAGTTTGGGACCAATTTTCAATGGCACATCTTTAGTTTAAGTTTAAGTAGTAAATGAATAATTTAATAAATTTTAAGGCCATTTAAGATCTTGGCCTGTAACGGCGTTAAATCGCGAAGAGTGGAAGGAGGGAAGGGAGGCCTTTGCCCTGCAGTGGGACAAGAATGGCTGAAAAATGAAATGAAATGAAATGAAGGCCAAGAAGCACTCACCTCATCTGCTTATAGTCGACTGTTCGCAAGAAAAGAACTCGAAAAAAGTTTTATTCATTATTTTTTTAAGTGAAAACATAAAAAGAACTAAGAAACTCACTTCATCCTTCCACAGCTTATACAATTCCTCGGTTTCCTTATAATCTGTCTTGTATACAACATCAGACAGTTTGTTAAGGTTCTCAAAAGCATGATCGATCCAGTTGACAAAATACAAAGTAGTTACATTGAAAGATTCATCATTATCATCACCATTGGAGGAATTTGAACAATCATTTTCTAAATATTTATTTATAGTATTGAGTCTTTTAAGACACCATGATAGTCGTTCAAGATTGCATTGACGACTCTCCTGAAAAAAAAATAACAAGAATCTATACCATTTTAATCATTTTATTAAAGTGAAAGAGTTTGTTTTTATGTTTGTTTGAACATGCTAATCTCTGGAACAACCAGTGGGATTTGAAAAATTATTTCTGCATTTGATAGCAAGGTTCTGTTACTTTTCATCATCATCATTATCATCACAATATAGGTACACTTATGTTCCATTGAATCTTGGCATTCGTGAAGTTAGCCGTTTCGATTCGCAGTGCAACTTTTTCATACAAAATTTTCTACTGCGCATCGAAAAGCCTAAAATCACGAATGCCTAGTTCCGATGGAACAAACTATACCAACACTCGTGGGTAATGCCCAGCGAGGGTGCAGCTAGTAATTTAGGTACCTAAGTATAATTTATTGAGAAATACAGACAACTTTTAATATCATGTGTAACAGGTCTAAGTGAATAAATGTTCTGGCAAGCTATAATTACCTGAAGAATAGTGCAACGACTGTATTCCAGTCTAAATATTTCAAACAAATTCAACAAACACTTTGTAATTTGGCTCAAACAAAGGTAGAAAACTTCATTGATTTTCGACGCGTCCTCATTGTTTTTGTTGAAATCCTGTATTCTTGAACGTAGTCCATTGATAATAGGATGTATTTCAGTCAATAGTTTATCCTGAAATCAACAATAAACATCAAAAATTAAGTTAAAATCATTCAGAGTCATGTCAAATGATCAATTTTATTTTCTTACCAATAGTTGCCTAGTTGCGGCACGAGGATCTTCAGGAAGACTTAGAGAGTTGCTTAAATCCATTTACAATAATGCTACTAGAATGATTTATAATGTTATAGTTACACAATAAATATTTTGTTTGTTTTCTTTCAAAAGTAACCGAAACGAAATAAATAAAAATCATGTGTGGTGTGGTGTGAAGGTGTGAATGAACCACAGATTAGGTAGAGATACTACGTATCAGATGGAAATGTCGGGAACATTTTAGTGTGGACTTGTGTTCACAGATTATATAGATGTTACTCGCTCCTGATTGGCTATCAGAAAACGATGTATGACGTTTCTTTTTTTTTTCTGCTACACCGGCACCGAGCAGAATTGTCATTCTACCAAACAAATTAATTTGGTAGGATTGCTTTTTTCATTCAATATTTCTAAGGCATTGATCTCAATGTGTACTATTGAGATCAATGCCATAGTAGAGGTCAGTGGCCTAAGGGAAAGAAGGTGTTGTTGATAGAAAACAACGAAACATAGTTAATCATTTATTATTATTTTTTAAATTTTTTCTTAACACTACATAGTAGGTATAGGTATTGTATAATATACAAAGTTGCTTCCCGCTGTCTGTCCCTATGTAAAAAAAAAACATCAAATCCGTTGCGTAGTTTTAAAGATTTAAGCAATGCTTAGATCTTTAAAACTACGCAACAGATTTTGATGCGGTTTTTTTAATAGATAGAGTGATTCAACAGGAAGGTTTATATGTATAATACATGCATAATATAGTACCTAGAGAAGCACTGATAAATCTTAGGTTTCTGTGATGTGTGATGTGACCAGTGCGTCTCGTTCTCGTTCTCGAAATCTCGTTCAAACTCACGTTTCTCAACAAATCACTGCATAAACAATCGAGCCACTTTTTGAGTCTGATTACACTACACACTGGGAATATGGAATACAGCGGCCTTTCGCAAATTTGTACAACCTGGTACAACACAAGTTAACACAACACATAAAATACATCGTAGGTACTGAAGGTACAAACCGTTTGCAGCTAATAAGGAACAGAAATAGGCGGGGAAAATCAACAAACTAAATACACAATGATCGTTAGACATTAGACCGCAGAGCACAGACTACCCACATCCACAGAGATACCTACCCTCAAAGATCTCAATCATTCATTGACATTGACATTGTCATCAAAATAGCAACTCATTCGGAATCGGAAGAGTTGAGGAGCGGAGAACGAAATGTCATACATCGTTTTCCAATCAATTTCCAATCAAAGCACAGATTATATACAAGTCCAAGCTTCTGACTAGGAACATTTCTACCCGTGGAATGAACCATAGAAAAATATTACTCCTAGCGGAGAAGAAAGTCAACTCCATACAAAAAAGGTGGTTTAAAAATTAACTACTAGCGCCTCTGTTGGCGCCCAATGGCAGCCTCTAAAGGCGGGAAATTCAAATTTACCTCTATTCATTGGTTGTTATAATGATAAAATTAAAAGAAGCTACTAGGTCCTAACCTAAGCATTAATAGAATAAAACTAAATTACATACTCGTATTTTATTTTATTGGCTTATTTTAGTTTCTTAAAGATACAGATCATTTTCACTTTTCATTTTCACATTTGACGTTCGTCCCTTTTGGTACGGTAGACTCATCGGGTCCACTCGAATTGAAGCACGTATTAAATTAAGGGTTTTGAATCGATAACATAATATCCATGTTACTCGGAATAACTC
Source organism: Camptogramma bilineatum (assembly GCA_958496255.1). Classification (NCBI taxonomy): domain Eukaryota; kingdom Metazoa; phylum Arthropoda; class Insecta; order Lepidoptera; family Geometridae; genus Camptogramma; species Camptogramma bilineatum. The sequence goes on along the minus strand of OY292465.1, from coordinate 7,942,722 downwards.
GTATTTAAATTTTAATATTTTGATAATAATTTATGTGAAATTTTTGTCATTGTATTGACATTTTGATGGTTTTTTTTTTTTTTTTTTTATTTGGCTTCGCACGGTTGTGCATTCAGCCAGTGTCAAGTAATTAAATAAACTTCAAGTTTATAGATAAATAAGGTAAATAAATACAGATTACAATACACAAATATAATATCCCACCCCTCCCCTTGTGCCTCAGTAAAGATGTGGGGATTTACTGAAACATCAACACGGACTTTTTGGGAGAACTTGAAATGCAGTGTTATCCAATATTGTTTCACTTCCCTACACTTATGCACGTTCACGAACACTTAACGGTTAATAATCCACCATTATTACACATTAACATTCGAAGAAACACAAGTTTTGGAAAATAAAACAAAAATGAAACTTGACTTCTCAAATTCCCGCCAAAAAGCCCATTTTGATGGTTGTCATTGTTTGACTTATTTTTATTCGCATTCCAGCAAATAAAAATAAGTCTTTATTGTGTAAGTATCTAAAAAGTTTTTATTTTGTTTTGAACTGCTATTTTGATAATTTCTCGAACTATGAGGTCTTCGCTGAGGAACTCTGAGATGCGATCCGAAGTTCGCGGGGTCAACTAGTCAACAAACAACAAGCATTTCATTAAAAATTGGCAAAATAAAAAATGCTTTTATTGCCATTTCTATTAAAATTTGTTTAAATAGTTGTGAACTGGTATCCCTATTCAAACCCCAACTACTATTATCTATTCTATGGCTACCGGGCCAACCAATACGAAGAGAGTTGACTGGGCCTGTAGCGAATGAACTTCACGTCATCACGTTACAGTACAGACCACAGACTATACACATACACAGACCTACCTATTATTAGTATCATTTTGTTTGTTCTGTGGATAAGACCAGAGACAACTGTGGGCTAAACAAGAACGTTGGCCGACACAGGCAGGCACGGCACGGAGCTCTACTCTATTTTTGACAAGTCATGCATCAATCAAACAAAAAGTCAAACGGACGGACGACGGGAAGGAACGGAACCAAACGAACGCCATTTGTAATCATTTGTTGTATTTTCGGTGTCCGACCGATTCCGAATTGAATTGAAGACTAATAATATTGAAAAATGAGCGAAGAAAAGGAACTAGTTTGGGGAATCAAAAACGGCGATATCGACCAAGTCAAAGACATCATAGAAACACAGGTTAGTGCTACCAATATACGGCGAAAATATGTATTGAATTTGTCTGTAATTATGGAAATTTCTCAGCAGTTATGTAGCGAGAGAAAGCGGTCCTTTCAATTTCGCATGAGTATTTGTCTGGGCAATGCTTTAGAACACTCAATTGTGTCGCATCTGATCTCTAAATTATCTAATCATCACCACCCACATACCTACATATTTGTTCTGCCTATTGTCTAGGAATTAGCGTAGACCTATTCATAAGTTTAAGTTTAACCTACCTGTAAATCACACAATACGTTCACGCCGCTCTATCTTTATGTTTTGAAATTTGCTGTCATAGTGCTTAGTAAATGCACTTTGATGAGAATTTAGAACATGAAGGAATGATTTATTTACAGAAAATAGATGTGAATGCACCTATTGATGGAAGAGTGCTTCTTCACTATGCTGCTGACTATGGCCAAACTGCTGTCCTGAACTATTTACTTGACAAAGGAGCTGATCCAAATGTAAGTTCCTCATGAACACTTCCTGTTTGCACGCAAATACAATTACTTACATCTATTATTTGTTGCGTCCGTGGTCTCTGCCTACCCCTGTGGGAAAGAGGCGTGATTTTATATATGTATGTATGTATTATTTGTTGCAGATGATCGACAAACATGGTATATCAATCTTGCTGGCTGCTATTTGGGAAGGTCACACTGATTGTGTGAAATCATTACTCAAGAATGTAAGTTAACTTGCAACTAGCTGATGAATATAGATCACTTATTTTAATCAAGGTATACTCGAGCCATTTTGGATGTACAATGTTTACTAACACTGCACTGACAGATCAATCAGCTGATAGCAGGAATAGACCAATCACAGAAAACTGAAATTAAATATGATTGGCACTGATTCAATATGGCCAATCGTAATGAATCTCAGTTTTCTGTGATAGGTCTATTCCTTCCATCAGCTGATTGATCTGTCAGTGCAATGTTAGTAAACATTGTTCATCCAAAATGGCTTGAGTATAGGTAGTATAATCGTCTCATGTTCAGTATCTTGTCTTGACCTAACTATAATGAAAATTAATAATGTTTACAGGGAGCTTCTAAAAGTGGAAAAACACCAGATGGCACTCCATACATGGAAGCTGCAGAGAAAGAAGAGATCAAGGAACTTCTCACATAGAAAGTATCTACTTAACTTATCATCAGTCATCATTTGGATTCGCTCATATTTATTTTTTAATGCTAAGACAAAATCATTTAGACTGGATAGTTCCAAACTTCATCAAAGATATTTTTACATGCATTTATTTACATCGTAATGAATTATTTTTGTACGCTCAACATATTGAATGATGGGATTTTGTATTTTCATTGTGCGTCCATAGTTTAGTGTCATGTACTGAAGGCCTGGGCTGTCATGTTAGACTAGTAACTCTCATGCTTTAAGAGTGAAGGCCCCATTCTCTAAATTTAGCAAATAAATTATTTTATATATAAGGTATAATTCCACGTAAGATGTAATTTTATCGCTAAAATAAAACTATTTAAAAGCATGGGTCTTTTTAAATATATTTACAAAAACTTCCCCTCAACACAAAGCTTTGGTATCATCATCTCAGGTAGATAAATAAACAAAAAAGCAGGTGCCTAGATTAACACAAAAATCAGTTTCATCACTCCAACTAAAAATTCAATCACAATAACTTAAATAGGCAAGTTTCTATTACTAAGATATCACAAAATGTTCACTTCTCTACAATTCCCCATCTCCAGGGAATTTCCTGTATTTATTCTTAGCTGGTGGACAATAACATGCATTTTTCTGTGCATCTAAATATGATTTACATCCCAGTGTGAGTGTGCCAGTGAATAGTAATTTAGCTGCTCCTTTACAACCTAAAAAAGTGAAAAAAAGACATTATATTTACCAAATAAATCAAAATAAAACAGTAAAAAATTAAAAATATAAACTAACATCATCTTTTTTTTTTATGTAACCAAAACTGGAGTCAAAAGTAGATTTTATTCAGAACAGTACCTATAATTTGAACAAGATATTTGATGAAACTGTAAAACAGTCACAACACCGAACTCCATACACACAAGCTGTCATAGTAATTTTATAGCCTGGATGCCTGGACCAATTGACATGGTCATGGACGTGACATGGTCAAATGATCATGGAATTTAACATTGCAGGGTAAAAACAAATTAGTGCTCAATTGGTTATCTTAATTGGTCATCAATCTACTGGCTGCTCAACTTCTTGATCTACTATTAAAATCTAGCTATAGCAGACTGGTATGTGACAGATTAAAAGAGAAGAGGAAAATATAAAACAAATTAGGTAAATCATGATAACTGTACCTTTTGAAATAGTGTCTCCAGCTACATTCACAGATTTATAAGATTCACAATAGTTGTAAAGGCATCTTTTGAAGTCCAAATCGCATACTTCTTTACCACTATTACATGTGTCATAACAAATGTCATGGGTGTCGCAACATTTAGTCATCTCTTCGAGAGGTAAGTACTCTGAAGCTATGTCGAAGCCGAGGGATCCACAGCCATTGGACTTTGGCACATGATTTCTGTTGCGCACTGGTCTTTGCCCTGAAATGAATAAAAGTTATAATTAAAAGTGTGATTCATCATATCAACCCTATTTAAATATCATGAGTATCTAGGTACCTTCTGGACAGCTGAATATGCAGTCTTCTTCAACAGCTGCATCGAAAACTTCATGCAATGACTTGAATTTTTCAGCCACTGTTATAGCATTCCGGAACCAATCTCCAAACACAGATTCCGCGGAAAGAACAGCATCTTTTAGGTTCTTGAGCATAGTCGAACCTATACCAGTGTACGCATACGCGGCAAAGGTTAGAATGTAAATAAATATTTTCCTGTATGGAATCTCCATTTTGCTAGTTAATATAAATATCTTTACTCAATTCAAATTAGTACTATAACATTATTTGTAAAAATAACAAGCAAACCAAATGAAAACACGTAATTTTCAAACTTTGGTCTATTTTGGGAAAGTGGATTGAGTGACACTGACAGACGTCAGACAGACGAGACGAGCGGAAACAGCTGTTTACTATTTCGATCACAGACTATAACAATTTCGACTAATAAAAATAAATAATCGACCAAACTTAACCCCTAAATAAGTGAGATCCCATCTTGATACCATAGAGTCTTGTCCTTATTTTTCTTTAAATGGCAACATTAGCAACAATTTTTGAATATCCGGTCGGTAGCCATATTGTTTTAAAAAGTGTTTCTTTTCCGTTTCGTTGTCGTGAAAAATGACGGGCTTTAGCAATAAGGTGAGAAGAAAAATAGGATAATAATCTAAAATTCTTCAATGGAACTGTGTATTTTCAATTCGTAGTGCAAAAAATCAGAATTGATTCGTCAACTACAGTTTAGGACGTGGAAAACCGTGCGCAAGGTCTATTTAGTCACACGTGCATGCTTCGTGTTTGGGAGAGTTGTTTCTTTACAAATCTTAGCCGTGTGCTCAATATCTTGAACAAAACGTGCACTAACTAACGCGGCGTGTTTTAAACCAACGTAACTGCTGCATTTACCAGTGTTTATTCATAATAATTTGAGGTTATGCGGCAAGTGAGTTTGTGGGTAACCTAGTGTTTCTTGTTCCAGGCCATTGTTATCGATGGCCGCGGCCACCTGCTCGGCCGTCTGGCCGCAGTCATTGCTAAGGTTCTGCTGGAGGGAAACAAAGTTACAGTTGTCCGTTGTGAACAGCTGAACATTTCCGGCAACTTCTTCAGGTAAATACGAGTCTTGAACATTCTCATTATGGTTGTGATCATGTCGCATGTATCCTCTGAAATCTGAATTTATTCTCTACAAATACTATCAATATACATTGTACCTAGAAGATTTTCCTGAGTTTTAAGTGTTTAGGTCTGTTACTCACTACAGATACTTGATAGCAAGAGACTACTAATCTATCCTTTTATATCTTGATTGACACTTGCACATGATGTATACTTTTGGGTAATTTGCGACTGAATGTCAACATGTTGTTATTTATAAAATTCTGATGCTCACACTTGCTATCATTTAACCATTTATCATTTTTCTTAGTTCTAACTATCTATTGTTTTCAGGAACAAGTTGAAGTTCATGTCATTCCTTCGTAAGAGATGTAACGTGAACCCTGCTCGAGGACCCTTCCACTTCAGAGCTCCCTCTAAAATCCTCTGGAAGACAGTCAGAGGTATGATATAAAGGATTTTATGGCTGCAATGCAATAGATGTCTATAAGCCAAGGAAGATTGAGTCAACAAAATCTTGTGCTTAGAAATAACCAGCATTCTGTAATAATTACTAAAAGGAAATTCAAGGCAAACTTGCCTATTACATGCTGAGACTGGGATATTCACAAAGATCTGTTTTCAATGCACACTTTGACGTGTTGACATATCCACAGAAAAGACAGGTCAATATGTGTGAGGCTGACCTAAACTGCGGTTTTCCTTCACTGTTTAGAGCTTGTGTTAATGTAATGTGCACATAAATTTTTCGAAATGGAAAATCCATTGATTTTCACGGCTGAGACTCGGACCCACGACCTTCGAATCGAAAGTCAAGGTACTATCCTACTCGGCCAACACCGCTCAGTTAGTTGGTAGCTGTCTGATATGTAAACCATGACTTTATTTTAGTCATTGCTTTGTGAACAGTTGATAACTTCTGGAAATAATTCTTCCAAGAGGAGAAATTAAATCCTTTAAATTTTCTATGATGTTTACAAACTAGCTCATCTTCCTTAGCACTTGCAAAATCCTGCACATGATTATTTACAACCATTTACCTACATTATTTGATGTGTTATGATAATACTACTATTATGAAGCTCCCATACACACCTACCTACAATTCTATCTTGATTCTTGGCTAAAGTTGTGCTTATCATCAGGAATGATCCCACACAAGACTGAGCGTGGGAAGGCCGCGCTAAGGAAACTCCGCGCGTACGACGGTTGCCCACCACCCTTCGACAACCGTCGCCGTGTGGTTGTACCAGCTGCCCTCAGAGTTTTCTGCTTGAAACCCGGCCGCAAGGTAATTATATACCCCCTATTATTCCTGAGCATATCAATGACCTTTGCATCCATCTTGACTAATTTTCGTGTGACTATGCTAGCGTGATGGAAGACTGCTGCGCTGGTCTAGGTCAAAAACTATTTAAATAACTACTAAATACAGCTCTGCTATTAGGATGGTAATATTCTATAAAAAAAATACAATAGGTGATGCAGGATGCAATAAGTCTTAGATTTTGGGTTGACTTTTCATCAGAGATTGGTCAGGAAGCAGGCAGTTTGCGAGAAAAAAATCATATCTGCATTATTTTTCTAGCCTCACTCCATCACATTATTGGTGATTGGCATAGGGATTTGGTTCTATTGAAGTAATTTTATTTGATCCCTCTTTCACATTTTATAGGAAATAATTGGAATCATCCAATAACAAACAACTTTCAAATGATGTTATACTTTGGGTAATTTGCGACTGAATGTTCACATGTTGCAATAATATTTATTCTGATCTCCCTTCACAATAGCCTTATAAAATTAGTGACATCACATTTCTTGACCAAACATATTAATTTCAGTACTGTCACGTCGGCCGTCTGTCCCACGAGGTCGGATGGAAGTACCGTGACGTCGTTCGCAAGCTAGAAGACAAGAGAAAGATCAAGGCAGTCAAGAGGGTTGCTTTCGAGAGGAAACTCCAGGTTTGTACAATTTTGAATCATTTGAATAGACCTATTTACTAACATTAAATCACCACATGAGTGAAAAAGGTTTGGCTTTGATGTTACCTATCAATGGGAAGGACATTGACCTGCCAAGGCTAAATATGCGAAATTATTGTGAGGGTGATTCACAACTTTTGTGACTGACCACATGGCAATGTATCCCTATACATTGCCATGTGGTCAGTCACACACATGAGTACTCAAACTCACAAACTAAAACTTAAAAAACTCTAATTAGAATTTAAAAATGAGGAATGAACCTTGCAAAATATTATTTTATATCTTTTTGACCGGATATGATTAACCCAATACTACAATGATGAACACAACAACTTACCTACATTATTTGATGTTTATGAAAATAATACCTATCAACTGATGCACCTTCCTACAGTATTGATACATTTTTCTCAAAGAAAATCGTAACAAATTTATTATTTTTGTTTCAGAAAATCACCAAGGACTCCGGAGAAAAGGTGGCGAAGGCGGTAGCGCCGTTCACATCAGTCATCCAATCCTACGGATACAACTAGGATAATAAGATATTATAAAAAATAAACCTCTGGTTGCCCAAAACGTAATTTTATTTTACTCCATAGCCTAAAGCTTGATACAGAATAGGAATATTTTGTTATGTATTTTGAAGTTCTATAACCTCGCAATACCATCATAGTAGGACCTACTATTTTGCGACTATACGAACATTCGTCATATGGAAACTAGGAAGCCGCCCTGAAAACAGAGTACCTAGTCATAAATTATAACATGAGATCACACAACTGAATGAGCCAGGGTTCAGCTATATACACAGCTCGTTTCAGCGCTACCCATCATTTAATTATTGCAGTATGGAGATGTAGGTAGGTAGTAGTAGGTACCTGGGGCGAGATTCATCACTTCTCGGAATGTATTCCGAGAAATCGGAAAGTGACGTTTTTTCGCTGATAATACGTCAACATTCCGATGAAAATCTTCGAATCGGATGCATTTCGAAGAGTGTGACAGAGCAAACAGAAAAACATAGATGCCCCTAAAAATAGTTTTTCTCAAATATTTTTTAAAACCAGACATTGATAAGTTACAGTTTTATTGTAGGTATGTAGGTTTAGAGATTGTACCTAGGTACTGCTGAAGTCTTGGCCAACAAGGCTTTTTTAAAGTTAAAAAAGTTAAAAGAGATAGAGTTGGTTCACATTAAAGGGTATTTAAGTACCTACCTACCTACTTGTCGGTATAAATAAATAAATAAATAATGCTGGACATTTCACACAGCATCATGTAGCCCCAAGCTAAGCAGAGCTTGTGTTATGGGAACCACATGACTGATATACTACTTAAATATATATATTTTTTGTAAATACATACATAATATACATAGAAAACACCCAGACCCAAGACAAATATTTGCAGATCATACAAACATTTGTCCCGCGGTGGGGATCGAACCCGCAACCTCCTGCGTCACAGTCGGGCCTTCACCCACTGAGCCACAGAGGTCGTCAAAGGTATGGGCGGATTTTTTTAAATTTGTACATTGCATTTTCAGCGTGTCCATCGACTTCCAGTGCATTATTTTAATACTTCTAATAGATTTGTGGTACGGGTATGGTGTTTTTCGGATAGATTAACAATCTTTTATCCATTTTCAACGTAAACATATATAGGGTACCATATAATTTTAATTAAAATAAAGCAAAATAAGTAATACTTTACTGCATTTTTACCATGTCCCCTCGTCAGTTTGCAACTTTCATCGTGTCATTACAACTCAATAGATCGAGTTTTGAGACACATTTTCTAGTCTATTATCATGATAAATTCACTGTTTTTCGAATAATGGACAGCAAAACCATGTAAGTTAATTAAATTATTAGATATTTAGCTTTAAACCTCAGTCCAGATTTTTGGCATTTTTGGACATGTTCGGCTGACTAACGGGTTATTGCTACTTGGATTATTGCAATCCTACTAATGTGGTATTTTTTTGAATAAACTGGTACTCTTGCTGGCATTCCGACTGCCACTCTGATGTATTGATGTAATCAGACTGTTTTATGAGTCAGTGAAGTGTGTAGGTAGGTGAAGTCCTGTCCGAGGTCCGCTGATGAACTGCTGTTTTTTGAAGGTAAGAAACAAGTTTTTGGCATATTACTAGTTCGTAATGAATAGTTTAACTTCCGGTTGCATGAAATAAAAGCAGTTCCACAGGATTATGTTATTACATTCGGCAGAAAAATTAAAAACATTTTCCTTGCCACGGTTTCGTTACTGTCAGCTGAGGAACATTTGCAAAAACGTTAGTCATCCGAACAAATTGTTAGTCATCTGACCTGTAAAGTCAAGTGCATATTGCGGAATTTTTGTATTTTTAACCGACTTAAAAAAGGAGGAGGTTCTCAAGTTGACTGTTTTTTTAAAATTAAAAGCTTTTATTTAACTTGCAATGTATGTACCTAAATGTACCTGCTGGATCAAATGCTGAGGGGTAGCCTTATTTTCTTGTCACTGTACCTACTATAACATTTTTGATTTGTGTGCATGTACCGTATAGTGGCGAAAATAAAACTCTTTTCTATTCTGTTTTATTATCTAATAAGTACCGATTAAGTGGTATTTAAGTTATTTTTTTTTCAAGTTTTTGTTATAAAAGTTACCGGATCCCATAAATAAGATAGAATAAATCTTAAATTTAAGTAAAAATGTGTCATAATTGTTAAATAAATGTGGTACCGTGGGGCAGTCCCGGGCATCATCAGTGACTTCACGGTTGAGAGGTAGTTCAAAGCACTATGCAAAATAGACGTATTTTATTAATAAAACGCTCACTCTATAGTTGTAAAAGTCAGAATATCTTGCCATTGTAAACACAAGCCTTACTTGTCCTCTGACTAACATCGACGGTCCACTGACTAACTGTCCTCTCGAAAAAGTTTTTTGAAATCGTATTTTAGATATTAAGCACACTGTTTTTTAACAAACTTTTGTGTTCCTTGGTGAGATAATATTAAATAGTATTATGTGTAATTTACTTGATTTTGTACGGGTTCTAAATTCTAAGAAACACTAAAAAGACTGAGACAAATTTGACCAAAAGTTAGTCACCTGACATAAAAGTTGAAATATTTAATATTTCTAGTTAATATTCAAAGAATATGCACTGATTATTCTATTGTGATTTTAAATTGGATTCAAATAAAAGGCTTTTTACGATTATACGTGTTTTATTTTTTCTTTTATCCAGAAAACAATTTCGTTACTCATTGGACAATTTTGACCACAGTATCAGTATTAAAATACCAATAAATCAAGTTTTCTTCAGTAAATTACATGACTTTTGGGTTTTCATGAAACTTTACATATCTTGCTATAAGATCATTATACCCAGAAATAGATATTTGAAGAAAAAAAATTTTTACAACATTTTCAGAATGGTACAAATTTTAAAAAATCCGCCCGTATGCGCTTAGCTAGGTCCCATCCCTCTATCATAATCTACAATTCTACAGTATTTTCCATTGACGTCATAGAAAATCAATTTATGGGTCCCCATTTGCTGGTCCAATGGGTTTCATCAGATAATTATTTTACGCGCGAGGACAAATCTTCTTGTGCAGCTGCGACCAGCGATAATGCTTCGTAAAGATGTGAAGGCGGATTCTTCTTGATCCTTTGAATTTAAACTTTATTTTTCTGTAGGTACCTAATAGTAGGTACCTACTTATACCTACCTAGTAGTAGTTTCATTCTCCTTTAGATTTCTATATAGTGTTCTGAATAAAAATTTGGGTGATAAAAACTCATAAATGAATCCATCAAATAAAAATACTGGCATACCTACTTAGATCGTTGTTAAATTCTGATTTATAGTAGGCAGGGGCGGATTAAGCTTCAAGAGCGCCCTAGGCAAGCTCCTCATAGGCGCCCCTCTGGTAACAAACCATCAAATACCGTATTTGGTCAAGCCTCTGACTACCCAAGGGGGTAGCTATGCTCTGACCATCTAAGAAGACATTTGCAATGGATCTGGAATGTCTAATAAGTGCTGAGAAAATGTCAATCTAAGTACCGAATTTTTGTAAGACAAGTGCAACATGTGGCACTTGATTTTGTTTTCGATGATCAAAGAAAAAGCTCGCTGCTTGTCTTTACTCACAATATAAAATCTACCTACTCATAATATGAAGTTAAATGCGAGCGAAGCGAGCAGATTTTTTTAAGACAAATTCAACAATGAGGAAGACTCACGATTTTAGTTGAGTATGCAGATTTGTAGATACAAAAAAAACAAAAAATACTGTGTTTTTGGTTTTTTAATCGGATCAAAAATGACCGAGTTACAGAGATTTTAGTGCACCAATCTAAAAAACGCTCGCGAGAAGGTCGCGACTGGCTGTGACGTCACCAGGCGCCCGCGGCTCGCTCCACTAGTACAAAATCCCTAGTTATTTTCAAACTAATTTCCGCCCGCGGCATCGCTCGCGTGGCACCTGGATAAAAAGTAGCCTATGTCCTATTCCCGCTCATTACCTATCTATATTTTAAATTTCAGCCAAATCGGTTCAGTAGTTGTCGAGTTATAGAGGAACAAACATACATCCAAACATCCAAACTTTCGAGGTCATTCACGTTTTTTGTTAAGTAAGTACTTATGCAGATTTGTAGATTTAAAAAAGTTATAAATGATTTCATTTTTATTTTTAAATATGATTACGACTGTATTCCCAAGGCACAGTAGACATATTCTATCAGATCTTTTAGGAATTTTTAGATCCGTTGAAAAAGTCTAAGCGGGTAGTCAGAGGTAGAGAAGCAGTGTTGGCCGAGTGCGCTAGTGCCTCGACTTTCAATCCGAAGGTTGTGGGTTGAAACCCAGCCGTGCATCAATGGATTTTTCGTTTCGAAAAATGTATAAGTAGGTACCTAAGTAGGTATGCGCTTTAACACGAGCTCTAAACGGTGAAGGAAAATATTGTGAAAGTGTGATTTGAAAACCAAGTTTAGGTAGGTAGGTATGTGATTATTTTGACTCGTACATACAAATTATTAATTTTAGGTATTACTTACGATTAAAAGTATGTATTAAAAATACCTATTCACTAAAAAGTTTAAAGGCGAAAATTAATTTTAAGTAGGTACCTACCTAGGTAAGTAGTAAGTAGGTAGGTACCTACTTAAAAATAATTTATGTAGGTAATAATTTAAGTAGGTAGGTAAATAATTTAGGTAGGTAAAGTTAATATTAGTGTGATTCGACTCCTGATTGTTAGTTTTGTTTGTTATTGTTTTCGGTAAGTACCGGTACCTACCTAAAATACCTATTCAGTAAAAAGTTTAAAGGCGAAAATTATTTTTAAGTAGGTACCTACCTACCTACTTACTACTTACCTAGGTAGGTACCTACTTACAAACAATTTTCGACTTTAAACTTTTTACTGAATAGGTATTTTAGGTAAGTACCGGTACCTACCGAAAACAATAACAAACAAAACTAACAATCAGGAGTCGAATCACACTAATATTAACTTTACCTACCTAAATTTTTACCTACCTACTTAAATTATTACCTACATAAATTATTTTTAAGTAGGTACCTACCTACTTACTACTTACCTAGGTAGGTACCTACTTAAAAATAATTTTCGCCTTTAAACTTTTTAGTGAATAGGTATTTTTTTATACATACTTTTAATCGTAATACCTAATTAATAATTTGTATGTTCGAGTCAAAATAATCACATACATTACCTACCTACCTAAACTTGGTTTTCAAATCACACTATCACACTTTCTCATCACACTAATCATACTATCACACTAATCACACTAATATTATAAATGCGAAAGTTTGGATGTTTGGATGGATGATGTTTGTTCCTCTGTAACTCAACAACCACTAAACCAATTTGGTTGAAATTTTAAATATAGATAGGTAATGACCAGGAATAGGACATAGGCTACTTTTTATCTGGGTACTACGCGAATAAAGCCGCGGGCGGAAGCTAGTTAATATTAAAAATGCAAAAGTTTGGATATTTGGATTTATGTTTGTTCCTCTATAACTCGACAACCACTGAACTGATTTGGCTGAAATTTAAAACATAGATAGTTCTTGACCTGAAATAGGACATAGGCTACTTTTTATCCAGGTGCCGCGCGAGCGAAGCCGCGGGCGGAAGCTAGTTTGAAATTAACTAGCGATTTTGTACTAGTAGACCGAGCCGCGGGCGCCTGGTGACGTCAGACGCAGCGCGAAGCTCCGAGCGCGCGTTTTGAAATGGCCGAAAAGAAAACTTGAATAACTTCGTCATTTATTGATGGATTTTAATTATTTAAAAAACAGAATGCTCAGAATGCTAAAGAGTATACGCCCTCATACTTAGAAACCCAATATTTCGTTTAGTGATTGATCCCCATTGTGGCACTTTATTTTGTTTTCAGTGATCAAAGAAAAAGCTCGCTGCTTGTCGGTTCTTATTCTGTGGTCAGACTTAACTCACTTTACTCGCAATATATCTACTTATAATATGAAGTTAAATGCGAGCGAAGCGAGCAGATTTTTTTCAAGAGCAATGTGGCACTTTATTGTTTTTGTTGATCAAAGAAAAAGCTCGCTGCTTGTCGGTTCTTATTTTGTGGTCAGACATAACTCACTTTACTCGCAATATTCCTACTCATAATATAACATGAAGTTAAATGCGAGCGAAGCGAGCATATTTTTTTAAGATAAATGCAACATGTGGCACTTGATTTTGTTTGCGCTGATCAAAGATAAAGCTCGATGCTTGTCGGTTCTCATTCTGTGGTCAGACATAACTCACTTTATTCGTAACACACTTACTTATGAAGTTAAATGCGAGCGAAGCGAGCAGATTTTTTTTAAGACAATTGCAACATGTGACACTTTATTTTGTTTGCGGTGCTCAAAGAAAAGGCTCAGTGCTTGTTGGTTTATTTATATCCGGCTGATTCAATCGATCCGCTCGAAAAACTAATGACTTTCGATGGATCCAAAAAATCGCCAGATCGTACGTCTATGATCGCGACGCGATTATCATCCCTGTCGCACGGCTCACGACCGACCCGCGCCCTCCGTGCCGCTCCGACCCGTAGGCGCCCCCGCGGCCCGCACCTCCAACATCGTAAATTGTCTTTCTTATTTGAATCGAATCGGGTGACGTAGGGCGCTGGACACACAGAAAAGACGTAAGACGCAGACGAGGCGCGGACATTTGTCTCTTCCGCGTCCCTTTCATACAAAATGTATAGAAGCGTCGCGACGCAAAACATACAGAAGAGACGGGGCGCGGGCGCGACGCTGTTCGCTGGCGCCCTGTCCGCGACGCGTCCTCGTCTTAAGTCTAGTCTGTCTGACCTGCGCCCGGAGTAATCAAGAAGATGGGACGCACTTCGGAAGCGCTATGGAACTACCTAGAGCTTTGTAACTATACCTACCTACTTATAATTTTTTTTCTTAAAAACTTCTTTGCGCGCCCCTCTGCAACCTCGCGCCCCTAGGCAGTTGCCTAGTTTGCCTTAAGGATAATCCGCCACTGATAGTAGGTATACTGTGTACCTATACTTAGGTAGGTACACAGGAGTAGCATGATAGGTTATTATTTCAGGCTACTCTGTAAAGGTACCTACAGTGTGTGTGTAGGTACCTACCTACAGGCTAAGAATAAGAAGCCTAATAAGTGTTTACTATAGGTACCTACAAGTAGGCAACCTTACCTACCTACATTCCTTTTTCATCTCGTATCTATGTTCAGGTGCATTTGCAGGAACTACCACTTTAATCGAAAGTTGGCAAACATTCTACCTTTCCAGTAAGTATTCAGAAGCAGAGCCACCAACATTTTAATCAGCTAGCCGTTTTCCTTTCTTTGGAGAACCAGACCACACAAGTATCAAAACCACCAGATAATTTTTTTAAAAGTCCTTGCGTAGGATGTGAAAATTGAATGCGTTCTAGAGCATAATAGCCATTCTATCATCCCACCCTCAGAACCAGTATAAAAGAGCGGATTTGCACAGAAAGATTCAGTTCGGAAGCAGCCTTCGATACAGGAGGTTCACTTCTTACAGCAAAGGAAGAACAAACAACAATACGAAACGTACTGTGACTATGAATAATTGGCGTTTACTGCTACTTGCGGTTGTCGTGGTTGTCCAACCCTTCGGGTCCTTTACTGAGAGTAATCTCATTGATGGCCGCGAGCGTTGCGAACGTTCTGAAGACGCCAGGCTTTATGGGTATCGCAAAACCGACGAACGACGCTCACTAGATGGAAACCGTGAAGATCGCCGTGTAGCTCACGAAGAACGTCGCTTGAGGTCTGATGTTCGTGAAGAACGACGCTATGACACTTATCGTGGCCCCATGCTGACTCGCTCGGAGTCTTTGGAGCGAAACGAAAGACGCTTTTCCCCTGAACTGAGTCGGTCTACAGAACACAGATTACTGGGAGAGCAGGAACTTCGTTATCGGGATACTTTTGCTCGGAACAGGGCAGCCCGTGAAGACCACAATCGTAATCGAGATGAATCTAGAAATTTTCTGGGCCAAAATGAGCGAAATTCACGTGAGTCAAGAAACCGTGACACCTTGGACGCCTCGCGCACCTTCATACACTCAAGGGATGGCAGAGACACACGCTCCGTTGAACGAGAGTCGAGGAGTACCGTGTCTCGTTTACCAATTCGCACTTTCCGAAGCAACGAAGAACGACGCGTTAAAGAAAAAAGAGAAAGATCCACCGTCAAAAGAGAAAACGTAGCTCGCACTGACATACGACGCGATTCAAGACTCAGCGCTTCCGCTCGTTCTGATAGTAGACTCCAGCTTGATGATAACAGGGAACGCAGAATCTTCGATCGCCGCAATGAGGGAGATGGTACTGAATTCAGACGTTCACGTTTTTCTGATGCCAGAATCAATGAAGTTCGTGCAGTTCGAGCACAGAGATCTATTGTGCAGAATGAAAGAAACAATCATGTCTCCAAAGATGTGAGGGTTGAATCGCGAAAGGATCAACCTGAATCAGGACTTAGGGACCGGGTCAGTGCTGTTCGGCGTGACTCCGAGAGGTATTCGACTGACAGAGTACGAGAAACTAGACTTGGGGACAGGATGGACAACAGAATTAACGAAAGGATTGATGGGCACAGACACCAGCGAGATGTAAGCAGGCGTTTCACAGGCACTCTACGTAATACCGATGATAGACGCGTAGACTCTCGAGAAATCAGAGCTTCAAGAAGCCTTGATATGGACACTAGAAATGACTTACGAATGGAACGACGTTCGATCTCATTGGATAACAGGCTATCGAGATCCTCCGAAAGGATCACTCGCGATGAAAGGGCAGCTAGAATTCGTGACGTCAGAGGTGAGAGTTTAGATGACCGAAGGCAAGTGCGAAACAATAACCATTTATCCAGTGCAAATACAGAACCAATGCAAGAAACCTCTACTCGTAACGATAACTGGAAAGCTTCAAATGAGCGACGGCAGCAGCGCGAAGTTAGAGAACGTGAAAACAGCCTTTCTAGAGACAGAATCTCCATGCTCCGTGAGAAGCATGAGGTTCGAGACAGCAACGAGAGGATACAAGAAGCCCGTAGGACTGTCAGATACAACATAAGATCAGATTTGCGGCGTCATGTGCTCGAGCGAAGCATGGAAAGAGCTCGCAACGAGAACGAAGAACGGAGAAATGACATTCGTGAATTATCGAGTACTCGGTCAGCTGATGTTTCAAGAATTCGTGAAGATACGAGGGTCAAAGAAAGTGAACGCCAACAAATTCGAAGCCAAGAACGAGGTATGGAACGAGAAGCCGGGAATGCTGATACTCTTCGCCTTGAGTCTCGTAGATCAATCCGAAGTGATGGCATTCGCCTTGAACGAATTGTAAGAAACCGAGACGTTATAGAAAGTGGTGACCAAGATAGAACCCATAGAATCCTGGAGCGAACAACCCGAGGCGTGCTTACACCTCAACGAATTGATACCCGTCGATCATCCAAGCCTGAAACCATCCGGCTCGAACGTCGTGTACGCAACCGGGATGAGGCTAGAGAAAATGAACGACAGGATTTGCAGCGTGATAAACGCGATGGACGCACTCTTTTAAACCGCCAAGCGAGCGAGAGATTCGCTGAGCGTAGACAAGAAAACCGTGACTTTGCCAAAGGCTCTCGAAACGTCAGAATGGCAAGGATCCGTGATGAAATCAGAGGGGAAAGAATTCTTGCAGAGCGTAGGCAAGACAGTCGCGAAACTGTCACAGATTCTCGAGAAGTCCAAATGGCAAGGAATCGAGACGAAGTCAGGGGCGAAAGAGTTCTTGCTGAGCGTAGGCAAGACACCCGCGAAACTGTCACAGATTCTCGAGAAGTCCGCATGGCAAGGAATCGAGACGAAGTCAGGGGCGAAAGAGTTCTTGCTGAGCGTAGGCAAGACACCCGCGAAACTGTCACAGATTCTCGAGAAATCCGCATGGCAAGGAATCGAGACGAAGTCAGGGGCGAAAGAGTTCTTGCTGAGCGTAGGCAAGACACCCGCGAAACTGTCACAGAATCTCGAGAAGTCCGCATGGCAAGGAATCGAGACGAAGTCAGGGGCGAAAGAGTTCTTGCTGAGCGTAGGCAAGACACCCGCGAAACTGTCACAGAATCTCGAGAAGTCCGCATGGCAAGGAATCGAGACGAAGTCAGGGGCGAAAGAGTTCTTGCTGAGCGTAGGCAAGACACCCGCGAAACTGTCACAGATTCTCGAGAAGTCCGAATGGCAAGGAATCGAGACGAAGTCAGGGGCGAAAGGGTTCTTACTGAGCGTAGACAAGAAAACCGCGATGCCACTAGGGACTCTAGAAACGGCCGTGAAGCAAGAAATCGAGATTTCGTCAGAAGTGAAAGAACTGTACGAAGCGTTCGAGGAGAAATAGTGGCTGAGCGTTCTGATTCTCGTCGTCAGCGTGATGCTAGAGATGTCAGGGCCTTACAACGCGAAAGTTATGTCAAAGAACTGACTGAAAGGTCTCGTAACTCTGATGCAAGGAGCAGCGAAAGGCAAATGCAGTTAAGAAATTTGAGGAGTGATGTTCGAGAGTATAATAAAAACGAAATACGAGGAACCAGTGAATTTTTACTGGAACGACGAAACTCAGAGCGAGAGGAAAGACGTGAAAATATCAGAAGCGTCATGAATAACCACAAAGCATTGGCTATGGAAGATGAACATGTCTTCAGCAACTGGCAAATGGTATTCTATACGCTGCAAGGAGTTTACTTATGCGGGCTTCTCGTGCAAATGCTGACCGAAAATGCGAACAAAAAGAAGAGGTAAGATAAAATCAACTGTAACATAATAAACAATGAAGTTTGTTACTTACCGAAGTTAATAACAAACTTCGTAGTAGATCAACTTACCTACACAAGAATATCCTACTTAATGTAGTTTTCTAAACCAAGGTTTCTCTTTACAGATCATTCAACTGGTGGTCTTCTGCAAAGAATATCATCAAAGTGGACTAAGCAACCAACGGAAATATTTAACTGGCATGTTAACCTGTAGACAAATATAGCACCCTATTTATTGTAGGGGAAGATCGTCACCATTCGTACGGCAGGCACATTCGTACAGTGCTTATAAAACACAAACGAAAGGACCCGCGGACATTTCTTTTGCATGTGTGCTTAGGTGGCCTAGCAGCCAATACGTGAAAGTAGTTTCGTGCCAATCCCATCGGTGAGAGCGAAGTGACAGGCAGCATAGTGTTTTCGCGCACGGTAAGTAATTTTTTCATCAAAGTTTTCGTGAATTTTTACACTATTAATAATATGTTTTCCTACGCAGTTTTTTTCCAGTAACTATAAAACATCCTAAAGATATGTTTTTAATAACAAATTAATAAAGTTTTCATATTGATATTAAAACAGGTTTTATTTAATTATTATGTGGCTAAGGGGCACATTCGTACATAACCAGGTGGGGCACATTCGTACGCATATGACCGACGTGTTTATGTTTATTTTATAGGACCTACCTACTTAATATATGGTTTTTACAAAAGAAAATGGTGCAAAATTATAATCCGAAGAAGACACGTAACCAAACGTGGATAAACACTGTCGTCTTCTCAAGTTTTATTGGTTATTAACAGGGTCCTCATCTAAACGGCTACTTGACGATTATATAATCTGCACCAAATATTTCAAAAATTGATTAATCTCTTTTTTAGATTTGATTTGTATTAGCTAGAATTTATGAACGTACAAAATAATTAATTTCAAAAAAGTTTTTGTTGAGTAAAATAAAAATAATTTAATATTTGGAGACTAGACAAAAAGTCATTGAATTTTTGTTAACAAGAAGATAAAACTTAAATAATATAAACAGTAAATAATATTTAGGTACATAATTACCGAAAATCAATAACTTTTCTTCAAGTCAACAAACTTGAAGAAAATTTATTGATTTTCGGTAATTATGTACCTAAATATTATTTACTGTCAAAATAAAAAAAAGTTAATTCTATTTACAGTTTTAATCGCACTGTACGAAGGTACCCCATAGCGTACGAAGGTACCCCCGACACTGTACGAAACTACCCCACACATGGGGCACATTCGTACGAATTCCCGATTGGTGTTTAAATCATCATTGTGCATTGAATATGAGTTATAATCATCTGATTTTTATTTTATTTTAAGCTCAGATATATTTACTAGTAGTATATGCAATTAGTTCACTTCCCAATGAAATATTCGAGATAAAAAAAAATAAAACGTAAAAACCGTACGAGGGGTAACGACCTTCCCCTAATGTTAGTAGAAATTAAAAATAAAATATAGATGTGTGTTACTTACAAAAATCTTTCTTCTGGTACACTACCCTTAAGTTACGCCATTTTTTAACCGACTTCAAAGAAGAGGGTCTCAAATTCACAATTTGACAGCGTGTTTTCATGTGTGTTACGCGATTATTCCGCCAATTATGAATTGATTTTGATGATTATTTTTTAGTTTGAAATATAATTTTGTGAGGATCTGACGAGGATCTTCGGAGTAATCAACAGAAACGCACCTCGAGAGTGCAGATTTAGCTTAACGCTTAGCTTATAACATTGAAGTCGGTTCTTTTAATTCGTAATTTTGTCACTTGTTTCATTATTATCATTAGATAAGATTCGGAAAGTTATAATACAAATGGCATTTGAAATACGCGGGTTATAATATAAATAAATAAATAATAAATAATGCTAGACGTTTCACACAGTATCATGTAGCCCCAAGCTAAGCAGAGCTTGTGTTACGAGTAGGGCTTGCAAATATTCGAAAATTTTAATATTCGAATATTCGATTTATTTTCGGGTAATATTCGAATTATTCGAATATTATTCGAATAATAGGCAAAAATCTTTGTTTTTACTAAAATCACGTCTTTTTTAGGGTTCCGTACCTTAAAAGGTAAAAAAAGGAACCCTTATAAGATCACTTTCTTGTCCGTCTGTCCGTCTGTCCGTCTGTCCGTCTGTCCGTCTGTCTGTCCGTGTGTCACCATCGATTATCTCAGGAACGGATAGAGCTAGCAAGTTGAAATTTATACCATATACTAAGGTCTATAGTCCCTATTGTGAGTATAAAAATCAAGGTCCTGAGTCAACACTATAAAAAGATATAGGCAAATTTAGGTTTTCGTGAAAACTTGTAAGTACCAAAACTTACCTTAATTATCAACTTTTTTTATTTTTCGGAATTTTTCCTTTACTTGTGCTATAAGGCCTTGCTTGTAACCAAAATTGACAATTCTAGGTCAACCGGAAGTACCCTAGAGGTTTTGGATCGAAAACCTAAATGGTAGTTCCCGTTGACCTAGAATAACGAAATTTGGCAAAAAGCAAGGTCTTATAGCACAAATAAAGGAAAAATTCCAAAAAGTTAAAAAAGTTGAAAACTAAAGGGTGTTCCCATACATACATAGTTGACGCCAATTAAAATTGTCCTCCGAGTTGTATGGGCGCTCATACAATTAAGCGGACTAGCTTAATTGGCACCATGGCTAGGTACGGAACCCTCGGCGTACGAGTTCGACTTGCACTTGACCGGTTTTTATTTATTCTTTCAAGTGTTATTTGCATAAACAAAAGATTGTGTCGCCGTAACGAGACATTGGCGATTATTACACGCACAATCAACCACAAATTCTCAGTAAAATCAGTCAACAATATCTGTACTTAATATTATAAAGACGTAAAATTTGTTTGTATGTAGGAGGTTATCTCCGAAACTACTCATCCGATTTCAAAAATGAACTTTCAGGATGAACAAAGGCTATTAAGTTATGTAGGTAGGTACCTAGCGGGCAAAGCCGACCGGAAGCTAGTCTACAATAAAATGACTATGCTGATTTTGTATGAAAGGTTGGTGCCTTCTTTTTTCGCGTAGTCATCAACCAAACAAAAATCACCTGATGCTTGGAAAAATGCAATTGTCACCATTTTGCACAAAAAGGGAGACTGCTCGAAACTGAGCAATTACAGGCCCATAAGTCTCTTATCTCAGGTGTACAAGCTATTTGCCAAGGTGGTATGCAATCAGCTCACTCGCCAGTTAGATGAGTACCAGCCCGTCGAGCAAGCCGGCTTCCGTAGTGGTTATTCCACGATCGACCACATCCACACCATGAAGTAGCTGATGGAGAAGAGTTCAGAATATAACCGGCCCCTGTGCTTAGCTTTCGCCGATTACGAGAAAGCATCCGACAGCTCTGGGCTGTGTTTAACGCTCTCTATCGCTGCCAGATTGACGCACGATACGTGGAAGTGCTGCGGGAGTTATACGGCACGGCAACCATGCAAGTTCGCCTTCACGACACTACCAACCCTATTAACATCAAGAGGGGAGTGCGGCAGGAAGACACAATATCACCCAAGCTCTTCACGGCGGCTCTTAAAGACGTTATGAAGATGCTTGCATGGGATCTTGCGGAATAAACATTCCGTACATCAGCCTTCCTGTCACATCTCAAGTTTGCCGATGACCTCGTATTGTTTGCCCATACCTGGAAGATCTCCAACTCATGATCCAACAACTTTTTGATGCCTCTTTAGCCGTTGGCCTTAACATAAATATGTCCAAGACGAAGATTATGGCGAATGCTTCTGGAACCTCGAATTTTACCGTAACGGTGAAACGAGAGACTGGAGGTAGTTGACAAGTATCTTTATCTTGGGCATATTCTATCTTTTGGTAAAGAGCATCAGAGTAAGGAGATCTCCAGAAGGATACAACTCGGCTGGGCCGCGTTCGGAAGACTGGCAGATGTGCTTCGGTCGAAGAAAGTTCCACAGTGCCTGAAAACCCGTCTCTTTAACCAATGTGTCTTCCCAACTTTGACTTGACGTGGACGCTTACTAAGGAGACTGTGTTCAAAGTATAAGCTACACAGAGAGCCATGGAGCGGGCCATGCTCGGCTTTAAACTCCAAGAACGAATTCGTTACACCGAGATCCGGCGCCGGACTAAAGTCCAGGGCCTGTATTCTACTAGATGACAACCGCTTTGGTTTGGTTCGATCTCTTAAATGTCAGCCATTTGGTGAAATAGTAGAATAGCTTTTCAAAAATTTGTTCTGCCAAAGTTCAAAACCTCACCACAACTGAGTCGTTTGTTATTAGTAGTCATGGAAACAGTCGCTTTAGTTGAGGTTTTGGTTGAGGTTGATAAAAAGTTCGGTACGAGAATCGACGCCCAGGACGTCAGAGTTAGGGTTACGAATCTTAAATGGAATTGGGCTGGACACTCGGTTAGACGAGGTGATGGCAGGTGGCAATAGCGACAAAACACTCAAAAGAGTCTTGGGTAACCAATTTTGATAAAAAGGTAAACTGCTTCATTACATTTTAAAATAACAATTCTCCTGGCCAGGAATCAAACATGTAGATTAAAAAAAACTTTTTATGTAGATTTGCATTTTCCTGACAAAGCACCTCCACTGGGTTGCCGGCAAATACACGAAAGCACTACGCAATCACGCGCGGCACTCTCTAGTGTTTCCGAATCCTATAAAAGTGGCATTTTATGCACATCAGAGTTCTGAGTTTGGTGTTATTAATTTTAATCGAATATCGAATATTCGACTTCAGTATTCGAATATTCGAACGAATTTAATATTCGAATTATTCGAATATTCGAATATTCGAATGCAAGCCCTAGTTACGAGAACCACATGACTGATATACTACTTATATACTTTTTTTTTTGTAAATACATACATTTATACATAGAAAACACCCAGACCAGAGACAAATATTTGCAGATAATACAAACATTTGTCCCACGGCGGGGATCGAACCCGCAACCTCTTGCGTCACAGGCGGGCCTTCACCCACTGATCCACAGAGGTCGTCAAATATTACTCGTCTAAAACTCTGGTGTGTTAAAAAACTTGAATGAAAAGACAAAATAACCTGGACCTAAAAAGTATTTAATTCTTAAAAATTAGAGTACACTTACACAATACATTCTTCACATGGCTTAATCTAGAAATCCATTTTAGCTTTGATCTCTGTAATAGCTTAGAGATAGCTTAAATCCACATTAGCTGTTTCAATCTAACATTCATCAAATTTAGAGATCAACTTCAGTTTTCTTCTTTTGTTGGCCTTCATACCATGCTTTGGAAATCATCCTCTTCATCTCATCATCACCAGTTTCATACCTGAAAAGGAATTATTGGCTTTTTATTTAATTTTTTACCTAACCTAGTTCTGCGATAGCAGCGCCGCGTCTATCGGACTTCAGTGGTGGCGCGTACTCTAAGTTCGTATGAGCAAGTGGCTATCTCTGGTCACGGATTTTTTAAGCCGCCTAATGGCCTCCGTCATGGCTTAACGACTTTACAGCCGGGACCGACAATTTATCATGCCCTCCGAAGCACGGAAGCGCTCAGCTCGTAATGCTCACAAATTGATGTTTCAAAACGAACCACAGAAATTAGTTGACTCTGAAGAATATAAAAATAATAATCATCAATTTGGTCAAGATATTTAGAGGTTACTACACATGCACATAAGAACTATATATTTTTTAGCTGCTACAAAACTTACATGTTTTTCATAAGACTCATGATAGAGTCTTGAGGGTCCTTCTTCTCCATATCAGTCTGGTCTGTCTTGAACCGGTTGCTGCGCTGGTCATCAAACCTTTTCTCAAGCTCCGTCATATGAGACCATTTGACATTAGGGTGAGCCTTAGCGAGGAAGATTACAACCATGTCTGAAAAAGTTTAGAATATTGTGGTAACCTTGAAACTTGTCTTAGTTCAAATATAAATAGATAAAATTTTGTTTTGATGTGGATGTTCTTGAAGAAAATTTTATCTTTCTAAATTTTCCACAGTAAACACAGCCTCTATTATGCTACAAAAAAAATAGGTATAGGTCAACAAAATGTAGGTATAGCTAATACCTATATTTTGCTGGCCAAACAACAAGTATTGCTAGAATTTTTAATTAACTTTTAATGTTTGTATGTAAATTTTCTGTTCTTTGAAAACCATTTTACAAGTTCTTGCATCAGATTGCTAAGATCACTTATTTTGATGATGAATTAATTCCTAAAAATGGATTATAGGAATTTTAGGAATATCCATAGAGGAAAGATAGGGCATTCAATTTATAAAGTAAACTTTACCAGTTTTCTGCTTCCAATGGCTGTCATCAATATTGATTGGTTCCAAGAGCTTGTTGATTGTCAGCAAATAGTCCTTATTGTCCAGGTTCTCCACATGGAGTTCCATGGAGCGTTCCGTCAACTTGCAGTAGACTTGTTCCTTTGGTATGTTCTGTACATCCTTTAGAGTTACAAATACTTTTATGTACTTGTCGGATTGATCCCAACCTGTGAAGAGCAAGGTGATGATTACTAAACAGGTGTGCGAATGATCAGTCAAATAACAACAAGCGAATAGGAAGAAAATAGGACCTAACAGAAAATCCCAAGAAAAATAATAAAATAATACTAAATGGTGCAGTCATCTTCTTTGTAAGTGGCTAATGATGTTTATTGTTTTAATCCACGGAGTTGAAAGTCCAACTGGAGTGGAAAGAAGTCGGTAATGCTCAGTCTTCTTGGTATTTTGTAATCATTTCGACTAATAGATGCTGTGTTCAATCACACTAATATTATAAATGTGAAAGTTTGGATGTATGTTTGATCCTCTATAACTCAACAACCACTGAACTGATTTGCCTGAAATTTAAAATATAGGTAGAAAATGACCGAGAATAGGACATAGGCTACTTTTTAATCGGGTACCACGCGAGCGAAGCCACGGGCGGGCTAGTAATATTCTTACCATATCCATTAAGTTTCAACTGGTATCGCTTTTGAGACGGCGCTGATGTGGAAGTAGAAGGAGTCTCAGAAGAAACTTTTTGTGCTTCTAGAGTGTCTTTTGTTTTGATCAGTTCGGTCTCCAATTTACGTATTTCAACAGACAACAGATCCTGGACTCTTTTGCGTTTTGCCTGCTTAAGGAGCTGGTTTAGCTCTTCAACATCAGCACGAAGCTAAAAGTTTATATTAATTTGTGTATTATTCGTGAAATCATGGTGAAAATGTATAAAAGCTGAGTAACGATCCCGATTGAATAGGTGGGTAATACTTACATCGGCCACCTTGATCTCCGACATTGTTACACAAGTAAATTGTTTTACGAATGATAAAAGATGTTATACAAGTTAATATAAATGGAAAGCAGTCGCAAATGGTAAATAGTTAATCAAAAAGGCGAAGAAAGAAAATAAAAATGCTCGTTCGCACACCGCTTGCTTGAGATTAGTTGATTGAATGATTGATTGATTGATTGGATTGGATTGACGCTCTTGTCTTGACTTTGACAAATGTTTGTTTGTTTGACAGTATATTTTTTTTCTTGAGATAAATTGTGAGTCTAGCATGAATTCAAAATATTTAAACCCAAAAAGAATAAAGGTGGTCTCACACCTATCCGTTTCGAACGAATCTACCGAAACGAATTTTAAAACTCTTTTGAAATCGTATGAAACCTCCCATATCTACCCGCGTTGAATTTTCCGATTCGACCGCTTTGGCGCGGATAGGTGGTCCGCCCGTTATTGTTCTCCAAGTGTGGGCACAATGCTAGGAGGTGGGCAATGGTCTACAAGTGAATTTTTAACAGAGATCTCTCTCTTGAGAGCTTCTGTAAACTCACTTCGAATTCAGCACACTTCGAACGAGCATAATGTTGAACGGTTTAAATCTCATACTTTATATACTTTCCCGTAGGACTAGGCAAAGACTTCGAGATTTGTTGCGATGATCCCACAGAATCCAGGAGTGGATCCACCCATTGGGCACGGTGGGCATGCCCACAACCCTATTTGAGTTTATTGAAGAACAATTGAAATATTCGAAGAAACGAAAGCTTGATTTTGTTAGGTACCTATTTAGATAGGTACTTACCCAGTAGGTACCTACCTACCTACATAAATACAGTTTTTTAGGAGCTTTAAATCTGACGATAACGTACTTCGGCTCGCACTTGGCCAAATTTTGGGTGGCTGTGCCCACAACCATTTTTGAGGGCTGGATCCACGCTGGATCCGCGCCTGACAGAATCCTCACTCAGGTTCAGTAGGTAATCACAATGGATCTAGCTAGGCATTCATGAAGTTCCCTATAGTCGTATTGCTCATTATACGGACTAAAATTGAAGGAAAAAATGTCATTTTTCCTTCAATTTTGATTGGTTTTGATACGTTTTATGTCAAAATTGAAGGACAAATGACATTTTTTCCTTCACTTTTAGTCCGTATAATGAGCAATACGACTATAGGACCCGTAGCTATATGTGCGTCTTTGTCAACCCGGGCGGCGCGCGAGACTTGGTGTCCACCGGAAAATATCACAAAACACCAACCAGCCGATGCATTTCTTCTATTAGGTAGGTACGTACGTAAGTACCTACCGTCAACTAGATAAAATTATGGCAATCTATGAACACAACTCTCCCACCTGAGAAAGAAAAATCCAGATTGTGTCGCAATGAGCTTAAAAATATTTTCTGCCCAGGGAAATGTAATAATATTTACATCCGGTTTGCGAAGTAAAGGATAGTTGGTACAATAAAACATACATTGAAATTGAATAATTTAATTAGCAAAGAGAACCTACTACTTATTTGATTACAATTTAAACAAACACCAAAGCATTCTAATGCAACCGAATGATTCTTCCGAGTTAGATTCATCAATTTCATCATATAAGTAAGGTACACTAATGTAATAATCGAAGCCACCAACTTTATCTACCAAACCAATAGGTAGTGATAGTTACTCAAGATGCGTATTTTTTTATATTATCACGCCTACGAACATTAATTAAATAGGTAGGCGTTACATTTACATTGCATAGGTACTCTGGTATAATCAGGAATAACGTGGAATACATTAAAAAATAAAAATATAGGCAGTATTTGTAATATTATTATGGCCACGTTTGAAAACAATAAGGCAACTAAATAATAGTCATACAAAATATAAGTACCGTGTAGGTATTTCGACAATTACATGCAAATAAAGAATATTGTACGACAAAAAGGTGACAAAATGGAGACATACAATTTCACATGATAACACAAACAACTGGCGACGGTCTGTCACCAACACATCACTGGATAAGAGAGTTCGACAAACTAAAATCGACCAGTAAATATGTTGGTAATTGACTTAAACTATGGAATATTCATTTAAAACTAGCGACCGCATACTTTCTATACATGCACAAGGCAAGGATTAATATCCAAGCATCTTTGCAAACTTTTGCGTAATTAGTAGAATGTTCAGTTCTTTCGGTGGGCGCGATTGCGACGCATGTTGGTCTGGCATTGAGGGCAGTACCATTTGCCTTTAGGTGGAGCAGTGATACCCACGCAAGGGTAGTGGAACCATTCGTAGGGACACTGAAATAAACAAACAAATTGGTTAGCAACCAGAAAACTCAATCGTATCAGACATTGTAGCTTACCAAAGGTTTACTAGAAGGTTTGTCTAATTAACCCGTGGTTTTTGTTTTAATATTTTATCACAGGAAATATTCTTGTTAGGCTCTGGGTCTTCAGACATTTAAAATCCTTGTCTATGGCATGAACAGAGGGTTTCACATTTTTACATTTTCTCTTGACAGCCAGTGTAACAGTAGCGTAAACAGATTAGTATTTAGCTCCGCACATAAAAACAAGCCAGCGAGGGGATAGTCAGAAGCACGTCAAAATGCTTATTATATTCTCTTGCTCAAAAAATTATATTACACATTTTATACTAGACAGTAAAATGTGGACATGTGCCAAATATGTATTTGGCAGTGCATCTGACTACCTAAGACTGATCCTCCATAGCATTAGACCGAGAAGGTGGAAGGGGGATAAGGAGGTATTTGCCCTGCAGTGGGACGCAAGGATTTTGTATACAAACTGAATGGTTCACTCGACTTTAATGTAAAAGGGATTTTGAATCTTATCACCACTGCACAACATTCTATTATAATTCAATCTGGGTTGTAAGGATTGTCGGTCTCGTTGAGAGGACTTCGTGGTAGCTTTGTCTCTTTCACACTTGTTGTTGGATTAGTAGTGTGCCCACGACACATAAATTTCAGGATATTCACTAAGGATTAGGAATGTTTAGTTCATAAATTATGGCCGCCCTTTAGAAAGAGACACACCGCCCAAGTTTTCTCTCAAGCGGACCGCGTTTTCTTCTCAGTGAACCTTCCAGTTACGTTTAGTATACAAATTCCTTGGTGGGACGACACAGGCTAGTAATAAATAATAACAATATCTTACGTCTTGGTTATCGCAGGCCACCATATCGCCGTAGGAGACTTGATTGCAGATGCAGTAACGCGGCTCATTGGGGTCGTAAGTCCATTCCTCTTCCATCGGCTCAGCGATCTCCACTCCATTCGCCACCACGTTCATTGCACTGGAATATAGTAATTTTTTAAACAATAGTCATCGCAATATTTTGCTGCAAGCGGTTCATAAATCGCACATTGGCCATAGTGCATTTTGCGACCGTAATACGATTTTTAGTGATGTTTTCGACCGGTCGCGTAGTGATTGCTGTCGCATTGCTATTGCAAGTCCTACGCCGGTTCATAAATCACGTTTTCCGTAAAGTCAAGCGAGCTCTATCGACTGACATAATAAGAAACATTTTTAGTGTGAAGCGCTCAGTAGGCTCAATTGTTTGTTTTTTTTGACCAGAGTGCCAAGTAAGAGTTTATTTCCCTATTCGGTTTACGTGGATTTGTCTGGTACGAAAAATTATGATTCAAAATCCGTGTTAACTAGGTTATTTTATTTACGATAATAATACTTACACAACAGTAGGCGACGACGACCGGCTAGCAGCGGCGGAAACGCTATGCTGCGCGTGCGCAGACACACCCGACGCTGCGCTATAGCTGTTCTTTCTGAAATAGGTGTTTTTACAATTATTTATTTATGTATCTAATACCAGAATACTGAAATGCTATTTAAATATTTGGGACGCACCTATCTATTTGAGACGTTCTTACTCTTCAGAATCGTATGCAAAAATTACAGTTGATGACGGTTAATGTCAATGATAACCAACACTCAAAACTAAGTAGCGTTTCAGTATTCAAATGTAAAGGCCTAAAACGCACACTGCGTTTTTTGCAGCACGTATGTATCGATACAAAAGCGATGCGAACGCGCAGATCAAAAACGCGCTTCTGAAAACGTCGTGCACCCGAATGGTTCCTATCATTCAGGTTCCTTTTAAAACTGCCTTTACATTAGACTGCTTGCAGAAGACTGACGCTTGTTCATTCATAAAATTAGTGCTCTGTCTCGCTCTTTGGCCTAAGAATTGCGTATTGTGCATCCTACTCTTACGAGGCTTACTGACTGAAGTTAGCCGCAGCTAGCCTCAAGAGTAAGAGTAGGACGCACAATACGCAATTCTTAGGCCAAAGAGCGAGACAGCACTAATATAGCAGTTAGCACGCTGCAAGCAGTGTCGTGTAATATGAGCTTAAGTCGATTCCTGTCACGTCGACTTTCGTTTCAGTCGACATCTTTTTAAGGCGAACTCACTCTCTATGGGCTGATTTTTCAATACCTAGATAACTTTTATCTGAGGAAATAAATATGCGATTTGACAGATATTGTATTGAAAATATGTCATAACGCCATATTTATTCCTCAGATAAAAGTTATTTATCGATTGAAAAATCAGCCCTAAGTTGTATTTACAAGAAAGTTCTTACTTCTGCTTATTCCGTTTGTTTGAAGCGGAGGAACTGGTGTTTCCGTGCGCAGTGGTGTGGTGGCCGTGCACCGTGGTGGTCTGGCTATGGCTCGATGATGCCACGCTGCCATGCCCTGGAAATGTATTCAAAATTGAAAATATATACGTAATCAGAATCATTGACTGGCCTCTTAGCTCAATCGGTAGTAGCTCTGCCTTCTGCACTATAGGTCGTGGGTGCGATTCCCGCCCAGGACAAACATTTGTGTGATAAACATAGATGTTTGTTCTGTGTCTGGGTGTTATAAAGTATTCTATGTATGTATTTACAAAAAAAAAGTACCTATATAAGTATTGTATCAGTGATCTGGTTCCCATAGTACAATACAAGCTTTGCTTAGTTTGGGGCTAGATGGGGATGTGTGAAATGTCCAGCAATATTTATTTATTTATTGCTGTTGCACATAGGTAAGTCCTACAGGAAGGAATAATAATAAATAACATATATGTCTACCCGCGACCGCGAGAGTGACAGAACTACTTCGTGCTCGCTCTGATCATTATCTGTCTCGTTGAATGTCTGTTTTCACGCGAGCGTGTAAACGCGGTATTATATTTGAGAGTTTGAGACCGATTTTGGTCGCTATCAAAGATAGACAATCAGCCCCTTGATTGTCTGATCTTTGATACCGACCAAAATCGGTCTCAAACTCTCAAATATGGCAGTTCAGTGACAATGCAAGTAGCTATGTCACTCTCATCTCAACGAGACCGAACGCAAAAAAAGATACATTCGTGATCGTTTTGACAGTTTGAGACAAGATAGACATGCCTGACGCGGGCTGAGTTAAGCCTTGACCAAACCAAAGCGTTCAGCTAACGTCCGCGGTGGCGTGCAATGCAAGGTGATGACAACCGTGACACCGATTGTCATAATCGGTGTCACGATGCGTCCTCTCATTGGACAACAACTCATCGCCACCTTGCACGCCACCGCGGACTTTAGCTGAACGCTTTGGTTTGGTCAAGCTTGACCAAACCAAAGCGTTCAGCTAACGTCGGCTTTACCGTGATCATGGTGTGTGCTGTGGTGGGTTTGCAGAGCGTGATGTCCTAGGTCCCCGCCGGCCACGGCCTCGTAAGTAGCCTTGAGCGACGCCGTACGACGGCCGTGCTGCATCTACAATTATAAATTATACCAGTGGCGTAGCGTGCCTTGGCGGTGCCCCGTATAAAAATGTTAGGGGGCCCTTATGAAGGGTAAAGATTTATCTTGGGCTTGGGGGCCCCGTATAATTGATACGGCAGATACGGCGGTAGCTACGCCCTGAATTATACTAGCTTTCGCCCGCGGCTTCGCTCGCGTAGTAGGTTCGCGTCATGTAAAAAGAACGCTGACTGTCAAGCAGCGCAGTAAGCAATTTATAAAAGCAGGCAAATTAATACCATCGCGTACAAGTCTTTAATTACGAAATGGTTTTACATAGAAAAAAAACAATCAATAAAAAAAACAATAGGCCTAGTAGATACTTTCGTGCGCAAGTGTAACCATGCGCAAACATACCGCCTTCACTGTCTTCCAGCGTTCTTTTTACGTGACGCGACCTATGTCTACCCGGATAAAAAGTAACCTAGGTATGTGTTATTCCAGATTATAATCTATTTAGATATATATATCTATTCTGAGTTTAAGCCAATTCAGTTTAGTAGTTTTTGCGTGAAAGAGTAACAAACATCCATCCATCCATAAATCCATCCTAAAAAACTTTCGCATTAAAAATAAGACTATCCGGCGTCGACGGGATATAATTATAATTATAGTATTTTATATGGGTACACATTGCATCCACCTTTGTCAATAGCTTTTCTCTATACTCAAAGGTTTGCTGGTAGAAAACTCTTTTAGGGTTAAGCTCGTCTTTGTACATGTACTTTTTTAATGTCTTATTTGTAAATGTTCTCATGTGTACAATAAAGAATTACAGAATTACAGAAGATTAGTAGAACAGGATAGGATTTAAATGAGTGAAGATTGACCTGTTGTGTGGCCGCAATAGCCTGGCTAGCCGCCGCTGCTATGGCATTCCCAGCCGCATGGCCGAGGGTGTACGACGACGAATCACGACCCAGCGCCGCCTGAAAGTTATTATCTGTTTTAGTTATTATGTACTAAACGCATTATTTATGTTTTTACTAACATTTTATGGACTCTGTTGTCTCAATAAAAAACTTATTACTTATTATTATTATTATTCTGATTATTTCCACAATAAAGATTTCAATATAATGTTTTATTATTTCAGGAACAGATATTTTAAATTGTTTTTTTGTCAAGCTTAAAAGTATTTCTTCATTTTGTTAGTTTTCAGTTTTCGATTAATTACTTCTTTTCAGTAATAGATGCTCTGTCCCTTTCTCGCCTGCGCATACCTATCCGCGCCGAACGAATCGACCGAAACGAATTTTAGAATTCTTTAAGTAAGTATATGAAATCGTATGAAACCGCGTCGAATCGTCTGATTCGAGCGAATCTGGCAGTACTCCGAGAAATCGGCGCGGATAGGTGTGCGGCCACCTTTAATAAGGTTCTTTGCCAAAAAGTAGAATAAATAAAAGAATGACCTGTATAGTATCATTTCTAGATATATTGCTAGAGGAAGAATGCCCACGGGACTCGCGAGCGGCCCAGCTACTATCTCTCTGGCGCTTGTCAGCTCGGATCTTGTATCGGCTAGAACAGAAATAATAGTAGATTGTATTATAAGGGGGGAAAATAATATTTTTACGGCGAGGGCGCTTTTTTGAATCCAGAGCGAAGTGAAGGATTCTAGAGTAGAATCCCGAGCGTAGCGAGGGATTCTTTAGTAGAATCCTGAACGAAGCGAGGGATTTAAAGTACGTCGCCCGAGCCAAAAATATATTTTGCGCCCGAGTGATACACTCTACTTTTCATTACAATCTATGAGAAAATAAAAGGGAGGAGAAAAGAATGTGTTAAATCAACGAAGTTCCACTTGAGAAGAGTAATCGGGGATTAAATTTTTTTTATTCAGAAGGTGGCCGCGCGCCGGCTGAATGGTGGGCGGTATGTTTATCTGATACTTGCAGCGCCCTCGCGGCGTTGCCCCCGTAGTGATGGTTTATGGTGATGATGATGATGATGATGAAAAGTAGCCTATAACCTTCCTCAAGAGTTTAGCTATCAAATACAGAAATAATTTTTCAAATCCGACTAGTAGTTCCTGAGATTTCATTTCATTTCATTTATTTATTTATTTCTCTCACAAACAATATTTAAATATAAATAAATAGCTAAATAAATATACAGAATAATGAATATTAAAAACGTTGTAGGTAGCTATTATAAAAACCTGTTTTGTGAGATTAGCGCGTTCAAACAAAAAATCTCTTCCGCTAGAATTGCTCAATAGTTCCACGAAAACAAACTAGATGGTGCCAGTAGACCGTAGTTCTAGATCGCGCTGACGAAAACGCACAGGATTTTATGAGGTTGGACTTACAATTTTCGTATGGACGACGCTAAAACCGCATTGAAATAAATCTCTAAATGTGATTACAATTGTGGTGTTTTTGGAAGAGTCCTCATTCACCTAGCTAGATTCGAGACTTGAATGTGGAATCTTTGCACCTATGAGGTACAACTACTTTGCAGTGCAAGTGCGCGGCAATAGTATATTTCAGTACAAGTTCGGAAAGGCTGTCATTACAACGAGTTCCGATAAATGTCTACCCGAGCCGAGGCGCAGCCGAAGGCGAGGGTTGACAGTCGGAACAAGTTGCAATGACGGTTCCGAACGTGTACTGAACGACTATTTTTAATACAGTTGCGAAAAAATGAAGCAATTTAATCTAGAAAATGGCGCCAACCGTAGAATATAAGAGATTTTTTTTTTCATTGATTCTGGTAGGCAAAGGGAACTATGCCCATACAGCCAAGTCTTCAGTAGAATTTTTTTATTGTTATGAAATGAAAATGAAATTTAATGAGATGAAATGAAATGAAACCTAACCTAACTCATTCAATGAAATCATTAAATCTGATATAGAAACAAATTAGTAGCTTCTTTTTAGAAATATACGTATTTGCATGAATCATAAAAACTTCTATGATTTTTTTTAGTAAAAACTTCTTGGTTGGTTTTTCTTTTCGATAGACATTATTTTGACAGTTGGGAAAGAGAACGCACGAGTGCGGGAAAGGTAAAAAAAAAGCACGAGTGTGTAATAGCCCACTTCCCGAACGCTATACGTCCCTGCAATACGCCACTTTTTGAGCAACTGTATTAAAAAGATAATTCCGGCGCACTTAAAGGGGACTAAAAACTCATTACTGCCCGCTAAACTTATAAAGAGGATTAAAAACTCATTACTGCCCGCTAAAAGTTCCTTGAAGAGGAATCATCTACTTTGGGCGCACTTAAAGGCGAACAAAGTCGTCCTTTTCGAATAGATGGAATGAAAAGGTATTTACTATGGTAGGTAGGTGATGTTTATTTAGTACTAGCTGCTGCCCGCGGCTTCGCTAGCGTGGTACCCGGATAAAAAGTAGCCTATGTTACTCTCCAGCCCTCCAACTATCTAAAAAAATCACGTCAATCCGTCGCTCTGTTTTGACGTGAAAGCAGGACAAATAAACACACTTTCACATTTATAATATAGGTACGGATTACACTATGTACCAAATTGACTACTCTAATATTAGATGCAGTGCATAAATGGAATTTCATGGTTTCTTGTTCTGCATCTCTCTGCTCTCATTCAATAGTGGAGGTTTTTTTAATATTTTGTGAAGCTTAATAGCTCTGGGTTATTGTTTTAATCACATTAATGTATTACTTTAAAAAAATATGTAATTTTGTGGCTTTGCTGAATTTATCTTTTAACATACCTAATACTAAATTAAAAAAATTGTGGTGCTCTAACAAACCCACTTTAAATTATTTTAAAAAATAAGTAGGTACTAAGTTAAAGTTATTTTAAGCAACATACCTGTTCTCTTTGTAATGGTTGTTGTTAGGTGTAGTGGTGTGGTTGGTATTTACATCCAGTTCCAGTGATCGTTTCTCCAGCACTTCGGTGACTCCTTTATTATCCGCCTCCAGTTCACACTTGAATTTGTGTAATTCAGTATCTGAAGAAATTATCTAAACTATATTATCCAAACTATAGGTATAAGAATTACCTATTTCATTACAATATTCCTCTAACTTCCAATGAGAATATCCTGAAATGTTAAACAGTTTGTAAAAGAAAAAATTAAGTACCTAGTGTACTTTTAACCGACTTAAAAAAAGGAGAAGGTTCTCCATTGATGGGAATTTTTTTAGGAAAACATTTTTTTGTTTGAAAGGGTAAATATACCTACTTTTCAATAGGTGCCATAAAAATGTGGTGAGGATCGTCGGAGTTATGAACAGAAATGCACCTCGCGAGTGTAGAAAATTGCTCAGCTCAACATTAAATCGGTGATTTTTAATTTAGCCACTTGTAAGTTAACTGAAAATAATACAAATACAAACCCAGTCTTCTCAAATAGCGGTCGACCAATTCATACATCTGATTAGCTAAAGCCATCTTCTCATCAGCCTCCTCGATAGTCTTGTTGTAGCCACGCTTGATGTCACTGAACTCCGTGTTGGCTTGTTCGGTTTGTATCTCTCCTCTGCGGCACCCACCGAACAGAGTACGCACTCTTTTCTCCAGTGTATCCATGTTATCTGAATGTAATAATAGTTAGATATTATTTCTAGTAAAGATAGACATGGGTAGGTAGAAAAAACTATTTTCATTAAGTAAAAATGATTTAATGATTTTACTAAAGACATTTAATAAATCTATATCTAATTATTAAAATTATGTTTCGTTGGATTTTATTACCCACATTTAATTTTCAAGTGAATTTTGTTTTGCTAAAGGGATTGACGTAAATAGAAATATAAATAACTCTTAAAAGTATATGTAAGTACTCACTTTGTACCGATAAATCCATTTCACGCATTTCTGTGAATCTATCTCTGAGCTCTTGAGGCAGATGCTCGATCACTGTAAAGTAAAATAAATAAAATAATGATTTTTTAAGATGCGAGTTGTAGAACTTCGCAATGAAATAATTTTAAAATTTCGCGCGCTGCTCAGCCAACGCCTTGCTGCCAACCGTATGGATTACGTAATCGTATAGCGAACACAGAAATCTTACTTTCCAAATAATCCTCAAGATACAGCATTTTGGTGAGTTTTAGTAACTTATTTCATAAACTTTCACAAACAAATATCAAGAAGAAAGTGTTTTACTACAGATTGCCGCAAAACTTGGCTCAAAATTAGAATGACGTGTAATTTTTCACAAACACACGTCACACCCAGACTCGACAAGAGCGAAAATAGTGTTGTGCATAGCTAGTTCGTAGGCTTGTACCATAGAGTAAAATTAATACTATCGCTTGTACATAGTACAGACACCGACAGACAGCAGAACACTATTATATTACTCACGGTAGGTACTTTGACTTGACACGATGTTATTAGGTACCTAACTAATGTAGCTATTACACTATCAATTTATCGGAGCCAACCTAGAAATCATCGCTCTGTCTCTCTCTTATGCCTATTCATTTCGTATTATGCATCCTACTTTTTTCTTCCTACATTGGACTGAAGTTGGCAACAGATATGATGATTAATGCAGGATGCACAATACGAAATACGTAGGCCAAAGAGCGAGACAGAGCGATGATTCCTAGGTTGGCTTCGATAAATTGAATACCTACCTAAATATTTAAGTATATTAATGTAATGCTATAAGCGATGGATGTAGGTACTTAATCACCATTTGAAAAGACAGCATCAATGCATCATTTATTTTAAAAACTTCAATAGAACCCGTCTTGTTATTTATCTTTTATAATATAACCTCACCTTTTACGGCTAATATAAGATTGTATTGTATTTATGTATACTTACCTATGTATATTTATTACGTATAGGTATTATTTAAAACCAAGTAGGTACGGTACATACGTTTAAAACGTGGTCATTTCTTCGACGAACATACGTTGTCGCATCACTATTTGGTGCATCTCCTATAGCCAACCTAAAAAATATGAAAATGCGTTCAAATCTTGTTCAAATCAAATTAAGGAAGCGTTCTTTTTCAGATTTTTGACGATGATTCGACGACCTCTCACCGAGATCACTTTGAAACTCGACGATTTACATGACTACGAAACATTCCGACGGGACCAGGCGAATAATACCAGCGCTGCTTCAGAAATGCAGGCCGATGAAACTCCTAAATCTCTAAGTACAGGGCCTAAGTCTACCGAAGAAATTCACAACAGAATCGGATATGCCCCTAATAAAAAGAAGCCTAGCGGCCCCAGCCCTGTATAATAACTATGGTTTTACTAAAATAAAATAGATCTTAACATTTCAGTGTATTTCATTTATTTAGAATTAAGCATATCATGAATAAGACTTTAGAAATGTGAGAAATAATTATTAAACTATTAGGAACCGTCTTATACATAGAACTTAGTGCGTCGATCAAGCTCACTAGAGCGTTGTTTCCAAAAATAAAAGAGCGCTCTAGCGAGCCTGGTCGGCGCACTAAGTTTTTATGCATAAGACCGTTAAAATTTATAATAATATCTAGTTTATACCTAGGTAGTAACTAATCTTAGTAATAAATTAATTTATTTAGAAAAGCCAAAGATGTCAATGCGCATAGTTATCAATATTTTAATCTTTGTAAATTTCCTTTTCCTTGTTTTGTTTTGGGCTTGCTATTTCTTCTGTGAATATTTTCTTTCCTTGTTTCTTGTTGCTGCGCTTTCGGACATAAACGCAGCAAAGCCTGCGAAAAAAGAATAGTTGGTAAGTAAACCTAAATACTTACTTAAGTATTTGATTTATAAAATTGCGTGTGAAATGTAGAAACTTCTAGATTTCTTTTTTTAATCTACATTAATTTTAAAGATTAATATAACGGCGTAGCTAGCTGGTGCTTTTCTTACTCTTGACTAGATTATTATTAGAGCGAGTGTTAATATCAAAATTATATCTTGAATTACAAGGTACAGTAAGTAAGTACTTTAGTTCGTATGAGCTAGTGGATAACTCTGGTGACGGAGTTTATAGACCGTCTAAAGGTTTCCATCATGGCCTATCGATTAAGTACCTAATAACGAACCAACTAGATAGGTCGTTGGTCATTGTTGGTTACGAAAAATAATTACCATACCAACCGTCCAACTAGGTTGACAGCGTGGTTGGTCGGTTGGTAATAGACGGACATAAAAGCCGGGATCGACAATACACAGGTACAGATAGGTTCATAGTAAGTACAAATGCATACAACGACTTCGTATGTAGGTACCTTAAAGTAAGGAAGTAGAGAATCTCGGCCACGCTGAGTATAGAGAAGCCCATGAAGAGACCGAGTAGACCGCCGCAGTTGGCCAAGAAGTCAGTCTGGCCGTACAGCTCGGAACGGCGAGATGTGATAAACTGAGCTTCTTTGAAGAATATCATCACACGTGCGTAGCTCAAACTGAAAATACAGAAGGTAGGTACCTACCTAAATGAAAAAAAAAAAAAACAATTTGTAAGAAAAGTTTAATTTGGGTGTCTTCAAATCGAGAGTCAATAGGTCTTTCTAGGTAAGCGTGCTCCATCTTAGATCACACTGTTGCTTTACATCAGGCAGGGTGTGGTCAAACGCGAACCTATTTCAGTTAAAAAAAAAAAATAAGTAAGTAAATGAGTGAGAAAAAGAGAAATTAAAAATGTAATGAAACCACCGACATAATCCCTTCATAAACTAGAAGAGCTGATTATCTTCAAACGGCTGAACAGCATCTTCCGTTTACTGTATTTGAGTATCTGGCCCGAAGGACCAATAATAAGGATTTTGTTTATCTTAGGTATCATATGTTAGGTACATTTTCACGTATCACGTGTCATTTCCAAGCATTTATGTAATAATAATAACATACCGCAGTAAGTGCTATTATAGTCCGTCCACCATAATAAGGATATACAGAAATAACGGTACGCTATGTACCTATGTATAGGGACTTACTCGTTTATCTAGGCACATAAACCATAATGTATAGTAATATGCTGTCCAGTTCAGTGAATATATATGAAACGGGTCTGTATTTAAAAAGATTATATTTACTATCCAACTTACTTCTCGTTTTATCAACGTTATTGTTAGGTAAGTAGGTATTTCATATTCATCGAAATTTGCTGAAAGTGAAAACCTTGATTATGCTATACCACTGGAACCATCAATCAATCCCTTTATGGGGTTAAAAACTATGTGTTGTGTGTATATTAGGTAGGTACTTATATCTCAGGAACTACCAGTCCGATTTGAAAAAATCTTTCTGCATGCGATAGCTAAACTCTTGAGGAAGGTTATAAGCTACTTCTTTTCATCATCATCATTATACCTATGTACTTACCTATTATACTTACTTATGTTTCAGAACAGGCGTTTCTGTATACGAATTGAACCTTATTATTAGTACTTACCTACACTGGGGTCTAAGGGTTCAGATCGTATTTCTAAATAAGTAATTTCTTAGGTAGGTACTACCTAATAGACTTTTTTCTGTATTTATAAATATTTGGAAAGAAACGGTGCTGTTGCACAGAATAGTAGCTGTTGTACTAAAAGGTTTATTTTCGTGAGGTCGTTCACTCAAACTCAGTCGTGTGTGAAAGGTACAATTATACTTTCATGATATGAAATTATGAAATTAAATTAGTGTTTTTGCTTTAATTTTTCAAGCAGTTCAAGACTCAAGTGCTGTTTTATTCATTTGATGAGAGTAGTTGCTCTCATTTAATAGTACTTTGTAGGTGGCTGTTTTAATTTATTTCATCTCATTAACCGACTTCAAAAAAGGAGTAGGTTCTCAATTCGTCAGAATTTTTTTTTTGTTCTTTTTGATAAGTATGTTCACCGATTACTCAAAAGTGCCTGGACCGATTTGGAAAATTCTTTTTTTGATTGAAAAGGTATACTTTCCGATTGGTGCCACAAAAATTTGGTGAGGATCTGTCAAGGATCTTCGGAGTTATGAACAGAAATGCACCTCGAGATTGCTGAAAATTGCTAAGTTTAATCACAGGTTTAATATTGAAGTCGGTTTTTTTTTTAATTTAGCCACTTGTTTTCGTATTAGGTTTCAATTGATGACTAGGTACTCGTATAACCATGAACGAAAGCAGCCCTTTAGAGATCGAGATTTAGAGTCGGTAAGCTCGGTAAATAGTAGCTTGCGAAGATTCTGCCTCGGCCTCTAGATACAAGCAGGAGTCCCTACTTGGTAGGATTTTACCAAACTGGATTAAGTTTTATCTGGAGATTAAACCACAGATTAATCTGCTGTTTGCTTGAATATTTTGACAAAAGTTGACACCTTATAACCAGGATAATTTGAATGCACCTAATAATGTTCGGTTGCGCTTTCTAAACAATTGTATTTCGAATTCTGTCGGCTAACGGAATAACTACTCTGGGAGTAAGATGACAGTTTGGTCGAATCCAGCCTTAGACGAATTAAATTACATCTTAGGGACACATACTCACTCGGACATATCATCAGAGATGTTGAGTCGGTAAGCACGGAAAATAGCACGCCAGTCGTAATCAGCTTGTGACGTCTCTGCTTCGTACTCTATAGAGGTACAGGCTGGAAGACATTTGCAATGGGTAGATATCTCCCTCGCCTCATCTAAGGTGTCGCTGTAGTTGCCTGAGTCACCCATGCCGGATTGAATCGCGATTGTCACCAATTCCACTGGAAAATTATTAATAAATAAAATAAATAAATATAGCTGGACATTTCACACAGCGCCATCTAGGCCCAAACTAAGCATAGCTTGTACTATTGGAACCAGATAACTGATAGAATACTTACTTATATATTTTGTAAATACATACCTACTTATAATACTTTGTAACACCCAGACACAGAACAAACATCTATGTTCATCACACAAATGTTTGTTCTGGTTGGGAATCGAATCCACGACCTACAGCGCAGAAGGCAGAGCTACTACCAACTGAGCTAAGAGGCCAGTCAATTATGGAAATAGTCAGCGTCTTGTTGAATCGTGATTCGTGATGGAAGGATGGGATAGCTCGTCGACTTACAGAAGGTATAAATCCTGGGCATGAATTATTGGATCTTTCGTTTTGGAAAATTTGGGATAAATACTTGACGGTGAAAGAAAACATCGCGATGCGCTAGTTAGTGTTCTAATAGACAGCGATCGGCATGTATCCTGGCATGTAGTCAATAATAACTTGAACTATTTAGACGTGCCTCAGCCTACCCTCCAACCCTTTATTTAGACTTTTAGAGAATGCTTAAAGATCCAAGAGGATGTCTTCCATTCTTGGGGATAGTTATGTCTGTTTCTATACCTTTTATTTAATTCTAAGTAGCTAAGTATATAGGTAGGTACATACAATCTGACAAAACTATCCTTGTTGTAATAACAGAAGTGGGTCGGGAGTTCAAAATACGGTTTCACACATTGAATTGAACCGCATACTTATCTCATGTTCATAAAATAAGCACGCATGATTCACAGTGAATCGTGTCGTGTTTGTTATGACTAAGAATAATGTTTTCAATAATTGTGTGAATTACTCACTCTGAGATTTTTTAATACACGCCATACTGCCTGCGTTACAAACGGTCATATTAGGTGCGCCTGTAAGAAAATCACGCATTAGTTTAGGCCTTCTAGGTTTTGGCACAGATTATGGTTTTGGTTCTTTGTTTGCCTAGAGATTTATACTTCCCTTAGAACGTTAGGTGTGGTAGGGAGTCCGGACCCTCCCCTCCCCCCCCCCCCCCTTAGCAAGTGTTTGTCAAAGAGATTCTTTTAAGTTCGAGGGAAAAGTAGTTAATCTGTAGTACTAGTCACTTGTTTTATACTCACGAGGCATTCCGAAATGCACGCAGCCGCATCTTGAATAGGTGAAGTTGGAGAGGCACTCCATCTCACAGTTGGCTTGCGTGTATACCTTGAAGTATTGTAGGTAACGCTCGGTAGGGAAGAAGCATTGACGTCTGTGGACATAAGTCTTGTAAAATAAATAGATAAATACAGCGTCACCTAGCCCCAAACTAAGCAAAAAAAGACATCAAAAACTGAAACAGTACATTCAGTTCAGACCATGAATCTAAGTCTGTACTAAGACGAAATGCCTTTGAGCAAGTGTTTGATCAATAAGATTATTTTTAGAGAGGAAAACTAACTGCAGGGTTAAAAAGGCCGTTAAAGCAGAATCATGATATGATTCGTATTACGTTTTGTTCTTGCGCTGAGCTGTGACTTTAGACACTTTGAGTGCCACCGATGCACATAATAATCAGTCTGCCAGGGGTGCTGAGGTGCTGCGGCCTTCTCTATCGGAGGGCACAGAAAGTGGCAGTGAAAGCTTTATACATCCTACTTCACTATAGAAAAAATTACGAAGAAGTTTG
Organism: Camptogramma bilineatum; assembly: GCA_958496255.1. Taxonomy (NCBI): domain Eukaryota; kingdom Metazoa; phylum Arthropoda; class Insecta; order Lepidoptera; family Geometridae; genus Camptogramma; species Camptogramma bilineatum. The sequence goes on along the minus strand of OY292465.1, from coordinate 7,899,881 downwards.
TGGTTCAATTTTGTAGCTGTACATCCTACCTGTTAGGATCGTAAGGCTTCAATCCATCAGAGGTGGTCATCATCTTAGGCTTGACAGCGACGACTACCTCTTGCGAGAGAGGCGAACGGAAGTACTGCTGGGAAAGCCTCGGCAACTCAGCAGCGTTGTGGAGAAGGATCTGTAGAAAATGTATTAGAGCATTTGAAGATCTGGAAGTGGAAGTTTACTCACAACACAGCACTGTGTGCACTCACAACACACACTCACAACACAGCATCTTTAGAAAATGTGTTAGAGTATTTCAAGACCTGCAAGTTTAATATTAACACTCGATTCCAATAATCTTCACATTCTTCACTTAGGTTTTGCACTAGGTATGATATCCTAACTGAAATTAGGATTGGAATCCAATTGATTGCCGGGATTAACCTGGATGCGAATGGCGTAAGATCTCTACATTTGAGAGAGTTGTACAACCTAGGACGATTTATTTCAAATTATTTATGAATTAAGCTGATTTGTCGCAGGAAAACTCACCTTAAATCCTTGTACTGGTCCCTTGCACAGATAGTCCAAATCCAATTCGTAGGCTTTCAACAAGAATGTTAAGCCAGATTTAACGCCATATCCCTGTAACAGTAGGTAATTATATTTCCAAATATATTTTTATACTTAGGGCTGATTTTTCAATACCTAGATAACTTTTATCTGAGGAAATAAATATGCGATTTGACAGATATTGTATTGAAAATATGTCATAACGCCATATTTATTCCTCAGATAAAAGTTATTTATTGATTGAAAAATCAGCCCTTAGTGAAATAAGTAATTATTGTGATCACTATAAAACAATCTTGCTAACAGTTCTGTTATTATCATTATCAATTACCTAAGTAATTAGAATTACCTAGTAAGTACCACTACCTACTTGTCTAATTAAAGTTGCTAAAATTTGCTACTTAGAATTAATTTATTACATGGTTAAGACCCCAGGGTATTCCATTAAAAAATATATACTTACCTCATTTATTATACGGACAATAACTGGGAGTATTTTATAATGTGATCACGACTGTATTCTCAAGGTGCGGTAGACATATTCTTTCATATCTTTTTAGGCATGTTAGATCCTTTGAAGATGTCTAAGGGGGTAGTCAGAGGTATGTCCAAACACATTTAGTACATTCCCACATTTTGCAGAAGTTAACATTCCTTACGTGACGGGTTGCATCCCATCGACGCTATTAGAAAGTTAACTGGTTTCCTCACGTTTTTTAATATAAGTAGGTACTTAAACTAAATTTAGGCTAAGATGCTGTGTGAAATGTTGTTATAACTTACAGATCCTCTATGTGGGTAAGTTTCTATGGGAGTCATTGGCGCGTACCCTTCTTCTAAAGTCCATGCTTGAGCTTTGTTGTTAGTTTCCAAATAGGGATAGTCCGTGTGCAAACTGTGCAAAAAATAATATGTGCATAATTATTTGGAAGTTAATGGGTTTTGTCTGCGATATAAGATGCTGGTTGTGGAAACTGGTATTTAAATGTTGTAGACAAATTAAATAAAACCAAATAGCTTTGTTTTAACAGCAGGTACATAAAACAGATGAAACTTAAATTAGATAATATCAATATCCGTAGAAGTAACGAGAATTGTGTCTATGAAATAAAAGAAAAGAGATTACGATGCAAAACAGAGAAGGTAGGTACTTAATAAGAGATTATTTTAACTAAATTGATTAACCACCACCACTACCTCTTTAACCCCGGCTCCACACGTTGGGGCCAACGTTGGCGCCAATGCCACTCGCCAACGTGTGGATCTAGCCCTCCAGACTCACGGCGAGAAGGCTCGGCGAGAAGTTTCGCCGAGACTTCTCGAAGAACAAACAAATTATCCACACTCTCAATTTTCTCACTCGTGATCTGTTTGAAATCCTTTGTCTCGGCCAAAAATACAGAGAATAAAATGGAGAGCGCGAGAACGAGAAGGCGAGAAACTCATCACATTCACGCTTCTCGGGTGTTCGGCTTCTCGGGGTTCTCGCCGAGAGTCTGGAGGGGCTATAGTAAAATCGGCGCCAACGTTGGGGCCCCAACGTTGGCCAACCAATGCAGTTTTGCTAGTTCCACACGTTGGGGAGTGGCATTGGGGCCAACGTTGGCCCCAACGCCACACGTTGGCGAGTGGCATTGGGGCCAACGTTGGCCCCAACGTGTGGAGCCGGGGTAAATAATAGTAAGTAGGAGTATTATGTATTTGAAATTTATACTTCTCTACTCTGAATAACTCGTCAGCGCCCAAAGTATTGAAAGTGTAGCAAAGGCCTTCTTCAGTCAATATAGGGGAGAACAGATCAGAACAGTTCTCACTGGGCACGTCCTTCCACTTGCATCCGAAGAACACATCGGTCAAGTTTGGCGAGACCTAAAATATAAAAAGACAAAAAACTCACTTATTTTCCGCTTTAAATTTGATAAGCTATACAACAATACACACCTTTTCCCTAACTCAGTTGACATCAATTTGATAGGCGCTACTTAGTAGTTTTGTTGTTTGTTTTCCTGAAATTATGGTGATTACCACGTTACGTAAAAGCAGCGATGTACTACCTACATAGTATAGTGGCTATCAAATTGATTTCAACTGAAAATAGGGGGGCAGGTCTTTCACGTTATATTGACGAGAAAATTTTGAAAATTGACTAAATGACAAGTAGAAAAGAACTTTATGGAATTCTATCCACAACCAGATTGACCACTAGGTATACAATACATCTTAAAAATTAAAGTAATGGTTTTGTACTTACTTCTTTGATATTAGAGACAGTTTCCAATCCTGATGAGAACTTCCGACCATTGATTGGAGCGAGATGATCGTCGCAAACCAACGAAATATCCTCGAAAAGGTTACGCCTGCAACATTCAAATAAAAATGTTAGGCTGAGACTCCACCAAAGCGGAGATGTGTGAGATGTGTTTTAAACAACCAATAGAATTTCAAAAGACAAATGACATGTTTGAATAACGAAATTCTATTGGTTGTTTAAGGCACATCTCACACATCTCCGCTTTGGTGGAGTCTCAGCCTTAATTATATTTTTTTTATAAAAATAACACAAAGAAATTATCATCGTATTCGTGTTCTTACTCTTCCTCAGTCATATTGTAATAAGTTTCGTTGTTGTTGTACAAATGGTAGTATTCTGTAAAGTTAAATTTAGTCTGCATCGCCTTTGTTTCGAAGCAAACAGTTACAGCGGGATACGGTATCTGCAAATTTAAATAATAATCAGTTTTTAGCTCCGAATTTGGGCAAAGGTCTATTTAATGTTGGGTTGGGAACTTGGGACATTATTTTTAGTCTGGGCAAAAGTTTCCTCCTCATTTTCCAGAATTTTCTATCCCTAGCTATAATTGGCCAGTCTAATAGATGCACATCTAGCTAATTCACATCACAGAGATGGATAAAAAGGTCGAAAAAAAGTTGAAAAATACATAGAACATTATTGCGATATTATACGTAGGTAGTACCTATTCTCTAAAACTGACAAAACGAGGTGATTAAACGTGAATGTTGATACGCTTGTCTACTCTACATTATTGTGTATCTAAATTACCTTATTTAGCACATCGGTAAATGTATACTTAGGTGTTTACCTTTATTATATTTACCTACCAACACTGTTTTATCCTTTTAGCTTTTAAATCTCTGTTTAATGTTAAAATACTTATAAAATTCAAATAGAAACTAGACTTTAATGGAATGTAAATACATAGTTAAGTAAGTACATTACCTGCCAAACCGGTGTGGGGTTCTCCGCAAAACTCACGATCACCGGACTTTCTTGCCATTTTATCCAAACTTTTCTAATCAGACCAGCGCACAGGACTACACAGCAAATGCACATAAACAGCCAGAATATCCTAAAACAATAGAATGGATTAGCCAAAATAATAAACAGACTCCAAAACACATTTTTCCGAACACATTCAAATTTTAAAAACTTAACAGTTAGTTTTTGTTTTTGCAGGCACTTGTCTTTAAAACTAGGAAAATTTATCTTCTAGGAAATAGCTAGGAAAATTAATAAAATGCTACAGAAAGAGTATAAAAAACAAATTACTTTTCGACAAAAGTACGTTCCTTCTCTCCAATGTACTTCAGCCCATGCAGATTAGAATTTGAAGTGTAATCTATCAGATATTCCTTTACAATGTTACGCCTTCTCTCATATTTAGACTCTCTTCTTACGATCGTGAATTTATCATTCTGCTCCAAATCCCCTTCGGGAACTTTTCCGACACTTTCCGATCTAAAACGAGATTTGCTTTTATTAACTTTGAAAGAAGACTATAAATAATACCATAAGACAGAGTAAAGATGGATTTGTGATCCAATTTTAGGAAAGAAAGGAGAATTTTTAAAACTATTTGCCTCGAGTGTCGCCTCATGGTGCACAGAAATGAATGAAACAAACTTTCAAAGCTTCTGATAATTTAGGCTTGGTAATGTAGCATAGTTGGCGGCTTCCCACGGGACGCCTGACAATTATGAAATTAAATTTCTCAAAACATGTTTGTCACTTTTGGTTATATTTTTACTGAGTAAGCAATACTAATAAGTAAGTAGGTACTGTAAGCAAATTTAACCAGCCGACCTAAACCGAGTTTATTATTCTCACTTTTAATTTTTATTAGGCAGCGTGACTTTATAACAAATCGACCTAATCTCGAAAATAATCAACTTTTATTGGACCATGTAATTTTTTACCTGAGATTTAAGTCGGTCAAGGACAAAGACCGTCTGTAATGTATTAATTTTGGTAGAACAGGGATGCAACGAATTCGTTGATCGTCCATAGCAAGTGTCCTCACAATGCGTTTTGCCCGACATGATAAAGTAACTGTAAATATATTAATCTTTCCTGATTACTTCAGGTCAAGACAATATCCAAAGAGTTCAGCGAGATGAAAACAACAACAATATTGATAGATAATAACAAACAGATAAAATAAATACTTATGCCAATTATTTTTGCACATACAATTAGGTAATAGCACTATCGATCCAGTGGGCTCATAGGCTAATGCTGGGAATCTTATGCTAACAATTGCCTAAAATGAAAAGGATAAATGAAGCATGGTGAAGCCATGGGCGGGCATGCCATAACATAACATAATAATACAAATGAAATATTGTTCGTTGGTAAGCGTATAATTTGAGAACGGCTAGACCAATTTGGCTAATTCTGTTCGTAATAGTCCAAAGAAGCTTTTAAGGAGGATGGATGGATGGATGAAATTATTTGTATTTTGCATGAAAACCGACAAAACCGTCTGTCGGGTCAGCTAGTCTATGTTGACTCTACTTTGATAATACCTACCTACACATGCAAGATGTACCTAAGTAAGTATACCTACATGTATTTATTAGTACCTACGTGATTCATAAAGTTTATAGGTATTGTCAACAAACCACCTAGGGATATTAATCATTTTTAAATTCAAAGTGAAGTTTGAGATTAATTTAAAAATTGTAAGTGGTAAGTTCTTTTATTGTGACTGGGCGGGTCACGTTAGTCGGATACATCCCGATAATTGGGTAAATGCTCTCTTCGGCAGCCCGACCGACCGACGCCGATGGGATGGGAGATCGTGGTCGGCCAAGGAATCTAAAGGGACGATCTCGAAGCCTTTGAGAGAGATTGGTGGGCAATCTCGAAGGACATAGATGGTTGGAGACTTGGAGAGATATGGGGGAGACCTTTGCAAAGCAGTGGGACGATAAAGGTTGGTAAGTAAATAATTAATTGTAGGTATTGCATGCATTGCAATTACAACCGACAAAGTAATTGCAATAATACCTGTGATGAACTACAGACAAAAGTAATAAAACAACACAAAAATTGTTGATCGTTTGATTGACTCAATACCATGCTATCTAGAACGCCTTTGCATTTGCATGACACGAAGCAATTAGCCGAATATTATTTTCTCTTATTGCAACTATTAGCGTAATTCTGTTTTTAATGAGATTTGTTGTTGGTGTCGTGTTTATGTGCTTGCTGCAGGAGTGCAGGATTAGGCAAATTGTGGCATGGGTGTGCGGCATAGTACGCGAGTCGATTCACCCGTCCCTCGCGGTGTGATTTCGAGCGAGCGAGTGCGAGGCACTGACTGCTCGACCCGCTCGCCTTCGCCTCGTATCGTATCGTACCGCCCGCCAGTACTCCCAAAGTCGTAGCCGCAGACAGCCTCTTGCGAAGACGGTCGTTTATCTCGCAAAAAAAAATAACCTCTTTGCCGCGCATTTCTAAACCATGGCAGCCACCGAAGAGCTCACCGGAATCCTCTCCAGAAGACAAGAGATCAACGATAAACTAGAAGAGGGAGTCGAAATCAAACCCAAATACAAATTCCAGAATGTTTATACAGAGTTCCATGAGTTCAGCAGGAAGGAAATAAAACAGTACGAGGTGACCTTTAACAAGTAAGTGGTTTTTTTTGTAAAGATCCTTTCGAAGGTTTTTAAGTTAAGAAGCGTGGGTAGTATTTTACTAGACCTGAACCCTTTAATGAAAATGTTAACCTTGGTAGGACAGATACTGTTTATTTACACTAATTATATTCAAATGCTAATTGCCTATGTATATTCGGAATTATCCATTAGTCTAATTGCCGACTGTGTGTACTAGTTGTTATTCGAATCCCATGGGAAATATAAAAAAAAGTATCAATTAGGTAACTAGTAGTATTCACTTTTCTGTTAGAACAAGCCAAAAAGCCAAAGTTAAATAAAGCCAAACAAACATTAGTGAATGTTTGTTTATTAAGATAATCAGCTACCTGGATAAAATGGGGTTAGATAACGCCAAATTACTTATGCCGGTAGGAGCGGTAGAAGCGAGTAGGTCGTATACCTACATTTTTAAATTTATTAAAATAGAATAGAATTTGGTATTATTTTTTTAATTTCTACCCTCGGCCATGAATTTACTAAATTATGGCTATGATCTCACAATATTATAGGTACTTACCTATCAAGAACTCGAATAAACCCAAATTTGTTTCTTTTGTGTAATTACAGGTCTTGTTTGTGCCATTTTTACTGGCAATTACAAAACTACTAACGTACCTCCCTATAAAACTAAATTGACTCATAAAGTAATTAGTCATTTTATTAGTGAAAGTACCTACATGGTAAAATAAAGGTTCAAATTACAACATCACATTAACAAGAAACTTAATTTATTAGGTGGAATGACAATGTACAGCGTCGTGGGAGACAAATATGAATAGCAGTCACGCTATGTTTATGAGAGTAAAATTATAATTTTACTTACATCATTCCGACTTTCAATTTCAACTGTATACCTACATAATTAAAAATCGTAGTACATATTACTTCAATGTTAAAAGTAGTGTTTTTAATCTTATAAAAAACAATATCAAAAAAATGGTCGCGTTCTATTTGTTCCTTGATAACCCGCATCCGCCGTCCATTCCCATTACAATGTTTTTTGTCTACCTATTTCAAATCCCGGGTCCAGACAAAAAAAAACATGTCTAAATTGCCTAATATTTGATGCACAGGAAAATGATGGATAGTGGCAAATTAGCTTTGTTGCTTTTTTGTCGATAGAAAAAAAAATGTAAGGTCAATGCGGGGAAGACCGGCATACTTTTTTCAAAGTTCGGTTTGATTGATCATATCTCAGTCACTATGCATTTTTCTGTAAAGTTAAAGATATTCATCGTTAGCAAATTTATCCAAGAATCAGAAAAAGCTATTAAACCTTTAAAACTATATAAAATTAACAATAAAATCGGAGGTTTTTTAAAACTCGGGCAGTAGACGGTCTTCCCCGGCTAAATGAGGGAAGTCCGTCTAGGAGTTATTGTAGGCGACAGCAGATGTTTAGAAGAGTCTAAAGTAACTCACAGCATGTATTACATCTTAACAATGAATTTTATGTCTTCAACGATTCGAAATAAGGTCCCAATCCAAAGATATTGTCAAAAATGTGTAAAACGGGGTAAGTCCTTCACATTTTAGGATTCAGGGGTGGTGAACATTTTTGCAACATTTTCTTGAAAGTAAGCCCCTACCAAAGCATCCAATCCTTTGGTAGGGGCTTACTTTCAAACTAAGAACCATTATGTTTCTTATTAAACATTCTAAAGAAACATTATTTCTATAAAAATAATGTTATTATTGTAAGAAAAATGCACGGTTCCTGTGGGATATGAATACTTGTGATTTTTTGTGTTAATCACTTTAATCTTATTTCAACTTATTAAAATTATTAAAGTAGGTACAGTAGGTACCCGAGTAAATTAAAAAAAAATTAGTAAATTTAAAAATCTAAGCAGCACAATAACAATCTACTAGAGCAAACAATCGCCAATTTTAAAGTATTTTACTAGATTTGTGATTTTTATGTGTATACCTATCTAATAGTAGGGACTAGGTACTTATCTAAAAACAGAAAAAAAATTATAAGTAAGTAAAGACTTTCTGGTTATGTAGTTTAACACCTATTATGATAGTCAACCCTCTACTCTACTATATCATAATTTATTGCAGGGCCAAACCATACAAGATAATAGAAAGAAAATAAGGAACAGTTATTACTAATTTTAAAGAAATAAAAGACACGATCAAGGGGTCATGTGAGGTCAAAAGGTCATCAAGAGGTCATATCCAATATATTTGGAATAAAAAGGTTTACGATTTCTGATTTGAGGCAAGCCCGGCATATGCCGGTCTTGCCCCGCGTAAAGTAGACGGACTTCCCAACTTGAACTTTTGGAAGGTAGATATTTTTGGATGCGATTATCTCAGAAAATATGGCGTTCTTTTGAAATTCGTTAAGAGAAATAGGAGGGGGCAATATTATTAAAAAACTCTTATCATAACTAAATCCGACAACTTGACTCTTTATATTTAAAATATTCGATTTGGTCACCACATGTCTATCTCGATATTCGAGTTAAAATTACACGAAAAGTTTGTGAACGTTTTTTCGCGAACTGTTGCGACATAGAAACATCTATTATAGCTAGCTGAAACCATATGGATATGATTGATTTGCCAATATAGGTAAAACATGCGTAGGGTGCATAGTTTCGTCAAAAAGCTCAGTGTACGGTCTTGCCCCGCAGACGGACTTCCCCGCATTGACCTTACCTAAGTAATTATTATTTCCAGTTAGTTCCTTCCAATGTTTGATTCAAACAATGTAAAATAAAAATATAATAAACATGGACAAGTTACAAGTAATCTTGAGTTTAGATACGTGGAGTTCTGCTTCTGACATCAATGAGATAAACACAAACAATCTGAATCAATAAAAAACACAGTCTGCATTGTCAGTTAAAAAATATCAATAAAACAATAGAACAACGTAGATTACTCATATCAAAACATTACCATGACTGATAAAAAAATCACTTGTCATACGAGATTTTCAAAGAAATCATATAAAACGTAAGAGTTGCGGAAACACCTGGAAAGGATATTATTCATGATCTAAAGTTGTAGGAAGTGCCAACGTCATAAACTTAGTCACCGTGTACCAATTTCAAGAAAATGGAGATTTTTAGTCAAACCAAAAGGTCAGAATCCTAATAAAGCATTCGTGAATAAGATTTATAAACATAATCGCACATGTTTTAGATTTCTTCGAACTGCATATAATATGGTAGGATTGTAAAGATTCTTGCAAGCCATTAAGCACCTATATGATAAGTTATCTTTAGGTGGCGATTATCAACTTTTTATGAGGTAGCTGTAGCTATAATCTATCGGAATGAAAGTAATCATCATCAGTCTATACTATACTAGTAGTTCGCCCCGAACTGAGATCTCGCGCACCGTTGTATTGATAGCCTAGATTTGGACTTGTTTCTGACTACCCCTATACCTACGTTAAGTGCTCCTTCTAGTGTTTACCACAGAATGATATCTAATGCGCTACCTCAGTATGGTAAAGATTATAGGCATGCATGCAATACATTAAGTCGTGTCGTGTTTATATTCAATAGTTGACCCCGCGAACTTCGTACCGCGCCTCAGGGAAGGCCTCTTAGTTCGAGAAATTATTAAAATAGCAGTTCAATACGAAATGTATGAGAAAATCAATTCCCTCCCCCTTCCCTCCCCCCTCTCCTCTCCCCTCTCCCACCCTCCCATCCCCCTCCCCTCCCCCTCTCCTACCCCTCCCCTGCCCTCCCCTACCCCTCCTCCCCTACCCCTCTCCTCCTCCCCCTCCCCTCCCCTCCCCTCCCCCTCCCCCTACCCTCCCCCTCCCTCTTTAATTTTGGTACATGCCCAGCCCACTATTTGCAGGAGTTAGCATTTGCATACGTGACAGGTTGCAAGCCCATCGCCGCTATTAGAACGTTAACTGGTTTCCTCACGATGTTTTCTTTCACCGTTTAGAGCTCGTGTTAATGCGCATTTAAATTTTTCTAATCGAAAAATTCATTGATGAGCACGGCCAGGGTTCGAACTTACGACCTATGAATCGAAAGTCGAGCACTCTTCCAATCGGCCAACACGGCTTTTATTTTCAATCTCAAGAAAAAATATCAAGTAGCATTATAAAATCATTGCAAACCAAACCACAACGATGCCACACTCCTTGTCTGTTAACCAGACCTACGAATACATCGAAACTCTATGAAACGGGAGCTCTCTCCATACTTCCGTTAATTGGTTTTCATAATTTTTCTTTTTGACTGTATTTCAAAAACTATAGAACCTAGAAGAAAATTAAAAACCATTTTGGAATGTATAAGTTGAGTACTTTCATATGACACCCCACTCAATATATTTGGGTAACTTTGAAAAAAATTTACCCCCTTGGGAACCCCATATCTTTACAACCCCTTCATCGATTACGCTCATACGCTCCACAGCAAATTTCCATAGCACAACCTATTGACCTATCAAGTTTCATACAGATTGGATAAGCGGTTCGATAGTTATGCGAGAACATAAAAATGAAACATACAAACATACAAACATACAAACATACAAAGCAAAATCGCCTAACTTGCCACTAAGATCTTCGCTCGCTTCGCTCGCTCGATCGATTATAATGTAGTGAAAGATTGATCTTTATTACTTACATTCATAGAGGCATCATTAGATTCAACTCTTTCTATGCAGAAGACGATAGCAGATATATCAAGGACAGTTAATTTACATATTAAAACTATCATCATTTAGGCAGTAACCTATCAATTGAATATTACTTAGATATCTATTTTTGTTTTACTAAAAATCTTAACCTTTGATGGTCCTTGGTATACTAGAGATCTCTACTTAATTTGGAAGGACCGAAATCAAGCAACAGACATTTGACCTTGAAGTGGTCTACCTCTCTTTCGGCATAATAATTTCCTGGCCCGTCTATTGATTCCCACAATGACTGATTAAAATGCGAGACACGAGTTCAAGAACATGTTACAAAACGGTCAGCGTATTCGAGAGGAAATGCGACGAGATGCATTGCGAGGGGACAAATCAGTTGGGAACTATGACTCAGCCGTAGGTATCAGGAACTTGATACTGACTCGTTGAGTGGCACAGTGTGAAAAATGACCCGAAAATCGGACATGCCCTTTTTATGATACTAATCAAAACATTAGGCTTTTTTGAATACTAGAGTAGAACACCCAGAAGTTAATTCAGCTTAGAACTCGAGTTATGATTTTTTAAAATTTTATCTATGGTTACCAGAGAAAACCTAAAAAATGCTGTATGTAGGCAATGTTTTAAAGTTTCAATAATAGCATGCTATAAAATTAACTAACTACCATTTTTGGAAACATATAATTAATTTTTAGGTAAACAACAAAGAAAGTTATGTATTTTTTTTAGTAATTTAGAAATTATTTTTTTTCACAGATGTCTATAGATGGTCGCACCTAATTTTTACACAATCGTGTTTATTAATGTTATGTTAACCTGCCTGTAAAATATCAGATGCGTAACACGTTAGACTTCGGAGTTATTGAATTTTAAAATTTTAATGTTAGGGTCGGCACTTAACTTTGACTGATTTTATTGATTGAATTTATTTATTTTGGTGATATTAAAAGTTGTTATATCACTCAATTATCTGTCAAACATACCCAAAATAACAACATTATATTATACTACAAGTAAGTTAATTAATATGTATACAGGGTGGAAAAATGAATGGGCCCCGGAGGGAAGCAACTTTAAATCCTTAAGATGTAGTAGATATTTTACTTAAAGGAAACATTCCTTTATTTTTAAAAAGAAACAAAACTGCATTTTGAATTTTTAGCGGGTTCGATTCCTGGGTGAAACAAGCGAATAATCTTTGAATGCAGTTATGTTTAAGCTGTAATTTGGCACACTCATAGATTCTCAGTGAATATACAATGTTATGGTGCAGCGAGAACATCCGTGTTTGGGCTCATTAGAATTAGCTGAACTGAACCATATCCAACAAAAGCTTGTGTTGAAAATATTTTTTTTAAAGAAAACTTATTTTTTAATAGAATTTAAATTCTTCTAATTCTGACGAAAGGGTGTATGTGATGTAGGGAAACTAGGAATGGGATTCACCCTCGTTAGGTGCAATAAAACTAAAACCCTCCTTATCAAAACACACATCCATCCAAACATCCAAACTTTTGCATTTATATATTATCAGTATGATTTGTCGATGGACATTATTCCTGTTTTTTTTTTAAATTTAGAATTACGTCACTTTACTTATTGCGTTTCGCTTATCAAGCCCTTTAATTTGACACCCATATCATAGGAGTTGCTATGGAAATTATAAATCGCCATTTTATGATGTCCGCATCATTGGATTTAGAATAACGTCACTGTATTTATTGTGTTTCACTTATCAAGCTCTTTCATGTGATACCCATAACATAATCATGGCAGCATTTAGTTAATCGTGCATTGCCACAAGAAACAAACGTGTTAATTCATTATGACAACTGGTTTTTAAACTAGTAGCTATGTATAAATAGAGTGTCACTCTTGAAGTCTGGACGTATCAAAATGTCATGCTTCGTTCACCCATCTGCTTACAATTTTCTCTGGTACATTATGAAATATCATAATGTGCCAACCCTAATATCATAGAAGTTACTGAAAACCTTAGAAACCTCATATCTTCGATGTCCTGATAGATTTTTGTTTGATTTTTTTTCACGAGTACAATACAGTTACGAGGTATGTTTTCATATAGATTTCTACTGCTACTCACTAATGGTTTATGAGAAAAAAAATAAAACTCAAAAATTACAAAATTAAGCATAGAAACTTTACTGTTATAGCTAAAGCTATTTCGTTTGGCTTATAAAGTGCCCTGTAAATAATGCCACATTGCCCTAAAAACAATTGTACAAATATGCTAAGCAGTTCTTTTATTTTCGCCTTTTTCTAAAAATTCATAATTTTCTATAAAAAAATATAACTAAAGTTCTAAGCTGAATTAACTTCTGGGAGTTCTACTCTAGTATTGGAAAAAGCCTAATGTATCGATTAGTATCATAAAAAGGGCGTGTCCGATTTTCGGGTCTTTTTTCACACTGTGAGTGGGTTGAAATGTTAACAGTTCAATCTGATGGGACCTAAGGTTTCGAACTCTATTCAGATTTAGTGTTGTTTTAACCCTTTCAGAAAAATGTTTTTAAATTTCATCTTCAAGGAAGAATTCTTTAGGATGCAGCAGGCTTTAGAAAAAATAAAATTTTGCTACAAAAAATTTTGTTGTGTTTAAAAAAAAGACTAATTTTCATCATTATTAAGTAAGTAGGTACTTATATTTTGTTATGATGAAAAATATTGTTTTACGGTTATTGCAATGATAATTTGGCGCATATTGACGGTCATCATAATGCATTTTTTATTTTGATTTGATCGAATTGTTTTCTAGTTTACCTTGAGTCTGAATCGTATACGTGCAGTAGTATTATTTTGTGACATACTAGATGGATTATTTAAATCGATAATATCCTGTTTCCGGCAGCGATGTTATCATATTACTACTAGATATTTATGATGTAGGTAATAAGCTCGAAGTGTAGGTATGACTAGATTGAGTAGGTCATACGCTACTAGTTTAGTCTAGTCACAATCCACATTACGTATCTAGTTATCACAGGATACATAATTATTTGATGTGTGAATGATGGATGAAAATTGCAAACATAATATTATAACAACAAGAATAGTAAACAGGAATTGGTGTTGAATAATTTAATTTTTAGATAGGTACATCGGCCATATACAAATAACTGGATCCATGATAAATAACGTAGACATTACAGCTTCTGGTATTAAATACCTACCCAAATCAATCAAAGGGAATTTTTGATAAGTAAATAATTCTGCGGTTAAACAAAACCTTAAAAATATTTAGCATTTATTTACTTATCTTTTTGATACTTATATCAATATCATAATAGATACCTATTCAATGAAATAATCGATGATAAATTATTATCCAAACTTTAGATAGGTAGGTAATTTTTTATTAAACAATACCTAATAAAATAAATACCCAGAGAATTGTAACAGTTAAAAAATTATTGAAGTTATTACGTTTCATTGAGAAATAAGAAAAGTATTCTGTTTCACAGCCTGTGTGTCGCAACTGATTCAACTCAACTCTGCGGTTGCAATGCAATAAAATACCTGTGTACAATGCATTTATTTCTATCGTATAGTGCACAGTACTTTTTCAATACCTAATACTAGTAGCTGTAGACAACCGCATTGTAAGCACCAGTTGCATAGACTATAGACGTCCTTAAAGACTCTTAAAAAGGATGTTTTAGTGTAATTTATCTCATCACATCAGCACTATTTCAAAGATTAGTAAGTCATAACATCTAAATTACTGTTTATTTTTATTGTTTCGAAAAAAAGTGAATAGCATTTGCATTGCAACGGATCCGGTTTACTTCGGATTAGTTAAATTACCATTTAATACTAGATAGGTATCATCAAGAGAAAGTACATTCTTCAAAAAAGGTTTCATCAATTTCAACTGCAAACCTACTGCATTGACTTCTCGAACCTGCAAAACCTAGCTGGAAAAGTGCCAAATAATTTACACTCCGTTACGCAACCGACCATTATCGACCCAAATCTTTTGGACGTAAACCCTATTTTTAAAGAATCGTACGCTCTATTCGTAAACTGTTATTAATTCCGACAAATGATTAGGAGCAAACCAATTTTTATCTAGGCTAGCTAGAAACTATATCCCATCGAGTAGTAAAAAAGACCGTTGGACAGTAGGTACATTAATTTAGCCAATTCGAGCGAGTCCATAGCCACACATGACACTAAATATACGCGATGACATGAGAAACTGTCTACTAGGTACTAGGATGATACGAATAGAACACAGCTAAGTTTTCGTTTTGTCATGTGGAACCCTTGTGGAACCAGTCATAACTACCGCATTCCGAGAAAATGAATTAGCTTGCAAGGATGGTAAGGTAACTTAGTCAGGAGAAAACATGGCATAGGTATAAAGCCTGTCCCTTACGCAATGATGAGTGACTGACAAAACAGGAAGGTATTAAGGCCAAGCTCCAAAACGGTTATGATTGTTTGCCTGCAAATTGTAACTAAACGGAATATCTCATCAAGTTACAACTCCAATTATGTGATTTTTTAATCTTTTTTCTATTTAGTTCTAAAGGCAGAAACACGATTAATAGAAATTTACATGATACTTTTACGTTTTGAAAATGACACCTTTTCTCAAGATTTTTGCATTTTTCTTGAAAACCAGTTCAGCTACATATACAAAATAAATACTCACAGAAAGGAAATTTAGTCTTTTATTTGCTTCTAAGTTATCGTTTACCTAGACTGCTTATTTTTCTCATAATAAGCAAAATTAGTTTTGAGCTTTACTTCTGAGCACAGAGAGTTAAACGGATCAACCGAAAATCAACCTTATTGAGTCCCGAGTTGCTATATAAATAAACACAGAATCGAACGCAGCTCATTCCGCTTCTGGGCGGTCACAAGGTCGGATCCACGCGCGTTTTGACATTTTGACATTTGACAAGCTATTTGCCCGCCCCGGCTTTGTACAGGTAGGTAACAGAAAATGAAACCAAAAAGTCATAAAGTTAGTAAGTATTTAGTTTTTTTTTCGATTAGAAAAAACAATACTAACTTTACGACCTTAGTAATAATGCACAGTCCCTCCCTAAGGGTAATTTTGAATAAAATAAAAATAAAGGAGGTATTTAATTACTCTGGTGAATCAAACCAGAAAATATTTATTTGAAATAGAACTTTATTGCAACCCCTTTAAAAATTCATAACTTAGTACTTATTATTTAATTTTATTTAAGAAATTAGGTACATTTATTTCTTAGAAACTTGCCTCCTTTTTTCACCTTCTTGTTAGATAGAACAGAAGATCGAAGATCACTATAGATTACGAGTAGAACAAAAAATCGGCAAAATTAGTTTAGTAGTTACGGAGATACGTGGTAAAACAAACATTCACACAAACTTCTCTCATTTGTTATATAATAGGACTAGTCGAAATCGAATGTCATTCGGAACAAAATGGAGTGGAGTCGCATCCTCAACTATATAATTTGGCTTTTGTTCAAGGACTGTCTTGGCCAAGTGGGATATTACCCCGAATTTAGTTTTTTTTAGCTTCACTTGTATTCATCTATGTCAACAGAATCTTAGAACGTAGTTTTAATCCATTTCAAAACGTCGGATCAAAATGTGCACACTTATCAAGGATCAATGACATTATTATTTTACCACGTTTTTATTATACTTATATAGTCACTTTCTTGTTCGTCTGTCTATCTGTCTGTCGTTCCGGGGGAAATCTCGCGCGACTAAAATTTCGAGCACTTTCCGTGTAGCTGGCCGGCTAAAACTGTCAGGGTAGCTCACAACTCGATGACAACGCATTCTAAATAAATAAATAAAGACGTGGTTTTTAGTTTATTTTTTAATCTAAAATTAATTTACATAGTTAATTTTAGTACTGTAATTTTGTACTTTATCGACTCGTATGTAACTATAGCGTGTTTTTTAGTGTTTTAAATTCCGGTTGGTGCATATATCCAGTGTCGAGTGACCCGAGTGCTTATGGGCTTAATCAATGAAGGGGTTGTAAAGATATTAGGTACTCAAGGGGGTAAAAAAATAAAAGTTATACAAATAAATTTAATGGGGTGTCATATGAAAGTTTATGGTTCACAAATTGTAATTTACGCTAAACTTAACGTATTATGACAGTCCTAAGAAAGCAAAGTCGGCGTAGTTTGTAGTTTGTAGTTCACACAGTGAACACAGCATACAATTATTTGTGATTAGACTTATCTAGGTATAAAGAATATAATACATATTATGTCGGAGTTGGAGCTAGAAAAGGGAATGTAAATTGATTTGATACTTCGTTCTGCACTACATCCTGTTAACAACGCCATCTGTAGACTAATAATGGAAACGTCAAATAGACAACTGTCATTGTCACTTGGGTGTGGTCGACACAAAGTAGGCAGAGGGCGCTAAAGTCAGTTTTGTTGTTGGACAGTTCGCTTTCCTCGAGCGGGTGGCGAGCGGCGTGGCCACTTTGGTTCTGGCATCGGAGCGGAGCGGTCGCTCCTCGATAGTAATAATGTTCTGTGGGTAGCTTTGTCTCTTTCTGTTGAACTCACCGCGTTTCCATTTTGTTTTTTAAATGGTGATAGTAATTCTAATCGGCAAAAATCGAATCAATCCTCTGTTTAAGTCTTGTGAAAGTAATTGTGATTACAAAATAGACATCCTGACTACACGTTACATTGGTTATTTCGTGTCTTTGAACATATCGGACCATCCATACTTCACGCCCAGAACCCTCTCCCCGACAAGTATATGATCTTCTTATGAAAGATTATCTTATTCTATTAAACGAGCAATATTTGTTTGTTTGTTTATTTGTACTCACGTTCTCGAAAACGGCTCTAACGATTTCAATAAAATTTGCGGTACAGAGGTTTACGGTTTACGGGGGCGAAGAATCGATCTAGCTAGGTCTCTACCTAGCTAGATCGATCGAGACCTAGCTTTTTTTAAATACATACTTAACTCATTTTTCTTTTTCTTTTTTTCTCGATTTGCACCCAAGCAGAGCTTGGTCGCCCAGATATTCTATAATAAGTAATAATAATTATGAAGGTAACAACTAGGTATCACTACCATCGAAAAAAAAAAAATTGATGAAGTCTCCATGACAATGTTCGCTACTTCAACAAGATGTTAAAATTATAATTATTCCAAGATAGTTTCAAAAGTTTTAACATGTCAAAATATCGTGAATAGATAGAGGGTAGAGGGGCGTTTGGGGGGAGTCAACGATGACATTTCTTTTGAAAGCTAATCCTTAAAATGGGAATATCCGTTAAGAAATAAAAAAAAAGATGAGAAACAGGCGTCATTTTATGTATGGATGTAACAAAATTTCTGTTAGGTACATAAGCTCTGCCAGGTATTCTATTTGACACTAAAAACGATACATCGACATCGTGCCAATTTTTGTGGTTCAGCTGAAACGATTGATATCTCTCAGTTTTCACCAATCGATAGTCGCCCGATATAATCTATCGATTATCGATTTGTAGAGTCAAAGGCAGCTTCGCTTCAATCATTATAAACAACAATGATTTACGTTATGAAACCCAATTAGGCTCTTCATTCTCGTATATTGTCGAGACTGGAACAGGGCGCAGCTACGCCATCCTATTTATCATTCATTGGCCTCATTTTTATATAGTTTTGCGCGTAGTAGTAGCCATTTTATTATTACCCGACTGCGCAAAGCAAAGGAAGGGCATTACCCTTCCTATAGTTTTGACGCAGTCGGGTTTTTGTTTTTTTAAATATTTTTTTATTTAACACGTTTTAGTTATGATAAAGTTGATTTTAAAATACCTATTCAATGATACCCCACTTGATATAGTGTGACGATTTTGATTCTTTTAATTATGACAATATGGCGTCTGGTTGTAGCCCTGGTGAATTTTGATTACTGTCATATCTTTAGTGACACTCCCAAGGTTGAGACAAATTGATTGACGTAAGAATCATCAAAATCGGTCCACGCGTTTGGCCTCTAGAGTGCCACATAGAAACATCCATAGCGAGAATTATTATTAATCAACTTTAAACCGTTATTTTTCCTAAACTATTACTTAAAATGAAAAATGGTAAAAGAAACCTAAAGTTGATTTTGAAATACCTATTCAACGATACCCCACTTGATATAGTGTGACGATTTTGGTTTTTTTAATTTTGACAATATGGCGTCTGGTTGTGGCACTGGTGAATTTTGTTTACTGTTATGTCTTTAGTAGCACTCCCAAGGTTGAGACGAATCGATTGACGTAAGAATTATCAAAATCGGTCCACGCGTTTGGCCTCTAGAGTGCCACATAGAAACATCCAAACATACATACATAGACTGATAAACACATTACCCTTCCTTTGCTTTGCGCAGTCGGGTAAAAACAAGCCTGCAAAGAATTACTCACAGTCGGGACCCATAACATTGGGAAGATTTGATTGGTAATAAAATTAATGGGTAGGTACCGACTGTGAGTAATTCTTTGCAGGCTTGTTTTTTTCTTTTTAGTTTTGACGCAGTCGGGTTTTTGTTTTTTTAAATATTTTTTTGTCATGCTCTTGTAATAAAGCAAATTCATATGACTGCATTGGCTCATTAGGTAAACAAATTATTTGATGGTATTTCTTTGGAGTTTTAATTTATTGTACTTGTTGTAATAAAATTGATTAGTTATCTAAGCTAAGTTGGGATTCGTCGCACCTGTTCGTCAATGATTTCCTAAGATTAACCATCACAACCACGATGGTCATATTCATTGATGAACTTGCTTTCGGATTACCACATCATAGTATATTCGCTGCGTCTTACTAAAAGTCTTATATGAATTTAATTAATTTAAGCTAAAAGTTTATATAGCAAAGTTAATAAAACTTTATTGTAAGTACATTAAAGTTATTGCTTTTTGAATCACTATTGCATAATTCCTACGCCAAATACTACTTTCTACCTTTCAAAAACTTTACAACGATCCTTTAGGTGGTTAACTGGTTCTATACCTACTTATTTATGTTTTTATTTTGTAGGTACCTATCTAAAGTTAAGTAAATGTGTACTTAGTAGTTTCGTTTCTGTATATAAATGTACTCACTCACCAATCAAAATTAAGTAAGTCCTACATTATTTTGCCTTATGCGAGTAGGTACAAACATCGTAAAAACAATGACTCCCGCTGAGAAACACGTCTCTTTCCTTAAAGCTATACGTATGGGGTAAACCTTCTGTTTGTTTGTATGATCTGAAGTTATTTAAAACTGTTGACTTATTGATTACGCAGTTACGCAGGAACGTATTTCAATCAATGGTTTTAATTTGTGCTTTGAAAGACTGTTTGAAAGTAATTAAGTACCTACTAATACAATTGAAGTGTCTGTTTGTAGGTATGTTGTAATATTCGTAATGTTAAAATAACAGCTTTTTACTAAATGCCTATTAAAGTGCGTTGCGTGCTCTGAATAAGGCCAGCGATGAAAGTATAGACAGGTACTTACCTACATAATTATGTAGGTAAGTACTTACCTACCTGCTTTTACAAAACCATCCTAAAAAAAAAAAAAAATGTCTGTCTGTTTGTTCCGCTAATCTCCGAAATGGCTGGACCGATCTTGACGGGACTTTAACATAACAGCTGTGTTATAAGGAGTACCTACTTAACATAGGCTATTTTTATTTTACACGAATTTCACTCGGACGAAGTCATAGACGAATACGATTACGATTAATGACCATTTATCACCTCTATGATAGGAATCTAATCTGATTTTTGATGATCGATTAGTCCCTTTCAATTTACTTATTTTATTATCAATCGTAAACGTGTGGCAATGAACGTGTTAACAGGAAATGCATTTTAACTGTCTTACTTAGATAATTTAATTTCAGGAAACACCAATTATATTGTTGGTAAAGGCACTGATAGAAACTTTGACTTCCAATAATTGTGCAATATACTTAATTAAGCTAGTAGGTACCTAGTAAGTTTTTATTATTGTTATATACAAGTCGTAAAAACTTGTAAGTGGTTGTTTCCAATCAATTCAGTTAGCATTTAGCAATTATTTCAACTTTTTATTTGCAACAGAAGTAGTGTGTCCTTCTCCAAGGTCCAATCTTTACCTATCTAAGTATACAAAAACTCAACAAAATAGGAAATCCACTATTAATAACTTGTCTTTTCTCTTGTAAATGTCTAAAACGAATCTTTACTATGCTAACAAGCTTGTGTGCTCTTACCTTGAAACGACATGAAAGACAATGCGATTTGTAATCCACTACCATAGACAGTCTGTTCACAGCATTGCGGCTTAAGTTACATTTTCTATGTTTTTGCCCGTGAGTGAATACATTTCAATAGGGTTTTAGCGGACATGTAAAGAGACAATATGCTTCGTTGATTTCACACGCTTTGTAGTTATTACAGACATGGTTTGTTAAAATGTCGAAATTCTGCAAGTAGAAAATGCAAAATTTAATAATGTCGCTATACTAAAGACTGTAACTTACGGTTTAAAACTTTTGATTTTGCACAATATTAGAAGGTTTTGTTTTGGTAAAAGAGGACGCAGACGATTTTGTTGAGGTCACCTCTCACAACGATTTGATGCCGGAGAAGGCAATGATCCTACACCTCTGAATCTTGAACTTTTCGTGATCCATTCATCTCAAAAACAAATCTAACTTGTCCTCCGGAAGTCCGGACCGATGCATACTTGTAAATACCCAGATAAGAGTACCTACAAAGTTAGCTTCTGGCTACTATACATAATAGCTCCTATTTACGCACAATCATAAGCAACCATAGAATGATAAACAATTTAGAACTTCCTGCAATGTCCCGTCCCATATCATCGCAATGGCTCTGTTAATAAAATGAGGGGACACACAGACGACCTTCGTTCATCGTTCTTCACGACTATGTACCTAACTCAGTTTTGTTAGAAGGAATGATGGCTTACAGATTCAGTTTCGAATGGAAGATTCTGTTCATTTTTATCAAGATTATTATATAAAATTTAAATCTATAGCGAAAAGTCTAAAAACGTTTGAAGAATTTCCCATTTCACTGCTTTTCAAGTTGAAAGTTTTGACTAAAGGGAATACTGCAATGGGTTTAGAGACCACGCGCGCTCGCCTTCATTTTCTAAAATGAAAATCTAAAAAGAAACGAGTTTGCGTTCCATAAAAGTTCAAAGGTACAATCCGAATTTGGGTTATCTTGGTAGTACTTGGCATTGGATCATTAGACCCGCCTGCCAGTTGTGTTGTTTTATGCAAGACGCAATCTGCGCTGCATCGATCTACATAATGCGACGAGCGATCGGTGGCATTGACTCCTTTCTAACGTTTATCATTAGCAATATGTCTACCCACCTATTTGTATAAAATTAAATTGACTACCTACAGCTTTTAATTTTCTTGCCTTCTAGCGTCTTCTGCGCTTGCCATAATCAGATCGTGACTCAAACCTTTATTCGATTGCCTACAATTATTTCGATTTGCCTACATTATGTATCCAATCCATATCCAACCATGGTCATTCTAATCTTTAAAGATTTACTTACACAAAAAAAATATTGCATTCATATTTCATCATTACCCAAAGGACCATTTGGTTTTATCTACTTAATTTCAATGTCTATAGGTCAAGGTAAAAGAGTGGAATGAGCATAACACCTACACGAGATTCTTGTGTTGTGTGTTTTGAAATATTTTTACTCGAACATGAAGTTATTCTTATTTTTTTTCCAATATTTACCTAGTTTCTTACCATCTTGTGTTTATCTTAAAAGATACCTTGCTACCGTCTATTTGTGTCAGGGGTTCTAAAAGGTTACTCATACTCATGCTACCTTACTCTTCAGCGGAATATTTAGTGATTCTATCATCATTAACAATTTAATGCCGTCCACCGTTTGACATCTGTTTAGTAGATAGCAAGGTCTTAGACCTACTATGTGGGTCTACACTTCACTTGTCTACTAGCGGTTATTTTTATTTTCGGATAGTTCACTGCAACCACTGCAGCTTCATCGGACTATTTCCACTAGCTGTTTCTTTATTAGTTTTCGTACAGACCTTTACACTATCTTTTATCTTTAGCCACACTGTGCTTTAGCCTTTTTCAAGTGACTGACTCTCTGCGTACGTGATTCACATGTAAACGTACACAGCAGCACAGTATCAGGTTGCCATGCTGCCATGCCATGCTTCTATAGAAGCCGGTTGCTAGCCTCGTACCAAATACGCAGTGCTCTAAATAGCTCAACTATTGCTATTTTGCTACATACTCCAGGGTAATGAAATAATAACGACTCTACATATTTCAAGTGTTAATCCACTGCAAAGCAAGCTAATGAGCACCTATCTATAGGTACACTGATTGATACAATTTAATAAACAGATTAAGAATGTCTGTAATTATTGTATTATCCCTAATATCTGTTGCGCTTCTAGCTACTCAAGTAGTAAGGTAGGTAAGGTACCCATAAATCTTAGCGTGTTGACGTGATCCTTATCAATTTTGTAGAATGACGCAGGTTCTTCCTTTGACAAATCGTTTTTAGTAGGTACTCTACCAAAAGGACCGAAGGGTTACCGTCTGACTATGAAAGACGTACTTAAGTACATAGTATCTATAGAACAACCCGAAATTTTCGTTTTCGTTTCCAAGTTTGAAGATAGTCTAGCTACACGCTGTATACCTAGCTACCTAGGTATCTACAGGACAATGCAAGACAAGACATTTTGCTACACAAAGGTGCGAAAGTGTGGCACATTCCAATGCTATTAAATTAGCATTCCCCTTTGACACTCGCAATAACACGTAACGGTCATTCGTTCCATTATTGACGATGCCATTTCGGTACACAACTTAGTATGTTACGCAGGTACTTTGACAAATAGACATTTTGTTACGTAATTAAGAGAGAAACCATGTTACAATATCGATTGGTATCATTAATACCTATGATACCTTCATGATCAATTTATCATGAATCTAAGTCAGCTATGGCCTCCATATCTCTACGGATTAGATACCTACAATATTCTTCTGGTTTTCTAACAAGATATATTTTCCTTTACTCATTGCGCAAGCAAAACACTTGATGATGAATGAAATACCATTTAAAGGCAACGTTGAACGATTATTCTACTGCCGAGTGCCGAGACATTAGTTTTCATCACTCAATGATTGGATCTATCAAAGGATCTTTCCCCTCAATACAAAACCAAGTAAACAAAGTAACAGATTATGAAACTTACGACTTTTCTCACCAGTTGATTCTAATCTTTTCAGATTCGATGAAGGCCGCGACGGTTTTCTAGACATAACAGAAGTAAAGAGGATGATGGAGAGACTGGGAGCTCCGCAGACACACCTCGGCCTGAAGGCAATGATATCAGAAGTGGACGAGGATGGGGACAACCAGATCAGCTTCCGAGAGTTCCTTCTTATCTATAGGTGAGATTTATGTCTTGTTACTTTATGAGAGCCTGGTACTTTGACCACAAGTGTAAAGAATATGTTTTGAATCCCGTTAGTTTATGATTGCCTGGTACTTGGATCATATCTTCATTCTTCTCTTTGGTCTACTGCTCATCTATCTTAACAACATGGTACACCTCACATTATTTTAAAGCGGCTGTTAAATAATTCACATCTGCAAATAATTCCTTTGGTTTAACCCAGGGACGTAGCTATAGCTTTGTTAAGGGGGGGGTCCAAAGGTTCCAATATACCAAAGATCTTTGTTAAGGGGGGGGGTCCAAGGGTTCCAAAATACAAAAATTGACTAGGTTTCCTCCGAACTTAATGGGCTAAGGGGGGGGGTCCGGACCCCCTAAACCCCCCCCTTATATACGTCCCTGGTTTAACCTAAGCTGAGAAAACCTTGGGGCTTTCCCAGAAGTATGAGGTACTACTAGTAGGTACCCTGGAAAGTAGGTACCTCATACTTATACTTGGGCTTTTTAAAACAGGTTTATTGTCATCTATTACGCATTTATTTTGTTAGTCAGCGATATAATTTATACAATACTATTGATGAATAACAAAATAAATACAAACTGACTACTTACTAGAATAGTGAGGATAGTAGTCTGCAAAAATGGTCTCTGCCTGACTCAATATCAGTCGTCATACAAATGAAATGGTTGTTAATTAGTACCAGACGTTTTAATTATTTATAATGACTTTTAAATTCATTTTAACAAAGAAACGCTATGTCGTTTTAATTTTCACACGCTAGACACAGTACTTACTTACTTTTGTGAATTCATTGGAAATGACTACTTTGAGGCCAGAGTTTAAAATCTCACTTCTGATAATAAAAAAGGAAAGGAACGACTTTCTAGCCAAATTAATGAAGTAAATGTTTGTATTCCGTGATTGAGCTCATTAAAATACCAAGGTTTGCCAAGGTCACTCTTGTCTTGGCTTAATAATAATTCAAGTTTAAAATTGTTTTGTAGGTATCCAGCAAAATAGTTTCAATTAAATATCACTTAGGTACCTAATGCGTTCTTTTCCTGATGGACGCCAAAGAAACAATCTTTTATCAGTTTCAGTTTAGTCGATATTTTTTATGTAGACATTTTGAATGAATTATATATTTGGTACCTTCCTTACTTAAGTAGGTACTTACTTCCTTACTTATTTTGTTTTTTAATCTTTACAGGAAAGCTCGCGCAGGACAGCTTGAAATGGATTCAGGTTTGGAGGCTCTTGCGCGACTAACTGAAGTAAACGTGGACGAAGTAGGTGTGAACGGCGCCAAAAACTTCTTCGAAGCGAAGATAGAAGAACTTTCAAAAACGAACAAATTCCACGACGAAATAATCGCAGAGCAAGAAGAGAAGCGGCGGGAAAACGAAGAAAAGGCGCGCAGAAGACAAATGTTCAAAGAAAAAGCTGCCTTATTTCAACACTAACATAACATAATTAAGAATATCTAGTTTGTAAGCTGTTACCATGACTAACATTGTATAAGAAATCATGTATATTGAGTCCCTTACAAAATGTTGTAATGTTAGACGATAAACTAACATTCTATTTCTAACAAGTTACAAGGTTTTGTGAGAGAAATGTAAAATCGCATTTGTAGGTACCTATAAAGTGATTCAAATTATCTACTCTACTAAGCAAACTAAGTATTTACTACATAAACGGTAAAAGCGATTAGGCACTACCATTAAATTTCTACTCGGATGATTTGATCCCTCGATAGACCAAAATACGGGTCAAATCTACTTCGGGTAAAATATTTGTGATGTAAGTACCTATATTATATAAAAACCTTAACTAGGTATTTACTACTTTGCTAATCTACATTGATAGGCCTAACTTTATTGACATTATTAGGTATGTAAACTATGATTAGTGTATCAATCTACCCATGTTGCAGTTGTTCTTTGTTAATGAATTTTAGTGATGAATATAAAACCCTACAATGATGAACTATAATCTGATCTAATTGTATTATATACTTAAATGTTATCCTTTAAGAATTTTATACTAATTAAGTTGTATGTGATGTTGAGTCTAAAGTATTTTAAGCCAAGTTATAGTAATGAAATAAATGTTTTATGTAAGATTGTTTATTTCACTTATTACTGTAAAAATAATATTTAACCCACCTTTAGGTACATTATATTTTCACTATGTATTACTAAAATTAGATTATCTTTAAGTTGGTTGTAGAAGTGGTTGTATGACAGGATGATAGCTATCTTTAGGATGGTTTACAGTGTGAATATGAAGTATTATTTGACAAGTGACAATGAGTAATTTTTTTCCATTTTTTTCACAATTCTCCAGCAAAGTTTAAGATACTAGCATGAAACGGACACTGGTAGAATTGTTACAACTAAAGCCGCTGTAGCCATAAAATTGAATTGAAATGACAATGAGTAATAATAGGTACTTAGTCTTATGAAAAAATCACAAGAAACACCTGCCCCATATCCTATACTATAGGAATGTTTACTTATTTGTTAGTTTTATCACTTTCTGACACTAGTCCCTACCATTCTAAAGCTTTAAAACACTAGCTTTGGCAATATAATAATCATCAGCATTCTCTTACTAATGGACTATAGTTACCACTAGAACTAGAAATTTTCCAGCATTAAAAATTGAACTGGAGATGATGACTTACAATCTTACCTTTCTAAATTATAAGTAGTAGGTACCTATGGATAACAAAATGAATAATGCCAAAGATTATCTTTGGTGATCATGAATTCTACCTTAATGTCTTCCTTAGTTAGCTTATAAAAAATCCTAAGCTACTGAGTGTCATCCATATCAGATTCATTTCTAGGTGTGTTGTGTTCATTGTGAGATTTGTTTTGATTTTCGGGTGTCAGATCAACAGGCCTTCTTACCATTGGTGGTATGTTCCCCATGTTAATGTGGCATTCATTTGCTAGCGCAGCAATGAGATTTGCATTCTGAAAAAATTAATAGTTTTTATTATTATGTTCTTCAAGGTATAGTTTCAACTGCAGTTATGGTTGATAAAAATAGCTGTTGCAGATCAGAATATAAGTACCTAGTGTAAACTTCAACCAATTCCATAAACAGTTACCTTTAACAATTTATAGCTTGCCACAAATTAGCTACCATCTACATAATTAAACCGTAAAAAACAGAAGTGTTTGTTGGTTTGATTGAATGCCAATCTCTGGAACTAACAGTCGGAACTGAAAAAATATTTCTGCATTAAATAGCTTAATTCTTAGGGAAGGTTATGGGCTACTTTTCATCATCATTATCATCATATAGCATCAATACGCGAGTAGGGCACAGCTAGAATTACACAAGGGAATACAAATTCACCTGCTTGATGTTACCCTCAAACTCTCCACCTGGGTTTGTAAAATTCTTGATCAGTTGCAATTCATTTGATCTGAAACAGATTTCGTTAGATTAAATAAGTAGTATTATAGGTAGGTACCTACTGTAGGTAGGTAGGTAGGTATTAAATTTTTTATGCACTTTCTTTGATTCTATACAAAAAAAAAAGGATTACCTAAGTAGGTACCTAGAGAATTTTCAGTAGTTTGAAAACTTAATGAATCGTAACCAAAACTGGCAAGGCTAGAGAGGTATGGTAAAATTAATGTATTCAGGAACTCACATCAATCTCGCTAGTTGGTTAGCCGTGGTCAACTCATGTTGAATATCCTGTCGTAGCTGCTGTGCCGTTGGTCCAGCTGCAGATGACATGGTAGTAATAAATCCAAATACCTATTTTAAAGATAAAATGTTATAATGTAAGTACAAAAATATTGAAATTGTTCGACACAAAGTTTTGAAATTACCGTTCGACATAGGGATGTTCGAAACGATCCGCACAGATTAGGTAGAGATACTACGTAACGATCCGATACTTGTTGCGTGTTTCGATACAATGGCTTACGATCCGGCGGATCGATACAACACATGCAAGGTGTATCGGATCGAAAGTATCGTATCAACTTGGACGAACTAAATTGTTTTGATATCAAATTGTTTTGACGGTAAAAATTTAGTACCTATTAAGAAGCAGGATTTTGGGGGGGGGAGTGAGGGGGTAGGGGGGGAGGGTTCCCCCTCCCCCCTGGTACCACTCCCATTACAAGGTAACGCACCGTTCTGGAGATCATCAAATTATTGTTTTTATATACAAACTGGTAAAAAATGGTAAAAATTTAGTATTCGGTAACAGTATTTGGGGGGGGGGGAGGGTGGGGGGGATCCCCCCCCCCCCCCCAAATACCAGTTTTGTGCGACCAGATTTTGTGGGTGGGCTCGCTTCGCTCGCTTTTTTATATACAAACCTAACTTAACCTACAGGGTGCCCCGTGTCGGATCTGATTTAGTTTCTCTTTTAGATGTTATGAGGGTTTGTGCGACCAGATTTTTTGGGTGGGCTCGCTTCGCTCGCTTTTTTATATACAAACCTTACTTAACCTACAGGGTGCCCCGTGTCGGATCTGATTTAGTTTCTCTTTTAGATGTTAAGGGGGTTTGTGCCACCAGATTTTGTGGGTGGGATCGCTTCGCTCGCTTTTTTATATACAAACCTAACCTAACCTACAGGGTGCCCCGTGTCGGATCTGATTTAGTTTCTCTTTTAGATGTGATAGGGGTTTGTGCCACCAGATTTTGTGGGTGGGCTCGCTTCGCTCGCTTTTTTATATACAAACCTAACCTAACCTACAGCGTGCCCCGTTTCGGTTGCCCCGTATAGGTTAGGTTAGGTTAGGTTACATTTGATTTTCTCAAGAACGGTACGTTACCTTGTAATGGGAGTGGTACCAGGGGGGCGGGGGATTCCCCCCCTCCCCCCCCCCTCAAAATATTGTTACCGAATACTAAATTTTTACCAATTTTTACCAGTTTGTATATAAAAACAATAATTTGATTATCTCCAGAACGGTGCGTTAACTTGTAATGGGATTGGTACCAGGGGGGAGGGGGAACCCCCCCTCACCTCCCCCCTCACTCTGCCCCCAAAATCCTGCTTCTTAATACTAAATCCAACCCGAGCTCGGTCGCCCAGATATTTTATCGATCGAGCGAGCAAAGCGAGCGAAGATCTTAGTGGTAAGTTGGGCGATTTTGCTTTGTATGTTTGTATGTTTGTATGTTTCACGAATTGTTGTTCGAGCATAACTGTCGAACCGTTCATCCAATCTGCATGAAACTTGGTAGGTCAATAGGTTGTGGTAAGGAAATTTACGGTGGAGCATATGAGCTTAATTGATGAAGGGGTTGTGAAGATATTGGGTTCCCAAGGGGGTAAAAAATTATGAAAGTTACACAAATATATTGAGTGGGGTGTCATACGAAAGGGCTTATTTTGTACATTCCAAAATGGTTTTTATTTTTAATCTAGGATTTATAGTTTTTGAAATACGACCAAAGAGCAAAAACTACGAAACCAGAGCTGCAAGAGCTCCCGTTTCATAGAGTTTCGATGTCTTCGTAGCTCATTGACTGGTCGGTCTTAAAAAGAGAGTGGCATCGTTGCGGTTTGGTTTGCAATGATTTTAGATGCTACTTGATTTATTTTCATGATAAAAAAAATTTTGATAAAAAATGAAAATAATTGGGGTAAAAAAAGTTAAGTAAACAAATATATTGAGTGCGGTGTCAAATGAAAGATCTTTATTTGTACATTCTAAAATAGTTATTATTTTTATTCTAGGACGTATACTTTTAAAAATACGACGAGAATTCATAAATATAAAATAAATGAAAAATTAGACACGACATTATGTATTGCATGCATGCTAGTATTTTTTACCATGAAGAGCTAGCGCAATAGGCATACCCGGCAGTAGTAGCACTTGAAATTATAGGGGTAGTCAGAAGAAAGTCCAAATGTTGGCCATCTACGGTGCGCGAGATCTCAGTTCGGGGCGAACTACTAGTTTATTTGTAATATGTAAGTACATTCAGCGAACAATATCGTTGAACAATTTGAGTTTTTCAAGTCATGTTTTGTAAATTTGGCAACTTTTTATTAAAATGAGTAATAATAATAAAGCAGGGTTAGTAAATGCGTTCCTACCTAAAATGTTATAACCAGTAGGTATTTATGTAAGTATAGGTAGATTATAATGGTTTCGGTTTACTAAATAGATACATAGAGTCCGACACAAAATAATAGAAATAAATGGGGGCACCACTGTGCAAGCTAAATACGCGAAATGGATAAATTATCTTTTAAAAGTAAATTATTACTTCTGACTGATGTCTTTGGTACCTGGGCCTGTATTCTAGCGATGAGTAGGTCCGGATGGATACCGGACCGCGGACCGGAATCCCTCGCGGTAATGATGGATGTACATCGCGCGTCAACTCGGATTCCGGTCCGCCGGTCCGGACGGCGGACGGCGGACGGCGCGGACTGGTAACCCGGATCGATAACGCGGAGCTGCAACCCGGAGCGGTAACGCGGAGCTGCAATCCGGAGCGGTAACGCGGAGCTGCAACGCGGAGCGGGCGGACGGCGGAGTGCGGACGGAGTGGGGTACTGCATAGGTCTGGGAACTGCGGGAAGGGTGCAGGTGCGAGACCTCAAGCGAAGTTTGCGTGTGCAACACCGAGCTGGTTCATTTTTGTTTGTGTTTTCGTGTGTCGAGTCAGATCAGTGTAAATAAATGAAGCGTGTCGAGTGTTGCGCGTGTAACATCATCAAGATATAAGTAGTAGGCCATATTTATTTTTATACCTACCTACCTACGCGATTGCATACGCATACCTACCTAATTTTTTCTCTCTCTTTTGTGTGTAGCTTGCAAGTTTTATTTGTACCTACCGACCGTTGTGTTTCTCTAAGACTAATTACATACCTACTTAATAGGTAGTAGTAGGTACATACCTAAATTGTGTAGGTAGTGTATTAGGTAACATTTATAGACTTAGTTCAAATAAGTAGGTACAATTGGAGTTACAAGTAGGTACCTACACAATGTAGATAGATACCTACCTACTGTCTTTCATCCCTCGCCACTGGTATCTATCTAGGGTTGGGTGCAACGGACACGGAACCTATGTAGGTCATTAGGCGGAGTGTGGACGGAAAGGATAGGTACTGCATAGATGCGAGTGCGAGCTGGACCTATATGAGTGCAACGGACACGGGACCTGTGTGTAGGTCTTTAGACGGGGCGGCGGAACGGCATCGCGCGCGACGGAACCGAAACCTATGCTCCCGCAGTACCGAACCCATATGGGTCCGACGGACACGGGACCTGGATGTAGCTCTTTGGAGCTGGATGTACATCAAGATGTAGCTCCGAATTATCGTCGGACCTACCCA
This sequence comes from Camptogramma bilineatum, assembly GCA_958496255.1. Classification (NCBI taxonomy): domain Eukaryota; kingdom Metazoa; phylum Arthropoda; class Insecta; order Lepidoptera; family Geometridae; genus Camptogramma; species Camptogramma bilineatum. The sequence goes on along the minus strand of OY292465.1, from coordinate 7,867,907 downwards.
TCTTTACTGTATTCTACTAGATGACAACCGCTTTGGTTTGGTTCGATCTCTTAAATGTCAGCCATTTGGTGAAATAGTAGAATAGCTTTTCAAAATTTTTGTTCTGCCAAAGTTCAAAACCTCACCACAACTGAGTCGTTTGTTATTAGTAGTCATGGAAACAGTCGCTTTAGTTGAGGTTTTGGTTGAGGTTGATAAAAAGTTCGGTACGAGAATCGACGCCCTGTACCCTAGACAAGAAACCTGTACTTTACCATAGATTATTATTTAAAGGGTTTCCAAAGTACTGAAATTTTAGTGGCCGTTTCTACCCGTTTTTGCCGGACTATAGCTATATACTTGACTTGATTCGATACTGTATCGATACACAATAATTATCGTTTCAAATCCCCCGTATCAAAACAATGCATTACGATTTACGATACGTTTCGATACAATCCAAAATATCGAACATCCCTAGTAGACAACGACAACGCGTAGAAAAAAAGAAATTCTTCCTAGAACTCTGCGTGCATGCCAGTGTCAGTGTCAGATGGTTGATTGTGTTGTTTTATGCCAGTGTCAGTGTCAGTTGGTTTGTTGTGTTGCGTTGCGCTTGTGTTGTTTTTGTTCGTTCTCGTTCGTCTTCGTTCGTCGTGTCGCGTATTTATTTTGTGCGCCAAGTAAACAAAACAAACAAGACACAGAAAAGCATGGAAGAAGCTGTTTCTGTAAAACACGAAGGAAAAAATATGGATATTAAACAGGAGAAGCAAGATAATATTGACAGTTTTAAGTATGAGTTCGATTCTGGGAGCCAAGATAGCAGTAAAAGTGGCAGCGGAGGCTATCAGCGCTGGGCGCCTAATTTGAATGGCGTACGAAAGAGTGCATTTACTCCTTACAAATCTGTGCAATGCACCGCGCTCACCAATCTGCAAAGGGGTGAGTGTCTATTACTGTAGTTATACTAGTTTTATTGTCGGGATCTTTAGCTACTATCGATCTGTCCGTGGGATGGGAATGTCTTTGTGCCGAGCGTAAGTAGGTAATATCAAGGTCGATTCGGCAGGTAATACGCAGGCGCGGGTCCCGGAGCTACCCCAGCCGGACAGTAGCTTCCACGCGAAGGCTGGCCGCGGCGAAATAAGTCGAGAAGACGTGAAACTGGAGCAATATGTTGACATCACGGATGAACATGGCCTCACTGCCCTCCACTGGGCAGCCAGCTACGGCCAACTGACGAGCTGCCAAGATCTGGTGTGGTGAGTTACTTTACCTTATCCTTTGTCCTTTGTCACAAAGAAAGTGATGTCTTACATAGATTTTCTTAACCCAGTTTCAATTGTAATATTGAATTTATACTTCAATTACATTCCTTGCTTAGATTAGATGTTTTTCTGGAATCCTGCTAACAAATTGCTTTGTTATACAAACACAAAAACTCCATTGATTGATCCGGTAGGAAGAAAATGTCATACATATAAGAAAATTTCATAAAAATACCTAATTACCTATATTTTAGAAATTAAATTAAGCTTTTTACCATTTACGATATTTGTTGTGTTAGGTGTGGTGCCAATGTCAATATGCGGGGCCCGGAAGGAGAGACGGCACTCCATCTGGCGGCTGCAGGCGGGCACCATGAGGTTGTCAAGTTTCTGTTAAATGAAGGAGCTGATGCCGATATACAGGATGATGTGAGTTATAGTAAAACAAATTTTAAGCTGTATAATACTCACCTCAGTATTCATAATTCACTTGTTAACTTAGCATGGTTTTTTAGTAAATGTGTCTTTTTGTCACTCATGTTGGCAACAGATTTGACAGCCAATGAACTACTAATTTAGCTAGTTGATCAGCTTCATTTTAATTTTCTAAAATATAAAGTCTTAATCTTAAATTATGATCAGGTTTTCAGGTAAATCAGGTTTTCAATAGAGTAGATCTATGAAAATTGGCGGGCACAATTAAAGTGACAAAACAAATAAACAGTATTATTATTATGTTCAGGGAACAATCTTTTTCCAAAAATAACAATATTTTGAGTCTCTGTGATGTATAAATAAAAATAAAAGCTATAAAAATCATGAAACTTTTCTTCAATTGCAGTCTGGCAGTACAGCTTTGATGTATGCTGCATCTGCAGACTTCCCCTACACCTGCAATGAGCTCCTCGTTCGAGGGGCAGATCTCACCCTCACCAATGACTATGACCAGGACGCCTACACCTTGACAACTACCAACAACTGCAAACTTGGTAAGACTTTACAGAATTTCATAAGACATGGGTGGATGATGCTAGAATAGGTAGAATGAGGAAATCCAACATGTAATAATATTCAACTAAAACAAGCTAAAAACCCTATGGTTTGATATCACTATTAGATTTACAAGAGATATTGTTGAGATGGGATAGGCATGCCCAGCACCTAAAGTCCTAAACCAGCGTTTCCTAACCTTTTCAGTCCACGGACCCCTAAGAAATCAAGCACAATAATAAGGACCCCCTTAATAAAAAAACAGCAATAAACGGACCTTTCATTTTAGTAATACAGATATGAAGTACGAGGGCAGTTGGGTAAAAGTACGATGAAAATGACGCCGCATTTAGAATTATTCAAAAAGATCTCTCAGCTCAAAAACTCGCGACACATCTTTGCCACAACCAACGCACTTCAGCACGCAAAATACTTTTAGAGGCTTTTATTTAATTAAAGTCAAATGGTCCGTAGATGAGACTGCGGACCCTTATACATATACTCGCGGACCCCCAGGGGTCCGCGGAGCACAGGTTAAGAAACGCTGTCCTAAACTATTCTCATAAGCCTCGTAGGCACTAGGCAACATTTGGCGCGCAACACGTGACGCTTAACATGTACGGCAACGTTGCGCAACAGCGCGCGACGTTGCCAGCTGGCATAGTAGTAGATACATAGACAGAAAATGTTGTTAAACAAAAGTTCCGCGCTAACTTTCAAAATGTGGCCTAGCGGAAACGCGGCTAGACAAATGGGCCTAAAACATAATCATCAAATAAAATGTCAGGTAAAGCTATTATAAAAACTTTTCATAAAATCTTCGAGAATTTAGCACCTCGAAGCATAAAATATGAAATAGTTTAAAATTAAAAACATACTTTCCTATTTAACAAATTAAAAAAATTGGAAGAATAATAATGGATTGGAACTACTTGTATTGGAATATGTTTTGCAAGATTTCAAAATTAACCTATTCATGCCCAAACTTTTAGAGTTGACTGCCTATGTGTAGATACCTAACAGCTACCCAATCATGCACTATTATGGTGATCCAAGGAAGGATATAATCATTCTTGATTGCTCAATTACTATTCATTGAAGATACACACCATCTGTGTGACTAGAATAGATTCTGTGTAGCAGTTGAGTGCTGTGCTGAGACACTCAATGATCCCTGGAGCATGCTGAAAATATTTGATTTGGCTTTTTTTTACTAAAATTCTGCAGTATTTTTTTTTCTAATCCAAAATTCGTCTGGTTTTTATTGTTATTTTTGTTTGTTTCCCAATAAACACAGGTACAAGATCATTATAGTAGACATTCTTTTAGTATAGTCATGGACGAATTAAGTAGTAGGTACTTAATTCGCCCATGGTATAGTTAAATAATCAGATATTAGTCCTAAGATAAAAATATCCCTTCAGAACAGAAACTCAATATTCCCTTTTCTTACCTTTACACAGTAAAAAATTAACCGACCTTTAGGTATGATTATTAATAATAATTTGTAGATACCAAAAGCCAGTCAAAAGAAAGAGGGATGTCTAAACATAACAGGTTTTTTAATTGAATTATTTACGTAAATTTTTTGTTCCAGCGCAAACGGCGATCGAAAACTTTTTAATTGGCTGCCTAAACAAGATGTAAATGTTTCCCACAAATACCACTCGTTATGTTTCGGCCAACCAATTGCAGATTCATTAGCCTCAAAGGATTCAATGAAAATACAGGGATTTAGTTTGTAATGTAAATGTATTGATATATATTTTTAAGTTCATTATACAACAACATGTGACCATAAAATACAGACAATATCAAATTCAACAGGTATTTTAATTTTATTTCTTTTATGTAAAATTATAAAAACATAGCTCTCTATCTAATCTAACTTTCAAATAAATAACATAAAAAAAATATTACTGAAAGTCGAAATTGTAATTTATATCATTTTAAACGATATTATGTGTACTTAGTACGAAAACAATATTAGCACCATTCCCCAACCCACATAGCCCACATAAATTTCATGTTAATAAAAAAACTTTAAGTAACTGGTCCCCTAACCACTTACTTTACAATATAATGTCTACTTTACAATAGACTAGCCATTACTCTTAAAATATCCTTACATGTAAGATAGATAATTAAATACAAGTTTGGGCTTAGTCTCACTCTCACACCTGTGATGAGTCGAAATGGCAAACCAAGGCAAAAATTATATCACATTTCTGTTCAAGTGGAAAAAACAGCCTAAAATTTTGAAATGATAAACAGTCTTTTTAAACTTCCCTCTAGTTCAGATATAAAGAAGTCCAGATTCTCCGAAACATTTACGGTGTCTAAATCGACGATATATTTACGTAATTCCCGTGTTCAGTATTCATTTATCTGAACTAGAGAAAGAAGGACCCAACTTATTTGAAGGATTCATTTGTGAACACGGCTACTCTTTCGAAGTTGCCAACTGAACAGTTAATTTCGTGGCACTTTAAATTTTTTAGTCTATAATTTGGATTCAGTTAGCCAGTTGAAAGTCTGCGGTTTCCTGTTTGACTGTGGGTCGATAAGAATGTTGATGATACTGGGCTTGTCAGTCACTGCGATGGCTTTCTTCAAGGCAGCCTTAATTTCATCTGTGGTACGGCAGAGGTGGCCGGTCTCACCGAACATTTCCATCATCTTCTCGTAGCGGACTTGGCAGCCAAGAGCGGTGGGTGGAGTACTGGAAAAAAAAAAGAAAATTTTGTATTTTTTAAGTTGATCACCTAAAACAGAATCCTCGCGGGTTCCCCCGCTTGGACTACTATTTTTTATATCCCACTCATATGGAACATATGGAAACTCAACAGTTAGCCACTAAAGTAAGTGGCCAACTCTGGTTAGCCACTGTAAAAGTAGGATGCACAATCGCAATTCTTAGGCCAAAGAGCGAGACAGAGCGCTAATTTGTGAATGCACTAGGCGCGGGACACACAGAAAAGACGTAAGACGCAGACGGGGCGCGGACATTTGTCTCTTCCGCGTCCCTTTCATACAAAATGTATAGAAGCGTCACTACGCAAAACACAGAAGAGACGGGGAGCGGGCGCAACGCTGCCGCTGTTCGCTGGCGCCCTGTCTGCGACGCGTCCTCGTCTTACGTCCCTTCTGTCTGGCCTGCGCCCTAGGATTTAGTGCACTGAATTCAGCAGTCTAATGAGCGCATAATAATGATCTGACACCTCGCATTTAAGGGAGTGTACACATTGCGTTTTTTGCAGCGCGTTTGTATCGATACAAACGCGATTCGAACGCGATGCGAACGCGCAGCCCCCCGCGCAGCCCCTCCCGGTTCGCTTTTGTATGGAAAAAAACGCGTTGCGAACGCGCGTTTGTATCGATACAAACGCGCAGCTCAAAAACGCGCTGCAGAAAACGCAATGTGTACACTCCCTAAAGAATTGCGAGATCAGATCAAGGCATTCAGCATTTTATACCATTGAGTGACGTCGCCGCCGGACTGGATGTCGTCCATGACTTCCTTGTCGAAGCCGCTGTAGATACCGTTGTTGTTCACTATCACGATGATCACTGGCAGCTTGTAACGCATCATGGTCTCTATTTCCATACCTGGAGAAAAATCAATCACTATTGACAAGAGTTTTTTTATTATTAGATTGAAAGAAAAACACTTGAATGCTGTTCTTGAGTTGTACCAACATTGAATTTATCAACAGAGTATTAACCACGAATTTTAATTGAATGTAGCTAGTGGGATGTGGTTAAAACAGAATGTCACTCAGTATTTGGAATATTTTTTTGTTTTGGACCGCGTTACTGCCGTGCGAATATTAATGAAATAAAATACGGAATAAATAATCAAAACTCCACCATTATTATACGCACCTTAAAAAATAAGTCATGTATTAGTTGTGTGATTCCTCTGATTCGCATGAACTTTATTTATCGAATTTCAATTGTTAATTTAATTTAAAGTTTCTTACCAGAGAAGCCAAAAGCAGAATCTCCTTCGACGCAGATGACGCGTTTGCCGGGCGCGTGGTCACGGCACCATAGTGCTGACGCGACGGCGAAGCCTGGACCCACCTGAGAAATGAATAATAAATATGAGAAAATACAAAATACTTAAGCCGCCTTTACATGCTGGGCGAGCCTAAGCCAGCACGAGCGAAGGCGAGTCTTCCAGACGCTTGGCGAGTCTACGCAAACCAATGAACATTGGTGCTTGTATTCACTCTGCCTACTAAGCGAGCGATGGCAAGTCAAGGCAAATGGTGCTGCATACAGGTTGGCACTGGCGTTCTCTCGGCGGCACAAATTAATTTCCTATCAAACGATCACACTCGACGTACTAGGATACTCTACTTCACCATGTCAATTTTTAAAGATATTTTCTGTATTGCATAATTTATAAACAACTAGTATAAAATACAACTTACTCCCATAGTTCCGAAGGTTCCAGCATCCAGCCTATGCCTCGGCTTGTTATTCAGCAACATTCCTCGCCCAATGTCCATAGTGTTAGCGCCCTCACTCACGATGATAGAGTCTTTGGGAATGTTGTCTTGGACGGTCTTGAATACTGCATAGTAGTTCAGGGGTTGTGATGTATTGTTAGCTTGTGCCTGAAATTGTTAAAATTTTAATTAAAATGAAGGGAGATCCGAGAAAAAATCTCATTATTCATTAGCTCTCTCTATCTCTCTCTCTCCTAAGCCCATTTGATGGTGGGGTCTGCTTTTCTCGTCATCTTCTTCCATTTCGCTGTATCTAACGCGGAATTATATCTATTCGGAACTAGCTCTGCTCGGCGTAATTTAAAAGAAATTGCCTATAACCTTCCTCAAGAAATTACTATTTTCAAATATGACTGGTAGTTCCAGAGGTCAGCGCGATCAAACAAACTCTTCCGCTTTAAGTATAGGTTCAGAATATTAAAGCTGAAGAAATTTTAGGTAAGACTTACAGCAACAAACTCAGTGTTAGCCTTCTGTTTCTGCTTAAGCGCGGTCCACCAGTCGCCGGTCGGTTGTGCAGTGAGTTTCTTCCCAGCGAGTTTCTTGGTAAGTGCTTCTGTGAAGGGCTTGATGTCGGAGTGGATTGCGACAGTGGATTTCACGCTGTTGTGGAACTCTTCAGGGTTTATATCCACCTAGAAATAGTGAAAGTTTAAGTAGCATTGGAAGAATAATTGGTTTAATATGGACTTGTTGACCGATGACACAAAGTGCGTCCATGCCGTGAACCGTTTTCACTAAAAGTCGTAGAATAGTCGTAGGTGGTCTATGGACAGTGCGCTTTTGTTCTGATGATAGAAATTAAAAAAAAGGGCACGACCTGACTCATGGTACGCATAATCTTTTATTTATTTATTTGATCTGCCAATGATCACTATCGAATAATCTTACTAAGGTAATCCAGATTAACCATCAGACGTTTCATTTGATAACTCTTTGTTCTGAATAATATTGTTTGTTCTTATAGCACCAAAGGCGGCTTACGCGCCCCAGACAGCGAATATATAGTATTATTGAAGTATATTTTTCATATTATTAAAGAATTCTGCAATCTCTTGTACCTACCTGAATAAACTTAACATCGGGCGCGTATCTCGGCGTCTGCCCGAAATGCAGCATCCAGTTGAGTCGCGCCCCCAACAGTACGACCACATCAGCTTTAAGTAACGCTTGAGTACGCGCAGTTGATACGCAGTACGCCGACTCGTCCGGGACTACGCCTTTACCTGAAAAGATACGAGATATAAATATAGAGAGAAAACTTTTGTCTTTCGAGCGAGATACTGATGCCCGTATTTTGAAACGTTGTTTAACCAGTGTTCAACTTTAAACATCTTTCATAAGTAAGGGGGTCAATGTTTAACATTCTCTCATCCTAGTTGAATTTATCTATCTTGAAATCTAACGGAACCGACTAATAGGTGCTAATAGTTTTCTCACGAGTTTTCCACTGACGTATTGAGCATATATTTTAAACAATGTTTTCTGATTTAGGACCGTGGGTAAAATCAAGCATTTTGATAATACCTACTTGAATAAATTAAAATATAATAAGGGAGTTCTGACCGCTATTTAATGAGTCTGTAACAATTACTTGAACTTTTGCATTGTAATTTAAATGTAATTTGTTCTTAGGTCTTTGCTCGCACACAGTCAATTAGGGGCTAGTAGTTTATAATCTGGAATAACACATAGGCTAATTTTTATCCTGGCCGTGGATCATTGGAGTTTTCTTTTCGAAAAATGTATGTGCGCATTAACACGAGCTCTAAACGGTGAAGGAAAACATCGTGAGGAAACCCGCGGCTTAGTCAGCCCAACACGTATTGACCATGTCTTCCCTGTGGATATGGCCGGTTAAGCTGAGAGGATGGTTTAGGTGCTGGGCAAGCCTACTCCATCTCAACAATGTACCAGGCACTACAGTGTCCTGTCAAGTGTAGGGAAAGATTGCCTCCTCACGCTTCCTGTACTGTAAATCAACTAGTAAAGATGTAAAGGCCTGAGTTGAGTTGAATTTTTATCCGGGTAAGTACCACGCGAGTGAAACCGCGGAAGCTTGTTTTTACAGATAGTTACCCATAGGAGTAGGCAGGAAAGGCAGCTTGGTGGTCTCAACAAGCTTGCTAATAGCCTCCTCAGCCCTCGCATGGGCGGCTCCCTTGCCGACTATGATGAGTGGGCGCTCAGCCTTGGCCAGTAATTCCGCAGCCTGGTCCACTAGAGCGGGGTCCGGGTGGGCTGGTCTCACTGGTTCCGCGTTGTAGAAGTCGAGGGGCACTTTAGACTCTTCTGCTTCAGCCTGGAAAAAGCATCCTTTATTACATCTATTTATGATTTATTATAACACTAGCTGCTGCCCGCGGCTTCGCTCACGTGTTACCCGGATAAAAAGTAGCCTATGTTACTCTCCAGACCTCTAACTATCTTCACACAAAAAATCACGTCAATCCGTCGCATTGTTTTGACGTGAAACCAGGACAAATAAACAAACAAATAAACACACTTTCACATTTATAATATGGGTACGGATTTGGACGACTTGGACCTTTCTGTAAGTCCATTTGTGTTTTTGTATAAATAAATAAAAAAAATCCTTGTAGACTACTAATGCGAAAGTTTGGATGTTTGTTTGTTCGTTCCTCTATAAGTCGACAACCACTGAACCGATTTGGCCGAATATATTATACTAGTAGTTCGCCCCGAACTGAGATCTCGCGCACCGTAGATGGCTTACATTTGGACTTTCTTCTGACTACCCCTATAATTTCAAGTGCTACTACTGCCGAGTATGCCTATTGCGCTAGCTCTTCATGAAAAAATACTAGCATGCATGCAATACATAATGTCGTGTCTAATTTTTCATTTATTTCATATTTATGAATTCTTGTCGTATTTCTAAAAGTATACGTCCTAGAATAAAAATAATAACTATTTTGGAATGTACAAATAAAGACCTTTCATTTGACACCCCACTCAATATATTTGTTTACTTAACTTTTTTTACCCCAATTATTTTCATTCTTTATCAAAAATTTTTTATCACGAAAATAAATCAAGTAGCATTTAAAATCATTGCAAACCAAACCGCAACGATGCCACTCTCTTTTTAAGACCGACCAGTCAATGAGCTACGAAGACATCGAAACTCTATGAAACCGTATTCCCGTTGTCCCCGTTCACCGGGGACAAGCTCACCGGGGACAACGGGAATACATCCTCTGGTTTCGTAGTTTTTTTTCTTTGGTCGTATTTCAAAAACTATACATCCTAGATTAAAAATAAAAACCATTTTGGAATGTACAAAATAAGCCCTTTCGTATGACACCCCACTCAATATATTTGTGTAACTTTCAAAATTTTTTACCCCCTTGGGAACACAATATCTTCACAACCCCTTCATCGATTAAGCTCATATGCTCCACCGTAAATTTCCTTACCACAACCTATTGACCTACCAAGTTTCATGCAGATTGGATGAACGGTTCGACAGTTATGCTCGAACAACAATTCGTGAAACATACAAACATACAAAGCAAAATCGCCCAACTTACCACTAAGATTTTAGCTCGCTTCGCTCGCTCGATCGATTAGATTAGATTAGATAAAATATAGATAGATAATGACCGGGAATAGGACAAGCTAGACTTTTTATCCGGGTTACACGCGAGCGAAACCGCTGGCGGAAGCTAGTAAGGTATATTTCGTGATAAAATACAATTTATTTATAAACTAGCTTCCTCCCGCGTCTTCGCTCGCGTGATACCTACCCGGATAAGAAGTAGTGTTATTCCAGGTCATAAACTATGTATATTTCAAGTTTCATTAAAATCTGTTCAGTAATTTTTGCGTGAAAGAGTAACAAACATCCATATATCGTCACAAACTTTGCCATTTACAATTTTTAGTAGGATAGGATTACTAGCTACGCCCTCGCGGCTTTGCCTGCTTAGTGATGAGATTATGGGAGTTTTGATTGAATTTTCTATGAAGATGCTGACCTAGATTTGAACAAAAATGCCATGGGTCTGACTTTAAAATGCGACTAAAATTATAGCTAATACGATAATGAATTATGTAAATCTGATGTACTTCAAGGACATTAAAAGATTAGAATTTATCATTGGATTTAGTAGCACATTTTAACTCCAAATCTTTTACTTATTTTGATAAGACGACAAAATGGATAATAATAAGGTATTGAAAAATACATACCATAAGTAAAGTTCCAGGCATGTCCAGATATGAAACTCCTGGACGGCCGACCGAGGCGAGGCGAACGGCTTTTTCAACGTGTAAAGGAATGAGGCGAGGCGAAGGCGGTCGTGCGGTATACTTGCAGTACAGTCGGGTGGAATCCACCTGGAAATTAATAAATAGAATTAGTGTAAGTAATTAAATTGAGCTTATCAAGATTTTCAACCCGACGAATATGGATTTCATAAACAGAGTGACAAGAACGGCATATATTGCAATTTCTATTGTGATTCTGCTACAGCGGCATTTTTAGCCCCACAGTACCGCGCTTTATCATCGCTGAGGTTACTTTTACTATCAAGCGACAAGTAACTTTTATAGTAATTAACTTGGTGGTGATAAGTCCTAAGAGTATGAAGTACCTACCTACTTGGGTCTAGTCAACTCAGTTGCCTTTGTTTCATTAAATTTCACCTTAAAACCTTATAATGATGTAATCTTCGTACAAGTGGTAAGGTCAACATTGTGTTTTATTACTTTTTAATTTATGCAAAATGCAATAACACAGTAACAACCATATTAACATGCAGTGTAGGTATTTTCCACTGAATTTTGTTGTAAGTAAGTATAATTCATAATGTGATAAATGATTGTAGTTTTTTCTATAAGTATAGAGATCACAGATATTTTTATAGACAGATTTAAATATGTACGTACTTTTGTTGAATACACTAATCTTCTATCCAACCTGGTACCTAACAAGATAAAATCATCGTAATCCTTCAAGCCACTTATCCATACTAGTATAGTATTATATTATCTGTGTCCATATCCTAATATTATAAATGCGAAAGTAACTCTGTCTGTGTTACCTTAACACACTAAACCAATTTTGATGAATTTTGGTAAAGAGATAGATTGGACCTTGGAGAAGGCTAATTTTTAACACGGAAAAAATTACTTACTTGTGGCCACTCCTGAAAGCCGCCGATACCCTCATGGTCTTCAGGGCATGATCCAGCGATCACTATCAGTGGCCAGCAGTTAACTTGAGCATTGGCCATGCCTCCTATGCAATGTAGAAGACCGGGACCGGATACAGCCAAACATACTCCTGGTTTACCTGTTAGAACATTTACAATAAATTACATAGCGTACGTGGTAGATCAAAGTTAAATTATGTTCTGCAGTCACAAAATGGATAAGTGGCTGTTTGTGGAATAAACGATTTTGGACCATTATTAACAGCTGAGCGTTTCTGTGCTTCAGAGGGTATATTAAATTGTCGGTCCCTTAAATTGTTGGCTCATATAAATTTACTTTTTAAGTAAAAATATTTTTTTCATTAATAATATTGTAGGTACCTATTCAATCTCTAGCCCATATATGTATAAGTTTTACTAAGACAAATGTCTATACATACCTACATAACCAAAATCGGCTAGGAAGATTATTATTCAATCCCACATTGAGATAACAAGAGAGATATAAATAGAGAGAGAAAATGATGATAATAAGCGAAACATGCTCATAGAAAAAGTAGAGTTGTAGAAGGATTTCAAAGGTTTTGCAAGAATCAAACATCAATCCATCGATAGTAAATGTCCAAAAAAGTAGTCAGAGACTATTGGTCCGCCCACGACTTTCGTATAAGTAGTTTATTTCTATAAAGAAGCAACAAAAAAAAAATACTCTACTGTCTGAACAAAGTCTTCATCAGCTTATCTGTTCATATCATAATTTTTATATCCTATCAGATTACATAGTGATAATAACATATTCTTTCTTGGGGGTATTGAAGTCCATTAGTCTGCTGTAATGCAACAAGTAGGTATATTAGCAAGCTGTGGTGATAGGTAGGCGGCCTAAAAACTCCGTCACTAGAGTTAGCCACTAGCTATCTATACGAACATAATAATCGGTTTGACTTACACCCCACAAAGTAAAAGGTCGGAACTAAGGCGAATGTCACTGTGTGAAAAGACTTAACAGGTCAAGCACTTAGGTGGAATCCCATACACCTAAAGAAGAGAGTAGAGGGACATTGGAACATAGTCTAAGTACTCTATGTCATTCAGGAATATTAAAGACTTCTAGGTAGGCGTGAAAGTTTATAGTAACAAAAATTTCCTTAAATTGGATCCAGTGGTTCCAGACATTAGGTACTTCTTATTTATCTATACTTCTATGCTAATATTATAAAGAGGTAAAAGTTTGTTTGTGTGTAGGAGATTATCTCCGAAAGTACGCATCCGATTCCAAAAATTCTCTCACCAGTACCTATTTAGAATAAACTTTCAGGATGAACATAGGCTACATGTTATGTAGGTACCTCGCGGGCAACGCCGCGGGCTGAAGCTAGTATATTGATATAACAATAACAAGCAAACCTACAGGTGTCTACATTCTTTAACATTAGCCTCAATAAGATGTCAATAACCAGTAACTGTTGATATTATGTTACGCCCTTGTCAATACAAAGATGATAAACATATTGTTACTGCATTATTATAAGTTTACTAGCACTTTTCATATCATAATCTTGTGTGAATAGTTTTACTGCTCTATTGACTAGGTATGATATTTAAAAAGAAATAATATTTAGTCCATCAGTCAGATAATAAAAAAATATTTAAAAAGAAATAATATTTAGTCCATCAGTCAGATAATAAAAAAATATTAGACACGTATTTTTTGCTTTATCATTTTAATTAAAAATTACTTAGATAAAACGCTTTTAAGTTGGGGAGTGCGGCTCGCTAGCTCGCTACAACATAAGTTACCCAATGCCACATTTTTAGTCATATCTACGTAATCTTTTGGTAAAGTAAAAGAAGAAAAAATACGTGTCCAATATTTTTTATTAATCTAACTAAAAAACAAAAAAAAAAAGTAATTATCATCATTAAAGGAGTGAAAATAAGTTGTTGGAAACATCTGAATCAAGCTTGCATCATCCAACACAATTATATGAGAAGGAATATAAGTTGCACTTGGATGTGTCTCTGAACTTAAGTCATTTTCAAAGGGCAGTTATTCATTGAAGCACAGGGAAAAAACTTGTAAATTCAGACTCTTACATCAATGGGTTGCAAATTTTAGAGTAATGCCTGGGATACAGGAGGCTAGTTTTTCAAGCCAGAGCCTTTAGCACGAGTATGCACAAAGTCTACTATTCGATCCGTGACTGTAGTTTAATCTCTCAAATGTATTGGGATTTTAGTTCAGTCAAGTTACCACTGGAGGCGCTGCACCGGAATCCCATACATTTGAGAGCCTTTACTACAGTCACGGATCGAATAGTAAACTTGTGCATACTGATGCTCGAGGCTCAGGATAGCAAGATACTGATAGCAAGCTAGCAGCTCTATGCCCATTTTCTAAGCTGAGGTTTAAGAACTTTATTTCTCATAAGAACACAGTAGTAAGCTTAAAATGAGATATAAATAGGAATTATTATAACAGTATTATTTTGATATCCTGGCTTGAAAAACAAGTCTTGTGTATCCTAGTCATGAGTATGGCAAATCAGAATACCTTGGAGAATCAGGCTCCCAGTCAGTGACACTATTTCTATTCTAAATGAAGTTCTAAATAGTTACCTGTCAGATATCCCACAGCTTGTGCAGCATAGCAAGCTGCTTGCTCATTGCGCATGCCCACATACTTGAGGCCAGCCATTTGGAAGGCCAGGGCAGTCTCAATGACCGGGATACCAACAATGCCGAATACATATTCAACACCCTGAAATAATAGTGTGTCGTTAAAAATAAAACTTACTGACAAGATTCATAATGATAAATATAAATTGGTATGACAACCCATTGTTATTTTGATGGCAGCAGTTTCTTTTTATTTAATTTTTTTAGTTACTATCATGCAATCTGTCATATTAAATATAAGCAGATGAGGTTCTCTGCTCTTTCTTATTTGAACTGAATACAAATTCAGTCCATCTAACTGTCCTGCTGGTGGATGCCTCGTCTCTTTTTTAATTGGCATATGGTTTCGGGAATGGTGAGCTATCCCGCATATAAGATTGAGTGCTTTTGGAGTCTTCATTTGTAGTTATATCAAGCAGCAGAAGCAGTTTAAATTAGCCAAACATTCAAAGTTCTACATAAATAAAATTAAAAGATACCAAAACCGCTGTTGGATTTCAAAGCAACCAAGTAGCCATATAACTATAAAATTAATGATACTCTTACAATATTTTATACTAAATATAAAAAGCAGTTCAGTAATTTGTACTTACAAGTTACCCAAGATAAAATGCTATGAATTAAAAAATGTATTACCTAGTAGGGAAAAAAATAAGACGCTTATAGGAAACAAATTCAGGTTTGTTGGCAGAAACAAAAAATCTGTTTGATATTAGAGTTCTAGTAAACTTTCACTAACTTTCATATGAAGCATACTTGTTAGAAATTCACCTGACTTTACAAGCATCCATAGTTTAAGGACTCACCTGTTTCTTCAAGCTTTCAGCCAGGATAGTATTCCCGTCGATACCCATTGCTTGGCTTAGTTTTTGCGATACGTGAATGGACCTTCTAAAAACTAGTTGTCCTAGACGTCCTAACAACATTTTCTAAATTACTTTATGATCAGATAAAGTGAAATTAAAATGAGTAAGATCCTTGAGAAAACGATGAGATGTAAACTCGATTGGTTAAAAGCAAACAGAAACTTTGATACCAAGTCCCAGATAACTTACTGCGATAGCGGCTGTCTTTATTACCGTATGTAGATATTTATCATAAATTTAGCACTGTTGAGCTATATAAAATATGATACACACTTGAATATGACGGTCGTGCGATTATCTCTAATCAAATTATCGAATTGACGATAAAATACCTATTGAACTTTGGCTGGTTGGTTTTGTTTTTTTGGATTTGGTTGCTTTTTTTTTTGTTTATTTTATTATTTTGGCTTCGCACGGCTTGTGCATTCAGCCAGTGTCAAGTAATTAAGTAATTATTATTTATTATCCACCAATAATACACATTCGCAGAAACACACACTTTAACATGCGTTAAAAGCCTCTGCGTATTTATAAATTAAATAAACCAAATAAAATAACTAGAGTCGGATTCAGCACTGAAGTCCGATAGACGCGGCGCTGCTATCGCAGAACTAGGATAGGTAAAAAATTACTAATTGTCCAAATAAGGCTTGAACAATAATATTTATGCTAGTTTGTACGTCCGTTAGCCCTATACACCAAAACAACTGAGCGACATTGACTACAAGAGCATCTAAGAGTAGATAAAACAATCAGTTCGCGCTTTTTCCGTAGGACTTGAGTGCTGAATCCTAATCTACATTGATTTCACCGGAAGCTAGCCTAAAGCTGGGAACAAATTATCGGACGCGGCTGACGGACGCGGCTGACAGCCGCGACTGATAAGTGTGCACACCGTCCGAACACCCAGTGGGCCAGATTGCCTTCGGACGTCTGAAGGTCCAAGGACGCGTCCGCGACTTTCGTCAGATAATGTGCACAGTTCTATGTTCGTTCTATATCCAGATACCTATTCAGTCGCGGCTGTCTGCCGCGTCCGTAAGCCGCGTCCGACAGTATGTTTCCAGCTTTATTTTCCCTTTTTTTTTCTGCAGTTTACGAAGACTACCAACCAATTCGTAAAAAATCGTCTAAAAAAAACTACATTTTCCTCTAAGATTACCTAAATAATTAAAAGAATGGATTATTTCAATAAAATGAATATGAAAATAAAGTTGATGCAATCCGATTTTAAATGAATGGATCATGCTTTTTTATTGTGACAGTCTCTGTAAACATTATCATAAATCATTTTGTTGTGGCGCGAAGGTTTTTTGCGGCAAATTTAAAATATTTCCTTGTAAAAATAAGTAAGTTACGACGACGACGTTAACACAATAATTTTACTTATTTTTGGTTGATCTCATGGCTTGACGGAGGCCTTTAGGCGGCCTAAAACTCCATCACCAGAGTTGGCCACTTGCTCATAGGAAAGAAGAAGAAGTTGTTCTCATGTAAGTGATGTTATGTCTTTTTGAGAATAAAATCCTTTTTAAAAAAACTAAAAAACCCGACTGCGGAAGAAAACTGTTAACAAACTTAGAGATTGTTACCTACCTATAACATTTTCGTACGAGTAGCCTTTGTACTTATAGCCATTCATTTTGGTACCTACCCCACTTAAAAAAATAGGAATATTTATTACAGACCGCACCCAAATGCCCAGCCAAAGATAGTCTGGTGGGTAGTAGAGCTGTACCCAGTGACTCTCGCGCCATGAAGGTAAATTGTTCTGTGTAAGTACCTACTTGAGTAAGTAGGTACCACCTACTTACTCACTACTTATCTAAAGTTAATTAATGTACCTAGGTAAGTATTCTCTAATTTGTATTGTATGTAATTATGCCTTAGGTATACCTACATACACACATTCCATTTTTTTCAAATGTTTATGTAAGTAGGTACTTACCTACCTAACTACTTACCGTGTATTTTAGATTACACTATTGATTAAGGTACCTACCTATAAGGTTTTGTATCCAGCACGTTTTAATACGTGCAGAGTAGGTACGCATGAAAATATGTAGATTACGTGCCTAACGAGTAAGAGTAGGTTTTATGGTAGGTACCTAGTACCTACCAAGACGCAGTTTTTGTACATTATGTAAATCTCGACGTTGATTACTTAACTTTTCCTCACGGGATTTACGCGTAAGAATGTAAATAAAACCGGATCAGACCTTGTTATTGTTTGTGGATAAGAAATGCATTATAGAGTTTCTAGCTATGGAACCTTTTACTTTTAGGAACTTTCATCATTGAAGGAAAATTAAAAGGAAGGAGAAGAAGAGGAAGACCGAGGATAAGCTACATGAGCCAAGTGAAGGAGAAGGTTGCTGTGGAGGTCAAGGAGGCTTCCCTGGAGAGAGCTTCGTGGAGAGAGGCATCAGTTATCATATCAGTCACCTATGAGAGGAAGGTAAATTATTGTACGTCTATCATCGCTTTTGATAGGTAGGTACCTACAAGACAAAAATATATGTAGATACTTATAGTACCTACTAGTACTAGTACAGTACGGCCAACGGATCTCGGCGTACGTGAAGTTCGCCGTTTCGATGCGCAGTGCAACTTTTTCATACAAAATGTTCTACTGCGCAGCGCAAAGCCTGACTTCACGAACGCCTAGATCCGCCGCCCGGCCCAACTGTAGTAGTAGTCTGCCCGCGACCACGGCTATTGTAACATACCCGAAACGTCGGGATAAATAAGGTAGGTACCTAAATTACGCGATAAAATCCCGTGTCCATAAAAAAATTCAATATACCTATAGTACTTCAAGCTTTAGAATGGACATCGGTTATTTTCGTGTTTTCCGAATATGTACGATAGCAGTGTAGATTCTATAAAACAGAATGCGACAGAAGTGCACTGCACGTCATTATCAGCGCAGCTTGCAACTAATTTGCTTTTCCATTGATATTGTTTGGGTAACGTTGAAATTATGAGCACCTATTTAATTCTCATTTCCAAATGACTTTTCGTCAATCGTTTTTGTAATTCTAGGTATGCGATTTTTTCCGATGTTTCCCGCAAACCATTATTTTTCTGGTTTTACTGTAGCTACCTGTATGATACGTTGTAATGTGCAGTGCAGAGCACAGATTAGGTAGAAATACTACGTATGCAGAGACCCTCTACCCTACCCTATTAGTAAATCATTGCCCTTACGAGTATAATTTAGCCATGAAAGGATATTGGTAGTTGATTGAAAAATGAAGGTAGGTAACCCTAAGTAACTGTCCAGGAACGTACCTACAGAATAGTCAAGTGGTCGTTTATAAACTTCAATACATTATGATCAACACACGTAATACCGTCACGAAACATGATGGGTGAAAAAGAAAACAATGTAGGAGGTAACAACCAGTACAACCCAACGTTGTAATGTTGATTTGTCACGGGCCGAGTGCGGAACGGAAGTTCTCTTCGAAACATTTTGCACAGTGACTTCGTTAGGCGACACAGCTGTAACCGGTCTAAGCACAGCAGTACGGCCATTCTTTAGCTTAGCAAGTTAGTGCGAGGACCCATCTTACTCCCATCATGTCCATTTGCAAAATGCTCGAATAGTGTCCTGTAAATTCGTGATTGTTGACTGAAGTTTTTTTTTATTAACGTAAAAATGGCAGTGATTGCATTGAAGATTTTTGGTGAGTTTATTTAAAATTCATAATTTTTATTTTTAGATAAGTAGGTAATAGCAATATTTCCTACATCATTTATTTGTGCAATTTTTATAAATAAGCACCCTGGACTCCTCATTAATAATAATGGCCTGTGTTCAATTCGCATGGTATACCTACTTAATTTTTATTTTTACTTCCTCGACCGTTATGTTTTGGTGCCAGTATTGTTTTGCAAGAAAGATGTTTATTTTTTTAAAGGTAGGTAGGTATAATAAAGTAGGTAGGGTGAGTGGGGGCAAGATCGAACGGTTTTTGATGAGATGAGCAATGTTGTGTTTGATCCCTTGTAGAAGAAAATATATTAACAAGCTAAAAATAATTAGTTTTCCTTAAAGAGGAAAGAGTTTACTTATATATTACATCAATATAATTAATTATTGTAAAGGCTCCGGAATTTAAACCATTACATCCGAGGTAGTCACAGTTTTTACCAATTTATTCTGTGCCTATACCACAGAATACTAGTACCTACTACGCTATACACAGTTTTCATTCACGCGGATAATATAGGTACTTAAACTACCTACCTACCAACTATTTTTTGCGGTTCTATGTAGGTAAGTAGGTACTTGTTATTCTTCCCAGGGTACGTATTCACAATTTTTATTATTATAATTTATAAGTAAGCAACTGCATTTATCTTAAATAATAAATTCCATTTAGGTACTTATGCTGTTTTTTAAAAAATCGACACTTTGATGATTAAAATTTAGATGGACAGCGGCAGTTAATTTTGTTACGTTACGTGCTTGTGGTGCTACAAGCTAAGGGTCCTAGGAAAGATGTTTAAAGTGGAACAACGTCCTTTCTAAGACAGGACGAATTATCCACAAATAAAAACAGGCTGTCTTTATTTGTGGATAGTGACGAATAGAGACAGGCAGGACGTTGTCTAACCAGTGTTCAACTTTAAACATCTTTCATAATTAAGGGGGTAAGTGAGTACCCGGCTATAGAGGTACAACCTAGTCTTGATCATCGTTCGGCACACTCCATTTGCCGTTTTTCTATTGTCTCTGTATTTTTGATAAAGGAGCTTAAAAAAGATGATTCTTAAGAAAACTATAAAAATGTGTGTACCTATAAAAATACCAAACGCTTAGTACCTTACTTACATAATAAGATGGCTAGTATTTCCAGTTTGGCCAACCCATCAAACCACCATCTAATATGGAAAAAATAAGCCTACGTTTTTCAAAATTAATCTACCATGCAATTTGAATGTGCAATTTTGTTATTATTATGGTTGTTAGGTTTTAATGTGTTTTGAGTTGACCAATTGTGGGGTAGATATTACAACTAACTATTAACTAAGTAATTGGGTAGGTAATTATTATTTTGTAGCGCTCCGAAAAAAAGGTCTGATAGTTGGTATAATTCGCGTCATGTAAAAAGAACGCTGGAAGAAAGTGGAGGGATGTGTTTTGTCTCATGTTTGCGAATGGGTAACCCATGCGCCAACATGAGACAAAACATACCCCCGGCCCCGCCACTTTCTTCCAGCGTTCTTTTTACATGACGCGAATTATACCAACTATCAGATAAGTTAGTAGGTACTAACCTACTTTAAATACTTACTACATAAATTAGGTAGGTACCTATACAATTAGCTGGTAGGTACCTACCTAACAACAACCTCAAAAATAAACGCCAACAACGACGACGTAAGGCCGTATGATGTACCTAACGGTAAATGCTCAATGTACCTACAGAAAAAGAATATTGCATTGGTATGCAAAAATGCGCCGACCAATAAAGCTTTTCTGAAACAAGATACATGACAGGATAAAAATAATATTCTGAGGCAACCAAAGTTGGGATTTGTTGTGTAACATCGATCTCTGCAAAAGTTTGGTTCTTCTGTGCCGTATGGTACATGGTGCTTTTAAATATTGTTCATGGAAATGACTAAATATCTAAGCTTTCTCACCATTTTTAGGGTTCCGTACCTTAAAAGGTAAAAAAAGGAACCCTTATAATATCACTTTCTTGTCCGTCTGTCTGTCTGTCTGTCTGTCTGTCTGTCTGTCTGTCTGTCTGTCTGTCTGTCTGTCTGTCTGTCTGTCTGTCCGTCTGTCCGTGTGTCACCATCGATTATCTCAGGAACGGGTAAAGCTAGCAAGTTAAAATTTATACCATATACTAAGGCCTATAGTCCCTATTGTGAGTATAAAAATCAAGGTCCTGAGTCAACACTATAAAAAGATATAGGCAAATTTAGGTTTTCGTGAAAACTTGTGAGTACCAAAACTTACCTTAATTATCAACTTTTTTTATTTTTCGGAATTTTTCCTTTACTTGTGCTGGAAGACCTTGCTTGTAACCAAAATTGACAATTCTAGGTCAACCGGAAGTACCCTAGAGGTTTTGAGTCGAAAACCTAAATGGTAGTTCCCGTTGACCTAGAATAACGAAAGGCAAAAAGCAAGGTCTTATGGCACAAATAAAGGAAAAATTCCAAAAAGTTAAAAAAGTTGAAAATTAAAAGGTGTTCCCATACATACATAGTTGACGCCAATTAAAATTGTCCTCCGAGTTGTATGGGCGCTCATACAATTAAGCGGACTAGCTTAATTGGCACCATGGCTAGGTACCTACGGAACCCTCGGCGTACGAGTTCGACTCGCACTTGACCGGTTTTTTATATAGTAAGTAAGTAGGTAATTAGCTAGTAAAGTACTTAGGTACCTATTTTGTTTGACTAGAGACACCTAGCTAGTATCAATATAATGTGTAAATTCTTAAAAAAACGGTCAAATCGATGAAGCTTTGTATTTGCACACTAAACACGCTTTAGTGATTTCAAATGATTCCACGAGGACGACCTCGTCATGCCATGCCACTGGGTATGCAGATGACATGTGTCCTCATTTATATACGACTTTCTTCCTATTAGTAGGTATATAAGTGTTAAGCGACTTCGAGACAAAATATATAAAAACACAGAGGTAAGTAGGTACCTACAGTCAGCGTCATCAATCGGTATCCCCCTATTGATTTTAACAAGGACCCTTTTCATTTCAACTTTGGATTTCAGTCGGATTTGCTAGTATAGGAACTCGAGCGAAATTAGATATCCATAAGTATACTAGCAAATCCGACTGAAATCCAAAGTTGAAATGAAAAGGGTCCTTGTTAAAATCAATAGGGGGATACCGATTGATGACGCTGACTGTACCTACATAAAAGGTAGGTAAGTAGGTATATGGAATAAAACGTAATCTTTCATATATAGGTAAACAGCACATTAATTGCTCATATTATAAGTTGTCCTTATCGTCATACATTTTCATTAGGTAGGTTTCTTATTAAATTGCTAAGAATTTAGAATACCGTAGTTATTTTATTATTACAAAATTCCGATAAGTAAGTAAGTATATTAACTTTGTGTCGTAGGTACCTACTTAGGTACTTAATACATAGGTACTTTACAATTGGTAGAATGAAGGGTAGGTAGGTTGTATAAAAATTCGACCAAAGCACAAAGTACGAACTCGACCAAGTTATGGGTACTAACTAGGTACTTACTTACCGATACCTATATAGTTAAATCACTTACGTAAATCCTTACAAAATCGATAATTTTTTTAACAACCTATGCAGAATCGATTAATAAACATCTACTTACTTAAAGCCGACTCAGTGTTGAGCAGCCAAAGACTCGATGATGGAATCTAGTCGAAGAACATGTAACAATAAGATAAAAACAAAGAAACCTGAAAAATCCCCGCAATCAATGATGCATTAGATTAGTTATAATAACTTATAACACCATTGTGTCGATAGATAAGTATCGTTACACTTGCATAACATAACATACCTATGTCTGCAATGCAATATAACATAACAGCCCCATATAAGTTCTAGAAACATTTAAATACGCCAGTACATACTATACAGTAATGGCTCGACCGCAATGGCTTTCTCAGCTTTCTCTTCGAACAGAATTTTCCAGAAATTAAAAGGCATTGCATACTTGGTTTTTTTGCCGGGCCCGGGGGACAAGTCCACATTCTAATCTAAACAAAATGGAATCAGAATAGGTACCTTTCTTCCTGTACCTGTCGTACCTTCTATCATGAGTTGTAGGTACTTACAAGTTAAAATATAGGATAAGTACTTATTAAAATTTATCCAAAACCATTGAAGCAGTTGGTTCAGTCTTTGGTTGCAAGACACCAGCCTTATTCACCTGGACTCCGGGTCATTGAAACCAGACTGTCACTGCAACAAAAAAATAAACACTATTGAATAGAGCATAGTGCTTATTTTTTTGTTGCAGTGACTTCCTCGTTTTGCACTCACACGTTTACCTTTGTCATTTTCAAGATCATCTATCAGTGGTTGATTATACTAACATGACCACATGACATAGGTGAATCATAGAATAGGTATATATAACCACTTCTTTCGTATTCAAGCGGTCAACCGATCGTAAGTTATGTCAACATTCGGAATTATTAGGAACTGTAGGACTGTGTTATCAAATATTCGCATTGTTGACATCAAGAAAGAACGATAAAGACTTTGCTTTCGCACTTTTCTTCATCAATCACAAACATTTTAACACAAGAACCGACCATAAAATTTAAGAAGATTTTAATGATTCAAGATGTAAATAAATTATGTTGACTTTTATTAGAAAATATAATAGGTAATTGTGTCAGTCTCCAGAATCAGCGGACCTGGTTGATCGCTATGGCGCTCCTTAAATATCGATATTATTGCTTTTCTGCCCCTTCAGGGGCCAATATGAAAATATGCTTATTTAGACACCTCCTTCTCGAAATAAAAATATAGAAAAGCATTAATATCGATATTTAAAAAGCACATTTAGTTGATTGCTATGCAATCAACTAAACACGCTGATTCTGGAGATTGACCCATTGGTAAAAACGTGATAAAATAAAAACAAAACATTTACTTAGTTGGAAGGTATTTACACTATTTACTTATGTCGAATTATGCATGGTCCTGAATTTTAGTAGCTCACTTGCAGTGCAATTCAGACTTCCGAAAGATTTTCTTCGGAAAGTTGACGTTTTTTCAGTGAAGAAACGTCACTTTCCGGATTCGGAATGCATTCCAAGAAAATCCAAATCGGACCAAATGAAAAAGAAAAGTTCACAAGTACCTAGTCCGATTGATCGAACTATGCGGTCGAACCACGTGGTCTCAGCCTGTCCCTAGTTTAACAAAATAATTTTAGAATTCTTTACGCGCATGGTAATCGATAAAATTCAACTTTTATTCGAGTTTTATCTCGAGTTGCAAGCAACAACAATGGGTACTTACCTACACTAGTTTTATTAGGTAAATCAACGTACCTACCTACCTACGAGGTGGACTGATGAAATACCTTTCTTCCGTGAAACTAGGAATTGATGCGCTTTGAGCAATGATTTAATTTTATTGGTGGGTTTTTGTTGGTCTATTATTTTTTTTTAATTGCCTGCACCCCCTATTTTGTAACACACGGTAAGTCGCTAACTCGGATTCGTTATAAAAAAAATGTTTTTTACGAACAACATTAAAGTTATTTACTACCTTTATCCAAAAAATAACGTAAAGTGATAAAAATATGTTCAAATTTTAAATTATTTTGGTATTACGTTTCTAGGTAAGTAGATACGTTCGTTAACCTATGCGGATACTTCTAAATTCTGTGGCGGATACCTCATATTGAAAGAAGCGCTTGTGGTAGATCAAAAAACATCTTTTGAACAATCATTTACTTATTTATTTATTTTCTTTTTACAATGCCATTACAGTAAAATCCAAATCGACACACACGAAAGCACTAGATAATAATATGCTTAGGATACAAGATATTATAATGTTATTATTATATTATATGTTTAGATAAGTAGGTACTATTATGTTTTATTGGCCCCAACATCATCCTACTTATAAACTAATAGGTGGTAGGTAGGATTAGTTCTTCGATGTAGCAGTGCTTTGTGCGGAGAGTAGATAAGATATTGATTACTAACAAATTGTGGATCAATGAAGGTACCTAGTCCGAAATAAAATATTTTTATTTATTTATCACCACTGCTAGTTGTAAGTAAGTGTATTGAGTTTATTGTAGATTTTTAGCCGGATTAGGTTCTTAAATAGGTATTCCTCATTGCAGGAACTTAGCAACCTATCAGTAGGTTGAATGTAGTTTATGCTGGCTTTGACAATGTATTAGTATTGTGCGCTTTATGACTGAAGTTAATAGTATAAAGCCGTGTGCGTAATCGAGGTCGCTCCGCAAATCGCCATGACATTGAACTTCAGTCATTTATTTACCATACACATTAGATACTTTGGGTAACACGTAAAAACGATAATTTCATGAAAAACAATAAGCTATTTGTGGTCTCAAACCTAGTGACTGTCATTGTTTTTAGGTAGGTTAACTTTATAGAAAATAGTAAATCGTTCGTAAATCTTTCAGTCTAATTCAATTAGGTAGGTACTTACCCAAAACCACACAACTCTAGGTCATAAAAAATAATGCTACTATTGTCGCTTATCCCGACTTGGTATGATTAGGTACTTACTAGTAAGTACCTAATTTTACTTAGTTTTTTTAAATTGCTGAATCTTGTTTGCCTAGACAAAATTACGTCCTAGGCCAAGTTATTTTTATCCTAATGAGTCTGGAAACTGGTTGAGGTCTGTGACTTTTCTGGTCACGGGGAATATAAAATAGACTTTGCTTATAATCTTGTTTAGATGTATTACTGCCCCTTATTCTGGACTTAAATGAGGATTCTAGTGATCTCTAGGTTTATTGTAAAAAAATTGTATCTTAAAATAAGAATTGAAAAAAAGTTTTAATTTCGCCACCACGATATAAGTACCTAGGTAAGTACTTATACAAAACGGGTACCTACAAGTAATAATGATAAGTCCGAAAACCGAAATGCCGATCCTTGAAATGCCGATGCTTGAAATAGGGAATCTTCGTAAAGCTCGTAATGCTTAAAATGTAGAAGTTTAAAATATATAATGCTTATTAATCAGAACGCTTGAAATGCCGAAAATCAAAATATCGAAGCTTAAAATTCCGAAGCTCAAAATTTAGAATGCTTAAAATATAAAAGCTTAGGTACAACCAGTTAGTATTGCTCGAAAATTATTTTATATTACTTAAATAATTAAATTATTAATATTAACTTATTTCGGAATCATCTATCTAGTACAAGATTTTGTAATATTTCAGACTAAACCTAGTCGTACAATCGTAAATACTTGCTATGGTGATTAAACTCACTAATGATTGTTATTTGTTGCTTATTTAATTTTCTTTTGCGGTTTGCGTAGCAAATGGCAATCATTTTAATCTTAATTTTCACAATGCCTATTTTTCATGAGGGCTAGTCTTAGACCATTTATGCTAGGTCTAATACTTTATCGTACTAAGGTCTAAAGGCCGACACACAAAACTGCGATGCGATGCGAGGTCGCATCGCAGAAATCTACAGTACATTCAGATATAGCGTAGTTAAGTAGGTCGCAGATATTTTGCGATGCGATGCGAATTCGCAGTTATGTGTGGGAGCCCTAACTAAGCCTAAAGCGCACCACACACACAGCAGAAATCTGATGTGTGTGTGATGCGCTTAACTAAGCAGTCAGGGGCTGGTAAATGGTCCACAAATTACGACTGGCATTGAAGGTTGGTTGTTTGTGGTGTGATTTTGTATGCAAACTCTTTATTCTACATAGGTACTCAGTATTTTTAGAATACCGTAGTCAAGGACCCGTAGTCAGTAATTTATATTTTAATCAATGTCAAACCTTTGACAAAATAATGTATTTTATCTTGCTATTCAATTCACAAACAATGTGTCGTCCACAATAAGTGCTACCAAAGTAACCCATTATATTACATTATAGTAATACCTACATGATTTTCTCGAAAGGTTTAAAAATAACTGTAGAGTATTCCACGATGTTGATGTAAAATTCATCATTGTTTAATTAAATGCACCTACCTAACTACTTCAATAAATATGAATGGCACAAATAATGATAAAAGATGCAAGGAAATCAAAGCAAGTTAGTATTATAACTTTTGAAACTAGGTATAAAATAAATAAATAAATAGATAAATAAATATTGCTGGACATTTCACACAGCATCATGTAGTCCCAAGCTAAGCAGAGCTTGTGTCATGGCAACCACATGACTGATATACTACTTATATACATTTTTTTTTGTAAATACATACATAATGTACATAGAAAACACCCAGTATCATGGTTACGAACATAAATATTATGATCAAAGGGATAATTACCATGATTATTGAGTTTTCTTGCTTCCCGATATTTCGACGCAGTTGCATGCGCTATGATGAACTGCGTCGAAATATCGGGAAGCAAGAAAACTCAATAATCATGGTAATTATCCCGTTGATAATAATATTCAAGTTAGTATTGTTTATTTTTTCTTCACTCTTTGTTTTGAAAGTGCTGAATACAAATATGCAAAGTCCTAGGTCTAGATCTAGAACCAAAGATGATAGAACCACCATAACCGTGGTACCTTAGGTCTTTTAGTACGAAAAAAATAAAGAGGACTACGAGAATGTCCTATTTAATTTGATTAATTTTCTAAAATAATAATTGAACATAACCATCATAAAGTAATCATTATAATAAGTAGGTCAATAGATTTTTAACTTCGATAAAATTATATGCGCACCAATACGAGCTTTAAGAGGCCTGCCTGCGACAGGCGAATTTCCATAAAAACGTAATACCGAAATCATTTAAAATTTAAGCACTCCGAGAATTAAAAAAGTCAACTGATCTTTCCACAGCATTAACCGCTTACTACGCATATTTTTATAGTCGCCTATCATACAGCATTGTGTTATTTGGAAATAGCACAGATGCACATGACCTATTTATTCTTCAAAAAAAGTGCGTCCGCATCATTGCTAACATAAAAAGAAGAGAAAGTTGTAAACCCCACTTTAAAAACCTTAAATTATTAACGATGCCTTCTATTTATATTTTGGAAATATGCAAATTTGTAAGAAAACATTCCCACTTGTACACAAACTTAGATGATCTCCCTAGAAGATACGCACTGAGACCAGGTAGAAATAAAATCATACTACCACGATCTAATCTAAAAATGCACAGCGACGGCCCGTTTGCCGCGTCTATAAAAATTTATAATAAACTTCCGACAGATTTAAAAAATATACAAAAAGATTCAATTTTTACAAACAAACTGAAAAATTTTCTAATTGACAAATGCTACTACGACATAGAAGATTACTTAGAACAATATAAAAATCAATAGGCAATTTATTGACATTATTATTATTATTATTTTTCGTGACAACAACCTGACTTAAGTGATATTTTCTGACACATATTAAATATTTAGATACGCATGTAAATCAAAATTAAATACCTATTAGAAATACCTCGGTCTGCTTTCCTGTTGCTATACCCTAACAGGGTTCATGTGTGAAACTATTTAATACATTATAACAACTATGTATCTACAACCATGTGACAGCAATAAATGTATTGAGTATTGAGTATTGAGTATTAAGCATATGGTTTATGTTATGAGACAAACCCCATTGGACTATTTGGTTAGCATAACTCCAAATTTTTATCCTATTAAGGTATCAAGGTACAATACGTATTGTATCCCTGCACTTTCTATGTAAAAAAAAATAAAAACCGGTCAAGTGCGAGTCGAACTCGTACGCCGAGGGTTCCGTACCTAGCTATGGTGCCAATTAAGCTAGTCCGCTTAATTGTATGAGCGCCCATACAACTCGAAGGACAATTTTAATTGGCGTCAACTATGTATGTATGGGAACACCCTTTAATTTTCAACTTTTTTAACTTTTTGGAATTTTTCCTTTATTTGTGCTATAAGACCTTGCTTTTTGCCAAATTTCGTTATTCTAGGTCAACGGGAACTACCATTTAGGTTTTCGACCCAAAACCTCTAGGGTACTTCCGGTTGACCTAGAATTGTCAATTTTCGTTACAAGCAAGGTCTTCTAGCACAAGTAAAGGAAAAATTCCGAAAAATAAAAAAAGTTGATAATTAAGGTAAGTTTTGGTACTCACAAGTTTTCACGAAAACCTAAATTTGCCTATATCTTTTTATAGTGTTGACTCAGGACCTTGATTTTTATACTCACAGTAGGGACTATAGACTTTAGTATATGGTATAAATTTCAACTTGCTAGCTCTACCCGTTCCTGAGATAATCGATGGTGACACACGGACAGACGGACAGACAGACAGACAGACAGACAGACAGACAGACAGACAGACAGACAGACAGACAGACGGACAAGAAAGTGATCTTATAAGGGTTCCTTTTTTTACCTTTTAAGGTACGGAACCCTAAAAAGAAGATAATCAGAGGTCCTTGAATGCTTGGTTCTGTTTTTATTTCTAGACTCTATCCCCGTGAGGTTCAACCTATGGGTGATGATTTTGACGAGCTGCTGGGTGTCCTACATGCTAAGGGTTAATATGAGTCTGAATCTCATCGCGATGGTACCTCAGATGGAGAAAAACAGCACGTAAGTTACTATCCTCACTACCAAAATTAATTTGGAGTTAAAAAAAAAAGTGATTTTGATGCTGAGCATAACGAAACTATACCTACTAACCTTTAGCGAAACGGTAGGGCTTCCTAATACGAGTAGAATTGTTGTTTATAAATGAAAAATCTCGAGCAATTTTATACAACGGTCAAATATTTAGTCTGGACTCTCTGAGCCCAATACGAATTCTCTTTGATTTTTTTATTTACGCAAATATATTATTTCTATTTCTATTTTCTATGTATATTTGTCGTCCTGTCATGCGTATCAAAAAGTACGAACACCATGGGACTGTAATACCCAGAGCAAAATGTTTTCAGATAATGCAAACATCTGTCTTACTACGAGAATCGAATTCGCACCTCTTCCGTCTCAATCGGGCCCTCACCCACGACGCTAGTGCGGTAGTCTTACTATCAATCATGTTAATATTACCTGATACTGTCACCTGCGGTTGCTGTTAGTCAATCGTTTACTTTAGGTATTTAATAAATGTAATAGGTACTTAATGCTGGACATTTCACACAGCATCATGTGGCCAACCCAAGCTTTATAAGAATACAATCTTCGTTAAGGCTCGTGTATGTCGCCATCTTTACATAAGTTGATCTATAAATAAATATTAGGTATAGTTAGCTTATCTTGATGATCATAAATCACTCTACCTCTTACGTCGGTAGGATTTTTTTTCATATTAACAACTTGATCTATTTTCTGCCTCTTTACGTTTAATCGACTCTGACACAGCATGCGATGATTTCATAAACAATCACACTTACTTTATCATTGCACGCATTAGACGACTTCCTCTACATATTTTAATTCCACCTCGTCGAAGTAAGGTTTCCATAATAATATGATAAGCCTAGCGTAACTAATATACCGTTTTTATCAGATTACAATCTCAATGCGACCCGAAAGATGACGTGGTTAGAAATGCTACCTTGCAGCATGTGGACATTACTGATGTTAGACAAGCGCCTAGGCATCCACAGGTACATTATTTATAAGTATACTATTTATCTCTACTTATCATTTATCTAAACAAGTACTTAAGTGTTTACAAAACTACATCTGTTTATCAAAAGGCCGAAGCTGCCTAACTTCCTAATAATTAAGTGCAAATGCATTTTCGGTATAAATAAAAGCATTTTTTCTTTAGAGCCGAAATCCACTTTCGTGTAGTGTTGGGTTGGTACTGTAGTATAATAAGAGTTTTTATGTTTAAAATTTCTACAATAAAACGCTGTAGGTACTTCCCCAAAACCATTTCGATGCCGCATGGTCAGTGATGTTTTGAATTAAACATTCTATAGTTGACTACAGTCATTTTCTTTTTTGTCCATTGTGCTATTGTAAAAAACGGTGACTGATGTTTTGTCAACTTTACAGGACACTAGTGACAAATTTGATTGGTCAGCTCCGAAGCAGGCATTGGTACTTGGTGCCTATTTCTGGTCATATCCATTAACATCACTACTAGGCGGTATGGCGGCCGAACGATGGGGTCCAAGATATGTGGTACTTTACTGCTCGCTAGCCAGTGGAATTTTGACAATCATCAGCCCTGTAGCAGCCTCTTGGAGCTATATTGCATTAGTGGTCATACGATTCTTGCTTGGATTTGCTGGGGTATGTATCATCTTAACATTTTGAAACATTTATATGCGTATTTTTAGCTTATAATTTCGATATTTGGTTCCAGGGATTCGTATATCCAGCCCTTCACTCTTTAGTCGCAAGATGGGCACCACCAGATGAAAAAGGAAAATTCATAAGCGCTATGATGGGAGGAACCCTGGGGACTGTTGTCACATGGTCACTGACTGGACCCCTAATGGAAAGATTTGGATGGGAATCAGCATTTTACGTCCCAGCTGTAGGGACTTTGATATGGTGTGCATTTTGGTGGTATCTTGTCCACGATTCGCCATCTGAACATCCTAGGATCACAGAAGCAGAGAGGAAATACATTACTGATGCTTTGGGAGGCAAAGTCAACAAAACAAAAGTAAGCTAATATTTGCTCGGCTGGCAGAGTTGTCTGATGATTTTCGCAATATAGTGTAAAATCTCATTGTAAATTGCAACTGGTTTAATTGCATTCCAAGTATTTTCAAGAACATATGGGAGGCTATTATTTGATTTGTCTTGTTTAGAATCAGTTCGGACTATTTGCTTGCATCATCATACTGTTGCTAATTGATTGTCATATTGACCAGTTGACAATATAACTATATGGGTGGGTTGCATGGAGAATGGAGATGTATTTATATGAAATGATAAAGGCCACGTTTCAGGGTTTTCCAAACCGACAAACTGATTTGGAAATAGGTGCGATCGTATTGAACACTCATGATTTAGACTTTAAGCCCACTGTTCCAATTTTACAATGCCAAATCATGAAATATCTCACAATTTACGTATTAAGTAGAGTTTTCTATCTTTTCAGAGTTTACCACCATTCAAGCGCCTTAGTTTGTCAATACCGTTCCTGGCCATGATAATCCTTCACTTCGGCAATATGTGGGGTCTTTACTTCATAATGACAGTTGGCCCTAAATTTGTATCTAGCGTCCTCGGTTTTGAGCTGTCCAGTGCTGGAGCGATATCAGCGTTACCCTACCTTGCTAGATTATCACTAGCCACAGTGTTCGGAGTTATTGGAGACTTCATATTGGCGAGGAAAGCTATGACAACAACAGTAATCAGAAAGTTCTTCACGCTGTTCTCACACATTATCCCAGGAATATTGCTCGTGTTCTTGGTTTACGCGGGATGTTCGACTATCTTATCGGTTGCACTGATCACAATGTCCATGGGTTTCAATGGAGCTGCGACGTTAACTAATTTGCAAAATCACCAAGACCTAGCACCGAACTATGCAGGAACATTGTACGGGATCGCCAACTGCATCGGAAGCACTGCAGGATTCTTTACGCCAATGATAACAGCATATTTCACAAGAAACGGGGTAAGAATTTTCTTCTATGCTCTCTAAATGTTGTAATTATTTTGCTAGTCAATCACTGTGCTTATGAATTTCCCGGTATCTCAATTAAGTGGCTATGTCGTAAACTCCAACATTTACTCGTGGGTTTTTCCATATCACCGTGTATCACTTTCACTTGGTTTAATTTTGTTTTTTCCTTCCAGAACACTTTCGAGCAATGGCGACCAGTTTTCTTCGTGGGTGCTTCGGTGTATATCGTATCGGCGATATTCTTCCTCTTTTTCGGCACTGGAGATACTCAATCGTGGAACTATCCGGAAAATAATGAAAAGAGAGAAAAAGATGGCGAGTCGAGAGAAATGAACGGAGTTCAAGTTAAGAATGGTGATGTCAAAGATGTTAAAGAAACACCCCTCAGTGTTAGCACTTGAGAATGAAGCAGGGAAATAAATGAGTTATTTATTTTAGTAAGGTAAACGTTGTAGAGGTTGGTATCCATTCAATATTTGACTGAAAGATGAATTCACTCAAACCGAATTTTAGAGAATTTTAGAGTACTTATCACGTTAATGTTGCAGTATTTCATTCTAGTATCATAGAAGAATCCTTTCGAGTTTAGTTTAATTGTTTTAAAGACTTTATGACGACCTAATTATACGACACGGATAATAAATTTCAAGTTTGACTTCATACCAGTTATAGGTAATAGGAACTCGTAGGTATGCAAATATTTAGACTGCCAATCAGAAATTATTACCTATCTGAGTTTTATAAAAATTTTTGCCTGTGTGCGTCGCAAT
This sequence comes from Camptogramma bilineatum, assembly GCA_958496255.1. Lineage (NCBI taxonomy): Eukaryota > Metazoa > Arthropoda > Insecta > Lepidoptera > Geometridae > Camptogramma > Camptogramma bilineatum. The sequence continues at coordinate 7,834,353 of OY292465.1, read as the reverse complement.
ATTTTAAGCTTTTAGTTTTGATTTACATGGGCCTCTTTTACCAGATAAATTCGCGTATGTGTGTATCCTTAGACCAAGTGCCTGTGTTATATAGATTTATTATAACTAAGATAGGTAATATTAATTAATTTAGTTTATTGATTTTATGATATTAATAATGTGATCTATTCTGTCAATGGAAAAATATAGGTATTTGTGTAGAAGTCTAGTTTTATATTGACAAAATTTATACCATTAACTGGATTATACGATGACATAGTTTCAATACATTTTTATCTGTTTAAACGGTATTTGGAAATAGTTTTGACCTTTTGCTTTCGAAGACATTCCCTGCCTTTTCTATAAGTAGGTAGGTAGGTACTTTAATTAAGTAGGTATTTTAAGTTTGCCATCTTCGCTCTCGTTTCTGTGATAAATTATTTCACTAATTGGTTTGGCACATTCACTGCTCAGCAACGTCAATGTCCTTTACAATTTCTTTTTATTTGTTACTTATGCATATTTTTACATTTATTATGGTGGCATTTTTATTGTTTCATTCTTTGAGGATGTAAAAAACCGGATTTGCATCATTAGGTTAGGTTAGGTATCCGTTATGAAATTTAAAGTGTGATGGTTTTTATTCATTCTTTTAGATTAATTTAATTTATTAACTTATCTTTACAAAAAAATAAATGTATGTACCTACTTAAAGTAATTATTATTTCGGTCTGGTAAATTCACATCCCGTACCTACAGGTACTATTAATATAAAAATACCTAGGTAGGTAGGTACTTAAATATACACCGTTAATTCTGGGTCAGTTTAAAGCCAGCACCCACTGCTTGTATTGCTTAATCGTATTCGTGTCGTTGGTTTAGTTTTTGAATTTGATAAGTATTTCATACGAAACTAAATAGTTGAAAAGATTAACAAAAGTGAGTAAAACATTTGTTATGGTGTCGTAGGTGCGCAGAGCTAATGACCTAGGTATGTATGTATGACTACGACGTAGCATAGACTCTATGCCGTAGCAACAGCTGAGCACAGAGCACGTATCTCCGTGATTTATCCTGCCTATGTTTCGTGATATTATTATTTGCAAAAAAATAGATCTCATATTTATTATTATTTTTGAGTTAGGTTATCGATATAGATTACGTAGGCGCCGGCTTTAAACTGACCAAAAATAAACGGTGTATAATAGAGACGATTCCATACTACTCTAATAAACATAAGTACCTACTTAATTACTTATCCTTTAGTTGTATCGACGAAGTGACAGCGAAAAATCTGAGAGGCAAAAAAAATCTGAAACAATATTCAAAATTAGATCACCTAAGTACCTACTTAAGCTAAGTAGATAATTATTATTATTATTCGACTTAATGTCCCAGAGCTGAACAAAATCCTCCCCCCTCTCACTTTATTTTTCCATCTCTCGTGGTCATGGGTTATTCCATTATGCTCCTTGTCCTACTCTCGTGATCGCAGTGGGATCATACCAAACTTTTTAGTTCATTATTGAACTCAAACTATACTTACCTATCAAAACTAAATGCAAAGTTCTAAGAATGTTTGATTTCTTGTGGTTCAATATGTGGCAAAAAAACTTGTAGAAGACTAATTTAAGTCGGCAGGTATTTTTTTAAGCAAAATGTATCTACCGGTAGGTAATTTGTCCATGATGATGGTCATTAGTCTCTTCTTGTTTCGCACGTTTATATTCACGTTGGCCACGACTCGTTCACCATTTCATTGTATTTTTATTATAATTTTGTCATTGGTGATGTTCAAAATTAGAGTGCGAGCTATTGTAAGCTAAATTCTTCCGGGTTTAATAAAAGAATATTAGATTTGGGTATCATACATATGTTTATATATTTTGCAGATAGGAGTGATGATTTTCTTTGGGTATTTCTTGATATACCTAGTTAGATATAACCTCAGTGTGCATATTGTGGGGATGGCCCAGATATCCAAAAGGGATGATTCAACTTTGACCAGAATGTATAAGAATGGGTCGATATTTGCTTTATTAAGGGTTGGGAGTCGGGCTCGATCTGGGGTATGTTTTAGAAAAAATACCCTGCAGTGCGATTCAGACTTTCGAAAATGCACCGGATTGGATGATTTTCTTCGGAAATTTGACGTTTTTTCAGCGAAGAACAGTCACTTTCTGAATACATTCCGAGAAGGTCTGAATCACACTACTAGTCTTATTATACAGAAAAATATAGTCCCTGGTAGAATCACCAAAAGAAAATCTAAGTACTTACCTATGCCTAATTTATTCTATAACAAGCAATCAAAAACCCCCCCACATCCCTTCATCGCCCTTTAGTGACCCTGGTGTGACCGTGATAATTATCGGGTCTAAATAACATTGTAAGTACACCTATCTAAAGGGCGGTAGACATTTTCTTAGATCTTTGGCATTTATGAACCTATGTTTCGTAGCTAATTCGTAGCACTAGGTGCGCGTTGAAATCTTATTCACAGGTAAACTTAAGTTAGTGTTGTTGTGATGTCCGTGAACTTAGCATATCATTTAGTTATCATTACTAGCATTATCATTACTTAGCATATCATTCACTAGCTTCTAAGAAGTGTAAACACTATTCTACAAATAATTTTCGATACAAATAATTTTCGAATTCGATTTTTTTACTACTTTACTAATATACTGGCACTTTAGTGATAGTTCTGGTCTCCAATCGAGTTGCAGGTTAAAGTTCTGTTACGGATGCGTCTGAAATATAAGAGTTCTAGCTTGCAGGAAGTATTTGACACAGTTAAAATAAAATAAAACGTATTTTCAGTAGGAATATTTTTCTGAGAAATTAATTTTTTTTGGGGTAAAAACGCCAGAACTATCGCTAAAAAGTATCAGGAACTATAGAACTCATTCGCATGCGACAAGAACTTACATAAAAATGTGATATGCTGGGAAATTATATGATACGTTCACGGACATCTCTACACCCCTCTTTTTCGTCGGGGGTTAAAAATCTGCATTCTGAACATGATTACTATTTATCCTTTTCAGGCTGCGGATATTATAAGCTGGGATGACAATAAAATTGGCACATTATTTTCTGCTTACCATATCGGTTTTTGTGTATGCTTCCCCATATTCCACAGTTTGGGTGACAGGTATGGGTTTTTTGCTCATAGAACATTTTAATAAATACGGAACTTTATGCTCGCAGGATTGGGTTTGGGAATTCAGATTCGGAAACCTGAATACCTACTTGACTTACAATAGGTGGGTAAGGAGGTAGGTAAGTTCTTCGCTGAAAAAACGTCAACTTACCGAAAAAAAAGAAAACGAGAGTGCTTTAAAAGTTTAGACTACAAGCCTCGCCCGATCACACTTTTCGTAACGCTCTCGTCACGCATTCACCAGCTTACTCCCCAAGTCAAGCGAGCGTAAAGAAGTTTTACTTCCAAAAATTTTTGTTACGCTCAACCACTAGAGTAAGAGAATATTTAATTTAATTTTTCTTTTTAGGGTTCCGAACCTTAAAAGGTAAAAAAAGGAACCCTTATAAGATCACTTTCTTGTCCGTCTGTCTGTCTGTCTGTCTGTCCGTCTGTCCGTGTGTCACCATCGATTATCTCAGGAACGGGTAGAGCTAGCAAATTGAAATTTATACCATTTACTAAGGTCTATAGTCCCTATTGTGAGTATAAAAATCAAGGTCCTGAGTCACCACTATAAAAAGATATAGGCAAATTTAGGTTTTCGTGAAAACTTGTGAGTACCAAAACTTACCTTAATTATCAACTTTTTTTATTTTTCGGAATTATTCCTTTACTTGTGCTGAAAGACCTTGCTTGTAACCAAAATTGACAATTCTAGGTCAACCGGAAGTACCCTAGAGGTTTTGGGTCGAAAACCTAAATGGTAGTTCCCGTTGACCTAGAATAACGAAATTTGGCAAAAAGCAAGGTCTTATAGCACAAATAAAGGAAAAATTCCAAAAAGTTAAAAAAGTTGAAAATTAAAGGGTGTTCCCATACATACACAGTTGACGCCAATTAAAATTGTCCTCCGAGTTGTATGGGCGCTCATACAATTAAGCGGACTAGCTTAATTGGCACCATGGCTAGGTACGGAACCCTCGGCGTACGAGTTCGACTCGCACTTGACCGGTTTTTTTATTTGGGAAAACAAACAGTTACAGACTAAATTAACTATGGACCATTTAACTTTTAGTTAAACGTTATTGATATAAGTACTTACATTGAATAACTTTTACTACTACGTACCATTAGAAACGAATGGCGGAAAAGGAGTCCTTAGGAATTTGGAGAGTAATTAATACTTAAGTAAGTACCATTTTCCTAAAAGGTAACCGTGACAAGATAGAGCTTTCAAGTAATTTTTTTCGTGAATGTGTTTTAATAACATAAAATGTTTGATGACCTAACGGATTTATAAAATATCCTAAGTACTTAAGTACATAAATTCTTGTTGTTTTGCTTGCAGATGTGGTCCAACATGGGTTGTAGGAATCTCAGGACTAATTTCCGGTGTCCTATCTTGCCTTACGCCAGCTTCTGCATATTATAACTTTTGGGCTTTATTCGTTGTACGGATATTTAAAGGTTTTTGCGCTGTTAGTTTTTAATTTTGTTCAAAAATTGAGAAATTTCTCGAAAGTCTGATTTCTTGAAGGATTTGTTGTTGACAGGGTGCGATGCAGCCAAGTATGGTCCAGGTACTTAGACATTGGGTTCCGCCAATGGAAAGAAATCATTTTATGTGGGCTTATTGCGGTGAGGAAAACTAATATTATTGGCAAACACGAAATACGTAGTAAAACTTTTGACCTTGAAGCTAAGTCAAATTTAAAGTTTAGTTAAGACGTAGTAGGTATGTATGACGTAGGTATTTAATCTACGTAATATCTCAATCATTTATTCGATTAGTTTGCCACCGATAAGATGTGGGTTGTTTTTTTCTAATAATTTTCTAGATTTCTATAAAAATGTCTACATTCCTTCAGGTATAACCATGGGCACCTGCTGCACATTTCTTATTTGCGCTGCAGTCCACTACTATTCACGATGGCCAGTCGGCTTCTTCATTTCTGGAGGCTTACAAATAATTTGGGCAATCCTCTGGGTCGTAATAGTTACCGACTTTCCTAAATCACATTCATTTATTTCAAAAGAGGAGCTGGAATACCTGATCAATACCATTGGTGATATATTCACAATCAAGGTGAATCTGTTTTACTATTTCATAGATAATGAGCAATCCTGTGGGTTGTAAGTAATAGTTACAGACTTTCCTAAATCACATTCATTCATTTCTAAAGAGGAACTGGAATACCTGATCAATACGTTTCCGGTCTGTAATATATTCACAATCAAGGTGAATCTATGTTTTTACTTCTACTATTTATAGATAGGGAAAAGTTATGAAGATAAAACTAGGTACTAATTAGCATTTGATCTAGAATTTCGCAACTGAATGCGTGCGTCTTTGATGACCTCTATCGCCAAAATAAGAATAATGTTTATATTTATAACAAGGAACTAAAGCTCTTGACAGTGATTCACAGCATATCCTCTATTTTCTTAGACTGAATGAAGATAAGGTCGGTCAGTATATAAAACAGTTATAAACAGTCAAGATCTTCTTAGGTAGGTAGATAGGTTGGGTCGTATACGATTTCCTGTAATAAAGTACCATTGACAACAAGCTCAAAAACAAATACTTGCTTACTTTGATATTTCCATAAAAATGGTCTAAAGATTCGGATCCTGCTAAGTTTTCTTATACATTTTAAACTTTCGCGATCTGTAGACATAATAAAATAATAAACAATAAACAAAGAAATAATAAACAAAGGTAATAACGCGATAAAGTCCCGTTAGTTCGTTTTTCTTATACAGTTAGGTAAGTATGTAAATAAATTTCTATAGTCTAAGATTTATTTTGAACCTATTCTCTTTTTTTAGACCACAAATGCGCAAGCTCCTTGGAAAATCATTTTGAAATCGGTTCCATTCTGGGCTCTATGCATTTTGAATTTCGGGTACGCTTGGATGATAATAGCCCTCTGTATGCATGGACCACTCTACTACTCGAGAATCGGAAAATATAACATTTATGATGTTAGTCTTTTTGTCGTATTTTGTTTTTTTACAATTAACCACAATGTGTTACCTACAGTTTTCGGCTGTTGTTGCAGCACATTTCTTTCAGCTTATTGTAAAGTAAAATATGTTAGGTTCCTAATGAAAAAGCTGACTTCAGCTACAATCAAAAAAGTAACCCAAACCTAATATTTACTTTTGAAATATTACTATGAATGCTCTATATTCATACGTAAGTATACGTACCACAGCAACATCGCAGTGCTGTAAATATCAATTTTATCCACTACCTACCAATTTTGTAATTTACATTTCCATCAGGCATCGCTGTTGACTGCATTGCCGTTTTTTCTGCGGTTGGTTTTGGGAACCATCGTCATACAGACCTTTCATTGGTACAGGCACAACACAACGTTGAGGAGGATAAAACACATTCGAAAATATTTTATCGTTGTCTGTAAGTATTAGTACCTTCCTGAGTTTTTTAGTAGGTATCTACAGAAATATACAAAAAAAATTTAGATCATCTTGCTTACCAACAGAAGTTTTTTACTTTTGTTGCGTTCAAATCGCAATTAAAGTGGAAAAACAGTAAAGCTTTTTTATGTAGGTACTTAGCTTTCATGAGATTTAGCTTTATGTACTGAAAATCATTTTTAGTTCCCTCCTTTAGAAATGAGGACCGTGACAACTGTAGAGATTTAGGAGAGGCTTTTAGATAAACAAATAAAAATGATTGGACGTACAAAAAAGACCGTACCTACAATCGTCAGACAAATAAGTCATGGATTGTTGACAGCACATGTGATTCCCGGACTGATAGTGGCAGTATCATGGCTGCTTCCTGTCGTTCCTGGTCCCGTCCTGCTGACCATTGCTGTCGCTTTAACAGCAGCTGGCATGGACCTCACCTTGGATTTATGTTATGTAAGCAAGCTGACGTAGGTATTCAACTTTTACTCGTATCGCAACAATCAATGCTTTGATAGGTTTGTCAATAGGGAACTCCCACAATTTTTTTTTAATGATTTTATACGATAGGTTATATTGTCAAATAACCGTAATAAAAATTCCAGCGCCGAAAAACTAAAATTTTATAACAAAATAATTTTTAAAATTTACCAACATTTTCATGCAATTGAAACGGACGTGACGTCACAATTCACGGCAATTACACGCGCTTGTAGGTAGAAAAAAAACTTCCTGTCATTTATCATAGAATTTGAAGGAGTGTGACGTCACAACACATGTGACAAATAGCGTTGCGTTTCAAGTCTTATGAAATTCCCACTATATTTTTGCACTTTTTAATTATTAATTTCTAAGCGAAAATGAAATAATATTAAAAAATAATTACACACACATAATTCTAAAGCCATAATGTTCATAGAAAAATACGTTTAACCCGATTTGAATCAGACGCATATTGCCTATTGTGCCATGCCAAGTATCTAGCCCTTTCAATTTCACGATCATATCAGTGCCCTGAATAAAGTCATTTTGGATGCACTGGGTAGGGCGCAGAAAGCTTGAAGTGTGGTAGGCAGAGTGGGCAACGTGATGCTTCGCCGAAGAGATAGCCAACCCGATTCCACGATCGGTGGCCTGACTGAATCAGGTCATTCTGGGTGCAATTTTAAGGACACAGAGAGCATGAATAGAATACAATAGAACACATTGGGCGGGCAGAGTGGGCAAAGTGGGTAGCTATGCTCGCCTAGTAAGAAGGCACCTAGGTGATTTCGATTCCACGGTCGGTGGCTTGAGTCAGGTCATCCTAGGTGTAGTTTGTAAAGCCACAGGCATACCTAAATTATGGACGGACCAATGCCATAAAACTTTCATACATGACGTACCTACCTAACAATTGAAAATTGTAGGTAAGTAGGTACTTATGTGATCTGCAGGGCTATTTTGACTCACACGTAAAGTCGCTAACTCGGATTACCTAACTCAATTATTAAAAACTGTGATATCTTCGTAGACTCTCGTAGCGCCTGGCGTTGCGCGCGCGCGTTGAAATCTTTTGCATCGAATGTTTGAAAATTTTACGTACAAAATCGATCTACGTAGGCTGTACGGCCGGTATTTCAACCTAGCGACCATCGGATTTTTTACGAGGAATTGTAGAAGATGGTTGAAAAAAAGTGATAAACATTGATACTTACCTATTGTGTAAAATACTCAAAGTAATTCTGCGTTCTTTATATTCAATATTGTTCGTAAAAAAGTAATTTGTAGGAAGAAATCCGAGTTAGCGACTTTACGTGTGAGACAAAATAGGCCTGCTGATAAAATTTATACATGTCAATCATGTCGTGATGATAACTCTAATAGGGCCTCCAGACTCTCGGAGAGAACCCCCGAGAACACCCGAGAAGCGTGAGTGTGAGGAGCTTCTCGCCTTCTCGTTCTCTGGCTCGCCTGTTCTCCGATCGGTGTCGGTATTTTTGGCCGAGACAAAGGATTTCAAACATTACGACGGAGAAAAATTGAGAGTGTGGATAGCTTGTTTGTTCTTCGAGAAGTCTCGGCGAGACTTCTCGCCGAGCCTTCTCTCGAGAGTCTGGAGGGGCTATAAAAATCAGCTGATTTCCAATGTTTGTAAATAGGTAGGTAGGTATTGCTGAAAATGGCTAGAGTAAGTAGGTTTGTAGGTAAGTACCTACTTATAGCTACATTATTCGTTTTATGAGTTCAACGTTCTTTCTACACGAAATTGGCACAGTTGTGTTATTCAAATATTTTCGTTCTTGAGAATTTAAATGTGTGTGACAAATCCTTGAATAGAAATTCATGAATTTAATTAAGTACAGACACAGAACTACGCTACTTGATTGTAGGTACATTACCTACCTAATAAGGGGGAGCGGGGCGAGAACGATAAAGATTCTGAAAAAACATATTTCAGCCAACATATTAAATCACATGCATATTCCCTATTGCCCCTCTCCGCTTTACCTTTTTTTTTTTTTTTTATTTACAGCTTAAAAAAAATCTGCATCCAGACTTCCAACTACGCCGAGGGACGTAATTGGGGTGTGTGAGGTTGACCAACACCGGCCGACTCACTAAAAACAAAGCTGGTGGCCGGCCTCTCTGCAAGATGAGGGACTCCGGGATCTCCATACGGAACGCACCGGTGACCCTCCTGCAGCTTGCCTCGAGCACAGTCCCGGTAATGGCACCCACAGCCACGCCCGGCACCCGCACACATGGCTGTGACACCACATGCGCGGAGCTCACGACGACACTGGCCAACCCGGTGTCGCCGCCCTCCCGGGATCCGCATAATGAGCAGCCGGAGCCCTCGCCCCGACAACCCGCAGACCCGAAAAGCCCCCTGTATGGCAGGGGGTACCACTCGCCCCCTCACGGGGCAGGCGGATAGGGCTGATGTTGCCACCAACCCGTTGCCGCCCCCATCCCGAGCGGGTTCGGCCTCGCTCCGAACCCACTCAGCGGCCGGTGTCCTGCCGCCAGTTGTAATTTTTTAAAGAGGTTTTCTTCCTCCTACAACCCAGCTAAGGGCTCGTCGCATCACACAGGTGTGCTCAGCAACTTGCCCTTCCACTCGACTGCGTTGAGCGGGACCGGCTCGCACCGACCCCACTCAGCAGCTTCTTCCTCCAGACATACGGGACGGGCACAAGGCTTGGCCGGCCTGCCGATGGGCATGACCGACCACCAACCGACCGCCACCAAGATGCCCAGTCCCAACGTCGGAGGTTTCCGCCACCAGAAGTAATTTTTTAAAGAGGTTTTCTTCCTCATGCAGCCCACAGGCTCGTTCTAGAAGCACAACCCTTGCGGGTGCGCCGCACGACTCGCCTTTCATTGGGCCGCTAGAAGGGGACCGGCCTCGCTCCGTTCCCCCTCAGCAGCTTCTTCCCCCAGACAGTTAAGAGACTGGTGGCAAGGCAAGTCAGTCGACCTTGACCTGGCCTGAAGGTCCACCACGACCGAGTCACCAAGCCACCCACATCCCAAAACCATCGGAGGATGTCCGCCAGGGTAATTTTTTAGAGAGGTTGTCTTCCTCGCAGCCCGGGTGGCCATAAGGCCAGCCTAGGCCCTCAGTTCCTCAAGGCCCTAGGGACCCTTCGGAGTTCCGAGCTCGGGACGCTGGCACGGAAGAACCCACTCCCGATGCCTACTCGGCGGCCGTGAGGAAGCACGCCAAGCACGTCCCAGCCTCATCCACTGCGCCCTCTGCTATTCAGAGGGACGCGCGGAGATGCTACCCCCCCTGTCAGACCATTGGTTATCCGACAATAAGATCCCGGGATGAGAGAAGTTATTGTCGGACTTAACAGGGCACACCGTCCCTCAGCTGCCGTTCCCCCCGGATCCCCCAAAGAGTAGCAGCTCGATGGGGAGGGATGGATCCAAAAGGGACAAGCAACTTTGGGCTCGCGTGAAGGTTGTCTGACCTGGTGCCCCTCTCCGCTTTACCTACTCTAGCTAGAGTGATCTGCATAACTTCAATGCTTAGGCACAAAACAGAACTGATTATAATAATACTGCCTAGATCCTTGACCACCTACATTGTTTGTATTTTCAGGAACTCACACCAAATTTTGTTAATTCTTTGAACACCATCATTAGAATTATTGGAAACACATCCGGCATAATTGTATCTTTGGGCGTCGGACAAATAACTCAGATGTTTAAGGTAAGTCGATGGAGCTATTGTTTATCGTAGCGTAGACTTAATAAATAAATAGGTACCTACCTACATAAATACCTAAATAATATCTGGGCGACCGAGCTCTGCTCGGGTGTAATTAGAGAAAAAGCATTGGTTAAGATTCGAACTCGCAGCCTTCGGCTGGAAGGTGGACGAACACCCTACCACTTTAGTTTATAGAACTTATGTGAACCTATACAGTTCTGCAAATTGCAAAAAACACAAGAAACTTTGAATTTCGCGGGCTACCGTGGCACATCCACATTATCGCATGGTGGTCGCACACCTATCCGCGCTGAACGAATCGAACGAAACGAATTTTAGAATTCTTTCTAACTGATACAGTCCTGCAAATTGCAAAAAACGCAAGAAAATTTGAATTTCACGAGCTACCCTGGCACATCTACCTACATTAATGTTTTTTTCTTGTCACTCTGATGTGCTGATGTAGGTAAGTATAAAAAAGGAGACGGCATAATAATAGTGAAATCGCAGAGTGCAATTCATATTCATATTTTTAGCCCCGCTAAAAAGTGAAGGCTAGGGAAGGGAATTTAACTACCTACTTAGTAATTCGTCATTGTTTTTCAGAACTCTCTCACAGTTTGGAAACATATTTGGTGCTTTCATGCCACCATTTTGTTTCTTAGTGGATCGGTATTTATAATATGGGGAGAGACCGAAGTGCAGCCTTGGAATTTTAGAAGATTCAGGTGAAATATTTTCTTATGTGAATACCTAGGTTGTGAATAGTTAAGCTATCTAAACAAGTATGTACCTACTTATTATCTTGAACTTTCAGATCAAGACGGAAGCAGCTTGTTCTTCCAAAAACTTCCATTATGTCCAATATCACTGAAGTAGATGAAGGTAGTAGAACTTCAAAAACTTCACAAGTTATACAACCAAGTTAATTTTTACCGAGGATTTGTAATAAACATACGTCAACTACTTAACTTACGTATTTTTCGCTAAACTTGGTGTGGTGAACCCGAGTAGACCTAGGTACTCGTACCTTAAGTACTCGTACGCACTCGAAGCCGTTACTACATGTTGGCGCAAGCTTGCCGAGTGAACGCCAATTCCAACGTGTGGACATTTGTCTTGCCTTGCCAATCTTGTCATCGCTCGGTGTCACTCGCCTAGCCTGGTCGAGTGAATCCAAACTTCAGTGGTGGCGCGGACTTTACTTCGAGAATTCGGCGCGGATAGGTGTGCTCTGCGCCTTATATTGTCCTTTTTACATTTTTGCTAGTGCAGCTAGCCCAATGTCAATGTCATTTTGATGTCAGAAGTGTTGCTGTCAATATCAAAATTCATACGTCAAACATACGCCAGTCAATTTCAGTGTTGCCAATTTAGCGACTTTGTCGCTAGAAATAGCGACTTATTGACCTGTGTTAGCGACAAAAAATCGGTTTTAGCGACAAAAAATATTTAGTGACTTATCTAGCGACTTTTGGACTTCGACCAAGAAATTAAAAGTATTTTTATTGGTGGGCTTGGTGTCAGACACGGTCACCCAGTGACAGACACCAAGTGACAGACACCAATAAAGTATTACCTCTAAGTTATTGTCTTGTGTTCATTTTGACGGAATAAAAATACGGAACTTCATGTGCGTGATCACTACGGTGTATGTCAATGTCCCACGTATCAACCTTTAACTATCAAACTCTATCGAACTATGCTCAATGAATGCTGACGAAAAGATTTTGAATTAAAACTTTTTTTTTGAGTTTACGTAAAAATATGCAGGCAACGAATAGTATTAAAAAATCTTTTAATAAATAATATTTTTTTGAAAGATTTTCTTTCTTTTGGGTGCACTCCTCCCCCCCCCCCCCCCCCGCTGGCTCCTTTGCTTCTTTTAGCGACTTTCTAGCGACTTTTCGCACTCAATCTAGCGACTTTTATTTTTTGGAGTTGGCAACACTGGTCAATTTCATTTCATTCAAATGCAAACAAAATCTCATTTTGGATCTTGTGGTCGTGTGCGAGTTGTCGAGATTTTTCTGTTTTTAACAGAAAAATAACATATTTGGTTTGTAGTTATGTTGCGCAGTATTGTAGAATACTATGCTGAACATGAAGGTTACAAATGTGGATACTGTGGGAGCCCCAACACGAATTTCAGTCATGGTAAGTTTTCCTTTGCTTTACGAAACAAACGAGCGGATTCTTCATTATCATGACTCATTACTTCTGTAGGGATGTGGGCGCATTCCTTGACTGTAGCGGATTACCAGGATTTGATAGACAGAGGATGGCGCAGATCTGGAAAGTATTGCTACAAGCCTACCATGGATGTAACTTGCTGCCCGATGTATACTATAAGGTTTGTTATGATTCAATTTTCTACACTTCTGCCTAGATATTTTTCAATTTGTAACTATAAACTATGACTGGATTATTTAGCTCGCCTTACCTGAAATACATAATGTACCTAGTATGTTCGAATGAGTTAGTCTGCTAACTCTTGTGACGGAGTTTTTAGGCCTGAAGGCCTCCGTCATGGCTTATCTACTACTGAATTCTAAATAATTGTAAAAGATACACTAAAACAGGATATTCTAATTCTTATGTAACTTAAAAATCTTACAAATTATTTGGTATTTTAGATGCAGAGTATTGGAATTTAAGGCATCAAAGTCTCAGAAGAAAATATTGAAAAGATTCAACAAATTCCTTTCTGGAGAGGAGCTATTAAAGGATAGGAAGATGTCTACTGGCAGCAGTGCTTCTGATGATACGGGGGAGCAAGGAGCTGAGCAGTTTGTGGAGTCCACCATACAACCTCAAGACATCAACATCGTTGATGTTATGAAGACTGAGGAAACTAAGGAGGCTTTAGACCAGGACCCTGAAGGTCAGATGCATGATTTATATGCTGTACATAATTACGAATAATTGTTTAAATAGTGCTCATTCAATATTTCAGAGAAATCTGAAGTGATAATGGAGTCAATCGAGAAAAGTATTAAAACGGATTTGAAACATCCAACTAAAGGTAAACATATTATAATTTTAGCACATTAAATAATTATAAATGATATTTTTAATTTGACAATCTATTTCTGTTCATAAAATTGAAGTTAATTATAAAAAGATCACAAAAAAAGTAAAAAAAAAATTGTTGTTTATAGACTCTGGCCCCGACCCCAACAAAGCCCCCTGCAAGAAAGCTAAACAACTACGCAGAGAAAGAACACTTGAAAAATTAAGACTTAAGGGTATTGAGATTGAAAGTTTGCCCACCAAGCAGAACACAGAGAAACAAATTGAAGATTTCTTAGATGAACTCCCAGATGAGTTTAAGAATAAGTTAGAGGTAAGCACATTTAGTTGTATATTGATTTAATTTTATGATAAATCACTATGAATGTGTACATTAGTTTTGTTGTGACTGATGTCTGGATATTGATGATGATAATAATTTTATCATGGTGTCTGTGTATGTTATGTATGTATGTAGAGTAAAAATGACTGATATTGCATTACTATGCTTGTTATTATTGATCGGCAAGAGCCCTGCTAGGTCACTCCTAGACAACCTGTTGTAATGAAGAAATAATGGATCTTAAAATGATCCAAATGTCAAGAGATGTTATCAATACTATGACATCAACTACGGTCAAGTCATAATCAGTTAGGAATTAACTAAGTTCTTCATAGTTGTCAATGCAGAAGATTCAGGATGAGATAGACAACCTGGCTGTTCCAGCATTAAATCAGAAAGAGTTTAAGAAGAGATGATAACAACAGCTTAATAATAATAATAAACCCACCAACCAACTGATTGCAAATAAAAATAATAAAGTACTTTAATGTTTCAGATAAAACTAGTCCGTACAAACCCACCGAGTGTAGAATACTTAGCTACCGCAAAGGAAAGTCACAATGTATATGTGAAGTACCAAACTAAAATACATAATGATACGCTGGAGAAATGCTCAGAGCCGAAGTTCCAAGACTTTCTTGTTGCAAGTCCACTGTTGGTATGTTTCTTTTAAAATTGATTAAACCATCCAAAAACCCTTGCTTTGAGAAACGAATCTAGAGTTTTATGAGCTATAACATTGACAAGCTTTATTTATTGCATTGAATGAAAAAAAAAATACCTCTATCGCTAGAAAACCGAATTAAGCCGCGGTTGGCGTAATTTTGAGTATGAAATTTACCGCTAGCGTAAAAGATTTATTTTCTGTTCACAATATTCATCTGTAAATTAACTGTAATTTACTGTGTATATATATAATTTGAAATTTACGATAGGTATTTACAATTGGATCGAAAATTCTTAAAAAATTTGATTAAGACGGGATTCGAACCCGCATTTTTCGAACCAATATCCTCCTAAAGCCAGAGTGCCGAAAATTTTGATAATTTTTTACTGAAATGTGCTAAGTGGGTACAATTAAAAACTGTGGTACGTATCTGTCAGGTCCCAATTAAAAACAAGTGTATTTGAATTTATTTTGGTAAATAAATTCATTCCATTCTATTAATCATATAACTATGGTTATTACAGGAGGAGCACACATCAGGTGGTCCACCATTAGGCTACGGTTCTTTCCATCAGCAGTACTGGCTCAGCGGCAAGTTGATAGCTGTCGGCGTTATAGACATCCTACCCAAATGTGTGTCTTCTGTATACTTCTTCTATGATCCTCAGTATATGAACCTGACATTGGGAACTTATGGCGCTTTGAGGTGAGCCATGTATTTTGTTCTATATAGTGTGTATGTGAGTCTGTTCGTGGCATCATAGCTTCTGAACAGAAAAACCGATTTTGATTAAGTTTTAACCTTTGGAACTGTATCTCGATTGAGAGTGTTCTTAGCTGTTTCATTAAAATCTGTTAAATTAAAAGCGCTCGTGGCGTAGCTTGCTTGGACGTTCTTGATTGATCGTTGAAGTTAAGCAGCGTTTTGCGCGGTCACTTTTAGGATGGGTGACCGCAAGTGGTTTAACGAGCGCTTCCGTGCTTCGGAGGGCACGTTAATTGTCGGTCCCGGCTTTTAAGTCCTTAAGCCATGACGGAGGCTTTTAGGCGGCCTAAAAACTCCGTCACCAGAGTTGGCCACTTGCTCATACAAAAGAAGAAGAAGATTAAAATCGGTTGATGAAGAGTATGTCGGGCGGGGGTTTTAGATTAAATTTTTAATTTAATTCTTTTTAAATTAATTCATTTTTGTTGCAGAGAGATAGACTTCACTAGGCAGCTCTACAAACAATGCCCAAACCTCCAGTATTATTACATGGGCTACTACATCCATTCATGCCGCAAAATGAGGTACAAAGGTTTTTTCTCACCGTCCGATCTAGTCTGTCCAGAGACATACAAATGGTTCCCCTTAAAGGAATCTATACCTAAGCTAGAATCATCCCCTTATTCGAGGCTAGATGATAACATAGATAATGTAGATGACAACTTCCCAAGGGAAGCTGATATTAATTTCATTCCCTGCTGGGTAAAAGGTACAATCATGCCATACAAAATGTACAAACGGAAAATGGGGAAGAAAAAGAATGACGACGAAATAGTGCAATATTCTCAGCTTGTCGGTTCTAAGACAATTAAAAATATAATTTTAGTGCGACCAAAAGTTAAATAAGATTTATTTTTTTAAAGAAAATTTGTTTTTCCACCTGCAATTATTGTTTATTAAATTTGCATTTCGATCCGTCCCTTCTAAAACTTAAATGGACCTTATACTTATCTTTTGAATCAATGTAAAATCAAATTTAATGACGCCTAAAATTTATTCTTGCATGAATTGTATGCGGATGTTTAGTTTTTAAATTAACTGGTAATAAAAAGCATGGCTGGAACGTTTATTTCTTGTCAATCTCATTGTGCGAGAATACACACAGCGTATCTTGCGCCGCGTAACAACACACTTTATGCAAAATTACGCTCGGAGTAACGACGCGACGTATAGTAAGTACGCTTGTAGGCCTGACATGCGCAACATCGAGAGTCAAGAAACGAGAAATCTCGATGCTGCGCATGTTATGGCGCGTTACATGTTTCCGAGCAAATAATAGACATTCAACGAGACAGGTATAATTAATCAAAGCACGTCATTTTTTGTTGCATTCGGTCTCATTGAGATGAGAGTGACAGAGCTACTGCGCGGTCACTGAGCTGGTTGAATGTCTGTTTGCTCTGAAGCGTGTAAATGCTCCATTAGGCCTACTGGTGAGGCCGTGTATGAGAATTTGTATGTAGCGCGATGCATGCGCGTTAAAACAACCTAAAATGACTCGCGTAAGATACGCTGTGTGTATTCTCGCACATATTAATGAAAAGAGATGGCAACAGATTTAACACTCTTTTTTTAATTTATTATTAACGGGACTTAATCGCGTAATGAAATTATTTTATTTACCTCGACGTTTCGGCAACATTACAGTTGCCGTGGTCACGAGTAGACTCAACGTCGAGGTAAATAAAATAATTTCATTACGCGATTAAGTCCCGTTAATAATAAATTAAAAATTTGTTCAAGTCGCGAAAGTTTAAAAAAGATTTAACACTCGCTTGAGCAAGCCTATAAGTTCATTATAAGACAGACCGTATGTATACGTTTTAGTAAAAAAAAAAGCCTGCAAATATTTATATTTTTGTAATATCACATAAGAGTATTTTAAAACACCTAATTGATATTACTTGTTGACTCTCCTCACATAGTATCATAAAATAATTATGAGAATTATCTCAATGTTTGATTGTTGATAACTACACTCGCGAGCAACTGAATCGACTCACCCTTACAAAATGTACAAAGTGTAACTTTTTTCGAAAATGACTCAAGTAATGTACATAAAATATTTATTTTTTTAAAGCTTGGTCTTTAGGCTTTAAAATAACACCAATATCAATTAAATTCGTTCAGCACTTTTTTAAATATTGTTATATCTTTATAAGCATGAAAAATGCGCTTTGTGCGGTAGACGCGCGGGCGCGTTCCAACCCCCTATAAAACCCCGTGCAAGCAGTGCACACCTATCAGTCGCTTATCATACGTTGAACTGAACACAACTACGCAAGTTACAATCGCCGATTTACAAGAACTATGGATACCACATCAGAAGAAGCCGCTCAAGTTATTGCTTTGCTGGAACAGGGTTTAAGCCAGCGAGAAGTCGCTCGTCGACTAAACCTGAGCCAATTGCTGTGCCAAGGGTTTACAGAAGATTCCAAGAGACTGGTTCTTACTCTCAGAGGCCAGATACCAGTCGGCGCCGGCTTACATCTGAGAGAGACGACCGCTTTATCGTTTCGACGAGTCTCAGAAATCGTCATCTTACCGGTGTCTCTGTCCAGCAACA
The DNA here is from genome assembly GCA_958496255.1 of Camptogramma bilineatum. Taxonomy (NCBI): domain Eukaryota; kingdom Metazoa; phylum Arthropoda; class Insecta; order Lepidoptera; family Geometridae; genus Camptogramma; species Camptogramma bilineatum. The sequence continues at coordinate 7,816,230 of OY292465.1, read as the reverse complement.
GCTGAGAGAAGTTCGAGGAGTATCTGTCAGTCAATGGACGGTCAGAAGAAGATTGCGAGAAGCGAACCTCGTTCCAAGACGTCCTGCCAGAGGCCCTAAATTGACCACAGCTCACCGACAAGCGCGCCTTGAGTTTGATCGCGAACACATTAATTGGAGTGCTGAGCAATGGCGGTCAGTCCTGTTCACTGACGAGTGCAGAGTGTGTCTACACGGCAGTGACAGGAGAGCTTGGGTCTACAGGCGTCCAGGGGAGGGGTTTGCGCAGTGCTGTTTTGCCGAAACAGTGTCCTACGGGGGTGGTTCGTGTATGATGTGGGCGGGCATTTCGCTAGAAGGAAAAACGGAGCTCGTTTTCGTCCCTGGTGGAGGCCGAGGAGGCGGTCTGACTGCTGCGCGATATGTGGAAGATATTCTTCTGGGTCATGTCTTGCCTTATGAAGGCTTTATCGAGAACGACTTCCTTCTAATGCATGACAATGCCCGGTGTCATACAGCACGAATCACACGACAGTTCATGGATGAAGTTGGCATTCGGACAATGGACTGGCCAGCACTGAGTCCTGATCTCAATCCCATTGAGCATCTATGGGACGAGCTCAAACGGAGGGTACGAGCCAGAAATCCGGCGCCTACAAGCATCGCAGAGCTAAAGATGGCGCTAGAAGAGGAGTGGGAAAGGCTTCCTCAACAGTTGATATAAAAACTTATAAGTTCGATGAAAAACCGCCTTCGCAGTGTTATTCGAGCTAGAGGAGGCAACACCAAGTATTGAGACAATAAATTTTGAGTATTTAACACAAACTTTCTGTTTTATTTTAATTTTGATCAGCCCTATATTTACTTTCATTAACTTCACTTTTGTTACGTTTCCATTCAAATCTGATTAATTTAAAAAGTACAGGGTAGATTTTCAAAATAATGGTACCATTTTGAAGCTTAAAGATCAAGCTTTAAAAAATATATGTACTTTATATACATTACTTGAGTCGTTTTCGAAAAAAGTTACACTTTGCACATTTTGTAGGAGTGAGTCGATTCAGTTGCACGCGAGATGTTTATTGTTTAGGTTCTAGGTTTACCTGTAGCTTCCTGACGTGTCCTACTTGTCAATAAAACATTGTGTTGTTTGAAACTACTCTTTTATTTAACTTTATTATGTAGGAACTTTAAAAAATATATTCGTTAATCGTCAAAGTGTCGACGTTCTGTTATGGATGGGTAACCGCTAGTAGCATTAACAGCAGAGCGCTTTCGTGCATCGGAGGGCACGTTAAACTAACGGTCCTATAGGCCTAACATGTGCAACATCGATATACCTCGTTTCTCGATGTCGCAACATCGATATATCTCGTTTCACGATTCTCGATGTTGCGAATGTTAGCCATGAAGTTATTCAAGCGCCCTAAAAACCCGTCACCAAAGCATAGAATATATAATAATACTACGTAACCACTGGCACTGGTTTACACGTACCTACATACAATAATGAAAGAGGTAGGCCTACGAAAATATGGATAGAATATACAGGGTGGAAAAAATGAATGGGCCCTGGAGGGAAACTACTTTAAATCCTTAAGATACAGTATTTTACATAAAGGAAACATTCCTTTATTTTTAAAAAGAAACAACTGCATTCAAAGATTTTCTAAAATTCACTTGCTTCACCCAGGAATCGAACCAGCTAAAAATTAAAAAATTAAACACTCCCTATTTTATTCCACTAGTCGTTACATTCAATACTAAAGATAAAACTTCTCAAAGAAACATGAGGTCTTACACTCGTCTGTCGTACAAAAAATCAATGAAATCTAATATTTAGTACATAAGGGCTTTAATTGCAATTTAGCTCTACAGTGGAATGGCGAGAGGTATCCAGTAGGTAGTGTGATTTAGACCTCGGAATTTATTCCGAATAACGTTTCTTCGCTGAAAAACCGTCAACTTTTCGAAGAAAATCATCGAATCGGATGGATTTTTGGAAGTCTGAATCTCACCTCAAATAGACAAATACCGTCTTGAAAAGTTTTGACGCGAATGGTGAAATAATAAAAATTAATAAAAAAAATTATGAAAATTAAAGTTAGATTTCATGATCTTTTTTAATTCTAAAACCAAATGTGTGTTATAAAGATTTTATCTTGACATTAATCCTATCGATTAGTGGTATTAAATAGAACGAGGTTTGTTTTTTAATTTTTAGCTGGTTCGATTCTGGGTGAGGCAAGCGAATTTTAGAAAATCTATGAATGCAGTTTTGTTTCTTTTTAAAAATAAAGGAATGTTTCCTTGAAGTAAAATACTGTATCTTAAGGATTTAAAGTAGTTTCCCTCCGGGGCCCATTCATTTTTTCCACCCTGTATATGGGAATACGAATATGAAAGAGGTGAGTATTCAGCAGATGACGAGTGGTGAAGAAAATGTAGATTTTTATTTTATGGTGCCACTACAATATTTTAAACAGCTTGTAAGCGACTCCTTACGTACAACTTATTTATGTATAACTAAGAGTGAAAGATTTATAATAAAGGTAAGTCGGTAAGTAGGTATACCTACCTACATACCTATAGGTAGGTACGTATTGTTCGCGGTTGGAACCTTCGGTTACCAAGTAATTTATTCTTGTAACATAATACATTATCTCACTTGGTAACAGCGTCCTGTGTCCAGAACAGGTATTCGCCGCATGATGGCATGAATGTAGAGGTATAAATAGTAAACGTTTGCCATTCTCACGATAAACTAATAAAAACAAAACTTACACATATCAATGTCCAACTGTTTTGTACTGTAATGTGTTGAACTTGACTAGACAGTAGACACTAGACTAGAGGCTAGGCTACCTAGTATGGAGTCGAGTATTCTAGAAGTCTGTCCACGCAATACTTTTTTTGTACCTACCTATAAGAAAGGAACGTCTGAAATGTCACTAAAAATAATCATTCAGTTGCGGCTTGATTACAATTATTATTAGGTACCTACTAAAATGTTAGTAAGGTATTTGGCACTACCATGGACCTGGTCCATAGGTACTACCACAAAATTATATCGAAAGGCTAGTGTTACACTAGTGTTAGTGAAACAGAAGTCAGGCCCTGAAAAATTGATTTGAAACCTTTGCTAAAAGTAGGAAGTAGATAGCATTTACCTCATTAAATTCATGTTTACCCGCATTAGAAACAAGAGATAATAGAGTAGGTAGTTATTTCCCACAGTAGGTAAGGTTTATAAAAATAATAGGAAGTTTAAAAGAGGTACGCACTATTCATTCAGTTTTATTCCTGACATGTATTTTTTGTGGATAAGACCGATTAAGCTGAGATGATGGTTTCGGGTACCTACTGAACCTACTCTATATTATCAATAATGTTTCAGGAACTAGAGTCCTATTAAGTATGTAGGTACCTACTTCCATGCTCAAGTAATATTATAGTTGCTGAAGTCTATTATGCATAAAAGTAAAAGTAAGTTCGTATTAGCTAGTGGCCAACTCTAGTGACGGAGTTTTTAGGCAGCTTAAAGGCCTTCGTCATGGCTTGACGACTTAAAAGCCGGGGCCGACAATTTAAGGTGCCCTCCGAAGCACGGAAGCGCTCAGCTCGTAAAGTCGTAATACCACTTGCGGTCACCCATCCAAATTGTGACCGCGCACAACTATGCATTGTCTATACTTACCTAGAATACAATAAAAGGCTTACTTAGGTTTTTGCCCTCCTTCCTTGCTGACCAGCTTACCTAATATGCGGCTATCATGAAGTTGAAAATCAAATACTACGAACGACAAAAAGAAAAGTTCTGTACAGTAAAACCAGAAAAAGAATGGTTTTCGGTAAACATCGGAAACAATCGCATAAAATTACAAAAACGATTGACGAAAAGTCATTTGAATATGAAAATTACTCGTAATTTCAACTTTATCGCAAATAAATAAATATCAATGTTATTTTTAAGAAAAGCAAAAAAGTTGCAAGCCCTGCGAGCTGCGCTGATAATGACGTGCACTTCTGTCGCAATATGTTTTGTGGAATCATACACTGCCGTCGAACATATTCGGAAAACACGAAAATAACCAATGTCCATTATAAATCTTGAAGTAGGTACTGTACAGTTGTAGTAATTACCACAGAGAAATTAATAAGTAAGTACGTAGGTACTACGTTTTACTAATTACTACCTAGTTATGTTATTTGTTTGTCTTGTCAATTCTCATTTGGCTGATTGCTCTGGTAAAAAAAAACTAGTCTAAATAAATCCATTGATACATACACAAAAGAGGTGTGTCTCGAATTCCATAAACATTTGAACGTACCTACTATTCATTGGCCATGTAAAATACTGAGAAATCGTCACTGAGGGTCTGTCTCCACTGGCACTGATCTCGTGATCAGATTTCATTTGCCGCCGATCACGATTAGTTGTAGCACAGACTAATCTGTGGTTGTAGTATCCGATCCCGTTGCTAAAAAAATTTATTAATTATTGTTATCTCTTCTGATCTGATCTGTGGAGTCAATTATAGTAAATATTAAAGTAAGTAAATTCAAATGAGCTAGTGCCATCTCTAGTGACAAATACCTACTTAGAATCATCATACCTACCACTTTATCCTCATTTCATAAAGCCGTGTTCCATTGCGACATAAATTAAACAATTAATTGACAAAATTAATAAATTCCTTTGGCAACGAATCGTGGGATACCTACTACAACTAATCGTAATCGGCGGCGAACGAAATCTGATCACGGGATCAGTCAGTGGAGACAGACCCGTCAGTCAGTGGCGTCAATCATTCATCACATTAGATTACCTACCAATAAAAATACTGATTCTTTATCTTTGAGATTACCTACAAGCTATATTGTATCAGCAGCGTGTCAACTACAACAAATAATGCATGTTTGGGTCAAAAAAAGAACATTTCGGTGCTACGGTGAACGTAGCGGCTCTACGCGTGCTACGTCTGCGTAGCACTTTGACGTAATCTAATTTCTGGAATACATTTAAATGGAAATGTCTCCAAAATAACGTAGACCAACACACCAAGCCTCAAAACTTAGATTAGAGGCAATGCGACCCTGGGCCAACATGACTGCCTTAGATCCGCACATACAGCTTGCTTCGCCTCGCGTGCCGCACAATGTGTTAGCGCCTTTACAATCGCTAATGCCCATTACAATCGGATGTAAAGAAGTGGCACGCGAGGCGAAGCAGGCTGTATGTGCGGATCTAAGGCAGTCGCGGATAAACTTACGCGCGCGCACCACGCAGCGCCACGATATAATTCGTTCGGGCGAAGGCATAGTGCGTGTAATAAATAACGTGACAACATGAAGCTCCACTTCAAAATATTCGGTGAGGTTTATTTTTATTACCATTTATTGCAAATAAAAAAAAATATGTCAGTAGGAAACTTGCAAATTGTAACTTAAAGATGCTGGAGTTTAAAGATGGAAACAATTAACTGAGATAATAATTATATTTTTTCGCACGAGGTACCTACGCAAAAAATAAACTTGAATTTTAGTTTCTATATATTTCAACTTTTTGTTATTGAGTGAGAGGAGTGACCGTCAAGTGCAAATACACCTTTGTAATGATTGATTGATTGCTTTTATGATGTAGATGTTTACTAAATTGCCTATGAGTACATTATCTTAATGTCTTATTGATGGTTTACCAATTATAGCTTTGACCAATGTTTTATCTGCAGATATTCGACCTTAGTCAGGATTTTAAATGGTTTCTGAACCTTTTTAACTTGATAGATGGTTAGGAGAGCAAGGTGTAAAACTTTTTTAGTTTTTGATTTTTTTCATCACAATAAAAAACTACGTGCTGTGTTTCTTTATAATTTACCGAGCATCAAAGATCAGAAGAGGAAGTCAGTCTCAGAAAAAACGAAGTGACTTGTTGACGTACTTCCTAAATTCATTTTTGTACTTATATTATGTTTACCTAAAACTGCTATCAAGGTAAATTAATTGGAGGCTTAAACATTTCAAACATGCAGCAAAGATAAATAATGACCTCTGTTAGTTAATGGGTGAGTGGTTGCGGCGAGCGAAGGGTCACCGGGCGACGCCGTTCCGCATCAAAATGAATTTACTGTTCAATGGATTCTAGCAATATCGTTATTAGGTACATAGAGTTAGATTACTGTAGCTGTGTCCTCGGGAACATTTTTTTTTAATTACTAAGGTAGCAGACAAGCATAGGGCCCATCTGATGGCAAGCGGTTACCGTAGCCTATGGACGCCTGCGACACCAGAGGAGTCAGACTCGCCGACAACACAATGGACAAGACTGGTCCAGCAGTTGTCACCGCAGTGCTTCCTTGTAGAGCTCTGGCAACCTTACTCCCCGCAGAAAACACCATTCGAGAAGAATGAATTCCTGCATTTGGACTCTTTGACAGATCATTATGAGTTTAGCTATCAAATGCAGAAAGATATAATATATATATACGACTATTTTTGACTGTAGGTTTTATGGTTCAGATTGAAACCTGCCTATTCGGAGACGGACTTTCTTCAGATAATTCGATCTTAAAACTAGTACAAGCTAGTATCTACTTAGATAGTGTCATTGTGACATAAGTAGGTACCTCCAATCAATTTATGATAAAATCTTTTATCTTTAATCTTTTAGGAAAGGCTCTTGTGTCGTCCTGTGATACAAAGGTACACTGTGTAAACACGCACAGACATACTATAGGTACCTACCACCTACCTACCTAGGTAGGTCTTATGGGAGTGGGACCATGTGGGCACACTCGTTAGTATCGATACAAATTCGCGTACCTGACCTACTTACGAAAAACGTTGCCCTCTCCCTTAGGTGGCTCTTATATTTTTTTTAAAGTACAATCGAAAATTAGGTAAGTACCGTAAAATACGCCAACATTGCCCACTTTTTTCTAATAATTTCAATTTTTGTAAAAATTTTCTATGGGAACGTAAGTATTTTCTTTTATCATCTGCTATTATAAGATTATGTGCATGTATTACTTTATCAGATTTTATGATGCGTCAATATTTAATTAAGTATTTTATACATTTTGATGGCGGGCAAAGTTATCTGGACTTTTAGCCAACATTGCCCACGTTGATTTTTGACGCAAATATAGCCTTTAGAGAGATGAAATAAAAAGCCAATACAAGAATTTAGGCAATAATGGCGTTTACTTTAGGAATTAAAACGATACTATAGAAGGTTTCCTAGCAAAGTGGCTGGGCAAAGTTACCCTGACATTTTTTGTCTTTTTCATACAAACCGCATTTCACCAATTAAAAGTGCTAGGGTTGGCACTTCTTAGTAAACTGATCTTGTGATCGTAGTTGTTGTAGGTATAAAAAAACTAGTTATTTTTCATTCAGGTATTTATTTAATACATTTTAATCAACATATTTATGTAGGTACCCAAATGAAAATGAAATACTAATTGAGATCAAATGATTAATTACTAAACTATTACACATTTTCAGCTAACTGTCACTATTATTATTGCATTGTCACCGAAGTCTCATAATTTTACCTAAATTCAGCTCAATTTAACACCGGGAAGTAGGTCAAATTAAGCTTGCAAGAATTGACCCGGACAAACAGACTTACAAACATAGGAACTTACAAACATACAAACATTGCAAGTTAATTAAAAGCTTTAAAAAAAAAAACAAGTTTCTGAAGTGCCAACCCTAAGCTTATTTTGATGGCGGGCAATGTTGTCAATAGTAGATCGCTACAATGCTGGATAACTTTGCCCACCGCTATAACTCTTGTTTGAAAAGACATTCAGCAACGATAATAACATATTAATACTCCTAACATGTTCTTACATATCATAATATTAATAAAAACAAACTGTGTTTTCGCCATCACTCACAATTCACTTATGAATTTGCACCAAAATTTGCCCGCGAAAATACGCACCGTACTTGAAGAGTTCCAACAAGTTACTGAGTGAAGCTAGCGACACACCCGATAGACAGTGATGCTTGACACATAACCTATTTTCTAACAAATTCAAAAAATGTTACAATATTAGTCAAATATTTTTGCAATCTAAAGATTTGCTTATAAATTGATCTTCGGGCAAAATTACCCTTGGTGGCAATGTTGGCGTATTTTACGGTACCTACTTAAGTAATTTTATAAATAAGCGTACCATTTCAGAACGGCTACACATATTTGGCAAATCAAATCACTATCAAATCATCAATCTTCCGAATACCTTGAAAAAGTCACACCTAGGTATGATAAAAACAAAGATGAATAAAAACAATTTTAGAGCAGGTAGGTATAGATACCTACCACTTAAAAACGCATGCGTCCATGCAATCACACTTTAGATAAAAGATGTACCTAACCTTAGATAAAATAAATTATCATAGGTGTAATACATTATAATGTCAAAATTACCTGGTAGGTACCTACTTACCTACAATACAACTCTATAAATATAAGAGAAAAGGCCTACCTACCAATTTCATTCAGTGTTTGCGATCCTATGGACCTATTTATCTACTATCCAGAAGTAAGAAACCTACTTATATTATTTACTAGCATCGCCCTCGCGGTGTTGCCTCCGTAGTGAGTGTATATGATGATGATGAAAAGTAACCTCTAACCTTCCTCAAGAGTTAGCTATCAAATGGAGATTTTTTTTTTAAATCGGACAGGGGCCTTATTTTGTAAGCGTCGGCCAATCAATAATCAGAACAAGCCACGTTAGGCTGATTTTAGTCTCACGCCCACCGTCAGCGCTGATAGGCGAGTGAACTTTATTACAATGAAATAAGGATACCTACTGATTGTTTAGCAGAAATGGCTACGCTGATTGCTCTCGTCAGTGCTGGACAATCAGTATCCTTATTTTATTGTAATAAAGATCACTCGCCTCGCCTATCAGCGCTGACGGTGAGCGTGAGACTAAAATCAGCCTTAGGCAGCGGTACGTTTGGTTTGGGACTTACAGAATCAGGCCCCTGGTAGTTCCTGAGATTAGGGCGTTCAAACAAACAAACATAGTTAGTAAATAAAGATATAAGTCCCTACGTGTTTAATTGGACTGAAGCGTGCAGAGCAGAAGCCAAAGTCTAGTTGCTGCGCGCAGTGCCGAAAGGCTTACCCGGTGCGAGCTTCTATGACTGTGCCCTGTTTGTGGTCCTGGTCTGGTCAATACTACGCCCCTCCAGGGTCTGCGCCCTGTGCCTGGGCATCGCTGGCACCGCACCGCCCTAGTTACGGCACTGGCTGCGCGTGCGCGCAGAGTGATTGTCCTGTCCACGCTCACGTTACCTATATTACAATGTTGCGTTGCAAACAAATAATCTGTATGCAGCTTTACAATAGAGATTCGAATGATTGGATTAGAAATGGTATAGTAAGACAAAAAAATGTATACCCACCCTATACTTTACCTATACTTCAGTACCTATACTTTTTTGTCTTATAAAAAGTAGGTAGGTAGGTAAGTAAACACTTAGGTAGGTATATTTCATAATTTACTTATCTAACTATCTTTTATCTCAATTGCCATGTTATTGAAGGCACGCGTGAATTCTCAAATGTCTTCATACAGCGTTTACACGAAATAAATACCAAATTCAAATCGGTTCATCCGTTCAGGAGCTACGGTGCCATAGACAGACACACAGATACACAGAGCCACAGATACACAGAACACACTACAAACCTATAACACCTCTCTTTTTCGTCGGGGGTCAAAAACAATAAAAAAACATAATAAAACGCACAAAGTCATCTCATTCTCATTGAAATTCGAAATAATTTAAGCACGAACCCCATTGGTGTCCGAATCGACAGCAACAAAAATATTAAAAACAAAAGTGTCAATAGGGACACTGTGTCCGAAAATATTTTGTCCGAAACGACAGCAAGTCTTAAAAAGAAAACACCTTTCAATGACATAGGGTAGGTAATTATGTAAGGTATATTATTTCCGTCCTTGCACTGATGATACCATGTTTCCTGTGTTTCACGATTGGTGATGGTGAGGCGAATTGCTACAAAATAACACCAAGCCAAACCAAACAATATGTTTGAATAGACAGTAAATCCAAGGTAAAATAGTTTTCAGTAGGTAACTGTCGCAATCCAAATCATAACTAAGGGAAGCTTGGAACAATTTGCTAATAATAATTTACCTATTTTCATTAGATCATTCAAAACAAATATAGATACCTATACCTTCTTAATGTTCATCATACAAATGTTTGATGTGGATGGAAATCAAACCAACATCCTACAGTGCTCTTCTCTCAACCCTTCTCGAAATGCATTCCGATTTCAAAAATTGACGTTTCTTCGCTGAAAAAACTTTAATTTTCCGAAGAAAATCTTCGAATCGGAATCATTCCGAGAAGTGTGTATCGCACTGCAGAAGACACGAGGTACCTATCAATTGAACTGTGATTTCAGACTGCCAGTCAATCATCCATCATATCGCAATCTGTTGAGATCTTGTTGTTATCTCGCCCTCACGTTTAAAGGGAATCCCAACATTGATGATGCTAGTATAATAACCCTTAAATACGTTACAAAAAAAGGTCAAAACAAGTATTTCAGTAGGTACCTACTTTACTTTTTTTTTAACAAAATAAAAAAAATGGTAAAAAAATATAATTAATAGGTAATTCTTTATTTTATTAAGTAGTTATATTTTATTATTTTATTTATCTCACTGTAGAGCGTGACAACAAACTCTAAAAACATAGCTCTCCTTCTGACACAGTCGGGCTCTCACTCAACACTAGTTCAATGTGGTTTGATTGTAGGTAAGTAGGTACAGATGATCATCGAAAATTTTACCAAAATATTAGTCAAGTCCTTATAGGGAAGCAGAAGGAAAGTTCGAAGGAAAATGATAATCTTACCGTTTTCGTATGATTTACGGTTGCATCGACCCTTGGTGAACGAACTGCAGAACAGGTTTAAAATGATATATATTGAGCATTCGATCGAGGCATGCGAAATGAATCATAAAATTCATAAGGTATTTTAGCAAGTAGGCTGCACCGTTATGTAAACAAGAAGCAAAGTAAGTACACAGTTAAACACAAACAAGACATGTTAAAGACATCTAAGAATGACAAATTGCATTTTCTTATGCGGAGATTCGTTTTCTTGACGAGAACCTCATCGTTCACGCTAGGTACATCAGTGCGTAAATGCTTATCATTTTGGAAAATGAAAAATCTTATCAAAATTTTCAATTCCGACGGGATTCGAACCCGCAATGATAAAAGCATGATATGAAGGAGTTGAAAATTTTGATAAGATTTTTCATTTTCAAATGTACCTAAACACCTAAGAAGCACCTAAGTGTGGTTTAACGCTATACTTAACAAATAAAAAAGCTTATCATTTTACTTCGTAGGTACTCGTATGAGTACGATATGCTGGCAATGCATCATCAAGCGAGGACCTAAGATATTATTAGATCTAAGTAAGTCTGTGAATGTGTGCCTAAATGTTCTTATGTGGAGGCTCCGAGACTCCGTAATGACGTTAATAAAGTGCACGGAGCTGTTGGTAATTATCATTGCCGTCTGGCGCCAGTGGTGGCGCCGACTCCTGCGTTCTCGCACTTTCACCAGACGCGCAAATTCTTCTAGAACACAGTTCACATTACTGTCACATAATTGACCCATTACAAACAAGATCCAGATGAATTTATCGTTTTTTGACAACAAGCATTGCTTATACATATACGTTGGTTACAATTCTTACAAATGTACTCATATGGCGAGTGAGTGAGCAAATTTTTGCTAGGTACTTATTGAAGAACAATTTACAAAAACATTAAAAAAAAACAACAATAAAAATAAGGCACCGTAGCCTAATAAAATTCGTTCTATAGGAGAATAGAGGCGAAATACTTTTAATAATAATTTAATTGTCAAATTCTACATTGCCGTAGCCCTGCTACAAGGCAGGTCATCTTAGAAACTATTTTTTACCGCTAAGTTACTGGTAGTATAGAATTAAGTAGTAAAGCAATGAGCAAGCAACGAGACATGTTCTTCACAAATGGTTTAATATGTGTTACTTTATGTCAAGCCCCAGTAGTGGGCTTGACACAAAGGTACCCATTGGCCGCCGACCACGAAGCACGACCACACCGTTACGCAAATCATCAACGTCTAGCTACTAATTATAAACATTAGCAACCTAAAGCAGCCTTCAATTGCACATTTCTATGGAATGTAAATGCAGTTTACCTACGACAGTTCAAATTGAAAGTTATTTTTACTGGCTTGTTCACTTACTCTGATTATATTGTCAGCTTTTCTTCTAAGTATAGTTATCCTACTAATATTATAAAGACGAAAGTCCATGTATGTGTGTGAATGTTTGTTACCACGTTCCCCATAACTTTTGGCGGTTCAAGGGCCGCCTGTCACGTGATACCCCGCGCCGTGACACACAGACCTAGATTAAGTTTATTAATATGTATTTTTAGGTTTAAGGTATTTATTTCTATGGGCCTTAGAATTAGTTTTTACCATCTGTACTATTCTTAAGTTGCCTGAAATAAAGTTTATATTATTATATTATTATTATAACTACAACACCGATTTTGATGAAATTTGGATTGTAGATAATTTAGGTTCTGGAATAATACAAAGGCTTATTTTTGTCCCGGAAAAATTTAGTTAAGTATAGTTCCCGTGGGATAATTCGCTAGTAATAAATAAGTACATACCTAGATAATAACAATCCCAACACACATTGTTCTAAACCCACACTAGGACTGTGCAGGATATCAGGAATTACGAGTAGATAACTACTTTATATACCTAGTAGACAGTAGAATCCATACTCATACTAATAAATGAGAAAGTAACTTTGTCTGGTACCTAGTTCTGTTACTTTTTCAAGCCTAATCCACTCAATCATGCATAATTTGTCATAAACGGAAGAAACGAGAGCACTAACATTAGGATTTAGTAGGTTCTTGATTAGGTCATGAAATCAACACTATACGACCGAAGGTTTGCAGTGACATTGCGGAAACTGGTAGCAAACTGGTCCACTATAGTTATACTTTTTATGGAGTAACTAGGCACGTGGGCCTGACCCCAGCAAGTATTTCTGCATTCTTTCATTGAATGTCGATGTGTTACAGTCGGCACATTAAATTGTCAAAAAAGGCTTTAAAAACTCGTTTTTTATGAAATGGCATTTAATCTTTGTTTTGAATAAAATTGTTTTGGCCGAGGTGAAGGAGATTGGTTTGGTTGTCGATATCGCTCTTTTGTCTACTCTGAAAAAACAAAACCCAAAAGTTTTGGATTTACAGTTAAAAAATGGTTCGGTCGTAATAAATAATGGTCGGTTAATTTCGTGTTTTCTGAATATGACCGACAGCATCTAGCTAGGCAGTGTTGTCCGAATTTTAAGGCGTCTAAATCAAACATTACAAAATTAGATTTCATAACCATTTTCATAGGTAAACCGATATTTATAAATAATTTAATAAGTGATGCAACTTTTATAGTTGACTGTACGTAGTCGGTAAGTAAGTCACGGTAAGTGAAGGACACTGTCACTACGAAACAAGTTGAGTAAACATAATAAACAACTCTTGCGAGTTTAGGCACGTCATTTAATTTCCATTTTCACGGTTCCTACGTCAGCTCTAAGAAAATAAAACATAATTTAATTATTCACGTCATGTACTTATCTACCTAACGAGCAAAGAGTCTATAACTTCTTTATACAAATGACTATACAAGTGACTGAAGTCAGGTTGCTGATGATGATGATAAAGATAAGTAAGCAGTAAATGTGTATGTAATTTTTTACTGCCTTTACTCACAAATATTTAGTATTCTTTCGCTATCTATTAGTATAATCGCTCCAAATGCTTCTATTTATGAGCGATGCAGTTGTTTTTCTGTTTATCAGCTAGGAATTCATGTCAAATTGTGAAAGAGAAACCTGCAAATGATTATTGTAATGAGTTAGTTGGAACCACGGCTTGCTGAGGATAATTGGACGATTGCATCTAGTATCTCGTGAATGAAAAAGGAAATCCGTAAATTGCACATAATGTACCTATGTAAGTAAATAATCATGATCACCCACACTTTATCCACTGGCTACCGTCCACTGTGGCTTTGTTCATGTGGCACAATTTAGTCTGTGAAACTTGGTATAGTAAGAACAAAGCAGTTTTTAACTCCTAATTTTTTTTTGTATTGGTTTAGCAGTTTCGGAGATAACCTCCTACAATAAAACTCACAAATCATTTTGTTGATCTGACTGATGCAAGACATAAAAGGCACTTAAACTAAATCTCGACTCCAAAAAAAGGTTTTTTTAACGATTAATTAAGTTTAAGACTTTTAAACAGATTTTTAAATAGCCTAGTTACTTTTGAGTCAAATATGTCTTGTTTTCCTTATTTACCAACGCTATATCAATCTACTAGCCCGCGGCTTCACCCGCGTGGACTACTATTTTGTTTATCCCACGGGAACCATGCATTTTTTCGGGATAAAAAGTAGCCTATGTCCTATTCCCGGTCATTATCTATCTATGTTTCAAATTTCAGCCAAGTCGGTTCAGTAGTTATGGAGATAAGTACGTGGTAACAAACATTCACAAACACACACACGGACTTTCGCATTTATAATATTAGTAGGATATATCAAGTAAACACATATTTTCCTTATCTATCTCACATTAGAAATTAATTGATACTTAAATTGGATCTTCAAGTTGTGAATTTCCGTCGCACCTGGTACGCGGTGGTACAAAATGTATTATCAAACACACTCATTAGGCAAATACCTACTCACGATGGGTGGTTCAATGATGGCACGTTGCGGACAACAATGCAACAATACAACCAGCCCAGTCATTTTGTACTGCTAATAATGTTGTGTATACATACATACAGTAGGTAGGTACTAATGTGTGCTTATTACGTCTATCAATAGCAGACGAAAAAAACGACCAAGTTCATCAACAACAAGTTAAACATTTTAACAGTTCAATAGATATTTGATTTGTACAATTGTACATAGGCAAAATTAAAGGACCTGTTGCTCTATCCTATAATTGATTTCGTAAGTTCATAAGAATAAGAATTTATTTCTACCTTGAGCTCCAAAATTTTATAGCCGCACATAAAGTCTATGACATAGACTCTTCTTGACTAAAATAGACTCTATGTTTGTCACTTTAAATCTAAACGCTTCAATGTTTTATTCACGGAATTTATTAATTAGCGCCATTAAAATTCTATTGTCTTCAGTGTTTGGTGTGAAACATATTTGCAATCACTTCCAGCTAAAGTTCCATTTCCGTGATTTCCAAATTAAAAAACACTGGCTCCGCTTTTGGTGAATTATTTTATTACTAAAACTTAGTTATAACTGACCTCATGAGGTCACTCCTTTGTAAAAACTTAATTTGCAATGCTTTGTGATTATCTCGTGTCTGTTGCGAAGATCTGCTCATGATTTCAGGCCACGGTCATAGAAAACCATTATATTCAAGAAAATTCTAATTGACGCAGCTCTAAGTACCGCTACAGCATAAATAATACTTAGTACAAGTAAAATGTAGTATTCTGAGGTACCTTCCGCACCTACTAGGTTGAACAGTGGTTTAAATTTTTAGAACAACTGATTAAATTAAAACCACAAGCCCTTCCCAAAATTGCTTGTCTGGAACTAAGTATGATACTTTTTAGGTGTTATACGTTTGTTGTGTGTTTCTGCGTATCTGTCCGTGGCATCAGCTCCTGAACAGATGAACTGAATAATAAATAATAATAAATAATAAATAAAATTTTATTTCAGATAAATTAATCCATAGCACATAAAATTAGACAAATCACATTATTTAAAATTACAATTACATAGAAAATTAAAATTAAAATCAAAATTTACGTACTCAGGTAAAGTGATAAAACCCACCCAGAGCACCTGGTCAGCCCTGGGTGGGTCCTATCACCCTCATCACAAAACATTTCCACATCGGAGAGGTGAATCTGTCCGATATGGTTTTCAGGATGATATTTTGACTGCCCCGCACTCTGCTCATCAGGGATGCAGTTTTTTTGCGGAGGATGGCTTCAAAACCATCCGTTTGGTACTTTGTAAACATCCCTGATGCACTGCAGAATGTAATGTGTTTTTTTGTTTGAAAAGTGACGTGTCGAAATGTTCTTAGCTAAAATTTAAGGAGATCTGTTCAGGCGTTTCAAGATTATCAGCTCTTTTGAAGGGATATCTCGGGGGTTTACATTAAATATTTAATTCAATTATAATTATTATAATTAAAATTTAATTATAAATTTAATAATTATTATACTTACCTAATAATATATTTATATTTTAAATAAAGTATTATGGTTCTGAAGATGATATAACATCCTCACAAAATTCACATTACCTAAATGGTGCAAAAAATATTATTTTACAGAGCTAACTAAATAAAAACTCGGGAATCAAACCTAGCTAATACTTAGTTTCTCATTCAATAATTAATTTTGTACTGCTTACTTCTTCGGGTTAGTTTCTAATTTTTAATCAGTCATCATTCATCAAGAATTACTTGGAAATTTATTATTAATTTCTAATAGCTTTGATTGATTTCACTTGCATCATGGTCCCAAATTATTTAATCTTCAAAAGTGGTCCGTGCTCAATGTGTCAACGCTTTCGCTTTCGACTCACCTCGATCTTGATTGTTTATACAAATAGGACTTCTTGTTAATAAGAAAATACCTAAAAATCATAGTTTTTAGTGTCTTTAAGAGACCCGTAATATTTTAAGGCGTTTATTTTGGAGCTTTGAGGAACAGTTTTCTTTCTGTGAAAAAAAAAAACGCGATCACCAGAATTGGCCCCTAGCTCATGCAACATTACTATAGTAGCTACTTACACTTTTCACAGTGAATCTAGGCATTTGTGAAGTTAGCCGTTTCGATGCGCAGTGCAGCTTTTTCATACAAAATTTTCTACTGCGCAGCGAAACTGCTAACTTCACGAATGCCTAGATCCATTGTGAGAAGTGTATAAAGGCTTTGGTTAGTCTCTTGTTAAGATACGTATACTTACTTAGCTTGTGTTTAAATGTTTAAGAGTTTTCAGTAGTAGGTCACTAGTAGTAGTTGTAGTAGTAGTAGTAGTAGTAGTAGGTAAACCTTTCGCATTATCTACCTAGTAATGTAAAAACATGTTTTTTAAGGAAATTGTCACACGATTTTTGCAAAATGTGAAACAACCGTTTAGGTTATGGTAATTATTCGCTCAGAACCGCAACTGTTTTACATATTTATCAACCTGCATATATATCTATACTTATATCAGTTGTAGATAATATATGCTATATATCTACAACTGCGGCACATTATGGAAGGAATATGAGTTATATTGAAAATTTAAAAACGATCTAACGTTAT
This sequence comes from Camptogramma bilineatum, assembly GCA_958496255.1. Taxonomy (NCBI): domain Eukaryota; kingdom Metazoa; phylum Arthropoda; class Insecta; order Lepidoptera; family Geometridae; genus Camptogramma; species Camptogramma bilineatum. The sequence goes on along the minus strand of OY292465.1, from coordinate 7,798,786 downwards.
GTCGGTCGTTGTTTCGTGTAAAAATTAGCAATTAGTTATTCGATCAGGAAAAACCAGTACCTATGTCACTTTAACTGTGGTTCAATCTGTACAGGGTATTGAACTGGATGGTGTTTGTCCACCGTCTGGCCGCTTGACATTGTATTCGAAAGTTATTCTGCCGCAAACACTCAATGGCATCTCACTGGACCTATTTCCATCTGTAGACTTTATTTTCGCGTTCTAACTACTTTAAAGTTCTGATTTTATATACCGTATTCGCTTAGAACATTATGTTTATGATAAAAAATATTTACTCCTTACTGTGTTAGGTATCGTATAAAGCTAGGCCGCATACGAGCCACAAAACGCCGCCACAAAACACCGCTGACCGCCGACCTATTTCCACAAAATACCGCCGACCTATTTCCTGTAATTTTCACTTTTCATATATTTTGTAAAGACGCGCTGCACACGTGTAGCTGGTGTTGGCCACTCGCTACAGCTACAAAATATATGAAAAGTCGCTGTCGCTGGCGTTTTGTGGCTGTGGTTGGTGGCCAGTTTGCGCCGAGCTTAAATGTTGACCATTTGCTGGAGTAACTACTATTTTATCTGTGCTAAGAAGCTGGCTTATGACCTCTCTCAAGGCTTTGCAAATATCTAACAAATTCAATTATTATTTACGACTTATTCTAAAGCACAGAACATATCCAAGGTCTTGTTTATGTAAACAACCAAATGTATTGATGGTTATTACATCATAGCTCAAACACAGTTAGGTACCCTTGATAAAGTGTTGAGAAATCCACAATGGAGATTGGATCAATAAGGAAAACGATTCAAGAATTTTAATTTAAAATATGATAATTATTGCGAATTTTTACCATTGAACTTGATTCAAGGATAATGGTAAAAGTTCAGAGGCCATTGTCATGAGTCTAAACTACATCAAACATTTGATTTGTACCTTCTGAGGCGCGATTCAGACCTTCTCTTCTGGGAATGCATTTCAAATTCGGAAAGAGACGTTTCATCGCTGAAAAAACGTTAGTTTTCCGACCGAAATTATCGAATCGGATGCCAATACGGAAGTCTGAATCAGGGTGGAGATCGCGAAAGTTTATGAAAGTCTTAATGATAATTATTATTACGGGATTTTATCGCGTACCTTTTATTTATTTTGTTTCCCGACGACGTTTCGAACACGTTGCAGCGTTCGTGGTCACGGGATGAACGTTGCACGCTGCAACGTGTTCGAAACGTCGGGAAAGGAAACAAAATAAATAAAAGGTACGCGATAAAATCCCGTAATAATAATTATCATTACGTTAACAAATCGCGAAAGTTTAACAAGTTTATGAAATACTATTTTAGTGTTGTTTTTGTTGATGTACAATATGATCTATCTATCGACAGATGCGATCCCGGCGCGGTTCAACGTGGCCCTGATGATGTTCTTCGCATGTTGGGTGAACTACATGCTGCGCGTCAACATGAGCGTCAACATCATCGCCATGGTGCCCGACGAGAACGCCAACACCGCGTTAGTATTCATTGTTATTGTTTTCAGTGTTATTGATAAATGACCGTTTTTTTTTCCTTTTTTTTGGTCAGCAGCAAGCCTTTACTTCTAGTAGATTCATATGATATAAGATGATATCCTAAATAATGTTGGAATATCGACTCAGTCGTCGTCATATAGCAAACGGGTAAAATCAACATTCTTTTGTTACATTTTCAATCGTCATCAATTTAGGAAATATCGCGCATGGTCGCACAATGTTACGTCACACCATAAAAAATATCAAACAAAAATAAGATTTTACGAGGATTTTACAATCGTAGATCGCTATCTCTCTTGCGTCAACACGAACTGGTTTCCGTGATTCCAGAATACCCAATAATTTTCAAATTGCAAAAGCAATTTATTATCTTCAAAATTCTTAATAAAAACGGAAGATGCAGTGCATAAATGTTTAACAAATCGTTTATTACATCAGGTTATTGAGATTTGCCCAGAAACATGATTAATTGACCTTATGTGAACATAGGCGAATCGCATTGATGCGACACGCGATTACCTCACGTGTTTTGTTTTTAGAGCCGTATTGGCCGAGGGGGATAATACCTCGACTTTCGATCCGAAGGTCGTGGGTTCGAATCCTGGACGTGCATCAATGGATTTTTATATTATGTATATGCGCACTAAACGGCGAAGGAAAATATCGTAAGGAAACCCTCGGCTTAGTCAGCCCCACACGTCTTGACCATGTCTTTCCTGTGGATATGGCCGCGGTTAAGCTGAGAGGATGGTTTAGGTGCTGGGCAACTCCATCACAAACAATGTCCCCGGCACTACAGTGTCCCGTTAAGTGTAAAATCATCTAGTAAAGATGTAAGGCGGTAAGATGATGAAAGGCCTTAGTTTTTTTATTTTTATTCTTTTTAAAACCACCAACCACAAAGCAGTTTCCTAAGTTTACTTGTTGTTAGTTTACAAGTTAGCTTACTTTACTATTACTTGTTCAAACCACAGAATGACTCAAAATATAATAAAAATCATTTTACTGCTAGGGCCTAAACCATGCTTTTCACCTTTTGTATAGGTCATTCTTACTTACCTGTAGAGATGATGAAAACCCTGGTAGTACCAATCATTAAAAATAAAACTGGAGATGCTTCTAGCCTTGCTAATTACAGACCTATATCACTGGCTACTATAATAGCTAAGGTGCTGGATGGTGTGATTGATAAATATCTCAGTATACATTTAAAACTACATGATGCCCAGTTCGGCTTTAGAGCCGGGCTGTCAACTGAATCGGCAATACTGAGTCTCAAACACACTGTCCAGTACTATACTAGCAGAAACACGCCTGTCTACGCCTGTTTCTTAGATCTTTCAAAAGCTTTTGATCTCGTAGCGTACGACAGGCTGTGGCACAAGCTAGCCAGTGATACAGGGCTGCCGCCCGAACTCATAGGGCTGTTTAAGTATTGGTACGACGAGCAACGTAATTTTGTGAGGTGGTCAGGGTCGCTATCGGACGAGTATAGGCTGGAGTGTGGAGTGCGCCAAGGTGGATTATCTTCGCCACGCCTCTTCTGCCTGTACATGGACCGCCTGGTCCGTGAGCTCAGCAGCGCCAGCGTCGGCTGTTCAATCGATGGAGTGACAGTAAATAACATAAGCTACGCTGATGACATGGTGCTGCTGAGCCCATCGATCAGTGCCCTCAAAAAGCTTCTCGGGATCTGTGAGAGCTATGCGGCGGCTCATGGGCTCAGATACAATCCATCTAAAAGTGAGCTGATGGTATTTAAATCGGGATCCAAAACGTACACCGCGGTCCCAGTCTCACTGGCAGGCAGTGAACTTAAGAGGGTGGCTCAATTTAAGTATCTGGGCCATTGGGTTACCGAGAGTCTCTCAGACGACCTAGATGTAGAGAGGGAACGCAGGGCATTATCAGTTAGAGCCAATATGCTTGCCCGTAGATTTGCACGATGCAGTACGGCTGTAAAAACAACACTGTTTAGGGCGTACTGTCAATCGTTCTATACGTGCAGTCTATGGGTAAACTATACACAGCGGAGCTGGAATGCCCTGCGAGTCCAGTATAATAATGGTTTCAGAGTGCTATTGGGGCTGCCGCGCTTCTGTAGCGCGTCGGGCATGTTCGCAGAGTCGCGCGTCGATGACTTTTATGCAATCATCCGAAAACGAACATCGTCCCTGATGCGCAGGCTGCGGGGCAGCACCAATGGCTATCTGAACCTTATAGCAGGACGGTTGGATGTGGACAGTATGTTTCTGAAGCACTGGACGCATCTGCATACTGTCCACATTAAATAATTAATTATTTATTATTATCATTGAGTTTTATTATTTAAATGTATGTATGTAGGTACCTGACAGTTATTTTAATTTTTAGATATTTTTTTAATTTTTAGTTATTTGATTTTGTAATTTTAGATTTTATGAATTAATTTAATGTTATGTATGGCTCGAATATGTTAATAATGTATGAAGGCTGAAATAAATAAATTTAAATTAATTAAATTAAACAACAGAAGGAATAATAGTACACATCCTATACTCACTAAAGTGTGTGAAGCGGGCTTAAAAAGGTCGCTTTAACAGAATCACAACAAGAATTGAACTGTATGCCGTCTCTCCGAGACTTTTTACTCTCAGTCAATGAAAAGAGACGGCATATAATTCAATTCCTATTTGTTTATTTAATCGTATGACAAAATTAAAATAGGCGAAAAAAAATTTTTAAGAAAATAACAAAATTAAAAAATCTTCTAACTAAATGTAAAAAACTAACTAACTTATCTTAAAAATAACTAATACTTATTAATCTACAATTCAATGTTCAGATTCCAATGTGATTCGACTATAGCGACCTTTTTAAGCCCGAAGATTTGATCTCTCTTTCGTATGTGGAATTGACGAAACAGTTGTAAAAAAAGTATTCTACATCTCTATTTTTGGTTTGAAAATGGGTCTTTTTGCAAAAAGTGTTTAATACTGTGATCATAATGCTTCATCAAACTTTATAAGTGAAGCTAAGTTTTTACATTTTTGTTTGTAAACCTAAAGTTTTTTTACACGAAAGCTCATGAAGTTTATAACTTAATAAGTTACCTAAGTTAGTAGTACTTCAGTAAGTCTTGTTTTTACGACCATAAAAAACACCGGCGTCTAATACAATTATGATTATCACGTTAGCATGACTGAACCATGATGATGTATTTACGTATTTACAACATAATAGCTAATGTGCTAGTATAAACAGTACAAAATCACCTGTATGTGTCTTCACTATTCTTCAGAACAACTTGGTTAGTACGCCATCAATCTGAAAGGAATTAGATTTGAGATGCAAATAGATTTTGTAGGTGTTATCTAAGCGAGTAAGTAGGTATATTTTTATATGAACAGGGTGCTTACGGATAGATCATAAACTATGATATATCTATATTATCTATTTAAAAAGGCTCACAAGGTCCAGAATGAAATATCTTAAGACGTTTCTGATCTTCTTTGAGACTTTTGAGGTCGTGAAATTTGCCTTCTCTGAATTAATTTATTCAAAGACGATACACATCTATCAACTTTAATTGAGTAAAGAGTCTAAGTATTTTGATTTCTGTCGAAGCCAATATTGGCTAAGCGGTAAGAATTAGAACCTTGTAATGATTTTCAAAGTAATAATTAAAATGTATTGCCCACAGGACGAAGAGCGAATGCAAGGCCATAGTGGCCAATGACAGCGCGTTATACTCGTATAACACGTCGACGAAGCGAGAACTACGGCAGGTGAGTTTCACAATAAGTGTACGTTCTCACTACGCCGGAACGGCAGATTCGCCGGGCCTTCAAAACTGCCGGAAAGGCTGCACAATATATGAAGCTCTATACACATTATGCCGAACCCGGCAAGAATGACTTGAGTCTCCGGTTTCCTGTACGAACTAATATGTCTGGGCGCCGGTCTCCGGCAAAACTGCCAGTCCGGCATAGTGGAATCCTCACGTTTATGAATTTGCTTTAGCTATAGAATAGCCAATAGTTTTCCGTCGCTTGCGCGTGTTAAGTGGCAAAAATATAGATTCGTGGAATTGAGTTTTTAAAACATTCTGATACGGGGAAGTAGGTAGGACCTAGGTGTTGTTAGGCTACCAATGATACTCTATTATAAAAGCAGGTACTTAAAAAGTCTTTGTATAAAAGAGAAAACAAAAGTCAACTTCGTCAAAATCAAGAAACTAGACATTAAATTCAGTGATTACAGTACACTAGGTACATATAAGTTAGGCATCAACCCAAGCAATTTTGTTATCGGTGCTAAAACTTTTTGATTGTCTAAAACTTAGTTTCTAAAGGTGTTATCAAAACCAGAACGTGGTAGATGGTAAAGATTCTATCTAACATTTTACCAGCAAATTATTTCGCGATGTCGTTTAGGTTTGAAAAACTAATTTTTGTTTTGGAAAGGTATCTCGTTTTATTTGGGTCACTGATATTTTTTGCAAGAAAAGTGACAATTAAATATGTAAGTATGTCTTTGTTCAGGTGTTGATAAGCACTAAGTTTTCATTGTAAGTCCTTATGGCTGGTTACGTAGAACAAGTGTGTTCATTCACTTCAAAAATACATTTGTTCAGCGCATGAAAAACCTTTATAAAGACTTTATTCTTACTGTACTCAGTTCAATACCCTAAACTAAAGTAAAGGAGAATGATCACTGCCCATCCAAAAACTTTAAAACTTTTGCGCCTGGCCTGGGTTTTTTTATCATAGTTTTTTAACCATTGGATAAAATAAAATTGCAAACATTTAAATTCTAAATTTCTAAAATAATTTAAATATCTGATGACGATGATACCGTCATCAAATAATACTATGTACTCGTATGTTCGTATTAGTGGTTTCAAATTAGATGATCTGATACGTATGATTCGCTAAAAAGTTCACTGGGTCAGGGTCGTTTTTTTACGTTTTTTTACTTATTTCAATTCGATAATGACCTAGGTAGGTCAGCCAATAAAGATTACAAATATTTAAGATCTAAGTTCAATTACCTTGGCTTCGACATGCTCAAATCCCGAGCTACGGTACAAAATTTTTCTTATGGTCCTTTTATGTGTTGTGCTGTCGTGAAACATGTACTTAGGTAGTGTTTTTATGTCCACTTCACGAGGATATTAATGAAAGATAATAATTATCGTGACTGTTGGTGGTATGCTATATTTCAATAAAATTTTGAGAAAAGATTGAGAATATCTTGCTTTTTCTAAACTTTCGCAGTATGTTCGTGTGAGTAATATAACTCTGGTGTTTTAAGGAGTTTTTAGCCCATCTGAAGGTATCCGTCATGGCTTAACCTGTGTCAATACTTAATCATTTTTATGTCTATTACAGCCAGATGGAGTTACAACGTTCACATGGACAGCGCAAGAGCAGGCCTACGTCCTATCAGGCTACTTCTGGGGTTACGCCATCACTTGTCTCCTGGGAGGCACTGCAGCCGAGTTCTGGGGTCCGAGGAAACTGGTCTTCGTGACGATGCTGATCTGCGCGTTCCTCACGATCCTGAGCCCGCAGGCCGCGAGGCTGCATTTCATGGTGCTGGTGGCCCTGCGATTTGTCATTGGATTAGCTTCGGTGAGTTTCCTTACTGCTTCGAAAGGATCATTGCTGCTCTAATCATTATAGTTACAGTCTAAAAACAGTAAGTTCGTTCGAGTTTGTGGCCAACGAAAAACGGTCTGTTCTCTATGGTCTAAACAAGGAAGGGCATGTTGTGTTTAGCGGTGGATGATACTGACGATGATTAAACCCTTGCTACTAGCTACCCGCCCCGGCTTCGTGCGTCTAAATTCTTAACGAATTATGCACTTAAACCTTCCTCATGAATTTCTATCTATCTATTTGTAAAAACCGCATGAAAATCCTTTCAGTAGATAGATACCTACTTTTTGAGTTTATCACGAACACACAGACAGACAGATGAGACTTTGTTTTATAATAATATTTGTAATGATTTCTGTGTCTTATATTGGTGAGCCTGGTTGGTATGTTAGTTGTCTATCCATACATAAAACGAACAATGTATCGAAATAAATTATTATTTGTATTGGTAACACAGGTAATACTATGTTACCAAAACAAATTATAATTTCTTTAACTCAGAACTTTAGAAATTATAATTTGGATTGGTAATAGGTAATTTATTATGTTACAAATACATTTCTTTCAACAATATACAAGCACCTATGTCTCAACTCAATTAAAATATTTTTTTATAGTTTTCCGATACGGTATTGGAAAAATTGCTGTTAGTTACTCAACTCCATAAATTATGAAGCTGATTACAAGTTATTGCTGTTTTTTGCAGTAGAATCGTGTCTTCTAACAACAATAGGTACAATAATAACTAGTCTCAACGGTGTCATTACCACCATTGTAACTCGTACCGAAGCGCATTTCAATTCATAGCCACAAATGATTTGCCACAGTCACAAACCGAGAATATGGGTAGGTAATAGAACTTACATGTTAGCAATTCTTTATCGCATTGTGATTCAATTCTAGTTTAAGTAGATAGAACACATAACTCACGAACAATAATGTGTTAAACAAATCTAGAATAATAGTTAGGGAGTGGACACACTGTGTTTTTTGCAGCGTGTTTGTATCGATACAAACGCGATTCGAACGCGGTGCGAACGCGCTGCCCCCCTCCCGGTTCGCTTTTGTATGGAAACAAACGCGCTGCGAACGCGCGTTTGTATCGATACAAACGCGCAGCTCAAGAACGCGCTGCAGAAAATCCGGTGTGGCCACTCCCTTAGAGTTATAGTTAAGATAGATAAGTTTCATAGACAAAACAGGTCGTAAGAATGGTTGTCTGAACCTACGTAATATTACTTATTAATTCTTTGGTAATATTGTTATTTTTATTTCTAGTCCGTATCCACTGTAGGGCAAAGGCTTCCCTATCTCCCTTCCCCCTTTTGCGGTCTAATACCACGAAGGACCAAAATTTATCCATGAATGAGTCTAGCTCATCCCGCTACCTTAATTTAAGCCTTCTTAAATGGTGATGTTTATTTGGTTTTTGTAGGCCTCTTTAAGTATGCATTAATAAGTGATACCTATAACATTAACTTAGTAGTTATTCAAAAAGTACCTGCCTTAATAGCCCAATTTTCCCACGTTTAGACTACAAAAACGTGGAATTATATTATTTAGTATAAAAAATACAGCCACAACAACCTTTGCGTCGTATCTGTTAGCAACGTCCCGTTTACATTTTACCTGTACCATAAATAATGTACAATTTCTGGAAACTTCGCACTTGTTTATTCAGCCATAATAAGTAATTACACAGAATTCTACAGAATAGGATATTCTTCGTGACTTTAATATAGAATAACATTTACACGACATAATCCGGAGCTTGATAAGAAAGGTATGAAACCTTGGAAAACATGATTGTAAACACGTAAAAACGATCACTAAATATGGATGTTATCGGTATGACTTTTATAAAAAGTTTTGAACGCAACAAAGCGGTGGTAATCTATCGGAGACACGCAATGAAAACCTATCAAACGGGATTCAAACCAGCACTCCGGCTCCATTTGTCAATGCCAACAAATGGAGCTGGAGTGCTTTAGTCAACTCAATTTCAACCTGACGTCATAAGGACTGCGAGTGAATCCGGATTTTGGAATCGAAAATTTTAATAAGATTTTTCCTCTTCGATGAAAACCTAAGTGTGGTTCAACACTTTAAAAATTAAAAACTATTGATCGTCGTTATGAAGGCCCCACTTTTTAGAATAAAAAAATAATAGGATACATTCTAGTAGGCATAAAGCTTTTTGTTTTCGAAAATACAGATGGGTTTGGTTTTTGCGTCGTTGTTGAGTGATGTAGCTTTTTATTTTTTTGTGTTTTATAACAATGATGGGTAGGGCTTGCTCGTACAGATGAATTTGATTGTGATGCAGAATATATGAGAATACTCTAACTATTTTGTAGTTTTAGTTTACCGTATTTTCTTGATCATAGGAATATTATCAGACTGCATTTACAGAAAGAGACATAACATAACACATAAGACGATCCGAAAACGCATCCGATTTTTCGTTCAGTTTTTACGTCACTTTCCGAATTCGGAATACATTCTGAGAAGGTCTGAATCGCACTGCAGGATAGCTCCTTTGAATATTTCACTATGCGACCCAAACTACGTAGTACCACAGAATACTAGTACTACGTGTAGTACTATTATTCTGTGCCAAGACTCCAAATTTTAGTGCGTAGAATCATATGCTTTCTGTTTTACCATAATTTTTTACCTTTCCAATTTTTTCCTTATAAAGGCTTATGGACTGACTATGGACCAACCATTACTAACATTTTATGATAAAATTAAAAAATAGCAATATCGTTTAGTCAGGACAATTTTATTGTTACCACACGAACACCATTTCAATTTTATTTAATACTAAGTAGCCTGTAATCCGTCATTTAATAAAAGACCCATCATTAACCTTCCTCAAGAAACAAGCTATCAAATGCAGAAATATTTTTTCAATTCCAACTGGTAGTTCCAGACATTGCGCGTTCGAACAAACAAAAAAAAACTCTTCCACTTTTTTATATTAATAAAAATCGCACAAAATATTATTACAGTGGATATGTGTGTTGTTAAATGTATCCTATACCCGCCCATTTTATAGTAATAACAATAACAAAATGATCTCAAAGTCGATTCTCGTGAATTTTCTTCAGATTTTTTGCGCACCAAGGTAATGACTTAGTCTGTTTTTATTACGAAGTTGATTTTACTGAATTTATTGGTGAATTAGGAAAATACTGATTAAAAAAACTACTCGGGTTGTAGTATGTATGTTATGTTGTAACTGCCACGGCTTGCAAACCTATGACAAGTTATCACTCTCACCTTATCTTTTTTGTTGTAATCTAATGTAACTTGTATGTATTTTTTTTCTTTATTTTTGTGTTTAATTTTGTTATTGTATTCACGTGGATAAAACTATGTGTATGTAATCAGTCCCGCCGTGTCCGTGCAGCCCCTCTAATAACAGCACAGTCCAAAAATTAGCGCTGTTTCCTCTCCCATGGGTGCAGTACCAGCTGAGACTGGGCCTTTTCGGTACCACACATACTTACCGTATTTTTAATTCTATTTAATAATCCTGTAGGTACTTACTTACCGTATTTTTAATTTCTTTATATCTGTACGTGTGTTTCGAATTTTTTTTTTTCTATTCTATTCTATTTAGATTAATACAAAAGGTAACATTATTGTTTTAAGCATCTGTAGCAAAATGGTATTTAAAATCAGCAGGAGGTGATATCTACGGCTTTTAAATTAAATTATGTACCTACACAAAACGTATCAGTAAAATAAAGTACAAATTACAGATGTTTTTAAATTTTTTACATTTATCAATTCCCTGGCTACGGAATCGCTACGCCTACGAGTAATTATTCCCTACAAAAGACATAAATGGGGTCTAAAAACTAGAATGATAAACCATGTTTTAACAAAGTATTGTTTATTTTACATATTAACTTATTTCCGCTCATATTCATTTTCATACTTATGAATATGTGGAAGTTAATTATAATGAATCATATTAAAATTTATAACGTCAAAGAATTCTCATCAGAATTTAAAATTATTGATCTTTTTACCGATGTTCGCGTAATAAGCGATGTAGAACAAATGGAATAAAATTTTCCAGACATTTTGCTCGCTAATAACAAAATAGGTATTTATATATTCAATTTATGAGCAATGTTCTGCTTCTGAATGGTGCATTATGTTTTTTTAACAGAGCAATAACGTATGACGTCAACATACACTATAACTATAATAATTGTTCGTTTAATTGCATACACGGAACAATGTTGCTGGTTCCCGAGATTACGTACGTTTCACATCAATGTATCAAATATAAACAGGCTCACGTCCATACAGCTCGATATGGTTGACATTATTCCAGTATTCACCGATTATGGCCGGTTAAGCTGAGAGCTGGATTAGGTGCTCTATCTCAACATTGTCCCAGGGTTTACAGTGTCCCGTGTAAGTGTAGGCAAAGATTGCCTCTCGACACTGTATTTATAAATCATCTAGTAAAAATGTAAAAGCCTAAGTTTTGTTTAATAATTTTTTATTACTTTCAGGGTTTCCTCTTCCCTTCTCTACACGCATTGGTAGCTCACTGGGCGCCTCCTGATGAAAAGGGCAAGTTTGTCAGTGCTCTACTCGGAGGAGCTATTGGGACTGTGGTCACGTGGTCACTCACTGGACCTCTCATTGAGAACTTCGGATGGGATTACGCGTTTTATGTTCCAGGTAAGCTCCCATCAATATTAAGTACCTATGTAATAATATCAGTCTAAACACGTCTAAAAAACTGTAACGACTTAAAAGCCGGCACCGATAATCTAACGTGCCCTCCGAAGCACGAAAGCGCTCAGCTCGTAGCAATCAAGAACGTCTAAGGCGGGCCCTAGACCTACTACTACGATCTTCAATATAAACCCTAAATGGTAAATAATATTGTGCAATTCGTAATATTGCGCAATAAAAATGATCGTTTATTTTGCACCGCAAGCTACGCCGCCGATCCGAGCGCTTCAATATTATACAGTGTGTAATAAAAACTGTTTTTTTATGTAATTCTTATGTTTTGATGCTGATGCTTTTGATGCTTCTAACAGCTAAACTGAATTAGATAATATCTGGAATAACATGATATAATACTTCTTTTAGCTATCTTCTGCAGTTTCACGTACGTTTAGAGAGTAAATGATATTCGTTTGAAATAAAAATGTAAAGTTACCATTATACTTAGCAGCTATTGTGAAAAATATATTTAAATCACACTGTTTCATTGATTACTTCTTACAAACAAAAAACAAAAAAAAAAGAACCTATTTGTAACGTACCTAGATAATCTTATTAATTTTATTGGGCTATCACAAGAACGACGTTGCAGGCAGAAGTTCCTACAAAGTGAACACATGCCTTGTAAATGGGTTTTAGTCATTGACAGAATTGTTTTATTCCACCAGGCATAATCGCGGTATTCTGGTGCGCATTCTGGTGGTTCCTAGTGTACGACTCACCACTAAAGCACCCTCGTATCAATGAAGAGGAGAAGCACTACATCTTGGAGGCTATTGGAGATAAGGTCCAGCAGAGCACCAAGGAGAATAAGGTAAGGATATTATTCTACATTGTTATTACTATGTTCGATGTCCATTGAGTTCATTATTCCCTGTCATTTTTAACGATTTAAACCAGCAGAGTCATACTGTAAACTCACTTCGAACGTCAAAGAACTGAATCCGCTGTGAGATTTCAAATTTCATATTCGAAATTTGAATCTCACAATACATAGGTACACCTATTTAGTGAGCTCGGTCACCTGAGTGAATTGGAAGTGAGTTCACAGAATGACTCTGTTGGCATCTATGCCATGTCTCTTTTTTGTCAGAAATAACACAGAAAACGGTCAGACAAACAAACAAAGTTATGAATTTAGACTAATATATTATTTAGCCCCTATCGCCTAACTGTGATATGTGTTGCAACTGAGCAACGCTGTTATTGGTGGAAACCATTTAATCCTAGTGATCCAACGTAATGGGACATCAAATAATAATGTATATTAGCACTTTTTGAAAAGAAAATGAAAAAAATGTTCCCAATTAGGTACCTAATTCACAGATAGGTGACATGAACTCTCTGATGGTAGTTCCTTTGAGGAAGTCAGAATCTCCCATTAGCATTCAAAATATCTACGTATGAAACGGTTACCTATTGAAATCTGAAATATTAACAGATCCCATACAAAAAATATTGTAATTTAGAAACTGACTGTTATATAGGTAGGATTGAAATAGAGGTCTCAGAAAACAAAACATTTAGCAGAAAATAATCTAGGTTAACGACTCCGACCTCCCTGATAATGAAAAGTCGTGACTGAAAAAACAGATAAGTTTTATGCATGTGACATTGAAAGAGCTCCATTAATATATTATATTGTTAGCAAATAAAAAGTACCATTGGTTACATCGGTTTACTCAACAACTATTTTTTTGTTGCCTACTTAGAAATTGTAAACAATAGAACAAAAATATCAGTGTCGATAAATCAGTAGAAAGTACGATTCTATTGCCTCGATAGTGCGATGTAACTTTAGTCCAAATAACCCTGTGACGATAGTCAGCCGGGTAAAATACCCTGTTTTGACAAACTCTACTTTTGCAGTCAAGTAGGGAAAACAAATAAGAGATAGACAGACCGTGGGTATATAAATATAGCTATAATTGAAAGCCATGTCTTTCCTGTGGATATGGCAGGTTAAGCTGAGAGGATGGTGTAGGTGCTGGGCAAGCCTACTCCATCTCAACATTGTCCCAGGCACTACAGTGTCCCGTTAAGTGTAGGCAAAGATTGCCTCCTGACGCTGTATAAATCATCTAGTGAAAGATGTAAAGGCCTAAGTGGGGTTATAGATAATTGAAAATATTTCCACGTCCGAGTATACTTTTATCTAAACTCCAGGTGGTACCGCCCTTCAAGAAGATCTTCACATCCTTCCCGTTCTTGGCGATGGTGATCTTGCACTACGGCAGCAACTTCGGCCTTTACTTCATGATGACGGCGGCTCCGAAGTTCGTGTCCAGTGCCCTCGGCTTCGACCTCACTTCGGTTGGCACGCTGGCGTCTCTGCCGTATCTAGCGAGGATGATATTCTCTGTTATATTCGGAGCTATTGGAGACAGGTGAGAAATGAAACGAAAAAGGTTCTAGTAAAATTGTTTCAATTTAGAAATGAATTTAATTCGATGTGTAGTGGGCCGGTACATAATGGATAAGACTAGCATAGAGCGTAGTCCATGGTGAGAGCAAAATAAGTATGGATCCAGCAGTGGGTACGTAAAGTTCGTATGTGTACTTAATTGTAATTGTAAAATTGTGACTGAAAAGGACATCTAAGATAAAAGTATTTTAAGGACTTTTTGTTTAGTTTTATAGCAAGTAGAGGAACAAGAGGTTTTACAAAAATACGCTCGATAATTGTTGGTAGGTTGAGTATAAAAAAAACCCTGAAAACAACCGCACTTGACCGTCTTAAAGTTAATGGTGGAATAAATATGAATAATGGATTTCATTGTTATAATCAATGGTTCTTAGAATAAACCACAGTACCTAATTGCATTAAAGCTACATTAAAACCTACATTACATCTTCATTTAACATACGAACAGTCTTCATCACTGAAATATTGCAATTGCTTTGCTCCTTTGGTAGACACTTTATAATTTTCTTATTAAGGGCTCGGCGAACGTATCTACTTACCTAGGAACGTAATAAGTAGGTACCAAAATAATTTAAAATTTGAGCATATTTTTATCACTTTACGTTATTATTTGGATAAAGGTAGTATTTATCTAGGTTCCTGTTAAAGTTTTGTTTCAAAAAACTTACTATAGAGGTAGAACAAATGAAAAGAAAAAATGCCATTTTTGGTGTACATACAAAGATTTCAATTCAATTGGCTTACATTTCTATTTAGGTAAGTTTTTCGGAACAAAAGTTTAACAGGAACCTAGATAAATACCTACTCTCCTAATCTAACAACATAAACTGATATATACATGCTTACATTTTAAATGATTTCGGTATTACATTTTTATGGAAATTCGCCGGTCGCAGCCCTCTTAGTATTTACTTCGTAATAGATGATACCACATCTTGAAACATTTTTTTCAGCCAGTTCCTCAAATACTTCAATCAGTATTATGTTTATTTATTATTAGCTGTTAAAAAAAAGCTTGCGGTTTAAAAAATACAGGTTATCATTTAAATTTCCCCCTTCCCGATTTTAAAGGCTTTTCAAAGGATTTTACCCGATTATTCACATTAAACTGTCAAATTAGTTCGGCTTTAAAGAATGATTTTTTTTATTGTCTTATGCCAATCTTATGCCAATCAAAAAAAATGTAAGGAGATTTGGCAGCCATCACAGCTCTAGGGAGCTTGTAAGTCCATTTTGAATAACGGGGTTAGATTTTACTGATAAGTATGTTTTTTGTTCCAGAATAATCAAACAGAACAAGGTTTCGATAACGTTTATGCGTAAATTCTTCTGTTTGTTCTCTCACGTGTTGCCTGGATTGCTGCTCATAGCGTTGGGTTACACTGGATGTGCCCCGATCCTGTCCATCGTCATGATAACATTCTCGATGGGTTCGAACGGAGCCGCCACATTGACGAACCTCGTCAACCATCAAGACTTGGCTCCGAACTACGCAGCGACTCTGTATGGTATTGCTAATGGGATCGGAAACACGGCTGGATTCGTCACGCCATTGGTGACCGCCTATTTTACCAAGAATGGGGTAAGTTTAGTTGCTGTGCTACATCTTCTTATTCTTGCCCTTGTCATAATATCAGGTCTTCACAACATGACTATCACTGTTTCAGTCCTATTAAGTTTAGTTACTAGAATACTAAGTATACCTACCTACATAAAATCTTTTTTTGAGATCACCATTGCCTTTTAGTAGGTAACAAAGAAGAATGGCGAAAGTCGACCCATCGACCCAATATTTTATAGAACCGTGCATGGTGAAGAACATAAAATATAAATATTAATTAATTAATTAATCTTTTAATTGAGTTTATGTAAAATAGGTAAATATTTAGCTGCAAAAATAGTAACTAATAAGCTTTTACATGCAGATTTAAAAGAACAGAAGTACCTAGTATGTGTAGGCAAACAGATTATTTTAGATTACTCTAGGGTCATATTTTAACGAAAAAGTCATAAGAGTTAGGTTATGGTCATAAAATCATTGCATTTAGAGAAAATAACAAAAACTAACCTAACCTAACTTCTTTATTTATTATTTTTATATCTCTGTAATCCCAACTTTTAGGGAGTGTCCACATTGCGTTTTTTGTAGCGCGTTTGTATTGATACAAACGCGTTGCGAACGCGATGCGAACGCGCAACTCAAAAACGCGCTGCAGAAAACGCAATGTGTACACTCCCGGTTTGCGTTTGTATCGATCGATACAAACGCGATGCGAACGCGCGTTTGTATTGATACAAACGCGCGTTCGCATCGCGTTTTTATGGATACAAACGTGTTTAAGCAGGGTTTGGTTTTGTACTTTGCTTTTTTGTATGCTCGTTTGTCTGCTAGTTTGTATGCTAGTTTGTATGCTAGTTTGTCTGCTAGTTTGTCTGCTAGTTTGTTTGCTAATTTGCTTATTTGCTCTAAGTTTTTCATTTGTTTCGGGACACTTGCTTCGGGACACTTTTACTTTTGCTTCGGGACAATTGCTAAGGGACACTTTTGCTTGGGGACACTTGCTTCGGGACACTTTTTGCTTCGGGACACTTTTGCTTCGGGACACTTTTTCTTCGGGACACTTTTGCTTCGGGACACTTTTGCTTGGGGACACTTTTGCTTCGGGACACTTTGCTAAGGGACACTTTTGCTTCGAGAAACTTTTGCTTCGGGACACTTTTGCTTCGAAAAACTTTTGCTTCGGGACACTTTTACGAAGGGACACGTTAGCTTCTGGACACTTTTGTTATGGGACAAACTAGCATACAAACTAGCAGACAAACTAGCAGACAAACATCAGACAAACTAGCAGGCAAACTAGCAAACAAATTAGTAAACTACAAACGCGATGCGAACGCGCGTTTGTATCGATACAAACGCAATGCGAACGCGCGTTTGTATCGATACAAACGCGCGTTCGCAACGCGTAGCAAAAACGCGCTTCAGAAAACGCAATGTGTACACTCCCTTAGAGGGAGAGTATTATTTTGTTTGCGGTGGCAGGTTGTACAAATCTTGGTTTATTTCGTTCATGAACGAGGCAGATTATAGTTGGGTCGTAGCTTCAAAGAACTTCGCCAGTCTTCTTTTGGTAGTCCTACACCTGAATACTGAAACGCTACCTTATTTAAGTGCTGCTTATTGATATTAACTGTCATCAACTGTAATTTTTGAATACGATTTTGAAAGTCTCAAATTTTAAGTAGCGCTAGAGAAACACATCAGAAATGAAAGTGAATCAGTGAAAAACCTACTTAGTTTTTTTCTGTCACTCAAAAGTCAAATACATTTTATGTACCTACTACAAGTAACAATCTAGCCTCGTGTGCATCAGAAATCATTAAATTAGTATGAATAGTGCTATAGCACTATGATTAGGGCAGCACAAGTGCACGTATCATCACGCTTCCTCTAATATCGCATTGGAAAAACCAAGAGTCAGTAATGTCAGTTATTTAGTATATTGTTCTAAAAACCTAGGCTAGGCTGAGAAGGAAAAACTAACTTAAATACCACAAGCTAATCAGCGGAGTGTGAATGATTTTATGATTGGCGCGTTTTTATTGAATGAAAATTGCTGTTGTTTAGCTAATTAATAAGATACTTGTATAGGTACTGCAGCGCGATTCAGAACTTTAGAAGATTTTACTAGACATACTCGTAGTATTAAAAAATAAATAAATATTGCTGGACATTTCTCACAGTGCCTGTCTAGCCCCAAACTAAGCAAAGCTTGTACTATAAGAACCAGATAACTGATAGAATACTTTTACTTTTTTGTAAATACATAAGTACCTATTATACTTTATAACATCCAGACACAGAACAAACATTTAGTTCATCACACAAATGTTTGTCCTGGGTGGGAATCGAACCCACGACCTACAGCGCAGAAGGCAGAGCTACTACCAACTGAGCTAAGAGGCCAGTCTATATAGGTATTAAAGAACTGTGAAATTTAAATTTATTTTTCTTTTTCAGAATGGTTTTGCTGAATGGCGTCCAGTATTCATAACAGGAGCTTCGTTCTACATCGCATCAGCCGGGTACTTCATTCTCTTCGGCACAGGGGAGACACAGTCCTGGAACTACGTGCCAGTTGAGGAAGACAAGAGGCCGCCGGTGGTCACCCGACCCAGCAGTAGCAACTCCTCGGAGACGACTGTCACCATCCCTGCGAAGACATAGATTGTAATGTCAATAGGAATGGATTTGAAATTTAGAGAATACTCGAGCCCCAGAGTAGAAATTTAAAAATGTTTTCAAAAATGATTTCAATATGAGCATCATCGCAGAATACCCATGTAGGACGAAGTCTGAAAGTTGAATGAAGAAGAATGAAAGTTGATTGATAGCTGATACTGAAACTCTTGCAAAATTAAGTTGCTTTCATATTTTTTCGTTAATTTTGGTTTCGTTGTTAATTTTCGTCTTTTGTGTAGAGATTGTAATTTGTTCCGTAAAAAATCTTTTGGAAGTTTAAGAAAATACTTTTTGCGGGAACTTTCAAATGTAGTGAATACTTAAAACTAAACAAAGACTGTTATAAAAGGAAAAGATAAATTAATCTTCTCGTGGGCTCGACTACTTACAAGTAATTATTAGTTATGTAAGTAAATGTAAGACGTAATGAGTTTGTGTCGTGTCATGAACGAGTTACTTCCGGTGATACAATCGGATTTTCCTCGAAAGCCTTTAAAGTTATTAAGTATATTAACTCTTTGCCTTAGAATTAAATTTCAAATTTATTTGGTACGAATTTATAAAAAACTATGAATAAAGAACTAGATTAAATTTCAAATTTAAATAAGAATTTGGTACGAATTTATAAAATGTCGAATAAAAAACTAGTTTAGGGACTATCTAGAGATAATACAGATTTTAATAAATTGACGTTAGAAGAATTAATGACAGATATTTTAAAAGGTCCAATTATGAAATTAATGAAATTCGCTCTCCGTCAGTGGGTTGTTGGTTGTAGAAAAACCCATGAAACAATCTGTTTTTGTCAGGAACATTTAACTTTTTTCATCAAGTATCCATATTATTTATCTATTTAAAAAAACTAATTGCAATGACAATTACTTAATTGCTCAACATTAGTAGGTACTTTTAAAGTAACAGCAATGTTTCTGGCTGAATGTTACGTCAAATAGGTATCTAATGTAAAGCCCATCACACACACAGCAGATAATATATCTTATGAAATATAAATCTTGAGATCGCGCCCATACAAATTCTATGGAGGACCACACATAGCGAATATAAATTACAAAATATATTTGGTGTGATCTGTCAAGATTTATATTTCAAAAGATATATTATCTGCTGTGTGTGTGGTACGCTTAATTATCTAATTAATCACGTAAGTAAATATATTGTGCAGAGTATTATGATAACTTTAATCAAATTCAAAATCATTTATTCAGTAGGACCTCGGGGAGCTAGGTGATTCTTTCTACTCCTGTTTCGCGACCAACTCCACGAAGAACCAGCAGGCTGATTGTCCAACTTTTCTCAAACTGTCAAAATCGCGTAGGTATCTTTTGTCGCGTTCAGTCTCCTTGAGATGAGAGTGACAGAGCTACTTGTGTGGTCACTGAACTGTCATATTTGATTGTTTGTGACCGATTTTGGTCGCTATCAAAGATAGACAATCAGGGGGCAGGGCAAAATCATGGTATGGCCGAGCTTTCTTTTCGGTGATCCATCATCTTAAATCTAAATAAGTAGTATTACTACTTATAGAGAGCTAGTCGAACAAAGTGAGGCTCGTCAATCAAAGTAAGAAAAAGTACTTGTGGAATTTACAAGAGAGTATGCATGAGATTATGTCTTTGTTTCAAGATGCACTTTGTTCACTATCAACTCTTATCAATACTTATAATCTTCAATAAAGCTTAATACGAGTGTGTATTTCAACAACAGCTTAGTGCAACTTTGTATTGATTCTTTAACAAGCAGTAGTCGTAATATTCTGGTCAGAATACAAAAATTTTGACTGTCAAGAATATCGTTTGGACTAGACATTATTTAACACACGGGAATTACTCACGTAAAAATATCATCGATTTAGATACCGACAATGTTTCGATTCATCCGGAGAATCTTCATCTGGGTAAGGAGGGAGTTGCGGCAAGAACCCGTTACCCAGATGAAGATTCTCCAGATGAATCGAAACCTTGTCGGTATCTAAATCGACGATATTTTTACGTGAGTAATTCCCGTGTGTTAAATAATGTCTAGTACAACTCACGAAAGTTTTGAAAGTAAAATTGTTTGGACTCTTTGCAGTTATAATCATTTAGCAAGAATAATTTTCTTACCTGTTAAAAATTGCCTACGGATATTATGGACAATTATGTTAAGTAGGTAGGTAGGTACGTACTTAAAATATTATGTGACTGTGATGATGGTAATAATATAAGATGTTTTATGATAATGAAACGCAATTAAATTATTTTAATTATGGGTACTACGTTTTATTGTTTATCCTGAAGACTTATGGGTAGGGACTGAAGGTATTTTTTATCGATTGAGCGAGAGAAGCGAGCAAAGATCTTAGTGGCAACTTAGGCAATTTTGCTTTGTATGTTTGTGGGTTTGTATGTTTTACGAATTCTTGTTCTCGCATAACTATCGAATAGTCGGTTGATACAATCAGCCTGAAACTTGGTATGTCAATAGATTGTGCTATGAAAATGTTTCCATAGTACAACCTACTGAGCAAATGCTGGGGAACAAATGAGCTTAATCGATAAAGAGGTTGTAAAGATAATATTATATATTGGCTTTTGTTCTCAAAAAAAAAAACATACAGTCGATTTGAGAACCTCCTCCTTTTTTGAAGTCGGTTAAAAAACAGATTCTCATAAAGACAGATTTTCAAGAGGACAAATTCTCAAAAGGACAGGAGTAAGTACCTACACGTACCTATGCGAAAAAAGAAAAACATGTTCTTTTACGAATAAGTAATACTTATTTTATTTTAAGTACCTACTTAGGTACACGTCTCAATTTAGAAAAATATTCTACTAGGTATTTCAACCAAATGACTGACATTTTGGAGAAACAAAACGCAGCGGAATGGTAGACGTTGTAAATTAGGCGAATATTACCAGAACATAAACTAATGAAATAAGGTCAATGCGGGAAGACCGGCATACTTTTTTCCAAGTTCAGTTTGATTGATCTCAGTCACTATGCATTTTTCTGTAAAGTTAAAGATATTAATCGTTCGAAAAGTTATCAAAAAATTAGAAAAAGCTAATAAACCTTTAAAACAATATATTAAATTACCAATAAAATCGGAGGTTTTTTAAAACTCGGACAGTAGACGGTCTTCCCCGGCTAAAGGACGTAAGTCCGTCTATGAGTAGTAGGCGACAGGAGATGGTAAGAAGAGTCTAAAAGTAACTCACAGCATGTAATAAATCTTAACAATAATTTACGTCTTCAACGCGTCGAAATAAGTTCCCAATCCAAAGATATTGACAAAAATGTGTAAAACGGGGTAAGTCCGTCACATTTTAGGATTCAAGGGTGGTGAACATTCTGCAACATTTTCTTAAAAGTAAGTCCCTACCAAAGGATTGGAGCTAAGAAGCATTATGTTTCATCAATAAAAACAAGTTTTGTATTAATTATAAAAATAATGTTATTATCGTAAGAACTACGTGTATCACGACTTATTTTTACGACTTATTTGAATCATTTAAAATCACTTTAATTCATATCTACTATTCAAGGACGGCAATCAAAGTTTTACCTTACTTATAATACTAGTAGTTCGCCCCGAACTGAGATCTCGCGCACCGTTGTGCTGATAGCCTAGATTTGGACTTGTTTCTGACTACCCCTATACCTACGTTAAGTGCTCCTTCTAGTGTTTACCACACAATGATATCTAATGCGCTACCTCAGTATGGTAAAGATTATAGGCATGCATGCAATACATTAAGTCGTGTCGTGTTTATATTCAATAGTTGACCCCGCGAACTTCGTACCGCGCCTCAGGGAAGGCCTCTTAGTTCGAGAAATTATTAAAATAGCAGTTCAATACAAAATGTATGAGAAAATCAATTCCCTCCCCCTCCCTCCCCCTCCCCTCCCCTCCCCCCTCCCCTCTCCCATCCCTCCCCCATCCCTCCCCCACCCCTCCCCCTCCCCTCCCCCTCCCCGTCTCTCTCCCTCCCCTCCCCTCCCCCCTCCCCCTGCCCCTCCCCTTCCCCACCCACTCCCCCTCCCCCTACCCCTCCCCGTCCCCCTCCGTCTCCCTCTATAATTTTGGTACATGCCCAGCCCACTATTTGCAGGAGTTAGCATTTGCATACGTGACAGGTTGCAAGCCCATCGCCGCTATTAGAACGTTAAATGGTTTCCTCACGATGTTTTCTTTCACCGTTTAGAGCTCGTGTTAATGCGCATTTAAATTTTTTTAATCGAAAAATCCATTGATGAGCACGGCCAGGGTTCGAACTTACGACCTATGAATCGAAAATCGAGCACTCTTCCACTCGGCCAACACGGCTTTTATTTTCAATCTCAAGAAAAAATATCAAGAAGCAACTAAAATCATTGCAAACCAAACCACAACGATGCCACACTCCTTGTCTGTTAACCAGACCTACGAATACATCGAAACTCTATGAAACGGGAGCTCTTTCCATACATCCGTTAATTGGTTTTCATCATTTTTATTTTTCTCTGTATTTCAAAAACTATAGAACCTAGAAGAAAACTAAAAACCATTTTGGAATGTATAAATTGAGTACTTTCATATGACACCCCACTCAATATATTTGGGTACCTTTGAAAAAAATTTACCCCCTTGGGAACCCCATATCTTTACAACCCCTTCATCGATTACGCTCATACGCTCCACAGCAAATTTCCATAGCACAACCTATTGACCTATCAAGTTTCATACAGATTGGATAAGCGGTTCGATAGTTATGCGAGAACATAAAAATGAAACATACAAATATACAAACATACAAACATACAAAGCAAAATCGCCTAACTTGCCACTAAGATCTTCGCTCGCTTCGCTCGCTCGATCGATTATTATAAGTGTGAAATTTAGATGTTTGGATGGATGTTTGTTACACAATCATGCCAGAACGGCTGAACGGATATGGAGTAAATTTACCCCAGAGATAGATTATAGTCTGGAATAACACATAGGCTAGGTACTTTTTATCTCGGAAAAATGCACGGTCCCCGGTAATAGCTAATGACTAAGAATGAGTCATCCAAATCTATATGTCCCGCTTTTTGGGGAATCAAAAAAATCACTGCACACCTGAACACAGGTACAAGCACACACAGAGTTTAATTTCAATTTCAGTTTCAGTTTCAGTTTCAGTTTAAGTTTCAGTTTCAGTTTCAGGTTTCAGTTTCAGTTTCAGTTTTCAGTTTCAGGTTTCAGGTTTCAGGTTTCAGTTTCAATTTCAGTTTCAGTTTCAGTTTCAGGTTTCAAGTTTCAGTTTCAGTTTCAGTTTCAGGTTTTAGTATCAGTTTCAGGTTTCAGTTTCAGGTTTCAGTTTCAGTTTGTTTCAGTTTTCAGTTTCAGTTTCATTTCAGTTTTTCAGTTTCAGGTTTCAGTTTCAGGTTTCAGTTTCAGGATTCAGTTTCAGTTTTAGGTTTCAGTTTCAGTTTCATTTGTTTCAGTTGCGGTTTCAGTTTGTGGTTTCAGATTTCAGTTTCAGTTTCAGTTTCAGTTTCAGGTTTCAGTTTTCAGTTTCAGGTTTCAGGTTTCAGTTTCAGGATTCAGGTTTCAGTTTCAGTTGCAGTTTCAGTTCGGCATTTCGAGCATTCTGCCTTTTAGCTTTCGAACTCACAAACTTCTATCAAATCAATCAAGCTTTCTACATTTCAACAGTTCTACATATTGAATTTCGCTATTTCAAGCATCGGGATTTCGGTTTTCGGACTTTTCATATGTACCCGATCAGTTATTACTAATTAATAGCAATAAAAGACACGGTCAAGGGGTCATGTGAGGTCAAAAGGTCATTAAAAGGTCATATCCACTTTATTTGAAAAAAAAAAAAAGGTTCACGATTTCTGATTTGGGGCAAGTCCGGCAAATGACGGTAAACTAGACGGTCTTTCCTACTTCGACTTATAGAAGGTTATCTACCTTTTTTGGATGCGATTATCTCATAAGATATGACGTTCTTTTGAAATTCTATAAGAGAATTAGGAGGGGGCAATTTTATTTAAAAAACACTAAGGTACTAGGGTAAACGACCCTAATTTTGGCCCCCCACTATTTATTATCACCCCTTTGATTTATCCTATTTATTAAGAAACAACCGAATCTCACAGTGCTTTAACTTATCGAAATCGATGAAAACAATCATTAGCTACAATATTGACAAACCAAATAACGAAAAATAAACATAGTGGCGTCGGTACAACAACATTAATAAAATGTCTCGTTTTGAGCAGTGAGAAACTATGTTTTTGCTCAGTTAAGAGCTTTCTTAATTTTATCGAATCTAAGTTTATCAGGGGGTTTTACTTTGCTATAGTTTTTAAATCATTTTAACACATATTATTCGAGCTTCCTGAGCACTAATTTTTAAGAATTACATTGTTTTCGTTCTTTTATTGCAGTGCCAACATTTGGTACAGCAAAATTAGTTTTTTCCATTTTATTGGCATTGATGACAATAATTGGTATTTCGGAGATTTCTATGAGTAGACCAATTATCGACACTAGGCCAATGTTTGAGCATAAGTCTGCTAATAATTGGTCTAACTAATGAATCAAACAAGAAAAAGAGGAATTTCAACAATATCAGCCAAACAACAGAAATTAGGAAGGAAACAACAAAAGAGTAAACAAGTGTAACGAAACTTATGTTACCTAAAAAGTTAGATACTGTGGAAATAACCTTAACTCACAAAAAAAAGACTGTAATCCGAATGAAAAACAAGACGAAAAGAAGAAAATGATAGTGACTATGTTATTGTTATAACAGACAATTAATGAAACCAAGCAAAACAAAATACTGCATCTCAGCTGCACTATAGCTAAAATAGAGAATTTTTGGACTGAGTTTGATGACAAGAATGAAGAAAAATAACAAATAAGTCTTTATGAATGTATTTTAAGCTCTCTTTAAGCAATTTCTTTCAATTTACTTAACAGTTAGAAGGGCCAATAAATTGGTCCAACTTATGCCAGTAATTAGTCAAAGTATGCCCATAATTGGTAAAATCATGTTTTTAAATAAACCGCAAAAAAATAAATACAAAACTATGTTTAAATACGTTTCCCATGTATTAAAAACATCAATTAACTTTCATTCTATCATTTTGACAACTTTTTTTTGTTCGCCACACATAACAAAGACAGTTATCATGATTTAAGTACATCAAGATCCTTAAAGGGCCAATAATTGGGGGTTTACCCTATAATTTAATCCGATAACTTCACTTTTTATATTTAAAAGATTGGTTTTTGTCACCTCACGTGTCACGATAGTCGAGTTAAAATTTTACTAAAAGTTTATGAGCGTTTTTTCGCGAAATGTTGCGATATAGAGACATCTATTGTAGCTAGCTGAAACCAGATGGTGATTATTGATTTGCCTTAGAATAGAGGTAAAACATGCGTCTATAGTTTCGTCAAAAAGCTCAGTGTACGCCCCATAGACGGTCTTCCCCGCATCGACCTTACTTATAAAAAATTTGAGGCGACGGATTGTGTTGCATGCACGCTTTCTAATCTTTGCCATGATAAGTTAGTGCAGTAGACATACTTATATTGTCCCAACAGAAAGTAGCCTATGAACGTGTAGGGGTAGTCAGAAGCAAGTCCAAATTTATATATTTATAATTTTTAATTTAAATTGCGTTGCCATCAACGCAACGGTGCGCGAGATTTCAGTTCGGGGCGAACTACTAGTTAATTTATTGTTATATCATGGAACCTTTACTTTTCAAAGTCAAGAGTTATCTAGGATAGATAAGTAACATCTCAGTAGTAACCTTATCATTTGCATTCTCACAAGTAAAGAAAGCGGTCGAAAATTTAGTAAATACAGGATTAAATTTAGATCAAACTCAAAGAAAGAAATTACAAAGTAAAGTGAAACTGTACTTTCTTGAAAGTGATATGGATTTAACTAATCCAATAACCCAAGAAATTAATCCAATAATATAAAAGTTGATTATAACCAAAACAAATTTTCACAATGAAGATAATTCAGTTTATAGAAAAAGTGCCGTGTCGTCTGGTGATAGCGCTGATGATTTTCACCGCATCTTGCGTGAACCATATGATGCGAGTCAATTTGAGCATAAATATAGTGCTTATGGTGCCTTCTTCTAATCACACACAATCGGTAAGTTGACTAACAAATTGGCTTATGGTTTAACGCTCTCAGTCTCAGTTAAAGTATGGATGTATGTAGGTACCTACAATGTGTTCGTATGAGGTAACTCTGGTGACGGAGTTTTTAGGCCGCTTGAAGACCTCCGTCATGGCTTAAGGACTTAAAAACCAGGACTGACAATTATACTTGCCCCCCAAAGCACGACACCTGTTTGCTACATATTGCTTCATGAAAATGAAACTAAACCCTTTTTGACTTTACCAAGCGTGAATTTAACGAGGCTTCTCCGAATTTTAGGGCCAAGAGAGTCTCAACTGGACAGCTTATGAGAAGGCGCAAGTGCTTGGCAGTTTCTTCTGGGGCTATCTCGTTGGATCTTTTATCATTGGACTATTCATACAGCTGTTGGGACCGAAACTCCTCATGGTTCTCACTGCTTTGCTCAGCAGTGCCTTGACGTTTCTGAGTCCCGCTGCAGCTAAGCAAAGCTATGTTTCTATGGTGGTCTTACGAGTCATACTCGGGATTATTTGCGTAAGTGAGACTCATTGTATGCTGTATCTTTTTTAATGAATGAAAATTCTTTAGTGCACACCTTAAATAACTATGAAACAAAGTATGTACAACCAAATGACAAAACGAAGTAACAATGTACCATAGCTATGGTATTATGCATAGGTGGCCTTATTGCTACGAAGCGATCTCTTCCAAGGCTATTTTGCATAATAGTATTATTTTTCAAATTGGTCAAATATTTGTTGAACAGGTAAATTATGTGCTTTTGCATGTTTTTAATTTATTAATTTATTTTTTCTTACAGGGCACAACATATCCCTCATGTCACGCCCTAATATCTAAATGGGCAGTTGCTACAGAGAAAGGCCGTTTTTTAGGTATCTTAATTGGAGGAGCGATCGGCACATTTTTCGCCTGGTCATTGGGCGGTGTCATCATCGAAGCATTTGGGTGGGAATGGGGATTCCATGTATTTGGATTCATAAGTTTATTCATGATTTTATTGTTGTGCTATTTCGTTTACGACAATCCTGAGAAACATCCACGGATTTCGGCGCAGGAATTGCATTTTATTCAAAAGGGAATGCCAGCGAAGGATGATTTGGAAGTGAAGGTAGATTAATCAATTTTTAATTTATATCAACCCATACAAACTAGGATTACCTAGCGCCTTTTGAAAGATAGTTGGCAGCGGCGCTTTGTTACCACAACACACAGATGCATCCACAAGGAGCTACATCATAACTTATAACTTGCATTTAACAGTGTTCGTCCACTCTATAACCCAGCTAAAAATAGTTTATTTATTTTTACAGAAAATACCGCCATACGCAAAGATGTTACTGTCAGTACCATGTTGGTCACTCGCAATACTCAATTTCGGTACAGGCTGGGGCATATACTTCGTCATAACTGCGGCTCCTAATTACCTTGCTAGTGCTTTGGGGTACAATATATCCTCAGTTGGAATACTGTCAGGACTGATCTATTTGGTCAGGTCATTATGTGCTTTAGGTTTCGGATCTTTGGGAGATTTTATGTTGAAAAAGAAATACCTTTCTACTAAAGTGTTGAGAAAAGTTGGATGTTTACTTTCACATATTGTGCCTGGCTGCATCGTTATTTGTATGGGCATTCCTGGCTACCAGCCTATATTCTACGTTGTGCTTATAATTGTAGCTATGGGTGTGAATGGTTTTGTGACAATGTCCAGTGTAGCTAATCCGCATGACCTGACGAAGAAGTATGTTGGAACTCTGACAGGGATGTTTGGAACGTTCACTACTCTGGCTGGGATAGTATCACCGTTTGTTACTGCTTTCTTCATTAAAGAGGATGAGGTTGGTATTAATATAAGATTAACATGTTTTTTTTTCCATTTTTACCTAGTGCAGAATAATTCGAGGCTAACCTCGTATAATCTAAAATTGAGATTGATTATTACGCACAAAATCAAACTCGACCCTATATGTCACGTGAAAAATGTCGTGTTTAACTAGAATCATCTATAATTTCAATTATATTTTTTCTTTATCACAGAACAGTAAAAACCTACAATAATGTGACACATTTAAATGTGAATAATGTAATGTTGCATAAGGGTAAAAAGATTAACATGGTTTTTAAGTGAAAATACATCACTACTACTTTTTGTTTTTCGCTTTAGATTCTCAGTTTATTTTTTTTTTCAGACAAATGAAGAGTTATGGCGTCCTGTGTTTTACACAGGTGGACTCGTTTACATAGTAACCGGCCTACAATTTTTGTTGTTTGGGTCAACAGAGATACAATCTTGGGAAGAAAGTATTATAGCAAAATCAGAAGAAAATATCTCAAAATGAAAATGAAGTAAGGTGAAAGCAAATATTAAATCGTAAATTAATAACTATATTGCAATGATTCAAGTGTTGAGATTTTTCATAAAAAATTAGTACTTACCTACTTATGCAATAAGTCTACCAAACTTTGTTACTCTGTTTTTTTTTATATAAACTGAATTAAACAAAGGTGTTCGGTTTTGTACGAATAAAAGAAAATAAGTATAAGTTACAATTCATCATTTAATTCATTTTAGGTACAATTAATATACAATAATCTATGTACAGACAGGTAAAGATAAAATATTTTTATTACCTACGTCTAATATAACGCGCATACAATTCATGACACATTAAGCTATAGGTAGACTAAATAATAATATCGTAGTATCAGTATTAAGAAACCTATTTAGCAATGCAATAAGTAACCTTAATTTATTTCCAAAAAAATGTTAACATTTCTCCTAAAAATTGTTTGAGGAATACCTACTATCTTAATTTTAGTACTCGTAATATGATACTACCCATACGTATACATAAAATATCCAAACTGCAGATAATGTACCTTAACTTCTACATAAATATCTAATTTCAAGTCAATACATTTTCTAGGAATATCTTTTATAATAATTAATTATTAAAATTGAATAGGTAAAATTGCTCTCAACGTCAAAAATTACAAACAAAATACAAATAAGATGAAATTATCCTTACGTCTTTGGAATTACATCACCAAAACAGCTGATGTAATGGTCACATTATAAAACTTTCAGGCGGGATTAAAAGATGTCATAACTAAGATGGCATATTTTATAACAGTACCCGAAGTATTTTACGTAATATAACGTAAAAATTTAGAGATAACAGTATCTGGAATCAAGATTAATTGAATGTTGTGCGGCACTAAACGTATGATTCCGATTCGGTATCTGACTCCGAGCAGTCCAGGGCCAAGCCGTTCTTCGGCTTGCCGTCCGCTCCATTCGCGTCTCGGTAGAGTCGCGGCACAGACTTAGAACGGGAGTTCTTCTCATCCTTGTTCACATGCACAGGCTGGAACTTCTTCAGCACTCTCTGGTATACCATCTTCCGCGGCGGGACCGGCGGCGGCATGTGTGGTGGCTTCTTACTGTTCTGTTCACCCTCCGAACTCTGATACTCTGGCTGAACTGTAGTTGGAGTTGCCTTGTAGATATCTGAATACATGTCTGACGTCTTCGATATTTTCCACGACTTGTCCATCATGTTGCGATATACGGACGTGTACATGGGATCAATGTATTAAGCCGTGTAGCAGTTTTCGTATGAGTTTTCGCTCGCAGGTGACTCCGTAGACCTGCTTTTTGCGGAATTCTGTGGCTGATACAGTGTGTCACTGCTGCTTGAGTCGCTGTGCATGATAATGTTCGCTAATGACTTTGATTGGTTCAATTTGTTGTTATTGTAATTCCGTAATCGAGACTTTTTCGTTTCTTCCGAATCATTACGAACGTGGTCGACGTAAGAGTAAGAGTTTTGTAGCGGAACAATGTTGCGTTTTTCCTGTTCTAGGCTACTGGTCATAGGGCTTCCGTTACAGCTATTGGTGCACATGTGCGACGGGTCGTACTGCCTCTTGCAACATGTGGTTCCATTCAAGACTTCGTAGTTACCATTGCGCAATTTATCAGTGCTAGAAACATGAAAACAAGTTTTGTATTAATTATAAAAATAATATAATGATAATTATTATTACTACGGGATTTTATTGCGTAGGTACCTTTTATTTATTTTGTTTCCCGACGTTCGTGTGACGTAACGTGTTCGACACGTCGGGAAACAAAATAAATAAAGCGTATCACACACACAGCAGATAATATAAGTTATAGGTCGTAATGTAAATATTTTATATTTTTGCTATCACACACACAGCAGATAATATAAGTTATATCCCAACTACGTCATCAATCATCGAAGCCGTCTTGCGGGGTTCCTGTAAACTGTCCCCGATAATCCAGTACCGAATTTATTTGTAATCTGTACCCGCATTCCAAAATCCAGTAAACGATGACGAAAATAGCTACCTTTTCTCATTATTAAGGTGAAGTACAGTCAGGCAAATAAACGAATAAAATAGTTCAAATCTATATTTCACATGAAAATAACATAAGAAATCAACAATGATTTCCAATAAAATAGGCATGATCACACACAGAGGATACAGAACAGAAAAAGATACACAGAGCAAGTTATAAACATAAAAACACACAATAAAAAGGTTCACATACACGTGGTGCTAAAAAGGCACAGTCTCAGCTAATGCTGGATACTCCCATGAGGTCCCGTGACTACACGGACACCAACGGAAAAAAATAAAAGTATAAAGGTTACTGATGAATTATAGCAGAATATGTCAAAATGAGAGATAATGTCGATTTGATAGATTATATCAAATTGACAGATTAAGTCAAGATGAGAGATTAAGTCAAGATGAGAGATTATGTCATTTTGAGAGATTTACATTATTTTATTGTCGGCCATATCTCTAATACTACTCATCCTAGACTCTTCTTTCTAAGCTCAAATGAAAGCTACGACCAAGATCTACATTTTCAATGACAGCACTCAAACTTCAAATGGCCATTTCTCGGAAACTACTCGTCCTAATAAATCACACTGTTTGCTCTTGTTAAAGCTGTCAAAATTTCATACGATATTTTCTAGTTGACTGTACGAATTTAAAATAACTTGAAGGTCATAGAAAACGGGTACCTATTATTTACATTAACTAATAAATTTGGTAGCCGTTTACAGCGGGTATAGATCTTCGGGTATGGATTACAGGAACCCGTCTTGCGAGTAGTTTTGACGTGGAGTTTTGTTCATATACAGAGTGTTCAGTTTTTGCAATAAAGCGCGTAGAAAACTTGCTATTGCTAGACATAATTGACAGCTACGAAATAATATAAAAAAAATAATTACACACACATAATTCTTGACTGGCCTCTTAGCTCAGTTGGTAGTAGCTCTGCCTTCTGCGCTGTAGGTCGTGGGTTTGGTTCCCACGCAGGACAAACAGTTTTGAATATAGACGTTTGTCTGTGTCTGAGTGTTATAAAGTATTATAAGAATGTATTTACAAATATATAAGTAATCTATCTGGTTCCCATACTACAAGCTTGCCTTAGTTCGGGCTAGATGGCGCTGTGTCAAATTTCCAGCAATATTTATTTATTTAATTCTGAAGCAATAATGTTAATAAAAAAAAAATCCCCGCTTGTGAATCAGACGCATATGGGTAAAGGCATACAGGAATGCTTACTGACATTTAATGTACAAAGGATTTTGAACCATAACACGACTACACAACGATCTATTATAATTTAATCTTGGTTATAAGGATTTTTGGTCTTGTTGAAAGGCTTTCTTGGTAGCTTTGTCTCTTTCACACTCGTTGTTAGATTAGTAGTGTGCCCATGTCATTTAAATTTCAGGATATTTTTACCTTATCGCGCTCGACAAAATCAGCGCTTGATTTCGATCCATGGTTTCGATCCTTGAATTCGATCCTTGATTTCGATCCTTGATTTCAATCCTTGGTTTCGATCCTTAATTTTGATCCTTGATTTTGATTTCGATCCTTGATTTCGATCCTTGGTTTCAATCTTGGATTTCGATCCTGGAATTCGATCCTTGATTCTGGAACCTTGAATCTGAAATCTTGAATCTTGAATCTTTGAAGTGACAGCGGTCAAACTTCAAACCGCCACATCTCGGGAACTACTCGTCCTAGACTCCCCGTTCTCAGTTCAAATGAAAGCTATGACCAAGATCTTCATTTGAAGTGACAGCTGTCAAACTTCAAACGGCCATATCTTGAAAACTAGTCGTCCTAGACTCCCCGTTCTCAGTTCAAATGAAAGCTATGACCAAGATCTTCATTTGAAGTGACAGCTGTCAAACTTCAAATGGCCATATCTTGGGAACTACTCGTCCTAGACTCCCCGTTCTCAGTTCAAATGAAAGCTATGACCAAGATCTACATTTCAGATGACAGATGTCATTTTGACAGCTGTTATTGAAAATGTAGATCTTGGTCATAGCTTTCATTTGAGCTAAACAGGAAGAGTCTAGGATGAGTAGATTTCGAGATATAGCTGATTGAAGTTTGACAGCTGTCACTTTAAATGAAGATCTTGGTCATAGCTTTCATTTGAACTGAGAACGGGGAGTCTAGGACGAGTAGTTCCCGAGATATGGCCATTTGAAGCTTGACAGCTGTCACTTCAAATGAAGATCTTGGTCATAACTTTCATTTGAACTGAGAACGGGGAGTCTAGGACGAGTAATTACCGAGATATGGCAGTTTTAAATTTGACAGCTGTCACATCAAAGATTCAAGATTCAAGATTTCAGTTATCAGATTCAAGAATCAAGATTCAAGATTCAAGAATCGAGGATCGAAATCAAGGATCGAATTCAAGGATCGAAACCAAGGATCGAAATCAAAATCAAGGATCAAAATTGTATTAGTATTGTAATTGAAAAATCATGCCCTGAAACATCATGTAAATCAGAAAATGATGTAAAAGGCCCCTTAGGGACTAGGAATGTTTAGTTTATAAATTATGGTCACCCTTTAGAAAGAGACACACCGCCCAAGTTTTATCTCTCAAGCGGACCGCGTTTTCTGTCTCAGTTAACCTTCCAGTTACGTAGGTATATAACTTCCTTGGTAAAGGCATACGGCAAAAGCGTGCCGATACGAATCACTATATGAATTGTCAATTTTGTGATTTCTAATAGAAAAATCACGCTAAGAATCATTATTATGATTCTGCTATAACGATCTTATTAGCCTCGCAGCTCTGGTTTAAGGAAGTAAAATATAAACTGATGAACTGCAGTTAAATTTTTTCTTGTGAGTTACGAGAACATCCTGTAGTTTATATTTTGATAGGTTGACAGATATATTTCTCAATCGGAATTTTATCTGTTGTAATATATATTATAGGCGCTGTGTGTGACGATCCATAGAATTTGTATGGGAGCGATCGGAAAATATATCTGTCATAAGATATATTATCTGCTGTGTGTGTGATGGGCTTAAAAGGTACGCGATAAAATCCCGTAATAATAATTCATTATGTTAACAAATCGCGAAAGTTATATATAAAAATAATGTTATTATTGTAAGAACTACGTGTATCACGACTTATTTTTACGACTTATTATAATCATTAAAAATCACTTTGCAAGTACTTTAAATTCATATCTGCAATTCAAGGACGGCAATCATAGTTTTACCTTACTTATAATATTATAAGTACCTACTTAAGTGTGAAAGTTTAGATGTTTGGATGGATGTTTGTTACACAATCATGCCAGAACGGCTGAACAGATATGGAGTAAATTCACCACAGAGATAGATTATAGTCTGGAATAGCACATAGGCTACTTTTTATCTCGGAAAAATACACGGTCCCCGTGGAATATGAATGGATGCTTATGATTTTCTTTTTAATCACTCTATTCTAATTTCAACTTATTAAAATTATCAAAGTCGGTAGGTAGTAAGTACCTAAGTAAATGAAAAAATTAAATAAATATTAAGTCAAGTAAAAATCTAAGCAGCACTAGAACCATCTACTAGAGCAAGCAATCGCCAATTTTAACGTTTTTTCGCAAAATGTTGCGATTTAGAGACATCTATTGTAGCTAGCTGAAACCAGATGGTGATTATTGATTTGCCTGTATAGAATAGAGGTAAACCATGCGTAGGGTCCATAGTTTCGTCAAAAAGCTTAGTGTACGGTCTTGCCCCGTAGATGGTCTTCCGAAAAATTTGAGGCGACGTATTGTATTGCATGCATGCTAGTAATCTTTGCCATGATAAGTTAGTGCAGTAGACATACTCATATTGTCCCAACAGAAAGTAGCCTATAAACGTGTAGGGGTAGTCAGAAGCAAGTCCAAATATAAGCCATCAACGCAACGGTGCGCGAGATTTCAGTTCGGGGCGAACTACTAGTTAATTCATTGTTTTATCATGTAACCTTTATTTTTCAAAGTCAAGAGCTACATAACATTTCAGTAATAACCTTATCATTTGCATTCTCACAAGTAAAGAAAGCGGTCGTAAATTTAGTACTTAAATACTTAAAGGATTGAATTAGATCAAACTCAAAAAAAGAAATTACAAAGTAAAGTAAAACGGTACTTTCTTGAAAGTGATATGGATTTTACATAAAGAAAATCATCCAATAATATAAAAGTTGATTAAAACCAAAACAAATTTTCACAATGAAGATAATTCAGTTTATAGAAAAAGTGCCGTGTCGTCTGGTGATAGCGCTGATGATTTTCACCGCATCTTGCGTGAACCATATGATGAGAGGCAATTTGAGCATAAATATAGTGCTTATGGTGCCTTCTTCTAATCACACACAATCGGTAAGTTGATTAACAAATTGGCTTACGGTTTAACGCTCTCAGTCTCAGTTAAAGTATGGATGTACCCATTGTAGTACCAGAGTTATCTGGTGACGGAGATTTTAGGCCGCTTGAAGACCTCCGTCATGGCTTAAGGACTTAAAAGCCAGGACTGACAATTATACTTGCCCCCCAAAGCACGATACCTGTTTGCTACATATTGCTTCATGAAACTGAAACTAAACCCTTTTTGACTTTACCAAGCGTGAATTTAACGAGGCATCTCCGAATTTTAGGGCCAAGAGAGTCTCAACTGGACAGCTTATGAAAAGGCGCAAGTGCTTGGCAGTTTCTTCTGGGGCTACCTCGTTGGATCTTTTATCATTGGAGCATTCATACAGCTGTTGGGACCGAAACTCTTCATGGTACTTACTGCTTTGCTCAGCAGCGCCTTGACGTTTCTGAGTCCCGCTGCAGCTAAGCATAGCTATGTTTCTATGGTGGTGTTGCGAGTCATACTCGGGATTATTTGCGTAAGTGAGATTCTATATTATTATGGAAGTATGCTGTATCTTTTCAATGAATGATAATTCTTTATTGCACACCCTTAATAACTATAAAACAAAGTACAACCAAATAACAAAACGAAGTAACAATGTACCATAGGCGGCCTTATTGCTACGGAGCGATCTCTTCCAAGGCTTTTTTGCATAATAGTATTATTTTTCAAATTAGTCAAATATTTGTTGAACGGGCTTTTGCATGTTGTTAATTTATTTCTTATTTTAATTTTTTTTTCTTACAGGGCACCACACGTCCTTCATGTCAAGCCCTAATATCTAAATGGGCAGTTGCTACAGAGAAAGGCCGTTTTTTAGGTATCTTAGTTGGAGGAGCGATCGGCACATTTTTCGCCTGGACATTAGGCGGTGTCATCATCGAAGCATTTGGGTGGGAATGGGGATTCCATGTATTTGGATTCATAAGTTTATTCATGATTTTATTGTTGTGCTATTTCGTTTACGACAATCCTGAGAAACATCCACGGATTTCGGCGCAGGAATTGCATTTTATTCAAAAGGGAATGCCAGCGAAGGATGATTTGGAAGTGAAGGTAGATTAATCAATTTTTAATTTATATCAACCCATACAAACTAGGATTACCTAGCTTTGTCATAGTATTTATTATATTTTGCTTAATTTTTTTTTACCTGACTGTACTCAACAGCTTCAATAATTTGATGGTGTCCGAAATGACAGTAACAAAAATATTAAAATCAAAAGTGTCATTTGGGACACTGTGTCCCAAGATATTGTGTCCGAAACGTCAGCAACTCGCGCCTTTTGAAAGATAGTTGGCAGCGGCGCTTTGTTACCACAACACACAGATGCATCCACAAGGAGCTACATCATAACTTATAACTTGCATTTAACAGTGTTCGTCCACTCTATAACCCAGCTAAAAATAGTTTATTTATTTTTACAGAAAATACCGCCATACGCAAAGATGTTACTGTCAGTACCATGTTGGTCACTCGCAATACTCAATTTTGGTACAGGCTGGGGCATATACTTCGTCATAACTGCGGCTCCTAATTACCTTGCTAGTGCTTTGGGGTACAATATATCCTCAGCTGGGATACTGTCAGGACTGATCTATTTGGTCAGGTCATTATGTGCTTTAGGTTTCGGATCTTTAGGAGATTTTATGTTGAACAGAAAATACCTTTCTACTAAAGTGTTGAGAAGAGTTGGATGTTTACTTTCACATATTGTGCCTGGCTGCATCGTTATTTGTATGGCTATTCCTGGCTACCAGCCTATATTCTACGTTGTGCTTATAATTGTAGCTATGGGTGTGAATGGTTTTGTGACAATGTCCAGTGTAGCTAATCCGCATGACCTCACGAAGAAGTATGTTGGAACTCTGACAGGGATGTTTGGGACATTCACTACTCTGGCTGGGATAGTATCACCGTTTGTTACTGCTTTCTTCATTAAAGATGATGAGGTTGGTATTCATTTAGGAATAACATTTTTTTTCTTTTTTTACCTAGTGCAGAATAATTCGAGCTTAGAATTGAGATTGATTATACGCACATCAAACTCGACCCTATATGTCACGTGAAAAATGTCGTGTTTAACTAGAATCATCTATAATTTCAATTATGTTTTTTCATTATCACAGAACAGTAAAAACCTACGATAATGTGACACATTTAAATGTGAATAATGTAATGTTGCATAAGGGGTAAAAAGATTAACATAGTTTAAAAGTGAAAATACTTCGCTACTTCTTTTCGTTTTTCGCTTTAGATTCTCAGTTTATATTTTTTTTTTTCAGACAAATGAAGAGTTATGGCGTCCTGTGTTTTACACAGGTGGACTCGTTTATATAGTAACCGGCCTGCAATTTTTATTGTTTGGGTCAACAGAGATACAATCTTGGGAAGAAACTATTATAGCAAATCAGAAGAAAATATCTCAAAATGAAAATGAAGTAAGGTGAAAGCAAATATTAAATCGTAAATAAATGAATATTAAGTATTTATTTAATTATTATTGCACTGATTTTCAAGTGTTGAGATTTTTCGTACAAAATGAGTACTTATGCAATAAGTCTACTAAACTTTATTACTCTGTTTTTTTTTAAATACTTAAACTGAATTAAACATAGGTGTTTGGTTTTGTACGAATAAAAGAAGATAAGTATAAGTTACAATTCATCATTTAATTCATTTTAGGTACAATTAATGTACAATAATCTATGTACAGACAGGTAAAGATAAAATATATTTATTACCTACGTCTAATATAACGCGCATACAATTGATGACACACGTTAAGCTATAGGTAGACTAAATAATAATATCGTAGTATCAGTATTAAGAAACCTGTTCAGCAAAGTAATAACCTTAACTTATTTCCAAAAAATATTAACATTTCTCCTGAAAATTGTTTGAGGAATACCTACTACCTTAATTTTAGTACTCGTAATATGATACTACCCATACGTATACATAAAATATGCAAACTGCAGATAATGTACCTTAACTTCTACATAAATATCTAATTTCAAGTCAATACATTTTCTAGGAATATCTTTTATAATAATTAATTATTAAAATTGAATAGGTAAAATTGCTCTCAACGTCAAAAATTACAAACAAAATACAAATAAGATGAAATTATCCTTACGTCTTTGGAATCACATCACCAAAACAGCTGATGTTATGGTCACATTATAAAACTTTCAGGCGGGATTAAAAGATGTCATAACTAAGATGGCATATTTTATAACAGTACCCGAAGTACTTTACGTAATATAACGTAAAAATTTAGAGATAACAGTATCTGGAATCAAGATTAATTGAATGTTGTGCGGCACTAAACGTATGATTCCGATTCGGTATCCGACTCCGAGCAGTCCAGGGCCAAGCCGTTCTTCGGCTTGCCGTCCGCTCCGTTCGCGTCTCGGTAGAGTCGCGGCACAGACTTAGAACGGGAGTTCTTCTCATCCTTGTTCACATGCACAGGCTGGAACTTCTTCAGCACTCTCTGGTATACCATCTTCCGCGGCGGGACCGGCGGCGGCATGTGTGGTGGCTTCTTACTGTTCTGTTCACCCTCCGAACTCTGATACTCTGGCTGAACTGTAGTTGGAGTTGCCTTGTAGATATCTGAATACATGTCTGACGTCTTCGATATTTTCCACGACTTGTCCATCATGTTGCGATATACGGACGTGTACATGGGATCAATGTATTGAGCCGTGTAGCAGTTTTCGTATGAGTTTTCGCTCGCAGGTGACTCCGTAGACCTGCTTTTTGCGGAATTCTGTGGCTGATACAGTGTGTCACTGCTGCTTGAGTCGCTGTGCATGATAATGTTCGCTAATGACTTTGATTGGTTCAACTTGTTGTTATTGTAATTCCGTAATCGAGACTTTTTCGTTTCTTCCGAATCATTATGAACGTGGTCGACGTAAGAGTAAGAGTTTTGTAGCGGAACAATGTTGCGTTTTTCCTGTTCTAGGCTACTGGTCATAGGGCTTCCGTTACAGCTATTAGTGCACATGTGCGACGGGTCGTACTGCCTCTTGCAACAAGTAGTTCCATTCAAGACTTCATAGTTACCATTGCGCAATTTATCAGTGCTAGCAACATGCCCTTCGTTCACTTCTAAGCTCTTTGTCCTTGCTGCTTGACGAGACCAGTCATTTCTTGTAAAAATGGTGGCTGCCGGTGATCCATTTCCCTCTTTGTTTTTTGTTGGTTCTCCTTGTGGTTTTCTCATTTGTCCGTATATGTTTTCAGTAGTCTTGTTGTTGTAGTTGGCGCTTTTTTTCTCCCAACCAGTATAGACACGAGAGTAGTTGGCGTTTGATAAAGCTTCAGTGCGGGTCTGGTATTGATTTTGTCGCTGAATGTTTTCGGTAAACATCGCTAGGTCGTGTATGTTACTGTATACGATATTTTCTTGACTAGATACTAGGTCATGCTT
Organism: Camptogramma bilineatum; assembly: GCA_958496255.1. Lineage (NCBI taxonomy): Eukaryota > Metazoa > Arthropoda > Insecta > Lepidoptera > Geometridae > Camptogramma > Camptogramma bilineatum. Next base: position 7,758,774 of record OY292465.1, on the reverse strand, counting down.
ATTATTTAATGCTTCTGCTTTCTGCTTCGCTTCTAAAAGGTTGTCGGAACTTTTTGCCCTGTTAAATTTTTTTGGAGTTACGTTTTTTTCCGTGTCATGAGTTTCTGCGAACATGCTGTAGACTTTTGAGGTTCTGGCTGCTTTCGAAACGAGACTTCTAGGTGGCTTCTGAGGTTCGAACCCTGTGATGTATATTGTGGGGCCTTTTGCGTAGATATCTGCTGTGGAACGCTGTAAAGCCTGTTTAGATACGTAGTTCCTTTCGTCGATACCGTTTGAGATTCCAATGTTAATTGAGTTGTGAACATACCGTTCACCCATGTATGGAGTATTGTAGACTTCCTCGTTGGCGTTGTTATATATTTCAGTTTTATTTGAATAAATGTTTTGTCTCTGGGGTGCTTGTGGGAGACCGTTGACATTGTGGTTGTCGGCATATCGCGGAACTTGTTGTATGTTGCAGGTGGGTGTAGAGAGGCTGTGAAGGATATTTCTTGGTGCAGGACTATTCCCTCCGTTACTATTTGAGTCATCTTCTGAAAGAGTCAACCCGGAATCTCGACTAAGAGATAATTTCTCTTTTCTTGGGGTCGCTAGTTCCATAGAGTCCAAAGATATGCCTACAGAATGTAGGCTATCGCTTTCCTCCGCTCCTGAATCCAATAAGGCATTAGAAGATTCAGGACTACCATTGCCTAGCAGACCGTTAATTTGCGGTCCGAACAAGGCTTCAGCTTTTACTATTAGAAGTTCGACTACCATTGGCACTGCTTTGGGAGACTTTTCACAGGGTGTATTGGGCCACAGGAGACTCGGACCGACGCAGACTCCGAGATTCATAGGGCACATAAGATTTATGTTCGATTTCTTGGCGATGGCTTGTAGGAGACACACGAAGTACGTTAGTAAAACGTAATGAGCCTTGGGTAACTGGAGTAGGAGGGAGCGCACTGCTGCCACTTTTTCAGTTTGAGGTAAACCTGAGGAAGAAAAATCCATTCTTAGTCAATTTTAAGCTCTTGCTTCTGTTATACTTGACACACCTTGAACATTTATCATCAAAATGATTCATAGATTTCATTGAAACTAGAAAAGTATAACGTACCCAATACTTGCAGCCAAGATGGGTACAGATCAGCAGAGAGCAGAGGCTGGGGCAGGGCTCTACAAAACTCCTTGACAAGAGCTGCCAGCAGTAAGACTGGTGCACGATCCAGTTCTGCACAGTCTGCCCAAGGACCCAAGGAATCCAACTGTGAAAAAACAAAAAACATTAAATAAACAACTAATGGTAGTTCGATTACAAGGTACAAAATATGTAAACCTACTTCGTCGGATATCGATTAATCGATGTTAGTATTTTAGATGGTAGGTAGTTAATGTTAACGTTAACTAAATTTGATGAAGATTAAAGAAATAACCGTAAGTCTAGCCTTAGTTTCAAAGTTATGCGCCAATACAAATTTTTAAAATATCATATTCATATTTCTAGGTAACATACCTTATCTCTCAGCAGTCTCAGTGCTTTAGCATTAGCACTTCGTCTGAAAACGCCATGCGTAAGAGGTGCAACTGATCGTAGGCGTTTCAGCGCTTGTAGCAAAGCCGGAGGCGGGACTCCGTTGCAGAGTCTCGTCAGTGGCACACCGAAGAGCCGACCACCACGGCGGAGTAGACGAAGTCCTCTGCCAGGGGTGGTGTTTCCACTGAAAATTATAAAAAATATAAGTAGGTATGTAGCACATCAAAGATCGAAGTAACTTTCGGTACTAAAATGTTAGATCTGGAGCACTCATAAAACACTTTAAATGAGTTGCGATCGCGAAAGTTTATATGAAAGATTACACATTAAATTGACACTGCAATGTCTTCTTCAATGTCACGGCACAGAACTTGCTGGAGCTTAGCTTTGAGTACCTTCTTCAAGCATTTGTTGTATTTACTACTAGTACACTCACTTTTTCAAATTCTGATTCTTTTTCCGCAGTTCGAAGAGTAAGCCGCAAGGATTGTTTTTAGCATTCACATGCTCCAAGTCAAATCCATCTTCATTTGAGAGCGTTTGTCGTATCCTTGACATCTGAAATTGTTTTATCACATAAAATTTCACGTTATTTAAGAGAAGCAAATTAAAACCCAAAAGGCATGTTGCGAATTTGTAATACACTATTTATGTAACAATATTTGTAACATAAAATATTTGTTTATTATACCTGTATAGCATGAGGCCTCTCAATCCCTCTTAAAGGAAGTGGCGGTGAATCTCTTCCTGTCCTCATGCAAAGAGTGAATTCACTAATGGCTCCCCATCTTCCGTCTCCTTCGTTTTCTCCTTCTCCATCGTTTCCATCTCCATCATGGTTGTTCTGCTGGAGAATCCTTAGCGCATGTTGTATGACGCAGCGAGAACTCATTTCTGGGTTTACAAATACCGTCTTGCACTGGAAAAATAAGAATTGACCATTAACAGGATTCAAAGATACCTATACTTATTATTTTGTAAGCAAAGAGGTCATGACATGTTAAAAACTCGCAGTTAGTTATGCGCTAGTGACTAATGTGTTCTGGTCTGATGGGCGGGGTTCTGACCTCTGAGAACACAAAAACAACGCCATACTGTGTTTTGGTCACTTTACATTTCGTACTCCTACATTGTTACTGTGCTGAACTGACTGATGTCATTGTTGAAAAAGGCTATAAGAAATACTTACGATTTCAATGGAACTAGTAGCATCTTTGTAAAAGATTTGGATATTGGTAGATTTTGGTTCCGTCGCGAGTTGAGACGTGAGGGCGTTTTGGATTTTCCTGAAAAAATAATACGATTTGTTATAGTACCTACTTAGAGAATACTCAATACTCATCGAGGAAGTAGCTGCCCTACAATTTATAACTTTAGTACTGTTTTCGTGAGTATGCAATAACTTTTAAGTACCCAGAAGTTGCAAATTAGAAATCCAACGTCTTGCATGATTTTGTGCTTAAAAACACAATATAGCTGATCTTGAACAAAATCGTGCTTTTGGTAAAAATCAATTTCAACCTTCAGTGTCGATCACGAATTTGCACACGATGCAATCAAGATAATGCAATATTGAACAATCATAAGCAAATGATAGGCTTACCTGTACCAAGTGTCTCTTGCAGCTTGGGTTGGATACGTCGCGAGGTAGTTAACGACACCCGTCATTGTCGGCCATCCAATCAGAAATCCCGTATCTTCTCCCTCTTGTGTGGAAAGCCACAGCTCTGCTAGTCTCACGCTCTCCTTCAACTTAAAACAGTTCGTCCCTCGGGATTTTCCGACCAGCATTAAGTCAGAGAAAAGGAACAGATGTCGGTCTAGAGGTGGGGAGGTGGTTCCTAGAGGAGAGAGCTGCACGGGCGCCTCCATGATGAAGGTTCGGGGGGATAGGTTCGAGGTGCTCGTGCTGATTGTCGCACCGATGTCCAGGCTTGGTCGCTTGCGGAGGCTTTTCTGCTTCTGTAAAAGTAGAATGTCAAAATTTGAGCAACACAGTAACTATGTCGTCTATCTTATTTATTTTTTACGTTAGATTTGTATCAGGATCTTATCACGACAGAGAGAGGACAAATTAAGATAAATAAAGGTTATTTATAAAAATCTAGTTTTGACCTTGTAAAGCCTTCTTATGAAATATAAATCTTGAGATCGCGCCCATACAAATTCTATGGAGGACCACACACAGCGAATATAAATTACAAAATATTTTTGGTGCGATCTGTCAAGATTTATATTTCATAAGATATAATTATCTGCTGTGTGTGTGGTGCGCTTCATGATTTATGATGTTGTCAGCATAATATTGCATTGTCACAGAAAATTAATATGTGTGTCAAATTCAGCTTTATCGGGAAGTGGTCAAAATGATTTGCAAGATTTGACCTAAACAAACACAAACTTACATTGTGCAAGTTAAGCATGCTCTACACGGCTTGAAACTACATTTTCTACCAAGGTGACCTTGGCAGAAGATCACGCCTGTCTACCAAGGGCGTTTAAAGGTCATGCGAAATTTGGTATGATACCACTACTCTTGCTCTTCTGCCAAGGTCACCTTGGTAGAAACTGTAATTTCAAACCGCGTAGAGCATGCTTTATAAAAAAATAGTAAAATCTATGTTACAGAATATGTAGCTTCATTATTTAACAGTTTGAGAAAGACTATGCAAGATAAAATACCTGAGCATGGTGCGAGAGAAGCGCGGAGGGTGCATCGGCATCATGCAACGCGAGGTAGTCGTGAGGGAACAGGTCCTGGACCCTCTCGAGGTCCGACAGGCGCGCCGCTCGCCTTCTTCCGCAGCCGCCCCCGACCAACCTCTCATACTGGGCAAGACGCTCGATCTAGAAAGAAACAATACAAAATTAGTAATCAACAAATACCATCGGGTGTTTCCTAACAGTCCTTCGTTTTTATCTAAGCCAACATATTCTTTGACCATCCATTACCAAGCTTCTGTTAAGTATATTTTATACTTTTGTATTAATTCTATAAACAAAATCAAATCAAATCTGAATTGACTCATTATACCAAAAAAGTTATCGATAATAACAAGTCTATTCCGATTTCGGACATAATAGTAGGTAGGTACCTATGTTAGTTTTTTTGTATCCAGAATCATTCAATAGAATCAAAGCTAGCTCGCCAACACTGTCTTGGAAAATTCCAACAGCGTATAACCAGCGCATCCAGTTTTACAAACCATTATAATAAGGTAACTTAGCGGCAACACACAAATACCTACCTGAAGTACAACCTCAGGCGAAGTCTAAGATCCTTACCATAATATACCCTACGCGTATTTAATTCAAATATCGTTTACAAACAGGAAACTATTATCGAGATGGGCATGATTAAGTCGATTAGAATCAGCTATTGAAAGTTAACTTATAATCTAAATTCTCATCATGTGGCTACGTGCTCCCGAGGGTGACTCCCAGCACACGGGCTGTCAACCGTGTCCACGACAATGATACCTTATTTTATGGACAAAGGAGCGTGAGACTCCTACAAGACATTGTTCTAATCGTACATCAATGCGCTCTGGGCAACAATCAGACACTCCTAGAAACTGTTTTTGCTAGACCTACGAAGTACGAATGAAGTGTTAAACACATAATTATTATTACAAAATTTATTTTTTTCCCTGAAGTAAAAAAAAGAACCCTCGAAAACATATTATTATTTCCACGCAACACATTTTTGGAAAAAAAGACAAAAACATTTCTCTGAGATGTTTTACTATTAATTTGTTAAATATTATAATAACCTATACCTTTGTTGAGCCGCTGCTTTTCGGAAATTTATCATCGCAGTAGACAATATAATCAGGTACTTCTTTGTTTAACGTTCGTTATATTGTTTCGTGTGGAATTTATGTTAAAAAATAAGGAATATAAAGTTTCAAGTAGGGCAGTGATCAGTGAGGCATAAAATTATGCGTTTGAGTCACAACTTGACCACTCAAGGTGTTACGCGCAATCTACTCTACATTCTAGGAAATTACGATAAAACATAGTTTATCTGTGTAATATACTGTGTTTCATACATCAGTGGCTGGTCGAGTTTCGTATCGAGAACGTATTAATTTATATTTCAAAAAGTGTCCGACCGACCTGACATTGCCTCGACTTTGAGTTCAAATTGGATATTTTTTACGCTCTCGCTGATTGACGGATGTGACGGATGCCGACGCAAAAAAAATGTAAATATTATTTACAAAACCATTAAGGATACTAGTTATTGTGCTCTGCTGTTGGAGTTATTGTACTGTAAATAATTACACGTTAAAATGCGCACAACCGCGACGCGTTGTTGTTGAAAATCTCATTCGAATGGACAGACTGACACCAGCACCGTTACTCGATCAAAGTGGTCAAATGTGGCCACATCATGTGTCAACACTGTAATTTTAACTTACGAAAGGATCAAATTGATCAATGTTCTAAATCACAAGAACTTGTTTAGGATTGGCGAAATGCACGGAATTCGTGATTCTTAGGCCCGGTGCCCATGGACAGCACGGTATGGCAAGGTATGTTTAGGCAACGAATAAAAATATAACCTAATTGGATAGAAATAAAGTTGAAAAGTTGCAACTGCCGATGCCCACACGGCATGCCTAAGCATACCGGGGTATTGTTTTTGTACATTGAAATTTCATCTTTATTTCCATACAATTAGATTACCTATATTTTTTATTCGTCGCCTAAAAATACCTTACCATGCCGTGCCGTCAATGGGCGCCGGGCCTTAGAAGCTCTGCTCTGCAATAAAACTACAACAATAGATTTTATAGTGTCTAGGATGAACCACCGGTTGATACGTCGTCGCGACACCACGGAACCATCACTTTTTTGTACATTCCAGCTAAACTATTTTTTAAAAACTTAAAGCTCATTTTGTGTGCAGATAAGAAGGCTCATAAAAACTGATCAGTAGGATTCCAAAAGCTTTGATTGTTATTGTGTGCGCACTTGTTTGCCTCACCTTAGTCCTTACCACGAATTTGGAGCATCAAATAGGTAAACGTGTGTACACGGAACTGCACTTTCTACTTTAAATATTTACTGTGGAGTAGGTACCTACCTAAGTGGGTGAGATAAGGTGAACTGTCCTAAACCTGATAGGGCTGCACGTGCTTGAGCCACGGCTCGCCCGCGCTTTTACAAATTAACTTTATCTTGTTCTTTACTTTCCTAAGTGGGCACGCCTAGTTGACATTTTAAAATATGTACTTTGAAAATATTATTAAATTTTTTTTTTATAAAAAGTATAGTAACAAGTTTAGATATCTCCACCCACATCTATTATAAAACTTTCCAAAATACTTTAAGTTCTAAATAAGTATATAATATGATATACATATTTAACAGAGTTTATGGAGGAATGTCCTAGTAACCAAGACAATACATTTTTCCATTTAAATAATATTAAAAAACTTTGTTCTCGTGTTTGACATTTTAATGCTAAGTAAACATTTTACGTGTGTTTGGTTTGCTTTTACGTAATCTCGCAGAATTGCGTGTTCCGGAAAGTGGTCACATTTGCATTTGAAATTGTGTAATCGAATTAGTAAATTAATTTCCAAAGGCCATAAGAGGTTAAAAGGTGATTCTTTATCGAATGAACTATAGAGCTTTCATCAAAATACTCTCAGTAGCAAGTCAATATTACCGTTTTCATACACAATCCGATGTGAAAGTGCTTTATTCAACTGAAACGGTTTTCTGTCAGCATTTTATTTATGACTGTACCAAATTTTATTCAGTTCAGCTCAAATTCTCTGGTTTTATAGTCCCTGGAATTCGAATCATGTTAATCACTAATCTCAGCCAACACACTTAACAAATGAGCCCTTTTCACTTGTAATGTGGCGCCATAATTACCGCAAATTATTGCATGAGGTATAAGGGAAATTTACTGCGTTAAGGTTATTAACGGTATGATACTTGGTTCCCAGAATTCAATCACAGTATGATTCACCTTTGCGAGATTGAAAGGAGGAAACACTCAATACCTACTCTATGAATCCAATAGTGTACGAGAAAAGTAAATATCTTCTCGTAATCACTCAACGAATTGGTTCGCTTCTTAGAACGAATCCCTACTTTTTATTTTTTAATGTTATTTTGGTTGTAATTGTTTTGACTTCATAACAATTTTCTCGTATAATTTTTAAATAGCTTATTTTTATTTTAACACTATTTAGATTATTATCGCGGAAATTTGATTTTTTTCGGGATAAATTCTTATGTCTTTCTCTAGGATGCAATTTATATCCATGCCAAATTTTATTTAAATCTGTTCAGAGGTTTAGGCGTGAAAGGGTAACATACAGTCAGAGTTACTTTCCCATTTATAATTTTAGTATGGATGGATTATAGAGTATGTAACCGTAGTACCTACTTCGATGATCTGTTCTCTCCTATCAGGGTTTCTTTATCAAAACATCAAGTTACTGTTAATAAGTCAATTGTAAATTTTAAATTAAAAATTTAGTTTTAGTTGAGTTAGTTTAGTTATGTAATTCGACAATAACAATTATATCAGAACTGCTAAAATTATAAATTCAATACCGAGTAAACATTTAAACATCTTGTAAAATTCTTAGTAAATTATTATTAACATGTTCCTTGTACTGAGATCAAAGTCAATCTCATTAAAAAATGTATCAAAGTGTTTTTCACGTTTTTTGAAATTAAGTTGTCAATAAATTCATAAGAAACAGTTTTTCTGATAGTACTAGGAACTATCACTAGTAACTAGTGTACCTACTAGTAACTAGTAACTAGTGTACTAGTAACTAGTGTACCTACTAGTAACTAGTGTACTGTATTTATATACAATACAGATACTGTTTCATTTGATCTACTTAGCTGCTCATCCACAATTAGTTAAACAAAAGCATAATACAATCAAATACAAGAGAAATTGGATTGAATAAAATCGTGAGTACCTACTCGAAGCTTCAGTCGCAACTTTACAATTCGAGTTTTCCTTCATAGAACATATAACATAGACTTCTTACTGTTAAAAATGATGAAGTTGGTAAGTTAGTTTGTCTAAGGCTCTATCATACTGTAGAATTTCATGTTAGTTAAACAAATAATGGTTTTACAATAATCTTTCATGCGGCGATGAACTTGCAACCTGACACAATATGGAATGACAGCTTCTAAAAAATGTGAGCATGTACCAAATTTGGATTTGTAAGTACATACCTCTGACCCCCTTAGGAATCTAAAAATAGGATCTTAAATGCCTAGCGATATGAGAGAATGTCTACCGAGCCCTATAGATACCTACAAGTCAATATGAGATGAGCTAGCTCAAATACAAGCTACAAACTTACCCACCAACGTAAGCGTAGCTGCACACGATTGCTTAACACATGCAGACTAAATTAAATATGTAATTTAATTTGAGCGTATCGAAATAAATTATCAGTGTCAAGCGTAAACCTTGCACGAGCCAGTCTCAAAGATTGAATTTCATTCTCGCTATTCAGTAGTAAATATGTGAGAGGATGCCTTATGTTATGAGAGACACCACACAAGCTGTGAACCGGTAAGCACATTAGGATACCTGAGACAGCCATATCTATTGTGCCAGAATGCATCCTACTAAGAATTCATGAGTCAAAACTATTTATCAGCAAGTTCTCTAAACTTTGCTTTTCAAAAGCTTCAGATAACCAATAACAAAAGTGTTGATAACAATAAAAGAGAACACAAACATTTGAGTCAAAATACTTTAACTAAAAATTCATCCGAAACAATGAGTAAGCTGTACGTTTGGGTAAATATTCTGCTTATCGTAGTGACATCTATGGGTGGGTCAAAACAACGGGTATGTAAGGTCACTTTTCTCCATAAAGCTTTAAAGAAACGTAGGTACGCCTTTTACTGTACCGAGTTTTATTTATTTTTTACCTCAAACGCCATAGATATAAAGTAATATGATCAGAAAAAAAAACAGTTTAACAGAGAAATGTGTATAGACAAAACTCCAATATATCCTCCTCCTATTTGAAACCAAACCTAATGAATTGATATTCGATCATAAATATCTTGAATTAAATTCAAAGACTTAGTTGAAGTGCTTAGATGTCAATAGATTACATACGTCAAGTACCTCCATATTGTGCGATTCTCGCGAATTTCTAAATCAGTGAACTCTTATATCTTCCCAATGAAGCCTTTTGTATAATTTTGAATCCGACTCCAAGTCATTGTCGGGCGAACTGTCGACTCATTGTTGATGAAAACAATCGGTGATCTGCGATTAATGATAATTCATTTCACTTTTAGGCAGAATACCGTTTAGTAAAAGTGATATGTATCAAAGGTCACAGATAGAAACTGAGACGAATTTTCTCTTTAGCACGACTCCAACACGATTGGTTGACTAACCGACTTCAGAAAATTGTATCTAGGCTAGGCAAATCTTACATTTCAAATGAAAATAAACTAATAAGGTTTACAACTAACTTAGCAATAATGTATTTAAATTACCTATTTATTTTATTATGTTATTTAAGAACTTAGCGCGCGATATTTTTGATGGTGTTTTACAGTTTTCGATAGAAACTGAGTAACGAATATTTGTTTAAGACAACGATTCAATCTTTAGTCATAACTTTAATCAATTAATAACGACATCTTAAACGCTTACTAATGAGTTTTCTAAGAGCTACTAGAATCAATGGATGTGGAATACGGCCTAATTAGAGATGAACTACCTCAATTTGTAGCTTTCATAGCACACGTTGAATACACACTCAGCATAGCTCGTTCCTTTGTTTAGTAACTGTGTTAATTACCTTTATTGAATGATCAACTTGAAGCCACAGGTAAACATTAGATATTATATTCACGTAAAGATTTATAAAGATATAAATATTATAACGTAATATAATTTAAAGATTTGTAAATTGGATCTTAGATAAAAACACATACCTACTTGAATAGGAAAATTTTCAACATTTGAATATTATTGGAGAAAATGCATATTTTTAGATTGAAATCGTAAGTTAATTATTGTTCAGAATTTTATTACCATTATTCAATTTCCCAATCGAATTTCCAATTTTTACGATGTAGGTATACAAGATTGTTGCGTACAATTTTAAAAACTCCTTCATTGTTCATATTAAATGGTGTCTCAAAAAGTTACACCTCTATCTTTCGTCAACTCTGAATCCATTCCTCTCACATACATATCCTCTTTCACACAATCATACCACTTCTTCTTCGGGCTTCCTCTACTTGCGTATCCAGTCGCATTCATCACTCTTTTGGTTGGGGTGTCGAACAAAAAATAATTCAGTTGCTCACAACTCTGACACGAAATATTGCTTGTAATTGTAGTGCCTCCTTGAAAGTCGTAAATCATAAAGAAAGCAACCGAAGACGACATCATCGTGGAATTCTCGATTGGGAATGATGTAGGGCTGATGCGGTAATTTCGAATAGTGAGCATACGGGCAATATAGTAATTGTCCAACTTACTCAATACTGAGGATAAAAAGTCTGTACTGAGGATTAGAGAAACTTCTTCACGCAGGAATGTATCAGACTAGATCACAATGTATAACCAAGAGCGATTTAAATTTCGAATGTGTTTAGAGTTGAGATAAAGCCACATTATTTAGAATCAAATATAACTAAAATATAAAAACTAGTAGTTCCTTTTGTTTTGTCTACACGTACTAATTTAATAAGCTTTCCCTTTCCTCAGAGGTTTGCTGGAAGAAAACTCTTTTTAGGGTTAAGCTTGCCTTTGTATGTTCACAAGTACTTCAGTTAAGTTTTTATAAAAGAATTTATTTATTTATTTATTTAATTGACAGTAGGACATTGTATTTCTAAAAATAGCCTAACTAGATAATACTTTGAAATTGTGTCCTCAATAAAGTTCTTATTTATTATTTTATTATTTTATTGATCACTTACGTAGAGTACACCAGCACAATTTAAAATGGTTATATGCGAATGAATTTTAGAATTAATGTCAATACAGTTAAAAGTGAAGACAATATGCAATGAGTATTGAAGAATGTTGAAAGAAGAGAATAAAGAATAAATTATAATAAAAATTATACCTAATAAAAGCATATCTAATAGTAATATGCTTTTTCAAAAGCAATAGTGTAGAAAATTGTGAACGAGTTCAAGGATTTGTTGAGATATTAGAATCGTTGGTTGTTGCCCTATTAAAATTGCCCGTGTATGAGCACTTTAATGCATTCTGGGCCGAATCATGCGCAGGAACGCGGTCAATGGCCCGCTTATGCTCGCCTCTCAACTTTTGAAACAAGGACGAGACAAAGTCGTAAACTTTAATGTCTGTCAAATCTAAAGAAAATCAACTCAATTTGCAGGAGTATAAAGCCACTTGGATTTGCTAATCATATAAAATCTTTTCAATACTTAAATGAGTGACAGTTTATCAATAGCGCGTTTAGGCCCACATCTTTAGCAATCGCTAAACGGACATATCTATTGCCTCACAATTAAATGGCAAGCACAAAGAATACGCATCATTACACATTAACAAAACCTACTCTTTTGAAGATTTGAGTGACGGCACATCAAATTGGGTTACGTAAGTTTTATCCGACAATAGATGAAGCATTGATCACGCGGAGACGTTTTTAAATAAGTCCATGGGAGAAAGTACTTCGCCCCGGGCTGGCACGTAACGCCGGCGTCAGTGTGCACTCCACTTAACTTTGCACTTTGGACCTATTTTTATCGTACAAACGTTTATTCTATATCAAAGTCTCTCAGTCAAATTGTTACTAAGCTTTCGCGAGCGTCTCATCCGAACACAAGTTAGTCTAAATATGAAATGGGTCGTTTTGATTTATAAAAGACCAATTTGCTAATACATTTGCAGGTTTCCAAGTTGTTAATCGTTACAATTCCAAGTTTTCTTTTTAATCGATTAACCCGTTTCACGTTTAGTCACACACATTTGTAAAATTAAATGGCCTACGATATCTAAATGGTCTAACTAAGCCTACGACGAATAATAAAATGTTTTGTTGATTAAAATGGATGTGTTAAAAAAGTCAATGTAATTACATGCTAGGTTTACATGTCTGTGGGCACTCATGTCTTCAATCTTGTATGGGCCAGTTAATTGAGGCGAGCTATCGCCCCCGCTGTCACTCCCACTGACCTTTGGACGAACTCTCAAAAAGACGCGCAACAGGCCTCACCTACCAAGTACAGTCAGCCGATGATCATTTCTGGTTGATATATTTCTGACATCAAATTAGTTCTTATGGCCAATTTTGAAATAATATTTTGAGTATTGCTTGGCATCAACGCTCAGTAAGCAAAGGTTTAAGTTTAGTTACATATTCGAAATTAATATTTAGTATCTTAGTCAGAATTATGATTATGATTTGAAGTATCTTCTCAGCTTATAATAATGTTATAGTTTTTTTAGACATAGCACAGAGTCAGATTGTGAACAGAGTCACAATCTAACGCAATCTGGTAAGTATACAAGTAATCGAGTTCTATGGCTTACAAAACGCAGTGCTATAGTTTTTTTAATTTGGAACTGGTCATCAACTTCTAGGGCTGACTGTACAAACACACGCCGAAGGAAGCACATGCAACACCCTGATTGGATTGATAAGTGACATTTATGTCGTCAGTTACGAAGCACGGCCAGAAAAAGAAGATTGGTTTGTCGTTTCATAAGCAGCTATTATTTTGACAGCACACGATGCGACCTATCGAACCATTACAATATTTTCTTTGAGTATCATCATTTTCAACTTATAGTAGGGCTTACTGATAGTAAACAACAGCCCGGCGTCGATTCTCGTAGCGGTTGTCATTTAATAGAATACAGGCCCTTTATAAAAAGTGTAGGTATGTTGGTAATTATCAGCTTTCTTGTATGATTTGGAGTTTACATGTAATTTGTTTAATTCTTTTATAAATCTACCCGATTTGAATCGCCCTTCTAGGTAGTTGCATGTTTGTTCTTCGCGACAAAATAGGAAAATATTAAGCTTAACATTTTATAAAAATGTGCTTACAGTCTCGCGTCCTCCTATTAACAAACAAACCAAGCTTTTAAATTCATTTTACTTTTTTTTTACTTTTTAAAACACACAAGAGTATATTCAAAGGCTAAACGATGAAAGCCTGATAAAAATTAAAAAGTCGTCGCTTGAAATGAAATATTGGTTTACGTAATAATCGCATTAGACGAGCATTTTATCTCCAAAAACCGAAGCGAAGAATGAAATCCGAATACCGTTAAATATTTGATCGGATTTGCGTCAACAGAATGTATGGGTAGGATGGATGTGACCAGGTAAAGAGTTTATTCTACCTGAGTTATTATAAATTATTTTTAGAGATGACGTAATGAATCCTTTTAAGAGTTTTTCAATTTTAATCCAACAAAATAATCCTGTTCGCAATGCAATAAGATCATAATTGTAGCGTGCTTAGTTGTTTTTGATAAATCACTGATGTCTAGCGGCTTTCTTTTAATGTAAACTTTAAATTTTAATGTAAACTTTAAATTGTCCATCATGTAGACACTTTTTGGATTAATAAACGTTATCTCTTTATCTCTTTCTGGACGTTTACTAAATTGATGAGTAAGTGTCATTAATAGCTGAACATTTGATTGAGAAGACACGTTAACTTACTTTTATACTTCATCAAGCGAAACGCCGACGCAATCAACCCGGCCGAATCTCGAGCGCAAAATTGAATCTAGACCGCTCGTATAAGGAGGGCATCAATTTGACCAATTTGATCGGAGCCATAACCTGTTGATGTTAGACAATAGCGAGTGGGCAGTAGCTTGGAAAAGTATCGATAGCTGGCCCGCCGGTAACTTTCACATTGCGTAAGCCGCAGCATTGTTTATCAATTTACATCATCAGGTCCCTCATTGATTCACGACTCGACACGAGATTTGATACATTAATGGACTAGAACCAATGGTCATAGTTCGCGTGGCATACTTTTGCGTATCTCGTTAATTACTTCATGACTTGACTTGCTCTTAATATGTTATTGAATTGATAACATCTTCTACTTACTCATGTCACTGCACGGTGAGGTAGAGCTTTTGGGATTTTAAAATTATAGTAACTACAGCATTCATGTATGAAGGTAACAATTACTTATGTAATACCTACTTTGTAGTCATCCATTTTAGATTGAATGTTATTAAAATATAACAATTCAAATTAAGTTAAAGATCGTTACTAAGAACCTACAAAACTGATTTATATTTAATTTAATAGAAATTCAAGAAAATATCGGTATAAGCTTGATAATGATAACTGGAAAAAATAATATAAGTATTATATTACGAAAATCACAAGGCTATAACGGCTATAACGCTATTGTTTCACTTCCTAATACCTTCAGTAGGATTATATAATGATGTGTAATCATTATTGATTTACACATATTCATAAGTACCTAGTTGGTTATATTATTAGCTAGTTGTGAGATACTTTGCATAATAAAGCTTGTAGCTTTGATCTTTAAACAATACTCTTCTGCATCTTCTTTCAATAATATCGTGACGGTTTAATTACCTGGTAGCTGTATTTACACCACCATTATTGTTTAAATAGTCAGAAGTTAATGTGCAACCAAGGATTCCTAACCCTATACATTCCAGTCTATTCAGAGAAATGTGAGTTCGTTAGGATATAGTGATCAGTTCGTCTTAGGTGGTGGAAGTTAGACTGTATAGGTATAAATGACTCATTTGCAGGTTTGCCCGGGTTGCTCAGCTTTTAAAGGTGACTTTTCTTGTACTAGGTACTTTTGATTCTACAACAAGTTTACATAATAAGACAATAAAATTACAAACTGCACATGACTCTATAATTATCTGCAAAGGACACGGTCACCTTGAGCTTATAACATCAGTAATTATGTCCAACTGAATGAAAAGAAACGATTACAAATAATTATTTTATTAAACAGGCAGCTTGTTTAAAGATCAATATATCGAGTTTGTTATACAATAGTTTTTGACCTGCGTTGGAGTCAAATCTTTCGTAATTTATATTTTTCCAGTGCTTTTCAGTTGTACTGAAACTTAGTACGCCGACCTGCGGACTTAAAAAGGTCGCTAAAACTGAATCACAATATGAAATGAACTACAATGCCGTCTCTTTTCACTCTCAGTCAATGAAAAGAGATGGCAATAGTTTAGTTCCTATATTGCGATTCTGCAATAGCGACCTTTATAGGCCCGCAGGGCTCGCTAGGAGCGTTCTTTTATTTTTGGAAACAACGCTCTAGTGAACTTGGCTGGCGCACTAAGTTTTATGCAGATATTCTTTAATGATAAAATAATATTTGTTTTTATAATTTTGGTACTTATCTTATCAATTTATTTCAACTTCTAACTTTGCGTAGGTTAGGCATAATCATTTCCATCATTCATAAAAAAAACAAAAATTTGTCCACAATTTCGAATTACGAGTCATAATACTTCGGTATCGGTAATTAGAAGGGGAGCCCGAAGGCGCGGTCGAGCGAAGCGAGCTACGCGCTTCCCGGTGTGTCATTCCAGCACACGCAATGGACATCAACCTCGGCAATTAGAGTGAGGACGTTGACAATTTTACCTTTTTTACGCATTTCCCGTTTTTTTCCCACGGAAAATACTGCTCTTGAACATACGAGGTAGGTAAGTATACAAAATAGCTCAGAGCTAGCTATACGACCCTCTATTCTTATGATAGATTAGTCTCTTGATCCAAACTGAAGCCCTTCTCTAATAAAATAAATGTAAAAGATATTTCTATGATTGATGGTTTCTTTGTTAACAAAACGCACGCATCCCCAGTTTTTTACACCTTTTTAGAAACACTTGCACTGATTTTGTTTTCTCGGTACTATTATCACAATAAGCTACGTGCGGTAAATATTTTGAAAGGACAAGTTTATTTTAAAAAGTTTTTTGCTGGTCACGTAGGCTGGAAGGTGGTAGGAGCAGTTTCTTGCTAATGATAAATACTGACTTTCTGGCAGGTCACTAGTCCAATGCCAGGAATCCTTTCATTCAGTCACGTCCATCTTCAAAGGCAACTGTAATTTACAGGTCCAAATTTGGAAGACTTTAGCGCGAAACTCGATGATTTGTTTGTACCATTATGCCGTGTTCAACTCTTTGTATAATGAGAAAACAGATTGCTGCTTTTTACTCCGCTGTATTGTTTATTGTGTAGCAAATTTTCAAAGGCGCCTTGTTGTGAGAAACAATACTGCATTTTGCTCGATCGTGGCGGAACAGTATACCTATGCAGGACGCCAATAATACTCCTGATCCTGACTCAGTCGGTCAGTCAACTCGCAACGCATGTTATTTTGAATCACAGATTGCGGGAACTATTTCCATCAATCCCATAGGTCTGGTGTTCTGCTGCGTCACGCTGTTGCGTTCATTTCACACTATCGAATTACGTGACTTATTCGATAATAGTAATTTGGTATATGGAGCGGCTTCAAAGAATTTCACCCAGTTACAGCGCTTCCTTACACTTTGTGCGATGGGAACTAGATGTACAATAGGTACAGTACAATGATGCGAGCCCTATTAGCCGATCGGTACACCGTTCCGCGAACACAGAACAATAGCGGATAATTTTGTAATGTCTTCTTATTACCATGCATGGCGCAACTTCACTTGTACCATGCCATGGTTATTATTCTTACAATGCTATAGGTTATTTTGAATTTAATTCCGTACGGTGTTTGCATTATTAAATGCGGAATGTGTTTGTAGATTCTTTTACAAGTTATATTATTTGAATAGTTTTGAAAATTTATCCTTATTCTTTATCGAAAACATTTGATAAAGTCTGAACTTATAAAAACAAACGAGTTTAAACAATAGCCTACTGATAGTCTGTCATAAAACTATCCACACAATGTCTTGTAGAATTGATGACTTGTCTAACTACAAACTGGTTGCAAGCTAACCGTCAACCTTGGAAATTAAAAGCTGCTAACAACCTCCTGACATTACTGCTCTGCAGATGCACGTTCCTTATAAAGTCCGTTAATTGCAATGATCGAATTGTTGTTTTTACCGTGAAGCGTGCGCGACTCAACGTGTGTAGTTTTTGCCCAAAAACTCGTACACATTGCAGTTTGTGCACGGTGGAATTAGTCTCAAGGCTTTTCGGGTTATTTTTAAAACAATTAAAATGAGCCAGCTGTGCGATCAAGCGATGCAAGATGTCTCTCAAAAGCTGGCTCGTTTTTGCGTAGCAAGATGCGTAGCTAGTTTTTGTGAACACTTATTGTTATAACTGGACTCGAAAATATTAATTGTTTTTAATACAAGCGTATCGAGGTCATTCTGAACCGTGTCCATGCTGAGACAACCATTATTTAAAATGTTAATTAATTTTGGTTGGTAGAAACAAGCAAAGCTAATTTAAACAGATTATTTTTCCATCATTAATCACATGCATAAATTAGATTCTTGTTTAATAAACACACTACATTCAATTTAACTTTAGATTTAAAGGTAGTTGAAAAAGCTATTAAAATTAATCAAAGGATCTATCTGTAGCAATGCCGTGGGCCCTGAATATGATTCTATGGGTTTCTAATAAAAACTACTGAATAAGCTGTGTAATTATTACCATAGTAGCTATACACCGTCTCAGTGAGTATTGGGTAATCTGTGAGAGCCATAAACATAATTTAAATACAGTCCTTAATTTAGTAAGGTAGATCTCGATTAGATGCGCTTTCGTCTTGGGATTAGAAATGTAACGAGCCCGGTGAGATGGCCGCCATAAACTATAGACTACACGTGAGTCTATGGTTACATCAAGTTGAGAAGTAATAACATTTTAATAGTGGAAATCTATCTTACTATTCATATTCACCCATCTGAACTTATTCATACACAGCGAATTACATTTTTATAAGTACCTACACTATTTTTTAGAATTTTGTTAGAATAGATAATAATAACGTTAGCAAATAAACATTTTTTTAGAGCTTTTAAGCATACTTTAACGTAAATTTATAGCAACATTAGTTTTGTAAGGTTATTTCAGATTCTAGAAATGATCGATTTCCTTTTTCATGTTTCTTGATTTCATATCTAAGGACAAATCTTAATTTTATTAAAAGTATTATAGTAGTATTATTTTTTGTATGCATTATGCGATAAATCAATTTTGTGCTCAACTCTGTTACGACAGGACTTTCATTAAAGGTGTTATGAATTAAAACAAAAACTGTGTTGAATTAATTCGATCAATCAATAATGTAATTGCTACTGAGAGCTGACACAGTTGATGGAGGATGGCTGACCCACTGCATAAAAACTCATCGAAGAAAATCCTGTAAAACTCCGACTAAGAGTTTAAAACACACCGCGCTGAACGAACACGGCATGGCACAATTATTATTATTCTACGAGTAACAAGACCAAATCGAACATACAAACTTTAATTTGGATAAACTTGTGAAATGTTCCACCTCAAATAGGAAGAGAAATTAGAGAAATTAGAACATTCAAAATAAACTTACAAAAGAAAAATATATTTATTGTCTTTTGTTTTGGAAAGCAAAATCGTGTAAAAATATCGTGTAAATTGAACGAGCTGTAGTGTTGTTTAAGCTGTGTGAGATTTAGGTTACGCGTCCATAAAATGTGGTACAGTGCCCAGACGGATAATTATCGATCATTATGAAATACGATTCAATCTATCGTGACGAGAGCTTTCCATTCCCTTATATAATTGTTTATGTAGAAAGATATTACACTCTATCAAGGTGTAATTTTCAAGGAAATTTCTAGTACCTACTTAGGTACTTGTAAATAATTTTTGGAATTTAAAAGATGAAAAACATATTTTTCTTTTAGATTTAGTATATTTACGGCGTAAACTATTGTTTTTGATCCCTTTTTTTTATTTTTGATTTAAATCTGGCAAATGCCTTCTAAATCACTAGAATAGGTCACAACTAGGTACATAGTTTATACTTAAAGCTTAGGACTAAGTTAAAATATGAGACGTGTTTTTTGTTTAATTTTTGTCAAAATTACAAGTTAAAAACTTTGACCATATTAATGCATAATAAAAGGTCAAGTTGATAAAAGATTTATAAGTAGGTATACACAAATAAAAACCATTTAAAAATAAGAATAAAAGTCAATTTACACTAAGCATTATACATTTTTAAACACCTACACATAAATCTACATTGTCGGGTGGATTATTGCTGTGTAGGTACTATTGATGTAGCGGTTTAGCTCATTTACAAATTGTGGTCAATCACAACTACGTTCAAACAACACGCACTGTCAGTAATTTGGGCTATTTCGCCTCGGGCAGATGTCGGGCCTATTCATTAGGTAATTATGTATTTTTTGTCCAGGTAACAATGAGCCCATTATACGATGTTCTATTTTTGGGTTTTTGTGGCTTACGGTTTATTTTGGAACTATTTTGATCATTATTTATTTTAAATCGTAGGTAATGCCTTTTTGACATGTTACACATTTAACTTGAACGTGCATGATTGCGAGATTGCAGGTAGTTTCGATATTTTCAGATATTGATCACAGAACTTTAAATCTACCCAGGTAGGTAGGATGCACTAACATTAAACGAAAATGTCATAATAACACAGTAATAAAAAACTACATCCCTCAAAGTTACAAAATGCTAATTCCACACTTATAATAAATATTTGAATTATCTGATTAATCTTTAATACCCGAGGTTCCATGTGAATTACAGTTGTATTGTTGTGGACAATACATGGCACGATAATCATCGGGTACATAATCGCGACACGATTTAAAAAACAGCATACATCGAGCGCGGAACCATTACTCTGCACGTTGGATGTTTTATAAACAGGCATTGTATTCGCAAATGGAATACTGTCGTGATGTCGGCATGGATCATGGTAAGGTGTGGCAATTTTACTTAATGTTGTGATTGCTTAAGACAGGATGGAAGATAAAGTTAAACTGATGAGCGTCAGTCAACACATCATACAAGACAATAAACAAGACACTTTGTTAAGATTCAAGGTAATTATAAAACGAGGAAAAAATAAAATGTTCCTAAGTTGAAAAACACCGTACACGCATAATTGCTAGCATCAAGAACTAGTGGCCATTAGACAGCCATTAGGCACAGGATATTTTAAAATGAAGAAGGTACTGGTGTAGTTACTTTATCAGACTGTAGCAGGCAATTATTTTATTTGGCAAGGTACAGCCGCACTTCCAGTAGTGTCTATTAATGCCACTCCCAAGCCCATTTTGAATTGAATTGTACAGTACAGTCAACACACCAAAGTTCGGTACTAATGCTATTGTTCAGTTGACAATGAAAAAATAAACTTTATTAATTTCTAAACAAACTTAACCCAATTGGAATCAAACATGTAGGTAAACATCAAACAAAACATTTTAGAAGACATCAACAATATAATCACTAAATAAATGTCAGACCCACAATAGGAATCCTTAAAATTCATAATATGAAAATACCAAAACTAATCAAGTCAACAAAACCCTTTCAAAATAATAATGAGGTGCACTCACATGCATCATTTAAAAGTACTGCTTCAACTGCCGCTGCAGTGTCCACTAACACGCGCACATCACTGGTTCAGTTCAATCCTGGAGCAAGTATCGCTACGATGTTTACTACCGGCGGGCGAGTGCTATAGTCGTGCGGTTAGGCGCGGTGCGCGAGGAAGACTGCGCCCGCGCAACGAAGCCGCACCGCTCAACCGTGACGCTCATCCGACGCCCTACGGACTACGCATCGTATACGTATACAATACTAAACATAAGTATATTTTAATGTAGGCTCGTCGCTCATAGCCATAAACATTGTGTTATCATTATCAATCACATAAAAATCGTCAACCCATTCTCAATCTAGTTTTATGGGTCAAGTTACCTCGTAAGTAAAAAATAGGTCATAGAAATATTTATAAAAGTAAGACTAACAATAAAACAGCCATAAGTTAAGCCCATAAGTCGTTTGATATCATACAAATCAAAAACCGGTCGTTGCGAAAATAGGCTCGTATCGCGATGTTAAAAACTGTATACAATAGCCAGTAGGTCAAAGTTATTTACAAATGACAGATAGCATATAAATCATCCGTGTAACATTATCAATGTAATAGTAATGTGGTATTAAAACTTGAAAGAGTTTCGAGATGGAGTGCACGCGCCGATACGCGAGCGGCGAGAAGTGGAGTATGTCGCGCTACTTTACAATCATAACCACTAGATGAGATGAATAGGCATGATGACTAATTTTCAAAATCTCTTCTATGATATCCAGAAGTATCTATTATGTCTAAAATATATCATATTTCTGTAGAAAATTAAGGTTTTTGTGCAATAAAAGTACATTTAATTTTAATTTTTCAAATTCACGCCAAAACGCTCGCCGGTGTCATGGAGTCTGTCATTACGTCACGGCGCGGTATATCAACCAGTGATGCCTACATAGCTACTATAGAAACAAAAGGACGTTTACCGAGACGTGACGCAATGACAGACGCCATGACACCGGCGAGCGTTTTGGCTATCATGGCGGATTGTTGTATTTTGTAGATTTATTTTAACAAATAAATTAGTAATCTCGACATTAATAAGAGAATAAATACATTTTTCAAAATCTTTGAATCCTATTTCATTAGATCAGATAAATATTTTGGCGATAGGTACTTGATTACTGTCATCATGTCTATTTAACGATTTAAAAAATGTGTGCAATGTAAGTGCTTACTAAACAGTAATGCAAGGATACGAGAATGGTATGAAACCAGTACGACTTATAAGGTTAAAAAATACTGGTTGATGAAAATTAAATATGTCTACGAATGCATTTCTCAGTAATGTAAACATTTCTAAAATAGATTAAAGATTCTTTACAGAATGCGCTTCTTGTATCATTGCTACATTTTTCTTAGTGCGTACCTCCAACGGTTGTAAAAGTACCTTTGTCACTGGAAACATTTATTCAATTTGTAATTAAAGAAGGGTAAATCAAGCTAGTGTGTGTAGACAAGACATAGCACCCTGAGACAACATTCTAAAGCGCATTTCAGACTACGCTTTAATATGATAGCATATAGCATATAGTTCCTATCACAACAATATCGCGCACCATACAATTATAGCTTAGTCTGAAATGCGCTTCAATCACTCTATATTCTCTACATCACTGATTTTTAATGATAACTTCCCGCAATGCTGAATCGATGAGAATACAAGGAAAGTCATATCGTTTCCTTATTAAAAAAGATGCGTCCCGATCATGTGCTTTAATCGAATAATCTTCTTCTTTAGGTTTTCTCACCTAACATTTACAAAATCTTATTACCTTGCACAGTATTATAAATGACCCGAAAATCGGACATGCCTTTTTTATGATACGAATCGAAACATTAGGCTATTTTCAATACTAGAGTAGAACTCCCAGAAGTTAATTCAGCTTAGAACTTGAGTAATAATTTTTTTTAGAAAATTCAGGATTTTCAGAAAAAGGCAAAAATAAAAGAACTGCGTAACATATTTGTACAATTATTTCTAGGCCAAAATGGCATTATATACAGGGCACTTTATAAGCTAGACGAAATAGATTTACCGATAACAGTAAAGTTTCTATGCTTAATTTTGTGACTTTCACGTTTTATTTTTTTTCTCGTAAACCATTAGTGATTAGCGCTAGAAATTTTCCTGAAAATATACCTCGTAACTGTATTATACTTGTGAAAAAAAATCACACGAAAATCTATCAGGACATCGAAGATATGACGTTTCTATGATTTTCAGTAATTTCTATGATATTAGGGTTGTCATAATAAGATCTTATAAAATGTACCAGAGAAAATTGTAAACAGATGGGTGAAAGAAGCATGAAACTTTGATACGTCTAGACTTCAAGAGCGACACTCTTATGAATAATAGAATAAACAAAAAAAATCAAAATAGAATTAATTGTTTAATTTAATTGTTATGTTTTTATCTACTATTTCTATATTATTAGCCAATATGGCGGACGCTACAAAATGGCGAATTATCATTACCACAGCAACCCTATGATATGGGTATCAAATGAAAAAACTAGACAAGCGAAACACAATAAGTAAAGTTACGTTATTATAAATCTAATATGGTGGACATCACAAAATGGCGATTTATAATATCCATAGTAAATAGGGGTATGTATAAATTAAAGGGCTTAAAAAAATAAGTTTTCTAATTAAAAAAAATATTTTCATTCATCATAAGCTTTTATTGAGTAATGTTGAGCTGATTCTAATGAGCCAAAACATGGATGTTCTCGGCGGAAAGCATTGAACAGCTCCTGACTTCATCATTAGATGGCTTGTAGTCGGAACTTGACAGATATGCCGAGTTTAAACTCAATCGGCCTATTTACTGAGGAGTTCTGTTGAACAGCTCCTGACTCCATCATCAGATCGCTGTTACCATAATATTGTATTGTCACTGAGAATCTATGAGAATGATTTACAACTACTAATTTCATAGAAAATGTATGGGTTGTTTTTTTTTTATTATTGCAAAAACATACGATTTGATTTGATAAGTTACTTTGGGAGAAGTGTTCCTGGTGGGAAATAGAGTCGATTAAGACCAACTTGTTTTTTTTTTGACAAATGTAATTTTTTAGGCTAACTGTACTTTTTTTCAAAAATCTAAAAATGCAATTATTTTTTTCTTCAAAATAAAACCAAAGTTTTCTAAGAACAAAACTTTCTAACTACAAGAGAAAAGGTAGCTACCCTTCAGTGACCAAGAATTTGCCACACCCTGTACAATGTTCTTATTTTGGGTACCTATGTTTGACAGATAATTGAGTGATAACAACTTTCAATATCACCAAAATTCAATCAATTTAATCAAGTTCTGTAAAAAAATCTGATTTGGATTCTCATTAGTTCACTTTTAATAAGTACCAACCCTAACATTCAAATTTTAAAATTCAATAACTCCGAAGTCCTACGTGTTACGCGTCTGATATTTTACAGGCAGGTTAACATAATACTAATGAATACGAAACTGTGAAAATCTGGCGCTAATCTCAGTAGACAGCTGAGAAAAAAAATAATTTCTAAATTACTACAAAAAAATTCATAACTTTCTTTGTTGTTTACCTAGAAATTAATTATACGTTTCCGAAAATAGTAGTTAGTTGATTTCATAGCATACTGTCATTAAAACTAAAAAACATTGCTTACTTAGAAAATTACAGCATTTCTTTAGGTTTTCTCTGGTAACCATAGAAAAAAATTAAAAAAATCATAACTCACGTTCTAAGCTGAATTAACTTTTGGGAGTTCTACTCTAGTATTGGAAATAGACTAATGTTTCGATTAGTATCATAAAAAAGGCATGTCCGATTTTCGGGTCATTTATAATACTGTGCCTTGTAAAGTCAGTTACGTGATCAGAGTATTGATGTAATACTATGATCACATTTACAATGCCCACAATCCGCGTGATATTGAAACTTGTCCACAGAATGCATTGAAATCACAATATTGATCTGTTTCTAGATTACTAAATATTTGACCTACATTCAACAATGTTCGGATTGCTCGGGTCAGACAGGAAATGCTCTGCACAAACCGGCTAATCAACTAAATTATAACCATAACGCTTTAGCACTATTTATAATTCATCTGCGGTGTCGAAACATCCGACTGCGACTAGACCACTCGATGTATCGATTGCGCGCTTGTCAACTTACCTAGTTCGATAACGTATTGGCCAATTGGCTTATTTAATTAATTAAATGTTTTAAACATTAGCGATGTTTTAGTTTTATTGCTTACGAAAGTACAGACAGCTATTAAACATTGAAGAATATTAGCATTCTTGAAGTATTTCATGTTTTAAAACTTACAAAAGGAGGCTTTAGTAAAAGCTTTAATGAAGCTTTTGATAAATCTTTGAAATTTATATTAACACATTACCTGCCCTATCTCCGCGGCGCTCTCCAAAGGA
Organism: Camptogramma bilineatum; assembly: GCA_958496255.1. Classification (NCBI taxonomy): domain Eukaryota; kingdom Metazoa; phylum Arthropoda; class Insecta; order Lepidoptera; family Geometridae; genus Camptogramma; species Camptogramma bilineatum. Next base: position 7,733,188 of record OY292465.1, on the reverse strand, counting down.
GAGGGTCGCGGTCCAGCCTGCTACCGGAGGACTTGTGACATGGGCACTAAACTCGTTAACATTTTAAGGTTTACCAATTTTTTTACTTTTTATTTCTAGTAAGTTAATAAAAGTAGATTCAGTGATGGAATGTTTTAATGTTCTATTTAATTTAACTTTTTGTATAATGTGTAAGTTGGTCTCAGATTGGAAATTTCCAAACGTCAAAACAATAGCAAAGACAATGTTCGATTGGCCCAAATATACAACAACACAGAATTGTTTTAGAGCAACCTAAATTCATTGACCCCGACTGTGTCCGATTGAATTAGCCAGTTAAATCGTATCATTGCCTGTCCGACGGCGGCTCATTCGATTAACGCCCGCACGAGATGACGCCTATTTCCTTTGAATAGTCCTTTCTCCTCATTTCTTTTATTTTACGACATTTTGATTTAAAATACTACTTCTGTTCAGTTATCTGGTTCACTTGTTCATAGTACTACGAGTAAACTAGTTACTGAGTACCTATATTAGTACAAAAACAATTTAGTTCGAGTTCAGACCTCATTTTTTTGTCGTCATTATCCGTCTCAAAATAACACAGACATATCGAGTTGAATGTTGATCGTCCGCATATTTTTGCCGCATTACTATTCTGCCTGCGTTCAGGCTCACTCACATACAAGTCCTCAAACATGTGTCATATCCAAGTTGGTGAAATGAAGCGCCTATGTCCAAAACGCTGAATAAACTATTGGCTATTTATGCTAATTCGTGTAAGCATTTGGGTAAAGTCGTGTAGAATCGCCGACGGTCTTTTGCTTTTCAAAATCCCTTATTTAATACTAAAACTATTCTTAAAAAGTATTTTGGCTTATTTCAACGCACTGAAAATGTATCTTTGGCATAAACGCAAAAAGGTTTAGCTGATTTTTAAATTATTAACCTTATTACTGTGATCATACGCGTTTATAGGTAAAAACCAATTTAAAGGAACTACGTGAAAGACGCGTGATATCATTTAACTTTAAATAACCAGTGTGTAAGCCTTTCGTATTGGTGACTATTAGGAAACCCTTGCAATCTATACCTACAAATGCAATAAAGCGGCAAGAGTTTGTTTGTTTGAACACGCAGTTGAATTTGAAAAATTCTTTCTGTATTTGACAGCTCATTTCTTGAGGCAATTATTTATCTTTTAAAATTAAATGGCAGGTGAAACCGCCGGGCACAGCTAGTTATTAATTTTGTAATAACTTGCGTACGCCAATATACTCTACGTCAGTCTACGTGGATATGGATAGTTGGTAACACGACGCTAGCTCGGGTCATCGTAGATTCTGCTGATTAGGGCCGAGAGCCGCTGAGGGAGCAATTTAGCACGTGTCGCTCCAACGATGCTATTTTAATGCACGTATCATGATACTTTTATCTAAACAAATAGAGCAGCCGTGTTCTGAATTTTTCTTTTACACTTGCATATTTTATTATTTGACGACTAAACAATCGTCACTATCTTTCATCAAGAATTATAAAAGAAATAGACTTTTATGTAAGTATATAAATCTTTTGAATAGGTCTAAGGTATTTATAAGAGGTACATATTTCAATTCGTTAATATAACATAATCGCTACATTATTGGGTTGAAGATTTTGCTTTTTTAAATGTTTCAGTTGCAAAATTTCCAGAGGTGTCATAAATTTCGCCAGTACTTTACTTAATTCTCCTAAGTAAAAAAACTTACTTTTATTATTCTATATGCACTTAAATTTTCTAGTTTCAGGGACAGCTTGAAACTATGATACTGTTTCTATATTTCATTTTAGTGAAAGGAATTTATTTTTCGCATTTCTAATTTCAACACAAGCCGACCGCAAAATTAATGGAATATCTGTGAAATAGTTGTCACGAAACTTGGGAAACAGTTTCACGGAAAATTACGTAGTTCTAGAACAAAGTTGAGTACTAGCTCGTACGGGCGCATTGCATGTCCTTCTACCGACCGGACTTAATAAAATTGTTCGTCGTTGAAAAAAAACTTTTAAACTAAAATGCATCATTATCTTATTTTTTATAAAATTCGGTGTGAGTTATTTTTTTAATTCTTCACCTCTAACGACTTGACTGATTTTGGTATCTTCGGCTAAATTCGAAAACCTCGTAACTCCGTCTTTTTTATGAAAATGATTTTTTGATGCAGTTTGGTAGAGAATTAGATTTTATAACAAACTGCATCAAAAAATCATTTTCGTCAAAAAGATGGAGTTATGAGGTTTTTGAATTTAGCCGACGATATAATTTTTGTACGCAAGTACTTGGATGGTTCTCAGCTTACTTAGTTAGATTTTGACATGTGGCTCTTGTTCTTCAGATAAAGTTTTATAAATTTTTGCTCTTAGTGAGATTTCTCAAATTCCGAAATAAAAAATTGCAAATTGTCAGTCTCTCTCTGAATCTTCTCTATCGTAGCAAAACAACGTCTGCCTACAACTAGTCACATTTATACAGCCTTTTTCGAGGCTACTTGGCCTCTGATGTACTTCTCAAGAACTAACTAATAAAATATCTAGCAAGTCGCGTTAGTATTCATAATCCATTAGGATAGAAATGAGCTATTTAAATTCTCTACAAGGCCTGAATAGGTATCAAGTTTCCAAAATAGGTTGTGCCCGTATTAAAGGTATTTTGTGGGCCATTTGCGAAGCATTATCTAATTTTCTATTCTTCCATTATAATGCTCCTGCTTCGTGCGTGTTGGGTTGTCCATGCGCACGCGATCTGTAATATGCTCTAGCATTAAGGCGTCTTCAGACTGTGGATTTAAAAAAGCACGATTGTTCAGATTTATATCTTCTATACTTCCTAGAAAGCCAAATACATTTAAAACGTAATTGGGTTTGCCACGTGTGTCGTTATAATGTTTTTTTTTGTTTACAAAAATAGCATCTCTGAACATTGCTATAGTCAATAATACTTAATTTTCTTAATGATCTATTAGGAAGCCGCTCTGTACTTACTCTAGTTTTATTAAATAGTGTTTATTTTAAATAACCTTCTTAATAAGGAAACCTATTTGTTTTTAAGAAGGTTGATTAATAGATCTATTGTGTAAACAATCGATCTATTATTTAACCAAAAGCAAATTCTAATATATTGCATTTACCACGTCAAAAGTACATATTTGTATCTCAATTAAATATAATACATTTCATTAATATTAGAACGTTAGATACAGACAACGCTTTGTTTATAAATAATTCTCGCATGGATGGCTAATCAAGTCGTTTTGTTACATTCCTACAAAGTAAAGCTATGAATCATCTTAATATACAGTCGATTATTCAAAATATCTAAATCATCCCGCATTTATCTAGGCTAGGCATTCAGACGTCTATCGTTCTTAGTATTATATCTTGCCATTTGTTTTTGTAACAAAGAATGGAGTTACTATTTATAAACGTTATAACTTGGCAACTGACGGGTAAGCTTTTTGTATCAATATCAATAAAAGTAGAACATCTAATCATTTTCAGCGAGTCTCGGAATAGCAGCAATAACTGGAAATTTGAGATATATAAAATGTGAGACCAGCGTCCTATTACGCCATTAAGCCCTCTATAAGTAGACTTTTTTAAATTAATTTAAAAATATTGAAATCTTTGATCTTTACTTACTCTGAACCTACCTCCTAATAGTTCTTCATAGTTGATTTTATTTTATAAGCTCACTTGCATTTTTAATGTTCAAATTAAAAAACTTCTCTTGTCAGGCGCCAATAGAAATGCTCGGAGACACCAATAGTTTTTTTATGAAGATGTATATTTTAGGCCTCTAGGCCACAAATCAATACCTTTGTAGATTTATCTATTGTTCTTTTGTTTATAATGTACCGTAACTTGTGTATCTTTCGGTAGTACTATTATTTATTCTGTACTTTCGGCGCTGAGTGATTGAATGTAGGGCATTCTTGTACACATTGAACTGTATTTTCAAACAATGGCCTAAATCGTGGGCGTTGACTTAATTATACAATACTTTTTGGAAGTAGATTTATGTAGTACTAGCTTCCTCTCTCGGCGTTGCCCGCGAGGTACCTACATAACATAATAGCCTATGTTCATTCTTAAAGTGTATATTAATACCTACTGGTGTAAGATTTTTTGAAATTGGATGAGTTGTTTCGGAGGTTACCTCCTACATACAAACAAATTTTACCTCTTTATAATATTAGTAAGTACTTCAGACGTGTTCGGAATGTGACGTTTCTTCGCTGAAAAAAAGTTCAACTTTCCGAAGAAAATCATCGAATCGGATGCATTTTCGGAAGTCTGTATCGCACTGCAGATTTGTAAATATTTACTAATTCTAATTGGGTGTTTAGACACGAAAATGTGAGGTTGATTTGTGGTTCAATGAGTTCAATCACTCATATCTGCACAAAATTAAACTTGGTATGAATTTGATGAATTTTAATGAATTTAATCTGTGATTTTGAAAGATTACAAGCCGTGAAGAGAAGCATCCTTTAAATATGATCAGCTTATAAGTAACAAGTGAATTTTCTACCAAACAGTAATACGGTTCCTTATTTTCAAAATTATGTAGCAGGTAGATATGGTATAACCTCAACCTTTTAAAAACAAGGTAACTTTGGACACACCTCTGCTTCTCTCAGATCATCAAGAGCGTGGGTCACGTCGAAAGTCAATTATTTTTATTTCCTCCAATATTTTGATACAAGTCGTTAAAACTATGCTTACTTAGATAGTTTATTAGGTAATCCGGTAATAAGAAAACGTAATACAACTTACTTAATTTTACCTCACGTTCGCTTTCTAAATGACTTTCTCCAATAAATACGAATTAAATGGTACTAAATACGAGATATTATAAGATTAACTACTGTGACGACTCGTAATTACTGACGTGGCTTAGTCTCACTTTAACCAAATGTAATCGAACACTTAAAAATCCCACCTTTATTTGACCTCTGTGGCGTAACAAGCAAACCGATTGGGAAGCCAGGGGCACGAGTTCAATCCCTTGACGCGTAAATGTTTGCAATAAGTACCTGTAAATATTAGTTTTATTTCTCTACTTATTTTTTTAGTATCATTCAAGAAATTTAAGACTTAACTCGGCGGTGGAAGTGGCACCTAATGGAGTACTTTCAAACGATTTTGGTGTGTTAATAAAGGAAGCTTCGAATTCAAATGGGGTAAAAAAAACGTTTCGTAGACGAGCTTAAAGCTTAAGGCCAGTTGTACACTAGATTTTTATCCAGGAAAACTAAATTGATATTAAATAATTTTTAGTTTTAAATTAAACTTCGCAGAAATTTTGAAAAATTATAAGGGTCAAAGTTATTTTATTATGAAATTTATTAATAGTAGATAGTTTTAGTGCGTGAAGGGCCTAAGGCAGTTTGGATCCTCATCGGCATGCAGCGTGGCTGCGCTTGCGCATTACGCATGCGCGTCGGGACGAGTCCACGACGAGGCCGCTCGGCACTATCGATTGTTTACTGATACACGCATTTGTACAACTACTCACTCCATATACATCGCAATTTATTCCCTACTACGTACGCTATAAGGAAATTAGTTGCGTGCCTTACCGATTCCGGCCACACGGATTCAATATGCCCATTTCAGGAGTATTGTCACGACCGCGCGCGCGCAGGGTTAGAAGGGATATCGACTTTGACGGATGGTTATGACGTTGGAATAACTTTGAATAGCGTGATTAGCTTATGAATACACAGGGCGAAGGGACAAACGAGACTTTAATAAAATTATATTAGTTTCGGTTTACTCATAAAATTATTTAGAGGGTTGATTAATTCCTTATATTAGTACTAGGAAAACTATAAACCTGGTAAACTAAGAGGAAAAAGTGTAAAAGGTAGGTCGATCTAAGTTTCAGTCGCCCCCCGTGGCGTAGTAAAATCCGAAGAGTACCGCTACGGTCTGCGCAAAACCACAGCTAATTACGGCGTCATCATGTCAAAAACCGTTGGGTTTCCCCGACTTTTTAGAACTTTTTATATAATGCTGAACTTTTTATAAATCAAATTGTGCCTCACTTAAACTAATGCTATCACCATTTTTCAATATTCATTATAGTATGATAATATTATCGTAGGTTGATTAAGCAGATCCATAATGTAATACGATTTTATACGACATCCGAAACACGTGACTTAATGCAAATATTATTTGGTCTACAATTTTACGAGATTTTTTATATAAGACATCAAATGTCAGGTAAGTGCTTAAATTATTTCGGTACAACATAATTTAAAATTTACAAATATCTCACAAACGAGCATTCCAGTCGAGATGCATTTCAAGCATCGTGAGATACGGCAATTTACCAGACGTTACCATCAAACCACAGTAATTCTTTCATATCGAAGAGATTATACCAATACCATTATTTATAATCCAAATTCTAATGGAATTGCGTCAGTGGGGCTCCGGGAATAATTTCAAAGATAACTTGTGACGTCATTCCGACCCATCTCTCAAAATGAATGATCACTTTGCTGAGACCCATTAATCTCGATGTAAAGGGATCACTTTCACTTTAACGAGAACGACATTCGTGAAAGAAGGTTTGGAAATTAATAAGCGAGCTTCGTTTGTCTCTGACGAGATATGAAACATCTCGAGAGAACGAGAAGCTTGAAGTAAGCGTGAGATACTGCGACCTTTAATTACTGAAATTGATAAGCACCGAGATCGTTGTCTCGCCTCGTAAAATTTAAATTCAAATTATTCATATCTGATTTCGCTTTGACCACGCAGTTGAGGTTCGGGGACAGTGTTTCTTACAGATAGATATATTACCAGAAGGTATTTTAATTTCACCCCGCTAAAATGTTGTATAATTTGTGTGGAATTGATGAAAAATATGCACGATCCCAAATTATTTTCATTAAAGTAAATGTAAAGAGGCCTACAACATTATTTTACATACAATTTTGCAATAAGATGATAGATGAAATTTTAATCAAAATTCATAATTCGTGCTTCAAAAGAAATCGACATCACAAATTATTTTACGTAATAAGCGCTTTACCGGCATTATGGCATAATGTGATTAAATCGCAAAAACCGAGGATTTTTAATGAACGACAAAGATTTATCTGAGTTTATCGAAAGCTAAATTGAAATTATATAAGAGATTGCAAGCTTTAGAGATACTATCTTGAATGTTATCCAACACAGAAACCTAATTTATAAATGTGCTATTTGGATTCACGTTTTATTTCTTAAGATGACATTCGTTAATTAATAGCCTTTTATTATTCGAACCTTCCTTACTTTAATGTAAGTCCCTCATAGGTACATCGATGCAACTGCCCGAGGGTGCTCGAGCCCACGATTACGTAACCAATGTAATAGATAATGCATAATACTAATGACACGTAATATTTAAAATATATTAGGTACTTAGTGTCACGGCTCGTTTTGTCTACCACTCGACTACATGATTGAGTGAGGCAAATTAGATAAGCCCATTAGATCGTTACATCGGACTTTCATTTTTAGAGCCCTAATTTTTCCTAGTGTTACTCAACGTGGTTTCGAAGATATGAATCATAAAATTTTGATGAATGAATTGGGCATTATTTATCTCCAAGCGCTCTTGTGTATTAAAGAAATTCGTCATCATTTATACGAAACACACTTTATAATTCTAAATGTATCAAAAAGCGTTAAAAACGCGTTGCGTAATATTTGTTTTTGGTACATATTTCACCAGTCGCGGGGACAGCTGTTTTAATTATAAGTAATTAAGTGCATGTTTGTGTTACATTACTTCCTATATTTATGTTGCATTGCTTGCTAAAGCTCTGTTGGCTGGCGGTGCTCTCACAACATCGCAAAAACTACGCTCGCATTTCCAGTAATTCCATAACTCTGTGTATAATTGGAGAGCTTTTTGTAAGTTTTTACTCTAGCGTATAACGCCTTGTCATAGTCATATATATTGTTTACAATGATCGTCCGTCTTTGAAATGAATAGAGCTAAATTTTACATCATTAGGAACGTCTTGTTAACCGCTACAGTAGATATATTCTCGATGATTTATAAAATGATTCAATGATGAAAATTATAAGTAGATATTACAAAATAGCTGTTCTTGAATCGGCTGAATCAACTGCTATATTGATTCTAATAAAATTTGGTTTGAAATAAAATAAACCCTTCAATCTACCAACACTCCTCAAACGACAACTAGTTAAAAAAGCTTTTCAACGGCGTCAGCCCAAAAAGCCTTCAAACTCTTATCATGCATTCCTTCCACTTTCTCTGATAAGTGGAAAATTACTACGTCGGTAACCTTCACATATTAATAACATCCTAGACTTTCTAACGTAGATAAATAGGCATCAGCATGTAATAGGATTGGTAATGAGAAGATACGATGGATGGATGAGTGCAGTCACCCTCGTTACGATAAGCTCTATGACTGAAATTGACTTGCATTAAGTGGATAAGTTCCTGTAGTAAACAATAAAAGTTCTTCAACTATTTAGTGGAAAATATGCCCACCCACAATGGGGGTGGATTTCAAATAGGAATTATGGTTTTGTCTATACTATATTAATGGGCATAGGCATTAGCACGCAGATTCAGTACTGCCAACGACTTTGCTCGTGGTACCAACATCTTAAATAGCCAATATGCTATTCCAAGTCATGACCTACATTTACTCCCAGTTTCATTCAAATTAGTCCTGGAACACGAAATAAAAACAAAAAAAATTGCATGGCTCTTATGAAAATGTATAGAATTTCGACCTAAAGGTCACGGGTTTGTACCGATCGTGCGTTCAATTGATTTTCCGGGTTCCGGATTTTTCTAGTCGGGTAGTTTATGTCTTTGTAAAAGATAAAGTTGATCAATGCGTCTCGTGCATTGCAAACCGGAAGTGCGAGATAACCTTACCAATTTTACTGAACCGCTCATTCATGTTTGCTTACCTGAAAAGAAAAAAAAAACATTTAAGGATTTAAATTTTGTACGAAAAATACTAAAGGATAATAGGGTATATTTAGAGCCTGGTGCAATTCTACAACTGCAGTTCTCAAATATCATCGAATCGATAGTTTCTATAGATTAAACAGAAAAGTAGATGCGTTCACTAAAAGTTTAGCTAAGTCTTACTAATGCTACGAAGTTGAAAATTAAAAATTATTTATTTCATTAGCCAATATTACGATATTTTTTCTAATAATTATGACAGAATTCAGCCAAAAGTTTGTAACTCAATTAAATAAACTTTCCAGAGCAAAAACATGAATAGAGTTACCGTACAGTCAGTTTTAATAACAGACCTGGGCCTCGAGCACGAGTATGCACAAGTTTACTATTCGATCCGTGACTGTAGTATAGTCTCTCAAATGTATGGGATTCCGGTGCAGCGCCTCCAGTGGTAACTTGACTGAACTAAAATCCCAATACATTTGAGAGACTATACTACAGTCACGGATCGAATAGTAGACTTTGTGCATACTCGTGCTCGAGGCCCTGAGTAGAAAATGTAATGTGTCACATGTACCTATACATTTCCAATCTAAACATACAGTTTCCACAAGCGAGTTTTGCACAACATCCGTTGATCACGTTGGTGGGCACATGACAGAGAACATTGTAATTAGATCATAGGTTCTCAACGTGGGCGATAACGCCCCCCAATGAGAGTTTGAGATTTTCAGGGGGGCAGTAGGAGACCCAGAGAAAATTAGGGGCATTGAGATGGCACATTAAGATATGGGGAGGGGGGGGGGGGCTCTTGAAAAAATACAGGGTGGAAAAAATGAATGGGCCCCGGAGGGAAACTACTTTAAATCCTTAAGATACAGTATTTTACTTAAAGGAAACATTCCTTTATTTTTAAAAAGAAACAAAACTGCATTCATACATTTTCTAAAATTCGCTTGCCTCACCCGGAATCGAACCAGCTAAAAATTAAAAAACAAACCTCGCTCTATTTAATACCACTAATCGATAGGATTACTGTCAGGATAAAATATTTTTAACACACATTTGGTTTTAGAAATAAAAAAGATCATGAAATCTAACATTAAACACAATTTTTTTAATTAAATTTTATTATTTCACCATTTGCGACAAAACTTTTCTAGACGGTATTTGTCTATCTGAGGTGAGATTCAGACTTCCGAAAATGCATCCGATTCGATGATTTTCTTCGAAAAGTTGACGGTTTTTCAGCGAAGAAACGTTATTTTTCGAATTCGGAACACATTCCGAGAAGGTCTGAATTACACTACTGGATACCTCTCACCATTCCACTGTAGAGCTAAATTGCAATTAAAGCCCTTATGTACTAAATATTGGATTTCATGGATTTCTTGTACGACAGACGAGTGTAAGTTTTATCTTTAGTATTGAATGTATCGACTAGTGGAATAAAATATGGATTGGTTAATTTTTGAATTTTTAGCTGGTTCGATTCCTGAGTGAAGCAAGCGAATTTTAGAAAATCTTTGAATGCAGTTATGATTCTTTTTAAAAATAAAGTAATGTTTCTTTTAAGTAAAATACTGTATTTTAAGGATTTAAGGTAGTTTCCCTCCAGGGCCCATTCATTTTTTCCACCCTGTATATTCTCAAAATGGGCGGTGGGCAAAATAAGGTTGAGAAACTATAAATTAGATGATTGGAACTTTAAGCATGAGTTTTGTTACGTCTGTTTTAGACGAGCTCTGATATTTTTTATTGTATTAGATTATAAAGTTATTTTTAATACGATGCGATGTTAAAACGTCAAAACAGCCACAAATCAATCTACTGTACAATAACATAATTTCCCAATTATTATTAATTTTTGTATTAATGTATTAAATCATAAAACTAATGGAAATGCATTATTTTAGTTTTTGTAATCACCAAAGAACAAAAAACTAAACCAGTAAGTACTTATTGTTCTTGACTTGTAAGTCAGTAAGTGAGTTCGTATGAGTAAGTGGCCAACTCTGGTGACGGAGTTTTTAGGCCGCCTAAAGGCCTCCGTCAGGGCTTAACGACTTAAAAGCCGACACCAATTAACGACTTGACTTATAAACCCTAACATTTAACTCTTACAAGTAGTTTTAAATGTTCAAGCTCATGCTAACGCTGATTGCATAGACAACTGTAGGTAATATCAGCGTGATGTATAGCGTGCTGATTGTAATGAAAAATAGAGTTACATTACACAGATATAATTTAATTTTCTGTTTGTACTACAACATTTACTCGTAAACTTCTAAAGGGAAGTCATAAAAAACTTACTAACTAACTTTCTTCTAATATAATTGTACTGAATACAGTGTTTTGAACTGAACACATAAAACAATAACTACATCATAACATAATAAACTAGGTTCCGCCCGCGGCGTTGCCCGTTAGGGTACCTAACGGGCAACGCCGCGCAACATATAGACTATGTTCATCCTGAAAGTTCAAAGAATGGTGAAAGATTTTTTGAAATCGGATGATAGTTTCGGAGATTACCTCCTATCCTACATAAAAGCAACCTCTTTATAATATTAATATAGAAGTATAGATGTAGTATTCAGAACCTATAAAAAAATTAACAGAGCATTTAGCCACACCCTTATACTACAAAAATGATAAATTGAAAACTCATTCAGTCCAATCTGGGCGGGCGCAATCACCCAAGTCACGCACAAAATACTCACCTACTTTTTGTTTCACGATCTCACAATCTAGATCGTGGCGTGTCAAGATACATTTGATTAATTAGCCAACGGAGCGACAACATTGTGGCCTGTTCCATAACCATTTGATGACATAACACTTTATCGATAGATCGCGTGCATTTTTCTATGATCTGTGCTATGCCGGTTGATATTACGAAAGAAAGTCCTAGAATAAAAGAAATCGCAGTTTTCAACAGTGTCTTTGTCTATACAAAGAAAGAGCCAGTACACACTTAAACGACACTTCAGCAATAAATATTTATTGCTGAAGTAAACGTGTACATAACCCACTTTACGACACATCATAGAGGAGGCTCTTATATCATTAGGTAATAATGTACCTACTTAACTTTGCTAAAGTATTGTCAATCGGAGATCTATTCATTATTTCGAGCACCAAACATTATGTAGAACATAATCTATGTAATCATTTTTTTGGCATTGACATAAAATTATGTAAATTTTGCGCACAGTAACGAGGTTATGTAATCCAAATTAGGGTTCGCAAACATGTTTTTGTTTCATCTTAAAAAAAACCTGGTTCTCCTCATAAATTAAATTACATCAACGATACCATACAAGGTAAAAGAAACTTGTAAAGTCTTTATATGTTCACTTTTGCTTAGATAAATCAGTTTTCTAGCCGTAAAAAGATGTGATTGCTAGTTTAAATGCAAGTTTTTCAGTGACTCTTAATGTGTGTACACATGGTCCATTATGCAGGTTTCTTGTTATGTCTACAACTACAAGTCTACTCTCACTAAAGCGAAAGTCAATAAGTGGTGTGAATATTCGCCGTTTGAGTAAATACAACTATAAGCATGTGATAAACGGAGATGTTTATTTATTATATAAGTAAGTATTGATTTATTTTTAGTTCGGTCTGTGTTTTATGGCCGTGCGACAGTCGCTGGCAGTTCTTGACACTGTATGTTGAACCTGGTTGAACTTAATATCTGTGCAATTACGAAATTGAAAACAAATTTCGAAAAAAATTAAGAACATCAACATTTTAGCAGCTCTATAGCAATATTGCCTAGATGCTGTCGGTCATATTCGGAAAACATGAAATTAGTCGACTGTATGTAACTAACCAGCCCCCCTAGCCATATTACACTATCTATCGTCGCGATAGAACTATCTATCGTCGCGATAGAATAGAATACTTCAAAATGTATAGGAATTGACGTTCGGACCACGTGACTCATCTACTTGAAACGTCAAATCCTATACATTTTGAAGTATTCTATTCTATCGCGACGATAGATAGTGTAATATGGCTAGGGGGGCTGACTTTGTTTATACTAAAGGTGAAGAGTATGATTGTGAGTTTTTTCTCGATCTTTTAAGTTGATAAGATCTGTGCAATGGTCATGATGGTCATGATCCTTAACCCCGAGGATAGCGACTCAAGGATGTGATTAGACAATTTATACTCTACTTAACAAACGGAAGCATAAATTCCACCTTATATTTCAACTCATACTTGTGTTTCGAGCAATGCAAGTAAATTAGCCGAGTTAAAAGCTCCGTTTACCAGGAACCGCTATGCAGCGAATGGGTCTTCCATACGAGTTGATTACCTGCTGACAGCATGAGTTTATACTGCACTAGTTGCACGAGCCATCAATAAACGTATCATACGATGTACAGTACTTCAAGCTCTAGATTGGATCTCAGTTATTCTCGTGTTTTCAGAATACGTCCGAAAGCAGTGTACGATTCCACAAAACAGAATGCGACAGCAGTTCTAATTTGCTTTAATATGACATTAATATTTATTTGTTTGCGATAAAGTTGAAATTTATGTAATTTTCATTTCCAAACGACTTTTTGTCAATGGTTTTCATAAACAGAATGCGTTTTTCTGGTTTTACTTGTATGTATTTCGCACCATTTATCAGTTGCGCCTGCTATCAAAACTGAGTGCATCTTATTTTAGGAATATCAAAGACTGTATATTTAGAATTTAAACACAGCTTGGCAGAGCTCTCAGAAACCTTTTAGGGTAAATAAGAGGCGGGTTGGCTTCGTTAGTAGAATGTGCTTTCGACTATTGATCTAAAAAATATTATTTTAAGGATCTGCTATAAACTGAAATCTGCCGTACCTAAAGATCATAAGCCTTAGTTAGTCTATAATCCTACTAATATTATAAAGGCGAAAGTCCGTGTGTGTGTGTGAATGTTTGTTACCACGTATCTTCATAACTACTAAACCGATTTTGATGAAAATTGGAATGTGGATAGGTTAGTTTCTGGAATAACACAGGGTATTTTTACTAATAAAGATAAAAGATGGTAGTCCACGGGAGCGGAGTCGCGGGCGTTCCCTAGTCAGTTAATAAGTCTTAGATACAGTCGTGTATGTTTTCATCACGTGTGGAAGAAAAATGAATGCAGCTAAATTGCACCAACTAGTTTTGAAGAAAATTGTCGTCGACATTACCGAGATAATAGCAGTTGGTACTTTCGATCTCGGGCACAGACGGGATCTTGTTCTGTTTAAAAAACTTAGGCCTTTACATCTTTACTAGACGATTTATACAGTGTCATGAGGCAATCTTTGCCTACTTAACGGGGCTATGTAGTGCCTGGGACATTGAGATGGAATGGGCTTGCCCAGCACCTAATCCATCCTTTCAGCATATCCACAGGAAAGTCATGGTCAATACGTGTGAGGCTGACTAAGCCGCGGGTTTCCTCACGATGTTTTCCTTCACCGTTTAGAGCTCGTGTTAATCGCATCTAGAGTTTTCGAAACTAAAAATCCATTGGTTCACGGAGTGTTCTGTTTAGATGAAAACTATACCTAGGTAATTATATTTCAATTCAAAGTAGCTCGTTTACGTTGCGTGACATTATAATCGATCGAGCGAGCGAAGCGAGCGAAGATCTTAGTGGTAAGTTGGGCGATTTTGCTTTGTATGTTTGTATGTTTGTATGTTTCACGAATTGTTGTTCGCGCATAACTGTCGAACCGTTCATCCAATCTGCATGAAACTTGGTAGGTCAATAGGTTGTAGTAAGGAAATTTACGGGGGAGCATATGAGCTTAATCGATGAAGGGGTTGTGAAGATATTGGGTTCCCAAGGGGGTAAAAAATTATGAAAGTTACACAAATAAATTGAGTGGGGTGTCATACGAAAGGGCTTATTTTGTACATTCCAAAATGGTTTTTATTTTTAATCTAGGATGTATAGTTTTTGAAATACGACCAAAGACCAAAAACTACGAAACCAGAGCTGCAAGAGCTCCCGTTGCATAGAGTTTCGATGATTTCGTAGCTCATTGACTGGTCGGTCTTAAAAAGAGAGTGGCATCGTTGCGGTTTGGTTTGCAATGATTTTAGATGCTACTTGATTTATTTTCATGATAAAAAAAATTTTGATAAAGAATGAAAATAATTGGGGTAAAAAAAGTTAAGTAAACAAATATATTGAGTGGGCTGTCAAATGAAAGGTCTTTATTTGTACATTCCAAAATAGTTATTATTTTTATTCTAGGACGTATACTTTTAGAAATACGACGAGAATTCATAAATATGAAATACCTAAATGAAAAATTAGACACGACATTATGTATTGCATACATGCCAGTATTTTTTACCATGAAGAGCTAGCGCAATAGGCATACTCGGCAGTATCAGTAGTAGCACTTGAAATTATAGGGGTAGTCAGAAGAAAGTCCAAATGTAAGCCATCTACGGTGCGCGAGATCTCAGTTCGGGGCGAACTACTAGTACTTTGTTAAGGAAAATCTAAAGTTCAGAATTTACCGTTGGGTTTGTTTGATGAAGTCTGCCCCCCTAGCCATATTACACTATCTATCGTCGCTGTAGAATAGAAACACTTCAAAATGTATAGGATTTGACGTTTCAAGTAGATGAGTCATGTGGTCAGAACGTCAATTCCTATACATTTTGAAGTGTTCTATTCTACAGCGACGATAGATAGTGTAATATGGCTAGAGCCCCTGATTAGCTATCTTTGTTGTGGTACATATATATTTTTTGAGTATGTGTCAGCCCTCTGTTACAGGTCCTTAAGTTATATTAATATTACCGCAGGTTTTTAGAAATTGTCTTATAAGAAATAAGTACCAATTTTCTTCTATTTTGATTTAATTTAAACAACACACCAATGACCACATATAAAACAATGAAGTTCGTGATAATTAGATATTTGAACGTGCACTAACTTTTGTAAAGCATTATGTCCTAAGAAAACAAAACCGTGACCAAGAAAATCTACAAAAGCTTATAACATTTTCATAATTTACGTTTCACTTCAAGATATTTTATTGCCCTGGAACTTAATTTACCTACTTTCTCGTAGATCTTTCACTTAGATAGATCATAAGAAATAACAAGATATATAGATAGTTAGTTATATAGATGTTTGTTCTGTGTCTGGGTGTTTTAAAGTATTAAAGTATTATAAGTTTGTATTTACAAATATATAAGTATTCTATCAGTTATCTGGTTCCCACGGTACAAGCTTTGCTTAGTTTGGGGCTAGATGGCGCTGTGTCAAATGTCCGGCAATATTAAATATTATTAAATATATATAGATAGTTTGAAGTACCAAAGTCGGCGCTTCCTGTGTTTGCAATTTGACGCATGCGTATAAACCGGACGCATCTAATGCAGTTTTCTCTTCGCGCCGGTCACTAACCGAGCTAAAGATAGAGAAATTAGTTGAGCGCTCCTCTCAAGTGAACGCACTCTATACAAACGGGAATGAATCAGAATACACAGACTTCGAATCCATAATATGCCTAAAATGACAATTTTTTATTTTGAGATTAATTACCTATCTGCCCATAAAAATTAAATGGTGTTCGTGGGAACGGGTGGATCGATTTGGCTAATTATTTATTTTTAAAGTGTTCGAATTTGTCCGAGTAAAGTTTTATTTAAGAGAACAAACTTGAAATTAGAACAAGACTACGTTCGTCGGGTCAGCTAAGTTTGTAAGTTAGGCATAACTCTGAAGTAAACTTGTAGGTTAGGGGTGAATCAGGCAAGAAGAGAACTTATCATAATTAAGTAAGTAATTATACTTTTTTCCAACAAACAAAAAAGGTTTTAATGCAACCAAATTCTATTATGAGCAGGGTTCGCCGATATATATCAGCGGATATATATCATGATATATATCACGATATATATCAATTGATTTTTATCTTGATATATATCAATGGATTTTTTCCTGTCTTCCGAACTAAAAAATTTGGAGATTAATGGCAACAAGTAGCGAAAAACTACAATTCCAAATAATTTACATTGTGTTTTAAAGTGTTTTTTTAAGTGTTCATTAAAAATTCTTTTGAAAATGAAAAATCTTATCAAAATTTTCAATTCCGACGGGATTCGAACCCGCAATGATACAAGCGATCCTCATTTAGCCGGAGTGCCTTTACCAATTCGGCAATTTAGTCGCTTGTATCATTGCGGGTTCGAATCCCGTCGGAATTGAAAATTTTGATAAGATTTTTCATTTTCAAATGCAAATAAGTACCTAAGTGTGGTTTAACACTTTAACAAATAAAAAATTATAAAAAATCTTTCTCAAATAAACACCAATTTTTTTATACTTTTTTTTAAGTTTTTTATAAAAAAAAAAACCGGTCAAGTGCGAGTCGAACTCGTACGCCGAGGGTTCCGTACCTAGCCATGGTGCCAATTAAGCTAGTCCGCTTAATTGTATGAGCGCCCATACAACTCGGAGGACAATAGGCAATATGCATCAATTTTTTTTATGGTTTTAAACGATAGGTTATATCGTCAATTAACCGTAACAAAAATTCCAGCGCCGAAAAACTAAAATTTTATAACAAAAATAATTTTTAAAATTTATCAACATTTTCATGCACTTGAAACGGACGTGACGTCACAAGTCACCAAAATTACACGCGCTTGTAGGTAGAAAAAAAAAACTTTCTGTCGAGTTTGAAGGAGTGTGACGTCACAGCATACGTGACAAATAGCGTTGCGTTTCAAGTCTTATGAAATTCCCACTATATTTTTGCACTTTTTAATTATTAATTTCTAAGCGAAAATGAAATAATATTAAAAAATAATTACACACACATAATTCTAAAGCCATAATGTTCATAGAAAAATACGTTTAACCCGCTTTTGAATCAGACGCATATTGCCTATTTTAATTGGCGTCAACTATGTATGGGAACACCCTTTAATTTTCAACTTTTTTAACTTTTTGGAATTTTTCCTTTATTTGTGCTATAAGACCTTGCTTTGTGTCAAATTTCGTTATTCTAGGTCAACGGGAACTACCATTTAGGTTTTCGACCCAAAACCTCTAGGGTACTTCCGGTTGACCTAGAACTGTCAATTTTGGTTACAAGCAAGATCTTCCAGCACAAGTAAAGGAAAAATTCCGAAAAATAAAAAAAGTTGAAAATTAAGGTAAGTTTTGGTACTCACAAGTTTTCACGAAAACCTAAATTTGCCTATATCTTTTTATAGTGTTGACTCAGGACCTTGATTTTTATAGTCACAATAGGGACTATAGACCTTAGTATATGGTATAAATTTCAACTTGCTAGCTCTACCCGTTCCTGAGATAATCGATGGTGACACACGGACAGACAGACGGACAGACGGACAGACGGACAAGAAAGTGATCTTATAAGGGTTCCTTTTTTTTACCTTTTAAGGTACGGAACCCTAAAAATGTGGTAATTTGACACTTATATTATTTTACAAATTATTTACACATTTTAAAGTGTTTAATTCCCTTACAGAATGAAATTCGCTTCTGTTTCTTAGTCCGGATATATATCCGATATATATCGGATAAATATCAAAAAATCGGATTTTTGATATTTATTATAAAAATCGGATTTTTTCGAACCCTGATTATGAGATATCTAAATAATTCGTATATATTTACACAATTTCAAAAAATAAGTGTTGTTACTTATTTGTCTAAGTACTTACAATGGATAACTTTCTATCAGTCACAAGTCAACGAACTCAAGACTTAATAGATAACAATCCACTTATCCATGAATATTATGGATTTATGCATTTTGATGCGTCTTCAAAAGAATAGCCGGCGTCTGCGCCTGCCCATACCATATACGTGCAGGCGTAAACTGCGAGATCGATTACAGCTAATTACTGCCCTGCGCTGATGCACGACATACCTCATCCCCAACGTCACCCGATAAGCATCGGTATCTACAGCTCTTGAGCACTTGTTTTTGGTATAAATATACTTGCAAAAGGGCACCAAAAAGGTACGCGGTATAAACAAGAACATTTTGAAAGGGTAGGCTTTATACTTTTAGGAGGGATTGGTGGGATATAAAAGATCGAGAGAGATGGAAACAATTGGGGGAGACCTTTGCCCCGCAGTGGGAAAATATAGGTTAATAAAAAAAAATGCTTAGTGAAGAGAGTACGTGATGACGGGTAGCGGAAATTGGAGGAAAGTAATAAGTTGTGCTGCTAAACTACCTATATTTTAAAGAGATAAAATGTGTTTGTTAAACTGAAGCATAAATGTAGCAAGCGCCATAAAACTAATAACAAATTAACCAGACTTTGCTCATACATTCAAAATACATAGTTTTAGAGAAGAAAGATAATTTAATTTGAAGCATTTCTGTATATTTAACTCAAAACTGAACTTTTTCAAGTTGTAACCCTATTTTAGCGGAGGGCGATGTAATAACATTTTTTTGCATTGATTATGTTTTTATTGTATTTTGTTATTGTTTGATGAGTGGAAGGTAACGGGGGAGGCCTTTGCCCAGCAGTGGGACAGTTTAGGCTAGTCAAAAAAATGTTTTTATTAAAAGTATGGTCATTTTGAGCAATTGTAAAAATTGACTTTCCGAACGGGATATCACTATTCCTGAATACGAAGTAAAAGAACGTATTAATTTGCTGACTGTATCTCTCTGTCGGCGTTTTCAATTGTAACCCGATCGCTTTCCACCGCGTTTGCGAAGAAATAATAATTTCACTCGAACAGGTTTATGTATTCGGATAAAGAGAATTTCAGTGTACAACCGTTGGCCATAAAATTACGGACCTAGACGGATTATCAAGATCTATCTATTCTTGTCATATTATAATGCTACGTTTCATGTTATTGCAAAATTGTTTCCTTAGCTCATGTTTCAGAAATTGGTCTTATTTATTGTGTTTGTGAGTAAAATAATTGGCACAGAAGCAATAGCTGACTCTGACAAAGAATCATGAGTGAGAACCAGAATGACTACCTTACCTAGAGAAGCAGTCGTAAGCCTATGTTAGTGTTTTTTTTTTATTGCTGATAGACATTTTGTTTGGCAACAATCTCACCTGATGGTAAGCGACGATGTGGCCGACAATAGATCATTTTTGTTTATCGGATTATGTTTTCCCAAAAAAAAGAAATCCCGCGAAAAACGTCTTTGTTAGTGTCTTTTCACACGTCCCGGTTTCCGGGTAGCTGGTGCCAGCTACTCGTGACGTTTGTATACAAAATACGCCGGTACGTATGAAAGCTACCGTACTTGCCTATACACTTCACCGCTTACCGGCTACTCGGCTTCCGGGACGTATGAAAAGGCACTTAGTATTTATTATACCTATGTATATTTCACTAACTAACAGGCTCTGTTGATTTGATACCTTTTGTAAACACTGCCACTGAAAAAACTGAAATCAAACTGATTTCAGTTTCAAATCAAAACTGAAATCACTTTGTTATATTTCTTGATCCGTTTCTAAACAAAGCAATTTATACTAGAGTTATATCAAACTGATAATAAAAGAATAGGTATCTACTGTTTACTTGATACAATTGTAAGCACTGCACCAAAACTGAAATCACTCTGCACACAGTGTTGCGTAAAGGCGATAATGACTTCAATTATCGCTCAGTTGCTAATTTCGTTAGCATCTGAACGCCATACAGGCATATCTCTGTACTTAGTTTATCAGATAGAGGCTGATGTATGTGCTAACTGTGCATTTGCCGACCCGAAGCTAGGCATAGAGAATACATAGAGCTGCATACTACGTCTAGACTTTACCTATTGTTTATGTTTGTGGATAATTCCGAATTTTAAATTTAGTCTTCTAACACTTTTGACTTTAAATCATTTTTAAGTAACGTTTTCCTCAATATAAAGATCTTTAAATGTGCTTAATTTCCACCATATAGCTTCATAATGGAAGTGGGTGAAATATTGATTGCATAATTCCATGACATACAAAGATTCAAGTGCTTCGGAGGGCACGTTAAGTTGTCGGTCCCGGCTGTCATGACGGAGGCCTTTAGGCGACCTAAAAACTCCGTCACCAGAGTTAGCCACTTGCTCACTTACTTTTACTTAGTGAAGTTAAATAAAAGCTTCTAAAATATATAATTTTAATTACGAACGCCATATAAGTTGAATAATCATCAGTCGGTTTTATTTTATATTTAAATTAAAGATATTAAGTACATAATATAGACAGGCATAGCATACATATCTAGTTTTAAAGAAAATTTAATTTGAACAAATCATAAAACCGTTTTGTATGCAGCAAGAGTTACAAAGTGATTATTTTTTTAATATAAAGTTCACATCTAGCAAACTCTATCATGTGATCACAATAGCTTGTACAGTAGCGCCATTGTACTTGACACCGGCACTACACTTCCTAGTTTGTAAGTGTTCCCATAATCATAATAGAATTATGGATGGTGTCGTGATAGTGCGATGCACGGTATCATAGTGGAGTACGATCTTGTATCAGATTTTATGAGAACAATTTTGTAGAAGAATTGATATTCGGAAAATTGTGAATTGAATCTTAATAGGAACTTTGTGAGGGTTGTATCTGTATAAACAAGGTTTTTCTTATTTTGTTATAGGTAGGTACGTTTCAAATAAAGAAGTTAACTTATGATCGAAAGTGGTACTCACAACACATATTGTTTAAATATAATGTGATATAAAACGGCATTTTTTGTGAGAAAGAAGAAATATAATAAAACAGTTATCATTCATAACAAGTATCTAATTAAATAAAAACATATCTCTACCAGGTACAAACATTTACTATGTCATCATAAAATAAATACAAAAGGTTTAATATAACAAGATTTGTGATAAACAAAGAAACTAGACGTAATTTTATAAATTATCTCGATCACTATCTCAGGCCAGAAATGCGAGTATTTTGTGCTCAAACGTGTGTAACAAAAGGAAGTAAAAGTGCTTGTGCAACAGTTATGCCGACACAGAACAGAAACATAAACACTGCTTCAACTATTAGAACATACCGCTTTGCATATTTTAGTAAACAATTTGTACGCTATAGGGTGTCCCGGAAATATGTTTCCCATAGTAGATAATAGTTTAACGGAAGCATGTAATTGGTCATGCTGAATGCAACGAGGTGACAGGCAACGTCCTTACCTACTCTGTTATTCATTTTGGAGTAACAAACATGGCCGGCTGCTAAATTTGTTAGTATCTCTTGTCATTAAAAGGAGAGTGAGAATAAAAAAACTTTCTCTGAAGTATTGAGATGGGAGTATTCTAAACGGACACAGTTTTAGAAATATTATGTTTATAACAGGTGTATATAACTATTTCGACTCAAACCTTCTCCAATCAATTCTACACGTGAATATGAATAATAGGGCTGTACTGAGGCTGTATTTTAACTGTTGTATTAGTTATGCCACTATTGAGGTCATTCTGATCAATCGTAGAGTACCTAAACATAATCTTCAGTCAAATATATTTTTTTTAAAGAATCTTAATACAAAGTAGCTACTACAAACGTTATTTTTAAATTAATAAATTGAGATCGTCTCCTTTTGAAAACAGGTGTAGGTACTTACGTGTATTAGTTGCATAAAGGCCAGTAGGAAGACGATTCAAAGGAAAACATCGTAGGTAGTGCTTCCGTAAATTAACAATCTCTACCTCGATTCGCACATTATGCTAATCGAGGAACCAACAATAATCAAAGTTGTTAGGTACTATCTGTCGCAAAATTGCTCATTTCCTTGAATTTGCATGCAAACCTTTCTCCAATTATAAGCTATTATACAAAAAGATTGAAACAGCGAACCATTGTTAGGAGCGCAAAAAGAGGAATCATGGAGGTTATAATTTTCTCGCTTCCCGTTATCACACCGCAGTCGCCCCTGACAATAAACCACAGATAAATGTGCAGTTCCAGCTTGCTACTTCGTACTTATCACGGTTACGCAAATTGCACGGTTTCAGAAGTGTTGTCCGATGTAAAAACAATAAGGTCAGAACAAACAGAAAAAATACAGATAATAATCATCGAACTCAAAAAATCAATTGATAAATAGGTATATATCACAAAATTTCTCTTAATTTGTCTGTGAACTTAACGAAACAAAATCATACCTGAATTCCTCAATGAAAAAATAGACCTTTTTATGAAATTTAAGATTATCGGTAGATTTTTAAGATAGGTACTTAAAGGCTCGTCCGAATCCGTCGTTGAGAAAAAAAATATTACTAAAAAGCAAAATCGTCTAGGTTTTTATTAATTATTTTACAATCAGTACCTGGCAACCCTATCGCTATAGAACAGCACAAAGCTATTTGGTATCCAAACCACGCCTCGGCACCTCATAATCACAGATTAGCAAATGAAAGAACGGGGCGATAGGCAATCGCTTCCCTGTAATGAGAGACACCGAGCACGAACCCTGAATACCGTTTACCAGGAAGACGCCTCGGCTTTATACTGCGGCTGTAGGTAATAAGCAACTTCGATGACGGTGTGAATGAACCAATCTCTCATGCAAATGCATTCTTTATATCCTTGACTTTTGTGATCAAGTTTATAAATAGAAGAAAGATTGGCTATCATTACATACATAATATAAGTAATTATTATTATAATTTTTTCATTCTACATCTAGTGCTAATATTATATTGGTTAGATTAGAACTTGCGAACTTCTAGAAAATCGTAGTGTAAGATAACTGTTGAGTGTGTGTGAAATGCATAAACATTCTTCATGCATGAGTGTGCAGAGACAACCAAAATGTATGTCAAAGTTTAAATGATCGCTTATTGGTTTTGGCGAGAAATTTTACTAATTCACGGAGTTACACAATAATTTACATAATTAATACTTATGTATTTCACCAAAGTAGGTTTAGATTATTATTCTAAAAGAAGATAAATAAATTTAAAACATCCTGTTTTGAAAGACGGTGATGAAAACAAGTTTTTTTTAAGTTAGTGGATCTAGGATATTCTGATCGGGTTTAATAAAATAAATAGGATGGGACTAGAATTACAGAAGTGCTACATCCCGATCGGTCTACGGGAAGAAATATATAAGTCTTAATCGGATCGTTGAGCTACTAAGTAGGGTGAGTAGGTAAATTGGTTAGGGAGTAATTTATTGAGAAAAATGTGAACATCCCAATGTTCGGATTTATCTCAATAAATAACTCCTCCCTTTTCATATTTAGACAGCGATATATAAATGTAGGTATATAGCGATTTCATTTTCATGACACATATATTATGTGTACTATTGTAGCAGTTTGGCTAGCTTGGACAATTTTATTTTATTTTACAAGTTTAGTCAAATTTTGTCATAATCACGATATACATCTAAACAAGGTTTTTTAAATATCCTTCAAATGGTGTTTAAGTGGCCATTTGCATTTGAAATTTAAAAGCCATGACGGAGGCCTTTAGGCGGCCTAAAAACTTCGTCACCAGAGTTGGCCACTTGCTCATACGAAAGAAGAAGTGGCCATTAGGGTTTTTATGATGTACTTAAATTTACTTAACCCAAATCTTGTGTACGTACTTTCGGCTAAAGATGGTGTAGTCGCGAAGGACAAAGAAGAAATGTATGTCCGTATTTTTTTGTCAACTATTTCAGTAATATCCATTTTTGTGGTACATTTTTCATCCACAGGTAGTTTGGTGACTGCTATTTAGCGATAAGACTGCCTATTGTTTAAGATATATCAAAGTTATAATATAAGAAATTATTTTAGTTAAATATTGCTTAGTTTTTAACAAAAAATGGTCATCTATTCAATTGTAATATAAAAACAATATTAACCTAACTCAGCATGTCAATGGGCTTGCAACCTGTCACGTAGAATATTACCTAACTACTTGCAAAAAAATTAACGTACTTATAGGTACTGACTTGGTACTGACCCTATTATTTATATTTGAGAGTAAAATTAGCACGGCTTTAGATATAATTTTTTTTGTCACTCCTATGTCAATCAAACGAGATAGCATCATATTTAGTAGCTATTAGAGCTCTAAGAAGATTGAACGACCATTATGAATAACGGGTAAAATATTTACATTTATATTTAGCGTATTTTTTGCCGTCCGTACAAACATCGGCTATAAAGTACAATCAGCGTCCACTATATGCTCAGTGGCATTCCGTGTACTTTGCTTAACGAATAGTTTGTCAGGGCGATAACTCCACGCGGCGTCTTTAAATATACACAAACAATAATATATTTGAAGAATTTCGTTTAAGAATGGAAATTATTATAACTATGTTTGAATGTTTGGGAGACAAAATCACAGAATATATATGCGTGAGACCAACAGATGGACTTAGAACAATGTCTGTGTTTTGACGGGATACAAAATTATGTAAACGATTGACGAAGATATTTTTCTTTTACAAGACTAATCGTCACTAAGGACACAGCATATACAGGGTGGAAAAAATCGATGGGCCCTGGAGGGAAACTACTTTAAATCCTTAAGATAGATTATTTTACTTAAAGGAAACATTCATTTATTTTTAAAAAGAAACAAAACTGTAATCAAAGATCTTCTAAAATTTACTTGCTTTACACGGGAATCTAATAAGCTTAAAATTCAAAAAAATACACTCGCTATTTTATTCCACTAGTCCGTCTAAGGCATGAACATGAACATGAACATGGAATGAAAGAAAAATGAATCATTCACTCCAGTGAACATTCGTCCTAGTGAACCGTCTGATATCACCTTTACAACGGAGTCTTTGGTCATTTGTAGAATAGAAAAGAAACGGAAATGTATGGTTTAGTTAACGTTTTGCTTGTGGTTGATAAAAAGTTCGTTAGTAGAATCGGCACGGCACCCAGGTCTGAGGTCTGCACCTGCGAGGACGCGCCTTTCACTGCGCATCGAAAGTGCAGGTGACGTAACTGACCTGCGACCTGCCTGTGCCCTCACCACAAGTTACTTGGCATCACTTGCGAGTGTCAGAACTTCAATTCCAGTTAAATATCTAATAGACAATTTTGTTTAAGGGACCGGCGAACTTACCTACTTACCTACGAACGTCATACCAAAATAATTTAAAATTCGAGCATATTTTTATCACTGTATGTTATTATTTGGATAAAGGCAGTATTTACCTAGGTTCCTGTTACACTTTTGTTCCAAAAAACTTACTATAGAACAAATGAATAGAAAAATTGCCATTTTTGGTGAACCTACAAAGATTTCAATTCAATTTGCTTACATTTCTTTTAAGGTAAGTTTCTCGGAACAAAAGTGTAACAGGAACCTAGACAAATGCCATAAACTGATAAAAATATGCTTAAATTTTAAATGATTTCGGAATTGCGTTTTTATGGAAATTCGCCTGTCGCAGGCCTCTTAACGAACAGCTTTAATAAAGTCACGGATAGAATAGTAAACTCTGATACACCACTATAAACATTCTTATTTGTTAGTAGGTACTAATAGGGTTTTTACAGATTTTTTTCCTTGACTGTACTAAATCAAACCCTAATTAAGACAGAGGACGAGTTGACGAATGAAAATAATATTTATTTTGAATTTCGTCAACTCGTCCTTTTGGACCAGTTTTAAAAGTGACGAGTTGACGAATAAGTCCGCACGTGCAATGCCTAAGCGCCCCTCGAGGGCACCGCAGTGGCTTGGCACTCTTGGCAGGCTACGCGATAAGGAAGTTAAGTTTTTCTTACTCATCTTATAATATTAGAATAAAAACTTTTTTAAAGCAACGTTTTTAGTTTATGTTTGAATGAAATTATTTTTACTAAATTTTTTGTATTAGGTATCGGAGATTTTATTATACCTAATATAACATTTATATTAGTGATACATTATATATCATTAGCTCTGCAGAAAGGACTTTTTTATACATTTCTATTCTAGGTGTAGGCTGGACAAGTTTCTTATTGCAAAGAGGATTTTTATTGAATTCGAAAACTGTATTATTTTTTCAAGCAAACAGTGTGATTTCTTAAATATGTATTGAGGGTAGGGTAACATATTTACTTAATATAGAGTTATAAAATTTTCATGTTCAAATCAAGCAAAAAGTGGTGCTAGGGGCTTCCACTCCACCATTTGATTAGCTGTTTACTGAACTAGTTGATGCAAGCTTGCATGATTGATGGGCCTCGTTCTCGGAACAGATTTCAAATTTTGCTCATTTCAAACCATTTTTATAAAACAAAAGATTTTGCACCTTAATTTTTATCTTACAATCTCAAAAAGAGAGCAACAAGTGTTGCAAAATAGACAGTTTTCATGTTTGCAAAGTAATGTGGTCTGCTTCTCAATTTGACAATTATATATACTTACATAATTATATTATATCAATATGTCACTTTTACAAAATTTAAACTGATAATTTACTTTGTAAAATTTAGAGATCACGCAACTGTAGTTAATACCTAATCAAAATTTACCAATAAAAGGTAAAATAAAAGAGTTCTTTGGTTCATCCAATTTTATCTAACCCATGTTGGCGTGAAATCGCTACGCCATTCCCCATAAAGCACGATCCATACTGAACATTAGGTTTCAAGCATTCTTACAGATCAGAAGATAACTCAGTGTCGTCAGAGCGGATAAATCGATGCTAAAATACGGAGGAATCGGCATCGGTATTTAATGATACTGTCACAGGTTGTAAATGAACAGCTTGATCAACTAAAGTTTGCTTATGCACTAACACTTCCAGTGACATGAAGCGGCGATTCAGAATGAAATAATTATTTATCAAATAATATAGATAAGTATAAAATTGTCAGTCGCAATATCAGGTAGACAAGTATCGAAATCGAAGTTGCATACAACCCTTACTCTCTCCTCGGAAATGTTAAAATATTTATGATTTGGGGTAAGTACCTATTGAGAAAATGAGGGGGTTTTTGTTATTAAATACTTCCTATCCTAGGTGACATGGCCCAAAAATCTTCATCATGTCTTGATCATGTTTAGGCTGAGACTCCACCAAAGTGGAGAGGAGATGTGTTTAAACAACCAATAGAATTTCGTTATTTACACGTCTGTGAATAACGTGAATAATGTGAATAATGAGATGTGTGGATAACGAAATTCTATTGGTTGTTTAAACACATCTCCTCTCGTCTCCGCTTTGGTGGAGTCTCAGCCTTACACACTAACGTCAGAACCGGGGCTGGGATGTGTTAAATCAACCTACAAGTAAACCAGCCAATCGTTTGATGAGCTGTATTGACCGGCCTTTCGTTAATGTACGGTGGTTAACCAACTGTCAAACATCACCATTCCGGACAAATCGCATCGGACCTCCTACCGGTGCGTCGTAAACCAAATTCATAACTTCTGCCTTCACAATAACTCCACGAGTTTAATTTTGCTTGGCTTGCGAGAAACTAAAAGACAATTTTCACTCTTCGATTGCAGGACCACGTAACCTCTGCTTAAATTTATCGCCGTATTGAGGATTACGTGAAATTTTTGATGATTTCAGACCGTGAATTTGATTTTAAACCGACTTCAAAAAAAGGAGGAGGTTCTCATGTCGTTGGAATCTTTTTTTTTCTTCCTTTTATGAATGTTCACTGATTACTCGAATACGATTGGACTGATTTGGAAAATTCTGTTTTGTTTAAAGGGTAAAATTTCCGATTGGTGCCATAAAAATTTGGTGAGTATCGGTTGAGGATCCTCGGAGTTATGAACAGAAATGCACCTCGAGAGTGCAGAAAATTGCTCATAACATTGAAGACGGTTTTTTTTTCGTTTTAATTTAGCCACTTGTTATAGGATGTCCGAAAATAATAATAATTTATTATACAGGAGCCTATTATTTGTAAGTGAAATGGAAAACTAATCTAGTATGATATGAGCTAGTAGTCAACTCTATATTGACAGAATGGCAGTGAAAGTTGTGAACTAATCAATTCCTCCTTCCGTGAACGAAAGAAATACCAACAAATAACTTTTCCGTTTTGTTTGTTTGATTCAGTATTATTTATGTTATTGGAAGGTGCAATCGTATCGTATAGTTAATAAGCACGTGAATATGCAAATCTGTGATATCAGTAATAAATACAGTAACACTAGCACAAGTTAAAAAGATTAGAATCTTAGTGTAAGATAGAGGTAGTGTAACGCTCGTCTTGGAAGTATTTTAGTGGGGTCTCACTAGGGTAAACACTGGGTTGAGTCTTCTGTTATTTATGGGAATATACTTTTCTTCCAGAGTGGCAGAACATTCTACTGGGCAATAGAATCATGACAACATGCCATGATGATATTTATGCAGGGGTTTATTGATTGTTTTAACAATGTGCTTTTAGTGACAGTTTTAAGGTAGAGTCGTGACGTGACACGATACACGAATACCTTTAGTGGTCATTAACGGGCTCGATGGCTTGTTATATACGTCTGAACTGGTGCTAGGCGTGTATGTAGTAGAATGTTGATTGAGTGCCATACAGACTTGTTTTCTCAAAGTGTCTATAAAATGTAACAGCGAATGCTGTGATTACTTCAGTAGTACTCAGATGAATGTAAATTAAAGTTACCCAATAGTTTCATAACTTCTTCATTAGAATTTTATTGCACTTCTACTTAAGTTACTGTAAATAGATGCTATCTAATTGTCACCTAAATGTAGATGAATAAAACGTGTAATGGATATGTCAGTAGAAGAGAAATGGGTAAAATATGGATGGCATATTGTGAACGATATGGCCTATAAAGGACTGAATTCAGAGATGAAAAATGATGGAGAATAGTGCTGACTCAATTCAGGCTTGATAACGGGAGACAATGATGATGCTGATTTTGCTCTTCCTTTTGAATATTTAAGAATCGTTATCTTATCATCATCTCTATAGAAGTTCACTGCTAGACGTAAGCCTCTCCATCTAGCTTTCAGGCTTCTATTCAATAAACATTACAAGTCTACAATTTACAAAATTGTAATACAATTCTGACAGGTTTACATAAAACACTTGTCATAAAATTCGACGAAATTGTAGCTTTTTTACTTTGTAGACTTGTAATGTTTATTGAATAGGGAGCAGGTTAAACGGTTTTCTTCTAGTTCCATACACTATTTCAGAATAGCTACACGCTGAATGTTCTAATCATTAACTCGTTTTTGCGACCGCAAAAGAAAAGACAAGGATCACAGCATTTCAAAAACGATCTAAAGTTTAGTGCGTCGAGTTCTTCGTATTTAGTTCAAACGCCCACCATTCGATCTAAAAGTGTATTGCTGAGAATTAGATATCATAAATGCTGTACAAATCCGAGTCGGCGTGCATAAAGGAATGTGAGTCCCGTTGTTGCAGTTCCATCTCCACCATTTCCTGCTCAATCAGCGCGATTCTTGGCCGAGCCGCATAGATAAGGCTAGCCACACATAGGCTGCTGACAGCTACAATCTTGCTAAAAACCGTGGAAAAAGAATTTAACTTTTCTGTTCTCATCTCATCCTACTAATATTATAAAGGCGAAAGTCCGTGTGTGTGTGAATGTTTGTTCCCACGTATCTCCATAACTACTAAACCCATTTTGATGAAAAATTTGCAATGTAGATAGATAATGACCGTGAATAGGACGTAGGCTACTTTTTATCCTGAAAAAATGCACGGTTCCCGTGGGATAAAAAAAATAGTAGTGCACGCGGGCGAAGCCGCGGGCGTCCGCTAGTTTTAAATATTTCCCTCTCAATCAGATTATTTTTTTCCTTATTAACTCGCTACTTAAGCTCGTCATAATTACCGTCCGATGGCATAAGTCATCTGCAACAAGCTATAGTCCGATTATTTCCTGTAATCCGTTTCTTTACTTTTTACTTGCAAAATCAGTACAGTTCCTTAGCATTCTTAAGAATACCGATCTACTAAGGCTACTTACTAATGTCACAAGTCGCCACCAGCTTCTGACTGATATTTTAATAGTTTTATCGATTGACTTTGATAGAAGGCATTTTATAAATAGGACTGCTGGGATCGTTTTGAATCACACACATCGTTTGATCCAAATTAGCTCATAAAAGTCATACCCCATTGTTCATAATTAAGCTGTCAATTTAGCAAAGCTTTATGGAATGTTTTTTCTTGGCACTCATATGTCATTAGAAAGAGACGGCAAAATTTAGCAGCCATCTGAGCTATTGGAAGCTATTATGAATAAAAGAGCCACCCTGCAACAACTAGTAACAACACAGAAGAATAACTATATCTCCACTTCTATTCTATTTCACGCTTTGTGCGGCTTCAGTCTGCTTCAGTCAACATAACCACCACCCGGTATTTACGATTAGCTCGTGTGCGGTAAGCCTAACACTATGAATAAACCATTTTAATTATCCGTATTTACTGCAAAAAAAGCAATCTCTCGATATTGGATAAGGTATATAATTCATTTGGATTATCGTTGTATTAATTGTTAAGTATCTGACTATTATGACGCACTAAAACTAGAATTCCCTAGACTAGCTGCCATTAAATGTTTAATAGCAAATTGAATGAACTTCCTACAGGGAAAATAGCTAGGTTCCCTTGGGCGCTTGCATACTGCTCATAGAAATAATTTACTTAAGAACTCATTCCAAGGGTGTAAATGTATAGTAGAAATGGGCAGTTGTGAGTAAGTATTATTGCATTTAATTTAAAACCGGCATCGTAATATAGATGGACGTGAGATAAGCTTTTAAAAAACACTTTCACTGTGTAATTGGTGCCGGTAAACACTAATAAGGCGACAAAGTCGAACTGAGACGTGTCGACGTCGAAGTTTCACTTAAGCCTGCGAGCAGGGTACAATGAACTTTACGACATTGGAAATAAGTACTAAACTCAATCAATCGCACGAACATAAATCTTGTAAAATGTTCTAAGCTTAGCATTCCACTCAATGTGGACTTGTGAGCTTCCAATAGCAATAGTGAAAATGACTCTGCTTTATAGTTTGCGAAAGTTCAAAAATAGCAAAACCCTTTATTGCTTGCTAAATTAGTAAAAACAATTGAATGTGAATTTGTTTTATTTTTAGCCTAGGCGTGCTTTCTACAGATTCATAAACAGTTTTGAGACAAACTCATTACCCTCCTTTTTGCTTCGCCGTAGTCGGGTAAAAAGTGAGACTTTTGTTGTTACTTTATTATATTCTGCGGTTGCAGGGCTTGGCTTGGTTAGAAAGTAAGCCGCAGTTTGTGGTAAAAACTCGCACAGTTACGGGAAGTAAAGGCACCGAGTGGTGGTATAGGAAAAGTGGTCTATGGGAAATTCTTTCTACAAGACCGAACAGGGCCTTAAGCAAACGTCGGTCAAAGCGTTCGAAGGAAACGATTAGCAATTGGACGTCAATGACTTATGCGTATCTAGTTTGTATATTCTCAAGAATTTTATAGTTCGTGTTTTTGCGCTTTCGTGATACACCATCGCTACAATGACGGCTTTTCTAAGGGTTCGATTATATTGTCGTATTTTATGCGTTCAACTTGTTCAAGCCTATTGTTTGTGAGTAGGTACCGTCGGTGTATGACTGACAATGTTCAACAGTAATTATTGGTGCGTTCAGATAATAAGTGCTCTGTTCTCATTTAACGGACGATATCTCGCCTCAAGGCTAGCAAATATGTATTTAATGTTTTCCGCTGTGCATAAACTATTTTAAAAGCAAGGACAACTAAGATTGTCTCACACTAAAACAAAAACAATACCAGTACGCCTAAAACTTTTTATTTAGGTATCGGAGCACCAAAATTTAATTTTGTCCAAGTTACTTTATGAATTACAAAAAGAACTTCACTGCTTTCTGTTCGTTCTTGTCTTACCTACTAAATTAATCATTATAAAGAGTCGTGAAACCAGGTAGCTATAGGTTTTGATAGACAACTTAATCGTTACTAGATAATTTATACAGCATGAGAAGGTAATCTAGGCCTTCACTTAACAGAACACTGTATGTAATACCTAGGACACTGTTGAGATGGAGTTGCCCAAACCATCCTCTCAGCCTAATCAGCCTAATTAAGAGGAAAGACCTCATTTATATAGGGACATAAACAATACCGGTGTTTCTTCTTTGTAAACCCAAGCTGTAGTAAATGAATATAATGGATTAATAACTACAATTTTTTTTTATTAAATCTCAAGTCTGTCACAACAGTTAAACCAGAGCGTCACCGTAAAAGGACCGAAATCATATCTGATTGTATCAATACAATAAACAATCGCATCGCATTGACCTGGATGCGCGAGGGTGTAAGTGGCACGGTGCTCGTGGGAAACCAATCACACGCAATCACCAATTGGCACTGCTCATTTTATACTGTTTCTGCTACTGCTAACAGTTTTATAGTGGTTTTTATTCGCCTACTTTTGAGCTATTATTATTTAAGTAAGACCTATTCTAAGCGTGTATTGAAGCGCTCGTGGCGTAGCTTGCTGAGTCGTTCTTGATTGATCGTGTAACGTTGTGCGCGGTCACAATTAGGCAAGTGGCATTACGAGCTGAGCGCTTGCATGTTTCGGAGCATTAAGCCACGACGGAGGCCTTTAGGCGGCCTAAAACTCGATCACCAGAGTTAGACACTAGCTCATACAAACTTACTTTAGCGTGTATGTACTTATTGGTATGTTTGTTTGATAATAACTTCTGATTGATCATTGGTTCAATCCCTAATCGTCATGAATATTGTACATGCATGTTCGTAAGAGCAGAGACGAGTTAACTTAACTCGTCTCTTTCTTCATAGAAACAAGATATAGATATAGAGACAAGATTTAGCTACACTTGTGACATCATTGTCACAAGTGTAGCTAAATCTTGTGACAAAGTTTTTAGCCCACATAAAGGTCCCAATATGATACGGATATTGGCTCAACGACTTTTATAGCTGGCACCGACTTAAAAGTGCCATCTGAAGCACGGAAGTCGATAGTTGGACTATGTAATTTAATCATGGTCACTCACATTCGACACGACGATATTCGCGAATGTTTTTGCGAAGAGATTTTCCATGCTAAATGGAAAACATTTACAATCTTAGTTTGCGCAAGTGACCGGGATGGTAAACGAGCCCCCACATAAACCATATAAATAATTATGGAAAAAGATATTTCTGATTGCAATAGCTGGTGCTTTGCACGCGAAGCTCCGGGCGGAAGATAGTTTTATAATATTTTACAAACGTGTTAGTCTAAACATCATAAAAGCTGTTTTCATGTTATATTTTGAGAAGATCAAAGAAAGCTAAATTGTTTATATACATTACACATTACATAACACGTAACAGTTATAAATCAGCCGTAGTGCTAACTTGTTAACAAATTAAGTCGCACAATACTCTCATAACGGCATTCTATTGACACGCAAATCAACCGATGGAAAGCTGTTACGCAACTAACGAGTACTCGTAGGTAAATATCATTATCATGTCTATGATTAATCGAGTGATGTTAGGGATAAATTATTGAAGTTTGAATCGGCTTTATGTGCGTAGGTTATAATAAGAAGACTTAAAAGCAACTTGTATAAAATCTTTTTCCATAAAAGACACAAGACACAGGTCTTGTTTCACTTTTTCAATTGATTCAACACTTGATTTAATAAAGATTATCAAAAAGAAAGCTAAAAACAGCCAGGTTTTATTTCATAGGGAAGCACAAAATATTAGAATAATGAATAAAAATGATTTAAGTAAGTAATTTGTAACTTATCGATAACTATCCTTATATCTTATTGGCTCATAATTCAGTAGGTCCATCATCATTGGTTCATTTCACTTATAGTTGCTCTCGAACAATCTTTTCATCATGAACAAGTCTTTATGTGAATACGCCCTAATCGTTTTCACACGCATCTGAGCGAAATGCCGGCCACCACTAGTACTAGTATTCTGTGCCACCACGCATGTTTTATCTACGCAATGTCTCGGAACCGGCGGAACAAGCAATTAAAAACGATTGCCGAATTTGTAGAAGCTTTTGCG
This sequence comes from Camptogramma bilineatum, assembly GCA_958496255.1. Classification (NCBI taxonomy): domain Eukaryota; kingdom Metazoa; phylum Arthropoda; class Insecta; order Lepidoptera; family Geometridae; genus Camptogramma; species Camptogramma bilineatum. Next base: position 7,698,207 of record OY292465.1, on the reverse strand, counting down.
GTTAACAGTAAATATATTTTTTGAGAATTTTATCGATTTTCCTTGTTTTAAAATTTATAGTCAACCTATTCGTGCCCTGCGTCGACCCGGTGAATATTGCGTCTGTAATTTTCATACAAAATAACCACTCACATTTTCGACTTATCCGTTTTTTCCCAAAACTTTCTTTCATACAAATTTTGGACAATTACGAACACATTAAAAAAATCAGCCAAATCTGTCGAACTGTTCTTCAGTGATGATCTTTCATAATATATAAGTATGTATTTTTAAACGTAGGTAGATTAAATATCATTTTACACATGGAATAGGTACTTATTATTATGGTAGACTGGCCTCAGCTCAGTTGATAGTAGCTCTGCCTTCTGCGCTGTAGGTCGTAGTAGGCTTATCCAAAGTCGATTGGCCATTACCAAAATAATTCGAGATCTCGAATTAGAAGTAATTTAACAGTAGCATTTTTGGCATCATCATTACTACCTTATTTTAAAAAGACCGGAGCTGGTTGGCTTAGACCTTCCTTTGCTTTGCCCTTCTCTTTGGTTCACTGTCCCCGAAATATTACTGTTATTTAAATTCTGACCATTCATTGCTAGTGACGTAGCAATTACGAGTAACAGCAATACCAATTACGAACAGAAGTATCAAAATACTACGTAATTTTACGTTATGCAAGTGTAGCTTGTGTGGGTGCATTTCCGAGTGGCGTACACGTGGCTCGCCCACGGTTGTTGACAACCACGAGATGGTTAAGAGTAAATTGCACCTACTATTTACCTTTTACTCCATTGTAGAATAGACTTTTTAGGCCTTTACATCTTTACTAGACGATTTATACAGTGTCAGGAGGCAATCTTTGCCTACATTTATCGGGACACTGTAATGCCTGGAGTAGACTTTTTACGTAAACATTATAAACGGAAAATTCGTGGATTTTCGACCATGAGCTTGGCACATGCAACTGTGCCCTCTAGGGAATTCGATAATACACGAATCATGGTAGGTAAATATTCCGTTTATAGTGCTTACAATGTTCATAGCCATAGTTTCAACCAGGGATCGGATAACCCATTCATAACGGTAACCGCTTCAAACGCTTACCGATTGAAACGGTAACCGATTGAAACGATATACCGAAATGATTGGGTATTAACCGAAATAATAACCCATACCGAATGAAACGGTATACCGAAATGATTGGGTTTTTTAAAACTGTATTTTTGTCGCATTATTACGTAAATATTTCGTAGAAAGAGAGCGATGCATTGAGTGCGACGTTGCCAGCTTGGTTGCCAGCGAATGTAAGGATTTCGTGTTTTTGACTTATTTGAAAGCAGTTTGCGCATAATTCACAGAAAATGTTTTATTTAATGTGATGATGACTTCCTAGCCGATTTCGGCCACGGCGATTGTATTTTTCTAGATAGGCGTATTTAACTTATTTTAATTTTAGGTACTTAGTGTGAGTGTGAGTCTTGATATTTTTAAATTTCCTTTGTGACATGACATTAATACTTACCTATGACATTTAATTTAAGATTTTAATTTAGTAATTTTGCATGAAATTTAAATTACATTGCAGTGCCCAACAGGGTGTATAGCCTACTAAGCCTACCTAGACCTAAGCTATACTATGTACCTACATACAAGCAATGAATAAATGAATATGATATGAATATGAATAAAATAATGGTTAGTAATTTGCTTCTGTAATTTTAACAGATAAAGTAAGGTAGGTATGTAAATAATCTTTGCCTGTTGATGTTCGCATGCGAAAAATGCGTTTTATCCAGGGTCAGAATAAGAATAAGGTAGGTACCTATTACCTACCTACATTTCGCCGTTCTTACCTATCTTCGCATCTTTGTAACTTCGTAACTTCGCAACTTCGCAACTTCGCAACTTCGCAACTTCGTATCTTCGTATCTTCGTAACTTCACAACTTCGTATCTTCGTATCTTCGTATCTTCGTAACTTCGTATCTTCGTAACTTCGTATCTTCGTATCTTCGCAACTTCGTATCTTCGTATCTTCGTAACTTCGTATCTTCGTATCTTTGCAATTTCGCATCTTCGCATCTTCGTAACTTCATATCTTCGTAACTTCGTATCTTCGTAACTTCGTATCTTCATAACTTCGTATCTTCGTAACTTCTCAACTTCGTATCTTCGTAACTTCATAACTTCGCAACTTCGTAACTTCGCAACTTCATATCTTCGTAACTTCGTATCTTCGTAACTTCGCAACTTCGTATCTTCATAACTTCGCAACTTCGCAACTTCGTATCTTCGTAACTTCGCAACATCTTCGTATCTTCGCAACTTCGTAACTTCGCAACTTCGCATCTTCATTACTTCGTAACTTCGCAACTTCGTATCTTCGTAACTTCGTAACTTTGCATCATCGCATCTTCGCATCTTCGTAACTTCGTATCTTCGTATCTTCGTAACTTCGCAACTTCGTATCTTCATAACTTCGCAACATCTTCGTATCTTCGCAACTTCGTAACTTCGCAACTTCGCATCTTCATTACTTCGTAACTTCGCAACTTCGTGTCTTCGTATCTTCGTATCTTCGTATCTTCGTATCTTCGTATCTTCGTAACTTTGCAACTTCGTATCTTATTAGAAGTTACTGTTAATAATATGTTTTTATAAATATTTCTAGTAATTTTGAATACTGGTGTCCCGTTACTGGTCCCGGCTAGTTGTTGGATATTTTACCCTATTTTATATTTTACACATTAGCCAATTTATCTTGTTTTCGTGACTTTTCTATTTAACTAGGTAGGTAGGTAAATAATTAGTATGGTAATACCTAAGTACCACCTACCTTAGGTAAGTTAACAAAATATAAAGGACATAGGTAAGCACATACATGACAACTCAGTAGTAGGTGTAGGTAAGGTCCTCCTAACCTACCTACCTATTTATTATTCTTGATTTAACGGCATAACAATAAGTAAGTAAATGAATATAATATATTAACAACACTGTACCTACTAACAACAATCGAACTAAAACAACATTGAATAGTTTTCCATTTAGGTGATAGTAGATATTAATCTACTTAAATAAGTAAGTACCTATTTATTTTGTCTGATTCTAATACCTAACTAAAATAATACCTACCTACTTACCTTTAACTGCTTTCCACAAAGCATACATAAACTGCAACCAGTCCTTTTGTTATATTCAAAATATCTATGAACGGCGTTAGACTGTTTGCGAGGCATTTAAATGTAAAAAATACCAATTTTTAATCGTTTAAAGTAATTTATTTGTAGTACTTATTCAAAAACTCTCCACTAATTCAGTACTCACAATAACTAAATAATACATTCGTTCGCTACAGCTTTGGCAAGAAATAATCTGCCAAAAAGCGGATAGGTACGGTAGGTAGTGCATAAACAAAATAATCACGTCGATACTCGCACGCAAACTACATAAATACGCAACGACAGAAATTCAAGCAAGCAAGAATATTAAACGCGACAGAAGATGAGTGAGACATTATTTCCGTCGCACTCACATTACGCTACTCGCAGCACACGCCAAAAATGCGCCAATTTAAACCTTAAGAAAAAAACCCATATCGTTTCGGTTGTTATTAACAGAAACGTTTCGGTAACCCATTGTTTCGGTTAACCGGTATTCAAACTGTTAAACAACCGATTCATTACGGTTTTTAACCTTAACCGGAATATCCCTGGTTTCAACAGTTAGACGTTTTGACTAGTTGTCGTCGAGTATGCTTTAGAGTTAGGTAAGTATAAGTACCTACCTATAGTTTTTTGTAAACTTAGTTCTAGTCGATGTAATAAAATTTCTTTAATTTTCTCTTACGCCAAACTAACTGAAACCCTACACTAAGCATAATCTTTCCATTCCACCTACAGCATGTTGCAAAATGGTGCAATGCACACGATGCTACCTACACGTGTGCCGATCACGTGAAAGCCTGACCATTCACTGTATCTGCATATGCCACTACATACCAACTTTTGAAGTAAAATAAGCTTTGCTGTGCTGCATTAAGATCCAATACGGCTTGGGGTAATCTTTTCCATCTAATTTATGTACCATCTAACTACCTACGCTCTAGCTAGTGGGTAAATAATCGATCGAGCGAGCGAAGCGAGCGAAGATCTTAGTGGCAAGTTAGGCGATTTTGCTTTGTATGTTTGTATGTTTGTATGTTTGTATGTTTGTATGTTTGTATGTTTCATTTTTATGTTCTCGCATAACTATCGAACCGCTTATCCAATCTGTATGAAACTTGATAGGTCAATAGGTTGTGCTATGGAAATTTGCTGTGGAGCGTATGAGCGTAATCGATGAAGGGGTTGTAAAGATATGGGGTTCCCAAGGGGGTAAATTTTTTTCAAAGTTACCCAAATATATTGAGTGGGGTGTCATATGAAAGTACTCAACTTATACATTCCAAAATGGTTTTTAGTTTTCTTCTAGGTTCTATAGTTTTTGAAATACAGTCAAAAAGAAAAATTATGAAAACCAATTAACGGAAGTATGGAGAGAGCTCCCGTTTCATAGAGTTTCGATGGATTCGTAGGTCTGGTTAACGGACAAGGAGTGTGGCATCGTTGTGGTTTGGTTTGCAATGATTTTAGTTGCTAAGTACTTGATATTTTTTCTTGAGATTGAAAATAAAAGCCGTGTTGGCCGATTGGAAGAGTGCTCGACTTTAGATTCATAGGTCGTAAGTTCGAACCCTGGCCGTGCTCATCAATGGATTTTTCGATTAGAAAAATTTAAATGCGCATTAACACGAGCTCTAAACGGTGAAAGAAAACATCGTGAGGAAACCAGTTAACGTCAAGCGGCGAAGCGGCGATGGGCTTGCAACCTGTCACGTATGCAAATGCTAACTCCTGCAAATAGTGGGCTGGGCATGTACCAAAATTATAGAGGTAGGGGGAGGGGGAGGGGAGGGAAGGGGAAGGGGAAGGGGAAGGGGAAGGGGAGGGGGAGGGGAGGGGGAGGGGATGGGAGGGGATGGGAGGGGAGGGGGGGAGGGAGGGAGGGGGAGGGAATTGATTTTCTCATACATTTCGTATTGAACTGCTATTTTAATAATTTCTCGAACTAAGAGGCCTTCCCTGAGGCGCGGTACGAAGTTCGCGGGGTCAACTATTGAATATAAACACGACACGACTTAATGTATTGCATGCATGCCTATAATCTTTACTATACTGAGGTAGCGCATTAGATGTCATTCTGTGGTAAACACTAGAAGGAGCACTTAACGTAGGTATAGGGGTAGTCAGAAACAAGTCCAAATCTAGGCTACCAATACAACGGTGCGCGAGATCTCAGTTCGGGGCGAACTACTAGTATATTTTGCTCTTCAAATTGAAATCAGTTTAGCCGTTATGAAAATTCATAGTTTTACTATCCTGATTAGAATCTTTGCATTCCGTTTTAACGAAGACAGTCGGTATTTCTCGAATTGAATCGATCTTATGATAAGTATTTTCCTGGATCATATTACAGTGAAACTTCTAAATAGTGACTATTATTACAATCTGTGGTTTTACTACAGCATCAGGTGAGAATGTGCACATTGAACATGTGCATGTTATTAATAAATAGCACGGCATTATAAATATTATCGTTTGGGTTAGCTCGTATCAATATTATGAATACTTTCATGAATAGAAACAGTATCCGGCTGAGCACCCCGATAACAGAATTACAAATAAGGAATGAGATTATAATGTTGTTGGTAAAAGGTAGTATCAATATTTATATGATTTGAACAACATCCGATGAAAATGGTAACTTTACTGATTAGACTGATAAGTTATTCTTATTACTAATATCAATAACCTGATAAAATATTCTAAATCTTTTTGACTTTGATATACATATCAAAATTCATGTTGTTTGTCTTCCTAAACCATTGATCAGATTGTGATGAAACATTGGAAGGGTCTTCTGAGGAGTCGCGTGAGGGTTTCTGGCCCAAAAAATGATTACAAAAACCGAGTTAGTACAAAGTTCGCCAGGTCAGTTAGTTTATAGGTACTAAAAAATATTCTCAATTAATTAAGCGACTATATTCATACGATTATAAAATAAATGACAATCAAAAGTTTAAATATAATAAAAACTCTGTAAGTACCATGCTTCACCATATTTGGTAGTATGCCTTTGGGCACCTTACGTATAGAGTTGGCACTTGACTAGAGAATTACATAACACAAAGAAAAGCATCGCCAACGTTTTCCAATCGTTACGTCAGGAAAATTGTGCAACTACTGTTTAAACGCATAATAACCTTACATGAAAGTTCCGAGAAGAACTTTAAAAAGCCAAAGTCGCTTTTAATAAGTGGTGGAAAACATGAGTCAGAAACCGCGGGAGAAACCAGAGAAGGTATAGTTACGAACAAAAGTTTATAAGTGGTTTTGCGGTACTTATATGGAAGTGATCATATTCGTTTCATAGGTAAAATATATAGGTGTTAGCGCATAAGCGTTATTATAGCTGGTTATTTTGACCATAATAATGAATTTATGCTTGTAGTATCTAAATTTTAAAACATAGGTATACGCGCGCACGGCTTTCATTCACGCTAAATAGCATTAACCAAAGTAAGTCATTTGGAGTCACTTTGCCGAGTAACATTAAAAATAAGTAAGTTTATAATATGAGTTAGTAGTTAGTAGCAACTGAGTTTTTAAGCATCCTGAAGGCCTCCGTTGCGTCCTAATCAAAACTACTTGAAGATGGTGAACTGTGAGACAAGCCTTGTGTCCAATATAAATACTGAAATGGTGATGAACTATTGTGGTTGAATGTACTGCCTGTTAATAACTGCATGCAAATGAAACCTGTATTACAAGTGCCAATGCTCGTAAACGAATGTCTATTCATTCTGATACAATCTGAAGGCACTAAATGTATGCTTATAAGTTTTAACTGCACCGTTTGTCCACTATGCCTCGTTTAAAACGAGCTAATTAACTATGATAAATGTTTAGATGTGGTTTCTTTATATCAAGAAGTTCGTTTGTTTATAATTTAAGATTTTTTAGTTTTTAATTCTCGTACATATCTGAATGCTACCATCTTTTTGTCTGGGATCAATGGAACATGCCTGATGAATCCTGGGCCCCAATTCCTCTATTTTACAACGTCAACTATTCAAGTACCATTGCCGCTGCGTTTTGTATCGTTCTCCAAAATGGCAGTAATGCAAAACCTCATTGGTAATTTGTTTGAAAACGTCATCACAACAAGTAACCTAACCTCATTGGTACCTAGATTAAGAAACAAAACGAAATAGTCGACGTATTGCTTTGGTAGATAAGAAGTTTTTTAGTAGAATCGAGGAGCTGGAAGCATTCGGTAGCATTATTTCTATAAGCTAATCAGATATAAATAATTCGCAATCAACGTTTAGATAAGCCTTTAGTCCAAGAACCTGATATGTATGAGTTTTAAAAGGAAGTTGCAACAATTACAATCACGTAACCCAATGGAATAGTCAATTTAGCAAAAGTGATAGTTGATAAGCTGATACTAACTAATCTACTTTCTTTACCCATACATTTTATCATCGTTCTAAAATGATTATGATGGTAGTTGGATGGTATCTAGTATAAAAAAAGTATATAAGTATTCTATCAGTTATCTGGTTCCCATAGTACAAGCTTTGCTTAGTTTGGGGCTAGATGGCGCTGTGTGAAATGTCCAGCAATATTTATTATTTATTTCTCACTGTTAACCTTAGATTAAGCTAAACCAATAAACATTGTGTGTTTGAATATGTTTTAACAGTATATTATTCAGAGAATAACATACATTTAAAATTGTATTTACACTGTACGTTAAGAAATGTCTACTGCAACATTACTAGAAAGATATCGCTACTTGCTCTAACGGTCGGCTACTTGAAACTTAACCGTTAAATTTGTACTGTCAGCCCCAAGAGTTGATGAACAGAACTTTTGATAATAGTAACTAGCTGTAACTGTGCAATGCCACGTGAAGAAGAAAATGTTTGGTTGTATACCCTGCATAAAGATTTTTTGGGCCAGAAACCCTTGTGGTCTTCCTTGGAAGAGTCCACCAAAGTTTAATCATAATCTAATCAATGGTTTAGAAACGCATAGAAGACAAACAAAAAAAAACATTTTTATTTTTAAGTAGTATGGTAATAAATGGTAATAAATAGATCTAAAAAGTAAATCTACTTCTGTGGCTGACTATGCATTCGCAATTAAAATAACTCAAGGCGACTGAACCTAAGCTTAAATAAAGTTTAACCGTACTTTTGTGATACCTTTTTCGTACAATCGTACATTCAATAAATGTAAGCCTTTGTTTGCAAAATAATAAACCGTTTATGAATCATCTTAAAAAGTACTTAAGTAGAACCAACTTTAGTAATCATTGCTTAAAGTATAAAGTTAGCAATAAAATGCGTTGAAATCCTTTAATTTACACGACGATAAAGATCACTTACGCAATGAACAATTTAAACACATAATGTAAGCTTGATTTACTCCTTAGAAAATAAAATTGTCCGAGAATGATCATAGTTCAGGTTTTAAGTAGCAATAGTGTGTCATTTTTATTACTTTTACTTAATTGTATATTGTAAGCTTTTACGTAAAGCCCCACACTACGAGCTGAGGTCGTAAATTATGATTACGTTACACTATGATGCAGACGAAATAGAATAGCCCCCACATTAAATTATAAAAAAAGCTATAACAATTATTGGAGTTCAGCTTTACGAGGAAATCAGTTAGTATTCTAATATGCGTGCAATCATTCAAACTTGTTTCTGAATAGGGACCCCTTTCGACATCTTCAAAGGATTCTGAATAACAATTTAGTCATCTGAATTATGTTTTAATTACATGGATTTTTTATATTATGTTTGTTTAGTCATGACTTCACTACTTCATGTCAAAAAAATGCCTGCTAAAGCATGACATTCAGAAATATTTCCAAAAAAGAGTTGTATTAATAAACTTCTTTAAAATCAGACTAGTGATTCCATCCAGAGATTACCTTTTACAAAACTTAAACCAATCAATTCTTCTTTTTAATACAGTATAGTAAATTGCAACCTGTTTCACACGGAATGCTATGTTATACAAAATGTGAGCATTTACCAAATATGTATTTGCACATACCTCTGGCTACCCCCACAGGCATCTTCAAACCATCTTAAGTGCCTATAGTTATGAGAGAAATAGAACGTCTACCGTGCCTTGGGAAAACAGTGATCATGTTTCGTCAAAAGCTTAAAGTGAACCAGCTATTTCCCATAAGCTGTAGTATGAACCAACATATACACAGCATGCACCTGTCACTACCAAATATAACAATGGCCGACTAATGCTCATAAAGATGTAGACTCAATGATTATACAATTCTGTATGCAACGTGCATTCAACCGGCCATATTCGTAATGCTTTTCTGATTATGCAACACTCACGGAAAATGTAAACAGTGGGTATTACCTGGTAAATGCCAATAGTATGGGCCCTGAAGAGAGGCATGTGAAAAATATTGTAAAAGAGTATTGTGCATCAGTTTCTACAGAGAACAGATGATTACAGTCGATATCTGAGTAATCTCACAGACTTGGGTCTAAAGACTCAATTCCGCACTGAGAGAGTTTAAAGACTCGAGTCTCAGTGCGGACTCTAAAGTGAGTACAGTTTTATTATCGTTTTGAGGTACTGTAAATGTACATTTAGATTCTAAGTCATAAGTGTAAAATTTTTCTCCATCCAAAGGTTGCTTGGTAGAGATAGCTTCTTAGCGATAAGGCCGCCCATTGTACATTGTTACTTCGTTTTGTCATTGTTGTTTCTTGCTTATTCTAAGGTGTGCAATAAAAAAATTTCATTCATTCATTCATTCTTACAGTAGTCATTGGCTATTTTACTTTGCCGATGCGGTTTCTAAGTTTTATCATGCTGTAGCTTTCCGATCAAAGTATTATACCCATTGTTACATCATCTATGTGCGGGTATCGTCCATTCCTCCAAGTCATTATTTAATTAAGAGTAGTCAATACTTTTTATTTTCCCATGAACACGCCATTTATTCAATTACTCACTGTATTAGAGAATGTTGAGGCATTTTATGTTTTAACTAACTTTGCTAACCTTTCATCTTCTATTATTAGACTAATGGTAGAATTAATTTATATCTTTTACTTTTATCAAATATTTTATACTTAATAATTTTTATTTGATAGAATTAGTAATAGAATGAGATAGTTTAAACCTAAGATAAACGATAATTTATCTTGAGTTTAAACTACCTTGTTTAAACATTTAAATATTATATTTTTAAGACATGCATAAAAAACAGTAAATACCTAACAGTGATTCGGTATTATAATAAACCTCACTCGTCATTCTGAGATAATTGAAATTGGTAGGTAATCACAAAAAAGCTAAGTAAATCATAATAATATCTCACGAATTCTGTGAAGCAGGATAATTTGTCAGCAAATTGTGAAGCTGCCGTCACAGTAACAGAAAATGACTCAGCACTCAGATGTTATGTGCTCTTGCATAAAATATTACCGTTTACTTTCGATCACCTTTCGTAAAACATATGTTTGATGGCTGTTTAAACACTCTATATACACATTGTTTTCTATAGACTTAGCTAACCGACTTAAAAACTAGTTGATTCTTCGGTTATTTCGCCCACATTATAATGAAATCCAGAAACAAAAGTGTCAGCTAACAATTTTTGGGAATTAAAAACACAAAAATCAGATCTAGGAAATGTAAAAACATCAAGATATTCAGGTAACTCATATTTTGTACTTCTGTGCTTTCATTAATAGTCCAGTCAGCTTAGCATAAAAATGGTCTAAACCTCGGAATGACAGATAATAAGCTGAATTTTCGTATGTAGCTTCATTTAGGCGTCCTAAAAGTTGTCTCAAAAGTCTCATAAAATCTCGTGTCTGCGTCTTAAGTTATTCAAGGTCAAAGGTAAAAAAAATAGTTTTTCGCGAATATCTCGGTTGCTATTGGTCCAATGATGTTAACATCTATTATAAAGTTGTAGAGCATACAATTTGCGACAAATTTTGTTTAAAACATTTTTTCATGCGCTCAACCGTTTTCGCGATAGAGGAGGGTGAGTGAGCAGCGCTCAACCATACGCGTAGGTACTGTAACGGAAAGTCAAACGTGAATATCTGTGAATACCTTGAATTTTGAATAATTTGTTTTATTTATCAGTTAATTATCGACCAAGCGAGCAAAGCGAGCTAAGATCTTACGATTTTGCTTTGTATGTTTGTATGTGTAATTTTTATGTTATCGCATAACTATCGAACCGTTAATCCAATCTGCATGAAACTTGGTAGATAACTAGGTTGTGCTATGGAAATTTGATATATGACATATGAGCGTAATCGATGGAGGGGTTGTAAAGATATTGGGATCTAAAGGGGGTGAAAAAGATAAAAGTTACACAGATATATTGAGTGGGGTGTCATATGAAAGGACTTAATTTGTACATTCCGAAATAGTTTTTATTTTTGTTCTAGGAAGTATAGTTTTTGAAATACACATACTGAACGCTTTGCGCTCACGGCCCTGTATCGCAAAAACGGTTGAGCACATGGAATTTTTTTTTCAATGAATTGGTCGCAAATTTTAAGCTCTACAACTTCATAATAGATGTTAACATCACTGGACCAATAGCAACCGAGATATTCGCGAAAAACTATTTTTTTTACCTTTGACCTTGAATAACTTAAGACGCAGACACGAGATTTTATGAGACTTTTGAGACAACTTTTAGGGCGCCTAAATGAAGGTATATACGAAAATTCAGCTTATTATCTCTCATTCCGAGGTTAATTCCTAATTTGACTGGGCTATAACCACATTTTTTTGTGAAACTAGCAAGCTACTTACAAGGCCCTGCATTTTTTCCATAATCAAACAAAATTAAAACAAGAGAGGAATGCGCGTTCAAATCTTTTGTATGAAAAATCAGGGAATTCTACGAATATTTATTGAACGTTAAATAGTAACATTTTATTCAATAAATATGACTATTATTTCAACAATAATGTGTCAGGCAATAAAAAATCAAACATTACGACCACACAAAGGAGAACACTAAGAATAAAATAGAATGCTTAGTTCAACCTTAGATCCCATCAGTCTAGCAAAGCAAATAAACATAAATGCCTACTTTGTCCTCTAGCCGAGCTCGTTGGCTAGGCTTCTCAGGCACTATGGTCATTTGTTAGCTGGACAAAACATCGTTCGAAGAATTACCCCATCCGCCAGTACGTTTTGTTTTATTTACATGCTCATTTTTATTCGTTAAAGGCCTGTTTATACCATACCTTGCCCACAAAGAGACTGACAACTTTTGTTATGGTCATTATAGTCTTAGGATTTTTGAAGTGATTATGTTGAACCTAAGCCGGTTTCTTTGACAGATTTTTTACGACATCTGCAATCTAATAATGTAATAAGCTATGGTGGAAATCTTACTCAATCTATTTTGTTTGATAATGCAGAGTTACAGGTATAATATTTAAGACATTGATGTAGAGTCGGTAAGTTCTTGGTATCAGTCGATTAGATTTACGACTCTTTTTTGGTTGAGCGAATAAGTTGTTTTGTACTTCGCTCATATATCTTGCAAATTATTGCAAAAATTATATGCTGCAGACTTGGGTTGTATGTAATTTATGAAATATTTGATTGTGTATCGAACTTTTAACAAAAAATGACAGAATCCTGTATTTAGATTAAAAACATTATAAAAAGCAAGTGGTATGTAAAACATCGATTATCGATTTTTATTCATTATAAATAATTTTGAAACTCAATCGATTCTAATTTATACCTGCAACAATATTAAAAATTCTAATTATATTTTTTTCCGTCTTAGCTGTTTCATTTGCGCCTTCTTTGCCAAGTCACAAAGGGCATGAGCGTACAATTTATAAAACGCGCAAATACCCATAAGGGCCTGCTATTTGTACTATGGAGTATTTAAATAATGCGGCGGGACGTGTCCGTGTCGGGCGACACTCGTCCTCCTTGACTAGCCACAGTAACTCCGTACACAGTAACTTGACTTTATGTATTATAATATTGACATTTCTTTGAATAGTTTACTTTTTTTATTTTTTATAATTTTTACTTTGTAGACATAATATTTTTTTAGAATTTTTTATATTTGACTTGTATTCTGTAGTTATTGTTCTTTTTAATTGGAAACAGTAACTCAACTATTATATTATGTCTTAAAGCTCATTACAGTCTTTAGATAAATTTTGGCACGTAAACTTAGATTATGAATATTGGCAGAAGGGTATCATTGGTCATGTTTAGCACACCTACTCGTATGAATTTTAGATCTTAAAATGTCGTAATAATAAAGATAGAAATGGACTATCTTATGTCTTTCAAATGAGTTCTATGAAATTTTGAACCTTATTTACCTTATTTTTATGGCAGTTAACAAGTGGACGTTGTTTTTTAAGAATTTTACCAACAACTTTTACCAAAATAAATTGAAACAGCTATAAAATAATATTGCCAAATGATGAAGACAACGCTACCGAAAATAGCTGCCAGGATTATTATCTTGATAAATTACTATACTTACATCTGTTCGTATTTCTCTAACGACCAGTTTCAATATTCTATCTATCAGTGATTTTGCTTACTGTGGATATATTTGATATTAATGAATGAATGAATGAAAATACTATATTGTACGCCTTAAAACTACAAAATACAACCAATAATAAAACTATGAAACAATTTACAATGGGCGGCCTCATCGCTAAGAAGCGATCTCTTCCAGGCAACTTTTATCATTTGACATTAATTCTATATATATACAGGGTGTGGCAAATTCTTGGTCACTGAAGGGTAGCTACCTTTTCTCTTGTAGTTATAAAGTTTTGTTCTTAGGAAACTTAAGTTTTATTTCGAAGAAAAAAATAATTGCATTTTTAGATTTTTTTAAAAAGTACAGTTAGCCTTAAAAATTACATTTGTCAAAAAAAAACAAGTTGATCTCAATCGACTCTATTTCCCACCAGGAACACTTTTCCCAAAGTAACTTATCAAATCAAATCGTAAGTTTTTGCAATAATTTAAAAAAACACATCCCATACATTTTCTATGAAATTAGTAGTTGTAAACATTACAGTGCCACTTATTCGATGGTTATTAATTTAAATTCGTAACTGCTTTGGCATGCTGGGAGGCTATTGTAAAGCCTTAGGCGCCTAAGACAGAGCCGCAAGAGAGAATGGTGTGCATGGAGCATACCATTTGTACATCTGCAGGGAAGCACTTTTTTCTAAATTTAAATACGCGCTTTACAATAACCTCCCAGCTTGCCGGAGCAGTTATGAAATTAAATTAAGAACGATCGAATAAGTGGCACTGTAATGTTTACAACTCCTAATTTCATAGAAAATTTATGGAATGTGTTTTTTTGAATTATTGCAAAAACTTACGATTTGATTTGATAAGTTACTTTGGGAGAAGTGTTCCTGGTGGTAAATAGAGTCGATTAAGACCAACTTGTTTTTTTTGACGAATGTAATTTTTTAGGCTAACTGTACTTTTTTTCAAAAATCTAAAAATGCGATTATTATTTTCTTCAAAATAAAACTGAAGTTTCCTAAGAACAAAACTTTCTAACTACAAGAGAAAAGGTAGCTACCCTTCAGTGACCAAGAATTTGCCACATCCTGTATATACATATACTAAAATGTACAAACTTTTACCACAGTAAGCAAAACACAGATAAATAGAATGAAACTAACCGTAAGAAGTAACCAATAAAATATTTTCATTCACTCATTCATTAATTGTACCTGAGTGTACTGTGTCTGTGTGCGTTTGTTTGCAGTTGAGTTACTGCATAATATTGTTCTGTCAGCGCGACACCAGTCCTCTTTGGAGGCCGGTAAGGAATTCACACCCGCGGCCTCCATAGTAAAATAAAAATAGCTTTATTTTCCTTGAAAATACTTGAACATAACTAAAATATCTAGTTTGATTAATTGGTGATCTGAACTCAGTTTTCTATCTATAGAAAATATGGCAGAGTTTTTTTTTTTAATATTATGAAGTGTATTTAATCTAACATGATTAATTGGTGATCTGAACTAAGTTTTCTATCTATAGAAAATATGGCAGAGTTTTTTTAATATTATGAAGTGTTTATTACGGTTCTGAGGTTTATTTGCTTGTAAATAAACTATCTAATCTAAGTTTTAATCATTTAATCGTAGTTTTATGTGCAAAAGTTACTCAAGGCGGTCCTTTCAGTAAAAGCCTACTCCAAAGTACATACATATACATACACTAAATATATCATGGGAGAAACGTAATTGGCGATTCTGATTGTCTGTGAGTTTCGTAATTATTCCTCATTAGTAGAATTATAAAAAGTTTAGTCGACTGTACACTTGAATTGTTCGTGAATTGCTCGGGACTTTATAGACGCTTGGCTACTTTTTTTTTGCAGTTATGTGGTGGTAATAAACAATGTTTAACGCGTACTTTTGAACTTTTGAAACGTACTTTTGAAACGTAAACTTCTAAATACTTCTAATTAAAAGTAGCTTAAACGTATAAAACAAGTGACTTCCGGCCACGGCATTTACATTATACATAGTAGCTTCGATCATTCAGTGTAAACCAATGTCATTATACCATTTTACATCAAAATCCGCTTACAAATTGTAATAAGTATTTTTAAAATATTCATAAAACAAATAAATACTGTTTTTTTTAAAGAGAAATAAAAATACGCACAACATTACATTTTTACAAATAAAACGGTTTTAACGGTCCCAAAACGCCATTTCAGTCGACGTATTTTAATGAAATATACGAATTTCATTATTCCCTCGCATACAGAGAGGTTATTACACCCGTAATCTATCTCCAACTGAGGGATATACATAAAGCTTCAATCTTATCACAACGGAATAAGATTCAATAAAAAAAAATCCGTTCCTTGTTACGCATTACATTGTATGCTTTGTGTTTAACTATATTGTGCTAACATAGCTCCTACATATTCTATTAAACGAGCAATATTTGTTTGTAATCACGTTCTCGAAAACGGCTCTAATGATTTCAACGAAACGCCTTCAACACTGAAGGCTGCGACTTCGAATCTCAGCCATTGATAGATTTTCTTTTTTTTGACAGTTTTTTTACTATTTTTTCGGCATAATTTAAATTTTTCTCTATTTGCACCCGAGGTGAGCTCGGTCGCCCAGATATTAATGCTTACCTATGTGCAAAACACAAGTACCTAACGCTGTTAACTCTAAGCTTTACAAAGCTTATCAATGGGAAGGTCAAAACTCTTTATAGGACCACAACATAAATACAATATAATTATATAACTTGTTAAACTTTCGCGATTTGTTAACATAATGATAATTATTATTACGGGATTTTACGGGAACTTTATAAGTCATCAAGACTTATAAAGTTGAGCCAGACGAAGTTATGGTGAGTTTTGATGTGGAATCACTTTTCACCAAGGTCCCGCTTCACGACTGTCTTGGTGTGGTGAAAGAGATGCTAGAGGACAATGAACTTCCTAGTCAATATGTTGATGTGCTAGAACACTGTTTGGAGGGAAACTTCTTTTTATACCGCGGGCAATACTACCTTCAGATTGACGGAGTGGCAATGGGCAGCCCAGTAGCTCCAGTCTTGGCCAATATCTGGATGGAACATTTTGAGAGTAAGATAGATTTTACAGCCAGCGGTGTAAAGTTGTGGAAACGTTATGTAGATGACGTTTTCTGCATTATGAAGGGAGGTGAACAGGAAGTGAACCAACTTATAGTCACACTAAACTCCATACACCAGAACATCCGGTTCACACACGAAATGGAGACAAATAGGACTCTAGCCTTTCTTGATGTCAAAGTGATGGTGAGACCTGATGGTTCTTTAGCACACTGTGTCTATCGAAAACCGACTCACACTGACCGGTATTTGAACGCTGCATCGCACCATCATCCGGACCATTTGCAATCTGTTGTGTCTTCACTAATAAACAGAGCTCATGATCTGTGTGACCCTGAACATTTGGAGAGTGAGCTTAGCCATGTTCAGGAGGTTCTTAAACGCAACGGATATGCAAATAGAAAGACTACAAAGCGGAGAAGCCTTAAAAAGCCGGAGGTCAGCAGACAACCTATCTTTATGCCGTATGTGAAGGGGGTGACGGATAAAATTGGAAACATCTTTAAGAGATTTTCAATTAAGTCGGTTCTCACTCCCCACACAAAAGTCTCTCAGCAGCTTCGAACACCGAAAGATAGTATACCACTGCAAGTGCCAGGCGTATACAAGATTGACTGTAGCTGTGGCCGTTCATACATAGGGCAAACTAAACGTACAATAGCCAAACGCGTCAAGGAGCATATTACAGCGGTCAAAAATAGGCAAGTGAATAGGTCAGCGATTGCGGAACATCTGCTCGATTCAGGCCCTAACCACTGGATAGAACTACATGACCCAAAAGTTCTATCCAAAGAACGCCATTATTATAAGAGGATAGTTCGAGAGGTGATCGAGATCAAAAAACACCGAAATTTTAATCGTGATGGTGGTTATCGTCTCTCGTCTGCGTGGAATCCTATACGTGGTGGTCCAACTGTACGTCAGCCTGACACCGTCAGTGTTGTGTGTCGTAGTGTGAACGAGGACTTTTCTGGTTCTGAAGACGAATTGGGGGTAGTCGTGGATCCTACTCTCAATTCTCGGCGGTAGCTCCAGTACTTCAGTCATCCCGTGACCACGAACGCTGCAACGTGTTCGAAACGTCGGGAAACAAAATAAATAAAAGGTACGCGATAAAATCCCGTAATAATAATTATCAATATAATTATTTTAACACAAATTGAAAATAATGCCAACATTTGTTCTTTCGGAAAATACTTTTCGACATGAGATTTTATCCACTAACAAGACGTGATGGGTAGTTCCCATCTGATCATAATGATCCGTTTGTGGTTGCATCTGATCAAACAAAAAGATGCCAACAGATCATTGATCCGTTCAAACAGAGACAGGACGTTGTTTAACCAGTGTTCAACTTTAAACATCTTTCATAAGTAAGGGGGATAATCTTCGTATTTGTCCGCTCTAGCTACAATTCAACTGACACCTGTCACATTGCCTTGTGTGCAAAAACTAGGCACGCAGAAAAAAAGCGGTTTTACAAAAAATTAAAAGCAAAATCGAATAGTTTATTAAATAATTTGAAGTAGGTATTTGACGTAGCAATTTTGATTGAGTTTACTTACAAATAGTGCTGACGTTTACAACGGTGATGTAAGTTGACGTCAGATAGTATCGATTGGCGATCAGATACACATTATTAACTCTTTGTCAATCTGACAGTTGTGAGTGGTAACGGAACGTAATGCTCTTCACTAGCGTGTAGATCAATTAACTGATCGTAGATGGTACATTGGTCTGCAAACATTATTTTGTAGGGTTTTGCTTGAAACTTTCCAAATTGCTGTACACTTATATTGTGCTTATATGAACGTTTTGTCTTATAAATAAGTAACTTTTACTAAACTGTTCACAACTTCAACACTTATTTATTTATTTATTTATTTAAAAAGTACACACGCATCATTTATATAAAACACTCTTAAAAATAAAAAATCACTTAAATTAATTGTTATCATGTACGGATTGTTTTAAGTAACATAAACGAAATACTTATTTAAAAAAAAACTATAACATAATACCTACTAGGAAACTTTTAGTGACTAGTATGGTTGTAATATTTTTTAAAACTTTGAATGGAGATAGACAAATAAAATCGTCATAGGCGTCATATATGTTAATAGTCCCAATTATTTCGTTCGTAGAAAGCAAAGGTCACAACAATCTTCGTTCCATTTTTCTAGTTACCTACAAAAATCTTTGGGTACGCTTGGTACGAAAATTTACTAATTTATTTTTTGGTAAGTAAATAAATCTTTTCTAGGTTATATAAAATGTAAATAATAAAGAGGTATTTGTATGAAGCTTTCTCAAGTAGCAGAAACTATTATTAAAAAAAACATTACTAACGTGATTTTAATTATTATATCTTTGTAAAAAATATTTAATATTCGTAGTTTTTACTAACACAAGAATTACTCCCAGCATCAGCAGTGCGATTCACACTTCCGAAAATGCATCCGATTCGATGATTTTCTTCGGAAAGTTGACGTTTTTCAGCGAAGAGACGTCACTTTTCGAATTCGTAATACATTCCGAGAAGGTCTGAATAGCACTACAGGTATTTACAGAAATTCTACGTAACATTTTTCCACTTTCGACTCTACAGATGAGCTTTTAAATAACTTTTTTACAGCGCGGTAAAAACCTTTTCAGTTTTATTGCCTCTGTCATATAATAGCCGCCGCTCTTTAGAAATCCAATAAGATATATCGTGAGCTTCCATAATGATTACTATTTTGAACGGTACAAGAATGAGCAATAGACTGTAATTAAATGAATTGACTAACATCTCACAATTAAAGTTCTCCAATGTTGCAGTTCTGTGCAACAGTTTTATAGGAATCTCTTAATAGCCCATTAAAGCTTGAGTGCATTATAAATAACTACTCAAGAAACCATGTATATTTCTTTGTTATTAACGCGATCTGTGCCCATGACGCACGTGCGCTCCGGGTGCGTGCTGTACCGCGGCGGCCCTCTCGTTCGGAGAGCACCGCAGTACAGGGCAGGAAATCTATACTTCTATATTAAAGCGGAAGAGTTTGTTTTTTTTTTTGAACGCGCTAATCGCAAAAACTACCAGTCGGATTTGAAAAGTTATTTCTGCATTGGATAGCTAAACTCTTGAGAAAGGTTATTAGGCTACTTTTTATCATCATAATCACTGTAAACCAAGCAACTCCGCGAGGGCGCTGCTAATTGGTTATAAAGGTTCACAAACATGGACCTACCTAATGGATACAGCTCATGCAAACGAAATGGTATGAAAAAAACCGTATCAGGACTATGACTGTTACCCCACGATCTCTAAGGTTGTCTGGAAGAAATCGCTCATAGCGATAAGACTGCCCATTATACTTCGCTGATTATGTTCTGTGTGTCTGTAATTTGTTTTAATGTTCATGTGTTGTACAATAAAGTGTTAATCTATCTATCTATCTCAGATCCTACCCCAAGGTCTCAGATCATTCGGCATTCAAGATACTTCGAAGATTTTTAAGGGTTAAGTCAAAGGAGTACGTCCAAATACAAATTTGGTATTACTTAACTCTTCAACTCTCAAAGGGAAGTCTGTAAAGAGAAACTGTAGACACATAAAAAACGTATTTGGCACACACCTTTTGCAGAAGTTAGCATTCGTGACAGGTTGAAAGCCCATCGCCTATTAGAATACCAACTGGTTTTCTCGCGAGATGTTACATCTGTAGTAATTATCGTCTATCGTTCATCATCTCATGGAAATTAATACATTTTTTACTGACACAGATGTTCACAATAGCCCCATAGACAGATGTGCAGCTCGTGGCATTTGTCTGTGAACGAGATGGACAAACAACGAGTCCACGTGAGGTGGCACATAGCACCAGTTTAAACATTCTGGAATAATATGTGTGTTACCCAGATGAAGATTCTTCGGAATCGAAACATTGTCGGTATCTAAATCGACGATATTTTTACGTGAGTAATTCCCGTGTGTTAAATAATGATTACATGTGTGTCTTTGAAAATTATATTGATCTGCTTTCTTAGCGACAGTAAATCATATTGATAAAATGATCATCCTTTACTTGAGGTTAATTATTTTGGTTACCTAATTATGACTTTTATTGCTGTCTTTTATTGTTAAATTTTAGACATTGTTAGTATGATTCATAGTTACTAACTTAGCATCACAGCTCCTGGACGGATGAATCGATTTTAATTATTATTTTTTTGTTTGAATGGTGTTCTTAACTATGTTTCATGAAAATCTGTTCAGCCGTTTAAAGATCATCAGCTCTTTTCTATAGTTTATATTAGCGCGATCTAGGATTGGGTCCTTTTTAGTCGCGCCATCTAGTTTTGAATTTGGAAAACCGAATTTGAAATCCTGTCACTTGTCTATGTGATAGCTACGAGTCGGTAAAGCAGTATGTAGGTGGTGTTCCATTTAACGTTTTATCTACATTTCTACTAGTTAAAACTCAATTCTGCAACGAGATTCATTGCAATACTGTAATAATATAAGCGTAGAATGAAATATATATGTACTTAACAATAATGTTTATTAGATGGTTTTGGTGTCGGGGGTTTCTTTAAATTTCTAATTTATTATTGTTTTACGGTGTGGTGCTACTATCTAAAAGGGAAGTAAGCAAAACTGCAGGTAAAAGCAATGTTATTTGAACTAGTGCTCAACTCACAAGTAAGACGATAGTTTGTACAGGACCACAGATTAAGTGGTAGTAACTTGGGTATGTGCCTGCCAAGCGCCAAGGCTACGCTATAACTCTAACACAGCTCAAAAGAAACATTTAGATTGCTTTTTGCTACTTCTAAAAAGCTTTCGGAACTCTGAATGCTGGGAACGATAACTTTTGCTCAAACATGCTTTACGGTTTACATAAAATATCGTTCTTGAAGTTTTTTTTTATTTTTTTCTGGTTTTATTCATGCCAAGTTAAGTCTTTAATCGAAAACTTGATTTCAATTTCATGATTAAGAAAACTTACTTTCAAATTAATTTAAATATTGGATGCTGGAGTGCAGTAATCCTCAACCAGGATGAACAGGATGGACCTAAACCTACCAGGTAAACAGATGGCCAGTTGGGTTAAAAAGGGCGCTATAGCAGAATCATAATAGGAATTGCAATATTATGCCGTTCTTGTCACTCTCAGTCTCAGTCAGTGAAAAGAGACGGCATATCGTTCAATTCCTATTGTGAGTCTGGTATAGCGGCCTTTTAACCCCGCTGTTTACTCTTGTCTTACACTGCCTTGAGATGGAGTTCACCAGCTGTTTTGTTTATAAGCTTTGCCGAATACCTTCTATCAATTTACACAGTACAGTTTAACGGCATGCAACCTGCACACTCTGACTGGCCATGGATCTGATGCAGATTTTTCCCTGACGTCAGTTTTTTCTTGAAATAGCTTCAAAGCGTGTTGTGTTTTATTTGCCATATTAGATAATTAGCCTCAGCAATGTGTCTATGCGTATCGTAAAATAAAAAAGACGGAATTTTGATAGGTAAATTAAAGCATTCTATAAAATCAGGCATGCAATGCTATCGGTAATCGCCTATTCAATAAGATCTTTGTGTGCGTGAGAACGTAGTTGTGTTTTTACGAGTGGGATTCTGTGTGCGTGATTTTTGGGGCGAGAAGACACGCAAGACCCTGCTAATATAACTGACATACCTGCTGCTACCTGAGATCTTAGACTTGTGGCAATCGACGCGAGAACGAAAAATATTATTGGAATCAAGAATCTTTGTAACGGACCGCCAAAAATCCGCAAAATTTGAATTTGTAATACCTAATGATTGATGTGTGTGAACTATTCTTTATCGAAAGTAAATAGCGTATAGGTGTTTGTCTAAAGGGTCTGAGAATCTCGGTATGCTGTTCTAGCTTCGAACAGTGTGTCGTAACGGTGCTTGCGTGCTTGTCTCGCTGAACTTTACTCGCAGACCTGTCCTCGACGGCAAATCATTCTCAATCTTTGACAGATCTCACCATTGATTGACATCGTAATTATGAATTCAACTACTCTCGGGACCTTCATGCTGCAATTTTGAATCTATTACACTTTTTTTCGTCGGATAAACATAAATAAATACCAAAAGTACTTATAACAAATAATTTCTCATTCAATATTCAGATAATGCTTATATTTTTTCTAATGCTCCATTGTTAGTACTAAATTTTTTATTTTTATTTTATATACCTTTGTTTAGCCACAATCTCACCGAAGGTAAGCGACGATATGGCTGACAATTAATCACAAAGGTCTAGAAGACACCTATTCACTCTTGACTTGAAGAGACCCGAGTTATAGTTTTGTAAAGCACTATGAAAATAGCAAGCTCATAAAACCAAGACTCAGACAAATTGATCAACAGATATTTTAGCTCTGGGATCGTAAATGTGAGAATAACTGAGATGTGGAATTCAACATACGAGTACGTTCGTAAATGCCTCATCATAACAATTGTTTGAAATTAATGGGCGCCTACTTTTGTGATTGATTAGTTTCTCCATCAAACGTCATACAATAGGTACATGTCTTGTTTCTGTATTACTTTAATTAAATGTTGTTCTCAATTCCGTTTTTATGCCATGAACTACCGACCTCGAAACCTTTATAAGGAAATGCAGATCAGTTAGCCGAAATTAACATTGCTAAACGAATCAGTTTTCTAATTTCTTGTACTAAATCTAAAGTTAATCTGCAAAGAATTTAGACGAAATATTTATTGTAGGTTCAGTTATAAACAAATGGGCAACTATTCGCAATCAACGAGCGATCGTGATAAAGAGTCAATGTACTAATACCTAGTTGGCAATTAAAGATTTCACGGATTCCTTTTCAACCACCATTACCCGCCATAAATCAAGAGCTGTTGCGAGCGTTCTACTTTATCTAATAATTTAAACATGTAAATTCTTAAACATTACATCAGATGATGTCGAAGGTATCTTAACAATTACGAAGTCTCGGAACCAAGCACTTTGAATCTCATGTTGCATTATGATTCATGTCAAAAATGTGTCAAGTCACGGCATCATGCCGTCAAATGCCGATTCCCTTGCATTGTTTGTATTGTCTTAGCGAGCTGTTGTGATGTCATAGTTCATAGGAACGCCCTCAGCCGTACTTCAACATTTCGCAAGACGCTTTGGGTCGGCCAAGAGTTCGGTGTGCCCGACATGTTGCAGGTAATTTCGTAGCTATTTACAAAATGGTCAAGTCATTATGCTGGGTGTTGGTGATTGTGCAATGATCGGAGGTTCACGGTGGAACTGTGGGGCAGGGGGCCGCAACAGGTGTACGAGGCCGGCGCACGCGCATAGGAGCGGCATGAAGGCCGAAGTTAATGTCGCAAGCGTAGAGGTTTGTCTCGTTTCATGAGCACCCAAGTTGGCATTGCAAGGTATTATAAATATAAATATAGAACACTTACCTCTTTGAGACCATCAAGACGTCCGAGGGACTTGGACTGTCGCAGGGGCAAGAAGGCTTTGAATGCGTCCATGCGCGAGGCGCGCTCGGGCTCGGCGCTGGCGGCGGTGGTGAGGTCGGCGCAGGAGAGGCGTGCTTTGCGCCGCTTGTCGAGCAGATGCTTGGCGCGGGAGCGACGCGGTGCCGGCGCCTCCTCCTCCGGCTCGCTGCACACCTCGCGCGCCGCGTGCACTGTGTGCCGCCGTCGCGACACCGGCGGCGACGTCAGCCGCGACACCAGAGACTCGAACATCGTATCCTACTATCCTCTCTGCCTCTCCTCTATCGAATCCATATCCCCCAAATATTCCGCGACGTCGAACGCCTACAAGCAAACATTATTCTGTGACCACGACTACCGCAGCAGCTTGGCGATTCCATGGCCTTACGCTTCAACATGCGATAACAGACGTGCTCAGGTGTAGGCTTTTTGGATCGTTGACCGATCGCACCGCTATTGTCACTGATGCCACTCTCGAAATAGCTTTGTTTGTGATTCATTCACGCAGCGTGCGTACCGTGACGGACGGAAATGGCAAAACGCGTCCACGTTTGCATGGAACCATCAACGCTGGCCAAAAACGAAACATTTGAACGAGTTGAAATTATAAATGCATACTGATGTAAGTGCAAACAATGGGTGTTGATGTGTTGAAAGAACTCCACTGTTTTCACACGGTTTGTGTATAGCTTTTAGTTTTGTTAACCCAGTTACCGCTATAATATTGTAATTAAGAGAAGACGAGTCTGATCTCACGATCCGGGCGCGGTTCGAGTCATTGAAAGTGTGCCGTCCATGTTGAGAGACCAAAACATAACCGTGGCATCTTGCCATCTAGTCGTCGAAATAGAAACACACAAGGCCAATATGTAACTGAAAGCGAAAATAGAAATCATCCCGAAGATATTACCTGTCACGTGAGTTGTGACTTGTGAGTCGGCGCTAAACGTTTCTACACTAATGCCATAAAATCAAACATAAGATTGAAAGAATCTACTCGTAACAATATTACGTGGATTGTATTTGTATCATTTTCAATCAGAACACAACGGAAATACAAAAAAATTGTAACTAAGCCTAAAGTAATTTAACCAACATAGCCAGTTGTATTTATTATTATTGTGAGTATTTACTTAGTTTTCATTTCTAAAAAAAAACGATCGAGCTTACACATAAACTTCATGGTTTCGATCAACAGAGTCGTAAACGAAATGTGGTAACATTTTCACTTTTACACCTGAGTCAAGAACATTGTTTACTTTTTTTTTGTGACGACGAGCGTGTGTGTGCGTATGCTGCTTACGAATAATCAGAATTTTCAAGTTCATACGTTTCTCTACTAGTATGTGTCATTATGTTCGAAGGGTGATCATTAGTTTGATCTATGAAGGTAATTGGCTGCTCTTGGAAGTGGTGTCTGCCCGCCTGAGGGCTGTTAGTTGCAGCCGGTCGGTAGTCATCGTTTGTGGAGCATAGCTCAGCTAATAAAACTGTTAGTCCTATGCCGGCGACGTCGACGCAAACCGGTACGCGGACCGGTCCTGGCATTCCCCGCCCGCGAGCGGCCCTCACCCTGCGTGCTTCTGAAATACACGCATACACGTCATCTTATCAAGAGAACCTCTACGAGCGGGCTACGTCGATCCGCACTCCTATTACACAGCCTATGAACAGGACGCGTATCGAGTTCATAGCTGGGAACGAACTCGAAACCGGCAACATTATACGGCCTGCATAACCGCAGTTTAGATTAACGTAAACACCCGAGAGCAACAAAATCGCCGTCGTGTTCTCCTCGTTCCAACTCGCTGCTGGTCGTCGAAGAGTAGAAATTATCATGATGCAACTATCAAAACAACATATCGATAATTTTACGAGAAAACCGTGAAGATATCTAATGTAGCGTGAAAACAATTGGCGAAAGTGTGGTATAACGTCAAGTTAGCCAATTGCGAGCGCAGTGACAAAGGCGTAGATTAGAAAGTGTGTTGTGTTGTGTATCAGGGGCCGTGATACGGAGTGCGCACACGCTCTGATTGCCGCCCTATCTGCGGATCTGTCGCAGCTCCTCACGACCGCACGAGCGACAGACGCTCCTTCAACACAATCCAACAATACACCATGACATTGCCATTTAACTTTCAAATCTCAGACAGAAGTCGTCCTTACAGCACATAGAACCTCGTCGACTGAGACGAACCCATAGAATTGTCAAAAATTAAAAAAAAACTCTGAATGATGCTAAGTAAAATGTTATCGCCACTAAGATTGATGGAACGACTGAGAAGCTTCTTTGTGACGGCAGTCATTCCTCATGCATTTGTATTCAATATCATGGGTAGTCAAAAAATATAAATAAAAATCGGTTATCCCGATACGGACCAATTCGATACTGTTTTACATGATCGATGAGGTATTCAGAATACATTCTAGTTTTTATGGAGCGTCAAAAATTGAAGTTGCTTGACGTCTGTACTTTTTGTAGGGACTGGTCAAAATGGTAAGGTTAACGTACTGTAAAATGTATAAGTATCGACTATTATGTTACACAATGGTGTGTTTCAGGTGTGGGTTACGGAAATGGCTGGTTTAGGAGGTCAGGCGGTGACCTTGGCTGGAAGTGGGTCGGTCGTGAGATGGGCTATCAGGTGGCAGACGTCACGCTCCGGCCCACCACGCTGCCCGCCCGTCTAGTCTCCTGACCCGACGGCACTTATCCCTTCCCTATTTGTACCCGACTGCGATTACATACTCCGACTAAAGAGACATTCTGATCGAAATGATAAACTACTGGAATAAGGGTTTATCTTTAACAAAGCCTCCCGCTACGAGGGTTCAATCGTAATAGAGATAAATAAAACACAACAGTAACTGATCTTAGGGAGTGTCCACATTGCGTTTTCTGCAGCGCGTTTTTGAGCTGCGCGTTTGTATCGATACAAACGCGCGTTCGCAACGCGTATTTTTCCATACAAAAGCGAACCGGGAGGGGCTGCGCGGGGGGCTGCGCGTTCGCATCGCGTTTGTATCGATACAAACGCGCTGCAAAAAACGCAATGTGGACACTCCCTTAGCATCAGATAAGAAAGCATCATAATTACGCATTAGGAAAATAGTTTTAAATTTCATGCAAAATATAAAATGCATACGTCTTTAAGCACTTAAAGGTGGTCATGGATTGGAAAAACTCAAAGAATATAACGTTCCAAAGAATTAAGTAGAAATACATACGTATTTAAAAAGAATTAATCATTAAATATCTAACTAGTGCCACGTAGAACTACGACCAAGTCGTTGCGGAATCATTTTCCCTAATGACGAGACGTGAGTGAAAGCCAAGAACTTCTAGCCTTTTTATTTATTTACTGTGGATAGTTTTGTCTAATTCAACTGGCAGTACAACCACGCCTACTCCCATAATTGTAGCGGCTATTTCAGAGTTATCTTTGAAGATTAACGAGTGTAATCCCAATTTATTTTGTTGTGATCCATCTATCTCATAACGCGTGAGCTTCAGAGGCGTTCAAAGATTTAGTATTGTGTTTATTTATTCGCTCTATTTTCGTAAAGTTATTTGTCTGTAACTGTCCCACGGTAATGTTTTCGGTCGCGGAGTATTTATGTTACGGCTCCTCAGCTATGTAAACGTTGGTTGGCTCTGTTTATGGAGTGTCAAACGCTTCGATCGGATCTTAGCGCGGTGCTGCGCTGATTCAGCGCCTGCCTCGAGATGTTATGAAGGGCGAAGGCCCGTTAGTTGGTGCCGCGTATACATTAGCTGCAGCGTGACAGAGTTATTTAAATGTTTGTAACTGTTGCCTCGCTCGATGGGAGCGCCATAACCCGGTCGTTTGCTCTCCGCACTCGACCACCTTACCACTTATATTGAAATATTATAGCCAAGATTAAACCCGTGGGTTCATTTCTTTTATTAATCTGTTATCTGAATTCGTTATACTTCTGTAACGGTCTGAGCGACACAAGAAGATCAATAACAAGTCAATAAAACGTGTTAAGTAGATGCCTTGACTTCTGTTAATGCAGCGTTAATTGGTAGGTCAAGGAAGAGCAGGTAATAAAAACGAAATGTAAAACGACGATTCTTCGTCTCTAAATCTAAATAGTCTTAGGAAAGCACTCTGAGTACTTTCTCTAGGTCAGTAAGCGATGTGCCTAGTCGTAACGGTAGGACAACATATTTTAGGTCGATCAAATATTTATCTTTTACTCTTTGATCATCTAAAATGACTTCTTTTTTTAAGGAGCTCATAAAAGTATTCTATTTTTTCTCTAAAATAAAGATAGTCAAATATATTTTCAACAAAAGGTAGTAGTAGTTAATTATGTTGCCTTTCCAAAAGAACAAAGTTTTATGATCCCTTTGAAAGGCAATAAAAATTCTTTCCGTGTATTTTTAACTGCATCCTAATGCACTCTGGTGCTATAGGATATGTCAATCGATGTTATGACAGAGCCAAGTACTTTGTTGAACTTTTTAAGAAGTTGATAATTTAACAAGTATCGTATCGTAAGTATCGTAAGTATCGTACAAGTATCGTCCCACTCATTCACACTCTAGTAGTTTTCAACCAATAAGCAGACAGCGGTTATGAAACGTGTGTCGTAAACAAGAGAACCAGGCTAACAATATTTACTTTCAGATAAATTAGTTACACACGTGAAATTTGATAATTACCGATACCGAATCTTATCTTGCATCATTGACTCCGCCCACTTGTGGTCGCACAAAATTTGGGCCAGTTTTTAAAGCAGTTAAAAACATATTAAGTGAACGATTGTTGCCTAAATATGGTTTTATTGCTTCCAAGCTAATTTTATTTTGACGAAACATTCATCTTTGCAATAAAAATTTGAACTATCCCGTTAGTAGAAACATCTGTTCTTTTCAATAGCTGTACAGAATTTAAATTTTTGTTCGAAAAGTGTTTAAGTAGGTAAGTGAAGTCTTGGCAAAAGTTTTAAAAAGATTTGTAACATTGCTAACAAGCTTGTTTACCGACAACTGGCACCGTGCCAAGCGTAAATCTGGCGCCTTTTAAAATTCTTTCAACCACTTTCTTACTAAATGTCGCAAAAGATATCGTCCGAGTACTTTTAAATGCTAAAAATAGCCTCTGCTTTGCTTGGAACATCGACGTTTGTGCTATTCGAACGAAACAATTAAAGTAAGACGACTGAAACAACCTCCGTATTAATTAGAGAAAATCCAGTGGGTCAATGGCAACATGAACCACAAAAACCTAAAAGCATTCGGTCTTAGTTGAGATCAATAGCACAAAAAATCCGTTGGTCTGATTAACAAAACCATGATCAACCAGGACTATTGTTTGCTCCGATTTCTCCTACCCCATCTAAATTCATGAATGTTGATTGACATTATGGAGAAAGTGAATGATAAAGAAGGCAAATTCATTACGTTATAATGCAATGATGTGATTTTAATTGGTCAATTGTATTTAATGACTGTCTTGAAGCTATACTCGAGTACAGCGCTACTACATTGGTATTAAATTGCAATCCATCAGCAATTTGTCATCAAAATTATATTATGAACAAAGTGTGGGTGCATTACTTATATATTAGTATTATGTAATGACTTATTCATCTACGGAAATCCAGCAAATTTATACAGTCACTACGACATGAAAAACTAAAATCTAGTCCAGTCTATAGCACAATATGAATTGTATTAAAGACTGGACTCAATTTTTTTCAGACATGCAGTAAGGAGCTTAGTGAACGTAAAAGGTATATGATTTACATTTTTTTTCATTTTCAGATTCTAGGAACTTACAAGTCATTTATTTGCGTGTAAAAACTAGACGTCAGTTGAAGCATCACGTGCATGAAATGAAGCCCTACACGAGTACGCTAACCCTATTTACCGACCAGATACTAGACGACCTATTTAGGTAAGCCCATTCAACAAATCTCAAAGCTTATAGTTCAAAAGCTCTAGGGTTTCGCGCTGACTGTACCAGTGTAAGGTAATCATGAAATCCTTATTTGAAACTACATATCTTACTTTCGTAATATTCCTACAAATCCAAAGACAAAAGCAAGAAAATATTTTCGTAAGGAAGAACTGAATCAAAAGTAGTTGTTTAAAAACATCGCAGAAAAGCAATTTGGGGAACTAAAAATCAAATGAAATAATTGAACAGAAATAGTCGAAGATTAAAACGGGGGGTGTTACACTTGTAAATAACCTGACAACCAATTACAGGCTCAGGTCCAATGATAACAAGGGAGAACAAAGACACGCCTAGCGAAAGAGAAACGGAAAGTCGAGAACATGTTGAAGTAATGAGGTTATAATCAGATCTTCCGGCGTGGTCCGACGGTCTGGAATAGAAAGCTCTAGCCGCAAAACGAGCCCTGCAAGCCTTCGCGGATGTTTACGCCAGGGATAGAAATCTGAGATGATTGGGACCTGTTCGAAGAAGGCATTATATTCATACTAGATTCCAGCCACAGTTTTGTTTAGGGTCCACCCAAATTGGACCAGTGCTTAAGGCATGAACGAAATACAAAGTTACTTCCCATTCCCAAACGTTTTGATTTAAGTATTAGGTGTTTAGGAAGTAAAATACTAAAAAAAACGCCAACATTAGGAAGGATTTCTTTCGATCAACTTTTTGGTTTACACAGCCTACAGTGTACCTGTTCTTCGAACGACATCTTAAGTAGACTAGTTACTGGTTACAAACAACCGACCATTAACACTAACGATCATCTCTCATCCGATACAAATCCCGGGAGGAAGACGTAATTAGACGACTAGTTGAAATCCAATACCATCGTTAAATGCAACACGAAGCCCCGGCTCGTGTTTAGCTTGCTAAATTATTGGCTGCATTTTCTTTAAAAGAGATTTCACAGACTAATAATGTCACAGAACGTTGCAAAAAACCTTGAATATATGTACGAGTACCTTTTCCTACTTCTGAGGGATAGTGTTTAGAATGTGTGTTTGGAACATTGATGCCGCTACTCAAGCATAGCAAATCAATTACACGCTGGTCCCCTGATATTCTTAAGGGGTTTTATTGTTTAAATTTTGCTACTATGATGGTTAATTGACTTATGGCTAGCTACAACTTCTTGAAATCCTACAAGTAAGTACATTAAACTGAGATACGAAGAAAGGAAAACGGCTTATTGGCATGAATCATGGTACGAGGAATGCGAAGTTTCTGATTGAAGAACGAATGAATAACGTTATATACATATAACATACTAGCCATGTATCTAAATAAGTCAAACATTCGCAAATAGAATTAAATTTTTCGAAGTTATATTTCTATTTGAAATGAGAGATAGTCCGAATCTCCAATGGAATGTTGTCTTAAGGAGGCCAAATAGTTCTAGAACATAAAGATGCATTGTAGCAATGTTGAAATACAGTGTTTGCTAATAACCTTTTACCTTTATGGTGTTACCGGTTTCTGTGAGCCGGTGAGTGAGACTGTTGAATATTTCCGTTGGAGATGTTTTTTTGTTGGGATGGTTGGCGCGTTGAAACCCGTCCGATGATGCTGAATAAATTATACCATCATCACGATATTGTTCTATGATTATTTTTAGGTAAAGCATACTGTTTACTTTTTATTTATTTTCATGAGTACGTTGATTGGTCAACGAATTTTGTTAGCTCGTAACTTTTATTTCTTGTTGACTCAGTTTTAAAATTTGCTTTTTTCTTTTCAAGTTTTGTGAGTAGACGTACGTATGACGTTAATTGATTTTAACGTTGCGTTGAAAACTATGTCGTTTTAATTACTTTTCTAACATAAACGCTGAATTTGTAATTTACTTAAACTTTATAAGAATCAAGTTCCTATTTGGCTTTGAGGTTAAGAACAACAGCTCTCTCACTAATCTGTCTAATCCTTATTCTCGTTTCTCCGAATTATTAGACAAGGCACCTGTTGCCGTGGCCTACTCTGTGATCGCATGCTAGTCCGCTGTGATACTTTACAACACTCGATTGCATTTTACTTTCCAAATGTAAATTCCGATAGCATATTTGCTAAATTAATACAACAATCCAAACTTAACGGAACACAATCGAGATGAAACGTATTGAGGCCATAGAATCACCAACTGCTGGGTCGTACAACTTATCTCTCTCACATAATGTGTGGGGGTAATATTTACCATTAATAATTGGACATCATAAAATCCAGCTACTGAGAATGGAGCACTGACTTCATCAAGGGCTACTTTCCAAGTAGGTAGACGGAACAGTCACTCACACACGTCCACGATTACCAGCTCACAGAGCGTCGCACGCGATCCAAAAGAAAAAATAACACGGTTCCTTCACTGAGTTAATTCCAAACTGTTAATTCAAGTTCTGTTCGGGGGTATCACTTCACACAATAAACCAGTCAATATTGGAAAGGATCACTTGAAAGCGGAGGTACCAGCTATTTTCGACGGAGAAGTTTGTTGACAGATAGCGTGTGCAGAGCGACGAGACGTTCTCGCCGCGCTCGCGCATACTCCGGTGTGAAGTCGGCCGCGGTCGCGCGCTCAGCGGCGAGCGCCCTGCCTGGCTGCCTGCGGCCGGTCGGCGGCGGCGGTCGGCGCGGAGCCTTCGTGCCTCGCCGGCTCCTGCGAGGAATGCGCGGCACGCGGCGCCGCGGCCTGCCCGGGTTCGCGCCCGTCAGGACGCATCCTCAACACAACGCACACACTAAATATAATTAAATTGCAACAACCGATCGCCATCTCGTCTCTATGTACTTGCCTAAGATCAGGTTCTGTCCAAAGTCGGTATTAAGTCAACGGGAAAGTACAGTTAGGTGCATCAGGCGCGGGAATGCGTGAGCGAGGTCACGGAACTAGTTGTAAATGACAAGTCTTTCAGCGAAGAAAACAATTTCCTTCAAAGATAGTCCAACTATAATTTGAATTGTATTCGTCGATTGGAATAGTTTATTCGCGGTTGATTTAATCGATCAGTGTATCATCAAATTTTATGGCGTCTTTCTCTTTAAGTATCTTAAACGGCTCTATTTTCTAAACAACTTCATTACATTTGAAATGGAGTGTTTTCAAACAATGGGGCGATTTGAATGTAAAATCAAGGAGAGCTGTGATACCTGCTGAATGCGGATCCGCAAGTTTTGCGGGTCATTGACGCATCAACCGCCCACACTAAAGCTGCTGGTCAAAAAATGGCCTCCAAACCTCCAATATTCAAGGGTTTGCTAAATAAGGTTAACCTTCAAGATCAAGTCCAAACAAAAGATAAACAAACAATAACGCTGAGAGCTTAGTTTTGTATAATCATGCCCAAAAATGTTTGCGGACACGTGTGGCGATGGCGGTCGTCCTTCATTCTGTGTGTATTCATAATGTTTGGTTTGCTTTGAAGACTCCGCTTATGTATGTCCAACATGTGGCTGTTAAGGAAGACTTTTTATAGAGGTACTTTTAAAGCATTTCATAAATCTTCTTGAGTGCCAAATGTGTGATTTGATCCGACATTCTTGGAAATCTCTGAAATGATAAATTGGTCGCTCATTAAGTTTCTGTGTCACCGGCATTTCTTAGAGGTTCTAAGTTCCCATTAATCATTTTCGCTGTATCTGTTGGAACGGTAGTTCTGCTAGGTGCAGTGGTTTTGTGCAATGTGTAAAGTGGGACAATACAGCGGATGTTGCATGGACAGATTGAGCTCGGAATAAGAGAACTTCCGCTGTAACACACGTTATTTTACATAAATCGTGACAACAAGTACACTCGTATATATCTGCTATGACTGTCGGATCGGCCTAACATTGTTACCAAGAAGCTATTCGACAGCTCTCTGATATGACTCATAGGCTCTGTAACCTGTTTGTCAAAGCCAAGCTTAACATCGATCTAATGAAACATTGTGTTTACGCACAGGCAATGACATCAATGTTATCGTCCCAATACACTAATACCGGTTCTGGTTTTCACATTTGAAACCTTTTAAAGAGAAGATCTCATCAAGTAAGTATTATTTTATTTGCCTTCGTAGCTTTAGTGAAGGCTTGAATTGCCTCAATATATGGCTATTAAAATTCCAGGATTACCTTCAAAGGCTGTATGCAAAGTATTAGTCAGATGATCTGAATTCTGAGTCAGGTATGAGTCACGCAGCGGCAAAGAAAGGCAGATAGACTGCATTTGCATTAACAGCAGTATTCCGGCGCATACAAGCCAAGCCAAACCAAATTAATGGCCATACAGGATTACTGCAACTCAGATAGCTTCTAATCCTGTTGCCATCTCTTTTTCTATTACTACCGAGAGAGAGGGAAAAAAAATCTCTAAAACCTTGCTAAATTAACAGTTGGACTTGTGAAAAGGGTAAGTATTACCATTAAACTATTTGTATATTTAGGATTCACAAATGGTTGATTTGTTTTTGCCCTTGAGTATTCCCCCAAACACATGGGACAGAAGCAAGTTTTTTTGAATGTGAGACGCATGAGTGGGCTGAACGTGGAACAAATCAAATGCCTGTAGATAAATAAATAAATAAATAATGCTGATAGATGTAATAGATCTGGAGTTTTAATAATTTGTTTAGAAATGACTTTTCAAAACTTAATTAGGATGAAAAGGTTCGTAGTAATCCTTGTAGTCGCATCAAATAAATGCTTATCGACTTTGCTTTGAGTAATAATCTGAGACAACCTGCTTTTTACATAAAGATGGGCAGTGGTGGCGCGCAACAAATACCCAAGGAATCCTATTGTATCAGCCGCACAATTTATAGCGTTATCGCAACACTGATACAAGTAATGGTATGGGAGATAAACGCAAGTATTTGTCTACGTCTATGATATGAGTCTATGATAATTGGATCTCTTTCAGACAAACTGAAGCCTTCGCATGCCTCACTTAACAGGATGCTTTAGTACCTGGGACCGAGTTTTAGATGGAGTAGGCTAGAACCAATCTCTCTTTTCGTAGCATGTAGGTATTAGGAGCTCACTTGGTTCGTGCTAGGATTAACCAAATTATTATTGCTACTATAGAGGATATCACTGAAACGAAAGCTAGATCGCTAACCGTGTTTCTTGCCCTAGTTCTTCATGGTATAGCGAAGAAACAGAGTATTTATTATTTGATCCCAGCGGTCCACTTGCTTCAAAATGTCTTGTTCAAACTCGAGTTTATCATTAACTATACGGTCTTGCTTAAAGTATCCCAGGTTATTTATAGGATATCCAAGTCTTGTAAAGTAACAATTGATTTGCCGCTGCAGTGGTGCGTGTGCAGCGCCCCGCCCAGTTCTGCTTTCTACGCGCGATTTCACTGGCACTGTGACGGTGCCGGGCCCGCTTTTTGTACTACACGCGATTTTGATGGACACCCGCCAATTTAGCACGTAGACTGAACTATATAGATTACCAGCTTCCGCCCGCGGCTTCGCTCGCGTGGTACCCAGATAAAAAGTAGCCTCTGTCCTATTCTCGGTCATTACATTACCTATATTTTAAATTTCTGCCAAATCAGTTAAGTGGTTGTCGAGTTATAGAGGAACAAACATACCTCCATCCATCCAAACATCCAAACTTTCGCATTTATAATATTAGTGTGATACCTGTAGATCTTTCTGTCCTACAGCATTGAACTCCCGAAAGGGAATGAATGCGTAATCGCGCTAGGTAGGTACGCATCGAATACTGGTGAAAAGCATAAAAAGGTCCACTGGGGGCCCCGGTGTTAAGCAAGTACTAACTGTACGTCGTTGGCACTCAACGTCAATTTCCTAGAGCTCACATTTTTTTTTTATTAAATTGATTGCAATAACCGCGCTATGTATCGAATGCTTTAAGAATGACCGATAAGCAAAGCACAGCAAGAAAACACTAATCACAACTTTAGTAGTATTAGTTTTTTAATAATCTTTGACCGACTTCATTTGAGAGAGGTATATTAATTCTAAATTTTTATAGTGTTAATCCACACTTAGGCAATACCTAGTTCATTGAAAATGAAAAATTAGAATCGTAAATTTTCATACTTAATACTTTTCATTTTCAATGGTATAAATATTATTAACTTCAATAAATAGGTGCTAACCCAGATTGGGAATAGAAACAGTAATGATAAAATTATTTCATCATAATAAAGCCATGTGATTTTCACACAGACCACAGAGTATTGTAACATTTCGACATACGAAACCGCACTTCTTCAGATTCGAGTAGTACGAAGAATTACATAAACTTGGAACAGGCTCCATTAAAGAATTAAGCATTCACTCCTCGTGAGTAATCATTTATAACAGAGTAACAACGGTATGAACCATAAGCAACGAAGTTCGTTTTGAAAACAAAATGTTGCAAGAGTAGAGTACGAGTGCGAGTCATGGTCGAGAATTACCATTTAGGGAGTGGACACACTGCGTTTTTTGCAGCGGGTTTGTATCGATACAAACGCGATAAAATTCGAACGCGATGCGAACGCGCTGCCCCCCTCCCGGTTCGCTTTTGTATGGAAAAAAACGCGCTGCGAACGCGCGTTTGTATCGATACAAAAAGCTCAAAAACGCGCTGCAGAAAATGCAATGTGTCCACTCCCTTATAGGTGGCGCTACTATTTTATGATACTATTTTATGATAGTTTACGTTAACGCGACCGACTTAGCCCCAGTTTCTATATTAAACTAACTATCGTTATTACTCAAATTACCATATGTTTTTGACATAATTAAACAATGTGGCTATAACGACA
This sequence comes from Camptogramma bilineatum, assembly GCA_958496255.1. Lineage (NCBI taxonomy): Eukaryota > Metazoa > Arthropoda > Insecta > Lepidoptera > Geometridae > Camptogramma > Camptogramma bilineatum. The sequence goes on along the minus strand of OY292465.1, from coordinate 7,661,182 downwards.
ACACTACGGTCAATCGTAAGTTGAATATAGAAACCCTACGTACAAAACTGGAGTTACAATCACGTCATTGTATAAGTTTGCATAAGTTAAAAATTTCTAGCATCGAATTGTCACTTTTACTAACATTGCCCGCACTAGAAACTGGGTCTGGAAGATGGGTTTTACTTATGATGATGTTTAAAGTTGAACACTGGTTAAACAACGTCCTGTCTTTATTTGTGGATAGTGACAAATAGAGACAGGACGTTGTTTAACCAGTGTTCAAGTTTAAACATCTTTCATAAGTGGGGTAAACCAGTTAGCTTTCTAATAGCGTCGATGGGCTTGCAACCTGTCACGTATGGAATGCTAACTTCTGCAAAATGTGGGCATGTACCAAATATGTATTTGGACATACCTCTGACTACCCCCTTAGGCATCTTGAAAGGATCTTTAAAGGCCTGAAAAAAGATCTGAGAGAATGTCTACCGTGCCTTGGGATACAGTCGTGATGATATTTCATTTTTTTTTTCATAAGTGGGGTTTAAGTCGATAAGGAAAAACTTTCGTTTAAGGTCTATAGTCACCGCATTATACTTCCAAGGTGCACTCTGACAACATCAATGCTGTAATAAACCATTGGATGGGCTTTTTCGTTAATTACCTCTTTACCGTTAATTTTTATGTTAAACCTAAAGTAGCCTGAGATTGGAGCAAACTTTCATCTGTACTTTGATTCTTCAATTATATTCTTGTCTCCTTGAATTTGTCAATAGCAGAAGTATAATTACGATAATTGTTTTATAAATGTTAAACTAAATAAAACAATAAACCGTGTGTAAATTAAGTTAAAAGAATGCAAAAGATGGGTGTAGCAAATAGAAACATGTGGCCTCTGCCTACTCCTACTCCTACGGGAAATATGTGTGATTTTATGAGCGTATTTAATGATTATTGTGAACATGTTCGGAAGTTTGACTACTCCTATAAACCTAGAATACTTAAAGGATAATATATTTACCGTGCTAAAGATTAGCTTGTAAAATAATAAACGTAGGTATTTATGGAAATATTTATGATATGCCGTGAGGCAGCAGTGTTGGTCAAGTGTGTCAGTACCTCAACTTTTATCGTCGTCTGTCGAAATGCTGATAGTGCTTAGTGATTTTGTCCTTGATTAAAATACGAGCCTCACTTTGCTTTTTTTTAGCCCCTAACTAGAGCTTGAATGAATCACCGAAAAGAAAGCTAGGCCCAATACCTTGTTTGTTGCCCTGATCCTCCATCCGTGTTGGTCGCGAAAGAACAGGAGTAGAATCACCTAGCTCTGAAGACGTTTCAAAGTGATCCTAGAAGTCCTACTGAATAATAGATTTTTTTAATTTGAATTTTGAACATTTGTAACAGAGTAACAACGGTATGAACCATAAGCAACGAAGTTCGTTTTGAAAACAAAATGTTGCAAGAGTAGAGTACGAGTGCGAGTCATGGTCGAGAATTACCATTTAGGGAGTGGACACACTGCGTTTTTTGCAGCGGGTTTGTATCGATACAAACGCGATAAAATTCGAACGCGATGCGAACGCGCTGCCCCCCTCCCGGTTCGCTTTTGTATGGAAAAAAACGCGCTGCGAACGCGCGTTTGTATCGATACGTATGGAATATAAATACGAATGTATTTATATTCCATACGTATCGACGATATAAATACGAATGTATTTATATCGTCGATGGGCTTGCAACCTGTCACGTATGGAATGCTAACTTCTGCAAAATGTGGGCATGTACCAAATATGTATTTGGACATACCTCTGACTACCCCCTTAGACATCTTCAAAGGGTCTTTAAAGGCCTAAAAAAGATCTGAGAGAATGTCTACCGTGCCTTGGGATACAGTCGTTTCATTTCATTTTTTTTTTTTTTTTCATAAGTGGGGTTTAAGTCGATAAGGAAAAACTTTCGTTTAAGGTCTATAGTCACCGCATTATACTTCCAAGGTGCACTCTGACAACATCAATGCTGTAATAAACCATTGGATGGGCTTTTTCGTTAATTATCTCTTTACCGTTAATTTTTATGTTAAACCTAAAGTAGCCTGAGATTGGAGCAAACTTTCATCTGTACTTTGATTCTTCAATTATATTCTTGTCTCCTTGAATTTGTCAATAGCAGAAGTATAATTACGATAATTGTTTTATAAATGTTAAAGTAAATAAACCAATAAACCGTGTGTAAATTAAGTTAAAAAAATGCAAAAGATGGGTGTAGCAAATAGAAACATGTGGCCTCTGCCTACTCCTACTCCTACGGGAAATAAGTGTGATTTTATGAGCGTATTTAATGATTATTGTGAACATGTTCGGAAGTTTGACTACTCCTATAAAACTAGAATACTTAAAGGAGAATATATTTACCGTGCTAAAGATTAGCTTCTAAAATAATAAACGTAGGTATTTATGGAAATATTTATGATATGCCGTGAGGCAGCAGTGTTGGTCAAGTGTGTCAGTACCTCAACTTTTATCGTCGTCTGTCGAAATGCTGATAGTGCTTAGTGATTTTGTCCTTGATTAAAATACGAGCCTCACTTTGCTTTTTTTTAGCCCCTAACTAGAGCTTGAATGAATCACCGAAAAGAAAGCTAGGCCCAATACCTTGTTTGTTGCCCTGATCCTCCATCCGTGTTGGTCGCGAAAGAACAGGAGTAGAATCACCTAGCTCTGAAGACGTTTCAAAGTGATCCTACTGAATAATTGATTTTTTTAATTTGAATATTTATGCGCATTGACATGAGCTCTTTACATTATCGGTGAAGGAAAACATTTTATGAAAACCATCAACTTGTAAAAAGTTCCAATATCATTATGTTTCGGACACGCCTCTGATAACCCTCTTAGATATTTTCAAAGGATCTTTGAGGAATAAAGGCTTGAGGAGTACAATCGGGATGCTGTATCTGTTTTAAAATACCTATACCTTTCGTCTTTATGAAAGTTTACTACGACAGAGGCACAAATTCCTTAAGCCATATTCGGTTTTGCTGAATAGCAAAGCAATTTATAAACATCCTACTCATATTAGTCTTAAATGAAGAAATATGAGCAGGTCGTTGCTTCGATTGTGCATGAAGCCTGCACCTTCTCAATTTACATACCCGTAACTAGATATATTCCAAGGTAGTACATCCCAGCCCATAAAACATAACGTACAGAGTGCTACGAAAGTGGAAACTTAGTATTATGTCCTTGTATTATAACCATGCAGAGGGTGATGTCAGGTTCAACAACAACTAACATAGTCTAGGCCGCCCTAACTCCCAAAAACGAAAACGATATATCGTTCCAATTATCGTAGATCAGCTTATTTTGATCGACTGTTCCGAATTATACTCGTATTCTGTAATTTTATTTTTGAGATTTTTATAGTGTCTTGTCAAATTAAATCAAAATATTTAATTTCTTACAAAATTATACAACTGGGACACTATTATAAATACTTACTTACTTATTTTTTTGTGATTCATTAAAAAAAGATAAAAAAAGGTATACTTATATTAAATAATTTTGGAAATTAAAATGATTATTTTATTAAATAATGTGCTACTTGTATAGCAGAATGAAAAGGGCGTAAATCATACGCACCTTTTATAAAGCACTAATACATAAAATACTTTAAAAGAAGTAATTGGTTTTACACACACTTTTGCAGACTATAGTACTGACCCTACTTTGCTTGATAAAGGATTCCTGTCCATCTGGTTTACGGTCTTTTCATGTCACAATAAAAATTTAAATTAAACCCTAAGAGATAGTTCTCAAATGCAGATTGATTTTTGAAGTAATATTGAGCCCATTGATGGAGAGTAACAAGTATTTTATGAAAGGACTTGATGAAGAATGAATCGAGATTTCAAAGTAAGTATATAAAAGAGAGATGAATTAAGTATATTTTTCTTAGCATTTGCAAAAAATAGACAAGAGACAAATATATTTTTTAAACTTTCGCGATCATAATATTGCTAAATGTATTACGTAATAAGGATAATTTTGCCTCGCCTCTCTAAACATACGAGTACGATGTTGAATGTCTCTACCATCTCTTGGGTTTAGGACTGTTTATATCTACAGACATTGAACGTAACAGACACGTAGCGTGGCAGACAAAATAATATTCTTCTATACTGTTTGTATGAACTAATTCATAATCACGTAACGTAGCCGCACAGACACGGACAGACACGCACCCCGCAGACAAAACTCTTTGCGCGAATACTGCGTCTGTCTGTATCTACGCAGCCCGTGTCTGTGCGTGCCTGTGCGGCTACGTTACGCTAGCTGCCGGTCAATTTAAATAGATAAACGTAACGGGACCGTGCAGTGCTTCTTTTTCCTCAGTCTTTTGTTTGAGAGCAGTCGCGACTGACGATGTCTGTTGTTGTCTGTCGATGTCTGGCACGCTACGTGTCTGTTACCCTCAATGTCTGTAGGAATAAACAGTCCTAGCCGTTACCTTGTTATTGTTTATTTTAGGTTTGTACTTTAAGGTGTAATGGTTAACTTGATACTGTATGTGATACTATAACAAGTTCTTTTTCAGTTAAAATACCAGCTACACATCAGTATGTCATCGCTACAAAAAGCATGACTGGCTAGATCTTGTCTTGTTCAAAATATAGAACAGCCTGGGGTGAATGTCTGCGGGCATATTCAAGATGTTTCAATGTCATCAACTATGAATAAACTAAACGTACTCATCTTTTTAATATTAGTGGCCTATAGACCCCTGTTTCATGTATTCTTTGATGATTTATTTTTAACTGACAAAGTAAGGTACCTATATTTTGAACCATAAACAAATATAAGTAACAATATCACTTCTATGACAAGAGGTGAGAGATCGTCAAAGAGAAATTCGATGGTAGAGTAATTTCTTGGAGACATTTGTCGAGAATTGAGCCACGATAGGTAAGTTAGCGAGTGCCTCGTTTTGTATTACAGCTATTCTATTTTTTTTTTTTTAATAACAAAATGGTTTAAAATCATTAAATAATTCACATAAGTACCTAAGTATATAAATAAGGGGATTCTATTAACACAAGTAACTTAGCAATAAATAAACAAATGCGAATGTATAGAGCTCGGGGTATCCGGGACCCACCCAAATTAAACTAGGTGCGGTTACGAAAAGCTGCTGTCGTAATGCCTTTTGTGAAATAGCTAGTGGATCTATCAAGTCGAGAAGATTAGCATATTTTTAGTCAGAGCACGTTACATCGCAAATCGAGCCACAAAAGGAAAGGTCTCGTAAGATAAGTCTCGATAGAAACGTTGCTTTACGATTTAACATTTGCATGTAAACGCGAAGGGCGAGCCTTTGTATAATTAGTTACTGCGTGGTTTACCTTTAGACTGATTTTACTATGCTACGAGTATTATTGAACTTTTTTATGAATCTTTTGATATTATTTTTGAGCTTAGAGGATTTGATCGAATAAACGAGTGTTTGTCTCTTATTGAAATAATAATAATTTCGAAATTTTTAAAATGTTTACCTCTACTCGTGAGTAATGAGGATTTATTGTAAAAATAGTGCAAAGTTTGTTTGGATATGCGCGGAATGCCCGTTCCGGAAGTAGTGAGAGGAGAGGACGGTCAAAAACTTTGATAGCTAGATTAGTTAGGTACATAATAATGTATTACAAATAACAAAAAAATTGAGAAGCCCAGAGGCTCATAGGTATGAGTTGAATAAAATAAGTAGCATGAAAACTGGTAATTATTTTTATTATTAAAACAATATGTAGTATATGAACAAAATTACACATTTTGTTATGTTTTTTTTTGTACTTACCATTTTAAATTTTCTGCAATGTTTTTAACAAAATTTACTACAAAAATACATCTGACGTCTAAGATGATGATTATAAGGATTGTATTGTAATGAAAAAACCTATATTCCACGACTATTTTTCCTTAAACAGTCTATAATATAAATGATTCTAAAAAATCGCAAACGTATATCGCAAACGAAACCATTTAAAAAGGGAATTAGCTAGCGCACAAGATTGTACAAACTGTCCTCAATAAGACAAGTTTAGCTATGAGGTAATCAACTTCTAAGACGTCGCCACACCACCAATATGGATATATCCAGTCAACTTTGGTATTTCGCGTCTTATACTTGTTTTACTATTTGGGACCCACCTTAGACTTGGTTGAAATTTTAACATCAAAACTAGAGGTACCATCTCAGAGTAGCTTTTTTGTTGGCCGTTAGAATGATTGACGCATGGAAAACATGAGATGTTTTTGGGCATTTCTCCTCAAATTGTTATTTTTGACGATTTTTTAGTCACTTTTTATCCCTTTAGTTTAGGTCTAATCTTTGATGCTGGAATGATTTGTATGTTAAAAATAAGTTATTTAACGAGGGGTATCCATCAAATTAACTGATATTTTAGGAGATAATCAAAATTGTCGGTTGCTAGGAATGACCCTAAGTGAGAAAAATGATTAAATTGTAGAGAAGAATGACGGTGTGTTGCTAAAAATGATAAATCCATCAAAAACACATGTTTCTGATCATAACAGCATAGATTAAAATTAGCTAAGTATAAAATAGCTAAGTGTATATTCTCAAAATTAGCTAAGTGTATTATGTTATGTAAATAAGTGGGATTTGTAAGGATTGACAAAATCACCATGTTCTTAAATCGATGCCTATTTTTATAATATTCCTTAAAAAATCTTACTTTTAGGGTTCTGTGCCTCAAAAGGTAATAAAAAGGAACCCTTATATGATAACTTTCTTGTCCGTCTGTCTGTCTGTCTGTCCATGTGTCACCATCGATTTTCTCAGGAACGGGTAGACCTAGCAAGTTGAAATTAATATTATATACTGAGGTCTATAGTACCTATTAGGTGTATAAAAATCAAGGTCCTGAGTTAACACGATAAAAAGATATGGGCAAATTTAGATTTTCGTGAATACTTGTAGGTACCAAAATGTACCTTAATTTTCAACTTTTTTTACTTTTCGGAATTTTTCCTTTATTTGTGCTGTTAAACCTTGCTTTTCACCAAAATTGTCAATTCTAGGTCAACCGGAAGTACCCTATAGGTTTTGGGTCAAAAACCTAAATGGTAGTTCCTGTTGATCTAGAATCACGAAATTCGGCAAAAAGCAAGGTCTTACAGCAGAAATAAAGGAAAAAATCCAAAAACAAAAAAAGTTGAAAATTAAAAGGTGTCCCCATACATACATAGTTGACACCGATTAAGATAGTCCTCTGAGTTGTATGGGTGCTCATACAGTTCAGAGGACTAGCTTATTATGGCGGTATAATGGGTAGGTATCTACGGGAACCTCGGCGCACGAGTTCAACTCGCACTTGACAGGTTTTTTTTAGATATAATTACCTAATACCTCCTATCATTTGACATAAAAGTAAATCTTCTCAAAATTAAGGAATAGTAATAACAATAAGCCCGCAGGGCACCTTTGAGGCGAGGTGTCGAATGAGTAGCAACCCCGCGGACCCGTGTGCTCCCAGGGGGAGGTCACTGTTCCTCATCTCAGTTTGCCTTGATTGACACCGACGAGAAACAGTCCACCTCCGTGTTGTCTTCACCGGCCGGACGGAGTGGAGTCGCTAGAGCATTGCTCGGGGGCTGGAAGGTGTTACATAAGTGATGGGTGGGGCACGCTGAAGTGAAGTGAAGCTGGGCCCTCAGGGAGCTCGTGATCGTCGTTTAAAACCCGGTACGTATACATCAGACCACCCTCTAGCAACTCACGTATTTTTGCCCCCTTCTTTTCACACGAGTGACTGTTTTGGGGGGAACCAGTTGTGAGTTGGCGAGTCTCCACCCGCCATTTTGACCATTTTGTACGTGTTTGTAATTGTTTCTATATTTTTTTAAACCAAAAATCATCATTCTTAGCAACAATCATCATTGTTATCATCATTTTTAGCAACACGCGTCATCGTGTTTTTGTCGTTGTTGCTTGTAATGAGGTTGTGAAAAATGACGAACTCCAGAAAACAATTCGTAACTTGTATTTCCGAATGCAGACCAAAAGAAAAATGTTAGTGATCAATAGCTGCATGTTTAATTTAGCTTAAGTCGAAAAATAATGTAAATTTGACGCACTGATTTCATAGTTATAGTAATAAATCAGAATGACGAAATAAGTGTCACACCTTGGAGAATCATATTCAATAGCTCACCTTTCCGAAATGCGACGCGTCTTGCCTCCGTGAAGTGCTCTGGCCGATTGGTCCAGGAGGGCACGACATTTGATATTCAACACGATCTTTCAATGCCTTTCGGTTTACGTATTACGATGAAAACAAAAACTGGCGACTATAATGATGCATATTTTGTGACAGGATTTTGATTAAATCTACCATCGAATTCCAATCAAATAATTAAAACTGTTTCTTGGCATTAGATTATAGAGTTTGTTATCTATAAATATCAGTAATTACAATTAAACATAGTAAACAAATGAATATTTTATGACGAGAAACTCCTATGCGCAGGGCCTGTATTCTATTAAATGACAACCGCTTTGGTTTTGGTTCGAACTCTTAAATGTCAGCCATTTGGTGAAATAGTAGAATAGCTTTTCAAAAATTTGTACTGCCAAAGTTCAAAACCTCACCACAACTGAGTCGTTTGTTATTAGTAGTCATGGAAACAGTCGCTTTAGTTGAGGTTTTGGTAGAGGTTGATAAAAAGTTCGGTACCGGAATCGACGCCCAGGTCATTTTCACATGTCGAAAATGGCTATTTTTGGAGGTTTTTTGTAAATATCTTTTTACCTTATAATTTAAATGAAATTTCACTGTCGATACCTTTTTTGTAATATATCTAGACATTCAAATCTAAGCTTTTGTTTACAAAATAATGAACAGTTTAAGAATAATCTTGAGGAACCTAAATTTTGGCCCCCCTGGAGAAATGCCCTTTTATGATACCGACAAGCTTAAATTTTTTATATTCCATATTGTTTTGAATTGCTGATCAATCAAATTGCTGAATCGGTATGATTTTTTTACTAGGAAAATATTAGAATATGGACTGAAGTTCTTTTTTAGTTACTAAATTTTGAGTTTTAAGGTGGACGCATATATAACAGAGCCGAACGCGCCGAACGAATCGACTAAAACGAATTTTAGAATTGTTTACAATTATGAAATCGTATGAAATCTCGCATACCTGTCGCGTCAAATCGTCCGATTCATCCGATTCTAGCAGGTGTGCGAGAAAGAAAGAATTTTAAAATTCGTTTCGGTCGATTCTTTCGACGCGTTCGGCTTCGCTATATGTGCGTCCACCTTTGTTGAGCTTTTTTCAGTAAAAATATTAAAAACAAAAGAACTCGTTTTACAGGACAAACTTAAACTATAACACAGACTATAAACACTTTCAATCTAGAATTTTTGACTCAGGTACATAACTGAACTGACGAGGAGCGAGATGGACTGATTAATTAATTATTTTATTTAATTCGGTTACTACCAATTAATTAAATGAAATACCGTTGAGTACTTCATAAGAATATCACAAACTAGGAAACACATTTACCAAGCAGTGAGTTAAATTGGACGGTCGATAATGATAAGTTTGTTGAGCCTTCAAGAAACCAGAAGAGAAAATTCAAGTTTTCAAAGTCCTAAAATGTATCCAATCCCTGTCCCCAATTATATTTAATCCGTCCATTTATCTGTCATCGTTCCTTCGTTAGCTGGCTTATCGTATCCGGGTTTATTATAAAAAGAAATATCGCAAGTCGAGCTAAAACTAGATATGTTGAGTGTAGTTAAGTATAGTGCACGAGGAATGTCGGTATAGTATCTGAACATCTAGATTCTAGGGCTCGGAGCCGTACGAACCTTTCGATTTTGATAAAAACGTCTGTAGGGCTTTGATCGGCTTTACTTACTTAAGAACTGTTTAATATTATATTGAAAATAAAAACTCTTATCAATTTTTTTCGAATCCTACGGGATTCGAACCCGCATTGATACAAGCAATCTTCCTATTATAATAGATAAAGAAATATTACCTAAGTTCCTGTGAAACACTATATTAAATAAAAATAATGGTTATAATATATTAATCATGATTAATTTTATAAATCTGAATATTATTTTTAACTTGAAGTGATGATACTTTGAAAATATATTTTATTCTTCAACCAATTGTGTTGTAATGGGTATACTGCGGGCTTAAAAAGGTAACGATTGCAGAATCTCATTAAAGGAATTGAACTAGTGCCATCTCTTTTCATTGACTGAGAGTGAAAAGAGACGGTATTATAGTTAATTTCATATTGTGATTCAGCTTTAGCGACCTTTTTAAGTCCACTGTTCTTCTTCTTTTAGAATCGTTTTTTAGATTCAGTATATGCCAAAATGCCCTTTTTTATCAGTTTGGTGTGAAATCGGATAGTCTGTACAGGTCTAGAACATATAAGACAGCGAGCGTTTAGCATTCTGACCACGGAGCTCTTCAGTCTTTGCAACGTGTTCACACTTATAGATACAAATGCCCAGATTGTAATTCTAAGTTCACCATTAGGTAGCATTTTTGTGTTTTTACAACACTTTAAAGAGAGTTATTTGAGCTGAGATTTGCAGACATTTAAAGAAGTTAGCTTATCAAGATCGTTATTTTTTGTTGCGAACTAAGTAGCAGCGCTTTTGAATTTTAAACCTTTTAAATAGCGAGCAAAATAATATGCGTTGCTATATTAATACCTCGCAGGTCGCGGTCGTTTAAAATATTCTATTTGTATAGGTTTATAAAATTGGTGCGTATCTTTAGATCGTTCGATATAATTAGTATTAAAATAACGTTCGATCTTCGATTACATCGTCTACAGTCCACGTCTCCAAGATCAAGATTTACAGATAAGAAAAGATGCTTAAAGAATTGTAATTACCAATGGTTGTATCTTTTTCTGCTAAATATACGATAGCGATAAACTTAGAAGTATCGATTTCTAAATACTTTTTCATAACTAACAACGCCCTCGCGGATTTGCCCCCGTATTGATGGTATAATAATGATGATGATGAAAAGTAGCTTATAACCTTTCTCAAAAGTTTATCTATGAAATGCAAAAATATTTTTTTCAAATCGGACTATCAGGTGGTTCCTGAGATTAGTGTTCAAACAAACAAACAAACTTTTCCGCTTTATTACACCTACAAGTCCTGTCGATTTCGTCGGAATTGCAAATATTGAAGACTTTTCATGTTCAATGAAATTTACATTACCTACATTAATTTATATTCTACTCTAAGCTTTCTAAGCTTAAATAACTACAGTAGGATCCACAGGAAGAAGCTAGTAATCAATATTCTGACACGCAGTTACCCGCATAATTTATTATGAAACTCTCCAGGCGCCTATAAAATTAACTTACGTTATATTAAACAGTGGTACGTGTTTAAGGAAGCAGTGCATTTGTGGAATATAAATGTAGTTGCGTTTATTACTGCGCCTTAAAAATACCCGCTGGGATGGGAGGTCTCACTACAGGGGTTGAAAAATGAGGATTAGTTCCAATGCAGTTCCAATATAAATGCAATAGAGCTTGTGATAAAATTTGCATAATAATGAGCTAGCTTCTTAAAAATAAATAAAATCTTCTGGCTCAACTTGTTCGTCATAAATACAATATTTTTACGCTAACAAATAAACGCTATTTTTATGCTGTTAGACAAAGACGGAAAGACGCCAAATTCCATGCTGACTGGAATTTATTAGGACAGGAGAGGGATGAATAAAGAGAGTGTGGGGAAGTCTCTGCCCAGCAGTAGAACATTGAGGACTGCTAATAATAATAACTTATAATAAGTACTTCAAGTGGCTGTTAAATCTGCTGCCATCTCTTTTCATTAGCATGATATTGACAAAGGGAAATCATTCTCTAAAGCCTTGTGAAATTGACAAGTCAATTTGAATAATGGGGTAAAAACTCGGACGAAAGAACGGGACGCGCCTTTATGATCCTACCAATCTTACCCCTCTAGCCAACGGCTAGGATTACTTTGACAAATCAAAATCAGGTACCGTCAATAAAAACTACCCTAATAATCGATTCTTATCAGTCTCCGTATCGTTATCACCGAGAAAGGTGCTCCATGAAAATGCCAATTTATGGTGCTATACCAGTGCAATAAAAATCCACTACACCTCAAATCTTTAAAATATGGTGTAACATTTCATAATGTAAATGTTTTTTTGTGTTTTAGCTGATTTTCTACTTCAATAAACATTATTTTATTTTAACTGAGGTTAAAACATCGATTCAAAAAATATACGACTAAAATGAAAAAGATCGCATCGCCTGCCGTCACATCTCTGTTTAATTTTCAATCGTAACGGATACGGTGGATACGGTCTATAATTGCCTAGCAATGTCTATTAATTACTATATTTTGGACATCACTCATGCACTACTGTCTAATGACAACTGTCTTGAGAGACAGTACCACGATACTAATGCGGTTTTTAAAATTATGTTTAGCCTTATTGCGATTAGCAATAGTTCGAATTTTGAATAATTTAGGTTTACGAAGGTACAAAATTGACGTGGCGAGTCTATGCATTACGATGAGGTAATGTACAATTATTACTCCTTATCGATATCGATAAAACCATTTACATTAAGTTTCTTGAAGTTACATAATATACTAAATTATGTTGTATTGTACCTAGGTAGTTGTGTAGTTGTGCAAATGGCACATAACAACATAATTATAATTTTTATAGTATTAAATCACACCTAAGTATCTTATTAAGATTTTCAACGTTTTCGTGTGCCTACCTACTTTTTCTATAATTTATTTGTTGTAATTATATTGTAAGTAAAATGCGCCCGACAATGTCGTGCTGGTGCACGCAGTGGATGAGCCTAGCACAAAGCCGAGAACAAACACAGTGGCACGACCAAAAAGAGGCCTATATCCTGCAATGGGGGAAGTCGAGTTGTGCTGTGGATGATTATGATGAAGTACCTATAAACTTTTTGTTGACTTATTTCTAACCCCCCCCCCCCTCCCCCCGCCCCTCGGCGCAAAAAGAGGTGTCTAAGTTTGACCGCTGTGTGTGTTTATGTTTGTATGTGTGCACCGTAGTTCTTAAAAGGGTGAACCAATTTGAATGCGGTTTTTATTTATTTGAAAGCAGGTTTTTTATTAGTAATGGTTCATAGACATGCTTAATCAAAATCGTTTCAGCCGTTTGAACATTATAACAATAGGTAGAGTGCGCGCCCCCACTGAAGTCCGATAGACGCGGCGCTGCTATCACAGAGCTAGGTTAGGTTAAAAATTACTAACTGTCCAAATGCGGCTTGAACAATCATAATTATGCAAGTTTGTACGTTACTTAATTCTACACATCAGAACAACTGAACGACCGTGACTAAAAGAGCTTATTAAAGTAAATAAAACTATTAGTTCCCGCTTTTGCCGTAGCACTTAGTGCTGACGCGGACTCTAGGTACAATTAGGTACAATTTGACTGGCCTCTTAGCTCAGTTGGTAGTAGCTCTGCCTTCTGCGCTGTAGGTCGTGGGTTCGATTCCCACTCAGGACAAACATTTGTGTGATGAACATAGATGTTTGTTCTGTGTCTGGGTGTTATAAAGTATTCTATGTAGGTATGTATTTACAAAAGATATATAAGTATTCTATCAGTTATCTGGTTCCCATTGTACAAGCTTTGCTTAGTTTGGGGCTAGATGGCGCTGTGTGAAATGTTCAGCAATATTTTTTTTATTTAATTTTATAATCAACAATTATAAGCTTTACAAGACATTAGATCAACTGGATTTTACCTAGTCTTTTATTACAAGTATTTTTTTGGATAGAAATGGTAAAAAACTTGTAACCTAATATAGGTACCTACACATTTTCTACTGTTAGTGTAAAAAACATCGACATCTCCAATATCGATATTTATCAATCCCTATGAAAGTCATGTCAAAAGTAAATTTGGTAGTAGTGATACCAGTATATTTTCTCGCAATATTTTATGGTAGGTACAGATTTTTAGAGTAAGTAGATAGAGCTTTATTTTAAGATTAACTAAAAGTTTATAATGTAAAAATTGTGACAAGCAACATCATTTTTCTCTTTTTCTCACACAAAAACTAAGCCGCCTCGAGGACGCTGCTAGTAAAATATATTAGGTAGGTAGGTATATTTCTATAAATGTAAGAACATGTTGAGAAATCTAAAGATGTAGGTGATGTAGGTCCCTACTTTGTAAAGTTAACTACTTACTTAACTAATTAGCAGGGTGTCAATTCTAGTACCAAACTTTTTATCAACCTCAAGCAAAACCTCAACTAAACTTTAGATTTTCGACTGTTTCCTATTCTACTAATGACAAACGACTCAGTTGTGGTGAGGTTTTAGCTAAGGTTTGGACTTTGGCAGAACACATTTTTGAATAGCTATTCTACTATTCACCAAATGGCTGACATTTATGAGATCGAACCAAAACGCAGCGGAATGATTGGCGTTGTCATCTAGTAGAATTGGGGGGAGATCACTTTCTGTAAATAAAATCGTTACAATTTTAAGATTTATTGATTACCTAAAGACAAAGTGTGCTACACGTCTCAACAAAATATTTTCAAATCAGGGAACATAAAATTACGATAGTGGTATCACTATAAGTTTTCATGTATGACAGAAATATATCATCATTATGTCAAAAATATGTCATGTGTGACAGTTGGCTCCCTTCCCCCCCAGCAAGTGGGACATATGGCAATTCGCGTCCCGTGGTTACTTCGTCCGAGGGTAAAAATGTAGAGATATTTCGTTACGTGAAATGTAAGTTGTATTGAATTTATTTTTTTACCCACGACCTTCGGAATTCATAGCTTCGTTCATAGTTTCATAGCTTTATTTATAAGTTAAATTGTTGTTTTGAATGCAATTTTCGTAGATCCCGCGTTAAAAACTTCAGATAGATGTTCTATTTAAATATAAAATGAAACATCATAAACCTAGACACTATAGATATTTTTTTCAAACGAGCTCTTCTCGTTATAAGCTGCATGTTTATTTGTGTCGATGGCTGAGATAGAGTATCGAATTCAATAGGATTAAGATGCGCGGAGTCAAGTGTGGCAATTTGTATGTGCGAGCGGCGAGCGTGCGAAGTGTGGGCAGAGATCTGTTTACATCATCAACGTACTAAACGTCTCTATATATAATATTTACTTCATTATAGCTCTCGAGTGCTTCAAATATTTCTATTTTTATATGAATTATGATAATAATCTGAGATAAAAATATCTTCGAGTTCATCTAGCTGTTGACCCATGCTATTGACCTAATCTAATTCTACCTACGAATTTAATGAGCTACCGTTCTTCTGGTTTTCATTACGCACTTATACATAAATATAATTTATTATATTGATGGTCCGTTAACATATCTGTCGCATTCAATCATACAACAAATGTCTAGATAGAGGCTTCGAAGAAGGTTAAACTATTACACAATACATTATACATATGTAATCGAAGCCAAAATATTGTCCTGTCTCCAATTATACCGATGTTATGACTACTAACACTAAGAGCGATGCCACACGGGCGTTGCCGATTCTTTGCGTCGTCGTCGCCGTCCGTCGCAGCGCTCTATGACAAAGTGTTCTATCAACGTGCGCCGTTTTACCATGTGGCATAACGTTCTGATTTGTTCTGACGCTGCGTTGTTTTCCATTTGCGTTGCGACGACCGACGCGCCGAGACGCCAACGACGTAACGCATCCATGTGGCATCGCTCTTACTCAATATTCAGGCTACTATAATATTGAGTTTCCTAACACAAACACTGCTGAAGAAGACAATTCCAATCCAAGAACACAACTTTTAGTTAACATTTAAAATTTAACTCAGGTTTTTCAAAATAACATCATACATGATCAATCTAATCCTAAGGTTAGAAGTTTAACTATCATGGAATGCAGGGTTTTGATAGAATCTGAACCACGAGCACACGTACACGACTGCATCAGTAAACGCACGAAGACAAACGTACAGGTAACACCTGTACGTTTGTCTTCGTTGATACTAAACTTGGTTGATATCAACATAAATTCACGTGTAGAGATAGGGGGTGTTAGCCTTAAAATCATCATCTCGATAGCTGTGTTTTATTTTATTTTATTTTATTTTATTTTATTTTATTTTATTTTATTTTATTTTATTTTATTTTATTTTATTTTATTTTATTTTATTTTATTTTATTTTATTTTATTTTATTTTATTTTATTTTATTTTATTTTATTTTATTTTATTTTATTTTATTTTATTTTATTTTATTTTATTTTATTTTATTTTATTTTATTTTATTTTATTTTATTTTATTTTATTTTATTTTATTTTATTTTATTTTATTTTATTTTATTTTATTTTATTTTATTTTATTTTATTTTATTTTATTTTATTTTATTTTATTTTATTTTATTTTATTTTATTTTATTTTATTTTATTTTATTTTATTTTATTTTATTTTATTTTATTTTATTTTATTTTATTTTATTTTATTTTATTTTATTTTATTTTATTTTATTTTATTTTATTTTATTTTATTTTATTTTATTTTATTTTATTTTATTTTATTTTATTTAGCAACAAAATCCACAGCTCGCCTAAAATTTATGCTTATACTTATAAATAATCCTTACAGCCAATAACGGTGTTATTAGTGGCCGCTTTTGATCTTGCTGTAATGGAAATATCTTAAAATTAAACTTTAGGTAAATTGTTTGTTTGTCGTCGAAATGCAAGAATTTTGATGTAAACTTGTAAAAAATGTAACGAAGTAAATTACACCTTAATTTTTTAGGTAACCATCTAAAAGACACAACTTCAGAGCTTCAGTCAGTAGGTACAGTTGACTAAGAATTTATTGTAAAGGTTTAAAAACTTAATCATAAAAAATATTAAAACTATGAATAAAACATGCCAGAAGTGGCATACAGTACATAGGTCGGCGAGTTACTGGTTTCAGCCGCAGGCGGTGCTGATTGAAACCCAAAACTGCTGCACTCCAGGGACTGTACTACAATGCGTGGTGCAATCGAGAGAGCTCGTGCACTCTTCCGGCCCATTAGCATAGAATGGCAGCGCGTGCGGCCGCGGATCACTGTCGCAGGGTTCATCGGAATGAACCACAATCCCTACTCTATCAGGAACCAGTCTTGAGTTCACAAGAAATACCTACTTTGTAAGGATCCTTCCTATAGAGTACACAAAAATTCAAACGGTAAAAACGAATGGCGACTATAGTATGCACTATAGTGATGCAATTTTTTTTTAAATAAATGTGATAATTACAATTTATCGGAAACTGGTTACAATTCAAGCCGTAACCTATACAGATAAATCCATTTAATTTAAATCGTTCCCATAAAAGAACTTGGTGTGCTTGCTTACTCCATGATTCATTGTAATGTAAGCTTATTGCTTAATCGTACTCTATCTACTTACTTTCTTTACCACTATCCCTGAGCCCAAAATCTACACCATATTAATATAAATAGTTACTGATAACAGTATTATGAACCTAATTCGATATTAACCTCAATATTTACCAAATTGCTGCATTGATAATGAATCTTTTTAATCTTAAAATATGTATATTGAATGCAATGATGATAATCTCGTTCATCATTATTCAGTAGGTAGGGATTATGATACAAAGTAGACCGAGAATTGTTCTTTTCATCTAAATCAATCTCATGCGACGCGCTCGACCGCATTGTTCTCGTTTCCATCGCCGATTAAACGTAATGACCACATTTGACACGTTCATTACACTTGAAGCAGTACTCTTGTATCGTTCGAGACTCGTGCAATGGAGACGCATTTGTACGGCTCACCTTTGTTCCGTTCGCCTCGACTGAAGAGACTAATCTAAATGACTGATGGAGAAAGATTGTTTTATGTTTCTAAGTACTTACCGGTAGCTCAAGGTAGTCAGCAATGGTGTGCTTGGCGGCTCCGCGGCGAATGTCAGCCAGTGCGGTGAAGTGCTCGTCTCGGCGCGCCTTGCGACGAAGCAGAGCTCTCGCGTAAGGATAAGCTGCCAGAAACTCGCCGTATGTGTCCATTAGCTCCCCAGAAAACAGCTGTTTCAGAAGAATTGCACTCTCACTAGCACCATCCACCACTGGTGGTGGAGGCAGCTCCCTATTCTTAATTTTTGCTATGCTTTTCGGCGCAAAATTACTGATGCCACTTGTTGATTCGCATGACGTAAATGCATCTGTGGAGTCGCTGGCAGAACCACATTTCGAAAATGGAAACGCTGACGAGGCTCCGCTTTTTTCGCTACTTGCAGAGCTTTGTCGAGTAGCGCAAGCCTTCTCAAAATACTCCGGGAACTGTGGCTCTGATTGACTCTCCGTTGATGGAGTGGACTCTTCAGCTGCTGGGCTTGTGTACTGGGCGTTTTTAATACAGTCATACAAGTCTTCTATTGATTCATAAGGTGTTATACTTCCACAAGATTCTCCTTCTACGTCATGCAATTGTAGTCTTTCATAGAGGTCTTCATTCTTTCGAGGAGCTACGGGAGTGATAGCAGATTCCGATCTACTCCTTTTTACACATCGAACTTGATCGTATCCGAAATCGGTCGGGTTGAGAAAGTCCCACCTGACATTTGCCCAAACGTTTTCTTCTACATCTGCAGATATTCTGTGATCAGCACAGCATTGTCCACTATTTCTTATCATAACTGTAGTTATGTTATCACTAGATATGGTACTGTCAGCAACTGACTCGTTGCAATCTATTGGAATGTCTACGATCACTTTGCGAAGAGAAGGACTGATAGATGAGACGCTATCATCATCTGTCTTTCGATTTTCTTGACTTTCATTAAATTCTGAGCCTGTTATGACCGATGATGCATCGACGTCTTGCTGAGAGAGTACGCCTTCTTGAATTAGCTCTGTAAGTAAGCTCTTTGTTTCGTCTTCCGTTACGGATTTTTCAGATGAGTTATTTTGTTCGTCATCTTCATTCTTAGCATCATTATTCAGTAGCCCCGAGTCAATATATTTTCTCATACGCTCCGTGAGAGCTTCACTGGCTTCAGATACTGATTCGAGGTAGTAGAAAAGCAAGTGATACTCTTCCTTGGTTATGACAGCTGCTCGAAGAAGAGGCTTCCCATACAATTCCACCGCTGAGAACAGAGTTGAAGCTGCAAAGAAAAAATATATCATTAGTCATTTGCAGCGTTACTTAACATTAAGATTTGATAAAGTAACAGATAACGCTCTCATAATAGGTACCTCTGTTACTTAAATATTTGTGGGCGTTAGAAAGGTCAAACGGACACGTCAATTAATTCACCTTGCTGTAAAGTTCATCTATAGAATTACAATGACCTTTCTAGAGAAGGTTCAAGGGTGTATAATAATTTAGTTATCCGAAAGGTACAGTCATATGTTACAGAGTGCAACCGATTTTAGAGTCTATTTTAAGGAATTACGGTTCAAGTTTCGGTATCGTTTTAAAAACTCAATGAGCGTAAGTTTGAAACCTAATCAAATAGTTCTAGCGCGTCGTAAATTACTAAGTACGCGTTTACAAATATTTCAAACAGTATTCCTGTGTAGTTTATTCTGTCATCTAACAAATCGAAAGCTCATTTCCTTTATTTCTATAGGCATTAGGGAATATTTTATTGGACAATAAAATATTATAGTCACGGCACCTAATGCATACAAGCGAGTTCTAGGAAAGATCATCGGACAGTGGTATGCGTATGTCTTATTGCCAAAGCGCTTTCTACAAACAGATGTCTGCTGAATACTGAACGGGCGGCAACCGTCCACGGCTTATTGATGACCGGCACAGGGAGTAAAAACACCTTATACGGCTCTATGGAGGACCTAGTTACATTTCTATTCAAAATGAACCGAACACGGCATTTTACAAAATATACGACGAACATTATGGAAAATCAACATCTTCTTTTTTGATAACTATTTTAGAATTACAGTAATGTTTAGCAAGAAAATTTCAATGATTCAAGAAATTTACTTACTTATATATAAAATTGTATCCATTCATTATCGTAGCTTACTGTGGTTCGTATATGTGCGATCTTCAGTGTCTATTATTTCTCTCACACAAACGAAGAAAGCGGTTTTGTTGAAACAATGTTTTTGCCCACGATTTGCACTTTTATGGCCTTTTTAACTCTCAACAGGATTTGTAAACGTATTTGCATATAGTATAGCGAGGTGTTTTAGTTCGCATGCGCAATGGACCACGATCAAGTTGAAAGACCATGCGTCGTGACTGCATTTAGTTCTTTCAAGAAACGTTCATATTCACACGGCTTTGCAATCGCTTTAAACACGGACCTTAGTAATCCTTACAAATACACCATTCAAGTAAAGAATTGCGAAAAGCACATAGTTTCATCGAATTAAAATAAAAAATACTTAAATAGAAAGGTTCAAGTAGCAAACTTGAATAACTATTGATTTCGTATTTCGTATTTTTCTATTGAGCTTATTATTTACTGCGTTTTCGCTTCGCAGTTAAACGGATTTAATCGATTTTAAAGTTAACAAGTAGGTAGAATCTTTTTTTCAGTACCTAGGCAGTTATCTACTCAGTCTCTGACTTCGATTTAGGTCCTATATTATGCAAGATGTTTATTATATAGGTTTATGTTTATAAATACATATATGTATATTTGGTCGTGTCTCTGGATTATAGGAATCTTTAAAATGGATACCTACTTAGCAATACGGATCGTGCTACGTTCTTAGCGCCAACTTACCATAAATCTTTTCCCAGGCGATGAAGGTTTCTAAATCACGGCCGTCCCATTGCGGTGGCTGGTACTCCACCACAAGGACTTCGCCCTCCAAGACCGCTGCGGACGCTCTTGGCTCCACAGGTGCTTTGGACCCTCCTAGGAATAGAAGGCCAGCGGGTGGTGCTGCAGGAAACGCAGTCAGAGATAGCAGAGGACTTCCTAGTGGCACTGCTTGGGGGGCCGAGAGAGGACCAGTGGGCAGACCGGCGACCACGGCTCCCACTTCTAGAAGAGGCTCGCAGACTATTTCGGCGACTGTGCTGTTTCCCCATACTGTCACCTGGAAGAAAAGGTTATTGTTACTCAGGTATTTGGTATCAGGTATTTTATAGCTTGGTTATGTGTGACTATAGTACCTATCGCTTCTACTCATTATCAAAACTTTACAAAGTTTTACTTTACCTAGTTCAAAATATAATTAAAATCCAGAGATCTACAGTACCTATTAAACTTTTTTGTCGATGTCTTTCACGATAGATACTAAATTGTTAAAGTAAATATGGCTTTTAGATTGCAAAATACAGTTTTTAGTTTAGTCTAATCACTCGCAGCATAGGAACTATATACGCTCATCCGATTCAGAGGAACCGTCTCCAAAAAATAAAGGTATGTTTAGGTAAGTCATGAACAGCTAAGCATAGATCCAGAATGTGATTCCTAGAACGCGAATCCACATAAGCTTTGTCTATCTAACACCATCTACCGTTATGATGGCCACGTTTGTCGTAATGACGATGAGAACAGAGATTTTCTTAGGAATCGCTTCAGCTGACTACTGTGATGCCACTGATCTTGTTTATTATTACTTCCTTGGTTAAGTTTTTAAGGTAATTAAAATAACAAGGGCAATTTAATTAAGGCTAATTCAGAGCTGGACAGTTTTAACTTTAAATTACTTAAATTTATTGTTTTATCAAAGACATCATCCATCATAAAGGGGTATTAGATGCTCCATAGTAGCGTCTTCAGTAGCGATCATATTGTTTATATAATATTATTATAATTAAGTCGTCAAACACACTTTGTGTTTGATTTTTGTTTGCTCAACACTATTATTTTGTTTTGATGTGCGCTCATATATTATGTTTCAAACCAAGTCAAAACTGATACTGTAAAGTGTAAAACTGTTTAGTTATGATGTATTATTGTTTGTAATTGTAACGTGTAATGTGTAAAGGTATTGTATGTCTATGTCTATTTACGCCTTTGTTCTTGAGCATCTTCCTACGCACATACTGCACCAATTAATGTCGCCGACCTCAAAATTAAATTAGTCTGTTGAACTTTTACATTTCATCACGCTTCAAATTGTCTTGATTTCGGTGACTCACCTGACTTACAAGAATATCGACTGTTGCTTATTATTGTTCTATTGCTGAATATTGCACTATTGTTAGGTCACGCACGATGCGGAGTATCACAGGGTAGCATTCTTAGTCCTAGTTCGTTTTTATCCAAAGGCTCCAACGACAATATGGGCATGTACCTACCTATATAAACTGCATTCTCTAATGTACATAATCTAACATAAAATATACTGTCTCCAGAAATCTAGCCTAATTTCCCTAACCAATGTACTTACCTAATATAAAAAGGCACAGTCTTTTCCAAGTACCCACCCATTTTATTAAGCAAACTCAATATTTCATCAAAAGAAAACAGGTGCCAATGTTGTTGATGACGACAAAAATTCGTAAGAAAAAACTGTAATCAAGGATGCATCAAGGCATCAGGTTTGTGCGTCGCCCGCCACAGATTACAAAGGCACTCCGAAACGGCCGTGTAAAATTGACTGTCCGTTGCTCACTGGATCTCGTTTCAGTTTTTTTCCTCGTTGGAGATGCATCAGGCGCATTATCCTGGATCGTATTGGGCGTGATGGGTGTAGGGTTGTCACTTCCCAGTTACTTACATCAAAAATTCTAAATTCAAATATTTACCTACTTATCATTTATTCAGTACCTACCTAGGACTACTAGGATCACATCTAAATCTAAATAGTCAAGCTCCAGTGGGGTGTCAGTCAAAAAAAGTGAGGCTCGTCAAAGACGTCAAAAGAAAAACAAGGATCAATACAATACCTCAACAAAAATGTATAGGTAAGTATCAGCTTCATTTTAAAATATTGATACTTATAGGCTGTGTTGGTACCACGTTAGTAGCTAAAGTCCTGGATGGGCCGTGAGAATAAATACTTAATTTAGGTAATACTTTTAGGTTTCTTCTCTATTCAACATCGCATGTTTTATTCTGTCACGTCACACACAATGCTTCCAGGCAGAATGAAAATATTTACAGTTAATCTCAGTAGAAGTAGATTTATTTTCTGAACCCCACAAGTTCTACTCATCAAGGATAATAAACTTGTCTAATAAGATGTAAGTTTGCGAAACATAAGTATCGATCATGGTCATGACAAAAACGAACACCTGTGTTCAAGTTCAAATTCAATAAGTTCGATAAAATCTAAAGGATTTTGATCTGAGTGACAGCCCTAAACAAAAAGCTCGGAGCGGGCCGGGCCGCGCGTGCACATAGCTTGGCCGTGACGTCACGGGTCTGGTAAAAACGCAGTGAACCCAACTCAAGGTCTCCGTTTACATGATACAATATCTACATATTAATGAAACTTGCTCACGATTCGAATGGCTTTGCATGCACAGTTCTGTATGCACGAAGAGCCTAGGATGTAAGGAATGCTACTAACTGCACCATGCTACACCTACACTACACATTGTGTTTAGGTAAGTACCTAGTACTGAGTCAAAAACCTATCATGTAGAAAAACTTGTAAGTAATCAAAAGCTTTGCTTCGATGTAAATAAGTAAGTATTCCTTAGATTATGAAAAAATATTTCTTTCTCACCATACAATAATTCGTACCTAAGTTGTTAAAAAGTACTCTACAAGCTTTTAGTTGGAACTAAATAGGTAAGTACCTACAATACAAAAATTTTTTTATTGCAGGATTTAGAATAAAAATAATACAATTTCACAAACCAATTCATGTGATGCCATCTATCTGTTCTACATGAATACTGCAGCATTATACAACGCCATCTCTGTCGTCGTTTCTGAACCACTAAGAAAGTTGACTAGTCCATATTTTGTTGGCCATTGAAGTTCCTTTACTAATGCACAGATGGCGCTATTCTGCTTTTAAAAAGTGCTTTTTGGATTTTTGGAGGGAAATTGAGAAGTAATTTTTTCGTTTTGTTAAATTTTACAAAACTTGTGTTTCTTCGAATGTTAATGTGTAATTAGCGTAAGTATAACTTGCATTAGGTACTTACATAGCTACCTTACTTACATCTTAGTTGACTGAATGCACAAACCATGCGAAGCCAAAATGAAGAGAAAGAAAAAACCGGTCAAGTGCGAGTAGAACTCGTACGCCGAGGGTTCCGTACCTACCCATTATACCCATTATGTTATTGTAGCCCGCTTATTATGAGCGCCCATACAACTCAGAGGACAATCTTAATTGGCATCAAATATGTATGTATGGGAACACCCTTTAATGTTCAACTTTTTTATTTTTTTCGAATTTTTCCTTTATTTGTGCTATAAGACCTTGCTTTTTGCCAAATTTCGTTATTCTAGGTCAACGGGAACTACCATTTAGGTTTTCGACCCAAAACCTCTAGGGTACTTCCGGTTGAACTAGAATTGTCAATTTTGGTTACAAGCAAGGTCTTCCAGCATAAGTAAAGGAAAAATTCCGAAAAATAAAAAAAGTTGATAATTAAGGTAAGTTTTGGTACTCACAAGTTTTCACGAAAACCTAAATTTGCCTAAGTAAGTATATCTTTTTATAGTGTTGACTCAGGACCTTGATTTTTATACTCACAATAGGGACTAGGTAAGGTGCAGCGGGGCAATTCTGGCCGAAAATTTTTGGTCAAAAATTAAAACTTCAATACTCTCGTTCCTTGTTGAGTTACGCTAATTCTGACAAATTGGTGCTATGTAACCTTTATCTGCCTTTTTCTTTATTGTATTTTTGTTAAAGAAAAAGCATATCTAAATGGTGAAATAACACAATTTTAACTAAAAACTGGAAAATGCCAGAATAGCCCCTCAGCGGGGTAATTCCGTCAGGTGGTGATATTATTCGAACCAATGATGCTATGATACTAAATCCAGAAGCTTTACAAACTAGACAACACAATACACGCGAATTTTAACATTCTAATCTCCTACGACGGTCCAGTTTCTATAAAAAACCTGTTAAAATTTTTGTGGGGTAATTCTGGCATCACTCTTTAGTCGCCCATACATGCTAGTGTTGGGACGCTGACTATCGATAAACGGAGTAAGTATACGCAAAAATCTCGCGCAAAAATGATGTTGTATGAGAAGTAGTTCGCCCTGAACTGAGATCTCGCGAACCGTAGATGGCTTACATTTGGACTTTCTTCCGACTACCCCTACATGTTCAAGTGCTACTACTGCCAAGTATGTCTATTGCGCTAGGTCGTCATGGTAAATAATACTAGCATGCATGCAATACATAATATTGTGTCTAATTTTTCATGAATCCTCGTCGTATTTTAAAAAGTATACATCCTAGAATAAAAAAAATAACTATTTTGGAATGTACACAAAGACTTTTCATAAATGACACCCCACTCAATAAATTCTTTAGTTTTTTTACCCCCTTGAGAACCCAATATTTTGACAACCCCTTTATCGATTAAGCTCATGCTCCACCATACATTTCTATAGCACAACCTATTGACCTACCAAGTTTCGTGCAGATTGAATGAACGGTTCGACCATTATGCGAGAACAAGAATTCGTGAAACATACAAAGCAAAATCGCCATACTTGCCACTAAGATCTTCGTTCGCTTCGCTCGTTCGATCGAAAATTTAATGCGTGTTAACTATGGTTTAATTAAGCTCAAACAAGGCCACAAACAAATACTTATACAAAGCAAAATCGCATTATTTAACCCTGAGATCTTCACTCGCTCGATTAGTTAAGTATTATTTTTATCGACGTTTACTTCAATGCTGTGGACATCACTGGTTTTTGGCAACTTCATACAAAATCGGTGGGGCAATTATGGCAACCAATTTCGATAAAATTACATAAAATCAACACTTTGTGGGGTAATTATAGCGAATGCAATAACACAGAAGAAACAATGAGTAGAAACGAACTAGTACGATTAAAATAATCTCCAGTCTAAAATACACCTCCTTAGCTTGTTCAATTTTCAATTAAACCGCGAAAATCACTTAATTATTACAAAAACTCGAGGAGCTAATATTTTTACACCCTCCGAAAAATAGGTGACTGTCAAAATGATGGTGTAAATCAGTCAGTTTTTGCGCTAGAAATGCCACCTATCGTTTATGAATGAACAAAACATTTCTCTACGCGTACATAGATGTCTCTTCGTTCGAGGTATCAGTTATAGAACGAGAGATATAGCCATGTGTCATAATTACCCCGCTGCCAGAATTGGCAATATGCGTCTGATTCAAAAGCGGGTTAAATGTATTTTATTATGAACATTGTTGCTTTAGAGGTATGTGTGTGTAATTATTTTTTAATATTAAACCATTTTCGATTAGAAAATAAATTTTAAAAATTGCAAAAAATAGTAGGAATTTCAAAATACTTGAAAAGGATGTGAAAGGATGTGACGACACGAGTTCATAAGAAAAGTCAAGGACGAGTCAGATATGACGATCCATAGATAAGTTTTTTTTTTTAATTTTCACAATTCCTATACTCGAACTTATTGTTGTCACAGATTACTGTTGTACTTAGTATCAATTTGACGTCACACGTCAAAGTTCACAAATTGTTACTACAACAGTAATCTGTGACAACAATAATAATCGTGTTTCAGATGCGTGAAAATGTTGGTAAATTTCAAAAATTATTTTTGTTATAAAATTTTAGTATTTCGGCGCTGGAATTTTTATGACGGTTATTTGACGATATAACCTATCGTTTAAAACCATAAAAAAAATTGATGCATATTGCCTATTGCCCCGCTGCACCTTATAGACCTCAGTATAATTATGGTATAAATTTCAACTTGCTAGCTCTACCCGTTCCTGAGATAATCGATGGTGACACACGGACAGACGGACAGACAGACGGATAGACAGACAGACGGACAGACAGACAGACAGACAGACGGACAAGAAAGTGATCTTATAAGGGTTCCTTTTTTTACCTTTTAAGGTACGGAACCCTAAAAAGTGCTTTTAGAAATATTTGATTATGAAAACAATTCTGAAAAGTACATTATCATTAAAATGCCTTGTAGATAACTTAGAAGAGGTTGTCTAGACTAGAAGATTTCCTAGAATTTTAGAAACTTGAGTTGGTAGGTAGATAAGGTTTCAGTGACCTCGATTTAGCAACAAAGGCTGACGAATTCCGATTAAGGGTAGGTAGGTAGGAACTACTTACCTACTTAGGTAAGTACTTATAGGATTAAGCAAAATGTTTGAGACTCGTTCAAAGTCACAAGCAAAGGATAAAATTTAAGTAGGTAGGTAAGTACCTAACCTACCTACCACTGTGCTACCCACCACTTAAAGATGTGCTATGCCAACTAATACTTAAGTAAGTATGTGAAAATAATGCAAAAAATCAAACACCTGCAGTGCAGATCCTAGTCTAGGAAATTCAAACATGATTGAGTTTCCTACTTTTTCCTCCTTTTTTTTTTCAATCCAGTTTTGTAGGTAAACCATTGTGTAAACCACAATGTTCCATAATGAGCGTCTCTAGGTCGCCAACTGACATACTTTCCTGAAGCAATGTTAATTATACCTACCGATACGCAAACAAACGCGTGCGCATCCGGTCACACATTATTGTAAACATTTTTATTGGTTTGCATATTTTCACTTTCAATAACAGACTTTCCCATAACAAATGCGACGATTGATGACGATGGTTTTGAATTTTAATCGAAATTATGTAGGGTAGGGTGTCCAACGTTGAAACAGTGATACCTACATAATAAAACTTTGCGATGCTGTAATAAGACGTTGCTAGATCTTGCAATTTATCGCGTAAGGTCCTTACGGTACCTAAGGAGCCCTTTGCCTTTTGTTATTTTTTACTATGTTAAGTGTTTTGTGTTCTCTGTGTAATGTGTGTCAAATGAATGATTTCTTTCTTTCTTTCTTTCTTTCTTTCTTTGCGGGCCTCCCGCCATACCCCAGTTTGCATTGACGCCGCGTGTAGAAGTAGACTTTTTACGGAGCATTTTTGGATTTTTCGACAAAAAAGTAAGAATTTTCCGCTTACTTTACAGATTTTTCACTAAATTATGCTATATAGCGATGTTGTGAACGAAATACTTACTTATAATTTTGGGTGAATATTTCGATTTGCAAGCCGTCAAGGGTCGTTACGTCAATGGCTAGAAAATCACTTCCGACCTTTGTCACTCACTTTCTACAATTCCAGCTGTTGAAAGTTTGGCTCGTTTCGCTCTCATTGTGATCCTAATAGATCGAAGACAATCCTGTTTTGGAACCAAACTTTGTAACAATGCAATACTAGTGAATTATGCTTTCTTTCAAATTTCAGTTTCCTCTTGGTTCCTACCTACTCAAGATTTTTATTCCAACAATCTCCCTTGAAAACCTACTCAGACTGACACAAAACATTTTACAATATACATGGTGGAAAAATGAATGGGCCGCGGAGGGAAACTACTTTAAATCCTTATGATACAGTATTTTACCCAAAGGAAACATTCCTTTATTTTAAAAAGAAACAAAACTGGTTAGCTGGTTCGATTCCTGGGTGAAACAAGCGAATTTTAGAAAATCTTTGAATGCAATTATGTTTCTTTTTAAAAATAAAGGAATGTTTCCTTTAAGCAAAATACTGTATCTTAAGGATTTAAAGTAGTTTCCCTCCAGGGCCCATTCATTTTTTCCACCCTGTATTCCTACTTGCAAACTTCTTGCACATAATCAATTAGACAATTATTATTTAGACAATTATTTATTTACAACATAAGACTAACATTACAGATACTTAAATCTAAGGCGTTAATCTAGTGAGATCAGAAACTAAAACTAAAATATAAGTTTATTTAGTGCACAAAACAAAAATAAAATTTAAAACAAAAAAACCGGTCAAGTGCGAGTAGAACTCGTACGCCGAGGGTTCCGTACCTACCCATTATACCCATTATGTTGTAGCCCGCTTATTTGTATGAGCGCCCATACAACTCAGAGGACAATCTTAATTGGCGTCAACTATGTATGTATGGGAACACCCTTTAATTTTCAACTTTTTTAATTTTTTGGAATTTTTCCTTTATTTGTGCTATAAGACCTTGCTTTTTGCCAAATTTCGTGATTCTAGGTAAACGGGAACTACCATTTAGGTTTTCAACCCAAAACCTCTAGGGTACTTCCGGTTGACCTAGAATTGTCAAATTTGGTTACAAGCATGAAGCAAGGTCTTACAGCACAAGTAAAGGAAAAATTCCGAAAAATCAAAAAAGTTGATAATTAAGGTAAGTTTTGGTACTTACAAGTTTTCACGAAAACCTAAATTTGCCAATATCTTTTTATAGTGTTGACTCAGGACCTTGATTTTTATAGTCACAATAGGGACTATAGACCTCAGTATATGGTATAGATTTCAACTTGCTAGCTCCACCCGTTCCTGAGATAATCGATGGTGACACACGGACAGACGGACAGACAGACGGACAGACGGACAAGAAAGTGATATTATAAGGGTTCCTTTTTTTACCTTTTAAGGTACGGAACCCTAAAAACCGGTCAAGTGCGAGTCGAACTCGTACGCCGAGGGTTCCGTACCTAGCCATGGGGCCAATTAAGCTAGTCCGCTTAATTGTATGAGCGCCCATACAACTCGGAGGACTTTTGATAGGCGTCAACTATGTATGTATGGGAACACCCTTTAATTTTCAACTTTTTTAATTTTTTGGAATTTTTCCTTTATTTGTGCTATAAGACCTTGCTTTTTGCCAAATTTCGTTATTCTAGGTCAACGGGAACTACCATTTAGGTTTTCGACCCAAAACCTCTAGGGTACTTCCGGTTGACCTAGAATTGTCAAATTTGGTTACAAGTAAGGTCTTCCAGCACAAGTAAAGGAAAAATTCCGAAAAATAAAAAAAGTTGATAATTAAGGTAAGTTTTGGTACTCACAAGTTTTCACGAAAACCTAAATTTGCCTATATCTTTTTATAGTGTTGACTCAGGACCTTGATTTTTATACTCACAATAGGGACTATAGACCTTAGTATATGGTATAAATTTCAACTTGCTAGCTCTACCCGTTCCTGAGATAATCGATGGTGACACACGGACAGACAGACGGACAGACGGACAGACGGACAGACGGACAGACGGACAGACGGACAGACGGACAAGAAAATGATCTTATAAGGGTTCCTTTTTTTACCTTTTAAGGTACGGAACCCTAAAAACAAAACGTTGAGACACTTAAAAAATAAAAATTACACACTTTTAAAAATAACCAGTCTAATAAAATTAAAAAAATAATAATAATAATAGTAACCAATATTAATCAAACTTTACACTTTATTGTGAAGCTTAAGGTCGAGGAGAATGTATGAAAAGATTAATATTTTTTCCAGATGTTCGTTAGATCCCATATCCAATCCAACAACCTTTAAGTATATGGATTAGATTAATATATTTTGATGGACACAGGTTTCAGATAAATTAGATAGGTAACTTCCATTGTTCCAAGTAGGTACCTAGTGGCAGGTGTGTGTCAATGTAACTAGGAATCCTGCAATTCCTGGAATCTGTAAACATAAACTAATTGTTTACGTGTCTACATTTAGCGTGTTCATAATGTACCTTCTACCACGGATACAGTTACTTGTTTATACGAGAAAGAACCGATATAGGATTTAATATAGGCCGACGCACTGGAACAGAACTGCGTTATGCACGAATGCCTCATCAATATTAACCTTATAAATTGTATCGACTTTGAGTACTCCTATATTCGTATATTCGCATTATCGCATTATCTATGGAGTTTTCTAAATAATTATAATCATTGTTCATTAAAAATTCAAGACAAACCCAGATCTGGGTAAATCAAGAATTTTATAATGAACAATTAGATTACTTGAGCATTATTTATAAAAGCTTTATATCATAAAAAGCTATAGGTATAAATGTACTACCTACCATTTATTTTACGTCTAAGAGGTAAGTAGGTATACTATAAAATTCATAACATTTATAAACTACATACTTAGCTGTACTATACATAATGAACTAGGTAAGTTATAGCAAGATTCATGCAGCTCAAACTACCGCTAAATCTGAAATCATCTTGTTTCTTTGCACGTATCCTTGCAAAACTTATACAGGTAGAAACGAATGAAAAACTTACTTAGGTCTCAGTTCAAGCAGAATCTTTAGTTTCTCATAATATTTCACTTCATTAATCTTACTAAAATATCTTACCTATTACGAAATCTTTGCACCTCATTACTAGCTTTATTCGTATAGCTTCTTATACAAAGCCAATACAATAGGAGATGACAAAGAAGCAATATATCAATCAGTAGGTACAGAAAGCGTCATTAATTGGTATCCCCCTAGTAAGAGGTCGGTTTGCAAGCCGTTGATCTCAACTTTTGTAAAAACTTCCTTGCTTACTTATGGATATCTAATTTCGCTCGAGTTCCTAAACGAGCCGATGCAATAACTGATATAATACCCGACTGAAATCCAAGGTTGAAATGAAAAGGGTCTTTGTTCAAATCAATAGGGGGATACCGATTGATGACGCTGACTGTACCAACAACAATTGCAATGCTACTTATCAGCTATCAATTTTAATATTCCATTGTACGCCGAAAACGACAAAGGCTAGAATGGCATGTTTGTTCGAATTTGGCGAGAACATTATTGAAAAGACATGAATTGTACTAATCTTGAATGTCTTCTTAATTACCGTTCGTTATATCACAAGAGATGGGAAAGGTATAAAATACTTAGATCTTTCAAAACAATAGCATATGTAGTACTATCGCAAAAACTATGAAATAATAGAGTCGGTTGCACGAAACCGACCGGTTTGGGCAAATATGTAATGATTTTAAGGAAAAAACAACATTGATTATGCACATGTAAATTCAAAAAACAATGGCTGAGATTTTGGGACAAAAAAGTAAACGTAAGTCTCTATCCTTTTAACTTTCAGAAAACCTAACAACATAAAACGTTTTTCTCAACTGTCATGTAGGCAAAAGTAAACGTCCTTGATCCAGCAGCCCTTAGCTTTTAGCTGTGTGAATAATACAGAGGACCCTTTCCTGAACCTTTGAATAAATAATATAGGCAAAGGCAGTGAACGAAAATAAACAGGCAAAGGTCTGGAGACTAAAAAGGTCGCTCATTAATTATGTTTTCGACGAATCCGTACCCATATTATAAGTGTGAAAGTGTGTTTATTTGTTTATTTATTTTTGTCCTGCTTTCACGTCAAAACAGAGCAACGGATTGACGTGATCTTTTTGTGTGGAGATAGTTGGAGGCCTGGAGAGTAACATAGGCTACTTTTTATCCGGGTACCACGCGAGCAAAGCTGCGGGCAGCAGCTAGTATTTAATAACATATTATGTATACGAGTGGTAGGACCCATACACATAGTAAACTCAAATTGAAAAAAGGTTAGGCATTACGTATATGGGTGTTTTTTCTCG
Source organism: Camptogramma bilineatum (assembly GCA_958496255.1). NCBI lineage: Eukaryota > Metazoa > Arthropoda > Insecta > Lepidoptera > Geometridae > Camptogramma > Camptogramma bilineatum. Next base: position 7,628,582 of record OY292465.1, on the reverse strand, counting down.
TAATGAGATCATAATAATACTCTTGGTTGCAATACTTACATCGAACACTACACAATACGAGTACCTATGTAAGTAAGTGTAGAAAGCATTATTTTGAAGCATTTGTTTTAGTGAAGATCGTAGGAAGGTACCTAGTGATTGTCATGAACTTGGGAAACGATTAGTATACTTACTTACTTAGTGAATAAAGATAGAATTAGGATAGTAATTCATTTAGATAACTTCGCAAGCAAAAAAACAATGGTAGATACATTTTAAAAAATTACGAACATTGATCCACGTGTCAGGGTGGTAAAATGTATTGGAAACTGACCGGTTTTTACAATCATCTTTATTTCTTGCGATGTTAATACTAATAAATACTAAACACTATTTTGAACTTTTGAATGCCTTGTAAAGGTCAATGGCTCCAGACTTGTTTTTGAAATGTAAAGAAAAATACGTTTGAGTTAGCAATTCAGAGATAATTATTTCGGGTAAGTATAAAGACTTTGGCTACTCTCTACCTCCTAGACGAAATATTTTTACGTCTTTTAAGGTTACCTAACTACTATATACCTAAACACTCACGATATAGGTATTAGGTATAGCTGCGGTATAGGTATTTAATAACAGAAAATTATACATCTACCGTCTATCATAAATTGCTTTTTAATGGGGACCTAATCCAAATTGATCCGATCCTTTCCTCAAGCTATCTCTTTCTCAGAACATAAGGCTTCCCTGAAAGGCTGTGTCGAATAAGCCTCCTTAGTGGATTAAATAGGTTTTAGTGTAATAATCAGAAGTTCAAGGTTAATACCATTAATACTCCTGGATTATCATCATGTATTTTGTCGTCTTCTTTAAACTTCGACACTTTAAGTTAAAAAAGTAAAAATGTTCTCCTTTCCCGGTCACAAAACTGTGTTTAAAATATTCCTTTGTTTATACTTACAGATTTTAGATTTTTGTAAACTAAGAAATTGTTGGACAAAAGAATTTTTATAAAGATCGTTTTCGTCTCTCCACGAACCTACCTAATGTTTTTAGTTTTACTTTAGAAGTAAGTAATTTACTGCAATATTTTCGTTATCTTTCCTCGTTCTTTTAATATAAACACTTAGGTACTTGCGACATTTTGCAATAACTGTAAAAGTAATGATTGGATTTGGATATCAAGGTTACAACTAACCTTGAGCGATCGGACCAATTTAACATGTTTCAACATTGATTCAATTTGCCTAATGAGAACAACCAAAACAAGATCTGAAGGCTGAAATAAGTTGCCACAACCATAACTAAAATAACTGTCTGTTAAAGTTTACACAGCTACTTAATTATATCTAATTGATTTCCTGAAACTTTTTATATCAGCAGAATTTACCTTGATTTAGGTAGAAATTTACCGCTCTACTTATACAGGGTGGAAAAAATGAATGGGCCCCGGAGAGAAACTACTTTAATAATCTTTCCTTTATTTTTAAAAAATAACAAAACTGCATTCCTAGATTTTCTAAAATTTGCTTGCCTCGCCCGGAATCGAACCAGTTAAAAATTCAATAAACAAACCTCGCTATTTAATTCTACTAATCGATAGGATTAATGTCAGTATAAAATCTTTATAAAAACATTTGGTTTTAGAAATAAAAAAGACCATGCAATCTAATATCAATTTTTACTATTTTTTCATTAATTTTTATTATTTCACCATTCGCGACAACACTTTTCTAGACGGTATATGTATTTGTATTTGTTAAATAAAATTCGCAAATTTTTTTTTTGTTTTTTTTTATGTAGGTAATATTCACCGATTACTTGAAGACGTCTGGACCGAATTACAACATTCTTTATTTGTTTTAAAGGGTATTTACTTTCCGATTGGTGCCACAAAAATTTGGTGAGGATCTGTCGAGGATCTTCGGAGTTATGAACTAGAAATGCACCTCGAGAGTGCACAAAATTGCTCGGCTTAAATAACATTGAAGTTGGTAGTTTAAAATTTTTAATTTAGTCACTTGTAGTGCAATAAAAACAATCACCATGAACTATAGAAATCTTAACCAGCACCTACATAATTCTAAGAATCGTCAAGATTTCTCGTTTCTGTGTCCCATTATGGAAAGATAAACACTCGACAAACTTTATTCCAAACCTATTAACCTGAAGTATCTAAGACTATAAAATTCAAGTTATTTTATTCACTAATCTTCTCGTAATTCACTCGTGTGTCTGTGTGAATGGGCTATAAGTGTGTTTGTGTGTGTGAGTCTGCCTTAATAGTTTATTTTTTGCTCTTCAACTGAACGCCTCATTCAAAGTTAATATAGTTGCTCTCAACTCTTCGTTATTTTACCTGTTACTGCTTCGAGAATTTAGCAGTGTTACTGTGAAATTATGTGCTATTTTTTGTGATTATCTAACTTATTATCGATAGACGACCTCTGTGACGCAGTGGGTGAAGGCCCGCCTGTGACGCAGGAGGTTGCGGGTTCGATCCCCGCCGCGGGACAATAAATGTTTGTATGATCTGCAAATATTTGTCTCGGGTCTGGGTGTTTTCTATGTATATTATGTATGTATTTACAAAAAAAAATGTATTTAAGTAGTATATCAGTCATGTGGTTCCCATAACACAAGCTCTGCTTAGCTTACATGATGCTGTGTGAAATGTCCAGCATTATTTATTATTTATTTTATTATGTATTCAGATGCATATTATAGAAATTGAGAACTAAGAACTGTTAAATTTAATATCCATAAAAATAGTTTGGTATTCGTTTATAAAAGAATTAGTTAGTGATTCCAAGTTGATTTTACATTGCAAAATTTAAAAAAATAATTGTATTACTAATCCTTTGAATACAATACACGTTGCCCTTTCACCTGCAATAAGGAGTAAATAAAAGCTAGAGATAAAGTTGTAGAAGTCGCGATCTTTGTTGGAACCAATACAAATTTATTCGAAGAAAGTTACATTTCGATCCAAAAATAATTATAAAAATAAACATAAGTAAGTAGATATAAATATTTTTAATTGGAGAAAAGATTTATCTTGAAAAATCAATAGTCAACCCACTCCACAGAAATAGAGTGGTCCTATCTTCTACACAAAATTTGCCATCAAACCAACGTAAGTTTTTTAAAAATCGAAGATATCATGTTTAAGAATCTTGTTTGGAAAAAAAACGTGTCTTAAATGTTTAAGTTTTAATTTACGTAACAGTATTTCGTCGAGGATTTGCGCAGGATCCAATCACAAACCAGTTTTGCCAAGTTATTTGTAGTGGTATGAACTTCAGCTTTCGTGAACGCATTGTTTTGTTTATCCTATTTCGTTCTAAAGCTAGACGAAATCATTCAACGCAGCTTTGGAAATAACTTTTTGTTTTACAGAAATAAAGAAATGATTTATAATGTTTTCAGTAATGTATGAATAAACAGAATGAATACGATTGATACTTGTAAACACACAAGTGATTCACAGTTTAATAAACATAACATAAGGGAACAGCTTATGAAGATCAACTTTCCGATATCCCTAAAGCGCAAACTCATCGACACTTGTATCCTACCCATACTGACCTACGGTGCTCAGACATGGTCTTTGGCTGAGCCACAAAAATCGGATCTCAAGATTTGCCAAAGAGCTACGGAGCGCAGTATTCTAGGGATCAAAAGAACGGATAGGGTCCGAAATACCGAAATCCAATAGCGGATGTAGGTACGAAGACTGCACGTTTAAAGTGGGATTGGGCAGGCCATGTGGCTCGAATGCATCCAGAACGTTGGGCGAAGCACGTCACTCAATGGGTGCCAGAAGACAGTCGGAGACGACGCGGCAGACCCAGGAAAAGATGGCGAGACGATCTGGATGCGTTCGAGCTAGACTGGCAAACGGTGGCCTTGGATCGTGATGAGTGGAAGTTAAGGGGGAAGACCTTGGCCCAGCAGTGGGACATGATAGGTAAGGGATAATAAGAGATTAGTTGTAGGTATGCACATTGCACCTGTGTTCGTATATGAGCTAGTGCCTAACTCTAGTAACGACGGAGTCTTAGGTAGCTAGAGGGACACCGTCATGGCTTATCGACTTAAAAAAGCCGAAGCACAGAAGCGCTCAGCTTTTAATGCCACTTGCGGTCACCCATCCAAATAGTAACCGCTCAGACCGTCGCTTACCTTAAAAATAACACAGTGTACAAACCTCCTTTCTCTATTGCTTAAACCAAGAAGTTAGGAAATGCATGTAGAATAATGTATTGCAAAGTTTCTCACAACTTTTTCACTATTGTAATTGCATGTTCAAATTTCCGGATCAGTTAATCCGTGGAAGTGTATTATGTAGAGCGAAAATAAATACACTGTTTTTATAAATACCAATTAAGTTTTTGTGCAAAGTGTAAGTAGGCTAAGTAATCACTAATCAATTAATCATACCTAATGTTCAGTAAGTTATTCCTGTTTGTTCCCTCGTTCTGTCCAGGGGACAAACAGGAATCCAAATTCCTGTCTGTCCCCGAATTCAGGCAGGATATTTGCCCCCGAATTGAAATGCGCGATAGACAATGTCCATGGCACTAATTTTTGTGGTTGGCTATAAAGGGTGGTCAAAGCGATTTCCAAACACATGATTAACTAAATTAGATTGTCAAAACAAACTTGTGACTACAAAAAAATGCTTCGTGGGCAACGCATTTTTGAAAACAAGTTGCTTCGTGGTTTTTACAGGATTACATCACTCGATCCTTTGTAATAAACGAACCATCACAATAGAGATCTCATTCGAAGGTGACAAGATAACAAGGTTGAACGTGCCTTGGATACATATTTGCAAACCTGCGTTATGACTATTAAATCATGCAAACCCAATCAGCACATAGTTCTAGTAAAAACGACTCCATGTATCATTCCTGATAATGTGCATGCAGGCACATGCCACAGTTAGGTATTACGGTAATTATATTGCGTGAACGAAATTGTTTGAATCGTTCGAGGGGATGTTGGGTAAAGTGAGACTTCTGATTTTGGCAACTTGTGATTTTGACCGTACTAGTGATTAATTTAAAATGAAAAACAATTGTAGCCTTGGGAGGATATCAAAAATAATTGTCATTTATGGAAGCGCTACATCTCAACATGAAAGAACGTCATAAAAAAACACATGATTTATTCTTCAAGACGAGCTTAGCCCTAAAATGTGAATTAAAATACACGCGTCTAATTACCCCTGTAGAAATTATTTTAACTTTTGCGACTGGAACACATTTTTAAAAATATTATCACGACTTATAGTCGCGTAATTTCCTGATAATGTTTAAAAAATGGATAATGTTAAGACTATCTACCAACTAGAGATCTTTGAAATGATATTTCCACCAGAGATCTGCTATGCTACGTTGCTGTGGATGCGTTTGATATCCACCAATCATATTCATTGGTCAATTTAGCTTAGCACCCTAGCCCTAACTGTCGGGTGCCTGTTAGCGATTCTAAGAAGTAGCGTCTACAGTAAGACTATTGTCCTATAGTAAGACTCACAACGGGTTACTTCTTGGAATTAATAATTTGAGGAAGTGGGAATTACTTACCCCAACCTCCTTTGGCAATTTAAGAAATAAACAAATTAATTGAAACTTTACTACCCCGACATAAAGTTCAACATTTATGCACGTCAATCATGTAGCACGACACCAAATCGTTTTGATATCTACGCGTTGGAGAGAATGGTTCCGTGTTACATAATGTGTTGTACGATGAACCGAGTCTGATATAATAGAAACGCAAATCATCTGGCACGCTATTGATGTACATAAACATTTGAATGCCAGTTATTGTTAAGTACGATGATTGCTGTTCAATCTGTGGTTATGGCTATTGGCTATTTATATAGAACATTTTACAAATTGACACTGCCTACGTTGTACCTGTTCCCTATAGATTTAAATGACTTTTTTTGCCAAATAGTATCTAGGAATGCTTAGAGACGGGTAGGTCAGGGTAGGTTCAGGGCCCATTGATTTTTTCCACCCTGTATGGGTACTCTTATTTTTCTGTCCATGCTTATTTTATGCTAGCTTCCACCCGCGGCATCGCTCGCATGGTACCAGTATTTTAAACTAACAATCTATACATACTCCAAGTTTCATCTAAATCGGTTCTATTGAAACACAAACATCACACCGGATCAGGATGACTTTTTTACACTACTTACCGTCATTGTATCCTTGTATTTTTGCAATCTTTGTAACAATCAATTACAAAATGTAATGAAGGAAAGAATCCTATGATTTCAAATTCACTATGATTTCAGTAGCATCACTATCAAGGTGCATCAGACCATCGCGTGAATCCATTCGTTTGCTTCAAGTAAATTGTTTGTTTCTCGTGCAGACTATTATTATCGCAATGGTGTTATATCTATGATTCTCTTCCAAGTACTATGCGAAAGATAGTTATTTTTACAAAAAACTACAAACCGACTTCAAAGCTAAGTTATCTGTGGTCCTTTTCATCTCTTCCACTTCACCATGTATATGAGTTCCCTCAATTTCTCATGGAGAAATTCCCATCATCAGAACTCGATTTTGATAAAAGTGGAACAATCTAATTATATCCATTAAATTATTTTTATTTGTATAAGTATTGGACGAAGTTTTTTTTTGGAGTTTTTACTGAGTTTTTAAAGAGGTAACAAACATTAATATAATAACCACTGATCGGAGTAGGTAGAGCTATTTAGGTTCATTGACCGCAAACATTGATGTTAATATGGATATTCCGCGGGATTCCGACTAATACTCCGGGATTCGATTATACAAATAGTTTGTTCTTTTTGAAACATATTTCGATTTTTGAGGAACTAATAATTTGTATGGTATGTTCTTGTACAACTTCAGAATGAAAACGTTAAATGATTGTTGATTCTTGTATAAATATAAGAAATTGTTACATAAAAAAATATATGTGTGTTCATGAATCAAGTTTCTATCTATTTATTATACAATCCTTAAACCCGCAAAAAGCAAAAAAGCTTTTTATTATTTTTCTAACTAAAAAACGAATCCCGGGATTCGGGAAATATCCATATTATTCTATCATATGGCAAGTACATAAAATAGCTCTACCTACTCCGATTATATATACCGAATCAATAAAATAGAAATGAATTCCCTTTTTTTTTTTTTTAATAATTTCACTAACAAAATATATTTGTAGGTACTTACACGAAATAAAGACTTGCTTGTGATCGAAACAAGAGCTTTCTTACAAAAAACTGCTTGCAAAAAATATCTTCCTTCTTTGAAGTCGGCTTTTTTCTACTCTATCATAGAACATGTAATATTACCTAATCCCAGATATGAGTATGTTTGACATTCTCTAAGACCTTTGAAGATATCTAGGTGGGCTGTCAGAGGCAATTCCAAACACTTGATAGGAAATCAATACTGCAATATTTTAACATCCCACGCATAATAAAATACTATCTAGTTGTGGATTTACCTTCTCTGCTCGTGTTACAACTAGCAAACATTTTTACATTTTACAAATCTGAGTCAAAGGCGGTATCCTCCAGGAAATAATTTCGTATGGAACTATAAGAAATAAGTAAGTATGTACCTTCTACCTTCTAACTAACACAACGGTATCTAAAGTATACAGTAGTTTCTAGAGACACACTTATACGCGGGCAGACGAGACAAGTGACCATAAAAAATAACGCGAAAACGATTGCCTGACACTTCAAATTGTTTACGACCAGTTTCATTATTCTATCTGTGATGTTTCTTACTGCATTTGTATATTTGACATTACTAGCTATCTATCCTAGAGCTAAATTGCAATTAAAGCGCTATGTACTAAATATTAGGTTTCATGGATTTCTTGTACGACAGACGAGTGTAAGACCTCATGTTTCTTTGAGAAGTTTTATCTTTAGTATTGAATGTATCGACTAGTGGAATAAAATAGGAAATGTTTAATTTTTGAATTTTTAGCTGGTTCGATTCCTGGGTGAAGCAAGCGAATTTTAGAAAATCTTTGAATGCAGTTATGTTTCTTTTGAAAAATAAAGGAATGTTTCCTTTAAGTAAAATACTGTATTTTAAGGATTTAAAGTAGTTTCCCTCCAGGGCCCATTCATTTTTTCCACCCTGTATATACTTACTCGTATATATGACACCATACAATGTAAATAGCGGACAAAATAAACACCTAGATAAATTGAATGTTCAATTTGTAAGAAATCTTATTAGTTTTGTGACACGTGCACATAAGTTGGCATGACTCATGTAGGATACATAATGTAATGTTTCCTACATTTTATGTGGTCTGGTATTGCTCTAAATTTAAGTAAATAATTTAATGTAAGTACCTACTGGTACTGTGTTACATTACAGCAATACAGAAGCTACTATTCCTACTATGGTGATAATCTCTCTAGAAAAGCTCTAGAGTCGCAAATATATACAGGGTGTGGCAAACTTTTGGCTTACTTTCTTTTGTAGTTAAAAAGTTTTGTTCTTAGAGGATCTATCTATCTAAGCAGCCTGTAACACCCACTGCTGGGTAAAGGCCTCTTCTCTATCACGCCACTCCTGGCGGTTTTGTGCCATCCGTATTCTTAGAGGATACTAAGTAATGGTTTATTTTGTATAATGGTTGTAAGTTTCTGCCTCGCACCAGTATGCCCCACTCTTCTCAGGGACTGATCATCCAGCCACGTTAGTCAATTCTACTAAAAAAAATTATTTATCCTATTTATGAGTAAGTGTTCTGATGTACCCGTAGAAACTATAACAAAATATCAAACGCACGCTCTGGCAGAGACTTTTAAAGTTACAGTTTGTACTATATTTTTCAAATACTCTAACTAAAGACCGAAATGCACATTTCACTACCTACTGATTTTAAATTTTGATTGTACTACACAAAAAAGCCCCTTTCCCATCGGGGTAGACAGAGACCATTAACACAATTGATTGTACTAAAGTCATTATTTTAAATTGATAGTTTTATTGGTTTATATCAGGTGAATAGACATTCAGAATACTTTTACTTGATGAATAATTTGATTTAAAACTTCATTAGGTCTTTTCTTTTAAGCACTGCTTTGTGATCCTTCTATTTTAGTTGACACGTCAAGAGCATCATTCTCAATCATGAAACGTTTAAATAAATTTTTATTTGTTATAGTGTTAAACCACACTTAGGTATTTACATTTGAAAATGAAAAATTGAAAATTGAAAATTTTGATAAGATTTTTCATTTTCAAGTTTAAATAAATTGTCAGCCGTAAAATTAGTAGGTAGGTAAAATTCATGGCTTGATTGGGTGCACTACCCGTAGATACTCTCTGTGTTGTAGAGCATTGTGTAAAGTTTGCACTAGTAGTTCGCCCCGAACTGAGATCTCGCGCACCGTTGTGTTGATAGCCTAGATTTGGACTTGTTTCTGACTACCCCTATACCTACGTTAAGTGCTCCTTCTAGTGTTTACCACACAATGATATCTAATGCGCTAACCCAGTATGATATAGATTATAGGCATGCATGCAATACATTAAGTCGTGTCTATTTTTTTTATATTCAATAGTTGACCCCGCGAACTTCGTACCGCGCCTCAGGGAAGGCCTCTTAGTTCGAGAAATTATTAAAATAGCAGTTCAATACAAAATGTATGAGAAAATCAATTCCCTCCCCTCCCCCTCCCTCTCCCTCCCCCCCTCCCTTCCCTCCCACTCCCTCCCCTCCCCCTCCCTCCCCTCCCCTAACCCTCCCCTCCCCCCCCCTCCCCCTTCCCTCCCCCTCCCCCTCCCCCTCCCTGGTTTCCCCCACGATGTTTTCTTTCACCGTTTAGAGCTCGTGTTAATGCGCATTTAATTTTTTCTAATCGAAAAATCCATTGATGAGCACGGCCAGGGTTCGAACTTACGACCTATGAATCGAAAGTCGAGCACTCTTCCACTCTGCCAACACGGCTTTTATTTTCAATCTCAAGAAAAAATATCAAGTAGCAACTAAAATCATTGCAAACCAAACGACAACGATGCCACACTCTTTGTCTGTTAACCAGACCTACGAATACATCGAAACTCCATGAAACGGGAGCTCTCTCCATACTTCCGTTAAGGTGCTAATACCAGCCGATGACCTTGAGCGAATGGGTGTGGCTACTATTTCGGCCCCGCACCACCCGCACCTTCCGCGCGGTTCCGCGCCGGCCGCGAAATAGTTTTCGCGCGTAACCTAAACCGCAATTGAAGACATCCGTGGAATGGTAAACGAATGCTGAGACGCGAGAGATGCGGGTTCGATTTCCATTACGGGATACATTTTTACAAGATCTACAAGTACCTATTTGTTCCTGGTCTGTGTTTTGTGGTAAGTAGGTACCTACCTAGGTACCTAACTTCCTAGCATGATGTGAGTAACCTACCTAATCGAAATTTTTGATACCCATGACGGATTCCTAGTGCAGGGACTACCTAGTGGAGGTTTTATGTTATTGTATCGAGTAGGTACGTAAATAAGATACGGGTGGAATGATTTCGAAACAAAACCTCTAAGCTAAAGGAGAAAGGGAATACAAAAACCTACAGACAAAATTACGGTTTGAGAACTTTCACCTTGAATAAAATTTTTAGTATGGTGACCTATTCATTCGCATAATGTTATTTGTCATAAAATCATACGACATACGTGTCTAGTCATAAAATTTTGTAGTCATATTATTAAATTCGCGTAATTATTTACAGGCATACATTTCTGATGTCCTAATATTTTTTAAACATAATGATAATGAGCATAATGGTAACCACTCCTAAAACTTTTTGTCATACTACATTTTGATACTAATTTTGTTAGAAATAAACCTTTATGTCCTAATATTTATTGGACTTAATGTTTAGTAGTCCTAATTTACTGTTTTATCATAAGTAGGCAAAACAGGTCAGGTTTATAAAATGTTTCACACACCCACGCAGACAGGACTTTTTCACAGAAAAAAAATAGTAGGTTTTGGTTATTTTTTTTATAGCACGCGTTTCACACACCCACGCAGAAAAGACTTGCTCACAGGAAAAACTAGTAGGTTTTGGTTATTTTTTTTATAGCACGCGTTTTACACACCCACGCAGAAAAGACTTGCTCACATAAAAAAAATAGTAGGTTTTGGTAATTTTTTTTTTAAAGCTCGCCTTTCACACACCCACGCAGAAAGGACTTTCTCACAGAAAAAAATAGTAGGTTTTGATAAATTTTTTTATAGCACGCGTTTCACACACCCACGCAGAAAAGACTTGCTCACAGAAAAAACTAGTAGGTTTTGGTTATTTTTTTTATAGCACGCGTTTCAACACCCACGCAGAAAGGACTTGCTCACAGAAATAAATCACACACCCACGTAGAAAGGACTTGCTCTCAGAAACTGGCTCCTATAATATGGCTAAATATTTTAGGATTATCGATAATAGGAATTAAAAAATTATGACATTTATATTTTATAACTTACATGCGAGGGGTGGATGGGAGGAATCACCATAGGTGGAATAAAAGTCACAAATCTTAGATACGCCGACGACACAACACTGTTTGCTGCAGATGTCGCTGAAATGGTTGACTTCATTGGTAGAGTGGAACGCATAAGTCAACAACAAGGCTTGCACATAAATAAAAGCAAAACAAAAGTGCTGATTGTTGACCGCAGCAAGAAACTTGAACCCACGGCCAATCTACAACTGGACGCTGTTAGTGACTTTGTCTACCTGGGCTCAAACATAAGCTGCGATGGCTCATCTGAGAAGGAGATACGCCGCAGAATCGGTATGGCAAAAAGTGCCATGACTCAGCTTCTGAAGATTTGGAACAACAGAAGCATCACAAAAAATACTAAAGTCAAACTAGTACACACACTCGTCTTCCCTATCTTCCTTTACGGGGCTGAGACTTGGACCATGAAATCAGCCGACCGAAAACGCATCGACGCTTTTGAGATGTGGTGCTGGCGCAAGATGCTAAGAATTCCATGGACTGCACGCAGGACTAACTCATCGATACTAGAAGAGCTCAAAATCACCAGAAGACTCACAACAGTATGTCTAAGTCGCACCATGGAATACTTTGGCCACATCGCGAGGCGGAACCCGGATAGCATGGAAAGACTGACCATCACTGGCAAGATAGAAGGACGAAGGCCGAGAGGTCGCAGTCCCATGCGCTGGACCGACCAAATCCGCACCATCCTCGACACTCAGCTCCACGACGCCATCCATGTCGCATCGGATAGGACGAGATGGAAAAAGCTAGTGTCGGAGAAAATATTAATGAGAGGTCACGACCCTCAGAAATGAGGAAACGAGGAATAGAGAGAGATTTTATGACTAGTTGAATTATTACAAGTGATGGTAAGAGTAGCGATGTTATTATTACAAATGCCTATGAATAACAAATATTGAACGTGAAACGTTATGGCATAATTTTTTAGTCATAGTTTTAAAAGCCATAACGTTTCACGTCCTAATATTTGTTATTCATAAGCATTTGTAATAATAACATCACTACTCCTACCAGCACTTGTAATAAATTCAAATAGTCATTATTTAACACACGGGAATTACTCACGTAAAATTATCGTCGATTTAGATACCGACAATGTTTCGATTCATCCGGAGAATCTTCATCTGGGTAAGGAGGGAGTTGCGGCAAGGTTACTCCTCGCGGTCGCGTCTCACACTGTGTTAAATAATGTCTAGTACAACTCACGATAGTTTTGAAAGTGAAATTCAAATAGTAATAAAAAATAGGTCTTTACCTATGAAATTGCCGTTTTTCGGTACTGGTCATTTCAATTAAAAATATTTTGTGGTTTGGCTACGAATTATAATTTCAAATTAATGTTATATTAAAAACATGGGATTCTTTTTTCAAAATTAGTCATTTGTTTATTGATTAGCGTTATGTTTTCATCGCATTTGAATCTTTTTCGTCATCGTGGATACGTTAAAAATTCGAGTAATTATGGAATATGAGTCCCGTCGTGGCAGCAACGCGCCACAAGCGACACGCAACATCAACGACGTTTACGGAGCGAACAGTACAAACGAACGAACCACCTGTTATTGGTTTGCCAGCTTCCATTCTGGAAATTTCGACCTGAAAATGAACCCCGTACTCATCCGAAAACTTTGGTTGACAATGACGAATTAAAGGTGATTGTGGAGTTCATCACAGCTTCTTAACAAACGGGATAAGCATTACTACAAATGTGTAATTTGAATAACTGAACACAATGATGGAGAAGCTTGCAATCTCCAATCATCTTTGATCAATCGCTCGTCACCGATGCTCCTGCACGACAACGCGCGACCTCATACTGCATAGTAGACGGTCTCCAAGTCACAAGAGCTAGGGTTGGAAGCTCTCTGTCATCTACCGTACTCACCAGACCTTGCGCCTATAGACTTCCACTTTTTCCAGAATTTGGATAACTTCTTGGTGGTAAAAAAATTGAATTCCCGAGAGGCAGTACAAAATGCCTTTGAAGAATTTGTTGCCTCCTGTCCAGCTGATTTCTTCAAGAAGGGCATAATAAACTGCCACGGCATTGGCAAAGATCTATCGATTGCATGGGTGATGATTACTTTGATTAATAGAAATAAAAAATATAGAAAAAAATGACGTTAAAATTTTTCATAAAAAACGGCAATTTCATAGGTAAAGACCTAATATAAATGTCATAATTTTTTAAGTCCTATTCATTGATAATCCTAAAATATTTAGCCATATTTATAACTTGACATACAATTTAGTACGCATAATATTCATCGTCATTATAGTATAAAACCATACTACTTCGATAAACAAAAGTTTTTAATGTCATAATTTTTGAAGTCATATTAATTGAAAATCATAAAATATTTTAGTGTCCTGTCGCGTCCCAAACTACTTCCTGCACTGTCTGTACGCCTATTCCTGCTTGAATTCAAGCAATACAACGATATAATTATGTGACAACTACGGTTTTATTCGAGAATCACATAGCTTACCCGGCTAGGATAAAATGTATCCTAGCCAGATTATTTTTTCTGAGAGCAAGTCCTTTCTACGTGGGTGTGTGATTTTTTTCTGTGAGCAAGTCCTTTCTGCGTGGGTGTGTGAAACGCGTGCTAAAAAAAAATAACCAAAACCTACTAGTTTTTTCTGTGAGTAAGTCTTTGCGTGGGTGTGTGAAACGTGTGCTATAAAAAATAACCAAAACCTACTATTTTTTTCTGTGAGAAAGTCCTTTCTGCGTGGGTGTGTGAAACACGTGCTATAAAAAACAACCAAAACTTACTGTTTTTTTTGTGAGCAAGTCCTTTCTGCGTGGGTGTGTGAAACGCGTGCTATAAAAAAAATAACCAAAACCTACTATTTTTTCTGTGAGCAAGTCCTTTCTGCGTGGGTATATGAAACATTTTATAAACCTGACCTATTTTGCCTAATTATGATAAAATGTGAGCAAGTCTTTTCTGCGTGGGTGTGTGAAACGCGTGCTATAAAAAAATAACCAAAACCTACTATTTTTTCTGTGAGAAAGTCTTTTCTGCGTGGGTGTGTGAAACGCATGCTATAAAAAAAATAACCAAAACCTAATGTTTTTTCTGTGTGCAAGTCTTTTCAGGGTGTGTGAAACGCGTTCTATAAAAATAACCAAAACCTACTATTTTTTTCTGTGAGAAAGTCCTTTCTGCGTTTGTGTGTGAAACGCGTGCTATAAAAAAAAATAACCAAAACCTACTAGTTTTTTCTGTAAGCAAGTCTTTTCTGCGTGGGTGTATGAAACATTTAATAAACCTGACCTAGTTTGCCTACTTATGATAAAATGTGAGCAAGTCTTTTCTGCGTGGGTGTGTGAAACGCGTGCTATAAAAAAATAACCAAAACCTACTATTTTTTCCGTGAGCAAGTCCTTTGTGCGTGAGTGTGTAAAGCACGTGCTTAAAAGAAATAACCAAATTTTTTTCTGTGAGCAAGTCCTTTCTGCGTGGGTGTGTAAAACGCGTGCAATAAAAAAAAATACCAAAACCTACTATTTTTTCTCTAAGCAAGTCCTTTCTGCGTGGTGTGTGAAACGCGTGCTATAAAAAAACCTTAACTACTTATTTTTTCTGTGAGCAAGTCCTATCTGCGTGGGTATATGAAACATTTTATAAACCTGACCTATTTTGCCTACTTATGATAAAACAGTAAATTAGGACTACTAAACATTATGTCTAATAAATATTAGGACATAAAGGTTTATTACCTACTAACAAAATTATTTTCAAAATGTAGTATGACAAAAAGTTTTAGGAGTTGTCACCATTATGCTCATTACCATTATGTTTGAAAAATATTAGGACATCAGAAATGTATGCCTGTTAATAATTATGCGAATATGACTACAATATTTTATGGCTAGATACGTACCTATGTCGTATGATTTTATGACAAATAACATTATGCGAATGAATAGGTCACCAAATCAAGGTGATCCTATTGTGTTCGAATTGAATAAAAGATTTTTGACTTTGACTTTGGATGTTTTACCAAGGATGTTCTAGTAGGTAGGTATACCTACTCAAGCATTATCACTCCAGTTTCAACTTGAACTTGTTCGGTCTCTGTAGGTACATGTAAATGAATAATAATGTACGTGAGATCAGTAGGTACGGTAGACATAGACACCTACCCAACAATAATAAGTAAGAATGAGAAGAAAAGAATACGGGTCGCTCTGATGTGTCGTCGGTGACCCAGATTCATTACCTTTTCTCGAGTGTATTTAGGTAAGTACCTACAGGTAAGTTAGGTAGGTAGGTACCTACTAAGTAAAATACATACCTACTTCTTTACATCTATCTTCGTTCATTTGTTCTTTCCTACCTATAGGTACCTACTGTCCGCGCGCGAGTTGAGTGCAGAGTATAGGAATTGGCTAGTGTTGAATTGAAGGACAACACATAGCTATACATACACAGCACCTATAGGTACCTACTGATTGGTTTTACAATGTGAATTGACTCTTATGTACATGCGCCAGAGAGGTCCTACCTAACTATTTATGTAGTAGGTATCTTATCTAGTGGTAGTAGGTATAGGTAGGTTACACGATATCATTTTCTTTTGGAATTGGTATAATACCTACCTACTTACCTATTTTCTTTATCGGGAAGTTGTCTTTTGCACGACCTTTTAAAATAACAAACATACTTAAAATCATGAAAATCTACATAGGTACTTAATATTTCTAATAGGTAGGTAAGTATTAACAACAAATTATTATCTAACACTAAATAAAGCGTCCATGCGCTAATAACATTTAATTTCGTAACACTAAATAAAACGTTCATGCGCGGTTAACTTAGATTCCTAAATAAATCGTCTGTGTGCAAATAACATAAAATACCAATAAGTCGACAAGCAAAAAAAGGTGAGTGCGAGGCAGACGAACACAACCATCCCGTACGACAGTCAGCATTACTCTGCCGCCCGTCGCCCCTGCGACCGTAACGCCCACTAATTATTCGGAAAAATGGAATATAATTAATTGCCACGAGAAAAACCGTCGCAGCACAAAATCGCAAGTACAACTTAAAGATAAAGTCTTTGCGCACATTTTAGTAAAAAAAAAATGTCAAAATTTTATGTCGTTTAGAGGTTGAATCGAATCAAAAGTCGAAAACAGCTTCACTTTGTTATTTTTTTTCACATAGTAAATAAACAGGTAGAACTTTTTCAAAAGTTCACTTTGTAGATAAAAGGTCAAAGAATAACATATGTTTTTTCGAGCACATAAAACTGATTCCTCTATGAGGAGAATGCCTCCAAATAAGACCAATCAGGTCCTATATTCGCCTTAATTGGTTTCCATAATTTTTATTTTTCACTGTATTTCAAAAACTATAGAACCTAGAAGAAAACTAAAAACCATTTTGGAATGTATAAATTGAGTACTTTCATATGACACCCCATTCAATATATTTGGGTAACTTTGAAAAAAATTTACCCCCTTGGGAACCCCATATCTTTACAACCCCTTCATCGATTACGCTCATATGCTCCACAGCAAATTTCCATAGCACAACCTATTGACCTATCAAGTTTCATACAGATTGGATAAGCGGTTCGACAGTTATGCGAGAACATAAAAATGAAACATACAAACATACAAACATACAAACATACAAACATACAAACATACAAACATACAAAGCAAAATCGCCTAACTTGCCACTAAGATCTTCGCTCGCTTCGCTCGCTCGATCGATAATTAATCAATAGTAGCGCGTGCCGTGAATCTCTACATGCGTTCGCTCGCTACAATTGGATTGTCTGTTGTATGTCCTATATTTAGAAACATCTGTTCTTGAGCTAAAAATAGACCAAAACATTCGTTTGTGCCTATAGGTATTCTTATAATAACATTATCTTTGTTTTTTATTCTTACTACTAAGATAGCAGACTAGCATACGCTCATGCACCTGATGGTAAGCGGTAAAAGTAGCCTATGACACCAGAAGAGTCACACTCGCACTTCTGACCGTTTAAAAGAAGAATTACTGTGCCTACAACACACTAGCTAGACCAAGACTGGTCCACCAGTTGTCATCGTAGCGCTTCCTCCCAGAGCTCTGGTAACTTTACTCACCGCAATAGCAAAACACCATTCGAGAAGAATAATGTTATTTGGCTGCGAAATTTTGTAAGGCGGAGGCGGGCTGCTCGATTGAGAAAACCCAATATTCCCTTCCTAGGCCTTTTCGTTGATATATTTGTAAGAATTAAAATTAAATAAAAATAGAATTACATCAGTAGGACTAATTCCATTGCGCATAACCAAAATATACTAAACCACACTTTACTTACAGACAGTGCTTCCAGATTCACTGTAATTAAAGTAGATTTACTGTATTTTAGACTTTTCTACTGTATACTGTAACGATAAAATACAGTGTATGGAATATACTGTATTTAATTTTCATACAAATAAGTAGGTACCTACCTAGCATTATAAATTTTAGTCTAAAATACATTAAATCTACTGTAATTACAGTGAATCTGGAAGCACTGCTTACAGATAAAGTACAGACCTAATACTTCAGCTTTATTTACCTAAGGCTGGATTCGACCAAACTGTCATCTTACTCCCATAGTAGTTATTCCGTTAGCCGACAGAATTCGAAATACAATTCTTTAGAAAGCGCAACCGAACATTATTAGGTGCATTCAAATTATCCTGGTTATAAGGTGTCAACTTTACAATGTCAAAATATTCAAACAAACTGCAGTTTAATCTCCAGATAAAACTTAATCCAGTTTGGTAAAATCCAGCCTAAGTATACCTAATCATTGAATAAGATAATTTAGCGATAACCTACAAAATCCCAGAAGGTTACTGTTTAATTGACTTTACAATATTCGTTCAAAACACGCTACGAATTCCTTTCAAGTACAATTTTTAATATCCTTGACAAAATATATTAACTTTCAAATACTTTACCTCTAACCAGATACCAAATCAGTTCCGATATGACTTGACGTGATTATAGTAACATCAGGCGTCGATTCTGGTACCGAACTTTTTATCAACCTCAACCAAAACCTCAGCTAAAGCGACTGTTTCCATGACTACTAATAACAAACGACTCAGTTGTGGTGAGGTTTTGAACTTTGGCAGAACAAATTTTTGAAAAGCTATTCTACTATTTCACCAAATGGCTGACATTTAAGAGATCGAACCAAAACCAAAGCGGTTGACATCTAGTAGAATTCAGGCCGGCTCCTGTTATGGACAGTGAACAATATCTATTCTGAATTTTAAAACGTTTTAATTAAAGCTGGATTCGACCAAACTGGATTAAGTTTTTACTCGAGAGTACACTACTATTTGTTTGAATATTTTGACATTGTAAAGTTGACACCTTATAACCAGGATAATTTGTATGCACATAATAATGTTCGGTTGCGCTTTCTAAGCAATTGTATTTCGAATGATGTCGGCTAGTTACTCTGGAGGAAGATGACTTTCGGTCGAATCATAGCCTCAATCCAAAGGACATTACCCACACATTGGATGCTAAAATGTCTCGTACCACTTTCAGTTAGCTACAGACAAGGCTTTGCCAAGCTTATAGGTAAATAGCTCGCTCACTATTAATATCACATATGCATTTATGATTTGATGCACATGAAAAACAATTTAAGATAATGAATGAATGAAAAAACAAGAGGTCGTGTTTGATGTTTCTGCTCGGAACACACTGGAGTGGTCACGAGAAACAAACACTGAATCATCTAACTTTAAGGACGTTCCATACATTAGAAGTAAAGTAATCTATGACATGTTATGAATTGCGATTTTGAACATTTTAACGTTCTGTTCAGGCATTTCAAGTATATAAAGATATCAAATCGGTACTTTTACTTGTACTTTAGTTTTTTTTACATTATATTGTAAAGCAACTACTTACCTTACTTCCACTTCTATCTTATGTTAGCCCAATTAGTTTAATATTTATTATTATTTTGAATATGAGTCGAGTTCATCTCTAGATTATTATTTCTTCAGAGCTTCGTGCTTATGTTCTGTCAGTAAATTAAATAAAATTACATTTATTCTCAACATTTGTATACTGTTAAAGTGTTATAGCTATTATATTTTTAAGCTATGAACACACATTAGCATTTAGGTGACCAACGTGAAAGGAGGTGTGTAGGTGTGAAAACGTATTCATAGTTAGCATTTAAATTGGTAACAAATGTACTAAGTTATTTATATGCTAAGACTTTTCTAGAACTTTGTAGAATACGATATTGTCTCTCATTTGGAGAACTAGTTATGTTGCAACGAATTTTTGTGTATTTACATGTTAACATGACCAAAATGGAAATAATTTCAGTTTATAAAAAATGTAGAGCTTTCCGAGATTGTTCGTAAATAATTTTATAAATTTTCGAACCACAAATACTAAGACCTTTTATATGAATGTAGAAAACAAATCTTTCAATAAACTACCAAAAAAACTTTTTACACTACTACGCACAAAATTCAGCAGATATGATACATTTTCCTTGATTCAATAAAAGTTGTGCCGGTATTGACCCCGATTGGGAAATGTGGAGCATGACGGCATCTGATCATTCACTGCTAGTACTGCCACAGTAATACGGTTCACTAGTTGGCAAATGTTACCACATCCTTCCTACTGAAGGCCTTAACTAGCCGTCTATTGATTCTTATTTATTTATTTAATTATTTATTTAACACTTTCACACATGACAAATTGTGCAAGGAAGACTTAATGCTGAAGCATTATCTATCAGTCATCCTGATGATCATGATTCTTCTATTAATAACAAGACTTCGGAACTTTGATTTTCTGGCTTCAACAATATAATTATGTTTTTATCGACAAAAAGTAGGAATTCCGCTATAAAATGTATTAAGATGGTAACAGCGATGAAATTACAAATTTCACTTGCTACAGGCACTGTCTAAAAAGTATTTGCAGTAGGTATTTGGTAAGTAGAGCAACGACCTCCTTACTTATAACTACGTTTAAATAACCCAGTCCCTGTTAACTGTTACCTAGGTAATGGTAAGTGATGGCAATATTTTTGAATAAAATCATTTCACTGCAAGATAATAAATTATAAGATACATTGTGAAAAAGGTAGAGTTAAAAAGGAGAATCCTACTAATATTATAATGCTGGGGCCACACTACCTTACCGTCTACCGGGCTGTTACCGCAATAATTATGACATTAAATTACCGTTTAAATTACTGCATGAACTGGTGTGGTTACACTAGAGTTTACCTAGATATGTCAATAAATTAGGCGGTAAAAATATCACTTTTCAAGATGGAGGTTGAAGCTGCAGCGGTGTTGTGTTTTATGAATGCCAATTATTTTTACATGACTCTTTTAAATTTCAACAAAGCTAAAAGAAGACAAAAAAAAAAGAAGATGGTGGATGATAAAAATGATGATTAATAATAGAGATATTATTTATTAGATATTTATTTAGATGGTTTCGGTAATACCTAATTCATCAAGGATTTTTTTTCTTTTTCAAATCATCTATCGTACTTGGAAATGATAAATTTTGTTTGATCCGACGCCAGGCATCATTTTGTACACTACGATTTTTATGATTCTTCTGTCGGGTATCCCAAAGAGACGGTTCGGATTGAAATAATTCCAAAAACTCGAGCGCTTTTTCATTTGACCACTCCATGTCGGTCGATACGATACGTGTGTAGCCGGTGAGCACATATTGCACACTGGACAAACGGTAGTGTGGCCACAAACGCGTTAATTACTGCGGTAATCTTCTTTGATGTGCGAAAAAATACCGCCGCCGGAGCTATTGTCTACCGCCATTTGCCATATTGATTGGCATTGTAAAATTATGGCCATATATCGTGGTTACACCTAGGTGTTGTTTAAGTTATGGCAATAATTATTGGCATATCACGGTAGTGTGGCCCCAGCATAAGGCGAAAGTCCGTGTATGTGTGTGAGAATGTTTGTTACCATGTATCTCAATAACTACTGAACCGATTCGGATGAAATCTGAAATGTAGATAGTTTAGGTCTGAAACAACACGTAGGTTACTTTTTATCCCGAAAAAATGCACGGTTCCCATGGGATAAAAAAATAGTAGTCCACGCGGGCGAAACCGCAGGCGTCCGCTTGTACTTATATAAACTAAATAACGAAGCGTATTTATTTCGCACGTAAACTAATACCTAAATAGGGTAAATGACACGATAAATTCCTGTGTCAATGTATTTCTGAATATGTTTATTTACCTACCATTACAGATGTCATTGAATGCCACTTTGACATCGTAGAATAGTAATGAATGACACATACCTGAAACAATAAAAATATTATGAGACATACCATAAAATAAATAAAACTAAGAACCATCCAGATGACCTCAAAAGCAGAAAAAAAAAACAATAAAACCTTTAGGAGGTGAAGAATTACGAACACTTGCAATGTGATGCAATGGAACTTTTATTTACTTATAAAATTAAATCGTAGTAGGAATTCATTTCCTACTGTGAAGTTACCTTTTAGTCGCAATTCCAAAGGTAAAACGTTTTTCAAAGGTCGCCAACACCAAAGAAAAACAAACAAAAAGTATCGAATGAGTAATAGTATTAGTACCTACTGCATCGGAATCTGGTACTCGGTTATAAGTATTCAGTAGGTCAAACAAGCAGTTACCGGCAACACATGTTGTAAGGAAAACTGAATAAACAGTTTCTGAACGTAATCGACTCAATGAAAATAAAAGTAATATTTAGATTTTGAATACGCGCAAACAATATTTGAATCGAATATCGCCTAATTTTAGAATAGGGATAACTGTTGTTTGATTATTTGGGAATACTGCCAGCATAGTATTGCAAATATGTATACGTAGAACTAATTTTCGCCTCTATGCGTCGTCGTAATAAGACATCGCCCTTGGGTAAACACCCTGTAAAAGAAAGCTCATTATACAGGGTGATGGAGTTTTTAGGCTATGAACTTCCATTGTAGCTTATTATTAGAACCAACCGCAAAACTTGCTTTCTGAAACATGGAAGCATTTTTTTTGCGAACAATATCGAGCCAATGTGCGCTAAGTTCTTATGTAAAGATGAATTTGATCAAAGCATTTATGTAGGCTCATTTTTATAATATTTCTATGTGTGCTTCATGCATGTTATTTATAAATTACTTACGTCTTTAATTTTATTGTTTTTCAGACTAGGTTCCGTATGGATAACTCATACCCGAGAATTTTGTCTAATACAAAGCCGTGGTCGGAAAAACTATTATTCATACATCCTTACTTTACTATGATTTGCGCCTACACTTCAGGTTTATACTAATTCTCATCGAACACAATACGTTACATAACTCCATAATGCTGTGCTGGTACCACAGGTACGAGTAAAGTATTATCAGCTAAATTACAAGCACAATGCAGACCGGTGGCTATTTGTTCCGACAATGACCACGACCTTGCAGTACAATGTGAAATCACAACGTTTTTTGCTTGAATATAACAAAACTTAAATATAAACAAAGTCAGCCGAACCCGCTCTCTGTTTTTCTGAGTAAAGTCACAGGTCAATTGGATAGTTGAGTTTCTAGATTTCGAATTTGAGAAGTAGGAAATATTTTATATTTACAATGGAGATTTATGCGAAATATTAGATTGTTTTTATTATTGACTTTAGGTTAGTTTCTCTCGTATTCTGTATAAGATGAACAATAAAATGTCTTTGTTGCCAATGCATTCCGGCTTTATTCCATCTTCATCAAAAACATAATTATGAAACAAATTGACTACGATATTAGTAACAATGTAAATTAAGTAAGGTAATTATATACTTACCTATATACTTACCTATCAAAGTAATTGTAGGTATACATAGGTAATCGTACAAGAAGCTAAATGTTCAGGATCGGCCTTACATATTTTGAACTACTACAGAACAATTAAAAAAAACCGTGGGAAGTGAATTAAACTTACTGGGATCTGTTTCCAATTTTCTTGCCATAAAACTAAAGAGATTGATATGTTTATTTTTGAATACCACCAAAATCAGACTAATACTTTCACCCGGCCCCAAACGAACTAGAACAGATTCGCTTTCATTACCGTATTCTAATCAGAATGTAAGTTTAGATGCAAATTCAATTAATAATGCATCACCAGTCCGGGTTCTATTTATTTTAAATTCAAACTTTCAAATCGTGTAAGATTCGACGGAGTTTTGTAAATGCAAAGTGGTAACAGATGCGCTTTCTAGACGATTGAAATATGGTCATTTTGAGTTTGTATGTTTCATCGTTTATTAAAATGTCAAGAACACATTTTGCTTAGGCATGACTGATATATTGGTATTTATCATCTTCATCATCCGCAGCTCGAGCTCATTCACTGCATATTTAAGCATAGAACTTACTCGGGGTATGGGTAGGGTACTCGATAACTCCATGTTATCGAGTACTTACATTATTTTAGTTACCTACTTTTAACAAAACACCTTTTTTGTATTACTTCTTGACTTTTATTTATCATGTTTCTCGTCGTTTAGTAGTCGGAAGATCTAAGATAATCTTTGTTGTGCTACAGTTGTGAACTGGTAATTTTATCAAGGATATGCTTGAAGGTGAAATCTTTTCCAAGAACGTCTACCGAAGGTTCTATAGACTTTGAAAGTTCGGGAATTCCAAAGAAGGTCTAATGGTTGCAGAATTCAGGCATCAGCATACAGTTTGCCGAGTATGGTGATCCGTAGGCAGCTGTATTGTTCACACACGTCTTGCCTGTCGGTACCCGCCTATAAACTATACAAAAAACTTAACAATGCATTTGCTAACTCGTAGTGAGATGATATGCAGTCAACTAAATGTGCCAGATAGTTGATTCAGGCGTGACTTTGCGGAAGTTCATCTTAAGATATTATCTAAAGTATTGAAAGGTGGGCGGTGTTAAATGTGTGACATCTTAGGAAACTATTTTTAAAGAGAGGAGTAGGTATATTAAATACTTAGTTGCACATTTTCAATATTATAAATAATTATGCTAATAAATACCCACACTGACAGAGACAGCAAGAAGATCTTTCACATGAATCATGTTTTTTTCTTAAAAAAACAAGTAAGTACCTAGTTTTGAAAATATCTTTTCATTCTAAAACTTCTTGTCGTGTTTGTAGAATATTTCTCTCTTGGATCTAAATCACACGTAACTGCCTTTTAAAGTTCTGTAAAAAAGTTACCACACTCATTGGCTGACTGTACTTAAAATACCGTTTATTGTGAGAAGGAGTTCGGACAATAGGTAGTGACAATGTATAAAAACGGTAAGTAATTGTAAATTGTTAAGATAAATGAAATAGCTTTGTGAAAACTATTTTCCACTTTAATACGTGACGGAAAAGATAAACATTTAGTAATTTTAATCGAACAACTCGATTTTCTTAGGAAATGAAATTACACAGTCACTAGCCAATTTAACATTGATGTGTCTACATTATGTGTTTGTTTTACATTTTATTTATGTGTTTAACATTGATATGTTTTAGTGAACTTAATTTAAGAGTAGATTTCTGCGGCTAAATTTCTGAAATCAATAAGATGGCGATTTTTATTTACAAAAATCATACATAATTTATTTTTCAATTCAATAATAATTCATTAAAAACAACATTTTTAACATTAAAAGACTTCTTATCCTTGTGAACAGTCACTGTGTGAAAATGAAAATAACATCATCATCATATCAAAATTTGAAAGTCTTTAAATTAAATCAGATTATTTTCTGAAGTCAAACAGAATTATTTTTTGGATTTCTTTAAGTACACAGTTATGACCTATTTATTTATCTCACAAAATTATTCAGGTGGTTCGATTTTCATAGTGGAAAATTATTTACTTAATTATATGAACGAAACAAGAACCCTTCAACAGATAATAATAAAATAAACTACCATGTTTTTTTGTATACCTACATGGATCACACGCATGTTCACAATGAGCTCACGATTATCTAATAACATTGAAGTCAGAGTTATAAAATCCGGGCTTATAAAATTATATTTTCTTAAAAAAAATTATTATCCAGGAACCTACATCCATAAAATTCTTACGTCACGCCGTTCAAGCTATTTCCTAGGGGAAATGACTTGGAAATTGCTTTGAACGCCATTTCAAAACCTTGTGAATCACATCACTTGCAATTTATGTTAGCTTTAGAAATATTGATAAAGAAACACCCTTTTATCTCACGTTCTAATGGTGTACGAACGTGATATATTAGATTGTTTTCAAACATACAGTGTGTTTTTATACAACGCTCAATAACTATGAGCGGAGCTCTATCTCTCCCTATCCAAACTATTGAAATCTATTATGCTATAGATAGATACATTACAAAAACTAAACTACTACATAGAAAAAATAATTTTGAATACGCGATGGGCCCCGGTTCCCACATGTTACCGGGGCCCATCGCGTATTCAAAATTATTTTTTTAATTTTTTTTTAAATTGTTTAAAATTACTCCAAAACAATCATCAACCAAATAATCAAAAGGGAGCTTCAGACAATACTTACAATTACAACACAAAAAAGTAATCCAAATAGTAAAATAAAGGAAAATCGTAAAGCAGTTTTTTCAAACACAGTTTGCAAACAGGAGAACACATTTTTTTTTTTCATACTATTGCTGGAGTTATTTTGAATACGATACGCAGCCGGCGGCCGGATCCACAGATAAACAGACAACTACCAAACATTCTTATATTGTTTGTTAACAAAAAATAGTTGAATGCAGTTACACTATTTTGAAGTGGTACTTTAGAAAAATATAAATCGAAAATATTGTAAAATGAAACAGGTAAATCATGGAACCCATTCTCGCAGTAGGTACCTACTTGCAGTTATTATCTAGGTAGGAGGTGACGCTGACGCAGACGTAGCGTCGAGGTCGCAGATAATTATCAGCGGGGCTTGAAAGGCTGTAATAGCAGAATCACAATACGAATTGAAATATATAAAACCGGAAACCTATTTACGTGTCGTGGCGTGTCGTGTCGCGCCAGTAGCATATCGGTTTCATATATTTTGTAGAATTAGAGACACATTTGTAGGTCGTGTCGTGTAGTGGCGCCTTCTGTCTAAATGTGTGACACGCCACGACACGTAAATATGTTTCCACCTTCGTTCTTGTCACTCTCAGTCTATGAAAAGAGACGGCATATAGTTCAATTCCTATTATGATTCTGCTATAACGGCCTTTTTAACTCCGCAGACTTTTAACTTACAGTCGACGTTGCTTTGCTTGCTTGGATACTCTCAAAATGTTTATATGAAGCTTTAGTAAATTTTTTTTTTTTTTTGTCATTGTTGGTTTTTTAAGTAGGTACCTACCAAAAATTATTGATAAAAAATCGGTAATATTGGTAAAATTTGTACCATAACATTTAGTTTTAAATACCATTCCTATCAGCTATGGTCTCCTGACGCAGCAGGCACTATGTTGATATACTTTTTGCCTACTGCTACGAAGTATTAAAATATTGTAGAATTAAATTCTATGAATAACCGTGTTTTAGGGGTACCTTACAGGCTTAGGTAATGAAGTTTTTGGTTTCAGATATTTGTGATGAAAATTTACCATTAATAAAACACTTGGAGAAAGGAAACTTATTGTACCAACCCCATTTTGTGGGATAAGACAGTAAATGATGATGATGATGATGATGAAAACATTGTAGGTAGGTAAATGCTTTTTTTTTCTAAAATTAGGTAGGTACTTACTTACCACAAGTGTAGGCCCCGCAACAGTCATCAATCAATCATCATTCACATTTTGTATTTTATTTCGTTCTAATCTATGTGTGCTAAATTCAACTGATCATTAATTGATTGTTAAAGACTTTTAATAAGTGGCTATTTACTTAAGTAGGTACATTATTTACTTACCTATGTAAGTTTACATAATCGGTACTCACTGGGCCATACTTATGACTCACTAATTTAAGTAATGGTCAACAGGATTTTAAACAGAATTTTATGATTCACTCCAATCAAAAATTCGAAAACATTGTAACTAATTTATATAAATTAAGAAGCCAGATGGCTATTTGCTCAACCTATACCTACCTATCAAACTCATAGTAGCGTTTATGAAGTTAGTAAAAAAAACTAAGTTATAAGTTGACTATTACTACATTTACCAACCAGGAAACTTACACACCTAGGTAATTATTTTCTAATTCGGTTATTTACTTTCATTTACAGGCCGAATTTATCAATATTATTACGTCTCTCTTCTTGTTTGTGCCAACAAACACGAAAAAAAATAGTACCTACTTATGAGTTGGTTGTGCAAATTCGGTCAATCAGTTTTTAAGCCTCTGTCGTTTAGTAGTTTATTAGTTACCGTTAGTATATTTATAATCATAGACCGTCTTCTACCAAAAGGTCGTCTTAATGCAGTGGATATTCACTGTAATTGTAGATTGCCCTTCAACGGAGGAAGTCATAGCACCGGATGCACCCTGTATATTATATTGTATACCATCGGTGGCATTTAAAGTGGTACATAGTGTATTTTATAACGTTTTTACTGGCATCCTCCAATTAGTAGGTACCTACTAAGTTATTTAAAGTCCTACTTCTAAGTAAACTTTGTACTTAGCTTGTTTTACAGTTATAAATCTATTTTTTCATTTTTAAATCTTAACGTGAGTGAATGTAAGATCCCAGTTATCACAAGTCGGGACAGTATTGTCGTAATAGATGTTATATTGCATTGTCTCGCCTTATTACCATCATAACATAACAAAGGCGTCATCGCTGAATAGTTCCCATTCATGGTGACTTCCACTTTCGTTGAGTCGTGGGAAAAAGGTTTATTGAAAATTATGTAAATAAAAGAAATTACTCACTAGTAATTATAAAATAAGTACTTATGCTGTTAGCTAATCTTATAGTTTACTGTAACTTACGTAAAATAACCACTTTATATCGAGCTGAATTCGCCTTTACAAATGTAAGCAGTTCTTTTGAGTCCTGGGAAACTAATACCAAAACTAAATACGAGCACACTAGTCTTGGGAGTAGGTGCCCAGTGCTGCTTTATCCTACTAATATTATAAAGGCGAAGCGCGGGCGTCAGCTAGTATAAAATAAAGGTTCTGTCAAAATCAACATTTATTTTGATTTAAGTAGTAAAGTAAAGAAATATTAGTAGGTACCTATAAGATATCCGCACAGATATCTGTACAGTCCAGATGCCAGAGCATTTACACGCAGAGATATCCGCACAGATATCCGTACAGATATCTGTACAGTCCAGATGCCGCGGGAAATAGCACGCGCCATTCCAACCTTTGACAGTTTTATCCGCGGTTATCTGTAAAGATATCTGTACAGATATCTGTACAGTCCAGATCCGTGGTAAAAACTCTACCGTGTAAAGGCCGCTATTGTCTCTCTACATAAGATTTGAACGAAAAAAATATTCATAACAATAAAAATAAGTAGGTATGTATACGTAAAAGTCACATCCGCCAGTTTAAACTAAACCGAAGATTAGTTATTATCAAACAGACTAACCCCAGGAAAAACGTGTTTCCGTTGTCCACTGATAATACAATACAAACTAGGTACTTACCTATATTTGCGGATAATATGGCATGCGCCTTCTAACCACACTGGCCAATTCGCGGTAAAGATACATTAACAGTAAATCACACCGTGGTCGAAGGAAGGAAATTACCGAATAATCAGACCGAGACATACAGAAATATAGTTAGGTACCTACCTACATTTTTAGTATGTGCTTCCTTAACACTGAATTATTACATTTCTATGCTACTTAATACAAGGTAAAGGTAAAGTTTGCCAATATTAAAAATAAAATTATAAATTAATAAAAGTCAACAGTTTCTATTGTAAGCAAGTTTTTATTTATTTTGAATTAGTAATTTTACACCAACGCCCAATAATGATGATATCAGGTCTCTACAAATTGAATAAGACGAACATTTAGAGATAAACAAACCAACTTGGCCTAGATGGGACGAGATAAAGGACATAATTATAGATTCTATCCAACAGCGTATCAAGGAATGCACTGACCTTAGCTTGCAGGCCTATCCTACTACATGACTGTTTGTGTGCGTTCACACTGCCATACAAAAACAAAAACTACAAGTAACCATTATGTTTTTATTATGTTCTACACGTGCACACGTATGTACGTACAAGAAACCTAAGATTACTAAATAGTTACTTCGACGAAACGCCAATCTCCTGACTTTAAATAAAATAAAGAAAAGTTCTCTGTAAATTGGTTTTGTGTACCATAATGTAATGAACGTGTATCATACTTAACTTTAAAGGTGTATAATACGGTACATACACTTGCTATGTGTAAGTACCTATACATATATGTCGTTATTAAAAAGGTAGGTACGTACTGAAGTATGTATTTACCTACAAAAAAAAGTAGGACGTTTTTGAGTCTTCACTTTGCGCGAGCTAGAAACATAGTTAAGTACCTACTTACTTATCTATTATTTTTAAATATCATTGTCTTGTACAAATTAAAAAAATCTACATCAGTCATCTACTGTTAGATCATGAAGATCATCAATTTATTTTCATAATGAATATGAAACGAAGACTCGCATATTGTTAAAATGATAAAGCGTTCTTCATAATTCATCTATGACACAGAAATGTGGCCGTGACATTATTTTCTGAAATATTGTTGGAATCTGTAATGTGAGCTAGGAACCTAGTTAAAAAGTTTCTAGGAATAGTTCAGTAACTAGTAGGAAAGATTCAACGTGGTAATATTACATGCAAAAAAAAAACAGTTTTATCTTTAAAAAAAAAGGCAAGTAACTACATTTTGTGAAAAAAAACATTACTTACCTGCAAAATAAACTGTAATGAGTAAGTACTAATGCTAATAATTGATGATAACGTCAAGTTTAACCCGTATACAAATTGAAGGTTCTAAATCAGTATTTTTCTTCTCACGGTTCTAGTACCTACTATTATCTATTCTATGACAGTTCTTCAATAACATGATGAGGTGCGATGTCTATGAGACAAAAAAAATCATTAAGTAGGTACTTACGTTATGAACTGTCATTATCATCAGAAACACAGAACAAAAAAAGTAGAAGTACTCAGCACTTAAGTTAGTTAGCACTACTTATTGCATGTTCACTTTAGCATAACCAGGCACCTAGCTTGATTAATTAAAAATATATTTTTTAAATAAATGGTTCAAAGTTGCTATTAATATCACTCGAAATCCAAATTGCATTCATGCCCTGTCAAAAGCTCCAAATAGGCGGAAGTTCGTCATGTTTTGCTACATGGGGCATGCAGACATGCTACCTCTACTTTATTTTCTGTTCTGCGATTAGAACATTACAAAGCCTAAAAGGGCCTCCAGACTCTCGTAGAGAACCCCCGAGAACACCCGAGAAGCGTGAGTGTGAAGAGCTTCTCGCCTTCTCGTTCTCTGGCTCGCCTGTTCTCCGATCGGTGTCGGTATTTTTGGCCGAGCCAAAGGATTTCTCGGGCGAGAAAAGAGAAGGGTCCTACACTCACGTTTTGTCTCATTGCAAATTAATGAGCGGTGGTGGGCAGACATCCATATTGTTTGTTTTTTTCGAGAATTTTCTTTCGTAAAAATGTGGAATAATAAATAGAGTTGAAATTTATCGATTTTTTTCAATCTGAGCCTATTTTATGGGATGCTAAATATCGAAACTACTAAGATAAAAGTTTTTTACATTAAGTATTTTTTTTTTTAACATTATTTTTAGTTACAACATTCACAAAGTTACAGTATGCAATGGCACACAGAGCCAAACCGGGTGCAGTTTCAAAATCGACGTCCATACCGGATAAGCAACAGATCACGACTGAGAACAATTGAGAGTGTGGATAGCTTGTTTGTTTTTCGTGAAGTCTCGGGCGAGACTTCTCGCCGAGCCTTCTCTCGAGAGTCTGGAGGCCCTATAAGGTATCCGATCTCTCTGGGAACACTCTCGACCGCTCGCGTTTCACTTTCCTGCAATTAATGTTTTGCTCATTATAGCATTGCTGGCTCGACTTACTGTGTTCACTCTAATAATCCTAATGATTTGGAGTCAGCTATTAAATCTTAAACATCGCAATTGCTAGTAATAAGGATAAAGAGAAGAAGAGATAATATTTCAAAAAAAAAATGAATTTCGAAATTCTTCGAAAATATAAACAGATTACATTATGAGGGGGACTCTATTACCTATATTAGTCCTAGAAAATCTGAGGAGCTTTAATTAATTATTCTTCTAGTGAATTATTCTTCTTCTGTCTAGTCTTGCTCAGTAATGGCAAATTGTTCAAAATATTAATACAATGAAATTGACGCATAGAAAAAGTTCGTAAGCTAAGCTAACCTACACTTACCTTCACACAGACCTTCTAAAAATTTGTATTTTATCATTGTTACCTCGTGGCAAAAACTTAGTGCCTAGCTCATCGCACCACTTTCTTTGAATATCTCAAGACAATGGTAGAATAGAAAACCATTTGTTTGAATAATAGTAGATGTGTGTAGTGATGTGGATGCCTATCTCTCAATGCTTACTTAAAAAACGTATTCGTTCTAAACGGTTGCACTACTTAACTAAACTAAACTACCTACTTAACTTATCCTTATAATCTCAACGTAGTAAATGAGATTTTAAGGGTTTTGCTGCTTGTCCTTTAAAATTCCCCTTCAACCGCAGTTTTTGCGTGCTGAAGGTCTTCTTCACTCCAAAAACGCATTATTAGTTATTTGATTTGATTTGATTTGAACTATTTTTATCGTCAGTCGTGGTGATTTTAGTACAAGCTTTTATTTATTTGTATTATTATCACATCCAACATCAAGTCGCTCGATCATAGTTTGCTTAGACGTACTTGATAGATCTTTAAAGTTAAACGATCCAAGCAGTTAAAATTGTGATGGCTGAGCATTTCCGTACTTTGGAAGGCATGTCAAATTGTCGGTCCCAGCTTAGCAATGACGGAGGCCTTCAGGCAGCCTAAAAACTCTGTCACCAGAGATAGCCACAGGCTCTTAGGAATACGAAGATACATAACAGCAAATGCATTGAATTTTTAGCAGGATATGATGCATTCATTATCCCTGGCCGGGTTTGCAAGACCGCGGCCTTGTCGACTTGTCGTGCTACATCACAAGCGCTTACTCAAGTAATAAATCACACGAGATTGATGGTTTCTTAAGAGGTAACTAGAGTAAGACACTACCTAACGGACAATTTCATCCACAACCATTGTCATTCGACTTTTTGTTTAATTCGATCTAGTGGATGTACCTAACTTAAAAGCAAAATAAAAACTACGAAGTAAATTAAGTTTAATCTCATTTAGTTATTAAAACCTAAGTGTTTATACCTTCGCTATACTAAAGTCGACTTTAACTTATATAAGTAATCAAGATTTTCAAAAAAGTTTTACTGAAAAACTGTTCATCAAAGATTATGTACTTACTTGTAAATGACACTATGAGAACCAAAATCAAGTAACTACTACGCCAATGTTTCATGCAATCTTTATAAACCTTAAATAAAAAAGTGTTTGATGCAAAATTACACAAAATCTAACAGGTAAACGCTGTATGTATCCATCAATAACACATGCCTGTTTGTCTTAGTAACTATTATATATACCTACTGTGGGTATGCTAAACAGTTGCTAACTGCTAACACAAGGTGTAAGTACGTTTCTGAGGTAGTCAGTATTCTGTGGTAGTATAGTCCAATTTGACCGAGAAGGACAGGCGCCGTTCTCTTTGAAAATTGCATAATTTTACCACAATCGATAAAGTTCAGCCAGACCTGACTAACATACAAACAAGTATCATATCACTTTGTTTGCATTTTGTCGTGAAACTAAAATCAAGAGATTTTATAATTTTTTGTTTAACATCTTTAAATTAAAGTAAGTAAATCTTATTTTTGCGACGAAAAATTCCATAATACCTACTAATTAAGTTACAAAATGATTTTTTTATCAATTTGATTGTAGATTTTATATAGGTACGCTCATTTATATCAAAATTGAGGAGATAAGGCTAATGAAAGGAGAAAACTTATTAATCATCGTGAAAGTCAGCCAGTGGAAGATTTTTGAAGAAATTACTTCACCGCGATCTTTTGCACAGGAGCGAGAAACGAGAAATTTGAGGATTTAGTTTTGAGAAAGTGTGTCCCTTTCGAGAATATGCACCACAGATCAAAACTGAGTCTCTCTTTATAAATGTACCTAGGTTTCTTTTTAAACGATTACTTTACACTCTCTAATTAAGTGAAATGAATGAAAATGATCGGCTATTGTCTAATATAGTAGCTATAAGATAGTTAATACCTTAAAAAAGATAGACTCGGCACTCCGCCATAAAGTTGAATGAACAATAAACGATTTGTGACGTCACAAGGTAAAATCTACGTAACACCAACATTATCTGTACAAAATCAACTTGGCTCTGGCGCAGCAAAATCAGCGTTATAGCTCTACAGTAAAATTGAGACAGTGGATTTTTCCAACTGCATTTGCTATTGGTCGATTAAAATGGCGTAGGTATTCTCAAGTTATTTTATTTTTCATTGAATACGATTGTATTTCAAGTGTTCTGAATTTGATTTTTGTTCAGTTTGAAGCTAAAAATCAGGGGCCCTAGCCAGGTTAGGTACAAAAGTCAACAACCAATATGGTGCAATGATTCAACAAGTACATAACTTTTGCTACCTTGTAATTTATTCCAAAGAAATACTTTTTGGGTGAATTTAATTTTAATTGTAAAGCCAGAAAGAAATAACTAAGTTGGTATCAAGCAATACCTCGAGCAATACTGATGAAGTAATAAGTATTCGGCCATTGTTTACCATTGAATATGTTAACTTTAAGCATTATTCTTTCAGGAGGCGATGGTCTTGTAATCTGTCACGTACCTAGTTTGGTTATTATTTGCCAAATATAAAATTTAAATACGGCCTTTAAAATTTTAGAGAAGCAAAAATAATTGCCTGAAAGATGCGCTGCTGAATGCGGTTACTAACGAGAGCCTGTACAAGAAATGAGAACAGTGACAGAGTTTATAATTAAAAAGCTAAATAGTGTCAGAATGTAAGTAAGTAAGTATATAATTTTTTTTTTAATTAAGTATTCTTGTAGAATATTGGAAGTCTGTAGAAATAATTTATGAAAAATAATGCCACACCGCACTAAAATAGAATGCCAGAGAAAGTTGACACGTGCTCGCTACTCTCGCCTGACACGATGAAAACACTCCGGCAGTTTTAGGTCACACGCAATAGTCCCGAATACCGAACAATAAATTATTTTTCATGCAAATATTAGGGCTAATGTCCACTGAAGTGTTATAAATTTCTGATTGTTGATGGCACGGAATTTTGTGAATTTCTGATATGATTAGACAATGCCAACTCACGTGATGATAAAAATACCAGTCCAGTACTTGGCAATTAAGGGACGGTGTTATTGGCAAAACTCCCTTAGAAGTTTTTGTGACATCTGTACCAATTGTTCCGGAAATACTTAAGTACCAAGAAGATTCAATTCAGCGCAACGATGCGCAGAAGGTTAAAACTAATCACAATTTATCATGCTACAAATTGAAATCTATAAAGCACTAGGAACTCTAGTGGACATTTTTACT
This sequence comes from Camptogramma bilineatum, assembly GCA_958496255.1. NCBI lineage: Eukaryota > Metazoa > Arthropoda > Insecta > Lepidoptera > Geometridae > Camptogramma > Camptogramma bilineatum. The sequence goes on along the minus strand of OY292465.1, from coordinate 7,593,296 downwards.
TAGGTATAATTTTATTAAGCGTTTCATGCGAATATTTACGTGAAAACTTTCCTTGAGCATGTCATGATTCATGAAGTAACGAATCGTCACGAAAGATACATTATAAGATGTCAGCGAAAAGACGTGTTAATTTAAGCTGCAGCGTTGCGCAATTTCTTTTAAATATATTGATATAGCGGTTCAATATTCGCTTTATTGTTTCTGTTTATTTATTTTATTACTTATAATATTTTTTCACATAGAAAATTTATTTGAGGTTTCTGTGTCGTTTCTGACACAATGTGAAAATTATAAGCGTTGGCAGACGTCCCATTTGGTCGACATCGACAATAGAATCCGTTTGGTAAAATGTAATTAGCCGTTGTAAGACGCGAGGCTCAAAGAGGATAGAGGTGCTTACACCTAAGGCGGCGGCTCTCGCCGAAGACCAAGACAGGAGACTTTTTTTTAGGACGGATTTTTATGTTGACTGGTCTCGTGCCGACTATTGCAACTTCACCGGACTATAACGGGAGACCGAGACCAAAGACAAGCTTTGTAGGGGCGCGCGAAAGAGGCAGGAGACAGAGAACCGTCAGTTTAAATTACAACGGTCTCCTGTCTCTGTCTCCGCGAACCGCCAACTTTAGGTACATGCCCTTCAATCCTTTCATCAGACTGATTGTGTTATAAAAACATACTTTAGTTACCAAGATCATGAAATCTATCTATACCTACGTCACTGTGACATGTCATTCAATACACTCCGAGTCCGATGGTAATGTTCGAACATAACCATAAGGAAAAGGAGTTTGTACAAGTCCAATGGCCTATGTAGAAGCAGTTTTATAGATAAGTACTAAAACCTGCACCTTTAATTAAATGTAGGTAAGCTAGACTAGTTAACTTTAGTGTCCTTGAAATCCATTCGATCGACGACAGTTATTTTCTGCTTTATTGAACATCAAAGTTTCCTCTCGATTGGTTCGATAATCGATTATCCACTTCAGATGATGTAAACAATATTTTGTTAGATTCTCACACACAATCTGCCAACTATATTTACTGAAATATAGTTGACAAATGTGACTAATCGTCTTATCGACTGCTATAAGATGTTTTGGAACAGTTTCAGTAGGTAATGCACTAAAATTTTCAAAGAATTACTTTACACTTAAAAAATCCAGAAAAGGATATTGGAAGACAGCTGATGTAAACCTATGTATTTTGCCGAATTTTTAGGCAATTCTTCAATAGTTGGGAAACCAGTGATGAATTAACTAAAAATTATGGTGACAGCGGTTTTTCAACGGAAGATAAAATATACATTTGCATGAATTAGCAACGCAATGTAATTCATAAACTATTGACGATGGAATTGTAAGAAAAAATAATACTTTTCACAATGCTTTTCGTTTTAAAAAGATACCTAAGGTTTCTTTCCCATTAAACCGACAAATGCTACTGGCAACGGCCCAAATCGAAACACTTAGACTAGACCGCACACAAGTGTTCTTGTGCTCATTTTCCTATTAGAGCCTTTTCTAGGCAAAGTGCCACAAATCATTTCAAAAGACGTAGCCTGCGTAGCCATACAAATTCAGAGTGTCTTTGAATTACTATGAATGATTGTTCTATTTTGTGAAGGAATTCGAATATCCGAATATCGAATAACATAAATTATGCTTGCATATTACTCATAACATAATATACTTCTATAACCACTAACCACTGAATCAAACCTCAAATCAAATAGGTATCTAGTGACTACTACAAAAACACAATGCGTATTGTTATATTTTTAATGTTGTTCGAGAGAAATAACGAAACGATTACGAAATGACAAACATCGGTCGGTAAATGCGAATGAAAATAACTTTCGGAATGCCATTTATGTTTCTGATGTTATTTTAAAAGGTTTAACGATTTTGAAACTGCCGCTGATTTATTACGTAGGTGATCAAAAACACACTAAAATATGAACTGTAAAATAAAATGGTAGTTTTGATAAATAGTTTCTCAGAAAAAATTTCAACGTGATTATTTCAAACAGATACTTTTCAAAGTAACATTAGCGGGTGCATCAACATCTACTATCATCAATCATTAAAATGCACCTTTAGGTACCACGTCAGAATACTTATAATATAATACAAAAGACTTTTTTGGTTGACTTTCCATGTTTTGCAAATTCCTGGCTTAGCCATCACGTGGGTCGATCTCCAGAATTGGCGTATTTGGTTGATCGCTATGGTGCTTTTTGAATAGTGATATTATTACTGTTCTGTATTTTTATTTCGAAAAGGAGGTGTCTAAATAAGCTTATTTTCATATTGGCCCCTAATTTTATCAACCAGTTTTTGAAATATTTAGGTGTGAAAATTTCAAGACCAGAGCGATCAATATTGATGCTAAAACAGTATCTATAAATAATTTTAAGGAGTATCACTAACCTCTTGATGTTCAAAAAAGGACTAATACACAATTAGACGCATATCCCTCCGATAATTTGTGTACAATCTACCCTTATACTCGTAAATCGTAAACACCCAAATAGAAAAAATATAAGTAGAAGAGGCACAGACATACAAATAGACAGATACTAAGACAGGTGAAAGTAAATAAAAACTGTTAAAACGCTTCCTTTTTCTCATAAAATGCAATATTTTGATCGATATGGTCTTTTTGACCACAGCGATCAATACCAAAACAGTCAAAAAAAGTAACTTATCCAATGATTCTGCAGAGATGCAAAACAGTAGAAAGCTATAATTTTTACATGGTAAATACATCCCTAAAACCCTTCTAATTATTGAATTGAAACCTAAACAAAGTGAATAACAAATGAGAAAAAGGTAGCATAGCAATCAAACATTTACAAATCCAAAGACAAAGTAATCAACTGTTTATCTCTATATCTCAGCACCATGGCAATGCAGTACATGCCTGTCCCCCTCAGTAGACAGAGCATACCTGATGACAGCGTACATGGCGAAAACCGATTGGTTAAAGAGTTCAGCTAGGAATGTAGACATGGATTCATGTCGATCCACAGCGATCAACAAAAACGCGCGGACATAACTTATTTTTCGAATTAAACTGAAACTATTCCTTTATTGATAACTTTTAATTTAATTCAAGTCAAATAAACCTTTTGGTTTGTAGAATAAATAAAGAACATATCGTAATGTATGAACACAAAAAAGTTACGTACTATTTTCTGAATCAAACTGGAGTCAGGACAGCCCACAGCAATCAAGTTTTCGAGGTTTCTGATTTTTTTAAATACATTTACAATAACGTCAGATCAATAATTCTGAGTGCCCAAGGTAGCTAACAGGCCAAACTATCTAACAAAAAAAACTCCTGTTAAAAATTATTACTGTAAGGTAGGATTCTCCACTCGGACATCAAAAATTTTTGTTTTGGAGACTGACCCACGTATGGATGACAAAGGCTGAAATGCCGGCACGGTTCATTGGTCACACAATAGCCTCCAGTTCAAATGGTAATAGTAGTTCCATGTAAATATAATTTACATGGAACATGAAAATTATATTTCTATCAATATACTGCAGATTTTTGCGCGAATAGTTTGAAATCTGTAATAAAAATATTTAAGTACTTAGCTATATCTGCAGCAGTTAGGTTAGGTTAGTTATAAAAGCAGCGAGACAAAACTGATGGGAGAACATTCCAAAAGTGGAATTTTGAAAAAGTGCCTGGTTCTGGGTAATCATTTTTTCAACAGCTTTTTGCTAAAATTTTGATAGTAGGTACCTACTTATAAAAATAAATACAAAAACAATGCAAACTAGAGGCTACATAACTAATTCTTTTCGTCACTTATTTACATTTGCACTTCCAATATTGCATCTAAATGCACGACGCATCCTTTCTCTTTATTTGCATAACGACACTCCAAAATGAAGACCTACTTAAATCTAGGTTTCATAAAAGCAATATCCGTTTTACCATCTTTGATCAGATTTATTCGTCTACGATTTTGAAACTGGCGAAGAGATCCGTGAATATTTCATTTAAATCGGATCTTAAAACAATCTGCCTTAGGTTGAAAATTTCTGCTATTTCTGCAATATTACAGTCGTTTTTTAACAGTTATTGTTTCTTAGGAAATTAGACAAAGCGCTGTGGTTATAAGAAACCGTCCCAGATACTTTTTACTTTTGTTGTAAAAATTAGTATTCCTGTCTACAGATACATAAAATATCGAAAGTAGGAAAAGATAAACGACCAATGTTCATGTCTAGTTTACAACTTGACTAAAACGCTGACTCAGAGAGTAAAATAATTAAATTTATGTTTCTTTGTAGATTCTTTGGAGGCTTTAGGCTTTATATCAGAATTGTATGGTGATAGCATGACTTTCCTGTGGATAAGGCCGACTAATAGTAGAGGTTGTTATTGTTGCTGGTTGCTGAGCAAGCCTACTCTATCTAATAGACAATGTCCTAGGCAGTACAGCGTCAAGTTGAGTGTAGGCATAATTTCTTCTTGACGCTCGCTGGCTTTATAAATCATCTAGAATACTTTGATATAAAAGCTTTCGTTTTATAGTGATACAAAGATCAATCGTCTATTTATTGTGTTTTCAAATGCTTATTCGCATAACTCAGCTATGTTTATTCACAAAACACTTAGATTCACACAAAATAGCGATCGTCAAATATTAGAGCCGAACCAACATTTGTGTAGCATCAACACAAGTTGCTATTTTTGTAAATATTGGTTTGAGTGTTTCTAACAATGTTTTACCTAAAGTTAAAAATACTGTTCTATTTCTATCTTAGTCCATACCAATTGTTTCAATAAACTGCTTTTAAAATATGACTACCAATATCAACCGCAATAATCACATGGAATTTCATACTCACTTCAAAAGGTAAAAACGGAAGTCTTATTCTCTGTTCTCTGTTCCTGGTCATTTTTACTTTACAGATAAAGGCCATTTAATTTTATACACCAAGGTATAGGTATCTATCTATATCCGAAGATCGCAATGACCGATGCGTCGCATACGTGGACCAGCGACCGGTTCTACATTGTTGACTCGCGATACGAGACCATATGATTCGGCAGACTATGAGAGATGTGAGGCTAATCTATTCGACATACTAATATGAGAGAATGGGAATAACTGAAATGCTCTAGCTAGCTAGACGATTTAAAATGCGTCGTAAGCGATATATGAGTATTCTATAAGGATATAAGGTGTTGACTGATCAGTACTGTTACAACTATTTTTTAATGTCATTGTCATCAATGTCATTCAGTGTTAACAGGCTGATGTAGTGTCTGGGACAATTTTTAGATGGAGTTGATATGCTCACTATCTATTTAGCTTCCTTACGGTTGGTTTGGACTGAATGTCAAAATGTACTGATCTGCATAATGTATTTATTCCAAAAAGAACTTTTCCCAAAATGACTGATTTTCTATAGGTCTTCATTATAAAATGTCGGAAATGAAACTGTCAAATGTATGTACAGTCGGCATTAGTCACTCTCTTTATTTTTAAAATAGGTAATAAAATAAAATCACATTCTATAGATGCAAACCTCGTGCAAACGAAATAAAAAAACATATCCTTAAACCAAGGAAGTTATATAATACATACGTAACTGGAAAACGCGGTCCGCTTGAGAGATAAAACTTGGGCGGTGTGTCTCTTTCTAAAGGGTGACCATAATTTATAAACTAAACATTCCTAGTCCATAGGGGGTCTTTTACATCATTTTCTGATTTACATGACACGTGATTTCAGGGCATGATTTTTCAATTAAAATACTGATGCAATTTTGATCCTTGATTTTGATCCTTGGTTTCGATCCTTGATTTCGATCCTCGGTTTCGATCCTTGATTTCGATCCTTGATTCTTGAATCTTGAATCTGAAAACTAAAGTCTTGAATATTTGAAGTGACAGCTGTCAAACTTCAAACGGCCATATCTCGGAAACTACTCGTCCTAGACTCCCCGTTCCCAGTTCAAATGAAAGCTATGACCAAGATCTTCATTTGAAGTGACAGCTGTCAAACTTCAAACGGCCATATCTCGGGAACTACTCGTCCTAGACTCCCCGTTCTCAGTTCAAATGAAAGCTATGGCCAAGATCTTCATTTGAAGTGACAGCTGTCAAACTTCAAACGGCCATATCTCGGGAACTACTCGTCCTAGACTCCCCGTTCTCAGTTCAAATGAAAGCTATGGCCAAGATCTTCATTTGAAGTGACAGCTGTCAAACTTCAAACGGCCATATCTCGGGAACTACTCGTCCTAGACTCCCCGTTTCCAGTTCAAATGAAAGCTATGGCCAAGATCTTCATTTGAAGTGACAGCTGTCAAACTTCAAACAGCCATATCTCGGAAACTACTCGTCCTAGACTCCCCGTTCCCAGTTCAAATGAAAGCTATGACCAAGATCTACATTTCAGATGACAGATGTCATTTTGACAGCTGTCACTTTAAATGTCAATTTGACATAATCTGTCATTTTGACATGATCTGTCAATTTGACAGCTGCTATTATTTATTATTTATTTATTTATACAGAAATTTTGATTGTATAATTTTTTTTTTATTTTGTACTTAATTGCACTAAGGTCACGGTAGGAGCATATGGACATATTGGTCCTCGTGCTCCTACCAGTAGGAGAACCAAGTAGGAGTAAGAGGAAACGTATGATCGTTGTAATGTAGCTGAATGTACCTTTTGTGTCAGACTTTACGGATTTCCGACATTTCAAAATGAAGGCATAGAGAAAATCAGTCATTTTGGGAAAAGTTCTTTTTGGAATAAATACATTATGCAGATCAGTACATTTTGACATTCAGTCCAAACCAACCGTAAGGTTTAGCTTCTACACCTATGATATCGCATCGACAATCAATGTCCGCTATGACTACAGACAAACAAATGACTAGAAAATAATGTTTGACACCCGTCCAACATGCTGCCCCGTACTACATGCAGGCAGTCGAATCGGGTGGTTACGAATCAGGAAGCAGATACAAGGGATAGTAGTAGGTTCGAGACCCGGCGTACCTTCCTTACGAGAGATCAATCGTGGAGATCAGTTTATAGTGCGTTCATTCCTGTTTGGTGATTTCAAACTTTATGTCCATTCGTTTCACCTTGAACATTTCGTGTTTATTAGAACGTAGTACAAAATAAAAGTCAAAAAACCATTTAGGTCAGTAGGAAGCTGGGTTGTCAATGTAACAAACTTAAAACTAGACTACTTCTACTCCTGTTCCTTCGCGACCAATAACGTAAAGAACCAGGGCAACAAATGGCTTGGGGCCAAGATTTATTTCGGTGATCCATCCTCTTGATGTATGTATGTGTGAAACGCTTGTGGCATAGCTTGCTTAGACGTTATAGACAGATCGTTGAAGTTAGGCGACGTCGATTTGGATGGATGGCAAGTGGCATTAACAGCTGAGCGCTTCCGTGCTTCGGAGAGCGCGTTAAATTGTCGATCCCGGCTTTTAAGTCGTTAAGCCGTGATGAAGCCCTTTAGGCGGCCTAAAAACTCCGTCACCATGTTAATTTGTGAGTTTGTGACCCCTTTTATTTATTTATTTTTCAATTTTATTCGTCTTCAACGATCTAACAAGAACATAAGCAAGCTACGCCACGAGCACTTCGAAATGTCAGTATAAAAAGTTATGCATTTTTTACTGTCCATCAACTTGGTCAATAGTTTACCTCCTGTAAGACCTCTTGTGCCCTCTCCTTGTCTATAAACCTCCACCAAGTCAAGTGTCAATTGTAAAAGTAATGTTATTCCAAAAAACTCTAACAAATAATCTTACTTTCCATATTAATTTTTTTAATGTCTTTGAATTTATCTGCTAGTAAAAATCACAACATCTAAATAGATCTCGTTTTGTTTCAATACCTCATTAACAAGTAACATTCCAATGTGTAGTGTAGTGTGTAGGCAAAGATAAATTGATTTCTTTACTTTCGAACCGGAATCACGAATTACGGATTTTTCCGATCTACAACTTTTTAAACTATTTATAGGAACATCTTGCTTGCCTTGGAGTTACTTTTCCTAACATTTTGCTTTATGTAGCTTTTCATTTCAAGCTTCATGTTTGCCTAGTACCCTATTAGTATTGAAGTAACTTTTCCTAATCTTTTCTTTTTCTTATAGGTACTAAGTAATTCCGACTTGTATTTTTTCCTCATGTTTACTTGGCAAAGTAGAAACCTGATGCTACATTTATAGGCAAAAAATCCCTAGATAGAAAATTCTAGCGAGTAATGTAGCGGTATTACATAACTCTACGTCCTGCACGAGTCATCGTTGCAAAATTGCAAGCTACCGGTAAGTGGGCAGAGATTCTAACTGCACGGACGACATGAGATTCAACTTTTGGACGCTAAACTACCATTTTTGCACTCATTTATATGCGCTTTTATCCATTCTAAAGTTCCTTATTTTGTTTCCAAGTACCTAGTTAATAAACTTGGGGAAGTTCATGTTCGAATAGGTTAGTGAAGTGCAAAAACTAAACAATAAAGCACTTAAAATGTCATAAACCTCTTTTATCCATCTTTTAGAAATGTCCCTACTTAATAAAATTGTAAACAGCCAAACCGATCACTCCTTTCAATTACATTTACTTTAACATAGTTTAAACCACCTTATTTTAGCCACATCTATCCATAATTTGTACTATACCTACTCAAGCTTCTGCTTGCGACTTCGCTTTTGATACTAACATAGCCAACGACACTCAGGAATGCTGCAGCTTTCCATATTTGAAATTGATAATTAGTTTCGGATATTATTGATGGATTGAATTTCCTTACAAAAATATCTAGTTTGTACAACAAATTTTTCAAAATAAGCGTGGTTTGAAGTTACCAAGTATTGGACATCCAGTCAGTATGGTCAGCGGTGAATATTAAACATGAGTGTACTAATTACTATGACGATCTACAACGCTTACTCAATACCGTATGTTACGCATCATTCATCAATGAGATGGCATCGTTCCAACACCTTATAGTGCGTTTATTTACAAACAACGTAGCCGCGTATTAAAAAGATATGAGTTGGATATGAGTGATAGATTAAAAACATCGATCACTAAGAAAAACAACAAACAAATTCGAGTTTTCAGGAGTTACATAATCACCAATATTTTTGCTAAATGAGAAAAAGATCTTAGAATAATACCTGTCTTTATTGAGCTTAACTCAGTCAATTGTCTAAAAGAGATCTGAGACATGTCTACCGTGCCTTAGGAGACAGTCATGATACTGTTTAGTATAATCTACTACCTTCACGGCTACATACGCCTTTACTGTACTCATAAAAGTAAATTAAATTGTCAAATACTCGAAGACTAGAAACTCTACATCCAGTAGTATTGGGGTAGTCTGGTCAATTCTTTCAATGAACATCATTAGCATCCAGTCATTTTGACTTCTTCCTGCCGAATATTGGTGGATATTTCACACAGCACCATCTAGCCCCAAACTAAGCAAAGGTTGTACTATGGGAACCGGATAAGTACTGATAGAATACATAGATATTTTGTAAATACATAAGTACATAATACCCAGGAAACAGAACAAACATCGATGTAGGTACTTACATAACACAAATGTTTGTTCCGGGTGGGAATCAAACCCACGACCTACAGTGCTGAAAGTAGAACTACTACCAACTGAGCTGCGCGGCCAGTCATCGACTTTATTCGTCATCAACTTCTGATGATAGCTAGTAAATGTTGGACATAAAATAATAAACATCTGTTGGTTTAAAACACTTATATTAATGTAACGAGGGAAAGCTTGTTTGCTTCCACACAAAAAGATGTGGTCGAGTGGGTACCTATAAATGATAATAATATATTTTTATTCAATAAAGGAAAACTGATGAGTTGTGACAATGTTCTAGGCAGAACTAGAATTAGGTTCTTTCATATCGGGTCTATATCTCTCCTACTATCCTATATTTATTTTTCTCCATCTATTTATCTCCTTTTTAGCATTTTTTTTTTAATTTAGGTTTTCAAAACTGGGCGTTACGCTTATTTATACATGTTTCCTATATTATAGGATTGTAGAGTGTCTCAATCCCACCACAAAAATAAAAAATTATTTAAAAAACAAAAAACCCGACTGCGTAAAAAAAGGAGAAAACAAGCCTGCAAAGAATGACTCACAGTCGGTACCCATTCATTTTACCATAATCTTCCCAATGTTATGATGGGTCCCGACTGTGAGTCATTCTTTGCAGGCTTGTTTTCTCCTTTTTTTACGCAGTCGGGTTTTTTGTTTTTTAAATAATTTTTTATTTTACACTTTTTAGTTACGATTTATTATGTTATAATGATTATTATGATTAATTTATTTTTTCTTATAGTTTGGTAGGTAAATTAGCGAGAATGATTTATTAATTAACTTTAAACCGTTATTATTTCCTAAACTATTGTTTAAAATGAAAAATAGTAAAAGAAACCTAGTTGATTTTGAAATACCTATTCAACAATACCCCATTTGACATAGTTGGTCAATTTTGAGTTTTTAAATTTTGACAATATGGCGTCTAGTTGTAATACTGGTAAATTTTGATTACTTTTATGTCTTTAGTGACACTCGCAAGGTTAAGACGAATCGATTGACGTTAGAATCATCAAAATCGGTCCACGCGTTTGGCCTCTAGAGTGCCACATAGAAACATCCACAGCGAGAATTATTATTAATCAACTTTAAACCATTATTATTCCTAAACTATTACTTAAAATGAAAAATAGTAAAAGGAACCTAAAGTTGATTTTGAAATACCTATTCAACGATACCCCACTTGACATTTTGTGACGATTTTGATTTTTTCATTTTGACAATAATGGCGTCTGGTTGTGGCACTGGTGAATTTTGATAACTGACATGTCTTTAGTGACACTCCCAAGGTTGAGACAAATCGATTGACGTAAGAATCATCAAAATCGGTCCACGCGTTTGGCCTATATAGTGCCACATAGAAACATCCATACATACACACATATAAACATAGACTGATAAACACATTACCCTTCCTTTGCTTTGCGCAGTCGGGTAAAAAGTAGCCTATGTCCTATTCCCGGTCATTATCTATCTATGTTTTAAATTTCAGCCAAATCGGTTTACGCGTTTGGCCTCTAGAGTGCCACATAGAAACAACTGTAGCGAGAGTGAATATTAATCAACTTTAAACCGTTATGTTTCCTAAACTATTGCTTAAAATGAAAAGTGGTAAAAGAAACCTAAAGTTGATTTTTAAATACCTATTCAACGATACCCCACTTGACATAATTCGTCAATTTTGATTATTTTAATTTTGACAATATGGCGTCTGGTTGTGGCACTGGTGAATTTTGATTACCTACTGTCATGTCTTTAGTGACACTTCCAAGGTTGAGACGAATCGATTGACGTTAGAATCATCAAAATCGGTCCACGCGTTTGGCCTATATAGTGCCACATAGAAACATCCATACATACCCACATACAAACATAGACTGATAAACACATTACCCTTCCTTTGCTTTGCGCAGTCGGGTAATGATAAACACATTACCCTTCCTTTGCTTTGCGCAGTCGGGTAAAAAATAACGCCTCCTCCCTACAATAGACATTAGACAGATAAATTCTTCAGCATTGCCAAATAAATAATTTAATCATAATCAGGAACATAAAGTTCACGGCATTGGCGACTAATCAGCGGAAGTTTATTGTCCAATGTTTACTTTGCCAAACTGTTCGTACAATCAACTGCAAAAGCTCATGAATATTTTAAGTACTCATGAATATTCGAAATTCAAATCACTTGGAAATTGTATTTTTTTTATCGTTGACTCAAAATCATTTTATTTTTAACAAGAGCAAGCTAAAGTAGAGCCACGTTAATAGATAAAATTTGACACTTCATCGAAATTCAACAACGAAACCTTGTAACCGAGGGCACACAATATTATTTGATTTTTCAAAGCGAGATCTGCACAATTGTTTAACCTTTTTCAGTTAAAAACCCATATCTATTGTAATAATGACAAAAAAAGGCAATTTTACGATTTATTTTGTAAGGACTGACATGTCAAATGTGATCTATTAAATTGGCCTTGCTATAGTTCGTATTGAGTCAGTGGCCAACTGTGGTTAGGAGTTTTTAAGCCACATGAATGCCTCCGTTAGCCTGGACAACTATAAGCCCCCAAAGCACACTCAGTTTCACTCATGCATTTTGTGACTTCAAAAATTACCAAGATTGATGTTCATGAAAGTATTTCAAGTGCTAGGTTACTTGTAAGGAAACGTATTCGTTCGACCTCGCATGCGCTACCGTCAAATTAATCGTGAATTAGCTTCCTCGTCAATACTATCAAATCCAATTAATCTAATGAGTAGATCCGCATGATGCACACTACTTACTGATTCAGTAATCTGCCACAGTTCGTTAGTAGATAGCTGGGTAACTCAAGCCAGGACGCATTGACAAACATTGTAATATCTTGTCAAAACTTCGGCCTTAAAATTAAAAACACTAGTACCTATACAATAATTATAAGTAGATAATCTTTCAAAAGTTCACATAAGTACTTAATAATAACGTATAATGATTGTAGAGATTTAACTTGTAATTATGAAAGTGATTATGAAGTTTTTTTTTTTTTAAGTAAAAAAGTTTGATTTTTGTCGTACCTATCCGATATTTTACAATAAATATCAAAAGTTGTAAGGAAACAAATAAGGCCTAAATTCAATAGGCAAATACGAAGAACATTTGGCATATCAAATCCTATAGCTATAATAGCCTAGGAACATTCTTCATTCTACATCCAAAGGTTAATATTGGCAAAGAACGCCAGACGTAGCTAGTCAATCATAAAACAGGCAACAGCAATATGACTCCTCATAACGTGAAAACCGGCTGGTTCTTCGTAGGCTGTATGTACACCTACTTAACTCATTTGTTGCGACATCACTTTCTCTTCAATTTGCCAGTTGTTTAGTTGTCTATCATTTACCACTTATGTCACCGATACAGTGTGTTTTGCATAAAAACTTAACTATAGTTCGTGGTTTGGTGGTTGATACTAATCTATTGTAATGTAACTACCGGCGCTTCTAAGTACGGACTTTCTACGAAATGATTCGGTGCTCCTCGTGCCTGGCGAAGAAAACAATTGTGCGTTTTCCTACTACTTGATAGGTATAATTTACTATAAGCGAATACGTAAACTTGTAGGTTGGTACAAATAGGACAATATGCACGCCGATTCAGCTGTACCTGTTTGTGTAATTATGAAGTATACATACTTATATCCTATTTTTAAAGCAGTACAAATGTGGACGTGCCTAGTAAGTTTTAAGATTTTACGCTTCCGACTACCTCCTTAAACATTTTCAAGATTTTCTAAATTTTCTAAAGATCTGAGAAAATGTCTACCGCGCCTTAGAAATACAGTCGTGGTCCTCTTTTTTAGTCGATATTAATTTACTAGGTAATACTTACATCAGCAGTGCAAGTACCGTTCTTATCGATCGCTTGACATTTAGAATCGACAAAATTCGATAAAACAGGATTTTTCACGAGATTTTTCATTGATAAATCCAATTTAACGAATTTAGTCGATTCCACCTGTTAAATTTAGTAATCGATAAGAACGGTACTTGAATGCAGGTTCGGAGATCATACAGCACACGTTTGTACGGTCATTGATATCTTGGCGTACTGAACGCTAATATTAGCCTGTTCTTAGACAAACACGAATCCATTCACTAAATCAAAACAACTTATTGGCTCTAAGCCGACTATCCCGAGAAGACAGCTGGTACAGAAATACAAACAGTCTAGTCTAGAATTGAGCTAAAAAAAGGCAAATAAAACAATGTTCGTAAATTGATGTGAAGACGCATTTCCGCTGACTGCGTTTGGTGCATTTTCAGAACAACGGGACGGACACGATACGTAATAGCTGTGGTAATAGGGAGGATGACTTCGATTTATTTACACTAGCACTACCTACAACTTTTTTTACCAGCAAAAGTAGAAAAAACTAATTGACGGTCTAATATAAAATAGAAAAAATTAATTGACAGTCTAGTAAATATTGAAAAAAGAAAGATAAGTAGGTAGTGAGGCAGATACAATAAGTAATTGTATCTTCCTTTTTGATTGTTTCCAGTCATAAATTAAAGAAATCATAGATTTTTTATTTTGCATAATAGCTACAACAAAATCATCTTATTTGATTTCTGACCCTATTCTACTTGAACCTTAACTTCCACCATTTATTTAAAAATATAAATTTGAGCACCCAGGAACGAATGGTCATTTTAATTTGTGGCCTTATACAGAAACGGAATGGGATCTTGTTATATTTTAAGATCAGAAACATAAATTCTCGTCCACATCGACTCGATTTTAAATTCATATCGTCGCAGTATAAAGGGAACATAACACTGCATTAGAGTTAGTGGTCGGTGGGCGTTCTTCCTCATTGAAGCAACTGAGATATTGTCTGGATTCAAGTAAACGCAGCTTACCATTTAGCGGGAGGATGTATCAGCTTTCAGAGTACTACCATTCACTGTTGTTTTTAACTACAAAATTCTTATTTTACTTAGAAAAAGTGACTCGAATGTAAACCAAATCTTCATTGTATTCAGATTACCTTTAACTGCAGTTACATATTTCGTTTACTAGGATCTCTCTACAGAGTACACAAGAAATCCCTACTATGACTCATTGCGACTAGGTAGATCATAATGTTCTGTTCCTACTTTTACTTATCATATTTCATAATCAACGGGATAATTACAATGATTATTGAGTTTTCTTGCGCCATGATCACGGGTAACTCATATTTATATGTTCGTAACCATGATAGTTTCAAAAGTCATATTTCATAGTTCAGCTTCATAGAGCTATACAGGGTGTGGCAAATTCTTGGTCACTGAAGGGTAGCTATTTTTTCTCTTGTAGTTAGAAAGTTTTGTTCTTAGGAAACTTCGGTTTTATTTTAAAGAAAAAAATAATTGCATTTTTAGATTTTTGAAAAAAAGTACAGTTAACCTAAAAAATTACATTTGTCAAAAAAAACAAGTTGATCTTAATCGACTCTATTTCCCACCAGGAACACTTCTCCCAAAGTAACTTATCAAATCAAATCGTAAGTTTTTGCAATAATTCAATAAAACACATCCCATACATTTTCTATGAAATTAGGAGTTGTAAACATTACAGTGCCACTTATTCTATCGTTCGTAATTTAATTTCAAAACTGCTCCGGCAAGCTGGGAGGCTATTGTAAAGCGCGTATTAAAATTTAGAACAAAGTGCTTGCCTGCAGATGTACAAATGGTATGCTCCATGCATACCATTCTCTCTTGCGGCTCTGTCTGAGGCGCCTAAGGCTTTACAATAGCCTCCCAGTATGCCGAAGCAGTTACGAATTTAAATTAATAACCATCGAATAAGTGGCACTATAATGTTTACAACTACTAATTTGATAGAAAATGTATGGGATGTGTTTTTTTGAATTATTGCAAAAACTTACGATTTGATTTGATAAGTTACTTTGGGAGAAGTGTTCCTGGTGGGAAATAGAGTCGATTAAGATCAACTTGTTTTTTTTTGACAAATGTAATTTTTTAGGTTAACTGTACTTTTTTTCAAAAATCTAAAAATGCAATTATTTTTTTCTTTAAAATAAAACCGAAGTTTCCTAAGAACAAAACTTTCGAACTACAAGAGAAAAGGTAGCTACCCTTCAGTGACCAAGAATTTGCCACACCCTGTATACGTCCACATTGTCACCCTTACATTTTAATTTTGTTTTCAATAATTACTTACAGTAATTATTAACTTCATTATTAACTTCAATAATTACTTACAGTTTGGGCCTTACTTACAAAAGCCTTTCAATTTTGAACACTGATTAAACAACGTCCTGTCTCAATTAGAGCAAAATATTTTTTGAATGGCCAGTGTAGTTAAATAGCTACGTAGGTAATATTATCATCGCACGCTTTATAAGCTACAGGAAACTCTTGGTCTACCTACATGGTCCATCCTACTGCTTAATACGACATCTCTATAGCAAAAGAGATTTATGTAAGTACTTTGATAGTATTTTTTTAATTGAATATACTAATTTACTAGAATTCATCTTTTTTTATGACGCATATATTTGAAGAAAACTATTAAACAGCTCTCCTATTCCTTTTTTACCTGTATTTTCAAGCTGAGATGTAAAAGTTCAAAGTAATTACTACTAAATTGGTTTGACATCAATTTACTGCCACTGCTGGTTTATTATAGGTACTGTAGTATCAGAAGTTGCAATCATCCTTTTACTTTCAACACATTCGCAATCAAATAAGGTAATTCATCAACCCACGCATAATCACTGACCTATATGCCATTTATAAAAACTTTCGCAAATAATTCCAATTCTCTATGATAATTAATAATGCCAAATTAAATACGGACAGGCATATTTATAAAATGAACTATTCTATAATAATATTAATTGATTTTGTTGTAAGAAGTAGGTGGTAGGAGTGAAAATAAGTCAAAATATGCTGAAGTTATGTTATTTCAGGCCTGCCTTAAACAATTCGATTTATAAATCTAAAGGAACTGATGGGACTAAAAAACTAAAATGCTAAAACGACTGGAATACAAACATAGATAACATTTGATAAGATTTCGTGGCACTTTGTGAAATGATTAACTAGCGGCAAAAATGGGAGAGTCTAACTTAGTAAGCTAAAGATTATAGGTAGGTACCCATTTCAACGCTATTTGTGGTTTGTGGTTTCATCTATATTGAGAAAACAATCAATTCTGTAAAACATGACATTAAACTGTGTATAGTTTTCTATCGAACTCGGAACCATTATTTGATCCCTTGACTTATTTTTTATTTATTTGTATTGAGGAGGAGGAGGAACTAATCTTTTGTGAGTGTTTGTAAATGCAGTAAATGAGTACCTAATCTACGAATCTACTGGTCCGATTTCAAAACATCTTTCACAGGTGAAAAGCTACAGAATCTCATCATAATATTATGCCATGTTGTTACCACCACATGTTTAAAGTATAGGGTATGTGGTACTGTTGTGGCTCATAAAAGTCAAGAAACTATTTGCTAGTTTGCATAATTGCTAGAATATGCACAAATAACAGATAAAGCGTTGACACAGGTGTATCAAGCTACAGAAAACTGCTAGATTCCGTTATGTCACACCTATTGTAGCCATTTTCCAACAAGGATCTGAGACTAACAAAGAATGATTATGTGTCCTTTCCATTGTCTCTTTTTAAGACAAAAGTTACTAAATATGCTACCCACATTCGCTTAAGCTCAGTTTGAAAACAATGTAATTTGGCAGAGGGAGGTTAAAGTTCACATATTACAGATGATGTATGGAATTTTTCAATTATAAAGAATCAGCCAATTTGGTATTGATGAATGAGTATAGCCTTACACTAGTAATTTGTCGGTGCTTTGATGAGTTGAATATAATAATGATATGGCTGCATAATACTATTAAAATATTTATGTAAACAAGTACTTACCTATCTTATAAAGCCACGAAAAACCTGAGACCGAAATCATTTCAAATTAAATAACAACAAATAACATATTGAAATACGACATAATTGTATATCAGTAGATTTTAATTAAGTACTTAATTGGTTTTTAATTAAATATGAGGCTGCTGGAAACAAAGTCCTTGATTATTTTGAGGAAACGGAAAAGTAAAGGAATCAGTTAACCATGATCTTATACCAAGAAAGACCGCAGGCCGCGACACTATCGGTTACTGAAATGCTAATAAAAGCAATTGTATAGCACCGCACAGTTCGGTTCACGTATGTTTAGAATTTAGGTCATGTTAAAAATGTATGACTACCTACTGTTTATCGACAGACTGAAACACTATAGTACTGCGCAGAAAGACACGATATAGCCATACTACATAAAATAGGCGGAACAAATACATGTGACAAATCCGGAACCGACAAGGCTTTGTCTGATACAGAGCTACCTACCGAGATCAGTAGCCGCACAGGCCAATTCCCCGGTTCAATGACAATGGCAAACGGCAAACAATGCCTGACGGATCCAAACGTGGAGGCAATTGCAACTAAGTATCAATGTAGAAATCTACGGTGTGGGCGACTTGTGGCGAAACACAACACTGGTAAAATTGCAATGAGTCAAAACACATTCGAATGCATAGCGCACGAGGGCCCCAAAAGTGTGTTCTCCAAATCGTAAACAAGTATTATATGTCTGGTTTTAAATATCAAAACGCAAATCTTTATAACTCGCCGAAATGGCTCTTACGGTTGCGAGCGCGTTGATGTCTAATGTACTACTATTAGTATGCCTATTATTTCCATTAAATAATCACTTTGTAAAATAGGTTGTCTAACATCTAATCACGTTATTAAGTAATTTACATAAAGTCTATTATCACAAATTGATAAGGATAATAAATTTCCGAGTTGGAGTCATTAATATATTGTTCAAGATAAGAAATTAGCCGTTGATAATGTGCACAGAAATCATTTCGAAATAAAACATCTACTCACATTTAACAATGCTAATTGTTATCAGTATGGAGTAGCAACTTACCTGATGTTTTGTTTACATCGTCCAAGCAAGTTATAAGATTCCATCAGTCATTCGAGGCTTAATTCCTTAGTAAAGTGTTTTTTTTTTTCGAATGGACTTTTAAGCTGTAGGTCAATGTGACCGCTGCAGCTTCACTGGACTATAAAATGAACTGTTTAAACATACCTGTTTCTGTGTTTTATCCGGGAGTATGATTGAGAGTTCGAACGATCTGTTCTTCTTGTCCCGACTGCCCGAGCGCATCAGTTTCGTGGAAGACCGTGTGATGCTCTGGGCTTTCTCAGGTAGCTTCAGAGCTACAATAGACATGCTCCGGGAAAGCCGGCGTCCCAATTTGCGGGTTCGCAGTGACATGGACCCGCCGAGACCGCGCTTAGCACGAGTCTCAACCGGCGGAGCCTCCTCAGCGGCTCCGGTCGTGGTCTCCTCGCTAGCGCCAGCCATCTCACTATCCAACATATAAACGTCAACACTCACTCCATATTGCACTGACACTTTCACCAGAAAGTCTTCTGTCACTGAGTCACAGGACTAGTCAAAGCACTATTCGAAGATCAACATCGTGACTCTCGGACTAACTGTGGATCAAGGCCGGTTTAGTTAGGCCTGGCTCCAAAGAGCAGAATGACCGTCTGTTGCGAAATCGATGAGATTCAATAGGTTCGATTGTTGTGATTGTTGCGTTTAAATGGAGCGCGTTATCGCGAGTGTGCGAGAGCTCTGCGCGCGACGCGTGCTCGGGTCTTCGCGGTCGGAGCGACTAGATTACTTGCTTTGCAGTGCCTGCATATCTCGCCGGCGAGTGCTGCCAACAGTCGCAGAATAAATCGCTTGTTTTGAGCTCCAAGCTAATCATTTTTGTAAGAATGTTTTGTTAATGGCTTGTGTTTTATTCTATGAAACAAGTTTCTACATTGTTACTTTATTGATTCGAATATTTCAGTAGGTACCTAGATATTTAAACAAGTTTTCTAAAACGACACGTTTTCTAAATTGTGTTCCGAAGCTTGGAACCCAGCCATTTGCCGTTAGATCAAAACACTGCTTAACTTTTTTCGATCTATTAGGTAATAACGACTTGCTTAGTCGTTATAGTGTTATTACAATACATTGCTATCATAAGCTAAATAAAACGTTTTAAACGTAAAAAAATTGCTACAATGTAGCGGTAAAATACCAGCGTTGGCAACTCTGTTCGCCGGCCGGCCCAGACCGAGAGAGAAGCGCGCCGCCCCTGCCTGACACAACAAATCAAATAACTTATCGAAGCGCATTGTACCAACAAAACAAATGCTCCAACAATACGCAAGGATCCCACGAGATGCTTGACTCTAATTCGGAGCAGCCATAGAAGCGGTTACATGCTTTTATGCTCCTTTCAGACCATAACGGGACCTCTGAGTACTTTCAATACCTCGATCACAATGAGTTTTAATTTTCTGCTCTACTTTTTATCTCTCAAAACCTCAAAGGATTTATATTTTAGAAGCGGCCTGCAATAATATCTTCGCCGATCAACTGATCAACTCTCTTTCACAAACCTTGTCCTGAAAATTATGAATAGGTACTTACTTATAATAAAAACCATCGTCAAATCTATCGTACCGTTGCTCTCAAGTTATATATTCTTATAATGCGGCAATTGATTTTATATAAATTTAAGTAGGTAGTAATTAAATCTTAAAATCTAGTAGACTATTATCCAGCTTCTATCTATATGTATATGTAGGTATTATAATATAAAGACACCTTGTAACATTGGTTACCGAGAGGTATTCGTCTCAGGTCAATAGTTTTCAAGGTAATCATGTTTGCGCGACTCATTGTGGCGTTATGCCATGTTATGCCTTGATTGTAGCTTGTGTATTGTGTAATTCATACAAATAGATGAAATATGATTTGAAAACAGAGGAAGTTTGCATGTTGATGTAAAAGAAAAATCACGTACCTAAGGGAACATCCTTCGTGTAAACTTATTATTGTTTCGCAAAAAGGAATACTTACCAAAAAATTATAAGTAAGTACTTACCTACTTAGAAGTCCTTTCGCAGCGGCGCGGGAGCGCGTAGTAAATTGCATTAGGATTTTCTCTTGATTTTCTTTTAGTTCCGTAACATTCCGCGGGACTTCTTTTGTAAAAGCCTCGGTACAAAAGCACCGTATGCATTTCCGTTGAGTGAGCACCCTCTGAAAAAAGACACAACAAGAGATACCTACATCATGTAATACCATGTTGTGTCTTTTTACAAATAGGGGATTGGCTTTACAATTGCTTTAGAACTTCTACTAAAGGTCTGCATACCTACTTACTTTAATTATTTTAGTCTTCAGATGGTGATCATCAAGGAAGTTATATTCTATGATTCTTTTCAATCGATAAATAACTTTTATCTGCTTTTATCTGAGGAATAAATATGGCGTTATGACATATTTTCAATACAATATCTGTCAAATCGTCAAATCGCATATTTATTTCATCAGATAATAGTTATCTAGGTATTGAAAAATCAGCCCTTAGTATACAAACTCCTTGGTGATCATTCAATGGAAATGCATAGGTCGATCGGTTTTATTGACGAATTGTCATTGCTGTCACACCGTGGTAAACGCCACCGATGTCAACATGGAGATAGCTCAAGACAAAGGGGTTTTCGAAAAATAATCAGATTTATACTGGAAAATCCTATTTTTTTCTGCAAATATACATGACCCGGTACAGTTGTACAACTGTTTTGTAAAGAACCAAAAATGCAGTAAGTTTGTGCTAACTTTCTTACGAATTCTTTAATACATTTTCTTGTCGAGGCCGTAATTTTGCATTTACTTACTTATCTATTTTAAAAACTTAACTATTTCCTTATTTCTTTGTATGGATATGAATACTTACAGTGTTAAATGTTACAATTTAGCCCAAGCTCTATCATTGCATGACACATTTTTAAATTCTCAAGTCGGTACTTATACCATATTTTATGTATTCCATCTCTTGAAACTACATAGGGGAGACCGGGGACAAACGTAACGGCGGGTTGAAAGTAACAAACGCTCTGTAGCCTTGTCCAATAGCCGGAACGACGTGCGCGACCGTTGGTTGTTAGCTTGCACCGGCCCCCACGCATGAGTTCAGTCTCCGCGCCCGCACCACGCGGCAAGGTTGTGTTAGTGGACCTATCGTGAGTTTTTGCACCAAAAGTAGGTTGCTTGTTGTTTATTCATTTAGTGTTTACGTAGACTTAAGATGCTGATATCAATTATGACTATTAGTTCGTTGATTAATCTTAAGATTGTCTTTAGCATGTTATAAGTTGTTTTCGTGTAACACGTTCAGTTTCAATGTTATTTGGCATCAAATATCAAAAACGGGGTTGGGTACAAAAGTAACATCTCATGGCAGGACATAAGTAACGTGTTACTTTAATAGTAAATATGAGTGCGATGTTATGAAACTTTTTTTTTCCTTTTTTTTTTTAACAGAATGCCACGGCAGCGTATTAGAAAAACTAATAGAGGCACCACTAGCACAGAAGTCTATAGAAAAGCAGCAGATGAACATTTAAAAGACAACACAAAGATAAGAAATATATACTAAAT
Source organism: Camptogramma bilineatum (assembly GCA_958496255.1). Classification (NCBI taxonomy): domain Eukaryota; kingdom Metazoa; phylum Arthropoda; class Insecta; order Lepidoptera; family Geometridae; genus Camptogramma; species Camptogramma bilineatum. Next base: position 7,571,046 of record OY292465.1, on the reverse strand, counting down.
AGAAACATGAATCTCAAGATAATCTTACATAAAATGTTAATTATTTTTGTACTAGGTATTTAACTTTGAAATAAATAATTTGATTTAACGTTGTTTTTTATTGTTATTGTAACATAGGGGAGAATTTATACGGTGTTACTTTCGACCCACGCTCTGTTACTATCGCCCTAACCTTGGGGTCGAAAGTAACAATTTCCAATTTTTTTTCGCAGCTTAATAATTATCAGAAACCATGACATATTTTAAAAAATTATAATGTACATTTATAGACCATAAACGAAAGTTTATTATGGCTATAATTATGTTATCATAATGGTTATTACTAACGAGAAATCTGGCATGGAATACAAACTGTTACGTTTGTCCCCGGTCTCCCCTACTGATTTAAGACAACCTACTTCATTTACCAACTAAATTAGAGAAGTTTTTTAAGAGCAAATTTTTTTACGTATTTTTCATTACTTACCATTGTAAAGTATGATTTTTATGGGTACATATAATAAGTTAGTAAGTAAGTAAGTACAAAAATAAATGATGACCAGAAGAATTTACCATAAACAACTCGTAAATATTTACGACACATTCATCAGTAGATGACTACGTCCATTTATGTTGCGGTTCATACTAACCACCAATATTATCAAAAATGACCTACAAAAGTATAGTCAAAAAAACTGAAAGTTAGGTAAATAATAGCGTGTGTAAATAGTAACCTGACGTAGAAATTAGAATACCTGCGGGATTCCAAAATAACAAGTCAAAATAAATTCGTATGAGCTAGTTTGTAGGGAAAAACTCGGGCAAACAATTTTTTACCGAGCAGGCAAAAACAATTTATAGAGCACCAAATCGTTCAGTTGTTAATGCCACTTGATTGCGCAGATTGTCGCATAACTTTATCTAAAGGGAAAGTATCTTCCTATTTTTCTAGACTTTATCGATGCAATGTGTCAAACGAACCCATTGAAAAAAGCACGATGTTTTTTGTCCAAAATATTACACATACAAATGGTTGAACGTTTACTTTTTTGGGAAAAAAAGAAAGGGCTTATAAAACTAAAGGGCTTATAGGCTGTTTTACTTTTTGCGAGTGCATAGGAACGGATTATTTCTTTATCCATTCGTAAATCATTAATACAGGGTGATCATAATGCACAACCTTTATTCCGGTTGTGAAATTTTTTATTCAAATCGGTTCGTCGTCTTAACTTCATCCAAACAAACGGACTCCTTATAAACTTTCGCATCTAAGGGTTTAGTAGGTCAAATTAAATTTAGAATGTTCTATAAAGCATTTCTGAAAATCTTCAGGTTGGTAACTATATCAAGTTCTGCATCTTTGGAATGCTTTCAGCAATTTCGTTCCTTTGAATCAAAGCTCCTTTGAAACATTTTCGTCCTTTGCTACGAAGAATGTTAAACATTTCGTACAAACTGAAGCATGCTTGTAGGTGGATACCTAAATTCTAGGATTTACTTAGACTAGAAATTTTGTGATAGACACTTAGTTGACGAATAAGTTCTACTAACACTGATTAAATAAAAACGAAAATATCGATGCAATGTTGTTATTATAAAATTGTTATGTGTGGCATTATTATGTAAAACATTATTATGAATATTATTCTTTCATTATCGGTCTGACTGACTGACCTTACAACCTATACCACAAGAGATGACAAACGGAATGTCAGACGCATACAATCTCTATGATGAGTATGACTGTGTGCCTATGACTAATAGTGTAGATACAATAGAATAATAGAAGAACCAATAGGTTTTTGAAACAAACGTGTTTAATGACCTTCTTTCAGAAAAGTAGAAACAACCTGGAGGAAAGATGGAGACTGGAAATCAAGATATTCAAAATTGTACTCCTCAAGACGACTTTCTTTGTAAGTAAAGGGATTTGTCTAACACAAAGAAAATTCTCATTTTCAACAGCATCATTTCGCCTGAATCAATAGATTTGATAAACATCTTAGGTAGTGTAATTGAATATGTCTTACAAAGAAAGTAACTAAAGAATATCTTACAAAGAATGAGGAAAGTCATAGTACTTTGCAACCAATTAAAAAATAAAGGTGTATATACCTTGGCATTAGCTGGTTCATGGCTGTTTTGGCCATGCCGATACGTCGACGGATTTCGGATTCGCTCTTGCCCTTATTGTTGATCGTTGAGCCTAAGTATTGGAATTCATCCACAGACATCCGTCTGGCGATCAGAGGTAATATGCTGACCCGCAGATTCTCTCGCTGTACTGACCAGTAGGCCTAACATGTGCAACGTCGAGAGTCGAGAAAATAAACTTCTCGATCGGTTAAACTGCTCTTACGTATGCGTCAGAGCAGTTCGACTGATCGAGATATCTCTCTCGATGTTGCACATGTTAGGCCGGCAGGTCAAAGTAACGCTTTTTAAAGCTTACTGTCAGAGTTTCTACACGGGGAGTTTGTGGGTTCGGCATACCAAAAGGTCGCTAGACGTCTTACGCGTCCAATATAATAATATCTTCAGGATGATGTTGGGGCTGCCAAGATTCTGCAGCGCATCAGGGATGTTCGCTCATTACCACACAGATGGCTTTCACGCCATCATGCGCAAAAAAACTGTGTCCCTGATGAGCAGAGTTCGAAACAGCCACAACAGCATCCTGAAGACAGTCGCGGAGAATTATCTATCTCCCATTTGGAAATCCTTTGTGCAGAGGGTGATTAGTGAAGGAAATCTAGTCCTCCATTAATCATCCTTTGTACTTAGGAACTTAGACTCTAATTTTTATGTTCAATTTTTATTTTTATGTTCAACTTTTAATTTTAATACCTATGGACTTTAGTTGTCTGAAATAAAATATTTTTATTTTTATTTTTATTTTTATTTACAGTATCGTATTCCTTCAACGCGTCTGACAAAACAGCCATGAACCAGCTTAATAGGATATGGAGAGACAGTAACATTAGCAGAATAACTAAAATTAAAGTAGCACGCACGCTAGTATTCCCCATCTTCCTATACGGCTCAGAAACCTGGACCATGACAGCAGCTGACCGGAAACGAATAGATGCCTTTGAAATGTGGGTCTGGAGACGATTGTTGAGAATCCCCTGGACGGCTAGAAGAACCAACGTCTCAGTTTTAAAAGAGCTTAAACTCGAGCGAACCAAACGCCTGTCCTCTATTTGCCTACAGCGAGTTCTACAGTACTTCGGGCACATCGCGCGGAGAAACGCCGACAACATGGAGAGGCTAATAATAACAGGCAAAATAGAGGGCAAAAGATCCAGAGGGAGGAGCCCAAAGCGATGGTCGGACCAGGTGTCAGAACATTTAAACATGCCCGTTAGTGTCGCTCTCCATCAAGCCGAAGACCGTGGCAGATGGAGAAAAACCATACAACAAGTACTTGCACGGAGTCACGATCCTCAACTATGGGGGAACGATTAAGGAGGAGACCTTGGCATACCTGAAAACAATGACGTCACAAAACCACTAAGCTGATGTTCGTAGCGCAATTATAATAATGATAGTTTAAAACTAAACAGAATCTCGGACCAAACTCTACGAATAATTAAAAATAAATCATAGTTACACTGAATTTGTCGTGATAGGTTTCAAGGCCTACAAGGAATCAAGTTGCACCTACCAGTACGAAGTGACTCATCTCAACTGAGTCACAGTCTTCTGTTCATCAACACTGACTTATAAACTGCAATTGTCAGTAACCGCCTTTCCATTTGCGAGCTATTGTACTCGTATTTATTTTACTAGCAACTAATTCGGGTTTATAGTTTGCTATTAATCGTAAGTAGGAAGTTTTTGTTAGTATGAATACCTACAGTTTTACGAGCATCAGTTGGGAATGCTATAGGTAGAGGAATAATAGGAAAGTATAAATGTTTATAGAGGTGTATGTTTATTGCAGATCTCTACATGACTCAACTTAACCCACTTTATAAAACCTCTCACTTATCTTATAGTACGAGTATTGTATTTTGCACACGTATTGACCATGTATTTCCTGTGGATATGGCCGGAGGATGGTGTAGGTGCGGGGCAAGCTCTTCCATCTCAACAATGTCCCAGGCACTAGGTACAGTGTCACGATAAGTGTAGGCACAGATTGCCTCCTGTGCTCCTGACACTGTACAAATACAAATCATCTACCTAGTAAAGATGTAAAGGCCTAAGTTATTATATCGACTGTATGAGCAGTATAAGGCAAGACAATATCGCCTAACGCTCTTAATTTTTTAATTGTAACCTAAAAGGTATCTTTTAATTTAGACTAATGGTTTTGTTTATTTCGTTTAAGCACCTGAAATAACTAAATTTCATCAGGTAAATCTTTAATTTTATGAGGTGTAAAAAAGGAATAAGTAAAGGTTTTGCTGTTTTTCAGGCAACCTGAAGAAGAGCCCCGCAGAATATCGTTCATGTGCAACGACTCGAACCCCTACACCTCGATGCTGATGAGGCACTCCCACCAGCAGGACAGCATCGGCTCCGGGATCCCCAGTCCTCAGCTGACGACTTCTACACTGTCACATCGAAGCGACTTGTACGGATCCTGTGGCAATGGGAGCCTTCAGTTAGTATCCTCTACTTATAAGGTACTAGCGACCCGCCCCGGCATCGCATGGGTGCAATGTAAAAAGTAAATGATAAAAAATGGTTAAAAGATAGAAAAGGTACATTTATACCATCACGGACTTTTTTGTAGACCTTTTTAACGTGAACAATTTACTGTAGTACCATGTAGTACATTATTTTGATCTATCTCGTAGGGTTCAGCTAGCGTTTGCAATGTACCTACCTAAGCGCAAAAAAATGAGTTTATTTACGACATCACATTAGAAACCTCTAAAATTATCAGTGATCCTCTACTATAATAGGCATGTATTATAGGTACATATTATAATCCTCTTGAATCACTCTATCAATTAAAAAAAAATTGCACGGGTATTTTTAGCGTTATTTATATCCCGACGATAAGAATGTATGTAAAATGTATACCTAACGCAATAAATTCTCATATAGTCAATAAATTATGAAATAAGTAACCAAGTAACCACATTGTCATTCAAATAAGCCTTAACTTTAAATAGGGACCTAGAAGATTTCCGTTGAAAATTTTCGTCCCGACTCTATAATTTAGGAAAATTAGAAGGTAAAGTGAAATTAGTAGGCTCGTTTTTTCAAGCATCACCTTTGAAAATGCTAAGTGGGGTCAGAAAAGTATAATTAAGTAAGCATGTTTTTATTTCTATTTTTATAAATACTTACCTACCCCAGTTTTAAATAAGTACCTACCTACTTACAAAGTATACAAACCCTTTTACTAACTATTTGCAATAGTTTATCTAACAGTTTCGTAAAAATAAAAATATTAGTGGCAGGTGGACTAGTAACCAGTAATTAGTAGGATTGTATTGAAGAACAAAGGTATTTTTACAAAGCAGTTTTACACCACTGACATAGCGCAGTGAGGCATTTTCGCGAAAAAAAAGCCAGTGACGATTAGGAAACTAATCTTTCCACTATTGCACCAGTGCCGTCTTTCAGTACTGTTCTGGATTTTGTTGTTAGGAATTGATGGAGCACCTGGGACCACCTTCCCATCACAAAACTAGAGAATTGTGAATATTTATTCAGTTTTAAATTTAAGCTATGCAAGGACAGACTCGCGAGGTCTACAGCTTATAGAGCCATTAGTGAAAAATGGGGTAGAGTAGGTACCTACATAACGCTTAAAATTAACAGTCGCGAGAATGTTTACGTTTTTAGAGGAGGTATTACCTAGTTGAATGGATTTTACCTATAGGCAAGTAAGTAGGTAACTAAAACGAAACATGATCATGACCGTTTCTCCAATGGTTGGTGGGCATTTATCCAAGATCTTTTGAAGATCTAGACAAGAAGCACATTCAAAAAAAAATATTTAGAAAGTTATTTGATTTGTTTTTTCTAGGTCCGATAATTTAGGTGGTCATGACACTATGCTGCTGGATATGGTGCGAGCGCAGAGTCAAGAGCTGGAGGAGGCACAGGACAAAACTCTAGATTTGCCGCGAGATGACATCTCTGATGAGTAAGAATCATCATCAATAATAGAATGTCCACGCAGCTTATTGACAATGGCGGTCTTAGGGGGTGGGGAATATGGCGATCGCCCGGGGCCTAGCTCTTTCTAGGGCCTCGCAGCAAGCCGAGTAGAGAGATATTGTTATGAAATTATAACATCGACCCACCCCGGCTTTGTACGGCGATTTATTGTAATATAAACCTTTCGTGAAAAATTATCCAACTGATGTTGAAAACCGTATAAAAATTCGTTGCGCGGTTTAAAGTTAGCGGATAAATAGACAGACGCGATTATTTTATAAGTACTATGTAGAGATCACAGAAGACTGTGGTAGAGGTAATTATAAAAAATATAACTGTAAGTACCCTACTAATGAACAAAATTGATGTTTATTGTTAGCTCTGCATTTCTCAAAAAAATGATTTTACGCTCTTTGCCAAGACCTCGCAATGATCCAGTCATGATAACTTAGACCGCAACTGGCCATAGGCCTCCCAATTTACTTCCAGACTGAATGATTTAGTTTTTGTAGAATTTGGGTAGGTAGATACTTATAGCTTGCTTGCTTTGTGATATAACGGAAGACCAGCGCTAGAGCAGACTGTCTGCCGTAGCAATATCTAGGTAGAGTTATAAAAAGTCCATAATAATTTAAAAGTAAAAGGCTGGCTTAAAATTTAAATCCCAGTGTCATTTACTTTAGATACCTAATGCCATAATGAGCCAGCACATAATGGAATGTTGTAATAGTACGACCACCTACTTCACACCTTCATTGGAATCATAATGACAATCAGGGACGTAGCTATAGCTTTGTTAAGGGGGGGGTCCAAAGGTTCCAATATACCAAAGATCTTTGTTAAGGGGGGGGTCCAAGGGTTCCAAAATACAAAAATTGACTAGGTTTCCTCCGAACTTAATGGGCTAAGGGGGGGGTCCGGACCCCCTAAACCCCCCCCTTATATACGTCCCTGATGACAATGAGCGACATTAGTAAAAAGTGTCCGTTTTTTCCCACTTTCACTCTCGATACAATTGTTGTTATTAGCTGCAACTCTCCCACAAGTTCTTGAATGAAGTGAAATTACACTACAGTTTTATTTACTGATGAAAAGATAGCAATGACTTAGGATTTAGTTGCCCAGTTTTATCTAGGGCCAAAACTAGATGGCGAAGAAAAATAATGTTCTAGGAATGCCCAGCAGTGGATCATTGAAAAATCTATAGAATAATAAAATTAACAATAATAATCTAGATCTTAGGTACCTACCTACTGAACACTTTATATTTTATTGCTGGATATTCTAAATACAAAAGGATATGTATTTATGTAGGATAGAGGCAATGATGTTTGGATAGAGGTAGGTATTTGGTATAAAAGAAATGATTCCTAGACTAGGACTAGGATTATAATCCAATCTCATTTTCATTCCCAAACAGCCAGTCGAGCGAAGCGTGCGTGCACGGCTTGAGTATGCGCATGACCACAGAGCGAAGCGTGTCAAGGTCACGATTCTCTCGGATATCCACTCGACGAGACATGGACATACCTTCCATACTGGCATTTACCACCACAACTACAGCGCCTGTTAGTTCCATATGATTTTTAAGGGTGTAAGGCGAGCGAAGCGTGCTCTCAGGGCTTGAATGCGCATGACCTGACCATGGAGCGAAGCGTGTTAAAGTCGCGCTTCTCTAGAATACATCACGTCATCATGGATGTTCTCTCTCCTTTCTGGAGTTTACCACCACAACTTCAACACCTGTTAGTTCCATTATAATTTTCGAGGAAGTCAGGCGAGCAAAGCGGGCTTGATTTGACAAAGTACTTATCTACCATGGAGCGAAGGGTGTCATAGCTACGTTTTTTTCTCTCCGATAGGTAATAGATGGCATGTCAAGGACATACTCTCAATGCTTTCGTTTACCATCACAATTTCGGCACCTATACATTCCATTTTCGAGAGAGTCGGGCGACGCAGGTAAGGGGCCTTTCACTCTTCAGCGTGTCGCCGGTCGCGTCCGCGAGTTGACCATTCACAGCACAGAGAAATTCGAAAATTCAAAATTCTCTGTGCTGTGAATGGTCAACTCGCGAACGCGACCGGCGACACGCTGAAGAGTGAAACAAGCCTAAAGGTCGGCTCTTGCATGGTAGGTAAAGGAATCATCTGCCAAAGTTTATGAAGCCTAAAGAAAACCAGAAATGTAGATATTGTAGATGTTTCTCTCCTTTTCTTTACTGATGACACTTTTTTTAATCAGACGCAGCTGGAAATTCCTGCTTTTCAAAAAGTGAACACCCCACAGCAAGAGGAAGTACCTCGTTGGTCCATTCGCCGCTCCGTATGTCCTGTGTGCTCGCAGAAGTGGAAAGATCGGAGTGCAGTGAGAAATGTCAAATATTCTGGTAAGATTATTTAGTTAATTAGGTGATTTGCTTTTTGCAGCAAATCACTTAACTTTCTCGTGTTTCCGTAGATCAATCAGTGATTTACAAGATGATTTATATTTTTAGGACTAAAAAGAAACTCTTCAGCTGAACTGCCGTCGATTATAGCTCCGGCACGATTGCGAGCAGCAATAACTATGGCATAGTAAGTGTTTGATATGAATACTTACCTACTTAATTTGTTAACCTAATAGGTGAGCTATACCTACCTACCTAGCTAGGTAGGTAGGTAGGTAGTATGATATAAGTACCTAGGTAAATAACCTTTTTTCCCAAAGCCATACCTATAGTCGTATTGCTCATTATACGGACTAAAAGTGAAGGAAAAAATGTCATTTTTCCTTCAATTTTGACATAAAACGTATCAAAACTAATCAAAATTGAAGGAAAAATGACATTTTTTCCTTCACTTTTAGTCCGTATAATGAGCAATACGACTATAGGTGTTTTATTGCAGTGCAGGGAACTGAAATAAAACTACAATATACCAAATCAAATAAGTAATTTTATTTTGTTATCAAAACTAAACTCTACTAATTAATTAAAATACCTTCCTTACTTACGTCTAAAACTTGTTAACGACTATTTTTATTTGAATTATTTTAGTGTTCCTCGCCCAGCGCTAGCCGTGGTCGACGAAGATTTCGCAGGCATCGGTTTAATGCGTAATCCGAGTTCCACCTGGCAGTTGACTAGGGCACGGCGCTTCCGTGCTCCGAAACCCCAGATGCCTCCACCAGAAGCCAACGCGCCACCCAGCGCGGCTGCCCCTATGGCACGCAAGGACCTAGACATACGCGTTAGCAAATTCCTCACCGATGAGAAATAAACGAATGTAACTTATTGTTTTGATTTTTATTAATAACGAGAAATGCAGTGCGTTTGTGGTGAGAATTCAAAGAGCAATAAAGAATCATTGATTTTAAATTTGAACGGAAGCGGTGAAAACGAAGTCGGAAGTGCGAGGATACGGAAATGCAGGCATAAGGTCAATTTTGCACTGTAATGTAGAACTGTTTGATTCACTTCCGCCAGCTGATTATGTATGTCAGTGTCAAAGTTTTCCAATCGCAATCGACTGTCAAGTGACGTCTAATGTCACGTCACGACACGACAAACTATCAACATTTCATTTTCCTTGATTTCAATACCTCGCAATCTATGTTTTGTTAAAAATTTAATGCATTTTTCTCCATTAGACTAAATTTTGATACTGAATTTCGGACTCATAATCGCCCTTTGACACGATGACTCTTTTTCCATATACCAAGACTTTGTTTACAGCTGTAAAATGTTTCGCCAAGGGGAGTGCAAGTATGACCGGGGCAGTGCGAAATTTGATGTCGAAACAACTTGTTTACAGCGAATTTGGAGATCCACTTCAAGTGGTAAAGTACATGGAATGTGAAGTACCACCGCTTGATAGCCTGGATGTGTTAGTGCGCATGCTAGCGGCACCGGTTAACCCAGCTGATATTAACACCATCCAAGGTACAAACATGTTTAGATACTATTCTCTTACAGAATCAGGTTTTAAAAAATTTTCAAACGCTATTGTGAAAAGAACTGAGTTTCCTGACCGAACCTAGCAAGAATTACTGAAAGGTACTTTTTTTTCCTCTGTTTTTTGTTTGTTTATATTGTCAATGAAACTTTTTATTAAACATTGTTTTGTTTTGTTGCAGGAAAGTATCCAGTAAAAATAGACCTTCCTTGTATACCTGGAAATGAAGGCGTAGGAGTTGTTGAAGGCACCGGCAAAGATGTCAAAGGATTATGTCCAGGAAACAAAGTAATTGTCGCTAAACCTGCTCAAGGAACTTGGAGAAACTTTGGTGTTTTCCACCAAAGTGTCTTGAAAGCTGTTCCGGATAACTTAGGAGTTGCTGAAGCTGCCACACTGACAGTCAACCCTTGCACTGCTTATAGAATGCTCTTGGATTTTAAGCCAGTGAAGCAAAAGAACCTAGTTGTCATCCAAAATGGGGCAAACAGTGCATGTGGACAGAATGTCATACAAATCTGCAAAGCATGGGGTATAAAGAACATCAATATTGTCAGGGAAAGGCCAGATATCTTACAAATGAAGCAATATTTACAAAACTTAGGAGCAACTTTTGTGTTGACAGAAGAGGAGGTCCGTTCCACAACTATCTTCAAAGATGGATGTATTGATAAGCCCACATTGGCTCTCAACTGTGTTGGTGGAAAGAATGCAACAGAGATGTTAAAGCATTTAAAGCCTGGTGGATGCATGGTCACTTATGGGGGCATGTCGAGACAACCAGTGACAATCCCAACATCAGCTTTTATTTTTAAAGATATTTCCTTACATGGATTTTGGATGACCCGTTGGAATAGCGAGGCTGATGAGTTTTCACATGACAAAATGTTGTCAGAGCTGGTTGGCTTAATGTGTGAGGGCAAGTTAAAGGCACCAGTACATAAAATGGTCAAGTTCTGCAATTTTGAAGAGGCAATAGGAAATGCTTTGAGTTCAAAAGGATTCACAGGGTGTAAATACATTTTAGACTTTACTGAGGAGAATTGTTAATTTATTTGTTTGTTATTTTGTTTTATTTGTTGCTAGCCATATATTTTAGCTTTATCTAAGCCTTATGCAATAAACATTAATTTACAACACTTTAAATTTTTTTTCTACCTGAGTAGGTACCTGAGTCCTGAAGAATACCTGTTGTCATGTTAATTACCTACCTACATCTATTGCGCTAAGTAAAGCCCTTGTTTTATTTTAGGAAAGAACTTGTGTTTGCCATACCTTCCCACTATTCCTGGAGATGAGGGTGTTGGAGAGGTAGTGGAGATTGGGAATCTTGTCTGCAGAGTGAATCCAGGCGACAGGGTTGTTCTTACATCCCGCCTTCTCGGCTCATGGCGTTACTACGGCATTTACAACGAGAGAGATGTCCACATTGTATCCCCAAACCTCCCACTACCAGAAGCCTCTATGTTGACCATAGCCCCATGTATGGCATACAGAATGATAAAAGACTTCCGACATGTTCTACCTGGTGAAACTATAGTACAGAACGCGGCGAACAGCCCCTGTGGCCAATGCGTCATACAGCTCTGCAAAGCCTGGGGCATCAACACCTTCAACATTGTCGCAAATCACTGTGGATATGAAGCAGTGAAAGAGCATCTTCTCAGCATAGGAGCTACAGCTGTGCATACTCTGGAAGAAGCTGAAGAGTTGTGTGAATTTACTACATCTCTGACTAGACCTGTCCTTGCATTGAACTGTTTAGGGGGAAGGTTTGAAGATGTAATGCTGAAACTGCTAGAAAGGAATGGAACAATCATTTATTATGGTTGTGCCTTCGATCTACCCATGGCTAAACAGTTTTTACGCTGTGATGCTACCTTCTGCAGATTCCATCTATGCGACTGGGATGCTAAAGCTACCTGCGTAGAAAAGGATGTCATGTTGAACGAGATTGTGCAGCTCATGGTTATAGGAAAATTCATTGCCCCAGTCCATGTACCTGTGGAGCTGAAAAATTACGTTCAAGCATTCCGGAATACAACTCATTGTGAAGCATTTTGTACTACAAATTATGTTTTCGACTTTACTTTGCCCTAATATCGTCACACAATCTTTATCATAACGTCTGAATTGTTTCTGAAGAAAGTAAAAGTAAATTTAAAATTTGCCGCCATTCTGAACACATGAAAGAAATGTCATTATAACAACAAATGTCAATGCCACTATTCGTCTTGTTGTCAACAACATCGATCAGCTGTTTTTAGAAATCTCGCGAAAGAAACCCATTTTCTATTTTTACAAATAACTGAATGAAAACGCTGCGGAAAAAACAATCTCGACCTTTGCTTATAGCTACAAGAATACTAGGTATGTACATATACTTATTTAATAGATCGTGTGCCAATTGTTTGTGTCAAAGTAATTCTATGATTTATTTTCAGAAAAATAGTACAAAATGGATAAGGAACCACACTATGAGACATTCCAGTTTATAGAGACTAACAATACAGACTCTGACATGAACCAGCTACTTGTTCTTCAAGAAGACGGCACTTTACTCAGTAAGCGTTATACTTTGATCAAAGGCATAGTAAAGGCACAGAACAGATAATATCATGGTAAAGGTATGGTAGATACCATTATTGCTGCACTATCGCTGCTCTGCCCTGGCGGCGCTGCCGAGATCCGAATGTTACACTTCTCAATGGATCTAGGCATTTATGAAGTTAGCGGTTTCGATACGCAGTAGAAAATTTTGTATTAAAAATCTTTAGCTCTTCTACTTTTATTTCTTACTGTGTATTTGTGTAGGTACCTATCCTAAGGAAATAAAATTCATGTTCAAAATTATCTTTCAGGTGTGAACAGAGATATCCAGTACATAACACAAGTTCAAGATGCGAAAGAAGGGATGGATGATGTACAAACATGTGCTGTATTTGATGTCTCCTCACAGCAGTTCTATGTAGATGTTGAGAATGCTTCCAACCTTATCGTGCCACCAGGTAAGGCTGATTTTAGTCTCACACTTACCGTCAGCGCTGATAGGCGAGTGATCTTTATTACAATGAAATAAGGATACTGATTGTCCAGCACTGACGAGAGCAATCAGCTTGGCCATTTCTGCTAAACAATCAGTATCCTTATTTCATTGTAGTAAAGATCACTTGCCTATCAGCGTTGATAGTGAGAGTGAGCTAAAATTAGCCTAAGATGGAGAGATGGCCAGGATTTCATACTTTGAGTATCTAAGAAGTAGGATACACTATGAGTACCAAGCCATTGTTGTACCATAATCTCCAGTCTGTAAAACTTATCCTCCACTGTTTTTATTTCCTACCACAAGCATTTATGACTCACCTACTTATTAGCTTTCTTGAGATGCATACTGCTGTAGGTAGAGGTTTTTATTACCTTAGGTAGGGTACCTAACTAAACAGATAAGGAATGCCTAAAAGTGAAGGTAAAGGACACAAGATTCAAAATATATGCATTTGCCAGGGATCCTTGAATTTGATAAATTGTGATAACACATGCTGGATTACTCATTAAAAATGTATGATTATATTTCTTTTGTACCTAATTATAATATTATTTTTTCTTATTAGTTACTGACAACTTACTGACTGTTTTCAGATCAATTTGCATTGCAAAATCCAGATGGCAACATTTACTCAAACAGTTTTCTCATTCAACCGGAAACTAGTGCAACTTCAGAGCCTGTAAGTACCTACCTTACGTATTTATCATTTTATCAAGTTTTTTTTTCATAAATTTCATGAATAAAATGAAGTTTTGAACCAACCCAAAAAAAGGCTCTTGTTTTGTAATTATTAATTACAGTAAGTAAGTTTTTCTAGTAGTTTTGTAGATAATTACAAAACTAACTCTTAAAATAATGATTTTAAAATGAAATGCCAAAAAAATTAGAGAAGACATTGAAGAGAAGTCTGATAAATTCTGATGATAAATTCTGAATTAATTCCCAGATGGAAACGGACTTAAATATTCCAACATTGAAACCTGGTGGAGAGATACAATCCGAGTCTGACGCAACAAGCAGCAGTAAACCAGCCAACAACTTCACAGAGGTACTAATAATATTGGTAGACAATTCATAGAACATCATCTAGCCCAAAATGTTTACAATGGGAACCAGCGGGCTTAAAAAGGTCGCTATAGCAGAGTCACAATAGGAATGAACTATATGCCATCTCTTTTTACTCTTAGTCAGTGAAAAGAGACTGCATATAGTTCAACCTTTTTAAGCCCGCAGATAACTTATAGAATAATTTTACGCTTCTAATGCTGGGGCCACACTACGGGGATATGGCAAATTATTTGCCAAATTTCGTATAGCCACAATACAGAATACCGGCAAATAATTTGCCATATCCCCGTAGTGTGGCCCCAGCATAAGGCTTGTTTCACTCTTCAGCGTGTCGCCGGTCGCGTCCGCGAGTTGACCATTCACAGCACAGAAATGAATTTTAACCATTCGCAGCACAGAGAAATGTGCTGTGAATGGTCAACTCGCGGACGCGACCGGCGACACGCTGAAGAGTGAAACAAGCCTAAGGCTGAACGAGCGTCAAATGGTCGAAATACTGCCAGATTTGGTCGAGTCGGACGATTCCCGGGTAGGTGCGAGGTTTCATACGATTTTATATAAAGAATTCTAAAATTAGATTCGTTCTTCGCGGATAGGTGTGCGGCCACCTTAAAAGTACATTATAACATCCAGACGCACAACGAATATCTTTAAGTGAATTTTTGGGGAACATGGTGGAATCGTTCCCCAAAGGCAAGTAGGTGGATGCTCTGCAACCAATGGGCCGGCCCATCTGGCCCACTTGCCCGTGGTCTTTCGACCAGCAGTTGTTGTTTTTTGATCGGCTATATGTCTATCGCCGCTGAAACTTCGCTTGCGAGTTCTAGACATGTTGATGTTGTGTGGCGCCATCTGTAGTGCGTAGCATGTTTATGTAGTTCATCTAGCGATAGATAGATTTCGCTACAAATTTAATATTTGTCATGGTTTGGAATTGAACTCACCACCTACACAGTGCAGAATACAAAAACTGCTGTCTACTGAACTAAGCTGTAAGGCCAGTTCTTAAATATTCATTTTGGTACCTACTTATTAAATTTTTCCCCATTTTTTAGATCACACTGACTGATGCACAGTATCATCTTCTTGAGAAAAACGGCTGGGTTTTATTGGAGTTCAGTGAAAGAATATTTGTGCTTGATACTGTAGGGCTGCATGATATCACTACAGACGAA
This sequence comes from Camptogramma bilineatum, assembly GCA_958496255.1. Taxonomy (NCBI): domain Eukaryota; kingdom Metazoa; phylum Arthropoda; class Insecta; order Lepidoptera; family Geometridae; genus Camptogramma; species Camptogramma bilineatum. Next base: position 7,555,716 of record OY292465.1, on the reverse strand, counting down.
AGTATGTTAATTTTTTACTGAATTGATTAAAAAAATCGCTTCTTTTATTCAAAAATTCTACTTACTTTTTTGATTCTACTTATTTCAGTGGTTATCAGGTACTTAGCTTTTCTTTTTTAGTTTCCGGCATAACTCTTTTTACAACGTTTGCTACATTTATTTTTAGACTCAAATATTTTTTTACCTACTTACTAATGTTTTTTGTTATTTTACAGAGTTAATTCAAAAACTAAAAAGTGAACTTGAAGACACATCTAAGCAAGTAATAGAACCTGGGTAAGAAAACAATGGTCTGTTACACCAAAGGTCGTGGGTTCAAACCCCAGCTGAATGTATTTTGTTTTCGTTTTGTCAGTTTTTTGTTTTAAAAAAAAATTTGGGAAAATTTGTTTATTTTTCAGACAGAGAAAAGTGGAGTTTGTTTTGTCTTAAATATTGACACTATCATCAGCCGATTTGGATGAAACTTAGCATAGTTATAAAACGGTATCTGGAATAGCTTATAGGTCACTCTAAAATGTAGCTACCACGTAAGCTATGGAAGTAAACTAGTCTTACTTACTGAAAAAAGTAGTCAAAACGCATATTTCATATTTTAACAGGCAATTAAAAACTGAAAGTCTCCAAAACCCAAAAGGAAACGTCAAAGATGTATCTGAAGTTGAAGTACCTCCGCTAATAGAAAATACTGCTGAATCTAAGAGGATGAATGATGGACAAATAATCAATGAAAACTTAGGTAATATAGTCGTATTGCTCATTATACGGACTAAAAGTGAAGGAAAAAATGTCATTTTTCCTTCAATTTTGACATAAAACGTATCAAAATTGAAGGAAAAATGACATTTTTTCCTTCAATTTTAGTCCGTATAATGAGCAATACGACTATAGATTGAATTTTACAATTACGCTGGTAGCCACTTTCAATATGAAATTCAAGTCTACTCAAAAAAAATACCTACTTGAGTAAATAATTTTGACATTTTTAAGGTTTTCATCATTTGTGTAACATAAGTTGGTTTACCTTGAAAATAATAATATCTAGTCATTAATATGATTACTGTTTCAGAAAAAGAATCGCACAATGAAAACAAAATTTCTCCAAATTTTATAGAACATTTTAATGTGGAACCAGAAGACAATGTAAATGATAAAAAATGTGATTCAATAAAAATTAAAACGAAATATACATTTAGCGGTAAGTTCTTTAGCTCTGTATGTATAAAAAATCTCTGTGCTGTGCCCAGCCTCAACAACTTTTTTTAGAATTACTCACGTAACAAGCAATTACTTGCTTTAAAAATTTCATGAGAAACCCCATGCCATAATCAACTAGAAAAGAGCTGATGATCTTTAAACGCTTGAACAAGATCTTCATAAATTAAAGCTAGAGTAGGATTCAGCACTCAAGTCCTACGGCAAAAGCGGGAATTAATTGTTTTGTTTACTTTTTTATGCTCTTTTAGTCACGGTCGTTATGTTGTTCTGGTGTGTAGAGCTAACGAACGTACAAACTAGCACAGGTAATTATTATTGTTCAAGCCTTATTTGGACAATTAGTAATTTTTTACACAACCTAGTTCTGCGATAGCAGCGCGTCTATCGGACTTCAGTGCTGAATCTTACTCTACTGGAACGCAGCTTTAGGGTGACAAATCAACATCGAGCTATGCTGCGCTATACTGCGCTGTGCTATGGTTGGTCAACTCGCTCGTCAAACAAAACGTCGTAAACAGAGCGTAGCCTCACACAGCGCAGCACAGCATGGTTTGTTTGTAACGTCATTGAAATATTAGACGAGCGAGTTGACCAACCATAGCACAGCGCAGTACAGCGCAGCATAGCTCGATGTAGATTTGTCACCCTTAGTGCCATACAATGCAGACGAAACTATGTCTTCGCTCTCTCTTCGCTTAGGTATAATGTTTCTGTTTCAGACAATGAATTTCTCGTTTCAGATATTCCAGATAAAATATTTTTAGGAAAAACTGCAAGTGGCAAAAAGTTATACGCAAAAATAACGAAGTCCAAGAACAAAAAAATGAACATGACAAGCTTGAGAAAAACATTTGAAAATGGTAAAAATGGTTAGTTTTTCTATACTTACTGCTGCTTACAAATAAATGGACAAGCATAATATCAAGATTTTCGAGCCAAGACGTCATGGGATTCCAGAGCTTGTATTAGGGGAACCACATGTCATGACTGATATAAGTACTACTAAAAGTACTTTTTTTTTGTAAATAGGTACAGTCAGCGTCATCAATCGGTATCCCCCTATTGATTTTAACAAGGACCCTTTTCATTTCAACTTTGGATTTCAGTCGGATTTGCTAGTATACTTATGAATATCTAATTTCGCTCGAGTTCCTATACTAGCAAATCCGACTGAAATCCAAAGTTGAAATGAAAAGGGTCCTTGTTAAAATCAATAGGGGGATACCGATTGATGACGCTGACTGTACATACAATTAATTGTACATAGAAAACACCTAGACCCCGAGACAAATATTTGTACAAACATTTGTCCCGCGGCGGGGATCGAACCCGCAACCTGCAGGCGGGCCTTCATCCACTGCGCCACCGTTCTTTCTAAACAGTAACATTATTTTTCAGTTGACGCCATCGACGATTTTCAATTCACGAACATAGTGCAAGACTACCTGCGCGAGCCTACTTCTAAAATCCGGATGAGTAGCGTGGTCGCGGCTGACTCTGTCGTCACGCAGTTATTACGAATGCCACATATAAAAGAGACTGTTATGGGAAATTATGTCGTTGTCACTAAGGTAATACACTAATGGATTCCACCTTCGGAAATTAAAATAGCGTAAAACCTGCGGTTATGAATACCAGCGGAGTTAAACAGGCACAATAACAGAATCACAATGTGAGTGTCACAATCACAAGAGTGACAAGAACGGCATATTATTGCAATTCCTATTGTGATTCTGCTAGAGAGGCCTTTTTAGCCCCGCAGCTAAAAAGTGTGCAACCCGCAACGATTATAAAGAAAACTATACTAGAGCTCAATGAGTGAACAAAAAACCTGAAACAGTTTCTAAATCAAAGTAATTGGTACGGCTCAAAGGAGCCAAAGCAAATTCCAGACACCACAGCATATCTGATTATGGCTAAAGAGCCGATTGCAGATAGAAAGAGAAAAAAAAATGTGACAATAGGGAACTCCCACAATTTTTTTTTATGATTTTATACGATAGGTTATATCGTCAAATAACCGTCATAAAAATTCCAGCGCCGAAATACTAAAATTTTATAACAAAAATAATTTTTGAAATTTACCAACATTTTCACGCATCTGAAACACGATTATTATTGTTGTCACAGATTACTGTTGTAGTAACAATTTGTGAACTTTGACGTGTGACGTCAAATTGATACTAAGTACAACAGTAATCTGTGACAACAATAAGTTCGAGTATAGGAATTGTGAAAATTAAAAAAAAAACTTATCTATGGATCGTCATATCTGACTCGTCCTTGACTTTTCTTATGAACTCGTGTCGTCACATCCTTTCACATCCTTTTCAAGTATTTTGAAATTCCTACTATTTTTTGCAATTTTTAAAATTTATTTTCTAATCGAAAATGGTTTAATATTAAAAAATAATTACACACACATACCTCTAAAGCAACAATGTTCTTATTAAAATACATTTAACCCGCTTTTGAATCAGACGCATATTGCCTATTATTTTACCGATCTAGCATCGCGTCGGTCGAGTGTCGACTCTGTCGCTGACCGTAGTAGCTTTGTATTTATTATTTGTGAATCATTCATAACAAATTGTTCAGCTCTTTTGCTATGCAATTATAAATTCAACGCGATGGAAAAAATAATAAGTGAAAAGTAGCCCTATATTAGTTTATTCGAGAGCTAAAGTACAAATTGCAAACCAATCTTCTGTTTCATTTTCAGACTGTAATATTTATGACCGCAGACGGCCAGGAGAGAACCAGGCGCAAACCGACAACGGTAACGGGCGAAGTAAAGGCTTTGGGCAGCTCGCACGGACGATTCGTACATACACCCTATATGCTGCATAATATAGCGTGTCAAGGTAGATAGACATGACTATAATAAACCAACTTAGGCCCGCAGATTTACTCGCTTGGTACTAGAATAAGAATACTGAACTGATGAATGTTATAAAGTCAACGTCGTGAAAAATATATAGATTATTTAAAGCCTATGAATAAAATGTATATTTTTTCAGAATCATTGAATACTGAAGAGTCACTAGCAACAGACGCATTAGCAAAAATAACGCAAGAGTTTGTGGAATTCGTGCATATCCACATAACGGAAACTAAAGTTCCCGGCCAGCCCTCGAGTCAGTCGATTAATGTGTGCAATCGAAGTGAGTATATTTTGTTCTATAATATAGTTTCTGTAGAGCCACGTGGGATGAACGAGTACGTGCGAGGTAAGGCGTACGCGACATCGCTGACAAGCTACAGGAGAGTAGGCTGCGATGGTATGGTCACGTGAAGAGACCGCCTGAATACGTGGGAAACTTAGCACTATAACTCTCCATTCCTGGCCGCAGATCTATAACAGAGATGACTGGTAAAAGGGGAGAGTGGGATAAACGCCGATGAAATGACAACGATAAAAAGTCATGTCAAGGTTTCTGTAGACAACTATTTTGAGACTTTTGCATAGAGACGCAATGGGCTTACATCTTATCTAGCATGAGATACTTTTGAAAAATGTGGTCTTGGACCAAATGTATCTATATTTAAAAATGCCTATAAGTCATATCTACCACATCCTGTTGATCCATTTTGTGCTTCTATTTTAGATACAGGCACTACCGTAATATGAAGTTCTGCGGCTGAGAATATGAATCATTATGTCCTATCCTATATCTCTCATCCCACATAGCTCTCTCTCTCTCTTCCAAGCTATTCGTCCCACATGGTGGTGGGGTCATTTTCCTAATAGTTTGCCTCCACTTCGCTCTATCCTCGACGTCGTTTTCGGAAGCTTGGCACTCTCTCATATCCTTTCACACTACATCTCTCCATCTCGTCTTTGGTCTACCCCTAGATCGTTCTGACGCATAATGACCAATAATTCAGAATTCTCATATTGACCAAACACACAAACGCGAAATGTCCAATTTCATTACAGTGTGTTGGCAACTAAATACATAGATCTCTATCCTTCTCTAGGATATTATATTCTTATCTTATTCTTGGCGTACGCCTAATTGACCGCGTTCGCAAAACAGAACTGCGCTCAAAAACACAAATCGTGGACGTAGCGACGAAAGCTGCAAAGCTTAAGTGGGAGTGGGCTGGTCATGTCTGCCGCATGCACGACGAGCTTTGGGCCAAAGTGACCACAGAGTGGCGCCCTCAACAGCCGAGACCACGCGGCAGACCGAGAACAAGATGGCGCGACGAACTCGATAAATTTAAAAAAGAATGGGCCACGAATGCACAAGACCGCACGGAGTGGAGAAAATGGGGGGAGGCCTTTGCCCAGCAGTGGGACATAGATGGCTCATAATAATAATAATAATAATTTATTTCAGAGCTATCCCTAGACGTGATCCAAGATGCGAAGAAGCGTCATCCGAACCCGGTTTACGCGTGCGGCGCTTGCGCAGCGGTTTTTAAAACGCAGAGCACGTTGACAGAACACTTGGAGGTATTTACGAATATTCAAGTACATATGGATGCTGTCAATTAAATGTAGCAACAGATCATCTGAGGATGTATATTGCTGAAGGATTTTTTGTAAACACTTCAGTCTTCCAGTTAGACTAGCTACCGCCAGCGGCTACGCGCACATTGTACCAATCTAATATGGCTTATACATATTATGTCAGTTTTATTCAAATCGGTTTACGTGCAACCATTAGGACTTGTTCACAAACTTTCAGATTTTGAATATTTCTAGGATTTTAAAAGATTTGATAATGATGCGAAATACCTAGGTACTAGTGTTTTTTTTCCTGTAGTGAGCAAGGTTGTTGAAATGGGATTTCAACCATAACACATCTCTTATTACCGTAAGTGACAGTTTATAGAGGTGTTATGGTTTTCTATCGTATTTTATGTGATGATAAATAAAAAAAATATTCCAAAATAATAACGAACACCGCAACTTCGATACATACTTTAAAAGTGAATTTCTTGTTTCAGAACTATTGTTCTGGAATTACAGACCCCGACGGCACACTCACCATAGACACGGATCAACTGACCGAGCAGACGGAGACTTACTACAAGCTAGACACGGGCAAAGAGAAGTGGTACTCTTGTTTACAATGCGAGGTACTTACATCTTGTGCCATAGGAGCTGTGTAAAGCCTTGATCAAACCAAAGCGTTCAGCTAACGTCCGCGGTGGCGATGATGACAATCGGTGTCACGATGCGTCCTCTGATTGGACAACAACTGCACCTTGCAGGCCACTGCGGACGTTAGCTGAACGCTTTGGTTTGGTCAAGGCTTTAGTTTGTTTCAAAAGTATCACGGCAAATAGAAACTATATGAACAACTACATCCAAACATTATTTTAAACAAGAAACTGATTGCAGCTTTAGAGTTGAAATGGAGGTTCAAAAACTGATCACAAAAAAGAATGCAATTTCTCCACGCTTTACATTTACATAAATAGACACAAAATATTGTGAGGAGATCAATGAGAATTCTGATTATTAAGACTGTATTCTCAAAGCGCGGTAGACATTCTCTTAAACCTTTCGGCATTTAAGATCCTTTAAAGATATCTAACGGGACAGTCATAGGTTTGTCCAAAAATGTATTGGTACAGGCACATTTTGAAGAAATAAGCATTCCAAACTTGACAGGTTGTAAGCCCATTCCCGCTATTCGAAAGCTTAAGGCTCGCGCACAGTAGGACGGTCTGCACCGCTTAACAAAAATATTCCTACATCACTTTCGTACATTTTATTCGCACACTACAGGCGGGCCGCAAACATTGCGCGATAAACATGCGCTGCGGTCTGACGGCTGAAGTATGCGCGAGCCTTTAATGTTGACCTTCACCGTTTAGTTTAGAGAGCAAGTGAAAATGAATAATCCATTGATGAGTAGCTATGATTCGAACCTAACGATCACGTGGTAATCAGTATGACAAGACCAGCCACCACTCAAATTCTTCTTTCTTAAGCTATAGAATTTTAGTATTTACATAGATTCACGTTATTCTTTGCTTTCAGGAAAAATTCTCAAAGCTTTTCAACTGCAAGAAGCATATACAATCACACAAAAAACCGATAAATAAATCAACAGAGGGTAACAAGGCAGAAATAGAAATCAAAGAATATAAGTGTAAGATGTGTCCTAGCAAATACTTCCATGCATCGAGCTTATCCAAACATATTGTCAAACGGCACATACAGGTCCACAACAACACCTCCAATAAACATCCATAAAACTTATAAATTGTTTTATTTTAATCATATTTCAATGCTACAAAATAATCAATCTTTACGGTTAAACCTGATATAAATATCACATTAATATTCATACATTACACCAAAATGTATTTATTTTTTGTTAGTCTCAGAATATCTCATCAGAGAAGAAATTATCCAATCCATCAAACATTTCTTCAACAGTAATATCCAAAGTATTATCTGAAATAAAAAAGTTTCAAATATAATGTGATCCATTATGTTCAGGTTAACAAGACTGATTTTTGTGTTTTTTGATGATACTTGTTTACTTTTTTTTTTTCTGTTGGTATTCAGCTACAGAAGTTTCAGATGATATTAACTTTCAACAGAGAGTGACAGAAGTTTACTAACCTTTATTTTCTGAATATGACTTTATCACAGTAAAATCCTCTTCGTATACAATCCTATAATCTTCTGGTAAAACTTTCTCCTCTTTTAAGACAGCAGAGCTGAATATCGCATGTATATTACTCAGTGTTATGTTTAAGTAGTGCTTTTTGAATGCACCACCTGTTGTGAGGACTGTGGGTTTCTGCAGTACCAGGGCACAATATTCTGAGACAAGGTATGGTGAGAAAGTGGACCAGGCATCTCTGTGGAGAGTGCATTTAATAGATCCTAAAAAAATTAATCAATGAATGATACACACTTTGTACACACTTTTATAAGTATACAAGTTTAAAAGTTATGCAAACATTTGGAGGAGTGCAGTGCAGTTTTATGTGGCTTTATGGTGTACCTATTTGGTTAAAGAGATATCTCTTGAATCATTGATCTAATTTTAAAGATAATAAACAATATAAATATAGAAAAAGGAACATTTCTCCTAGTTGTTAAATAAATAGGCTTCTAGTCTTTTCCACAGCAAAGTTACAGAGGGGTTGAAAATGGCCCGAATGGCTTCGAGAAAAGGATGATATGGTCTTGCTCAACTTGGCGGGGGCACTACCATGCCCCCAGATAAGTAAAGCATGACATGCTTATTTTTTTTGTTAGTCACCTATTGCTATTGCTAAATGAGATAGATTGTCTATAAATTAAGAACCTAGAAACCTTAAAATTAAGAATTATCACAACTTACCTGTTTCATCCCTTAAAATGATCAAAGGATCTGTGACAGATCGATCCACAGCTTCAATAAAAGCGGTCACAGTCTGCGCCTTTCTTCTTCGAAGGTTACCTGCCAGGGCTTGCTGCTTAATAGCCTTTATACTATCGACATTGTGCACTTTCCACTGTTTCATGTCACTAAGCAGGCGTTTCCAAAGAGGTGATTCAAATAAATCTTTTCTTAAGTTGTTTTCAGTAAAATCCATGTCCTGTATAAAAATTAAGATAAAATAACATTAACTTGGAAGGGATTTTGAGATCTTTACTCAACAGTAGGATGAAACAGGTTTCCTGGTAGTATGATTTGTTAGGGTATCAAAAATTAACCCTATCAGTTTCAACTTGAATAATGGTTCTTTTAGTAGATCTATGAATGAACATAATAACTAGTAGTTCGCCCCGAACTGAGATCTCGCGCACCGTTGTGTTGATAGCCTAGATTTGGACTTGTTTCTGACTACCCCTATACCTACGTTAAGTGCTCCTTCTAGTGTTTACCACACAATGATATCTAATGCGCTACCTCAGTATGGTAAAGATTATAGGCATGCATGCAATACATTAAGTCGTGTCGTGTTTATATTCAATAGTTGACCCCGTGAACTTCGTACCGCGTCTCAGGGAAGGCCTCTTAGTTCGAGAAATTATTAAAATAGCAGTTCAATACAAAATGTATGAGAAAATCAATTCCCTCCCCTCCCCCTCCCTCCCTCTCCCTCTCCCTCCCCTCCCTCCCTCCCCTCCCCCCGCCATCCCCTCCCCCTCCCTCCCCCTCCCCTCCCCACCCCCTCCCTCCCCTCCCCCTTCCCTCCCCCTCCCCTCCCCTCCCCCTCCCCCTCCCCCTCCCTGGTTTCCCCACGATGTTTTCTTTCACCGTTTAGAGCTCGTGTTAATGCGCATTTAAATTTTTCTAATCGAAAAATCCATTGATGAGCACGGCCAGGGTTCGAACTTACGACCTATGAATCGAAAGTCGAGCACTCTTCCACTCGGCCAACACGGCTTTTATTTTCAATCTCAAGAAAAAATATCAAGTAGCAACTAAAATCATTGCAAACCAAACCACAACGATGCCACACTCTTTGTCTGTTAACCAGACCTACGAATACATCGAAACTCTATGAAACGGGAGCTCTCTCCATACTTCCGTTAATTGGTTTCCATAATTTTTCTTTTTCACTGTATTTCAAAAACTATAGAACCTAGAAGAAAACTAAAAACCATTTTGGAATGTATAAATTGAGTACTTTCATATGACACCCCACTCAATATATTTGGGTAACTTTGAAAAAAATTTACCCCCTTGGGAACCCCATATCTTTACAACCCCTTCATCGATTACGCTCATATGCTCCACAGCAAATTTCCATAGCACAACCTATTGACCTATCAAGTTTCATACAGATTGGATAAGCGGTTCGACAGTTATGCGAGAACATAAAAATGAAACATACAAACACAAACATACAAAGCAAAATCACCTAACTTGCCACTAAGATCTTCGCTCGCTTCGCTCGCTCAATCGATAATAATGAAGATAATGAATAAATAAAATACATGTTTTCCTAAAAAAAGTCATACGGAAAAAAATAGTTTAATAAAAAGACTTTTATTGCATGTTTTTACCTGCGATAAGAATTCAATTTGGCCAATGCTTTCATCCTTGGTTTCCTCTAGGGCACCAGTTAGAAGCCCAGCAGGGCCGGGAAACTTTCTTTTGCTTTGATGGTCAAAATGAGAGCTTATGATTTTTCTTTTCAAGTGTTTTGGTGATACAAAACTGTCAGGCTGGGCTGAAGTATTTTGATTTTGTAATGGTTTCTTGGCAACAATTAAGTCTGTATTTGTGGAGTGTACTAAACCATTTTCTATTGGTTTGAAATTAGAAGTAACAGGAGAATGGATTTTATCAGTCTTCCGAGCCAAATCCTTAGTTAAGTTCTTTGCTAAATCTTTATTGACCGCTGGAGTTTTGTTATTTCTTTCACTATTTAATCTGGATTCGTTTGTACAAGAAATAAAGTCTTGACTATCTTGTTCTTTACATATGTTTTCTAAGGATTGCTTTTCATTTTCCACCCCCGGGAAATCAAACTGTGACAACACCTGATAAGAAATATAAAGATTAACTTAATAATTAGGTATAAATAGAACTAAGTATACAAATTTCATTTACGAAATTTTTTACCTGATCAAAGTCGTCGGATTCAAACATTGTGTAGTAAATGTATAGGTATCTATCCGTAACTTTTAGCCAATTATCATTGTATTTTGTCACGCTGAAGAAAGTATCTAGCAAACAAAACCACTACCTACGATAGAAAGAAAATCAAACTAAAAATTAAATCTACGATTCCGTTTCGTGCAATTTCAAGTGGTGTGTTGTGTTGTGTTTGCGTTATTTTATGTGTGTGCGTACGTGTGTAGTGTGTGTGACTGACTCAGTATCAGTACTGCCAACTCCTCTAGATCAGAGTCGCTAGATTCAACATCAAAAGTCGCCAGAAAGTCTTCAAAACGGGAATACAAGTTGTATTCCCGTTTTGAAGACTTTCTGGCGAACGTTGTATTATACAACCACTTCTAATTCCATAATTTAATTATTTTTATAAAATCCTATCCATTACTTGCCCTATAACTGTTTTGATTAGTTTTCCGAAAGTCGTCAGAAAAGTCGAAGAGTCGAATTTTGTTTGACCCAATTTTTGTCGCTAAGCCTTGAGTAAAAGTCGTCATTTGTAGCGACAAAGTTGCTAAATTGGCAGCACTGGACTGGCTTGACGGTGTGTGACTGACTTTGACTGAGCTTGAGATCTTGATTGATGCTTGCTTGGCTTCACTGACATTGACATAAACAAACAATGCACGACCCAACAACTAGCATAAATTAGTCAAGCCCAAAATAAATTAACTACTTCATTTTTTTCGGTATAATTTATTTTCATGCTAGGAAAATGGAGTAATAATTTATTTTAACAACTCGTTTTTGCATTTTTTTCATGATTTTTTTTTTATTTCTCTTGTCAGATGTTGTCAGATCATCTTATTTTCAAGAAGTTATAATTTTAGATTTTTATTATTTTTTTTAATATTTCAGTATCATAAAACAACAGTACTATGGCTGTTTTTGATGTGTTTAATCCGTTAGTTAACGTAAAACCACGTTTTACAGAAGAACAATTACAAGAATTCAGTCAATGGTTTGAGGAAAAATCAAAACCATTACTTACCTTATATGAAGGAGAACCAATAAATGTAATATCCATAGAAACATTTTTGGACTTTCTGAAGCTGAAAAAGTAGAGTACTTACCTATTACTTACAGTGGCTTGCATCAGTTTAGTTAAGGTCCTACCTGTACCTGTAGATCGTTTCCAACGCTCTCTATGTGGCTCAACTGCACAGATTAGGTAGAGATACTACTTATCTCAACTGGTTCATAATGTATTTTTTAATGATAAGTAAAATGTAGGTAGGTAAAGTAGGATTCAGCACTCAAGTCCTACGGCAAAAGCGGGAACTAATTGTTTTATTTACTTTATTTAATTTCTGTAAGCAAATGTAGGTAGGTATTATACTTTTACATTTTTTTATAAGATAATGTAATGATTTTAATTAAGATTCTATCATCATCACAGATTTCATAGAAGAAGTTTCCACTACCCGACCTATGCTGAAATAATGACAGAAGCCGAAAAATTAAAAGCAGGCGTTTTAAGAATTTTGACCTGGGAACAATTCATTTACATGCTCAATAAATGGATTTTGGAGCCCGAAATCAAGCATGAACTCATCCTAGCGTTTCAGGTAGGTAGGTACTTACCTATATACCTGCCTACCTACCTATTTCGTTAGGTAGGTACGCAGATATACATCCTACTCATTACCAATCGGCCTCCAGCACCGGCACCGTCAAGAGCCATGTTGGCAGACTTTCAATCCGAAGGTCGTGGGTTCGAACCTGGGCCGTGCATAACTTAAATCTTACTTCAGCTATTATAATTTAATTCAGTCTCAGTGAGGTACTATACTATGTAGGTAGAAGTAGGTAATAAGTAGTTCTAGTGTCGCTTTGCTCTAAATTAAAGCAGTGCAAAAAATAAAATGTTACTATTCTATTAGATTAATTCAACTTAAATATGACAATTTACAGGTATTCGATACAGAAAAGCGGGACTTTTTGGATATAGATGAACTTAAAACAATTGTTACTGCATACGCTGATGTATTTGATGAAGCGGAAACGAAAGAAATATTACGCGATGCAAATGTGCGCGGTGATGGCAATGTATTTTACGAGAACTTTGTTAAAAGCTTATTTAGCCTGGCTCCTGAACTCTATAATGTGAAGGTACTTATTCTTTTCTTTAGATTTTTTATTTCATTTCATATTTTATGAATGGCAAGAAAGGAGGTTTAAGCGTGGAAGAGTTTAGATTTCTTGCTAATCGAAATCTCTGTAAGTATAGATAGAGAACCTACTCTCATTCCAAAAGAATTCTGTCTGACTGACCGGTGGTTCTGGAAATAATTTATCAGTTAGGTAGGTAAGTAATGTGGCAAAGTTACTTATAACCATTTGTTGTTCTCACAGACGGATTATTTATTCGAGGATCCAGATGAAGACCCTTCAGTGCTTCCAGAACCGGTCGAAGAAGAACCAGAAGTACCACCACCACCATCCCCACCACCGCCGCCCCCACCCCCGGCAAAAGCTGACAAGAAGGCCAAGAAGAAATGAAAATTCAGTATTCATAACCTACCTAAAAAAATTAGGTAAATACTTACTTTCCTACCTAGTACCTAAAGTAAGCAAGTTGATATAAAATTTTCGATGTCAGAGTTAAAATAAAAATGCATTGTATTTGTTAGGTACATGAATTTTTACTTCAGAGTTAGTACCTACCTACCTACCTATTTAAAAATCACACATCACACGTATCAGAGGTAATCTATTTCATAGGGTTTTAAATAGTTCTTCACTTGTGAAGTGTGTACGTCTAGTGTAATGGTTAATTTACTTACACATGTAAAGAAACCTTTAGTTAGATGGTTTAGGGATTAATTCCTGTTAGTCAGATGTTTGGGACAAAACCTAGTGAATGCATAATTATCTATTCTAAGTTGCTATTTATTTATTTAATGTAATAGACGTAATGCTAACGTTTATTTATTTCGATTGATACCTAATTCTAAGATTGATAAAAAAAATTAACATTTGTCTTTAGCAACAATAAAATGGTCCACATGACATTAAGTACCTACAACAACATTTTTTAGAAAATCTTTTTAAAAGAAATATACTTATTTACCAGCTTACCAGCAGGACTATTTTGACTCACACGTAAAGTCCCTAACTCGGATTACTTTCTACAAAAATTGATTTTTTACGATGAATACTTTGAAATGGTAGAAGATGGATGAAAAAAGTGATAGACATTTATATTGTGAAAATATTCAAAGTAATTCTGCATTCTATATCTTAATGTTCGTAAAAAAAACAATTTGTAGGAAGAAAGTTAGCGACTTTACGTGTGAGTCAAAATAGCCCTGCTGATTACGTTAAAATTTTAACTTGTATTATAACATCATGTTGTTTTTTTTAGTCTTAACTTTTTGTAAATTTTTCTATACAAGTAGCACTCATCACATCTCTATTCCACGGAAGTAGAACCAAAAATGTGTCAATTCAATTTGTCTCCAATCAAATGCATGCTAGATCATGCAATCATGCATGTGTCAAACAAAAACAAATTAAATGTCTATGGTTGACAAATGGATGACAAGACATCTCACCTGTGTTTTCTTTCAGGAAAATATTCCCGAAATTCGCATTTTTTTGCTGTTTTCGTTTGTGTTGACCTGTAATAAAAATAACAATATTTTCAGTGAGCTTGTATTTACGAACGTTTGTATTTTGTTATTGTGTTGAACGTTATTTGAAGTAAATAGGACATGGATCTCGAAGACAATGCAATGGGTCTTACCCAAGAACAAACCGATAAAATACTACAATTCCAAGATTTAACTGGAATTGAAGACATGTCGATATGCCGAGACGTTTTGCAAAGACACCAATGGGATTTGGAGGTAATCCTCATTCACTGTTTTGCTGCACTTACCCTGAACGATTTTTGAGCATGTCTCCAGTCACATGCTTCACTAGTTTTTCCCTTTTCAATCTAACAAGGAAACATGTTCTAAAATCAATGTAGATTCTTTTGAATTTCAATAGGTACTGAAAACCAACCCAAAAAGGTAAATCTGTGTGTTAATCATAAAATAAAATCCTTACAATTTAATAGCTATAAGTAGGTATGTTAGGTTACCTATAATTTAAACAAGGCCTACTTGCGCTGCATGATAAATCTCAAAACATCATTTTATTATTGTAATTCACAGGTAGCCATTCAGGAACAGTTGAATATCCGAGAAGGCCGGCCATCAGTCTTTGCCACAGAGGCACGGGCGCCGCCGGTCGTCCACGACCATATAGCACAGCATGTATTCACAGACGAGCCTCCAGAAGGCCCGGGAGGCATGAGAGGGCTTTTTAGTTATGTTGTGAACTTTGTTGTATCAGTTTGCTACAACACATTCTCGTCAGTCTTCAATCTACTGTTAAGTTTCCTCCGGAATGATGACAGGCGATGTAAGTATTACTTTATGTTATTACAAGTTGAATATTTCACAACTATGAAGGATTACATTTAACCTACAACTTTCAATAAGTTTAAACTTACTACATTGTGCACCCAAATCAGTTACATTTGTTACATTATCAGTGGTTACGTCACATTAATGTCTTGATGTTTGAATTAAGGACAAACACAAAAACAAACCTACCTATTATTTAACAGTTTACAATAAAAAATATTTCATTGTATTCTAAGTCATCTTCCTTTTAGTAATAAAATGTGATTTCAATCTATTTACATCAATTTGTTCATTATTTCAGTGGTGACTGACCCACTGGGTGATGTAATGGGTTTTATAAACAGCTATTCAGCTAAGTACAACCCTCACCCGGTATTCTACCAGGGCACATATGCGCAGGCCCTCAATGACGCAAAAAATGAGCTTAGATTCCTCATTGTGTACCTACACTCCGAATCCGCTACTGAGACTCAGAACTTTTGCAGGTTTGTACCTAAATGTGTATATTGTTTTGCTCTTGTTCACTAATGTCGGGTTTCTATATTCAACTTATGAATGACTGTAGAGTAGACTTGTCATTAGAGCAACATTGTTTGTAGGTATGTCAAAAAATGCAAGTTTTTTTTGACAGATAACAACATTGCTGTTGTAATTTGAACAATAACAACAGTTTATTGATTATAGAAACCAGGAATTAAAGCCGCATTGACACGATCAGAGTACGCTTGGACAGAGTTGTCTCGGATGAGTAGAACACAGTCTGAGTTAGCTCTGATTGGACATTGTAGTCAAAGTGCGCTTGGATTAGGAGTTGCCACAATCTGAGTTGTGTCCAAGTAGGTATTCAAGTCCGCTGTGTCTAAGCGTAATCTGACTGTCAACGTGGCTTTATTGATTTGATTGAAAGTTTGAATAGTGAATGTTTATGAATAATAGGCTAATTTGACTGGTTGCAAAGCCAATGCCATAGCCATACTAACTGGTTTCGTCATATACAAACTCTTGTATGCTGTTTATTTATTTTTATTACCTCGCATTGTCCCACTGCAGGCCAAAGGCTTTCCTATTTTTTTCTACACCCCCAATTTTGAACTTGTATGCTATATCGTTCTTTTTGGGTGTGGTGTTCAGCACAGCCCTATCAGACACTGAATACCTCTAAACTATATTAAAACATAACTTATTTATTGGTCCATTCCAGAGCAAAGGCTTCCCTCCTATTTTTCCACATCTCTTGGTGTCCCAGACTAAATGCAAAGACCTCCTCCCTTTCTTTCCAGAAAACACGGTCCTCAGCAACTACCCTCCTGTCCATTAAAAATAGGTGGAGTTCGTCCCGCCATTTCCGTCTTTATTATTGTATGTCGTTATATTTTTTTATGGTTTTCAGGACAGCCCTATCAGACAACGACGTCATCACCTACATAAACACACACGCATTGTTCTGGGGCTGCTCGGTGGACACCGCCGAGGGTTGGCGCGTGGCGCAATCTGTCGGCGGGCGCAGATACCCGCTAATATGTGTGGTGTGCGTCCGAGATCATCGGATGACTGTGGTGGCGAGGAGCGAAGGGTCGTGTTCTGCGACTCAGCTCTTGTCCCGTCTGCGGCGTGTTGTAACGGATAATGAACCACATCTAGCGGCTGCTAGAGCAGATCGGTACGTTAATTTTACCGATAAAAAGGACAGATATCATTTTCTTGTCTAAATTCAAAGTCAAAAGTTTCTTTCGCGACCAATACTTTGAACGGCAAAAAACAAGGTTAGGGGCATAGCTTTCTTTTCAGTGATCCATCCTCTTAAATCTAAATAGTCAAGCACTAGTGGGGAGCAAATCGAACAATGTGAGCTAAAACATAGCCCATGACATTCAGTCAAAGCAGTTTAGATAAGCTAAACTGTTCGAATGTCTTAGGCTATGATATGTTAGTGAAAAAGCTTTTAGAATGAGATCAGTGATTCCAGATATTCCTTTTTGAAACAGAAAACGACTATATCCCGATGTAACAGAGTTTTATAACTCACTTACTTTTAAACCATCAGTACA
Organism: Camptogramma bilineatum; assembly: GCA_958496255.1. Lineage (NCBI taxonomy): Eukaryota > Metazoa > Arthropoda > Insecta > Lepidoptera > Geometridae > Camptogramma > Camptogramma bilineatum. Next base: position 7,538,442 of record OY292465.1, on the reverse strand, counting down.
ATACCTAGGCACATAACAGATAAAAATACTAGGTACGTATAGAATGGACACTGTGAGTTTGAGCTGACGAGGAGCTGACTTTGAGCACGGAGAGCGTTACACGGCAAACGCGATGACGAGACCGAGACCACAGTGTACATTATTCATACGGTGACAACCTTACTGTGTACAAAACTGACATTGTGTAGTGTAAATATAGGTAGTTAGACGCCGCTTTTGCATAGAGATTTCGTCGAGTGTCCGGGGTGTCACCTAGGTCAACTTTCAACTAGATTTTCAACCAAATTACAGAGTGGAGCGCGAAGTGAATCAACGGCTCCGGGCAGCTCAAGACGAGGCATACGCGGAGTCACTTGCCGCAGACCAAGAGAAGGAGCGCCGGCGAGCTGCCGAACGATCGCTGCAACAGCAGAGAGACGATGAAGTCAAGCAGATGAAACAGCAGGAAGAACGGCATAAGCTGGACGTAAGATACTCTCTCACTCTATTGTTCCTGCGATGTAGGACTACACCGCTACGTGCCTGCAATGTTGACACCAGCCCCTTGATTGTCTATCTTTTATAGCGATCAAAATCGGACTCAAACTGTCAAATATGACAGTTCAGTGACCAGTTTGAGACCAATTTAAGGTTTGAGATAAGTTAGTTAGCAATCAGCCTGCAGTTGTAAGGAAGGAGCGTTGGCGAGCTGCCGAACGCTAGCTGCAGCAACAGAGAGATGATGAATGCTCTATCAACTTCATTACACTTGTCCTAGGGATGGAGAGGGGTAGACAGGCGACGTAAGACAACTATCTCTCTCACTCTATCGATCTTGCTAGAAGCAGGACTTAAGACCACTCTCACTAACTTGCACTAAATACTGCCTTACGCTCTTATTGACAGAAATCACGAAGAGCTCGGGAACTACTTACTTAAAACTATCACCGATTTAGATACAGATACAGACAACTCGACTCTGAAAGTTCTGAAACAAACACATTTGTTGTAGATAATCGAGGCCCGAGCGGCGACCGCGGCGCGTCTGCCCCCGGAACCGGCAGCCGGATCCGGGACGCTGGCGCTGCTTATCCGACTGCCGTGCGGGGAGAGACTCACTCGCCGGTTCACCATCAAACATACCACGCAGGTAAGTTAACATTATGGGGGAAGAAAATGGCCATGTTTGTTGTCTGATTCTTTATGCTGCCTAAACATGCTGGGCGAGCCTAAGCCAGCGCGAGCGAAAGGCGAGTTGATGCTAGGTGAGAGCGAGAGAGGCAAGGCCAGCTTGTAGTAGGGGCTTTAGGGTTTATGGCCGACATACAAAACTTTGCATCCGAGTTTTGTGTTTTAGTCCTTAGTACGGATTCCTAAAATATCTTATCTTATTTAAATTTATTAAACAATGGACAAGACTGGTCCACCAGTTGACACCGCAGCATTTCCTCGCAGAGCTCTGGCAACCTTACTCACCGCAGGAACACAAAACCATTCAAGAAGATGTTGTTATTTAGCTGCAATATTCTGTAATTCAGAAGCCTCCAGAATAATTCTGAATCCTCACAAAAATCAAAAGTGAACCAAATTGTTAATTCCAGGACCTATATGACTTCGTGTTCAGTCATCCGCAGTCACCAGAAGAGTTCGAGATCACCACGAATTTCCCAAAACGCGTGCTTGTCAATGGCTCCTCCAGCATACACGATGTCGGCCTTAAAGACCGAGACGTGCTCTTTGTCAATGACGTGAACGCATAGACTCAATAAACGTTATTGTGAATAGATATGACATTTTAATGGGGTAAGGGGTAGAGGTTCCTAGATTCGGCAAGACCAGGTTTTGCCGATTTTGATTAAACTTATTTTGCAATTTCACGTAAGTACCAATTTAGCAAGATTTTAGAGCAAATTTTGTTCATCACTATTATGTCCATGAAAAGAAATAGTAAATTCGCAGTTGTTTGAGCTATAGGAAGCCAATAGTATTTTATGAGGAGTTGTAATAGGTTTTTTAATACCAGCCTAGGTCAACGACCGATGTAGGCCTTGATAGAAAGAACACAAGTAATTTAGCTTTCTCATGCATGAATCATATATATTGAAAAGTATTATAAATGTACTGATATACAAAATGTAATCCGCTATGAATTCAGCGCAAACCAGATAATTAATTGGAGTTTGTTTACGCACTATACTTGTGCTCAAATTGACTACAGGTGTCGTTCATCATAATGACTTATCATACTCTAAGATATTTAAAGAAGCAGAAACTTAATACTCGAAACATCAACTAATTGGTTCATAGTATTGTAAATAATTGAGGGGATGAGAGAAAACACATGAATGTATGTGCTATCAAGGAATCCGATTGTGAAATGTTTTCGATATCACTTCAGCGTCATTGCAATTTGTAAAATTCGGACAAGTAATGTACAACAGAAGAAAAAAATATAGGGATAGTTCGCTTTACGTAAAAAGAACGCTGGTAGAAAGTGGAACGGGTGTGTTTTGTCTCATGTTTGCGCATGGGTTACCTATTCGCAAACACGAGACAAAACACACCCCTCCACTTTCTTCCTGCGTTCTTTTTACATGACGCGAACATCATGATTGCTTTTAGTATATGTGTATGTAAAATATTAAAGATAAAAAGTATAATTTTAAATTCCAACTCAATACGAACATTGTTCAAAATTAAACATTCCAAAGTCATTTTAAGAGTACAGTAAGCGGAACTACGCATTTATTTCCTAAATATTTTACTACGCCGATCACGCCCATCTAAGCTACTTCTACTTTTTTCTGCTGTAGGGTGTAAGCGCCTGATCGAATTCTGTCGACTTTTAACTGGATAACCCCTGCCTAGCTACGTTGTCGTCTAAATAAGATCATAATATGATTCCTTGGTAGGACTTAGTCTTTAGGGTTAGATTGTAGGATGAGCCATATTGCGTACACACGTGCGTTTGGACCATAATAATTTATTGTCAATGTATGTAAACAATTAAAATAATGGTGTTTTAGGAACTCAAAGTATATACTTAAGTAGCAGTAATTTGTACCTAAAATAAGTACATTAGTAGGTATACCATTAGGAGAGCACGTTGTGCTATGGTGTTTATTCACTGTGAATAAAATGATGTGAAAGTATGGAATCAGTGCGTAAGAATTTTGGTTATTGCATATTGCACTACTCTCTGTAACATAATATCTGTCTATTCTATATGATAAAATAAAAGCCATCATTTGGAATCTGTTGTCATTCTAGCAAGGCTTTGAAGTGTTTCCTTCTTGTCACTCACTTTCCTTTGAAAAGAGATGGCGACAGATTTAGCAGTCGCGTGAACTAATAAGTCCTAATAAGCTTATAAGTCCATTATGAATAACAGGGTAAGGGCTCAATAATTACTTTCAAATTAGAGTTTGAGCTAACCTAAGCTAACCTTCACAATATAAGTGCGAAGACCTTACTCCTATCACAACACTTGCAGAGTTATAGTTTTTAATTTTAAAATGCTAGGTAAACCACACTTTGGACATTTCATTGAAAATTAAAATTCTTATCAAAATTTTTGATTTCGACGGGATTCGAACCCGCTGAATCGGTGCTCAACAGATAAATTGAAATGGGTTCGAATCACGTTTGAGTCGAAAATTTTGATAAGAATTTCCGTTTTAGATGACTTGTTGTCAAAATTTAAACTCACTGCTTTTCTTTGCATATTTTATTATAAGGTTGATAATAGTGAGTCAAATGTGTTTGGCATTCAAGAGTACCTACTTTAGTCAAGTATTATACGCGACAAACAAGTTGTCCGGTGACGTATAGTTCTGTTTCGCTCTTTGGCTTAAAAATTGTATTGCGCATCCTTGTCACGTGGTTCGCCAGAGGACAAATGTTTGTCCCGTACTATAACGGAATAGGTAATGGAAATTCTGGTTGGGGTTATATTATTTTTATAATATATAGAACGCAAAATTAAGGGTTAATTTGGTTTACAAATTAAAATTGTGATACTTAATGTTTTCTGTTTACATTTTAATAGTGATTTTATATTGTTAGTTACAAGTAATTTTGTGTATCATTTATATGAAAAATAACAGAAACAATTTGTGAATATTGTTGTTCAAAATTGTCTACAGACTAACAAAATTACAATGAAAATATAACTTTTAGGCTGAGACTCCACCGAAGTGGAGATATGCAGAGAGTCCAAAGCGGAGACGAGAAGAGAGTCAGGACCCCCTAATCCCCCCCCCCCCCCCTTTATATAACTTAAATTTTACTGGTCGTTTAAAATACATCACTCCTCTCGTCTCGACTTCGCTTTGATGGAGTCTCAGCCTAAAGTACGTTTGCATTAAAATAAAACCTTTCATCACATATCAAGATTTAGACGCTTAGGTACTGTTGTTACATTACTCGCTGGCTTGTTTCACTAACTCCAAAAAAAGTTTTAATTCGTTGCTATCGTAACGTTACTTGGCTAGTAAAAGGACCATTATGGGTCGGTTCACAACTGACGGAAATGCGTCGAGCGTACTGTGTTTTGTACGCACGCTGCGTTAACGTCTCGTCGGTCGAGTGTATAAGGTTGAATGTTTTACCTGTCCGTCTTGTTGTTACTCGTCTGTTCTGGCGTTACGCGACCGACGCGACGATACGCGATGCATCCGTCAGATGTGAATCGATCCTTACATGGGTTCAGCAATGGTGAATTCCGTATGCGGGATACACAAGTGCACTTTACACGACACTGCATGCAGCGTGCTAACTGCTAAATTAGTGCTCTGTCTCGCTCTTTGGCCTAAGAATTGCGTATTGTGCATCCTACTCTTACTCTGAGGCTAACTTCAGTCAGTAAGCCTCGTAAGAGTAGGATGCACAATATGCAATTCTTAGGCCAAACAGCGAGACAGAGCACTAATTTGTGAATGAACAAGCTTCAGTGCTCTGCAAGCAGTGTAATGTAAAGGCAGCTACACACACATACACACTATAACTGACAACTAACAACTAGCCTTCTAGCGACCTTACTAGATGTTATCAAAGAGTAAATGGTGAAACTAATGCTCACTCGCTTGTAACTTTGCAATTCAACGAGGAACACCCTTATGTTGATAGAGGTAAGGTTGCATTTAAAATATCAGACGCGAGCAATTTTATCGTAGAATACTTATGTGTGATCGATATTGTAAGCTAGATTGTTGTTAAAGAAAAATAATATTGTTTTAAGTTGCTGTTGCTTATATTTTAAGTTGATTTTTTTCGGTTTATATTTATAGTTATTTCGTTAAGTTGTTTTATGAGCGAAGTACAGTCAAGTCAAGTATAACTGACGTACTTGCGAACTGATTTATAACTTGCACCAGCTATTTGGCTATAATTTAGGGGTAAATAATGACAATCACGTTTTATTAATAAATATCACAAAATTGTTTAAAATGGTGAACGATTTTCGAGTGTCCTGACTGTTATTAAATTATGTTTTGAAATCTTACTGAACTATCTAAAAATACTTATGATCGAAGCGTTTATTTGAAAATAAAAGTAAATTAAAATAATGGTGTCATTGTGAAATCGAGTACCTAGGTAAAGTGTTCGATAATGTACAATTAACTTCCAAATTATCTATGTTAGAGGGATCATGTCAATAATACTAGGTATAACTTAAAAATATATATTTGTGAAAGCACAGATAAATAATAGTTACTTCGTAACTGCAAGTACAAGGGCCAAGGTTTTAAAGCGTTTCTTTTACTGGTAAATTACTGTGTGGTCACTGTATAAGATACAATGACGTCACACTTGTTGAAAAAAACAATTGCGATCCCTTGATAGATAATTTTGCAGTTAACTGGTCCTAATTAGTAATAATAATAATTACTGATGCAGCGTCGTGGATGTAATTATAAATTATGCATTTATTTGAAAATGAGCTCTGTTCTAAAATATGTTTTGTTTTGTAAAATAGTAATATTTCTTTCTCAACAACTCTTTTATTTGAACAGCCTTGAATTCTTTATCTCATATTCCGACAATTATAACATAAATAAAAATATAATATTATTTTATTATTATGTTGATGGCTGATAATAATACGGCCCGTGCATTTTAGTCAACTTCCAGTTTACCTGTAAACTGAGTATGAAAAGCATAAAACTAAAATACCTAATAAAAAAACCAAACAATTTTTTAAAACCAAAGTTTTACATCCTGCAATAATCTACCTGGTAGATTATTGCAGGATGTATAACATTGGCTCCAAAATTTTGCTCCAACCTGTAAACTAGTCGGTCTGTATGATCCTATAAGTATAGATGGCGATCCTATAGGTCAGTGGCGGCCTTGGATATCTCGAGGCCCCTAGCGGTAGATTTTTGCGAGACCCTTTAGTGGCAGACCATAGCAAGGCCATGGTAATGTAAAATAAAATTTTGGTGGTTGACGAGAAATGCAAAAGTGTAAATAAACTTCAATTTTGCTAACACTAAATCACGCGCGTCGATGCGTCGTCAGTGTGTTGTACCTACTTTGCGTGTTTTCTATACAAATTGAGATAATACTTACCTACTTGCATACAATATTAAAATCTGCAGCGACACATAATGCAGCGGGATGCATCGCAGTGTGATAATCGCCTAAATACATAGATACTACATCTCCTTTTAAAAAAAAAATGTTTAGTTAGGTCCCTACTCATGAAAAGTATAGTAGGTGTTTTTAAATTGTTTATTTTAAATGAAAATAAAATATAGAAACAATTCACCTGGAATGTAGGCACTTTATTCACATATTTACACATATAATTATCCGAGAAACAATCATATTATTTCTAAATAACTACTAATCATTTACATTAGATACCTAATGAATTAATTTATAAAATTACAAAAAAAGTGTAGGTAAGTACCTACTGAAGTATTATAATTTATAAATGTTTAAATACTTACATATATTTAGGTACCTAATAAAATAAGTTCATGATGTAGGAATCAATATTATCCACTAAACGAATTACCAGTACAGTAATGATCATTTAAAAAGTTAAGTGGACGTTGCTTTTGCTATAGAAACCATCTACATAAAGAGGTATTTTTCCCTGAAAAGAACTGAAATTTTACAATAGGTACTAGGATACCTATTGGATACCAAACAAATATTCTGTATTCATAATACCCTTTGTTACACGATATGTGAAATACTCCCATTATACCTGCCTCAAACACACATAAATCGTACAATGGTGGTTTACGTTATCGCTTTTGTATAAAATAAAAAACTTACACTTTGTACTCTGATCTCTGAATCATAAATGATTCGTATTTTGGTTTTTCTTGTCTCTCAAGTCTATGAAAAGAAACTGTATTTAATACAATTCTTATTATGATTCGATATTATATGATGTATTATTTTCTTATTCTTTCGACCCGCTGCTAGTCTAATAATTAGATTTAAGAAAGTGTATAACTAAGTTAAAGCACCAAACCGTGGTTATTGCTCTAGTTCTTCGTGGTTAAGTAAAATCAGATTCAAAGTGATACTCATGTGATCCTATTGAATAATTGCTCCTATCGAAAATAGGTTTAAGACAGTGATTAATTACCTTCATACCTACACCGTCTTGCCGATCGGTCGAACTAAAAGTGAATCTTAAATGACGAGGAAAGTACATAGGTATTATTTAAATTCGAAACAATTTAGTAGGTAAGTATAATAATAAGCACTTAAAAAGTTAAATTGAGTCTGATGTAAAACAGAAACTACAATCGGAGTTATAGGATATGTAATGTACAATCTTAACAAAATATTAAGATTTTTTTAAACATCTAGTTTGTCTTTCTGTACATTGAGCTAGATCTAATAATCACAAGTATTTGATTATTTGTTTATGTATTCAATTATAGATAAATGCTTAAAATTTACATTGATACGTTAAAAAAATATTTCGGTCTACCAACGCGAAATTTTATAAAATGTATAAAATAAATCGATCAAGATTCGATCAAGATTATAATCATTATAATCAAGATATATAATCAAGATTCGATCAACATTATATCGCTTCATCTCTCATCGACGTTACTTCTGTGTGCTATAAGAAGTTACTTCTGTGTGCTGTAAGAAAATATTATTAGTTTTACCTATCTATAAAGCTATTTTTCCGATAGCGTGAATAACTAGTTTTCTGTAGGTATTAGTGGTGATATTATCTAGTTCTACACTGTGTTACTTCTATCCTAATAAATGTTATTTTATTCCATAAACTTATAGGTATGCTAGATATGATGTAGCTCAAATTTTAATATTTGTTATCTCTTCAATTAAGAGTGATAAGACATAAAACATCTTCCAAAGCCTTACACAGTTAAAGTTAACTCGTCTGTTTATCATTATCCAATAAGATTTGTTTTTCAAGTATGACAACTATTTCAGAAGTTTAATTTATTTTTGTTAATGCAATTGGACAAAAACCTGTAGGACTATTATAATAATTTAATTATTTTCCTAGGGTTTTCATTTCACAACACGATTTGGTGTTTTTTCGTCTAGTTAGATATACTTACGTAAATAAAGAATCTAGTTGTAATTAAATAGGTACAGTTTTAGACTATTTACATAGGTTATGGCAACTCTTTGAGGTTTCACAATCGATAGTTACATACCGCCGGCTGAGTTTATATCTCAGATTTACAATCACTCACATTTTTCTGTTTTTTTTTAATAAGTTAAAAATACTATCGCTAAATACTTAGGACTAGAACCTTCACCAATAATCTTATAACTGTCTTTCTTAATCCACAACCTTAAGTGTCGCTTTCGCTGACTGCACGCCCAATGTTTTAACTCATTACCTACAATTTAATAGTTCAAAGCCTGGTGTTTCTCACAAATGTCGCGCGAAATTTTGCTGAAGTAATGAAAAACATTTAAAATGTATCTTGCGACGCGACGCTTCTATACATTTTGTATGAAAGGGACGCGGAAGAGACAAATGTCTGCGCCCCGTCTGCTTCTTACGTCTTTTCTGTATGTCCCGCGCCCAAGACATCAAAAGATACCGTATCCCTGAAGATTTCGTACCGTTTGGCGTTACTCGACATTAGTTTTCAGACAAAGCTAGCCCATAAACGCATGCACGCATTCATCTTTCAATCCCAAATTACTAAGCAGTTCTAGCCCCGTCGTTGTGAACTCTATAGGGCCACATATACACGCAAAGTGCACGCATTGACTACTGCATTTCAAGGCGTCTTTTCCAATCACTTCATTGAGCAGGCGATTGTCGATCCTTCCTTTGTGCCCTTTCCATGACGAGCTCGCGTCTGATAGAACGTTTGTGACTGTGAATCTGAAAATTCGGAAACCACGATGTATTTACAAACATACAAACATTGGAATTTGTGAAAGTTGTAAAGAAAAGATTTGCACCTACGCTTCTATGTTATGATCGCAAGCTGGTTGCTATGTTGTCAATTTTCAATTCCTATTGATTAAATATGGTCTAAGCACGAAAAGCTTTAAAAAAAATGATATAGGTAAGTACTTTAACGTAAACTGAAAGCCCTAAGTTGGGCCTATTTTTATTTATTTTTACCCGACTACGGTGAAGCAAAAAGGAGGATTATGATACCCACTGTGTTTGCTCTTACCTATCATCTTCCTTCATAGTTTCTTCAAAATTCCTATTAAATAAAATGTCTTCTTCTGTCTTGTTGAAGAATAAAAGATGCACTCGTTCACTGAAATAACAAATTAATATTTTTAAAAACCCATAATATTTGCCTAGAATTTATTCTTAAATTCGAAGGGATCTATCAGACAGAGAGCGGTCATGAGGTCAAGCGTTCAAGCGGTCAGTTTTGCGTTCTTTGTATTCTATTACGTTACACAGATATACTCAACTCACAGAGGAGGCATTCTGACCGCGGCGGTCAAGTAGAACAGATTAGTAGAAATCAGTAAAACGCTCGAACGCAGAATGCTAACGCAGAACGCTTGACCGCTCTCGTCTGATAGGTCCCTAAAGAGTGTGGCGTAACCAACAAAGTATAGGCCATCCTAACTAGATTATCTACTAGGATGGCCTATGGGTTTGGTCATATTGATCAGGTATTCTCACCATCTAGGATTCGATCTGGACAGCATGAACTTGACAAGTCCAAGCATAGGAGTGATGCCGGTACCTGCAGCCAGTAAGTAGATCCTTTTCACTTGTTTTAGCTGTAAGTAAAATTTTTGATTAGGTAAGTAATTCATTTTCAACAACTTTTATACATATAAGTAAGTACCTACTACGTATATGGTGATGATAATGAAAAGTAGCCTATAACCTTCCTCAAGAGTTAAGCTATCAAATGCAAAAAGAACTTTTCAAATAGGACTGGTAGTTCCTGAGACTAGCGCGTTCAAACAAACTCTTTCGCTTTATTATAATTTGAGTGAAGTACCTACTATATAGTAGTAGTAATGCAATTATGTAGGTAATTACTAGCGTACTAGGTAATTACCCGCGGCTTCGCTCGCGTGGTACCCGGATAAAAAATAGCCTATGTTACTCTCCAGCCCTCCAACTATCTCCAATACAACACAAATCACGTCAATCAGTCGCTCTGTTTTGACGTGAAAGCAGGACAAATAAACACACTTTCACATTTATAATATGGGTACGGATACTTACAGTTTGCAATTGAAAGTTTCCGTACGGTCCCGACAACGTGACTGTATCGCCCGGCTTGAGCGCTGTGATGTGTGGTGAGAGAGTTCCCTTGTCGTATCTCTTCACCGCTAGTCTCAGTGCAGGGATTTCGTCTGAACCCCAACCATCGCCTACAGGTGTGTAGGAACGGACGCATTCTGAACCTATAACCGAAGACGTAAGTTTTGTAAGGTTTTTGAATTGATGTTATCACTAGCTGTCTATACAAATACAAAGTTAATTAAAGCGTTTTTATGGCCGAATTTGTCAGTGAATGTACAACAATCAAATACCTTTTACACGGAGACTGCCCGAGTCAAATCGGACGAAAGATATAAAATAAAGTAAGCAAGCTAAATAAAAAGCCTCTGGATCAATTGCTTTTAATACTGTTGTCATAGTAATATACAATGTTGGTATAGGTAAGTATATTTTGACGACCTCTGTGCAGTGGCGGCGTAGCATGGGTTGGCACCCGGGGCGGTTCCTATTGAGCAACCCCCCCCCCCCCCCCCAATAAACGATGCAACATTTTGATGATTTTTCCGATTTTTTTTTTAAGACAAATGCGACATTTGATACCAAAATCAGTCAGAAATAATTTATTTTGCTCGCAAAATTGTTATCTACTCATGAAGCTATATGCGAGATCCACGAGCAAAGAGAGCCGATGGGTGATGATGATGATACTTTTGCATTCAAACATTTTTCCTACCAATTTGAACACCCTCTGGCACTCCCATTGAAAGGTAGATTTTAATTTTTTTTTGTAAGTAGGTACGGATTTTTTTTCACCGTGGTCCACGGTGACACCCCCCTGGAGCTTGGCGCCCGGGGCGGACCGCCCCGTCCGCCCCCCCTCTACGCCGCCACTGCCTCTGTGGTGCAGTGGGTGAAGGCCCGCTTGTGACGCAGGAGGTTGCGGGTTCGATCCCCGCCGCGGGACAAATGTTTGTATGATCTGCAAATATTTGTCTCGGGTCTGGGTGTTTTGTATGTATATTATGTATGTTTTAAAAAAAAATGTTTTTAAGTAGGTACCTAGTATATCAGTCATGTGGTTCCCATAACACAAGCTCTGCTTAGCTTGGGGCTACATGATGCTGTATGAAATGTGCAGCATTATTTATTTATTTATTTATATAAACGAGCCACTAAACTGTTTAGAAGCCATGGTGTCGTTCGTGAATGAATCAAAGTGACGCGATAAAAATGAGCTTTCCTCTCCATATTCAGATTGCCTTTTAGTACAACTCACCTTCGATTCTTCTATGCACCCTCACATGATGCCCCACAGGCACGACCACGGGTCCATCGCACGGCGCTATCGCCACCATAGCGGAGTCGTGACTGAGTCGTGTCGTGTCCGTCACCTTACACTCCACGCTCCGCGGTGAAGAGACGAGAGTGGGCGCGTCTAGTGTCGCTTCGCCGAAACCTTTCCACACAGCTGGCTCAGATTTATAAGCTGTCACCTGCAAATAAGTTCGAACGCAGGTATACTTGAAGTTTGTGTGAATAATGACTGCCATTCCCCTGTGTTCTATTTTGTTTTCGGTTGGACTTCTATACTGTGGTCAAAGTGACCGGTGCAGCTTCACCGAAATAAATCGAGAGCAGAAGGCTCAACGCCGGAAAGCCGGCAGATATACACGATGTAACAGGAGGGGTGGATCATCGGTGGCAGGGCGATGGGTGACCTCAATGCCTATCGATTTAACCCCCCTGTATGCGATATTCAGTCGTTCAAAAGTTATTCCGATTTTTATGAAAATTTAGTCAAAATCCGATTTTAGGCTGGATATCTCAAGTGTAGCCAAAATATTAGGTCTACGATTGTAATTTTTTTTTGTAAGTAAGTACTTTTATATTTTTTATAGAGATAAATCTAATACATATATTATATAATCTAAAAATAAATAAGTAAGTAAATAAATATATGTAGTACCTTTAGATAAAATAGTGTTAAAACCCCATTACCAGAGTTGGCCACTTGCTCATAAGAACTTACTTAGGTATTTTTTTATAAGTTTTAATTTTTATAGTGTTAAACCACACTTTGGTATTATTTCATTAGAAATGAAAAATCTTACCAAAATTTTCAATTCCGACGGGATTCGAACCCGCAATGATACAAACGATCCATTACTTAGGTACTTTACTTAGTGTTAAAATCTAGCCTTACTAATAGCACTTTGTATTATGTGCTAATAGAATTATTTTATGTAATAAGATATAATTACATGAGGTCATATAAGATAATTGACGAATGAACATTGCCCTTCATTCGAGCACGTGTAGTGTTAGCTACTCTATCTAAATTACCTTCAGAAGCTCTTTCAAAATTACTAGATAGCGTTAAATTTGGGTTCAACTAAGTCCGCACGACCTTTAGGTCATGAACCTTAGTAAAACTTAGGGTGTATATCCACGCTCAAATTTTGTCTCAGTGACAATTTTGTTGCGGTTGCGTCGCTGTGATTCAGAAGATAGGTATTCTGACAGTAGTTCATTTCGTTAGAGCGTATCTTTCAAAGTCTCGTAACTATTCTTTGTTTAAAATGATTACTTTTGTTTATTTAGATGGACTGAGGCGCAAGGTATTGGTGGTTCAGATTGGGGGAAAAATGTGTGTGCGATTTGCGGATTTTGATTTGTTCTGAGCGTACCGAAGATACAAGTTAACCTAGTAAAAAAGTTTGAATGAGCTGTGGAAAGCTGTGTGAAAGTTTGAAAGGGGCTAGTGGCCTGCTAGTACAGGATCAAGACTGTAGGTAGAGTAAGGTGGTTTTGTACCGATTTATTTTGTTCATATCATTTCCATACAAAGAATAAACGTACAACATAAAACAATTAAATAGACAAAGTTTCCCGTGAGCGCGCTACCTTAAACCAAGGGTGTGTTAAAATGGCACGGATTGAAGTCGTTTCAAAATCAAGGGTAATAAAAGCAGTGTATCCTCACCTCAATCTTCCCGCTTTCAGCGAAAACCCTCAACTGTAATGGCTCACGAAGTTTCGCCTCTGGCACGATCTTGAGAGTCTTTAGCCATCCGTTCGTCGCCACTTCAATGAGTAAAGCACCATCTGACATTCTTGCACAACCACCGGGGTTTGCTAACGGACCTGTATATACGTATATCGCAAGTTTTGTGGATGTTTGTATCCAATCGTAGCGTAGTGGTTGCGGCGAGTCGGGGTTTTTTTCTTTTTTCTTGACGGGACTAGCTGCTGCTCTTCTACTTATAGAAACGGGGAGATCACTGGACTGTATCAAACTCTGCATAATCTTGCTCGGCGGACTGCCTTTGTGCGTGTCTTCTTTACTTATTTTCTTTCTCACGGGCGTTATGCAATTAGCTAAGTTCTCCATTGACTTTCTGACTAGTTCTTGAGCTTTCGACGGTTCTTTTAGCCGGTCTGATTTGGAAGATATACTGGAGGATTCGAAGATTTCTTCTGCGTCGGGAAGGTCAAACCTTAGGGGCCCGACGAGGCATTTTGCTAGGAGGGAGTCGTAGTTGACCCATGGATGGACTTTGTCGAAGAGTTCTGTAGCATCCTTTCCCGCACCGCGCATGAGCTCTTCTGGACCTAAAACATACATTTATAAATTCACGCCTCTTTCCCGTAGTGAAAGGCAGACCAAACTGATATTTATTTGCTATGGTTCTGACACACATTTTTCACCTCATGAGTGGGGGTTATTATATTCTCACAATCTCGCCGATTAGGGTATTTTTGACCTGATCTTTTTCCAAAAAGTCATGGTCCTAAAACGTTTAGAGTATTTTGACAACAGATTTTTTGCATGGCACTTACTTTACACAGTTTTTACCTTTTTTATTACCTTTCTCCACATTTTTCTGTTTGATTTATGTTATGTAGGTACCTAATTCATTTTATAGGGAATTGGACATGGACATTGAATAATATTCAAATGTCTGTTGCTTACCTCCAGGATGGTAAGGTAAGTAATGTGTGATGTTGTAGACCCGCCCCCGTATCGCAAGCCACGCGTTATCTGCAACAAGAAATAGTAGATTGTATTATAAGGGGGCAAAATAACATTTTGACGGCGAGGGCGCTTTTTTGAATCCAGAGCGAAGTGAAGGATTCTAGAGTAGAATCCCGAGCGTAGCGAGGGATTCTTTAGTAGAATCCTGAACGTAGCGAGGGATTTAAAGTACGTCGCCCGAGCCAAAAATATATTTTGCGCCCGAGTGATACACTCTACTTTTCATTACAATCTATGAGAAAATAAAAGGGAAGAGAAAAGAATGTGTTAAATCGACAAAGTTCCACTTGAGAAGAGTAATCGGGAATTAAATTTTTTTTATTTAGATTTCGGTGAGCGGTATGTTAATCTAGCAGCGCCCTCGCGGCGTTGCCCCCGTAGTGATGGTTTATGGTGATGATGATGATGATGAAAAGTAGCCTATAACCTTCCTCAAGAGTTTAGCTATCAAATACAGAAATAATTTTTCAAATCCGACTGGTAGTTCCTGAGATTTAGCGCGTTCAAACAAACTCTTCCGCTAGAATTGCTCAATAGTTCCACGAAAACAAACTAGATGGCGGTAGTAAAAAAGACCGTTTTCTAGATCGCGCTGACGAAAACGCACAGGATTTTATGAGGTTGAAATTACAATTTTTGTATGGACAGAACTAAAACCGCAAAGTATAAATCTCTAAATGTGATTACAACTGTGGTGTTTTTGGAAGAGTCGAGATGAATGAATGTGGAAAGTAGTTGTACCTCTAAAGTGCGCGGCAAAGATAATTCCGGCGCACTTAAAGGGGATAAAAAACTCATTATTTTCCGCTAAACTAAATAAAGAGGATTAAAAACTCATTACTGCCCGCTAAAAGTTCCTTGAAGAGGAATCATCTACTTTGGGCGCACTTAAAGGCGAACAAAGTCGTCCTTTTCGAATAGATGGAATGAAAATACATTTTTCATTCCATCTATTCGAAAAGGACGACTTTGTTCGCCTTTAAGTGCGCCCAAAGTAGATGATTCCTCTTCAAGGAACTTTTAGCGGGCAGTAATGAGTTTTTAATCCTCTTTATAAGTTTAGCGGGCAGTAATGAGTTTTTAATCCCCTTTAAGTGCGCCGGAATTATCTATGAATTATCTTTGCCGCGCACTTTTGAGGTACAAGTCAGTGTCTCCATATGAAAATTAAGGATTACCGTGTTACCAGGGTGAAAATACGGTGTTTTACGGTGTGTCAGATAAAAATTTACCGTAATTACCGTGTAATGTTTAAGTGTATGGTAAAATTGGTAAATAAGTAGATAAAAAACAAATTATAGAGAATTTAAAAGCAATAATTAAATTACAATCAAAATTTAATTTTTAATACCTACTTATTATTAATTGTTACATGTTTCTATTTTTTGTAATGAATTTAAACCTACTTACTTATAAAAAACTAGTTCCTTAATCCGAATCTAAGACGACAATTTCTTTTTCGTAAATAGAAGCATTCATTTTGCTGATCATTTCTTTAGTGGGCATGAAATCAACACAGGTTTTTCCTCTTCTTTTTATCGAAACAGTAGGGTTTTTCCCCTGAACTAGGTGCTGAGTGTTGCCATCTAAAATTTTGTGTTTTAAAAAGTTACGTTTCGTTACACGTAATCAAAAAAATATCAAAAATGCGAAAAGTTATTCATCATCTTATTACGGTAGAATTACGACACGGTAATGCACGTTTACCGTTGACCGTAGATTATGTCAGATTACGGTGCATCTACGGTAATTACCGTGTATATGGAGACACTGGGTACAACTACTTTCCACATTCATCTCAAATCTACCAAGATGAATGAGGGAGGACTCTTCCAAAAACACCACAGTTGTAATCACATTTAGAGATTTATTACTCTGCAGTTTTCTATCCATACATAATTGTAATTCCAACCTGATAAAATCCTGTGCGTTTTCGTCAGCGCGATCTAGAACGATGGTCTACTGGCGCCATCTAGTTTGTTTTCGTGGAACTATTGAGCAATTCTAGCGGAAGAGATTTTTTGTTTGAACGCGCTAATCTCACAAAACAGGTTTTTATAATAGCTACCTACAACGTTTTTAATATTCATTATTCTGTATATTTATTTAGCTATTTATTTATACATATTTATATTGTTTGTGAGAGAAATAAATAAATAAATGAAATGAAATGAAATCTCAGGAACTACCAGTCGGATTTGAAAAATTATTTCTGTATTTGATAGCTAAACTCTTGAGGAAGGTTATAGGCTACTTTTCATCATCATCATCATCATCACCATAAACCATCACTACGGGGGCAACGCCGCGAGGGCGCTGCTAGTGTCGGATAAACATACCGCCCACCATTCAGCCGGCGCGCGGCCACCGTCTGAATAAAAAAAAATTAATCCCCGATTACTCTTCTCAAGTGGAACTTCGTTGATTTAACACATTCCTTTCTCCTCCCTTTTATTTTCTCATAGATTGTAATGAAAAGTAGAGTGTATCACTCGGGCGCAAAATATATTTTTGGCTCGGGCGACGTACTTTAAATCCCTCGCTTCGTTCAGGATTCTACTAAAGAATCCCTCGCTACGCTCGGGATTCTACTCTAGAATCCTTCACTTCGCTCTGGATTCAAAAAAGCGCCCTCGCCGTAAAAATATTATTTTCCCCCCATATAATACAATCTACTAATATTTTTTCTGTATGTGAACACATATGTTCTCACGAATACAATGTGTAAAGATTACCGGCCCGAAAGACACTTGTAAAAATCTAATAAGTACTTAATTTTGATATTTTTTCCGTAATGGTAATCCATTGCGGAAAAAAATATCAAAATTATAATTTAAATAAAACTTTACATGTACTTACTTAATTTTAATTTCAGACTTTTTGTTCTTAAATTACCATAGTGCCCCTTAAATCTAGCATTCTTTATTATATGTAAACCGCCACGTTTTGACCTAGAGTGGTTTAAGCATTTTTTTTTAATTTAATTTTTGTAACTTATTCTTCGAAAATAATAGAATCTAATCTCCTAAACTTCTAATAACACTGTTAAACTTTCGCGATTTGTTAACATAATGATAATTATTATTACGGGATTTTATCGCGTACCTTTTATTTATTTTGTTTCCCGACGTTTCGAACACCTTGCAACAAACGTTGGGAAACAAAATAAATAAAAGGTACGCGATAAAATCCCGTAATAATAATTATCATTATATTCTAATAACACTTTCATGGATCGGACAGGGTTTTCATTAGACACCGTATAGGTTTTTATGAATTTAATTAAGTATTCTAAAGTAGGAACTTCGTATTATACCGCGAGCTTTTGGTCATCCTAAAACACCCACAGGGATTTTAGTCCGACCAAAAGCCTTCGTCATGGTTAAGTGCTAGCCGACGTTTTTTCCCCGAACTCATTATTAAACACTTGAAGCAAGGTAGACGGTTAGAGTACACATTTTTAATTAAGTAAATTATTTAAATGAGGTAAATATTTACAAGTACGAAGAAATAGTTGATTAAATTGTTTATAACATGCACTAACTGTGCTACTCGCGAAGACTATGAGTTAGTGGCCAACTTTGGCTATGGAGGTTTTAGTTTTCGCAAAACAAGAAAGAAAGATTTATCTTTAAGAGGCATTAGACAAAATTTTCTGATTTACGTGATGTTTTGGGGCAGGATTTTTCAATGAAAACACTGTATTTATAAAAAAATTATGGCACAGCATGAAATATCATTTCAATTTTGTACTATTAAATGAGCTACTTTTGTATTTTTATTATTTCTTTTTGATTAATCGACCTCAAACCGGCGACTGTTTTGTGAATTTTTGCTGTAAGAGGTTTAGAAATCACCATATTTACGAATCATTTTGACGTCCAAATGGTATAAAAAAATTACGATGTTTTGCTGTGATAGTCAACCAAACTATTAAATGGATCACTTTTTACTACCTTTATTTAGTTTTTGAGTAAAAAAATCTTTAACTTAGTCCAAATTTCGAGAAAACGGCCAAAGAATTGCTTTTGATTTTGGCTACTTAGAACTGACTTAGAACTCTTGTTCGTAAAATTAACAAAACAGAAATAAACTTGAGTTCAAAATCAATCCTTTTCTGAAAAAAAAAATGCAAAAAGATTAAAAAATTGGCCACGAAAAATCTTTTAAAACAACCTAAAACGCGTCGTATCTACTACCCTATCTACTCGACGCAAGCAGACCGCGCCGAGCGCTTCTAGGGGGTGGACGTATCGCTTTGCATCCCGGAGCTCGCACTGAGTCGACTCGCAAAGCACGTCGCCGGCTACGAAGAATATAGCGAAATAGGAGCGTTTGATACATTGGTTGCTAAGTTATTAATTACCTATTTTTAAATATTTTCTGCGGGGCTAAAAAGGCCGTTAAAGCAGAATAATGATCTGAATTGTTGTGTAACTAATAATGTAATAATAGGGTGACAGCGAGCTGATCTGATGATGGAGTCAGGACCTGTTCCATGGAATTTTATGATGATATGGGTATCAAATGAAAGGGCTTGATGAGCGCAACACAATGCTGATCTGATGATGGAGTCAGGACCTGTTCCCTGGAACTTTTTAATGATATGGGTATCAAATGACAGAGCTTGATGAGCGCAACACAATGCTGATCTGATGATGGAGTCAGGACCTGTTCCCTGGAACTTTTTAATGATATGGGTATCAAATAAAAGAGCTTGATGAGCGCAACACAATGCTGATCTGATGATGGAGTCAGGACCTGTTCCATGGAACTTTTTAATGATATGGGTATCAAATGAAAGGGTTTGATGAGCGAAACACAATGCTGATCTGATGATGGAGTCAGGACCTGCTCCATGGAACTTTTTAATAATATGGGTATCAAATGAAAGGGCTTGATGAGCGCAACACAATGCTGATCTGATGATGGAGTCAGGACCTGTTCCATGGAACTTTTTAATGATATGGGTATCAAATTAAAGGGCTTGACGAGCGCAACACAATGCTGATCTGATGATGGAGTCAGGACCTGTTCCCTAGAACTTTTTAATGATATGGGTATCAAATGAAAGGGCTTGATGACCGAAACACAATTCTGATCTGATGATGGAGTCAGGACCTGCTCCATGGAACTTTTTAATAATATGGGTATCAAATGAAAGGGCTTGATGAGCGCAACACAATGCTGATCTGATGATGGAGTCAGGACCTGTTCCATGGAACTTTTTAATGATATGGGTAT
Source organism: Camptogramma bilineatum (assembly GCA_958496255.1). Taxonomy (NCBI): domain Eukaryota; kingdom Metazoa; phylum Arthropoda; class Insecta; order Lepidoptera; family Geometridae; genus Camptogramma; species Camptogramma bilineatum. Next base: position 7,518,499 of record OY292465.1, on the reverse strand, counting down.
CAAATGAAAGGGTTTGATGAGCGAAACACAATTCTGATCTGATGATGGAGTCAGGACCTGCTCCATGGAACTTTTTAATAATATGGGTATCAAATGAAAGGGCTTGATGAGCGCAACACAATGCTGATCTGATGATGGAGTCAGGACCTGTTCCATGGAACTTTTTAATGATATGGGTATCAAATTAAAGGGCTTGATGAGCGCAACACAATGCTGATCTGATGATGGAGTCAGGACCTGTTCCCTGGAACTTTTTAATGATATGGGTATCAAATGAAAGGGCTTGATGACCGAAACACAATGCTGATCTGATGATGGAGTCAGGACCTGTTCCATCGAACTTTATAATGATATGGGTATCAAATGAAAGAGCTTGATGAGCGCAACACAATGCTGATCTGATGATGGAGTCAGGACCTGTTCCATGGAACTTTTTAATGATATGGGTATCAAATGAAAGGGTTTGATGAGCGAAACACAATGCTGATCTGATGATGGAGTCAGGACCTGCTCCATGGAACATTTTAATAATATGGGTATCAAATGAAAGGGTTTGATGAGCGCAACACAATGCTGATCTGATGATGGAGTCAGGACCTGTTCCATGGAACTCTTTAATGATATGGGTATCAAATTAAAGGGCTTGATGAGCGCAACACAATGCTGATCTGATAATGGAGTCAGGACCTGTTCCATGGAATTTTTTAATGATATGGGTATTAAATGAAAGGGTTTGATGAGCGAAACACAATGCTGATCTGATGATGGAGTCAGGACCTGGTTCATGGAACTTTTTAATCATATGTGTATCAAATGAAAGGGCTTGATGAGCAAAACATAATGCTGATCTGATGATGGACTTATGACCTGTTCCATGGAACTTTTAATGATAATATGGGCATCAAATGAAAGGGCTTGATGAACAAAACACAATGCTGATCTGATGATGGAGTCAGGACCTGTTCCCTGGAACTTTACAATGATATGGGTATCAAATGAAAGGGCTTGATGAGCGAAACACAAAGCTGGGTCGGGGTTTACTTTGACTTTGATTCTTGATTTTGACTTTCACTTTGATTCTTGATTCTTGATTTTCAATTTTAGTTTCTCTATTCTCGGATCTCGGATCCTTGATTTTCGATTTTCGAGTCTCAATTCTTGATTATCGGATCTTGGATATCGGGTTCTTGATTCTTGATTTTGATTCTTGATTTTCAATTTTCGATTATCGATTCTCGGATCTTGTATCTCGGATTCTTAATTCTTGATTTTCAATTTTTTAATTTTTGATTTGTGATTCTTGATTCTTGTTTCTCATTTCTCGATTCTCGGATCTCGGATTTTTATTTTGATTTTTATTTCTTGATTTTGATTTTAAAATTAAAATCAAGATTAAAAATGAAAAATCAGCTTTGTGTTTCGCGCATAAAACCCTTTCATTTGATACCCATATCATTATAAAGTTCCATGGAACAGGTCCTGATTCCATCATCAGATCAGCATTGTGTTTTGCTCATTAAACCCTTTCATTTGATACCCATATCATTATAAAGTTCGATGGAACAGGTCCTGACTCCATCATTAGATCAGCATTGTGTTGCGCTCATCAAGTCCTTTCATTTGATACCCATATCATTAAAAAGTTCCATGAAGCAGGTCCTGACTCCATCATCAGATCAGAATTGTGTTTCGCTCATCAAACCCTTTCATTTGATACCCATATCATTAAAAAGTTCCATGGAACAGGTCCTGACTCCATCATCAGATCAGCATTGTGTTGCGCTCATCAAGCCCTTTCATTTGATACCCATATCATTAAAAAGTTCCATGGAACAGGTCCTGACTCCATCATCAGATCAGAATTGTGTTTCGCTCATCAAACCCTTTCATTTGATACCCATATCATTATAAAGTTCGATGGAACAGGTCCTGACTCCATCATCAGATCAGCATTGTGTTTCGGTCATCAAGCCCTTTAATTTGATACCCATATCATTAAAAAGTTCTAGGGAACAGGTCCTGACTCCATCATCAGATCAGCATTGTGTTGCGCTCGTCAAGCCCTTTAATTTGATACCCATATCATTAAAAAGTTCCATGGAACAGGTCCTGACTCCATCATCAGATCAGCATTGTGTTGCGCTCATCAAGCCCTTTCATTTGATACCCATATTATTAAAAAGTTCCATGGAGCAGGTCCTGACTCCATCATCAGATCAGCATTGTGTTTCGCTCATCAAACCCTTTCATTTGATACCCATATCATTAAAAAGTTCCATGGAACAGGTCCTGACTCCATCATCAGATCAGCATTGTGTTGCGCTCATCAAGCCCTTTCATTTGATACCCATATCATTAAAAAGTTCCATGGAGCAGGTCCTGGCTCCATCATCAGATCAGCATTGTGTTGCGCTCATCAAGCCCTGTCATTTGATACCCATATCATTAAAAAGTTCCATGGAACAGGTCCTGACTCCATCATCAGATGAGCTAGCTGTCACCATATTATTTCATTGTAGTCGGAACTTGACTGACATGCTGAGATCCAAGTTTCAACTCAATCGGACTATTTACTGAAGAGTTCTGTTGAAAAGCTCCTGACTCCATCAGATCAGCACAATATGGTTTATGGGACAAAAAAACAAACATTTATTTTTTTGTAATTATTTGTATTCAAAGTGTAACTAACCCGACTTTGTTTTGTGTTATACCTATAGGTACCTACCTAAGTACCTACCCAAAAAGTATTTTTACTATCTCAAATAAATCAATCACATGAAAATTACCAAAACCGTTTAGTCTAAGAAACGGAGCGCTGTTCATTGGGTGTTAGAATTTAGCAACTTTTGTCCCTCCGAGCGCTGATTTTGTCGAGTGCGAAATTGTATAATGGCTCTTAAGAAGAGATCGTAAAGTATCCCTATCGGCGACCTTGCAAAACGTTGCGTAACTTCTACTCAGTTTTTACAATGTTTTACGAAAATGGTCTTTAGTTCTCAAATTACTACATTGTTATCCGTCAAAAAGAATTACGTATTTATTAGTACATTTTTTGACAAATAAACAAAAATGGAACGCGCCGACTCCGGTGAGGTCCTTTTTTTCGATTTGTCCAGTTCATCCAGTCCATCAGACATTTACTCAAAAATAAATAAAATAGAATGTCTTAAGTACTTTCAGTATTGTGTCTGGAGAGTTCGGGCAGAGACGGGGCGCATTCCACCACCGCGCCGATCCCGAGGTAATTCCTCGAGCTGCCGAGCCGGATCCAGTCCATCAGACTGACTTATAAACAAATAAAATTTGAATAGAAAGTCTTACTTTCAGTATTGTGTGTGGAGAGCTCCTGGGGAGAGACGGGGCGCATCCGGCCGCCGACTCCGGTGAGGTCCTTCCCCGAATTGCCGAGCCGGATCCAGTCCATCAGACTGACTCTTAAATAAATAAAAATGAAATAGAAAGTCTTACTTTCAGTATTGTGCGTGGAGAGCTCCTGGGGAGAGACGGGGCGCATCCGGCCGCCGACTCCGCTGAGGTCCTTCCCCGAGTTGCCGAGCCGGATCCAGTCCATCAGGCTGTGGCCCGGCTGCAGTGCGCATTTGTTGCGGGGGTTGCCTGAAAGATACTATACTTTAAAACACGGAACATAACAATATCTCAAACTCTTAGCTCAGTTGGTAGTAGCTCTGCCTTCTGCGCTGTAGGTCGTGGGTTCGATTTCCACCCAGGACAAACATTTGTGTGATGAACATAGATGTTTGTTCTGTGTCTGGGTGTCATAAAGTATTCTAAGTATGTATTTAAAAATATATGTAAGTATACTATCAGTTATCTGGTTCCCATAGTACAAGTTTTGCTTAGTTTGGGACTAGATGGCGCTGTGTAAAATGTCCAGCAATATTTATTTATTTATTACTATTTCAAATTGGCGTACAATAATAACATTAAAATTGTAGCAGTTTCATCTAAAGGAGGTTCATAAAACTGTTAAAACAATTTACATGGGAACCAGAACATAGGTAGAATACATAATAGATCCTTTTTTGTAAATACATTATTAGATTAAGGCTGATTTTAGTCTCACGCTCACCGTCAGCGCTGATAGGCGAGTGATCTTTATTACAATGAAATAAGGATACTAATTGTCAGGCACTGACGAGAGCAATCAGCGTATTCTGCTAAACAATCAGTATCCTTATTTAATTGTAATAAAGATCACTCGCCTATCAGCGCTGACGGTGAGCGTGAGACTAAAATCAGCCTTCCTTACAATGTCGCTGTTTCGTGCTAATCATTAGCTCATAACCAACATACTAAACATAGGTACTAAAACTTAACATAAACATAAACTTGATCTTCAGTTTCCATTAGCTAATGGAAACTTGAAGATTAAGTTTTTAGCATCTCAAGGCCTTAGAAATCAATAACTGAACGTTCAGTGAGGGTTTATAACTGCCAAATGTTTTGCCATCCTGGAAAATTTCGCTAAGGCATTAGCGAATTTAGTCGTGTAAAATGTACCTATGTTTAGGAACTATGGAGAAATCCACGTAGGTATTCAGGAACGTAGCCTTATACAATCATCAAGTACGTGCATCCGTTCGAATGTGAGGGACAATAGTAAAGGCTAAATAACTAGCGAACGCCCGCGGCTTCGCCCGCGTGGACTACTTTTTGTTTTATCCCACGGAAACCATACATTTTTTCGGGATAAAAAGCCTATTTTTTATCAAAATTACTTATGAGACTCTTTTGAGTGTTTTTAGGGTTCCGTACCTTAAAAGGTAAAAAAGGAACCCTTATAAGATCACTTTCTTGTCCGTCTGTCCGTCTGTCCGTCTGTCCGTCTGTCCGTCTGTCCGTCTGTCTGTCTGTCTGTCCGTGTGTCACCATCGATTATCTCAGGAACGGGTAGAGCTAGTAAGTTAAAATTTATACCATATACTAAGGTCTATAGTCCCTATTGTGAGTATAAAAATCAAGGTCCTGAGTCAACACTATAAAAAGATATAGGCAAATTTAGGTTTTCGTGAAAACTTGTGAGTACCAAAACTTACCTTAATTATCAACTTTTTTTATTTTTCGGAATTTTTCCTTTACTTGTGCTGGAAGACCTTGCTTGTAACCAAATTTGACAATTCTAGGTCAACCGGAAGTACCCTAGAGGTTTTGGGTCGAAAACCTAAATGGTAGTTCCCGTTGACCTAGAATAACGAAATTTGGCAAAAAGCAAGGTCTTATAGCACAAATAAAGGAAAAATTCCAAAAAATTAAAAAAGTTGAAAATTAAAGGGTGTTCCCATACATACATAGTTGACGCCAATTAAGATTGTCCTCTGAGTTGTATGGGCGCTCATACAAATAAGCGGGCTACAATAACATAATGGGTATAATGGGTAGGTACGGAACCCTCGGCGTACGAGTTCTACTCGCACTTGACCGGTTTTTTTCGCTATTGCTAATAGTTTCAGATTTGGCCCTAGAGACACTATTGAAAAAGTCACCCTGTATAACTCGGTCCTGACTGAGTGAAGCTGTATAATGTTCTCACAATATTGTTTGCTATACTCCTAAGAGTTTATATTTTGATGTGTGATTGATGGCCGCGCGATATAAAAAAAGACACCAACCTCCCATACAAAATCGGCATGACAATTTCATCAAAATCGGTTTAGTAGTTATGGAGATACGTGGTAACAAACATTCACACACACACGGACTTTCACCTTTATAATATTAGTAGGATAAGTTTCACAAGCTGTCGGTGTGATTACAATATTATATCGTAGTATATTCGATATTTGCGCCTTTACCCGAAGTTTATTGCAGCATAAATAAAGCTAAAGTAAAGGTTTTTAGTAGCCAAAGTAATTTATTGAACGCCAGATACTAATCGTCGAGTCGGTAAAGGAATAACTATACAATATAAACCTATAATACAATACAATCTAATTACTATTAAGTAGATGGGTTGATTTTGGCAAAACAGAATAAAAATGGAGCTTTGCAAGGTTCCTTAACGAATGAAATGAAACAAAACGATTTCATGACAAGTACAGGTATATCTTTTGCCACACGACAGAAAGAGAAGCACTCTAATATTGTCGTAGTTCGTAGTTGCTTGAATATTCGTCGTCATTGAATTCTGTAGCATGACTATTTTAATGCTCAGTAGATGGTATTGTAGCACCTCTACGAAGTGCTACGAACGTTGTAGCACTCGCTAGATTTAGAGACTATTCACATTATACTTTTACTTTGTTCTGTATACATAGGCGTGCTTATGTCGCAAGCGGCTATATAAATTAAAAATAAATAAATTTTACATTTTCTGTTCATGACTGTATCCCCAATGCACACGCACATTCTTTCTGATCTTTAGGCATATAATATACTTACTTTGAAGATGTTTAGGGGGATAGAGTCTACCCGGGGTAGACAGAGGTATGTCCAAATTCATATTTGGTACATATGCCCACACTTTCTTTTCCTTTACTGTTTAGTTAGAGCTTCTGTTAGTAAGCTTATTTTTGTTGAAACGAAAAATACTTTAATGCACGGCTAGGGTACGAACCCACGACCTTCAGATCGAGAATTCAGGCACTATCCACTCGGCTACGGCTCATTCATTTAACAGGTATTTTTAAAACATTTTTAATCGTATACGAAGCGAGGCATGAATTATTCAATGTTCGGCAGGAATCGTTAATCAGCGCCAATTTACTCGTTTAAAGGCAAACACAAAATACCGGGCTTGCACTATTTGTTTATTTAAAGTATTAGTAGATATTTAATTTCCTTCCTTTATGTTATGAATGTAAAGTTTGTGAGAATAATAATAAAGTCTTGTTTTTTGTGTTGTAATCTTTCATGCCCGCTCCATACATACATTATGTTTGTTTGTTTAAAACTCACATTTATAGAAAAAAGAAGAGGTAATTAGTATTATCTTTAGTATTTCTTAACAGATAATTATTTCAACCGGCTAAATATCATTGAAATCCAAACTTAATATCATACAAACTTTGAAAATAGAACATTCCAATGTTATATCGAACGCTTAAAAATAGTATATTTTAGAGTATTTAATAAATAACTTTCGTGGGCCACGCCCACATGCTTCCTATATTTCTTTCATTTTCAGAATTCTTGATTAGTAGTAGAATAAACTAGGTCCCTAGCATTTAATATATATTTTTTAATTTTTTTAGCACGGGTATTACGAGAGCAAAGCTACGAGTAGAAGCTAAAAAGAAATGTAGTACCTACATTTTATTACATAATACATAAGTACATATAGCTAACATATGTACTGTACAATCGTTCTTTAATAATGATCAAAACAGCAGTTGCTTCATTGTTATCCTATGTTTACAATATTGTTTGTTTGCGCGAATCTAATTGGATAACTTTTGGGTGTTTCAAAGCTTAAACTAATGTTCAAGGGGTGCAAGCCAATTAAGAAGTTTACCGATAAATATAATTGAAACAATTCAAAACTTTGCACAGTAGTATTCACTGAAAGAAAGTTCTCATATTTTAGACCCGGTTTATACCAAAGCGGAGAGGAGAAGAGTTATACGGAGGCAACCAGAGGGCCTAGCCAACCAGCATTCGCTATGAAGCGATTCGATTTCTATAATTCGCTAACACTCGAACGTGACGTTTCATTGGTCGAACGTAAGGTCACGTGGTCTTCGTTTCATTTATCCACCAATGAAACATCGGCGATAGTAAGCGAAGCGAAGCGAATTGTAGAAATAGAATCGATTGATGCCACTTGGCTAGAGGCCCTGTATAGCGGACAGGGTGATGTGATTCCATCAATGTGGGGCGGAGTTGTGAGCTGGTTAGAGTGGAGCTAAGCTGACTCCGTGTCACGTCTCAGGCCTCCACTCTCATCTTCCCAGTACGTATGTATGTTCATATGAACTAGTGGGACAGAGTTTTTATTCTCCTTTTCCCCTAAGCACATACGCCGCTCACGTTCCGTTGCTCACTTTAAAACATTGTGGTATTGATCGCGGTTCAGTTTATGTCATAGCTTAGTTCAGGGGCCGTATCACGAACTCTTAGAGCAACGTTAAAACAAGTATGAAACATACCTGCTTTAGGCTTGTTTTGAAATTGCTAAAGCAGCAGTACTGATTCAAGCTTATTTTAAACAAGCCTAAAGCAGGACTGTTTCAAGCTTGTTTTAACATTTTTAATTGAGTTCATGGTACGGCCCCAGAGGAGAAATACGAACTCAGTTTCAAGCTTTTAGTACGTATGATCCAGGCTGCGCGTCGATTGTGTCAGTCAGTCAGCAAAATGAGAGTAAAAAAAAAAAACCATTTTTTTTTCACTGGGAGACAATGGTTTTGATTCATATAAATCATTCAACCATAATTGGCTATATTGCTACTGGACAAAATTCAAAATTTATAGAAGTATGTTATAGTAGTAGTAAGTATTCTATTAAGTTGTTAACGCTCTTATAACTCGCTAAGTCGGTTTTGATTAATTGTTAAAGTTAAACGACGTTCTGCGCCAAAACACCTGAGTGTTTCCGAGCTTTGGAGACATGTTAAATTGTCGTTGCCAGCCATAAAGCTTTGACGAAAGCTTTCAGGCCGTTTAATCTCCGTCATCAGAGTTGGCCACTGGCTCATAGGATTTTACTATAGTTTTATTACATCAAAAAAGGCCAACTGAACTGCGGAGCTAAAAAGGTCGCTATTGCAGAGTCGCGGTGAAGGAATTGAACTATTGCCATCTCTTTTCATTGACTGAGAGTGAAAAGAGATGGCAATAGTTCGGTTCCTTTAAAGCGATTCTGCAATAGCGACCTTTTTAGCTCCGCTGGCGATGAATGCCTACCGAGTTCCTTCACGGCCTTCAAAGTGACGGTTTCCTAATGACTTCAATCTCGCTTTTTTCAATATTAGCACCTAATTTATAATTTTGCCCGCGTACACATCGGACAAGGTTATTGAATTCTCGATTTTGCAGATTATTTGAATTATTTGCTTTCGCCTTTAGGCAGATTTTAATACCGGTAAACACAGTTTTAAAACCGGATTTTATACTTATGTATCTGTTTTGTAAAATGGCTAGCTAGACTTCCATTTGGGTCATGAGCGCGTCATCTAAAACGCAATTTGCCTTTGTATGAAAATGCCTAACACGTATGTCCCCTCATAAGCAGTTCATCTAAGGAACAAAACGTCAAAGTAGCTTATTACCTAAAACGCATAACATTACTTGGTTACCCCTTTCTAACGTAGAATCTACATTCTGTCTGTAGCACGTAATACTTATCATATTCATTTTAATGTTTAGTAGTTGTTTGTACAGGTCGACTAAACTTTTTAACCGACTTCCAAAAAGGAGGAGGTGCTATGTTCGGCTGTAGGTATGCATGTTTTTTTTGTACTTTTTTTTAAGGTCATACAGCGCGACGCACCAGCATAATATGCAGTGTACGAGTATATCAGCAATGAGAGTAATTATCCAATTCGATTGCAGCCTACGCCGCAAGGGGATTTTTAATTCCATCACATGACGTATATTATAATGTGGCACAAACTAAGGGAAACCCAGCAGTGGTAAAGACCGGAATTCGAAATAATATTGATGACTATAATAAATTTAATAATTTAACACCAATTATTTACATGAGCATTATTAGACGTACCTACCTATGACCACTTCCTAATCTTCAAAGGATGTTAAAGTCCTAAAGACGTGAGAGATTGATTACCGCGTTGGGTTCTAGTGTTGTGATCCTGTTTCGTATTTTTTTACCGACTTCAAAAAAGGAGGAGGTTCTGTACTCTGACTGACTGTATGTATATTTTTTTTAATATCTATGTTCACCAATTTCTTCGCCGCCAACTTAGAATTTTTTTGTTTACCCTTCAAACCTTTGAAAGGGTATACTCTCCAGGTGGTCCCATAATTGTCAAATATCAAGGAAATGAAGACGGTTTTTATTTTTTTCTAAAAATATCTTGTTTTTATCAAGCTGCTCTACATTTGAACTTGGTAGCAAATAAATGTTGATTCTCTGGTAACTAAAATACCCTGTAAATTGTTTGGAATGATAGCAATTTTTCTACCCCCGGTCTCCATTACGAACCAAAAACGAGGATCAGGGTGCTCCGCCTGCGGTCTAATTCTCAATTTCGCCCTCAATTTGCTGAATCATCCACCTCCAAATTGCACATTTCGCCATCAAGGTGCGGCAAATTTTATTTACCGTGTTAGAAAGATCTAACGTAACATATTATAGAAGTTTAAATTATACTTCACGCTCGTTTTATAATGTAAATGTTTGTGTTTTTATATTTGTAGGTACTCAGTTACGTAGGCAACGGCTAAACAAACCAAATTAAAAAATATCACACTAATATTAAAGCTTTTAATAGGAAATCGCGAGCTGATTTAAATGGTTCTAAACATGGGTACTTTACAGTTATTCACTGAGGAGGTCCGTTGAACAGCTTCTGACTCCACCATCAGATCAGCTCGCTATCAACAAAATATTACATTATCGCAGATAATCTGTATCTGTGCCTAAGCTCAATCGTTTGCGAAAAACCGCTTTATAATTCAGTTGCAAGATTCCACCCGATCAAACATACCAAGCAAGTTAAATAAAAGCTTGCGAAAAGGCTACCTTTTATCCTACAAAAGTTGACCCTTGGGATAGCATAATGTCAATCACTGTAATGGCTTAACGAATATTGATGAATACTTTACTAGCAGTTTGTGGCCGGCATCGCTCGTCAGAATTTCCCAACCATTTTCCCAAAATTTTCTTTCATACAAACCTTGTCCAGGCAATTACGAATACAAAAAAATACATAGTAGGTACTTATATACCTCTACTAATATAATAAAGCGGAAGAGTTTGTTTGTTTGTTTGAACGCGCTGATCTCAAGAACTACCAGTCAGATTTGAATTTTTTTTCCTGCATGTGATATCTAAACTGTTGAGGAAGATTACAGGCTACTTTTCATCATCATCATTAGCAGCATAAACCATCACTACCGGGATAACGTCTCGAGGACGCTGCTAGTCAAAAATAAAACGTTAATTTGCCAATAAATTAAATGATTTGACTATTACGGACTTTAGAGTCCAATACACTTAATATACTACACTTATATACTGTTCTGTTCCCCCAGTCCATTATTGGGCGAACAAATCACCAGCTTAATGGCGTCGATAACCAGAATTTCGATTGCATCGTGATTGATAGCAACAAACCCGTCAAAGCTTTGTCTATGGATTCTGCCGACCAACGTATAAAGCTGGTATCGAACTTGTTTCTATGTGCGAATGTATGTAACGAACGGACGTGCGTTTTCAGAACTATCAGCCAGCCAGCGAGATAAAGCGTTTACTAAAACCGGGGTTTTATAGCTGGATTCTTTGACTTGCCTCGATAGCGTATCAGCGGTTTTACTCGCCAATGAGTCACTTGTTTCAGGCTTGTCATTTTCAAACCTATCACATCTTCAAACTATGAAGTAGTTGTTGCTAAAGAAAGAAAGACAGAACATAACTGAAGTAGTTCACTTAAAGGAATCATTCGTAAACGACACACGGCTACTCATCTAGCGGCGCAGTCAACTGAACAGATAGGCTGGTGACATTGATGCACGACCGGGATTCAAACCCACGACCTTTGGATCGAAAGTAGATGCACAATATCATTATACTCGGATATCACACATAGAATATAGGAAGTTGACATTACCAACAAAAACTGCAAACGAAATTATGGCGTTAAGAAAGCCAGTGCAATAATAATTTTATGACGATTTCATCTCGAGTCAAGGTTATCAAAAGTCTGTCCGAGCATTTTCAGGTACCTATTCAATTTTAAAATGCTACAACGTAAACTGGTTCACAACTATAATCCAAAAGACGGTGTACATTTACGAAGTTCTTCAGATTTTAAGATTCTTTGAAGGTGTCTAGTGGCTTAAGTTATGGAAAAAGCAGTAAGCAGCCTTCAGAAATTTAAATTATATGGGACAATATGAAACCATTATTTATCAGCGTCGATTAATAGTTATAGTATTTATCATAAAATTCAGTGCTTGTAGCGAACACAAAGGCAAAATCAAGATGCTCTTGAACAAAGCAGAGCCAATTATTTTCTCTGTAGCGGAACACAGTAAAGCTACTATAATGTTCATTGAAGCATCGCCAAGAACATTTAAGTTAGGTAATTTCTATCAGAGTGCATTCTCTAAAGTAGGTCACTCAACGTACATTGTTAAGTATGCGAGCATGTTAGGATGTACCTACTGTTGCCTACTGTTGCCAATATTTGTTCCGTGTTGGCATAGTGCGAGTTCTTCCGATTTATGCTCCAAAATCTGTGGTTTTTAATTCCGGCTGTGTTTTAGGCTGCTTTTCCTGTCACGCGTACCGTCGGCGCTGATAGGCGAGTGATCTTTATTACAATAAAATAAGGATACTGATTGTTTAGCAGAAATGGCTACGCTGATTGCTCTCGTCAGTGCTGGACAATCAGTATCCTTATTTCATTTTAATAAAGATCACTCGCCTATCAGCGCTGACGGTGAGCGTGAGACTAAAATCAGCCTTAATGTGTATCCGTCGGAAAATTCATAAGTGCGTTAGCGGCGAACGGAAACCACGGCTAAGTCAATTCCACTCGTTTTGATCATGCTTTTATGGTATAATCCGATTGAGGATGGTATACAGGGTGAATTTTTGAGACGGGGCAGTAAGGGCAGCTACCTTAACCGTTGTAGCTACAGGAAAAGTTCTTAGGAGACTATCCTTAACTTTTGAAGATATTTTGACCTGCGTTCACAGATTTTGAAAAAAATGTAAGTACAATCAGCAAGAAAACAGGCAATTTACACAAAAACTTTTTTTGATGCCAACCGATCCTGTTTCATCTAAGGATTAAAAGGCTCTACCGGACCAACTGAGGTTAGAGTACTAGGAAAGTCAGAAAACGCTAAAATGTATTTATGAGACAAGTCAATAAGGGCTACCTTAACCGTTGTAGCTACAGGAAAAAGTGCTTACGAGATTAACATTAACTTTTGAAGGTAAGGTGCAGCGGGGCAATTCTGGCCGAAAAATTTTAGTCGAAATTTAAAACTTCAATGCTCTCGTTCCTCGTTGAGTTACGCTAATTCTGACAAATTGGTGTTATGAAACCTTTATCTGCCTTTTTCTTTATTGTATTTTTGTTAAAGAAAAAGCATATGTAAATGGTGAAATAGCACAATTTTAACTAAAAACTGGAAAATGCCAGAATAGCCCCTCAGTGGGGTAATTCCATCAGGTGGTGATATTATTCGAACCAATTATGCTATGATACTAAATCCAGAAGCTTTACAAACTAGACAGCACAATACACGCGAATTTTAACATTCTTATCTCCTACGATGGTCCAGTTTCTATAAAAAAACCTGTTAAAATTTTTGTGGGGTAATTCTGGCATCACTCTTTAGTCTCCCATACATGCTAGTGTTGGGACGCTGACTATCGATAAACGGAGTAAGTATACGCAAAAATCTCGCGCAAAAATGATGTTTATTTATTTATTTATTAAAAAGGATCGCACAACAGCACTATGTATCAAACTTTTTCTAAAATTAAATAGCAGGGATAGGAACTAAACTAATACATGTGCCAATTACAGGCGAACACAACATTCTTAACAAAATTGACGCTTAACATCTAAAAATTTTTTATAGATATCTATAAAATATATATCTAAGTACATAGAAAGATTTGAACATTCTATAAAATATTAAATAACAACTTTGAGATCACAAAATAAAATCACTAGGTATGATATAATATTAAATATCTATATAAATATATATCTATATATTATGTAAGTAATTATATAATAATTTAAGCTTATGTAGGTACTTAATAATTAAATTATTGTTTTTAACTTATTTTTATAAATTTTGTTGAGAGCGAAAGTGCTCTAGCACTTTTTTCTTAAAAGTAGTGACAGAATTGTTGAAAATGTCTAAGTCTTTATCATTACAATTTTGGTTGATGTGATTATACTGATTGCAGATTCTAACAACAGGAGCATTTGAACCAGCGTTTGAATAGCATGATGTTGTATGAGAAGTAATTCGCCCCGAACTGAGATCTCGCGAACCGTAGATGGCTTACATTTTGACTTTCTTCTGACTACCCCTATACTTTCAAGTGCTACCACTGCCAAGTATGTCTATTGCGCTAGGTCGTCATGGTAAATAATACTGGCATGCATGCAATACATAATGTTGTGTCTAATTTTTCATGAATTCTCGTCGTATTTTAAAAAGTATACATTCTAGAATAAAAATAATAACTATTTTGGAATGTACAAATAAAGACTTCATAAATGACACCCCACTCAATAAATTTGTTAGTTTTTTTACCCTCTTGGGAACCCAATATTTTGACAACCCCTTTATCGATTAAGCTCATAATGCTCCATCATACATTTCCATAGCACAACCTATTGACCTACCAAGATTCATGCAGATTAGATGAACGGTTCGACAATTATGCGAGATCAAGAATTCGTGAAACATACAAACATACAAAGCAAAATCGCCATACTTGCCACTAAGATCTTCGTTCGCTTCGCTAGCTCGATCGAAAATTTAATGCGTGTTGACTATGGTTTAATTAAGCTCAAACAAGGCCACAAACAAATACTTATACAAAGCAAAATCGCATTAGTTAACCCTGAGATCTTCACTCGCTCGATTAATTAAGTATTATTTTTATCGACGTTTACTTCAATGCTGTGGACATCACTGGTTTTTGGCAACTTCATACAAAATCGGTGGGGCAATTATGGCAACCGATTTCAATAAAATTACATAAAATCAACACTTTGTGGGGTAATTATAGCGGATGAATTAACTCAGAAGAAACAATGAGTAGGAAAGAACTAGTACGATTAAAATAATCTCCAGTCTAAAATACACCTCCTTAGCTTGTTCAATTTTCAATTAAACCGCGAAAACCACTTAATTACGAGGGTGGTTTGATAAGTGAGTGACTTTTTGAATAAAAAAAGATATTTTTCATCAAATTATAATTTTATTTTTCAACATAATCTCCTTTTAGCTCAATACATTTAGTCCAGCGTTTTTCCAATTTTTTTATTCCTTCCAAATAATAGGTTTTCTCAAGGCCCTCAAAATAGGCATTTGTTTCAGTGATGACCTCTTCATTCGACCCAAATCTCTTGCCACCCAGCCATTTTTTTAGATTTGGAAACAAGAAATAGTCGCAGGGGGCTAAATCTGGAGAATATGCTGGATGGGGTAGCAGTTCGTAACCCAATTCATGGATTTTTGCCATGGTGACTACACACGTATGCACCCGTGCGTTGTCTTGATGAAACAATATTTTTTTCTTTGCCAAATGTGGCCGTTTCTGCTTCAAATCGAAGTCGAACCTATCCAAAAGCTCAGAATAATATTGCCCGTTTATCGTTTTACCCTTTTCAAGGTAATCGATGTGAATAACACCGCGTGCATCCCAAAAAACTGTGGCCATGACCTTGTTAGCCGACAAACCCACCTTAGCTTTCTTTGGTGCACGTTCACCCGGAGAAACCCACTGTTTTGACTGTTCTTTGGTCTCTGGTGTATTGTGATGAATCCAGGTTTCGTCCACGGTTACAAAACGGCGCAAAAACTCTTTCGAATTGCGGTTGAAGATCGCCAAACACTCCTTTGAAGTGGTCACACGGTTGCGCTTATGGTCGAGTGTGAGCAATCGCGGCACCCATCGCGCGGATAGTTTTTTCATTTACAAATATTCATGTAAAATGTGATGTACCCGCTCAGTTGAGATGCATACATTCTCAGCCACCTCACGCAATTTCATTCTCCGATCGTCCAATATCATTCCATGGATTTTATCGACAATTTCTGGTGTGACGACCACTTTTGGGCGACCTGGACGTTCGGCATCACTTGTGCTGATTCTACCACAACGGAACTCCGTAAACCACTTTTTAACCATGGAAATTGATGGTGCAGAGTCCCCATAGTACTTATCAAGTCTTTCCTTGGTTTCGGTAATGGTTTTTTTACGCAAAAAATAATGCTTAATCAGCACACGAAATTCACTTTTCTCCATTTTCATTAATTTTCACGAGTATACTGCTTTGAATGGCTGCTAAACACAAACTAAATGACATAACTTGCCCGCAATTTGACAGTAGTCTATTAATAAATGGCAGTTGACAGAAGCAGTGTCACATTTAAAATAATTGCGCGGGAAAATCTAAAAGTCACGGACTTATCAAACCGCCCTCGTATTACAAAAACTCGAGGAGCTAATATTTTTACACCCTCCGAAAAATAGGTGACTGTCAAAATGATGCTGTCAATCAGTCAGTTTTTGCGCTAGAAATGCCATCTATCGTTTATGAATGAACAAAACATTTCTCTACGCGTACATAGATGTCTCTTCGAGGTATAAGCCATAGAACGAGAGATATAACCATGTGCCATAATTACCCCGCTGCCAGAATTGCCCCGCTGCACCTTATATTCTGGTCGAGCCTGCTCCACCACAACACTGCCCCTGACTTTGTATAATTTAGAATAGACGTGAAGACCTAACTTATTTAATTTCTTGTACCTTGCGTGACAACTGAATCCTGCCTATCTTATTTACGAATACTACGAGAGATAGATCGCATTTTAAATGTCTGGCAATCTAGCTAGTCACATGGTTTTCCATATCAATTATTTAATTCTTCCGAGGTCGCAAAGACAGGTATCTTTGTTATATTTATTGTACCTAGGTGAGTGTACTTTAGGTAGTCAAAAGCTTCGCGTTAAATTCCCCGTAGAGACGGGCCCCTGTAGGTAATTAACCTACCCAAACGAACGAAAATGTTCATGTTTGCTTTCCTGGATAAACTGACTTGCAAGCTACCTTCATGTACCCTTCTGACCTCCACCGGTAAATTTAATCTACCACGAATTTAATGAAGGGCCAGCGAGTGTTTATTTCCAACCTTTTATCATTAGGTTTATCTCGTCCAAATCATTAAGTACCTATAAAGGTTTGGCAGATGTAGTTCACACTCTGTTAAATTATATAAAAATATCGTAGGTGTAAACCAGAATCGCAATAAAGGAATTGAACTATTGCGATCTCTTTTCATTGACTGAGAGTGAAAAGAGACGGCATTATAGTTCATTTCATATTGGGATTCAGCTTTAACGACCTTTTTAAGTCCGCTGTTCATCATCATCATTATCGGCAGCTCAAACAATAGCCCACTGCTGGGTATAAGGCTCCTTCCCCAAGAGCCACTATAATCGGCCCGGACAGATTTCGTTTTGTTTCCTAATTCACTAATGACTAACGGCTCTTTTGTGGTGACGTTTTCAAACCAATTACTGTCATTTTGGAGAAGGAAACAAAAAGCAGCGGTAATGATAATGGAATGGTTGAAGATGTAAATTAGTGGAATTGAGGCACAGTGCCGTTCTATAACTATGTTATAAGTTCTTCAATATTCATTGTGGATATGTCGAAGCTAACTGGTTAAAGTACTTAGCCGTTTAATTGCATGGCTTACTTACTTATTGCACGCCCTTTGATAAAACAACACCATTCAACCACACATATATGTTTGGTATCAACTATCCCCCTTTCTTATGAAAGATGTTTAAAGTTGAACACTGGTTAAACAACGTCCTGCCTTTATTTTTGGATAGTGATGAATAGAGACAGGACGTTGTTTAACCAGTGTTCAACTTTAAACGTCTTTCATAAGTAAGGGGGATAGTTGTCTAGTTGAATTCAACATCAAGGCTCAAGCACCTTCCGTTATTGATTGTAAACGTTAGTTTCGTTCGTCGAAAGAGCGTCTTCCATTTACCTCCATTTGCTAATGGCTGTTTAAGACCACAACGATTTATGCGAATTGCTCTTGTCTATAATCGTTTTGCTACGTTGAAACTGGTCACTTGAAAGTGTCATAATTTAAACATTTATAGTTTCAAAGAAAAATTATCAGAGTGAAATGAAAATGAAAAGTGGCTGAAATAAGCAATAGAGCTACATGTTCGCTAATCAATTCCTTTGTCCGATTCACATTATAGGTAGGTATTGTGTTATAATTATTTTGAAATAACATAACAACAAAAATATTTCAAGGCTCTCTACGCTCGTCATTCATTCACAAAGTTTATTATTTTTGACACATACTCGTATAGTCGGACTAAGTTTAGCAATGTATCTATAGAAATAGGTAATGTGGCGAGTCGCGCGCGATACGACAGTTGACAGTGTACAATTGGATCCATTATCGGGATCGTGTAGGAGAGGAGTGCCTCTGGGAATCCACGTGTAAATCAATATTGACTCAATTAATCCGACACACTGTCGCAGATTAAATAATAGTAGCATCGGTTATGTTGACTCAGAGCTCTGGGTCGTGGAGCATCGCAATCTGGAGCTAAAGTTTCCTGGGCAAACATAGCCGTCGTCGTGTGGACGTGATGTTTGTCGTCAGTTCGACGTTGACTAATATCAAAACTTCTCTGGATTTTCATTCAGCTTTCAGCAGATACTTTTGAGTTAAGTAAGAATAGATTAAAATACATTGAAAGAAAGAAGATACATTTATTTGTCACAATGCAATTGTCCACAAAATACTTACATAACACATGGTAAAAAATAACCATCATATAAAATACACAATTATAGCCTTGAATGGCTGACTAAATAAAGTAGGTATCAAAACAATATCCCTAGAATCAGCCGAATATAAGTTGTAGTGTAATGGAGAGGAATGTAACGTTTTTAAAATAAAAACCATTTTCTGCGCTATGCGATAGTAGAAAATTTGCCATGATATTTGACCATGACCATGTTGGATCTGAGCCTGAACGACATAATGGTATACAGAGTCAACCATTGCTATAAGATAAGATACTATATAATTAACTGAAGGCTGATATATGACGGGAAAAGGGCTCGAGACACCATAGCTTTAGGAATTTCCTCGCAAAGCGGCACGTGCTGCGTCACTTTTGCTCTGACGATTTAACGTCAAGCACTTTGTATTTCGAACATGGTGTGCACGATGCGCATAATAAAAAATATTTTTAATGAAATGGCGTATGAAACCACCGGGCACAGCTAGATTTATAAAATAACTATAATTTAAGTACTTATTTATTTTTTATTTATTTATTTATTATAAAAATGTGATACCTTTATCGTAGTTTACAGTGTAGAGCGAAAGAAGATGCACTGATGAGAATTCAGAAAAGCATGTAGAACAAGTGTATGTGGCAAGTGTGATTAGAACAGCTTGAAGGCAAAAACCGAACATATTTGGACCGAATAGGACACATTTTAGAAAAGGGTTAGGTCAAAAGACCCTAAACCGGCGAATTTGTATGAAAAATGTAATGAGAGTTTAAGAGGCAAAAAATTTGTCTCAGGATGGTATCTGCCTACATTTACGGGAAAAAGCATGAATTTATGTATTTTGCATGCATACATTTATTATTTTGCAAGCAATATACATATATTTTGAACAAAATACTTTACCTTACCTAGTTACCCAACAGGTATTCACGCAATAAGTAAATTTATTACGTTGTCTATCGCTACGGTGTTGTTAAATTATCAACGTACTTCACCATACCTTAAGAGCGCGGCGACGAACGAATTCTCCATACAAACGTACTACCGAAATCATTTAAAATTTGAGCGTATTTTCACCACTTTATGCACTTATCTAGATTAAGGAAGTATTAATCTAGGTTCCTGTTAAACTTTTGATCTAAAAAACTTACCTGAAACAAAATGTAACCAAATTGTATTTCTAACATTTTTACAGCAAAAATATCGTGTTTTCGTTGCATTTGTTCTGTATGATAAACAACAATGATTGTAATATCCTTTTAATAGGAACACAGCTTAGAGTGTCTAGTTACAGGCCATACAAAAAAAATTGCGAAATCATTAACTTTTCATTCATCATTTTTGGTATTACGGAATACATCGTAAATTCTTGTAAATTCTGAACTCGAGTATTGCCGTACGCGTTGCTCGGATGTCTTCAATGTGTGTGTATAGTCCCGGAGGCGGAGTTTCGACACTCACACTAACGCAAAATTGGTTTGCAACGACCACCGCTTTTTATAATTTTTAGCATTTTTAGCTCGCTCGATGTATAGGTATGTAGGTATAGGTGTAGGTAGTATACACACTAACTAGATAGGTGTACCTAGCGTAGATTAGAATTGATTTTTACTTTGAACAATTATTTCAATTTAAATGGTATGTAGGTAGGTAGGTTTTGTAGACCCTTTTATGAAAATTACTTTCTTTTTAACCGACTTCAAAAAAAGGAGGAGATTCTCAAGTCATAGGAATATTTTTTTATGTAGGTAGGTACCTATGTTTCTCGAGTATCTACTTGAATAGGTGAGCCTGGACCGATTTGGAAAATTATTTTTTTGTTTGAAAGGGTACCAGGTGGAGCTATGGTCATCAGATCAGGTCAGGATCTGATAATGGAGTCAGAAACTGTTCAACAGAACTCCTCAGTAAATAGGCTGATTGAGTTTAAACTCGGCATAATGTAAGCTGTCTTGTTCCGTTTCGTTCCGACTACAATGTCATGTAATATGTAATACCTATGCGTACCTATGGTGACTGCGAGCTGACCTGATGATGGAATCAGAAGCTGTTCAAAAAATGGTGCTGGTGATGATGATGAAAATCTAATGTATGTTCGAAAAAATATTAAACTATTTAAGAAAAAAAGTGATAATCACAATGTAAATACCAGAAACAAAGATAAACTCGCTGTTCCCACAATTAGGCTTAAGAAAGTTAGTAAATCATTTATAGGGCAATGTGTACGCTTCTACAACAAAGTCCCAGGCGAATTGCAAAACTTATCAATCAACAAATTTAAGAAATCAATTAAACGTCATCTCTATAAAAAAGCGTATTATAAAATATCAGATTACTTGGATGACAAAAACGCCTGGGACTGAATATGCTCCAACTCCGTTATTATTAAATCATAAAAATATTGTAACAAATAATAATCATAACTATCATTGACGTGTCAAAGTGATCAAGAATATGCTCCAATTCAGTTATTATTATATACATAAAGAATACTTGTAAAAATTAGATAACATTTGTAATAATTGCTTAGGTACATAAAAAAAAATATATAAAAAAAAAAATTACAAACAAAAAGTGTGTCACCGAAAAGAGTGTTAGGCCCCAAACCGTGTTTGTTGCCCTGGTTCTTCACGGTCTTGGTCGCGAAGGAACAGGAGTAGAATCACCTAGCTCTTAAGACGTTTCAAAGTGGTACACTTGTGATCTTATTGAATAAACGAATTTGACTTTTGACTTTTGACTTTTGATGACGAGTTTCAGCTCCATCGGCCTATTTAGATTTAGGTAGGTACTGATGTGTTCTGTTGAACAGCTCCTGACGCCATCATCAGATCCTGACCTGATCTGATGACCATGGCACCACCTGGGACCCTTTCAAACAAAAAAGAATTTTCCAAATCAAAAAAATTCTAAAAACATACCTACCTACCTACATAAAAAAATATTCCTATGAATTGAGAATCTCCTCCTGTTTTTGAAGTCGGTTAAAAAGAAAGTAATTTTCATACTAAAGTTATGAAGTTGAAGTTATGAAAGAAGTTGAAGTTATGTTTTTAAACTTCAAAGTCTATAAATAGAACAGTAGTAGTTTTGTAATGACGTCACAAAATGACGGCGGGCCATTTGAATCTGCCAAGAGGGGCTTTTCCATCCTACTAATACTTTTACAGTGTGAAAGTTTGTGAGGATGTATGGATGTATAGATGTACCGCTATCTAGGGATGTTTGTATGTTTGTTACTCTTTCAAGCAAAAACTACTGATACACGCGCGGTTCGAGGGGGGGGGGGTCATGGGGGTCATGACCCCCCCCCCCTCAAAATCCTTGAGAAACCTGTAACATCCAGCAAAAAGAGAGGTAGGTACGCACTACCAAAACTAGTGACCCCCCCCCCCAAGATCAAAGTCTGCGACCGCCAGTGCTACTGAACGGATTTTAATGAAACTTGGAATACATATAGGTAGGTACCTATACTTACCATAATTTATGACCTGGAATAAAACATAGGCTACTTTTTATCCGGGTAGGTATCACGCGAGCGAAGCCGCGGGCGGAACCTAGTATATTTTACATTTGTCTCTCTGATGTTAGCTGTTAGGTAGGTATTATGTTTTATCTCGCTTACATAGATACCTACCTACTCTACTGCCTATAACAGTGGCGGATTTCCAAATTTGCCGCCAGTAGGCTATTCAACTTTTGCCGCCCCTACACTCGATACCACATCACAATCATATTAATTACATTTTTTTTGTTAATGAAATTGTAACTTTTATGATTTGTGTAATATTATTTTTAACCGACTTCAAAAAGGAGGAGGCTCTCAAGTCGACTGTGTGTTTACTTTATTTTAGGTATATATTTTTTTTAGTTTTTTGTGTGTGTTTTACGCCATTTCTCCGTCAATTGTGGACCGATTTTGACAATTATTTTTTTTTTGGTTACAAAGGATATACTCCAGAAGTGGAGGATCTGATGAGGGGATCCCATGGAAATCGAGGGGAACTCTCAAATTTTATGGTTATTTATTGTGTTTGTAGAACTATCGGGCTGAAATTTTGCACACTTATATATATTCTCGGTGACAATGAAATATTATGGTATCAATCAAGCTTATCTGATGATGGAGTCAAGAGCTGTTCAACAGAACTCCTCAGTGAATAGGCCGATTGAGTCGAAACTCGGTATATCTATCAAGTTTCAATTACAATTTAATAATATGGTGACAACGAGCTGATTTGATGATGGAGTCAAGAGCTGCTCAACAGAACTCCTCAATAAATTGGCCGATTGAGTAAAAACACAGCATATCTGTGAAGTTCCGACACAATGTAATATAATAATATGGTGACAGCGATCTGATCTGATGATGGAGTCAGGACCTGTTCCATGGAACTTTTTAGTAAAATAGAAATAAGTTTTATTTTCGCCACTACGATACATACAACACAAATCAGAAATGCTACATTACAGTGACAAGAAAATAAGGTTACCCCTCAGCATTTGCTCCAGCAGCGCCATGGCTGTTAGAGCGCTGGTTTTCAGTATCTTAGTTTTTAGTAGTATAGTAGTAGTGACATGGATATCAAATGAAAGGGCTTGATGAGCGAAACACAATAAGTAGGTAAGATGACATCATTCTTAATAAAAAATAAACACTAAAATGAAAAAATAAAAAATAAAATACTTAACCGACTTTAAAACATACTTGCACTAAAAAGCAAAACATAAGAATATAAACAGATTTATTTACTAATTACGCGCACTCCGCACTTTAGGTACGAAGCTACAAGTACATTGGTGGGCCCGCCCGGGCGGGCCTTGGCAGGGTTCCCACTTGCCACTCGGCTCTAATACCTATCGCGTGACAACTCGACAACCCTTCCGCGTCACTCCGCGCCAGACAGTGACAGAGTTATGCGTTAGAAAGAGAGAATTTGTGTAGGCACGTGTCAGTGCATATTGCACTAGGCAAAGAACGCTTACGCGAGCTGAATTGAACTTTGTCGCATAATTCTGTGCTACAACGTAGGTATTTTATTCAAAGTTTTCGTCAGAATCTACGACTTTTTGCCTTCTTGAGAGAATCATTTTGAGACAGAGATTCGTAGATCACACATACATTTGTCTCACAGGCAGGCAAAGGGAATTAAATTTGCAACCTTCTGTGTTTCAGGCGGGCCTTCGCCCTCAGCACCACAGAACATTGTTGTCATGATGAATAATAATGGATGTAAGGGTTCGTGTGTAAGTTCCCTTATATTTGATTTTATGTTCTAATCTGTTGGTAGAACGTATGTGCGAGGGCTGTTACCGTTTGGTGTGGTGTCGCCATTGCGCGGTACGACCAATCACTGTAGTTCGCGCTAAAGATTGATTGGTCGTGTGTTTTTGGCGGCGAATGAGAAAAGTTTTGGAGGCATTACGCTACGCGGTCAGCCATCTGCAGGACTTTCAATTCAAGTTTCATGTTATCTTTCAAACACACAATCCAATGTTCAAGTTTTATTTCTAATGTCAATACAATACACGGACCCAGTATTGTTGTTTCTTTTAATGCACAAGAAAAGCATTATAGTGGCGCTCAACTTAGTGGCCATTTCGAGATTCCCGCGTTTTGGTCGAGCGGAGTTCTCCCAAACGCGCAATATCTTGAAGGAAGAAAATCATTCTAATTGGACTTGTTGTGAAAGATAAAAGATCGTGATGCCGCCTAAAGTCATCCGATCGCCTTCGAAGACTCGGTCCACGACGGCGGCAGGCTCTTGCGCCGCCAGCGACGAGGAAAGTCCGGGATCGGCACAGACGCCGACGCATGTAGTAATGACAGAGACGCAGCTCGCTGCCCTGGTAGAGAACATCACACGAACGATCTTTGCCAGCGGCAGAGCGACGCCGTCCCCGTCGAGCGTGGTGGCGCCGGCCGACACGATGTCCGCCGCCCCGCCCGCGAGTCACGGAAACTTCGCAAAATGTTCGGCGCGCTTCCGCGGGGGAGCCGCGAATGATGACGACGTGTTGGAGGCGTTCATCGACTCTGTAGAGGTGTACAGGGAGTGCACCAACATCTCCGACGAGCACGCACTCCGCGGCCTGCCTATGCTGCTGGAGGGAGATGCGGCTGTCTGGTGGCAGGGCGTGAAACCTACGACGACGTCGTGGCAAGGTGCCATTGATGGTCTGCGCGCAATGTTTGGAGTGCCGCGACCGGCACACAAAGTGTTTAGAGACATTTTCGCTAAGGAACAGCGTGACGGCGAGAAAAGTGATGTGTTTATCAATCGTGTGCGTGCGCTAATTTCTAAGTTACCTTATAGACTTTCAGAAGAAGCCCAGATTGATATTGTGTATGGTTTACTAAATTCAAATATCAGGGAAAAATTACCTAGAAAAGAGTGCGCAACGTTGAGGGAGCTGTCAGATAAAGCACGCGATGTAGTTAGCAAACATACTAGCAACACAGGGGGTAGGCACACAAACCCAAAGGTTTGTGCGGAGGTTCCTAATAGTAAACCAAAACCTCCAACCGTACGGTGTTATGGGTGTGGCCAACCCGGTGTAATTAAAAGTAAATGTTTAACATGTAACGGTGAGACTAATAAAGTTCAATTTCAGGGTGCTGAAATGTATAGTACGGAGTACAACGACACAACGCGGGCGATCGTGGAGGTCGGCGCCGCGGGCTGTCGTGGAGTTGCCGTGCTGGATTCAGGTGCTACCCATAGCCTTGCCAGTCCAGGCCTGTTCAACGTTCTGCGAGACTCCGGTGTGCAGTTCACCGAGTCACAATACACGTTTGGCCTTGCCGATGGATCTACTCATGTGAGTAAAGTTCTATGTTGTAATACTCAAATAGAGCTGGAAGGAAGGGTTTTCCCTGTGACATTTGCAGTTTTGCCCGATGCAAATAACAAAACTTTGTTGGGGAATGATTTTATGAAAACAGCTGGAATTATCATCGATATTGCCCGAGCTTCATGGATGTTTTCTGATAATCCTAACATTTCTCATCCGTTTGTCTTGAAATATGCTTTGGAATGTGATGCTGAGCTTATGCAATCTACTAAAATTGAGGTGGCCTTGCGGGATGATGAAGGTTTAAAACTTGATTCAAATCAGAGAGTGCGGCTTAACCGCTTGCTTGAGAAACACAGTGAGGTATTTGCTGAGAAGGGGCCGGCTACTGATTTTGCTCTGCATTGCATCAAGGTGAAGGAGAACCAACAACCTATAGCTTGCCCGCCTTACAGGTTATCCCCAAATAAGAAAATTCTCTTGAATAAAGAGTTGCAAAAATTATTAGAAAATGATGTGATCGAGGAGTGTGAGTCACCTTGGGCTGCAAACATCGTGTTAGTGAATAAGAAGGATGGAGGTGTCCGCTTGTGTGTTGACTACCGCAAACTCAACGCTGTGACCGAGCCGGACTGCTATCCACTTCCCAGGATGGAAGATATTTTACATGCAGCCAAGACAAGTAACTACATGACTACACTAGATCTCAGGTCAGGGTACTTTCAATGTCTTGTGAGACCTGAAGATAGAGACAAAACAGCTTTTACTAGTCCGTTAGGAACCCATAGGTTCAAACGTATGGCTATGGGACTTAGGAACTCCGGTGCCACGTTTCAACGACTGATCGACAGGTTCAAGTCCAACCTGAAATGTAAAGTTAAGGAAGGTGATGCTGATGTGATGAGAGAAGTTCATTTACTCGCATACTTAGACGACCTTATAATACTTTCAGACGATTTCAACCAGCACCTGGAGGACCTCGAGGCAGTGTTTGAGAGGCTGAAGCTGTTCAACCTCCGAGTACACCGGCAGAAGAGCATGTTCGCCCGCGACAGCGTGCGGTTCCTGGGGCACGTCATCGTGCCGGGAGGCCTGCAGGCTGACCCGCAGAAGGTCGCCGCCATCGCGAACATGCCGCCGCCTAGGAATCTAAAACATTTGATGAGTTTCATTCAGACAACAAGTTGGTTTCGGCGGTTTATTCCTAATTACGCTGATTTGGCGCGACCGCTGACCGGCCTGCTGAAGAAGGACGTCGCCTGGTGCTGGGCGGAGCCGCAGCAGCGTGCTTTCGAGAAGCTGAAGTCGCAGCTGGTGTCCGCACCGATATTGCGCCAGGCCGATAATACTAAACCGTACGTATTACGCACTGATAGTAGCGGCTATTGTCTCGGAGCAGTCCTACTGCAGGGGGAGGGCCAAGACGAGCGGCCCATCGAATATGCGAGTAGATTACTAACCCCAGCAGAGAAGAACTATAATACTACCGAACGAGAAGCGCTAGCGATCGTGTGGGCGGTGACGAAGTTCAGGGGATATATAGAGGGCGCTGAGGTCCTAGTCAAGTCTGATCACCAACCTCTCAAGTGGTTGATGAACCTCAAAAGTCCGAGTGGACGTTTAGCGCGCTGGGCCCTGACTTTACAACAGTATAATTTGAGAATCGAATATACACCCGGGAAGGCGAACGTGGTTGCCGACATGCTATCGCGCCCGCCGTGCGAGGAGGAGCCAACATGTGACTTGTGTTACACGACGGTCGACATGCCTACCCGCCGACCCGGAGATATACGGGAGAATCAGTTGACCGACCCAGAGGTCAAGAAGATAGTCGACGACCTCGAGTCAAACGAACCGTTCAAAGCCCGAGTATGGGCTGATCGAGGATATGTAATCTCAGACGGCATTTTGTACAGATACGCACCGGACAGCGAGGACGCCGAGTCGCCGTGCCTGGTGGTGCCGGCGCACGAGCGCGAGCACGTACTTCGCGAGCTGCACGACGCGCCCACCGCCGGCCACTGCGGCGCCGAGCGCACGCTGCTCCGCGTCGCGGACCGATACTACTGGCCCGGTATGAGAACTTTTATATCCGATTATGTAAAGAAATGCGTGCCGTGTCAGAGATACAAGGTCGACACGCGCAAGCCGGCGGGATTGCTGCAGACACCGGCCATGACCAGGAGGTTCGAGGTCATCTCGGTAGATCTGTTCGGACCGCTCCCGGAAACCGTGAACCACAATAGGTGGATATTGATAGTGGAAGATGTGTGCTCGCGGTGGGTGGAGATCTTCCCGCTCAAGAACGCGACGAGCATGGAGTGCGCCAAGCTGCTCATCGACGAGGTCTTCTTCAGATACGGCGTGCCGCGTCGCATGACGTCCGATAACGGCGTGCAGTTTGTAAGCGAAGTCATGCAGCAGGCCTGCTATGTGTTGGGAGTGACCCAGGATCTCACCCCACTGTACCACCCTGAGAGTAATCCGATAGAACGTAAGAATCGTGATCTGAAACCGCAGTTGGCGATATTGGTTGGACAAGACCATTCATCTTGGGATGCGCATCTTTCGGCGATCCGATTTGCCATGAACTCAGCTGTGACAGCCAGTACAGGCTTCACTCCAGCTTTTCTCACTTTTGGACGTGAACTACGGACACCTCTCGAAGCTGTCACCGATATGCGAGCCATCCTTGAGAAGGATAATTTTGTACCTAGTGTTACACCTTACCTCAAGCGAATTGCAAACGCACTTTTACAGGCGAGAGATGTCCACGAGAAGGCGCAGAGACAGCAGAAGAAGTACGCTGACGAGGGCCGTCGAGACGTCCCTCCATATCAAGTCGGAGACTTGGTACTGCTCAAGACTGAAGGGCAGAACAGCGCGGCGCCGGGGCAGACGCCCAAGTTCATTCCGCGCCGCGACGGGCCGTACCGCGTGAACGAGGCTTGCAGTCCGGTGAGCTACATCTTGGTTGATCCAAGTACTGAGGAAATTATTGGTAAGTACCATAGTTCTAAGCTTACACCGTTCGTTGGCCACGTTCAAGCACCGGTACGTCCAAAACGAAGGAGAGGTAGACCTCGCAAGAACCGTACTTAGCTCAATTAGTGCTAGCCTAGCCCCTGACGTTGACTAGACTAGCAGGGGGAGGTTGTAAGGGTTCGTGTGTAAGTTCCCTTATATTTGATTTTATGTTCTAATCTGTTGGTAGAACGTATGTGCGAGGGCTGTTACCGTTTGGTGTGGTGTCGCCATTGCGCGGTACGACCAATCACTGTAGTTCGCGCTAAAGATTGATTGGTCGTGTGTTTTTGGCGGCGAATGAGAAAAGTTTTGGAGGCATTACGCTACGCGGTCAGCCATCTGCAGGACTTTCAATTCAAGTTTCATGTTATCTTTCAAACACACAATCCAATGTTCAAGTTTTATTTCTAATGTCAATACAATACACGGACCCAGTATTGTTGTTTCTTTTAATGCACAAGAAAAGCATTATATGGATTCATAACATGTCGCATATTGTGGCTGTTTTCGGCCTCCCGTGATCGTTTCACTAGGTTTTAACAGTTCAAAATAGATGAGATTCTTCTGATCCTACCAAATACAGGGGGTCTAAAGTGGCCACTTTTGATGAAAAATCAGATGTTTCATAGATGCTTCATCTATGAAACATCTGACTTTTCATCAAATGCTTCATAAATGCTTCATATGCTTCATCTATGAAGCATCGATGCTTCATAGATGTTTCATAGATGTTTCATAAATGCTTCATATATGAAGCATCTATGAAGCATTTCACAAAACATCTTTTTTGACAGATCTATGTGCGAGGTTAAATTTATTTTTATAAATTAAATAGGTAGGTACCTACTTAGTTTTTTTATAGAAATGATTGCACTGCGCCACCCTGATGGACATATGGAAATATTTTTGAGGCACACGAATAAATAAAAAAGGTAAATTGTCGCGGGAGCGGGTCTGAGGTTTTTTTTTTCTTAAATTTGGCTTCGCATGGGTTTTGCATTCAGCCATCCGTTTTCCATTCAACCTATTTACTTTCTAAAAATAAATTTAACCTCGCACATAGATCTGTCAAAAAAGATGTTTTGTGAAATGCTTCATAGATGTTTCATAGATGCTTCATCGATGCTTCATATATGAAGCATCTATAAAGCATCGATGAAGCATTGATGAAGCATCGATGCTTCATTTAAGAAGCATATATATGAAGCATTTATGAAGCATTTGATGTTTCATCAGATGTTTCATAGATGAAGCATCTATGAAACATCTGATTTTTCATCAAAAGTGGCCACTTTAGACCCCCAGACAATTACCTCAGCACCAACAACAACAACCAGCACCAACAACAACAACCAGCACCGACAACTCGTTTGGAGTTGTTTGCACACCAGCTTAAGATGAGCCGTACATTCAACGGTTCCTGTGCATTCCGGGTGTCAAGGATTCCGGCTGTTTGTAATTTCGGAACTACAAAACCGATGACCTTGAAATTTTTACGGAACAATATATAAAGTACTTACTTTCAAACAAAGTAAAAACCGGTCAAGTGCGAGTCGAACTCGTACACCGAGGGTTCCGTACCTACCCATTATACCCATTAAATTATTGAACAATTAGTAATTTTTTTGTACATATCCTAGTTCTGCGATAGCAGCGCCGCAAATGTTCTGCGCACACGAGCATAATATTGCAATAAATATTTTCTTTTATTTACTTTCACACAATAGCACAATTTTATTTATTTACCTTATTTGAGGATGGTGCCAATTAAGCTAGTTCGCTTAATTGTATGAGCGCTCATACAACTCAGAAGACAATCTTAATTGGCGTCAACTATGTATGTATGGGAACACCCTTTAACTTTCAACTTTTTTAATTTTTTGGAATTTTTCCTTTATTTCTGCTATAAGGCCTTGCTTTTTGCCAAATTTCGTGATTCTAGGTCAACGGGAACTACCATTTAGGTTTTCGACCCAAAACCTCTAGGGTACTTCCGGTTGACCTAGAATTGTCAATTTTGGTTACAAGCAAGGCCTTACAGCACAAGTAAAGGAAAAATTCCGAAAAATAAAAAAAGTTGATGATTAAGGTAAGTTTTGGTACTTCCAAGTTTTCACGAAAACCTAAATTTGCCTATATCTTTTTATAGTGTTGACTCAGGACCTTGATTTTTATACTCACAATAGGGACTATAGACCTCAGTATATGGTATGAATTTCAACTTGCTAGCTCCACCCGTTCCTGAGATAATCGATGGTGACAGACAGACAGACAGACGGACAAGAAAGTGATCTTATAAGGGTTCCTTTTTTTACCTTTTAAGGTACGGGAACCTAAAAAGAATCAATGAAATCGGACTACGCGCTCATGAATTACAACCAGACTTATTTTGACTTTCATCCCCTCTCCCTAGGGAACCGTGCTGAATTTCAGGATTAAAAGTATTTTATATTAGACCTCGTAGTATGCACTCAAATAATACCAGGTTTCATTTAAATCCAACCAGTAGTTTCGACGTAATGCGCGGCCATGATACGGACAGACAGACATGAATGAAAAAAAATACAGTTTTGGCTTCAGTATCGACAATAGAGAGCCCTCCAAAAAAAATTTCAAAATATCTTCAATGTACAGAATTTGACCTGTTACAGTTTTATTATAAACTAGCTGCTGCCCGCGGCTTCGCTCGAGTTGTACCCGGATAAAAAGTAGCCTATGTTACTCTCCAGCCCTCCAACTATCTCCACACAAAAAATCACGTCAATCCGTCGCTCCGTTTTGACGTGATTCAACTACAAATAAACAAACAAACAAACACACTTTCACATTTATAATAGGGGTACGGATACCTATTGATGTTTGATTGGTTGATGATTGATGATGTGAAATTTAATGATTAATGAAAATAAAAATTCTTCGGTACACATAGGGATTTTTCGTACATGACGACCTTACACGTGCTGATTACAGCTACAGAAACAAATATGATCAACAGGTAAACTGTTGGAAATTTTCGGGATACTACTGTAATTCGCGGGCCCATCTAAACGCACCGCCTTTATCGCTCGTTTCCAATCCAATTATGGAAAAAAGTTTTAAGCAAGAAAAGCTCTCACTCTAACAATTTTTAAAACATTACTTACATGTTGAATTGTTTGTGTGTACATAATAACATAGCATTATCAATAAATATAGGTAAATATTATTTTTCTGTAACACAAAAAAAAATGTTCCCTATTTGCCGCCCCTAAAATCTGCCGCCCTAGGCTCCAGCCTTCTCAGCCTATTGGTACCACCAATTGATTCGCCACGTCATAAGTACCTAAATATGCGTTATCCTTTGTTGCACTTATGGGGGCATCCATTAATTACGTCAGGCTTTTAGGGGGCGGGAGGGGGTTGAGCCAAATCGCACCTAATCCCATGTGGGATTAAAAATGAAATGGAGGTCTCGGCAAATCTAGGTAGGTACCTGTTTAAGATTATTTTTTTTATTCTCACGTGAGATTAGGGGGTGGGGGAGGGGATCGAGCCAAATCTCAGGACATCTCACCAAGGGGGGAGGGGGTGCGGGGGTTGAAAAATCGCAAAAATCACCTTTAATTTTTATTCTTTAATTTTAATTAATGGACGCCCCCTAATTTCAGAGGGACAAACATCCGTTGTGACTTCAGTAGTTAGGTAGGTTAGGTAAGTACCTACTTACCTATAGACATTGGACAGAAAAAAACATAGGTAAGTACCTACTTAGGTACCTACTTCCCTTTGAAAATTTAGGTAATTGTGTACCGACTTATATAGGTAACAACCCACATATTCTGTCTAGCGTCATAATATCGATCTCATCCCTCCCTAAAAATCTTGAGAGTAAGTTGGGTAGGTAACTTATAATTTTTATAATTTTATAATTTATTTATTTTCAAACAAAGGTTTACAAAACAGGACTATCATCAAACAATCAATCATACTTTAAAAGTACTACTTTCTATTACTATTCTGTTCTATAACCTTTAGGTAATTACCTAGATATTGTAGATAAATTTCCAAAAAAAGCATTTTTACCATACATTTATATACATTTATCTATCTACTGTTTTTGTGAGAGAATAATAAACGAATTGAATTGAATTGATTCCATGAAATAAAATGAACATTATTCATTAGTGACTGACAATATAACATTTTTGGCCTCTCCAAAGATGCAAAAACTCAATATCAACAGGAATTGATCTCCATTCCGCAAGTACTTACCGCGCTGCAAGCGGAGCTCACAACCATTGAGCCAAACGTCCTGATGCATTTGTATTTGAAATTATTGAACAGTAGCTGCGCGTAATGCGTCCTGAATCGCGCTAAAAAGGGCGGGCCTCATGTCAGACTCATATCTGCCAATCACAGATTAGGTAGAGGTAATACTGCCAATCGGGGCTGTGATTGCTCATAGTAGACTGAGTAGTACACCTATACTATACTACATAGAGTTTTTTGCGTGACAAGGACGAACAATTTAGATAGATACGTTGGAAGAGAAGTTCCGAGCTCCACTCACCGCAACCTTAAGACTTTAATTAAAATAGTTTAATTTGGGCTATCGGTTATCGTAAATAAAAACATCAACCTCTTAAATCTGAGAAATGAGTTTCATAAACCGGGGTCTGAAGAAATGCCAATTTTATTAATTTTCTCAAAAAGTTCCGATGTTGAAATTAAGGAGGGCAAACAATTTCACAAACTTGTGTTCTATTTGGGTGCTATCGATTTTCGCCGGATTTCATCGCATTTTCCGCAGGATTAAAGCGAGTAATAAAATAACATTTGATGAGGCGTTGATAAATGTTTGCTTGCTATTTTAGGAGATGTTGGACGAACTAAGCTGAGCATGAGCGATAGCTGAAATAAATGTTGGGTTTTGCGCGGGAGACCGTTGCGGTCCAAGACAAATGTTTACCATTGCATTGCATTTGAATTTTTGATGAAGTATCATAAATTAATTCATGGGAATTAGTATGAGTTGCCATAGACAAAGTGCCGGGCTATCCTCAAAGGGTAATTCCGTTCGTGATGTTTACAAACTGCCTATTTAGGTCGGGAAGAAAATTTTCTCTTTGATTACTTAATCTCGGGGACTCGAGGCGTCGTTAATTTTGTAGGGGTGACAGTATTCCATTTAAATTGCGTATTTTTCTTTGTTATTGAGTTATATACAAGTATAATTGCTATGCGGCAGTATTTTAACTCAGTCAATAGAAATAAGACACTAAGATTGCTTTCATTGGTGGTAGGTGTTCTACTGTTCCCTCGCGGCCAACATCGTGAAGATTCAGGACAACAAACACTGTTTGGGGGTCTTGATTTATTTTCGGTGATCTATCTTCTCAAGTTATAGAAAGGTGTCAATCAAACAAAATGAGGCTTGTGCTCGTAACAAGAACCAAATAAAGCTTTAAAGGAATTTGAAAAATCTCTCCATAAAGATTGCAAGAAGTTGTATACAAACCTTCTCTCTCTATCTCTATTTTCGTTTCAGTTCGCTCTGCCTGCATACCTGTTTTAGCCGACCTATCTCTAAAGTGGATTCCGAGCCAAGCTGGCCTCAAACGGAAAACGGATCTGTTTTTAGGGCAGAAATACTGCAACACATTCGCGTAAGGTCACTCAGACGAGAATACAAAAGTTGTGGATTTATTCGTTGAAAAACCGAGGTGGCATGGTTAAAAGTGCGTGATTTTTGCTTTTAAACTTAGTTGCGGTTTCGATTCGCGTATACCTAGGATGCATCCATGGAGTTTTCTATGCTTATTATACCTAACAAGCTTAAAAACGGCCAAGAAACACAAAGTGAGGAAAGGAGTGGCTCTACACATTGACCACTTCATTTATTTGGATAAGACAGACTAAGCTAAGATGATGGTAATGGTTCTGGTCAGGTCTTTTTGGGGATTATGTAATTCTAATGAAACTTGAGATTTCTCGTAAATAATAGTAAAATTTATTTACTTCACGACCTTCACGACTTCACATAACGACCAGAAAAACACGTAATAAAAAGAAGATCACACATCATTTTCAAATCTCGAATACAACTAGAACGCACCCTAGTGACTACATAACTAACTAAAAATATTGGCATTCTCTTAGGCCTTATTCTAAATAGGTATGTTAAACTTTTTTATTTTATAATATCTAATAAGGTCTACTCTATCTAAAACATGAACAACGTCTTGTTGGTAGCCTTCAGATGACTGAAATAAAAGCTTGTAAAAATAGGCAGGCCTTTACGTCTATCGAATATGAATTTACTTTGAAGTAAATTCTATCGACTATGAATGACGTCTATACAGTCTATACAGTATCGTAAGTTTTTGCAATAATTCAAAAAAA
Organism: Camptogramma bilineatum; assembly: GCA_958496255.1. Lineage (NCBI taxonomy): Eukaryota > Metazoa > Arthropoda > Insecta > Lepidoptera > Geometridae > Camptogramma > Camptogramma bilineatum. The sequence continues at coordinate 7,483,602 of OY292465.1, read as the reverse complement.
CACATCCCATACATTTTCTATGAAATTAGTAGTTGTAAACATTATAGTGCTACTTATTCGATCGTACTTAATTTAATTTCATAACTGCTCCGGCAAGATGGGAGGCTATTGTAAAGCGCGTTTTTAAATTTAGAATAAAGTGCTTCCCTGCAGATGTACTAATGGTATGCTCCATGCATACCATTCTCTCTTGCGGCTCTGTCTTAGGCGCCTAAGGCTTTACAATAGCCTCCCAGCATGCCGAAGCAGTTACGAATTTAAATTAATAACCATCGAATAAGTGGCACTATAATGTTTATAACTACTAATTTCATAGAAAATGTATGGGATGTGTTTTTTTGAATTATTGCAAAAACTTACGATTTGATTTGATAAGTTACTTTGGGAGAAGTGTTCCTGGTGGGGAATAGAGTCGATTAAGACCAACTTGTTTTTTTTTGACAAATGTAATTTTTTAGGCTAACTGTACTTTTTTTCAAAAATCTAAAAATGCAATTATTTTTTTCTTCAAAATAAAACTGAAGTTTCCTAAGAACAAAACTTTCTAAATACAAGAGAAAAGGTAGCTACCCTTCAGTGACCAAGAATTTGCCACACCCTGTATACTCGTACATAGAATAGATATAGACGTAAAGGCTTGCCTATTTTAACAAGCTTTTATTTCAATTGCCGTGTTAGTTAGTTAGTATGTTAGTTTGGGTCAAATCTTGAAAGTTAAATTTAACCCACTTTCCAGCGTCTGATTGAGCTGCAATTTGGCACACTTATAGATTCTCGGTGCCAATGCAATATTAGGTAACAGCGAGCTGATCTGATGATGGAGTCAGAAGCTGTTCAACAGAACTCTTCAGTACATATACCGATTGAGTTGAAACTCGGCATATCTGTCTAGTTCCGACTACTGCGATCTGATGATGGAGTCAGGAGCTGTTCAATGGAACTCTCATTAAATAATATTATAGCATCCGTATTTAGTTAGGCTCGTTTGAATCAGCTCACCCTTACCTAATAAAAGCTCGTGTTAAAAACATTTTTTCAGCAAGAAACTTATTATTAGCTAAATTTTTATAATGAACGCAATAAATTACCTCGTACAAATTGTTTTTTTTTTTTAAATAGGTGCTACTAAGGTAGTAGATAAGCGTACGGTCGACCTGATGGTAAGCGGTTACCGTAGCCTATGCACGCCTACGATACCGACTACGGACGCCTGTGACACCAGAGATGTCACACTCGCGCTGCTGACCCTTTAAAAGAGGGATCACTGCGTCGACAGCAGACTGGACAAGACTGGTCCACCAGCTGACACCGCAGCGCTTCCTCGCAGAGCTCTGGCAACCTTACTCACACCAGGAACACAACACCATTCGAGAAGAATGACGTTATTTGGCTGCGATATTCTGTAGGGCGGAGGTTTTCCGATGAGGGGACTACGGGGACTACTGTTTACTTTATCCTGACATATTTGTCCAACCATTATGTATACTTTCCTTGAAGTGTCAACGTTTTTTCAGAGATATTTTATCGTGAAAGTAATGGCGGTCGGTGGTTGTTACTGTAAGCCGTAACGTAAAAGCCCTTTATTAACGTCTCACGGGACGTACAAACACGGAATGTTTATTTTATATAGGATTTATGATAGTATTTGCAAACGGACTCGTCGCTCGCTATTTATATTGTATATTCCAATTTTGTTGCCCAAACATTTGTATATCCTGTGATCGATATAAATACACAAACTAAAAGAATCCCTAAAGACCTTTAATATAGGTAGATATAGATAAAAAAACTCAAATTTCCAGCCTCAGCGTGGCCGTACTCTAACTAAACAATTAAGCTACCGAATAATCAAAGTCAGAATCGATTTTTAATGGAACTCGTAAATATTATTCGGAATTAATAATTAAGACAGGATTTACCTATCGCAGGTTGGACCTGGGACCTTTTGCCCGTGACATTTCCCTAGACATCAAAGGATCTTGAATATCTAAAGAGTTGAGTGTATATTTACTATACCGCTACAGTAGTTTTAAAGTTGTTTGTTTTGTTGTTTCACAGCAGGACTTGAAGCCTCTCTTTGTACTAAAGTTAAAAAATAAAAACTCAATAAAAATAAAACGGCTTGCATAAAACAGTAGCTTGCAGCAAATACCAATAACATTCCGTTCTCACGATACAAGCTAAGCCGTACTAAGCTCCAACTATCGTATCAGCGTAAAACCACTGAAGAATTGCTATTTCTGAAAGCTCAGCGGAAAATATACGAGGTTTATTAAATGAGCACTTCAAACTTGCCGACGGCTCACTAACGAGGATATGGGAGCGTCATCATGGAAAATGCTCAGTTGCTTTTCCACGAACAAAGAAAACTTGGGACTATTTACACATAAAGTTCGGAAGAAATCATTTAGGGATTTCAGGGGAAAAAACACGTCGAATATTAAATATTTGGAGAAGTCATCAGTAGGGCATTTCTAGTAGTTGGTAGCTTTCGTCTTATTACGTTTCAAACTTTCGTTTAGTAGATAGCGAGCATAATGATTCAAATTAGTTATTGACTTACCAAAACTGATTTTAATACGAGATGCTACGAATGATAGTGCAAGCGACAATAAGCTCGTCATGTTACAATATCTAAAATTGAAAGAGCATAAAATGCCATAACCTAACCTAGTAATGAGCACATGTCCACCCAATATATTGCATTGGGAATATTAAGTAACGTCCTATGTAACTAGAATAGAACATAGCATAGATAACTTTAAAGTCTGGTAAATCTATCCGAAAATCTTTACCAAGGTTTAGAATTGACACAGTCGTAGTGATATTCCAAAAAGTGTTATCTATACTATAACACACATAATAATAATAATAATAATATAATAATATAAACTTTATTTCAGGCAACTTAAGATAATAAAATAAATAATAATAAAGAAAGAAATAATAGAAGGGAGACCTAAATAAATATAGATCATGGTGAGTAGGTAGATACCTATTATGAAAAAGGTACGTAACGAGAGAGGCATTATCTTACATCATTCCATTCTAATTCAATAAAATCATCGAAATTTCAGTTGTTGAAACACGAGCTAGAGATGATACTTACGAGTTTTCAATAAACCTATTTTTACATCTGGCAGACCTATCGACCTATGTCTGTGAATAAAAGATGAATGCAAATGTGAACGTCGGGTACAACTTGAGGTTAGTTATCGGAGCGAAATGTGTACTGGACTGACCCTTGTATTGAGGTCGGTCTATATTTTGTACGAAATTCAATTTCAGTTCCATCTTGTTTGTTTGTTTTATAAAGAGTGGACGTGTTTCATTCGAATTTATATAATTTTAATTTATAATTATTATATAATAATATAATAGTATAATATAATATTGCCCAGCAGTGGGAAAATATAGGTTAATAAAAAAATAATAATACACCGTTTATTTTTGGTCAGTTTAAAGCCGGCGCCTACGTAATCTATATCGATAACCTTACTCAAAAATAATAATAAATATGAGATCTATTTTTTTGCAATTAATTATATCACGAAACATAGGCAGGATAAATCACGGAGATACGTGCTCTGTGCTCAGCTGTTGCTACGGCGTAGAATCTATGCTACGACGTAGACATACATACATACCTAGGTCATTAGCTCTGCATGCCTACGACACCTTACCAAGTGTTTTCCTCACTTTTGTTAATGTTTTCAACTATTTAGTTTCGTATGAAATACTTATCAAATTCAAAAACTAAACCAACGACACGAATACGATTAAGCAATACAAGCAGTGGGTGCTGGCTTTAAACTGACCCAGAATTAACGGTGTATAATATTAATATTAATAATTTATTTGCAACATATTTGATTTTATAAAGTAGGTACAAGTGACTAAATTAAAAATTTTAAAAACCGATTTCAAAAGCACTCTTGCTTGAGGTGCATTTCTGTTCATAACTCCGAAGATCCTCGACATATCCTTCAAACACAGGTTTTTATAAACTTAAATGAAGAGATTCCAACCTGTACCAAATGTACAACTACCCAACTTCCAATGTACCCTAATGTACAACTTGTTTTAATGAATAAATGATTTTTGATTGATTTTGATTTTTTGATATCCTCACCAAATTTTTATGGCACCAATCGGAAAGTATACTTACCCTTTCAAACAAAAAATAATTTTCCAAATCGGTCCTGGTGTCTTTGAGTAATCGGTGAACATAAATAAAAAAAAAACACAAAAAAATCCGACGAATTGAGAACCTCCTCCTTTTTTGAAGTCGGTTAAAAGTGTAACACATTTAGTCTAAGAATATAACACAATATGAAATTATATAATCGCTGATTACAATAAAATACAAAAATTACGACGATTTAAGTTAATTGTTCGTTCGTTTACTTTAGAGTTCAGACGACAAAGTGCAACAATTTAAAGTACAAGCCACCAGTAGCTACCAGTAGGTACCTAGGTAATCTAGGTATCTAAAATAAAATAAATAAATTAATAAAATAAAGTAACTTTTCATTGTAAAATACCTGACCTGGTGTATAAGGTCAAACACAAAACAAATTCCGAGTTTCCTGTTGCGCCGGCCAGCGTACTGCAAACTGAATTACTTTTAGGCTTTTAGTAGTTTGTTTTAACTTTAATTTGATGAAACTCGTTTTAGCATCGTTGCTAAAGAGCTCGTGCTCTTGTTGGTGCAAAATATTCGCAAAATACGACGTCGTTTTTAATTGAAATTACTCTATAATCTGATGTAAATCTTGAGATTTCTCTATAAAGTAATTGAATTAGCGATTTTAGCTTCTGCAAGTTTTAGCTCAGGGTTATCTAGCTCTCAGCTTTAAAATAAATATTTCTAAACATACAAATGTATGTATGTATATACTAGAGGGAATAATGAAGGTGGTGACACCATGACAATCTCGATACCTAATAACACCTGTATGGATCGGACAGGGACACATTATATACTGTATTATAATGGTGAAAGCAGACTTGACCGCACCGCAGTCATCGTTTTTGTTGATGGCGACGGGAATGACTGTGGCGACTGCGGCGCGGCTAGGTGTGCGAGGTTGCATAGAACTTCATATCAAGAAATCGAATGCGGGGACTGCGGCGACTGCGGTGCGGCCCAGGTCTGCGTTCACCGTAATACCGTTGCGTCACATTATCAAGTTACTTATGGCACATTGCACACGTGATAGAATCTTCATAGTGCCATTCCTTTTTGTTGGAGTTTTGTATTGTATTCGTATTTTATTTAAGCATTCTCCGTTAAAATGCTTGTATTTTATAAAACAGTCCTTTACAGAATAGGTAGATGATTTTGTACATTTCTACTGCATTCTACAGGAACTAATAATTTTGTAAAAAAAGGATGACTTTCAGAAATGGCGTAGCTTGCTGTGAGTGAAAAGGGTTTTAAAATCTTGTGATAACCTCTTACTAACGTATCACAACATTACCTGTCTATGTACTAGCTTCCGCTTGTACGAGTATGTATGGATTAGCACACGTGATACTACTACTGCCTTTGGCAGAAGTTCGGATAGTTTCGGATACTATATTGCCTCCTACATTTAAACTTACAAATACCTCTATTTTCAATAATATCTATAGAAGATATGTTTCTCTTTTCTATTCTTAATTTCATTGTGATCTTAAGATCTTTCGAGTGAAAAAACAAGAACAAATAAAGATTTGAAAGATGAATAAAGCCCTTTTAGTCAGAACTACCCATAGGTACGTACATACTCCTAAATCCGTAATATCATCCAGTTAGTACCGAGTGTGGTATTATTGAAATGCGTAACCGAAACCTTTCCCGCAACTATTTACGGTTAGCCTTTGTACGGTAAAACCAACAGCCTCACGTTCACCAAAAGTTTAACCAGCTGTTGAAATCGATAATGATTTCAATACATTGCGCTCGTGGCGTAGCTGCTTAGACGTTCTTGATAAATCGTTGCAGCTAAGCGACGACGTTCGAGCGGTCACGATTTGAATGGGCGACTGCAAAGCGTTTCCGTACTCCAGAGGGCACGTTAAACTGTCGATCCCGACTTTTAAGTCGTTATAGACCGAGGCCTACAGACCTAAAAACTCCGTCACCAGAGTTAACCGCCAGCTCATACGAACATATATACATAATCCATTATTATATAATTCAGACGAACTTTACCTAATGTCGACTTCTGTGGCGAAGTGGGCAAAGGCTCACCTGAAATACAGAAGGTAGCGGGTTCGATTCCCGCCTCGAGGAAAATGTTTGTATGATCTGATATTTATCTCGGGTCTGGGTATTTTTCTATGTAGGTATAATATGAATGTATTTAAGTACTTACCTCGAAAATCAGTCATGAAGTTCTCATAACTTTTGGGCTAGATAATGCTGTGCGAAATGGCAAGCATTATCGATCGAGCGAGCGAAGCGAGCGAAGATCTTAGTGGTAAGTTGGGCGATTTTGCTTTGTATGTTTGTATGTTTGTATGTTTCACGAATTGTTGTTCGAGCATAACTGTCGAACCGTTCATCCAATCTGCATGAAACTTGGTAGGTCAATAGGTTGTGGTAAGGAAATTTACGGTGGAGCATATGAGCTTAATCGATGAAGGGGTTGTGAAGATATTGGGTTCCCAAGGGGGTAAAAAATTATGAAAGTTACACAAATATATTGAGTGGGGTGTCATACGAAAGGGCTTATTTTGTACATTCCAAAATGGTTTTTATTTTTAATCTAGGATGTATAGTTTTTGAAATACGACCAAAGACCAAAAACTAAGAAACCAGAGCTGCAAGAGCTCCCGTTTCATAGAGTTTCGATGTCTTCGTAGCTCATTGACTGGTCGGTCTTAAAAAGAGAGTGGCATCGTTGCGGTTTGGTTTGCAATGATTTTAGATGCTACTTGATTTATTTTCATGATAAAAAAAATTTTGATAAAAAATGAAAATAATTGGGGTAAAAAAAGTTAAGTAAACAAATATATTGAGTGCGGTGTCAAATGAAAGGTCTTTATTTGTACATTCTAAAATAGTTATTATTTTTATTCTAGGACGTATACTTTTAAAAATACGACGAGAATTCATAAATATGAAATAAATGAAAAATTAGACACGACATTATGTATTGCATGCATGCTAGTATTTTTTACCATGAAGAGCTAGCGCAATAGGCATACCCGGCAGTAGTAGCACTTGAAATTATAGGGGTAGTCAGAAGAAAGTCCAAATGTTGGCCATCTACGGTGCGCGAGATCTCAGTTCGGGGCGAACTACTAGTTTATTTGATTTATTTATTTATACTTAGCAGGTTTACCGTTTTATGTTGCACGGCCAGGATTCAAAGCCGCGACTTTCGCATCGAAAGTTGAGGTACTATCCCACTCGGCATCCCATTCATCATCATCATCTTCCTGCTCTTTTTCTACATTACGTGGGGTCAGCGCAACATGTACTCTTCTCCATTTCCCTCTATCAGCCGAAATCTCAGCAGTTAGCACTCACCCATTTCTTACTTATATCATCTTTCACACAATCCATCATCTTTTCTTTGGCCTACCTCTACTCATGTATCCATCCTTGTATTCCTCGTTCATATCAAGCGTAAGTACGTATCACTGTAAATTATTGCCGAGTACTCTAAGGCGCGGGACATACAGAAAAGACGTAAGACGAGGACGCATCGCAGACATATGTCTCTTCCGCGTCCCATTCATAGAAAATGTATAGAAGCGTCGCGCCGCAAAACATACAGAAGAGACGGGGCGCCGTCACATTTTGTATGAAAGGGACCCGGAAGAGACAAATGTCTGCGCCCCGTCTCTTTTATCTGGCCTGCGCCTAATATACATCATGGACATACAACTGTCAAGTTTCATACTTTCCGTTCAGTAGATTTTGCGTGAAAAAGTAATAAACATTAATGCAACCATTCCTCATTTTCCGTGGTATTAGTAGTGCTTTCATAGCCGGTAGTTGTGACTTGTTTCCTCTAGAGGCCGGTTCGGTCACAAACCACCGAAATTGGCTAGCTCCGAGTGTTCCTATTAGATTACGGGCCGAGTATAGTAGATTGTATTATAAGGGGGCAAAATAATATTTTGACGGCGAGGGCGCTTTTTTGAATCCAGAGCGAAGTGAAGGATTCTAGAGTAGAATCCCGAGCGTAGCGAGGGATTCTTTGGTAGAATCCTGAACGTAGCGAGGGATTTAAAGTACGTCGCCCGAGCCAAAAATATATTTTGCGCCCGAGTGATACACTCTACTTTTCATTACAATCTATGAGAAAATAAAAGGGAAGAGAAAATAATGTGTTAAATCGACGAAGTTCCACTTGAGAAGAGTAATCGGGGATTAATTTTTTTTTATTCATACGGCGGCCGCGCGCCGGCTGAATGGTGGGCGGTATGTTTATCTGATGGTTTATGGTGATGATGATGATGATGAAAAGTAGCCTATAACCTTTCTCAAGAGTTTAGCTATCAAATACAGAAATAATTTTTCAAATCGGACTGGTAGTTCCTGAGATTAGCGCGTTCGAACAAAAAAACTCTAGAACAGCCATCAATAGTTCCACGAAAACAAACTAGATGGCGGTAGTGAATCGATTTCTAGATCGCGCTGACGAAAACGCACAGGATTTTATGAGGTTGGACTTACAATTTTTGTATGGATAGCTAGCTATCTATAGCTATGCTAAAACCACAGAGTAATGAATCTTTAAATGTGATTACAATTGTGGTGTTTTTGGAAGAGTCCTCATTCATCTAGCTAGGTTCGAGACTTGAATGTGGAATCTTTGCACCTATGAGGTACAACTACTTTGCAGTGCAAAGTAGTTGTACCTCATAGGTGCGCGGCAAAGATAATTCCGGCGCACTTAAAGGGGACTAAAAACTCATTACTGCCCGCTAAACTTATAAAGAGGATTAAAAACTCATTACTGCCCGCTAAAAGTTCCTTGAAGAGGAATGATCTACTTTGGGCGCACTTAAAGGCGAACAAAGTCGTCCTTTTCGAATAGATGGAATGAAAACCCATTTAAGTGTTTGTGGTAATAGAGATATGGCAGAACATTCGTACATTCCAATTAAGGGAACTTATTGGACCTTTCGCATCTTTCTGCGGAAGGTCATTGAGAACAAAGATTTACATTATGTGTTATCTAGCTAGGAGACATTGTTTGCTCATTTTCATTTAAAATCTGAGGTAGGTACCTATAAAACTGGCACTGGGCCTGGATCTTTTTTTGACTATAGTCCTTGCAATAAATAGTCTTCCTATTTTAGTTGCTCTATATTTAAAAGAAAATGCTAAAATACTCTTACTACTAAAAAATTAAAGGTGTCTCTGGCTGAAACCTTCAAGGGAAGTCGAATGTCTAAAGATGTGAGTTTCCATCATGCGAAGAGTACAGATTAACAAAATATATAGGCGTGATTTCAAATACTTACATTATGTTGTTTCTGCAACCTGAACAGAAATAATGATCTTTACCCAGATAACCCAACTTCACGCATGAAAAGGTTTTCCTGAAGGATCTGACTTACTTCAACTAATAACCATAAAAAATGCTTTCATCCGGAGCTACGTCTTGAAGGATTTTATGTTCCATAACTCGTAGAAATTCGTACTCAATAAAGAACATTTTGCTGGATAATCCATTTATCAGGTTGAGGATCGGGTACACGTACAAGTATTTTTCTTCTTTCATCTTATTTGGACCTTTATTAAGTAAGGGTACAAAGGTAAAAACTTTACCTTCTTATCTTAAAAAGCTATTGTAAAGGCAGAAATCTTAAATTTGCATAAAATGGAAATGTGTTTTAAATATCATTTCAATGTTACCTATCAAGGTTGTAGCGAACTTGTCAACTCCGCACCCGCATCGCACCGCATCGCCTGTGCGGTTTAATATCCTTGTATGGAATTCTATGAACCAACTGCGGTAAGGGAACCAGATGTTATTCAGTCAGATCATATGACTTATGTTTTTATGTTAACTTTAGACGTGCTTCCGCTCTCTAATCTTATAGCGAGAATCTTGATAAAAGGTAGATTGATGCAAAGCAGCCCGATATGTTACTCTCCTATTTCAGATAAGGAAAATTGTCTTGGAACTTAGGACACATGACAGATTCCAGACGGTAAGATCACGACGAGAGAAACCTATTACCGTTTATGTCTCCAAAACTATCATAATACTGGCACTTAGTACAGTTTGACAAGACACACGTTCAAATTGCAACCACTGACCAAGTTTCAAATCTCGTAACTTCGGAACTTGGGTACTGAATACATTTATGTTGATTGAAACAAAGACTATCAATTCATGTAAATCTAGAGTTTCGCACAAACTCAAGTAAATGTACGAATACTAAACAGTCTCTAGTAACACGTTTATCAGCATGCAAATTGAAACACGAGAGACGTTGAACCAGTCTTGATTTGAAAACTGTCTAACGAAATTATTTTAAGAGTTTACAACAATGAATAAAATTACACGTAAAAAATAAATACAACAAAACCTACGGAAAATAGTGTCATTTTCAGCTGAAAATAATTTAGTGGCAGCACGTAACCTAGATTTAGCAACACCAGCAAAAGGTTTCGCCGAAAGAAAGATAATGAATTGCCGCTTGCCGTTCCCGAGCAGACAGATTTCCATCCAGATAGAAGAACGTTAATGAGTTAAGATAAACGAGTTTCAGACGTTTATTTCAGAAAAAAAAAATCCTTTTCTGTTGGTAACCAACGAAGGTAAAATGACTCAACATTGTCACAGTGATACATACTAAACATCACTATGTAATATTGCAGTCTGCAACTGAAATAATGCAGTGTAATTTTCACAAATCTACATTTAACCATGGCATTTTTCACAGCTGGTACTTTTCAAGAGGATACCTAACATAAGGGGTGTTTCTCCTTACTAGACTTCTAAAATAGAAAAAAGAGTCATTTTACTTGATAATGCTAAGCCCAAAAATATACTGACACATTTCAAATCATCTAGATTTATATGCCTATAGATTACACTATGTAAAATTACAAACTGAATTTATAGCAACTTTACGGCCCACGAAGTGTTGAAAAAGGTTTATGAAACGCATAAACCATTTTTATGAAACGTATAAAACGGTTTTATTCCGAACGGTATTTACTCTGTGACTGGAACGTTTCAATAGGTTGGTTGAGAGCCTGCGTAAATGGCTTGATTTCGAAAACAGTTACTTATAGCAAGCTCTAAGCTGTGCAGGTAAACGAAACATGATCACAACGTATCCCCAAAGCGGTAGACATTCTTTCATATCTTATAAGTAAGCTTCGAGAATTAGAAAAAAACGTAGGCCTTTACATCTTTACTAGATGATTTTTACAGTGTCAGGACGCAATCTTTTGCCTACACTGTAGTGCCTGGGACATTGCTTGAGATGGAGTAGGCTTGACAAACACCATCCTCTCAGCTTAACCGGCCGTATCCACAGGAAAGACAAGGTCAAAGCATGTGGAGCTGACTAAGCCGCGGAAAAAAATAACATCGAAAATAATCCAGTTGGTATCCAATCCAGCGAGAGACCCGTGGAATACAGGGATGTGTCAAATATGATGGTCTGCCTCTATTGACCTTCAAAATGAAGGATGTAAGAATATCTGAGTGGAAGTCTACCATCCTTAGGGATACATTTATAAACGTTAATAATGCTATGATTGAATTATGCAGGTTCTATTTACGATTTAAATTCACCGTGGCCATACCGAAAGCACGGGAATCGCCATCATCGACCAAGGGATCTTTTATAACGAGTTTATATCCCTGCTGTTGTAGCTCGAGTTGACCTAAATTGCATTGCTCCGTGAAATAAACGAGTAAATTGAACTTCATTCCAATGAATTATACTCGCATGGGTGGCTCAGATAAAATATTTATCATAAATGTGCAGTTTGAAAATTGCATTTTAGTTTGTATTTTATGGTTTAAGGAAGACCTCTGTGGCGCAGTGGGTGAAGACCCGCCTGAGACTCAAGAGGTTGCAGGTTCGAACCCCGCCGCGGGACAATCCGTGTTCCGTATGCTAGCATTCAGCGCACTTGAACCAATGACCTTTGAAACTTGGTCAAGTAGCCTACTTTTGCTGGGTCTTTAATGAATTGCCTACGAGTATTTGTCCACTCTGTGAGCACAAGTGGAACTCTTGAAAGCGACATCTTAGGATTTATCTAGCATAGGTAATATCATAAACATCATGAAACGAAATAACCACTGTTTGGGTTTTCAGGCATTCATTAGGCTTTCAGCAAACATTTTATTCAGTGTTTTGACCGATATCACAATAATAATTCTAATATCACATACTGGACATAATTCAAACCACACAAATTATATTTACAGCAATATTCTAACCAGAACAATTGAGTTCCATTGATAGTTCCATTTGTCTTTGTCAAGTAATCAAGACAGTTGTGCCCGCGTATATCAGGGACTCAAAATTATTTTGTTCTATGAGTAGTTTGAATACGTTCGTTCGCGTTCCAGTTAGTTTTGATTTATGAACCACACAACTGTTTAATAATGGTTCAGATTAAATCGTCTCTATAGAAGGTAGCAGTAGATAGAGCAACAGTATATATATTTATTAATTAAACATTTGGCAACTGAGGTTATCTACATTCTTATTATTCTTACATTCATTACATTTTTATCAGAGTCAAGGGTATGAAAGCGTACGAAATGCGAAAGATAATATACTTAGTCATCGGGAAATTATATGATAATACATAATTCTGGGAAATAAATTAATTAAAAACCAAATATAATTGTTTAATTTGTTATCAGTTGTTTCACCTAACTTAATCGTTGGAAAATTCTAGCTGAACATTTTTTAAACGTGAACGTGTATTCAAATCACGTGTTTAAAAAAAATTCACAGCAAAATAACAAAACAACACAAAAATAGTAATATTTATTGAATTCTGAAATCAGTAATCTGAAAATATTGAACCTACGACGCGTGACGTAATCGCCAACAAGAAAAGGAACTGGGTTGGGTAATTCTCAAAGAATCACACGTAAGTATTGAAATATTTTGCGATATTCCGAACAATATCAGACTGTTTTGGTAAAACATCAAAGCACCAATGGATGATTCAACTCGTAAATAAATCAGACACATGAATAAAAAACGCTTCATTGATTAAAATTATGAGTGGTTCGATTTTAAACTGTCACGAATACGAGTTGCAAAATTTGGCCTTATGCCCAAACGTATACTTCCACGTGGTTTTGATTAATTCGCTTTGTCACTATAGTCGGATTATTAATTATTTATACGCACTAAAATTGACGATCAAAATGTCATTTTTCATTTAAGTATTTTTAGTTCGTACAATGAGCAATTCGACTATAAGGAAGGAATGCTTTAAAGATGCAGTAGCGAATTTATATCGATTTGGAATATTGAAATTAATTGGAATACTGCGCAAATAAAATTCCTTTGTTTCAAACTTCATTTGAAAGGCCAAAAAAGTCGTTAGTAAAAACAATCAATTTCAATTTGGTGTCGCATTGTTCATCAGTCAAGTAAGCCGTGGATTGTTTATATAATTCGAAATTAAAAAATATATATTTTAGTAGTGACTATTGTACTGAGGTGCCTACTGTAAAAATACTCTACATAAATCTGTTAGAAAGACTTATTTATTCAGTCCTAGAGTAGACAGTTTAAGCCCAGCTACAAAGCGGATTTAAAATCGTACATTTGAACAATTCAAAAGGATTTACGCTCTGGTCGGAAACTGATCGAAATTTGTGTAGTAGCGGAATGAAAACCGAAGAAAATGTGACCTAAATTCAAATGCTAAAGGCGAATAGGAGTCCACGAATCACTTCAGTATACTTTTAATTAAGAACATACCTATATTTATCCTCTCTGGGATATCTTCAAAGGACCTCAAGGCTTGAACATACAAGAATAAGGTCAAAAATCTGTTTTTTTTACATGCCTTTAGAAAACAAAACAAGCATAGATCGTGGTTGATACAAACTGATGAAGGCTTCCCGATAGTTAAAATGTCGGTAAATGGTGATGAAAAGCCTTTTAGTAAATTAGAAATTCTAAGCGCGAGCTGTATGTGTAGCTTAGCATTGTGCTAGTGTAACTTTGTCAAATGGAATTGAAGTTGCGCTGCTGAATACAGGTAATCTAGTCTTTCCCTTGAACGTGCCACAATTCTCAAATAAAGACATCTTTTAAAATACATCTATACCTACAATACAATATTTTCTTCGGTCACACCTAAAAGCTGTGAAAATGTAATTGGAAAATCCTGTTATATGTCATAGTCAAGGAAACGGATAAGGCAGTAGGCGGCGATTTAGTACGAGATATTCGGGAGTGGTTAATGACGGCTCATAACTCACGTTTTAATAAAAATTGCGAGTAAAAATGTTTCGCATAAGAAAATAAAACAATGTTGCTTCGAGATAGCTCCAAGGCTTGTCAGGGCTTAAACGTCAAGGAGCGCTTCGATCGCGTACAAATTGATTGCCTTTCAGGTAACGCAGACAATACATCAGTATACATTTTCCTCTAAGAGTACAACAAGTAAAGATGATTATTTTATTAGGTTAGTGAATTGAAGGATGTTGTAAGAGGTTAGAAAGAGCCATGGTCAAATATTAGGTATAATTCGCGTCATATACACATTTGTCACTAATCCATTTACAGAGAAGTTACATGATGTTTGATTGGCTATATTTTTTTAATGCTCATTAATAAAATAAATGTGTTATTTGCACCTATCCGCTTACGCAAACTAAAACAATGTGTATGTGAATGCACCACAACAAATATAGGATTTTGCGAATAAGCAATATTGCACATTGCCACAAAGTACAGAATTGCGCCCATTTTATTTAACACAATGTCAATTGTTTCAATTTCGTCTAAGAAATGGTTTTACAGTGAAGCAGTGAACGCAAAAAACATGGAAGCATTTCTTGCGCTAGAAAATGATCCAACGAAAAGTGTGCGGGGCTTGAAAACTGTGCTGCGAACGAAACTCAAACAATTGAAACCCAAACAACAACGAAAAAAAGTCGATTTTTAACTGTGCGTCCCGAGTCTTAATACATTATTGGCTATCAGCGAAGAAGTTTTGACGTGCGAAATTTGTGCCATATTACGAGCATATTTCCCTTGAATGAATGCTTCTATGTTTATTTGCGTTCACTGGGTTTTACGTAACAGCCAATCTAACAGTCGCTTCGGACGCGTGATTCCGAAGCTCATCTCGCTCACAGTTTCCGAAAGCACAAGGCAAGGGCTCTCCACTCAGCCAGCACTTGGACTGCCAACTGCAGAGTTTCTAGTGGCGATGGCGCTATTGAAATCAGCATCTAGTCAACTTCCCTTGGAATTGAGTGATTATTACTTAGCTTGACCTACCTTTTACATTTATAGTTTTTTTTGCACTGCATTTACTATAAGTAGGTCACCTATTACTCCTATTTTTAGGTTTTATTGTATGTGAAATACTTAAAACATAATTTTAGATGGCATTTTATTATGGTCGTAGAATTTGCATCATTTCTGCACAGATTTTGTGGCTCTATCAAGATTTGCATGACAATAATAGAAAATCTCGGAACAAACGTGAATTTGTTCGATTACTTAAGCCCCATACATACGTAACGATTTATCGTAGCGATTTCAGACTGTGCAGATAAATCGAATGTTCCTAGTGCCTCCACACGCCTCCGATATCGACGTCGATCGGGCAGTTCTCCGCAGAAGCTCGCGCAAGATACATGTTAACAATGGAAGATTATGACGCACTTGCTATATTAACCACTGTATCCCTGGTGGCATTTGGATCTATGGGTTTGTATTTTTCGATTAGCCTGTCGTAGGCGGCATTTTTTTTGTTGCGGTCGTGGTAATCCTTACATGTAATCTTCCAAAGGCAAGTTTCGTTTCTGTAGCTTTCTATAAAATCTTGAAGTAGTTCGCGGTGTCCAACTCTTTCGTCTTCCAACATGTTTCTGTGAAAGCGATGAGCACGTGCGCACACTAGCAAGCTCCGTGAAGTACTGCCGAACTGAGCGATCGCCGTCCACACGCAACGATAAAACTGTGCAAATGTAATCGACAACGATTTATCTGATAGAAATTGCAACTGCCACCGACGAACGATTATCGACAACGATTTTTCATACACACGATCGATAAAACTGCGCAAACAGGTCTGCACAGATTTATCGCTACGATAAATCGTTACGTATGTATGAGGCTTTATTCATGACTTGACTTTCCGATAGTTGTTCAAGCTACTTGCCTATTCTGAAACATTCAAAGTTCGTATTGTGTTCGGAATATCGGCAGATATAGTGTCTCATTGAAATATGTTACGAACAGTTGTAGGTAGGAGCGTGGGTCCTTGTAGCAGTACAATTGTATGAATTACTGAAATACCTACCTCTGCCTTTGTTGAATAGTTAGAAGCATCTACCCAGACCCATTCGAATAAGGTTTATGCAATAACGTTTTCAATGAAAATTGAATTATTATTCCTGTACGTTTTCGCTTTTCTTATCATAAAATCATCGATTGATCGAAGCCTTATCGAAACATATAATCATAAAACGAATAGGTAGAACAAACCTCTTTAATTAGATTTTTTAAAACACGATATTAAAAATTGTTTTACAAAAAAACTTTGCGACATAGAAAAGACAAAATTGTAAAGCCCGTTTTGTATGATAAAGGTATGCAAATGATGATAATGTAGGATAGGAATAATTTCGGCTTTTGTCCTGTCCGTAGACACCTCTGTACCGTTGAGCTCAAACAAAATAAAACTTTCATGCTGAGCGAAAACATGAATTTTGGAATACTTTGTAAAGCTGCGTACAGATATCGCGTACCCTGGGTACGCGTAGTCAGTATACGCGTACAGTGTACGCGTAGCTACTGGTACAGACTTGGCGTTCTGGACACGCGTAACCTGACTACGCGTACCCAGGGAACGCGATTTCTGTACGCAGTTTAATAAGTCTTTTTTATTATTTTTACAAGGTTTTTTTAAATTTTCCGTTTTATCAAATCCTTATATTAATATCTGTGCAGCAAAGTAACAAACAAAATTGGCAAGGTACAAATTTTATTTAACGCGATGTTGCGTGTAGTCTGCCCTCAAGTTCTTTGGCTGGTCACGTGCTAAATAAAATCAACCGATGTCTATTTCTTTAATTAAGTAAATCATTTCAAATCAAAAGTCTATCTAAATGTAAGACGTGCATGCAAGTCGTATTGAACGATTAATTTGAAACAGATAAAACACAGAATCAAATCGATATAGGACATCAATTTCAGTAGGTAGAGTTTAAAAAGAAAACACTTTACTTTTACTACTTTTATAAAGTAGATAAAGTATTTCTGATGATTTATACAACGTTCAAAGATGGCTACTTCATTTTATAGCTGTCGTTGGCCTATTTCAGGGCTCTCAAAGGAAATCGATAAGTATGATTCATACCTACTTGTAATACATCGATACCTACAAACAACGAATTTCAAACTACCCGTGATTTCATCGTGTAACAAACATACACGTTACAATAATTTATAATGCTTATCTGCACTGCACTCATGGTTTTCCTGCGGTTTTGTTTTTTTTTTCGCATAACTTTCTGGAATAGAATAGAACATAGAACGTTTCGTTTATAAATGTAGAAACTTCATTATTACACGATAAAACCAAAATTTATCTTCTTTGTGAAATTCAATTTTTCAAAACGAAACGAAAACCTGAGCCAGGACGTCCCAACCTTTATTCGTTTATAAAATATGTATCGATTTCAATCAGATTAAATTACAAATTGATTTGAGAATCCCTCAATTAAAGGAACAAGATACCCTCGCCATAATTCCCCTCATCGTTTCTATTATCGTGTTAGGAAGACAAACGGTCGTTTATTAATGTAATAAAATCGATCTGATATAATACGAGGCCTCTTACATTATTGGTACCTAGTAGAATGATGCCGATATTGAAGTCAACATTACGGAATTATATATCCGAAGTTTTAGCCTCACATAACAACTTTGCATGTTTAATTATGAAGAAAATTATGTTTTTTGTTGCAAGAGATATTATTGGTCAAACCCTTTATTTATTTAACTATCAAAATAATGGACCCCACGACTGATATTTAAAGGAAGTCTATAGATTAAAAAATATATAAATAAGTAAGTACCTACATAAATAAAGTAAAACATAAATTCTGGTTTATTATTTTATTGGGTCTTTCTCCTAAGCGCCTTGACTGATTTTGATGTTTTTTAGGGTTCCGTAGTCCTGACATCGTCATGTCCGTCTGTCTGTCCGAGGTTTTGCTAAGTGATCATTAGTACCAGAAAGCTGTAATTTTGTAGGGGTATGGATGGATGTTTATCAATTATGCCGACAAAGTGGTAAAATAAAATTTTGGAAAACATTATATCGGTACTGAGATAGATATGACGTAGGAGAAGGAAATAGGCTACTTTTAGTTGCGTAATATTCAGACCAAGTCGAGGGCACCAGCTACAGCTTTAGTAATGTATTTTTCATTCCATCTATTCGAAAAGGACGACTTTGTTCGCCTTTAAGTGCGCCCAAAGTAGATGATTCCTCTTCAAGGAACGTTTAGCGGGCAGTAATGAGCTTTTAATCCTCTTTATAAGTTTAGCGGGCAGTAATGAGTTTTTAATCCCCTTTAAGTGCGCCGGAATTATCTTTGCCGCGCACTTTTGAGGTACAACTACTTTCCACATTCATCTCAAATCTACCAAGATGAATGAGGGAGGACTCTTCCAAAAACACCACAGTTGTAATCACATTTAGAGATTTATTACTCTGCAGTTTTCTATCCATACATAATTGTAATTCCAACCTGATAAAATCCTGTGCGTTTTCGTCAGCGCGATCTAGAACGACGGTCTACTGGCGCCATCTAGTTTGTTTTCGTGGAACTATTGAGCAATTCTAGCGGAAGAGATTTTTTGTTTGAACGAGCTAATCTCACAAAACAGGTTTTTATAATAGCTACCTACAACGTTTTTAATATTCATTATTCTGTATATTTATTTAGCTATTTATTTATATTTATATTGTTTGTGAGAGAAATAAATAAATAAATGAAATGAAATGAAATCTCAGGAACTACCAGTCGGATTTGAAAAATTATTTCTGTATTTGATAGCTAAACTCTTGAGGAAGGTTAGAGGCTACTTTTCATCATCATCATCATCATCACCATAAACCATCACTACGGGGGCAACGCCGCGAGGGCGCTGCTAGTATCGGATAAACATACCGCCCACCATTCAGCCGGCGCGCGGCCACCGTCTGAATAAAAAAAAATTTAATCCCCGATTACTCTTCTCAAGTGGAACTTCGTTGATTTAACACATTCCTTTCTCCTCCCTTTTATTTTCTCATAGATTGTAATGAAAAGTAGAGTGTATCACTCGGGCGCAAAATATATTTTTGGCTCGGGCGACGTACTTTAAATCCCTCGCTTCGTTCAGGATTCTACTAAAGAATCCCTCGCTACGCTCGGGATTCTACTCTAGAATCCTTCACTTCGCTCTGGATTCAAAAAAGCGCCCTCGCCGTAAAAATATTATTTTCCCCCCATATAATACAATCTAATATTTTATAGTTATTTAAATAAACATGGGTGTGTAGCAGTTCCTGCCACTCAAGAACCCAGCGGCAGCGGCGCCATAGAACACCGTTGCAGCAGATCTATACTTACTAGAACTATTTTGTGTTTTTTAAATAAATACATTGTGATTCAATAAGGTTCATTCGCAAAATAAACGTTATTCTATTCTTTTCTATTGATTAAATTCGTGGGCTATATAGACGAAACTATAAATGGCAGTTTTTGTTACATATAATCTACAATTATAAATAGATCGTTTCCAACGATCCTTAGGTGGCTCAACTGGTTCTCATTGTATTTTATAATGTTATGTAAATACCTATGTAGTTAATATAAATATTGTTATCAACGGGATAATTACCATGATTATTGAGTTTTGTTGTTTCCCGATATTTCGACGCAGTTGCATGCGCCATGATCACGGGTAACTGAAGAATTTATGTTCGTAACCATGATAGTTTCAAAAGTTATACCTATGTAGTTGTTTAGTTTCTGTAAATAAAGAGTCACTTAATTATGTCTATTTAGGTATTGGCGAATGATTATAAACATAAAACAGAGAGTAAGATACTACGGCTGAATTCAGCACATTAGCCTATTATCTTTAATTTTGTTTGTCCCGACGGATAAAAGTTGGGGCAAAACAGGGATAATGTACAACATTATACACGGCGGGCCGTAATATCACGCTTATGAACATAACGAGGTTGTTCCCAGGCTAATGGAAATTCGCATCCCCGATGAAGGACCATTAGGTTTCACTACCGCACCCAGGACCCAAAAGATTGGTAAACATCTAGTAGTAATCTATAGGAAGTATTTTATAAACTACGGCATTGTTTATGTTGAAGGAAAGGAAAAGTTTGCGAGGTCGTTTGTTTATTTGGATTTTTCTGTAGCTTTTCTGTTTTTTTTTGTTATGACAAAACCATTCCAAATAATGTATCAGACATACTATGATCAATATATTTATAAAGAAGTGAGCAAGTAAAATAACAATACAAACGTAATACAATTTTTTTTGCGAATACGAATTTACACGGAAAAATGCAATGCTATCCAAGACAATTCAGTTCAGCCAGCAACAAAGAGCGACAAAATATAAAATCGAACAAAACTAAAACTTTGGCATCCTCACAAACTGGAAAACATTTTTAAAGAACTAGCTTCGTCCTCGCTTTGCACGGAGTTTCTGTTAATCCGAACTCTACCGAACTTCACAAGATTGCCTAAAAATTTCATAAAAATCGTCTCGCCGCCGTTTAGAGTCCCTATGATCCTATAACATACACACATCGATTTTTATATTAGAAGTATGTGCACGAAATGTTCCGTCGAGGTTTGTGTGCGTGGTGATTCCGTTGCAAGGCAGGAGTATACAATTATACATCTACCAGTATCTAGCTAGAGTGCCATGTTTGTCTTGGCTCCAAGAAACCTGGCGCCTCAGGTCGTTCGTCACCGGAATTTGTTTACACAGGGATGACCCAGTTTTTTACCTGTCCCTTTCGTTTCCATTAAGCTAAGACGATTAAGGGCAGAACTATACAGCAAATAGTACCTATATGTGTAGCGAAAACTAAGTATCAGTGTAGACTAAGTAAAGTAAAACTTATTTTAGTGTTGACTGATAAAGGTTTGAGGTGGAGGTTGAGGTGGTTCATCGATATTGAAATATCAAATTCACTAAGAGGAAACATTATTTTGTTATAAAAACAATTTTGCATATTTTTAAGAAGCTCACCTAAGTGTCGTATCTATACTATTATAATAAAGCGGAAGAGTTTGTTTGTTTGTTTGTTTGTTTGTTTGTTTGTTTGAACGCGCTAATCTCTGAAAGTACCAGTCGGATTTGAAAAAATCTTTCTGTATTGGATAGCTAATTTATTGAGGAAGGCTATAGGCTATTCAACATCACGAAAAGACCCTCAGAAGCCATGCGAAATGAAAGAAAGCCTGAATCGTGCTGACGAAAACATGCGGTTAACAGATGATCACAGAAAACTATTACCATAGAATAACAAGCGGAGACGATCTCCATCTCCATACAAAAGAAAGCGTAAACCGGTTTTTTTTGTATGGAGCTGACCATCTGATGTGTTCTATGGTTGACAAAATTATGTTTTTTTTTTTTTTTTCTTCTTTATTTTGGCTTCGCAAAAATTATGTTCTCTTCGTATTCTTCTGATTCATGTTTTTTTCTAAATGACAATATACAATATTTGACACTGACATTTGGAAAGAATTGATACATTCAGAAATCAGCAAGGAATTTATAAACTAAAGTAGGTAACTGGAAGGTTCACTGATACAGAAAACGCGTTCCGCTTGAGACATAAAACTTGGGCGGTGTGTCTCTTTCTAAAGGGTGACCATAATTTATGAACTAAACATTCCTAGACCTTTTACATCATTTTCTGATTTACGTGATGTTTCAGGGCATGATTTTTCAATCAAAATACTGATACAATTTTGATCCTTGATTTTGATTTCGATCCTTGGTTTCGATCCTTGAATTCGATCCTTGATTTCGATCCGTGGTTTCGATCCTGGATTTCGATCCTGGATTTCGATCCTTGATTTCGATCGTTGATTTCGATCCTTGAATCTTGAATCTGAAATCTTGAATCTTTGAAGTGACAGCTGTCAATCTTCAAACTGCCATATCTCGGAAACTACTCATCCTAGACTCTCCGTTCTCAGTTCAAATGAAAGCTATGACCAAAATCTAAATTTTAGATGACAGATGTCATTTTGACAACTGTCACTTCAAATGAAGATCTTGGTCATAGCTTTCATTTGAACTGAGAACGGGGAGTCTAGGACGAGTAGTTTCTGAGATATGGCTGTTTGAAGTTTGACAGCTGTCACTTCAAATAAGGATCTTGGTCATAGCTTTCATTTGAACTGAGAACGGGGAGTCTAGGACGAGCAGTTTCCGAGATATGGCGGTTTGAAGTTTGACAGCTGTCACTTCAAAGATTCAAGATTTCAGATGGAATGGAACTTTTTAGTGATAATTATGGGTATCAAATGAAAGAGCTTGGTGAGTGAAACACAATGCTGTTATGATGATGGAGTCAGGACCTTCATGGAACTTTTTGGTGATATGGGCATGGGTTTTCTCTCTTCAATGCTTCCCTGATTCTCTCCTTCCATGCTTCTCTGCTTCTCTTTATACATGCTTCTCTTCATTTATGCTTAAAGCAATACGAAGTTTGCCGGGTCAGCTAGTTATTTTATATCGTTCGTCTTTCTTAAATAGTGTTTATTTTTCAGTCTTGAATATCGTGTTCAATGTGGACAATGGTCGTCACAGGAGGTGTCGGCGGATTTTCCGACAAAGCTGGGATAATGGTCTAGTAAGTGCTGGTCAAGCCTGTGACACTACAGCCTATGTACGAGTATAGAGATTGCCTCCTGACACTGTATAGTTATTCCACATAATATAGATTGGGTTCTAAGTGATTACGCCATAGCAACACTGGCTATGGCGTAATCGGATTAGCTGTTATTTGAAAACTTACTGTACTGTACCTAATTATTTTTAGATATCAATTTTACTTGTTTTGTCGAATATGATTTTGAGGGGATTAGTTAAGGTTATTTTTCGACGCTGAATAAATTTGAATAGAAATAACAGCAGTTTTAGAGCTTTACTTCTGTAATATTTATGTCCAGAGAAAATTTATTCATTGAGTTTTTATTCATATTTTATGAGATGATTATCATATTAAAGCTCCCAAAACCGCTTACTGTAATAATCATGGTTTGTGCTCATACATAAATACGAAGTTTTAAATAAAATATGCAAAAGCACAATACTGCACAGAAACGATATAAAGATAGAACATAATTAGTTACCTACCTATGAATAACTAAATAGGTACTTAATCATAAATAGGGTTGTTTTTGATAATCGATCGAGCGAGCGAAGCGAGCGAAGATCTTAGTCGATCGAGCGAGCGAAGCGAGCGAAGATCTTAGTGGTAAGTTGGGCGATTTTGCTTTGTATGTTTGTATGTTTGTATGTATGTTTCACGAATTGTTGTTCGCGCATAACTGTCGAACCGTTCTTCCAATCTGCATGAAACTTGGTAGGTCAATAGGTTGTAGTAAGGAAATTTACGGTGGAGCATATGAGCTTAATCGATGAAGGGGTTGTGAAGATATTAGGTTCCCAAGGGGGTAATTTTTTTTTAAAGTTACACAAATATATTGAGTGGGGTGTCAAACGAAAGGGCTTATTTTGTACATTCCAAAATGGTTTTTATTTTTAATCTAGGATGTATAGTTTTTGAAATACGACCAAAGACCAAAAACTACGAAACCAGAGCTGCAAGAGCTCCCGTTTCATAGGGTTTCGATGTCTTCGTAGCTCATTGACTGGTCGGTCTTAAAAAGAGAGTGGCATCGTTGCGGTTTGGTTTGCAATGATTTTAGATGCTACTATATTTATTTTCATGATAAAAAAATTTTTGATAAAAAATGAAAATAATTGGGGTAAAAAAAGTTAAGTAAACAAATATATTGAGTGCGGTGTCAAATGAAAGGTCTTTATTTGTACATTCTAAAATAGTTATTATTTTTATTCTAGGACGTATACTTTTAAAAATACGACGAGAATTCATAAATATGAAATAAATGAAAAATTAGACACGACATTATGTATTGCATGCATGCTAGTATTTTTTACCATGAAGAGCTAGCGCAATAGGCATACTCGGCGGTAGTAGCACTTGAAATTATAGGGGTAGTCAGAAGAAAGTCCAAATGTTGGCCATCTACGGTGCGCGAGATCTCAGTTCGGGGCGAACTACTAGTGGTAAGTTGGGCGATTTTGCTTTGTATGTTTGTATGTTTGTATGTTTGTATGTATGTTTCACGAATTGTTGTTCGCGCATAACTGTCGAACCGTTCATCCAATCTGCATGAAACTTGGTAGGTCAATAGGTTGTAGTAAGGAAATTTACGGTGGAGCATATGAGCTTAATCGATGAAGGGGTTGTGAAGATATTAGGTTCCCAAGGGGGTAATTTTTTTTTAAAGTTACACAAATATATTGAGTGGGGTGTCATATGAAAGGGCTTATTTTGTACATTCCAAAATGGTTTTTATTTTTACTCTAGGATGTATAGTTTTTGAAATACGACCAATGAACAAAAACTACGAAACCAGAGCTGCAAGAGCTCCCGTTTCATAGAGTTTCGATGTCTTCGTAGCTCATTGACTGGTCGGTCTTAAAAAGAGAGTGACATCGTTGCGGTTTGGTTTGCAATGATTTTAGATGCTACTTGATTTATTTTCGTGATAAAAAAAAAATTTGATAAAGAATTAAAATAATTGAGGTAAAAAAAGTTAAGTAAACAAATATATTGAGTGGGGTGTCAAATGAAAGGTCTTTATTTGTACATTCCAAAATAGTTATTATTTTTATTCTAGGACGTATACTTTTAGAAATACGACGAGAATTCATAAATATGAAATAAATGAAAAATTAGACACGACATTATGTATTGCATGCATGCTAGTATTTTTTACCATGAAGAGCTAGCGCAATGGGCATACTCGGCAGTAGTAGCACTTGAAATTATAGGGGTAGTCAGAAGAAAGTCCAAATGTAAGCCATCTACGGTGCGCGAGATCTCAGTTCGGGGCGAACTACTAGTATGAAGGGGGCTCAAATTTTGGAAGTAATTTTGTGAGGAAAGCCACAAAGGAAACCTGATAATGTTTGGTTTCTCGTAACTAATTAGATGTTTCTGACTCCACTAGAAGTTTTGCAGAGAATGAATGTTTTAAGGGTTCAGTACTCCATAGGAAAAATAGGAACCCTACAGTTGGATAAATTCCAACTGCAGCTGCAGGGTTCCGAAATATCTGTTTCAACTAAAATGTTTGTACTTCATGGATTGAGGTATTTTCTCGAACGGAACCATTGGTGCGCGAGTGTCAGACACACACTAGGCTATTTTTTTCTTTTTTATTTATAGCTCTAAGTGCGAGATGTGTTCTCGCATTTAGAGCCTAGCTTCGGCTACCATAATTTGGTCAATAAGTAGGTAAATATTTTACTGATCAAAAATTCAACTTATTGTTCCGATGTTGAATTCGCCGTTCTTCTGTGGTTTTCCTCCCTATGTTCATAGCATTAGGGCTCTAGATAAGAAAACAAAAATCATTTATTTGCAGCAAAGCCCTTCAAGTGGAGCCAGAAACGGAACTAACGAGCAATTTCGAGCGAGCTCCCCGCTGCCACTGTTTCATTCACCACGAGTACACTATCTAGTAGGCACTTGTATCTCGTATGTCCGTATCTAGCAGCAGCGGTGCCTCGAGCACCAGTATGCACGAGTTTACTATTCTATCCGTGACTATATTAAAGTAAGGACAATTGTATGGACTGAACTTAGTTTAGTCAAGTTACCGCTAGAGGCGCTGCACTGAATTCCATACAATTGAGATACTTTACTATAGTCACGGATAGAATAGTAAACTCGTGCATACTGGTGCTCGAGGCACGGCTCGCTTTTACATATGACCACAGATAATATAATACTATACTAGTACAGATACCCCATCCTATACAACAAAGCCCGTCACTCCTAACTCGGGCTATTTTGCGGGCTATTTTGTTTCATCTACAAAGACTATAGGGAGCGCTGGTTTTTCAGAGCCATCTATCGCCTCGTATTAGATTTACCCTATCAGAAGCGCCAGCTAAACAATAGATGGCGGTATACCTAATTTTAGTAATCTTGATTGAGTGTGTAGATAGATGCACATACACCTTCTGTGTATGTAGGTAGGTATCTTACCTTACCTGTGTAGCGTTGTTTAAAGAATGCCGGCGAAGTTCTTTGAAGCTACGACCCAACTATAATCTGCCTCGTTCATGAACGAAATAAACCAAGATTTGTACAACCTACCACCGCAAACAAAATAATACTAAAAGTTACCCTCTAAAAGTTGAGATTAAACACAAATTAAATTAAATAAACACCACGAAATCTCTGCGCAAACAAACACGAACGAAATCGAAGTGAAAAACTGAACTCAATGCTACTAGCTTAGATAATGTCAGTCTGACATTTTCTCATAACAGATAAGTTTCGTTTAGTTTTCGCATCCTTGAAAAGGTTTTATTGTCAATCGTACACACATTTTTGAAAATCATTTAATTTTTTATACCCAGCTTTAAGGCCAAGCTCCAAAACGGTTATGATTGTTTGCCTGCAAATTGTAACTAAACGGAATATCTCATCAAGTTACAACTCCAATTATGTGATTTTTTAATCTTTTTTCTATTTAGTTCTAAAGGCAGAAACACGATTAATAGAAATTTACATGATACTTTTACGTTTTGAAAATGACACCTTTTCTCAAGATTTTTGCATTTTTCTTGAAAACCAGTTCAGCTACATATACAAAATAAATACTCACAGAAAGGAAATTTAGTCTTTTATTTGCTTCTAAGTTATCGTTTACCTAGACTGCTTATTTTTCTCATAATAAGCAAAATTAGTTTTGAGCTTTACTTCTGAGCACAGAGAGTTAAACGGATCAACCGAAAATCAACCTTATTGAGTCCCGAGTTGCTATATAAATAAACACAGAATCGAACGCAGCTCATTCCGCTTCTGGGCGGTCACAAGGTCGGATCCACGCGCGTTTTGACATTTTGACATTTGACAAGCTATTTGCCCGCCCCGGCTTTGTACAGGTAACAGAAAATGAAACCAAAAAGTCATAAAGTTAGTAAGTATTTAGTTTTTTTTTTCGATTAGGAAAAACAATACCTAACTTTACGACCTTAGTAATAATGCACAGTCCCTCCCTAAGGGTAATTTTGAATAAAATAAAAATAAAGTAGGTATTTAATTACTCTGGTGAATCAAACCAGAAAATATTTATTTTAAATAGAACTTTATTGCAACCCCTTTAAAAATTCATAACTTAGTACTTATTATTTTATTTTTATTTAAGAAATTAGGTACATTTATTTCTTAGAAACTTGCCTCCTTTTTTCACCTTCTTGTTAGATAGAACAGAAGATCGAAGATCACTATAGATTACGAGTAGAACAAAAAATCGGCAAAATTAGTTTAGTAGTTACGGAGATACGTGGTAAAACAAACATTCACACAAACTTCTCTCATTTGTTATATAATAGGACTAGTCGAAATCGAATGTCATTCGGAACAAAATGGAGTGGAGTCGCATCCTCAACTATATAATTTGGTTTTTGTTCAAGGACTGTGTTGGCCAAGTGGGATATTACCCCGAATTTCGTTTTTTTTTAGCTTCACTTGTATTCATCTATGTCAACAGAATCTTAGAACGTAGTTTTAATCCATTTCAAAACGTCGGATCAAAATGTGCACACTTATCAAGGATCAAAGACATTATTATTTTACCACGTTCTTATTAAACCTATATAGTCACTTTCTTGTTCGTCTGTATGTCTGTCGTTCCGTGGAAAATCTGGCGCGACTAAAATTTCGAGCACTTTCCGTGTAGCTGGTTGGCTAAAACTGTCAGGGTAGCTCACAACTCGATGACAACGCATTCTAAATAAATAAATAAATAAAGACGTGGTTTTTAGTTTATTTTTTAATCTAAAATTAATTTACATAGTTAATTTTAGTACTGTAATTTTGTACTTTATGGGCTTAATCGATGAAGGGGTTGTAAAGATATTAGGTACTCAAGGGGGTAAAAAAATAAAAGTTATACAAATAAAGAACAATGCCCAAAAATGTATGGACACCGTCCCCACCCTTGTAGCACTTTAAAACCTATGTTAATCGAAGGGCCATAGTCATCTTATCATTTTATTGTAAGACAGCGAAACTGAAATGTGAATCCGAAAAAAGTTATATCGACATGAAGAAACCGGAATCAGTCACAATTATTTTGCCGTTTATTATACTTTTTCGGCACAATGTTTTTTTAATAGATAGAGTAATTCAAGAGGAAGGTTTATATGTATAACTAGCGATCCGCCCCGGGTTCGCACGGGTGCAGTGCTCCTATATACGAGTATTAAGTAAGTATCAGAATTACACCAGTGCGAAGCCGGGGCTATAATACGTATCTGTCGCAGCCAACTGCCTGAATTAGCCATTCAATTAAGTGCCTAGCCATTTCATTGAGCGCCGCCATTCAATTAAATGGCTAGGCGCATAGTTGAATCATTGAAGCATTTAAAACGTTCAACACTCTGCTGCTCACTAGTTCTGCTGATTATCGTTTTTGTGAAGTAGCCATTGACGTTTTTTTAGGAATTTTCAAATAAAACTACCTTCTTTAAATACAAATATAACCGTTGACTTTTTATTACAACAAATAGATTAGCCGGTGTTTTCAGTCTCTATTACAATATTGTCCCAGGCACTGGCTGGCCCAACGAAATTCTCTAAACGCTTTCCTATCCCATAGTACCACTCGATACTGACGACATGCGCGCGTATAGATTATATATTATATAGATTATATATGTTATATAATATATTATATAATTGGTTGAATTAGCCATTCAATTAAATGCCTAGCCATTTCATTGAACGCTGCCATTCAATTAAATGGCTGAACGTCGGTTAGTCAAATAGTTGAACACAACGGCTAAACCAAGGTCAGCCATTTAATTGAATGCCGTTTTTAAATGAAATGGCTAGCCGGTTCACTTGCTCACAGAAAAAATAAGTAGGATTTGTTTTTTTTTATAGCACGCGTATCACACACCCACGCAGAAAGACTGCTCGAAGGTAAATCTATTATTTTGTGGCATACTATTAACACTGGGAACTTATTTTCTTTGTTTTTCACGACAAAACAACACACAACTTTCGAGAAACACCAGCTGTAGACGCCATCTTGTAAACAAAGCAAAAGTAGTGCCGCGGTGGTGGAAAAACATACTAATTCAATGAAACGGCGGCCTTTCAATCAGGCAGTGAGCAGCAGAGTGTTGAACGTTTTAAATGCTTCAATGATTCAACTATGCACCTAGCCATTTAATTGAATGGCGGCGCTCAATGAAATGGCTAGGCACTTAATTGAATGGCTTATTCAGCCAGTTGGCTGCGACAGATACATATTATAGCCCCGGCTTCGCACTGGTGTAATTCTGATACTTACTTAATACTCGTATATGGGAGCATTGCACCCGTGCGAAGCCGGGGCGGGTCGCTAGTTATACATATAAACCTTCCTCTTGAATTACTCTATCTATTAAAAAAAACATTGTGCCGAAAAAGTATAATAAACGGCAAAATAATTGTGAATTTGTAACTGATTCCGGTTTCTTCATGTCGATATAACTTTTTTCGGATTCACATTTCAGTTTCGCTGTAATACAATATAATGATAAGATGGTTATGGCCCATTGATTAACATAGGTTTTAAAGTGCTACAAGGGTGGGGACGCTTTGAACATTCTTCTTTAATGGGGTGTCATATTATGAAAGTTTATGGTTCACAAATTGTAATTTACGCTAAACTTAACGTATTATGACAGTCCTAAGAAAGCAAAGTCGGCGTAGTTTCAGTGACACAGTGAACACAGCATGCAATTATTTGTGATTAGACTTATCTAGGTATAAAGAATATAATACATATAATTAAATACTTAATATAACATATATGTTAAAAAGAGAGGTCAAAAGCCACTTGGGTGCGGCTAAAAAATCAGCGCGCCGTCCGTGTAGCGGATGTCTTAGTTGTTTGTTAACCAGCTGATTAACAAGATTCTATAGTGTCTTCACAGATTAATGAATAGTGTCTTAGTTTTTTGTATAGTATATCACAGAATAAATAATAGTACTAAGTTGTCAAGATGGAGACATTCTACGAATTAAGACACACAAAGTAACGTATTATTGACTCTTTCTGTCCTATGACAATTTGTTAGTGCTAGTGAAAGATGAAGATACTTTGCAGGGTCTGCTTTTCTTGCGCCTTCAAGTAAATCCTTTTTCTTAGTCAAATATAGTTTGTTAGCTAGTGTCAAAGTTGGAAACGTCAAGTAGACAACCGTCATTGTCACTTGGATGTGGTCGACGCAAAGAAGGCAGAGGCAAGGAAGTTATATAGTTACGTAGGTATACAACTTCCTTGGGCAGAGGGCCCTAAAGTCAGTTTCGTTTTGGAGGGCTCGCTTCCCTGAGGGTGGGTGGCGAGCAGGATGACACTTTGGTTCTTCTGGTATCGGAGCAGAGTGGTCGCTCCTCGAGAGTAGTAATGTTCTGTGGGTCGCTTTGCCTCTTTCTGTTGAACTCACCGCGTTTCCATTTTGTTTTTTAAATGGTGATAGTAATTCTAATCGGCAAAAATCGAATCAATCCTCTGTTTAAGTCTTGTGAAAGTAATTGTGATTATAAAATAGACATTCTGACTACACGTTACATTGGTTATTTCGTGTCTTTGAACATATCGGACCATCCATACTTCACGCCTAGAACCTCTCCCTGACAACTATATGATCTTCTTATGAAATATTATCTTATTCTATTAAACGAGCAATATTTGTTTGTTTGTTTATTTGTACTCACGTTCTCGAAAACGGCTCTAACGATTTCGATGAAATTTGCGGTAGGTACAGAGGTTTACGGTTTACGGGGGCGAATAATCGATCTAGCTAGCTAGGTCTCTACCTAGCTAGATCGATCGAGACCTAGCTTTTTTTAAATACATACTTAACTCATTTTTCTTTTTCTTTTTTTCTCGATTTGCACCCAAGCAGAGCTTGGTCGCCCAGATATTCTATAATAAGTAATAATAATTATGAAGGTAACAACTAGGTATCACTTCCATCGAAAGAAAATAATTGATGAAGTCTCCATGACAATGTTCGCTACTTCAACAAGATGTTAAAATTATAATTATTCTAAGATAGTTTCAAAAGTTTTAACATGTCAAAATATCGTGAAAAGATAGAGGGTAGAGGGGCGTTTGGGTGGAGTCAACGATGACATTTCTTTTGACGGAAAAGCCTTAAAAAATCACTAGTTTTTAGGATGAAAGTCTGACAATAAAATAATATTTATATTTTATGTTCTTCACCATGCACGGTTCTATAAAATATTGGGTCGACTTTCGCCATACTTCTTTTGCAATTTGTAGATTTGTCGTAGCGTACGACTACTACTATTAGTAGGTATTATAATTATTTGTGGTCATGGCGATGTTTCTTTCTACTCCACCTATTTCGATCCTTGATTCTTGAATTTTGAACCTTGAATCTGAAATCTTGAATCTTGAATCTTTGAAGTGACAGCTGTCAAACTTCAAATGGCCATATCTCGGGAACTACTCGTCCTAGACTCCCCGTTCTCAGTTCAAATGAAAGCTATGACCAAGATCTTCATTTGAAGTGACAGCTGTCAAACTTCAAATGGCCATATCTCGGGAACTACTCGTCCTAGACTCCCCGTTCTCAGTTCAAATGAAAGCTATGACCAAGATCTGCATTTGAAGTGACAGCTGTCAAACTTCAAACGGCCATATCTCGGGAACTACTCGTCCTAGACTCCCCGTTCTCAGTTCAAATGAAAGCTATGACCAAGATCTACATTTCAGATGACAGATGTCATTTTGACAGCTGTCACTTCAAATGCAGATCTTGGTCATAGCTTTCATTTGAACTGAGAATGAGGAGTCTAGGATGAGTAGTTTCCGAGATATGGCCATTTGAAGTTTGACAGCTGTCACTTTAAATGTAGATCTTGGTCATAGCTTTCATTTTAACTAAGAATGAGGAGTCTAGGACGAGTAGTTTCAGAGATATGGCCATTTGAAGTTTGACAGCTGTCACTTTAAATGTAGATCTTGGTCATAGCTTTCATTTGAACTAAGAATGAGGAGTCTAGGACGAGTAGTTTCAGAGATATGGCCGTTTAAAGTTTGACAGCTGTCACTTTAAATGAAGATCTTGGTCATAGCTTTCATTTGAACTAAGAACGGGGAGTCTAGGACGAGTAGTTTCCGAGATATGGCCGTTTGAAGTTTGACAGCTGTCACTTCAAATGAAGATCTTGGTCATAGCTTTCATTTGAACTTTGAACGGGGAGTCTAGGACGAGTAGTTTCCAAGATATGGCCGTTTGAAGTTTGACAGCCGTCACTTCAAATGAAGATCTTGGTCATAGCTTTCATTTGAACTTTGAACGGGGAGTCTAGGACGAGTAGTTTCCGAGATATGGCCGTTTGAAGTTTGACAGCTGTCACTTCAAATGAAGATCTTGGTCATAGCTTTCATTTGAACTGGGAACGGGGAGTCTAGGACGAGTAGTTTCCGAGATATGGCGGTTTGAAGTTTGACAGCTGTCACTTCAAATGAAGATCTTGGTCATAGCTTTCATTTGAACCGAGAACGGGGAGTCTAGGACGAGTAGTTCCCGAGATATGGCCATTTGAAGTTTGACAGCTGTCACTTCAAAGATTCAAGATTCAAGATTTCAGATTCAAGGTTCAAAATTCAAGAATCAAGGTTCAAAATTCAAGAATCAAGGATCGAAATCCAAGATCAAAACCAAGGATCGAAATCAAGGATCGAAATCAAAATCGAAATCAAAATCAAGGATCAAAATCAAGGATCGAATTCAAGGATCGAAACCATGGATCGAAATCAAGCGCTGATTTTGTCGAGCGCGATAAGGTAAAAATATCCTGAAATTTAAATGACATGGGCACACTACTAATCCAACAACGAGTGTGAAAGAGACAAAGCTACCAAGAAAGCCTCTCAACAAGACCAACAATCCTTATAACCAAGATTAAATGATAATAGATCGTTGTGTAGTCGTGATAAGGTTCAAAATCCTTTGTACATTAAATGTCAGTCAGCATTCTACTATGTATAAAATTTCTTTGGACGAATCGTCAATCTACAATTTCAAATAGCGCCATCTAGTCAATAGCCGTAACTAGACACTTAATAAAACCTCAACCGATACCTGTACCGCCATCTATTATTGTTTTTTTGAACTATGGTTACTTATGTATGAGATAGGTCCCCATGATATGACATAGCTCATAGCTTCGAAACAATTGGCTCGATGCTAGGACAATATAACAGCAATTAGTAAAAGCGTTTCCTACAGGATCGAAATGACTGGCGTGATTAATTAAGGACTATAACACTGGGTACCTACTAAAAGTAATTATAGTTTGCATTAAATATAAGCAGCCTACTTTGACATCAACCGATTTTCAAGTAACATAAAAAATAAAGCCCGTCTGAAATAAAGTAAGTACTTACGTACTTACCTAACTTCTTTCCAAATGTGGAAAGATTTTTTTTAATATTGATTCTGGAGATTATCCTTTATACACACTAACTTATAAAATTCGATTTTTATAGTGTTATATAGTTTATCTTTACACTTACCTAACTAATAAGATTTTTTATTGAATAAGTATATCCCAAAACATCACCCAGACGGCATTTGAACCCGCTACCTGATATCGCAGATTTGTTGTCGAATGCTATTCTAGCTTTGCATCCGTTTAAATTTTCGTTTTAAGTATGATTGAACCATTATCATAATAAGTACACAGAGTAATTTTACACATTGCTGACCCTATTTCTCGAGCCCCATTTTACAACTCTGGGTCAGTCGTATCCATTAACGGCTAAGACATCGATCGTCACCTAACAAGAAAAGCTTCGGACGTCCGGTTTTCTTGCCAGAAATAATATAAACATCAGATTTACAAAAGGGTACGAGTGAACCGAGGAGTGAATACTATTGGCAGTTATTGATGCATCAGAATGGCTTACTTCCTAGTGACAGTAGTTTCAGATACCTTGTTTCAAGTTTAAGCCATGATAGCAAGGCTAAAGTAAATTGAGGTACGTTATTCGCAAAAGGCTTAGTCACGACCCAGCGAGCTGGAAGGATTAAAATGAGTCTAGTAGAATCTCTCTCAGACAAAGCTTCTTCTAAGACTTCCGTAGCATAAATAATTTTTGATATAATACTACGGAAAAGAGGTTTCACGAGTCCTTATTTGTACCAAAGTTTGTAACATTGCCTTAAATCTTTGGAACAGAGCCATGTTTTACCAAAATGTCTACCTGAAGATAGAATGCGGAGTTAAAAGAGCGAAACTTTATCGGTATCGTTAGTACCAAAACAAAATCTATAAAATGCGACATTTAGGGAAAAGATTGAACATTTTAAGAACAAAATTGAAATTCCGGAGCTTCTAGCTTACAAACAGAAAGTTTAAATTGAAACTAGCTACCTATGTACACAAGGTATACACAACATTGTAGCGTGAGTGAAGGTGAATACATAGCAACCGTGCAGCTAAAAGCGACTTCGTTAAATATTTCCAGGCTATAGAGTCCGTGAGACTAACAAGCAAAGTCCGCGGAATCAAGGTATTTTCTACAACTTTCCTCTGCGTTTACTCAAAGTATTACCTTGGAGATCCAAGAAAAATAAAAGAATAAAGACGAACGAGAGCTGAATGTATTTTGAGACTAATTCGATTGATGTTTTGAGCATTTCCTAAGTTATTGGTTCTAGACAGGTTGAGATAGCTGAATGACTATCGAACCAGTTTACCAGACAGTGAATAAACATGAATAGCCTTACCTAACTTTACCTAAAGTTTATTTTATCATAAAACGAAAGGATACGGTAAAAAACTATGGCCGTCATAAGACAGCCGGCAGATTTAAACATCGACTTAAATGACGGTATTGGAGTGTTGTTTGTCGTCACGGCATGAGTCATTTTTGCTCCCAAGGCGCGCCAATAAATGGTTCACATTAAAACAAGGACCATCTCCGAGAAAACATTTAACGAGGCTATTCTGAGGACCAAATAATACACTGCAATAACTGTTACTACTCTATACTGCATTTTCACATATTTTTGCACATTTCCATTACAATAGCCCATTGTAAAACATAAAAGTTAAGTTTCGTTAGAAGTTAACATTACTCACTCGATTCTACGGAATTTGAGCACGATCCCCCTTCGGAAGTCGAACTTTTCCTTGCGAAGACACAACAAAACATTATATTCACTTGTTTTATAGTGGTAGAACAGAAGGTCCGGACACAACTGTGACGTAGCGTACGGACATATTAACAAACAATCAATAAGCAATCAAAATGCAAGACAGAATACCCATTTAGTCACAGCTTCAAATAGGCAGCTGGTTCGCTAACAACTGGCATTTATATTGCAAAATTGTTCACGTAGCTCAGCGTAGCCCCTACAGGATTTCGTAGACAATAAACTTTGTAATTGCAATTACCGAAGTTTACATTAAATTGAGTAAATATCATAAGTTAATTTTGGATTGTGTTGATAATATTAATACATTTAATAGTGCTAGTACATGAAATAATTTTGAACTGAAACTAGTTATTTCTCTATGTAACCAAAATGTTAAGATATTCTGATGAATACTAAGGTAAAGTTAGACTACGATAATTAATTGACTAGTCAATAACACATCTAAATTGATTGTGATTTTTAAGGTTTTACCAACTGCGCTGCATTACTAGGTACGTACAGAGTGTATACTTTATAAATTTTCTTTTAGTCACCACTCGACAATTGTATGAAACGAGCTGAT
This sequence comes from Camptogramma bilineatum, assembly GCA_958496255.1. NCBI lineage: Eukaryota > Metazoa > Arthropoda > Insecta > Lepidoptera > Geometridae > Camptogramma > Camptogramma bilineatum. The sequence goes on along the minus strand of OY292465.1, from coordinate 7,447,274 downwards.
TTAAAGTATGCTATGACTTCATTGTAATGCTGCACTAAACTTGTTATATCAGACGTCACGTCGCATCATCAATATTTTATAGAAAAAGTTACTGGAATTATATCAATGTTTTGTACAGAAAATAGTATTTAAGCCGCGCAGAAATTAACATAGTTTCTACATAATTAATTTTCGCACATTTTTGATCGTGCTGGCAGTAAAACAGGCTTAATACATATTGTAGAGGAATGGGGAGAGAAATTAAGTTATAGTGTGACTTTCTTTTGACAAAAAAAAAACTTTTTCTCTATAAGACATCGTTATGAAGAAATACCTAGTAAAACCACATAATCAATCACAAATTTAGATTATAATATTATGATTACCTACCTATAACAGATAATTACACTACGTAATAACTATATGTACTTACCTACTAAGCTACTCGTACTTTTAAAGTTACAAATAAAATTAAAAACATCAATATTATTCTAAAAGAAAACGTTAAACTAATTCATAACTTGTCATGGACAGATTTCTAAAGAAATAAAATGCAACATAAGGTCCAGAACAGCTTCAACTTTATTATCGAAGGTCCTGAGTGTAAAATTTTAATAATTTCACGAACATTTTCAATGGAGGCAATTTGAATAGACGCCTGTGAAAACTAACACGTCTCGTTACAGCGGGGAATATTTGCTCCTGCTTTGAATAAAGGGAAGGTTAAACTCATTATACCGTAGCAGCAGCACCTACTTTGACCATCTGCCTCTTTCATAAAAGTAAAATAATATTAAAACAGGCGTTGATGATTCGGTTTTCAGTTTCGGAAAATTGTATTTACGAAATTCACAAAAAAATCGTCCTGTTTGTTGATGGCACCGAGTCGATAAACCTGTATTGTATGCATTTCACTATATTATGCGTTACAGATTTGGGTTTGCCCGTTTTGTAAAATTAATTTCCATAAAACTGGCTAAGTGCGTGTCGGACTCGCTCACCTTCCATTAAGTTAGATTGAAAAACGAACTTAAATACTTTTTTAATTTGACAGTAACTGTCATGAACTGTCATTTTTGTATACGATTCTGAAGAGTAAGAACGTCTCAAATATTTAAGTAGTATCTTTTCAGTATTCGGGCACAAGTCTTTCAAGATAACGTGATATTTGTGAAGCAAAGACATGTTTGCGTGCATGTTTAAACAAGGGTTGTATTTCAAAGAGTCGACACGAACACTCACATTGTTTTCTAGATCAACAGACTGTGAACATTTCACAAAGACTTTTTTGTAGATCGTATGGTAATTTTGAAAAACGCAGAAACGATACAGTGTTTACTAGACTGCACCTGAAAACTTAAACAAGGGCTTCAGATCATGTTTTCAATGTTGACAAGACCTTTGTAAGATTTAGCATCCCAGAACTATTTTATACATAACATTTTACACTATTAATAACATACTCAACCGCAAAATAGACTAAATAATGTACTTTAGAAAAATACAGGTAGGTACTTGGAACAGGGTCATGTATCTATCACGTATGAGTATTCTTATTATCCTACTAATATTATAAAGGCGAAAGTCCGTGTGTGTGTGTGTGTGTGTGTGTGTAAATATTTGTTACCACGTATCCCCATAACTACTAAACCTATTTTTATGATATTTGGAATGTACATGGTTTAGGTTCTGGAGTAACACATAGGTTACTTTTTATCCCGGAAAAATGTATGTTTACCGTGGAATAAATAAATAGAAGACCACGCGGGCGAAGCCGCGAGCGTTTGCTAGTAATCAATATTCTTGAAAATAAAAGCAAGTCCTGAGAATCTGAATTGTGGAATTTTACCGGTGTCATTTACAGACTCATATTGATCAAAATCTAATGTATTGTTTCAGTTTTTGTGAGCTGTCATTTTACACCCAGTATATTGAACACAAAAGCGAATCTTGAAAGCCAATAATAAAGCCTGAACGTACTTAAGAACCTAAAAGGATTTCCCATCCATAACGCATTTGCTCACCACAAAGAGGTTTATCTCGTATTGTTAAGGACCAAGATCTCGTAAACCTCGGGTTTCTTAATATTCGATTATATGCCACACACGTCAGTGGGTCTACTCTGAAAAACGAGTTAAAACATCAGCATTGAATTAAAACATCAGCTTTCTAAATGATTCATCTGTAAAACATAATTACGACTATATCCCCAAGCAGAGGTAGACATTTTCTCAAATAAGTATTTACGACTTCAACATCCTTTGAAAATGTTTATAGAGATAGTTAGAGTCCTAAAACTTATTTGTCAATGCCTCTGACTACGCCCTTATTCGGGTGCACTCTATTCTTTATTTTCTCTCTACTTCTTCCTTTAATAACTTAATTGTTTTTTCCTTTTAATATTTTTTTAATATTCTTTACCTTTGACGACCTCTGTGGCGCAGTTGGTGAAGGGCCACCTGTGACGCAAGAGGTTGCGGGTTCGATCCCCGCCGCGGACAAAATGTTTGTATAATATGCAAATATTTGTCTCGGGTTTGGGTGTTTTCTATGTATAGTATGTATGTAGGTATATAAAAAAGGAGGTATATGTGTCATGTGGATCCCATAACACAAGCTCTCCTTAGCTTAGGCTAGCGTGATTCTATGAAAAAAATAATATGACAATTTTTAAGGTATTATTGATCATTTTTTATTACTGTACCTATTCAAAACACGGGTAATAAAAGTAGACAAAGTTTGTATAAGTACCTACCTACAAAGATAAACATTGGAAGCTTCCAATGTTGAGTTTGAGGAGCTCTTCAAACTCAAACAACTTCGAAAATTACGGGTTTTTCATTAAAATTCTGTCCAACATTCAAAGATACACCTCGGCCGACTATACTAAACTTTGAGTAGGGTTCGACACGATTATTGTCTTATATCATTTATCGTTTTTCGGAGTAGACATCCAGGTTCTTGACAATAAGCAGAGTCGTCCTGGTACTCACAGGTAGGAGTTGAATAATGTCAAACCTTTATGTCGACTAACTCGCAATCGTCAATCGTAAGTAATTATAATTATCGTTTAATTAATTCAATTTCATTTATTGCTTCTAGTTGGATAACTAGATTAATTATCGCCCTTCAAACTCTTGTCGTACTTCTGTGAGAAAAATCTTAACATTTCGCAAAATACGTCGACTTCTTGTGCCAACGTTTTCATAGAAAATTCTAAATTATTACTTTTATTTATAACTTCCGTCCAATACAGCTATCATTTAGTTTGAAAATAGCCCCGAGAGATTTGTTTATTCTAAAGGTTTGCTCAGTAAAAACACCGTTCAAAGTAATTATTCTTGAGAGCCCAGAAGAGCTTTATTGTCATGCCGCTTAACGGATTAATAATATTAGAATGAAGGGCTAAAGTTCGACCGTCTTGCAGGAACATTCATAAACTTTCATTAAAATCCATTAATTTAAGGAAATTGAGATCCGGGCGGCGAAACGTTTTCTTTCGTAAATATTAAGTAATTTAACTTTTTAGAATATCTCAAACAGCTGTCGTTAATTTTAAAGTATGTAATCATAAAATAAAGTACCTACACAACACAGAAATAGATGTTAGGTTTCTTTTTCAGACAGCTGTTTACTTTTCCGTTTAGCCAATAGAATAAATTGTAGCTTTTTCTTTCCATTTAAGTTTATTGGTTTATCCAATCAAATAGAAAACCTTCAACTCGCATTCGAAGGTTTTGTTTCATTCTAACTATTGAAAGGGCACGAATGTGTTGTGAACGCCTTTCATCTTTACTTTCTAAGAAAAAGTGGACGAAAATGTAACAATTTGCTTATTTCAATATCAATTTTCGCATCAATTTGTAAGTCCTTTTACGTCAAAATAAATATAATACTGAAACTATTCTAAGATAACAAAATAACCTGTAGTGTCAGAGTCAGGCGGTCGATGCCTTTGTCTGCCATTCCACCAACAGCCACAGCAAGGCATCACCTAGTCTTCACTTCACTACTTTAACTTTTTCATACTGGATGTGCAAACAAGCCAAATTAAAGAACACCCATGTCTCTTAATCCGTGCTTGTTATACACGTTAATTTGCACGACAGACTACATTTCTCCGGCAAAACTTTCCTGCTGAAGTTAATAAGTTAATATACGAAACACGAATGTTTTATTACTCTCATCCCGATAGATCCAAAGTCTACGAGGCATAATCCTCGTGGCCCGTAATACATGTGTGTCTAAGTTATTACGTTCGGGAATAGTGACGCGACAGAGGTGTTTTAGGAGAGCTGTGGAGAAAGGGACGCGACCTCTCTCGTCCGCGCTTTGCGCTCAACTGCGGCTGAATATGATATGAATGAAGTCGATGATGGTTTCTCTCTATACATCCTGAAAAATTGCTAAAATATCGTGTGGGGGATGCCGCTAGCTGTAATCTAAAGTAGATGCTACAAGGACGTGCCGACCCTATCTGATCAATGAGCTGTCGAAACACAATTCAGAGGATATTGAATTCAGGACGCTGCTATCAGCTATAATATTCGTTGTGTCCTCTTTTTTTTTTAAGTTTTTGGATTTATTCCTCTAATAGAATTTGTTATTATTTGCTGTGAAAATACCTGATACCTACGTTTGTTTCAGAAACAAAGCTCGATCTAGGTATAGGTACACTGTCTATCTCGATCATAACTTTTAACTTGATTAGATAAGAGTGGATCTTGATGCCTTTTTGGTAAAACTAGCAGTTGAATGCATTGTTAAAACAAGCAGTGTTGGTAATGAAAACTAGAGAACAAATGATAATGTAACGTGAACATAAAGCAGCTGATAAAATCTTAACATTCTTATCTGATAATAATTATATTTAATTAGATAGAGGTACCTGCTATTTATAGCCTTTAGTTTACATTTACACACTTTATGTATAAAGTCTAAAGATTTAAACATGTATTTAACATTTTATTTAAAATTAGCTGGTCCAGCGAACATCGTACCGCTTCTAATCTAATCTAATGAGCCTGTACCGCTTCATATTTTTTTGTCATATAGATTTTTTGAGCCAGAAAACTTCCCGGACATCCTCAGAAGACCCTACCAAGGTTTCATAACAATCTGATCAATGGTTTATAAACGCATAGAAGACAAACATACAAACATTCGTTTTTATTTTTATGGATAGATTACAATAAAAAATCATTAATGTTTGTAATCATTACTAACCAATACGATGGATAGATTACAGTGAAAATCATAACCTATTGTTGGTAATCATTACTATCATTATTATTATTACTAACCAATACGGTATTGGTTAGTAATGACTACAATCAATAATAATAATCATTGATGATTTTTATTGTAATCTATAGGTAGGTACATAAAAATAAAAATGACATCTGTTAAAAGACGAATCATTACTAAGTACATCAAAAAGCATAGTACAACTATGGAGACCATTTTTAATTTCTACGCTTTGACTTTGTAATAAAAGAAAAAACCATTCTCGAGCAAACAGCATCTTTGTAGAAAACTTTGCAGCTTTTGTAAGACATTCCTTTATAACTATTGCAATGAACTTTTTATAAGTAAATAGTGAGTTTTTAGAAACACCTTACACAAGCTGCAAGTGTTAATATTATTTGGGCTTGTATACTAGTCCTGTATAAAGCAGTTATGACCTCAGAAGAAGGCAAATAAAAGCTTATCTAAATGGTTCGTAGTACTTTGGAATAATGTTGTTGGGATCTAGACTTGCCAAAAAGTTGAAGGTTAAAACGATTGTAGAGCTTTACTGTTTTATTTCAAAATATGTACCAAAGTAAAGTAGTGGAACTACTCGAACGAACTCGGGGAGCTCTATATTAATTAGTACACAACAATAAGAACTTATCTCGTAACGCCGAGCTAATATGTTTATAAGTACTTACTGGTGTCTATAAATAAAAAATAACCACCACAAGACTAGTTCAAGTTAATAAACAAAATAAATAAATATTGCTGGACATTTCACACAGCGCCATCTAGCCCCAAACTAAGCAAAGCTTGTACTATGGGAACCAGATAACTGATAGAATACTTATATATTTGTAAATACATACATATAATACTTTATAACACCCAGACACAGAACAAACATCTATGTTCATCACACAAATGTTTGTCCTGGATGGGAATCGAACCCACGACTTTCAGCGCAGAAAGCAGAGCTACCAACAACTGAGCTAATAGGTCAGTCAGATCAAGTTAATGTAAACATTAAATATTCCCCTATGGGGACATAAGAATATAAGTGACATTAAATAATGTGTCATAAAGCCTTAGAAAGTAAGCTTCGCGTTAGTTTTTAAGTCTTCACCTAAAAGCGAAGCAGTTTTCGCTAAAATACTTGGGAAGTTGTGAACATTTTCACTCCGAAAACACAGGAAGGTAATTTAGTTTAAGCCTTTTATGAGTAGGTACTTATCTATTTTGAGAAAATCTCTTCTTGTCTTACTTACGCAAAGGTTTCTGATGAGTTTGAATGGTTTTAACCGACATATGAAAAAAGAAGGTTCTCGATTCGACTGTATATTTTTTTAATGTTTTTTCCGTATCTGCTGGAAATATTTTGATGGCTTGTATGTAAAATAATCTCGAAATGGTCTCATAATTAATTTTTATAACAAAACTATCAATTTTGTTATAGATTTTTGTTTTTAAATTCAATTTGAAAGCTAGTCTTGTTACGCGATCGATCAGTCACCCCGGGGCTAAAAACAAAATTACGAACAAACCAAAGCTATGTTCTGATAATCAAGTTTCAAAACTTTGGAGAGTCGTTTTCCCGTATCATTAATTAACCTAATGGGCAGATCTAAAAATACTAATCCATCGAATCGGACCTCGTTTTAGTTCGTGATTATTGTTCGATTTTACCGACTGGAATATCTATTCCATTTTAGTGCCATTCGTCACAGTTCCAAAAAGTAAAAAAATAAAATTTAAATGAGCTTGTGGGCAACTCTGGTGAAGGAGTTTTAATGGCTCCTAAATCTTTCACGGCTTTAGTAATTTATACTTTAAAGCCAGGACTGACGATTAAAAATGTCCTTTGAAGTATAGAAGCGCTCAGTTGTCACTAGCGATCACACAATCCCTTTTGTGGTCACGCAGAATAGTTACGTCACTCGACAGAATCAAGAACACAACGAGCGCTTCATGCGCATCGCGGCTTCCTAAATAATTTCAAATAGGTACTTACCTCAATTCACCATCAAAGCCTTCAATTACAATCTTGTTAAAATTATTTGGTTGGTTTAATTTCAGAAGTGAAATAGCTCAAAGTCCATGCCCATAAAGTGGGTTTACCGCTAGAGTTGTTCTTCAAACAAAACTAGAGGTAAACATAATTGCACGAAATTAATAATGAAGAGAAATATTGGATCAAAACAGCCATCGGTTAAGTTTTGTTGAACAAGGCTCACATAATTTTGCCAACTGTTCAACATTTGTGTCAAACAAAATCAAACAAGGTGTCGAGTTGAGTACACACCCTAATTTACCCTAAATCTTAAGATCTCAAAAGGCTCGACTTCTCTGTAGCTGTCGGTCTTTTGTTTCACATACCTTTGTATAAATCCATAACACTTGTGTACGATGTATAAGTAAGCACAAGAACATACTATATGTTTATATTTTGTACATGTAACTTAACATTTAGGATAGGGGAAAGCTTTTAATGCTTTAAATGTTGATCCCGGTCTATTCCCTAAACGGTCACGTTTAGATTTTATGCTACACGTAGATATGTCAGCAGCCATTCTAGAACACAATGGATGCTTTCAAAGGACACTTTTTTTCACAGCTACAAAGCAATGTGGTTAGGTATATAGAAGATCATTGGCTACAAGTAAGATGTAAGACTTATTACATTATTCCTCATTCACTTGTATTTTTTGCACTTATGAGCTCTCGTTATACTCCCCGAAATAATAATAAACATCTAAATTGGTTTATCCGTTTATGATCGATCAACAGAGACACAAAACTTGACATTTATTGGGAGATTTAGGCAAGCCATTGTTGTAGCGGAACGAGTAAGTATGTGAATAATCTAGCTAGTATTGACCATATCGCCGATATAACTAGATCGGCTGCAAGATACAGAAAAGTCTGGAAAATTAAGGAAACATTGCCTTAGAGGTCAAAATAATTAAACTTAAAAATAGATTGCTAAGAGTAAAAACTGAAACTACACGAACATAAGGAAGTATATAAGTACTCGTAAAACAAGAACGTGGAACATAAATTATTACGATTTGTTAATGGAGCACGGCACTATTTCTCAAGTAAATTACATTGTAAACAAAACCTACCTTGAACCACACAATAATGAACGCTATATGAACGATGAGCTTACATTTCAATTAGAAAACACTCACCCGTGGCTGAACTTGAGTTTAAAGGTTGAGATGGCTTCTGTTGAGTAGGAGATGTCAGGTTTGAGCTTTTCAAGGAGTTTGAAGAAGCTGATTCAGGCATAGTCTTCGTGAACGGTGACGTCGGCAGAGACATTGGAGAGGACAGCTGGAGTGGTGAAGTAGGAGTACCTAAACTTGAAGGGAGAGACATTTTCGAATCTGAGTTGATGAAGGAGTTTTTGATTGACTCTGGAATGTCTGATGTAGGTTCTTGAGTACAAAGGACTGTGGGTAAGGACATAGGATAGGAATTTCTCGACGCTGTCTCAGGTTCCGTGTCTGTTGAATCAGCCATTATCTGCAAAGAAGGAATGTAATAGAGAACAAATATTTCGTGGAAGGATTTTGGACTTATTTTTATAAAACAGCCAAAACTTTACTAAACACTTTTAGTTTTTTATGTGGACAACATACTCTCAGCTGTGTTTCAAAAATAACTTTATACTTAGTAGGTATGTAACATCTACAGTTTTTTTATTCCTTTACCTATTAACATCATCAGGATATATTGCTAAATTCTCGTCAATAAACACAAAGGTAGTTATCACTACAATCTAACTCTATAAAATAATAGTGTAGACAGGACTACAAGTACTTATACAATTATATTTCAGTTACCTATGTAAATAATATTTGTAAGTAAATAGCTTCTGTGTACAGTTTTGTTGAAGTAGGTGATTATAATAACTAAGCCACCCCGCAGAATCAGAAAATAACTGAGGCACTGTGATCTTTTCCAACCTGATAGTCCAGTCAAAATAGCCCGAAAAGTAGGGGTGCAAAAATTCCTAGGCATTAATTGGCATGAATGTTAGGAACACCATTGTCAACAAACTAGGGATGTTCGATACGATACGATATTTTCGTGTATCGATACAATGGCATACGATACACCCGATATTTGTATCGATACAATGGCATACGATACGGCGTATCGATACAACACATGCAAGGTGTATCGGATCGAAAGTATCGTATCAAATTATTTTGATAACGAATTGTTTTGACTTGCAAGTTACCCGGTTAAAAGGTGGCATAGGTCCTATTTCCGGTCATTATTTATCTATGTTTAAATTTCAGGCAAATCGGTTCAGTGGTTGTCGAGTTTTAGAGGAACAAACATAAGTCCAAACTTTCACATTTTTAAATATTAGTTTGATATCACAAAACACCTTTTTTGACAGTTATAACTACGCACATTTTTGCAATAGTGCACATTATTAAAAGAAAATATTTTTTTTTAATTAATAAACTACCTGCATACTTTGTCTTGATTCGATACTGTATCGATACGATATATCGTATCAAATGCCCTGTATCGATACGCGTATCGATACAATGCGTTACGATATATTGCGATACGAAATATCGATACAATCCGAAATATCGAACATCCCTACAACAAACTGCGAAAATTCCCCATCGATCCGATGTATGCTAAACTTTTTATTCAAGGTCAAAGTCAAAAATAGCTTTTTTGTATTTTTCAGCCAAACTGTTAATTTTATCGTAAAACCAACTTAGACCGAAATGTAGATCATGCTATTTTCCACAAAATGTGCCCCATATTCTTTTTCCTAAGATTCACCATTTCTGAGATATCAAGATTTAAAAAAATCAAATAGTCGGTATATTCCAGTTGTTACAGGACGATAATATTGAACTGTCACATATCAAGCCATCGACGTTCACACACAAGTAACATCCGACAAGGTGGGCGTTATGTCATTGGAGTCTCCTGCTATAGAATAGATAGACGACGATGCGCCGCACGCCGTTACAAGGTCCCATAGTACGAGTAGTTGACCAGACCAATGTTTAGCGACCAACGCGCATCGCTACTTTAGAGCGAGACAGCCATAATACGAAGTAGATAGCCCACTTCGAAAGAACCTTTAAACATCACAATGAAGCAAGAAATTATCAACCCAATACCCGAGAAGTATGGTTGAAATTTGCTTGCGCGGATAATGTTTATGATACAGTCAGACTAGATTCCGTTGTCCTTGGTGTTTTGTTCATTCATTGAGTCGTCGGTCCACTGAGCTGTGTTGTGTGCAGTCTATAACATAAGCTGACCAGAATAATACCGTTTACGAAAATTTGTGATATAGTGCCGTTTCAGAATCTGAGTGAAAATGAGTTACGAAATTCTTATAAAAAAGAAAATACCATTTAAAGTTAAGGCCATAAATTATGTAAGACTCGTTGTTTTATGTGTGGTGAGGTTCTTCTGCCGGTTGTATTATGGATACAAAGGGAATAAGATCCCACCTATTACTGATGATATATTGAAGATGCCGGCTATTGAAGTGGCAAAGAAAATCAGAGATAAAGAGGTGGGTAAAATATTTTCAGTCCAGATATATTTTTTTATTTTACACACTTTGGAGTATAGAATCAGCCAGTAGTGTCAACTTGACTTGGTTAGCTTGACACTGTCAAGCAAACCGGTTTTAGTGATTACGTCACACGAACGAAAACAAGAACACCGGTTGTTATTATGACGATATTAACCTTGATAGGTAAGCTGTGTGATAGCGTGATAGGTAGGTAAGTAAGAAAGAAAGAAAATACATTTATTTGTCACAATGTAAAGTATAGATGTTTACAGATTAATTAGGGTAAGGTGTCCTGTCCAACGTTGAAACAGTGGTACACAATGAAACTTTGCGACATCTCTGAAATAGGACGCTGCCAGATCCCGCAATTCAAATATGATAATCAGTGATCGGAATGAGGCGGGCTAAAATACCTAAAGTTCGAAAAATAACAGAGACAAATGGAGACGCCTTAGGACTAAATATTTTTCGACCCAATTATTTCCGTTTCCGGGACATTAATAAAGAACATCTAACATTAAGGTGAATCAATTTTTTACCTGAGTTAATAACAAAAACTAAAATGTAAATTATAAGGATAAAAAACTTTTTTCCGTCAGTCAAATAGAAAAATTATATGAATTAGTTCACAATATTATTAACATTAATTTTAAATGTACTTACTCACTGTGAAAATTGTGCCAACTTTCAATAAAATTCTTACTTACTAGAAGAATAAAATTCTTGTAGTAAGGAAGTCTCCCCTTTTTTGCCTCTGTTCTTTGAACTTTAGGTATTTAAGCCCGCCTAATTCCGATCACTGATGATAATTCATATAATGACAGTGAACTTAATACGACTTTATTATAAAACGAAGAATAAAGATACCTCTTAGGTAGTATGTTTTAGCCAGTTTATTTGCGTTCACTGGTTTTAGCCAAAACATTTTTTATCAACTTTACTGCCGATCTCCCCCAAAAAACATTAATATAAAAATATATTAGAATGGTCATCATGGTGCATGGTTTAATGCTAAATTTAGTTTTCTCATTTTGGTGTATTTCAGTTTTAACCAAGGGAATATTTAGTTTTATTTTATAAAAAAATACAGCTATAACAGTTTGCACGCGTAAACAAAGTGATAGTGAAATGGGCCTTGAACTTTCCCCCACAATATTTTCCGAAGTTGAGCGCCAATTTACTGAAACAATTTTAATTAGAAAATATATTTTATTTGGCCTTGGGGAGTCGTGATCATTTCATTTAATATCTTTTACAACAAATCTAGGCTAACAATCTAGCATTCCTCTTACAGCTTTGTTTACTTCTTCAATAAACAACTTCAATCAAGGGCAGATCTATATTTAGTATCTTACAAAACAAATTTAGTTGAAAACGAGTGAGATAGACCACCAACAAGTTTGCTATATTACTTGTAGGTATTACCTATTCGTACTTATATAATTCTATTATTACTTCTGTTATAGCCGTGGACGATTAGGTATATTGTTTTGTTCTTTCTAATCTACTTTCATAATCTTAATTTTATCGCACTTACGTAGTTATTAATCATAGGCACGCTTTACAGGCCCTATGAAGCATATAGAAGTGAGAAAGCGGTTTTAGTGAAAGAAAAGATTAGGAGCAATAGGCTGACAAGGTATGGGCATGCTATGAAGAGGGTAGAATGTCATATAACTAGCAGAGTGTTCGATATGACAATTATGAATGTGAATGTAAGTATAGGGTACGCTAAACGTAGAATAGAATTAGACCAAAGAAAATATGGATAGGTTGAAAGATGACATGAATAAGTAAAGAGTGAGTATTAAGATGATGACTGATACAGAAAATAAGAAAACAAGTTGTGACGACTAGGACAAGGGCAGGTAGAAGGTTTATTGTATGTGTAAATTAGTATTTTATACTATTTTCGGTCCATGGTATATCATTTTTGGATTCAAAAGTGTCACATAACAATATAAACAAAGTTGCTACAGTGATTATGATAGTCAAAAAGAGACCTCAGACAGACCATTCTAAAAATATGATTACGGTTAATTAATATTAACCGTAGCTGGCCAACTTAAGCGTGTTTTGGTATCCATAGTTGCCTGATTTGTGTAAATAATAAATATCTTACCCATAAATATGGTTTGGTATGATGCAGGTAGGGGATATTCAAATATTTTATATTGATGCCTCGTGAAATAAAACTTTTGAGATAGCTATGCTAGAGTACAAAATATCAAAACAATTATAAGGTTTTTTGATATAAATAATGTAATGTCGCCAAAACGTGTCGAGGTAAATAAAATAATTTCATTACCTACCGTTAACAATTTAAAAATGTGTTCAAGTCGCGAAAGTTTAAAATATGTAGGTACTTTAGATAGGTTTCTGACAATAATCAAGTTCGAACGACCTTACAAACTAATTCCATTAATTTGTATTAACAATAGTAAATGAACACCAAAGAAGATGCGAATAAAGTGGACTCCTCACCCTCACACAACGTCCATAGCTTAGATACTCGTATCATGGAACCAATTACGTCGACGGACAATCCAAACAAATTGACAAGCTGGATCAAGTGCCGGCCGATGGCCTCTTCCACTACAAGACTCGGTGCTACAAGCGTATATAAGATCGATATACGTAGAATCATTATGAGTAAAACAGCAACTTCAAATTATTGTGGAGAATCCGAAGCGAGTCACTATGACCTTACAATTACAAGACAGAGTATAGTAGAGTTAGAAGCTTGGCTCTACATAAGATGTGGTAAGCTTTAAGACAGTGCAAGCCATAATTTATGGTATCGTCTTGGCAACTTTTTACATGAAAATGTTTTTGGTGGGTGTTCACTTCTTTTTGTAAGTTGCTTATTTTTTTTGTTTATCTGGTATATTATTTTATTACCCAAGTTACGAGCGTTAAAAAAATCGACGAAGCGCTTCTAGAAAAGGTAGATAGAGTGCCCTTGCGCTCCGCACTACCGAGCCCCTAGATTTTAATAAATCTGAATTTAAAATTAAACGTTAAGTATTTGTTTTGTTGTAACTGCATTCAACATGTTCTGTCGAGCATGTATGTTACGCATACCTACATGTTATGTTTTTGATGGGATAGGTAAGTATTATTATCTAGGTGTTCCATCCTTTTGCTAAGGTTCTCTTCAAACTTATCGGTTAGGTAGGTATGTTAGATAGATTATGATTTTGTTCAGTGTTCTCTTATAGTTCGAGGCAAAGTCTGTTATTTCAAAATTACAAAGACGTTTTTAGTTTGTGTCGCGTCGAGCAAAGTACAAAAACATTTCATAGGTAGATAGGTACCTACTGCTCTTTACAGTCGAGAGAATGAGTCATTTTCATTAGTATCTACCTACAAGGATTGTATAACAAGATTTATTTTTTTCAACTTTGTACTGAATAACTAGGACAAACAATGGAATTTTACTGAAACGCGTAGGACAATTTATTATTTATGTTTATCGCAGCTGAAAGAATTAAGTACAAAAATAAACGGATGCAGTTGTGGTATCAATGTAACTAAACCTAAAAGCGTTGCTAAACTATATACTTAGGTACCTACGTCTATTTAGGTAAGTATTTGATTTGGGCATCGCTCATTTATGAAAGTATATTCCCATCTAAAATAATGTAGGTACCAGTACCAACCTACCTTTTAAATGGTGATCGTATGAGGTTGTATGCGAGCACGCATGCGATACGAACCTCATACGAAGAATACGTAATGCCTTAATGTAATTCCGTTGTATGTACTCGTATTATTGATTCGTTGGTTCTGGTTACGGAGTTTATCAGCCGCTCTTGAAGTCATAAAAACTTCGAAAAGCGAAAACAAACAACAGAGAACGAAACGTTCCTGCAACCTTTAGTGTTAAACATTTTTCTCATTATTCGTAATGAACTTTTAATTACTTTATGTTATTACATTACAAAGTGATGACATCAGATTTAGCAGCCTGTTGACTCTTATAAGCCTTTTAATAACAGGGCAAGTTTACAAAATTCGACTAGTGTTAAAATGGAGAGCGAAACTAACAGAACTCTCATCTTATTTCAGATTACAAGCGTAGAAGTTCTGCAGACATGCATCAAGAGAATCAAAGATGTCAACTCAGAGCTCAACTGCTTAGTGGAAGATAGGTTCGAGTTGGCACTGAAAGAGGCGAAAGAGGCCGATGATCTCATACAAAGTGGGACCAAAACTGCAGATCAGTTGGAAAAAGAAAAGCCTTTCTTGGGAGTACCGTTTAGTACTAAAGACTGTCTGGCGGTAAAGGGTAAGCTACATTGCGAGATATTATTATATTTTAAAACATTTTTCTAAGTTTTGTTTGTCTGTCTGTCTGTCGTTCCGAATGATATCTTGCACGAGGACTTCCCGATTAGTTATCTGGCTGAAACTTTCATGGTCGCTCACAATGACAATGCATTTAAAAAAGTCGTTTTTTTAGATTTTTTTCTTATGCTACTGATTCTGAATGGCTGTAGGTATTTATGTACTTACAAAATTAGTATGTATTTGGTAACCTACATAGTTCAAAGTGCCAATTTTCTTGACATAACTGAAGCATTTAACTGTGGGGCAAATGAACTATTATATCAGAATATTTGTCACGTAATCAATTTTAGAGATTTATAGGTCCTATAAAAACGAATTTACTTCGAAAATTAGCTCCAGGCTCCGCTTGCGACTACGAAAACCGGGAGTTTTGGTTTCTTCCCGAGAATAAATTAATTTTCAAGAGTTTAAGCCTTTCGTTTCACATCATGCGTGGGATAAAAAAGTGATTTAAACATGTCAGTCACAGTAAGTGAGCAGGGTCTGAGTTGGATATAAAAATATAGGTAGGTACTCAAGTCTGTATCGAAATTAGTTGTTGTTGGGTAAAAAGGGACGGAGACTGAATCTCGGTAGGTAGGAACTGCTAACCAACCTAATGAACCTGAATGAAGTCTAAACTGATAACTAATAAAATGCAAATACTTAATACAGTTTTTATCATCACTCTGCCCGCTGGCTGCTTTTATGTCTAATCAAATGCCTAACATATTTTCATCATCCATTTTCATCTATCAGCACTCACTCTTATCACACGCATATCCGCATTTACGCACTATTCAGAGGTGACAAACGAAGAATCTCCTATGCCTGATAAGGATAACTGTTATAATTGTATTGAACTATTTTTCCAGGCCTCCATCACACAGCAGGCGTGGTACTCCGCAAGGATGTGGTCGCAGACGAAGACTCGGCAGCTATCAAGCTGTTGAGGGACAATGGCGCTATCATTGTAGGCCTCACAAACGTGCCTGAAATTTGCATGTGGTATGCATATTCATCCTTTTATTTTTATAAATCTGAAAGTTAGTATATGTATGTTTGCATGTTTGTATTTCAATCACACTCCGATTTCAAGCGCGGGTGGAAGCCAGTTATTTACAAAACTATAACGTTGAAAATAAGGCCAGTTAGATATATGAAGCCACTTTTTGTTATGAACTTGAAACACAGATAAAGAAGTTATTATAATACTAGCTTCCGCCCGTGGCTTCGATCGCGTGATACCTACCCGAATAAAAAGTAACCTAATGTGTTATTCCAGGTTATAAACTATATATTTTATAACCTGGAATAACACATTAGGTTTTAGTTTCATAAAAATCCGTTTAGTGGTTTTTGCGTGAAAGAATAACAAACATCCATACATCCACACATCCTCACAAACATTCAAATTTATAATACTAGTACCTAGGAGTAGGATTATCAGAATCTTGATAATGGTCATACAATTTTCAGTGAGGCTAAATGGTCGCTAAGCGATTGGCTGGTAGATACTTGATAGTTACCTACCAACCTTCATACCTTGACGTAATCGGTCAGCAAGATTAAACAATTTAATAATGAAGCTACCTATCTAGTTATTTCTAGAATATTAGTCATTGTGTTTCCACATAAAACCGATAAAACGTAAACTTTATCACAAGGTCAACTTTTGTTAGCTGGAATAGTGGAACACACCTATCTATATAATACCTAAGATTCAAGCCATTAGATATTTATGGAATTTCGTGACTAACATCCGTAGTCACGTTACCGCCAGCACGGAAGGGCAGTGAAGGGTGTACTCGAAGTAAATTAATATTTATTCTGCTCTAATTATATGGTTTTTGTTTCTTGGTGAGGCCTTGTAAGGTTTGATAGAAGAACATTACTTTGTTGGAGATCGTATTACGGTATCTCTAAATGAAATAATTCGATTATTATATTAAGTACCTTTATCCCTTTCATCATCAATTAATTACAGAATATACCTAAACCCCATCAAGCTATTCTGGTAGGTATTTGCCGTTTTTATCGTAAAGAATAACAGTTTATCAATTAGAATGTAGGTAATTACCAAAATTATTTTTGGTTTACCAAAATATATTGCACTGGTGAAAAGTTACAGTAACTATTGGTTTATAAAGCTACACTTAAATTCATAAGCTATGGTTTTATCTCAGAAAATGATCAGTTCCAGTGAAAATCTTCATGAAACCGCGACACCTAAAGATTTTAATGGTATTGCAGGTGGGAGTCACACAACCACATTCATGGAAGGACTAGCAACCCTTACAATACTACGAGGATAGTCGGCGGATCTTCAGGCGGAGAAGGAACCATCCAAGCAGTTGCTGGCACCATGTTTGGCATAGGTACAGTACGGCTGTTTCTTGATAGGTACCTACCTAAGTACCTATCGTTTCAAAACTGCGATGAAAATTACAAGGACTTTTTAAATTAATTTACAAATAAAAACTAAAAACCAGCGATGGATGGGTTTGCAACCTGTCGCATGGAATGCTAACTTCTTGCAATGTCTCACTCCCTCTCACTCCCTTGAGATCTCTAGTTAGAGGATCTTTTAGATCTGATTACCTTGGGGAAAAGTCGTGAAGCCTGTTGTTGAAAGACGGAGATAGAAAACCAGCGCTCTAACAGCCTTGGCGCTGCTGGAGCAAATGCTGAGGGGTAGCCCTATTTTCGTGTCACTGTAACATTTTTGATTTATATGTCTGTACCGTACCTATTGTGACGAAAATAAAACTTTTTTCTATTTCTATTTCTATATTAGATAAACCATCTTCACAGTTCTATGGCCAATGATCACAGTTGTGACTTGTGAGTATAAGGCATTAAAGGTCTCTTTTGTGCACTTGGTTTAGTTAGGTCTGTACAAACTATTGTCATTTTGATTCTGTAAAATTCTGGAGAACCAAGGAACTTTACTTTATGATTTCATAGACTTAAGGTCCTACGAATCATCTTTCTGTAGGTGCTCAAGTGCCTACCTATTAGGCAAAGTAAAGTTTATTGTAACTAAGCAATCGTTTCAGTCTAAGGTAATCTTTTTGTTATTTTCAGGGTCCGATATCGGTGGCTCAATCAGAATGCCTTGTTACTTTAATGGAATCTTTGGACACAAACCCTCAAAGTACATCGTTTCTATAGAAGGAGAGTACCCCGAGCCCGATACTGAAATGCAGCATTCGTTTTTAGGTACCTAAAGCTTTTTTTGCGTCTCTAAAACTCATCTAAATGGACAATGAAAGCTTGACAATGTACATCGTGCATTGCCTATGCCCTGCCCACCCACTTAACGAGATGCGCCGTAGTGCCTGGGTGGGACATTATTTTGTCCCACGAAGTATATCAATAAAACTCTTCCAAAACATATATAACAATTACTATTTATTGTTCGATTATCCAATTTTATGTGTTAAATTATTTTTATAAGAAAATACCGATTTTTCAACACTTTTGTTTTTATATCGAATGCCATATTTTTTTTTTTTAAAAGAAGGACTGAACATCCATTGTAAAAAGTTTCCATCAAACTTATATTTTTGTTCCCTTTATTTTCGATTAAACCACCCAGGCACTTGTCTAGCATCTACACAAACCTCTTAGCTTATGAAAAAAAACTGGTTTACACACAATATTTTCCTTCACAGCTTTGAACACGTGTTAGTACGCATAAAGGTACGGTACCTAATTGTTTTTTAAAAAAAACGAGCGTTTTAAAGCAAGGACGAAACTCGAGGCTGTGTCTGACTAAGTTTAAACTAGGTAGGTACCTAGGTTCTTTAGATAGTTTTTAACGTTATTTTGTTCTCGATTTAGGTATGGGACCCATGACGAGATACGCAGTCGATTTAAAGCCCATAATGAAGATAATTTCTGGAGCCAACGCGTCTAAACTCCGCCTGGATGAACCTGTAGATATCAAAAATGTGAACTTCTTCTATCAATTCAGCAACGACGTCCCACTGACAGATCCAGTAGACCCTGACATCATTGCAGCAATGAAAAAGGTCGTAGAGTACCTCAAAAAGCAGCACAAAATAGTTGCTGAAGAGAAAAAGTTACCATTGCAGAAATCCTTGGACACATGGATGGCGCTTATGTCCTCTGACAAAAAGTTCGGCAGCAGGATAATGGAGAATTACTCGACAGGACAATGCCTGAAAGAAGTCGTCAAGAATGCCTTTGGATTGTCAGGGAATACTTTGATTGCACTCTTCACTGCGCTTATCGAAGAAAATGTGAATGAGGGGAAAAGAAAGCACTATGAGGATTGCCATAAGGCGTTTGTGGATATGTTCAGTACTATGCTTGGTGATAATGGAGTTTTCCTGTTCCCAACGCATCCAACTCCCGCACCTTATCACCACGAGCCTTTGGCGAGGCCTTTCAACTTTTGTTACACAACTCTTGTGAACCTGTTAGGGATGCCGTCGACAGCTGTGCCTTTGGGGCTGAGTCGTGAAGGCTTGCCTATTGGTATCCAAGTGATTGCGAACTTTGATCAGGACAGGCTAGGTCTGGCAGTGGCAGAAGAGCTTGAGCGTGCGTTCGGTGGGTGGATAGAGCCTCAGAAATCTTAAGTACCTGTACCTATAGTACCTGCCAATTTTTTATACATTCGTAAAAAAGTATTTTTGTGTGTAATCTTAGATTATTTTTTGTAATTATTTTCACACAGTACCAATTACAGGACTTTTTAAGAAACTATCAACCAGCTATTCATTTTGTTCATTCAATTAGATAATTGTAATTTAAAAAAATGTTTTAATTGAACCTGGGAGATTTAAAGAGAAACCATTTGTTAAATTAGAATTTTTATTACATACAATTCAACAACAAAAATAAATAACACCAATTGTACATTAATCTGATTTAGATAAACGATAAATGATAGCTAGGATCTCTTTTCTCTTATTCGAAGGATTAATTTTGACTAGCATATCGCATGAGCCCACTTCTCTATGTACAGAGGCACATTCGGCAAGTCTCTCAGCATTGCATAGAACATGTACTCCGCAATCATACCCATTGCTTTGTTGCAGACATTCCTTATCTACAAAGTTGACTGTATCTGAAAATTTCAAGACAACATCAGACAATCTGAGAAACTGTGGGACTTTGACAGAATTCAAAACCACACAACAAAAAGCTTAGTTTGTTACTCATTTCAATAAAGTTAGGAAGTTAACAGATTACTTAGTAGAAGCATTCAAAGCAAAACTTACCTTCTGCAGACAAATATAGTTTAAGATGACTGGCAAAATCCCAGGCCACATTGTGATTGCTACCACTCGAGTCAAGGTGGTAGAAACTTTTCTCTGGCTTTGAATATACAAGAAGGCTCCAATGTGAACCACCCGTATCTGGGGTATCATTGTCATTCAGTGGGAAAAAAACTATCTTCTTCCTTTTCACACTGAGTGGATCTAAAAATGTCTTGATTTCCTCAATTTGCACCATTTTCACACACTGCGTCACTTCAGGCGAAACAAACAGCAGATCACTTGCCTTGCTGAACACAACCTTCTCAAGATATTCAAAGTAAAACGATATAACAGTGTCATTGAGCCAGTGAGGTCCATCCAAGAGCTCTACATCAGATCTATGAAGTAAAATGTCATGGAAGCTCAACACCACGGCTGTCTTGGCCATTCTAAAATGTATTATTCTTATAGGATTCTTCAAACCTTCCTTTTGGTTTATCTGGTAAGAAAATGATTTTCAAAATATTTTATCCTCAACCAAAATTATTGATTATATTATAACGGATAATAGCACGTTAGACGAGTTAAAGGATATGACAAAGATGTTCCAATTTTACTACAAGAAATAGAAATACATAATTATATCAACTCACCAATAAGAAAAATAGACGTGAGAAGAATGCACCTTCAAGGTTAGCTGCGCACTATCTCAGTTTATATCTCACTGTTATTGAATACGAAAGTTATTATCCTTTCAATAGAATATCAGTCATTTCTATTCGTCAATTTTACGTTTTCCACTTCATCAAGTTAAAATCGCGCAAATCGTCAAACGCGTTTTGGATTTTGGCGAAAATGATATAGGGATGCGCCGATCCGATCCGATCTTTTGGAAGATCGGATCGCTTGCATACGATCAAGCGATTTTTCGGATCGTATGAAGGCCATTCGATTTTTTAGCGGATCGATTGAACTACACCAGAGATCGGATCGGATGGAAAAAATCGAATGAATCAACTAAACCTATAGTTATGATTGTTATTATCGGGCTATAATCACAACTTGGACGGTGTAATAAGTAACTAGCAAAATAAAACACATCACTTTACCTGCAAGTTGCTAAGTCGTGTGAGTCTAGTCTTTAGATAAGAAAGTTGAAACATAAAAGATTGGCACTTATAATCATTAGGTAATCTGAAAGGTTGACATGATTATTTGCAATGCAAGTTTGATTTGCATGTTAAAATAACATTTTAAAAATACTTTATTTGGTTTTATTTCATTCGATCTTTTGATACGATCTTTTGAAAATCGGATCGACACCATGCGATCCGATCCGCGGATCGGATCGAGACATTACGATCCATTACGATCCTAAAAATCGGATCAAATGAAAAGATCGCACATCCCTAAAATGATACTAAAAATGAAAATGACAATTACTTGACTTGACAGATTGACAGATGTTGAATTTATGATGTTGACGTTGATTATTTGAAATGAGGTGACAGTGATGTTTTATAATTATAAGAGCGAATGGATGTAAGGCAGTGCTGCCAATTTAGCGACTTTGTCGCTAGAAATAGCGACTTTTGCTCTAGTGTTAGCGACTTAGAATCAGTTTTAGCGACAAAAAACATAAATTGTATTTAGTGACTTACGAGTAGGTATTTACCGATTTTTGGACTTCCACCTGCATATCAAAACAGTTCTAAGGCAATTTATGGAAAGGTGGAAAAGACAAAGAGGCAAATAATGATTAAAACATCAAGCTGATCAAACGTCGGGTTTTTTTTACTAGGTATCAACAAAATTATTGTTATTTTAAACAATATTCCTCCCCTGGTTTTAGCGACTTTTCGGATTGAATCTAGCGACTACGACTTATTGGAGTTGGCAGCACTGAATCAGTCACAATATGACTGATTCAGATAGAGTCGGATTCAACACTGAAGTCCGATAGCCGCAGCGCTGCTATCGCAGAATTATGATAGGTAAAAAATTACTAATTGTCCAAATAAGGCTTGAACAATAATAATTATGCTAGTTTGTACGTTCATTAGCTCTCGAAGTACACACCAGAACAACTGAACGACCTTGATTAAAAGTATAGTAAATGAAACAATTAAGTTCCCGCTTTTTCCGTAGGACTTAAGTGCTGAATCCGACTCTACCTGCATTTTAGAGTTGGATTCAGCACTGAAGTCCGATAGACACAGCGCTGCAATCGCAGAACTAGGTTAATGTAAAAAAATACTAATTGTCCAAATAAGGCTTGAACAATAATAAATAGGTATGCTAGTTTGTATATTCGTTAGCTCTACCACAGAGAAATCGGTGGCTCTACACACCAGAACAACTGAACGACCTTGACTTTATGTAAATAAAACAATTAGTTCCCGCTTTTTCCGTAGGACTTGAGTACTGAATCCTACTCTAGCTAGCGGACGACAGCAAAGGTTCTAAAGGCGCTAACACATGTTGGCCCAGCCTTGGACAGCTTAGGCGAGTGCGAGCGAGAAGGCGAATCGATGCAAGGTGAAAGCGATAGAGGCAATGCGACCCTGGGTCAATAGGGGTCGTTCCGTTCGTTACGCGAGCAAGATTCTTTCATACTTATTGATTTGCATTTTACTAGACTAGTTTATTTGGACTAGATTAAGTTGTAATCTTCACAGTATAGCTAGGTATTCCACAATCTAGGTTACTATGAATTCCTCAAAAGCAACTGCTTTTTATCTCTTTTTTCGTCTCTCAATAATTCTAGTTGGAGGGAAATAATTTGGTAGGTATGGATAGATCAATAAAAATTATCTTAAAGAACTTAAAGCCTTTTTAATTAAATTGTTAATAGTTCATAAGACTAATTTGGTAACAACATTGTCACAATCTTATTTTAAACTGAAATTTATGGTTGCCATAAACATACTGATGACTTAATGAAAAACAATCACAATGGGTACTACATCCTATAATAATTTATTAACATTAAACCACTCACAGCATTGTTAGAGTAATCATCACAATTTTTGCCTCATACTCACAAAATGCATGATGAAAATGTCTACCTGTAACATCTAATTGTAAATGTGTAACATTCACATTTCGTAAAGTTACTGATGATACTGATTGGGCTAGCAATGAGAAGGAAATTCCAGAAATATAATGGAATATACTTCACATTGATTATTTCCTATTAACTTGAGATTTACTTCGTAGCCTCCTTGAGGTAGGCGATAAGGTCGGCACGCTCGTTGGCCTTCTTCAGACCAGCGAAGACCATCTTTGTACCAGGGATGTACTTCTTGGGGTTTTCCAGGTACTCAAACAGGGTATCTTCACCCCATGAGATGCCTGGAAGGAAAATTTTACATTTAATTAAATTAGCTCACTTGTGAGAGGTCTATGTAATCAATTATAATAATCAATCATGGTTTTAGATAACAATGAGATAGATAAGGCCAAGTCTAAACTTTTATTGATAATAGAATGTGCGTTAGATTACATTAAAATAGGTGATAAGGAAAGGCATACTTGAGGTCAAAGTACATAAATGATAGAGATTGTTAGAATTTTAAATTTTTTTTGCAATATTTTTAACAGGTTGTAACCATCCCATGGTTGTGGTAATGTTCGGTTTTTTATATAAAACTTTTATGTTAAAGAATAAAGGAGACTGTTTTTAAGTGGTCTATGAACCAATAGCCATACTGCTATGGTATTTCTGTGGGGATACCTCAACTACATCCTTGTGCAAGGGGGCATCAAAATCCAACCCGGCAGTTTTGAGAAAAATAATACTTTAGAATTCACATTTCTTGCAAAAATGTTTTTATTTTAGAAACGTTTTGAACGGTTATTGTGGTTAGTGTCTGTAAAGTTCGGACTACAATGTAATAATATGGTGACAGCGACCTGATCTGATGATGGAGTCAGGAGCTGTTCAACAGAACTCCTCAATAAATAAGCCGATTGAGTTGAAACTCGGCTTGCCTGTGAAGTTTCAACTACAATGTAATAATATGGTGACAACGAGCTGATCTGATGATGGAGTCAGAAGCTGTTCAACAGAACTCCTCAATAAATAAGCCGATTGAGTTGAAACTCGGCTTGCCTGTTAAGTTTCAACTACAATGTAATAATATGGTAACAACGAGCTGATCTGATCATGGAGTCAGGAGCTGTTCAACAGAACTCCTCAATAAATAAGCCGATTGAGTTGAAACTCGGCATGCCTGTCAAGTTTCAACTACAATGTAATAATATGGTGACAACGCGAAACTGCAACTAATAGGGACTGCAAACTCGAAAACTATAAAAATAATGGCTAGGCATTTAATTGAATGGCTAATTCAACCAGTTGCCTGTGACATGTACATAAGAACAAGTGAATTTATAATTTATTGACATTGTCTTAGAAAACGCAACATTCTAGTTACAAACACTGATAAACAAAATCATGCCAATAAATGAGATTACTAGCTTACTAATAAAATAAGGATTATTATAAAGATATAATTCAGCACCCCCAATATTTCAAATAATCACAAACATCCATTTATGCAATACAATAATTCTACACAATAGTTAAATAAAATAAAATAAATAATAATAAAAATATTAATTTGTTAAATTCCATAGCAGACTTATTCTTCTCGAAAAGCCGTTGTCATCAAATAATTGCTGTAGTTTTTCCCACAATTCTTTCGCAGTTGTTACATTTTTTACATGCATGTACAATGACTGATCACTATCAATTGTTATTATCAATTTTGCTCTCGTTTTCTGATCATCATAAAAGTTAGGCTATTATAAAAGTCTATGTTAGACGACTGTTTCTCTGTAGTTGTCTACTCATTTAAGTACACTAGCATTATTATTTTCATAGTTTTCGAGTTTGCAGTCCCTATTAGTTGCAGTTTCGCGTTGTCACCATATTATTACATTGTAGTTGAAACTTGACAGGCATGCCGAGTTTCAACACAATCGGCTTATTTATTGAGGAGTTCTGTTGAACAGCTCCTGACTCCATCATCAGATCAACTCGTTGTTACCATATTATTACATTGTAGTTGAAACTTGACAGGCATGCCGAGTTTCAACTCAATCGGCTTATTTATTGAGGAGTTCTGTTGAACAGCTCCTGACTCCATCATCAGATCAGCTCGTTGTCACCATATTATTACATTGTAGTTGAAACTTCACAGGCAAGCCGAGTTTCAACTCAATCGGCTTATTTATTGAGGAGTTCTGATGAACAGCTCCTGACTCCATGATCAGATCAGCTCGTTGTCACCATATTATTACATTGTAGTTGAAACTTAACAGGCGAGCCGAGTTTCAACGCAATCGGCTTATTTATTGAGGAGTTCTGTTGAACAGCTCCTGACTCCATCATCAGATCAGGTCGCTGTCACCATATTATTACATTGTAGTCCGAACTTTACAGACACTAACCACAATAACCGTTCAAAACGTTTCTAAAATAAAAACATTTTTGCAAGAAATGTGAATTCTAAAGTATTATTTTTCTCAAAACTGCCGGGTTGGATTTTGATGCCCCCTTGCACAAGGATGTAGTTGAGGTATCCCCACAGAAATACCACTACAGTATCGCTATTGGTTCATAGACCACTCCCCATATAAAAAAAAACAGTCTCCTTTATAATAAGCTTACCTTTAGACTTGTTGGCATCTGAGTATGAGAAGCCAGCAGCCTGACCAGTCTTACGTCCCCAGAATCCATTTAGGTTAGGTCCTACTTTGTGTTTGCCACCCGCTTCAACCTGAATAATACAAAATGGATTAGTGAAAGCCATAGTTTCAACCTTATTTTGCCCACCGCCCACTTTGAGAATATATTTGTTTCAAGAGCCCCCCCTCCCCCATATCTTAACACGCCATCTCTATGCCCCCTAATTTTCTCTGGGTCTTCTAATGCCCCCCTGAAAGTCTCAAACGCCCACAAGGGGGCGTTATCGCCCACGTTGAGAACCTAACTGTAAGCTCTCTCAATGCTTCATTTCTATTAGACCCCAGCTGTGGCTGGGTTAAGCTATTAATTTTCTGTTTCGCGATTAAGATTCAAATGCATGATAATGTCTATTACCTTTTCAATGTAGTATCAAACATTATCATTTCCAGTCTGAGTTATCTTAATAGCTTTTTGAACAGATAGAACTACACATTACACAATTATTCATATTATCATAAATCATTGTGTAATAGTCGCAGTTCAGTTAGCTCCACATGTTTTGATATTGTGAAGCTGAAAGAGTTGTTCAGGTGCTAGGCAAGCATACTCCATCTCAATGATGTTCCACGCACTACAGGGTTCCGTTCAGTGTAAGCATAGATTGCCTCCTGACAATGTATAAAGCATCTAGTAAAGATGTAAAGGCCTGAGTAGTCTGTCATAATATACTTATTTATTTTATTTTTAGCCCACATCGTCTCACAGCATGTCAAAGGCCTCTTTCCCTTTTTTCCACACGTCTCGATCTTGAGCCAATCTGTGCCAGTCATCTGTATGACTGTCTAGGTCGTCCCGCCATCTTCTCCAGATAATATAGGTACTTGGTAGGTAGGATAAATTTAATAAGCTACCTACTAGCTCACAATATTTTACTTTAGCAATAAATTGATGTGTTACTTACAGTGTGACACTGGGCACATCTCTGTACGAAGATTTTCTTGCCATTCTCAGCGTTTCCAGCAGGTATACCCATTGTGTATCTGAAATCAGAGAGATACACTTATGTAGTAATTACATTGACCAATCGTAGCCTTTCACTTACATACCAATCTCACATATTTTTATGATGATTGTGCATTCTTAGGTACCCTTAAAGTAGGTAATCTTAAAATTAATGTAAAATGACGCACGCGGTAGCACGAGGAAGCATGTTTTAAATCAGCAGATCATTGCGTAAACGGGCGTGATTATTTATTGACAGAGAAATTGTTAAATTATTGAATACCATTCTCACAGTAAAGTCAAGATTAGATTTTGAGCTCAAAAACTAGGTCAGGATCAATGCCATCTGGGAATTTCAAGGTGCAAGGTGTCGTAATGAGAGTAGGTGGTTACGTAAGCGCTAGCTTTGATGATATCACGTAAATCCTTGCTAGAATACGGTACACAGTGAATTTACAAACTTTATGCACCACTTACGTAACGCACCTTCCCAGGGTTTTCCTTAAAAAATTATGAATGTATCTCGTTTAAGGTTATTGAAGGTTGCAGCAAATAAATGATTAATTTAGCTATTTCAGCACTTCACAGTAAATATTTAATTTGTAAAAATGTGTATGTACTCACTTTTTTACAATTTGATTGAAAAATAGTCCTCGACAACGAACGAACCGACGGCCAATTCACTGAAATTCAGTTTTAACAATGACAATGAATGAACAATGACACTCGTCTAGACAGAGACCGTCTCGTGTGACTTGATCAGGGGGGGTCGACTTTGTATGGAGACTTGAAATACCTACGGGGGTTGAGTTTCTGTGCTGCCATTGCAGAAAAAAAACACAATTCTTGAAACGTTGTATGGCAACATCGAGAAAGAGTGTTCGAGTCAAAGACAAATAGACTTCTGAAAATGAAAAATCTTATCAAAATTTTCAATTCCGACGGGATTCGAACCCCGTCGGAATTGAAAATTTTGATAAGATTTTTCATTTTCAAATGTAAATACCCAAGTGTGAATTAACACTATAAAAAAAAAAATAGATTTCATCTATGGTTCGAGTGTTCGGTCTTTGTATTATCCTACCGAATTAAGTTTGCGCTTCATAATATCTCTGTTTCTTTCGCGCGTACTCTAGGGTCGTCTGCACAGTAAGAGATGGAAACATTTTGATAGTCTTTGTAAGATTGTTGAGTCGTAGATAAACTCGCGCGCAAGCAAAATTGAAAATAAAAATGGCGTGTGTTGCTGTTGTTTATGTTTTTGGTGTTCGCCGGTTGCGGTTACAGTTTTTGTGCTACAATACTTACCTAATATTCCTCCTTTACAACGTCGAGTTGAGCTTCGGTTCCTCCGTTTATTTGTGTTGCTTGTGAAGAATCTTGTGTTTCGAGACAAGGACTCTGAGATAGTTACTCTTGTGAATTCAGTACTACTTACTACTACTGCAAAGTTTTACGTAATCAGCCTGCAGTGCTATATCCAATCAGTCATTTCTCATCATGACTGAGAAAGAAAGCAGAAGAACTTGTTTTAAATGCGGGCGATCCCCAAATGCTGACAATGTTAAATTGTTTGGTTTCCAAAACCTGCTGTACGGAACCTAATTCGGTATGTACCTTCCTACCCCGGTCTGTGGCACTGTAGGTAACCATTCCTACAGTCCTGACTGCTAACCACTTATTGAGCTTCTGTAAATATTTTATGTACTAAATATCTGGGCCTTTTATTTCAGGTGTGAATTATGGGCCAAATATATTTTCCCGGACAAAACCCCAACAATCGATCTGCAAAGAAAATTATTTTTCAGAGCATAGAATGCTGTGTCAAGAACATTTTAAAAATGAAGATTTCATCGACATCTAAGAAATATCTTGTCAGAAATCCTGTTCCATTTGATGTTTTGGAAGTTGTAAGTACCTACATTATAAACCTAGATTTTTATTGTACCTACCTAACTATACTATACTCAATTATAATAGGATCAATTCAAAACATAGTTTTTCATTCTTCCAGAATGAAAACATTGTCCAGCCTCCCGATATGCCCCCCTTTAACAGGGAATCTGATGCTCTACTAAAGATGCCACTTATGGAGGTTACAAACACTCAATGTGTTGCCGATGCTCCAACCAAAAAAACTGAAGAGCCAATCTCAGCACCAAATGTTATAGATGCCACAATTACAGGAACAACCAACCAGGAAATGATCAATAAATAGGTATTGAAAACTTGTATTTCGTTGTTTTATTTTTAATTCTTACTAGTAATAAAGAGTAGCACTACGATAAGATTCTGCTTACTGTAGTTTTATTCCTGCTCGGTACTTTAGTTTCAATATTCTATCTGTCTGTGGTTTTGCTTACTGTAGTCAGATTTTTGACATTATTTCTATACTAAAAATGTCAAAAATCCTACTACAGTAAGCAAAATCACAGATAGATAGAATATTGAAACTAAAGTACCGAGCGGGAATACCATACTACACTTTAAATTTACCGCTGTAATTTTTAAATTTCCCGCTGTTCAAAACTTCTTGGGGGTCGACGATAGATGGCGATAGTGAGCTTCCGTAGTTGTTATTTTGTACTGAGTCGGCGTTCTTCTCCTCGAGTAATTGTGTTCTGTGGACTTGATTCTCGGAATTGAACAACGTGACGTGACGTGAGAAGTGTCGTGCGAAAACTGGAAAAAAAACCCCCTATTTTACCCGCCTAGGGTGGAGCGTGTTCAAACTTCAAAACGCATGCGTGATGTTAGTGAATGAAATCGATTGCGTTGCGGTCCGATTCAGTGCTGCCAGCAAGTTAACTCAAAAAAAGGCCACCACCATTATACAATAATTATACTTACCTACAATTAGCCAATCGGGGGAACCATGCATCAATTCAGTGTGCTAACTGCTTGTTCATTCGTATATTAGCGCTCAGTCTCGCTCTTCGGCCTAAGAATTGCGTATTGTGTATCCTACTTTTACTGAGGTTAACTGTTGCTAGCTTCAGTCAGATATGTTTGAGCCTATAACGAGGATATTATCCTCGTTATAGGCTCAAACACACACTGGCCTAGGCTCGCCGTAGTATCTCTAACTAATCTGTGGGCTCGCCGAGTGAACGCGTTGTCTCCATGCGCGGTTCGAGCTACCCCCCCCCCCCCCCCCCCATCTGAAAAAATCTAGCAACAAAACACTTCACAGCAGATTCTATAATCTTAAATAAAAATAAAGGCTTTCGTTACTGACTGACTGACTTATCAAATCAAAACACAGCGTAAACCAAACGCGAAACGTGGGTACACTCCTTTAAAACGTAGGGGTGCATTATCCGTCGAGGTGCTCCCCCCCCGGACCGATTATGACGTCGGATGCCTTACCCTAACCTACTAGCCTAACCGTCGCCCGCGCAACTACAGTAATCAGCGGTTTAACTTTTTTTGCCAGTGATTTTATTCCTGGACTAAACCTGTTTGTGGTATCATTGGAATCGGAATTTAACAAGCTTATTAACTACTTACTTACCTGCTCAAGGGGATTCCATTGTCACCACCAAATAAATTGTTGATTCCATTCCGTAAACATGTTTGGCACCTTGCAAAATAAAAACTCACAATTGTTCAAAATTGGTAGCAAATATCTGCGTCAACATGGTACAGACACTTAGTACACTACACACCTTTATTATTTAACACAAAACATATACACATCGACATTAAAAGTAATTATCTAATTCGCATTTGCAAAAGGCCAAAGAACGCCATTTTGTTCCGCGCGCGGGGAGCGTGATGGCCGCTCACGGCAAATAAAAATTCAATACTAGTTTATTTTTCATCCTATAGACTTGTGTGAAGTCTTTCTGATTGGTAGAAATATGTAGTTAGCCAACAAAATGAACAAAACAAACCTCCTCCACTTCAGTCCTACACATCAATCACAATAGCCAACCTTCAAACAGAAAATTCACCCGCAACATTCAAAATGTTGATCAAATTCAAATTTTTTACTATAAAACGGGGTTTTAATGGTTCAGTAAGTATCCTAAATACCTGTCAGATTTAATTAATGCAAAACATGTATAGGTCATCGCTGAAAATCTTATTTGAACCTTCTTTCAAAAATAAAGTTTTTTTCGTATTTTTCTCTTCCGGTATTTTGACACATTGTAGAAATATTATCTATTATCTATGACTTTTAGTGTTACCAGTAGTGGGAGAATAATGTTAGCAACAAATAAAGACACTTTCCACGTATGGGGAAGCCCTAATACCATAGAAATCGTGATTTTAGTGGCGCAAAATCAGCCGGCCGAAAATTCGGTCGGGCGCACTTGGAGCCGTGAAAATGTGCGGCCCCAAAATGGGTCGAAAGCACTATAGCGGTTATGAAAGGAAATTCGGAAATTCTTAGTTTGAAATTGTAATTTTTTCATACAAACGTTTTTAACCCCTTTCATCACAGTCTTTTATTGCATGTGGGCTGGCCACATAATGGAACCCGACAGTGAGGCGCGCCAGCTGAACGTACTTAATCTGTGGAGTGAGACCCCCCTTGCCGCAAGGTAACTATGTAAGTGCCCAAAGGCCGCTTAGGGGCCGTTCCTATCGAAAGGCCACCGAAGACTTAAAGAGGCTGAAAATCGGCCCCTAGGGGACGAACTGGCAACACTGATCCGATTAAACAAGCAACACACTCATTCATTCATTTACTGACGTCTGTGGTTACAGCGGACGTTGCATTTGGCGCGACTATTTGAAATAAAGATCACTAGACAAGTAGAAAAGATCGGCCTTGGGCATGGAAATTAAGAAAGTAAAAGTAAATTACAATACTTAGCTACCTATTCTATTCTAAATTAAGGCCAAGCTCCAAAACGGTTATGATTGTTTGCCTGCAAATTGTAACTAAACGGAATATCTCATCAAGTTACAACTCCAATTATGTGATTTTTTAATCTTTTTTCTATTTAGTTCTAAAGGCAGAAACACGATTAATAGAAATTTACATGATACTTTTACGTTTTGAAAATGACACCTTTTCTCAAGATTTTTGCATTTTTCTTGAAAACTAGTTCAGCTACATATACAAAATAAATACTCACAGAAAGGAAATTTAGTCTTTTATTTGCTTCTAAGTTATCGTTTACCTAGACTGCTTATTTTTCTCATAATAAGCAAAATTAGTTTTGAGCTTTACCTCTGAGCACAGAGAGTTAAACGGATCAACCGAAAATCAACCTTATTGAGTCCCGAGTTGCTATATAAATAAACACAGAATCGAACGCAGCTCATTCCGCTTCTGGGGCTGGGCGGTCACAAGGTCGGATCCACGCGCGTTTTGACATTTTGACATTTGACAAGCTATTTGCCCGCCCCGGCTTTGTACAGGTAACAGAAAATGAAACCAAAAAGTCGTAAAGTTAGTAAGTATTTAGTTTTTTTTTCGATTAGGAAAAACAATACTAACTTTACGACCTTAGTAATAATGCACAGTCCCTCCCTAAGGGTAATTTTGAATAAAATAAAAATAAAGTAGGTATTTAATTACTCTGGTGAATCAAACCAGAAAATATTTATTTGAAGTAGAACTTTATTGCAACCCCTTTAAAAATTCATAACTTAGTACTTATTATTTTATTTTTATTTAAGAAATTAGGTACATTTATTTCTTAGAAACTTGCCTCCTTTTTTCACCTTCTTGTTAGATAGAACAGAAGATCGAAGATCACTATAGATTACGAGTAGAACAAAAAATCGGCAAAATTAGTTTAGTAGTTACGGAGATACGTGGTAAAACAAACATTCACACAAACTTTTCTCATTTGTTATATAATAGGACTAGTCGAAATCGAATGTCATTCGGAACAAAATGGAGTGGAGTCGCATCCTCAACTATATAATTTGGCTTTTGTTCAAGGACTGTTTTGGCCAAGTGGGATATTACCCCGAATTTAGTTTTTTTTAGCTTCACTTGTATTCATCTATGTCAACAGAATCTTAGAACGTAGTTTTAATCCATTTCAAAACGTCGGATCAAAATGTGCACACTTATCAAGGATCAATGACATTATTATTTTACCACGTTTTTATTATACTTATATAGTCACTTTCTTGTTCGTCTGTCTATCTGTCTGTCGTTCCGGGGGAAATCTCGCGCGACTAAAATTTCGAGCACTCTCCGTGTAGCTGGCCGGCTAAAACTGTCAGGGTAGCTCACAACTCGATGACAACGCATTCTAAATAAATAAATAAAGACGTGGTTTTTAGTTTATTTTTTAATCTAAAATTAATTTACATAGTTAATTTTAGTACTGTAATTTTGTACTTTATCGACTCGTATGTAACTATAGCGTGTTTTTAGTGTTTTAAACTCCGGTTGGTGCATATATCCAGTGTCGAGTGACCCGAGTGCTTATGGGCTTAATCAATGAAGGGGTTGTAAAGATATTAGGTACCTACTCAAGGGGGTAAAAAAATAAAAGTTATACAAATAAATTTAATGGGGTGTCATATGAAAGTTTATGGTTCACAAATTGTAATTTACGCTAAACTTAACGTATTATGACAGTCCTAAGAAAGCAAAGTCGGCGTAGTTTGTAGTTTGTAGTTCACACAGTGAACACAGCATACAATTATTTGTGATTAGACTTATCTAGGTATAAAGAATATAATACATATTATGTCGGAGTTGGAGCTAGAAAAGGGAATGTTAATTGATTTGATACTTCGTTCTGCACTATATCCTGTTAACAACGCCATCTGTAGACTAATAATGGAAACGTCAAATAGACAACTGTCATTGTCACTTGGGTGTGGTCGACACAAAGTAGGCAGAGGGCGCTAAAGTCAGTTTTGTTGTTGGACAGTTCGCTTTCCTCGAGCGGGTGGCGAGCGGCGTGGCCACTTTGGTTCTGGCATCGGAGCGGAGCGGTCGCTCCTCGATAGTAATAATGTTCTGTGGGTAGCTTTGTCTCTTTCTGTTGAACTCACCGCGTTTCCATTTTGTTTTTTAAATGGTGATAGTAATTCTAATCGGCAAAAATCGAATCAATCCTCTGTTTAAGTCTTGTGAAAGTAATTGTGATTACAAAATAGACATCCTGACTACACGTTACATTGGTTATTTCGTGTCTTTGAACATATCGGACCATCCATACTTCACGCCCAGAACCTCTCCCCGACAAGTATATGATCTTCTTATGAAATATTATCTTATTCTATTAAACGAGCAATATTTGTTTGTTTGTTTATTTGTACTCACGTTCTCGAAAACGGCTCTAACGATTTCGATAAAATTTGCGGTACAGAGGTTTACGGTTTACGGGGGCGAAGAATCGATCTAGCTAGGTCTCTACCTAGCTAGATCGATCGAGACCTAGCTTTTTTTAAATACATACTTAACTCATTTTTCTTTTTCTTTTTTTCTCGATTTGCACCCAAGCAGAGCTTAGTCGCCCAGATATTCTATAATAAGTAATAATAATTATGAAGGTAACAACTAGGTATCACTACCATCGAAAAAAAAAAAATTGATGAAGTCTCCATGACAATGTTCGCTACTTCAACAAGATGTTAAAATTATAATAGGGCCTCCAGACTCTCGAGAGAAGGCTCGGCGAGAAGTCTCGCCCGAGACTTCGCGAAGAACAAACAAGCTATCCACACTCTCAATTTTTCTCAGTCGTGATCTGTTTCTTATCCGGTATGGACGTCGATATTGAAACTGCAGCCGGTTTGGCTCTGTGTGCCATTGCATACTGTAACTTTGTGAATGTTGTAACTAAAAATAATATTAAAAAAAAAAATACTTAACACGTTCAGTGCGGTACAGGACATATATGGGTTGTACGCGACTTTCTTCTGGTGCGGAAGGTAAAATTGTAGTTTTACCGCTGGTGCGGGGGCTATTTCTATACGAAATCCTTTATGTAAAAAAGAGTCAAGTATACTTTTCTGTAGCATATTAAAAAAATAAGCAAAATTTGCCATAAAATTGTACAGGACACATATGGGTAGTACGCACTTAAAAGCAATTTTCGTAATTCTGTGCGTTACCGTACATATATGTCCTGTATCCGCAGACCCGGTGTCGCGCTGATTTTTACAGTAGTGCGGAGCAATCCCTATCTTATTAGCACGTCATTTGTCGATTATTACATTAACGCCAAAATTAAGCGATCTCATAAAATGTTATCGATGGTCGCAATTTAATTGAGGATTGAAAATCATCAACATCCTAACCCAGTTAT
This sequence comes from Camptogramma bilineatum, assembly GCA_958496255.1. Lineage (NCBI taxonomy): Eukaryota > Metazoa > Arthropoda > Insecta > Lepidoptera > Geometridae > Camptogramma > Camptogramma bilineatum. The sequence continues at coordinate 7,411,988 of OY292465.1, read as the reverse complement.
TAAAAAAATCAATTGCCGCATGTATGTTCCCGCATTACTTGAGAACGGCTTGATTGATTTGACTGATTCCTTTTTTGTTTTGTTTGTAATTGTACGGACAAAGTTTTTATAAATTAAAAATTTGTAAGTATGCGGTGGAGGTCTGCGCCGGAACAAAATTGACCAAGGATGCACCAAAAATGAGTCCTGCATATACTTCCACCAGGATCATAAATCCATGCCAGGGGTGTTTAACTTAGCTTGTAATTTAAGTAAATGAAGTTTTGTTCATATTCAGAGAAATAAATGCTCCTTATCGATATCGATTGTTCAAAATACGGTTAGAACATCACTAAACTTGTGTAAAGGACAAACGTTTTGACCCTATTTTCAGTGCGGTACAGGACAATTGTGGTGGGTATTTAGTTTTAGGTATAGCTTCTAAAGTATTCACCAGATCCCCGTCCTGGCTTACCATATTATGTTAGATAAGGTTATAATCTACCCAAATAATTAAAAAAACAACATTAAATTACGAAATTCATTAAATTATAGGCATTTAAAAAAAAACATAATACAGGACATATTATATGTCATGTACCGCACCAGGAGTAACTCTCGTACCTACCATAAATGTCCTGTATCGCACTGTCTGAAAGTCTTGCAAATACGGTCCCGCACCGAACGTGTTAATGTAAAAAACTTTTATCTTAGTAGTTTCGATATTTAGCATCCCATAAAATAGGCTCAGATTGGAAAAAATCGAAAAATTTCAACTCTATTTATTATTCCACATTTTTACGATAGAAAATTCTCGAAAAAAACAAACAATATGGATGTCTGCCCACCGCCGCTCATTAATCTGCAATGAGACAAAACGTGAGTGTAGGACCCTTCTCTTTTCTCGCCCGAGAAATCCTTTGGCTCGGCCAAAAATACCGACACCGATCGGAGAACAGGCGAGCCAGAGAACAAGAAGGCAAGAAGCTCTTCACACTCACGCTTCTCGGGTGTTCTCGGGGGTTCTCGCAGAGAGTCTGGAGGCCCTATAATTATTCCAAGATAGTTTCAAAAGTTTTAACATGTCAAAATATCGTGAATAGATAGAGGGTAGAGGGGCGTTTGGGGGGAGTCAACGATGACATTTCTTTTGAAAGCTAATCCTTAACTGCACAATCTACTCGCTGTTAAAATTATTACCATCCAATGAAACACAATCGTTTTTTTCACAACAATTTCTTAAATTCTTTAGCTTAAATTGCACAAGGAAAAATGATTTCCTATGGTATGGTATTAATAAGCACAGAATTACTTCTGTGGGCTTATCTGATTTGCTTCTTGATTGTAATTTAAACGTTTTTCGTTTTTTTTTATTATTATAAACAAACATTTTTGACAAGGTACCTGCCTTTTTAAAAATTGACATCTCTGTGGTTAATTATAATAATAGGTAGGTAAGTAGGTACATAATAGATAATAGGCAATGGAGATTATTTTTAATAAGTTTTTAATATACTTAAGTACATTTAATACAAGAGGTTTAATTAAATGCGGTTTTAAGCCACCCCTAAATTATTTTCAACGAATTGAGTACCTACGTACCTACCTACTTATTGGGCTTCAAATAAAATAGACCTACCAAAGGCTAACACGTCATCTTACAGAGAATGAGAAAACTAAGTAGATAGGTAGGTACCTTCATTATTTTATTCTGTCTTAGGAGTTTCATTCGAGACCAAGAAATTCCTCAAGGAAGGTTCTAGTTTATGTTGAGGTTCTTTCCTAGATTTTACTTGGTAAATGTTACTAGGTGGCAGCACTGAAATTTAACTATTAGAAATCCATTTTTGGTAGGTAAGTAGGTAATTATTTATGATAATATATAAAGGAAAATACCGGACTTTATGTAAACTTTGAAATAATGAGGTATGACCACGTAGGATATCGAAAAAATCGCATCCCTGGCCCGTATATAACTAGTAGTTCGCCCCGAACTGAGATCTCGCGCACCGTAGATGGCTTACATTTGGACTTTCTTCTGACTACCCCTATAATTTCAAGTGCTACTATTGCCGAGTATGCCTATTGCGCTAGCTCTTCATGGTAAAAAATACTTGCATGCATGCATGCAATACATAATGTCGTGTCTAATTTTTCATTTACTTCATATTTTTTATGAATTCTCGTCGTATTTCTAAAAGTATACGTCCTAGAATAAAAATAATAACTATTTTGGAATGTACAAATAAAGACCTTTCATTTGACACCCCACTTAATATATTTGTTTACTTAACTTTTTTTACCCCAATTATTTTCATTCTTTATCAAAAATTTTTTTTATCACGAAAATAAATCAAGTAGCATCTAAAATCATTGCAAACCAAACCGCAACGATGCCACTCTCTTTTTAAGACCGACCAGTCAATGAGCTACGAAGACATCGAAACTCTATGAAACGGGAGCTCTTGCAGCTCTGGTTTCGTAGTTTTTGTTCTTTGGTCGTATTTCAAAAACTATATATCCTAGATTAAAAATAAAAACCATTTTGGAATGTACAAAATAAGCCCTTTCGTTTGACACCCCACTCAATATATTTGTGTAACTTTAAAAAAAAATTACCCCCTTGGGAACCTAATATCTTCACAACCCCTTCATCGATTAAGCTCATATGCTCCACCGTAAATTTCCTTACTACAACCTATTGACCTACCAAGTTTCATGCAGATTGGATGAACGGTTCGACAGTTATGCGCGAACAACAATTCGTGAAACATACATACAAACATACAAACATACAAACATACAAACATACAAAGCAAAATCGCCCAACTTACCACTAAGATCTTCGCTCGCTTCGCTCGCTCGATCGATAAACGTTACAAGTCTACAAATTTGTAGAAAAGTGACAATTTTGTCGAATTTTCGACAAGTGCTGTATAATAAAACCTACAATTATGTAAAAAATCTACAAGTATATTTCATACAATTGTAACGCCCAAAAATTCGTTAAATATAAATAAATACTTAATTAAACAAATAAATAAATATTGGTGGACATTTTTCACACAGCGCCATCTAAACCCAAACTAAGCAAAGCTTGTACTATATATAGATTACATGATTATAAAAAACGCCTGTAGATGTTGCTGACAATATTGTTCTTACAAATATGTAGCAGTAAGTTACAATTTACATAAAATGTAAGTTCGTTTTTAATAGTAGATTGTTGCACAAAGGTTGAAAGTAACCTATTGACATAGAATAGATAATACTATTGAGGCACGAGTTATTGAGGCAATAGTTCGAGTGCCTTAATAGGTCTTTCACCCGAGGTAAACACTCTGCTTTTCATTTCGAATATGAGGAAAGTAATTAACAAAGTAAGAGCTATATAACACGTTGAGACGCCATTTCAATCCGAACTGTTTGGGCACGTGGCCAGCGACGTGGCCAAACAGTTTGTATTGAAATGTGTGACAGATAACTCACTTGACTACAGTCTGGCGTCAATTTCCTAATCCTGTGATCCAGATCCTAGGTGATCCTAATCCCGTGATCCTGATCCAGTGATCCTGCGTAATCCTGATTCCGTGATCCTGAACTATGATCCTGATTCTACGTGATCCTAATCCCATGATCCTGCGTAATCTTGATTTCGTGATCCTGATTCTGTGATCACCTGGGTCTGTGTCACTGGATCAGGATCATGGGATTAGGATCACGTAGGATCAGGATCACAGGATCAGTATTACAGGATCAGGATCATGGGATTAGGATCACATAGGATTAGGATCAGGATCAGGATTACAGGATCAGGATCACGGGATCAGGATCACAAGATTAGGATCACGTACGATAAGGATCATGGGATTAGGATCACGTAGGATCAGGATCACAGATCAGGATCACGAAATCAGGATTACGCAGGATCACTGGGTCAGGATCACGGGATTAGGATCATGACGCCAGACCGTAGCCAAGTGAGTTATCTGTCATACATTTTATTACGAACTGCTTGGCCACGTCGCCGGCCACGTGGTCAAACAGTTCGTGTTGAAATGACGTCTCAGCGTGTTATTTATTACTTACCATCTCTTACAAATTTAATTACTTTCCTCATATTCGAAATGAAAAGCAGAATGTTTACCTCGGGTGAAAGACCTATTTAGGCACTCGAACTATTAGCGCCCTCGCTACGCTCGTGCGCCAAAAGATCTCGTGCCTCAATAGGTTACTTTCAACCTTTGTGTAACAATCTACTAATTCTAAGGTTGTTTGGAAGAAATCGCTCATAGCGATAAGAACGCCCATTGTACTTCGCTCCTTATGTTCTGTGTGTCTGTAATTTGTTTTAATGTTCATGTGGTGTACAATAAAGTGTTGATCTATCTATCTACCTATCTACTATTTATTTGGTTGATTCAGTCAAAATATGACTCACAACAAGAATATAAATAAGTGGAAAGAGATTGCCGATCAGTTAAGATACTCGTTAGCATCATTTTTTTGTATTGAATTAGAATTGTAGAGTTTCTACACAGGGTGAGCCCGCCTGTCAGAATTGTACTACAATTATGTAGATATGTAAACTTGTAATTACAATTGGTGTTCAATAAAACGATTTTTTCTACAAATAGGTATGTAAAATATCGCCTGTAGGGAGAAAAAGTTTTTTCAACTGAAATATGTAGAATTGTAGGTACAATTTTACAATTTTGTGAATTTTCCACCTAAACAAATATGTAAATTGTACTTTTAATTAAACAGAAACTTGTACAATTGTAGCCGTTACAATTAATTGTAATTTACAATTTGTAATGTATATTGCATTGGGGCCTGGGACTTATAATTACATATCTATCAAAGTAAATTCCTTTATCGTAGGTATAAAAATATTCTGTTTAATATCCTTCAAAAAAATAGATAATCTTTCAATGGGACCTCTTTGTGAAGCTTATTTAAATTAAATTCTGAAGTTGTAGGATATTTTATTTTTTTGGCGTCGCACTCTTTGTGCATTTGCCATTTTCATTTCATTTTTTTAAGTAAAATTAGGGAAACAAGGTTGTGGTGTGGATATGGTGATGGTGAGGGAGGAAGATGAATGAAATACAGAAACTTACTGAGTCCAACTTCACTGTATTGTCATAACACACACACGTTATTAAATTAGAGTAGGTACACAGTCTCAATGTTAATGTTTAGCACAGAAAGATTATCCAAGCCACAATAATGATCAAATACACAACGCGATCGTGATCGATAGTAGGTATGGCGGGAACCCGGAGCGCGAGCGACGTGGGCTCCGCGTGGGCGCATAGAAACGACTCAAATTTGAAATCAACAAGCGACCGACCGGCCACGCAGCGCGGCGGGAGGCGCCACTGTCTCGCGCGGGGGCGAGGCGCGGGGCGGGCGGTCGCGGTATCTGGCGTTCCGGGAACCGCCATATTCACTATATATAATAAAACTTGTTAGTTTGTCCGCAGCATATAAAATATTATTTTATCAGTAAAAATATAAGTAGGTAGAAAGCTTAATTCTAGTAGCTCCGCTACATCACCCCCCTCCAGAGCCCGACCTTAAGGGCGATAATAGTCTTTGAATTTTACTTGACGCCCAGATCTGGTGCGTATTACAACGTTGTCTTTGACAGTTGAACGGTTAATTGGTGTCTGCTGGAGTGGCGGTTTTTGACGGAGTGTTTGTGGTTGTTGATGGAGTGTTTGTGGTTGTTGATGAAGTGTTTGTGGTTGTTGATGGAGTGTTTGCGGTGATGAGTCATGCAGTAGGTAGGCAGGTTTGATCCTGTCGATAGATACAGTGACTTTTTTACCGTTTAACAATATTTTAAAGGTTTTGTCTCCAGCTTTGAGTACTTCGTGGGGACCACTATAGGCTGGCTTCAGCGAACCAGCGACAGTATCGTCACGCAGAAATACGTGGGATGATTTGGCTAAATCTTTGTATACAAAAATAGATTTCTGAATGCCATGACGTGATGCCACTGATGGTTTCAAGTCGTTTACAAACTTGCGAATCCTATCCACGTAGTCCGTCATGTCAATGGTTTTGTCTTCAGATGGGAGGAAGAAATCGCCTGGAAGACGTAAAGGTTCTCCATAGAGAAGTTCAGCGGAAGATGATTTTAGATCTTCTTTAAATGTACTTCGAATGCCTAGTAAGACAAGAGGAAGAGACTCAACCCAAGTGCTGTCTGCGTGGCAGGTTATAGCCGCCTTAAGCTGTCTATGGAACCTTTCCACCATGCCGTTGCACGCGGGGTGATAAGCTGTAGTCTGTCTGTGAACGAAACCGGCGATTTGTGACAGGGTTTTGAATAAAGCAGACTCAAACTGTCTCCCTCTATCCGTAACAATTTTGACTGGGCAACCGAATCGAGATATCCAGCCACTTAGCAAAGCTTTTGCTACTGTTTCGGCCGTGATATCCTGTATGGGTATTGCCTCAGGCCAACGTGTAAAACGATCGATGGCTGTGAGACAATAACGAAAGCCTTGTGATATGGGCATAGGGCCGATTAGGTCAATGTGAATATCTCTAAATCTGCCGCGAGGTAAATTATAAGAGCTTAATGGCGAATGAACGTGTCTGTTCACTTTTGAACGTTGACATGCCATGCAGCTACGTACCCACTCGCGACAGTCTCTGCGCACTCCAGGCCATATGTAGCGATCGCTGACGAGTTTGATCGTTGCTCGAGCACCTGGGTGACTAAAAGAGTGTAGGCTCTCAAAAACGATGCGCCGGATGTCTTTAGGAACATACGGTCTAGATGACGTACCGCTTATGTCACAGTAGAGATCGCATTGCGAACCGGGCAACTTTACCTTGGTGAGCTGTAAGGCAGTGTTACCGGCGAGAAGTGTTTGCAGTTCCAGGTCAGATAATTGTGCAGTTGCTAACTTATCCAGGTCGACGGGCTGATTTATTTCTTCCACTCGCGACAAAGTATCTGCAACCACGTTATCTTTACCTGAAATGTGCCTGATGTCTGTAGAAAATTGTGCTATCAGATCTAAGTGCCGAAATTGCCTAGGAGAACAGTTATCTTTTCGAGAGTGAAAACCAAAGATCAGGGGTTTATGGTCCGTGTATATTATGAAATCACGAGCTTCGACCATATGCCTGAAATGTTTTATGGCCTCGTAGATGGCCAAAAGCTCGCGATCATACGGTGAGTACTTTACCTGGGCAGAGCTAAGTTTTCTCGAAAAGAATGCCAAAGGTTGCCATTCCTTACCTTTCTTCTGTTGAAGGACGGCTCCGATTGCCGTATCAGAAGCGTCTGTCACCAGGGCCAGCTGGGCATTGCAGTCAGGGTGCGCAAGCAGAGCAGCATCGCACAAACCTTTTTTGCATGCTTCGAAAGCTTCCTGCTCCTTAACGCCTAAGGTGACAGGATGTGAGCCTTTTACTGAACCTGTTAAAAGAGCGTTCAGTGGTGCTTGGTGTTGGGCGGCCTTTGGTATAAACCTGCGGTAAAAATTTATCATACCAAGGAACCTGCGCAATTCTTTAACTGTTTTAGGGACGCTAAAATTTTGAATTGCCTCTACCTTAGAAGGCAACGGCATCGTACCTTCTGCTGAAATTTTGTAACCTAAAAATACGACTTCAGGTACACCGAAGGTGCACTTACTGGAATTTAAGATCATGCCGTATTCTTTTAACCTATTGAAGACTTGGTGGAGGTGGTCTTCGTGGCTTTTTGGATCGGGAGAAAAGACCAGTATGTCATCCAAATATGCGTAGACAAAATCTAAACCTCGTAGCATTTCATCCACGAATCGTTGAAATGTCTGGCCAGCGTTGCGAAGCCCAAAATTCATGTATGGAAACTCATACAATCCGAATGGAGTTGATATGGCGGTCTTCGCAACGTCGTCAGGATTCACCGGGATCTGGTTGTATGCCTTTGTCAAATCTAAAGTGGAAAAAATTGAACAATTAGCTAGATTGTGGGCAAAGTCATGAATGTGGCGAATCGGATATTTATCTACAATGGTGCGTGCGTTGAGACGACGATAGTCGCCGCAGGGACGCCAGCCATCTTTCTTTGGTGCCAAGTGCAGAGGTGATGACCAAGGTGATTCGGAAGGTCGGCAAGTCCCAATCTGCAACATAGCACTAAACTCCGCCTTTGCAATTTTTAACCTGTCTGGTGCCAGCCTACGCGGTGTGCAGGATTCAGGCTGCCCAGGTGTTGTACGAATGAAGTGAAGCGTGTTATGTTTTGTTGTGTTGTGAAAACCATGTGGACGGGTGATGTCGGGGTATTGGTCTAGTATAGCATGATAAACCGTTTTACCAGATATGACTTTAACCGAAGAAACATCGTCAGATTTTTTCACAAGCAAAGCCGGGGTGGTGAGCGTAGTGGAGCCATCGATCAAGCGTTGATTACGTACATCAACAATAAGGTTAAAATGAGATAAAAAATCAACGCCTATTATTGGCCTGGTTACATCTGCTACAATAAATTGCCAAGCGAAGTCACGCCGTAAACCTATGTTTAAAATTAGATTAGCATAACCGTAAGTGTTTATTATTGAACCGTTAGCTGCACTTAAATCGAAATCAGTTTTTATTCGACGTTCGCGTACTAGAGTTCGGGGAAACACACAAAGATCACTACCTGTGTCTACTAAAAACTGCACTTTGGTACGTTTGTCTGTAACAAATAAGCGGCCGGAAGTAGGACAGGCGTCAGCCGCCATGACGGACTGTCCTAATCTTTTCCCGCGTAGTCGCAGGGTTTCAAGCATCTGTTCGCCTGATCGCCGTGCTTCGAATGAAACCAACATACCGGAAACCTCCTGTAGTTTGACTGCGATCTCGTTGTCCGGGAATATCGGCGACTTTGGTCACGGTTGCCGCCACTGCTGCCGCCGCTGCCGCCAGAATGGGATCTATTTCTTGGACGAGACATTCTGTCTAGTTTGGTCGTCAGTGCATGTACTTGCCGTGTCAGTTCAGCTATTTGGTTAGCCATTGCGGAGTCCGCCGAAGAAGCAGCTGCCACCTGAGGACTGGCGGGAACTATGTCTTGCAATCGGTCCGCTAGCTCTGCGACTTCTTCCAGCGTAGCTCGTGACTGTGACGCTACGATGGTTTGCGTGCTGCTCGGTAGTCTGCTCGTCCAGATTGTTTTCAGGAACTCTTCAGGTACGCCTGGTCCCGCGAGGTGTCGGAGATGACGCAAGAACTGTGTGGGCTTTCTGTCTCCGAGTTCTTCGTGAGTAAGAAGCTGTTTTACCTTCTTTTCTCGCGATGCTGATAAACGCTTGATAAGCTCCGTTTTCAGTTTTTCGTACTTATCGTTGGCGGGTGGTGCGGTGATGATATCTTCTACCTCCGATGCGTAGATGGGGTCCAGTTGGCCCATGGCATAATGAAATTTCGTCGAGTCCGTAGAAATGTTTGCCAATGCAAACTGGCCTTCCAGTTGGGCAAACCATAAAGCAGGTTTCTCGGGGTAGAATGGAGGGACGCGCACGCCAACGCGATGTATGTCGAACGGCGAAGGCGTCGTTTCTTTTCCTTGTGCCGCCACGCCCTCTTGGGCATCTTTTGGCTCGGTCATGATGTCGCACCTTCGGCAGGACAAGGTCGTAACTGTCCAAAATTCCAAAAATGAGTTGAGTATGCCCAAGGGCCTAAAAAACGGCCTTTTATCTGAAACGACAGAGATTCATTCTTAGTTTGGCTTTATTTCGCTATAGGGCAACAGTGTCTTTGTCAGATTATTGCGATTTTTCGTCAATTCTGGCGCGACAACGCCGTAACGGTTAATATAGGGCATATTCAAAGACCACATATTTTTGTTTTTTGTTTAAGTTTGTGGAGGAACAAAGTCATATTTAGTACTTATTTTATGTTGTATATGCAACCCTAATTACAAAGTTATTTAACTTTTGGAGGACAAGGGCATAAATGTGACCCCTTTTTTAAAAAAACCTTCTATAAAACAAATAAAAAATATTTCACTCATTTATGAAACATGCACCGATTCATAAAAGTTTAAAGTATATTTTGTGCAAAGAACAATCTCTTCAGAGCAGTTTATACAGAATGATACGACGTTGAATGAATAAAAATATTTAAAATGGCTCTCCTGTAAAATCACAAAATGTGCAGTTGAGACCTTGTCCTGTTGAAGGTGCGATGTGTTCCAAACGGGGTCACCAGTGTGGTGTGGATATGGTGATGGTGAGGGAGGAAGATGAATGAAATACAGAAACTTACTGAGTCCAACTTCACTGTATTGTCATAACACACACACGTTATTAAATTAGAGTAGGTACACAGTCTCAATGTTAATGTTTAGCACAGAAAGATTATCCAAGCCACAATAATGATCAAATACACAACGCGATCGTGATCGATAGTAGGTATGGCGGGAACCCGGAGCGCGAGCGACGTGGGCTCCGCGTGGGCGCATAGAAACGACTCAAATTTGAAATCAACAAGCGACCGACCGGCCACGCAGCGCGGCGGGAGGCGCCACTGTCTCGCGCGGGGGCGAGGCGCGGGGCGGGCGGTCGCGGTATCTGGCGTTCCGGGAACCGCCATATTCACTATATATAATAAAACTTGTTAGTTTGTCCGCAGCATATAAAATATTATTTTATCAGTAAAAATATAAGTAGGTAGAAAGCTTAATTCTAGTAGCTCCGCTACAAGGTAATTAAAAAATCGCGAACTAAGGACGGGGGAATAGGATGGGATCAGAAAAATTAAAAGATAAATAAAACTACTATAGGTACATTATTTACAACACAAGATATTTTATAAAATAATTACTTACCTAAGTATATATTGATATTATTTTCACAAATAAACGAAGCTAAACATAAATATATATTAGGATCTAAGGAAGAAAGGAGAACAGGTATATTTGTCGGAAGAGGAACATTACAAGAAACTAGATCATTGAAGAAAGAGACATGGTTTTATATTGGGGACAGGCAAAAAATATATGATTTGTATCTCCAAATTCATCTCCACTTTTTGGCTTTTTTGGCATGTGCTTTTTTCCGCGAAAATGCCCACCTAATTAAAATTTTTTGTGCGCGATAGTATTAAATTGTTTACTGCGCACTCAGCCAGAGTTCTTTTTACATGATTTTATATATCTATAGGTAAGGTAAGTACCTACTTACTTATTATACCTAGGTACCTTCTTTATTGCTATTTTTAGGGTTCCGTACCTTAAAAGGTAAAAAAAGGAACCCTTATAAGATCACTTTCTTGTCCGTCTGTCTGTCTGTCTGTCTGTCTGTCTGTCTGTCCGTCTGTCTGTCTGTCCGTGTGTCACCATCGATTATCTCAGGAACGGGTAGAGCTAGCAAGTTGAAATTTATACCATATACTAAAGTCTATAGTCCCTATTGTGAGTATAAAAATCAAGGTCCTGAGTCAACACTATAAAAAGATATAGGCAAATTTAGGTTTTCGTGAAAACTTGTGAGTACCAAAACTTACCTTAATTATCAACTTTTTTTATTTTTCGGAATTTTTCCTTTACTTGTGCTGGAAGACCTTGCTTGTAACAAAAATTGACAATTCTAGGTCAACCGGAAGTACCCTAGAGGTTTTGGGTCGAAAACCTAAATGGTAGTTCCCGTTGACCTAGAATAACGAAATTTGGCAAAAAGCAAGGTCTTATAGCACAAATAAAGGAAAAATTCCAAAAAGTTAAAAAAGTTGAAAATTAAAGGGTGCTCCCATACATACATAGTTGACGCCAATTAAAATTGTCCTCCGAGTTGTATGGACGCTCATACAATTAAGCGGACTAGCTTAATTGGCACCATGGCTAGGTACGGAACCCTCAGCGTACGAGTTCGACTCGCACTTGACCGGTTTTTATTTATAAATCATTTAGGTAGGTACCTACTTAATTATGTAGTGTAGGTACCTATCTAACATTTAACAGCAGAGAGACTCTAAGAATGACAGAGTTAGTGTTTTTAGGGTTCCGTACCTTAAAAGGTAAAAAAAGGAACCCTTATAAGATCACTTTCTTGTCCGTCTGTCAGTCTGTCCGTCTGTCCGTCTGTCCGTCTGTCCGTTCTGTCCGTCCGTCTGTCCGTGTGTCACCATCGATTATCTCAGGAACGGGTGGAGCTAGCAAGTTGAAATTTATACCATATACTGAGGACTATAGTCCCTATTGTGAGTATAAAAATCAAGGTCCTGAGTCAACACTATAAAAAGATATAGGCAAATTTAGGTTTTCGTGAAAACTTGTAAGTACCAAAACGTACCTTAATTATCAACTTTTTTTATTTTTCGGAATTTTTCCTTTACTTGTGCTGTAAGACCTTGCTTGTAACCAAATTTGACAATTCTAGGTCAACCGGAAGTACCTACCCTAGAGGTTTTGGGTTGAAAACCTAAATGGTAGTTCCCGTTGACCTAGAATCACGAAATTTGGCAAAAAGCAAGGTCTTATAGCAAAAATAAAGGAAAAATTCCAAAAAGTTAAAAAAGTTGAAAATTAAAGGGTGTTCCCATACATACATAGTTGACCCCAATTAAGATTGTCCTCTGAGTTGTATGGGCGCTCATACAAATAAGCGGGCTAGAATAACATAATGGGTATAATGGGTAGGTACGGAACCCTCGGCGTACGAGTTTTACTCGCACTTGACCGGTTTTTTTTTTACTGTTATTGGGCATTGAAAATCCCAAGTCCTCACATTTGAAGACTGTTATAGACAGTTTTATTTCAAGTTTTTTGAGCCTAAAATCTTAAATCCATAGTACCTACCTGCCTTCTCCTTGATTTGGCAGTTGGAAAATGCGTAGACCTTGACGAGGGTTCCAGACAGTCTACAAATTGATTCCGATTGCGGCTTTTAACAGATCATCCGAAATGATTTCAAACTAAATACTGAATCGTGAAATGTTACCCCACTATTTAATAATAATCTGTCAATTTATTTAGCAAGGCTTAGATAATGTTTTTTCTTGTAACTCATAACTCTAACAACCATATTCTTAGTCGTTTCCTTGAACATTTACTCAAACTCAACCGAGGAAGCCTCGAAGGTCCCTCAGCGGCAACCACGAATTCGTTATTCTTAGACATCCCTCGAACTAGTTTTTACGTTGCCTCGACTGAGGAAACTCGGTCGATAAATCTTCAAAATCCATAATTCCACTCATTTTGAACAAAATAAATACCTACACTTTTCCCTTGACGAAGCTTTCAAGGTAGGTCGTGAGCTACCTTGAGTTTGACAGTTCTCTACTCATCTCAAACTCAACTCAAGTGGGGAGATTGGGCTATTTTCCACTAGACGGCACGGCACGGCGACGGCAACGGCAACGGCGACGGGCCGGTGGTGGGGATGCAAAAATGTATGACGCCGTGCCGTGCCGTGCTGTGGTAAGTGGAAAGGCGAGCCGTACATTTTCATACATTTTTTGCGTCCATGATTGCCGTGCCGTCGCCGTCGCCGTTGCCGTTGCCGTGCCGTGCCGTCTAGTGGAAAAACGGCCATTCTCGAGTGGAGGACGTTTTTATCAACTATGAATACGAATCTATTGAGTGGAGGTTGAGTCAAGTCGAGGAAATCTCGAGGAAACGACTAAGAATATTGGTGTTAGTCAATGAAAAGAGACGGCAGCAGATTTTGCAGCTATCTGAGCTCTAGGAAGCCTCCTAGTCCATTAAAAGTAGGTACATAACAGGGTCGGTTTGATTGAACATAATTTAACTTGCAAAAAATAAAATAGGACTGTACTCTTGGTACCTAAGTACTTACTACTCCCATTAAACGTAGACAGATAAAAAGATGAGAAGATGACATCAAAAAAGTCGCAGGATCATAATGGACTCGACTGGCAAGGGATAGATACCTAATATAGAAATCGTTAGAGAAGGCCTTTGACGGAAGACAAGCTGTTGCAGAAAAGTAAGCGTTTGCTTTTATCGAGATTCTATCGAGAATAGGAGTAATTATTCGATTAAGTTTTCAAAACCTAGTATAGTCGTATTGCTCATTATACGGACTAAAATTGAAGGAAAAAATGTCATTTTTCCTTCAATTTTGATTAGTTTTGATACGTTTTATGTCAAAATTGAAGGAAAAATGACATTTTTTTTTTTCATTTACCAGTGAGCGCACTAACGTAAACTAGCAAGCTTATTTTATTTTATTTAAGTAGGTACCTACTTACCTATTTATTTTATTACCTAGGTATCAATCATAATATTATCTTTATGCTTGTAAATTAGATAGGTAAGTAAGTACATACTACCAATCTGTTATGTGTGTGTAGGTGTAGGTAGTTGTTTTAACCTTTAGAATGCTATCTACGTGTCTGTGGCGAGTCACTTTATGTAAGGGCAAGGAAGGACTTCCTTACTTTGTAAAGAATATTCTGATCTTTTGTTAATAAGAACTTGAACACTTCGAATCACGCACGTTGGAATCATTTTTTTTTAATACGAGATTATTTAATCGCAAGTCTTGGAGGATGATGGGGATGTTTTTTGTCTGGCAATGAGACGATGAAGGTTAAAAAAGCTATAAATGAATCCGAAAATATTATTTTTGATGTTAAGGGACTACCTACCTACGAAAAATAGGTGTTGAGGGCAAGGTTCCCGTCGCCACTTAACTTTATGATTTCCCAGGAGAGTCCACTTCAGCTTATTTTGATTGAAAGATTCCTTGAAAAATACACCCATACCTAAACATTTTTTGCTTTATGTGCTACTTAGGGAGTGGACACATTGCGTTTTCTGCAGCGCATTTTTGAGCTGCGCGTTTGTATCGATACAAACGCGCGTTCCGGGTACGTAGGTACATTCACCGGTCCCTTAAGGTGGAATCAGACGGTTCACTCAAGTGAAAGATCATTTGAATGAAAGTTGGGGTTTTCTATGACACTTTTCTTTCATTTTGTTTCGATGGGTCACTTTGAGTGAAAGATAGGTACCGAATGAAGAACAGAAATGAACGAAAAGTAAACCGTCTAATTCCCCCTTTACCTACGCCTGTTTATTAATTAGAAGAAAGACAATGCATGGCAGTTGAATTGAAATAGGCCTTGAAATGAATCCTCAAAAAAATAATTAAACAAAGGGACAGCTTTGTTTGGATTTCATTTTAAATCGGCTTATGAAAACTTTTTAGTGAGTTGCGTGAAATAACGAAAAACGAACTTTGTTTTTTTGTGCCTATTAACGGGAAGTGAAAAGGCATTTTATTAAACTGTTTAACTATAGTCGTATTGCTCATTATACCGACCAAAATTGGAGGAAAAAATGTAATTTTTCCTTCAATTTTGATTATTTTTGATGTGTTTTATGTCAAAATTGAAGGAAAAATGACATCCCTTCCTTCAACTTTAGTCCGTATAATGAGCAATACGACTATACTTAAGATTTTGGTTACAGAAATACGAGTTGCAAACCTTTTAGAAGATTATTACTACTAATAGAGCTTTAAGCACCTTTAAAGATGCGTACGGTTAACATTAGAAAAATAAAAAGTTTGGCAGATATTTGCTTGATCATACATGCGCAATTAAACTGTCATGTCTGTTATCTATCACATTACAATGTTCTCGTAAGCTCTAAACAAATTACGAATTCCACTGGACAATTTATATCTATAAAGGTAAGAAAATAAACCTTATACTTACCCATAAATATACATAAGTGATAAAAGTTATATATCCAAGACTAACTATAATATATCCTAATCTAATCTAACAGTTTGCACAGTCCTTTTAAGATATATCGTTATGGACGCAGTAGGTAACTGAAACACATTGCATTTTGGGAAGATGTGCTCTAACAAAGAAAACATTCTCTAAACAACTATTTTAGTAGAATTTATAACGATGCGGGTCGGGCTATTGTCACAGATCTGTATTCTGCGCTATTGTGCTACCAGCGAAAGTAGTTGATTTGTTTACTTTTTTTAATTCCAGATATGATTACTTATCCAAAAATCCGGTGACAAAAAATCACTTGACCTTTTGTAGTACACCTATTCTTCTAGTCTTAGACTAGGTAAAAGCTGAACTACGTACCTCTGAGACCAAATATTTGTTAATTTTGAGTTCCAATTATAGTCAAAAACATTTCTAATATTTTTCGTGGAGGAAGCAGGAATTTGAATAAATTGTAGCCAACGCAGCTTTAAGAGGTTTTACCTCGGAGTAATATTGACCAGGATAGAAACCGGAAATCAGAGTGAAAGCATAATGTTCGCGTAAATGTTTAAGTCGTTACGAGTTACCAATGAAACAAAATCGAAATGGGTTCACAATTGGCGGAGAAATTGGTGACCTTCGGTGATCGGTAAAAAAATACATTCAGTCGAACATAGAACCTCCTCCTTTTTTGAAGTCGGTTAAGACAGAATAATGTACTTCTTTGTTCCTTATTTGAACTTTCTTAGTAGGAACCTCTAACTAAGGGATTATCTATTCACTCCTCATTCGGTTTAGAGTAGGTAGAGCTAAGTCCGAATCGTGCCAAGTAGGAAGAATGAGAAGCTTGGGTCTTACTCAGTCCGTGTCAACTAAGCTTCCGAGCTTCGTAAGTTCGTACCAAGTTGATCTGAAGTATTTAATTCTTTGGACGTGTCGGCTCAATCAATCACCCCTAAGACCCTGGTCGCTCTTAAAGAAAATACGGTATAAAAAGTATTTTATCCGTTTATATGTTTTAGTTCCTATCTTTTATCGTACATTCTTGTACTAAGTTTTGCTTCGACTTTCATAAAAGATCTCTATAGTTAGCTCGTAAAACCTAAAGCCGTAACTTCGGGTTTACGATCTGAATCGTGTGATAATGGCGGGTAGTAAATTCAATTTCCCTATCTCTTTAATCCACGGAATTCCTAATTCCGGCCTAATTGTTTTGAAACTAGTTCAGGCACACAATGAGTTCAAATTATCAGTCATAGGCATAGCACATTTTTTTATGAAATTAAACTGTTACATTGCATTCGATGTTGATGTAAAATATTTGGGTTACGTGCCTAATCAATATTTGTGGACAATTATTTTTAGACTACTTAGTTACATAACAATATTTTAAATAATATAAATGCTAACTAAAATACTGCCTGTTGACTTTCATTAAAAAAAAAAAAAGTTTAAAACTTTAGATCGGAAAATGACATAAAATCTCAGAAACTTACAAAGTTCATACCTGATCCACAGTCCCCGAGGACGATGTTAGATTCTTCAGTTCTCAGATTTAATATTACCATCACACTACCATCAATCGCGGCGAGTGTGAGCTGTTTGTTCAACCTCATGAATAAACAACGAGGCCGGGGCTTCGCGTAAACTTATTTCGTTCCCGTTTCTAGTTACTTTGCAAACCATCTGTCTGTAAGTAATTTTGGTAACAAGTTATCGGGTATTATGGTTTAAGAGGATTATGATTCGTTTATTTAAAACTAGCTGATCCAGACGTTGTCATTTCTAAATTAAGAGTTCATACAAATAAACTTTTTTTTGTTAAACAAAAATAATATTTAAAAAAAAGTCAAGTAGGCCCAGCATTTTATTATACAAGCGCACACCATTTTTTTATTTTATTAAGGCTATTTTCTCCAGTTAAGCTTATTTTAAAAATAAAATATAAACATGGAAAAGAGTTAATAAGCTTAAAAATCAAGTAGGTACAACATGCTATTCAAATCAACAAATTGTGCCGTACATGTACCAAAACTGCTCGACACAAATGAAAACGCCTACCGCTGTAAAATCACTTAGCTACAAACCGTAGCATTAGCCTACGCCGTAGCACGGTCGTAGCAAGGTCTTTAGTTGAGTCATAAACCCAATTTAGTCCATAAAGCTAATGCTACACTGAGTGCATATTTCGTCGCCGATTTTCAACGGCGGAACGTCATTATATTTGACTAGCTGCTGATCGTGGCTTCGCTCACGTAGCCTGAATAAAACATAGCACATTATTATTAGCTTTATAGGAGTGAAATTATTTTCGGAATTGGATCATTAGTTTTAAAATTTTCTTCAAAATTTTCCTTTTAGGTATTTTTTGTTTTTGTTTTTGTCCTAACTAATCTACCTAGTTTGTTAAACATAACTTCTCAACCAATTATCTCAACCCGATTATCATGAACTTGCAAACACATTGTCAGGGCTTCAGAAAAGAAAATAGGGTAGGTACCTTTCATAAAAAAAAACAAGAACTGTTTCCAAGGGATAGCGTGAGCAAAGTCGCGGGCAAAAGTTAGTATTAGTATGGATTGCGTGTGAATTACTAAAAACGGGCACACAACGCGGAAGATCAGTTTCTGTAGGCCTACTCCCAGCACTAAAAACGATATATCGTGCCAATTATGGTAGTTCAGCCTAAGTTGGTGGAAGCCTAATTCGGAACATTCGACCAACTTAGGCTGAACTACGATAATTGGCACGATATATCGTTTTCGGTCTTGGGAGTTATGCCCGGGTTACACGAGACTAGTTTTTCAAGCTAGAATAGCAAGCTAGTGTTAGTAAGCTAGCAAGCTAGTACTTCTAGCTTCGTGTACTAGCTTAGAAATGAAGCTAGTTGTGTCTACACGAAGCTAGAAGTACTAGCTTGCTAGCTTACTAACACTAGCTTGCTATCCTAGATTGAAAAACTAGCCTCGTGTAACCCGGGCATTAGGGTCCTGTATTGGCAATATCGACGAAGTATCCGCTCAGTGTAACGCAGGCCTTACTCGGCTTCTGTACAACCGGCCATTACAAGATACTGCGAACAAGATTTATGTAAATGCCGGTTATATTTGCACATCGTTAACCGAGTTCTGAGGTGATGAAATTGAACGTCTATAAGCCTGTGAATATTAATAATCTTCACACTCAAGTTACTGGCTGTAATAAGACTAATTCCGACAGCTGAAATGGGAACTTTGGTCTTGGGTTCTCATTGGTCGAATTATATAACACTAGCTGCTGCCCGCGGCTTCGCTCGCGTGGTACCCGGTTAAAAAGAAGCCTATGTTACTCTTCAGCCATCCAACTATCTTCGCACAAAAAATCACGTCAATCCGTTGCTCTGTTTTGACGTGAAAGCAGGACAAATAAACAAATAAACACACTTTCACATTTACAGTAGAAAAAAAGTAAATATGTTCCTGTTTCTCGTTAAATAGTGTGGTTTCCTTGTCCTCATATAGCAGAAAGAATATACATTTTAAAAATCTTAGAAACTGTTCTAAATTATTAAAATATCACGGGTAATACCGCGGGGCGCAGCTAGTGTTAAATAATAGTGAATACTTCCGAGTCTTGCCATATAAATAAATGAATGTTTGTTTGCCAAAAGGATAGGTGATAAATCCTGTGGGAATTATACCAAATCCTTTTTTAATACACAAAGGCTAATAACTGCTCTCCAAACGGGTTCTACGATTTACGGGGATGATGTGGATTGTGTTTGATGTGGATTATTTAGTCAATGAAGCTATAATTTATCATCATCATCATCATCATCATCTCTCTGCAATTATTTTAAGTGAGGCCGGTATAACAAGTTTTCTTACTTCATTTTCCGTCATTGTATTCCTTTAGGTAGGTACTTCTTTTGCATACATTTACAGATAATCTATCTTTTTTAAGCCTGTCTCTACCAGTAAATCTAGACACAAAAATAATTTATAGATTTAACTACTTAGTGTGCAGAGAACCATACTAGGGTTTCATTATTTCGTCGTATAGGCTCTTATTCTAGCTTTTCGCATCGATTAGTAGGTACCATCTACACTTTTAATTTTCGATGAAATATCGAATTTATTTGAACCGACAACGTACGAA
This sequence comes from Camptogramma bilineatum, assembly GCA_958496255.1. NCBI lineage: Eukaryota > Metazoa > Arthropoda > Insecta > Lepidoptera > Geometridae > Camptogramma > Camptogramma bilineatum. The sequence continues at coordinate 7,392,170 of OY292465.1, read as the reverse complement.
CGAACTTAGCTTTGTGAATTACTATAGTTACATATACTAACGATAAAAATATATTGTTGAACTTCAGTCAAACATTTGAAGTAGGTAGCGAATTTTGTAACAAAAAACTGGGTAAGAAAGTACCTACTTTTTTCAGTTCATACAATATAAAACAAATTAAATTACAACTTGTACCTTTTATTCAGATCAGCAGATGACAATAATAAAATCACTACCTAACTGCAACAATTGTTGAGCGATAACTGATCAAATACTCGTTACAACATAGGTATTGTCCATTATGAGAATAAAACGATAACATCCCTGATTGATAATTTAGAATTTATACAAATAATATTATGAAGTGCATCTTTCAACATCAATACTGGTGAATCCCTATCAAATATTTAAAATAAATAAGTACCTATGGTTATATGATCTTCTGCCTGTTACTTTTTTAGCATTATAAATTGAATTACATTATTATGACGAGGAAATGGCGCAAAAAAGAGGAGGCCTATGCTCAACAGTAAATTCAAACGAATGATATAAAAATAAAATAAACGCTAAATAAAAATTTAGAACACCAGAATAGTTTAGAAAGCGCATTTGAAAGTGATTATGAGAAAGATAATGAGTATGCTGTAGCTATTAACGGCAGCACTATTGCAAAGGTCCTTATAGCAGACCTTGCAATTGTTGTACTTAGGTTCGATGCCAGCTAAACCGGAGGAATCACACGACTTCGCGCAGTCTCGGATTACTGTTAAAGTATCTGAAAAAAAAAAACCGGTCACGATTGTAATCGTAATAGACATCTACCATTATAGACTTTATCGGACTATGCCGGAAAGTGTGCCTTTTTTTTCGAGCGGCCATCAACCAAACATTAATACCTATTTAGAAACTCTTAGAAGTATAACAAACAATATTTGTGAGCACAGTACATCTACTCTCAGTCGGAACTGAGTTATATAGGGTGAGTTTTTCAAGAGTGCCTCTAGGGCCAAATCTGAAACTATTAGAAATACCGAACGTAACCGATTTTGATAAAAAGTAAATTGTAATTGTAAATTGAGAATTTTAGATGTATCTCAATCGCAAATTTAAATCCTATATGGGGAAGATAAAACTCCAGATGATAATACCTAATGCAGACTTATTATTAACATACAACACTGGTAAGCTATTCAAATACATTCTTACCCTTTTCTCCAAAGCTTTTAGTAATGCAGTTTTGATTTGCACTACAATACTTAATGGTGGTCATCTTATTAGGTGCCCAGCATGTAGGATTAGTAGATGAACTACAAGCGTAGCAAATTCTAGAACTATCTTGCATTCTCCTCGATACAGGATACTTCGCTATTCCTGACGCTTTAGCTGCGTTTTGTAATTCATTGTACAGTTTACCTGGGCGTAAGGTAATTGAAGATGCTCTATCAGAGGGACTAGGAACATTGCTGTTTGTGTTATCTTCACTGACTTCTGTAGTTGTTTCTACGTCATCAGAATCAGTAGATTCTGAATCATCATTTTCATTATCAATATCAGCGTCTCCCATAGATCTTCGACTACCTGCAATTGGTTCATCTTGTAACTTGTTTCCAATATGTTTTTGCTTTTTGTTTAAACAATCCTTTAACATTTCAATGACTTTCTGTTCCACTCCTACTGTAGTTTTAGGGGGTGATCCCGAAGTCACTTGAGCTTCTGTATTCAATTCAATATCGCAATCGTAGTCTTCGATTAGTGTTTGCTCATCTTCACCGTTTGATCTTCGATTCAGCCTTCCTAATACACCCTTAACATCATTGGGATCGATATCACTGTCTGAAATAGTTTCGTTGTTCGGAGAAGGCTCTGCTGGCAATTTTTCAGATGCTTTATTCCTATCATCAGCAACATCATTTACATTTTCATTTTTCAAAGATTGGGGTTCTAGTCCATAATTAGTCAATGGCTTTGTTACCATGGACCTGAACGAAGGGACCCATTCCTGATCAGGTCCATTATTTCGACGATGAGGACATGGTTTTCGTCTCCGCATCTGTGGGTCCCTGTAGTTAACGGGTATTGGAAGATTTGGTCTTCCCGAATTGTCTATACTTGGAAAACTGTTGTAACCAGAGTATTCTTCATAATATCCTGAAAAATATGAAAAAAAAACTAAATAAGATTATGACACAGGGATCCTCAAGGCGTAGTGGTCATTATCTCAGATTTTTAGGCATAGGTAATGTCTCAGATCTTTAGGCCTTATAAGTGTCTATTCCATAAGTTAGCATTTCGTATGTATAAAGTTGGAAGACCATTGCTGCTTCATAAAATAATAACTGGTTTCCTTGCTTGCCATGCTTTTCTTCTGTGTTCGTAACAGATAAATCTTCAAAAGTGAATCCTCATTGAAACACAGCTGGGATTCGAAACCATTTGAATTAAAAGTATGTTCGTATTAGCACGTGGCGAACTCTGGTGACGAGTTTTTAGACCGCCGTCATGGCTTAACGACCTTAAAGCCGACAATTTAACGTGCCCTCCGAAGCACGGAAGCACTCAGATCTTAATTCCACTTACGGCCACCCCTCCTACTTGTGACCCCGCACAACGTTGCTTAAATTCAACGATCAATCAAGAACGTCTCAGCAAACTGCGCCACGAGCGCTTCAATTGAATTGAAAGTCAAACCATTTGAATTGAAAGTCAAGGTACTATCCCATTCAGCCAATACGATTTTTTATTGAATACCAATGTGACTTAAGATAAAAGTATTGAATAAACAAACCAGTTGATATTTTAATGCACACAAGAAACAGAACGATTAACTTAATCATTTTTGAATTTTAACCCCAACCTTCTCAGTTGGAGATGGGAGACCAACTAATTGCATCAAGAAATATTACTCTGCTTTTGTTAGGTAGTGGTGGCAATGTATATCACAAATTATTATGTCTACCGACTCATGGCAAGTACGAATACATAAATTCACAAGTTTGTACGATTGTAAATCATACATTTTTGTCCACATTCATGATGATTGGTCGCCACTTAACCCCGGTGGGATGAACTTGCCTCCCTTCGTAAGTCAAAGGTCGTGTACACGAAACGCACCCAAGTGTTCTCATTTCACATTCGGCTATCCCAATAAATATTTTTTACGGTGTTTGCCATGAGTCTGCAAGAAACATTTTAGATACTTATAAATCAGTATTATGCTTATTGTGAAAATGCGTGTAGTGGAAAGACATTCTTTCGAAACAAAGGTGGTTCCGCAAAAATGGTTTTTATTTCCCGCAAGTGATCCATAGTTTATCCGATCTTGAATAGCATATAAAGATAAGAAGTATAATACCGATTTTCACAATAGCTATTTTTACAATCAAATTATACATAATTTCTTGTGATGGAATAGATACTGGGTTTTCATGTAGAGGGATTTAATGGAAAACAGTCCAAAAAAGATGACTCTGTAATAGATGGTTGTAGAATTGAATGTTGAGATGATGACTGATATACTTAGCAGAGTGGAAGAAGAAAACTTGATGTGCCGACTCCAAATAAAAGTAGGTAAGATAGGAAGATAAATGATGATGATAATATATCTCTTCATGCAAACCTTTTGGTTCATTTCGGTTATCAGGAATACTTTCGCAAAAGGTTCGTAGTTAGGAATACTTTCGCTTCGTAGTTAGTTTCAAAGAGTACTTGACTTTATGGCTGATTTACACAGGGTCAGTAACTGACTACAAATTCGAGGCAAGTCAGTGCTGACCCGAAAAAAACCCTGTGTAAACTGATTGGAAGTCAGTACAGTGGCTTGAAGTCAGCGCTGACTTTTAAAGTCAGTTGGCGCCCCCCGCCACCCGCGCACCTCCGCGCCAGCCAAATAAACCCCGTATAAACAGACAAGTCAGTGCGTGGTTAGTCACTGCCGCTGCGTTGTAGAGTGACCACGTTTTTTTCGCTGGCGATAAAAATCATGTCGTTGAATAGAGCTCGATATCATTGACAGCAATTCGTCAAAATTCTGTGGTGACATCCTCATAGCCAGTTTGTACTCCGCAGGATCTTCAAATCGCAATTGCTTCAGCAACAAAGCAGAGCCACCAGTTTCGTTTCTATCGTCAATCCATTTTCTTACCCATTGTCGTTTATTTTTAGTTATCTCATTTTCTACCATTTCTAATAACTCATTCAACAGCAAAATTGATAAATTTTTCAACAAATAATTAAATCGTCGTTTCAGTTGTTTTGGCGAATTCATTTTTCCCACTGACTTCACACACGTGTGCTCACCGTGAGAAACGCACCACTACTACTTACTTCATGTAAACAGTTAAAGTCAGTCGCGGCGCCGACATTGGCGCTGCGACTGACTTGTCTACTGACCCTGTGTAAATCAGCCATTATTTTAATAACCTTTATAGTATGCTGCTGCTGGGCAAAGGTTTCCTCTAAATCCTTCCACTTCTTTGCTTTCAAACAAAATCTTGCGAAAGTTTATAAAGAGGTACATTTTTCAGAGAGATTATATACGGAGCATGAAATGGAAATAATGTAATTTGAATATCTAATAGCTTATTTAAAACTATAATAAATGTGAAATTCGGCAATATTTGATTTTGATTTCTTCCTATAATATATAGGCATTTTTCACGTTTTTAACCGACTTCGAAAAAAGGAGGAGGTTCTCAGTTCGTCGAAATCTTTTTTTTTTTTATGTATGTTCACCGATTACTCGAAGACGCCTCGACCGATTTCAAAACTTCTTTTTTTGTTTGAAAGGGTACACTTTCCAATTGGTCCTTTTGGTCATCAGGTCAGGATCTGATGATGGGATCTTGGAGAAATCAAAGTAACTCTTCAAATTTTATAGGCACACTTGAAGCGATTAGGGTATTTTTTAAAAGCTTTAATGGTTATCGGTGACAATGCAATATTATGGTAACATTGAGCTGATCTGATGATGAAGTCAGGAGCTGTTCAACGGAACTCCTCAGTATATAAGCCGATTGAGTTGAAACTCGGCACGTCTATCAAGTTCCAACTACAATGTAATAATATGGTCACAACGAGCTGATCTGATGATGGTGTCAGGAGCTGTTCAACAGAACTCCTTAGTAAATAGTCCGATTGGGTTGAAACTTGGAACTCAGCATGTCAATCAAGTTCCGACTACAATGTAATAATATGGTGACAGCTAGCTGATCTGATGATGGAGTCAGGACCTGTCCAATGGAACTTCTCAGTGAATAACAGTGGAACATCCATGTTTGGGCTCATTTTAATTAGCTCACCCTTAGTCTTACCCAGAAACAGTTTGTATTGAAGTCGGTTTTTTTAAATTTTTAATTTAGCCACTTGTGACTAGTAAGTATAATATATGTAATCTTAACAGTGTTTTTATGAAATAAATTATTACTTATTATTATTTTGTTTGTCTATTTGAACATCTCGGGACTATGGAGTCCCGCACCTTTGACAGGCATGCATGGGGCCGAAGCCAACACACAGAGGCCCTTTTGGCAATTTTGATCTTTTGTGATGGACACACATTCCGGTGACTACCCTGTATGACACAATATGATTATTATTATTATTATATAACCTTAACTTGAAGGGCTATCCTTTATCATTTCTCTGTGTAAGTAGTTGGTTGTAATAAGAGTTCCTGATCGTGGTTTCGGCGTCTATCATAAGATTATTCACAGAAAGTTAGAATGTGTGCATAAGTTTGTTCGGGTGAACTCCTGAAACCAAACTAAAAGGAGTTGTAACAGACTGCTGACTTGAGGCTTCGAAGTAAGAAATTCATCGCAAAATCAGCTGTCGCCTTTTGGTTTTCCTCTTCGAACAAATAAGAATTTATTTCTTGTTTGTTCATCTTTTCAGATCTATTTTTCCAACAACTTTTCAGCTTTGTATTATTTTTCTGTCATTCTTGTGACATGAAATCAATAATGACTAGAATAGTAGATGTGCCTGGGGTACAACGGGTACTTACTTTACAAAGGGTAGAGTAAAAAGTAGAGTTAACTAGCATACTACTCTACCCGTTCCTAGTACCCTACTAGTTTCAGTAGAGGGCCTTTGTCCACACACGTTTTTTTTTGCCATCTTTTTCTTCAAAATAAACCTATGGTTTCCTAAGGAATAAAACTTTCTAACTACAAAAGAAAAGGTAAGAGGTAACCATTAACATGCCAACATTTTGCTCCATCCTGTATACGCTTCCAAATAAAAAAACAAAATTCAAAATCGGTTCACTATTGACGGAGCAATCGGAGAACATACCTACATAAAAACCGGCCAAGTGCGTGTCGGGCCACGCGCAGTGTAGGGTTCCGTAGTAGCCCGTTACAACAAGCAACTACTTCATCTTAGTCACTTTAAAGGATTTATTTTGAGGATTTTGTATTTGGTACAAAATTATCTAACACTCTAGTTCAACAACTACTGCTAACTAAACTAATAAAGTGATCTTAGCCGCTATAGTTTCTCTTGAAAGTTCATGAAATGCACTATAATCCTGATTTTTTTCAGATTTATCAAGCCAGCAGTTTAGCTTTTAGAGGGGGGGACAGGACTACGGAACCCTAAAAAACAGAGGTACATACAGCCAAGCATAGAACCTTCTGTTTTGAAGACGGTTAAAAATTACCCAACGCAAACGACCCACTAAGCCGCAGCATCCAGCCGAATGAGGAATTCAAATTCATTAATCGAATGGCAAACGTCAAACGAAAACGTCATCTTGACAAAGTTCAATGTTTGAGTTTTGTGATTTTGAACTAAAAGTAAGTCTAATTTCACTTCTCCGTTTTGGAAGAAGTGCTCCCATGTTTTATTTGCGTTAAAATTAAATAGGATAGAAGAAGTTACCTACTAACCCTCGGTTTTATGTTCTTATTAGAAGTTGATCCTAGATTACTAACACTCAATGTAGCTCTGCTGAAACTTTCAACGTGGCCAAGGAGCTCGTAAGTCCAATTAACTCAAGAATCATTCTCATAAAGTTACCTACAACTTTCTTCGAGACTGCTTCAGTGTGTTGTTTTAGGAATGGACATGCATTTTGTGGCACATTCAGATTTCATGAGACATAGTAATGAGTCTATTCTATAACACAACGTGATGGTGGTTTCATACACCTTGTTGGCGTCGTGAGATATTATGTTTATAATTTAACCG